>CM067333.1:24430000-29430000 GCA_034376525.1 Nicotiana benthamiana | reverse complement strand
GAGCGTCAACTTTGGGAACTTCAATTGTGTGAGAAGGGAAGTCCGGTGGTTGTTGAGATTTTTTAATGGTCACCATAAATTTAGCTAACTCTGACTCCAGATTGAAGTTTTCTTGGCTAGCTTCAACTAAAGCATCACGACACGAGTTCAGAAAATCCCAGTTTACATCAACGATAGCCTTATCTTCAAGAAGCTCATAATCTCTTTCCCAAGTAGCAGTTTCATTCCTGAGTTCATAATTTTAAGCCAAGGCTAAGTTGTAAGAGGCTTGAAGAGAGGCATGACAGTTTTCTAAGTATGCACCTTGCCATCAAAAGTTCGCATATCTTCTTGTGTCTGAGTCAAACTCTGCACCAGATCTCCAACATAAACTTCTTTTTTATTCAAAAGAGATTTCAACTCTCTAATCTCTTCATTTGCCTTAGATAATTGCTTTGAGAAAGAAGACTCAAGACGCTCTTTTTATTCTCTACCTGACTTGAAGAATCTTTGAAAACCGCAAGCTCTGAATATTCTATTCTCCCTCCAGTCCAAAATAAGTTGTTTTTTGACCTTTTTCTTGTGGTCCAAAGTTAGTGATTTTTTCAGATTTCACGAATGAATTAATTTTTATTTTCTGCATTGTGCTTGGAGTAAATAGTGTTGGAATATGTGTTAGGAGTGTATATGAGATAGTAAAAGTTAATATGGTCAATTCTATTGCTAACTAATGCTAAAAGGTGAATTTCTTAATCTGTGTGAAAACATCCAAAAAATCACTTATTTTGGACCGGAGGGAGTAGTAATTTGTGCACTATGAAATTGTTCCTTCCAATTAGCTACTTCCAACTGAGAGTCACGAGCTATCTTCTCTGAATCAAGAACAACCATTTCAGAGTCACGTGCCACCTTCTCCAATAGAGAAACTCTGCTCAATAGCTCTGTACCAATGAGATTGGCCTGAAAATTATAAAGGAGGAATATAAGAATTCTAGAGAAAGAAATTTTTGAAAAATATAGAAAGAAGGAAAATACCTTCAAAGTATAATGAACTATGTCATTCATCAAAGTCAAACAACTATGGCTATTCATTTTTTCTTTCTCAATTGGGCCAATAAAAGGCTCAAGCCAAACATCTACCTGACCAGATTTCCTCAAAAGGTTATTGTTAACAGGAACTTCAATAGCCATGCTCCTCATAGCAACACTTCTACTCGTAGAACCCACTTCAGTATGATGGACAATAGAAGGAGGAACTGCCAAAGGAGGAGCGCTAGAAGAAGTAAAAACATCAGAGGGAGGAATAGAAGCAGATTGAGCAGTTAAGGAAGGGATGAAAGGCATGGTAGGAGAAGGAAAAGAAGGAATTGCAGATATGTCAGTTGAAGAGGAAGAAATGGGAAGTTCATCCAAAACAGGCCCTAACTGACCACTCTCGAAATCACTAACGAAAAGCTGGTTAATAGAATCACGTGTGTCACGAGGGGTAACACGTTATCATCAGAGACGAGATGAATAAGCTCGGTAGGAAAAAGATGAGGAGAAACTTCAGCTTCGTCATCGGAGACGACACGTCTCCTAGCTCTTGGCCTTGTCATTAAGGAACCACCTTCATCTTCTTCCTCGAAGTCATCCTCTTCAGTGGTTTTTCTTTTCGAACTCAAGAGTATATCCGGAGCCCTTTCTAAGGAAATTTGAGTTCCTGAAGAGTAACAAGAGGCCACAACTGCTTCAGCAGTAACGCCTCAAATAGCAAATCCTGACAACGAGAATGGTGAAAGACTTACGTGTAAAGTTTCAATTCTAATGGAAGGGAACATTTTCTTTACCCATTAAACCAAATGTGAGGGCAGCAACAAACTGGGCATACCATCCACGATCCTTATCATCTTCAAGGCTCACCAAAACCCTCTTACTCCTAGCCACTAAAGTAAAAATGACATTACGAAAAAGCCTAAATGAGTAGAGATAAATTAGGTGAGGGAATGTAAAATCAACATCTGCCATGTTTGTCAGACGTCTTAAACAAGCAACAGCCCTCTATACAAGTGGTCAAATCTGCGCTGAACAGACTTTGAAGAAACAACATAAATCGAGAATCACTGGAGCAATAGCTAGTTTAAACTCAAGAGTAAAAGGGTATGTGTAAACAAAATAGAGTCCAGACATATTGGAAGTAATTCTTTGATTTGGATTGGGGATTACAATGGGAAAATCATTACTCTAGTGGAAATATTTGCGGACTATGTTAGCTAAAATATTTGTAATCAAAGTGGGGTAAGCGTCAACACGATTCAGACCAGAAACTTGGATTTAAAGTGATTGTCTATCATGGTGAAAAGATAAATTGTTAGGGACTATCTCCTCTACCAAAGGCTCATGTAATGATTCAGAGGGTTCCTTACCCTTAGAAGATGATTTTTGGGTAAAAGAACCTCTAGTTCTAGAAGAAGGACCAGGTTTAGGTAAAGGCACGACAGAACAACCACCACGAGAGGATCCTAAGTTACGAAGTCTACCACCCCTTCTATGTCTAACAAGGGCATATGGGAAAGTTATCTAAATTAGAAACTCTCCTATGGTTAGGGTTTAAAGAAGACATGATAAGGAGGAAGAAGAAGGAACAGAGATTTGAATAGTTCAAATGTTCAAAGATATTTTATGTGATACAAAGTAAAATGAACAATTAAATTTATACTGATGGGCACCCGCCAAAAGTAAAAATGTAGTAATTAACAGGTCATTATAATGGTAAATGGTACTTCGTGAATAGTGGAGCTGTAAAAAAGCTTTGAAAAGGGGTGCAAACTGCAGAATCGATAAGGAGTTGACACGTGTGAAGAACATTAAATAGAAGTGACCATTGAAGCGTAAATCTTGTCATAACATTAATGGTGACAAAATTTATCCATTAATGAAATTCATTTCCCGAATACTCAACTGACGAATAAATAAAAAGTGGGGGGACTATCTGTATTGGAAAAAAATTTAGTTTGCATATTGGAGATGACATGTCATAACACGTAGACTAGTCAAGCAGTCAAAGAATTAAGGTTAATTAAGAGGTACGAGCAACAAAAGATACGAGCAAGGTAATAAAAGAGGCACGAGAAGTCATACAAGCAATTCAATGCTCGTACCTATTCAAGACATTTAAAGCTCAAAGATCGTGAAAAATCAAAGGAATGAATCTGACAGCATATAAGAGTCCAAATACTGTATTTAATGAGTATTAAATACTAGAAACATTAGAGAATATATATTTAATGTATATGATCATATAACGTAGCATTTAAAGTCATTAATTTCCTATAATAGCCTTATTATGACAAAGATAAGGCTCATATCTCCAAAATAGCTATAAAAGAGAGATGAACAACCAATTGTAGGGACATGAAACACTATTAGAATATACCTTTACTTTCTGATCATATTAATCTCAAATTTATTTCTTTATACGCTTTTCTAATTATCAGTAACCCGTATTCTTTCCAATCTAGCTTTGACTAAAAATTTATTTTTTGATTAAATACTTGTAGGTTCACGTTCAGACAATATTGGTTGGAACTCGTGATACTACAGTTTGAATTTTGATCTCTTGATCTTGACAAGGTGCAGGACATAATCTTATTAAACTCATTCCACAATAATGAATAAAGAGATAGATTAATCATCCCTTGCCATAAGTTTCGTATTAGTTTAACACCAAGCACCACCGGTGTTCCTTGTAATCCTTTTCATGACGTAGCCGTTCGTTTGACATTTATCCTTAAAATCAAACATAAATTCCAATGCAAACTTTTTTAACTTATACCCTACATTTACAATAAGAATATCCTACATAGTTGCCACCTGATGTAGTCATATAGATTAGGATAAGATGGTATCTGAAAATTTTAGTCATATTTTTGAACGTTTATGGCAGGTTGCTAGAAATGGACTAATTATTTAAAAAAAACAAGATTATTTGATTCATTCGACTTATTTGGAAACAAAGAGGTGTTTTATTTGGTTAAATCACGCGTAACATCAATTAATGAATACTCCTATTATTTATTCTTTCGAAAAATAGCTTTGAATTTAGTCTTACTTTTGGATAAAAGTTGAGTAAACCACTATGCCTACATATGGAGACCAGAAAACTAATGAATGCGAGTGAATACTTCCAAAATTTATTTTAAGCAAATGGGCAATAAGATATGTAATTTTACGTGCCTGTTAAAGTTTCATTTTTTTTTATTATTGAAAAAATATTTGCAATATGTACCTAATGTCCTCCCACTAAGAAGGGAAAATCAAAAGTCAATAGCTTTTGCACCAAAAAATCAAAAGTCAATAGCTTTTGCACCAATCCGTTAATGGATATCACAATGTCTTTTTTTTTTTTGGTGGGTTTGATTTCACATCCCAGTATTTGTCACAAAGTCAGTGGTCACAGTTATAGTGATAAATTGAAAATGATATTATTCAAAGATTCAAAATCAACATCTCTTTATTTTTCATTTGATTTAATTTCTTCCTTTTTATATTTCAGGAAGATGAATTAAAGTAATAGGGTAACCAAAGCTTAGCAAGTGGCTTTTTTTCGGTCAAAAAAATAAATTAAATGAAAGTACAATAGTAATTCGATCGAACCCAACAATTTTAACACAAATTTTTTCTATGTGTTAAAAATTAATAAAATATGCATAAATATTAAATTTCAAATTCAATTATTAATATTTGATATCATTGTTGTAGAATTACTATCATGTTTGGCCAAGTTTCTGGGAGGCAAAAAATATTTGTTTTCTGGTCAAAAATGTACTTATTGAAAAATTTAAGATGTCTGGTCAAAATGAAAAGTATTTTTAAGCAGCAGCAAAGCAGCATTCCTACTTTGGAGAGATCAAAAGTAGCTACAAATTCTAGCATCTTCAAAAAAGCAAAAGCAAAAGTAGAAAATTAATTTATAAGACAAAAATAACCTTACAATAAATTTATATTTTTCAAGTCATCCCTAATTACTTTATTGTTTTTCTTTTATTTCTTCTATGCATTTATTATGTTTTTTATTTTAATCATATTTCTATTCTCTTTCTTTTATTCCTAAGAGTAAATTTATATTGAATGATGTACTTTAAAATATTTAAATTATTATGTAAATAATAGGTAATACTAAATACTCTATATAATTGCTTTTTAGTAACTATATATTATATTAATTAGAATTTTTAATTAATTTTTGTACTTCATATTTATTTTTAATTAAGTTTTTTAATAAATATTTATTTTATTTTTTTTCCAAATAATACTAATCACAAATTTAACATTTACCGTATGTTTTAAGTAATTTGATATTTAAAAGTACTTTTTATAAGATTGGTCAAATAGAGTAAGCTTCCAAAAAGCAATACTCAAATAAATTGATCGAATACAAACCGTTATTTTTTCAAAAGTTTTTTTTGAATAAAACGCTATTCGAAATAAGCTGTTTTTAGAAACTAAAATCTTAACCGTGCTATGTAACACGCAATGATGCTGGTTGCAACCCGCTACCATCTACATCATTTTTGATATATTTGATTTTTCCAAGAATATATTCCGTCTAATCTCCATTTCCGCGAACTTCCTTACTAAAGTCTCTCCTTCCCTTCCCCCCCCCCCCCCCCCCCCAAAACCCCCCAACACACACAACCACATATCATATATAATGACACTCCCTCCAGCTAGCGAAACCCAATTCAAAATTCTTCAGACGTTTTTGCTGTTCTGTGCTTTGTTGCTTGTTTAGTAAGTCGTAAGTTTCTTCTTCCTCAGTTCAATTTTGTCAATACTTGTAAACTGAAAATTTCTTTAATTTGATGACATGGAATTTAGTTTCATGCCTTCTTGAACTGAAATTAAAGTCGGTTTTTGGTTTGATAAGGTAAATTAGGTTTAAAGCTTTCTTTTTTCTAGAAGATTGACAGTAAAAATTCAATTTTCATGTCAATTTGGTGGGATATGCCTTTTGTAGATGCATACAGTAGCTTTAGAAAATAATAATTGGACTGCTAACATACTGATTATTTTTCGTGGTCAACCTGGTGTTTATTGCAAATTCTGCAAATTTTCTACAAAAGTTTGAATTAGTCCCCAGGAAAATATAGAATCAAAGTTAAAAAATATTATTCCTTTTTGGATTGTGAACTGAGTTCTATTATTGTTAGATCTCAATTACTACATGTTGATCATTACACTTGTTATCTTATTATCTTGCTGTTGTTACTGCTTGTTGTTGCTACTTTCTTTTCATGTTTCCTTGAGCCGGGGTTTATCTGAAACAAGCTCTCTAGCCTCAAGGTAGTGGTAATGTTTGCATACACATTACCTTCCATCCCTGCCCAGACCGCGCTTGTGGGATTATGCTGAGTTAGTTGTTGTCGGATTGTGAACTTCGGGGTGTTCAAGTGTAATTTGTAAACTTAGTCAATAAAATTTGTCATATGAATCTGAGATAGCCTAGATTGCTGGTTAATAATGACAAGTTTCTTTGGTGTAATGTCTTTTGCGCATGTTTCATGGGTCACTTTTGTGGATCATCTTCCTTTTAATGCCATCTTCACAGAGTATGGGCAATTTGTTTTGCTGTGTACAAGTTGATCAATCCACGGTTGCAATTACGGAGCAGTTTGGCAAGTATCAAGATGTGCTTCAGCCTGGTTGCCACTGTCTGCCTTGGTTCTTTGGATTTCAGCTGGCTGGCCATCTCTCCCT
Organism: Nicotiana benthamiana; assembly: GCA_034376525.1. Lineage (NCBI taxonomy): Eukaryota > Viridiplantae > Streptophyta > Magnoliopsida > Solanales > Solanaceae > Nicotiana > Nicotiana benthamiana. The sequence goes on along the minus strand of CM067333.1, from coordinate 29,423,283 downwards.
CAGGGTGCAGCAACTGGATGTTCGCTGTGAGACAAAGACAAAGGTCTATTCTTTGTCCTGAAACAGAATAAAATCGACTCGAAACAAACCATTTTGGTATTTAATAACCAAATCATCAAAGTCAATCAAAATTGGCACTTTCACAAAACATAAGTAGGTGATGGTTTTTCAGTATTTACTCCTGTATGACTTATACATTTGTTGCAATAAATGTGCAGGATAATGTATTTGTCAATGTAGTGGCATCAATTCAGTACCGTGCTCTTGCAGACAAAGCAAATGATGCTTTCTATAGACTAAGCAACACTAAGGGTCAAATTCAAGCCTATGTTTTCGATGGTAGATATCTATGATGTCTCTATATGTGTTTTTGATGATTCTCTCTTTGATCTTAGTTTTATTCTTACAAATTTATTTCTCACAATATATTGATTTCAACAGATAAGTTACACAACTCTACATTCTTATATTTCTTCAGTCATAAGAGCAAGTGTTCCAAAACTCAATCTTGATGATGTTTTTGAGCAGAAAAATGAAATTGCCAAGGCTGTTGAGGATGAACTTGAGAAGGTAAGCCAAATCCTCAATGCTTCTTTTCTCCGATATCATATATTGGATCTCATACAAGTGCCATTATGATCCTGTACAGGCTATGTCGGCTTATGGATATGAAATTGTTCAGACACTTATTGTTGATATAGAACCAGATGAGCATGTTAAGAGAGCTATGAATGAAATCAATGCTGGTATGTCTAAAATCTTTTTCCACTAATTGATACCCTGTTTGGCCAAGCTTCTTTTTTGTGTGGCCAAAAATGTTTTTTTTTCCAAAGTTAAAGTGTTTGACCAAGCTTTTAGAAGGAAAAAAAAAATAGTTTTGAGTGCTCAGAAGCAATTTTTGAGACGCAAAAAAGTAGCTTCTTCCAAAAAATACTTTTTGGAAAGCACTTTTGAGAAAAATACTTTTTGAGACACTTTTCAAAAATTTGGCCAAATACTAATTGTTATTCAATAGTGATTTGCAAATCAATTAGCCACAAACTGATTTTCAGCAAAAGTACTCTTTTGAGAAGCACTTTTCAAAATAAGTGGATTTTAAAAGTTTGGCTTAACAGGCTACAAGCCTACTAATTGCGCGTTCTGTGGGTCAACTGCTCTCAGCAGATAATCTCAACACGAATGTATACATCACTGGATGGATTTTCCTCCTATTAAAAATGTGAATTATTTATGTAAAAGAAATTCTACACACAGTTACATGGCCGCTTTAGGAGTTGTAGTGCAATCTATGTCTACCAAGCTCTTCAAGGACTAGAATCTGTTCTCTTTACCTGTTTAATGATTTTGGTTGACCAAAGACTGGCATTCTTATCCAATTTGTCTTGCTATTTTATGTCTTAACTGTCTTCAACTTTGCAGCTGCTCGGATGAGGTTGGCTGCTAATGAGAAGGCAGAGGCTGAGAAGATTTTACAAATTAAAAGGGCTGAAGGAGAGGCAGAGTCAAAGTATCTCTCAGGATTGGGTATTGCACGACAGCGTCAAGCAATTGTGGATGGTTTAAGAGACAGTGTGCTTGGCTTCTCAGTGAATGTACCTGGAACCTCGGCGAAGGATGTCATGGACATGGTCCTTTTAACTCAGTACTTTGACACCATGAAAGAAATTGGTGCTTCCAGCAAATCATCTGCCGTTTTCCTTCCTCATGGGCCTGGTGCTGTAAGGGATGTGGCAAGCCAGATTCGCGACGGGCTCCTTCAAGCTTCTACGGAGCATTAAATGTTCTCTCTCAGAAATGTCAGTGTGTTTCCCTTGAAGCAGCCAGCTATTTTCCCTTTTCTCTTTATTATTTTGTCAAGTGTGGAAATATGTGGTGAGATTGACTTTGAAGTTGTGAATATACTACTATCCTATGTACAGAAGCATGTAAGTTTTTGAAGATCTTCAGACCCTTTTTGAAGAATTATGATTTGCTATCTGATATTTGGCAGCCTAGCCTTTATGTTTTATCAATATTATCTCCTTCCCTATTTTGCTCTGCTGGAGCAATCTTGCTTCCCAATTATCAATATTTCATTTCATGGTCCTTTGCTTAACAATTATCATTCGTTCACACATTAGATCCAATCCAAGATCCTTCAATTCACTATCCTACATACACTTTAGAATTTCCTACATACGTTTCACCTGATGTAATAAGTTGGTGTAATAAATTAGATCATTTTGTTTAACGTCTATGGCAGGTTGTTGGAATAGACGTTATAAATAATTTACACGTAAAAAAAAGACCATTTTATTCTTCCCCGCCCTCACTAACTTACCACACCCCCTCTAAAAAAAGAGTTTTTTTTTTCTTTTCAAATTTCAGTTTTTCCGTTAACGCTCACCCTACTACCCCCATTCCCCGTCCCCATTTCTCCCCCCCCCCCCCCCCCCCCAAAAAAAATATTTTTTTTACAAATTTTTTTCTTTTTTCAATTTCAAATTTCTATTTTTTCATTTTTTTGCACCACCCTCCCCAACTCCCCACTTGCCCCCCTCCCAGCTCCGCCCCCAGCCCCGACGCCCTGCCTCCCACCTCTCTCGGGAAAAATATTTAAACTATATTTTTCAGTTTTAATTTTATTATTTATCTGTTTAAAGGCTCAAAATTTTACAATTTCCAAAATATGAGTTTGGAGGCTTATGTGCTTGGGAGTTTATAGGTTTAGAAATTATAAAGTTTACGGGTTCGAAATTTTGCGGTTTTGAAAGTTTAGCGGTTCGAAAGTTCATGAAATTTGTGGGTCCGGAAGGTTGTTGGTTTGAAAGTTTATGGCTTCATGTTTATTATATCTAAATTATTTATGAATACTTTTAAGAAGTCATTTTCCTTAATTTGCGTACCAAACACCAAAAAATGAATAAGATTAATATTGTTATAAAATATTCTATTTAAGGTGAATGTCCATATTTAGAGAGATCCTAGGGTTTACTACTTGGTGGCTAAGTCACCACCTCCCTATTAATAAAGGGGTTCTCTCCCATTGTAAATCACCCCAAAGTATCAATAAGAATACTCATCTCTCTACTTTTCTCTCTATTGTTCTTGTTCTTATATTATTTCATAACACGTTATCAGCACGAGTCTCTAACCAATTGAATTTAATATTCAGCAATTATCGCTCTAAGAATCTCGAGTTGCAATCAGATTCATCCACTCTAATTCGTGTGAATTTCGAAGCAAAAGAGTGTAATAACTATTGCTACTGCTCCATATGAGAATTTCTATACGGAAAAATAGAAGAGATGGTATCATCACAAAGTAATGCAACGGGATGGAAACTCAAGAGGTATATTTGATATCACAACATTTATTGGTACCTTAAAGGTAAGTAATTTACTTTTCCCTTTTAAATTCTTGAAATTCTACGATATGATTTCATATACAAACATAGACAACAAAGTTTGATTATAACTCTAATGGAGTTTGTAAGGAATTATAACCACGTGAAGTGGTAAAAGTTCTATGTCTTGCCATGATTAAATTCATGTATGATTGTGGGCAAAGACTTGAAAATCCGTCCCATTGAATTTGCTTCATTCTCATTCCCTTTAGAGAATGTAATAGCAGTATGTGATAAGTCTGAAAGAAGACAAAATTATTACCGTGAAGGTATCAATGGATGTGGACGTGGCAATAGACGGAATTATAATCGTCATCATTGTGATAATGAGAATAATAAAGATTCTCAAAATAATCTTTCATTTTATGAAAGTAATATTTGACATGAGATTGTATATAGCACATACAGATGATTATGATCCATTCCCTGAAGTGAATGTGATAATTGTAATAAAGCCCGTAAGTATGGACACGCTCTTGATGTAATTTTGTTTTATGTCTGACATTATGAAAAGAAAGTTCGTTGCCCTTGAAATTTCGGGCAAGAACTATATGACATGGGTGTTGGGTGTTGGATGCTGAAATCCATTTGGATGCAATGGGTCTTGGAGACGCCATTAAAGACAGAAATAATGCATCCACCCCAGACTATGCTAAGGCCTTGATTTTCTTGCGCCATCACCTTGATGAAAGTTTGAAACTGTGCTAAGGCCTTGATTTTCTTGCGCCATCACCTTGATGAAGGTTTGAAAATTGAATATATCACAGTCAAAGATCCACCTATCTTGTGGAATGGCTTAAAGGAGAGATATGACAACCTGAAGTTGGTCACTCTGCCACAAGCACGATGCGATGAGAATCCAAAAGCAAATAGTTCATAAAAAATATATTATCGTTGCGGTGGAAAATGGCACTGGGCGAAAATTTGCCGTGTACCAAGACATTTGGTTGAGCTTTATCAAGCATCTCTAAAAGGTAAATGCCCTGAAACCAATTCTGTCTCTGACAACAATTTTGACATCACCCACTTGGATGTGGCAGACTTCTTTGAGCACCCTGAGGGGAAAATAGACCACTTAATTGGTGATGGATCTGTGATTGTTTGATTTTATTTTACTTATTTGTATTAGTTAGTGAATAAACTAATAGTCATTAGTATCAGCTCGTATTAGTTAGCTTATGATATAATGTTAGTATTAGTTCTTTAGAATGTTTCAATATGCTTAAATTTCAAAGATATTTTTATTTCCCAGTAGAGTTAATCGACTAACCTAACAGTTAGTCAATTATCTAATATTTCGCATTAAAACTGAATTTTTCCGCAAGCTAAGTTAGTCAACTATCTGATTTAGATAGTCGACTAACCTGATGACTGTTTACTAAGTTAGTCGACTATCAACTTAGTTAGTCGACTAACTAATATTTCGCATTAAAACTGGACTTTTCCGCAAGGCAAGATAGTCGGCTATCTGATTTAGTTAGTCGACTAACCTAATGACTGCTTCCCAAGTTAGACGACTATTAACTAAGTTAATCAACTAACCTCAGCAGATTTTGAAAATATTGTTTAATTATGAAGCAACGGATTAAATTTGTTTATTCTCATGTTCGTATATCTCTTTTGATTAATTGATTCATGTACCACACATACGATATTCAAAGAGAAGAAATATTACTCTCATTTAAGTATGGGTAAGGCAGATGTTACTACAATTTCTGGTAGTAATAAATTGATTAAAGGCTCCGGAAGAGCAACTATAACTCTGCCTAAAGGAACAACATTTTAGAGAATGCAATGTTCTCCTCCAAGTCTAAAAGGAACTTGTTGAGTTTTAAAGATATCATTCAAAATGGATATCATATTGAGACAATAGATGAGAATAATCTTGAATTCCTCATTTACTCATGAAAACGAGGCTGCCCACTTCGGTTTGGGGTCACGCCATTTTGCATGCAGCAATGCTAGTTCGTCTCAAAACGACGAATTATCACAAATATTCCCCGTTGCAATGAGTTTTGGGTCATGAACCTAATATATCCCATATAAGAATTTTTGGATGTGCAGTATATGTGCCTGTAGCACCGCCATATTTCACCAAAATGGGTCTGCAAAGAAGTTTAGGAATATATGTTGAGTTTGAATCGCCCTCCATTATTCGCTACCTCGAAACATAGACAGGGGATTTGTTCACTGCACGATTTGCAGACTGTCAATTCGATGAGACACTTTTCCCAAAATTAGGGGGAGAAGTTGGTGAAACCAAACGGGAAATTTTGTGGAAAAATGCATCATTATCTCATCTTGATCCACATACCTCTATTTGTGAAAAGAGGTGCAAAATATTATCCATTTGCAAAGAATAGCAAATCGAATGCCAGACGCATTTACAGATTTGAAAAGGATAACAAAATCACATATCCCCGCAGTGAATGTGACAACATCTGATTCACGAATACATATTAATTATTGGAAGAATATGAACATGAAATTGGTATTGAATATACCACACTCACCCCTAGAAGGAGGTTTGAGATGATATATAAAAATAATGTCATTGTTATAGCATGAATAGTCATTGGTCACGTACCTATTGTACGCCAAAATAATTTGTCAATGTGATTATCAAAGGACAATAATAATGCAAGAAACATATCTTGCATATAATTTTGACATGACCATAATGGTATAACTTTCTCTTTAAAAGAGATATTCACCACATGGATGTTGATGAATTTGTGGTAGTACAAAATTAATTGAGAGCTCTAGAAGAGCCAATTATTACTATGTTGGAGAAACACAATTGATTACCAATAAGGTATTGTGTTGTAGTAAGTCTCAAAGAAACTTATTCAGTTTCCAAAGTATATGTGAAAGCGATTGATTATATTGAGACTCTAAATAAAGGAAAGATTTGATATTTTCTATTACTACAACTTGTAGCGGGATAATCTGTATGTGAAAAACTACCCGCTTTATTCTCCAGTTTGTACTACACAAGAATACCACAATAAAGTGGACGTTTATTGATATAAAAATCCATATCATAATAAACTTGAAGTTTATTGATAATTGCACATGTCATGGTGTTAATTTGAAGGTTATCAATATTGATAATTTATTCAGTTGGCATTCGGGTTAGCCATATCATTTTAAGTATGATGTGCAGTAATAGAGAATTCACATGGGTAAATATTAAAGAACTAGAAAGTTCTTTACGAATTCTCTTGTATTACTTGTTCTCATTAATTAATTGACCAACTAAAGTGTTCGGGTTGAATCCCATAAATTCTGGAAATATCAAAGGTGAATATGGGCCCATTCACCTGCCATGTATACCACATATGATGCATCTATGATATGGTTACATGTGCGATTGTTATTAACCCGCAGCCTGGCCGGTGCTTGCGAGGTAAATTGCTCAGTAATATAACTTCGAACATAATTTTCAGATTTTCTATTCAAGATAGTTCATCTTGATAAGTTGGTTTATATCATAGTTGGTTTAGCAAGATAATTATTGAGTGCCTCCACTTAATAGCTAAACTGTTTCTTATGAGAACACAGTTATATATATCAGTTTGATATACGTTGTATACGAGAGTATATTATATTCTCCCCTCACAAGTGGTTCAGGGTCAGAGACCAAATAATTTCATCTTATTATTATTGATGTGCGGTGTATATTTTCATTAACACCATAATGCACAAAGATGGACTCTCAAAGTTGAGGAAACAAGTTAGCTTTTCTAACATGAGGGGGAGACATGATAAACACTTGAGAAAAGGTTATATGGGATGAATTATCATTTGTATATATAGATCCTCGAATATCATAATATGAACCTGAAGTTCATAAAAGAATAATTCAGTTGCAACATATTGCAAAACATGCTATACGCATCTGCTGACCCAAAGAAAGTAACTATATTCTCACTACAAATGCTCATATTAAGTCCCAGAAGGACAAAGTCTTTGATACGCTTAAAGTGTATAGACAAATCGGTTTCAAAATAACTTCTTAATAAAGAAGATGAGCAAATGATCAAAGTGATCATAATGGGGAGGCAAGTGATCTAAAAGATCACATGACATAACACTTCATAAAATCTCATGAGAGATTCAGGTACCTGAATATATGAATAAAGAGATCTCCATGTTATGTCTTTATGAAAATTTACGGGAACCGATATAAAATGTTCGTCGACGACATCTATGATAGCGCTAAATATCGATGAGGATCTTATGTTTGTCGAATACAAACAAAAATATTGGCTAAATGGAAGAGATACAATTCAAGCAGAATTGATTCCATATGAAAGACATGTAGTTTTGGACATGTAGTTCAAATACTTGAAAGTATAATGTCAATGATTGAAGTTGCTTGAAGCATATACAATTCTTGGTCCTGAAGTACCACATCCTAAATGCAACTTGTGTACATATGTATCTTGCTATAACTATAAGCATGATGGCATCGAGAATACCTCTATGGAGATATTGAAGAGTCATTCCACGACATTATATGAAGATGTTCATATCTATCAAGAATGATAATTTCAAGGTGCGGAATATTTATTCAAATCAATATGGCTGATTTACTTATCAAATCTCTACAAAAGATCGTTTTGAAGATGGTGCACAAGATTTGAATACAAATGCTCAAGGATGTGAATTGATGCTCTTTTCAGGGGGGGTTAATGCGCGTTGCACTCTTTTTCCCTTACAAAGTTTTGTCCCACTGGGTTTTCCTTGCAAGGTTTTTACGAGGCAACCAATAGGCGCATATTCAAACATGTGTACTCTTTTTCCTTTTCTATAATTTTTCCCATTGGGTTTTGTTTTAGTTAAGGTTTTAACGAGGCACATTATTGAATAGACATTCAAGGGGGAGTGTTATAAAATATTCTATTTAAGGTGAATGTCCGTATTTAGAGAGATCCTAGGGTTTACTACTCGGTGGCTAAGTCACCACCTCCTTATAAATAAAGGGGTTCTCTCCCATTGTAAATCACCCCAAAGTATCAATAAGAATACTCCTCTCTCTACTTTTCTCTCTATTGTTCTTGTTCTTATATTATTTCATAACAAATACTTGTTTTTTAAGAAAATATTTTTTTGAACAATAATTTTCGCGGAAAACATTTTCCGTTATACCAAACACACCCTTAATTAAGAATGCAGTAGGCAGATAATTTGGTTAAATCACGTGCATTCAGTTTATGATAAATGAATGAGTAATTATCTTCTGCAAATTAGCTTCTCTCTTGATTTGCTCCAAATAGACTTGCTAGGGAGGTAAAGGACTCCTTTTACAGTCATGAAATTCCTCATTCCTAGAGTTCGAAATTAATATTTTACTTGAAATTTCGTATTAATTTCAAAAATAAAATAAAACACTAGGAGCCACACTTGAAGATCATTCTCTGAATAAAAAGTAAAAAAGAAGTCGAGTACGAACTTCCAAATTACTCATTTGGGGTAAACCAAATTAATAATTATTATCACTAGTTTTTGGCACGGCACATTTGGTACAACTTTTTTGGATAAATGTATAAGATTGTTAATTAAAATATTTTCACGTAAATGAAGTTTTGTTTCAGCTAAAAAAACAAAAAAAAATCACATTTCTCATTACATTCTTCGATTACTGTAGCAAAAACAAAAAGAACAACAATATAAGTATAAAAAAACATTAATCTGACAATAATTATATCTTATTATCTAATTTTATCCTTTAACTATTTAGATCCACAATATTTAAAATCATAATTCAGTCTTAACATAAGACAGAACTTCACATTCCCTTATTGTTACATAAATTTCTAATCCATTTATTGATTGAGAAAAATCCTTACTTTTTATATGTAATAATCTTTAGGTACACGCTTTGCACGTGTACCTCACATCAATGAGTATATAATTTATAATAAAAAAATTATAAATATTGATAAACAACGTATTTAAGTTAGAAAATAAATTTTTTTAAAATATATATATTTCGAAACATATTGAATATTGTCATATCCATATGTAGCTAGCTAAATAAAGGAAAAATCTCAACAGCCTGAATCGATTTTTTTTTTCAAAAATAGTAATTTCATTTCATCACAAATCAGGATAATACATATTGGACCAGCAGTCATTGACTGGTTACGGTTTCCTCTCATTCTACTATGGAATCACTTCCATTCACTATAAATACATTAAACTTAGAAACACACAAATCTTCACGTCTTTTTTAGGGATAGTGATCCAGTCTTCTCAAAACAATTGTTGGAACACACTTTGAAAGACGTTGAACTAAAGTCGTGTTCGTTTTTGTAGGCTTTGATGAATGACAAACCGACGTGGATGCAAAGTTGACAAACGCCAAATTGTCGTGAATATGAAGATATCATTGAACAAACAAGGCGAGAATTATGGCTAACGGACCAAGAAAGAGTCCAAGTAAAAAAGAGTCAAAAACAAGACCAAGAGATGTATTGAAGACATTATTGAGTTGTTTGCATTGTGATCTTGATCCGACAATGGATTCAACTCTTGGCTTCTCTCTAAAATCATCTTATCAAATCAAGCATATCATAAATTTTTTTGTTGACCAAAATTTTGTGACCATGCCCAAACCAAAAATCTGACCGTCGGCTACCGTCGACTAGACGTTGGCTAGACGTCTGCTAGATGTTGGATAGACGTCGGCTAGACATCGTCATGGTTTTTGACGTTTTCATTTTAGCCAAAATGATTTTTGAAATATTATCATTGGTTTTCACTTCTGGGCATATTTAAACATACTCCAAATCATTATTTCATAAAAACCACACTTGATTTATGGTCGTCGTCTAAACACGTGGAAAACGTCTTTGACAAAGTGACGCGACGTTTATGACCTTGGAGACTTGGTTTTTAAGAACTAAGTCTTGGTTTTCACTTTTTATACCATAAACAAGCTTTTCCAACACTTGGTTTTTGATTTGGAACACTTTAATTTTTGGGTTGGTTTTCAAGGTTAAATAATCGATTATCATGTTTCAATAATCGATTATCTTGCTAATGTAGCAAAACCCCAACTTACAGAAGGTCCAAATAACCGATTATTCTCTTCTGATAATCGATTATCCTGTGCTTCGAGCCCGAACTTGAAACAACAGAGAGGTTGAATAATCGATTATCCTTTCGAGAATAATCGATTATCTAGTTACCGTTGCCATCCAACGACTAGTTTTTTGAACGTTGAAGTAAGATAATCGATTATGCAGTTAAGATAATCGATTATTATGCCTTTAATTCAAAATTCTTGTCTAACTATTGAGCAACGGTTACTTGATCCTTAAGGGCTATAAATAGACCCCAAAACCTCTCATTTCTACAACAATTCTTCAACAATCTATTATACTTTCATTGCATTCAATTCATTCATATTTCATAGCTTTTGAGAGCCAAAATCTTGGAGAAATTGTTGTGTTCTTGAGCGTTCTTAAGTCTACTCATATCTACTATATAAGAGAGTCATGTTCTTGAGTGCTAAGTGTTTGTATACACTTGAAGGGAAGTCTAATCCCTTGTTGTTGTAAGAAGGAAGGTTTCATTCCTTCGGTTGAAGTCTTGGAGTGCGGTATCTCCGAGCAAACATTGTTGAGGCTCGTGTGACTCGAGTTCTCAAGTTGTATTGGTTTGTTGAGCACCTTCAAGCTTAAAGGAGTTAGTTGCAGCTCGAGAGAGTCTCTCGGGAGACTGGACGTATCCACACGTTGTGGCGAACCAGTATAAATTTGGTGTGCTCCCTCCTGACTCTTTTTATTTCCGCATTTACTTCGATTTTATTCCTGCGATTTTTGTCAAACGCTATTCACCCCCCCTTTAGCGTTGGGCACTTATTCTAACATTTGGTATCAGAGCCATACTCTTTGAAAGACTTAACAGTTTGAGAGAAACGATCTATGGCTTCTACTCGCAATCTTTATGCAGGAATTGGTGATGGACAATCAACCACGAGGCCACCACTCTTCGATGGCACAAATTACACCTATTGGAAGGAGCGGATGAGAATCTTCATCCAATCCAACAACTTTCTATTGTGGCAAATCATCAAAAATGGCGAACAATCGCCCGCTAAGGAAGTCGAGGATAAAATCGTCCTTAAGATGGAGAACGAATATGATGCAGAGGACATCAAAAAGGTGGAGAACAATGCTAAGGCCATCAACATGATGTACTGTTCAGTAAACCCCGATGATTATCGGAAGATTTCATGTTGCACCACGGCCAAGCAAATGTGGGAGAAGCTAGAGGTCACCTACGAAGGTACGGACCAAGTCCGATAGGCTAAAATTGATTTTCTAACCCATGAATATGAATTATTTCGTAGAAGGAGAACGAGAAAGTCGACGACATGTTTGAACGATTTTCAAAAATTGTCAACGACCTCCACGCACTCAAGAAGACGTACACGGACAAGGAGCTTGTACAAAAAATCCTGCGGAGCCTCACTCCGGAGTGGCGTTCCAAAGCCGATGCCATTCAAGAGTCAATTGGCATCACCAACGTCACTATAGACGGACTTCGGGGGAATCTAAAGACGTACGAGTCCACCATTCTTAACCCTCCTTTGGAAGATCAAAGGAAAAGAAGCATTGCACTCAAGGCCTCCACATCACAACCTCAAGTCATTGATGATTCAAGCGATGAGGATAACGAGTTTGGACTCGTTAATAAAAAGTTCCACAAGTTCATGCTTAAAGAGTATGAACGGAAGGGAAAGAGGCAAGGAGGTCCACCCAAATGCTATGGGTGTGGAGAAGTTGGGCACATCAAACCTAAATGACCAAACACAAAGACGGAAAAGAAGATCGTCAAGAAACAAAGAGCCTACATCTCTTGGGGAGGCGACTCCGGGGAAGAGTCAAGCGACGGAGATGAAGATGAGACCGCCAACTTATGTCTCATGGCACATGAGGAAGCACAAGAAGAGGTATGTGAAACTTCTCCTAAAGATCCTTATACTTATGAAGATATGCAAGACGCCTTTGATTAGTTATATGGCGAATTTGTTAGCGCTTCTAAAACCATTAAGGATTTAAAGAAACAACTCTCTTCAAAGAGAAGGAGTTGGAAAAATTGAGCCAAGATAATGAAAACTTAAGAGAAGAAAATAAATTTTTTGGCAAAAGAAGCACCGACAAACCCGAAGGCTCAAACGAAAGTTGCAAGTCTTGCAAATCTCTCAAAGACCAAGTTGAAAAACTTAAGGGGACTTTGAACAAATTTAATACTTCTCATAAAAACCTCAATGATGTACTTGATAATTTAAAATCTACCAAAAAATGGCTTAGGTTTCGAATGATATTAATATGAATGAAAAAGTTGAGCCAAAACCTAAACAACCTAAGGCTCAACCTAGGAAAGATAAAATTAATATTGATAGACAACCTAGAAATAATAATTCTAGGAACACTAGACAGCCTAGAACAAACACTAGGAGAAATATTGAGCACTTTAGAACACCTAGAAACGATTTTCAAAAAGTGCATCAAAACTACGCTTCTCAAAATACGGTAAATGAATTTAGACCACCTGGAAGCTATTATCAACCTAGGAGAATGCATAATCCGAAATTCATTTGCCATTATTGTAATAGGATAGGTCATATAGCTCCGGTTTGCTTTACTAGGCATAGGCATCTCACGATTAAACAATCACACTACCACTTTGCACCTAACACCCAAGGACCCAAAATGGCTTGGGTACCTAAATCTCATTGAGGTTATTTGTAGGTGTGCTTGAAGGCATCAAGAGTACTTTGGTACCTTGATAGCGGATGCTCCAAGCACATGACCGGAGATGCATCCAAATTTTTACAAATAAGACTCGCCAAAGGAGGAAATGTAGTCTTTGGAAACAACAGCAAAGGAAAAATAATAGGCATTGGATCGGTTGGTAAGGATGAAACCTCCTCTATTGATAATGTTTTATTAGTTAAGGGTCTTAAGCACAATCTCTTGAGCATAAGTCAATTGTGTGACAAGGAAAATCATATGATTTTCAATTCTAAATCATGTACGGTTGAACGCCTTAGTGATAATAAGGTTATTTTACATGGTGGTAGAATTGATAATATTTATATGGTTAACCTTGAAAATTCTTCATCAAACTTTGCTAAATGCCTCATAAGTAAAGAGGACGATATGTGGCTATGGCATCGAAGAGTAGCTCATGTTAACATGAATCTTTTGAATAAATTGGTTTCACAGGACTTAGTAGTTGGTCACCCAAAACTCAAGTTTGAGAAGGACACCATTTGTGATTCATGTAAAAGAGGGAAGCAAGTAAAGGCCTCTTTTAAATCGAAAAATGATGGCTCAGCGACAAGGCCTTTACAACTTTTGCACATTGATCTCTTTGGACCATCAAGAACAAAAAGTATTGGTGGGAACTACTTTGCCTTTGTCATTGTTGATGACTACTCTAGGTACACATGGACATTATTTCTGACTCACAAAAGTGAGGCGTTTCAAGTTTTCAAAAGTTTCCTTAAATGTGTACAAAATGAAAAGAGCACAACAATTACATCCATAAGAAGTGATCACGGTGGAGAGTTCGAACGAAATCTCTTTGCGGATTTTTGTGACGAAATTGGCATTGAGCATATCTTCTCCGCTCCACGTACACCACAACAAAATGGAGTGGTGGAATGTAAAAATCGATGTCTCGAGGAGATGGCTAGAACTATGCTCGATGAAGCAAAAATTCCTAAGTACTTTTGGGCGGATGCCGTAAGTACCGCAAGCTTTGTGTTAAACCGAGCCCTCATAAGACCGATACTCATGAAAACGCCATATGAACTTTACAAGGGAAGAAAGCCAAACCTCTCCCATCTTCGAGTTTTTGGTTGTAAATATTTTGTTCATAATAACGGAAAGGACAACTTGGGGAAATTTGATGCAAAATCCGATGAAGGCATCTTTCTCGGTCATTGCGTAGAAAGGCCTATAGAGTCTTTAATAAACACACCTTAACTATTGAGGAGTCCCCTCATGTTGTATTTTCCGAAAATGATACTCGCTTGGCGAGAAAGGATATTTGTGATGATCTTGCAGATTCATTGGAGAAGATTAATCTTCAAGGCGATATGGAAAAAGAGAGCCCAAAGGAAGTTCAAGACGAAGTCATGGAAAACCCTTTGAAAGAGAAACAACCACAAGAGAAAGAGACGGTGATGCCTAAAGCTTGGAGGACGTCTAGAAATCATCCTCTCGATAATGTAATTGGTGACATCGAACAAGGGGTATGTACTCGAAACTCTCTTAAGGACACCGTAGGACACATGGCTTTTGTATCAGATATTGAACCTACAACCATTTCCAAAGCAATTGAGGATGAGTATTGGACCTTGGCAATGCAAGAGGAGCTTAACCAATTCAAATGTAATGACGTTTGGGAATTGGTGCCAACACCCAATGATCATACCGTAATCGGTCCGAAATGGGTGTTCTGTAACAAACTTGATGAAAATGGTATTATAATTAGAAACAAAGCTAGGCTCGTAGCTAAAGGCTACAATCAAGAAGAAGGCATTGATTTTGAAGAAACTTATGCACCGGTAGCACGTTTAGAAGCTATTCGTTTATTACTTACTTTTGCTTCATCTATGGATTTTAAACTATACCAAATGGATGTCAAGAGTGCCTTCCTCAATGGGTTTATTCAAGAGAAGTGTTTGTTGAACAACCCCCGGGTTTCGAAGACCTTGAGTCCCCCGATCATGTCTTCAAACTCAAGAAAGCACTCTATGGTCTTAAACAAGCTCCCCGAGCTTGGTAAAAACGTTTGAGTAAATTTCTTTTGGACAATGAGTTCAAAAGGGGGAAAGTTGATACAACACTTTTTATCAAGAGTAAAATCAAAGACATCCTCTTAGTTCAAGTTTACGTAGATGACATTATTTTCGGTGCTACTAACGAATCTTTGTGCAAGGAATTTTCGAAAATGATGACAAGTGTGTTCGAGATGTCAATGATGGGTGAGCTCAATTTCTTCTTGGGATTGCAAGTGAAACAAATGAAAGAAGGGACTTTCATTTGTCAATCTAAGTATTGCAAGGAGTTTCTCAAACGTTTTGAGATGAACAACGCCAAAGCAATGGCTACTTCCATGAGCACATCCAATCACCTTGACAAAGACGAAAAAGGTAAGGAAGTAGATGTAAAGAAGTATTGAGGTATGATCGGATCCCTTCTTTATCTTACCGCAAGTAGGCCGGACGTTATGTTTAGCGTTTGTTTATGCGCTCGGTATCAATCTTGTCCGAAGGAATCGCACTTAACTGCGGTAAAACGGATAATGAAATACCTTGTTGGCACTATGAATGTAGGACTTTGGCATCCCAAAGGTTCTTCATGCCAACTCATTGGCTATTCCGACTCTGATTTTGCGGGTTGAAAATTGGACCGCAAAAGCACGAGTGGAACATGCCACTTACTTGGTAGTTCCTTAGTATCATGGTTTAGTAAGAAGCAAGTAAGTGTTGCGTTATCCACCACCGAGGCCGAATATGTGGCCGCGGGGAGTTGTTGTGCTCAAATCCTTTGGATGAAGCAACAACTCTTGGATTATGGCCGTAGTATTGATCATATCCCTCTTCGGTGTGATAATACTAGCGCCATAAGCTTGACGAAGAACCCCGTTCTTCATTCAAGGACGAAACACATTGAAATTAGGCATCATTTCATTAGAGATCATGTTCTCAAAGGTGATGTCGAGATTGAGTTTGTGGAAACAAAATATCAATTAGCCGACATTTTCACAAAACCTTTAGAGAAAGAGTCATTTTTCCGCATTCATAGTGAAATCGGAATACTTGATTCCACGATGATCTAATGCGTGCATTTGTGAAATATTTTATTTGAACTATCACTAACTTGAGTGTCGGAGACGTCTAAACTTTTTTGCAGGTCTCAAAATGGCCACAAATTCAGGGGGAAAAAATTCAAACCATCTTGAGTTGCATTGGAAATTTTCTGGAATTTCATAAGCACATAATCGATTATCATACTACCATAATCGATTATTCAATGCTTCTGCGTCTGCAAAAATTTGGTGCAAAAATCAGGATAATCGATTAACCAGAACAACATAATCGATTATCTTAGGCTTCTGTAAAGCATCAGTTTTGGGAAAAATACAGAAAATCGATTAGCAAACAGGACATAGGCGATTATCCAGTGGTTCAGCAAATGCCGCTTTTTGACAAAAATTCAGATAATCCTCTTTTCAAACGCCTATGCTCAACCCTTACCGGCTTTTCGGGAGAGTCAATTGGCACTCAATACGGGCACTTGGGTATGGAAGATGTTGACGAGGTGCCGGAAACCAATGATGACGGTGACAGTGATGATGATGATGAAGCAACGAAGAGTGACGGAGATGACGACAGCTCCTAGAAGCTTTTAGAGCTCAAGCTCGACTCTCTTTCTCTTTAGTTTATGTTTTGAATAATTTTTTAATGCTTCCATTAAGTACTCCATCTTTATTCCCTTAATCAATAATATTGTTGCTAATGTCAAAAGGGGGAAGAAAAGGGCTATGCATAAATTGAGGGGGAACTCATTAAGCATTTGGCACAAACGTTTAAACACCTATGCATATCCCCATCTCGGTTTGCCATTATCAAAAAGGGGGAAATTGTTGGAACACACTTTCAAAGACGTTGAACTAAAGTCATGTTCGTTTTTGTAGGTTTTGATAAATGACAAACCGACGTGGATGCAAAGTTGACAAATGCCAAATCGTCGTGAATAAGAAGATATCATTGAACAAACAAGGTGAGAATTATGGCTAACGGACCAAGGAAGAGTCCAAGTAAAGAAGAGTCAAGAACAAGACCAAGAGATGTATTGAAGACATTATTGAGTTGTTTGCATTGTGATCTTGATCCGACAATGGATTCAAGTCTTCGCTTCTCTCTAAAATCATCTTATCAAATCATGCATATCATAAATATTTTGTTGTCCAAAATTTTGTGACCATGCCCAAACCAAAAATCTGACTGTCGGCTACCGTCGACTAGAGGTCGGCTAGACATCGTCATGGTTTTTGACGTATTCATTTTAGCCAAAATGGTTTTTGAAATATTATCATTGGTTTTCACTTCTGGGCATATTTAAACATACTCCAAATCATTATTTCATAAAAACCACACTTGATTTATGGTCGTCGTCTAAACACGTGGAAAACGTCTTTGACAAAGTGACGCGACGTTTATGACCTTGGAGACTTGGTTTTTAAGAACTAAGTCTTGGTTTTCACTTTTTATACCATAAACAAGCTTTTCCAACACTTGGTTTTTGATTTGGAACACTTTGATTTTTGGGTTGGTTTTCAAGGTTAAATAATCGATTATCATGTTCCAATAATCGATTATCTTGCTAATGTAGCAAAAACCCCAACTTACAGAAGGTCCAAATAATCGATTATTCTCTTCAGATAATCGATTATCATTTTCTGATAATCGATTATCCTATGTTTCTAGCCCGAACTTGAAACTACAGAGAGGTTCAATAATCGATTATCCTTTAGAGAATAATCGATTATCTAGTTATCGTTTCCATCCAACGACTAGTTTTTTTAACGTTGAAGTAAGATAATCAATTATGCAGTTAAGATAATCGATTATTCTGCCTTTAATTCAAAATTCTTGTCTAACTATTGAGAAACAATTACTTGATCCTTGAGGGCTATAAATAGACCCCAAAACCTCTCATTTCTACAACAATTCTTCAACAATCTATTATACTTTCATTGCATTCAATTCATTCATATTTCATAGCTTTTGAGAGCCAAAATCTTGGAGAGATTATTGTGTTCTTGAGTGTTCTTAAGTCTACTCATATCTACTCTATAAGAGAGTCATGTTCTTGAGTGCTAAGTGTTTGTATACACTTGAAGGGAAGTCTAATCCCTTGTTGTTGTAAGAAGGAAGGTTTCATTCTTTCGGTTGATGTCTTGGAGTGCGGTATCTCCGAGCAAACGTTGTTGAGGCTCGTGTGACTCGAGTTCTCAAGTTGCATTGGTTTGTTGAGCACATTTAAGCTTAAAAGAGTTAGTTGCAGCTCGAGAGAGTCTCTCGGGAGACTGGACGTAACCACACGTTGTGGCGAACCAGTATAAATTTTGTGTGCTCCCTCCTGACTCTTTTTATTTCTGCATTTACTTCGATTTTATTCCTGCGATTTTTGTTAAACACTATTCACCCCCCCTCTAGCGTTGGGCACTTATTCTAACATTTGGTATCATAGCCATACTCTTTGAAAGACTTAACAGTTTGAGAGAAACGATCTATGGCTTCTACTCGCAAACTTTATGCAGGAATTGGTGAGGGACAATCAACCATGAGGCCACCACACTTCGATGGCACAAATTACACCTATTGGAAGGAGCGGATGAGAATCTTCATCCAATCCAACAAATTTCTATTGTGGCAAATCATCAAAAATGGTGAACAATCGCCCACTAAGGAAGTCGAGGATAAAGTCGTCCTAAAGACGGAGAACGAATATGATGCAGAGGACATCAAAAAGGTGGAGAACAGTGCTAAGGCCATCAACATGTTGTACTGTACAGTAAACCCCAATGATTATCGGAAGATTTCATGTTGCACCACGGCCAAGCAAATGTGGGAGAAGCTAGAGGTCACCTACGAAGGTACGGACCAAGTCCGATAGGCTAAAATTGATTTTCTAACCCATGAATATGAATTATTTCGTATGAAGGAGAACGATAAAATCGACGACATGTTTGAACGATTTTAAAAAATTGTCAACGACCTCCACGCACTCAAGAAGACGTACACGGACAAGGAGCTTGTACGAAAAATCCATCGGAGCCTCACTCCGGAGTGGCATTCCAAAGCGATGCCATTCAAGAGTCAATTGGCATCACCAACGTCACTATAGACGGACTTCGGGGGAATCTAAAGACGTACGAGTCCACCATTCTTAACCCTCCTTTGGAAGATCAAAGGAAAAGAAGCATTGTACTCAAGGCCTCCACATCACAACCTCAAGTCATTGATGATTCAAGCGATGAGGATAACGAGTTTGGACTCGTTATTAAAAAGTTCCACAAGTTCATGCTTAAAGAGTATGAACGGAAGGGAAAGAGGCAAGGAGGTCCACCCAAATGTTATGGGTGTGGAGAAGTTGGGCACATCAAACCTAAATGACCAAACACAAAGGCGGAAAAGATGATCGTCAAGAAACAAAGAGCCTACATCTCTTGGGGAGGCGACTCCGGGGAAGAGTCAAGCGACGGAGATGAAGATGAGACCGCCAACTTATGTCTCATGGCACATGAGGTTGCCGTAAGTACCGAAAGCTTTGTGTTAAACCGAGCCGTCATAAGACCGATACTCATGAAAACTCCATATGAACTTTACAAGGGAAGAAAGCCAAACCTCTCCCATCTTCGAGTTTTTGGTTGTAAATGTTTTGTTCATAATAACGGAAAGGACAACTTGGGGAAATTTGATGCAAAATCCGATGAAGGCATCTTTCTTGGTTATTCATTGCGTAGTAAGGCCTATAGAGTCTTTAATAAACGCACCTTAACTATTGAGGAGTCCCCTCATGTTGTATTTTCCGAAAATGATACTCGCTTGGCGAGAAAGGATATTTGTGATGATCTTGCAGATTCATTGGAGAAGATTAATCTTCAAGACGATATGGAAAAATAGAGCCCAAAGGAAGTCCAAGACGAAGTCATGGAACAACCTTTGAAAGAGAAACAACCACAAGAGGAAGAGACGGTGATGCCTAGAGCTTGGAGGACGTCTAGAAATCATCCTCTTTATAAGGTAATTGGTGACATCGAACAAGGGGTATGTACTCGAAACTCTCTTAAGGACACTGTAGGACACATGGCTTTTGTATCACAAATTGAACCAACAACCATTTCCGAAGCAATTAAGGATGAGCATTGGACCTTGGCAATGCAAGAGGAGCTTAACCAATTCAAACGTAATGACGTTTGGGAATTAGTGCCAAGACCCAATGATCATACCGTAATTGGTACGAAATGGGTGTTCCGTAACAAACTTGATGAAAATGGTATTATTATTAGAAACAAAGCTAGGCCCGTAGCTAATGGCTACAATCAAGAAGAAGGCATTGATTTTGAAGAAACTTATGCACCGGTAGCACGTTTAGAAGCTATTCGTTTATTACTTGCTTTTGCTTCATCTATGGAATTTAAACTATACCAAATGGATGTCAAGAGTGACTTCCTCAATGGGTTTATTCAAGAGGAAGTGTTTGTTGAACAACCCCCAGGTTTCGAAGACCTTGAGTCCCCCGATCATGTCTTCAAACTCAATAAAGCACTCTACGGTCTTAAAAAGCTCCCCGAGCTTGGTACAAACGTTTGAGTAAATTTCTTTTGGACAATGAGTTCAAAAGGGGGAAAGTTGATACAACACTTTTTATCAAGAGTAAAAACAAAGATCCTCTTAGTTCAAGTTTACGTAGATGACATTATTTTCGGTGCTACTAACGAATCTTTGTGCAAGGAATTTTCGAAAATGATGACAAGTGAGTTCGAGATGTCAATGATGGGTGAGCTCAATTTCTTCTTGGGATTGCAAGTGAAACAAATGAAAGAAGGGACTTTCATTTGTCAATCTAAGCATTGCAAGGAGTTTCTCAAACGTTTTGAGATGAACAATGCCAAAGCAATGGCTACTCCCATGAGCACATCCGATCACCTTGACAAAGACGAAAAAAGAAAGGAAGTAGATGTAAAGAAGTATCGAGGTATGATCGGATCCCTTCTTTATCTTACCGCAAGTAGGCCGGACATTATGTTTAGCGTTTGTTTATGCGCTCGGTATCAATCTTGTCCGAAGGAATCACACTTAACTGCGGTAAAACGGATAATGAAATACCTTGTTGGCACTATGAATGTAGGACTTTTGTATCCCAAAGGTTCTTCACGCCAACTCATTGGCTATTCCGACTCTGATTTTGCGGGTTGCAAATTGGACCGCAAAAGCACGAGTGGAACATGCCACTTACTTGGTAGTTCCTTAGTATCATGGTTTAGTAAGAAGCAAGTAAGTGTTGCGTTATCCACCACCGAGGCCGAATATGTGGCCGCGGGGAGTTGTTGTGCTCAAATCCTTTGGATGAAGCAACAACTCTTGGATTATGGCCTTAGTATTGATCATATCCTTCTTCGATGTGATAATACTAGCACCATAAGCTTGACGAAGAACCCCGTTCTTCATTCAAGGACGAAACACATTGAAATTAGGCATCATTTCATTAGAGATCATGTTCTCAAAGGTGATGTCGAGATTGAGTTTGTGGAAACAAAATATCAATTATCCGACATTTTCACAAAACCTTTAGAGAAAGAGTCATTTTTCCGCATTCGTAGCGAACTCGGAATACTTGATTCCACGATGATCTAATGCGTGCATTTGTGAAATGTTTTATTTGAACTATCACTAACTTGAGCGTCGGAGACGTCTAAACTTTTTTGCAGGTCTCAAAATGGCCACAATGTTAGGGGGAAAAAATTCAAACCATTTTGAGTTGCATTGGAAATTTTCTGGAATTTCAGAAGCACATAATCGATTATCAGACTACCATACTCGATTATTCAATGCTTCTGCGTCTGCAAAAATTTGGTGCAAAAATCAGGATAATCGATTAATCAGAACAACATAATCGATTATCTCAAGCTTCTGTAAAGCATTAGTTTTGGGAAAAATACAGAAAATCAATTGAACACGAAGATATCATTGAACAAATAAGGCGAGAATTATGGCTAACGGACCAAGGAAGAGTCCAAGTAAAGAAGAGTCAAGAACAAGACCAAGAGATGTATTTAAGACATTATTGAGTTGTTTGCATTTTGATCTTGATCCTACAATGGATTCAAGTCTTGGTTTCTCTCTAAAATCATCTTATCAAATCATGCATATCATAAATATTTTTGTTGACCAGAATTTTGTGACCATGCCCAAACCAAAAATCTGACTGTCGGCTACCGTCGACTAGACGTCGGCTAGACGTTGGCTAGACATCGGCTAGACATCGTCATGGTTTTTGACGTTTTCATTTTAGCCAAAATGGTTTTTGAAATATTATCATTGGTTTTCACTTCTGGGCATATTTAAACATACTCCAAATCATTATTTCATAAAAACCACACTTGATTTATGGTCGTCGTCTAAACACGTGGAAAACGTCTTTGACAAAGTGACGCGACGTTTATGACCTTGGAGACTTGTTTCTAATAACTAAGTCTTGGTTTTCACTTTTTATACCATAAACAAGCTTTTCCAACACTTGGTTTTTGATTTGGAACACTTTGATTTTTGGGTTGGTTTTCAAGGTTAAATAATCGATTAACATGTTCTAATAATCGATTATCTTGCTAATGTAGCAAAAACCCAACTTACAGAAGGTCCAAATAATCGATTATTCTCTTCAGATAATCGATTATCATTTTCTGATAATCGATTATCCTGTGTTTCCAGCCCGAACTTGAAACTACAGAGAGGTTGAATAATCGATTATCCTTCAGAGAATAATCGATTATCTAGTTACCGTTGCCATCCAACGACTAGTTTTTTGAACGTTGAAGTAAGATAATCGATTATGCAGTTAAGATAATCGATTATTCTACCTTTAATTCAAAATTCTTGTCTAACTATTGAGCAACGGTTACTTGATCCTTGAGGGCTATAAATAGACCCCAAAACCTCTCATTTCTACAACAATTCTTCAACAATCTATTATACTTTCATTGCATTCAATTCATTCATATTTCATAGCTTTTAAGAGCCAAAATCTTGGAGAAATTGTTGTGTTCTTGAGCGTTCTTAAGTATACTCATATCTACTCTATAAGAGAGTCATGTTCTTAAGTGCTAAGTGTTTGTATACACTTGAAGGGAAGTCTAATCCCTTGTTGTTGTAAGAAGGAAGGTTTCATTCCTTCGGTTGAAGTCTTGGAGTGCGGTATCTCCGAGCAAACGTTTTTGAGGCTCGTGTGACTCGAGTTCTCAAGTTGTATTGGTTTGTTGAGCACCTTTAAGCTTAAAAGAGTTAGTTGCAGCTCGAGAGAGTCTCTCGGGAGACTGGACGTAGCCACACGTTGTGGCGAACCAGTATAAATTTTGTGTGCTCCCTCCTGACTCTTTTTATTTTCGCATTTACTTCGATTTTATTCCAGCGATTTTTGTTAAACGCTATTCACCCCTCCTCTAGCGTTGTGCACTTATTCTAACAACAATCGCCTATTTTGCAAGAGAGGTTCCTTGTGTATGCACGTCGACTGCTATCTCTTTGCAAGTATCATTTATAACAACGTTTCCACTTTGGAATCTTATCTTGTTCCTTTCTCTCCAGATACAGTATATCAATATTCCAAACAAACTAGTGGTTATTTCAGCCTGTCCATTTCTCCTTTTTGCAATGCTGTTGATCCACTCTATTTCTCCATTTCAGTCGCAGATGGTTCTTTGGTATCCCAGCCATATGAGCAATCTATTCCACAATCCCCACGATACCGGGCATGTAAAAAATAGATGGCCAAAAGATTCATCTACCTGCTTGCAGAAAACACATTGTTGTGGCAACAGTATCCCAAAGTGTAGTAGTCTCTCCACTGTTGCCAGTCTTCTGTGCAAAGCTAGCCAGACGATATATTTGAATCTTGGGTGTAGTTTCGGCTGCAGAACTATACTTTTCCATTGTACTTTTGGGATTTGAGGGAGTTGGAGTCTGTATAGCTTGTTAATGTTGAACAGTTGTCCCCTCTGTAGCTGGGTCAATCGACATTTTAGGTCCCCCTGTATACCCTGCAGACTTGTTATCAGTGATCTGGTTTCAAATATCTTCCTCACAGCCCATGCTGCTGTTTTAGGTGTCTGTACATCCTGAACAGGTTTATTCTTGATGTAGTATGTATGCACCCATTTGATCCATAGGCTGTCCTTCTTCATTGTTACTTCCCACAGATGTCTTGCTATCGCTGCCTTGTTCCAGATTGGTAAGTTTAAAACATTTAGGCCCCCAGCACTGTATGGTTGACATATAGTTTCCCATGCAACTAACGCCTTTTTGGATACATTTGCTTCTCCAATCCATAAAAAGGATCTGCATATTGCTTCGATCATCTTCATTACCTTTTTTGGAAGCAGGAATATTTGAGTCCAGTACGATTGCATACCAAATAATACTGTCTTAATCAATTGGAGCCTTCCATCATAGGATAGAAGTCTAGATGTCCAGCAGTTTATTTTATGTGTTATCTTCTCTACTATTGGCCAACACTGCGCAACTGTTAGTTTTTTGGAGTTCATGGGAACACCGAGATATTTGAATGAAAGAGTCCCTTCAGGGAAGTTCAGTTCGTTCAATATTTCCTCCTTTGTCCAGTTTGATACCCCTGCTATGTAGACTGCACTTTTGTCTGCATTTGCCTGCAATCCTGAGGTTCCCGCAAAGTTTTGGAGCGTCTGTTTTATAAGTCTGACGAATTGGGTATCAGCCTTGAAGAATAGTAGTAAATCATCCGTGAAGCAGATATGCGACACTCCTAGCTTCTTGCATCTAGGATGAAAGTTGAATTCCTTTCTTCCCATCATAATCTTGAGTTCCCTGTGCAAATATTCCATGACAATTACAAAGAGGTATGGTGACATTGGGTCGCCTTGTCGTATGCCTCTTTTACCTTTAAAAGGTTTTGTCAGTCCTCCATTTAGACTTAATGAATATGTGACTGAAGAGATGCATTCCATTATCCAGTTTGTAAACTTGTATGGGAACCCCATATCCAGCATTAGTCTCTCAATAAAGCTCCATTCCACTGTGTCATAAGCCTTCCTCAGGTTAACTTTCAATACACACCTAGGGGACACACCTTTCCGGTTGTACCCTTTGAATAATTCCTGGGTAAAGATAATGTTGTCTGTTATGCTCCTTCCCTCAACAAAAGCTGATTGTGAATTGTCAATCAACCCTCCTATGACTGTTTTGATTCTTGCTGTGAGAACTTTGGTAATTATTTTATAAAGAGTTGTGCAACAAGCAATTGGTCTGTAATCACTGACAGTAGTAGGATTTTGGACTTTGGGAACTAATGATACTGCTGTGCTACTAACACCTGTATGCATCTTTCCAATTGTAAAAAGTTCCAGTACTGCTGTATAGACATCCTCTGCTACAGTATTCCAGTGTTTTGTGAAGAATTCGATTGGGAAACCATCTACCCCTGGTGCTTTGTCATGTGGCATATCTTTGATTGCCAGAGATATTTCCTCCTTAGTAACTGGCCTAACCAGTGACTGCTTCTGTTGAGTATTTAGACAAGGTCCCTGTTGAATTGTGATAGTGTTTGGACATGTACAGACAGTGAGTTTTTCTCCTAGAATCTTGCTGAACTTGTCAAGGAATTCTTCTTCCACTAGTTTAGGATCAGACAACCTCACCCCAGAGTCATTGTATATGGAGCCAATTGGATTAGTGTTTGTCCTCTGCTTCAGTTGTGCATGAAAGTATTTGGAGTTTGAGTCCCCACATTTGATCCACTGAGCTCTTGATTTTTGGTGCAGGATCTGTTCTTCAATGCTGCTCCATTTCTCAATTTCTTTTAATGTTGACCTTTCCCGATCTATCAACCGTTGGTCCAGGTTGTGCCTAGTCAGTTCGCATTGTTTAGTTTCTAGTTTTTGCCTTCCTGCATTGAGATGAGTTCTGTAGGCAGCTATGTGCAAATTCAGTGCTTTCACCTCCCATTTCACCTGTTTGAGCTTGGTCCATATCTGGTGCATGCTGCCAGCTTCATCAGTTCTGTTCTGTTTCCAGATTCTGTCCACAATTGCAGTAACGTCATCATGCTCCATTACAGGTTTGTACAATTTAAAAGGCTTGGGATGTAAGTTGTTCCTCTGGCTGCCAGTATTACACTGTATAAGAATAAGAGAATGGTCTGATGCCCCCGGATTCAAATAGTCGGTTTCAGAGTGACTACAATGCTACATCCAATTCTTATTGCCAAAGGTCCAATCTATCCTGCTATACACCCTTTTGTCTGGTTGTTGTTTGTTGAACCAGGAGAAGAAGCAGCCCAAACTTTTCAATTGAGCAAGCTGAAGTGTATTTATAGCTTCCTGAAAACCTTTGATTTCATGTTGTGTGACTGGTGATCCAATTCTGTCATCTGTATGGAATACATTGTTGAAATCCCCACTGATCAACCAGCTTTGTTGTATAGAAGTACCTAGCAGCACAAATCTGTCCCATAACTATTGTCTTTTGTGAATGTCATTACTTGCATATACCACAGTGAGGAGTGTTTTAAAGGTGGCCCCTCTTTCCTGAACTTCACAGTGAATGAATTGTTCATCAGTAATCAGAATTGTCACTGCACTGCATTGTTTCCACAATAGCTAAATCCTGCCATTTGAATGTTCAGTGTAGTTGCAGCAGCTCATCCAATCTCCAAAGACAGTGTTTAGTATCCTCCTAGACTTACTTTCCATTACTCTGGTTTCTAGACATCCTATAACATCCACCTTGTTCTTCCTCAGAAAGTTGTTTAATTCTTTCTGTTTATGAGCCTTGTTCAGGCCCCTGATATTCCAAGTGCAGATTATCATTGAGTGGTGAAGCTGGATGGGCCAGCGTCCCCATGAGTATCTACCATTTGTAAAGGAAAAAATCTATTGTCTGGGTGCATTTTGCAAGGGTCTGTTTGCTGTACAAACTTCCCTTTCTGAATCACATTTCCTTCTACATTTGTACATTGTGAGCCTTCTGTTTCAATGTGTTCCTCATTCTTGTTGTTCTGTTGAGTTGTCACATTGTTTGCTTTTATTTTGGGAGTCCATCTCTTGGCTCTGGATTTTAGTTTTAGCTGAGCTGGTTTGGGAATGTTGCTGTCTTTCTTTGAAATCTTTTTCTCTTCATTGTACCAACAATCAGCAGAAGTATGCCCAAATCTGATGCAATGTTCACAAAACTTTGGTTTCCATTCATATTCTATTGGTTGGACTATGGTTCCTCTTTTGGTTTGAAGTTCCAAGCTTTCTGGCAAGGGTTTTGATATGTCAGTTTCAACCAAAACTCTGGCATAGGACACTTTTTCCATGTCAGCAGTAAATTTGTCTGTATATAGAGGTTTTCCTATGTTGCATTTGACCAGAAACATAAAGGAAATCCCGGGAAGTTAATCCATATTGGCATCACACTAATATTTGCCGGATCAAATTTGAAATCCATTTGCCATTGCTGCAATACCAGTGGCTTGTTATGGAAAGTGTAAGGTCCTGTTTGTAGCCCACGATCCTTATCCTCCGTATTGTCGAATCTGAAGATAAAGTACGCATCATCGTGATACATTATTTGAGGTTGATCGACAAGATTCCACAGTTATGCTACAAAGTTTTCAATAGTCTTTTCATATGGTGACTCCCCATGTACAAACCCTATCAAGGCATTACTCCAGTAATTCTCTAATTCCTTAGTGTCGACATCATCAATTTGGACTACAATTTTGGCATTCCTTAGTGCAGGAGGTATATAGCTTAAGGTTTTACATTTTTTAGGACTTCTATTGGATTCCCTTTTCTTTCCATTGTCCCCTGTAGCTACTTCTTCTTGTTTATTTAGCTCCTGTTCAACATGCGCCGAGAATTGCAGTCGCCGGGAAATTTGTGATTTCTGCTCTACAATTTCCTCCCGAATAGGTTGAAATTGCTTAGGCCAAAAACTTCCAAGTGTTAACGGACTCAATCGCTGCTCGATTCCCGACTCCGGTGTCACAATCACTCCACTTTGCCCAGCTGCATCTCCCGGGTTATGGTATACTGTGGGTGCGGAATCCATTCCAGTTAACCACCGATTTGATTGGTTTATTGCTGGTGTAGTTTGCAGTGGTTCTTCATCTCCTAATTCTGTTTTGGATTTCTGCTTCTTCTTCGTCTTCGCCATGGCAGGCGTATGATAGCTTCCTGCTATTTTGCGCCGGTCGTCGCTTAGAGAGAGAGCGAAACTATTAGGTCCAGCTTCCTAGTTTCGACCAGCCTGAATCGTTTTTGTTAAGACACAAACATCTTTAATATTTTAGTGTTTATCTAAAAATAAAATAAAATAAACGTAGCACAATTTTATTTTGATCTACTAGATATATGTCATGTTAGTCCGTAAACATTTTTATCGTATTATTTAATTTTATTCTTTATATATTTAGATTTATAATATTTTGTCTTGATTCACTATGAACTTAAATCATAACTTAACATCGTCTTATAATTAAATAAATAGCTAACCATTTCATTGGGTGAGCCAAAATTTTATTATTAAATGAATATATCTTGGACACGCACTTTGCACGTATATTTTATATCAATAAGTACATAATTTTAAAAAAATTAAATATTATTAAAAAATTTAAGTTACAAAATAAAAATTTAAATAGTATATGTTTTTAAAAATAATAAAATTGATCCTATGTGTAGAGCTAGCTAAATAAGGAAAGTAATCATATCGTGATTGTTATATATATATATATATATATATATATATATATATATATATATAAAGGAATAAATTTTTTTATTTTAGTTAAGCCAAGTGGGAAGTTATGAACAAGTCATTTGGCAAGCTTAAGGAGAGTTCGTGGAAATATTGTCAAATAAAGAAATATAAATTATGAATAATCTGTGAAATCTCATTTACGATAATCAAAGTTTTACTTGAAACCTTAAGGGAGAATTTAAAAGAGATTATCAAATAGGATAAGAAATATACAGGGAAATGGAATCTCCTTTTTTTTTAAGAATAATTTAAAGTATTTTTTTTTAATAAAGCTTCATTTCATTTAAGATCAAACCATTTTACAAAATAAAGTAGCTGCTGACCAGCTACTTTTCTTAATCAGCCTATAGGTATTCACTCCCGTAATGTTAGAATATACGCTTAACGGTAGAGGGGGGGAGGGTGAATAGCGTTATAATAAAAAAAATAATGTAAATTTGCGGAATTAAAATTGCAGGAATAACGTAAGTGCAGTAATTAAAATGATAAGGAGAGAACACACCGGATTTTATCCTGATTCACCACAACGTGTGGTTAGTCCAGTCCCCGAGAGACTCTCTCGAGTTTTACACTAACTTCGTTAAGCTTACGGGTGCCTAACAAACCGTTACACTTGCTCGTAGATATACACTCTACAAGACTTCAACCTGCTCGAGGATACCGCACCTCAAGACTTCAATCCAAGGAACTACTTTTCCTTCTTACAACAAGGGATTAGACTATCCCTTCAAGTGTGTACAAACACTTAGCACTCACTTAAACAGAACTCTCTTGAAGATTAGATATGAGTAAATAAATACGCTCAAGAACACAACAACTTAGTCAAGAGTTTGGCTCTCAAAAACTTATGAAATAAATATAAAATGATTGCAAAGAGAGTATGTAAGCTTTAGCAAGAATGTAATCAGTTGTTGTGCTTAGAAGAGTGAATTTGAGTTGTATTTATAGTGCTCAAAACACCCAAGACCGTTGCTTAATTGCCAATCACAAATTGCTGATTTTGTGCTAGGATAATCGATTATCTGATTCTGCATAATCGATTATCTGCCAACGTTCAAAAATCAATCCCAGATTTTAAGCAGAATAACCGATTATCCAAATCGTATAATCGATTACCTGACAACGTTCAAAAATCAATTCCCGATTTTATGCTTAACATAACCGATTGTCTGATTATACATAATCGATTATTTTTCAGTGTTTGAAAATATTTTGGCAACGGTCTTTAATATAATCGATTACCAGAAAGCCATAATCGATTATTTCGCTACTTTGAAAGATCTGATGCTCACTATCTCAACATAATCGATTAGTCTAAGGCACATAATCGATTATCTTGTAACTTTAAAAAACCTGGTGAACACTGCCTTAACATAGTCGATTATCATAAGGTACATAATTGATTATCTTGTAGCTTTGAAAAATCTGGTGAACACTGCCTTAACATAATCGATTATCATAAGGTACATTATCGATTATCTTTGTCCAGATTTGAAAGACATGTTTAAAAATTATTTTGGTCAAAATGAAATGTTTGAAAATCATTTTGCTTTAAATTAAAAATGCATGGTTTGATAAAAATGATTTTACGAGAGAAGCCAAGTCTTGAATCAATTGTCGGATCAAGATCACAATTATAGAACGACTCATGTATAACTTGGTTACTTTACTAATTCTTGATTTTTGTTTCTCTTGTGCTTGGACTTCGGCATTCGTTAATGTTCCGTTCACGTCGGTTTGTCATTCATCAAAACCTACAAATATGAACACACGTTTAGTTTAGCGACTTGAGAACGTGTTTCAACAATTTCCCCCTTTTTGATAATGGCAAACCAATCTCGGGATATGCATATTAATTAATTCATAATGACGATCCAAGACAAATATATAGATATGCAACGAGTTCCCCTTAAAGTTATGAATTCCCCCTCAATTTATGCCAATGTGCATAGCCCATATCTTCCCCCTTTTGACATTAGCAAAAAATAACTAACTCTTTATTGATTAAACAATATTGCAAATACATGAAAATACAACAAAGAGACAAGACATTATTCATTGACTCGGGGAATAATCGATTGTGCATTTGAGATAATCGATTATTTCAGGAAATGTAATAACGGACATCCGAGACGGTAATAGAAAAATCGATTACACTGTTTTAAATAATCGATTATTTTCACACAGTGACTAAACACCTGAATATAAATGTCAACATAATCGATTAGGGATATGAGATAATCGATTTTTATATTTAACAGCTAAAATCCTGCAAAGCCAAAACTGTTAGATAATCGATTGTGGTGTTGTATAATCGATTATGTCAATTTTCCAGCATATTAAACATAAAACGTAAATGGGGAATAATCGATTATTGACTTTAGAGAAATCGATTATTCTGCACCAGTGTCTGATAATTCCTCCTGTCTTTGGGGCGATACCTGCAAAAAAGAATTAGGCGCCTCCGACGCTCAAGTTAGTAATCGTTAAACATAAAAAATGCAATGCATGAATTAGATCAACGTGGAGTCAAGAATCCCGAGTTCACAACGAATTCGGAAGAAGGACTCTTTCTCTAAAGGCTTTGTAAAGATGTCGGCGAATTGATTTTTGGTTTCAACAAATTCAATTTCGACATCGCCCTTGAGAACGTGATCTCTTATAAAGTGATGTCTAATTTCTATGTGTTTCGTTCTTGAGTGAAGAATAGGATTCTTCGTCAAGCTTATGGCGCTAGTATTGTCACATTGAAGAGGGACATGATCGATACTAAGGCCATAGTCCGAGAGTTGTTGTTTCATCCAAAGGATTTGAGCGCAACAACTCCCCGCGGCTACATATTCAGCCTCGGTTGTGGACAACGCAACACTAACTTGCTTCTTGCTAAACCAAGAAACTAAGGAGCTACCGAGCAAATGGCAAGTGCCACTAGTGCTCTTGCGGTCCAATTTGCAACCTGCAAAATCGGAATCGGAATAGCCAACAAGTTGGCATGAAGAATCTTTGGGATACCATCGTCCCACATTTATTGTTCCAACAAGATACCTCATAATCTGTTTTACCGCAGATAAGTGTGACTCCTTTGGACATGATTGATATCGAGCGCATAAATACACGCTAAACATGATGTCCGGTCTACTAGCAGTAAGATAGAGAAGAGATCCGATCATACCTCGATACTTTTTGATGACTGCTTCCTTACCTTTCTCATCTTTGTCAAGATGATCGGATGTACTCATTGGGGTGGCCATTGCTTTGGCATTGCTCATTTCAAAGCGATTTAGCAACTCCTTGCAATATTGGGATTGGCAAATGAAAGTTCCCTCTTTCATTTGTTTCACTTGTAGCCCCAAGAAGAAGTTTATCTCACCCATCATCAACATTTCAAATTCGCTAGTCATTAACTTAGAGAATTCCTCGCATAGAGAATCATTAGTAGCACCAAAAATAATATCATCGACATAAATTTGAACTAATAGAATGTCATTGTTTTTTTTTTGATAAAAAGTGTGGTGTCAACTTTCCCCCTTTCAAACTCATTGTCTAAGAGAAATTTACTTAGACGTTCATACCAAGCTCGAGGAGCTTGTTTAAGACCATATAAAGCTTTCTTAAGCTTGAAGACATGGTCGGGAGATGTAAAATCTTCAAAACCCGGGGGTTGTTCAACATACACTTCCTCTTGAATAAACCCATTGAGGAAGGCACTTTTGACATCCATTTGAAATTCATAGATGATGAAAAAGCAAGTAATAGACGAATGGCTTCTAGGCGTGCAACACGTGCATAGGTTTCTTCATAATCAATGCCTTCTTCTTGATTATATCCCTTGGCAACTAGCCTAGCTTTGTTTCTAGTGATTATACCATTTTCATCTAATTTATTCCGAAAAACCCATTTCGTGCCAATTATGGTATGATTATCGGGTCTTGGCACCAATTCCCAAACATCATTACGTTTGAATTGGTTAAGCTCCTCTTGCATTGCCAAGGTTCAATGCTCATCCCCAATTGCTTCAGAAATGGTTTTAGGTTCTATTTGTGAAACAAAAGCCATATGTCCTACAGTATCTTTAAGAAGGTTTCGTGTACTTACCCCTTTCTCGATGTTGCCAATTACCTTGTCAAGAGGATGGTCTTTAGACGTCCTCCAAGCCTTAGGCATCATCGATTCTTCTTCTTGTGGTGGTACTTCTTCCGAAGGTTGTTCCATAACTTCATCTTGAACTTTCTTTGGATCCTCCTTTTGTACCTCGTCTTGAAGATTGATTTTCTTTAAAGCATCTGCAAGATCAACACAAGAATCCTTTCTCGCCAAGCGAGCATCATTTTCACAAAATACTACATGAGGAGATTCCTCAACAGTTTTGGTTCGATTATTAAATACTCTATATGCTTTGCTACGTGATGAGTAACCAAGAAAAATTCCTTCATCAGATTTCGCATCAAATTTTTCCAAGTTATCTTTTCCGCTGTTGTGAATAAAACATTTACAACCGAAGACTCTAAGATGGGAAAGGTTTGGTTTCCTTCCCTTATAGAGTTCATAGGGAGTTTTCATGAGTATCGGTCTAATGATAGCTCTGTTTAAAACATAGCTTGCGGTACTCACGGCATCCGCCCAAAAATATTTGGGAATTTCGGCCTCATTGAGCATGGTTCTAGCCATCTCTTCGAGACATCGATTTTTACGTTCTACCACTCCATTTTGTTGTGGTGTACGTGGAGCCGAAAAGGTATGTTCTATACCGAGTTCGTCACAAAAGTCCGCGAAGAGATTGTGATCGAACTCCCCCCCATGATCACTTCTTATGGAAGTGACAGTTGTGTCCTTTTCATTTTGAACACGTTTAAGAAAACTTTTAAAAGCTTGAAAGGCATTACTTTTATGAGCAAGAAATAACGTCCATGTAAATCTAGAATAGTCATCAACAATAACAAAGGCATAAAGATTACCACCAAGACTTTCAACACGAGATGGTCCAAAAAGATCCATGTGAAGAAGTTGTAAAGGTCTAGTGGTTGAAACAACATTTTTGGATTTAAAAGAGGCTTTTGTTTGCTTCCCTTTTTGACATGAATCACAAGTAGAGTCTTTTTCAAATTTCATGTTTGGAAGACCAAGTACTAAATCTTGTGAAACTAGTTTGTTTAAAAGATTCATATTTACATGAGCTACTCTACAATGCCATAACCACATGTCGTCTTCTTTACTCAAAAGAAAATTCACATAACTTGATGAAGAATTTTCAAGATCAACCATATAAATGTTATCCATTCTAAAACCACGAAGAATAATTTTAAAATCACTACGACGGATAACTAAGCATTCTTCGGAGTCAAACAATACAAGATTTCCCTTGTCACATAATTGACTTATGCTCAAGAGATTATGTTTAAGACCTTTAACAAGCAAAATATGCTTAATGGAGGAGGATTCGTCCTTACCGACCGATCCAATGCCGATAATCTTTCCTTTGTTATTGTCTCCAAAAATAACATTTCCTCCTTCCTTAGGTTTTAGTTGAAGGAATTTTGATGCATCCCCGGTCATATGTTTGGAGCATCCACTGCCAAGGTACCAAAGTACACTTGATCCCTTCAAACACACCTACAAAACAAATTAATGAGATTTTGGTACCCAAGCCATTTTGGGTCCTTATGCGTTAGGTGTAACATATTGGTGTGATTGCCCTGCAGTGAAATGTCTATGTCTAGTGAAGCATGCAGGAGCAATATGTCCAATTTTATTGCAATAATGACAAATGACATTCGGATTGTGCATTCTTCTAGGATGATAGTAATTTGGGGGTCTAAAATTATTCACTCTATGTTTAGGAACATAGTTTTGATGTAGTTTTCGAAAATCTTGTCTAGGTGGTCTATACATGCCAACATTTCTTCTAGTGTTTACTACATTTTTAGAAATATAGTTTTGATGTGGTTTTCGAAAATCTTGTCTAGGTGGTCTATACATTCCAATATTTCTCCTAGCATTTGTTCTAGAATGAGAGGCAATTCTAGGATTAAAATTTCTAGGTTGAGTGATGACATTTATTTTGTTTGGCCTAAGTTGAGTCTTAGGTGGTTTAGGAATGGACTCAACTTTTTCTTTTGGCTCGTGTTTGAAGCCTATACCGTGCTTACTGGATTTCAAATTTACAAGCACTTCATTGAGATTTTTGTGTGAAGAATTGAATTTGTGCAAAGTGCTTCTAAGACATTCTACTTCTTCCTTTAGAGATTTGCAAGAAGTACAATCCTTATTTGAGCTTTCGGGTTTATCGGCGCTTCTTTTGCCATAAAACTTGTTTTCCTCTTTTAGTTTCTCATTTTCAAGAGTAAGTTTTTCAAAATCCTTTTCTTTTGAAGAAAATTGTTTTCTTAAATCTTTTATAGATTTAGAAGCGCTAATAAACTCTTTATACAACTCATCAAATGCATCTTGCATTTCTTCTAAAGTGAAATAGTTCTTAGAAGAAGTACATACCTCATTTTGATTTTCTTCGTGTGCCATAAGACACAAGTTTGCGGTCTCGTTTCCTTCTCCATCACTTGACTCGTCTCCGGAGTCGCCTGCCCAAGAGATGTATGCTCTTTGTTTCTTGAATGGTTTCTTCTCCTTTTTGATGTTTGGACAATTTGATTTGATATGCCTGATTTCTCCGCATCCATAGCACTTCAATTGGTCGCCTTGTTGCTTACCTTTTCGTTCATACTTCTTTTGCATGAACTTGTGAAATTTCTTGATAACGAGTCCAAGCTCGACATCTTCATCACTTGACTCCTCATCGTTTTGAGGTTGAGTAGTTGATGCTTTGAGCGCAATCTTTCTTTTCCTTTGATCATCCAAAGGAGAGTTAAGAATAGTTCATTCATAGTTTTAAGATTACCTCGTAGTCCGTCGATGGTGACGTTTGTGATGCCGATTGATTCTTGGATAGCATCGGCTTTGGAACGCCTTTCCGGAGTGAGGTTTCGTAGAATTTTCCAGACTAGCTCCTTATCCGTGAATGTCTTTTTGAGGGTGTGTAGGTCATTAAAGATTTTTGAGAATCGTTCGAACATGTCATCTATCTTCTCGTTTTCCTTCATGCGAAACAGTTCATATTCGTGGGTTAGGAAATCAATTTTAGCTTCCCTTACCTGGTCCGTACCTTCGTAGGTGATTTCTAATTTGTCCCACATTTGCTTGGCAGTGGTGCAACATGATATTTTTCGATAGTCATCGGGGTTCACTGCACAATACATCATGTTGATTGCCTTTGCGTTGTTCTCTATTTTTCTGATATCATCGGCGTCGTATTCATCTTCCGTTTTTGGAACGAGTTCTTCTCCCACCTTTTTGGTAGGTTGTAATTCTCCATTTTTGATAATTTTTCACAGTTGGAAGTTGTTTGATTGTATAAAAATCCTCATTCTCTCCTTCCAGTAAGTGTAGTTGGTGCCATCGAAAAGTGGTGGCCTTGTGAAGCATTGTCCTTCACCTAGTCCTGCATAAACACTACGAGTAGAAGCCATGGAAAGTTTCTCTCAAACTGTTAAGTCTTTCAGAGAGTATGGCTCTGATACCAATTGCTAGAATATACGCTTAACGCTAGAGGGGGGGTGAATAGCGTTATAATAAAAAAAAACAATGTAAATTTGCGGAATTAAAATTGCAGGAATAACGTAAGTGCAGTAATTAAAATGATAAGGAGAGAACCGGATTTTATCCTGGTTCACCACAATGTGTGGTTAGTCCAGTCCCCGAGAGACTCTCTCGAGTTTTACGCTAACTTCGTTAAGCTTACGGGTGCCTAACAAACCGTTACACTTGCTCGTAGATATACACTCTACAAGACTTCAACCTGCTCGAGGATACCGCACCTCAAGACTTCAATCCAAGGAACTTCTTTTCCTTCTTACAACAAGGGATTAGACTATCCCTTCAAGTGTGTACAAACACTTAGCACTCACTTAAACAGAACTCTCTTGAAGAGTAGATATGAGCAAATAAATACGCTCAAGAACACAACAACTTAGTCAAGAGTTTGGCTCTCAAAAACTTATGAAATGAATATAAAATGATTGCAAAGAGAGAATGTAAGCTTTAGCAAGAATGTAATCAGTTGTTTTGCTTAGAAGAGTGAATTTGAGTTGTATTTATAGTGCTCAAAACACCCAAGACCGTTGCTTAATTGCCAATCACAAATTGCTGATTTTGTGCTAGGATAATCGATTATCTGATTCTGCATAATCGATTATCTGCCAACGTTCAAAAATCAATCCCAGATTTTAAGCAGAATAACCGATTATCCAAATCGTATAATCGATTACCTGACAACGTTCAAAAATCAATTCCCGATTTTATGCTTAACATAATCGATTGTCTGATTATACATAATCGATTATTTTTCAGTGTTTGAAAATACTTTGGCAACGTTCTTTAATATAATCGATTACCAGAAAGCCATAATCGATTATTTCGCTGCTTTGAAAAATCTGATGCTCACTGTCTCAACATAATCGATTAGTCTAAGGCACATAATCGATTATCTTGTAACTTTAAAAAACCTGGTGAACACTGCCTTAGCATAATCGATTATCATAAGGTACATAATCGATTATCTTGTAGCTTTGAAAAATCTGGTGAACACTGCCTTAACATAATCGATTATCATAAGGTACATAATCGATTATCTTTGTCCAGATTTGAAAGACATGTTTAAAAATCATTTTGGTTAAAATGAAATGTTTGAAAATCATTTTGATTTAAACTAAAAATGCATGGTTTGATAAAAATGATTTTACGAGAGAATCCAAGTCTTGAATCAATTGTCGGATCAAGATCACAATTATAGAACGACTCATGTATAACTTTGTTACTTTACGAAATCTTGATTTTTGCTTCTCTTGTGCTTGGACTTCGGCATTCGTCAATGTTCCGTTCACGTCGGTTTGTCATTCATCAAAACCTACAAATATGAACACAGGTTTAGTTTAGCGACTTGAGAACGTGTTTCAACACGTAATTCATATATACATCAATATCTAAGGGTAGTGATCCAGTCTTCGCAAATCATCCTTCCAGTGTTTAAAGAAGGTTCCTTGTATATGTATATGAACTGCTATTTCTTTGCATGTATCATTTATAACCATTCTTCCGCCTTGGAATCTAATCTTCTTTCTTTCTGGCCATAGACAGAATACTAGCATCCATTTCTCCTTTTAGCAATGTTGCTAATCCATTTTACTTCACTGTTCCAATCACATATGGCCCACTGGTAACCCAGCCAAATTAGCAGTCTATTCCATAGCTCCCAAGCTGTCGGGCAAGTAAAAAGAGATGGTCAAAGGTTCATCTACTTGCCTGCATAAAACACATTGTTGTGGAATCTGTATGCCAAAATTCATTAGCCTCTCCACTGTTGCTAGTCTTCTGCGCAAAGCTAGCCAGACGATAAATTTGAATCGTGGGTGTAGTTTTGTCTGCAAAATAATGCTTTTCCAGTGTACTTTGGGGTGTTGATGGATTTGCAAAAAGTAGAGTTTTTTTATGCTGAAACGTTCTCCTCTTTGTAGCATTTTCAGTCTACGTTCCTGATTTCTTTGAATTCCTTGTAGATTTGTTTTTAGTGATCGAGTCTCAAAGATCTTCCTCACAACCCAGGCAGCACTTTTTGGAGTTGGTGCGTCCTCTACAGCAAAATTTTTAATGTAGTATGTGTGCACCCATTTGACCCATAGGCTGTCCTTCTTCATTGTTACTGCCCACAGATGTTTTGCGATAGCTGCCTTATTCCATATTGGCAAGTTCAACACATTTAGGCCTCCAGAACTATATGGTAGACAGATAGTTTCCCATGCTACTAATGCCTTCATTGACATATTTACTGCTCCAGTCCACAAGAAAGATCTGCAAGTTGCCTCGATCATCTGCATTACCTTTTTTGGTAGGAGAAAGATTTGAAACCAGTAGGATTGCATCCCGAATAAGACTGACTTGATCAATTGGAGTCTGCCTACATATGATAGTAGTCTTGATGTCCAGCAGTTTATTTTCTGTGTTATCTTTTCTACTATCGGCCAGCATTGTGTAACTGATAATTTCTTGGAATCCAATGGAACCCCAAGATATTTGAAAGGTAGAGAACCTTCAGGGAAATCTAGTTCTTGTAAGATTTCCTCTTTCAGCCAGTTTGATACTCATGCTACATAGACTGCACTTTTATCTATATTTTCTTGAAGTCCTGAAGTGTCCGCAAATTTTTGGAGCGTCTGTTTTAAAGTCTTACAGATTGGGTATCAGCCTTGCAGAATAGTAGCAGATCATCGGCAAAACAGATATGCGCCACTCCTAGCTTCTTGCATCTAGGATGAAATTTGAACTCCTTTCTGCCCATCATATGCTTGAGCTCCCTGTGCAAGTATCCCATGACAATGACAAAAAGGTATGGGGACATAGGGTCTCCCTGCCTTATACCTCTCTTTCCTTTAAACGGATTGGTCAGCCCTCCATTAAGATTTAATGCATACGTGACAGAAGAGATGCATTCCATTATCCATTTTGTAAATTTGTAGGGGAACCCCATGTCCAGCAGTAGCCTCTCAATAAAACATCACTCCACTGTGTCATATGCCTTCCTTAGGTCAACTTTTAGTACACACCTAGGGGATACTTCTTTCCTATTATACCCTTTAAATAATTTCTAGGTAAATAGTATATTGTCTGTTACACTTCTGCCTTCAATAAACGCTGACTGTAAATTACCAATCAAGTCCCCTATGACTGTTTTGATTCTTGCTATGAGCACCTTTGTGATAATGGAATCTCCTTTACTGTAACTAAATTTTCAATTATTTTAATTCCATTTTAACTTGGCAATCTTCAATTCAATTTTGTTAAGAAACTTTAATCTATATTAGAATTATCTTCTTTTTTATAAAAAAACACTTCAATCAAATAAAAAAACTGAAAATATTCAAAAGAAATACTTAGTTAGATAACAAAGTCTTCCATTTTTTTTTTGAGAAACTTTATAGAACCCCCAACTCGAAAGTCTAAGCGAATAACATATAATTTACTTTATTTGATCAGTTATCATATACAATCATGTTAGGAGCTTTTTTATGTTTATAATATATTAAATATAATTTTGCAGCTGGCAAAAAAAAATACTTCATATAATTATAAAACTCTTTCATATCTAAAATTCTATAAATTATAGTCCTTTACAACACTATATCTAGATTTAATAAAGCAAATTTCTTTTAAAATAAATGCAATATATAAGATATACGACTATGTTTATTCAGAAAACTAAAAAAAATAATTTTTTTTTATTTTCTAACATTACTTCAACTTTTGAGTAAATATTACTGTTGATGATTATGTTTTCGCTGTAAATAAATTGAGCATAATCATATAAAACATGAGACTTTCGTATAACAAAATCTCTCTTTCAAGTATTCAACTGGATGCATCTTTCATGAATCACTATAATAAGAAAATGACACTTGACAATTGTAAGATAATATCTATTATCAATATCTTTCTATATTTAATTAAAATTAATAAATAAATTCAGGATAAAGATCGTAAGTATTAAGACAAATATGATAAGAATTTGGACAAAATCAGCTGACAAATATATTTTATTTTTGTATGGTTATACTAAGTCAAAAGAGAAATTATGGTAACAAATATATTGTAAAATATAAAAAATTATAACTAAAATCAAAGGTGTAACAGCCCAGCCGGTCGTTTTACTTTCTAGATCCACGCTCCCCTAATGAAGACTCTCTATATGTACCTTCACTATTTTTATGACTTGCGGGGATGGTTGGCTTGGGTTTGGAAGGGCCCGGGTTGAAGTCGGAGCACTCGGTTCCTTAATAGTGGCCTAAGATGACCAAGTTTGACTTGACTCAACATTTTGAGTAAACAACCTCAGAACCAGAATTAATGATTCTAACAGATTCATATGATGATTTTGGACAAGGGCGTGCACTCGGAGGGTTTCTAATGATCCGGCATCATTTCGGCACTTAATGTTAAAAGTTGGTTCATTGAAGGTTTTCAAATTCTTTAAATTTGATTTGGAGTATACTTTGGTGTTACCAAAGTATGTTTCGGATTACGAGCTTGAGAGTAGGTTCGTCGTATCATTTATGACTTGTGTGCAAAATTTGAGATCAATCGGAGTTGTTTTGGTATGATTCGGCGTGAGTTTTGGAAGTCGGATGTTTAGAGTTACGATAGGCTTGAATCGGACTGCAATTCGCAGAATTGGTGTTGTTTGATGCGTTTTGTAGCCTCGAAAGGTTTGTTATGTGTTTTGGAACTTGTTGATATGCTCCGGCGGGGTCTCGGGGGCTCCGGGTGAGAATTGGATCATTTATGGACTTAATTGGTTTGGCTGAAGGTGATTTTGTTCTGGTATGTTCCCACCTACGGAGGGTTGGCCGCATGGGCATATACGTAGGTGAGCATGCCTCATCACAGAAGCGGAGGGGTCCGGCCCAATCCTACGTTTGCAGGTGTGGACTCCTGGGCGTAGAAGCACATCCGCAGGCGCGAGGTTTCTTACGTAGAAGCGAAAGTGTGAGGGCTTGTGCGGGATCGCACGTGCGATCCATTTTCTGCAGAAGCGGGATAGCAGAAGTAATCATTGGCCCAGAGATGTGAAGAGAGCAGGCCAAGGAGTGGAACGCACCTGCGATTGATATTTCCATGGTCCGTGGTTGCAAGTGCGACTGCTTGGGCTGCGGAAGAGGATATCTATGTGCAGT
The DNA here is from genome assembly GCA_034376525.1 of Nicotiana benthamiana. Lineage (NCBI taxonomy): Eukaryota > Viridiplantae > Streptophyta > Magnoliopsida > Solanales > Solanaceae > Nicotiana > Nicotiana benthamiana. The sequence continues at coordinate 29,381,525 of CM067333.1, read as the reverse complement.
GGAGGGCAATTAATTCTAGAATCAGCCCATTTTTTACACGCTTTCACTTGGTCTTGGGCGAATTTAAGATCACTTTAGAGTTGGATTTTCATCAACATCATAAAATAAGTAAACTCTACCCATTTTTAAGTGAAATGTGCGAATAATAGGCAGAATTAAAATTAGGAATTAGTAAAACTTTTTGGATTTTTGAAGAACACAGGGTTTAGCTAAAATTGGGATCTGATCATGGATTTGGTTGTGAAAATTGGAATAAATTATATATTTGGATTTGTGAGATTATGGGTAATATTCATTTACAAAAGTTTTTGAAATCCGTGCACGTGGGCACGGGGATGAATGTGACGACCCAAACGATCATCACTTGTTTTAAATTAAATTCCGTATCTCTAAGGACTTGAAAACCTTATTTAGGGTTGCCTCGATTTGTGTATGCAGTCCGAGCGCGTAGCCGTAAAGCTTAAATGAGAAACTGTGTGAAAAATGATAAGTTTTGATTATAAAATGAATTAATTTGACTTTGGCCGATGTTTTGGATAAACGGACCCGGACCCGTAATTTGACGGTCCTAGAGGGTCCGTAGGAAAATATAGGACTTGAGCATATGCCCATAATCAAATTCCGATGTCCCAAGCCCGAGAAATGAATTTTTAAGTAAAATTATTTTCTGAAAATGTTTAGGGAAAGTTGAAATGAAATTTGATTAAAAAGTAATGGTATCGGGCTCGTATTTTGGTTTCGGCATCTGGTACAAGTCATATATATGGTTTAAGTCCTTCCTGTGAAATTATGTTTAAAATGGATGTCGTTTGATGTGATTCGGACTTTAAATGGAAAATTTGATGTTTTAAGAAGTTTGAAAGAATTCATGGATTTTGAGGTTTAATTTAATGTATATAACGTTATTTTGGTGATTAGATCTCAAGAATAAGTGCGTAGGATATTTTTGAGGTTGTGTGTATACATGGTTTGGAGTCCGGAGGGCTCGGGTGAGTTTTGAATAGGCCACAGGTGCATTTTTAACTTTGAAAAAATAGCTGGTATATTTCTGATCTGCAGTGCGAAGCCATTCTTGCAAATGCGAGCCATGCATCGCAAATGCGAGAGTTGGACTAAGCAGACCTGATCGCAAATGCGACCAATTGGTTTGCAAATGCGAAAAAGGGCTAGTTGTAGATGCGACATTTTTTATCGCAACTGCAAAAGTCCAAGAATTTTAAAAGGTTCGCAAATGTGAACCCTGTTTTGCATTTCCCACATCTGTAGAGGTCGGGGTTCGCAATTCGCATTTCCCATATCTGAGGCCTGAATTTTTGTATACTTAGCCTATTTTAGACCATTTTCAACATCTTTTCAAAACACAAACTCCTTTGTGCGATTTTTCAAGAACAACTCTTCTTCCAAATTGATTGTAAGTTAGTTTTTACTTATTTCCTTAAATGATTAACATCTTTTAACATGATTTCGACTTAAAATCAAAAAATTTCACGGGGAAAATTGGGTGTTTTTGGTAGAACCTAGGTTTTTCAAAATTTTGGAGAATCGGACCTCAATTTGACGTCTGATTTCAAAACAAATTATAAAATTAAGTTCATATGGGAATGGGTAATCGTGTTTTGGTTGAACCTCGGGTTTTGACCACGTGGGCCCGGGGGCAATTTTTGACCCTTTCGGCAAAACTTTGAGAAATTCATTTTTAAGCATTCAAATTGATTCATTGAGAACTTATTGGTGTAATTAAGTAACTTGTAACTAGATTTGAGCAGATTGGTGGTGTATTCAAGGGGTAAAGCTATTATTGAGACTTGAGTTGTGTTAAAGGCATCGAGGTATGTGTTTGGTCTAACCTTGGCTTGAGGGATTAGGAGTCGAGTCTTATTTACTACGTGGTTTTTATTAAGCACGACGTATAGACATGGTGATGAGTATCCATATATTGGTGTCTAGCATGACCGTGAGTCTTAAAACGTGAATTCCATAATTTCATCGAATAATTTATGCCTTAAAGGCGAATTCTATTTGTTATGAAAAGTTAAGGAAGTAATTGTGACTTTTGAACATCGAGGAGCAACGGATCAGGTTATATTACAACTTTGTGAAAGTAAGTGGGTTGATTGAACCCTTTTGGAGCATTGGCTCAAGTGGTAATGCGAGTTTTCAAATAAAAGTGAAAAGAGGAAATGTTATTAAATTTTTCACTTGCCGGGATATTATTGTTTATTTGGTTATTTCCCATGCCGGGATGTTGATATTGTTGATGTTGCTCCCTTGTCGGGATGTTGATATTATTGATGTATTTCCCTTACCGGGACTTAATTGTTTGATTGTTACTCCCTTGCTAGGATTCCTATTATAATCTTGTTTATTCCCTTGCCCCAATGTTGTGATTATTGTTTGTGTGAGGAAGAGTGATAAAGAATTAAGGTTAGTACCGTGCATTGTTGTTTATGAGTAAAGAGTATAAAGCAAGAAGGGTGATGTTGTGCATGATTGAGAGGAAAGAGTGTAATGCATGAAGGGTGATGTCGTGCAGCACGATATACCCTTCTGTGCCGATTTTGTTGATTATCTAGCGAGCAAAGAGTGTAAAAGCACGAAGGGTGATGTCGTGCACGCTTCTATTATATATAGTTATTTTGGTGAGGACGAGAGTAAAAGCACGAATGATAATGCCGTGTGTACTTATGGATTCCTGATTTCATATTGGTATCCAGGTAATGTTGTTTTATTCCTTAGATGATGCTTTCTATTCAGAATTGTTATCTCCCCCACATATGTTTCCCCTTCCCACATTGACTTGATATTTCTGTATTTGTTTTATTCTTTTCCTCTGTATATATTTAAACTGCACAAGTTTATTTGATAGCCTGGTCCTAGCTTGGTCACTACTTCACTGAGTTTAGGCTAGATACTTACCAACATATGGGGTCGGTTGTACTGATACTACACTCTATAGTGTGTGCAGTTCCAGGAGCAGCTTTCGGACAGTAGTTGGAGGGCTTCCTTCAGTCCACGCGGAGACCCAAGGTGGACCTGCAGGCGTCCGCAGGCCCTGCGCCTCTCTCTCCATATCTATTCCTGTTTCAATTTTCTTTTATTCAGAAACAGCTTGATGTATTTTCTTCAGACCTTGTATGTAGTGACTCCTAGAAAGTCCGTGACACTATGATACCAGGTTTTGGGTTTTAAGATTTTAAAAGTTGTAATAGACATAGTTTTGGTTTATGTAATTGTTGACTTTCGCTTATTTATTTAAATTCCATTATTATCGTATTATCGTCTTGTTGTGTTAAAAAGAGGTAAAATGGAAATGCATTAAGTAGTCAAGATTTGGCTTGCCTAGGTCCCATTAGTAGGCACTACCACGACTCCCGAGAGTGGAAAATCCTGGTCGTGACAAGTTGGTATCACAACTCTAGGTTACACAGGTTTCACAGTTCACAGACAAGCTTAGTAGAGTCTGAGGGATCGGTACGGAGACGTCTGTATTTATCCATAGAGACTATAGAGTTAAGAAAAACTTCACATTTGTTCTTTCTTATCGTGCGGTTCTATTTCCCAATACTAATCGAATTTCTACGATGTTTTTTCTCAGATGGCCTCAAAGAGAGTGTCACCCAAGAAGGCTTGCTTCTTGTAGCACCAGTCATCTCTCAGGCTGGAGGAGGAGCCCAGCTCCTGCTACTCGCACTCCGGAGCAGATAGCTCCCCAAATTCAGACTCCAGCAGATCTACCAGTTGGGGCAGTGCAACCGGGTGTAGTAGCTCAGACCGGCGATAGAGGGCAATGTCCGCCGATGCTTTGTAGATGCTGGATAGGTTCACAAACGCTCTTCACTTCTACTTTCAGCGGTGTATCTAACTGAGGATCCCCAGGATTATCTAGACAGGTGCCACGAGGTTCTCCGGAACATGGGTGTTGTTGAGACCAATGGGGTCGATTTTGCTACATTTCACTTATCTGGATCCGCCAATACTTGGTGGAGGGATTATTGCTTAGCCAGACCATCCAGATCGCCATCTTTAACCTGGGAGAAGTTTAGACAACTATTTCTGGAGACGTTTCTCCCCGTTACACAAAGAGAGGCCTATTGGAGGCAGTTTGAGCGCCTCCAGCAGGGTTCCATGATGGTTACCCAATATTAGACAATGTTCATCAACGTAGCTCGCCACGCTCTTGTCATACTTCCTACCGAGAGGGAGAGAGAGAGAGATAGAGAGAGGGTGAGGAGTTTGATTGATTATCTTATTCAGCTGATTCATCTCCAAATGTCTAGGAGGCTGGGAGTGAGATCACTTTTCAGGAGGCGACCAAGGTGGCCGGCAGAGTTGAGATGGTTCTGTCACAGTCATGGGTCGGATAGGAGGCCCCTTCATTCAGGCAGATTCAGTGGTACCTCGACTAAAGGTAGTGATTCATATGGTAGAGGCCATCCTCCTAGGCCGTTCCAGTCAACACTTCAGGTTTTCCTTGTGCTTCAGGTGGCCGTGGTTCCCAGATGCAGAATTTTGATCAGCAGTCCTACAGTGCACCACCTGCTCATATCAGTGCACCGCTGCTTTAGAGTTTCCGGGGTGGTCATTCAATTCGTCAAGGCCAGCATTCTTAGCAGCCGAGTGCTTGTTACAATTGTGGTGATTCGGGCCACATTGGCAGATTTTGCCCTCGAGCACCAAGTAGCTCTCAAGATCAAGGTTCTCTTGCCATGGTACATGCACCGAGTGTTTCACAGCCCGCCCAACAAGCTAAAGGTGGGGGTAGAGGTGCTAGAGGTGGAGGTAGAGGTCCTAGAGGTGGAGGCGAGCCAGCGACGTGCCGTCCTAGAGATGTGGTTCATGGTGGTGGGCCGCAGCCCCGATGTTATGCTCTTCAGGCTAGATCCAAGGCTGAGGCTTCAGATGCATTTATTACATGTATCTGGTTTGTGATAGAGATGCTTTAGTGTTATTTAATCAAGGGTCTACGTATTCGTATATGTCATCTTATTTTGCACCGTATCTGATCATGCCTAGTGATTCATTGAGTGTTCCTGTTTATGTGTCAACACCGGTGGGTGATTTTATTATAGTCGATCGAATTCATCGTTCTTGTATTGTAGTGATTGGGGGTCTTAAGACTCGCATAGATTTGATGTTGTTTGACATGGTTGACTTTGACATCATATTGGGGATAAACTGATTATTACCTTACCTTATTTTCTTGGACTGTCATGTTAAGAGTGTGACCTTAGATATACCAGGTATGCCTCGTTTAGAGTGGAGAGGTACTCTAGGTCATTCTACCCTAAGTGTTATATCATATGTTAAGGCTCAATGTATTGTCGAGACATAACAACCGGTACACCATAGGTTAGCCCAACCCAGTCCTCTCGTACTAGGGTTGGCTCCTCGCAGTTCTCCCTTTAACACCAACGGTAGATAGGAACCGAACTGTCTCACGACGTTCTAAACCCAACTCACGTACCACTTGAATCAGCGAACAACCGAACCCTTGGGACCTTCTTCAACCCCAGGATGTGATGAGTCGACATCGAGGTGCCAAACGACTCCATCGATAAGAGCTCACAGTGCTTAACGTCAGGTTCCCTCCACATACATATGAAAAGTAAGCCAGCCGTATTAGCTCATCAACTCGCCTTAACGCACCCGCACTGTTAGGCCTATTTGACATATGTTTGAGATTCTAGTGTTGCGGTCCCTTCTATTGATTCTGTGCCCATTGTTCAGGAGTTTTCTAAGGTATTTCCTTCATACCTGCCAGGTATGCCACCCGACAGGGATATTGACTTTTGCATTGATTTGCCATCGGGCACTCACCCAATTTCTATCATGCCGTATCGTATGGACCTGCCTGAGTTTAAAGAGATAAAGTAGCAGTTGCAAGATTTGCTTAAGAAGGGTTTTATTAGACTCGGTGTTTTGCCTTGGGGTGCGCCAGTGTTATTTGTCAAGAAAAAGGATGGTTAAATGAGAATGTGCATTAATTATAGGCAATTGAACAAGGTAACAATCAAGAATAAGTATCTGCTACTGAGGATTGATGATTTGTTCGACCAGCTTCAGAGTTCCAAGATATTTTCAATGATTGACTTGCGATCTGGCTACCATCAGTTGAGGATTAGGGCATCTGATGTCTCTAAGACAGCTTTCCGCACTCGGTACAGGCATTTTGAGTTCTTGGTCATGTCATTTGGGTTGACCAATGCCCCAACAACTTTCATGGATTTGATAAACCGAGGTTTCAAGCCTTTTTTGGATTTATTTGTGATAGTCTTAATTGATGATATTTTGATGTATTCCTGCAGCCAGGAGGAGCACGAGTAGCATCTCAGAGTGGTTCTTCAAACTCTGAAGGATAATCAGTTATATGCTAAGTTCTCAAAGTGTGAGTTCTGGTTTTAGTTCAATTGCATTCCTGGGTCATATTATATCAGCATAGGGTATTCGGGTTGATTCGAAGAAGACTGCGGCAGTCAACGACTGGCCTAGACCAACATCAGCTATAGAGATTTGGAGTGTCTTGGGGCTGACAGACTACTATTGTTGGTTCGTGGAGGGGTTCTCATATATTGCAGCCCCGATGACCAGGTTGATCCAGAAGAGTGCCCAGTTCAGATGGTCGGACGAGTGTGAGGCAAGCTTTTAGAAGCTCAAGATAGCTCTGACTATGGCACCAGTGTTGGTTTTGCTCGCAGGTTCAGGGACTTATGCGATTTATTATGATGCATCTGGTATCGGGCTTGGTGCAGTGTTGATGCAAGACGACAAAGTCATTGCCTATGCTTCACGGCACTTAAAGATTCATGAGAAGAACTATCCGGTTCATGATTTGAAGTTGGCAGCCATTGTTCACGCATTGAGATATGGAGGCATTATCTGTACGGCGTGGCATGCGAGGCGTTCATGGATGACAAGAGTCTTCAATATTTTTTCAAGCAAAATGAGCTGCATTTGAGGCAGAGAAGGTGGTTGGAGTTGTTGAAGGATTATGACATCACTATCTTGTATCATCCGGGGAAGGCCAATGTGGTGGCCGATGATTTGAGTAGGAAATCAACCAGTATGGGCGGTCTTGCTTATATTTCGGTCGGTGAGAGACCGCTTGTTTTGGATGTTTAGGCTTTGGCCAACCAGTTTGCGAGGTTGGATATTTTTGTGTCTAGTTGAGTATTAGCTTGCACGGTCGCTCGTTCTCCATTATTGGAGCATATCCGTGATCGATAGTTTGATGATTTCCATTTGTGTGTCCATAGAGACACGTTGCTCCGTGGAGGTGCCAAGAAAGTTACCTTAGGTGATGATGGAGGTTTGAGATTGCAGGGTCGAGTTTGTGTGCCTAATGTGGATGGGCTTTGAGAGTCGATTTTGGAGGAGGCCCATAGCTCCAGGTACTTTATTCATCCGGGCGCCACAAAGATGTATCAGGATTTGCGACAACATTATTGGTGGCGTAGAATGAAGAAGGATATTGTTTCATATGTGGCTCGGTGTTTGAATTATCAGCGGATTATGTATGAGAATCAGAGGCCTGGTTGATTGTTTCAGATGATTGAGCTTCCCGAGTGGAAATGGGAGCATATCACTATGGACTTCGTTGTTGGACTCTTATAGGCTCGGAGAAAGTTTGACGTTGTTTGGGTAATTGTTGATAGGTTGACCAAGTTAGCACATTTCATTCCTGTGGCAGTCTCCTAGTCATTCGAGAGGTTAGTTGAGATATGTATCCGGGAGATTGTTCGTCTTCATGGTGTGCCCGTGTCTATCATTTCGGACCGACATATGCAGTTTACCTCGCATTTCTGGAGAGCAGTTCAGCGAAAGTTAGGCACACATGTTGAGTTGAGCATACCATTTCATCCTCAGACGGACGGACAGCCTGAGCGAACTATTCAAATTTTGGAGGATATGCTCCGAGCTTGTGTCATTGACTTTGGAGGTCCGTGGGATGAATTTTTGCCCTTAGCGCAGTTTGCCTACAACAACAGCTACTAGGTCGAGTATCCAGATGGCTCTTTATGAGGCTTTATATGGTAGGCAGTATAGGTCTCCGATTGGATAGTTTGAGTCGGGAGAGGCTCGGTTGTTGGGGAGAGATCTGGTTCAGGAGGTCTTGAACAAGGTTAGGATCATTCAGGATAGGCTTTGTAAAGCTCAGTCCAGGAAAAAGAGTTATGCAGACCGCAAGGTTCGAGATGTTGGTTTTATTGTTGGTGAGCGAGTATTGCTCTGAGTGTCGCCTACAAAGGGCGTGATGAGATTTGGGAAGAAGGGAAATCTTAGACCTAGGTTCATCGGTCCATGAGATTCTTGATCGAGTGGGAGAGGCGGCTTATAGACTTGCATTGCCACCTAGCTTAGCAGTCGTACATCTAGTGTTTCATGTGTCCATGCTTCGGAGTCATCACGGCGATCCATCTCACATGTTAGATTCTAGCACTGTCTAGTTTGACAAGGACTTGTCGTATGAGGAGGAGCTGGTAGCTATTCTAGAGCGGCAGGTTCTTCAGTTGAGGTCGAAGAGTTTTCCTTCTGTTCGTATTAAGTGGAGATTTCAACCTCCTGATGCATCGACCTGGGAGTTCGTTTCCGATATGCAAAGCCGTTATTCCCATCTTTTTCCGACTCAAGTACTTTCTTCTTATGTCCGTTCGAGGACGAACAATTATTTTAGAGGTGGAAAATGTAACGACCCAAATGGTCATCACTTGTTTTAAATTAAATTTCGTATCTCTGAGGCCTTGAAAACCTCATTTAGGGGTTCCTTGATTTACGTGCTTAGTTTGAGTGCGTAGCCGGAAATCTTAAATGAGAAACTATGTGAAAAATGATAATCTTTAACTATAAAATGAATTAATTTGATCTTGGTCAACATTTTGGATAAACGGACCAGGACATGTGATTTTACGGTCCCAGATGGTCCGCCGCAAAATATGGGACTTGAGCATATGCCTGGAATCGAATTCCGAGATCCCAAGCCCGAGAAATGAATTTTTAAGTAAAATTGTTTCTGAAAATGTTTACGAAAAATTTGAAATGAAATCTGATTAGAATGCAATAGTATCGGGCCCGTATTTTGGTTCCTTCATTCGGTAAAGGTCTTATATATGGTTTAAGTTCTTCCTGTGAAATTTGATTAAAAGCGAATGTCATTTGTGTGATTCGTACTTTAAATAGAAAATTTGATGTTTTAAGAACTTTAAAAGAATTCATGGATTTTGAGTTTTAATTCGATGTATATGATATTAGTTTTGCAGTTTGATTGCACGAATAAGTCCGTAGGATGTTTTTGAGGTTGTTTGTATACTTGATTTGGAGCCCCGAGGGCTCGAGTGAGTTTTGGATAGGCCACGAGTGCATTTTTAACTTTGAAAAAATAGTTGGTGTATTTCTGCTGCAGCCTTTGCATTTGCAAAGACAGTCTCACAAATGTGAGCTCGCAAATGCGAGAGTTGGACTGGGCAGGCCTGATCACAAATGCGACCAATTTGGTTCACAAATGATGTCGTGCACGCTTCTATTATATGTAGTTGTGTTGGTGAGTACGAGAGTAAAAACACGAAGGGTGATGCTGTGTACTTATTGATTCGTGATTTCATATTGGTATCCGGGTTACATTGTTGCATTCCTTACATGATGCTTTCAATTCAGAACTGTTATCTCTCCCAAAATATGTTTCCCCTTCCCACATTGACTGGTTATTTCTGTATTTTTTCTTCTTTTCCACTGTATATATTTAAACTGCACAAATTTATTTAGTAGTCTAGTCCTAGCATCGTCACTACTTCGTCGAGGTTAGGCTAGACATTTACCTGCATATGGGGTCGGTTGTGCTGATACTACACTTTGCACTGTGTACACATCCAAGAGCAGTTTTCTGAAAGCAGTTGGAGGGCTTCCTTCAGTCCACCCGAAGACCCAAGGTAGACCTGAAGGCGTCCGCAGGCCCTGGCGTCTCCCTCTATTTCTATTCCCTGTTTCATTTTCTTATGTTTAGAAACAATTTGATGTATTTTCTTCAGACATTGTATGTAGTGACACCTAGACAGTCTGTGACACTGTGACACCAGGTTTTGGGTTTTGAGGTTTTAAAAGTGTAATAGACATAGTCTTGAGTTATATAATGGCCGACTTCCGCTTATTTGTTTAAATTTTGTTGTTATAGTATTATCACCTTGTTGTGTTAAAAAGAGGTAAAATGGAAATGCATTAAGTAGTCAAGGTTTGGCTTGCCTAGCTCCCACTAATAGGCGCCATCACTACTCCCGTGGGTGGGAAATCCGGGTCGTGAATTTTTAGGAACTTCCAAATTGGGTTGGGTAATCACTATAATAGTTAAATGATGAACTTTTGAGGGATTATTGATTAGTTTGTACATCCTATGGGCTAGTTTCAGATTGTTCAACACCGACTTTAGACTTTTAGAGTGATTTGTGTACTGAAAAGTGGATTTCAGAATGAGGTAAGTCTCTTTTCTAACCTTTTAAGAGGGAATTAACTCCATACGCATTTAAATTATTATTTTCTACTGCTTGTGGGTGATACGTACGCACGATTTGATGAGAGTTCATGATTAGCTACAGTTCATGTTATGTTCGAGTGTACCTAGGCTTTTATTATGCTATTACTTGCACTATTTGAATTCAACTTTCTAGTTTAATTGTTTGTATTAATAAGTAAAACTTGGTCAAAGATTATATTAAATCGATCTTCATTACTTAGAGAGTTGGCAGAATGTTTAATTATTGAAAAAGATTTTATTCTTTCCATGGCTTACCTCGGTGTTGTAAATACGAAATTCATAGTCCGAATAGCTTACATATTCCTGTGGATTAGGCTGAATGCCTAGAAATATTTGTATATATTATGGGATGCATTCATGGAACGGTTCGTACGACCTCAGTAATGTATGTACACGATTATTATGGATCGGTTCATACGATCTTTGCATAACTCGTGCGTGTTATCACTCAGAGTCCGATTACACTTGATATGTCTTTCTTGACATTAGGATTTATAATGATTTGTTGAGCCTTGATAAGATTTTTATGTGATATTTGAGGATTTTTAATTCTTATTTTGATAAAGAGTTAGTTAATTAGTGCCTCTTATTCCATCAATGATGTTTTTTATAATGCCTACTAAATAATTTTGTACATTATGTATATTGCCCAATAGCAACCGTCGAAGTCGGTTCCTCGTAACTACTTCTTTGTGTTTAAACTAGATACTTACTGGATACATATTGTTTATGTGCTTACGCTACACTTTTCACATATCTTTCAGGTTCTAAGGCAGGTGCATCTGGAGTTTGTCTGGGCGTGTACTCACATTATTCGGAAGCTAAGTGGTGAGCTTCTTTCCCATACTCCGTTCTGCAGCAGTCGGAGCCTTCTCTTATTATGGTTTATTGTTTCACTCTATTTTGTTTCTGATAGTAGTTCTTAGAGAGTTTGTATATTCTACTAGATGCTCGTGAACTTATGACACCGGATTTTTAGAATTCTAGTAGACACTCCTGGGTTTTGATTATTTAATTTACTATGTTTCTTTCCTGTTAGTTTATACTTTACATAACTATGCTCACTCATTAATTATTTCCGCACTAAATAAAAATAAATGAATTTAAAAATATTAAAATGAGAATTAAATGAGTAGTTTAGTGTTTGCTTGCCTAGCGTTGACATTGGACGCCATCGGCCTATAGTGGGAATTGGGTCATGACAGCTTGGTATCAGAGCTTTAGGTTCACATAGGTTTCACAAGTCATGAACGGTCCTAATAGAGTCTTGCGGATTGGTACGAAAATATTCATACCTATCTTCGAGAGGCTATCGGGTATTAGGAAACTTCTCTTTCTCCTATCATGCAGTTGATTTTATGCTAAGTCTCTTTCTCTTATTCTCTCGCAAGTGGTGAGAAGGCGTGTGCCATATGTACCCGATGATAGGTGAGCTACACCCGCGGTTGTTAGAGGCCGAGGCAGATCTCCAGCTCTTGCTAGAGGATAAAGGCATCCTAGAGTTGCTCCTGCTGTGCCACCAGTGGATCTATGGAGGATCCTATTATTGAGGAGCATTGAGAGGTACCTAAGGCTAAGCTGACCCCGGCGATCTTTATGTCCACACCGGGATTTTAGAAGATCATTGTTACATCTCACGTTTTTGTGCATTAAAGTTTTGTCTTTAGTTAATTGATATAGAGTGGAGGATGAGATTATGTTGAGATTATAAACATTTATGCAATTTGTAACAAGCGATAAGTAAATGCCTGAAAAGATAAAAAGTAAACGAATAAAAAAAGAGTTTCGTTGAAGGTTGTCAATTTGGGATAAAATACGGTCCGAGCTACCATACCAAATATTTATAGACTAGTGCCATATAAGGAACCCACGACCATGACAGTAAGACACTTAAAGTATGTTAAAAGTGAGTAGTATTCTAAGCAATTTGAGATAATTCTTAATTATGTGGGTAATTGGTCAATTATTGGATAATGGTATATTACCTAATAAACGAAAGAATATCGGATAAAGATTAACTACTAACACACAAAAAAATGTGGCAACACCCCATCACATTTGAAGTGACTCTTAAGTCTTGCATAGATGGTATATTTTGAGGGATTAGGGTGGCTTAGTCATCCACCAGCAGTTTTATAAGAAACGGCTCTAGAGCCAGAAGTTTCCCAAACACTCGGGGACTAACATCAAAAAACTCAAAAGCGATAAGACCTTCGGGTCGAAAACTGCAAACACGTAAGTGTTGCACCCCCTTTCCCTTTCGCTGAATTGGGTTCATGCCATTTGGGAAAACTTATTCCTTTTGGAAACATAGTTTGCATTTTTGAAGAATCGCCACCTAACAATTTTATGGTCTATTAGGGCACCTACATGGTTCATTTCTAACTATGTTTGATAACCAGAGATAGGTTAAGGGCTTGAAATTATCCTAAGGGGAATAAGTTAGGCACCCCTCAGGATCAACTGGTGTGGTTTTCGGCCATATGGTTTTTTTTTGTGAATTAGTGCAATTAGAAAATAAACAAGTAGGACTCAAATAATAGGGGCTTTAATTTTAAACACACAAGTGTTTGAAAACGATTAATCAAAGCAAGATTTTGAAAAGAGTTGCAATCTAAGTATGCTTATAAATGTAGGGGGTATCCTAGGTTTGTTAATATGGATCACATCAATGCAATACCCGGAATGACACTCCTCAAAAGAAGGGATACACGTGGTATTAGCCCATCGGTCATCATACCTATATATACCCCTTTACACCCCGTAAAGATAATTAAGCGAAGATTGGTCTCGACTCTTATTGCATGTAGTACCCGTCCCTCCCTATCAGTTCCGGATGAATTTAGGACTCCTACCTTATAAGGAGGTTCTAGACATACCCTCAAGTTTAAAGGCAAAATACTAAAAGGCAACATACAAAACAAGTAGGACTACATTTAAGGGGTCAAGACATAAAAAAATAATCAAAAGGCTCAGTGACACCTCCAAAAAATGCACATAGACAGCACGACTTATACACAATTAAGGTCTGAATTTAAAATCCTAAAGTAGGGTGTTTAAGTGATAATAGAAGGACCAGATTTATTACATGAATCATAAAAGAAGTCTGAATGAGGTTTGCCTACTGATTTTAACAATTGATAGTAAAACAAAGGTTGTTCCAATTTTATTCAAGTTATTACCTAAAGTTTGCCTAGGCGTAAAGCAATATACAGTAGTTATTCTGAGTTATTGAGACAGTTGGAGATTATTTTACCCTAAGAGCATGTTTTTCTAGTTGCAAAGATTATTACCAATTTTATTCAGAAACATCACAATGTGAAAATTACTTTACTAGCTTTTCATGAATCAGTAATTAACTAGGCATTTTAAACAAAAATGCAAACATGATCTTAGGACATGATATCTAATATGAATATGCAAATGGCAGAGTACCTAAGGCATGATTTCTAAATGTACCTAATAGTTATAGAGTTGTTGAAATACGGCTTCATAAGTAACAGTTTTTATTCCAATGTTGTTATTGTCCCAGGAGCAGGATTTCGAAGTGATAAAATATATATTAGACATGGATGAGATGCTGAAGCAGGAAACAAGGTCCTAAGAGCATGATTTCTCATGCATAATTAGGAATATAACACTAGTAACATATTTTCTACCCTTCAACAACTATAGCATGCATATTTCCTAATCCCCTTTCACTAGCCAACCCCATACTTGTTTACAAGTTATTACAGACCATGTGATTGAATTACATGAGAAATGCAAATTAAGAAGTTACAACAATAGGAAGCTCGATTCTCCCTTCCTCTATTAGTTATGTAATAAACCACCTCAAATTCCAATATTGCATAGCATTTCTCATATATGGGTGTGTCAAAGTTCCTTAAGGACCTCGAGGGATCTTGGTGCTCACACCCAGATTGCATAACCAAAAAGAGTGAGTACAGTGTGGAAGGGCCAGCTCTTATGTGTCTAGGTTCAGAGGGAGCTCAAGGATCCCAAAGCAAATCCCACACAAAAGGGTCAGAACTTAATGATCGAAGAATGCATGTGAGAGTGCTTGACATAGATTTAAGAGAGTTCAGTTGGAAAAAAAATTTGAAAATGATTGGTTTGAAAAAAGTTTGCAACAACAACAAAAGAGTTGCTTAGGGAAAATAGTTTTGAAAGAGGCGGGGGATAGAAGCAACACATACATAATAAGTTTAGAGAGTAGTATAACTTCAGCAGTTACAAATGGGGAAGTAAGGGTTGGGGACATAGAGGACGCAAATCAAAAACACAGAATTAGTCATGAATCAAGTACATTAGGAGACATGTTAGTTGAGGGACATAAACAGGAACAAGTAAACATGTTGATTACATTTGAACCAAGGAGGGCAGAATTTTAAGAATTTGAGTAACACAGTAAACAACAAGTACATTTTAACATCATGAGCCATTAAGTTAGTGCAGAAAGAGACAAGGATTGACAAACAAGGGAACACATAGATTTGAGTTTCAGAATTTAAACTAAGAACATACGAGTTGAAGAAGCAAAGTGTAGAAAAAGTAAAGAAATCAAAGTTTCACAATCTAGCCCTGGCTTTCAGTTGGCTAGGCAAAGTTGTAGCACAAGTAGTAGAGAATGAAAAGAGAGGTTGAATGTGTATGTATGTGTTCTGAACTAGTTGTTTGTGTGTTTAAAGAAGAGAGTGTGGAGTATTTATAGTTTTAAAAACATGGAGGAAAATAAGGTAACAAGTACATACTTATCATAATTATAGAAATAATGCAAATTAGAATCAATTAAAGAGTCATAGTTCAAATAGGTACAAGTTGCATCAAATAAGGAAAATATTTTTTTGTGAGACTTATTTTACTATAATAGTAATAGTAAAGCATGCAGCATATAATAAGGACTAGGTGTAGAATAGTTTCAACACAAGGGAAGTATACGTTAATTGACAGCATATTTGTGCACATAAACAAGGCAGAGTCTGAAAATTAGTTCAAAGAATCACAAATGAGGTTGAAAATCATAGGGAATCAATACTAACCATGGAAAGTATCACAAAAGTAAGGAAGCAATACCGAAAATCAGTACAGAGTTACAAGTAAAATACACAAAATCAAAGTTGTAGGTTTAAGGAGATTACACATAATCACCATATATTATATGAACACCTAGTAAAAAAATGATCGGACCCAAAAATGACACGAGTTTGGACAAAATCAAAGAATCTTTAGAACAAATCAAAACAGGAAGCACAAGAGCACGTAGAGCACACACAAAGCCAGAAGGTTCATAATTGTCATGCAACACCGCAAACAAATTCCAACTTTGAATCGAACCTAGAAGTATTAGGTTTTTTAACAAACAACTGAATCGAGCCAAAAGAAAAGACTCATGTAACATTTAAATATGCTAAATTCACATTAATTAGAAAGAAATCATTTTTGCAAAAGGATTTTGAAACCCTAGTTTGAAAAAAGAAAGTATCTGAAATCAGAGAAATATTTAAGGGAAACAAGTGAAAACCTTATGAAAACCATAGATCCATCACATATCTAAAAAGATCAAAAGGTTCATAACTTGTTTTTTTTCAAAAAATAAAAGAGACGAAGAAAAGATTGGTTAAAACCCATGGATACACCTAGATCGAAGACAGATCTAACGAAAAGTAAGAAACTCAAGGTCTAGGGCTTTTATGAACCTAAAGAGGATGAGATAACATTAGACCGTTATCGATTTTAGTCGGAAAAGCCATAGATCTGACTCGAATGGCCATGGATGGCTGGAAAAAGACGTTGGATAGAAGTTGAGCAAGTTCAAGACTAGATCTCTTCGAGTTCTTTCCACGAAATCACAAAAGTGGGCCACCATGAGATTTAGTAGACATTTACATGTCTCAAACAGCCCTACGAGTCCAGGGATTGGGTGAGGATCGAAGGGGATAAGGTTAGTTTGGGTGGCGGAAGCTACAATTTGAGTGATGTTGGAGCGACAATTTGAGTAGAAAGAGGATTCAAGGGCAGAGGGTTGGTAGCAAATGAATTAGGTTAGTGGGTCGTTTGGGTTTATATTAGGAAGGGGAAATCGGGACCATTGATATGAATGATCAACGGTCCAGATTGAATGGGGTAGGTGGGTCGGGTTATAAAATTGGGTTTGGATTGGCCCAATGGGTATAAATCGGTTGGGAATTGGGGTTTGGTTTAGGTTATAATTGAGATACAAATATGCTATTATTTCAATAGCCAGTTTTTCTTTTTTAATTTATGAATAATAGAAAATAGTTTCTGAAAAATAAATTTAAATCACTGAAATGATTTGTAATACATAACTAACAATTTAAAGATATATGATCCAATTTTATGCGTATAAAACATAACTAAACCTTAACATGGCTAATATTGCAATTGTAAAATATAGCTTTAATAATACTAAATATAATTGAGAACCTTCTTTCTATCTCTGAGTTGTTACACAGTTAATCTATCTAGACTACTACGCTTGTTTGTAGTAAATTAAAGACAGCTATTTGGTTTGATCAAAGTATATCTGTGGTAGGGTTTACAAGGAGGTATAAATACATTGATGGATGGTAGAGGCTTGACAACCAAAGAGAGTTGATCCTTGGAAAGAATTGATTCTTTCCAATAATAAGGAATGAGTCGTTGATTTTCTTGATTGCTCCTTGATTGTTGGTGTTTCAAACTGTGGTCGCGTACCAGATTTTCTCTTTTCATTGAACACAAATTACCTTTGATTGCGGACCTTCCATTCTTTATTTTCATCCATATCTTTCCGTTATTATGAATCACTTGAGTTTTGCGTTGAATTTTTGTTGTATCTGGGTAGATATGATTTCCCCACAATTATGGAAGACTTCCTGATTTGCTGATGAGATGCTGATCTTTTCCTTGAGCGTCGACAACTTCCTTTAAGGAAGATTTCCTTCCTTATTTTCTACAACAATTTCGCTTCCTCGTTTGAACACAATGGCAGCTTCTCTTTTAGCTCTTCCCTTGTTTGCAACATCAGTTCCAATAATTTCGATTCCTTTTTTTGAATGCCTACACATGTATATTAATTGCATCATTAAAATATGATCCAACAATGTCCCTTTTTTTAATGATGGAAAAGTTAATATATAAGAGAGAAAAAAACAGTTGACTTCCCTGTTTATGTGCAGTCAAATTGCTCCCCCTCAATGTATGGTCAACTGGACTATGTGCAATCGAATTGCTCCCCTCATTATGTGCAGTCGACATGTCAAGGATTATCTAACAGACACAAAGAGCATGAGGTACTGACCAAAAAGTCAATTGTAACATATTTGTCCAGCATAGCCGACTTGTCCTGTTCAGATGAGATAACAGCTATGCCACAGCATAGTCAACTTAAACATATATATCCTGCATAGTCCTGTATAATAACTATGCCATAGCATAGTCAAATTAACAAATATATCCTGCACATGAGAAAAGATGGCATATATTTCTCCCCCTTTTTAACATCAGCAAAGAGGGAGCTTAAGCAAAAATAATATCCACAGACAAGAAAAAAATATTAAAAAAAACATCCACGGGCATAGCATAACGAAAATGTTAAAACAACCAAAAAATATTGTCTGTAAATCACAACCATAAACGACGCAGGAAATAGGTAAGGGTGTTGCAGATATCCTCCTTCATTTAGTCAAAGCTGGTGTTGGCAGCAATGCCCATTCCATCCGGCCTGTCATGCACCTCTATTAATGTTTTGGTTGCATTCTCTCGTATTCTTTGCACAACCACCCTGATTTTAGAGACAACAACCTGGTTTCCATGGAAATGGCGTGAATGAAATCTACAGTCGACTTAATATTGGAAAGTTGAGATTCAAAGGGAGCACATTTTTTCACCAAGGTCTATGGGAATAGGAGAGGGTGGAATGAAAGAGGACGGCTTGGTTTCCTCAGGAGTGGGTTTGGCATCACTTTCTCCCTTTTTGACCCAGACCCCTTTGATACTCACATACCTCATGCTAGAGAAGACTCTAGAGTTGTAGCATTCGGACAAAAACAAAGGGGTAGTCTGAAAGTGAAATTTGGTGGGCTTCCAGAATGTGGGTAATGGCCATACCATACGGAAGGTTGGTGGGGTCTTCAACACTCTCAATCATAAAGTTGATAACCCAGGAGGACAACTTGATTTTGAGTTTGGAGATGAGACAATAAACGAAGAAGGTGGCCCTTTGGGAGAGAGTTGAGAAGGAAACAGTTCTGGGAAGGAGAGTGGTTGCAACAATGTGAGAAAGAACCCTAGTTTCAAAGCTAACATCACTGGGCCCTAATTGATTTGGAAGATTGTCAGAAGGGTTTTCTGCAATGATTTGTTTTGCCTGATCAAAAGAGATTTCAAAATCATCAGGCCACACATTTTTAAACACAGTAGGGAAGCCAAAACATCGACATAGAATAAGGGAATCAAACAGGCTACCTCAAGAACAATGTGTTTGCCAAGGACAAGGGTTTCAAGCCTATCAGATTTTTTAGAGTGAAGATCGGCATATAACATATGGACCAGAGGTTCATACACTCTAGGCGGAGAAATAGAGAGAAATTTGTCCCACCCTTGATGAACAAAAAGCTCTTTTACCTTACAGTTGAGGGATTCCATACTATCGAGATCTACCAAACGGCCATGGGCTATATGGGCTTGTCTTTGAGGGAAATAAAGTAAGTCCTTATTTGGGGAGTCCTAGAAATTTAGGTCGGATTCAAGAGAGGCAGAGAAATCAAACTTGGTTTTCTTGGGGGTGGAGACAAGGGGTTCATCCATGGGTTGTTTACCAGTAGATTTGTCACCAAGAAGCAGGGAGTGCTCAGAATATGCAGCTTGAGAAGAGGCACACTCCTCAGACCGATCAGACCCTAGGTCTACTTGCTCAAGCGGAGCAGAGGAAGGTTTTGTTTTGGAACGAGTGCATTTTCTTGTGGAGGCATAGGGATTTTTGGAGGTCTTGGCCATGGCGGAGATGAGGGTTTTGAACTGGAAGTGTAAGGGTTTGGTAGAGAGGATGAAAAAGAAGAGAGATGAAAAGGACTATCTAAAGAAGTGGGATTGAACGGTTGATTAGAAAAGGAAAAGTTGTCAGTTGGACCGACATAGCAATTGGCTTTCCATCTTTGGCTGCAACTGATGGGAAATTAGACAAGAAAGGGAGGGAAATGATGACGACGTAATTAATAAACTAAAAATGAAACAAGTATGACAAGTTTTTGAAAAATGATACTTTGACCCTAAGGATTTTTTGTAAAGAAAATAATTCCAAGACTTTTCCTTAGAGAACAAAATCTTTCTTCCAACAAAGGTTTAGTAAAAATATCGGCTAATTGAGCAGAAGTGCCAACAAAAGCTAATTCTATATCACCTTTGAGAACATGATCCCTAATTAAATGATGTTTAATATCTGTATGCTTAGCTCTAGAGTGATGCACATGATTTTTCGAAGGACAAATAGCACTAGAATTATCACATACAATTTGTATAGGTTTGAAGAGAGATCTTAGTCACCTAGTTGATGGGACATCCATAGCAGTTGTGCACAACACTGTCTATTAGCAATATACTCAGCTTCAGTAGTCGACAATGCAACTGATGCTTGTTTTTTACTATTCCGGGATATTAGAACTATTCCAAGTAGTTGATATATGCCACTTGTGCTTTTCCTGTCTTCATTATCACCTGCTAAATTTGCGTCTGAGAAACCTTATAACTTAAAGAAATTAGATCGAGGATACCATAATCCATGAGATATCGTGCCAATAAGATATTGAATAATTGTTTTTACAACAGTTAGATGTGACTCCTTAGGAGTTCGCTGGAACCCGGCACATTTACACACGCTGAACATAATATCTGGTCGACTTGCAGTCAGATATAGTAGCGATCCAATCATCCCTCTGTATTTGGTTTCATCAATTGGAGTACCTTGTTCATCCTTATCTAAATTTTTAGCAGGGCTCATTCGAGTTTCAATAGATTTTGCATTGCTCATACCAAATTTTTGAATAATCTCCTTAGTGTATTTAGATTGCCAGATAAAGTTTCCTTCTTCAAATTGATGAATTTGAACTCCAAGAGAGAAAGTGAGTTCACCCATCATACTCATTTCAAATTCACTCTGCATGAGATTTTCAAAATCCTTACACATAAGAGGGTTAGCACTACCAAAAATAATATCATCAACATAAATTTGAATTATAAGATTACCTTCTGAAGATCTTTTAATGAAAAGAGTGGTATCAATTTTACCTCTGGTGAACCCATGATCAATAAGAAAGATACTTAACCTGTCATACTAGGCACGTGGAGCCTGTTTTAACCCATCCAGGTCCTTAGTAAGCTTGTACACATGATATGGGAATTTAGAATTCTCAAACCCCGGAGGTTGTTTCACAAATACTTATTCTTCGATGAATCCATTTAGAAACGTACTTTTGACATCCATCTAAAATAATCTGAATCCTTTGAATGAAGCATAAGCTAACAGGATTCGTATTGAATCTAATCGGGATACTGGAGAAAAGGTTTCATCGTAGTTGACTCCTTTCTGCTGTGAATAACCTTGAGTGACTAGTTTGGTTTTGATCCATACAACTTGTCCTTCTTTATTTAACTTGTTCCTGAATACCCATTTATTTTCGATAACTTTGAAGTATTTTCAGGTCGAGGTATCAGCTCCCATACTTGATTTTTGTTGAATTGATCTAGTTCCTCTTGCATAGCATTTACCTAGCTTGAATCCCTTAGTGCTTCCTCTACCTTCTTCGGATCTATTTGGGAGATCAATGCAATATTCGCCTTCTTTTTTAGAGTTGCTCTGCTCTTCATCCCTTCGTTTGGATCTCCAATAATGAATTTTTGTGGATATTCAGTTTCATTTCTCCA
This sequence comes from Nicotiana benthamiana, assembly GCA_034376525.1. Taxonomy (NCBI): domain Eukaryota; kingdom Viridiplantae; phylum Streptophyta; class Magnoliopsida; order Solanales; family Solanaceae; genus Nicotiana; species Nicotiana benthamiana. The sequence continues at coordinate 29,360,083 of CM067333.1, read as the reverse complement.
CTCATTTAGTCTAACAATGTTTGTAATTGACTTTACACGTTGCTCTGGAGTATTATCACTTGCTTGTTCAGTTGACTCTACCGCTCCTCTGGGAGTAGTTGACTCCTGTGATTTTCCCATGTCCTGAGCCTCTTGAGCTGGATCTTCGTCACCTGTATTAAATCCTTTCTCGACCAAGGGATTATTTTCATCAAACATAATGTGAACAGATTCTTCTACACATAAAGTGCGTTTATTAAAAACTTGAAAAGCTCTGCTATTTAATGAGTAACCGAGAAAAATACCGTCATCGCTTCTTGGATCAAATTTTCCAAGATTATCCTTACCATTGTTATGAATGAGGCATTTGCTTCCAAATGCATGAAAGTAGCTAATGTTAGGATTTTTACCTTTACAAAGTTCATAAAGAGTCTTTTTTAGAATGGGCCTTATAAGTCAGCGATTGAGAATGTGGAAAGCAGTACCAACTCCTTCAGCCTAGAAGTGATTCGGAAATGAGTGTTGCAAAAGCATAGTTCTGGCCATGTCTTGCAACGTTCTATTATTTCTTTCAACCACTCCATTTTGTTGAGGAGACTGGGGAGCAAAGAAATTATGGGTATAGCCTTGATTATTACAGAGATCTTCGAATTCCTTGCTTTCAAATTTCCCTCCATGATCAATTTGAATTATGGAGATTTGATAGCCCTTATCTCGTTCAATTTTCTTACAGAAGAACTCAAAGTTTTGCAAGGCTTCATCTTTGTGAGATAGAAGAATCACCCAAGTGAAACGTGAAAAATCATCAACAATAACAAATGCATATTTCTTGCCACCTATGCTAGTAGTTGTAGTTGGGCCAAATAAATTCATATGAAGTAGTTGCAAAGGTTTGACGTAGAGACTATGTCTTTGTTTTTAAAGAGTTTCTCGATTGCTTACCCATCTGACATGCATCACTGATATGAGTTCTAGAGAAGTTCAGTTTGGGTAACCTAATGACTAAATCATGTTTGGACAATTTTTCAATTAAATTCATGCTAGCATGTCCTTATTTTATGTTCCATAACCAAGGATCATCAGAAATAGATGTTAAGAAAGTATATAAATGTCCCATACCTTTTTTGAAGAATTATTTTACCTGACTCGTCTTCGATGGCACATATAATTCTCTTGAATTTTGCCTCATATCCTGAGTCGCAAAGTTGACTAATGCTAAGGAGATTGTAGTTTACATTTTAGTAATATCACAGTTGTTGCTGAACAAAGCAGTTCCAGGGCCAACTATTTGCCTTTTGAGTCGTCTCCAAATTTGACACTTCCTCCATCAATTTTTATGTTTTCTTTAAACAGATTTTTGTCACCTGTCATGTGACTGGAACACACACTATCTAGATACCATTTTCCTTTGCGTTTTGCTCTATGATGTTTCTGCAAAACAAATTTTATTACTTTCTTTTAGGTACCCAAGTTTGCTTGGGTCCTGGTGAGTTAGTGTTGCTAGATTCAGAATTCTTAGGTTTTCAAATCCATCCGGACATATGAGATTTATGAAAGTGACAACCAGAATATTTATGCCTATTTTTGTTGCATTAATGATATTTAACACTAGACCCTTTTACAGGTCTCTCATGAGAGTTGAAGTTACAGTTCTAGGATTTGCTGACTCCTTTCCAATTGACTTGTAAGTCGACTAGTCGATCTAGTTCTGATTTGTTCTTTTCCATTTGACTTGTAAGTCAACTTATTAGACCAAACAAAACTTTGACTGGTGGATTTGCGCAAGCTGTTAAAATGCATTTGCAATTACTCAAACTCTTCTTGAAGTACTTCTTTTTCAATTTCTTACTTCAAGTTTGAGTTTCCAATCTTTGACTTCCCTGGTGAGTTTTTTAAGCTCGCTAATCATCTTTTGAGATTCTTTAAGGGTGGAGTCAAGAATGTATTGCAATTCATTGCATCTTTCACAGTCATAAAATCTTACCTCGCTAGTTTCTCCCTTTGCCATAAAGCAATTTTCATCGTCAGAATGATCTTCACCCGTCCAGCATCCTAAGGTTTTGTTGATCTCGTTTTTTAGAATTGTCATGAAACATAGATTTGCTATCTATTCATGGTATGAATCATCCTCATCACTCCAGCTTCCAAACGATATGTTCTTGTTGAATCCTCTAGAGATCGTTTTCTTTAGTTCTGGGAACTCCGCTAGATGTGTCCATACTTTTCACATTCATAGCATTTTCCATCATTTTTGTTTTGATCATTGAATTGTATAGATCTTCTTGGTGGAAATCTTCCTTTATTTGTATTTCTGTATCTTCTCATTAGTCCGTCCATGTTTCTAGACATCGTAGCAATTTCTTCTTGTAGGGCTTCAGGATCATCGGTTTCATCTTCAACTACCTCAGTGGTAGCTTTGAATGCAATCGTTATCTTTTTCTTTTCTTGATTTGTCTTAATCAAATGTGTTCTTTCAAAAGCAATGAGTTATCCTCGCAGTTCATCATAAGATAATTTATTCAGATCTTGAGATTCCAATATGACAACTTTATAGCCCGTTTAGCCAAGTTGTAAAATCAGATTATTTTGAGAAATGCTTTTTTTCAAAAGTGCTTTTCTCAAAAATACTTTTGGTGAGAAACAGTTGGTGTTTGGCTAATTAGTTTGAAAAGCACTTCTGAGCAGCAATTAGTGTTTGGCCAAGCTTTATAAAACTACTTCTAAGTGTATTTTTCTCAAAAATGTTTCTCAAAAGAGTACTTTTGGAGAGAAGCTAATTTTTTCTGCTTCTCCAAAACTGCTTCTACTTCTCCTAAAAACCACTTTTTTCCTTCCAGAATCTTGGCCAAACACCTCAATTTTTTGCCAAAAGTGCTTTTGGCCAAAAAGCACTTTTGGCCAAACAGTCTATTAGTCTACCAAGTGATTGGTAGACTCTTGAGAATTTTCCTAACTTGATTGCCACTGGTGTAGGGTTTGCCAAAAGCTTTTAAGTAACAAATTATTTTGCTAAACCTGGAAACAAATTCTTCGATGGATTCTCCTTCTTTCATGGAGAAAAGTTCATAGACATCAGTGAGCATATTTATGTGAGTTTCTTTTACTTTGTTGGTACCTTCATAGCTGACTTCGAGTTTGTCCCACATTTCCTTTACCATATCACAACTGGAAATCTTTTCATATTCTTCACCACTTATTACATTGTGAAGTAGTTCCTTGTCTTGTGGTTTATTTGAACAACTTCCAATTGCTCCATTAAATGTGAATCAATGTCATCAGGGTCAGCGAGCGGAGGAGTGCTGGCAGGCAATGGATAATTCCCTTTCTTAATAACTCTCCATACTTTGACTTCATATGCTTTGGTGAAGATTTCCATGCAAATGTTCCAGTGGGAGAAGTGTTGTCCATTGAAGTAGGGTGGTCTTACTTGATAGGTTCCCTCTTGAAATAGATCTCCAACAATAACTTGATTTGCCATGATCTTTTTCTCACAAGCTGTTAAGCAAAAATAATAGGTATAAGCATTGCTCTAATACCAATTGAAAGTACAAAGGGGTGGGGAGTAAATTGTGAATAATTTAAACTTAATCGAAAATAAGTTGACTTAAAACTTTATTAGTCGACTGAATGTGTCGATACTGCAGATAAAGATATTTGAATATAATTATGTAGAAAGTGAGTGCAGAAATATAAAGACTCCCATAATTTTGTACTGGTCGGATTCAATGTGAATCTTAATCCAGTCCCCTTGGGTTTCAAGGATTTCTCTTAAGATCAATGATTTTCTTTTGAGTACAGATATGATATTTGTCGCACAGTCTTCTTTCACTCATTTGATATAATGCCTCACCAATTGAGAACCCTCTTTCTATCTCTGACTTGTTACACAGTTAATCTATCTAGACTACTATGCTTGTTTGCGGTAAATTGAAGAGAGCTATTTGGTTTGATCAAAGTATATCTAAGGTAGGGTTTACAAGGAGGTATAAATACTTTGATGGATGGTAGACGCTTGACAACCAAAGAGACTTGATCCTTGGAAAGAATTGATTCTTTCCAAGAATAAGGAATGGGTCGTTGCTTTTCTTGATTGCTCCTTGATTGTTGGTGTTTCCAAATGTGGTCGCGTACCAGGTTTTTCTACTTTGATTGAACATAGATTGTCTTTGATTGCGGACCTTCCATACTTGATTTCCGTCCATATCTTTCCGTTATTATGAATCATCAGAGATTTGGATTGAATCTTTTATTGTATCTGGGTAGATATGATTTCCCCACAATGGTGGAAGACTTCCTGATTTGTTGATGAGATCCTGATCTTTTCCTTGAGCGTTGACATCTTACTTTAAGGAAGATTTCCTTCCTTTTTTGCTACAGCAATTTCGCTTCCTTGTTTGAACACAATTGCAACTTCTCTTTCGGCACTTTCCTTGTTTTCTAATTCAGTTCCAATAATTTCGCTTCCTTTTTTAATGCCTGCACATGTATATTAGTTGCATCATTAAAATCTGATCTAACAACTTCACCTGGCCAACTTCGCCTCATAGGTATTCCAGGTCATCCGTCTTTCTCTGCAACTGAAATATCAAAATGTTAATCTCCAATGATAGCAGAAGAAGCACATATCCCCTCTAAACTAAGGTTACTTGTATCTCAAGGTGCACCGCATAGTTCAGGCTTTGATTTATCTAATACCGAAGGTGTCTCAACTCCTTTCCCCTTTTATCACAAAGAAGACTGAGGGATTTCTCCTCGTCCAAGGTTTCCGCAGCCTAGCTTCACGGCGGAGTAAATAGGACTTGAGCTTGTCAAAGGCCTATAAATAAGAAGCTCAATGAGAAAATTAAAATGTAAAATAAAAAAACTAACAAGTCAACCAAAGCTCACCACAGAACAAAGCCGCCGAGCCTCCTCAAAGTTTGATCATGCATCTAATGGACTGGTCTTACTGACCCAGTTGAACCGATCTCGGTGGGGATATAGTCTATCGAGCCCCTCTTGAATTAGGCGGCCCCTGGTCTCGAACATCCCTCGAAGTACCTTCGACGAGAGGTAAAAATAGCGACAGAAAACCTGTATCCCTCGAAGTACCTTCAATAGGAGATGAAGATAACGACAGAACATTTGTATCCTTCGTAGTACCTTCGACAGGAAAAGAAGACGCCAGCAAAGGAGGAGCCATTCTTCCGAGGCTAGAAGCCTAGGGTTCAACAAGCTCAGCCGATACATCTCGTTTGAGCCTCCGAGAAGAGCTTGCCTCACAATAAACATATTCGTCATTTGGAGATTCCTTCCGTTTGTTATTATTCCTCAGCCCGAAGCCGATGATCCTTTCTCCTCCCCGAGGGGGCACGGTCTCATCTCAAACAATTTCCAATACCTTTAGTGACGGAGTTAATACACATAAAAGAAAGTACTTTTTGAAGAAAATAGGCCACACAACACGTATTGTGGTGATTGGCCTCCCATCTACCTTTGGGTAGCTCTCGCCACTTACTCTTATCGTAAGTTGAGAAAGCTGTCAGTTTTCGAGACCAATCCGCCAGATCGAGGACCTCGTATGGCAACCACTAGATCATTACACAGAAGGAAAGGAAGACATCTTTGATGGAGTTTTCCTCCACCATGAACAAAATGATAAAAACACAAGTGTACCACTTAAGTGTGAAATTCCATTTCTCAGGAAATAGCAAGAACTCTGCAGGGATAATATCGATAGTCCACGCTTGGACAAATCAACTCATCCACCCTCGGTCCATATCTTCTTCATTACTGGCAATATAGGGCTAGTGGATCAACATCGCAGAGTGATCGAGCCTCGTTAATGCAAGGGATGGTACAAAATGATAAGATGGACGAGGGTAAACTCGAGCCCGGCTTTATCTGTAAAATAAATTATCATCAATACTATCCTCCAAAATGAAGGGTGAACATGTGCCAGGGTAACCCAATATCTTCTGCGAAACTCGAGAATGACTCTATCAAGAGGGCCCAACATAAAAGGGTACGTGTATACGTTCAAAAACCCCTCTACATGAGTCACGATGCTCTCTTCCATAGAAGGTGCCTGTAGTACCACCTTTTCTCCCCATCTACAATCTTTCCTGACCGCCTCGAGGTGTTCCTCCCATATTAATGAGATAAACCTCGATGCATGTTCCCAATGGCCCTGAACTTTGGGCGGTCTCTCCAACGAATAGTCTCTTCTCAAGAAAAAGCATATCGAGGTTAGCTCACTGGATGTTGGTTGTGTACCACCTACCGAGCGGGAAGCAGAGGCTGGAACTTTCCCCTTCTTGGTTGACAAATTTGGGCATAGTAGCCATAACTATGGTGAAACAAAATAGAAGGATTTGAAAACATAAACAAAAGCTTTGAACTAAAACGATGGAAACGCTGATGCAAGGAGGAAAAGCTCTAGAAAAATAGCAATGTCCTCAAATAAGAGGAAAGTAAGCTCATATATAGATCAAGAGACGACTGCTCGCCTACCCTAAAGGCCAATAAATTCTAACTAGGGCATTATAACTTTTGGGGAAGTGTACCGGCGAGACCACTTATATCTTTGAATTATAAATATTTTATACCCCTTCTTACCTAATATTTGTGCATAAACTGCTTCAAATTAGTCTTAAATTTCTTACAAAGTGCATTTGATTGCAGGTTTGAGCGATAAGATGATATATATCACAAATCGGCTCAAAAGAGGATTGAAACCTGCCAAGCACCAAAAGATAACTCAAAATGGGAAGAAGGCCACCTGTGTGGACCGCAATGTTCTGATGTGCGGCCACACAGAATAGTTTTGCAATAGGCCAAATCAAGGTTGACCTGCGCGGACCGCCATGTTTTTCTATGCGGCCGCGCAGGATAGTTCAGAGAGTGACCAAAACAGAGGAAATCCCACGCGGACCGCATCCATTTCCACGCGGGCCACACAGACAAGAGGTTAGATGTTCAGAAACTCAAGGCAACAGGCCCACGCAGTCGCACACCTAAACAGTGCGGTCTGCGTAGGAGAAGTTCAGAGAACCAGCAAGTTGGGAAAACCTACTGTGTGGCGCATGCCATTTCCATGCAGTCCACATCACTGTAGTTGTGCGGCCTCGTGCCAATTCCACGCGGTCCGCATAACATGACCTATGAGTCCACTTGGCAATCCTACGCGGTCCGCATCATCAAATCCAGAAGCCAGATCTGAAGACCACTAGCCCTATGCGGCCGCATGACATTTCTGTGCGGTCCACAACAGACCCTTAGGGGCATTTTTGTCTGATTTTTCCTGTGTAGTATAAATAGAACACTTTAATTTTTTTAGGGGAAGTTTTTATCATTCTCTTTAGTAGTCGAGCTCGTGACTCTCGATATTAGCCTACTTTAGGCAATTTTCTCCTATAATTAGAGTGGTTTCAAATATATTAATCTTGTAATTAATGAATATGCTAATTTCTTCTAGTATTTCTTCTATTTATATTTCTTCCATGTCTAGATAAACCCATTATCTAGGGTTTTTGCTCAACCCTAGTGTGGGTAATTAATGGGCGTTCTTGATTAATTCTTTAATGATATTGGGTATTTGGTATTTGGGTTGTTTGTATGTTTTCAGTTAGATTTGGTGGTTGCAAACACTAAGTCTAGCTTAGTGGGTTTTGACTCTTCTTGAGAAAGAGAGTACATAACCTCACATTCAACCCCACAAGGATTTAGGATGAACCCATGAGAATGGTAGTCCTAAGTAACGGGTTAGACCTCGAGAGAGTAATCACCCTACTTGAACTTTGTGTTGCTTGGGTAAATTAGCCTGCCCAATTGGTCTCGAGAGAGTCAATTAGGCAACATCACTCTCTCCACCGAGAGGTGTGAGGGTGAGTGCTAAAATGCAATGGTTATCCATATTTCCCATAATTATCATCCTTATGTTACAATTTTATACCCGTTAATTAGCCACCTAGGTGAGTTTCATGACCCTAGTGCCTTTCTCTTACTGCAGACAACAAGCATCATAACCTAGCATAATTTAGTTTGCAATAGTAGTTGGTAAATTTAGTTGATAAAAAAAGAAAAAAAACAAAAATGATAAGAAGTTCAATTAGAAGCCAAAACGCATTTCTAGGGTAGCAAATACATCAACTCCAATTTGAAGCTCTCTATGGAATTACCGACCCCAATACACTATTGGGTTATTAGTAGTCGCGCCGACTCTTTCTTATGATTGGGTCGCATCGATCACTTTTGGCACCGTTACCGGGGAGCTTTACGGTGTTTGACTATTTGTTGTCTATTTTTGTATTTTTGCTTCTCTTTCCTAGTTTTTACTTATTTTGTTTGTTAATTTTACTCAGGTACCAGTGGCTTTAAATGCAAATGATCCTATTAATGCTGGAGTGGAGGAGGTGGAAGATGTGGAACAAGATGAGATTTTACCCCAAGCACAAAGGAGGGGTAGAAATGCTAATGCTAATGACAACATACTGCTAGATAATACGCCTAACGCTAGAGGGGGGTGAATAGCGTTATAAATAGAAATTAGCGTAAACTTGCGGAATTTAAAAATTGCAGGAAGTAAATAAGTGCGATAAATAATAAAGTACGCACCGATGTATTCTGGTTCACCACAACACGTGGCTAGTCCAGTCCCCGAGAGACTCTCTCGAGATTTTCCACTAACTTGTCAAGCTTACGGGTGCTCAACAAACCTTTACAACTTAAGGACACACGCCTTAACACTTTTGCTCGGAGATACAACACTCCAAGACTTCAACCAAGGAAACACAAGTTCCTTACAACAAGAGAATCACAATTCTCTTACAAGTGTACAAAACACTAAACACTCAAACAATACACTCCTTAATGAGTAGATATGAGTAAAAGAAGTAAGCTCAAGATCACAACAACTATGGACAAGACTTTGGCTCTCAAAAGCTTTATGAAATGAATATAAAATGATAAACAATAGTATGCAAGCTTATAGCAATAGAATGATCAGTTGTTGTATGTTATTGTGTTTAAAACACTGAAATGAAGCTGTATTTATAGTTGAAAAACTTGGCATTACCGTTGCCTAATTGCCAATTAAGAGTTGCTGATTTTACTATGTGACAATCGATTGTCAAGAAGTCACAATCGGTTGTTTGCCAATCGTTCCAGAAATCAATCCCAGATTTTACGCTTAACAATCGATTGTCCAAGATCAACAATCGATTATTGGTAACGTTCAAAAAATCATTTCCAGATTTTACGTAAAACAATCGATTATACAAAATCAATAATCGATTATTCAGCAACGTTCAAAAAATCCTTTCCAGATTTTAATTTCAACAATCGATTGTACAAAATCAACAATCAATTATTCAGCAACGTTCAAAAAAATATTTTCCAGATTTTAATTTCAACAATCGATTGTACAAAATCAACAATCGATTACCTGACGGTATTTGAAAACTATACGACAACGGTCAGCTTAACAATCGATTGTGCAATGTTAACAGTCGATTATTTATCAGACTTTGAAACTCATTTTAGACACTTCCTCGTGAAAATCGATTGTTATATACTCACAATAGATTATTTAATAACTTTGAAAAAGTCTGGAAGACACTGCCTCAACACAATCGATTGTCATATGTTCACAATCGATTATTTTGTGACTTTGAAAAATCTGATGGACACCGTCTCTTCACAATCGATTGTCATTAGCTTCACAATCGATTATTCTGAGTTTTGAAAAACTTTGATGTACACTGCCTCATCACAATCGATTGTCATAAGGTTCACAATCGATTGTCATGCAGGTTTGAAAAACCTGATGCTCACTGCCTTAACACAATCGATTGTCATTAGTTCACAATCGATTGTCATGCAGTCTTGGCTTAACATAATCGATTATCATAAGTACATAATCGATTATCTTAGTCCAGATTTTAGAGGTATGTTTAAAAATCATTTTGACTAAAGTAAATATGCATGATTTTGTAAAAATAGTTTTACGAGAGAAGCCATCTCATGAGTCAAGTTGTCGGATCAAGATCACAATTAAGAACGACTCATTTAAACTATAAAACTTTGTATTGTGCTTAAATCTCGTTATCCACCAATTGTGCGCTTGTACTTGAACTTCGTCATATATCAATTTGCGCTTGTTTGTCATTCATCAAAACCTACACATAAGAACACACGTTTTAGTATAAAGCCTTGAGAACGTGTTTCCAACAATTTCCCCCTTTTTGATAATGGCAAACTTTAAGCGGGATATGCAACTTAAACAATTTATAATGACGATTCAAGACATGCAACAAGTACGCAATTTGTTCCCCCTCAATATATGTATTTCCCCTCAATTTAAGCTTATAAATATTGAGAGTGCATACCCGTTATCTTCCCCCCTTTGCCATTAGCAAAAATAATATAAGAAGATGCCAAAGATGTAAATAAAACTTGTTTATTTATTGGAAAGAAAACGTGATTACTTAAAGAGAGTACAATAACTCAAGTAATAGCAGAACAATCAATTATTGATACGAGACAATCGATTATTAGATGACAGAAACCGATTTTTCTGAAGAAGACTCGATTATTGCACGTCATGCTTTATAATTCCCCCTACCTTTAGGGCGATACCTGCAAAAATTCGTTAGACGTCTCCGACGCTCAAGTTAGAAATCGTGTAAAATAAAAAGATGCAATGCATGACTTAGATCAACGTGGAGTCAAGAATCCCGAGTTCACTACGAATTCGGAAGAAGGACTCTTTCTCTGATGGCTTAGTAAAGATGTCGGCCAATTGGTCTTTGGTTTCAACAAATTCGATTTCGAAGTCGCCCTTGAGAACGTGATCTCTTATAAAATGATGTCTAATTTCAATGTGTTTTGTTCGCGAATGAAGAACGGGGTTCTTCGTCAAGCATATGGCACTAGTATTATCACATCTAAGAGGGATATGATCAAGACTTAGGCCATAGTCCAAGAGTTGTTGTTTCATCCAGAGGATTTGAGCGCAACAACTCCCCGCGGCTACATATTCAGCCTCGGTTGTGGACAACGCAACACTTACTTGTTTCTTGCTAAACCAAGAAACGAGAGAGCTACCGAGCAAATGGCAAGTGCCACTAGTGCTCTTGCGGTCCAATTTGCATCCAGCAAAATCGGAGTCGGAATACCCAACGAGTTGGCATGAAGAACCTTTGGGGTACCATAGACCCAAATTTGTAGTACCAACAAGGTACTTCAAAATCCGTTTTACCGCAGTAAGGTGAGACTCCTTCGGACACGATTGATAACGGGCGCATAAGCACACGCTAAACATGATGTCCGGACGACTAGCAGTAAGATAGAGAAGAGAGCCGATCATACCTAGATACTTCTTAGTGTCGACTTCCTTACCTTTCTCATCTTTGTCTAGATGATTGGATGTGCTCATGGGAGTCGCCATTGCTTTTGCATTGTTCATTTCAAATCGTTTCAGCAATTCTTTGCAATATTTGGCTTGGCAAATGAACGTACCTTCTTTCATTTGCTTTACTTGTAATCCCAAAAAGAATGTTAACTCACCCATCATAGACATCTCAAATTCGCTTGTCATTAAGTCGGAAAATTCCTTGCATAAGACATTGTTAGTAGCACCAAATATGATATCATCCACATATATTTGAACTAATAAAATATCATTGTTTTTATGCTTAACAAAAAGGGTGGTGTCAACTTTCCCCCTAATGAAATCATTTTCCAATAGAAATTTACTCAATCTTTCATACCAAGCTCGGGGAGCTTGTTTTAAACCATAGAGAGCCTTTTTGAGTTTGAAAACATGATCGGGAGATTTAAAATCTTCAAAACCGGGGGGTTGTTCAACATAAACTTCTTCTTGAATAACACCATTTAGAAAAGCACTTTTCACATCCATTTGATATAAATTGAAATTCATAGAAGAGGCAAAAGCGAGCAATAGACGAATAGCTTCTAATCTAGCTACGGGAGCATATGTTTCTTCATAGTCAATACCCTCTTCTTGATTATAACCTTTTGCTACAAGCCTAGCTTTGTTTCTGGTGATTACACCATTTTCATCTAGTTTGTTTCGAAAAACCCAATTCGTACCAATTATGGTATGATTTTCGGGTCTTGGCACCAAATCCCAAACGTCATTTCGTTTGAATTGGTTAAGCTCCTCTTGCATTGCCAAGGTCCAAAATTCATCCCCAATTGCTTCGGAGATGGTTGTTGGTTCAATTTGAGACACAAAAGCAGTATGTCCTAAGGTGTTTTTAAGGGAGTTTCGGGTACTTACCTTTTCTCCGACGTCGCCAATTACCTGTTCGAGAGGGTGATCTTTGATTGTCCTCCACTCGTTAGGCGTTTTCGTTTCATTTTCCAATTGTGGCGCTTCCTCCGTTGGTTGTTTCAAAATTTCGTCTTGATTTTCCTTAGGCGTTTCCTCTTGTATTTTGTCTTTCAAGCTATCTAAAATACCTGCAAGATCAAAATCGGAATCCTTTCTCGCCAAGCGAGCATTATTTTCGGAAAATACAACATGAGGGGATTCCTCCACAGTTTTGGTTCTTTATTAAAAACCCTATATGCTTTGCTACGTGAAGAATAACCAATGAAAATTCCCTCATCAGACTTAGCATCAAATTTTCCCAATTGATCTTTGCCATTGTTATGAATAAAACATTTACAACCGAATACTCTAAAATGGGAGATATTTGGTTTCCTTCCCTTATAGAGTTCATAGGGAGTTTTCATGAGTATAGGCCTTATGACTACTCTATTTAAGACGTAGCATGCGGTACTCACGGCATCCGCCCAAAAATGTTTGGGAATCATGGCCTCTTCGAGCATGGTTCTAGCCATCTCTTCGAGACACCTATTTTTCCTTTCCACCACCCTATTTTGTTGTGGTGTACGTGGAGCGGAAAAGGTATGCTCGATACCGAGTTCATCACAAAAGTCCGCAAAGAGATTGTGATCAAACTCTCCCCCATGATCACTTCTAATTGAAGTGACGGTTGTTTCCTTTTCGTTTTGAATACGCTTAAGAAAATATTTAAAATTATGAAAAGCATCACTTTTATTGGCAAGAAATAAAGTCCAAGTAAATCTAGAGTAATCATTTACAATCACAAAAGCATAACGATTTCTTCCTAGACTTTCAATGCGAGATGGTCCAAATAAATCCATGTGAAGCAATTGCAATGGTCTAGAAGTTGAAACAATATTTTTGGATTTGAAAGATGCTTTTGTTTGCTTCCCTTTTTGACATGAATCACAATAGAGTCATTTTCAAATTTTAAATTGGGAAGACCAATAACTAAGTTTTGAGAAATCAATTTGTTCAAAAGATGCATGTTGATATGCTCTACGATGCCATAACCAAGTATCATCCTCTTTACTCATAAGACAATCAACATATTCGGGTGAGGAATTAGCAAGATCAACCATATAAATATTATCCATTCTAAAACCACGAAGGATAATTTTAAAATCACTACGTCTAAACACTAAGCATTCATCCGAATCAAATAGGGCAAGATTTCCCTTGTCACATAATTGGCTTATGCTCAAGAGATTATGCTTTAAACCTTTCACAAGTAATATATGCTTAATAGAGGAATTTTCATCCTTGCCGACCGATCCGATGCCAATAATCTTTTCTTTATTGTTATCCCCAAAAATCACACTTCCTCCTTCTTTGTGTTCTAGTTGAAGGAATTTGGATTCGTCTCCCGTCATATGTTTGGAGCATCCACTATCAAGGTACCATAGTACGCTTGATCCCTTCAAATATATCTACAAAACAAATTAATGCGTCTTAGGTACCCATGCCATTTTGGGTCCTTGAGGGTTAGTCATATTATAATGCGATTGAGTGATATGTCTATGTCGTGTAAAACATGCGGGAGCAATATGACCAATGCGTCTACAATAATGACAAGTCACGCTGGGGTTATGCATCCTTCTACGTTCATAGTAACTTGATGGACGAAAATGATTTACTCTATTTTCATTATGACTATTGCGCATTTCATGGGAACCATTTCTCCTACTATTAGTTCTAAAATGAGCAGCATTTCTAGAGTAATGGTTATGTCTAGATGTTCTAAAAGACTCAAAAACTTCTTCTAGTGTTAGGCCTAGAATATGCATCATTTCTAGGGTAGTCATTTCTAGGTGGTAAGTCATTTCTAGGTCTTCTAAAATGTTCAACATTTGGTCTAGCATGCATATTTGTTCTAGGATTGTTATTTCTAGGATAAGCATTTGTTTTATTAATCCTACGTTGAGCCTTAGGTGGTTGGGGTTTGGCTTCAACCTTTTCTTTAGGCTCATTCTTAAAGCCTATGCCATGCTTGGTTGATTTCAAATTAACAAGGACCTTATTCAAATTTTTGTGGGAAGAATTAAAGTTATCTAAGGTACCTTTAAGTCTATCTACCTCATTTTCGAGATGCATGCAAGAAGAACAATTTTTAATAGAACTTTCGGGCTTGTCGGCGCTTCTTTTTTCGAAAAATTTGTTTTCCTCTTTCAGCTTCTCATTTTCTAAAACCAGTTTTTCTAAATCCTTTTCTTTCAAGAAAGCTGTTTTTGAAAATCTTTTTCTTTTAGAGAAGCATTTTCTTTTATGCTCTTGACAGTTTTTGAAGCCTTAATAAATTCAGTATATAGCTCATCAAAAGCAGTTCGCATTTCTTCAAGAGTAAAGAAGTTTTTAGAAGAGATTTGACATACCTCATCTTGCTTGTCTTCTTGCGCCATAAGACAAAGGTTTGCGGCTTCGTCTTCTTCTTCTTCGCTTGACTCATCTCCGGAGTCTCCTCCCCAAGAAATGTATGCACGTTGCTTCTTAAAAGGTTTCTTCTCCTTTTTGATGTTTGGGCAATTTGATTTGATGTGCCCGGTTTCACCGCATTCATAGCACTTTATTTGTTCGCCTTGCTTTTTGCCCTTTCGTTCATACTCCTTTCGCATGAACTTTTGAAATCTTTTGATAACGAGTCCAAACTCGTTGTCTCCATCCTCATCAACTTGAGGTTGGCTTGTGCTTGCCTTAAGCGCTATTCTTTGCCTCCTTTGATCATCAACAAGAGGGTTAAGTATAGTAGACTCATAAGTCTTAAGGTTACCTCTTAATGCGTCGATGGTGACATTTGAGACGCCAATGGATTCTTGGATTGCGTCAGCCTTTGATCGCCATGCCGGAGTGAGACTTCTAAGAATTTTTTGAACAAGTTCTCTATCCGTGAATGTCTTCTTGAGAGCATGTAGATCATTTACGATTATTGAAAATCGTTCAAACATTTCATCCACCTTTTCACCTTCCTTCATGTGAAATAATTCATAAGCATGGGTTAGGAAATCAATTTTGGCTTCCCTTACCTGGTCCGTACCTTCGTACGTAATTTTCAGCTTGTCCCACATTTCCTTCGCCATTGTGCAACACGATATTTTCCTGTAATCGTCAGCATTTACAGCACAATATAATAAATTAATTGCTTTAGCATTATTTCGCACCTTTCGGATATCATCCGCGTCATATTCTTCTTCGGACTTGGGAACCCATTCGGTTTCAACCTTTTTGGTTGGAATTTGATTTCCCTTCGTTATCACCTTCCAAAGAAGAAAATTGTTTGCTTGAACGAAGATTTTCATCCTCTCCTTCCAGTACGTATAGTTTGTACCGTTGAATAGAGGTGGTCGTGTGGAGCATTGTCCTTCATCAATTCCTGCAAAAGAGTCACGAGTAGAAGCCATGGATGGTTCTCTCAAACTGTTAAGTCTTCAGAGAGTTGGGCTTTGATACCAATTGTTAGATAATACGCTTAACGCTAGAGGGGGGGTGAATAGCGTTATAATAGAAATTAGCGTAAACTTGCGGAATTTAAAAATTGCAGGAAGTAAATAAGTGCGATAAATAATAAAGTACGCACTGATGTATTCTGGTTCACCACAACACGTGGCTAGTCCAGTCCCCGAGAGACTCTCTCGAGATTTTCCACTAACTTGTCAAGCTTACGGGTGCTCAACAAACCTTTACAACTTAAGGACACACGCCTTAACACTTTTGCTCGGAGATACAACACTCCAAGACTTCAACCAAGGAAACACAAGTTCCTTACAACAAGAGAATCACAATTCTCTTACAAGTGTACAAAGCACTAAACACTCAAACAATACACTCCTTAATGAGTAGATATGAGTAAAAGAAGTAAGCTCAAGATCACAACAACTATGGACAAGACTTTGGCTCTCAAAAGCTTTATGAAATGAATATAAAACGACTCATGTAAAACTATAAAACTTGGTCTTGTGCTTGAATCTCGTTGTATATCAATTGTGCGCTTGTACTTGAACTTCGTCATATATCAATTTGTGCTTGTTTGTCATTCATCAAAACCTACAGATAAGAACACACGTTTTAGTATAAAGCCTTGAGAACGTGTTTCCAACACATACCAGACCCTCCTCCACCTCCACCAAGAGATTCTCCATGAGTTCTACCCAATCAAGGGTACGTAAGTGTTGTAGTTCCTCCCTGAATCCGGGCAGGGAACTTCCAAATCACTAATGTCATGCTCACTTTTCTTGAACAACGAGGGTATTTCACAGGCGCTTCCGACCAAAAAGCCTACAAGCATTTGAAAGGGTTTGTGGATACTTGTTGGGGGAGCAAGCAGACAAATGTTTCAGAAGATGCATTGAGGCTAAGGCTTTTCCCCTTCTCACTTCGGGGGAAAGAATTGGATTGGTTGGAGAGATTGCCAAATCATTCCATCACTACAAAGGATGAATTGACGGATAAATTCATTGCAAAGTTCTTCTCGCTTATTCATATGGCAGATCTTAGAGATGAGATCCTAGCTTTCAAGCAAGAGCCGACGGAGCCTTTACATGAGATATGGGAGAGATTTCAGACAATGGTGAAAGAATGCCCCAACAACGATATGAATGATGTGATGATCCAACAGACGTTCTATCGGGGTATAAACACAACAAATGAATGCATTGTTAATCTGTTGGCCGATGGTAATTTAATGAAGCTTCCATACAACGAAGCTTGTGATGTTCTTGATAAAATGGATGATATTTCTTCGGCGTGGCAAATCCGGGCTAATGTTCCTCAAGGTGATCCGAATGTTATACACTTGCATAAGGAGTTGCATGATCACGGTCAAGCCATCGCCGAACTCACAACAACAATGAACCATTTGGCTAAGGCGCCACTTCAACAAGTTCAAAATCCGTGCCAAGTCAATGCCATGAAGGGAGTGAGTATGATAAAAAGAAGGCAAAGAGAGCAACTAAACCCTCCGGAAAATTTTGACAACTTTGATGATGGGAATGGTGGTTATTCGAATGAATGTTATGATGACCAAAGTGAAAAGGTCCAATATGTAAATAACTACCAAGGTAATAGAGGAAATCAAGGTAATCATCAATGGCGTTCCCAAGGCAATTGGGGGAACCAACAAAATATTGGAAATTGGAACAATAACTGTGGTAATCAAGGCAATCAGGGTAACAATTGGAGTAATCAAGTAAATCAAGGTAACAATTAGGGTAATCAAGGCAACAATTGGAGTAATCAAGGCAATCAAGTCAATTGGGGCGAAAACAACAATAATAGGAACAACAACAATGGTGGGTAGAACAATAATCAAGGAGGTAATCAAGGAAATCAGGGGCAAGGCTTTCAAAGGCCCCTGTTCCAAAAATCGAACAACCCACCACCGTTCCAATCTCAGGGGTCGAGTTCTTCGGGTCAAGATATGGGTAGAATTGAAAACATGTTCGAACAAATAATGAAGAAGAATCACGACTCGGATGCCTAATTAGCCTCCCACATCACTTCCATCCGGAACTTAGAGGTGCAACTTGGACAAATATCACAATCTTTAAACACTCGTCCGAAAGGTGCACTACTAAGTGATACGGTGGTGAACCCCAAGGGTGGACACAATAATCATGTCATGGCGGTAAAAACGCATAGGGGGAGACAGGGTGATGTGCTAGAAAGTCAAGTTAGGGTCGATGATGATGAGTTGCGGAAAGATGATGTCCCATTAGTGGTTGAAGATATTGTTGAACCAAGTGTGAGGAATGAAGTGAGAATATATATTGATGAGGGTGAGGAGGAGACCCAAGAGGCCGTGAACCCGTCTAGGGAACATATCATTGACATTCCAGAACCTACAGTGCGAAAAGCCAAGGAACCTTTACCTAGGCCTCCTCCGCAATATCCTCAAAGATTGGCCAAACAAAAGGGCTAACAATCAGTTTAAAAAGTTTATTGAGATGATGAAGAGTTTGGCCATCAATGTGCCTTAGGTGGAGGCACTTGAACAAATGCCTGGATATGCAACGTTCATGTAGGACTTGGTTACTAAGAAGAGATCTATGGAGTGAGAGACCATCAAGATGACGCATCAAGTGAGTTCCATTGTGCACTCAATTTCTCCGAATCTAGAGGATCTCAGTGCATTCACGATACCGTGCACCATTGGAAGCGCAGATTTTGCAAAGGCCCTATATGACTTGGGGGCAAGTATCAATCTCATGCCTTATTCAGTGTTCAAAACTTTGGGGATCGGGAAACCTCGCCCAACCTCCATGAGGCTTCAAATGGTAGACCGATCTATGAAACAGCCATAGGGAATTATTAATGATGTCCTTGTTCGTGTTGACAAGTTCATATTGCCGGCGGAATTCGTGATCTTGGATTGTGAGGTGTATTTTTAGGAGCCTATTATTATTGGAAGGCCTTTCCTAGCTACAGGTAAGGCCATGGTTGATGTAGAGGCGGGATAATTGACTTTCCGTGTTGGTGATGAAAAAGTGGTTTTCCATGTATGCAAGTCTATGCACCAACCAAATAGCACCGAAGTGTGCTCATTTGTTGACAGTCACGGCGGTGATAGTGGATGACACAAGCGCAATGGGAAATGTTGAGGACCCACTCGAGACCGTGATCTTGAACATGGAGGTTGATGATATTCTGGAAAGGTTGGATTGTGTGAATGCACTTCATGGCATGGGCTCATATTCCTATGAGCCGAGGAAGCTATCTCTTGATCTTGAAAATCGCAAAACTCCACCTACCAAACCGTCCATTGTGGAGCCACCCGTGTTGGAGTTGAAACCACTTCCTCCTCACCTCAGGTATGAGTTTCTTGGTCCTATTTTCACTTTTCTGATTATTATTTCTTCTTGGTTGACTAACATGCAGGTGGACGCCACTTTGGCGGTTCTTCGAAAGCGCAAACGGGCGATTGGATAAACTTTGGCGGTTATTTGGGGTATTAGCCCGCGTTTTGTATGCAAAAGATAATATTGGAGGAGGATGCGAGACCATCTCTTGAAAATCAAAGAAAACTCAATGAAGGCATGCAAGAGGTGGTCAAGAAGGAAATCATCAAGTGGCTTGATGCCGGTATGGTATATCCAATTTCTGATAGTTCGTGGACCTCTCCAGCTTAGTGTATGCCACATAGTCTAACATAGTCAAACTCATGCCACATATGTGCACAAAACATGACAAAAAAAGAGAAACAATAGGAATCTAGCATTGTAGAGGCAAAGAGAAGAATTGTTCATTGATAAGAAAATTGACTGATTAAACAGGAGCAGTAACGGTGAAATCCAATATGCCATCACAAAAAAAATAAAAAACATTATAACAAAAGACTACTGTTCACTGAGAGGTTTCTAAGAGGCACTAGAAGAAGTAGACTTGGAGAACAAGGCAGTAAGAGTTTTGAGAACCAGGTCCATACGGGCATTTGCAGATAGTTGCTCTTCAAGTAATTTTGCACAAAGATCACCATTTTCTTTGGTCAAACGGGTAACTCTTCATGGGAATAATTAATAGAACCAGGATTCCCGACATTTACTTATCTTAGTTTCCAGTATGGCATTCTGATTCCTCAAGCTCCTGATCTCTTCAGTAGCAGAATTTTGAGACTTGATCAACTGAGAAATGGTTGAGGTACTTCTACTAAGATTTTCTAAACACTCACACTGTTTCAAAGTGATTTTGGAAAAGGTTTGCTTGCGGGTGCACACTTTGGGATTGGCCAAAGTAACCTTGTATAACTGAAACACTTGAGTGAGGAGAAAACCATATGGAAGCCTCTGATTGCCACTTTTAAAGTTTTCTACCTTTTGCATGTGTTCTATCATGATTGCTGGCAGATTTATTGGGACAAACTCATCAAGAGTCTCCATTAAGACCAGATCATACTTTGAAGCAATAGACCCCCTCTCAGTACGAGGTTAGAGCACCTTATTGACCAGCTCAAAGAGAAGCTGATACTTAGGAAGTAGTGCCTTCTTATGCACTCGTTCCCCCTGCTGAATAGCTTGCTCTTTCATATAGTTTTCCTAAAGTTAGCTCCACAAGCACCCTTGACTGAGGACATCCCTTCACATGGAACTTGGAGAACTTTCCCCAAAGCTGAAGCGTCAAGCACAATATCTATTCCATTTTCTAGCACACAAATGTGGTCCCCCTCCCCCCCCCCCAATAGTGAAAAGAGATGCGTAGAAGTTTTGTACCGCATCTTTGTACACCTTAGGCACATCATCTTGGAACAAATTATCCTATTGACAAAATTCCACCGTGTCTAGAACTTGCCTCATACATGTCATCTCGGAGATTGTCGAGTCAAACATGACCCCACATAACTTTCTGAGTTCTCACTATCTCCTTCCAAAGACCACTGTCACTGGGTATGGTCTTCGTACAACTAGGTCCCCCAACAATTTCCCATTTTTGTTTTCTAGATCCTTCAACAAACTTTCATTTCCGACTTGCAAACCCCACAGTATCTTTTTCAGACATAGCTTTCTCAACTGAAACCTTCTTAGACTTACTGCTACCTTTTGCAAATGTTCCACTTTGTTTTTCAATAGCTTCACCGGAAGCTCTAACCACAGACTTTTGGATTTTTATAGATCATTTCACTAAAGAACTAGGTTCCTCTACAGCATCTTCATCAACCTCAACTACTAGAATAATCTTATAAGTCAAAAATTCCCCTTGTTTCATCAATCTCTTCTTCCTTTTTATTGATACTCCTCTTACTTTTCTACAAGGCAGACTCGAAAGCCTCTTTCGGTTGCAACCTAGTTGTGGGTATCTTGGAACAGGATCTAGGAGTCACTACTCATTTGTGTATATTAAACCGCATGCTAAGAACCTTATCATCTTTATCAAGATGGACCTCACCAAGTGGAATGGATTCTAATGGCTTAGGATAGACAAGAGGTTCCTGGGTTGTTTCAACTGGAAGAGAATCAGGTTCTCCAACAGGTTTTTCTATAACTATTTCATGGAATGGAGACTCGAAGCGTACCAAATTTATTTCATCCCTTAGGAATGGAGTTTTTTCCCCCTGAGACTTAGACAAAAAGGAGGCTCCTTCATTCTAAAGACTCTCAGCAACGATAGCCATGATATTGTATGTTGCTTCCTTTTCTGGGGACTCCAAGGGAGCCACTGAGTCTAAAATGGAGGATTTTAAATACTTATCAGGATCATCCTCAGAGACCTCTGACACCTAAGGTGTAACACTTTCTAAGAGTTCTATGGTGAGATAAGAGAAAATGGGAGACATTGGGTTTTCAACACATAGAAGGGAGATAGAGTTTGACGGAAAAAGAAAGGCAATGGGAAACGAGGAGGAAACGGGTATGGGTGTAGTAGTATTGGAGTTAGTGGAAGAGTGGGTTTATAGGGGTGATGTTAACAAAGATTGAGAAGTGGGAGTGGTGTTGATGGTATGAGAAGGAAAAGACAATTTGTTTGCTATTGTAAAAGGATTTGGTAGAGAAATTTAGTGAGAGAGAAGGGAAGAGGGGATCACAAAGATACAAAGGAGATGAAGGTTCAGGACTGCTTTGAGGGAGAGGGGGGTTTTTATAGGAATAAGTGCTAATAAGTAGAGGGAAGAGGAGTATGTTCTGAAGGTTGTTTTGGTAGGTTTGTGGGAATACGTAATGTATAGAGGAGGTGAAAGGATTTCAAAGATAAGACGTGATATACATACTCTGAAAAGTCAGATGATGTGGTTGTTAAATTAATTTTGTTAACCTTTTTGAAAACGCATGCGAAAAACATATTACTACAACATCTGGTGCAGGAACATGGTTCCTGACCAGTTTTTGTAAAAGATTTTTGTACCTCTCTTTTGCAGTTAAACATTGTACCTTTAGCTTCTATGATCGTCATGCGTGTTTACCTGCAAGGGTATAGATGTGAGTTAGGTCTAGTCATAAAACACTTTAGCCAATTTTACCTGAATGAGACTTTCATGGTCATGTAAGCAGAACTAGGTTCTCATGTAGGTTTAATCAACCCAGGTGCCATCCTATTTCTCTCAAAGGTTCCCTGCTCACAGCTTTTGGAAGGTGTCTGCAATTTGATCTTCTTTGCAGCAAAATCTCATACAAATAAGTCCCATTTTCCACATTATTCTTGAGACAATGGTATCTGACATTAATGTGTTTAGTTCTCTTGTGCTGGACCAATTTCTTTACCATGCTAAGAGCATCTAATTTAGCTTTTGAAAGAGGTACCGCGTTGTATTTAAATGTACCCCATGAGATTAAGCATGATCTAAGAGAATGATCCATTCCAGATGTGCACTCCTTGACCACCAGATAACCATGTTTCTTTCAAATTGATGCAGTTCCTCTCGCATTGCTATAATCCCATCAACATCCTTCAATACTTCCTTGATCTTTTTGGGTTTTATCTGGGAATGGATTACAGAAAGGACTAGGGAATTTCTGCCTTTTGATCTTGTTTGAATCTAGAATCAATGGGGGTGATATGTTATCAATTGAATGAGAGGTTTTTGTATCCAACTGGGGACTGAAGTTTGATTAGTAGAGGAACTAGGTAAATTAAGTGGATTTTCTTGCACTCATTGTTCTGCTACTTGTGGAGGCACTGGATCTCCAACTCTTACTTCAGCTTCAGTGGTAGTAATTAAAGTATCAGGTTCCTCTTGAGAAGTGGAAGTAGATGTTGCATTGTCTCTTCACCTATCTCCTTTATCTGACTCATCATATCATCCTTGCCCTATGAAACATCAGATATTTCCCCAAGAACCAAAAATGTTTCATTATCTTGCTCATCATTATTTCCTCCCTTGTTAGAGGAGGGTGTCTTGTTGAATAGCACATGAACACTTTCGTCCACACATTGTGATCTTTTGTTGTAGACTTCGTACACTTTGCTTTAAGAGGAATATCCTAGAAAGATTCCTTGATCTCTTTTTGCATCAAACTTCCCAATTTGGTGCTTCCCGTTGTTGAGAACATAGCATTTGCATCCAAAGGTTCTCATACGAGTTATCTTTGGGTTTCTTCAATTGAGTAGCTCATAGGGGGTTTTATTTAACAGGGACCTGATCATACACCTGTTCACCAAGTAGCAAGCAGTGTTTATTGCTTCTTCCCAAAATATTTGGTGATTCCACTGTCGATGAGCATTGTCTATGCCATGTCTTCCAGGATTCTGTTCTTTCTTTCAGCAACACCATTTTGCTGTGGAGTCATTGGTGCTGAGAAGTTGTGAGACAAAGCTCATAAAATATGGCGTTGTCAAATTCTGTCTCGTGGTCGTATATGATGCATGCAACCTTCAATTCCATATTCACTTGGATCTTCTTGACAAATGCCACAAATATCTCAAAAGTCTCATCCTTTGTTCTAAGAAATAGTGTCCAAGTAAATCTTGAATTTAGCAGAACATGAAACGGGTTCTTCTGAATTAATTTATTCTAAAGTGAGAAGCTTACTTGCCCCAGTCTTATATGCCAATGTTCTACATCATTATCAACTGCCTTCAAGCAGCTCATATCACTAGCTTGTAGAGATTCAAAGTCAACAACGTAGATGTTCTTGTATCTTTTAGCTACTAAGACCACTTCGCCAATTACTAGATCGGCAACTGTTCACACTTTTGATAAGAACTCTACTTTTTTCCCCTTATCACAAATTTTAGAAACACTCAAGAGATTGTACATTTGTCCATCCATATAGTACACGTTCTCAAGTGAGTGTGAAAGAGACTTTCAAACTTTTCCAATGCCGAGAAGGTACCTTTTTTCATTACCAAAGGATACATTCCCACCCTGCATGGATTTCAGCAAGAGAAAATCCATGGTATTTCCAGTCATGTGTTTTGAGCATCTACTGTCCATGATCCATTACAGTCCACTTTCTCTAATTGTTCCCTGCACATATAAATTATGGGTTAGATTTAGGAACCGAAACTAGTTTGGGTCCCTTGTAATGAGAAAAGGGATGAATAAGAGCTTTTCTAGTCCATGCATGCAATTTTTGGTTTTTGTGAGTGGTACCTAGTCCCACTTTAGTAGTCAGTTTTTTAGCGAACACTTTATTTTTCTGAACAGATTGAACCCTGTCGTTGCAATTTTTTTAAATTGCCCATTGTTCCCACAGTGGATACAAAGCCAGTAATCAGGAAGTGTAACGTACTTGCTATGAAGGTAGTAAGGAGTTTTCTCCTTATGGAACCCGATTCCCTGCCTATTTCCACTGCTATTAAAGTACATGGCAGTGATAACATCTGAGGACCAGGTCCAGTTGAGAGATTTCTCAAGATCAATTTTTACTTTCTTCAATTCAGCTTGAAGTTCCTTATTTTTCTCGAGTTCTCCACATAGACTAGTTCTCACATTATTTAATTCCTTTTCAAGTTTGATATATGTCTCAGTATCTACTCTCTTCCCCTTTTCAATACTTACATGCCTAAGTTCATATTTGAGTCCCTCAATGGTTTCCTCTATATCTGTGATAACTACAAAAAAGTCATCCCTTTCTTGCTCAGTATCAGCAATTTTTCCTTCTAGGGCATTCTTTTATTTGCTTAGGTTTGATACGGTTTCTTTCAAGTCAACAACCACTACAATCAAGTCATATCTCTCATTTTCTACACTATTTATTTTTTCAGTTAGAGCTTCCTTTTCTTTTTCAATATTAGTTATGGTCTCACTTAAATCCACCACACAGACCACCAGAACATCTCTAGATTATTCAGAATCCCCTAGCTCTATGGTCAGGGCCTCCTTATCATTATCAAGACTATAATATGCATCAATTAAAACATAGCTACAGACATAAATTTCTTAGAAGAGTAGGACTTCAGATTTCTCTGAACCTCCCAGAAATTTACCTCATCATTTTCATCCTATTCATTGTCATCATCCTGACCCATCAATGTAAACAATGAGACATATTCCTTTGCTTTAGTTTCCACTGCCATCATGGAGCTATTTTCTGTAACTGGATCCCTTTTGATTCACTGGAGGAGTCTCCCCAAGCAGCAAGAGCTTGCTTCACAGCATTGTCAGCTGCATGTTTTCGGCTGAATCGTTTGTCAGGAAGCGAGTTCCTTTTTGCTGCTTTATCAGAGTTTTATGTGTGATGCTCCTGTTTCAGAAGTGGGCAGTCTTTGATGAAATCCTGGATTTCCGCACATGTGACAGAGATCATAGTTTCTTGGTTTGCTTGTACTACCTCTCTTAGGTATACCATCATTTCTTCGAACCATCTTTTGAAATCTTTTAGTGAGATTGGACTTATAACTATCTTCTTCACTTGAGTCATTATTTTCAGCTTGAGCACCAGGTTCTTCTCATTCTTCAACTTTCTTCTTTCACTGTCTTTCTTTCTTTTCATCTCGTATGTCTTCAGAGTTCCAATCAGCTCATCTATGGTTAGAGTTTGTAAATCTTTAGCTTTAGTGATAGCATTCACCTTACTCTCCCAAGAGTCAGGAAGAATACTGAGAACCTTCCTTACAAGCTTGTTTCTAGGAATAACTTCTACATGTGAATGAAGCTCATTTATGATAGATGTAAAGCTAGTGTGCATATATTTTATAGACTTATCATCCTTCATCTCGAAGAGCTCATACTCGGTGGTGAGCATTTCAATCTTGGACTGTTTAACCTGAGTAGTTCCTTTATGTGCCGTTTGCAATGCTTCCCATATTTCCTTGGTAGAATCACAGGTTGAGAATCTATTGCACTCATCATGTCCTATACCATATATCAAGATTTTCTTGGCAAGAAATTTCTTTTCTACATCTTTTCTGTCAATATCACTTTACTCTTTTCTGTCTTTCGGCACCATTGGTCCAGTTTCTCCAAGCCTCTTCATAGGAACATGTGGACCATCACAAATGATGTTCCATAGTTATGAGTCTTATGTCATTATAAAATCATGTATACAGTCTTCCACCAGCTGTAATACTGACCATTGATACCAATTGCTAGTTTATGTGAATCCACCCAACTGTAGAGTGCCTGGTCCTTTATGAGTTTTCACTGAGAATGCTAATTAAAACAGTAAGTAAATGAAACACAGGATTTTTAAGTGGAAAAATCCCAACTCAAGGGGACAAAAACCACGACCTACACTTGTAGGTTTTCAAGTTCACTAACTTGTAAACACACTATTACAAGCCACTTTGTAATGACTCTATTACAAAGATTTCAACTCAACTAACTTGTGATACACTTACCACAAGCCACTTTGTCGCTCGCTAGTTACAAAGAGATTAACTTATGACTAACTCTAGTCACAACACAAACTCAGAAGGTTTATGATTTTGAGTTTCCTAAAACAAAGCTTCTAAGAAAGTGACACAAGAGTTACAATGAAGAACAAACAACAAGATTACAACTCAACTACGGACACACATTGACTCATTGTGGAACATATCCTTAGTGGAATTGTCTTCTTGTTCTTGACACACTTGTGGCTTCATATTGGATTAGATCTTCAATGCTTGAGAGAATATCACTAAATGCTCAAGTGAAATATCTTGTGCCTTGCACTATGCTGTTATACTACCAAAGGCATCCTAAGGATGATGTCAATTCTAGGTTAGTACACGCCTATTCCCAACGGGAAGTGACTGTTGTATTATCTGCTGCACTATCGCGTGTATCATTGCAGGCAATTATTTTCTGCAGTTTGAAATTGAATAATATATCAACTACTCCCTTTATACTTGTCTTTATTTTATTACTTTACCGTCTTTATTTTATAACAATATGTCCTGTTACGTGTCTGCTGACGTTTCTATTTTTTTATTGGAAAAATATTTGCAATATGTACCTAATCCTAATGTCCTCCCTACATAGAAAGGAAAATCAAAAGTCAATAGCTTTTGCACCGATCCATTAGTGGATATCACAAAGTCTTTTTTTTAATTTTAGGGAGTTTGATCTCCCATCCTAGTATTTATCACAATGTCAATGGTCACAACTATAGTGGCAAATTGAAAATGATATCATTCAGTTGCAACCTGCCGGCTACAGAAATGGAGGTTCTGCCTTACCAAGTTTCTCCGCCCCCGCCCACAACCCCCCCAACAAACACACTAAACCCAAACAGCTCATATATAAACACACTCCCTCCGGCTAGCGAAACCCAATTCAAAATTCTTCGTACTTTTTTGCTGCTCCTGTGCATTTTTGCTTGTTTCGTTAGTCGTAAGTTTCTTCTTAGTCAGTTCGATTTTGTAAATTGCTATAAACTGAAAATATCTTCTGTAGTTTCCTTAATTTGATGACATGGAATTTAGTTTCTTGCCTTCTTGAACTGAAATGTAAGTCGGTTTTTGGTTTGATAAGGTAAATTAGGTTGAAAAGTCCTCCTTTTTTTTTTCTAAGAAAGATTGACAGGAAAAAAAAAACATTTTTCGTGTCAATTGGTGGGATATGCCTTTTTTAGATGCATACAGTAACTGTAGAAAACAATAATTGAACTGCTAATATCGTAAGACTGAATCTTTTTCTTGGTCAACTAGGAGTTTATTGCAAATTCTGCAAATTTTCCAGAAAAGTTTGAATTAGTCCCCAGGAAAATATAGAATCATAGGTCAAAAATATTACCCCTTTTCGGATTGTGAACTTGGGGTGTTCAAGTGTAATTTTTTAACTTGGAGTGTTCCAGTCAGATTCATACGACAAATTTTCTTGACTAAGGGTGTGTTTGGTATGAAGGAAAATGTTTTCATTGGAAAATGTTTTCTTTGAAAATGAATGGTGTCGAGAAAATTTGTCATATTAATCTGAGATAGTCTAGGTTGCTGGTTGATAACGACAAGTTCCTTAGGTTTAATGTTTCATGGGTTACTTTTGTGGATCATCTTTCTTTTAATGCGATATTTACAGAGCATGGGCAACATGTTGTGCTGCGTAAAAGTTGATCAATCCACGGTTGCAATTACGGAGCAGTTCGGCAAGTATCAAAATGTGCTTCAGCCTGGTTGCCACTGTCTCCCTTCGTTCCTGGGATTTAAGGTAGCTGGTCATCTCTCCCTCAGGGTGCAGCAACTGGATGTTCGCTGCGAAACCAAGACAAAGGTCTATTCTTTTTTCCAAAACGAGAATTACATCGACTTGAAATATACTGCTTTGGTACTTCATAGCTGAATCATCAATGTCAATAAAAATTGGCACTTTCACAAAACATAAGTAGGTGATGGTTTTTCAGTATTTACTCCTGTATGACTTATACATTTGTTGCAATAAATGTGCAGGATAATGTATTTGTCAATGTAGTGGCATCAGTTCAGTACCGTGCTCTTGCAAACAAAGCAAATGATGCTTTCTACAGACTAACCAACACTAAGGGTCAAATTCAAGCCTATGTTTTCGATGGTAGATCTCTATGATTTCTCTTTATATACATCTGATGATTTTCCCTTTGACTTGAGTTTTATTCTAACTAATTTATTTCTTCCAATATATTGATTACACAAATCTACATTTTTATGTTTCTTCAGTCATAAGGGCAAGTGTTCCAAAACTCAATATTGATGATGTTTTCGAGCAGAAAAATGGAATTGCCAGGGCTGTTGAGGATGAACTTGAGAAGGTAAGCCAAATCCTCAATGCATCTTTTCACGGATATCATATATTGGATCTCATACAAGTGCCATTATGATCCTGTACAGGCTATGTCGGCTTATGGATATGAAATTGTTCAGACGCTTATTGTTGATATTGAACCAGATGAGCATGTTAAGAGAGCTATGAATGAAATCAATGCTGGTATGTCCAAAATCTTTTTCTTCTAATTAATACCCTGTTTGGCCAAGCTTCTTTTTTGCCAAAAGTGGCTTTTTTAGTTGTTGCTAGAAATGCTTTTTTTTCCCCAAAGTTAATGCTTTTAGAAGAAAAGAAGTGCTTTTGAGTAGAAGCAGAAGCAGTTTCTGAGACGTAGCAAAAAGTAGCTTCTTCCGAAAAGAACTTTTTTGAAAACACTTTTGAGAAAAATACACTTTGAAACACTTTTTAAAATCTTGGCAAAATACTAATTGTTTCTCAAAAGTAATTTTCAAATTAATTAGCAGAAGACAAACTGTTTTTCAGCAAAAATATGTTTTTGAAAAGCACTTTGCAAAATAAGTTGACTTTAGATGTTTGGCCGGACAGGCTATAAGCCCCTACTAGTCGCATTCTGTTTGTCAACTGCTATCACTAGATAATCTCAACAGGAATATATACATCACTGGATGGATTTTCCTTTCATTATAAATGTGAATTATTTATGTGAAAGAAATTTTACACAGTTAAATGGCCGCTTTAGGAGTTGTAGTGCAATCTATGTCTAAAGGCTAAAGAAATTATGTCTCAACTGTCTTCAACTTTGCAGCTGCTCGGATGAGGGTGGCTGCGAATGAAAAGGCAGAGGCTGAGAAGATTTTACAAATTAAAAGGGCTGAAGGAGAGGCAGAGTCAAAGTATCTCTCAGGGTTAGGTGTTGCACGACAACGTCAAGCAATTGTGGATGGTTTAAGAGACAGTGTGCTCGGCTTCTCAGTGAATGTGCCTGGAACCTCGGCAAAAGATGTTATGGACATGGTCCTTTTAACTCAGTACTTTGACACCATGAAAGAAATTGGCGCTTCCAGCAAATCATCTGCCGTTTTCCTTCCTCATGGGCCTGGTGCTGTAAGAGATGTGGCAAGCCAGATTCGTGACGGACTCCTTCAAGCTTCTACTGAGCGTTAAATGTTCACTCTCAGAAATGTCAATGTGTTTCCTTTGAAGCAGCTATTCCCTTCTGTCTTTATTTTGTCGAGTGTGGAAATATGTTGTGAGATTGACTTTGAAGTTGTGATTAGTACTATCCTATGTACAGAAGTATGTAAATTTTTGAAGATCTTCAGACCCTTTTTTGAAGAATTATGAATTGCTATCTGATATTTGGCAGCTTACCTTTATGCTTCATCAATTTTATCTTCCTCCCTATTTTGCTCTTCTGGAGCAATCGTGCTTCCCAATTATCAATCTTTCATATTATGGTTCTTGGCTTAATAATTGTCATTGGTTCAGTGTACGGGTAAAATCGGGGATAAAGCTACTCCCGATTTCCCGAAGTAAAGCCGAGGGCTCCCATAGATTAGAGCCGGGGGGATGAATAATGAGTTAGCACCGAACACGACCAAATAAGGGAAGGATCGGGTTCGAGCAAAATAAAGAATCAAGACAAATGGAAAGACCATTGTAGAGCACAAACGAGAGGCCGAAATATCCGCTCTTAACTAGATATCACGATGCAAATCTCGCCCTATATACATAGTGTATCACGGTTTATTAGAAGAAAAAGATTTTTACCTTATCTAGATGTGTACTAGGATGGAAACTCCCCTACTATATAAATGGGAGAACCTTTTTATTTTTGGGACCACTGTTGGCACGCATAGCAAAGGAATACATTCAATTTTTGTTGTGTGATTATTGTTCAAAGTGTTCTTCAACTGCTTATTCGTTT
The DNA here is from genome assembly GCA_034376525.1 of Nicotiana benthamiana. Lineage (NCBI taxonomy): Eukaryota > Viridiplantae > Streptophyta > Magnoliopsida > Solanales > Solanaceae > Nicotiana > Nicotiana benthamiana. The sequence goes on along the minus strand of CM067333.1, from coordinate 29,329,282 downwards.
AGTTAAACCAAGCCCATTTCGAGGGCTTAACCAGAACCAACTTCAATTGTTCATCATAAAGCCAAGCTTGATCATCCATCGTGTTTGGTTTGATTGTTTTGTTTTTCTTTATTTTAATCATTTACCATCCTTAGATCATTCGTGTTAAATGAAATCGCATATCTTTCAACCGAGTATAAATTTATTCGTTACTCATTCTATGAATAAACAGTTTGGCGCCCACCATGGAAAAAATGATAACTGTGGTGATTTAATATGAATCTCCATAATACACCCTATTTTACACTTGCTCTTTGAAGTTTGATTTCAGGTCTATTTAAAATGTCAAATTCTCATTCTACTCACTTGAACCTAGATGTCGAGTTAGGCCACCATGGTGAAAACAATAACGTGGTACCAAACAATGGCGTACCCCTTGTTGATCCTAATAGAGTCCCAATCGTTGACCCAGTCAACGCTAACTCACAAGTTGCCATCAACACCAACCTGCCAACTTGTTAGTTTATATGACTCCATCAAACAGTAAAATATCTGATCCTATATGAGGTTATGCTGAGAATGCTAGTAAAGTTGTAAGTAAATTAGACACGGGATTTTTACATGGAAAATTCCCAACTCGAGGTGACAAAAACCACGACCTACACCTGTAGACTTTTAACTTCACTAACTTTTAAAAACCTATTACAAGTCACTTTCTAATGACTCCATTACAAAGAATTCAACTCAAGTAACTTGTGGTATTCTCACCACAAATAGTTTTGCCACTCTCTAGTTACAAAGACTTTAACTAACTTGTGATACTCCCATCACAAGCCACTTTATCACTCTCTAGTTACAAAGACTTTGACTTATGACCAAATCTAGTCACAACATAAACTCATAGAGTTTACGAATTTTACAAGAGGGTTCCTATTAACGCTTCTGGCTAGGAAATTTAGGAGATACAATAATAACAATCACAAAGTTACAACTCAACTAGGAACAACGAAATACTAACTTTAGGAATTTGTCCGTAGTAGCGTTCCAACTTATTCTTCAAGCTCGTGAGAATTAATTTCTCTGTTTTGGAAAAGGCCTGAATAAGAAACGGAAGTGTTCAAATGATGTTTTGGAATAAACTCATTGTTGAAACACCTTTATGACATCACTTGAACTGATGTAAAAACTTTAGTTGGTCAAGGAATAAGTGGGCACTGGAAATAGTGCAGTGCAGGCAGAAATAGTGTAGGCAGTCACGACTCATCCAGTGTGTCCCATTGACTTCGTACTGCTATGAGGCAAAAATAAGGGTATCTGGTCCTTGTTTGGTTCCCTATCCCTTGAAGCTATGGCAGTTCACATTGACCTGGAATCCATTAACGTGTAGTGTTGCCCAAGTGTGACAGTTTCCCTATCTGGTTCTTGACAAAGTTTGTTAGATCATCAAAATATAAGTCAAAGACATTGAAACCCTATTATTTTTTTCCTTTTTGATGATGACAAACTTAAACAGATAACGTGCATTTCGATCAAGAAGAACCAGATAAAGTAACAGGAACTCGTAAGTGTTCCCTCTAACTTTATGCCTTCCTTTTTGCAACATTTGTCTTTTTGGATCAGAAAAGGTATTCCCCCTTTTGGCATTATTAAAAAAATACAAGCAGATAAACAACACAAAGAAGTCTAGCCGAGCTAACTCATGCTACATATATGCACACAACACGATAGAGAAGAGAGTCATAAAATACAAGCAATGAGATAATATAAGAGGATAGATTTGATATAAATAGAAAATTTTATATGCCTTTGCTTTTTAAGCAAATGCAACATTGGACTGTTACAACAAGAGCAGTAGTGTTTCATCCTAACTACATCAAAAAAAGAAAACAAAATATCTGCCAATCAAAAAAAATTAAAAGGACATTTCCAAAAACTGGTCAGTGAAGGGGTACTTAGGGGCACTAGGAGTAGAGGGCTTGGAGGTTGCACCAAGTGTTTGCAGAACGAGGTCTATTCGGGCATTTCCGACTTTTTCTCATCGAGCAGTTCTGCTTTCACGCTCTATACTTACACCCTGAGATTAGCATTCTCTTTTCTCCAATGAGCTACTTCATTTGACGCGGGAACAACTTGGACTTACTGACCTTCCAGGATAGCATTCCTATCCTTCAACCAAGGAATCTCCTCAATTGCACTATCTTGAGCATTAATGAGCTGTGAGACGGCTAAAGTACTTCCTACCCCCATTCTTTTCTATGCACTCGCATTCTTCCAACATTGTCTGTTAGAAATCCATGCTTCTTAGTCCCCACCTTTCCTTGACCAAATGGCACCACGAAGAACTTAGACACTCGCGTAAACAAAAACCGTAGGAAAGGCCATGATTACCATCTTTGAAGGTGGCTACCTTTTGCATATGTTCAATCGTAATAGCAGGTAGGCTTCAAGGGTTAAAGATATCCGATTGCTCCATCAAGAACAGGTTAGACTTGGAAGTTACACACCTACTCTCAGCTCGAGGCAATAGAACTTTGTTTACCAATTTGAAAGGCAACTGGTAGATAGAGAGTAACGCCTTATTGTCGATCCGGTCCCCCTTTTTGGTTTGCATTGTCCTTTACCACAATATTTCAGAAATTAAATTGACACGCATACTTTACACTGGACACACCAACTGTAGGAACCTTAAGAATCTCTCCAAGAAACATTATATCGAACACGATATCTTCTCTATTCACCAACGCACAAATGTGGTCGATCCCAACAGGAAAAAGGCAAGAAAAGAAGCTTTGTACCTCATCCTCATACACCTTAGGTGCATCCATTTGCAACAGATGCGCCCATCAATGAAATTTAATGTCACGACCCAAACCGATGGGCCGCGACGGGCACTCGGTACCTTACTCACTCGAGTACCAACGTAACGTATCTTTCTTATTAAATCATCATATACACATAAAATACGGGCCTAATAGGCCAACATGTTCCTTTATAAATTCAAAACATAGGCCGACAAGGCCGTAAAATCTTTCATGTACACGAAATATGTCTACAAGCCTCTAAGAGTACATAAATGTCATAAAGGTTGGGAGAGAGTCCCGCCATATTAAAAAATACATGTCTAAATCATACTAACCAAAAGAGCAGCTCCGAAGCAAATGGATCTCACAAATATCTTTCACTGAGCTGATAGCCTACTTGGAGGGCTCTCGACTTGTCTATCAGGACCTGCGGGCACGAAACGCAGCGTCCCCAGGCAAAACGGATGTTAGTACGAATAATGTACCAAGTATGTACGGCACATAAATAAGTACATAAGAGTCATGGAAGAAATATAGAGTACATGACTCAACCTATAAGTCTGAATAACTTTGTAAATTAGCGTCATTCATATGCGTATGAATGTCATGTCGTGCATAGGTACATGTTTTATAACATCATCAGCCTCTAAGGGCATCCCATCATATCATATCGGCCACTGTGGGCAAAATCATCATCGTATACCAGCTGATCAGGCGATGGTGCGTATATAATGCCATAACCTTTTCCATATCCCCACCCCCCCCCCCCACACACACACATACACACATATATCATATTTCAGCCACTGTGGGCAACATCATCATCATATACCAAGTGATCATATGGTGGTATGTATATAATACCATAACCTTTTTCCATATTCCATATACATATATTTTTATATATACGCATATATAACGTTATCTGGTCATGGGTCAACGCACATGAATGCAATGCATGAAAAGTATGGTAATAAAGAGCAATTTCATAAACTAAACTCTTTTAAACTTTCATATTTTTCTGAGACCCATGAACAGATGATAAAATATTATGACACATGAAAATTCAAGAACATAGATATCTCTAATATTTCTATGAATAGAGTCTTTTGTGGAATTTGTGCATTTTCACGTCTCGTTCGTATCGTATGGATCATGCCAAAGAAATAAGGGATAGCATTAACATACCTGGGCCGGTTTTCTTGACAATCCCTTTAAAATGAGAGCATGTGATTGCAAAATCTAGGCAGTTCCTCATTATCAACACGTCTATGAAGTTAAAGTACAATGTAAAGTACATTCGATCAATGTAAATGAATCTGCAAGGTTGCTTCAGGAGCCGTAATTTCCCACATCCAAATTTGGCTTGCATAATCACATACACTTGCATTGTCTTGCTTCTCAAAGACCACTCTGTAGCTTCAACATTAAGGATGTAACGTCCAATTGCCAATGGATGTCATTAAAATGTATAGAGCTTACCATGTCCATCTTGCTTATTGAGAACTTTGAGTAGGGCTCTATGGTAATTATATGATTGTAAATGATGTCCTGTGAGTATGAAACCCTATATTTCACATCGTTGTGCTACTTTGAGGTGATCCACACGCTAGATAACGAGCGTAGAGTCGTGCACCATTGGGGATTGCGACTTGGTCCGTCCCGTACGACTGTTAAGTCACGTATTTTATTTAAAATCTTATGATATTTCATATTTTAGAGATTGATATTATATTTTGGGCAGTATGCCATATTTAGGGCCTTGTGCCGACCAGTTGAGACCCTTAGGGGCATATTCAATATTTTTTCTCACTCTTTGTTTTGAAAGCATATCCTTAGTCATGATTTACCTTTATATTATTTAAATCTGGTTTTATCACTTTACTTCTTAAAATATGGAAATTGTAGGCTGAGTTCCCTATTTTACTGATGGTCTGAGTGAATGTGAGGTTGATGACTGAGATAGACCGATGGACTGATTGTGAGTTTGAGGACAAAGATAGACCGAGGGTCTGATTGTGAAGGTAACTACTGAGAGAGGCCGAGGGCCTGGTTGTGAGGATTATATATTTATTAATCGGGCTGCACGTCATAGAAATATATATATCGGGCTGCACGTTGCAATGATATGTTGGATCAGGCTGCACGCACAGCGATATAGCACTTGAGCAGTAGGAGCCCTTCTGGAGTCTGCACACCCCCAGGGAGCACTCGATGATATATATGGATCAAGTTGCACGTTGCAACGACATATGGATCGGGCTGCACACCGCGGCGGGTACTGTATAGTATCTATTGAGTGTGATTGCTGCTATTGAGTGTGATTGCTGAGTGTAAGCGTTGATCGGTAAGAGTTGAGCCATGAATGACTGAGAGGCTTGCCCGAGGGGCTATAGATATACATGTACATGAGTAATGCTTTGCCTGAGGGGATTGTTTATGAACTTACTATTTTTCACTCCTCCTTAAAGTGAGTTTCTATGGAATATGTTGATTTAATTACTGCTATCACTCATATTTAGACCGAGCCTCTATTGAAAATATTGAACAAATGCCTTAAACAACTTTCATTTAAACTAAATTTTTTTAAGTTATGATACGGGTATGAATTTATGTTTTGTCGAGGGGCTGTATACGAACTATGTTTTGCCCGAGGGGCTGATTATGATTTTTATCGCTTCCACTATATATATATATATATATATATATATATATATATATATATATATATATATATATATATATATATATATATATATATATATATATATATATATATATATATATATATATATATATATATATATATATATATATATATATATATATATATATATATATATATATATATATATCATTAAACCTATATTGAAAGCTTAGAAAGTTAATTTTTAAAGGATTTTATTGAAGTTGGGAGTTTAAGGAAATGATTAGAATGGTATCCTGATTTGGTAACATGTTGTAATCACTGTGGTGCTATGACGTGGTTGACGTGTTTTCTTACTGCTCGCTATTTACTCTTATTACTTACTGGGTTGGAATACTCATATTACTCACCGCACCTCGTGTGCAGATTCAGGTATTTCGGAACTTGGTAGAGGGTGTTGATTGCTCAGAGGCAGAGTCCACAAAGTTAGCAAGGTGGATACATGACGTTCGCAGCACTGCTTCCTTCCTCTCATTTTCATTACTGTAATTAGTACATTTTTAGACTTCTTGTTGTATTCAGACCTTGGTAGATGCTCATGTCTGGTGACACCCCGATGTCGGGCTTGTGTAATTATTCCGCACTTTTCTCTTATAAAAACAACTTTTATTGGAAAATGGTTGATTCATGTGTTGTGTCGACTGACCTAGTTTTATGATAGGCGCCATCACGACCGAGACGATTTTGGGTCGTGACAAGTTGGTATCAGAGCCTAGGTTATATAGGTCTCAGGAATCATAAGCAGGTTTAGTAAAGTTTCGTGGATCGGTGCGGACACGTCTGTACTTATCCTCGGGAGGCTGCACATCATTTAGGAAAAACTTCGCATTCTTGAATTCTTATCATGCGTCCTTGATTCATCTCGAATAGTAACTCTTTGAATTCCTTCCACGTGTTCATATGCGCGTATGAGCACTCCGTATTAGATATGCATCGATGGCTTGTGATTCCCTGGTCGAGGGGTGAGATGATATCTCTGTGTGTTAATGTTGGTCCAATCTGGAGGACTTGAGGCCAGGTTTTTACTTACAGCTTGAGGATCGAGGTGCTGATTTTGTGAGCAAGTGTTTTTAATCTTATATGTTCGTTAGTGTCCCTATTAGTAGAAGTGATGGTTGGATGGCTATGCGATGAGTATGTTATGACTGTGAGATGTATTCATATGATTTGGAAGCGAGAAGAATGGTCTGCTGGAGGATAGAAGAACTATTAGGTGCTCGATTTCCATCATGACTTGAGGTATAGCCCCGAGTTATGGGTGTGTGAAGAATTTTTTCATGTTTTTTAGTTGTGAGTGAAGTAAATTTCATGTTGTGGTATGAGTTCAGACTCAAAAAGACTAAGTGACTGCGTAATTTCTATGATGGCGGAAGGGTATAAAGAGATGTTGGTTGAGGCGAAGCAGGTGGGTTATCTCATGCTGATTGTTCTGAAGTTTGCGTAATCCATTATGTCATTTATTAGAAGATATATGTTACCGAGGAAATATATATGTTACAATTAGAATTTGGATTGCATAAGAGAGTAGGCTTGACTGCTACGAGAGTGAATGCGAGATTTGCAGAAGATTCAAAGTACCAGATCGTCTGTGTTTCACGAGCTTATAAAGTATTGAGTTTAATCTCACTATGGTATTATGGAAGCAATAGAGTATATGTGTTACGAGTTATTATTTGTGTTTTGGTCTGTAGCTCACAACCAAGTGGGAGAGTCCGCTATTGATTAGTTAATTTCACGGTTATGTGTTATGTTGGTTCAAGTTTGAGGCATGCGAAAGAATTAGTTATGGTCTACAGAGATTGAGACCGAGGATGGCTCGGGTAAAGGGAAATACTTGACAAAGGTTACTGTATGCTTCATAGATGTGTGTGAATTACGGAATGTCTTGAGTTGTTGTTGATAAAGGATGCTCGGTGCATAGAGCAGGAAGTTGCTTGGTTGTTTTAGGATGAGGTTACACTCCGCGGTGTCATAGTGCTATTGAGGCACGGGTGGTTCTGTTCGCTTGATCAATCTAATTGCAGTTTGAGCAGAGTGAATGAATATCGAGAATAGTTCTAATGTGTTCAAGATTTTACATGTAACAATTGGGTATTTTCAAGTTATATACGTGGATAGAAACTAAGTTTTTATTGGAAGATGTCAAGACTTGTGGTATTTCTATATCAATTATGGGATTATATATATTCATATCAGGAAGGTGAAGTCATGGCTCTAGATCCATAGGGAGTCTCTTCAGGGTAAGCATTTTGAATGTGGTGCTTTTGGGACTAACTAGAGAGTATTTAGCGACTTATGGACCGTAGTACGGTGTGGCGTTATGCTTGGGTCTTGTGTGGTAATTCTGGGTTGAGGAATTGCGATGTTATAGTAAGAAGGAGTATCAGGTTGAAGGTAAATTTGAAGGAAACTCGGATAGATAGGATAGCTTGGTAGTAGGCCGAGTCGATATGTTAAGGATATCATTAGTTCTTTAGATGCTTACGAGGTAATGAGTTTCTCAGGTGTTTCATGAAAATTCTCTTGGATTTTAGTGACATGCGTAGCTTGGTTGAGTTAGAAGGATACAGTCCAGGTGATTTAGTGTTGTGCAAATGGAATTCGGAGAGCTCTATATGGTTTCCACCACAGTTAGAGAGGTATATTTTTCCTATTGGCGTGAGGAGCATGAGATGTATAGTGATTTCTTCTAGATGGGATCAATGGGAAGTTCTTCGCTAGTGTAGTAAAATAGTTGTTTGTGTCTCGGAAGGGACATGAAGTTCTCGTGGTTATCTTAGTATGGTACGGTTTATACGATATGTTGTGTAGGATTGAGATTGGCATGTGTAAGGTCACGATTTAGATTTGAAAGGAAGGTAACAAATTCTTAGATAGCATAAGCAGCTTCAGGTTGATGATTGAGATAAACCGAGGTCTGATTGTGAGGTTGATGACTAAGATTTTCTTAATAGGCTAAGTTTGACTTTGGTCAGCATTTTTAGAAAACGGACCTGGATTCGTATTTTTGACGGTCCTGGGGGGTCCGAAGAAAAATGGCAATGTTTCTTGCCTTTCTCCACCATGTTGCTGAATGAGACTCTTGTAATAGTTGATGTCCCTAGCTACAGGTGCAGGCATAGACGAAGAAGGTGTTGACACGGTTGCTACTGGAGCTCCTACAGAAGGTAAAGGAGCTGATACGACCTCAGGTACACGAAGCCTGAGACTGGGAATGGGTCCTATCCTACTTGGAGCAGAGTGGAAGGGCCCAGTAGAAGAACATGGAACCTGGGCATATGTCCAGAATCGAATTCCGAGATCCCTGGGCGACGTAATGAATTTTTATTAGAAATTGTTAAACTGAAATTCCAAGGATTTAAAGAAATTAAAAATGATTGATCATGTTGGTATCAGAATCGTAGGCTGGTTCCGGAGCCCAGTACATGTCGAATATATCATTTAAGACATGACCGCAAAATTTGGTGTCAATCCGAGAAGAATTAGTACGATTCGGCATGTTAGAAGTGAATTTAAGGGCTTGAAGTTCATAAGTTTGATAGAATTGGTTTTAGCGGGTGATTCATAGATTTAGCATTGTGTTGGGTGTTCCGAAGGTTCGAGCGGGTTCGTTTCATTATTTCAGAATTTTCGGTATGTTCGGGCGGGCCCCGGAAGCCCTGATCGTCAATCGGGCGAGGCTCAAGTGAAGTTAGAAAAGTTGATAAGAGCTGCTTTTGTCATAGCTGCACTTGCGGTTGGGCAGCCGCAAGTGCGATACCGCAGAAGCGGTCGTCCTCTCGCAGAAGCGGGCAAGGTAGGCCAGGCCCAAAATCGCAGAAGCGGCTTCAGGTCCACAGAAGCTGTCCCAGATCGCTTGGCTAATTCCGTAGATGCGGTCTCTTCCTCGCAGAAGTAGGATCGCAGATACAGTCCACCGTATCACTGAAGCAGTGAGCTTCATTTATTATGGGCTCTAAGTCATTTTGGCCATTTTTCACCCATCCATTGGGTGATTTTGGAGCTCTTGTGAGAGGACCTTTACCTACATCTTGAGGTAAGTTTATCCTACCTATTTTTAGTTTAATACTTGTGTCTTAGGTAGATTAAATACTAGGATTAATGTAAAATTATGGAGTTAGTGCAAAACTTAGGGTTTTGACAAAAGTTATATTTAACCACAAAATTTGTTATTAAATGAATTAGAAATTATATATTATTGATCCTTGGATTATAAAGAATAACTTTCTTCAAAAATTTTTGAAATTGGGGCACGTAGGACCGGGTCGAATTTTGGGAAACTTGTGTTTAAGGTGGAAAATTGCTTTAATAGTGACAATGTGATCATGTGAGCTTATATTGACTAATTCTTACATCATTTAACTAGTTTTGGATCGTTCGGCTCCAAATTGAGAGTTCAGGCTCGTTTTTTGGTATTGGAAATGCACTTTAGAGCGAGGTGAGTCTCCTTTCTAACCTTGTAAGAGGAAGTTGTCCCCATAGGACTAAAAATTATATAATTTTAACTAAATGTGGGGGCTATGTATGTACTAGGTGATGAGAGTCCGTGCGTAGCTACTATCATATTAATTGTCAGGGTATTTTAGGACCCGTATCATGCTATATTTGCCAATGTTATATACCTTCTTGATAATGTGATCATTTTTGCATATGCTAGAGAATTGGAAATGAACATAAGTGAACATATGTTGTGTTAGGCACTTGTAAGAGTTTATTTGAATGTAAATGCACCTTCTTATATTTTTTTGTTGATAATTGAGATTTGTGGATCGGGCCAACGGCAGAAATAGATGCACATATGGTTTGCGCCGTTCGACCCTGTGGTAGTGCACAATTTTTTATGTTGGAACAGGCCTTCGACCTCCGCATAACTTGCGCGTGATATTTATGTAAATATATTATTGATGACTTTCTTGATACATGGTTTGAATTGTAAAGGATTAATTGGGATATTAAAATGACATGACTTAGAAATCCTTATTTCAACTGCTATATAATTGTGACCATCATGCCTGGCATAACATCATATTATATTATTTGGCCCTAGTAGGTATCAAGTCGACCTCCTGTCTCTACTTCTTCGAGATTAGACGGGATACTTACTGGGTATATATTATTTATGTACGCACGCTACGCTTCTGTACTTAATTGTACAAGCTCTGAGGCAAGTACATCTGGCTATTAGACTGGTGCACGTCCCTGATTATAGTCCGAGACTTCCACGGTGAGTTGCTTCTCTTCTTGTGCCGATCAACAGCTCGATGTAGTCTTTCTTACTATTGACTGTCTATTCTGTTTCAGACAGTAGGTTAGATGTATTATTTTGTATATTCTACTAGTTGCCCACAGCTTGTGACACCAGGTCTTGGCACACACATTAGTAGACAATTCTTTTGAATTGTATAACTATTACTGAATATTGCATATTATCACTTGTTTTTAATTGCAGATTAAGAAAAATGTTGTAGCTGTTTTGGTAAGTAAAATAAGAATTCATTACTACTTCCAGGTTGGCTTGCCTGACAACGGTGTTGGGTGCCGTCATGACCTATTATGGAAATGGGCCGTAACAATATGGTATTAGAGTACTAGATCACGTAGGTCTTACAAGTCATAGGCAAACTTAATAGAGTCTTGAGGATCGGTACAGAGACGTCTTTATTTATCTTCGAGAGGCTATAGGGTGTTAGGTAACTACTCTTTGTTCATTTCCTATCGTGCAGTGGATGTTCCAGATAGGGAGGGGCTTCTCCCCTCATTGCTAGAGGTTGAGGCAAGGCAAAGGGAAGGCACCGGCCCGAGGTAGGGGACGAGGACGTCCCAGAGCTGCCCCAATAGCACCACCAGTAGATCCTAGGGGAGATCCTATCATTGAGGAGCAGGGCGAGGCGCCCGCAGCCTAGCCTACCCTGGTGGACTTTATGACAGCATCGGCTTTCTAGGAGGTCATGGGCTGTATGCTATGGCTCATGGACACCATGACTCAGGGTGGTTTATTTCCAGCAGATCTGGCTACATCACAGGCAGGAGGGGGAGCACAGACCCCTACTTCTCAGGCTCCAGGTCATGCAGCTATAATGTATCAGACTCTGGGTACACTACCCATAGTTGGGGCTCATCTAGTTGCTGAAGTGGTGCCCGAGCCCAGACCAGCTGCGAAGGGTAAACCCGCAGAAGTTAGTGGATAGATGGACTAGGCTTCACCCTCCATTCTTAGGAGGAGAGCGCCATGAGATGCCCAGGAATTTATTGATAGGTACAGGGACAGACTGCACAACATGAGCATATTAGAGTCGTATGGAGTTGATTTCACTACTTTTCAGTTGGAGGGCAGTGCCCGTAGGTGGTGGCAGTCCTATTTTCTTTGCAGGCCAGCAGGTTCTCCTCCACCCAGTTGGGGTCAGTTCATACAGTTATTTTTGGATAAGTATATTCCACCCTCTGAGAGGGAGAAGTTGCAGTATCATTTTGAGCATCTTGAGCAAGGTTAGATGTCCATGACCGATTATGAGGTGAGGTTATCTGAATTGTCTCGCTATGCACTCATAATACTTCCCACAGATGCAGAGTGAGTGCGGAGATTTACCTGTATTCAAGCTAGCATGGCTCGAGAGGTAGATATAGGTACTAAGTATCAACTAGTGATGGAGATTGCTCAGGATTCAGGGTTATCGCCAGTGGGGTAGAGAGCAATTTCAGCAGGACAAGAGGGGCCGGTTTTCTGGAGAGTTTAGAGGTGCCCAAGCTAGGGGTATGGGGCATACGGGGAGGGGTAAGCCCAGCAGGACCCCGTATTCAACAACAACACCACCTCCCCGCGGTGCTCCAGTGAGACCTTATTTCAGTGCGATCTCAGAGAGTTCATACCACCCACCAGCTATTTAGGGTTCCTCTAGCGAGTATTCAGGTCCACAGGGTTCTTCTAATTCTTATTTTAGTGCTATGCCGGAGAGTTAATACCGTCCACCGGCTATTCAGGCTTCCTCTAGTGGGTCTACAGGCCATTAGGTCAGCCATCAAGGAAGTAGGTCATCGTACCACAGGGTTGTTTCAAGTGCGGGAACCTTGGTCATATGAGAAGATACTGCCCCAGGCTTTGGGGCAAGGCAGTACAGTAGGGTTAGCAGCATATAATTTCAGCACCGGCTACCCCACCACCTAGAGGTGGAGGGTAGACTGACATGGGCCATCCTAGAGGTGGAGGTCAGGTAGGGAGAGGTCAGCCAGCTACTGCTCAGTCAGGTGGAGGTCAGCCAGTCGACATTCCAGCAAGATTTATGCCCTTCCGACTAGGCCAGATGCATTGGCCGCAGATGACATAATCATATATATTATTTGATCCAGGGTCTACCTATTCATATGTGTCATCTCTATTTGCTCATTTTTTAGTTATTGCTCATGATCCCTTGGGCACTCATGTTCATGTGTCCACTCTTGTGAGTGATTTCGTGGTTGTGGATCGGAAATACCAGTCCTGTACGGTCACATTCTTTGGTTTCGAGATGAGCAGATCTCATGTTGCTCGATATGATCGATTTTGAGATCATCCTGGGCATGGATTGGTTATCTCCATGTCACGCCACCCTAGATTTCCATGCCAAGATTGTTACTTTAGCGATGCCAGGGTTTCTAGGGTTCGAGTGGAAGGGTTCCACAGTTGATACATCTAGCTAGGTTATTTCTTTCCTGAAGGCTCGAAAAATGGTCCATAAGGGGTGTTTGGCTTATTTGGCTTATGTTCGGGACACCACCGCAAGGACTCCGATGATTGATTCAATTCTAGTAGTTCGAGAGTTTGCCGATGTGTTTCCTTCTGATCTTCCTTCATACCACCGGATCGTGATATTGATTTCTGTATTTGTTTAGTTCCACGCACCCAGCCTATACATCCCATCGTACCATATGGCTCCAAAGAAGTTGAAGGAGCAGATTAAGGAGTTGCTAACAAAGGGGTTTGTTAGACCCAGTATATCGTCTTGGGGTGCACCAGTGTTATTTTTTAAGAAGAAGGATGGGACAAAGCGGATGTGCATTGATTACCGTCAGTTGAACAAAGTCACCATCAAGAACAAGTATACATTGCCTCACATTGATGATTTGTTTGACCAGTTACAGGGTACTAGGGTGTTCTCTAAGATTGACCTGAGGTCAGTGTACCATCAGTTGGAGATTCGGAACTCGGATGTTCCAAAGACTGCATTCCGAACTAGATATTGGCCATTATGAGTTTCTGGTAAATTCATTTGGCTTGACTAATGCCCCAGCACCATTTATGTACTTGATAAACAGGATGTTCGGACCTTATTTTGATTCCTTTTTCATCATCTTCATTGATGACATCTTAATATACTCACGTAGCCTTGGGAGAACGAGCAGCATTTGAGAGTAGTGCTGTAGACCTTGCGAGAGCAGAAGTTATATGCTACGTTCTCCAAGTGTGAGTTCTGGATAGAGTTAATGGCATTCTTGGGTCATGTGGTGTCAGGAGAGGGTATTAAGGTAGATCCTAAGAAGATTGAGGCAGTTCAGAGTTGGCCACGTCCTACTTCAGTGACCCAGATCAGGAGTTTCCTGGGGTTAGCAAGTTATTACAGACGATGTGTGCGGGGCTTTTCATCTATTGCATCACCTCTAACTACATTGACCCAGAAGGGTGCTCCATTTTGTTGGTCCGATGATTATGAGGCGAGCTATCAAAAGCTCAAGAAAGCTTTGACTACAACACTAGTTCTTGTGTTGCCTTCCGGTTAAGAGATGTATACGATATATTGTGACGCTTCGCGTATTGGATTGAAATGTGCATTGATGTAGGAGAGGCGAGTTATTTCATATGCTTTGTGTCAGTTGAATATCCATGAGAAGAATTATCCTATGCATGATTAGGAGTTGGCCGCGACTGTTCATGCTCTTAAGATATGGAGACAATATCTGTATGGGGTATTATGTGATGTTTATACTGATCATCACAGCTTACATCACTTGTTCAAGCAAAGGGATCTCAATTTGAGGCAACGTAGATGGCTTGAGTTGCTCATGGATTATGACATCACCATTCTTTATCACCTGGGCAAGGCAAATATGGTCGCAAATTCCTTCAGCAAGAAAGCAGAGAGTATGAGTAGTTTGGCATTCATTCCGATAGAGGAGAGGCCACTAGCTTTGGACATTCAGTCATTGGCTAACAAACTTGTAGGGTTGAATATTTCAAAGCCCAATCGAGTTCTTGCGTGTGTTGTTGCTCGGTATTCAATTAATAGGGTATATCAAGGCCCGGCAATTCGATGATCCATATTTGGCAGTTCTCAGAGAGACAGTGCTCCACGGTATCACCAAGGAGCTTTTTCTATTGGTGAGGATGGTGTTTTGCAACTCCAGGGAGGCCTATGTGTTCCAAATGTCGATGCTATGAGGGAGAGGATACTAGAGGAAGCACACAGTTCGCGGTATTCCATTCATCCGGGTTCTACGAAGATGTGTCGTTACTTGAGGCAGCATTATTGGTGGCAGAGGATGAATAGAGACATAGTGGAGTATGTGGCTAGGTGTTTGAATTGCCAATCGGTCAAGTACGAGCACCAGAGGCTGAGTGGCCTACTTTAGCATATGCCTATACCAGAGTGGAAGTGGGAGGACATTACTATTGACTTCGTAGCTGGTTTACTCCGGGCCTTGCGGAAGTTTGATACAATATGGGTCATTGTGGATAGATTGACCAAGTCGGCTCACTTTATTCCGGCTGTGACTACTTACACTTTAGAGAGATTGGCCCAGATTTACATTTGGGAAATATCCACATTGCAGGGTGTGCCCGTTTCCATTGTATCAGATAGGGGCCCTCAGTTCACTTCCTATTTGGAGAGCAGTTCAGAGTGAGTTGGGGATGCGTGTAGAGTTTAGCACAGTATTCCATCCTCATACAGATAGGCAGTCGAAGTGGACAATTCAGTTTTGGAGGACATGCTTAGAGCATGTGTGATTGACTTTGGAGGACAGTGGGATCAGTTCTTTCCTTTGGTAGATTTTACTTACAATAACAACTATCGGTTCAACATTGAGATGGCTCCATTTGAGGCTTTATACAGTCGGCGGCGGCATTCACCTATCAGGTGGTTTGAGCCCGATGAGGCTAAGCTATACAGTACATATTTGGTGCAAGATGCCTTGGATAAGGTAAAGTTGATTCAGGAGAGGCTTTGCACAACTCAGTCCAGACATAAGAGTTACACAGATCAGAAGGCGCGTGATGTATCATTCATGGTAGGCGAGAAGGTCCTCTTGAAAGTCTCTCCAATGAAGGGTGTGATGAGGTTTAGGAAGAAGGGCAAGGTGTGCCCAAGGTTTATTGGCCCATTTGAGGTGTTGAGACGAGTTGTGGAGCTGCTTTACCCCCTAGTTTATCGGATATTCACCCAGTCTTTCACGTGTCTATGCTTCGGTGGTATCATGCTGACTTGTACCATGTGTTGAATTTCAGTACTATTCGGTTGGACGATAGCCTGGGTTACGAGGAGGAGCCAGTTGCCATTATTGATAGACGGGATCGCCAGTTAATATCCAAGAGGATTTCAATGGTAAAGGTCTAGGGGAGGGTCCAACCAGTCGAGGAGACGACTTGGGAGTCCGAGGAGGACATGCGGAGCAGATACCCACACTTATTTAGCACCTAAGGTACTTTTCTATGTCCATTCGAGGATGAATGTTTGCCTAAAAGGTGGATAATATAATGACCCGATTGGTCATTTTGCTTTTTAGAACCTCTTTCCCCTAAATAAAACTTCTCGCACTTGCTTTAACTAATTTACGACCTGCGGGGATGGTTGGTTCGCGATTCGTAAGAATTTGGGTTGAAATATGCTCATTTGATTCCATAAGATTTTCTTAAAATGCTAAGTTTAACTTTGGTCAACATTTATAGCAAATGGACCCGAATTCGTATTTTGACGGTCCTCGAGGGTCCGTAGGAAAATATAGGACTTGGGCTACACCCAGAATCGAATTTCGATGTCCTTGGGCCGAGTAATGAATTTTTATTAGATATGGTTAAACTGAAATTCTAAGGATTTAAAGAATCTAAATAATGATTGATCACATTGGTACCAGCCTCGTAGGTTGGTTCGGAGCCCAGTACAGGTCCAATATATCACATAAGACCTGCTCGCAAAATTTGGTGTCAATCCGATAAGTATAAGTATGTTTCGGCATGTTAGAAGTGAATTTAAGGACTTGAAGTTCATAAGTTTGATTCAATTGGTTTTATGGGGTGATTCATAGATTTAGCATTGTTTTTAGGTATTTCGAAGGTTCGAGCGGGTCCGTTTCATGATTTCAAACTTGTCGGCATGTTCGGGCAAGGCCCGGAAGCCCCGAGCGTCAATCGGACACGGCTCAAGTGAAGTTGGAAAACTTGAGAAGAGCTAAAGCATCTACTTCTGTCATAATTGCACCTGTGTTTGGCAGCCGCAGTTGCAAGACCGTAGAAGCGGTCGTCCTCTCACAGATGCGGCCAAGGCAGGCCAGGCCCAAAACAACATAAGCGGCTTCAAGATCGCATAATTGGTCCCAGTCTGCTTGGCCAATTCCACAGATGAGGTCCCATCCTAATATAAGCGGGACCACAGATACGGTCCCCTGACCGCAGATGCGAAAATCACTGAAGCATTGAGCTTCATTTATTAAGGTCTCTAAGTCATTTTGGCCATTTTTCACTCATCCATTGGGCCATTTTGGATCTCTTGTGAGAGGACCTTCACCTAGAATCTTGAGGTAAGTTTATCCTACCTATTTTTAGTTTAATACTTGTGTCTTAAGTAGATTAAACACTAGGATTAAGGTAAAATTATGGGGTTAGAGCAAAACCTAGGGTTTTGACAAAAGTTAAATTTGATCACGAAATTTATTATGAATGAATTAGAAATCATATATTATTGATCCTTGGGTTATAAAGAATAACTTTCTTTGAAAAATTTCGGAATCTGGACACGTGGGCCCGGGGTTTTGGGAAACTTGTGTTTAAGGTTGGGAAATTGCCTTAGTAGTGACAATGTGATCTTATGAGCTTATATTGACTAGTTCTTACTCCATTTAACTAGTTTTGGATCGTTCGGCTCCAAATTGAGAATTCTGGCTCGTTTTTGGTATTGGAAGTGTACTTTGGAGCGAAGTTTGTCTCCTTTCTAACCTTGCAAGAGGAAATTGTCCCCATAGGAGCAAAAATTGTATAATTTGCCACTAATTGTGGGGGCTAAGTATGCACTAGGTGACAAGAACCCGCGCATACTATCATGTTAATTGTCCGGGTAATTTAGGACATGTATCATGCTATATTTGCCAATATTATATGTCTTCTTGATAATGTGATCATTTTTTGGATACGCTAGAAAATTGGAAATGAACATAAGTGAACATACGTTGTGTTGGGAACTTGTAAGAGTTTATTTGAATGTAAATGCGCCTTCATATATTTTTCTGTTGATAATTGAGATTTGTGGATCGGGCCGATCGCCTCGCTAAAAATAGATGCATCTATGGTTTGCTCCATTCCACCCTCTGGCAGTGCACAGTTTCTCTTATATTGGATCGGATCGTCGACCTCGTATAACGTGCGCATGATATTTATATGAATGTATTATTGATGCCTTGCCTAATACATGGTTTGAATTGTAAAGGATTAATTGGGATATTAAAATGACATGACTTAGAAATTCTTATTTCAACGGCTATATAATTGTGACCATTATGCCTCGCATAACATCATATTATATTATTTGGCCCTAGTAGGTTTCGAGCAGACCTCTCGTCTCTACTTCTTCGAGATTAGACGGGATACTTACTGGGTACATATTATTTATGTACCATACTACGCTTCTGTACTTAATTGTACATGCTCTGAGGCAGGTACATCTGGCTATCAGACCGATGCGCATCCCTGATCATAGTCTGAGACTTCCACGGTGAGTTACTTCCTTTCCCGTACCGATCAGCAACTAGATGGAGTCTTTCTTACTTTCGACTGTCTATTTTGTTTCAGGTAGTATGGTAGATGTATAATTTTGCATATTCTACTAGTTGCACGCAGCTTGTGATACCTGGTCTTGGCACACATATTAGTAGACAGTTTTTTTGGATTTTGTAACTATTATTGAATATCGCATATTATCACCTGTTTTTAATAGCAAATTAAGAAAAATTTTGTAACTGTTTTGGTAAGTAAAATAATAATTCACTAATACTTTCACGTTGGCTTGTCTGACAACGATGTTGGGCGCCATCATGACCTATTATGGAAATGGGTCGTGACACCTATATTGGGAAATTTTACTTATTATTGTACCTCGAATATCCTTCTAACTACGGACCCGTTTGGCCATGAATTTTTCCAAAATAAATTTAAAAATTATATACATGTTTTTTCAAAATATTGAAAAATATATTTTAAAATATATGTCGAAAGACATTTTCATCTTAAAACTAAACTTCACCCAAATCAGATTTTTATAATATATGGTCAAACACTAGCTATGAAAGGAGAATAAGAAGTCAGTATCTTTTGCACATATCCATCACTTAAAGTATAGGAGAAGTGCACAGTTAGTTATTAATTGGAGATGTCTTTACTCTTTAGCCATCGTTTAAAATGTATTTACTCTTTATCTAGTACCTAATAAATTGTTATCTGCCCGAACGAAATTATTCATGTGCTAGACTTGGGTGTTGTGTAAATATTAAGGATATGGTGTCCTTAACTTCATAAATGATGTGCAAATATTAAGGAAAAAATGTCCTATTATGTCCTTATCGTCATATGTGTGATGTACATGTTAAGGACATGGTGTCCTTAAAATATTCTTAACTTTATATATGCAGTGTAAATGTTAGCGACATAGTTAGAAATGAAAAAAGGGACGGTGCATGTGCATGACGATGCGAGTTTATGTTTCAAGCTATGCGAGGCGGGGCAGGTTGCGGGTCTATGCGGATTTACGCCGGTGTAAGAATTTTTCTTCTTATTTTGAGTTCCATGTGATCACCATATGATCAATAAAACTTGCTTCTCAACAAATTGCTAATCCACTTTGGAAAAAGAAAATATAAACAATTTTTTTATTATATTAATACTTTTATGGTTTAGTTCATTAAAGATAATACGTTAATACTACTTAACGATATTTTAATAATCTGAAAAAAATATTTTCACAAAAACTAAGAAATAATATTATAGTAACACTATTTTACAATGATTACACGCTATGTCATCATACATTGCTTCATTTGGATTTTTTTCATTGCAAATCACAATGCTAGAATCAATAATGTTTTCTTTTTTAATTAAGATTTAGCACTTAAGAAACAAAAATAATTTAATGTTTTGATTGAGGCGGGGCAGGTTGAGATCTTCGGGTTTATACGGGTTTCCCCCACAACCACACCGTATCGCACCGCATCGCTTGCCATCCTTAGACAAATTGTCCTTCACTTTAAGCGTTGTGTAAATATTAAGGATATGGTGTCTTTAACTTCATGAATGGTATGTAAATATTAAGGATAAAATGTCCAGTCAAGTCCTTAACTTTATATGTGCAGTGTAAATATTAAGGATATAGTGTCCTTAACTTCATGTGTGCAGTGTAAATATTAAGAACATGGTATCCTTAACTTCATGTGTGCAGTGTAAATGTTAAGGATATCATGTCCTTATTTACGCAGCACTCATGAAAAAAGAGTAAAAATATTTTTTCATATTAATTTTAACAAAGTAATAACTATTTTTGCTTAATATTATAAATATTAGATAAAAACTAAATATCATGTTAAGAGGCAGCTATCTCACCTATTTCTACTGAAATAAACAGACGTGTAGACTTATCGCCTTCCAACATTATTATAGTGGATAAACAATCTTTATTCTAATCGGATTCCTCATTCCTTCTATGTAATACAAAGTCAATGGGCACAATTATAATGACAAATTAACAATAAAAGTATCATTTAAAGAATCGAAAGTTACTTCTTTTCTATTAGCGCCAACAGATTTAGGCATAAGTTATTGCCTATAGGATAAAAAAGAAAATGCAACTAGTACTAA
This sequence comes from Nicotiana benthamiana, assembly GCA_034376525.1. NCBI lineage: Eukaryota > Viridiplantae > Streptophyta > Magnoliopsida > Solanales > Solanaceae > Nicotiana > Nicotiana benthamiana. Next base: position 29,308,713 of record CM067333.1, on the reverse strand, counting down.
CAAAAATCCGATATATTTCGCCTGTACTTGTTGGTGAGAAATTTTTTATTTTGTCAATTAATTTGATTGCTCCCTTTTTATTTTCTAGTGTAACGCGAATATGGTTTAACGTAATAGGCAAGGCCGGGTCTAAGGTTATCACAAATAAGGCTTGTGTCTTAGGTTCCAAAATTTGGGGACCTCATTTTTCAGAAATAATAAGTTAATAAGTTTTTTCAAAAAAATAATAATATTTAGTAATTTTAATATAAAAATTAAGTTTTCTATAATAGTTATCTCAAAAAAAAGTTCAGAACTATATTTGCTAAAATCTGATCAACAATATCTCAAAAAAAGATTAAATAGGTTGGTTATACTATCAATTGAAAAGAAAATTATTAGAAAAAATTGATCATAAAAAATTATAAATAATTTTGCATCTCAAAAAGCTAGAAAATAGAATTTAAATAAAAATATATATCATAATATTCTTTTAAAAATTAGGCCTTAGAACTTTGCACACAATATCTGTCCTATTATTTTAATAAAAAATGTCAGCCCATTGCACTAAGCTCCTACTATGCATGGGGTTCGGATAAGGCCGTACCATAAAAGATCTATTGTACGCAGTCTTACCTAGTATTTCTGTAAGTGAAAACATTCTTTTACAGAAATACAGAATAAGACCGCATACAATAGACTCTTGTGGTTTGCCCTTTCCTCAAATCCCTCACGAAAACTTAGTGCACCGAGCTATATTTTTATTAAATTAATATGACAAATATTGTGCGCACCACCAATACAATATGTCAATATCCAAACGCAAGGCAACAACAGTTGCCAATTGCTAAGTTATTGTCTGCTACGTAGGACAGCCAACGGAATTTTTGATATTTTCCAAGTCTACAACTTTTAAGTCTCCAACTCCATCTCCACGTACTTTTTCACCAAGTCTCCTCCTCCACGTCCATATCCCTTATATTAATGTATGTAAACTCAAACTTCCTCTACCTAGCGAAACCCAATTCAATTCTTCGTACTCTTTTTTTTGTTATTTATGTGCTCTATTGCTTGCTATTAAGTCGTAAGTTTCTTTGGCCAATTCAATTGATTTTTCTTTCAGCAGTTTTTGTTATGGAGTTAATGCATGACCTAGGATCAATTTTTTAAATAAGTTATAAACTGAGAATAGCTTCTCTGATTTCTCTGATGACATGGATTTTAATTTCTTGCCTTCTTGAATTGAATTGAAAGTCGGGTTTGGCTTGATATGGTAATTAAAATAGGTTGAAAGGTTTTTTTTTTTCACCTAGAAGATTGACAGGAAAATTCAATTTCCATTTCAATTTGATGGGATAGGCCTTTAGTAGATGCAGATGCATACAGTGCCAAACAAGGATTAGACTGCTGAATGTGACACTGAATCTTTTCTTGGTTAACCAGGAGCTTAATGCAAATTTTGCTGTAATTTATCACAAAGAACTGCTCCCCCCCCCCCCCCCCCCCACAGAAAGAAAGAAAAAGAAACTTGCCCTACTTTTCCAAAGAGTTTGAATACATTTCATCATAGTTCAAAATTTTACCCCTGTTGGACTGTGAATTTGAGATGTGCAACTATATTCGGTAAACTTGTAGCCATTTCACATGAATCGATTGATACTCGGGGACAAAAAGTAGTATATGAGGTTAAGTTGAAAAAGGGTATTTGGAAGTTGGATTTAGGATAGTATAAATTGTTGTATGAACCTGGTATGGTCTAAGTTGCTGGTTGAATGACAAGTTCCTTTGGTGTAATGTCTTTTGAGCATGTTTCATGGGTCACTTTGGTGGATCATCTTCCTTTTAATGCCATCTTTACAGAGTATGGGCAATTTGTTGTGCTGCGTACAAGTTGATCAATCCACGGTTGCAATTACGGAGCAATTTGGCAAGTATCAAGATGTGCTTCAGCCTGGTTGCCACTGTCTCCCTTGGTTCCTTGGATTCAAGCTAGCTGGTCATCTCTCCCTCAGGGTGCAGCAATTGGATGTTCGGTGCGAGACCAAGACAAAGGTCTAATCTTTTTCCTGTACATGTGTTGGTTTTCACAGCCAAATCATCAAACTTAACCACAATTTGGCAATTGCAGCTTTTCAATATTTTACGAGTATATGACTGGTACATTTACTGCAAAAATATGCAGGATGATGTATTTGTCAATGTTGTTGCGTCAATTCAGTATCGCGCCCTGGCAGATAAAGCAAATGATGCTTTCTACAGACTAAGTAACACTAAGGGTCAAATTCAGGCCTATGTTTTTTATGGTAGACATCTAAGCTTTCTCTCTTTATCTTTTTATGATTTGTGTTTTAAAGTTGAGTTTTATTCATCTACGAGCATATCTTTCACACAACAACAACAACAACAACAACCCAGTATAATCCCACTTAGTGGGGTTTGGGGAGGGTAGTGTGTATGCAGACCTCACCCCTACCCTTGAGTAGAGAGGCTGTTTCCAAATAGACCCCCAGCATCCTTCCTGCCAAGAACTTCCCACCTTGCTCTTCGGGAGACTCGAACTCACAAATTCTCGGTTGGAAGTGGGGGTTGCTTACCATCAGAGCAACCCCTCTTGTCTTTCACACAATAAATTGATTTTACCAATTCAAAAAAAATCTGTGTTCTTCATTTTTCCAGTCATAAGAGCAAGTGTTCCAAAACTCAATCTTGATGATGTTTTTGAGCAAAAAATGAAATTGCCAAGGCTGTTGAGGATGAACTCGAGAAGGTAATCCAATTCATTGTGGTTTTTGTCACCGATATTACTAGTATGAATTACTTATTTGATCTCATATGAGAACTGTCATGATTCTTTACAGGCAATGTCGGCTTATGGATATGAATTGTTCAGACACTTATAGTTGATATTGAACCAGATGAACGTGTTAAGAGAGCTATGAATGAAATCAATGCTGGTATGTCTAAAATCTTTCCCTCTGATTATGCCTAACAATGACGCGGCTGTTTCTCAAATGCTCTGACTACATAAGCTCAAGAGGAATATGAATATCTTCTGATGGAATTTCCCCGGCACTACCTTAGTGAATTATTTATGCAGAATAAGTTCTATAGGCAGATGCCGCATGGCAGTGTTAGGAAAATGACTTTTATGCACGCCAAGCTCTTCAAGGACTAGTGTCTATTCCCTTTAACCCATTTAATGATTTTTGGGCTGTAAAGCAAGGATTTGGAGGGTGAGGGTAGTGTTTTTACTTTGCCAAATTGAAGGCTAATATTCTTAACGGTTTTTGTCTTGCTATTTTTATGTCTTCAACTGTACAGCTGCTCGGATGAGGGTGGCTGCAAATGAAAAGGCAGAGGCTGAGAAGATTTTACAAATTAAAAGGGCTGAAGGAGAAGCAGAGTCAAAGTATCTCTCAGGGTTAGGTATTGCACGACAGCGTCAAGCAATTGTGGATGGTTTAAGAGACAGTGTGCTCGGCTTCTCAGTGAATGTGCCTGGAACTTCGGCAAAGGATGTTATGGACATGGTCCTTTTAACTCAGTACTTTGACACCATGAAAGAAATTGGCGCTTCCAGCAAATCATCTGCCGTTTTCCTTCCTCATGGGCCTGGTGCTGTAAGAGATGTGGCAAGCCAGATTCGCGACGGGCTGCTTCAGGCTTCTACGGAGCATTAAATGTTCTCTCCCAGAAATGTAAATGAGTTTCACTTGAAGCAGCTATTTTCCTTTTGTCTTTACTTCTCAGGTGTGGATATATGTGGTGATTTTGACTTTGACATTGAATTTGTGAATCTATTACTGTCCTATGTACAGAAGCATGTAAGTTGTTGAAGATTTTCAGACCCTTTTTTGAATAATTGTGAATTGCTATCTGATTTTTAGCAGCCTTACCTTTACTCTTAGTCTGCTCTAGTCGAGTGATCTTGCTTCCTGGTGATCTCAAATCTTTCATATCATAGTATTCAAGATGGTAATACTTTATTAGGAGTATGATGTAAGAACTTCATGTCTGTGTATCGATGGTGTAGACCTCCTGTATGTGTTGACTTATTTTAGAACCTATTTTCTTTTGCAATTACGTATCATGTTGAAAATGAAATCACATGTATAAATTTTCATTACTCACATTGTTCTTTGAGGGTTATGAGGGAAGACTCAAGACTCCTACATTCACAGTTGGCATGCTAAATGAAACCGGCTAACAGGAGAGTTCCTTTATCTTGTTTATTTTTCTGTATCTCCTCGGAGTTTACCAAATAACAACTACTATAAAGTTCTATTACAGAAGGAGAGCCTTGGCGTAGCTGCTAAAAGTTGCTGCCATGTGACCAGGAGGTCAAGGGTTCGAGCCGTGGAAACAAACTCTTGCAAAAATGCAGGGTAAGGCTGCGTACGGTAGTCTTCTGTGATCTAACCCTTTCCCGGACCCCGCACATAGCTGGAGCTTAGTGCACCGGACTGTCCTTTATAAAGATTATAGTGATCCTCAATGAGGATTCAAGCAAAAGGATCTTAATGAATTGTACATGTTAACTTTGTTGCTCTTACAATTGGTCTTCTATTGTTGTCTCAGTGGCCTAGAGTAAAGGGTCATATTTTTGTTGCGTCTGTGATAAAGGATGATGGTTTACTTTCAAACAAAAAGGAAATATTTAAAGGGTATTTTTCTCTCATTTTGGCAATATCAATGGACTGATGATTATGAAATTTTTCCTACAATGCAAAATTTCCTTCTAACCTTGTTTTATTTAGTGAAACTGTTGATCAACAGAAATTTTGATTAGATGTTGCATAACAACGAGCAGTTCCATTGTATGTAATGATGAGAAAAAGTGTCTATACGGTCAAAATCGGGCTTGCCCTTTTATATGACTAATCGAGACTGAAACATGATAGGCCAAAGTTCAATCTCGTGTTATATCAAACCATGGTGCAAAGTTAGATTGCCGAGCTCGTTACCCAGAGACCGATCAAGATCGAGATCGACCAAGATCGAAACCGAACAAGATAGAGATCGAGCGAGATCAAGAGAAGCTTGATAAACCAAATAACGGAGAGACAAAATATTCGCAATCGCTCGAAGATCATAACGAAAATTCCAGCACTTATCAAGAAGAGGCCGATTAATTAGCTAATCATGAGATTTCTTACCTCATATAGAATTGTATTAAGAGTAGGACTATCCTACTATATAAAAGGGTTCTAATCATTTGTAAAAGACATCATACTCATGCAATACAAAGCAATATACTGTCATTTTCAAGCTTTCATATCTTGTTATTCTGTTCATAAGCCAGTTGAAACATCTTTTGGTTCAAGGGTGACTGAACTCGAGGGCCAAGGCTATTCAATTTGTGTGATTAGCATTTACTCTTTTATCGTCATTTCTATACTAATTTATTCTTCTTAATTGGTAACAAGTTATATCATATGTCCTTAACCGCGTATAAATTCAATTATTATCCAATTTTAGGGTAAACAGTTTGGCACCCACCGTGGAGTAAGGGTGTCTAAGGAGCTGGGTTGGACCGGTTCCGGACCGTCCCGGACCGGTTTAATCCGGGACCGGACCGGCCCGGTTACTAGGGGCCGGGTGGGCTGGGTTCATGGGGGGAAGGGGTTGTGTCCGTTTAATTTTTTTGATGGTGTAACCGGACCGGCCCGGTCCGGATGAACAGTCGCCCATACCGGTTAAACCGGCCCGGACCAGCCCGGTTCCAACGGTAATATTTTTTTTAAATCTGACTTCGTGGGGCCCACAATAAAGTTGGCAATGGGAAGATTTCATTCAGATCCGTTGGCCAACGGAATTATTTGCAAAATTGGCCATTATTTGTTTATTTTCTTGTATTTGTTAATTTACAATATTAACCCTTCTTAAAATCTATAAATACCCTCCCCTCTTCTTCATTTCTTCACTCAAAATTCTTATCTCAATCTCAATTCTCAATTTCTCTCTTCCCTTCAATTTGCAAGATTTCATATTCTAATTTTATAATTTTTATTTGGCTCTCTTTTCTTGAGTTTAATTTACCGGAAAGTGTCATTTGTAAATTGGAATTCGAAGTTTGAAGTTCAAAGTCAATATATTTGCTTGATGTTTGTTCGTGGTAACACCGGCATTGCGTAATCAGGCGCTCAATTTATTGTCGAATTCGGTGCACTCCCTCCAACTCTTTCTCTTATTTAATATATTAATTGCATATTTAATTTTAGATTATACTTTAATTTTTACAATATGTTTAGTGCTGCTAAAAAAGTGTGTAGAAAAGTTACTGGTAGGGGTGGAAATAAAAAAAGATGTAGTCCTAGAACTTCCGGTAGTAATAGTAATGAACCAATAACACATGTTTCTGAATCATCGCCTAATGATAATGTAGAGATAGATTATGAACAATTACAAGAAGATTTTGGAATAGAAGATAATGAAATTGGAATAGAATATGAGATACCACCTACACCTACTAGTGAAAATGTTGGTAGTGTTGGAGTTGCTAGTGGCTCCGACTTCTAATCGTAGAAAAAGAAGTCCAGTATGAAATTTTTTTGAAATAATAGAAGGTACTGATAGAGTTAAGTGCAAACATTGTAACGAAACTTTTAAATATTTTACCGGAGAAAATTTAGGGGGGACTGGGACACTTAGTAGACATATGAGATCTGACCATCCCACAGAATGGGGCAATAATGGGGATGAAAGTCAAACAACTATTAATCAAACTACTGGAGGTCTAGTAAAATATGATAAAATGAGGGATCGTGAGGAATTAGCAAAAATGATTGCTTTGGGTTGTCTACCTTTTTCTTTTGCTTCTTCATCGTATCTTATTATGTAAATTCAAAGGATTTACAATCCTTTATATAAAGGTATCCCTAGAAGTACTTGTAGAGCAGATATCATTAGACTTCATGGACAATATCAAACATACATACATTATTTGTTTAGTCACCTTCCTTCTAGAGTATGTCTAACTCCTTATATCGGCCATGCTGTTAATGAAAATGATTATTTGACAATTACATGTCATTGGATAGATGATAATTCTTGTATGCAAAAACGTATTATCGCTTTTAAATATGATGAAGATCAGAGTCATACTGCTACGTTTATAAGTAGTACTATTGTTGAAATTGTTGAATTTCATAATCTAAATCAAAAAATTTGTGTATGTCTTTTGATATGCTTCAAACAATAATGCCGCAATTTTAATTTTAAAATTGCATTTGCAACCACATCTTGATGATATTTTTCATGTTAGGTGTGTTAGAAACTACGCTTAACGCTAGAGGGGGGGTGAATAGCGTTTTAATGAAATTTAGCGTTTTCTTGCGGAATTTAAATTTTACAGGAAGTAAATAAGTGCAATAAAAATAACTTACACAAGGATATATCCTGGTTGGCCACAACAGTGGTTAGTCCAGTCCCCGAGAGACTCTCTCGAGATTTTCTACTAACTTGTTAAGCTTACGGGTGCTTAACAAACCTTTACAGTTGCTCGGAGATACAATCTCAAAGACTTCACTTGCTCGGAGGTTCCTCACCTCAAAGACTTCACTTGCTCGGGGATACAATCCCAAAGACTTCACTTGCTCGGGGATACAATCCCAAAGACTTCACTTGCTCGGGGATACAATCCCAAAGACTTCAACAGAGGAAGCACAAGTTCCTCAACACAAGAGAATCAAAATTCTCTTACAAGTATTTGAAATACTGGAACACTCACTTAACAAAGGTACTCCTTGATGAGTAGATATGAGTAAAATAATACGCTCAAGATCACAACAACTTTGAACAATAATATGGCTCTCAAAAGCTTTATGAAATGAGTAGAAAATGATGAACAATTGAATGAAAGCTTAAAGCAATGTAATAATCAGTTAGTGTATGTTGTTGTGTTTAAAACACTGAGTTGAAGCTGTATTTATAGGTGCAAAACTTGGTCTTACCGTTGTCTAATTGCCAATTAAGAATTGCTGAATTTACTCAGTGACAATCGATTGTCAAGACTGAACAATCGATTATCTGCCAGTCAGATCAAAAATCAATCCCAGATTTTACGCTTAATAATCGATTACTTACAATCCATAATCGATTACTGGCAAAATTCAAATTCAGATAATCGATTATACCAAATCCATAATCGATTACTTCAGCAACGTTCCAAAAATCATTTACAGATTTTAATCAAAAACATCGATTATAGCAAATCAATAATCGATTACCTCATTAACGTTTTAAAAATTATTTCCGGATTTTGAGCAAAACATCGATTACAGAAAACCAATAATCGATTACTTTGAGGTATTTGAAAATCATTTGACAACGGTCAGCTTCAACAATCGATTGTCCCTTGCAACAATCGATTACTTGTCATTTTCTGAAAATCTCAAATCACACTGTTTCAAGCCAAAGTTTTTGCGACTAAGTATAAACTTTGACAATCGATTGTTGGACATAGACAATCGATTGTTAAACCCAGTTAACTCAACATAATCGATTACTATTAGTTACTAATCGATTACTTAAGTAATTTTAAAATCACTGGGAGACATCAACTCAACATAATCGATTACCATTAGTTCATAATCGATTATTCTGAGTATTGGAAAACTTTACCTCATCAATAATCGATTGTCATTAGTTCACAATCGATTATCTTGTAGATTTGGAAAAACCTGATGTTAACTGTCTTATTCACAATCGATTATCATTAGTTCATAATCGATTGTCATGCAGTCTTGGCTTATAAACAATCGATTATCATAAGTACATAATCGATTATTCTTAGCCCAGATTTCTGAGGTATGTTTAGAAAACATTTTGTCTAATGTAAATATGCATCATTTGAAATCATTTGATACAGAAATAAGTATGCATGATTTTGGAAAATAGTTTTATGAGAGAAGCCATGTTATGGAGTCAAGTTATAGGATCAAGATCACATTTAAGAATAACTCAATAATAACAATTAAAAACAACGTCTTGGGCTTCAATCTCAACATTTGTGCTCTTGTACTTGAACTCCGTCATATATCAATTTGTGCTTTGTTTGTCATTCATCAAAACCTACAAAAGAATACACGTTTAGTATATCGCATTGAGAACGTGTTTCCAACAATTTCCCCCTTTTTGATAATGGCAAACATTAAGCGGGATATGCAATTTTGACAAATAATATTGACGATTCAAGACAAGTAACAAGTATGCATATTTGTTCTTGTTCCCCCTCAATTTAAGAATTCCCCCTCAATTTAAGCTTATAAGCAATTAAGCAATTTAGAGGTGGTGCATACCCGTTATCCCATTATCTTCCCCCTTTTGCCATTAGCAAAAAAATAAGGAAGGATGCACAAAGACGAAATAAAACAAAGTTTATTTATTGAAAATTAAAGGGGTACAGCAGAGGGACATCCAACAATACAATTAAAAACAGAAAAAAAAACAATACAATATCAATTATCTCCGTCACGATCCGCCTCGTCATCCGGCGCAGCTTCAAAGGGAACGAGACCCGCATAGGGATAATGGACATGGTCAAAATAACCATGGATCTCGTGTGTCAACTGAGAGAGCTGGTCGGATATAGTTTGGAGAGTGGGCTCCTGAGATGGACGAGCACGACGGGCAGGACGGGTAGGAGGAGGAGCTGGAGCATGATCACCATCATGATGGAAGGATGATTCCGAGATTTCCCAGATTTTGGTACTCCTTTTGAGAGGACCATTTTCAGTGACAAATCCGGATGCTTCAAGAAAATTCATGATGAGGAGAGAATAAGGAAGGGGCATGTTATCGGCGACGGCATCGAGCATGTGCATTTTAATGAGCCGACACCAATTGATCTTGGCTCCAGTGACAATGGCATGTAAGAGCTTGGAGTCCTCTTGGGATATGGTGGTATGATTGTGCCTACGAGGTCTTAGGACACGGGTGATGAAGTAGAGGAGAAATCGATAATTTGGGTCCATGCCCGAGATGGTAGGACGACGAGAAGAAGCTTGATCATAAGAGATTCCGGCTTGGCGAAAAGGAATGGATTCATCAAAGAGAGAGCCGGCCTCATCAATATACCGGATAAGATCTTCACCATCGTTTGGAATGCGGGCGATGGTGTGAAGGTTCTCGTCAGAGAGGAGAATGTGAATGCCATTGATGGAGGTGACCACCTCACCATCTTCATCTTTGTGAAGATTTGAATAGAATGCTTCAACTAAAGTTGTGTTAATATGAGGATGGGTAAGGAGCAAGAAATCATAGAGTTGACACTCTTTGAGCATGTTGGCGGCAGGGGCGAAAGGTTCAAGGAGCTTGCTTGTTAAGAAGCGAGGAGGAAGAATAAATCGCTTCTCAAACTTGGAGAGAAACCTAGAAAGTTCAGCTTGAGTTTCGAAGAACAAAACGGACCCGTCTTCATATGGGAAGTTTAGAGGAGGAGGGACTGGTGAGGCTGAGGCACCTTGCCTGGAACGAGAACGTTTGGAGGAGCGTCCAGACATATTGGAAAATTTTTACTGCTGAATTTTTGAGACTAAGATGCAAGGAATTGACCTTTGATTTTTAGAAATGGTGCTTGAGTGAGTGAGAATGATCCTATATGAGGGCTATTTATAGGAGAAGGAGTGATCAGCCATTTACTAAAGATACCTGCTGAAAATTGAAAGTTGGAACAGTCAAAAACGGTAAGAAATAAATTTACTGACCGTTAGATAATCGATTATTTGGCAGAGATAATCAATTGTATTTACTGTTGGATTGAATTTTGAAACTGACAAATCGATTTAAGAGACAAACGGTAAAAAAATTTGAATGAGATAATCGATTATCAACACAAAATAATCGATTATGAAGCATTTATGTCCTGACAGCGATCGATGTTGGAGCCAAACGGTAACAAAGTTTAAACAAGAAATAATCGATTGTCAATTTTGGTAATCGATTATTATTGAAATATGGTTGATACAGAGAACTCGGAGAATTTCTGAATATGACAACTAATCGATTATAGGAAGAAATAATCGATTGTCTGGAAAAGTATTGCTGAATGACTGAGACGGAAATCGATTATGCAATATAAGGAGTTAACAAATTAAACACATTTGCATAATAAAACTAATCAGTCAAAACAATCGATTATTGATACTGATAATCGATGTACTGCACAGTAGATAATCGATTATTTTCTTGCGATAATCGATTGCGGTGTGCTAAGACTTCATAATTTATCTTACCTTTGGGGAAGTACCTGCAAAATGGAATTAAACGTCTCCGACGCTCAAGTCAGTAATTTATAGTGACGTGAATAAATTACACTAGTGTTATCAAGTGATATCGTGAACTCTTAAGAATTGTGTCCTAGAGTGTTCTTAAGAGAGTTTCGGGTACTTACCTTTCCTCCGACGTCGCCAATTACCTGATCAAGAGGGTGATCTTTGATCGTCCTCCATTCATTTTGTTCTTTTGTTTCACTCCCCAAATGTGGAGCTTCTTCCGTTGATTGTTCCACAATTTCATCATTGATTTCCTTCGATGCCTTTTCTTGTATTTTGTTTTTCAAATTGCTTAAAATATCAACCGATCTGAATATGATTGTTTCCAAATATGACGCTTCCTCCTTCTTTGTGCTCTAGTTGAAGGGATTTGGATTCATCTCCCGTCATGTGTTTGGAGCATCCACTATCAAGGTACCATAGTACGCTTGATCCCTTCAAGCACACCTACAAAACAAATTAATTTTCTTTGGGTACCCATGCCATCTTGGGTCCTTGAGGGTTAGGCATATTGTAATAATATGTTTGAGTAGCATGTCTATGACGAGTAAAACATGCGGGAGCAATATGACCAATGCGTCTACAATAATGACATGTCACATTCGGATTATGCATTCGTCTAGGTTCATAGTAGCTAGATGAATGAAGGTTGCTTACCTTATTTTGAACGCTATCATTTCTCCTACTTTGATCTCTAGGATGGGTAGTGTTTCTAGAGTGATGATATCTAGGTTGAGGACCATTTTGGGGTCTTCTAGGAGGTTCACAATTTTGCCTAAAATATGCATCATGTCTATGGTAACTATTTCTAGGCGGAGGGTCATTTCTTGGTCTAGCATGCAAATTTGTTCTAGGATAGCTATTTCTAGGATACACATTTTTGTTGTTGTTCCTAGGTTGAGCTCTAGGTTTTTGAGGTTTAGCATCAACCTTTTCTTCATTTTTAAAACCTATTCCGTGCTTAGTTGATTTTAGGTTATCAAGAACAACATTCAAGTTTTTATGCAAGGAATTAAACTTATCTAGTGTGCCTTTAAGTCTACCTACTTCATTCTTAAGGTTCACACAAGAAACACAACCTTTAGTAGAACTTTCAGGTTTGTCGGCACTTCTCTTTCCATAAAACTTGTTTTGTTCGTGTAGCTTCTCATTTTCCAAAACCAGTTTTTCTAATTCCTTTTCTTTTAAAGAAATCTGTTTTTGAAAATCCGTTTCTTTTAGAGAAGCGTTTTCTCTTAAGCTAGTGACAGTTTTTGAAGCCTTTAAAAATTCAGTATATAACTCATCAAAAGCATTACGCATTTCATCAAGTGAAAAGTTTTCAGACGAAATTTGACGTACCTCATTTTGGTTGTCTTCTTGTGCCATGAGACAAAGGTTTGCAGCTTCGTCATTTTCTTCTTCACTTGATTCATCTCCGGAGTCGCCTCCCCACGAGATATATGCCCGTTGCTTTTTAAAGGATTTCTTCTCCTTTTTGATGTTTGGGCAATTTGTTTTGATGTGTCCAGTTTCTCCACATTCATAGCATTTTATTTGCTCACCTTGTTTTTTCCCTTTGCGCTCATATTCCTTGCGCATAAACTTTTGGAATCTTTTAATGACTAATCCAAACTCGTTGTCTTCTTCCTCTTCAATCTTTGGTTGGCTTGTGCTTGCTTTTAGAGCAATCTTTTGCCTTCTTTGATCATCAACAAACGGGTTAAGAATAGTAGATTCATAGGTTTTAAGATTACCTCTTAGTGCGTCGATGGTGACGTTTGAGACTCCAATTGATTCTTGGATAGCATCGGCTTTGGATCGCCATGCCGGTGTGAGGCTTCTAAGAACTTTTCGAACAAGTTCTCTATCCGTGAACGTCTTCTTGAGGACGTGTAGATCATTTACTATTGTTGAAAAGCGCTCAAACATCTCATCTACTTTTTCTCCTTCCTTCATATGAAACAATTCGTAAGCATGAGTAAGAAAATCAACTTTTGCTTCTCTTACCTGGTCAGTCCCTTCGTAAGTGACTTCTAATTTGTCCCACATTTCTTTTGCTGTTTTGCAACATGAAAGTTTCCTGTAATCGTTAGCGTTAATAGCACAATACAATAAATTTACATGTTTATAATTATTTTGAATCATTCTATTGTCCTCTGTGGTGTACTCCTCTTCGGATTTGGGAATCCATTCGCCTTCCACTTTCTTGACTGGAATTTCATTTCCCTTTGTGTACACCTTCCAAAGGTAGGGACAATTTGACCGAATGAAGATTTCCATCCTCTCCTTCCAGTATGAGTAATTTGTGCCATTGAATAGAGGAGGTCGTGTAGGGCATTGTCCTTCTTCAATTCCTGCAAAAGAATCTAGAGTAGAAGCCATGGATGGTTCTCTCAAACTGTTAAGTTTTTCAGAGAGTTGGGCTCTGATACCAATTGTTAGAAACTACGCTTAACGCTAGAGGGGGGTGAATAGCGTTTTAATGAAATTTAGCGTTTTCTTGTGGAATTTAAATTTTACAGGAAGTAAATAAGTGCAATAAAAATAACTTACACAAGGATATATCCTGGTTGGCCACAACAGTGGTTAGTCCAGTCCCCGAGAGACTCTCTCGAGATTTTCTACTAACTTGTTAAGCTTACGGGTGCTTAACAAACCTTTACAGTTGCTCGGAGATACAATCTCAAAGACTTCACTTGCTCGGAGGTTCCTCACCTCAAAGACTTCACTTGCTCGGGGATACAATCCCAAAGACTTCACTTGCTCGGGGATACAATCCCAAAGACTTCACTTGCTCGGGGATACAATCCCAAAGACTTCAACAGAGGAAGCACAAGTTCCTCAACACAAGAGAATCAAAATTCTCTTACAAGTATTTGAAATACTGGAACACTCACTTAACAAAGGTACTCCTTGATGAGTAGATATGAGTAAAATAATACGCTCAAGATCACAACAACTTTGAACAATAATATGGCTCTCAAAAGCTTTATGAAATGAGTAGAAAATGATGAACAATTGAATGAAAGCTTAAAGCAATGTAATGATCAGTTAGTGTATGTTGTTGTGTTTAAAACACTGAGTTGAAGCTGTATTTATAGGTGCAAAACTTGGTCTTACCGTTGTCTAATTGCCAATTAAGAATTGCTGAATTTACTCAATGACAATCGATTGTCAAGACTGAACAATCGATTATCTGCCAGTCAGATCAAAAATCAATCCCAGATTTTACGCTTAATAATCGATTACTTACAATCCATAATCGATTACTGGCAAAATTCAAATTCAGATAATCGATTATACCAAATCCATAATCGATTACTTCAGCAACGTTCCAAAAATCATTTACAGATTTTAATCAAAAACATCGATTATAGCAAATCAATAATCGATTACCTCATTAACGTTTTAAAAATTATTTCCGGATTTTGAGCAAAACATCGATTACAGAAAACCAATAATCGATTACTTTGAGGTATTTGAAAATCATTTGACAACGGTCAGCTTCAACAATCGATTGTCCCTTGCAACAATCGATTACTTGTCATTTTCTGAAAATCTCAAATCACACTGTTTCAAGCCAAAGTTTTTGCGACTAAGTATAAACTTTGACAATCGATTGTTGGACATAGACAATCGATTGTTAAACCCAGTTAACTCAACATAATCGATTACTATTAGTTACTAATCGATTACTTAAGTAATTTTAAAATCACTGGGAGACATCAACTCAACATAATCGATTACCATTAGTTCATAATCGATTATTCTGAGTATTGGAAAACTTTACCTCATCAATAATCGATTGTCATTAGTTCACAATCGATTATCTTGTAGATTTGGAAAAACCTTATGTTAACTGTCTTATTCACAATCGATTATCATTAGTTCATAATCGATTGTCATGCAGTCTTGGCTTATAAACAATCAATTATCATAAGTACATAATCGATTATTCTTAGCCCAGATTTCTGAGGTATGTTTAGAAAACATTTTGTCTAATGTAAATATGCATCATTTGAAATCATTTGATACAGAAATAAGTATGCATGATTTTGGAAAATAGTTTTATGAGAGAAGCCATGTTATGGAGTCAAGTTATAGGATCAAGATCACATTTAAGAATAACTCAATAATAACAATTAAAAACAACGTCTTGGGCTTCAATCTCAACATTTGTGCTCTTGTACTTGAACTCCGTCATATATCAATTTGTGCTTTGTTTGTCATTCATCAAAACCTACAAAAGAATACACGTTTAGTATATCGCATTGAGAACGTGTTTCCAACAAGGTGTGCATGTCATGTTTATAATTTAATTATTAAAAGTGGCCTTGATTTATTTTCAGTTGAGATTACTCATGTTAGAAGAGCAGTTGGTGTTATTCAAGGAAATAATAGACAATATAGAATAAAAGAATTTAAGACTAAGTGTATCCAATATAACCTTAAACCTAGATTCATGCCAGACGAAATTGTTACTAGATGGAATTATGTATATATATATATATATATATATATATATATATATATATATATATATATATATATATTTAAAATGTTGCTACAAATATAGATTTCCAATAACTGAGTTGCTAATGCACATTGTACTAATCCTAGGGGTACGTTAAAAAGTGATACTTGGGAGGTCATTAATGATGTTGTTAAATTTTTACATAAATTTGATACTGCTACTGTTGTGTTTTCTGGCGCATATTACCCCACGATTACTATGGCTTTAGTACATATAGCTGAAATTTCTTTTCTACTATCTGAATTTAAGAAGAAAGAAAAACATAAGAATATTGTTGAAAAAATGCAAGCAAAATTCAAAAAATATTTCTTTCCAACTCCTCCGATTTACTTAATTGGTGCAGTTTTAAATCCTTCTATTAAAATGTCTGATTGTCACCAATTAATGAATATTTTGCATACTTATATGGAGATAGGAGAAACTGAAACCCCAAATTTATATGTTTCCATGATCAAGTTAAATGAATATTTACAACAACTATATAATTATTATGCAAATGAATGCGATAATGCTGCTCGTGCTTCTGCAATGTTAATCATGTTATGCAATGTAGCAGTTTTGCTACTGTAGATGATGAAGAAGGCCTTGATAGTTTTAATATTTTTTCTACATTTTCTAACACTCAGACCGGTAGCAGGAATATTGATGGACTTCAATTCTACTTGCAGAAGCAAAAGGAGCCTCGCACAAAGGAATTTTCACCGTTGGGATGATTGCATGAAAATAGAAAGCAATTTCCTGTTCTTTTCGCTATGGCTCGGGATGTGCTGAATGTGCCAATTTCTATTGTTGCATCGGAGAGTGCATTTAGCCAAGCAAGACAACAACTTGGAGACACCCGCCACTCATTGGGAAGCAGTGCTTTGGAAGTTTTAGCATGTTTAAGAGATTGGATTAGATCAGAACGAAGAAATCAAGGAAAGGAAGATATTGATAGTCCAGAAGACGAGGAACTTGGAGATGTATTAACACATGGAAACCCATCCGAATTTAACACGCCAGAATAAGGTCAATCGGTTCATATTGATTATGATGAACTTGCTAGAGCAATGTAAAACATTTGAAATTACTAATTTACTTGTTAAAAAAAATGTAATATTTCATTTTCTACTTTTTCAATTTGAAATTAAGAAATAAAGTAGCACTTGTAATAAGTGCAATTTTTTCCCATCTTACTTGTATTCATTCAATTATTATAAAGTATTAATATAACTTACAGTAGTTATACTATACATAATTCCAAAAAAAAGTGAAAATGTACTAAACCCGGCCCGGCCCGCTGCGAACCCGTTACTGCAATCCAGCCCGGACCGGCCCACCCGTTAAACAATTATACCGTGGAGCTAAGAATAATAGTGATTACCTGGTACAAACTTTCGTGACACACTGTTTTACACTTGTTCTTTGAAGTATTTTTTATTACATGACTAAACAAATATCGAACTCTCGATCAGCACCCCAACACATTGAAAATAATTTCGGCCACCACAGCGAAAATGATAACATAGCACCAGGGAACGATGTACCTCTGGTTGGCCTCGATGGAGTCCCGGCTATAGATCCCATCAAGTTCACATGTAGCCACCAAAGGAAATTTGGCCGTCGATCCCGAAGGCATTATTCGTGGGGATGCTCGATCAGCCTCTCAAAGCGCACGTGGCGGTGAAGATGGCGGGATCAGCCTGCGGGTGATCTTCGAAATAATGCAGGCTCAGTAGGCAGCAATAGCCCAGCTCCAAAACAAGAATCACAAATGGAGCAGGATTGAGGTCGAGCCGTCCCAGGAAGTTGTACACAGGGTCGAATCGGTTTCAAGAAAATTGAGCAAGAAAGATTTGGAGACCAACCCTACAATCACGAAGATGCTCGAAGAACTAACAAACGAATTGAGTCAGGGGAAAAGAAGATCGAGGCAAACAACGAGAAGGTGAAAACTTATAAATCCAAGGTCGATCAAATCCCGGGGGCGCCACCAATATTGAAAGGATTGGATACCAAAAGTTTGGTAGAAAACCTTTTCCCCCGAGCACGGCTCCAACGCCAATCCCCAAGAAGTTCTGCATTCCCGAGATCCCTAAGTATAATGGAACAACCGATCCGAATGAACACGCCACCTCTTACACATGAGCTATGAAAGGAAATGATCTAGAGGATGACGAGATCGAATCCGTCTTGCTAAAGAAGTTCGCGGAGACCTGTCAAAGAAAGCTATGGTATGGTACCATAATTTACCACCTAATTCTATTGGCTCATTTTCTATGCTTCCAGATTTTTTTGTAAAGGCACACATCAGGTCCATCAAGGTTGAAACCAGAAAGTCGGACCTTTTCAAGCTAAGGAAGAAGGACAACCAAATGCTCAAGGAATTTGTGTCTCAATTCCAAATGGAACGGATGGACTTGCCACCAGTCGCTAATGATTGGGTTTTTCAAGCTTTCACTCAATGGACCAACGTTCGAAGCTTAGTGGCTTAACAACAATTGAAGCAGAATTTGATAGAATACTCGGTTGTTACTTGTACCAATATACATAATCGGTATCAATCAAAGATCAGGGTTGAGGAAGATCAACTTGGGGCTCCTTCGGGGTCCATTTATCCTATCAGATCCATCGATAGAATCAAGAGGGATATTGATATGGAACCAAGGTCGAGCAAAGATTGATATTAGCCGTATAATGGAGGTAGTAAGAGTGGGGGATCTGTGCAAAATTCTCCACTAAATGAAAGGAGAAATGATCGAGGTCAGAGATTTCGAGGACTCATGATCATGAACGGGTTCGGAAGGCCTATTGGGCCCAAAGAGACACCACGATTGCTAGAGGCACACATGGCCACAGGATGAAAAATTGTCGACAATTGAGGGAAGAAGTATCCCGGTTGTTCAACAACGGTCACCTTCGAGAACTTCTGAAGTGACCGAGCTAAGAATCACTTCAGAAACGGGGACTCCAACAAAAAAATGAACATGAAGAACCCTAGTATGTCATCCATATGATCATCGAATGGGCTGATGTTACTCAAGGTCCGATGATAAAACACACCAAAGTATCAGAAAAACATACTCGAGATGACCCAACAGAAGGGACTCTATGTTTCAACGGCCAAGATGTAGAAGGAATCATGCAACCCCATAATGATGCATTAGTAATTTCTGTAGTTACGAATAAAACTCGAGTTAAATGTGTGCTAATTGATCCAAGTAGCTCAGCCAACATCATTTGATCGAGGGTCGTAGAACAACTCGACATACAAGACCAGATTGTACCTGTGGCTCGAGTGCTAAACGGATTCATAATGGATTCCAAAACTACTAAGGGAGAAATAATGTTGCTGGTAAACATAGCCGGTACAATCCAGGAGACCAAGTTTTATGTAATCAAGGGGTACATGAGATACAACGTCCTGTTCAGAAGACCATGGATCCACAACATGTTGGTTGTGCCCTCGACCCTTCACCAGGTATTAAATTTTCCAACACTAGAGGGGATAACGACTGTTTACGGGGAACAAACCACCGCAAAAGAGATGTTTGTCATCGATGAATTAATTCCAATATCAACACTCTCATCGAAAAAGGACTCGGGTTTGAAAGCAAAATAGAAACCAAATAGCAATCATAGATGACATCCTCGACCCGATCAGACAAGCAAGGGATTGACGAAGACAACGATTACGGGGTTCCTCGATCCTTTATAGCTCCCGATGATTCCGATGCTACCAAATCAATGGTCAAAGAGCTGGAGAAAATCATGTTGATCGAACACCTGCAGGATCGAAAGGTATACCTGTGCACAGGGTTAACTCTCGAGCTTAGAAAAAAAACTCATTCAATTTTTTAAAGTTGATATGGATTGTTTTCCATCTTGATATGACTTGGATCCCACCAGGGTACTCACAAGCTGAGCTTGGATGCGAAATACCATCCGGTAAAGTGAAAAAGGAGGCCCCGATCTGGGATCAAACATGCCTTCATCAAGGATGAGGTAACTAAACCCCTTAAAATATGGTCCATCCGGGAGGTCAAATACCCAGAATGGTAGAAAATGTAGTAGTAGTTCCTAGAAAAGGGGACAAACTAAGAATGTGTGTGGATTATAAAGATTTAAATAAGGCATGCCCCAAAAATTCTTTCCATTTGCCTAACACCGATCGCATGATTGACGCCACGAACGGCCACGAGATTCTCAATTTTCTCGATGCCTATCCGGGTACAACCAAATACGGATGAACTCGGGTGACCAAAAAAAACTTCTTTCATCACTAAGTATGGCACATATTGCTATAACATAATGCTATTTAGATAAAAAAAATGTTGGTGCCACTTATCAACAACTAGTAAACTGAATGTTCGATGAACAAATAGGAAAAATTGTGGAAGTTTATATTGATGATAGAATTAAGTTCTTGCAAGCAGCGGACCACTTCAAGAATTTGCAAGAAACCGTTAGTATATTGAAGAAATAAAACATGAAGTTGAATCCAGAAAAGTGTGTGTTCGGGTCCAGTAAATTTCTATAATTTATGGTATCCAACCGATGGATCAAGATCAACCCCCACAAGATTAAATCTATCGAGGATATCATGGTAGTGGATAATGTGAAGATGATATAAAGGCTAACTGGGCACATTGTAGCCCTAGGGCAATTCATCTCGAGATCGTCTGATAAAAGCCATCAATTTTTCTCGTTGCTGAAAAAAAACTTCACATAGACCCTGGAATGCCAACGGGCCTTAGAAGAAATTAAATGATACTTATCGAGCTTGTCATTGCTTCACACACCAATGACAGATGAACGACCATACTTGTATCTACAACAACAACAATAACAACCCAGTATAATCCCACTTAGTGGGGTCTGGGGAGGGTAGTGTGTACGCAGACCTTACCCCTACCCTAGGATAGAGAGGTTGTTTCCTAATAGACCCCCGACATCCTTCTCCAAGAACTTCCCACCTTGCTCTTGGGGAGACTCGAACTCACAACCTCTTGGTTGGAAGTGGGGGTTGCTTACCATCAGAGCAAACCCTCTTGTCCATACTTGTATCTAGCAGTATCAAAAATAGCAGTAAGTGAAGTCCTAGTCCGGGAAGAACAAGGTGTGCAATTTCCGATTTATTATGTTAGTAGGATGCCGAAACTAGATATCCTCACCTAGAAAAATTGTCACTCGCCTTGCTAAAAGCCTCTAGAAAACTGAAACCATATTTTGAGTGCCATCATATATATATTGTGACAACCTACCCTTTATGAAATATAATGCATAAACCTGAACTCTCGCGGCGATTGGCCAAATGTGTCATGGAAATTAGTGGGTACAATATCGAATATCAACCCCAAACAACCTTTAAATCCCAAATTTTGGCAGATTTCGTAGCCAACTTTATGCCGGCCTTAATATCCAAAGTCGAAAGAGAGTTATTGGTAAACTCGAGAATGTCTTTGGGAATCTGGACCCTCTTTATGGATGGTGCCTCAAACGTAAAGGGGTCCGGACTTGGCATCACTATGAAGCCACACATAGGAATTATAGATAGACAATCTATTAGAACTATTAAATTGACTAACAATGAGATCGAATATGAGTCCATGATTGCATGTCTCGAACTGGCCAAAGGCTTGGGGGCGAAGGTGATCGAAGCTAAGAGTGACTCCCTCCTTGTAGTAAAGGGGTCCGGACTTGGCATCATTATGAAGCCACCCATAGGAATTATAGATAGACAATCTATTAGAACTATAAATTGACTAACAATGAGGCCGAATATGAGTCCATGATTGCATGTCTCGAACTGGCCAAAGGCTTGTGGGCGAAGGTGATCGAAGCTAAGCGTGACTCCCTCCTTGTACTAAACCAAGTTAATGAAACGTTAGGAGTCAGAGAAAAACGAATGCAAAGATACCTAAACAAGTTACAGGTAGCATTATATCAGTTCAAAGAGTGGACTTTGCAACATGTTCCTCAAGATTAAATAGTAAGGCAGATGCCCTTGCAAATATAGAATCGTCGGTCGAACATGACAAGCTCAACTCGGGGGCATTCATACAGCTCATGAGGTCGATATTAAAGGAAGGTCATACCGAAATAAACTCCAAAAGCTAAACTAGTGATTAGAGAAATAAATATGTAGAATATTTGAAGACTGAGAAACTTCCCTCAGATCCAAAAAAACTGAGGGCCTTGCGCATAAAGTAAGCCCAATTTAGCTTGGTTGACGATGAAACCTTGCTCAGGAGAATAATCGATGGCCTGCTAGCAATATATTTGGGACTGGAAGATACCAAGTATGTTTTGAGGGAAGTCCACCGGAGGCACCTACGAGAACCACTCAGGCGCCGAATCATTGGATCAAAAGGTAATCAGAGCCAGCTAGTACTAGATCGATATGGAAAAAAATATGATGGAGTTAGTGAAAAAATGTGATAAGTGCCAAAGACAAACTTCAATGATTCATCAACCTGTGGAGTTGCTGCATTTTGTTTCATCTCCGTGGTCATTCATGAAGTGAGGGATGGACATCGCTGGCCCTCTTCTATCGACACCGGGTAAGGCTCAATTTGCCTTATTTATGATTGACTATTTCTCTAAGTGGGTTAAAGCACATGCATACGATAAGGTTAGGGAGAAGAAAGTCATCGACTTCATTTGGGACCATATCATATGTCAGTTCAGTATACCATCCAAAATTGCAGGTGACAACGGAAAATAGTTTATCGGCAGTAAAATGACCAAATGTCTCAAAGACCATAAGATCAAAAGGATCTTGTCAACACCTTATCACCCTAGTGGGAACGGACAAGCCGAATCAACCAACAAAACCATAATCCAAAACCTTAAGAAAAGGTAGACTGACGCTAAGGGAAAATGGAAAGAGATCCTGCCCGATGTTCTTTGGGCATATCGAACAACTT
Source organism: Nicotiana benthamiana (assembly GCA_034376525.1). NCBI lineage: Eukaryota > Viridiplantae > Streptophyta > Magnoliopsida > Solanales > Solanaceae > Nicotiana > Nicotiana benthamiana. Next base: position 29,286,037 of record CM067333.1, on the reverse strand, counting down.
CGAAGTCTAGTACCGGGGCTACCCCATTCTCATTGGTTTATGGTGTTGAAGCTCTAACACCAATTGAATTTGGGGATCCATGTATCAAATTCTGATATACAACAAAGGAGTCGAATGATGAGGCCATGAACACAAGCCTGGAGCTATTGGATGAAAGCCGTGAAGCTACCCTTATTCGATTGGACGCCCAAAAGAAACGGATCGAAAGGTATTATAATAAAAGGGCCAACATTCGATACGTCAATATCATAGACTTAGTACTAAGGAATGTCACATTAAACACCCGGAATCCAAACGAAGGGAAATTGGGTCCGAACTTGGAAGGGCCATACCAAATTCTCGAGATCACATGGAAAGGTTCCTATAAGCTCGGAATGATAAACGGAGAGCAACTACCAAACCATTAGAATGTAACTCATCTTAAACTATATTACTACTAAGGTATGACATCATTTTATTTCTTTCTATTTTCGGGCTAACACTTGCATGTAGTCGACACGGAGCGGCAAAAAGTTTTTAGGTCTGAAAGCATGTGTTGCACTCTTTTTCCCTTGAATATTTTTTCCCAATTGGGTTTTTCGGCAAGTTTTTTAACGAGGAAACCGTGGATTATGCTGACTTAGAATCAAAGGCAAATTACAAATCGGTGTCGAAGACATCACTAACAATATACGAGGTTCCTCTACAATCAACCTCGAATACTAGGGGCATTACCCTTGGATATCAACCTTTTGCGAGGAAATTACTTCATAATAGAAGGGCCTCGATCGGTAAAATTTGTTGTAACGGCCAAACGGTCAAATGAACTCTGCCCACATAGGTTGCTCGAGCCCTGGCATAAAACATGTTACGCATGTGTTACTATTTCTTCACAAGAAAAAAGATAAGTACCTTCCTTGCAATTATCTTATGTCTTAGAAAAATTTCCACTTTACAATTTCGTACTTTAGATCTCTTAAGTAAACGAGCTCAAGGGCCGGTTATAACTAGGGTTTGGATGATCACTTGCACACTCTAGGATTGTCATCCGAAAAATAAACTTGAACAGATCAAACTATTAATCAACAATGGCATAAGACCTCTTAAGAACCTGAATTTTAAAGGCCACGACCATACCCACTCGGGGAATATGATCTTAGGCAAGCCTGGATAACTCAAAAAAGTAATATCACTAGGCTATGCCCTAAATAAAAGGTTATTTCCGCATTAACATGGCTCATAGACGTCCGAGAATCGTAACAAAAAATAGGACTTCGAAATTTTCATATCCGGTTTTAAAGGCTACCCTCGATAAACTATTGTCTGAGTTACTTACTTTGGAAGAAGGTTCCCAGTAACCCCGAACCTCCAAGATGACCCAAAAACAAAAATAATGTAAAGGCAGTGTTGTTCGAACTTACACAACCTAAGTTATTTTATGTTAAAGCATTCCGACCTTCGTGAATGCAAGTAATAAAACAAAGGAAAAATTAGAAATTCAAAAGGGAAAAGAAAGCCTTGTATATATTTACACAACAGTCTTTTACAGAGGCCAAAATGGCTTAACTCAAAAAAAATTACAATGGCCGAAACGGCCTCAAAAAGATGCAAAAGAAAGGCAAAAAGAGTAAAGGCCTAAGTAGCCTGATCTTCACTGGAGGCGACATCTCCGCCCTCGGGATCTTCCCTGCCTTCAAACTCACTTAAACTCTCTGAGTCTTCCTCGGGAAAGGCTAGCTTCGGATCCTAGGGTTCTTCTCCTTTGGCGTTCTCCAGTTTAGCCTGTATAGCGAAGCCCTAAGCATAGACTCCCTCGAAGGTTTCCTTTCGAGCTTGACACTTTGCATGATCCACCATGCTTTTGGCATGTGCCTAGATGGCCTCGGCGTCGACCATATATTGGGCCACTTTATGATCAGTTTTGGTGTTGGCCACGGCTACCTCAGATTTGGGCGCCTCGAGCTTATTAACCAAGTTTGCATTATCAGAATTAGCCAAGTCCAATTGGGATTGAAGTTCTTTGATTTTCGTAACCTGCACCGAGGCCTTCTCTCTTGAAGCTCTTCTCAGCCGACTCCAGTTGTTCTTGGGTAGTTTCCCTTTTCGAGGCTAAGATGTCCATATTTTTCTTAAACTCCCCAGCCTCAGGTCAAAATTGTATTTACTTGTTTCTAAATCTCCCCAATTTGTTCAAGACTCTATCGGACATGTAGAATCGGATCATTAGTCATTATATCCAATTCATCTTCACTATTGTGAAGCACTCAGAATACCTACTCGGCCATCTCGACATGTTCATCCCGAGCCATTACTAAATAGGCCTGAAGCTTCTCACTAAGAAGCTTGTAGGTGTCACTTTTATAAGTGAAGTCCCGGACCTCAGCCTCGTGGTGAGTTAATTCCTCCCGGTATCGCAGGAAAGCCTCGTGATGGAGCACTGAAGCCTGCAAACATAAGGGAAGATGTTATGGTCACTTACAACTTTAAAAGTTAGAATATATGAAAAGAAAAGAGAGACAAACTTACCCGATTTAATGCTTGTTGAGCTTCATTGAAAAGGTAGGGGGTTTTCAACTCGTCCATCACTGCCTGATCTTCTTCGATCACCAAGCACCGAAGGTAACTAGCGACCCTCATGGGGGCAGAGAAAACCCGAGCATCCTTCGAGGATAGAAAAAGAAATTGACCTTCTTCGGTCAGGATTAACACTTGGGGTTGGGAATCGATCCACCAGTTCTGGGCTTGATGAAGACCCAGTGGCACCCAAGACGGCTCCTTCCTTGGCAGTAGTAGGTCACTGAGCCTGCTGAAATCTTCCAAAGCAGCGGACTTAACTCCATCCAAGAAGTCATGGATATAAGTCTCCCCTAAGGCTCCTCGTAAGAACGTCTTTACAACATACTAGACTCATGAATAGCTGATGTTGTTCGTTCTAAGTTCGTCTCTCAGGGCACTTTCCGTAGCTCGAGAATCATCACCCCGGTCTCTCTATCGACCTCCTAGCTTGGGGAAGAATAGGCTCGACCCTTTCTGGCTCAAAAGCTTCAGGTAGAGTTTCCTCACCGACCTCCTCATGTAGGGATGTTTCAACTTTAATGCCCGCCGATTCAAGGACTTCTTGTACCGTGATACCAACCCGCGCACACAAGCCACCAGTTTAGATTTGTATTCTTCTTCTTCTTCTTCTTACTTTGGCTCATCCCTTAGTCGATAGACTGAGTCCGAGGGGTAGAGCACCAGTACTTCCCCTTAGCTTGCACAACATCTTCTTCGCTTTCTTCTTTTCCGAGCTTGGGAAACTCAGTGCCCCTTTTATTTTATTCTCTTTGGCTTGCTTCGGAGCAAGTGACTAGGAAGGACTTCTTAGCCACCAGATGGTGGCCTAATTGCAACATCCTTCTCGAGGCCTACAAAGGAAAAAAGATGAGTAAGCTCGAGAAGAAGCCTAAATGATAACCGTTCCAAGAAAGAAACTTACCATGATTGCGGGTCTCCTATCGGCCTTTTAGTAACTCCATCAAAGAATGCTCGGATTATGCTCTCTGTGATACCAAGCCCTTGACCCATTGCTTGAATTTGGGAACTACATCCGGTACCTGGGCAACAACTGAACACCAAAGACATCGATAAGGAAGAAGATAAGAGGAGGAACAACAATATTAAACATCCAAGGCAAAATACTACTTACGATTTATGTCTCATGAAATGGCATGTCTTCGGCGGGGATCAGGTCTGAAATATTTATTCGAACAAATCAGTTCATCCAACCTCAGTCCCGAGCCTCGTCTATGCTTAAGAATGGGGCCTTGCAGGCCCAACGAGCAAGCTTGATCAGCCCTTCTCGATAAAGTCGGTGACTGTAAAGGTGCACAAGGTGATCGAAGGTAAATGGACATCCCTCGATTTTACTTACAAAGAATCGGAGGGGATCACTATTCTCCAAAAGGAAGAATGGATCTAGCCCAAGGTCACGTCGTACCTCTTGTAGAAAGCGGCGATAATAAGGTCTAAGGGACCCAATGTAAAGGGGTAAGTGTAAACACTTAGAAAACCCTCCACGTAGGTAGTGATCGACTCCTCGGGCGAAGATACCACAACATGTTTATCGACCCAGCGGCAATCATTTTTAACCTTGGGAAGGAGATCATCGGTTATCATGCATATATATACCTCGATACGTGTTCACATCGACCTAATACTTTTCAATCGGCGACAGTAGATCACCCTCCCGGAATGAAATCCTGGGATATTCCACCATAGGCGGGCCATGGATGAAGAGGCGGCCTCCTTTTGCGGTACAGTTTTAAAAATTTTTGCCATTATAGAGCAAAAAAAAATTTAGGATGATGTGTTGTTTGCTAAAAGTTCAAGAAATTTGGGTACAAGAATTGTAAAGCAAAGAGATTTTTGAAAAGAAGCATGAATGGGAGAAGCTTTGGACGTAAAGTCTGAATAGAGGAAGGTTACAATACTTATAGCTTGCCGGTGACGGTTCAGAACTCATGATGGCTGACCAGAAATTGATAGACATTTAATACCTCGGTAACAAGACCGATCGGGACGTTTCAAGTTGTTGCTTACATCATGATCGGGTGTATCAGTGATGTTTGTTGCTTACGTCATGGCCCACCGAGACAGAGCTCGAAAACTCATATCGCTTCTCGTCATCTTCTCTATAAGAAGCGAGGGGACTATCTACATATGGTCAAAACCAGGCTTGCCCTTTCGTATGACTAATAGAGACTGGAACATGATAGGCTAAGGTACAACCTCGTTTATATCGAACCATGGTGCAATGTTAAATTGCCGAAATCGTGACCCAGATATCGATCAAGATCGAGATCAACCTAGAACGAGACCAAGCAAGATAGAGATTGATCGTGATTGTGGGAAGCTTGCCAAGCCAAATAACGGAGAGCCAAAATATCCGCAATCGGGAGAAGATCACGGTAAAAATTCCGGCACGTATCAAGAAGAGGCCAATTAATTAGCTAATCATGAGATTTCTTACCTCATATAGAATTGTATGAATAGTAGGGCTCCCCTACTATATAAAGGTGATCTGATTATTTGTAAAAGATATCATACTCATGCAATACAAAGCAATATATTGTCATTTTGTAGCTTTTATTATCTTGTTATTCTACTCATAAGCCAGTTGAAAAATCTTTTGGCGAGGGTCAAAGCTATTCATTTTATGTGGTTTAAATTTACTCTTTTATCGTCAATTTTAATACTAATTTATTCTTCTTAGTTTATACCAAGTTATATCATGTGTGCTTAAAACCGCGTATAAATTCAATTGTTATCTAATTTTAGGATAAACAAAGTGATTTTTTTATATCAATATTCGTGTTTTGTTGATTGCAGATGCTATTTGAATGGTCTTATTGTCTAGAATCAGAACTAGTATTGTTGTTGAGTCCTGGTTTCTTTATTTTTGTCTTGTTTACTTTTTCTTGATATTGGGATCAGAAGCTAGTAAAACAAACTTTGAACGACGATAAAAAGGAACTATATCAAAAGAGACACAAATATTTAACGTGGTTCAATCAATTGAGTTGCGTTTACATGCTGAGATGAGCAAACCATTATATACAAGAGATTACAAAATATCAAGAGAATAATCTCGCAAAGAGGCACACACAAGTGGCATGCTAATACTTGTCCGAAAAATTCTCCCCCTAAACCAGATTTTCAAACGCTTAATGGCTACACTGTGGAAGGATCCTTAATTTATAAAAGTCCAAAAAAAGACTAGCTAAATATTAAAATATTATATTTTCCTTATTGTTAAAGAAAAATCAATTATAATAAATATGTTATCATCCCCTCAGGAAATAGGTAAATCAAATATGATAATAAAATTAGCATAAACACCTAAATGACCAACAAAAGCAGTTAGATCGGACTAGGAATAAAAAATAAAATGAAACAGCATAAAAACATGTAATCTTGTAATCTTATATCAGTACGACTTTTGGCATCATGAAAGGATTGAAACCACATTCATAGCACGACAATTTTCGGAACAAGTCGAACTAGGAGGTTCTTAGACAGTAATTAAGCACACTCATTTCTTGGACCGGTTAGAGTTACTGTTTTTTTTATTTTTATTATTGCAATTGATCTCAAACATTATATGGAGCATTGTCACACCCCTATATGAGTGGGGGATTATAATCGGTATTTCATATCTTAAATTTACCGTTGAGTGAATCATAGGAGGAATTAATCCAAAACCTTAAATAATAGTGAAAAAATTAAATTCATTAAGAATATACAAGCAAGTTCTGAGCTCAAAAATATTTTTTGTTCCTCTTTATTGCATTAACATTTTATTTTCATAAATATTTGAAAAAACGTTTTCAATCATAAAGCATGAGCGATGGTCGAAACATTTGAAATATCATTAAGGAAAAATACATAAATGCATCATGTACTTGTCCCAAAATGACAGTTTCACTATTAAATTTGCGTGTAGCCTATTACCCCCTTAATCTTACTTAGGGTTATTTAAGGGGAGAGTTTTGAGTATTTAAAGGAATTAGGTACGGGATCGGTACTTGTAAGGGGAAGATTTCTTAAGGGAACTAGGCCTAAGGGGAATTAAGAGTATGAGTAAATAGAATTTTTGGGTGTATCGTACCAGTACTGATCATAGGGGAAGGTACTTAAGGGGGCCGTTAAGGATACTTAGGGGTTAATAATTTCTTTATTTAAAATTGCTATATTTAAATACACACAAACTTAGGGGTTAAAAAAATTAGGGGGTAGAGGGGGTGTTAGGGTGTAAAAAATAATTAAATAAAAAATACTGAGGGTACTGGTTCAGGTACCTTAAGGACTCATTTGGTATGACGGATAAGAAATAACTAATTTCGGGACAAAATCTAAGAACGATTTATCCCATATTTAGTTGGAAAAAAATTACGGTATAATTGATCTCGAGATTTAATATTTTTTATCTCTATAAAACGATAAAATAACTAATCTCGAGACAACCAAGGAACTTCCAAGGGTACCAACTGGATCAGTTCTACCAGTAACTTTTTCGGTACCCTCCCGCTCTTCGTTTTCATTACTTAAATCTCCTACCCTTACCCTCAATTGGACCGAGATGGAACGATACCGAAATTGGTATGAACCAAACCGGTTCTGGGCCATCCCCTCACATTAGACAACCCTAACATCAACTAATTGAGAATTAAAAGTAGTAGAAAAAAATTGCTACTACTAATCTATGAGCCCGTTTGGATTAGCTAATTTGAATTAACTGATAAAAATAGGTGCTGAAAAGGTCTTTTAAGTGTTGATATCGATTTAATAAATACACAGTTACGTGTTTTGGTACAAGTGATGAAATTGATAATAAGTTGCTGCAGTATTTGATAAAAAAGTGTTGATAAGCTCTTTTTGTGTTAAAATGACTTAAATAACCTTAGAACTATTTACATTTATAAGGGCGTAATTTCTTCAAAATTTTAGATTTCAGATCAGTTCAAATACAAAAAAATTTATTTGTCATTTTATTTTGAATACAATTGTGCTTAGATAAGATAATTTTTATGATAAGTATAATTTATTTTATGATAAGCATATAATCATAAGTTATAATAATTAATAAATTGACCAAAGCTTATCGCTAAAAAATAAACCTAAATAGGACATAATATTTGAAGAGAAACAAATACTTTCTTATTCATCACAACGTTTAGAAAGTAATACACCAAAAATTTGGTATGTCCCCATTTATTACATACAGTTCACATATTAATACATAATCACATAGATATAAGAGGGTGTTTTGCTAAGCTTATAAGCTGGTCAAACTGGCTTATAAGCACTTTTTGGCTTATCTACGTGTTTGGTAAAATTAAAAGTGTTTATAAGTTAAGTGCTTATAAGCAAAAAATAAGCCAAAAGCCACTTTAAGTTTAGCTTATCAAATTTCAACTTATAAGCACTTCAGATTAACCGAAATATTTATTATTTTATTCCTAAAATACTTTTTTTTAAAACAAAACTCTTTGTATACCCAGTACTTCAGCTGCTTATTATTAATTTTCAGCGCTTTTATCCAAACATGTAACTGCTTATTTTTTAAATCAACTTCAACACTTAAAAGTACTTTTCAGCACCTAATACTTATCAACTATTCCAAATTAGATAAGGCAAACAGGCTCTAATTATGCAAAGCAACAAAGAATCTGCTTATCTTAAATAGTCAATGAGAATTGCAGACTTGAAGAGGCGGGGGGGGGGGGGGGGGGGGTGTTAGGTTGAAAATATACTTGAGGCAATGAGTATCTGTCGAAGACTTTAAGCCATTTGGATTTTATGTAGAAGAAGTGTGAATTATAAAAAGAGGGAAATAAAATGGAGGAATAGTAAAAATTTGAAGATGTGAACGTTTGTCTTGCACTTTGTCCCTCATTAGTGAGGGACAACCTCATTTGTGTGCTTATTTGGAAAATGATCGATAAGATTATTTTCGGAAAAATTTTATCTAATTATTTAATAATTAATTAAATACTAAATCACTGCTAAAAACGCCAGAACCCTGCTGAAAGTTCAGAGAACATAGTTGGCCGCGTTTCTGCCGCGACCGCGGTAGAACCCCAGCAGTCAGTTTCAGAGAGCATCTCTGACCGCGGTAGAACCCCTGCAGGCTGCGTATTTATGAAAAAGCATCTTTTTCCAGATACCTCTTCTGATGTTTGCCTATAAATTCTGAGGCAAGGTTGCATCTTAATCACACGAAAAACACTCCAGAACTTCTTTCTTTCTAAATATACTGCATCCTAATTCGCAGTTACTCCTTCTCAAATTTGTAAGTGTGATTTTGCTCTGTTCTTTGAGTTCGTTGGTATCCTGCAGTTTGTATTGCCACTGTTGCAGGAAGGTTTATTCTGTTTTATCCCGGGAGGCTTTAATCCATTACCTTGGCATCGTGTTAGGGAGTTAAAATTTCTTAAGGACACACAAGAAACTTGTGGACTCGGAATAAGTCTGATTCTCTACTATTTTCAGATTTTTTAATTCTTCTAACAGTTTTCTGATTTTTTTTTTGTTTTAACATTCTAACGCCCACAAGCTTAAGGAATTTTTTTTCTGTGTTGATTATTAAACTGTTTTCTATATACTCTGTTGGAGACTAAAGCCTTGCTTCTTTCTACTCCAATAATTGTTTCTGTCCTTTTTAAAGTACATAAAAACTTTGCCGGAATAATAAACATACGGGTTTGAAGTATATAAAAACTTCAACATTTTTACGTGTTGTATGTTTGGCTTGGTATTCAGTTTGAATATATCAAAACTTCACTGATTTAACAAAAAACTGCATTGTTTTCAACTTTACAGAAATATGACGAATGAAAACCAAACTAATGGAAGTGTTGTGGGAACGGGTGCCACCGAAACGAGTTTTGTTGCCTCATCAAGTCGTTCTACTCCTGCCCATGCTATGGCACCGGCGGAAAAACCTAAAAAGTTTTTCGGTATTGACTTCAAACGCTGGCAAATGAAGATGTTCTTCTATCTTACTACGTTGAGTCTGCAACGTTTCATCAAGGAGGATCCTCCTGTCTTGGCAGAAAATACTCCGGATGATGAATGACTTGTTGTAACTGAAGCATGGAAACATTATGATTTCTTGTGCAAAAACTACATTCTGAGTTGTTTGGAAGATGGCTTGTACAATATATATAGTGTCATGGAAACTTCAAAAGCCTTATGGAATGCGCTTGATAAGAAGTACAAGACTGAGGATGCCGGACTTAAGAAGTTCGTGGCTGCAAGGTTTCTGGATTTCAAGATGATTGACACTACGTCGGTCATAACTCAAGTCTAAGAAATACAAACCATTGTACATGACCTCCTTGATGAAGGTATGCCCCAAGTCAATAATTTTATTAATAAGATCTATCTTATTACTAATTATGAGTTTGTCATCGAATGTATGGTCATAAATGAAGCCTTTCAAGTCGCCACTTTCATTGAAAAGTTATGGAAGTATTTTAAGAACTATCTTAAACATAAGCGAAAGGAGATGACATTAGAAGACTTGATTGTTCGTCTAAGGATAGAAGAAGACAACAAAAATGCTGAAAAGAATCCACGACAGCCGACAATAATGGGGGCAAACGTTGTTGAGGAGGCACCACAAAATAAGAAGAGGACGAAGGCCTCTGGACCAAAGAATTACCCAAGCAAGAAGAAGTTCAAGGGTAATTGCCACAATTATGGAAAAACTGGCATAAGGCAGTGGATTGTCGTGCGCCAAAGAATGATAAGAAGAAAAAGAGTTAAGCTAACATGGTTGAAGATGAAATGGAGGACTTATGTGCCATGTTGTCTGAATGCAACTTTATAGGAAATCCGAAAGAATGGTGGATAGATTCTGGAGCCACTCACCATGTGTGTGCTAACAAGGAATTATTTTTCTTCTTATGCTCCCGCAGGACCCAACGAGACAATCTTCATGGAAAATTCATCTATGGCCAAAATTGAAGGGGTTGGCAAGATTGCGTTGAAGATGACATTGGGAAAAACAGTGACTCTAAACCAAGTCCTCCATGTTCCAGAAATTTGCAAGAATCTTGTGTCTACCTTACTTCTTGTCAAGAATGGATTCAAAAGTATTTTTATTTCTAATAGTGTTGTACTAAGTAAGAATGATATGTATGTAGGAAAATGTTACCTGAATGAGGGCCTTTTTAAGCTAAATGTAATAGCAGTTCCTATCAATAAAGAGAATGTTTCTTCTTACTTACTTGAGTCGAACACTTTATGACATTCGCGTTTAGGTCACGTAAACTTCAAAACATTGCGAAAGATGACAAAATCTAGAAGTATTGCCAAAATTTAATTGCACTAATTCTAAATGTCAAATATGTGTAGAATCAAAATATGCCAAGCATCCTTATAAGTTCGTTGAAAGGAATTCAAGTCCTTTAGACTTAATTCACACAGATATTTGTGACATAAAGTCAACACCATCTCGCGGTAGAAAAAAGTATTTTATTACGTTTGTTGACGATAGCACGAGATATTGATATATTTATTTACTTAATAGTAAAGATGAGGCAATTGATGCTTTCAAGAAATACAAGAATGAAGTTGAAACGCAACTAAACAAAAAGATCAAAATGATAAGAAGTGATAGGGGTAGCGAATATGAATCTCCTTTTGAAGAAATATGTTTGGAAAATGGCATTATTCACCAAACAACTGCCCCTTATTCTCCACAATCTAATGGAATTGCAGAGAGAAAGAATTGAACATTGAAGGAGATGATGAATGCATTGCTGATAAGTTCTGACTTACCACAGAACTTGTGGGGGAAGCTATACTTACAGCTAACCGAATAATCAACCGTGTACCTCATAGTAAAACACAGTCCATTCCTTATGAGAAGTAGAAAGAAAGGAAGCCTAGCTCGAAATACTTCAAAGTGTAGGGGTGTTTAGCTAAGGTACAAGTACCTAAACCTAAAAGGGTTATGATAGGTCCAAAAACGGTTGATTGTTTGTTTATTGGATATGTAACCAATAGCAAGGCATATCGTTTTTTGGTTCATAAATAAGAAAATCCTAAGATTCATATTAATACGATAATAGAATCAAATAATGCTGAATTCTTAGAATCTTTTTTCGTATAAAAAGGAAAGTGAAGTGACCTGCCAAAAGTCAAAACGACCTCGGGAAGAAACAACATATGGTATGCCTAATGAGGAAAATTCGAGAAGTAGTAAACGTCAAAGGACATCTACTTCATTCGGTCCAGATTTTCTGACTTTTCTGTTAGAAAATGAACCTCGTACCTTCAAGGAAGCAATGTCTTCCTCAGAGGCACAATACTGGAAAGAAGTTGACAATAGTGAAATAGAATCCATATTGAGCAATCATACTTGGGAGTTGATCGATCTTCCTCCAGGTAACAAAACGTTGGGCTCTAAATGAATTTTCAAGGAGAAAATGAAAAATATTGACAAATACAAGGTAAGACTAATTGTTGTCAAAGGATTTAGACAACAAGAAGGTCTTGACTATTTTGACATATACTCACCGGTTACAAGAACTACATCTATTCGGATGCTATTAGCGTTAGCCGCCTTGTATGGTCTTCAAATCCATCAAATGGATGTAAAAACAGCCTTCTTAAATGGTGATCTTGAGGAAGAAATTTACATGAATCAACCTGAAGGGTTTGTGGTTCCGGGAAAAGAAAAGAAGGTGCATAGACTTGTTAAGTCTCTTTATGGACTAAAATAAGCACCCAAACAATGGCATGCAAAATTTGACCAAACAATGTTGTCAAATGGTTTTAAGCTTAATGAATGTGATAAATGTGTTTACATTAAGAACGTTCAAAATCATGTAATCATTGTTTGCTTATATGTTGATGATGTGCTAATAATGAGCAAAGACATTGCCGACATTCAAGCTACTAAGCGTATGCTTGCTAGTAAGTTTGATATGAAAGACTTAAGAGTTGCCAATGCAATTCTAGGAATTAAAATCCAGAGGACTCCTAAAGGTCTAGATTTGTCTCAATCACATTACGTGAAAATGGTACTTAAAAAATTCAAACACTTGGAATTTAGAAGTGCAAGGACTCCAATTGACTTAAACCATCATCTAATGAAGAATAAAGGTAAAAGTACGTCTCAATTGGAGTATGATCGTGTGTTGGGAAGCTTAATGTACATCATAAACTGTACACGACCTGGTATAGCTTGTGCAATAAGTAAACTTAGTCGATTCACAAGTAATCCCAACAAACATCACTAGGTGGCAATGAAACGAGTTCTGGGATACTTGGAGTATACCCAAGACTACACTATGCACTACAATAAATATCCTATAGGTATCGAAGGATATAGTGATGCAAATTAGATAACCGCTCAACAGAAACAAAGTCCACAAGTAGATATGTGTTTACTGTTGGTGGAGGAGCAGTATCTTGGAAGTCTTCCAAACAGACGTGCATTGCTCGCTCTATAATGGAATCAGAGTTTATAGCATTGGATAAAGCCGGTGAAGAAGCTGAATGGCTTCGGATTTTTTTAGAAGACATTGCGTTCTGGCCAAAACCTTTGGCTCCTATCTGCATACATTGCGATAGTGAGGCTGCAATAGGACGGCCAAGGAGCATTATGCATAACGGAAAGTCTCGTCATATACGACGAAGACATAATACTATTAGACAACTAATTTCTAGTGGAATTATCACTGTTGATTATGTAAGATCAAAGGATAATGTTGCGGATCCACTTACAAAAGGCTTAACTAGAGAGGGAGTTGAGAAATCATCTAAGGGAATGAGACTATGGCCGAGGACAAGTCAACATGGCAGTAACTCTACCTAGAATTTTGGTTGTTCCGAGATCTAGGTTCAATGAGCTCAAACAAAGTTATGATTGACCGGTTCAACATTGTCAAAATAAAAACTTTGGTCTATTCTCGTGATGAAGACAACGTTCAGTAACAAGGATAAAACTTTACACGTTCTTTAATGATTACCTAAGTTTGATGAGGTATTTATCAAATACTGTCAATCTAAAGGATTACACGTTTAGGAATCACCTATATAAGTGCGAAGTGGAAGCCACTTCAATGAGAATACTGTAAGGCCAATTCTCTACGCACTTATGAAATCCAGTGTTGTTCATGGCTAAAACAAACACAACAATGAGAACCAAAAGACTGTTAAGGACTGATTGTGTAACATATGGTTGTCTAGGTATACACTAAAGTTCGACGATTCAAAGATATCAAGTCTACCGATTGACCGAGTATATCCGACATATATTCACTATAGAAAGTTCAAAGTGAAACCTACTTATCCAGATGCAATTAATCCTTACTTGCAAAATCACATATCTTTTATCTATGATCTTTATTGATACAGCCATTCCCATTTATGTGGGGGATTGTCGAAGACTTTAAGCCATTTGGCTTTAAAGTAGAAGACGTCTGAATTGGAAATGGAGGGAAAATGAAAATTTGAAGAAGTAAACTTTTGTCTTGCACTTTGTCCCTTAGTGGTGAGGGACAACCTCATTTGTGTGTTTATATATAGAATCACTTCTTAAAGCTCTTAAAAGGAGTTAAAGAGAATGAACCCTCGCGCTGTCGTCGCTCGCTCGCTCGGCTTTGGCTTTGGATTTGAATTTGTCAAATGATTGATCGATAAGATTATTTTTGGACAAAATTTGTTCCAATTATTTAATAATTAATTAAGTGCCAAATCACTGCTGAAAATACGCCAGAACCCTGTTGAAAGTTCAGAGAACATAGATGGCCGCGTTTCTGCCGCGACCGCGGTAGAACCGTGGCAGTCAGTTTTAGAGAGCATCTCTGACCGCGGTTCTGCCGCGATCAAGGTAGAGCCGCGGCAGGCTGCGTATTTCTGAAAAGGCATCTTTTTCCAGACACCTCTTCTGATGCTTGCCTACAAATTCTGATGCAAGGCTGCATCTTAAACACACGAAAAACACTCCAGAACTTCTTTCTTTCTGAATATACTGCATCCTAATTCATAGTTACTCTCTCTCAAATTCGTAAGTGTGATTTTGCTCCGTTATTTGAGTTTGTTGGTATCCTGCAGTTTGTATTGCTAGTGTTGCAGGTGTTTATTCTGTTTTATCCTGGGAGGATTTAATCTATTACTTTGGCAACGTATGAGGGGGTTAAAATTCTTTAAAGACACACAAGAAACTTGTGGACTCGAAATATTTCTGATTCTTTACTATTTTCAGATTTCTTTAGTTCTTCTAACAGGTTTTTGATTTTTATTTTTTTTAACATTCTAACTCTTACAATATCGATGTATGAGTTATAAGCCAAATTTTGATAAGGAAGGGTTAACCAACTTATGACTTTTGATTTAAAATTAATTGACTTATAAGTACTTTTAACTTTATCAAAAAGTGCTTATATAAGCTAGTTTTGACGAGCATATAAGCTTTTAGCAAAACGTCACGTATATTTGTTTTTCACATTGGTTTTAGTAATCTGTTACCGCGAAGGAAAAGGTGATTAAAAAGATAATTCTAGATCTCGTGAATACTAAAAACCTACGCCTCCAAAATAAGACCCTCGAAGACTTCCATCTTCACTTTTCTATTTCCCTTTCCATCTTCACTTTTCTCAAGCAACCAGACAATTTCACCCCAGTGATCCAATCAGAAACCCCAAATTTCAATCAGTTTATCCGGTGCAAAGTTCCAGATTGTTTGATGGATCATTCATGGCGTCCTCATCTTCCACCACCCCCAATCCAAGGTAGAATCTATCCTACTTGCTCAATCTCACACTTCCCTTTTTGCCCTGCACCACCCCCACCCCCTTTCCCTTCAAATCCTAGTTTCACCCAATATCCACCTTATCCTCCACATCAATCCCTCCCCCGCCCTCCACTTCCACAACCGGCGGCTTACGACCCCTTTCTCGATCATCGTGCTGGGCCCTCCATGCCCCCTCAAGTTCATCCTCGACCATCCGATGCATATGAAAATACAAACCCTAGTTTTGATTACGGTAATGTTGGAGTAAAGAGAATGAGAATCGATGATTCGACAGGTTCGTTTATGAACGAAAATTTGACAAATTTAGCTAGGGTTTCAACTGATAACGATAGGAGATTGAAACTGATTAGTGAGTTTGGTGCAGCGAATCACGAATTAGACATGGGACATGGTAGCTTTGATGGTGTAAAATACGGAAAATTTGATGGATTTTTAGGTGCTAAAACTAGCAATAATAGAAGTTATATTGATCCAGGTTATGGTAATTTGGATAGAAAACGAACATTTCATGAGCAAGAACATTTTGCAAAATTAGGCTATGATGAAATTGACAATTATTTGCCACGAAAAAATGGTTACAAATACAGTAGTCCTCAAGCCGATAGTTACCACCACAATGTAGAGCACGACCGACAGATTAAACAGTACCATGGACAACAGACCCCCATGGATGGTCACGGTTATAACCATAACCATTATTCCAAGGCTGCTTATGCAATGCAAAATAGTCATATGGAGTCGAAATTACTTCATTATGGTTCCTCATACGACCAAAGGGTTGTTAATTCAGTGAGTGGCAGTGGCATGAGCTTGTATTCAGCACAACAGGGTTGTAAGGCATTTGCTAGCCAGCCGCCCCTTCCAGCTTCTCCACCACCTCCTCTTCCAATGGAGCCGCCTCGGCATGAGCGGCTTGCTTCGTCTTCACCACCTGGAACATCTGCCTCATTTTTTCCAGTTTCTGTTGGTTCTTCAGCTCCTTTTTCATCAACTTATCCTCCACCTCCTGAATATAATCATTCCATATCAAGTTATCAGCCCAATCTGCATGTTTCATCCGCATCTGCAAATGAGGTATTTCTTCAGCTTTTTTGGGCATTTTAGTGTTCTTGCCATTGCAATTTTTTATTGATTGACTCAGGATATGCTATTATTTATATATATTGATTGATTGCCTAATTTATCAAATAAATATTGAAATTATACATATTAAAAGTTTCAAAATTCATATTAATTTGTGTCTGTAACTTCATTATTATTGGGTTTGTTCTGCTTTCACTTTACTATAATGTTGTTCTTGAAACCTTAAGTTTTGATCAATAATTTGTTATACGTGATTAAAGCAACAGCAAGAGTACCAATACTAATTACTTGGAAGTAATTCTAAAGGAGAACCAGTATCCTAGTATATATTCTTTCTTGATGGTTTCCATCTATTGATGTTTTTGTTACTTTGCCACGTATAACTATGTTGTAGGTATTTGTTAGTTTGGTCTTTTACCTTCCTCCTTTAAAAAGATTGTACCTCTTGTTTGCACTCTTCTTGAACTGTGTACTATATGAAGAACTGATGAGTTATTTATTTAGAGTGAATGATTGATTACATTGTCAATTTGCCGCTTAGATCATTAATGTTATTGCTAATTTGGGATATGCATGTTAATCCATTAGTTGACTGTTTAAATTTATTGTGAGGTATTTGGGATCTTGTTTTTTCTTTCTCCATTTGTCTCTTCTATTGATCCTAAAAAGTTCATTCTTTAACTAGAGGGTTAATGTGGTCGGGAGATGCCTCCACTTCCAACTAGTTGACTAGGAGTTCGAGCTGGTTAAAGGGAACTGCTAATGATTCCCTTGGGATGTGGTGTGGGTTATGAAAGAGGAAAAAAGAAATTCATTCTTCTTCTTGTGTTAGGATAATACACAGTACTTATAGGATCAAGCTCTTGAGTAGTGATAATTACTTTGATGTACAGGGAAATCCAGGGAAGTGATTGCCTTCTTGTATGTTGATTCACATGATATTGATACAAGTTCTTATGCATATTTAAAACATAAACACCAAAAAACGCTTCCTTTGTGGTTTTTTCAATTGAGGTAGACTTATTTTATGTTTTACCAATTAAGATTACGGTCTTCTACTATTAAATTTTCAAATTTGTGAAAGACTTGAAACAATGCTGTACTTTTGCAAGGCAGGCTTTGGGGTATACGTGTTCAACTGTTTGTGTTTCTAACATTATTTATTTGTTATTGTTGGTATGTCTTGCTATAATAATTTGGGCGGGCCTATTATCTACTGATGTTTCGAACCATGTGCCAATGGTCCTTTGGGATTTCTCAATTGTAAAGAAAATGTCGTACTATAATAATTTGATCTTTTCTGCATTATCTTGTTGACATGGGTTTCTAGCATATCTGTGGTAGCTTATCTAAAATTGGATGTTTCTTCATCCATATATTTATCTCCTATGTATTTTTAATTGTATTCTAATCCTTGCAATATGATTCACAATGGCGTGCGCACTTCATATGATGTGTATTTGGATGTGCTCCCAATTGATAACTTTGAATCTTACAACATCCTATGCACGCCTAAACAATATCTCCTAACATTTTCTTAAGCTAATCTGTTGTGCGATTTTGGGGTTCTGTCAAGTTTTGGGATTCTAATTCTCTTTTCCGTCTTTTTTGGCCTTCTCTTGTCTTTTGCACCCTCAGCGGGAAAGAGGGTCTTTTTAATAACAGATGTACACCTCCGTGTCTTTAGCTTGCTTCTTGACTTAACAAGTTGATATCCCTTTTATGTTGGTGTTATGTTATGTGAAGCAGGCCTAATATATCTGATTTTGTGTTATCCAGGAACTCCATATGCTCCGTTATACGTCATCATCTATGAGTTCCAGAGGAAGAGAACAACCTTTGCGTGACCTACCTTCGGAGAAGTCAAAAATCATTGATGCTTCTCACATACTAAGGCATCCATACCGTGCTACCCGCCCTGATCATCTTGTTATAATTCTTCGGGGGCTTCCAGGTGCTTCTTTCTTTGTCAGACTATTTCATTTAGTTATGGGGGCTTCCAGGTGCTTCTTTCTTTGTCAGACTATTTCATTTAGTTATGCACTTGTCCATTTTGTTTTTAGTTGACATATGATGGACTACAAGCTTGATATCTTTAAATGAAAATTATGATCCTTATATTACTTGATTAAGAGACCTCTCCCCTTGTCCACAAAGAAAAGGAAAAGAAAAAGGTGAGCCCTTCTAATTATCGGAAAAGGAGGTTGAATTCTTTACTATGTTAAGTCTGCTTGAGACATATTAGGTGCTTACAATTCTTCCAGACCACTGAAAATTGGAGACTACCTCTCTGCACGAGTATTAGTTAATTCTGAATGTACTTGTTTTAACTCCCCCCCCCCCCCCCTTCTTTCTCCTCCTATTTCTCCCTCCTTTTGCAGTTGGCATGGTTAAAATTTAAGTGTCATGTAGGGTTAGAACTATCCTTTTCATGGGATACTGGGATCCGTTGAGACAATTCTTTCACTTTTTTCCTTGTCGCATTATATATGTTGGTCTTCTTCATCATTCTATCTAATTTGACTGTAAGTAGTGTAGGGGCAGGAGAAGTATGATCATTTACTTTCGTCTTTTAAAGATGATGTTAAAATGTTTTCATGTAAATCATCTGAAAAGAAGTGGATACATTGTGATCTATAAATTCTTGAGGGCTACTACCATGGGCCGATATGCTACTTTCTCTGCTAACCACTGAAAGCAGGCATTCATGCTATATGTCCTTTTGTGACTTGAGTACCTGCTTTCTTATTTGAAAATTGTTACTAAAAAGCAATAGCGTACTTTGGAGAAACATATGTAACAAGGTTAAAGAGTTTGGATTCTCTCTTTTAAATTGTCTGCTTGTATTTTCAGCTTTATATTACCTTTTTCAGGGAGTGGAAAGAGCTATTTGGCAAAGATGTTACGTGACCTTGAGATTGAAAACGGTGGCACTGCGCCTCGCATTCACTCAATGGACGATTACTTCATGACTGAAGTTGATAAGGTCTTCCTATCTCGTAATCTTACTTGAAGTTCTTTTGATTGTCAACATCCCCCACTTCTATTTCTTTCATATATTCTAGCCTCCTATTAATATCCGTTTCTAGTTAGAACAAGACTTCTCCCAAAAAATTTATAAAGCAAGTACTTTCAGGTTGAAGAGAGTGAGATTTCAAAATCTTCTGGTTCTGTCAGACGCAAAAAAATCACAAAGAAGGTCATGGAATACTGCTATGAACCTGAGATGGAGGAGGTAAAGACATCTCTACCTAAGCTTAAGAGATAACTGAACTTCCACGATTTAAATTTGGAGCCATTAGTTATAAATTATATTATTTACAGTGGAGTGGAATCCATACCCCCCCCCCCCCCCCCCCCCCCCCCAAAAGCCACCACCACATAAAAAAAAGGAAAATAAGGTGCTCGCTTACTTCTGCAGTTCTCATCTTGGATCAGGAATTAGGCCTGATATAGCTTCCTTTCATCTTTTTGTTGTTGATCATGCAAAGCTCTTGTTTGGTATTTGAGGTTTATCCATAAAATTGTAAGATCTAGTGATAGATGACTTGTACAGAAGTTCAAACTTTTACTCGAAAAGGATATTTTATTTGGTTACCCAAGTTCATGGTTACATTTTCTTTTTTGTAAGTAACAAAAACTTTTATTAATGAAAGAAAAAGCACCAAGTTAGTGCCCAAACATAGTTACAAGCTTTGCAGATTTCCGGTTACATTTTCTTTTTTATAAGTAAAAAAGACTTTTATTAATGAAAGATAAAGCACCAAGTTAGTGCCCAAACATAGTTACAAGCTGTGCAGATTTCCGATTGTATTTAACAAGACCAAGGAAATAGAGCTAAAGTTAAGGCCAAGTATGTTCTGCTTTGCCTAGTCTTTGTATGGCTAGTATGAGTTGGTTTTGTATGGAGAATTTACAACTTGGTGTGCACCATTCAGAGAAAGCAGAAACAGTGTTGATTTTGAGTTTCGGTTTGTCCATGTTTTCCAATTTTCTAAGGGCACAATTTGTGTGTTCATTTAGATTCTTCAAGTGCTTACTATGCAACGGTTGGGGGAAGTGCAATAAATCCTTGTTAAGTATCCTCTATTGTTTTTACTCCCGCGAATTGACACTTAATGATTGAAATATTTTTATGGATGTGAAATCAGGCATACATAGTAGAAAGGGCTCTCCCGTTCTAACCTTGAGGTTGAGTGTTTGAGTCACCAACAGAGCAAATTGGGAAAAGCCACTGTTTGATTACTGGTTAGGGGGTTGAGTTCGCCGTATCCACAAAGAAACATTTTCATATTCATTGCATACTTTTTGCTTAAAACTATACGTAATCACTATGTCACTGATTTATTATACCTTTAGTCCTTTAGTAACAGAATCATAGCACTAGGCGATAGTCTGCCCATGTGTTGCTATTTCTCTTGTGGGTTTAATGTTGATGTAATTGTATATCATAGTTTCATCTTTCAAGAAGCTTGACTCATCCAGACTGTAGCGATTTAGGAATCAATCAATGATGTAGAAATGATCTTTTGAAATTGCTGGTTGATCTTTATGGGTTTGGACTTTGTCCAACTCATCATGATATTAATTTGCTTTTCCTAATTTTCTGCAATTTAGTGCCTCGTATGTATTATTACCTATTACCTATTTGATTCTCTGTGTTTCAGGCCTATCGGTCCAGCATGTTGAAGTCCTTTAAAAAGACCCTGGATGAGGGGGCTTTCTCTTTCGTAATTGGTATGATATTCTGGGGCGAATGGATTGCTCTTACTCTGCATTTCCATATTTCATCTTTTTGACCATCATCTAAGCCTGACATTTGGAATAATTTGCATCAATGTTTCCTCTTACAGCTGAATGGCAATTCTTTTGTTTAATATGTCTGTGAGATTCATTGAAATTTGCCTGTGATATGAATGTACACTGCTATCAGCTGTTTTGTCATGCCCTTTGTTGCCTCCGCTGTAGCATATTTCTAAAGAAAACCTCCACTTTTGTTGGATCTAGGAAACTTGAAGGCAAACAGTGTCTCATAGGTTTCTTGATAATAGTTAGCACGTTGGTTCTCGAGTCATGGTAAATTGTCTAGTTAAAAGTTAAACCATAGTTTAATTATAGATTAAGTGGTGATGCAGTGCGTTGCACGGCCTTCAGTTTACTAACTACAGATGCAGTTTTGTTCGACAATTGACCCATTTGTTGCTGGTATTTGTGCCTCATCTTAGTGGATGACCGCAATCTGCGGGTAGCTGATTTTGCTCAGTTTTGGGCAACTGCAAAGGTATATTCTCAGTTCTCTCTATTACGCAACCAGTTCATGTGCTATACTCTTGTTTAATTGTTTTCTAGGGCACTTTGGATGTCTGAAATTTGTAACCTTTTGTGTTTGTCTATATGTGGTTTGTCACTGTTTTATAGGTTGTTAGTTCTTTGGAGTTCTAAATAATATAACCTTAGTTGATCAATAGAACTTTTTGTCTAAACTGCGTGTTTGAAGATTTTCACTCCATCCAATTCTAACTTTTGTTATAGTTGTCTTGTACTATCAGCTTTTATCAGTTGCAATATATTTAATTCACGGTGTGCATTTTTCCTGAATTTCTATTTTCTTTTGTCCACTCAAAAGTATACCTGACCACTTGTCTTTGTACTATTTAGGATTTTATTCCTTTCTTGTCTTTGTACTATTTAGGAATTTATTCCTTTCTCGGGTAGTAATGATCTCATATTGAATACCTTATCATGCATTTCTTTAGATAGTAGGTTTACTGAAGAAGTAAAAAGTAAGCACCATGTCTTGTGTGTTCGGTTTTGTTTGGCCTATGTGGTATCAATAATTTAGTGGTGATGTTGCTTTGCAGTTTGCCTAAGACTTTTTTGCTTTATCTTGTTTTGTTCAAGTGAACTTCAATTCTAGTGTAAAACATATCAATGTGATAGGAATTGCCAAGGTTGTCTTTCACATTTCGAGATGTGTTAAAAAGAGCTTGATTTGATGAAAGCAATTCATAAATGGAGAAGCCAAGCAACTAATAAACCATATAATTGAAGTAGGGTTTATGTTTTAGATTTGTGGCGGTTGAGTTGTCCCACATCGGAGGGATTTGAGGTCCTTGGTCTCCTTATATGGCTTGGGCAATCCTCACCTCATAAACTAGCTTTTGGGGTTGAGTTAGGCCCAAGGTCCATTCTTTTCATGGTATCAGAGCCAGACTCGTCCCAATTATTGTTATCGATGTTGGGCCCCCATATATGTTGTCCACGCTCCAGAGATCTGGGTGTGAGGGGGGTGTTGAGTTGTCCCACATCGGAGGGATTTGAGGTCCTTGGTCTCCTTATATGGCTTGGATAATCCTCACCTCATAGGCTAGCTTTTGGGGTTGAGTTAGGCCTAATGTCCATTCTTATCATGGTATCAGAGCCAGGCCCATCCCAATTATTGTTACCGATGTTGGGCCCCCATTTATGTTGTCTACGCTCCAAAGATCTGGGTGTGAGGGTGGTGTTGAGTTGTCCCACATCGGAGGGATTTGAGGTCCTTGGTCTCCTTATATGGGTTGGGCAATCCTCACCTCATAAGCTAGCTTTTGGGGTTGAGTTAGGCCCAAGGTCCATTCTTTTCCGTAGCCTAAAGTGATTTGAATCATATCTCGAGCCACTAAGCTTGTCCTCTAGTAATTTGGTTTTCTGTATAGAGTCAGTTTCTGTATTGGCTGGAGCCTCCACAGGTAGGAGCCACGTAACTGCTGCTGATTTGTTTCTACTATTACATAGAATTAGTTCGATGGTTATTATGCATGAATTTTCAGAGGAGTTGGTATATGGATCTTTCATCATGAACACCTCTTTGTGATCAACTATTCTCCCTGTGTTTCAGTTTATGTGACACTATTATCTTGTTAGTCCATTTAAAAAAGATATTTTCATAATTTGGAAACAGTCTAACTTCAACTTTCCATTTCCCCCTTAGTGAGAAGCTTTTATAGCCACACAAATGATATGACATGTGCTAGACCATAAGTTTCATGAGTTTTATAGCCACACAAATGGTATAGCATATTTTAAGACCACAAGTTTCGAAATTCTTTCTTAAACTCCGCGCTGAGTGAAACTGTATCACATAAATTGGAACCAATGGAGTAAGATTCAATTTGTTAAAATTTGCTAATCAGATATTTGAAATGTACTTGCTTGATGCTGTGCTATGCTTTTTTCATGTCATATTTCTTTTTATCTCTGTTTTTTGTGATGAGACCAAGTAATGCTGGTTGAGTTCATGTAATTGAAGTAGCAAAATTGAGTTGACTTGCTGTGGTTTAGTTTTCTTGTTGGGTATTTGCCTGACTTTGTTATACATATATTTTGAAATTTGAGCTAAGCATTTGGAGTCTAGTGTAAATTTCGTTGTGTGAAGGCAATCAAACTCTCTCCCAGTAACTCGGTAGGTTCCTGTTTATTTTTTTCAGTCTGGTTATCTGTTGTATAACATCATGAATGTGGCTTATTTAGACTTTCTAGATACATTTTTCTTAGAAGGCAATGATTTCATTCTTAAAGCACTCGGTAGGTTTCAAAAAAGATATGTTCAACGTTTAAATTAAGACTCAACGCAAGTCATTCAAAGTTGTCCGCCAATCTTGTCCATCTAACTATACTAGTAGCTGCATAAATTGTCTTCGTTCATAAAAAGATGAGACCTAAGTAAAGCTGATATTATTAGGCCGCTTGTCGTATATTTGGATGTTAAGTGGCAATAACACTCTTGGTCGGAGTTCTAGCATTTTGGACCAGAACGGTGCCCCTTGCTATTTAAATTTATTGCTCGTGTCATTTCCTACCGTGATGCATGCTGCTTTTGTTACTTCTGTACTATTGTGGCTTCTGCAACTGTTGATTATCATCTTCAAAATCACCATCACATTTATTTGAGGAACTGATTGGTGCCCATCTGTTTACCATGATTGATTTGTTTGCTTATTTTGTGTTGCTTATTATTTCAGAGATCTGGTTATGAAGTGTACTTGCTAGAGGCGACCTATAAGGACCTAGCGGTAAGTTCAGTCATGTATTTCTTTGTACCGTGACAAATTTTCGAGCATTATGTCTGATTTATTGATTTTCTTCCGTAGCTTGTATACATCCACTGAATTTACTCTTTTATCCTCATGTCCTTGTCGATTCAGGGATGTGCAGCAAGGAATGTACACGGTTTTACGCGGGATGAAGTACAAAAGATGGCTGCCCAATGGGAGGAAGCTCCATCCATGTACTTGAAGCTTGATGTTAAGGTACTTTCTCCTTAAAAACTATCCTGTTGCATAGTTGGGTAGGTTCTACATTCCTGGACTCTCAAGTGGATTTATACAATTCAACTTATTTCAGAGTAGTAGTTGTTAGTGTGGTCTTTTGGACCTTATGTAAGAAGTCAGTTTTATCAGTTTTTAGGAGTTGGATGCTAATATGTCTTTTCTTCTTGTGTGCTATTTCAACAATGTGGCAGTCATTACTTCATGGAGATGCTCTGGAGGAGGGTGGAATCCAAGAGGTAAATTTTGTTATTCATAGTTCATCGAATACTGTCTAACCTAGTATTCTACTGGGTTGTTGTTGTTGACTATCTAACCTTGGTTCAATTGATGCACACACATGGTCGTGTGTGGGTGTAGGGGGTAGAAGAGGAAAGAGGAGAGAAAGGAGGAGGTAGGAACTAGGAATGGGGTCTATTGTAAATAACCTCAAATAAGCCCAGTTGTTGCATCCCCTAGTGTAAACACCCGATGGATACTTGGGCATCCACTCAAGTATGAGAGGCAGATTAATGGCATAGGATGCTGCCACCTTTATCTGTGCTTTGGAGTATCTGGAAGTAGCTGTCTGGCCTTTTAACTATTAAAGGAAAAAAGAAACAGAGTAGCCTATGATTGTGTTGGAAATGCTACTTGGAGAGTCCAACAATTTCTTTTATACATAGGGGTGGGCGTTTGGACAGTTCGGATTAAATATAGAATTTCGGTTTGGATTTTCGATTTTCGGATTGAAAAAAATGATAATCCAAATCCAATCCAAATAAGCTCGGATTGGATCGGGTTTTTAAGTTCGGTTTCGGATTAATCGGGTTGGATATTTTGGATTTTCGGTTTTGAGCTTATAAGTGTACATGTTTCTTCTTTTTACAAAAATGAATATCCAAATGAAATACTCATATTAAATTGCTTGAAAAGTTACTCATTTTCACCGCAATCATCCAAATAAAGTATTCAAGTAATGAGATTACTATCAAGAAAATGCAACAAAGATATTAATACGACCGATAAAAAATAGTAATAGTAAAATCATGTCCAAATAGAAAGTATTCTGACAGTAACTTAGTAATTAATATTACATATATGAAATAATATCCAATGAATATGGTGTTTAACTTATTGTTATTAACATACATAATGGAGTAAATATAAAGTATAAAATTTTCGGATTTTCGGATATCCAAAAATCCAAAGTACCAAATCCAACCTCCAATCCGAAATCCAAAAAATTTAAAAATTAAATCCAAAATCCAAACCAAAAATCTAATAATTTCGGGTTTGCCCAAACTATCCTCCCCCCCCCCCCCCCCCCCCCCCGGCAAATAATTATACAATTTTGGCATAAAGTAAAATTTTCTCATGGCTTGTGAAGTTGTCAAAAAAATAAAATAGAAGAACCCCATGGCTTGTAAATTTGGCATTTTTTTATCTTCGAGAATAGTTCGCCTTTTGGCACCTAAGCTTTTGTTCATTTAATAATGTGGCTTTTATTTATAAAACATTAAACTGAGATAATGTGCTAACTTATAATGTCTTATTCACATTTTTTTCTGGTGGTACTACCAAAGCATGTGTGGTTTGTGCTATTGGGGGGTAGAAACTTCTAAAATTATGGGTTTTATTTTGGATCTGCAGGTGGACATGGACACGGAAGATGATGACTCATTGGGAATGCCTTCTGCTTTAGATGAAAAGAACATTGAGAAGTTTAGTATACCTCCCCAAGAGGATATTCCGGCTGATGGTAGGTCATGATTCTGTCATTACTCATTAGGATCGTTTGTATTTATTATGTTGATCTCGTCCTTCTTGTTGTATGCAAATTCTAACTAGTGAGCAATTCACAGTAGGATGGATGGAGTCATTTCTGAATAATTATCCCAAATCAAATTTGCTGTAGTTCTGGTGTAGATGAATATTGTTTCCTACCTTGGCAACAGTGGGCATTGCCCTTTTTTCTAAAATTTTAGATTTGATGTAGTAATTGTAAGTCATATGATTGTTTTGAGACTTCAAGCAAAGTTGAGCTAATTTTATTGTGTAGTAACACAAAGAACCCAACTTCTTATGGTGGTTGAACTTGGCTAATTCCAAGGTTCAGCTGTCAACCCTTTTATCTTTGACCACTGGGCTGAACATATTCTCCCTTCCAGTGATTACTTGTCACATGAGTTAGGCTCTATTAAATGTCCGTCTAAGGATCTCCTTATCTTTATGTATATCATTCTGGAGTAGATACATACAAATTTGTCCTTTCTTCATTGTCTTGGTTTCAGAGAGGTGTCTAATAAGGCATCTAATTATATTTCATTTATTTAATTTAATACTAGGCGATGTAAAGGATGATCAGGAGTCGGACCATGAAGTTGACCAAATAGCTGAAGTAAAAGTATTAGCAAAGAGTAAATGGTCATCTGATTTTGATGAAGATGATACTCGAAGAAATGAAGACCACACTAAAAACTTAAATGCTCTCTCAGGGTTGATACAGTCTTACAGCAAAGAAGGGAAGTCAGTACGTTGGGGTGACCAGGTAACTTATAGGTGTTATGGATGAGCTATTCGTAGTCCTTTGTTGATGATGGTTCTCTTTATGTGAAAATGATTGGTGAAAACCTTTCAGCTGTCTGCTTTCCATCTCTGCTTTTTTCTGATGGGTTTACCTGCAAAGATTGGCGTATTCGAGTCATTACTCCCTACGGTCCACAATAAGTGACCGATTTACTTTTGGCACACCCCTTAAGAAAATATTAAATTCTAGACGAAAATAGTTAGTGTGACTAAACTACCCTTCATTGAATGTTGCACCATAGTTATAGTAGTACTTTTCTTCTCAAGTGTGAGGAATAAATGACTTTTTAGGGATACGTACATAAGGGTAATTTTGGATCTTAAGAATAGTTTTTTTTTTTGATCGCTTTTTGGTGCACTCATATAACCCCTACTTGTATAGAAGATTGGGCGTCTTTTATAGAGAATCATGTTCTGATATAAACTCTCTACTCTTTGGTATACTTCCTATATATGGGAGTTCTCTCCCTTTTTGATTAATACAATTTACCTTTTAGAAAAAAGGTAATTTTGGAAAAATAAATTGAATTTTTTTATTATATAAATTGATACTTATTTTGGACAAAAATAAAAAAGTAAATTGGTCATTTATTGTGGACCAGAGGGAGTATATCTTTTCTTCTTCTCATCGTCTCATCGTCTCATCTCCTGTATAAACCTAGCAAGGGTCTGCTGGGTAAACTGTCGTGAAGTGTTCCCCCTTTTTTTTGTTGGGTTGCACATGGGGTACTTCAACGATTCTTCTCTTAACAATATTATTGTAAGTTTGGAGTGTTATGTATCTTCATGTTTTTTTGGGTATCCACATGCTTTGTCAGTGGGTTTCATTTCTGTTCTAGATACTTGTCAGAAAGAGAAGCACCTATATAGCTGATATTGATTACTTGAGAATGATGAGAAAACCTTTGAGCAAAGATCTTGTTTATCCTGAAAGAGATTGAAGAATTTTTGGAATTGAATTAAGTGGTTCCATGCCATTGAAAGGTTGTGGGGAGATTCCTTTTTTCAACTTACATTAGCATTAGGGGGAGGAATGATTTGAGTGATAAGTGGTTCCATCTCATTTAAATTTGCGCTTGATGGGAAGTTTCTTCATTCACATTGGCATTGGTGTGTATCATATTGGCATGTTTATTTAGCTATTACTCGTTTCAATTTATGCCGTACTTTCTTCTAGTCTACTTCAAGAAGAATGTCACCTTCTATATTTAGTAAGTTTTTATTTACAACATTCCAATTTTATCAGTGATGACGTTCCCTTGTAGGAATGATTTGGCATTTAGATCACAAGATTTAAAACGGCAATTTTGGTATATTATGCAAACTTTATAGTTTAAAAATCACAAGATTCAAAAGTCGTCTTCACCCTTTTGAACTTCGTACCAGTCCAAATGAAACAGAGGGATCAATAAGGTTGGTGGTGTTGAATGATTTTGATGATAATTCTAACTTGTTCCAGTTTACTAACTTTATCTATTACAGTGTTACCAAAATCTTTACGAGGAAGTAGAGATTACCTGTTTCTACCAATCTGATTGTTGCTTTTTCCCAATCTGTTCTACTTTTCATATTAAAACATTCTCTCGCTAAATTTTTCTGCTCACTTGTGTTTTTTTTTATAGGTGACCAAAAGAGGCTTTTCGATAGGGGCAACAAAAACGACCAATGTATCCTTATTAATTGGTCCTGGTGCAGGATACAACTTGGTGAGATTCCACGAATTCTATTTCATGTTGGTGTTTATTTAGCTATTAATATTATGCTTGTAACCTTGCTGAGTAACTTTCTTGTTACTTTCTGGAAAGCTTGTTCTTCATAATACAACATTTGGTTGGTATATGCTTTCAATTTCTGTGTACGTGGAACCCATATGATAAGCTGGCTTATTCATTCAACATATATGCAGAAGTCTAACCCTTTGCCGGAAGAAGAGAAGTTGATAGCAACTAGAAATAATGATGAAACAAAGAGGCAAAACATATTTCAAGAGAGACTACGAGCAGAGCGCGAGTCGTTTAGGGCTGTTTTCGAGTCGTTCAGAACAGGCTCTGACAAGAGGCGGCATCGGATATCTGGGCTTAATGCTGAAGGTGAATAGTATATAAGAAGATGGGTCTAAAATCACATCTTAGCAGTGCTGGAGAGGAAGAAACCTGCCAGCCTTGTGTGGAGGGTTAAATTATTTCTGTTATAATTTAGTAGTAATTTGTTTTACTAGGAGAAAAATGTGTAGTTGGTGGGCCTGGGCAATAGCCATGGGTGCATTTTGCCTCTGTATTATGGAAAATTTTGGAAATGAAGGGGGTTCTATGGCAAAAGTGGTTCATGCAAGGTAGCTAAAGATGTCATCTCTTCCTACTTGGTTTCCCCATGTTTCAGCGGCAATTTGCAGTTTCTCCTTGTGCTGCAGAACTAAGGAGTTTGTTTGAGATTTAAATAAGCAAACATTTACATATACATGAATATTCTTCGGCAATTGCATAAGTTTGCTGGAACTTGGAGGTGTTTTGCCTAAGGAACAGTAAATCCTTGGTTCCAGATTGTGTCAATGGGTTGGTTACCTCAATGTTTCCGTTAAGGGTCTTTAGTGTCTTGAGTTGGGACAAAGGAGCACGATCCAACCATTATCTTAAAAGATTTAGACTGCGCGGTGCTACAATGATTTCAAAGAAGTAATCTCAGCAAAGAGATGTATGATTATACGCCTTCATTTAGATGTATTTGGGGAGAGACACCCAAAAATACTAAATCTTTTTATTTACGCGCGTCTTGATGATTCTAGACTTGGAATAGCCTGGTCCTGAGATTACGACGACGCTAAATTCAACTTGGTCTTACGAATTTTCACTAACCATGTTTTTCATTAAAATTTTATCTTAGGACAGCATTATATAAAATATAAAAAGCACTAGAAGATTTTTATATTTCCGGCAAGTACAAGAATGCTCTATAGAGAAAGCATAGAACTTAAAAAGTAAAATTAGGCATGTGATAACTTACAAGTAGGGTTGGGCATATATCGGGTAAAATTGATAACCCGAACCGTTAATAACTTATTGGGTTATTGGGTTAATGGTTCGGTAATGAGTAAAAAAAATATATTGTTGGGTTATCGGTTCGGAATCGCGTAAGCATTTCTGTTATTGGGTAAACCGATAATCTAATAAGGATTTATAAATTTACTAGTGTACCCTTAGTGCATTGTAACATAGGGTTTCATACTTTCATTTTCAGTTTCAGTCACGCTCAGACCAGTACGCCTACGCCCGCCTCCTCATTCATATTCATGCTAGTCTTCACCTTCAGACCACCGCCAGTTCGCCACCACCTCACGACTCACGCGGTCACGCCTGCCCAACTGAGTCCGTCACTCCCTCATCGTGTAAGTTCTGTCTTCTATAAGTTTTGGCTCAAGATGTTTGTTTCTGTTAAAGAGAAAATGCAGTAGGGAAGATCGTTGTTGCTTCCTTGAATTGGCAAACCGTGTTAGATGAAAATGATTTTCTTGTTTTGGCCAACAATTCATGCTTTCCCTTTCATATATGCATGATTGTAGCTTAGTCTGGATTACTAAGTTGTTTAGTCTCTTCTGATTTTCTGTCATTTTTCTATTCAAGACGTAAATATTTTCTATTACTAAAATTAAAAGAATAAATTGTTATTTTAAATTTAATAAAAAATTATAATAAGTGTAAAGTGGATTAGAATATGAATTTTATTGAGCATAATGTTAATATTCTATAAAGTGCAAACTTTTTATAAAATCATCTTTATCCGAAATCAGTACTAGTTAATATTAACAATAAACTTTGACATTACTGCCAGTTAATACTGTGAAGTCTCACTCTGAAAATCAAACGAAATCAAAATGAGTAGCATTATTTCTCTATTCAATAATTAAAGCAGTAGTATACTAGCATTGTCTTCTGTTGCAATGTTGTATTCACTTCTAATATTCAGCACTTTTCGAGTTCCTTGTTTATCATTTTTAATTTTAGTTTTACCTTATCAGATAAACCGATAACCGAACCGATAATGATCAATAACCGATAAACCAATAATCGATAAGCAATATTTTATCGAATTGGTTATCGAGTGATGATATTTGTAAATCGATAATCGATAGGCAAAATCGAACCGAACCGATCGTTGCCCCCGCTTACAAGATCAATGAAAAGAGAAAACTTAAATTGCGTGTGATGTAGTCACAAATTGAATTTGATGGTGACCACAGGACGTTAATAATATATATAATCATAGGAGAAAATGGTGTAATCATAGGCCCTAAAGTAAATTTAGGTACGCGCCTATAAAAGGGATAAGCTTACTTGTAGCTGCAAGAGTCAATAACAATAAATAGAGAGAGGAGACATAGAGAGACGAGTGGGCACAAAGCGACGAGAGAGTTTCCACTCCTCTATCACAATTACTTTGTCATGGACTAAGATGGTAGTGGTGGCCCATTGTTCAGAGCATCCATGGCCAATAATAATAGCCTACCAAAACTGTTGACTATTTGTTTTATGGCATGGTTATGAGTTCTAATCTTCTTTGTGGATGTATGCAAATTGTTATTCAAAAGAAAACAATAGCTTTCCCATCGTATCTTGTACATGTTAATGGCTGTTGGTGCAAAGCACTGCACTCTACGTGAGTCATCATCACTCGTGAAATGGTCGCTCTTGTCTTCTCCTCTCTATGGAATTGGAAAGCAGTCCATTCATTTCTCCAACTCTACCCAAGTATGTATTCTAACAATAGCTTGCTTGTTCTCTTACAAATATATTATGATATGTCTTTGTGTTTGGTCAGAGATCATATCATCAGTCTTGTTGTTCATTGTCAATGAATGGGTGCCAAGGCGACCCAAGAGCTCCTATTGGAACCATAGAAACAAGAACGTTTCCTGCAGTTTCTAGCCCTGCATTGGCCATGGAACGTCTCAATTCCGCCATCTCTGACTTGGTTAAATCCGAGCCTCCTCCTTACAATTCTGGTATCATTCGTCTTGAGGTAAATCTTTATCACTCACATAAACATGGACTCATGTATCTTTTCATATGCATCATACTTGATGTGCATCGCATCCATCCATTATCATACACAGTTTTGTTATATATATGAAGAAATATTAGTTGCATATCTAATCTATAATTTTGAATCCGCAACTGAATGACAAAAAACCGAATGGAAATAATTAACCACGATAGTAATCCAACTTGTCTATCTCGGAGTGTGTATATATATAAGACACGTGGTTGGCTCAGATTAACCTATAGAATTCCTGATCGTATTTCTTATCTAGCCTCAAGAAGCAAACAGTCGATCTTCTTGAGTATAAAGCATTAGCACCAACACAATTTTGGGCTTAGAAAATACAGTTTTTAATGAAAGAGTAAATTTCATTTAATATTTTAACTGGTTAGGGCTAGAAAATACAGTAATTAATAAAAGAATAAATTTCACTTAACTTATAAAATCAAGTTCTAAATTTTATAAGTCATATTAATAGTATTTAGGAGATCACAAGCAAACTAATATTTATTAGAATATAAATCATAAGTTTCGAATTAAAAATTGATGAAATGAGAAAAACTAGTATAAGGCTGAAATTAAAAGGTTTCGAATGGTTACACTTGTCAATTGCATCATAGTGATCACATTTGCAAAATTACATACTGACAATGTGTATTTTATGAACAATATCCGGAATATCGGTATTTTTTTAATTGTTAGATATTAAAAATATTAATTTTGATATTAACTGGCATCAGTTCTGTAAAATCTTAAGTCAGAGACTTATGAAATATTATATATATGTGACACCATTTCCTCTCTTCTAAACAAGATTTAGATATTTGATACTTGTAAATAATTTAATTGTAAAGTTTTCAAACTTTATTCACACAAATACCACAAACTTTTACACAAACTTGTAAAAGTTTTATATTCACACAAATACGTTGAAAAATTTAAATTTAAATTTTACAAAAAAATCCTTAAACTCAAAGTCAGACTTTAATCTGTCTATCTATATCGTATTAAAAGCATGAAGACTCGTAGCGAAACATCGTTAGCCTTTTTCACCCCTTTAAAAATTAATTTTTTATTGGATAAAATTGTAATTGGAGTTATTTTCCTAATATTTATGACTTTTCAATCAATTAACATTTTCTTTTTTTATTTAAACTAGTTAAGAACCCTAATATTTTGGAATAGAAAATGAAAAATATTGTGTAAACTAACTATATAATGAATTATCTTGTCCTTCCTCTCTGAATAGATTCCAACGCATCGTGTTTTTTGTATCATCCATTACAATTATTATGCTCAAATAAATATAATAAACTTTTATTTAACCATTCAAAGGATAAAAAGAAACTAAGAACTTAATCCAGAAAAACAATACAAGACTGTGACATGTAGTTGTTTAATTATCGGGCAGAAAAGAAGTAAATTTGAATAGTTAGGAAGAGTTTGTTTCTAAGTTTGACTTTCTTCCTTCTTTATTTATGTCCGAAATGTTAGAAAAATCTTATTTCTAACTTTTTGGCAATTTGTTTTTTTTCCTGTTAGAATAAATTAAATCATTTTTAGACTAAATCAAATAGCCAATCAATTTAATGCAAATAATTGAAATATACTACATATATAATTAGTTGGATTGTCTATAAATAAAAATATCCTTTCAAGTAGTTGTCTGAATCTAATTAAACCTTTTATTGCTCGTATAATTTCCATACACTAACCAAATATTTAGTAAAATATGATATAGTTTCATAATAAACGTAACATAGGTTTTGTAAACGTAACATAGGTTTGTTTAGCTCAAAGTTTTCATATACTTTATAAGCATAAATCAATTAAAATCGACGGAGCACCAATCATAGCAGATCGTAATAAATCAATAAACCAAAAGGATAAAATGTAAGAGACAACAGTTAAAGATTAAGGGGAAGAGGGTGAAGATCTTTTATTAATGATATCGGTTAAGTCTGCCTCTCCATGGAGAGGTTCAGAGCCTTACAATGATATATATTCTCTTCGATTAGAAGTAGGTGTGAAGAAGAAGAAGCCCCCCTTTAGGAGTTCTTTCTCTTAGTATTTATAGCTATGAACTTTCCCAGCTGGCGAGGGACGGCCGTAACCACAGCGATGGGACGTCCATGAGTACTGAGTGGGCCGCGATCTAATTAATTAGGTTAAGTAACTTTGGGGCGCCTTCGTCAGCGAATGATTATACCTTCGTAATGCTTATTAGCCCGAGCAAGTTTAAGAGATAGTTAGACGTGCTAATTACCACGGGTCTAATTCTGACCCATACAGATAGTCCCTCCGCTTATTGAGGTCGGAATCCGGCCAAGCTCGATGAGCGGACTTTGCCGATAGCCATAGTCGTCTATGCTTCGAAGACGGCTGTAGCCACCTTTGCCTTGAAGATGGCCACGGCCGTTTATTCTTTAAAGATGGCCGTAACTATTTAGGCTTTTGGTAATGACCGTAGCTATTTATAATTTGGAGATGACCGTAGCCATTTATACTTTGGAGATGGCTGTAACCATTTACACTTTGGAGATGGCCGTAACCATTTACACTTTGGAGATGACCGTAACCATTTATACTTTAGAGATGGCTGTAACCATTTGCACTTTGGAGATGGCCGTAACCATTTACACTTTGGAGATATCCGTAACCATTTACACTTTGGAGATGGCCGTAACCATTTATTCTTTGGAGATGGCCGTTTACCATTTATGCGCTGAGAATCCTTAACTGCAAGGGAGCTGTTTGTTAAGTGAACTCTCAATCAACGACCATGGTCGCAATTCGTTGATTGGCTTTCGTACGTGTAATCAACCGTTGCCGTTCGCATATGTGAACCGGCCGTGATCTTTTGTTTGTATGTACTCTTTTTGGGGCTGGAGGTCGTAATCACTTTATCTTTAAGAGACGGAGATAACCGCTCGTTGCTTTGAGAGGACCGTAGCCGCCCCTACCGAGGGGGTGACCGTGATCATTTTGTATTCAAGATGCGGCAGTGGCCGTTGTTGATTCAGAGATGGATGTAATCGATATTACATTCGGGGACGACCATGACCTGAATTATTTTGAAGATGGCCGCAGCCACTGTTGGTCTAGAGACGGCCGTAGCCGAATACCCGCAGTTGGTAGGGATACGACCGGGCTTGCCACGCATAGGGAAGGCGTCATACGCTTAGTGATGCATGGGGAGTGCTTTTGGGGTGCCTCAGGGACGTTACGACCATTTTGCGGGTGACATGCCTACCGACGGTTGAGCGGTCGTTCCGTGGTGTCTGTCATAATGATGCCCGTTACTGTAGGTCTGAACCTTTTTGCAATTGGTCAGGCAGTTAATGGTGACCTTTGGGGTTCGTGAAAGCCATTTATGCCTTGTCTATAGTTAAGGGGTTGTATCCTTCAATTCTTACTTTTCCGATATTCGTTTGAGTGAAATTTAGAGAGAGATAACTTTCTTGTTCCTAGGTTAATTCGTCTTTCACTTCTTCGTTACTCCGTTCCGCGTCGTTTATCGTCAGATTTCCGTCTTCCCTTGCTTTTCCAGTGAACTCTTTCACTCTCTTTCAATATACTGACAATGGCAAGCAATTCCCTTTTCGATATTGCTTCGGTGGTGGTTCCGACAACCGAGGGCCCAACTGCGGTGGTGAGAACCCCCGATTCGGCTAGTATTGACAGGCTCCCGTCGGTGACTGACATTCTTTCTCTGCCCGACGGCCCAACGACTGATTTCTCCTACCCCGAAGGAGAGGACGAAGTGGATGAAGCCTCCATGATAGGGTAGGTGGGCCTCACCCAGCTGAGGGATCAATGTGACATTCCTCGTTTTGCTGACATCGTCCTCGCCGGGAGTAGGGAGAGGGTGCACGTCGACCATCAAGGGTACTGCGTTTTCTACGCCTACCCTTTCAAGCTAGAATTTAAACTTCCTCTCCCAATTCTTGTGGTGGACTTCTGTCGCTACTACAGGGTATGCCCTAGTCAGCTCGTCCCCTACTGCTACAAGTTACTGGCGATGTTGATAAAGTATGCGGGGTTGGCTCGGAGGAAGATCACCCTTAGGCACGTACTAACTCTCTATGCTCCCAAATGGGTACGAGGTACCATGATTCGGTTGGTTACTCGTGAGCCGACGGCTTAACCGCGGAGCTTGATGACAAGGTTGACACTCGTCCTTATGAGCACTTTTTCTACATCAGGACTGAGCACCTGGTGGCTTGCGCAACCGACTTCCCAAAGGGATGGAACCATGCACATAAGCTTCTTTTACGTTGATCTTGATTTCTTTTGGTTAAATGCCCTATTTCATATTCGTACGTACTGACCTTCTTCTTGTGCCGTAGCTGGAGGTGCGCCCCACCCCCGCTTTCTGGCATCCGTGAGTGGGTTGAGGTCGTGCTCCCTGTTATGGCGGGAATTCGCACGTGGGAGTTTTTCTGGGAGGTCTATGGCCGTAGACCAGCCGCTGGTAAGAATCTGGCTTGTTATATTTTTCTTCTGTGGTAGTTTTCAGTTTCCTATCCTTGACCCTTCTTCTTTTGCTGGTTAGGAAGACCACGTCGTAGGAGGACTCCCCAGCTTACTTTCCATAGGCCGGGGGAAACTGCCTGATTGATCGCAATGCCGGTGCCTCACACGATCCCGAGGGCGACCTCAGTTAAATCCTCAGCGGTTCACTCTCTAACACGGTCCGTGCACCGAGTTAATGAACTTTCAGGGGCCGTGCGTTCCAGGGTCGAGTACGGCGATGAGAGGAGAGAGGAGAGGCCGCTAGTGCGGCGAAGGGTGGCATTCACCCTGGTCCTTCCGGTGGTGATTAGTTTGGATTCCTCGCCATCAGAAGCGGATGGGGACACAGCAGGTCCCGCCCTAGAGGGCGAGCATTCCGTGGGGGAAGCCTCGGTTGGCTTAGGCCAAGGTGACACAATCGCCACGACGATTCAAATTTCAGTTCCTGTTGCTGAGAGGGAAGGTACTTCCTCAACAACTGTTTTGGCAGAGGATACGGGCGCCGATGCTTCGGCAAATGCGGGCGCTTCGACATCCTGAGCAGCGGAGGCCTCGACTTCCAAGGCGGCAGAAAGAAGGGGCGCCTCAGGAGAAGGGAATGATTCGGAGTCTGACATGGATCCCGAGGACGTCCATTTGTTTCAGGAAGGGTATACTCGCCCAACGGTGCAGGCCGATGGGGATTACCGTTATTTGGAGATCCCTAATGACTTGAATCTGCTGCTCGAGGAGGAGAATCTGGTGACACTGTTTGGGGTTCTGTGCTCGGAGGGGAAGAGTGCGTCCTTGAGGGGCATCTCAGACGCCGGGTTGATGGGCGAGGTGGCCGCTTAGAGTATAAAGGTACATGTGAAGCCTTAGTCTATCTCTTTCTTTTGCGTATCTTCTCGTATTAACAGTTGTCCTGCTTGCCGCAGTCATTCTTGTTAGAGGTGGAGAGTGTTCGCTGGGCCAACGTTTGCTCAGCTGTCTTTGTGCGCTTGTTGGAGAAGTACCTCCGCTACCGGAACCAGTGTCGTGACCTGCGGGAACGCCTAAGAAACGACCCTCAGAACCGGGAGCTGGTAGAAGAGATTGCGAGGAGGGAGCTTCATATGCAGCAGACCCTTAATAGGGTAAACACTCTTGAAGGGCAGATCCACCAAATAAATGAGGAGATGGACGCTGAAAGGATTGCAGCCGCTGAGAGAGAGCGCCACACCCGAGCTAAGGCAGCAGAGGCCGCTGAGGCTTTGAATAGGCAGGTGGCCACCCTTGATACGGAGAATGCTGCTTTGAGGAAACAAGTAGAGGATGTCCTGACGAGGGTCTAAACGTTGTAGGCGACCAATCGTGTCCATGACAGAGAATGTGGACTGGAGAGGGGCGCTGCTAATTTCCGAGAGAGAGCATTGGAGGGGCGCATTGCTGTTTGTGAGCGAGACACCCATGCTGCGGCGGACCAGATTGCGGTCTTGGAAGCAGAGAACCAGCGCCTGAGGGATCGGGCCGCTTCTTTCGGTCCTGCTCGTGAGCTTTGGATGTATGCCGAGGCCCAGCTCGACGTGTATAGGAGGTTGTGGGAAGCCAGTATTGTGCCTGAGGCTACCTATGAGGAGGCACGCTAGAAGGCTCGTAAAGCTCGTCTTGACTACGGTTTTGACCCGTCCACGCCCGGGGGTGATGATGGCGCTGACAATGTTGAAGGGGGCGCTGGCGGCACCGAGTAAACATAAAGAATGTTTGTAATATTGTTTAGTTTTCATTCTCTTTTCTTTTATTATTTTTTCTTTGTTGCTGGTCCTGGACCGATGTAATTGGGGGTAACCCCTTGTGAATATTATAAATATATGTGGTTTTCTTCCTTTCTGTTTTGTATTGATTTCATGCGTTTCTTCTTTGTGCTCGTTTGAGAGGGCCTTGCCCTAGAGTTTCTCTAACGAGCATGTTAGTGGTTTTGAACGGTTAGGCGGTTTCAACCATTGTCGAATTGACTCCTTGCCTTAAGGGAAAATTGGTGTAGATGGCTTTGGCCATAGATAGCTTTTGGTCGTCACCTTCTTTCACTTGGTGGGAGTGGGTTGTAGCCGTGTTCGGGAAGTGGCGGCACATGGCCATAGTCCCAGTTCGGGCTCAATCGGACTAATGGCCGTGGTAATGAAAAGCACAGCCTTGTAGTTCGACTTGGGCCGAACTCTACGTGGGTCAAAACTTTAGTTTTGAGTAAGTCGAACTTACTTGAATGGTGGGGGCTCTTGGCCTAGCATAATTGCGGCGGACCGGAACCGCGGGGACGTATGTTCTTGGCTTTGATTCGTCCGTGGTTGAGTTTGTGACTTTTGTGATGAAGGTGTGTAGCTTGAGTCCTAGTTCAACGGTAGTTGAAACTTTGGGTGAAGGCACATAGCCTGAAATGCCGTTCAACCGTAGTTGAATATTTGTAATTTTTAAAGTCGAAGGCATATAGCCTGAGTGCCGGTTCAATGATAGTTGAACCTTTGTAATTTTTGAAGTCGAAGGCGCATAGCCTAAGTCCCAGTTTAACCGTAGTTGAACCTTTGTAATTTTTGAAGTTGAAGGCACGTAGCCTAAGTCCCGGTTCAACCGTAGTTGACCTTTGTGTGAAAGCACGTAGCATGAGCTGATGTTCAACCGTAGTTGAACCTTTGTAATTTTTGAAGTCGAAGGCGCATAGCCTAAATCCCAGTTCAACTTTAGTTGAACTTTTGTAATTTTTGAAGATGAAGTCACATAGCCCGAGTCCCAGTTCAACCGTAGTTGAACCTTTGTAATTTTTGAAGTCGAAGGCACGTAGCCTGAGTCCCGGTTCAACCGTAGTTGAACCTTTGTGTGAAGGCACGTAGCTTGAGCTGCTGTTCAACCGTAGTTAAACCTTTGTGATTTTGAAGTCGAAGGCGCATAGCCTGGGTCCAGTTCAACCGTAGTTAAACCTTTGTAATTTTTGAAGTCAAAAGCACGTAGCCTGAGTTCCGGTTCAACCGTAGTTGAACCTTTGGGTGAAGGCACGTAGCCTGAGTTGCTGTTCAACCGTAGTTGAACCTTTGTAATTTTTGATGTCGAAGGCGCATAGCTTGAGTCCCGGTTCAACCATAGTTGAAACTTTGTAATTTTGAAGTCAAAGGCGCATACCCTGAGTCCCAGTTCAACCGTAGTTGAACCTTTATAATTTTTGAAGTCGAAGGTACATAGCCTGAGTCTTAGTTCAACCGTAGTTGAACCTTTGTAGTTTTTGAAGTCGAAGGGATGCAGCCTAAGTCGCGGTTGAACTGTAATGGAACCTTTATGTGAAGGCACGTAGCCTGAGCTGTTTTTCAACCGTAGTTGAATCTTTGTGATTTTTGAAGTCGAAGGCGCATATCCTGAGTCTCAGTTCAACCGTAGTTGAACCTTTGTAATTTTTGAAGTCGAAGGCACGTAACATGAGTCCCTGTTCAACCGTAGTTGAACCTTTGGGTGAAGGCACGTAGCCTGAGCTATTGTTCAACCATAGTTGAACCTTTTAAATTTTTGAAGTTGAAGGCGCATAGCCTGAGTTCTGGTTCAACCGTAGTTGAACCTTTGTAATTTTTGAAGTCTAAGGCCCATAGCCTGAGTCCCGGTTCAACTTTAGTTGAACTTTTGTAATTTTTGAAGATGAAGTCACATAGCCTGAGTCCCAGTTCAACCGTAGTTGAACCTTTGGGTGAAGGCACATAGCTTGAGCTGATGTTCAACCGTAGTTGAACCTTTGTAATTTTTGAAGTCGAAGGCGCATAGCCTGAGTCCCGGTTCAACCGTAGTTGAACCTTTGTGTGAAGGCACGTAGCCTGAGCTGTTGTTCAACCGTAGTTGAACCTTTGTAATTTTTGAAGTCGAAGGAGCATATCCTGAGTCCCGGTTCAACCGTAGTTGAACCTTTGTAATTTTTGAAGTCGAAGGCGCATAGCCTGAGTCCCAGTTCAACCGTAGTTGAACCTTTGTAATTTTTAAAGTCGTAGGCGCATAGCCTGAGTCCCAGTTCAACCGTAGTTGAACCTTTGTAATTTTTGAAGTCGAGGCACATAGCTTGAGTCCCGGTTCAACCGGAGTTGAACCTTTGGGTGAAGGCACGTAGCCCAAACTTCCGTTCAACCGTAGTTGAACCTTTGTGTTTTCCTTCACAGCCCACATTGGCGGGCGTTGGGATTTGTTTCTGACTTCGGGTCTTTCCTAACTCGCGCTTGTAGTCTTCTCGACTGGTTCGCATAGGCTCCATATTACAGATCTCGGTTCGAGATGCTCTTATGCTTTCCTCCCTTTTGGCAGGATCTCGTGTCAAAGAAGGGGGGAGGTTCCTTATGCGCATTATTCCATGGGGATGGGGGATCTACTTCTTCTCATTCTTCTTCCTCTTGGTCGGAGACGCGAGATGTGGAAGCAAGCTCGTCTCGAGGCTTTTAACTTCTTCTGGTCTGACATGCCGTTTTGGCTTGTTCGAGCTGGGTTGTTCTCTTTCCCCTTTTCTGGTCTAATGATGAACTACGCGATTCTGCTATGAAATCCCCACAGACAGCGCCAAATTATTTAGCTCAATATTCTCATACACTTTATAAGCATAAACCAATTAAAATTTACGGAGGGACAATCATAGCAGATCGTAATAAATCAATAAACCAAAAGGATAAAATGTAAGAGACAACAGTTAAAGATTAAGGGGAAGAGGGTGGAGATCTTTTATTAATGATATCGGTTGGGTCTGCCTCTCCATGGAGAGGTTCAGAGCCTTATAATGATATATATTCTCTTCTACTAGAAGTAGGTGTGAATAAGAAGAAGCAACCCCGTTTTGGGAGTTCTTTCTCTTAGTATTTATAGCTATGAACTTCCCCAGCTGGCGAGGGACGGCCGTAGCCACGCCGATGGGACGTCCATGAGTACTGAGTGGGCCGCAATCTCATTAATTAGGTTAAGTAACTTCGGGGCGCCTTAGTCAGCTAATGATTATACCTTCGTAATGCTTATTAGCCCGAGCAAGTTTAAGAGATAGTTAGACTTGCTAACTACCACGGGTCTAATTCTGACCCATACAGGTTTGGTTTAAACTACCTTCTCAAGGAGAGTATTGATAGACATGTCAACCATCACATTATAATTTCTCGATCCACAATTTTAAAATTTGTTTTAATTATCTCAAGCATATGTTTTGATTATTAGTTATATTATTTTTAAAAATATAGACTATGATATGCTTTGCGTATTAGGAAAACGTCGTACCCTAACGCTATTGAAAATAGATCTCACGTTACACAAAATAATTGTTTAATTATCGTTTAAAGATTTACAACTTTATAGTCAACTAACTTTGCTTATCACAATTTTCTTATATGAAATACTACACATAAAGTCCTAATGTTTAGGACATTAAAATTAAGTAAATTTAAATTACATAATTAAATAATTTATTTATAATATTTTTCTCGCTATTATGTTGAGAATTGGATTTTAGAATATAGGGACTTTGACAAAGAAGTCTATGGAATTAGCTAAGATTCTCCAGAAAAGAAAGATTAATATAGCTTGTGTCCAATAGACTAGGTGGGTAGGGTCTAAAGCGCGGGAGACGGATGTGTTTAAACTATGGCACTCAGGAGGTCAGAGGGGTAGGAACAAAGAGAGCATCTTGGTGGACAAGGATCTTAGGGAGCTAGTGATAGAGGTTAGGCGGGTGAATGATAGGTTGGTGGCTATTAAATTAGTAGTTGGAGGGTGTACTTTGAATGTTATTAGCACTTACGTGCCCCAGGTGGGCCTGGATGAGGATGTTACAAGTGGTTTTGAGAAGGTTTCGATGAGTTTGTGCGTGGTATTCCTCCCATTGAAAGGATATTCATAGGATGAGATTGTAATGGGCATACTGGGGTTTTACTGGGGGCTACAATGAGGTGCATGACGTCTTTGGCTTTGGGGTTAGAAATAAGGTACTTCGCTGTTGGATTTTGCTAAGGCGTTCGATTTGGTGATATTAAACTCGAGTTTTCAGAAGAGGGAGGAGCACTTAGTTACCTTCAAGAGCACGACGGCCAAAACCCAAACCAAATATCTCCTTTTCTGGAGGTGTATTAAAAGTTTGTGCACTGGTTGTAAGGTTATTCTAATTGAGAACCTTACGACTCAGCATAATTAGACATGGTGTTGAAGAGGAAGAACAGGGTCAAGTGTGGTAGACCGATGATTATGT
The DNA here is from genome assembly GCA_034376525.1 of Nicotiana benthamiana. Classification (NCBI taxonomy): domain Eukaryota; kingdom Viridiplantae; phylum Streptophyta; class Magnoliopsida; order Solanales; family Solanaceae; genus Nicotiana; species Nicotiana benthamiana. Next base: position 29,243,043 of record CM067333.1, on the reverse strand, counting down.
GGCGAGCTTTGACTGTGGACAATGCTCAGGAGTTGCAAGAGAAGTTATTGCCTATAGAGGCTTGGAGGAGTAGTGGGGACGCGAGTAGTATGTGGACAAGAATGAGATACTACATTAGGGAGGTTGCGAGAGAGGTGTTAGGGGTCTCAAAAGGTTACACTGGAGGACACAAAGGAGGCTGGTGGTGGAATAATGAAGTCCATAGGAAAGTAGAAGCCAAGATAGCAGCATATTTAAAGTTAGTAGAGAGCACAGACGAGGAGGAGGAGAGGACCATTAGAGAAGGGTATAAGAAGGTTAAGTTGGCGGTCACAGAGGCTAAGACTGCAATGTTTACTCGTTTGTATGAATAACGGAGAGACAAAGGCGGGGGCATAAAGTTTTTTTAGCTGGATAAGATAAGGGAGAGGAAGGCTCCTGATCTGGACCAAGTGATATGCATCAAAGACGAGAACGACAAAGTTTTAATAGAGCAGGCACATATCAAGCGAAAGTGGCAGGCTTACTTCCATAAACCCCTGAATGAAGAGGGGGATAGGAACATTGTGCTAGGTGATTTGGAGCACTTCGAGAGTCACTGTGATTTTAGGTACCGTAAGCGCTTTAGTTTTGAGGAGGTTGTGGTGCGTAAGCTGAGCAGGGGTAGAGCAATCGGGTCAGATGAGGTCCCGGTTCAATTCTGGAGGTATGCAAGTAGGGTTGGATTCAAGTGTCTAACTGGGTTATTCAATGTTATTTTAGGACAAAGAAGATGCTCGAAGAGTGGAGGTGGAGTACGATGATTGTTGTACAAGAACAAAATAGATATTCAAAATTACAAAAATTATAGAGGTATCAAGTTGCTTAGTCATACAATGAAAGTGTGGAAAAAGGTGGTAGAAGCGAGACTTAGAAGTACGGTATCTATTTATGAGAACTAGTTCGATTTCATGTTGGGACGTTCGACTACGAAAACCATCCATCTTGTTAGGAGGTTGGTGGAATAGTACAGAATATGAAGAAAGCTTTGCATATGGTGTTTATTGACCTAGAGAAAGTGTACATCAAGGTCCCTAGGGATGTCCTTTGAATATGCTTGGAGGCTAGAGGCGTTCCTGTAGCATATATTAGAGTGATTAAGGACAAGTATGATGGAGCTAAAATTCTGGTGAGGACAGTCGGAGGAGACTTCGAACATTTTTTGGTAGGAATGAGGTTACACCAAGGATCTGTGCTGAACCCATTCTTATTTGCTTTGGCGATGGATATACTGACACGTCATACTCAAAGGCAGATACCATGGTGTATGTTATTCGCTGACGACATAGTACTGATTAATGAGACGCGATGCAATGTCAACGAAATATTGGAGGTTTGGAAACAAACTTTAGAGTCTAAGGGTTTCAAGTTAAGCAGGACAAATACGAGTACCTAAAGTGCAAGTTCACCTAATGTCAAGGGGAGTAGATATAGACGTGAGGTTTGATTCACAAGTCATACGTAAGATAGAAAGTTTTGGGTATCTTGGACTAGTTCGAAGGGGACGGGGAGATTGACGAGGATGTCACACACTATATATGGACGGAGTGGATGAAATAGAGGCTAGTATCCGGTCTCCTGTGTGATAAGAATGTGCCATCAAAACTTAAGGATCAGTTCTACAAGGCGGTGGTTAGACCGACAATGCTGTATGGGGAAGAATGCTAGCTGATCAAGAACTCCCATATCCAAAAGATAAACATAGCCGAAATAAGGATGTCGCAATGGATGTGGGGGCACACTAGGTTAGACAAGATTAGGAATGAGGATATTCGGGAGAAAGCGGGTGTGACTCCTATGGAAGATAAGATTCGTGAAACGAGGCTTCGATGGTTTGGGCATATTAGAAGGACAAGCCCAGATGCCCTAGTGAGGAGATGTGAATGGCTGGCGCTGGCAGGTAGGAGAAGAGGTAGAGGGCGTCCTAAGAAGTACCGGGAGAGATGATCGGGTAAGACATGGCGCGAATTGAACTTACCGAGGACGTAGACCTTGACATGAGGGTATGGAGGTCGAATATTATGGTAGAACAGTAATAGGCCGTCGTGTATTTTTCTGGTCTATTCTAGGTTTATTAGGCTAGCTGACTAGTACATACTCTTCGATTCTTAGAATGCCAATAGTAGGTTTGTTTTAGTACTATCTTCCGCTTGGGTTTTCTAGTACCTTGCTTGTGAATATTTCTTTGTTCATTTATTTTTTCTCCGGTCCTTACATTGTTGATATCACTTTCCTGGCATATTGTTCTTGTTCCTATTCTTGCTCTCGAGCCGATGGTCTTTCAAAAACAATCTCTCTGTCCTCCAGGGTAGGGGTAAGGTCTGCGTATATATTATTCTCCCCAAACTCCACTTGTGAGATCCCACTGGGTGGTCGTTGTTGTTAATTATAATATTTTTCTCCCAAATTAGGTATAAAAACTATTTTACACGCGTTAACTTTGTATAATTATTTTCTTGTAAAATATACTTATTTGACTAAAAGTGCAATTCATGTTATAACTTATTTTTCTAAAATTAATCATGAAAGAACGTAAACTAAGACTAGTCAAACAAATGGATAAAGAGGGAGTAGCATTTTCCCGTCTAATAAATTTATTTTATTCAAAATAATTTTAAAATAGTTTCAACTATAGTATTATAGTAAAATGTGATTTTACAATATTGATTTTTGATATGTCAGTAATTCTGACAAAATATTTGTTGGAAAGGTGCCAATTGAAGAGCAGATAGAAGCGCTTGAGTGGCTTCATGCTCAGAACCATGTCCTCCTCCCGCGCTGTTTCTTCTCCGGTCGAAGGCCAGCTGTTGAACCTGAAATGTGCTTCAATGGAACTTCTCATTCCTCTTCTAAAGTGGTCAGTGTAGCTGGTGTCGGCTCTGCTGTCTTCTTTACTCATTTACGCCCTTTCTCCTTTGACGATTGGCGTGCTATACGCAGGTAATTTTTATGTATTTCTCTTTTATGGATTAAGCTAAAGATTACGTCTTTAAGGGAATTTTTTAATGGCTAAAACAGAAATACCTATGCAAAAATGATTCTTGGCGGATTTTGGCTAAGGTATAAATGTTGTTTTTAAGTGTGAATATGACTCTGACTGACATAGATGATGAAATTAGTGTAGCGAATGAGAAAACATGAAGCAACTTGGAGAAAAGAAGTCGTTTCTAAGTGTGAATATCAAAGGCGGATAAAGCCCCGTTGTACAATGGGTTCAACTGATCCAATATTCGACACAGAATGTGTAAAAGTAAATGTGTTCGTGTATGTGTGTGTAAAAAATACCAAAAACTCAACAAATATTAGATTATGAATCCATAATTTCACACGTTAACGAGTTTAATCTATGAATCTTAGAGGCTGAAACTCATCAAGTTTAAATTTTGGATCCACCTATGGTAAATATGATTCAGATTAAGGGAGTTGATGAAGTTAATGATTCGAGAAAATCATGAACCAACTTGAAGAAACAAAGTTGTTAAAGCACATCTGTTTTGCCTTATTAAAAAAGAAAAAAATCATCACATGACATGGTCCGAAATGTGGGTAGTGGTAACACAAAGGTTCAGAAATTATCATTTAATTTTGACTTTGTTTTGCCATCTGGTTTGAGTTAATGAGATTGCTAGGCCTAAGTTCACAGTTTCTTAGTTTATCTTATCTTTCCACTACTGATACAACTTTTTTGCATATATTATTTCAAGTTGAATTGATCAACCTATGGATGTTATCTTTTCCTTTCACATTTTATGGTAATCTGACGTGGCTAATGATGTTTTATGCAATTTTAGTGTTACTAAATCATAGTAGAAAATTTGGACAAACTTCACAATGATAATAAACTGGACTTGAAATCTGTCCAAGCCTTGGTGGACAGAGTTACCTGGTTGCTGGTGGGAGGTAGCAGGTATCCCGTTAGTCGAGGTGTATGTAATCTGGCCCGAACACCACGCTTATTAAAAAAGATAATAAACTAGACTCGAAATTTAGTTTTACGCTAGAACTGGCATTTTTTATCATATGGTATCCTAATCAGAGATTATCGAAGTTATACTTCAGAAAAAATTCTTAAAAAAGAAATAAGAGAACCAAAATGGCGCAAGGATTTCAACTAGCAATAATTGGACAACCTGGGACCATAGTTAGCAAAAGACTTGGCTAAACTCGTTGTGTATGTTCTGAACTCTAGCATTGTTTTATCTCTGCCAAAGGTTCCTCTCCAAGAAATGTCCTCTAATTCGTGCTTATGGGGCAATCCGATTTGATGCAACAGCCAATATAGGTCCTGAATGGAATGCTTTTGGTTCATTTTATTTCATGGTCCCTCAGGTAAATGGATTGACTTTCAACTTTTCATTGCGTAGGACCTATTTGTTAGACATGTTGTCTCTTGAATATAATCCATCTGTTGCTAGATGCTAAATGACAGGTTGAGTTTGATGAGCTTGAAGGAAGTTCAGTCATTGCTGCAACAGTCGCATGGGATAATGCTGTCTCTTGCACGTACCAGAGGTCAATAGAAGCACTTCAGGCCACAATATGGCAGGTCTCTCCTTCTCGCTTCATTTAATCCTTTTTGTTTGGTCGTTTCATTTCATTCCTTTTTTTTCCTTTCCTCATTAACTTTTCTTTTAAACCCTATGTTGATGAATGCAGGTTTCCTCCGTTCTTATGAGGGTGCAGAAAAAAATATCTCGTTCACATATACTCGCGAGTACTCATGTCCCGGGTAAAGCATCTTGGGACCAAGCTGTTAAGCGTGCTTTGCAAATAATAAGAAGAAACAACCCGATGCTTATCAAGGTTGCCGGTTGTGTTCTTTACCTTTGAGTTATATTCTAACAATGTATTGTTGTCGTCACCTATGCGTTTACTCTAAAATGAAGTATTGTCATAGAGAACCAGCAGAAATAGAAGAACAAAATGATACAGCTGATGCTCACATTAGTATGTGGGTTCATAACGAGTAAATCTAGGTGGTGTTAAAGTGCATACCTTTTCTTGTAAACCTCAGGTGGTACTTGCTCGTAGCACCAGAGTTGTGACAGCTGCGGACATTGATCCTTTAACATGGTTATCTTGCTTAAAGGTGTTGATTAGCTACCTTATAATGATTAACAGTTCACTAGCATAGTATCTTTTTCTTTTGCTAAAATATAGAGAATTAAGTCTTGCAGGTTGAAGGAGAAAATGCATATCAGTTCTGTTTGCAACCTCCCCAGTCAGCGGCATTCATTGGAAACACTGTAATTCAATTAAACTCTTTCTCAATAGCTAAATGGTGTAATTTAGCAATGTATTCAATCCATAGAATGTATCCTTTCTTTCGGGTGCATCCCCCCAAGGTTGACACTAACATAGATTATGGTCCATCGACCAGTTGAAATGACGTTATATTCACATCAAGCAAAATGTTTCCGAATGGCTACGTTGCACCTTTCATTATATCATCTAATATCTGAAGAGTTATTGGCACTGAAAACAGTTATTTCTGTGTTGTGTATTTGTTGAGTGAAGAGAAATATTTTAATTATGCGTACATTTTGAAAAAAATTCAAGTATGAAATCCTGGTGCCATCATGAAGCCATCATCTTCAACATTGAAAGGACATGAAGCTAAATTGCATGACCACAACCATCCTTAATGTGTTTAGAATGAAAAGAATCTTATTAATTTTTTATAGCTGAGTTTTTAAATATTTATAGCTGGTAAATAGATGAAACCATTTACTGATAGCAAGTTCAGGAGATAAGCAAAGCAGTTGTACTGGTGAGAACTGGATTCTTGTGACGAAGTTCTTGCTCCATCTATTGAAATTCAGTAATGAGATCCTATACCCACTACCTTCTATTTATCTGGAGCATCAAACTCACTTCTGAATGTTTCTAATGCCAATTATAAGCCATGGTATCAAAGTACATGGATTTTTTGCACACTGGATGTAGAAATGGTGAGGAGATAAAATAGTTTTATTTAATACCTATGCTCTTTTTGAATAGCCAGAGCAGCTATTTCATCGGGACTGCCTCAGCATTTGTAGCGAGGCTTTAGCTGGAACACGGGCTAGGGGTGGATCAGAGCTTCTGGATCTTAAGATAGGACAGGATTTACTATCCAGGTTCATCTTTTGTGCTTTATAGATAAAACACATTATGTCATTATTGTTTTTCTTTGTCCAGTGGTGTATTGTCTATATTCTTTTATTCTTCTGCAGTGGTAAGGACCATAATGAGTTTGCTATAGTACGGGAGTGCATAAGAAGAAAATTGGAGGTAAGCTTGGTTAAGTGGCTTCTAAACAGAATCTTAAGAGGACTTCATAAGGGAAGGCACACTTTTGAACTTTCCAATTTGAGATTTGCAACTTGTTCAATATTTTTTGGTGACATGTCCATTTTGTTGACGTGTTGAAAATTTAGCATGTCAAATTTGATCTATTCCAAATTTGAAATTTCAAAAGTTCCCTTGTCCACTTATAGGATATCTCAGGAACCTTTCATGTTGTATAAAGCTAGCTTATTTTGTTTCAAAGGCTGTGTGTTCCAGCGTTTTAATTGAACCAAAGAAAGCAATAAGAAAATTTCCAAGAGTTCAACATCTTTATGCTCGATTGAGGGGGAGACTCCAGACTGAAGATGATGAGGTAAGTCTTGACATCTTTTTTAATCCATCTACTAGTTACTGAGATTGTAAGTTTCATGAGAACTAGAACTGACTGACGCATCCGTCAGTATTTTCTCGAACAATCTTCCTTAATTGGTTCATAATCACTCCCTCTAATTGGCAAAACTGATGAAACAAAAAGCTCACTTTGAATTTCTACTATAAGTAAAGATTTGCTGATTATACGTATATATGAACTTATTGTTTTCTCTGTTCCTTTTACAAAGTACCATACTAAACATTTACAGTTTTCCAGTTTAAGATCTTGTCGTCCATTCACCCTACTCCAGCAGTTTGTGGGTATCCTACAGAAGATGCACGGGCTTTTATTTCAGAAACCGGTATGATTGATCTTTTTTTACCCAGCTCTTTTTGCACCCAAAATGTTAGGTGACTTCTTATCTTGGTGGATAGAATAGAAAGATAACAGAATGGAAAATATAGGCTTGTATTAATGCCTTAATGGATCAGATTGTCCACTTATTACCTCAACCAGTTATAGAAAGCCTGATTCCCGTTGCTTCAAAATGCTTTTCTATATCTAACCTTAGACTTCTCCTTAGTTATCCTCATCATGATATTCACTGGCAGTATTTGGGAATATTTTTCAAAAGGCAAAGTCATGCATAGATTTCCATGTGTGGCCTGGAATGCTGTAATTAGTCATTCTAATAGTTTTTGATAATCAACCGATGGCTTCTTAGACCTTGTGCTCTGGTATATCTTTTAATCAGCTGATGTTTCCCAGAAATGTTTGACCGAGGAATGTATGCTGGTCCTGTTGGTTGGTTTGGAGGGGAAGAGAGTGAGTTTGCTGTTGGAATAAGGTCAGCTTTGGTTGAAAAGGTGAGGTTAATATTTCATTGCATTTCACCTTCGTCCTAGGGTACTCCTCTTCAGAGAACTCGTTTGCCTGTATATGCTCCACACATAATAAGAATTGATAGATAACCACATGAAGTAAATTTTTTAATGAGGGACTAATTAAATAAGACATCGCCTATATAACTATTTATATACTAATAATTTACTTTTGCTATATAATAATTTTTATTATATATCCATAATGAATCAAAAGTTCCGTACTTATTGTTTCACATGTTAGAAAAAAATCAATTTTGCTGTTACAAATATTTCTAATCCAATTTCATATGTTATAGATATTTTACTTTAAATTTTCAAAATCTTATAATATATTTAAGTGATTTATTTTGAACACGGTTATTAAAATGCTGATAAAATGAAATAACTAGGGTCTTGGTGCTTTAATTTATGCGGGAACTGGGATAGTGGAAGGAAGTGATTCATCTCTAGAATGGGAAGAGCTCGAGCTGAAGACTTCACAGGTATATATCCTTGGTAAATTGATTTCTATGCTATTAGACATGCTTTTTATTATCTAGAGGGTGAAGAGTTTCTCTACCTTCTGAAAGCAATTTAGGAATGACAAGTCTTTTTTCTGCTGCATCTTTCTATTGTCTCCTGCAGTTCACCAAATTGATGAAACTTGAGGCTCCTCTTTTGACAAGAGGAGAAATTAGGACTATCAATCAGAATCAGAAAGGTTTGTCATGCCTGCAGCATCACATTTTGGTTTGTCTACACCACTCATTCTGAAAGCAATTGTGGTTTATGAAATTAAGGAGAAAAGAGAAAATTATGTGGACATCTTTAGACATTTTTTGCATGCAAATATCATCAATCTATCATTGACTGTAGTTTCCCGTCTTTTACCTATGTATATACACTTCTAGATTATTGGTTTATTGTACCGCCGTGCGATTCTAGCTTTAGATAATGTTACATACACTAAATTCTTACTCTGAAGGGGTGTGTAATCAGTTTCTATCTATACTGTTTTTACCTGAAGAATGAATTTGCATCAAGTTTATAACACAAAAGAACCTCTATATCTGGTGGTATTTTTGAAATGGAGGTGTCATATATTGGTAGCTAATAAATAATACTCCCTCTTATTTTATATGATGGTGTTAAACTGGAAGCAGAGTTCTAAAAACACTTTCGACAAATAAGCCAGATATTTTTGTAACATACTACAAGTACCCTTAGTACTTAGTGGTCTTCAACATCCTTTGTCAATTACTATAAGAGCATGTCACTAAAGCAAAATGGGAATGTTAATATTAAGGGCTTTCCAAATATAGAAAAGTCAAAAGTATCAATTTTTGGAATGAGACCAAAAAGGAAAAAACGTCATATAAAATGGAAAGGAGGGAGTTGATAGAATATGAGATATATCCTAAAGTACTCAACAAATAATCTTTGAACCAGTAAAACTGAAATTTATGATTGAAATAGAATCTGGCTATTCTCAAATAAATGTTGTACTTTTAAGTAAAACCAGAATGTGCTTATTTACACTTGGAAATCCATCCTAATGTTAATGTTATGAGATAACATAATAACACACCATGTATTAGCTATTTTGGATGTATATCTTTTGATGCGAAAGTACTTCAAAATTTGATGCTTTTACTAATTCTTAGACATAATTAATTTGTTGGATATCACTTTTTTCCCAACTTACGAGTTGCTACACTAGTTTTTTTATTTGTGTGATCAACTCCTTTTCAGATCTTAAACTGATTGATAAACAATTTCTGCAATTTAGCGAGATGACATCTTCTTGGAGGAGAGATGATATACCTTGAGGGGATCAATGTCAATCATTTGATATTAACACCATTATCTTCAGCTTTTGATAGCAGATCAGATTAATACAATTTAGCTGCCAGATTTAGTTCCTCAATTGCAAGATAAAACAGCATCCAGATCTCTATTCTTATTTTCTTCAATATTTATATAATTAGGTGCAGAATTTTTGCTAGTGCAAGCAATTATGCCCTTCACTTGGCACAATACAAGAAGTAGAAATTTTGTACAATGATTATTTTGTACAGATGTATTTTCTTTTGGTATGTTCTCCGGACTCCAAAACCAGGGATATTGGTAATTAGAATACAGAAAACCTTCACGTTTGTATTGCGGAATTGAGTGATTTCTAGAATGCCTTGTTTACTTCTTGTTTCAGTGGCATCGACATCCTTATCTTGGCATGTCCAAATATCATGAAAAATAGCTACTACTATCAATTCGAATTGCGATTTTATTGGATTTATCACTTTTACATTGGTAGAAGAAAAAAGGACATCGACTCAAGAATTTACAGAAGCACAGAGCATCAAAAACCTAAAAGCATTTCAATCTTAGCTCACACTCATTCTCCCCTTCTACTACCAGCTTTGCATTTGAGAGGAGAAAGGGCGCAAACTGACTTCTATAGTTTCAGGTCCTATTTCTATTAGTAACTTGGTGCAGAAAGCACTAACAAGGCTTCCCCTCAATGCAGTTCAAAGAGCCTGAAAATCTTGTTAGCCTGCTTGCATCTGATCCTGGCCTAGGGTGGATCATATCAGGACCCTTTATGAATATATGATTGGGATTTCCAGATTCCACAAAGAACGCCCCGTTCATCATCAGATCTCCCTGTGATCTCCACACCCAATTCTTCCACACACTTTCAGGTGAATACTCCCTTTTGGTCACCTACAAGTAAAAATAGAATTGAGCATCAATTTCAATTAAGAGCTAGTCACAATGTGCTATTTTGGGTGTGCTTTTTTTTAGGTTCAAGGTACTAGGTTCTGTGGAAACATAGGTTCAAAATTTACATATTTATCCTATTTCAGGGTTTTTCATATAATATGCTGAAAATGATGGGATCAATTGAATGCATCCCAAAACTCTAGGTTTGCCTCTGGTGTGTTCACTTTTTTTCATACACTGGACAGTGATGCAACTTTGTTGGTCACAGATATTGTTAATTTTACCTCCTTTGCATTAGGGTTAGGCGGGGCGATGAACCGGTTGCCCTGGCTGAGGATGGTGGGGTGTTGACTTCCACCAATTGCATACATTAGCCAGTGAGTATAGTCATTGTTGACTGCATGAACAAATCCCCATCTCACTCTTGGCATCCTCTGGATCAACCCTTGTCCAAAGTGATTAAAAGCAAGTGTTATCTGTAAAATTGAGTCCTCCGAGTAGCTATCACTTGCTCCAAACAACATAACCTAAATGAAAAACATGCAAATATTAATACATTCTTTGTTTTTTCATTCTTCAGTAAAAAAAAATGTTCTCAGTATATCAAGTTTAAGCTAAGTTACCTCATTATGGTTAGTGAAATGGCAGTTGGAAATGGTAATAGCAGTTGAAGCCTGGACAGCATCAATGAGTCCATCATCACAATTAGACATGGAAACATGATCAATCCAAATATTTGTGGATCCAAAGATTGAAATACCATCACCATCACTTCTTGATCGAAAACCATAATGATTAATCGAGTCTCTGATTAGGCCACCATTACCAGCCTTAATATCATGGATATGAAGACCATGAATAATCACATTGTTAATGAACTGTAACATGAAACTAGCACCAAAGGCAATGTGTACTTGTTGCCCTCTGGCATCAATTGTCTTGTTGCTTGTCATGATAAGTTCCTGGTTAAGCCTAATGACCATGTGATGTTTAAAAATGATCCAAAGTGGCCCTGGTTGAATGACTGCATGGCGCAGTGTTCCTGGCTTAGGATTCACCATATCATCGTCGGAAGGGTCAGTTACTACGTAGATTTTGCCACCTTTGCCACCAGTTGTATGGTGGCCGAATCCAAGAACACAATCAGCTAGCTTCATGCGGTTTTTAGCCCAGTTTGGGTCACATCTCCAGCAACGATCAATAGGGTTAGTGGACATGCATGGACCATTGTACTTGTGCAAGTCTCTCCTTGTGCTATTGCTACCTTCTTCCGACCTCCAAAATAAATACGATGAAAATGTGAGGTTTGACTGTGATATGCATCTTCTTTTTAATTATTATTTTTTTCAAAAATGTTTGTTGTAGGGGAAAAGAAATTCTGACATTAAACTCGGGATCACTATGTGAATTTATTTTATGTATATATGTTGATTATTGAATCCCATTGACGTAACAAAAGCTTCGAGTGTAGTACCAAAATGATGTTCAGAAAATGTTTTCGGTCGTGAATTCGTCTATGACATTTTAGAATTTTTTGAATCCCCTGGTCTCCGTCCCTATTTCCGATATAAAGCTTTACATTATGATACAACTCCGTAATAACTCGTACAACATTTTGTTGCTGAAAATCTGTATATATAATCAGAGGTGGATCCATGTGTATGGGTGAGGGGTCACCTGACCCCGTAAATTTTGACTGAAATCCGGTATATGTATACCTTATAAATGGTTAATTTAAAACAATTGGCACCCTGAACACTAAAAGCCTTTAGGGGCACTGGTTGAGCAGAATAACGTGTCCCAACACGTAAAAATTATGGGTCCACCTGTGTATATAATAGGTATATACATAACTTCCCTGCTCTTCTTCAAAGTTTAAAGAAAAAAAGAAAGGGAAAAAGTGAAAGTCTAAAAGCAAGCAATGTGAGAGAAATAATACTCGTGAACATGTTTGTTGAGATTGTCTGCGACAGTTTCAGGATGAGGATTATAGGAATCATGAGCAGTTTTCTTTGCTTCCGTAGCTCGAGTCTGCCACACCTCATCAAACTCACTAATATTGGCCTCTATACTTAAAACTAGAGTGACTAAAACAAAGAAAATCAACCTATTTTTGAGAGTTCCCATTCTCAATAGCTGTATATGTACAACTTTTTTTTTCTTTTTCTTGTTTTACTTAATCAATTATTCCCCTTTCTTTGCTCTGACAAATAGGGATGGTTTTTTATACTAATGGGTAGGCTTTAAATGCTAATCTGGCAATTATGGAGAGGCCATATGTTTGGGAGAAGAGTTTGTTTAAATACCACTAAGTGCTACAAGTAAATATGAGAATGAGGAATAGAGAGGGAAAAGTGGGGAACCGCTTTTTCTTCTAACCGTCAACTGTTGGTCTACTTGTTTCATTGGATAAACTGTTTAATCCAGAGATATTGCTTGGTGTTTCCTGAATTTTCTATGGATTTGCTACAAAATTAAATGACTTATTTATCCATCTTTTATGAGCCAGGTTATGGCTTAAAATTATCTATATTTATTTCTCCTCAGTGACTTCTTAAATTGTTTTGTAGTCTTTCTTCTCTTGTTATTTTTTTACATTTTTAACGCAATCATGTTAGAGGGTGTTTTGATTGGTTTATAAAAAGTAGCTTTTAAGCTAAAAGTTAAAAGTCATAAGTTGGTAATACCTAAATTTGTCAAACGGGGTAGGTTGACCCGTTTTCGGTCCGGCCCAGATCGGTTGAAACCCAATCCGGCCTGGATAGGTAGTTAGGGGACCGGGTGGGTTAGGTTAGGGGGGTTGGTACATTCACCAAAAAACCGGTCAACAAAAATTACTGTTGAACCGGTTAATCGGCCCGGCCAGGATTGGACCGAACCGGTTTAACGACTACAAATCTGATTTTTTTAAATGTCAACCGTTGCCCAATGGGTTGATTGCAAAATAGTCCTTTTTGGGCAATGTTTTTTAAAAATAAATAATACTTTTAGTAATTACTAATTTAGCCCTTTGAAAAACTATAAATATACCCTCCTCTTCATTTCTTAACTCATCTCTTATTTCTCAAACTCAAATTCTCAATTCAAGTTAAATCATGCCCCGTACTTCTAGTGTGCACTCATATTTTTAGGAACACTTTGATGTGGTAGAAGAAAATGAAAAAGTTCACAAAGTAAAGTGCAAGAATTGTGGTCTAGTCTTAAATTTTCATCTAAAGTGGGTGAGTACAAACTGTTTAAGTTGAGTGTCCTCCAGAAATTCGTATTTAAGTTGATTTGAGACAATTTGTGTTATTTTAAAATTATTAGACATATTTATGTTTAATGTTTTAGTTTGTAAGATTAATTTGAAGTATTATTATACAGTAAAAAATTGATTTTACTCTTTTTTTCGTTAATTTAGTTGTTAAATTTAAACTTTAATTTGTAAGTTTGAAATAAAAAAAAGAACTTGCAAATTATAAGTGCGGTTTTTTTTCATCTTCATTGTATTCTATTATCTTAAATTCTTAATGAAATATTCAAAATTTCAAATATATAGATTTTAAAGTCTTTGCATTCTTTATCAAACACTCTTTTTATAAGATTATTTTCTTGTTATATATTTTTAATTTATGTTAATATAATTTACGATAGTTATAAAAAAAATACTAACCCGGCCCATGGACCCGTAACTCTTCGTGTTCATTTTCTATCCTGATGGACTTGGACTCATTATGCCTGGTTTTGAATAACCCGTAACCGGCCCGAATTGGAAACTTTCCGGTTACCTTTTTTTTCCAACTCGAACCAGTCCAACCCACCCTTTAAACACCCATAGTAATATCCAATGTTTGGCTTTTGGCTTATTTTTGTACTTTTATGCCTAAAAAGTAAGTACTTTAAATGCTTTTTATCATTTCAACACCACAGAAACCAAAAAAATGCTTAAAAGCCAATAAACACTTAAAATAAGCCAATCCAAACACCCAGTTATCCTAAAATTTCATGAGGATATGCCTATGTATATATAATCTTACAAACCGAATGCGTTTGATACGCAAGAAAAATGCTATCCGTGAGAGATGTATTACATTGGACATAGGGGGTGGGCATTGGTTGGTTCGGTTATGAATATTATCTGTTTAGCATATCGGTTATCGGTTTACAAATTTGGTAAACCGATAACAAAACCAATAAGATATTGATTATCAGGTATCGGTTAATCGGTTATCGATCATTATCGGTTCGGTTATCAGTTTACCCGAAAAGATAACTCAATCTAGAGTTAAGTAAAAAGGAAAAGACAATTCACTGGAGTTAAGCGAAAAAGAGAATAATTCACATATAGTATACTAAAAACTTGCGCTAGGAGTAACTAGTAAGATCTATGAAGAATGAAGATAAAGCAATTGAAGAGAGGGGTTGAGAAAGAATAGGAGAGAATGAACTGAAGCCCCTAGCATTTTTATATACTTAAGGGTAAAGTCATAATTTTATTAATTCTTATTGGGCTATCCGTTTACCCATTAACAAAATTAGCAAACCGATGCTCAAACCAATAACCGAATAGTTAAAAAATTCTAAATCGTTACCGAACCGTTAACCTAATAACCCGATACTGATAACCCAATAAATAATTAACGATTCGGGTTATCTATTTTACCCGATATATACCCAACCCTAATTGAACATACGTTTTCCAAATCATTTTCGAGAATTTGGTGCAGATCAATGTGGGCAACACATATCAACATTACAAAACCGAAGATATTGTATGACGATAGTGTAAAGATGATAGTATCAGCTTTATATATCTATATTTATACTATATTAAAAGTACGAATACCCTTAGCGAAATAACATTTTCCATTTTTGCCCTTTAAATAAAGTTTCATACTAGACAAAATAGTCATTTTAATTATCTCCCTAATATTTAGGAATAGTCATTAATTATTTTCCTAATATTAGGACTTTAAAATCAACTAAATTTTGTGTCCCACAACTTTCCCTATTTAACATATGTGTAATATAACATATCTTCAAAAGGAAAACTAATAAGTTAAAAAGAAAAGAAAGAGTAAGACAAATTTCGACTGTTTTGTTTCGCATTTTGACTTTTTAATGTTATTTATAGATAAAAGGTTACTTCATTTATTCATTTTGAGCCACGTCATGAAAAAATGTTTATGTTTTTTTTTGGCTGACTTGATACTTCTACTAAATACTTTTAATTATAAAAATTTTATTTTTCTAACTCCTATATTTATAATGTAAAAAAATTATCAAACGAACATATTAAGATGTGTTATAAATAGACTTCTATTTAAGGTGAATGTCTATAATTAGAGAGATTCTAGAGTTTTATTCTTGGTAGCTAAGTCACTACCTCCCTATAAATAAAGGGGTCTTCTACCATTGTAAATCATCCCGAACAATCCCCAAAGTATCAATAAGAATACTCCTCTCCCTATTCTATCTATATTGTTCTTGTTCTTGTATTATTATTCTTGTTCTTATATTATTTCATAACACGTTATCAGCACGAGACTCTACCGTCTCAAGAAACACTTTGAGAAGATTAAGGAGAAATTCGCCCCCACGAATTTCGCTAATTCCGGGAATTATCCGGGTCACGCTTCAGGAGATAAGTATCGATTTTATGTTCGATTAAAATATATAATATGTGTTGTTTCCTTGTCTGCAGCTTTCCATCAAAGACACACAACTTGTTCATAATTGGGGTCATTAAACTCTGGGAGCAAGCATTAGAAATATGGGTTTGTAGGACTTAGTAATTTTGCGTACAGGAAACAAGTTGATTTTTTTCTCATGTGCTGTAAAATCATCTCCTTATTTCGCGGGATAACGCGGTAGAATTTCTATACGGAAAATAGAAGAGATGGTATCATCATAAAGTAATGTAACGGGATGGAAACTCAAGAGGTACATTCGATATCACAACATTTATTGGTATACCTTAAAGGTAAGTAATTTATTTTTCCCTTTCAAATTCTTGAAATTCTACGATTTGATTTCATATACAAACAAAGACAAAATCCGTCCAATTGAATTTGCTCCATTCCCTTTAGAGAATGTGGTAGCAGTATGTGATAAGTCTGAAAGAAGACAAAATCCGTCCAATTGAATTTGCTCCATTCCCTTAGAGAATATGGTATCAGTATGTGATAAGTCTGAAAGAAGACAAAAATTATTACCGTGAAGGTATCAATGGATGTGGACGTGGCAATAGACGAAATTATAATCGTCATTATTGTAATGAGAACAATAAGGATTCTCAAAATAATCTTTCACTTTATGAAAGTAATATTTGACATGAGATTGTGTATAGCACATACAGATGATTATGATCCATTCCCTGAAGTGAATGTGATAATTGTAATAGAGCCCGTAAGTATGAACACGCTCTTGATGTAATTTTGTTTCATGTCTGACATTATAAAAGGAAAGTTCGTTGCCCTAGAAATTTCGGGCAAGAACTATATGACATGGGTGTTGAATGCTGAAATCCATTTGGATGCAATGGGTCCTAGAGACGCCATCAAAGACAGAAATAATGCATCCACCCAAGAGTATGCTAAGGCCTTGATTTTCTTGCGCCATCACCTTGATGAAGGTTTGAAACTATGCTAAGGCCTTGATTTTCTTGCGCCATCACCTTGATGAAGGTTTGAAACTATGCTAAGGCCTCGTTTTTCTTGCGCCATCACCTTAATGAAGGTTTGAAACTGTGCCAATGGCCTTGATTCTCTTGCACCATCACTTTGATGAAGGAAGATGGAATTGTTTGATTTTATTTCACTTATTTGTAATAGTTAGTGAATAGACTAATATTCATTAGTATCAGCTCGTATTAGTTAGTTCGTGATATAATGTTAGTATTAGTTCGTTAGAATGTTTCTACATGCTCAAATTTCAATAATATTTTTATTTTCAAGTAGAGGTAATCGACTAACCTAACAGTTAGTCGATTATCTAATATTTCGCATTAAAACTGCAAAACAATCGATTGTCAATGTTCAACAATCGATTGTCAATGTCCAACAATCGATTGTCTATGTCTAACAATCGATTGTCGTGAGACAGTGTGATCTGGAATTTTTTCAAAATAGTCAACAATCGATTGTCTATGTTTAACAATCCATTGTCTTAAAACAGTGTGATCTGGAATTTTTTCAAAATAGTCAACAATCGACTGTCTATGTTTAACAATCGATTGTCTTAAAACAGTGTGATCTGGAATTTTTCAAAATAGCAAAATAATCGATTGTCAATGGTCAACAATCGATTGTCAATGTTAAACAATCGATTGTCTATGTTTAACAATCGATTGTCGTAAGACAGTGTGATCTGGAATTTTTCAAAATAGCAAATAATCGATTGTCTATGTTTAACAATCGATTGTCAATGTTCAACAATCGATTGTGTGTGTTTAACAATCGATTGTTTTAAGAAAATGCTTAAGCTGAAATTTTCAAACTGCAAAGTAAACGATTATGGAAAACATATAATCGACTATCTGATTTAGTTAGTCAACCGACCTCAGCAGATTTTGAAAATATTATTTAAATGTGAAACAAACGGATTGAATTTGTTTATTCTCATGTTCGTATATTTTCTTTTGTATGGCAAACCATGGGAATTAAATTGATTGAAGGCTCCTGAAAAACAACTATAACTCTGCCTAAATGAATAATATTTTAGAGAATGCAATGTTCTCCTCTAAGTCTAAGAGGAACTTGTTGAGTTTTAATGATATCAGTCAAAATGTTCTCCTCCAAGTCTAAAAGGAACTTGTTGAGTTTTAGAGATATCATTCAAAATGGATATCAGATTGAGGCAATACATGAGTATAATCTTGAATACCTCATTTACTCATGAAAACGAGGCTGCCCACTTCGGTTTGGGGTCACGCCATTTTGCATGCAACAATGCTAGTTCGTCGGCTGCCCACTTCGGTTTGGGGTCACGCCAATTTGAATGCAGCAATGCTAGTTCGTCTCTGACTGACGAATTGACACAAATATTCCCCGTTGAAATTGGTTTTGGGTCATGAACCTAATATATCCCATTTAAGAATCTTTGGATGCGCAGTGTATGTGCCTATAGCACCGCCATCCCGCACCAAAATGGGTCCGCAAAGAAGGTTAGGAATATATGTTGAGTTTGAATCGCCCTCCATTAATTCGCTACCTCGAAACATTGACAGGAGATTTGCACGATTTGCAGAATGTCAATTTGATGAGACACTTTTTCCAAAATTAAGGGGAGAAGTTGGTGAAACCAAACGGGAAATTTTGTGGAAAAATGCATCATTATCTCATCTTGATCCACATACCTCTATTTGTGAAAGAGAGGTACAAAAGATTATCCATTTGCAAAGAATAGCAAATCAAATGCCTGACGCATTTACGGACTTGAAAAGGATAACGAAATCCCACATCCCCGCGGAAAATGTTCCAATCCGTATTGATGTCCCTGTTGGACAATCATCTAGTGTCATATCCAATGAGTCAAATGCACGCCTGAAGCGTGGCAGACCATTAGGTTCCAAAAATCAAAATCCTAGAAAGAGGAAAGCAAATGATCAAAATGACACTACGAAAGAATCTCATGAGGAAATTCATGATTTAACAAATTGTGAGATTCATGAAGAATCCATTGAGCCCGAGGCTCTGGAAAATACGGAACTATCCATAAATCCAATCAATATTGAGGCAAATATTAATCGAGTGGATATAGTGGTGGATAATGTCTTTGCTTATAATGTCGCATCTAGCATTATGCAAGAATGTGAGGATCTCGAACCTCAATCTGTTGAAGAATGTCGAAAAAGACATGATTGGCCAAAGTGGCAAGAAGCAATTCAATCAGAATTGAATTCGCTGGCAAAACGTGAAGTTTTTGGCCCTATAGTTGAAACACCTAATGGTGTCAAGCCTGTTGGCTATATATATGGCATGAATGATCGTTGGTCACGTACCTATTGTACGCCAAAGTATTTTGGAAATATGACTATTAAAGGACAACGATAATGCAAGAAACATATCTTGCATATAAGTTTGACATGACCATAATGGTATTTCTCTTTAAGAAAGATATTCACCACATGGATGTTGATGAATCTGTGGTAGTACAAAATTAATTGAGAGCTCTAGAAGAGCCAATTATTACTATGTTGGAGAAACACAATTGAGTATTGTGCTGTAGTAAGTCTCAAAGAAACTTATTCAGTTTCCAAAGTACACGCGAAAGCGATTGATTATATTGAGACTATAAATAAAGGAAGGATTTGATATCTCCTATTACTACAACTTGTAGCGGGGTAATTTGTATATGAAAAGCTACCCGCTTTGTTCTCCAGTTTGTACTACACAAACGAAAGAATGCCACAATAAAGTGGATATCTATTGGTATAAAACCCATGTCATAATAAACCTGAAGTTTATTGATAAGTGCACATGTCATGGTGTAAATTTGAAGTTTACCAATATTGATAATTTATTCAGTTGGCATTCGTGTTAGCCATCTCATTTTAAGTATGATGTGCAAATTCACATAGGTGAATATTAAAGAACTAGAAAGTTCTTTACGAATTCTCTTGTATCACTTGTTCTCATTAATGAACTGACCAACTAAAGAGTTCGGGTTGAAGCCCATAAATTCTGGAAATATCAAAGGTGAATATGGGCCCATTCACCTGCCATGTATACCACATATGATGCATCTATGAAATGGTTACACGCGCAATTGTTATTAGCCCGCAGCCTGGCCGGTGCTTGCGAGGTAAATTGCTCAGTAATCTAACTTCGAGCATAATTTCCAGATTCTCTACTCAAGATAGTTCATCTTGATAAGTTGGTTTATATCAAAGTTGGTTTAGCAAGATAATTATTGAGTGCTTCCACTTAATAGCTAAACTGTTTCTTATGAGAACAAAGTTATATATATCAGTTTGATATACGTTGTATACGAGAGTATATTATATTCTCCCCTCACAAGTGGTTCAGGGTCAGGAACCAAATAATTTCATCTTATTATTAATGTGCTGTGTATATTGACATGATAATGCACAAAGATGATTTCCCAAAGTTTAGGAAACAAGTTAGCTTTTCTAACATGAGGGGGAGACATGATAAACAATTGAGAAAAGGTTACATGGGAAGAATTATCATTTGTATATGTAGATCCCCGAATATCATGATATGAACCTGAAGTTCATAAAATGGATAATTCAATTGCAACATATTGCAAAGTATGCTGTACGCATTTGCTGACCCAAAGAAAGTGACTATATTCTCACTACAAATGCTCATATTAAGTCCCAGAAGGACAAAGTCTTGGATACGCTTGAAGCGTATAGACAAATACTTGATTCCATGTGAAAGACATGTAGATTTGGACATGTAGTTCAAATACTTGAGAGTATAAAAGTCAAAGGTATGTATAATCAGTTTTCGATATCTTATTTGTTTAGCATGACGTGAAAACTTGATATGCATCTAAAGTCTATTATGTGACTTACATGACTTAACTTGAAAGATTTAAGTTGCTTGAAGCATATGCAATTCTTGGTCCTGAAGTACCACATCCCAAGTACAATTTGTGTACATATGAATCTTGCTATAACTATAAGCATGATGGCATTGAGAATACATCTATGAAGATATTGAAGAGTCATTCCGCGACATTATATGAAGATGTTCATATCTATCAAGAATGATGATTTTAAGGTGCGGAATATTTGTTCAAGTCAATATGGTTGATTTGTTTATCAAATCTCTACCAAAGATCGTTTTGAAGATGATGCACAAGATTGGAATGCAAATGCTCAAGGATATAAATTGATGTTCTTATTAGGGGGAGTTAATGCGCGTTGCACTCTTTTTCCCTTACAAGGTTTTGTCCCACTGGGTTTTCCTTGCGAGGTTTTTAACGAGGCAACCAATAGGCGCATATTCAAACATGTGTACTCTTTTTCCTTCTCTTTAATTTTTCCCATTGGGTTTTGGTTTTAAGGTTTTAACGAGACACATTGTTGAATAGACATTCAAGGGGGAGTGTTATAAATAGACTTCTATTTAAGGTGAATGTCTATAATTAGAGAGATTCTAGAGTTTTATTCTTGGTAGCTAAGTCACTACCTCCCTATAAATAAAAGGGTCTTCTACCATTGTAAATCATCCCGAACAATCCCCAAAGTATCAATAAGAATACTCCTCTCCCTATTCTATCTATATTGTTTTTGTTCTTGTATTATTGTTCTTGTTCTTATATTATTTCATAACAAGATGAAAATTAAACAGTTTGACTTCCATATTGAGAAGCCGATTGAAAAGTACAATAGATAGCATTTCTACTTTGATCTATTTAATCAATATAAATTCCTAAATTTGAAAACAAAAGATTTATTGAACTATATCTATCTGAACTATTGTTCTAGAATCTTAACCCAATATTATTCATTTTAGAGACTTTGTATTCATCATTTTCATGAGCTCATTTAATTTTATTCATATCTCAAATAAATTATTTTAAAAATTGTTCATCTAATTTGCATAATTTTATAGTCATTATCATAGGTTCACGCGCATCACACGTACTCTAATGCTAGTTATTAATAATAATGCCTAAATGTTGATCAAAGTAAGTAATAATTTAAGAGTTGGAATTTATGTTGAAGAATTACTTCCGTCCAAAAGTAAGAAAAATCATTTCCCCAATTTGGGGAAAAAATCCACAACTAAGTACCCAAACACAAGTTAAATGATGTATTCAAGTAAATCACTCTACTTAGAGTGTCTAAACAAAAGAAAGAAAGAAAGACTAGCAAAAGAAACCCAAATACATAGTTCTATAACTACATAAGTGTCAAGTGTTCTCCAAAAACTAATTTTCCCATCTCTTGAGCTTTCAAATTTACTTCAACGCTGTTTTTAAACTAATCAAAACCATATCACAATCTAAACGAATACTTGCCAGATACTTGGCTTTACTAGCTTAGTACAGAAAACATGAAATTTGAGATCTGCCCTGGAAAAAAATATCTAGTGTATACCTTAAATGAAAATACAAGTCTGCATTCTATTCTGTGTCGCGTGTCGTCGAAGTCAAGAGAAAGGGAGCTCCAAATCGGTTGACTCTTTCAATTGGCAACCAAAACATTCACCCATTAGAGTGTGACTGGCAAAATTACAGAGCAAACTCCAGCAACGTCATTGATCTTGTCAGAGATCCTTCAACTGTATACTCAGCATAAACTGAAAAGTAGGAGAGATCACTTGTAAGCTGCATCGCCAACTACCGTGCAAAATACTTTTGACTGTCAAAGCATCCCATCTAGAGAACTTCAAGACCTTGCGAATCAAAATCCATATCATAAAATAGAATTGAGCAATGGAGTAGAATTATGCCTTCTTAATTTAAACATAGTGAAGACATTCACATTTCACAAGTATAAGGAATCTCTAACATGAACATAATAATGCATGGGAACATGCATTAATCATGTACTTCACTGTTTGTAGATATCCTTGACGCCTTGCATCGAAGTTCAGAGTAGGAAAATAGGGAAAAATAAGTAATGGAAGGAAGGTTGAACTACTTATATACTGACAATAGTCACAAAGGAAATAGATTTAAGCATAACATAGGATACCTGTTTGCAACTTTGGATAAATAAGGGGTCTTTTTCTTTTTTCTAGTGACGTATCTTTTTGGGCCAACTTGTGTACACCTCGACTATTCCACCAGGTACCTGCTACCTATGATGCGCGGACTCTTCATTTTAGGCACTACACACGTGTTGACACGACACTAGTAAGGGCAAAGTTTTGATATCGTACCGGATGAGGTCAATCGAGATCGGGTACTTTGACCACGATCCACGGAAAAATTTGAGGAAAAACTGAATTTTGATTTCTCAAGATAAAAGCTAGTACTGATTTAAAGCCAGGGGAAATGGCATACCTTTAATATTCTGCTTCTGCGAGGTAGCAAAGTCTACTCCTTTTGTCTTATTTTCAGCTTTTCCTCTTGAATATATTTTTATATATCTATTTTTAAATTTTTAATTACTTTTTGCCGAATTCCTGCACCCGTATCCGTACCTATATCCCTTATCCCCAAATCTTAGAACTTAGATTATAAAGGACCCGGCCTCTGAATCCGCACCCGGATCGGATACCCAACTCAGCTCGAGTAGGTTATTTTGAGTGACCTTCATGGCGGGTGTTCCGGTGTTAACGAGTTCGGAAAGAAGGTCAAGGATGAAAAGCAGAGACAAAGGAAAGAGGAGATGGAGCTGACCTCGCTGCTGACGTGGGAGCAGGCTTGTGAGTCGGAGCAACTTAGCATGCTACCTGCAACTAGCACAGGTACAGGTAGCTTTGCCACCAGAGCTTAGGCGGATGAGAAGAAATCATCCGGTGTTTTAAATAAGGAAAACATTATTATACTAATAGTTGATAGAATCATCAACAGAGCTCAGCTTCAGTGCATTTGAGAGCTTCATCACGGTCCCACTATAATGCGAAGTGTCACAACTTTCATTGCCAAGTAGGGAAAAGAGACTACACCAACAGTAGCCAAAGTACTAAACTGAACTACAAGCAGCTGTGCACACAAGTCTGCTCCATCTTCCATCCGACAACCTTCTTTTCTATCAATATTACTTGTCTAGACTATACCAAGTGTATACATACAGATGAAGACACAGTGAACGAGACAAAGCTAGGTTAATGCTTCTGAAAAACTGATTTAGCTGATAATACGGGTGGCAATTTGACCTGGTGGTATTTGTGCTAGTTGCAAGTAGCACTGGCAAGAAATAGTTGGCCTAGAGGAGGACGAGGAGATGGATTTGATAAAGGGAAAATGTCAACAGCAGCAGCAATGACTGTAATACAAGATGTAACCAGGTATATCTAACTTGGCACCAATAGTGGTTCAGATTACATTTGACGCTTTTTATCTCATTCCTGGTTGTCCAGAAAGTACAATAACATAAAGTGATTTTTTGTCAAACATTACTGAATGGGGCTTTCCTGAATAGGTACTTCACCTCCATTAATTGCAAAAGAAGAAATTGGAATTTCAAGCTACTCTAGAATGTCATATAATTAATCGGAAGGCTTGATAATTTTATAATTTATCACTTAATAAAGCTATTAAACACAGATACTCCTGATGTACAACTAAATCACACACCATCGTCGTGCTATTTATTTTGGATTGCATTTGAATTGATCGTATGCTCTATCTCTATCATACTCACTAATCTGTGATTCAAAACAAGGCTATGGAAGTTCTAGATTCAAGTTCACATCATCCAAAGATTAGCATTTTTACCACTGTTCTAGGCTATTCAATATCTATGAATGATCAAGTTACACCATCCAAAGACTGGAAAGTTTACCACCGTTCTAGGCTACTCAGTATCTATGAACGGTCAAGTTCACAACATCCAAAGATTAGCAATTTTACTACCTTTCCAAGCTATTCAATATCTAACAATGGACCACACACAATGTTACCAAGATAGCGTTTTTGATTAATAAAGTGAAACAGATGCTAACTGAAATATCAGCAGCAACAACTATAAATGTGTTGCCATCTTCTATATCAATATTACGCGATTTGAGTTATGCTCTGATTAAAAATTTCTACCTACCACAAAAATTTAAAAACTGAAAAACATTTATACCGACCATTGGACATTCTCCTGAGAAATGAAGTGAGGAAAATATGGAGTACTTATACCTACTATATAGTACATTCCTGAAATAGAACTTTGGGATAATCCACATAAATCTAAGATGTCAATACATACTGGAAAGAAGTGTGCATAATGAAGAATTCAGACAAGAGATATAGAGATAATATAGAAGTTTCAAGTTCAATCACAAACCTTTGAGTTTGCTTTTTCAATGCCTCAGTCAAATTTGACATGATGCCACATACTTTTGCTTCTGCAGTTAAGGAATTGACAACTTCATCTAAAGATTTCAATTCCTCATGAAACTCTTGATGCAAGACCAAAGAAGAGAAGTGCTCATCTACAACCAAACCGAGACACTTGACTACGTCTTCAAGTGAAGGAGCCCATTCACAAGCCTTCAACCCCAATTCAAATGATGCCTTAGGACAAGGACACACCTGAGGAAACCTCTCATACTTGTTCAACCACTTTTGCAGGTACCTGATCAAAACCATTATCTCTGAACCCGTTAATTTACTAATGCAAGCACCCAAAATAACTTCATCAGCATTCCTCGACGCAAGAAAGTAATGCAAACACATTTCGTAAACCGAAAATCCATCATGTGCTAGCATAAGCAAAAATGAAGCATCCCTAGCTAGACTCATCCTATCCGGACCAAGGCTCGTGTCCATTGCCTTATCAATTGCAGATATTGCTTGACTCTCCCACTCCTTCCTCACAAAAGTCAAGCTACTATCCCCGTTTATTGGAAGGGAAAGAAAGTATTTCAACACACGAATCATATCATAAGTTTGAATATCAAAAACATGCTTTACACACAAAACAACCAACCAAGATTGCTTCTTTTCAATTAGGTTATTTATCAAATTCGATAAGCATGAATGTTCAACAAGCCCATTAACAATCAAACTCCCCAAAACCTCCCAACTCTCTAACGCAAAACATGCTTCCAAAACCAAACCCTTAACATCTCTACCCATAAAATTACCCACCTTTTCGGTCAATTTTACAATATTGCTCTCAACCAACCCATCAACATGAATTGAAACACCAAATTTCTCCCAAATTTCTGCCACGTAGGCAACAAACATCCCAAAGAAGTCGTCTTTGTTGAATGTCTTAGGGTTTTTCATCTTCCTCTTCAATGTTTTGATGAAATTTTTCCCCAACTCGATTAATTCAACATCAGTTGATGAAAATTTCCATCCAGTACTTCGTTTGACTAGAGATACGCCGTCGTCCTCTTCCTTTTCCGGTTTCAGTTGAAGCAGAACTGGCTCTCCACTAAGAACAATTGAGTAATTTCCCTCGGAGGTGGTTGGTGAATGTTCAATCGAAGCTTTGGTTATAACTTCCAACAAAGACATTGAGAAAAAGTGGATATTTCGTTTTAGTTGTAGAAAGAGAATTTTTCAGTGGTGGAGGAGAACACGAGGCACCGGGAAGAAAGGCGGCGGCGCGGTCGTTAGCGGCGGAGAAGGAGAAGAGAAGTGAGTTTGAAGCCCTAGAGAGTGATTTTGGCGCCCGAGCAACTGTAGGAGTTGTACAAGGTGATGAAGTTTTAAATGGAGTGGGCTGGTTATGTTTCACAGAGTGATCACTTTGCGGGCGATGTGCACAAATAGCTACTAACAGCACTTGTCTTTATTTTAAAGTCAGTATTTTAAATATTTTTAATCTTTGACCATGAGTTTAATAAATTTATATATGACTGGACAAAAATATTCTTATGCTATAACTTATACCTACGCTAACATTAACAAGCAGCAGCAGAAGCAGCAGCGCAAAAGTACTTAATTGTGATCGTCGAAATTGAAAAAAATTCTCTTCCGATTTCAAAAATTCAACATTCTCATCCAAAACCGACATAGATTTACTGTAAGTTATACTTTTATGTGTTTCTATTGATTTTTATTTCGATATAGTTATACTCATTCCGACTTCTATTGATATTTACACAGTAAGTAGAAAATTAATTTTTTTTTTAAATTTCTGGATTGATAAAGTTAAGGACATTGCCTCTTATGATAATTTTATAAAAGTTGAGCACATAATATTAAGGGCATAGTATCCTCATTTTGCAAATTGGATTGAAAAAGTTAAAGACATAATGTCCTTAACTTTGTTGCCGTTCTTCTGTATATTAAGGATATGATGTCATAGTTTTGCAAATTGTTTTGAAAAAGTAACCTTAAGTTTGATTTGCAGGTTCAAAAGTAAAGGACGGGAAGTCCTTAAGTTTTACTTGCAGGTTCAAAAGTTAAGAATATCAAGTCCTTACGCTTGAATTACAAGTTCAAATGTTAAGAACAGGAAGTCCTTAAGTTTTACTTGCATGTTCAAAAGTTAAGGACATGAAGTCCTTAAGTTTGAATTTCATGTTGAAAAGTTAAGGACATAAGTCCTTAAGTTTGACTTGAAGGTTCAAAAGTTAATGACAGACAGTCCTTAAGTTTTAATTCCAAGTTTAAAAGTTAAGGACAGTCAGTCCTTATGTTTCAATTACAGGTTCAAAAGTTAAGGACACTTGGTCCTTGACTTGGTCTTGAACTTATAGTGCATGTTCTTAATTATACAAGGATTGCTTTATAAAATATGTCCTGAGTTTTCCATTCTCTTGACTTGCAGGATGGAAACAATATGCATTATAGTTGCTTTTAATGGTACATGGACTGATGACTATAAACATCTTGATCATCAAACAAAGCTTGTTCTAGTACCTGAGTCAATTCTGTTTGAAGATTTCATTAAATAGATCTTTGAGCTCATTGAATTGGATAGACACAAATTTGAAGTAGTGATATGGTTTGATATCAACCTTGAAACAAGCAAAGGAATGCCTATATCCAAATATTTAGATCTTCACACATGTATAGAGTTACTAAAAACTCATTCACTCTTCAAGGGATGTCATTTTATTGTCGGAAAGAGTTTTTGGATCAACAAGCAATGAACATGTCAACAAAGAAACTCAACATGACAATCAAACAAATGCCAGCAGATAATGGAAATAGATATGGTCGAAGCTCAAGCAATAACTGAAGATGTGCTTCAAACACATGTCAACAGAGAAACTCAACATGACAATCAAGATAAATGCTAACATATAATGGAAATAGATATGGTTGAAGCTCAACTAATAACTGAAGAAGTGCTTCATACATTTGATTCTATTCAAGTAGAAGGATAAAGCATTATAGAGATTGACAATGAACAAGCTTTGGAGTGTTTAAGTCTTAGAGAGTGCACCAGTAATCGAAGAAGTTGCTAAAAAAACTTCAACTCAACTAACTACACGAAGATCAAATTTGAAACAAAAAGAATCCCCAACTACGATATTAAGAGAAAATACTTCGTTGGAAGAAATAAAAAGTCGGATCAATATTTGACAAGAAGAAGAATATAATTAGCTATTTTTCCAATATAGAAATTAAAGGACATTTAGAATTCAAGGTTGTTAGATCAAGCTCAACAAGATATTCGTTAAAATGCAATGATGATAGGTGTTATTGGTGTGTGCGTGCTTTCAGAATTAAAGATTCAACACTGTTCAAGATAGTAAAGATTGAGAAAAAGCATGACTGCTCTGTTAACACTATGAAAGCAGATCAAAGGCATGCTACTTCAAAGTTGATTAGTGGTTACATTATTGACAATCTTCGGGACCCAAGATTTGAAGTTACACCAATTTTTGTCATGGCAGAGATGCAAAAATTGCATGGACTAGACATTGGATATCACAAGGCGTGGTGTACTATTCAACATGCATCCGTTTTTAATAAGAGGAAATCCCGAAGAGAATTATGAATTATTATCTTCATACTTGCATATAGTGACAAGTAAAAACTCGAGAAATTATACTAACATAAAGATAGACGACAACAACAGGTAAGGGTTGCATGTCCTTAACTTTATATCTTGAAATTAAAGTTAAGGGCCGCATGTACTTAAATTTATAACTTGAAACTCTAAGTTAAAGATAGACTGTCCTTAACTTTTAACCTTGTAATCTGAAGTTCAGGACTACCTGTCCTTAACTTCTGTTAACCTTGTCTTATATTGTATTTTTAGGTTTCTTTATAAGTTTTATGCATATGGATCATCATAGCTGGTTGGAATCATTGTAGACCGGTAATTGCTGTTGATGCAACTTTTTTGAAGTCAAAATTTCGTGGTGTCTAGTTTCAAAGGATGCAAATAACCAAATTTTTCCACTAGCCTTTGGAATAGCGAAATCTAAAATAACAATTCCTATGAGTGGTACTTTAGTCAGCTTCACAATGCAATTGGGAGCCGTGAGAATTTAATTTTTTTATCAGACAAGCATCAAGTTATTACAAAGATATATCCTGAAAGCAATCATGAGATTTGCATCTATCATTTGGTGCAGAACCTAAAGCGAATGAAGGTGAAAAGTGAGGTCATAATACTTTTCCAAAGTGCTGCAAGAGTATAAAGGCGCAAAGAATTTCATCTATACATGTCAGATATAGAAAAAGCAGATAAGAAGACTTATGACTACTTGATGGAAGAACCACCGAAAAGATGGGCACGTTCTTGTAGTCCACGATGAATATATGACATGCTCACAAAAAACATAGTTGAGTCAATGAATTATGTCCTATTAGAAGCAATGGAGCTGCCTATATTAAGAATGATGGATTTTATTCAAGTGAAGCTACAACGTTGGTTTTATGAAAGAAGAAATTAAGCAAAAGGAAAATTTTATGATGTTTCTTGCTGGGTAGAGAAGGAATTGAAGAAAAGAATAGATTTAACATTTACTTTCAATGTAAGTATTATGTTTTATGTTTATCTTATGATTTTTGTATTATTTAACATAATTACTAACTTATAATTTTTCAACATTGAAGGTTTTCCCTGTTGATTCATGGTGTTCTAGAGTTGAAGAAGAAGGAATAACTTTCTTGGTGGCCTTAAGCAAAAGAACATGTGATTGTTTTCAATTTCAATTTGATGAATACCATGCATACATGCAGTTGCACCTATCAAGAAGAGAAACATCAAGAAGTCCAACTTCTGTTCGCACTGGTACTTCAAAAAATCTTGGCTGAAAACATATGAAAGACAAATACATCCTGCAGGACATACTGATTCTTGGATTGTACCAGAGAGTGTTAAATTACAAATTGTTAAACCTCTAGATTTCAAAGTGCCACCAGGTAGAAGTCAAAAGAAAAGGCATATTCCTGCTACCGAGTTATCAAAAATAACATTCAAATGTGATCGTTGCAGAAGAATTGGTCATAATAGAACAATTTGTATATATTTTCCGGCTCTCCATCCATTTTCAAGAAAGCATAGAGAAGAATAGATATATCCACTTTTGTTTATCGACTCTTTTATGTTTTTGAATAAATTGGATTCATTTAGATTATTCTTATTTGGGCACATGTCTGAATTTTCAAAATTTCTTTCTTCTTACCTTCGTTTTTTTCTTTTAAGTTCAAAGATTAAAAGTTAAGGACATGAGTTCGTAAGTTCGACTTGCAATTTCAAAACTTAGGGACAGTCTGTCCTTAGCTTTTAGTTTCAATTTTAAAAGTTAATGACATGAGGTCCTTAACTTATAGTTCCAAGTTCAAAACTTAAGGACTGTCTGTCCTTAACTTTGAGTTTCAAGTCAAAAGTTAAGGACAACCAGTCCTTAAGTTTGAATTACACGTTCAAAAGTTCAGGACATGAAGTCCTTAACTTTGTGTTTCAAGTTCAAAAGTTAAGGACATTTGGTCCTTAACTTTGAATTTGAAGTTCACTTACACTTAGTCATGAACTAATACTAACAAACTCAATGGACAAATCAACACTTTAGAGAAACAAAGAAATTAATAACATGATGACTTGATATAACTTGTGAAATTGTAATTTTTCATAGATGTGAAAAATAATTACGCTATGCCAACAAAATATAAGTGCCTTTTTAGGAATTTACAGAATATTTTAGAAGTTTTCTAAACTTGAAGAATTCATATGTATTGTAACGACCCGGTCGATTGTTTTTAGAATTTACGTCTCGTTTCCCTATTAACTGCTTCCCCTAAGTTCATTTATGCTATTTTGGTTCGCCGGGATGCTCTGCGTTAGGATTCGGAGTATTTTGGGATACTTAGTCCCTAAATGAAAGCTTAAGCGTTAGAAAGTAGTCTGTAATGATAATAGTGTGAAGATGACCTCGAAACGGAAATCTGATGGTTCCGTTAGCTCTGTTAGGTGATTTTGAGGTTGAGAGCGTGTCTGGAATGTGTTTTGGATGTTCGTAGCTCATTTAGGCTAGAAATTCCGAAAGTTAGAATTTTGAAGTTTTGGTCTGATAGTGAATTTTTGATCTGAGGGTCAGAACATGATTTCAGAAGTTGCTATAGCACCTTCATGACATTTGGGACGTGCGTACAAAATTTCAGGTCAGTCGGACGTGGTTTGATTTGGTTTTTGATCGAAAGCGTATTTTGGATGGAGTGAGAGTTCTTAGGCTTGAACCATTGAATTAATCGAGTTTCTGGTGTTGTTTTAGGTGTTATAAGGATGGGTATAAGTTTTAATAAGGTATTAGGTGGTATTGGTAATTTTGGTTGAGGTCCCGGGGGCCTCGGGTGTGTTACGGATGCTCAACGGGCAACTGTTTGGAGTTGGAAGAAAATTACAGCAACTCTTCTGATATTTTTGCTTTTGCAGCCTGGTAACCGCAGAAGCGATTTAGGCATATTCTTCAGAGACCGCAGAAGCGGTCTAGTTTCCACAAAGGCGGAACTGCAGAGGCGGATTCTTGTGACCGAAGAAGAGGAACTTGTGATTTAATTGAGAAGTCGCAGAAATGGCTCATGGTCCGCATGTGTGGGACCGTAGAAAAGGTCCCTTGTCCGCAGAAGTGGAAAGCACTGTTCTGAAAAGGGGGATATTGATGAAACTTTATTTCAAAAGTTAGAGAAATCAGAATTTAGCTCGAGAGAAGTCGATTTTGGGTGGATTTTGAAGAGGAGATCACTGGGTATTGTTTTCTTAACCTTATTTAATTGTTTTCCATCAATATCTAGCTAAATACGCCATTAGAATTCGAATTCAAGGTCAAAATTAGGGAAAATTGGATGAAACTTCTTAGACTTAATTATTGTGTTTTGAGAGGGCATTTGACTTCCGATTTGGGATATTTTTATATGGTTAGACACGTGAGAATACGAGGGTTCTAAAAATATAAAAATTATTCGATTCCGAGCCGTTGGCCTAAGGGGCGTTTTGATTATTTTACTTATTTTCACTCTTTAGCTTTAATTTTAATCGTGAAATTAGTTATTTGCGTTACGTAATTGGATTGAATAGATTTGCGCCATTCGGAGTCGGATACTTGTTGCAAGGGCATTGTTTCATAGTTGATTTTGCACCGGTTCGAGGTAAGTGGCTTGTCTAATTTTGTGTGGGGGATCTCTCCCCTTAGGAAATATTGCTTGTTATTTTAAATGTCTTGTACGCGAGGTGATGAGCGTGTACTTAAGCTAATTGTTGAAAAATATATTTTACTTAGAATATTTAAACTGTGTTTTCTTGCGTATTTGCCCATTCTAAATGCAATTTAACCTGTGTTAGCTTAAGAAAAGCATGTTTAGCTGACTTACTTGCTTATTTGCCTAAACTCTATTATCCGTCCTCCGTGAAGCATGCTAGACTAGAAACTCTATTAATTGTTCTTACTTAGCATTATGCAATATTTGAACTATTGTGGCGTGTTTACAATTTGGGACTATGGGACGTCATCCCGGGAGTTTCCCCTGCACGTGTTACATTCTAAGACTGAGAGTGCGGGATACCAAGAGACCCTGACACACAGATGACTATAAAATGGAGGATACTAGGAGATCCTCGGGATACTAAGAGATCCCTCGTGTATAAATGGAGGATACCAGGAAATCCTCGGGATACTAGGCGATCCCTCGTGTATATGAAGAGGATACCAGGAGATCCTCGGGATACCAGGAGATCCCTGATGATAAATATTCGGTTGTGGTTTGTACTTCTATTTATTTACTGTGTTTGTTCTTGGTTACTGTTTTATTTATTATCTTGCTAGATTCTCGCTGTAGGTTATATTCATGTTTTCCTTCTTTTATCATTTTGATGATTATGTTTTTAGTAAGGCCTCGACCTTCCTCGTCACTACCCGACCGAGGTTAGTCTTGGCACTTACTGAGTACCGCTGTGATGTACTCACGCCTCTTATGCACATGTTTTTCATGTGCAGACCCAGGTACTTCTTCCCAGGCGTATCACCCTTGCAGCGAAGAGCACTAGTGGAGACTCGAGGTATATCTGCTACGTCTGCAGATCCGAAGTCTGTATTCTATTCTAGCTGTAGTAGATAACCTTTTTCCGTCTATTTATGTTGTTTTAGATACTCTGGTGTAGAGCGTATTATGATAATCTTTTAGCCTGTGTTGCCGGTTAGATTCCGGGTCATTGGGATGGTTTCAGAATTCTAAGTGTTAAAGTGTATGTGCCAGGCGGCAACTGCATACCTTTATTCATGTTATTTAGCTTTTCATTATAAATTTTGTGAATGTTGTTAATTTCGCAATGTGTTAGGCTTACCTAGTCGTGAAGACTAGGTGCCGTCATGACATGTTAACAATTGGTGAACTAGGGTCGTGACATGTATCCTTTATATCAATTTTATACAAAAGATGAACCACAACTAACTTTCTTTAAAACTAAACTACAACTCCTTTGAACAACAAGTTTCATTTTCACTCTCAAAATCATAACCAGAATTTCTTTTCCATTCACCATGTGCCCAAAAATTTCTAGCAAGTTCTTTTCTAAAGTCTTTTATGTCTTCGGGTTGGTATTTCTCCACATCCCTTCCAATCATCAACAACTCGACATATTTGATCAGGAATGCACCACAATCAGTCCTAAGAGAAATGTAAGATATGCAGTGAATTAAACAATAAATCTAAAGTTCATATAAATAATATAACAAATAACAACACGTACGATCCAATTTGGTGTGGTGATATTTGCCATTGAATATCAAATTTGTTGAATACTTTTCCAAAAGACTTATGATGTTTGTCAAACTATGAAAACTTTAGCAAGTGGGGGATCATGTGTGCATATATTTCCATGTGATTCATTCCTACCTCATATGGCTCACTGTATATGGAATCGTATACATAAATCTTTTCTGATTGAAGTCCAATGCCCCCAAAAGAAAGTGTGTCACAACATTATCATCTTCTGAAGGAAGCCGACATGGAAAAAATATTTAGTCAACTTTTGTCCAAGCAGTTCCACATCTATGGCTGTCCCCCCCACATATATGGTGTCAAAAATAACTGATTATCACCAGCACACCAAAAGTCATCATTAGGCATCTTCATTGAAATCTATATACACAAGCGCCATATAGTTATCAAAAAGATTATCAGTAGTTGTGCAACGAAAAGGATGATCGCGAGGGTGGTAGCATTCCTTCTTTCTCAGATAATATATGGCAATGTCAATATGTTTCATAAAAAGCCAAAAAACAAAACAAGTCCATCAGTCATAAAATAATTTAAAAAATGATAAATTAAGAATAAAAAAATAAATGCCTTGTGAATTATCTAACCTTATCATCAAGTACAAAACTGCTATATGAAAATTCAAGGAAGAACATTTTACTACTGATTTTTTGATGATACAATTTGTAGGGACTTTCCCTCACACCATTATCATCAGCATATATATATATATATATATATATATATATATATATATATATATATATATATATATATATATAAAATCATTTTGTCCCCTGAAAGTTTTAAAAATACCAAAGTTAGAATTTAGTCCTGAACTTAGCCTTTCATGTTGAAAAATTAAAGACAGGCAATCCTTAAATTTGAACTACAAATTCAAAAGCTAAGGACACTTGGTCCTAAAGTTTGAGTTTGAAGTTCAAAACTTAAGAACATGAGGTCCTTAACTTATAGTTTTAAGTTCAAAACTTATGAACTGTCTGTCCTTAACTTTGAATTCCAAGTTCAAAAGTTAAGCATAGACAGTCTTAAGTTTGAATTAGAAGTTCAAAAGCTAAGGACACTTGGTCCTAAGGTTTGAGTTTCAAGTACAAAACTTAAGGACTGTCTGTCCTTCACTTTGAGTATCAAGTTCAAAGTTATTGACATGAGTTCCTTAACTTATAGTTTCAAGTTCAAAATTAAGGACTGTCTGTCCTTAACTTTGAATTCCATGTTCAAAAGTTAAAGACAGATAGTCCTTAAGTTTGACTTGAAGGTTCAAAAGTTAAGGACATGCAGTCCTTAACTTTGAATTACTAGTTCGAATATTAAGGACACATGGTCCTGAACTTTAGCTTACAACTTCAAAAGTTCAGGACACTTAGTCCTAAAATTAGTCTTACAATCACAGAAGTTAAGGACATAGTGAAATACATTAAGGGACTTACTCTTTTTTGCGACCTCTCCTTTTCTCCTTGCGCAACCAGACAATGAATTTCTTCTTAAATTTTGCATATTCTGTGGCATAATGAAAAATACACCTATGAGTATTTTTATTGCCCGCCATCGAAGTTCCTGCTTTTCTTTTCTGATCAAAAGGAGATTTCAACTGCCAACTTAGCTTCTTATTCCTTTTACCTCGACCAAGCTGTTCTTCAACATTTCCTTCAACCTCCATAGTCAAAGCCCCATCAATGCTCATTTGTGTACTCAGAGGAGTAGGAGTAAGAATAGAAAACGACGGACCATCATCATAACCAATACTGTCTCTCTTTCTTTTCCTCGTATATATGTAAGAGCTTCATCAATGTTGTCCTCTGCCGGCAACACTATATATATATTTGCTGCAACTCGTCAAATGAAGAGATAAAATTTCAATTATGAATATAATATTTAGGAAACACTATATATATATATATATATATATATATATATATATGTATATATATGTATATACATATATGTATATATATATATATATATATATATATATATATATATATATATATATATATATATATATATATATATGTATATATATATATATATACATATATATATATATATGTATATATATATATATACATATATATATATATGTATGCTGCAACTCGTCAAATGAAGAGATAAAATTTTAATTATGAATATAATATTTAGGAAACAATCAGTTTCTGTCTTATGCACACTACCTTCTTGTATTTTTTCAACATAAAATTCAGCTAAGATATTGCTTGCATTATTTTCTTTTTCTTCCAATTGCACATTTTCTTTATCTTGCAATTGTTCACCATGTGCTTCAGTTTCTTGTTCACAAGATTCTGCAAAAATAGTTACAAGAGCTAACACAGTTAGTACTTGTTAATAATCTTTAATCAAAACAAACATATATAAAATTAAAAAAAATACTGTCTAACCATTTGCAATAGTCAAGATCATCCCAATTATATCACTATCTCCATTAGCATTTTCTTGGGTTCCAATATTGTCGTTAAGAGAGGGAGGTCTATAGTGATCACATGTTGCATCTATGCATTTGGAACCAATCTCACTTCTACTTGTTCCTTCAGTATTTTCTATGTCTTGAGATTGTACTCCACTTTTCTCTTGACACTCTACTCAAGCTTCTTCCCTTGCAGCTTCATAAGATTATGTATGATTTCAATTAATACGCATTCTAATAATCCACTAAAACTAACATACAATATATATGAAAATTTTTTCTAACCTTGATTGGTACAAGTTTGAACTCCAAATTTTCTTTGTACGACAGAGGTGTAGACAGATCATATGTTCCTTCTAATCATT
Source organism: Nicotiana benthamiana (assembly GCA_034376525.1). Taxonomy (NCBI): domain Eukaryota; kingdom Viridiplantae; phylum Streptophyta; class Magnoliopsida; order Solanales; family Solanaceae; genus Nicotiana; species Nicotiana benthamiana. The sequence continues at coordinate 29,206,254 of CM067333.1, read as the reverse complement.
TGCATACAATCTCGCTGACACTTGTTCCCAATGGACTTCTTAAATCCTCCTGATATTGCAATCCACGTATACAAATTTTTTCTGTTTCTCCTTTCTCTTTTGGATTTTCCTGGTTTTGACATTCTCCTACATCTTCAACTTCCACTCCATCAATAGATTCTACAAATATTTGTAATCACAAAAAAGTTAAAATGTTTAACTCTATTGAATATAAATTTCAAGGAAAACAATTTAAAATCTATATATAACCTTTCCCAATATCGGTAACGTTCTCAGATTCATCATCTAGATGTGCATCTCTAAAATCTCATTCATACTGAACTTCTGCATGCACATCCATATCATCACGTTCATCACTGCCTGCATCTTTGTTGATTGTAACAGTAGGCTCTGTATCTTCTTCAACTCCATATTTTCTAGTTGGAACACTAGATTCTCTCTCTATGTTCCTTTCATCAGCTTTCCGATAAATCTTCAACAAACTATCAAGCTTTGATCCTAGAGTTTTCTTTAAATCCTGAGAAAGAAACTAAGTTAGAAAGTTAAGGACAATTTCAAAAGTTAAGGACAAATAGTCCTTAAGTTTGAATTACAGGTTGAAAAGTTAAGGACATGAGTCCTTATATTTGACTTGAAGGTTCAAAATTTAAGGACATGCAGTCCTTAAGTTTGAATTCCAAGTTCAAAAGTTAAGGACATGCAGTTCTTAAGTTACAGTTATAGGTTCAAAAGTTAAGGATAGACAATCCTCAAATTTGAATTCCTAGTTCAAAAGTTAAGGACATAAAGTCCTTAACTTATAGTTTTAAGATCAAAAGTTAAGGACAAGAAGTCCTTATGTTTGAATTACAGGTTGAAAAGTTAAGGGTATGAGTCCTTAAGTTTGACTTGAAGGTTCAAAAATTAAGGACAGACAATCCTTAAGTTTGAATTCCAAGTTCAAAAGTTAAGGACATGCAGTCCTTAAGTTTCAATTACAGGTTCAAAAGTTAAGGACAGACAATCCATAACTTTGAATTCCAAGTTCAAAAGTTAAGGATAGAAAGTCCTTAACTTATAGTTTTAAGTTCAAAAGTAAAGATACAAAATCCTGAACTTGGACTAACTGAAATTAATCATATTACCATGATTTCATTCTCAATCTTTTTTTCTACTACAACTATTTTCTGATTTATTTTGGTAACTTCAGCTTGCATATCCTTCTTAAAACTCTCTGATAATCTCTGAATAAAAAAACATAAAAAAAGTGTTATAAGAGAAAAATAATTAAATAAAAAATTAATGCTATTCAAAGGCAGAAACACATACTCTAACAAATTCCTTAAGTATGGCCTCATCAAATTGTGTGGAAGAAGGCCTTGAGTTTTGATCTTATAAAATTGGTTTCTCCACACTAACAGACTCTGTATCTTCTTCTTTAACAGGAATAAATGATGACAACTCGATCAACTTATACACCTATTATATGACAAAAACTAAACATAAATTTTCAGAACTAAAACAAATAAACAAAAAATATAGCTAGTAATTACATTAACTTATATTTTCATTATGGAAGTATATTTTACAAAGAGAATCAGAATGTGTCCACAACTTATTTTTCCTGAAAAAATAGGAATTACTTCCATAATCCAAACACAAAAGGCAAAAGGAAAGCCAAGTATAATATAGCTATCCTTGTCTTTATCTTTGTCTTTCTCTTTCTCAATCTCATCATTCGGCTTCAAACAAATCTTTACTGATTTTAATAGCGTGTCATAAGAAAGAGTGCCCCAGTTGAAAGAAGAGCAGAGTGCATCATCGTCGACAATTTTCATTATCTGCTCGGACACATTCCTATTCTTCCACTTGCCCATCTAAACAGATTCAACAAAATAAATTGTTGGCAACTTCACAACATCATCATCGCTGCCTATAAATGATGAAGTTGTACCATGAGAAATAAAATTAAACAAATAACCCAACTTAATTCTATCCTTTCCGGGGAAATAGACTTTCAAAATCCTATTCTCTTTCTCATGTAAACCTTTGATGTCCAGCAATGAATAACACTTCAAACCGGTAATTATATGAAATGCGTCACGTGTAATGTTAATCTCACGGTCAAATACCTTGAATGTCATCGAATCAGGGTCATTATTTATAATTTCTGAAAGCAATATACAGTTAATAAGTTTACCACATAACTTCACACTTTATAATCGGAAGAAGTTGCTGAAAATAATCCCTCAACTTCTTCCACTGCCTGTTTGACAAAAAGCTTTTAATCTTTTTCTTATACTATAAATCTCATTTCCAATACACGATAAAATTATTCCAATCATCAAACTTGAACACACGATCTCCTTCCATTATCACACTACAAAGAAGGAAAAAGAAAACAAATATTAGGACTTACAGTTAGTTGGAGGGACTTGGTCCTTAACTTCAAGTTTCACGTAAAAAATTTAAGGATAAGCAGTCCTTAACTTAAAGTTTAAAGTTGAAATTTTAAGGGCAATAGGTCTTGAACTTCAAATTTGTAGTTCAAAAGTTAAGTACAATTGATCCTTAACTTCAAGTTTCAAGTTTAAAAGTTAAGGATATGCAGTCATTAACTTTTATTTCCAAGTTCAAAAGTAAAGGACACTTAGTACTTAACTTAGAGTTACAAGTTAAATAGGTAAGAATAGGCAGGCCTTAACTATAGTTTCAAGTTCAAAAGGTAAGGACACTTAGTTCTTAACTTCAAGTTTCAAGTTAAAAAGTTAAGGAGAGGCAGTCCTTAACTTGTAGTTTCATGTTGAAAAGTTAATGACACTTGGTCCTGAACTTCAACTTTTATGTTCCAATGTTAAGGACACTTGGTCCTTTACTTCAAGTTTCAATTTCAAAAGTTAAGGACACTCAGTCCTTAACTTTGAGTTCCAACATCAAAAATTAATGTCGTTTGATCCTTATCTTTCATGAACATAGTTAACTAAAAATTCATAAACACAGTAAGAGTATGAATTTCTACGACTATTTTTATGAAATATCTTTACATAATCAAATATACTGAATCAAACAAAAATACATTACACGTTTCAACACCAAATATTTTTTGAATAATAGCATCACAAAATACGCTACTTCTCCGAACAACTTATAATGATCAATTTTGAAATTTCACATATACTTGACACGACATTGAACGCGATTACACATATAGAAAAACAAAAATGCATAAAACAAGAAAAGATTAATAGCTAGATCGTTTGATTCAGAGAAGATAACATAGAAGATGAAGAAGGAGAAAGATTAACTGAAGCTTGTTTGCATACAAGGATGATACAGTAGCAGAGAACATGTAAAACTTGCCCCTCTCTCAATTTGTTTCCCTCTTCTGAATGAAAAAACATGGGTTTTAGGCCTTTTGGCATATAATTGAAGAAAGGGTAAAACAATCTTTTTCTTATTAGTAGTGGCTATTTTTGCCGAGCATTATAATTAGTGGATAAAAATTAAAGACACCGATACTACACACCATTTTTACTTTGAATGCTCGAGCCCATTTCTTAGCCCACCCAGTAACTCCTACCATCCTTTTTTGAAGAATTAACCTAAATAGTTGCTCACCCAATTATTTTAACTAAAATAAATCATTTTATATATAATACATATATAATTTGTATAAAATATATCCGTAATCATATATGATCAGTCTATAATTGTTTATCCATAAATTGGTATAATTGAATTTATAATGTGGTTTATAGACAAGCGAATCAATTTGATCCCAAAATGATAAATAAATTCAATTAAATACGAGACTTAGCATTGAAATCGAGATAAAATACCAGACAAATTGGTTCCGAGAGCGGGGCTTCCAAAGGCAACAATAAAAATAGTGTTAGACAGAAAAATAAAGTATTATTCAGCTTGGAATAGTGTGTAACATTAGTTGTCTGAATTTTCCTGTCCTACCATTGTTGTTGAAGCCTTTATTTATAACATACCTAGGGAATAAGGTCCTAGGATCAAACCCATCTTAAATGACAATAATAAAGGTTATTGATGAATATGTATCGACATGCCATGAATGTTAGAATTCTCCAATGGTTGTGTTATTTCATACTGAGGAATATTCTTCATCAAATGCCATTTGGTGACAAAATTCAATTTGCTTCTGTTGACATTGTTCCCTTCGGGATCTTTCGGTGACAACTGAAGTTGTTGTCCTCGGACCTGGTTTCTGCTCGCTTTATCTTCCATTTATATCCGGTTCCACATATCATGCTACCATATGATCATTTAATATAAATCTATTGTTTCCTATACAAATAGTTCCACTGCTTTTCAGTGGCACATATTTGTGTCACCGGAAAGTTGGGTGAAGATTCCTTTCTTGGCGGAAAATTTTCTGACGCATTTAATACTCCAAACACGTGTTACTCCGTGATTTAGCAATACTTTTACCGGTTCTCGAGGTAATCATAGTCACGGTTTTAGCCGCCTTCCTCTACTTATATGCCCTGTTCTTATTTTTTTTTTACACTTACCAATTCCATAAACTCTCTCAACTTCTTTGCATTCAACTTTTTTCTGCTTTCATATTTCTTTAATCCTCTTCAAAAACTCTAATCACGTTCTGTTGATTATGGATTCTTTTACTAATTCTTTCAAGAACTCCAGTCTTCTCTTTGGTGGGGGACCTAAGAGGAATAACGACAAAGAGGTCGATGTTGATTCTGACCCTCCTACGGTGAGTACCATCATCCCCAAACATCTCAACACAAACAATGACTTTGAAAAGAATTTCCCTTCTTCAAACTCTCACACCTGGGTTGTTGGCAAGTTCCCTTTTTTCAATTCGTCCTTCAAGTATTCCTGTTGTGAAGAAGGATTGTAATTGCCATGACCTAAACGTCATTGCTCCTGATCTGGAGTGAAGTCAACACAAGAGTCAGAACACTAACTAGAGATATTTCTTTCCAAGAACTTATTTTTAATTATAAACACATAGTTAAGTGTGTTGGTACCAAGTGAAGTATGTTTGACTCTTCGAGTCTGACTCTATTATTTTTTTTATTCATCATTACTATTATTTTTACCTAAACACCAAAAACGGACTCAATCTATTAAGAAGGTTGTCACACCATCCATCATTAGGAAGAGTCACCCGGTTCATACAAAAACTACCTTTTGAAATAACTGTGGAATTAAGAAAACTAAAGGCTTATTGTCCACTTAAATATAAAAAGAAACTACTAGATTAAAAAGAAGCTATTAGGTTAAACAAAAAGCTATTAAATTAAACATTGACTACTAAGAAAACAAAATAAAGAAGCTACAAAGCAAGCTACTGAAAACATAAATGAATATACAAAATGAGAGATGAAAAGAGAAAATATATACATCAATAGAGAGAGAAGAATATGTACGCAATAAAAAGAAAAAGGAAATTGTTATCAGTTATTACAAACTAAATGTCAAATTGTCCAAATATCAAATAAATTCCACGCCTGAATAAAAATCATTGTCCCCAATGCTTAAAAAAATAAGAATAAGGAAGGGTAAGAGTAAAAAGGACTCTCTATGTCGTTTTGGACATCTCTGTGTCCATAACAGCGTCATCGCCCTCAGCCTCCTCTAACTGGATCTCATCATCCTCGAGTCTAGGAGTAGCTGGGTTGGAGAACATCTATCACACCGCCCGAGCAGTATCGACAGCTAGGCCTGGCTTCTTAGACTGAACATCTGGTGCCATAGGTACTGATGGTGCTGCTAGGTCTGTCTCCATCAGCATATCATATGGAAGGTCTCCAGCGGCTGCTATCTTTGTGACCTCTCTCCTCAATCTGTCTACTGATTTCTTGGATGCCTAGGATTTCTTCATCTTCTTTACCTAATTCCCAAGCCCCTCAATTATCGTTCCATGTGCCACTAAAGTGTTCATGATGGTGTCTTAGTTTTCCAAACTCTTCTCAATGTATCCTCCACTCTTGGAGGAATCTGGGGAGTTGGGATAAATCTCTATGCTGTATGGGCACTGGATAAGTCAGACAACATTACAGTAGCTGTCTGCATTCAGTTGTTAAGGCTCGCCAGTGTCTAGGAGACATGCATCTCAGATAGTGGATGAGCATGCATAGGCACCAGCCTCAATGTCGAAGTGGAGGGAACTGATGCTGAAGGCCCGGAAGAAGGAGGTGGAGGCATGGAAGCTAAAATGGTGGAAGGCACTGCTGAAGTGGAAGGCATGTCGGCTGACTTTGCAGCTACCACCGAAGGCTCGTCAGTCTAGCGTACGGTAGTAGTCGGCTGACCCTTATTCTTTGGGTTCCTCTGGATCTTCAAAAAATACCAAGTGAAGGCAATTTTTCCCCAAGCCTTTGCGTTAAAACACTTTGACTCTACCCCCATATCCGTAAGGTACTCTGTGATAGTGTTGTAATACTGGTAGGAGCTATCACCTTACCTGCCAGCCAAAGACATGTTGTCTAACATCACGATACCTACATTGATTGGGTACCTGGCCATGATAGGGGCGACTAGCACTGCCCGCAGGATTGGGAGATTTGTTTCATTTTGGCATGGGTCTAGTTTGCTATATACAAATGTCTACCATCCTTTTGGCTCAAAATTGAGGGTGTTACGCTAAATAGGAACCCCTGTTACGATCCATGGTGGTGGTGGTACCGGAGCTGCCAGAATCTCAATTAGCCATGGATGAGATGCATCACCCAGTGCGATCTTCTCTAGGTATTGCACTGGCTCCACATCCTCAAACCCTAAATATGCTTTTAGGGTGCTCTGATAGAACCTCACTTTCAAATGTTCCACATCACCCAGTCCGCACTATTTTCCATACTTAGCCAATTTTACTGAGCACAGTTCCTGTAAAGTACACTCATTCCTACAACACAATTCAAACCTAGTTAGTGTTGGACAATACGCTTTACGCTAGAGGGGGGGTGAATAGCGTTTTAAAAATATTAAGCGTTTTAGTGCGGAATTTAAAAACTTTGCAGAAATTAAAACAAGTGCAGTAGAATAAACTTACACAATGATGTATCCTGGTTGGCCACAAACGTGGTTAGTCCAGTCCCCGAGAGACTCTCTCGAGATTTCCACTAAACTTGTCAAGCTTACGGGTGCTTAACAAACCGTTACAGCTGAGGACACAAGCCTCACCTAGTTGCTCGGGGATCACAATCCCAAAGACTTCAATTGCTCGGGGATACCAATCCCAAAGACTTCAATTGCTCGGGGATAACAATCCCAAAGACTTCAACTGCTCGGGGATAACAATCCCAAAGACTTCAACTGCTCGGGGATAACAATCCCAAAGACTTCAACTGCTCGGGGATAACAATCCCAAAGACTTCAACTGCTCGGGGATAACAATCCCAAAGACTTCAACCGAGGAATCACAAGTTCCTCAACAAACGAGAATCGCAATTCTCTTACAAACACAAAACACACTCACTTTACAGAGCACTCCTTAATGAGTAGATATGAGTAGAAATAGTACGCTCAAGATCACAACAACTTCGCTCAATAGAATGGCTCTTCAAAAAGCTTTATGGATGAATGGAAAATGATGATCAATGTAAGAAAGCTTTTAGCAATGAAAATACTCAAAGTGTATATGTTGTTGTTGTGAAAACACTGAGTTGAAGCTGTATTTATAGGTGAAAAACTCAGTCTTACCGTTGTCTAATTGCCAATTAAGGATTGCTGAAATTACTCAGTGACAATCGATTGTCAAGACTAAACAATCGATTGTTTGCCTATCAGATTAAAAATTCAATCCCAGATTTTGCGTCAACAATCGATTACTTCAAATCAATAATCGATTATTTATAACGTTAAGAAATCCTTTCCAATTTTTGGCATAAAACATCGATTGTCCGGAAATCAACAATCGATTATTTTAACAACGTTCAGAAAATCTTTTCCAGATTTTAAGCAAAACATCGATTGTTAAATATCAACAATCGATTACCTGAAGGTAATTGAAAATATATGACAACGGTCAGCTTCAACAATCGATTATCAAATGGAATAATCGATTATTAATTAATTTCAAAACTCTCTGTCTCATATATAATCGATTATCAAAAGCCACAATCGATTATCATTTTATTTAAAATCACTGGGAGACATTTTTCTCATTCTAATCGATTACCATTAGTTCATAATCGATTTTTATGAGTTTTGAAAACTTTGCCTCAGTTAACAATCGATTATCATAAGTACACAATCGATTGTTATGCAGTTTGCAAAAACCTGATGTTAACTGACTTACTCATCGATTATCATTAATTCACAATCGATTGTCATGCAGTCTTGGCTTAGAGATACTCGATTATCATAAGTACATAATCGATTATCTTAGCCCAGATTTTTGAGGCATGCTTGGAAAACATTTTAACAAATGTAAATATGCATAGTTTAAAATCATTTGACACTTAATTTAAATATGCATGATTTTGGAAAAAATAATTTTAGTAGAGAAGCCATGTTATGAGCCAAGTTGAGGAATCAAGATCACAATTAATATTGACTCAATTATAACATTTCTAAACTTTGTCTTGAGCTTCTTGTAATGCATCCATTTTGTGCTTGTCCTTGAGTACTGCTATATATCGCTTTTTGCTTTGTTTGACATTCATCAAAACCTACAAAAGAACACACGTTTAGTATATTGCATTTGAAACGTGTTTCCAACAATTTCCCCCTTTTTGATAATGGCAAACATAAGCGGGATATATGCAATAATTATTTTGATAATCCAAGACAAGTGTAAAGTATGCAATTTGATGTTCCCCCTCAATTCATGTTCCCCCTCACTTTATGCATGAATGAAGTTGAGAGTGATATAGCATACTTCTTGATATCCCGTTTCTTCCCCCTTTTGCCATTAGCAAAAATATATACAAGAGAAGAATATGCAAAAAAAAAAATATGAAATAAACAAAAGTTTATTTATTGGAAAATAAAGATAACAAAAGTAATCGATTATTGATACAGTAATCGATTGTTTGACGGCGATTTTCCTGTAGAATACTTGAGTATTTTGCGTCATGCTTTTATGATCCCCTTTTCTTTAGGGTGATACCTGCAAAAAAATGTTAGACGCCTCCGACGCTCAAGTTAGAAATTATGTAAGAAATAAAATGCAATGCATGACTTAGATCAACGTGGAGTCAAGCATCCCGAGTTCACTATGAATTCGGAAGAAGGACTCTTTATCTAAGGGCTTTGTAAAGATGTCTGCCAATTGGCTTTTTGTTTCAACAAATTCAATTTCGACATCGCCTTTTAGAACGTGATCTCTAATAAAATGATGTCTAATTTCAATGTGTTTAGTTCGCGAGTGAAGAATGGGGTTCTTCGTCAAGCATATGGCACTAGTGTTGTCACATCTAAGAGGAATGTGGTCAAGACGTAGGCCATAGTCCAAGAGTTGTTGTTTCATCCATAGGATTTGAGCGCAACAACTCCCCGTGGCTACATATTCAGCCTCGGTTGTGGACAACGCAACACTAACTTGCTTCTTACTAAACCAAGAAACTAAAGCGCTACCGAGCAAGTGGCAAGTGCCGCTAGTGCTCTTGCGGTCCAATTTGCATCCAGCAAAATCGGAGTCGGAATAGCCAATAAGTTGGCATGAAGAACCTTTGGGGTACCTTAGACCCATATTGGTAGTACCGACAAGATACCTTAGAATCCGCTTTACCGCAGTAAGGTGAGACTCTTTCGGACATGATTGATAACGGGCACAGACGCACACGCTAAACATGATGTCCGGACGACTAGCAGTAAGATAAAGAAGAGAGCCAATCATACCTCGGTACTTTTTGATGTCGACTTCCTTACCTTTTTCATCTTTGTCGAGATGATCGGATGTGCTCATGGGAGTTGCCATTTCCTTTGCATTGTTCATATCAAAACGTTTAAGCAGTTCTTTGCAATACTTGCTTTGACAAATGAATGTACCTTCCTTCATTTGTTTTACTTGTAATCCCAAAAAGAATTGTAACTCACCCATCATGGACATCTCAAATTCGCTAGTCATTAGGTTTGAAAATTCCGACCGATCCGATGCCAATAATTTGTCCTTTATTGTTGTCACCGAATACAACGCTTCCTCCTTCTTTGTGCTCTAGTTGAAGGAATTTGGATTCGTCTCCTGTCATGTGTCTGGAGCATCCACTGTCAAGGTACCATAGTACACTTGATCCCTTCAAGCACACCTACAAAGCAAATTAATATTCTTTAGGTACCCATACCATTTTGGGTCCTTGGGGGTTAGGCAAATAACGACCATAATAATATGAAGAATCTCTATGCTTTGTAAAACACATAGGTGCAATATGACCTATACGATTGCAGTAATGACATACTACGTTCGGGTTGTGTTGATGCCTAGGTTGAGCCAACAAAGTTCTAGGCGAATGAAAAAGATTAACACTAGACATATTGTTCCCATTTCTAGTATAATATCTAGATGGTCTAAAGTCATTAGTGCTAGACTTGTTGAAGGACCTAGTGTCATGTCTAGGTGGTCTAAGCTCGTTCCTAGAGTTATTTCTTGGTTGCCGAAAATTACTATTTGTAGGCTTGTTTGCAAGAATCCTAGATTCGGATCTAGGTTGTCTAAAGATATTAGTTCTACCCTTATTTTCATACATTCTAGCATAATGTCTAGGTGGTCTAAAAGAATTTGTTCTAGGCTTGTTTAATACCTTAGAGTTATTTCTAGGTGGAGTAGTGAAGTTTTTGTTTTTATGCCGTTGATATTTCTTAGGCGTTTCTTTTTCAACAACTTTAGGAACTTCTTTACTACGTGTTTCTAATGTTTTCCTAAGTTCTGTGTTTTCTAGTTTTAAGGACTCACAAGCAGTACAAGTAGAGCATTTATCAACACAAGAGGCTTCATGCATAGTCTTGATGACTTGTCTAAGTTCTATACTATCATTTAACAAAAATTGATTTTCATTTGCAAGATTCTCGTTATCACGAGACAGATTTTCAACACCTTTTTGAGCTAAAGAAAGACGTTCTTCAAAGTCCTTGTCTTTTAAAAAGAGTTGTTTTTGAAAATCCTCTTCTTGTAAAGAAAGAGTTCTTTGTAAATCTTTAATAGTCTTAGAAGCATTTACCAACTCATCATGCAGTTTGTTATAAGCAATTTGCATATCGTTAGATGTACTTACCTCGTCTTTTTCGTCTGCCATGAAGCACTGACCAGTTGATTCATCGTTTGTGCTGACCGCTTTTTGAGGCGTGTTTTCGTGCAATTCCTCAAGTTTGTCCCACATTTCCTTAGCAGTGTTATAGTGGGAGATTTTTCGCCAAAGTTCCTGGTTCAAGGCGTTATGTAATATATTCATAGCTTTAGTGTTGTATTCACTTACCTTATCTTTCCCGACTTTTGTCGTCAGTTGATCACTGTGTTTAATAGCTTGCCATAGATACAAATCGTTTGCCATTGTAAAAACTTGCATCCGATATTTCCAGACTGAGTAGTCGTTTTCGTCTAATATTGGAGGCGACATGCTGCATTCTCCTTCACCTATTCCTGCAAAGAAATTTAGAGTAGAAGCCATGGATGGTTCTCTCAAACGGTTAAGTTTTTCAGAGAGTATGGCTCTGATACCAATTGTTGGACAATACGCTTTACGCTAGAGGGGGGGGTGAATAGCGTTTTAAAAATATTAAGCGTTTTAGTGCGGAATTTAAAAACTTTGCAGAAATTAAACAAGTGCAGTAGAATAAACTTACACAATGATGTATCCTGGTTGGCCACAAACGTGGTTAGTCCAGTCCCCGAGAGACTCTCTCGAGATTTCCACTAAACTTGTCAAGCTTACGGGTGCTTAACAAACCGTTACAGCTGAGGACACAAGCCTCACCTAGTTGCTCGGGGATCACAATCCCAAAGACTTCAATTGCTCGGGGATACCAATCCCAAAGACTTCAATTGCTCGGGGATAACAATCCCAAAGACTTCAACTGCTCGGGGATAACAATCCCAAAGACTTCAACTGCTCGGGGATAACAATCCCAAAGACTTCAACTGCTCGGGGATAACAATCCCAAAGACTTCAACCGAGGAATCACAAGTTCCTCAACAAACGAGAATCGCAATTCTCTTACAAACACAAAACACACTCACTTTACAGAGCACTCCTTAATGAGTAGATATGAGTAGAAATAGTACGCTCAAGATCACAACAACTTCGCTCAATAGAATGGCTCTTCAAAAAGCTTTATGGATGAATGGAAAATGATGATCAATGTAAGAAAGCTTTTAGCAATGAAAATACTCAAAGTGTATATGTTGTTGTTGTGAAAACACTTAGTTGAAGCTGTATTTATAGGTGAAAAACTCAGTCTTACCGTTGTCTAATTGCCAATTAAGGATTGCTGAAATTACTCAGTGACAATCGATTGTCAAGACTAAACAATCGATTGTTTGCCTATCAGATTAAAAATTCAATCCCAGATTTTACGTCAACAATCGATTACTTCAAATCAATAATCGATTATTTATAACGTTAAGAAATCCTTTCCAATTTTTGGCATAAAACATCGATTGTCCGGAAATCAACAATCGATTATTTTAACAACGTTCAGAAAATCTTTTCCAGATTTTAAGCAAAACATCGATTGTTAAATATCAACAATCGATTACCTGAAGGTAATTGAAAATATATGACAACGGTCAGCTTCAACAATCGATTATCAAATGGAATAATCGATTATTAATTAATTTCAAAACTCTCTGTCTCATATATAATCGATTATCAAAAGCCACAATCGATTATCATTTTATTTAAAATCACTGGGAGACATTTTTCTCATTCTAATCGATTACCATTAGTTCATAATCGATTTTTATGAGTTTTGAAAACTTTGCCTCAGTTAACAATCGATTATCATAAGTACACAATCGATTGTTATGCAGTTTGCAAAAACCTGATGTTAACTGACTTACTCACAATCGATTATCATTAATTCACAATCGATTGTCATGCAGTCTTGGCTTAGAGATACTCGATTATCATAAGTACATAATCGATTATCTTAGCCCAGATTTTTGAGGCATGCTTGGAAAACATTTTAACAAATGTAAATATGCATAGTTTAAAATCATTTGACACTTAATTTAAATATGCATGATTTTGGAAAAAATAATTTTAGTAGAGAAGCCATGTTATGAGCCAAGTTGAGGAATCAAGATCACAATTAATATTGACTCAATTATAACATTTCTAAACTTTGTCTTGAGCTTCTTGTAATGCATCCATTTTGTGCTTGTCCTTGAGTACTGCTATATATCGCTTTTTGCTTTGTTTGACATTCATCAAAACCTACAAAAGAACACACGTTTAGTATATTGCATTTGAAACGTGTTTCCAACAGTTAGCACAAAATAAGACCTATCTAAAGAAGAAGAAAAAGAAAAAGAAAATGAAAAAGAAAAAAGAAAGAAAAAGAAAAAGAAACATGGGTTGCCTCCCAAGAAGCACCTGATTTAACGTCGCGACACGACACATATTCCCATCATTTGAAATGAATTACCACCACGACGTGGCCATCACCAACTTTTCCTAGATAATGCTTCATTTGGTGACCATTAACTCTAAAGGGTGTTACACCCATAACCTCAAACGGGCAGCTCCATTTAGACTTTAACTTTCTGGTAAACATCCATAAGTGAGAATTGAACAACAACACAAGATCACCTTCTTTAAACTCTTTGTTTCAGATGTACTTGTCGTGGAAGTATTTCATCTTCTCTTTTTATAAGGATGAACTTGTGTATGCATGGTACCAAAACTCATCCAACTCATTCAATTGTGCCACCCTTAAGTTGGAGGCAACATTCCACTCAATATCAACTTCTTTAAAGACCACATGGCTTTGTGCTCAAGTTTCACTGGAAGACGACAAGCTTTTCTAACACCATCCGATATGGAGAAATTCTGATAGGTGCTTTTTAAGCCGTCTTATAATCCCATAAAGCATCATCAAGTTTCTTGGACCAATCCGTCCGGTTAGCATTTACTATTTTGGACAAAATACTTTTTATCTCCCAGTTGAAGACTTCCACTTGACCGTTTGCTTGTGGATTATAGGGAGTCGGAACTTTATGAGTGACACCATACTTGGTGAGTAAGGTGTCGAAAGCTTTATTGCAAAAATGAGATTCCCCATCACTTATGATAGCCCTTCGAGTGCCAAATTTGGTGAAAATATTCTTCTTCATAAATGCCACCACACTTCTCGATTCATTGTTGGGTAAAGCAACAACCTCGACTCATTTGGACACATAATCAACCGTGACCAAGATGCAGGTATTTCTACAAGAACTCACAAAAGGACCCATGAAGCCAATACCCCACATTTCGAAAATATCAATCTCCAAAATGGTGGTGAGGGGGAATTTCATTTTTCTTTGAGATTCCACCAGCCCTTTGACATTTATCACAACGCTTGACGAGATCACTTGCATCCTTGTAAAGAGTGGGCTAATAGACATTGCAACTTAGCGCTTTGGCTGCCATTTTTGCTCCACCATGGTGACAACCATATGGCGAAGAATGACAAGACTCAAAAAGTTCAATTTGTTCCTCCTCCAATACACATCTTCTAATCACTCCATCCGTACAAATCTGGAAAAGGTATGTTTCTTCCCAATAATAGTCTTAACAATCCCGTTTGAGCTACTTCATTTGGTTTGAAGAGAACTCATCTGGAATGATACCACTCATAAGAAAATTTGCTAGATCCGTGAACCATGGCACCTCTTTCATTGAAATAGACCACAGTTTCTCATCAGGGAAAAAGTCATTGATTTCAAGGCCATCATGCGGCCTCTCCTCCTCCTTCAAACGAGACAAGTGGCTCGCCACTTACCTTTTCAATCTTGGATGTCTATGTCAAACCCTTGCAATAGAAGTACCATCTCATCAATCGGGCTTTGGAATATTTCTTGCTCATAAGATAACAAAGTGCCACATGATCCGTATGGACAATTACTTTTGCACCCATCAAGTACGGGCGGAACTTCTCAATAGCAACCACAATGGCAAGAAGCTATTTCTGTATAACAGTGTAGTTAAATTAGGCTCTATTGATGGTTTTACTTGCATAATAAACCAGATGAAAAATCTTGTTGATGCGTTGCTCCAAAACAACCCCTATCACTACATCACTTGCATCGAACATGAGCTCAAAAGGACCACTCCAATTTGAAGCAGTGATGATGGAAATAGTAGTCAACTTGAGCTTTAGCAATTCAAAAGCTATCACGAAATTATCATTGAAATGGAACTTAGCATCTTTCTCCAAAATCATGCACAACAGGTTTTCCACTTTAGAGATGTCCTTTTTGAAATGGTGGTAAAATCCCGCGTGGCCTAAGAAACTCCGCACACCTTTCATTGAAGTTGGATGTGGAAGTTTAGAAATCACTTCAATCTTTTTCTTGTAGACTGCAATGCTATTATTTGAGATCTTGTGGCCAAGGACAATGACTTCCTCAACCATGAAATGACATTTCTCCCAATTGAGCACCAAGTTTATTTCTTCACATCTTGCCAACTTTTTATCCAAGTTTGCTAGACAATCATCAAAAGAATTCATGACCACCGAGAATTCATCCATGAAGACTTCAAGGTAATCCTCCACCATGTCAGTGAAGATCGCCATCATACACCTTTGAAAAGTTCCGGTGCATTGCACAACCCAAATGGTATCTGCAAGAAGGCGAAAGTAAAATAAGGACATGTAAAAGTAGATTTCTCTTGATCCTCCAGAGCAATAAGAATTTGATTGTAGCTGGAATCCCATCAAGGAAACAATGGAAGCACGGCCGGCCGATCTATCAAGAATTTGATCTAGAAAAGGAAGTGGAAAATGGTCCTTCCTTGTGACTTTGTTGAGCTTACAGTAGTCCATACACTCTTAACCCGGTCACGTTCCTGTAGGAATCAACTCATTCTTATCATTGGTGACCACCGCTATGTCCCCTTTCTTTAGGACACATTAAACATGAGAAGTCTGTAAACTATCAAAAATGGGGCTGGCAACCCTGGTATCCAATCACTTGATGATCTCCTTTTTGATAACCTCTTGTATGGATTTGTTGAGTCTCCTTTGATGTTCAATAGATGGTTTGGAACCTTTTCCAAGTTAATCTTGTGCATGAAAAATGCAGGGCTTATCCCTCGAATATCTGCCAATGTCCATCCAATAGCGTTCTTCCTCTTTTGTAGCACCACCAATGTAGAATCTACCTGCACGTTAGCCAAATGCGAGGAATGAATAACCAATAAAGTAGAAGAAGTGACAAGAAATTCATACCGAAAATGTGGAGGCAATGGCTTGAAATCCAAGATAGGAGGCTCCTCAATGAAAGCTTTATTGGAGGAGTTGTTCTATTTTCAAGATCCAAGGACAATTTGCGGGGCTCATAAGTGTACAACCCCATTCCTTGTAAATAGTTCGCACATTCAATGAAAACCTCCATCTATACATCATTAAAGTTGAGCAAGACGACTCCCAATGTATCATCAACATTCATCACAACATTTGTTTCATCCACAATCACATCGGTCACCAAGTCCATGAAAGAGCACACCTTATTGCTATTGGGTTGCCTCGTAGACTAACACACATGGAAAACCACTTTTTCATCACCAACCCGAAAAGTAAGTTTTCTGGATTCAATATCAACTAGATCCTTCCTTGTAGCAAGTAAAGGTCTACCAAGAATAATCGATACCTCGTAATCAACTTCATAATCAAGAATGGAAAAATCCGCTTGAAGAATGAATTTATCAACTCGAACAAATACATCCTCAATTACTCCCAATGATCTCTTCACGGTACGATTGGCCATTTGTGATCTCATAGATGTGGGTCTTAGTTTCCTAATTTCCAAATTCTTGAAACTTAATAGGGCATCAAGTTTATACTTGATCCAAGATCACAAAGTGCTATAGCAAAATCGGTGATGTTCAAAACATCAATACTACACAAGAGGGGGGGGGGGAGGGGGATGATTTGTGTTGTACCCAATTTTCGCTCTAGAAGAACATGGTTCTTTTAGGTTTTCTAACTACTATTGTTTGCAGAATAAAAGGTACATAAAATAAAGAACACATAGATTTTTACGTGGAAAACACCGGGTCAAAAGGTGAAAAAATCACGACCTACTACTCAGTAGGATTTTCCCAAACTTCCACTAAAATCACTGAGCCAAAACAGCATTTACAAAAGTCTTTGTAAACCTAAGGATTAACTCTAATCCCGTTGTAGCACATAGCCTTAACTATTGCAACAACTTCAAGTTAGCCTATAATTTGAACACTCAAGGTACCTAATACAATTGCTTAAATGAAAGATGAAAGGTACAAGTTTAAATCACCTACTACAATTGAACTAGAATAAGAAAAAATACACTGGAACTGGTTCTTCTATCTCGTTCAAGTATCTTTAGGAGTGCACACTTGAATCTCACATAAATTGCTTGCAAAATTGCCTTGCTCTTTTGCTCTCAGTTTAGTTTAACTTCTGCGTATGTGCAATACATGTAAAAGAGAACAATCACTGTCATTTAGTAGGTTAGTAATTAGAGTTTGATTGGGACTCAATTGCTGATCTCCTATTGTAGTTGAGTCATTAAAGATCTCAAACTCTAACACTATCTATTATCTGGATTGTGTTCTATTCGTATAAGAAGACTTTCTCCTCTTATCCAATATGCAATCTTTTCGATCAAATCAGAAGATATTGCTGCTTGATTAGTATGACTTATCTCCTTCACGTGCACGTCACATGTATTTGTTGATCAAGACTGTGCTTCACAAGATGGACCTGGTCCATGATTGAATTCATTTGTCATTCTTCAAAAATCACCTGTTCTTGGGCCAATAAATTCCCCTTTTTTGATGATGACAAACTCTGTGCTTTTTATAGATCAAAGAACATGTAAGAACTCAGCTTAACCATCAACACTAAACTTAGAAAATTTACTTATCATGAAGGACCAGGTTAATTAGGTTATAAATATCACTTATTTCAGAATAATGAGTAAAGCATAATTTCTTCCCCCTTTTAGCATCATCAAAAAGTTCCATGCACAGAGTGAATCCCATATTTTAATAAGCACTCATGGCCACTGGGGAAACTGCAAGTGCAATCATGGTGCAATCATCAGTATTCAAACAAATATTTTTAAACTATCAAGGTCAGAATAATCATTGAACAAGAGAAAACAGCAGTTGTCATTGGTAGAGATATGTTTCCACTAACAAACCACAAAAAGAAAGAAAAACATTCAAACCATGAGCAAAAATAGAAAAATCCCTAATATGGGTCACTGGGGGGGGGGGGGGGAGGGGTACTGGAACTAGTTCAAGAGTCAGAAACAAGGATCCTAAGGCTTGGAGGAATTGAAGGGTTGAGTTTGGAGAAGATTCAGCATATTCTGAAGAATTACATCATTCTTTTCCTTTTCTTTTGCAAGCTCAAGTCTGAGACCATCCCTCTCAGCTTTCACTTCAATCACACGAGCCTAGAGCCTAGCAATTTTAGCATCCCTAAGTGCACATTCTTGATCCAAAGTCTTAACTTTGCTGTTGATGGGTGTCCTCAGGGATGAACCAGGTTCAACTAGGATGGCATTGACTGGATAGTCACAAGCAAAAAGAGTTTTGATGCCAAAGTGTTCTTTGCTCGAAGCCATTTCCCATTAGGCACATTGAGCCTGTGCCGATATGGTTAGTATGAAGCCATATGGAGTATCATGAGCCTTGGAATCATTTATGACCCTGTCTAAAAATTTGACTATTAGTGCAAGCCAGTTGATTTGCTTTCCTCATTCAAGGCATTCCATAAGAACAAGATACATATAGTTGACAGTGTTCCTTCTCTCCTATCTTGGGAATAAACATTTGTTGACAAACTCAAACACCACCTTGTGCTGTGGTCTTATCTCACTTTTCTGCACATTTTTGGCTTCGTTCGCATCCTCAGAATCACAGAACCTTTTAGTGATTTCAAGGGAAATGGGGAGGGAGTCCTAGCATGGCCACCTTTGCCTAGTATAATCATCAAACCCTTTAGAGCTATGTCCAGAATCTCTCCCAGTTTCATAACATCCAATTGTACTTGAACTCCCTTCACCTGGCTATTGACAACTCCATCCTTAATAGCAGCATTTGCCATAAATTCAATCAACTCATTTCTAGCTAGCCTTCCTTATATCTGAAGGACCATGTCCTTCCATGCCTGAGTAGCCAAACAGTCTACCAATCTCATTATCCCTGGTTCCACCAGGTCCTTCAACAGTCTACCTTTCAAGATTTTTCTTCTGCTTGGCAAGCTTGTCCTTTCCCTTCTTAGATTCATCATCTTCTTATTCTCCACTCCAGTCATCATTATCAGAAACTTTTATTTGTTTAGCTTTCACTGTAGATCTTGACCTCTTGGCTAGTGTGGGTTCAGTAGCTACATGCACATAAGAGGATTTCTTGGAGGAAATCTTGGGTTTCTTAGGCTTGGGTGTAGGAACCTCCACTATTGTACCCTTCTCTTGATGGACCGGTTCCATATCCTCTTCCTCAGCATCCTCTAAGGATTCTGCAACCTTTCCCTTTACCTTGTCCATTTTCTTTTTCTTGCTTTCTTCTATAGCCTTTTATAGATCAACTTCTCTCTGTTTTGCTTTGCTTCTTGTGGCTCTACCCCTAGTCACTGAAGAGGCAGTTGGTGTGGGATGAGGCTTTTCTTTTCTTTGATGGTTTGGGAACATTTGGGACTTTTTGTTAGGTATCTTTGCGTTTCTTTGGGAAATAACTTTCCCCAACCTTGTTTAGAAGATCAGCCAAGGTTTCCTCAGTAGATGAAACAGGTCCATCTCTTTGTTTGCTTAGATGAACTAACCCCTCAATTTTTTCCCCAGAGCCACTTCCCCTGACTATGCCACTTTTTTCTGCAACCCTACATATAGCAAGATCTGCTCCCTTCCTTTTCCCCCCTCTTCACTACATGGACCCTCTCTCTCTTTTTCTTTTTCAGATTTCTTTTTAGCCCCGCTCCTACTTATCTCAGGTAACTCAACATCCCTAATGGGTCCAACCAGAACAAACCTAGTTTCTATTTTTTTAACAATAGATGAACTTACCTCAGTAGGGGATTCTTGAGTCTTCTAAGAGTCAGAAGACCCATGTCCTCCCCCCTCAGTCGCAGATTAAGCTGAAATAGAAGTCTAATTAAACTGAAATTTCTAGAATTTTAATGATTTTTTGCCTTTCCTATATGTTAGGAAAAAATCAAGATTTTAGAATTCTAGATGGACGGAATTGGTTCAACGCTCAACGGATAGAATTTTCTAGGAATTTGACAAGTATATGACTTCTGCTCATGATTGAATTATAAATCTTTCTAATTGTGCTGAGTATAGAAAACATACCTGAGCTTTCATATGAACCCATACTGATGAACACTGTTCTTCATTTATAACTCTCTTGAACATGCCTCAAATGCCATAATAGAAAAAAACTTTATAAGAGATCAGCGGGTAATATATACACATGTCACAGGAGTATACTAATTAAAGTATGAAACTGAGTAAGAATTAATCTAGATATTTACACAAGATAGAATTCCTAGCCATATATACTTTTTCATTTTGTATTCTCAGTTGGACGTATTAGGTGATCTTAATCATCCCTAATTCCAATATTTTGCTATCAAAGTTTTCTTTACTCAATGCTTTAGTGAAGATGTCAGCAATTTTCATATCAGTAGCACAAAATTCTATGGAGGTCATACCTTTTTCGTAGTTGTCTCTTAAGAAGTGGTGCCTAACATCTATGTGCTTAGTCCTTTTATAATGAACATGGTTCTTTGTCATTCTTATAGCACTAGTGTTATCACATAATATATGAATGCAACCAACTTCTATACCAAAGTCTAGCATCTGCTGTTTGATCCATAGCAATTGAACACAACAAGAGGCAACAACAATATACTTAGCTGAGGTACTCTTCCTATCCACTAGAAAATCTGCATATTCAGCATCAGCATACCCTACTAGATTGAAATTACTACCTTTGCAATATACAAGACACAAATCAGTAGTTCCTTTCAGATGTCTTAGTATCCTCTTGACAACAGTCAAGTGAGATTCTTTTGGATTTACCTGAAAACGAGCACAAAGCCCTACACTGAAAACAATGTCCGGTCCGCTGGAAGTGAGATACAAGAGTGAACTGATCATATTCCTATACAACTTTTGAGCGATTGATGAACCAGGTTCATCAATGTCTAATTTAGTGGCAGTTGCAATGGGTGTGTTTATTTCATTTGATTCTTCCATTTTAAATATTTTGATAAGTTTTTTATGCATACTTCTGCTGATGGATCATGGTTCCATTAGATATTTGTTTATTCTTCAATTAAGCTCACTCATCATACTTATTTCAAGTTCACTCCCCATTAATTTTGCAAAGTCCTTACTTAGCTTATTAGTGGTGGCCCCAAAGATTATGTCATCAACATATATTTGTACCATAAGGAGATCCTTACATTTTTTCCTTTAGAATAAGGTATTATCAATTTTACCTTTGTTGTAACCATGATCCAACAGGAATTTGGACAATCGTTCATACCATACTCTTGGGGTCTGCTTGAGTCCATAGAGAGCCTTGTTTAACTTGTACACATACTCAGGACATTCCTTGCTCTCAAACCCTGGAGGTTATTTCACAAACACTTCTGACATCCATCCGATGAAGAGTGAATTTCATCTGTGCTGCAAAGTCTATGGGGAGTTTAATTGCCTCTAGTCTTGCAACTGGAGTATAAATCTCATCACAATCTATGCCTTCCTCTTGGCTATAACCTTGGACCACCAGTCTTGCCTTATTTCTTGTAGTTGTTCCATCTTCATCAAGTTTGTTTCTGAATACCAACTTTGTACCAATGACTGATCTGTCCTTGGGTCTTGGAACTAGATGCCAAACGTGAATTCTTTCAAACTGACTGAGTTCATATTGTATTGTATTCACTCAGTCTGCATCCCGCAAAGCCTCAACAACATTTTTAGGTTCAATAAGAGATAAAAAGGCATCAAAAGCACACAGATTCTTTAATTGTGATCTAGTTTTGACTCTAGATGTTGGATCAGTGATGATGTTCTCAATATGATAAGAACTTTGATACTTGGGAGGTTTCACAACCAACTGGTTTCTGCTAGATGTTTCTCCCATGTTCTGTTGCTGAGGAACATGGTCATGAACATGTTCTTTTAAGGGATTTATTTTAGTTTCTCTTTGATTAGTTCCCCCTGTTAGGTTTCCCTGGATGGAAGAACTTGTTCCATCACCTGTTCCTTCTTTTGGTGCCACTTTGACTTGTGCTGAGGCTTTAGTCAAGTCCTTTACCAATCCAATAGCTTCACCTTCATGTTCCTGTCTCTTAGAATGAATGTTAGTTTCATCAAATACTACATGCATATTTTCTTCTACACACAAAGTTCTTTTATTGAACACTTTATATGCTTTCTATGTAAAGAATATCCAAAGAATACTTCTTCATCACTTCTGGAATCAAACTTACCTAGGGAGTCTTTTCCAATATTTTGCACAAAGCACTTGCATCCAAATGCCCTAAGATGGGATATATTTGATTTTCTCCCTTTAAGTAACTCACAGGGAGTCTTCTCTACAAGAGGTCTAGTCATACATCTATTGATAATGTAACATGCAGTGTTTACAAACTCTTCCCACAATCTATGGGGTAGTTTACTAGAAAGAAGCATAGTTCTAGCCATATCTTCAAGAGTCATGTTCTTTCTTTCAACTACTCCATTTTGTTGAGGAGTCCTAGGGGTAGAGAAGTTATGATCTATGCTATTTTCATCAAAAAATTCAACATAATTAGCATTTTAAAATTCAATCCCATGATCAGACCTAATTGATACAAGTTGATTTCCTAATTGTTTATGAGTTTTTCTAACGAAGGTAGTAAACATGTCAAATGCTTCATCTTTAGATGTTAGAAATAGTACACATGTAAATCTAAATAATCCTCAACAAGTACCATTACTTATTTCTTTCCACCTCTATTTATGGTTCTCATTGGACAACAAAGATCCATATGGACCAGTTCCAACGACTTGGTTGTACTTACCATTTTCTTGCTTTTGAAAGATGATCTTACCTGCTTCCCCTTCCACATGCCTCACAAAGTTTGTCTTCCTTCAACTTGATGGTGGGTAACCCTATCACTAAGTTCTTAGAGACCAATTTGTTGAGCTGATTCAGACTGCATGACCAAGTCTTTTGTGCCATAGGAGGGGATCATTATCTAGCACACTTAGGCAGGTTAGTTCATTTTCTGAGAGAGTAGACAAATCTACAATGTAAATGTTGTTAACTCTTTTTCCCTGCAAAAAAATCTTATCAGTGGTAAGGTTAATCACAAAGCACTTAGTAGAGGTGAATGCTACAAGGTTACCTCTGGTACACAGTTGTGACACATTGATCAGACTATATTTCAAGCCATCTATCAAGTAGACATTCTCAATGGAATGAGAGTCTGTCTTACTTACCTTTCTAACCCCAATGATCTCACATTTCCAAAGGAGACATTACGTCCCTTTAAGTCCTCAAGTGAAAGAAACTGGTTCTTGATTCTAGTTATATATTTTGACCAGCCACTATCCGTGTACCATATTTGGCTGCTTCCTTTCACTTGGACCTGCAAAAGGAAATCAGGGGTTAGTCTTAAGAACCCAAACTAGTTTGGGTACCTTTCTATGGGCAAACGGATAAATTAGATTCCTTCTAGGCCACCCAGGCAGCCTATTTTTTTAAAACAAAAATTCTGCTCTTTTGACTGGCCTTTTCTTTTACATTACATTCATTTTTGTAGTGGCCAGTCTTGCCATAGTGCGTGCAAAATTTGTTCTCAGGAAGAGTGAGGTACTTGCTTTTTGGATCCCACTTAGGTACTTGAGTCCCATAACCAAGTCCTCTTTTATTGCTACTGTGATGTTCTTATAGACAGGGGAGTGCATCAGAAGCCTTGTTCTATTTGCAAGTTCTGTCTAGTTGATGTTTTACCTTCCCTAGATCTTCTTTTAATACACTTATCTGCTCATCTTTCCTTTACAAATCATCCTTCATTTTTCCTAAGTTTTCTTCTCGGGTGGGATATGTGTGATTAGCTTTCTTCTTTCCTGTTCCTAGTTTTAGTTTTAAGTTTTCATACCTAAGTTCTAGGACAATAGTGTCAAGTTCAAGAACCTGGTTCTTCAACTCAGTATTTTCACCTCCACTCTCATTAGCCCTAGACTCTAGATTTTGGCACTTGGCTTTTAGGATCACACATTCCCTAGAAAGATCTTCCTTCTTATTGTTAATTATCTCAGACTCATCAATGAAGTCTAACATTAACTCAGACAACTTTTTTTTATACATGAATTCAATCTTGTCTTTAAGATGAAGAATACTTACCTCTTGTTCATCATCTAATTCTCCGATGGCCATAAGTTCTTATTCATCTCCAGTTTCATCTTCTAAGTCCACATCTGATGTTTTTCCCCATGAAGCAACTATAGCTTTTGTTGATCCTTCGTTCCTTTTTGGTTGAACCTATTCCTTCTTCCTGCTCCTTCGTTCAACACTTTCCTTCTTCCACTCAATTTCCCATTGAGGAAAATTTTTGATCATGTGATCAGTATTACCACACTTATAGCAGCCCTCATTGGTCTGTTTCTCAGAAGCCCTTGGTTTGTTGAAGGTTGTACCTCTTGAAAAATCCCTTCCTCTCATCAGGTACTTTTTGAAATATTTTGTGATCATAGACATTTTATCATCCTCCAGATCTGAACCTTCAGCAATTTCGAGAGCCACACTTATTTCCTTCTTGGGTGTATTCATATGGTAAGACTGACCATTACAAAAATTAATGCAATGCAAAAGAAAAGGCCAGTCAAAGGAACAAAGCTTTTGTTCAAGAAAAACACAAACTGCCTGGCTGGGCAAGAAAGAATCTGATTCATCCTTTTGCCCATAGAAAAGGATCAAAACTAGTTTGGGTTCCTTAGACTAATCCCTAATTTATTTTTGCAGGTTCAAGTGAAAGGGAGTAGCCAAATATGGTACATGGATAGTGGCTGATAAAAACACATGACTGGGAACAAGGACCCGTTCCTTTCACTTGAGAACCTAAAAGGAGATAATGTCTCCTTTGGAAATAGAAATAAATGTGATATTATTGGGGTTGGAAAGGTAGGTAAAATAGACTCTCATTCAATTGAGAATGTTTACTTGATAGATGGCTTGAAATACAACCTAATCAGTGTGTCACAACTGTGTGACAGAGGTAACCTTCTAGCTTTCACCTCTACCAAATATTTTGTGATTAACCTTACCACTGGCAAGATTGTTTTGCAGGAAAAGAGAGTTAACAATATTTACATTGTAGATTTGTTAACTCTTTCAGAAAATGAACTCACTTGTCTAAATGTGCTAGTTAATGATCCCCTCATGTGGCTCAAAAGACTTGGCCATGCCAGTCTAAATCAGCTGAACAAATTAGTCTCCAAGGACTTTGTGATAGAGTTACCTAATATCAAGTTCAAGGAAGACAAAGTTCGTGAGGGATGTGCAAGAGGGAAGCAGGTGAGCCCATCCTTCAAATCTAAGGAAATGGTAAGTATGTCCAAGATGTTGGAACTCGTTCATATGGATCATTGTGGTCCAATGAGAACCATGAGTAGAGGTGGAAAGAAATATGTGATGGTGCTTGTTGATGATTATTCTAGATTTACCTAGGTGCTATTTCTGACATCCAAAGATGAGGCATTAGAAATGTTTACTGCCTTTGTAAGAAAAACTCAGAAACAATTAGGAAATCAACTTGCATCGATTAGGTCTGATCATGGAACTGAATTTGAAAATGTAAAATTTGCTATATTGTGATGAAAATGGTATAGATCACAACTTCTCTACCCCTAGGACTCCTCAGCAAAATGGTGTAGTTGAAAGAAAGAACAGGACCCTTGAGGATATGGCAAGGACCATGCTTCTCTCTAGTAAATTACCCTACAGCTTCTGGGCAGAGGCTGTAAACACTACATGTTACATAGTCAATAGATGCATGACCAGACCTCTTGTTGAGAAAACTCCCAATGAGTTACTTATAGGGAGAAAACCAAACATATCCCACCTTAGGGAATTCGGCTTCAAGTGCTATGTGCACAATAATGGAAACGACTCCCTAGGTAAGTTTGATCCCAGAACTGATGAGGGAGTATTATTGGGATATTCTTCACATAGCAAAGAATATAAAGTATTCTACAAAAGAACTTTGTGTGTAATAGAAAGTGTACATGTTGTATTTGATGAAACTAACATTCTTTCTGATAGACATGAACGTAATGATGAAGCCATTGGCTTGGTAGGAGAATTGACTGAAGCAGTATCAAAAGAAGAAATAGGTGATTGAACAGTTTTTTCCACTCAGGGCAACTTGATTGGGGGAACTAATTAGGAAGAAAATGAAACAAACTCTCTACAAGAACCTGTTCATGAGCTTGTTCCTCAACAATAAAACACAGGAGAATCATCTGGTAGAAAGCAGGTGTTGGTGAAATCTCACAAGTATCAAAGTTCTCATTCCATTGAGAACATCATTAATGATCCAACATCTGGAGTCAAAACTAGATCCCAAATAAAGAATTTGTGTGCATTTGATGATTTTCTATCTCTTATTGAACCTAAAAATATTGATTAGGCTTTGCAGGATACATATTGGGTCAATGCTATGCAAGAGGAACTCAATCAACTTGAAAGAAGTCAAGTCTGGAATCTAGTTCCTAGACCCAAGGACATAGTCATTGATACCAAATGGGTCTTCAGGAACAAACTTGATGAAGATGGAACTGATACAAGAAACAAGGCAAAACTATTGGTTTAGGGATAAAACCTAGAGGAAGGCATTGACAATGATGAGACCTTTTCACCGGTTGCAAGACTAGACAATCAGAATCCTCATTACCTTTGCAGCACATATGGAATTCACTATCCATCAAATGGACGTCAAAAGTGCTTTCCTAAATGGCTACCTCAAGGAGGAAGTGTTTGTGAAACAACCTCCAGGATTCGAAAGCAAGGACTGTCCTGAGCATGTGTACAAGCTGGATAAGGCTCTATATGGGCTCAAGCAGGCGCCAAGAGCTTGGTATGAACGACTATCAAAATTCCTTCTGGAGCATGAGTATAAAAGAGGTAAAATTGACAGCACTTTGTTCCTAAGGGAAAAAGGTAAAGGCCACCTTGTTGTACAAATATATGTTGATGACATAATCTTTGGGGCCACTACTAATAGGTTGAGTCAGAACTTTGTAAAATTAATGGTAAGTGTTTGAAATGAGTATGATGGGTGAACTAAACTTCTTCCTAGGCTTGCAGATCAAACAAAGCACAAATGGGACCGTGATCCATCAGCAAAAGTATACAAAAGAACTAATCAAAAAGTTTAAAATGGAGGATTCCAAAGAAATAGATACACCTATTGTAAGTACCATTAAATTAGATGTTGATGAACCTGGTTCATCAGTTGATCAAAAGTTGTATAAGGGTATGATTGGTTTACTTTTGTATCTAACTGCCATCAGACCTGCCATTGTTTTCAGTGTAAGGCTTTATGCTCATTTCCAGGCAAATCCAAAGGAGTCACACTTGACTGTTGTCAAGAGGATATTGAGATATCTGAAAAGCACCACTAATTTGTATCTTTTGTATCGGAAATGTAGTAATTTTGATCTAGTAGGATATGCTGATGCTGATTATGCAGGTTTCTTAGTGGACAGGAAAAACACTTCAGGTGTGGCACATTTCATTGGGTCATGTCTAGTGTCATGGGCTACCAAAAAGCAAAATTCAGTAGCCATGTCTATTAGGGATGATTAAGATCACCTAAAAGGTCCAGTCATAATGCACAATGAAGAAAAATATAAAAAATGATTTTTTTGGTTAGGATTTCTTAATGCAATGTAAATATCTACACTAATTCTTACCTAGTCTCATACTTTAATTAGTATACTCATGTGACATGTATTTATATGAATCACTAATCTCTTACATAGTTTTTCTATTCTGACATTTGAGGCATGATTAAGAGAAGTTTTACTTGAAGAACCTGGTTCATCAACATATGCTCATGAGAAAGTTCAGGTATGTTTCTATAATTTGCATAATTAGAAAGATAAAATTACCAATCATGAGCAGAAGTCCTAATTACACCAAACTTTCAGAAATTCTATCCGTTGAGCATTGAACCAATTTTATTATCCTAGGAGTCTAACTAAAATGGGATTTTCCCTAAAAACTAGCATCGTTCATTCATCTCTAAAGAGACCGGAATTCTAATTTAATTAGACTCCTAATTGACCACAAAAAATGCTGCCGTTATAGGCTTAATCATGATCCATCTTTAAATACTCTCCACACCTTCTCTCATCACTCATAACCATCATTCACTTTCCCAATACTTCTGAAAATCCCCTTTATTCTCCAAAAATTCACAAAAGATTTCCAGAAATACTCCCATGACTAATCCTCAAGACAATCCTGGAACTCCCCCACATGTTTCCCCTAATACTTCATCATCAACACCTCATATCGAAACCCCAAAACCCAGATTTCTCCGGCAAAATATGTTAGCCAAATAAATATAGCATCCGCCTCTCTCAGAAAAGCTTTGAATGAGAAATTAAAGGCCAGTCAAAAGAAAGAGTTTCCAGCTGAAGAATCTGACTCAAGCTCTGAGTATGAAAAGTTTATCTCTGCTAGTGAAGAAGAAGAACCCGGGTCTTCTGACAATAACAAGAGTCAAGAAGCCCAAGGTGAAGTAAACACCTATTTTTTATTTTCTGATGTGGGAGAGAAGGAAGATAGTAGGCTTGTGTTGGTGGGTTCTGTGAAGAATGTTGAAGGAGTTGAGTCTAGTAAGAGGAGAAAGAAAAATAAATGGGAGGTTCTTGCTATCTATGGTAGCGGAGAAGAAGGTGGCTTAAAGCTAGGGGGAAGCGGATCAGGAGAGGCTGCTAAAGGACTTGTTCATCTGAGTGAGCAACAAGATGAACATGGATCATTTGTGGAGGAAACTTTAGTGGATATTCTTAAGAAGGTGGGGTCCAGTTATGACCTATAGAAGCGCAAGGCATCTTCACAAAGAACCCCAGTTGCTTCTAAACCCACAAAGAAAAGCAAAGTAACATCTCCCAAGACTGCTGCAACTTCTGTACCTAAGGGAAGAGCTACAAGGAGCAAAGTAAAGCAAAGTGAGGCAGAACTACAGGAAACGTTAGAGAAAAGTAAGAAAAAGAAAAAGGAAAAGGGAAAAGAAAAAGTAGTGAAAAGTTCTGAAACTGCTGAAGAAGATGAGGAGGAGACGGAACTTGTCCATCAAGAGAGAGGTACAACTATGGAGGTTCCCACTGTCAAACCAAAAAGAACCAAGACTCCTACAAAGAAGTCTTAAAAATCTGTACCTGCTGAACTTTCTTTGGCCAAAAAAACTAGGTCTACAGTGAAGGGAAAATAAGTGAAAATTACTGAAGAAGAAGATGAAGAGTGGAGTGGAGAAGAAGAAGATGAGGAGTCTGAATAGCAGCAAGATCGTTTTGTCATTTTTAGTAGGAGAAAAATATTAAAGGGAAGGTTTCTGAAATACCTAGAGGAGCCAGACATGCTAAGGTTGTTGGATGCTTTAGTTGCATAGGGGTAGAAGGACATGGTCCTTTAGATGGATGGAAGACTAGCCAGATAAGAGCTGATTGAATTCATGGCAAATGGCTATGTGAAAAATGGGCTAGTAACCAATGTATTGAAAGGAGTGAAGGTGAAGTTTGATACACCTGAATTGGGCAGTTTTCTAGACATTCCAAGTGAGGACTATGATGATTACACTAGGAAAAGGTGGCATTGTCTAGATGATCTGCCCACCGTACTCCAAATCACCAGGAACTTCTATGATACAAAGGATGCTGAAGTGGTTCCTCAGGCAAGATTTGTTTAAAAGAGTGAAATGAAGCTAGAGCATAAAGTGCTCTTTGAGTTCGTGAACAAGTGCCTGCTGCCTACACAGGAGAGGAGGCACACTGCAAATTACATGGACCTGGTTCTCATGGAGTGTCTTGTAAGGGGTAAGCATATTAACTGGCATGCTTTCATAGTCAAACTGTTGGACAGAGTCATCAATGGTTCAAAGGCTCATTTACTCCTTATGGATTCAATATGAGAAATGTACTGGACATGCTGGACGTTCTTTTGAAGAAATGGGAAATGGCCTTCAGTAAGGAGCACTTTGGAATTAAGACCCTCCAGGCCTGTGACTATCTGCTAAGTGTAGGCCTTGTTGAACTTGGTTCATTAGTGGAAACTCCTGTGGATAGCAAGGTTAGGGCCTTGGTTCAAGAATGTGGGACCAAAGATGCTGAGATTGCTAGGCTTCAAGCTCAAATGGCTGAGCTGGAAGAAGAAAGGAATAGGTTGAAAGCATAGCTAGAAAACGAAAAGGAAAATAGTGAAGGGATGCTAGAAACGATGTTAAACCTACTCCAATCCCAACCCTCTAGTTCCTCAAAGCCTTAGCCCTCTTTGTCTTAGTTCTGAACCAGTTCAGTTACCCCCTAGTGACCCAAATTAGGGATTTTCTTATTTTTGCTCATGGTTGGTTGTTTTTGTTCTTTATTTTTGTGGACTGTCGTGTAGAAGCACTGACTTATCAATAACAATTTGCATTTCTCTTGTTTTATGATAATTCTGCTCTTAATAATTATTTTTGTCAAGTTGATTGTTGATTAACTAAAGTATGCTTTCACTTGCAGTTGCCCCAATGGCCATGAGTAATGATTAATATTCTGGGATTCACATATTTATGTAACTTTTCGATGATGCCAAAATGGGGAAGATATTGTGCTTAAAAATAAATGGTGTCTATTTTCTGAAAAGTGATATTTATGACCTAATTAAATATCTGGTTCTTAATGATGAGTTAAATTTTTCAAGTGATGATATTTTAGCTGAGTTCCACAGGTTCTCTGATCAATAAAAGCACAGAGTTTGTCATCATCAAAAAGGGGGAATTTGTTGGCTCAAGATCAGTTGAAGTTTTGAAGAATGACAAATATACTCAGTGAAGGACCAGGTCCATCTTAGGAGATACAATTGTTATGGCCCATGCACATGAGATGCACGTGAAAAAGATAAGTCATAAGGGATCAAGCATAAATATCTTTTGAATATCTTCTGAACTAATCGAAAAAGATTGCATATGGGATAAGGAGAAGATGTCTCCTTATGAGAAGAGAACACATCCGGATAAGGGTTGGAGCTTGGATTGGTATAGGACTCAAACTCAATGGAGGATCAGAAATTGAGTCACAATCAAACTCTAATTACTAATCTAATAAATAACTAAGTTGTTCTCTTTTACATGTATGCACATATGCTAAAGTTAAGCACAAATTGAGAGCAAAAGAGCAAGGCTATTTTGCAAGCAATTTATGTGAGATCGAGTGTGCACGCCTGCAACTACTTGAACAAGATAGAAGAACCAGTTCCATTGTGTTTATTCTTATTCTAGTTCAATTGTAGTAGGTAATTTAAAACTTGTATCTTTCAAGCTTTCATAGAAGCAATTGTATTAGGTACGTTGAGTATTCAAGTTAGAGTTAACTTGAAAGTGTTGCAACCGTTAAGGCTATGTGCTATACTGGGATTAGTGTTAATCCTTGGGTTTACAAGAGTTTTGTAAATGCTATTTTTGGCTCATTGAGTTTAGTGGATATTTGGGAAAATCCCACTTAGTAGTAGGTCGTGGTTTTTTTACCTTTTGAGCCAGATGTTTTCCATGTTAAAATCTCTGTGTTCTTTATTTCTGTATTTAATTCTGCAAACAGTAATAGTTAGAACACCTAGAAGAACCAGGTTCTTCTACATCAAAAATTGGGTACCACACAAATCATCCCCTTGTGTGGTATTGATGTTTGGAACATCAGGATTGACTTCAATTCCCCCTCTATGACACCAAGAAACCCAAACATTTACTAGAGCTGACTCCGAACACACGCTCTTTGGGGTTAAGCTTCATGTTGTGCTTTCTTAGGATGTCAAAAGTTTCGTAGAGGTATTTCAAATGGTCACATGTGTTCAAATACTTAACCAACATATATCTATGTAAACTTCTATTATTTTCCCTATTTGTTTTTCGAATATTTTGTTCACGGGTCTCTAATAAGTGGCTCCTGCATTTTTAAGCCTGAAAGGCATCACATTGTAGCAATATGTGCCAAAGATCGTTATGAAAGAAGTTTTTTCATAATCCTCCACGCTCATCCTAATTTGGTTATACTCGGAATAGGCATTAAGGAAAATCATCAACACGTGCTCGTTCATTGCGTTGATCATTAGATCAATGTTTGGCAATGACAGTGAGTCATTTGGGCATGCCTTATTCAGATCCTTATAATCTACACACATACATAATTTATTGTTCTTTTTTGGAACCATTACTATGTTAGCTAGACAATAAAAAAACTTTACCTTTCGGATTGAACCTGTACCGAGAAATCAAGTTACCTCTTCATTAACAAACTTGCTTCTATCCTCGGCAATCAGACGCTTCTTTTACCTTACCGGGGGGATGCTTGGGTCCAGGCTTAGCTTGTGCATGACCACCTGTAGCAGAATACATGTCACATCCGTGTGCAACCATACAAAACAATCAATGTTAGTTTTAAGAAATTTAATAAATCCTGACCTGAGCTCGGGGTTTATTCCTGTCCCCAAGTGCAACTTCCTCTCTAGAAACTTCTCGAACAATGCCACTTGTTTGTGTTCTTCTGCCATGGACTTGGTCACGTTTGTTTCTTCTAGTACCTGGAAATATCTCGGTACCTGGTGGGATACCGACAGGTCCTCTCCTTTGTCATTTTTGCTTGGTTCGGGAGAAGGTACCACTTCCTATAATTGCTATGCCACGTATTCCTTCCCTTTACTATTAGAAACCAAGACTGCATTTATCTCCATTGACGATATTTGATCTCCTCTTTATTTGTTTGATTTCCTCTAGAGTTGGGAATTGTAGAGGTTGGTGATATGTTGATGGTACGACTTTCATATCGTATAGCCATGTGTGCCAAGAATTATTTTGTAGCCCATGTCACAATCTACTACTTCAAATAAGATAGTCTTCATGACCCCTTCGGCATTCGTGGGCAGCAAGATCTCCCTTCGGGTTATCACACTTGGTAAGTTGAACCCAGCGAGGAGCTTTGTTGCTAGAATGAGAGTTTTTGATCAATATTGTCCCTTATCTTTGAGGATAGTTCTATTTTGGTCTCTTAAATATAACCCTGAGCATATTTAGTCCCTTAAGTATGCTAAAGTGGAGCACATTTAGTCTCACTAATACAATGTGTTCAAAAAATAATGGTATTAGGCAACGCTGATTTATGAAACAAATCTTCTACTCTGAAGCAAAACGTTTCCTATCCTTTTATTGGATAACGTAAATTATCACTTTAATTCCTCTAATGTCTTCTAAAATTTTGACCTTAAAAATATCCCCTTCTATGCCAGTTTTCAATGAGAAGATGACACTGTATAACCTCTATAAAAATAATAGTTGAAAAATGTATAAATTTTTTATAGTTAATATACAAAAATTATACAAATTTTATATACTTTTTCGTCTACCAGATGTAAATAGTTTTTGGCGTAGGCTAAGAGTGATAATACAACCTGATTATTAGTCCGCTTCAATAATATGCCCAGAAGTAATCCTGGCAGTTCTATTTTTTCCAAAATTTAATTTTTTTTTTTTGAAAAAATCAACCGAATTTTTTATAAGTAAAAGTTTCAACATTAAAATCTTAAATTTATCAGCTCTGTACTATTAATGAGTGTTGGTTTATAAAATATTTTTGATAGTAAATTAAAAAGATGGTGAATGACGCAACTAACCCCGAAATGGGAATGCCTTTTTTCTTTTACTGTTGATCTTCTTCTTACAGTGTCACATGAGTAACAAGAGGTAGTGCTGTTAGTTTTTGAACACATTGTATCAGTAAGATTAAAAGTGCTCCGCTTTAGCATACTTATGGGACTAAATATGCTCAGGGTTATATTTGAGGGACCAAATAGACCTAGCCTCAAAGATAAGGGACAATACTGACCAAAAACTCCCAGAATGATGCTTCCGATTAGCTGGGCTTGCTCCAACACTCACCATTAAATGATATTGGCTGAACTTCCTGGTTTACCAAAACATGTTTAATTTTAAAATCTAGAATGTTAGGAGAAATTACTAGGGCATTGTTGTACGGCAGTAGAAGTCCATTGGCATCCTCTTCTATGAAGGTGATGTCATCCCCAACGACTTCTTGGAGTTTTTTGCTATGAGTAACCGATTATTTTTCCTTTTTTTGCTGCCGAGAAGGTTACATCATTGACCTCGTTTCCCCTAAAAATCATGTTGATGGTTAGCCGGGGTGGGGCTTCACCCATCTTAAAGGGTTTTGCATTGTCCCGGTTGTGGCCATAATTGTATTTAGCCGAGTTGCTTAAGAACTCTCTGAGATGGTTATTTTTCAACAACATTTCCACCTATTCCTGCAGATGTTGACAGTTTCCAGTCCGATGTCCATTAATCCCACGATACTCGCACCATAGATTAGGATCCCTCTGGCTAGGATCAGATATCACAACCTCGAAAACCGCACTTACTTGATGTTTCTCATTACCGATAAGTTCCGCTATACTGACATTGAAATTGCACTCAGACAGCTTGGGATTGGTGAAAAATCCCGGGAACATGATACCTCTTTATCTTGCAATGATCTATTATTATACCCGCAATAAGTTCTTCTATCGGGAGCGAACCTATCCGCTGACTAGAACCCTTTCCCGCCTCATTCGGCCCTTTTGTAAGGAAAAAATCGGCCCTTAGAAGATTGCTATCTGTGTCAAAATCATACTTTGGTTTATCCCTATTCTTTTCTCGATCCCGACCCTTATTGATATCAAGAATCTGAGCTAATCATTTTCTATTCTTATTTTTGATTCGTAATGGTTATGGACATCTACCCATGTCGTTGCCTGGAACTCGAGCAGGCCTTCTTTTAGTTTTGGGAGGCGTCGGAGCTCCTAGGGTTCAACCCTTTAGCAAATTCCTCAGCTTCCCATTCATCTAGCATGGTCGATAGCATCATCCCTTCTTTTTGAAACCTGGTCACAAACTCACGCAGCAACTAGGTTTCTCCTTGTGAAATTTTGGACATATACGCCTTACGGACCTGGACCTTCTGCTCACTGGCATGTGCCTTGATGAAAGAGTCTGCAAGAATCTCAAAGGACTTTATTAAGTGTTCGGGTAAGAGAGAGTACCATGTTAGGTCCCCCTTCGTGAGGGTTTCTCTAAGCCTTTTCAGCAGGACCGACTCAATCTCGTGTGGAGCCAAGTCGTTTCCTTTCACTGTCATTATATAGGTAGTGATGTGCTATTGAGAGTCAACGTCTCATCATATTTTGGTACATCCGGCATTTTTAACCGCTTCGAAATTAACTTTGGTGTTGCGCTCTGTTTGAACGACACATAGGTGTATTTATTTTGAGTTCGGGCCCTTCAACACTAGTGGTGCACCCGGAATTTGGTCCACCTAGGCGTTTATTTCTCTCATAAACCGCGTGAGCTTGGTTTTACAGGGATCATTACTTAAGTTGTTACCAAATCCTCTGCTGATCCCCCCGGACCCATCGAAGTCGACCTCATCCTTCGAGGTTTTGTTATCATTCTTTTCCGTTGTTTGATTTTTGGGAGCACCGAAGGAACTAGGGCTTTTTCATTCACGTTGTTGGAAGCACCCGAGAAACTCTTGCCTTAGTTCTGTCATGGCCTGGTCTTGTCGTGAGAGATGGTCCATGATAGCCTTTTGTTGTTCTCTCAAGATCCTCACGTTTTTGCAACATGCTCGTCTTCAGCGTCATTAGGAGTTGCAACTCGTACGTGTCAGGGATATTGCCCGCCATGAACCGGCATTGCTACGCCCTCCTAGTTGCGGGTTTCGTTGATCAAATCCTTGTGCTGAGGCAGATTCTCTTATGCCTCAACGTTGTGTGAGATGCTGACATCGTTAGCTGCCATCTTTTACGATTTTTGCTAAAAAAGAAAGAATCAAACAGATTAATAATATATGTAAGGATCAACTCAATTATGCAACTGTCTATTCCTCACGGTGGACACCAAACTGTTTACCCGTAAAATGGTACAGTTGATTTATAGCGTGGTTTATAGACAAACGAATCGATTTGATCCCAAAATGATAAACAAATTATATAAAATATGAGACTTAGCATTGAAATCAAGGTAAAATACCAGACAAATTGGTTCCGGGTGCGGGGGTTCTGAAGGCAGCAATAAGAATAATGTATTATTCAGCTTGGAATAGTGTGTAACATAAGTTTGTCCGAATTTTCATGTCCTACAATGGTTGTTGAAGCCTTTATTTATAACTATACATAAGGAACAAGGTACTAGGATCAAACCCCTCTTAAATGACAATAATGACAGTCATTGATTAATATGTAACGGCGTGCCATGAATGCCAAAATTCTCCACGGTTGTATTATTTCATACTGAGGAATATTCTTCATTAAATGTCATTTGATGACAAAACTTCCATTTGCTTCTGTTGACGTTGTTCCCTTCGGGATCTTTCCGGTGCCAACTGAAGTTGTTGTCTTCGGACCTGGTTTCTACTCGTTTCATCTTCCATTTGTCTCCAATTCCACAGAAGTTGGACATGAAACTGTGAGAATTGAACCTTTGAAGTTTCAGCATCTCCACCTTAATTTGATTGCTCGTACGGTTGAAAATAATTTGATATTAGTGCTGTTTAATTGCCAATTTGTTATTTTTGTTACCAATCGACCTTAATTGTTTTGCAATTCTATATTATTCCACATAGAATTGAATTAAAATAAATCTCTTTGCATCATGGTATTTTGCCTACGAAATAAAGAACTCATGAGATGATGAGCTTCGTGCAAGTCTGAAGTTAATGACAAATTATAAAGCCACAACCATAATGTCTCACCAACTTTTGGAAATTCTTGGAGATCGCTGGGAACAGCTTGAAGCGAGATCAGTATATCTTTGTTTTTGACAGTATATGTAACGGCCCTAGAATAGAATCACATAAAATGATGAAGATACTATTCTAGAATACGATAATCGCTCTCTTATTTATTAGATATATAAGCTGCTCATAAGTTTGCTTCAACACAAGCATTCAAATAACATCCAATTGATCTTATGAACCCAAGCATTTCTTCCAGTACACCTCAAGTGGATTCTTTCTAAAGCATTCTCATGTTAGGCTTTCTAAATGTGATCCTCGAGTGCTTTAAGTGGTTACAGTTGTTCCTCAAGTGGATGCTGGAGTTTTCCATCCGAGTGGCACGGGACCAACATCATATATGACTTCTCTGTGGCAAGACCATACAAGTTTTATAGCTTCTGGAGTACCGATTCCTGCTCCTCTTGGGTCCCCAGCTGGACCAAACCTACAGTTGGGGCATAGTTTGCACATTTGACACAAATTACAATAAGAAAAAAAGATGAAGGACAACAAGTTGCTGACCAGTGATTCTGTGGAGCCCCTGTTGTTCTTGCTCTCAATCCAGCATAAGTAGTTCCATTAACTGAATTTCCAATTACTTCCTGAAAGACGAAATAACAATTTTACATGATTCATTTGTGATCCAGTACCAAGTACGCTGCTGAAATAACCACATAGTCGTGTCCATAGGTATAGCTAATTAAACTTCTCAACTACAGAAATGCCAGCCATCTTAACAACAAAGCATAGCTAGATTTCTCAGCACAATAACAATTAGCAGTTAATACAGCAATCCCGTATGCTATGGTGCATGAAGGTAATGCTATATTATAAGCTCCCAATAATGCGAACAATTCAGTAAGCTAATGTATTATAAAGGGCTAAGCTCCCATATCCGTGAATCCAAACCTCACTAGGTCAACTTGCCTTTAATATAACCTACAATAAACATGTGTAGCAAATTAGACAGAATCGATTGAGGTCATCCAGCCCTGACTGGCTGGCTGGTATTACCTTATAGCAATATAGTCCAATTTTCTCCAGTACTGTCCTGAACCAATGTAGGGACTAATTGAAGTCTCCTTATATTCCTGGACTTCAAGGTATATAGATTTGAGATGAGTAGAATTTCATCTTTTCCCCCCCCTCCATGGCTCTTTGATTCTACAGTCAAATTTAGTAAAAAGCATTGCTACTAAAACTTCGTCATGTTCTCCACCTCTATCTTCTCATTTCCTCTCTCCTTCTACGCTGAGCTGGTAAGTAATAGAAAATTCAACAGTTCTAATATAAAATATTTCTTATCTAGTGAATGGCAACTGATTTGGGATGGGCATCTTTCCTGCTGATATTGCCCCTTTATTTTCTAGATTCATCCGATCGAGGGATAAAAAATAGCATATTGGAATTCCAGATGCTGGTCTAGAGAAAGACTTCCTAAAATATTTTCTGCTAGTTTTACTTGCAGGTGAACAGAGCAACAGATATTTCAATCTTGTTACTCCCGGGTATTCATATTTGATAATAGATGTATTAGCACACAGGTAGAAGAATGTGTTGCTAAATGTGTGCGCAAATAAATAAGGTCAACTCATATCTGAAAAAGAGTAACTAGCACATTATCTTACTTGCAGGAACAGTATGTCGTTTGAAACCACAGCAGCAGTTAAATGTGCATGCATCTTTTCAAGGGCATTCAAAACCAGCGGAAGCTGATTATCTTTGTACTCGGTGACAACCTAGAAAGAAAAAGCACACACCAGCAAGATAAGACGAACTGTGGGAAAATAACCAAACTTGACATTTAATATGTAATTCAGAATATTCTATTACCTGGAATGGCCCGAAAATCTCTTTGGTCACGAGATGATAATGTTGTCCTTTGAGTATTTCTTCAAGTGGTATGAAAATAGCAGTGGGTTTAATGGCTCCATAAATTGCAGGGATAGAATGGTTTTGTAAGGGTTCACCACCAAAGAGCAGTCTTGATCCAGGTATCTGAAGTAATTTCTTCGCATGGTCTAGCATTGCTTCAGTTGTAACCTGTAAAAAAATACATCAACAATTATGTCCAGGAGGATTGTATGCATTACTTGACAATGTACCACCAAGAATGCTTAGTCCAAGAAGAAATGGAAAGGAGCAGAAAATGCATGTATAGTTAGTACTCTAATCATCCTTACAAACAAGGAGCAGGAACCCAATAAGATAAAACATTCAGTTTCCATCTCCCAGAGTCATGGATTTGATTTAACATGGTACGATGGACTCCCGAGAAAACTTCTACACTTGTTCTAGTGAATTCTGAATATCCAAAAGAGTCCACCGACAGATTCAGACCAAAGGTATTGATACTTTTTAAACCTCTAGTAAATTGTATCTAATGTCACTCCAGCACTCTAGGATCTAGACCATCAAACGATGAATAGTCAAATCTCCAAGTTAACACTTTAGCACTAGGCATTCTTACCGTAAGGACAGGACCAATAGTTAAATCATCTAACTTTCTTCTTGCAGCAAGCTCGGTCATTTTGTCTAATAGAGAGCTTCTACCCCAATTCTGCATCAACATAAATTATCGTTAGAAAAGAGAGTTATCTGAATGAAATTTCACCTTTTATAATGCCTATAAAAACCACAAAATATTTGTCTCTAAGCATTTAATTTCCATGGAGAAAAAGATAGAAAAGGACTAAGGATACCTCATGCATGAACAATATTGATTGAGCTGAACACTTCTGACCACTACATGCATATGCATCTTGATCACAAACCCATGCAACGTAATCCACCTATCGAAAGCAAATAATCACAAGTAAATAAAACTTGAAAAAAGCTTTTCCAAAGTGCAATGAAGCCTGTCGATAACTGATTATGTAAACCTCATGGACATCGGGCCCAAGGATCTTCCAGTCAAATCCAGCATCTTCTAGTTTTACTCGACCGCTTAGGTCATCGGCTAACTTCTCTGCCACTCTTGAGCTACCTGTGAAGAGAGTCATGCGTGGTTTTCCCTAGAAATACAAAATGAAAGAAATCAATCTCAGGTAAATAAAACTCACTTCAATCTACAAAATAGAGCAAAAGTAAAGCTCTGCAAACTTTTTTTTTTAAAAAAAAAAAGAAAAAAAGAAAGAAAGAAAAGAGAACAAATCACAGATACACACTTCCCCTTCCCCTACCCTGTTATCAAAATCATAATTGCATATAAAAGCATAATTAGTAGCAATTTCACAAGTATATTCCATTTCAGTATTATTTCCAGTGAAACGAGTCAGGAGATATCTTGGATGTACATGTCAATACCTTTAATCCCAAACTAGTTGGCGTTAGGTACATGGATCCTCTTTATCCATTCACTCTACCAGAACCAGTTTATTTCGACACTGGTGAATAATTCTATCTTTTGGATACACATAAAATTGAAACTTAGTGTAATTTTGCTGGATCCAAATATTGACCATTTAGGAAACCATGCAAGGGTCCTAGAGGTCTCGAATAAAACGGATGGCTCACAGCAGCTTCATACCTCATAGACATCTATCTTTCAAAAGGAACAGGATAATAATGGCTGCAAAAATGAAACAAACACCCCCCAAACCCCCACCCTGGTCTAGACAAAAAGACTGTCCTTCTTCCTCCAAATCATCTTGTACTATTTCGTCGATTTAATCCAACCATCAAAGTCTTCTTTTCCACCGGAAAATGTTTGAGAATGGAAAAGCTCTTCCATACTTTTCCCCAACTGATTCGTGAAACCTCGGTAAAAGACTGACCATTCGTGAAACCTTGGCAAAAGACTGACCATACCTTGAGGCATGTATAAATACTAAACTTGACAAGGAAAAGTAAAATTTAATTTAAAAGAAAGCTAGATTTGGAGAAGGAAATTATTCTCAAGGGACAGAAAGTTTTTGAACGAAAATTTGTAATTGTCATTTGCCATTTCTTACTGATAAGTGGCGCAGAGAAGCCAATTTCAGAAACTAACCTCAATGAGTAGCTTGTTCATCGTCTTTCCATCTGAATTTATGAAATCCACGTTATCCGCAGGTAACCCACAATCATGAAGCAGTCGAAGAAATTGTTCCATAACAACACATACCTAACCAACAATGGAAGTCTAACTATAAGAAGCATATCAGATATTTTTTTTTAAAATACAGTTACTAACAGAAAGAAAAATAGAATAGGAACAGAAATCTTCCAAATTTTTTTGGAGTAGTACAGAAATCTTCCAATTTTCTGCACATTTTGTTAATTTGACAAAAAGAGAGGAGTATGTAAAAGTCATTTTGCAATTTTTGATTTTGATAGATGAGAGTCAAGTTTGCTTCTTAGCTAAGCCTTGTCCAGTAAGTGAAATTGCATGCTATATAGAGCCTATAAAATTTGCATGACCCACCTTGCTATCGACTTTAAGGACAGGCTTATTCCCCATATATAAAGCTCCCATCATCTGAAGTACAGGAATCTCCAAGGGAAAATTAAAGGGAGCAATAACCGCCACCTATAAAATAAAGTTTAAAATCAGGTACAGTGAGAAATTTTAATAATACAAAATATCCTTCAATCACATAAGAAAGTCAACAAGGGAATGTAAGAAACAATAACTTATGTGGTGCAAATTTTACCACTACGACCAATGTGACCAAAAGCAGGCTAAGTCAAATCCTTAGATTAGCAGGAAGACATTCATAAAAAATGATTCCAGCTGACATATAACAAAACTTAACACCATTCTGAAATAATGAAGAATTTTATTTCGATAAATTCAAGAGTTTTAGTGATTTTAGCTACAAAACTGCACCTTCAGATCTCAGTTTCAAAGTGAAAGATAGCATCAGAAGATATTTTTGTTTAACACTTTCCATTAAATCTAGTCAACAACAGCCAGAATGGTGCCTTACAGGTCCATAAGGCCAGCGAAAACCATGGCTCTGCTGCCCCAGATGATTTCCTGGTACTGC
Source organism: Nicotiana benthamiana (assembly GCA_034376525.1). Lineage (NCBI taxonomy): Eukaryota > Viridiplantae > Streptophyta > Magnoliopsida > Solanales > Solanaceae > Nicotiana > Nicotiana benthamiana. The sequence continues at coordinate 29,164,098 of CM067333.1, read as the reverse complement.
AAAAGACCTAGCTAGAAAGCGAACCTGCCAAATAAATCAAGGTTTCAGTGTTCGATCTGACATTTGTGTTAAAGAAAATGGAGAAATGAATCCCATGTGAAATAAGTCCTTCTCGCTGAACCTGAAGTCTATTAAGCTTCCAAATGTTCAGAGTCAATTAAGCTAACATTTAACATAACAGTAAAAATAAAAGGAACCAATGAGTAGAGACAGAAAAACTGTTGAAATAACATAAAGCAGCAATAGAATCACATGAATGTGAAAGCTAGCCAACTGAATTGTTGCGCCATGATTTAAAACAATTTTTTTCCTTAATCAGCCCCTGTATAATATGGAATATGAGGTAATAGTTGTAGAAGGAATAATCTACCTGATCACCACAGAAATTTTCCAGAAATTTCTGCGTGACAAAAACTTCACCATGAGCTTGTTGGTAACTCTTAGGAGACACCCGTTGTATTAGCTTAGCAAAGAAGTCAGAAACCTGAAAGACATAAAGAAGCAAATCAATAAGAGGATAAGAAGTAATTATGACTTATGAATATCATAAAGTATTTATCAAATAGGCTAAGAGAACACCAGCATCCTTGTTTGAGTTATATATTACCTCAGGCAAGCCAAGCATATGAGCTGCTTTTGTAGATACGTCTCCAAGCATTAGGTACCTGAGAAAAATGGTGTCACTCAATTCATTTTTCTAAAGTCATCATTTCTTCCTTTCGATAAAAACTCACAAGACACTAAAGGCTGGTCCCCACACAGTTCAGTTAGACAATTTCACCGAGAAAAAAAACCAAGAAAAAGACCAAAACACAGTTAAAATCAAACCTTTCTGGTGCTTTGAATGGATTATGTAGACCATGTTTCGGGCACTTGGACAAGCTCTCCACAAATGGCTGCACATGCAATAAAAAGACTTGTAAAATCATCATCTTGAAATCTTAGATGTTAAAGATTTCTGAATAAAAGAAGGGAAAAGTTTTATATGTCCGAAAGAGTAACTGGCCATAAAGTAGCAAGCCATTTGGACAGAATAACAGATTCCACAGGTTCACAGACTCATCTGAAAAAACACAGCCCATAGAACTATGATGCATCCAAATTATGTACCTGCAATTCTGATTCATCTACTTCTGCAACTTTAATGAATGGTTGCCCATTCAAGGGATCCAATATTGCATTCCAACTAGAAGATCCTGTCCACTTCCCCTGCACTGGATGGATGAAAACCACCAGCCAATTAGATGTAGAGGTAAACTAGAACCAAGACAAGAGTTTGCTATTTGTATATCCACAGAACAGATTTCGAAAAATAAAAGGGGTGAACGGTAGTGATGTAAAACGTTCTTAGTGTCTCTGTTATCTTGCTTGCTAACACACATCTTTTTGCTTTTCCAAGTATATGGTACACACACAAGGAGATTAAGAGAATTCAAAACTTTCTAAAAATCTTTGTATGAGTATATGCATCTATTCCTAGACAGAAACTAACTACATATCAATGACCATTTTCAGCAGCTAGCTGGAATGAACATTTACATACCCAAGTTGTGGACTTCAGCAGGTTGAGAGCCTGATATTTCTTCAGCTTTTAACGTAGCAAAGGGCAAAGTATGATTTGATCTGCATTATGACAGACTAAATTAAATGCACTAAAGTGAAGAACATAAAGAACTAGAATTAATGTCAATAAAGCCGAATCATATGAAATAATTGATCTTGTGGAAAATTGTAAAAAAATTGTGACATATGACCGTTCATTACAAGTTCGATATGAGAATGACTTAAAACAACACCCTGAATGCTTGGTCCATACACGTTTATTGATTAGCTCAGAGTCATACTTTAGCAGAAAATAATATCTAAGCTAAGCATCACTTACATGGATAATTAGCCCGTATCATGACATAATGTAGACGCACAAAAGAAAGAAAGAAAGAGAGAAAGATTAAAAAGCGAAATTGCATTTAACTAAAAAAACGAAAGGGACTTCAGATTCTACAGAAGCGGTTAGCCCAAATAAAGAGAAAAAAAGTAGTAGGTCGATAGCTTGTAAAACAAATCAAATTATAATGAATCCTCGGCAAGTGGAATGAGCATAATTTGACATTGTAAATCCAAAAGTAATAACCAAATAATCATCCAATTGTTAAGTCAATTGACGACCCTTACTAACTTTTAGTTGAAAAAACGGTAACTTGTAAAACATTTTTACCCAAAAAGTTTATCCTTAAAACACCATTTTCACATAAAAAAAATTCTCTCTTTTTATAGAAATGTAGTCGCTTAGATCAACTAGTTCGGCATTAAGGTGATGTTGCTACTGTAGTTTTTCAAGCATCCAACTAGTATCCAATCCCAATTCACCTTGCTCAAAAGAAATGAAAACCAACAACACCCAGAAAAACATACAACTTATCAAAGGGATCAACTTTTTTTTTGTAACTGATGCAATAACACAAATACCTGGTAGAATTGAATGAACTTATCCAAGAAACTCTATTCTTCAACTGCCTGTATGCGGCTACTCGATACATGATGATTAGAATTGAGTAGAGAGTGATAGAGCCACTGATTATAAAGCTTATATAATTAGGTTAAAGAAGTATTAGATGCGGAAATGAGTACAAAGTAGGTAAAAGTTTCTGTACCTTTTTTTTGCTTCAATCAGAGTATCACGTGTTGGTCATATATTTGTTGCGTGATTCACTGCCGTTGAATTGCAACTTCCATTTTTAATATTTTTATTTTTATAAAACATTTGGAAGTTACTTCTCTTAAATATAGTTCGTAGTACGATTACGTGTCTACATTGGGCTTTTCCTTTTTGATTGGTGACGTGTTTAGATTAGTTTATGAGAAAAAGTTTTGGCCAGTAGTTGGCATTGTTTTTTTCCGTTTTGATAGCTTTTCAGATTAATAAAAAATATTTTTCGAAAAATATTTTCTCTCGTACCATACATATCCGTAGTCTTAAAAGATTTATGTTAATCAACTTATAGCCAGATTTTAAATAAATTTCACTTATTTACTTATCAAGTTGAATGTTTTTTTTTTGGTTCGATATCAAGTTGAATGTTATGAGTTCAAACTTTCCATAAAATATTAATTTCAAGCTGCATTAGAATCAGAAAATAATCAAAGAATAATTTATGTCAGGTTTTAAATGGTAAGTAGACCAAGAAATGAAAATAGTAAATTTGTGAAAGAATAATATAGATGATATTTTGAGACTTAATTTCTCAAAATCGTGAAATTTTAATTTGGAGAACGTATACGTTATGCTAGTTGTACCATATCCCCTTAGACTATGCTATACTGATTTCTGTTTTAAAAGACAGAATTGGGATTCGCTTGGGAATTGTTTTGGAGCGGAGCACTTGTAAAACGCTCCTGGACTTATGTGCGGGGCTTCGTTCCGTGAGACTTATACCTCAGTCGCCGGGGCTTACGCTCCGAACACGCCTAACACCCAGCTTATTGGGTTCACCTAATAGAACTTTATGCAATTGTGTGTAACTAACCTTGTAAATCCTCAAAAATTCTTAATAAATCGTTGACTATTCAAAATTATATTTTTTTTAATCATAAATCATTAAGTTGATAGTATTTTATGTCATAATTAGAATAAATACTATTGCATGTTATCCACTAAGACTGCTATGATAATAAATTTTAAATAAATCTTTCATTTAAAAGTATTTATTTATTAATTTTTATTCTGTCTGTATTATATTAGTCCATAATTTTTAATAATTATTTTCCTATATATAATTTTTTTCACGCTTACAAGTTACAATAATTATTAATTTAATAGCTCAATATTAGCTAGTAACTATTATTCAAAATAAGTATGGTGAATTATGTATCACTTTATTAACTTGTTGAAACTTAAAAATAAATGATGCTAAAGAATCATATTTAAATTGTGAATTATATTTTATATAAATTCTCTTTCAAATAGAAAGCATATTAAACAAAATAAGTATTTTAAAACAATCAAATTATAATATCGAAATTCTTTCAAGATTCAATACTCCTCTCACGACCCTAACCTCAAACCTGATCGTGATGGCGCTTCTCGTGAAGACAAGGCCAGCCAAATTTACCCAGTTCACTTTTTAAAACAGTTAATCAACATAAAAATAGTCTAAACATGATTTTATAATACTAAACAACGGAAAGTATAGATAAAAATGCGAAAATGCCACCCGACACAGCCCTAACCGGGGTGTCACACGTCACGAGTATCTCTAAATCATAATACAAGTTTGCTAAAGTCATAACTAGTACAAGTGTTTGAAAGGAAATGGAAATGATAGAGAAGTAGAGACACGGGGCTGCAGATGCCAACACTACCTCGTAATCTCCGAAAGCCGTCAGGAACTGACGGAATCAACACTCATGAGTGGAACCAGCTATGTCTGAATCTGTACACATGGTGCAGGAGTAAAGTGAGTACTCCAATTCAGTGGAAAGTAAGAAAATACATAAGGCACAAGACATTCTATAATGAAGCAGTAAAATCATTTAAAAGTAGTAAACCAGTGAAACATTAAGTAAAGCTTCTTTCAACAAGTAAACAAGTAATTAAGTAATTAAAGTAAAGTAAACAAATAGAAGTTCGTCCCTAGGGCACAATATCAACAACTCCGCCCCTCGGGCAATATCTCAGAAAATACCAGCCCCTCGGGAAATATCTCACAATAGTTCCAGCCCCTCGGGCTCAATCTCACAACACAATGGGTACTCGCGCTTACTGGGGTGTGCAGACTCCTGGAGGGGCCCCATACGGCCCAAGCGCAATAACAAGTCATCTCGTGATATCAAATCTAGGCCCTCGGCCTCATATCAATCAAGCCACCTCGTGGCGTATATATCTCAGGCCCTCGGCCTCAATTCATTATCAGTGTTTCCTCACAATATAGGACCCCGGCCTTACTCATTCAAAAATGCGCACAAGCCCCTCGGGTAATAACAAAACAATATTTCTCAGCCCAAACATCATTTAAGTCTTAAAACTGAATAAACATGGCTGAGTAAAACGGTGAAAAATAACACGACTGAGTTCAATTAATGAATCAAAATAGTGGGAAAACAGTAATAAAAATTCCCGAAGGGTTTAAATAGTTGGCACGAATCCCAAATATGGCATTCACCCCAAATCATGATGATAACAAATAAGTTTCAGTCAAATACGCGGTAAAATCATCAACCGGGACTGACCAAGTCACAATACCTAATAGTGCATACCCCATACTTGTTATAAAGCATGTGTCTCACCTCAACATATCACTACGATGTGCGATCCGAGATTTCAAACCCTCAGAACATCATTTACAATTATTACTCACCTCGAACCGGCTAAATCTCTAGCTCGCGATGCCTTTGCCCCTCAAATTGGCCTCCACATGGGTCGAATCTATCCAAAATCAGAATGATGATGTCAAATTATGCTAAGGGAACAAAGCCCAAATGAAAATAATCAACAAAGGGCACAAATTTTGAAATTATCAAAACCCGAGCCCCGAGCACACTTCTCGAAACTCAGAAATTTTCATACCAACAGATTTCTTATCTCCCCACGAGTTCATACATATCAAAAGTTCTCAAATCCGAATCCAAATGATCCTCCAAATCCTCAATCAAAATTCTAATTTCTCAAGTCCTAGTTCTTCAATTTTAGGCTTAGATTTCATGATTTTCTAGGAATCTTACTAACTAATAGACTAGCAACAAATGAAACCGTCGTTTGGTTATTGAAGGGGCCCAAGTTGGCCGTAGGCCCAATTGCCACTTGCCTGTTCCGTAACAAGCACGAGAGCAAAACTGGGTTCAACATGAGCCCCAGATTGAGAATATAATCGTTGAGGAGGAACTTTGGAACATCTGGGCCAACGCTAACATCCCAGTTCGTGATTCAGTACTAACACTTGAGGCAATTTACATTTTCATGAAAATCTTGAGTTTGAACAAATACTGGCAATCCTTAAATAGATACAAAGCAAAATTTTGATGCCAAAATACATTCTATAATGAAGATACAATTCCTAATGGTATAACAGCTCGTACACAGATTGTTTCATCATTTAACATAACGAATTCAAATTTCCAACAAAAACCAATCATAATTTCACAAAGACTTCATTTATTACCATGGACTTAAAGTTGTCCGACTTCAGACCTTGAAAAGAGAACAAATACTTGCTAATTTCATCAAAACCAAATAAAGCACAGAAACTTATTTAAATCTCAATTGCATAATACTAAAAGACTAACACTCAAAGAGTATCTACACTTCATGCATTTGTAAAGGTTAAAGCCATCATCATTTGATAATGAATTCAATACATTTGATGAACCTAACAGCAAAAAACTCTAACCATTCAAACTAGATATCATTTTTAATGTGAGCCAAAAAATTATAATGTGACCAAATCAAAATTTGAAATTCCAAACCTAATTCTAAACAAACTTAAAGTAAAGAAAGGGAAAGTATTCAATCTAACTTTGAACATACCACATGAAACCAAATATTTCACATGTCTAACGAATAAAGCTTTAGCTAACATACCAAATCATGATACTGATTCAACTTATATACAAGATTCAAATCAAGTAACATAAATGAGCATAAAGGAAGTTAAATTCTAACAAGGTTGAAAGATCTTATAGAATCAAAAGAAAAAAACTAGAAAGTTCAACAAAGAGCATTATCATTTAATTTTCTGTTGGACTACATTTTTGGAACTTCACATGTCATTCAAGGTACATGAAGTACCTGTAATTCAAAAGAGAAACCTAAAATAATGAAGAATTAGCAACAACAAACAGATCAGCTCAGCAAATCAGCAACACTCATCCTTTTAAACCATTTTTGAAATCCAGAATGATCAGAGATTCTTGAGGAAAGTTCGACTATGGAGATTAAAACAAAAGAAACAGGAAATCGGAACCAATTTCTACACCAAAATTGCAAGAAATTTCATTAATTTAGAACTCAACCGTTTTCTAATAGTTTTCAGTGTTATATTTCTCTGAATTCTGACTTGAAAATGAAGAAACTTGCCTTTTATAAAAAAACTCTAGGGTAGCAGAAATGGGTTTCAGATTTTGCCTACCCCTTTTTATTTTCATTCTTTGTTCACTTTTTACCTTGAATTTCTTATTTGGTAGGTCACTCATTTTTCACCTTCCAAGAAATTTTGCAAATCAGTTATAAGAGATTCTCTTACTTAAAATTCCTAAAGTAACCTTGTAACCCTTGTTAATTACCATCAAACCAAATATGGGTCAAGTTGACCCATGACTCAACCCCAAACCTGGGCCTGCCACCCAGACTGACCCCCTTTTACTTTGGGCTTTAGCACTTCAACAAATCCAAATTTAAAAACTTATGCTAATGGACTCCCAAACAAAACCATCTAATTCTGAATTTCTAATAACATGAGCTCTTTTTAACGAATCAAAAATAAAAGAAAGAAATAGAAAGAAGAAAAATTAATAGTCATTTTACCACAGAAAATCATCTAAATCCTATAAACCAAATGTGTTGCAACAGAAAAATTCAAAGACAGAAAAAAGAAGAAGAGAGGATCAGAAAAAGATGAAGACTGAAAATAACAAAGATGAAAGACGAAGAAAGAACTGGAATACCCATAACACACAGGCAAAAAATGGCTTGAACGGACTCCTAGAACCCTCGATTTGAGCCGAAATTGGCCTTAATCGTATGTGTTTGTTGAGAACAGACAATTAAAGCCAGTTCTGTCTCTTAATCACTCGTCAAAACTTGAAAAATTTAGACGGTTTTCTTTGTCTTATGCTTTTCTCTTAAATCCAGAATCGGTTCCATTTGGAGATGATTTAGGGGAACATGTAATGAATTAGGGATCAAGGGTGAGTGAGGGTTGTACGGTGTAGTTTTTGTGGTGGTTTGAGGTATCTCCACCACATGAGAGGACGAGGCAAATTAGGTCGGCGTTAGGGTTAGGGGTATGAAGGAGATGAAGTGAAGTGGGGTGTTTGAACTAGGTTGTTTCATTGTCATTTGGACAATTATAAACGAAGAAGGGGTGTGGCATCTGGACCGTGGATGAAAATAAATGAAGAGGTCAGATTTGTTTAGACCAAAAGAAATCTAAACGACGTCGTCTTGAGGTCTGAAGGGTTTGGACCGGGAATGGGTATGACTTGGGCCGGATTTGAACATGCCTTAGGGGATTTAAACACTTGGGCTGATAGGAATTGGCCCAGAATCGATGCCATTTTTGGGTTCAATTCCTTTCCTTTCCTTTTAATTTCTAATTTTCTTTTTTTTCAAATTAAAATAAAAATCTAAATTAATTCCTAAACTAACTTAAATTAATTTCTAGTCATAGTATTTACAAAATTAAATAGCTCCTAAATTAAAAGAAAAACAATAAAATTTAAAAGAAGTTAAAATGCAAGGTGAGTTATTTTTTGTGATTTTTAATTTTGATAAATAAAAATATAGAATAAATCCTAAATGCAAATTCAAAGTATTTTTTTGTATTTTCAGGAATTAAGGGAAATTAAGCATGTACAGAAAAAATGCAAATAATTAAGAAAATTCTACAATAATTCCTAAAATGACAAATAATTAAAGGAAAAATCTAATTCTTTGGAATTTTGTAGGAGTAATTCACGTGAGACAAAAATCACGTGCTCACAGCTGCCCCTCTTTGCTCGAAAACATGAAGGTTTTCGGGCAAAGATAAAATGAGCAATTATGAGGGATTTTTGCCAGTTTAAAACTTCATGAGGAGCATTTTTGAAAGAGCCTGACCGAACCTTGCTTCAGAGGTTGCCTACATATCCTTGGCTATAAAGGAATAAAGTTAGTGTAGTTCTGGAAATTTCAGTGGTTGGGACTAATAGGAAGCTCTGATTTCACTGTGCTCCTGCTGCTATTGCTTGCTGAACTTCTTATTACACCAAAAATGGAAAATAAAAAACTGAACTAGCTAAGCCTATCAACAACGATTTACAAGATTCCTATCTATAAATCTTCTAGAGCTTGATCTTGAGTCTTGGTTGGTTCTTGGTGCAGGCTCCAATCTAAATCTTGATGCTCGTCAGCTATAGCTGTCAGTTCATTCTTCAGCTTTGGATCAAGGCAGGACATGCGAAGCTCGTGACTTCAATCACATCTTGAGTAGTCCGCATCTTTCTCCGCTTTAGCATTTTGAGTTCATTTCCTTTGCTTTTTTTCTTCTTTCTTTATTTTGGATTGAGACTAATTTTTTTTGGTCATCTTGATCCATGTGTCTCGAGGTAAAACCTACTCAGACACCTAAACAAATAAACGAACGAAATGTTTTTGTCCCAGTTTTCAAAATTTCGTGAGTTATTGTAACAAAACACTAAACTACTTCTCTATTGGAAGCAATAAATAGATGATCATGTATCTTTAGGAGAAAGAAATTAGGGAGTGGAGCCCTATATCTATAAAAAAATCAACCAGGGAGTGGAGACCCTATGTTAAAAAAGAACAGAGACTGTATGTCTAAAATAATCTCAACTAGGGAGTGAAAACCCTATGTTGGCAAAAGGTAACTAGGGAATGGAGATCCTACGTCTAAAATAATCTCAACTATGGAGTGAAGATCCTATGTTGGCAAAAGGCGACTAGGGAGTGTAGACCCTATATCTAAAATAATCTCGGCTAGGGAGTGGAGACACTATGTTGGCAAAAGGCAACTAGGGAGTGGAGACCCTATGTCTAAAATAATCTCAACTACGGAGTGGAGACCCTATGTTGGCACAAAGCGACTAGGCAGAGGAGACCCTATGTCTAAAATAATCTTAAGTAGGGAGTGGAGACCCTTTGGAAAAAATGACTAGGGAGTGGAGACCCTATGTCTAAAATAATCTCAACTAGGTAGTTAAGACCCTATGTTGGAAAAAGACGATTAGGGAGTGGAGACCCTATATCTAAAATCTCAACTAGGGAGTGGAGACCCTATGTTGGCAAAAGGCGACTAGGGAGTGGAGACCTTATGTCTAAAATCTCAACTAGAAGGAGAACCTATGTTGGCAAAAGGCGACTAGCGAGTGAAGAGAGTGAAGACCCTATGTCTAAAAATAATCTCAACTAGGGGGTGGAGAACCTATGTTGGCAAAAGTAGACTAGGAAGTAGAGACCCTATGTGTAAAATCATCTCAACTAGGGAGTGGAGACCCCATGTTGGCAAAAGGCGATTAGGGAATAGAGACCAATAAAAACAACAACAACTACCCAGTATAGTCCCACAAAGTGGGGTTTGGGGAGGGTAATATGTAGACGGGCCTTACCCCTACCCGAAAGGACAGAGAGGCTGTTCCCAATCGACCCTCGGCTTAGTGAAGGAAAGGAACAAACAAAAACAAAAACAACAACGAAAGAGCATTAGTAGCTTCAGCAGAAATACCGTGAATAATTATCTAAACATAAGAACCATAAATAAAATAGCATGCAATAATATCAGACATTAACTACCATAAATAACCACCATAAGGGAGACACAATCCAATACACAAATCATCTATGGATAGCCCTGCCAAGCCTCACCCAACCCCGGGTGAGGAGTACAAAAAACTCTAGGGGCCCGTATCCTACAACCCTGATACTACACCTCTGGACTTTCCTATCAAGGTTCATGTCCTCAGAAACCCGTACTCTAGCCATGTCATGCCTAATCACCTCTCCCCAATACCTCTTAGGCCTCCCTCTGCCTCTCCTTGCACCTACCATCGCCAGCCGCTCACCACTCCTCACCGGGGCATCAGGACTTCTCCTCCGTGCATGCCCAAACCACCAGCCTCGCTTCTCGCATCTTCTCATCCACCGGGCCACCCCGACCTTCTCTCGAATAACTTCATTCTTAATATTATCTAACCAGGTGAGCCCGCACATCCACCTGAGCATCCTCATCTCCGCAACCTTCAACCTCTGAATATGAGAGTTCTTCACTGGCCAGCACTCCGCCCCATACAACATGGTAGGTCTAACCACAGCTCTATAAAATTTCCCCTTGAGTTTCTGTGGAACTTTCTTGTCACACAGGACTCCTGATGCAAGCCTTCACTTTGACCACCCCGCTCCTATACGATGAGTGATGTCCCCGTCATATCTCTCCGTCCCCGTGGATCACCGACCCAAGATAACTGACACTGTCCCTCTTGGCGATGACCTGAGATTCAATCATCACGTCCTTGCCTACTTCGCTCGGCTCGGCGCTAAACTTGCACTCCAGGTATTCTGTCTTTGATATGCTTATTTGGAAACCCTTAGACTCGAGAGCCTGTCTCCATACCTCTAACCTCTCATTAACATCGACCCTCGTCTCGTCTATCAAGACTATGTCATCAGCAAATAGCATACACCTTGGCACATTCCCTTGAATATGTCGGGTAAGAGCATCCATCACCAAGGAAAACAAGAGAGGGCTAAGCGCCGATCCTTGATGGAGCCCGATAACCACTGGAAAATGGTCTGTGTCGCCACCCACTGTCCTAACCCTAGTCTTAGATCCATCGTACATGTCCTTAATTACTCTGATGTAGGCTTCTAGCACGCTCTTCGCCTCCAAGCACCTCCATAGCACCTCGCTTGGGACCTTGTCATACGCCTTCTCCAAGTCGATAAGCACCATGTGCAGGTCCTTCTTCTTATCTCTGAACTGCTCCACCAGCCTCCTGAAAAGGTGGATAGCTTCTGTAGTGGAGCAACCCGGCATGAAACCAAATTGGTTCACAGATATAGATATCATCTCCCTGACCCTCGCCTCGATCACCCGCTCCCAGACCTTCATGGTATGACTTATTAATTTGATACCCCTATTGTTGTTACATCACTGGATGTCACCTTTGTTCTTGTACAAGGGCACCACTGTACTCCACCTCCACACCTCCGACATTTTTTTGGTCCTGAAGATCGCATTGAACAACCTGGAGAGCCACTCCACTCCTGACCTACCCATGCATTTCCAGAACTCTACCGGAATCTCGTCAGGCCTGGTTGCTCGACCCCTACTCATCCTACGCAAAGCCCTCATGACCTCCTCCGCCCTAATGCGCCTGCAGTACCAAAGGTCTCTATGTTGCTCTGAATGCCCCAACTCCCCTAGCTCTATCTAAAATAATCTCAACTAGGGAGTGAAGACCCTATATTGGCAAAAAGTGACTAGGGAGTTGAGACCCTATGTCTAAAATAATCTCAACTAGGGATTAGAGACCCTATGTTGGAAAAAGGCGACTAAGGAGTGGAGACCCTATGTCTAAGATAATCTCAACTAGGGAGTGGATACCCTATGTGGGCAAAAGGCGACTTGGGAGTGGAGACCCTATGTCTAAAATCTCAACCAGGGATTGGAGACTCTATATTGGCAAAAGGCGATTAGGGAGTGGAGACCCTACGTCTAACATAATCTCAACTAGGGAATGTAGACCTTATTTTGGCAAAAGGCGACTAGGGAGTGGAGACCCTATGTGTAAAAATAAAATCTTAACTAGGGAGTGGAGATCCTATGTTGGGAAAAGCGTAAAGATTGAGATTGGGGATCCTATACTACCATTTTTGAATTTTCTTGTTATATATTTTTTTTCATCTTGTTTTGTTTTCTCAATATTTAGTTATTTCATAGAATGAGTAAATGCAGGAAAGATTTGGAGGGACTTCCCTTTTTATGGATTGTTGCTGCAAAGCTGTTTCTAGCACTTACACATTTCTTTGTTTTGTTTCACCTGCTTCTTGCAGGGTACTTTGGATGCAGATGTTTCAAATTTTCAAACAAAGAACAATTATTAGTTTGAAATGGTTGTTGGTTTTATGGACTTGATTGGGTTTGATCACGTGATTTCGGCCCAACTTTTTTGGTGAGAACCTCTTCTACTTGCTGGCTTTTCTGAAGATTGATCTCTTTCCTAAATCCGAGGAACTCAAATTTCCAAAATTTCACATGACGGTTCACCCGTGTGGGGCTTTGGCCCTTTCATCTTATTCTGACTCTACGAGCATTTGACTTCGAATTTATTTCATTTTCAATAATTTTGACTTCAGAGCATCGGTCATCATGGCCAGTCGGGATCGACTTGATGCACCCGCTGAGGCTGGGTACTTTCTTTGGATTTCGCTTTTGCTAAGTCGAACCCTATCAAACTTATCTTGCCACATTCTCTTTGTATTAGTTTCGGAACAGAGTTAGAGCGAAAGGGATTCAAAGAAATGTAAACAAAGGCAAGAAAGTGAATTTAAAGAGAAGTGTCCCTTTCGGGGAGGAAAGAAGGACTTATCTGGAGTGCATGTAGATTTCAATATACATGACATGCTTCTTGGACTGGATACCCGATCTGCACAAGTATCCAACTTCTCATAAACCTATTGCGACCCATGTTTTAAAATCAAGAAACCTTGCCAGGACTCTTTCGGTGCCAATGGCAGTGAGGGATTTCTTCTTTTCGATCAAAGGCACCCTTTGTGGGTTTTCGCCAATTGACCTCTCTCATTTCTCTTCAGTGTCGCCATATAGTGCTCTTTAATAAATATTACCAACAAGACTCTCTCATTTTCAATTTCTCTACTCACCGTCGACTTATGGTGCCCATGAGTTTTTACCAATAAGACTCTCTCAGTTTATTTCTCTCATCTTGATTGCATTGGATCCATACAACCGCGTTTTTCGATTTTAAATACCTTTCACTGATTGATAGGAAGGACTTGAACAAGGTTTGGGTAAAAAGAATATGGATCAAATTACAACTTTGGAACCGTTCAGGCGGAATTATCGCCGAACCATTATAATATCTGCCCTAGTTTCATTTTTGGGGGAAATTGTATTTTTGTAACCCCAGAGAGGCTACCTACGTATCCTTTTAGAATCAAGTTGAACTCAGTTCAAGGAAACATTTTGTTTTGTTGGTTTTTTCCTTTTTCTTTTGTTTTTGATTATTTTTTTTATTTTTACAAATTCTTTCAGGTTCTAAAGAGGGTATTCAAAGAAAGGTAATCGACTCAAAGGGCTAGCAAAGGGTTGGAGTGTTTTAGGTAGCGAGAATGAAAGCCTTCGTCATCCCAATCAGATAATGTTGTTGCTGCAGAAAGACTAGACATAATACCTTTTTACTACATCTGCATTTACAACTGTTTCGGGTTCATTCCCTTCAATGTCTCCTAGGTATAATGCCCCTTTTAGCAACAATTTTCTGATAATATATGGTCCTTTCCAGTTAGGAGCAAACTTTCATTTCGCTTCTTGATGATAGGGGAGAATACTCCTTAAAACGAGTTCCCCCACTTCAAAGTTTCTAGGCTGCACTTTCTTGTTGTAGGCACAGGCTATTCTTTGTTGATACAACGGCCCCTGGCAGACTGCGGCCATTTGCTTTTCACCGATCAAGGTTAACCGTTCCAGATGGGTTTTGACCCACTGACTGTCCTCAATTTCATCTTCAACAATGATTCGAAGAGAAAGAATTTCAACTTCTACAGGTATTACGACTTCAGTGCCATAAAGCAAAAGATATAGGGTAGCTCCGACTGATGTACACATAGTAGTGCGATATCCCAAAAGTGCAAAAGGCAACTTTTCATGCCATTTCCTGGAACTTTGGATCATCTTTCTCAGAATCCTTTTGATGTTCTTGTTTGCTGCTTCGACAACAACATTGGCTTTGCGCCGATATGGAGTAGAATTTCGATAAGTGATCTTAAGCTGCTCACATATCTCCCTCATCAAGTGACTATTCAGGTTTGCAGCATTATCTGTAATGATAGTTGCAGGACTACCGAATCGGCAGATGGGATTGGAAGCACGAAGTCCACCACAACTTTTTTGGTGACAGATTTGAGAGTAATTGCTTCAACCCACATTGTGATGTAGTTGATGGCGACCAATATGAATCCATGCCCATTTGAAGCTTTTGGCTCAATCGACCCAATGACGTCCATGCCCCAGGCAACAAATGGCCAAGGTGTTGAAATGGGATGCAGTTTTGTGAGCGGTGCATGAATCAAATCATCCTGCACCTGACATTGATGACATTTTCCTGATGAAACTGAAGCAATCTTTTTCCATAGTCATCCAATAATAGCCTGCTCGGAGGAGTTTTTTTGCCAAAACATACCCATTCATGTAGGTTCCACACACCCCTGCGTGCAGTTCATACGTGATTCTTCCGGCCTCTTCGGCGTCAACACATCTTAATAAGTTGAGATCTAGAGTCCTTTTGTATAAGACCTCACCGCTCAAGAAGAAACCGCTTGCGATCTATCTAATGGTTCTCTTTTGGTCTCCACTGGCTTGCTCGGGATATTCTTTTGTCTTCAAAAATCCTTTGATATCATGATACTATGGTTGAACATTCGGTTCTGCCTCAACTATATTGCAGTAACCATGTCTCTTGGATTTGGATTTCTAACGGGTCAATGTGGCATTGCCTGGGTACGACAACATCGAGGCCAAAGTAGCGAGTGCATCGGCCAATTCATTGTGACAACAAGGGATGTACCTGAACTCGACTGACTTGAACCGCCTGCTAAGATCTTTCACGTGATGCCTATAGGGTATAAGCTTGACATCTAGATTTTTCCATTCTCCCTGAGCTTGTCGGGTAATCAGATCTGAATGTCTAATAATTAATAATTCTTCGACATCTTGGTCGATGGCCATGTTTATACCCATAATGAAGCCATCATACTCGAAAATGTTGTTTGTGCAGAAAAACCAAAGCCAGGCTGTGGATGGATAATGCTGACTAGTGGGTGAGATAAAGATTGCCCCAATTCGAACACCTTTTGTGTTCACAAGCCCATCAAATAACATTTTTCAAGCATTGGTTTCTTCTGATGATATCTTAATTGAACTTACCTCTTCATTCACAAAGTAAGTACTCGGAGTTTGATATTCGTCATCAACATGGTTTTCAGCTAGGTGATCGGCTAAATCCCAAGCTTTCATTGCCGTTCGAGTGACATAGACTATGTCAAATTTAGTGAGCAGGATCTGCTATTTTGCTAGCCTCCCTGTGGGCATCGGCTTCTGAAATATATACTTCAAAAAGACTAACTTGGTAATGAGTAAGTGGTGTAGGCTAACAAGTAGTGTCTATGCTTCTGAGCGACCCAAGTTAAAGCGCAACAGGTTCTTTCCAATAAAGTGTACTTGGCTTCATAAGTGGTAAACTTCTTGCTCAAATAGTAGATAGCTTGCTCTCTCTTTCCGGTCACATCGTGTTGCCCGAGGACACAACCGAAGGAATTTTCCAAGACTGTCAGATATAAGAATAGAGGTCTCCCCAATTCAGGTGGGACCAAGACTGGCGGGTTCAACAGATATTCTTTGATTTTGTCAAAGGCTTCTTGGAACTCGTCTGTCCATTTAACTACTTCATATTTCTTTAAAATCTTGAAGATGGGTTGAAATGTAGAAGTCAACTTAGCAATAAATGCTAATGTAGTTCAACCTTCCCAACAGGCTCATAACCTCTTTCTTGGTTCTTGGAGGAGGAAGATCTTGAATAAACTTTATCTTTGTTGGGTCTAACTCGATGCCCCTCCGATTCACTATACCCAAGATTTTGCTAGACGGAACCCCAAATGCACATTTGGTTGGATTTAGCTTCAAATCATATTTATGCAGCCGCTCAAAGAATTTTCTCAAGTCCCGAACATGGTCGTCCTGGGTCCTGGATTTGATGATCACATCATCCACATACACCTCTATCTCTTGGTACATCATGTCATGAAAAATAGCATTCATGGACCTCATATAAGTTCTACCGGTGTTCATCAAACCCAACGGCATGACCCTATAATAGTAGGTGCCCAAGGTGTGGTGAAAGATGTTTTTTTTGCATCCTCTTCATCCATCAATACCTGGTGATATCCTGCATAACAATCCACGAAGGACTGTATCTCATGTTTGGCGTATTTATCAAAAAGGATGTGGTTGTTTGATAAAGGGAATTGTCATTGGGACTTGCCTTGTTCAGATCTCTGTAGTACACACACACTCGAGTTTTCCTGCTTTTCTTTGGCTCTGTAACTACATTGGCCAACCATGTGGTGTATCGAACCACTCGGATTACTCATGTCTTCAACTGTTTTGTGACATCTTCTTTGATCTTGTAACTGATATCACTTTTGAACTTTCTTTGCTTTTGCTATACAGGAGGATAATCGGGGTATGTTGGCAATTTGTGGGCCACCAAATCGACGCTTAGTCCTGGCATGTCATCGTATGACCAAGAAAACACATCTTTGAATTCAATCAAAAGTTGGATCAATGCGTCACGGGTTTTTTCATCTGTGTGAATTCTTTTCTTAGTTTCTTTGACCTTTATAAAAACTACCCAAGTTAACCGGCTCGGTATCATTTAAGTTTGGCTTAGGTTCACTCTCAAATTGTTCCAATTCTCGATTTATTTCCCTAAAAGCCGCTTCTTTATCGTATTCCAGTTCTCGGTACATTATTTTCCAATTCTCGATTTATTTCCCTAAAAGCCGCTTCTTTATCGTATTCCAGTTCTCGGTACATTATTTCCCAATTAGACAACATGTTTGGATCTGGGCATAAAGTCCGCAAGCATGTCATGTTATTTAAAGCCACACTACTAGAACTGAAAGAAGAAATAAGAAAAAGTAACTAAAATTAGAAAGAATAAAAAAAAGAGGAATGATGAAATATTGATTTTGTTTCATTGAATTTTGAAGATAGCATGGTTTACATTGAAAATTAAAGACATGAAACTAAAAGAAAACATCTGAGTTACCCCCTGAAATAACTCGTGACATAGAAAAGGTGGCAGGACTAGACTACCGGAATTCTCGCCTGATTGGGAACGGAGTAGACTTTTAGTTTTGAAATTTGGCATTGGGCCCCATAACCTTAGCGGTTCTCGAGCCTTCTCCTGACTGAACCATGTGGGTTTCATACAACATTTTCCACAGAGCCCCATATATTTCTTCAATTTCCTCAGTCGTGAAGGCATCATCATCTTCTTCTTCGTTTCCTCAATCGTGAATGTTCTATAGTGATATGGAATCGCCTGAGGTAAGACCCAACCATCACTCTTTTGTTTATTTTCCTAGGTCACATCAGCTATGGAAAAAAAACCCACACCGAAGAACTTCTTGGTGGCAGGTAGGGTGATAGGTTCCGTGATACCTTGTAGTGATGCCCCGAGTCCTTTCCCAGGTATATAACCATGCTTGATCATTTCAATAGCGACCATGATGGTTCCATTTGACAGAAAAGGTTGCGAACAAGGGTTTCCTTCCTCATATTGATCTGTGACCTCACTACTTTCTTTGGCTTCGAGACATGGGATTGACGGGTCCTGGTAAATCGACTGCTCATCTTCCCCGTGAACTACAATCTCCTGTTCTTCATGTTCAAATTTCACCATCTGGTGGAGAGTAGAAGGTACTAGCCCTAGTGCGTGAATCCAAGGTCTTTCGAAGAGGAAATTATAGGTAGTATCCATATCTAGGACCTAAAAGGTTACCTCGAAATCCACCAAACCAATATCCGAAATCATATCAACCTCACATATGGTATCTCTCGTGATGCCATCAAAGGCATGCACAGAGATGTTGTTGGGCCTGATTCTCTCAGTACCGATCACTATTCTTTGTCGAGTTGAGAGAGGGCAAGTATCTACTCCGGAACCACCATCCATTATGACCCTTTCACATAATATCCCTCACATTTAACTATCAGATGACGGGATTTGTTGTGGATGGCACCTTCCAGGGGAAAATCATTCTTGCTGAAAGAAATTTGATTAACTCCAGAACATCTTTCCGCCATCCTTTCCAGTTTCAATGGGAACATACACTTGATTAAGGGTTTTGATCAACACTTTATGATGTTTAGTTGAATTCATTAGCAGAAACAACAAAGAGACCTGAGCAGGAGACTTTCAGAGTTGGTTAATTATCTCGTCGTCAGCCGTTTTCATTTTTCGGAAAAACTCTTCTGCTTCTTCTGCCCTAATTGGATTCTTGAGTGGGAAACACTTCTTTATGGCATTATTCACTTCTTCCAGATTGAGGTATTTCTCGGCTGGGTTATTTTCCTTTACTTCTCCTGAGATCTCTTTTCCTTTGTAGGTCATTACCGCCTTGTTGTTGTTTCATGGGATGGCAGTGGGATCTGTTTTGGGCCTTTGCGGTGCGTGGCCAATAACCACGGGCTCCTTCAACCTTGGTAAAATTACTAGCACCCATACCACATAATTCCCTTTAGGCACATACATTTTAGATCCCTTGTTTATCTCAAACCTTCTTGGAAAGCTCAGTGTCACTTGTCCTTTCCTGTGACCCCGGGGAACATAGAGAACGCCATCTTTTGAGGGCGCTAGCCCAGTTTTGCTTTCCACTTTATTTTTCATATTTTGAGGCGTGGGTTACTCTTCTTCTCCCCCTTGTTTCGTTTTGCGGCAGCCTTTGGCTTCTTTTCAACATCAGTGATTGTAATTATGGCTTTCAAAGCAGGATCGAATTCCTTATCTTTGAAAATCATTCCAATAATTGGTCCATTGTTGTGCACGGTAGTGGATTGTTGGTCACATTAGGAATGTCTTCGTCCTTTAGAACTATCTCCTTTTGTTATATGAAATTTTCAACAGCCCTTTTCAGTGCCCAATGGTCATCTGTATCATGCCCTCCGCCCCTAATGGTAAACATATCAAGTACTGGTTCTGTAGGAGGGCGATTCTGGGTTCTGCCTAGTTTGGGGTGCGGACTACAGTTGACCCATCTGGACAAGTTTGGGGAAAAGGCTGGAATATGACTCACCAATAGGTGTGAAGTTTGCTATCCTGGATGGTTCTCGGGCACTGGCATTGTAGGGGAAGTTGTTCTGTGGAGGTCGGGGATTATACTGAGCTTGGCGATGAGCTTGATTTCTGGAAAATGGAGCTCAGTGTTGATTGAATTGTTGTTGTGGCCTAACGTAGGGCTGGACATTCATCACTGTGTATGGATGAGGATCCATAATATAGGTCACATCCTGATGGGGATAGTAATGCTGTGGAGTTCTTGCAGGGAAGAAAGGTATGGGTGGATGGGGTTTTATTACACTTGAAGTTGCCATTGCCACTTCTTCCTTCTTCTTTCGGTTCAGTACACCTCCAGACCCACCTTGAATTGCTTAGAAGGTAGCCTTTATAGAAAATTGACTTAATATGCGCCTGTTTTTAGACCATTCTCGACCATTTCACCAATTTTGATGGCCTCGGCAAACGGTTTCCCCATCGCAGACATCATATTCTAAAAATAATCAGCCTCTTGGGCTTGAAGAATAACACTAACCATCTCCGTTTCATCCATTGGAGGCTTGACTCTGGCAGCTTGTTCGCACCATTTGGTAGCATACTCTCGAAATCTTTCTGAGGACTGTTTCTTGAGGTTCGACAATGAATTCCTGTCAGGGGAAGTGTCGATGTTATACTGAAACTGCCTGAAAAAATCCCGAGCCAGGTCGTCCCAAATATACCACTGAGATATATCCTGATCTATGTACCATTCAGAAGCAATGCTGACCAGGCTCTCTCCAAAATAAGCCATGCGAAGTTCCTCTTTTCCACATGCTCCTCGCAATTCGATGCAATACCTCTTGAGGTGGGCTATGAGATCCCCATGCCCGTAATACTTTTCAAACTTTATGGTTTGAAACCCAGGGGTAAATGCACGTGTGGGAACATACATAGATCAGCGTAGGACACGCTCTTTTGCCTGCTCAAACAGTATATACTTTTGAGACTCTGCTCCATTCTCCTCATTATTCAGGTAATCTCCTTTTGCTCAGGGTTTGTTGTGGTTTTCTCCGGCCCCACAGTAAACTCATACTAGGGTTGCTGAGGGTAGGAATTAGTAGTGAACTAGGTAGGTTCTAGTGGGTAAGATGGGACTTGAAAGGTGAAGGATGATGGATCAAAGCTAGGCGTGGGCAAAATAGGTTGTGTGATGGCCGAAGACGGTGGCGCAATGAATATGTTGGAGGCCGCACCTGATGTTAACACTCCGGGGCAAATCTCTGAAGGTGTTCCAGCAAAGTGGGCTGAGATAGTAGAATGTCAAAGTGGGGGTGTTCGGATAACTTATTGGGACGTTGGAAGTCCCACTTGCCTTAGGAAGTAACTCAGGGAATCTTGGTATCGCATTCGGTGGTTCTCTGCCATTTGACCAGGCATCCCACATTTCCATCATGCGGAGATGCAAAATCTATTTTCCTCAGCAGTTGCTGACTCAGAAGTTGGGATGGCTGAGATCGGGCTATCCTCCAAAATAGGAACCGTTGGCAGCTGACTTTCCAAAGACATTTCAACACTTCCTTTTGACCTTGTGAAGTACGGATGTGAAGCAAGATTACCACAACCAACCATCTTAATATAAAACCTGTACTTAATAGTAGACAACAAAGTTGGTCAGTTTGAAACAATTAACAAATAGGTAATCACACATTGGGGTGTGATCCACCTATACAGTTAAATGTGTTTCTACATATTTCGCAACAATTGCATGGTTCATCCCGACTTTTCCTTATTTCCCCCAATTTTCTTTTATTTCCACTTCGGCTCTTTGATGTTTCTCATCTTATTCCTGTTTTTCTCTCTTTTCTTTCCTCTCTTTTCTTGCTCTTCTCGTTTTTCTTTGGCTCTCCTTTTCTCTTTTTTTCTTTTTTTGGTTTTTTCTTAGGTTCTTTCCTTCCCACATTCCTTTTTATTTGAGTTATTTACAAAATTATGACTAGATTTGATGAGAATTGCCTACGTATCATGACGCGTGTGAATTAGATCATTACATAGTTTAAGAAATAAATGTAAAAAATAAAGAATATTTTTTGGGGATTTTCAATTTTCATTAATAAAACTCCTAAACTTTCTATTACTTCTTGGAATTTTAAAAACTACAAATAGACTCAAAACAATATTTTAAACTAAAAACTGAAGTATAGACTCGATAGTTGAAAATCAAGAGTACATAAGTGCTTGTACTCCTGGGGCCCGTGGGACATTATTCAATTTTGCCACGGTCCTATGAGAAGGATCCCGTTGAAGACACTCCAGATCACTCATTATTTGACGAAAAAATGTTATTACCAAAGCAAAGAAGGTGGTTCGAGTCATTTCTTTACACTTATGGCATTTCATGACAATGTAGTCAGTAATTGCTCTAACCCTCTCCTGGATGATACCTTTTTCTTGGAGAAAACGCCTGATTTGATGAGTTCTAGCTTCTAGAACTTGGTGTCATGATGGTTTTGACTTTGCAGCTGTTGCATATCTTCCTCTAGTTGGGACCGTAAGGCATAGCTATGTTCCCTTTTCGGCTTTAAAGTTATTATCTTGTTTGGCTATCGCGTTTTCGAGGGTAGTGAGCTTTCTGTTCAAATCTGTTAGTGTTCCCTCGTGTTTTCTTTTCAACTCCCGTACAAAATCCTCCCGTCCTTCTGCATTCTTTGTCAGTTGTGCTCGGGCTCTTGCTAGACTAGCCTCAGATTTTTCTAAGTTATCTCGACACTCGATTACATTTTTTCTAAGACCACTTATAAGACTCTCTTCTGCTCGGCTCCTGTCATGATTTACAACAGCTCTTTTCATCTTTTGGATTTGAGCTCTTAGGGCTTTGTTTTCTTGAGCCATCTTCTTCTTTTCCCCTTCATCGACAACAACTTGTACACTATTGTCAAATTTGAGGTCCCTGATTTGTCCCTCCAATTTACTTATCTTGGCCCTATAGCTTGCCCCTTCCATCAACCAGTCACATTGTTCCTGCGAGTCGTCAGTGAGTTGCTGGACATGAGGGCTTTTAGCAGGTCTTTCGGGCTCTCGAGGGATTTGAAGCCTCTTGCCAAACCAAGCATTAAATTAGGGTCTACCTCACTTTTATATAGATTCCACACCAGAGTCTTTGGTTCTAGAAATCTGCACTCATTCCAAATCCGACGAACTTTTCCTTATGGGAATACAACTTTTGGACCCAATTATATGACTTGTCGGCTCATATCATCATCATGTGAAATAGTTTGATACCTACCCAGTTGGTGTAACAACCTGTGAGGAGCATATGGATGAATGCTCTGGAGAACCATTAGGAGAAGATAGCACACCTCGGCCGTCATGTAGATGACTTCACTGACAGGGAGCCATTCGAAAGTCCACTCAGTTTTGTCCAAAGTTAAAGAACTCAAGCGCGCAAACCAAGCTTCTTTACCTTGTGGACATTGTTTTTTTTTCAAAAACAGGTAATTATCTCTTTCAGCCCTCACGTTGATTTTACTTTTTCCCAACATTTCTTCAACATTCATAAGCCGGTCAACATGTAAATCCGAAGCAAATAAATGAACACGTAGACAGTAGAATGCATCAGGATGGTCTTTTTATTTCACGTACACCTGTCCTAGACAGACCCAACCCCTATGTTGAATCTCCAAAGTCAAATGCACGTGATTCAAACAAGCGTTCCTAATAGGTATCCAACATGAGGCTTTGCTATACTAAGTTTAAAACATGGGTGTATTCTTTTAGATCTGGGTTACCTGAGCGGGTAGCTCGAGCCGGGGGGGGGGGGGGTAGCGTATCGAAAATACAGAAGCTTCACCGGCTTTGCAACTTGTCCAAACCTTGTTCTAAAAATGGGATAGGACTCTAATAGAAAAGAAGTACACGAAGTGCACACTTTTGAGATGATTTAGAAGACTCAGAGAGAGGAGGATTTTGTAACAGTTTCATATACAATTCAAACAATATCAAAGTGATAAAAGTACCATTTATCACATTAGGCTCAACATGTAAAAATCAGATAAAACAAGCCAACTATAAAAGTTATTCTAAGCTCGAATTATTAAACCCTGAACCAAACTTATACACCCGAAGGTATTTAAGGGAGTTTTTCCAATTTAAGTGATATTATTCGAAATGAGATTATTTTAATTCTTTAGAGTCGCCACTTGGAATATTTTAATTGGTGTCCCAAGTCATCGATTTATTTTAAATCCCAAATCGAGGAAAATTCGACTTTCCTTTGGAAGTATGCGAACCAGAAATTCTAAGTAAGGAATTTCGTTAACCCGGAAGAAGGTGTTAGACATTCCCGAATTCCGTGGTTTGAGTTTTAGAAGTCCGACAAGACCAACCAAAAATTTTGCCACAGTCCCTCTGCTGACTTTTCCTAAGTTGTTCCATTACATATGGAGCTGTAAAAGGATTTCCTCAAGAAATTCAAAGGGTTCATTTTCATTTGTGCTCATCCTGCACATTTATTAGGGTGATCAGTTAAAAAAGTCACGATTCAATTTTACTCAAGGAAAAGATACTCAATACATGTTTTAGCCTATGGTAAAATTTTAACTTATTAGCCGCTTTTAATTAATTTAGAAAGATTCAACATTATTTAAAACACACCTTGAGCCACGCCACATGAAATCCCGCGGTCCACGATATATTTTATTTGACGTTGTTGAGAACTGAAACTGGGTCACATGAAATGCATACTTGAATTGAATAAAATCAAAGAAAACCAATATAAATAGCGCGCCTAAAGCAACTATGCAACGCCTAAAGCAACTATGCAATTTCAAGTTAATAACAAGGTTTGCAAGGGCATAAAAAATTTAATTGATGGCACACCTCGATTTTCAAAGAGTTAGTATTAATTATCCAAGGGCCACGGGTTATCTAATTTTTGATTATTGAACACCCGAGTCTAATTTTAAAAGATGTGTGAACTAATATTTGAGGGTCATAAATTATAACTTGCTTAACATAGATCACCTCAAGTCTAATCAAATGTCTTATAAATTAGTTAAAGACTTAAACTAATTTGATTGGTTCTAAGAAAATTTTTAAGCTAAACTTACAAACTAATAGACTAGCAACAATGAACCGGTGTTTGGTTATTGAAGGCCCCAATTTGGCTGTAGGCCTAATTGGCACTTGCCAATTCCATAACAAGTACAAGAGTAAAACTGGGCTCATATATGAGGCCTAGATTGAGAATATAATTGCCGAGGGGGAACTTTGGCACAACTGGGCCAACGCTAACAGCCCAGTTTCGTGATTCAGCATTAACACTTCAGGCAAACTATATTTTCATGAAAATCTTGAGTTTGAACAAATACTAACAATCCTTAAACAGACACAAAGCAATTTTGATGCCAATATACATTCTATAATGAAGATATAATTTCTAATATTATAACAACTCGTACATAGATTGTTTCATTATTTAACATCATAAATTCAATTTTCAAACGAAAACCAATCATAATTCACTAAGAATTTATTTATTACCATGGGCTTAAAGCTGTCCGACTCCAGACCTTGAAAAGAAAACAAATACTTGCTGATTTCATCAAAACCAAATAAAGCCCAGAAACTGATTTAAATCTCAATTGCAGAACACTAAAAGACTAACATTCAAAGAGTATCTAAAACTCATGCATTTGTAAAGGTTCAAGCCACCATCATTTGATAATGAATTCAACACATTTAATGAACCTAACAACAGAAAACTCTAATCATTAAAACTTGATATCATTATTAGGAAGAAATGAGCAAAGAATTTATAATGTGTCCAAACGAACATCTGAAATTCCAAACCTAATTCTAAACAAACTTAACCTAAACAAAGGAAAATTATTCAATCTAACTTTGAACATGCCGCAGGAAACCAAATATTTCACATGTCTAATGAATAAAGCATTAGCCAACATACCAAATCATGATAATGATTCAACTTATATACAAGATTCAAATCAAGTAACATAAATGAGCATCAAGGAAGTTAAATTACAGCAAGACTGAAAGACTTTATAGAATTAGAATAAAAAACTAGAAAGTTCAACAAAAAGCATTCATCATTAAATTCCCTGTCGGACTATACTTTTGGCACTTCATATGTCATTCAAGGTGCAAGAGTACATGTAATACAGAAGAGAAACCTAACAGAATAAAGAATTAGCAACAACAAACAGATCAACTTAGCAATTCAGAAACACTCAGTCTTTTAAACCATTTTTGGAATCCAGAATGATCAGAAATTCTTGAGGAAAGTTCAAGTATGGAGATTAAAAAAAACAGTAAACGAGAACTAGTTTCTTCACCAAAATTGAAAGAAATTTCAGTAGTTTAGAACTCAACCATTTTCTAATAGTTCACAGTGTTATATTTCTCTGAATTCAGACTTTAAATGAAGAAACTTGCTTTTTATAGAGAAACTCTAGGGAAGCAGAAATGGGTTTCAGATTTTGCCTATTATCCCTTTTTGATTTTCATTCTTGTTCACTTTTTACCCTGAATTTCTAACTTGTTTCCTAGGTCAGTCCTTTTTCACCTTCCCGGAAATTTTCCAAATCAGTTATAAGAGATTCTCTTATTTAAAATATCTAAACTAACCTCGTAACCCTTGTTAATTACCATCAAACAAAATATGGGTAAAGTTTACCCAAGAATCAACCTTAAACCTAGGCCTGCCACCCGGACTGACCCCCTTTTTCTTTGGGCATCTGCATTTCAACAAATCCAAATTGAAAAACTTATGCTAATGGATTCCCAAGAAAAACCATCTAATTTTGTGTAACGATCAGACCAGCCGTTTTGAGCTCTAGTGCACCATTCAGCAGACTAAGGCCATGAGCTGATTCATTTCAGGTATAATGGCTTGTACGCTTATTAAAAATTTAATTTCGGGAAGTTCAGAGTTGATTTGAAAAGAGGATTCTCATTTCGGAAGTTTAAAGATGAAAGAATCGACTAAGATTTAATTTTTAACTAAACAACCTTGGAATCGGGATTTGATGGTACCAACAGGTTTGTATGATGATTTCGAACTTGGGCATATGTCCGGATTGGGTTTTGGAAGACCTAAGAATGTTTTGGCGCCCATTGTGGAAGCTAGCATTTTGGAAGAAATTTCATAAGCTTGGTTTGAAGGTCATATTAGTGTTACCGATATTCGTTCGAGATTCCGAGTTTGGGAGTAGCTCCATGTGGTGATTTTGAAGTTGGGAGCGTGATCGGCAGTGAATTCGGATGTCTAGGTCATTTTGTATCCATTTGGCTAAAGACAGAAATTTGAAGGTTTTTGAGAAGTTTGACTAGAAGTGGACTTTTTGATATCGGGGTCGAAATCCGATTTAGAAAGCTGGAGTAGGCCGTAATGTCAAATATGTCTTGCGTGTTACATTTGAGGTCAACATGACATGATTTGATAGTTCTAAGCATCGAAAGTAGAAGTTGGAAGTTCTAAATTTCATAAATCTTCGATTGGAGGCTGATTCATGATCTTAGTATTGTTTGATGTGATTTGAGGCCTCGAGCAAGTCCATAATGTGCTTTAGGACTGGTTGGTATGTTTGATTTGGGTCTCGGGGGACTTATATGGGTTCCGGGTGGCTTGCGGATAACATTAGGAGTTGAAGAAAAGCTGAAGCAGCTGATATCTGGTATTACCGCACCTGCGAAGCCGCATAAGCGGTCAAGAAAACCACAGATGCGATATTGGATGAGGTTAGCTGGGACCGCAAATGGAGACATGGAGCCGCAAATGCAGGGCCGCACCTGCGGAGGTTAGAATGTAGAAGCAGAAAAAAGGTAGCCCAGGGTAGATCACAGAAGCGGCATGGGACCGCACATGCGGAATTGCAGAAGTGGTCAAGGGTCCGCAGGTGCGGAAATCGTTGAGGCAGTGTGTTCTTTTAAATTGGGAGTTGGTCATTTCTCTCCCATTTTCCATTTGGGAAGGGAGATTTTGTAGTGCATCAAGAGGGGATTTTCATCATCAATGTCAGGGTAATTTATCCCCACCTATTTTGGGTTAATTACATCAAATTATGTACGGGTTTGAGCTTGGAATTTGTAGAAAACTTGGGGTTCGAGGGAAGACCTAGAAAATTATTGTTCTCGAAATTTAACCACGATTTTGGGGATGGAATTAAGAGGAAATCGTATATTTGAGTTCGTGAGTTCGTGAGTAAACTTTATCTTGGAGAAATTTCAGATTCCAGGCACGTAGGCCCGATGACGTTTTTGTCAACTTTTCGATCGAGGTTAGGAATTCTTATACGTTAGATTATAATAAGTACCGTAGCATATATTAATGGATTTGTATAATCATTGGCTAGTTTTGGAGCATTGTGCGTTGGTTCAAGTCTTCAGAGTAATGTAGAATGCCGGTTATGGATTTTCGGAGCGAGGTGAGTCTCCTTTCTAACTTTGTATGAAGAATTTGTGCCCATATGTGAGTTAATTGGTTATGTGCTCCTATTTTTGGGGGCTACGTACACACGAGGTGATGACAATCAGTGCATAGCTACTATTATGCTATTGTCCGGGTAGTCGAGGACCCAAAATCATGTTATACTTGGAATAATTGAAATCTTATTGTAAGCTTGTACTGTTTCAATCATATTGAATTAGTAAATTAATTTCTAAAAGATTTAAACTACATTTTCTTAAACTATTAAAGAGAGTTGGCCTTCCTTTGGATAGTTGCTCCATGTTGACTTCTTGATTGATTGTCTGTCTGTGTGTGTTTAATTTGAGACGGGCTGAATGCATCAGCAGATTAAATAGATGTATCTATAGGCGCGCCGTCGACCCTCGGCAAGTGCACAGTTATTTCTATTGGATAAGGCCGTCGCCTTGGCATGATTTGCGCATTCTTACATTGATTGCCTTAAATATTAAATGTTCATATTGCCTTCTTGGCCTGATATAATTATTAAAGATAACTGAAAAGAAATCTTGAAAATTTCTTAGTACTTGTTAATGGCGTTTACCTATTTATCACTTATTGAGTTAGAACTGCCATATAAATTCAGGATTTCCTCACATTTTTGGTTATTATTATTTGACACTAGCAAGTGTTAATGTCGACCTCTCATCTCTATTTTATCGAGATTAGACAAGATACTTGCTGAGTACACATTATTTTCGTACTCATACTACACTTCTTGCGCATTAGATTTATTTTCTGGCTTCTGGATTAGTGGCATAGCGACATGGCTGGCACAGAGACTAGGTGAGCTTTATTTCCTCGAGATGATTCCGCAGCTAGTATAGTCTCTCTCTGAATTTTCTTTATTTTCTGTCTAATTTTATTCTAGACAATTATTTTGCTTATTGGATTCTCTTAGAAAATGCTCATGTACTTGTGAAACCGGGTTTTGGGATGTATTTAGGTTTATTTGGAATTTTAAAGGTTGTTTGAATGTTTCATCATTAATTAAGATAATTGTATTGAGGACTCTTTTAATCGTATAAAAGAAATGTTTTAAAATTATTAAAACGAGAATTTAATTAAGTGTTTCAGTTGGCTTGCCTGACAGCGGTGTCAGGCACCACCACGACCCTTAGTGAATTTTGGGTCATGATAATATGGTATCAGAGCTCTAGGTTCCCGTATGCGATCACTTGTTATAAATCAAAAATTGAAGGATTGTAATGGCACTACAAATGTAGGGCGGGATGATTCTCCCGGTATAGTTGATTGGACTATTATAGTCGCTTTATGGCAGGATATTTTATTGTTTTAGCTCAGTAGCGATACTTCTGAGAGCTATGAGGCTAGGCAGAAGTTTCCATGATGTTTATGATCGATTGTTCCGCACTATTGATATGATGGTAGGATGTACCTACGTGTCGAGGCAGTGAATAACCTGCAGGGAGGTTTACTTAGTTCATGATCTAGAGATTCGGTATTTTATTCCCTGCTGGGGAAATGCAATTAGGCTGAGAATGTCCAGGTTTGAGATGATGAGGTGATGAGACTTGGTGTTTTCAAGAGTGGTGGAGTCCTCATCGGTGGCGTGGTATCGTCGTCCTCGATTGAATGTGTTAAGGGGAAGGTGTGCTAATCTTCTTAAAATTCTCCTTTGGAGTAGGATATTGAAGATCAATAATAAAGAAGCGACCGTCGAAGATCGCAAGATGCGGTGGTTCAAGATGGAATTGGTGTCCCTAGTGTTGTTGACTCGGGAAGGATGACCTTCGGAAAGGTTTAAAGTAGTAGCGACTTGTGGGTTCAAGTGCTATGAGAATAGATTTTATTTAAGGCAACAATTGAGGAACAAAGTATGAGGAAGAACATATGGGAAATGTCAGGCGATGTTTAAAACTTCTAGAAGGCCAGGTATGAGGAGCGCAGGTCGATTGGTGGATTAAAGATTTCAGTTTTCCCAAAGTGGGAGAGCGGTGGATGTTTCATATGGGCTTGGTAGTAGGATGCCTACACGTCTTAAAGAGAGTTTGGATTGATTTGGGAATTTTAGTGATTGGTGATTGGGGTCTACGATTCTAATTGGACGTATGGGTTATTATGCGGTAGGAGATTTGATATGGCGAAAATGAGCTGCTTAAAAGGAAAAAGGACATAGCATAATTTCGAATTAGAAGATTGTTGCCACACAATTAAGTGATGTCCACAAGGATGAATGGACTTGTGCAGCTAGAGCGTGAGCTCGGACTCAGGAGGGGTTATAGATGTCGTAGTGAGTATACCCTGTGCAGTAGCATTGGAAGATGCCAGGAAGTGATTAACACAGGTGGGTTATTCCCAGTGAGCAGATTAGTGGTCGTATGGTTGGCAAAGCTTCTGTGAAGAATTCTATTGGTTATGCAGTGAAGTGATCGGTCGTGCAAATATGGTTGATGATTCAGAATATAAAATGGGGGCCTAACAGATAGATTTTGAGAATTTTGATGGATTTATTGCGCAAGGTTATGTAAATACGAGATAAAGAATTCGGTTGAATTTCAGAGTTGTGTAATAGTAGCTTCAAGCTAAGTTGGAGAGTCCCACCGCCTATTATTGGGTTGCATGGTTAACTACTTGTGAGGTTTCTGGTTATTTATTGATGGGTTACCTCAACTGCGTGAATTGACCATGAGTGGTAAACTGAGTAGATGAATTGTTGAATGCATGCTATGGTTGTCACGACCCATTAATCTACTAAGGGTCGTGATGGCGCCGGACACTGCTGTCAGGCAAGCCAACCAGATTACTTAATGAAATCTCGTTTTTAACACTTTTTGTAAATACATGATTTTTCTTTCATATTTAGAAATTCTAAAGAATGCCATTTTCAAATCAAATTTCTTTGAAACTTAAGCAATTAATACAATGTTTCGTCCATCCCAGAACCCGGAATCACAATTACATGAGCATCTACAGATAAGAGGAATATAATACATCATCCGTCCGGAATACAATGGACGGAAAATAAACACAATACTGGAAAGGGACTACCCTAGCTGCGGCCGTCTCGAATGATGCAGCTCTCCAGTACCCAGAATTCCGTGCTGCTACGTCCAATAGACTACTGAAAGCACATATACCTGTGCAACAAAATGCACAACAAGTGTAGTATGAGTACAAAAACAACATGTACCCAATGAGTGCCCCCCCTAATCTCGAAGGAGTAGAGACGAGATGGTCAATCTTGACACTCACTAGTAGTCCAATGTTTATTTATCCTTAAAAATATATGCAAGTAGTGAATTTGTTTTATAAACAGGATTCTAATCTAGATATGCGAAAAAACAGGTAGCATACAATTCTATCAGGGAAAATTTCCTTAGTTTTCTTATTATTATTAAATAAATGATCTCGAGCCATAATGTGGCATAAAACAACTCAATTGAGTTCATGATAGCAGCACAAACATGCGCAAGTGATGCCGAGGCAAAGACCCGCTCCAACAGAAATGTAAATATGTGCACTGCCGAGGGTCGAGCAGCCTGTACCATGAAGGCATCCATTTCACCGAGGCGATCGGCCCGTCCCAACAGAAATATAAACACACGCAGACAGATAATCAGTCGAACAGTCAGCGTGGAGCAAATATGCAAGTAAGGTCCATTCCCTTTTAAAAAAAATTTTAGAAAAAAACATAGCTGTACTCTTCTTAGAAATCTGCTTATTAATTTAATATGATTAAAACATTTCAAGCCATCGATGGTTTACAAATGATTCAAGTATAACATATTTTTGGGTCCTAGACTATCCGGACAATAGCATAGTTGTAGCTACGCACGGACTCTCATCACCTTTTGCGTATGTAGCCCGCACAAATAGGAGCACATAGTCAGTTTAATTCACCTATGGGGTAATTTCCCCCTCACAGGATTAGAAACGAGACTCACCTCGCCCGAAGACTCAATATCGACATTCTTCGTTCTTTCAAAGACTTAAACCAACGCACAAGTGCTCCAAAACTAGCCAAACAATGGCAAACTAATGAGAATATACTCAAATACATACTAACAATTCAAAATATACAATTTCCCAACTCCGCTTTGTGAAATGACCAAAATTCCCTTGGGCCCACGTGCCCGAAATCCGAAATTTTTTGAAGATAAAGGTTACCCATAACCTTAGGAACACAAATATATATTTTACTCCTAGTTCCATACTCAAAATCGTGGCTAAAATCTAAGATTATATTTTTCAAGGTTTCAAACCAAAACCCCAATTTTTACACTAATTTTCATGCCCTAACCCATACATAATCAATGTATTTAGCTCATAACGGGTGGGAAAAACATACCTTAGTGTTGAAAGTGAAACCCTCTCTTGAATCTCCCAAAAAATCGCCCAAGTCATGAAAATATGAGAGAAGTGAGCAAAAATCCGATTTTTAAAGAAACAATCTGCCCCCCCAGATCTTTTCGCTTTTGCGATCCAGGGACAGCTTATGCGGTCCCACTTATGCAGACAAAAATCCGCTTCTGTGGTCACCTTCCAAGGCTTCCCCTTCCGCTTCTGCGACTTACCGACCGTAGGTGCGATTCCGCTTATGCGGCTACTCGACCGCATCTCTGGTCCTCTTCAATGATGGGGAAAATCGCTTCTGCAGTCCACCCTGTCGCCTCTGCGGGGCCGCTTCTGCGGTCCCTTTTCCGCAGAAGCGGAAATACAAGACACCAGCTGCTCAGCTCATCCAAAAATCAACTTTTCGATCCGTTAACCACCCACAATTCGTCTTAGCACCCCCGGACCACAACTAATCATGCCAACCAGTTCCAAAAAACATTACGGACTTGCTCGAGGCCTCAAATCGCACCAAACAACGGTAAAATCATGAATTGCACCTCAATTCAAGCTTGAAGAACTTTGAAGTTTCCAACTTCTATTTCTGATGGCGAAACCTATCAAATCATGTCCGACTGACCTCAAATCTTTTGCAGAAGTCATATTTGACATTGCAGTCCTATTCCAACTACCGAAATTTGATTCCGACCCCGATATCAAAAAGTCAACCCCCCGGTCAAACTCTTCAAAAACCTTAAAATTGCTATCTTTAGCCAAATGGCTTCAAAATGACATACAGACCTCCAAATTCACTTCCGATTGCGCTCCCAACTCTAGAATCACCATACGGAGGTACGCCTAGTCTCGCAATTCCAAACGAACATTGATAACACCAAAATGCACTTCAAACCAAACTTATGAAATTTCTTCTAAAATACTAACTTCCACAATAAGCACCACAACGCTCTAGGGTTATCCAAAACCCACTCCGGGCATACGCCCAAGTCCAAAATCATCATACGAACCTTCTAGAACATTCATATCTCGATTCCGAAGTCGTTTACTCAAAAATCCAATTCTAGTTCATTCTTTCAACTTTAAGCTTCTCAAATGTGAATTCTCATCTAAATTTAACTCCGATTTTCCTGAATTTAAATTCCGACCATTCGAACAATTCATAATACCCAAAATGAAGCTATTCATGGCCTCCGACCTCTGAACGGAGCGCTGGATCTCAAAACGACAGGTCGGGATTTTATATTCTCTCCCATTTAAACATACGTTTGTCCTCGAACGTGCTGAGAACTATGCTGAAGTAGTCTGAAATCATTGTTTAGCATCTTATGCACCTTCCCGTGCTGCCATAACTCAGCTGAGCACATTAGCCCGATATATATTGAAGATATTCCATTTCATTCCAACAAATAAGTCTTAGAGCCCCAATTCCAACATCCGGAATTCTAGGCCAGGTCTGTTTTCATCTAGAGATCACCCAATTATTCACCACACACTGTCCTCATATATGACATCATAACTTGATGGATTCTTACCTTGCAACACAAAATCCACAGGACCACGATAACATCTTATGATAAACTTAGCCAAAAATTCAATGAATCAGATGCTCCTATTGCAGCTCATGACCTTCATAGGTCTTGTTCTAACTTTTACAACATTGACTCGATGGAAGAGATGTGCCGAACTTCATAACCAACTGCTGAATCAACAAGTCATTAGGTCTATACCTCTGACAGAACCATTACCACATTCTGAACCAAATAAGGATATCTTCTCTCTAATATACTTCATGTGCTCAGATTGCACTGATCCTAAACTCCATAATGTCATCTCACCCAGTACGAACTGCTCAGGCAATAAGCCACCTCGGACACAATCAAGAGTCCCATATAATGCCAGTAGGCTGCCGATTAGGATATGATACAAGGAGAATACAAACTCTGAAACGAACATCTAATTACCCCGCCCGCGAAACATACACGCGACACAAGCTAACACCTTATACATATTCTCTTCCGAAAATGGGAAACAAAACACACAAAAGAAACTAGGGGGAACTGTACTGAATATCATACTGTTGCGACGTGCAACCCGATCCAAATAGCAT
This sequence comes from Nicotiana benthamiana, assembly GCA_034376525.1. Classification (NCBI taxonomy): domain Eukaryota; kingdom Viridiplantae; phylum Streptophyta; class Magnoliopsida; order Solanales; family Solanaceae; genus Nicotiana; species Nicotiana benthamiana. The sequence goes on along the minus strand of CM067333.1, from coordinate 29,129,434 downwards.
AACCATGGCGGCGTGCCACCCAAACCAAATAACATACCCGTGGCGGCGTGCCACCCGATCCACATGTAGGCCCACATAAGGAGATATTCATTGAGCTAAATAGCTCATCACATCAAAATACCAAATATTGGTCGTCGACACGCTAAGGTGTATAATACCATCCCTGAGGAACCATCTAGCGCTATAGGCTACAAAACTCAAGCACAACTGAGGTGAAATACATGATCTGAATCTCAAGAGTCATCCTACTCATATAACATCACCGCTACGTGGAACCTCAACACATAAGAAATTTACCAAGCCGTTTAACAACCCATACAACGTACTACATCACTATCTGGAATAGCTGATGATAAAATAACACCATGACCGTTCTTCCATAGGGACACACTCCACCACCTTCTGAAATAAGTATCGAGTCCATACCTTTAAAGCCTCGGATACACTAATGCCAATAAGCGATCACGCTAAAGATAATACCAATTTATTTTAATCATTCAACCACTTCCTTGCTCACCCGAGCCCGTGATATCTTTGCCAGCCCAAGCTTTAACATTGATCTTTACTTCGAATTTCCATACTACTCGCTGCACCCAGTGTGCCAACCTACGATAGAACACGATTTCCATCTCTACTCTGGAACCACTGATAGACTAACACTTCATCGTATACAACTTTTCATTTAACCCACTTCGGGAGAACTATAGAAACATACAGGTGGATTCTCATAAGCATTGAATATTCCAATCTCTACAAAGTGGTCCAAGCCACCATAAACCTTCCGGGATCCGCCCACTCCTAACAGGCTATAACAGACGAATGCTTCTAAATAACATCAATCACTGCGGCCGACAAGCATCACACGCACCGCCACACTTCACATGCATGACATGATCACGCTAGATGAACTAATCACCACTACTAATATGCCCAGTTAACCATGGCTAATCAATCTACTTCCTTCCACTAAACCTTGGTTGCCTTAGAAATAATTCTTCTTCATTCAACACATAATGTACTCCATCTGCACTCACCCCGAGTGACCTTGAATCACGAGACTATTCTGTCTCGAACCCCACAAACCATTTTGTATTTTTCAATGCTAAAATATCATAGAACACTCTGGGCACCTTCTCATAAGCTGCTACAAAGCTTGATTCTTAATCGTATCCATAGGCTCAAAATTACAGAGGACCACACTTGAGCTCCTGAATTCACTAGGACCATTATAGAGAGCCAACCACTATGTCTTGGTCATGAAAATAACTCACTCCATAGCTCTTATAACTTACGAATACTCTCTCGGCGAAGCACTCAGCGAAATCACTTCCTCTGAAACCTGCATCTATATGAGGCATAAATCCTGAATCTTTTCCAAGTTCGAACATGACCCAAAAAGTCCAACCATCACATGCCTCAAACAATTCATTTGCTCGAATCACCACTTATGGTCTTTTCTCATAGCTGAAATAACCCATCAATATGCTAATAACCAGAAATCACGCAAGTAGCTAATCTTACAGCTAAATCATAAGCAGTGGGACTCTCCCATTTAGCTTGAAGCCATCATTTCATACTTCCTGAGTTTACTAGAACTCTTTATCTCTCATTTCCATAACCTTGTGCAATCAACCGCCAAAATTCTCGGAACCATGCGGTAGAAACTTTGAATCATCAACCTCATTCGCGCGACCAATCTCTTTGTTGAACAACCTATAAAAATTCCTTGCAGAAGATTCGCTAACCACGCGACCGCTAACCTGCTCACAGGGAATAATCCACTTGTAGAAGCCACTTTTGACATCCTTTAACGCTGTTGCACGGGGTATAGTCACCACGACTCCAAAAACCTATCGTGAGTCCAAGATCACTCCCTGATTACACCATTCAATTTATTCTCGTGGACATCAATTAAATGTGCGTCAATATTTTCCCAATTCAGAATTATACTGCATCTTTCTTCACGTCAAGAAGCTCCTTTCCGCTATATCAAATCTCCTGCCGCTTAATTACCCATGCTTCAAGTTCGCCCCATAGGCCCCAATCACTAATCTCTGAAGTTCTCCGGTCATTCCAAACTCTCCTTGAGGCACGTAATCATCCTAATACCAAGCCCATATGTAGCCCTCGCCACTCTCCCACTTTAGCGGAACTCATCTCCTTAATCGATCACTCAACCTTGCTTATCATGCTGGGCCTTCTAGAAATTTTAAACACCGCCTGACACTTCCCACATGTCCTTCCTCGTACTTCACTGCTCAAATGTTGCCTTAAATGAAATCTATATTTGTGGCACTTGAATCCACCATTGCTGCTAACTTTTGAACCTTTCCAAAGGCCATATTTATCAATCCATCAACATTAAAAAAAAATTCTGCTTCGATCTTGAACCACCGCGCCATGCGATATCTGATACCTGTATCTCCAATCCTATTTCACAATATCTTGCCATAAGGAAAATTGTAGTGGATTATAATATCAGCAACTTTAGTACGTTTAATTAGGGCCACAACACCCCCTCATAATAGTAAGCTCAACCACGCTTGTAGATATTAGTATAATTACTTCCACCAGCCCAAATCTGACCATCCATAGTCCGATTGCATTTCCCCTTGCCAGGATAAAATAATGAATCCCTCAATCACACACTGAGTAAACTTCCCTTCAATTCATCTACTGCTCTGACATGTGGGCAAATATCCTACCATCACAACCACGCCGTGGAATAGTAGCTTATATGCATCATGGCAACCTGTGCCTAGCCTCAAGACCCTCAGAGTACCGCTGCTGAGCCAAAACAATACGGTATCCTTCATAGAGCGACTATAACAGTCTGATAAACTATACTGGGAGAAACATCCTGCACCACATCTATAGTGCCATTGCAATTCTTAAAATTTTCAATTTCTAGCAAGCGCCTGCGTCGCGTAAGACTGAGTAGGAAGGAATCAAAGGCATAAGGCTCAAAGGAATCGAACTGTACAATAAGGAAATCAAGAAGGGAAGTACTCTTAACAGTCTCGTAGCATCCCGAGGATAAGTACAGACGTCTCCGTATCGATCCGTGAGACTCTACTATACTTGCTCATGATCGTGAGACTGACGGGAACCTAGTGCTCTGATGCCATGTTGTCACGACCCAAAAATCCACTAAGGGTCATGATGGCACCGGACACTGCTGTCAAGCAAGCCAACCGGATTACTTAACCAAATCTCGTTTTTGACACTTTTTGGAAACACATGATTTTTCTTTCATATTTAGAAATTCTAAAGAATGGCATTTTCAGATCAAATTTCTTTGAAAGTTCAACAATTAATACAATGTTTCAACCATCCAGAACCCGAAGTCACAAGTACAGGAGCATCTAATGATAAGAGGAATATAAATATATCATCTGTCCGGAATACAATGTACAGAAAATAAACACAGTACTAGAAAGGAACTATCCTAGCTGCGGCTGTCTCAAATGATATAGCTTTCCAGTCCCCAGAATCATCCGTGCTGCTACGTCTAATAAATTGCTGAAATCATATATACTTGTGCAACAAAATGCACAACAAGTGTAGTATGAGTACAAAAATAACGTATACCCAATAAGTGTCTCGCCTAGTCCCGAAGGAGTAGGGACGAAATGGTCAATCCTGACACTCACTAGCAGTCCAGTGACTATTTATCCTTAAAAATATATGCAAGAAGTGAATTTGTTTTATAAACAGGATTCTAATCTATATATAGGAAAAACCGGTAGTCATACAATTAAATCAGGGAAAATTTCCTTAGTTTTCTTGTTATTATTAAATAAATTATCACGAGCCACAAGGTGGCATAAAATAACTCAATTGAGTTCAAGATAATAACACAAACATGTGCAAGTCATGCCGAGGCGGCGGTTTGCTCCAACAGAAATGTAAATTTGTGCACTGCTAAGGGTCGAGCGGCCCGTACCATGAATGCATCCATTTCACCGAGGTGATTGGCCCGTCCCAACAGAAATATAAACACACACAGACAGATAATCAGCCGAACAGTCAGCGTGGAGCAAATATCCAAGTAAGGTCCATTCCCTTTTAATAATTTGAGAAAAAACATAGCTTTATTCTTTTTGGAAATTCTCTTATTAATTTAATATGATTAAAGCATTTCAAGCCATCGATGGTTTACAAATGATTCAAGTATAACATGCTTTGGGTCCTAGACAACCCGGACAATAGCATAATAGTAGCTACGCACGGACTCTCGTTACCTTGTGCATACATAGCCCCTACAAATAGGAGCACATAATCAGTTTAATTCACCTATGGGGTAAATTCTCCCTCACAGGACTAGAAACGAGACTCACCTCACCCAGAGACTCAATATCGGCATTCTTCATTCCTCCAAAGACTTAAACCAACGCACAAGTGCTCCAAAACTAGCCAAACAACGGCAAACTAATGAGAATATACTCAAATACTTACTAACAATTCAAATTATACAATTTCCCAACTCTATTTTGTGAAATGACCAAAATGTCCTCGGGCCCACATGCCCCGAATCCAAAATTTTTCGAAGATAAAGGTTACCCATAACCTTAGGAACTCAAATATATAATTTACTCGTAGTTCCATACTCAAAATCTTGGCTAAAATCCAAGATTATAAATTTCTAAGTTTCCAACAAAAACCCCAATTTTTACACTAATTTTCATGTCCTAACCCATACATAATCAACGTATTTAGCTCATAACGGGTGGGAAAAACATACCTTAGTGTTGAAGGTGAAACCCTCTCTTGAAGCTCCCCAAAAATCGCCCAAGTCATGAAAATATGAGAGAAGTGAGCCAAACTCTGATGTTTAAAGCAACAATCTGCCCCCCAGATCTTTCCTCTTTTGCAATCAAGGAACAGCTTATGCGGTCCCACTTATGCAGACAAAAATCCGCTTCTGCTGTCACCTTCCTAGGCTGCCCTTTCCGCTTCTGCAACTCACCGACCGCAGGTGCAGTTCCGCTTATGCGGCTAATCGATCACATCTGTGGTCCACTTAAATGATGGACAAAAATCGCTTCTGCGGTCCACCCGTGACCTATGCGGGCCCATTTCTGCGGTCCCATATCTGCAGAAGGAGAAATACTAGAGACCAGCTGCCCAGCTCTTCCAAAAATCAATCTTTCGATCTGTTAACCACCCGGAGTTCATCCGAGGTCCCGGGGACCCCAACTAATCATGCCAACCAGTCCCAAAACACATTACGGACTTGCTCAAGGCCTCAAATAAATCAAACAACGCTAAAATCATGAATTACACCTCAGTTCAAGCGTGAATAACTTTGAAGTTTCCAAATTCTATTTCCGATGGCGAAACCTATCAAATCATGTCTAACTGACCTCAAATCTTGCGCAAAAGTCACATTTGACATTACGGTCCTATTCCAACTTCCAGAATTTGATTCCGACCCGATATCAAAAAGTCAACCCCCCGGTCAAACTCTTGAAAAACCTTAAAATTGCTATCTTTAGCTAAATGGCTTCAAAATTTCTTACGGACCTCTGAATTCACTTCCGATTGCTCTCCCAACTCCAATATCACCATACGGAGCTACTCCCATCATCGAAATTCCAAACGGACATTGATAACACCGAAATTCACTTCAAACCAAACTTATGAAATTTCTTCTAAAATACTAACTTCCACAATAGGCACCACAACGCTCTAGGGTTATCCAAAACCTACTCCGGGCATACGCCCAAGTTCAAAATCATCATACAAACATGCTGGAACCTTGAGATCCCAATTCCGAGGTCTTTTACTCAAATATCCAATCCTAGTTCATTCTTTCAACTTTAAGCTTCTCAAATGAGAATTCTCATCTAAATTTAACTCCGATTTTCCTGAATTTAAATTCTGACCATGCGAATAAGTCATAATTACAAAAATTAAGCTGTTTATGGCCTCCGACTATTGAACGGAGCGCTGGATCTCAAAACGACCGATCGGGTCGTTACATTTGGCCTTATTGGCTCATGATCGGACTTGAGGAGGGATTCAAGATTTACGACCTGTAGAGATGCAGGATTCAGAGGAAATAATTTTGATGGGTGCTCCTTCAAGAGAGTATTTTTGTGTTATAAGATTTATGGAGTTGGTTATATTCAGGACCAAGTCAGAGCAGGTGGATCTTAGTAACGATCCTAGTAGATCCAAAGGAGTAAAGTATGGTGGCTAATGATTTTGAGCCTATGGATGCAATTGAGAATCGAGATTTTGCAGCAGCTTATGAGAAAAGGGCACATGATGTTCTATGATATTTTGACTTACAATGTAGCATTTGGAAGGTATGAAATGGTTCATGGGATTTGAGGCAGTGTTGTCTCGTGATTCAAGGTCATTCGGGGTAAGTGCGGTAGTAGTATGTTATGTGTTGAATGGAGTTAGTATTATTTGTAAGGCAATCAAGGACAAAATGAAGTAGATTGATTATCCATGGTTGACTTGGCATATTGGTGGTAATGATCAGTTCATTCAGCGTGATTAAGTTATGCTTGTGGTTTATGGTTGTATGTATGAGGCTTATCAGCCGCTGTAATTGATGTTATCAGAAGCATTCTTCTATTATGGCTTGTTATGTGGAAGCAGATTCTGGAAGGGCTATGGTTGCTTGGACCACTACTTAAATGCTTGAATATTCTATAGTTATGAGAATTTACCTGTGTGATACAATGGTTCTCCTGAAGTGAGTTAACTGAAAAGTTCTTATATGATGAAGTGTTAAAATATTAATGGTTTTGGAGTTATGATGAAGATTGTATTATATAGCATATTGTCACGTTGGGTGCAGTGAGTAGCATGAAAATTCGAAGTGAGGATCAGGGTTGCAGTTCGGTGCTGGTAAGGATGTCACGGACTCGGATGAGCAAGAAAAGGGTTGATTGTTTAAAGTAAATTGGTATTGTCTTCAGCATCACCGGAGATCGATGTGTTGTGAAAAAGGCTTTGCATCCTGGTTATGGGTTCTTGATCATTTTTTTAGCGTTAGTGTGGCCGATGGTTTGGATGTGCAGATACATTATTTATTACGGAAGATTGTATAAGTGTGACATGTAGTCACTTGATTGATTAATAATTTAAACCAAGTATGAGAAATGTGGTAATATCATTAAATTGAGAATTTATGCTTGGAGGGCACTCTGTTTATTGGGTTATGGACTGAGGATGTTTGCTCCAGTTATGACGGTTGTTCTTATGTATTACGAGGAAATGGGAGTTACTGTGGACCTTTGAAAGGTTACTAGCCTAGTTTGTGAAATACGAAATTGGCTTGAGATCAGTGGATTGATTTAAATATGAACAAGGCTTTATATCAGGACAGTGTGTTAGTTTCAGTGAGCGTTCCTTATGGAAGAACAATCGGGGAGTTATTTTGTCGTTAGCTATTCTGGTTAATGATGTATTGTGCCGTATAAGTTTTGAGATGGCTTGGTAAATCTCTTATGTGTTGAAGTTCTACTTGGCGGTGATGTCATGTGAGCAGGATAGCTCTCGAGATTCAGATCTTGTATCGCACCTCAGTTGTGCTTGAGTTTTGTAGCCTATACCGCTATGTGTTTCCTCAGGGATAGTATTGTGCATCATAGCGTGTTTATGACCGATATCCGGTATTTGGTTGTAATGAGCAGATTTAGCTCGATATGCAATATCTTTATCTGAGATCTATGTGTGGATCGGGTGGCACGCCACCATGGGTATGTTAGTTGGATCGGGTTGCGCGCTGCAACAATGTGATTTTGAGTAGAGTTTTCTATATGGTATTTTTGTGTGTCTCTCTTCCTATCTTCTAAGGAAAAGTTTGTATTATTACGGGAGTTAGGTAATTCTTTCCAAAGTTCGATTTCCTTTTGTATTGCGTTCGAATTGGTAGCCTATTGGCACATTATGGCATCATATGATACTTTTGATCGCATTCAGGGTGGTTTATTGCCTGAGCAATTTGTATCGGGTGAGACGAGATTATTGGATTTAGGATCAGTGCAATCTGATTAGATGAAGTATAGTAAGGAGCAATGATCATTATTTTGTTCAGAATGTGGTAATGTTTCCTGTCAGAAGTATAGACTCAATGATTGGTTGACGCAGTAGTTGATTATGCATTTCTGCACATCTCCTCAGTCGTGGCTGTATTGTAGGAGTTAGAGTAAGATCTGTGTATGTCATGGGGTGCAATGGGAGCATTAGATTCGTAGAATTTAGACAAAGTTGATTATAAAATGTTATTGTGGTCTGATGAGTAAAGCGATGCTAGGGGTGAATTCAACAAATTTATGCATCCATGTTTGGGTACATCGGGTAGTGATTGATATGGTGATCTTATGTTGGAACAGGTCGGGCATAGAATTTTGATTGTTGGAATTGATCGAGATGATATGCTCAACTAAGTTGTAGTAGCACGAGAAGGTGCATGAGGTGCTAAGCAGGGATTTCAGATTACTTTAGTGTAGTTCTCAGTACGTTCGAGGACGAACGAATGTTTAAGTGGGAGAGAATGTAGCAACCCGAACGATCGTTTTGAGCTCTACCACACCGTTCAGTAGTATGAGGCCATGAGAAGCTTCATTTGAGGTATTATGGATTGCACGCATGTTCGGAATTGAATTTTGGGAAGTTCAGAATTGATTTGGAAAGAGGATTCTCATTTTGGAAGCTTGAAGTTGAAATAATCAACTAAGATTTGATTTTTGAGTAAACGACCTTATAATCAGGATTTGAAGGTACCAACAAGTTTGTATGATGATTTCAAACAGGCGCGTATGTACGGATCGGGTTTTGGAAGACCCGAGAGTGTTTTAGCGCCCTTTGTGGAAGTTAACATTTTGAAAGATATTTCATATATTTTTGCTTGAGGTGCATATCAGTGTTACCGATGTCCGTTTGGGATTCTGAGTCTGGGAGTAGCTCTGTATGGTGATTCTGGAAATGGGAGTGCAATTGAAAGTGAATTCGGAGGTCCCTAGGTCATTTTGGAGCTATTTTGCCAAAGATAGAAATTTGTAGGTTTTGAGAAGTTTTACGGGAGTGGACTTATTGATATCGGGGTCGGAATCCAATTTTGAAAGTTGGAGTAGGTCCGTAATGTAAAATATGTCTTGTGTGCAATATTTGTGTGATTTGATAGGTCTAAGCATCGAAAGTAGAAGATGGAAGTTCTAAAGTTCATAAAGCTTGGATTGGAGGTTAATTCATGATTTTAGCATTGTTTGATTTTATTTGAGGCCTCGAGCAAGTCCATAATGTGTTATGGGACTGGTTGGTATGTTTGGTAGGGGTCCCAGGGGCCTGAGATGGATTCTGGTTGGTTAGCGGATTGAATTTGGAGTTGAAGAAATGCAGAAGCAGTTGATATCTGGTATTATCGCACCTACGAAGATTTGGCCGCAGGAGCAGAGCCGCAGAAGCGGCCAGGAAAATCGCAGATGCGGTATTGGACGAGGTTAGCTAGGATCGTAGATGCGGACATGGAGCCACAGATGCAGGACCGCACCTGCGGAGGTGAGGACGTAGAAGCGGAAGAAGGTCGCCCCAGGGTGGATCGCAGAAGCGGCCTTGGGACCGTACCTGTGGAACAGCAGAAGCGGTCAAGGGTCCGAGGTGCAGAAATTGCTGAGGCAATGTGTTCTTTTAAATCGGGAGATGGTCATTTCTCTCCCATTTCCACTTGGTATGGGCAATTTTTCGAGAGCTTCAATAGGAGATTTGCATCATCAACGTCAAGGTAAGTTATCCCCACCTATTTTGAGTTAGTTACATCAAATTATGTATGGATTTGAGCTTGGAATTTGTAGAAAACGTGGGGTTTTAGGGAAGATCTAGAAAATTATTGTTCTTGAAATTTAACCACGATTTGGGGATGGAATTAAGAGGAAATCTTATATTTGATTCGTGAGTTTATGGGTAAACTTTATCTTTGAGAAATTTCGGATTCTGGGCACATGGGTCAGAGGGCATTTTTTTCAACTTTTGGATCGAGGTTAGGAATTCTTATAAATTGGATTATAATGAGTACATTAGGATATATTAATGGATTTGTATAATCATTGGCTAGTTTGGGAGCATTGTGCGTTGGTTCAAGTCTACAGAGGAATGTAGACTGCCGGTTATGGATCTTCAGAGGGAGGTGAGTCTCCTTTCTAACCTTGTAAGAGGGAATTGTCCCCATAGATGAGTTAATTTGTTATGTGCTCCTATTTGTGGGGGCTACATACACACGAGGTGACGAGAGTCCATGCCTAGCTACTATTATGCTGTGTCCAGGTAATCTAGGACCCAAAAGCATGTTGTACTTGGAATAATTGAGATCTTATTGTCAGCTTGTACTGCTTAAATCGCATTGAATTAGTTAATTAATTTCTAAAAGATTTAAACACCATTTTATTGAACTATTAAAGAGAGTTAACCTTCCTTTGGATAATTGCTCCATGTTGACTTCTTGATTTACTGTCTATCCGTGTGTGTTTAATTTGGAACAGGCCGAATGCCATGGTAGATTAAATAGATGCATCTATAGGCGCGCCGTCGACCATCAGCGAAGTGCACAGTTATTCCTATTGGATCGGGCCGTCGCCTCGACATTTTGCGCATTCTTACGTTGCTGACCACAAATATTAAATGTTCATATTGCCCTCTTGGCCTGATATAATTGATAAAGATAACTAAAAAGAAATCTTGAAAATTCCTTATTACATGTTAAAGGTGTTTACCTGTTTATCGCTTTTTGAGTTAGAATTGCCATATAAATTCATGATTTCCTCACATTTTTGGATATTATTTTTTGACCACTAGCAAGTGTTTAAGTTGACCTCTCGTCTCTACTTCTTCGAGATTAGACGGGATACTTTTTGAGTACACGTTGTTTTCGTACTTATACTACACTTGCTGTGTATTTTTGTTGCACGAGTTTATTGTGTGGCTTGTGGCTTAGTGGCATAGAGGCATGGCTGGCACAGAGACTAGGTGAGCTGTATTTCCTCGAGGTGATTTCGCAGCTAGTATAGTCTCTCTCTGGACTTTCTTTATTTTCTATTCAATTGTATTCCGAACTGTTATTGTACTTATTGGTCTCGCTTAGAAAATGCTCATGTACTTGTGACACCGAGTTCTGGAATGTATTTAGTTTTTTTCGGAATTTTAAAGGTTGTCTAAATGTTTTATTATTACTCCGGAGAATTATACTGAGTACTCTTTTAATCGTATAAAAGAAAGATTTTAAAATTATTAAAACGAGAATTTAATGAAGCGTTGCAGTTGGCTTGCCTTACAACGGTGTCCGACGCCACCACAACTCTTAGTGGATTTTGGGTCATGACATTTTGAATTTCTAACAACATGAACTCTTTTAAGCGAAGCAAAAATAAAAGAAAGAAATAGAAAGAAAAAAGAAAATTAACAGTCATTTTAACACAAAAAATAATCTAAATCCTATAAGCCAAATGTGATGCAATAGAAAAATTCAAAGACAGAAAAAACAAAAAGAAAAAGAGAGGATCAGAAAAAGATGAGGACTAGAAATAACAACGATGAAGAAAGAACTGAAATACCTACAACACACATGCAGAAAATGGCTTAGTCGTATATTCTTATTGAAAACAGACGAAGAAAGCCAAGTCTAAATCTTAATCACTGTCAAAACTTGAAAAACTCGTATTATTTTCTTTGTCTTCTGCTTTTCTCTTAGATCCGGAATCGGTTCTATTTGGTAATGATTTAAGGAAATATGGTAATGGATTGCAGATCAGGGGTGAGTGAGGGTTGTATGGTGTAGTTTTGGTGGTGGTTTCAGGTGGTGTGCCACCAGAGAGGACAAGTAAAATTACAGTGGTGTTAGGGTTAGGGGTCTTAAGGAGATGAAGTGAAGTGGGGTGCTTGAACTAGGTTGTTTGATTGTCGGTTGGACAATTATAAACGTAGAAGGGATGAGGCATCTAAACCGTTGGATGAAGGGGTCAGATTTGTTTAGACCAAAAGAACTCTAAATGATGTCGTCTTTAGGTCTGAAGGGTTTAGACCAGGTATGGGTATGATTTGGGCCAGATTTGAACGAGTTTGGTGGATTTAAACACTTGGGCTGATAGGAATTGGCCCAGAATCGATGCCATTTTTTGGGTTCAATTCCTTTCTTTTCCTTATAATTTCTAATTTTCTTGTTCTTTTTTTTAAAATAAAAATTAAAACCTAAATTAATTCCTTAATTAAATTAAATTAATTGCTAGTCATAGTATTCACAAATTATCAAATACTCCTAAATTAAAGAAAATCTACAAATTTAAAAAATTTAAAAAGTTGAAATGCAAGGAGAGTTATTCTGTTTGATTTTCAATTTTTATAGATAATTAACTTACTATTTAACCTAAAAAAATATAGAATAAATTCTAAATGCAAAAGCAAAGTATTTTTTGTATTTTCAGGAATTAAATGAAATTGAGCATGCACACAAAAGAACAAATAATTAAGAAAATTCTCCAATAATTCCTAAAATTACAAATAGATAAAGGAAAAATCTAATTCTTTGGGATTCAGTAGGAGTAAATCATGTGGGGCAAAACTCATGTGCTCGCAATCATGGCACGACATCACCCTTCGTGCATTATTCCTCACATTATCGGCACGACATCACCCTTTGAGCAATAACTCTCAAATCATGGCACGCCGTCACTCTTCGTGCATTATCACTCATAATTTCGCTACGACATCACCCTTCATGAATTTCACTTACTCACAATATTATGCACGATTAACCCTTCGTGCTTTACACTCTTCCTTACCTAGACAATAGAAACAATACATGCTGGTAAGAGAATAAACAATATCAACAATAACATCCCATGCAATGGATTTAGCTATAGCCAATCTCATTTTTTTCAACAATTAATTTACCAAATAAAACTCAACTTGAGCCAATACTCAAGAATATTCAATTACCAAGAAACTTTCATAAGCTTTGTTCAACATTAATAATCATCAATTTGAGCATGATCGCTACATAATAGGTTCACGAAGAACATGATATACCACTCGTGGGCATTCTTGACACCTACGTATAGATACTCCTCACCACAACTGTACGTCGTACTCGATAATAACACATATCAAATAGACCACAACTCTTATTCGCTCAATCTAAGATTAGGCCAAACACTTATCTCGATTTCATGGACAAGATTAAGCCTCAATTCCTGCTTTACCTCTCGGTTCTACTTCTAATTTGCTTGTATATAGTCACAATTTACTTAATAACATTAATAAATGCTAAATAAACCAATTCTAATGCATGAAAATAGATTTCCCATTATTTTCCCCAAAAAATAAAAAATCGACCGCTGTCCCGCTTGGTCAAAATCCGAAGTTCGAACCAAAATCCGATCACCCATACACTCACAAACTCAAATATGCAATTAGTTTTGAAACTCGACCTCTGTGACGACCCGACCCTTCTTCTCATGAGAACCACTCTATTTCCCACATTCTATGCTTTTTCATGTTTCATTGTCGGTATTTGGTTTTTTAAGGTTGATTTGGATTGGTTTCGGTAGGAAATGAGACACTTAGTCTCTTTAAGGAAGGGTTGATTTGGGAAAGTCAATCGGATGTTGAATTATGAGTTATAAGGCTCGGATGTGATTTGCGGTGATTCGGTTAGCTTCGGGGGATGATTTGTGACTTAGGAGTGTGATCAGAAGTGATTTTGGAGGTCCGGTGTAGAATTAGGCTTGAATTGGTGAAGTTAGCATTTTGGCTATATTCGGTTGATAGGTGAGATTTTGATCCGAGGGTCAGAATGGAATTCCAAGAGTTGCACTAGCTTCATTAGGTGGGATGTGTGTGAAAAGTTTTAGATAATTCGGAGGTGATTTGGTTGGATTTTAGATCAAATGCGTATTTCAGAAGTTTTGGAAGAACTTAGGCTTGAATCCGATGTGAATTGATGATTTTAGTGTTGTATGATGTGTTTTGATGATTCGAATAAGTTTCCATGATGTTTGGGATATGTTGGTGCTTTTGGTTGAGGTCCCTGGGGCCTCAGGATGATTTCGGATAGCTTAACGGAGAGATTTGAACTTGGTGATGCAAGAGAAAATGCAGCAGCAGTGCAGGCATGAAATTGCGAAGGCAGTCCAGCGTTCGCGGAGAGAAAAATTCAGAAGCTTTGAATTTGAGTTGAGGGTCATGTGTTCGTGTAGAAAGAAGTTGGCCCCCCGAGTATTTATTGTTCGCATTCACGACACGATCATTGCGTTCGTGGAGGGTCCTGGAAGTGAGCATTGAATTCGCGGTCATGGGGATGTGTTCACGTAGTTAAGGTTCCTGAAAGTTCACGTTCGCGGGTTGGGGACCGCATTCGCAAAGGGGTAATTTTGGTCAATGATTTTTTTGTTCATTCCGGACGCGGGGCGTTGACCGTGTTCGCATAGAGTAATGTGACATGGGCAGCAGGGTTTTTATTAAATATTTCATCTGCGTGCTAAGTCTTATTTTCACCATTTTTGAGCAATCTTGAGAGCTTTTTGTGAAGGATTAATGAGGTTTTTGAGTTGGATTGATTGGAGGTACGTCTTACGACCTAGAAATATCATTTAATTAAAGAATCAACACTTAAATTCATGGAAATACGATTAAAAAGGGGAGAATTAAGGCTTGACTTTTTGGATGAAAAATTGGGATTTGAGGGAGCATTTGAGCTCAGATTTGTAGTTTTTGATATGTATAGACTCTTGGTGAGATAAGGAGTCTGTTCATGTAAAAATTTCTATGTTTCGAGAAGTGGGCTCAGGGCTCGGGATTTGCGCATTTCGGGTTTCTTGATGTTTTTTGACCATTTTTGATTGGGTATTATTCCTTTAGCATATTGTGACGTATTTGTTGCAATTTTGGTCAGAATTGGCGTGCAAGGAGTTTGATTTGAGAGGCAAGGGCATAGAGAGCTAGACTTTTGGCCGGCTTGAGGTGAGTAATAGATGTAAATGATGTCCTGGCGGTTTGAAACCCCAGAATTTTAAATCGTAATGCTATATTGAGGTAAGACACACGCTCTATGACGTGTACGATGTCGTATTATTGGGAATTATGACTTGGTCCGTCCCGAGTGATGCTTTTACTGTGTTTTTATTATATCTTGTTTGAGAATCATCCTACTTGGATTAAATTGTTGTATTTGGGCTTCGTGCCAATTATTTGAATCCTTCATGGATTGCTATCATTGTTTTCACATTATTTGGCATACTATTTGATCTCAGTCCTATGTTTTAATACTATTTTGCAAACTCGGCCATCTTTCGATGATTTAAAAACATAAACGGTGTTTTATTGACTTTTTGAGCTGATAACTATCATTTTAATATTGGGGCTTATATAATTTCTAGAATGTGGATGGCTCGGGCTGCGCACCGGAGCGGTATTATATTTGATATTCAGTCCGAGAGCCTGTTTGATGCCACGAGATGACTTGATTATTTTTCTTGGGCTGTAGGAGCCCCTCCGGAGTCTGTACACACCATCTGTGAGCGTCGTCCACAATAAATAAATGGATGGATCGGGCTGCAGGCTGCAGTGGGTGCTAGAGTGTACCATCATATGCATTGCATTTCATTCATACATTTGTTCTTTACCTGTTTTACCTGTCTTAGTATTTGTACTCCTATTTAATTAACTTGTTGCTTCATTATTAAATGCTTTTAATTTCCAGTTATAGTTTACTTTGTATTTTTCCATGATTTCTTACTCTTAGCCTTTATGTTTATTATTCACTGGGTCGGAGTGCTCACATTACTCTTTGCACCTTGTGTACAGATCCAGGTGCATCACAGGTTGAGTGAGGATATTAGTTGAGCATCACAGTGTCTTGGGAGCATTGAGGTAGTTGCATGGCATTCACAACCTTTATCCCTCCCCTATACCTCTATCTTTTATTCTACATTTCCTAGATAGACATTGTATTAGGTAGGGATTCTGTATTAGAGGGCTCAGATTCGTGATACCGAGTCATATTTGGGGCTATAATGCAGTATTTTGTTAAACTTCTGCATGTTTTATCAGTATTCCTAGACTTTCAATATAATGACTTAGTATTTTCCCCTATGTTGTATATCTATAATCTGCTTAAGTTGGAAAATGTTTGTGAAAAGGCCGGGCTTGCCTAGCATTGTGTTGGGCGCCATCATGGCCGGGGTTGGGGTCTTGACAAATTGGTATCAGAGCCTAGGTTACTTGGTCTCGTAAATCATGAGCCAGCTTAGTAGAGTCTCGCGGATCGGTACGGAGACGTCTGTATTTATCCTTGAGAGGTTGCAAAACCTTTGGGAAAACTTCACATTCTTGAATTCTTATCGTGTGTCCTTGATTCAGCTTGAAAAGAAACTCTTGAAATTCCTTCTACGTGTTCGTATGCAAGCAGGAGCGGTCAGTATCAGATGTGCCTTGATGGCTTATAATTCCCCGATCGAGGGGTAATATGTAATCCCTGTGAGTTTATGTTGGGCCAGCCTGGAGGACTTGAGGCCGAATCTTTGCTTATAGATTGAGAAACGAGGTGCTAATTCTTTGAGCAAGTGTTTCGGTCTTATATGTTCAGTATTGCTCCTATTATTGGGATTGATGGCTGGTTAGCTATGTGGTGAGTATGTTTGTGCTGTGAGATGTATCTATGTGACTTGGAAGTGATGAGGAAGGTCTACTGGATGATAGAAGAACTATTAGCTATTTGAATTCCATTGTGGTTCGAGGAATAGCCCGAGTTATGGGCGTGTGAAGAATCGTTTCATGTTCCCAGTTGAGAGTGAAGTAAAATTTTTATGTTGCGGTATATGTTGAGAATTAGGAAGACTAAGCAATTACATATAGTTTAGGATGGTGGAAGGTATACAACAATGTTAACTGATGGTAAAGCGATTGAGTCATCTCCTACGAAAAGTTTTAGGGTCGAGTGACCCTTATGTGAATGATAGAAGATCTCATGTGCCAGTGAATTATAAGTGTTGAAGTTTGAAATTTTGGGTCGCATAAGAGAGTGAGTTTAACTATTGCGAGATCGTCCGAAGAGTTAAAGGTACTGGATGAAATGTATTTACACAAGCTTACCGAGGATTTGACATTAATCTCACTACGTATTAAGGCAACAATGAAGTATGTGAGTTATGAGTATCGTGTGTTCTGATCTATGGCTTCGAGACAAGTTGGGGAGCTTGCTATTGGTTAGCTGATTGTACGGTTGTGTGCTATGTTTGTTTCAATTTGAGGAATACTGATGAATCAGCTTTGGTTGTGAAAATTGAGCCGAGGATGGCACGAGTGAAGGAAAATTTTGATAAAGGTTATATGGTGCTTCGTAGATGTGTGAAAATAATAGGATGTCTTGAGCAATTGTTGGTAAAGAATGCTTAGTGCATGGAGAAGGAAGTTGCTTGGTTGTATTGGGAAGAGGATTTCATTCTGCAGTATTGGAATGCCAATGAGACATATGTGGTTCTGTTCGTTGGGTCAGGTAAATGGCAGTGAATGAGAGAAAATGACTTGCGAGGATGGATCCAATGTGTTAAAGATTCTACAGGAAATAATCAGGTATTTCATAGTTATATGGGTGGTTAGAAACTGTGAATGAAAGAGGTCTAGATTTGTGGTATTTCTATGTTAATTGTGGGATTCTAAATATGAGTGTCAGGAAAGTAAAGGTAATAGACTTAGACTCGCAGGAAGTTCTTCAGAGAAAAGTATTCTGGAATGTGGTATTTTTAGAAATAATTAAGAGAGTATTCCGACTTGTGGGTCTTATACATTGTGTTTTTATGCTTGGTCTCGCATGGTATGCCTGGGTTGAGGAACTTTGGTGCTACAGGAAGAGAGAATATCAAATGATAATGAACTAGAAGGAAATTTAGATAGATGGAGTAGCTTGATATTAGATCAGAACGACATGATAAGGATATGATTAGTTCTTTGTATGTGTTCGATGTAATGAGCTCGTACAAGTATTTTGCTACAATGCTCTTGTGTTTTGACGGCTTGCTTAGGTTCGTATAATTAGAAGGAATCAGTCCTGACAGTTTAGTTTATGCAAATGAAATTAGGAGAGATCTTGTCGAATTTTACGTGGTTTGGAGATGTATATTTTCTATGGACATCTAGAGCATGGGATGCATACTGATTTTTCTTCAAGACGGAACCAATGGAAAGTTTTCGATTAGTTGAGTGCGTAGGCATCCGTGGCTCGACAGGCAGATAAGGTTTTCATGTTATCATCGGGTGGTGTGGTATATGCGGTATGTTGTGGAGGACCGAGACGTGCGTGCGTTAGGTTACTGTTCAGTCCAGAAAGGGAGTTCATAAAACACTTGGGCAGTGGGTAGCCTCAATTAATCAAGGAAAATGGTACTGCTATTTGGAAAGTCATTTGACAAATGTATATGTCTCAGAAAAAGGGTAATGTGATTAAACGGATGATATTTCGATAGTATTACGGCATTTTCTTGTTGGATCAACTGGTGGTGTTCGGGTTTTATTGGTGCAACATGATATTTTAAAGTATCTATCATGGAGTGATGGGGTATTTAAGGTGTGGTATGTGTTCAGACCATAAAATTGGGATCATGTTTGATGATTCGTGTGCTGTATGGAGTTGGAGACTGGGAGTTATCATGTACTGCCTGTGTCGTGGTTGTGGGTCATCTGTATTCGGCACCGTTTAGCAGCAATCAAGATTTGGATGCTCGAGTGGATCTTTATTAGCTGGTATGTTAGATTTTGGATGCAATGTTGAAATTCAGACTGGTTTTCTTAGTGTTAGGTGATTCTAAACTATTGCACTACGGGCTGTGCCGGAAATGCCACCGGTTGAGTGGCGATGTGCATTGGATTATGTTCTCGCAGAGTGGTTTATATCATAAAGACCCAGCAGATGGTTGGGAAGGATTGCTTTTCTTAATTGGGCCTTCTTGATTGATGTCAGCGTAGAGGTTTCTACCATTGGTTCCTTTCCAGTATTAAGGGACTTTTCGGATGTGTTTCTTGTGGTTGGGCATGTCGTCGGGCAAGGTTGTGGATTCGATATTGATTTGGTGCCGGGCACCATATCGTACGGCTCTGGTAGGAGTTATAGTAGTGGAAGGAGCAACTTCAAGCTTTCTTGGTAATGAGTTCGTTGGTAGGTCGATCTGGATACGTGTTAAGCTTGAGTTGGCTTGGTTGCTCCGAATTGTGTTGTTGATGGATATGTTGATTCGATCATTATTTAGCTTGTTAGTGATCTGAGAGAGCACTATTGGTGATTTATTGTGAAAGTCGAGCGGGAAGAGTAATTGGGTGTTGCTCGGTAAATAGAGTATTGGTTATGACCTATCAGGTTGCGTGGCATATGTTATTTGTTTCACTATGGGTGTAATGAATTGCTTTGGTTCCAGACATCAAATTGTGCGTGGCTGTCGATTTTGAGCATAGTGACTTGAGGTGTTTCATGTGTAACAGTGTTTGTATGGGATCGCACATTGTAGCGACGCCATGTGGAGATATGACCTTTCGGGGTAGATTCAGGTGTTCTATTTCTTTGATATGAGATGGAGTCTCAGCCTTGTGTTGTGATGGTACTGATGAGCTTGAGGCACAACTCTTTCGTTTGAGTCATTTCTTATGATTTGAGTATGTTCAAACCATTTCTTATTGGTGCGCATATTATGCAAGTCGTGGCTTAGGCCTGTATTGAGGCGTCATATCAATAAAGTGGTGTGTTGGATTCGAGGTGATCATTGGGGTCATTAATGAATACAAACGGATTTGATTTTATCTTGTTGGAAGGATAATATCGAGGTTCGTCTCGAAATCTGCTGTGGTATTAGTCAAAAGGGAGGTGGTTTCATGAATGCTTGATCTGAGAAATGGTTATGATTTATTGCGTGTTTCATTCATCGTTGGCAGTATATGAAATTGTTGGAATAAGACCTTAGTTAATAAAAGGCTTTCTACCGGTATTCAGGTGTTGTGGACAACTCTTATGAATAGAAGTTATTGTTTCAGGTGTTTGGGTTATGTAAAATGTCATATGATTAAGGGTTATTACAGCTGGTTTGGGCTTATTCTGAGTATGGATGTGAGGTTCTGATCTTGTGTATGATTTCGGAAAGTGCAATATGGTTCTATGGATTATGGCCTAGATATATTGTGAAATTTCAGCTATGTTGTGTTATCGAACCTATGCGAGATAGGGTGACGTGGGATCACCTCTGGGTATATTCTCGGTAAGGTTATTCAACTATTGGTTAGCTTCTATGACAACTCTAGGACGAGCGTTTGTTTAAGTTGGGGAGGATGTGACGACCCAACCCATCGTTTCATTAGAACCGCTCCG
The DNA here is from genome assembly GCA_034376525.1 of Nicotiana benthamiana. NCBI lineage: Eukaryota > Viridiplantae > Streptophyta > Magnoliopsida > Solanales > Solanaceae > Nicotiana > Nicotiana benthamiana. Next base: position 29,109,078 of record CM067333.1, on the reverse strand, counting down.
TTTCCCCCAGTCTATGCTTCTTCATGTTTCATTATCGGGATTTGGTCTGTTAAGGTTGATTTGTATTGGTTTCGGTAGGAAATAAGATACTTAGTCTTTTTAAGGAAGGTTTTTATTTGAAAAAGTCAACCGGATGTTGACATATGAGTTAGAAGGCTCAGATGTGATTTTTGGTAATTCGGTTAGCTTCAGGGGATGATTTTTGACTTAGGAGTGTGATCAGAAGTGAATTTGGAGATCCGGTGTAGAATTAGGCGTGAATTGGTGAGGTTAGCATTTTGGCGATATCCGGTTGATAGGTGAGATTTTGATCCGAATGTAGGATTCGAATTCTAAGAAATAGAGTAGCTTCATTAGGTTATTTGGGATGCGTGTGCAAAATTTCAGATGATTTGGAGGTGATTTTGTTGGGTTTTTGATCGAATGTGTGTTTCAAAAGTTTTGGAAGAACTTAGGCTTGAATCCGATGTGAATTGATGATTTTACTGTTGTCTGATGATTGGAAAAAGTTTGCATGATGTTTTCCCATATGTTGGTGCTTTGGTTGAGGTATCGTGGGCCTCAGGATGATTTCAAATGGCTTAACGGAGAGTATTGAACTTGGTGATGCCGTAGAAAAAAGTAGTACCATTGCATGCATAAATTGGCCTTCGCGATCGCTAAGGCAGTCCCGCGTTCGCGGAGAGGTAAACTAGGAAGCTTTGCATTCACGGTGAGGATCATGCGTTCGCATAGAAGGAAGTTGGGCCCCCGAGTATTTGTTCTTTGCATTCGAGCCTAGGTCATTGCGTTCACGGAGGGTCCTGGAAGTGAGCATCGCGTTTGCGGCTACGGAGACGTGTTGGCGTAGTTGAGGTTCCTGAAGGTTTGCATTCGCAGGTTGGGCACTTCTTTTGCGAAGGGGTAATTTTGGTCAATAATTTATTTTTTCATAGCGGACGCGGGGCGTTGACCGCGTTCGCATAGAGTAAAGTGACCTGGGAAGAATGGTTTTTATTAAATATTTGATTCGCGAACTGTCTTATTTTCACCATTTTTGAGTAACCTTGAGAGCTTTTTGATGAGGATTAATGAGGTTTTCCAGTGGGATTGATTGGAGATGAGTCATATGACATAGAAACATCATTTAATTGAAGAATCAACACGTACATTCATGGAAATTTGATTAAAGAGAGGAGAATTAGGGCTTGACATTTTTAATGAAAAATTGGGATTTGAGGGAGCATTTAAGTTCGGATTTGGAGTTTTTAATATGTATAGACTCGTGGCGAGATAAGGAATCCATTGGTGTAAAACTTTCTGAGTTTTGAGAAGTGGGCCTGGGTCTCGGGTTTTGCCAATTTCGGGTTTTTAAATGTTTTTTACCATTTTCGATTGGGTATTGTTCCTTTAGCATATTGTGATGTATTTGTTATGGTTTAGGTCAGAATTGACGCGCGAGGAGATTGATTCGAAAGGCAAGGGAATAGCAAGCTAGACTTTTAGTCGTCTTGAGGTGAGTAATAGATCTAAATGATGTTCTGAGGGTTTGAAACCCCAAAATTTCACATCGTAATGCTATATTAAGGCGAGACACACGCTCTATGATGCGTGCGAGGTTGTTTGGTATTGGGGATTGTGAGTTGGTCCATCCCGAGTGATGCTTTTACTTTGTTTTGATTAGAACTTGTTGGAGAATCATCTTACTTGGATTAAATTGTTGTATTTGGGCTTCGTGCCAATTATTTGATTCCTTCGGGAATTGCTATCACTGTTTTCACATTATTTGGTATATTATTTGATCTCAGTCCTAAGTTTTAATACTGTTTTGCAAACTCAGCCATCTTTCGATGATTTAAAAACATAAACGGTGTTTTATTGGCTTTTTGAGCTAAGAACTATAATTTTAATATTGTTCGAGGGTCTTATATGATTTCTAGACTGTGGATGGCTCGGGTTTCGGGCCTCAGCGATATTATATTGATATTGAGTCCGAGTGTCTGATTGATGCCACGAGATAGCTTGATATTTACATTTGGGGTGTCAGAGCCCCTTCAGAGTCTGTACACACCCCAGTAAGCGCCGTCAATGATAAATAAATGGATGGATCGGGCTACACGCCGCTGTGGGTACTAGAGTGTACCATCATATGCATTGCATTTAATTCATGCATTTGTTCTTTACCCGTTTTACCTGTCATAATATCTGTACACTTATTTCATTGACTTGTTACTTCATTATTAAATGCTCTTAATTGCCAGTTATAGTTTACTTTGTAATTTTCCATGATCTCTTATTCTCAACCTTTATTTATGTTTATTACTCCCTGGGTCAGTGTACTCATATTACTCCCTGCACATTGTTTGCAAATGCAGGTGCATCACAGGCTGAGTGAGGATATTAGTTGAGCAGTGCAGTGTCTTGGGAGCATCGAGGTAGCTGCATGGCATTCAAAGCCTTAATCCCTCCCTTCTATCTCTATCATTAATTCTACATTTCCTAGAAAGACATTGTATTAGGTTGGGATTCTGTATTAGAGGTTCAGATTCATGACACCGGGTCCTATTTGGGGCTGTGTTGCAGTATTTTGTTAAATTATCAGTATTCCTAGACTTTCAATATAATGGCTTAGTATTTTCCCCCTGTGTTGTATATCTATAATCCGCTTAAGTTGGGAAATGTTTGTGAAAAGGTTAGGCTTGCCTTGCAGTTTGTTGTGCACCATCATGACCGGGGCTGGGGTCTTGACAACCTCAAATTGAGGTCCAAATCCCTAAAATTTGAAAATTCTAACTTCTACTCAAAAACACCCAATTTCCTTTGAAAACCCCTAGATTTTTAAGTGAAATCATGTAAAAAGATGTTATAGATTGAAAAAAATAAGTTAGAAATCGTTAGCTATGGTTTGGGGAAGAACTCTCCTCAAGAAAATTACTTATGAGAGTTTAGGGTTTGAAAAGTTGAAAGAGTGAGTTGAAATCCTGTCTGAAATCCCACTTAAAAGGTGTAGTTATCGTATTTGCGATATAGTGAACCCTGGGAATTTATGCTATATTCGCATTTGTGAAGAATCATCGCATTTGTGACTACTGGGAACTTAGTGAGAACTTCACATTTGTGAAGAAATTGATGCGTTTGCGACTGCTGGGAACTTACTCAGGACTTTGCATCTGCCAATAAATGCTCGCAAATGCGAGAAAGGCTGGCCAGGGCATACATTGCAATTGCGATCAACCCCTTGCAACTACCAAACCTGACAGGCTCGAAATTGCGAAGCCTCATTGGAATTGCATGATCAGAGCTTGCAGCAAATACCAGATGAAAAATCAAAATTTCCTAAGTCCAATTCGCTCTGTGGCCTATCCAAAACTCACTCGAGTCCTTGGGGCACCAAACCAATCATGCACGCAAGTCTAAAAACATCATACGAACTTGCTCATGCAGTCAAATTATCAAAATAACATCAACAACTACGAGTTTAACCTCAAATTCATGAAATTCCTTAAGAACATTGAAATTTTCATTTTCTCAACTAAAGGTCCAATTTACACCAAATCAACTATAATTCTTACCGAGTTTCACAGATTCAACTTAATTATTATATTAAACATGTACCGGGCTTCAGAACCAAAATACAGGCTCGATACCATCATGAAAATGCATAATTTCATTTAAAAAAGTCTTTATTATTTCCAACAAATAATTTTTTAAAAATTCTTTTCTCGGTCTAGGGACCTCGAAATTCAATTCCGGGCTTACGCTTGAGTCCCATAGTTTACTACGAACCTTACGAGATCATCAGATCATGGGCCTAGGTCAGTTTACCAAGAATGTTGACCAAAGGCAAATTAATCCATTTTAAAGGCCAAATTTATTATATGTTTTAATTTTCACATGAAAGCTTTCTGGAAATACGCCCGGACTAAGCACGCAAATCGAGGCAAGACAGTGGAGGGCTTTAAGGCCTTGGAACACAATTTTCACTTCTAAAACAAGAGATGGCCTTTCGGGTCATCACATTCTCCACCTCTAAAACAATTGTTCATCCTCGAACGGACATAGAAAAGTACTTGAGTCTATGAAAAGATGAGGATAACGACTCCGCATTTCGGACTCGGACTCCCAGGTTACTGCCCCAACAGGCTGGCCTCTCCACTGCATACGAACTGAAGGGAAATTCTTCGATCTCAACCGACGAACCTGTCGGTGTAGAATAGCTACCGACTCCTCCTCATAGGTCAAGTCCTTGTACAATTGGACATTGCTGAAGTCTATCACACAGGATGGATCACCGTGATACTTCCGAAGCATGGACACACGAAACACTGGGTGCACAACAGATAAACTGGACGATAACCACAAGTCTGTGAGCCATCTATCCCGCTCGATCAAGAATCTTAAAAGGACCTTTGAATCTTGGGCTTAGCTTTCCATTCTTCCCAAATCTCATCACGCCCTTCATGGGCGACACCCAAAGTAACACTCTCTCTGCGATCATGAATTCCATATCATGAACCTTGCCGTCGACATAACTCTTTTGCCTTGACTGTGCTGTACGAAGCTTTTAATCTTAACCTTATCCAAGGAATCATGTGCTAGATCTATACCCAACAATCGAGCCTCTCCCAGCTCAAACCATCCAATAGGAGACCGACACCGCCTACCATATAATGCCTCATCGAGAGCCATCTAGATACTTGACTGGTAACTGTTGTTGTAGGCAAACTCTGCTAATGGCAAGAACTGATCCCATGAACCTCCAAAGTCAATAACACATGTTCGGAGCATATCCTCCAAAATCTGAATAGAACACTCGGACTGTCCCTACATCTGAGGATGAAATGATGTGCTCAACTCAACCCATTACCCAACTCACGCTGAACTGATCTCCAAAAATATGAGGTATAATACATACCTCGGTCAGAAATGATAGATGGATAATCATGGAAAGAATATGTTTTCGAGTTGATTGAGCGAGTTTGAGGTAAGTGGCTTACCAAACCTTGTGTGGGGTAACTCCCCTTTGGACTGGTATTGTTGTTATATGAATGCCGTGTACATGATGTGAAGAGTGCGTACACTTGATAATTATTGAAAAATCTCATCTTCATTAAGTTAATACTTATGTTTTCTTGTAACTGAGCAATACTTGTACTTGAAGCATCTTGCTTAGTTGAGGAAAAGAATACTTATGTGATTTAATTGTCTTATCTACTTTAATTGCATGCTTATACTTTGTACAACATGTTAGAGTACAATTTCCTATTTAATTGTAGAATAGAACTGTAAATTCTTCTGAGATGTTTGTGTATTTACCTTGGGATTATGGGACTGTATCATGGGAGATCTCCCTTTATGTTTACTATGGGACTACGGATCGGTATTCTGGTAGATCCCCCTGCACATTATGTTTGGGACTACGGGACAGAACCTGGTAGATTCCCCGTAATTAATATTTATGTTGGGACTACGGATTGGTATTCCATGAGTTTTCCCTGCATATTTCAGACCATGGGATGATATCCAGGGATATCTTCTGCACATTTACGTTTGGAACTACGAGACGATATCCTAGGAGATTCCCTATTGCTATCTCTGTGTACTGAGTATATTCTGTTTGTGATTTACTCTTTATCAACTATTAATGTTTTTAACTATACTGTCGTACTTCTAACTATTCTACCTCGTTATATATATAACTAGTAGGGATATGACCTTCCTCGTCACTACTCGACCGAGGTTAGGCTTGTCACTTACTAGGTACCGCTGTGGTGAACTCATGCCCTGTCACGACCCCAAACCCGGTCGTGATGACGCCCAGCACATCGCTAGGCAAGCCCGACCAATCGACTCACATTCCGAGCTACAAGCTCACATCCTTTATTCACAGATCATTAACAACGAAGAGAAAATTCGAAAATTTTCACAAATCATTACCAACGAAGAGAAAATTCGAAATGTTTTGCAGTTATATAGAAAACATCCCAAACAAGCAGTACGTAACAACCTCCCACAGATCTGGGGGTCACGAGTCAAGAGCCTCTACCAGAATAGCATAATAATACTAAAATATATCATAATCTAAGCACGCGGAAATATCAAAATACAGAAATAATGGAGGAGTCGGGTCCTGCGGACGCTACGTAACTACCTCAACAAGCTCCGGAGAATACTCTGAAAAGCAGCTAAAAGATCACCTCTGCCCTGAGGTACCTGGATCTGTACACATGGTGCAGGGAGTAAAGTGAGTACTTCTAACTCAGTGATAATAGACATGTATAATGATATTGAAGGCAAGAAATCCTCATATACTACACAGTAAAGCTACAACAGTGATTCTATTCTTTTTAGCAGTGTAAATCTCAATAAGCAGTAACAGGTAGAGCAGATAAGTGTAAATGCATGAATGAAATACAAAAATGCAATGCAAAAATGCACATGAACGCTACGGTGCATAGCTCGATCCATTTGGGTATCCGCGCTCACTGTGGGGGTTCAAACTTCGGAGGGGCTCCTACAGCCTAAGCGCAATATCATAGTAACATACGTTGCGACGTGCAACCTAATCCACTATCAGTCTATACATGCATGCAAGCCTCAGAGACATAAATAAACCGTTTTTAGTTTCGTTTATCAGTAATAATATAATTAGGTGTTCAAAACCTCAGAAATTACCCATTATATTTAAACAGTATTCTACCTCAGGACTGATATCATGAAAACATGCTATAATTCATAGAAACATTGATGACGATCCTCATGGGATATAAATAACCGGCACGCAGCCCAAATATATCCATAACTATATAAGTAGGAGGTTTACCGGCTCATTTATAGCCAACAACATAGTACAATGCCACTCAGTCGGACTAAGCCATAGTCCCCAATCACAATCGACCCCGCAGTCACTGTAGAGTACGTGTCTCGCCTCAATATAGCATCACAGTGTGATATACTGGAGTTTCAAACCCTCAAGTCATCATCCAAATCTATTACTTACCTTGAGCTTGCTCCGCGACTAGTGCGCTATGCCTTTCCCTCTAGAATAAACCTCCGCAGGTGCCAAATCTGATAAAAACCAATAGGATTACATCAAGATAGGCTAATGGAACATAACTCAATCGAAATAACTCAAAATATACCCAAAACACGAAGTAGGCTAAACCCGAACCCAGGGCCCACTTCTCGAAAAATTACGAAATTCACATTTTCGGAATCCTAGTCTCCCCATGAGTCCATACATATGAAGTTTATCAAAATCGGAGTCCAATAGCACCTTCAAATTCAAAATTTTCAATAGAAAAAACCAAGCCCTAAATTCTCCAATTTCCACGCATTTTTCAGAGATATAGATGATGATTCTTCAATAAAATCATGTAATTAGCTCATAAAACTTACCTCAAGTCGAAACCTAGGTGAAATCCTCTTCTCCCTGTTCCAGTAGCTCCAAAATGTGCTCAACAATGGTGGAAAAATTATATTTGCACGGGGATGTTATGTTATAAAACCTTCTGTCCGCGCAGACATTTCCTTTATGCGACCGCATCAACTCACCTGCAATTGCATCTAACAAATTTTCCAAGCCTCCAAAATGGCCTATGCGATCGCAACCCCTACTACGCAATCGCATTGCTTCAGAATCCAACACTACGCGATAGCATAATTGCCTCGCGATCACACTGCACAAATGCCCCCTTAGGAACCCAGGTCCATTACACTACACGATCGCCTAAGACTTCCTGCAATCGCAGAGAACATCTTCCACCACCCAAGCGATCGCATACCCCTAACCGCGATCGCAATGAACAATTTGGAAAGCCTCCCAAACCTTCTATGATATCGCAACAGCCCTCATGCGATCGCATTGACCAAAAGTCTGCAACATTTATGACATCAAATCTGATATCCTAGCCAACCAAAAATGATCCGTTTGAACCCCCAAAATTACTCCGAGGCCCTCGGAACCCCAACCAAAATACTAACCTACTCCAAACATCATACGAACTTGTTCCAATCATAAAAACATGTCCTTAAACACAAAAATCATCAAATTACCACGGATTCAAGCCTAAGTTAAACTAAAAATTCTGAATCTTGCATTTGATCTAGAACCTGACCTAAACACCTCTGAATGATCTGAAAAATTGCAGACATATCCAAAACCACCTGGCGAAGCTACTACTACTCTCGAAATTCCACACTGACCATCAGATCAAAATCTCACCTATCATTCAGAATTTAACAAAATTCCAACTTCTCCAATTCAAGCCTAATTCTACACCAGACCTCCAGATTCGATTCCGGTCGCACTCCTAAGTCACAAATCATACCCCGAAGCTAAGTGAACCACCAGAATTCACATCCAAGCCCTCTAACAATATAGTCAACTTGCAGTTGACTTTTTCTAAAGCAAGCTTTCTTCTAATAGGCTATGTGCCTCGTTTTCAACCAAAATCGATCCAATTACACCCGATCGTCTCTAAAACTGATATTGAAACATGAATCAACACAATAAGGGGAAGTAGGGCGGTAACTCACGTGACGGTGGGCCGGGTCATCACATCCTCCCCAACTTAAATAAACACTCGTCCTCGAACGTGCCCATAGTCGTCCTAGAAGTTCACCAATTGCTGAATAAATTTACCATGTATATAAACCGGGGTGATCCCACGTCACCTTCTCTCCTATAGATCCGACAACACAATATAGCTGAAATCTTTCACCCGTTCCACCCATTTAGTCCATAAACCATAGAACTAGATTTCACCCTCTGAAATCATACACAAGATCAGAACCTTACATTTTTACTCAGAATAAACCCAAAGCAGCTGTAATTATCCATACCTGCAACCTCGGCTGCAATCTTATGATATCCCACATAACTCAAACACATGCAGCAATAACTTCCATTCACAGCAACTGCCCACAACAACCAATATCGACAGAAAATATCTTCTTAGATAGAGTCTCATTTCAATAACTTCATATACTGCTAACGACAACTAAAACATGCGATTTAATGAATCCATCTCTCAGATCAACCATTCATGAATCCATTTCCCTCTTGACTGTTAGTATAATAAATTTCTGAGCCAAACCTAGATATTACCTTACTAACAGGCTGAAATCAAATTGGTTCGTACTCATTAATGACTCCAATGACCACTTTGACTCCAACCAACCCTCTCGTGATATGACACCTCGATGCAGGCCTAAGCCACAACTTGCATAATACACGCACCAATGAGAAAGTGTCTGTACATACTCAAATTATGACAATGAATCAACTAAAGAGCTGTACCTCAAGCTCAACAGTATCATTACAACACAAAACTGAGATCTCGTCTCACATCGTCGAAATAGAATACCAGAATTATCCTCAAAAGGTTATACTTCACGTTGCCTTGACACAATGCACGATCCTATCCAAATACTGTTACCCATGAAGCATCTCAAGTCACCATGCTCAACACGATCAGCCACGCACAAATTGAGGTCTGAAACCATGCAATCCATCACACCCACAGTGAAGCAATTAATATACTATATTCAATCATGAAAGGACACAACCGATGCGCTATTCGCCGAGAAACGGCCCATACGGACCTTCGTCAGAGACCAGGAAGTAATGCATACAAGGTTACCTATAGAAAACTATTCTCAACATCACACTGTTGCGGTGTTCAACCCGATCCAGATAACATACCCGTGGAGGCATGCCACCCAATCCACATATATATTTCATAAAAGGAGATGCACATCGAGCCAAATTTTCCCATCACGATAAACACATATAGTCGCATGCCCGGCCATAAGAAACGCATCCCAAACCTCAATACCAGAACTGAATCAATGGTAGAAACCTCTGCCCTGACATCCGCCATGAAGGCCCAATCAATAAGCAATGCTTGCCAGTCGTCTGCTCGTCTCTGGAATACAAGTTAACCTCCTAAAACTTAATTCGATGTACCTTGCCACACAGCCTATGACATATTTCCACATAGCCCATAACACATTAGTCTAGACAATCCGACATTGTGATAACGAGTCTGCAATGTAATATCATAACCCAAATTTAACATACCAAGAAAAGAAGGATACACTCGAACCTTCAGCATTCCATACCCGCTAGACAATGTCGATACACACGACCTACAACCACTGCATGGTCGGATCACAAGAACTTCTAGTCTCCAACACATATAACACATGAATCACTATGCCTGGTCCCACACTCCGCCGTGCGAATTCATAACACACTTCAATTATCCATTCATACCACGAAAGATATTCAATAATTTTCCCTGGGCCATCAACATCTCAATTATCAACGGTCGATCCAACAAGAGAACACCGCAATACCACTAAATATTATCAGTTTTTCATTACATTTCCCCCTTTTCTGAACATAAACCCCCGCTAAATCACTAGCATAGCAATACCATCTTCTTTAATCATCTAAAGATTGACTCTTAAATCACCTACAACTGCCCGTGCTGCTAATGAATTTAATGACCCCTCAGTAAGACTGAACCAAATCTTGAACACAAAAATCTCAATTCTCCATATCATGACACATATACCATACCCCACTAGGATAACATGAGGACTTCTATCTATCTCCTGTGCCGCAGACATCGACGCACTCAACTAGTCAAGAACTTTCATGATCCCATATAGGAGAAAAATTGTTACACATCCATGCTTCACATACCGATAGGAAATATACTCATTTTGAAACCACGGTAAAACATATCAAGAACTCTTTCTCCCAATTCCATTGTACAGGCTAAACTACCAGGACTGAATCCTTCTACAAAAACCAAGTTATGCAAACTGCCCGCACTTGAAAACTTTGCTGTACAATATTTGTAAGGCTCATTACCTAGAACACATACAATAACTAATTATATCCTTACTGTATCGATTCGGTTCATTATCAGGCTATTCCATTTATCCAATTTCCTTCTCGGTTCCTCTTTAATTTGATATTCTCCTTTGTTGTAGCACCATGATACCTCAACACAGGTTACCACATGATACTCGCACATAAAACCACACTGTTTAAGACCCATAGGCCGCTGAATACCCACTAAAATGTTTCCCAAAAATACCACATTCCAGAATGCTTTACTTTGAAGAACTTCCTGCAATTCTGAATTCGTTTACCATAACCTTCCAAATGCGGATATGAAGAATCCCATGATTAACAAAAAGTACCACAAGTCTTGATCTTTTCTAATGAAAACACAGTCTCTAGTCACATACACAAACTTAAGACACTTGATTATTACATGAAAAATCTTGAACACAGTAAAACCCTTCTCGAGAGTCATTCACTCTTATTACGTCGTAATTCACCTGCTCGAAATGAACAGAACCACTCGTGACTTATTGGTATTCTAACACGGCAGAACATGATTTCCTACAAATACAAACAACCATCTTCCTTCTCTATACACCGAACATTCTTTATCAGTAGTAGCTCAAAACACCCTAATATTTGCTCACACGTGCCCTCCTCAGCTCAATTTCTACAACCAGAACGGATCCGCCATCATCCCTCGAAACGGAACAAACATTGCACATAGCCGTGCAATCAGCTGACCCACAGCGACCTCCCCAACTTGGCTTGAAGCCATATATCAAGGCACTCTTAACAACTCCTAGCACTTTTACTCCAATGGTGCCACAATATTATAGTGAGATTAAACTCAAGTCATTTACAAGTTTTGTGAATACACAAATCATCTAGCACTGACATTCTCTACAAACCTTGCATTAATTTCCACATCAGCTGAGTCCATTTTCTTAAGAGTCCCCAAATTCTCAAATTTCAACACATACCCTTCAATTACGCATGAGACCTTCTGACAGACATATAAGAATCATACCCCTCAAAACACTCTGCAGGAGATAACCTACCTGCTGCACCTCATTGCAATATTCAACATGTCTTCCACGTCATATACGTTACACATTCAATTAGTCTTTCTGAGTTTGAGCTCATACCGCCACATGAAATGTACACTTTCCAACTAAGAGACATGAAAAATATTCTTCATGCGCCCATAACTTGGGGCTACGCATCGGACCGTAATGGAAAACAAACACTTAACATCTCATCTATTGTTCATCAAACTTCGTTGTCACTCCCAAGTCATACAGGATCATCTCGCAGTACCAAGATACTCATCACAAAGCTATCCAGCCGCCGTTCCCACTATTAGTGACCATACTGAACGTATAAGTTCATAGCACCAGCACACAAAATCAGCACCTCGATGCTCGAGCCATACGCAATGATCCGGCCTCAAGTCCTCCTGGCTGGCGCAGTATGAACTCACAGAGATTACATCTCGCCCCTCGATCGGGAATCACAAGCCATCCAAGAACGTATACTACTGAGCGCTCGCGTGCACATACAAACGTGTGGAAGGAATTTCAAGAATTATATCTCAAAGATGATTCAAGTACGCACGATAAGAATTCCAAGAAAGTGAAGTTTTCCTAATTGTTTTGTAGCCTCTCGAGGATAAATATAGATGTCTCCGTACCGATCTGCGAGACTCTACTAAACGGCTCATGACTCATGAGGCCTAGTAACCTAGGCTCTGATACCAACTTGTCACGACCCCAAACAATGTCGTGATGGCACTCAACATATTGCTAGGCAAGCCCGACCAATCGACTCACATTCCCAGCTACAAGCTCACATCTTTTATTCACAAATCATTAACAACGAAGAGAAAATCCGACATTTTTTGCAGTTATATAGAAAACATCCCAAATAACCAGTACATAACAACCTCCCACAGACCTGGGGGTCACGATTCAAGAGACTCTACCAGAATAGCGTAATAATACTAAAATATATCATAATTTGAGTACGTGAAAATATAAAAATACAGAAATAATGGAGGAGTCGGGTCCTGCAGACGCCAGGCAGCTTCCTCGACAAGCTCCGGAGAATACTCTGAAAAGCAGCTAAAAGATCAACTCTGCCCTGAGGTACATGGATCTGCACACATGGTGCTGGGAGCTACAACAGTGTATAATGATATTGAAGGCAAGAAATCCCAATATACTACACAGTAAAGCTACAACAATGTTTCTATTCTTTTTAGCAGTGTAAATCTCAATAAGCAATAACAAGTAGAGCAGATAAGTCTAAATGCATGAATGAAATGCAAAAATGCACATGAACGCTACGACGCGTAACCCGATCCATTTGGGTACCCGCACTCAATATGGGGGTTCACACTTCGGAGGGGCTCTTATAGCCCAAGCACAATATCATAGTAACATACGCTGTGGCGTGCAGCCCGATCCATTGTCAGTCCAGCTACATGCATGCAAGCCTCACAGGCGTAAATAATTTACCGTTTTTAGTTCCGTTTATCAGTAATTATAGAATTAGGTGTTCAAAACCTCAGAAATTACACATTACGTTTAAACAGTGTTGTAGCTCAGAACTGATATCATGAAAATATGCTATAATTCATAGAAAGACTGATAACGAACCTCACGGGATCTAAATAACCGGGCAGCCCAAATATATCCATAACAATCCAAGGAGGAGGTTTACCGGCTCATTTATAGCCAACAACATAGTACAATGCCACTTGGTCGGACTAAGCCATAGTCCCCAATTGTAATCGACCCCGCACTCACCGTAGAGTACGTGTCTCGCCTCAATACAACGTCACAGTGTGATATACCGGGGTTTCAAACCCTCAGGTCATCATCCACATCTATTACTCACCTCGAACCGGCTCCGCGACTAGTCCGCTATGCCTTTCCCTCTAGAATCAACCTCTGTGGGTGCCAAATCTGATCAAAACCAATAGGAATTCATCAAAATAGGCTAATAGAACATAACCCAATCGAAATAACTCGAAATACACCCAAAACATGAAGTTGGCAAAACCCGAACCTCAGGCCCACTTCTCAAAAAATTACGAAATTTACATTTTCGGAATCCTCGTCTCACTACGAGTCCATACACATGAAGTTTATCAAAATCGGAGTCCAATAGCCTCTTCAAATTCCAAATTTTCAATACAAAAAACCAAGCCCTAAATTCACCAATTTCCACGCAATTTTCAGAGATGTAAATGATGATTCTTAAAGAAAATCACGTAATTAGCTGATAAAACTTACCTCAAGTCGAAACCTAGGTGAAATCCTCTCACTCCCACGTCCAATAGCTCCAAAATGTGCTCAACAATGGTGGAAATAACGATATTTGATCGCGGATGTTATGTTATAAAACCCTTCTGTCCGCCCAGACATTTCCTCTATGCAATTGCATCATCTCACCTACGATCCCATTGGACAACTTTTCCAGGCATCTAAAATGGCCTATGCTATCGCAAACCCTACTTAGAGAACGAATTTCTTCAGAATACAACACTAAGCGATCGCATAACTGACCCCGCGATCGCACTCCATAAATACCCCCTCAGGAACCCAGGTCTATTACACTACGCGATCGCATAAGACTTCCTGCGATCGCAGAGAACAACTTCCACCAACTCTGCGATCGCATACCCCTGACCGCGATTACAATGAACAATTTGCAAAGCCTCTCCAAACCTTCTATGCGATCGCAACAGCACTCCTGCGATCGCATTGAACAAAAGCCTGCAACATTTATGAAAACAAATCTGATCTCCTAGCCAACCAAAAATGATCCGTTTGAACCCCAAAATCGCCTCGAGGCCCCCGGGACCCCAACCAAAATACCAACCTACTCCAAAACATCATACGAAGTTATTACAATCATAAAAACATGTCCCTAAACACATAAATCATCAAATTACCACAGATTCAAGCTTAAGTTAAACTAAAACTTTTGAGACTTGCATTTGATCCAGAACCCGACCTAAACACCTTTGAATGATCTGAATATTTGCGGACATATCCAAAATCACCTGACGAAGTTATTTCAACTCTCGGAATTCCATTCCAACCCTCAGATCAAAATCTCACCTATCAATCGGAATTCGCCAAAATTCTAACTTCACCAATTCAAGCCTAATTCTACACCGGACCTCCAGATTCGATTCTGATAGCACTCCTAAGTAAAATTCATCTCCCGAAGCTAACCAAACCACCGTAATTCACATCCGAGCCCTTTAACCACATAGTCAACTTTCGATTGACTTTTTCTAAAACAATCTTTCTTCTAAGAGGCTATGTGCCTCGTTTTCAACCAAAACCTATCCAATTACACCTGATCGACTCTAATACTTATATTGAAACATAAATTAACAAAATAAGGGGGAAATGGGGTGGTAACTCATGTGACGAAAGGCCGGGTCATCACATGCCCTTCCTATGTAGATCTAGGTTCTTTGGTTGATCCATACTATCTATGAGGCGAGGTGATCTTCAAAGGCTTCAAGGTATATCTGCCGCATCCGCAGACCGATGAGTCATTCTATATTCTCTCTTTTAGCTTTAACCATTTGCAATGGCGGATCCAGGATTTTAAAGTTATGGGTGCTCCCCGAGAAAAACTTCAAAAGAAGAGGAAAAATGAATTTACTTGTGGGTGCTCACTTAATATTTATCTAAATATTTGTATTGTTGCCTATGTATATTTATTATTATGGTCAAAGTTAATGGGTCTTAATCACCCACAACTCTCTATCTGCATCCACCACTGGCCATTTGTATTTTCCTTTGATTAGACATTCTGGAGTTAGAACACTATGTAGTATCCACAACTTGTGATTTTATGAGATTACGGATTTTTGGAGTTGATTCAGTTTGATAGTGCGTATTTGTATATGTATAGCGGCATCTTATACATTTTTTTATTGTATATATTCGCAGTTTTTTCCTAGTTTTATCTTTCGTTTCTTTTTTCGCAAATTGGTAGGCTTACCTAGTCCTAGAGATTAGGTGCCGTCATGATAGTTCACGGAGGGCGAACTTCGGCCGTGACATTTTCTTTCTTTATTAGGATTTGCACAATTAACCACTTTATATTTCAAATTTTAATTTAAATCCCATATTTTGTGTGGATAGCCTGTTTATTTGTTTTACCTAATGATGGACTAATGTAACTAATTTATTAATTAACCTACGAATGTGATTTTTGATTTTTAGTTATTTAAAATATGCATTTAACAACGTAATTAAATCCTAAATGCAATTAAGATCTAAAATGCTTATGAAATGCAATGTTGAACATCCTTTTTTTGTGTTTTTCTATAATTTTTAGATATTAAATATGATGCTAAATTCAAAACCAAATAAAGAAAAACCTCTAAAATTCATAAAACCATTAAAATTATTTTTGGTCTATTTTTAGGAGTAATTTCCAAATTTTTTTTTTGTTAGTTATGAATTAGTTAATTAGTGTTTCGATTGATTATTTAACTTTGCATTTTATTGAAATCTAGGGTTTAGGTACTGTTTTAATTGAATTGATTACATATGGTATAAATTGAATGTTTAAGTTTGTATTGTTTTGAATACTTTAGTTAGAATTGAATTATTAACTTTGAATTGAATTTAGTTTTTGCAATTTGTTCTTGTAAATCGAACTTTTAGGGTATGTGTTGAACTTTTAGGATATGGATTGGACCTTTTGGATATGAATTGGACTTTTAGGATATAAATTAAACTTTTTATTTATGTTTAAACTCTAAGATATGAATTGAATTGAGTTTTTAGGGGTTTTTCTTGTGAATTGAACTTTCAGGGTATGAGTTGAACTTTTAGGATATGAATTGAACTTTTCGGATATGAATTGAACTTTTATATCAATTGAATCTTTTGGATATGAATTGAGCTTTTATTATATAAAGTGAACCTTTTTGGATATGAATTGAACTTTTAGGATATAACTTGAACTTTTAGTTTCTGTTTAAATTCTTAGGATATGAATTGAACTTATAATTTATAATTAATTATATTTAATATAATTAAATTTTTGTGTAATTAGGAAAAAATAATTATCTTGATTAACTAAAAAAGATTTATTTAATTTATAATTATAGAATAAATTAATTTATTCTTGTTTTATTTGAATAGATGGAACATCATACTTGGATGTACAATAGGAATTATCCTAATTGGCGAGGATTGCGGGAGGATCTTATAGAAGTGGTTAATGACTTTACTAGACATGCAATGTCACATTCACCATACCAAAGTGAAGGAGTAATTAGGTTCCCTAGTGTCATGTGAGATTGTATGAAGTTTTAAAAATCGGAGGAAGTTAAGCTTCATCTTTATATGAAGGGGTTAATTGAGAATTACTTTGTGTGAACTAATCATGGAGAGATCGATGGTAGCCGTTGAATATTTTATAACATGGTTGTTGGTGAAAGTAGTAGGTCGGTGATGAATACAAATCACGATTCAAAAATTCATGATATGGTTGCAGATGCTTTTGGTATGTACTTCGGAGGTGAGCACAATGAAAATGTCAACATTTTTATATGAATAATTCACACAAAGTACTTCTCTATGAATAGTTAGATGAAGCTAGTCGTCCACTACACGAAGGAAGTCCACACTCTGAGCTGTCTGTTACAGTTAGATTACTAAGTATCAAATCTGATTAGAATATTTCTCCAGCAGCCATGGACTCTTTCATTGACCTTATGAGTGAACTAGTTGACCCAAATATCGACTTACTTGGTGATTTCTATAAAAAAAAAGATTGGTTTCTAAGTTAGGACTTTTGTCAATGATAATTGATTGTTGTGAAGATGATTGAATGTTATATTAGAAAGATGATGCAGCTTTAGAAAGTTGTAAATTTTGTGAGAAGCCTCGTTTCAAGAGGCTTTCCAGTGGGAATATGATTGTTGTAAAGGCGATGCATTATTTACTTTTTATACCTAGGTTAAAGAGGTTATATGCGTCGATGATTTCTGCTCCTCACATGAGATGGCACTTTGAAAATAGAAGTCCACCTGTTGTTGTGTGTCATCCTTGTGATGGAGAGGCTTGGAAGCACTTTGATAAGACATATTCAGATTATGCTAGTGAACCAAGGAACATTCGGTTAGGTTTGTGTGCAGATAGCCTCACGCCTTTTTCTATATCTGTGACACCATATTCATGCTCGCCTATCTTTCTTACACCTTATAATATACCACCTGAGTGGTATATGAATAGTATATATATATATTTTTAAATTGTATTATCCACTATTCACGTAATCCGAAAAGTTATATTGATGTATATTTGCAACATTTGACTGATGAGATAAGACAATTATGGTATGATGGTGTTAAAACATATGACATTTCAACCAAGAAGAATTTCAAATTGCGTGCTAATTTAATATGGATTAATAACGATTTTAATGCGCATGGAATATTGTCTGGGTGGATGACTTCTGGGAAGCTAGCGTTTCCTTACTGCATGGAAAATGGTAAAGCGTTGACTTTGAAACATGACCGAAAGAAATCAGGGTTTTATTGTTGCCTTCTGTTCTTGCCTGATGATCATGAGTTTAGAAGGATGAAAAATGCATTCAAAAAGAATAAAGTGGAATATGATTCTCCACCTTTGATACTTTCAGGTGAGGAAGGAGAGGCTCCAGAACTTTAGTAAAGTTATTGAGGCTCCACTTTATAGATTCCCTGGATATGGTGTTACTCATAATTGGACGAAATAGAGTATATTTTGGGAGTTGTCGTATTGGAAGGATAATCTTCTCCGACACAACCTTGATGTCATGCATATTAAGAAGAATTATTTTGACAATTTGTTCAACACAATGATGGATGTTAAAGGTAAGACAAAAGATAACCCAAAGGCTAGAATAGACTTACAAGAAAATTGCAGGGTACCCGAATTATACTTGCAGACAGCAAACAGTGGTAATGTGTTCAAACCCAAACAGAGTAATAAGGACTAAGTTATGAAATCAGTAAACATAGCATGACTGAGTATAGATCTTAAATCAAAACAGTGAGAGGATAATAGTAAAAGGCCACTAAGGGTCCAATCAGCTTTGGCACAAGGCGCAAATATTGAATTCAAACCATTTTATAGTAGTTATTTATAAAACACATAAGTATCATCTAGTTTTCAGTGAAATACGCAACTTTATAGTTGCTATGGGATGGACCAAGTCACAATCCCCAATGGTGCATGCCCACACGCTCGTCACCTAGCATGTACGTTACCTCAAAATAGTGAAACGATGTGACCGGGGTTTCATATCCTCAAGACAAGATTTACAATCGTTACTTACCTTAAACCTATCAATTCCCTACTGCGTGACGCCCTTGCCTCTAGAATCAGCCTCCAAACATCTCGAATCGATTGAAGAGCAATAAAATGCCTTCAATATAGGCCAAGGAATTAGTTCCATGTGAAAAACTATATATTTAGACCAAAATCCCAAAATCCACTCAAACCAGGCCCTCGGCCCACGTCTCGAAATCCGAGAAAAATTACAAAACTAGAAACCTCTTTCTCTCACGAGTCTATACATACTAAATTCATAAAAATCCGACATTAAATGGTCCCTCAAATCTTCAAATCAAGCTCTCTAATTTCTAAGCCTAACTCCTTAATGACATCCCTAATTTCTACTAATTACATTCTTAAACAACTTAAATTCACCATTGTTACGAGTATCAAGCTCAAGCAACTTACCTTAAAGAAAGAGAATGTCCAACCTCTTACTACAAAAATCACCATCTACTCCCACCAATTTCCCACTAAAGCCACCAGATAAATCTAGCCACCAACTACAAATCTCTTCTTCATATAATGAAACCCTCCTAAAAAGATAATTTCACTACCAAAGTATGAAATCCTCCACCCCAAGGGTTAGAAAATCATATAGATATGGACATTAACAAAATCCAAGCTGATGATCTAAGCCAAAATGATTTAACTAGCTTATTAAGACAAATATTCCTCAGCCAAGATGACCTTCAACGAATGTACATGTCTTGGAAAAATTCGATCATCATCAAGCTAATAGGGAAGAGACATATATATCACTACCTTAAAAAGAAATTACAAGATCTTTGGAAGCTCGGCGAAAATTTCCCTCTAATTGATCTTGGAGGAGATTACTATGCTGTCAAACTAAATAGTGAGGAAAACATGACAAAAATTCTACATAATGGACCTTGGTTCGTTAATGGTTTTTTTTCTATCCACTCAAAAATGGGTTCCAAATTTTGTTCCAAGCAAAGCACAACATAACTTCACTGCCATTTGGATCTGATTACCATAATTACCCACTGAATTTTATGATGGAATAGTTCTTGCAAAAATAGGTAATTCAATTGGCAAACTTCTCAAAGTAGATGCAGGCACCTCAACTACACTTAGGGGACGTTATGCCAGACTATGTGTTGAACTTCCTCTCGATCAACCTGTCCAACACCACATACTCATTGGATAACATAAACAGGCAATCGTGTATGAGGGAAGCGATATATTGTGCAAATCTTGTGGCAGACTAGGTCACACGACTCAATATTTCACACAAGGAAAGCTGCCAACCATGACAAGAGTAACCAATGAAAATGAAATCGATGCAGAAAAACAAGGTAACAGCCAACAAAATTCAGAAGAAGAAGGAGAATGGATGATAGTCAAGTTCCCAGGAAAAGGTAAAACCAAAATGGCCAATGCCCACACTGCCACAACTGAACCAAATCCTCTTCCAGGTATAAATGTCCGCTTGTTTGATGCAAGATCAGGTAAGTACCATAAAACTCAACACTAACACTATATTAACAAGCAACTTTTAGCCAACCCTCCAAAAGACCTACCAATATTTGCTAATACATCCGCCAGCATTGATCAAAGCTTATTCAATAACAGCTCATCTTTGGATCAAATGGAGGAAGACAAGAGTAGTTTCAAAAACCCTCAAAACCAGCCCATGATTTCGAATGATCTACAACAAAAGGAATGTTTAAAAAATAATACTAAATGCTTGCATGCAAGCCAAGTGACAAATGGCAAAAGAATCCCAACCCACCCGGCTAACAATGTGCCTAATAAAAAATTGGTAAAAAACAAGATAATAGACTCCACCCCCAACCCATCCAATAAGATTGTTAATAACACTATCATTACCCCTAATAATACAAACCTATCTCCTACTGATCTCCTTACCCCCATGCATGCATGCCCGACAGCAAATACCCAATCAATTGTTAAACATTTGGATGGCCTCCAAGGCCAAGTGGCAAACGACATCTCCTTGGGAGATTTTGCAATAAGAAACACGCAAGTATGTACCTCCCAATCACAAATAGAGCCAATCATTAGCACTACATCTACTTCATCCAATACACCACACCCTATAAACACCATCCCATCTTCAAAAAATGGCCAGAACCCCTACCCCTCAGGAGAAGATACCAATTTTCCAATTATTCCGCCTATCACGCAACCAAACTATGAACAACCTTCCCAACCTCCCTCCCCATCCTCAACACAATCCGACAATCTATGCCCAACCACCAACACCACCAAATCACCTTGCCTAGTCGTGGATAGAATTGGGACTTCAAGGCCATGCAGTAACCTTCAATATGGAAATCAATGGCCAAGAATCGATCCTAGTGATACAAAACACTCACTTCCTCGCCCAACTCATATCGGAAGGCATGAACCTAGCAATGAACAAATATGTGAACCAAATGTGGTTAAACAATATACTCCAACCATTAGCTCCGAATATGAACCAAAACTTGGTGAACAACATGCAACAAATGTGGAACATCCCACATCACCCGAATCAACAAGTCTTACAGAACCCTCCCATCAATCTACCCTTGTTTGCACCGGAGGACATGATGCTTCTCAACCTAGTCTTCATCCAAAATGCCCCAGCCTTCCCTAACCATCCGGACCCACAACCAGATTCCATGGAAGAACAAATTCAACAAATGAACATACCAAATCACGTAGGGAACCAAGAGGGAGACGAGGCATTGGTAGACTTAGCACACTTGGTGGAACCAGCTGTGACTCTTTCAAGCCTAAACGAGATAAAAATATTGATATTCAGGGAGATGCTCGACAGGAAGTATATCTTCAGCTGCCCGATGACATTGTACAAGTGCTCGTTGGACATTCGTCCACCTCAGGATCCAACAGTGGGAAAAAATGTAGTGATTATGATCCCATCCCAAAGAGTGATGCAAAACACCAATCCACCTAATAATATGCCCATGCACCAGTCCAACAACGTAGTCATTCGGAATGTTAGAGGTGCAAACAATGAAAATTTCACCAGAAACTTTATGGAACTAATGGACTCTCATAGGCCGTGTCTGGTTGCTCTTCTAGACAGAAGAATGGAAAGAAACCTCTCAATATTGGAAGCTTTTAGCTTTACAGAGATGATAGAGGTGCCTTCCAATGGACAAAGTGGAGGTTTTGTGATCTATTGGAACAATGAGGTGGTCACTGTCAAAGAATTCAATAGAAATGGACAAGCTATTCATGCCAATCGAGGTTAGATCTAAAAACTTAACTTGTGTAATTAGTGTTATGTATGCTAGTAATGTTGTTAATTATAGACATATGCTATGGGATAACCTAAGGGATATGTATGATAGTTACAAAGGGCCTTGGCTAGTAGGCAGGGATTTTAATGAAATTACTAATGTATCAGATAAGTTTGGTGGTAGGCCAATTAATCAAAGCAGAGAAAAACCCCTCCGCCATTGCCTATACTATTGTAACCTGTTAGATTTAGGGTTTAAAGGGTGCAAATACACTTGGACAAATTTTAGGAAAAATAATAATGGGTTGATCATGGAAAGACTTGATAGGGTCTATTCAAATGAAGGTTAGCTAGAAGCCTACCCCAACGCCACTGTCACCCCATTCGGACCATAATCCCATTTTGATCAACTTAAACAATACCATTAATTCCATTAGAAATAAACCCTTCCGACTTGAAAGTTTTTGGTGTAATCATCCAGATTTTAGCAACTTAATATCCGTCAATTGGGGTAACAAAGACTTACTAGAAGGCTTGTAGAGTTTCAGAGATATGGTGATAAATTGGAAAAACCAAACATTTGGAAAAATATTTACTAGGAAAAAGAAGCTCCTTAATAGAATTACTGGCTTCCAAAATTCCCCTAACTACCAAACAAGCAGTTTCCTCAGGAATTTGGAAACCAATCTTGTGTAGGAATTTAATCAATATTGAGACTGGAGGAAGACTATTGCAAATTAATATCAAGAGTAGATTGGTTGCGCGAAGGGGATGCCAACACTAGATTCTTCCACATCAAGGCCACAAATAGAAGACGAAGAAACAACATAGTCTTCTTTAAAGATGACTTAGGAAAATGGATAGAAAACCCTTTGTTAATTAGAAATCATGTCACAAATTACATTAAAAGTTTATTCACCACCTCTTATGAGTGCTCTACCAAATGCAATGACACTGCTTATTACTCGCACAATTGTGACCTATCAATCCTTGATAGACCCCTCACAAACCACGAAATTGGAAAAGCTATCTTTTCTTTTAAACCATTCAAAGCACCAGGACCGGATGGCTTTCATCCGTTCTTCTTCCAATTATTTTGGCATCTATTAGGAGGGAAAGTAATCAAACTTTGTCACAGTATATTTGCTTCAAACAAAATTCCTCCAGAGGTTAACCACACTTACATCTGCTTAATCCCCAAAATAAACAATGCTAACCTATTACAAAACTTTCGTCCCATAAGTTATGCAATGTTATTTACAAAACTATTACCAAGATAATTTCAAGTAGAATAAAGCCCTTCCTAGACCACCTTATAAATATTGAGCAAGCCAATTTTGTAAAGGGAAGGAGAGGAAGTGACAATGCTATTATAATTCATGAAATCCTGAGATACTTCAACAAATGTAAGTGAAAAGGGAAAATGATCCTAAAGCTTGATTTAGAGAAAGCCTTCCATAAGCTCGAGTGGTCCTATATCTATCGAACTCTAAGGTACTACAATTTCCCTAAAAAACATTACCAATCTCATAATGAACCCTGTCACAACTAGCTCATTCTCAATCCTGGTGAATGGAAATAAACTGAAGAATTTACCCCTTCTGGAGGAATCACACAAGGTGACCCCCTATCTATGTATGAATATGTTATCTAACAGTATTAAGCATGAGGTGGATATCAAGAACTGGAATCCAGTTTGACTTAATTCCTTGGCACCTAGTATATCCCACCTTTTTTCCGCGGATGATATAACTCTTATGGGAGAAACAAACTATAAGACCATCACCAGCATCAACAAATGCCTAGAAAATTTTTGTAAGCTTTCGGGCCTAAGAGTTAACAAAGCCAAATCTAAATTAATAGTGTCCAATAACTGTTGCAACGACAAAAGGACTCTTTTAACAAATACTTTGGGAATAACATCAAGTACCAGCTTTGGGAAGTACTTAGGCTTTCCCATGCTAAATGCCATTCCAAAGCATACAGACTACCTTCCTCTTCTTGATAAAATGAGAGCGAAGCTCAACAACTGGAATGCCAAATGGATTAGTATGGCAGGTAGATGTACGCTCATTAAGTCTACCCTTAACACTCTTCCCAATCACCTAATGCAAACATCCATTCTTCCCAAAAAACTTTAAAGGAAATCGACAAAATCCAAAGGAATTTCTTATGGGGTACCACCCAGGACCAAAAGAAACTTCACCTTGTTGACTGGGACATTGTCACTAAGGAAGTTCCCAAAGGGGGGTTATGTATAAGAAAAGCCTACCAAAAAAACCAAGCCCTAATCACAGGCCTATCTCGGAGAATCCTAAAAAATACTCACTCCCTATGGGAAAAGGTACTAATTAGCATTTATGGGAGAAAATAGAAAACTATTGGCTCATCAATCACTTGGAAAAGCCTGTTGGAAGGATGGAATATCTGTAAAAAGGGCATTAGATGGCCTGTTCATAAAAGCTCATGTCACAACATTTGGGACACTAATTGGATCCCTACATATAAGAACCTTAGGAGCAGTATACAAGGGCCCCTGCCAAAAGAAGAGGAAAAACTTCAAATTAAGAACATTAGGGATAATAACACCTGGTGCTTAGGAAAAATCTCCTTTGAACTACCAACCCCTTTAAAGAATTGTATCAATTCCATTCCTTGTAATAATGAAAACTCAGTTATCCCTAGTAATATATGTTGGAGCCTCACCTCAAATGAACGGTTTACAACATCTTCATCCTACCAGCTAATTGACAATAACAACACCAGTACCTTAATTAGCATCTGGTTCTGGAAGCTCCAATGTCCTAACAAAATAAAATTCCTCCTATGGAAAATATACAATGGACGCCTTCCCACAAGAATATTTTTATCTAAAATCAGTATCAATATTGATCTGTTATGCCCTAGTTGTAAAAATAACAAGGAAACTATTCGCCACATATTTTGGGAATGCCATATAGCAAAACTCGCACAACTTTGGTATCAACACTGTGGACAACCCTAGCAATAAACCTTGGATGGATTTCCTCTTGAACGCACAACCAAAAATAAGCCCTAGATATGTACATTGGCACCAATTACTTCCTTTTATAATTTTGGGAAATATGGAACAACATGAACCGCAATAATATTAATGATAATACCAACCCTATCAACATTAAAAAATTTCTTGATTACACAAATGAATATTTCTTATACACTAATAAAAATGTGATAGTGGAGAGGACCATATTATTACAAGTAAAGTGGTAAAACCACCCTTCGGGTGGTATGAAGTAAATATTGATGGCGCCTTTGACATAGAAATAATGGAAGGTGCATTGGAACAGCTATACATGACTCGAAAGAACGCTGGTGTATAGGATCATCGATGAAAATTCTTGCAACATCACCATTACAAACTGAACTCATGGCTCTTCGTCAAGCATTCAATTAATAATCAAGGAAGACCTCTTCCCCGTGGAAGTGGAAACTGATGCAACGGATATATTAAACATAATACAAAATAACAACCTTACTAACGACAAACTTTCCTCTGAATGCAGATTATTAGTGGAGGAGGCAACCAAACAGGGGAGGATATCATTCATGCATAGTTTCAGACAAGGAATTGGCGTGGCTCACACTTTGGCAAATGAAGCTCAAAGAAACAAGACTTTTGACAAACTATGTACTTTTGCTAAGCCTTCTGATTTTGTAATCGGTCTCTATGAAAGAGATATTAAGGACTATGTCTATGTAAAATCATGTAGTACCAAACAATGCGTAACTCTAGCCGCTCTAGGAAATATTAATGCCACAGATGGCCTTATGGTTGACAATAGTAATGCTTGTATAGACAATATATATAGGGAGGAGAAAACCCTCCCAAATTAGCTTTATATAATATATATATATATATATATATATATATATATATATATATACTTTCCTTTAAAAAAAAACATACCTCAATGGAAAACCCATTGATTCCCTCTTCAAAACTCTCCAAAAGCTTCAAAATCCGGATAGAAATGGTGAAGAATGGCCAAAATTTGTGAAGGGTACCTTAAATACCTTCTGCTAAGGCATCTCGCACCTCCGTCCGAAATTCTTGAATTTGCACGATGGCACCTGCAGTCCAAGCATTGCACCTTCAATTTTCAAAAGTGCTTCTATGGTCCCTTTCCCGCACCTATAGTCTCGCAGGTGCGCTCTGCCTTCCGCACCTGTGGTCATGCCTTAGCCTCCTAAATCTTGCATCTGTGATTCCTCTCCGCATTTATAGCTATTGCACATACGGTTCCTTCTCCACAGGTGCGGTTGTGACAACCTAAGGGAATCTTCAGCATTTCCTCAAATCCAATCCTTCATCCGGCTCTCACGCCTCAAGTATCGAGGCACTTGACCGGCACACGACCGGGTATCCCCAGTCAAGTGGACCTGGGTGCCTTTCCTACTACATATTAGCCCACATCTTCCATTACTTATTAGCCAAGTGAAATTACCATATGGTTAATTTAGAACACCAATTCATTTCAAAAGATAAACAAAGTACATGGTTACTAGCGTAGTTTACATCTTTCATTTACCCAGTATACAAAATACACATTACATAAGTTAATGACCCATGTTTCTTGTCTGCGGAGCCTCTACAGATGAAAGAAGATAATACAATATTTGCCGTTAACAAGGCTATCACTATACATTTTACGAACACCAAAATAAGATCCCAAAAGATTGGAACATAAGCAACATGATCCACGCAGGGCCCCAGAAGGAAATGGGCTCACTGATTCTACTGACCGGAAGTGAGGAAGAGATACGATCGGTGGACTGGAGTACCTACTATCGATCCACCTACAATCATAACACGAATGTAGTGCCCCCGGCAAAAGGGAAGTTAGCACATTTGAATTTCACTGGTATATATGGACTAACTTTGTCCCAAGTAAACTCTAGCCGCACACAAGTAAAAAACAGCAATAGAAGCAACAAACAATTTACATATGAAAAGTACAATCAAGCCAAACAAGTTTCAATCCCTTGGGTCCCACCTTCCACAATTTCCACACCAATGATTTCACAAATTTGCAAATATTTATTTCAAGAGTGATTTCAATCATTGTTCCACCCTTATTACCTCGTCCACCCTTATTGCCTCAGCTACCCTTATCACCACAACCTGCACCTTATAACGTCGTGTTGCGGCGTGCAACCCGGATCCCACCAAATAGTTCCAATCCACAAACAACACAACAACAATAAAAATTCACAAGATCAACAACAATGATTCTGAATAAGTAACAACAATATAGAAAGTGTTCCCATAACCATCAGTATTATTTCCATCACATTCCACAACCCACATATATTGTTACCACTGCTATTTCCAATTGCATTAGTTACTATTTCCTTAAGACATTATTTCTCAACTGCTACCACTTAACACAATCACATCATACCAACCACAAGACATTCATAAGTAATTCACATTCATATCACCTACCGAGCATACATACACAAAACAAGGCAATTTCACAAGGATAAAAAATTAGCCATACATTCTTGGAGTCAAATTCCTTTTTTAAACTCCTATTCTCAGTCACCAAGAAATCTAGTCACGTGAATCTAGTTCACAAATTAACACATATGCCTTAAAGTCGAAGTTCACAATTACTACCTGAGCTTATTTAGGTTATCAAGCACAACCCCTTATTTCTACCAAATTGCCCTTACTAGATATTTGGTTTTGAAAGACAAGCATGTGAGTTCCCACCCATTATTTCAAGAATCAATGCATGAGACTCCCTCCCTTAGCTTAAAATATATCAATTAAGGAAAAAATGTTAGAGATTTTAGCTGTAAGAGAGGGGAGGAAGGCAATCAATTAGGATTTTCCCC
Organism: Nicotiana benthamiana; assembly: GCA_034376525.1. Taxonomy (NCBI): domain Eukaryota; kingdom Viridiplantae; phylum Streptophyta; class Magnoliopsida; order Solanales; family Solanaceae; genus Nicotiana; species Nicotiana benthamiana. Next base: position 29,080,751 of record CM067333.1, on the reverse strand, counting down.
GGCCTGACTAGTTTTTGAAGAATCAATTTGATGAAGACCACTTGCTCTCTCAAGAACCTTTCCTCCCTCTCTCTTGTTTTGTTCATAAAAGGTGTTAAAATGATGGGTTGGGGTGTTTTATTGAGAGGGGGTCAGGTTTAAAATGTTAGAAAATAGAAGCCCGAACTGGGTCTGCGGTCGCACTATGCGATCACAGAATTGCTATGCGGTTCGCAGATGAATCCCAATTACTGGACATCTCTGCCTGGGTATATGATGGGAATACAATCCGCATTCTTGTTCTGCGGTCGCATAATACACTGCAGAACTAACCTTAAAAAATCCTTGAGGGAATTATGCGAAAACTATGCGGTACACATATTGACTATGTGATTGCATAATGTACCGCACTTCTAACATCAATTCAGACCAACTCTCGAATTAACTCTGCGGCAGTAATGCGATCCTCATACCTGATCTACGAACGCAAAAAGTGTAAGACCCTGTGAAAATGAGTGCTCACATCCTAGCAACTCATAGGGTCAGGTCCACCTATGTGTTGGTACCCTTTCTACTGATTTATACATCAATTGTAGAGTCAAAGTTTTTCTGAAAAATGTCATTTCTGCGGTCAAGAATGTAGTCGCATATTGGGAATGCGGACCGTAACTCAGATGCAGAGTTAATTAGAGTGATAGCTAACTTTGATGTTTAAAATGCGGTCCATTATGCGATCGCATAACCAATAAGCGGACCTCATAGTCGTCGCATAAGTTTTTCAAGGATTTAAGAAGGTCAGTTATGCGGTGCAATTTGATACTGTAGAACAGGAATGCAGACCGCATTTCTACCGCATACCCAAGCACAGAGGCCAGCAATTTGGGACCCTTCTGCGGTCCAATCTGTGGAGTGCATTAAAACTCTGCGATCACAGAGTGCGAGAGCAGATCCTGCACAAGCTTCAATTTACTAAAATTTTAAACGCGACCCCTTTTCTAATAAAACACCCCAACCCCTAATTTTTGCATATTTTCTAAAAAAACAAGAGAGAGGGAAAAGAGAGTTCTTGAGGGAGAAAGGGTTCATCATCAAATTGATTATCCAAACTATCCAGGCTGGGAAATTCTAATTTACTATCTTCATCCCCACTTTTACAAGTAAAATCCCCAACCCTTTTCCCTAATTTTCAGATTTAGACCTATGGAGGGAGTCTCATGCTTTGATTTTTGATAAATGAAAGAACAGTGCTTGATAACCTAAATAAGCCGGGTGGTGATTGTGAACTTCAATTCTAAGGTACATGTGTTAATTTGTGAATTAGATTGACATGGCTAGATTTCTTGGTGACTGAGAATAGGAGTTTAAAAATGGAACTCGACTCCAGGTATATATGGCTAACCTTGCTCCTTGTGAAATCGCATTGTTTGGTGTGTGAATTGTTTGGTTGCTGATATCTATCTGGGTTGTTTGTGAGTTTCGTGTGACTGGTATGATTGTGAATGCATCTGGTGGTAAAAGTTGAGGAATAAGTGATTAAAGGGATTTATAAATGGTGAAATCAGAATAATTGTGGTAATAATGTACTTGAATTGTTGTGGGCATTTGGTTGTGGTGACTTGAATTGCATATGAATTGTTGAATATGATGAAACTGGTGTTGTTGGTCATGGAAACACTTGTAATATTATTGTGGTTATGTATTGAGAAGTATTGTTGTTAATCTTTGTGAATTGATTGTTGTGGTTGTGTTGTTTGTGAATTGAAACTGTACGGCCGGTCGGGTTGCACACCGCAACACGAAGTTATAAGGTGTGGGTTGTGGTGATAAGGGTGGCCGAGGTAATAAGGGTGGAAAAGTGATGGAAATCACTATTGAAATAAATACTAGAGTAAACTTGTGAAATCACTGTTAGGGAATTGTGGAAGGTGGGAAACCCGTAGAGTGTGCAACCTTGTTTGGCTTGATTGTACTTTTTAAGTGTGTTTGGTTATTGCTTCTATTGTTGTTTTCTACTTGCGTATGGCTTGAGTTTACTTGGGACAAGTTTCGTTCATACATACCAGTAAAAATTCAAATGTGATGAAGTCCTTTTTGACGAGGACGGTACATTCGTGTTATAATTGTATGTGGATCTATAGCTGGTACTCCAGTCCACCGCTCGTAGCTCTTCCTCATTCCTTGTCAGCTGTACTGGTGAACCCCTTTCCTTTCGTGGCCCTGCGTGGCTCATGTCGCCTCTGTTATTGTATTTTGAGATCTTATTTTGGTGTGTGTAAAAGGTATAGCCGGAGCGTTGTTACAGGCAAGTATTGTACTATCATAGTTTATCCTTAGAGGCTCCATAGACAGGAAATGTGGATCATGAACTATGTAGTATGTACTTTGTATTTTGGGCATTGTAAATTGTAAACCACACTAATATTATCTATGTTATGTATGCTTTGTAAAGGTGTTTCAATTATAAATAACAGTTCCACTCAGTTAGTAAGAAATGAAAATGTCGGATAACTCGTGGGTTAGGAAAGGTACACAGTTCCGCTCGACGGGGGATACCCGGTCGAGTGCCGGTCATGTCCCTCGGGTTTGGGGTGTGACAAACTTGGTATCAGATCCTAAGGTTTTCAAAAGAGTCCTAGGTTGTCTCGGATCTGTGCCTAGTAGAGCCCTTCTTATCGGTGTGTTGTCGACCACATCTATAAGCTGGGGGCTATACGGGCATTTAGGAAACTACTATTTTCATTGTTATTCCATTTCGTGCAGTGAAGTGAAAAGTGGAAGCATTTGTGTCTAACTCGTGCCTTATTTCGAAATATTCAGAAATGGCACCTTATAAGAAAGCTAGACTCGGCCTTGAGGCCAACACCACCCCAAGTGTGGTCGTGAATCATGTATCGAATCCTGCTTTCAATCAACATGGCCCGCCTCTTCAATATGCAAGAATTACTGTTCCAGTTGCGCCAGAGGGTGTCACCGTCCCTCATGCCGATATTCCTAATTATGATATTGCTCTAGCTTTCGGTCCCAAGGCTTTTGATGGGGACCTTAGGGGAGCCATCCATATGTTTACCCAGTTAGTTGCCGCCCAGGCCAGAGATCGCATGATGCCCCTATGTCCTCCATCGGACAGGGATATTTTTCCAGCTCCAGAGTCCATCGGCTTCTACGATTGGCCCCTTCAGAGTACTCAGGCACAGACCTAGAGGCTGATCTGCAGGATTTTCATGATAGTACAACGCCCTTCATGTGATGAAGGCCATAGAGTTAGAGAAGGTTTAGTTGGCTTCTTATAGGTTAAGGGGCGCATCGCGCTCGTGGTTCGAGATGTGGGAGGATTCCCGCGAGGACGGAAGACCTCCGGCTAGATGGGAGGAGTTTGTAGATGCTTTTATGGACCATTTCTTGCTACCGAAACAATGGCAGCGCGTGCCACTGAGTTCGAGGTTCTCCAGCAGGGTAGTATAAGTGTCTGGGAGTACCATGTGGAGTTTATGAGGTTGTCCAAGTATGCTCCTTAGCTAATGTCGACCATGGATGCTCGAGTTTGGCGCATTTTTCTGGGTGTTAGTCCGTTGGTGGTGAATGAGTCTGCTACAATGGCCTTACACTCAGATATGAATTATGGGAATATTGTGGGTTTCGCTCAGGCCACATAGGCTATGAAGTTGAGGATACAGGCAGATAGGGAGAGTAGCAGATGGGCCCAGTCAATGGGTCACTCAGGGAGGTCAGCTCCGGGGAGAGGGCCATCAGGGCCATCCCGGTCATATACTCAGTCCTTAGCAAGTACACGTCCATCTGTGCATAACTATCAGCAGGGTAGTTCCTTGAGGCCAGATTCTGATAGTAGGAGGTTTCACCAGTTCGGTCATTCGAGGATGGGGACCCAACAGCAGGGAGATCTACATGCCCCAAGTGTGGGAGGTTCCATACAAAGACTTGCTATTTGGACATCCCGGTGTGTTATAATTGTGGGGTCATAGGTCATATCCAGCAGGACTGTCGTGCGCCCAGGTAGGGCATGGTTAGGGGATTCACCAAGTCATTTGGTTCTTCAGTTTCTACATCATCATTACATCCTCCAGCTCCATCAAGGCGTGGTGCAGTTAGTGGTGGGGCTCGTGGTAGAGGTGGACCGAGCCGGTTCTATTCTTTTAGTGGTCGCCAGAATGCTAAGGCTTCTCCATATGTTACATGTATCTTGTCTGTTCAGGCCATCAATTGTTATGCTCTTATTGACAATGGGTCTTCTTTGTCCTAGGTCACCCTATTCATTGCTTCGAGCTTTGGGATTGATCCCGAATAGCTTCATGAGCCATTCTCCGAATCGATTCTGGTTGGTGATTCTATTATAGCCGTGCCAGTTTATAGGAATTGTGTTATCACGGTGTGTGGTCGTGTTGCCACGGCCGACCTTATTAAGGTTGGAATGGTAGATTTTATGTGATTATGGGAATGGACTGGCATTATTCGTGCTTTGCTAAACTTTACAGGCGGACGAGAGTCATGAGACTCGAGTTCCCCAATTAGTCGGTTATTGAGTGAAAAGGGAATGGTGTTGTGCCAAAAGGTAGGTTTATTTCTTACTTTAAATCTTCGAAGATGATTAAGAAGGGTTGTTTCTATCATTTGGTTGGGGTGGCAGACACCCCTTCAGAAGTACCTGCCCTCGAATCCGTTCCAGTTGTAAATGAGTTTCTTGAGGTATTTCCAGATGAGCTTTCCGGGATTTCGCCAGATATGGAGATTGATTTTGGGATTAACGTATTTCCAGATACATAGCCAATATCTATTCCACCATACAGAATGGCGCCAGCAGAATTATGAGAGTTGAAGGAGCAACAGAAGGATTTATTAGAGAAGTGGTTCATTCGATCTAGTGTGCCACCATGGGGTGCTCCGGTTCTTCTTGTCAGAAAAAAAGGATGGGCCGCTTCAGATGTGCATCGATTATCGAAAGCTTAATAAAATTACCATCAAGAATAAATACCCTTTGCCCAAGATAGATGATTTGTTCAACCAACTGCAACATGCGAAAATCTTCTCAAAAATTGATTTGCGGTCCAGGTATCACCAATTGAAGATCAGAGAGCAGGATATTCCTAAGACCACTTTCAGAACCCGTTACGGTAACTTCGAATTCTTGGTCATGTCTTTTGGGCTGACCAACACCCCGGTAGCTTTCATGGATATTATGAATCAGGTCTTCAAGCCATTTCTAGACTCTTTCGTAATTGTTTTCATTGACGACGTCCTCATGTATTAGCGAAGCAGGGAGGATCATGCCGATCACCTCAGGGTAGTTTTGCAAACTCTTCATCAGCACCAGTTGTATGCTAAAATCTGAAAATGTGAATTTTGGTCGGAGTCTGTCGCTTTTCTGGGTCATGTTGTTTTCCGGTAAGGGAATTAAGGTGGATCCCCAAAAGATAGCAGTGGTGAAGGATTGGCCTAGACCCACAACCCCGACGGAGATCCGTAGCTTCTTGGGGTTAGTGGGGTATTATCGGAAGTTTATAGAGGGGTTGTCCACCCTCACCTCCCCAAATGAGAAGGAAGTTATGGTGCACAACATAGCAGAATCGCCGCTTGTAGCTGAAGTCACGAAAAAACAGTTCATTGAGCTAGCATTGACACAGATAAAGGAGGAAGTTCTGAACAATAAGATTTTGGCATTTTCACTCGGCGCCAATGATGGTGTGTTGCGATGTCAAGGTAAGCTATGTGTTTCAGATGTAGATAATATTCAGGAGAGGATAACGGCAGAGGCTCATCATTCTAGATATTCACCGCACCCAGGTTGTACAAAAATATATCACGATCTAAAGGAAAATTATGGGTGGAGCGGTATAACGAGGGATGTGGAAGACTTTGTATCTAAATGTTCAAATTTTCAGCAAGTAAAAGCTGAGAATTAGCGGCCCGGTGGGTTAATCCAGCTTATGGAAATACCAATGTGGAAATAGGAGATGATCAATATGGATTTTGTGGCAGGGATACCTCGCACATAGCACAAGTTTGACTCAATTTGGGTGATAGTGGATCGACTCACCAAATCAGCCCACTTCTTGCCAGTCAAGTCCACCGATACTGCGGAACAATATGCTCAATTGTATATCAAGGAAATAGTGAGGCTTCATGGTACTCCACTTTCTATTATTTCGGATCGAGGGTCTCATTTCATCGCTATCTTTTGGAAGAAATTTCAGCAAGGTTTTGGTACTCAGGTGAACCTCCGCATGGCTTTTAATCCACAGACCGATGGTCAAGCAGAGCGGACTATTCAGACGCTTGAAGATATGTTTCGGGCTTTGGTACGATCTCTTGCCCCTTATAGAATTTGCTTACAATAACAACTTCCATGCTAGCATCTAGATGGCCCCGTTTGAGGCATGAAGAGATGTGGGTCCCTGATTGATAGGGCCAGATCTCATGCACCAGACCATGGAAAAAGTTAAAGTCATTCAGGAAAGGATGAAGACTGCGCAGAGTGGCCAAAACTCCTATGTGGACATGCGTCAAAGGGAATTGAAGTTCCAAGATGGTGATTGGGTATTCTTACAAGTGTCTCCTATCAGGGGAGTCATACGATTTGGGAAGAAAGGGAAGCCAAGTCCTAGATATATCGGGCCTTATCAAATTATACAAAGGAACAGGCAAGTTGCTTATAGGCTGGAGTTGCCCTATAAAATGTCCTTAGTGCACCCGGTGTTCCATGTGTCCATGTTAAGGAAAGTGGTTAGGGAACCGTCAACCATCATGCCAGTTCAAGACATCAAGGTTACTGAAGAACTATCATATGAAGAGATTCAGGTTGCTATTCTGGATAGACAAGTCCGTTAATTGTGAAATATGGAGATCGCTTCGGTCAAAGTGTTGTGGCGAAATCAACAAGTCGAAGAGGCCACGTGCGAAGCGGAAGATGAGATGAAAGTAAAATACCCCTATTTGTTTGAACAAGTCTAGGAGTGGTCGTTTAAGTTCTTGTCCCAAAGCGAACTAGCATTGTATCCCATTTGGTTCAAAAGTTTCCTAAATACTTAACTATTGTAATTCTCCAAGTTGTGCCAAAATTTTTGTGTGTCGTGATTGTTTGGGCCCTATGCAACTCTTATCGGTAAATGAAAATGTTGTGCTTTTGTGGTAGGTAAATTGCCTATGGTAGAGTATGTGTAAAATAGTAATGATTAATTTTGCATGGATAGAATGTATTGAAATGATTAACTATGTCACACTCCTTAAGATAATCAACTATGTGCAAAAGGGTGTCAAGCAATTGAATGTGCGTAAGTGTGAAGGTAAAACAATTGTATACCAGTTATAGGGGTAGCAATATTCGTGTAATGGTGCTTGGAAATATTTTTTTGGGACTCTCTGACAGGTGGATATGTCCATATTTCAAAGGAAACTCTGGCAAATGTTTTCTAAAATATGAGAATTAGTGAAAACATAGGAGCTTGCATATCATGTTTTCAATACATTTGAGTTTCAAAGTACTCATTATGGACGAATGATATTAATCGGGGGAGGATATAAGACCCCGTGAAAATGAGTTCTCAAATCCTAGCAACTCATACGGTCAGGTCCACCTATGTGTTGGGACCTTTCTACTGATTTTATACTCAAAACTCTAGAGTCAAAGTTATCCGTAAAAATGTCATTTCTGCGGTGAAGAATGCGGTCGCAGATCAGGTATGCAGACCGCATCTCTGCCGCAGAGTTAATCAAAGAGTTAGCTAAAATTAATTTTTAAAATGCGGTCCATTATGCAATCACATAACCAATATGCGGATGCTAGTCGTCGCACAAATTTCTCGAGGATTTGAGAAGGTCAGTTCTGCGGTGCAATATGCAACCGCGGAACAAGAAAGTGGACCACATTCCCACCGCATACCCAAGCAGAGAGGCCAGCAATTTGGGAGCCTTCTGCGGACCGCATATCAACTCTGCAATCATAGAGTGCGACCGCAAAAACTGCACGGGCTTCAATTTTCTAAAATTTTAAACCCGACCCCTTTTCTAGTAAAACATCGCAACTTCTTATGTTTGTATATTTTCTTAACAAAACAAGAGATAGGGAAGAGATGGTTCTTGAGGGAGAAAGGGTTCATCATCAAATTGATTCTCCAAAACTATCCGGGCCGGGAAATTCTAATTTACTATCTTCATCCCCACTCTTACAGGTAAAATCCCTAACCCTTTTACCCAATTTTCAGATTTAAACCTAGGGAGGGAGTCTCATGCTTTGACTTTTGAAATAATGGGTGGAAACTCACATTCATGTCTTTCAAAACCAAAAATCTATTAAGGGAAAATTGGGTAGAAGTAAAAATTGTGCTTGATAACCTAACGATGCTGGGTAGTAATTGTGAACTTCAATTCTAAGGTACATGTGATAATTTGTGAATTAGATTGACATGGCTAGATTTCTTGGTGATTGAGAATAGAAGTTTAGAAAGGTAACTCGACTCCAGGTTTGTATGGCTAACCTTGATCCTTGTGAAATTACCTTGTTTGGTGTGTGAGTTGTTTGGTAGTTGATATCTATATAGGTTGTTTGCGAGTTTCTTGTAACTGGTATGGTTGTGAATGCATCTTGTGGTAAAGGTCAAGGAATAAGTGATTAAAGGGATTTATAAATGGTGAAATCAGAATAACTATGGTAACAATGTACTTGAATTGTTGTGGGCATTTGTCTTTGTGGCTTGAATTGCATATGAACTGTTGAATATGATGAAATTTGTACCGTTGGTTATGGAAACACTTGTAACATTGTTGTGGTTATGTATTTAGAAGTATTGTTGTTAATCTTCGTGAATTGATAGTTGTGGTTGTGTTGTTTGTGAATTGAAAATGTACGGTGGGGTCGGGTTGCGCACCACAACACGAAGTTATAAGGTGTGGGTTGTGGTGAAAAGGGTGACCGAGGTATCAAGGGTGGTCGAGGTAATAAGGGTGGAGAAGTGATCGAAATCACTGTTGAAGTAAGTACTTGAGTAAACTTGTGAAATCATTATTGTGGAATTGTGGAAAGGGGAAAACATGAGAGTGTGCAACATTGTTTGGCTTGATTGTAATTTTTAAGTGTGCTTTGTTGTTGCTTCTATTGTTGTTTTCTACTTGCGTACGACTTGAGTTTACTTGGGACAAATTTTGTTCATACATACCAGTAAAATTCAAATGTATTGACGTCCCTTTTGCTGGGGCCGTACATTCGTGTTATAATTGTAGGTGGATCTATAGCTGGTACTCCAGTCCACCACCCGTTGCTCTTCCTCATTCCCTATCAGCTGTACTGGTGAGCCCCTTTCTTTCTGGGGCCCTGAGTGGCTCATGCCGCCTCTGTTCTTGTATTTTGAAATCTTATTTTGGTGTGTGTAAATAGCCAAAGCCTTGTTACCGGCAAGTATTGTACTATCATCTTTCATTCATAGAGGCTCCGTAGACAGGAAATGTGGGTCATGAACTATATAGTATGTACTTTGTATTTTGGGCATTGTAAATTGTAAACCACGCTAATATCATCTATGTTATGCATGCTTTGTAAAAGGTGTTTCAATTATCAATAATTGTTCCACTCCTCTAGTAAGAAATGAAAATGTGGGGTAACTCGTGGGTTAGGAAAGGCACCCTGATCCGCTCGACGGGGGATACCCGATCGAGTGCCGGTCATGTCCCTCGGGTTTGGGGCATGACAAAAACGACTCTTTTCTAGAAAATTTTAACTCTAGATTTTTAAGTGCAATATCAATAAAAAGGTTCCGACCATAGCTGGACTGACTCTACAAGTTGCTAGGATTTTAGCACTCATTTTCTCGTGGCCTTATAACATCCCCCACTTAAGATCATTCATCCTCGAACGAGGATTTCGAAAATCAGATGATTTGAAGACATGATATGCAAGCTCCTAAATTATTCTCTAACTCTCATATTTTAGGAAAATTTTCCTAGATTTTTCTTTTTAATTTGGACATATCTACCTGCAATAGAGTCCCCAGAATATATTTCCTAGCACCATTACACAAATCTTGCAACCCCTATAACTGAAATACAATTCATTACCTTCACACTTGTGCATATTCAATTTCTCACCACACATTTGCACATAGTCGGTTACCTTAAGGAGTCCAACACTTTTAACCACTTTGGTACATTACACAAAAATAAATTAAGCATTACTCATCTGCACTTTCATAAGCCATTTACTTATCACAAGAGTACAATACTTTCATTTAACAATAAGGGTTGCCTATGGCTCAATAATCGTAACACGCAAAAATTTTGGCACAACTTGGAGAATTAGAATAGTAAAGCATTTAGGGAAGAAACGAGGTGCCTTTGCACCAAATGGGACACAATGCTAGTTTGCTTAGGGAAAATAATTCACACGACCACTTCTAGCTTTGTTCAAACAAATGGGGGTATTTTCCTTTTATCTCATCTTCCACTTCCCACGTGGCCTCTTCGACTTGTTGACTTTGCCATAACACTTTGACTCAAGCAATTTCCATATTTTGCAATCCACGGACTTGCCTATCCAAAATAGCAACTGGAATCTCCTCATATGATAACTCCTCAGAAACCTTGATGCCTTCAACTAGCACGATGGTGGACGGATCTCCCACCGCTTTCCTTATACTGGACATATGGAACACCGGGTGCACTAAGGACATTTCAGGGGGCAATTCAAACCTATTAGCGACTTGTCCGATTCTTTGAGTGATCCGATAAGGCCCGACATATCTAGGACTCAGTTTTTCCTTCTTCCCAAATCGAATGACTCCCTTCATCGGAGACACCCTTAAGAATACCCAATCATTTACTTGGAACTCTAATTCTCTTCGACGCACGTCAGCATAGGATTTCTGGCAACTCTAAGAAGTCTTCATCCTCTCCTATATGACTTTAAATTTTTCCATAGCCTGATGCACAAGATCCGGCCCTATAAATTTTGCTTCACCTACTTCGAACCACCCGATCGGAGACCTATATCTCCTCTGGTATAATGCTTCAAATGGAGCCATCTGAATACTAGCATGAAAGCTGCTATTGTAAGCAAATTCTATAAAGGTTAAGTGATCATCCCAATTACCTTTGAAATCCAAGACACAAGCCCGCAACATATCTTCAAGTGTATGAATAGTCCGCTCGGCTTGACCGTCGGTCTGCGGATGAAAAGCCGTGCTGAGATTTACCTGAGTGCCCAAACCTTGTTGAAATTTATTCCAAAATTTAGCTGTGAACTGAGCCCCTTGATTTGAAATAATAGAAAGTGGAGTACCATGAAGACTCACTATTTCTTTGGTATACAATCGGGCATATTTCTCTACAGTATTCGTGGACTTGACTAGCAAGAAGTGAGCCGATTTGGCGAGTCGATCCACTATCACCCAAATTGAGTCGAACTTGCACTGAGTGCGAGGTAGTTCTGCCACGAAATCCATATTGATCATCTCCCATTTCCGCGTTGGTATTTCTATAGGCTGGGTTACCCCACCGGGCCACTGATGCTCGGCTTTTACTTGATGATAATTCGGACACTTCGATACAAGCTCCGCCATGCCCCTCTTCATACCACTCCAATAATAAATTTCCTTGAGATCATGATACATTTTTGTATAACCTGGGAGCACCGAATATCCAGAATGATGAGCTTCTGCCATTACCCTCTCTCGACGATTATCCACATCTAGAACACATAACCTACCTTGGCATTGTAACATACCATCATTGCTATTGAGTGCAAATTATAAGATATTGTTACTTAGAACTGCCTCCTTCAATTGTGCCAATGTTGGATTAATGAACTGATTTTCCTTGACTTCCGCTACAAGCGACGATTCTGCTATGTTGTGCACCATAATTTCCTCCTCATTTGGGATGGAAATACAAACCCCAAAATTGCCCGATTGGTAAACCTCCCGAGCTAGGAGCCTATGATCTGCTTCCAAGTGATCTAAAATACCCATGGACTTCCGATTGAGGGTGTCGGCCACCACATTCGCCTTTCCTGGATGATATAAGATGTTCATATCATATTCTTTAAGCAAGTGCAACCACCGTCGCTGCCTTAAGCTTAACTCCTTCTGCTTGAACAAATATTGGAGACTCGTGTGGTCTGAGAACATATCCACATGGACCCCATAAAGATAATGCCACAATATTTTCAAGGCAAATACAACTGGTGCAAGCTCCAAGTCATGCGTTGGGTAATTCTTCTTGTGATTATTTAGTTGCCTTGAAGCATATGTTATAACCTTCCCATGCTGTATCAATGCACACCCTAATCTAACCCTGGAGGCATCACAGTAGACCACAAATCCTTTCGTGCCTTCTGGTAATGCCAAAATCAGTGCCGAGGTCAGCCTCGACTTCAATTCCTGAAAACTTCTCTCACAAGCATCGGACCATTGAAACTTGACCGTCTTCTGTGTCAATCTAGTCAATGGGGAGGCGAGGTGGATAACCCCTCTACAAACCTCCGATAATACGCTGCTAAACCTAAGAAGCTACGGATCTCTATCGGGATCGTGGGTCTGGGCCAATCCTCCACTGCTAAAATTTTTAGATCCCCTCACTAGAAACAACATGACCCAAAAAGGCGACAAATTCAAAAAAAAATTCACATTTTGAAAATTTAGCATACAACTGGTGCTGGCAAAGAGTATGCAAAAATTCTCTAAGGTGATCGCCATATCCTCCCTGCTTCGCGAGTAAACAAGGATGTCGTCATCGAAAACAATCACAAAGGAGTCTAAAAATGGCTTGAAGACCCGATTCATAAGATCCATGAAAGCTGCCGGGGCAATGGTTAACCCAAAAGAAATAACCAAAATTCGAAGTGACTAAAGTGGATTATGAAACCGGTCTTAGGAATATCTTTCTCTTTGATCTTCAATTGGTGATATCCGGATCGCATATCAATTTTGGAGAAGAACTTTGCGCCTTGCAATTGGTCGAACAAATCATCTATCCGAGGCAAATGGTATTTATTCTTGATGGTGACTTTTTTATGCTTCCGATATTCAATGCAGATCCGAAATGACCCATCCTTCTTTCTGACAATTACAACTGGAGCATCCCAAGGCGATACGCTTGGTCATATGAACCTCTTCTCTAATAAATCCTTCAGCTGCTCTTTGAATTCTCTTAATTTTGTTGGCGCCATTCTATAAGGTGGGATAGATATTGGCTGGATATCTGGCAATACATCATTCCCAGAATCAATCTCTCTATCTGGCGGAATCCCTGGAAGCTCATCTAGAAATACCTCAAGAAACTCATTCACAACTGGCACAGATTCGGGGGTAGGTACTTCTGAAGTGATGTCCGACACCCAGACAAAGTGATAAATACACCCATTCTTAATCATCTTTGAAGCCTCAAGGTAAGAAATAAACCTACCCTTTGGTACCATACCCATTACCTTCCCACTCAATAATCGGCTCGTTAGGGAACTCGAGTCTCATAACTCGCGTCCAGCAGTCAAGTTTAGCAAAGCACGAATAGAGTCATTCCATTCCCATAATAACTTCAAAGTCAACCATTCCGAGTTCAATAAGGTCGGTCGTGGAAACACGACCACACACCGTGACAACAATTCCTATAAAATCGCGTGGCTGTAATAGAATCACCGAAACAAGTCGACACAGAGAACGACTCGTGAAAATGTTCAGGTTCTATCCCAAAACATGAAGAAATGAATGAGGTGACATAGGACAAGGAAGACCCTAGATCAAAAAGAGGACAACAGTCAAAGGCCTGAACGAATAAGATACCTGTAACCACATCTTGAGAAGCTTCAATGCTATGGCGACCACTCAAAGCATAAAACCGGCTAGGTCCGCCTCTACCCCGAGCTCCACCCGTATCTGCACCACGCCCTGCTAGGACAAGAGGACGCGCGGATGATGTAGCAACTAAAGAGCCAGATGACTGAGTTAATCCCCTGCCATGCCTTGGCTGGGTGCATGGCAGTCCCACCGGATATGACCTCCCACCCCGCACCTATAACACACTAGGATATCTAAATAGCACGTCTCTGTATGGAACCTCTCACACTTTGGGCATGCAGCTCCCCCTACTTCTGAGACCTCATTCCTGGATGACCGGACTGACGGAACCTCCTAGTGTCTGAACCTGCTCTCGAATGGATACCTTGCTGTGCACAGATGGCGGTGCGCTCGTGCAGGACTGCGCAAATGACCGGGATGTACCTATTGACCCTCTCCCCGGAGCAGACTTCCCTAAGTGACCCATTGACAGGGCCCTGTTTCTACTCTGCGTATCTGCCCGTATCTTCAATTTCCTAGGCTCTATGGATGAGCGAACCAGAAAATCTTGCCATAATTCATATTCGAGTGCAAGGCCGCTATAGCAGCCTCATTCACCATCAAAGGACTAAGACCATGCACAAAATGCCAAACTCGAGCGTTCATGGTCTACACTTACTGAGGAGCATATTTGGACAACCTCACGAACTCCACGTGGTACTCCAAAACACTTATGCTGCCCTACTTAAGAACCTCGAACTCAGTGGCATGGGCTACCATTGTCTCAGCAGGCAGGAAATGGTCTATAAAGGCATCCACAAAATAATCCCATCTAGCTGGAGGTCTTCCCTCCTCGCGGGAATCCTCCCACATCTCGAACAATGAACATGCTGCTTCTCTCAACTATAGGAGGCTAGCTTAACCCCCTCTGTCTCTATGGCCTTCATCACACGAAGAGTCTTGTACGTCTCATCAATGAAATCCTGCGGATCGACCTCTGGGTTTGTGCCGGAGAACTCTGGAGGGGCCAATCGCAGAAACTGGTGGACTCTGGAGCTGGCAGAACCTACCTGTCCATTGGAGGACATGGGGGAATCATGAGATCTCTTGTCCTGAGTTGCCACTAACTGGGTCAATATATGGATGGCTCCTCTAAGGTCCCCATCAGAAGCCTCGGGACTGAAGCTAGAACAGCATCAGGATTAGGAATAATGGCGGGAGGTATGGTGGCACCCTTCGCCATGGCTGGAACAGGAATGCTTGGATCTAGAATAGATGGACCAGGCAGATTCAAGGCCGTGGATCCACTTTCACCCACGACATCAGGTACATGATTCACGACCACATTGGGGTGGCGTTGGCCTCAAGGACGAGTCTAGCTTTCTTCTTAGGTTCCATTTCTGAAAATTTTGGAACAAAGCACGAGTTAGACGCAAATACTTCCACCTTTCACCTTATTGCACGAAATAGGATAACAAAGAAGAAATAGTTTCCTAAATGCCTATGTAGCCCCTTACTCATAGATATGGTCGACAACACATCGATAAGAAAGGCTCTATTAGGCATGGCTCCGAGACATCCTAGGACTCTATTCAAACCTTAGGCTCTGATACTAATTTTGTTAAGCCCCAAATTCCGAGGGACATGACTGGAACTCGATCGGGTATCCCCAATCAAGCGGACCTGGTTGCCTTTCCTATCACACGTATTACCCCAGATCTTCTATTACTTATAATTCAAATGAAATGAGTATATGATTAATTTAGCATTTCAAAACATATACAAAGTACATGGTTACTAGAGTTTTTTATGTATTACATTGCCCAAATATACAAAACACACATTACATAAGTTCATGACCCACATTTCTTGTCTGTGGAGCCTCTACAGATGAAAGAAGTTAATACAATATTTGCCGGTAACAAGGCTCCGGCTATACCTTTTACCAACACCAGAAAAAGATCCCAAAATATAGGAACAGAAGCGGCATGAGCCACGCAGGGCCCTAGTATGAAAGGGACTCACCAATTCTGCTGACCAGAATTGAGGAGGAGCTATAATTGGTGGAATGGAGTACCTGCTATAGATCATCCTACAACAATAACACGAATATAGCGCTCGCGGCAAAAGGGACGTCAGTAGATTTGAATTGTAGTGGTATTTATGGAAAAACTTTTTCCTAAGTAAAATCAAGCCGTACACAAGTAGAAAAAAACAATAGAAGCAACAACCAATTTACACATGAAAAGTACAGTCAAGCCAAAGAAGTTTCAATCCTCCGGGTTTCCCACCTTCCACAATTTCCACACCAATTATTTCACAAATTTGCCCAAATATTTATTTCAAGAGTGATTTCTATCACTGTTCAACCCTTTTTACCTCATCCACCCTTATAACCTCATCCACCCTTATCACCACAGCCCGCACCTTATAACTTCGTGTTGCGGCGTGCAACCCGATCCCACCAAATAGTTCTAATCCATAAATAAAAAAACAACAATAACAATTCACAAGATCAACAACAATGCTTCTCAAGAAGTAACAACAACAATATATCAATTGTTCCCATAACCATCAGTATTATTTCCATCACATTCGACAACCTAGAGATATTGTTAACACAATTATTTCCAATTGTGTTAGTTACTATTTGTTTTAGTCATTATTTCTCAACTGCAACCACTTAACACAATCACATGGTACCAAACACAAGAATTCACAAGTAATTCACGTTCATATCACCTACTGAGTATACATACACCAAACAAGGTGATTTCACAAGGATAAAAAAGTTAGCCGTACATACCTGGAGCCGAATTCCCTTTTTAGACTCCTATTCTCAGTCAATAAGCAATCAGCCACGTTAATCTAGTTCACAAATTAACGCATGTGCCTTTGAATTGAAGATTACAAATAGTACCCCGAGCTTATTTAGGTTATCAAGCACAGTCCCTTTCTTCTACCAAATTCACCTTACTAGATTTTAGGCTTTGAAAGACATGCATGTGAGTTCCCACCCATTATTTCAAGAATAAACGCATGAGACTCCCTTCCTTAGCTTAAAATCTAGAAATCAAGGAAACATGGTTAGAGATTTTACCTGTAAGAGTGGGGACGAAGGCAATCAATTAGGATTTTCCCTGGCCCGACTAGTTTTGGAAGAATCAATTTGATGAAGAACATTTTCTCTCTCAAGAACCTCTCCTCCCTCTATATTGTTTTGTTCAAAAAATATGTTAATATGAGGGGTTGGGGTGTTTTATTAGAAATGGGGTCGGGTTTAAAGTTTTAGAAAATAGAAGCCCGAGTCGGATCTACGGTCATTCTATGCGATCATAGAATTGATATATGGTCCGCAGATTGGATAGTAGATGAGTCCCAATCACTGAACATCTCTTCCTGGGTATGCGATAGGAATGCGGTCCGCATATTGAATATGCGATCACATAATGGACCATGCTTCTAACATCAATTTAGACCAACTCTTTGATTAACTACGCGGCAAGATTGCGGTCCGCATACCTGATTTGCAACCGCATTCTGGACCGCAAAAACGACACTTTTCTGGAAAAATTTAACTCTTGATTTTTTAAGTGCAAAATGAGTATAAAGGGTCCAACCATAAGTGGACTGACTCTACGAGTTGCTAGGATTTGAGCCCTCATTTTCTCGGGGCCTTACACCGTCAACCACCAGAAATAAACCCGAGACCCTCGGGACCACTACCAAATATACCAACAAGTCACATATCAATATTTAAACTTAGTCAAACCTACGAAACACTAAATACAACATCAAAACATCAAATTACCCTCGCATTCAAGCTTAAGGACTTCTAAACTTCTGAATTCCCCAACGATGCCGAAACGTACCAAACCTCATCCAATGACCTCAAATTTTGCACACACATTAAAATTGACACTATGAACCTATTCCTACTTCCGGAATTCTATTTCGGCCCTGATATCAACACTTTCACTGCCTATTGAAAAACGCCAAATTTTTCATTTTGTCAATTCAAGCCTAATTATACCACTGACCTCCAAATCACATTTCGGATGAGCTCCTTAGTCCAAAACCACCTAACGGAGTTAACCGAATCATCAAAAATCACATCCGAGATTGTTTACACATAAGACAAAATCTGTTTGACTTTTTCCAATTTAAACCTCTAAATAAGAGACTAAGTGTCTTATTCCTTACGGAAACCACTCTAGAACAGAACCAACCAACATTATACAATGACTACAGCTAAGGAGCAGATAAGGAAGTAGAAATTGAGCTATTACTCATGTAATGACCGATCAGGCCGTTACAAATTCATGTGTTGCTAAATTGTCACGAAATTGTACCATTTCTCAAGTAAGTATTGATTTATTAGTTATCAAAATGTAAAATTTATTGTGATTACATATTGATGCAACTGTTAAAAATAAATGTTTCACAATTACTTTGTGGGTCAATTTTTTCATGATGTTGTATCTACGAGATTTGATACGTTGTTCAAACAGTTTGTAAGTTTATCCTGATAATGTTCTACTGATCTCTCTCTGTGTGTGTGTGTATGTGTATGTATATATATATATATTAACACTATGTAGGTAAATAATCCAAATAATGGTGTAAATCAATTTTTGAAATATATATCTTGGGGACCTGGCTTTAGGTCACAACAATGTCTAAGTACGTAGATTCAGCTAGACACTCATGGACACTTTCAGATGCATAAACTAACAAAGCTACCATTGATTGAACACGAAATACAACTCGATTAGTATGTAACTATTAACACTCTACACAAATATGAGAGGATAGAGAGTCCTTATATTGTCCTAATACAAATCTAAACACGTCGAACCAGCAAGAAGGAATTTAATTAAACAGTTTCTAGCCCAGTTCCATTTACACAAACTGAAACAAAACTATAAAGGTGACTAAATCTTCCATTGACATTATGCGTGTTTTATTTCAACTATACTGAAATCTACATGAGGTTGTGATTCATGAAATGTACCTTGATTTGAGATGAAATAAGAGAATGAAAGTCAGTTGAGGCAGACAGAACAAGAAACAACAGTATGAACTCAAACAACCCAGCAATTTAGAATCAACAAGCAACTCAAATTGAAATCCGGAAGTGTAAGAATGCCAAATCCACGCAGAAGTGAACCAGCAAACCCAAAATCAGCTTGAAGCAACTTATATTAACTCGAAACTACCCAGAATCACCACAGCACCTTCAGCAAACTCATATTTCAACCAGAAAACAGCTTAAGCAACTCCAAAACTGTAGGAAACAACACTAGCAGCACTTTGAGGTTTCAAAACCCAACTGTTAAACTAAAACTGGAAAAATCAGCAAGTGATGTGGAAACCAGCTTAAATCATCTAATGAAACAGTAATATTTTTTAGTTTTCTATTAGATTTTTCTACTGTTTTTGGTTTTTCTGAATTTAAAAAAACTAACTACTGATGCATGAGGAAATGGAAGGAAATAGCTAAATATGAATATTTTTTAGGGCTGAAAAGAGAGACCCCTTATTTGGCTTTTTAGAGTTTTTGTTTTTGGTTTTGGGTTTTTGAATCTAAGGAGAACTAGAACCTACAATTTCTGAATTGAACACAAGCTTCAAATCTAAAAAATGAGTAGTATACTAGGGAATTTTTGGCTCAAGGAACCAGACCCTATTTCAAGGAATCTAATGCCCTTTTATAGATGTAAAATAGGGCAACCCCCAAATATATCTTTTTCCTTCAGTCCCTGCTACTTTTATTCAATTAGTCCTCTAATTCTTAGCTTGTTTTTCAAGTAAATACCCTAAGTCTATTGAAAACTACATACTAGTCCTATTCTAGAAGCCTTTAGGGCACTCTTTGAGAAAGACAATCCCTAAACTACCCTTCCTCTCAAAATATCTGCACCCTCACATGTCATTCCAGCCTTAAGCTTCCCCATGACTGAAAATATTCCCCTCCTCAAATCACCAAAATACCCCTGAACAACCTTGAAATTACTAACCCTCTACTAACTAAACCAAACCATTACCCCAGTTAAAATAAATTAGCCCTCAAATCTAAACCAATGTAGAGATAGGTCAAACTTGACCTAACGCTTATCGAGAGTGGTCCCAAATCCCATACCATATCAGAATTTCATTTGATGAAATGGGAAACAAAAGAGGTTAATTAGTTGATTTCTTTTCAACACTAAAACTAGACTCAAACGATTAATTTCCTTTCAATCAAATTAATGGGCTGCCAATTCGGATTAACCCAGGCTAGATATACGACTGGAAAACAAGTCATTACTTAACGTGCAAGATGCACAAACAGAACTCACGAAAATTTCTACAAAGAAACTGGAAGACTCGCGGAATAAATATAACCACCATACAAATAGGGAAAACATATATTCAGTGTTTTAAATCCCACCAAATTCAACTAAGAAATAAATCTAAGGGGAACCAGAAGAGAAACGAGGGTCACATAAATAGAAAATGAACAAAACAGACGAAGAAGACGAGGGAAAGATAAAAATACCTAGGTAATTGCACGAACAGAGCTTGATAACTTCAGGCGACTTCGATTGACGTGAAACTGGTATTAACCACATGTTCTTTCAAGAACAAACAAGCAATACCCGTTTCAAGCCTAAGCGCTTATAAGAACTAGTAAACTTCGACGATCTACTTCCTTCGATTGAGATTCAAGCCTTGTCTGGTTTGGTTAGGATTCGGGGAGAACAAAATTGGATTATGTCTCAAGGAGGGGTCACGGTTGCATGGTTGAATTTTCTGGTAATTTCAGCTTTCACCGACAGCGATGGCGGGTTAGGGTTGCAGGTTTAGATAAGATGAAGAAGAAGAATAGACGGGGGGTGGGGTGTTCGGTTTAGTCTTAGGTTTAAGGTGATTTCTGACATATTAATGGATTTTTGGGAACTAATCTTAACCGTTTGATGAAATTGGATGGAAGGCCATGATCTCTTCAGAATCTTAAACTCAAAGCGACATAGTACGCCTTTAATACTACGTCGTTTTTATTTGCCTCACCACTGATGCTGGACCGGGTAAAAATGGGTGAAACTGGACTGGGTTTGGGTCTTTTGGGCTGAGTATTGGCCCAAATCACAGTCAACTACCCCATTCTCTTTTTTTTTCTTTTATTTCCTTATATGTTTTACTATTTTCTATTTTTTTGTATTTATTTGTTTTTATTTATGATTTTTCATTTTCTAATATTATAAAACTTCAATTAGACTAAAATCCTAATATATTTCAAATAAAACTAATTAACTTGTATAATTATTGTAAGAATCTAGTTTGTGAAAATTCCCAAATAAAATGATTAAAATGCAAAATGAACTGATTTTTCTGAATTTTCGTATTTTCAGCCAAAATTAACCCCTAATCAATCCTAAAATGTGAAATGAAATTCTAAATGCAAATGCATATTTTTGTATTTTATATGAATTAAAATACACAAATAAAATGCGAACAATTAATAAAAAATTACACAAAAATGCACCAAAATTAAAAAAATAAGGAAAAATCATTATGTTTGAATTTTGGGAATTATTCATATATAGGGAAAAAATCACGTGCTCACAAATATAAGGGACAACAGAATAAGGAAACACAAAAATAACGGAAATGGAACAATTAAGGCACTTGACCCGAAAGTAGCAATTAATCTCAGCACATAGAAAATGATGGCACGACATAAATCTTCCTGCTTTTACTCTCAAACTTTACCATGCAATCGATTATGAAAATGTGAACGACATCACCCTTCGTGATTTATCACTCTTCCTCACCATATAAATAGTAGAAATGTGCATGGCATCACCCTTCGTGCTTTATCTCTCTTCCTCACGATATGCATAAGTATGAATGTGCATGGCATCACCTTTCATGCTTTACCACTCTTTCCACACCCAGACATTAGAAACAACAACATTCCGGAAAGGGAATCAACAATAGAAATAAACACATCTCGGTAATGGAATCAACAATAGAAATAAATATGTCCCCGCAAGGGAAACATCTATAACAAATCTTGTTCCAACAATTAAATTCACAAAATAAACCTCAACTTGAGCTAATACTCAACAATGGGAAAATACCGGAAAATGATCATAAGTCTTACTCAACATGGATAATTATCAATCTAGACATAGATCGTACTTAATAAGAATCAAAACAATCACATTTTAAGATTCACGGGCATGCTTTACCCCAATGTATAGATACTTGGTACCACATCATACACAATACTAACACGTCTCAAATAAAACACAACATCCATTCCCTCAAGCTAAGGTTAGACCAAACACTTACCTCGATTCCATGACAACAAATCAAACTTCAATTATCGCTTTCCCTCTAGTTTTCACTTCCAATTCACTTATATCTAGTCATAATTAGCTTAATAACATCAATAAATGCTAAAGGACTCAAACCTAATACTTAAATAAAGTTTTCCTAATATTTTCCCCAAAAATTAAAAAATTGACCTCGTGCCTGCTTTATCAAAACTTGATGTTCGGACCAAAACCTGATTATCCATTCATCATCGAGTCCGAATATACAGTTGATTTTGGAATTCGACCTCAATTTGAGGTCTAAATCCCCATATTTCACCCAAATACTCCCAATTCCCCATGAAAATCTGCAGATTTTGTGATGAAATCTTGTAAAAAGATGAAGTAGATTGAAGGAAGTGAGTTAAGAGTTATTTGCCAATGATTTGGGGAAGAACTATTCTTTGGAAAATTGTAAATGGGAGCTAAGGTTTGAGAAATTGAAAAGGTTTGTTGAAATCACGTCTAAGTCATTATTTACACGGTCGTAGTTATCGCATTTGTGATGACAAGCTTGAATATACGAAGTCACAAAATGCGACCAAAGCATAAAAAATGCGAAGCTTGGTCTGGGTTGCTAACTTTGCAAATGTGAACAATTGTTCGCAATTGCGGTGACTGCTGGGGTCACAATGGCAACTTGGAACTTCGCAGTTGCAAAGGTCCCCCTCCCTGCTCTCCGATCACAATTGTTATTGATCTTCTCGCATTTGTGATCTAGACTTCGCATTGTGGATCTGCAACACAACATTTATTTCCGTTGAGTCTCAAAACACTCCATAGCCTACCCAAAACACACTCGACCCTCAGGGCTCCAAACCAAAAATGCATGCAAGTCCAAAAATAGCATATGGACTTGCTCGTGCGATCAAATCATCAAAATAACATCATCAACTATGAATTTTCGCATCAAAATCAACAAAATTCTCAAGAACATTTGAAGTTACTATTTTCTCAACCGAGAATCTGATTTATATAAAATCAAGTCTGATTCCCACCAAATTTTACAAATTCTACTTAAACATTATTTTAAACTTGTACCAGGCTCCAGAACTAACATACGAGCCCAATACCATCATATTAAAATATTATTCAATATCCAAACTTCTTATATTTTTAGGTTAAACAATTTTCTTCAAAAAATCATTTCTCCGGCTAGGGACCTCGGAATTCAATTTCGGGCATACGCCCAAGTCCCATATTTTTCTATGTCGTTTACCCAAAAATATTTATAGAAGTTAATTAAATTTGAATCTAAAGGCAAAATTGGCATTTATCTCAAATATTAACATAAGGGCTTTCCGAAAACGCGCCCGGACTGCGTACGTGAAGAAATAAAATAAGGTCTTGAAGGCCTTAGAAACCCGGATTGGGTTCTAAAATACGAGATGACCTTTGGATAATCACATTCTCCACCTCTAAAAATATCGTTCATCCTCGAATGGAATAGAAAAGTACCCGAGTCTAATATCGGACTCGGACTCCCAGGTCGCTGCCTCAACATGCTGACCTTTCTACTGCACATGAACTTAAGGGAAATTCTTCAATTTCAACTGACGAAGTTACCAGTCTAGAATAGTTACTGGATCCTCCTTATAGGTGAAGTCCTTACCTAGATTTGGAGTTTGCATCTAGATTATCGGCTGGTAACTGTTGTTGTAGGAAAAATCCGCTATTGGCAAAATTTGATCCCAAGAACCTCCAAAGTAAATAACACAGGCTCGGAGCATATCTTCCAAAATCTAAATAGTACGCTCGGACTCTCCATCCATCTGAGGATGAAATGTTGTGCTCAGCTCGACCTGCACACTCAACTGACGCTACACTACCCTCTAGAAAATGTGAGGTAAACTTCATACCTCGATATAAATGATGGAGATCGGCACACCATGAAGATGAACGATGTCACAAACATAAATATCTACCAACTGCTCAGAAGAATAGGATATTGCCGCATGAATGAAATGCACTGACTTGGTCAGCCTATCTATAATAAGCCATACTGTATCGAACTTCCTCTGAGTCCGTGGGAGTCCAACAACGAAGTCCATGGTGATACGCTCCCACTTCCACTCAGGAATCTCAATCTTCTGAAACAAACCACCAGGTCTCTGATAGTCGTACTTTACCTGCTGACAATTTAGACACCGAGCTACATACGTAGAAATATCCTTCTTCATCCTCTTCCACCAATAATGTTGCCGTAAGTCTTGATTCATCTTAGGGTGCCCTAATTAATCTAATACCAGGAACTATGGGCCTTCTCTAGGATCATCTCACAAAGTCCATCCACATTAGGTACACAAACATGACCCTACATCCTCAAAACTCCATCATCTCCGACTGTAACCTGCTTAACACCTCTATGCTGCACCGTGTCTCTAAGGATAAGTAAATGAGGGTCATCATACTTCCGATCTCGGATACGCTCAAATAATGAAGAACGAGCGACTGTGCAAGCTATTATACAATTGGACTCAGAAACATCCAACCTCATAAACTGATTGGCTAAAGCCTGAACATCCAAAGCAAGCAATCTCTCACCGACCGAAATATAAGGATACCCATATGGATGACTTCCTACTCAAAACATCAACCACTACAATGGCGTTCCCTCAATTATACAAGATGGTGATATCATAGTCTTTCAATAGCTCCAACTACCTCCTCTGTCTCAAATTGAGAACCTTTTCCTTGAACAAATACCGCAAACTCTTGTGATATGTGAGCACCTCACATGACACACCATATAAATAATGCCTCCAAATCTTCAGCCTGTGAACAATGGCTGCTAACTCTAAATCATGAACTAAATAATTCTTCTTAGGAATCTTCAGCCGCACGTGAAGCATATGTAATAACCTTGCCATTCTGCATCAACACCGCACCAAGTCCAATACGAGATATGTCATAATATACTATATATGGCCCTGAACCTGTGGGCAAAACCAACACCGCCACTGTGGTCAAGGCTGTCTTCGACTTCGAAAAGCTCGCCTCACACTCGTCTGACCACCTGAACTGGGTACTCTTCTTGGTCAAACTGGTCATCGGGCTGCAATTGAATAAACCCCCTCCACAAACTGACGGCAATAGCCTGCCAAACCCAAGAAACTCCGGATATCTATAGTTGATGTGGGTCTATGCCAGTCCTTGACTGCCGCAATATTCTTAGTATCCACCTAAATACCCTCTACTAATACAACATGACCAGGTAATTCTAGTGAACTCAACGAAAACTCACACTTCAAAACTTTGCATAAAACTGACTGTCTCTCGGAGTCTGAAGGACGATGTGAAGATACTGCTCGTGCTCCACCCAGATGCAGGAATAGATAAAAATATCATCAATTAATACAGTCACGAAGGAATAAAAATAAGTCTTGAACACTCGGTTCATCAAATCCATGAACGTTGCTGGGGCATTTGTGCCCACAAATGACATCACGAAGAACTCATAATGCCCATACCGAGTGCGAAAAGATGTCTTAGGGACATCACCTGCCTTAATACTCAACTGATGGTAGCCAGACCTTAAATCAATCTTCAAAAATACCCTGGCATCCTGAAGCTGATCAAACAAATCATCAATCCTCGGCAATTGATACTTGTTTTTTATAGTGACTTTGTTCAACTACCGATAGTCTATGTACAACCTCATTGACCCATCTTATTTTTTGACGAACAACACCGAGCACCCCAAGGCAAGACACTAGGTCTAATAAAGACTATATCCAGCAAGCCTTGCAATTGTTCTTTCAATTCCTTCATCTCTGCCGGGGCCATACGATATGGCAGAATAGAAATAGGCTGAGTGCCTAGAGCCAAATCAATGCAAAAGTCAATACCCCTATCGGGTGGCATCCCCAAAAGGTCGGAAGGAACTACTACTTGAAACTTACGAACAATGCGTATAGAATCTACAGAAGGAACCTCAGCACTAGAATCATGAACTTACGCCAAATAGGCAAAACATCCCTTATCAATCATAGCCGAGCCTTCATATATGAGATAACCCTGTTGGTAGAATGACCAGGAGTCCCCATCTACTCCAAACAAGGCAACCCTAGCAATGATAAAGTCATGGTATTGGCATGAACGTCCAATATAGCATGATAAATGGATAACTAATCCATCTCCAAAATGACATTGAAATCCACTAAATCGAGAAGTAGGAGATCTACGCTAATCTCAAGATCCCCCAAAACAACCAAACACGAACTATTGAAAAGATCTACCATAATAGAATCAGCCACTGGTGTATACACATATACATGAGCACTCAAAGAATCACGAGGCACAACCAGATTAGAGGACAATAAATTAACACATAGGAATACATGGGCCCTTGATCAAATTGAACTGAAGCATCTCTACTTCAAACTGAAACCATACATGATAACTGCATCGGAGGCCTCAACCTCAGGTCTGGCGAAATAACATAACACCAGGGCTGGGCCCCACTCTAAAATACATCCTTGCAATGACCTCCTACTGGCTGGCCTCTATCTCTAGCTGCCCGACCTCCACCTCTAACGGGCTGACCACCACCTCTATCACCTCGACCCCTACCTCTAGCTGGCTGAGCGAGCGGTGGAACACCTGGTGCTGGAACTATAGCATGAGAATCCTGGTGTTGAGAACTGCTCGAGGCTCGAGGGCAAAGCATAGCAATGTGCCTCGTATCACCATAAGTGTAACATGACTTTAGCTACTCAGACTACTGACACTGAAACTGACCCTAACGGCCTGAGTAACCACCCTGAAAACTCTGGAGCAGAGGTGCACTGATAGGAGCTTGTGGTACACCATAGGGAAGCTGATTAGAATACTGCATATGAGAACCATGACCACCTGTAGCACCAAAAGAAGTCTGAAGTGCTGAATGAAACGGCCTAGGAGGATGGCCTCTACCAAAAGAAGCCCTGCCTCCAGACGTGGCACGTCTAATTTTGCCAACATGACGAGATCTCTTATCAAACCCCTGATGTCGAGCCCCCTTTTTTCCTTTCGCAGAGAGAGAGAGAGAGAGAGAGAGAGAGAGTGAGAGAGAGAGAAAGAGAGGGAAAGAGATTCGGGTTTCGACATTCATGGGGAGTAATAACTCATTTCTTTTTGGGAATTTGGATTTTTGAAGAGTCGCCACGTAACAGATTATGGTGGTTAGGGAACCTAGAGTAATTAACTTCTAGACTAGTTTGTATTACTAGAGAATTAGGGTAAGGGATCAATTAACCTTGAGGGGAAGGTAATAGGTACCCCTATTGGTCCACACCGGTGGGTCCTGGCTGAAGTGATACTTACCAATAAGTCCTTTTATCAAATAAATGATTTAAACACATACTTGCAAATAAAGGCATATTTTGGATATTGTATGACTCAGAAGATTATAAAAAAAGGAAAAGACTTGAACAAGTTGCATACATATAGAAAAGTAAAGTTTAAACATCGAGAATCGGGAAAGAGGTGTCCTAGGTTTGTTGGCCCACATGATCATCCCATCCAATGCCCGGTAATCACTCCTCAGTGAGGGGCTAAATGTGACATTAGCATGTAGTCATCATATCCTTATTACCCAATTCCCTCCCCCTTGGTCATAGCCTAATGTGCTCTAGCAACCTTTAAAATGTCCTATGCGTGCACTACCGTCCCTTCTTTGTGGCCCTGGAGGTATTTTAGGACCTCTAATTTTGGATAGTTCTAGACCTTCCTAAGCTTTTAAAGTATAAAAAAGTCTAGGCGCCAATTAAGAACAATTAAGAATGCATTTAAAGGGAATAAATTACAGGCTTACAATCACCGCCACAAATATAACAAGTAAATGCATGTCTTCAAACAACAGTTAGGTATTTAAGATAAAATCCTATAACATGATATCTAGGTGAGCAGGGATTATACAGTATTGAATCAGGACAAAGTGTAAAAATCCTATTTTGCTTGCCTACCGATTTAAACTTGTTAAATCGGAACAGTTTTAAATAACAAAGCACATTTTCATAGTTTCAGAATTTGAATCGCCCTAGAGGCTTGCCTAAGCACCTATCAATGGTGTCCTTAGAGCATAGTATCTACATTGATTAGGAATGCAGTAAAATAGTGAACAATTTTTAAAACGGACAACTTGAGATTCTATAGGCATGTTTTGTAGCGATATTAATTCAAGGGAGTGTTTGACAACTCATTAAGATAAGCAGACAGTTTATTAAACCAATACATAATGAACTAGCAGGCATGGTATCTAGTTATTAAAGCTCTTGAACTAATATGCATAATATCTAAGAAGACGAATGTGAATACATGTTGTAACAAAAATTAAACTTAATTACTTTATCTCTATAGACATGATATCTAGTTATAAGGTTGATTTTAACCATATATGCGTAATTTCTATTATTACAGCCATTTAGATCCTATATGCATGGTTTCTAATATTGTAAAAGCAAACATAGCAAATGAATTTGAATTAGCACAAACCTATAGGCATTGTATCTATCCGATATATCCAATAGATATGTAACTACCCACCCCTTTTGCACTAATCACCCCAATGTTGCTTACAAATAATTATTATAGACCAGCTGAATAAATTACATAAACAAATAAAGGAAAAAAGAAGAAGTTAACAATAGGGAGCCTGAAGCAACCCCAAGTGAGTTCCCAAGCCCCCCAATAGCCTCAAATGCCAAAGTTTCATAGACAATTTCGTGCTTAGGTGTGTTAGAGTTTCCTAAGGACCTCAAGGATCCCGGGCAGTGCTCACGCCTAGACTTTTTCTCAAACCATAACTGATTTAGCTGCAGTGTGGAAGGCCACCTCTAACATGCTAGAGTTTAGAGAGATCTCAAGGGCCTCAAGGCAGTAAACATATTAGAGGGATAGAACCTAAAATCCTAAGAGTAAAGTGAGAGTGCTTGACATAGTTTTCATTTGAAAAATTGTACAGAAATCGCTGCAGAAGTAGAAAAGTTTTTCAGTAACTAGAAATAACTTAGTGGTAAAAGACAGGTTGAGAAGAGGACCAAAAAATGAGACAATCAGTTGGTCATGAGAGACATCAACGAACACTCTTAACAAACAGATCTCATATGGGAATTGCGGCACATAAGAAATCACATTAGGGTACTGTTAGGATTTATGCCCGTCACTAGAGGGGGGGTGAATAGTGCGGCACGAGAATATTGATAAATATTGCGGAATTAAAAGTGCAGGAGTAAAGTAAATGCGGAAATTAAAAGATTAAGGAAAGAACACACCGAATTTTATCCTGGTTCACCACAACTTGTGGTTAGTCCAGTCCCCGAGAGACTCTCTAGAGATTCCACTAACTCCGTTAAGCTTACAGGTTCCTAACAAACCGTTAGACTTGCTCGTAGATGTACACTCTACAAGACTTCAACTTGCTCGAGGATACCGCACCTCAAGACTTCACCTTGCTCGTGGATACCGCACCACAAGACTTCAAGCACTAAGATTGAGGGTACTTAGCAAACCCGACAATCAATGAGAAGATATGATCTTCTCAAACACCTTTCTCTTTTTACAACAAGAACTCTCTAATAAGAGTAGATAAAGAGATACAAAATAAGCTTTATGAACAACTCAAATTTGTCTCTCAAATGGCTCAACAAAAGCTCTATAATGATGCACAAATGATAATCAATATGTATATGAATAATGAGAGGTGTTGTGTGTTTAAAATCAGCTCAAAAGACCTCTATTTATAGGGGTTAGAGGGTGTATGTCCGTTGCTTAATTGACAATCAATTATGCTGATTTTATGCAAAGATAATCGATTATCAGATTTGGATAATCGATTATCAGCTTACCGTTACAAAATCTGGAAGCTGATTTTATGCAGGATAATCGATTATTCTGATATGCATAGTCGATTATTTTTTTACAGTGTTCAAAAACTTTGGCAACGGATACAAGATAATCGATTATGCACTTCTGATAATCGATTACTTTGCTGTTTTGTAAATTCCGGTTTACACTGTCTTAACATAATCGATTATCACAATAAGCATAATCGATTATTTCTGTCCAGCTTTGAAAGACATGTTTAAAATTCATTTTGGCTAAAATGAAAATGTTTGAAATCATTTTGATTGAAGTATTTGAAATATGATTTGATAAAATGATTTTATGCATATTTATGATGACCTATGTTGAGCCAAAAGACGAGATAACTTCAAACGTTGCTCTTACATTTGTTCTACCTAACGACCTACGCCTTGGGTCTTCGGTCTTGAACTTTTAAGCTCGTCTTTGGCTTGTCTATGCAATTCCGTCGTCAATATGCTTCTCGGTATTCAATCTTGATTGTTTGTCATATAATAACATTGTTTTACACTTGACTTCATTGTTTGTCATTCATCGACTTTGTTGTTTGTCATTCATCAAAACCTATACCTGAAAATCATGCTAATACAACCAAAGCACATATATCATGGATAGAATGATTTTCTACAATTTCCCCCTTTTTGATAATGACAAACAACAGGAGATATGCATATCGGATTCCCCCTAAATTCATGCTATATCTCAACATACAATTCATGCAAACAATTCCCCTTAATGACAATTCCCCCTCAAATAAGGCATACTATAACGTAGATACATTCCCCCTTATTTAATGCATATCGCCTAAACTCTTCCCCCTTTTGGCATTAGCAAAAAGAGAGTATACAAAGGCTATTATCCCCTTTTGATACTTCCCCCTTTTGGGTATATCAATTGTTAGTGTCAAATATAAGATAGGAAATACAATGAGGAATATACATTGACGATATTTAAAAAAATCATACCAACATGAAATAATACCAATGTTAGTAAAAATATAACAACCATATCAAAGGTTATTTTTAGCGAATATACCAACTGTTATTCAAACTAGAAAGATATTCATCAAAGCATCAATCATTATTTTTAACAAAAATAATTGATACCAATTGTTATTCAAGATAAAAGTTATCAAAATATGAATCAACAAAAATAATTAATATCAGTTATTAACAAAGATATATTAATTGTTAACACATGTCAACTATTACGTTTTTATCAAAAATGTGATAACTAACCGAAATTCCCCCTTGATGCAATAAGGTTTCGTGCTTGGTGCATCTACTACGATATTGTAGTCTTCAAGCACACCTGCAAGCGTACCTAAAAATAGGTTTTAGGTACCCAAACACTTTTGGGTCCTTGGGGGTTAGGCAAATAACAATCATAGCCAAAAGATAAATCTCTATGTTTTGCAAAACATACGGGTGCTATGTGTCCTACCCGGTTGCAATAATGACATATAACATTCGGGTTGTGCATATGCCTTGGTTGAGCCAAAAACGTTCTAGGTTATCTAAAGTTGTTATTCCTAGAAGCGTTGAAATTCCTAGAATCATTTCTAGGTGGTCTAAAATTATTCATTCTAGACTCATTAACAAAATTCCTAGAGTTATTTCTAGGTGGCCTAAAATGATTATTTCTAGGCTCATTAATGAAGACCCTAGAATTATTTCTAGGTTGACCAATATTATTTCTATCATCATTTTTAATGACTTCAATTGTTTTAGGATTATCAACACTACGTTTTTCTAGTGTGTTCCTAAGTACTATGTTCTCTATTTTCAAAGACTTACAAGAAGAACAATTTAAACTTTGATCAATTGAAGAGGCTTCATTCATCTCCTTAATTTTATTTCTAAGATCAATATTGTCATTTTCCAAAAATTTATTTTTTTCTTCTAAAACTTTAATTTTAGCCTTGGCCTCTTTGGAGATTTTTGAAGTCTTTTTCAATTCACCATATAAGTCATGAAAAGCTTCTTGTAATTCTTCAAAAGAATAAGAGTTAGAATTACTTACCTCTTCTTCCTCGCTGGCCATGAGGCATAATGCGGCGGTTTCATCGCCCGAGCTGTCCGAATCCCATGTCACACGCCTTTGGTGTTTGTTCTTCTTCTTGTCCTTGGATTTTGGACAATGTGATTTGGTGTGGCCAAGTTTTCCACAATTTTGGCATGAAGGACTTGGTTCTTCCTTCTTTATTTCCTTTTTCATACACTTATAAAACTTTTCAATTATATCATTGGAAATAATATCATCATCGCTATCCGAATCACTTACCTCTTCTCTTTTAGAGGATGAGGCTTTGAAGGCAATATTCGAACTTTTACTTCTAGGATAGGGATTAAGAATTGTGCTTTCATAAGTTTCGAGGTTACCTCTTAGTCCATCAATTGTGACATCCGTGATTCCTATCGACTCTTGGATGGCATTGGCTTTGGAACACCATCCGGGAGTGAGACTCCGTAGGATTTTTCGAACTAGATCTTTGTTCGAGTATACTTTTCGGAGAGCATGAAGATCGTTGAAGATTTTTGAGAATCGTTCGAACATAATACCGATGGGTTCTTTCTCCCTCATTTTAAAGAGTTCATATTCATGTGTTAGAAAATCAACTTTAGATTCTCGGACTTGAGACGTACCTTCATAAGTGATCTCGAGTTTATCCCACATCTCCTTGGCGGTTGTGCAGCAAGAAATCTTCCGATAGTCATCGGGATTCACCGCACAATATAATAAGTTGACGACCTTTACGTTATTTTCAACTTTCTTGATGTGCTCGGCATCATATTCATCTTCCTCCTTTGGAACCGTGGTTTCCCCAACTTTCTTTGTTGGCATTTGTTCACCGTTCTTGATGATTTGCCACAAGCGAAAGTTATTTGACTAGATGAAGATTCTCATCCGCTCTTTCCAATATGTGTAGTTTGTTCCGTCAAATAGTGGAGGCCTATAGGTGGAGTGTCCTTCGCTCATCATTCCTGCGTTCAATATTCTCAACAAAAAATATATATTGTTCTCTCAACCGGTTAAGGCTTTCAGAGAGTTAGGCTCTGATACCAATTGTTAGGATTTATGCCCGTCACTAGAGGGGGGGGGGTGAATAGTGTGGCACGAGAATATTGATAAATATTGCGGAATTAAAATTGCAGGAGTAAAGTAAATGCGGAAATTAAAAGATTAAGGAAAGAACACACCGAATTTATCCTGGTTCACCAGAACTTGTGGTTAGTCCAGTCCCCGAGAGACTCTCTCGAGATTCTACTAACTCCGTTAAGCTTACGGGTGCCTAACAAACCGTTACACTTGCTTGTAGATGTACACTCTACAAGACTTCAACTTGCTCTAGGATACCGCACCTCAAGACTTCACCTTGCTCATGGATACCGCACCACAAGACTTCAACCACTAAGATTGAGGGTACTTAGCAAACTCGACAATCAATGAGAAGATATGATCTTCTGAAACACCTTTCTCTTTTTACAACAAGAATTCTCTAATAAGAGTAGATAAAGAGATACAAAATAAGCTCTATGAACAACTCAAAGTTGTCTCTCAAATGGCTCAACAAAAGCTCTATAATGATGCACAAATGATAATCAATATGTATATGAATAATGAGAGATGTTGTGTGTTTAAAATCAGCTCAAAAGACCTCTATTTATAGGGGTTAGAGGGTGTATGTCCGTTGCTTAATTGACAATCAATTATGCTGATTTTATACAAGGATAATCGATTATCAGATTTGGATAATCGATTATCAGCTTACCGTTACAAAATCTGGAAGCTAATTTTATGCAGGATAATCGATTATTCTGATATGCATAATCGATTATTTTGTTACAGTGTTCAAAAACTTTGGCAACGGATACAAGATAATCAATTATGCACTTCTGATAATCGATTACTTTGCTGTTTTGTAAATTCCGGTTTACACTGTCTTAACATAATCGATTATCACAATAAGCATAATCGATTATTTCTGTCCAGCTTTGAAAGACATGTTTAAAATTCATTTTGGCTAAAATGAAAATGTTTGAAATCATTTTGTTTCAAGTATTTGAAATATGATTTGATAAAATGATTTTATGCATATTTATGATGACCTATGTTGAGCCAAAAGACGAGATAACTTTAAACGTTGCTCTTACATTTGTTCTACCTAATGACCTACGCCTTGGGTCTTCGGTCTTGAACTTTTGAGCTCTTCTTTGGCTTGTCTATGCAATTTCGTCATCAATATGCTTCTCGGCATTCAGTCTTGATTGTTTGTCATATAATAACATTGTTTTACACTTGACTTCATTGTTTGTCATTCATCGACTTCGTTGTTTGTCATTCATCAAAACCTATACCTGAAAATCATGCTAATACAACCAAAGCACATATATCATGGATAGAATGATTTTCTACAGGTACATGGATAGGGAGAGAGGAAACATATAGTCACAAACTACATAAAACACTTAGGATCTTAGAGACTCGGTAAAAAGTTAGTACATAGATAATAGTTGGCATGTTTTGAACATGATTAAATATATACAGTTTGGACATGCTAGGTTTAGAGGTTAGCAGGAAAGAGTGCATACATTGAACATGACAATATCTTAGACATGCTAGGCAAAGAAGTAAGCAAGATAGAGTGCAGAATTAAATAATACATTGAACATGCAGATTTTAGACATGGTGATCACAGAAGTAGGCAGGAATACAAGTTGAACTCATAACTGATGAACTAGTACATGAATGAAAACGTATAGGGTTTGGATTCCAAAACTTAACTAGAGAAATACAATTTGAAGAAAAGGTGCAGAATATAAAGCAAATGAAGTTCCGATCGCTAGCCTCGGCCTTCAGCTTGCTAGATCAGCAATTAGCATAAATAGCAGAAGAGAATGAGAACTTTTAAAGTGTAAGTGTGCTTTTTTGTGAACTAATGTTCTGTCTAATGGGAGTAGAAGAAAGCATATACATAGTAGTTTGAAAGCTATGTAAATAAGGTAAGAATCAAATTGTTCAGTAATTGGAGAACCTCTGAATCAATAAGTAAAACCAGTCCAAGTCTTCCCTTAATTAAGGGAGTCATTTCAAAGAGAAAAGAACATGTACAAAATAAGGAAAGAGTTCAGAAGATCTAGGTACAGAATGAGCAATTAGGGGTAGATACATAGAGTTCTAATTAAGAAAATAATAGTAAGAATCAAGCAATAAGGCAGACAAAGCAATGGATAATTAATTAAGGCAAGCAATTCAATCAAATCGAATGGAAAGTAAGAATCGAAAGTATAAGGGAAATTGTTCAAATCAAACCAATAAATAAGGAATTAAGAATAATCAAAGAGAAAGTCAAGAAAGAGTCAGCAGATAAAATAAGGTAGAACATGAATAGTCAGGATTACACATAACCTTAACAAAACAAATAGTTAGAGTGACACTGATTCAAGGAGAATGTTATAGGTCTTAGCATGAATAGTCAAGAAGAACACAACCACATAGAGTCAGCGAAAGTTAAATTTTGTAGAAGAATATTAGGGCAAGAAATTCATGAGAAATCACAAGAACCCAAAGCAAGAACCGTTCAATATTCTAGTACTCACAACCTAAATGAAGAACATCAAAAATTAGGGCTTTCAATACTCTAAGGTGCGGACTTATAAAATTAGTCAATATATATATGAAAGGCAGAAGATTAAACACAAAAATCCATCAAACAATTTGTAAAACAAATTACGAAAACCCTAGTTTAATAAAAAAGTGAAAATCACTTGAAAATCATATGGCTCTTGTAAAGAATCTCAAATTTATTGTAAAACTCACATAAAACAAACCCAAATCACCTCAGATCGATACAAATCTAAGAGGTTTAGAAACAGAAATTAGGGTTTCGAAGAGAGCGTCATAGAGATGAAGAAACATACTGAGAAACCTATAGATCGTAGTGAATATAGGACGATCATACCGAAATCATACTAGAATTGCCTAAACTAGGTGAGAGAGGAACCAGATGCATGCCAACTAGCCATGGTCCCTTGAGGGCCACGGAGATGGCAAGACTAACGAGAGGGAGGCTATTGGATTCCTGTGGGATGGTGAGAGACCACCGGAGATAGCCATAGATGAGTGACGATTAGGTTGGATTAGGGTTAGGCTTGAGAGCGTTTGAGAGAGGATAAGGGTCTCCAGGGTGGTGTATAGGTGAGAATGAGAGGGTTTAGGGGTCCTTTGGGAACAAAAAATGGAAGGGATTAATGGTGGCCGTTGATATATATGATCAACGGCCGAGATTAGATAAGATTGGGACCGGGTCGG
Source organism: Nicotiana benthamiana (assembly GCA_034376525.1). NCBI lineage: Eukaryota > Viridiplantae > Streptophyta > Magnoliopsida > Solanales > Solanaceae > Nicotiana > Nicotiana benthamiana. The sequence continues at coordinate 29,044,486 of CM067333.1, read as the reverse complement.
GTCTTCAAGGTTAGGGCTAGGTAGTTTTAATTGAAATTTGGGGTGGTATTGAGGTTGGATTGGGGCTGATATTAAAATGAAATTAGGCTAGATTTTAAATGGCCATTTTCAATACTATATAATTTTTAAAAATAATAAATTATTTCAAAAAAATATTTTAGTGCACTAAAATGATTTAAAATAGTTTTCAATTTCAAAAATATAGAAGATAATTTTATGTATTAATAAAGCAATTATACATTAAGAGTGTGGCAGGATGGGAAGACAGACACAATGAGAGCAATATGGGACAAACTCAAAGCCCTGAAAAGCCCTTTGAAGGCCCTGAATATTAAACAATTCAAGACAATTTCACAGAGAATAGAATAGTGTTGACAGGAACTGGGGACATTACAAGCCCAGATGAGTCAAGCATACACTGATGGCCTACAACAGAAGGAGAAGGAGCTGGTCCTAAAATTGGAAAAATTGTCACTGATTGAGGAAAGTGTTCTGCAACAGAAGGCAAGAGCTAAATGGATACAACTCGGGGACTCCAACACTAAGTACTTCACTGCAGTAATGAAGGAGAGAAGTCAACACAACCAGATTACTGAACTTACCAATGCAATGGGAATCAAACTTATTACACCTGAAGATATCAAAGAGGAAATCATGGGATTCTACAAGGCAGTGATGGGCACTTCTGCAACTAATCTGCCTACTATAAACCAACTGTATGTGTCAAATGGCCCAAATTTGACACAACAACAAAGACAGGAGCTATGTGCTACAGTAACTAATACAGAAATAGCAGAGAGTCTCAAGGCTATTGGAGATGACAAAGCACCAAGGATATATGGATACAATGCTGTTTTCTTCAAAAAGAGCTGGAGCATCATTGGTAACCAAGTCACCACTGCCATTAAGCAGTTTTTCAACTCAACTAGGATGTGCAAACCAATAAACTTTGCAACTATTACCCTCATTCCTAAACTGTCCAAACCATCTACAGTCAAAGAGTATAGGCCTATTGCTTGCTATTCTGTGCTCTACAAAATAATCTCAAAAATACTGGCTAATAGGCTGCAGAAGGTGATGGCAAGTATTATCAGTGAAGCTCAGGCAGGATTCATCCTAGGCAGAAAGATCCAGGACAACGTCATCCTAGCACATGAGCTTGTCAAAAGCTATACTAGACAGCATGTGTCCACCAGATGCATGATAAAAATAGACCTCCAGAAAGTGTATGATTCAGTTGAGTGGGTATTTCTACAGCAGGCTATGGAACAGATTGGCTTCCCCACCACCTTCACCAAATGGATAATGGAATGTATCTCAACAGTGAGCTTCTCTGTGCTAGTTAATGGAGAGCCTACTGTTCCCTTTGCTGCTGCCCGGGGACTGAGGCAAGGGGACCCCATCTCCCCCTTCCTATTTTCCTTGGTCATGGAGTATTTAAGCAGGTCATGCACTTCACTAATAGAGGATCCAGCATACCAATTCCACCCATATGCAAAAAATTGGGCATTACACATATGTGCTTTGCTGATGATTTGCTGTTGTTTGCCAAAGGAGACCTTACCTCTGTCAAGGCACTATCCAAATGCTTCTCCCAATTCTCTGCAGCTTCAGGACTGCAGGCCAATCTGAACAAGAGCTCAGTCTATTTTGTAGGGGTAGCAATGCCTATACAGAAACAGATCCTCGACCACCCTGGCTATGAGCAAGGTCAATTGCCATTCAAGTATCTGGGAGTGCCACTGTCCACCAAGAAAATCACACTACTGCAATGGCAACCGTTAGTGGAAAGAATCACTGCCAAGATCACTTCTTGGACTGCCAGAACACTGTCTTATTCTGGGAGGATACAACTGGTGCAATCTGTCATCTTTGGAGTCCAAGCTTACTGGGCACAATTGTTTATATTTCCTGTGAAAGTACTGAAAATGATTGAAGGCATTTGTAGGAGTTTCATTTGGCCTGCGATTAACACTGTATCTAAAAAAGCATACATCTCTTGGGACAAAATGTGTACCCCAAAATCAGTTGGTGGGATGAATCTAACTAACCTCAAGCTCTGGAACAAAGCTGCCATTGCAAAGACCTGCTGGGATCTAGCCCATAAAAAGGACAAGCTATGGATTAGGTGGATCAGTGTATATTACATCAAAGACTGACCGATAGAATCCATTCCAATTCCTGCTCAAGCAAGTTGGATGGTTAGAAAGATCATCCAATCAAGAGATATTCTACAAAGGATCTAGAATTGGAAGGAACAGAAATGCTCGTCTAGACAATTGTACCAGTCACAGATGCAAGAAGTGCCGAGAGTCCCATGGAAGAATTTCATCATACAAAACCAAGCAAGGCCAAAAGAAATTTTCAACCTATGACTATTCCTACAGGACAGACTCCCAACAAAGGATAGACTACACATCTGGGGAATGAGTATTGATCAACAATGCACCTTATGCCAAATCCACCTTGAAACAAGAGATCACTTGTTAATGACCCGCCCTGTCACTGTGGACTTATGGGAAAGAACAATGAACTGGTTGCAGGAACACTATCCACCCAGTACTGATTGGAACCAGAAAATGCAGTGGTTGATTAGCAAAGCTAAGGGTCGAACATGTCGAGCAGCCACTTTCAAATGGTTATAGCTGAATTTGCATATGCTATCTGGCTGGAAAGGAATGCAAGAGTCTTCAACAAGATATTTCGATGTAGCACTGCCTTACTGACAGACATAGTGTATAATTGTAATGTTAGAGGTACCCCACGAATTAGATAACAATTACAACACCTTCGAATATGGTAGTGCTAGGTAGTTAGGATAGTAGAAATAGTTTATATGTTACTTCCTGGACAGTCAGCTAAGTTGAAGCTCGACTGTGGTTTTGTAATGTTGCTTCATTGGTGATTAATGAAAAGCCTTAATTACCAAAAAAGAAGCAATTATACATTGGTAGGGCTATTGTTGCAAAGATATGTAATTTAGCCTAAGAAATATAAATGCAATTATAAAAAAGCACTAAAATATTTAATCAATATTTTGGAATAAATAAAGGACTTAGATGACTAAATAACCACAAAAATAATTTGAAGGATGATTATTGGAAATTTTATAAATTAAAAGGGAAGAAATAAATCAATTTGGAGCTTTAACAAAATTATAGAAAAAATTATAAAAATGCTTATGTGTGCTTTATAACTGCATATGTGCTATATATATATATATATATATATATATATATGGGTATCAACAGCTTACCGCTACCTTAACTAGAACCATCTAAACCCGCCTGGTCACATTGGCCACATCCTTGAAAGAAATCTCGCTTCGTGTTCCCTTAGCCATATGCAATCTAATAGGTTGAGCCAGGCCCTCAATATACCTCCTAACTCTCTCTCTCTCTCTCTCTCTCTCTCTCTCTCTCTCTCTCTCTCTCTCTCTCTCTCTCTCTCTCGGTGGGGAGTATCAGGAGAGCATGATGATCCAAATCAATAAACCTCATCTTGTACTGGGTGATAGTCATAGAACCCTTTTGAAGACGCTTGAACCGTCTGCGGTAGTCCTCTCTCTGAGTGACTGTAAGGATATTCTCAAGAAATAGCTGCGAGAAATGGTCCCAAGTGAGAGCTGGTGACCAGTTGGTCTGGCTAAACAATAATCTCTCCACCATTCTTGGTGGAACCTAACAGACAGAAAGCAGCAAAGTCGACCCCAGTGGTCTCCACTATCTCCATGATATGAAGAACCTCATGATTGCTGTCTAAGTAGTAATAGGTTTCTTCTGAAGATGTACCGCCATAGGTAGTAGTGAAGATCTTGGAGAACCTGTCAATCTCCACAAAACATCTGAAGACATAGATGATCCATCACTGGGCTGAGCTACAACTCTCGATGGAACTACCCCAACTAACTGAGTTTCTAGAGTCTAAAACTTGGGCATATTGGAGTATTGGGGTAGCAATTAACCCCTCTAGGACCTGAGCTGGGCCCACTGAAACTATTTGGGCTGGAACCTTATCATCATACTCTACCCGAGGCTCTGCCACTGGTGCTGCTGCTCTGGGCTGAGCTCTGCCCCTACGTCAGCCTCGTCCTCATCCTCTACCCCTCGTATGAGCTTTCGCTCGGTGCTAGGGCTGATGATTAGCTGATGAAGCGGTACGTGTTCTCGCCATCTGCGAAAGAATAGACTAGATGTTTAATTAACATTAACAAATCAAACTGCACGACAGAGATGAACAAAAGTAAAACTAATCCTAGCTTTGTAGCCTCTTGGGGATAAGCACAGATGTCTCCTTACCGACCCCTCAGACTCTACTAAGCTTGTCCATAACTTGTGAGACCCAGGCAACCTAGAGCTCTCATACCGACTTTTCACGATCGAAATTTCCCACCGTCGGCACCATGATAGCGCCTAACATTGAACCCGCTAGGCAAGCAAACATTACTGATTAAATTACCTTTTAATTTTATCTTTAACAATTTACCTAGTTAATGTAAGGAAACAACGAAAAATAAAAATGCAGCAGAACATAATTTAACAATTTAACTTAATACCAATACAAAATCCATAATAATACATTACCCAGAAATGTTGTTACAATCTCACGGACTATCTATGAATACTACAAATAGTGGTCTGAAAAAAGAAGGTACATATATGTCTGAGAGATAGATGAAAATAGAAAGAAGCACGATAGAAGGGGATGTCAAGGCCTGCGGACGCCTGCAGGACTACCTCGGGTCTCCATGGGACTGAAGGTAGTAACCTCTAACTGTGGTTTGTAAGCTCTAGTACCAGGATCTGCACAAATAGGTTCAGAGTGTAGCATCAGTACAACCGGCCCCATTTACTGGTAAGTGTGGAGCCTAAACTCTGTAAAGTAGTGATGAGGCTAGGACACGACCAAACATCATAACATGTGCAATAAAACAATATCTAACAGAATAACAATAGCAAAAGCTAATCAGAATGTAACGGGAAGAGGAACATGATATGGGGGATACTTGAATAAGAAATGCAGAAGTAACGAAAACAGAACAATTATGGCACTTGAACCGAAAATAGCAATTAATCTCAGCACACAAAAAATGATTACATGGCATCACCCTTCGTGTTTTTACTCTCAAACCTCACCATGCAATCAATAATGAAAATGTGCATGGCATCACCCTTCGTGCTTTATCACTCTTCCTCATCATATAAATAGTAGAAATATGCACGGCATTGCCCTTCGTGCTTTATCTCTCTTCCTCACCATATGCATCAATATAATTATAAATTTGAACGGCATTACCCTTCATGTTTTATCACTCTTCCTTACCATATGTATAAGTATGAACTTGTATGGAATCACCCTTCATGCTTTATCACTTATTCCTCACCCAACAGTAGAAATAACAACATCCAGGCAAGGGCATCAATAATAGAAAGAAATACATCCCGACAAAGGAATGAACAATAGAAATAAATACATCCCGGCTAGGGAATCAACTTTAACCAATCTTGTCCCAACAATTAACTTCACAAAATAATCCTCAACTTGATCCAATACTTAACAATGGGAAAATACCAAGAAAATGATAATAAGTCTTACTCAACATGGATAATCTTCAATCTAGACATAGATAGAACTTAATGAGAATCACCACGATAACAATTTAAGACTCACGGGCATGCTTGACACCAACGTATAGATATTCGTAATCACACCTATGTATCGTACACAACACTAACACGTACCAAATAAGACATAGCACATATTCCCTCAAGCTAAGTTTAGACAAAACACTTACCTTGACTCCATGGCCACAAATCAAGCCTCAATTATTGCTTTCCCTCTAACTTTCGCCTCCCAATTCACTTATATCTAATCATAATTAGCTTAATAACATCAATAAATGCTAAGGGACTCAAACCCAATGCAAAATTATAGATTTCCCAATATTTTCCTTAAAAGTCAAAAATGGACCTCGGACTTTCTTGGTCAAAACCCAAAGTATAGACCAAAACCAGATTATCCATTCACCCCCGAGCCCGGATTTACAATTGTTTTTGGAGTCCGACCTCAATTTAAAGTCTAATTCCCAAAATTTCACCCAAAATACCCAATTTCCCATGAAAATCCCTATATTTTATAATGAAAATTCGTAAACAGATGAAGTAGATTGAAATAAATGAGTTAAGTGTTGTTTACCTATGATTTGGGGAAGAACGTTTCTTTGGAAAATCGCCAATGGGAGCTTAGGGTTTGAAAATTGAAAGAGTGAGTTGAAATCCCATCTAAGTCATAATTTACACAGTCGCAGTTATCGCATTTGGCGATGACAGGTTGTGAAATGCGACCAAAGTATCGCAAATGCGAAGCTTGGCCTGGGCTGCTAACTTCGCAAATACGAACAATGTTTCGCAATTGCGGTGACTGTTGGGGTCACAATGGCGACATGGAACTTCGCAATTGCAAAGGTCCCCTTCTTGCCCACTAATCACAATCTGGAACACAACAACTATTTCCTTTAGGGGTGTGTTTGGTACGAAGAAAACTATTTTTCAATTTTCCCATGTTTGGGTGACTTAAATGTTTTGGATAACATTTTCCTTATCAATTCATTTTCCTCCAATTCAAGGAAAATGTTTTCCTTATCAAGAAAAGGAATAATATTTTCCAAACCTCCTTCTCAACCTTCCCCACCTCACCAACCCACCACACCTCCTCTCCAAAAAACGTTCTTTTTTATTTCAATTTTTCCGTTACTACCCACCATATTACCCCTCCATCCCTCCCCCACCCCTCCCTCCTTTCCCCACAAAAAAATATATGTTTTACCTTAATTTTTTTTTGCAACTTTAAATTTATGTTATTTTTATTTTTCTGTACCACCCACCCCAAATCCCCCACCCGCACCACCCCCACCAACTCCCCTCCCCCCAAGAAAATTTTTTCAAGAAACTTTTTTACATTTTTTTGTAGTTTAATGTTCTATTTTTTTGTAGTTTAATTGCCCCCCCCCCCTCCAAAAAAAATTTTAAATATTATTTTCAGATTTAATTTTATTATTTTGTCGGTTTAAAGACTAAAAATTTTACAAGTTTCAAAATTTTAAATTCGGAGGTTAATGTGTTTAGAAGTATACGAGTTCAACATTTTGTGGTTTTGAATGTTTAGCAGTTCGAAAGTTTATGAAATTTGTGGGTTCGGGTTGTTGGTTTGAAAGTTTATTGCTTCATATTTATTATACCTAATTATTTATGAATACTCGTGAGAAGTCATTTTCCTTAATTTGCATACCAACCACCGAAAAATAAATAAGATTATTACTTATTTTACAAGAAAATATTTTCATACGGAAAACATTTTCCGTTATACCAAACACACCCTAAGTCTCAAAACACTTCGTGGCCTATCCAAAACTCACCCGCGCCCTAGGGGCTCCAAACCAAACATGCACGCAAGTCCAAAAACATCATAAGGACTTGCTCATTTGATCAAATAAATAAAATAACATCAAAAACTATGAATTTAGCATCAAAATCAATGAAATTCTCAAGAACACCTAAAGTTACTATTTTCACAACCGAGGGTCCGATTTATATAAAATCAAGTTGATTCCTACCAAACTCCACAAATTCAACTTAAACATTATTTTAAACATGTACCGTACTCTGGGCGCAACATAGGGGATCGATACACATCATATCAAACATTATTCAATTTCCAAACTTCTGATATTTTTTTCAGTTAAATAATTTTCTTCAAAATTTCTCGGGTTAGGGACCTCGAAATTCAATTCCGGGCATACGTCAAGTACCATATTTTTACGGACCTTGCAGGACCGTCAAATTACGGGTCTAGATCCGTTTACCCAAAATATTGACCCAAGTCAACTTAAATTCAAATTTAAAGGCAAAATTGGCATTGTTTCACAAATTTTCACATAAGGGCTTTTCGGAAGCGCGCCCAGACTGTGCAAGCAAATTGAAAAGAAAGAAAATGAGGTCTTGAAGGCCTCAGAACCCCGGATTAGGTTCTAAAACACGAGATGACCTTTTGGATCATCACAAAAAGTTGACCCTCGGGCCTACACCTTGAAACCTGACAAATTTTACTAAACCCGAACACCCATTCACGAGTTCAACCATACGAAAATTATAAAATTCTGATACCGTTTTTATCCATCAAATAACGATTTTTCATTTTTAAGACTTTATTCAATACTCACCATTTTCCTCAACTCAAAACACAAATAATATGATAAAAGTCAAGATAAATTCATGGAATATATTAAATACTAGGTGAAGATTACTTAACCAATTGATTTACTTGAAAACCCTGCAAAGAACCGCTCAAAGCCGAGCTCTACAAGTCAAAATATGATAAAAATGGTCTAACCTTGATTTGGAAAACTTATATTCTACCTAGATGTTAAAGCATCGCAAACACGGAGAGGGGCTCGCGTTCATGAAGAAGAAAAGAATAAGGCTGCCAAAAGTCCCTCTATGAACGCGAAGATTAATAAACGGAAGCTTTGCGAATGCGGGTAGAATGACAAACGCGAAGAAGAAATAGCCACCAGCCCCCAGATCCTAGTTTCCACTACACGAATAGGAAGGAGGGGCTGCAAATGCGAAGAAGGTGAAAGGTAGACCTTTGCGAATGCGAGAGATTGAACGCGAACGAAAAGAAAAAAATATTCGACCTTCCAAAATGACACTATGCAAATGCGTAGGCAAGGACATGAATGCAATGAAGGAAACCAAATGATAGATTCAGTAATCCAAAATAGGAGGAAAATGACTTGTAGCCGCCCCGGAACACACCTGAGGTCCCCCGGGACCCCGTCTAAACACGCAAACAAGATCAATAACATATCGCGGACTCGCTCCAGATCTCAAATAATATGAAACAATGTCGAAAATGTAAATCACACCATGAATCAAAGTATGAACTTTCAAATCTTCCAACTTCAAAAACTCGTTCCATAGCCAATCAAACTAACCTCGAATGATGCCAAATTTTGCAGGCAAGTCCCAAACGACATAACAGAGCTGATCCAACTCTCGATATCATATTCTGGCCCCGATATCACAAAAGTCAACTATGGGTCAAGCTTCTCCATTTTCCAAACTTTAACTTTTCCAACTTTCATCGAAATGCCCCAAATTACTCTATGGACCTCCGAATCCAAATCTGGACGCACGCCAAGTCCAAATTCACCATATGAAGGTGCTGACATCATCCACAACTCATTCCAAAGCCCTTTAAACTAAGTTCACATTCCAATCAAATTCTCACCGCTTAACTTCCTAAGCTAGATTCCTTCTTCCAATTCGACTTTAAATCATTTGGTAACTGAATTCAACCATATACGCAAGTCGATACATATGATATGAAACTGTACAAGATCTTACACCGCTGAACAGAACTCAATTTCTCAAAACAACTGGCTGGGTCGTTACATCCTTCCCCTCTTAAACAAACGTTCGTCCTCATACATGCCAAGAATCACCTCAAAAATACTCAAATCACCGAATGCATACTTCCAACATACACCCTGGGGTGATCCCATGTCAACCCAATCCACATAGACCTGATGACACTATCTCAACTGTAATATTCCCTCTTCTACCAATACCAATAAGCCTTAGATCCAAAATTCTCACTATCCATTCATTTAGAAAAGACCCGATTCAAAGTACATATCCGATATCAATCTCACCCAGCTGAATCAACTCGTGCCCACACCAACAAGGGACGACAACAAAACACATATAGGCCCATAATAACATTGTTTTATCATAATAGCTGCTCGAAATCAAATCCAACACCGGCAATTAGCTTCATATCTGATAGAACCCTATTTCAAACTTCCACAACACTGAAAATCATACAAGAACCACGAAAACCTCATAACTAAACACCCAAATCAACAGCTCACTACTGACACCACCGGGTACACGCCTCACAAGATAAAACTCAAAAAACATAGTATGTAAATTACTAAATATGAAAAAGGAAACACATAAGGGAACTATCAAACAAGCCCGACAGGCACAATTCTCTATCAGTACTAACCTAGAAAACAATATAACAAGGAAATAATTAAATCATATGAACAAATCAGAAGGACCTCATCCTGATATAACTTCCGCCGATACACAGCCCGGTTCGAACAAATCAAATCACATGAAATCATGAGGATCTCACCCTCAACTCTAAATCATAGATCGAGTATACATAATATCAATTGAAATCTTCCACTAATGCATCTCTACCAATACAATCACAACACTCATTGAACTCTTACCCCGATAGCATATCAAATCACAGATCGTAACAAAAATACTCAGATATTACATCAAACCTACCGTAACGAATAAAAGGAATTTATCTACTAGTCGCACAACTCCCAAAAACGAATAAAAAATGATATACACGGCTACCACTCATAGAATATCCCAACATGGAAAACACATAAACAAAATGCTGAGTTATGAACTCACCCACAGGTGGAGCAACAAATATGGAACTTATCCCGATAAGTAGGACTGAAATAAAATATGGAAGGTGCTGCTCTAGAAAAAACCGAAAACATACATGTATGGTATCATCTGGCACAACGGCCTCAAGCCTACCATATGAATCACATCAACGAGTCATGCCTCCCACTCTTAGGTGTCCTCTACTCACCTAAATACCTCGTTGTGACACATTTGTCCGAAGTCTTGGATAATCTCTAACCATGTGACTAGTATCTCTATACTAAAAGAAACCCCTTTGCTGATATAGTTATGGGAACTGTACGGTATGGGGTCTTTGAGACCCATGAACACCTAAATCACAGTGTGAAGCCTGAAGCAAAACTGAACTGGCTTACCCATGAAACCTCTACCATGTCGCACCCCGGCTAAAAAAATAAGGACCAGCAGATCTCTCTGGTCTACGAGACCTCCTCGCCTCCCTGTAATCTCTCTCATGATCTCGCTTGTCCTCTCTCTTCCAATTCCACATACCCTCTAACCACCACATGCTAAAACAAAACATCTGACTCTATTCCAAAGCCATGCTGAACTGAATATCAAGCATGAGCCCATCAATGAATCTACGGACTCACTCTATAACTATAACGACCAATGTAGGTACATGTCTGCCAAATCACTAAATCTGACGGCATACTGTAATATTGACATAGTGCCATAGCGCAACTACTCAAACTTCGCGTGTCATGCTTCCCAAAAAGACTGAGGTACAAACTCTCTCAAGAACATTTCCTGAAATTGAACCCATGTAAGTGAAGCTGCATCGGCCGGTTAGGGCTAACCAAATCATACGTCCGCCACTACTGATAAGCTACTCCCTTAAGCTGAAACATAGTAAAAGCAAACCTACTCGTCTCAACAATACCCATAGTGTGGAGAATGTGATGGCACTCCTCTAGAAAACCTTGTGCACTCTTTGAAGCCAAACCACTGAATGTAGGAGGGTCATATTTCTACAACCTTGCAAGTCTAAGCTGCTCTTGCTTAGATGCTCCTATCTTAGTCAGGGGTTGAATTGGAACCACAAGTTATGTCGCCATGACACCAGAAACCTGACCAATATGAACTTGCTACTCTAGAGTGTGCCGGTGGGAGTTTGAATCCCTTCCCCGGTCGATGAAGTTGCTGGTTTAACCGGAATCAACTGTGCCTGAGCAAATGTACCAAACATGCTCAGGAAGTGTGCTAGTGTCTCCTGAGGTCTGGAAGCAACAACAAGCGCCTCTGATACCTGCCCTTATCTTGAGCTACTTGCGGCTCCTCAAATATTGCTCTAATAGGTACTCTAGCTGCGGCATGTACTCCTCGCTGGCCTCTACCTCTGCCTCTAGCGACACCTTCTCTGAGAGTAGCATTATTGATAACTGCAGCTCGTGCTATCATCATCTATGAGAGATTAGAATAATAAAAGTTTAAACTCCGATATCAATAGGCTCGTACGATAGGAATGAAGGAAGTAAGATTTTCTTAATAGTTACATAGCCTCTCGAAGATAAGTAGAGATGTCTCTGTACCGATCTGCAAGACTCTATTAAACTCGCTTATGACTCGTAAAACCTATAAACTTAGAGCTCTGATACCAACTTGTCACGATCAAATTTACCTTCCATTGGGCATCGTGATAGCACCTAGTCTTAGGGACTAGGTAAGCCTAACATTTACTAAATAACATCAAAAATAAAGAAAATCTAACAGTCTCGTTATACAATCTTTACAAAATTTACAATTTTCTAAATCTGGTAGTACAAGTCTAAGCTCTATAGAGTTTACTACAACTTTTAAATACAACTATTTGGAAATAAGTAAAACAACGTCAATACAAAAATAGGAAGGTGACTCCGATGCCTCCAAATGTAGCAACAGGTTTACCTTGAGTCACCACAACAACAATCTGCATTGCTACTAACGAGCAAATACCTTGATATGTACAAAAAATGTAAAAAAAGTATAGTATGAGCACACCACGGCAGTACCCAGTAAGTATCAACACTAACCTAGATGGAGTAGTGACAAGGAACAGTCAAGACACCTACTGGTCTAATAAATTAAACAAGTATAACAATAGGAACAGCAATGCATCATTTCTATATGAAAACTACGCAATATGACTAACAATACAGTAATTACAATAAAAAAGGGAAAGCGACAAGTATCAGTGGAATACAATAATAATGATATAGAAGAGTGAGTGGAAACACAGCATAAATCCAAAACACTAGTACAACAAGGACAAATAACAACTCAACAACTACAATAGCTTTTGCATTTGATTTTTTTTGTCAACGACCTTTACAAATTACCGAACATCGGATAAATTACAACTCACGGGTCTCAATACTTGAAAGGCGAGTAAACAAGGGTGTTCATCTATACTCAACCATATCAAGAAAACCTATTATCCTATAAGGGTGCTTAGCGGCGTTTACGTTTGTGCAAGTATCCTAACATAGTTCATAACAGCTAGTAAGCATAAGGAAAAGAACAGACATCACGTAGAGTGTTTGCAGAACACAGGGATCTTCCGGAATACCGTTCCATAGTCCCAATGTACATATCCAGAATAGGGGCATCTCCCGAAATACCGTTCCTTAGTCCCAAAGTAAATATGCAGGGGGATATCTCGGAATATTTTTCTGAAGTACAAAACTAAAAATGCAGTTTAACCAACAGAGATAACAGTTATAATGCAAAAACCTCGTGTATCACCACAACAAGTACAACATCAATAATGACAATACAGAGTATGGAAAGTAAGCAACCTCAAGAACTTTAAATCATAAAGAAACAGTAGAACTCATTCACAAGGAATAACCACAGTAAAGAATGCTAGGAGTAAAGAGAACAACTTACAAGGGAAAACTAAAATGTATCAAATGATCCCACAATGTACAATTCAACAACAAGGAAGCTAACACGGGTCAAGTAACTCCAAGTAATGCTTTGTGAGCTGAAATATAGGATATCTAATTACTTTTATGATTGAGCAATTATGAAGGTTATCCAACAATTCAATTAAGGATAGGCGACGGAAAGATAATCGCAACCTCAATTAAAAATAAACAATTATACGATGAGATAATAATAATTTCATATAAGATAGGCCGTTATGAAAATAGCTTGACAATAAGAGAGGTACAAATCTTCAAAGAAGTCAAATAAGAGTCAAATAGGGAATAAGACTGAATCACAAAGCAATTAATTCTAATTAAGCATGTAGAGGTGAAACTAGTAAATATGAGACTCAAATCTTAAGGGGAAATTCCCCACACAAGGTTAAGCAAGATAGTAACCACAAAGAAGACAAATCGATACTGTAAAATGAACTTCTCGGGTGTCCCGACCCAGTTTCTCCCGCTGTGAACTATTGTGACAACACTTAGTCTCTATGACTAAGTAAGCCTAGCATTTCAGAAAATGAAATGAAAACATAAGGATAATAGCTAACAAATATAGTTAATAAGCAGAAACGTTCCACTCGACATATATAATAATCATCTTTCCCCAAAACCCCGAATGTCGCCAGTCACAAACTTTTAAGAATTTCTAACTGTTGTATACATTAACGTCTGAAAAACAAGGGGGAAATTAACACAATGGATAGAAGTGGACTCCAAGGTCTACGGACGCGGGAAAATGTACCTTAAAGTCTCCTGAAGCAGCAACCACATTACTAGACTCGAGGTTGATAGCTAGTACCTGGATCCGCACATGGAAAACATGTGCGGGAAAGGGCATGAGTACACCACAATGATACTCAGTAAGTGCCAAGCCTAACCTCGAATGAGTAGTGACAAGATCAGGTCAGGGCCCTACTGGTAAAAATATAAATAAAAGAGACAGAAAGAATATCACAGTAAAATAAATACGGAAATCTAACAAGAATAGAACTCAATGAAAGCCAACAACTTAGAGCACAGTAATAGCGACAGGGGATCTCCCGGGATTGTGTCCCGCAGTCCCAAACGTAAATGTGCAGGGGAATCTCTCGGAATACCATTCCGTAGTCCCAAAGTAAATCTGCAGTGCTGGGGGATCTCTCCGAACACCGTCTATAGTCCCAAAGTAAATATGCAGTACATCTCCTGGAATATCGTTCTTGTTGGAAACACGTTTCAAATGCAATATACTAAACGTGTGTTCTTTTGTAGGTTTTGATGAATGTCAAACAAAGCAATAAGCGATATATAGCAGTGCTCAAGGACAAGCACAAAATGGATGCATTACAAGAAGCTCAAGACAAAGTTTAGAAATGTTATAATTGAGTCAATATTAATTGTGATCTTGATTCCTCAATCTTGGCTCATAACATGGCTTCTCTACTAAAATTATTTTTCCAAAATCATGCATATCTAACTTAAGTGTCAAATGATTTTAAACTATGCATATTTATATTTGTTAAAATGTTTTTCAAACATGCCTCAAAAATCTGGGCTAAGATAATCGATTATGTACTTATGATAATCGAGTATCTCTAAGCCAAGACTGCATGACAATCGATTGTGAATTAATGATAATCGATTGTGAGTAAGTCAGTTAACATCAGGTTTTTGCAAACTGCATAACAATCGATTGTGTACTTTTGATAATCGATTGTTAACTGAGGCAAAGTTTTCAAAACTCAGAAAAATCGATTATGAACTAATGGTAATCGATTAGAATGAGAAAAATGTCTCCCAGTGTTTTTAAATAAATTAATAATCGATTGTGGCTTTTGATAATCGATTATATATGAGACAGAAAGTTTTGAAATTAATTAATAACCGATTATGGCTTTTGATAATCGATTATATATGAGACAGTAAGTTTTGAAATTAATTTATAATCGATTGTTCTATTTGATAATCGATTGTTGGAACTAACCGTTGTCATACATTTTCAAATTACCTTCAGGTAATCGATTGTTGATATTTAACAATCGATGTTTTGCGTAAAATCTGGAAAAGATTTTCTGAACGTTGTTAAAATAATCGATTGTTGATTTCCTGATAATCGATGTTTTATGCCAAAAATTGGAAAGGATTTTTTAACGTTATAAATAATCGATTATTGATTTGAAGTAATCGATTGTTGACGTAAAATCTGGGATTGAATTTTTGATCTGATAGGCAAACAATCGATTGTTTAGTCTTGACAATCGATTGTCACTGAGTAATTTCAGCAATCCTTAATTGGTAATTAGACAACGGTAAGACTGAGTTTTTCACCTACAAATACAGGCTTAACTCAGTGTTTTCACAACAACAACATATACAATTTAAGTATTTTCATTGCTAAAAGCTTTCTTACATTGATCATCATTTTCATTCATCCATAAAGCTTTTTGAAGAGCCATTCTATTGAGCTAAGTTGTTGTGATCTTGAGCGTACTATTTCTACTCATATCTACTCATTGAGGAGTACTTTGTAAAGTGAGTTTGTTTTGTGTTTGTAAGAGAATTGCGATTCTCGTTTGTTGAGGAACTTGTGATTCCTCAGTTGAAGTCTTTGGGATTGTTATCCCCGAGCAGTTGAAGTCTTTGGGATTGTTATCCCGAGCAGTTGAAGTCTTTGGGATCGTTATCCCCGAGCAGTTGAAGTCTTTGGGATTGTTATCCCCGAGCAGTTGAAGTCTTTGGGATTGTTATCCCCGAGCAATTGAAGTCTTTGGGATTGTTATCCCCGAGCAATTGAAGTCTTTGGGATTGGTATCCCCGAGCAATTGAAGTCTTTGGGATTGTGATCCCCGAGCACCTAGGTGAGGCTTGTGTCCTCAGCTGTAACGGTTTGTTAAGCACCCGTAAGCTTGACAAGTTTAGTGGAAATCTCGAGAGAGTCTCTCGGGGACTGGACTAACCACGTTTGTGGCCAACCAGGATACATCATTGTGTAAGTTTATTTTACTGCACTTGTTTTAATTTCTGCAAAGTTTTTAAATTCCGCACTAAAACGCTTAATATTTTTTTAAAACGCTATTCACCCCCCCCTCTAGCGTAAAGCGTTATTTCCAACAATTGGTATCAGAGCCATACTCTCTGAAAGACTTAACCGTTTGAGAGAATCTTTCCATGGCTTCTACTCTAGACTCTTTTGCAGGTATTGATGAAGGACAGTGCCCCACAAGACCTCCTTTGTTCAACGGGACTAATTATTCATATTGGAAAGAAAGGATGCAGATATTCGTCAGATCAAACAGCCCTTACTTGTGGAAGGTGTACACCAAAGGAAATGAGGTTCCTGTCAAACAGGTGGAAGGAATATGGGTGCCAAAAACAGAAGAGGAATTCAACGCCGAGGATAATCGAATGGTCCAAAATAATTTTAAAGCTATTAATTTATTACTCTGTGCTGTTAATGCTAATGATTACAGGAAAATCTCCTGCTGCAAAACAGCGAAAGAAATGTGGGACAAGCTTGAGGTCACTTACGAAGGGACTGACCAGGTAAGAGAAGCTAAAATTGATTTTTTAACTCATGCTTACGAATTGTTCCATATGAAGGAAGGCGAAAAGGTAGACGAGATGTTTGAGCGGTTCTCATCAATAGTGAATGATCTCCACGCACTCAAGAAGACGTTCACAGACAAAGAACTAGTTCGAAAAATCCTTAGGAGCCTAACACCGGCATGGCGATCAAAGGCCGATGCGATTCAAGAGTCAATTGGAATCACGAACGTCACCATAGACGCTCTTAGAGGTAATCTTAAGACTTATGAATCCACTATTCTTAACCCTGTTGTTGACGAACAAAGAAGGCAAAAGATTGCTCTAAAGGCGAGCACAAGTCAATCACCAATTGAAGAGGATGGAGATAGCGAATTTGGACTCATCATCAAAAAGTTCCAAAAATTCATGCGAAAAGAATATGACCGCAAAGGGAAAAAGCAAGGTGAGCAAGTTAAATGTTATGAATGTGGTGAAACAGGGCATATCAAAACAAACTGCCCAAATCTTAAAAAGGAGAAGAAACCCTTCAAGAAGCAACGAGCATACATATCTTGGGGAGGAGATTCCGGAGACGAATCCAGTGAAGAAGAAAACGAAGAAGCGACAAATCTCTGCCTCATGGCACAGGAAGAAAATCAAAGTGAGGTAAGTCAAATCTCTTCTCAAAATTTTTATACTCTTGATGACATGAGAAATGCCTTTGATGAATTGTATGCTGAATTTCTCAAAGTTACAAAAACCGTCACTAGTTTAAGAGAAAATGCTTCTCTAAAAGAACAAGATTTTCGAAAACAGTTTTCATTAAAAGAAAAAGAATTAGAAAAATTGGCTTTGGAAAATGAGAAGCTACTAGAACAAAACAAGTTTTATGGGAAAAGAAGTTCTGACAAGCCCGAGAGCTCTACAAAAAATTGTGCTTCTTGTGTAGACCTTAAGAATGAAGTAGGTAGATTAAAAGGCACACTAGATAAATTCAACTCCTCTCATAAAAACTTGAATGTGGTGCTTGATAACTTGAAATCAACCAAGCATGGAATAGGCTTCATAAATGAAGAAGAGGTTGATGCAAAAACCCAACCACCTAGAGCTCAACCTAGGATTAATAACAAAAATGCCTTTCCTAAAACAAACATGCATGCTAGACAAAATATTAGGAGACCTAGACATGACCTTCCGCCTAGCAATCGTCACCATAGACATGATGCATATTTTAGGCACAACAATGATCATGCTAGAAGACCCCGAAATGTTCAACCTAGAAATGACTATGGTGTTCAAATTAGGAGAAATGAAAATAGAGTAAACAATGTGTATTATTCTAGCTACTATGAGCCTAGACGCATGCATAATCCAAATGTGACATGTCATTATTGTAGACGAATTGGTCATATTGCTCCCGCATGCTTTACTAGACATAGACATGCTACTCAAACATATCATTATAGTATGCATAACCCTCAAGGACCCAAAATGGCATGGGTACCAAAAGAGCATTGATTTGTTTTGCAGGTGTGCTTGAAGGAATCAAGTGTAGTGGATGCTCCAAACACTTGACGAGAGACGAATTCAAAATTCCTTCAATTAAAGCACAAAGAAGGAGGAAGAGACGGAAAAGTCGACTTATGTTTTTTTTTAAATCGGAAGTATTTTCGAAAAATTCAAAAGGCAAAATTGTGGAAAAAGCTTCGTAAATTGGAGAATGAGCCAAAAGACCAAAATGAACGGAGGATGTTCAAAATCAGGTAATTGGCAAAGTCGAAGGGAAGGTAAGTACCCTAAACCCTCTTAAGAACATCCTAGGACAAAATTCTTAAGAGTTCATTTTTTTTCACCCGACTACACGAGTTTCAAAGTTATTATTTCATTTATAGATTACTGACTTGAGCGTCGGAGATGTTTAATTCTATTTTGCAGGCATCCCCCAAAAGGTAAGAGGAAAGTATGAATTATCTTGATACAAGAAAAAAAATCGATCATAATCGATTATTTATGCTTACAATCGATTATCAGTATCAATAATCGATTATTTGTTGATTCAATTTTTTTGCCATGAAATCTTGTTAAATGTTTACATTGCCTGATAGAATTAAGTCTCATCATTTCAGCATCCCCCTTCCAAACAATCGATTATTTGTTCTGCCAATCGATTATTTGCCAAAATTCAAACTCTCTGTGAGTGAAACAATCGATTACTATATATTGACAATCGATTATCTGTTTTAAACTTATGTTACCGTTTTGGCTCCATAATCGATTCCTGACAGGTCATAAATATGAAAAACAATCGATTACCAAGTTTGACAATCGACTATCGATGTGTCAGATCATTTTCATTAATGACAATCGATTATTCCATTCAAACAATCGATTGTTGAACGGTCAGTGAATTTATTTTTACCGTTTCAGACTTCAAATCTCTTCAAATCATTTCCAATAAATGTAAGATTCATTCCTTCTCTATATATAGGCTGCACATATGCTCTTGTATACTCACTCAAGCCTCCCAAGCATCAAATTCTCTTGTTTTCTTTGAAAAATCCTGGCACATCCTTTCAAAAAAAAAAATGTCAAGCCGCAACTCAAAACGTGCTCGTTCCAAACAAGGTGCTTCTTCTTCTCGCCATCCATATCAAGATGGATCGGTTCTATTCTTTGAATCCAATGAAGAGCTCACCCGTTTCTTAACCAAATTTGAGAAACGCCTTATTCTCCCTCCTCGCTTTTCAACAAACGCTCTTGTTGCACCATTCATTCCAGCCGCAAATATGCTAAGAGAGTGCAACCTTTTCAATTTCCTACTCCTTACTCACCCCTACTACAACAATTCTTTGGTTGAAGCTTTTTACTCCAACCTTCACAAAGATGATGAGGGTGAACTTGTTACCAATGTTAACGGCATTCCCATTCTAATTTCTGAAGATAACCTCCACCTCATTGCCGGCATTCCGCATGATGGTGAAGACATCTACCAGTACATAAATGATGCCGGGGTCATGATTGATGAAGCTAATCTCTTCCGCCAAGCCGGAGTAGCCTATGATGAGTCCTCTTCCCGTCGTCCCACCATAAAGGGTATGGACCCGAATTATCGTTTCATTCTCTATTTCATCACTCGTGTTCTCAAACCCCGTAAACTCAATCACACCACCATTTCCCAAGAGGATGCCAAATTTCTTCATGCCATTGTCACCGGTGTTAAAATAAATTGGTGCAAGCTTATTCTATCTCATATGTTCAATGCCACCAGAGATGACATACCTCTCCCCTATGCCCTCTTAATAATGAAATTTCTTGAAGCTTCCGGAGTCAATATTGCTAATGGTCCTCTCAAAAAGAGCACCAAAATCTGGGAAATTTCGGAGTCTTCCTTTCATCATGATGTTGATCATGCTCCCGCTCCTCCTCAAAATCGACAAGCCCGTCGTGCTCATCCTCCTCAGGAGCCTACCCTCCGGACCATTTCTGACCAAATTACTCAACTAACCCGTGAGGTCCATGGTTACTTTGATCACGTGCATTATGCCTATGCTCAGATGGTGCCATATCAAGCGCCTACCAATGATGATGAAGGGGATGGGGGTGATGAATGATGAAATTGTTGTTGTTATGATGAGAAATTGTTGTTTTTGGTCTGTTTGTTCTTGATTGGTTAGTTATGTTTGGTTTCACCCTTGTAATGTTATCTTAATTTTCCAATAAATAAACTTGTGTTTATTTCACATTTTTTTCATATTCTTCCCTTGTGTAAATTTTTTGCTAATGGCAAAAGGGGGAAGAAACGGGATATCAAGAAGTATGCTATATCACTCTCAACTTCATTCATGCTTAAAGTGAGGGGGAACATGAATTGAGGGGGAACATCAAATTGCATACTTGGATTATCAAAATAATTATTGCATATATCCCGCTTATGTTTGCCATTATCAAAAAGGGGGAAATTGTTGGAAACACGTTTCAAATGCAATATACTAAACGTGTGTTCTTTTGTAGGTTTTGATGAATGTCAAACAAAGCAATAAGCGATATATAGCAGTGCTCAAGGACAAGCACAAAATGGATGCATTACAAGAAGCTCAAGACAAAGTTTAGAAATGTTATAATTGAGTCAATATTAATTGTGATCTTGATTCCTCAATCTTGGCTCATAACATGGCTTCTCTACTAAAATTATTTTTCCAAAATCATGCATATCTAACTTAAGTGTCAAATGATTTTAAACTATGCATATTTATATTTGTTAAAATGTTTTTCAAACATGCCTCAAAAATCTGGGCTAAGATAATCGATTATGTACTTATGATAATCGAGTATCTCTAAGCCAAGACTGCATGACAATCGATTGTGAATTAATGATAATCGATTGTGAGTAAGTCAGTTAACATCAGGTTTTTGCAAACTGCATAACAATCGATTGTGTACTTTTGATAATCGATTGTTAACTGAGGCAAAGTTTTCAAAACTCAGAAAAATCGATTATGAACTAATGGTAATCGATTAGAATGAGAAAAATGTCTCCCAGTGTTTTTAAATAAATTAATAATCGATTGTGGCTTTTGATAATCGATTATATATGAGACAGAAAGTTTTGAAATTAATTAATAACCGATTATGGCTTTTGATAATCGATTATATATGAGACAGTAAGTTTTGAAATTAATTTATAATCGATTGTTCTATTTGATAATCGATTGTTGGAACTAACCGTTGTCATACATTTTCAAATTACCTTCAGGTAATCGATTGTTGATATTTAACAATCGATGTTTTGCGTAAAATCTGGAAAAGATTTTCTGAACGTTGTTAAAATAATCGATTGTTGATTTCCTGATAATCGATGTTTTATGCCAAAAATTGGAAAGGATTTTTTAACGTTATAAATAATCGATTATTGATTTGAAGTAATCGATTGTTGACGTAAAATCTGGGATTGAATTTTTGATCTGATAGGCAAACAATCGATTGTTTAGTCTTGACAATCGATTGTCACTGAGTAATTTCAGCAATCCTTAATTGGCAATTAGACAACGGTAAGACTGAGTTTTTCACCTATAAATACAGGCTTAACTCAGTGTTTTCACAACAACAACATATACAATTTAAGTATTTTCATTGCTAAAAGCTTTCTTACATTGATCATCATTTTCATTCATCCATAAAGCTTTTTGAAGAGCCATTCTATTGAGCTAAGTTGTTGTGATCTTGAGCGTACTATTTCTACTCATATCTACTCATTGAGGAGTACTTTGTAAAGTGAGTTTGTTTTGTGTTTGTAAGAGAATTGCGATTCTCGTTTGTTGAGGAACTTGTGATTCCTCAGTTGAAGTCTTTGGGATTGTTATCCCCGAGCAGTTGAAGTCTTTGGGATTGTTATCCCCGAGCAGTTGAAGTCTTTGGGATCGTTATCCCCGAGCAGTTGAAGTCTTTGGGATTGTTATCCCCGAGCAGTTGAAGTCTTTGGGATTGTTATCCCCGAGCAATTGAAGTCTTTGGGATTGTTATCCCCGAGCAATTGAAGTCTTTGGGATTGGTATCCCCGAGCAATTGAAGTCTTTGGGATTGTGATCCCCGAGCACCTAGGTGAGGCTTGTGTCCTCAGCTGTAACGGTTTGTTAAGCACCCGTAAGCTTGACAAGTTTAGTGGAAATCTCGAGAGAGTCTCTCGGGGACTGGACTAACCACGTTTGTGGCCAACCAGGATACATCATTGTGTAAGTTTATTTTACTGCACTTGTTTTAATTTCTGCAAAGTTTTTAAATTCCGCACTAAAACGCTTAATATTTTTTTAAAACGCTATTCACCCCCCCCTCTAGCGTAAAGCGTTATTTCCAACAGTTCTGTAGTCCCATAGTAAACATGAAGTACAGGAGGATCTCCTGGAATAACATTTTGTAGTCCAAAAATAAATATGCAGACCAATATAAACAATAGTTTCAACAAGGTAATATATAGTTTAGACTAAGTTCACATCAATGAAAACAAGTAATTTACACTAAACAGGTTGCACAAAGTTCAAATAGATAGTTAAAACACGTAGGCATGCTTTCTAATCTAAACAAGGTAATTACATAGACTAATTAGTTTCAACAAGGAAAAATAGATTAAGACAGTGTGCAAAATGGAATTTTAATAAAAAATAGCCCAGGTATGTACTTTTTACCTTACGTACGCGGCGCTTATATATCAAACAGTACCAAAATCCAAAGGGGATGCCCTCACACAAGCTTAGGCAAGTCACTTACCTCGAACCAAGCTCAAATCACTCGATAATAATGCTCATTCCATGAAAATCCGGCTTCGGATGGCCCAAATCTAGCTAAATTAATAACATAACGTAAATATAACTACAAACAACTAATCTAGCTAATGAAATCAAAGCTAAGGCAAGAAAATAAAAAAATATGCAAAAAACCTCCTCAGGTTCACGTCTTGGAATCGGGTAAAAGTCACAAATTATGAACACCTATTCATTTATGAGTCTGACCATACAAAAATAACTCAAATCCAATACCAAAATCCCAAAATTCAGCCTAAGAACTTTTCCCAAAATTTTCACCCCAAATCCCAAATTAATGATGAATCTGGCTTAGATTAGTGTGATATAATCATAAAAGAGTTAAGAATCATTACCCAATAACATCCTCGCAAACTCTCTCCAAATTTTGCCTTCTACCGAGCTCTCAATTAAATCTTTGTGTTATGAACTCAAACCCTCGTTTTTGAACTTTAAATTATGCCCAGTGATTCCTTAATGGTGATCGCAAAGTCAACTTTGCTGCCTAGAAAAATAACTCTATGTGATCGCATAAAAATGCGAATGTGATGCTCCCACTGGACACACCTTCGCGATCATGAGCTCCTCTTCACGATCGAGAAGAACAAAACTTCTGCAACAAAATACTAGCAAAAACTTGATATCTTTCCATGGTCTAAAATGATTCATTAACCCCGAAACTCACCCGAGGCCCCCAGAACCTCAACTAAACATACTAACCAATACCAAAACATCACACGAAATTAAACGAGCCCTCAAATCACATCAAACAATAGTAAAACCATGAATCACTCTCCAATCTAAACTTTAAGAACTTGAAACATAAAATATTCAACAACTGATGCCGAAACCGACCAAACCACGTTCGATTGACCCCAAATTATGCACTCAGGTCATAGTTCACACTACGGACCTACTCAAACTTCCTGAATCAGATTCCGACCCAGATATCAAATATTCTACTATCGGTCCAAACTCCAAAAATGTTACTTTCATAATTTCAAGCCTAAATAAGCTATGGACCTCCAAAACACAATCCGGACACGCCCTAAGATCAAAATCCCCCAACGGAGCTAACGAAATTGACAGAATTCCATTCTAAACCCGTCTTCACATAGTTCCAACTACGGTCCAAATTCTGAGGCTTAAGCTCTCCTTTAGGGACTAAATGTCCCAAAACACTGCAAAACTCAAAACGAATCTTCTCGGGAAGCCACAATAGCAGAAATAGATATGTGGGAAGCAATTAATGAGTGATTGGGGCTCTAACTACCAAATGACCGACTGGGTCATTACGTCCTCCTCCTTTAAAAACAATTATTCATCCTCTAACGAGTATAGAGACACACCTGAAGTGGTTAAAAGATGAGGATAACGGCTGCGTATATCCTGCTCGGTCTCCCGAGTCGCCTCCTCGACCGGCTGACCCGACCAGCGAACCTTCACTGATGCAATTATATTTGATCTCAAATTACAAACCTGCATGTCCCCAAAAGTCAATGGCTCCTTAACATATGATAGATCCTTTTCCAACTGGACTAAACTGAAATCCAAAATGTGAGATGCATCGTCATGATACTTCAGGAGCATCGAAAAAATAAATACCGGATTGAGTCCATCTAGGCTGGGAGGTAAGGCAAGCTTTTAAGCAACGTCCCCAACACGCTACAATACCTCAAAAGGACCGATAAAACTTTGTCTTAGCTTTCCCTTCTTTCCAAACCCTATAAGCCTTTCATAGGTGAAGCCTAGAACGAGACCCGCTCTCCAACCATGAATGCCACATCGCAAACCTTCCGATCTGCGTAACTCTTCTATCTAGAATGGGTTGTGTGAAGTCTATCATGAATTACCTTAACCTTCTACAAGGCATCCAGAACCAAGTCTGTACGCAATAATGTGGTCTTGCTTGGCTCAAACTAACCTATTGGGGACCGACAAAGGTTACCATATAGACCCTTCTTTGGCGCTATTTAAATGCTTGACTTATAACTGTTGTTGGAGGCGAAATCCATATTGGGCAAGAACTTATCCCAAGAACCCCCAAACTCAATCACACACACATGGAGCATATCCTCAAGAATCTGAATGGTGCACTTTGATTGCCCGTCTGTTTGAGGGTGAAATGTTGTGCTCAACTCCACCCGAGTACCCAACTCCTGTTATACGGCTCTCGAGAACTATGATGTAAGCTATGTGCCCCGGTCAGAAATAATAGATACGGGAACTCCATGAACTCTTACAATCTCACGGATATAAAGTCGAGCAAACTACTCGGAAGAATAGGCAGTCATCACAAGAAGGAAATGAGCTAACTTCATCAGTCTATCCACAATCACCCAAACTTTATCAAACTTCCGCTGAATTTGTGTGAGTCCAACAACGAAATCCATGGTGATCCACCCCAATTTCCATTCCATAATCTCTAACTTCTGAAGCAATCCACCAGATCGCTGATGTTCATACTTCACCTGCTGGCGAGTTAGGCATTGAGCAACATACTCCACTATATCTTTCTTCATACTCCTCCACCAGCAATGCTGCCTCAAGTCCCGATACATATTTGCAGCACCTGGATGATTAGAGTACCGCGAGCTATGAGCCTTCCAAAGAATCAACTTATGCAAATCATCAACATTGAGCACACATAGCCTGCCCTACATCCCCGATGCACCATCATCCCCAATAGTGACCTCCTTAACATCATCGTGCTAGAATGTGTCCTAAAGGGCAAGCAATTGGAGGTCATCATACTGATTCTCCCTAATACGATTATATAGCGAAGATCGAGAGGCCACACAAGCCAATACTCGACTAGGCTCAGAAATATACAATCTCATAAATTGGCTGGCTAAGTCCTAAATATCCACGCCATGGGTCTCTCTACTGCTGGTAGATAAGCTAAACTCCCGAAACTCTCTGCCCGGCAACTCAAAGCATCGGCCACCACATTGGCATTCCCCGAGTGGTACAAGGTGGTTATATTATAATCCTTAAGTAGATCTAACCACCTCCTCTTATGCAAATTAAGATCCTTCTGCTTGAAAAAATGTTGCAAACTCTGGTGATCATAGTAGATCTCACAAGGGACACCATACAGATAGTGCCTCCAAATAATCTTCAAAGCGTCAACAATAAAGCTAACTTGAGGTTGTGGATACGATAGTTCTTTCCATGTACCTTCGACTATTTGGATGTGTAGGCAATCATCCTACGGTGCTGTATCAACAACACACTGAGGCCAACTTGCGATGCATCATATTAAACTGTATAAAACCCTGAACCTACAGGCAATACTAATATTGGGGCTGTAGTTAAGGTTGTCTTGAGCTACCAAAAGCTCTCTTCACACTCTTCCGTCCACCTGAATGGAGCAGCCTTTTGGGTCAGCCTGGTCGTGGGTGCTGGAATAGATGAAAATCCCTCAACAAATTGATGGTGATACCTCGCCAAAACA
This sequence comes from Nicotiana benthamiana, assembly GCA_034376525.1. NCBI lineage: Eukaryota > Viridiplantae > Streptophyta > Magnoliopsida > Solanales > Solanaceae > Nicotiana > Nicotiana benthamiana. Next base: position 29,017,800 of record CM067333.1, on the reverse strand, counting down.
AGGAAACTCCGGATATTTGTAGTTGAGGATTGTTTGTGCTAACTTTGCACTACTTGCACCTTTTTCAGATCCACCTTGATCCCTTCACTCGATACCATATGAACTAAGAATGCCACAGAATCTAACCAGAACTCACATTTTGAGAACTTTGCATATAATTTCTTTTCTCTCAGGTTAGAAGCACTATCCTCAGGTGCTGATCATAATCTTCCCGACATCGAAAGTACACCAGAATGTCATCAATAAAGAAGACAATGATGAATAAGTCAAAATAAGGCTGGAACACACTATGCATCAACTGCATAAAGGTGAATGGGGTGTTGGTTAGCCCAAATGACATAACAAGGAACTCATAATGACCTGACCGAGTCATAAAAAGAAGTTTTTGAGATGTCCGGCTTCCAAATCTTTAACCTAGGATAACCTGAATGCAAATCAGCCTTGAAAAACACTCGGGCACCCTATAACTAATCAAATAGGTTATCTATACGAGGCAAAGTATACCAGTCCTTCACTGTAACTTTGTTTAACTAGCGATAATCAATGCACATACGCATAGAACCATCCTTTTTCTTCACAAACAACAAAGGAGCACCCCCAAGGCGATACACTAGGCCAAATAAAGCCCTTATTAAGAAATTCATTCAACTCCTTCAACTCAAGAGAGGCCATACGATAAGGAGGAATAGAGAAGGGCTGAGTGCTCGACAATAAATCAATGCCAAAATCAATATCTCTATAGGGAAACATTCTTGGAAGATTAGCTAGAAACACATCCCGAAAAACTCTCACTACTTGAACTGAATCAACTGTAAAAGTATCAATACTGATATCTCTCACATAAGCTAGATACCTGCTACACCCTTCTTAACCATTTGCTAAACTTTAAGAAATGAAATAACTCTACTGGGAGAATAATCTAATGTATCCCTCCTAACTGTGGTAGCCTAGCATAGCTAATGTCATGGTCTTGGCATGACAATCAAGAATAGAATGATGGGGCAACAACCAATCCATGCCCAGGATAACATCAAAATCTACCATGTTGAACTATAAGTAATTGGATCTGGTCTCAAAATCACCAAAAGTAATCAAACACGACCAATACACGCAGTCCATAGCAATATAATCTCCCATAAGAGTAGACACATAAAAAAGGTAACTCAAAGAATCTTGAGATACACCCAAATATGGGGAAAAATATGATGACACATAAGAATAAGTAAAGCTTGGATCGAATAGAACTGATGCATTTCTATGACATAATGGAACAATATCTCTAATGACATAATCGAAAGCAATGGCCTATAAACGATTAGGAAGTGCATAGCGTCTAGCCTGACCTCCCCCTCTAGGGTGACCTCTACAACCCCGACATCCACATCGGGTTGGTTGAGCAAGTGGTGTGGTAGCCGCTGCTGTAATCGTAACCTCAAGACCTGCTGAAGCACGTTATTGCTGAGAAGTCTATGGAATTGCACCTAGCCTAAGTCTAAGGCAACCCCTCACCATGTGGCGAGTTTCGCTACACTTAAAACAAGCTTTGGGAAGGCATGGCAGATGTGACTAGCTCAAGCCAGGTCTGATGGATTGATTGTTGATAGTCCCCCATGTAGGAGGCTCACTAGATACTAGAGGTGCATAATAAGGCTCCTCAGGTTTAGGAGGAGATGGAATACCAATGGCCGCTGGAAGAGCTAAATGAACCAAGCGACTCACATAATCCTACCATGAAGAACTGCAGGTTGGGAAGGGCACCAAAATAATGGCCCGACTCTCGGGACTTCTTGGCCTCTCTCTCCTTCTTATCCCAAGCAAGCATGCCCTCTACTCTCGTTGAAATGCTCACCACCTGCGGATACTCGGTATCCATCTCTAACTCCCAGGCCATGCTAGTCATGATGCTTGGATTGAGCCCCTCAAAAAACTGACGAACCCACTTTACACTGTAGAAACCAAGGCTAGTGAACGTCTAGCCAACTCACTGAAATGAACGACATGCTCTAAAGTAGTCATAATACCATGGCGTAATTTCTAAAACTCAGCGTGACATACGTCCTGAGGCTCTAAGGGATATACCCTCTCAAAACATGTCAGAGAACTAAGTCTATGTAAGAGAAGCTGCCTCATCTAAACTGTTTAACTAATTAGTATGCCACCACTGATAGGTTGCTCCACGAAGCTGAAACGCATTGTAAGAAACCCCACTCCACTCTACTATGCCCATAGTGCGGATGATGCGGTGGCACTCCTCCAAAAATCCCTGAGCATCCTCTAATACTAGACCACTGAATGTAGGTAGGTCATACTTCTTTTACCTTGCAAGCCACCGGTGCTCCTCCACTTAAGTTGTTGCCCTACCATCGGGTTGAACTAGGGCTTCAAGCGATACTTGTATAACCTATGAATATAATTAACTTGAAGCCGTTGCTCTAGAGTACGGGCAGCGAGAGTCTATGCTCCTTCGACAACCTGAGATGTGGCTGCAACAAAGGGAATCAACCATGCATAAGATAAAGTGATGTACATGGTCATGAACAATGCAAGGGCCTCTTGGAGAGCTGGAGTAGTAGAAGTAGGTGTATCAGCTGCATGTACTCCGACTGGAGCTACTAGTGGTTCCTCTATATCAGCTAATGCGGGTGCTCTAGCTGCACCACGTACACGTCCTCGGCCTCTACCCCGACTCGGCCCCAACCTCTTGTATCTCCAATAGGGGCGGGGGGGCCTGGTCTTCTTCGGTTGAAGGTTTCTCGCCATCTATGATAAAATAAAAGATAGAGGTTTAGAATTTTGAATTCAATAATCTTGCAAGACAAGTAATCAAATGATGTGGAAATATCCTAACAGTTCCATACCTCCTGAAGATAAGTACAGACGTCTCCGTACCAATCCGCGAGACTCTAATAAACTGACTTGTGAATCACGACTCCTACGAACCTAGAGCTCTGATACCAACTTATCACGACCCAGTTTCTCCCTCCATCAACTATCATGACGGCACCTAGTCATAAGCACAAGGATAATAGCTAAAAGATATATTTAATAAGCATAAACAATGTTGCTCAGCATATACAATAATCATTTTTCCCTAAAGCCCGGAAAGTCGCAAGTCATAAGCTTCTAAGAGTTTCTACTTGTTCTATACATTAACGTCTGAATAAAATAAGAGGGAAATTAATATGAGGGATAGAGGGGGACTTCGAGCTCTACGGATGCAAGCAGATGTACCTTGAAGTCTCCTGAAGTATCAACAACACATCTTGACTTGAGGTTGATAGATAGTACCTGGATCGACACACGAAAAACATGTGCAGAAAAGGGCATAAGTACACCACAACGGTATCCAATAACTGCCAAGCCTAACCTTGGTCGAGTAGTTACAAGATCAGATCATGGCCCTACCAGTATAAATATAACAAAATAAGATAGAAAAAATATTACAGTAAAATAAATATGGAAATCTAACAGGAATAGAACTCAATGGAAGCCAACATCTTAGAGCACAGTAATAGCAACAGGGGATCTCCCAAGATACCATCTCGTAGTCCCAAACATAAATATGCAGGCGGATCTGCGAGAATATTGTTCTATAGTCCCAATGTAAATATGGAGTTATCTCCCGGATATCGTTTTGTAGTCCCAAAGCATGAATGCAGTACATAGGGATCTCTCTGAATACTGTTTCATAGTCCCAAAGTAAATATGCAACTCAATCAATATAAACAACAATTTCAACAAGAGAATATATAGTTTGGACTAAGTTCACATCAAAGAAAAAAAGGTAATTTACTCTAAATAAGTTTCCCATAGTTCAAATAGACAGATAAAACACGTAGGCGTGCTTTTCGAATCTAAACAAGGTAATTACATATGCTATTGTAGCTTCAACAAGGAACACAATATAAAGACTTCGAGAAAACAAAGTTTACAATAAATAGCCCGTGTACGTACTTGTCACCTCACTTACACAGCGTTCATATATCAAACAGTACCAAAATCTTAATGGGAGTTCCCCACACAAGGTTAGTGATGTTTTATGCTTCAATACGACACGGGGGGGGGGGGGGTAATTTGCATCGTAACCTATTTTTGCTTAAACTTAATATGGAAGTACTTGGTTCTTCTATGTGTTCTTTCTTCTACTGTTGCAGAGTAATAAATGTAGAAAGCAAAGAACACAAGTATTTTTACATAGAAAACACCTAGCTCAAAAAGTGAAAAAACCAAGACCTACTACTCAGTAGGATTTTCCCCAACACTTCACTAAATCACTAAGCCAAAATAGCATTTACAAAACTCTATGTAAACCTAAGTATTACCTCTGATCTCGTTGTAGCAATCAGCCTCTAAATTGAATACTCAAAGTATCAATTGCAATTGGCTCTTGATAAAGCTGAAAGGTACAATATGAAAATACCTACTACAATTGAACTATAAATAAAGAAAGACACATAAAACTCTTTATAGAACTGGTTCTTCAATCTGGCTCATGTAGCTTCAGGTTTGCACACTTGAATCACACAAAAACTGCTTATAAAAAGCCTTGATATTTTGCTCTCAACTCAAGTTACCTTCTGCTTATGTGCATTACCTGTAAAAGAGAATAACACTTATATTTAATGGGTTAATAATTATAGATTGGCTGAGATTTAGATGATAATTTTCTATCATAGAAGAGTTCTAGTTGATCTCATTCTCTAACACTACCCTCTTCCTAAACTATGTTCTCTTCTTGTAAGGAGTCTTTCTCTCCTTGTCCAATATGCACCTTTTCGATCAGATCAGGAGATATTACTTCTGATAAGTTAAATTTATATCCTTCACGTGCATCACACATTTTTGGGTTGATCATCACTGTTCTTCACAAGATGGACCTGGTCCATGTCTGAGCTCTTTTTCATTCTTCAAAACTTCACCTGTACTTGGGCCAACAAATTCCCCCTTTTTGATGATGACAAACCTTGTGCTTTTTACTTAATTGGATCCTGTATGAACTCAACTTAACCATCAATACAAAGTTTAAAAAATTCACTTATCATCAAGGACTAGGTTAATTAGGTTATATATATCACTTATTCAGAATATGTAAAGCACAATATCTTTTCTCCCTTTTGGCATAATCAAAAAGTTTCATACAAAGTTTGAGTCTCATATTTTAATAAGTAGTCATGGTCAGTGGGCTAACTGCAAGTGCAATTATGGATTGATCATTAGTAATCGAGCAAACATATTTAAACTATCAAGGAAATATTAACATTTAACAAGAGCAAAAATAGTATATATCATTGATAGAAGATATGTTGCTAACGCAAAAAATAACAAAACATGAGCAAAGAGAAAGAAAAATCCCTATTCTGGGTCACTGGAGGTACTAGACATGTTGAAGAGATAAAGTCTGGGATTCCTAAGTCTTGGGAGAGCTAGAGGGTTGGTTTTGGGCTTGGAGAAGATTCAGCATATTGTGGAGAATGTCATCATTCTTCTCCTTTTCCTTGGTGAGATCAGTTCTGAGAGCATCCCTCTCAGATTCCACCTCTGCTACATGAGCCTTTAGCCTAGCTATCTCAGCAACCTTGGATTCACTTTCCTAAACAAGTGCTCAGATTTTACTATTGATAGGAGTCTTCTTGGATAAACCATGTTCATTTGGTATGGCATCGACTAAGTAGTTATAGGAAAGTAGACTATTAATACCAAATTAATCCTTCTTTGTAGCTATTTCCCATTTCTTCAGAGGCACATTGCACCAATCCAGAACTGTAGTCAAAATAAAGCCATAGGGGTTAGCATGAGCCTTGAAGCCATTGATAACGCTGTCCAATAGCTTAATGATGAATGCCGGAAAATTGATTTACCTTTCACTTTCAAAGCACTCCATCAGAACTAAGTCCATATAATTTGCAAATGCCTTCTCTCCTCCCTGGGCAGTAGGCACTTGTTGACAAACTCAAAGATGACTCTGTGATATTGCTTCATTTCACTCTTGTGCACAAATATGGCCTTATTCACTTCTTCATCGAAAAATCTCCAAGTAATTGCAAGGGCAGATTGAGGGGAATCTAGACTTGGCCATATCTGTCTGGTGTACTCATCATATCCCTCAGTAGGGATGTCTAGAATTTTTCCCAATTTCTCTGCATCGAATGTCACTTGAACTCCTTTGACCGTAACTCTACCATCTTTGACTTAAGCATTTGCTATGAATTCAATAATTTCATTCCATCCATCTAAAAAACCATGTCATTCCTGCCTTGAGCAGCCACTGTGTCCACCAAACAAACCATCCCTAGTTCCACCAAATATTTTAACAATTTTCCCTTCAAAAATTTTCTTTTTTTCAAACATGGAAAACTTGTCTTGTTCACCATCATATTCATTTTCTTCTTCACCACTCTATTCCTCATCTTCAGAAACTCTAACTTGTTTATTTTACACTGCAGACATTGTCCTCTTGGCCAATGAAGGTTCAGCAGTCCCAGATACAGAGGAATACTTCTTAAAAGAAGTCATGGAATTTCTGGGCTTTGGGGTTTGAACCTCCACTGTTGTAACTTTCTCGTGATGGACATGTTCCATCTCCTCTATATCAACAACTTCTGAGGACTCTGCAACCTTACTCTTTCCTTTAGATATCCTTTTCTTCTTACTTTCAACCAATGGCTTCTGTAGATCACTCTCACTCTGTTTCACCCTGCTTCTTGTGGCTTTTCCCTTGGGCGAGGATGTTTTGTAGTTGTTAGGGAGGAAGACTTTCTTTTCTTGGAGGGTTTAGGGGTACTAGTGTCTTTTCGTGTGGGATTTCTCCTTTTCTTTGGATCATAACTTACCCTTCACATTTTCAAAAGGTCTGCTACAATCTCTTCAGATGACGAACTAGGTTCATCTCCCTGTGCACTTAGATTTACTAACCCTTTAGCAGCTTCACCGGAACCACTTCCCCCTGACTACTTTCCACTTTCATCAACATTTTTTGTACAACCCACAAATAGCAGGCACTGACAAATCAGCAGTGGGTGAATGATCAACCACTCATTTTCCTTTTCCCTCTGGTCACCACATTCATCCTCTCTCTCTCTTTTTCTTTTCTTGGATTTGTTTTTACCTCCATTCCTTCTTAACTTAGGTAATTCCACATTCCTGATAGGCCCAACCAAAATAAACCTATTTTCTAAATTCTATGTCAAAGAAGAACTTACCTTAGAAGGGAATTCTTAAGCCTTCTTAGAGTCAGAAGACCCAGGTTCGTCCCCCTCACTAGCAGATTTTGACGACTCAGATTCAGAGTCTTGAGCCTGACTTGCCTTTTATTGCTCATTCAATTTCTTTGAGAGAGCCCTAGATGTCGTCGTTTTGCGAGAAAGTATTTTCACTCTTCTTAGCCTGGGTTTGGGAGTTGTGATAGGTGGAGGAGGGGTAGATGAATCAGAGGGAGTGGGCTGTGGAGGAGTTCCGGGATTGTCTAGTGGGTTTGTCATTATGGTTGATTTCTTGAAAGAATTGATGAGTTAGAACTTTGGAGAAGAAATGAATTGAGAGTGAATAAGGTTACTGATGGTTTTGAATTAAGAGGGTGGCATGAAGTAATGATGAGTATTTAAAGTGAAAGACTCAATTAATGGATAACGGTAGCTTTTGGCTGTTAATTAGAGGTCTAATCAACCTGAAATGCAGGTTGAACGAATAGTTAGGCTTCCCTAGATTTTAGGCAATTTTAATGGTTAGAATTCTAATGAGGACGGAACTGGTTTAAAACCAAACGGATAGGATTTTCTAGGGAGTTGAACGATTTTAGGACTCTGCTCATGATTTAAATATTTATATTTCTATTCCTACGGAATAGAAAGCATAACTTGGCATTCAGATGAACTAATATTGATGAACCAGGTTCTTCATTCAGAATTCTCTTGACCATGCCTCAATTTACCAGAATAGAGAAAATTTTGTAAGAGATAATTGAGTCATATTAACACATGCCGCAGGAGTATACTATTTACAGTGTGAAACTGAGCAATATTTAATCTAATTATACATTATTACAGATTTTCTAACCAAAGTTGTTTTCATTTTTTTCCGTTTAACCTTGAACTGGTCCTTTTAGATGATCATTATCATCCTTAATTCCAACCTGTTCCTCTCAAAGTAGTCTCTACCTAAGGTTTTTGTGAAGATGTCATCAATTGGCTTCATAGAAACACAAATCTACACACTGATCAAGCATTTCTCATAGTTGTCCCTCAAAAATGATGGCTAACATCTATGTTCATATTTCTCTTATGATGAATCGGATTCTTGGTCATACTAATAGCGCTAGTGTTGTCACAAAAATAGGGATGCAACCGGCATCAGTTCCAAAATCCATTAATTGTTGTTTGATTCACAACAATTGGTCACAACATAAAGCAGCGGCAACATACTCAGCTTCAGTAGTAGATAAGGCTTTTGAATTTTTCTTTTTAGTAGCCCATGACACAAGACATGAACCAATAAAGTGTTCATAACCTAAGGTGCTCTTCCTATCCACAAGGAATCATGCATAGTCAGCATCATCATACCCTACTAGATTGAAATTACTACCTTTAAGGTACCACAGACACAGATCACTAGTGACTTTCAAATATCTCAGTATCCTCTTGACATCAGTCAAGTGAGATTCCTTAGGATTTGCCTGCAAATGAGCACAAAGCCCTACACTGAAAACTATGTCAGGTATACTAGTAGTAAGATACAAAACTGAACCAGTCATACCTAGACAACTTCTGATCAATATATGAACCAGGTTCATCTATGTCTAATTTAGTAGTTGTTGCAATGGGTGTGTCTATTTCCTTTGATTCTTCTACTTTAAACGTTTTAATCAACTCTTTTTCATATTTCTGCTGATGGATGATGATTCCATTTAGGTTTTATTTGTTCTCTAAGACTAAGAAAAAAATAAGCTCACCCATCATACTCATTTCAAACTCTCACCCCATTAATTTGGTAAAATCCTTACTTAGTTTGTTAGTGGTTGCCCGAAACATTATGTCATCAATAGATATTTGTACTACAAGAAGATTCTTACCTTTTTCCCTCGGAAATTGAGTACTATGAATTTTATATCTTTTGAAGCCATGTTCAAGCAGGAATTTGGACACTCGTTCATACCATGCTCTAGGAGCCTGCTTGAGTCCATAAAGAGCATTGTCTAATTTGTACACATGTTCCGGACACTCCTTGTTCTCAAAACCTAGAGGGAGTTTTAATAAACACTTCTTCTTTTAGGTAGCCATTCAGGAAGGCACTTTTTACATCCATCTGATGAAGAGTGAATTCCATGTGTGTTGCAGAGGCTATGATGAGTCTTATTGCCTCTAGTTTTGAAATTGGAGCCAAGGTATCATCATAATCTATAACCTTCACTTGGCTATAGCTTGGACTACCAGTCTTGCGTTATTTCTTGTAACTATTCCATCTTTACCATGCTTGTTTCTGAAGACCCATTTATTCCCAATTACTGACCTGTCCTTGGGTCTTGGAACTAGATGTCAAACTTGACTTCTCTCAAACTAATTCAGTTCATCTTGAATTGAATTTACCCAATATGTATCCTGCAAATCCTCGACAACATGTTTAGGTTCAATAAGAGATACAAAGCATCAACAGCACACAGATTCTTTAATTGTGATCTAGTTTTAACTCCAGAAGTTGGATTAGTGATTATGTTCTCAATGGGATGAGAACTTTGATACTTGTGAGGTTTCACAACCAACTGATTTCTGTATGATGTTTCTCCCATGTTTTGTTACTGGGGAATAGGGTCATGAACAGGTTCCATTAAGGGATTCATTTAAGTTTCTCTTTGTTCAGTTCCCCCTGTCAAGTTGCCATTGATAGAAGAACATGTTCCTGTTGAAACACGTTCTCAATACATACTAAACGTGTGTTCATATTTGTAGGTTTTGATAAATGACAAACGACGCGCAATTGACATATGACGAGGTCCAAGCACAAGCGCGCAATTGACACATAACGAGGTTCAAGCACAAGACGAACAAAGATCATGATCAAGCAAAGAAATAAAGTTATACATGAGTCGTTCTTTAATTGTGATCTTGATCCGAAAATTGACTCAAGACTTAGCTTCTCTCGTAAAATCATTTTTATCAAATCATGCATATTTAATTTAAAGCAAAATGACTTTCAAACATTTTATTTTAGCCAAAATGATTTTTAAACATGCCTCTCAAATCTGGACAAAGATAATCGATTATGCACTTTATGATAATCGATTATGTTAAGACAATGTACACCAGATTTACAAAGCTGAACAGTAATCGATTATGTACCTTATGATAATCGATTATGTTAAGGCAGTGTACATTAGATTTTTCAAAGCTACAAGATAATCGATTATGTACCTTATGATAATCGATTATGTTGAGGCAGTGTCCATCAGATGTTTCAAAGCTACAAGATAATCGATTATGTACCTTATGATAATCGATTATCTTGAGGCAGTGTCAATCAGATTTTTCAAAGCTATAAAATAATCAATTATGCACATTATGATAATCGATTATGTTAAGGCAGTGTCTATCAAATTTTACAAGACTCTAAAATAATCGATTATGTACTTTATGATAATCGATTATGTTAAGACAGTGTAGTCCGAAGTTTTCAAAATATAAAAGATAATCGATTATCCATATAGCATAATCGATTATGCAAATGACCGTTGCCAAAGTATTTTTAAACTCTGAAAGATAATCGATTATACACAATCTGATAATCGATTATGCTAAGTAAAATCTGCATATGATTTTTTGAACGTTGTCAGGTAATCGATTATACACAATCTGATAATCGATTATGCTAAGTAAACTCTGAATATGATTTTTTGAACGTTGTCAGGTAATCGATTTTACGATTTGGATAATCGATTATTCTGCTTAAAATCTGGGAATGATTTTTGAACGATTGGAAAATAATCAATTATGCAAATCAGATAATCGATTATCTTAGCACAAAATCAGCAATTCTTGATTGGTAATTAGGCAACGGTTGTGGGGGTTTTGAACACTATAAATACAATTCAAAATCAGTCATCTAAGTACAACAACTGATCATATTCTTGCTAAAGCTTGCATACTCTCATATACATCATTTTATATTTATTTCATAAGTTTTTGAGAGCCAAACTCTTGAGGAAAGTTGTTGTGTTCTTGAGCGTATTTATTTTACTCATATCTACTCTTAAAGAGAGTCTGGTCTTGAGTGCTAAGTGTTTATATACACTTGAAGGGAAGTGTTAATCCCTTGTGGTTGTAAGAATGAACGTTTTCATTCCTTCGGTTGAAGTCTTGAAGTGTGGTATCTTCGAGCAAAGGTTGTTGAGGCTTGTGTGACTCAAGTTCTCAGTTTGTAACGGTTTGTTAAGCACCCGTAAGCTTAACGAAGTTAGTGGAATCTCGAGAGAGTCTCTCGGGGACTGGACTAGCCACAGGTTGTGGTGAACCAGGATAATTTCGGTGCGTTCGTTCCTTATTATTTACTTACCGCACTTATTTCAATCCTGCAATTTTTAATTCCGCAAGTTTATATTGTTTTTTATTATAACGCTATTCACCCCCCCCCCCCCCTCTAGCGTTAAGCGTATATTCTAACAATTGGTATCAGAGCCCAACTCTCTGAAAGACTTAACCGTTTGAGAGAAACAATCCATGGCTTCTACTCGTGACTTTAATGCAGGAATAGGTGAAGGACAATGTTCCACCAGACCACCACTGTTCGACGGCACAAACTATACATACTGGAAGGAAAGGATGAGAATATTCATCCAATCGAATAATTTTCATCTATGGAAGGTTATAACAAATGGAGAACAAATTCCAACCAAAAAGGTTGAAAATGAATGGGTTCCAAAATCCGAAGATGAATACGATGCGGATGATATCCGAAAAGTGCAGAACAATGCTAGAGCCATCAACTTATTGTATTGTGCTGTAAATGCTGATGAATACAGAAAAATATCATGTTGCACAACGGCTAAGCAAATGTGGGATAAGCTGGAAATCACGTACGAAGGTATGGACCAGGTAAGAGAAGCTAAAATTGATTTTCTAACCCATGCATATGAACTGTTTCACATGAAGGAAAGCGAGAGGATCGATGACATGTTCGAACGATTTTCAAAAATCGTCAATGACCTACATGCTCTTAAGAAGACCTTCACGGATAAGGAACTTGTCCGAAAAATTATTCGAAGTCTCACTCCGGAATGGCGTTCCAAGGCCGACACAATTCAAGAGTCTATCGGCATTTCAAATGTCACCATCGACGGACTAAGAGGTAATCTTAAAACCTATGAATCTACTATACTTAACCCTCCTTTTAATGATCAAGGAAACAAAGAATTGCCCTCAAGGCAAGCCCGTCTCAACCTCAAAATGATGAGGACTCAAACAACGGAGATAACCAGTTCGGACTCGTTATTAAGAGGTTTCAAAAGTTCATGCGAAAAGAGTATGAACGAAAAGGCAAACAACAAGGAGATCAAGTAAAGTGCTATGGATGCGGAGAAATCGGGCACATTAAATCAAATTGCCCAAATGTCAAAAAGGAGAAGAAACCCTTCAAGAAACAACGAGCATACATATCTTGGGGAGGTGACTCCGGAGACGAGTCAAGTGAGGAAGAAGAAGACGAAACCGCAAATCTTTGTCTCATGGCGCACGAAGACAATCAAGAAGAGGTACGTCAAATTTCTTCTAAAAATTTCTTTTCTCTTGAGGAAATGCAAAATGCTTTTGATGAATTGTATAGTGAATTCATTAGAGCTTTCGAAACTGTTAGAGACGTAAAGAAAAATTCTTCTTTGAAAGAAAAAGATTTTGAAAAACAACTCTCTATGAAAGAAAAAGATTTGAAAAAATTGATTTTGGAAAATTAGAAGTTGAAAGAAGAAAACAAATTTTTCGGCAAGAGAAGCGCCGACAAACCTGAGAGTTCTAGTAAAAATTGTATTTCTTGCATGCATCTAAAAGATGAAGTAGAAATACTTAAGGGCACCCTAGATAAGTTCAATTCTTCTCATAAAAATTTGAATGATGTTCTTGTCAATTTGAAATCGACCAAACATGGCATAGGTTTCAAAAACGAGCCTAAAGAAAAAGTTGAAGCCATCCCCCAACAACCTAAGGCTCAACCTAGGATAAATAAAGTAAACGTTCAACCTAGGTATAACAATCCTAAAATCAACATGCATGCTAGACCAAACACTAGAAGAAACGTTGAACAATTTAGAACACCTAGAAATGGCTTTCAACAATCGCAACCTAGACACACTCGACCTAGAAATAATTATTCTAGAAACGCTGCATATCCTAGAACAAACAGTAGGAGAAATGATTTTCAAGAATTGCGCAATAGCCATATTGTCAAAAATAGAGCAAACAATTTTCGTACCTCCAACTACTACCAACCTAGAAGAATGCATAATCCTAATGTCATTTGTCATTATTGTAGTCGAATAGGACATATTGCTCCTGCTTGTTTTACTAGACACAGACACAACTGCATGTCAAGCACAACAGCATTTTACACCTAACTCTCAAGGACCCAAAACAGCTTGGGTACCAAAAACACATTAATTTCTCTTGTAGGTATGTTTGAAGGAATCAAGTGTACTTTGGTACCTTGATAGTGGATGCTCCAAACACATGACCGGAGATGCATCCAAGTTCCTTCAACTAGAACACAAGGAAGGAGGAAACGTTATTTTTGGAGATAACAACAAGGGAAAAATTATCGGCATTGGCTCGGTCGGTAAGAATGAATCTTCTTCCATTAAGCATATATTGCTAGTTAAAGGTCTAAAACATAATCTCTTGAGCATAAGTCAATTGTGTGACAAGGGAAATCTTGTTTTGTTTGATTCGGAAGAATGCTTAGTTTTTCGTCGTAGTGATTTTAAAATTATTCTTCGTGGTTTTAGAATTGATAACATCTATATGATTGATCTTGAGAACTCTTCATCAGAGTATGCGAATTGTCTTATGAGTAAAGAAGATGATATGTGGTTATGGCATCGTAGAGTAGCTCATATCAACATGCATCTTTTAAACAAATTGGTTTCACAAAATTTAGTTATTGGTCTTCCAAATTTGAAATTTGAAAATGACACTATTTGTGATTCTTGTCAAAAAGGGAAGCAAACAAAAGCATCTTTTAAATCTAAGAATATTGTTTCAACTACAAGACCTTTGAAACTTCTTCACATGGATCTCTTTGGACCATCTCGCATTGAAAGTCTTGGTAGAAATCGTTATGCTTTTGTTATTGTTGATGATTATTCTAGATTTACATGGACACTATTTCTTGCTCACAAAAGTGAGGCTTTTCAAAATTTTAAATGTTTTCTTAAACGTGTTCAAAATGAAAAGAACACAACCGTCACTTCCATAAGAAGTGATCATGGGGGAGAGTTCGATCACAATCTGTTCGCGGACTTTTGTGACGAACTCGGTATTGAGCACACCTTCTCTTCTCCACGTACACCACAACAAAATGGAGTGGTGGAACGGAAAAATAGGTGTCTCGAAGAGATGGCTAGAACCATGCTCGATGAGGCTAAGATTCCCAAACAATTTTGGGCGGATGCCGTGAGTACCGCATGCTACGTTTTAAACAGAGTAGTCATAAGGCCAATACTCATGAAAACTCCCTATGAACTCTATAAGGGAAGGAAACCTAATCTCTCCAATCTTAGAGTATTCAGTTGTAAATGCTTTATTCATAACAACGGAAAAGATAATTTGGGAAAATCTGATGCCAAATCGGATCAAGGAATTTTTCTTGGTTATTCATCACGTAGCAAAGCATATAGAGTATTCAATAATAGAACCGAAACTGTTGAGGAATCCCCTCATATTGTGTTTTCCGAAAATAATGCTCGCTTGGCGAGAAAGGATTCTAGTTTTGATCTTGCAGGTATTTTAAACACAATAAGTCCCCAAGACAAAGCACAAGAGGAAAATCCAAAGGAAATTCAAGATGAAATCTTGGAACAATCATCGGAGGAAGCGCCACCACTGGAGAAAGAAACGAAACTGCCCAACGCGTGGAGGACAATCAAAGACCATCCTCTCGACAAGGTAATTGGCGACATTGAACAAAAGGTAAGTACTCGAAACAATCTTAAGAACACCTTAGGACATACTGCTTTCGTTTCTCAAATTGAACCCTCAACCATTTCCGAAGCAATTGGGGATGAGCATTGGACCTTGGCAATGCAAGAGGAGCTTAACCAATTCAAACGAAATGACGTTTGGGAATTGGTGCCAAGACCCGACAATCATACCATAATTGGTACGACATGGGTTTTTCGAAATAAATTAGATGAAAATGGTGTAATCACTAGAAACAAAGCTAGGCTTGTAGCAAAAGGTTACAATCAAGAAGAAGAAGTTGACTATGAAGAAACGTATGCACCCGTAGCAAGGTTAGAAGCTATTCGTTTATTACTTGCTTTTGCCTCTTCTATGAATTTCAATTTATATCAAATGGATGTAAAGAGTGCTTTTCTAAATGGTTTTATTCAAGAAGAAGTTTATGTTGAACAACCCCCGGGCTTTGAAGATTTTAAATCTCCCGATCATGTTTTCAAACTTAAGAAAGCCCTTTATGGTCTTAAACAAGCTCCCCGAGCTTGGCATGAATGATTGAGCAAATTTCTTTTGGACAATGAGTTCATTAGGGGGAAAGTTGACACCACACTATTTATTAAGCATAAAAACAATAATATTTTATTAGTTCAAATCTATGTGGATGATATTATTTTTGGTGCTACTAACAATGCTTTGTGCAAGGAATTTTCTGATTTAATGACAAGCGAATTTGAGATGTCTATGATGGGTGAGCTAACCTTCTTCTTGGGGTTGCAAGTGAAACAAATGAAAGAAGGAACTTTCATTTGTCAATCCAAATATTGCCAAGAGTTGCTAAAATGATTTGAAATGAGCAACGCCAAAGCAATGGCCACTCCAATGAGCACATCCGATCATCTTGACAAAGATGAGAAAGGTAAGGAAGTCGACACCAAGAAGTATCGAGGTATGATCGAATCCCTTCTTTATCTTACTTCTAGTAGACCGGACATAATGTTTAGCGTATGTTTATGCGCTCGATATCAATCATGTCCGAAGGAGTCGCACCTAACTGCGGTTAAGCGGATAATGAAGTATCTTGTTGGTACTATAAATGTGGGACTATGGTATCCCAAAGGTTCTTCATGCCAACTTGTTGGCTATTCCGACTCCGATTTTGCGGGTTGCAAATTGGACCACAAGAGCACTAGTGGCACTTGCCATTTGCTCGGTAGCTCTCTTTTATCTTGGCTTAGTAAGAAACAGGTAAGTGTTGCGTTGTCCACAACCGAGGCTGAATATGTAGCCGCAGGGAGTTGTTGTGCTCAAATCCTTTGGATGAAACAACAACTCTCGGACTATGGACTAAGTATCGATCATATCCCTCTTAGATGTGATAATACTAGCGCCATATGCTTGACGAAGAACCCCGTTCTTCATTCAAGAACAAAACACATTGAAATTAGGCACCACTTTATAAGAGATCACGTTCTCAAAGGTGATGTCGAAATTGAGTTTGTTGAAACCAAATCTCAATTGGCCGACATTTTCACAAAGCCTTTAGAGAAAGAGTCCTTTTTCCGAATTCGTAGTGAACTCGGGATTCTTGACTCCACGTTGATCTAAGTCATGCATTGCATTTTCTTCTTTTCATTACTAACTTGAGCTTCGGAGGCGCCTAATTCTGTTCTGCAGGTATCGCCCCAAAGATAGGGGGAATTATAAAGCACTGGTGCAGAATAATCGATCTCTTTTAGGAATAATCGATTTCCTTTAAGTACATAATCGATTATCAAGTATCAATAATCGATTATGTTGACATTATATTGTCCGTTTTATAATTGCAATATTGGTTAATCATTAAACTAGTTATTTACTTATTTTTTTGCTAATGTCAAAAGGGGGAAGAGTAAGGGCTATGCACTTAATATTTATTGGCATAAATTGAGGGGGAATTCATATGTTGAGGGGGAACTAATTGCATATCTATATACTTGTCTTGGATCGTCATTATGAATTCTCTAATATGCATATCCCGATATTGGTTTGCCATTATCAAAAAGGGGGAAATTGTTGAAACACGTTCTCAATACATACTAAACGTGTGTTCATATTTGTAGGTTTTGATAAATGACAAACGACGCGCAATTGACATATGACGAGGTCCAAGCACAAGCGCGCAATTGACACATAACGAGGTTCAAGCACAAGACGAACAAAGATCATGATCAAGCAAAGAAATAAAGTTATACATGAGTCGTTCTTTAATTGTGATCTGGATCCGAAAATTGACTCAAGACTTGGATTCTCTCGTAAAATCATTTTTATCAAATCATGCATATTTAATTTAAAGCAAAATGACTTTCAAACATTTTATTTTAGCCAAAATGATTTTTAAACATGCCTCTCAAATCTGGACAAAGATAATCGATTATGCACTTTATGATAATCGATTATGTTAAGACAATGTACACCAGATTTACAAAGCTGAACAATAATCGATTATGTACCTTATGATAATCGATTATGTTGAGGCAGTGTCCATCAGATGTTTCAAAGCTACAAGATAATCGATTATGTACCTTATGATAATCGATTATGTTGAAGCAGTGTCCATCAGATTTTTCAAAGCTATAAAATAATCGATTATGCACCTTATGATAATCGATTATGCTGAGGCAGTGTCCATCAGATTTTTCAAAGCTATTAAATAATCGATTATGCACATTATGATAATTGATTATGCTGAGGCAGTGTACATTAGGTTTTTCAAAGCTACAAGATACTGTAAAATAATAGATTATATACTTTATGATAATCGATTATGTTAAGACAGTGTAGTCCGAAGTTTTCAAAATATAAAAGATAATTGATTATCCTTATAGCTTAACCGATTATGCAAATGACCGTTGCCAAAGTATTGTTAAACTCTGAAAGATAATCGATTATACACAATCTGATAATCGATTATGCTAAGTAAAATCTGCATATGATTTTTTGAACGTTGTCAGGTAATCGATTATACACAATCTGATAATCGATTATGCTGAGTAAAATCTGAATATGATTTTTTGAACGTTGTCAGGTAATCGATTATACGATTTGGATAATCGATTATCTTAGCACAAAATCAGCAATTCTTGATTGGCAATTAGGCAACGGTTGTGGGGGTTTTGAACACTATAAATACAACTCAAAATCAGTCTTCTTAGTACAACAACTGATCATATTCTTGCTAAAGCTTGCATACTCTCATATACATCATTTTATATTCATTTCATAAGTTTTTGAGAGCCAAACTCTTGAGGAAAGTTGTTATGTTCTTGAGCGTATTTATTTTACTCATATCTACTCTTAAAGAGAGTCTTGTCTTGAGTGCTAAGTGTTTGTATACACTTGAAGGGAAGTGTTAATCCCTTGTGGTTGTAAGAAGGAACGTTTTCATTCCTTCGGTTGAAGTCTTGAAGTGTGGTATCTTCGAGCAAAGGTTGTTGAGGCTTGTGTGACTCAAGTTCTCAGTTTGTAACGGTTTGTTAAGCACCCGTAAGCTTAACGAAGTTAGTGGAATCTCGAGAGAGTCTCTCGGGGACTGGACTAGCCACAGGTTGTGGTGAACCAGGATAATTTCGGTGAGTTCATTCCTTATTATTTACTTACCGCACTTATTTCAATCCTGCAATTTTTAATTCCGCAAGTTTATATTGTTTTTTACTATTACGCTACTCACCCCCCCCCCCCTCTAGCGTTAAGCGTATATTCTAACAGTTCCATCACCTAATCCTTCTTTCGGTGCAACTTTAGCTTGAGCTGAGACTTCACTCAAATCTTTTACCATCCCAATAGCTTCATCCTCATGTTCATGTCTCTCAGAAAGAATCTTAGTTTCATAAAAACTATATATACACTTTATTCTACACACAATCCTTATTGAACCCTTTATAAGCTTTGCTATATGAAGAATATCCCAAGAATACTCCCTCATCACTTCTAGATTAAACTTACCTACGGATTCTTTTCCATTATTGTGTACAAAGCACTTCCATCCAAATGCCCTAGATGGGATATATTTGGTTTTCTCCCTTTAAGTAACTCATAAGGAGTCTCCTCTACAAAAGGTCTAGTCATGTATCTATTAATAATATAACATGTAGTATTTACAGCCTTGCCCAGAAGCTATGGGGTAGTTTACCAGAAAGAAGCATAGTCCTAGCCATATATTCAAGAATCCTATTCTTTCTTTCAACTACTCCATTTTTTTGAGGAGTCCAAGGGGCAGAAAAATTATGATCTATACCATGCTCATCACAAAATTAAGCAAATTTAGCATTTTCAAATTCAGTTACATGATCAGACCTGATTGATGCAAGTTGATTAACTAGCTGTTTCTGAGTTTTACTAACAAAGAAACTAAACATGTCAAATTCTTCATCCTTAGATTCTAGAGACAATACCCAGGTAAACCTAGAATAATCATCAACAAGTACCATCACATATTTCTTCATCCTTAGATGTTAGAAATAGTACACAGGTTCATTGGACCAAAGAGATCCATATGAACTAGTTCCATCGCCCTGATTATGCTTACCATTTTCTTGCTTTTAAGGAATGATCTTACTTGTTTCCCCCTTACACAAGCCTCACAAACTTTGTCTTCCTTGAACTAGATGTTAGGTAACCCTATCACCAGGTCCTTGGAGACTAATTTGTTGAGTTGACTCGGACTTGCATGACCAAGTCTTTTGTGCCACAAAAGGGAATCATTTTCCAACACACTCAATCAAGTGAGTTCATTTTATGAAAGAGTAGAAAAATTTACAATGTAAATATTGTTAACTCTTTTTTTCCCTGCAAAAAAATCTTGTCAGTGGTAAGATTAATCAAAAAAATTGGTAGAGGTGAATGCTACCAAGTTACCTCTATCACACAACTTTGATTGCCTTATTAGGCTGTATTTTAGGCCATCAATCAAGTAGAAATTCTCAATAGAGTGTGAATCAGTCTTACCTACCTTTCCAACCCCAATGATCTCACCTTTCTTCCCATTTCTAAAGGAGACATTACCTCCTTTGCGGTAATCAAGTGAAAGGAATTGGTTCTTACTACATGTTATATGCTTTGAGAAACTACTATCCATGTACTATATTTAGCTGCTCTCCTTCACTTGGACCCATAAAAAGAACTCATGGGTTAGTCTTAGGAACCCAAACTAGTTTGGGTCCCTTTCTATCGGCAAAAGGGTGAAATAGATTCTTTTTACCCCAACTTGGCAACCTATTTTTCCCTTAAACAAATTCTTTATTTTTTTTACTAGCTTTTTCTTTTGAAACATATTAAAATTTATAGTGACCAGTTTTATCAGAGTGTGTGCAAATTATGTTCTTAGGAAGTGTGAGGTACTTGCTTTTGGGATCCCATTTAGGTGCAGGGGTCCCGTATCCAAGTCCTCTCTTATTACTACTATGGTGTTCATGTAACCACGGAACTGCGTCGGATGAACTATTCTATTTAAAGATTCTATCTAGCTTGTGCATAACCTTATTTAGATCCTCCTTATAGACTCTTATCTGCTCATCTCTTTTGTACAACTCATCTTTCATTTTTCCTACATTTTCTTCTAAAGTGAGTTGTGTGTGATCAACTTTCTTTTTACCAGTTCCTAATTTCAATTTTAAATTTATGTATTTAAGCTCTAGGACAGTGGTGTCAAGTTCATGAGACTAGTTCTTTAACCTTAGAATTTTTATTTTCACTTTCACTAGCCCTAAGTTCTAGATTTTGTACTTTGTTTTCAAAATCACACACTCCTTAGACAGTTTTTCCTTTTCATTGTTTAGATTCAGATATTCATCAATGAAATCTAGCAATAGTTTAGATAACCTTTCTTTAGTCAGAAATTTAATCTTGTCTTTGAGATGAACCACACTTACCTCTTGTTTATCATCTGATTCTCCGATGGCCATAAGTGCTTGTTCATCTCCAGCTTTATCTTCTGAATCCTCATCTGATGTTTCTCCCCAAGTAGCAGCCATAGCCTTTGTTTATCCTTTGTTTCTTTTGGGTTGAACCTGTTCCTTCGTTCGGCCCTTTCCTTCATCCATTCAAATTCCCACTGAGGACAGTTCTTAATCATGCGATCAGTCTTCCAAATTTGTCGCAACCTCGTTGGTTTGTTTATCAGGAGCCCTTGGTTTGTTGAAGATGGTACCTCCTTAAGAACTCTTTCTTCTAATTAGGTACTTTTTGAAATCCCTTGTGATCATGGTCATTTCATCATCCTCCAGATCTGCACCTTCAGCTATTTTGAGAGCCAGACTCTTTTCCTTCTTGGGTGCATACATTTTCATGATTTGCGTTCTCAGTTCATAGATAGTGAGATTACCAATTAGTTCATCCAACTTGAGAGTAGCAATGTTCTTTGATTCTTGAATAGCAGTGATTTTGCTTTCCCAAGTTTCTAGTAAGACCCTTGTCAAGATTTTCTTAACCTTGTCTTCTTCAAGGATAATTCTCCTAAGAGATTTAAATTCATTTGTTTGTATTGTGAACCTTGTGTACATCTCCTGGATAGTTTCTCCTTCCTTCATAGTGAATTTCTCATATTGAGAATATAGCAGCATTCCTCTAGATCTATTTACTTGAGGAGTTCTTTCATGAGTCACTTGTAAAGTATTCCACATCTCCTTAGCAGTGGTAAAGCTTAATCTTGTTGTACTCGTCTGGACCCAGTCTATATACAAGAAATTTCTTGGCATTGGCATTCTTTTTCCATTTCTTTAAGTCTTCAGCAGTGCAGTCAGCTCGTTTCTTTGGCACATCCACTCCTTTAGCTTTCTTCTATATGTTCCTTCTGCTACTATTGCGGAATAATAAATATAGAGAGTAAAGAACACAAGCATTTTACGTGGAAAACACCCGGCTCAAAAGGTGAAAAAACCACAACCTACTACTCAGTAAGATTTTCCCCAACACATTACTAAATCACTGAGCCAAAATAGCATTTATAAAACTCTTTGTAAACCTAAGGATTACCTCTAATCCCGTTCTAGCAACCAGCCTCTAACTGTTGCAACAGCTTCAACTTATCTCTAGCTTAAATACTCAAAGTACCGATTACAATTGCTTCTAGATAAAGCTGAAAGGTACAGTATGTACACACTTACTACAATTGAATAAGAAATAAAGAAAAACACATAAAACTCTTTATGGAGCTGGTTCTTTAATTTGGTTCATGCAGCTTCAGGTTTGCACACTTGAATCACACACAAACTGCTTGCAAAAAACATTGTTATTTTGCTCTCAATTGAAGTTCAACTTATGCTTATGTGCATTACATGTAAAAGAGAACAACACTGATATTTAATGGGTTAGTAATTAGAGATTCACTGGGATTCAGATGCTACTCTTCTATCGTAGAAGAGTCCTAGTTGATCTCATACTCTAAAACTATCCTCTTCCTAAACTGTGTTCTCTTTATGTAAGGAGTCTTTCTTTTCTTATCCAATATCAAACATTTTCGATCAAATCGGGAGATATTAATTCTGATAAGTTAGATTTATCTCCCTCACGTGCATCACACATGTTTGAATTAATCAAGACTGTGCTTTACAAGATGAACCTAGTCCATGTCTTAGTTCTTTTGCTAGACTTCAAAACTTCACATGTACTTGGGCCAACCGCTAAGCAAGCCACTTACCTCGAGCCAAGCTCAAATCAATCTATAATAATGCTCTATCCACGAAAATCTTGCTCTAGATGACCCCAATCTAGCCAAATCAATTACATAACGTAAATGTAACTACACGCAACTAATCTAGGTAATGAAATCAAAGTTAAGGCAAGAAAATAGAAAAACGCCCAAAAAGCCTCCTCGAGCCCACGTCTCAGAATTGGGTAGAAGTCACATTATGAAGACGCATTCACTCATGAGTCTAACCATAGAAAAATTGATCAACTCCAATACCAAAATCTCAATCAAAATTCCAAAATTCGGCCTAAGAACATTTCTCAGTTTTTCTCAACCTTTTCACCCCAAAATCGGAAATTAATGATGAAATAAAGCATAGATTAATGAGATATAATCATAAAGGAGTGAGGACTCATTATCCAATAATTTTTTCCAAAAATCTCTCCAAATTTTGCCACCAAGCTCTCAATCAAGTTTTTGTGTTATGAACTCAAATCCCTTGTTTTTGAACTTTAAGTTCTGCCTAGTGATTCCTTAATCGCGATCGCAAAAGTAGCTTCGCGATCGTGAAGATCAACTTTGCTGTACAGAAAAATAACTCTACATGATCGCATAAAACTCCATGCGAATGCAATGCTCCCACTGGCCACTCCGTCGCGATCGCGAAGAACAAATCTTTTGCAACAAAATACCAACAAAAATCTGCTATCTTTCCATGGTTAAAATTATGCGGTAACCACCCGAAACTCACCGAAGGCCCCCAGGACCTCAACCAAACATACCAGCCAATCCTAAAACACCATACGAACTTAGCCGATCGCTTAAATCAACGTAAAGTAATTATTTCGGCCAATTTAATTACCCAGTTTTACCCACCAGAAACTTTATTGCAAATAGTACTTGTTATTTGGCCCAAGAATATTATGACCTACCGACTCCTTTTCCCTCTTAAATTGTCTAAACTAATGTGTACATCCTTGGTAAAAGTTGCACCGGGCACCCGATTTGGTCGCCTCCATTTAACATATACCAACTTTTTAAATTTTTAACTTGCACCCACTTTATAAACAACTTCATCCCCCTTTCGTCTCCTCCTCAAAGTTATATCCGCCCTCAAGTACAAGCAGTTAATGCACTTACAATGGAAAAAAAGACAAACAATAATTATATATCATCAAACTGTGGATGTAAAGATAGGGGCCAGTGCTCCAATGGGAGGGCGATGATTGAATAAGGAGGACCACCTTTGAAGAATTAAAAGAATTGTATATTAATAATAATTAATTAATTTTTGACATTTATCTATTTTTGGAGGCACAAAAGAAAAGTATGTGTCCTTCAAGTTTGAACGTTTATAAAATTCTGGGAAAGGTAACTTGACACGTAGATCTTCCACCCTCGGGAGTCGTGATGGCGCCTACTAATAGGAGTTAGGAAAGCTAATTTTTGAATACCTCTTTAACGAACATCGATGATATTAACAACAATAAAGCATTTAACAATAAAGCGGAAGTCTCGAATATAATTTACCTAAAGAAATGCGGAAGTCTAACAAATCCTCTACCCAAGATTGGGGTCACAATACTCACGGACATCTAGAGAATACTAAACACAAGGTTCGAATGAAGCATAGAACTGTCTGCTACGGTACAATGATAACAAACTGGATGAAATAGAAAGGACTCCGAGCCAGCCGACGTTAGCAAGGCTACTTCGAGTGTCCCTGGACTGGAAGCTCGCTCCCAAAATACAACTGCTACTCAAATTCTGCTCCAACACCTGTATATATGCAAAACATAAAGCACAGAGTGTAGCATCAGAACAACACACCCCATGTGCCAGTAAGTGTCTGGCCTAACCCCGGGGAAGTAGTGACGAGGCTAGAAAGGACTACCGAACAAACCTGTGCAGTTCAATATATATATATATATATATATATATATATATATATATATATATATATATATATATATATGCAACAGAAGGAAGAACATAGAAATCAAACAGTTAAGAGGAATGGGAGCATGCTATGGGGGAAACAAAATTCCGGGTATAAAGGAAACAAGAAAAGAATAAAATTGTACGACGATAATAATAAACAAAAATAGGATAATCCACATACGAGAACAAGCACACTTAATCCATAATTTTTGTGGCGGCGCGCAACCCGATCCAATTATATTTAGGGTTGATGCGACGTACAACCCGATCCAATTATATTTAGTGGTGATGCGGCGTGCAACCCGATCCATTTATATTTAGTGGTGATGTGGCGTGCAACCCGATCCATTTATATTTAGTGGTGATGTGGCATGCAACTCGATCCAATTATATTTAGTGGTGATGTGGCGTGCAACTCGATCCATTTATGTTTTGTGGTGATGCGGCGTGCAACCCGATCCAATTATATTTAGTGGTGATGTGGCGTGCTACCCAATCCATTTATGTTTAGTGGTGATGCGGCGCGTAACCCCTTCTTATATAAAGATTCCAGATTTACACAAACAACAACCGCACATAAGGGGCGAGGGGAGCAACAATTAAATGTGAGAAATCCCGGCAAGGGAACACAACAACACAACAAGTCCCGACAGGGAGCAATATTAATAAACTCAATGTCCCGGCAAGGGATAGACTCAACAGGCAATAGAAACGTCCCGGCAAGGGAATTAGTCACATCTCTTTCTCTTTCTTTCATTTCTTACTCCATAATCATTTCATCTTTGAGCCAACGCTCCAAAGAGTTAGCAATTTAATAATTTTTTCTCATACTCTTCACTTTACATGGAAATCATTAAGTAGACAAGGAAGAACCACAACTATATAGGAATAAATACGAGTAGGGACCCACGGTCATGCTAGACATCAGTGCATAGATACTCGTCAGCATGGCTATACACTGTACTCAACATTTAGCAATTAACACATAATACTTTAATCTTATTCCCTCAAGCCAAAGTTAGATAAAACATTTACCTCAGTCCAAGAATAGCAATCAACTCCCTAATACCGTCTTTCCTTCACAATCCAACTCCAGAACAATGGTATCTAGGCATAATAAACTTAATAATATCAATAAAGGCTAAAAAAATCTCATAGCCCAGAAATGAAGTCCCTAGCATTCTTCCAAAAATACCAAATTCCGACCCCAGGCCCACATGGTCCAAACTCGAGGCTCGGACTCAAACCTAATCACTCATAACCCCACGAGTTCAAATATATAATTTATTTAAAGATTCGACCCCAAATTGAGGTTGAATCATCCAAAATCTCCAAAGCCCTAACTCTACCCAAAACCCCCAATTTCTACTTTGAATTCATGATTTATGGCTAGGAAATTAGTGATTACATGAAGAAATTAAGAGAGAATGAAGTTAAGAACACTTACCCAAGAAGCTATGGAGGAGAAGGAGTTTCAAAATCGTCTATGGGGTGTTGGAGTAAAGAGCTCGTGTGAAATAATGGCTAAATCCCGAGCTACTATTCTGTTTTGAACATAAAAATATGCTGGGAAAAAATTCCCTTCACGTTCGCGTGAACAGGGTCGCGTTCGCGAAGGGTGGACGGATCAAGACATCACGTTCGCGTGGTGCTAATCGCGAGTGCGTAGAAGAAGGGACTGGGGTCTGGGACTGGTTTGTACGCGAGCGCGAGATAGGACTCACGAAAGCGTTGAAAGGGGAAGCCTTGGCATCGAGAGTGCGTGGACATGTCCGCGAAAGTGAGGGAAGGAGGCAACCGAAGTTATGCGAACGCATGGCCTCGACGCGAACGCGAAGAAGAAGCTTGTTGTGTAAAAATTGCAGAAAATCTGCTATATATCCTAAGTTCAAAACACCCCGAACCACCTCCAAAATGCATCCGAGCCCTCGAGGCTCCTAACCAAGCATACACACTAACTCAACAACGTCCTATGAACTTAGTCGGGCGATCAAATCACCAAAATAACATCAAAATCAAAGAACTAAACCTCAAATTTATCATTTTCATCCTAAGTTCATAGACGTTCAGCTTTAGATATTTAGGCTCGAAACACGTCAAACGACGTCCGATTTCGACCAATTTTCACAAATAGTGCTTAATGCATATTTAAGACATGTACCAGGCACCGGAACCAAAATACTGGCCCGATACCTATATTTTCTAACTCATATTTATTTCAAATTTTTATATCATTTTTAGAAAAATAATTTCCCTCAAAAATTCGTTAATCGGGCTCGGAACCTAGAATTTCGATCCTGGGAATACGTCCGGGTCCCATATATTTCTACGGACCCTCTAGGACCGTCATATCACGGGTCCGGGTCCGTTTACCCAAAATGTTGACAAAAGTCAACTTTAACATATTACTATCAAAATTCATCAAATTTTTCACTCAATTCACATATTTCAACATAAAAGCATTCCGGCTACGCGCCTGGACTGCGCACGCATATCTAGGAAACTAAAAGCAAAGTTTTCAAAGCCTCAGAAGCACGGAAAAAAAAAGAAACCTGGTGATGACCCTTTGGGTTGTCACATAACTGAACTTTTTTTCTCTTCTAAATCGGGAGAGAGCCATATAGGAGTACCAAATTTGTTCGGAAAAATAACGTCATATTCAAACAACCAGAAACACAATTACAAGAAAAAGGAAAACTTATATACGCGAAAGAATATATCAGTATAGCAGCTATTTTCATGTTTTCATGACAGTATCATTATGAAGGGAAGAAGTCTCTAGAGCTGCAGTTCGCCAGTTACAAACAAAAACTTCAGCTACAAAACAAAAACTTCAGCTCTAGAGCTGAAGTTCGTCATTTACAAAAACAAAAACTTCAGCTCTAGAGCTGAAGTTTGCTAGTTACAAAATAAAAACTTCAGCACTAGAGAGCTGAAGTTTGCCAGTTACAAATTAAATACTTCAGCTCTAGAGCTGAAGTTCGCCAGTTACAGAAACAAAAACTTTAGCAATTACAAACAAAAACTACAGCACACTTGCTTCTTCAGTCACGTCTATTAGAATGCTGAATTTTTGCGTGATTGCCTTTGCTACTTCAGCCCTGTATGATAAAGTTACGCGAAAAAGTACGCTTGTAATCTTTTTTACAAAGCAAGCACAAGTTAAAACGTGACCTAAAAGTGGGTATAGATACAAATATCACACACCCTTGCCATGCCCTTTCAACATCAAGTTTGCAAACTCCATAACGTTTTTCTTCTTATACATTATGAAACTTAACCCATAGCTTTTTGCATCAGTTTATTTCTATATATATTTTAACATAATTTTGAGCAAAACTTTCTTCATTATTTTACGTCATTGTCGCATTATACTTGGTCTCATTTTGGAGTTACTTTGAGGTGTTGGGAATTGAATTTTTGAAACTTGTTATTATTAAGCTTGAAGCTCTTGAATTTGAAATTTTAAGTGAAAAATTTATTGTTTGATTTAAAGTGGATACTACAAAATATCTATAGCACCTTTGAAATGTTAATACTAAAATTTGGTCTAATTTGGAGATGATTTCAGGTAATTGTGATCGAATTTTGAAGACCAGAACTACAATATACAATATGCTATAAAGGTATAAAGCTATATTTTACAGTTTATTGTAATATTTACTTAAACAAAGTGCAATTTGTATATAGGTATAATGCTATATTTTAGGGTTATTGTAATATTAATCAATAACAATAATAACAACAATAATTACCCAGTGTATTCCCACAAGTGGGGTCTAGGAAGGGTAATATGTACGCAGACCTTACCCCTACCCCGAGGGTAATATTTAATCAATAATGTTACAATTTTGTAATAGAATACTGCAAGAGTATACAAGTTTACAATAACACACTACAACAATATACTATGATAATATACAATATACTATAACCGTATACTTCAACAACTATTATTTGAATTAACTGGGTGTTATTGTGCGAAGCTGAAATCGTAATTATAGCCCAGCTTTAGTGGTTAACTGAAGAAAAATAAAATTGATCTATCATTAAATGAGATTTTGAAGCTTTGAGTTTTGTATTAAAGACTTAATAGTTGTTTTAGCTGAATTGGAGTGACTTTGGTCGAAAATTTCACGCTGAAAACGAATTTTTTGTTGTGTTTCTATGAAATCTGGTACGGTTGTTTGGTTGCGTAAAATTGTGGTTGCTTTCAACTTCTTTGAGCATAAATGCGTATATTGTAAATATTTATAAGTGAGATTGTGTAACAGCCTAACCCGTTAGTAATATTGTCCGCTTTGTGTCTAGTCCCTCACGGGTTTAAAACGCATTACTAGGGTCTAAGTCTTGTTAACTTATATACTCATCATCCATCTTGTGTTTTCCCGATGTGCCGCATAAGATTTGCTTAGACTCAGCACTGAGGTTTGCCCTGCCTAACCGGGATTTGCCTAAACTAAGTTGAACTCTAACCCACCACATGTATGGCCGACACAAGAGTGGCTCTGATACCATCTGTAACAGCCCCGCCCGCTAGTGATAATATCCACTCTGGGCCTAGGCCCTCACGGGTTTAAAACGCGTAACTAGGGTGTAAGGTTTGTTAACTAATATACCCAGCATCCCTCTTGTGTTTTGCCGATGTGGGACTCTGTCTAATGCCTGGGGTGCTACAGATTATTTAATGGTATAAGCCAGTAACAATTAAAAATTTAAAGACAACCCAAAATTACATTCATGTCCAAACACAAATCTAATTTTCAAATATCATTTTTACTTGAAAAAAATTTACTTTATTGAAATTTTGCAATTCTTATGTCCAAACGTCCACTTCGTACTTCATAAATTTTCCCGTAGTATTTACGGATTGATTAAAGGAGAGTTGGTGTTGGTATCAACTGCTAATGTCTACTTAAGGGCATGTTTGGTAGGAAGGAAAATTTATTTTCTCATATTTAGTTGGCTTAAATATTTTATAAATACTTTGTTAAGAATATATTTTTCTCTATTTTCTACTCCCTATGTCTCATATTATGTGTTGTAGTTTTTTTATACGCCCGTTAAAAAAATATTAATTAGGAAAAGGATTGGACTATTCTACCTTTATTTATGTCTTAAGATATAATCTCTCTTCATTGAATATTCATTCTATTTATGTGTTATCTCCATCTTCAAGAACAATTATTATTAAGGGGTAAAAAAAGAACAAATAATCAATTTTGTCTTGAATTTCTAAAATGACGAATAATTGTAAACAACTATTTTTAATAATTACGATGTTATATAAGACGCCGGGAGAAGAAAATAACTATTCAAGAATGAAGAGGAAATTTCTCGAACCTCTCCCATGCCATTTCCAACTGATGGTTCCTACCCTACCGTCCCAAATAACCGTTAAGGTAAAATGCGATTTAATATCGTATTTTACATATTTTAATAACTAAGTTTTTTTTCACCTAAAAAGATATTTTGAGTCCAGAAAGATAATATTACGGTTCTGGACACCCAAACCCCCACCCTCCAAAAGGTAATTAATTTATCTCGTCGTCCATGAAAAATAAGTTTTAAGAAAATATTTTTCCTTCATTATACTAACCACACCCCAAGGGCAGGAAATTGCTTATTATACTGCATATACACTGGTATTCAATATCCATAAACGAGAAGTAACACGTTGTTCCCACGCCAATTTTTGAAGGTGAAATTCAACTTGATCCTCTTATTAAATTGTTAGAGGATATGTAACCTGGTCTCATGAAGTCCAAGTTGTAAATATTATATATTATAAGCTCTTTGACATTTTGAGAGCTTGTGTCATCACTTTTCTATCATGAGCATTGACCCGTTCTCATATATAATTGTCTGACCTATTGAAAAAAGATTCAGTGATTGGTTGTATTCATGTGCCAATATCCGTGGCATTCACATCTTTTTTTTTTTTTCCTTTTTGTTTATGTGATGACTTTAATGAATAAGAAACCAATTAAATAACTATATGGAGAGACACTTCAGTAGGGTTGTTAATTGCCATTATTTTACTTTTTTCAGTAAAAAATTCCTTCAGTAATTTTTTTACTTTCTTCAGTAAGGTTGTTAATTGGCATTGCTTTGTTTTACTTTCTAATTTTTTTCTGCTTTGTTTTACTTTCTAACTTCACACATATACAGAGAGAACGTATTGCAGTATTTAGAGACCAACTTTTATCGACAAAATTATATTTTTAAAATAATAAAACGATTAAAGTTGATTGCTATAGTTAATACCCGAAATATTTGGTCCTTTTACTTTAGAGACCAAAGTTAATCGCTAATTAGCGACCAACTTTCAACAACAACAAAAACAACTACCTAATATACTCCCACCAGGTGGGGTCTGGGGAGGGTAATATGTAGACAAGCCTTACCCCTACCCGAAAGGGCAGAGAGGCTGTTTCCAATCAACCCCCGGCTCATAGGATAAAAGGAAAAACAACAGTAAAACACAACAAAGACAAAAACAAAAACAATAGAGCATTAGTAACTCCGGCAGAAATAGCGAAAATAGCGTAAAATAATTATCTAAACATACGAAACATAAATACAATCGCATGCAATACTATCATACAGCAACTACCATAACTAACAGCCATAGGGAGGACATAAGCTAAAACACAAATCATCGATGGATAACCCTGCTGACCCACACCCAACCCCGGATGAGGCGCACGAAAAACTCTAATAGCCCCTATCCTACAACCCTGATTCTAGACCTCCAGACTTTCCTAGTGACCAACTTTGATCCCTAAAATAAAGGGACAGGCAATATAGCGATCAGACATATTTGATCACTTTTTGGTCGCTTTTAGGTATATAAGCGATTAACTTTGATTATTTTTTGCGGTCGCTTTTTACCAAATTTTTGACAAAAGCAATAAAATCACTATAGTGCTTGTGATTCACAGTCACTCACAAAGCCGAATAGGACAATTTCGTGCAAAATTTTGCATATTCTCACTACAAGTCACCCAACTCCAGAATAGATAAATGAGCAAAGATCAGTTTTAGCCTGCAACAAAAATTATAAATATTCGGTAGCCACAAAAGTATATAAATCATGTATGTACACATTATCATTATATATATATATATATATATATATATATATATGTGTGTGTGTGTGTGTGTGTGTGTGCGTGTGTGGAGGGGGGGGGCCCTTAACGAAATATTATTTGTCATTTTTACCCTTTAAAAATAGAGTTTACATTATACAAAATAGCCATTTATTTTCATAATTGTTGCGATCAAAACACTCACGCAAGTACACGTGATCGTCAAGTAATAGAGTAGTGAGTAGAGTATTGTTCCCACGAAGACTTATGATTAGCTTGTGACTTATTCAAACCCGATATTTTTGTCTATCCAAGAATTATATCACAAAGGAGGTTTAATTGTTTTTCTAACTAATTTCTAACAATTTAATCTAGCTAAAGCAGTTAACTAAACAAGCAGCAATTTCGGTTAACAAAAAATAGAGAAGGATATTCCGGGGTCACGGGCATATGTAACAATCGTGTTGTGTTTTTAGCTTCAAACGACTAATTCTGTTATCTGGGTTATTAATTGACAAGGTTAATATTACTCGTAAGAATCTGTCGAGTTCTTACTCGCCTATTCAAGTCAACTCAACGCCTATATATCTATGGAATCAAGATTAACAGGAATGCATTTAAAACTCCTGTATTTCAAACAAGCAAGGCGATTGGGTATATGTCTATCTCAATTGAGAATTCATTCCTCGATGCCTAGGTTCAAGAACTTGCTCTATTTAATTATATAGTAATCTAAAATTCCCACTTTCGAGTCCAACTAAAGATTCGTAGATAATACAGAATTAAATAAATAACTTAATATGATAAACCGACTTCGTCGAATCAAACTCCAAACAACAACATTCATATTTTATCCATGACTCTAGAACAATGAGTTCTAGCCACTCATACTATTATTCAACATAATCAGGTTCAATATCATACAATTATCAAAAACAGAGAGAAGAAAAGAAGACTTTGATGATCCAAAATTCTCCTTGCCTCTTGCCACTCTAATCCTTGCAAAACCTTATGAAAAACCTTGATAATTTGACCTTGGGCGAGCTTGATTTTATATAGGTTAAGTGGACTTTCCCCCCAGATTTCCTTATTTGCCCTGACTTTGACTCACGATCTCCCAGACATGCGCGGGCGCGCAGTGGGCCGCGCACCTGGCAGCGCATCTTCCCTGCTCTCGGAGGTGAAAATCATGCGCGGGCGCGCACTTGGGCGAGCATGACCATGTGTCGAACTTCTTAATTTTTTTAAGTTCTCTTCGACCCCATTTACTCTCTAGGGGCTTTAATTGCTCCCGAATGATTCCAATCAATCTTTTCTTGCACAAAATAGGCTTCTTAACCTACAATGAGTATGACTCGCTATTAATCATTACATACGATCGGAATATAATCAAGTAGAGGCAGAAACAACGGCTAAATCACCTAGATTTCGCCTATTATCAACACCACACACTTAAATCATTGCTAGCCCTCGAGCAATCACACTATACTCTCTAGACAACATGCCACTCAACCATTCCCTTTAGTGCATTCCACCTAGAGCAATACACATCGTTGCGCCTAGCAGTGAACATTCCTTGCCTCAGAGTTAACTCTCACGAGCCATGCAATATTTACACTTCCTCAAAGCACTCTACACAGAAGTCAAGACTTGTTTTTCTATCAAGAATCATATGCCCTCAAAATTATGTCACACAATTAAATTTGTTTCACACAATCGAGCCACACACTCACATATATCAATGGAAACACTCACTCTCACAAATAAAGTTACATGCATGCAATGAGTACCATAGGCTTGCCCTTAATGTAAATCTCTACTAATGTATGTTAGCTCGGATCAAAATCAGTTAGGACTTTTCATGTTTGTAATGTGGGCTTAAGGACGGATAGGGTAGATTAATGAATAGTGAGTAACCCTCCTAAGAACCTTCACACATCACATAATCACTTTTAAGAGCAAATTTTCCAGTCTCTTTAAGTTTCAAAAACCATATTACCCTTCAACGTTTCCTTCTTCTTTACGCACTCCAAATCATATCCACTAGGAAGAACCAGACTAAAATGTATTCATCTACAAAAAAAATTCAATTTATTTTTCTCGTC
This sequence comes from Nicotiana benthamiana, assembly GCA_034376525.1. Classification (NCBI taxonomy): domain Eukaryota; kingdom Viridiplantae; phylum Streptophyta; class Magnoliopsida; order Solanales; family Solanaceae; genus Nicotiana; species Nicotiana benthamiana. The sequence continues at coordinate 28,983,854 of CM067333.1, read as the reverse complement.
ATCAAAACGTTCCGCTAGTGGTGCATTTTCAAAGCAAGTGCACCTTTCAACCTCTCATTGGATTCACTCGAAGCTACCCCACTCATATTTCCCTTTTTTACTTCTTTTAGCGCTCATCTCACCATTAAAGTGCTTTAACAGGTAAGGAATCAAAATTCTGTCAATAAAGAGCAAAGGGGTACGAGCTTGTATTGTGGGTGCCAAGTAAAAAGTCTAAAGGCTCAAAAGGGTTACTATGGACAAATTCTATTTGTGATTAGCAATTTAGCTCAAGAAAGACCAAATAGAGCCTAAAATCATCTCTCAAACCAAGCATCACCTAGGATTTCGCTTCAACTCACATATCCGGCAAGTTCTAGACCCAAAATACAATGCATGGACTACACAAGTACTCACCACACGTGGCATATGACTCGTTCAGATCAGCTCATCAAAACATTCCATTTCAAGCACTAAAATCAATGATAAACACACAAATTAAGGCCCGTTTAATAAGATTCAACAATGAGAGCTATGCGTTACACTCTAGGATTTATGGTGTTCCGGTGTAACAACGCTTAGGGTTCTCTTTCAATTCACAGCTCATAGCGCACTATCCTAATCTACAGAAAAGAAAAGTACCTAAGCCTGGTTCAAGTTAAACCCTTGGAAAAGAACCATGGCCTAATGAAAACCAAGGGGGATTTGTTACACTACCTAAAAGAAATGAATAAAAAATCTTTTTTTGTTGTTTTCTGTAGACTCATTTCCGTCAAGAAAATTGTCTAAATGATCCGTCATCAGGAAGAGTCTACATATTTGTTGTTTTTTTTTTTCTTCGACTTATCTCCCTCAAGAACCCTGTCGAAAGGGATCCATTACTTCACATAAAGAAAACAAAAAGAAAACAAATCAATGTCACTCAGCAAACAAAACAACCATTTATACACTACTTACAACATACAATTAGGAAATTCCCCCACCCTACACTAAAAGGGAATGCCATGCCCTTATGGAGTGAAATTGAATGAAAGAAAAATGGGGTTATGGAACTTCCCAGAAGTATCACTCTTGGTCTGAGACAGTTGCGGGGTTCACGTTGCACGCGCGCCCCAAGGCTCATAACCAGCCGATGATCTTTTTCTCTGAATTTTTCTGCCAGTCAGCCAGCACATCCACACGGGCGCCCATTTCGTACACAGAGGTCCACAAACCAGCCACCTATTGTTCCATAGCTGTAATCCGAGACACCTGGGCTGTGCTTGAGGGTGTCGCAGTCTGAGAGGGCCCTCCAGCTTCTACATTTTTTTAGGGGCTTGGGATGGAACTCCCTCATCATCAACATCATCATAATCATCATCATCATCATCATCCTCATCATCCTCATCATCATCCTCGCCCGAACTAGTTGTTGTTGCTACCTCCACTACCTCCGGCTCCTTGCCTGTGGTCACCTTATCGGCCCGAAACTCGCCTTCCCCTTTTACCAATCCATCCACCGCTTTGTTCTCAGGCACATTGGCTAACCTGCACAGATGATTCATTAAAGAAGAAAAAAATAAACCATACCTCCTCTCTTGGCTGCGGATAAACATCTCGTCGTGGATAACATTGGCCACGTCAAAGTCCTAGCCATTACTTTCATCGTGTTGAGTGACGGGATGAGGCGGTTTTTTATAATGTACAACCAACACTTCGCTTCAAAGGTGAGGGCCGGGGAATGGAAGTTCTTCCCACTAGGCAACCAGACTACTTCTCTGCCGGGAACACATATAGCTTCAAAGAATCGTGCCCATTTCAGGCGTTGGATTGCGGCCATAGACATAGAAATCATCATAATTTCTAGGTGGGGCGGGCAACTGGTAAGACGCCTGAATTTCCTCAACCGAAGCATTCACCGCCCGGCGGCGCACTGTAACCCTTCCATCGTCGTGCTCAGGATCGTTAGAATAGAATTCGGCACAACCATGATATTGGCTTCACCGGGTTCATTGAGGAACGTTTGCAGTCCCCTCCTCATCAACTCCTCGTATATACGAGGGAACGCAGCCTGGGGTCTCGGAATGTTGACACCCCTTTCTGGAATTGGCTTTTTATGAGATTTCGCTGCAAATCGAGCCTGAGCATTAGGTGAGAAAAAATTGGTGGCGTCATAGGTGGACGCAGATGTAGATCCTCGTGATCTAGATTAGCCTTCTTGATTTCCTGAGGAGGTACCGGCAACACGTCATTTCTTGGATGGGGCCATACTATCTGCAAAACAACAACATATTAGCATAATCCAATAGTGAAGTGATACAGCTACTCAGACTTCACACGCATCTCCAGCCTCAATTGACATGTTCATGGTGATTGAGGCATTCCCACAAACGCCTTGTGAGCATGAGTCCTTCACTAATCTTTTCAAGCTTATTTGGAACAAGTAACCCCCAAATTCACTCTCCAACGTTACTAATCAATGGGTTTTCACCCCACACTTATCATGGATTAACTTCACAACATATACCACCCAAAAGCTTCACTTAAATCTACCAACCACAACTAACAAAAGTGATATCTAAAATCTGAAATTAAAAGAAATAAAATAGAAAACTAAACTAGAAAAGGGAAGAAACAAAGGAAATTATAAGACTAGGGACATTACCAAAGGAGAACGAGCAGAGAAGAAGGTGGTTGGAGGTCTTGATGGTGGGGGGGTCGATTTGGCCTTGGGGGAAAGGATATTGAGTTTGGGGGTAGTTTGGTAAGTTTGGGGGGAATGTGACGGAAGGGGAAGGGTTTAGGTAGAGGGGAGGGGTAGACATGACTTTTCCTTACCCTAAAATTAAAAGAAGAAAACAAAAATAAAAAAAAATGGAAAAAAATGAACAAAAATGCCGGAAATTTTAACTGGGCGTGCGCGCCCACGCACGTTTGTGCGTGGCCCATCCAGAGACTGTGCCAGATGCGCGGCCATATGCACGGCCATATGCGCGCCCGCGCACTTGGGCATTCCTGACCCACTTTTCGTTTTTTTTATATAGAAACATACAACTTTTTAATGGGTTTCCTCCCATCCAGCGCCTGGTTAAACGTTGCAGTACGACTCAACATGTCTTCAAGCACCTTTCAATTCCACTAAGGTCTTGTTACGCACCAAGTTACCACCTCAATAATGTTTAATTCGTTGCCCGTTAACCAGAAAGTTGAAAGTTGCATTCATATCTCTCAGTTCGATGGCTCTGTGAGGTTTCACGCTTACCACAACAAAAGGACCAGACCAGCGAGATTTGAGCTTTCCAGGGAAAAGCTTCAACCTCGAATTAAACAACAAGACTTCCTGGCTTGGCATGAACTTGCGGTGCTGAATGAGCTTATCCTGCCACCTCTTAGTCTTCTCTTTATATAGTTTGGTATTCTCATATGCGTGTAATCGGAACTCCTCAAGCTCATCAAGTTGCAGCAACCTTTTCTCTCCAGCTAAATCACTATCCATGTTCAACTTCTTTATTTCCCAATAAGTCTTGTGCTCAAGTTCGACGGGCAAGTGACATATCTTCCCATACACCAATTTATACGGAGAAGCACCTATGGGAGTTTTGTATGTTTCGCGATATAGCCATAATGTGTCGTCTACAATCTTTTCTATTGGCACTCACCGTTTTCTCAAGAATTTGTTTGACTTCTCTGTTCGACACCTCCACTTGACCACTTGTGGAAGGATGATAGGCAGTGGACACCTTATGCTTGGCCCCGTACTTTGAAATGACATTGTTTAACAGCTTGTTGCAGAAGTGTGTTCCTCCATCACTGATCAATGTCTATGGGTCCCAATGTGTGTGAATATATGTTTCTTTACAAAGTTCACCACCACCTTTGCGCCATTAGAAGGAAGAGTGATGGCCTCCACCCACTTAGAGAAATAATCAACTGCCACCAAGATATATCTCTGACCGTTTGAGCATGGGAAGGGCCCCATAAAAGCAGTTCCCCAGACATCAAACAGCTTTACAACCAGAATGTTATGCAGCGGCATTTCATGCTTCTTAGTGATTGTTCCTGTCCGTTGGCACCTGTCACACATTTTAACATAGGCGTGTGAATCTCTAAACAGTTTGGGCCATTAGAAACCTGATTGTAGCACTTTCTGAGCTATCTCGTCTCCCCATGATGGCCTCCGTATGGTGAGGCATGACAACAGTCAATTACGGCCTGCATTTCCTCCTCAGGAAAACATCTATAGACTAACTGATCTGCACAGAGTCTATACAAGAATGGCTCACCCACATGTACAACCTCACATCATGCAAAACACTCCTTCTATTGTCTGGTGATATCTCGGGTGGGGCCACCACACTAGCAATGAAGTTCATATAGTCAGCATACCATGGAGCCACGGTGGAGGTGACTGCCAGCAACTGCTCATCCGGGAATGTCTGTTTGATTTCACCTTCTTCAACTATGTGAGACCGATTCTCCAATCTGGACAAGTGATAAGCCACTTGATTTTATGTTCCATTGCGGTCTCAGATCTCTAGATCAAACTCTTGCAAAAGTAGGACCCACCAATCAGTCTCGGCTCGGCACTCTTTTTCTCGAACAAGTACCTGATGGCTGAATGATCTGTGTAGAAGATGACCTTGGTCCCCACAAGATATGACCTGAACTTGTCAAACATCACACGACTACAAGCAACTCCTTTTCAGTGACTGTGTAGTTCATCTGAGCTGGATTTAGAGTTTTACTTGCATAGTAGATGGAGTGGAAGATCATGTCTTTGCTATGACCCAAAACAGCCCCAACAGCTAGATCGTTGTGATCACACATCAACTCAAATGGTTGCTCCCAATCTGGAGCAATTGATAGGTGTTTTTACCAACCTTCTTTTCAGCTCCTCAAATGCCTTCAGACATGCATCATCGAACTTGAAAGCCACATCCTTCTCAAGCAACCTGCACAAGTGAGAGAAAATTTTTGAGAAGTCTTCGATAAAACGACAATAAAAGCCTACATGGCCTAAGAAACTACGAATGCATTTTACAGAAACTGGTGGAGGCAATTTTTCAATCGCTTCCACCTTTGCTTTATCCACCTGTAAACCGTCTTTGGACACTTTGTGTCCCAAGACTATGCCTTCGTATACCATGAAGTGGCACTTTTCCCACTTTAGCACTAGGTTAGTTTCTTCGCACCTAGCAAGTACTTTCTCGAGGTTCATCAACCAATTATCAAAAGAGCAGCCAACAACAGAAAAATCATCCATGAAAACTTCCACAAATCTCTCGACCATATCAGTAATGATGGCCATCATACACCTTTGAAAAGTCGCAGGTGCATTGCAAAAACCAAAGGGCATTCGTTTGAACGCATACGTGCCATAATGACACGTAAAAGTGGTCTTTTCTTGGTGCTCTGGACTATAAAAATTTGGTTATACCCCAAGTAACCATCCAGAAAGCAGCAGTACTCCTGGCCAGCCAATCTATAAAGCATTTGGTCAATAAAGGGAAGGGGGAAGTGGTCTTTCCGGGAGGCATTGATCGGTTTTCTATAATCAATGCAGATACGCCACGCGGTGACTGTTCTTGTTGGAATCAGATTGTTGTTCTCATTTACCACCACAGTCATTCCCCCTTTCTTGGTTACACATTGTACAGGACTTACCCGTTTGCTGTCAGAGATGGGAAATACAATACCTGCATCCAGCCACTTAATTACTTCTTTTCTTACCACTTCCTTCTTGATTGGATTGAGTCGACGTTATTGCTCAACACTAGGCTTATGTCCCTCCTTCATGAGGATTTTGTGCATGCAAAAGGCTGGACTGCTGCCTTTTATGTCAGATATAGTCCACCCCAGAGCCCATTTGTGCTCACGTAGCACTCTCAGCAACTTTTCTTCCTGTAATTTAGACAACTCAGAAGAAACAATAACATGTAATGTGTCAGCTCACCCAAATAAGCATATTGCAGGTGTGAAGGGAGTGGTTTAAGCTCCAACTTTGTTGCTTCCTAAACTGACGGTTTTGGAGGAGGTCCTTCCGGCCTATCCAAGGGTTCAAAGGGGTGTGTCCCCTTCAGGTATGCACAAGATGTGTCAAGGATCTGCATCATCTCCTCGAGCTCCTCATCATTCCCCAACTTGTCAAGCAGCATAAGTGATTTCTCTAGAGAATAGTCAAGATAAGCACTTGGATCATATACTTTCTCATCAGCTTCGATAGCCGATATCATGGAGAGCTCCTCATAGGTACGTGGAGGCTGGATTGCTTTGTACATATTTAAATCTACTTCCTCATCTTCTACCCTCAAGATCATTTTTCCCTCTCTTACTTTTATAATCGCGTCACCTGTAGCCAAGAGGGGCCTCCCCAATATAATTGGGACTAACTCATCAGCCTCATAATCGAGGATAATGAAATCGGTAGGGAAGATAAATTTCGCAATCTGCAGCAATACATCCTCAATTACCCCTTCAGGGTGTGCTATTGACCTGTCAGCTAGCTGCAACATCACAGTGGTTGGCCTGGAAGCTCCCAGACCCAGTTGTTTGAATAGAGATAAGGGCACCAGATTTATGCTTACCCCTAAATCAAAAAGAGCACGACCCACATCATTGTTACCAATGCGCACAGGGATCGTGAAGCTGCCAGGATCCTTAAGCTTTTGAGGAAGCTTGTTTTGGACTCTAGATGTGCACTCTTCAGTAAGTGCAACTGTTTAAAATTCAGTTAGTGTCCTCTTGTGAGCCACTATGTCTTTGATGTACTTAGCATATTTTGGAATTCCACGAAGCACATCAACCAATGGAATATTCAGTTGGACCTAGCTCAGCATGGAGAGGAACTTGCTAAACATGCGATCATCATTTCTCTTTTGCAGTCTCTAGGGAAAAGGTGGTGGTGGTCTCGGGACCTCTATTGGCGTTGGATTTTCAGTAGTTATCTCTGGCTACTTTGTCGCTTTAGGGATCTAATCTCCCTCAGGTACAGGCTTTTCTCTCTTTTTATTGGTCACTTCCTCAAGCTCTCTTCCATTACGAAGTGTCACAGCATTCACTTGTGGATTTTTCTCTGTGTCACTGGGGAAGGAAACTGCAGGTCTAGTGTTATTGTTTGTGGCCAATTCCCCCAGCTACCTCTCAAGATTTCTGAAATCTATTCTCAGCTGCTGATTATCATTCCTCATTTGTTGATTCAGTCCTTATTTGTTGAGTGTCATCCAACAGCTTCTTCAACATGTCATTGGTGCTTTCCTCCCTCTATTGAGGTGGCTTCTGAGGATGGTTAAAACCCCCTTGAGGTCTGAGCTGATTCTTACCCTGATTATTTCCATCCCATGAGAAGTTGGCATGATTTCTCCAATTTGTATTGTACGAGTTTCCATACTGTGCATGCTGATTTGGTGGACCTCTGTTCTGTGGCCCTACGTAGTAGATAGATTCTGGATTTGTGGGGCACATGTCGCTCATATAATTGTACCACATAGCTCGCAGCAGACAGCCATTTGGTTTACATGTTGCATCGGTTGTGGTTGTTGTATTGCCATTCTTGTCATCTAATTTGACAACTTTGGCAATTCTGCTCTCAGGGCTAAAACCTCATCTAGTTCAAGTACCCCAGCTGCTTTCTGCTTGACTGACCTTCGTGAATCACCATCACCCTGCCAGTTGTTATCAACAGCTGTAAAAGTATTGAGAAGGGTTTGGATTTCACTGTGTGATCTGGCCATGCAACTACCCCCACATGCTAAGTCTAGATTCATTTTTGAAGCATTGTCCAACCCATCTACAAAAGTATGGCCCAACACCTCGTCTCTTTGACAGTGATGAGGTCAATCTCTGAGCATCTTCTTGTATCTTTCCCATGTCTGACGAAGTGTCTCGCTAGCCTGCTGTTCAAACGCAAGAATTTGACTCCTCAACACTTTTGTCTTCCTGGTGGGGAAAAACTTGATCAAAAATTTCCTAGCCATATCATCCCAAGTGCGGATTGAATTTGCCGGCTCTTTGTTCAACCACTCCATAGTGTCCCTAATAAGTGAAAATGAGAACAGTGTCAACCTAACATAGTCCTTGGGGACGTTGGGATAATTGTATGTATAAGTGATTTCCAAGAAGTTCTGAATGTGCCGAAGTGGGTCTTCGTGAGGTAGACCCATAAAAAGACCTGCATTTTGAATCAGCTGCACCATATACTGCTTCAGCTCAAAATGCCCAGTTATGTCAGGCTTCACAATTGCCTGAGTCATATTTGCCATACTGGGCCTTGCGGCTTCAATAACTGCCCGTTCGTCATTGCCTCCCATCTCAATTGGTTGTGGTTGAACAACTATGTCCAACTCTCATTCAATTATGGTTCTAGCGTCCACCTCCCTACTCAACCTGTGAAGTGTCCTTTCAATTTATGGGTCGAGAGGAAGGAGATTGTTTGCGCTTCTACTTCTTCACATTCAATAGAAAATCATGTATTAACACAAACAAAGTGAACTGATAGTTAAATCTCGAATAAATAAGTAATAAGAGCTCAATTCAGTCAAATAGCTAATTTCTAAGTTCCCAGCAACGGCGCCAAAAAGCTATTGCGATCAAAACACTCACGCAAGTGCACATGATCGTCAAGTAATAGAGTAGTGAGTAGAGTATCGTTCCCACGAAGACTTATGATTAGCTTGTGATTGATTCAAACCCGATATTTTTATCTATCCAAGTATTTTATCACAAAAGAGGTTTGATTGTTTTTCTAACTAATTTCTAACAATTTAATCTAGCTAAAGCAGTTAACTAAACAAGCAGCAATTTCGATTAAAAAACAATAGAGAAGGATATTCCTAGGTCACGGGCATATGTAACAATCGTGTTGTGTTTTTAGCTTCAAATGACTAATTCAGTCATCTGGCTTATTGATTGACAAGGTTAATATTACTCGTAAGAATTTGTCGAGTTCCTACTCGCCTATTCAAGTCAACCAAACGCCTATATGTCTATGGAATTAAGATTAACAAGAATGCATTTAAAATTCCTGTATTTCAACCAAGCAAAGTGATTGGGTATATTTCTATCCCGATTGCGAATCCATTCCCCGATTCCCAGGTTCAAGAACTTGCTCTATTTAATTCTATATGTAATCTAAAGTTCTCACTTTCGAGTCCAACTAAAGATTCGTAGATAGTACTTCACTGTTAGCTACTCAGCAAAGTAATGAAAACAGAATTAAATAAATAACCCAATATGATAAACTGACTTCGTTGAATCAAACTTCAAACAACAACATTCTTGTTTTACCAATGACCCTAGAACAATGAGTTCTAGCCACTCATACTATTGTTCAACATAATCAGGTTCAATATCATACAATTATCAAAAACAAAGAAAAGAAAAGAAGACTTTGATGATCCAAAATTCTCCTTGGCTCTTGTCACTCTAGTCCTTGCAAAACCTTATGAAGCACCTTGATATTCTGAGTTTAGCGACCAACATTGGTCGCAATAGTGGGACCCACAAAAGCTTTTTTAATAATTTTATTATTATTTTATACAACTTATAAAATATAAATATTATATAATTTAAAACTTGCGACCAAAGTTGGTTGCTAACTGAAGGATAAAAAGTTAGCGACCAAGTTTGGTCGCTAAAGTAGGACCCAGATATAATTTTAATTAATATATATTTATTTATAAATTTATATAATATAAATAAATATAATTCAAAGTTTAGCGACCAAAGTTGGTCGCATTTGGTCGCCAATATGGGACCCAGTTCCAACGTTCAACAATTTATATATTTATTTTTAAATATTATATAAATAAATCTTATTTAATTTTGGTGACAAAATTTGGTTTTTCAATTAAATTCATGTACAGTTAGTGACCAACTTTTGTGCTAAATTAAATTAATTTAAAGTTAGTGACCAAAGTTGGTCTCTATATGGTCAAAATTAAAAATCACTTTTGTATTTACTATGTAAATAATATAAATGTAAGTAGTTAATACTTTTGTAATACAAGGGATGAATAGTACTACGAAGCGAACGTGTGTGTCTATCTATATAATATAAGTACTTACGCTATACTATGCACTAAGTATAAGTGTATATGAGGTAATACAGTATCGAATACAGCTTTTATATATAATATATGTACTTACGCTATACTATGCACTAAGTATAAGTGTATTCGGTAATACCGTATCTAATACAGCTTTTATATATATATATATATATATATATATATATATATATATATATATATATATATATATATACTCACGCTATACTATGCACTAAGTATAAATGTATTATGTAATACCGTATCGAATGCAGCTTACATATATATAATATATGTACTTATACTTATACGATGCACTAAGTATAAGTGTATTAGGTAATACCGTATCAAATACAGCTTATATATATATATACATATATATATATATATATATATATATATATATATATATATATATATATATATATATATATATGTGTGTGTGTGTGTGTGTGTGTGTGTGTGTGTGTGTGTGTGTGTGTCTGTGTGTACTTACGCTATACTATGCATTAAGTATAAGTGTATTTGGTAATACCATATCGAATACAACTTATATATATATATATATATATATATATATATATATATAATATATGTACTTACGCAATACTATGCACTAAGTATAAGTGTATTAGGTAATACCGTATCGAATACAGCTTATATATATATAATATATGTACTTACGCTATACTTGCACTAAGTATAAGTTTATTAGGTAATACCGTATCGAATACATCTTTCATATATATAATACGGTATTACCTAATACTCTTATACCTTGATGATTCCCGTACTCCAAGTGGTCGTTACTCCCGTCCTCCAAGTGGTCGTTCCTCCCGTCCTCCCCATGATCATTCTTCCTGTCATCGACAAGTAGACCCTTCTCAATACCGTGATGATGATGATGATGAAAGTTCATCAGACGGTGATTATATTGATGTACCAAACAATGAATGAATTGTAGACAATTTTAACTAGATAAATACAATTTATTTTTCAATGGGTTGTAATAAGAGTTAACATAATAGCTTGGTAGTTTGAATGTTTTCCATTGGTAGTTCTATTGAAATTAACACTTTCTTGGTTTTAATGTAGCTTTTAATGTTATTTTTGTGTTGTTGTTGGGTTATTGTTTGGTATTATTGTTGTAATCGTTGTTTGAATTGTTGTTGTTGTTGCTTGTTAGGGTTTTGGTATGACTTGCTGTGCAGCTGCCAAAACAGGCAGTTTCTGCCAAAATAATATACAGAAAAGCAACCAAAGTTAGTCTTTATTTGGTCGCTTTTCAAGTTAAAATTATCTTTCTGGATAATTGGTCGCTATTTTCCCAAATTTCTTAAAAAAGCGACCAACGTTGGTCGCTATCTCATTAAAAAAATCTGCTAACATAGAGACCAAATTTGTCGCTATTTTTTAAAAATAAAAGCAAATTCATGTAATTAGGGACCAAAGATGGTCGCTAAACTAATAAAATAAATAAATAATTGAATATAATAGCGACCAATAATGGTCTCTAGTTTTCATATTTTAAAATATAATTTTTAGATTAGAGACCAAACTTGGTCGCTTTTTAACGATTAATAATAAATAACTAAATAAATAATATTTTTTAATTTAGAGACCAACTTTGGTCGCAAAATTTATATTATTAAATTAATATAGCGACCAAAGTTGGTCTCTATAGTCAACATCCGAAAAATGGGTCCATTTAGTGTAGAGACAAAAGTCGGTCACTAATTAGCGACTAAATTTGTTCCCTAATTAAAAGGGACCATCAATATAGTTACTTGACAACTTTGGTCGCTTTTTACCTAAAAGACGACCAACTTTAATCGCTTTTAAGGTCGCTTTTTCCCGAATTTCTAGTAGTGGCGTAGGCCAAAGTGTCCTACCTTTATGAGTTAATTAAATTATTAAGATCATAATTATTATATTTAAGAGCTTATATATTTTTCTTCCATTCCAAGGGGTCACGTAATTAAAGCATCAAAATCACAATAGTGCTTGATTCACAATTGCTCACAAAATCGAATAGGGCGATATCAACAACAACAACAACAACTCAGTATAATCCCACTTAGTGGAGTATGGGAAGGGTAGTGTGTAGATTTTATCCCTACCCTCGGGTAGAGAGGCTGTTTCCAAATAGAACCCCGACATCCTTCCCTCCAAGAACTTCCCACATTGCTTTTGGGGAGACTCGAACTCACAACCTCTCGGTTAGAAGTGGGGGTTGCTTACCATCAGAGCAACCCCTCTTATCTCGAATAGGGCGATATCGTTTGTGCAAAATTTTGCGTATCCCCGCTACAAGTCACACAACTCTAAAATAGATAAATCCAAGCGCTTAACTAATTAAAAGTGTACTTAGTTTTTTTAAAGCTAGGAGGAGTCTACTAGCGTAATCCAAAAGGAAGAGAGGGAAGACTCGCATGAATTTTATCAAATTGATGTTTTCCCTAATGGCTTTCCATTGCTTTTAAAGCTAGACTTGCTTCTGTTTATTTAACTTTTTCTTTCTTAAAAAAGCCTTATGCAGAATGACTAAAAAGTAAAACACATTATAGTTTTGTTGGTTTTCCATACGGCACCATGTGTTTGATATCTGCACCAATACCTAATTAATTCGGATTCCTATTGCGTAAGTACACTAAAGAAGAAACTTCCTGTTAGAATTTTTCATTCGCAAAATTCAAACTCGAGATCTCCTGTTAAGAGTTGAACTATATTCTCTCCATTCACTTTTACTTGGCATGTTTTGATTTTTTAAGTCCCTTAAGAAATAATAAATGAAGTGCATATAATATACATATTAATTAATGCATATTTTATTAAATTTGAGAAAATGATTGAGATGAGTAATAAATATTATGGGTAGAATATAAAAAAATATTGTCTTCTCTTAATATGTGTAATGTAATAAATAAAAATAAAAATCTACTTTTAATATGCTTGCAGTGAACGGAGAGAGTAGTATTATAATGAATAAAGAGTAAATATAGCCGAGACATTAATATAAGGTGGAAACTAAAATATGGCCGGTTTTTAGTTCACCTGTAGCGTAAATACTTCGCCAATGCCATATATATTGACTTTCATTTTTCAACTACAATACAATTACTATTAATTTGGTGGCTGCGGAGTGTTCCGCTCCTCTCCACGTCCTTTGGCAAGTGGCTACTATTCTAACACCCGCTCTATAACTTGTTTATCCATAAAAGAAAAAGATAAAGATAGAAGAATTAACCTAAATATTGGTTTGTCTAGCTGTTTAAATTAAACTATATATATATATCCACTTTTTCAATCCCCTAAATTAAACCTCCCGAACTTCCACTACAGACCTTCGAATTCACCAAGCTGTAGAACATTTATTACTTTAGAATTGTTATCTTTAATTGGGGGGACCTGAGCTATTAGGATTTTCTCAATTTCAAGTTGATGGTTAGAAAGTTGAGATTCTTTATCTTTGTGAATTCGAAGTTCAGTAGCGAAAATTCTAGGAATAAAATAATTCCAGCCTCCAAAGTTAATATGTATAAAATTATGTTTAATTATCATATAACTCATGTATATCGACAGAAAAAATATAAAATCAACTGATTATTTGTGTAAAGATCCCAAATACTCCTATTTAAAACTTTAAATAAAACATAAGGTCAAATCTCATATAGTTACTCATATACTATTAAAACTCCTATTTAATACTAAAAAACCATGGCGAAAGGTCAAATCTCATGGATTTTTCCTTAATTTTATTTTAGAAAAACAACAACATTAAAAAAAAAAAGCCAACCAAAGATTGTGGTGGGAATGGGATGAATAGAACTTCTCCGCGCTTAACATGTTGTTTCGGTTTCGAGCAATTATAAATGAAAAGAATTCTGGTAGAGAACATTTTCCTCTTTAATGGGTCTTATGTAAGTAAATTTCAGATTAGCCAAGAATTTAATATGAATACCAACTATCGGATGAAAACGGACAAAAAAGATAAGACTTTTAGCGATAGTTGATGGTGCACTTCAAGTAGTATATATACATATACATATATATATACATATACATATATATATATATATATATATATATATATATATATATATATATATATATATATATATATATATATATATATATATATATATATATATATATATATATATATATATTGTTGGAAGAGGATTGCTATTAATATTTGGAGGGAGGCTTTTAGGCTAAGGGAATTTTGGAAGAGTAGAAAGATTTTGGAGAAGAGAAACTTTTATTACTCAAACTTGTTTTGATTTTTTTTTGGCTTAATACAAAATGAGCAATCCTACTCCTATTTATACTTGGCCACTTCCTCAATCAATGGCCAAGATTTATCCAACACAACTTTAATCTAATGGCTACAAATCACCTACTACACAATTCTACAAAAATATCCACTCTCTAGATCACTCCATACTTATCTATATCATTCTACTATTCTAAAGATATTTCTAGAGCACATTTCTAGAACATGGGCCAAATGGGCTCACATTCTAGAAAATAGGCTAATTGGGCTCTTTATTTTTCATAATTTCTTAAGCCCAAATAATTATTACAAAATCAAGTTTATTTTTATTTTCAACACCCCCCCTTAAACTTGATTTGTCATTCCAAGCAAACTTCTTAACTTGATGAAGTCCTCTTGCTTGAGTGGCTTGGTGAAGATATCCGCAACTTGGTCTTTGGACTTCACGTACTCTACTTGTACATCCTTTCTTGTGATGCACTCTCATATGTATTGATAGCGTGTGTCAATATGCTTGCTTCAATCATGGAACACCGGATTTTTTCGCCAACGCCAATGTCGACTTATTATCCACGAAAATTGTAGTTGGATCTTCTTGTGGCCATCCGAGCTCCTTTAGCAAACTTCGCATCCAAATTGCATGACATACACAGGAGGTAGCGACAACGTACTCAGCTTCACATGTGGATAGAGTGACAATTGGTTGTTTCATGGACATCCAAGTGAAGGCGGTGTCTCCCATGAAGAACACGAAGTCCGTGGTACTTTTTCTATCATCAATGTCTCCAGCCCAATCGCTATCGCTTTGAGGTAGCGGACAATTCTTCTTGCAGCCTTCAAGTGAGTAGTAGTTGGATTCTCCATGTAGCGACTTATGAGTCCGGTGGCGTAGAGAATGTCGGGTCTCGTGCAAGTCAAATATCGTAAGCTCCCAACTAAGCTCTTGAACATCGTCGTGTCCACTTTATCAGCTTCATCATGCTTCGATAACTTGATCCTGCACTCCACCAGTGTGTTGACTGGGTTACAATCATCCATCTTGAACTTCTTTAGGATCTCTTTCGCATAGCCCTCCTGTGAGATGAAAATTCCATCCTCAAGTTGTTTGACTTCAATGCCAAGATAGTACGCCATAAGCCCAATGTCGGTCATCTCGAACTCTTTAGCCATCAATTGCTTGAACTCATCCATCATCCTTTGGTTATTTTCTGAAACTATTAAATCATCCACGTACAAGAACGATCAAGATATCTCCATCTTTCATCTTGGCATAGAGCGCATGCTCATGTGGGCATTTGGCGAAGTCATTTTCTTGCAAGTACTTGTCGATCCTAATGTTCCACGCCCTTGGTGCTTGCTTTAGTCCATATAACGCCTTCTTCAATCTTAAGACTTTGTCTTCCTACGTCTTCACCTCATAGCCCATAGGTTGTCGGATGTAAACTTCTTCCTCAAGGACTCCATTCAAGAACGCCGACTTTACATCCATTTGGTGTATCTTCCATTTATTTTGAGCTGCCAGAGAAATGATTAGTCTTACAGTTTCTAAACGGGCTATAGGGGCAAATACCTCGTCATAGTCGACGCCGGCTCTTTGACTGTATCCTTTTGCAACAAGCCTCGCCTTGTATCTTTCGATTTCTCCCTTACAGTTTTTCTTTGCCTTGTACACCCACTTGACGTCGATCGCCTTTTGCCCTTTTGGATGTGAAGTCAGCTCCCAGGTATCGTTCTTTTCGATGGATTGGATCTCCTCATCCATTGCATCTCGCCATTTCTTACTTTGTACGGCTTCTTCAAAGGTAACTGGTTCACAATCAGCAAATAGACAAATAAAAGTTAGGTTCTCTAACCTTTCAGCGTCTTCATAAATGTCTTCCAAACTCATTGCGCGTTCCTCGCTCCTTTCATTCAGAAACGATGGTGGCAAGTCATCTTGAACTGCTGTTGGCGAGGTAGGTGGAGTAGTTAGCTCTCGCTAGGCATCCTCTGCTGCAGATCTTTGTTATTCTTCTTCGGTTGGACTAATGGAATTAAAGTCCTCGTCAGAACCAAAATTCCATTCTCCTTCTTCATCAAACTCCACGTCCCGACTTATCACAATCTTGTTAGTATCTGGATTATATAATTTGTAGCCTTTGGAGTTGGAATCATACCCGATAAAGATGAACGCCTTACTTTTTTCATCGAGCTTGCTCCGTGTCTCGTCAGGTACATGTGCGTATGCTTTGCTTTCAAAGACTCTTAGATGGGAGATTCCTGGCTTCCTTCTACTCCAAGCTTCTTGTGGTGTATTTCCCCACACGCTCCTTGTTGGTGATCGGTTGAGTAGATAGACTGCACACGCTACTGCTTCGGCCCAGAATTCCTTTGATAGTTTCTTGCTCTTTAGCATACTCCGCGCCATGTCTAGAATTGTCCGGTTCTTCCTTTCCGCCACTCCATTTGTTGGGGGGACCTTGGTACCGTTATTGGACGCCTTATTCCATGCTCCTCGCAAAAATTCTGGAACTCTCTAGAAGTGAACTCGCCTCCACGATCGGATCTCATGGCCTTTATGTGTAGTCCACTTTCTTTCTCCACTGCCGCTTTGAATTTCTTGAATACTTCAAATGCCTCCGATTTTTGCTTCAAGAAATACACCCATGTCTTTCTAGAAAAATCATCAATAAATAGAAGGAAATAGTTACTTTTACCGAGGGAGCTTGGCTTGATAGGCCACATATGTCGGTATGTATGAGCTCCAATGGCTTTTGAGCTCTCGAGCTTGACTCCTTTGGAAAACTCTTCCGAAATTGCTTTCCGAGTAGGCATCCTTCGCACAATTGATCGGGGTGGCTAATGGATGGTAGTCCTCGCACCATGTCCTTTTTGGATAGTAGCTCCAAGCCTCCAAAATTCAAGTGCCCAAATCGAAGATGCCAAAGCGAAGATACATCTTTGTAGCAAGCTTTAAGACACTTTGCAACATCATTTTGAATGTTCAGCAAGAACATTCTATTTTTGGTCATAGGCACTTTAGTGATTAAATTATTTTAATTATCTCTTACGGAAAGACTATGATCTTTCATGTGAATGTCATAGCCCTTCTCTAAAAGTTGGCCCAAACTAAATATATTATTTTTCATGTTGGGCACATAGTAGACATTTGAGATAAATTAGTGATTTCCATTCTTCAAGCGGACTAGGATGTTACCTTTGCCTTTCACTGGTATTTTGGATTCATCACCAAAATAAACATTACCACTCACCGATTCCTCGAGCTCCACGAACATGCTCCTCTTTCCACACATATGGTTGCTCGCCCCGGTGTCAAGGTACCAAGTGTTGTCTTGTCTCCCTTCTTCTCCTTTGTATGCTAGAAGTAGGGTCAGGTCTTTTTGGCACTTATCCTCCACAAGGTTGGCGGTCTCTTCGACTTTGGTTTGAGACCCTCTACATTGTGAAGCATAGTGTTCATATTTTTGACAAGAATAACATTTGATTTGAGATTTATCGTACCTTGCACCTTGGTTGCCTCTCCCACAACTTGGGTATTCTCTTCTTTCTTCATTGTTGTTGAAACCTCCTCGTCCACGTCCATGGCCTCGACCTCGTCCACGACCACGACCTCTTCCATATTGACCTCGTCCATTTTCGATATTTTCTTCCTTATCTTTTATTTGCATCTTGAATAATTGCTCCACTATATCTTGTTTTTCTTATGCTTTTCTTCATATGCTTGTAAGGATCCCATTAATTGATCAATTGACATCTCCTCCAAATTTTTAGTTTCTTCAATTGTTATGAAAATATGCTCGAATTTGGAAGTTAATGACCGAGTATCTTCTCAATAATTCTAACATCTTCCAATTTTTCGCCATTTCTTTTCATTTGATTTGAAACCACCAAAACTCAATTGTCGGAAATGGACTCCCCTTCTTTCATATGTAAAGACTCAAATTCTCCTCTTAATGTTTGGAGACGTACCTTCTTTACTTGCTCGGCACCTTTGCAAGACGTTTGGAGTTTCTCCCACGCTTCCTTAGCAGTGGTTGCACTTGAGATCTTCTCGAACCCATCATCATCCAATGCTTGGTAGATGAGGTAGAGAGCTTTCTTGTCTCTCTTCCTTGAATCCTTCACACCATCCTTTTGAGTTTGGGATAATGTAGATTCATCTCGGGGCTCATTGTAGCCTTTCTCTACAATATCCCAAACATCATGTGCACCTAGGAGAGCCTTCATCTTGATACTCCAATTATCATAGTTGCTCTTGCTGAGCATAGGCACTTGGAAGGATGCAACACCATTTGCCATGGTTTTAGAAATTTTTGGTTAGAATCTTGTGGCTCTTATACCACTTTGTTGGAAGAGGATTGCTATTAATATTTGGAGGGAGGCTTTTAGGCTAAGGGAATTTTGGAAGAGTAGAAAGATTTTGGAGAAGAGAAACTTTTATTACTCAAACTTGTTTTGATTTTTTTTTTTGGCTTAATACAAAATGAGCAATCCTACACCTATTTATACTTGGCCACTTCCTCAATCAATGGCCAAGATTTATCGAACACAACTTTAATCTAATAGCTACAAATCACCTTCTACACAATTCTACAAAAATATCCACTCTCTAGATCACTCCATACTTATCTATATCATTCTACTATTCTAAAGATATTTCTAGAGCACATTTCTAGAATATGGGCCAAATGGGCTCACATTCTAGAAAATAGGCTAATTGGGCTCTTTATTTTTCATAATTTCTTAAGCCCAAATAATTATTACAAAATCAAGTTTATTTTTATTTTCAACATATATATAGTAATTACAGTTGTCCCCACTAAATTAAAAACTACAATTTTTCATATCACTCGTATCTTGTTCGGTGAGGTTCAATTATCACTAGATCTTCTCGAAAAGGAATTCCTCCATTCTATTTCTCGCCTGCCTCAGAGAAAATAGATAAAAAGTAGTCTTCTATCAACCCCGTACTTTAGTTAAAAAATAAAATGTAAACATCGATGCAGTCTGCAAAAATAAGAAGAAAATAAAAGGTTTTTCTTGTCAATCCGTTGTTAACCAAAGATGACGAGTCTTAACCAAACATATTTAGTTATAATTAATAATCTCATCATTAGAAATAGTTAATTGAGCAATTGGACCAATATAGTCCTCAATATTTGTACAATAAGTGATTCAAGTTTGGAGTAGAAAATCAAATCTTAGTCATTAATTAAAAAAATCCAGTTATTCAAGTAGTTGGCATTTAAACTAAGTAGATGCCAACAAAAACCATTGACCTTATCTTGTATATAAATATACCACCTCACAACTTAAATAGCCAAGAATCTAGCAAAAAGTCTTAGAAATGTAATTTCTTTTTAGTTATAATTAATTCCTTGTTAATCAATTATACATGGTTGCCACAATGCACTTAATTAATTATTGATTCGTTTATTTATTCTTCCTGTTAGTTTAATTTGTTTGTATGACTGGTGAGAAACCAAGTTCTAACCTGTACTATATATTATTCAGGTTTATTAGTTCTTAGATCATGTTTGAAGAAATAAGAAAAGCAAACTGTTAAAATAAATATCTGCATGATGGAACGGCTGACATGAGGCTACAAAGTGTCACAGCAATAGAATAATAAAGAAAAACTCATTGACCTAATTAGCATGTTAATTACTACTCTAGCTAACATCGAGGCATTGTTGCTTACATGTTTGGTATAACAACTTCCCCACCCCCCACCCCGCCCACCCCCACCCCCCAAACACATATACACACAACACAATTGAAATAAACAAATATGCTACTTTATATTACTAAATACGTATATATGTATTTTTATAAACTTCAACGGGGTGAACACAAGAAAAATACCAACTTTATGTGCTTATGACCCACAAATTATGTGAAACTGCTGTGCTCTTAACTCTTGGATCTAGTCTTTTGTTGGATGCTATCATGTTGTGTAAAATTTTATACACGATCAAATCACCTTAAAAGATTGTTACAAGTAATTATTGATGATAAATTTGTAATTTAGAAAATACAGCAAGTAAAAACCTAATATGATAAGTTAAATTACATTGATCGTGTAAAATTAAATCTTTTTATTGGTGGACAGAGGCGGACATATATACATGGTAAGGAAAGGGCTTACCATGCCCAAAAACTTCGGCAAAAAACTTCATATATACTCATAAATTTCTATAATGTTATGAAATAATATAAAAGACAAGAACAATATAGAGAGAAGTAGAGAGAGGAGTATTCTTATTGATACTTGGGATTGTTAGGGATGATTTACAATGGTAGAAGACTCATTTATTTATAGGAAGGTAGTGACTTAGCTACCAAGAATAAAACTCTAGAATCTCTCTAATTATAGACATTCACCTTAAATAGAAGTCTATTTATAACACTCCTCCTTGAATGTCTATTCAACAATGTGTCTCGTTAAAACCTTAAAACCAAAACCCAATGGGAAAAATTAAAGAGAAGGAAAAAGAGTACACATGTTTGAATATGCGCCTATTGGTTGCCTCGTTAAAAACCTCGCAAGGAAAACCCAGTTGGGACAAAACCTTGTAAGGGAAAAAGAGTGCAACGCGCATTAACTCCCCCTTATAAGAACATCAATTTATATCCTTGAGCATTTGCATTCCAATCTTGTGCATCATCTTCAAAACGATCTTTGGTAGATATTTGATAAATAAATCAACCATATTGACTTGAATAAATATTCCACACCTTGAAATTATCATTCTTGATAGATATGAACATCTTCATATAATGTCGTGGAATGACTCTTCAATATCTCCATAGATGTATTCTCGATGCCATCATGCTTATAGTTATAGCAAGATACATATGTACACAAATTGTACTTAGGATGTGGTACTTCAGGACCAAGAATTGCATATGCTTCAAGCAACTTAAATCTTTCAAGTTAAGTCATGTAAGTCACATAATAGACTTTAGATGCATATCAAGTTTTCATGTCATGCTAAACAAATAAGATATCGAAAACTTATTATACATACCTTTGACTTTTATACTCTCAAGTATTTGAACTACATGTCCAAATCTACATGTCTTTCACATGGAATCAAGTATTTGTCTATACGCTTTAAGCGTATCAAAGACTTTGTCCTTCTGGGACTTAATATGAGCATTTGTAGTGAGAATATAGTCACTTTCTTTGGGTCAGCAAATGCGTATAGCATGCTTTGCAATATGTTGCAATTGAATTATCCATTTTATGAACTTCAGGTTCATATCATGATATTCGGGAATCTACATATACAAATGATAATTCTTCCCATGTAACCTTTTCTCAATTGTTTATCATGTCTCCCCCTCATGTTAGAAAAGCTAACTTGTTTCCTCAACTTTGGGAAATCATCTTTGTGCATTATCATGTCAATATACACAGCACATTAATAATAAGATGAAATTATTTGGTTCCTGACCCTGAACCACTTGTGAGGGGAGAATATAATATACTCTCGTATACAACGTATATCAAACTGATATATATAACTTTGTTCTCATAAGAAACAGTTTAGCTATTAAGTGGAAGCACTCAATAATTATCTTGCTAAACCAACTTTGATGTAAACCAACTTATCAAGATGAACTATCTTGAGTAGAGAATCTGGAAATTATGCTCGAAGTTAGATTACTGAGCAATTTTACCTCGCAAGCACCGGCCAGGCTGCGGGTTAATAACAATTGCGCATGTAACCATTTCATAGATGCATCATATGTGGTATACATGGCAGGTGAATGGGCCCATATTCATCTTTGATATTTCCAGAATTTATGGGCTTCAACCCGAACTCTTTAGTTGGTCAGTTCATTAATGAGAACAAGTGATACAAGAGAATTCGTAAAGAACTTTCTAGCTCTTTAATATTCACCTATGTGAATTTGCACATCATACATAAAATGAGATGGCTAACACGAATGCCAACTGAATAAATTATCAATATTGGTAAACTTCAAATTTACACCATGACATGTGTACTTATCAATAAACTTCAGGTTTATTATGACATGGGTTTTATACCAATAGATATCCACTTTATTGTGGCATTCTTTCGTTTGTGTAGTACAAACTGGAGAACAAAGCGGGTAGCTTTTCATATACAAATTACCCCGCTACAAGTTGTAGTAATAGGAGATATCAAATCCTTCCTTTATTTATAGTCTCAATATAATCAATCGCTTTCGCGTGTACTTTGGAAACTGAATAAGTTTCTTTGAGACTTACTACAGCACAATACTCAATTGTGTTTCTCCAACATAGTAATAATTGGCTCTTCTAGAGCTCTCAATTAATTTTGTACTACCACAGATTCATCAACATCCATGTGGTGAATATCTTTCTTAATGAGAAAGTTATACCATTATGGTCATGTCAAACTTATATGCAAGATATGTTTCTTGCATTATCGTTGTCTTTTAATAGTCATATTTCCAAAATACTTTGGCGTACAATAGGTACGTGACCAACGATCATTCATGCCATATATATAGCCAACAGGCTTGACACCATTAGGTGTTTCAACTATAGGGCCAAAAACTTCACATTTTGCCAGCGAATTCAATTATGATTAAATTGCTTCTTGCCACTTTGGCCAATCATGTCTTTTTCGACATTCTTCAACAGATTGAGGTTCGAGATCCTCACATTCTTGCATAATGCTAGATGCGACAATATAAGCAAAGACATTATCCACCACTATATCCACTCGATTAATATTTGCCTCAATATTGATTGGATTTATGGATAGTTCCGTATTTTCCAGAGCCTCGGGCTCAATGGATTCTTCATGAATCTCAGAATTTGTTAAATCATGAATTTCCTCATGAGATTCTTTCGTAGTGTCATTTTGATCATTTGCTTTCCTCTTTCTAGGATTTCGATCTTTGGAACCTAATGGTCTGCCACGCTTCAGGCGTGCATTTGACTCATTGAATATGACACTAGATGATTGTCCAACAGGGACATCAATACGGATTGGGACATTTTCCGCGGGGATGTGGGATTTCGTTATCCTTTTCAAGTCCGTAAATGCGTCAGGCATTTGATTTGCTATTCTTTGCAAATGGATATTCTTTTGTACCTCATCTTGATCCACAAATAGAGGTATATGGATCAAGATGAGATAGTGATGCATTTTTCCACAAAATTTCCCGTTTGGTTTCACCAACTTCTCCCCCTAATTCTGGGAAAAGTGTCTCATCAAATTGACAGTCTGCAAATCGTGCTAATCTCCTGTCAATGTTTCGAGGTAGCGAATTAATGGAGGGCGATTCAAACTCAACATATATTCCTAACCTTCTTTGCGGACCCATTTTGGTGCGGGATGGCGGTGCTATAGGCACATATACTGCGCATCCAAAGATTCTTAAATGAGATATATTAGGTTCATGACCCAAAACCAATTGCAACGGGAAATATTTGTGTCAATTCGTCAGTCAGAGACGAACTAGCATTGCTGCATTCAAATTGGCGTGACCCCAAACCGAAATGGGCAGCCGACGAACTAGCATTGTTGCATGCAAAATGGCGTGACCCCAAACCGAAGTGGGCAGCCTCGTTTTCATGAGTAAATGAGGTATTCAAGATTATACTCATGTATTGTCTCAATCTGATATCCATTTTGAATGATATCTTTAAAGCTCAACAAGTTCCTTTTAGACTTGGAGGAGAACATTTTGATTGATATCATTAAAACTCAACAAGTTCCTCTTAGACTTGGAGGAGAACATTGCATTCTCTAAAATATAGTTCCTTTAGGCAGAGTTATAGTTGCTCTTCAGGAGCCTTCAATCAATTTAATTCCCATGGTTTGACATACAAAAGAAAATATATGAACATGAGAATATACAAATCTGTTTGCTTCATATTTAAACAATATTTTCAAAATCTGCTGAGGTCCGTTGACTAACTAAATCAGATAGTCGATTATATGTTTTCCATAATCGTTTACTTTGCAATTTGAAAATTTTAGTTTAAGCATTTTCTTAAAACAATCGATTGTTAAACACACACAATCGATTGTTGAACATTGACAATCGATTGTTAAATGTAGACAATCGATTATTTGCTATTTTGAAAAATTCCAGATCACACTGTCTTACGACAATCGATTGTTAAACATAGACAATCGATTGTTGAACATTGACAATCGATTGTTGACCATTGACAATCGATTATTTTGCTATTTTGAAAAAATCCAGATCACACTGTTTTAAGACAATCGATTGTTAAACATAGACAATCGATTATTTGTTATTTTAAAAAATTCCAGATCACACTGTTTTAAGACAATCGATTGTTAAACATAGACAATCGATTGTTGACTATTTTGAAAAAAATTCCAGATCACACTGTCTCACGACAATCGATTGTTAGATAGACAATCGATTGTTGGACATTGACAATCGATTGTTGAACATTGACTATCGATTGTTTTGCAGTTTTAATGCGAAATATTAGATAATCGACTAACTGTTAGGTTAGTCGATTACCTCTACTTGAAAATAAAAATATTATTGAAATTTGAGCATGTAGAAACATTCTAACGAACTAATACTAACATTATATCATGAACTAACTAATACGAGCTGATACTAATGAATATTAGTCTATTCACTAACTATTATAAATAAGTGAAATTAAATCAAACAATTCCATCTTCCTTCATCAAGGTGATGGTGCAAGAGAATCAAGGCCATTGGCACAGTTTCAAACCTTCATTAAGGTGATGGCGCAAGAAAAACGAGGCCTTAGCATAGTTTCAAACCTTCATCAAGGTGATGGCGCAAGAAAATCAAGGCCTTAGCATAGTTTCAAACCTTCATCAAGGTGATGGCGCAAGAAAATCAAGGCCTTAGCATAGTCTTGGGTGGATGCATTATTCCTGTCTTTGATGGCATCTCTAGGACCCATTGCATCCAAATGGATTTCAGCATTCAACACCCATGTCATATAGTTCTTGCCCGAAATTTCTAGGGCAACGAACTTTCCTTTTATAATGTCAGACATGAAACAAAATTACATCAAGAGCGTGTTCATACTTACGGGCTCTATTACAATTATCACATTCACTTCAGGAAATGGATCATAATCATCTGTATGTGCTATACACAATCTCATGTCAAATATTACTTTCATAAAGTGAAAGATTATTTTGAGAATCCTTATTGTTCTCATTACAATAATGACGATTATAATTTCGTCTATTGCCACGTCCACATCCATTGATACCTTCACGGTAATAATTTTTTTTTTGGCTTCTTTCAGACTTATCACATACTGCTACCACATTCTCTAAAAGGAATGGAGCAAATTCAATTGGACGGATTTTGTCTTCTTTCAGACTTATCACATACTGCTACCATATTCTCTAAAGGGAATGGAGCAAATTCAATTGGACGGATTTTGTCTTTGTTTGTATATGAAATCAAATCGTAGAATTTCAAGAATTTGAAAGGGAAAAATAAATTACTTACCTTTAAGGTATACCAATAAATATTGTGATATCGAATATACCTCTTGAGTTTCCATCTCGTTGCATTACTTTATGATGATACCATCTCTTCTATTTTCCGTATAGAAATTCTACCGCGTTATCCCGCGAAATAAGGAGACGATTTTACAGCACATGAGAAAAAAAATCAACTTGTTTCCTGTACGCAAAATTACTAAGTCCTACAAACCCATATTTCTAATGCTTGCTCCCAGAGTTTAATGACCCCAATTATGAACAAGTTGTGTGTCTTTGATGGAAAGCTGCAGACAAGGAAACAACACATATTATATATTTTAATCGAACATAAAATCGATACTTATCTCTTGAAGCGTGACCCGGATAATGCCCGGAATTAGCGAAATTCGTGGGGGCGAATTTCTCCTTAATCTTCTCAAAGTGTTTCTTGAGACGGTAGAGTCTCGTGCTGATAACGTGTTATGAAATAATATAAAAGACAAGAACAATATAGAGAGAAGTAGAGAGAGGAGTATTCTTATTGATACTTGGGATTGTTAGGGATGATTTACAATGGTAGAAGACCCCTTTATTTATAGGGAGGTAGTGACTTAGCTACCAAGAATAAAACTCTAGAATCTCTCTAATTATAGACATTCACCTTAAATAGAAGTCTATTTATAACATATAACAAATAGCTAAATATTAATAGAGTCACCCCATACCAATTCTTATGAGTAGTAATAAATTATATTAGTAATTAATCATATTGAATCCAATGGCCGTCAAATCTTAGCCTCTTTTGGTGGATATAAGTTAAATCCAATGTCTTTCAGGAATATGGATTCCTTAATGCGACTAGATACAATTAAAGGAATATTCATGAAAACGCTTAAAGACGTTGACTCTAGCTTCTCAATTATTTTACTAATTTAAGGGTCCAAGAATGTAGCATGACTTTACTAGGCAACTCAAAATTATCCAATTTCCCACCATGAATTAAGGGACTAATTTTTAAAAGAATTAGGCTCATGCATGTAACTGAACCAGATGTGATCCGCTGTCTGCACAATCTACCAAATACCCTAAAAAAATATTTAGACTTTATTTCTCATGTATTTTAACTTATATATTAACAATGTAATTTTTTTAAAATAATTTGATCGTTTTTAACTTGTTATAATAAGCAACTTGTCTTATTTTTCAGTTATAAACAGTTCCACTTTTATATGAACGTTTACTTGTAGTTATTTTTTAGCAAGTTAAATCATGTTAATTATAAGGTGATATCTACCTGATGAGGTTGAAACTTGAAACTCTTCAATGGCCAACCTATAAAAGATTCCGTTACGTACCTAAACTGATATTAGGGAATACAAATATACATGCATGTCAACAAAATAAAACTGTTTCCTGCGCTATGTTACTTTGATTTTGTAGTTTTATCAATACTAATATGAATTACGTTCTCTTATTGGTTCATTAATTCGAAATGCTTGTTAATTGCAATATAATATTGGTGGTTTTTCTGACAGCTTTAGCATAAAATTCTAATCTCACATGGACCACCCCCCCCCCCCCCAACCGCCTCAATTTCTTTTAAAAAAATTTAAAGCACGAAAGTCCTCGAAGCTAATGCTCCACGTATGCGGATGTCTTCCGTGAAGAGTTAGTAAATTTGACTAAGACGTTGAAGCTTAATCGAGAACCAAATTAATTATAGTTTCTATCACGTTGTACAATTATCAAAAAAGACAAAAAAAATGACTATAGGTTGCTGCAGTACATTTACCAATTAATGTTTTGTAATTAATGTTTGTATTGGAGTGCTTTCCTCAATCAGTTAATCTGATAACGTACCTCGCAGTCGCAGAAGGTAACATTTAGATATAATTAACGTTATTGGATAGTTACGAAAAGAATGGACCTTGAGCCTAACTTAACCCCAAAAGCTAGCTTATGAGGTGAGGATTGTTCAAGTCATATAAGGAGACCAAGGACCTCAAATCCCTCCGATGTGGGACAACTCAATACCCCCTCACGCCCAGATCTATGGAGCGTGGACAACATAAATGAGAGCGCAATATCGGTAATAATAATTGGGATGGGCCTCGCTCTGGTACCATGAAAAGAATGGACCTTGGGCCTAACTCAACCTCAAAAGCTAGCTTATAAGGTGAGGATTGCCCAAGCCATATAAGGAGATCAATGACCTCAAATCCTTCTGATGTGGGACAACTCAACAAGTTACAAGAGAAATTTTTTATGGTTGAGTGCCTTTAACATGCATTTTATCATAAATATTAATCACATACGTTCTAACGACTCTTAAATATGGCTAGCAAATAGAGTAACTCTATTTCCATACATATTCTCTTTCATTTTAGCGATGGGGGAAGATAGCAATAAGTTTGTATTAGGCAAATTTTGTTTCCTACGCCCGTATATTATCTACATACGTCCTCGATGAAGAAAGCGGCCTCATTATGGTGGATTCAAGCAAGGTTAGCCTCAATCAATAAACAGACCGAGTGACATGACTCGCTGCGACGTCACATTAAGCTTTGGCACTCGTATACCGAGGTTACCAACCCTGGTACTTTTTTGTATTATTTCGAGGAAGATACCTTAGTATATAAAGGGGACCTTCCCTTTGTAAAGACTTATGTGTATTTCACTATTGAAAATATACAACTCTCTCTCTATCTGATTCTCTCTCCCTCTCTCTCTAGTGCAAAAAGTCTACTGTTTATCTTATTGCTCTTATATCTCGATTCATTTACAACATAATACAGATCTTTATCATTTTACATTCTCTAGATAATATTACCCTTGATTCCGACTAACCCATATCATTTTTTATTGTTATAGAGCTATTCAAGTATTCGAATAACTTATTAGCCAAACAATTTGGTGCCGTCTGTGGAGATTTCGAGAATCAAAGCTGTAGTGTGTTTCTAGAGATCCTTCGAAAAAAGCACTCTCTACAACCTAAAATGGATGAGAACAACATAAGAATGAAAGCTATCTTGGAGGTTAGAACAGATCTCACGGGCACTCTCAATGCGGCTGCCGAAGGAGATAGACACAACCCCTGTACCTTGATAGGCGTGGAAGCCCCAACCTCCTCATCAGAAGATCAGGTGGTACCACGAGAAAGAGAAGCTTCAACATCTACAACTAAGGAAGCATCCCCGGAGATAAAAAGGTTACTAGAACAGTGGCTGACAAACACTATATGCAGTCTAGCTAAGAAGCCGCCTCAAAATGATAGATGCACCCCAGCACATATCATGTCGCAACCGACGACGAGCTCGAGGTCACGAGAACAAACCACGTAACCGTCGAAGTCCAAGCTAACGACGGTGCACTCACGGCCATCCTCAAAAAGATGGAAGAAAAAGAAAACGAGAACAGGTCGTTTCGCGATCAAATGAAGGAGCACCAAGAAAGGGTGGATAAAATCTCAGGTGCGCCTAAGTCACTGCCAAAGCGAGACATGTAAAGGTTTGTTAAACAACCCTACACGGAAGGGACCACACCATACTCCATCAAAAAAACCTTCAAAATGCCCCCTACTTGAAAGTATATTACGGGACCACATATCCCGAGGACCACTTTATCCACTATGTCACAGTCGTCAAAGGCAACGATCTATCAAAAGAACAGGTACCATCCGTACTTCTGAAGAAGTTCGGCGAAGCGCTGACAGGAGGGGCCCTAACGTGGTACTCATAGCTAGCGGCCAAAAGCATCTCCACATTTGAGGATATGGTGGATAAATTTGCCACCGCCCATGCAGGGGCAAGGAAGGCGGAAGCACGGGTCAACAACATTTTTGTTGTACGACAGACCCCAGGAGAAGGACTCAGGGAGTTCCTAGCCAGATTCAACAGGGTCAGAATGAGCCTACCAAATGTATCCGAAGGCATGGCAGTTGCGGCCTTTCACAACGGGCTCAGCAGATATGGCTCGAGGGCGACCAAGAAACTACACAGCCGTCTTCTGAAATATCCCCTTACCACCAGGGAAGAAATACACAACGCCTATTGCTCCGAGGTACGTGGGGATGATGACGACCTTAACGGCCCAACCTGACAGTTGACGACAGTGCACCTAGAAATCTGAAGGGACCGGCGCAACGAGGGAAAGCGGGAGCAAACCCCATGCCTCAACAGGGAAAGAAACCAACCATACATCAGGTCCTTGCATCCACCACCACTAAGGTATGCAGACGCCTTGCAACGACATGTCGCCCCACTAAGGAACGACAGAGGTATGCCCCTTCATTATCTGCACATATCTTTTGTGTATCTCCTTCAAAAGTAGTGTACGCACTTGAGAAGCTGGGCAACAAAGTACAATGGCCAGCAAAGAAGAAGTCCGACCCCGCCACAAGAAAGTCAAATGCCGTGTGCGAGTTCCACCAAGAGCGGGGACACAGAATGGAGGACTGCATAGGTATCTGTCAAGAGGTGGTCCGAATGTTAAACCAAGGGTTCTTGAAAGAACTGCTCACCGACAAAGGAAAGCTCAACTTCGCACGTGGGCAGTAACAACACCATGGCCCACCAAGGCCGCCCTCACCAACACGCACCATCAATATGATCATTGGATGCGGCAACGATTCGGCGATCAATCATGTCAAATTCACCACCACCCACAAGATGAAGCGAATCATCGCTCACGAACGGTATGGCGACTTCAAAAATAGTATCACATTCGATAAGTCTGATGCCGACGCTTTGTGTTTTCCTCATTATGACGCCTTAGTTATTACATTACGCATAGTAGATACTGATGTTAAAAGGATCATGGTTGACGATGGAAGCGGCGCATGTTTCATTCATCCAAGAGTCTTTGCACTAGTGGGACTCGAGGATAAAATAATCCCACGCTACGTAACACTAACAAGTTTTAATAATGCAATGGAAAGAACCTTAGGCGAGGTGACGCTACCCATTCTTGCAGGAGGGGTCACGATGGAAACCACCTTCCACGTGATGAACCAAGAAACGACATACAACTCCATTATAGGACGCCCATGGATACATTCCATGAGAGTCGTCCCCTCCAGTTTTATCAAGTGATCAAATTCACAACCCCATGGGGAGTACACAACATACGGGGAGAGCCCTGCTCTGCCGAAGAATACTATAAAATAGCTCAGGATTACACGCACACCAAGCAGCTCAAGGGAGCAAGTGCTGAATCATAGCAATCAGACGTGTCGGGGACTAAGGTCCATCCGACAGAGAACTCCATCAAAGATACTGAGGACGTTGAGGCTAGCAAGGCTACAGTTGAAGACCTCGACCCCGTCCAGTTAAAGAGCAGCGACCCCGTAAAGCTTACATAGGCCGTGCCCTATCAAATCCATGTCAGTACCGTGAATTTTTATCTAATCATGCGGACCTATTCGCTTTTTCCCATGCAGATTATGCCAGGAATTCCATGAGAAATTGCCTCCCACAAACTCAACGTCCACCCATTGCACCCCCCGTGCAGCAGGTAAGAAGAAAAGTCAATGCCGCCATCAACGAAGCAGTGAGCAAAGAAGTAGACAAGCTGCTCAGGGAATCCAAGTACCCGGAATGGGTCGCTAACGTCGTGATGGTCAAAAAGAAAAATGGGAAATGGCGGATGTGGGTAGATTTAACTGATCTAAATAAAGCATGTCCGAAAGACTCGTTCCTGTTACCCCACATCGACCAGCTGATAGATGCAGCAGCAGGCCATGAGCTTCTAAGCTTCCTTGATGCGTATTCCGCCTATAATCGGATAATGATGGCTGAAGAAGATCAGGAGAAGACAACTTTCATCACTCACCAGGGGACGTATTGCTATAAAGTAATGCCCTTCGGGCTCAAGAACGCAGGAGCCACTTACCAAAGGCTGGTGACGGAAATGTTCATAGAACAACTCGGCAAATAAATAGAGGTCTACATCGACGACATGTTGGTCAAGTCATCAAGAAAGGAAGACCACCTCACCCACCTGAAGGAAGCCTTCGAAATATTAAGGAAGTACACCATGAAACTGAATCCCAAAAAGTGCGCTTTTGGAGTGGCTTCGGGAATGTTCCAGGGATTTTTTGGCATCACAAAGGGGCATCGAAGTCAACCCTGACCAGATCAAGGCCATAGAAACCGTCCCAGAAAAGCTAAGCACCAAGAAGCAGGTGCAGAAGTTAACCGGTCGGATAGCCGCCTTTTCCCGATTCATCTCACGCTCCTCCGATAGGTGCCACAAGTTCTTTGGTGTATTGAAAAAAGACCAGGGATTGCAGTGGAATGGAGAATGTGTAGAAGCCCTGAAGAACTTAAGGCATACTTATCATCGCTGCCCCTACTGGTAAACTAAAGGTATGCAATCTCCTATTTATTATCTTAGCAAAACATTAGTAGACACCGAAACCCGGTATCCCCACCTTGAGAGATTAGCCTTAGCACTTTTAGTAGCTTCACGGAAGCTACGACCATATTTCCAGTGCCATCCCATAAGGGTAGTGACGACCTTCCCTCTAAGGAGCGTCCTACGCAAACCCGAACTCTCAGGGCGATTCGCCAGATGGGCCGTCAAGCTCAGCGAGCATGATATTACGTACCTTCCAAGAAGCGCCATCAAGTCGCATGTCTTAGCTAACTTTATCACCGACTTCAGCGAGGATGTCCTGCCAAAGGCAGAACTCGAGGCACAACACGCGTCCTCCGAAAACAACCTACGGTTCCTTTATACGGACAGTTCCTCCAATGCATCGGGATCGGGACTGGGACTCGTTATTAAGGTCCCCACGGGTGAAACAATATACGATGCCCGAAAATGACTAACAATAAGGCCGAGTACGAGGCTGTTATTGCAGGCATGAAACTGGCCACCAAGTATGGGGCTCGCCGAACCCTCCTCCATTGCGAATCCCAGCTCGTGGTATACCAGATCGCTATGACTTATCAAATCAAAGAACAGAAGTTGCTAAAGTACCAGTCAGAAATCCACAAACTGGTGGCTACATTCGACGAGTGCCGCTTCGAACAAATTCCCAGAGCACGGAACATCGAAGCGGACGGCCTGGAAAAGTTGGCTGCTGCCACCAAAAACATCAACAAAGAAAGTGTGGTCGTACTCCTCCACTCAGTTATTGACCACACCGAGGTATATTCCTTAAACCTGACTTGAGACTGGCGCAACCAGTTCATATCTTATTTGCAGGGCGGGATACTACCCCCGATTAAAGAAAGGCAAAAAAAGCTTCGCATACAGGTCGCTCGGTACTACATGGTCAACAACGACCTTTATAAAAGGACGTTCGATGGTCCCTTAGCCAAATGATTAGGGCCACAACAAACAAGACCAGTACTCAAAGAAGTACACAAAAGACATTGCGGCGCCCATACTGGCAACCGCGCCCTCGTGAGGTGCATCATATGCGCCGGCTACTACTAGCCCACCATGAAGAAAGAAGTAGCTGAATATGTCCGCCGATGCGAGCAATGCCAAAGGTTCTCCCCAATGATACACCAACCAGGAGAGCCCCTCCATTCCGTCACCTCCCCCTGGCCATTCATCAAGTGAGGAATGGGTATAATCGGCCCGCTACCCTGAGGACGAGGAAAGGTACGATTTTTACTTGTTTTAACTGACTATTTCTCCAAGTGGGTGGAAGCAGGTGCGTACACACAAATATGCGAACAAGAAGTCGTCACCTTCGTATGGAGGAAAATCATATGCCGTTTTGGCATCCCCAAAGAAATCAGCAGGAACAACGAGCGCCAATTCATCGGTCAGAAAACAACCGAGTTCTTCGAAAAAAGGCGCATCAAAAGAATAATGTCCACGCCATATCATCCCGCCATTAACGGTCAAGCGGAATCTTCCAACAAAAAAATTCTAAACATACTAAAAAAGAATCTCGAAGATGCCAAGGGGCTATGGTCGGAACTGCTACGCGAAGTCTTGCGGGTGCACAGAACCACACCCAAGTCCACCACCGGGGAAACCCTCTACTCTCTGATTTATGGAACCGATGTTGTCATACCTGTTGAAGTAGGCAAACCCACCCTAAGGTATTCACACACCAGTGGGATAGAAAAGGACATCAGAAGACTCCAAGATCTTGATGAAGCCAAAGAAAGAAGAGAAATGGCCCATATCAGGATGGTAGCCCAAAAACAACAAGTCGAAAGATATTACAACAAAAGGGAAAAAATAAGGCCGCTCAAAGTACGGGCTTACGTCCTCAAAGCCAAGACTTTGGCCTCAAAATACCCGAATGAAGGGAAATTGGGCACAAACTGGGATGGACCCTACAAAATCACGGCGGCGGCCGGGAAAGGATCATTCCAGCTAGAGACAATGGAAGGAAAGACACTCCAGAACAAGTGGAACGTCGCTCACCTCAAACACTTCCACTTCTAAAAGGATGTCACCTGAGTCGTACTCTTTTTTCGTTACCTGAGTTTTGTCCCAATTGGGTTTTCTCGGGAAGGTTTTTAACGAGGCGTCAAAGGGGTCACCTGGAGATGTTTGCAGCACCAGTGCATCCTGTCCGCCTCTCCATGTACTCTCCGAACAGGACATGATACAGGGACTGGATTAGTGTCATCTCCAGATGTATAGAATAGTTTTGGCCATCTCCGGATGTATAGAAAAGGCTACGGCCATCTCCAAATGAATGAAAAGGCTACGGCCATCTCCAAATGAATGAAAAGGCTACGGCCATCTCCAAATGAATGAAAAGGCTACGACCATCTCCAAATGAATGAAAAGGCTACGACCATCTCCAAATGAAGGAAAAGGCTATGACCATCTCCAAATGAATGAAAAGTCTACATCCATTATTTTACATGGCTATGGCCATCGTTTTCACAAGTCTGCGCAAATTATTTTATATGGCTAAGGCCATCAGGCTACGACCATTGTTTTATATGGCTAAGGCCATCAGGCTACGGCCAATATTTTATATGGCTAAGGCCATCAGGCTTTGGCCATTATTTACATGGCTATGGCTATCGTTTTCACAAAGCTACGACCATTATTTTATATGGCTAAGGCCATCAGGCTACAGCCATTATTTTATATGGCTAAGGCCATCAGGCTACGACCTTTATTTACATAGCTATGGCCATCGTTTATACAAGGCTACGACCATTATATTATATGGCTAAGGCCATCAGGCTATGGCCATTATTTTATATGGCTAAGGCCATCAGGCTACGACCATTATTCACATAGCTATGGCCATCGTTTTCACAAGGCTACGACCAATATTATATATGGCTAAGGCTATTAGGCTACGACCATTATTTTATATGTCTAAGGCCATCAGGCTAAGGCCATTATCTACATGGTATGGCCATCGTTTTTACAAGGCTACAGCCATTATTTTATATGGCTAAGGCCTTCGGGATACGGACATTATTTTATATGGCTAAGGCCATCAGACTACGGCCATTATTTTATATGGCTAAGGCCATCAGGCTACGGCCATTATTTTATATGACTAAGGCCATCAGGCTACGACCGTTATTTTACATGGCTATGGCCATCGTTTTCACAAGGCTACGACCATTATTTTATATGGATAAGGCCATCAGGATACGACCATTATTTTATATGGCTAAGGCCATTAGGCTACGTCCATTATTCTACCTAGCTAAGGCCATTACGTTAAACGAATAACGTCATCGAAATTTATAAGGCTAAGGCCATCATTGCTACACGGCAATGGCCGTTGAGTTCTACGCAGCTACGCTAA
Source organism: Nicotiana benthamiana (assembly GCA_034376525.1). Lineage (NCBI taxonomy): Eukaryota > Viridiplantae > Streptophyta > Magnoliopsida > Solanales > Solanaceae > Nicotiana > Nicotiana benthamiana. The sequence continues at coordinate 28,948,334 of CM067333.1, read as the reverse complement.
AGAAATACAACAACGTGCCAAAAAGGAGAAAAAATTACATTCAACAAAAAATATATGTTTTTATCAAAGGGGACAAACACCCCTGATACAAAAATCAGTATTTATATGCATATTTACGAAGACCCTAAAAGTCCACTATTTATCCCGCCCGGCCTGGCCTTCAGGTGGCCCGTCCTCATTTCCAGGAGGGTACGCCTTAGAAATCTAAGAGCTGGATTCCAAACTGTTGACGTCTGCAGAGTTGCCCCCCTCCCGGGCCAGCGATTCGAGTCTATAGACGGCCGCTTCACGGGAGACTCTAACCAATTGGCGCTGGCTCTCAACTTCCGCTTCAAATGCTCGACCAGCCGCCAGGAATTCTTCAAGAACGACCAGCCTGGCCTCCGTATACACCCACATCTCGTGTGCTTCACGAGACGTATCGGTTTGTGCAAGAGCTAGCTTGAGCTCCTCGGCCTCGGCCTTCATGGCATTGAGTTCCTCCGTTAAATCAGCAACCCAGGTACGTAATTTTGCCGCCTCCTCCATTACCACACGGCCAAGCTGCAGCTCCTCGTCCTTGGCCTGAATTAGAACCTCCATCTCGGCGGTTCGAGCAACAGTGGCCATGAGCTGTTCATCAACCTTTTCCAGCTTGGCCACTCTTTTTCTTCAACTGCTCCTCGGACTCCAAGAGGCCCTCACGAACCACTCTAAAGTTAGGGTCCTACTTACACACATCGGCCAAGGTCCGGTGCGCCTCGCGCGTCGTGTTATACTTCTGCGCCAGCCAGTTGTATCTGGCCATCTTCTCCTTCCGGCGCCGATCCCTCTCCACCTCAAGGACAAGAGTCTGGAAAAGAAACCAAATAAGAACGGGGAAAATCATACTCCACTAACACAAAAAGAAAGGTCGTCAAGCAAGGCAAAGGCATACCTGTAAGGCCGCACCTACCACCCATTAGGCCAAGACTTTGTCGCTAAGATCCGCCAGAGTCGCACGCTCGGCGCCGGCACACAAGAGCGTCATACTGGTGGCCGCTTCCTCGCAATTCTCCAATAGATTATAGTGACTTGGAATCACTATACGACGAGAAGACTGGCTGGCCACCATCTCCACCCGGTCCAAGGACCCATCTCCTCCGCCCGCGTTCTCTGTGGCGGCCCCCCGGCCCACCACGTCGATGCCTTTGCCCCTTCTCTCCGTGGCCTCCCTCCTAAGAACTTCCCCTGAGTGAATGGCCTTTGCCATTAAAATCGGCCTTGATTCAGGGCGGGATGGCTTAACCTCCTCGTTTGGGTAGCCACGGAATTACCGGTAAGAATCCGACGCTGCCTCCTCTCCAATGTCTCCTCCTCTTCACGGTCCCCCTCTGTGGGATGCAGAGCAGGCTCAGAGGGAGTCGGTTCAACAGTAGACATCCCTACGGGGGCAATCCCAAGAATAGACGCCGGCATCTCCATAGGTTTTTCCTTAGGTGCGACCCCCATCACGGCCTCAGACACTATCTCTAGAGCTGTTTCTAATGTAACCTCCTGTCTTGAGAGAGGAGAAGTACTGCCCCTAGATGTGCCAACAAAGACCAGATCCTCCTCAGGATCAGATACCGTCCTAGAAGGACCGGCCACGGTCTTCTTCTTCTTCTGTTTCTTCTTCTTCTTCTTCTATGCCTTCTTAGAGGCATCCCGACCTTCTAAAACACGTATAAGAAGGGCAAGAAAAATATGGGAGCCCCCAATAGATAACAAAAATTAGGTAGGGCCGTAGAGCCTAAGGAATTCAGGCCAAGAATGGCACTCTTCTGCAAACGATATCAACGATTTCACCCACGACCTAATGTCATCAACCCTTCGAGGAGGGCGAGATATCACTGCATAAAAATAAAAGGAAATTTTCGACGATAAAAACAAGCAAGGTGAGGTCGCCGTAGTAAAGGCTACACGCAGTAATACTTACATGAATCGTTCCACACCTCTGGAAACCCTTCAGGGTTGGACACAAGGTGCTCGGTACGCACGTAGAAAAATCTCGTCAAGAATTTGCGGTTGGCCTTGCCGTCCACCTGCGACACAAAGCTCTTCTTCCCCCGACTCCTCAATTGGAGCATTGAGCCTCTCATGAAAACTGCATTTAACATTTGTAAAAGGTGATGAACGGTCACCTCTTTCCCAGCCTTCGCCGCATAGATGGAAAGTAACCTGCACACCTTCAAGGCATACGGTGTAAGTTGGGCCGGGCACTCCACGAACCAGCGACACAGCTCTTCCGCCAAAGATAAAGCGGGAGGCTGTATCCAATTCGGAAGGCTCTCATAAAAAGCGTAGTACCCGGTCTTAGGCACATTGGCATGGTCTAGCCCCGCAGGGACCATGTCAACGTGATCAGGAATATTGTACGATTTCTTGAGAGAGGCCAAGTGGGACGGCATCAACTAACTATGCTCCCAGGGAGGGAGTTTACACTTGTTCTTAAAGTCACTCCTTTTGCTCATATCAAGTGGAAGCAAGTTGGCCATTGATAGCGCAACAAAAACTTCCTCGGCCTCCTCGTCATCTAAGGAGGACGAAGCCCTAGTGGAAGCAACGTCCTTGGTCCTAGTATCGTCATGACGATGTTTAGCCATAGCGAAAGTTATAAAAAAAGGGATTTCATGTCACAAAGTTCAATTCCTATGAACAAAAATTTCAGAGAAGAAAGAACAGCAAGCACCAGAAAAAGATAGGGAAAAGATTGGGAAAATACTCTCAGAAAAGGTTCGAAAGATGAATCTAGTTCAACTCTCCCTCTATTTATAAGAAAAGGTACACAGAAATCGAAAGGGCATGATTCGAAAATCGGTGCAGGAAACCCAAACGTCACGTCACAACCTGAACCGCCTCGGGAGCAGAGGTAATGATCACGCACGTGATCGATGACGTCATGCTCAAAAAGGAACTCCAAAAAGGGGGTAGTAAGTCAACGGATTAACCTCTTCACATATGAGCACGCCCATTACAGGGGTATCAACAGGAACGGCCAAATTTCCATGGGCGTCGAGCATGAATGTCAGTCCATTGGAGATGCCTCTCGACCGCATCCCCAATAGACGGAAGGACTATCTGTATTGGGCAAATTTGGTTCCCTACGCCAGTATATTATCTACATACGTCCTCAATGAAGAAAGCGGCATCATTATGGTCGACTCAAGCAAGGCCGGCCTCAGTCAATGAACGGACCGAGTGACATGACTCGCTGCGACGTCACATCAAATTTTGACACTCGTATACCAAGGCTACCAGCCCTTGTACTTTTTTTGTATTATTTCGAGAAATGTCCCTTAGTATATAAAGAGGACCTTCCCTTTGTAAAGACTTATGTGTATTTCACTATTGAAAATATACAACTCTCTCTCTACCTGATTCTCTCTTCTTTTCTCTCTTGTGCAAAAAGTCTACTGTTTATCTTATTGCTCTTATATCTCGATTCATTTACTTCGTAATCACAGATCTTGATTATTTTACATTCCCTAGATCACATTACCCTTGATTCCGATTAACCCATATCATTTTTGATTATTTTAGAGCTATTCAAGTATTCGAATAACTTTTTAGCCAAACAAAGTTGAAATAAACTTTGATCAGTTTAGAGATGCAAAAACAGCAAGCATTTCTTTTTATTTATGGAAGGAGAAAAGAAATTCTTCTTCTTCGCTTTACCTCGTGGCTGCGGATTAGACTGTTTCGTAATTATTTATCCTGTTTGACGTGCTGTCGAGTTTAGTTCTTCGCTTTGACAAAAATCAATAATATAATTAATTGAAATGTAAATACTTTGACAAAGACTCTGCATCAATTTGCAGTTAATTAGGGAAAATAACTGAAACACGAAACTTGGTAGAGTCGGACTGAAATGGAGTATTCCAAACAGAATTGATCATAAATTCAGAACTAACAACAACAACAATTACTTCCCAGTATAGTCCCACACAGTGGGGTCTGGGGAGGATAATATGTAGACGGGCCTTACCCCTGCCCCGAAAGAGCAAAGAGGCTGTTTCCAATCGACCCTCGTCTCAGTAAAGGAAAGGAACGACAAACAAAAACAACAACAAAAGAGCATTAGTAACTTCAGCAGAAACATCGTAAATAATTATCTAAACATAAGAACCATAAATAAAATAACAAGCAATAAAACGCACAAGTAAATACAAAATCTTCAACAAGTATGTATGGCCAAAACCATATCTTTAGTTGAAAAAGTCCTTTTTAAAGTATGAAAATCAATTGTCCATAAGGGACGTATGATAAAATTAAACACAGAAAAAAGACTATCATAAACTTCACCAAAGAATGACACCGATAGATCGAGAAAATCTAATTTTACTTTTCGCATGAAGAAAGTTTTAAACCCAAGATAGAGTTTAACATCATGGACCTCCCTGCATCGAACCACCATATAGTTATTGGTTATATTTTACAATAGCTTCCACACAAATTAATTATGCTATTCATTCCTTACACGAAAAGTAATACAGTTGAATTTATAACGTGGTTTATAGATACATAAATTAATTTGATTCAAGAATATTAAATAATTAAGAATAAAAATAAACTAATTAAAGAAGCTTGAAGAAAACACTAGCCTGACTGTGAAATGAGCTTCTCTGGAAGCAACAACAACAACAACCACCACCTAGTAAAATTCCACTAGTAGGGTCTGGGGAGGGTAGTGTACGCAGACCTTACCCCTACCCCAAAGGAGTAAAGAGGTTATTTTCGAAAGACCCTCGGCTCAAGAAAACAAAAAGACAAAGATGAAATGAGACAATATCGGTATCACCCCAGAAATCATAGGAAAGAAAAAGGAAACAATATAGAATCTAGAAGAAAGATGCAAAGCAAAAGCAATAGCTAGTAAATAGGTTCGGCGCTCTAAAGTAAAATAGTAAGACACAACATTTTCACTAGCTATTTTAGACAAAAACCTTACCAGACTAGCCTCACAATGGTAAGAAGTAAGGCAATACTCAACTACCTCCTAACCTACAACCCTAATAATTGACCTCCACATCTTTCTATGAAGTGTCATGTCTACAGAAATCTGAAGTCTTGCCATGTCCTGCCTTATCACATCTCCCCAATACTTCTTAGGCGGTCGTATACCTCTTCTCGTGCCCTCCACAATCAGCCGCTCAAACCTCCTTACCGAAGCATCTGGGCTTCTCCTCTAAACATGCCTGAACCAGCTAATCCTCGTTTTCTGCATCTTTCCATCAATGAGAGTCACGCCCACCTTCTCCCGAATATCATAATTTCTAATCTTATCCATCCTAGTGTGCCCACATATCCACCTCATCATCCTCATTTCTGCGACTTTCATATTCTGGATATGTGAGTTTTTAACCGGTCAACACTCAGCCACATACATCATGGCCGGTCTAACCACCGCTTTATAGAATTTACCTTTGAGTAATGGTGGCATTCTCTCATCATACACGACTCCAGATGCTAACCTCCAATCCATCCATCCTATACCAATACGGGTGTAACATCCTCATCGATCTCCCCTCCCTCCTGGATAAACTGACCCAAGGTACTTGAAGCTGCCTCTACTTGGGATGACCTGTGACTCAAGCCTCACATCCACGGCCACTTTCCTCGGCTTAGCGATGAACTTACACTCCAGGTATTCCGTCTTTGTCTATCTCAGCTTGAAAGCCTTAGACTCAAGAGCCTATCTCCAAATCTTCATCCTCTCATTAACACCGGCTCGCGACTCATCAATCATAACTATGTCATCAGCGGATAGCATGCACCATGGCATGTCCCCTTGAATATGATGTGTTAACGCGTCCATCACCAAAGTGAATAAGAACGGGCTGAGAGCAGAACCTTTATGTAACCCCATCACAACCAAAAAATGCTCATAGTCGCCTCCTACTGTCCTAACCCGAGTCTTAGCTCGTTCATACATGTCCCTAATTGCCATAATGTAGGGAACCAACATACCTTTTGCCTTCAAGCATCTCTAGAAACCTTGTCATACGATTTTTCTAGGTCAAGAAATACCATATGCAGATCCTTCTTCCTCTCTCTTTGTACAATTCCACCAACCTCCTGACAAGGTGTATAGCTTCTATAGTAGAATGACCCCACATGAACCAGAAGTGGTTGTCGGATACAAACACGGTCATCCTTACCCTCTCTTCAACCATCACTCCCACACTTTCATGGTATGACTCAGTAATTTGATAAATGTGTAATTGTTACAACTCTGGATATCACCTTTGTTCTTGTACAATGGAACTATCGTACTCCACCTCCTCTCATCCAACATCCTTTTCGCCTTAAAAATAACATTAAACAACCAAGTCAACCACTCCAAACCTTCTCTCCCAAACACTTCCAAAATTCCATTGGAATCTCGTCTGGCCCAATCGTTTTCTCCCTTCTCATCTTATGCATAGTTCCCACGACCTCTTCAAACTTCTTTGGAAGCAAAAATAAGAATAATGTATAGAGTAGAAATAAAGAATGTTGTTAACAGAATAAGAGTTAGTTTAGCCTTTTATTGCATACGGATATTTCGTGTCTACAATGAGTTTCAAATTCTTGTATTTCTATCCCAAATCAGGGATATAAGATCCTGAAATCAAGCTCTTCTTCAATATGAATAAAGACCTCTCTTGATGGCTGCATAACAGTTAAGCATAAATACAATGATTCTTTATAACGGTTTCCCATTAAATATTGCCTTCTCCAAACGATATCTTTCTTTCTAAATTTCGTCCTTGGTTCCAAGGTCTTCGGAATTCACACAGCATCGGTCACATATTCGTAACCGATGCCAACTATTTGTTGAATCATATATTGTTTATCTTCACTGTCATGTGCTAACTCGACGAGCATCCACCTATTATTTAACAATTTTACCCCATACAGTTCTCTTACTGTCCGGTGACTAAACGTTTTGTTACCGGAAAGTAGATAAGACTTCTTTTCTTGGCGGGAATGTTCATGAATGATTTCTAACATTTGAAAGGATGAATGTCTCCTTGCATTTAATGAGTTGTACACGTGTTATCCCGTGATTCGATAAATACTTATGCCATTTACATAGGTAATTGATAGCTTTGTATTCCGTTGCCAATAAACTTCTTCACTTCTCATCATTTTTACCTTTCACTTTTACTACTTCTTCTTCTTCGAATTTCAGAATAATTTCTCTACAAACCTATCTTTCTCGGTAAAACCTTCATATTCACATTTCTCATCACTATGTCCTTTATCCCCGATTACTCAAGCACTTTCATCGGTGGCAGCCCATCCAAGAAGAATAAATCTAAGGAAGTCGATTCTAAACCTCCTACTACTAGCACAATCATTTCTGATCAACTAAATTATGAGACGGATCTCCAAGTGAAATAGGAAACCTCAAACCCAAAAAATGACAAAAAAAGATCCGTTAGTAGATATATTTTGTTTCTATCGTCCTTCTAGTATCCATCTTGTGATGAAGATTGTGGCTAGAACAACCTTGAATTTTAGCCCCTAAAAAAGTGGAAAGTGTCATTTTCAGCAAACCAGGGCACATGTACATTTTCATGTACACTTTTACTTTAAGAATGGGCCGAGAAATCGATCCCATCATTTCACAGTATTGTTCAAATACCAAGTTTGCTTCGCCTAAGTAGATCCGTCAATATGGCGAATGGTAGCATGCCTTCGGTTTCTGTACATTCTGGCTGGTGAAACCCTCACTCTTGCTCATTTGATCAACCTTTACACCCCAACGATTTTTAATGGAGACTTTATTAAACTCAACAAATGCGGCTACCATGCCATTGTCACCAGTATTGATGGTGATAATGATCGTGGTTGGACAAATAGGTTCATTTTCATTGCTTCTGGGACATTCAGCCGATGACAGCAACTCCTATCCCTGAATCCTGAAACTTCACTTGTAAGTTTTTTTGTAATATCCCTCTTTCACAGCTTTCAAGAAAATTATCTCCTTTGCTAACTTTCTCTTATTTATTTCAAATACCCGTTAGGTTCCTCCAATGGTTCAGAACCTAACCCAATAGGTATAATATTTTTAGATATTTCCACATCGGACTCCAATAAAGGGAAAGAAATTTCACATAAATTCAACAAAAAGGGCAAGAACCCTAGTAAATAAAACTTTCCCTTTCCTTTTTAATCTTCAAAATGATGCAGTATAAATTTTTTGACTTCCTTGCATAATATGTAGGCTTCCTAAAGGGGTCTTCTATTTTCCTTGCAATCGAGGTTTCCCATGACCCAAAGGCAACTCATCAACAAATTCAAGAAGCTCTTGATCACAAAAGGGCTCATGGTGCCGTTCTTGCTTCCGATGAAGGCCATTCTTCCCTGAGTACCCTAACTAAGGAAAAAAATCAAAAAGAAGATGTACCTCCAAGGCTGAGGCTCAGGAGAAACGTCCAATAAAAGGAACCTAGTAGGACCGACCATAGTAGTCTTTGATGAAGATGAAACTGATAACAATGATGAAGTGCTTTTTCTTCAATGAAGAAGAAAATGAGAGACTTTTCCAACTCAAGTGGATACTCAACTAGATGACAACCATGAAGTCCTTACAGAGTCATAAATGGTTGAAAATGTTGAGTCCCGTTTTTGGGCCCGATTTATCGCTTCCAGTCAGAAGAGTTCCAACTCTGACATTCCTCCACCTCTAACTTCAACACGACTTATCGCATCGCCAACTCTTACCTTATCACTGGCCCCTACTAAACAAATGAAAGATATTCGCTTCCCTCATTTAGATGATCATGGGAACATTGAGAACACCTTTTTACACTCATCCAAAACCCCAATGGTGAACATAATTTCACTCTTTTGGTTTTGAAAGAGTTCTACATACATTCCAAGACGGTGGGATTTGCCAACTACTTGAAGCCTTTGTCTTTGAACAAGGACGGGGGAAGATGGATGCTCTTTTTACGGAATGTCTGATCAATAACAGCATGCACTTTGTTGCTGAAGTATCATCTTACTCTTTTCTTCTCTTTCCCCTATTTTCTTGATAACCATTGTCCTTAAACTTTTACATTTTAGGCCAACCTTCTTGCCTCCAAGGTGTCGACGCCCCCTTTTTCTAAAGAGCGAAATTGGATTTACGACATTATAGGAAAAACAACTCTTATTCCCTTGCGGTAATCGGGTTGTTGAATTTGAAGAGTCGCCGCCTAATGATTATAGTGCATTATGATACTTTAAAAAAAAGGCGAGTTTTTGAAATAAACCTATAGTTCGGGTAAGGGCTTGAGATTATCCCGATGGGATGGTGTTAGACACCCCCGATATCCACTACTGTGGTTCCCGGCCATGCTTTAATTGTGACTTTAAAAGAAGTAGAAGAAAACAGGTAAAGCTTTGCAGATAAGGATCACGAATAAGTTTTAAGCTTTAAAAAAGAACAGAAGATAGAAAGGGACAACTTTTGGAAAAATAGAGTTAATTTAAAGAGAAGTATTAAAGAAGACATTGAAAATAAAAGAAAAGGAAAGGGGGGCCTAGATTTATACAAATATGGATCATATCAATGCAATATCTAGCAATCACTCCTCAAAATAGGGGTCGCACGAGATATTAGCGCACCAGTCATCATATCCATATTCTACCCTTCCCACCTCGTCAAGGTATTTAAACGTGATTAGTCTCGTTTAGTTATTGCATGCTACTACCCGTCCCAACTTATCAGTCCCGGGGTATTAGGACTTTTATTCCTAAAAGGGAAGAAAAGGGGTAGATGCATGTATGTTGTTTAAAGGATAAATTACTAGTTTTGACAAACAAAACAAATAGCAAGTAAAGGGGATTAACAAACAAATATGTTTGACTCACATAAAACCCCGTAAATCAGATAACATGCATTTAGCATGCCTTGCACATACTGGTTTGGTCTTTAAGTTAAAACTTAAGCGGCATAGTAGTTTAACACATATAATTAGATAAAAGCCTGCATTAGGCAATTTGGATCCAATTATCATAAATTTAGGCATTTTAGACAAGTTATTCAGAAAGGTTAGATTTCAGGTAAAAGAACGGCCTAATGCAAAAGAGTTAAAATAGAAAGTTGAGATTGCAGAAGTTCAGAAATGAATTTTGAAGTCGAAAGACTTGTTTGAGTAAAAATATAGTAAAGTTTTAAAAGAGTTTTTGAAGGCGAGAATACCTTTAGAAAAAAGTAAGTTGAAGAACTGTTTTTGAAAGATAGTATCAGGGACTGAGTAAAACATTTAAATAGGAGAATTAAAGGAATTGTTGATGAAAGGGTGCAAACCTGCAGAATTTAAAAGCATTATAGGCTTATAAGAGTTTTCATTGAAAATTTTATATTCGACGTTAAGGCCAGTTGACAGATTGTTATTACTTAAACAAATCAGGCGAGTTTGAGAAAAACTCCTATAGGCATGATATCTATACTTGAATTCTTAGGACCTGTTATTAAACCGATGAAAAAAAGGATTATTTGATTGCCTTATAATTTGCCTAAGGCATATGCTTGTCCTATAGGAATGGTTTCTATATGCAAATGATTACATGAATATTAAATCCTATAGGCAGGGTTTCTAATGATTTGCAAGATGATAAAGTATTAAACCCTATATGCAGAATTTCAAGATGACTGTTAATCCTATATACGTAGTATCTAAGTGATTGAAAGACGTTAAACCTATATACATGGTATCTAGGTGACTAACTTAAATATTAAACCTACAAAACATGGTATCTACCCTTTATTTATGCCAGAAAATAAACCCTTCCCTCACCCTTTTACTATATCTCCCCAAGTTCTTTTATACAGAAATTATTACAGAACCAGAAAAGATGAAAGAAAAAACATCAAAATCTACAGCTAGATCTAAACCGCCTAATGCAACCTTAATATCTAATAACATGAGTTAAACCAATTCTGGAATCCAGATTTCCAAAGACTTCTCTTATCAAAAGTGTTTCAAAGTTCCAAGGAGCCTCAAGGGCTCCAAGAAGTGCTTACACTATGGATAATAATTAGAAAAAGAATAGTGCATTGTAGAATAGCCAGCCCTCAGGCATCCAAGTTCAGAGGGAGCTCTAGGGTCCCCAAGCATGACTTACCAAAAGGGGGAAGAACTTAGAACTAGGAATAAGTGCAAAGTGAGAGAGGGATTAGGGAACCATAGCAAATGGTGGTCATTCCCATACATGGGTATAGACTGGCACACCCTCGACCAGTTGCATGGTCCAAACAAATTAAGAACATACCTTAGAGGTCAGACCTGAGTCTAGATGGTGATAAGAACACCACCAAACTTGAGTCAAGGCTCAGCACATAAAGGGGAAAGGGGAGTAGGAATTGGTTTGAGTAAGGGTTCAAAAGAACCTAGTTCAAAGTCATGGGTAGCAATAATATGATGCTGCCATGACTGGAATTATACTCTCATACAAAGGGGTTAAAGGGAAGGGACTCACACAAAGAAGCATTTACAGAAACAGAAGGAAAGAAAGAAAGCATAACAGACTAAGGGTGCAGAAACATAAGCATAACAGGCTAGGATGTAGATGCATAGTGCAATGAAGCATAATAGGCTAGGAGTAAAATAAACACATAGTGTAGGGGGCATTATTTAATTAAGAGTGACATACCAAGTGCAAACACTAGAATAACACGACAATAAGAGCAAGTAAACAGCCAGAAGTCAGCAGGAGCAAACTAAAATTCTTCAGTAAATACTTCAGAGTTCAAAAGGAACTCAAGAATGTTTCAGGCAGTAAAAGAGAAGAGGAGCAGAGTGCTCAGTATTAGAAGTAGAGAAAACAACAGTAGAGAAATTATTGAAATTGTGTAGTGTTCAATTGAAGTCTGAAGTGTAGAAAAGTTGTGTGTAGTTCTTTTGTGTCTAAGAGCAGAAGGGTAATCCCTTTTTATAGTGCAGAAAACGAGTAAGCAAAAGGCAAGAAAAAATAGTTTACAATTAATCACCGAAGGTCTCCCTAAGGCTAAGGCATTTGATTTCAAACGGGCATCAGACAATTAAGGAAATAAGAATAATTAAAAACCTTTCCAAAGTAACATAACACAGGTAAATACATAGGGATTATATAAGGCAAGAATCATATGGTACATGATTTGTGAGAAATAAGGCAAGTAGATCAATCAAACAACTAGTAAATTGAAAGATTTGTTCGAATGAACTTAGTCAGAAAAAGGGTGAGGAAAATTTCAATTGGGAAGACCAGTAACAAATCAATCTAGCCTTATTAAAAGGAGATTGGAATCAATTACAAGTTGGTAGGATCATTTTGAAAAAGAGCTTTCATATATAAAGCATACAAGTGTCAAACAAGAACTTACAAGATTGGCATAGAAAGTTTTAAATCATAAGCAAAAAGATTCACGTTCAGTCCAGGGTCTAAAGTAGAACCCTAGTCCACACAACCCCAAACCCTAGGGTTTCAAATTCGAGTAGGGTACATAAAGGAGAGGGCAAGCCATCGAAATAGACTCAGAGAGTCTCTTGAGAAAGCACATAGATATAATGGAAGGTTTGACGCAACAGAGTGAAAAAATCACAAAGCATGTTCAAGAAAAGCTCAGAACTTAAGCAAGTTTAGGAGAGAAAGAGATGACATAGAACTTAAGAAACAGTATGTGAAACAAGTTTATAACTCAAATAAAAGTCAAGTAAAGGCAAACAAAAAGCTTAGTAAGAAAATTGTAAAGGAGCACATAAGCTAGAGATGTAAAAGCATGTTGTAGAAACCAGTAGAAAAGATAACAAAGCACAAGTAGAAGAACATGCATAATAACGGCAAAACATAAGAACATGAGAGAAGACAAGCAAGGGAGGATACAAAACATAAGCGAAAACTTCATAAAACATGTCATAAACAAACAAATTCACAGAAAGAAAGAGAAAAAGAAGAAACGGAAATCGTTTTAAGATTTTGAAAATCTTAAATTGAATAGACTAATTTTGAAAAGAGAAATTTGGGGAAAAGCTTTGAAACTTCGAGTATAACACAGATCTAAGAAAATAAAGAAAGAAAGAACCTTGAAAACCTTTTAGGGTTTCGCAGAAACCCTAGAAACGAGAAGGCTTGGAAAGGATCTGGCCTGGAGTAGATCTGAGCCATATTTAGGCTCTTGAGCTCGAACACGTCGGAAAGGAGTTGGAGAAGCCACAGGAACACAAATTGGCGGAGGATATGAACATGCCTCATTGAGGTTGAACCTCGAATGCCTTGAATAGCCATGATTTGGGATGAAGGGAAGTGAGCACAGGCCGTCCATGGACTGAGAAGCCATGGACTCCGGCGAGAACTGGCCGGAGAAGACGCTAGAGGCGGCTAGGGTTTCGAGTGTTAGAGAGTGCTTGAGAGAAAGGGGGTTTGAGGACGGCGATCAAAATGAAAATGAGAGTAGGGTTAGGGTGGTTCGAAATTAAAAAGGAAAGAAGAAATATGGGTCGTTGATCAAAATGATCAACGGCTAGGATTAAATGATACAAAAGGACGGGTTGGACAAAACGAGTAAAGAATTGAATAGGGTCGTCGATTTGGGGCCTGATTGGGGTCAATGGGGGGGGGGTCAAAATAGGCTATAATTGAAAGAAATTAAGGCCATAATTGAAATAGCCAGTTTTTTCCCTTTTGATTTTACAAAAATTGTAAAAATATTTTAAAATTAAATTAAAAGCACTGAGTTAATAAATAATATGTTAATATTAATTTAGTAATATTGACGTTGATTTTGTAATTAAAATGATAATTAATCTTGAAGTGGGCTAAAATTACAATTGCATACAATTTAATTTTAAAAATACCAAACGAGTTTGTAAAATTATGCAAAATTATGGAAAAATATATTTTAATGTAAATGTGAGAATAAAGTTATTTTCCAAAATGAAAAGTTTTGGGAATAATTATTGGATTTTATAGTGTAAAATAGGCCATAAATTAGTTTAAAAAATCCTTTAAAATGTCAAAACCTTTTGTGACGCTCATATATGCACATATAGCCTATCTTGAAAATATTTTGTGTATAAAAAATATGTAGGAAAATATTAGGTATCAACACAAGGGCTTCTAGAAGATGATCCAAGTCAAAAAAGAACTCGTTGCCGAGCGTGATCAAATTTATGTTGAACGAGATCAGCTTGCTAAATGCCTCCCAGATTTAGAGGCATGACTTACTAAAATGGGCCAGCTTGAATCCACGTTGGAGCAATCTGAGCAAAAAAATATGGTTCATACCCAAGAGGCTACTCAGTTGCATACATAGCTTGCTGAATTGAATGCAAGTGGGTTGAGTTACAAGATGTTGTGACTGTGGCAGCATGACATGATCCTACTTTCATAGAATAAATCAACGTGGAAGCAAACTTGCATTCCAAAATCGAAGAAGCGGCTGCAGCGGAGGAGAAAATAGAAAGAATAGAGGAAAGGCTCAAAAGGGTCCTGAAGCAAAACATTGAACACGCGAAAATTAATATTGACCTTTGTCGGTCCTATGACATTGTGATGGCTGAAAACGACTACTTGCAACCAAAAATCAAACAGCTTATAACCAAGCTCTAGGATCAAGAGGATTCTTTCTTTCTTAAAAAACTTCTACAATTTATCACATTAGGAGGGATACGTTGAAGGATGCCAAAAAAGGAAATCCTAACATATAGGACTGTATTGTTGAAACTCTCAATTTGGAGACAACTACCATCGAGAACATTCCCACCTGACCCATTGCTTCAACTTCCTCGAGCACTTGTTTTGAGTCCTCAAAAACGAAGGATGAAGTTGCAGAAGAAAATACAGACAAGGATGAAGGTATTGTACCGGATGTGGAACTGCCTTCATCTTCAAAGACGTAGTGGAGACTTCTCGTTCTTCAAACTCTGCTGATAGAATAAATTAGTGTAATTTTTTGTAACTATGTCGGAACCTCTATTGAATTCGACATTTTAAGAAACAAAGGACATCTTTCACTTAACTTTTATCCAAAAACATCTTTCCAATGACAAAGACTGGAATTTTTTACATCTGATAACTTTAATACCGAATATTCATACTTCCAGTTTTTACCCTTTAACTATGAAGGTTTCACAAGAAAGGGCCATTATGTTTATAGTGTTGTTGAAGAGGACGTCTCCTATTTATTCCGGCACTAGCATTTGAAGTTTAACTAACTTTTAAATGAAAAAGACCATATTATTTCATTTGAAAAAGAAATAAGATAAAAACAAAAGGACTTTAATTTATTCCTTCCATTTTCAAAAGTAAATTTATTGGAGCAAAAATTCTCTTAAGTAAATAAAGTTGCCAATACATGTAGCTAACTTATACTACTTATTTATTCGGGGCTGATCCTGCAGTCCCCGGCCCTGGCAAGATATAGCTTCCCGTTCTAATAGTTCCCGATTTTAATGACACTTGTAATGCTCTAATATATAAAAGTCCCCCACCCCCATGTTCGGATGCAAAGTATGAGAAATTTAACACCGGAGTTCTTGTTGTTGTCGACGATCCTTCTTCGTAGTATATTTTATATTCTTCCTCATTAAAAACTTTCAAGAAAAACCCAATTAGAAAAAAAATTGAACGGAGAAAAAAAAGGAGTACAAGACATATTTTCAATATCATTAAGGATCTTCAACAGTAATACCTTTTGAGGTGAGTCACATTCCAATTGCTTGATAATTTTACTCCATCTTTATTTTCTTACTGATATGAACCTTTAATAGTTATTGAAATTTGTAAGGTCCTTCCTATGTTGGTTGTAGCTTTTCAGCATAAACTTTTTTGGTAATTTGATTTGCCTTCCACAAAACCTTAAATTATCGAAGATTTGCTATGCGATTATAGTATCTTTCCATCCTTTGCTTCTTTGTCACCATACTCAAATAGGCTAAATTAGGACGCTCCTCAATTAAATCTAACTTAATAAATGTTGCTGCATTATTCTCCCCCACGTTTGTCCAAAAATACCTTTTGGTCATCTTCCTAATCTCCACTGAAATCAAAGCTTCTTCATCGAACACAAGGGAAAAAAGTGTTTCTCCTATGCTTGAGCCCATAACTATCCCGACAACTCTTTTGGACAACTGCCTTTTGCATTATCTAATTTATTTTTTAGGTAATGAATTATCACCTTGTTTGTTGTCTATGCTTGACCATTAGCACTTGAATGGTATGGGAAGACGTGATCATTTAGATCTTCAGTTCTTCTAAAAACATTGTAACTTTGGAATCTATAAATTTTTGTCCCATTGCCATAAGTACTTTGTTTTGGTACTCCAAATAGCAAATGATACTATCCCTAATGCAATCAATCACTTCTCACTTTCTAATCTTTTCGAGAGAACCTACTGAAATCTACATGGTGAAATAATCAGTTAAAACTAAAAACTATGTTACATTTCCAGGACCTTGAGGTAAAGGATCAACAATATCAATCTCCCATTCATGAAAGTTCATGATGACACCACCGAATGCAGAAGCTCCACCGGCTGATGCACCAATTGAGCATGATATTGATACTTTTCACATTTTTGTACAAATGTCTTCGTGTCTTGTTCCATCCGAGGCTAATAGTAATCGGCCCTTATTAATTTAAGAACCAATGATTCTATGCCGTAGTGATTTTACAAACCACTTCGTGAACTTCTCTCATCACATGATCGGCCTCTCATGTGCCTAAACATCAAGCCAACGGTTTTTGGAAAGATATCCGGTATAATTGACCACCAACATGGCAATAACAAGCAGTTTTAGTTCTTAGCGCCTGGGAGGCTTCAAAATCTTCAGAAAATTTTCCATGCCTTAAATATTTTATAAATTCATTTCTCCAATCCTAGATTAGGTTGGTTGAGTTGAATTTGCATTTTGCAATACCCATCTATGTATAGGACTGAATCCAACAATTGAATAATTACACTGGAATCATCTCATTTCATTTCCAAGGGACAACCTTAAATTGTCCAATGCATCCGCCTCCACATTTATTTCTTTGGGATTTGAATTACCGATCACCCTGAGAAACCGGGAAAGTAAAATTGAACTTTATTCAAGTGATGCTGCATTTGCTTTTCTTTATTATCAACGATTTCATATATTTGATTCTCTACCAGCTGGAAGTCATATTTTATTCGAATCATCTTGGAGCCTAGTGCCCATGCTAATTCAAGTCCTGCAACTAAAGGCTCATACCCAGCATCATTGTTAATCAAAGAGAACAGTTCTAATGATCTGTCTCAGGGTCTCCCCCGAAGGAGTGATCACTACTATCCCAAGACCGAACATTTTACGTTGGAAGCTCCATCTGTAAACAAGGTCCATACACCGAAGACGGTTACCAATATCAAAAGTACTTCTTTAGCAGCTAATGCATCATGTTCTTACTAAAATCAGCCACAAAGTCTGTGAAAACTTATGACTTAATAGCTACCTATTATTTATATTCAATATCAAATTCACTAATTTTAATTGCTCATTTGTCCAATCAATCCAATAGTTCAGGTTTATAAAGGACATTTCTTAAAGGAAAGGTTGTCACAATGACTATTGGATGATACTGAATGTTGGGTCTAAGGTTTTGAAAGGCAACTAGGAGAGCTAGATCCAACTTCGAGGTGTAGGTATCATGCTTTCGTATTAGAAACTATCTTACTAACATAATAAATAGGAAATTTCATACCTTCCTTCTCCCGAATAAGAATTGCACTTACCGCAACCTCTGACACCGCTAAATAGACCAATAATTGCTCTCTCTCCTTCAGGTTTGAACTCAAAAGAGGGATAAAAGGTACCTTTTCAAGTCCTTCTACGCATTATGGCATTTTGGAATCAACGAGAAATTATTTTTCTTCTTAAATTGAGAAAACAAGCAATGACATTTCTCTGATGACCTTGTTATGAATCTGCTACGGGCCGCTATCTTTCCGGTTAGCCTTTGTACTTCCTTTACACTTTTCAGCTTATCAGGATTTCTATGGCACTAATCTTGTCATGATTTATTTCAATCCCCCGAGAAATCAAGAAGCTAAGGGATTTCCCGGACCCAACATCAAAATCGCACTCCCCGGATTAAGCTTCATGTTATGTTTTCTCAAGATGCCAAATGTTTCTTGAAAATAGAACTAAGTAATTCCCTTCACTAAGAGACTTAACCAATATATCATCAATGTAAACCTCCATATTATTTCCAATTTAATGCTCAAATATTTATTAACGAGCTTCTAATATGTGGCTCCAGCATTCTTATGCCCAAAAGGCATTATATTATAGCAATATGTGCCAAATTTTGTGATGAATTGGGTTTTTTCTTGATCCTCTGGGTGCATTTTAATTTATATGTACCTAGAATATGCATCGTGAAAACTCATCAATTCATTTCTAGTCATAGAATTGATCATTTATGGAAATAGAAAGAATCCTTATGGCAAGCCTTATTTAGATCTTATAGTCTATACACATTCTAAAATTAGTATTATTTTTAGGTACAACTATTACGTTAGTTAACCAATTATGGTATCTTACTTCACGTATAAAACCTATGTTTTACAACCTGGATACCTCTTCTTTTACAAACCTATTCTAGAGGGAGGAAAATCAGGGTCCAAACTTAACTTGTGGAGAGTCACATCCACTGTAATACATGCCATATTAGAATGAGACCATGCAAAACAATTGATTTAGCTTTTAAAAACTCAATAATTTTAAGTTTTGATTTCGAAACTCAAACACGTTCCTAGGTAAAAAAATTTATCCGAGAACTCTACGAAAAAAATTCAAGTTCCTCTATGGTTGACTTTGTTGCATTTATTTCTTCTGGTACCTAAAAGGATCTATGCACCTGATAGTAGTTCTGTGTCTCCTCCTCTTTGTCACCTTTAACTGGCTGCGGAAGGGTAGTAGACAATGGTTCCTATAGTTTCTATTTGCTTGTTGCCTTGATGCTGGATAAGGTGACAACATTCATTTCTCTCACAACAGGTTGATTGCCTCTAATATTCTTGATCCCATCTGGTGTAGGAAACTTCATCAATTAATGATAGGTCGATGGCAATACCTTCATTTCATGACACTGATCATGTTATATCCCATATCGTCATCCACCACATCAAACAAAGTGGCTTTCTTTAAGAATTTGACATATGTGGGCAATAAGATTTCCCTTCGGTTCGTTACACTTGTTAAATTGAATCCAGCCAAAAGCTTTGTTGCTGGAACTATATTTCCGGATAACTTTGCTTATTCCAAGATCCTCAACTGGATGATATTGGTTGAACTATTCGGATCAACCAAAACACGTTTCATTTTACAATTTAAAACGTTTAAATATATTACTAGATCATTGTGTGGTAAAATTAGGCCATCTGCGTCTTCTTCGGTGAAGGTGATTTCATCTTCTGATGCTTCTCATAGTCTCTTACCACGAGTTACCGATATCACTGCCGAGAATTTCACCCTATTCATTTCAACCCCAGCAAAAATCATATTTTTTGTTAAACGGGGTAACGGTGCATCTATTTCCTCTGATTCCATTGCATCTTGTTTCTCCCATAATTCCCTAAGATGACCATTTTTCAACAAAGTCAAAGCTTCCTCGTGAAGATACCGACAGTCACGGTCTTGTGGCTATGCTTTCCAAGGAATTCAAACTACAAACTAGGATCCCAGGACCTCGATGGTTTGGTTTCAGAGGTTGCCTCGTTGATATTTCGCATAGTTGGTACCATTCTACAAAACTAATGTTGAAGTTTTCATATGACAACCAGATCTGACAACTAGGTACATCATGAATCCCATTACCCCGATAGTTCTTTATCCTATAAAGCCCTATTACGACCATGATCCGTCATTCTATTCAGTACAAATCTTTCCACTAACTAAAAACCTTTAGTTCCACTCCTATAAGCTCTTTATAAGGCTGTAAACTACTCCTGGATGACCTCCAATTTGCATTAAAATCACTTTTGAACTTTGCCTAATTTCGATCGTGATTATGATCTTTTGATGACACCAAATAACTCAATTGAGCATCTTCAATTTTGATTTTTGATTGATAATAATATGGATATTTACCCATGTGGTTGCCTGAAACTCCAGCATGCTTTCCTTCAATTTCCTAGAAGCATCGGAGCTTAAAAGGATCAGAATAACTTTAGTCAATACTTCAGCTGCCCATTCATTTGGTACTGCTAGCAACATCATCCTCTCCTTTTAAAATAAAAGTATGAACTCCCGCAATAATTCAGATTCTCCTTGAGCGATTCAAAATATATCTTTTTTTCTAGCTTTGACTTTCCTTGCCCCAACATGAACTTTAATAAAGGAATTTGCAAGCATTTTGAAATTGTCAATCGAATTTTCAGGCAAAAGAGAGTGCCATGTGCACCTTTTGCTAACGTTTTGCCATATTTCTTCAGCAGGACAGATTTGATCTCATGCGGGGCCAATTAATTTCCCTCTTATAGTCGCAATGTTACTTGTGATATGTTTTTATGGATCTAAAGTTCCATCATATTTCAAAATATCTGGCATCCTGAATCTCTTTGGAATCAACTTCGGGCCCACACTTGGTTTGAATGGCAATTGTGCATATTTCTTTGAATCCAACCCCTTCAATATCGGTGGGGCCCTCAGGATTTGATCCATCTGAGCATGGAATTCATTAGCATTTTGATCCATTCGATCATTTATTTCTCTCATGAATCTCATGAGCTTGTTGTTAAAGAAATTATTTTTGTTGTTGTCATTCCTGGATCCACTGCCTGCACTGCCTGCTTGATTTTCATTAACTCCAAACTCCTCTCTCAAAGCGATGTTATTGGTTCTTTTTGTTGATTGATTTGCAGGCACTCTAGGAGGGGCTCGAACTCTTCCATTGGAATTGTTGGACGCAACCGAAAGTGCTTGTTAGAGCTCAAACATTATTATGTCATGTCTTCAGAGATGATTCATGATTTTCCTTTGTTGCGCTCTCAAAAATTTCACCTCTTCAACAACAAGTTCATCATCCATATAATTGGGAGTTGGACTTGTCACACGCTAGGGATTTTGTTTTTCGTGAAACGGAGTTATCTCATCTCCATTTTTAGGGTTTCACTGGTAAAATCATCATGTTGATACCCATCAAAAAACATATCCTCATGCTCCTTAATTTTTCCAACATTTAAGGAAATACTCACATTATTAGTTGTCATATCTGTTTTTTGCTTTACAAATGAAAAACATCAAAATGTGTTAGTAACAAATGAATGGATTAAAGTAATATCATAATTGTCTATGCCCCATCGTGGACGCCAAACTATTTACCTGAAAAATAGTACAGTTTAATTTGTAATGTGGTTCAGAAATATGTAAATTAATTTGATCTAATAATATAAAATAAATAAGAACAGAAATAAATTAATTACAGAAACTTGAAGAAAAACACAAGCCTGACTGTAAAATGAGCTTGTCCGGAAGCAATATAAGAACAATGTATAGAGCAGAAAGAAAGAATGTTGTTAATATAATAAGAATTAGATTAGCCATCTTTGCGTATAGATATTTTATGTCTACAATGAATATAAATTCTTGTATTTATAGTCCAACACAGGAAGATAAAATCCCCATATCAAGCTCTTCATTAATATAAATAAAGATCCCTCTGGATGACTGCATAATGGTTGAGTTTAAATGTGAAAATTCTTTGTAGCGACTGCTGATTGAATGTTGTCTTCTCCAACAGATATCTTATTTTCAAAGTTTCGTCCCCGGTTCCAGCGCCTTCGGAACTTACACAACACCGGTCACATGTTCGTAACTGGTGCCGGCTATTTGTTGAATCATATCCTGTTTGTCTTCACTGTCAAAGTGTCAACTCAATGAGCATCCACCTGTCATTCAACAAATTTACCCCATACATTTATAATACATTTAGACCTCTTTGTAGAAATAACCTTATATAACAACACTTTACTATAAAAGCTAAGTTTTTCCTGAACCAAATTTCATGTTGTCTTAAAATATATATTTTCTATAGCAGTAATTTTCTATATATAATATCCAAAAATATCTTACACAAATGAGACTGTTATGAAGATTTTGGTTGTAGTGCAATTTTTATTTGTGTGTGCTGTAATTTATAATATCTAGTTAGATTAGCAACCCAGCGGTCTGAAGTAAGGAAAAAATAAGTTACTCTACTATTAATAATGGGAAAAAGACCAAAATTGTCCCTATTATCAAAAATTAATCACATTTATATCCATTTCTACTCTTGGTCCAACTATACACCTACCTTTAGTAAAATATACAAAATTGTCCCTGATCTTAATAGATTTCCAACGTGGCAGTAGGACCCTTCACTTAATATGCCAACTCGGCAAATACAAATTCAAACTATAGAGACCCATGCTCATTTGTTTGACCCATGCCCATGTTTTTTTTACCCCCCCTCCCCTCCCCTTCCCGTTTATACTCATTTCTCTTCACAAACTCATACCGACCCACTCCCCTCAACTGTTAATTCTTTATTCTTTTTATTTTTATTTTTTCCCTTACATCCTATTATTAGCACAATTCCACTCAAAATCATAAATCCAAGAAAACTTTCTGGCAAAAATAAATGAGAAGAAATTCGTCACCGGAGCTCTAACTTTCCAGATTCAGGGCACAAAGATTTAAACGCTTCCATTCCGTCTTTCTGATTTTTGTACAGATCTATGTGTATGTATGAATTTTCCCCATCTATTATTATTTGGGCCAATGGAGCTCGTCGGCATTTTGAGTTTTTGACCAGGATCTGAATATAGCTAGGCAAAGAAGGTGAATCGTGGTTAAAGTGTTTTTGAGCCAAGTGGTTTCCGATGGTGTTCAGACGGATCTAATTTCTAGTGTTGCTGGATATATTTGGTAGGTGGTATGCGGATATAGTAGGAGGGAGAGAGAGATTGTTTCTAGAAATTAGCCGGCCGGTTGATATCACTGACACCGGTAAAGGGATCATTTTCTGGTGAAATTTTCCACTATAATGGTGGAGGGCAACTGAGCAGGGAGAGAAAGGGAAGGGATTATGATGGTAGGGAAAGAGATAGAAAAAAAAAAGAAAAAAGGAAAAAAAAGAATTTAGAATAAAAAAGAAATATTAACCAAAAAGGTAAGGTGTGGGTTATTTAATTATGTGGAATTTTTATTGTAGGGTCCTTTGCCACACTGGACAACCGTAAGGCTTGGGGATGTTTTGTCTATTTTCTTACTATAGGGACTTATTTGGACCGATAGTAGAACTAGGTATAAACATGGATAATTTATTAAAGTAGAGGGACACAATTCGGTTCAGATGGAGGATACCTATCCAAAAGTTTTCGCAACTCAATTATAGATGATGGAATCATCAAAGATTTAACCTTTTTGAACTCTGTCTCTAACTCACTAGAGGCACGAGAAACAAAGAGAAGATGTGTACGAACGAGAGTTGTTGAAACAATACTTTAAGTATGATTGCCATAATATATACTTCCTCAACCACTTTAAGGCAGATCGATCTAAAGAAGATCATTGCTTACTTCTCGGTAGCTCTATGAATCTGGTGACTATTGGTATGTTCAGTCGGGCGGCGACCGTTAGGTAACCTATTTTGAGTACAAATCTCACTTTTTTCCCATTAATAATTCTATGGGGCTAAATTTGGCTCATAACGTCCCCACGCCAGGTGGGCACGTCCCTTATGAAAAGGGCGACCCAAGCAAGGGTGCAACCCAAATCGGTGAAGAAGGAGCGACATCATTTAGCACCAGACCCTTTTACTGAGTGGAAGCCACCAACTTTTGTACATTTTTTATTGTTTTGAGGAAGGTTTCCTATTATATAAAGGAAACCTTCCCATTCTAAGGGGCATCATGATTATTCTCGAATAATACAATCTCTATATCTATTTCTCTCGCTCGAGTTCTTAACCATTGCTTCTTCTTAAGCAATGTTCTATTTTACTATTCATTTACAAATCTACAAAGATTCTCGAAGCAATAATCATCTCTTGGGCTTATTATATTTGATTACGATTTAATACGATATATTTTTGATTGTTTTTTGGCTTACAAAATACGAAGATAATTTTTTAGCTAAACAAATTGGCACCGTCAGTGGGAATTTCGAGAATCAAAACCTATGTTTGCACCTAGAGAACCATCGAAAACCCTTCTTGACAAAACAAAAACAATAAATTGCTGACAATAACGTAAGATTGAAAACAATAGCAGATGTTGCAACCAATCTCATCGGTCCTCTCAACGAAGCCGGAGAAGATGAGGTTTTGATTACAACCCCTAGTACCACCTTAAGCGGAGAAATCCCACCTCCACCACCCGAAGATCTAACGATCTTGCGGACATCCGCATCTGAAGAAGAACTCCCAGAGGTCAGGAAACTATTGGAAGAGTGGTTAGCAAGCACTCTAAGCGGCTTGGTTGAGAAGTCACCTCAACACAATGTCAGATGCAGGTCGACCGCAAATCTTGCAACAGTCGAAGGCGAACCTGAGATCACCTGCGCAAACAATGCGCTCCTCGATACTTGAGCCAACGGTGGCACAATCATTGCCATCCTCAAGAAGATAGAGGAAATGGAAAACAAAAACAAGTCTGAAGGGACATCAGGAGAGGGTGGACAAGATCCCTGGTGCCCCCAAGCTTCTACAAAAGCGTGACATAGGGAGGTTTGTCGAACAACCCTACACGGAAGAAGCTGCACCATACCCATTCCGAAAACTTTCAAAATGCCACCTTACTTGAGAGTGTACGACCAAACTATAGACCCCGAGGAACCACTTGATCCATTACGTCACTTCTGTAAAAGGTAACGACCTATCAAAAGAACAGGTACCGTCTATGCTGCTGAAGAAATTCAGCGAAAAGCTAACAGGAGGGGCACTGACCTGGTATTCCAGCTACCTGCCAAAATCATTTCCACGTTCGAGAAGATGGTAGACACGTTTGTCACTGCCCATGCAGGAGCAAATAAAGTAGAAGTGAGGGTCAACTGCATCTTCGTCGTTCGGAAAACCGCAGGGGAAGGACTCAGGGATTTCCTAGCTAGGTTCAATAAGGTAAGGATGAGCCTACCTAATTATTGGAAGGCATGGCGATCGCTGCTTTCTAGAATGGGTTAAGCAGGGACGGCTCAAGGACGACCAAAAAACTACTCATCCGCCTCATGAAATACCTGCCCACCACATGGGAAGAGATCCACAATGCTTATTGCATTGAGGTGCGTGCAGATGAGGACAACATCAACGGGCCGACTCAACATGTAACAACAATACATCCAGAGATCAGAAGGGATCCACACAATGAAGGACGAAGTGAACAAGGCCCACGTCCCATTAGGAAGATACACCAACCCTATATCAGATCCTCTTACCCACCGTCACCTAGGCACGCGGACGCACTACAGCGACATGTCGCCCCACTACGAAACGAAAAAGGTATGTCCCCTTTATTATCCGCCCATAATTTTTGTATGTCCCCTTTAGAGATAGTGTACGCACTTGAGAAGCTGTGAAAAAAGGTGCAATGGCCGGAAAATATGAAATCGGACCCCGGCACCAGAAAATCAAATACCTTGTGCGACTTCCACCAGGAACGGGGGCACAAAACCGAAGACTGTATAGGTCTACAGCAAGAGGTGGTCAGGATGTTGAACCAAGGGTTCCTGAGAGAATTGCTCAGTGACAAAGGAAAAATCACCTTTGCACGTGGATGGGAGCAACACCACGGGCCACCATAGCCACCTTCACCAGCTCGCACGAACAATATGATTTTTGGAAATAGCGACAACTCAGAAATCAACCACGCTATGTTCAACACTATGCACAAACTGAAGTGAACTATCGCCCACGAACGGTATGACAACTTCAAAGATAGTATCACCTTCGATAAGTCCGATGCCGACAGTTTATCTTTCCCTCATTACGATGCTTTAGTTATCACTTTACGTATCGTAGATACAGATGTTAAAAGAATTATGGTCGATGACGGAAGTGGCGCCTGTATTATCATCTGAGGGTCCTCGTACTAATGGGACTCGAGGATAAGATAATATCGCTCTGCATAGCCCTAACTGGTTTCAATAATGCAGTAGAACAAACCTCTAGATAAATATTGCTACACCTCCTAGCGGGGGGGAGTCACACTGGAAAGAACTTTCCACATATTGAACCAGGAAACGGCATATAACATCATCATCATCGGACATCCATGGATACACGCCTTGAGAGCGCTCCCTTTAAGCTTTTACCAAATGGTCAAATTTCCCACCCAGTGGGGAATATTCAGCATTCGAGGCGATCCTCACACCGCTCAAGAGTGCTATAAAATAGCTCAAGACTGCACTCACACCAAACAGCTTAAAGGGGCGAGCGTAGACGCATAGCAATTAGCTATGTCAGGGACTAAGGTCTACCCGATAGAGAACGCCATTAAAGACCCTGATGTCGTAGAAGCCCGTAAGGCTATGATCAAAGATCTCGACCCGCTTAAACTAGAAAACAACTACCATAAAAAGAAGGCCTACATCGGGCACGACATCTCAAATCCAAGTAATTATCATGAATTTTTATCTAACCATACATACCTATTTGCTTTTTCCCATTCAGATATGCCGGGAATCCCGCGCAAAATCGCCATTCACAAGATGAACGCCAACCCGTTACACCAACCCGTGTAGAAAATGAGAAGGAAATTCAACACCACAATCAACGAAGTAGTCAGCGAGGAAGTGGACAAACTACTGACCAACGGCTCCATCAGGGAATCAAAGTACCCTCAACCGGTCGCTAATGTCGCCATGGTTCAAAAGAAGAATGGGAAGTGGAGAATGTACGTAGACTTCACCGACTTGAACAAGGGATGCCCAAAAGATTCCTTTCCACTGCCCTACATTGACCAGCTAATAGACGCAACCGCGGGGCATGAGATGCTAAGTTTTCTAGATGCATACTCCGGTTAGAACAAAATCATGATGGCCGAAGAGGACTAGGAAAAACAACTTTCATCACCCATCGGGGGACATACTGCTACAAAGTAATGCCCTTCGGGCTCAAGAATGCAGGAGCCACGTATCAAAGGCTAGTCACCAGAATGTTAAAAGAACAACTCGATAAGACCGTGAAAGTCTACTTCGATAATATGTTGGTAAAATCGGCAAAGAAAGAGGACCATATCGACCATTTGAAAGAGGCATTCGAGATACTGAGGAGGTATCGGATGAAGTTGAACCCCGAGAAATGCTCCTACGGTGTAGCTTCAGGGAAATTCTTAGGATTCCTCGTATCGCAACGAGGCATCGAGGTCAACCCAGATCATATCAGGGCGATAGACGCAATACCTGAGGTGCTGAGTAGCAAGAAATAGGTACAGAAGCTGACGTGGCATATAGCCGCCTTGTCCAGGTTCATCTCACGGTCATCCGATAGGTGCCATAAATTTTTCAACATACTGAAGATCAAGGACGACAATGGAACGAGGAATGCGTCGAAGCCTTGAGAAAGCTGAAATCATACTTGTCTTCGCCACCCTTGCTGGTCAAGGTAAGTCTGGGCAAACCCCTACTAGTATATCTAGGCGTATCTGAGTTCGCTATCAGCGCCATCCTAGTCCGCGAAAACAAAGATACATAATCCCCTATCTATTACATTAGCAAAAACTTAGTAGACGCAGAAACTCAGTACCCACACCTCGAGAGACTAGCAATGGCACTTGTCGTAGCTTCACGAAATCTACGATCCTATTTCCAATGCCACCCCATAAAAGTAATAACGACCTTCACACAAGCCCGAATTATCGGGCCGGCTCACAAGTAGGGCCATTGAGCTCAGCGAGTACGACATCTCAAATCTTCAAAGAACTGCCATTAAGTCGCAAGTTCTGGCCGATTTTATAGCCGAATTTAGCGCATAAATTCTGCCAAAAGCTAAACTCGAGGCAAAACATTCCTCCACCAATAACGACCTATGGGTCCTCTACACTGATGGCACAGCCAATGAATCAGGATTGGGACTCGGACTCATCCTAGAGGTCCCCACGGGCGAAACAATTCGCCAGTCCATACGATGCCATAAAATTACTAACAACAAGGCCGAGTATGAGCCATTATTACAGGCATGAAACTGGCCATCGAATATCGGGCCCATCGGCTCATTCTCCACTGCGATTCCCAACTCGTGGTAAACCAAGTCACTGGGACTTACCAGATCAAAGAACAGAGACTGCAAAAATACTAGTCAGAAATCTGCAGGTTAATAGCTGAGTTCGACGAATGCCGCCTGGAACTTATCCCAAGGGCACGAAATATCGAGGCAGACGGTTTAGCTTAACTAGCTACGACCACTAAGAACTTCAGTAAAGAAAGCGTAGTCACCTTTCTCCACTCTATTGATCACACCGAGGTTTTCTCTTTAAATTTGACTTGGGACTGGCGCAACTAGTTTGTGTCTTATCTACAGGATGGAACGCTGCCATCCGACAAGAAAGAGGCAAGGAAACTCTGCACGCAAGCCACTCGGTACTCCTTAATTAACAACGACCTCTACAAAAGAACGTTTGGCGAACCCTTGGCCAAGTACCTAGGACCGCACCAAATGAGGGTGGTACTCGAAGAAGTACACGAGGGTCACTGCAGTTCCCATACAGGCAACCACGCCCTCGTACGATGCATCATATGGGACGGCTACTACTGGCCCACCGTGAAGAAGGAGGTGACAGAATACGTTTGCCGATGCGAACAATGCAAAAAATATGCCCCCATGATACACCAACCAGGAGAGCCCCTCTATTCAGTCACCTCCCCATGGACTTTCATCAAATGGGGAATGGACATAGTTGGCCCCCTACCCGCAGGACGGGGAAAGGTACGATTCTTATTAGTATTAATTGACTATTTTTTAAAGTGGGTAGAAGCAGATGCGTATGAACAAATACATGAACAGGAGGTAATCGCCTTCATATGGAGAAATATTATATGCCGCTTCGGCATCCCCAAAGAAATCTATTGTGACAACGGATGACAGTTCATCGATCAAAAAATGACCAAATTTTTTGAGAAATGACGCATCATGAGGATACTTTCCACGCCATATCACCCTGCCGCCAACGGCCAAGCAGAATCCTCCAGCAAAACAATGTTAAACATACTGAAGAAAAAACGTGAGAACACCAAAGGGCTATGGCCCGAGATGCTACCCGAAGTGTTGTGGGCATACTGGACCACACCCAAATCTAGCACACGGGAAACACCGTACTCGCTGTTCTACAGAACTGATACGGTCATACCCATCGAGGTCGGCGAACCAAATCCAAGATATTCACACAACAATGGAACAGAAAATGATGCCAATAGACTCCAAGACCTCGACGAAGCTGAGGAAAGGAGAGAAATGGCCCATATTAGAATGGTGGCCCAAAAGCAACAAGTCAAAAGATACTAGAACAAGAAGGCCAAAATAAAACCACTCAAGGTGGGAGATTATGTCCTCAAGGCCAAGACATTGCCATCCAAAAACCCAAGTGAAGGAAAAATGGGCACCAACTGGGAATGACCCTACAAAGTCATAGCAGTAGACGGCAAAGGCGCATTCCAGTTGGAAACAATTAAAGGGAAAATGCTCCAAAACAACTGGAATGTTACTCACCTCAAGTATTTCCACTTCTAAAAGGCGTCTCCCTATTCGTACTCTTTTTCCCTTACCCGAGTTTTGTCCTAATTGGGTTTTCTCGGGGAGGTTTTTAACGAGGCGGTGGAGGGAACACTTGGTGATATTTGCGGAACAAGTTTATCATATCAACCTCTCCTTACGAACTCCAGGACGACATGATAAAGGGACTGTACTAACGCATCTCCAATGTATGAAAGGTTATGGCTATCTCAAATGTATGAAAGGCTATGGCTATCTCCAATGTATTAAAGGCTACGGCCATCTCCAATGTATAAAAGGTTACGGCCATCTCCAATGTATGAAAGGCTATGGCCATCTCCAATGTATGAAAGGCTACGACCATCTCCAATGTATGAAAGGCTATGACCATCTCAACTGTATGAAAGGCTATAGACATCTCCAATATATGAAAGGCTACGGCTATCTCAACTGTATGAAAGGGTACAGCCATCTCCAATGTATGAAGGGCTACAACCATCTCCAATGTATGAAAGGTTGCGGCCATCTTGACTGTATAAAGGGATACAACCATCTCTAATGTATCAAAGGACACCAATTATATTATGGCTAAGGCCATCGCCACCAACGGTCAACATAGATTCGACTACGATGAGTAAACAACTCGACGACAGTCAAAGTTACCTACTTGTGTAAGGCCATCAGTTCTATCATGGCTAAGTCCATCAATTACATTATGGTTGAGGCCATCACCACCAACGGTCAACCTAGATTATACTACGGTAAGTAAAATGACTCGACGACAGTCGAAGTCGCCTACTTGGCTAAGGCCATCAGTTCTATCATGGCTAAGGCTATCAATTATATTATGGATGAGGCAATCAACGATCGACCTAGATTCGATTACAATGAGTAAATGACTTGACGATAGTAGAAGTCGCCTACTTGGCTAAGGCCGTTAGTACTACCATGGCTAAGGCCATCAATCTCATTATGGCTAAGGCCATCGCCGCTAATGGTCGACCTAGATTCGACTGCGGAGGGTAAACGACTCGACAACAGTCAAAGTCGCCGTTGTGGCTAAGGCCGTCGATTCCATCACGACTAAAATCATCGATCCAAGTTTGAATAAGGCTGCCAACGCTGACGGTCAACAAAGAGCGCAACAAAAGCTCTAAAGAACTAAAGAAAATATAGTGACAAAAAGGGGGAAGAAAAATCATATTTCATTTATCTCTAGAAAATATACATACAACTGGCCTTAGAAAAGGCCCCATCTACACAAAAATATATTCACACATACAAGCCCTAAGGGCCTCTGGTCCATTGCCATCTCCAGATTGATAAGCCCTGGAAATCCATGAGCTGGAGTATAGATGGTTGACATCCTCAGAATTACAGCCCTCTCTACCAGGTGAGTCGGAGCTATTACCGACCGCTTCACGGGCAACACGAGTCAAGTGCAGTTTCCTTTCTACTTCCGCCTCGGAAGCTCAACCCGCCGCCAAAAGCTCCTCAAAAACAACCAATATGGTTTCATGATACACCCACATCTCGTGATCCTCACGGTGTACGGCATCCTCTGGAGCCGTTTCCCTGAGTGTCTCAATTTTGGACGTCCTGGCATTATGCT
This sequence comes from Nicotiana benthamiana, assembly GCA_034376525.1. Lineage (NCBI taxonomy): Eukaryota > Viridiplantae > Streptophyta > Magnoliopsida > Solanales > Solanaceae > Nicotiana > Nicotiana benthamiana. Next base: position 28,917,063 of record CM067333.1, on the reverse strand, counting down.
CAACTGTAAGGACACTAACCTGAGCCCGTAGTTCCGCAGCCTCGGCCGCCACCCCACGGCTGATCTCTAAGTCCTCCTCTTTCGACTGAAGGAGAGTTTCCAGTTCATTATTTCGAGCCAAAGCAGCCATCAGCTGCTCATACATCTCCTTCAGCTCAGCCACTCTCTTCTCCAAAAGAGCCTCTGACTCCTCAAGGCCCTCACGGCCGGAACTGGGGGTCCTGCTTAAGCATGTTTTCTAATGCCTGATGCTTGGCATGAACTTCTTTTTACTTCTTCGCCATTTTGTTGAAGGTGCCGCCTTTTTTTGCTCACGCCACCTCCTCTCTACCTCCAAGATGAGGGTCTGAAAAGGAAGAGAATAAACGCGTCAGTACATACCACAACCGCTTTGTACGACAAAACAAAGTAGAGGCTGAAAACTACCTGCAAAGCTGAGCCGGCTACCCGCCTCGAAAAGTCCTTGTTGCTAACACTTCTTAGCGACTCATGCTTCGCAACCGCACACAACAGGGTCATGTCCGCCAAGGCATGTTCGATATCTTAATATAAATTGCATCCACTAGGGATCACATTGCGGCGAGTAGACTGGCTCTCCATCATCTCCATACAGACCGAGAAGCCCGATGCTTCCCCAAGGCGGCTTCAGAGCACGTCCTCTCAATCTCCACGGGCGCGTCATTAACAGCGGAAGATGACTCGCCTCCTGGAGCAGGAACTGAACGTGCAGCGACAGTTGCTCTCTAAGGAACCATTCGCCCAGAACAAATGGCATCGACCATGAAGGTTGACCTCGGCACTTTGCGGGGCTCACTGGGCCTCCTCACATCCTCGACGGCAATTCCTTTGCTAGTAATCAGTCGCCACCTCTTTTTCTCAGGCGCCTCCTCTCCTTCGGAAGCCGCCTCCACTGGAGCAACTTCAGGTACCAGCACGGGAACGGTTTCGGGTGTCGTTGTTGCTACGGCCTCTGGTACCTCCACATAAGCAGCCTCAGGCACCATCTCCAACGCAGCTACCGATGTAGCCCTTTGCTGGGGAGTCGAAAGGGGGATACCTCTAGGTGAGTCACCCACATGTATATCTCCCCCGTCGGAGTCAGACTCTGCCCTAGATGGGCCGACATTGGTTTTCTTCTTCTTTGTCCATGTAGAAGCACCCCGACCTACCAAACAGAAAGCACATCGGGTAAAAGGGTCTCCAAGTCAAATAAAAACAAAGAAAGACAGAGAAGGTAGTTACTAGTTGGGCCGTACAGCTTATGGAATTCAGCCCAAGTGTGGCATCTCTCCGCGTACGGTATCATTCCCACCACCCACGACCTAATGTCATCAACGGGACGGGGTGAGCGAGCCACCACTATAAAAAAGGGAAAAAGTAAATCAAAAAGTAATTGGTCAATCAAAACGGGGCGTTGCGAAATTACATGCAGAGATGCTTACATCATGCGTTCCACGTCTCTGGAAATCCTTCAGGATCGAATACTAGATGGATCTTCCTAACGAAAAAGAATTTATGCTAGAACTCACGGTTAGCTTTTTCGTCGGCCCTTACGACAAAGCTCTTCTTACCACGACTCCTCAGTTGGAGCATAGTACCCCTCAGATAACTAGGGCTGAACATCTGTAGCAGGTGGTGAACGGAAAGTACGGTCCCGGCCTCACCCGTAAGTGTGGTAATGATCCGACACACCTTTAGAGCGTAAGGTGTGAGCTGGGCCAGGCATACGTGATAGAAGCGGCATAGCTCTTCCGCCAGAGGGTTAAGCAGAAAGCTATACCCGATCCAAAGAGCATATTCATAGAATGTGAAAAAATAGGTCCTATGCACATTGGCATAGTCCGTCCCGGCCGGAGCTATTTCGATGTTATCTGGAATTTTGTATCTGGTTCTGATTACGTCCAGGTGAGACTGGAGTAAATCGCTCTGCTCCCAGGGATGATAGGGGCATGTCTCATTGAAGTCTTTCCTTACACTCAAATCCTTCGGTAAAACATTGTTTACCGTCAAAGGAACGAGGGTTTTTCCCGCTTCCTCCCCTTCACCATCAGAGTAGGGCGGAACCCTAAAAGGAGCACTGTCCTTGGCCTTTTTGCTTACATGGCGCTTTTCCATGATACACTAAGAGAATAAAGTATTAGTAATGAGTGAGACAACTCTCAGAAATGATATCTCTTCGAAGACGATGTAACTATTACAAGAAAGAAGAATGAAGAAAGAAACAAAGGGAAACTCTCCAAAGGTTCGAAAGATGAAACTCTTTGAACCACTCTTCTATTTATAGGAATAAGGCACAGGCTAATCGAAGAGGCTCAGTTCAAAACCGCCGTTGGTAGCCAAAGCGTCACGTCGGGTTCTGAACAGTCTCAGGAACAAGTATAATGATGACGCATGTGACTATTGACGTCACCTTAAAAAAAGTGGTTGGGTCGCGCATCAACGACCCAACAAATGTTGTCCACGCTCGTGCTCTACGAAGGAGGCTACTATGGGCGTGGCCAAATTTCTATGAAAAGCAAATCGTGCATGTCCATCCATTGATGACGATCATCGAGTATGTATCTAACAAACGGAGGGTCTAACTATATGGGGCTAAATTTGGCTCATAACTTCACCACGCCAGATGAGCGCGTCCCCTATTATAAGGGCGACCCAAGCTAGGGTGCGGCCCAAATCGGTGAAGAAGGAGCAACGTCATTTAGCACCTAATCCTTTTACTAAGTGGAAGCCACCAACTTTTATACTTTTTTTATTATTCGAGGAAGGTTTCCTATTATATAAAGGAAACCTTCCCATTGTAAGGGCCATCATGATTATTCTCGAATAATACAATCTCTATCTCTATCTCTATTTCTCTCTCGAGAGTTCTTAACCATTGCTTTCTTCTTAAGCTAAGTCTATTTACTATTAATTTACAGATCTACAAAGATTCTCGAAACAATAATCATCTCTTGTGCTTATTATATTTGATTACGACTTACCCCTATATTTTCAATTATTTTTAGGCTTACAAAATACGAATATAATTTTTGAGCTAAACAATAATATTCATCAACTCTTCGGATGGACCATAGTTCACCTGGCGAAATATATGCCACGGTTCTCAAAATTTACAATAATGATATCAAATTCCTTGGCTCCACGGCTCCCTCCAAGATTTTTTAACAAGATTTAAGAAATTAATAGTAATAAGAGACCTTTCTTCCATGGGAACTGAATTGGTAGTAATTGAGTTTTTTGAATGACCGCAACAAGTATAGACAACTGATTTCCACTGTCAAATCAACAATATTGACATTAGAAAAGAGGGGGTAGGTACTATCAAATGATAGGTTAGCTTCCCCGACATTCGATGGTCCATTTGAAAGGGCCAACACCATTTGATGATTTCATGGACTTCCTTTATTCTTGTAAAGAATCTAAGTTCACTTTTGTACAAGGCCATTTCCAACATTGTCTTCATTCTTATCTTTAAAATGGAGAAATTTTATTTTGAGGACAACTTACTTCAATTATTTTTCTATTTTTTTCTCAAATTTTTTATATTTTTCTCTTTCTTTAGTATTTTATTATTATCTTTTATTTCAATTTTATTTTTTAATTTTCATTAAACAAATTCCATTTTTTATTTTTATTAATTTTCAATTTTCATAATAAAAATAATTTGTAAAATTCTATAATGAAGTCAAGAATATTCACAGTCGCAACCACAACAATCCTCAGCCCCATTCAGTCAATATTATAATGATTTTGGTGTATCCGAAAACGATATAGGTCCCTACTAAGTTATTATGCTATTTACCGTAGTTTTTATTTTTATGTATTTTTATTTAATGTATTTTCAATTGTCATGTATTTCAAATTTTAATATATTTTTATTTAATGTATCTTTAATTCATTTTCAATTTTAGAGGCAAATAATATTTTATATTCCCACCTTTCAATACTAACAACATCTAATATTTTATATTTGCACAATTTATTTTTTGAGATAATTATATATTTTTTGTACAATTAAATTATAAGAAAATTAACTTATAATTTTACTTAAAAATAATAAATGTACGAAACTTATTTTATCAAAATTATACACCAAAGTTAATATATAATATTAATATTATAAAGATATTATATAGACGTAATTAGTATATATAAAGAGTTAAAATAAAAAATTAAATAATTAAAATAATAATAAAATATGGGTGAATAGTAATAGGGGAGATGAATAGTGTACCCCATATTTGAAGGAACACTATTCATTCCCTATTACTATTACAAATATGAGGGAAGGTTGAAATAAAATATCCTATATTTTTTTTTATTATTGGGGATGGGGCAAGGTTGAAAATGCCCTAAAAGAAGTAAAAATAAGAAAGTGTAAACATCTTTAAACGAAATATGTTATAAATACACTTTTATTTAAGGTGAATGTCTTTAATTAGAGAGATTCTAGAGTCCTATTATTGGTAGCTAGATCATCCCACTCCCTATAAATAAAGGGGTCTTCTACCATTGTAATACATCCCTAACAATCTCTAAGTATCAATAAGAATACTTCTCTCTCTCTATTCTCTCTATTGCTCTTGTTCTTGCATTATTGTTCTTGTCTTTATATTATTTCATAACACGTTATCAGCACGAGACTCTACCGTCTCAAGAACCATTCTTGAAAAATCTAAGGTATTTCCCTCTTCCTAATTTAATTTTCGATTATGTCTGACATTACAAAAAGAAAGTTCGTTGCCCTTGAAATTTCGGGCAAGAACTATATGACATGGGTGTTGGATGCTGAAATCCACTTAGATGTTATGGGTCTCGGAGACACCATCAAAGATAGAGAAAAAGCATCCACCCAAGAATGTGCGAAGGCCTTGATTTTCTTGCGCCATCACCTTGATGAAGGTTTGAAGATTGAATATCTCACCGTCAAGGATCCACTCATCTTGTGGAACGGCTTAAAGGAGAGATATGACAACCTGAAGTTGGTCACTCTGCCACAAGCACGATATGATTGGGCTCATCTGAGGCTCCAGGACTTTAAGTCCGTTTCTTAATATAATTCTGCAATGTTCAGAATTACTTCTAAATTGAAGCTATGCGGAGATAAAATCTCCGATTATGATATGCTTGAGAAAACGTTTACAACGTTTCATGCCTCCAATATGGTACTGCAACAACAGTACAGAGAGAAAGGCTTTACAAAGTACTCTGAACTGATTTCTCTTCTACTAGTGGCTGAGCGAAATAATGACCTGCTCATGAGAAATCACGAAAATCGACCCACTGGGTCTACACCACTGCCTGAAGCAGATAAGGTGCACTCTCATTATGCCAAACATGAAAAGGGCCATGGTCATGGTCGTAAACGGGGTCATAGCCAGGGACGTAGGCAAGGAAGAAATTCCAATGAAGTCCGTCAACCCCCAAGGAGAGATAACCGCCGAAAGCAGAAACGGGGTCATGAAGATCCTAAGGCGAATGGTTCAGAAACTATATGTTATCGTTGCGGTGGGAAAGGGCACTGGTCAAAGACTTGCCGTATACCAAGACACTTGGTTGACCTTTATCAAGCATCTCGAAAGAGAAAAGGCCCTGAAACAAATTTTGTCTATGACGACAACTTGGACATCACCCACCTGGATGTGGCAGACTTCTTTGAGCAACCCGAGGGGAAAATAGACCACCTAATCGGTGATGGGTCCGTGATGAAAGATGATGGAGTTATTTGATTTTGTTCTACTTATTTGTATTAGTTAGTGAATAAACTAAAAGTCATTAGTATTAGCTCGTATTAGTTAGTTCATGATGCAATGTTAGCAGTAGTTCTTTAGAATGTATTCAATATGCTCAAATATCAATAATATTTTTATTTTCCAGTAGGGGTAATCGACTAGCCTGAAAAACTAGTCGATTATCTAATATTTTCGCATTAAAGCTGAAAAACAATTGATCCACAATCGATTGTCTTTGTCTAACAATCGATTGTCGTTAAGACAGTGTAATCTAGAATTTTTTCAAAAATCATCCACAATCAATTGTCTTTGTCTAACAATCGATTGTCGTTAGACAGTGTAATCTGGAATTTTTCAAAATAGCCAACAATCGATTGTCTATACTTAACAATCGATTGTCTTAAAACAGTGTGCTCTGGAATTTTTCAAAATAGCCAACAATCGATTGTCTATACTTATCAATCGATTGTTTTAAAACAGTGTGCTCTGGAATTTTTCAAAATAGCAAATAATCGATTGTGTGTGTTTAACAATCGATTGTCAATGTTCAACAATTGATTGTTTGTGTTTAACAATCGATTGTTTGAAGAAAATGCTTAAACTGAAATTTTCAAACTGCAAGGTAATCAATTATGGATAACATATCTGATTTTGTTAGTCAACTGTTAGTAGCAGATTTTGAAAATATTATGTGACACAAACGAATTGAACTTGTTTATTCTTATGTTCGTGTATCTCTTTTGTATGTCAAACTATGGGATAGCAAATATGGATATCTCACAAAGCGAACTTGGATCAACGTCCAACTGTAAAAGTATTTGCCTAGTTGATTCATGTACTACACATACAATACTCAAAGAAAAGAAATATTTCTCTCAACTAAATATGTGTAAGGCAAACGTTACTACAATCTCTGGAAGTAGTAAATTGATTGAAGGCTCCGGAAGAGCAATTGTAACTCTGCCCAAAGGCACGACGTTAATCATAGAGAATGCAATGTTCTCCTCCAAGTCTAAGAGAAACTTGTTGAGTTTTAAAGATGTACGCCGGAATGGCTATCATATTGAGACAATGGATGAAGATAATCTTGAATATCTCGTCATCACAAAGAATGTCTCCGGCCAAAAGAGGGTTATTGAGAAATTCCCGTCTTTATCTTGTGGCCTGTATTGGACAAGAATTAGTGCAATTGAGGCACATTCAATAGTAAACCAAAGGGTTACTGATTCCAATACCTTTGTACTTTGGCATGATCGATTGGGACACCCAGGATCGATCATGATGAGACGGATTATAGAAAGCTCATATGGGCATCCGTTAAAGAATTTCAAAATTCTTTCGAATAATGAATATCCTTGCACTTCGTGTTATCAAGCCAAGTTGATTATCAGGCCATCACCAACAAAGGTTGGGACTGAGTCACCCACGTTTCTGGAACGTATACAAGGGGACATTTGTGGACCTATTCACCCACCTAGTGGGTCGTTTAGGTATTTCATGGTCTTGATAGACGCATCCTGTAGATGTTCTCATGTGTGCCTGTTGTCATCACGCAACCTTGCGTTTGCGAAATTAATGGCACAAATAATTCGACTACGAGCACAATTTCCAGATAATCCAATCAAGTCCATTAGACTGGATAATGCTGCTGAGTTTACATCCCAAGCATTTAATGATTATTGCTTACCAATCGGGATAAAAGTTGAACATTCTGTAGCTCATGTTCACACTCAAAACGGTCTTGCAGAATCGTTAATTAAACGCCTGCAGTTGAATGCAAGGCCATTACTTATGAGAACGAGGCTGCCCACTTCGGTATGGGGTCATGCCATCTTACATGCAGCAATGTTAATTCGTCTCAGACCGACGAATTACCACAAGTATTCCCCGTTGCAATTAGTTTTGGGTCATGAACCCAATACATCCCATTTAAGAATTTTTGGATGCGCAGTATATGTGCCTATAGCACCGCCATCCCGCACCAAAATGGGTCCACAAAGAAGGTTAGGAATATATGTTGGGTTTGAATCGCCCTCCATCATTCGCTACCTCGAAACATTGACAGGCGACGTATTTACTGCACGATTTGCAGACTGTCGATTCGATGAGACACTTTTCCCAAAATTAGGGGGAGAAGTTGGTGAAACCAAACGGGAAATTTTGTGGAAAAATGCATCATTATCTCATCTTGATCCACATACCTCTATTTGTGAAAGAGAGGTACAAAAGATTATCCATTTGCAAAGAATAGCAAATCAAATGCCTGGCGCATTTACGGACTTGAAGAGGATAACGAAATCCCACATTCCCGCGGAAAATGTTCCATCCGTATTGATGTCCCTGTTGGACAATCATCTAGTGTCATAACCAATGAGTCGAATGCACGCCTGAAGCGTGGCAGACCATTAGGTTCCAAAGATCGAAATCCTAGAAAGAGGAAAAAGAATGATCAAAATGACACCATGAAAGAATCTCACGATTTAACAAATTCTGAGATTCATGAAGAATCCATTGAGCCCGAAACTCTAGAAAATACGGAACTATCCCTAAATCCAATTAATATTGAGGCAAATATTAATCGAGTGGATATTGTGGTGGATAATGTCTTTGCTTATAATGTAGCACCTAGCATTATGCAAGAATGTGAGGATCTCGAACCTCAATCTGTTGAAGAATGTCGAAAAAGACAGGATTGGCCAAAGTGGCAAGAAGCAATTCAATCAGAATTGAATTCGCTGGCAAAACGTGAAGTTTTTGGCCCTATAGTTGAAACACCTAATGGTGTTAAGCCTGTCGGCTATAAATGGGTCTTTGTACGCAAAAGAAATGAGAAAAACGAGGTACAAAGATATAAGGCACGCCTTGTTGCACAAGGTTTTTCTTAAAGGCCTGGTGTCGATTATGAAGAGACATATTCGCCTGTAGTGGATGCGATTACCTTTCGTTATCTCATAAGTTTTGCTGTCCATGAAAAGCTTGGCATGCACTTAATGGATGTGGTTACTGCCTATCTTTATGGCTCACTTGATAATGAGATATACATGAAAATTCCCGATGGACTCAAGATGCCAAACGCACATAATTCAAAATCTCGGGAAATGTTCTCAATTAAATTGCAAAGATACTTATATGGTCTAAAGCAATCTGGACGAATGTGGTATAATCGTCTTAGTGAGTACTTGTTAAAAGAAGGCTATATAAATGACGCCATTTGCCCGTGTGTTTTTATAAAGAAAACAACATCGGAATTTGTTGTACTTGCCGTATATGTCGATGGCATAAACCTTATTGGAACCCCTATAGAACTCCAAAAGGCAATTGATTATCTAAAGGATGAATTCGAGATGAAAGATCTCGGAAAGACTAAACTATGTCTTGGTTTGCAAATTGAATATTTGGCAAACGGAATTTTTGTTCATCAATCTACCTATACAGAAAAGGTACTGAAACGGTTTTACATGGATGAAGCACATCCTTTAAGTACACCGATGGTTGTTCGATCACTTGATGTGAACAAAGATCCATTCCGACCACAAGAAAGGAATGAAGAGCTACTTGGTCCTGAAGTACCATATCTTAGCGTAATTGGCGCACTAATGTATCTTGCAAATACTACAAGACCTGACATATCATTTTCAGTTAATGTCTTAGCAAGATTTAGCTCGGCTCTTACGAGGAGACATTGGAATGGGATCAAACACATATTGCGGTACCTAAAGGGAACTACCGATATGGGCTTATTTTATGGCAAGAATTGCAGCCCGGATCTTGTTAGTTATGCTAATGCTGGATATTTGTCCGACCCACACAAGGCTCGATCTCAAACGGGTTATGTGTTTACCTGTGGAGAAACCGCCATATCTTGGCGATCGACTAAGCAATCAATTGTGGCTACTTCATCTAATCATGCCGAGATAATTGCTATTCATGAAGCAAGTCGGGAGTGTGTGTGGTTGAGGTCTATAATATATCATATCCAAGACAAATGTGGTTTGAAGTGTGATAAACTACCCACAACTTTGTATGAAGACAATGCAGCATGTATAGCTCAATTGAAGGGAGGATTCATAAAAGGAGATAGAACGAAGCATATTTCACCAAAGTTATTCTTCACACATGATCTTCAAAAGAATGGTGATATCAATGTTCAACAGATTCGTTCAAGCGACAATATGGCTGATTTGTTCACAAAATCTCTACCAAAGTCAACCTTCAAGAAGCTAGTTCACAAGATCGGGATGCGAAGACTTAAGGACATAAATTGATGTTCTTATCAGGGGGAGTTAATGCGCATTGCACTCTTTTTCCCTTACAAGGTTTTGTCCCACCGGGTTTTCCTTGCGAGGTTTTTAACGAGGCAACCAATAGGCGCATATTCAAACATGTGTACTCTTTTTCCTTACTTTAATTTTTCCCATTGGGTTTTGGTTTTAAGGTTTTAACGAGGCACATTGTTGAATAGACATTCAAGGGGGAGTGTTATAAATACACTTCTATTTAAGGTGAATGTCTTTAATTAGAGAGATTCTAGAGTCCTATTATTGGTAGCTAGATCATCCCACTCCCTATAAATAAAGGGGTCTTCTACCATTGTAATACATCCCTAACAATCTCTAAGTATCAATAAGAATACTTCTCTCTCTCTATTCTCTCTATTGCTCTTGTTCTTGCATTATTATTCTTGTCTTTATATTATTTCATAACAAAATAAATATTATAGAGCTTCCCGATTCAAAGGTCGGTCGGCTTGTAGAGTCATCAATAATTTTTTCGTGTGAACGAAAGAACGTTTGACTTGTAAATATTCTCCGAGTTTAAATTTTGTACACTAAGAAAATATATAATTTTTACATATTATTAGATTTAAATAATCGATAAAAATAGATAAACACAACAAGCAACTTAATATATTAACATAGAAATAGAGTTAAATAATTACCATAAAGAGGCAACAAGTATGAATATAGAGAATTTTTTTAAAAAAGTTAAAAACTAGTCATAATCGGTTAATATGGGTAGAATGAATTTCTTAACAATATTACTTAAATTTACCGTGACTACTAAAATTAAGGAAAATTACCAGCTATGTCCATTTAGAAGTAGCTCGTTATAAAATATAAAATATTATTAATATTAGCCAAAATGGCAAATTAGCTATTTGTAGCAAAAAAATATGAAATTTTTACTTTCTTTTGAGTGGGTGCTATTAGAATAGATTGGGTATATCTTAAGGAGCTTGAATCTCAGTTTTGGGATGATTTGGTGAAGTTTTGAGTTAGTTTGAATTGAAAATTCGAAGTAAAAACTGAATATGAAAAAAATGATACGTGTATCACACTGGGTATCACATATGTATCATATTTGTATCGATTGTGTATCACATGTATATCTGCATGTGAGATACATGCGTGATACCTGTTTGATACGTGTGTCACATAAGAATTTTTTGACACCGATTTAATTATAAATGTTGATACAAAACCAGCCTAAATCACATCCAATTTTCCTCAAATTTTGTATTGTGACTTATCTATATGTTTTCAATGAATTTCGACTATACCCATTTAAAAATTCCTTGTTTGTTTCGATTTTTGAAATATTAGCTAGAGATTGGTAAGTTAAAATTTATATGAGGCATTTCCGTATATTTCCCTAAAATTAAAGGGTGTTACTTGTAGTACCCGTTTGACTGGCAAATAATGTGGCCGTGTGACTTCCTAGTACTTCAACAATAGCTGTTGCAAGTTGCAGAGATTAAGAGAAAATATAAAGCCCAGAGATGGTGGGAGAGACCGACCATTACGGAGTATAACTCTCTTTCTGACATGTTACAAATCCTATCTAAAAGACCTAAACATTGAAGATGAATTCTTCTTCCAGCCGTTTTTTAATGAGTTTTTTTTTTCCCAAGTAAGACAATATATAAAATATTAGTATATTACTTTAAGTTGTGAGCAATTGGTGCATTGACATTTTTGTTTATTGTGTGCTGTTAAGCCACTGAGTTTGAATCATTTAATTAGTTTAAAAGAAGTCAAACACTGCTGCCTCCCCTCCTTAATTATAAAGAAGACTACAATTTCTCTTCATATATTGCTAAATTTTGGAATTTAGACAAAGAGATCTAGCTAGAGAAAAGGAGATAATTATTAGGTCCATATGCCATATATGGAGGCTGCTTTGAGAAATTCTATTCACGGCGCTGTAGTCAAAGAGGGAAACAAGAACAAAGCTGAATCGAGTCTTGATGATCGTGAAGGTTGTGCAGAAAATATTTTCCTCAAGGTATTTCGTTAAATATTCTGTGTTTTAAAATTAGACTTATGAACATAACATGTTGTCTACAAGCTTTGTTGATCCAAACGTTTAAGTAATCTCTGCATCATTCTTAACATATGAACTATTAAATCCTAACGTAAAAAAAAAAAAAAAAAAAGAAATTGGAAATCTGCGCATGCATTATTATCTTTAACAATCCGATCTTCTTCACCTCATTATAGACCACCATATATATATATATATAGAGAGAGAGAGGAAACAAAAGATTGATGTTGATTGATCACATGAACAAACAAGAAATAATTAACGTGAGTTTGTTATTTATTAACACAGCTTTATCCATAATTTAGTTCTAACTTAAAATATTTGTTGTGCTTCAGTTTGGGAAGGGAAGAAAAGAGCGTGAGGATGATAAGTCAAAGTCATCCTCTCCTCATCACAAGAATTTCACCCTTGATGATGAGGTAAATGAATTATGAACGAGACAAAACTAAATCATTTTATACTGATTCATGTCCATTATATTCATGGAGTTGTTGTTCGTACTTGAAATTAAACTTAATTTATACATGCATGGTTTAGTTATCTTCTTGATAAATGTTGATTTCACCAAAATAAAAATACAAAAATATAAAGTTGCTTATAGTATATGTACAGTAGTAGTTAGGTTGATAACGTCACAGTTATGTATATGTCAAAATCTTGATAAATTTTTTCAGATAATTTTACAGTGAGCTGGTAGAGGAGATATAAAAATGTGAAACCTGATTAATTGGAGGCTCCAGACGCTATAAGACGGCCAACTTGTTGCTAATATGTTTTTGTATGAAAAGTCGTAGTAATCAGCAGCAAGTTGTCGAACTATTTTCAGCTTTTTTTAAACATTTGACCGTTGAATTAATGTATGCTGTGGTCATTTTTACTAATCGATCCAGATGCGACTTTTCATGACTTTTTTACAATAATTATTGTAGTGCGTATACTGATTTTTTTCTCTTATCCTATTAAGCAATATCTAACTTTAATGCTTCAATAGGGAACTGCTGTCTTGGTAAAGAGAGAAAGATCGCCTCCAGAACTCAACTCAATGGCATCTTCATCCAGTCAGAAAGAACAGGTCTGAGTTTATATACGTACATTAATTATTACTAATAAATATATTTATATGCCAATTACTTTGGCAAGTTGAATATCATTATTAAATTATTTTTTTTTGGTTACTCTGGGATAAAAGACTAAATATAGTAAAATTTAGAAAGGATTTTGACATGATCGATCCGAAACACGGATTCTTATAATATATTTTAAGTAAACATGGAAAAATTCATATTCTCTCGTGATGAGCCCGCTAATAAGCTATTTGATGAATACATACACATTTTTGTTGTCTTTCACATTTTGGACATGATAAGAATGGACCTTGGGTCTAACTCAACCCCAAAGCTAGCTTATGAGGTGAGGATTGCCCAAGCCATATAAGGAGACCAAGGACCTCAAATCCCTCCGATGTGGGACAACTACAAAGGACTTTCCATTTATTTGTTGTATATTTTACGATGCTGATTCTATTTTTCTGGCTTATGCTTTTACGGATTTATTATCTTTGAGTCGAAGGTCTCCCGCAAACAGCTGATCTACTCTTCGAGGTAGGGGTAAGGTCTACGTACACTCTACCCTCTCCAGATCCCACTAATAGGATTCTACTGGGTAGTTGTCGTTGTTGTTGTTGTTTTAATTTAAGTGAACTAATCCGTTCATAATAATACCAAAAAATGACATCTTCATTATCTTATTCTTAGTATATATTTAATTCGCTTAATTAGACACTCGAACCCTGGCTCATTGTACGAGTTAATGCTGTAGCTAGGGTTGTATTGGTGTATTGCTAGTGAACTTATAGAGTGGGCTGTAAAGTAGAAAAAATAAATTCAATCAAGGGGTACAAATTCTTATTTTGTGTGTGATTTGTAGAATGATCAGCTTGCATCAGCCAAAGTTGAAATGCGAGAGGTAATGGAAGAAAATCAGAGGCTGCGGACGCACTTGGATCGAATAATGAAGGATTATCGAAACCTTCAGATGCAATTCCATGATATTGCCCAAAAGGAAGCTGAAAAATCCAGCAGTACTGTGAATACAACACATCATGAATCTGATCAAGAAGCTGATCAACTTGTTTCTCTTAGCTTAGGAAGGACATCCACCGATATGAAAAAGGAAGAGTTGTCTAAAATATTTAGCAAAGATAAGGCTCATTATAACAATGAAGAAGAAGAAGAACATAAAGCTCGGGGATTAACACTAGGATTGGATTGCAAGTTTGAAATGTCTGCTAAAACAACTCCTACGACAGAATCTTCACCTGTTAATCTCAGTCCAGAGAATAGTTTAGAAGAAACAAAGGAAGAAAATGGAGATACGTGGCCTTCAAACAAAATTCTCAAGACAATGAGAAGTAATGGAGATGATGATGTTTCTCAACAAAACCCTACTAAAAGAGCTAGGGTTTCTGTTAGAGTCAGATGTGATGCCCCTACGGTAAGGATTTATAGTGCATGCACTTTTTGAAATTAGCGGGGTCTTTTTTTTTCTTTTTTTCTTTGTTATAAGTATAGAATTTATTTACCAAGTATAATTATGTACAAATTAAACTAGCATATAACAGTATTGTCTCCTAGCATTGCTTCAGCTGGACATGAAGCCCCATCTTGAAGTTACCTAATACTGACTACCATTCTACTATACTTATCGCATTCTGCTTAGACTATTTCTGGTACCAATTCATCTGTTTCATTGTTCTCATTAGCCTAGGAAAGCAATTAGCCCTCGCGTAAATTTCCTGAATGATCAGTTGAGTTATGACTCTATATTTGTTATTATTATAAAGTAAAGAATACAATATAAATTATGTATTGTGTTAATGATGATTTTTCCTTCCACTTTTTATCATATTTATCAGATGAACGACGGTTGCCAATGGAGAAAATATGGTCAAAAAATTGCCAAAGGAAATCCATGCCCTAGAGCTTACTATCGTTGCACAGTAGCACAATCTTGCCCAGTTAGAAAGCAGGTAATGTAAATGTCATGTTACATTGAATCTATACAACTAATTTTTAATTGAGCTATATAAATAAAATATATATAGTTTGTGAATTTTTTTTAATGCTAGTGGCAATTCATGACCTTCTGAATGTTTGCCCTACAAAAGCTTATTTATACCATATTATGGATAAAACATATATATACTGACAGCGTATAATTATAACATTTTTAATCTATTGTAACATGAGTTTGTCCATCTTATTTTTTTGAATTACTATAGTATCTTTTAGGTGAACTGATCGATAATTTACATTTTGTTTTACACCGTAATCATGCAATTTTTATATAGCATCAGGTAATGAAATTGCTTTGCTACTCTATAGCTAATTAATAGCCACAATATTCTTGGTTTAATTTTCAGGTTCAAAGATGTGCTGAGGACATGTCAATATTGATCACCACATATGAAGGAACACACAACCACCCTCTTCCTCTTGCAGCCACAGCAATGGCTTCCACCACCGCAGCAGCCGCTTCTGTGCTCTTATCCGGTTCGTCCAGCTCATCAGACCCAAGTCCACAAGTAACCGCCGCAGCCACCCCCACCTCAGCCAATCTCAACGGACTCAACTTCTATCTATCTGATACCTCAAAATCAAAGCCACCATTTTACTTTCCGAATTCATCCTTCTCATCATCATCTGCACCTAATTCCCTCCCTACAATAACTCTTGATTTGACTTCCACCTCATCCTCCTCTTCCCTTTCTCATCTTACCAGAATGGGTAGTACTAGTACTTACCCCCCAGCTAGATATAATAATAATTCGTCCGCAAACGTCCTCAACTTTACTTCAATGGAATCCAATCCTCTTCCCATTTCTTGGAGTAATGGAGTGCTTAATTATGCAAATCAAGCCAATAACAAGAACCAAAATATTGGCTCTCTTGCCTTCTCATCAAGATCAACTCAAGAAAATTTTTTCCAATCTTATTTACAAAGAAATAATACACAATCTGCTTCTTTACCACCAGATGCAATTTCAGCTGCAACAAAAGCAATAACATCAGACCCAAATTTCCACTCTGCATTAGTTGCTGCTCTTACGTCAATCATTGGAAATACAGGCATTGGAAATAATTCAGCTGGCCACAATAATCTGAATCATGTTACTGAGACATTTCCAGTGTTGTCCAGTCTCCCGTCAAGCTCAAATCCAAATAAGTGTTCTTCAAGTTTTGTGAATAAACCAACTTCTTCTTCTGCAAATAATAACTTGGTGTTTTTCACGCAACCTAATTCTTCATTGCCATTTTCAGCACCCAAGGGTAAATCTACCTCTCCTAGTGATAATAAGTTTGATTAAATTTTCATGCTTGGCTTAGTTGGATTTTTGCTGGCTGAAGCAAGGAATTAGCTAGCTAATTAGCAGCATTAATCATCTGTTGAGTACTTCTTTTTTGTGATCTTTTAGACGTAAATAACGCAGATAGAGTTTGTAGATATATTTAGTTTCATAAACCCAATTGACACTTTGAAAGATGAAGTGATCACTACTTTAATTAGCACTTCATTTTGTTGTTATAACTTGAATAAATATGGTTGTAAATAAGATTCTTTTACAAATGTGGATCTCTTTTTAGTAAATGGATTAATTGTGTTGCATGCCTTCCTGTTTGCAGTTTGGAGTATGATATATCATTGGTAGTTGAAACCCTTTTTTTTCCTTCAAAAATGTGGCTTTAAATATAATATGATATGATATGAGGTAATTCGAAGTAACCGAAAGACTCAAGGTGAAGCGCATACGATATTCTTTCTTTTTCTCTTTATCTCTTTCGTACAAAGTACATGAAATGATGCTGAGGAACGCAAAATATAACAAGAAATTAATACTAACTAGTCAAAGATAGTATATAATTATCGTCTTCAAAAAAATTAGATTTAAACAGTATTTGAATAATCTCTAGTTAATTTCTATCCAGGAAAATTAACATTGAATTGGGATTCTATCAACTACAATTAACTCCTAAAAGTGAAGTGTTGGTTCCCCTAGTACACGCAAGTAGACGTGGCTGTCAACTAATAAAGTGACTCGAAAGTCGGATGTCGAACCTGTTTAACTCAAAAGTTATCGGAATACTTTAGGAACATAAGACAATAAAAATAAATGGTGGTAAATCATAGCTAATCGTAATAAATCATTGGACCAAGTGAAAGACATGAAGAACAAGCTTTGAGAGTTAAGGGAAAATATATAAGGAGATTTTATTAATCGTAGTGGTTTGGTCTACCTCTCCTTGAAGAGGTTGAGAGCCTTACAATGGTGTTTCAATCTCCCATCATATGAGTATTGTTCAGTATTTCTCTGTTATGCCTCCTGTCGAAGAAGACGCCCCCTCATAAGGTTCTCCCCCTAATATTTATAGATGGGGGCTTTGTGAACTGGCAATAAGTGGCCGGGGACAAACTGGTGATAAGTGGTCGTGGCTATGTCGAGGTTGCACCTCTGAAGCGTGGGAGGGTTGTAACCCTGTTGGAGTTGTCCATTTGGTAGTCAATTGCCATTCGTTCAGAGTGATCATACCACTTACCAATTGTAGATTATTAAGGATAGAGCTAATTTCGTATATAACATATGGTCAGATTCTAGCCCATACAGTTAGTCCCTCCATTCGCCGGCGACGTAACCGGTAGGCCCCGACGGACGGACTGTATGTTGCATAGCCAAGAAGAGCGAAGGCGTGCTTTCTATACACTTGATGATATTTGAAATTTTTGAAACCGCATAGAGCACTGTCTCAGCATTCGCGGGTCGTTATGACCATTTCAGGGGCGAGTCGCCGATCAGTAACTGAAACATCGCTCCGTGGAGATTGCCATAATTACACACGTTCCTGTGGAACTGAATCATTTTGCGGCTAGACATGTATTTAATGATGGCTTTTGGATTTCGTGAAGGCCATTTTTGTTCTTTATAAATAGAGGGAGTTGGGCATTTACTTCTCACATTTTCATTGTTTAATTGTGAGATTCTAAAGAAAAATATTTATATTTGGCATTCTGTCTTCATCTATGTTCTTTAATCGTTAAAACCTTCGTCTTTTCTATCAAAATCCTATTTCTCCTTTTTTCTAGAGTTATCAATGACATGCAATCTTTCTCGTACTGATCTTCCGGTGGACATTCCGTTTCATATTCTGATGGTTGAAGAACCAGCTCCGATGATGGGAAATTTAGGACTGGCGGAAAATGATAAAGTTCCACCAGTTAATGAGATCGTATCTCTTCCCGGAGTTCCGATGGTCGACTTTATTGGTGATGGCAGAGTGAATTCGGTGGATAATGCTCCATTAATGGGGGAAGTCGAGATTTCCCTAATGCGAGAGCATTCGGGTCTTCCAAGCTATGCCGATATTGTCCCCGCTAACGGAGGAATGGGGTTACAGAGTCCAAGTCGACATTCTGGATATTGCATTTTTTACGTCTACCTCTTTAAGGTGGGATTCACGCTCCCGCTTCCAATGCTGGTGGTCGACTTTTGTTGTTACTACGGGGTGTGCCCGACCCAACTCTCTCATTCTCTATATAAATTGCTCTTGATGTTTATAAAGTACGCGAAGCTGGCTGGTAGGGAGGCCACGCTGCAGCACGTGCTTAGCCTCTATGCTCCCCATAAAGTCTGTGGTACCATGATCCATACACGCCCTCGTGGGTCGAGGGGTTTTGCCGGAGAATTGGATGACGACATCGATCGTCATCCCTTTGAGCATTTATTTTGTATTAGAACCAAGCATCTGGTGGTGGACAAGACTGGGTTCCCAGAAATTTGGAATTTTGCACGTAAGCTCCCGACGATAAAATACCCTTTTTTTAGCTCTCTTTTATTCTAATGTTCATAGATGTTGACTCGTGTCATTATTTTTATAGCTGAAAAGTTGTAGCCGCCTCCGCTGACTGGGATACACGGGTGGGTTGAGACCGTCTTCCCATATACGATGGGGATCCGTACATGGGCGTCTTTTTGGGAGAGGCATGGTCGCCGGCCCGTGACAGGTTGAGTATTGTTTTCTTCTTCTCATTCGTTCTGTTTTGATTCCATCTGCTAACTTTGTTAGTTTGTTAAGGACAGAGAGGGCACGTCGTGTTAGGTCTCCTCAGTTGGCTTTTCTCCGGCCAGCCGCAATTGCTCATCTTGCTGCAGCACCGGTGCCACGCCAAGTGTCGTGGGCAGTGTTGGGTTAGTCATCATCTGCCCCTTCTCCAACATGGGTTGTTCTTCGAGATGAAGGGCCACTAGGCGATGTTCTCCCTCGAGTGGAGTCGCCGTCGAATAGGGAGAAAGAGAGGCCAGTACAGAGGCGGAGTTCGTGCTAGCTCCCCCTACGGTAATTAATTTGGATTCTTCCCCATCGGATTCAGAGAGAAATGCAATTTTGGCACCCGTCATTGAGGGTGGGCAAACAGTGGGGGTTGCTCAAATTTACTTAGGCCCAAGATGGTATTTTCGCTTTGGCGACTCAGTTGGATGTTTCAGTCGTTGAGGTGGAAGGTCGTCCCTTAGCGGCTATTGTTGTTGGTTTAAGTGCCCCTTCGGCAACTACAGCGGGTGGTTCCACCCCCTTGGTGCCGGAAGGGAGGGTAAATTTTGTAGAAGGCGAGTACGAGTCCAAATATGACCTGGATCCCGATGATGTCCGCATGTTTCAAGAATATTTCACCAATTCAACGGTGCGCGCGGAGGGGTGGGCTCGCTTCCGCGAGGTTCCCACGGAGTTGCATTTATTGCTTCAAGGTTATAGCTTGGTGATGCAGTTTGAGCTGTTGTGCTTGGAGATTGAGAACGCATCGCTGAGGGACGTTATAGATGTCGGGGTGATAAATGAAGTGGTCGTGATGGGCCTGAGGGTATGTATTATGCCTTTGATTTGTTTCTTCTTAGCCTTCGCTCATTCTTTATTTTAATTGTTGCCTTTGTTTCGTATACTTATTTGTTGGAGGTTGAGAGCATCCGTCGAGCCAATGTTCGCTCGATGATCTTTCTGCAAACGATGGGGAAGTATCATCGCTACCGTGACCGGTGTTGAGAGATGCATGCGTTAGAAGGGTGATCTCCGCGACCGAGCTCTGGGTTAGGAGCTGGCTAGGCGAGGATAGCAGCTGTAGCATCCACTTGACAGCAGAATTGCTCTCGAAGAGCAGCTCCGTCGAAAAGACGAGGAGCTCGAGGCTGGAAAGAGGGTCGCAGCTGAGTGTGAGCACTTGCAAAGCAAGTTGAGGGAAATGGAGTCGGTGGTGTAGCAGATCCAGATTAAGGGTGCAAAGGCCATTGCAACATGGATTGGGAAAGTGGCAGCGCTGGAGGGTGAAGTGGAAGCTTTGAAACTTCAGGTGAGTGATGCCTCGTCGAGGGTCGCAGGGTTGGAGGAGGCAATCCGCGTACACGAATCTGGGCGTGGGTCAAAGAGGGCTACGACAACCGATAGGGAAGTAGGGATCGAGGAGTAGATCGGCATTCTCCACCAGGAGGCCCAAGTTATAGCGGATCAGGTCGCGGCCTTAGAAGGAGAGAATCAGCGGCTACAGGACCAAGATGCTGCTTCTAGCCAGGCTCATGAGCTTTGGGTCTATGCTGAGGCCTAACATGATATTTATAAGAACTTGTGGGAGGCCAGTACAGTGACCGAAGCCGCTTTCGAGGAGGCACGTCAGAAAGCTCGTGAGGCCCGTGCCGATTGTGGTTGTGATGCAGCATTGCCAGAGGCTGATGGTGGTGGGGATGGCCGGATGGTGCCGAGTAAAAAAGAAAATTTGTTATTGATTTTTCTTTGCTCTGTTCGCCATTTGGCATTCAGGTGTTTCTTGTTATTCTTCTTCTTTTTTCTTGTGTTGACCGGCCTTGGCCGGATATGAGCGGGGATGGCCCGCATTCAACTTTGTAAATAAATAAATTCTCTTTTTTGTTGCTTGTCTTGTACTTATTTTTGTACCTTCCTTTTTTCCCCTTTAAACTTTCTTTTGCACGTGTTCAAAGAGATGATCCACCTTCAGGCTCAATTGGGGTCGGCGTATTAGTTTTTGATCGTTAACGATTTTTCTCCTCTGACTCGGTGTGAGCAATTCAGAACCGTTATTTGGCGATAGTGGCACTCATCCTTAGTCCCAGTTCGAACATGATCGAACTACCGGCTGTGATGGTAAAAAACGCGATTTTGTAGTTTGACCAAGGCCGAACTTTAGCTTGAAGGCAACGGCACGTGGCCCGAATTTTAGTTTAAATAAGAACATACTTGAATGGCGAGGACGCTTAGCATGTGCCTAGATTCGTTGGAGGTTGGACTTGCCAAGTGTAAGGACGGAGGCGCCTAACCTGATAGTTCGAGTGAGGTCGAACTCGTTGAATTAAATGGCAGAGGAAACTTGGCCTGAGTCCCAGCTCAACTGAAGTTGATCTTGTTAAATTTGATGGAGAAGGCCCTTGGCCTTGTAGTACGAGCGAGGTCGAACCTATTGAATCAAGTAGTGAAGGCGCTTGGCTTGAGTCCCAGTTCAACTATAAGTTCAACTTGTTAAATTTGATGGCGAAGGCCCTTGGCCTTGTAGTTATAGCGAGGTCAAACTCGTTGACTTTAATGTCGAAGGCGCTTAGCCTGACTCCCAGTTGAACATGTTGAATTTGATGGCGAAGGCCCTTGGCCTTATTGTTCGAGCGAGGTTGAACCCATCGAATCAAGTGGCGAAGGCGCTTGGCCTGAGTCCCAGTTCAACTAAAGTTGAAGTTGTTTAATTTGATGGTAAGGCCATCGGCCTTGTAGTTCGAGCGAGGTCGAACCCATCGAATCAAATGGCGAAGGCCTGAATCCCAGTTCAACTGAAGTTGAACTTGTTAACTTTGATTGCGAAGGCACTTGGCCTTATAGTTCAAGTGAGGTCGAACTCGTTGACTTTAATGTCGAAGGCGCTTAACCTGACTCCCAGTTCAACTGAAGTTGAACTTATTGAATTTGATGGCGAAGGCCTTTCTCCATGTAGTTCGAGTGAGGTTGAATCCATTAAATCAAGTGGTGAAGGTGCTTGGCCTGAGTTCCAGTTCAACTGAAGTTGAACTTGTTAAATTTGATGGCGAAAGCCCTTGGCCTTGTAGTTCGAGCGAGGTCGAACTCGTTGACTTTAATGTCGAACGCTTAGCCCGGGTCCCAGTTAAACTAAAGTTAAATTTGTTGAATTTGATGGCGAAGGACCTTGGCCTTGTAGTTCAAGTGAGGTCAAACCCATCGAATCAAGTGATGAAGGCGCTTGGCCTGAGTCCTAGTTCAAGTGAAGTTGAACTTGTTAAATTTGATGGCGAAAGCCCTTGGCCTTGTAGCTCGAGCAAGGTCGAACTTGTTGACTTTAATGTCGAAGGCGCTTATCCTGAGTCCCAGTTCAACTGAAGTTGAACATGTTGAATTTGATGGCGAAGGCCCTTCGCCTTGTAGTTCGAGCAAGGTCGAACCGATCGAATCAAGTGGCCATGGCACTTGGCCTGAGTCCCAATTAAACTGAAGTTGTACTTGTTAATTTTAATGGCAAAGGCATTTGGCCTTATAGTTCGAGCGAGGTTCCACTTGTTTACTTTAATCTTGAAGGCGTTTAGCCTGAGTCCCAGTTCAACTGAAGTTGAACTTTTTGAATTTGATGGCAAAGGCCCTTGGCCTTGTAGTTCGAGCGAGGTCAAACCCATTGAATCAAGTGGTGAAGGCGATTGGCCTAAGTCCCAGTTCATCTGAAGATGAACTTGTTAAATTTGATGGCGAAGGTACTTGGCCTTATAGTTCGAGCGAGGTCGAACTCATTGAATTTGATGTCGAAGGCTCTTAGCCCGAGTCCCGGTTCAACTGAAGTTGAACTTGTTAAATTTGATCGGCCCCATGCAATGGGTATTAGCGTTCAAGTCTTGATTTTAATTCGAGATCATATATAGCTTATACGTTGTTTTCCTAATCAGGGTATGTAGGTCGTCCTGAGGTGATTCCCAGTTTTGAGATATTTCTGCATCGTTTCCGGCCGAATCGCATATCAGGGATGTGGGAGATGTTTCACATAGATTCTCGCTTATGAGGATCTTCTTGTTGTTGTTTGCACAGTGTTCGAGGTCAGAGAGGCAAAGGATTCAAATTTTCGTTGAGGCCTCGAATTCCTTTGCTCGATGTACTACTTTTGACTTGTTTGAACGGGATTGCTTGCTTACTTGGGCGCTTTTTCACTCTGGTCCAGGGAGGAACTATGCGATCTTGCTATGAAATCCCCACAGACGGCGCCAAATTGTGTTACTCAAAAGTTATCAGAATACTTTACGAACATAAAACAATAAAAATAAACGGTGGTAAGTCATAGCTAATCATAATAAATCATTGGACCAAGTGAAAGACATGAAGAACATGCTTAGGGTTAAGGGGAAATATATAAGGAGATTTTATTGATTGTGGTGGTTTGGTCTGCCTCTCCTTGAAGAGGTTCAAAGCCTTACAATGGTGTTTCATTCTCCCATCAAATGGGTATTGTTGAGTATTTCTCTAGTATGCTTCATGTCGAAGAAGAAGCTCCCTCACAAGGTTCTCCCCCTTATATTTATAGCTGTGAGCTTTGTGAGCTGGCAATAAGTGGTTGTGGCCAAACTGGCGATTAGTGGCCATGGCCATGTCGAGGTTGCGCCTCTGAAGCGTGGGAGGGTTGTGACCCTATTTGAAGTTGTCCATTTGGTAGTCAATTGTCATTCGTTCAGAGTGATCGTACCACTTATGAATTGTAGAATATTAAGGATAAAGCTAATTTCGTATATAACATATGGTCAGATTCTAGCCCATACAGAACCCACAGAGTCTTAGATTAATCGTTAACTAAGCTAACTAAAATCAGTTAAATATCCAAGATAATCAAAAATATTTTTTTTACTAAACTACTTTTCATAAATTGAAAAACTAATTAGCTATTTTATTAAGGATGCAAATTTGTGTTTTTGGATTTTACTTAGAGGAGATGAAGATCCGAGTGTTGTGGTTGGTTATCAATCCTATTTAGTTCAATAACGTAATCACACTTTTAGTTTATATAAATAGCATGTTCCCACTGTACTACTCAATTATCCACGATATATCAATCCTATATTCCTATAGTGTTGAGTCTATCATAAATGAATATAATACGGTATTCAACTAAGTAAGACTGTAGGTATATTCCTATCTTAATCGCGCAATTATTTTCCCTGCCACGGGTTCAAAAACAAGCTCTCTTTAGTTATGCTCTAATCTAAACACGCTTTCCCAAGCAGAGCATAGATAGAAGGGTAAACTGGTAGCTACAACAATTCACAAGTTAAAACTAAAATTAAAGAAACAACCACAAGATATGAATTAACGAAGATGTAATTAATAAACATCAATAATCATACCAACCACAACCCTAGAAATAAGAGTGCGGTAGCCACTCATGTTTTTAGTAACAATTTTCCAAGTATTTTGCATAAACAAATTACAAAGAAATGATGAAGAAATAAAGAACTCAATGATTTTCTCCTCTAAAAGTAGTTTTACGTGATGTTCTTGCCTCCAAATAGTGTCACCAAATTCTTTTCTCCTTTAAAATAGTGTCTCTCCCTTAAAATCACGTTTTTTGATGTATTTTTATAACGGCTAGGGTTTGTATGGGGCGAATTGGACTTCTCCTAATTCGGATTGGAGAAGTTGATTTTCTCTACTTCGATCTCGGTCTAGCGAAGTGAACCTCGCTTCCTATCCGGGACTTTTCTGGTTTCTTTTGCTCTGGTCCCAGTCTAGCAAGTGAACCTTGCTTCGCCTTCCGGGACTTGGGCACCAAATTTATACTTTCTCCAGATTCTTCTATTTTTTACTTTACTTTACATGCAAGCTTTCCAAATCACTTCCAGTTGACATCTACACATATAAATACCATTATTTAGCTTGATATTCACACTTAAGTTAATAAGATCAAGACATAATGAAAGGCAAATTACATGCAAAAATTTGGATTTTTAGCCAAATATTATACCACCCTAAACTTCTTGCTCGTCCTCGAGCAACCTAAAACCTTTTAAATTAAACAATGCAATGCAAGACATCATACGACGGAGGAACATTTAGTAATTCAACGCACTACACATATGATCATGGTTGGTACCAACAATTAAACCATTGCATACTGATTCATACTTTCCTAACTTTCTCATGCCTAAATAGTGGTGAACAATTTAAAACAATCAAATAACTTGCCCATAACCACACAATCTCAAGGACCGACTCGTCACCAACAAGCACACTCAACTCCTTCCTCAGCCAATATGAGATGTTAATAATGTCTCATATTAGTTATAGAATCATGTGCCTCACCAAAGAATAAGAGAGTATTTCATCCACACATCCAAATTTTCATTCGAATATAATTTAAGGACATCAGATACACAAACAATGAACCACTCACTTACTCAAAGAAATTCGTGTGCATCCTGCAGTCGTACCATAGGCTTGTCCGTAGTGTATATCTCTACTACATTAAGCTTGCAAAGTTTAGGATCAATTAGGTCTTTGCAGGTTGTAATGGAGGATGAAGGACGGAAAGGATATATTTTGGTATAGTGACTAACCCATGTAAGCACTTTAATACACTACATTTAAATTTTCAAGTGCACACTCTTCATGACCAACTCAAGACATGCCATAAATCACACACAATTTAGCCCTTTCTTTTAAACACATATATACATTTACTGGCTCGGATCAAGATGGATGGGAGAATATTTTCTATTTTTTCATTTTTTCCTCTTTTTGTACTTTCTTTGCTTTTCTTTTTCTGCTTTTTTTTCCAATACTCTCCATAAATTTTAGTGTTCCTAGCTAATGATATCAAACATTTGTGTACCCTTTGGTCTTTCTATGGTTCCACTTAAAAGCTAACTCAAATCCTACCTTATTCTTCAGTGACTTAAATGCTTTCGGAGACACGGGTTCAAAAAGGTTTCAACCACGAAAAAGTGGATTCAGCTTGTAATGTGGGTGCCAAAGATAAGGTTTATAGGATCAACTTGTCTATCTAAGGATAATTTTCTTTGTGATGGCATAATAGCACAATGAACGATCAAAGAAACACCTATATTATCTCCTAGTCTTACACAACTTAATGATTTTGCTTCAACTAACACACCGGGCAAGTTCTAGACTAACACAAAATAACACAAAACACAATTAATGCCTCACATCACACAATGCACATGACCTATTCAGGACGGTTCTATTCCAACTCTCAAGTTAAAGCAAGTAATCACAAAGCCAAGAAACATAAGAAATAAAGAACAACATAAACAATGATTCAAGAAACTGATAGAAGACGTCATAAACAAGTTGTTCAATTTATCTATGGCATCAATTTTCGTCAAAACATAATAAGGAGGTAATCTGCATGCTACAACCTAACAATGGTAGTATCAAACAGGTCAAAAGGCTGTTGATACTCAATTTTTTCCTATGTATTTTTATACCAAAATACTTTTAAAATAGATCTATGGGCATTTATAATCATATTAAAGGGTTTTGGCATTTTTAATTATTTTTAAACCAATTTATTACCTATTTTTTACACCATAAAATCCAATAAATTATTCCCAAAATTATCTTTTTGATGAAAAATTTATTTTATTCTCATATTTGTACCAAAGTATAGCTAACATGATTTTTGCATATTTTTACATGTTCATTTGATATTTTTAAAACTAAATTGCATGTAATTATAATTTTAGCATACCTTAAGATTTAATAGTATTGTAATTACAAAATCGATCATGGTAATTTTTAAAATTAATATTTATATGTCATTAACTGATTGAGTACCTTTAATTTGTTTCTGAAACACTTCTACTATTTTTATAAAATGAAAGGGAAAAACTGGTTATTTCAATTGCAGCCCAAATCATTTCAATTATAGCCACAATTCCTTTCAATTTTAGCTTCAATTTCAATCCAATTACACCCCAAATCAGACCCAAATTCATAGCCCAATTCCTTATTTAACCCGACCCCTAACCCAATTGCCAAACCCTCCCGGATTATTTTAATCCAGGCCGTTGATCTTTTTGAAAAACGACCACAAACGATCCTTGCCTTTTGAATTTCGAACGACCTAACCCTAGCTCTCATTTATCTTCAACCTCCGCCCTTAGAATATCTCACTCTCTCAAACACTCTCAAACACTCAAAAAACCCTAGCCGTCTCCCTCGTCTTCTCCAACCAATCTCACCAGAGTCCATGGCTTCTCAGGCCATGGACAGCCTGTGCTCACCCTCCTTCACTCCTAAGCCATGTTTGTTTGAGATTTCAAGACCCGGACTCGATGGTGTTCGAGCTGATCCTCCATAGATCTAAGATTCTATAGCCTCTCTGGCCCCGTTCTGACGTATTCGAGCCTTAAGAGCCTAGCTATGACTTAGATCGACTCAAGACCAGACTCTTTCCACGGCTTCTCATTTCTAGAAACCCTAAAGCTATTTTAGGTTCCTTTTCCTTTATTTACTTATATTTTTGGTGAATCTATGTTGTATTCAAGTTTTCCCCAGTTTTCCCTTTTAAAATTAATTTGTTTTCGATTTAGGATTTCTGGAAAAATCTCAAAATGATTTCTATCTCTTCTTTTCTTTTATTTGTGTGAATATGTCTATGCCGTGTTTTTATGTTCTTTCCTCATGTTTACTCCTGTGTTCTTATGTTTTTGCCATCTTATGCATGTTCCCCTACTTTTTGCTCTGTTCTTTCTTCTACTTGGTTCTTTTGAACTCCTTAACTCATTTAATTCCTACATCCTTTGTACTCTATTATGAGTTTGAGCCTTGACTTAGGTCTGATAGTATTCTAATCACTACCCAAACTTAGGTTTGACCTTCAAGGTCTGCTCCTAACTTGTTTGACCAAAACAAATAGTCAGGGGTGTGCTAGTCTTCACCTATGGTTGGGTATGACCACCATTTGTTATGGTTTCCCAATCACTCTGCAGTTACTCCTAGCTCTAAGTTGTGCTCCTATCTTGCAAGCCATGCTTTGGGACCCTAGAGTTCCCTCTGAACTTGGATGCCTGAGGGCTGGCGATACTGCACTGCACTATTCTAATTCTAAATGGGTATCTTGGGTGTAAGAAATGCTGGGAATTCCTGAATTTCCTGGGAAATTTGAAACGCCCTAGATAAAGAGAATGTTTTGGAAATCTAGATTACGGAATTGGTTAATCATATGTTATTGGATATTAAGATTGAATTAGGCAGTTTGGATGTAGCTGTTGGTTTTGATGTATTTTCTTTCCTTCTTTTGGTCTGTAAAAATTTGTATAAAGTGCTTTGGTAAATATAGTAAAAGGGTGTGGGAGGGGTTTTTACTTTCTTGCATCAATAAAGGGTAGATATCATGCCTTTAGGACTTTAATTTTCTTACTAGAAATCCTGCCTATAGGATTGTCCATTATTCCTGATTCAAAGTCACCTAGATACCATGCCCATAGGGTTTAGCATTTAATTATGCCGCAAGTCATGTAGAAATTCTGCCTATAAGGTTTAATGTTTAATCACATTGCAAATCACTAGAGATCTTTCTTATAGGACTTTAACATTCCTAGAAATCGTGTCTTTAAGGACTGCCTACTCCTTAGGCAATTGGTAGGGTTAATTAACACAATTATCTTTTACAAGTTTAATAACATGCTTTATAAAATCGAAAGTAGATATCATGCCTATAGGACTTTGCACCAAATTTGTCTGTTTCACTTAAAGTAATATCATATCTGTTCACTGGCCTTTAACGTCTTAATTCAGTACCATTTTTTCAAAAGCCTTAATCTTCTGACATAACTCTTTCGAACCAGTATGCTTTTTATATTCCTTAAATCGGTATCTTTTCTGGAATAATTCTTCATGAACATCCTGCCTAAACGTGTTTTACTCATCCTCTGAAATTATCTTTTTAAAAACAGTTCGGTAACTTACTTTTTCTTTAGATATTTCTGTCTCTGAAACTTTTTCACAACTCTTTCTATATTTTATACTCGAACAATCTGATGATTCTTTTAGTCACCTCTCAATTTACTGCAGTCCATACTCTCATTTCAAAATTCTTCTGCATTAGTTTACTCTTCTGAAACTAGTATTTTTGAAATCCCTCGTCTAAAGTACCTTAGTTTCTGACAATTGGATCCAAATTATCTAATGCGAACTTTCTATCTACATATATGTGTTAAACCAGTCCGCTTGCTGTTTAAGATAAAAACCAATTCAGTATCTGTAAAGACATGCTAAACTAGGTGTTGTTTGATTAAGGGGTTTACTTGAGCCTTATTTGTTTGACTGTTCATCCGTATATTTGTTACTTGTTTTGTATGTCGAAATTAGAATTTTACCTTTGAACTCCATATATGCCTTTACCCCTTTCTTCCTCCCTTTAGAATTAGAATTCCTAATACCCCGCGACTGATAAGTTGGGACGGGTACTAGCATGCAATAAGGAGACTAATCACGTTTAAATACCTTAACGGGGTTGGAAGGGTAGAATATAGATATGATGGCCGACGTGCTAATATCACGTGCGGCCCCTCTTTTGAGGAATGATTGCTGGATATTGCATTGATGTGATCCATATTTTGTATAAACCTAGGATACCCTTTTTCCCTTTTCTTGCAAATGTTTTCTTTAAATTATGTTTTCTTCAAATAATCCCTTTTTCTAAAAAAGTGTATTCTTTTCTTTTCTTTGCAGCTTTCAAACTTATTTGTGATCCTTATATGCAAACGTTACATGCTTCTTCTATTTTCTTTAAATCACAATTCTAGCATGGGCGGGAACCACACTAGTGGATCTTGAGGGGTGCCTAACACCTTCCCCTCGAGATAATATCTAAACCCTTACCCGAACTTAGATTTACCTTCTTCTCAAAATTCTTCATCTTTTTAAAGTGTCATAATGCAATATAATCATTAGGTGGTGACTCTCCATAACCCAATTCTCGCAAGAGAATAAAGGGTTGTCCTCCCATAATGTTGTATACCCAATTTCCAGACCCTCCCGTCTGCGATATGGAAAAAGGGGGCGTCGACAGCATGGCGACTCTACTGGGGATTTCTTTAGGCTTTTTACCATTACATGCTTTTGTGACTTTATTGCTTCATTAATTGCCTTTAATTATTTCATCACGAAAACTAACTTGGCTCTTCATGTCTTTTCTTTTCTTTATTGTTTTCCTTCACTGCTTTATTATTTCAATACAGTTGTAATTTCAGTACGTACCTTATGTACGTGAAAATACATGTCAATTTATTTCATTCTTGTAAACTACATCTTCAACATCACACTCCACTCGTGCCAAAATAAATCCTATAGCAACGCTTATAACGAGTGGTTGCGGTCTTCCGATATTATCACCCCCCTAAATGTGGCAAATGAATATTTGCGGTAAAACCAGTCGATCAACGGTGTAGTCGACGGT
Organism: Nicotiana benthamiana; assembly: GCA_034376525.1. Classification (NCBI taxonomy): domain Eukaryota; kingdom Viridiplantae; phylum Streptophyta; class Magnoliopsida; order Solanales; family Solanaceae; genus Nicotiana; species Nicotiana benthamiana. The sequence continues at coordinate 28,886,500 of CM067333.1, read as the reverse complement.
TCTGTGCCTTTCCCTGTTGGGTTGTCCGCTCAAGGGTACCAATCTAGCACTTCAAAAATAGAAACCTTACTCCGTTAAACTATTCATGCATCCTGGTCAAACCTAGACAAGTCAGTTATGTTGTCCGCATAATGACTCATTAAGATAGCCTAGTCAAAAGTCCATCGGGTTTTCCTCGAAACCCAAACGGACACCTCCATGTTATGTGCATTTGTTTGGAGAACTAAATGCCTTTATGCTAATTATTGATCTAAATAGTCGAGTCTGGGTCTAACCCTTTATTTTGCAGAAAATGAGGCACGAAGTCCATAGATTGCACCTCTGTTCTGGGATAGTGATCGGTCGGTGTTTCGCTTCAGGGATTTGGAAATGACTCCTTTACTTGAAGAAATAAGGGGTCTAGATGGTATCCCTTGGGAATCTCCGAGTCTGCTTATGCCAGAAAATCGCAAAGGTAAAGGCTTTCTTGAGATGATGGGACTCAAGAAAAATCTGGATCTGACTTGTCTAAAAAGCTCCTACATACCATTTGACTACTTGTACGAGAGATATGTCCATAGCAAGTCCTACCGCACACACACTGATGAGTTTGCCCTTACCTCCTTAGGGCATATTCACAGAAGGGTTTTGTCTTCATTTTCTGTTTCCTGGGGATGATGATCATTCCTATGAAGAAGGCTAGTATCCACACCAGACTAGCCATGGTAACCAAGACCATAATGGAAGGGATCGGTAGGCAGTCTTTCAGCATAGAGCCCATGATCATCGCTAAAATCTATAGAGCCTTGGGGAAATGTCAACAAGGGGCCCCACACTTCGAATGTTGTAATCTGTTACTTCAACTCTGGCTTATAGAACACCTTCAGAAAGGTGACTACCAATAGGAGATTATACACAAGTATTGGGATGATCATATCGCTTTCCACCACCCAAATCGAATAAACATCATGCCCAACATGTTCGCTCAGTCAGAGGATGTTGGAGGATGGGTAGAGCTATTTGAGAATCTAAAGGAAGAGAAGGTGCAGTGGATGTTTCAGTGGTTCCCAACATGGGAGTCCATTGTTTGTTCTCGGGATGCACCATTCCTCATACTCATCGGTCTGAGGGGAACTTATCCTTATGTCCCTCTCCAAGCCATGAGGCAAGCTGGAAGGAAGCAGATCATAACAAGGGTAGATAAAATGAGTCACTTCAGGGTTGACTTTCAAGATGATGATAGCCCTCACTGATGTCACGCTCAATACATGTGGCATTGCAAACTCGTCTTGGGGAGAGAAACTATTGAGGCAGACAGGTATCACGCAGGATGTGTGCCAGACTACTCGGGTTGGTTGGAAGACAATGACAATGGTTTGGGTCATCCGAGGTGACAGGCTTATCGATGAAAAGGTTGAAGCGCAAGTTAATTACAATCAATTGCGCAAAAGAATTCAGGAATGCCAAAATGATCACCGGGAAATACAAAAAGCTCACCAGAAATTGATCGACGAGTGGAAGGATATGGTTGTCAATGCCAACAAATGATTAGGGTATATGGAACGAGGTCTAGTAGATGTGGAAGGAAAGTTAGAGGATTGAGGACTTCCAGAATGCCTAGGGAAGTGCAGTTGGACGTCTGGACCAAGCCTATCTACCGCTAGGACTGCGCGAGTTGATGCAGTTGTATGAGGGAGGCGAGAAAAACCCAATCTGGGGAAGGTCCTTCTGGGGCCAAGTAGTTAGGATCTTTCATTACCTGATTTCATAATGTAATAAGTCCACCAGAATTAGTGATGTCTTTATTTTTGTTATTTCAAATTGGATTTTTTTGACTCGTCTTATTTTTATCAATAAAATGAGGCATTTAGCATTATAAGTTCTCCAAATTTAATTTGTCGCTAGGCCTACCTTAGGCACAACGAGGCACCCAAATTAGGAAACGACTTATGTTCCTACACAACGTGTTTAAATATTGCAATATTCTCTTTCTCAGAATACGCACTAATTTTTTACCTTTTTTCGTTTTTCCTTTATTTTTATCCCCCTCCCCAAAGGTTAGTTCGTGCATTCTGGCACCATCAGCATACTCTACAATATCCAAGGTCCCTCCACCTCCTCCTCCTCCGAGTCCTATCAAAAATAAGAACAAAGGCAGAATGGGAGACACCAATGCTAGAAAGAAAATTAAGGAGACTTCTTAGAATACTCCAATAACCAATGGGACTACTGCTCGTCTTGAGCAAACATTACTGAAATTTTGGGAAGAATTGGACCAAGTTCGGAACTTGGCAAGCCTATCAATCACTCTTGTCGCTCCTGATGTCAATGCCCAGAACCACGTACCTCCACAAAATACCCTGTGACCACTAGTACAACCCGCTCACGCCCAAGCCTGCAACACATGAAATAACACTCCACCACTCATTCCCAAACCGCAAAACACCACAAACGACCACATCCACAACAATCCCATCTTTGTGGACACTATACCCCATTATACCCAACCAAACTCAAGTGCATCTGAATTAGACGACAAAGATTCCCTCATCAGGAATTTGGGCGCTGAACTCAAGAAGTTAACTAGTCGGATCCAAGGTGTTGAAGGCAGTAAAGGCCTTGAGGGGCTGAACTACGAAGATCTTTATGTTCAGTTACATGTTGAACTTCTGGAGGGGTACAAAACTCCCAAGTTTGAGATGTTCGACAGTACAGGTGATCCCAGGGTCCATCTAAGAATGTATTGTGATAAGCTGGTAGGAGTTGGAAGGGACGAGATAATCCGCATGAAGCTATTCATGAGGAGTCTGAAAGGCGATGCCTTATCTTGCTACATCAACCAAGATTCAAAGAAATGGACAAGTTGGGTGAGCATGGCATCCGACTTTATGGACCAATTCAGGTTCAACACAGAGAACGCACCAGATGTGTTTTATATCCAGATTCTCAAAAAGAAACCCATAGAGACCTTTCGCGAGTATGCTACTCTTTGGAGGTCAGAAACTGCTAAGGTCAGGTCGGCCTTTGAGGAAGAGTAGATGAATAGGTTCTTTGTCCGGGCTCAGGATCCACAATACTAGGAGAGGCTAATGCTGATACAAGGTTAGAAATTCTCTGACATCATCAAGTTGGGAGAGAGAATTAAAGAGGGTATCAAGAACGGTATGGATACTAATCTCGAAGCATTACAGGCCACCAACAAGGATTTAAAATCTAGTGGCACGTCAAAGAAGAAGGACGTAAATTCCGTGATGGCTGTGTAAAGAACCAAATCCCTTATGAAATACCAAACATATCCCTCAACTCTACCCACATATCAACCTTCACTAAATTACCAAGCACCCTCGCCCACATACCAAATTCCACCACCCACCTACCAATCATCTCCACCTCTCCCGCCTACTTATCAACCCACTTCACCAAGATATTCCCAACTCACACATGTGTACCAAGCCTATAATGCCCAACCATCACACTATTAGTCACCACCCACTCACCAGAACGTTTCTTGACCCAGACCAAATTTTGACCAAAGACCTCCTAGACAATATACCGCCATCTCTGAACCAATCGACCAACTATATGAAAGAGTCAAAGAAGCCGATTACGTTACCCTTATCCCATCCATCACTCCAGAAAATCCCTCCCAATAGATCAATCCAAACCAAACATGCGCATACCATTCCGGAATGAAAGGCCATACCATCAACGAGTGTCGCTATTTGAAATACAAGATTTAGATCTTGATTTATAATAAGGTCATCATAGAAAAGGAGCCTGCTCCCAATGTTTGCAACAACTCTCTGCCTGACCAAAAGGGTGGAGGCATTCATATGATCGAAATTGAGGATGATTGGGACCCTAAAGGGACGATTGGATTGATTGTCGAAGGGGATGAACTGAATAAGTCGACAGTGACCCTCAACCCTATCGTTGTCCAGATCCATCCCTCTGAGGGCAATGAGGTTAACATGTCCATACCCCTTCAATTCGAAACACCTCCTGTAAAGGTGCCATGACCAATTGAGGTCGAGTTCAAAACTCTAAAGGCACCTGCACCATTTGAAGTTGTTGTATTACTGTCAAGGGTTCCTATTGCAGTCACAATGACATACGTGACTCCGTTCAATTCAAACGCCATACCTTGAGATTACACAGCAAAAGCTAGGAGAAAAGGGAAAACAAGTACCGGGGAAGCGGTCGCCGCACAGGGCATGACCAGAATAGGCAGGGTATACACTCCAGAACATTTAGTTGAGTCCAGTAAGCAAGCCTCTGAGCATCCTCTTGATACTAGGCTTGATGACCTTGGAGAAAGATACAGGCTAAAGAATACTCGATCATTTACCAACTTAACAAAACACCAGCACAGATTTCCATCATGGCTCTTCTGCAAAGCTCTGAGGCACACAAGAATGCTCTGATGAAAATACTGAGTGAGGTTTATTTACCAGACTGGGGGCGAAATGGAAAATATGGTAGGACAAGTGCTGGAAAGTCACAAGATCACCTTCCACGAGGATGAGCTACCACCAGAAGAACTCAGTCATAACAAGGCGTTGCATATCACCGTGCAATGCGAAGATTACTTCATTACCAGGATCTTGGTCGATGGGGGATCCAGCCTTAACATTTGTCCACTAATAACTCTCAGGACATTGGGGAAAGGTTTGCACGAGATCAAAGATGGAGCTATCAATGTTAAAGCCTTCGATGGGTCCCAAAGATCCACCATTGGAGAAATCAGCATGTGCTTGCGGATGGAACTGTAGAAAATCATTCTATCCATGATATGTGTGCTTTTGGTTGTATTAGCATGATTTTCAGGTATAGTTTTGATGAATGACAAACAACGAAGTCGATGAAGGACAAACAAAGAAGTCAAGTGTCGAACAAAGTTATCATATGACAAACAGTCAAGATTGAATGCCGAGAAACATATTGATGACGGAATTGCATAGACAAGCCAAAGACGAGCTCAAAAGTTCAAGACCGAAGACCCAAGGCATAGGTCGTTAGGTAGAACAAATGTAAGAGCAACGTTTAAAGTTATCTCGTCTTTTGGCTCAACATCGGTCATCATAAATATGCATAAAATCATTTTATCAAATAATATTTCAAATACTTCAAACAAAATGATTTCAAACATTTTCATTTTAGCCAAAATGAATATTAAACATGTCTTTTAAAGCTGGACAGAAATAATCGATTATGCTTTTTTGATAATCGATTATGTTAAGACAGTGTAAACCGTAATTTACAAAACAGCAAAATAATCGATTATCAGAAGTGCATAATCGATTATCTTGTATCCGTTGCCAAGTTTTTGAACACTGTAACAGAATAATCGATTATGCATATCACAATAATCGATTATCCTCCAGAAAATCAGCTTCCGATTTTGTAACGGTAAGCTGATAATCGATTATCCAAATCTGATAATCGATTATCTTGGCATAAAATCAGCATAATTGATTGCCAATTAAGCAACGGACATACAACTTATAACACCTATAAATAGAGGTCTTTTGAGCTGATTTTAAACACACAACACCTCTCATTATTCATATACATATTGATATTATTTGTGCATCATTATAGAGCTTTAGTTGAGCCATTTGAGAGACAACTTTGAGTTGTTCATAGAGCTAATATTGTATGGCTTTATCTACTCTTTTGAGAGAGTTATTGTTGTAAAAGAGAAAGGTGTTTGAGAAGACCATATCTTCTCATTGATTGTCGGGTTTGCTAAGTACCCTCAATCTTAGTGGTTGAAGCCTTGTGGTGCGGTATCCACGAGCAAGGTGAAGTCTTGAGGTGCGGTATCCTCGAGCAAGTTGAAGTCTTGTAGAGTGTACATCTACGAGCAAGTGTAACGGTTTGTTAGGCACCCGTATGCTTAACGGAGTTAGTGGGATCTCGAGAGAGTCTCTCGGGGACTGGACTAACCACACGTTGTGGTGAACCAGGATAAATTCGGTGTGTTCTTTCCTTGCTATTTTAATTACCGAATTTATTTTATTCCTGCAATTTTAATTCCGCAATATTTATCAATATTCTCGTGCCGCACTATTCACCCCCCCTAGTGACGGGCATAAATCCTAACAATTGGTATTAGAGCCTAACTCTCTGAAAGCCTTAACCGGTTGAGAGAGCGATATATATTTTTTGGTTGAGAATATTGAACGCAGGAATGATGAGCGTAGGACACTCCACCTATAGGCCTCCACTATTTGACGGAACAAATTACACATATTGGAAAGAGCGGATGAGAATCTTCATCCAATCAAATAACTTTCGCTTGTGGCAAATCATCAAGAACGGTGAACAAATGCAACAAAGAAAGTTGGGGAAACCACGGTTCCAAAGGAGGAAGATGAATATGATGCCGAGGACGTCAAGAAAGTTGAAAATAACGCAAAGGCCGTCAACTTATTATATTGTGCGGTGAATCCGGATGACTATCGGAATATTTCTTGCTGCACAACCGCCAAGGAGATGTGGGATAAACTCGAGATCACTTATGAAGGTACGTCTCAAGTCCGAGAATCTAAAGTTGATTTTCTAACACATGAATATGAACTCTTTAAAATGAGGGAGAAAGAACCCATCGGTGTTATGTTCGAACGATTCTCAAAAATCGTCAACGATCTTCATGCTCTCGGTAAAGTGTACACGAACAAAGATCTTGTTCGAAAAATCCTACGGAGTCTCACTCCCGAATGGCGTTCCAAAGCCAATGCCATCCAAGAGTCGATAGGAATCACGGATGTCACAATTGATGGACTAAGAGGTAACCTCGAAACTTATGAAAGCACAATTCTTAATCCCTATCTTAGAAGTAAAAGTTTGAATATTGCCTTCAAAGCCTCATCCTCTAAAAGAGAAGAGGTAAGTGATTCGGATAGCGATGATGATATTATTTCCAATGATATAATTGAAAAGTTTTATAAGCTTATGAAAAAGGAAATAAAGAAGGAAGAACCAAGTCCTTCATGCCAAAATTGTGGAAAACTTGGCCACACCAAATCACATTGTCCAAAATCCAAGGACAAGAAGAAGAACAAACACCAAAGGCGTGTGACATGGGATTCGGACAGCTCGGGCGATGAAACTGCCGCATTATGCCTTATGGCTAACGAGGAAGAAGAGGTAAGTAATTCTAACTCTTATTCTTTTGAAGAATTACAAGAAGCTTTTCATGACTTATATGGTGAATTGAAAAGGACTTCAAAAATCTCCAAAAGAGGCCAAGGCTAAAATTAAAGTTTTAGAAGAGAAAAATAATTTTTTGGAAAATGACAATATTGATCTTAGAAATAAAATTAAGGAGATGAATGAAGCCTCTTCAATTGATCAAAGTTCAAATTGTTCTTCTTGTAAGTCTTTGAAAATAGAGAACATAGAACTTAGGAACACACTAGAAAAACGTAGTGTTGATAATCCTAAAACAATTGAAGAAAGTAAAAAGGATGATAGAAATGATTTTAGACCACCTAGAAATAATGCTAGAAATCGCAACACTTCTAGGAATAACGATTTTAGATCACCTAGGACGTTTTTGGCTCAACCAAGACATATGCACAACCCGAATGTTATATGTCACTATTGCAACAGGGTAGGACACATAGCACCTGATGTTTTGCAAAACATAGAGATTTATCTTTTGGCTATGATTATTATTGCCTAACCCCCAAGGACCCAAAAGCAGTTGGGTACCGAAAACCTATTTTTAGGTACGTTTGCAAGTGTGCTTGAAGACTACAATATCGTAGTAGATGCACCAAGCACGAAACCTTATTGCATCGAGGGGGAATTTCGGTTAGTTATCATATTTTTGATAAAAACATAATAGTTGACATGTGTTAATAATTAATATATCTTTGTTAACAATTGATATTAATTATTTTTATTGATTCATGTTTTGATAACTTTTATCTTGAATAACAATTGGTATCAATTATCTTTATTAAAAATAATGATTGATGTTTTGATGAATATCTTTCTAGTTTGAATAACAGTTGGTATATTCGCTAAAAATAACCTTTGATATGGTTGTTATATTTTTACTAACATTTGATATTATTTCATGTTGGTATGATTTTTTAAATATCGTCAATGTATATTCCTCATTGTATTTCCTATCTTACATTTGACACTAACAATTGATATACCCAAAAGGGGGAAGTGTCGAAAGGGGATAATAGCATTTGTATACTCTCTTTTTGCTAATGCCAAAAGGGGGAAGAGTTTAGGCGATATGCATCAAATAAGGGGGAATGTATCTACGTTATAGTATGCCTTATTTGACGGGGAATTATCATTAAGGGGAATTGTTTGCATGAATTGTATGTTGAGATATAGCATGAATTTAGGGGGAATCCGATATGCATATCTCCTGTTGTTTGTCATTATCAAAAAGGGAGAAATTGTAGAAAATCATTCTATCCATGATATGTGTGCTTTGGTTGTATTAGCATGATTTTTAGGTATAGGTTTTGATGAATGACAAACAACGAAGTCGATGAATGACAAACAACAAAGTCGATGAATGACAAACAATGAAGTCAAGTGTCGAACAAAGTTATTATATGACAAACAATCAAGATTGAATGCCGAGAAGCATATTGATGACGGAATTGCATAGACAAGCCAAAGACGAGCTCAAAAGTTCAAGACCGAAAACCCAAGGCGTAGGTCGTTAGGTAGAACAAATGTAAGAGCAACGTTTAAAGTTATCTCGTCTTTTGGCTCAACATAGGTCATCATAAATATTCATAAAATCATTTTATCAAATCATATTTCAAATACTTCAAACAAAATGATTTCAAACATTTTCATTTTAGCCAAAATGAATATTAAACATGTCTTTCAAAGCTGGACAGAAATAATCGATTATGCTTTTTTGATAATCGATTATGTTAAGACGGTGTAAACCGGAATTTACAAAATAGCAAAATAATCGATTATCAGAAGTGCATAATCGATTATCTTGTATCCGTTGCCAAGTTTTTGAACACTGTAACAAAATAATCGATTATGCATATCACAATAATCGATTATCCTCCAGAAAATAAGCTTCCGATTTTGTAACGGTAACTGATAATCGATTATCCAAATTTGATAATCGATTATCTTGGCATAAAATCAGCATAACTGATTGCCAATTAAGCAACGGACATACAACTTATAACACCTATAAATAGAGGTCTTTTGAGCTGATTTTAAACACACAACACCTCTCATTATTCATATACATATTGATATTATTTGTGCATCATTATAGAGCTTTAGTTGAGCCATTTGAGAGACAACTTTGAGTTGTTCATAGAGCTAATATTGTATCTCTTTATCTACTCTTTTGAGAGAGTTATTGTTGTAAAAGAGAAAGGTGTTTGAGAAGACCATATCTTCTCATTGATTGTCGGGTTTGCAAAGTACCCTCAATCTTAGTGGTTGAAGTCTTGTGGTGCGGTATCCACGAGCAAGGTGAAGTCTTGAGGTGCGGTATCCTCGAGCAAGTTGAAGTCTTGTAGAGTGTACATCTACGAGCAAGTGTAACAGTCTGTTAGGCACCCGTAAGCTTAACGGAGTTAGTGGAATCTCGAGAGAGTCTCTCGGGGACTGGACTAACCACACGTTGTGGTGAACCAGGATAAATTCGGTGTGTTCTTTCCTTGCTATTTAATTACCGAATTTATTTTATTCCTGCAATTTTAATTCCGCAATATTTATCAATATTCTCGTGCCGCACTATTCACCCCCCCCCCCCTAGTGACGGGCATAAATCCTAACAGGAACCAACCCGGTTCGATGTTGACTTTAAAGTGATAGACATCACAGCGTCCAACAACTTATTGTTTGGACGAACCTGGATCCACGCTGCTGGAGCTGTGGCATCAACCCTGCATCAAGCAGTAAAGTTCGAATGGAATCACCAGGAGGTGATCATTCATGTCAACGGTAGCAATCCCATATACAGTCACCAGACTATCCCAATGATTGCACGTAGAAGGAGAATAGGCAGAGAAACATACCACCACATTGAGTGAGTTAACGTCATCGACAAAGATAAATGGTGGGACAATAAGATTGACAGTATCCTAAATTAGAGCGGGTATGAGCCTGAAAAAGGACTTCGCAAGAACCTCCAAGTGATCACCAAACCCATCAAGCTGAAGAAACACGGTACACTTTTAGCCTGGCATATGAATACACATGGGAGGATTTCAACCATTGGTCTCCACCATGGAGCGGCCCATATTATCCATTGGAGCACCCTATACCTCGTCTGAAGCAAACCATTCAGCCAGCTTATGTCATATATGGATTGGAGGATGATGAAGCACTAGCAGCGATGAAGAACTTGTTTTTGGAAGATGATATGGACTCTTGTGTTATCTTCGAGGAGGAAGGGGGGAAGGTCATTCCATACAAGCTATGAATCGAGGGGAACGCCTCACTAATTGGTCAATCAAGACCACCAAGGCCCGGAGAGCTTCAGGGTAGCAATGCTAAAAAAGCACCATGCATCGCATCTTTGCTTTTTACTAGTTGATTTTCTTTCCGCATTGTCAATACTTTTGAAAAGAGCTTTGATGTTTCAAATAATTATGAATTCAATCAAAGAATTTCCAAGTTTATTTATATATCTCTCTCTTATTATTTTCTCTATCATTTATTTTATTTTACACAGCATTACTATTACATATATTGATGATGAACCAACGACTGTGACTTGCAACGAGACAATGGAACAAACGGACATAGATTCGGAAGAGGATGATATACTAGAAGAGGTTGTCAGAAAGGTCGAGGACTTTGATAATAGACCTAAATCCAACTTGGACGAAATTGAGATTGTTAATTTGGGGAACACGGAGACTGTTAAGGACACACGCATCAATGTGCATTTGACGCCATCAGAAAAGAAAGAGTATACAGAGTTCTTAAAAGAGTATGAGGACATCTTCGCATGGTCTTATCATGACATGACTAGTCTCAACATATCCATTGTAGCTCACAAGTTGCCAACAGATTCGGTATGCCCGCCAGTAAAGTATAAGCTCAGAAAGTTCAAACCCGACATGAGTTTGAAAATCAAAGAAGAGGTTACCAAACAAGTCAAAGCCAGGGTTCTCTGGGTAGTAGAGTATCCAACATGGTTAGCCAACATCGTGCCAGTTCCAAAGAAAGACGGGAAGGTTAGAGTTTGTGTCGACTATCGAGATCTCAATCGGATCAGTCCCAAGGATGACTTCCCCTTGCCAAATATACACATCTTGATTGACAACTGCGCCAACCATGAGTTGCGGTCATTCGTCTATCGTTTTGCTGGATACCATCAGATATAGATGGATGAAGAAGATGCAGAGAAAATAGCTTTTATCACACTATGGGGGATGTACTGCTATAGAATGATGCCGTTTGGTTTGAAGAATGCTGGCGCCACTATATGAGAGCCATGACTACATATTCATGACATGATACATAAAGAAATCAAGGTGTATATAGATGACATCATCATCAAATCCAATAAATTCGCAGATCATATGGAAGACTTGAGAAAATTCTTCAACAGACTAAGGAGGTACAATTTAAAATTGAATCCCACCAAATGTGCATTCAGGGTTCCCACTGGAAAGTTACTGGGTTTCATCGTGAGCTGTTGGGGGATAGAATTGGATCCGTCAAAGGTCAATTCCATCCAAGAGTTTTCTGGGAAGAGTCAACTATATCACTATATTCATAACTCAGTCCCCCATCATTTGTGAATCTATCTTCAAGATTCTGAAAAAGGATGTCGCCGCCAAATGGACTGACAATTGTCAGAAAGCTTTTGAAAAATTAAGGTATACTTGTCAACTCTGCCGGTCTTGATTCCGCCTGAACCAGGAAGACCCCTACTGCTTTATCTCGCAGTGTTGGATGGAGTGTTCGGTTGTGTTTTGGGACAACATGATGTAACAGGGAGAAATAAGCAAGCAATCTACTACCTCAGCAAGAAGTTTACCCCGTACGAGGCCCGGTATTCCTTATTAGAACGAACATGTTGTGCTCTGACTTGGGTAGCTCAGAAATTGAGGCATTATTTATGTCCCTACACCACTTATCTCATTTTCAAGGATAGATCCGTTAAAATATATCTTTCAGAAGCCCATGTCTACCGGCAAGCTCGCCAAATGGCAAATCCTGCTAAGTGAATTTGACATTGTTTATGTCACCCAAAAGGCAGTCAAAGGACAGGCTTTGGCAGAGCACCTCGCCGAGAATCCTGTGGGAGGAGAGTAAGATCTACTAAAGACGTATTTCCCTAACGAAGAGGTATCTTTCATAGGAGAAGACATTACAGAATCCTATGATGGTTGGAGGATGTTTTTCTACGGAGCTGCTAATTTCAAAGGAGTCGGCATAGGAGAGGTCCTAGTATCAGAAACCGGTCAGCATTACCCGGTATCCGCCAAACTTAGGTTCCAATGCACCAACAATATGGCCGAGTACGAAGCCTGTATCTTGGGGCTCAAACTGGCCATTGACATGAACGTTCAAGATTTACTAGGGAGTGGAAACTCATACCTAATCATACACCAGGTTCGAGAAGAGTGGGAAACTAAGGATTCTAAGATACTCCCTTATCTGCATCACATATAGGAGTTGAGGAAAAGGTTCACAAAGACCGAATTCCAGCATGTTCCCAGAATGCAGAATGAGTTCGCTGATGCACTAGCCACTTTGTCATCCATGATTCAAAATCCAGATACAAATTTCATTGATCCCATCCAGGACAAGATCTATGACCAACAAGCTTATTGTGCTTATTTTGAGGAAAAAGCGGATGGAAATTAGCGGTTCCACGATATCATAGAATACTTGACAATGGGAGAATATCCAGAGCTCGCCAATGCCACTCAGAAGAGCACACAGCGGAGGTTATCTAACAATTTCTTTCACAACGGAGGAATCCTGTATAGGAGAACTCCCAATTTGGGATTTCTAGGGTGTGTCGATGCAAGGGAAGCAACCAAACCATTGGATAAAGTGCACGCAGGGACCTACGGACCGCACATGAATGGTTTTGTACTAGCAAATAAGATACTCCGAGCAGGATACTTTTGGATGACTATGGAAACGGACTGTATCCAGCATGTTCGAAAGTGCCATTGCTGTCAGATACATCCAGATATGATAAAGGCGCCTCCAGATGAGCTTAATGCAACAAGCTCATCATGGCCGTTCGCCGCTTGGGAAATGGATGTTATCGGACCGATCGATCCTGCCACATCAAATAGGCATAGGTTCATCTTAGTGGCAATTGATTACTTCACTAAATAGGTCGAAGCAGCATCGTACAAGGGAGTAACCAAGACGGTTGTTGCAGATTTCGTCCGTGACCCAATTATTTGTCGATTCGAAATACCGGAATCATCACTGATAATGGTTCTAATCTCAATTGTGACCGATGAAAGCAATGTGTGAAGCATTCAAAATCAAACATAAGAACTCTACAGCCACATACCCCAGATGAATGGAGTTGTGGAGGCAGCCAACAAGAATATCAAGAAGATACTAAGGAAGATGATCGAAAGGCACAAACAATGGCACGAGAAGTTATCATTCGCCTTATTACCGTACCACAGTCCACACATCAACCGGGGCAACTCCTTACATGTTGTTTTACGGTACAGAGGTAGTCATTCCCACCGAGGTAGAAATTTCATCTTTGAGGATCATACAAGAAACAGAGTTAGATGATGCAGAATGGGTAAAAGGCCGCTATGAAACAGTAAGCCCTTATAGACACGAAATGAATGAATGCAGTTTTCCATGATCAGTTATATCAGAACAGGATGTCCAGAGCATTCAACAAGAGAGTTAAACCAAGGAAGTTTGCACCAGGGCAGCTAGTATTGAAGAAAATATTTCCACATCGGTATTAAGCCAAGGGGAAATTCTCTCGCAATTGGCAAGGCACGTACATGGTTCACCAGGTTCTAACAAAAGGATCCCTTATTCTTGTAGAAATGGATGGAGAAGTCTGGTCGAAGCCAATCCATTATGACGTACTGATACGATACTATATGTAATCATTTGGAAATTTCTTTATGATGTAGTTTGAACTACGCCTGACCTGATTTCCATTTAAGATGGGATATCGGTCACAATTTAATAAAAATTTCATTCCCCCCCCTATTGGAACTGGGGCAGAATTTTGAGGAGGACCCTCAAAATTCTGAAGTCAGTTCTTCAGTCTCTTCATCGTCGGAAGCGTGTAAACTGGGACAGAATTATGAGGAGGACCCTAAAAATTCTGGAGCGAGTAAGTTTGCAATGTCTGGGACCACGTCGCAGTCATTGGTTCATTCAAAATCTTTTATGTATACTTACATTATATCTACTAAATCATGCATTACTATCATTTGAAGTGTCATCGTTTAGCAATGCTACCCCAACTATACGTGACATCAGGAGCCACGGGAAGATGAACTACCCTTTCCCCCCTCTACAGAACTCACAATCTTTCTTTGATGCAGGTCCTAGATCATCTAAATACATTCATACACTCATACCTTTCAGGTAGGAAATCATCATAATGATCGCTTATTCACAAATTTACTTCCTACTCCCAACATCCCCAACAACCACGATATCGTAATCATCTATCAGCTAAGAAAATCTCACCACTATTCACTCTTTACATTCCTGCATTTTTGCATAAGGCTACTTATCTGCCTTTCGAGACTAAGCATTGTCTCCATCTGCATATTGCATAAGGCTACTTATCTGCCTTTCGAGACTAAGCATTGTCTCCATCTACATTCTGCATAAGGCTACTTATCTGCCCTTCGAGACTAAGCATTGTCTCCATCTGCATCATGCATAAGGCTACTTATCTGCCTTTCGAGACTAAGCATTGTCTCAATCTGCGTCCTGCATAAGGCTACTTATCTGCCTTTAGAGACTAAGATTTGTCTTCATCTGCATCTGCCTTTTGAGATTAAGCTTTATCTCCGTCTGCATTTTGCATAAGGCTACCTATCTGCCTTTTGAGACTAGGCCATGTCTCTATCCTGCATAAGGCTACTTAATTGCCTTCTGAGTCTATGCTCTGTCTCCATTTGCATAAGGCTACCTATTTGCCTTCCGAGGTTAAGCTCTACCTTTATTTCCATAACGCTACATATCTGCCTTTCGAGACTAAGCCTTGTCTCCATCCTGCATAAGGATATCTGCCTTTCGAGACTAAGCTTTGTCTCCATCTGCATTTTTCATAAGTCTATCTATCTTCTTTCCGAGGTTAAGCTCTACCTCCATCCTGCATAAGGCTACTTATCTGCCTTTCGATACTAAGCTTTGTCTCCATCTGCATTTTGCATAACGCTAATCATCTGCCTTTCGAGACTAAGCTCTGTCTCCATCCTGCATAAGGCCACTTATCTGCCTTTCAAGACTAAGCTTTGCCTATATCCTGCATGGCTGAAATATCGCCACTCTATTTTTGAATGGCTGCAATATCGCCACCTGCATTTAAATCCTCGCTTTAGCTGAAGGATCGTCATCCTTTGCATTCGTCGGCTGAAAGATTGCGACCTCCTCATGGGCTGAAAGATCGCCAACTTATTCAAAGACGTCATAGTTTAGAGTCACCATCTGCATAGCTCGAGAATACCATTTCATTGCCTGCAAATTTTTATTTATGCTCTTCATGTCCCATGACATCATAGTTTGAGGACGTCATCTTAACCGTTCAAATACAGCATTCATGGTCCAACGGGAACTTGCATCATGTTTAAATTATGCACAATATATGCTCCATTGCTCACTTGTAGGTACAACCAGCTAGCAGCAGCCGTCTCAGCAGGAGCGATCTCGCTCTGATTCTCCACATCCTGTCCGACTCCAAACGCCTTTTCAAATTCAATCATTGCATCCCTTCTTCTCGAATCCTCATTCGACACATTCCGTCAATGGTACATGAACTATATATGGCGTGATTCCAGTAAAACTAGGGATATATAGGCAGCTCAGAAGTCAGGGCTCGGTCAAAGTTCTTTTCAATCGTTGTTTCCGGTCAAAATTGGTCATTTTGTCTTTACCCGACAACTCTTTCATCCTCCTTAGATAAAGAGGGACAGTCGTTGATACCAAATTTTTTCCTATGTATGTTTATACCCAAAATACTTTCAAAATAGCATATATGTGCATATATAAGCATACCAAAGGGTTTTGGCATTTTTAGTGATTTTTAAACCAATTTATTACTTATTTTTACACCATAAAATCCAATAAATTATTCTCAAAATTATCTTTTTGATGAAAAATTTATTTTATTCTCATATTTGCACCAAGATATAGCTAACATGATTTTTGCATATTTTTACATATTTGTTTAACATTTTTAAAACTAAATTGCATGTAATTGCAATTTTAGCCTACCCTAAGATTTAATATTATTTTAATTACAAAATCGATCCTAATATTTTTTTAACATTAATACTTATATGTCATTAACTAATTTAGAACCTTTAATTTGTTTTTGAAACACTTTTACTATTTTTATAAAATGAAAATGGAAAAACTAGTTATTTCAATTGCAGCACAATTCATTTCAATTATAGCCACAATTCCTTTCAATTTTATCCTCAATTTCAATCCAATTACACCCCAAATCAGACCCAAATTCACAGCCCAATTCCTTATTTAACTTGACCCCTGACCCAATTGTCAAACCCGCCCGGATTTCTTTTTAATCCAGGCAGTTGATCTTTTTTATCAATGGCCACAAATGATCCTTGCCTTTCTAATTTTGAATGACCTAACCCTAACTCTCATTTCTCTTCAATCGCCGCCCTCAAACTCTCTCACTATCTCAAACGCTCTCAAACACTCAAAAAACCCTAGCTGTCTCGTCTTCTCAGACCAATCTCACCAGAGTCCATGGCTTCTCAGGCCATGGGCAGCTTGTGCTCACCCTCCTTCACTCCTAATCCATGTTTGTTCGAGATTTCAAGGCCCGAACTCGATGGTGTTCGAGCAGATCCTCCATAGATCTGAGATTTTATGGCTTCTCTGACCCCGTTCCGATGTATTCGAGCCTTAAGAGCCTAGCTATGGCTTAAATTGGCTCAAGACCAAACTCTTTCCAAGACTTCTCATTTCTAAGAAATCCTAAAGCTATTTTAGGTTCCTTTTCCTTTATTTACTTAGATTTGTGGTGAATCTATGTTGTATTCAATGTTTTAAGCTTTTTCCCCAATTTTCCCTTTCAAAATTAATTTGTTTTCGATTTAGGATTTCTGAAAAATCTCAAAATGATTTCTGTCTCTTCTTTTCTTCACTTTGTGTGAATGTCTATGATGTGTTCTTATGTTCATTCCTCACATGTTTACTCTTGTGTTCTTATGTTTTTGCCATCTTATGCATGTTCCCCTATTTTTTGCTCTGTTATTTCTTCTACTGGGTTCTTTTGAACTCCTTAACTCAGTCAATTCCCACGTCCCTTGTCCCCTATTATGTGTTTGAGTCTTGACTTAGGTTTGATAGTGTTCTGATCACTATCCAGAGTTAGGTTTGACCTTCAAGGTCTGCTCCTAACTTGTTTGACCAAAACAAATGGTCAGGGTGTGCCGGTCTGCACCTATGGCTGGGTATGACCACCATTTATTATGGTTTCCCAATCACTCTGCACTTACTCCTAGCTCCAAGTTTTGCCCCTCTCTTGCAAGCCGTGCTTTAGGACCCTATTGTTCTCTCTGAATTTGGATGCCTGAGGGCTGGCTATTCCACACTACACTATTCTAATTCTAAATTGGTAACTTGGGTGTAAGTAATGCCGGAAATTGCTGAAATTCCTTGGAACTTTGAAACTCCCTAGATAAAAAGAAGGCTTTAGAAATCTAGATTCCAGAATTGGTTAATCACATGGTATTGCATATTAAAATTGAATTAGGCAGTTTGGATCTAGCTGTTGGTTTTGATGTATTTTGTGTCCTTCTTTTGGTATGTAATAATTTGTATAAAGAGCTTTGGGAAATATAGTAAAAGGGTGCGGGAGGGGTTTTTACTTTTTTTATATCAATAATGGGTAGATATCACGCCTTTAGGACTTTAATTTTCTTCCTAGAAATCATGCCTGTAGGATTGTCCATTATACCTGATTCAATGTCACCTAGATACCATGCCCATAGGGTTTAACGTTTAATTATGATGCGAGTTATCTAGAAATTATGCCTATAAGGTTTAATGTTTAATCACATTGCAAGTCACTAGAGATCTTGCCTATAGGACTCTAACGTTCATAGAAATCATGTCTTTAGGGACTGCATACTCATTAGGCACGTTGTAGGGTTAATTAACACAATCATCTTTTACAAGTTCAATAACATGCTTTAGAAAATCGAAAGTACATATCATGCATATAGGACTTTGTATCAAATTCATCTGATTCGCTTAAAGCAATACCATATCTATTAACTAGCCTTTGACGTCTTAATTCAGTAAAAAAAAATTGAAAGCCTTAATCTTCTGACAAAACTCTTTCGAACCAGTATGCTTTTCAAGTTCTTCAAATCGGTATCTTTTCTGGAACAGTTCTTTCTAAACATCCTGCCTTAACATGTTTTACTCATCCTCTGAAATTATCTTTTTAAAAATAGTTTGGTAACTTACTTTTTCCTTAGATATTTCTGTCTCTGAAACTTTTTCACAACTCTTTTTACGTTTTATACTCAAACAATCTGATAATTCTTTTACTCACCTCTCAATTTACTGCAGTCCATACTCTCTTTTCAAAATTCTTCTACATTAGACTACTCTTCTGAAACTAGTATTTTTTAAATCCCTCGCTTAAAGTACCTTAATTTCTGACAATTGGATCCAAGTTGCCTAATGTGGACTTTCTATCTAAATATATTTGTTAAACCAGTCCATTCGCTATTTAAGTTAAAGACCAAATCAATATATGCCAAGATATGCTAAACTAGGTATTGTTTGACTAAGGGGTTTACTTGAGCCTTATTTGTTTGACTGTTCATCCTTATATTTGTTACTTATTTTGTATATCGAAATTAGAATTTTAAACTTTGAACTCCATATATGTCTTTACCCCTTTCTTCCCCCTTTTAGGGTTAAAAGTCATAATACCCCGAGACTGATAAGTTGGGACGGGTACTAGCATGCAATAAGTAAATGAGACTAATCTCATTTAAATAACTTAATAGGGTGGGAAGGTTAGAATATGAATATGATGACCGATGCGATAATATCACGTGTGACCCCTCTTTTGAGGAGTGACTGTTGGATATTGCGTTGATGTGATCCACATTTTGTATAAACCTAGGACCCCTTTTTCCTTTTCTTGCAAATGTTTTCTTTAAATTATGTCTTCTTCAAATAATTCCTTTTTCTAATAAAATATATTCTTTTATTTTATTTTTTTTGAAGCTTTTAAACTTATTTGTGATCCTTATGTGCAACTTTACTTGCTTCTTCTGTTTTCTTAAAATCACAATTCTAGCATGGCTGGGAACCACACTAGTGAATCATGAGGGGTGTCTAACACCTCCCCCTCGAGATAATCTCTAAGCCCTTACCCGAACTCTGGTTTACCTTCTTCTCAAAATTCTTCATCTCTTTAAAGTTTCCTAATGCACTATAATTATTAGGTGGTAATTCTCCAAAATTTCATAACTCAATTATGACAAGAGAATAAAGAGTTGTCCTTCCATAATGTCGTATACCTGATTTTGCGGACCCTCCCGTCCGCGATATAGAAATAGGGGGGCATCGATAAAGGCATATATGATCAATCAAGTTTTCTTCTTTTTATTTTCTAAACAAAATGAAAAATACCTGGTTCAAGATATACATCACTTGGAAAAGAACCGATGACCAAAGAAAAATCAACAGGGATTGTTACCTACCAACAACAAACAAAAAAGAAAGAAATTTTTTTTAGATTTTTCGTAGGACCGTAATCCCTCAAGAAAGCTATCCAGTAGGCCCATCGTCAGAAAAAGTCCATAATTTTTCTGATTTGTTTTTGAATTTTTCCCTCAATAAAAGCTACTAATACTAGTACTAAAATACTACACTACTAATTCTGCTAACTAGAAAATAAAATTATAATGCTAAAAGTTAAAGACAAGAAATTAATGTTAATGTAACAACTATATCATTATACTCTAACAGTCCCTCACCCCGCACTTAAAAATGGTGTAGTGTCCCCAGTGCACAAACAATGTGAAAAAACAATAAGGGTGGACAAGAAACTTCCTCAAAGGCCAAAGGTCGAAGCAATCACGGCTCACGAGGTACTCAGATTTCCTCCTGGCATGGTCCTTTGTGTAGGCACTCCTCACTTAGTTCTTACCATCCATCTCGCTTTTGCACTCTTCCAAAGGATTTGTTTCATATGTTTGTAATCCTATAACTAAAAACATACACTAAAAACTAATATAATAAAAATAAAAAATAAAACAAAGCAGTAAAGTTGTGTTGCCTCCCAACAAGTGCATGATTTAACGATGTGGCACGACGCAGAATCTCGCCTAATCATTGGCAAGAAATACCTTCGACTTATGACGATCAAAGCCACCTCCATAATAGTATTTTACTCTTTGTTCATTCATTAAGAACGTTTTCTCGCCACCTACGACGCGCAACATAATTGCACTATCTGAAGTGACTCTTACTACCTCAAACAGGCCCGACCATCTCAATTTGACTTCCTCATAAAGAGTCTCAAACTCGAATTGAATAAGAGAACTAATTAGCCAGGTTGGAACTCACAATTGTGGATATTTTTATCATGCCATCGCTTGGTCTTTTCTTTATATAACTTGGCATTCTCATAAGCATGCAAGCGAAACTCATCCAGCTCGTTCAATTTCATCAACCATTGTTCACCTACTAATTCTGCATCAAAGTTCAACTTCTTGATCTGCCAACAGGCCTTGTGCTCAAATTCCACTAGTAAATGGCATGCTTTCCTATAAACCATCTTGTAAGGGGCTGCTCTGATTAGAGTTTTGTAGGCATTCTGGTATGCCCATAGAGCATCATCAAGCTTTGCAGCCCAATATTTCCTACTTGCACTAACCGCATTCTCAAGAATCTATTTTATCTCTCTATTTGACACCTCAACTTGTCCACTAGTCTAAGGATGATAAGCGATCGCAACCTTGTGTTTGACCCCATATTCCGCGAAGAGATTATCCAATAGCTTGTGATAGAAATGGGTGTCCCGGCACTTATCATCACTTTCGGAGTGCCGAACCTTGTAAACATATCCTTTTTCATAAAGTTAGCCACAACCTTGACATCATGTTAGGAAGAGAAATGGTCTCTACCCACTTCAACACATAGTCAACGGCCACAAACATGTACTTGCACCCATTGGACGAGGGAAATGGACCCATAAAATCAATTCTCCACATATAAAAATTTTTAATCTCCATATTACAATGAAATGTCATCTCATGCCATTTCATAATCATTCTCGTTCTCTAGCACTTATCACATCTCCTCACAAACTCATGGGCAAATTTAAACAACCTAGGATAATAGAAACTCGACTACAATACCTTGGTTGCCGCTTTGTCACCCCGCAAGAGACCACCATTAGGGGGCGCACGATAGTCGTGTGAAATAGAATTTATTTTAGATTCGGGTACAAATCTTCTCATTAACTGATCAATACAAGATTTGAACAGAAATGGCTCATCCTACAAATATGTTCTCACATCTCGAAAGAACTTTTTTTAGCATGAGTTTCAAGGTCAGGCAATATTTCTTCACTTGCTAGATAGTTCATAAAATCTACATACCATGACTCCTCCCCAGTAGTAACAGCCAACAATTGCTCATCCGGGAAAGTGTCATTCATAACATCTCCCTCAGCTAGATAATTACGAGTTTCTAACCTCTACAAGTGATCGGCGACTTGATTCTACATTCCTTTATGATCTCGGATCTCCAATTCAAATTCCAACGACAATAAAACCCAGCGGATATGCCTTGGCTTAGCATCTTTCTTTTCGAACAAATACCTGATAGTTGCATGGTCTATGTAGATGATGACTTTGGTGCCAACCAATTAAGCCCTAAATTTATTGGATGCCCACTCTACAGAAAGCAACTCCTTTTCTGTCAAAGTATATGATAAAAGTGAGAGTCTTTCTTGCATAGTAAATGGAGTGAAGTATTTTGCTCCTTCTCTGGACAGATACGACCCAAATTGCACAATCAGTGGCATCATATATCAGCTCGCATGGCTATTCCAATTAGGAGTCATTATGATTGGTGCACTTATTTCACCGTATTTTGCTCTAGTCAAAACACCATCACTGGTATCGCACCTTTTTTTCTCGCAAAATTGTATTTCGACACGTGACAACTCTTTTAAGAAATGAGTTAAAAGAGAGAGTCACCACCTAAAGCGTTTGAGATGCATTAGGAAATCTATTTGCAAATAACTCTGGTTTAACCAGTTTGCGTCACCAAATATAGGGTAAGGGCGCAAATTACCTCAAAGAGAAGGTGTTAGGTACTCATCGAGGTCCACAACTGTGGGTCCCGACCGAACTTAAATTATATGAATTTGTCAAATAAACAGAGAGAAAGACAAGAAGTTTAGGCATTTATTGTCAAAAGTACTTGAATAAACACCAATAATTGATTTAAAGACAAGATGGGGAGTCCTAAGTTTTTTAGCCTAAAGGATCACCCTGTGCAATATAAATAGTACTTCGTAACTCCCTCGAGATGAGGTTTTACATTTATTATTCAGCGGGCACAAACAATAGACAAGGCTCTGCTAGACGCGCTTGTAGACATCCTAGAATAGAATTGCTCTAATACCAAGTTTGTCACTTTCCAAACCTGGGGAGGCATGGCCGGCACCCGGTGCCATATTTTTTCTAAGCTTGCCACTCTATAACTGTGAACTTTAGAGGGGTAATCCTCAATTTAGGACGATGAGGCCTACCTTACAAATAAAGGCCGACGAGGCAACCATGAATGTCTACAACCACCAATACCAAACTAACATGTACACAGGACTGGCAAGGCCACAAAACTGATATTAAAGATATACAGGACTTGTCTACAAGCCTCTAGAGATAACTGAACTGTACCATGGTCGGGACATGGCCTCGACCTACCCATAAAACCTGCATATATATAATGGACTCCAAGGTCTAGATCTGGTAACTTCGAGAAAGTGGAGCTTACCAACCAAGATGATGTTTCACTTTATCTGTTGGGAGGGTCTGTCCAACTGTCATTCGGGACTTGGAGGCACGAAATGCAGCATCCTTAGAAAAGCAAAGTCAGTACAAAATAATGTACCGAGTATGTAAGGCAACAGAATAACTGAAAGCCTAAACTAAACTGATAATATAATAACTAAAAGTAATTGAGAGTCGAAGATAATCTGAATATATGCTTACCTGATGATACTAACTCAACTCTCTCAATATTGTAAGTGAAATAGATGTTCGGCCTTATAAGACTCGGTATATGTAACTACTCTATCGTAATAGGCTCACTCATAGGCGCTTATCCATACTAGGCTTTGTATCTTATCCATTCTAGGCTTGCTCATAGGAGCTCGGCCACAGTAGCTAAGTATATAACTTACCATCCGATCGGAGGTTGCCCAATAAGGGTCTGCCCATTGATTATAGCTCGATGGTGGTAAAAATATTGTAATAATATATATATATATATATATATATATATATACACTTTATGCTCTCCTGGCTGAAAAAATACAATATTAATCATAATATGAAGGTTCGATAAGGGAGAATGTTGTAACTTATGAGGCTAGCACAATGTACATAAATTCAGGAATATGAACTTCTCTTTACGTCTTGTTATCAAATACATGTAATTACGGATTTTGCCAAAATGAAGGAAAGTTTAGCCTTAACATATCTTAATCTGGTTGAGTCCTTAATAGCTTCTGAGAAACTCTTCAAACAACTCAACTAAGTCTACCATAGCATAAGGAGATTCAAAATCAGTGCTGAGTAAAGGCTAAGTCTATAACTTAAGCTAATACCTCATTTATGTAAATTTGGATAGCATCTCCCCTGTAACAATTGCCTCCTCCAATACCATATACCAACAACAACAACTAGAGTAATACAATAAATTTAGACAAAGAAAATATCAATATTAATGGTTCGATATAAACTCCCATATTGCACCGGTTGTTAGTTGAAATTGTGCCTTCTTACCTTAGTTGATCAAATCTTTTATAGGTCAAAAGTCCTCCCAAATCATATTTTTGGTGTATTTATACCATATAAAAGTTGGTTCGTATGAAATTACCCTTTCCAAGCCGAAGTGGAAAACCATACTGACAAAGAAATTTAGAGAGCAGGTTCTGACAGGCATTTCTCAATTGTACTGCCGAGTCGCGTCTCGCAGCACCCCGCGCGGCGTGATAATCTTAGAGTAATAATTTTTTTTCCACTTTTTTAATCTCTAGACTTGGTCCTCGACCCCGAATGCGATTTCAGTTTAATTCTTAAGATATTACTCAGACTTTAAAACTCCAAATTGTTCGATTTAACTCTAAATTATCTTCTTTAACTCGAAATCATTTCATGCAAGGAATAAACCATATAATAAGTACAAATTATCATCATCTAAGCTCATACACGAATAAAAACTAATAATTATAGTACAAAATACGACTAAAACATGAGTTTCTTGCCTATATGCCATATATAACATGTGTATATCAATTTGACGCAAGCTTCTCATTTATTGATGAATTTATCAAGGAAAATTTACATGAAATACACTTGGAGAAAGAAGTTTTCAGCCGCCTAACCCACAAGTATAGTTTTCATCTGGTAACCTGCAAACATTTTATGAAAACAGGTCGAACTTCATCAACTACACCCAAAATCACGCCTAAATCAGATTTCACTTTTTTCTTTCATTAACTTTTCCTTTTTTTCATTTTCATTCTTATTTATTTTTTTACTTCCTTCTGTATAGTATTTTCTAAAATTCACAATATGAGGAAGTTGAAGTAAAAAATATATTCATGCTTAGAGTCTATAACTTTATTTTTATTTTTTTATTTTTTTTGCAAAATTCAAACTTTGTAAGGGAAAATCTTATTTCACTGGAAAAAATAAAATTTACATTATTAAATACCTTATATACATTGTTATACATAGTCATACGTTAATTATACATAAATATATAATAATACACACTATCTGAAGGCATTTGTTTATAGTTATTTATGTTATATAATTATGTATAATCTTGTATACTTGTGTATAATCATGTATATTTCTTTATACCTATGAGAATGCACACAAATATACATGGTTATAATTATGTATAATCTTGTATACTTGTATATATTCATGTATAATTCTATATAACTATGAGAATACACACACATATACATGGCTATACATGATTATACAAAGTATATATAGTTATATACAACATATATGTTATTTTTCCTCCCTTCGGAAGTCATTAAAATCGAGAAAAAGAAGAAGGAGGAGGAACAATTACCAAAAAAAGGAGATTTCATAACTTAGAATAAGAGACAAGAATTAAAAAGAAATAACCACTCAATATTTTCTTTTTCTTCAAACAGGAATAAAGGATCCTCTAATGTGAATGTTGGAATCGGCTTCGGCGAGCACTGAATCGAAAAGAAAAAGACAACAAAACATAGATCCGATGTGGATTGTTCAACAATGTTATTGTATGGAAGAGGAAGATACAGATGAATGGTGTTATCTGCAACTTTTCGGTGTTCAACTTCTCTATGTCGTCCTCTGAATATTTCAAAATTTTCACACACTTTGCCTCAGTCGTCTTCTTCACTCTCCTTTCGATCTTCGCCTTCACTTTTTAACCGCAAAAAGTCTTTGTCTGTTTGATCTGCTACACTTGAAGGTAATCTTTTACATACTTGAGCTTCGGATTAATAGCCTAATAGAAAGGAAATATGAAGAAGAACTCGACTATTCTCCTAGAGAGTGAGAAACAGCAAGAGCGAATTAAAAATGAAAGAGAAAAAGGGGTGGGAGAAAATCTGAAAGAGAGAACTGATTTGGGAATGGAAAATTTTTCTCCGCATAAAGAAAAACAGTGGGATTGGCGATGTGGCTAATCGATGAAAATAATTTTTTAACAATATAGAAACTGGCCATACCGGGTAAGAAGGAAAAATAGGCCCAATTTTGTTGGAATGTTGGGCCAACTGACAATGAGAGTAATTTGTTCATTGATCAATGGAACTTGTAGAATCAACTTATCATGTGTGCAATTTGAGGTTGGTAAATTGGCATTTGATCGGAAGTATAAGGCTCCCTCCTACTAATATTTTAGCCGAAATGACAGTATATTAAGCAGAATTGGCTAAACCTTTCTATCTAGTCTTTCGAAAACTAGATATAAATAATTCGATTATTTTAAGACAAGATTAGATTAAAATGTTTGTGTGGGTATGAACAATAATATAATACTTCCATATAAGTACGTTATAAAAGATTTAAAACTTATCTAACTAAGCTACATCAATATATGGAGATATAATATAGTTGTCCAACGGGACGAGTCGTCCCGTCCCGTGTCTCGTACCATCCCCTCTCACTTCATTTTAAACAGGATGGGCTAATTATAAACGGGACATGGAATGGGACGGTACGGCCATTTAGTCATGTTTTTCCCATCTCGTTTTGTCTTGTTCCGTCCCGCCTGTCCCGCTTGTCCCGTCCCATCCCGTCTCGTCTGTCCCCGCGACTTTTTATGGTATATTTGTGGAATTTCTGTTGTATTTGTTAAGTATAAAACAAATCCAACTTATGCACCAGCCATTAATGAAATGATTGCAAAATTTAAAAAGTAGTTTTTCTCTATTCCCCAAGTTTATTTAATTTCTATAATACTTAGCCCATATTTAAAATTAAGAGGTTCAAAGGGACTTGTTCGTAAAATTTTTCAAAATTTAGCAACTCAATAAAATGAACAAACATCTCTCGAAAACTTCCAAGCTAACATATATTCTTGTGCTAGAATCTAGATCAATGTTTGATAAACATAAATCTATGGATACAATAGGTGGTGAAACTGCTCTTTCTACTTCTAAGTATAGAGTAAAAGTTCTATAGGAAGATATGAATTATATAACATGTTTTAATTCCTCTATTGATGATGAACTTGATTCTTAGAATCGGAGAATGCTTTTAGCGCAGCAATATTTCAAATCAGAGATCATAGAGGCCTAATTCAAACAGAAACCTTCCTAGAAGGTGGCTGCATTGATTATGTGCTCTTCAAAAGAATTATATTTGTATGTAAGATTTTAAAGTCCTATTAATAAAATAACAGGCTCTAAGCATTGAATTTTTTCTTATGAATTGTCTTAGTTACATAATACTTTAAAATTATATTAAATAAATTATAACTCTATTATAAATTTACAATTACTAGAATATTTCATTACAAGTCTATAGTTTTAATATTTTATAATTCTTTACTTAGTTTACTAATTTTTACTTTAAAATTTAAGTTTATTAAATAAGTTAAAAAACTAGCCATTGCAAATTTTAAAAACTCATTCATTTTAAAAAAACTAGCCTTTTTTGACAAAACAAACTACACTTAAGGCCCGCAAACTCGTCCTGTCACGTTCCGTTCCGCCCCATCCCATCCCGTTTTTTAGCGGGATGGGATGGGCTAACTGTTTTGTCCCGTTTGTCCCGTCCCGTTTCTTCCCGTCCTGCCACCGTCCCGCATATATTTCATCCCGTCCCATTCCATTAATTTGGTCATGTCTTGTACCCTCCCATCCCGTTGGACAGCCATATATGGAGATATATTGTATGAGGTCAAATTTGGCCCTCAACGTCCCCATGATTAATGGGTACGCCCAATAAGCAGACACCGACCCAAGTAAGGGTGCGGCCTGGACGTGATGGCAAAAGCAACATCGTTTAGAGCTTAACTTCTTTACTGAGTGGAAGCCACCAACTTTTGTACTTTTTTTATTATTTCGAGAGAGGTCTCCTGCTATTTAAAGGAGACCTCCACATTGTAACAAGCATCATCATTATTATTCTTGAATAATACAACTTCTCTCTCTATCTCTATCTCTTTCTTTGTCTCCAACTATTCTGTCTCTCTTAAGCTAAGTTTATCTTTGAGATCTAGAACGACAATATCCTCTATCTAATCTCTAGGTCGAATTATATTTGATTACGATTTACCCTTATTTATCTTTTGATTGTTTTCTAAAGCTTATCAATAAATTTTATGCTAAACAATTTGGCTCCATCTGTTGGGATTTCGAGAATCAAAATCGTAGTTTGCACCTAGAGAACCAGCAAAAACCCTCCTCCACAGCACACAAACAAAAGATAGCTGACAACAACGCAAGAATGAAAGCGATAGAAAATGTCAGAACCGACCTCATGGGTCCTCTCAATGAAGTCGGTGTAGAGGATGTCTTGAATGCAACCCCTAGCACCATATTGAATGGGGAGATCCCACCTCCCACACCTGAAGATCTGGCGATCTCACGCGAAAAGGAGGCTTCTACATCTGCTAAAGAAGCACCCCTAGAGGTCAAGAAACTACTAGAAGAATGGTTAATAAGTACTCTGAGTGGCTTGGTTGAAAAGTTGCCCCAAAATAATGTCAGATGCATGCCAACAGTGGACCTTGCTGCAACTGAGGGCCAACCCGAGATCGTACGCGCAAACAATGTGTTCATCGATACTCAGGTCAACGGTGGTACGCTTACAGTCATCCTCAAGAAGATTGAGGAAATAGAAAACGAAAACAAGTCACGCCGTGACCAGATGAAGGAACACCATGAGAGGGTAGACAAGATCTCTGGTGCTCCCAAACTGCTGCAAAAGCGTGGCGTGGGGAGGTTTTGAACAACTTTACACGGAGGAGGCTGGACCGTACCCCATCCCAAAAACCTTCAAAATGTCTCCTTATTTAAGAGTGTACGACGGGACTACAGATCCCGAGGACCACCTGATCCATTACGTCACGGCTGTAAAAGGTAACGACCTGTCAAAAGAACGAGTGGCATCCGTGCTGCTGAAGAAGTTCGGCGAAACACTGACTGGACGAGCGCTAACCCGGTACTCCCAGCTACCGGCCAAGATCATTTCTACGTTCGAGAAAATGGCGGACAAGTTTGTCACCGCTCATTCAAGAGCAAAGAAAGTGGAAGCAAGAGTCAACGACGTTTTCGTTGTCCGACAAACCACAGGAGAAGGACTCATGGACTTCCTAGCCATATTTAACAAAGTAAGGATAAGCCTACCAAACATGTCGGAAGGCATGAAGGTCGCTGCATTTAGAAACGGGTTAAACAGTGACGGCTCAAGGGAAACCAAAAAATTGCTAAGTCGTCTTATGAAATACCCTCTCACAACGTGGGAAGAGATCCGCAACGCCTACTGCGCTGAGGTACGTGCAAGTGAGGACGACCTCAACGGGCCGACCCAACGTTTAACAACAATACACACAGAAATCAGGAGGGACCGACGCAACAAAGGACAGCGAGAACATGGCACTACAACGACATGTCGCCCCACTACGAAATGACAGACGAATGCCTCCTTTATTATATGCACATAACTTTTATGTGTCCCATTCAGAGATAGTATACGCACTTGAGAAGCTGGGGACAAAAGTACAGTGGCCCACAAAGATGAAATTAGTTCCACCACCAGAAAATCAAATGCCATGTGCGAGTTTCATCAGTAACAAGTGCACAAAATTGAAGACTGCATAGGCCTACGGCAAGAGGTGGTCAGGATGCTGAACCAAGGATTCCTAAGGGAACTACTCTGTGACAAAGGAAAAATAAACTTTTCATGAGGACGAGAACAACCCCACGGGCCACCGAAGCCACCTTTACCAACACGCACAATCAAGATGATCATCGGAGACGGCGACGACTCGATGATCAATCACGTCAAATTCACCACTACGCACAAACAGAAGCGAACCATCGAAAATAGTATCACCTTTGATAAGTCCGATGACGACGGTTTGTCTTTCTCTCATTACGATACTTTATTTTACTTTGTGTATCTCAGATACGGATGTTAAAATAATTATGGATGATGACGGTAACGGTGCTTGTATTATCCATCCGTGGGTCCTCGCACTAATAGGACTAGAGGATAAGATAATATTGTGCTGCATAACACTAACTGGTTTCAATAATGTAGAGGAACGAACCTTTGTGGAGATATCACTGCTCGTTCTAGCAGGAGGGGTCATGCTGGAAGCAACTTTCCACGTAATGAACAAGGAAAAGGCGTACAACGCCATCATCAGACGCCCATTGATACATGCCATGATTGCGGTCTCGTCAAGCTTCTATCAAATAATCAAATTTTCCATCCCATGGAGAGTATTCAGCATTCGAGGCGAGCCCCGCACCGCTCAAGAATGCTATAAAATAGCTCGGGACTTTGCCTACTCCAAATAGCTCAAAGGAGGTAGCGCGGAAACATAGCCATCAGCCAAGTCAGGGACTAAGGTCGATCCGACAAAAGATGCCATCAGAGACCCCGACACCTTGGAGGCCTGCAAGGCCACAGTTTAGGATCTCGACCCCGTCCAAATAGACAACACAGATCCTACAAAGAAAGCCTACATATGGCACGGCCTCACTAATCCAAGTAAGTACCGTGAATTTCCAACTAACCATGCATATCTTTTTGATTTTTCCCATTCAGATATTCCATGAATCCCTCGAGACATCGCCACTCACAAGCTAAATGTTGACCCATTACACTCGCCTATACGGCAAATGAGAAGAAAATACAACGCCACTATCAACGAAGCAGTCAGTGAAGAAGTAGACAAACTTCTGACCAACGACTACATCAGGGAATCAAAGTACCCTCGGTGGGTCGCCAATGTCGTCATGGTCAAAAAGAAGATAGGAAGTGGAGAATGTGTGTATACTTCAGCAACTTGAACAAAGTGTGCCTAAAAGACTCGTTCCCACTGCCCCACATCGACTAGCTGATAGACGCAACCGCAAGGCACAAGTTGCTAAGCTTCTTAGATGCTTACTCTGGCTACAACCAAATCATGATGGCCGAGGAGGACCAAGAGAAAATGACTTTCATCACTCACCAAGGAACGTACTGCTACAAGGTAATGCCCTTCGGGCTTAAAATTGCAAGAGCCACGTACCAAAGGCTGGTCACCAAGATGTTTAAAAAACAACTCGGTAAGACTATGGAAGTCTATATCGATGATATGCTAGTAAAGTCGTCAAAGAAAGAAGACCACATCGACCACCTGAAAGAGTCCTTCAAAATACTAAGGAGATACTGGATGAAGTTAAACCTCGAGAAATGTGCCTTCGGTGTGGCCTCAGGAAAGTTCTTGTGATTCCTTGTATCACAACGAGGCATTGAAGTCAACCCAGACCAAATCAAGGCAATAGACACAATCCCCGAAGTGTTAACCAGAAAAAAAAAAATTGCAGAAGCTGACGGCGCTCTATCCATATTCTTTTCAAGGTCCTCCAACAGGTGCCATAAGTTTTTCAATGTGTTGAAAAAAGACAAAGGGCTCCAGTGGAATAAGGAGTGCGTTGAAGCCTTGAGGAAGCTGAAGCCGTACCTATCCTCACCGCCTCTGCTGGTCAAAGCAAGCCTGGGCAAACCCCTGTTAGCGCTATCCTAGTCCGCGAAAATAAAGGTACACAATCTCCTATCTATTACATTAGCAAAACCTTAGTGGGTGCTGAAACACGATACCCGCACCTCAAGAGATTGGCGCTGGCATTGGTAGTAGCTTCACGAAAGCCGCGGCCCTATTTTCAATGCCACCCCAAAAAAGTGGCAATGACCTTACCATTAAGGAGAGTCTTACACAAGCCTGAGTTATCAGGCCGGGCTCGCCAGATGGGCCATTGAGCTTAGCAAGCACGACATTTCGTACCTTTCGAGGACCGCAATCAAATTGCAAGTTCTGGCCGATTTTATAGCCCACTTCAGCGCAGAAATCCTACTGGAGGCGGAACTTGAGGCACCGCGTGCCTCCGCCAAAAACAACCTATGGGTTCTCTATACCGATAGAGCCGCCAATGCATTGGGATCGGGATCGAGACTGGGACTCGTCCTCGAAGTCCCCACGGGCGAAGCAATTTGCCAGTCCATATGATGCCCTGAAATGACTAAATGAGGCCGAGTATGAGGTCGTTATTGCAGGTATGAAACTAGCCATCAATTATGGGGCTCGTCAGATCATCCTTCATTGTGACTCTCAACTCGTGGTAAACCAAGTCACTGGGACTTACCAGGTCAAAGAACAAAGGTTGCAGAAATACCAGTTAGAGATCCACAGATTGATGTCTGATTTGGAAAATGCCGCTTTGAGAAAATTCCGAGGGCATGAAATATTGAAACAGACGGCCTAGCAAAGCTAGTTGCGGCCACTAGAAACTTCAACAAAGAAAGCGTGGTCACCCTCCTCCATTCATCCATTGACCACACTGAGGTATTTTCTTTGAACTTGACTTGGCACTGGCGTAACTAGTTTGTATCCTATCTGCAGGATGGAACGTTACCACTCGACAAAAATGGGCAAAGAAACTCCGCATGCAAGTCGTCCGGTATTGCCTGATAAATAATGACCTCTACAAAAGGACGTTTGACGGACCCTTGGCCAAATGCTTAGGGCCATATCAATGAGGCCAGTACTCGAAGAAGTGCACGAGGGCCACAGCATTGCCCATACAGGCAACCGCACCCTCGTACGATGCATTATACGGGCCGGCTACTACTGGCCCACCATGAAGAAAGGGGCGGCAGAATACGTTTACCGGTGCGAACAATGCCAAAAGCACGCCTCATGATACACCATCCAGGAGAGCCCCTCCATTCAGTCACCTCCCCATGGCCTTTCATCAAATGGGGAATGGACATAGTCGGCCCCCTACCCGCATGACGGGGAAAGGTACGATATTTTCTAGTTTTAACTGACTATTTCTCCAAGTAGGTGGAAGCAGAAATGTATGCCCAAATACGCGAAAAAAGAGGTCATCACCTCCATATGGAAAAATCATATGCCGCTTCGGCTTCACCAAGGAAATCAACTGCGATAACGGACGACAATTCTTAGGTCACAAAATGAAAGAGTTCTTCGAAAAATGGGATATCAAGCGAATACTCTCAATGCCATACCATACCGTCGCCAATGGACAACAAGCAGAATCCTCCAACAAGACAATATTACATATACTAAAAAAGAAACTTGAGGAAGCCAAAGGGCTATGGCCCGAGCTACTGCCAGAAGTATTATGGGCCCATCAGACCACACCCAAATCCAGCATAGGGGAAACTCCATACTCACCGGTCTACGGAACCGACGCGATCATACCAGTCGAGGTCGGTGAACCAAGCTTGAGGTACCGCACACCAATGGGAAAGAAAATGACATGAACAGGCTCCAAGACCTCGACGAAGCTGACGAAAGGAGAGAAATGGCCCATATCAGAATGGTGACCCAAAAACAGCTGGTGGAAAGGTACTACAACAAGAGAGCCAAGATAAGACCACTCAAAGTGGGAGACTATGTCCTCAAAGCCAAGACATTGGTGTCCAAAGACCCAAGCGAAGCAAAATTAGGCACCAATTGGGATGGACCCTATAAAATCATAGCGACAGCCAATAAAGGAGCATTCCAGTTAGAAACAATGGAAGGAAAAACACTATAAAACAATTGGAATGTTGCCCATCTCAAGTATTTCCATTTCTGAAAGGCGTCTCCCGAATCGTACTCTTTTTCCCTTACCCGAGTTTATTTCGCAATTAGATCTTCTCGGGGAGATTTTTAATGTGGCAGCGGAGGGGAAACCTAGAAATATTTATGGAACACGTTTATCATATCAACCTCTTCATAAGCTCTCCAGGCCGACATGATAAAGGGACTAGACTAACATGATCTTCAATGTACGAACGGCTACACCCATATCCAATGTATGAACGGCTATGCCCATCTCCAATGTATGAATGGCTACGACCATCTCCAATGTATCAACGGTTATGGCCATCTCTAATGTATAAACGGATACGGCCAACTCCAATGCATAAACGACTACAACTATCTCCAATGCATAAACGTCAACGACCGTCTCTAGTGCATAAATGTCTATGACCATCTCTAATGTGCAAATGACTAAGGCCATTGCCACCAACAGTCGACTAGTTCGACTACGGCGAGCAAATGATTCGACGATAGTCGAAATCAACCATATGAATAAGGCCATCAACAATTTATGACCAAAGGTCATCAACTTAACTCAGGCCAAGGCCATCGACTTCACCATGGCAAAGTCCATCGCCGCCCACAGTCGACCTAATTCTACTACGTCGAGAAAATAATTTGACGACAGTCGAAATCAATCGTATGGCCAAGGCCATCAAAAAGTTATGACCGAAGGTCATCAACTTAACTCTGGCCAAGGCCATCGACTTCACCATGGCTAAGGCCATCGCCGCATACAGTCGACCTAGTTCGACTACGTCGAGCAAATGATTCGGTGACAGTCAAAATCAACCTTATAGCCAAGGCCATCAACAAGTTATGACCAAAGGTCATCAACTTAACTCTGTCCAAGGCCATCGACTTCACCATGGCTAAGCCCATCGCCGCCCACAGTCGACCTATTTCGACTACGGCGAGCAAATAATTCGCCGATAGTCAAAATCAACCATATAGCCAAAGCCATCAACAAGTTATGACCAAAGGTCATCAACTTAACTCTGGCCAAGGCCATCGACTTCACCATGGCCACCCACAGTCGACCTAGTTCGACTACGGCGAGCAAATGATTCGACGGCAATCAAAATCTACCATATGGACAAGGATATCAACAAGTTATGACCAAAGGTCATCAACTTAACTCTGGCCAAGGCCATCAACTTCATTACGGCTAAGGCCTAGTTCGATTGTGGCATTAAGCAAATGAACATGAAGCAAAAACATAATAAACACCCAACAAGTAAACGAGCATCCGCTCTATGGAGATGAAACACAAAAAAGAAAACAAGAAAGCAAAGGAAAAAGTGGTAGAAAATTATACTCTATTATCTCCAAAAAAATATACATGCATATCTGACCATGAAAAGGGCCCCGGTTACATACAAGAAATATACATATATACACAAGCCCTAAGAGCCTTCGCCGCTTAGTCCAC
This sequence comes from Nicotiana benthamiana, assembly GCA_034376525.1. Taxonomy (NCBI): domain Eukaryota; kingdom Viridiplantae; phylum Streptophyta; class Magnoliopsida; order Solanales; family Solanaceae; genus Nicotiana; species Nicotiana benthamiana. The sequence goes on along the minus strand of CM067333.1, from coordinate 28,851,282 downwards.
CATGTCCTCTTTGCCCTCCATTTAGTCCGTCATCGCCCCCAGGAGGGTAAGCCCTAGAAATCCAAGAGCCAGACTCTAGACGATTGACGTCTTTAGAATTACAGTCCGTCCTATCGGGGGAATCTGAGCTATAACAACAAGTGGCACGGGCAGCGCAGGCTAAGCACTTCTGCTCCTCAACCTCTGCCTCAGTGGCTCAACCAGCATAGAAAAATTCCTCGAGCACGGCTAATCTAGCCTCACAATACACCCATATTTCGTGCATCTCATGATGCGCGTCCACTTCTGGATTTGATGAGGCAGTCTGCTCAAGGGTCTCAACTTCAGTCGCCTTGGCACCGAGCTTAGCAGTTAAAGCAAAGACTCTGGCCTGCAACTGAGCAGCCTCCGCCGCTACCCCATGGCTTATCTTCATTTCCTCCTCTTTTTACTGAAGGAGATCCTCCAGCTCGATGTTTTAAGCCAAAGCAGCCATCAGCTTCTCATCAACCTCCTCCAGCTTGACAACCCACCTCATTAACAGAGCTTCTGATCCTTCAAGACCCTCACGTAACATCCGAAACTGAGGGTCTTGCTTAAGTACATCAGCCAATGTTTGATGCTTGGCATGACACTCCTTGTATTTCTTCGCCTATTTATTGAAGGTGGCCTCCTTCTTTTGTTCATGTCACCTCCTTTCCACCTCCAAAATAAGGGTCTGAAAAGAAGAGAGGAAATACAAGTCAGTACGTACCAAAGTCGCCTTTATGATTCATAAAAGAAAAATTGAAAGCTTCCTGCAGAGCTGTATCGGTGACCCTCCACGACAAATCCCTGTTACAAACGCTTTTTAGCGTTTCATGCTCCGCAGCCGCACATAACAAGGTCATGTCTGCTGCGGCTTGCTCGCTGTCTTCTAACAAGTTATACCCACCAGGGATCACAATTCAGCGAGTAGACCAGCTCGCCCTCATCTCCACACTGGCTGAATTCCCCGTTGCTTCTCCTAGAGAGGCCTCATAGCCCGTCCTCCGAATTTCTACGCCCACTCCCCCAACTGCAGAGGACGACCTGCCCTCTGGGGTGTGGGCTGGGCTAACAACGATGACAGTTCTCTTGGGGGCCAACCTCCCTGAACGAATGGCCTCGGCAATAAAAACTGGACTTGGCTCTCGGTGGGGCTCACTAGGCCTCACATCCTCAGTCGCAATCCCCTTGCCGGCAATCATTTGCACCTCTTTCTCTCCGGTAGCTCTTCACCTTCAGAAGTCACCTCCGCTGGAGCGGCCTCAGGCACCATCACAGGCACGGCCTCAGGTGTCACCATTGGCGCAGTTATGTGCATCGAATCAAATACCGCAACCAGCGCAGCCGCCTGCTGAGAAGCCGTAGGAGCACTATCACAAGGTGAGCCACGTGATACGTCCTCGTCATTTGAATTAACCAAAACCCTAGTCGGGACATCGACATCCTTCTTCTTCTTTTTAGAAGCACTCTGACCTGCCGGTATGAGTACGTCAAATGACAAAAACTAAAGGAAACTTCAAGCAAAAGCCAAAAATTATCATCACACCTCCTTTTTTCGCTATACACCCCCGCAAAGGGACGTAAAGGAGTTTTTCCACTTAAAGGACAATTCGAACGGGATTTATTTATTAAGATTTTAGAGTTTCCACTTGTGAGATTAATGGTGTCCCAAGTCCCCGGTTGAATCCCGAACCGAGGAAAAAGATGACTATGTTAACAGTCCGCAAACTAGAAATTCGGGTAAGGAATTTTGTTAACCCAGAAGAAGGTGTCAGGGATTCTCGAGTTTCGTGGTTCTAGCACGATCGCTAAACGGTTGCATTTAGTTTTTAACTGATTTTATTACATGAAGAGTCGATGTGCCAATTTTATGCTTAACCGCTTTTATTTAATATAATATTTATTTAAGAGAAAGTGAAAGTCGTTTAAAGTGTCTTTTCGGATTGCCCGCATCAAATGAACCCGCAATCCTAGACACACTCTATACAACGTTTTAGGATTTGGGTTTGGGCCGCATAAAATGCCCACCCGTATTTAGGAATGTAATTTATTAATGTTGCGCCTAATAGAGTCTAACACGTTATAATATTTTGGGAGGGTCGTGAAATTTGCTAAATGGCCCTTCCTATTTTCTAAATATCTTTTAAACCTTTATTGAGGGCCCCGCAATTTGTATTTTCTTGTGCGAGACTCGTCTCATTTATTTTAAAGGGATAAACCTAAAAGTAGCTATATTTTCTATTTTATTTTTCTCTAATTATCAAAAAAATGTCCTAATTAATTGTCATGGTTTATGTGTTACTACATTTGGGTTCCAGGATAAGCTCATCGAAAGTAATTCACACAAAATTGACCAATTGTTGACTGTGGCCCAGTCCTAAACGGGAGCCAATATTATGGAGGCAGGCGTGAGCCCAATCTCGCAAAAAAAGATCTCATTTCGAGCTTCAGGGACTGCGACTGCATTTCGATCACGATTTTTCACGTTTGAGAGCCTCAATATTCCTTTCAAGATTAACGACTAATTGCCCAATGATTTTCCAATTGCCATAATGCACATAAATCACCAATGTGTTAACAAATGGGTGACCTTAAGTAACCAACCTGATTTTGTAAATAGAATCATTAATCTGTTATCCGTTACCCTTTGTTATTCAAAATAAACTAAGTCATGTAATGGTGTGGGTCCTGATTTTCATATGAAACAATGGATTCCAATTTCCAGCCCAACTCTACTAATTTCGATGTTAATTCCTAAACCAAATATACTGATTTGATTTAACGCAAATAGGGGAGAAACAACTCAGGCAGAACTTGATATTTGTTTTAAAAATATCCAAATATCCATTACGTAATCTAATAGGTGATTTGCAATTCATCCTAACATTTTTAATGAAACAAAATCAAGCAAACATGTTGTTAAATCTAACTGGTTCAAACCTCAGACAATACACTAGACTTAACCAAACCAATTCAAGTAAACCCAAAACTGCTCAAAACCAAGCTAATATGCTTCAAAAGATCCATCAACCAAAAAAGAAGAAAAATCGAGCAAAACTAAACCAGAAAACCAATGTAACAGTGCCTATTTTGATTTTCTATTGTATTTTTTCTTTGTTTTTGGATTTAGAAGAGAATTTTAACTATCTACTGATTTGCAACTCAAAAATCAACTCAGATCTGTAAGGAGGATATTGGAAAATTTTTTATGGCTCCCAAAACTTGTGAATGAAGTAAAGGGAATGCCCTTACATAGGTACAAATGAGGACAGTCCTTACAGATTTTATTTTTACCGTTTACCCCCTTTGTAATTTTCATGTTTTCCTAGATCCCTAGATTTCTGACTTGTTCCCCAAGTTGTACTATCTAAAAAACCTGAAATTCAACCCACATCCCACTCTAGAAGCTTCTTAGTTTGTTATGGAAGATTACCTAGCCTCCAAATACCTAAACTACCATTACCCTTATTTTGAAATTACTATTCCTAATGAAACTACCCTTTTCTATCCCTAGAATTCCCTTGTTTATTCCCTCAAATTACCAACCAGACCCAACCCTTTACCCCAATTAACAAATTAAAGTTATCTATCAATATACTAATCAGCAATAACCAAACTATCAATTATCAAACAGAACCATATGCTTTAAAAAAATCACCTGACATCTAATTAAACTAACCATCCGAAAATCAACTAGCCAGAATAGTTAAACACAAAACTAAAGAAGAGAACAATCAGGAATTATCATTACTCTAAATCTCTAGGAAAACAAGAACGGGAACAACTATTAACAATTAACGTGATTTAATTAAAACCTTTAACTAACTGAAATGAGCTACAAAGTCAAAAAAAGATTAAACTTACTATAACTGGACTACCATGCCCAATCGAATAGACTGAACGATGAATTAAACTGAACTAAAGAAAAGAAAGAGAGAAAGAGCTTACCGAACTTTAGTCTCCAAAAGAAAATCTACGAAATTGACTTCAAGTTAATATTGTACGCCCATTTCATAAGAAATAGACCTATAATATTAACCTGAAGTCACTCGACTCGAAAAACCTTCCGAACGGCCCAGTTCTAGTGGTATTTGACAGAAACTAGTGAGATATTAAAGATGAGGGAGGTCAAGGGAAGGTATGGTGTGAACTTGGGGAGTTTTGGACAAGTTTGTGTTTTTGGCCGAGATTTTGATTGAAGATTCGAGCAACTGGGTTGTGATTTGAGGGAAGTGGTTATGGGGATTGGAAAGAGGGCTCCGCCGCCGACGGAGGCAATTTCCGGCCGGCGGCGTTACACAGACTGAGAGTACGAGGAAGATAAGACTGGTCTCTAGAGTTTCAACTGAGCTTATTACATTTTTATGTAATTAGCCCAAAAGGTTCTGGACCATTGATCAAGGGTCGTGGATGGTTGTGATCAAATGAGCTTAAAACCAAACGACTTCGTTTACTAAGGGGGGGAGACAGATCGGGTCTGGGATTGGGCTTGGCTTGTGGATGGGTATGGGGAAATATTTGGGCCTGTAGGGGTGGGTTTTAAGGGAGAACATTTGGGCTAGCCTCATATTTGGCCCAAATTATATTAGCCTATGTTTTTCTTCATTTTCTTTATTAATTCTTTTTCTTTTTTTTCTTCTTTCTATTCTTTTATTCTTTTTTTGAATTTATAATGATGCAAAAAAAAATAGAAATACCAATTAAAAATTAAAATGCAATACTAATGTATTTTGAATTAAACTAATTATCGCCTAAACTATTTCGTGACGAATTCACAACTAAAATAAATAAAAATGCAAAAGTAAACTATTATTTTTATTTTCTTCCTATTTTATTCTAAAGCGACCCCTAACTAATACTAAAATATGAAATTAAATCCTAAATGCAAATGCCTATTTTTGCATTTTCATATGAATTATAATGCACAAATAAAATTAAAACAATTAACACAAAATTCACAAAAATTATAAAAATAAAGAAAAATTATTTTTGTTTGAATTTTATGGAAATAATTCAAATATAGGGCAAAAATCACGTGCTCACAGCTGCCCCTCTTTGCACGGAAACATGAAATATTTTCGGGCAAAGATAAGTGAGTAAATACGAGTGATTTTGCCCGTTTAAAAATTCCGTTGTGAAGCATTTTTGAAAAGTTTGACCGCACCTGCTTCAAAGCTTGCCTACATATCCTTGGCTAAACAGGAATCAGGTCAGTGTAGTTCGGGAGTGTGTGGTTGCTGGGACTACCAGGAGCTGTGATTTCACTGCGATTACTGCTGCTGCGACTGCTAACTGACCTTCCTTCTTACACAATGTCAAAATAAAAGAAGCTAGACTAAACTATGAACTATGAATTACAAAAGTCCTATCTAAAATCTTTAAACTTGCTTTTGTACTTCCTTGTTGTCATGTTATCTTGTATTTTCTCTTGTTGCCTTGTTGTCTTGTGTTTTATCTTGTTATCTTGTTGTCTAGTGTTTTCTTTGGTGAAACTCATTGTTGTTACTTCAAATCGTCCACTCAGATGTTGTTCCTTCCCTCCAAATTGCTGAACTTGAATAAACTTGAACTTGAATGTATTCCTCCGTTATCTAGGCGGGCTCCTGATTGCTGAACTTGAACTTGACTGTATTCCTCTGTTATCCAGGCGGGCTCCTAACTTCAAAAAAATGGACAAAACAAAACTTTCTGTCCCAGTTTGGAAACTGGGCAACGTTACAGGATATTAATAAGAATTTTGACTACAACTTGACTCGAAATACCTCTGTTATACATGCGGGCTCCTGATTTCGAAGCTTGAATTGTATACCTTCGTTCTTCAGGCGGGCTCCTGATTTCAAATACAACTTAAAATTTAACACCTCCATTTTCCAGGTGGGCTCCTGATTTCAACTACTTAAAGATTTAGCACCTCCATTCTCTAGGCGGGCTCCTGGTTTCGACTACCTAAAAATTTAACACCTCCATTTTCCAGGTGGGCTCCTGATTTTAACTACTTAAATATTTAGCACCTCTATTCTCCAGGCGGGCTCCTGATTTCGAAGCTTGAATTGTATACCTCCCTTCTTCAGGCGGGCTCCTAACTTCGACTACAACTTAAAATTTAACACCTCCATTGTCCAGGCGGGCTCCTGATTTCAACTACTTAAAGATTTAGCACCTTTATTCTCCAGGCGGGCTCCTGATTTCGAAACTTCAATTGTATACCTCCATTCTTCATGCGGGCTCCTGACTTCGACTACAACTTAAAATTTAACACCTCTAGTTTCCAGGCGGGCTCCTGATTTCAACTACTTAAAGGTTTAGCACCTCTATTCTCCAAGCGGGCTCCTGATTTCGACTACTTAAAAATTTAACACCTCCATTCTCCAGGTAGGCTCCTGGCTGCTAAAATTTGAATTGTATGTCTCTATTCTCCAGGCGGACTCCTGACTTCAAATTAGACAAAGAAGTTGGCTGAAAACTACACATTGAATTGTATCACCTCTGTTTTTCAAGCGGGCTCCTGATTGCTGAAATTTGGACTGCATGCCTCTGTTCTTCAGGCGGGCTCCTGACTACAAAAGATTTAAATATATGTCTATGTTCTCCAGGCGGACTCCTGACTTCAAAAATTTAGACTGTATGTCTCTGTTTTTCAACCGGATCCTGACTACCGAAATTTGAGATGCATGTCTCTGTTTTCTAGGCGGACTCCTAACTTCAAAATAGACAAAGAAGCTGATTGAAAACTAAAAATGGATAGTGTCATCTCTTTTCTTCAGGCGGGCTCCTGACTGCTGAAATTTAAACTATATTCCTCTGTTCTCTAGGCGGACTCCTGAATAATAAAATTGAAATATATGTCTTTGTTCTCCAGGAATACTCCTGACTTCAAAAATTTAAACTGCATGTCTCTGTTCTTCAGGCGGATTCCTGACTTCAAAAATTTAAACTGCATGTCTCTGTTCTTCAGGCGGACTCCTGACTTCTAAAACTTGAAATATATGTCTCTATTCTCCAGGCGGACTCCTGACTTCAAAAATTTAAACTACATGTCTCTATTTTTCAAGCGGACTCCTGACTTCAAAATTCTAAGTGCATGTCTCTATTTTCCAGGCGGACCCCTGACTTCTGAAATTTTAAATACGGACCTCTGTTCTCCAGGCGGGCACCTCACTACCAAATAAACAAAGGAATTGATTTAAAACTAACAACTTGAATTGAATCACCTCTATTCTTTAGGCGGGCTCCTGATTGCTGACTGAAATGTATTCCTCTATTCTTCAGACGGGCTCCTGAATACTAAAACTTGAAATGTATTCCTTTATTCTTCAGGCGGGCTCCTGATTACTAAAATTTGAAATGTATTCCTCTATTCTTCAGGCGGGCTCCTGATTACTAAAAATAGACAAGACAATGAAAATTTTCTGTGCCGGTTTGGTAAAACTGGGGCTTGTTACCACATACTAAAAAAGATTCAAACTAAAACTTGAATTGCGATAAATCTGAAGTGTAACGCTTAACATTTAAATATAGAAATGTACTCCATTGTTTTTCAGGCGGGCCCCTGACTTCAACATCGCTTCATGCCACTCCTCAATTTCTTGCATTTTACCCATGTCACACTTGCGATTAAACTTGACTACTGCCTACTTTTCTTTCACGGAGAATTCCTCCTGACAAACAATTTTCTACCCCTGTTTCAATCACCGAAAATTTTGTTAATGTAAAAATGGTGGTTAGTTGATGGCATTCTTGCTGCATCGTCCTTCCACTGCCTTGCTTTGTGTTGCCTGACATCCTCCGAACCGCCTGACTTTCTGACGGACTTTCACATTCCCCAATTCTGACAACCTGAATGCTTTTATGCTTCCCCTGTTGTTTTACCTTTCCGACTCTTTTTGCCTGGGCCTCCACATTTCCCACAATATTTCCCAAATATTCTGCTGATGAAACTGCCAGCGACTTCCCCTATTTCACTTTTCATCAAATTGTTGCTGACATGCTCTGGCCACATTATGCATTACCATTTTCGGAAGCTGGTAATGGGCTTTGAAACCCTTTCTCCTTTGCATTGAATAAAACTGACATTGAAACATTTTAGACAACCCGAACCCCCCGAAAGAGAATGAAATGCAATAATTTTATAAGTTAAGGATAAGAAGAATCCAAAACCAGATGACTATTGAAGAAGAAAAAGAAAAGAAACTTATCTGACTGGAACATCTGGCACCAATAATCATGACATGCATTTCAGACTGACTGGTCCAATCAATCCAACTAACCAGCTCTTCATTTGTCACACTTTATTTCCCAGAAATTCCATCACTTGATTATTTTACCTAAACCTTAACCTCATTTATCCTACGATTCCTCAAACAATGTTTCACCAGCACACCTTTCTCAATTTGCCATTTCTCAACTCACTTTCGCCTTAAGGTGCCCGTGAGGGTTTTCACCACTAAGACTCTCTCATTTTATTTTCTCTCAGCTCCCGTCGCCTTACGGTGCCCGTGAGGGTTTTCACCAGTAAAACTCTCTCATTTTTTATCTTTTGTTTTTCTTGCTTGAACCAGAGTATTGCCACTGCCACAAATTACCGCTACATTCTTTACATGGCATTCCTCAAAAATTGATCAGAAGGTCTTTCTTTGGACCGTAATGTAGGCTTTTGGATGGATTAGAAAGAAAGGGTATAAAAGGCTCAAAATAATTTCAAATGGGTTAAACTTACAACTTTCGGAATCCAAATTCTCAAGACCATTACCACAGCTGCCCCAGTTTTTTGCTTGGGGACTTTCGGATTTTTTATTTGGTGTGAATGAACCTCGGAGTAAGGATGCCTACGTACCCTTTCAGGATCAAGTCAAACGTAGTTCACTTTATCGTAATTACCTTTCTTTTCTTTTCTTTTATTTTTTCTTTTCTTTCTTTTCTTTTCTCTTTTCTTTTCTTTCTTTTTCTTCTCTTTTTCTTTCTTTCTTTTTCTCTTTTTTTTTCTTTCATTTTCCTTTTTCTTTACTTTATGCTTGGCACCTACATTTCTTGATTGTGCCGTTGATTCTGAAAGAGGGGTATGAACGAAAATAATTAAGGCTCAAAGGGGTAACAAAGGATAAAAGTGTTTGGATAGCAGAACAAAACGCCTTCATCATTTCAATCTTTAAAATATGCCAAATACAAACAAGTACATTTAGAATAAAGAAATCATACATAATATCTCTTGATCGCATCGACATTGATGGTCATTTCTACACATTTTCCTTCTACGTCCGTCAAATACAATGCACCATTAGACAACACCCTGGTTACTACAAATGGCCCCTGCTAGTTCGGGGCGAATTTTCCTTTTGCTTCATCCCAATGAGGCAAAATCCGCCTCAGTACTAATTATCCGGCTTCGAATTTCCTCAGACGTATGTTTTATTGCACGCTCTTTCCATCCTTCGCTGGTACAGTTGACCATGGCACACTGATGCCAACCTTTTCTCATCAATCAAACTCAATTTTTCCAGACGGGTCTTTACCCATTCATCATTGTCGATCTCAGCCTACGCAATGATTCGAAGTGACGGGATCTCTACTTCTGCAGGTATTACTGCCTCGGTTCCATACACCAATGAATAAGGAGTCGCTCCTACCAAAGTATGAACTGTGGTGCGATATCCCAACAATGGAAAAGGCAACTTCTCATGCCACTGTCTAGACCCTTCAACCATTTTTTGCAGTATTTTCTTTATGTTCTTATTAGCCGCTTCAACTGCTCAATTTGCTTTAGGGCGGTACGGGGTATAATGACGATGAGTAATCTTGAACCGCTCGCATGTTTCCTTCATAAAATGACTGTTGAGATTAGCCCCATTGTCCGTGATAATCACCTTTGGTATACCATACCGACAAATAATGTTCGCATGCACAAAATCTACTACAGCTTTCTTAGTCACAGACTTGAACGTCTTCGCTTCCACCCAGTTGGTAATATAATCTATTGCTACTAGAATAAACCTATGCCCATTTGATGCCGCTGGATCAATCGGCCCAATAACGTCCATGCCCCAAGCAACAAAAGTCCATGGCACTGACATCGTATGCAATTCTGACAGTGGGGAATGAATCAAATCTCCATGCACTTGGCACTGATGGCATTTACGCACAAAACCAATACAATCCCACTCCATTGTAAGCCAATAATACCCTGCCCGTAAGATCTTTTTTGCCAAAACATATCCGCTCATGTGCGGTTCACAGACTCCAGAATGTACCTCGGTCATGATAGCTGTGGCTTGCCTTGCATCCATGCACCTCAATAATCCAAGATCTGGCATTCTTTTGTACAATACTCCTCCACTCAGGAAAAATCCGCTTGCCAATCGACGAATAGTCCTTTTCTGATCACCGATGGCCTGTGCCGGATATACCCCCTCCTAATATATTCCATGATGTCATGAAACCACGGCTCACCGTCAAGTTCCTCTTCTATCACGTTGCAATAAGAATTTGATCATAGACCTGAATCTGTAATGGATTTACATAAGCCTTATCTGGATGACGCAACATCGACGCCAAAGTAGCCAAAGTGTCGGCAACCTCATTATGAATCCTTGGGATATGCCTGAACTCTATTGACTGAAACTGTTGACAAAGCTCATGCAGGCACTATCGGTATGGTATCAATTTCAAGTCCCGCATTTCCCAGTCTCCTTGAATTTGGTGTACCAGTAGGTCCGAGTCACCCATGACCAAGACTTCCCGGACACCCATATCCACGGCTAATCTCAATCCCAAAATGCATGCTTCATATTCCGCCATGTTGTTTATACAATAGAAACGAAGCTGAGCCGTAACAGGATAGTGCTGACTTGTTTCAGAAATAAGTACGGCTCCTATTCCCACGCCTTTCATATTTGCCGTTCCATCAAAGCACAGTTTCCATCCTATTTTCTCTACCTGCTCCAACTCATCAATATGCATTACCTTTTCATCAGGGAAGTAAATTTTCAAAGGCTCATAGTTATCATCAATTGGATTCTCAGCTAAGGCTTGTGCTTTCATCGCGGTCCGTGTCACGTAGATAATATCAAATTCTGTAAGCAAGATCTGCCACTTTGCAAGCCTTCCCGTGTGCATAGGCTTCTGGAAAATATACTTCAATGGATCTAACCAAGATATGAGGTAAGTTGTGTAGGACGACAAATAATGCTTCAACTTCTGTGCCACCCAAGTTAGGGCACAACACGTCCTTTCAAGATGAGTATTCTTAGCCTCGTAAGATGCAAACTTCTTGCTGAGATAGTAGATCGTCTGCTCCTTTCTGCCTGTGACATCATTCTGCCCCAGTACGCAGCCAAATGAATTATCCAAGACTATCAATTACAGAATCAAAGGCCTCCCTGGTTCTGGCGGAACCAACACGCGCGGATTCGACAAATATCTCTTTATCTTATCAAAAGCTTTTTGACATTCATCCGTCCATTTAACCACAACATCTTTCTTTAACAGTTTGAAAATGGGTTCACAAGTAGTTGTCACCTAAGCAATGAACCTGCTAATGTAGTTCAATCTTCCCAACAAACTCATCACATCAGTTTTGTTTCTCGGAGGAGGCAATTCTTGAATGGCCTTAATCTTCGATGGATCCAATTCAGTACCCCAGCAACTGACTAACCCTAGCAACTTTCCAGATGGCACCCCGAAAGCACACTTTGCAGGATTGAACTTGAGATAGTACCTGCGTAGCCTTTGAAAGAATTTCCTCAAATCCCTGACATGGTCAGACTGCTTCCTTGATTTCACAATCACATCATCTACGTACACCTCAATCTCTTTATGTATCATATCATGGAAGATCATTGTCATAGCCCTCATGTAGGTTGCCTCGGCATTTTCCACGGCGTGATGAATGCCGTCTTCTCTGCATCTTCCTTGTCCATTAAGATCTGATGATAACCCGCATAACAATCCACAAAAGAACCAATCTCATGTTTGGCACAATTGTCGATCAATATGTGGATGTTTGGCAATGGAAAGTTGTCTTTGGACTCGCCTTGTTGAGATCTTGATAATCAACGCACACCCTTGTTTTGCCATCTTTCATAGGTACAAGCACAACATTAACTAACTAGGTGGGATACCGCGTAACCCAAATGACCTTTGCATCAAACTGCTTAGTGATCTCTTCTTTAATCTTCACACTTATGTCAGTTTTTGAACTTTCTCAGTTTCTGCTTAACAGGTGGGAGTGATGGATCGGTAGGCAATTTGTGAGCCACCAAATCGGTACTCAGTCCCGGCATATCATCATAGGACCAAGAAAAACGTCTTTATATTCCAACAACGCCGCGATTATTTCTTCCTTAAGTTGCGGCTCCATATGAACACTCATTTTAGTTTCACGGACATTATCTTGATCCCCTAGATTAACTGCTTCTATGTCATTTAAGTTCGGTTTGGCTTTTTCCTCAAAGTGTTTAATCCTTACTAATTTCCCCATAGGCTTCATCATCATCATATTCCTCTTCATCATTGATGCGCCAGAGAATTTCAGCGCATTTCAATACTAATTGCTTAGATTATAGCTTGTTTTAATGCAATTATAATTGATACTCATGTAGATTTGTTGATATTACATCACAAGAGGAAGGGAAGACCAAGGATATGAAAATGGATGCAAAAAAGAGAAGAGAAGAGCATGATTTAGCACAAATTGTAAAAATGCGATCTAGTCTGCGGTCGCAGAACACACATGTCGACCGCAGACTTGTCTCTCACATAGCAGATCTTTACAGAGTCTGGAGCCAAAAATCATGTCAAGAATGCGGCGTGTTCTGGGATCGCATAATTAACATGCGGACCGCAGATGAGCCGCAAAATGAACAAGAAGAAACTCAAGGACAAAGATGCGATGCAAATCTGCGGTCGCATAACTCAAATGCAGACCGCAGATTGAACCTGCGATGAAGGCCTGGCACCTAGGGTTTTGGATCTGCGACGCGGCTATTCAAGATGCAGACCGCAGACCTATTCTGCGACAAGTCTGCGGTCGCAGACGCGACCTGGAAGGGCAAATTTGTCCATTTTCTGTCCCGACTTTAGTCCACCTATTAATCGTTTTAAGAGACTTTTGTGGGAACATATTGTCTTACCTTTTAGCTACACTCCAAGACATTAATATTATCTCTTTTTGGAAGCTTTTGGGTGAAGAATCTTCTCTTTGTAAGCATTTAAGATACTTATTATTAGTTGGTTTTTGTGTTTTAGCATGAGTAGCTAGTTTTAACTAAGATTGTGGACCCTAAATGGGTGTTATGTTAATGGGTGTTTGACGTTGAATATATATATAATGGGTGGTTGATGTTTATTTACTTCTTGTTCTTCATTCATTGTTGGTGGTTTCAAACATCAACAGATAAATTCTTGCTTTGCTTTGGAAAGTGTGTGAGAATTTGGTAGGAGTAAATATCAATGACTCAAGGCTTTAAACCTTGTTTAATAAAATCGCTTAGGAATAAGTGGATTTTAAATTGCAATTAGTGATGGTTCTTAATACCAACTCTTTTATATTTGGGAAAATCATAAAGAGGAAATATTACTCATTCATTGAAAAATATTGGGTGGTATCTTAGACATCATTTGCACATCTTAAGGACCTCCCATTAGAAATATATCATATTAACACCTGTTGACATTACACTACATTAAAGGGGACACAACCTTGGTTACTTTTATCCACTTGTTTACTCTTTAATTTAATTGTTAAAAATTAGTTGTTACTAAAACCCAAACAATCTTACATACTCTTGTCACCATACACTATTTTTTCCTGTTACAATTAATCGAATAGAGATTGAACTCTAATTGAGAAACACACTAAACAAGTAACTTTTTCACATCTATTTCCTGTGGGCTTCGACCCCAACCTTGTTGGGTTATTATATTTGACATCGACCGCCTTACACTATTTATTAAAGTGTAATTTGAGTGTATCACTCATCATATTTAATTTCTTTGTATTATTATTTCTGAGTTAGGTTGGCTTATAAAACTGGGCCAAGAAGTCCTCATGCATGTCATGTCATTGATATCAGCATAAAAAGAACCGTACATAAAAGAAAAGAAAAATAGAAACAAAATTAGGAAAGACGAAAAGGAAAATTGCATTTCAATAAAATGTAAAGATAACAGGGCGTAGCTTATCCAAATGGACAGAACATAGTCACAAGGATTACAAACCCTGGAATAATCCAGGTGAAAACAAAAAGAAAAACAAAGTCCCACTACCGCGACTCCCTTAGAACTGGCAGAGGAGTGGCTTCCCAATTATTGATCCTAGCATATGGCCCGACGTACTGAATGCCTGCATTACTGGAACTTTCACCAGCCTAAACCATGTTTACTTCTACAAATACCCTCTCAAACACTTCATCCAAATTCCCCTCTTCTCCAATCAATGAACCCGTTTCCTGTGTGGCTAACTGCTTTTTGGCCCTTGGCCTATCGAAGGACTTGGGCAGACGTGGAATTAGTTTGGGGAGAGCCCAAGCTTTTTTTTTCAACTTACGGGCCCTTCTGATATCTGTTGTTGTTGGCTTGAACCCCAGCCCGAGGAAACGGGTTGAACAATGCCCTGAAGCTTGGCACACTGACCTTTTCCTGGAACAAACCCATAACCCATCATTTCTAAAACCACCATGACGGTTGCAGCTACTGCACAGGAAGTGGAATGCTTTTTCCCTCTGGTACCTTGTTCACAGTGATCGTGTAAAAAACCTGATAGACCCAGAGCCCCTTATCGTCATCAGTTTCTATAAAGAGCATAATAGCATCACCTGCAGCGCTTGTGGGGTCTTCTCCATGTAGCACCACCTCTTGTCTGTCCCATTCAAATTTGATCATTTGATGCAGTGAGGAAGGCACTGCTTTAGCTGCATGGATCCATGGCCGTACCAACAACAGATTGTATGATACTGCAGCGTCCAACACCTGGAATTCCATAGTAAACTCAACTGGGCAGACGGTCAACTCGAGAATAATGTCCCCCACTGTGTCTGTTCCGCCCCCGTCAAAACCTCGGACACACACATTGTTCCTGCGGATTATGTCATTATCGATCTTTACCTTGTTCAGTGTAGACATCATGCAAATATTGGCACTAGACTCATTATCTATCAATGCCCTGGTCACCACTGAATCTTCATATTTGACTGTCAAGTAAAGGGATTGATAATGCTTTGTTCCTTCCACGTGCAACTCATCATCCAAAAACGTTATCCTTTTTACCTCAAAGATCTTATTAACAATTGTCTCCGAGTGGTTCACTGAAATCTTATCAGGCACATGGACTTCATTTAATATCTTCATCAAGGCTCTGTGATGTTCATCAGAGTGGATCAACAATGACAACAACGAGATCTGGGCCGGTGTTTTTCTCAGCTTCTCGACTATAGAATAGTCATGTACCTTCATCTTTCTTAGAAACTCCTCCGCTTCCTCCTCCGTAACGGGCTTCTTGACCACCACTGGACTATCTTTAATATCCCTAGCCTTTCTCAACTCCTCGGGAGAAAAGCAACGGCCCCATCGAGTCAACCCTAGCGCCTCACAACTGTCCTCTTCAATTTCTTTTCCTTTGTATGTTAATATCACCTTCTCATATTTCCATGGCAAAGCTTTTCTATCAACCATGGGTAACTGGACTATCGGCTTGCTAATCACTGGCTCTATGTAAGCACCTTTCACAACAACAACGGGCGCGGGTGACGCCCCAGGTACCACTAACTTGGTTAGCTCTAGCTTCTTTGCAACAACAGGTTTCCCCATCACTACCACTGGCTTGTCACTTGTACCTTTCAACTTCACCCCTGCCTGTTCCCCAGTCGGCTTTTCCTTTGAACTGGTCTCAATAGCACGAATCATCATCACGGTTTGTGAGGGTTTCTTCACCTCCCCATCCTTGTGTACCAACTCAATCATGTTAGTCTCGTGATGTGCTGGCAGTGGGTTCTTATTGATATTCGGTGCCTCCGGGGCCTGTACTTCAATACGGCGGTTGTCAATAAGCTCCTGCACTGCATTTTTCAGCTTCAGACATTTTTCAGTTTCATGCCCCGGCATTACCGGGCAATACTCACACCTAACGGACTGGTCCAAGTTTCTATGAGGTGGGTTTGGTACTTTGGGCTCGATTGGGGTTAACATTCCCAACTGCTTCAGTCTATGGAATAAAGTGGTGTAAGATTCTCCCAATGGGGTAAAAGTTCATCTATTTGGGGCCCTCTCATTCCGAAAATTTTGGTTCGAGCGAAATTCGGGTCCTGGTCTATCAGCCCTGGGGTGTGGATGGGTGTTTTGTGGAGGTGTATATGCGTTTTGGGGAACCGGAGCACGCCATTGCGGATGCGCGGGAGGCTGCGTATATGTCTGGGCATGGTGGACAGAGAAGTGTGGTTCTGGTGGTGGGTAGTAGTGTTATGGTGAGCCGTATGGGGTATATGGGTAGTTTGGGTGGTGGGGTCTAGGTTGGCTATAGTAGGGTGGAGGATTGCTGGGCCTGGACCAGATGCTAGCTTCCGTTGTGGCCACTTCTTCCTTCTTTTTCTTTCCTAGCACACCACCAGTACCGCTTTGTATGGCCTGCGTGGTTCCTTTCAGTGCTGAGTAACTCAAGATTTTGTTAGACTTTAAACCCTCTTCAATCATGGTGCCCATCTTCACTACTTTATTGAATGATTTACCCACATAAGTCACTAGATAACCGAAGTATATTGGTTCCAACGTCTGCAAAAAATAGTCTACCATCTCGTTTTCCCTCATTGGGGGATCCACTCTGGCTGCTTCTCTCTCCATCATAAACCAAATTCTCTAAAACTTTCTCTCGGCTTCTTCTCAAATTTTAGCAATGACAAACGATCGGGGACTATCTCGAGGTTGTATTGAAAATGGCCAATGAATGCTTGTGCCAGATCGTCCCATGTATACCATCAGCTAGGGTCATGTCTTGTGTACCATTCCAATGCAGACCCGCTCAGGCTCTGACCGAAGTAGGCTATCAGTAATTCATCTTTCCCCAGCACCTCTCATCTTATTGCAGAATCCTCGGAGGTGAGCCACCAGGTCACCGTGTCCCTCGTACAGGTCAAATTTAGGCATCTTGAACCCCGCGGGTAGGTGTACATCTGGGAAAGGGCATAAATCTTTATAGGCAACACTGACTTGGCTGCCCAACCCGTGCATGTTCCTGAAGGATTGCTCCAGGCTTTTGAATTTTTTGATCACTTCCTCATGCTCTGCAGTTTTTACTAGTTTTTGGACTTCTTCTGGGATCTCATAGTGAGGGGTATATGAGTACAGCTCAGGAGCCTTAAAGGTGGGTTCATGCGGGTAATATTGGGCATCATGGGCTTAGAATAGTGGTTCACTAGAGGACCTTTGTAATGGAGCTGGAGGATGAGCCACAAAGATTGGAGCCATGGGCGGAGGAGTATTTTATTTGGGTTGTGGAGCCGGTGGAGCGTATGAAGTAGTGGCATACCCTTGGGTGTTATACTGGAAGGGTGGAGATGTTTCAGGAGTGGAAGACTCTTGAGCGTGCGCTAGGTGCGGGATATAAGAGGGGTTGGTTGGGTATAATGGTGTTGGGTGCCCCTGAGACCAAGCCCAGTGCATGGCCTCCATTTGGGCTTTCAACTTCTTCATTTCTTCTTTCATAGCCCCCACATCGATCACCTCGACCTCTTTCGTGGGGTCCACAATGCTAGTATCCGAATCCTGTCCAGTCATTTCTTTATCCTTCGACCGGGTGTTGTAATGGTGAGTTGCCAGAATTGCCAATCAACTAACCACTTGCCTGTACTAACCCATTTAAAACAACCACTTCGTTAACGATTTGGTTTTAACAGATTTGATAACCGCACGTTGGCATGGATACACCTATACAGTTAATCATTTCTATTATGCATTTGCTCGACCACATGTATCATCCCGACATTCTTTTTGTTTCATTTTCTCATTCTATCCCACTCTTTTCTTTCTATTCCCTTTCTTATTCTTACCCTTGTTTTTCCGCTCTTGCTCTTTTTTCGCTCTTATTCTTACCTTTGTTTTTCCGCTCTTCTTTTTCTTTTATTCTCGCCTTTGTTTTTCCATTTATCTTTCTTTCTTTTCTTTTACCTCCATTTCTTTTCTTTTTCTTTTTGTTTAAGACTACGGTCAAATCCTATGAAGATTGCCTACGTATTGTAACGCCGCACGAATCAGACCAAGCGTAGTTCGTGAAAATAAATGCAAGAATAAAGGATGTAAATAAAATTTTTGGAATTTTCAATTTTTCATTACTAAAACAAATTATTACAAACTAACACATTTGGGGAACGCACACAAACTAGAATGATTACAGACGCAAAGACTAAATACTTAACATAACAGGACACAGTACAATTCAACGACAGACTCAAAAATAGAAAAGCTACAGACACGGACTAAGCATACTCTAAAGCCGCAAACTTAGGTGTTAGGGGGGCGTCATTCGGCCTCGACGCGGACCTGGGTTCCAAATCGTGTTCAAGCTGCTCTAATTCAAACAAAGTTCATTAAAAAAAGATCATTACGGCTGGGACAAAGGTAGTAACAGTCATATCTTCACACGCCTGGCATCATCTCAAAATGGCATGAACAATGGCTCTGATCCTGCCTCTGGCTCGCTTCTTTTCTATTAGCAGACGTCTTATCTGATTACTACATGTTTTTAGGGCCTGAGAATCTTGCAGGTGCTGATCCTGCAACTGTTGCACTTCCACCTCCATTTGGGCTAATAAGTCATAATAATGTCCACTTTCCACTTCAAAGTCTTTGGCCTGCTTGACCATTTTTCCCTCGAGGGCGACCACCTTTCTTTTCAAATCAGCCACAATCTTCTCGTGATCCCCTTTCAATTGGTTCAAATATTGGCGATGCTCTTCTGTCTTTGTAGCCCATTGTGCCTTGAACTTTGCCATGATGTTCTGAGATCTTTCCAACTCGTCCCGACACCCATTGACCTCATTTTCCAAACCCTATATGTGTCTCTCATCCAACCTACTTCTTTGTTGATTATTGGTAGTTACCTTCATTTGCTGTATTTGAGCCTTGAGCATCTCATTTTCTCAAGCCAGTCGATTCTTTTCACTTTGGTCCGCCGCAGCTTGCACACTGTTCTCAAAATTCAAACTTGCAATTTGTTGCTTCAATTTTCCAATTTCATCCGATAGATCTCTTCCTTTGCCAACCAGCCACATTGTTCTTGTGATTCGTCCGTAAATTGTTGGACATGGGCTCTTTTAGCAGGTCTCTGAATCTGGAACCTTTTTCCGAACCAAGCATTGTACTTCGGATCTACTACTCCCTTAGCTCGTTCCCGAACCATGGTTTTTGCCTCAAGAAATCTACACTCATTCCATAGCTTTCGAACTTCCTTTTCGGGAAATGTGGCTCCCGGACTCAACTCAATGGCATGCTTTCTCAGATCCACATCGGTGGGAATTGTCTGAAACCTTCCTAGTTGGCGCAATGCTCGATGAGGAACATAAGGCTGGATACTGCGAACTCCCATCAAAAGAATATGAAATTCTTCGACCGCCATGTGTATTACCTCGGTATCAGGAAACCATCCAAATGCCCATTCAACTTGATTAGCTGTCAATGACCTCAATCGTGCGAACCACGCCTCGACACCTTCAGGGAATTCAACGTTCGATATCCGCTTCTCAAAAACACTGATGCAGTTTCTTCCAGTTAGCCCGTGATTGATGTATCCCAGCTAATGACAGAGATGTTCATGTATCCATAGCTGGAGTAATAGATTACAACCCTAGAAAAAATCGCCACCCTCTCGACACACAGTTAAGGCTCGGTATATTTCAGAAAACACCAAAGGGACCACAGTATTGTTAGGCCTTTTGATTGCAACGTCGGCCATCCCTATGAGGCCTATATCTATTTTCTTTTCTTTGCATGGACAAACCACGATTCCCAAGAAGGCCGTCAGCAAAGCTAAAGGACGTCTTGACTCCCACTTGTTTCTATCCCTATCATGAGTTAGTCCGAGATTCGGTTCTTTAAAACCCCGAGGAGTACCATACCTTTGATATAAGAATTGGAGAGTACAACAACCCTTTGACAGATCGTCATCTTGCACCTTTCGATTAATGTTTAGCAAATTCAAAACCCCATGCGGAGACACTGGTCTAGGTGAAAGCAAATATTGCCAATTTCCCATCCAAACCTACATAACCCGCAACCTCCTCTAATGTAGGTGTAAGCTCAAAGTTTGTAAAGCGGAATACATTACGTATTGGATCCCAGAACGGTATTAAAGCTTCAATGACATCTGTCCTTGGCTTGATATCTAACAGATTGACGTGACCTCCCAAAATTCTTTCCATTGTCTTTTTACTATCATCTCCCAGGTCATTCCACCACATGTAGATCTGTAGAGGGACCTCGCTAAAAACTGAGAACGGTTCAATTTGATTTGTGCTCATCTTGCACATTTATTAAGGTGATTAGGCAAAAGAAAAACTTTTATTCGACTCAAAAGAGATAAAACTGTTTATATGCTGTTTTGTGTGTTTTCAAATTGGAAAATAAAAGACTTGATTTTCAAACACGGCCTTTCAGCACTTCGAAAACGAAGACTTAAAGGTTGTGTAGTCAACCAGTCAAAAATCGCAATTGACCAACAACGACCATTTACGCAAATTCAGCCTTCCGGCGTCCCATTTGGGAACATTTGGCTATTTTGACGAAGCGGTCTTACTTGACTTATTTGTGGAAAAAATTAATATTTTGAAACTTTTTTGGGCTATTTTTGTAAAGGGGAGGTTGGACCCGATGAGGGTTGACTGCGTATCCCATGCTCTGTGAGAATCAAACCATACGTAGTTCGGGCAAATTAACCGAACTATTTTAAAATAAGACTTTTTTCCATTTACATTTTTGGCATAAAAAATAAATTAAGAACTACTTTTTAAAGTAAGACTCTTTTTTCAACAAACAATAAAATAGCCTAAAAATAAAAGACTTTTTTTTTAAATTTTCTACGGCAGAACAAAATATTTTTCTCTTTTTCATTTTCGAAAACAAGACTAAAATAAAAGACTTTGTTTCCTTTCTCATTTTTCATGGCGAAACAAACTATTTTTTCTTTTTCTATTTTTTAAAAACAAGACAAAATAATGATTTTTCTTTTCATTTTCAATAAACAACCTATTTTCCCAATTAAAAATAAAGTCTCTTTTTTTCATTTGTTTAGTAACACAACCTATTTTTTGAATTAAAAATAAAGACTCTTTTTTTTAAACCCTATTTTTTCATTGGCAAATAAACTATATTGAAGCAAGAAAAACAAAATCAAGACTAATTTTTTTTTCTATTTTTAAGGCAAAACAAACTATTTTTCATTTTTCATTTTTGAAAACAAGACAAACTAAAAAATTGACGAACTCTTTTGAATAAAACAACTATTTTAAAATAAGATATATTTATATTTTCTTCAAAATTTCGCCAGAATTCCAACAGTACTTGGGCAATGGTTTTTCTAAACTCATCAATTTAATTCTCCGACTCATTATTTTCCCCCTTTTTCTCTTCTTTTACCTCATTTTCTAACCTTCCCGGGATTCAGAAAGCCGGTCAACATGCATGTTGAAATAAATAAATGCACAGAAAACAAGTAGGATGCGTCAGGATGGTCTTTTCCATTTCAGATTGCTAATCCTAGACGGACCCAACCCCTGTGTTGAGTCCCCTAGTCAAAAATGCACATGATGCAAATAAGCGTTCCTACTAGGGATCCGGCATGAGCTGAGTTATTCTAGGTTTAAAACCTGGGTGTTTGTTCTAGATCTGGCTTACCCGAGAAGACAATTCGAGCCGAGGGGGAGGTGGCAATTCGGGAATATAGAAGCTTCGCCGGCTTTGTGACTTATCCAAACCTCGTTCTAAATTGGGATTTTGATAGTAGATAGAAAAGAAGTCGTACACCGTACACCCTTCTTCACAATTCAGAAGACTTAGAGAGGAGATTTAGTTCGGCACAGTTTATATACAGTTCACGTAATATCAAAGCGGTAAAAGCAGTCAATTAGCACATTAAGCACATATCATGTAATAGAATCAGATAAAGCTAAATACAACAATTATTCCAAGCTCAAATTCTGAACCCTGAACAAAACGTTCTGGGTTCTTATCCCCAACAGAGTCGTCAGAGCTATCGCACCTCCTTTTTTCGCTATTCACCCCCGCAAAGGGACGTAAAGGAGTTTTTCCACTTAAAGGATAATTGGAACGGGATTTATTTATTAAGATTTCAGAGTCGTCAGTTGGGAGATTAATGGTGTCCCAAGTCACCGGTTGAATCCTGAACCGAGGAAAAAGATGACTCTGTTAACAGCCCGCGAACTAGAAATCCGGATAAGAAATTCTGTTAACCCAGGAGAAGGTGTTAGGCATCCCCAAATTCCGTGGTTCTAGCACGGTCACTCAACTGCTGCATTTAGCTTTTAATTGATTTTATTACATGAAGAGCAGATGTGACAATTTTATGCTTAACCGCTTTTATTTAACATAATATTTATTGAAGAGAAAGTGAACGTACCGTTTAAAGTGTGTTTTCGGATTGCACTGCATCAAATGAACTCGCAATCCTAGACACACTCTATTCAACGTTTTAGGATTTGGGTTTGGGCCGCATAAAATGCCCACCCATTTTAGGAATGTAATTTATTAAAGTCGCGCCAAATAGATTGTAACGCATTGTAATCTTTTGGGAGGGTCGTGAAATTCGCTAAACGACCCTTCCGATTTTATAAATATCTTTTAAACCTTTATTGACGGCCCCGCAATTTGTATTTTCTTGTGCGAGGCTCGTCTCATTTATTTTAAAAGGATAAACCTAAAAGTAACTATATTTTCTGCTGGGCCATACAGTTTACGAAAATCGGGCCAGTTCCGGCATTTCTTCGCATACGGTATCAATCTCTCCACCCACGACCTGATATCGCCAATAATTCAGGGCGAGCGAGCCGCCACTAAAAAATAAAGACAAAGAAATCTTAATGGCTGAGCCGCCTGGGCATAAATTATCATGAAATCACACACAAGGGTATTTACATTCCGAGTTCCATGACTCCGGGAACCCTTCAGAGCTAGACACCAGGTGCTCTGTCCTGATGTAGAAGTATCATTTCCAAAAGCCGCAATTGGCTTTATTATCAGACTACACTATGAAACTCTTTGTACCACGGCGCTTCAAATGGAGCATGGTACCCCTCAAGTAGCTTGCACTAAACATCTATAAAAGATGGTGAATCGAGACCATGCTCTCAGCTTTGGCTGCATACGTGGTGAGAATTCCACACACCTTCAAAGTATAAGGTGTCAGCTGAGCCGGGCATGCTCAGAATAAGTGGCAGAGCTCCTCCACTAAAGTCTTAAGTGGGAGGCTGTATCCAATTCAAAGCGGGTACTCATAGAATGTTCAGAACCCAGGCCTATGCTCATTGGCATAGTCTATCCCAACTGGGGCCATTTCAACATGGCCCGGAATGTTGTACGTCACCCTAAGGGCGTCTAAGTGGGAGAGTAGTAATACACTGAACTCCCAAGGAAGAGGAGGACACTTCGTGATGAAATCACTTCGAGCACTCATATTCTGTGGAAGTACACTGTCCGCCGAGAGAGGGACAGGGGCCTTCTCTCTTCTTCCTCTTCACCACCTGAGGAAGGTGGAACCCTAGATGGGGCGGTACCTTTGCTTTTCTTACTACTTTGGCATTTTTTCATAGGAACCAGTTTTTAAATATTGGTAACGGATAATACAACCACACATAAACAGGAAAGATCTCACACTAGATGTTGAATACAAGAAAGCAAGACAGAAAAGGGAATAAGAAAGTATTCTCAAAGGTTCGAAAGATGAATCGATTTGAACTTATCTCCTATATATAGGATGTAGTTACGCGGAAATCGAAAAGGTACGATCAGAACAGGCACGAGAAACCAGAACATCACATCACCAACTGAGCTACCTCGGGAACAAAAGCAATAATGATGAATGTGACTAATGACGTCATTCCAAAAAGGGACCATGCGTCAACGGTTCAATTGTGTCATGCGTTTTTGTCTCATTTGTATTAAAGATCAAGGATACAGACAAATTCTCTTTGGACGGGGCTTGTGAATCCGTCCATTGAAGACGTCCATCTAGCACGTCTCCAACGAATGGAGGGACTAACTGTATGAGGTCAAATTTGGCCCTCAACATCCCCATGATTAGTGGGTACGCCAAATAAGCAGACACTGACCCAAGTAAGGGTGCGGCCTGGACGTGATGGCAAAAGCGACGTCGTTTAGAGCTTAACTTCTTTACTCAGTGGAAGCCACCAACTTTTGAACTTTTTTGATTATTTCGATGGAGGTCTCCAGCTATATTTGAGTGGACATTTTCAAATTCAAGTCCGGAATGCCTGTATTTTTCTTGGATACGTGGGTGTTTGTGTGTTGTGCAGGTATCACATTTGTGGCTGTTTGGTGGCGGTAGGGAGGTGCACATGCATAAGCAGTAGAGCAGCAGCTATACGCTAGGTTTTGCTGTATCTGGAGTATACCAAGTCGAAGTATCCAGGTTTTATTTGTGGGAATTGATCATATCCGCAGTATTCAGCGAATTTGGAAGCGCGTCCCGACTGTGATCCAGGTTCTATCTTTCTTGAATTGTATTTGCACACATCTATTTACTATTGCCTTGCCGGCAGTTTTGATTGGATTGATTGCTTTTTCTGTCTTTTCTACTAGTGTTTTAAGCTTAAAATTTCATCTATTCATTTTTAAACTTGTGTGTGCATAGGGGTAGTTTCGGGGACGTAGTAGTCCCATTGTTCCAGTGCCTGCTCGCGTGTCTATTATCGTAGTCGTCCCTTTGAGTTGTTTTTAGCCCTCATGTTCATAGCCTGTAGTCATTTGTCCCTATTATTGGTTCTTAGTCGTAGAGTATACCTAATACCTTTGGTTTATAGTGGGGGTAGTTGACGATGTGAGAGTAAGGTCATGTCCTCGGGTGGGGCTAGGGTGGGGTCCAGGGGTGGGAAGGGGGTACGAAAGCCTCTGGGTTGAGAATTGGGTCTTGGAACATTGGAAAGTTGACAGGGAAGTCTATAGAGTTAGGTAAGATTCTTTAGAAGAGGAAGATTAACATAGCGTGTGTTTAGGAGACTAAATAGAAGGGTACTAGAGCACGAGATGTATACGGCTATAAATTATGGTACTCAGGGAGCGCTGGAGGTAAGAATGGGGTAGGTATTTAAGTAGACAGGGACCTAAGGGAGCTCGTGGTTGAGGTTAGGAGGGTAAATGATAGGTTGATGAGTATTAAGCTGGTAGTTGGTGGGTTTACTATACATGTGATTTGTGCTTACAATCCTCAGGTAGGTTTAGACCAGGAGGTCAAGAAGCAATTCAGGGAGGATTTGGACGAGATGGTGCGTAGTATCCCGCACGCAGAAAAGTTATTCATTGGCGGAGATTTCAATGGTCATATTAGAGCTAGTGTTAGGGGTTATGATGATGTGTATGGCGGGTACGGTTTTAGGGTTAGGAATGAGGGAGGACTATTGGATTTTGCTAGAGCTTTTGATTTGGTTATAGCTAATACGAGTTTTCCGAAGAGGGAAGAACACCTGGTCACTTTCCGGAATTCAATGGGAAAGACTCAAATTGATTATCTTCTTTGCAGGAAGTGTGATAAAGGTCTGTGCATTGACTGCAAGGTTATCCCACGTGATCAGCTCACGACTCTACATAGGCTCCTAGTTATGGACCTGGAGATCAAGAAGAGTAGGAGGAAGAGGGCGAGGTGCAGGCAACCTAATATTAAGTGGGGTAACCTGACCAAGGACAAAGCTCAGGAGTTAGGGAAGAAGTTGTTGGCTATGAGGGTCTGGATGAGTGGGGAGACACGTCTAGTATGTGGTGCACCACTACGGATTGCATTAGGGTAGCTGCTAGAAAGGGGTCACGAAGGGCTCTCCTGGGTGTCATAAAGGGGACTGGTGGGGGAATTGAGAGGTTCAAGGTAAAGTGGAAGCTAAGAAAGCTACTTATTTGAAGCTAGTGGAGAGTACAAACGAGGAGTAAAAAAGGACTTATCGAGAGTGTTACAGAAAGGAAAAGAAATAGGCAAAGTTAGCAGTAACGACGGCTAAGAATGTGGCATTTGCTCATTTGTACGAGGAGCTCGAGGGCAAAGGCAGGGACAAGAGGTTGTACCGGTTGGCCAAGGCGATGGAGAGAAAGCCCGCGACCTAGACCAAGTCAAGTGCATCAAGGACGAGGATGGAAAAGTGTTGTTGGACGAGGCACTTATTAGGAGAAGATGGCAGCCATACTTTTATAAACTATTGAATGAAGAGGTGATAGACGCACTGTGGTTCCACTTTACAAGAACAAGGGTGATATCCAAACTTGCAATAATTATAGGGGTATCAAGCTGTTGAGTCACACTATGAAGGTTCGGGAGAGGGTGATGGAGGCCAGGGTAAGGAGGTGCGTGTCTATTTTCGAGAATTAGTTTGGATTCATGCCGGGGCGTTCGACTACGGAAGCGATTCATCTGGTAAGGAGATTATGGAGCAGTACAGGGAGAGGATTTGCATATGGTGTTTAATGACCTTGAGAAAGCATACCGAGGGAGGTCCTGTGGAGGTGTTTAGAGGTTACCGGTGTTCCGGTAGCGTACATTATGTGATTAAGGATATGTATGATAATGCTAAGACTTGGTTAAGGATTAGGGGTGGTGACTCGGAGCATTTCCCTATGGTGATGCGGTTGCACCAGGGATCGACTCTTAGCCCATTTTTATTTGCCTTGACGATAGATTTATTGTCGCATCACATCCAAGGGGAGGTGCCTTAGTGCATGCTATTTGCCAATGATATAGTGTTGATTGACGAGATGCGTAGTGGAGTTAATGTGAGGTTGGAGGTTTGGATACATACCTTGGAGTCTAAAGGTTTCAAACTGAGTAGAACCAAGACGGAATACTTGGACTTCAGTTTAGTGACGGGACCCATAATGCATGTGTAGAGGTTAAACTTGATGCTCAAGTTATCCCCAAGAGAGTGAGTTTTAAGTATCTTGGGTCAATTATCCAAGGTAACGGGGAGATTGATGAAGATGTCGTGCATCGCATTGGAACGGTATGGATGAAGTGGAGGCTCTCTTTCGGTGTTTTTTGTGATAGGAATGTGCCGCTAATACTGAAGGGTAAGTTTTATAGAGTGATGGTTCGGCCGGATATGTTGTATGGGGCTGAGTGTTAGCCAGTCAAGAACTCCCATGTGCAGAACATGAGAGTAGCAGAGATGAGGATGTTAAGATGGATGTGTGTATGTACTAGGAGAGATAGTATTAGGAATGAAGATATCCAGGATGGAGTAGGAGTAGCCTTCGTAGAGGACAAGATGCGGGAGTCGAGTATGAGATGGTTCGGACATGTTAAGAGAAGAAGCATTGATGCTCCAGTTAGGAGGTGTGATAGGTTGGCCATAGAGAGTTTGAGAAGAGGTCGAGGTAGGCCTAAGAAGCATTGGGGAGAGATGATTAGGCAGGACATGGCGCTGCTTCAGCTAACTGAGGACATGACCCTTGATAAGAGAGTGTGGAGGTCGAGCATTAAGGTATAAGGTTAGTTGGTAGTTTATAATTGTTCACCGTTAGTATTAGTAGTATGCATGTCCCTTCATATTTTTAGATTTGTATTATGTTATGTGGTTTTATTCGCCTCAGGTATTGTATTCCTTGTTGCTATTATTTGGTGTCATTTATCCTTTATCTTTCCCTTTTTTTTAATCTTCCATCTTTCTTCCTCCCCTACTTTCCTCTTCTTCTTCTTGTCCTTCCTGAGCTGTGGGTCTATTGAAAACAACCTCTCTACCTGAATTAGGTACGGGTAAGGTCTGCGTACAAACTACCCTCCCCAAACCCAACTTGTAGGGATCAAAGTGAGTTTGTTGTTGTTGTTGTTGTTGTTGTTGTTGTTGTTGTTGTTGTTGTTGTTGTTGTTGTTGTTGTTGTTGTTGTTGTAATACAATTTCTCTCTCTATCTCTATCTCTTTCTTTGTCTCCAACTATTGCATCTCTCTTAAGCTAAGTTTATCTTTGAGATCTAGAACGATAATATCCTCTATCTAATCTCTAGGTCGAATTATATTTGATTATGATTTACCCTTATTTATCTTTTGATTGTTTTCTAAAGCTTACAAAGCTTATCAATAACTTTTGAGCTAGACATATATATATATATATATATATATATATATATATATATATATATATATATATATATATATATATATATATATATATATATATATATATATATATATCAATACTTTTACAAATAGCTAATTATGGATTTTCAAATTGAGACATTTCATTTCAAAATCTTATAGATTGCAGTTTAAATTTTTAGTCACTATTGGCGTATCGAATAGTAAAGTGGAGCTGAATTATGTAATTGGAATATCAATCAATCAACTATGGTTTAACTTACACATAATATATCATATACAATTGAATCGTACACAACTAATTCTAATATGTTTTGTGATTCTCAATAATTTTCAAACGATATATAAAAAAATACAACATCTCAATCTAAAATGCATAAAACTATAGATAATTGTATTAAGTAATTTTGATCATGACTTAACCGCTCCAAGATGATTGACCAAGTATATATAATAATATGTATATTTACGACGTACACATATACTAATACCACTCTTTCAGCTCAAACGCCAAGAATTTACAAAAAATTCAATAGTGTTATAAATAGAATTTTATTTATGGTGAATATTTATATTTAGAGAGATTTTAGGGTTTATTACTTGGTTGCTAAGTCACTCTTTCCCTATAAATATATGGTTCTATTCCATTTTAATTGATCTCATATCAATAAGAATTCTCTTCTCCCTACTTTTCTCTGCAATATTGTTCTTCTTCTTTTATTGTTTCATAACACGTTATCAGCACGTGACTCTAACCAATTGAGTAGAAGCTTTGCAATTGAGCATAATAATTGTCAATTGTTCCATGAGCTTCCTTCGTGATTAAAATTTTGGATTTAAGGTAAGTATTTTACTTTTCTCTTTTAAATTCTTGAAATTCTATAATTTGATTTTATATACAAGCAAAGACAACAAAGTTTGATTATAACTCTATGGAGTTTGTAAGAAATTACACCCACATGAAGTGGTAAAATTTCGATGCCTTGTCATGATCAAACTCATGTATGATTGCGGGCAAAAAATGAAAAATCTGTTCCATTGAATTTGCTCCATTGTCATTCCATTGAGAGAACGTGATAGCAGTATGTGATAAGTCTAAAAGAAGATAAAATTACTACTATGAATATATCAATGGATGTGGACGTGGCAATAGATGAATAAATTATAATCGTCATCATTGAGTAATGAGAATAATAAGGATTCTCAAAATAATCCTTCACTATGTGAAAGTAATATTTGTCATCGATTTGACATGAGATTTTGTAAAGCACATATAGATGATTATGGTCCATTAATGATGTGAATGTGACAACATCTGATTTATGAATACATGTTCATTCTTGAAAGAATATGAACGTGCTAGTGGTAGTAAATTTACCACACTCACCTCTAAAGGGAGGTTTGGGATGAAATAAAAAAATAACATCATTATTATGACATGAATGATCATTGGTCACGTACCTATTGTACGCCAAAATATTTTGGCAATGTGATTATTAAAGGACAACAATAATGCAAGAAATATATCTTGCATATAATTTTGACCATGACCATAATGGTATAACTTTCTCCTTGAAAGAGATATATGACCATATGGATGTTGATGAATATTTGGTGGTACAAAATTAATTTAGAGTTGTGGATGAGTCATTATCACTATTTTGGAGAAACACAATTGATTACAAACAAGGTATTGTGTTGTAGTAAGTCTCAAAGAAACTTATTCAGTTTCCAAAGTATAAGCAAAAGCGGTTGATTATATTGAGACTATAAATAAAGAAAAGATCTAATATCTTCTATTACTACAACTTGTAATGGGGTAATATATATGTGAAAAGTTACCTGCTTTATTTCTCAATTTGTACTATACAAATAAATGAATACCACAATAAAGTAGATTTTTATTGATATAAAAACTCATATTATAATAAACTTGAAGTTTATTGATAATTGCACATATGGTGTAAATCTGAACTTTATCAATGTTGATAATTTGTTCAGTTGGCATAATTGGTTTAGCCATGTTAATTTAAGTATGATGTACAAAAATAAAAGAGAATTCACATAGGTAAATATTAAAGACCTAGAAAGTTCTTTATGAATTCTCTTATATTATTTGTTCTCATTAATGAATTGACCAACTAAAATTGGGATTGGATCCTACAAATGCTGGAAATATCAACGGTGAATATGGGCCCATTCACCTGCCATGTATACCACATAAGATGCATCTATGAGATGGTTACATGTGCAATTATTATTAACTCGTAACATGGTATTTGCGAGATAAATTGCTCAATAATTTACTTTAGAGCATATTCTAGATTTTCTATTCAAAAAGTTCATCTTGATAAGTTGGTTTACATCACATTTGGTTTAGCAAAATGATTTATTGAGTGCCTCCACTTAATAACTAAAATATTGCTTATGAGAACAAAGTTATCTATATCAGTTTGATATACGTTATATATGGGAGTATATTATCTTCTCCCCTCACAAGTGGTTCACGGTCAGGAACCAAATAATTTTATCTTATTATTATTGATGTGCGGTGTATATTGATGAACACCATAATGTACAAAGATGGGTTCTCAAAGTTGAGGAAACAAGTTAGTTTTTCTAACATTAGGGGGAGACATGATAAACAGTCAAGAAAAAGTTACGTGGAATGAATTATCATTTGTATATCTAGATCCCGAATAAAACAATATGAACTTGAAGTTCATAAAAGGATAATTCATCTGCAATATATTGCAAAGTATGCTAGACGCATTTGCTGACCAAAAGAAAGTAACTATTTTCTCATTGCAAATGCACATAGTATGTCCTAGAAGGACAAAATCAATGGTACGCATAAAACGTATTAGACAAATCGTTTTCAAATAGAACTTCTTGATAAAGAAGATGAGCAAATGATCAAAGTGATCACCATAAGGAGACAAATGATCTAGAATATCACATGACATAACACTTCATAAAATCTCATGAGAGATTCATGTACCTGTATATACGAATGAAGAGATGTCTAAGTTATGTCTTTATGAAAAAATGTTGGAATCGATATAAAACGTTCGTCGACGACATCTATGATAGCGCTAAATATAAAATTGGTTTCATATGAAAGACTTATAACTTTGTCTATGTTGTTCAAACGCTTGAAAGTATAAAATCAATGGTATATGCAATCAGTTTTCGATATCTTATATGTCTAGCATGACATGAAAACTTGATATGCATCTAAAGTCTATTATATGGCTTATATGACTTAATTTATATGACAATCCACAAAGGATTTAAGTTGCTTGAAGCATATACAATTCTTGATCTTGAAGTACCACTTCCTCAGTGCAATTTGTGCACAAATATATCTTGCTATAATTATGGGATGATGATTTCAAGGTGAAACAAATTCTTTCAAATTATTATGGTTGATTTGTTTATCAAATCTCTATCAAAGATCTTTTGAAGATGGTGCACAAAATTAGAATGCAAATGCTTAAAGATGTGAATTGATGCTCTCACTAGGGGGAGTTAATGCGCGTTGCACTCTTTTTCCCTTACAAGGTTTTATCCCACTGAGTTTTCCTTGCAAGGTTTTTAACGAGGCAACCAAAAGGCGTATTGTTAGATTTTGTGTATTCTTTTCCTTCTCTAGATTTTTTCCCCATTGGGTTTTATTTAGTTAATGTTTTAATGGGGCACATTATCTGTTGAATAGACATTCAAGAGGGAGTGTTATAAATATAATTTTATTTATGGTGAATGTCTATATTTAGAGAGATTCTAGGGTTTATTGCTTGGTAGCCAAATCACTCTCTCCCTATAAATAGATAATTCTATTCTATTATAATTGATCACATATCAATAAGAATTCTTTCTCCCTACTTTTTCTCTGCAATATTATTCTTCTTTTATTATTTCAAAACAAATAGAATTTTAACTTTAGTTTTGGTAATAACCATTTACAGAGTATAATATTCCAAATTTGTAATTAAGATTGAGGGATCATTTTGTGGCCTAAAAATTGGAACTAAACTGAAATATCTGAAATCGGATACTGTGTTTATCATGCAAAGCCAAGGGGGGCTGATTCATGAATTCTTGGGCTGTAGTGTGATTCCCTAGTGGGACCCGCTGACCGGCTAAAGCGGGCCCGACACAAGTCTCACCGCGCACCTACATCTTCTCAATAATAAACTATTCCTTTCTCTCTCTCTCTCTCCTCTTCGCTTTGCGAACTCCAGGGGCACCTCCTCCAACACAAAGCAGGAGTTCAACGCAGAATCAAACCAAAACCCTAGCTCACCGCCTTGTTTCCTCCGTATTGGTATGTCCATAGATTTATCAGTATATAAAGTTGTATAAGTGGAATTGTACCTAGCCCTAATTCTTGTGCGCTATAATTGGTTGTTGTAATTTATTTTGCTGGAATTTGAGCTCTTTGACTAATATTAAGCTGAGTAGAATTGGATCAAAATCAATGAGTTAAGAAAAACTGAGAATTCGTTAGATACTTGTGGATGAATTCGTGTTAAGTCATATAAATAGCCTTTACATACTTTTGACCCCTACAGTGGTGTTTAATAATGAATGTTTTAACTTACGAAAAAAGGGAAAACATGTTGAAGTCATACTTTAAGTGAATAAAAGTGTGATCTCTCTAACGGCTTAAGTTTTTGGATGAGATGGTTGCACATTTTGACATAGTATCGAGCTTGGGTTCGAATCCAATGGCCATACCATCAAAATATTTCAGCCTATGAAAAAGAACTAGGCCCACACGTGATAGGGCATGTTTTGAGGCATAACTAACTAATAAAATGTGCTCTCTCTGTTAGCTTAAGATTTTAGATGATATTGTCATACACATTAACAAAATAGAGAAAGCTCAATAGTTGTTCTCTTTGGTTGGTATCTTACCTAAATTATATTCCTCTGTCTTCTTTTGCTTTGTTAATTTTACCTTGTGAATTTGCAGGTGGTTACAATGTCGACTCCGGCTAGAAAGAGGTTGATGAGAGATTTCAAGAGGTTGCAGCAGGACCCTCCTGCTGGTATTAGTGGTGCACCTCAAGACAACAACATTATGCTTTGGAATGCCGTGATATTTGGGTGAGTCATAATTAAAATGTGTCAAAGATGTGTTTGATGTCGGTTTGGGGAAGTTGTTTTCGTATGGTTTGAATAATCTACTTTCTGGTTTCTTTTCGTTTTGGTGTAACCTGCAGTCCTGATGACACTCCTTGGGATGGTGGTGAGTTATCCTTGCATTCGGTTGTTAGTGCAGAATGGCAGAAGAATGTTAAAGCATAGTAGTTGGCGCACGTCCGTTGTTTAATGCTTAGTTGTCTATACAATTCAATGCTTTTCTAATCCTCTCAGCTGTTCCCTTTTCTTAATCCTTGTCCCTTCCCCGGCCACAACTACAGAAAAAAAAGTTCTGATGAAATGGTATCAATCATCAAAAGGAGGTGATACGTATTCTAGTGTTGTAAATGCTTGAATCCTTTCTTTGATCTCCCCATCCAAGACTCCAAGCATTCCCACTCATGCCTTTTCCATTTGCTTTTAGTCATGTATTACTCTATGCCTTCCAGTAGCTTTTGTTACTTTTTCCATCTTTTGACATAATATGAATTGTATTTATTTTTCAAAATTCTCTTTGTTTTGACACGGATTGGCTAGTTTGATTTTAACTGTACCATTTGAGAACATCAGGTACGTTCAAGCTGACTCTTCAATTCTCTGAGGATTACCCCAATAAGCCACCAACAGTGCGGTTTGTTTCTCGCATGTTTCATCCTAACAGTAAGTTGAAGTGGAAGATTTAATTTTTATTTGTTAAATCAGAGAATAGGGAAAGTCAAATTAAGTCTGGAATTTAACCTTTTGGTTTTTTCCAGTTTATGCAGATGGAAGTATATGTTTGGATATTCTTCAAAATCAGTGGAGTCCAATATATGATGTTGCAGCTATACTTACATCCATTCAGGTATAGGGCTGTAATTGATTTTTAGATGTCACATTCTTTCAGTTAGCCATGTCTAGGAAAAAACAAACAAGAAGTCTTGTTGCATAAGGATACATTTGTTTTGTCCTGAGCTTCACTGTTAAAGCCGATTGTTGAAACCATCGGTATGTTATGAAAATTAGGTGTTGCAAGTAGTAGCTTGATCCTATAGAGTCAGAGACATCATCCTTGTGACAGCTTGATTTCCCTTTGTTTTACTTTTGAGCTACATAGCTACATTTACATTCCATATTGCTCATTTTCCCTCTGATCTGTTTCTGTTGTTTATATATGATGATGAAGCAGTTGTTGAAAAATCACATAGATTGTTTCTCAAGCATATTTACCTAGAACTGCAGGTTTTGTAGGTCTAGATTGTCTAGAAATGTCTGCTGCACTGTCTAGTCAAAGAAAGTTTCAGGAAAATCAGATCATAGAAAAACACTTGTAACAGAAGCCAATGCGTATATATATAATCTATCAGGCCAATGTCCAATTATTTCTGCTGGGGATGGGTGACTCGATTAGAAGAAAAAAATAACTTTTTCTTCTGTCCAATGCGAACATTCCTTTCTAGTGGGCCACAGTCCAAAGGCTCAATCAGACAATAATTAGTCCAAATGCCCCATTATCGCGTGTTCAAGTAATTTTTCCGCTCCATGTGTTATCAATATGGAGTTTAGGCTCCATGTATTGATAACTGATGTTGGTACCGAGTGTATAATAAATTAATATAATAATAATAATAACAACAACAACAATAATGATAATAATTTGCATTGAGGAGAAAGAATGAGAGTCTCGTTCCATAGTCTACATTGGAGCTTACAAGTGTCTATGAGCTGACAAATGACATGAAGAGATGGAAGGTATAACTTAGTGATTATAAATAGGCATTTAAAACCAAAGGAGACATTGAATGGTAGCACAGAGCAACCTTTCGGTTGGAAGTGGGGGTTGCTTTACCATCAGAGCAACCCCTCTTGTCTAACAACAACAACAATAATGATATAATTTGCATTGAGGAGAAAGAATGAGAGTCTCGTTCCATAGTCTACATTAGAGTTTCCGAGTGTCTATGAGCTGACAAATGGCATGAAGAGATGGAAGGTAAGAAGTGCTCCATGGAGTTGGGAGTTTGTTGATTTATCTTTTAAATTTTAACTTAGTGATTATAAATAGGCATTTAAAACCAAAGGAGACATTGAAGGGTAGCACAGAGCATTGACAGAATGTCATCCTTTTCTTTTTGGAAACTATTTAATCCTAGATTTCGCATTTCTCCCTTGATGACATGACTTATTGGCCCTCATTTGATATAAATTGTTCATTCCTTCCGGCAAGAGAAAATGAAAAGGCATATGGAACTCTACCACCACTTGTCTGAAATTATATTTTTGCTACTTTGCATATATTTGACTCACATGTCAAAAAGTTTTACTTCCTCCATTTCAAATTAGATGAGGTAGTTTGACTTGGTATAGAGTTCTCTTAAAAACTTTAGGGGTAAAAGCTTTGAGAGGTCATGACATTTGTGTGGTTATAGAACCTTCTCATTTAGTGGTAAAATAAGTAAAATGAAGAGTTAAAAGTTGAATTATTTTCAATTGTAGAAATGTCATTCTTTTTTGAATGGACTTGTGTCATCTAAATTGAAACAGGGGAGTATATAATTTTTCAAAAATTCCGTGCCTAGTCAACCACAATCACATACAAATGGAACGGGGGGAATAGTAGTTTTTAAATAACATGCTTAAGAATATGAGTCTTTTGATGTCTTTGGTTAGTGGAAAGCAGTGGCAGATGGAGTTGTAAGTACGGCTTTCATTGAACAAGAATATTTGTTATATGGAGCATAGATTTATATGAAAAACTACTAAATTTTTTAACGAATCGATGATCTTTATAAGTACAATGAGTTCAGTATTAAGAACTTTAAAAGTTGAACTCATCAAGTTTAAATATTGAGAACTGCTTGTACAGGAAGCGTTATTGGAATGTGACTTGCATTTTTGTTGTTTAATGCGTATTACCTTCATGATATTCAATCTTTGTGTTAATTGATGCTTGCTCTGAGAGACAAGGGGGCTTGCTCTTAGGGGTGTGCATTCGATTTTTCGATTCGATTTTGATCCTTATCGATAATTACTTATCGATTTGTGCATATGCTTATCGTTATCGTTTCAATAAGGTTTCGATTTTTTCGATTTCGATTTATCAATTTTTGGGGCTTATCGATTCGATTTTGTTTTTGTTTTAATGCAGCTTTTCATTTTATCCTATGCACCGAGGGTCGAATGGAAACAGCCTCTCTACCCTTTCGGGTAGGGGTAAGGCTCGTCTACATATTACCCTTCCCCAGACCCCACCTGGTGGGAATATACTGGGTAGTTGTTGTTGTTGTTGGGGCTTATCGATTCGATTATCGATTACACCAATAAGAAAATTTGCGGGATTTCATAAAAAGTATATCGCTATAAATACGCCTAACTAATAGGGAAAAAAGAAGCTAAAATAGGACGAACACCGTTTATAACATAAAAATTGTGTCAACATGCACATGCAACGAAACTAAAGTAAGGGATCAAATGTATGTCACCAACACTCCAATGGTATTAAAAAAATAAAAATACATCATCACTGCTAATTCTATTTTCCATTAATTTGAACTTTATTCCCTTGAGCTTTGAATATGATCATTCCTTAAATGTGGTAGATGAAATAATTTAGGGTTTGCATTCGATTTATCGATTCGATTTTGACCCTTATCGATAATTACTTATCGATTATCGATTTGCACATATACTTATCGTTATCATTTCAATAAGGTTTTATCTTTTCGATTCGATTTATCGATGAATCGATAACAAATAATCGATTCGATTTATCGATATAACGATTCGAATGCACACCCCTACTTGCTCTGATGGTAAGCAACCTCCACTTCCAACCAATAGGTTGTGAGTTCGAGTCTCCTCAAGAGCAAGGCGGGAAGTTCTTGGAGGGAAAGATGTCGGGGGTCTATTTGGAAACAGCCTCTCTACCCCAGGGTAGGAGTAAGGTCTGCGTACATACTACCCTCCTCAGACCCCACTAAGTGGGATTATACTGGGTTGTTGTTGTGTTAGATGCTTGCCATGCATATACTGAGAGTAATGCTTCATTATTGTCTTCGATTAACTATTGTTAAACTCATAGTAATGTTGGGTTTTGTGGCTTGTTACCTTGATTATCTAGGCATAAGAGAAATCTCTTAGAGCTTATACGTTTTCTATGTCACATGGAAAATAAAAGCTTGCTGTTCTATTCGTCATGATTAGAAAGGATAATATACGTAGTAAACATGCTTGATCCGTTCATGTTGATGGAAATTGCACTGGTTGGATCATATATAGTATTCATACCTTGAAATAGTGTCTTCTATGGTTGAATGTTAGGAGATGAGTGGCTCTCTAGGTTGTTCAATGTGATTTTCAGGACCAAAAGGATGCCGGATGAGTGGAGGTGGAGTACAGTGGTGCCCTTGTACAAGAACAAAGGGGACATCCAGTGCTGCAACAACTATAGGGGTATCAAATTAATAAGTCACACGATGAAGGTTTGGGAGAAGGTGATTGAGGCGCGGGTGAGGGAGGTGACATCTATATCTGGGAACCAGTTCGGTTCCATGCCGGGCCGCTCCA
Source organism: Nicotiana benthamiana (assembly GCA_034376525.1). Classification (NCBI taxonomy): domain Eukaryota; kingdom Viridiplantae; phylum Streptophyta; class Magnoliopsida; order Solanales; family Solanaceae; genus Nicotiana; species Nicotiana benthamiana. The sequence continues at coordinate 28,813,285 of CM067333.1, read as the reverse complement.
CCACAGAGGCTATCCACCTAGTCAAGCGGCGGCGGAGAAATTCAGGGATAAGAAGAAGGACCTGCACAGGGTGCTTATCGACTTGGAGAAGGCGTATGACAAGGTCCCAAGGGAGGTGCTTGGAGGCGAAGAGCGTGCCGGAAGCCTATATCAGAGTAATCAAGGACATGTACTATGGAGCTAAGACTAAGGTTAGGACGGTGGGAGGCGAATCAGACCATTTTACTGTGGTTATGGGGCTCCACCAAGGATCGGCGCTGAGTCCCCTCTTGTTTGCCTTAGTGATAGATGCTCTGACTCGTCATATTCAAGGGGATGTGCCTTGGTGTATGCTTTTTGCTGATGATATAGTATTGATAGACGAGATGAGGGTCGGTGTTAGTGAAAGGTTAGAGGTATGGAGACAGACTCTCGAGTCTAAAGGTTTCAAAATAAGCAGTTCTAAGACAGAATACCTGGAGTGCAAGTTTGGCGCCGAGCCGAGTGAGGTAGGCAGGGATGTGATGATTGGTTCTCAGGCCATCGCCAAGAGGGACAGTGTCCGATATCTTGGGTCGGTGATCCAGGGGGACGGAGAGATCGACGGGGACGTCACCCACCGTATAGGGGCAGGGTGGTCAAAGTGGAGGCTTGCATCAGGGGTCCTGTGTGACAAGAAAGTTCCTCACAAGCTCAATGGGAAATTCTATAGAGCCGTGGTTAGACCTGCGATGTTGTATGGGGCGGAGTGCTGGCCCGTGAAGAACTCTCATGTTCAGAGAATGAAGGTTGCGAAGATGAGGATGCTTAGGTGGATGTGCGGGCACACCAGGCTAGATAAGATTAAGAACGAAGTTATTCGGGAGAAGGTAGGGGTGGTCCCGGTGGATGAGAAGATGCGATAAGCGAGGCTGAGGTGGTTCGGGCATGTGCGGAGGAGGGCCCCCGATGCCCCGGTAAGGAGCTGCGAGCGGCTGGAGATTGTTGGCGGTCGGCGAGGCAGAGGGAGGCCTAAGAAGCATTGGAGGGAGGTGATTAGGCAGGACATGACTAGAATGCAGGTTTCCGAGGACATGACCCTTGATAGGAGAGTCTGGAGGTCTAGAATCAGGGTTGTAGGTTAGGGGCTCCTATAGTTCTTCGCACGCCTCTATCGGTGTTGGGTGTGGGCCAGCAGGGATACCCATAGTTGATTTGTGTTTTAGCTTATGTCCCTCCAATGGTGGTTAGTTTATGGTAGTTACTGTATGATATTATTGCATGCGATTGTATTCATGTTCCTTATGTTTAGATAATTATTTACGCTATTTCTGCGGAAGATACTAATGCTCTATTGTTTTTGTTTTTGCTTTCGTTTTTGTCTTTGTTTTTGTTTTACAGCTGATTTCCTCTTATCCTATGCGCCGAGGGTCGATTGGAAACGGCCTCTCTGCCCTTTTGGGTAGGGGTAAGGCTCGTCTACATATTACCCTCCCCAGACCCCACCTGGTGGGGGTAGTTGTTGTTGTTGTTGTTGTTGTTGTATGGTTGAATGTTAGTGTTTTCAATTGGAACTTGAATATTAGAGCCATTCTATCCCCGATTACGTTAGTAACGTGGTCGCTATGAAGTTTTGTTTCTTTCTAAAATGATTTTTCATAAATCTAAAATTTTCCAGATATTGTTCTTACTTTCAATAAAGATGCCCAAGTGAAGAATGCTGGAATTGGATTGTACGTTAATTGGTTGTTGACCGAAAAGGATAGTGGCTTGACCCAAGTCGTAAATAAAATATATAAAGCCTAATCATCTAATTGAGTTGTGTGTGAGACCCAATTAATTATAGGCCTGAAGCTTCTCCATAAGTACAGACCAACTTCCCTTCCTTAGTTATTGTAAGAAAAACCCTGAGCATATTTTGCTTCCTTTAATACGTAGTTAAGGGGGTGTGATAACTCATCCTCTATTAGTTCTCCCGGTATTGAGGGTACGAGGCAATTAGAGATTGTGTGCTTCACGCTTAATTGTCGATTGCCACAGCTGCTGGATCATGAATTGAACCTGTATGTTTGTTTAACCTTAACTGGATATTATGCTCGTATTTTGTGTCATTCATTCCTATGATCACAAGTAAATTTCGTACAACTTATTATCAGGTGCAATATTCTCAGGTGCAAGTGATATTCTGCATGAAGATGTTTACTCAATCCATAGCTACTGGCGTTTAACTTTACATGAGTTCCTCTCGCTACCCAACACCCTCCCAAAAAAAGAAGGGAAAAAACTTAGAATCATGTACGATGTTGGTGCTTGAATATATTGTATGAAAAGTGCATCCATTAATGATATGACCAACTTCTTATGTGTATTTGGATATTGACAAGGGTAATTGTTGATGTTGGCCGAGTAAAAATGTTATTAGATCCCTATCTTAATGTATTTGTGTGTGCGTATGTCTCTTTGAGAATACTTGGAGTCGCAGTTCAAGGCATAGATCCCCAAGCAGAAGTAGAAATTGTTATTACGTGGATGATATGCATACGCTTAAGACTCTAGGCATATTGTCCTCCTACTTTGCCAGACTTTTGATGGAAGCTCCGTTCAAACAATTATTGCTTCCTAACCTTAAGTGAGGAGGACACATTTAAGGTTTTGCACTCCTTAGTTTTAAGCATTTTAACTCTGGTGTACTGCAGCAGGGAAATAGTGCTGTTGGTAGACCTAAATTTGCTCATAAGGATCTGGCTGAAATTTGTTCATTAATTTGGACTATCCTTTGCTAGGTAGATGGAGAGGAGACAGGGTGGTAGTGGTGCTGGATTATACGTATAGGATGGTCGTTTCAGAGAGCAAAGTAGGTGAGAAGGCAAGATGATAATCCGCAAAAAGTGAGTCAAGAGAGTTGAGCTAAGGCGTTTAGTGTATCCTACTGGGGACACATGTATAGAGGAATATTAAAAGCATGAGTAAGACTATGGCGTTCTTGTGCTTAGCCACAAATAAAAGAAATTTGAAAAATAAGAGTTACAAAAAATTTTAAAATTAAACCATGGGCTTCTTGTTTGCGAATGACTGACACTCTTATTGTTGCAGTCATTGCTGTGCGATCCCAACCCCAATTCACCTGCAAATTCGGAAGCAGCTCGGATGTTCAGCGAGAATAAAAGGGATTACAACCGCAGAGTTAGAGAAGTTGTGGAGCAGAGCTGGACTGCAGACTGATTCTAAGGAAGAAAGATGTCATTGCTGACCGCAATTCGGGAGCACCAGGGTTCATCTATGTTACATTTACGGATTGAAACCTCTTCTTGGAAATTTTATTGGAACACATTTGTTTTGGCCCTAGTATTATGGCTTGGTGCTGTTTGCCTTACCGTTTGCTGCATTGCATTGACAAGCTCCTGTAATATATGAATGTTCGTTTTGGTTTAAAAATGCAAGTAACTTTCTGTACGAAGGGAATTGGTTTTTGTATCTTATTTTGATTTACATTAAATTTGAATAGTTTCAAGCCTTTAGACTTGAATCAAGCTGCACCGGTGTTCATCGTAGAGTGTAAGGAGATGGCATTTCGTTGGTATTTAATCCAGCTATCAACTTCCACATTACTTATATTAATATTAATCAGCATATTGTTTATAAAGGTGTTCAACTTATGAGCTATTGATTATACTTTAAAGCAGCTTTTAGTCTAGCAGTAGGGGTATTAAGGCAAGGTAGAGAAAGCTTTAATTAAACATGTAATGATCCCGGTATTCTCAGTCTTTATATGGTAACACGTCCATTTCTTTTTTCTTGGTAGGATAAATTCAGTACAAGATCATAGGAAAGCGAAGTATGCACTTCACAATAGGAGCAGAGATGAATCCTACTCACTTTTTGAAGATGTGATATTTCACCTATCAAATATAGCAGCGAAAGATTTATGCTTGTAACGAGGCAATATCACTACAGTCGAGGGGCTTTGGGTAGGCATGTTTCAGAACAAGACACAAATTGCCTTAGTTGTTGATTTCACGCTAACTTTACAACGATGAAAACCACTCGATTTGGAAGAAAAGATTCAAACAATAGGAGTTAAAAGATGCAAATGCCCCAAAGTTTCACATCTTGAATCAAAAGATAATTCAATACACTGTGATTCAGATGACAATCATAATGTCTACATCACAGGTAATATTGTACTATTAACTACTTCCAAGTAGTATTCAACTGCAAAAGCATAGAAACTGCTGAATAAAAAGAACACCGTACGTCTAGCATGAATTCCAATGCGAAACTAGACAGCTGTATAATGACTTTGGTTAAATTAAAAGAGAAAGGAAAGAAAAGAAAAGAAAAAGAACCAAACAAACACACCAAATAAAATATTTTGGAATGCAGACTTCAGATCCAGACACTTGAATTTTGGCATCTGACATGATATACTAAAAGAAAAGCTTCCTGCTAAAAATTTCTGGTGCTAATCACTTCTGTCTGTGGAGCATCCGCACATGTGTTTTATACCAGTCAGTACAATTAAATGCAATAAAAAGATAAAAGTTAAACAACTAGGATTAATCAATCTGTGAAAAAAGCTTCTCTAGCTCGATCAAAATGAAGTTAAATCATATTTTGTCCGTACCAGATTTTCTTTATCTTCTTCGAGGACTTTCTCTGAAGTGCAGGCATTATCAGGCCCTGTAAAAGAAAAAATTAACAAAATTCTAGCACAAACAGCAGAATGATTTTTACCCAAACAATACTAGTATAACTACCTTCTCCTTGAGGAGATCTCCTTCCCTGTCTTTTCACCTTATCCTTAATTTGGCTTAACAAGTTTTTGAAGTTTCTCTTTTGCGGTACGACTTCCAGCTTTTTGTGTAGCTGTAGCAGTTGCAGCAATTTTGTTTACAGAATTCCGGGTCCTAGGTGTGCTTCCAATCTTTGAAGTCTTCTCCTTGATTGGTTCTTTAACTAGTTCAGTTTTAGTTGAATCTTTATTCAAGACTCTGGATAGCTTTCTCTGAGTGTTGGCAACAGAAGAAGAACTATGCATGTCATCATTAGATGAACATGTCTCTTCTTTAGGCGCATGAGTGCAAGTCTCAGAGACTTGCAACTGCTGAGAATCTTGTAGAATGTTATAGCTATCAAACAATTGTTTGACTGGCTCCTCAAGTTCCACAAGGTTGTGTCATTGCACATAAGATTTCAGCTCATCTCTCAAACGTTGAAAAGGCTGAAATTGAAGAAGAAAATAGGCAAATATTTTCGATCACATGGTTCAAGTAACCAGCTACAAAAGCCAAATTGTTGCTGAAAACCGAACATTTGTGTTTATCCACATTGCAATGCAAGGAAGGTGAACAATGAGCTTACTAACGGAAATCAACTACTACTTGATTTTAAGATAAAGTTTATGCTAAAGCAAGGAAATGTGCAGGAGATTAATGGAAGACTGAAGTCTGTAGCTCTAGTTTCAAAGATTGTATCATGGTTGAAGGGGGATCAACAAAAGGTGTCACAAGAATGTCCATTAGCTCAAAATTTCTTCAATGAACTAACTTAGTCATGTGGGAGAAGATATAGTGTCATACCTCAGAGCCAGCCTCCAAAGCAAGTTTGAAAAAGCCAAGGGAAATTGAATGCTTAGCAGCAGATTCAGAAAGCTTAATCTGTGATAGCCAATAGGAAGCTGAGGATATAAGGTCATATTTCCTTTTAATTGAAGACTTTGAAGCAATTGAAAGTGGTGTATCTGATTTTCCTTGGTTACTAGTTGATCTCTTTGCTCTAGTCTCAGAAATGGGAGTTATAGTGCCAAGTGGTCTAGAAGCCGGGCTGGCAATTGGCTTGGAGGGAACAGACAGCCTTCTTGGAGGCTTCACAGATTTTTCCTTACCAGAGAGATGAAGGGAAGCAACACTCTTACTAACACTTGATGCAGGTCTTCCCCTGAAATACAAATGAAACAGCTAGTAATGTAAGTACACACATCAGGGAAACCGATAGTTAGGCTTGAAATTGAAATAAAAATTAGGATTACTAGGAAGAGTTGCTGCATCTTTGGAAACCTTTGTCTGATTTAGCTCTCATTTATTTAGATTTTGTTGAAGGCGGAGAACAAAAAAGAAAAGAAAATCACCATTCTTTTGCTAGTAGAAAATGTGTATTTTACAAATTCAGGATAAAGCTGACATTAGAAATCAGTAGAATATTCTGCAAGGAGAAAACCAAAAGAAATTTCTCTGGAATCAAAACTAATTTTATTGGAGGAGTTAGATTATAAACTGTATGCAGTTCACACAGAAACTACCACACATTAAAAGCGAATGCGAGTTAAAACAGCACAACCAGCCAAGTGAAAGGTAAGAAGACAGTAGCGCCTACCATATTTCTGTTTTCTTTCAATTTATATATAAAAACTAAAGTTTCAATAACGTACTGCTGTTATCGTAGGTACATAAATATTCCTACGCATCTGCTGATTGTGTAAAGCCACATACTGTTTAGGAATAAGTCTTCGTTGCAAGTTTCAGCGGCATTAAAAAGGGGAAATTCAAAAAACAGGTGATCAAGGTTGAGAACTTTTCACTATATCATCCTGGGTGGACATAAGTGGCGCACCCAGGATTTTGTGCAAGCGGGTTCAATCTTAGAAGTACATAACTTTCGTCATAAAATAGTAGCTGTCAAGTGGGTTTAAATAAAATATTTATACAAAATTTACACAACTTTAATCATAATTTATACATATACACATTATTATTTTTTGATGAAGCGGGTTCAATTGAACTCCCTTGCCATCACGCGCGTCCGCCACTGGTGGACATATACCAACGGATATATGTGAAAAATTCTGAAAGTATTGTAAAGTTTAAGTTCAGAACCCGTATTTTCCAAGCATTCGGAACATTGAACCCATTAAGTTTGAATTATGGAGGCAAATCAATCAACAAACGATCACTGGATCAAATAAGATTTCATCTCATTTGACTTGGCAGAAGATCATATATGCAATTTCAATGAGCTTTTTTCTATTTCCAGAGAGAGACAGTAACAGATAATAAGTGATATCCTAATTGTTAAACCCGACAGAATTGGTAAAACTATATATCTGCATTCAATTGCCCTTGCACATCGCAATTTCAAATCAAAATTCATCTAATGTATAGATGCAAGTGTATCTATAATCTAAAACGAAGTAGATAAATTAGATATCTACATGAATATATATAGATTGAGGGAGAGAAAGAGAGAAAGACCTTGCAGAATTAACTGAAGAGTTGGAGGAATCAGTCAGAGGCAGTTTCTCCTCCTTTGATTTAGATGCCGATCGCAACGGATATCGCAGAAGTTTCGATGTTGATCGCTTAGCATTGGCTGAAAAAAATAATAAAAAATCAAATACATATAAAACACACAGATGCATAAAATCAAATTCTAGCGACAAGAAAACACAGAAAAGTTAGTGATACCAGAAACAGAGGATTGATCTTTAGCGGACTCTTCCATGATGAATTCTAGGGTTTCTAGAAGATAGAAACAAATGATATGTGAAGAACGGATGAAATGAAAATGAAGAAATTGTTGCTTATATACAGCGTTGTTTGAGCGGGAAATATCACAACTGCTTTAAAATCAAATCAGAAGTCGGGAATATTAGAACGGCTCCTTGGATTGGGTCCGTCTTGTGGGCCCAATACAGGTCTGCAATTTTGGTTTGTTTGTTTGAACAATACCATACCGTTAATGCAGATGTGTCATTTGACAAGCTGAGTTGGCAGATTTGACTCAAAATTAACAAACCTAATCTATAAGTAGATTAAGAATAAAAGCCTTCACTAATTCACTTAACTATGACTTTTAAAAAAAAATAATAATTTGTATTCTCATATCAATTAATCAATGGTTAGCGATCATGGGCATATTATTGCATGTTGCTTTTCTTTTTGACGGAACAATGATTTTTGGGTGCATTCGTTTTGAGATTTTGACTTTCAAGTAATAGTGTTTCAGCTTGCAAATCGATGTCTGTTTGTGAATTTTAAGACACAATTTGAACTTTAAGTTTAAGCATAAGTTGTGATTTAAATGTGTATTGTACTATACTCCACCCCCCAAATTATAGGTATATTCTTTTTGTTCTTATATTTTCCAATTCGGAAAGATCCAAATATACTCATGTACTATTATAAAGGTTTAAATGTATCTTCCGTTATACTTGGGGTCCATATATACCCCTATCATTATACTATTGGTTAAAATATGCTTCCTTTTCATTTATTAAGTTTGTCAAAAGTAAACATCCAATTCTATGTGGCATTGTCATTTGATGAGATGGATGTCATATGCCTTGCCACCTCAATGCCCCTAACCCATTTTATCCATCCCTTCTATTTTTTTCCCACCACTAAAATTTTATTTCCTTCCACCACTATTGTCACAATTACCGCTACCATGAAAAATATTGTATTTCAAATTTTGGTCTTTTATATATGGATTAGGGGCAGAGAGATGGCATGCCATGTGGCATCTGGCTCATCAAATATCAGTGCCACGTAGGATTGGATGTCCACTTAGACAAACTTAACAGAAGAAAAGTATATTTAAACCAATAATATTACGACATGAGTATATTTGGACTAGGAGTGGCAAACGGGCGGGGTGAGTCAAATATGATTCGGATCGAATATGGGTAATGAATACGGATAAATTATCCAATCCGATCCATATTTAATACGGATAAAAAAAGGGTTAACTGGCGGATAATATGTTTAGAAATTATGGTTGAATATAATATCAACCTCAAGCCTAGAATGAAGGAAAGATAGAAATGAAGAAGAAGAAGCTTCGATACATCTCAGATGAAGAGGAGAAAAATGAATTAGTTATTACTGTATCTAACTAACTAATACATATATACAACCAATTTTAACTAATACCCCACTTAGCTATTGTTATTTACAAAAGAGCCCAATTACTTATCAACTAACTCATATTTTCACATTCCCCCTCAAGCTGGCGGGTATAAAAAACATTGAGTACACCCAGCTTGCCAGTTAATGATTCATGTTGTATCCTGGTGAATCCTTTTGTCAATATATCTGCCAACTGATCCTTTGAAGCCACATGCTGCGTTTTTATCAGCCTCATTTTTATCTTTTCTCGGATGAAATGGCAATCAATGTCAATATGTTTAATCCTTTCATGATATACTGGATTGGCAGCTATTTGCAAAGTTTCCTTATTACCACAATACAATTCTGCTGGTAGTATCACATCTACTCCCAATTCCTTTAACAATCCAATCAACCAAACCTTCAGATACAGCACTAGCCATGCTCATGTACTTAGCTTCTACTGAGCTTTTTGACAATGTGTTTTGTTTCTTTGACTTCCAAGAAACCAGTGATTCACCATACTTGATTAAGAAACCTGGCATTTATCTCCTTGTGTTAGGACATGATGCCCAATCTGCATCACAAAACATAGAGATCTTATTTGATTTCTTACTATTGAATAGTACTCCTAGACATGGTTCCCTCTTTATGTATCTAGCAACTCTCATGGCTGCATTCCAATGAGATCTTTTGTTTGTCGAAGGAATTGGCTGAGTGTTTGGACTGTATATGCTATATCTGGTCTTGTTAGTGTCAAATATAGTAACTTTACTATCAGTCGTTGATACTGGGTCTTCAAGTAGATTATCATCTTTATTACCTGTCAACTTGTCATACTCTGATACAGTAAGTTTCGCATTGACTTCAAGAGGTGTCCAAGCTGGTTCAACATCTCCAAGCCCCAAATCTGATATGATCTACAAGGCATATTTCCTTTGATTAACCATGATACCTTTGCTTGACCTGCTGAATTCCATTCCCAAGAAAAACTTTAGTTCTCCTAGGTCTTTGATCTTGAATGCCTTGTGTAGCTCATATTTTGTTGTTTGTATCAACTGCTGATTATTTCCAGCAATCAGCATATCAAATCAACTTAGATAAGAATAAGTACTATATCATCCTTATGTTTCTTAATAAACAAAGAATGATCAACGCTGCTTTGTTTGAAATCTGACTTCAATAGAGCTTCTGTTCATTTCAAATTCCATTGTCTGCTGGCTTGTTTCAATCCATACATGGATTCAACAAGTCCACAAACTAACTGAGGTTTGCCAACTATCTTCCCCTGACTTGAAAATCCCTATGGCAATTCCATATAGACTTTACAGTTAAGTCTCCCTGCAAAAAGTCATTGTATAAATCCATCTGTTGAGTATTCCAATTATGCACAGCAGCTAGTGATAACACAATTCTGACAGTAGCAGTCTTCACTACAGGTGAGAATGTTTCATTATAGTCAAGTCCCTCCTTTTGATTTTTGCCTTTGGCAACTAGTCAAGCTTTAAACCTTTCACTTATTCCATCTGCTTGAAGTTAAACTTTGTATACCCATCGACACCCAATGGGAGTTTTCTCTGGTGGCAAAGGGACCAACTCTCGGGTATTGTCGGCTTGTAGTACTTCCAATTCTGTCTGCATTACCTCTACCTATCTAGTATCTTTTCATGCCTCACAAAAGGATGTTGGCTCAAATATTGCTGAAAAGGCCCCTAAATATGCTTTGTGAGAGGAGGATACATGATCATAGATGAGATAGTTTGCCATAGAGTGAGGTTTTTTAGATGGTAGAGGTACTACATAGTTTGTCAACCATAATGGATGTTTAGTTACTCTCCCAGATCTCCTTAGAGGTGTTGAAATATCTGATGAACATAAGGAGGGTTCTTCAACAACTTCCTTCTCATTGACTTGAGTGGAAGGACCAGGCAAACTATTATATGAGGAGTGGTTGTGTGGTATATGATTGTTCATAGAGGAACCACCAGGTGGACTTGTACCAATGGGTAGGGGATGAGATGGTGTGTTGTCTCCTTGTACACTTGCATCTACAGAAGCTTGAGGCTGCAATGTCTCTACTATAGGGGTATGAATGCTAGAATAATATCTGTAAACAAAGAAGGATTGTTAGAGAAATCACCTTCTTGACAGGAAGTTGGCAACACAGGCCCCTCAATGTCCTTGAAAGGGAACACTCCTTCTTTGAAAACAACACCCCTATTGATAAAAAATTCCCTTTTCTCCAGATTGTATAAAATGTATCCTTTGGTGACATTAGAATACCCCATTATTACTGCTCTAATTGCCCTTGGACCAAATTTATCTTGTCTAGGCAGAATACTAGCAAGACATAAGCACCCCATAGTTCTCAAGTGTAGCATACTTGGCTTCTTCCCATGGAACAGTTCATAGGGTGATCTCCCTTGTAGAACAACTAAAGGTAGCCTATTGATAATATACAAATCTGCCAAAACACAGTGTGCTCTACATCTCAAGGGAATGTGGCCCTGAAATATAATAGCTCTTGCCACTTCAAGAATGTGTCTATGCTTCCTTTTAGCTACTCCATTTTGCTGAGGAGTATAGACACATGTTCTTTGGTGAACTATACCTAGTTCTCTTAACAAACTAATGAAGTTATGATTCACAAATTCAGTCTCATTGTCTGATCTTTCTATTTTAACCATAATATTGAATTGAGTGTATACCATTTTAAAGAAGCCTTTTAATACAATGAACACATCACTCTTGAACTTCTGTAAGAAAATCCAAGTCACACGAGAGTAATCATCCACTATTGTTAGAAAGTACTTATTCCCATCAACAGTAGAAGTGATATAAGGTCTCCAAACATCTAAATGCAGTAATTGAAAATTTTCAATGCTCTTGCTCTTACTAGATGAAAAGGTAACCTTGTGTGTTTAACTAAAGGACAAACATCATATTTATCTATTACATATCTACAATTTTCAATAGGTAACCCAAGAATCTCTCTCATAGCTCCTGTAGAAGCATGTGCTAGTCTTCTGTGCCACAAGGAGACATTAAGTTCCTTTTCCTGTACACTTAGCCCTTTACTTATTCCTTCTCGTTCATCAGCAGGTAAGAAGAGAGATAATCCATCTTTCTCTTTACCAATCCCCTTGATTCTCCCACTTAAGAGGTCCTGGAATAGGCAAAAATGAGGGAAAAATGTGACTACGCAATGTAGGTCTCTAGTTACCTTAGAGACTGACATAAGGTTGTACTGAAAATCAGGTACAAATAGTACATTCTTCACTATTTGTCCCTTAGATATTATACAATCACCTATGTGTGATACCAGATTCACTTGGCCATTAGGCATGTGCACCTTCCTACAACTCCAGGAATCAAGCTTTTTTATGTTCTGTAACATACTTAAAATCTGATATCATATGGTTAGTTGCTCCAGTGTCTATTATCCATTCCTTTCTATCTATGTTGACCATAAAGGATTGTATCATACCTGCCATGTTAGCCATTGTGTTTTGTGGAACATATTTGTTCGGCATCATCATAATATGGCTGTACTGATCAGCTGTAAACTGTGGTGGCTTAAGTGGCTCAGTCATGTATCCTTTTGTCTGTTTCTTCAACTCTTCCTCCACTTGATCCTGCAATATTAGGATTACAATTCTCAGTATTTACATTGTAAGCAATATTAGCACTTGCAACATTGGCCCCTGATCCTCTTTTCTTGTACTTGAAATCAGCAGGATATCCCGCTATTTTATAACATGTCTCTTTTGCGTGCCCTTTCATTTTGCAAAAATCACATTGCAAATTCCAATTCTTCCTAGGCCTATGACTTTGTCCGTGACAGTTTCCTTGAAAACTTCCTCCTTTTGTAGTCATAAATGTTGTGGCTTCTGAATCTCGCTCATCAGAGACATATTAGATACTGATCTTTGACTCTCTCTCTCTCTCAATAATCATAGCATATGCCTTGCTAACATTAGGTGTAGGGTTTCATAAGAATTTGACTTCGCGCTTGTTCATAGTTCTCATTAAGCCGCATTAGAAAATGCATCAAATTTTGTGTGTGAAGATGTTCAATAAATTCTCTTTCACGACAAGCTGGAATCATACTCTCATATTCATCCCAAAGTTCTTTGAGCTTGGAAAAATATGTCAACACACTATTAGTTCCTTGACATAAAGTTGCAATCTCTTTGTGCAATTGATAAATCCTAGATGCACTGATCTTACCAAAATGTTCCTTTAGATCTTCCCAGACTCGACATGCATCTTTGGCATATACAACTCCCGTTACTAACTCCTTCGACACAGAACTCATAATCCAACCCAAAACCATTGCATTACATCTGTCCCATTGATGACCTAGATTTTCTTTGACATCTTCTCGTTTCAATGTGCCGTCGATTAATCCTAACTTGTTCTTACCTAACAGTTGGATTCTCATTGCCCGGCTCCAAATTGAGTAATTGTCCGATCCGGTCAATTGAATTGATACGATCGGAGCTCCTGTTGTATCTGAGGGGTGCAGATACAATGCGTGATTGTGATCGAGTGTGTTCGCCATTGATGAAAGAAAAAAAACAAAGAAAATGAAATTCTTCTTCAATCGATAGATTTACTTACTGAGCTTGCAATTTTAGCTCACAATCGTGGCTTGATTGCTCTGATACAATATAGAAATTGTGGTTGAATATAATCTCAATCCCAAACCTAGAATGAAGGAAAGATAGAAATGAAGAAGAAGAAGCTTCGATACATCTCAGATGAAGAAGAGGAGAAAAATAAATTAATTATTACTGTACCTAACTAACTAATACATATATACAACCAATTTTAACTAATACCCCACTTAACTATTGTTATTTACAAAAGAGCCCCATTACTTATCAACTAACTCCTATTTTCACAATATGATCACTTTTGGGAGAATTCATAGTCTCCCTAACTTGAAGAACCCCTAATTTGAGGCTTTACAAATGTAAACGTTAGACTCATTGGTTACCTATTGGTTTCCATTTTCTAAATGGATAATATGGCTCTTATCCATATTTGACCAATTTTTAAAAAGTTCATTATTATTTTTTGGAGTGTACATATTTGCGAATGTGGTATTACTGTGTTAAAAATAAAAAAATCAGAGAAGCAGAGAAACATTAGTTTAATAATCAAAACAGAAAATAATTTCGAGCCCACAAGTTGCTTGTGTCCTTAAGGAATTTAATCCCCCCACTATTGACCAAGGTTTTGGATTAATTCCTCCCAGGATAGAACGGAATAACAATTCTGTAATATTGGCAATCGAACTTACAGAATTTCAGCGAACTTAACAGACGGAGCAAATCACACTTGACACTTATGTTTATTTGAATATAATGCAAATAGAAAAGAGGGAAGAAATTTTCAGATTTTTCTATATCTTAAAAATGAGGCCAAGCCTCTAAATTTATAGGCAACTGAAGGGTGAGATGGAGATGTGCAATCCAAAAGGTGCCTCCTCCATTTCCCATTCACACACTTTAAAGAAAAAACACAACAGCAAATAGACCATGGGTTCACGTGTCTCATAATCTCCCCTATAAAATTTTCCCTTGACCACAGCATATGAAACCAAAGACTCCAAACATAAACAAATACTCCTACTCTTCTGTTTCAATTTATGTGAACTTATTTCTTCTTTAGTCTGTGTCAAAAAGAATGATCTATTTTCTTATTTGGAAACAATTTGCACCCCAAGTTTACAAGTTTTCTCTTTTTTCTTAAACTTTATGCACAATAAAATAAATTCACATAAATTGAAACGGGGACTATTACACTGTAAAATTTCGGATTTCCATTCAAATTTATGAGTCCTCTTAAGTAATTTTCTTGTTTCAAAAATAAAAGAAGTGAAAATAAAGACATGTCAATAAATTAGGATGCTGACAGAACATGGAGCACCCACTGTATTCTTGCCCGGAAGAAAACATTCCCTTCTCATTCAATTGGTGCATTCCCTACATTACATAATTGTACCCTCAATAATTCAGTACAGTTTCGACTTCGAGAGGGCACATCTCTAAACGGAGTATAAATTGTGCACTGGTTTGTAAGGTCAATCAATTTTTTCATTCACTTTGAAGAATGAATGATCTTAGTGCTGTATAAAAACTGCACTAGCCAACTTGTAGGGGTGACGGACGAGTCGGGTCAGATATGGGCGGATCGAAAATTGATATAATATCCGACCCGTTCAAGGCAGATCCAGAATTTAATATTTATGGGTTCCTGCAACGATCTCGAGTAAATTTTAAATAGTAACTGGGTTCATATTCAAACATTTATAGATATTTAGTAATTTTTTCGAACACATTTACACTGTTTAGAATAAATTTACTGGGTTCACGTGAACCCACACGTGGGCAAGTGGATCCGCCGCTGGACCCGACTTATATTTAATACAGATTAAAAATTTCTTAACTGGCGAACAGATAATACGAATATATATATTATCCATGGCTTTTTTAGTATGATCACTTTTGGGAGAATTCCTAGTTTTGAGTCTTTGCAAATGTAAAAGTTTAAACCATTGGTTATCCCTAGGAATGTTCATGGTTCGGTTTGGATCGA
Organism: Nicotiana benthamiana; assembly: GCA_034376525.1. Classification (NCBI taxonomy): domain Eukaryota; kingdom Viridiplantae; phylum Streptophyta; class Magnoliopsida; order Solanales; family Solanaceae; genus Nicotiana; species Nicotiana benthamiana. The sequence goes on along the minus strand of CM067333.1, from coordinate 28,797,839 downwards.
TTTTTCTCTAAAATAAAACCAAATCAAGTAAGTTGATCTTTAAAATATTGGAACTAAATCAAACCAATTAAACCGGTTTTTTATAAATTCAGTTTATGTCGGGTTTTGTCGATTTTTAAAATTTTTAATTTTTTATCGATTTTTTTAAAGATGAGACATACACTGCTAAATACATATGCCGGCAACTATATTTTTAACCTAATACTATCAAATCAATTGCTCTTTAGAGAAATCTATAATTTACCTGGTTTGATGATAATTGAATCAAATAGTTATATAATTTTAAATACTTGCATAGTCGATTTGATTCAATTTTTCGGTTATTTTTTTTATTAAAACCAAAATCAAACCAAACTTGTTTGTTTTTGAAAATTCAAAACCAAAATCAAGCCAAAACCAAAAAGGTATCCTTTTTTGGTCGGTTTGTTTTGATTTTTCAGATTTTTATGAATAGCCCTAGTCTCTTTTTAAGTGGATAGTATGCTTCTTATCTATATTTGACCATTCTTGAAAGCTTTATTATCCAACCTATTTTTAGTGAACTAGACTTTACGCGCATTATACGTGTACACTTTTTTAATGACAAATTTTAAAAAAAATAGCATAAATAATATGCAAATGAAGTTTTGAATTATAAAATGGTTGAAATAAAAAGCCTTGCTTCATGAAAATAATAAATATTATTATTGGATAAATGTTTTGATCCAATCGGATGGTACTTTCGAATCTGATGGCAATACTAGTACCGGAGTTGTGGTCAAAACCGACTTGAACTTCCGGAAGCTCTCCTCGCATTTATCCGACCACAAAAATGGAACATTCTTCTGCATCAACTTTGGCAAAGGTAAAGCAATAGATTAAAAGCCCTGAACGAACCTGCAGTAATAACCTACAAAACCGAGGAAATTTCGCATCTCAGTAGCTGAGGACGCTCTGAGCCAGCTCTGCACCACCTCAATTTCTGTGGGTCAACCTGAAATACCATCACTACACACCACGTGTCCTAGAAAAGTCACAGAACTGAGCCAGAACTCACACTTGGAGAACTTTGCATAAAGCTTCTCCTCTCTCAACCTCTGCAATACCACCCTCAAGTGTTGCACGTGCTCCTCCTGGCTACGTGAGTATACCAGAATATCGTCAATAAACACAATCACAAATAAATCCAGATACGGCAGAAATACACTATGCATCAAGTGCATGGACGCGGCTGGGGCATTAGTCAGCCCGAATGACATCACTAGAAACTCATAGTGTCCATATCTCGTCCTGAAAGTCGTCTTCATAATGTCCGAATCCTTAATCTTCAGCTGGTGATAGCCTGATCGGAGGCCAATCTTAGAGAATACCTTTGCTCCCTGAAGCTGATCAAACAAATCCTCAATATGTGGTAGTGGGTACTTATTCTTCACTGTCACCTTATTCAACTGTCTGTAGTCAATGCACATTCTCATTGTGCCATCCTTATTCTTTAAAAATAAGAGCGGTGCACCCCACGGTGACACACTTGGGCAAATGAACCCCTTATCTAGAAGTTCCTGAAGCTGTTCCTTCAACTCCTTTAGCTCTGCTGGTGCCATACGACAGGGAGGAATAGAGATGGCTGAGTGCCCGACACCAGATCAATACTGAAGTCAATGTCCCTGTCCGGCGGCATGCCCGGCAGGTCCGCTGGAAAAACATCGGGGAAATCCCTCACAACGGGAACCGAATCAAGACTATGAGTCTTTGATCCAAGATCTCTAATGAAAGCCAAGTATAATAAACAACCCTTCGCAACCATCCGTTTGGCCTTTAAGAAAGAAATCACCCTGCTGGGCACATAATCAGTCACGCCTCACCACTCGATCTTTGAAATACCCAGAATAGCCAACATAACTGTCCTGGCATGTCAGTCTAGAATAGCATGGTAGGGGGATAGCCAATCCATTCCCGGAATCATGTCAAAATCTACCATACCCAATAGTAACAAGTCAGCTCGGGTCCCCAGACCCCAAATAGTCACAAGACATGGTCGATATACATGATCCACAATATTAGTATCACCTACCAGGGTAGATATGTGCACAGGCAAGACAAGACAACCACATGTCGCACCCAAATGATGAGAAAAATATGAAAATGCATAGGAATGGGTAGATCCGGGATCAAATAAGATAGAAGCATCCCTGAGGGTGACTGAGATAATACCTGTGATGACAGCATCTGATGCAATGGCGTCCCTCCTATGTGGAAGAGCATAGAATCGATCCTGACCACCGCCAATACGATCTTCACCCCTAGGGAGACCTCTGGATACCTGGCCTCCACTCCTAGGTGACTGAGTGGGTGCTGAAGAAACAGGAGCAGAAGATAAGGGTTGATCCCTCTGCTGAGACTGTCTACCACAGAGCCGAGGACACTGCCTACTCATATTACCCAACTCACCGCACTCGTAGCAATGACCTGAAGCTGGAGAAGGGGACTGATGGGAACCCCTTGCTGTAGATGAACCCTGGGCTGAAGAAGCATGAGTAGTACTCTGAGCTGGAAGGGCGCTAAGTGAAGACTAGCCCTGTTGATAACCATGATGACCACGGCCTGACGAAGCCCCACTGGACTCTTTACGACCTGACTGAGGAGATCTGAAGGATCGACCTCTGCTGCACTGGAACTGACCCCTAGACGGAGCACCGCTGAAACTAACTGAACCTCGAAGCCTCTTAGCCTCCCTCTCCCCACACTCCCGACAACGGTCTATCTTAATCTGACGATCCATATCAACTACATCCTCAAACGAGGAGGCCACAACTCTCTCTAGCCATCAAAATGTGAATGGGATAGTTGAGACCATCCACGAACCTGCTAATCCTTTCCCGATCAGTCGGGATCATCCATGTAGCATGCTGAGCTAACTGCGTATACATTAACTCGTACTGGGTCACAGTCATGTCCCGCTGAACCAACCACTCAAACTGACAATGTAGCTCATCCCTGCGAGACTGTGGTACATACTTCTCCAGAAAGAGAGAGGAGAACCGCTGCCAAGTAAGGGGCGCTGCTCCAACAGGCCTACGCCTCCCAAACTTCTCCCACCAAGTAAATGCAGGCCATGAGAACTGGAAATCAGTAAAAGTTACTCCACTCGACTCAAATATCCCTTCGGTGTGAAGCGTACGCTGACACTTATCCATAAATCCCTGGGCATCCTTGCCCCGTGTACCACTGAACGTCGGAGGCTGGAGTCTACCGAACCTCTCCAGACAACGCTGCTCATCATCTCGCGTAGCCGGAACCACAAATATGGAGCTGGTGCGACTGGCGCAACTGGGGTAATTAGTGGAACTGGTGCAACTCCCGGTGTATGCAATCCCTGGACACCCTGCTCAGGTGTGCGAGCAGCGGGGGTCTGTTGACCACCCCCGGCCTGAGAAGCAACTGCTGCAGCAGTGGCTGATACGGCCTGAGCCAGATCGGTGCAGACGGACAAGATCTGAGCTAAAGTCTCCTGAAGACCAAGAATCATAATGGGCACTCCCGGTGCCTGAACAGGTGTTGCTGGAGCATCTACAGCTGGAGGCAGGTCCTGGACCTGGGCAGCTAGTAGATATTTAGGTGCTGCCCCTGCTGGTTTGCCTCGACCATGACCGTGACCACGACCCCTAAAGGATGCCAACGGTGGTCGCCCGCCATGTCCGATAGCACGAGTTCTCGCCATCTACGAGAGAATAGAATACAGAAATTTTGTTCTCGGACCAACAAAGTCGCACGACAAGAATTTTAAGAAAGTGAAGTATTTCCTAAAGGTTCTGTAGCCTCCCGAGGATAGATACAGACTTCTACATACCGATCTACGAGACTCTACTAACCGGCTCATGACTCGTGAGGCCTAGTAACCTGGCTCCGATACCAACTTATCACGACCAAACCCGGTCGTGATGGCGCCCAACCATACATCTAAGAAAGCCTGACCAATTATATCTCATGAACCCAACCTGATAACTCATTACCGACAAATTAAGGGAATTTAACAGTTTAAAAATATCAAGTCGATGTTTAGAATAAAAACAATACGGAACAGATCGAAATACCCAACAACAAAATCTGGGGTCACGAGTCTATAGCCTCTAAACAACTGAGTAGTAATATTCGAAAATATATAAGTTTAGAAAGTGAAAAATAAAACTGAATAAAAGAGGAGAAGTCGGGTCCTGCGAATGCCAGGCAGCTACCTCGACAACTTTGAATAAACTCTGGAAGACAGCGACTACTCAGCAAAGTCTCTGGAACACCTGAATCTGTACACATAGTGCATAGAATAAAGTGAGTACTTCCAACTCAGCGGTAATAGACATGTATAATGATTTGAAAGCAAGAAATTCCAAAATACCACAATGCAAAGCTAAAACTAAACGCTTAAAACTGTTAATGATGAAACATCGGTGATCAACGACAGATATACAAATGCATATCAATGCATGCATGCAATACACATAACAGTTGCGACATACAACCCGATCCATTGGGTACCCACACTCACTGTGGGGGTTCAGACTCCGGAGAGGCTCCTACAACCCAAGCTCAATGACGTAGTAGCGTTCGCTGCGGCGTGCAGTCCGGTCCACAATCAGTCCAATTATATATATGCAAGCAAGCCACATGGGCACAATCAAGTTTAACATTTTCGGTTCCATTTAATAGGTATTATAGTTTAAGTGATTAAAACCTTAGCAGATTACTACTCATTTCTAGTCAATATTTAACTCAGGACTGATATCATGGAAAACATGCTCAATATCATGGAAACAATGATACTAATCCCTAAGGGATTCAAATAGTTGGCTCGCAGCCTAAATATGCTCATAACAATCCAAGTAGGATGTTTACTAGCCAATTTCTAGGCAAATAATATAGTATAGACATAACTCGGATGGGCTAAGCCATAGTCCCTTCCACAAACGACCCCGCACTCACCGTAGAGTACATGTCTCGCCTCAATACAACGTCACAATGTGAGAGACCAGGGTTTCAAACCCTCAGGTCATCATCTACATCTATTATCCACCTCAAGCCAGCCGTAGACTAGTCCGCAATGCTCTTTCCTTTTGAATCGGCCTCCTCGCGCGTCGTATCTAATTAAAATCACAACGAATATATTATTATATGCTAAAGAAACATAACCCAATCGAAATTACTCGCAAAACACTAAAAATCATGAAGTTAGTAAAACTCGAGCCCCGAGCCCACTTCTCAAAATATTAAGAAAGTCACAACAATTGATTTCTCGTCTCGCCATGGGTTCGTACATATAAAGTTTACCAAAATCGAAACTCAAATGGCCTTTCAAATCCCCAAAATTAATTTTCAAAGCCAAGCCCTAGTTTTTCACAATTTCAACCACTTTCATGAATTTGAGGTGTTGATTCTTCCATAAAATGATGTTTCTAAGTCAAGAGGCTTACCTCAAATTATTACCCGTTGAAAACCCTCTTCAAATCGGTCAAAACGCTCTCTTGGCGGAGTAAAAATGGTGGAAATAATAAATGGGTCGTGGATGAAATAACATATAAAAGCTCTTCTGCCCAGGCGAATTTTCTTCTTCGTGAATGCGAGGCCCTTCCTCATTTGCGATGACCAAAATTTCAGCTGCCAAACGTTACCCTTCGCGAACGCGTTGCCTTCCCGTGAACGTGAAGGTCTGGGCTCCTACTCTTACGCGAACGCAGCCCCTTCACACGATCGTGAAGCACCGGGCCAGCTCCTTCCCAAACGACCCCTATACGAACGCGTCCAGCCCACGCTACCGCGAAAACCACCGGACCCCAAGCCTACGCGAACGAGGCACCCCTGCGAACACGAAGGCCAAACATGGCCTGCAACAGCTGCTGTATTTCTGCAGCAAAAACCAACATCCAAACTCCCCGTTAGCCATCCGAAACCAGCTCGAGGCCCTCGGGGACCTCAACCAAAAGCACTGATATGTTCTAATACCTCATTCAAACTTGATCGAGTCATAAAAACACCTCCAACAACACAAGAATCATCAAATTACCACGGATTCAAGCCTAAGTTCTAAAACTTTCGAAACTTGTATTTGATCAAAAACCCGACCTAAACACCTCCGAATTAACTGAAAGTTTGCACACACATCCAAAATCACCTAACGAAACTACTGAAACTCTCGGAAATCCATTCCGACCCTCGGATCAAGATCTCACCTATCAACTGGATATCGCCAAAATGCTAACTTAGCCAATTCAAGTGTAATTCTACACCGGACCTCCAAATTCAATTTCGATTGCACCCTAAGCCTTAAATCATCACCCGAAACTAGTCGAATCATCAAAAATCCATTCCGAGCCCTCCAACTCATAAGTCAATATCCGGTTGACTTTTCCAAACTAACCTTCTCTTAAAGAGACTAATTGTCTCATTTCTAACCGAACTCTATCCGAATTACTTCAAATTCACCAAACACCTATAATGAAACATATAGAAGCATAAAACGGAAAAAACGGGACGGTAACTCACGTGACGACGGGCCAGGTCATCACAACAATACTCAGGCTAAAACCAAAATAAAAAGAATTAAATAGAAATTTAAACCTTTGAATAATCACTTGGTTAAAACCTTTTTACAGTTTATCATTTTAGATTAGAGCGTTTATTCCAAATCCTTGAATTTTTTTGAATAGTAACGAAGCAGCTAAATAGCACAAAACTTCAGTTCTTATTTATTGCAGCTTTACTTTAATCAATAAGGACGTTTTTCTATTTAGTGCTATACAAAGTTCTTTAGATGATAACTTTTCAATTGACTAAACCCAATACAAAATTGTAATCGCTATCGCATTGTGTTGCTTTTCTTTTTGATATCTAACAGATGTAATAGGTAAATATGGGCTGTGAAGATATGAAATATTTTTGTATTCTAAATATACAAAATTACAATGAATGAATGCAACAGACGGTGTGAAAATACTCGCTTGGATGAAAAAGATAAAATCATAATCTGATCAAAGAGTCTAATTTTTAGTTCACCCTAAATTGATTATTAATATTTTGTGCTCTCTAATGGAGATATTAGACAGCACTCTATCACAAACGTACCGACAGCACCATTCTTGAGGAAAAAAATATTTTAGTCGTGCTAAAATAAAGGAGAGCATATGCTAGAAATTGAATGAAGGTTTCCTGTGGAGTTCTGAAATTGATAGTCAAAGTTATTTTTGAATATTAATTCATGAAGATTCTACAATGTAGAGAATAAAGTTTAAAAAATCTGCATGGTAAATTGGAAATAATGAGAATGAGGATCTATGTTTTCAATATAACTACTTCTAACAGTAACAGAAGAAATCACAGATGATGATGGTAGGGAGAAAACATTGAGAACTTCGAATGAGCGTAAAAAGAAATGGTGACTCGATGAATTAAAAGCAAAAAGAAATTATACTTAAGTTAAATCTGATTTAATTCTTTTTCTAATTAAGGCAGTTCATTGATGAAAACATGAAAATTTATTGACTTATGCGAAAAAAAAAGAAAAAGAAAATAGATTGTAAGCACCTAACAACTTGTTTGGATGGTTGTTACCCATTGTATTGTATCGTATTGTTACATTTTTTTAATTATATTTTTCATTAATCACCAATGAAATCATTACAAAGTAGTAGAGTCATCCTCGACTCACTTAATCTTTACATATTTCTAATTCTATGACTATATTATGAGCAGAATATAAAAGACATTATACAAGTACGCTGGTTAGTTGCTACATTGTCTTCAAAATATAAGCGGCTGCATTTGTGCCCTCACTATTCCTTGAGCTCTAATATTGCAAACACATACCACTTCTCTTGCTGTTTGATCTGCAGTCGTTATTGTGTCTTCAAATATTCTACTGTTCCTCTCCCTCCATATCCCATAAATATATTCTGCATATATCATTTTCATTATTTTGACTTTACATGATTTCCCCTTTGTTTGTGGTATCACCCATGCCATCATCTGTGTATAGGATTGTATTGGAGTAGCATGTAGTCGTAGCCATTGCATAAGTCTTCCCCATACTATCTTAGCAAAACTGCATTCACCAAACAGATGTATATGTAATTCATCTGCACTATTACATAAGCCATATCTAGGATTTACTTGAATTTCGCAGCTTGCTAGCCTATCTGTTGTCAATAGTCTCGCGTTGCCATTGCATCCACATAATGAATATTGTCTTAGGCTAGCTTTATTAAGGTATTAAGGTTCTCAATGCCACCATGTTGTATCTTCCCAGATTGCCTAAGTATATTCGTTGGATACTACTCTAGTTGTGCTTTACTGTAGGCATTTGTTGAATTACACCTCTTGCCTCCATGATCTTTCTCACCATCCAACTTGCATGTTGGGGTATATTCATCTCCAGTATGCTTTGCCATTTTATGTATATCTATGAATTCATTTTATCCACATTTTTTCTTTCTTCTATGCCAGATCCTAGTATACATTAGTGATAGCAGCTCTATTCCAAACTCTGATGTTCACCAGATTATAGCCTCCAACAGATTTAGGCAAATACATTTTCTCTCATGCTATTAATGCTCTCTTTGTAATTGTATCTGATCCAGACCATATATAGCTTTTGCAGTATGACTCTATTAATTTCATCACTTTAGCTGGCAAGATAAATATTTAGGACCAATAAGATTGGATACCAAATATCACTATTTGAACTAATTGTACCATTCCATCATAAGATAATTTCTTAGATGTCCAAGATGAGATCTTTGAAACTATTTTTTCAATCATGACATTGCAAAGTTGTTAACTTCTTTCTATCAAATGGGATGCCCAAATATTTGAAAGGTAGTTTCCCAAGTGAATATCTAGTATTCTGCAGAATTTCCTGCCTAATATCTTGAGCAACTCCCCCAAAGTAGATTGCACTCTTATTCGGATTGGATAACAGTCCAGATGCAACACAAAATTGCATAAAGAAATCATGAAGAGTGGAAATTGATTTACTATCACCTCTAGCAAACATGAGTAGATCATCTGTAAAGCTGAACTGAGTTATATTTAGCTTACCACACCTAAGATGGAATCTGGATTTCTTGGCTTGCTTCAGCCCTTTGAGCAGCCTGCTTAGATATTCCATTGTAATTGCAAATAGAAATGGTGATATGGGATCACCCTGTCTGAGTCCATTGGCGACTTCAAAAGGTTTTGTCAACTCCCATTTATCATGATTGAATAGCTCATTGTTGATACACAAGTTCTCACCGAGTTAATGAATTTTGTGGGGAAGCATAAATATTATAATAGTTATTCGAAATACACCCTTTTAACGTAATTATATGCTTTCATCATGTCTACCTTTAGCATACATCTAGGGGAGATATGTTTCCTGTTATAAACTTTAACTAACTCATGATCAAGAATGATATTGTCTGCTATTTTCCTCTCTATGATAAATCCTGCTTGGGCTTCAGATATGATGCATGGCATGATTTTATGTAGCCTACCAGCTATGACTTTAGAGATAAGCTTGTATAACATAGTGCAACAAGTAATAGGTCTGAAATCCTTAAGTGTCACTGGATTAGGAATTTTAGGTAGCAAAGTGATGGTGGTGCAGTTGATTGCTGGAAACATCACCCTGTATGAAAATAATTCCTTCACTGCAGCATACACTTTTTCTTTGATCACTGGCCATGCTTTCTTGAAGAATTCTGCATTATACCCATCTCTACCAGATGTTTTATCACTTTATATCCCTTTTAGAGCCTCATCTATCTCTTGTTCAGTAACTTCAGCATTCAAGTCTTCTTGTTATTGCTGTGTTAGAGTTGGACCTTTCCTCATTACCATCATGTCCACAGCTGGGAGTACATGTGCACTAGTTCCCATTAAGCCTTTAAAGAAGGACACAATCTTCTCCTTTATAGTTGCATGATCTGTTATGATACTCCCTGATAGTGTCTGTAGTTCAAAAATTTATTTTCTCTGCCGCCTCTCCTTTATTACTGCAGAAAAAACTTGTTATTAGCATCATCCAATTTAATCCAGTTTGCTCTAGCCTTTTGTTGCGGTATCTTTCCTCCACCATTGACCATGTTTTCATATTTTGCAACTATTCCTTCTCCTGGACTTTAACAAGTCACTATAACTATTTTGCATATGGCTTTGTATGTGACAAATGGTTTGTCTTGCTTGATCTATCTTCTCATCTACTCCTTTGAACTCAGTTTCATTCACATGCCTAAACTACCTTATCATCCTTTTAAGCTTCACCTAAATATTTTTCATTTTCCCTGATACTTTGTTTGATACTTTGTTCCTGCTCCATTCTTCCCTTATTATCATTTCAAAATCAAGGTGACTTTCCCATAGAATAAAGAATATGAATGGGCTCTTGGTGAGCTTCCTAGGATGCCTTATATTGATGCACATGGGATTGTGATCTAAAATATAAGGCTCCCCATATTCAGTACACCCTGCTGCTTGTTGGTCCCTATGAAATAATCATTATGTTCAGACACCACTATGAGATAACAATACATCCCACTCTGCTTCCCAGTTACTAGACAGTGAATAAACTGGTCTTGTTTGTCTAATGATTGTATTGCATACACTTGCTCATCCCATATGATCCATACCCTTCCATTCAAAGCATACTCATAGTTTGTCATCTTATTCCACCCAGGGACTATTTTACTAATCACCTTTCCTGTATTTCCTTCTTTCATCTTTGTTTCAATTATACCAGCCAACTTGATATGTTTATCCCTTATGTACTGCTTTATTTATTTTTATTTATACCTCTTAGTCAATCCCCTAATATTCCAAATTATCCAAGTTATTGGTGAATAACTATTCCACCTCCCCAAGCAGGTGGTCTATTTTTCTCAATTCTTTCCTCTTCTTGTTGCAATATCTAAAAGCCATTTTTTTGTATTTATTGATGTAGTTCCCAGTGACATTCTGCTATTACTAGCCAGAACTAGCCTCTCATCTCTTTGTCAGTACTTTGCATTTATTTTTCTTTCCTTTTATCCCTTGTTACCCTTGGATTTCCGAAGCTTTCATTAACTGTAACTGCATTGTCATTATCATGCTTTAGAGATTTAGTTGCACCCTCATTTTTCTCTGTTTGTTTTTGCTGCCCTTGTCCTTTACCTTGCCACCTTGTAGTAATTTCCCCCTGCTTCTTTCTTCCTATATACTGATCTTCTTTATTCCCTATCTTCTCCAATGTGCAGTCATGTCCTATCTTCATGCAGTATATACAATATTGAGATTTTCATTCATGCTCTACCTGCAGTTGGATCATTCTCCCTGATGGTTCTTGCAATGTCAATTTTGTTGGAAGCTTTTTTGTCACATTAGCTTCCACCAAAATCCTAGCATATGAGATATGCGTCTGCTTAGTGGTACATTCATCAGCAAAGAGTGATTTCCCAATAACACTTGCTAGCTTACTTAGTGTCTTGTTACCCAGTAGCTCATAGGCAAATTAGGAAAGGTGATCCACAATGGAATCTCCATTAGAAACTCTGCCTTAATGTCAAAATCTGGAGTCCACTGTTCCAATATCATTGGTCTTTCATTAATAGTATATGGTCCTCCATAGAGTATGTCTTTCAAATCCCCTATTGTATCAAAATTTGCTATGTAATATCCTTCTTCATGCAAATACAAATCTGGAATACTCGCTCTACTCCAAGGATTCGTTATATATTTCTCCATGAATTTATATCTTGGTGTATCCCCAATTATATAAATAATTAGGGCACACTCCCATTTTTTATTTTGAGCTTCAATTTCTTCCCTATCTACTTTTACCACAGTATTACCATCAACAATTTCTGGTGGAATATATGATAATACCATACCATATTCTGAGGATCTGTTGCCATCAAACAAATTTGCCCAAGTTTTCTCCATCTCCGACGCTGCTGCATGCAGTATCTTCTCATTCTTTAGCTCTGTTGTTACTGTTCCATTGACATTCAGCTCAACTGCTGCTACTTTCTCCCTTTGTTTCGTAGTCTCCATATATGTACTTACTGGGGTGCCTTCACATGAAGATGAAGACACATTGCACTACACTGCACTAAGATTTATTCTTTTTGATGGTCCCTTAGTATTACTGGGTGAGCCTAATTTCTGCGAATTAGGCTGAAATGGGTGTCTAATTGGGGTGTTACTTGTTGTATGGATCCCTTATCTAAGGTATCTACAATTACTATTGCACTGATGGATTTGCCGACCGTCACGAGTGGCTCTCATTTAGGTTGTCCTCGCTTTCTCACCATGGCTATTTCTCAGATGGTGTACGTTAGCATAACGTGCGCCGAGAGCTTAGAGATAAAAAGCTTAATAGTTTATTACTTAATTACTTCCTTTACCTTACTGTTACTATTACGTTAAATACGTTGTTTGTTTTGATTGTTACTTAAATTTATTTTATCGTATTATTAAATTTGTTGTTACATAACGATGAAATGTGCCGCTTTATCTAAGACCGATTTGATGTGGTCACATCTTTACCTTGTCTTTTTCTCTCAATCTCACCCTTTATTATTATTGAATAATTTTATTTTATCATTTACCCTACTTTTTTTATAATAATTTTACCCAGTATAATAATTTTTCTTTATAATATTGCAGGTTTATTCTTCATATTGTTGGTGCATGGTATCATAAAAAAATGAAAAACTACACAATCTATCCAAATATTGTATTAATCAAATGATAAAGTACAGTACGATATGATATACTATGAAACGATACGTAACAACACTCCAAACAAGTTGTAAATATAAAAAAAACACCTAATTTAGATAAGGGAACTCATAAATAAAAGGGAGGAATTATACCTTTTGCAAAATACTCCGTAGCACAAACAAAATTAAAGTGTATGCACCTAAATATATAAACAAGGGAATTCATGCATATACATAAAGGATATAATTATACATAACTTTAGCAAAATACTCCTTAAATATTGATGGTGAATATAGAATACTGGAATGTTTTTATGGAAGTATTTGGCTCTGTCTTTTTCCAGATGGATTCTAATTTATTCTATCGTTGAGTACAATTCATATTTTTTCTTGAGAGATACGCTTGAGCATAATGCAATTCTTTAAGTCTCCAAATTTACTTGGAAATATCTTATACATGTGGTATAATGTTCTAAACGTCAATATCACACAAGAGGGAGGGGTGAGGGATGATTTTTGTGGTACCCAATTTTTCGATCTAGAAAAACCTGGTTCTTCTAGGTGCTCTAATAGCTACTATTTGCGGAATTAAAATAACAGAAATAAAAAACGCAGAGATTTTTACGTGGAAAACACCTAGCTCAAAAGTTGAAAAAACCATGACCTATTACTCCGTAGGATTTTTCCAAACTTTCACTAAAATCAATGAGCCAAAACGACATTTACAAACTCTTGTAAACCTAAGGATTAAACTCTAATCCTAGTGTGGCACACAACCTCAACTGCTGCGACACTTTCAAGTTAACTCTAACTTGAAGACACAAAGTACCTAATACAAATGCTTATGCGAAACCTGAAAGGTACAAATTCAAAAGCTACTAAATTGAACTAGACTTAGAATAAATATAATGGAACCGGTTCTTCTATCTCGTTCAAGTAGCCTCAGGCGTACACACTTATATCTCACATATATTGGTTGCAAAACAGACTTGCTCTTTTGCTCTCATTTATGTTTAACTTCTGCGTATGTGCAATATTTTTAAAAGAGAACAAACTCAGTTATTTATTGAGTTAGTAATTAGAGTTTGATTGAGACTCCATTTCTTATACTTAGATGATTTTGAATCCTTGACCAATACAAACTCCAACCCTTATCCTAGATTAGGATTGTGTTCTCCCCTCATAACGAGACTGTTCTCCTTATCCCAAATGCAATCTTTTCGATCAGTTCAGAAGATATTGCTGCTTGATCTATAAGACATATCTTCCTCACGTGCATCACATATGCAATGGTTGATATATACTGTGTCACACCAGATGGACTAGGTCCATCACTAAGTTCTTTCAATCTTCAAAACTTCAAATAAACTTGGGCCAATAAATTTCCCATTTTTGATAATGATAACCTCTGTGCTTTTACTGATCAACGAACCTACGGAACTCAGCTGAAATATCAACACGTAAAGTTTTAACTTATCATTAAGGGCCAGATTTAATTAGGTCATAACCACTGTTCAGATAATAGAGTTTAAGCACAATATCTTTCTCCTTTTGGCATTATCGAAAAGTAGCATAAATAATGTGAATTCTGTAATATCAATTATTACTCACTTCTACTAGGGCAACTGCAAATGAAAGCATGCTTTAGTTAATCAAAAATCAACTTGACAAAAAGAACTATTAAGATCAGAATTAACATAGAGCAAGAAGACTACATATTTTCATTGATAAGCAGTGCTTCTACATAACAGTTCACAAAAATAAAGAACAAAAACTATCAACCATGAGCAAAAACAAAAGAAAGTCCCGAATTTGGGTCACTGGGGTTTTCTAGACTGGTTCAAAACAGGACAAGGAAACCTACAACTTTGAGGAGCTAGAGGGTTGGGTTTATAGCAGATTAAGCATTGTTTGGAGCATACCTTCAATCTTTTCTTTTTCCTTTGCAAGTTCAGCTCTTAACCCATTCCTCTCTTCTTCTAGTTCAACAACTCGAGCTTGAAGCCTTGCAATCTCAGCATCCTTTTGCCCTACCTCTTGAACCAAGGCTTTGACCTTTCTATTTACTGGAGTCTTCACTGATAAACCAAGTTCAACAGGGCCTATACTGAGGAGATAATCACATGCCTGGAGAGTCTTGATGCCAAAGTGCTCTTTTCTGGAAGTCATTTCCTATTTCTTCAAGGGAATGCTCAGCTTGTCCAGCACAACTGTCAGAATAAACCCATAAGGCATGGAAAGAGACTTTGAACCATTGAGCACCCTGTCTAGTTGCTCAATAATGAAAGCAGGCCAGTTAATCTGGCTTTCCTTCCACCAAGCACTGCATGAGGACCAGGTCCATGTAGTTTTTTGTATGCCTCCCCTCCTGTCTAGGTAGCAGGCGCTTGTTCACAAATTCAAAAAGAATTTTATGCTTTAGCCTAATCTCACTCTTTTGAACATCCCTTGCTTCAGGCACCTCCTCAGCATCTTTAATCTCACAAAATTTCCTAGTGATTTGAAGTTCAGTAGGCAGACCATCTAGACAAGGCCTCCTTTGCCTTGTGTAATCATCATAGCCTCACTTGGAATGTTCAGGATTCTGCCAACTCAGGTGCATCAAATTTCACCTTCACCCCCTTCACTATGCTGGTTACCAGCCCATTCTTCACAGTCCCATTAGCCATGAATTCAACAAGTTCTTTTCTGGCCAATCATCCATCAATCTGAAAGACCATGTCCTCCCATCCTTGTGCCTCCAGTGAAGTCAACAATCTTACCATGTCTGGCTCCTCTAGGTCTTTGAGCAATCTACCCTTTAGAATTTTTCTTTTGCCAAACATAGCAAACCTATCTTGTTTTTGTTTTGACTCTTCTTCTCATTCTTCTTTACTCCGCTCTTCATCCTCTTCTTCAATTATTTATTCGTGTTTACCTTTCACAGCTAATCTATTTCTCTTAGCTAGAGAGGGTTCAGTAGGTACAGACTTGGAGGACTTCTTTGCAGAAGACCTGGTTCCCTTTGATTTGGCAGTGGGAACTTTCTCAGTTTGACTCCTCTCTTGATGGACCAGTTCCATCTCTTCTTCTACAACAGCCTCAAAACTTTCAACCATTTTTGCTTTTCCCTTTTCTTTCTTCTTTTTCTTGCTCTCCTCTAGTGCATTTTACAGTTCTGCTTCACTTTGCCTCACCCTACTTCTTTTAGCACTACCCCTAGGTGCAACAGACTTAGGTGTTGAAACTTTGCTCTTTTTAGTTGGTTTAGACGCAACAGGGGTCCTTTGTGAGGAGACCTTGCGCTTCTTTGGGTCATAATTGGCCTCAACTTTCTTCAGTAAGTCTACCAAATTCTCCTCTAAAGATGAACCAGGTTCATCTGGTTGTTCACTCAGGTTTACCAGTCCCTCAGCAGCTTCACCTGACCTATTTCCCCCTGATTTCATACCTCCATCTTCTCCAGTACCATATATAGCTAAAACTTTCCCCTTCTTTTTCTTTCTCATTTTATGTCACGGCCCAAAAATCCCTCAAAAGGCGTCGTGATGGAACCTAGTCTCTAAACTAGGTAATCCTAACATTAACTGAAATAACATCGATATTTATCAACTTCAAATAAAATTTTCTCTAAACAATATACAATTCCCAAAACCGGTAGTACATGTCACAAGCCTTTCTAAGAGTAGTTATACAATATAATTACATCATTGTTACAAAGAGAACAAATGGAAATAAGTACAATTGAAGGTGACTCTGAGGAATGCGAATGCTATAGCAGGTTTACCTTGAGTCCCCACCGCAATGAATAGCTACAATCTATCAAATTCCTAGATCCGTACACAAAAATTTATAAGTGTTGTATCAGCACAACCGACTCCATGTTCTTGTAAGTGTCTAGCCTATCCCGACGAAGTAGTGACAAGGCTAGGACCAGACACTCACATAAACTTGTGCAGTTTATAGCGTACAAAATAATAAGAAGCAAATAACAATAATGGCGACAATGATCAACCAATGATATAAATAGCAGGCAACAAAAACACCATAATTTCTTCTCAACAAATAATAAATACAAGTGCAATCAATTAATCGAGTTCTTCAAATACAAATCTTTCACCTATAAATACTTCAAGTAAATAATCTCTAAGATAATATGTTTTTCAATAAATATATTTCGAATATTTTTCCTTCAAATAAGCATCTTCAAAGTAAGCATCTTTTGAATATAATTCTTTCGGGTAAAGGTCACCGTGTGATGCCTCATTTTATAATCATAAATAATATAGGTCTCAGCCGACTTTTATATTATCACGGCACCTCGTACTCACATATTTATATCTCATATTGCACAAAAATATCATTTATTCAGTTCACAGGTTCCATAACCCAATACAATGAAGAATGTTCAAGAAGACTCATTCACTTAACATAAAGTAGAGTACATCTCCCAACCCAAATGGAAAACAACAAGAAAAGATGATGTTATTTTTGGAAAATCATTCGATTTAGAAAATACCCTTTCAATTAAAGTACAATATTGAATGAATCATTACGTTTAATATGAGAAATAAAAAATTGAAACATAGTATAAATTCCTTTTTAAGTAAAGTAAAACCTCAGCGGTTTAAGGAAAACAAAGGTATACTTCACTTTCTTTTCACATCTTGTTGCAGTCGTGCAACCCGATCCCATTTCCTGTATCTTGTGGTAGGCGTACCACCCGATACCATTTCATAATATATAAGTGGTTGGCGTGCCACACGATCCCATTTCATATTGCATAAGTGGACGGCGTGCCACACGATCCCATTTCATAATATATAAGTGGACGACGTACCACGCGATCCCATTTCATAATATATATATATATATATATATATATATAAGTGGAAGGCGTGCCACACGATTCCATTTCATAATATATAAGTGGGCGGCGTGCCACACGATCCCATTTCATAATATATATAAGTGGACGTCGTGCCACATAATCCCATTTTACAATATATAAGTGGATGGCGTACCACACGATCCCATTTCATAATTTTATAAGTGGACGGCGTGCCACACGATCCCATTTAATAATTCATAAGTGGACGACGTGCCAGACGATCCCATTTCATATTAAATAAGTGGACGGCGTGCCACACGATCCTGTTATATAATATATATGTGGACGGCGTGCCACACGATCCATTTCATAATTTATAATTGGACAGCGTGCCACACGATCCCATTTTATAATTTATAAGTGGAAGGCGTGCCACACAATCCCATTTCATAATTTATAATCTTTCTAGAAGAGGCCCCGTTAGGGGATTTTATCAACATAAAGAATTAACCCGGCAAGGGCACAATTAACAACTTAACTATCCCGGCAAGGGAGAATACATATAAATTTAAATCCCGACAAGGGAACAATAATTCTCTAATAAACTATCCCTGCAAAGGAGAACCAACTATAACCAAACTTATGAAATTTCTACATAACACAATTCATACAATTACTCAGTCATAACAATTACTTGCTCAACTTCAAAAATCTTCAACCAAGTGCTCATAAGCATCAAATAAGAATACAATAATTTAGAGATTTAGAGCTCACTGTCATGCTCGACCCCCAATGTATAGATACTCGTCACCATACCTATATGTCGGACACAATACATAACAAGTAGCAATTATACTCAACTCCTATTCCCTCAAACTAGGGTAGACCAAAAACTTACCTCGCATTGCAACCAATCCAAAATTCCAACAAACCTTTGCTTCATGAATTCGTGCCCGAAATTTCCAAATCTAGTTATAAACAATTCAATTCAGTCAATAAAAATAATAGGAACTAATTCCATATAAAGTTCTACATTTTCCAATTCAAATTCAAAATTGGTAAAAATTCGCTCATGGGGCCCATGTCTTGGAACCCAACAAAAAATACGAAATATAAAACCTCATCCAACCACGAGTCCAATCATACCAATTTTACTAAAATACGACATTAACTCGACCCTCAAATATTCAAATTAAACCAAGAGGGGTTTCAAGATTTTCCTACCTAAAATCACTAGTTAAATGCCAAAATAAGTAATCGATTTGGATAATCTAATCAAAATTAAGTTAAGAACACTTACCCCGTTGTTTTCTCTAAAATTCTCCTGAACATCGCCTCTTCCTGAGCTTCAATTCTATAAAAATGGAAAATGGCATTTTATCCCATTTTCAGAACATAATGTTCTGTCCAGAAAATTATCGGTACTGTTTACTCATTCGGGTACTGTTCAAGGGGGTACTATTTCTGCAATTTTTCCTAAGTCCGAAATCACTCTGAGACACCTCTGAAATACTCCCGAGCCCTCGGGGCTCCTAACCAAATACATACACTAACTCAAAAACATCCTAGGAACTTAACCGTGTGACCAAATTGCAAAAATAACGTCATATATCACGAATTAAGCCTTAAAATCCATGATTTCTTCCAAATTTCATAAGACTTCAAAATTTTCATTTTAAGCCCCAAACAAGTCAAACGACTTCCGTTTTTAACCAAACTTTACAGAAAGTACTTAAACCACATATAAAACTTATACCAGGCTTCGAAGCCAAAATACAGGCCCGATACCATCACTTTTCAATCAGTTTTCATTTTTATTTTCCTTAAATATTTTCAGAAAATAATTTCACAGAAAAACTCATTTCTCAAACCTAGGAACTCGGAATTCGATTCCAAACATATGACCAAGTCCCAAATCACAATACAGAACTACCGGAATGGTCAAAGCATTTATCTGGGTTCATTTTCTCAAAATATTGATCGAAGTCAACTCATTTGAGTTTTTAAAGCACTAGTTCACAATTTAATCTATTTTCACATAAAAATCTTCCTGGAAATTATATGGACTGTGCACGCAAGTCGAGAAATTATTTGTATCAATTTTTTTTAATGTCTTAAAACATAGAGATGGTTATTTAATTAAAGATGACATCTTTGGGTAATTACATTTTACTAGATTCAACCCCTTCAATATTTTTAACAGACCCTACCAGAACAAACCTATTATCTTCCTTTTCAACAACATTAGAGAATAATGAACTAGGTTTACCTATGGTTTATTGACTCTTGTTATTGTCAGAAGACCCAGGTTCTTCTCTATCACTAGCAGAGATGAATTTTTCAGACTCGGAAGTTGAGTCAGTCTCTTTGGCTGAGACTTCCATCCTCTGACTAGCCTGTAATCTTTCGTTCAATACTCTCCTCAAAGAACCAGATGCAACTATTTTTTCAAACTAACATTTTCAGGCGACGAAATCTGGGTTTTAGGGATTCACTAGGAGGTGTGGAAGATGAGGTGTTAGGGGAGACTGGTAGTGGAGTTCCAGGGTTTTCTTGAGGATTAGTCATGGCGGAGAATTTTTGGAAATTTTGGGGATTTCTGGAGAAGAAAGCAGATGATCAGAAATTCAGGAATTATAGTGACGGTTATGAGTGATTTGGTGGGGTTTTAAAGAGAGGTCATGATTAGGGTAGTAATGGCAACCTTTTCAGAATTCAATAAGGAGTCTAATCAAGTTAGAATCCCAGTCTCCTGAGTTATTAATGAAAATTGCTAATTTTTAGGGAAGAGACCCATTATAGTTAGACTCCTAGTTTAATGAAACTGGTTCAATTGCCCAACGGATAAAATTTTCTAGACGTTTGGTGTAATTAGGACTTCTTCTCATGATTTATTATTTTATCTTTCTAATTATGCAAAGTATAGAAACATGCCTGAACTTTCTCATGAGCATATATTGATGAATCGGGTTCTTTAAGTAGAACTTCTATTGATTATGCCTTAAATGTCAGAATAGAAAACTTTGTATGAGATCAGTGAGTCATATAAACACATGTCACATGAGTATACTTGTTAAAGTATGAGAGTGATTAAGAATTAGTCTAGATATTTACATGAATTAAGAACCCCTGACCAAAAATATTTTTTTCTTTTCATTTTCCATTTTTTCATTTTTTTTTCAATTTTTTCATTGTGCATTCTGAACTGGACATTTTAGGTGATCTTAATCATCCCTAATTCCAACATGTTCCATTAAAAGTTTTCTCTACTCAGTGCCTTAGTGAAGATGTCAGCTATTTGTTTGTCAGTAGCACAAAATTCTATGAAGATTAATCTGTTCTCATAGTTATCTCTTAAGAAGTGATGTCTAACATCTATGTGCTTAGTCTTTTTATGATGAATAGGTTTCTTTGTCATACTTATAGCACTAGTCTTACCACAGAATATTGGTATGCACCCGACTTCAATTCCAAAATCTATCAGTTGTTGCTTAATCCACAGAAATTGAGCACAACATGAACCAGCAACAACATATTTAGCTTCAGCAGTAGAGAGAGCTACTGAATTCTGTCTTTTGGTAGCCCATGATACAAGACAAGAACCCAGAAAGTCTGCCATACCTGAGGTGCTCTTCCTATCCACTAGGAAACCCGCATAATCAATATCAGCATATCCAATTAAGTCAAAATTACTACCTTTGGGATACCAAAGATACAAATCAGTGGTGCCTTTAAAATATCTCAATATCCTTTTGACAGTTGTCAAGTATGACTCCTTTGGATTTGCCTGGAAACGAGCACAAATCCCTACACTGAAAACAATGTCAGGTCTGCTGGCAGTAAGATACAAAAGTGAACCAATCACACCCTTATACAACTTTTGATCAACTGATGAATCAGGTTCATCAATATCTAAGTTAGTGGTAGTTGCAATAGGTGTATCTATTTCTTTGGATTCTTCCATTTTAAACTTTTTGATTAGTTCTTTTGTGTACATCTGCTGATGGATCATAATTGCATTTGGACATTGTTTGATCTGCAAGCCTAAGAAGAAGTTGATTTCACCAATCATACTCATTTCAAACTCACTTCCCATTAGTTTTACAAATTCCTTACTCAACCTATCTGTAAAGGCCCCAAATATTATGTCATCAACATATATTTGTACAACAAGAAAATCTTTACCTTTTTCCCTTAGGAACAAAGTGCTGTCAATTTTACCTCTTTTGTAACCATGCTCCAGTAGCAACTTTGCAATCTTTCATACCAAGCTCTTGGGGCCTACTTGAGACCGCATAGAGCCTTATCTAGCTTGTACACATCTTAAGGACACTCCTTGCTTTCAAATCCTAGAGTTTATTTCACAAATACTTCTTCCTTGAGGTTTCAATTTATAAAGGCACTTTTGACATCCATCCGATGAAGAGTAAATTCCATATGTGCTGCAAAGGCTATGAGGAGTCTAATTGCATCAAGTCTAGAAATTGGAGCAAAGGTCTCATCATAGTCAATGCCTTATTCTTGACTGTAGCCTTGAACACCAGCCTTGCATTGTTTCTTGTAACTGTTCCATCTTCATCTAGTTTGTTCCTGAAGACTCATTTTGTCCCACTGACTGATCTGTCCTTGAGTCTTGGAACCAAATGCCAGACTTGACTTCTTTCAAATTGATTGAGTTCATCTTGCATAGAATTGATCCAATCTGCATCGTGGAAAGCCTCAATAATATTTTTGGCTTCAATGATGGACAGAAAAACATCAAATGCACATAGATTCTTCAGTTGAGATCTAGTTTTGACTCCAGATGTTGGATCATTGATGATGTTCTCAATGTGATGAGAACTCGGGTACTTGTAAGATTTTCCTACCAACTGGTTCCTGCTAGATGCTTCTTCATTGTTCTGTTGCTAAGGAACAGGTTCAAGTACATGTTCCTTCAGAAAATTTTGTTCAATTTCTCTCAGATTAGTTCCCCCTGTCAGGTTGAGTGGAAGGACATGTTCCATCACCAGTTCCTTCCTTTGATGCCACTTTGACTTGTGTTGTGGCTTCAGTCAATTTGTTTACTAGTCCAATGGGTTCATCTTCATGTTCGTGTCTCTTAGGAAGAATGTTAGATTCATCAAATACAACATGTACACTTTCTTCTACACACATAGTCTTTTTTATTAAATACTCTATATACTTTGCTATGTGAAGAATATCCCAAGAATATTCCCTCATCACTTCTGGGATCAAACTTACCTATGGAGTCTTTGCCATTATTGTGCACATAGCACTTGCAAGCAAAAGCCCTAAGATGGGATATGTTTAGTTTTCTCCCTTTAAGTAACTCATCAAGAGTTTTCTCTATAAGAGGTCTAGTCATGCATAAATTGATTATTTAGCCTACAGTGTTTATAGCCTCTGCCCAGAAGCTGTGAGGTAGTTTACTGGAAAGAAGCATGGTCCTTTCTATATACTCAAGGGTCCTGTTCTTCTTTTCAACTACCCCATTTTGTTGAGGGGTCCAAGGAGCAGAGAAATTATGATATATTCTATTTTCATAACAAAATTCACCAAACTTTGCATTTTCAAATTCAGTTCTATGATCAGACCTAATGGATGCAAGTAGATTTTCAAATTGTTTCTGGTTTTTTCTAACAAAAGCGGTGAAGATTTCAAATGCTTCATCTTTAGAGGTTAGAAACAGCACCCAGGGAAATCTAGAATATCACGACCCGAATTTTCCACCATCGGGGTCATGATGGCGCCTACTAATAGGAGCTAGGCAAGCCAACTCATACTTATATTTCCATTTTTAAAAATACTTATTTAAACCTATTTTCAAAAATATTAAAATTTCAGCGGAATAAATAAATTTAGCGGAAAACTTAACAAATTTTACTAGATGCGATACTAAAAATTTCAACATAAAACACTACCCAAGAATTAGTGTCACAGTACTCACGAACATCTAAGAATAATACACATAACCGACTGAAAGAAATAAAATACTGTTTGTCTCGAATATATGAGATAACAGACTAAAAGTAAAGATAAAGGAGACGTCGGGTCTTGCGGATGCATGCAACGCTACCTCGGTGTCTCGATGATCAAAAGCTAACACACGCACTACTACTGCTACTGCTGTCCAAAACCTGTATCTGCGCAAAAAGAGCG
Source organism: Nicotiana benthamiana (assembly GCA_034376525.1). Taxonomy (NCBI): domain Eukaryota; kingdom Viridiplantae; phylum Streptophyta; class Magnoliopsida; order Solanales; family Solanaceae; genus Nicotiana; species Nicotiana benthamiana. The sequence goes on along the minus strand of CM067333.1, from coordinate 28,774,166 downwards.
CAGAGTGTAGAATCAGCACAACCAACCCCATGTGCTGGTAAGTGCCCGGCCTATCCTGGCGAAGTAGTGACAAGGCTAGGACCAGACACTCACATAAACATGTACAGTTCAAAATACATATATGCAACAGAAATGGAAAGAAGCAATATTAAATATTTGGGAAGGGAGAACATACTATGGTGTAGCATAAATTATAGTAACAGAATGTAAAATAAAGAAACCTCAATTAAGGAGAAGGGGTAAATATATATAAACAAGTGCACGGCACCAACCATCGTGATTTTACTCTTGTTCTCACCAAATAATCAATTAAAATGTATAGCATCACCCATCGTACTTTTACTCGCAAACTCTCATATCAAGGCACGGAAAGACCCATCGTGCTTAATTATTCAAAACATGGCACGGAAAGACCAATCGTGCATAATATTTCAAAAACATGGCACGGAAAGACCTGTCGTGCATAATCACTCTTCCTTACCCAATCCATAATCACAACCAATCAGGGCAAGGGAAACAAGCATATAGCATTAGATTTTTTCCCAACAAAGGAGAATAAATTAATGACAATCTACACATCCCAACAAGGGAATAATTATATCTCTTTATCTTTCACTCACTTCTTACTCGATCTCATATCATCGTTCGAGTCAACGCTCCAGGGAATTCACAATTCATAATTTCCTTATCATACCTTCCATGCTATTTAGCAATCAATAATTAGATGTGGAATAGATACATCAATGTCAAATAATCATGAGTAAAGACTCACGGTCATACTAGACCCCCAACGTATAGATACTTTTCACCATACCTATACGTTGGACTCCGCACATAGCAATTAGCAAATAGACTCAACTCCTATTCCCTCAAGCTAGGATAGATCAAACACTTACCTCGAAGGTTTACGGCAAATTCAATCCTTAAGCAATGCCCTTTCCTTTCGAATTTGGCTCCAATTCAATTGTATATATACATAACTGATTTAATATCATCAATACTACTCAACAGAATAATCCAAATGGCTAAATATATATTTTACAACATTCTGCCCGGAATAGTAAAAATCGACCCCAGGCCCACATAGTCAAAACATGAGGTTCAAACCAATTTCCGACAACCCATTCATCCACGAGTTTAAATATATAATTTGTTCTTAAGTTCGACCCCAAAACGAGGTCTAAATGACAAATTATTTGAAAACCCTAACGATACCCAATTCTTTAATTTTCTACCTATTTTCACATGTCTAGGCCTGAGAATTCAAATAACATTGATGGAAGATGAAGAAAAAGAGTCAAGGATCACTTACCCAAGAAGATTGGTGAAGAATTTCCCAAGAATCGCCCAAAAATGGTGTTGGAGAAGAGAGAGTTGAGAAATGGCATGAAAATCCCTTAAGTGTTCTGTTTTTGGACTTAAAACCCCATTTTTTTTGTACTACCGCGCTGCGTGGGGCGCCGTGGGGCATGCGGCGTTAGGGCAAAATGATTGCGGAGATGAAATTCGGACCCTGCTGAATTTTGTACAGGGGCGGCGCGGTAGTGCAATTTTCTGTGCTTCTTTGGTAATTTGGTCATAACTTTGCGTACGAATGTCCGAATGACGAACGGTTTGTTGCGTTAGAAACTAGAATCAGAGATCTGTAAGTTGATAGGCTGTTCATCACCCAAATCATTATATAACTGGGGATATGATCTTTTAATGTGAGGTCTTATGCGCACTCATTTATAACTTTGTCTATTATGAAATTTTCCAACTTCAAAAGTTTCTGTTAACCATCCGAATCACCCTGAGGTCCACGGGACCTCAATTAAAAGAACAAACATATATTAAAACATTATTTGAACTTGCTCGAGCGATCCAATAGCCAAACTAATATCAAAACCAATGATTTGAAACTTAAATCCAAGAAATCTTTCAAATTTTCCAATTTAAGGCTGAAACACGTCAAATGATGTCCGTTTTCAACCAATCTATACAGATAACATTAACGCTCATTTAAGATATGTACCGGGCATCGGAACCAAAATACGAGCCTGGTACCATAACTTTCTAACTCATTTTCATTTCAATTTTTCATATCATTTTCAGATAAATAATTTCTTTCAAATTTTTGTACTCGGGCTTGGGACCTCGGATTTCGATTCCGGGAATACGCCCGGGTCCCATATTTTTCTACGGACTCTTCGGGACCGTACCCAAAATGTTGACCAAAGTCAACTATATCAATATTATTATCAAAATTCATAGTTTTTAACACAGAGTTCATATATTTCCACATAAACGTTTTTTGGCTTCTCGCCCGGACTGCGCATGCAAATCGAGGTAACCAAATAAGAGGTTTCAAGGCCTATAAAGCTCGAAATGACTAATAAAACAAGTGATGACCCTTTAGGTCGTCACATTCTCCACCTCTAAAAAACCTGTTCGTCCTCGAACGGACAAAAGAAAGAAGCACCTGAGTCAGGGAATAGATGGGGATAATGGCTCCGCATATCAGACTCAGACTCCCAGGTCAATGCCCCATGAGGCTGACCTCTCCACTGAACACGCACCGAAGGAAAACTCCTCGACCTCAACTGTCGAACCTGCCAGTCTAAAATAGCCACCGGCTCCTCCTCATATGATCCTTGTCCAATTGGACAGTACTGAAATCTAACACGTGGGAAGGATCGCCATGATACTTCCGAAGCATGGATACATGAAAACCCGGATGCATGACTGACAAGCTAGGCGGCAAGGCAAGTCTTAAGCCACCACCCCCACGCGATCGATTATCTCAAATGGGACAATAAACCTAGGGCTAAGCTTGACCTTCTTCCCAAATCTCATCACGCCCTTTATTGGCGATACACGGAGCAATACTCGCTCATCAACCATGAAAGCAACATCTATGACCTTGCGATCTACATAACTCTTCGTCCTAGACTGAGCTGATCGAAGTCTGTCCTGAATGATCTTGACCTTATCCAAGGCCTTCTGCACTAGATCTGTTCCTAATAATCGAGCCTCTCCCGGCTCAAACCATCCGATTTGGGGACCGACGCCGCCTACTATACAACGCCTCATACGGAGCCATCTGAATACTGTACTGGTAGCAATTGTAGCAGGCAAACTCTGCTAAAGGCAAGAATTGGTCCCATGAGCCTCCAAAATCAATAACGCAAGATCGGAGCATATCCATCAAGAATCTGAATAGTCCTCTCTGACTGACTCTCCGTCTGGGGATGGAATGATGTACTCAGTTGAACCTGGGTGCCTAAATCTTTCTGAAATTCCTTCCAAAAATGCGAGGTAAACTGCGGACCTCAATCTGATATGATAGATATAGGCACCCCATGAAGGCGAACAATATCCCTGATATAAATCCCTGCTAACCGCTCGGACGAGTAGGTGGTGTCAATAGGAACAAAATGTGCTGATTTGGTTTGCCTATCAATAATAACCCACACCGCATCAAACTTCTTTCGAGTCATCGCAAGGCCAGTAACAAAGTCCATAGTGATCCGCTCCCACTTCCACTCAGGAATCTCAATTTTCTAAAATAAACCACCATTCCTATGATGCTAATATTTAACCTATTGACAATTCAAACACCGCACTACATACGCCACAATATCCTTTTTCATTATGGGTCACCAATAATGTTGCCGCAAATCCTGATACACCTTTGTTGTCCCTGGATTAATAAAATACTGGGAACTGTAAGCTTCTTCTAAAATCAATTCTCGAAGACCATCAACATCAGGCACGCAAATTCGCCCTTGATATCTCAGAACTCCATCATCTAAGGTGACCTGCTTGGCACCTCCTCATTGAACCGTGTCTTTAAGGACAAATAAATGGCAATCATCAAGCTATTGATCATGTGTACGCTAAAATAATGAAGAGCGAGCGACCGTGCAAGATAGAACTCGACTAGGCACAAAAATATCCAACCTCACAAAACGATTGGCTAAGGCTTGAACATCCATAGCAAGCGGCCTCTGACTGACCGAAATAAAAGCAAGACCGCCCATGCTGGCTGACTTCCTGCTCAAAGCATCGGCCACCACATTTGCCTTTCCCGGATGATATAAAATGGTGATATCATAATCTTTCAACAATTCCAACCATCTTCTCTGCCTCAAATCTAACTCCTTCTATTTAAACAGGTACTGAAGGCTCTTGTGATCAGTGAATACTTTGCATGCCACGCCATACAAATAATGCCTCCAAATCTTCAATGCGTGAACAATCGCTGCCAACTCCAAGTCATGAACTGGATAGTTCTTTTCATGAACATTCAACTACCTCGAAGCATAGGCAATAACCTTGCCATCCTGCATCAAAACTGCACCAAGCCCAATACGGGAAACATCATAATAGATAGTATAAGGTCTCGAACCTATGGGCAAAACCAACACTGGTGCTATGGTCAAGGTTGTCTTGAGCTTCTGAAAGCTCACCTTGCATTCACCTGACTATTCAAACTGGACACCTTTCTGGATTAGTTTGGTCATTGGGGTTGCAATAAATGAAAACCCCTCCATGAATCATTGATAATAACCAGCTAATCCCAAGAAACTTCAGATCTCTGTGGCTGACATTGGTCTAGGGCAGTTCTCGACTGCCTCAATCTTCCTCGGATCAAACCAAATACCTTCTGTCTTCACAACATGACCCAGAAATGGAACTAAACTTAGCCAGAATTCACACTTTGAAAATTTGGCGTATAGTTGACTATTTTTCAAACCCTAAAGAGCGATTATGCAGTGCTGCTCATGCTCCTCCCGGATGTGGGTGTATATCAATATGTCTTCAATGAAGACTATCACGAGCAAGTAAAAAAAAGGCATGAACAGTTGGTTCATCAAATCCATAAGAGCTGCTGAGGCATATGTCAGCCCAAAAGACATGGCCCGGAACTCATAATGTAACTTATCTCTTTATTTGCACATCTCAATATTCCAAATTCTCCTAGCTCCTTTTTGTTTTTGAAATTTCGGCAAAGTATCCCCTGTAACAGGGCCTATCCACCTGTCAGACTGATACCAAAACAACTCCTGGCAATTCCACAACACGACAATGCACCATAAAGCATATATCAAACAGAAATGGCTAAATATGAATAGAAACTGTACAAGAATTGTCAAATAAGCCAAACAGGTATGACTCTCATTTAAAATATAGTACAAGATTTTTATTTTTATAAAAGAGAAATTTTAAACACATCTTTTCACCGCTAGGACCTTGTCCTTACATAACATCCACCGCAGCTTCTAGCTCGGTTCAAAATATTTTACATTATATAAAAATTTAGGATCTCATCCTCAACCCTAAATCACCAGTACTTGTACATTATACCAACTGAAATCTTTCATTTCCTTTCTTTATTCTTTTCAATAAATTTCCGTAAAATAAAACCACAACATAAAATGAACCCTCATACCGATAGGGCATATAATTGACAATTGAAATTAATTATCCTGAAATTACATCAAAACCCACTGTAGTAAGTAATAGAAAGTTACTTTTAGCTTCATAGATGTTCTTAGTAACAGACGCGTAATAATAGGGATAGGTATCTCCATATAATAGCCCAATTAGAATATTCACATAAGTGGATTTGAAGATTACGAAGCTCACTCATGAGTGGAGCACATTAAGAGGATTTGCGTCAATTTTTCAAAACCCAATCAAATTAAGGAAAAATATCCTTTTTATGACGACCAGAGTTGTACATGTGATGACACTATCTGGTGTAGTGACCTCAGTCATACCATAGAAATTATATTAACGGCTGGGTATCCGCCTCTAGGAGTCTCACCTCCACCTCTAACCTCCTGAACCCTACCTCTGTATGGTCATGTAAGCTGAGTATTGACTGTAACAGGCAAAGTAGCCTGTGTGCTTTCACAAATTATACTCCTCCAATCTACCACATTCACAACAATTCCTTTGAGGCTCAGCTAACTTATTGAACCTAGTGACATATTCGAAAATTGTCAAGGCGACCTGGTACAACCGTTCAAATCACATATTGCAGAAAATCCGGGAGGTAAACTCCTTCAAAATTTTCTTAAAACAAGAGTTGAGTACGTAGTGTTGCATTGGACAGTCTTCCCTCTTCATAGACTTGTCACATACACCTACGGCCAATTTCCTCTTTTGCTATGTTGGCTTGACATTGCTGAGCTACCCCATTTATTCATATACTCTTCACTATTCCTTCGGGACGATTCTTACCCTCTGCAGAGTACCAAACCTTAAATATGTATAATTATTTGGCGAACCTTTCTGTACCATGTATATATACATCCCAAGCCAAAACTGAAATAACGCATGGCCATACATTCCATTAACTAATAGCAACATTCCCCATTTGGCACTAAGTCAAGTCACAACATCCGATAATCCACAATATTTTTCCTTCACAACTCAAATAATCCAACCAAGACATCAAGGTCTGTTGAAACCTTGCATGATTCATTAGGTGATTTCTTGATACATCTGCATCTTCCGTTGGAACCACAACTAGTCTGGTAAATATATTATCTTTCCAATACTTTTATTTGCCATCCGAAGCACAGTAAAATCAACCCCCTAGCTTTCGACTATTCCCACGTTCTACAATACCCCATAACATCGATCAAGAAAATTCTGTGGGTTCTCAAAAGATGCATCGTTGAAGGTGGTAGCGAAGGGTTTGGTGACACCTCTCCGACCTTTGCTAAACTTCTACGGGTGTCGTTGATCTATCACCGGCATTTGCCATTGTTCGCTGAAGAAGCGGTATGTGACTTCGACATTCGTGGGAAGACAAGAGTAAAATTTCAATTAGCTTTTGAAGAACAAATTTGCACGACAGGAAAGAATGAAGGATAAATTTTTCCTAACTCTATAGCCTCTGGGGATAAATACAGACGTCTCTGTATCGATCCCTCAGACTCTACTAAGGTTGTTCGTGAGTGGTGAGAGCTATGTAACCTAGTGCTCTGATACTAACTTGTCACGACCCGAATTTCCTACCATTGGGGGTCATGATTGCGCCTACTAATAGGAGCTAAGCAAGCCAACTCATACTTATATTTTCATTTTAGCAATACTTATTTAAACCTATTTTCAACAATATTAAAATTTCAGCGGAATAAATAAATTTACCGGAAGACTTAACAAATTTTACTAGATGCGATATTGAAAATTTCAACATAAAACACTACCGAAGAACTGATGTCACAGTGCTCACGAACTTCTAAGAATAACACACATAAGCGTCTGAAAGAAATAAAGCATTGTTTGTCTCCAATATATGGGATAACAGACTGAAAGTAAAGATAGAGGAGACACTGGGTCCTGCGGACGCATGCAAGCCTATCTCGGTATCTCGATGATCAAAAGCTAACACCCACACTACTGCTGCTGCTGCTGTCCAAAACCTGTATCTGCGCAAAAAGAGAGCATAGTGTAGAATCAACACAACCGGCCCCATGTGCTGGTAAGTGCCCGGCCATCCCGGCGAAGTAGTGACAAGGCTAGGACCAGACACTCACATAAACATGTACAGTTCAAAATACATATGTACAGCAGAAATGGCAGGAAGCAATATTAAATATTTGGGAAGGGAGAACATGCTATGGTGTAGCACAAAATATAATGACAGAATGTAAAATAAAGAAACCTCAATTAAGGAGAACGGGGTAAATATATATATATATATATATATATATATATATATATATATATATATATATATATATATATATATATATATATATATATATATATATATATATATATATATATATATATATATATATATATATATATATATACACATGTGCACGGTACCAACCATCGTGATTTTACTCTCGTTCTGACCAAATAATCAATTAAAATGTACGGCATCAACCATCGTACTTTTACTCACAAACTTTCATATCAAGGAACGGAAAGACCCATCGTGCTTAATTATTCAAAACATGGGACGGAAATACCCATCGTGCTTAATAATTCAAAAACATGGCACGGAAAGTACCGTTGTGCATAATCACTCTTCCTCACCCAATCCATAATCTCAACCAATCAAGGCAAGGGAAACAAGCATATAGTATTAGATTTTTTCCCAACAAGGGAGAATAAATTAATGACAATCTACACATCCAAACAAGGGAATAATTATATCTCTTTATCTTTTACTCACTTCTTACTCGATCTCATATCATCGTTTGAGCCAACGCTCTAGGGAATTCACAATTCATAAATTCCTTATCATACCTTCCATGCTATTTAGCAATCAACAATTAGATGCGGAATAGTTAACTCAATCTCAAATAATCACAAGTAAAGACTCATGGTCATACTAGACCCCCAACGTCTATATACTTTTCACCATGCCTATACGTCGGACTCCGCACATAGAAATTAGCAAATAGACTCAACTCTTATTCCCTCAAGCTAGGATAGATCAAACATTTACCTCGAATGTTTACGGCAAACTCAATCCTTAAGAAATGTCTAAGGGTTGTAGCGGAAGAATTCCTCATCTGCGAGCTATTGGGGATATATTCTCAGGAAGGAAGCCCTTTCCTTTCGAATTTGGCTCCAATTAACTTGTATCTATACACAATTGATTTAATATCATCAATAATACTCAACAGAATAATCCAAATGGCTAAATATATATATTACAACATTCTGCCCGGCATAGTAAAAATTGACCTCGGGCGCACGTGGTCAAAATACGAGGTTCGAACAAATTTCCGACAAACTATTCATCCACGAGTTCAAAATATAATTAGTTCTTAAGTTTGACCCCAAAACTAGGTCTAAATCACAAATTATTTGAAAATCCTAATTATACCCAAATCTCTAATTTTCTACCTATTTTCACATGTCTAGGCCTAAGAATTCAAATAATATTGATGCAAGATGAAGAAAACGAGTCAAGGATCACTTACCCAAGAAGTTTGGTGAAGAATCGCCCAAAAATTGTGTTGGAGAAGAGAGAGTTGAGAAATGGGATGAAAATCCCGCAAGTGTTCTATTTTTAGACTTAAAACCCCATTTTTTTGTACTACCACGCCGCGTGGGGTGCCGCGGGGCATGGGGAATTAGTGCAAAATGATTGCGGAGATGTAATTTTGGACCCTGCTGGATTTTGTACTGGCGCGCCTCGCGCCGCAGGGGCGCCGCGATAGTGCAATTTTCTGCACTGCTTTGGTAATTTGGTCATAACTTTGCGTAGGAATGTCCCAATGACAAATGTTCTATTGCATTGAAAACTAGACTCAAAGATATTTAATTTGATAGGATGTTCATCACCCAATATCATTATATAACTGGGGATATGATCTTTTAAATTGGGGTCTTATGCGCACTCATTTATTACTTTGTCTATTAAATTTTCCAACTTCAAAAGTTTCCGTTAGCCATCTGAAATTACCCCGAGGTCCACGGGACCTCAATCAAAAGCACAAACATATCTTAAGACATTATTCAAACTTGCTCGAGCGATCCAATCGCCAAAGTAATACCAAAACCAATGATTTGAGCCTTAAATCCAAGAAATCTTTCAAATTTCATAAACTTTCAAATTTTCCAATTTAAGGCCGAAATACGTCAAATGAAGTCCGTTTCAATCCAAACTTTACAGAAAGCAATTAACGATCAATTAAGACATGTACCGGGCGTCGGAACCAAAATACGAGCCCGATACCATCACTTTCTAACTCATTTTCATTTCAATTTTTCATATCATTTTCAGATAAATAATTTCTTTCAAAAATTCAGTACTCGGTCTTGGCCTTGGATTTCGATTTCGGGAATACGCCCGGACCCATATTGTTCTACGGACCCTCTAGGACCGTAACATCATGTGTCCGGATCCATTTACCAAAAATATTGACCAAAGTCAACTATATCAATATTATTATCAGAATTCATAGTTTTAAGACAGAGTTCATATATTTCCATATAAAAAAATTTTGGCTTCGCGCCCGGACTGCGCACGCAAATCGAGGTGACCAAATAAGAGGTTTTCAAGTCCTCTGAAGCTCGAAATGACTAATAAAACAAGTGATGACCCTTTGGGTCGTCACATAGAATAATCATAAAAAAGAACCATTACATATTTCTTTCCACCTCTACTCGTGGTTCTCATTGGGCCGCAGAGATCCATATGATCCAGTTCCAACGTCTTGGATGTACTTACCATTTTCTTGGGTTTGAAGGATGACCTTACATGCTTCCCCTTTGCACATGCCTCACAAACTTTGTCTTCCTTAAATTGATATTAGGTAACCCTATCACCAAGTCTTTGGAGACTAATTTGTTCAATTTATTTAGACTGGCATGACCAAGTCTTTTTTGCCAAAGGAGGGGATCATTAATTAAAACACATAAGCAAGTGAGTTTATTTTTCAAAGAGAGTTGACAAATCTACAATGTAAATATGGTTAACTCTCTTTCCATGCAAAACAATCTTATCAGTAGTAAGGTTAATCACAAAGTATTTGGTTGAGGTGAAAGCTACAAGATTACCTCTGTCACATAGTTGCGACACACTTATCAGGCTATATTTCAAGCCACTGATCAAATAGACATTCTCGATGGAAAGAGAGTCTGTCTTTCCTACCTTTGCAACCCCAATGATCTTGCCTTTCTTTCCATTTTCAAAGGAGACATTATCTCATTTAAGGTTCTCAAGTGAAAGGAACTCGTCCTTGTTCCCAGTCATATATTTTGAGCAGCCACTATCCATGTAGTATATTTGGCTACTCCCTTTCACTTGGACCTGCAAAATGAAATCATAGGTTAGTCTTAGGAACCCAAACTAGTTTAGGTCCCTTTTTATGGGCAAAAGGATGAATTAGATTTTACTTTGCCCAACCAGGTAGTTTGTGTTTTTCTTGAACAAAGGCTTTATTCTTTTGACTGGCCTTTTCTTTGCATTGCATTCATTTTAATAATGGCCAGTATTATCACAGTGTGTGCAGATCTTATTCTCAGGAAGTGTGAGGTACTTGTTTTTGGGATCCCATTTTGGAGCTTGTGTCCCAAACCCAAGTCCTCTCTTGTTGTTGCTGTGATGTTCTTGCAGACAGGAGAGTGTATCAGAAGCCTTGTTCCATTTGCATGTTTTGTCTAGTTCATGCTTTACCTTTCCTAAATCTTCCTTTAGGGCCTTAATCAATTCGTCTTTCTTATGCATTTCATATTTTATTTTTCCTATATTTTCTTCTAGTGTGAGAAATGATTGATTAGCCATTTTCTCTCCTCTCCCTAATTTCAGTTTAATATTTTTAGATCTGAGTTGTAGAACATTATTTTCAAGTTCAAGAACCTGGTTTTTCAACTCAGCATTTATGTTGTCACTCTCATCAACCCTAGACTCTTACCTTTTGCATTTTGCTTCTAGGATAACACATTCCCTAGAAAGAACATCATTCTCACTGTTTATTATTTCAGACTCATCAATGAAGTCCAATAATAGCTCAACCAACCTTTCTTTAGACAAAAATTTAAACTTTTACTTAAGATGTGGGATACTTACCTCCTGTTCATCCTCTGATTTTCCGATGGCCATAAGAGCTTTCTCATCTTCAGCTTCATCTTCTGAGTCATCATCTGAGGTTTCTACCCATGCAGCAACCATAGCTTTAGTTGAACCTTTGTTCCTTCTTCCTGCTTCTTCTTTCTGCCCTTTCTTTATTTCACTCAATCTCCTATTAAAGACGGTTTTTGATCATGTGATGAGCCTTTCCACACTTGAAGCAACCATCATTAGTTTGCTTCTCAGGAGCTCGAGGTTTGTTGAAGGTTATTCCTCTTTGAAGACTCTTTCTTCTCATAAGATACTTTTTGAAATCCCTGGTTATCATAGGCATTTCATCATCTTCAAGATCTGATCCTTCTGATATTCTGAGAGCCGGACTTCTTTCTTTCTTCGGAGAATCCATCTTCATAGTCTGCCTTCTCAATTCATAGGCAGTAAGATTTCCAATCAGTTTATCCAATTTTAGGGTAGAAGTTTTCTTGGATTCCTGAATGTTTATGATTTTGCTTTCCTAGGAAATTGACAGAACTCTAGTTAAGATCTTCTCAACCTTGTCTTCTTCCAGGATAATCCTTCCAAGAGACTCAAGTTCATTTGTCAGTATAGTGAACCTACTATACATCTATTGGATGGTTTCTCCATCCTTCATAGTAAAATTCTCATATTGAGAATACAGCAGTATTCCTCTTGACCTCTTGACTTGAGGTGTTCCTTCATGGGCCACTTGTAAGGTATCCCAAATTTCCTTGGCAGTATTACAGCTTTGGATCATGTTGTACTCATCTGGACCAAGTCCACATACTAGCCATTTCTTGGCCTTTGCATTCTTTTTCCACTTCTTTAAGTCATCAGCAGTGCAATCAACTCTTGTCTTTGGAACATCCAACCCTTCAACAATCTTCTTTGTTGTGGCTAAAGGACCATCAGTGATGATGTCTCAAAGCTTATAGTCTTCCCCCATGATGTGGTCTCTCATTCTATTCTTCCACCATGAGTAGTAGAGACCATTGAAAAGTGGAGGCCTAGAAATGATTGCTCTTCCTAGTTTCCAGGTGATGCACTCATGTTGATCTTTCCTAAGGTGTTAACCTCTTCAAGGATAACCCGCTCTAATACCAATTGATGTTTTAAACGTAAATACCACAAAGGAGGGAGGGATTTTGTGGTACCTAATTTTTCGATCTAGAAGAACCTGGTTCTTCTAGGTGTTCTAATAGCTACTGTTTGCGGAATTAAAATAACAGAAACAAAGAACACAGAGATTTTTACGTAGAAAACACCTGGCTCAAAAGGTGGAAAAACCACAACCTACTACTCGGTAGCATTTACAAACTCTTGTAAACCTAAAGATTAAACTCTAATCCCAGTGTGCCACACAGCCTCAACTGCTGCAATACTTTTAAGTTAACTCTAACTTGAAGACACAAAGTACCTAATACAAATGCTTCTATGAAAGCTGAAAGGTACAAATTCAAAACCTACTACAATTGAACTAGACTTAAAATAAACACAAAGGAACTAGTTCTTATATCTCGTTCAAGTAACTTCAGGCGTGAACACTTATATCTCACATATATTGCTTGCAAAACAGACTCGCTCTTTTGCTCTCAATTATGTTTAACTTCTGCGTATGTGCAATACCTGTAAAAGAGAACAAACTCAGTTATTTATTGAGTTAGTAATTAGAGTTTGATTGAGACTTCACTGCTTATCCTTAGACGATTTTGAGTCCTTGACCAATACAAACTCCAACACTTTCCTAGATTAGGATTGTGTTCTCTCCTCGGAAGGAGACTGTTCTCCTTATCCCAAATGCAATCTTTTCGATCAGTTCAGAAGATATTGTTGCTTGATCTTTAAGACATATCTTCCTTACGTGCATCTCATATGCAATGATTTATATATACTGTGCCACACCAGATGGACCAGGTCCGTCACTGAGTTCATTTGTCAATCTTCAAAACTTCAACTGAACTTGGGCCAACGGGGTACTTCTTCAAGTCTCCAAATCTGGAATGAAATCAAAGGGAATGAGGACTTTCTTTAACAAATTCAAGCATAATTAGTGTAGAATTGTTGTGAGAGAATTTAGCTTATTTTTATCATATTTACAAAATATTATTTGTAATTACAATTTTATCAAACATGAACACATTTTTTAAGAGTAAAAAAGGTAAAAAAATATTTTGCTAAGGGTTTTTGTATTTTTAATATAGTACTAATTTTATGATATATGCATTGCACGTGTACACTAACGCAAAAGGTAAAAGAATTTTTAAAAAGTCATATAAATATTATATCAACATATTGTGTCTAAGTTATATAGTGATGAAAGTTATATCCTAAAAATGATAAATATTGATATTATGTACCTAACTCAATAGAGAAAAAAATTCACGCATAGAAGTTCTCAATCTTCCGCCAATATATTCAATTAAAAATTTATTCTTGTTCTATAATATCATCATTCCTTATTATTCTTCCTTCCCGAAGTCCACCAAAAAATAAATTAAATTGATAAATGCATTAATCAACCAGGAAACTAAACCATAGATCTTAGTGCCCATGAGAACAAATTAAAAATTGGGATATCAACCGACCCTTTTAAAAAAAGATATTAAATATAAGTTTCCTACTTATTCTTTTTTAGTTTTGAACCTAAGACATTTTGACTTCTCCTCAATAGGAATATTAACTAATTCATTTTCCCTTTTTAAACCAACGATACTCACTCTTTATTAGGGATACCAATATTTGGATACGCGCGATAGGAATATTAACTAATTCTTTTTCCCTTTTTAAACCAACGATACTCACTCTTTATTAGGGATACTAATATTTGGATACTAATAATTATATCTCTTTTTCTTTTTGTTCACTTTTTACTCAATTATCATGTCATTGTTCGAGCCAGAGCTCCAGGGGATTTACAACTTATAATTTATTCTCACGCTTATCACATTATTTAGAAATTAACAAATAGGTGTGTAAGAGTTACATCAATATCAAATAATCACAAGTAAAGACTCATGGTCATGCTAGACCCCAACGTATAAATACTCTTCACCATGCCTATACGTCGGACTCCGCACATAGAAATTAGCAAATAGACTCAACTCTTATTCCCTCAATCTAGGATAGATCAAACACTTACATCGAAGGTTTACGGCAAACTCAATCCTTAAGTAATGCCCTTTTCTTTCGAATTTGGCTCAAATTCAATTGTATCTATATACAATTGATTTAACATCATCAATACTACTCAACAAAATAATCCAAAGGGCTAAATATATATTTTACAACATTCTGCCCGGAATAGTGAAAATCGACCCCGGGCCCACGTGGTCAAAACACGAGGTTCGAACCAATTTTCGACAACTCATTCACTCATGAGTCCGAATATATAATTTGTTCTTAAGTTCGACCCCAAAACGAAATCACAAATTTCTTGAAAACCCTAACTTTACCCAATTCTCTAATTTTCTACCTATTTTCACATGTTTAGGCCTAAGAATTTGATGATAATCCCATATTATTGTCTAACAATGACCACAAGTGACCTATCTCTAGTTTTCGCCTGAATTCTTACTCAACAATCACCAAAAAACGAGATTGAAGACTAGGGCACAAAACCTTACCTCTTTGATGAAGAATTTGTGATTGGGTTCTTTGATTTTTGAAGATTGATGCAAGATTTGGATGATTTAAATGTTGGGTTCCTCCTTCTCTCTCTAAAATGCTCTCACCTCTTTCTAAAAGCTCGAGAAAATCCCAAAATAACAAACCCCTAACGAGTTAAATGAAATGGGGTTCGGGTTTTAAAAACCCTTTTTTTACTACCGCACCGCATGGGGCGCCGCGGGGCACGGGGTGTCAGTGCAAAATGTTTCTGGAAGTGAAATTTCAGACCATACTGGAATTTGTACAGGCGCGGCGCGGCGCACCGGGCGCCGTAGGGGGCGCCACGGTAGTGCAATTTTTTGCGCTGCTTTGGTAATTTGGTCATATCTTTGCGTAGGAATGTCCGAATGACGAACGGTTTGTTGCGTTGGAAACTAGACTCAAATATCTTTAATTTGGTTAATACTTATATAACTGGAGATATGATCTTTTAAAGTGAGGCATTGTGCGCACTTATTGATAACTTTGTCTATTATGAAATTTTCTAACTTCAAAAGTTTCCGTTAGCCATCGAGGCAACTAATAGTGAGGTTTTGAAGGCCTCGGATGCTCGAAATGACTAATAAAACAAGTGATGACCTTTGGGTCGTCACAATGGATGTTTTGAAATGAAAGTTTATCTATTTCTGAATATCCAGAAAAAAAGGTTCCCGAAATTCCTATGTAAAATCTTCTCTTATGCTGAGGAATATTATACAACATAGAACAAGATCAGAAAACAGGTCACTGTTCTCAATCTTTAGACTTTCGGCTCGGCAATAACTAAACTGACAGTTGATATCTGAAGATTAGTTGGCACTGGAATCTCATCTGAATGGCCAGAAATGCAAAGATTTCCATGATCATCTTGCTCCCAATAGACCTCGACCATAAGGCCTCGAGTGTTCTCTGCTGAAATCGTGCCAGGGATCTCCATATACTTTGATCCTAGAGGTACCTGTATTGAATTTCGTATTGCAAATTAATCACTTTGTTTTTCATCTGAATGCTATTCAACCAGCTAATAGGACACGAATTTAATTTATGCGCACTAACAATGTACAGTATATTACATCATAAGGTTAAGATGACCTACAATAATAATTACATATGCGGAAAGCGCGACTTAGGTGGTTTGGTCATGTGAGGAGGAGGACAACAGATCCCTCGGTGAGGAGGTGTGAGAGGGTGACATTGGAGGGCCTACGAAGAGGTAGAGGTATGCCAAAGAAGACGTGAAAGAGGTGATTAGGTAAGACATGACTCAACTTCAACCGTCCGAAGACATGACTCTTGATAGAAGGTATGGATTAGGGTAGTAGAGTAGGTAGTCTAGAGTGTTCATAACAGTAGTATTGATGCACAGTCTCGCCTTCTGTTGATAGTAGGTTTTTATGACTAATCTTTGTTTCCATTCATTGTTTATCATCTTACTATTTTGTTGTTTGTATTTTGCTTTTATGACTTTTTGGTACTGTTCCTTCGTCTCAATATTTTCATTAATATGGTGCTTATTCTTTCCTCGGCCAAGGATCTAATGGAAACAGACCCCACAACAGCGTCCCCACAGCAGCGTGGGATAATAGGGAATATGTTATTATTGTTGTTGTTTGCTCTTTATAGTAATCTTAATTTGGTAAACTAAAATGCAGTAAAAACTTGCTATAATTGGTTACATGCGTTGATATTGTAAAAATCTTTATACTGAGAGTGTACGCGAGTTAAATCTATAACACAAATATAATTCCCAAGTAGTGCACCTACTTGGAGAGTAGTTCCTGATGGTAAAATCAGTGGTATGATAGTTTCCTCAGATGCAGCCACTTCTAGCTCTGCCTTCTTTGCAATGTTCAAGAACACTTCTTCTAGCGTTGTAAGACCTATTTGGATATTTAATATACCAAACTCCATTTTCCTATTTTCAAGCTCTGCAAAGAAATTCTGATACAAATGTGCAAATAAAACATAGTAGTGAGTGATCAAAATACATGTTATGCTTGTCTTCAGGAACCTCATGATCGGTACTTACTTCGAGTAGCTTTTCCTTTTCGTGAGGAATAACAAAAGTCAAGAAGGATTTATCTTCCTCTTTTGGTGTGACATCTAAATGCTGTAAGGCAACTTACTAAGTTAAACATATTTGTTTGTCAACTGAAGATGGTTTTTTAAAGCTTATTACAAGAAAGTACCTGTTTGAAGAACTCCTCAACAGCCTCATGATGCTTGATGTCTAGTGTATTTTCCATGTCATTCATATTGTCAGCAGTTTTACTGAAGCTAACTTTAGCGATAAATCCAACTCCAAATCGAGACTTCAGTAAGGTTGATGTTCCAATGCAACGAAGTCTACCCTTTGCCATTATTCCAATACGATCTGATAAAATATCAGCTTCCTCCATAGAGTGTGTTGTCAGAACAATAGAACGTCCTTGCTTTGCAGCATCAATTACACTCCAGATATGCCTCCGAGTTACAGGATCCATACCAGTTGTCTACAAATTCCATGAATTTACTTCAGAATTGAATAACCAATATACTATTTGTTACACTGTAGCTTCTAAATATAGCATACTGGTTCATCTAAAAATAGAAGTTTTGGATCTCCAATCAATGCTATAGCTAAACTGAGGCGACGTTTCATTCCACCACTGTAGCCACCTGCTCTCACTTTGGCAACATCATCAAGTTTCACATCTCCCAACAATTTTTCAGTTTCCTGACATTCAAGCAAATGGAGAAGTTTTTAGTGAGAATCATATGCAATAACCACTTCTTGAAGAGTCTATAGAAAAACGTGGCAATCTATATAGGATGAAATATGACTAATGCATATAAGCCAGTGAATTCACAAGTATTTAGATAGAGATAAATCACATTCTTTTACCCCGATAAGGAGTAAGGATGGCGTCAGACACTTACTGATTTTTTTGAAGTCGGGGATAAGCCTTTGATGGTGGCGAAGAGTTCAAGGTGCTCTTGTCCGGATAATGCATCCCAAAGTGTGTCGAACTGAGATATGGCCACGCAAAGTTAGTGAAAGAAGAACCAAGCCAAGAAGAAGCACAGAACAACAACAACAACAACAACTACCCAGTATAGTCTCACAAAGTGGGGTCTGGGGAGGGTAATATGTAGACGGGCCTTACCCCTACCCGAAAGGGCAGATAGGCTGTTTCCAATCGACCCTCAGCTCAATGGAGGAAAGGAAAAACAAAAACAAAAACAAGAAGAAGCACAGACTTGAATTGAAAGGTAAAGATCAATGGAATAGCTACCTGTGAGCAGACTCCAATCAGCTTTCTTATGTTGGAGATACCAACCGAATTTCGAACAGAGTTTCCATAGATCAGTGCTGTCAGAAAACAACAAATATGAGTTATGTGATCATTCATTCTCAATCAAATGAGAAAACAGTTTAACTTGAAACTTTTCAAAAGGATTGCTATTACCATTTCCATGAGTGACTGGAGTTATACCAGTCAAGCAACTAATTACAGTTGTTTTTCCAGCTCCATTTGGTCCCAAGAGACAAAATAATTGATCCTTCTCAAGATTTAACCAAAGACCCTGAACAAAAAGGATCATTCTTAATATTTAACTATACATTCTGAATGAAAGGGCAACTTCTTTGCATTGCAACACATCTTCTGTTATGCTACAATAAGAAAAAGAAAATTTTCAAAAGTTTTCCTATGCTGTCTTAATAATGTAGAGACTGCAGAAATATTGGAGGGCAAAATGTTTGATGAGAACCATATAATAGATGATGCCTTCACTAATTTCAAGTGCAGATTCTAAATGATAATATTTGGCTAGTATGCATCTTATGTCATGTAAGGGTCAAGGCATAGATGGAACAAAAACCAACTATGGTTTCTAATTTTCTCATTCAGTTTACCAAATACTACTTCCTATCCAAGTTTCATGATAAATTCACCTGGACAGCCTTATAAGGTTTCTTAATCTTGCATCTACAGTAGCAACATAGAAGGCAGCAAGAATGGCAACTTAAGCTTATTGTCCTAGAATACATCTTATTAAGATCTTGTAGCTGCACAGCAACATTAGGATCAACATTGCCTTCCTCCACTTGTTGTTTCACTCTATTTTCCTCATCAAGAACATCTTCATCATCTTGAGTAAAACTGTCATGTGGCGGCGCAGAACCAGAACCGCAACATGGGGAATTTTCTGAATTTTAAAAGAGATTAAGCTTGGTTACTGTAAGGATGGCAATAGAACTTCTGAGGAAATGAGATTTAATAAATCAAAAACTCAGTAATACCTATAAACTTTTCTTCACCTCTTCCTCTCCAATATCCAGGTTTCAAAAAGTAATATAGGGGTTTTCTTACACCTGCTGATTTTGGCATGATATTGTCCAGGTAGATAGCCAAAACAAGCCAAAGGAAGAACGTTGCAATGAGCCATCGATAGTAATGGAGCTAGCAAGTAAAAATAGTTCAGGAAATGATCAAACAACTTCATTTTAGAAAGAAGATATATGGTAATAAGTTTTAAATGAATAGGCAAGAGATAAAGCCTATGTTGCTCGGACTCTGCAAAAATATTGCCGGGTGCGCGTCGGATCCTCGAAAAGTAGTGCGTTTTTGGAGGATCCGATACGGGTGCGGCAACATTTTTGGAGATTCCGCGAAATATAGGATAAAGCACAGCAACTAGGTATAGGATCTCTTATCATCTCAGGTACATGGAGAATTAGAATTCAGGAGAAATCAAAAATTGCAAGACATAAGATTCTTTTGCTATAAATCAAAAAAGAGAAATTAAAAATAAAACTCTACCATACAATTGAATAGCAATATGAGCCATCAATGTCACACTCCGAAAGCCTACTCCAGCTGATCCCGCCATTGTCTGCTGCAAATAATAACAGATTCAGACCTCCTGAAAAGGGATTAGGCGGAAAGAAGGACCAAATTGTTCTTCTATAGCTTGTTTTATGGCTTGTGTCACTATAGAGAACCCCTGAAAATGCCTGTAAGAGAACAAAACAAATGCGTTACAAAGAGATATTTAGGAGTTACTGCAACTTTAGATCAGGAATTGACTTGCCTGAGTTCCACAACCAATTACAAATATGGCAAAGCTGGCGGATGTAGTCGAAGCAGATTTGCGGATGAAGTTTGATATTAAGAAGGCAAAACCAACCTAGCACATCAAGATGCAAAAAGCTTTAGGTCCTGAAATACTGCGACGGTGGTTAAGTTAGTCATATATGATTGCTCTAATAGTCCAAAGTAAAAAACTCACCATGTTGAGTTGGAAAAGAAAGAACAAAAGTAGAACAATCAAAAAACTGTTTTTCAAGAAAAGGTGAAGCTGAAACATCATTCCAAAAAGAACTATGAGGAGCGATGAAAGGAATGTCATAATTCCCTCCCATATAAGCCACGAGCACCAATACGCAGAGTCAAAAAGTCCCATCACAGTCATTGCCTGTAAATCATATTGGAAATCAGACAAAAACTTGAATATAAAATCAAGGATTCTTAAAATAAATGAATATGTTACCTGTCGAAGTTTGAGCTCCTTCTCAAGAACCATTGAGCTGATCTGAAATACAAAACCAAACATAGAGATTGCATAGAAGAAGATTGGACTGAAAATAGCAACAAAAGCAAACTTTTGAAATGAATCTCCAGCTTCACGTTCTTCTATTGCAGGATGGGCAAATTCCTTGAGACCAACATTCCAGCTGAACTTTGAATCTGTGAAAGCAGGATACAATCTTAACGATACAAATGTTTTATTTTGATGATGATGCTTTCAGAATTTCTATCTTATATTACCTCCAAGCAAGGACCGTGCAATCTCTCGAGATGCAGCTAGTTGAAGGGGAAGTTGGAATTTGAAAGTTGGATCTTCAGATACCCTCGGAACTTGAATGTATGTAGAAGTATTTGTTACTACGCCATAACTTATAACTGTGGCATTTCGTTCCACGAAATGCAAAGCCCCAGGGGTACGCATTGGATCACTGAGAAGCCAATTGTTCAGGTCATCTTTTGTGCGGAATGACTTGACCTGAAACACTAAAACTTTAGTTGCTGCAGTACACCCAACGAACAACTTGAAGAGCAAACAGGTGGTAACTTGTATCTCATTCTTAAACTGATAAAGCAAAGGAATAATTCTTTGCCTACATTCATTCCAGAGAAAATACGTACATTGTCTTGATTAAATGTAAGTCCTGCCACAATATCTTTTTCGATAGTAAACATAATGAGTTCTATTGATAAAAACAGCACTGAGATAGAGACTACAACAACAACAACAATCGAGTATAATCCAACTTAGTGGGGTCTGGGGAGGGTGGTGTGTACGCAGAATTACCCCTACACTAAGGTAGAGAGGCTGTTTCCAAATAGACCCCGGTCATCCTTCCGTCCAAGAACTTACCACCTTGGGGAGACTCGAACTCACAACCTCTCGATACCTCTCGATTGGAAGTAGGGGTTGCTTACCATCAGAGTAACCCCTCTTGTCTAGCACTGAGATAGAGACTGTGATCGAGTATTTCCAAAGGGTGATTACAAAAACTCAGTTCCTTGTCTCTTCGAATTTTACAAGGAGCTGATGATCAGGAAGCCTAAAAAATTCCAATATTTAAATTCTCCATTTTACGCCAAAAATGCAAAAGAGAAAGATATAGTAGTAATTTAACCTATGAATGTTCTGTGCTTTGCCCTCAAAACACAGGAGAATTTAGGATATAAAGTTATGAGCCGAAAGCGATTAGTCACCATCCTTAATCTGCTTTTGCTAGAAAATCAAGCTATTGGATGGATTGTACTGTAAAAACGGATAGTGAAAGTTGTACCTTGGTAGGAGGAATAGGTCGACCTGGATTATTTGCCAAAATACCATTAACAATGGATTCAATTCTTTTGTTGCCACTGCCACTCCACACAAAGTCATAACACGGACGCTTAATAAAGAACTTGTGCTCGCATGGCGGTATAGGAGGATTCGTGAGAGCCTGAGGATCATTCACTGCCCCTAATGCGGACGGATGCTTGGAGCGAAAATCCATGGCCTTTTGGATTCCAAACAAGAGACCTAAGAAGAAGAGCGACGAAAATAATTGAAGAAATGTGGCTCTCTTGCTTCTCATTGACAGCAAGAAATTCTTCTTCAGTAAAGCAATCGTTTGTTGCCAAAACACTGAAAATCCTCTTTGCAATTCCATTGCCATTTCTAATTCCAAATCAGGCGAACTTTGGGTAGAGTTTCACTTTGATGAATGCATTCAGGACATGGAAACAATCTCTTTTTGTATATATGATCAAGTGTTAAGCAACTCTCTCTTTAAAAAAAATATTGGTATATTTGGGTTAAAATATGGAAGACTTTATGGGCATGGTGAAGTTAATAAAGGCAATGGCGAGTCTTTTATTCATTCTTCGCCGGGGAAACCAACGTCCTTTCTTGCTAAACCGTTTAAATACTTCCGCCATTTTCACTTTTGGAAAGACTATTCTGCCCCTAATAATATAACTTGCCGGCCCTTCTCCAATAAATTCAAATACTAGATTAAAGGTTGTTGTCAGTAGTTGGAGAAAAAGGTTTGTCGTCATTAACAGACAAAGAAAAAGATCCAAAGAAATCAAGCATAGGCGCGACGAAGCGTTGACGGTGACTTGGTAAACCATTTGCCTACGATGAGCAAAAAACAGATTGCAATTATTCTAATGGTTTGGATTATTTTCCTTATTGATGGTGAAGTAACCATATCACCGTAATTGGTTATATTTAGGCATTTTCTATCTAGAATGTACTACTTCTTCTATAGTTTCAATTTAGATGAGATAGGCATGGAGTTTAAGGCTTTTAAAAGAAGAATTTTTTAAAGAAAGAATTACAAAAAAATATATATGACTTCACACTATAATAAAAAATTACTCATATTATTAAATTTTACCTCACCTAATCTATATTGTACATATTTTGAAAATACTAGCTCTTGCAAATTCAAAATATGTGCTCTTACAATCATTGCTTCTAAAAGCTATGTAATTAAATCTGTGTTCTCACAATCATTATTGTCACTCTCTTCTTCTCACTTTTTTTTATGTATGCTTCAAGGGGCCATCCGCCATCACTGCTTCTCCCCCTATACTTGGTTGCAATGTAAAAAAATTGAAGAGCTGAATTCCACCATTAAAGGACATTCAAAGCTTTGCTTCAGAAAATAGAAATTCTTGTAATTCTTAGCTGTTTGGACTGGGTGTTGTTCCAATTGATTGAAAATATCAAAAGGAGTTCAAAATTTAAATTTGAAGTGATTTGGAGTAGATTTGAGTAAGATTTGAGTTCTATTTTAGAAAAAAAACGCAAGGAAGAAGACGAAGTCAATTTTTTGTATAGTTATGTATAATCTTATATAACAGTGTATATGAGTGTATAAATATATCGTATACACTATTATACACTTTTATACACCTTTATACAAATTTCTGTAGACAAACTTCTTCCACAGTTTTCAATTGCAATTCCTGTTCAACACCAGTCCAAATCTCCATTAAATAACTTCAAATTTTATATACAACCTCCTTATACTATTCTAACAAGTCTAAGTAAAACCCATTCCAAATTTCTCACAAAACCCACATATTTAACAACAACAACAACAACAACAACCCAGTGTATTCCCACAAGTGGGTATGGGGAGAGTAATATATACGCAGACCTTACCCATACCCCGAGGGGCAGAGAGCTGTTTCCAGGTGACCCTCGGCTCAAGAAGGAAACATGTGACAATAAACTCATATATTTAAGCTTGTTAAAAATCTAATTTTCACCACTCAAATAGATTTGGTTTGTTGAAATAATGTTTGAGTCACAATTACTAATTCAAAAATTAGCTGAAAAGCTTGAGCAATTTTTTAAAAAAATTAAATGGTAATTTTAACCTATTGGAGTTGGATGTTGAATCTTAACCTATTATTTTTGGGCTAGTTGGTTATAAATTGAAATATGTGCTATAAAATTGAAAAATGGGGAGCCTAGTTGTTCTTATGTGAAATTATCCCATTTTAATACTTGTAGCGTCTAAATTTAAGATGTAAAAGTTTTGTGGGGGCATCACATTTATGTGCTTATAAAAGTTTCTCGTTAAGGATAAAATGAACGGTTTAGAGTTAAATTATTTCTAAATTTAAAAATGTGTCATTTATTTTGGAACATACTAAAAAGAAAAGCACATCATCTAATTTGAAACAGATAAGTAACTAATTTAATTATTAAGTGGATAAAAAGAAGTAATTATTTTGAAGAAATTCTCAGTCTTTAAGGCTCAAATTCTATACATATCTTCTATATATTATTAAAAGGAGAAGAAAAAACTCTCTCCTTAAGCCAAATGACAACCTAACAAAATACCACATGGCATAATTAGTTATTAATTATTATTTTTGAATATATATATATATATATATATATATATATATATATATATATATATATATATTCAAATTGGGCGGGAGTAGTTTCAAGTTGGAGTTTTTAAATTATTTCAAAATAAAAGAAAAAAATAGTTATAAAAAACTACCCATTTAAATCGGGAAGTAGATTCAAGTTGGAGTATTAAAATAATAGTAGAATTACAAAAATAATGAATTACCAATTCAAATTTGGGAGTAGTTTCAAATTGAATTTTAAAACAAAATAAAAATAAAAATAAAGAAATTAAAAAACTTTCGGTGAAAAATATTAAGTAAAGAATATGCTAAGAAATGTTTCTATTAAAAATATAATAATATTAAATATTAGATGATGTAATAAAGAAAATTACATAACAAAAAATTATTAAATGCGCTCCCTGTATAAGTCATGATAGTTTAACAGAGATTTTGTCTATTAAAATTTAGATAATATTATTAAGAACAACAGAATAAAATTTAAAACCAAAAAATATTTCATCAGTAATAAGTTATGTATCTTCTCATATAGTAGAAAATACTAAACATTGGCTAATATAATAAGAAAAATATAGAACAAAAGTTATTGGTTATTATTTTTGAATTTAAATATATATAAAAAATAAAAATAATAAAATAATATATATATATATATATATATATATATATATATATATATATATATATATATATATATATATATATATACTTTATTTGAATTAATGAATTAGATATCTTATAATTATATATAATTGAAAAACTGAAAAATAAATATATAAAATTATAACTACCCATTCAAATTGGGTGGGAGTAGTTTGAAATTTGAGTTTATAAATTATAATAAAATCAAAAATAAAAAAAATAGCTATAAAAAAACAAAAGAAAGAGAAGAAACTACCCATTCAAATCGGGATGTAGTTTCAAGTTGGAGTTTTAAAATAATTTTAATCTAAAAATAAAATTAAAAAAATAATAAATTACCAATTCAAATTGTGGATTATTTTTAAGTTAGAGTTTTAAAATTATTTTAAAATAAATAAAACGAAAATAAAGACATAAAAAACGGATAGAGAAAAATATTTAGTAAAGAAATATGCTAATAAAACTTTCTATTAACAATGTAATAATATTAAATATTAGATGATATAATAATAAAAATATATAATAAAAAATTATTCAATGCGCTCCATGTATAAGTCCTGTTAGTTTAACAGAGATTTGTTCATTAAATTTTAGATAATACTATTAAGAACAATAGGATAAAATTTAAAATAAAAATATTTCGACAATAATAAATTATAAATCTTGTAATATATGATAAAAAGAAAGCGAATATAAATATTGGTTAATATAATAAAAAATATAGAACAAAAAAGTTATTCACTAACTGTATAAGTACCTTTGATTTAATAGAGATTTCATTATTGTGTATATCGTATTGACAAGTAAGATGACAATTCAATTTTATTAAAGAAATACAATTTAATAGGATCAAACAAGCTCAATTATAATTTAATTTAATTAATATTTTTTAATATTGATCGTGCATCGCGCGAGTGCGACTACTAGTTATTATTAAGAGTAAACAAATCTCTACCACTCCTGAATACCTTAACAAACTTAATTAGTTCTATTTTCTTTTTAAGAGATTGATAAGGCTATGTAACATAGCGTTTACTTTATTGTGGAAAATGAAAGTGATTCAGTATTCTAAAAATTGACACTTTGGACTGGAACTTTTGTTTTTTCTGCTTTTGGAAAAGTTAGGTAAGTCTAAGTGGGTGTTTGGACATAAGTATTGTAAAATTTTAAAACGGGTGGAAATTTTTTTCTAAGTTAAAATATTATTTGCAATTTAGAGTTGTATTTGGCCATGAATATAATTTTGAATTTTTTTAAATTTTTGTGAATAATTCGATTGAATTTTTTTGAAAAACAGTTTCTAGTAGTTTTTAAATTTTTAAAATTTTCAAAATGCATCTTTAAGTAATAAATAAAAATTTTACGAACAATCACTGATTTCGAAAAAGTAGAAATTTTTTTGGAAAAAAGAAAAAAAATTCTTATATCCAAACAGGCTCTAAATTAATTGCATGGTTTGAAATATGCATTGATGTCACAGTCCATTGTATAACTATAGGAAATTTATGTTTACATGTATGAAACCATAATGAGAAATTCGGAAGGAAAAAAGAAGAACCAGACTGTATTAACTTTAAAAAAGTAAAAGAGTGAGGTTTATACGATCCGGGTTCTTATTCCCTTGACATACGGATATGTATATGATTTGGTTTACCCTTAAAATTGGATAACAACTAAAGTTATAAGTGGTTTTAAGAATATATAATTTCAGTTGACACAAACTGATAAATATGAGAATTAATACTAAAAATCAATAGTAAAATAAAGCAAACTAATGTGATGAACAACCGCGGCCCTCAAGTTAAATCGCCCTCGAACCAAATGAGTATGCTATTGAAAAAGTTGGAACTGAATAGTGGAGCTTAAGAGAGAACAAATGTAGTAGTATATTGCTTAATTATGGGTGAATATATATATATTTACAAAATGATCATAACTCTCTTATGTAGTAGAGGAATTCTACTTATGGTACAATTCTAAATACAGAAGGTAATCTCACGATTGGCTAAATATCCGGTCTTGACTTGATACGTGGCGAGATTTCCGCCACGATCCTTGCATGGTCACGAATATCTCGAATTTTTGTTATTTGACCTAGCAGGCTTCCTTCGATCTCTTTCTAGCTTTGGTCGCGATCACGACTGGTCTCGATCTTGATCGACCACTGATCCACGAGCTTACCAATCCATCATCATACCATGTTTCGATATAACCGAGGCCGAGCTTTAATCTGCCACCCCGATTTGGGTTAGTCATACAAAATTAGAGAGGCCCGATTTTGACCGTATACAGGTAGTCCCCTCATTTTTTGGAGTGTAATGACAAGAAACGAATTGGAACTTCCCCTTGATTTTTCATGACGTAAGCGTCGTGACGCAAGCGGCCGAAGTGACCGAAATATCCTGTCAATTTAGTTTCCTAGGTAATTAATGCGCGTCATTCAACGGTCTCCACTACCATTGTTGAACCGTTGTTGAAACCAATAAATATCCACCTTCTTCGTTCTTTCAAACTTTACTTTCATTTTCCTTCAACTTAATCTCCACGGTTCTTTGCACTCTTCAGAGTTTCCTATTTCCAGATCTTTGAGTTTCTTAGCGTGTTCTTCCAAAACACCAAATATTCTAATCTATATTCTTCCTTGCTTAAAATGGCCAAAACATCTAAAACCGAGGAAAGAAGATTGCTTCATTGTCACAGTCGACCGGCGAGGAACCGGCGGCGGAGCCACACCATGAAGAGTTTTTCCCCGGAGAGTGCGTTCTCGATTCTAATTTTAAGGTTGAAAAGACTTCCTCGGTGTCGAGCCGATGCGAGCCGGTATCGAGATATATATGCTCGATAATCAAAAAGCTTTTTCCCAGGTTAAAAAGATTACAACCGGCGCAAAAAAACACGTAGTGGTGCCTACTCCAGAAAAGGCAATCACCACTCATTTGAAAGGGTTCTTAAGTATTTCTACTTACCCTTTCACATTGGGTCCTTGGATCCGATCATTATAGACTTTTGCAAGAATTACGAGGTGGCCCTCGGCCAGATTCATCCCTCATTCCGGAATATAGTGATATTACTCCCTTTTTTCTCAAGCAAAGTCAATGGGCTTCCCTTCACCCCCGACCACCTGATATGCCTATATAGCCCCCGACTCTATCCAGAGGGACAAATAAAGCTTCAACATCGAGCCACCAGGGCACCTTTCTCGAGCATAGATGAGGACAAAGACCAGGGACAAGATGGGCCGATTTGTTTTCTTTCTGAATGCAATCCTGTGTTTTAACCCCGGTTTCTTCTGAATTCAAACTATTTTAAACTCTTCCCTTACCTCTTTTATGTATTGATTTTAAAACTCCCATTCTTAGTCCCTTAGATTCTCAACCACTCTAATATGAGCACTACTTAAGATCCATATGAGACTCTTGTGAAGTCGAACACATTGGAGACTGGTTTTTCAATCTCTTATGAGCTATCTTCTAAATGTATGGTTTTGGTGTGAGCATTGCCCTGTGTCCTTGAGGCCCTTATTGACACACTGAAAAGATGGTTCTAATGTGCTATGAATGAATCACTATGATGTGCCTTAAAGTTGTAATCGTTGGAAGCTCTGGTTCCCAGGTTTATTTGGGCCTAGTGAAGGCTCCAATAGTGTCTCATTACTATTGTGTAATTCATTTGCTATTCTGGTCTATAATAACTTTGTAATAACTTATTATGGGGATATTTAGTAAAGTTTGGGGGGTTATTATTTTCCCTTTGTTAAAATTAGGTAGAAATCCTGCCTATAGGATTTAGTTATGCTGTCGATTATGTTCATTTGGTAAAAACTGTATGAGCTAATCTTCATTGATGATGTTAATTATGTGTTTACCTATTAGATGTCCTGCCTATAGGGTTGACATTAGAATGCATACTAGAAATCCTGCTCATAGGATTTATCAATCCAACAAATGTGCATTAGCAATCATGCCTATAGGACCTCGATGTTTGATTTGATCGATTTTCTGGCAATCTATATAATTTTTGCCTACACACACCTCGTAGAAATTATGCATATAGAATGAAAAATCAGTCTAGAAAGCATGCCTATAAGATTATATTAATCCATTAGTAGATACCGTACCTATAGGACTAAACTAGTTTCAAACCTAGAAATCATGCCTATAGGACTTAAGTATATCAGTTCGAGAACATGACTATAAGATTAAAAGGGAATATAACCAATCTTTGTATGTTAAAGTCAATGTTACACCTAGAAATCATGTCTGTAGGTCTGTAATCATCAAACTCGTAGAAATGTTGCCTATATGATTCTATCAATTGGTTCTGAATATAATCATCCTTGGCAATCACTTAGGCAATATACTTGTAGGATTTAATAATTCTAAATATATAATTTTGACGTGTTACTGCATGAACTGCCTAGATCATGCTGAATGAAAATTAGTAGGCAAACAACAGGTTTAACACCCACCTTACAAAAATTGCCTTTGCACTCTATTTTCTCGTATAGACATCATGCCTATAGGATTTTAAGGTTAATAAGGTTTGCTAATCAATTGCGTGCTTTTGTTGTTTATATGTGAAGGTCAATATGAGCATATATTTGCTTGCTATCTGAAAGCCCTAATTGTTTTATTTGTCGCCTAGACTTTTATGTTTTTAAGCAACGTAGGCTAGGTCTAGAACTATCCCAAATAGAGGTCCTAATACCTCCAGGGCCATAGGTAAGGAACGGGTAGTGCACGCATAGGGATCGAACTATAATCAATTAGAGCGCTTTATGTAACAATTTATTGATAGTAATCGGGTAGCATGAGAGGATAGTCTATGTCCGCTGAATAATATGAGTAATACCCTGACTCGAGGGAGTTACAAAGTATTATTTATGTTGCACGGGGTGATTCTTTAAGCTAAAAAATTTAGGACCCCCATATCTCCTCCTCGGCTTCCAAGGTGTCCTCTTCGATAAGTTATTTCACCACAACACTTTCACGGAGGCAATTTGTTTATTTCTCAGCTTTTGGACTTGCTTATCAAGAAAGGAAACTGGAGTTTCTTCATAAGTCAGTTCTTCATTAACCTCAATAGTCTCAATTGGTATAATAAGCAATGGATCTCCAACTACCTTATTCAATAAGATACATGGAATACTGGGTGCACTAATGACTTAGGTAGTAGCTCAAGCTTGTACGCCACCTGTCCAATCCTTTGAATGATTTTATACAATCCGACATACCTCGCGCTCAATTTTCCTTTCTTTCCAAACCACATTATACCATTCATGGGGAAAATCTTTAAGAATACCCAATCATCTTCTTTGAACTCTAAATCTCTACGACGAACATCCGTATAGGACTTTTGACGGCTCTGAACAGTTTTCAACCACTCCTTAATGACCTTGACATTCTCCATAGCTTGATGCACAATGTCTGGTCCTATTAATTGAGCTTCCTCAATCTCGAACCACCCAATAGAATATCTACATCTCCTACCGTATAATCCTCGAATATGGCCATTTGAATACTAGCATGATAAGTGTTGTTGTAGGAAAATTCTATGAGGGGAAAATGGTCATCCCACCAACCATTGAAGTCAAGAACACAAGCACGCAACATATCCTCAAGCGTCTGAATAGTCCGCTCTGCCTGCCCGTCAATCTGTGGATGAAAGGTTGTACGAAGATTCGCCTATGTACCCAAACCTTGCTGACATTTCTTCCAAAAGTTAGTTGTGAACTGTGCTCCTCGATCCAAATTGATAGAAATTGGAGTGCCACGCAACCTGACTATTTTCTTGAGATACAACTAAGCATATTGTTCCGTTGTGTCAGTAAATTTAACTAGCAAGAAGTGTGCATATTTCGTGAGTCGGTCCAGAATCATCCAAATTGAGTCAAACTTGCACGGAGTTCGTGGTAGTCCTACAATAAAGTCCATATTAATCATTTTCCACTTACACATTGGAATATCTATATTATATGCCAACCTAGCAGGCCTTTGATGTAATTTGGACAATACGCCACAAAGTTCGCCACATTTCTCTTCATATCATTCAACTAATAGACTTTCTTGAAATCATGATACATTTTCGTAGAACCTGGGTGTACGGAATACCTAGAGGTGTGAGCTTCAGCCATGATTCTTTCCCGAAGACCATCTATATTTAGAACACATAGTTGCCCTTGGTACCGTAATGTACCATCATCCATGCCAAGATAAAAAGTTGCGGTATTATGCTTATGAATATTCTCCTTCAATTATACCAAGAATAGATCGTCGCACTGTATCTCCTTGGCCTCCGCCAAGCTATAATTTAGTTCTATTTTGTACAATCGCCACACCTTCACTAGAGTCCGTAAGATGAGATCCCAAACTAGCCAACCGATGAATCTCCTTGGCTAGTGACCTTTGATGTGCCTCCAAGTGAGCTAAACTATCCATAGATTTTCGGCTAATAGCATCCACCACAAAATTGGCTTTTTCCGGGTGGTATAGAATATCAATATCACAATATTTGAGTAACTCCATCCGTTTCTTCTACCTCAAATTAAACTCCATGACTATATCCACATGGACCTCATACCAACAATGGCGCCAAATGTTTAATGCAAATACCACTGTTGCAAGTTCTAAGTCACGTGATGCATAGTTGTTTTCATGATTTTTGAGTTTCCTAGAGGCATAACCTATCACCTTACCATGTTGTCCCATTAGTAAAACATCTTTATTGCATTCTCTTACATAAGACCTCCTAGGCATTAAGTTTTACAATAATTTCATTGATGTGGTTACTATCTTTTGTGTATACTTGCAACTCGCTCTTCCAAATTCTCAAGAGAAGACATTACTGAATGATTTTTCTCATAGGCCCTTTTGATTCAAATTAATACCATCTGCTAGCTCGCACACACACCCAGATAACATCAACCTGCATGACATTGCATCAAATGTAAGGTAACATTGAGCTCAAACTTTTTTTAGCCAACTTCTTCTCCCCTTATGTGCCTTATAGAATTTAAGAAACTGCTCCACTTCTATTATGAACATTCTCACGATCCCTCTTTACTGTTAAAAACCTCCAATACATATATATGAAAAACTCTTTATATATATATATATATATATACACAATCTAGAGAGTCACTGGTCGAACAAGGAATTCTCTGAAACTTGGGATCCTCCTCAATTCTTCAAATACGACTTTTGGTTTTACTCTTACGTATAAGACTTAGTCTACTTGATTTCATCCTCAATAAGTAACTCACCTCATTCCTCGTATTTTAGCTACTGATAGAGTTCCTTGATATTATGGCTTAAGAGCTACCATGTTAAACATGTCTGGTCTATAACAAGTATTCATCCTCTCTTAATATGTTTCGAACCTTTCTCTTTTACTTTGGATAGATTGTGTTATTTTTTCCCTTTTTGATCGCCCTCTGGCCTTGGCAATATGCTGGTACCATCTTTCTTTGTAACTGGAATATTCATACCCATTGCATTTTGCTCATAAATGCATAGTTGGTAGCCTTTTTGTGCCACACTCTTGTCTACCTCCTATGAACTCGTAGTATTCTTGTACATGGTTTCCTGAGTTTATCATACCACAATTTCACCATCAGTAGTCTCTTTTTCCATTGTAATATGTGGACATGAACTCTCTCTAGATCTTTTAGTTGATATTAAGCATCACCCAAGTCGGTTGTATTATAGTTAGTCCTTTATACCTTCTATTAACACTTGTGCTTTGAGCAAGTCCACCATTCTGATACGAACTATTTTAGATAACCATGACAATCTCAATTTATAGGTTTTCTTCCCATTTCTTCTCGCCTCACTCTTCCTAATTAGCGAATAGCTATGCACTCTTCCATATGTTACATGGTATTTTCCCTTAGTTGGGAATTCAAACTGTTAAATACTTGTTGGGATATTCATGAGAAAATGTGCTCACCCTCGTATCACTTTACACTTTCTTGCTTGTAAGATTCTTAAGAGGCTCTCCATCAAGTGCAAATTCCATCTTGGGTTATTATAGCATCACATTTATTTCTCCCAATCGTTTCGCCTTTCTTAAAGCCTTGGAACATTAATTAAATCGCAAATCTACGATTAACCCATTCCTTAGACTCGTAACCTTTCACATTTGATCTATAGTACTTCCTTGGGTTTCATTGTTCATGACCCTATAACAAGTATAAAATCCCTTTACAAATATTACTCTTAGTTTCTAGAATCGTTGACCCTGTTATTTACATTTCCATGTCAGAAGAATTTACCTTCCTTAACCTTCTACCTTCTTGGAGTACTAGTGGCATATTATTAGCAGATCCTTTTAGGGAATCACGTTACCCATTAATACTTTTCTAGGCTACAAATGTCCTCATCAAAAACATTATAGCTATATGGTCTTACTCTTGTTTCATTATATTTAAGTGGCCTCACTATGGCCCTTCCTCCCCCACTTAGGGCAAATGTCCAGGATTTTGTCACAAGTAATGAATTTAGCAACTTTAGGGATATATGTCTCATGTCTCTAGACCTCATGTATGTGTGTGTTTGTCTCTTTATATATATATATATATATATATATATATATATATATATATATGTATATATATATATATATATATATATATATATATATATATATATATATATATATATATATATATATATATACACGCACATACACACACACTACTAGGGAGATTTTAAGTCTCCATGGTATTAACCTTTTATGTTCTCTACTCTTATTCAGCCACGCATGCTTGTGATTCTAATTCCTAATATCAATATTGTTTAGGAGTGTAATATAACTTCTACATTTCTTGATTCTTATAAAATTCATAGTACAAGGGTCTTCTCATTCTGGGTTCAATTGACTCTCCTTTTATAACTTCTTGTCTACTAGGAGAGACTTACAATCTCACCATTAGTCTCCTGGTCATGCCTTCCATATATCACGTGCTTATATAACCAATTTTCTTTTATACCTTAGGATCATTTACATGGTTCCCACACTAGCCACATGTGCTTCAAGTTTACGTTTCATTTATCAAATTAATGTCTCCTTGGAGGTCGGTAATCACGTCTACCACTTTTCTTACATAAAGTATGCTCATGGTATTATGTGCTTATCTTATATGTCCATACCATTCGTTCACCAATATGCATGTGCCATCTCTTTAATATTCAGGCATTTTTCCCACTTCTCATATCATATGACATCATTACTTGGAATAGATAAAAGAGTGTTTAAACTTACCTTGATTCTTAATGCACGAGTTGGAAAAAAATCTTATAGTCAAGCTTCATTGCACGGTCTAGAGTGTTGAAAAAAGGTAGCATTCCTAAATGTCCATGTAGCCTCCAACTTATAGAGATGGTCAATAACACGCTGATAAGAAGGACCTAATAAGACACGGCTACGAGACATTCTAGGACACTTTAAAACCTTAGGCTCTGATACTAATTTTTTCACGTCCCAACCTCGGAGAGAGAAAATGTCGATCTACTAAGTGAACTCGATTGAGCAAGCCTATTAAACACCTTCTATCCAACTCACTTATGCACAAGATGAGGCATGTTTTCATTAATTAAACAATAGGAAGATCATGTAAACATTACTAAATAGTTTCATAAATTACATCATTTTTAAGTTTCAAAATACTCATCCTTACGATTGAGTGAAACAAAAGTCTAAAACACAACATAATCTATTGACCTTTCTAATACCCATATACAACCCATATAGTTTCTCTGGAGGCTCTAAATAGATACAGAAGAGAGTACTATAAAAGTACCTGCAATAAGGCCCTGGCTACACCTCAAGTACGATACATAATGAACAAAAGACGCATGACCCTGAATTGAAATGGGGCTCACCAATATTGCCGAGAGGAGGATGATGTAGTGCTAACACTGGTCAACACTGCCTGCTATAGAACCATCTGCATCCATTTAAGACGCAGCGTCTCCGGCAAAAGGGACATTAGTACCATTGAATGGTACGAGTATGTATAACTAAATACCATCTCATTAGAAAGAATAATAGTATAAGCAGGAAATAATCATAAAATCAATAAATGCCTTAAACAACATCAAAACGTCAAATTAAAGATCACATAAGATTCAAGTAAATTTCTATAGCTTTAGGTTGGTACATCTTTAATACTTATACGCCATCATCCACAATACTACCACATTCTTATGCGAAGTCCGATAGCAATTCGATCGGCTAGGTCATCTCATTTGATACATAAACCATACTCATAATTCCATACTCATAATTTCATTCTCAAATTCCAATTTTAATTTCCAACACACTTACTATCATGTGTGAGGGGTGGTGTCTGATCACGGCCCGATCAGCTAGGACGTCTCGCCCGAGATATTACTATTTCCACCAATCATCTCATTTTATATTTTTTCATGTCTTTCAGTTCATCGGCACAACTGGCCACAATTATTATATCATACCTTGGTCCTAATTTCATATTTCATACTCATTTTAATCAATCTCAAGCATTATCATCATTCTCAACAAACAAGCATTTCAATTCAAGATATTAAGTATACACGTGAGCGATTATAAATCTTAGGCATATAGAGGCTTTTCACATACTTTGGCATAAAAATCTATATTCAAATTTGACTTGAACTCTAGGCATTTATAGCGGAAATTCTGTATTTTTAGCACATCTTCAATGATAAGATAACATGATGAAAGCCTTGGAACACATATATTGCAAATATTTTTTCAACGCAAGTACATTTTGAAATAGTAACTTCTATAACAAGCAATTTGGGACTTACACTGACGGCATAAACACCAAGGGATTCAATTCTAAGTAGAGGGGATTTTAGCCATATATACATGAGATTCATCTCTTAATGATACTACAACGATCTACTACACTAAGAAACTTCAATCTACAATATTAACAACCAATAGAACCATCATTAATAATATTATGCCGTTTAGACACTTTATCTAACACATAGTAGGCATTAACCTCTACATCTCATAATTATAGAATTTGTTCATCCAACTACCACCATTTAACAACAATTTATCCCCCTCTTCTATCATTCTTAAACATTTTATAACTTCTAATATCACATGCATAACCATCCATCCACACCCAACCAACAAAATATCATCTAATAATTATCTTTTAATCTCTACAATGGTTATATTATTAAATTGAAAAACTATGGCTTCCAATCACCATCCCATGAGTCCCAATATTTAATTTATACTCATATTCTAATATAAATCCATGCATGTAAGCCTAAGGGTGTAGGATTACCTTTTAGAAGATATCTTGCAAAACCCTCCTTCTGAATTCTTGAAGGAATTTCTTAAAAATCTAAGGATTTTATGGAGGATTGAGTTAGTTTTAGGGTGGAAATTATGGAATGAAACAAAAAATTAGTAGGGATTACTCACCTTGAAGATTGGCGGGGGGGGGGGGGGGGGAGTTGGAGGTCTTGAGAGAGTGAAGAAGAACCCCAAGGTTCGTCCAAAAAGTGGGGAAAATGAACCCTGTGTATAACTTAATATTGCAGCGCCACAGGTGGCGTGGGGCACTAACTAGGGCGCTAGTTCCAGAATATCAAAAATTTCCAGGGTCAGGGCTAGCGCCCGATGCTACCCTAGATGCTGGCGATGGGAAAGACACGGAAACATGTATAACTTTCTCATACGATGTACAAATTCGATATTTCTTTTTGCTATGGCTCCAAAATTTTAATATGAATCTAATGCGTCAATCAAAATAGAATTTGTAACTCATTATGCTTATGTGATACTACTTATTCTGGAAGAAACGACATGTTAACCTTGAAGTCACACTTTCAAATCTTAAATTATTAGAAAATATTTTGACGGGGCCTTACACCCCCCCAAAATAAACACTATCGGGTAGGTTACTAATGATATGATAATGGAATTAATTTTGGTGGTTATCATGAGGAATGTCAAAGGAAATTTTATTTATAGACCAAGTGTTATTCTGGTAGAGGTCTTTAAGAGTAAGGTTTAGGTCAGAGTTATTTAGGGGGCCCACTAGGAGTTCATGCAGTGGTTTGCAATTGGGAATCCATCATGTGTTCCAGACATCAAGAGACGAAGTTTTACCTATTTTCCAGGCAGTTCCTTTAGAGCTAACTTTCCAACCAATTTTAAGGCTTTTCCAAATGAAAAAAATTACTTTTGGGGGAGTTTTTGATGTATTTTCTTATAAGAAGATTTGCCCAACGGGAGACCTCATCATAGTTATTGAAGTAAGTGAAAATAATAGGAGATCGGAGTTCAAATCAAAACTTAAGGTAATTTTCTTATGTTTTTTTCCCTTTTCTTTCTCTCATATCCGATTTCATCACAAATTTCACGTGATTTTCTTCCTAAATATTAAAACTACGCCACCAAAAGCTTCTCAGTGAGAAGGCTCTGGTTTTTCTCATAAGAAGGAGATAAAAACTATCGGAAATTTTTTTTTGATGGTATTAATTTGGTGAAGGTAGGATATGATTATTCAGATTTTGAAGGTGTTGTTCACTGTGGAGCTTCAAATCTGAAGGGAACAAGATCTTTAAAATATGAATAACCATATCCACCTTCACCCAATTAATACTACCAAAAAAATTTCTTCGATAATTTTTATCTCCTTCAGGTGAGAAGAACTTGTGATGTTTGTGATAGTAAAATTAACATGAATTCATTAGTTTTGTCAAGTGATGTTGGTGATGAAAATGGGAAGGCATCAACAATAGAGGACATCGGATACGGGAGAAAGAAAAAGGAAAAAAATAGAATAAAAGAAAAAAGAATAAAGAAAAGAGAAAGGCAAAGAAAAAAAGTACTAACCAAAAGGAAACAATGTATGTTATACACATCAATACAATTAAAGAAAGAGATAGTTTGTTTGGGTGGAATCCGATTCAAAAATATGTGGACTAACTATATAACGGTAAGGGCAAATATGAGCTAAAGTATTAACGAAGGACAAATGTGCTCTGTTTCGTATAGTTCAAGGACTTTGGACCTTTTCCATTTATTATAAACTAATTTTACCCTATACAAAAATGGCTTTAGGTCATAAGCTCAATTCAAATTCTGACATCCTGAAATATTTTTTTAATCTCAGTATATAAATTTTTAGTTCTGCCTCTATCTAAAAGGTGGTAAATTGTTGGTATTAGTCAAATGCTGAACCATTTTCAATAGGTAGAGAATACTACAGAAACAGAGATCAATATGGAGATTAAAGGTGGTAAACTAGTTAAAAGAAAATAATTATTCATGTGATTAGAGGTTGGATAATGAACCATTTAATAACGGCCAAATATGAATAACGAACCATATTATCCATTTAAAAAATAGTTAACCAAATAGATAACCAATGGATAATGTGCTTAACTTTTATATTTGTAAAGCCTCAAATTAGAGTTCCTCAAATTTGGAAGACAAGAAATTTTCTCATAAGTGGTCATATTTAAGAAGCTATGGATAATATAGATATTCATATTATCCGCCGGATAAATCTATTTTTATCCGTCTCAAATACGAATCGGATCATATAATTTATTCGTTTTTAAAATTGTTTATTTGATCCGCTAATATTCGATCCGCCCGTTTGCCACTCCAAACGGAGATTAATGATGATATACAAGGCAGCAGTGAGGATGCTTCTTTCCTTCTAGCAGCGGGTATTCGTAATTGGATTTCATTGTAATTAACGAATTAAGTGTCGTATATATATTTGTCGGGGCTCTAAGACAACAAATCATTAAGACAAGAAACTGGAGAGGGGCATTTTAGACTTTCAAAAAGGGTAATTTTGGCATAAAGAAAACAGTTGAAAAAGCTTACAAATGGCATAAGCTCATACTCATCGGTAAAGTCGAACATGCACTTAGTTGCACCAATGTGAAGTACAGGGACAGCTCTTCTCTTGTATTTATTCGGATTCAGAAACAGTAACGTTTTTTTCATCAATGGCTCACTTTTTGAACCAAGCTAATGCTTTGTTCCGCAAAAACCTCACATACCATGTTAGTGTTCAAGAACTCTTGTTTTCTTAATTACCCAATCTTTTTCTTTGAGTTTATTTCATTAGTCACATGAATAAGAGAAAGCATGTGATTATATAGTTTCTGACTATTGATTTTGGTTTATTTTCCACATTTTAGAAACGGCATGTGAAGTCACACTTGAAGGTGATTTTGTTCCCAGCAGTTCTCTTTATATTGCTAGGTGTTTTACAAAGTTACGGCAACAAGGCTAAAAGAGAGAAACAAGGCCCCTCCATTCCTGATGAATTTCCTCCTTTATTGCAAATCCCTTCTCCCCAATTTCGTGCCGTGAGGACCGATTCATTGCCATTTTCTGGCTTGCCTGATGCGTCTTGCAGAGAAACTGGTTCATGTCCTGCAACACTACTTGTCACAGGGAACAACAGAAACCTTGGAGAAAGTAAACTTGTTGTTTTTCTCATACGCTACCTTTAGTACCTTAAAATAATGGTGAGTCTGCTCAATATTTCTAAATTTAATTTGTGAATTGTGGTAGGTGTGGCTGGGAATCTGTTCATAGATTCTCCTGAACCAAATTCAACTTCTGATTTTGAAACTATAGCCAATGGGGTTTTCGTGAGTACTCTTTCTTCTTCATTCTGATTCCCTCATTTTCTATTGTTTCTTATCCTTGAATCTTGGTCTTGATTGTTGAGTTAGGTTGTAGCAAACTTTGAAGTCTTTATTCTGCTTATCATGTTTTTTATTACCATTCTGTAATATGTGATTTTGGAAAATATTTCAGGGAACAAACATCAGCTATTACTCGTCATATGTCCCGAACTTACTGTTTCATGTTCGATCTCAATGTTCTGCTGCAATACCTTCGCTCTCCACAAACTCCACAACAGAAGGACTGCAACTTAGTAATGTTTTTGATATTGTCTGTTGCTGCTAATATCTTTAGAACATAGCTGGATCTATCTCTTTTGGTTTATTTTCCAAGTTCTGCAATGTCATCAGATTTATGCAGTAAAAAAAACAATTTAAAATGAAGCCCGTGAAGTTCAATCGTTTCTTAGGCCTTCTATATGCTTATAATGTACCCAATTTCTTCTTGTGTAATATTTTTAAACTGTAGAAGTCTGTAACATGTACTAAATTTTACTTCTACACCACATTTAGAGGTCATATGCGTGGAAGGTTTAAATTTGTGGCGCAATACCTCTGCGGAGATTAATGATGAGCTATTCAAAGGATTCAGAGAAGGAAATACAGAGGGGAAACTAAACGAAGTTTTGGCAGGTTATTCTCTTAGATGCCTGGAATTTATAGTTTCACGTCTTGATATCCCTGCAGGGATATGCTTCCCACTGATACTTTTCTTGTCTCCCACAGCTTATGATTTCTTGGATACAAGTGGAGAGAACTTCAACGTCAACATTCAATACAATTCTACTTATGAGGAATTTCATCTAGGTGATGAACCTCAATTGTTGAAAATACCCCGTGCTGAGAATATGGTATATCCTTATACGCTTTTTATGCACTGAATAGAAGCTTTACCAAATCAATAAAAAGGCTATACAGTTCAGATATTCTTAATTTCTTTTCAGTTAATTGTTGGATTGTACTTAGCAGGTGGAGCTTGCTGCTTTTACAAATTAACCTAAATCTTCATCTTCAGCATCAAATAATGTTTCTCCTTACCACAAGCTTTGAACAAATAGTGAGAGAGCATCACTTGAATGGAAGTAGTACTGCGAACTTGAATTAACATAGCAAATTAGGAATCATGAGAAATTGTGTAGATAAAGGAGCAAATATATGAAAGCTTGAAATTTATAAGTAGTATTTTTTAGATAGACTCTACAGCGAACAAACTAAAGATGCAACAGACATCTTGGTTACTAATAGAATATGTGCTGGCAAATACTAACTTGGTCTAGGTTCTAATGCTTGGTGTCAACATTTGAGAATATGTGCTGGCAAATACTAACTTGATCTAAGTTCTAATGCTTGGTGCCACCATTAGTACACCTTCTTCTTGATGCAATGTATTTCACATTTTATTGTTCTAAATTTCCTTGATTGTACAACAATGTTTGAATGCTGTTGACAGCATGTTGGACATATGAGATTCTTATGCTTTTCTGTGTAGGTAACGAATGCCTATCTCCAATTTTTACGTGGTCCCTCAACGAAGATGGTTCTAGATTTTGTAGCTGAGATGCCAATTCCTGGTGGCTTCCGAAGGCCAGATGACATATCTACGTTACTCAATATTGTTTTTTTTACATGGGTTATTCTACAAATATTTCCGGTAAATATTTATTTAGTTTGTGAAGAGTTGCATGATTGCATCAAAAGATGCTATTCCGGTGGAAGTTTTTTGTATTTATCATTATTAGAAGTTTCTAGTGTTTTGATGATTTACTTTCTTTCGGCTTGAAGTCATTTTAGTGGTCCATAGATATAGTTTACGAGCTTCAGCTGTTATAAAAGAATGATTTTGTCTACTTATATTCTATTATTTGTTTTCGTTTATTACATTAGAGCTGATCCGGCACTTCAAATCCACTTTTGAATTTAGTCCAGTCGCAAATACTTACTTTATAACTACAATTACATAGTGAAAGATCCACTTCATGTGATACTTTTTGATAGTAGGCTGTTTCCAAATCCTTTACATCATCTAGATTTGCAAAAGCACCGTACAAAGAAGTGTATGGTTATACTCACTTCATAGTTCAGAACAAAAATATATACATCTAATGCTTTACGTTCTGTCTTTCCATTTCCCTAAATAAGCATAAATTGTAACAAAAAGACTTCTCGTCACATTTTTATGCAATGTAATACAACAAACAAGTTTAAAAGTATTTATTGGAGAAACAAAAATGTTTATACATTTTAGTGCATAAGATTCTCTCTGTTAATAATTCTTTGTTAAAACTTTCAAGGGCCAATTTCAATCGATCTTCCATGATTATTAACTTTGAAGCCCCTTCTCCCTTTTGCTTTTGTTGAAGTGTGTGACTATCTTATCTAAGAGCTTAAGCTATTTGAGAACACACTTTTATTTACTTAATTACATTTCCAACAGTTTTTCCTCTTCATGCTAAGTTTTAATATAGAAATTAGGAGCTAAGGTATATCCAAGTTTTGGTTAGAATTTAGAAGGGTTTTTTGCATAAAAATCTTGTGAACTGGTATAATATTTAGTTTGTCCCATTATCTTGAGAAAGTTCATAAATATTTTGTTAATAACTTAGAGAATAAAGGAATATATCAGAATTACTGAGATCAATACTTTTCTGTGTGCTTTCATAATTAGGTGTGATAGTCTTAGTGATCGAATATATTAGGTTAGACCATTTGTCCAGTTTCATAATATAAAAGATTAGATGTTTTAGGTAACTGTTTTATGTCCTGATTATATCCAAAGTGGACAGCCAAATGATGCAACCACGGGATGGGCCCTGTTTTGGCATCCGATACATGCACGACTAAAACCGTAACTGCTCCGTGTTCATGAAAGTAAATGTTTCTCTTTTTGATGTGATTACTAGGTCTTTCTGATCATAATTTCCTACTTGAAAGGCATTTCCAGAGACCAAATATTGCACGAATATGATTATTTTGGTATTTAAGAGAAGGATATTAGTTACTTTCTTACATTTTCTATGTAGAGTTATGAACTTATCTGATTACAGAACTGCTTCACTTCTTCCATCTTGATATAAGAGTAGAGTTCTTTTAATGTAGGTTATATTATCATCTCTGGTTTACGAGAAGCAACAGAAGTTACGGATCATGATGAAGATGCATGGCCTTGGAGATGTTCCTTATTGGATGATTACTTATGCGTATTTTCTTGTCATATCTTTGATCTACATGTGCTGTTATTTTGGATTTGGTGTGTTGACAGGTAATAGTGCACATTTCAGCTGCTTATTTCACGTTTACACGAGCTGGTTCAATATATTTTCTTGTTTTTACAGGGTTAACGATTTTCAAGCTGAATTCATATGGTGTCCAGTGCATCTTTTACTTTGTCTTCACAAACCTGCAAATCTCTATGGCCTTTCTATTAGCTGCAGTATTCTCAAATCTGAAGACTGCTTCAGGTTGGTTCCAGTGCAGAAGTTTGTAGAAGTTCTTTGCAGTACATGAGTAATCAA
Source organism: Nicotiana benthamiana (assembly GCA_034376525.1). Taxonomy (NCBI): domain Eukaryota; kingdom Viridiplantae; phylum Streptophyta; class Magnoliopsida; order Solanales; family Solanaceae; genus Nicotiana; species Nicotiana benthamiana. The sequence goes on along the minus strand of CM067333.1, from coordinate 28,730,683 downwards.
CTCAATAGAGGATCGATTTTCATGAATAATAACCTTAACATTGGATGTTGCAGTTGTTGCCTATACAATTGTCTTCGGGACGGGGATCTTGGCTTTTCTCCTTTTCCAGCCCCTAGTTGATGATGCATCATTTCCTCGTAAGTAGGTTAACCCAATTACTTTGTTCCAGATTTCATAAATCTATTATTCTACCTTTAACTGTGGTAGACAATTATCTTCTGATAAATGTGGGCACTTTATAGCTTTGCCAACTCACTCAACTTCATAAGACTCAATTTTGTTATCAAGGAACTGATCTTGTACTCTTTTTAACTGACGTCTTTTACATTATAAACGATAAATACTGCTCAATACATCTTGGATTAGGTGCAAAGCTGCCGGAAACTTCATCTCAATCCTCTGATCTAAAATAAGAGAGAGAAATTTGTTTTCTGTATCTTAAGCATTTAAGTCCACTTGAGCAGATTTCTATTGGAAACAGCATCTCTACCCCTACTAGGTAGGGGTAAGGTCTGCTACAGACTACCCTCCCCAGACCCTACATGTTGGGATCAAACTGGGTTAGTTGTTGTTGTTTGGGAGGTGGCAGCTCTAGATGTAGCCTTTGACTCGTTATTTTTTCTTCTCTTCTAAGTAGCTTTAGAGGATCACAATGGAAAAATACTTGGATTAGCTCAAGGTTAAGGAAACAAAGCATGTCCTCATGTTGAAGGTCTAAAATTGCATTAGGAGTTATGCATCTGATCAGTCTGCTTCTCTGCGAGATCGCTTGGCTCTTTGTACCTATGACAAATTAAACAGTGCGACTGTCTTTTCATATTTTTCATGTTATCTTAAATAGATCATTTTCACAGGGAAAAAAGCCCATCAATTTGGCAATATCTATTAATTGATGTTCCATGTTCTCTTCCAAAGACACTTCTTACAAATACTTCTGAAAAGAATGGTGTAGTTCTGATCCATTATAGCCTGTCACATATGTATTCTGGACAACCAATGTGGTATAATTCCTCCACCTGATCTGGTGGTTTGGACAATTATGGCTGTTTATCTACTCCTGTTGTTTTTCAGTAGAAATAGAAATTCTGGTGGATTACTTCAAGCAGTAATTTTGTTTTCTGGTCTAATGCTTTTTTCCTCTTCATTTATTCATTATATTTGGATTCTACGTGTATCTCTCATCCACAATAACTTGGGGTGTTTTCTTTTTTCTTTTTCTGTTGGTGGAGTAGGTGGTTGGATAATTTTCATGGAATTATACCCTGGATTTTCTCTTTATCGAGGGTTATATGAGCTGTCCCAGTATGCCCGAGGGGGATTCATGGTAGGGACTTATGGGATGTCCTGGGAGTATCTTAGTAACAGCAATAATGGCATGAGAGAGGTTCTGATTATCATGTCAATGGAGTGGGTGGTATTTCTGATCGTTTTCTATTTATTTGACCAAGTTATATCATCTGGAAGTGGAAATCGTCGGAGTCTTCTGTTCTTCTTGCCAAATTCTCAAAAGAAGCATTCACCATCATTGGAGAAACCTTCTTTTCAGAGCGCGGATTCTAGTGTTCAAATTGAAGACAATGACGTTTCCGAAGAGGTGATTCATCTTGCCTCCTTTACTTAAGATTTTCATGTACAAAAGTCTTTGAAGTGGTTCATGAAATCATGGACCATAAATGCAAGCACAATGCTTCGAACTAGTTGGGCCCCAAAGATATACTGTCAACGCTCCAGATATCCGGTCATGAGCATGCAGAGGTTGTTATGAGTCCCACATAGGTTGAGGGAATGTGTTGTTTTCTTTTTATATGATTGTGGGCAATATTGAGCTCATGAGCTGGCTTTTGGGCTTTAGCTAGGTCCTATGTCTACTTTTATCCATGATATCATAGTCAAACCTACCCCACTCTTGGTTTACCAAATGTTGAGCCTCCATATTATGTTGTTTAGGCTCCAAATATCTAACCTTGGGGAGGGTGGTAGAGTCCCACATTGGTTGATCGAATGAATCGTTGTCTCCTTGTATATTTTTGGACAATATTGATTTTCTTAACATGGCATTAGAGGGAAGCTCATCCCAATTCTTGGTTTAGAAAATGTTGGGTCCCGAAGTTTTATTGTTCATGCTCCAAATGTCCGGTCTTAGGCATATAGGGTATCAAGTGTCCATATTAGTTGAAGTAACGGGATGTTGTATTTCTATGGTGTGGGGCGATTCTCGCCTCATGAGTTAGCTTTTGGGGTCGAGTTACACCCAGGGTGCATCGAGGTTTAAGCCAGATGTCTAGTCCTAGGCATGCAGAGGAGGGAAGGAGGGGGAGGAGGAGGGGGAGGGGGGAAGCCGGGGATAGGGAATGAGCTATTTTCTCCTTCTGTTTTTGGCAATTTTCACCTCATGGGCTAGCTTTTGGGGTTGAGCTGGACGGAATATCTGATTTCTTACATATTATCAGAGTCAAACCCTTCTCTATTCTTAGTTTACCCAATATTGGTTCCCATATATAATGTTGTCCACATTTGAAATGTCTTGGCCTGATTGGTTCACCATATAGGTTGTCTCCTTATACCGTCTTGGAAAATCCTCATATTATGAGTTAGCTTTTGAGGTTGAGTTATGGCTAATGTTCAATATGATTTTTTGGAGGCTTTCTGTGTTTTAGTCGCTGTCACTTGAATTGACCTGCACTATGCCTATACTGGAATCATCGTATTCTCGTTTTCTGGCTCTCTTTTGCAGAGAGAGAAGGTTGAACAGTTGCTAGAAAAGCCACATTCAAATTATTCTGCCATTTGCTACAACCTCAAAAAGATGTATCCAGGAAAGGATGGGAACCCTGATAAAATTGCAGTTAAAGGATTGACTCTCGCATTACCGCGTGGCGAATGTTTTGGCATGCTTGGTCCAAATGGTGCAGGCAAAACTACTTTTATTGGCATGGTTAGTAAAATTATCTAAACTAACTGGGAACGAATTTTAGCTACCCACATACACCATGTTATATAGAAAAGAAAAAAAACCATGCGCCATGTTATCATGGGATAAATAAAGATCTGGTGTGAATTATGTAAATTGCACTTTTTTCCTATCATTCTCAATATGTTGGAACTTATCAAGCAAGTTATGGCACTAAATGATAGATGACTGGGCTTTTGGAGCCAAGCTCTGGTAGTGCGTATGTTGAGGGTTTAGATTTGCGGACTCAAATGAACGAAATATATGGTAGCATGGGTGTGTGTCCACAACATGAGTAAGTTTATTTGTTTTCATCATGGCCAAGAACACTTGCGGCATCATTTTTGCTCTTGTTTTGAATTTTGAAGTGTTGACTCATTCCATTTTCCTGTTTCTCCAATGCTTATTAGCTTGCTCTGGGATACCCTAACAGGAAGGGAACACTTACTCTTTTATGGAAGACTGAAAAATCTCAAGGGTGCTGCTTTAAGCCAAGTATGTAACATAACCATCAACGTCATTTCAACACCTGCTTAACTAAAGCCAAAATTGAGGCACAGTTTGGATAGTTTTCTTATTAATTTGTTTAGTGATATTCCGAGAAAGCCCTATATCACGATGATGAACTGTTTAATGCATTTTGGTTTCCTCTCTTTGATACTATCCTATTGCAACAGGCAGTGGAGGAATCTCTTAAAAGTTTTAATCTTTCCCAAGGAGGAGTTGCTGACAGATTAGCAAAAAAATATAGTGGCGGTATGAGGAGAAGACTCAGTGTAGCCATTTCATTGATTGGGGACCCTAAAGTATGTACAGATCTGTCCTCTTATATTATGCCTTGAAATTGTCCTGATGTTCTGGGTTCCAATTTGCTATTCTAACAGAAGTCAAAATTTTTAAGATTGTCTATATGGATGAGCCCAGCACCGGACTTGATCCTGCTTCACGTAAAATGTTGTGGGATGTCGTGAAGCATGCAAAGCAACATAGAGCAATCATTCTCACAAGTACTCTACTCCACTCTTACTTATACAAGTTTTGTTTTGGGTTGTTACTATTTATTTGTCTTGAAGTTTTGCCTCCAATTACCATGCAATAATTACATGCCGTAACATTGTTATGCATCTTTAGGAAATGGAGCAAACATAGGCTCTATGTTCCATTCTGCTGTCATTTAGGGATAACATTTTGTTCTTTCTCTTCCTCTCAGCACACTCGATGGATGAGGCAGAATATCTTTGTGATAGGATAGGTATCTTTGTGGATGGAAACTTCCAGTGCTTGGGAACTACAGATGAGGTGACTGCTATGATCTTACCAGCTAGTTTACAATTCAATTTTTTGGAACTTGACTATCACATTTGAGGCTTGTATCTGTTTTCGGAATTACGGGAAGAAGGTATTATTCTAGATTAGTTCCTTACTGACTTAGCTGGGAGTGCGTAGGGTGGGGACAGCGGCAATTGGAGCTTGGATATTTTTTTTAATTGCTGAACCATTCCATTATATGATTGCTAAATTCTTATCTAGTGTGATCAAATTTTATTAATTTTCATCACGTGATGCTCATTTCATTGATCCATATGAATATCTTAGCAGAAGTACTGGAAAAATCTATGCACTTCCATAATTCTTTGTTAACAAAAGAGGAAGGCACTGAAACAAGTTAAGGATCAATGAACTTGTGTAAAACGTGGATTCTGGAATCTGAAAGTGAATTTTAAATTGCAGAATATGAGATGAGAATACTTTCAATGAGCATGAAATTCAAAGCCCCTAATATGTCTGCATAAACATGTTAGCTTTCGTGCACATCGTATTCTTCTCAAGTACTGCTACAGTTGGGTCTGATTTTAGGTACCATCCATTCTTAACCTTGCCAAAACCTTCATCCATCGTGTATTGTTGGGTCTGATTATAGGTACCATCCATTCTTAACCTTGCCAAAACCTTCATCCATCGTGTATAGGCCGTACCAAGGCTTGATATACGGGTAAACCAATAGCGAATAACCTTTTCTTCCCTGCCTCCTCGACCTTTATTCCCATCCTTCTGCCAAAGTGATAGCGGCTGTACCATCCACCGGTAACGCGTGGAAGAGAGAAAGATTTTTATGTGGATAGGAAGTATCAACACCTTTTGCATCTTCTCATTTTAAAGGAAATATAGTTAAACAATATAGTGTTGGGTCCTGAGGAGCAGGATGGCCGAAGATCAAAAGCTAAATGTGCCCAGGGTTGATCATCGAAGCCTGGGAAATAACGATTAAGAGAATTTGAGCGTTGTGTAGCTAAGAGCCACCTTGGGTTGTCACCTTTTACCCGGAGAAGTATCCACCGTTTTCATCTGCCAAACCTAACAACCATGGGCCTTTCTAAAGAAAACTGCAATCGCAGTTTATCAACCACTCACAAGACCACTGAGATCTTCAACTTAGCTCCCAAACGTAATCCACCCGGCCTTTCCCAACCTACACAAGTAGAGCAAAAGATAATGAAAGGGAGACAAGGTCCTAACTAAATAGAACACAAACTCCCATTCCATCTATCATATCAGTTGAGTCGATCCGATTCGTTATAGATAACATTAGAAAGAACTTATGACCTCGCGGAAGGAGAGGGATTCGAACCCCTAGTATTTCTATAAATACTTACGTGTTATTGCCCCATAAGTTGCTCATATTGGAAGCTAAGTTCATTTTTTAATGTTATGCACACTGACCCTCAGGGGTTGGCCTGGTGGCAATTGACTTGAGCCTTGGGGTTTGTTCCCTTTCAAGGTCTCAAGTTCGAAACCCATTGGGTGCAAACAATTTCTTAGGGCCATCGGATTGGGTAAAACCTGAATTAACCGTGGTGCACTTGCGGGAAACTCCTTGCCGAGGGCCTATGCACCCCCCGGATTAGTCGGAGCTCGAAGAGACTTGGACACCCGGTGCAAATCAAAAAAAAAAAAATGTTCTGCATACTGTATTTGGGAAGTGGGCCCACCGTGATTTTATTTCATGACCATTTATTTTGTATTTTTCTATCGGATTTCCCCGAAGGGACTATTTCTAACAATTTACGCCTCATTGGAAATCATGGTACTCTAAATCGCTACCGTTATACCGTCCAATTAGCTGAAACTCCCTCTGTATAACCCCGCTGAATGGAGAGTTTACTGGTAAAGCTATAGTGTATATGTTGGAACATCCTTCTGACCATATAGTATTTAAATATGTTGACCTGTGAAATGACAGTTAAAGGCTAGGTACGGGGGATCCTACATGTTCACCATGACTACATCACCCGAAAATGGAAGTGAAGTGGAAGACTTAGTGAAGCATCTATCTCCAAATGCGAAGAAGACATATCATTTGTATGGAACTCAGAAATTTGAGCTGCCAAAGGATGAGGTGAAAATTTCAGATGTGTTCCTAACAGTTAGACAAACAAAGGAGAGATTTCCAGTCCAGTCTTGGGGTTTGGCTGACACAACATTGGAGGATGTCTTCATCAAGGTGGCAACTGAGGCATAATGATTTACAGTTCTACTAATATCTTAAAGCATAATGTTATACAGTAAGTTTCATCTGTTTGAATCCTTCATTCTTTTGCTTGTAAGATGTGATTGAAGTTGTTCTTTTTCTAGACAAGAATGATTGTTGATTTGTGGTATAAAGGATCATGGTTTTGTTACTTAGAACATATAGGTTCTTCTTTTGCCCTTATCGGCTATCCCCCATATCCTCACTCTCAAACATGAGCAACTCATGAATAAATTAATGTTGCAATTTTATTGTTACTAACTTCGTTTGCATGATATTGTTTGACGGCATTGACTATTGATATCTTTGAACAATTAAACAGTGGTCTCAAAGAATTGTAATTTTAGAAAATGTATTATTCTAGTTGATATAGCATGTCTCAGTTAAGTCGATTTTTATAAAAAAAGAAGACAGAACTAAAGGGCTATAGGTCTGTAAAAATAAAACGTACTATTAAGAACACTCTAGCAAAGGATAACAAGCAATCCACTAACTCTGCCTCATTCCCAGAATAATTAAACTAACTGATACGGATTCTCTATATATGTTAGTATCGTAAGGACTCATTTTAATTTGAATACGTTTTACATCTACTGTTAACTTACCAATATTCCTTTCAATGGACTTAGAACTGGTTGTGAAGCTCACATAGATAAAAGGGCAGCCCGGTGCACTAAGCTCTTCAACCATGAAATGGCAATTTTCCTAATTGTGTACGAGGTTTGTGTCTTCACATAGGGACAACACTCGATCAAAATTACCCAAGCACTCTTCAAAGGAATCCCTAACCACATTGAAATAATCCATGAAAACCTCCAAGATATATTCCACCATGTCGGTTAAAATAGCTATCATGCATCATTGGAAAGTCACCGGAGCATTACACAATCTGAATGACATTCGAGAGAAAACGAATGTGCCATACGGACAGGTAAAAGTGGTCCCTTCTTGATCCTCCGGGGCAATAAAAACTTGATTGTACCCCGAGTATCCATCCAAAAAGCAATAAAAAGCACACCTCGCAAAACGATATAGGATTTGGTCAAGGAATGAAAATGGAAAATGGTTCTTTCGGGTCACCTTGTTTAGCTTTCGGTAGTCCATACATGCCCTCCGTCCTGTAACTGTCAGTGTAGGAATAAGTTCATTATTGTCATTGGTCACCTCAGTCATACCACCCTTCTTTGGTACACATTTCACTGGAGAAGTCCACGAGCTATCAGAAATGTGGTACACAACCCCAACATCCAACCATTTGATTACCACTTTCTTCACCACTTCTTGCATAGCCTCGTTCAATATTCTTTGATGCTCCAAGGAAGTCTTTGCATCATCCTCCAAGATAATTTTGTGCATACAGAACACAGGGCTTATTCCCCGAATATCAGCCAAAGTCCATCCAATTGCCCATTTTCACTTTTGAAGCACCGCCAAAAGTGGCCTCAACCTACATGTTAGTAAGGCAAGAATAAAGAATAACTAGTAAAGTAGAACTTGAGCCTAAGAATTCATACCTGAGGTGGGGAGGAAGTGATTTTAACTCCAACATCGGTGGCTCCTCAATTGATGGCTTTGTTGGTGGAGTTTTCCAGTTTTCAAGATCCAAAGACAATTTTCTCGGCCCACAAGAATAAGAGCCCATCCCATGTAGGGAATGCACACACTCCACTCTGCTTGCATCACCATTGACATCCATATTTCATAGCATGACCTCAAGGGGATCCTGCACGTTGATCATAGCACTGGTGTCATCCAAAATTATAGCTGTGACAGGGTTTACGGATGACCATACCTCGGTGCTATTGGGTTTCTTCATGGATTTGCAAACATGGAAGACGACCTTTTTATCATCCACGTGGGAAGTGAGGTCACCCACTTCAACATCAACCAATGCCTTCCCCATTGAAAGGAAAGGTCTACCCAAGATAATATGAACCTCATAGTCCACTTCACAATCCAAAATGACAAAGTCGGCAGGAAATATGAATTTGTCCACCCGAACAAGCACATCATCAATAATGACAAACACGTCCTCAAAGGTTGCTTCATCGATCGATCCGCCATTTGAAGTCTCATTGAAGTTGGTCTAGGTTTCCCGATACCCAAAGTCTTGAAAACCAAGTAAGGCATCAAATTGATACTAGCTCCCAAGTCTCATAAAGCTTTGGCAAAGGCCGCACTCCCAATAGTACATGGGATAGTAAAAGATCCGGGGTCTTCAAGCTTCGATGCCATTTAATGAACTATAGCGCTAACTTGGTGAGTCATTTTTATATCTATAGATCTCTTCTTTGTCACTAAATCCTTCATAAACTTGGCATATCCCGGCATTTGTTCAAGAGCCTCCACCAAAGGCACATTGATGGGCAAGCTCTTCATCATATCAATAAACTTCTTGAACTGATTATCATTTCTTTGTTTTGTGAGCCATTGAGGATAAGTTGGCGGAGGCCTAGGAGAGGTGCCTTGGCTTTTGGCACAACCAGCTCGAGTATGTTAATCATGTGTTCCCTAGACAGGCTCATGGCATCTTTAGTTTCCAACTCGGCCTCATTAATGTCAAACCTCATATCATTATTCACATTTTCTTCAACCACATATTCAACTACCAATGGCATGTCATCATCTCGCAACTCAACGTCATCATCCACAACTTGCTTTTGTTTCGATGCATTCACATCACCACCTCTCCCACTTCTTGTTGTAACCTCCATCACATGATTGTTGTTCCCACCCTTCGAGTTCACTACTGTATCACTTAGTAGAGCACCCTTGGGGCGAGTGTTCAAAAATTGAGAGATTTGGCCGAATTATACTTCCAAGCTCTGGATAGAGGTATCGTGAGAAGCCAACTAAGCATCAGAATCTTGGTTCTTCTTCATCATCTGTTCGAGCATCATTTCAATTCTACCCAAATAACTTCCAGAAGAACTAGGACCTTGAGAAGGGAAAGAGGGTGGATTTTTTGGTTGTTGGTACATTGGGGGCCCTTGAAAGCCTTGAGCCGGTTGCCTTGGTTTCCATTTTTGTTCCACCTTCCTTGATTTTTATTGTTGCCCCAATTGTTATTATTTCCATTCCAATTTCCTTGGTTATTGCTTTGACTACCCCAATTGTTTTTTTGGTTGTTTTTGTTCCAATTACCACCACCTTGTTGTTGATTGCCCCAATTTCCTTGGGGTCGCCATTGTTGGTTTGAAGAGTTACCTCTATTTCCTTGATATTTGTTGACATATTGTATCTCTTCACTTTTGTCATCATAACCATCATTTTGACACCCATCATATTCATCAACAAATTTCTCAGAATTTCCTTGATTTTGCTGCCTCCTTTACCTTCTCTTGTTGATAAGCATACTAACACCCTATATGGCATTCACTTGGCGATGATTCTGAACTTGTTGAAAATGCACCTTAGCCAATTGGTTCATAGTAGTAGTGCAAATGGATAACCGTAGGGTCACCTTGAAGCACATTTGATCTATTCTGCTCTGCTGAAAAAGTGTCAGCCATCTCATCAAGTACATCACATGCCTCGTCATAAGAAAGATTCATAAAATTTCCCTGGCCAATTGTTTCACAATGCATTGATTTGTAGTATTTATTTCCTGATAAAAAGTTTGTTGGATCATGGCTCCGGTCATATCTTTATTTGGGCATTCCTTCACTATCATCCTATACCGCTCCCAAATTTCATGCAAAGGTTTCGTTGGCTCTTGCTTGAAGGATAATATTTCATCCCGAAGTGCCGCTATATGACAAGGTGAGAAGAATTTGGCAATAAATGTATTTTCCAACTCATCCCATATTGTAATGGAATGGTTGGGGAGTCTCCCGAGCTAATCTAATGCCTTTCCCCAAAGTGAGAATGGGAAAAGTCTCAATCTTAGCGCATCCTAGGACACATTCGCCTGCTTGCTCCCCCATCATGTATCTATGAACCCTTGAGATGTTTGTAGGCATTTTGATCTGTACCACCTGTGAAGTACCCATGCTGCTCAAGTAAGGTCAACATCACATTGGTTATCTAAAAGTTGCCTGCCCGGATTCGGGGTGGGAAAATAGCCCTTGCATAACCCTGGTTCGGAAGTACTCTGGGAGCCACTCTTGGAGGTGGCAGAGGAGAGTCTGGAATATTATCATTTGGATTGGCATTGACATTCTAGCCTCTCCATTGTCCTTGAGGTGCAATAGGCACCTCATCTTGCTCAATACCTTCTACCTCCTCCCCTACTATCACGTTTCGAAGGGGGTCAATAGGGTTGTTTAATTCCATGTTGGTACCTGAGTAATGACACAAACAAGTAAGTAACAAAGAAGGAAAGAAGAAAAATACACAAAACTAACTAAATAGATAGACAAAACCATTAGCTCCTTGGCAACGGCGCAAAAAATTTATCGCAGCTTACTCCACACTACTAAAAAGTAGGAAGAGAGGGTCGCAATAGCTTTTACCCGATTTGGAATCGGGATCGATTTCTATATAGAGCTAGGAATGGAGTCGAGTATCTATTTAGTTTGGAATTGCATATTTGTCCCAAATATCACTTCTAATCATTTTTGGGTTTTCTTCATATTCTACTATTGTCAAACTAGAAATTATAATTGCAACTAGATTAAACTAAGAGTAAATAGCTACAAGTTGTATCTAATGGTTTAAAAGGCACTAGGGTAGTGACTATCACCTAAGTGTTAATTGATGGGTAATTGCATCTAAGGCGTGATTGACATGATTGGGGAATATGTTATAATCGTTGCTCGATACTACCCACTCTACACCTCTCGGTAGAAAGAGTTATTTTGCCCAATTGACTTTCTCAAGACCAATTGGGAATGCATATTTTCCCAAGCAATGTTCAAGTCGGGTAATTACTCTCTCGAGATTTAACCCTTTAATTGGGACTATCAAATCTCTTGAGTCTATCCCAATTCCTTGTTGAGTCAATTTTGTAGACTTAGCCTCTCTTTCTCAAGAAGAGCCCAAGTCAACATAGCACAAACTAGTGTTTGCAACCATTAATTCATAAATTAAACCATATAATTGACCCAAATAACAAACAACCATAGTCAATCTAGCCCTAAATCACAACACTCATCAATTACTCACACTAGGGTTGAGGTACAACCCTAGCTAATGGGTCTAGCTACTCATGTTTGAAGAGAAAATTAGAGAAATAGATGAAGAGAAAGACATAGTAATTAATTACTAGAGTAAATAGAAAGATTCAATGATTAAAACTACGTAGAAGTGCCCAAAATGGCTAAGAAAAGTCTTCGCACGAGCGCAACTAATGTTGATAAAATCTTATACCTTAAAAATGGTAAAGGTTCTATTTATACTATGCTGAAAAAACTGGACAAAATTGCACCTGCGGGGTTAGTACGGACCACACAAAATGGTGTGCGGCCGTACTAGGCTCTTGAACTTGAAAACTTGACTCTCTAAATCCAGGCTCCGCGGACTACACATAATGTGCTACCGCCTCGGCGGATTCTAATGCGGTCCACACAAACTTGACCGCGGACTGCACAGGCTTGAACCTCTGAGCTTGGCGTCTCTCTAAACCTTGCCTCTGCTAACCACACAGAATGGTGGTGCGGCCGCGGAGGTCTACCGTGGACCTCACAAAGTGTTGTGCGTCCGCAATAGGCATGCTTTTCCTGAGTTTGTCTTGTCTTTGGTATTTGTGCAAGTTTCACTCCTTTTGAGTCGATCTTTGACATCTTGGTACTTTGATGATCAAACCTGCAATCAAGCACAACTTATGAGCCTTTTGGGACTATTTTGTATGAATTTATAATCAAAGCGTAAGCAAGAAGGAGCATAAAATGCGTCAAAATCCCTAGTTATTAGGGACCAAACCAGGGTAGGGCTTCCTACATAATTGTTTTTAAATCAGGTCAAACATAGTTCACTAACTCAGAAGATGGTTTGTTTGACTGATTTTTTTCTTTTTTCCTTCTTTTTTTCTTATTTACTAAGAGTATACAGGTTCCAAAAAAATTGGAAAAATAAAGAAGACAAATATGGTTAAAAGGGTGACATCTATTTCAGATAGTGAGCAATTATAGCCTTCATTATCCTAATCCGAAAAATTGTATGTGAAAGTTCTACAGTGAGTATATATCAAATATAATATCTTTTGACTGCATCTGCATTAATAGTCAACCTTTTTGGTAATATTTTGTTGATGATTTTAGGTCCTTTCCGGTTTAGAGAGAGCTTTCCTTTAGCTTCTACTTGATCTGGAAGAATGTGTTTGAAAACGATATTGCATACCTAAAAGTGCCTTGGATGAACTTTCTTGTTGTAAGCGCGTGCTATTATTTGTTTTATAATTGTCCAAAACATACTATTGTTAGCCGTTTTTCATCAATCACCATTAGTTGTTCCAAACTGGTCTTTACCCACTTTGTGTCTTCAATCTCCGATTCCACAATGATTCAAAGAGAGAAAATTTTGACTTAACCCCGTATTACAACTTCAGTTCCATATACCAACAGATAAGGAATTGCACCAGTAGATGTGCAAACAGTTGTGTGGTATCCCAAAAGAGCAAAAGGCAACTTCCTATACAATTACCTGGACTCTTGGATCATCTTCCTAAGAATCTTCTTGATGTTCTTGATTGTCGCTTCAAAGGCTCCATTGGATTTTGGCCAGTAAGGTTTAGAATGGTGATGCACAATTTTATATTGCTTGCATACCTCCTTCATTAGATAACTATTTAGATTTGCTGCGTTATTAGTGATAATGCTCTGCAGGATACCAAAGCGACATATGATGCTGGAACGAAAAAATTTTACCACTGCTTTCTTGGTGACTGCTTCTATCCAATTGGTAAGATAATCAATGGTGACCAAAAATAATCTATTCCCATTTGAAGACTTTGGCTCGATTGGACCAATAACATCCATTCTGCAAGAATTGAAGGGCCAAAGATATGACATGGATTGCAACTCTGACGGAGGTGAGTCAATTAGGCCGCCATGAATTTTGTATTGGTGACACTTGCAAACAAAACTGAAGCAATCTCGCTCCATAGTAAGCCAATAATATCATGCCCGGATAATCTTCTTTGCTAGGACATTTCTATTCATACGAGGTCAACATTTCAGGAATGCACTTCACTTATGATCCACTCAGCTTTTGAGGAATCTATGTATCTCAACTAGTTCAAAACTGGGGTCTTTTTGTATAGGATTTTACCATTCAGGAAGAAACCACTGGTGATCCGCCTTATAATTATTTTTTAATCTCCCTTGGCATGCTCGTGGTATTCCAATATTTTTTATTTTATGATACCATGGTTCATCTTCTGGTTCCGCCATAAATGCATTGCAGTAACTGTGTTGATTCCGAATTTGAATTTCTAGTGGATCAATATGTGTGTTTCCCGGATAAGAGAGCATCAAGGCTAAGTGTAATGACCCACTAGGTCATTTTGAGCTTTAGTAATCCGTTTAGTGGTTCGGGATCTTGAATGACTTCAAGTTGTATATTATAACTTGCATACATGGTCGAATTTGATTTTTAGATATTTTATCTGAATTTGGATGAGTGATTCTTACTTTAGAAGCTTAAGTTGAATATGTTAATTGAGGTTTGAATTTTATGAAAACGATCCTGTAATAGTGTTTTGATGGATTCGATAGGTTCTTATCGTAATTTTGAACTTGGACATATGCCCGGAATTTAATCCAGAGGTCCGTATGTTGATTTTTGTTGAATTACCGAAGGTTGGCAATTTCAAGGCTTAAAATTTTGATAAGTTTAACCGTAGGTTAACTTCGTAGATATCGTGTTTGTATTTTTGATTCAAGAATTGGAATAGGTCTATTTTTTCATTTGCAATTTATATGTAAACTTTAGCATCATTACAAGTTGATTTGATAGGAATCAGACGTGCGGTTGTGTTTTTAAAAGTTCTTGAATATTGTGTTAATTTCATGTGTTTTGGAGGCCCGGTTTAATGATTTAGATGGTATTTTGATGGTTTGATTGTGCAAGTGAGTTCGTATTATGTTTTGAGAATTCTGTTTATATTTGGTTAGGATTCTCGAGGACTTGGATGAGTTTTAGATGCATTCTGGAGTGTTCAGAAGAGTTAAAATTTACTAATATGATCAGGTGTTGCAGGTCTCGCAATTGCGAGATATATGTTGCATTTGCGATAATAGGCTGAGTATGCTAGGTTTGCATATTCGAATCGACTGTTCGCAATTGCATTGGTTGGGCTGGGAAAGCTTTTTTGCATTTGTCATTAGACAGGGATGTACACAGTGATATCTGAGAGACCGATTTCTCCTCAATTGAATACCTCAAAGGGTGATCCCGGAAGCCCGGCCTCTCGAGCCAGCCATTTCCCTCAAAGTCTGTCGATGCTCTGCCAAGGATAATATCGTCCAGAGCCCCAACGAATGCAGAAATCTCCCGAAGAATGCACCCGGGTTCTATCAAGTCCATTCGAGCAGGTCGACGTTTTCTCATATATGACATAAAGCTAACCGTCTGTCACATCCCATTCTATTTCATCACACAACGTATTGTGTAATAAGTTTGGGCTTCTCCTTTCTATTAAAGAGGGGTCACTAACGCCTTGAAAGCAGAGCTCTATATTTACGATACTCAAGTGCAATAATATCTTCTCTCTCTTTCTTCTCTCTAATTTATTTATCCACATTGGCTCGAAGCCACTTATTTTCGGGTACCTTCTTGTTTGTTCTTTGTTTATCACTTGGTATTGGCTCGAGGCCGCTTTAATATCTATTGTCCTCTTACTTGTTCTTCACTGTATTCCTCAATATTGGCCGTATAGAGCCTTGCTTAATCGTATCCTTAGTTGTGTTATCCCATTCCTAGTTGCCCCGATACCTCAAGCTTGACCAGAACCTGGACCCCAAGGTCGCCATTGTTCAGCCCCGCATCCGGGCAACAGGCCCCTCAGTTTGATTAATACCTCTTTTTAGCCTGCATTTCATCGTTAAACTTAATATTATTAGCGTCAAATGCTCTAACAACTAGCTCGGGCATAGATCACGTATTTTTAGAATTGGATTTACAAATTTAATTGCTATTACCATTTTCAAGGTAAACAGTTTGGCGCCCACCATGGGACTTAATATAATAGTAACTATTTCCTTATTGGTTTCATTGCATAAAAGCACGTTATCTTTTGCACTTTTTCTCGTCCAAGATCCTTTGATTTCAGGTTAAACTGTCTGGCTCAGTAAACGAAGTCAAGAACCACAACCTCGAAAATCATGGGGAAAATGGTGTTGCTGTCGCGGTCGCCAGAGCACCACTACAAAACCCTGATAATGCACTCGGACCGATCCTAGCCGACGCGGATTCAGAGGATGCATAACAAGTCGACGAAACTTCTCACACCAGCACGATCATACGGCATAGTGACCGACAGGAAGCTTAAAAAACCTAGTCAAGGAAGAACAAAAAATTAGTCTTTATGTTATTTGTGAAATGTTGCAGGCACATCCGTTCGCCATTGTTCAGCTGCAAAGCCATCCAAGCACCCCCAGTACAGCAGCACCCGAGATAGCTCCCCCTGCCGAGTAAGTACCCAAAAGATCAAGCAATGACGGGTCAGTAGATGACCCCGCCATAGCGAAGATGCTCGAGGACCTCACCAAAAGGATCTAGTAAGGTGAGAAGATGATTGCAGTGAACGATGAAAAGTTCAATACCTACAATTCTAGGGTGGATCAAATCCCGGGAGCAATCCTGATCCTAAAAAGGTTGGATTCGAAGCAGTTCATATAAAGGCCGTTCCCAGAGGAAGCGGCCCCAAAGGCCATTCCTAAAAAATTCAGAATGCCGGAACTCTCTAAGTACAACAGTACCACCAATCCCTACGAATACATTACTGCCTATACCTGCACAATAAAAGGCAACGACATAAAGAGTGACGAGATTGAGTCCGTGTTGCTGAAGAAATTCAAAGAAACACTTCCAAAGGGGGCCATGATGTGGTATCACAACTTGACTCCCAACTCCATAGATTCATTCGGCATGTTGGCAGACTCCTTCGTAAAGGCACATTCTGGAGCCTTCAAGGTGGCAACAATGAAGTTTGATGTTTTCAAAATTAAGCAAAGAGAGAAAAAGATGCTGCAGGAATTTGTGTCTCGTTTCCAGATGGAACAAATGGAGCTGCCGCCACTCTCCGACGACTAGGCGGTACAAGCATTCACTTATGGCCGGAACTAAAAAACTTGGCGGCCTCAAAATATCTGAAATAGAACCTGATCGAGTATCCGACCGTGACCTTGTCGGACGTCCACAAACGGTACCAGTCGAAGATCAGGGACGATGATGACCAACAGGGAGCCCCTTCGAGGCATCAGTATACCCAAACAGACTCATGGTAAAAGAGTTAAAACCAAACAAAGAAAGGCACCAACCATACCTCGAGGATAGAAGGAACTCCCCGAGGCGCAACCTACCTCGCAATAATCGAAGGATGGATCGAGGGCAGGACCCTCAAGGGCTCGCCAATAGAACCAGGTTCGATCAAATCATGGCGCCACCGAACGCATCCCACTAATTGGAGTACAACTTCTATGTCGATGTTATGGACGTCATGTTTGCTATCTGCAATATCAGAGATGCCAAGTGACCCAAACAAATACAGTCAGACCCTTCACAGAGAAATTAAACCTTAGTGAGCGATCATGGTAACAGGACCGAGAATTGCCATCAACTACGAGATTAATTGGTTCGAGTGCTCGACAAAGGGCACCTTCTGTAATTCCTTAGTGATCTGGCCAAAAATCAATTCCGAGACAAGGAGGCAACTAACAAGAATGAGGAAAACGAGTCGCAACACGTCATACACATGATCATAGGAGGTGTTGATGCCCCATAGGAACCTGTAATAAGAAGGATAAAAATATCCATCACCAGAGAAAAATGGACTCGAGGATACATCCCCAAAGACGCCCTCACATTCAGCATAAAAGACATCGAGGCCTTGTCCCAAACCCATAACGACGCCGTGATAATCTCCTTTCTTATAAATTCTTTTTAGATAAAATGTCTACTCGTTGATACAGCCAAAATAATGCGACTCAAGGATTTCACGAGTATCGCCAAAATTGTAGGACACTACTTCGAATATACTTCGGAAAGATCCGGTTAAAACAAGTTTCCCTCAATAGGAAAAAACAAGCTCCGACCATATCGGCTCCAAATTGCAAAAGTGTCGATCTACTCGACCTACGAGCTATGAACCTTACGATGCTCAAAACATCATCGATAATGACTTGAAATTGAGGTTCTCCAAAACCGATGACTAGTCAGGCAAAATCTTCAAAGGACCTTAACGAGCGAAAAACAAAGCGTACAAAAAGCCCACGGGCAAAAAGTATCATAAGAGCCATTGTTGCTAGCTAAGAAAGCCTCTACACATATTAAAAGGTCTCTGCGACCAAATATCGTAAGAGCCATTGTTGCCAGCTAAAAAAATTTACAACTTGAGGATCAAAATGAGCTCGAATCGTAACTTGATTCGGAGATCGGATCCAAAATAGTTAATTATGAAAGCCTCCAGGCCACATATTAAAAGATCTCAACGGCCAAAACAACACGAATGGCCATCGCTATCTACCCATAAATGTGGAAGAAAACTTAAGGGTAAATTAAAGCTCGAATCGCAGTGCAACTTAGAGACTGGATCCGAAATGGCTGAATTACAACATACCTAAGGGCATTACATAAATTCTAGGGTTAACTAGTCAAGCAAGCCTGAGGGCCACATATTGAAATGTTTCAATGATCGAACAACGTAAGAGGGACTATCGCCAATCTGAAAACTTGAGGTACTTGAGAGTCAATTAAAGTTCAAGTCGCAATGCGACTCAGAGACTGGACCCGTAGTAGTTAAACTACAATATGCCTAAGGGGGCGACATAAATGCCACTATCACCAGTCGAGCGACTCTCCTGGCCACGCGCATGTAAGGTTACTTTAACCCAGAGCACAAATGACTATCATCATACGCCCATGCAGGCAGGAAAGAGCTTGAGGGTCAATTGAAGCTCGAGTCACAATGTGACTCGGAAACTGGATCCAAAATAAACGAAAGAGCAAATGTCCAAGGGCGTGACATAAATGCCACTATCACCAGCCAACGCAAATCTCCGAGCCACGCGCCTGCAAGGTCACTTCGACCCGAAGCATAGAAGGCCATCATTGCCAGCCCAAACAAACGTAAAACTCGAGAGTATATTAGCTCTAGTTGGATCTCGACTCGAAGATTGAACCCGAAGATGGTTAAAACATGCAAGCCTAAGGGCAAATCCGGGATCAAATCAACCCAATTGAAACTCCAACGAGCAGAAATGCAGAAGATACAAGTTGCAAGGTTCCCCCTCTTATTACTACATATTGACGACGAGGCGCAATCTCAACCTGCGTCATGTATTAAAAGATATATATACACAGCAAATAAGGCAAGGGATATTCGTTCCACTTTTCCTAGTAGTTATGGTCCGTAGATCTCCCCTTATCGTCCTCAGCATCGGACATAATGAACATGGCATCAAACTCCTCTCCTTTTGCTCGTTCTATATCCCCCGAAAGATCAAAGCCTATGGCGTGAGCTTCCTCGAGGATTTCCCTCTGGGCCTGCTCGATTTGTTCCGGACCTGCAAATATCCCGCCAAAATACAAAAATTGACCCGCCTGGCCAAAGGCAATGCAAAAGAGGAGGTAAAACTTCAAGGTTTCTCCCGTTTTATATATAACCGAGAATATGTGTTCTCTATCTACATGCATGATCTATAAAACAAGAAATACAGAAAAGTCTATGCTCTGCCACAAAAGATTATGGTCTATCAATCCCAGCCTTACTCTTGATAGAATCGGCGATGAACAACCGGGCATCATGCTCTACCACCTTCGCCAAGGCGAATTCTCACAAGAAGGCGGAACCCCTGGCACGGGTCCCTCGAAGGCTAGCTCTGATCCATCTTGTAAAAAATTATCCATCAAACTAGTCTCCATTCCCTCATCGTCCTCGGTCCGGCTCAGCACCGCATCTACCGAGGCGCTGGTTATTCTCAATCCAGCCTTGGGAGTGATCAAACTATAGCTTCGCCGTCATGCCTGCTCGAACCAAAGCTCAAAGCTCGAATCTACATTTTGAAACTCCAGCCCCCACATGCACTCCTGGCTCGATCAGCCTCGCCACCAAGTTTTTAGAAGCGAAACGCTCGCCATGAGAAGGCTCCTACCTCATTAAAAGGCCTTCACAACACAAACTCCGATGTGCCTCACACCACCAGAACACCAACTCAACCCCTAATTCCCTTCACCAAGAATCCTAAGGGGCCTGCCCTCTTCCAGGACCTCCTTGAAGTATAGTATCTTGGCAGAACAACTCAAATCCTGAGTCTGTCAGAGTCCTACAGAGGGAAGACCTGATGAAAAAGGGAAGATCCTGGATATTGAATAATCATGCTAGAACTTACCACAAGGTAAAACCAGAAAGCCCACTCGACGACCAAATGCATTCCCGTTAGCCCAATCCCACTTGGCCTAAGAAAAACCTCTATCTGGAAATCAAGGGCTCCAGGTGCGTCCAGCTCGGTCAATGCATTCTCCTCAGAAGTGTGAACCCGCATCCCCTTGATTAAAGCTCCATCATTTATGAAGCGCATATCTCACTACCGCCGTTGCTCACGTAGAAATCTATGACTCTCCCAAAGAGGGAACAACCCCGCCCCTGAGGGACCGGCTGAAACCAACAATGCTCGTACAAACACGACATAGGAAGGGAGACGTGGACACTGAATCTGTTGTCTCCATAGGCAGAGCTGGCGAAGCGCGAGACGCACCGCTTGAAGGACATATTTTCATCTCTTCAAATAAATAATGCGGGTTTAAAAGGTGTGGTGTCAGCAGTTAACACCCAGGAGGAATGATTTGCCCGTGCCCTGTGTCTGCCTTCCCCAAATAAGCAGCCGTTAAGGTCGCACTCCACCTCCACCATAAAGAAGGCAGGCCCCGACCATCTCTGAGGAGGCGAAAGCATCCTTACATTACATATGGGAAGAGCGGAAACAATTCAAAACAAACCAAGGACACCAACCATCAGCACCATTTCTGGCACCAAGGTAATAGTCAACCCCGGGAGCCTCCATCATAGTAAGACAAATCCCTAAAAGGCCAACAATGCCCTCTCCAGCACAAGATTGGTGTACGGCCTCAGAGGTCTTCGCCGAAGGAAGCCAGCTAGCGGAAGCAGTCATTTTTTACATACAAGCAAAATAGGCCCCGGGTGCTAGTCAGGATGGTCCAAACACGGCCAGGACTCCAATTGGAGACCACCTTTGACAAGTCATCAGCGTCCCTAACCCGCCATCCCTCGGGCAAGCCTCATCTTTAAGGTTACTACAAGGTCCGAAGACATTATCCGTGCCTTTATAGTGAGGATCTGGTGGCCTGAAGTTATTGGCCATATTTAGGTTCAGTTCACAAAAAACCCTATGTAAAGCCATTTTTATCAATCAAAATATCCAGGAAGGCTCAAAACAGCACCTAAGTATAGGAAAATGCTCACATGATTCACTCATATACGCTCTAAAAGGCTATCTACATCCAGTTCAAAGGTAACCCCAGCCCGAGCCTATCAGGATGGACGTAGGCTCGACCTGGGGTATGACGAAAGTCTCCAAAGTGAGCCATATCAATCAGTAGAATATCGGGAAAAACACTTGCATTCAAGCCCAACATCAACATCCAGCAATGCGGGAAGACATTCGAAGGCCTCGAAGGGCATGAGGGCACACAAAGGCAAGACAAGAACTGAAAGCAGAAATCAAGAAAAGGTATATTTGTATTCATAAAAATTCAATTAACAAAAGCTCTCGAGGGGCCCTTACATATTGTTACATTACACATATTACAGAAGGCCACACAGGGTCCTTACAAAAAAGTGACAAAGTACAAATGATACGCATATAGTAGGGGCCTAAGGATCTAACTTATTTATGTTACGTCTCCATCATCATCCTCTCAAGCATATGAACTCAAAGACAATATCTTCCAAAGTCCGACCCCTTTGAGTACCACATCCTAATCCTCTCGGAATGACATCTTCTAATGGAAGTCTGGGGAGAAGAGGAAAACGAAGAAGGAGAAGCTGGAAGAATGAAGAAGTGGCCGGGTGAAAATTTTGGCTAGTACGAGCTCCCTTGGTACTACCATTTTGAAGCCACTTCCTAATATCTTGCCTCAGCCTGGAAGGCAACTGGGGGAAGATACTGTGGACATAACCCCTGGAATCCAAAAGAGGTGTAACACGCCGACCGGGGAAGGAGGGTGAGAAACAGGACATAATCTGATCCCCCTCTTGAGTAGTGGTGCATAATCCAAAATGCTCCTAGGGTCGGAGGAAATTGACCTTTTGCCTCATCGCCCCATGCTAACGACAACAACAACAACATCGTGGCTGCACAGATCTGCCCAATCAAAGGAAGACCAGGGTTTGAGCCACGGACTGCATGGCGCAAACCCTTGAAGCAACAGACTCCAAACATGACAAGATGATAGAAACTCAAGATAGGTGGAAAGGAAGGGAATGTGGATATCAAAGGAAGTTTGGATAAAAGATCAACCACAAAAACCCCTATTTATAAGGAGAACAAAGTAACTGACGACATTATTACCGCCCTTAGGAAATGTAATAGCAGGCACAATTAATTTGTTTATAGAAGCTGAACCGATATCAACAAAAGATCGAAGAATCATGACATTTCAAGCAATCCTGGAGAAGTGGGGAGGTAAAACGCCTTGACAACTATAAAAATAGGGGCTCTACAGTCAGCACGATATCGTTATGAGGGATCGAGGGATGGAGTGTCAAAATCATTTCTTATCACTTCCCTTTAAGAAATGGGAGACCAATTTCTGCTCTATTGAATACCTCAAAGGGTGATACTGAAAGCCCAGGATCTCGAGCAAGCCATTTCCTTCAAAGTCTATCAATGCTATGCCAAGGATAATACTGGCCGGAGGCCCGACGAACGCAAAAATATTTTAAGGAATGCGCCCGGGGTCGATCAAGTTCATTCATCACATACGACATAAAGCTAACCGGCTATTACATCTCATTCTCTTTCAGCACACAACATATTTTGTACTAAGCTTAGACTTCCCCTTTCTATAAAAGATGGGTCACTAACGCCTTGTAAGTAGAGCTCAATTCTTACGCTATTCAGGTGCAATAATATATTCTCTCTCTTTCTGCTCTCTAATTTCCTTATCCCCATTGTCTCGAAGCCATTTATTTTCAGTTACCTTCTTGTTTGTTCTTTGCTTATCACTTGGTATTGGTCTGAGTTCGCTTTATTATCTACAATGCTCTTATTTTTTCTTCACTATATTGCTCAATATTGGTCATACATAGCCTTGCTTAATTGTATCCTTAATTGTTATCGCATTCCTGGCTGCCCCCGATACCTCGAGCTCGACCCAAACCTGGACCTTGAGTTCCCATCGACCAGTCCTGCATCCCAAACATGCCCCTCGGTTTGATTACTACCTCGTTTTAGCTTGAATTTCATTGTTAAACTTAATATTATTAGCATCAACTGCTCTAAGAACTAGCTCGAGAACAGGACGCGTATTTTTAGAATCCCATTTCTTAATTTAATTGTTATTACCATTTTCATGGTAAATAAGGGCATTTTCGAGGTGTTTGTGATTCACATTTGCGAACAAAATGTCGTCGTTGTGACTGTAGCGGGGATGTGAGGTCTTTCTCTTTGTGATAATATTCTCGCATTTGCGAGGTAGAGTTCGTATTGACGACACTTGTGACAGGACATAAGAGCTGAATGAAGGGATTTTTGATATTTTGGAACCCTTGACTCGGTAGGAGGGGATTTTTAAGAGCAAAATTCATCGTCAATCATTGGGTAAGTGATTTTGTTCAACGAAATTTCATCTTCGATCATTGGGTACGTGATTTATTCAATTTTCAACTATTTTACATAATTATATGTGAGTTTTGACATTAAAATTATGAGAATCAAAGTGAAATTTTGAGAAACTTTGTCTACGTTTTAAAAAATAAGAATTTGAGTTTTAAGAGTCAATTTGTACTTAGATTTTGAATTAAAATACATATATTGACTCGTGGGGTTATGAGTACTCAGAATCTATCCTTGGACCCGAGGTTGACCGAATGAGCCTGAGGTTGACTTTTGAGGAATTGTGTAAAAATCCAAGCTTTAATTATTTGAATTGATTTCTCTCATACTGTTTGATTTATTGAGTTGATTTTGATTTGATTTGAGCCGAGTGAGGGTGATTTGTAAAGAAAAAGCTATTTTAGAGTATTGATTAAGAGCTTATGAGGTGTATCTTGCCTAACGTTGTGCTGGGGAGCTACTCCATATGAATTGGTTTGTTTGTACTATTGGAACTACGTGAAGGACGTGTACACGAGGTGACGGGCATGTACATGACTTATATGTGAGAATTTTAACTGTTTGGACTCATAGGTTCTTACGTACATTAAAATGAAGTTTTCTTATCATGTTATATCATCTATTGCTAAATTCACCCTTATGTGTCTTATTTGAAGTTGATTGGTTCATGTTCTACCCATTGTTTCCAGATGTACTCTTATATGCTTAAATTGAAGTTGTTTACCCCATTTATTTCCATGTTATCTCTTCCGTAGTTGTTTATGCTTTATTAAAGATATTATTATCTCTTCCATTGCTGACTTATCCTTATTTGAAGTCATTCTTATACGTTATCTCTCCTAATATTGAGTTACTCTTATTTGATATCGTTGCTACATATTATCTCTCCCATTGTTGAGTAATTTTGATTTGAAACCATTATTACTTGTCATGTCTTTCATTGTGATCTCTTTCTTCCATTTCTTTATGTTTTCTAATTTTTGTGTTGATTTACTAACCGTACTCTCGTGTTATTATTTTTGATGTTGTACTCAGTGTTGTTGCATTTAGGGCTATGTGTGATTTTGATATTGGAATTGTTTTAAGGAAATATTGTGGTATATAGGCACATGTGGTGCAAGTTGTTATATTGTGTTGTTATGTTTTTTGGCACACGTGACATTATTGAGAGGATTTTTGGGGTGTTCGTACGTGAGTTGTCTGTGCTATTATATTGTTATTGCAAATGTGGCCTGACAAAGTGGGCTATATATGTGGATTTTTGCATGTGCAGAAACATGGCGGTAATATTATTATGTGTGTGTGGCGAGACAAGGCGAGCATTTACTTAACTGTTGCACACGTGAAGAGATAAGGGGGCTATATCAGGGATGATTTATGATGACTTGGATGGCCTGGGAGCATTATTATTGATGATATTTGTGTAGTGGTGTGTCTACCTTGCGTGAGACATGCATAGTAGAGTTTTGTTGTGTTTGTTGCCATTCGTTTTCTCTGATCTTACTTGATTGACTCGAATTGTGATAGTACACTCGCACAAGCATACACCGTAATGTGTTACATATGTTAGTCTTGGAGTATGAACTTTGATGTTTGATGATCATTTACATGTATTTTTGTATACCTCTACCTTCTGCGTGAGAGTTCAACAATTGACACGTGAGCTGTCTGTACAAATATGAGATATTATTACTACTAGTACATGAATTATCCGTACAATTATGAAGTACTGTTATTGCTAGCACGTGAGTTGTCTGTGCGGATATGAGATATTTTCACTCTCTTAGCACGTGAGATGTTCGTGCAGATATGAGGTACTGATGGTATTGGCACGTGAGTTTTTTGTGCAGCACGTGGATTGTCCATATGGTTGTGATTAGTAATGTGGGCACATGATTCCAAGTGACTAAGGCTCGTGACTTGGGTACCCGTGAATTGTGATAATAAGCTATGATATCTTGGGAAACTCTTTTATAAACCTCGTGTAAAAGCGGTTATTTTATTGAGATGTTACTTGTTTTGCCTTACTTGTATTCGTCGGACTTTATCTGTATTTTGCTTACCTCACGACGTATTTAACTGTTGGCTCGTTGTTGCTAATTGTTGTTTCTAGTTATTAATGCAATTCTTGTAACATAGTTCTTACCATGTTTAGCTTTACATTGTTCTCTGTTTGTTTTATATTTATACTTGCACACGTTATTATGTCTAGTAGGTGTCTTGACTGTTCTTCGTTACCACTCCACCGAGGTTAGTCTTGATACGTATGGATACCGCTTTGTGTACTCATGCTACACTTGCTGCATATGTTTGTGCATATCTAGGTGCCTCGGAGCGTATTGATCATTAGATAATTGATCGAGCATTGCTGTGATGATTTCAAGGTATACCCAACATCGCGTTGGCAGGCCTCGGAGGCACATTATAAAATTTTACTTTGTACTATTTATTTCCATTATGGAGAAATTGTACTTAGAAATTTTCTAGTAAACACAATAGATTTTATTACTTGTGCTACTGATTTTGGGATGTTATATACAAACTTCGGATTATTGCCTTTATATAAAAATTTCTTATTTATATTTAATAGCCCTTAGTTAAAATCAATTATTAATTCACTAAGTGTTAGGCTTACCTACTCATAGAGACTAGGTGCCATCATGACATCCTATAAAGGGAAATTGAGGTCATGACAAGTTGGAATCAGAGCTGTAGGTTCATACGTTCTATGTGTCATAAGCAAATTTAGTAGAGTCTTGCAGTTCAGTACATTGAAATCTATATTTATCTTCAAGAGGCTATGGAACTATTAGAAAAAATGTCACTTCTTTTATTTTTTATTGTGCGAGTTTATTGATTCTGGAGATTGAGCCTTTGTCATCCTATTCTATCACAGATGGTGAGAGCATGAGCTGTAGTTATTGATGATGCTTACCTAGAGCTGGTGTATCGCACCCCTTTTTGCGGGGAAGTCTGGGTTTCAACATTCACGGGGGAGGAACTCGTTAATGGTTATATAAGCGAGCTTGATTAACGACATCTAAACGTGCTATTACCCTTCCCTTCCATGTGGCCCTGAAGGAATTTAGGACCTCTAGACTTAGGCAGTTCTAGACAATCCTAAGGTGCTTAAAAGGGAAAAGTCTAGGCGACAACAAGAACACATAGGACTGTCAATTAAGGAAGAAGGTAAATGCTCATATTTACCTCCACAGATACATAGGCAATTAAACAACATGTCTCAAGCAACTGATTTTAAAGAAGTTCAGAAATCCTAGGAACATGATATCTAGATGAATGTTATAGATACATGATATGCATAGTTTGTTCTTAGGGATGTGGCAGAATCCTAACCAGTTTGCCTACTGGTTTTAAGCCTGGACAATTTCAAATATAAACAAAATTGGTCTCACAGTTATTTAAGGGCCTAAGGCTTGCCTAGGTATGTATATGCGGTCACAATCTGGGACTACTTGAACAGTTTGAAGTTCTTTCACCCCATAGGCATGCTGATCTAAGTGATGAATATTATAGTAGGTGATTTTATACTGTTTCGTACTAGGACATAATATATATGTGTGAAGGCTGTTTTAACCTATTTATTTTAGCGACATGTCTCAAGGCAAATGCACGTGTAGTGCTAAAACATGATCTCTAATATACATGGAGAAGATTATTGTATTAAATAGTATTAGTCACTTAATAGAAGGATTTATAAGTGATAGCGACGTATACAAAATAAGAAGTGAGATGATGAACTATAACATGTGAATTGTAGAAGCAATAAATGTGATTGTCCTAAATCAAGGTAGCTAATGCACAAATTTTGCATGGTTTAATGCGAGTAAGAATAGCAATCCTAAAGCATGATATCTAATGTGTCATAGTCACCTAGAACATGATTCTACAGCAACTCAACATAATGTAACACCTAAAGCACGGTTTCTACCCAATTTATCCCACAAAATTACATAGCAACCCTCCCCTTTAATTAGTTAACCCAATATCTATTTACAAATAATTATTAAAGACCTGGATTGAAAAAATTACATAGATGAAATGAAAATGATACTATAGAGAGACTCAAGCAAGCCCAAAGTAATACTGGGAGTACTAGGCCTTCAATGTAGTCTCAAATGCTCAAAAATCTCATAGCAAATAAGTGTCCAGGTGTGTAAGGGTTTCTAAGGACCTCAAGGATCCCGGGAAGTGACTTTTCTCAAATAGGGACTGGTTATGTGCAGTGTAAAAAAGCCAACCCTGATATGCCAAAGTTAAGAGAGATCTCAAGGATCCCTGAGCAGTAAATATACCAGAGGGGCAGAACTTAACAACCTAAGAGTAAGTGAGAGTTCCTGACATAGTTTGGAAGACTTAGTGAAAATAGTGTGGAGATAACTTTTTAGGATTGAAAAAGATTTTCTGCAATAGACCTTTTTAAAGAAAATGCTAGGAATCAAAACTAGTTTTTAGAAGAATAATGATAACATTTTGAAAACAGTTCTGAAGAGAGCAAATCCAGTAGACAACCGGTCAATCATAGAAGGTTCATATTCATCGGCACTGCAACAAGCAGGTTCACATAGGGGTGAAAGGACTGGGAATATATAGGAATCTTATCGAGGGTACAAGAATAGGGTGCATGGAGGCATGTAGACAACAATATGCATAGAACACTTAGTAGATTCATAGCCTTAACAAATTAACCAGGATAGTAGGCCATTAAGATATAGAGCAAAGATTTAGAGAACAGAATTAGACACACAAGTAGGATCAACCATGTGCATTAAGTAAAAAACATGATCACATAGTTAAAGGATTAAACATAAATCACAAACAGGCTGGTCAAGCATCAGATAACTGCTGAAGTGTAGACATACTTGTTATATACTAAACAAGGAAGAAATTAGGCATGCTAAGTAAAGAAGTAAATAAGAGGATAGGTTAAATTCATAGTCAATGAACTAGTGCATGAATGAAACACATAGATTTTGAGTTTCAAATTTAACTAGAGACATACATGTTGAAGAAAAAAAGAGTGCATAATATAGAGCAAGTGTATCCAATATCTAGCCTTGGCTTTCAGCCGGCTAGACCCACATCACAAGTGGCAAAGAAGGAGAAGAGTTTGAATGTATGTATGTATTGTGAACTGATGTTCGTCTTTTGAGAAGTAAAACAGAGCAGTCTATATAGTAGTTCAAGGGTTGGGCCAATAAGGTAAAAGAATCAACTTCAGTTAATCAAGAAAGATCAAAGAGCCAATTACACGAAAAAATAAGCATAATATTCCCTTAATTAAGGGTAATTAACCAACAGTAAGGACAAGAAATATCAAAGGAAATAAATTCAAATCAAACTTAGGGAAAGAGTGAATAATTAAGAATCTAATTAAGGAAATCATCGCGCAAAGAACCAGTATATACTATAGGAAACTAAATAAGGCAAGAAAACTAATTAAAGTCATCAATAAGGTAATAATCGGGAATCATACACATGAACGATAACAGAGCAAATCACTCAACAACTATGGAAAGAATATATCAATTTTTGTGAACAAAATAGGCTGAATAAAACTTTAGGGACGTAAAGAATTAAGCGGAAAATAATTCAAAACCCTAATAGAAGTTAGTCAGGATAAAAATCACAAAGTAAGGAATCCGACTAAGGAAAGGCGTTTAAAATACAGAATGAACCAACAAGGCTAGTAACTTTGAAAAGCATAGAATCAAAGAAAAACATCAGACCGTTAGAGTTTTAACACAAATTGAATTAGGGATTATACAACTTTAGCATAAATTAGTCAAAGCACTTAAGAACAAATGACTAAGCATTCAAAAGTCAGAAAAATCATTTGAGAAGATGACTTTGGATAAACCCTAGTTTAGGAATTTGGGTAATCGGTTAAAAACCAGAAACTTTCAAGGAAATATGTGAGATATGTTCGATGCGTCTTAGATCTATACAAATCTGAGCAGACCGGAGATAAAAAAATTAGGGTTATTTAGAAAGCATGCAGAGACGAGAACATAGGTCTAGAAAATCATGGATTCATATCAAAATAAGAGAGGCTTCTTACTCATTGTCGAGAAAATGGCTTGAAACAGGCAACGAAATCAAAGGTGCAAACCAAACCGCCTAGGTCCTTTTAGATATTCCCAAGGATCCAAGAAATTGATAACCATAGCAAGTTGGAGGCCATTATAGGACTGTGAAAATAGAGAGACATCACAGAACAGAGGGCTAAACCGGTAACGACTCTTGAGGATTAGGGTTTAGGCGGAGAGCGGTTTAGAGAGAAGAGAACGAGTGACGACAACGTATGGTGGAAAATGGTTTAGGTTAGGAGTGGTTTTTTGGAGTTAAAATTGGTAAGAATCAATATGGGCTGTTGATCTCAGAGATCAATAGCTGGGATTAGGGGGGCCTCAGTTGGGTCTAATTACATTTAGGCCTCGGGCGAATTGGGTTAGGAATTTTTGCTGGTTTTTGGGTCCGAAAATTAGGAATATTAAGAGGCTATTTGATAAATACCCAAATAATTGAATAAAATTATTTTGTAAAATAATTAACAATGAGAAAAAATAATTTTCATGCATATAAGTATCTAAAATAATTATTCAATATTTGAAAAATATAAGGGATCAATTTCTGGAAAAATTATGCAGTGATGTGTAAATGGGCTATAGTTACAAAATCAGTACAATTGTAAGCAAAAGGTGTAAATTTGGACATTTGTGAAATAACTAAAACTTAATAAGACCATAAATGGTAATTTTAAATCAAGAGATATTTTAAAATAATCTGTAATGAAAATTTGTAATTATTTATATGAAGCAAATATTATGATAAATTAATTTAAAATGTTAAATTATGGGAAAATATCCATTGATACTAATGCATAGTTTTAATGGTATATATGCATTTCAATAAATATTATAGGAAAAAATTGGGCATCAACTATTGTCCCTCTTTACCCGGGAAGGATGAAGAGTAAAGAAATGATAGGTAATTTTGACTGAATGAGATGTTTTATAATGTAGTGGCCGAACTCTGGTCTTTAAGATGGACATATGATTTCCGGATGGCTGAGAGAGTGGTCAAGTTTGAGATAGTTGAAGGAACTGGAGCGAGGTCGCTCCTGCTGGGATAGCAGTTGCTTACTGGCCACCTGTAGATAAAGTGATGCTATGAAGATGTATTTGTGCAAAATTTAAACATGATGCATATTCTCTTCGGACCATGAAAGTTGTCTTTGGACGGTGTGGATAATGTCCTTAGAACATGACGTAATAGGCCATTAATTGTTCAGTGAGGGATTCGCGGGCCATGAAATAATATTCCCGGGCCATGAAAATGGTGCCTCCGAACCATGTCGCCTTTAAATAATGAAATGCAATTTTGAGAGATCCTTAGGACATGGCATGACGTCTTCCGGCTATAAGGATAATGCCTTTAGACTACGGCACATTTGGACAGGTTGGCGATATTTCAACCTATGAGATGCAACAATATGATGCTAAAGTCAACAAGACAAGGCTTAGTCTTGTAAGGTTGAGGGTGGAGTTTAGCCCGAAAGAGGAGCAAATAGATAGTGCGGAATAGAGCAACATTTATGCAAGGAGGGACAATGCTTAGTCCAAGAGAAGGCAATACTTAACCTTATACAAAATCTAAGACAAAGCTTAGTCTCATGCAAGATGCGGGACATGGCTTAGTCCTGTTCAGATGGAAAGTATGGATTAGCCTTATGAAAATATAGAGGCAGGGCTTAGCCTCATGAAAGGTCTGAGACAGGGCTTAGTCCCATGCAAATAGAATGTAGTGTTTATCATTACGCAAATATGGAGGAAGGTCTTATCCTCACACAATGTTCGGGACAAGACTTAGTCCCATACAAATGGAAGGCAATGTTTAGCCTTATGCAAATATGGAGGCAGAGCTTTGTCTCATGAAAGGTTCAGGACATGCCTTAGTCCTATGCGAATGGAAGGTAGTGTTTAGCCTTATGCAAATATGGATGCATGGCTTAGCCTCATGCAAGGTTCGGGATATGGCTTAGTCCCATGCAAAGAACGAATAACAAATAAGGGTAGAAAGTTTCTTAGCTTGGGATACATTCAGTGTCTGGTGTCCCGTTTAATAGGGAATTTGCTTCGTGTATATATATTTGCGAATGCTATTGCTACGTCATATGTGCCTGCGCTTCAAAGAAAAAATTGCATGTTTTGTATGGGGAGGTTGGTTCGTGCCTATGTCTGATAGCTTTGCTCATCCATTCTAGATGCCTTATTTGAGTTTTCCCTGGGTAACCCCTGGCTGCTATTGGAAATAGAGTTATTGAAAATATGCAGTTATTGATGAATATAGAGTTATTTTATAAACATAGTGAAATATAAAGTAATTTTAGATGAACTAGTGACCGTAACACATTTTAGAGACATTGCAGCTTTTTTGTTTTAGAAATTTGAGGGCCCTCCTTAAAATTCTGCCACAGTTTGATAGATGATCCTTTGGCAGAAATGAAACCTTTTGAACCTTCTTCACAATTTTGACAAACCTTCTCAAAATTCTGTCCCAGTTTCTGACCAATTTCTGACTTTTTGGTATGCGATGGCATTGGCTGGACTTGCTCTGGAATTTTGAGGATCCGCCTCAAAATTTTGCCACAGTTTCTGATCATAGGGGGGGGGGGATGGAAATTTTATTATGATATGATCGAACCCACGGGGATGCCTACGTAGTTTTTAGAAAAATACAGATAATATTTTTGAAACAGTTTTGAAGAGAGCAAATTCAATACACTGCCAATCAATCATAAAAGGTTTAGATTCGCAAGCACTTAAGCAAGCAGGTTTGCACATAGGGGTGAAAGGGATTGGGAATATATTGGAATCTCATTGAGGGTACATGAATAGGGTGCAGGGAGGTATGTAGACAACAATATGCATATAACACTTAGGAGCTTCATAGACTTAACAAATTAACCAAGATAATATGCAATTAAGACATGAAACAAAAATGTAGAGGACAGAATTAAACACACAAGTAGGATAAACCATATGCCTTAAGTAACCAACATGATTACATAGTTAAGGGATTAAACATAAATCACAAACAGGATGGTCAAACATCAGATAAATGGTGAAGTGTAGACATACTACTTATACATTGAATAGGGCAGAATTTAGGCATGCTAAGAAAATCAGTAAATAAGAGGATAGGTTAAATTCATAGTCGATAAAATTGTGCAGCAAACACACAGAGTTTGGGTCTGAAATTTAACTAGAGACATACTAGTTGTTGAAATAAAGAGTGCAGAATATAGAGCAAGTGTAGCCAATATATAGCTTTGGCTTCAGCCAGCTAGACCCACAATATCACAAGTAGCACAATTAGCAAAGAAATAGAAGAGTTTGAATGTATGTATGTGTTGTGAGCTGATGTTCCTCTTTTGAGAATTAAAGCAGAGGAGTCTATGTAGCAGTTCAGAGTAGCACCAATAAGGAATAAACTTCAGTTAATCAAGGGAAGATCACAGATCCAATTACACAAAAAATAGCATAATCTTCCATAATTAAGGATAATTAACCAACGGTAAGGACAAGAAATATTTAAGGAAAGAAATTATAATCAGATTTAGGCAAAGAGTGATTAACTAAGAATCTAATAAAGGAAATAATTCTGCAAAGAATTAGTAGATACTATAGGCAACTAAATAAGGCAAGAAAACTAATTAAAGTCATCAACAAGGTAAAAATCAGGAATCATATACATGAACGTTAACAGAGCAAATCACTCAACAGTTCTGGAAAGAATATATAAATTTCCATAAACATAATAGGCTGAATAAAACTTTGGGGAGATAGAGAAATGAAGCGGAAAATAATATGAAACTCTAATAGAGGTTAATTAGGATAAAAAATGACAAAGTAAAGAATATGACTAAGGAAAAGCGTATAAAATACAGAATGAACCAACATGGCTGGTAACTTTGAAAATCTCATAATCGAAGCAAAACATTAGACCTTTAGAGTTCTAACCAAAACGACTTAGGGCTTATAAAACTTTAGCATAAGTAAGTCAAAACACATAAGAACAAATGACTAAGCCTTCAAAAGTCTGAACAACCTTTTGAGAAGATGACTTAGGGTAAAACCTTGTTTATGAAAAGGGGAAATTTGTTGAAAACCAAAAACTTTCAAGGAAAATATGTGAGATATGTTCGATTCGTCTCAGACCTATGCAAATTTGAGAAGATAGGAGATAAAAAAATTAGGGTTTTTTTAGAAAGCGTGAAAGATATAAGAACATAGGTCTAGAAAATCATGGTTATCAAAATAAGAGCGGCTTCTTACTCATGGTCGAGAAAATGGCCTGAAATTGGCAAAGAAATCAAAGGTGAAAACCAAACCGCCGAGGTCCCTTGAGATCTTCCCAAGGATTTGAGAAATTGATGAACCATGGAAAGTAGGAGTGTAGGCCTGAAACGATAGAGAAACATCATAGAACGGAGGGCTAAATAGGTGATGGTGCCTGAGGATTAGGGTTTAGGTGGAGAGTGTTTGAGAGAGAAGGGAACGGATGATGGCGGGGTATGGTGGAAAATGATTTAGGTTAGTAGGGGGTCGTTTGGAGTTAAAATTTGTAAGAATCAATATGGGTCACTGATCCTAGAGATCAACAGTCAGGATTTGGGGGGCCTGGGTCGGGTCTAATTGCATTTGGGCTGATTGTTGGGTTTGAAAATTAGGAAACTTAAGAGACTTTTTGTTAAATATCCAAATAATTGAATAGAATTGTTTTATAAGGTAATTAGCAATGTGAAAAAATAATTTTCATGAATAGAAGTACCTCAAAATAATTATTCAATATAAGGGACCAATTTCTGGAAAATTTATACTGTGACGTGTACAACAACAACAACAACAACTACCTAGTATAGTCCCACAAAGTGGGGTCTGGGGAGGGTAATATGTAGACAAGCCTTACCCCTACCCGAAAGGGCAGAGAGGCTGTTTCCAATCGACCATCGACTCGATGTGTACATGGGCTATAATTGCAAAGTTAGTGCAATTACAACCAAAAGAAGTAAATCTGGCCATTTTTATAGTAACTGGAACTAATAAGGCCATAGATGGTAATATTAAATCAAGCGATGTTTTAATATTAGTTGTAATGCAAATTTGTAATAATTTATATGAAGAAAATATTAAGATAAATTAATTTAGAAATGTGAAAATTATGGAAAAATACTCATTGATGCTAATGCATAGTTTTAAAGGTATATATGCATTTCAAAATATATTATATGGAAAATAGGGTATCAACACGGTGTTTCCAGGGGATGAGGAAGTGGTCGGGGAGGAGCACATGGTAAAAATAGAGTGCCTTCTAAAGCAACAGATAAGGAGCCATCAGTAGCTCCGGTTGGGGGAAAAGCAATGGAGGCACCTGTAGCTACTCTGGGAATTTAGGAGACTTTAGCGCAATTCATGAGCATGTTTGGTACATTGGCTCAGGCAAGACTGATTCCGGTTGCACCAGTTACTTCATAGTCCGGGGTGGATCTCATACCCCCACTGCCCATACTCCAAAGCAGCGGGACCACATTGGTTAGATTCTAGGTGTCATGTCTAAGAAGTATCATCATCCTACTTACAATGGCCTAGCTGCCGGGGATGTACAGGGTTTTCTAGAGAAGTGACACCGTATTCTCCACACCATGTATTGTGGAGAAGAGCAAATTTGCTTTTACTACATTTTAATTGCCTGGATCAGTATATCAATGGTGGCAAGTTTATGAAGAGGGTTGACTAGAGGATGCAACACCACTCATTTGAACTTAGTTTTTAGAGATGTTTTGAGGTAGTTTGTTCCCCAGGACCTCCGGGATGCATGGTGCACAGAGTTCAATCATACAGTATCAGAATACGATATCAAGTTCAATAATTTGACCCATCACACACCTGATTTGGTTTATATAGTTAGAGAGCTACTCAATAGATTCATTGAAGGGCATAATTATTGTATCTGATTCAGCATGGATCGAGAGTTGGAGATAGATGTTTTAGTTCAGCAGGTGGTAGATATCTCTCACAGATTATAGTGTATTTGGGGCCAAAAGAGAGAGGATAGGGAGGCTAAGATGTCTCGTACACCATGAGGATATACTGATTCCCATTTTGGATGAAAGGTACGTCATGGTAGAGGTTTTGTTAGATAGCGAGTTCAGTTTGCACTTCAGGACTTACGTGGTGTTTCATATATTCGTGGGTCCCTAGAGTACCCGTACCATACATCTTCCATAGCTACATCAACAAAGAGATTGCTTTGAGTGTGGTGATACCAGCCATATGGTGATAGATTTCCCTTAACTTCAGGCAGATGTTCCACAACATGGTATTCGAGCTATGAGTTCCATTCTAGTTACTGCTATACCTGCACCGCCAGCTAGGGGTAGAGGTCAGGTGGGTGGAGGTCTCCCAAGAGGGGGAGGCCATGTCCAATTTGATGATCTTCCCAGTTGGGGGGATGCTGATGCACAAGATGATGTCATTACAGGTATAGTTTCGGTTGATTATAGAGATATATTTGTGTTATTTCGATGTTGTCCCATTTACTGGTAAGATTCTTCCTACCTTGCTTTATATATAATTGTGTTTATTGATTCTTGTACAATGTTTATCTGTTACCGCCAGTTGGGTAATTCTATTGTGGTAGCCATGTATATCATTCTGGTTGGTTGCTATTGAGGGTCATGAGACTTGGATAAACTTTATGTTATTTAATACAGGAGGAATTGATGTGATCTTTGGATGGCTTAGCCCGACTTGTGGCTTAGGTGCTCTACAAGTATGAGAAGTTGTTACGTGTTGTGTGTGGCGATCCGGCCGACATCTCATGAGTTACCACTCTCTTTCCCTATTTTGTATATATATGTGCTTCGTCATCCGTGTCATACATGGTAAAGTTGGTTTGGAGTGGTTTTGATAGGAAATGAGACACTTAGTCTCTTTATTAAAGACATAGATTGGAAAAGTTAACCGGACATTACCTTATGTGCTATAGGGCTCGGACGTGAATTTCCATGGTTCGGTTAGCTTTGAGAGGTGATTTGTGACTTAGGACTGCGATCAGAAGTTGTTTTGGAGGTCAAGTGTAGAATTAGGCTTGAATTGACGAAGTTAGTGTTTTGGCGACTTCCGGTTGATATGTGATATTTTGATACAGGGTTTGGAATGTAATTCCAAGAGTTGTTTTAGCTTCGTTAGGTGATTTGGGATGTGTGTGCAAAATGTCAAGTCATTCGGGCGTGGTTTGGTTGGGGTTTTCATCGAATGCGCGTTTCAGATGTTTTAGAGGAACTTAGGCTTGAATTCAATTTAATTTGATGGTTTTGGTGTTAATCAAGGTTTTTTGTGATTGGAACAAGTTTAGATGATGTTTTGGGAAGTTTTGGTGTTTTTAGTTGAGGTCCCCGGGCGTCGAGTGTGTTTCGGATTCCCAATGGGTCATTTTTGGAACTTGTTGAACTGCTGGTTGCTGGTATCTGGTTTCCTTCCTCGCGTACGCGAGGGGAGTCTCGCAAACACGAAGAGGAAAATGAGGGCTGTTGAGTTTGGTCTTCGCGAACGTGAAGAGGGAGCCGCGAATACGAAGAAGTGGACTGGGGTTCTATGGGAATTGCGAGAGAGTAATCGCGAACACGTAGAAGGAAAATTGATCCTGGGGTCATTTGGCCTACGCGAACGTGAAGTGCTTGGAAGTTGGTCTTCATGAATGCGAGCCCGAGAGTGGGAATGCAATGGTTCTAGGAGATTGACCTTTGCGAATGTGTCCTACAGTACGCGAATGCGAAGAAGAATTGTCATGGGCAGAATGTTAAGTTCTAAAAATGGGACTTCGTTTCCATTTTTCATTTTTTGGTGATTTGGAGCTTGGGTAAGGCGATATTTCGAGAGAGTTTCGGAGAGAACAACAAGGGTAAGTGTTCTTAACTCAATTTTGGTTAGATTACTCGAATCTATTACAAGTTTTGGCATTTAATTTGTGAATTTAGCGGGAAACATTTTGAAAACCCTATCGGATATATTTGAAGATTTTAGGGTCGAAATATTTTGGGAATTGGACAATTTTGATATGGTTAGACTCGTGGCGAGATAAGGAACCCGCTGATGTAAAAAAATTTAAGTTTTCGGGAAGTGGTCCAGGGGCTCGGGTTTCGTCAATTTTATAAATTTGATATTTTTCGATTATTTTTGATTAGGTATTGTGTCCTTGGCATAATGTGGCATATTCGTTGTGATTTTGGTCAGATTCAGTGCGCGAGAAGGCCAATTTGAGAGGCAAGGGCATAGCGAGCTATAGCTTTGGCCAGCTTGAGGTGAGTAATGATTTTTAAATGCTATCCTGAGGGTTTGAAACCCCATACTTGCACAAGATAGTGCTATATTGAGTTGAGACACACATTGTGCAGTGAGCGTGGGGTCTAGTGCTACTGGGAATTTTGACTTGGTCCATCCCGAATGATATTTTTTTGACTGAGATTTACATATTATCATTATAATTTGGGCTAGTTGCCATGTTTGGGGCATTGTGCCGGCCTATAGAACCCTTAGGGAATTTATTGACTTGTTTTCCTCACTTATTTGCTAAAAATTATATCCTCGGTCATGTTTTTGTTTAAAGATAATATGAATCGGTTTTCGAAATGTTAATCATAAATGAAACAAATATAAGGGCTGAGATCCCTACCATATATTATTGTGTCCGAGATAAAATTATTTTAATGACTGAAAGGAGTTGAGGACCCAATAGTCAGGATATTTTATATGATATGGGTCGAGCTGCGCGCCGCATCAAATGTATGTTATATATATATATATATATATATATATATATATATATATATATATATATATATATATATTGGATCGGGCTGCACGCCGCAGAAAATACTTATATGGATCAGGCTGAACGCCGCAACAAATGTCTGTGTGTATATATATATATATATATATGGATCGGGCTACGCGCCGCACAAATATAGCGCTTGGGCTGTAGGAGCCCCTCTGGAGACTGCACACCTCCAGTGAGCACAGTCGACTATTACTATTATGGATCGGGCTGTGCGCCACAACGATATACGAATCGGGCTGTACGACACAACGGTATATATATATATATATATATATATATATATATATATATATATATATATATATATATATATATATATATATATATATATATATATATATATATATATATATTCGGTTATTGTGAGAAGTATATGAATTGAGAACTGAGGGTAAGAATGAATAAATGAATAGAAATGCTCGAGGAGCGGATTTATACTGATTAATACCTGTCGAACTACCTGTTTTACCTAGTTTAAGGAATTTCACTTGATTTCTTCATTTTACTGCCGTTTAAATGGTTTCTCTGCTTAATATAGAACTGCGTAGTGCCTTTACATGATTTCAAACAGTCAGCCATCATATATTGTTATTACTCACTAGGTCGGAGTACTCACATTACTCCCTGCATCGTGTGTGCAGGTACATGTATTCTTCAAGCATAGGGTGAGTTTTTCAGTCGTTCGACTTTCATCATGGTTATCGAGGTAGCTGCATGGCGTCCGCAGACCCGATTTCCCCCTCTAACTTTCCTTACTATTTAGTATTTTAGACATATTTCTGTATTAGACTATTTATTAGAGGCTCGGACTTGTGAAACCAGATCAGTGGGCTGCTTGGTTTACGCACATTTCATCTTTCAATTCAGACTTCTACTTATATAAAATTGCTATCTATTTCTGATAATTTGTAATGAACTCTAATGAAAAAGGGATTGTGAGATGTTAATTGGTCGGGCTTGCCTAGCATTGTGTTGGGCGCTATCACGTCCGGGGTTGGGGTCGAAACAATGTAGTTTTGGTTGTATGAGGCTAAGTTAGTAGAAATTTTTAGTCACTAAGATATTTATCTTGCATGTGAATCCTAGTGGAAGATGGGGACTGATAAATGGAGATTTTAGCTGATTATTTGCTTTCTTTTACTTGTATTTTGGGCCTAAAATGTGTAAAGTATTCTCAAAAACTAATGTAATATGCTTGCTTGTAGGAATTGATCAAAATGAACAAAAAGTAGCACAATCAACTCATAAAGGAGTCAAATTTGGAACATAAACAAAGGCTGGGCTAGGAGACCTGAAACACGGACCGCACAAATTTTTTTATGGCCACAGAATCCACAACGTGGTCGTAATCATAAATGCGCAATCTGTGAAGTGAAGATTTAGA
Source organism: Nicotiana benthamiana (assembly GCA_034376525.1). NCBI lineage: Eukaryota > Viridiplantae > Streptophyta > Magnoliopsida > Solanales > Solanaceae > Nicotiana > Nicotiana benthamiana. The sequence continues at coordinate 28,690,943 of CM067333.1, read as the reverse complement.
GAGTGCATTTTAAGGCAAATGTTGAGCAAGGTTAGCTCTAGAAATGCGCGGCCGTGAAATTCTCACCACGGCTGTGGTTGGAATTATGCGTACCGCGGTAGCTGAGATTAGGAGAGTTCACATTTCAAGCATACATAAGGAGTGCGACCCGTAGTAGAATTATGCGGATGCAAAAATCCACTACGCGTCCGTGATGGAAATTATATGGAACGCGAAACAAACCTTAGCCCAGATCTAGAAGTAAAAAACACAGACCGTGGTCAGTATTACACGTTCGCGAAAGCAAGAGTGCGACTGCACTAGGAATTACGCAGCCGCAAAATCTTCGTAGAGGAAATTTTGTCCGAAAGTTTCAACTTAATCTAAATAGATCGTTTTGAAAATATTAGGTTAATTTATGCTTTTTTTGAGCACGTGAGACGGCTAGAAATTCCACTTTGGGAATTTTGTAAAATAATTATCTTTCAACATTAGATTTTCATTTTTAATATAGTACTATGAATTTTATCTTTATTTCATCTTTGATTTTTATTATTTCCATGAGTAGCTAAATCCTCAGCTAGGGCTGTGACCCAACCCTATTATGGGTATTTGATGAGGTCTTGAATTTAGGGCTTGAATGTGTATGAGTTAGTAGTATTTAGCCTAGTTCTTTCTAGAACTATGGAATTATGGTTGCAAATGGATTCATGCCTTATGACTTAGTTCTACTTGAGAAAGAGGAATAAGTTTAGGAAAACAAGGCTAACAAGGAATTGGGGTGAACTCAAGAAATTGATAGCCCCAATTAAAAGGTTAAACCTATATATAGTAATACCCATATTGAGCTAAAGTCACTTGAATTGCATGAATACACATTTGGACCTGAGAAATCCAAATTGGGAAAAATCACTCAAACTACCGAGAGGTATAGAGTGAGCACCCGGGTGTGATAACTATATTACTACCCCAATTAATCACATGATTGTCCTAGATTCTTACTACCCATTAGATATCCACCTTGGTAGAAGTCACTACCCTAGTCCCTTTAAACCCTTGAAAATCAATAGCAAAAACATTGTACTTAGTTTCAAATATTGCTTGCTATAGAATAAAAGTAGAAGTGGAAAACAAACTAACCATGTGTGGAAGTTTAATTAAGAGAAAAACCCACACATAGACTTGGATATAAATCTAACTCCAAACTAATTAACTCCATATGGATTCGATCCCGACCTAGTTGAGTATAACTGCATCGACCATTCTCACTAATGAATAATAGTGCAGGCTTGGACCCGATCAATTTTTGGCACTGTTTCCGGGAAGTTAGATGGTTTTAGCTATATATCATGTGTTTTTTTTCATTCCTTCCATTTTTCTAATTTGTGTGTGTATTGGTCTTAGGTACAAAATGGCTCTTAACAATGAAGTCCTTGGAAATTTGCAATTGGGTAAGGAGGTAGATGATGATCACGTGGATGAGATTCAACCTGAACCTCAAGCACAAAAGAGAGGCCAAACACCTTATGATAATATTCCAATCCCTCTCCCACCTCCTCCAATGGAAGCACACCGGGTATTTCCCATTGAAGGATATTCAAGTGCAATAGTCCCCTCCTCATTAGGGCGGGCAACTTTCAAATAACCAATGACATGCTTACACTCTTGGAACAGGGGGGTTTCTTTACCAGAGCTCCACAACAAAATGCCTACAAGCATCTCAAAGGTCTTTTTGACACGTGTTTGGGTAGCAGGCAAACTAACGCCTCCAAAGACGTATTGAGGTTAAGGTTTTTCCCATTCTTTCTAAGGGGAAAGGCTTTGGATTGGTTAGAAAGGTTACACAACCATTCCATCACCACTTGGGATGAGTTGGCCGAGAAATTCGTAGAAATGTTTTCTCTCGAGGACATATGGAGATGCTAAGAGATGAGATGCTCACTTTTAAACAAGATCCCAATGAACCATTACATGATATTCGGAAAAGGTACCGAACAGTAGCGAAGGAGTGCCCTAACAATGATATGACTGAAGCCATGGTTTAGCTGACCTTCTAGAGGGGGATCAACACTACGAACAAATGTGTAGTTAACCAACTTGCCGAGGGAATTTCGTGAATATGCCATATGCTAAAGCGTGTGAAATACTTGATGAGTTGACAAATACTTTTTTGGCATGGCAGAGCTGAGCTAATGTGCCAGAAGGTGATGCCAATGTTATTCGCCTACACAAGGAACTCTATGATCACGACCAAGCAATAACCGAGTTGACTACCACTATGAACCAATTGGCCAAGGCGCAGTTGCAATGAGTTCAAGTTTCAAAACAAGCGAATGCCAATAAAGAGTTAATATGATGATCAACAAGAGAAGGCAACATGATCAACAAGTTTAAAAAAACCCGAACCAATTTGAGCAAAGTGGTAATGGGTACAATCAAGATGATTCATATGATGATCAAACTGAAGTGGTTCAATATGTTAATAACTACCAAGATCAATGTGATAATGCTCCAAATCAACAATAGTGAAGATCCCAAGGAAATTGGGAAGATCAAATCAATAAGGGAATTGGAATAGTGGAAATAACAACAATCAAAATTGGGGTAACCAAGGAAACCAAGGCAATTGGGGTAGCAACAATAATAATAATTGGGGAGGCAATAACAATAAAGGGTGTTGGAACAACACTAATCAAGGGAATAAGGGGCCGGGCTTTCAAAGGCCTTCGATGTATCAACAACAAAACAACTCGCCTCCATATCCATCACAAGGTCCTAGCTCTTTCAACAATGAGATGGGGCGATTGAGACAATGTTTGAGAAAATGATGAAGAAAAATTCTGACTCTGATGCCCAATTAGCTTCCCTTAACACTTCTATCCACAACTTGGGGGTCCAACTTGGCCAAATTTCTCAAGTTTTGAATACTCACCCTAAGGGGGCACTACCAAGTGACACGGTACTAACCCAAAGGTTGGGAACAATACGGGTCATGCTATGGCGGTGGCTACAAAAAGTGAGGTGGAGTTGCTAGTACATCTAATATAAGAAAGGTTGTGAGTGATGACGTGTTGGTGCAAGATAATGATGAGCCAAGCAATGGTGTGCAAGTGAGGGATGAGAATGTTAATGATGAAGTGAGGATAGACATTGATGACAACATGGAGGAGACACAAAATGATATGAACCCGTCTAGGGAACAATTGATAGATATACCGAAAAAGGTAGTGCCCAAAGCCAAGACTCCTTTTCCAAGGCATCCTCCACCATATCCTCAAAGGATCGCAGAACAAATAGTGAGAACCAGTTAAAGAAATTTATATATATGATGAAAGTTTTGTCGATGAATGTGCCTTTGGTTGAAGCTCTAGAACAAATGCTGGGGTATACCAAGTTCATGAAGGACCTAGTAACAAAGAAGAGATCAATGAATGGTGAAACGATCAAAATAACACATCAAGTGAGTGTTATTGTGAACTCCATGTCTCTAAAGTAAGGAAACCCTAGTGCCTTTACAATCCCATGCACTATTGGTAGTGTCGATTTTGCCAAAGCTTTGTGTGACTTGGGGGAAACCATTAGCTTGATCCCATATTCTATGTTCAAAGACATTAGGGATTGGGCAACCAAGGCCCACATCCATACTTTTGCAAATGGCGAACATGAAAATGAAGATGCTATTGGGGATAATTGATGATGTGATAGTTGGGTTGACCAGTTCATACTTCTGCAGATTTTGTGATACTTGACTACGAGGTGCCGATCATACTGGGGAGACCTTTCCTAGATACAGGGAAGGCCTTAGTTGATGTGGAAGTAGGGGATCTCACCTTCGGGGTGGGCGATGAAAAAGTTGTGCTCGATGTTTGCAAGTCAATGAGGCAGCCTAATAGCAACAAAGTATGTTTGTTTGTGGATCTTTTGACCGAGGTGATTGTTGAAGACACAAGTGCTGTGATTAATTTTGAAACCCCTTTGGAAGCTGTGTTGTTGGATGCTGATATGGATGACAAGGAAGGCTTGGCTGATTATGTCAATGCTTTGCAAGGAATGGGTTCATATACATATGAGCCCTAGAAACTTTCTTTGGACCTTGAGAATAGGAAGACTCCACCAATAATGGCCTCAATCGAGGAGCCTCCCATATTAGAATTGAAGCCTTTGCCTTCACACTTCAAGTATGAGTTCTTAGGCCCTTCTTCCAATTTACCTCTTATTTTTTCCTTGTGCATAACTAACAAAGTCGATGCCACCCTTGCGGTGCTCCAAAAGAGGGAGAAAGCAAGCCTGGACATTGGCAGATATTCGGGGTATAAGCCCCTCCTTTTGCATTCACAAAATAATATCGGAAGATGCCAAACCCTCCGTGGGACATCAAAGAAGGATGAATGAGGCCATGCAAGAGGTTGTCGAAAAAGAGGTTATCAAGTGGTTGTATGCTGGGGTTGTCTTCCCCATTTCCGATAGTTCATGGGCTTCACTTGTCCGTATGGCATTTTGCATTCTCAAGGACACCGTTTGGTCTATGTAATACACCGGCTACCTTTCAGCGGTGTATGTCAATATTCATGGATATGGTGGAGGGTTTCCTCGAGGTTTTCATGGATGATTTCACTGTTGTAGGGGATTTTTTTTGATGAGTGATTTGGTAATCTTGATAAGGACTTGGCATGTTGTTAAGAGACCAACTTGGTGCTTAATTGGGAGAAAAAGTCACTTTATGGTTGTGCCACGACCCCAACCCCAGTCGTGATGGCGCCCAACACACTTCTAGGCAAGACTAACCAATTAACAACCTTAATCCATTTCTGATATAGTTCATTATTAGCTAACACAGTTAAATTACTAAAACACCATATTAAAAGACTGAAACACGAGTTAAATGTGCGAAATTTTAAATGATAATACTACTATATAGCCCATATAGATCCAATATCACAAGTCTGAGCCTCTAATACAAGATTAATAGCCTAATAGATAGCAATTTAGGGAATGTAGATAAAATAAGAGGATAGAAGGGAGAGTCAGGGTTGCGGACACCATGCAAGCACCTCGATGCTCCGAGATATGCACTGCTCAACTGAAAATCCTCACTCAGCCTCGGATGCACCTTGATCTGCACGCGAGGTGCATGGAGAAATGTGAGTACTCCTACCCATTGAGTAATAAACATAAATAATGACTGATAACAAGAAATCATGGAGAAACGCAGATATAATGCGGTAGTTCAAAACAAGTAATATGAAAGCGATAAAACAATGAAATAGAAAATATGGAAATGCTACAACAGATAAGAATTTATGTGGCAGACATAGAAAGAAATCCAACACATAGAACAGTACCCTATATTACCCGTTGTGGCATGCAGCCCGATCCAAATATTTATCGTCGACGGCACTCGCTGGGGGTGTGCAGAATCCGAGAGGGGCACCTTATGGCCCAAGCACAAAATCAAGCCATCTCGTGGCATATATTCAGGCCCTTGACCTCATATATACATCAGTATAACACTATTGAGGTGCGCATCCCGATCCCATAGTTCTCACAACAGGCCCTTGGCTCTAGTCAGTCCGGAAATTATATAATCTCCTCTGACATTAGTAAAATAGTAGTTCTCAGCCCAAAACTTTATTTAATATATCATTTTTATTTCAAAAACCGAGTAAAAGTGACTGAGTTATAAGACAGTAGAAAACGGTACAACTGAGTTCAAGTAGTAAATCAAAACAGTGAGGAAACAGTGGTAACAACTCCATGAAGAATCCAAATAGTTGTCAGAAACCCAAATATGACAATCAGTCCAAATAATGATGATAACAAATAAGCTTCAATCAAATACGTGGCAAGAACATCACTTGGGATGGACCAAGTTACCATCCCCAAATGACCCCACGCTCATTGTCAATAATGTGTCTCACCTTAATATAGCATTATGATGTGCAAATTCGGGCTTTCAAACTCTCAGGACATCATTTATATTTATTACTCACCTGAAACCGGCCAAAGCTCTAGCTCGCTATGCCCTTGCTTCTCAAATCTACCTCCTCGCACATCGAATCTCGCCAAAACTAGAATAAATACATCATAATATGCTAAGGGAACAAAATCCAAGCGAAAACAATAAAAAACCCCGAAATTAGAAAAAAGTCGAGCCCCGAGCCCACTTCTCGAAACTCAGAAAGTTTTACATCAACGGGTTCCTTATCCTTCCATGAGTCCATACATATCAAAAGTTCTCAAATTCGACCTCAAATGGCCCTTCAAATCCCAGTTTAAAATCTCAAAATCCCAAGTCCTAGTTCTTTCGTTATTAGCTAAATTTCCATGAATTTCTAGTTTAATTTCACAATATAATCACGTTTTTTGTTCATATAACTTACCTCCAATCAATCCTCCTTGAATTCCTCTTCAGTTTCTCCCAAAGAGCTCTCAAAATACTAAACTATGGCGGAAAAATGACTAAAACTCGCGGATGAAATGTTTATAACTTTCTGCCCAGCTCCTGCAATTCCTTAATCACAATTGGGACCAATGTCACGCAATTGTGAAGAACTATAATCCAAGGATTCAAAAAATTATCTACGTGAACATGACCAAACAACCGCAAACACGATGTTTCAACTTTACCGCTTACGCGACATCCATCATGCGAACGCGTAGGACGATGCACCTGAGCCCCTCAAACTTTTATAGCGAATGCGAACTCTCAGCTGTAAACACGTAGCACAAATAACTAACCCTCCATGATCGCGAACCCACTAAGGCAAACGCGAAGAATAAATTCCTGTCCTGCCAAAATCCTTCTACATTATCGCAAGGGATCTCACGCAATCGCTAGGGCCAAAATACACCTACAAGTGCTGCTGTAATTTCTCCAATTTCTTAAGTCTCAAAACTTCCCGTTAGCCATCCGAAATCACCCCGAGGACCCAGGACCTCAACCAAAAGTACCAACACATACTAAAAGCTCATTCAAACTTGTTCGAATCATCAAAACACCTCAAACAACTCCAAATCTATCAATTCATATCGAATTCAAGCCTAAGTTTTCCAAAAACTTCCGAAACACACTTTCGATCAAAAACCCAACCAAACCACGCCCAAATGACCTGAAAGTTTGCGCAAACAATCCAAATCATATAATGAAGCTACAAAAGCTCTCGTAATTCCATTCCTACCTTTGAATAAAAATGTCACCTATCAACTGGAATTTGCCAAAATATTAACTTCGACAATTCAATCCTCATTCTACACTGGACCTCCAAAACAACTTCCGATCACACTCCTAAGTTACAAATCACCTCCTGAAGCTAACCGAACCATCGAAACTCACATATGAGCCCTCTAACTCATAAGTCAACATACATTTTTACTTTTTTAGCTTAAGCCTTCATAAAAGAGACTAATTGTCTCTTTTCTTACCAATTCCACTTCGACACAAACCAAATCAACTCGACTAGATAGGACACGGATAGAGAATTATAAAGAAATAGAAATAGGGGAAATGGAGCGATAACTCATGAGATGACTTGTCGGGTCGTCATAAGTTGAGAAATGAATTGTCCTCGGCCATAAGATATCCAAGAATGGTATTGAAGTGGATAAAGAAAAATTGAAGTGATATGAAAACTTCCTCCTCCTATGTCCTTCAGAGGAGTGAGAAGATTTATAGGGCATGCATGGTTTTACCGTTGTTTCATCAAGGATTTCTCAAAGGTGGTGAACTCCTTCTGCAAGTTGTTGGAAAAAGATGCAAAATTTGTGCTTAATAATGATAGTATGAAGGCTTTTGAGCTACTCAAATATAGGTTGATGACCAATCCCATCATTACCGCAATAAATTGGAGCTTACCATTTGAGCTCATGTGTGATGCTAGCAATGTTGCGGTATGAGCGGTATTGGCACAAGTAATTGACAAGATATTCCATATGGACTACTATGCTATAAGGCCATGAGTGAAACCCAAGTCAAATACACGCTGACCAAAAAAGAACTCATAGCATTGTCATTACTATGGAAGTTTTGCCCGTACTTCATAGGTATCTAAGTGATTGTTTACACCAATCATGTAGAGCTTTGTTATTTGATGAGTAAGAGGACTCAAAGGATGGATTGATGAGGTGGGATGTTCTTCTACAAGAGTTTGATATAGAAATCGACCGAAAATGGAGCGAGAATCAAGTGGAGGAATAGTTGTCCCATTTGGAAGAGGAGGGGAGGCCCCATGATGGACTTGAGATCAATGATTCATTTCCGGATGAATGACTCCTTTCCATGTATTTGACCGGGATGCCTTAGTTTTCCAATGTGGCTAACTATCTTGTGAGTGGAATTGTCTCAAATGAGTTCTATTCAAACCAAAGGAAGAAGCACAAAGGAGACTGCTTGGATTATTATTGGGACGAGCAATATCTTTTTAAAATTTGTACCGATGATGTTATCCGAAGATGTGTTCCAAAAGAAGAGCAATTCTGTATTATTGAAGCTCGTCATTCCTCACCCTATGGTGGTCAGCATGGTGGGGCAATTATTGCTACAAAGGTCCTAAGTTGTGAGTTCTATTGTCCTACCTTGTACAAAGATTCTAGCATGCTTGTTTAGCGGTGTGATGATTTCCAAAGAGCCGGTGGGATCTCCAAGAAGAATGAAATGCCTCTCACCAATGTCCTTGAGATTGAAATTTTTGATGTATGGGGCATCGTCTTTATGGGTATATTTGTGAGTTCATGTAGGAACACCTATATTCTTGTCGTTGTGGATTACATTTCCAAATGGATTGAAGATATGGCTTTGCCAAAAAATAAAGCACAAAGTGTGGTGGCTGTATTGAAGTAAAATATATTCACAAGGTTCACCACCCCAAGGGCCATTATCAGTAATGTGGGTTCTAATTTTTGTAAAAATGCCTTTGACACTTTACTCTCCAAGCATGGTGTCACTCATAAGGTGTCAACTCCCTATCACCCCCATGTAAGTAGATAGGTTTTGGGCTCCAACATGGAGATCAAGAGTATTCTATCTAGGGCTGTCAATGCAAACATGACTCATTGGTCAAGGAAACTTGACGATACTTTATGGGCCTATAGAATAGCTTACACGAAGCAAATTTGTATGTCTCCGTATTGGTTGGTATTTGGAAATACATGTCACCTCCCAATAGAATTAGAGCATAAGGCTATGTAGGCATTGAAGAAGTTGAACCTAGAGTGGGATGTAGATGTCAATTTTGGGGTGGACCAATTGAATGAACTTGATGAGTTCCAGTTCCATGCTTACACCAGTTCGTACTTGTATAAGGGCAAGATAAAGTACCTACATAATAAGTATATTCAGAATAAAAATCAAAGAAGGTGACCTTCTTCTCTTATTCAATTCTCGGTTATGGTTGTTTGCAGAAAAGCTAAAGTCAAAATGGAGCGGTCCTTTTGAAGTGGTTCATGTGACTCCTTTTGGTGATCCAGATTTCAAAAACAAGAATGGTGAGATCTTTAGAGTCAATGGACACCAAGTAAAGCACTACCTTGGTAAGGTTGATGACGTCCACATTGTGGCATTAATCCATTTCAAGTGAATAATGGTAACATGCATCACGCCACGGCGTTAAATTTGGCTCTTCTTGGGAGTCAACCCATGTGTTTTTCTTTCTTTTTATTTTCTTCTTATAATAGGCACTGTTTTGAACTAACTGGTTGTGAAGTGTATCTAGGAATTGTTGTGCAGTGCAAGAAACAGATAAAGGAAAAATCTGCTAAATGACAAAAGTTCGCGGACCACACCCAAAATTTTGCGAACCGCATGAGCACTTCGCAGTCGCAAAACATTGATGAGGATTGCACAGTTGGTTTATGGAAAATGCCAACTCTCTGAAGTTGGATTAATAAAGTCCCTTCATTTTTTGCGACCGCATTCACATTTATTCGAACCGCGTACATTTGGCTATCGTGGTCAATATTTCGCACACCATAGCATTGTATTTGAAGCATCTCTACAAAAAGGTAACGAGTGCGGACCGCGATAAAATTTTGATGGGCAAACTCTGGTGAGTCAATGGGTCCCCGAGCCTGAGTATAAATAGAGGTTGTTGAAATATTTTACCCTTTACGAACTATAACTGCTCACAAACAGCTAAAGCACAGTGCACTCTTTATTGCGCTCATTCTTTTCTCACTCACTTTAAGTGTAGATTACCCACATTATATAACTTGTATGTTCAATTCAATGGTTTGATTTTATATTTTTTTCCTTTTCTTTTCACTTTGCTTTAATTTTTCTTTTTAGTTAGAATTGAATGCATGCCCTAATGACAAATTGATGATTTATTGTTGCTTAAATAAATGTGGGTAGAGTTTGTATGCCTAGTGGGTGGTGGGGTTAATAAATTTGAAATGTTTAATTGCTATAATTTGTGTAACTATTGAAAACCCATTTTATCAGTATTCTGCAGTGCCGATTTCAATTGATTTTTGCGGCTATGGTCGCTTTTTTGCAGTTCGTGATAGGGTATGCGGTCGTGTACGAAACATTGCGGTCCGCGATTCCCTAACTTTAGAGAACCAAGGGATTTTTAGACTTTGCAATCATGAAGACTTTTCTATGGTTGGGCCTTCACGGTTGCGTCCATGTGTTCGCGATCTGTGCTTCTAAATGTCAGAGAGCTTATAATTTGCATTGGCGGCCACGTTTACTTTTACGCGGTCCATGAAAAGTCATTCCCGTCCAGCGTTTGAATTTTTTCAGCCCCTAGTTAATCAAGTACAAAGAGTTAGTTGTCTGAGCTTGACCTCTTCGCGTTCGGTTTTATGTAGTCCGCGGTGAAAATTTTACAGCCGCAGTCACTTTTACGCGGTCCGCGGTGCCGTGTTCTGAGAAGCAGTATTGCATTTCATGTGTACTATTCTAACACATGCTTGAAACCATTTTTCTAACTATATTGCACTGCTTTTATGTTTCAGGCAATGGTCCGTTCCACAGGTAGAGGTAATACATCCAAAGCGAGGGCAGAACCTTCTCGAGGCAAGGGTAAAGGAAAGTATAAGATCCCCCAAGCGGTGCAAAATTCAATTGGCAAGTTAAGAGCCTCTATCAAAGCTGCGGATAGAGCCACATACCATTCTCACACAAGTGAATATGTCCCTTCCCGGGAAGCTTCAGAGAGAGACATAGTGCCAACATGTCCCCACCAAATTATCAGAGAGAATTCATCTAGTTGATGAACCTACCTCATCTTCTGAGTCTTCTGATGGCTCAGAGAAAGGTAGTGAGGCTTTGGCACCATCTTCGCCACCTGATATAACTTCGGCCTCACCAGCTGTCCCTATTACCATTAATGATTATGAGGAAATCCCGGATGATGGGGGAGGGGTGATACCACTGTGGGAGGGTTGGCCAAGTCCAAAAAACCCAAGGTGTAGGCTGATAAATTTGTGAGCGAGAAAGACTATCTGAAGTTTTGAGATTAGTGGCCTCAAAGGTCGCTCAAACCTTGAGTTTCAGTTCATAGAGAGAGATATTCTTCCTATAATCCAAATGTCAATAGGCAGTTTGAGGAGAGAATAGAGTTGAAGTTCTTTACCAGCAAAGTTTCGAAAGCAAACTAGTACATTGCAAAATAGTTCTATGCCAATGTTTCCCACATTAAAAAAGGGCACCACTGTCACAAAGGTCCGGAACTTGAAGACACGATTTGATGGCCACACTCTGAATGAATGTGTCATATTTTAGGGTGTGAAAGTCATGCAATACTTGGAGAAGCAAGCCCAAGATGAATAAACCCGTCCATGGCTAGAAGAGATATTAACTCCAGGGACAATACCGACATTGCTCATATGTAGAGTCCCAATAGACAGAAACACCCTCAGCATTGAAGCCAAAGGGTGGTCCACATTTGTGTGCAGCCGGCTGGACCCGTGTCGTCATGATAATGTCCTTCCACTCATCCGGGAAAACTTTCTAGCTTCCATCATGCTAGGGATTTTTTTATTAACGTGGGGAACCTCATGTACTAACACATCACTAAGGCAATTGTGCCTTTACAGTCCCATGCACTATTTGTAGTGACGATTTTGCCAATGCTTTGTGTGACTTGGGGGAAACATTAAATAGATGCCATATTTTGTGTTCAAGAAATTAGGAATTGGGAAACCAAGGCTCACATCCATGCGGTTGCAAATGGCAGACATGACAATGAAGAGGCCATTGGGGATAATTGATGATGTGCTAGTTTAGGTTGACAAGTTCACACTTCTCGCATATTTTTTGATACTGGACTATGAGTTTGACTACGAGGTGTTAATAATATTGGGGAGTCCTTTCCTAGATACAACAAATGCCTTAGCTAATGTGGAACTAGGGGATCACAACTTCTGGGTGGGCGATGAAAAAGTTGTGTTCCGTGTTTGCAAATCAATAAGGCAGCCTAATAGCAACAAAGTGTGTTCGTTCGTGGATCTTGTGACCGATGTGATTGTTAAAGACATGATTGCTGTGATTAATGTGAAAGACCATTTGGAAGCTGTGTTGTTGAATCATGATATAGATGAGAAAAAGGCTTAGTTGAATATGTAAATGCTTTACAAAGAATGGGTTCATATACATATGAGCTCCAGAAAAATTCCTTGGACCTTGAGAACTGGAAGACTCCACCAAAAAAGCCCTCAATTGTGGAGCCTCCCATATTGGAGTTGAATCCTTTGCCTTCATACCTCAGGAATAAGTTCTTAGACCGCTGTTCCACTTTACCTCTTATTCTTTCCTTGTGATTAACTAACATGCAAGTAGATGCCACCGTTGCGCTGCTCCAAAGGAGAAAGAAAGCAAGGCTGGTTATTGGAAGATATTAGGGGTATAAGCCCCACCTTGCATTCAAAAAATCATATCAGAGAAGGATTCCAAACCCTCCGTGGAACATCAAAGAAGGTTGAATAAGGCCATGCAAGAGGTTGTCAATAAAGAAGTTATCAAGTGGTTGGACGCTGGGGTTGAATGAGGCTATGCAAGAGGTTGGATCTTGGTTGGATAGCTTAGATGGACGTGCTTTTCATTGTTTCATGGATGGGTATTCTGGGAATAACTAGATTCTTATTGCACATGAAGACCAAGAGAAGACTACTTCACTTGTCTGTATGGCACAATTGCATTCGCAAAGATTCCATTTGGTCTATGTAAAGTACCGATTGCTTTTCAGAAGTGTATGATAGAAATATTCACTGATATGGTGGAGGACTTCCTTAAGGTTTTCATGGATGATTTCTCTATTGTAGGGGATTCTTTTGATGAGTGTTTGGATAATTTTGATAAAGTCTTGGCACGTTGTAAAGAGACCAACTTGGGTGTTTACTTGGGAGAAGTGTCACTTTATGATTGAGGAAGGCATTGTCCTCAGCCATACGATCTCAAAGAATGATATTGAAGTGGATAAAGCAAAAATTGAAGTTATATAAAAAATCCCCCCCCCCCCTATGCCCGTCAAAGGAGTGAGAAGATTTATAGGGCATGTGGGGTTTTACCGTTGGTTCATCAAGGATTTCTCAAAGGTGGTGAATCCCTTCAGCAAGTTATTGGAAAAAGATGCAAAATTTGTGCTCAATGATGATAGTATGAAGGCTTTTTAGCTATTCAAGTATAGAATTGACGACCAATCCCATCATTACCGCAACAAATTGGAGCTTGCCATTTGAGCTCATGTGTGATGCTAGTGATGTTGCAGTATGAGCGGTATTGGCACAAATAGTAGACAAGATATTTCATCCGGTCTACTATGCTAGTAAGACCATGAATGATGCCCAAGTCAAATATACGGTGACCGAGAAAGAAATCTTAGCCATTGTCTTGCTATGGAAAAGTTCTGCCCGTACCTCATAGGTACCAAAGTGATTGTTTACACCAATCACGTAGAGTTGTGTTATTGGATGAGTAAGAGGAATCAAAGGCTAGATTGATGAGGTGGTTACTTCTTATACAATAGTTTGATATTTAAATCATAGATCGATAAGGGAGCGAGAATCAAGTGGCGTACCACTTGTCCCGTTTGGAAGAGGAAGGGAGGCCCCATGATGGCCTTGAGATCAATGATTCGTTTCTGGATGAACAACTCTTTTCCATGTATTTGATGGGGATACCTTGGTTTTCCGATGTGGCTAACTATCTTGTGACTGTAATTGGCTCCAATTAGTTCTCTTCAAACCAAGGGAAGAAGCTCAAACAAGACTTCTGGGATTATTATTGGGACGAGCCCTATTTTTTCAAAATTTGTACTGATGGTGTTATCCGGAGATATGTTCTAGAAGAAGAGCAATTGGGTGTTCTTAAGGCTGGTCACTCCTCACCCTATGGTGGTCACCCATATCTATTCATGACACGATATTTATATGCACGTGCATGACATTATAAATATTTTAGAATTTACAAATGCATTCAGATTTATAGATGGATTTCTTTATTCCATGTTTCATCTATGTCTTTTACGTACTGATTTTCATGCCTTACATACTCAATACATTTTTTTTACTAACGCCCTATTTCACGGGGCCTGTATTTCATGCCCGCAGGTCCAGGTATGTAAGCTGACAGTCCCCTTTCTTAGGATCCTTGATCTGCGAGAGTTGGCGTCCTCCACTTTATTTAAAGCTGCTTTTGATTTTGGTACGATATGTTTGTATGTGTGTGTGTATGTATATATATATATATACATATATATATATACATATATATACATATATATATATATATATGTATATATATATATATGTATATATATATATATATGTATATATACCCTTTCTTAGGATCCTTGATCTGCGAGAGTTGGCGTCCTCCACTTTATTTAAAGCTGCTTTTGATTTTGGTACGATATGTTTGTATGTGTGTGTGTATGTATATATATATATATATATATATATATATATATATATATACAATGTGGCTTAGTCCCGTCTTTGTACAATTATGTTTCTATTAGACGTTTGTAGACAATATGTCTAGTTGGATAGTATGTGGTCTTGCCGACTTTCATCTTTGAGGTACATAGTTGTCTATAGTAGCCTTGTTGGCTCTCCCTACGCGTGTTGCACATATATGTACATATGCCTTTTGGGCAGTTTTCCTTCATGTATATTATTCTCGTAATTCAACAGATGTTATTCACGTTTATATCTTAGATGCATGCTTAGGTGTGATTGACAAGTAGGACTCAGGCACCTGTCGCGGCCCATCGGTTTGGTATGTATATGTTCGTTACTTTCACATTTTGTATGTATATATTTTTACCATTTGATGTATATATTTATTTTCATTTATGTATATATCGCTTTACTTCAAGTTTGTATATATTCAGTTTGATTACCGTAGTTTACTTCGTAACTTTTTTTGTAATTTTTCTTCATAGCTTTTTATTTCCTTTAGTAGTTTCTTTTAAAGTTGTTAGCTTCTTTTTACATTTTATGTTAACAATAAGCCTTTGGTTTTCTTGATGACAGGGTTCTTTCTAAAGGTGAATGTTGTATGAACCGGATGACTCTTCCCGATGATGGATGGCGTGACAACCTTCTTATAGGATTGAGTCTATTTTCTTTATGTTTTGGTGTAAATAATAGTAATGAATAAAATTGTCTCAAGAAGGCTTCACTTGAGCACATTTACCTTTGACCTTATGGTTAGAAACAATTTGATTGGTAAAGAATAGTTCTAGTTGTGACCTTTAGACTCCTGTATTGACTAAACAATCATCGAGTGGCTTCTTGGAGTCATTTGTGATGCTCAATCTTACCTAGGGTTAATGTTTCCCCTCGACTTTGTTCTCTTTAACAATCCAACAGCTTGTGAGGTGACGTATTGAATCGCAAGTCCAAGTTTCGCGCCAACAAGTCTAGAGCTTGCCCTGAATGTTTGTCTAGGCGAAATTCTATGTGTTGCTCGACTTGAGAAATGATTGTGGGCGCTCATTGATCCAATTTGAAACTTAAAAGATTCTGTAGCCTACCGATATGATATCCATAGTCAACCCTTTTGAGCTCTTTTAATAACCATGATAGAAGTCTTTGTCTGTTCTACAATGACCCTATCTTGGCACCCAATCTTTCCTTAGCATTCAAAATTAGCAAAAGCATAAGTTTGGGGTAGAGACGAGGAATGTAAAAGTGATAAAAGTTACAAAGAACAAAAAGAAATGAAGAAAAGGGAAGGCAAAATAAAATAAAGAAAATCCTGAAAGAAATATGTCAAAAAGAAAGTAAATAAGATAGAAAAGTGAAGGGATTCATAGAAAGTAATGACTAAAGGCATGTCATAATTAGAAAAGGAGAAAAATAATCGTCATGAGCAAGAAAGAGTAACAGTGTGTCTCTCTAGTAACCCCTACGGAAGAAGAAAATGGAGTTCGTAAAGAAAGGTGAAACCAACATATGCCAATAAGTCCTACCTTTATCCAAAAGCCTTCATTACATTCATGCAGAAGCCCTATATGATTTTGAGTTAAGTGATCTCACATTAGTGGTGATTTACATAAGGGTCAAGCTTATGGTACATAGAGCTGGACTTGTAACATTCCTGAGCGTACTTCTCCACAATCTTTGTTTTGAGTGCTACAATCTAAAGGGAGATTTGCTTATGGAGAGTAGAGGAGAAAGAGTTTGGATTCCACGATAAACTACTTAGTAGAGCAAGCCTCCTTGGTGAGTTAAGCCAGCCCTTGATGCTCTTGTGTCGCATTAGAACTATGGTATTCAAAAGGTTTTGTGTTGTTGATAATCCATTTGTGTTGAGAGTAATTGTTAGTCCCAATTGATACATGATTGATTCACATTAGGGAAGCTGAAATATCCTTCTATTTTGTTTTAATGGAGGTAGGAGTTACCTTATTTGCTTATGAACAAGCCATCACTTAAGTTTGGGGGAGTTGATAAGTGGAGATTTTAACATATTATTTGCTTTCTTTTAGTTGCGTTTTGGGACTAAAATACGTGAAGGTATTCTTGAAATTAATGTAATATGCATGTTTGCCGAAATTGATCAAAATAAGCCAAAGGAGGCATAACCAACTTATAAAGGAGTCAAATCTGGAACAAAAATCAAGACTGGGCTAGGAGACCTAAAATACAGACTACACAAATATTGTACCACCGTAGAATCCACAATGCAGATGCAATCATAAATATGCGGTCCGCTAAGTGATGAATCAAAGAGTGCATATTAAGGCCAAATGTTGATAGAGGTCCACGCCAGAAATGTGAGGCCGCGAAAGTCTCACTGCGGTCGTGGTTGGAATTATACGGACCGCGGTGGCTGAGATTCGGAAAGTTTACATTTCAGGGAAACATAAGTAGTGCGGTCCACAGTAGAATTATGCAGTCGCTAAAATCCATAATGGAACGCGATGGAAATTATACGGCCCTCTAAACAAACTTCAGTTTAGATACAGAAGTCAAAAAATGCAGACCTCGATCAGTATTATGTGTCCGCAAAAGGAAGAAATCTCCGTGGTAGGAATTACACGATCGCGAAACCTCCGCAGGGGAATTTTTGTTCGGAAATTTTAACTTAGTATGAATAGATCTTTTCGACATTTTTAGGTTAACTTATATATTTGTTGAGCAGGTGAGGCGGCTGGAGATTCCACTTTGGGCATTTTTGTACTAGAATTATCTTTCAACTTTAGATTTTCACCTTTTAATCTAGTATTATGAATTTTATCTTTATTGTATCATTTCTTTCTGTTATTTCATGAGTAGATAAACCCATGGTTGTGACCCAACCCTAGTATGGGTATTTGATGGGTCTTGAATTTTAGGGATTGAATGTGTATGAGTTGGTTGTATTTAGCCTAGTTCTTGCTAGAATTAAATTTGAAATTAGTGGTTGCAAACACAGACTTATACCTTTACGAGTTAGTCTCTACTTGGGAAAGAGGAAACTAAGTCTAGAAAAACTAGGCTAACAAGGAATTGGGGAGAACTCAAAAAATTAATAGCCCCAATTGAAGGATTAAACCTAGAGATAGTAATATCCAACTTGAGCTAAAATCACTTGAATTGCATGAATACCCATTTGGACTTGAGAAAGCCAAATTGGTAGAAATCACTCAAACTACCGAGAAATAGAGAGTGAGTATCCGGGTGTGATAGCTATATTACGACCCAACTAATCACATGATTGTCCTAGATTTTTGCTATCCATTTGATATCCACCTAGGTGGAAGTCACTACCCTAGTCCCTTTAAATACTTGAAAATCAACTTCAAAAATATTGTACTTAGTTTTAAATATTGCAAGTTATGTAATAGAAGTAAAAGTAAAAAACAAACCAACCATGTGTGGAAGTGTCATTAAGAGAAAAACCAATATCTAGACTTGGATATAAATCTAAATCCAAACAAATTAACTCCATGTGGAGTAGATCCCGACATAGTTTGGTAAAATTGCATCGACTATCCTCGCTATTGAATAGTAGTGCAAGCTTGGACCTGATCAGAGACCATGTGTTCTTTCTCTAGAAAAAGTGATGAAAACTAATCTCGAGTGACGGGTGGTGAACCTGCTAATCTACCCCCGGTCATATTCCTACCACCACTTCTTGGACGAACCAGTCATCTGGCACACTACAAAGTCTACTCGATTGAACTCAACAATACCCATGTTGCACAACACCTCAGAGTATCTGTCCAAATAATCTCGTTGGTCCTCAGAAGTTGCACCACATAAGTGAATAGGAAAGAGCTTTGTGACTTATCCAACCTCATCAATCCCTTAGAAGACATCGCGGGCCTCCCCTGTCTGGGTAGCAATAATAGGCTGAACTACCCCAACTAGCAAAATTGCCGGAGTATGATATATGGGAGACATCTGCTCAGGAGTGGGAGTAGCGAGAGTTTGTGCTCCTCCCCCCAATATGAGAGATAACTGGTTTCACTGGAAATGCATTGGTATGAGCCACACTCTCCATGAGGCCCACTAAGAATACTGAGAGTCATGAAGTACATGAGTGGCTATAAATTCCTCTGGAAACTGAGCGGGTCTAAGTGGCATGGTCTAAGTTGGGATGTCATCCTCATGATAAATCAGAGGCTCCACAGTAGGTGCTACTACACGAGATCTAGGCTGAGCTCTGCCTCTGCCTCTAGCTCGACCTCGGTGCCTGCCTCTATCCCTGGTAGTTGCTGAAATAGGGGGTTGGTCTGTTGTAGATGTTGTGCATGTTCTCACCATTTATGAGAGAGCAGGAATGGAATGATTCAAACATCAATGATAAAATAAAATCGTACAATAGGGAAGAAGTGAAATTTTCCTAAGGCTCCATAGTCTCTAGAAGATAAGTACAGACATCTTCGTACCGATCTCCAGACTTTACTATTCTTGCTCATAACTCGCGAGATGTTAGCAACCTAGTGCTCCGATATCAACTTTACACTATCCGGAATTTTACCTTTGGGACTGTGATGGCGCATAACATTTCGCTTGCTAGGCAAGTTAACGTTAGCTAGATTATTTACCCAATTTTACCTATCCAAAATGAAACATTAATGAAGATAAACCGATATAGTCTTAAGTGGAACAAATATAAACATTTGGTTAAACACAATTTATTATAAACGAGTCAAGGAGCGAAGATGCCCACATGACCATTTTTATTAGGGAAACTTACAGAAATGTCCCATATAAGTTTCAACTTACCAACCTCTAGCCAGTATTTCAAAAATCGAAACAAACAAAGAATTTTTTTAATGGGTATGATTGAAATTTATTGAAAACAT
Source organism: Nicotiana benthamiana (assembly GCA_034376525.1). NCBI lineage: Eukaryota > Viridiplantae > Streptophyta > Magnoliopsida > Solanales > Solanaceae > Nicotiana > Nicotiana benthamiana. Next base: position 28,671,222 of record CM067333.1, on the reverse strand, counting down.
ATAGATACGTCAATATACAAAATTTGAGGAAGATTGGAGGTGATTTGGACTGGTTTTGTATCAAAATTCATAATTAAATGGATGTCAAAAAATTCTTCTGTGACACATGTATCAAACATGTATCACACATGTATCTCACACACAGATATACATGGATATACATGTGATACACAATCGATAGAACTATGATACATATGTGATATACAGTGTGATACACGTATAATTTTTTCATATTCAGTGTTTACTTCGAATTTTTAATTCAAATCACCTCAAAACTTTACCAAATCATCCCAAAACTGAGATTCAAGCTCTTTAAGATATAGCCAATCTATTCTAATAGCACCCACTCAAAGAAAGTAAAAATTTGATATTTTTTTTGGCTACATATAGCTAATTGGCCATTTTGACTAATATTATTAATATTTTATCAATTGGCCAATTTTTGTAATGAGCTACTTCTAAATGGACATAGCTGGTAATTTCGTTTTTTATTATTAAATGTTGACTAAGGTTCGTGAAAGAACACATAGTCCATATTTAAAGAAGGGGATTTTTACCTACCTATACCATATATAAAATCTTATTACACTCGATGTTTAAGGTTTGTATTTATTACATTTAAGCATACCAAATTACCATTTATATACCATAATTCAAATTATGGGTATAATTAATGCTTCACTTATATTAGGCATTAATTTAGGAGCCTATATTCTCTAATTTTTATTTATCTGCATCTCTCTCCTCCCACCCCCCACACCTCCCACGTTTCTCTATCCCGTGGACTCGACGACCTCAAACGAAATTTAACAAAATTCAAATATGACTGAAATGCCTATGTTTTTCGAAGAAAGGGTTCGTTTGATTTTTGTTTTCAGGTGGGAGCAGCTGTTTTCTTGGGAGCTAGGGTGGTTTTTGATTTTTCTTCTTCTGGTTTCCACTTTGAGTTCATTTATAGAGAGAGATTTGATGATTTCCAACTTTTCCTACTGATTTTGTTCGTTCATTTAATATATCCATAGAGAGAGATATGAAGATTACCAATTTGGTACATATACAACTCTAAAGAATTCATTAAGGCCAAGATTCAAAAATAGACAAGAATGATGTTATTGGATTTGAGATCGTGTATTCGTGTGCATTTGATTTGCTTGGCGTTTACCTTCTGTTTTTTGCTGAGTAGTAAACGATAGACGTTGATGATTACTGATTAGGTTCTCAATGACCGGTAAAAGGAAACTTAGCATCCATGTTAGGCATCTTGGCGCATAACATTCTTTTGAACAATACCCTTTTCAGCCTTTGACAAAGATGAAGATCGATTAACAAGGGTTGGTTTATTTGTAGTTTTTTTTATAGAAATTTAATAGATGAAGAGAAAATTTTATAGTCAATATTTTTTTTCAAACATAAGTTGTACTGTAATTGTAGTAATTTTGTAGATACCCTTCAAAATCAATATTGTTTTATATATACTAAAACAGATTTGTAGTTTATTTATAGTTTTTTATAGAAAATTTGTAGATTAGGAGAAATTTTTGTATTGTATTGTTGATAAAACTTTGTAAGTTGAAAGGGCAATCTAATCAAGATGTTAAATTATGTAGTTACTTCTTGAGATCATTTAGTATTGAAAGAATTGAGATATATGGAAGACAATAAAGTTAACAGTGTAGGTGCAATTGTAGTTTATTTGTAGTTTGTTTTTGTAGATAAAAAGAAAATTTTGTTGTCAACATTTTTTTTGACGTAAGATTGTAGTTTAATTGTAGTATAAATGTAGTAATTTGTTAAATACTCTTAAGAACAATACAACTTTATACAATACTTAAACTGATTTGTAGTGTATTTGTAGAAATTTTATCTATAAGATATCTACAAACTGAATATATTGAATTTTAATATCCCAATTCCTATTTCAATTGTAGCATAATTCGCATTTTCGACATAATTGTAGAAGACTTGTAGAAATTTTAGTCTTCCCAATCTACAATTTATCTACAAATTATCTACACTTTATCTACAAATTATCTACACTTTATCTACAATTTATCTACGATTTATCTGTAATTCTACAATTTAACTACAATGTATCTACAATTTCTGGAAATATGTCTTCTTCTTCTCGACGAGTTTCTATCTGAAATTCAGTCAAAACCAAGTCTAATCTTAAACAAAACCCCTCAAAATTGAGATATAAACTCCTAAACATATTCCGAATTATTTACAACAACACCCAATCCAAAAAAATAATGATTTTTGAAAACCCAAATTTAAATTCAAAGCTTTCAAGCTTTTTAATGGCTATTAATGGTGGAACATATATGGAGAAGGAGAGAATTATGCAGCAATGGAACTTCCTTCCGTTTCAAAATTCGAATTTAATGGTGATAGGATCACACGCAGATCTGGTGCCTTATTTTTAGAAAAAGTGTGGACTACACGGGTAAATAACAAATTATGAACATTTTTCGTAATAAAGTTTTATATATGACATAAATAGGTAAAAATCTCTTAAAGACGAGCCTGAAATTTCCTAGCTAGCTAAATTATTATTAAAAGTGATTGAGTTATTAAATTAATTATTCCAAAGAAAAGTCTATAATATTTTTACATTTGTTTAACTAAATACGGTATTTAACCTTGGACTAACTTATTAATTATTGGCATTGGGCATACTGAAGTTATTAAAGGGAAATTGGTCATCTTATTGAAAGTGTGAGCCTACTATATTTAAAAGGAATAGACCATCCAGCTGTGTTGGAATTGTGCTAGCAGAATTTTGCGACAAATTTAAAAGTAGCCAAATTTATTACTGGTCGTTGAAAAATAGTCAAATTTTAAAAGTCATCAAAATTTAGTCGCTTTAAATTTGAGAGAAAACACTATTCAAAATCCGGAAAAATACTCCCACAAATTTTACGGGAGTTCCAACATAAGTATGCTTGAACTCCCGTAAATTTACAGAAGTTCCATGAAAACTATGCTGGAACTCCTGCAAATTTTATGGTAGTTCAAGCATAATAATGCTGGAACTCCCGTAAAATTTACGGGAGTTCCAGCAAGTATAATTGTCCAGTATAATATACTGGAGTTTGGAGCACTGGTGCTTCAATCTCCCGCAAATTTCACAGGAGTTAACAAAGTATACCGGTCAAGCATAATATGCCGGAGTTCGTACACAAATGCACCAGAACTCTCGTATACCGATCCCTATTGCAACAAAATAATGGCTATTTTTTATTGACTTAGTAAATGTTACATATTTTTCATTGTACAGTATAAAAACTGGCTATACCATGATATTTAGACCTTTTGGATTTCATTTGACCCACATGGTTAAAAAAATAACGGACCAACTAGCATGTTTCAATGCTTCAAGCCTAGACTTAACTTAAAAGACCCACAATAATTAAATTATTTACCTTAATTTATTTAGCTATTATCAAACTAATTATATTTTCTACCATAGTAGTTTTGGTGGGGAATGTATTTTTTTCTTCAATTCTTTTTTATTACTATGCTTCATTTCTTTTTTCCTTTTCTTTTTTCTCGTTTTCTTCTTCTTCTTTTTTTTATTTCTCCTTTATTCATTTATTTTGCCCAGATCGTATTACTGTTATTTTACCATAACTTATTTCACAATTAAATTTGACTCATTTATTTATTTTTATTTATTATTTCTTGTTCCTTTTCTAATTTTACGTGATTGCCATGCAAACCTTGATCTCCTTAAAAGTATCAGTACACATTCTACCATTAGCGATAAAACTACCAATTATGGAGCAAGAAAAAATAATCTACGATCACCAAATCTCCATATATGTTAGGTAGAAGAGAAATGATAATGAAATGTTGGAAAATATAATAAAAATATAAGTAGCAAAAAAGATTTTTAGTACTATACGATACCAATATGGTATACATATATACCAATAGAGTATATAATTGCTTTATAATATTGTTACAACTATCTGCAACTATACTACTATACCTAAACATTAAAGGATGCAATAAAAGTATGAAAAAACTACATGCTCACATTGCAAGCTAAATATCTGCAAGGCAACTTGCTCATTCTGTATGCTAACAGGGTATATAGTTGTATGAGGTCATTCGAACAATTACCTATAACTATAAGAATAATTACATAATAAAATAATCTATGTCCATCGGCACAAAAAATTTCTATCACTGCAATCATATTCATATAAATAGTTTCATAATAGATTTCACTTAAAAATACAACTAAAATAATCGAAAAAAATATTCAAACTACCATATGATACCATGGAATATAACTATATGAACATGGTATACCTATATAGCATGTTCATATAACTATTGAACGTGGTATACATGTATACCAATAGAGTATATAATTACTTTAGAATATTGTTACAACTATCTACAACTATACTACTATACCTAAACATTAAAGGATGCAATAAAAGTATGAGAAAACTACATGCTCACATTGCAAGCTAAATGTTTGCAAGGCAACTTGCTCATTCCGTATACTAACATGGTATATAGTTGTATGAGGTTATTCGAATAATTACCTATAACTATAAAAATAATTACATAATAAACATAATCTATGTCCATCGGCACAAAAAACTTCCAACACTGCAATCATATTCATATAAATAATTTCATAATAGAATTCACTTAAAAATGCAACTAAAACAATCGAAAAAAATGTTCAAACTACCATATGATACCAATATGTCATATAACTACATGACCATGGTATACAGTTTTATTTTTTTACTAGTTAATTCTCGGCAACTATATAACTATACTACCATTACATAATATATTTGCATAAAGAGAAAATAAAAAAATAATGTATCACATATTAATATAATAATATATTTTAAGATATTGTACTATAATACTACTATATAAAACAATCGCATAAAGAAAAAAAATCAAAATGATTACATAATACACATGTATAAAGCAAAATTAAAAAAATTCAAGATATTGTACTATTCTACTATTACAAAGGAAAAATCAAATAGTGCACCCATTAAATGTTGCTAATACAACCAACAAATATTTTAACTAACATATGATACCAGTATAGTGTATAGCTATACCAACATGATAAATAGTTATACACAAAGAGTTCAAAAAAAAATTAATTCAATTATTAAACTGAAATAATATCAGTTGTCAATAAAAATTTTAAAAATTTGTAAAAGGACCTAATTGTAAGAGTATACAGCTACATTATATAATATACCATAGGAATGAACTGTATAAAAAATGGTACATAATATATCATTTTGATATACAGTACAAGTTCTTCTTCATCAGTTCAGTACTTCAATGTGATAAATGATACACTATTGTATTAACCAAAATGGTATATAATATGTTATTTTGGTATATAAAGGATAGGTTCATTCCTTCCAACAAAATTAATAATATACTATTATAATTAATTGTATACTCTTAAATTAATTATGTATACCAACATCATATACAATATATCATTTTGGTATATAATACAAATCTGTATTCTTTTCTAGTTTAATATAATTTCAACCCAAAATTTAAAAATCCACTCTAAACTCTCCATCAAATTTCCTCAAAATATAGTCACTTCCTCCAACTAACATTTAGAACATACCCGGTCAGAATCAGATCAAAATAACCACAAACTCTACAAACCCATTATGAGTTTCAAGCTTCAAGGTCCTCCAATGACAGATTAATGTTTGTAATAATTAAATCATTAAAAATGACCATTAACACCAAAACTTGCCACAAAGAGCGTTGACAGTAAAATTTGTTATTACATGCATAACCTCACAAATTTGTAGCAAACTAAAATCTTATAAATTTTTATTCATTTTTGATAGGTCTTTCTTTGTTAGCTCTTTTTTTTTTTGGTTGGGACAAATAAGATAGGAGAGAGAGGTAGATAGATCATATATCTAATGAAAAAAATATAGGGATATTGGCAAAAGAAAAAAATGAAAAAGAGCGAGGAAAATCATAAGAGAAGAAAACAAAAAATAGGAGAAAAATTAGTTTTAAAAAGAACAAAATAGGAAGAAGAATTAACGGGGAATTACTTTTGGTTAGATAGGTATATATTGTAAATATTTCTAGAATAGGTAAAAGGGGATAATTATTTTGGGTAGAATAGGTATATAACATAATTTGCTCTTGAATGTTACCCCACAACCATTAATTTCAAATGCCTACAACTATTTTAATATCACTAATAAGTACTACGACATGTCATGTTGCTTATGAAAAACATGAGGCATTTGCATCTATGCTCGCTTTTTGGGTCACGTTTTAACTTATGCCCGATTGTAAAAAAATTAAAAGCGCACCCACTTTTTGGCGTAACTTCAGCATACAGGGCTGAAGTAGAAAAGGTAATCATCCAAAACTTCAGCATTCTAGCAGACGGGACTAAAGTAGCAAGTGTGCTGAAGTTTTTGTTAAGCATAATAGCTAATGTTTTGTTCTCTATTTGCTGAAGTTTTTTTTTTGGTAATTCCTGAACTTAAGCATAGTAGCTGAAGTTTTTTTTTCCATCTGCTGAAATTTTTATTTGTAATTTGATAATAGGTGAATTTAACTATATTCAGGCCCTAAATAACCACCTTCTTGCATAGTTTTGGTAATGAAAGTGATAACAAAATGATCTTATTAGTGCTTTTTTATGATTTGCAGGTTATATATGACTAGGGAAGGCTATGGAGTACTTTCGAAATCAAAAATGAAAAAAAGAGGCTAATTGTTAAAAATCCCATGTGAGCCACGCAGAAAAAAGGCTGAAGATTCAGAATACGGGTACTGCCGCGGTTCTACCGCGACCGCGGCAGAACCGCGGTGAATGACTGTTGCAGACAAATCGAGATTCAGAGGGATTGATTGGCCGCGGTTCTACCGCGACCGCGACAGAACCGTGGTAGGCGTGCAGAGCTTTAGGGATATAATTGTCCAAGCGTGATTTTTAGCCCAAAACCTATTTTAGTCACTAGGTTTCGCCCCTTGGAGGCATGCATTGAGTTTTTAGAGTACTTTGAAGAACAAACAATTATGAGAGAATACCCAAACCATACTTCTTCTTTTCTTTTTAATTTTATTGGCAGTTATGATGAATATTAATTTAGTTTGTTTATCCATAGCCATGCGTAGCTCAATTTCTTATCTAACGTTTTGATGGAACCTATTGGGGGATGAACTTCTTTTTCACGTGAATACAAATTGTTGGTTTCAATCTATATTTATTCAACAATGTTCTTGTTGTAGTTAATTGACAGGATCCTCAATTAGCTGTGCCTATTTAGTGTGCATAACTCGGAAGAGAGTGCATATTTAGGTTATCGTTGAATAACACCACTCCTAAATTATAAGAGGAATCTATAACTGCGGGTTTAAAGGCGGGATTAGGGATAACGAAGCCTTGGGTGCAATCTTAAGTGAACTGTGTTACTTAAAGCATGCTAATGTATCTCGGAGAGTGCAATATTATATTACTGTGATTACTCGAGAGAGATTTACGGTAAGACAAGAGTTCATGATTGATAGATGTGTGTTGGTAAATTTGAATAAAGCATAAATATAAGGGATTTCATCAATAGGGGAAATCATTACCTTACCTTTCTCTCATCATTGTTTACAACCTTAGTTAGTTAGTTTACAACTTGTTATTTTACTTCAATTTTAGTTCATAAAGAAACCTCCAACTGTGATTTGAAAGTCTTGGGAAGCTGGTTCTGAAGAGTTTAGTGTATCTAATGATAGTGTTGATAGGTTAACTCTCCGTGGATTCGACCCTGGGCGTAATACTCGGGTTATATTTGCAACGTCCGGAGAGTCCTTTCTAGAGGACATAGTTGGGCATCATCAAATATTGGCGCTATTGCCACAGAGTTAAACAAAATTATCAATTGCCATTGCTAGAAATACAAAAAAATCTTGGTGTAGCTAGTTTCTTTACACCCAATTTTTTATTGAAACTTTTGACAGTTACTGACTTGGTTGCACAGGTGTATGCCTAGAAACTCTACAAGGATTGGAGAACTACTTGAAGAACTCTCAAACCCTGAAAAAATATTCCGGGCATTGAACCGTGCCAACAGAAGACTTTAACCACCTTAACAAACAGACAAATTTGAAACTGACATAGAAGACGTAATCGACCCCAACGAAAATGGCAGGCATGAGCAAGTCAACTTGAATGATAGAGAAGCGGCACCTCTTGTGCCCGAGTGTGCACTATATGACTGGGCACAGCCCACAACTGACAATCTGGCTACTGCCGTAGTTGTGCCAACCATACAAGCTGAGTCATTCCAGATCACAAACAATATGCTACACTTGTTCCAAAACAAGGGACTATTCTCTATGACACAACTTGAAGACCCTCAACATCACCTGAAGAATTTCCTGTCGATATTCAAAACTCAAAGGCATCCCAACGTCACTCTAGATGTAATATGGCTATTATTGTTCTCATTCTCAGTGATAGGAGCTGCACAGGTGAGGCTTAAGTCACTTCCCATAAACTCTATTGCAACTTGGGACGAGTTAGCCAAACAATTTTACAACAAGTTTTATCCACCCAACAAAACTGCCCAACAAATTGATGAGATCGTGATCTTTAAGCAGAAATCGATGGAGACACTGCATGAAACATGGGGTAGGTCCAAAGGAATGTTGGTTATGTGTCCACATCATAGTATTCCAGAATAGCTGTTGAGACAGTGATTTTATATGGGGCTGTCAGACGAGTTGAAGAATATTGTGGATGCCTCAGCTGGTGGGGCATTCCTGAGCAAGACATGGAGAGAAGGCCATATTTTACTTGATAAAATGGCACATAATTCAGGATGGACATCCAGAAATGCACCTATCACTCTAGTGGTGAACTCAGTGCCTCTTGATCCTTCAAACACTATGGCTGAAAATATGGCGAATCTCCTCACACAAATAAGCATCCTCACCAAAAAGGTGGAGGAATCAGGGCAGAAGCAGCATGTACATATTGTAGATACTACAAATGGGGGCTTATGCACATCTTGCATTAGTCAGCCAATTGGTAATCCTTGGAACACAGAGCTTGATCATCATCATTAGGACCCTGAAGATATGAACCATGTGGCTAACTATGTGGGCCAGCGATAGGGAAACCAGAACTAGGGTCAGCAGACTCAGCAGCAGTATAGGACACCTCAGTCACATTGTAACACCGGAAACATGGTAGGTGTGAGACATCCCAACAACATGGTGTTGTATCCTAGAACATAGGGGTACAATAATCAGCAGCATGAGTACAATAATCAGCAGAAAGGGTACCACCCACCTCAACAACAGCATGGTGGGAGATAAGATGATAGGTTTGCTAGAAGGGAAGAAATGAAACAGTAGGCTATTGGGTCCACTGAAAAGATAAATGAGCGAGTAGATTCACATGATGCAGCTATCAAAAATATTAAAGTGCAAGTGTGCCAAATTTCAATGGCTCTGAACAACCATCCTCAAGGGACATTACCTGCAGATACCCAAATCAATCTTAAAGAACAAGGCCCAAAGCAGTTGATGGCGGTGAGTCTCCGTAATGGCAGGGATCTTGATGTAGAGCAGGAGAGAGCTCGTGACAATATATAGAATGAGACACTCATTCAGGTACCCATTGAGCTGGATGAGTCCACAAGGCTGACAGATGTGACAGTCCATCCTTTTCAGGAAGAAAAGAATTATCAGCAGGAGACAGAGAAAGTTGCTGAAGCAGTTGAAGAGCCGGAAGTGGAGATAGTAGTTGAGAAAGAGAAGTACCAAGTGATTGGGAAGAAAAGACCTCATGCACCATTTCCACAGAGGTTGGACAAGCATCAAAAGGAGGAGCAATACAAAAATTTCTTTGAGATGCTCAAGAAAATTCAGGTAAATGTTCCATTGATTGAAACATTAAAGGAGATGCCTGGATACGGTAAAATGATGAAAGACTTTATGTCCCGGAAAATTGACTTCCAAGACTTAGCCACGATGACACTTACTCAGACTTGCAGTGCAGTGGTAACTAGGCCTATTGCTGAAAAGCTCTCTGATTCAGGGAGTTTTACTATTCCATGCACGATTGGAAACTTTGCTTTTGCAAAAGCACTCTGTGATTTAGGGGCTGGCATTAATCTTATGCCCTGGTTATTTAGAGGAGGTTGAGCATTGGTAGAGCTAGACCTACCTATATGGTGTTGCAGCTGGGTGATAGGACTGTGAAGTGTCCATTTGGGATCCTTGATGATGTGCTTATTCAGGTGGGAAAATTCGTGTTCCCGGCAGATTTTGTGATCTTTGATTGCAAAGTGGATGAACAAATTCCTATCATCTTAGGAAGACCATTCTTGGCCACAGGGAGAGCGCTAATTGATTGTGAGATCTGGGAGCTTAAGATGAGGCTCAATGACGAAGAGATTATATTCAATGTGCAGACATCTATGAGGTGACCTAGTGAGTTCGCAAATTTCTCCCTTATTGATGCCGTGGATGTTATTGTACAATCTGATGATGAAGTGTTGACAGTTGAGGATCACCTCGCTGCATGTACGACAAATTTGGAGGAAGTGAATGGTGATGACTTGGCAGAATGGGTGTTGGCATTGGAAGGTAAAGGGTTCTTGGAATGAAATCTAGAGTTTGAGCCGCTACACTTAAAAAAGAGAGAGATTCCTCCAGCTAAGCCATCCATTGAAGAACCACCGAAGCTGGAACTAAAGCCATTGCCACCTCAGGTATGAATTTCTAGGACCTAACTCCACTCTTCCTGTTATTATCCCATCTGGTTTGTTAGATGTGCAGGTCCAACAGCTGCTACAGGTATTGAAGGAATGCAATACTGCCATTGGGTGGACCATGGCAGACATCAAAGTGATCAGCCCCGCTTACTGCATGCATAAAATTCTGGTGGAAGAAGGGCACAAACTTCGAGGAAACATCAGAGAAGGCTGAACCCAAATATGAAGGAAGTGGTGAAGAAGGAGGTGATCAAGTGGTTAGATGCAAGAATTATTTTCCCAATCTCTGACAGTAGCTGGGTTAGCCCAGTGCAATGTGTGTCTAAGAAGGGTGGCATGACGGTTGTGAAGAATGAAAATAATAAACTAATCTCAACGTGAACCGTCACCGGTTGGAGAATATGCATGGATTATCGGAAGTTGAATCTAGCCACCCGGAAAGACCATTTCCCACTTCCTTTCATTGATCAGATGTTGGATAGATTGGTAGGGATGTTGCACTTCTGTTTCCTAGATGGGTACTCAGGGTACAATTAGTTTTCTATTGAACCCGAGGGCCGAGAGAAGACCTCCTTCACTTGCCTTTATGGCATTTATGCCTTCAGAAGGATGCCCTTTGACCTATGCAATGCACCTTCCACATTCCAACCGTGCATGATGGCCATATTCACCGACATGGTTGAGGATATAATGGAGGTGTTCAGGTATGAATTCTCAGTGGTGGGGAACTCATTTGATGAGTGTCTAGTGAATCTGACGCGTGTGCTAAAACGGTGGATAGAGACTAATCTGGTGCTGAACTGGAAAAAGTGCCATTTCATGGTACAAGAAGGCAGTCTTGGGGTTCCAGGTGTCAAGAAAGGGAATAGAGGTAGATCGAACAAATGTTGATGTAATAGCAAAGTTGCCTCCACCAACTACGGTCAAAGCAATCAGAAGTTTTCTTGGACACGCCGATTTCTACTGGAGGTTCATAAAAGACTTCTCCTCACCAACCCTCTTTGTAAGTTATTAGCAAAAGATCACCTGTTTGTATTTTCTGATAATTGCAGGGTAGCTTTTGAGGAGTTGAAGTAGAGGCTGGTCACAACACCCATCATTGTTGCCCCCCAACTGGGAGCAACCATTCGAATTAATGTGTGACGCTAGTTACTATGCAGTAGGCGCAGTGATGTGCCAGAGAAAGGACAAATTGATGCATCCAATCTACTATGCTAGTAGAACGCTGACTGGAGCCCAGTTGAACTATACGGTGACTGAAAAGGAGATGCTAGCTGTGGTGTTTGCATTCGACAAGTTTCGGTTCTATCTGATAGGATAAAAGGTAATTGTATACACTGACCATGCTGCTCTCAGGTACCTAATAGAAATGAAAGACTCTAAGCCACACCTGATTCGTTGGGTGTTGCTGCTGCAAGTGTTCTATCTTGAAATACGTGATTGCAAGGGCACTGAGAATCAAGTCGCTGATAACCTATCACGACTTGAGGGAGCTGAAAACGCAATTGAAGTTGAGGAAATTCCCGAAACATTTCCAGATGAACAGCTGCTCTCCAACACTCATCAGGAAGCGCCATGGTATACGGACTTTGCCAATTACCTGGCCAGTGGTATAGTTCCTCACGACCTTTTATTGGTCCAAAGGAAACAATTCTTTCATGAAAGCCGCTCGTATTATTGGGATTAGCCCTATCTCTTTAAAATATTCCTGGATAAAATGATTCAGAGATGCGTCTCCGAGATGGAACAATCATCTATTTTGTAGGCTTGTCATGCATCGGCTTATGGCGGACACTTTGGAGGGATCAAGACAGCAGCAAAGGTGCTAGAGGCCGGATTTTTCTGGCCGACTATGTTTAAAGATGCCCACTCGTAGGTGAAGGGTTGTAATGAATTTCAACGCACCAGGAACATTTCTCGGCGCCACGAGATGAACATGAACCCAATTCAGGAGGTTGAAGTGTTCGATGTCTGGGGGATTGACTTCATGGGTCCCTTCGTTAGCTCCTATGGCAATAAGTACATTCTTGTTGATGTAGACTTTATGTACAAGTGGGTGGAAGCTGCAGCGTTGCCCACCAATGATGCAAACGTGGTAGTGGGTTTTCTAAAGAAGAACATATTCACTCGCTTTGGGACACCACATGAAATTATCAGTGATGGAGGAACTCAGTTCAGCAACAGGGCCTTTGAAACGTTGTTGGCTAAGTACGATATGCGCCACAATGTGGCTACTCCTTACCACCCACAGACCACTGGACATGTTGAGGTATCTAACAGGGAGATCAAGAGTGTGCTAACAAAAATGGTGAACGCCATAAGAAATGACTGGGCGGGGAAGCTAGATGATGCACTCTTGGATTATAGAACAACTTTCAAGACACCAATTGGTATGTCACCATAAATTTGGTGTTTGGGAAGGCCTGTCACCTACCTATAAAAGTTGAGCACAAAGCGTGGCGGGCACTGAAACAACTCAACTTAGACATGGAAGCTGCGGGCACCTCAAGAGTCATTGAATTGAATGAGCTCGAGGAAGTCCGGTATCTTGCTTTTGAGAGCACAAGACTGTATAAAGAGAGAATGAAGAGACTACACGATCCGAACATTGTGGAGAAAAATTTTAAACCAGGGGACATGGTATTGCTGTACAACTCAAGATTGAGGTTGTTCCCGGTAAGCTGAAGTCACGATGGTCTGGACCATTTTGAGTAGTTAAAGTTTTCCCATCTGGTGCTGTTAAAGTTGCTACGGAGAATGACTCTCGTACATCTAGAGTCAATGATCATCGATTGAAGCTGTATTTGGGCATGAGAGACCCTAATGAGGGGTCTGAATTGCATTTAAATGAGCCACAAAGGTCGAGCGAGCCTTAAATTGTGCTCATTTGAGTCATGTCGCGACGTTAAATCAAAGCGTTGCATGGGAGGCAACCCATGAAATTATTGTAATTATACTCTTCTTAACGAAAATACGATCAGAATCAGAGAAGGGCTCCGACCACGGTTACACAGTGATCGCGGTAAAACCACAATCGAGTCCCCTCTATGAATCCATCCTTTCGAGGTACCACCATGAACGCGGTTCAAACGCGATCCTGACACTCCTCTGAACATGGTCCACTGCGATCCTACCGCGACCGCGCTGATCGCATTCAGAGCCTAGGTAAGTTTTTTTCCCCAATTGTTTTACCCATTTTAAACCCCCCCTTTCCCAAAGTACCCCCACCCCCACCACTAAACCCCTTCCATCAGCCCAAGAGAACACCCCACGCCCCAATCTCTCTTTTCTCTCTATTTTCTCTTTTCTTCTTCACACAATCCCTCTCCCTCTCACTCAAAATTCATCCATTAGCTTCATTCCCACTATCTTTCAACTTCACTACCCACTCCTCTCATCCCAACAAGTAAGTTTCTCTTTCCTTTTCTCTCTTTCATCATCTAACTTAGTGTAATTAGCATAAGTTCATCTAACTAAACCCTAGTAGATTAAGTTAATTTCTTATAATTGTTGCTTCGTGTTGTTGTATATGGATGTAGTTGATTCTTGTGGGTTTATTTGGTGCTAAATGGGTTGGGTATCCATTATGCTTTAGTTGTATGGCTTGTTTGGATGTTTTGGAGGCATGGCAATTGTTGTTGGGGTGTAGTTGTTGCAAGGCCTTATGTTGGGCACAATTCCAGAGTTATTGTGGTGTTGTGGGGCAGATTATGCCAGTTCTAATTGTGGGGTGTGGAATTTGGTGATTTAGGGTGTTGTAATTGCTTGAAAACAGGGAAGGAGAAAGTGTGTATGGGGGGGGGGGGGGGGGGTAGGCCAACTATTTTATATAGTGATGTTGTGAGGCCTTGGTGGATTCTGTGATCTTCACGACCTTGCTAAGGGGATAGTGTAAAATGATGAACTAAAATGGGGTGTTCTTTTGTTGCCATCGGGTGGCGAAGTCTGATTAACCACCCTTTTGGCACTATTTTGGAAGAAATTGATGGTTTGTCTGAACTCTCAGCAGGTACTATGGCTCTCAAGAGGCAAAGGCGAAGGGCTGGCACATCTCAACAGCCGACTTATGATGAGTCCAGGTTCGTCTCGGAACTCGCAGAGGATGATTTTAATGCTAAGGATGGCAAGAACTTCATTCCTGAAATTCAGATTGACCAAGAAGCCCTCCGCGTGGAAAAGGAGGAAATGTATGGTGAAATTTGGAGGAGGCAGATGGAATTCCTCTTTGATGAGCCCTGCCCGGTCAACAAGATGATTGTTAGGGAGTTCTATGCAAACTGCCCTGCTAACTTAGGTCGTGATGTGATTGTGCGAGGCATAATAGTCTCAGCACACATTCCCTATATTCGCCAGACATTGCAACTGCTTTAGTTCACATGCAATATTGACTATTACCATGACCGAGCAGATGCTACGTGGGAAGTTATGACTGAGAGCTGGTGGGTGACCTACTTGGATCAGGGACCATATCACCCTGAACTCCAACTCTTTCACGCACTTGGCCAAGTGTTGGTTGACGGTCATCAGCAGCAGGTTCATGCCTTCCAGCAACACCACAGATATGAACTTCAATAGAGCCTTACTGACATGGTGCTTCATCACACAGAAGGATTTTGATGCAGCACAGGTCATTGGTGATGAAATGGTCTTGCGAGGATCGCTGCTGTCTAAGGGATTTTATTTCCCTTCTTTCGTGACTCAACTATGCTTACGGGGGGATGTCCCCACTAATCCTACCGATAGAACAATGGCACCCGAAGCAATCTTCCGAGCTTCGCGCATTAGAGTGGGCAGGGGTCCACGAACGACAATTCAGATGGATGATGATTATGATGACCCAATTCCTCTCGCACCAACCAGCTAATAGTGCCGGACCCTCTCGGCAACCCCATTCTGGGGCGGGCTTCTCCAGATCTCAGTCTACTCGGCCGATGCTCCGTTCAATAGATGAAGAGGTGGCGGATCTCTGCACCTCGATGGATGGCCTTCAAACACAGCTGGATGCCATGTCTCAGAGGCAGGCAAGGTCCGAGGGACGGTTCATGTCATGGTTCCGTGCTTTTGGGAGAGCTTGCAATGTGGACCCCAGCACCGTCTCTGACTCTGATTGAGTCTTAGGGAAGTCTTCATACTCTTCTGTGCCTTATTTTATTGATATGACATGGGGACATTCCATGATTTTAAGTGTGGGGTGGAAGACTTACTTTGTTTATGTATTGTACTGTATATAGATATGGTGATTTTTGTAGCATGGAAATGTTGTTGTTGTATATACCTGATGATAGATATATTAGGAGTACCAGACTTGGCCAAATGATGGACACTTGTCGAGGGGTCTCTTGAGGGTCCAAGTCGGATACATAAAATAAAAACAAAATAAAGGTAGAGGACTCTTCCTGAGGACGGACCACTTGGACAGTACTCTTGAGGGAAGTAGTCCATGTAGATTTTGTTTTATTTATTTTTTTCGTTTAAGGTAGTGTAGTAAGTCCCCCTTGGTTTTTTTTTTGCCACGATTCTTTTCCAAGGGTTTTTCTTGAACCGGGTTAGGTAGATTTTCCTTTTGTAGTTGTAGGACTAAGATGCGTAAAATGATAGAATGCTACCCCTGATGTACACACCCACAAACAACTAAAATGAACTTGAGAGAGTGATGTCTAGGATCAGTTGTGGACTTGTAAATCTATGCCTTAATTTTGCACATCTTGTCTTACTTGAATGCTCGTATGAGCGTGTTGATAAAATGATTCTGAATGAGTTACATGCTAAGTGTTTGTGAGATATTTAGCTTGCGTTTTGTTCTTACATGCGATACCTAGAACTTGCCATGTGTGTTTGGAAAGCGAAATAGAAGCTGTTTGGTATTAGAAAGGATTGAGGCATTTCTTTATGTAAGCCTGTATAATTGTGAATCCACCTGTATATATTGCCATAGTTAACCCATTTGATCCTGAAGCATGTTCTTTGATAACCCTATTTTGACCTATAGCCCTGTGTTTGAATAGCTTGATTGTTTGAACCTATACCGCCTAGAAGCACTTGAATCAATAAAGAACATACAAAAGTCAAAGTGTGGGGTGGTATGGAGTTAGCGAAAAAGAAAGGGGAATCAGGAATGGAAAGTTGCATGGTTCACTAGTTTTGTAGAAAGAAAAGAAAAATAATAATAAAAAATAAAATAAAGAGAACAAAACGAAAAAAAAGGAAAAAAAGAGAAAACAAGAAGACAGTGCACCTATAGAAAAATGGGGGTGACTTATGAAATAAAATGTGGAGGAATGATTGGGCTGGGCAAGGAAATTGAGATAAAGAAAGTGTGTATTAAAAGTGCTTAGGGGGGTTAGTCACTACTTCCAAAAATGTACCCTACCCGTCCCTTAGCCTATATTACAACCAAATAAATAGCTCTTGATCTTTGACTTAACAACTCGATTAGTAGAGTACTACACTAGGGGCAAGCTTATGGTGTGTCTGTGTGGAATGTGAATGTTCTTTGCTTAAAGTGAGTGAATTCTTTCTATATTTGGTTCCTTGTTGTTTGAATTTTATGTGTGTGGAACCTCTCTCAGACTTTCGATGTGAGGGCATGTTACTCAGGAAGGAAAAGTAAATCTCCACCTCTGTTAGAGTAATTAGAGTAAGCACGAGTGTGTAATGGCAGTAGAGTCTGCATCTGGGGTATGACTATTGCATTGCTTAGGTTACTTCATCAAAATGGCGAGTGTGACATATCTGTGGTTAATTCATCAAACAGTTAGGCCTAGAAGTGTGGTTTAGTTTTCTCGAGGACGAGCAAATGTTTAAGTGTGGGGTGTTGATAATAGGTAAATTTAACTATATTCAGGCCCTAAATAACCACCTTCTTGCATAGTTTTGGTAATAAAGTGCTAATAAAATGATCTTATTAGAAATTTTTATGATTTGCAGGTTATATATGACTAGGGAAGGCTAGGGAGTACTTTTGGAGTCAAAAATGAAGAAAAAGAGGCCAATGGTGAAAAATTCCAAGTGACCCACGCAGAACAATTGCTGAAGATTCGGAATATGGGTACTGTCGCGGTTCCACCACGACCATGGCAGAACCACGATGAATGGCTATTATAGAAAACTCGAGATTCAGAGGAATTGACTGGCCACGGTTATACCACGACAGCGACAGAACCACGGTAGGCGTGCGGAGCTTCAGGGACAGAATTGTCCAAACGTGATTTTTAGCCCAAAATCTATTTTAGTCATTAGGTTTCGCCCCTTGGAGGCATATATTGAGCTTTTAGAGTTATTTGAAGAAAAAACAATTGTGGGAGAATACCCAAACCATACTTCTTCTTTTTCTTTTGAGTTTTATTGGTAGTTATGATGAATATTAATTTAGTTTGTTTGCCCATAGCCATGAGTAGCTAAATTCTTATATAAGGTTTTGATGGAACCTATTGGGGGATGAACTTCTTGTTTATGTGAATACAAATTACTGGTTTCAATCTTTATTCATTCAACTATGTTCTTATTGTAGTTAGATTAACAAGATCTCAATTAGCGGTGCCTATTTAGTGTGAACTCGGAAGAGAGTGTGTATTTAGGTTATTGTTGAATAATACCACCCCTAAAGTATAAGAGAAATCTATAACTGTGGGTTTAAAGGCGGGATTAGGGATAACGAAGCCTTTGGTGCAATCTTAAGTGAACTGTGTTAATTAAAGCTAGCTAGTGTATCTCGGGAGAATGCAATAGTATATTACTGTGATTACTCGGGAGAGATTTATGGTAAGACGAGAGTTCATGATTGATAGAGGTGTGTTGTTAAATTTGTATGAAGCATAAACAGAAGGGATTCCATCATTAGGGGAAATCATTACCTTAGCTTTCTCTCATCATTGTTTACAACCTTAGTTAGTTAGTTTGCAGCTTGTTATTTTACTGCAATTTTAGTTCATAAAGAAACCTCCAACTGTGATTTGAAATTCTTGGGAAGCTGGTTATGAAGATTTTAGTGGATGTAAAGATAGTGGTTGATAGGTTTACTCTCCGTGGATTCGACCCTGGGCGTAATACTCGGGTTATATTTGCAATGTCCGCAGAGTCCTTTCTAGAGGACATAGTTGGGCGTGATCATAATTGCACTAATTAAGTTAATGTTTTTTTTGTCTTGGATTCATTAGTTTTATCATTGAGCTTTTTCAAAAACATTAGCAGAAGATGCTAAAGTTATTTAGTTCATTTATAAAAACTTTAGCACTAAATAAGCTGAAATTTTGTTTTTGTCGTGGATAAGCTTTTTCAAAAACTTCAACAGAAGATTCTGAAATTATTTAGTTCATTTGTAAAAACTTCAGCACTAAAAGATGAACTTTTTTTTTATCCTGGAATCATTAGTTGTCATAAAGCTTTTTCAAAAACTTCAGCAGAAGATGCTGAAGTTATTTAGTTCATTTGTAAAAGTTTCTAAACTATATAAGCTGAAGTTTTTGAAAAAGTTTTCTAACATACTAGATAAATAATCAGATTGCCAACAGTATCTAAGTCATAAATTTTAGAAACAATAAACGTGAAAATAATATAATTATCATTGTCTATTAACTTATGTACGTGAAAATATTCGAAAAATATTGTCCACTAACTTATGTAATTATTTATAATTTATTTTTAATTAATCTGATAAATAAAATTTATGACAATCATCCCATTAATTGAAGTTTCATAGTAGCACCAACAACAACAGAAGAAAGAAGAAGAAGAAGGAGAAGGAGAAGGAGAAGGAGAAGAAGGAGGAGAAGAAATGTGACTGGAATTGTTTAAAAAATGAGTACAAATTAAAACTTTAAAAATAATTGGGTATAAATTAAATGAGAACGACCAAATAAGACGCCCATTCAATTTTTACTGACAAACACAATCTTCACTGTTAAATTACATTTTTCGCTCAACAAGAGTATTTTTCCTTTTATTTTTGGTTGACAAAGATACTATCTATTTAGACATGTGATCTCAAAATCGTGTATAAATACAAAAGCCTCAATTAAAATGGGATAATTTGAGAGACTTCCCGTAGTTTTATCCTTTAGTACACGCTTTCCTTGTGGTTCTGGATATTAGATTCACCTACCTTATTTTGCATCTTTTGTAATGAAACTTGTTTTAATGATAAAGTTTTGCAAATATTTTAAAAATACCTTTTGTGGTATTTATCATTAAATATTCCTACTAGATATTTTTTTCAATCTCCTACTAGATTTTGTCACCCTAATAATATCTCCTTCAAGTTCCTAATACTATGTTCGAATTTTTTAACTTTAATTTGGATTCACAAGATCAAGCAGCCTAAGGAAGAATTTAATTATATTTCAAAGTATTAAAAAACTACAAGAACTAAGTATAACTCAATGAGTACGTCCAACTAGAAAATGATATATGCATCTAGAAAATGAACTTCCTACTTTGCCTAAACATATATGTATAAACTGTAGAGAGTTTTGGGAGAATTAATTTTCTCGTATTGCTCACAAAAGTATATATAGAGTACAGGAAAATCAAATCCTACCAACTATAGAACTGTACCATAATGAAGGAAATCAAATCCTACCAACTATAGGACTGTACAACAATGAAAGAATATTCTACCAATAATAAAAAGATACATACAATTATATTCTAATACGCCCCCTCAAGATGGAGGGCCGGAGGACATGCCAATCTTGGACATCAGCAGAAGAAGCCGAGGACGAGATAAGTGCTTTGTGAGAGCATCAGCAAGCTGATCAGCAGAGGATACGTGAGCAACACGAAGAGACCCATTCTGAACCAATTGACAAACAAAGTGATAATCAATGTAGATGTGTTTCATGCGCGAATGAAACACAGGGTTGGCACAGAGGTAAGTTGCGCCAATGTTGTCGCTGTAAATGACAAGAGCAGCCGGAAGAGGGACATGAAGCTCGCGCCGCAGGGAATGAAGCCAACGAACTTCGGCGGCAGCAGAAGCAATGGCACGATTTTCAGCCTTAGTAGAAGACCGTGCAACGGAACGCTGCTTTTTGGAGCTCCAGGAAATAGGATTAGGCCCCAGAAAGACAACATAGGCACCAGTTGAGGAGCGGTCATCACAGTTTCCACCCCAATCAGCATCAGAGAAACAATGCAGAGGTATTGCAGATGAAGGACGCAGCCAGGCTCCGAAGTCACGCGTCCCATTTAGATACCGGAAGAGGCGTTTAACGGCACCCCAATGAGTGACAATAGAAGCGTGCATGAATTGTAAGAGTTTATTCACAGCAAAGGAGATATCAGGACGAGTGAAGGAGAGATACTGGAGGCCCACAAGGGCCTGTCGATAGGTGGATGCATCGGCAGGAGCCGAGCCGTCGGCCAGATGAAGGCGGGTGGACGCCGATGTTGGCATCTGAACAGGATTGGATTCCAGCATATCATGACGAGTCAAAAGATCAACAACATACTTACGGTGAGAAAGATAACACCCCTTGGAGCTGCGCAGAACTTAAACACCAAGAAAATAGCTTAGATCACGCATGTTTTTAAGAGAAAATTTAGTCCCAAGAGAGTCAATCACACGGTTTAAGAAGGCAGAGTCATTACCAGTCAATATGAGATCATCAACACATATCAAAAAATATGCTGTAATACCAGAATGCTGAAAGACGAAGAGCGAAGTGTCAGAGGTAGTGTTGACGAAACCCATGGCCAAAAGGCATTGGCGGAGCTCACTGTACCATGCCCGGGGTGCCTATTTGAGACCATAAATAGCTTTCTGTAACTTACAGACATAAGATGGATAGGCTTTGTCAACAAAACCCGGTGATTGTGCCATATAGACATCCTCTGTAAGCCTCCCGTGAAGAAAGGCATTGTTCACATCCATTTGACGAAGTGGCCAGCCCTTGGATACAGCTAAACTGAGAACCAAACGCATAGTTGCCGGCTTAATAACTGGACTAAAGGTCTCCTGGAAGTCGACACCTGGTCGTTGATGAAAGCCTTTCGCAACAAGTCGAGCTTTGAACTTATCCACAGTACCGTCAGGCTTTCGTTTGATACGATAAACCCACTTACAGCGCAAAACATTCTGTGAAGAATCAGGTGGAACAAGATCCCAGGTGCCATTCCGTAGCATAGCATCAAACTCCAATGACATAGCAGCGCGCTAGCGCTCATCAGACATAGCACTAGACAAAGTCTGAGGTTCAGTAACAGCTGGAGAGGTGACAGCAGACATACCAAACTTCTTGTTGGGCGTAAAGATGTTATTTTTGCTGCAAGTTTGCATATGATGACCACCCTGAGAGGATGTAGGTGGCGGCATAATGGGTGTAGCGGCGGCAGGGGCCGCTGGCGGGGTCGGAAGGGGCGCTGGTGGCGCGGGCGGTGGCACCGGAAGTGTGTCCGGTGAAGGATCGCTAGTGGGAGCGGCGGCAGCGGAAGAACTTCTAGGGAGACCAAATGGGTACAGGAGGAGACGCGGGGTTAGACAATTTGGAGAACGGGA
Source organism: Nicotiana benthamiana (assembly GCA_034376525.1). Lineage (NCBI taxonomy): Eukaryota > Viridiplantae > Streptophyta > Magnoliopsida > Solanales > Solanaceae > Nicotiana > Nicotiana benthamiana. The sequence continues at coordinate 28,648,959 of CM067333.1, read as the reverse complement.
AAACATCTTCATGGAAGGTGACATGACGCGAGACGAAGATTTTAGACGTTGAGGGATCAAAACATAGATAGGCGCTTTGAGTAGTAGAGTAGCCAAAGAGGACACATGCACGAGATCTGGGTTCCATTTTGTGTGAGGTGTAGGGCCGAAGCCAAAGGAAGCATTGACAGCCGAAGACACGTAGTTTGGCAAGGTTGGGGCGCTTGTGGAAGAGAGACTCAAAAGAGGAGAGCATCGAGAGATTTGTCTTGGGAAGACGATTAATGAGATAGACTGCTGTAGCAAAGGCATAAGGCCAGTAAATGAGAGGTACAGAGGCATGATGAAGGAGAGTGAGACCAGTATCGACAATATGACGGTGACGGCTTTCAGCATAGCCATTGTGCTGAGGTGTATGAGGAGGTGAAGTGAGATGTGAGATGCCATTGGAGGCAAGAAAATAGCGTATAACGAGGAATTCGCCCCCAATGTCAGTATACAGAGTAATGATTTTAGCAGAGAAATATTTTTCGACAATGGATTTAAAGATGGGGAAGGTTTGTAAGACATCAGATTTACAGCGTAAAGGAAAAAACCAAACATACTTAGAGAAATGATCAACAAAGATGACATAATATTTAAATCTTTCATTATAAATAATTGGAGAGGTCCATACATCGGAGAAAATAAGCTCCAGCGGAGCAGTAGAAGATAAACTTGACTGAGAAAAAGGTAACTTATGACACTTATGAAGTTTGCAAGAGACACAGCAAGATCAGACACATTACTGGACGCTATACTGCTAAAAGACACTAAATGACGCAGGATTTTAGCTGACGGGTGACCAAACCGAGAATGCCACAATGACGCAGAGAGCTTTTGAGCCGTGAGGGCGGACGGGGGACTGGAAGCCGCCAGCCAGTAGTAGGTGTTGCCCCTAAGTGGGCCGAGAACGATTGTTTCCCACGTGCGACGATCCTTCACCTGAAAATCAGTATCACAAAGAACAACATTAACATTATTGTGACGACATAATTGTGCAACAGAGATCAAATTTTTACGCATATGTGGAACACAGAGTGCCCCAGGTAATAAAAGAGAGGAATAAATGTTAAGTTGTCCAGTATGTGTAATTGTCAAACCTTCATCGTTACCAATAACCACATTGTCAAAACCAGTGTAAGGACTGTGAAGAGACATGTTGGCAAGATCAGAGGTTATGTGATGGGAGGCACCGGAGTCCAGGATCCAATCGGATGTAGAGGGAATCGTCGGATAGTGATGGGCTATGTGAGCAGCTGGATATGGCGGCGAAGCATAAGCTGGCCACGGCAGTGGTCCACCGTAAGGGGGCTGATTTGCGCCGGAGATGGGATAGGACGGACAGCGGCCCGCGGAGTGGCCAAATTCACTGCAGAGCTGGCACTTCCCATTGTACCCGCGAGATTGGCCATTGCTGGAGTAACCACCGCGACCGGAGGCTGAACCGCGGCTGCTATGACTGCGCACGCAGCTACCGAAGCGGCTACGCCCTAACTGCTGTCCGGCGACGAAGGTAGCCGACGGAGCCAAATCAGATGCGGCGGAGGTGGCCGGCACACGAGCAGTAATCTGAGCCTCCATGCTTAACAGCTTGTCATGTAATTCAGCAAAAGAGCAAAAGAGATGGGAGATTCGCGGGCTTGGATGGCATGAGAGAGTTCCATATACGGATCATCAAGACCATTTAGAACCTTAATGACAAGATCCTCAGAATCAACAGTAACACCCAGGAGAGATAATTAATCCACAATCACGCGAATACTGTGAATAAAATCAGTAACAGATTTAGAACCTTTTACCGGATTATCGAGCTGCTGTTTGAGAGCCATGATACGACCGCGAGAAGCAGTGCCGTATGTGCGCGCGAGGATGTCCCAGGCCTCTTTAGAGGTTTCCGCAGCGGCAATAAAGGATATGATCGTCGGTGTGATCGACGAGATGATGACACTGAGAATAAAATTGTCCTGGCGAATCCAGTAGGGATATGCTGGATTGGTGGAAGTCACCTCCTTGTCGACGATAGTGGCTGGTGGGTACGGCTTCGATCCGTCCAAGAAGCCGAGGAGGTCATAACCCGTAAGAAGGGTTCGAAATTGGAATTTCCATGCCAAGTAATTAGTGGAATCCAATTTGAGTGGGATCTGAGCCGATGCATTGATGGCAATCGGCTGGAGAAGCTCGTTTGACGTCGTAGCGTCCATGAAGCGTGAGGCAAGGGAGAGGAGTCGCTGATCGACGTCGAGAGAGAGAGGGCTTCCGGTTAGTGCAGCGTTGGCGGCGGTGGCGACGGGCTGCCGATAAGAGCAGCGGCGGCGGCGCGGGTAGGGTAGTTTTAGGGTTTCTTTGGCGATAAGCCACTGGCGTATGATACCATGTAGAGAGTTTTGGAAGAATTAATTTTCTCCTATTGCTCACAAAAGTATATATTGAGTTCAGGGAAATCAAATCCTACCAACTATAGGATTGTACAATAATGAATGAAATCAAATCCTACCAACTATAGGACTGTACAATAATGAGAGAATATTCTACCAATAATAAAAAGATACACACAATTATATTCTAGATCGAAAGAGAAAAAGTAAAATATTACTCCTTCCATCTATTAATGAGATAATACATTTTTAGTTTGATAAAGATTTTGGACTTAAAAATAATGAATTATAAACCATGTTCATAAAAATTATATGGTATGAACTTACGACTATGCAATATTTTATTTATCCGATACTAAAATGTATTTATTTATAACAAATGGTTAGCAATTTTTTTTCTTTACATAAATATTGATATGTTTGAGTAACAGCAACTAGCAAGTTCTGTAGTATACAAGAAAATAAACTATAAATGCATCCAAGGAAGGATGGTGACGGAATGGAAAACTGTAGGTAGAATATTGTTAATTTCAAGTCTAAAGTTATATTTGAATATTTTTGACTTTTTTGTCCAAAAGTTAGTATTCCATAGTTTGAGGATTTTTTACCTAATTATACTATTAGATACTTATTTACTCATATTAGAGAGGTTTTAACTTAATTATAATTTGATATAACACCAATTATATATAAAGTAATTGTATTACTTGTAGCAGAGCAACAACCTGGTAAAAAGATTTTATCGAAATGCATGTCCATACATTACCAACCTCTAGCTATTAATCATAAACTTATCAAAATTAGCCAAGCACAGATAAAATTAAAAACCTAAATAAATAAGGATCTTTTTTTTCCAAGAAACACATACAAAGAGCTCCTTCTATATTTTAAGCGTGATAAATAAATTTATATGCAAGACGTAAATAAAATTTCATGGATGAGGTAACAAAAAAGGTGATGAAATATTAAAAAAAAAACATATCAAAAAATCTAAGCAAAAAGGGACCTTTTTCAATAGGTATGGTCGAATTAATAATCAAAATATGTAGATGAGTCAATATACAAAATTGAGGAAGATTAGAGGTGATTGGATTCATTTGGCATAAAAACTTGTAGTTGAAATCGAATTCAAAAAATTCTTCCAAGACACATGTATCAAAAATATATCATGCATCTCACACATAAGTATACACGGATATACATGTGATAACATTTGACACGAATATAATACATATGTGATATACAAATGATACACAACGTGATACACATATTATATTTTTCCATGTTCATCTTCTACTTAAAATTATCAATTTAAACCACCTCAAAACTCTACGTTATCATCCCAAATCTAGTATTTAAACTCCTTAAGATGTTCCATTCTATTCCAACAACACCTACTCAAAACAAAGATTTTTTATATAGTTTTTTACTATAAATAGCTAATTGGCTAATAATAGTAATATCTTAGAATTGACTAATTTTTGTACAAACTTACTTATAAGCTTACTTAACTGATAATTTCCTCAAAACGTATTCACCATAAAATTGAAAACGGGAATTATACATTCCGTGTGCCAAAATTGCTTTATGATTTTTAATAGCAAAATGGATTTCAAAACTAGAATTATACATTCTAGTTCATGCAGCAATATAGTGGGGGAACATACCAAATTCAGAGGGCTTGGACCTGGATATTTGATTCTAAAGTTTATAGCCTCTGTAAGTTAAGTACAGATGTTTCCGTACCGATGCTCCAGACTCTACTAATCATGCTCGTGAATTGTGAGATCTAGGCAACCTAGTGCTCTGATACCAATTTTTCACGATCCGAAATTCCCACCGGTATTTGTTTCTAAAGTTCATAGCCTCAGGAAGCTAAGTACAGACGTCTCCGCACCGATCCTCCAGACTCTACTAATCATGTTCGTGAACTGTGAGACCTAGGCAACCTAGTGCTCTGATACCAACTTGTCACGATCCGGAATTTCCACCATTGAGAATGTAATGTCGGCTAAAAATTTACTTGCTAGGCAAGCCAATGTTGGGGATCATTAAACCAACTCTTAAACCTTTCAGTGATTAACAAAAATTAAAACATAACAAGTTTAAAAAGTGCGAGAATCCATAACAGTCTGAATGTTTATACACAACTACCCGCATCTTGAGTCACAATTCACGAACTTCTAAGATTTAACTACAAGTAAATATCTGAAAGACATACAACTGTCATAAAAAAAAGAAACAACAAAGAGAATGCATAGGAGGGGACTCCAGGGAGTGCAGACACCAACAAGTCTACCTTGGGCCTCCGACCAATTGAAGCCAACAACTGACCTCAAAATAAGCTCGGACCACTACTGAAATCTGCAAGAAAGTGCAGAGTACGGTGTCGGTATAAGCAACCCCATGTACTAGTAAGTGTTGAGTCTAGCCTCGGCGAAGAACTGATAAGGCTAGGATAAGACACGTACCAATAAATCTGTGCAGTATAACAATATATGTACCAATAACAACAATGAAAGAAACAAGACAAGAAATATTGGGGAGGGAACATGCTGAGTGGATCACAACAATAATAAGATCATGGTCAATAAATATACCTTCGTTCGATAGAAACAAGTAAACACAGTAAAGAAAAATGCACTACATCATCCTTCGTGCTTTTACTTTCAACTTCACCATATGAAATAATAGAAACGGCACAGTATAACCCTTCGTATATTAACCATCTCATAACATGGCACGACATCACCCTTCGTGCATTAACACTCACAATATGGCACGGCATCACCCTTCATGCATTTTCACTTACAAAACATGGTACGACATCACCCTTTGTTTATTAACACTCTCCCTCACCAAAACAATGAATAATAATAATCGGGAGATAGAAATGACAATAACAAGTCTTACTTTAACATTTGGTTCCACAATACCAACCTTATCTTTGAGTCAATACTCAATCAATACCAAGGTCCATAAACATAATAAGAATGCTCGACATAACGAATAGCTAGTCTAAGCATGGATAATATGATTAAAGAAAGCAACAGTTATAAGAATAAGTCCCACTAGCTTGCAATAACTCGACAACAACACATAGTTACTCGTCACTTCACCTATACGTTGTACCTAACATTCAAGACTGTTTGGCCTACCTACTCCTCGCAAATGCGAGAAATAGCTTCAAAATAGGAAACCTGCAAAGGTCGCAAATGTGATACATGATCTCACATCAGAGGCCTACACCACTAACTAAAACATCAACAATGTTCTAAGTCATATGTTCACTCCGTAGCATATTCGAAACTCACCCAAACCCTCGAGGTTCCAAATCAAACCTGCACACAAGTCTTAAAATATCATACGAACTTTCTCAAGTGGTCAAATTACTAAAATAACACCTCAAACTATGAATTTAGCACCAAACCAAATGAAATTTTCACGAAAACTTTAAAACGTCAAATTTCTCAACCAGATATCCGAATCACGTCAAACCAATTTTTGTTTTTTATCAAATTCCACATACAAGTCATAAATGTAATATTGGACCTATATCGAGTTTCGGAACCAAAATACAAATCCATTATCTAAGAAGCCAAACATTGGTCAAATATCTCAAATGCATTTAGCCTTTAACTATCAAATTTCGAAAGGTCCGATATCTCAGGATAGGGACATTCGATTTTGAATCTAGTATACCCAAGTTTCAAATCACGATACGGACTCACCTGACGGTCAAAATACGAGTCCGGGTTTGTTTACCAAAAATATTTACCGAAGTTAACTCAAATGAAGTTTTAGGCAAAAATTTTCATTTTTAACAGCGATTAACATGAAAGCTTTTTGGAAAGATGTTCGGACAGCACACGTAAATTGAGGAAGGCCTAAATATAGTATTTAAGGCTTCGGATCATAGAATACGAGATGATCTATCGGATCATCACATGTTTGAATGCCAATTCTCTAAGATATGCCTAACTGAATTCCTCTAGTGGTTGAAATTCGTGTAAGAAACACAGATATGCAAGGCACGTGGAGAAGAATCACGAGAAATGTGAAAGGAAGGCTAAATAGATCACTACTAAAAAAATCCAATTTTAACGACGTCCAAAATTAGTAGCTAAACAGAAAAATTTGGTGCTAATCTCATTTAGCGACGAATTATCAAAATTTTTTTTAGATACAGGCAATTTAGCGGCAAAGTAGCGATGAAACTCATAGCTAATTTCAGTTTATTTTGTAGTGGATCCATTATGATGATTGTACTAGCAGCACTTGTCTATGGAATCTGAAAGGCTAGGAATGAAGCGCTATGGCAACTAAGGGTTACCCATCCACGGGAGATGATAAAACAGTTGAATATAGATTGTAAATATAGAGCAATTGAAAGTGTAAATAGAGGACAACATTAAAAGGCTAGAGAATGGATAGAAGAATTATACAGATAGCAAGAATAGGCAGGTAGGAGAAGATTAGTTGTTGGGGCTGATGTTTCTCAGTTTTATTTTGTTTTGTTTTGAAGTTACATTGTAAGTTGGGTTCGTGGTGATCAATACAAAAATTTATTTTTAACAAAAAAAAAGTTGTATATAAGTTGTATGTAAAGTGTACATTTTGATCGAATTTTGTAAAACAAAAAATTATATTAAGTTGTATTTAAGTTGTAGCTTTTTACTAGGCCTATACATGTTCGTAAAAAAATTTAGTTACTTTTTGTAAATAAGAAAACCTAATTAATCTGGTAAATATTATCCTACTTTTTTTCTGGTAATTAAGATTTTATTAATCACCAAAGATTTTGCGTTACAATGCCATAGTCCAGCTTATACTCAGCTGACTATCTAATCTAATCCAGAAAACTAACTACCCGTATCAGAAAACTAACTACTCATATACTATAACTTGAATTGCTGCATCTGCTTTCTAGTTCTAAGAGTACCTCTAACATTACATATATAAGCTAGTTCCCTTACTAAGACTTCACTATTACGAAAAGTACTCTCAAATATACGTGAATTCCTTTCCAGCCATAGAGCATATGATACTTCAGCAATCACCATTTTGAATATATTGGCTCTCCAGGATTTCCCTTTAGCTTTACTGATGAACCATTGGAGTTTTTGATCCAAAGTATATGTCTTTGGATGGTTCTCTTGAATCCAATGCATTGCTTGCTTCCATAACTCATTTGAAAAAGAAAAAGATAGAAATAGATGGTCTCTTGTCTCAATATGACTATGGCATAAAACACAGAGCTGGTCTATATTCAGTCCCCAGTTTGCTGATCTGTCCTTGGTTGGTAATCTGCCCTGTAACACTAGCCAGAAATTGAACACAGCTTTAGGTCTAGCATAATTCTGGATGATTAGGTTCTTCCATGGGACTCTCGGAAGATCTCCTAACTGCAAGAGATATAACTGTCTGATAGAGCAGTCATTCCACCTCCAGCTTTGAAATTTCTGCAGGATATCTCGAGGTGCTATTACTCTACTGACCATCCAACTTGCATGTGAAGGGATTGACATTGTTTCTACCTGATGATGTTTAACATAGTAAGCATTTATCCATCTTATCCACAGTTTATCTTTCTTGTGAGCTAGATCCCAGCAAATCTTTGCATTTGCAGCCTTGTTGCATAGCAAAAGATTGATAAGGTTCATTCCACCAGCTGATTTAGGAGTACCTATTCTGTCCCAAGATACATAAGCTTTTTTAGTAATGGAATTTGATCCAGACCAAACAAAGCTTCTACATATTTCTTCAATCATCTTCATTACTTTAGCTGGAATGATGAATAGTTGAGCCCAATATGCTTGAATGCCAAATATCACTGTTGTACTAATTGCAGCCTCCCAGTATAGGATAATTTCTTGGCAGTCCATGAAATGATCTTAGCAGTAATCTTCTCAACTAAAGGTTTCCATTGAATCAAGGCAATCTTTTTGGTGGACAGAGGTATTCATGATCTTAGCAGTAATCTTCTCAACTAAAGGTTTCCATTGAATCAAGGCAATCTTTTTGGTGGACAGAGGAATACCTAGATATTTGAATGGAAATTCTCCATGAGCAAAACACAGGCGATCAGTAATCTGTCTCTGCACTTCCTGTGTAACTCCTCCAAAATACACCGAGCTTTTGGCCAGATTAGCCCGCAATCCTGAAGCTTCAAGGAATTGAGAGAAGTATTGGAACATGGCTATGATAGAATCAAGGTCTCCTTTAGCAAACAGTAGCAAGTCATCAACAAAGCTCATATGAGTAATACCTAGCTTTTTACATCTAGGATGGTATTGAAAAATTGGCTCTTTCCTTAGCTCAGCAAGTGATCTACGAAGGTACTCCATTACTATAGCAAATAAGAAAGGGAAATTGGATCCCCTTTTGTGATTCCTCTAGCAGCTTCAAATGGTTCTGTTGCTTCTCCATTATCTATCACTGAGAAACTCACTGTTTGTGTACATTCCATGATCCAGTTAGTGAATCTGGTTGGAAAGCCAATCCTCTCCATCACTCAATTGAGTCATATGCTTTCTGAAGGTCAATTTTAATCATACACCTAGGTGTCACATGGGCTCTGGTACAGCTTTTGACTAACTCATGTGCCAGGATGACATTATCAGCAATTTTCCTGCCTGGAATAAAGCCTTCTTAAGCCTCATTGATGATGTTGGGCATGCTGTTTTGTAGTCTATTGGCCAGTATTTTAGATATCATTTTGTAAAGGACTGAGCAACATGCAATGGGTCTATACTCTTTAACTGTGGTAGGATTGGAAACTTTAGGTATTAAGGTAATAGTGGCACAATTTATTGGCTTGTACATCTTGGTTGTTAGAAAGAACTCCTTGATGGCACTTATGACTTACCTGCTAATAGTGTTCCAAGACTTCTGGAAAAATACAGCATTATAACCATCTATTCCTGGGGCTTTATCAGCTCCAATTGCTTTTAAACTCTCCACTATTTCAAGGTCAGTGATATCACCACATAACTCCCTTCTCTGTTGCTCTGTTAGCATTGGATCATTAGTCATATATATTCTGTTTATGGGTGGAAGAGATGCAGCTTTTGATCCCATTAGTGCCTTGTAGAATCCAATTATCTCCCTTTTGAAGTCTGCATGTGTATTTACTTTATCTCACATTGCAGTTGTGAGTTCCATGATCTGCTTAATTTGTGATCTTTCTTTCAAAACTGCAGTAAAGTACTTGGTATTAGAATCTCCAAGTTGTATCTATTTTGCTCTAGACTTATGATGTAATACACTTTCTTCAATCAGTAACCACCTTTCCAGCTTCAATATATCACTTTCTCTTTCTGCTGCAACTCATCAGAATATGCCTTTATCATTTGCTCCTGCACTTCTTTCAATCCTGTGTAATAAGCTCTATCCTCTGAGTAATGCTTTTGAACTCCTTAACATTTAAGGCCTTTAAAGGGACTTCCAATGTTTTGAGTTTAACCCTGACTGCTTTCATAGTTCCAGAATTGTCACAGTTCCAGACATTTGCCACAATCTGATGAAACTCCTCATGCTCAGTCCATACATTGGAAAATTTGAAATATCTTGCCTTTCCAAGAAGAAACTGCTAGTGTCACTATCATAGGATTATGGTCTGAGATTAGTGGTTGACCATATACTGTTTCCACATGGCTCCACTTGATTATCCACTCATAGTTTCCAAATACTCTATCCAGTCTGCTACATACTCTATCCACACCAGGCTGTTTGTTTGTCCATGTATAATAATCACTCTTCCAAGGTAGCTCTGACAGTCCAGCTTTCTGTACACATTGGCTAAACTCTTGGATCTCAGAATATTTAACAGGATTACATGATTGTCTATCCTTGGCATATAAGACAGCATTGAAATCCCCGCAATTAACCATGCATCTTTTATATCTGATGAATAGCCTTGTAAATTTCTCTATAAAGATCTTCTTTGCTCCAGTCCATTGTACCCATACACCATAGTGAGATAACAAGTAACATCCCCTTTTATGCTTCTGACCTTAAAATGTATCAGTTGAGCTTCCTCCTTAATACCAGCAACTTGAAACATATTTGCATCCCATAAAATCCACACTCTACTATTTTCAGCATCGTTATAATTTGTTAGAACATCCTATCCAGGAACCAGCAGATTAGCAATTCTATTAGCATTTATTTTTTATACCTTAGTTTCTACCAAACCAACAAGGCTTATTTTATTTCTACTAATATACTCCCTAACTTCCTTTTGTTTGTATCTTTTATTTACACCTCTAACATTCCAGAATAACCACTTCATTGATAATTGCTTGGTCCCCCCGATCACCTAGTGGAACCTCATGCTTACTATTGGAAACTGCTTCAAATCTATTGCAAACAGTAATGGGAGACATAGGTGGAAAATTGATGAAGTTGAATTCTGGACTCTGAACTTGCTTCCCTTTCTCTATCTGCTTTTCTTTCTTTGTTATCAGATTTGGAGGTTCATTGGGCTCAGTATGAACTTCATTTGCAACAATCTCTTGTACTATTGCCTCTTTTTGAATGGGGACAATTTGGACTGGAGCCTTGATTCTCCATTCCTGCACTACTTTTGCCTTCTTCACTTGGTTAAGCTGGTGTGTATTTGCCTTCATTTGGACTGAGCAGCTATGACCAATAGTTTGACACTTTTCACAGTAGGAAGGTTTCCAGTCATAGACTACATCTTGTAGGAATTTCTTCCCATTTGGATCCTACTTATAATTAATACCGCAAATGGGCAACTTATCAACCCTTTTTAAATTGTGTTGGGTCAATTCTCTTTTGATTAGGTCGATTAGGTCATTCCTCTTTTAATTGCGTCAATATTTATTAGATAAAAAATAAAAATTGATAAATATGGTGTAAAAGAATACTGCATCGAAAAAGGGTATTTTTCGGAAATTGTGATTTTTGTATGAGTAGGCAACAACCTTATATATATATATATATTGAAAAGAATGGACCTTGGGCCTAACTCAACCCCAAAAGCTAGCTTATGAGGTGAGGATTGCGCAAGTCATATAAGGAGACCAAGGACCTCAAATCACTCCGATGTGGGACAACTCAACACCCCCCCTCACGCCCAGATCTCTGGAGCGTGGACAACATAAATGGGGGCTCAACATCGGTAACAATAATTGGGATGGGCCTGGCTCTGATACCATGAAAAGAATGGACCTTGGGCCTAACTCAACCCCAAAAGCTAGCTTATGAGGTGAGGATTGCCCAAGCCATATAAGGAGACCAAGGACCTCAAATCCCTCCGACGTAGGACAACTCAACATATATATATATATATATTAGGTGATAAAGAATCATAGTTATATGGCTACTTGTAAAATTTACCCCTATTTAACTAGAGACAGATGGCTAAATGAAGAGAGTTAAATGGTACCCTTTCTTAAAAGGTGATGTGTTGAACCTCGGATAGCCTACTGGTTGTGTTATCTTCAATTGGCGTTAAGAGGTTATTTTTGAGAGTTAATTTGTACATAATGATACATTTGGTTGTAACAAGGTTTGTATTTTTGACCAAATATATATATAATATATATATATATATATATATATATATATATATATATATATATATATATATATATATATATATATAAAACTAAGACAGACTTCTAGTACATCATCATATGTAGGGTGTTTTTCTCGTTACTATTCCAATAGTCACAAATATGAATGCTACTAAAGATGTTCAAAATATAATATAAGAGTGAACTTTGCAAAGTCAAAAACTCTGAGAAGTTCAAGTCAGAAACATAACGGGATTCTCATTTTTCTAGCAGTCAACAGTTAAAGAGAAAGTCTGAGGGAAACCCCAAAAACAAAGTGGTAACTGCATAATTAAGCAAGTGGAAAAATAAAGATAAGATAGCAACAGGAGACTATTGCATAAGTAGGCTTCTAATTAGAGCTGCTTGGGTAGTGTCTGATGTTTCCAAGAGTTCAGATAATCTGTCACTCAGATCATCAACTTCTCTGTGTAGGCTTCTTATGTAGTTGCATGTCTCTTGCAAGACTCTAGCTGCTGAAACCTGCACCAAATTAAGCCAAAATAAGTATATTATGCCTCTATGTTTTAAACAAATAAAGATATTACTCAGATCAGAACATTAAGTTTAGTAAGTTCAACAAATCAAGGAACAGAAAAATACTATGTAGGATTTTCTGTTATAAGATCTTATTTGTATTTAGGATCCAGTTTTCCAAACCCAAGATTATAAAACTAATAAAATCTCACGAACCACTACACATTAATGAATTTTACTAATTTCAAGAGGAAATCACAAGAAATTAAGATTATTTCTTACATATATATCTTTTCAATGATTACTTTCAATCACAAATAACAGATGCCTCCACACATTTTAGGGTTTGTTCCCTCGTTATATTGTGCCAAAAAAAAAGGTTAGAAGGAGGGTGGGTGAGGTGGACCTACATTGTTACAAGGGGTTCAGTATACAGTATCCTCTGAACATATCCTAAAATTTTATTGTTTAGATAGGTAAATTTACATCTTAAATTAGTACTATTACTTATTGAATTTTATTGATGCAAGAATGTTTTCAAGAGCAAATGCTTAAGAAATTGATGAAAATTTGTGCAAGGTCTTATGTGCAAGCTCCATTAGAACCATCACTTTGTTATAAGTTTCTTGAATCCTCTTGGTGAAAATCCTGATATGTCACCTTCTAAGGGCAAGCGGCCGCAAGGGTTTTGGATGGAGGTGGGAGGTTAGCATTTGGGTTTTAATTATTTGAGTACATAAGAAATAAGACCTACAATAACTTAAATCAAATTACCTTGTCAGAGGACCTATTCTGGAGCTCAGGAAGAACCTGTTGCAACTTTGAAACAAGATCATTGATTTGGTCCTCACTTATTCTAGAACCTCCTGAATGTCTTGATCTTGACCTTCTGCTAGACATATTTCAATTACTTATCTTGTTCAATATATGTCTCTAAGTAAGAAACAAAAAGCAGCTAAAATCTGTAAGAACAAATCAGAGGTGATTGATAAAGTGGGTGCAATGTGGAATAAAGTCAGAGAAGAAGTTATGGAGAGTGTAAAAATGGTGCTTAAAAGGAGGGGTAGACAAGTGCACTGAAGAAATGAGTGTGCTTAGCTTGTCTTTAAATAGGGTTTCTGGAGAGAGAGAGAAGAATCAATTTTCTAAAGATCTGCCCTTGCTATTTTTCTTCTTAGTGTTAATTTCTTTTACCTTTTATTACTGTGGTTAAACAAAAGTTGGATTTTATGAACAAGTAGCTAAGCTAGGAATTTCTATGCATCCATCCCGACCCCGAGGGGGTGGCGCGGTTGCGGCGTTCTATTGCTCTCTATCCCTTAATGTGTGTAAGTATACGTGAATGTGTCAGAAAATACACGTAATACCATGTTATTTTATTATATCTACGTACTACTCTTGAGTAATTTTGAGAAATATGAAACTAATTCATGATATCAGCAAAGAAACTCAGTAGCTCGATCTCCTCTATGAGTAATTAAGGAAATAATATTTTTCATGACATAAGGAGCTAGCAGTTTTCTCAAGAAAAAACTTACTATTACCTTGATATTTATATCAATTGTTATTTAATCATTGGTATAAACACCAGAAGTAAAGGAGAGGAGGGGGATTGACTGGTCAAGATTCATATTTCATGCAAACATGTTCTTTCCTCAAATGGGAAATACAACAGGCGACACGTAGAGACCCCAGGAGGCAAAAATAAGCGTTACTCATCACCGACCCTCTTAACTGGGCTTTTTGTTTATCTATATTATTGTTGTTTTTACATGTTTTTTATATTGGCGTAGTGAGGTCACTCATGATGAGATGAATCCATGCATATCTGATCTTCAGTATCTACTTGACAGATCAAGTAGTTTCCTACTATTAGTTCAAGAGCTCTCTTTTGCTCTATAATCTGACCAAATGCAATTTCCACATTCTGATATTGCCATTTCTACGTTGAATTTCTGCCTTCTTCCTTTGACTTGGCAACTGTAGTATGAGTCATTATCTTCATAAATAGCTGATCTATCATCTATCATATGTACTGTTCATGTTAATTCGAACTAGTATATATATATATATATATACATATATATATATATATATATATATAGAATAATCATGTTGCTTGACATTGATTGTCTAATTGTATATGTTTATTCAAGTTATAAGTCACATCAACTTAATTCACCATGTTAATTTCCTCTTGTTTTTAGGCTATGTTTTTCGCCCCAAAGTGCTTTGGATTTTTTCGCCAAAAAAAGCTTAGCCAGAAAGGCTATAGTTCAGTGAAACTCTTTCTCATGATATAGTACTGTACATACCACAGTTAGAAGGAGCTAAAGTTATATCATAATTTCTTTGGTGTCACGTTCTTATAAAGTGACCTAAGAAAGTCCATTGGTGGGAAAAGCGATGAAGCCCTTGATTCTAATCATTGAATACTTTGTTTTGGTTTAGCTGATTAGAAGGGGAAGACGAAATGCAATTTTGTCAAATGAGGTTTTTATATCTTAAAATATAGACGTATTTTTATTGTCTTCATACGTAGCCTACCTGGAATCTCTTTTGATTTAGGAGTGCAGATGCATGATGAAGTCTAAGTTGGCAACTTTGGCATATTAACATGGTATGCATGTTTGGTAATTAATTACAATCTTCGTAGGATTGACACTTTTTGCTACTATCAAGATATCTAAAGGTAAATTATATGTAACTGTCCACAATAAGTGGAATATATATGCAAAATGTAAAGAAGCCAACTTGGTATAACAAGTTAAATAATAATGTACAGTATAAAAAAAAATGTATACTTTGAGTATCATTTTCTTAGCTAAGATCTTACAATAACAAAATTAAGAAAAGCAATTGATGATTTTCCATGAACACATGCTTGCACAGAGCATCCAATGGTTGGAGGGAATTGAGATTCCATGGAGCATGAAAATAATGTCGTTGTCTTTTCATACAACATATTATTCAGGTATTTCAAGCAAGATTTGTTAATACTGCTTGACGCTTAACATAGTCTTTTGTGCCAAATAAATAATTTGCATGGATCAAGCGGCATTTCTATGATTCTTTACAGAGCTTCAAGTAAACATCTCTTCTTCTTTTTTTTTTCTACTTGAAATTATTCAATAAACGCGGGGATGAATTTTCATGAATTAATTAAACTAAATCATACTACGAGTAGTATATAGAAAACATATATATAGCTTATATTTATTCTCCCTGAGCCATATTAAAGGAAAAAGCATGTTTTTTTTTTCTTTTTATCTGCGATGCAAATATAAAATTCTTGTTCCTATTGGCACTAAAAAACAATCTCGTAATCCAAAAAAATAACTGCTTGTAACCTTTACGAGGTTCGTGTATTGGAGGATGATTTTAAAGAATAAAAATCAATAAACTCCAAAAAGCAAAAGAGACGGACAAAAAGAACAACTAAGTCTGTTAACAAAGAAACCTATGCTGGGATAGTTTAAGCGCGTAATAGAAAGGCTCAGCGAGCTTTTCGTAGCACATGATGTTGATCCAATAGACAGCAAAGATTGAGGTTGAAGTCACGAGGGGCTCTATTTTTTATTCGATTTATTTTACATAAACTAATAAGCGTATTTTACATTATCAACGTAATTTTATCAATTATAAAATGTTATTTCCTGTAATTTTATGTTAAAAATGAAAATTCTATGTTAATACTGTTATATATAAGTAATCTTAATTTAACGGTACAAAAAACTTTTTGCGGTTTTGACTGGTATTAAATGGTGTATTCAGAATGGTTTTTCAGACTTCATACTTGAAATGGACTCTTTGCTCATAGTTAACATGATCAAATAAAGACATACTGACAATAACAAAATAAAGAATACAATCGATGATATCTCAGAGTGTATGAACCAAGTCAATCACTCCTATGCATTGTTATAGAGAGGCTAATCAGGTAGCGGACTACTTGGCAAAAATAGCTTCCAACACATCGGAGAGTAAGATGTACATGTCTTTTTTATCTTTTGCCCCGAAAATCAAGGGAACTTTCATTTTAGATAAATTTTAAGTACCTAGCATTAGGACAAAGTATGACAAAGCAAATTTCTTTGTGAGTTAAGTTTCCCATCTTTTAATTTTTCGACACAGGAGGATGTACTACACCCCTCTTTGATTTTTATTTTTTGGTCAGGGGGGACTCCCTAGTGTTGTAATTTTGGAGGTAAAGCAATCTCCCCCTCTCCTCTCTAAAGATAGTACAACACACCCATTTGATACTGGGAAATTTCTTTTTTTTTAAAATGGTCACTATTAGTTTACAAGAGTTAAACTCTTCTTTATTTTGTCTCAAATCCAGTGGGCTGAAGTCTTCCATTTCCAAATATTAATCAAGAGCTTAGTCGTCTAAGAAGAGATCGATTAGTTTTATTGAAATCTTTGACAGTCCAAGAAAGATATAACGTGATCTTCTCAGCATATGCTTTGTTATGCCTGCTTAGCTTGTTTATTTTATAGTACAACCATGATTTGTCTAAATATTCAAGGCCACAGATATTGATATCCGAGCCTATTATGAGGCTATAACTATTAATATAAACGCTTTTAGTCGGTGAATAGTAAGATCTTCATATTAACCGACGTATAGTAAACTGTGATACCGACAAATATACTCTTTTAATTAATCTATCTACAGGCGTACTAGTCGATATGACCATTGGTACATATTATTTTAAGCTTTCTTGATTAGCTGGGAATATTACTTTTAAAATAACAATATGTGCACAAACATCGATCTATTCTACAACTTATACTACTTAGCTCTCAAGTTTAAAAAAAATACTACTAAGCTCTGGTTCATGAACCAATATCAGAAAATATATATATATATATATATATATATATATAAGAGTTAATTTTAAAATTATAAATAAGCATGATGTACAAATAGCTAAATAACAATGGCGACCAAAAAAGGTTAGAGTAATATTTCTGTTCTGTAACTTAAAGGGCTACATCTGTAAAGATTCAGTCGTCAAAGAGCAGATGCATAAGAAGTTTTTCCTTGGTAGAAAAGAATATAAAGAAGAAAAATGTCGTTCTACTCTTTTTTTTCTTTCTTCATACTATATATTTTAGCGTGATCGTTGTTAGAAACACAGTTGCCGGCTATTTTAATTCCTTTTTATTTTTATTTATATGCATTAATAATGTATCAAAAATGCACTCTGCTAATATACGTTATATATTTCCTCATAATAGGTTATTTAACATTTGTTACAAATTACGAATCCATGTTTGTTACAAAAAGAAATTGTAATTAATTTTGCATAAGGTAAAATCGATTCGTATTAAATACTAAAATAATAAACTGATACGTAAAATCGGAAACAGACGAAAAACGAGGCAAGTAGAAACCAAGACCGTGGATAGCAGATTCGGTTGGCACCAGAAAACCCCCAAAGAGAATACTGCTAATAAAGACAAACGAATCCGCCCGATGACATTCAATGAAGAATATTTTTCAGTATTAAATACATAATCTATTATAAAGAATTTTGGTATTCATAGCCTATCGTTACACATTCATTAATGGTCCTCATAGTTGTCATTTAAGAGAGATTTGATCCTAGGACCTTATTCCCTAGGTGCAGCTATAAATATTGACTTCAACAATTGTTGTAGGGGGGGGGGGGGGGGGGTATTTTATAACAAAACTTATGCCACATGTTATTCTAAGTTCAATAACATTTTATTTCTTGTCTATTGATATTCTTACTACTACCGTTTTACGGATAAATAAATTCGCTCTTAGTAAATCTTGTTGAGTTGTCCCACATCGGAGGGATTTAAGGTCCTTGGTCTCCTTATATGGCTTGGGCAATCCTCACCACATAAGCTAGCTTTTGGGGTTGAGTTAGACCCAAGGTCCATTCTTATCATGGTATCAGAGCCAGACCCATCCCAATTATTGTTACCGATGTTGGGCCCCCATTTATGTTGTCCACGCTCCTGAGATCTGGGCGTGATGGGGGGTGTTGAGTTGTCCCACATCGGAGGAATTTGAGGTCCTTGGTCTCCTTATATGGCTTGGACAATCTTCACCATATAAACTAACTTTTGGGGTTGAATTAGGCCCAAGGTCCATTCTTATCAAATCTTAAATAACTTTTAAGTATAAATTTATCCTGTGCTGTAGTTAAACTTTTGTTTTAATAAGTAAATAAATGCACTTGGTTTCTAAGGATGGTAGCAACTAGCTAGCTTGGCCGTTGAGTGAGTTGAGAAGAGACGTTTCTTTAAATAAAGTAGTAGTAGAATTAATTGAATAAGCAGTGCACGTGTAGTACTTCAATTCAGCATCTTCTCTTCACTCCATACATCGAGCAGAGCATATCTAGAGAGTTGTATATATAATGTATACTATTAAGGCAGTTTTACAATTTGAGTCTTCACAAAGATTTAAAAAATATTACTTTCTCCCGTCCACAATAAGTGACTTCCTCATGTATTATATGCTCCATTTTAGCTTAGATTTAAACTAATTTGGGGGACACTATGCATCGTATTCATTTTATTCATGAATCGAAGTGCAAAAATGTAAGAGGGATCTCACGAAGTAAGAGATTTTGAAGAGTTTCAAGATATGCCTTTGTATTTTTCTATGTTGTCATCTTGAAATTAATTAAGGATAGGGGTAAAAAGGAAAAGAAACGGGAATGTGAATGTGGTAAAGGGACAGGGTAAATTAAATAGTGAATGGACGGTGTTAATTTGGGTACATTGTATAAATGAATTTGGCGTTATAAGACGCAATTTAGTGTATGGAATCTAAAGTATTAAATCTAATCATCAGAAAGAAAAATAGACGTACCCCGTTAGATCAGGAATCAGAAAGAAATGTGCTACTAGCAAAAGAGACTGATGTTGGAGAATGACTACGACGTTGTTGTTTTTCTCTTCTATTCTCTCAATTCTTTGATATGTGCCCTACTCTTTATTAGAGAAGTTTTCCTCCTTTTTTCCCCCATTATATATTTTGCCTTCCTAAGGATCGATGAAGTTTTTTTTTATTTTTATTTTTATGGCATTTTCTTTATTTTATTTTATTTTTTGAGTTTTCCGCCATATTCGCTTTGGGTCCCATAAATTTGAGATAATATTGGAGGTCCCACATTGAGGTATAACATTTCCTAACAAAGCTGGCTTTATATCCATAATTCGAAATCTTTAATTAAGGATGAAGAGTATTTATCATTTAACTATAACCATTAGTATTCAATATTATTCTCTAAAAACGAATGATCGTCCAATTAAAACTTATCCCTTAGTTTGACTAAACCTTTTCTCTTTACAAAAGAGTGGGAAGGGGAAAGGAGAAGGACAGAGCTAGACAATGCCACATTCGGATGTGGGATCTAAAAGTCACTAGGAGTGTGTCCATGGAGTTGTTACACATGCAAGATTCTAGTTTGGCATCTGAGTGTACTTAATAAATTAAAGAATGATTAACTATTTATAATATTGACCTTAACCTCGTTTATTTATAATTAAACAGCAAGTGAAGTTTCCTTAATCCCAAATTGATGATGATTTTATGCCTGATAAAGTGGCATTACTGCATTTGGATTGGCTCTGCCAAATCTCTTATATAGTCTTCTCCCATTTTTAATAAAAGCCCATTGTACGTTGGCATTTCTACCCTTATATAAGGGGTAAAAATAGCACGAATTAGCCCGTTTTCGGACTGTTAATTCAAAAATAGCTAGTATTTACACAGTTATTGAAAAACAACTACTATTATTTTAGCGACAACACAGAAGGTCCAGCATAACTGGTAAAGTTATTCCCTTGTGACCAGGAGGTCATAGGTTCAAGCCGCGGAAATAGCTTCTTGCGGGAATGTAGGGTAAGCCTGCATACAATGGACCCTTATGATCCGGGTCTTCCCCAGACCATACGCATAGCGGGAGCTTAGTGCACCAGGTTGTCCTTTACAAAAAGTCCATCATAATATGTTGGATTATGGAGCTCATGCTTATAACTTTCCAGCGTATTATGTTGGAATTCTAGCATGTTGCTGGAATCTTATATGTAAATGTTCAAATATGCTGGAGTTTTTTCAGATTACAAGGATATTTTTTATCATTATATGAAAAATTGGCTAAATTTCGATTACTTTTGAAATTGTGGTTATTTTTTAATTATCAATATCAATAAAGTGGGATGAAAATGATAAGAGACCAAAGTTTAAATACCAATAAAATAGTTTTTTGGCTATCTTTCAATTGCCAATACATGTTTTTTCTAAAGTACCCCAGACAGAGGTCTGGGAGGTATTGTATTTCAAAAACTTCAGTGATGAGGGTTAGACCTTACCTCAATAACGTAATATAACATGGTGATTTCGATCATCCAAACGATAGTAGGAGGTATATATTAAAAGCCCTCCTTACTGACATTGCAATATATATATATATATAATCAATTAATAAAAAAGTTGCACTTATCATATTTTGTTCTAATACTATGCATTTTCCATTTATCTAGAATGAACGAGCCTTCAACTTCTTTAGGTAAGTGCGCGAAAGAGTGGTAGATTACACTTTGACCGGAGGTAAGCATCAGCAACTTGGTTGCCCTCTCTATTGGAGTGTTGAACATTCACACTTGCATTATGGACAACTTTTAAAATCCTCTCCACCACCATCTTTAGTTTCATATTCTTTGATCCTCTCTGGGTGATCTTGTTAACAATGACCATTGAGTCGAGTTCGAGAGAAAAATTAGTGAAACCTAATTGATTGCACCATTTCACTCCAAATTATGTGACTAAGGCTTCGGCCATATTGTCGCTATCACATGTAACATGCATAGCAAATGCCATGATACAGTCACCATTATCATCTCTGATTATGCGTCCTATGCCAGTTTTCCCACTTTCTTTATGTAACTACCATCAGTATTAACTTTGATAGTGTTATATAAAGCGGGTTGCCATTAAATTTGCCTCCAAGTTTGAATAGGTCTTAGCTTTTCTACCCTGCCGCATAAAGTGGGCCATTGAAGAGAGGCCTCTCCATTAGGCATTAACTTAGTGATTATGGATTTGATAGTCCATATTACTTGATATTTTATGAAGTTGAATTGAAATTTTTTCTGCGTGCCATATCTATAAGAGCTTCTCTATTTTCAAATTTCCCAGCATATGACAGTTGGTGCGACTTGGAGAATCATGCCATGTACCCTTTTGTTTGCTTTTTCTTCCCACCACCTTTAGAAGATTGCAGGAAGATGGGTCTTTTGATACCCAATTCCCAGCGGGTGCCAATTGCATTCCAAATAAACATCGAACACATGTTGCATAGTCTCAACCTGTGAAACACTGTGACGAGAGCATATAGAGGGTGATGTTAGTACCAAACCTGCCAATCATGTCATCAAACGTCAATTTTATATTATTTTAAATAATCTCCAAGTTAGGAAAGATATTTTAACAGGGATAGAGTGATTCTAAACTTTCTTTAAGAAATCATGTTTTTGCTTTTTTGATCAAATTAGGTGCCAAGCAGATTTGTTTGAAAAAATACCATCATCAGAAGGATTCCAAATAGGGAAGCCATCCTCCATATCATTACATGTATCAACTTTTATAATGTAATCAGTAATATGTGAGGGAGGAACCTGGTTCAACCTGTTGATCTCCCATTACCCATTATGAATGAAGCTATTTACTTGAGTTTTGTAGATTTCCTGGTACCTTGAGATAGGTGAGCTCGAGGTCATTTTCCAATCCAATTATCCCATCAGAAGCTGGAGGAGCCATTTTAAAATTTTCAATTAATCTTGAATAAAATAATATCCCAGCACTTATGGAAAAAGGTTCCATTGAAATCATAAGGACCTGCACTTGTTGCTCCCATATCAAAGACAACATTTCTAATTTCTTCAGTATTGGGAATAGCAGTGAGAGCTCTATCATCCTCATTAGTGATTCTTTGGGGGATGTACTCAAGAATATCATTATCTCTGAATTTGTGATGGATGTTTAATTTTTTCTGAAAGTGGTGAATGGCAGCTTTTGCTATGTTATTATCACATTCCACCCATCTGTTTCTGTATTCTTTGATCCTGTGAAGTTGGAGTTTTCTTCTTCTTTTCCTGATTAAGATGTGAAAGTACTTGGTATTGGAGTCACCTTCTTCGAACCACTTGGTATTAGCATTCTGTTTTAGAATAGGATCTTACATGACCATCCATCTAATATATTCTGCTTGCCTTTTGTTCAGTACTCTATAGAGAGATCATTGTTGTTTAAATCTAACTCCTCTAGGTCATGCATTTTGGCCTCCCAAAGTTGAACATGTTCGAACACATTTCCAACTTCTTCTTTAGACCATTGAGTGGGTTTTTTGCTACGCATTGTTAGTTTCTTTTGTAGTTTGCACAAGGCATTCCAAACTATATTATTAGCCACACTTCTCAACTAGGTTCAGGAAGTAGGCTGCTCAGTCAAGAAGTCGAGGAATCTGAAGTACTTTATGCCATTATTGTTTCTGTTACGACAACTAAGCTATAAAGGTCTATGGTTGGACCCAATCCTTGGAATGTGCTTGAAAATGTTATTTTGAAGGAGTTGGCACCATAAATCATTTATAAATTGAAGACGAAGACCTATTCGAGGTCAAGGTCGATATTTTCAGGGTCATGTCTAGCCTTGATCCAGAAGGAGATTGGCTGGGACGGGGAGATTGGGTCCTTGATAATCTGCGTACCGCCATGGGAGAGCATTCCTTGGAGAAAATCCATACCCTTCTTTGGGATCTCGAATATAGGGGAGTAAATTCCTATTCCTTCTCTCAATTTAAAGGGAAGGTACTCCTACGAAGGGGTGGGGACGAACATTCTACCACATAGTGGAGTGGATATCTAGGACTACTAAAACGGGGATCGTGGACAAAAACAATCCTATATTTGATGTCGATTCATTTACACTTCCATTCCTTGTAGAGGAAGGCTAACTGCTTGCTGGCTGGGAGCTGTATGAGCGGTAACGTGCACGTACGGCTCCGTGAGAAGGGCGGTGGACAGAAGTGGCCTTGTTGTACCTCACTCTCATCTTAAATGGTGTCTGCTCTTTCTTTTTTGGGAGAGTATGCCAGTATAATCTTAATGACGTGCGGGGATTTACATCTGACATTTGTTGGGCTTCTTTATTCGGGAGCCTGCGCCCCGGCATTTTTGTGCAATAAACCCCTCCAACCGAAGATTAGTGGTAGGTGGTCCTGCGGAGCTTTCCGAAAAGGGTATCCTTGTGTGTAAGCACATCAATGAACCGCGGAAAACCCTCAGACACCTATCTAAGATTAGGGGGGATCCTCAGTGGTTGTGACCTCACTCTTCCACGGACGGATACATGTACCAAATGCTCATACGAGAAAGTTGACTCCTGGTTCTGGAACCAAGTCTCTTCCAAATCCTTCTTCAAGGATCCCAATTGTTACACCAAGTGAATTTAGGTCCAACAAAACCCAAATCCTTAACTTCACAATTGTTCATGCAAGAGATGAAATCCAAACTTTTGTACATTCTGTGAGATCGAACCCACATGTTTCTCTTTCGGATCAAGAATAATACTGAAGTCTCCTCCAATGCACCATGGCCAATCAATCAAACTATGAGTATCTTCTAAACTACTCCAAAGATGTTTTATTTCATTTGCTCTGCATTTAGCATAGACAACAGTAATGAACATATTTAGAGTTACGATTTGTTGGTCATCGATACTAAGCACACTGGTTTTGTATTTACGTGACCATATGAGCCTGATTTTCCCATTGGTATTGGGAGATGTAGTGTCAAAAATTTAAATATCTCATGCATTTATCAATGTTGTTCATGCTAACAAAAGGCTCTATGATATCTATAAAAGTCCACATTATTGATGTTGACAAGTTTTTTAAGCCTAGGCCCGACTTTCTTGGTATTCACTTCTCTAATATTCCAGAAGATTGTATTAATTATGGAAACACGGGAGGGAGAATTAGTTTGAGCTACCTCCTTGAGAAGATGCATTTGCATTACTTTTTTCTTCTTTTCTTTCCTTTTGTTTTGGTTTTTGCGCTTGATCACAAGTGATAAGTCATCGGTATCCTCTTTGTCGTACCCAGTTTGTATTTGATCTTCAGTAATCACAACAATGACTCTGTTGTGGGAAGTTACTTCATATTGTTATTGTGTTTCTCTCCTAATTTGGTGTTGCTTCCATGTGATCTTCCTGTTCTTCAAGGATCAGGTTGACTGCTAGGTTAATGCCTGGTAGATTCTTTATGCCTGAAGGGACACTAGTTGATTCATTGATATACATATGCCAGTCGGGAACTTTATATTTTTTTGGAGGCCTCAATATTTCTTGATTCTTGCACTGCTTCTTCAGTCTCATTTTAGCTTTCATTCTTGGTCACATTGGTGCTTCCTTTATCCCCCTTTTTGTACCTTATCATCACTTCTGCTAGTATTTACATGAGTATTCATGTGAGAGTTGTTTTGTTGTTGCTCCTTTATAGCTGTTTCTATGACTTCCTTATTTTTGGAATTATCAAATATCTTAACATGTTTAAATGTCACATTGGACTTCTTTTTTGGAACCTTTTTTTTGTTTTCTAGCCTTGACTTTTTGGGTAGTTCTTCTCTTGATGCTTTGCATCTTTTCTTGATTTTCAGCTATGTTCTCATCATTTGGCTGCTATTCATTGTTGATTTTTTCGATGCTCTCATTCTTGTGCGCTATATTATTTCCCTATTTTTTCTGATAATTATTTCCACATTTATTCTGCTACCTTCCCCTATACTGCTGCAATGTTATCCATTTTTGCTCATCTTCTTTTGGTTTTAAGATTCACCTCCTTGTGTTGTTTTACTTCTTGCTCTCTCTTTTCCATTTCCCTTTTCCTTTCCAAAACTCTACAATTCATCATGTTATGTCCAAGCTTCATATAGTGTTTACAATACATTGCGATACCCTCATATTTAAGTTGTTGAACAAAGTCTTTTTGTGGAGCATCATCATAAACTTGACCAACATAAACAAAATCTGGTTGTGTTTTAGTAGGTCAATAGTAATTCTTACCTTAGCCATGCTAACTCTGGTCTTTCCTCTCGTTGTCAGGTCCATTGCTAGTGAAGTCCCATCAACACTGACCACCTGTTTAACATACTGCCATGTGTGCATATAAAAACGGTGTCCTGGTAGCAGTACCCATACCGGTACCACCGATAAGTCTTCTTCAGGCTTGAAGTCCGGTGACCACCTTTGTAGCCACATTTGTTGTCCCTCAATTTCAATAACCTCTTCTGCCAGACAAAATTAAAGTCGTATTCATTGGTGCAATCCAAGAAAACACTGTAGTTATCATAAACCCCAATCTTGACCGAGCCTTTAATAGAAATTAGTTATTTGAATTTTGACCTAATTCCGTCAACTTAGGGCTTAGGTTTGAGGAATATTCCCACTATTTTGAGCCTACACTGAGCCGCCATGATGCCATAGTAATCTGATGCATTGAGGAGGACCGTTAGCATTCCATTGTGCATGGTGTGTGTTGCAATTATGAAAGATTCTCTTGCACGTTGATTTGGGGCCACTAGAAATTGCTTGGAAGTGGAAATCCTGTTAGCAGAAGACAATTTTTCATCAGAAAATTTAGTGTTCTATTTTATTGGCGGGTTGAGCTTGGACTGGCCATCCAGATGCGCCAGAGGGACGCTGTCCGGTGAATCCATGAGGAAGGAGCGTGAAGGCACTCGCTTATGAAAATAGCCGTTAGATAGTCGTTTCTAGAGAGAGAGAGAAATATTTCTCGAGACATTATCTACATACTATTAAAAGTAGAGGAAAAAACACTCTCCTTAAGCCAAATGGAAACCTAAAAACATACCACATGACATAATTAGTTATTGGTTATTATTTTTGTTTTTTATATATATATATATATATATATATATATATATATATATAATAAAATAACAAACTACCATATATATATATATGTGTGTATTAATTGGTTACTTTATTTGAATTAATAAATATAGATATCTTATAAAGAAATATAAAAAGACGAAAAAATATCATATATATATATAAATTTGTTACTTTATTTGGATTAATAAATATAGATATCTTATAAAGAAATATAAAAAAAACGAAAAATAAATATATATAAAAAAACTGCCCATTCAAATTGGGTGGGAGTAGTTTCAAGTTGGAGGCTTTGAATTATTTTAAAATAAAAGGCGAAACCAACAGCTATAAAAAATGAAAAAAGAGAAGAAAAAATACTCATTCAAATCGCGAAGTGGTTTCAAATTGGAGTTTTAAATAATTTTAAAATAAAAAATAAAATTAAAAAACAATGAATTACCAATTCAAATTTGCGAGTAGTTTAAATTGGAGTTTTAAAAATTATTTTTAAATTAAAAAACGAAAATAAATAAATTAAAAACTTTCAAAGAAAATTAATAAATAAAGTAATATGCTAATAATATTTATATTAAAATAAAATAATAAAATAAAAACTACCATATTATATATAAGAATGTATATATTAATTGGTTACTTTATTTGGATTAATAAATATAGATATCTTATAAAGAAATAGAGAAAAACGAAAAATAAATATATAAAAAACATTACCCATTCAAATTGGGTGGGAGTAGTTTCATGTTGGAGTTTTTGAATAATTTTAAAATAAAAGGCAAAACAAAATAGCTATAAAAAATGAAAAAGAGAAGAAAAACTACACATTCAATTCGACAATCCAAGTTGAAGTTTTAAATAATTTTAAAATTAAAATAAAATTAAAATATAATGAATTACCAATTCAAATTAGGGAGTATTTTCAAATTGGAGTTTTAAAAATTATTTTAAAATAAAAAAGAAAATAAAGAAATTAAAAAACTTTCAGAGAAAAATATTAAGTAAAGTAGTATGCTAATAAAAGTTATATATATATATATATATATATATATATATATATATATATATATATATATATATATATATATATATATATATATTGTTTACTTCATTTGAATTAATAAATATAGATATCTTATAATTAAATATAATTAAAAATGTAAAATAAATATATAAAATAATAACTACCTATTCAAATTGTGTGGGAGTATTTTCTTTTTTTTTTTTGTTGGTCAAATGAAATTTTTATTTCAACCATTGGCAAAATTACATCAGCTGTTCATTTGGACTCTACAACAGTTCTCAAAGTTACAATCAAAATAGAAAACTCTACAACTATTGTTGTTAAACTAAGCTTCTATTATAGACAAAATGAAAGTTGTTACGATTGTGAAGAATCGCACAAGAGATAGTTATTCATAGTCTGCAGAATGGGATTCCATTTAGAGTGCTTCATTCCAGCAAAGTGCACTTGAATTGTAATCTCCTTTGCTCGATCTTGGACGTTTCTGCTCAATTGTTGAAACCTTCTGTTGTTTCTTTCCATCCAGATGGTGTAGACTACTGCTGCAAACACCACCCCGAGGATGGCTTTTCTGGGATTCCTGCTATTGACATTATCAGATAACCATTGCACTTCTGATTCTCATGTGCCTATTGTTCTTTGATACTTCAACCATTGTAACATACCATGCCACAGGTCTTTTGGAATATAAGCATTCAAAGTATAAATGATCATGTGTTTCTTCAATATCTCTTCCACATAATATGCAAGATGTATTAATTTGAAGTCCCCATTTAACCAATCTGTCAACTGTTGCCAATCGCTTATGCAGTGCCATCCATAAAATGTATTTCTGTTTTGGGAGCATGCTATTCACCATCACTAAGTTTTTCCATCGGACCTTGGGGTATTGTGGAGTGGTATGAATGTATGCTTTTCTGATGCTAAATTGCCCATTTTGGGTACATGTTTGCATTCATGTTCCATCATTTGCCCACCATTCCCTTGCTCCAATCAATTTCCTAACGAGCCAGCTAGCTTGTTTAGGAATTTCCATTGTATTAATGTCCCTCTTCTTTATGTAGTGACAGTGGATCCATTTGATCCACAGTTTGTCTTTCTTTGCCATTAAGGCCCAGAGAAGTTTTTCCAGAGCTGCTTTATTCCACCTTTCATTGGAGATAATGTTCAAACCTCCTGCTGCCTTTGGTTTACACAGTGTTTCCCAGGCAATTGGGTTCCTGTGACTAGTTTCATGACTACCAATCCACAGATAATTCCTTCAAATTCCGTTAACCAGTTTTATGATTTTTTTTTTGGAATGAGGAATATCTGGGCCCAGTAAGTTTGCATTTCAAACAGGACACTTTTGATGAGTTGCATTCTACCAGCATAAGATAAGAGTTTGGATGTCCAGCTTCCGATTCTGTCCACTATCTTTTCCACTAGGGGCATACATTGTGATATGTGAGTTTTCTTATAGATAGGGGAACTCCTAGGTATTTGAAAGGCAAGGTGCTCGCTGTTAGGTGTAGTTCAAAACAAATTTTCCTTTTGAATTCAGTTGAAACACCTGTTATATATAAAGAGCTTTTATCCATATTGGCTTGAAGTCCTGACACATTAGAGAAGTGTTCAAATTCCTTCATCAATAATTTTATGGAAGTTTCATCAGCCCTACAACACATCAAAAGGTCGTCTGTAAAGCATATGTGTGTGATTTGTAGATTGGTGCATTTGGGATGGAAGTTAAAATCTGGATTCCTGTTTAGTTTCTTTAGAGATCTAGTTAGATATTCCATGGCTAGGACAAATAAGTAGGGGGACATTGGATCTCCATGTCTTAGTCCTTTCCTTGCTTCAAATGTGTTGGTCAGTCCTCCATTTATCAGAAGAGAGTAACTGACAGTGGAAACACATTTCATTATTAGCACAACTAGTTTGTAGGGTATTCCAAATTCTAGCAGTACTGTTTTCAGAAAATCCCATTCAACAGAGTCGTAAGCCTTTCTAATGTCGACTTTGATCATGCATATTGGAGATATTGTCTTGTGATTATAGCCTTTGATCAGTTCGTGGGCAATAATTACATTCAAGAATGTTCCTCCCTTCTATGAAGGCTGACTGGGCTTGCCCGACTAAATGATCCACAATCATTTTCAGTCTATTTGTTAGGATCTTTGAGATGATTTTATACATAGTAGAGCAGCAGGCAATGGGACGAAATTCTTTGACATAGCTAGGATTTTTCACTTTTGGTATCAAAGTAACAGTGGTGCAGTTAATCTGTTTTAAGATTTTTCCATTTTGGAATAACTGCTTCACTTCCCTGGTAATTTCCCCCCAAGAATTGGACAAAATTCTTTATAAAATTCTGCAGGGTAGCCATCAATACCCAGAGTTTTATCTTGAGGAAGATTCTGTACTGTCTGTTTGATTTCCTCTGCAGTCACTAGTGTCAACATTTGCTGCTGTTGGTGCAGATTTAGGCAGGGGCCATCTCTGGACACATTGATGTCAATGCCTGGAATTTGAACTGTTGCTGTGCCCAGTAGGTTGTGAAAGAATTGGGTGAATTCTTGTTGAATTTGGTGTGGATCAGTAAGCTTCACTAGGTTCTCAGTGAGGATACAACTCACCTTATTTCTTGCTTGTCTGGATTTCATGTAAGCATGGAAATATTTTGTATTACTATCTCCCAGTTGGATCCAGTTTGCTCTTGATTTCTGTCTTAGAACTTGTTCTTGAATAGTTCCCCATTATTCAATGTTCTGTAAGAGTTGTTTTTCTTTTTGAATCTCCTGCTTGTTGAATTAGTCTTCATTCAGTTTGTATTGTATTTCATTCAGTTCCTCTCTCAGTTGTTGCAGTTTTTTGTCAACAGATGAATGTTCCTTGTGGATGTGTCTGGTGGATTGTTGAATATTTTTCAGTTTGCTCCAAATAGAGTACATAGTACATCCTTGAATCTGCTGGTTCCAGATTGTGTGAACTGCTGCCCTGTAATGTTGATGTTTCATAACTGTTGTGAGTAATCTGTATGGCCTGTTCACTATGGTTTTTACAACTTCAGTGTCTATCAGTATGGGGGAATGATCTGAGCATCAGGCAGCATGTATAGTGCTTCCACCCCAGTATATGAATTGAACCATTCATCATTGCCAAAAGCCCAGTCAATATGGTTGTAGATCCTGTGCTCAGCATCTCTCTTATTACTCCAAGAGAATCTATTTCCTCTTTTGGTAATCTGCCCTACTCTAATGTCCTCAATGCAGCTTTGGAAATAAGCTATCTCAGCTTGGTGTACAGGTTGCCCATTAATCCTGTCATCCACCTCCAGTACACTATTAAAGTCACCTAATATAAGCCATGGACCACTGTATTGGGTAGTTCTCAAACTCCTCCATAGGGGTTTTCTGTGCTGGATTGAATGTAAGCCATAGACAAAGGTTATGTAGCTAGCAAATGTTGAGTTTCTGTATGTCACTTGGCAATGTATCATCTGGTCAGTGGTTTCTAGGATTACAACCTGGATGTTCAGCTCTTTCCACATTATCCACATCCTCCCATTTTGGGTAGCAGCATAGTTATTTTCTATCTTCTATTCCTCTCCCAGCTTCTTGTAGATTGTCAGTGAATGTTGTTGTTTCACTCTTGTTTCAAGACAAGATATCATATCTACTTTGTTTATCCTCAAGAGTTTCACTAGTTCTCTCTGTTTATAGGACTTATTCAGTCCTCTAATATTCCAGGACACAATGATCATGATGGATATTGGTTACTGGAGCTGCCCCCTTTATCCCTTATGGTTGTTCCTCTTCTGCTCTCCTTCTGTTGTTGGTCAGAAGGTTCCTTGATAATTAATGCAGCAGATGTACTCCTGGTAGCCCATTCTCATTGTGTTTTTCTTCTTGTTTCTCTTTCTCTGATTCTGTGGCATGTGATCCTTTTTCTCTTTCTGTTGACATTCCCCATTTTTATGCCCAAATGAGTTACACTCTAGGCAAAAAGTTGGTTTCCATTCAAATTCCACTGGTTGAGCCCAACTTCTTCCATCCGGAATTTCAATGTAGACTTGATCAGGTAATTGCTGGCTGATATCCATTTCCACAAGAACTCTAGCAGAGGAAATCCTTTCACATTTAGCAGTGAGCTTGTCAGTACATAGAGGTTTTCCAATTAGGCTAGCTATTCTCCCTAAGTTTTCTTCTGCCCAACATTGAATTGGTAGCCCAGGGGAATTGACCCACATTGGTACAATTCTCATTGATTCATTTTGGATCTTGAAATTTGGATCCCAGTCCTTCAATATCATAGGTTTACCTTTAAGGGTGTAAGGCCCCTTTTGCATTATTAGGTTTTTGTCCTCCATCGATTCGAACTTAAAGATGAAGTATCCATCATCATGTAACAGTACAGTCGGTGCTGTAATAGCATTCCAAACTCCATAGACAAATTTTAGCATATCATTGAAAGTCGGATTACCTCCTAGCACATAGCCTATTGAAGGAGTCTTCCAAATTCTGTGTCTGAACTTCTATCTCCTTGGGATTCAGTTTTGCGATATTCATTCCATTTTTGTCTATCGGAGAATAGAACTTGAGTTGCATGCCCTGCTTCTGGTTTTTGTTACTTGTAACCACTTCAGCAAAGGTTTGCTTATGAGATTCAACTGAATATGTGAGTTTTATAGCTGTTGTGGTTATCGCTGTTTCCTTTGATTGCTTCCTTTCTTCCTTTCTTCCTCCTTCTCCGATAGCGGTTGCTTGACAGTCGGAGCACTCCCCATACCCGAGAACCACTGCAATAGTGGTATTGGGTTCAGGGTTTGAGGAATCCCACTCTCTGGGGTGATGATTCGAGCCATTGTACAGTGTGAAAAGAGTAACTGTGGAGGTGGTTGTGGTGGCTGGCAGTGGTGAGCTTCTTGCTTTTCCGTCGCCAGGTGTCTCTCTAATTTTCTCTCTCTACATCACTGTTATTTTCAAGTTGGGAGTATTATCAAGTTGGAGTACATAAATTATCTTAAAATCAAAAAGCAAAAAAAAAAAGCTTTAGCTATAAAAAAGCGAAAGAAAGAGAAGAAAAACTACACATTCAAATTGGGATGTAATTTCAAGTTGGAGTTTTAAAATAATCTTAAAATAAAAATGAAATTAAAAAAATAATAAATTACCAATTCAAATTGGGGATTAGTTTCAAGTTGGAGTTTTAAAATTATTTTAAAATAAATAAAACGAAAATAAAGACATAAACAAACTTTCAGATAAAAATATTTAATAAAGTAATATGCTAATAAAACTTTCTGTTAACAATGTAATAACATTAAATATTAAATGATATAATAAAATAAAATACATAGCAAAAACGTTATTCAATGCAGTCCCTATATAAGTTCCGTTAGTTTAACAAAGATTTTATTCATTAAAATTTAGATAATATTATTAAGAATAATAGAATAAAATTTAAAATAAAAAATATATTTCAACAGTAATAAATTATAAACCTTCTCGTATATTACAAAAAGAAAGTGAATATTAAATATTAGTTAATATAATAAGAAAAAAATATAGAGCAAAAAAGTTATTCACTAGCTATATGAGCACCTTTGATTTAATAGAGATTTCATTATTGGCTATATCGTATTGACAAGTAAGATGAAAATTAAATTTTATTAACGCAATACAATATAATAGGATCAAAACTTTCAGAGAAAAATATTAAATAAAGTAATATGCTAATAAAGTTCTCTCTCTCGCTCTCTCTTTCTCTCTCTGGATAATATATATATATTATTAATTGGTCACTTTATTTGAATTAATAAATAAAATATCTTACAACTAAATATAATTAAAAATCAAAAAATAATTATATAAAATATTAACTACCTATTCAAATTGGGTAGGAGTAGTTTCAAGTTGGAGTATATAAATTATGTTAAAATAAAAAAACAAAAAAATTTTAGCTATAAAAAAAATAAAAGAAAGAGAAGAAAAACTACCAATTCAAATCGAGATGTAGTATCAAGTTGGAGTTTTAAAATAATTTTAAAATAAAAAACGAAATTAAAAAAATAATAAGTTACCAATTCAAATTGGGGATTAGTTTCAACTAGGAGTTTAAAATTATTTTAAAATAAACAAAATGGTAATAAAGATATAAAAAACTTTCAAAGAAAAATATTTAATAAAGTAATATGCTAATAAAACTTTCTATTAACAATGTAACAATATTAAATATTAGATGATATAATAAAGAAAAATACATAGCAAACAAGTTATTCAATGCGCTCCCTATATAAGTCCCGTTAGTTTAACAGAGATTTTATTCATTAAAATTTAGATAATATTATTTAGAACAATAGAATAAAATTTAAAATAAAAAAAGATTTAAACAGTAATAAATTATAAATTTTCTCATATATGACAAAAAGAAAGTGAATATTAAATATTGGTTAATATATTAAAAAATATAGAACAAAAAGTAATTCACTAACTATATAAGTACATAGTGATTTCATCATTGGATATATCGTATTGAGAAATAAGATGATAATTGAATTTTATTAACATAATACAATCTAATAAGTTTGATCATATTTAATTTAATTAATATTTTTTAATATTAACCGCGCAATGCGTGGCTAGGACTACTTGTCTAATTATTAAAACGATTGTGTTGTCAATTACCAATACTTGTGTTAGTTAAAAGTAACAAGATGTTCGAGAAAATAATCAAGAAGAGTACAAAGTGACAGTGACGCTTCCATTATAAAAATTATTTAAAAAAAGAAATAAAGAAAAAGTTTTTGCATGTCATGCCTCCTACGTGGAAACACTTACTCGATCTTAATTCATCCTTAACCGGGGACCATCCCTTATTCTACACCACATAAAAAACTGCAGGTCTTCTGCTTTAACTTATTCTACAAACTCTAATTCTTATTTTTATTTTCATATCTGCAATATTATAATTACTTGATAAACAAGAAGCAAGTTGAAGTAAGATATACTCGTGCTCTACTGATACTGATTACGGAGCATCTTTTTGAGTGCTTCGATTTCTGGAGTTTATCATCTTGGAAGGTGAATAAAAGACATATATAGAAACTTTATACATAGAAAACTTCCATCAAGTTATCGTGTCAGAGCCACTCATAAACAAGATTGGCCATATTAAGCAAATTGATCATTTGGTCAAGTTGGACAACGTGGATCTTAAGAAATTAAACTGACGAGAATTTTGCTAAATGTTATGTGCACTTGCATACAACTTGATTCATTATAAATAGTAGGATTAATTCAACTTGTTTATTATAAGTATATACTTTTAATGCCTAGTTAATGATAATAAAATTATCATTATTAGACCCTGGTGGCCTGGGGGGCTTTACCCTTTATAGAAGTTGTAATGAGTCGTCATCTGAAATATTATTTCCCTTCTTTTTTCTCCTTAGTTTGTTTGTTATTATTAACTTAAACAGAGATGGAATATATACACATGATGAGCTTAATCTTTGTTATAATTTGTATGGAGGAAAAAGGAAGCGGCGGCCTGTCCATATATCTCTTAATTTTCTGAGAACTCAAAAGGTAACGGACTAAGGGTCAAATGCTGGAAAAATATTTTCAGAGCTGAATATTTGTCGATTTTTTTAAGGACAAGTTGGGTTTGTAAGAGTATCGTGTTTTAGCTATCATCCCTTGTCAATTTTAATTTTAGCCCGATTGCACCATACATAACTCCAACTATTAAATCTAAGTGATTTTTGTAAATAAGAGACATCTTCTTCTTGTTTATTCTTTTTCCTAAATGAGCCATTAGGATTATAAACAAAATGAAGATCCCTCCACAAAGTCTGAAAAGTTTCTTATTGGATAATTGTTACGCTAGACAAAATTGGCATAAAAAGGAAGTCTTTTGTAATCCTATATTGTTAGATATATAAAATGATAGTGTCAGCACCACCGTGGGCATTTGTCTAGTGGTATGATTCTCGCTTAGGGTGCGAGAGGACTCGAGATTAATTCTCGGAATGCCCCTTTATTTTATCACTTACGATATTTCATTACAAAATATATGCCACTTCTATCACAGATCCAGTTGTTGTTTTGGGCCTTGGTTCCTTTTTTCACTTGCGATTTTTCATAACAAAATATATGCCACTTCTCACACAGACGCAGTTGTTGTTTTGGGCCTTATATCTCTACCAGCCTTGGGGGACTGAAAAGTATATCCTCAAACACAACAATTTTGGATACATTTCACCATTACCATTTCATTTGGTTTCTATTTCTTTTCTCCATTGTGTTTCCTACGATATATATCCAAGCAATTTTTTTTGCTATTCATCTCTTCAAATCCTTGTGTTCCATGTTCTTAATTGGCGGTTAAAATCGGGCCTAGCCGATTGTGTTATTTGATCGAGAGCAGGTGACTGCATCGATGATTAGCCTCGTAATGAATCAGACCAAGTATCAAGTCCATGGATCAAGGTGCGTGTCGAGATCGAGGTCCACAGAGATCGAGATCAAATAGGACAGACTTCGAGCAAAGCGCAATAACAGAAAAGCGGGATATCCGTAACAAGCCGGAGATCATGGCGTAAATCTCGAAACAGATCAAATCAGGGGTTGTTATCTAGTTAATCACGAGATTTACTTCCGGAATTATACTATAAATAGAATTCCTCTACTATGCAAAGTAGATCCTAATCATCTTGTAAACAACTTACATTCACGCAGATCTAAGCAATATAATATTCCCTCGTTGAATTACATTCTCTTGTTCATCAGTTTGTTGATTTTAATTGTTCTTGCTCAACTAGCCCGAGGGTATTCAAGCTCTAGGGCTAAGCTTTGTTCAAACATTGGTTCGCCTTATGTTATTGTTAATTTCTATTAGTACTCTTTCCATTTGTCAATTGAGAAATCATGTATCCGTAAGACAACATATAAGTTTAATTTTTATTCGGTTTTTAGGGTAAACAATTTGACACCCACTATGGGGCTAAATATAATAGTGATTTCCTAGTATTAATCCTCGTAACACATACTGCTTTTACGTTTGTTCTCGTAAGTGTCTTTAATTTCAGGAATCAACATGTCAAACTCTCAAGAAGTGCCCACTCATAAAGACGCCGGCCTAGTCTTCATGGCAAGAACGAGAACATAGTCGCCCCAGGAAACGGAGTACCTCCAGTCAATCCTGATGGACTACTTGCCGTAGATCCAGTCGATGTTGGTTCTCGTGTTTCCATTCATGGAAATTTCGGCTCCGACCCTGGAAATAGCGTTCGCAGAGATGCCTCGATTGCTGAGAAGAACACACAAATCGGTTAAGAAGGCAAGATTAGCATTCGAATGATATTTAAAATGTTGCAGACTCGGCAAGCTGCAATAACGCATATCCAAAGTCAGAATCGAGAACCAAGCAGAATAGAGCTCGATGCATCACAAGAAGTCATTCACAAGGTCGACATGGACCAGAGAAATCGAATGATAATGGATCGGCAGCAAATCCCGCCATCGTGAAGATGCTCGAGGAGCTCACCAAACGGATTGTATTAGGATAAAAGAAAATTGAAGCTAATGAAAAAAAGGTAAAAACATACAACTTACGGGTTAATCAAATACTAGGGCACCCCCGATTCTAAAGAGTTTAGATTTGAAGAAGTTCGTATAGAAGCCTTTCCACAAAGTGCGAATCTGAAGCCCATTCCAAAGAAGTTCTGCATGCCAGAAATTCCTAAGTACAATGGAACCATTGATCCTAATGAGCATATCACTTCTTATACATGCACGATAAAAAGGAAATGACTTAGAGGATGATGAAATTGAATCGATTCTGTTGAAAAAATTCGGAGAAACTTTATCGAATGGGGCGATGATATGGTACCACAATTTGCCGCCAAATTCCATTGATTCCTTAGCCATGCTTACTGATTCGTTCGCAAAGGCACATGCAGGAGCAATAAAGGTTGCGACTAGGAAGTCAGACCTCTTCAAAGTGAGACAAAAAGTCAATGAAATGCTAAGGGAATTCGTATTTCAATTCCAGATGGAACGCATGGATCTACCCCGATCATTGATGATTGGGCTGCCCAAGCCTTCACTCAGGATTTGAACGAGCGAAGTTCGGTAGCATCACGACAATTAAAGCAGAATTTGGCCCATGACTTATGTGCGCAATATATAAGCCAAAAATGACTCGTTTAGGTCATCTAACATATCGGGAAGCGAAAAAATGCTACGAAAAAGCTTGAAAACCACGGAATTCGTCTTGAGTTCTTATTTCTTCCTTCTTTTATTGATATTTATGCATTTTTGGGAATTACTTGAGATTGTTACCATGAGCATGCGTGGTTAAGAACCATGTTGTTCTAGGATCATAGGTGATACATGAATGTTGATGTTTGAAGTTAAATTTGACGAAGTTGATTTCATCGTATTGGGTTGTTTATTTAATTCTGTTTTAGTTAGTTTGCTGAGTAGAAAATAGTGAAATACTATATACAAATCTACAGTTGAACTCGGAAATGGGAACTCTAGATTGCATATAGAATTAAATAGAGCAAGTTCTTGAATTCGGGCATCGGGGAACGGATTCGCAATTAGGAAAGAAATATACCTAATTGTATTTCTTGGTTAAAATATAGGAAGTGTAAATGCATTCTTGTTAATCTTAATTCTATAGATATATATGTATTAAGTTAGCTTGAATAGGCGAGTAAAAACTTGACAGATTCTTATGAGTAACATCAACCATGTCAATCAACAATCCAGATAGATCAATTTGTCATTTTAAGCAAAGGACGCAACACGATAGTTAGCTAACCTGTGACCCTGGAATATCCTTTGTCACTGATTGTTAATCGAAATTGCTTAATTATTTTGGTTTATTTCTAGTTAATTCATTGCTTGATAACTTTAGGTAGTAAATTAGTCATTTATATGTATTTTGTGATAAATGTCTTGAATCGATAAGTTATTTGAGTTTTAATTACTCATAAGTTAATCATAAGTGTTCGTGGAAATAATACTCTACTCACTACCCTATTACTTGACGACCGTATATACTTGCGTGAGTGTTTTGGTCGCAACAACTCTATTGCTTTACTCTTCCTTGGTGGAAGAATTCTAATTAACTTCAACCTGTAACTCTTTCCTTATCTTGGATTCTGTTCTCTTCAAGTAAGAATTCATGTTCCTTATCATATATGCTATCTTTTCGCTCGGGTTTATCAAAAATTAACCACCAATACTTATCCCTTGCACGTGCATATCTTTTGCTTGTTACTAAATGTGACTTGCGTCCATAATCGATGAACATGATTCTGCTGGGCTAAAGCGGTCCAAAGATACTCTTAGCATACTGGAATATCGTCCTTTTTTGACCAAGTCCGCACGATTTTCTCCAAAAGGCCTCAGGCCATTAAGAATATCCAACTCGTTATAAATAACTTATTTTTCTTTTCTACTTTGCATGTGGGACCTTGTTTACACTCTCCCAACAAATTCGTGCATGTGTTCATTTGTCATATCATAAAACCTATAATGCTCCAATCATCACTTAGATGCATGGAAGTTGGGTTTATGTTTATGAAAATGTAGCTTTTTATAAATTACCAAAAAAAATTATGTTTTGAATGTTTAATTTTAAACACAGTGTAAGTGTATGAAAAACAACTCATTTAAAGAGGAAATAATAGTTTGACACAATGTCTATATAGGCTATTTTTGTCTTATCTGCATAGGGTGCCCGTTTAGTGCATATGTAATAATACCTTTGTTCATTGGGTAGTCCTGCATGTTTTCCTCATCCTCTTCATTAGAAATTGTATTGAGGTCCAGAGAGGATGGCCATAGTCCTTTATGCTTGATTAATAATTGAAGCAACTCTTTTGTGCCTTCCTCCTGTGAGTGTTAAAGAGTTGACTAGGGCTACTGCCTCAGTCAAGTTTTATACTGTCTTCTCCCAGTAATTCCGAGTTCTTATTGCAACATGGAGACAAGATGGGTTGCTCTGATGTTAAGCAACCCCCACTTCCGACCGAGAGGTTCTGAGTTCGAGTCTTCCCAAGAGCAAGGTGGGAAGTTCTTGGAGTGAAGGATGCCGGGGGTCTATTTGGAAACAGCCTCTCTACCCCAGGGTAGAGGTAAGGTCTGCGTACATACTACCCTCCCCAGACCCCACTATGTGGTATTATACTGGGTTGTTGTTGTTGTTGTTGTTATTGCAACGCGGAGGAATGCAGTAAATTTCAATGAAAAAGTTAGCTTAGTTGGTGAAGTGGTTAGTTGAACCTTTATAAAGAATCTTTTTCGGTGGTTAATCACATTACAACCATATCTAATCCCCAAATTAGTCGATATTGATTTTGATTTTATGGATCTGTTTCATGTTACAATATCTGACAATTTCTAACATGGACTGGACATTTTCCATGTTCTTATCATTTTTCCTTTTTTGCAAACTGCTTTGCCACCTTGTTGCTGCTTCCCAGCTACGCAATTACATCTTTTAGTATTGTTACATGGTGATGTTGGAACAAATATTAACGTCCCTAGATGCAACTCGATCCACAGTTGCATTCAATGCAACAACAACCTCCAAATTTGAACCTACAGTAGCTGGAACATTTACAGATGCTTCAACATGTCCTGCCCCTGCTACGGTTTGTTGATTATTACTATTGTTTGCTTTATTCAAAACCTGCTCTTGTATATTTTGTCTAGATCGTGAGGCAGTCATATCACCTTGTCGATTATGCCTAGAATTAGCATCATTTACAGCCTTATAAAGCATTGCCAAGGCTGTAGTAGTAGGAACATGATCAAAGTTCCTTTATTAGCCAAATCAACTACAGCTTGAGGCAGTTTTGCATCGCTTGAAATCCTTAATCTTTCAACTTTTCTGCTTAGATGAGAGTTCCAGTTGTTTTTAATCTCATTGTCTGTTCTACCTGGTAAATGTCCCGTTATTAGAGACCATCTGTAAATATAGTAATAATAGAATTAGTTGACAAGCATCCCAGACTAATGAATTGTACCAACTTGCATCCGTGGCTTTCTGCTTGCTTGTTGCTGGGGTTGGTCTCCTTTTACTATCCTGAGTAGCATATCATTGCAATCTGACTATCTTTTTTCCATTAACTGTTCATCCTGATTGTTTTTCAGTTAATCACTTCTCAATCATATGACAATTAGCGCATACAACCTACTGGATAAAATGGGTTGTTGTATTTTGTCAGTGTAGTGATAAGCTGGGTTTAAGTCTCGAACAAGGTTCTTTTGCTGCAGGAGTGATGATATCAACTACTGATCTGTCTCAGCATACTCTTGAACATGTACAATCTTTTGTACATTTCATATGCACACTGCATTTAGCCTTAAAATCTTTTGTTGTTTTCCATGAGTCCTTTTTGTTAGAAACTACGCTTTACGCTAGAGGGGGGGGTGAATAGCGTATTAATAGAATTTAGCGTTTTCTTGCGGAATTTAAACTTTGCAGGAAGTAAAATAAATGCAGAAAAATAAACTTACACAAAGATGTATACTGGTTGGCCACCAACGTGGTTAGTCCAGTCCCCGAGAGACTCTCTCGAGATTTTTCACTATCTTGTTAAGCTTAAGGGTGCTCAACAAACCGTTACACACTTGAGGACACAAGCCTCAAACAGTTGCTCGGAGATCACAATCTCAAAGACTTCACCCAAGGAAACGCAAGTTCCTTGAAACAAGAGAATCGCAATTCTCTTACAAGTATATCAAATACTTGGACACTCACTTAACTAAAGTACTCCTTATTGAGTAGATATGAGTAAAAGAATGTGTTCAAGATCACAACAACTTTAAGCAATAATATGGCTCTCAAAAGCTTTATGAAATGAGTAGAAAATGAAGAACAATTGAATGAAAGCTTATAGCAATGTAATGATCAGTTTGTGTATGTTGTTGTTGTTTAAAACATTGAAATGAAGCTGTATTTATAGTTGAAAAAGTTGGTTCAACCGTTGTCTAATTGCCAATTAAGAGTTGCTGATTTTACTCACTGACAATCGATTGTCAAACCCCAACAATCGATTGTCTGCCAGTCAGACCAAAATTCAATCCCAGATTTTACGCTTGATAATCGATTACTTACAATCCATAATCGATTACTGGCAACGTTCAAAAAATCCTTTCCAGATTTTACCACAAACAATCGATTGTCCAGAATCAACAATCGATTACTCAGCAACGTTCAAAAAATCTTTTCCGGATTTTAATCAAAACAATCGATTATACAAAATCAATAATCGATTACCCAATAACGTTCAAAAAATCTTTTCCGGATTTTAATCAAAACAATCGATTATACAGAATCAATAATCGATTACCTGACGGTATTTGAAAACTTTACGACAACGGTCAGCTTCACAATCGATTGCACAAAGTCAACAATCGATTACTTATCAGTTTTTGAAAAACATTTTAGACACTGTCTCTTTGACAATCGATTGTCCAATGTAACAATCGATTATTTGTTATTTTCTGAAAATCATAAAACTTACTGTCTCAGTGATAATCGATTATCTAAAGACATAATCGATTACTTAATTAAATTTAAAATCACTGGAAGACATCAACTCAACACAATCGATCACCATTAGTTCATAATCGATTATTTTGAGTATTGAAAAACTTTACCTCAACAACAATCGATTGTCATTTGTTCACAATCGATTATCATGCAGATTTGGAAAAACCTGATGTTCACTGTCTTACTCACAATCGATTACCATTAATTCATAATCGATTGTCATGCAGTCTTGGCTCAGAAACAATCGATTATCATAAGTACATAATCGATTATTTTAGCCCAGATTTTTGAGGCATGTTTAGAAAACATTTTGTCTAATGTAAATATGCATGATTTAAAATCTTTTTGACACAGAATTAAATATGCATGATTTTGGAAAATAGTTTTATGAGAGAGGCCATACTATGAGTCAAGTTATAGGATCGAGATTACAATTTAGAACAACTCAATAACAATTAAAAGCTATATCTTGAACTTCAATCTTATTCGCAACCATTGTGCGCTTGTACTTGAATTCCGTCATATATCAATTTTTGCTTCGTTTGTCATTCATCAAAACCTACAAAAGAGTACACGTTTAGTATATTGCATTGAGAACGTGTTTCTAACACTTTTCAGTTGGATGACTTGTATGTCAGTGTATAAAGAAGTGTGAGATTCAGTGAAACTGTAGTTTCTAAAGAACTAGCTGGGCTTAGAAGTCAGTTCTTTGGTATATAAGGGACCCGAATAGAAGCTGGGTATAGATGATTATATAACTAATCCCTACTACTTTGGTATTTGAGATGTAGTTGCCTGATTTAATGGCTGTTGTTTGTCATGCTCTCTTCCCTAGCTACAT
Source organism: Nicotiana benthamiana (assembly GCA_034376525.1). Classification (NCBI taxonomy): domain Eukaryota; kingdom Viridiplantae; phylum Streptophyta; class Magnoliopsida; order Solanales; family Solanaceae; genus Nicotiana; species Nicotiana benthamiana. Next base: position 28,606,121 of record CM067333.1, on the reverse strand, counting down.
ATATCTGGCTTTGGAGTATGCTCAAGTAGTCAACAAACTGAGGGACTTTTATTGAAGGTTTAAGATCCTCAATTGACACTTAGTATATCACATTATTATTTATTAAAAATTTAAACTTAGAGGGAAGGATGTCGGGGGTTTATCTGGAAACAGCCTCTTTATCCCAAGAAAAGTACAATGTTTCCATCAACAAACAGAAAAGTACAAAAAAAGAAACAACTTCTAAATGCTTTCCTGCTAGATATTATTTATCAATTTACACGTATCTAATAAGGTGGTTTAATTCTTTTGTTATCACTGCTTCGTGGATTCATACTTGGATGTTTAATTGACTTGAGCACATATTACTATGTTGTAATCTTACACCGATTTCCTACAGTGTACTTAAATATTTTCATTCCACAAGATGCTTGGAGGACAACACTTCTAAGAGTGAGGGAAACATTGAAGGCTAAGGAGCTCGAGGAAGACGATTTTACTTAATTTGTTCCCCTTTGAACTATTGTAAACTACTAGTATATCCTTTATGTGATTTTTTTTGTACTGCTTTCAAATATGATACTGTAGTTCTTTGTATTAACAAGACATTAGTATTTGGTTTATTTTCAATATTGTTGATCGTGTATGAAAGCATAAAAATAATTATTACTATTCATGTAATTTAAATTTTTATTATATTTATTACATTTTCATATTAGAGAAGAAAAATGTGGTCACTAAAACTCTGTAAGAAAAGGTTTCTCAAATAGATAAATGATTGTTAATGAAGAGTAACTATACAATTATCGAAGGAAATTTCGGTCGTTAAAAGCACTTGAGTTGACTTAATCCATTATTGTTTTTAAAGAATTTTAACGTCCGGATAACAAGTCAGCGAGAGAAAAATTCTGTCAAAAAACATGTTTAACGACCGAAAATTATGCCGTCGCTAAAGATCCTTTAATGATCAGATTGAAATCCGGTTGTTAACTTTTAACGACCGGTGACGATCGGAATTAGACTTTCAACGACCAAATTTCTCCTTGCTAAAGCCCCATTTTCTTGTACATTTTGCAATTGAAAGATGCATTTAGTTAAGGATTCTGAAATAACCATCCTAGAGGCTACACAGTAATGCACACTGGAGGAGAGTCGTAGAATTGAACTGTCTGCAGCAGACACTTTTACATGAAACATAAGTATAAACACTTATGTGGACGTTGCTGGTGGATAGATGGTAAGGCATCTTCTAATGTCTGTTCCTTTCCAATCATGGACTCAAATGGCATCCACAGTCACTCCACGGGGTTTAAATTACTAGCTTCCAACTTCAATGCTACTTAATTTCATATTCTCAAAGAGAGAGAGAGAGAAAACATTTAATTTTCCTAATTATTGTCGTTTACGTTCAGTACATTGACAATAAAAAAAAATTATCTCATCTAATTAAGCTGACATATAACAATTGATGACTCTTTTTTTGGTAATTTTTTGATGACTCTGCATACCAAGCTTAATACGGTAACGTGAATAATACGTAGAACAATAACTTATATAATCCGTTAAATTGCATTAATAGTGTAAACAAACTTTTACACGGTTAGTATATTGTATAACTTTAACTCTTTTCTTATTTTACTTCTCGTGTGTGCAAAGGGAAGGGTCGTGTTGGGGCTAGGGCCAAGCAGTGGCTGATCCATGATTTTAAAACTATGGATGCTCGCCAATAAAAACATCAAAGAAAATGAAAAATAAATTCAATTGTGGGTGCTCGCTCAATATTTAGCAAAATATTTGTACAGTTGACTATATAACTCTATTAATATGGAGTTGCCTATATAACTCTATTAATATGGTCAAAATTAATGGGTGCTTAAGCACTCAAAACTCCCTATGTGCATCCGCCACTGGGGCCAAGTTAGAGTGTACTTCCTCCGCATCATAATAAGGGTCGTGATTGCTAAATATAATTGTCTCAAATTATTTATCATTGTAGAAGTTCAATATTAAATTGATTATATTTTTTCTTTTTTACTCTTGATAATTTTTTTTAACATAAACGACATTTATTTATTCATTACTAGAATATTTAAACATTACAAAAGGGATGATCTTAAGAATCATTACTACTGGGTAACACATGCATAGCATGTATGTTACCGATATAAGCTAGAGAACTACAGTACTGAAGAGAAATAGTTTGTACAGACTTAGTCCCTCCTTTATCTGCCAGCATCCTGGCCAAGACAAAAGGTGGTGGAAATAGCTAGAATTGTAATTTATTTATCACTAAGTTCTCCACATCATGCTTAGCCAACAGGTGAGCAACTTCATTCCCATGCCTGAATATGTGTTGGAGTTCCACAATGTCCATTTGCTCCAGAAGTGACCTGCAACCACTAATAATGGAATTATAAGTTTTACAGTCTTCACTCATGAAAGAAATTACCTGATAAGCATCTGTTTCTATTATTAGAGGAAGCAAGTTCCTCTCTTTTGCTATGATTAATTCTTTATATAGAGCCATAATCTCTGAGTGAATCAGACTTTAAGCAGAGAATTTTAAGCCAAATTCTATAGTCAATCACCATGATCATTTCTTATTACCCCTCCAATACCTCCTATTTTTTATAAGGAATTAAAAGCCCCGTCTATATTTAGCTTGTACCAATGAATAGGAGGTTTTACCCAAGATATGTAGAGCTTAATATCTTTATCTCAATTAGATTCTCTTTTAGTTAGGAGAGAGTATTCAATAGCTTGGTCTATAATTTTCCCTAGGTGGCTGGTAAGGCAACTATTATTGATATTATTGGAATTCCTAGTGAGCCATATATTCCACATGACAAAAGGGAATAGAGTGTTCCAATTGATGAATTTAGAGGGGATTACAGGGTTACTAGATTTAGCCAAGTTAACCAATTGTTACTATTATGGGCAATGCCATTAGTACCAATTCCCAAACATTGCCAAATGTTACTCGCATTAGGGCATGTAAGGAAAATGTGGCTAAGGCATTCAGAACCATGACGACAAATATTACATTGGTCATCTATATTCATATCTATAGATGAGAGGAATTTCCTACACGGAAGTTTATTAAGATTACAAAGCCACAGAAAGTATCTAATTTTATTAGGGCATTGAAAGTCCCAGACCCAATCACTATTTACTAGGTCATTTTTAGACCTATCTATCAGCCTGTAACAAGATTTGGTTGTGAAAATCCCGCTTGAGTTCATTTCCCATGACAATCCATTAGCCGGGCACTCATCAGAGATAAAAGTAGAGTGAATGTTATCCAGGGTGTATTTTGGAATGTCTAGAGATAGTTTTGAGAAATCCCAAACATTACCTATCCTAACATCACATACTCTAAGGGAATTTTTTATCTTGGTTAGAGGGCCCATCACTTGACTCTTAAGGTTTCCGGAGTTAGTAATCCAATTAGTTTCCCAAAGATTTAAAGTAGAGGCATTATGGATTGACCAAAGGGACCCTTTTTGACAAATTTCCCACCCTTTAATGAGACTTTTCCAAATGAAGGAACCCTTATTAATAGGTTTGTGACTATATTTCTTAATTATATTCATAGCCCAAAGATTGGTGGTGTTATTGGCTAGTCTCCAAGCGAGGCTAGCTAAGAGAGTAAGATTTTTATGACGGGCTTTCCTATGCCCCAGACCACCTTCCTTCTTAGGAGTGCAGACTAAGTCCCAATTGACTAAATGGAGCTTTCTTTTATGATCAATTGCACCCCAAAGAAAGTTCCTTTGAATTTTGTCTATTGTCTTTAGGGTTTTGGATGGAAGTCGGGTAAATTGCATGTAGTGGGCTGGAATGCTGGCTAAGGTAGAAGAGATTTGGGTAGCTCTTCCTGCTAGGTTCAGATTGTTACATTTCCAGTTAGCTAACCTGTTCTTCATTTGATCAATTATAAAATGGAAGTGTCTATGCATAGGAGCATTATTAAGGACAGGGAAGCCAAGATATTTTCCAAAGTTATTACATTCTTTTAAACTTAGGGAAATAGTAAGATTAGTTCTACTAGATTTACTACTGTTTAAAGAGAAAATAATCCTAGATTTGGATAAATTAATAGATTGCCCCGAGTTATTTCAAAAGAGATTTAGGGCATTCTTGATGGAGGAACAAGTTTTGGTATTAGCCTTTCCTATTAAGACAAAGTCATCCGCAATAAACAAGTGAGGGAGAAGGGGGGGGGGGGGGAGTCTTTACCTAATAAGACAGTGTTCCATTTCTTAATATCAACTAAGTGGTTTATGTAATTAGACAACATTTCCATACAAAGGATAAAAATATACGGGGAAATAGGGTTTCGTTGCCTAATTCCTCTGCCAGGTTGGAAGAAAGTAGATTTTGTTCTATTTACAAGAATGGAGGTAGTAGAGGTAGTAATGCAAGACATTATAAGGTTGATAATGTTTGGAGGAAATTTAAAGTAAACAAGAATCTTATAGATAAACGACCATTCAAGCTTATCAAAAGCTTTTTCAAGGTCGCTTTTGATGATGAAAGAACCAACTTTGTCTTTGTTTTTTTTTAAAAGAGTTAATAAGCTCCTGGATAACAGTAGCATTGTCACTAGCCCTTCTATTTTTTATGAAGCTAGTTTGGACGGGGCCGATGATCCTTTGGAGGTAGGGCTTAATTCTATTTGCTATAATTTTTGTAATGATCTTGTATATGGTATTACAAATACTAATAGGTCTAAAATTACTAATGCTATTAGCATTGAGGAATTTAGGGATAAGGCAAATATAAGTAGTGTAAATATCACTAGGGACCTTGTTTGTTTGAACACTTCATGGCAAAAAACTTTTACAGAGTTTCCTATGATACTCTAATACTTATGGTAAAAGAAAGGATGTAACCCATCCGGCTTGGGGGACTTAATGGGTTTAAATGAAAATATAGCACTACTAATTTCACTATCAAGAAGAGGTCTATCTAATAGTGAGAGGTCAATCTTATGATAACTAGTGTGGGAGTTTAGCGGACTAAGGCCCTCAGAAAGGGTGTGATTTGGTTTAAATAAGTCCACAAAATATTCTACACATAGTTAATAATAGCACGATGGTTGTCCAGCCACTTACCTTCTTTATTCATAAAGGAATTTATATGATTTTGTCTTTTTCTATTGGTGGCACTAATTTGGAAGAATTTCGTATTAGCATCTCTCTCATTTAACCAATTGACCCTAGCCCTAAGTTTCCAATAATCCTCCTCAAGTTTGAGGATATTATTATACTTAGTTACTAGGGAATGTTCCAAATTGTTGAGGAAATCACTAGTGCCATAGTTAGGAGAGTTATGAATTCCGTTAATCCTTGCTAGAAGAGATCTTTTTTCCTTAAAAATGCTTACCAAATTGGTCTCGTCCCCAAGTCTTTATAAACTCAGTGAAAGAGTTGATAGAAGGCAAAAGATACTTGTTTCTCCATTCATTTGGACTATATTAACAAAATTTGGATGATTGCACCAAATATTTTCTAAACGAAAAATACCCCAAGAACTATGATTAATATTATTCAGCTTAACTAGGATAGGTTTATGGTCGGAATGGGTTTTGGGGAGGTGGATAATGCTAGACTTAGGAAATTTTTCTAACCATTCCTCATTAGCTAGAATACGATCTAATCTTTCTAGAATAAGAACTTTTTTTCCTGTGATTAGACCAAGTAAATTTACTACCCTTAAAACCTAGGTTTATTAAATTACACGAGTCAATATTATTGCTAATGGTTAAGACTCTTTTAGATTTTAAGGGACGGCCTCCAATTTTTTCGTTAGAGTTTATAATGTCATTAAAATCACCACTTATCATCCAAGGGCCATTATAAGTCTTGGACATTTGGAGGAGGTTCTCCCACATAACATCCCTAATGGAACATTGAGTGCTAACATATACTGATGAAAGAAGCCATGAAAAATTAAAGGGACGTACCTGAAGGAGAGCATGAATCTCTTGGCCAGTACGAGTGAAGTGTTCCACTGTAATGATATCATGGTAATAGAGTACAACCATTTCCCCTGATTGTCCCTCTGCAGGGACTTCTATAATCTCGGAGATATTAAACTCCTATAAGAATGAAGCATGCATATGCATTCTTGTCTCAAGAAGGGCAACTAAACATAGTATATGGGTATTAAGGAGCTCTCTAAATCTTCTACGAAAGTCGTCTTGTTAGCACCGCTAATTTTCCAGAAAATAATTGTAGTTGCTCTATTCATTGGGGGAAGGTGAGGTTGAGACACTGTGTTGTCCATTTCACTGAAGTATGACTCCTCCTCCTCGATGGTACCAGAATTACCGCGTGTTTTCCTACTGTGGGATCTTGAGGAGGCATACATGCATTGAGCATTTTTACATGGTGCTCGGGCAGCTGAAGATGTATTTCTTGCTCCATAATTCTGGGAAGAGTAAGATTTTTACCTCGTTTAGGCTTAAGAACTCTACACTCGGCTGAGTACCTTATGGATAGGGTTCTTATTCTTTCTCTACTTGATGTTGTGGAGGATTTGGTTCTGGAGCATTGGCTTTCACATTGTGTGGATGTGGGTTGACAGGAGTTAGATTTGCTGGATTGAGGGATTCCTGGGTTACTTGGTTGTTCCAGGCCATAAAGATGGGATTGATTGAGATGCTCTCCTCCGATGGAAAGAATGGAAGAGTTTGGAGGAGATTGATGAATTGGTTGGGTGTTGAGGTGATATTCCACTGAGGTTGCATTTCCTGAATTAGGGTGTGACTCATTTGAGGGGCTAAGGGGTGGAGGATATTGTTTATCCAAATCTGGTTCGTGTAGTTTGACATGGCTAGTTTCATGCCCTCTGCTATCAGTTGTGCCAAGTACCTGGAGTTTTGGATGATGATCACCATCTCTTGGACATTGATCTGGATGTTGAATATTATCGCATGTCCTAAGAGGCCTACTTCCGGCCAAGAGGTGGGATGATTGTGCTGGGGTGGCGGTGGTGATGTGAAGAAGAGGGGTTGTGCTTGGAGTTGATTGGGAAGTGGGGCAAGATTTGCCATGTGAGTGATCTTACTTAGACTAGGAATATGCACTAATCTGAACCTCCTTCTTGATGATAGAGGGAGTCGTGGCATTATTTATATTTGAGGAGGGCAGATTATGAGAAGAAGCAATCATAGGGTTTGTGGAGAGGCTGGATTGCTCTGAATTGGAGTGATCAAACATGGGAACTGGTGTGTTACTCTTTATAAAATCTTTTGGAGAGATAGGTGGGGAAACCAGGTGGTCAGTCGAGGTTGGAGCTCCCTTTGCATGCAATTCCAAGTGTAAGGGTTCAATATTAGGGGTAGCCTCAGAAGGAGGAGTAGTGAGATCTTTGGAAGATTGTATTGGGAAAACCGGGTAATTCATATTGCTTATAAAATTGGAATGTTCCACTAATGATCGGGACGGAAGTTCCAATGCATGCTTTGCTTTTGACACTTGTCTAGCTTTGTCTTTTATGGTAGACATGCATTGGTTAGGAGATGTTCTAGAATGGTTTTCATCTAACCTCTTTTCCAAAACCATGGGCTCTACTTGCTTAAGGGAATTATCACTGATTAGAGGATTAGAAATTGGAACATTAGATAATAAATTATTTGCAGAGATTAGTTTAGTGGGTACAATCAAAGAAGATTTTGCAGCCATACCTGGAGTTGAGTGGTACTTACCTGAACTAGGACCAGCTAAGGAGAAGTCTTTCCCTATAGGTTTGGGCTTGTCCTGCTGAGTTAGCTTTGATCCTACAGCTTTTTTCTTGTTTCCAAACGAAACTGTGATCCACTCGTTGTTAGTTTTCAGTTGATTGGTTGTTGCAGCATGCATATGGTTGGTCTTGCTTAAGATGGTTGGAGGAGGCAGGCATTTCATATGACTGTGTCCTAACTTTCCACAGAGGGTGCAACAAAAGTTTTCACCCTCATAGTGTACCATCTGCTTGTAATTGCCAATATAGAAGAATGATTTTACTAGCTTATCCATGGCCACTTCAACACATAGCCGGGCATATCTATCCCTTAACGTTGAGGAGGTACAAGCATCAATCCTTAATGTTTACCAATTGCATTTCCAATTTTCCTTAGAATTTGAGTCATAAAACTCTGTTGGAAGTTGTCGTAAACGAACCCAAACTGCCGACTTTAACTGCTTAGCTTTGCTTGCTACAAAATAGGGTTCCCATTGTTGTACTGATAGATGGAAGCCGTTGATAAACCAATGACCATTATTTAGTGCCTTGGACATATTTTCCTCATTAGAAAACTTAACAATACAATAATCTGCACCTAGGTCAATTAGATTAAAATTTTCATTTGCCTTCCAAAGTTGGGAAATCGTTTTACTGAGGTATTGATGAAGAATGCGTTTTCCCATGAGCTTGGCAATGAGAGAGTACCTCCATGGATAGTCGATTCTCTTTAGATCTTCTTCTGAAACTGATACTTGTAGGTCATTTTTGGCTTCTTTGTTATTTTGTAGCTTAGCTGTTGGAGGAGCCAAGGGCTCTGATTGGAAATCTATCTACATGGATTGGGTTTGAGCCTCACTAATTTGCATCGTATGCTGACTGAATTGACTACTCATAGAGTCGACTAGTATTTGCTTGTAGGATGAGCTTTGGGGTGGAGGCTGTTCCTCCATTGGAGCAGGAGATTAGCAATTATCTGATTGGATAGGATGGTCATTATGAGTACAAAAGCTAGATGAATTAGCCATGGGATTGTTTGGGTGTGTTGAATGGCCTATGTCTGAAAGCTTTGGAGGGATTTGTGTAGTAGAATGACTATGTAGTGGAGTTAGTTCCACGGAGATTCAAAGGAGTTTAGAGAGAAGTAAGAACTTCTCCCTCTCAAGGTTGAGAATTTTTATTCTTGATAATCAATTGCATTCATATTTAGTAAAAATATGGATAATATCATTGATAGAGATGACACATAAATTGAGAAAATATTTACTAAGCATAAAATAGTCAAAAACTATTCTTTCTTAAGAGGCATGGACAAGAAAATTACGGCATCTATTATGAGACGGAGGGAGTAGTGTATGAGTTTAGTTGAACTCAATATTTTGTTGATGTCGCTATCATAGAGTTTAAAATTCATCAAATTTTAATACCGATTCCGCAATGATGTAAGGAAACAAATGATCATCAAAAGCATAGTAAGTAAGCTATCAGTGTCATTAATGATAAGGAAGTGGGAGTTAGGGAGCCTGTTTAAAAGTCCAAAATTAGCAAGATTTATGTGTATTTAGGAGGGGCTTAAATGGGGATTTTGCTCCCAAATGGGATGCCGACTTGCTGGATTAACTTCCAAAAAGAAGACAATGGCTGTATGGTTTTCGGACAGTCAAATCATACTACTTCAAGGTAACAAGATTTCTGCAGAGGGACCACAATATTGTACCTTATGGTTTCAACCCATGTGCTACTTTTTGTACAACGATGACAATGTTTCTATTTCGATATTATGAAAGCTGTGACAACCAATCACCATACATATATATTTCATATGTGATAAAAACATCTTTGCTGCTCTACTAGTATTGACACCAAATATTCATCTAAAAGTTTAACATTACAACACATGCATTCAAGATGCCAACTGTTACCAGTTCACATTCCTACTCTCCAAGCCTTCAAGGTTACACCACATATATACTTTTGGAATCATTCGACTCAGAAAAAATTATTACAAACCATGATTTATATCAAAATAGTAAGTGAATGACATAAATTTACATGTATACTTCAATCAATAAATTATGGTTAATTCATATAAAGTTTCAACTCATTTTATCTTCTCAATATATGTTGAGCTATAACAATGTCACGACCCAAACCTCAGTCGTGATGGCGCCCAACACCTTGTTAGGCAAACCCGACCATTACAACATTTCCAGCCAACTCATTAACTAAAAATACCAAGTTTAACAAAAAATTCTCAGTTTGCTATTAATAGGAACAATTCAGAATACCCTAACAAAAGTAATAACAATCCAAAAGATCCGACGTCGCAAGTCAGAGCCTTTAGATACAACTGATCAATATCCTATATAAAGTAAATCTAGATGCAAAAGTATAAGATAGATAAGAGAAGAAATGGGGTCCTGTGGACGCCAGCAGCTACCTCGATATCTCCGGTACTGAACTGGACAGCAACAGATAATCACAGCTAAGCCTCCGGGATCCCTCTATCTGGACATAGAGTGCAGGGAGTAGAGTGAGTACTCCAGCTCAGTGAGTAATAGTAATAAATAACGGCCGAAAATAAGAAATCCTGTAGGAACACTATACAGTTCTAAAATCAGCAGTGAAGACAGTAAATATGTGCTAAGCAGGGAAAAGAAAACTGATAAAACTCCTCTATCTGTCTGTCAATTTAGTAACACTGCTGCGGCGTGTAGCCCGGTCTAATATAATGTATAATACTGCGGCGTGCAGTCCGATCCAATATAATATATATAATAATGCGGCACGCAGCCCGATCAAATAGAAATAGTCGACTGCGCTCAAGGGGTGTGTGCTGATCCGGAGGGGCTCCTTCAGCCCAAGCGCTACAATACTGTGGCGTGCAGTCCAATCCATATAATATATTACTGCGGCGTGCAGTTCGATCCATATATAATATACTACTGCGGCGTGCAGTCTGATCAAATACATGTATATGTATATACTGCTGTGGCGTGCAGCCCGATCCAGTATATATCAAATACCATCACTATGGGGTCCTTGACCCCTCTCAGTCAATATAGACTTGGCCTCTCGGGCCCACTCAGCTAAGACAGGGTATTCAACCCTAGGTAATTCTCATTTACAGTGCAAATTCATAAGTCAGGTTTATTTCATGATTCATAGTTGAGGACATGACTGAGAGTATAAGTTCAATAGGTAAGGCGAGGTCAATCAATTCAACATGCTCCCTATGGGTTCTACATATCGGCACAAGGTCCCAATCATGGCGACTTACCCAATATATATAGATATAAGCTCAGCCTCGATCAAAAAGTACAGTAAGTCATCAATCCGGATGGACCCAGTCCAAATCCTCAATAGTAACATCACCATGCTCATCACACGACGCGTGTTTCATCTCAAAATAGCACTGCATAGTACAAATACGGGGTTTCAAACCCTCAGTATATCATTTACAACTTGCCAAAATCCTAGCTCGTCTTGCGCTTTCCTCATAAATCGACCTCATCGATTGTAGAATCCCTAATAAATTCCCATTGAAACCCTCTTCAATCTCTACCAAAAAGCTTCCAAGTTGGTCAAAAATGGAGGAAGTTAGGAATGAACTCACGGAATGAATTAAATGTTTTAAACCTTTCAGCAATTTCCGCTTCTGCGGTCCCGTAACCGCCTTTGCGGGACCGCTTCTGTGTCTAAATGACCGCTTTTGCGATTTTTCCTTTAAATCTTAAGCCTCCACATTTGCGACCCGAAACCCGCTTCTGCGGATTCCCCTTTCCGCTTCTGTAGCTTTCTTTCCGCTTCTACGGACCCGCAGAAGCGACATCCAGTCCGCTTTTTTGCGGTAGCCACTCTGGCCCCCTCAAGGCCGCTTCTACGATGGACCTGGCCATATCTGCGGAATCGCTTTTGCGGCTCCTTTTTCGCAGATGTGGAAATACTATAAGCCAGATTTCTTATTCATGCAACAGCTCTAAAAACCTCCACTCAACCACAAGAAATTACCCGGAGGCCCCCTGGACCTAAACCAAAAGCACTAACCAGACCTAATACTTCATCCAAACTTGTTCAAATCATCAAAACGTTAACGGTAAAATCAAAGTCCTCAATTATGATCATATCAAAGTCTAAATTTCTTACAAACTTCCGAATTGCATTTTCGATCAAAAACCCGAACTGACCACTCCGAATGACGTGAAACTTTGTACGCATATTATAAAATCACCTGACGGAGCTGCTAAAACTCTCGGAATCCCATTCCGAGCCTCGGATCATAATCCCACCTATCAACCGGAATCCACCAAAATTCAAACTTAGCCAATTCAAGCCTAATTCTACTCCGGACATCCAAATTAAATTCCAATTTCGCTCCTAAGTCACAAATCATCCCCCAAAGCTAATTGAGTCATCAAAAATGACATCCGAGCGCTCTAACCGAGTAGTCAACTCCCAGTTGACATTTCCAAAACAAGCTCCCTTATAAGAGACTAAGTGTCTCATTTCCATCAAAACCAATCCAAACCTACCCGATCAACACAAATACTGATATAGGAACATAATGAAACATAATTGGAGGGAAATGGGGCCATAACTCACGTGACGACGGGCCGGGTCGTCACATCCTCCCCAACTAAAACAAATGATCAACCTCGAGCGGGTCAAGAAACATAGCTGGAGTCTCAAACAAGCGAGGATATCTGCTCCGCATCTCCAGCTTGGTCTCCCAAGTGGCCTCCTCCACGGTCCGACCTCTAATGCACCGTCACCGAAGCTATGTCCTTTGATCTCAACTTTCGAACCTGACGACCAAAAATAGCCACTGGCTCCACATCGTAGGTCAAGTCCTCATCCAACTGGATCATGCTGAAGACTAATACATGAGACGGGTCCCCAACATACTTCTGGAGCATAGAAACATGGAACACCGAGTGAACTCCTAACAAGCGGGATGAAAAAGCAAGCATATAGGCCACCTCCCCAATCCTTCTAATTATCTCAGAATGTCCAACGAACCGCGGACTCAGCTTCCCTTTGTTTTCGAACCTCATAATGTGTTTCATAGGAAAAACATTCAACAAGACCTCCTCGCCCACCATATAAGATACATCTCGAACCTTCCGGTCCGCATAACTCTTCTGACGCGACTGAGCCGTATGAAGTCTCTCCTGAATCACTTTCACCTTTTCTAAGGTATCCTGAACTAACTCTGTCCCCAATAGTCTAGCCTCACCAGGCTCAAACCAGCCAACCAGAGATCTACATCGTCTTCCATATAAGGCTTCATACGGCCCCATCTGAATGGTGGACTGATAGTTGTTGTTATAAGCAAACTCTGTAAGTGGCAAAAACTCAGCCCATGAGCCTCCAAAATCAATACCACAGGCGCGCAACATGTCCTCAATCTCTAGATAGTACGCTCGGACTGTCCGTCCGTCTGAGGATGAAATGACGTGCTCATCTGTACCTGTGTGCCCAAATCCTGATGAAAAGTTCTCCAGAACTGGGAAGTAAACTGAGTACCCCTATCAGAGACAATAGAAATTGGGACCCCATACAACCGCATAATCTCCCGTATGAAAATCTCTGCTAACCGCTCCGAGGAATAGGTGGTACGCATCAGAATGAAGTGCGTGGACTTGGTTAGCCTATCCACAATCACCCAAAAAGAATCAAAGTTCTTCGAGGTATGAGGGAGACCACTCACAAAGTCCATAGTAATCCTCTCTCATTTCCACTCCAGAATATCCATCTGCTGAAGTACACCACCGTGTCTCTAATGTTCATACTTGACCTTCTGGCAGTTGAGACACCAAGCCACAAAACTCATAATATCTTTTTTCATTCTCCTCTACCAATAATGCTGCCTCAAATCCTGGTACATTTTTTGCGGCACCCAGATGGATGGAATACCGCGAGCTGTGGGCCTCCTCTAATATAACCTCTCGGAGCCCATCCACATTGGGCACGCAAATCCGACCCTGCATCCGCAACACACCATCATCACCAGTAGTCACATCTCTGGCATTATCATGCTGGATCTTGTCCTTTAGGACAAGCAAATATGGGTCATCATACTGGCGCTCTCTAATGCGATCATACAAGGAAGATTGGGAAACCACACAAGCCAATACCCGAATGGGCTTAGAAATATCTAACCTCACCGTCCGAGTTAGCCAAGGCCTGAACGTCAACTACAACGGGCCTCTCCCTAACTGGAATATATGCCAAGCTGCCCATACTAACTGCCTTATGGCTCAAAGCATCAGCTACTACATTGGCTTTCCCGGGATGATACAAAATGGTAATATCATAATCCTTGAGTAACTCAAGCCATCTCCGCTGCCTCAAATTGAGATCCTTCTGCTAATACAAGTGTTGAAGACTGCGATGGTCCGTGAACATATCACAGGATACGCCATATAGATAGTGCCTCCAAATCTTCAAAGCATGAACTATAACAACCAACTCTAAGTCATGAACAAGGTAGTTCTTCTCATGGGGCTTTAACTGACGCGAAGCATACGCAATAACTCTACCCTCCTGCATCAATACACACCCTATCCCAACTCTCGAAGCATCACAATTTACCGAGTAGGAGCTTGAATCTAATGGCAATACTAGGGAGTTGTGGTCAAAGCTGACATGAGTTTTGGGAAGCACTCCTCGCATTGATCTGACCATGCAAATGGAGCATTATTCTGTGTTAACTTTGTCAAAGGCGAATCAATAGATGAAAAACCCTGAATGAACCTGCGGTATTAACCCGCCAAATCGAGGAAACTCCTAATATCAGTAGCTGAGGGCGGCCTAGGCCAACTATGCACCGCCTCGATCTTCTTTGGGTCAACCTGAATACCATCACTGGACACCACGTGTCCAAGGAAAGCCACGGAACTGAGCAAGAACTCATACTTGGAGAACTTTGCATAAAGCTTCTTCTCTCTCAACCTCTGCAATACCACCCTCAAGTGTTGCGCGTGCTCCTCATGTCTACGCGAGTACACCAGAATATCATTAATAAACAAGATCACAAAAGAATCTATATATGGCCGAAATACAATGTTCATCAAGTGCATGAAAGCGGCAGGAGCATTAGTCAGCTTAAATGACATAACCAGAAACTCATAATGTCCATATCTCATCCTAAAAGTTTTCTTCATGATATCAGAATCCCTAGTCTTTAGCTGGTGATAGCCTGAACGGAGATGAATCTTAGAGAATACCGTTGCCCCCTAAAGCTGGTCAAACAAATCCTCAATATGGGGTAGTGGATACTTGTTCTTCAGTGTCACTTTGTTCAACTGCCTGTAATCAATGCACAATCTCATTGTGCCATCCTTCTTCTTTACAAAAAACACCGGTGCACCCCACAGTGACACACTCGGGGGAATGAACCCCTTATCTAGGAGTTCCTGCAGGGCTCCTTCAACTCCTTTAGCTCTGCCGATACAATCCGATAGGAAGGAATAGAGATGGGCTAAGTGCCCGGCACCAAGACAATACCGAAATAAATATCCCTATCTGGCGCCATGCCAGGCAGGTCTTCTGGAAACACATAAGGAAATTCCCTCTCCATGGGAACCGAATCAAGACTAGGAGCCTCAGCTCCAATATCCCTTACAAATGCTAGATATGATAAACATCCCTTCCTAACCATCCGCTGGGCCTTTAAGAAAGAGATTACCCTTTTGGGTACATAATCATTCGTACCACACCACTCGATCCTCGGAATACCCAGCATAGCCAATGTGACTGTCTTGGCGTGACAGTCCAGAATGGCATGACAGGGTGATAGCCAATCCATGCCAAAAATAACATGGAAATCTAGCATGCTCAATAGTAGTAAGTCAACTCGGGTCTCCAGACCCCCAATAGTAACAAGACAGGACCGATACACGTGGTCCACAATAATAGTATCACCGACCGGGTCAATACGTGCACAGGTAACACAAGACACCTTCGAGTCTTACCCAAATGATGAGCAAAGTAAGAAGATACATAGGAATAAGTGGATCCGGGACCAAATAAAGCCAAGGCATTATTGTGGCAGACTGAAATAATACATGTGATAACAGCATCCAAAGCAACAACATCTGACATGCCCTGAAGAGCGTAGAAATGAGCCTGACTACCACCGGATCGGCCTCCCCCTCTAGGGCAACCCCTAAGCCTGACTCTCACCCCTAGCTGGCTGAGCGGGTTGTGAAGACACTGGGCCAGAAGATGAAGGCTGGCCCCTCTGCTGAGATGAACTGGATTCACGGCGGGGACACTTCCTCCACATATGCCCAAACTCGCCACACTCATAAAAACTCCCTGGCACTAGGGGCTAGGACAAAAAGGAACCCCCCGCACTAGAGTTGCTAGCTGAAGAACTCGACCGGGATAAACCCTGAACAGATGGGGCATGAGACGAACTCTGCACTTGAAGTGCACTCAGAGATGGCTGACCTTGATGAAAGCCCTGATAACCCCGACCAGAAGATGAACCATGGTACTCTGAGCGAGCTGGCTTTGGAGGCCTGAAAGAATGACCCCTACTCTGCTGAAACTGGCCCCTAGACGGAGCACCACTGGAGCTACCTGATCCTCGAAGCCTCTTAGCCTCCCTCTCATCTTTCTCCTAACGACGATCCGTCTCAATATCACAAGCTATATCCACTGCCTCATCAAAGGTATGGCTCAGACCCTCTCTCGAGTCATCAGAATACGGATGGGATAAATGAGTCCATCCACAAATCGCCTGATCCTCTCCTGATCATTCAGAACCATCCACAGAGCATAGCAGGCTAACTCTGAGAATCTCACCTTATACTATGTCACAGATATATCCCCCTGACGAAGCCACTCAAACTCCCTGCGCAACTTCTCCCTCTGCAACCGTGGTACCCACTTCTCCAGAAAGATAGTGGAGAACTCCTGCCAAGGCAACGGAGCTGCACCTACCAGCCTACGCTGCTCATATGCCTCCCACCATGTGAAGGTTGCTCGTGAGAACTGAAAAATGGTAAAAGATACACTGCTCGTCTCTAAGATCCCCGTTGTCCGAAGCATGCATCGACACTTATCGAGAAACCCCTGGGCATCCTCGCCCGGAATACCGCTGAAAGTAGGGGGCGAAAGGCTGTTGAACCTCTCAAGACGACGTTGCTCGTCATCTGGCATCACTGGCAAACCATCACCCTGAACTGGAACAACTGGCTGAAATGGGGCAATTGGCTAAACTGGTGGTGCCTCCGGTGTCTGCAAACACTGCACGCCCTGCTTAGGAGTGCGAGCTGCGGGGGTCTGATGACCACCCCCAATCTGAGATGTAGCTTGCAGCAGTAGTGGCCGAGACTGCTTGAGCCAGGCTTGTGCAAACCGATAAAATCTGAGCTAGGGCCTCCTGAAGACCCGTAATCGCAATAGGCACAACTGTTGCCTGGGAAGGTGCTGCTGGAACCTCTATAGCTCGAGGCTAATCCTGAGTGGGGGTAACTGGTAGGACAACCGGTGCTATCCCTGCTTCTCTTCCTCGACCACGACCACGGCCGCACCCTTGGCCTCTAGTGTGTGGCAATGGTGGTCGTCCGCCACATCTGGTAGCACACGTTCTCGCCATCTGCGAGAGAATAGAATACAGAAGTTTAGTTCTCGGATCAACAAAGTCGCACGAAAAGAATTTCAAGAATATGAAGTTTTTCCTAAAGGTTCTGAAGCCTCTCGAGGATAAATACATACGTTTCCGTATCAATCCACGAGACTCTACTAATCTGGCTCATGACCCGCGAGGCCTGGTAACCTAGGCTCTGATACCAACTTGTCATGACCCAAACCCCGGTCGTGAAGGCGCCTAACACCTTGTTAGGCAAGCCAGACCATTAAAACCGTTCAAGCCAACTCATAAACTTAAAATACCAAAGTTTAACATAAAATTCTCAGTTTGCTATTATTAGGAACATTGCAGAATACCCTCACAACAGTAATAATAGCCTAAAAGATCCGGTGTCGCAAGTCAGAGCCTCTAGATACACCTTATCAATATCCTATACAAAGTAAATCTAGATGCAAAAGTAAAGATAAATAAGAGGAGAAATCGGGTCCTGCGGACGCTGGCAGCTACCTCAATATCTCTGGTACTGAACTGGATAGCAGCAGATAATACAGCTAAGCCTCCGGGATCCCTGTATCTGCACACAGGGTGCAGAGAGTAGAGTGAGTACTCCAACTCAATGAGTAATGGCAATAAATAACGACTGAAAATACGAAATCCTGTAAGAACATATACATTTCTAAAATTAGCAGTGAAGGCAGTAAATATGTGCTAAGCAGGGAACGAAAACTGATAAAACTTCTCTATCTGTCCGGCAATTTACTAACACTACTGCGGTGTGCAGCCTGGTCCAATATAATGTATAATACTATGGCGCGCAGTCCGATCCAATATAATATATATAATACTGCGGCGTGCAGCCCGATCCAACAGATATAGTCGACTGCGCTCACTGGGGTGTGTGCATACTCCGGAAGGGCTCCTTCAGCTCAAGTGCTACAATACTGCGACGTGCAATCCAATCCAATACATGTATATGTATATAGTGGTGAGCCGTGTAGACCGATCCGGTATATATCACATACCATCACTATGGGGTCCTTGACCCCTCTCAGTCAATATAGACTTGGCCTTTCGGGCCCACTCAACTAAGACAGAGTATTCAACCGTAGGTAGTTCTCATTTAGGGTGCAAATTACTAAGTCCGATTTATTTTATGATTCATGGTTGAGGACAGGACTAAGAGTATGAGTTCAATAGGTAAGGTGAGGTCAATCAGTTCAACATGCTCCCTAAGGGTTCTACAGATCGGCACAAGGCCCCAATCATGGCGACTAGCCCAAAATATATAGATATAAGCTCAGTCTCGGTCAAAAAGTACAGTAAGTCATCAATTGTGATGGACCAAGTCCAAATCCCCAGCATTAATATCACCACGCTCATCACACGGCGCATGTTTCATCTCCACATAGCACCACATTGTGCAAATACGGGGTTTCGAACCCTCATTATATCATTTACAACCATTACTCACCTCAAACCGGCCAAAATCCTAGCTGGCCTTGTGCTTTCCTCGCAAATCTACCTCCTCGAGTGCATAATCCCCAATCAATTTCCGTTGAAACCCTCTTCAATCTCTACCAAAAAGCTCCCAAGTTGGTCAAAAATGGAGGAAGTTAGGAATGAACTCGCGGAATGAATTAAATGTTTTAAACCCTTCAGCGATTTTCTCTTCTGTGGTCCCATAACCTCCTTTGCAGGACCGCTTCTGTGTCTAAAGGACCGCTTTTGCGGTTTTTCCTTTAAATCTGAAGCCTCCGCTTTTACGACCCCAAGCTCGCTTCTGCAGATTCCCTTTTCCGCTTCTCTGGCATCCTTTTCGCTTCTGCGGACCTGCAGAAGCGACACCCAGTCTGCTTTTGCGGTAGCCACTCCGGCCCCCTCAAGGCCGCTTCTGCCATTGACCTGGCTACATCTGCAGAATAGCTTTTGCGGCTCCTTTTACGTGGATGCGGAAATACCATAAGCCAAATTTCTTTTTCATCCAACAGCTCAAAAAACTTCCGCTCAACCACCAGAAATCACCGAGGCCCCGGGACCTTAACCAAAAGCACACACCAGACCTAATACTTCATCCAAGCTTGCTCGAATCATCAAAATGCTACTAGTAACATCAAAATCCTCAATTATGATGAATTCAAAGCCTAAATTTCTTACAAACTTCCGAATTGCATTTTCGATCAAAAACCCAACCTAACCACCACCGAATGAACTAAAACTTTGCACTCATATAAAAAATCACCTGACGGAGCTGCTCAAACTCTTGGAATCCTATTACGACCCTCAGATCATTATCTCACCTATCAACCGGAATCCGCCAAAATTCAAACTTTGCCAATTCAAGCCTAATTCTAATCCGGACCTCCAAATTAAATTCTTATTTTGCTCCTAAGTCACTAACCATCCTCCGGAGCTAACTAAGTTTTCAGAAGTCACATCCGAGCCCTCTAACCGAGTAATCAACTTTATGTTGACTTTTCCAATACAAGCTCCCTTGTAAGAGACTAAGTGTCTCATTTCCATTAAGACCAATCCAAAAACCACCTGATCAATACAGATACTGATAGAGGAACATAAAGAAACATAACTGGAGGGAAGCGGTGCAGTAACTCATGTGACGACGGGCCGGATCGTCACAAATAACCCAATGACACTTCTAACAAGGTGTGATATTATTCGCTTCGGATCAAGCTCCTACAATTTTTTCAAAAAAGCCTCACATTATTTATAGATTTATATGTAGATTCTCAATCGTTGCAAGGAAAATATATGTGCCACAAGAAATATTTACACTATATTTATCATGTGTAGCTATACTTCCCAAAAAATTACTATTCCTAGCTATATTTGACTTCATAGCAAATCATCTATGCTATTGAAACAAAAGATCAATGGTTTTGAACTGAAATAAGAGAACATCAAGCTCTTGTAGCTCAGTTGGTAGAGCACCCGCTTAGTAAATAAAGGTCTTGAGTTTGACTCCCGTAATAAGTTGGTAATAATTGAACGGTAGCTATGAATAGCAATTAGGCAAACTATGGCTACATATGATAATTAGGCGTTAATGTGTAATGGTTTACAGAAGTTTCTCTCTTTCCAACTACCAAAATTAGACTTTGTTCACACATCTAACAATCTCCCCCTCGAACAAAGTTTCAGGTGGCCTACTACCACGATGTAATTCACCGGTCTCTCTCTCGAACCATATTTACGTGGCCCATCACCACAATTCATGAGTCAATTTATTAGATTTACTTTGTGTCATCTACATAGTTAGAGTATTTATGACAGCTGAGCCTGCAACTAGCTTAGGTACTTCTTGTGTGCGCGTCTCCAAGCTCATAAAGGTAAGCAAACCAAGTCCCGCACCATCCCTCATACATCGTCATATTCGTTCTACCAAACATGAGCTCTGATACCAGTTGTTGGGCTCAACCAGCACACATATACTCTTAACATTATGATATTATCCATTTTAAATCGAAACAAGAGTTCTTTTTTCCAAAAGACTTCATTTGTTCGCACATTCAACACAATAGTTAGAAAGCAACATTGTTTGGAACAAATATCAATAGACAAATATTTTTCTATAAGCCATTGAATTCTTTTTTCTGTTTTTAACTCATTCAGCATGTGTAAAAGAAGTAAGCTTGGCTTTTCTCATAAATGTCAAGCTTGAAATTTTTATCTTTAACAGTTTCTCTATGTTGAGAGAAGATGGCTTTCTCAGTTATGTCACACATTAAAAGACATTGACTATATATCCTAAGCAAAGACTTTCAGGAAATCAAATAGATTGCAAAAAAGAATGGAAATACGTAATCGCTGGGAAGATTCTACTATTTTATCAACTCCTTCGTAGTTCTACTGGATTATAAAGGTGTAAAATGACCAAAACAGCTTACTACATCAAAGCTAACTATATAGAGTTTCGATTTGGCGACGGGTTTACGCTAACTTTTTTCTTAGCATTTGTGACGTCATTCTGATGAAAGATCAAATAAATATTCTACAACTAATTCAGATCTTAATTTAGAAAAAAATAAATATTATAGAATATCTTCGAATATATTTTAGCACATCTCCCTATCTAAATTAGCATAAAAACCAACGCGTTTGCATATTGTGTGAGAGTAAAATCGGGGATAAAGTTACTCCCGATTCCCTGATAAAGAAACGAGAGGGAATCATGGTCTGGTATGACATCAAGTAAAGCAGAGGGGTTCCAAATTTCTGAACTCGGGGAGGACGAATGGTGCACCTAGACTAGATACGAAACATTGGGTCCGAGCAGAATAAAATTTCGAGACTATGGGAAAAACGGTTAAGCATGATAAGCGGGAACCCATAATATCCACCCTCAACCCAACATTACGGTGCGAATCTCGCCCTGTATCAACTACAAATCAATATTTATTGGGAAGAGGAGATTTTTACTTATTTAGACTTATACTAGGATTGAAACTTCCCTACTATATGTTCATAATGTTTGTCAGCCACTTATTTATCAGGTTGCAACCTAGCTCGTCTCGAGCGCTCGACCGAAGTCAATTTTCAGCGTTTAACTAAATGTCAAGCTCAATTATTCATCACGTTTGGTTGGATTGTTTTTGTTTTACTTTACTTTAGTTATTTTTCATTCGTAGATTAGTCGTGTTAAATTAAATCAAATATTTCTTAAGGATCCTTAAGGAATGTACAAATTTAATTGTTACTCATTATAAGGGTAAACACATTCTATTCCTAAATAAAAAGCGTGAGAATGATCTATGAAAGAATTTGAGTTATATACACCGTGTAAATATTATTTATAATGAAATTAATATATTTTAGTAAGTGATATATTAATATCGTTTAATATGTAAAAGTAGGTTTGTTCTATGTAATTAATTTATTAATGGCGTGGTTACATAAATATATTTTTACACCGTTAGCGCACATAACAGAAAAATATTTTTCTTACTCGTGTGTACCTATAGTTGGACATTGTTATCTGGCCAATTCTAAAGCTAAAGCTTTTGAATCTGACGTAAATAATTCTAAAGCTAAGCTTTTTAACGGAAGGAGCTAATTGGCACAACATAATTGTTTAGTGAGATAAGGTCTAGCTTCTCTAAAAAAATACTTTTGCTCCTTCATGGAAATAACACCACTATATACTCATACTACTACACAAATCCCTCCAAAGCCACCAGACTTCGGCCAATCCACATCCGACCAATCCTATGGCAACATCATCTAGCCCTAGTAATCATAATAACCATAATATCCAAGCAGATACCTACTCTAAATCTGCTCCAATAGATGAACAACTCTCACTCCATAGTTCCTCCTACAAGCAAATTCTGCTCGGTTCCATGGGTAGTCAATTCACTCATCACTGATGGATCAGTGATGCTCAAGTTCAATCCATGCAGATGGATCTCCAGTCAGAGCTTCTGACCTCTCATCCAACTAAGCTAAAAAATAACAACGAGGCCAATGATGATTTACTAGTCTCAGTCTCAGAAAAAGACCTACAGAGAATCTACCATCCATGGAGGTAGTCTCTAATCATCAAGCTCATGGGAAAACGTATACTCCATCAATATCTCAGTAAAAAAATTTCCCAACTCTGGAAACCCAATGAGAATTTTAATCTAATCGACGTAGGTGCACATTACTTTATTGTTAAGATTTCAAAAGAAGAAAATATGTCCAAGGCATTAAACAACGGACCTTGGTTAATTAATGGCTTCCACCTCTCAATCCAAAGATGGGAACCCCATTTTGTAGCAAGCGAAGCTAAGCAGCTTAAATCGGCAGTTTGGGTTTGACTACCACAACTCCCTATAGAGTTTTATGAATCTCTAATTTTAAGGAAAATTGGAAGTGCAATTGGAAGGCTTTTGAGAATAGATGCTTGTACCTCCTCTACATTAAGAGGAATATATGCACGATTATGCGTTGAAGTAGCAAGAGATAAACTTGTGAAACCATTTGTGTACATAGGCAATTACAAACAGATGATTCATTATGAGGGGGAAAATTTCCTTTGCACTCTTTGTGAAAAGTTAGGGCATACCCATACGAAGTGCCTATCCCCTCCCCCAATCACCTTAACTAGTAATAATCACAAGCATGCAGAGACAACCAATAAACATGTAGTTACCAACGAGTGGATCACAATATCGTTTAACAAAAAGAAAAAAGTTGCAGGATCAAATTCCATACAGCACGGAAAGCTCAAATCTGTAGGGAATGACTCCACTACTGCTGGCCCTAGCTCAGGTAAGTATTACTCAAGCCCAGGTATATCTGCAAAACCTTCCTCAATTATATCCTCTAAACAAAACTCTGCAGGAAAATTATTACCTAATGCTCTGAGCAATAATCCATTAATCTGCAACAAACCCCTTAATCGAGTAGAGCACATGGTTTTGGACAATAGGTTAGAAGAAAATCAATCTAGTATCTTAACTAACTAATGCATGCAACCCATAGAAGACAAAGATAGCCAAGTGTCTAAAGCCAAGAATACTTTGGGAATTTCGTCCCAATAATTAGTGGAACATTCTACTACTACAAACAACAGGAATTACCCGGATGTCCCTATACAACCCTCTAATGAACTTACTAATTCCCAACCTGAGACTACCCCTATCCATGATAGCCTACACTTGGCATTACATGGAAAGGTCGAAGCCTCCTCCACTAACCACCTTAATTCCCCATCCATCTCCCCAAGAACTTTTATAAAAAGTCACATGCAATCCAGCATGCAAAATAACTCCATTTCTGATCAACCTAGCTCTCCGCCAAACCCTACAATTACTTCTCCTCATAAACTAACTTCCTCGTTTCTATATAATGCCAAGGCTTCCTGTAACATCAAGAATACGGTTCAGGCTAGTTCACATTCCCAGCCAAAACAGGATCCCTCACATGGCCAATCCACCTCCACTCCCGCACCAGGTCCAAACGCAACGCCTCTCCTTCACATCCCCACTACCACCCCAACACTATCAAACAACCTCTTAGCTGGAAGCAGGTCTACTGGGACATGCGATAACATTCAACATTCAGATCAATGGCCAGGAAATGGTGATTATCATCCAAAATTCTAGGTACCTGGCCCAGTTAATATCGGAGGGCATGCAACTATCCATGACCAACTACACGAACCAGATCTGGATAAACAACATTCTTCACCTTTTAGCCCCTCACATGAGTCACACTCTAATACAGGAAATGCAACCTAACTGGAATATCACCCAAACACCAAATATTCATCAATCTCTCCCAGAATTCCATTCTTTTCCTCGGAGGAGAGCATTTCAATCAATCCTATCATTATGGCCTGGAACAATTAAGTAACCTAGGAAACTCTCAATCCACCATACCTAACCCCTGTCACCTTACCCCAAAACAATGTTCAAGCCAATGCTCCAGAACAAAATCCTCCACAACCTCCAGTAGAGGAAGAAGAAGAACCCCATCCATAAGGTACTCAGCCGACTGTAGAGTTATTAAGCCTAAACGAAGTAGAAATACTACTATTCCCGGAACTATGGAGCAAGAAAGACATCTTCAACTACCCGAGCACTATGTACAAATGCTTAATGCATGTACGCCCTCCTCAAGATCCCACAGTAGGAAAACACGCAGTAATTCTGGTACCATCGAGGAGAAGGAGCCACACCTCAGTGGAGAGGGTCACCTCAATGTTACAACCCCAACTTCCCCCAATAAATAGAGCAACTACAATTATTTTCTAGAATGTTAGGGGTGCAAATAATGAAGATTTTGTAGAAGCTTTAGAGAGCTCCTCGATACTTATAGACCATGTTTGGTTGCCCTTCTTGAGACAAGGATGCACATGCATGCCATCTCCTTGAGGAATTCAATTTCTCTGAGCTCATAAAAGTCCCTGCAGAGGGACAATCGGAGGGTATGGTTGTTCTCTATAATCACGACAAAATAACAGTGGAACATTTCACTCGTACTGGCCAAGAAATTCACGCTCTCCTTTAGGTACTCCCCTTTAATTTCACTTGGCTTCTTTCATCTGTATATGCTAGTACTCAATCTTCTCTTAGGGATATTATGTGGGACGATCTAATTCAAATGTCTAGGAATTACACTAGCCTATGGATGATAGGTGGTGATTTTAATGACATTATAAGCACTATTGAAAAAATTGGAGGCCGTCCCTAAAAATCTAATAGAGCCTTAACCATTAGCAAAAAATATTGACTTGTGTGACCTAATAGATCTAGGTTTTAAAAGTAGTAAATTTACTTGGTCTAACCATGGAAAAAAACTGGCCTAATTATGGAAAGACTTGATCGTATATTAGCTAATGAGGAATGGTTGGAGAAATTCCCTAAGTCTAGTATTATTCATCTCCCAAAACCCATTCCGACCATCGATCCATCCTCATTAAACTTAGCAACATAACATAGTTCAGGAAGTATATTTCGATTAGAAAATATTTGGTGCAATCATCCTAATTTTGGTAACATAGTCAAGGGCCAATGGATGAATAAGGAACTTCTACCTGCTATTAACTCTTTTAGGAAGTATATAATGAATTGGGGTCAATATCAATTTGGTAGTATTTTTAAGGAAAATAGTTCTCTACTAGCTAGAACTAATGGTATTCAAAGTTCCCCTAAATATGGTAATAGTGCTTTCCTTAACAACTTGGAATATTCTCCAGTAACTAAGTATAATAATATTCTTAAACTTGATAAAGATTATTGGAAACTTAGAGCTAGGTTGAATTAGTTAAACGAGGGAGATGGTAATACTAAATTCTTCCAAATTAGTTTCACCAACAGAAAGAGACAGAACCACATCAGTTTCTTTAGGAACAAGGAAGGAAGGTGTCTGGATAATCATCGTGCTATAATTAGCTATTTGCTAGAGCATTTTGTGGAATTATTTAGTACAAATCACACCCTTTCCGAGGCCACAAATTCCCTGAACTCCCCCACTAGTTTTCATAATATTTATCTCTCACATTTAGATAAGCCTCTCCTTGACAGTGAAATTAGTAATGCTATATTCTCCTTGAAACCTTTTAAGTCCCCCGGACCGGATGGTTTGCACCCTTTATTTTATCATAAGTATTGGAGCATTATAGGACAATCTGTGAAATATTTTTTCCATAAAGTGTTAAAAAAACACAAGGTTCCTAGTGAAATTAACACTACCTATATATGCCTCATACCTAAATTTCATAATGCCAACAATATTAATAACTTTAGACATATAAGTCTTTGTAATACAATTTACAAGACCATTACCAAAATAATCGCCAATAAAATTAAGCCTTATCTACAAAGATTATAAGCCCCGTCCAAACTAGCTTTATACAAAATAGAAGGGCCAGCGATAATGCTATTATTATCCAGGAACTTATTAACTCTTATAAAAAAAATAAAAGGAAGAGTTGGTTCCTTCATCATTAAAATCGACCTTGAAAAAGCTTTTGATAAGCTTGAGTGTTCTTTTATTTATAAGAATCTTATTTATTTCGAATTTCCCCCAAATATTATTGAGCTTATAGTGTCTTGCATTAGTACCTCTACTACCTCCATTCTTGTAAATGGAACAAAATCTAATTTCTTCCAACCAAGTAGAGGAATTAGGCAAGGGGATCCAATGTCCCCGTACATTTTTATCCTTTGTAAGGAAATGCTATCAAATTACATAAACCACTTAGTAGACATTAAGAAATGGGACACTGCCTCATTAGGAAAAGATACCTCCCCTCTACCCCACCTTTTCTGTGAACACTAAGGGCAATCTATTAATTTAACCAAATCTAGGATCGTATTCTCTTTAAACTGTAATAAAACTAGTAGAACTAATTTTTATGGATCATTAGGTTTAAAAGAATGCAATAACTTTGGGAAATATCTTGGATTCCCTATTATTATTAATGCTCCTAAGCATAGGGACTTCCAGTTCGTGATTTACCAAATGAGAAATAGGCTAGCTAATTGGAAATGTAAAAAACTAAATCTAGCAGGAAGAGCCACTTTAATCTCTTCCACCTTAGCTAGTCTTCCAGCCCATTACATGCAATTTACCTTACTCCCTTTCAAAATCCTAAAGACTACGGACCAAATCCAAAGGAATTTCCTTTGGGGTACTAATGATCAAAAAAAGAAGCCTCACCTAGTCAATTGGGACTTGGTCTGTATTCCAAAGAAGGAAGGAGGCTTGGGGCTTAGGAAAGTCCATCATAAAAACCTTACTCTCCTAGCTAGCCTAGCATGGAGACTAGCCAATGATACCACCAACCTTTGGGCTATTAATCTCATTACTAAATACAGCGATAAACCCGCTAATAAAGGCTCTTTTATTTGGGAAAGTCTCACAAAGGGGTGGGAAAGTTTTCAAAAAGGGCCCCTTTGGTCAATCCATAATGACTCTCCACTTAATCTTTGGGAAACTAGGTAGATTACTAATTCACGATCCCTTAGAGCCAAGTGGTAGGTCCTCTAACCAAAATTGAAAATTCCCTTAGAATATGTGATGTTAGGATAGGTAACGTTTGGGATTTCTCAAAACTTTCTGTAGACATTCCAAAACACACCCTCGATAACATTCACTCTACTTTTATCTCTAACGAGTGTCCTGCCAATGGCTTATCATGGGATATGAACTCAAACGTGATCTTTACGACCAAATCTTGTTATGGTCTAATAGAAAGGGCTAAAAATCATTCAACAAATAGTAATTGGGCTTGGGACCTCCAATTCCCTAACAAAATTAAATATTTTATGGGGCTATGTAACCTCAATAGACTTCCTTGTAGAAAATTCATTTCCTCTATAGGCATGAATATAGATGATCAATGTACCATTTATCTTCGTGAACCTGAATGCCTTAGCCACATTTTTATGCCCCAACGTCAGGACCATTTGGAAAAGTATGGGAATTGATACTCGCGTCATTGACCCTCTAAGTAACAATTGGCTAACTAAGATAAAATCTAGCAACCTCATAATCCCATCTAAACTCATCAATTGGAATACCCTCTTTCCTTTTGTCATGTTTCGGATCACCAGGAACAATAACAATATCAGTAACACCTGTCTCTCAAGTCACTTAGGGAAAATCATAGACAAAACTATTGAGTACTCTCTCCTAACAAATAGGGAATCAAATTGGGACAAGGAAATTAAGCTCAACATATCTTGGGTAAAACCTACTACTAGTTGGTACAAGCTTAATATAGATGGGTTTTTTAATTCCTCAACCAAAACAAGAGGCATTGGAGGGGTGATAATAAATGATCATGGAGATTGGATAATAGGATTTGGCTCAAACTTTTCAGTAAAAGCCCGATACACCCAGAGTTTATGGCCCTATTCAAAGAATTATGCATAGCAAAAGATAGGGAAATCTTTCCTATAATAATAGAGACGGATGCCTCCCAAGTAATATCCTTCATCCGCGAAGGCTGTAGAACTTACAATTCTATTATAATGGCTGGAGGTCACTTCATGAGCAAATGGACAACGTGGACACACAACACACATTCAGGCAGGGGAATGAAGTAGCTCACTTGATGGCTAAGCATGCAGTGGAGAATTTAGTGATAAATAAATTACAATTATGAATATTTCCACCACCTTTTATCTTGACCAGGATGCTGGTAGATAAAGGAGGTGCAAAGTCTGTAAAAACTAGTTTCCTTAAGTATTGGAGAACTCTAGCTACTATTGGTAACCTAGATGCCACACATGTGTTACCCCTTGATAATAATCCTCATAATCATAACCCGTTTTGTAATGAATAAATGTTTGTAATAATGAATAAATATCGTTTCTATTAAAAAACAAAAAGAACAGAAGGAGCTAATTACACAAATAAGTTTGACAGAGAGAAGAGGGATAGAAGAATAACAATAACCTCAAACGCTAACTAACGGAGTTAGAACAACGGATAAGTTCACGACATGTTGATAAATAAATCTTTATTTATTATTAAATTGAAGAATAAGTGTGATAATATGTGTGCTTTGTACTGAGGCGAGCGAACTATTTTCGTACTTGGGTTGGGGAGAAAGGCCGGAGAAAATTACCACTAACATGAGTGATGATCAATAGCAGTGTAGAACTATATATGCTCTTGATATCCTCTATAATATATATTTGTATCATCCATGGCAGATGACCTTTTATACATAAGAATTAATTGCAGTATAACAACAAGTTTTTACTATTGATACTTAAGATTTCTAACAGTAGAATAAAAATTCTGTCCAACAAAGGGTGTGTTTGGTACGAAGGAAATCATTTTTCGAAAATTATTTTCTAATTTTTTATATTTGATTGGCTTAAATATTTTGAAAAATATTTTTCTCCTGAATTATTTTCTTCCAATTGCACGAAAATATTTTTCCTAACAAAAGAAGGGAAAACATTATCCCAAAACTCGTTTTCAATCTTATCCGCCATATTCCCCATCCCTACAACCCCCACCAACCCACCCCTACTCTACTCCTACGCCCACCACCCCCACCCATTCCCACCTCTTACCTCGACCCCTCACCCATCCTTAATAGAAATATTATTACAATTATTTTTTCATATTGTGGATAAAGTACCTTTTTTTCATCTTATCAAAACTAGTATTTTTTCCATATTTTCTTTCATTTCAATTAAAAAAGTATTTTCTTTTCATGATGAAGAAAAAATATTTCTTTCATTTCAACAAAATGATGTAATAATAAGTATTTTCTTTCATTGCGACAAAAAAGTACTTTCTTATGATGTAAAAAGAAATATTTGTTTCATCACAACAAAATGAGTATTTTCTTTTTGTAACGACCCGGCCGGTCGTTTTGAGAATTTATGCTTCGTTCAGGGATGTACGGACTTGAACAACTTCGTAATCTGAACATCTACTTGTGTGCATGGTTGAATTCAATTAATGGATGATTCATAGTGAAATTAGAAGAAGGAAAAGGATGTTTTGGAAGTTTAAACGGTAAGAATTTGATCGGAATTCAACTTTTGAGTGAACGGCCCCGGAATGAAATATTGATAATTCCAACAGCCTCATATGGTGATTTTAGACCTAGATCCACGTCCAAATTCAGATTTGGAGGTCTGCAGGGTAAATTGTGTCAATTTCGGCGAAAGTTGGAAAAGTTGAAGTTTGGAAAATGGAGAAGTTTATCCCATAGTTGACTTTTGTGATATCATTGTCGAAATGCGATTCCAAGAGATGGAGTAGCTCCGTCGTTTCATTTTGGACTTGTCTACAAATTTTTCGTCATTTCGGGTTGATTTGATCAGTTTCGGCATAAGTTTTTGAATTTGGAAGATTTGGAAGTTCATAGTTTGATTCATGGTGTGATTCGTTATTTAGGCAATGTTTGATAAGATTTGATACCTCGAGCGAGTCCATGTTAGGTTATATGACTTGTTTGTGAGCTTAGACGGAGTCCAGGGGGCCTCGGGTGTGTTCCGAGTGGGCTATGGGTCATTTTCTCTATTTTTGAAACTGTTGTTTTACTGCTTGTAGTATCCTTCTTCGCGATCGCGAATGGCCTCCCGCCTTCGTGATGCATTGTTGCTGACCACCTCAAAATCCTTCTTCGCATTTGCGTCCTTCCTTTCGCATTCGCGAAGCCCTGCATTTTCCTTCTTCGCGTTCGCGTCCTTCCCTCCGCGTTCGCGAAGTCCTGCATTTTTCATCTCCGTGTTCGCTAGCTCGTCATTGCATTTTCGATGAGAAACCTGGGCAGCCTTAACTTTTGTTCTTCGCGAACGCGGTCCTCTCTTCGTGTTCGAGATGCATAAAAGCCCGGGCAGACAAAATATGTCCCAAAATCGAGGGTTTCACCATTTTCATCATATTGTGACTTCTAGAGCTCGGTTCTTGTCGATTTTTGGTGGGGTTTTCACGAAATTCAATTGGGTAAGTGTTTTTCAACTATATTTAAATATATTACACGAATTTATATTTATTTTTATCATTTAAATTGTGTTTGGGGTTGGGGAAGGTTTTGGTTTTTGAGGGATTTTCTAAAATGAAAATTCGTGATTTGAGGGACCAAAGGGTATCAGAATTTGACAAAATTTGTATTGTTGAACTCGTATTGGAATGGGTATTCAGCTTTTGTAAAATTTGTATGCATTCGAGATGTAGGCCGAGGGTCGACTTTTCGACTGATTTTTAGAATTTGATCAAGATTGAAACTTTGTGGTCCGAAATAGTCTCTTATGTGTTTTATTTGTACTTTGAAGTTAATTTGGTTAGATTTGTGCAGTCCGGAAGTCTATTCACCCGAGAAGTGCATCTTAGAGTATCAATTTGTCGTCTTTGAGGTAAGTATCTCTCCTAACCTTGTGTGGGCGACTTTCCCTCAGGATTGCATCTTCTATGTTGATTGAAATCTGTATACGCGAAGTGACGAGTGCATACCCGGACTTAATTGTGGATAGTTGGTGTTTTTGGGTTCTTAGTTCTTATATTCACTATGTATGAGTTATTCTTGATATGACTGAGTTCTTGCTTATTAGTTTCGTCTCCACCTGCTTAGTTGGAATTGTTTGCTTCATGATTTACTCTTATTGCCTAATTATGATCTTATTTGATTTAACTGGAGAACTTCGTCTCTCGTATCATCGTGCTACCTTTTCATAACTGCCTATGTTACTAAGAGTTATTGTCATCCCTCCTATAATTGTCTAGTCTTAAGTGCAGCTAAGATCATCTTTCCTAAATGAAATTATTGAATATTCTCGTAGCTTCCCAATCTTTAACTGAGTGTAGACAACCTATCTCTTTGTCGACTTTCCTGTACTTGGGACTAATAGACTCATGTTGTCTTCCTTGTACTAATTGTTTATTTGGGATTGTTACTACATGTTAATTTCCCTTTTTGTTGAGTTGTTCCCTTTATACCTTTCATTTTTCTTACTATGACTATTCTTGTGAACTGGTTATACCGATTCCTTTTGATTTCATGTTTTGGAGTGGATTCTCTCGCTATATTTTGTATTGTTGTCACTGTTATTGAGGTGCAAGTTGTGTTGGTGCATGAGATCCCTGTCGTGTCATTGTTTTTGTGTTGGTGCACGAGGTCTCTGCCGTGCGGTTGTGACTATGTTGTACACGAGGTCTCTGTCGTGCGGTTGTTGTCGAGGGGTTGCACGAGGTCTTTGCCTTGCTATTGTTACTATTGATATATTATACATGCGGCGTGACAAGGCGGCATATTTTTATATGCTAATATCTGGGTTGAAAATATGGCGAGATAAAGTTGGAACATTATGAGGCACTTGTGGCGAAACAAAGCGGGCACTTATTATCTTATTGTATGCACACGTAGAGAGAAAAGGTGGGCTATGTAAGGGATATATTGTGATGATTTGTGATGGCTTGGGGGCATTCTTGTTGTTTAATATTGTATTGTGGTACACTTATCTTTAAGAGCTTTATCTTGTGGAAGATGTGAGGAAACATCTTACGTGATGTCTGTTCTTTTCTTTACGCTTATTAGCTGGTAAGAGCTATGTTATGGCACTTGTACAAGCATACACATAGTTGAATACTCCTATTGGATGTGATGTCCTCCTGATTTTGCTGAGTATAGATGTACACTCTCGTTTATGTATTATATATATGAGAGTGGCCCTAGTTAGCAAGTGATTTGTCAGGATAACCATGAGGTTGATGGGAGCATAAGATGTCAAGTGATAGATTTCAGGTATTGGGATTTGTGAGATTTTGGGTTTTGTAAATTGTTGTAAGCTTCGAGAATTGTTATTGTATGTGCCGAGCAGCACCTTAAACACTGCTTAATTTTACTATTCGACTTTTAATTAATTCTTCCGCAATAATAGTTTATACTCCATCATTGTTAGGCTTACCTAATCGTAGAGACTAGGTAACATCACGATGGTTCACGGTGGGCATACCAGGGTCGAGACAAGTTCGTATCAAAGCTCTAGGTTCATTGGATTCTTGAATCACAAGCCGTTTTATTAGAGTCTCGTGGATCGGTACGGAGACGTCCATACTTATCTGTGAGAGGCTATGTAACCATTAGGGAAATTCCACTTCATTTTATTTTCCTGTCGTGCGAGGTTTTTGACATCACACTCCTGAACCTTTGTTTTCAATTCTCTCGCACATGGTGAGGACACGTGCACCCGAGATGATCAGGCACCCGCGCCCCCCTACCGAAGTCGTTAGAGATCGGGGTAGAGGCCGAGGACGTGCATGTGTTGCAGCCAGAGCACCCACACGAGCTGCCACTAAGGTACCACTAGTAGTCTCAACCAGAGTCCATGCACCTGATACGCCTACTACGGCTACTACTCCAACTCTTGAGGAGACTTTTACGTAGTTCATGAGCATGTACACAACTTTGGCTCGGACAAGGTTGCTTTCCCGTGCTGCAGCCACATCTCAGGCCGGGGGAGGAGCAAAGACTCCCGCCGGCCGTACTCCTGAGCAGCGAGTACATGTTGATCAGGTCCCAGAGATTATTCCTGTACAACCTGTAGTCTCGGGTTAGCCTGAGAATAGGGAAGCAGCTTCATAGGACGAGCAGCGGAGACTTGAGAGGTTCAAGAAGTATGATCCTCCTGTATTCAGTGGGTTAGCATCATATAATGCCTTGGGATTTCTGGAGGAGTGTCACCGTATCCTCCATACAATGGTTATATCAAGATCGACTGGGTTTCTTTCACTACCTTCTAGATTCGAGGAGCTGCGTATGAATGGTGGCGCACATATGAGTTAGAACGTCTTGATGAAGTAGTTTCACTGACTTAGACCCAGTTTTCTGATATGTTCCTGAAAGAGTTTGTTCCTCAAAACCTTAGGTATGGATGATGTGCAGAGTTTGAGCATTTGCGCCAGAGTACTATGACTGTCTCGGAGTTTTTTGTCTGTTTTACCAGCTTGTCTAGACATGCCCCAGCCTTGGTTTCTACTGTTCACGAGACGGTTCGCCGGTTTATTGAGGGGCTTATTCCCAGCATCAGGTCAAGCATCTCTCGTGATTTAGTGATGAATATTTCTTATCAGTAGGTGCTGAGCATTCCTAGGCGGATAGATGGTATGGATGCTAGGGAGAGATAGGACAGGCGGGGCCATAAAAGAGAGGACGTGCGAGGTCAAGAGGGAGAGAGTTTGAGGAGGCGAGGAGGCCTCGTATACCGAGAAGATATGCTAGTCCTTATTGTTTAGCCAGGGTGCAGCATGGTCAAGGTTTAGTGGGTCAGCCAATACAGTTTACGCTTCCGGATTTGCATAGTGACTTAGGTGTACATGGGTATCGAGGTACCTGAACGGCATAGTTCCCATAGCCTCGTCAATGGAAAGGTTGGTTTGAGTGTGGAGATACTAGCCATATAGTGAGAGATTGGCACAGACTATGGGACAACTTGTCACAACGAGGTATTCAGGCGACTAAAGAGCTCCCAAGAGGGGGAGGCCTGGCTCGTTAATGTGTTTCATATAGTAGGCTTTAAGCCGCCGCACCAGCTGAATGTCATTCACTTATGACTTTGAGTTATTATATCGGAGCACCATACGTAGTATGTTGCAATTCTTCTTATCTGGGTGATTTTCTCTATTTGTTGCTCCACTTATGGGTGTGTTTCATGATTAGCAATCTGTTTATGAGATTACCCATGTTGGGCGGTTCTATGAGTGATAGCTGTGTCTATCGTCTATTTCTAGACTTTGTCGAGTGCTATAAGACTAGAAGTAAATTCTTGTTGTCCATTTTAGTAGGTTTGATGTGATTCATCAGTAGTTTTGGCTACGAGCTGTGTTTTTTATGCTCCACCAGTGTGGGGGCCAGTACGTGTTGTATTCTTATTGATAGAACTGATATAGTGAAAGGTTTCAGTTAGTTTGATGTACACCCTACTTGTGATTTATAATGGAGGGCGGGACCATCGTGATTTCATGTGTTTTGATGTATTGAGATCGGGCTGTGTACCAAGGTAGGAGTTATATCAGTATGAGATCCTTGTGATTCTTTTATATGCTTTAATTCTTTCTTGTTAGATTATTGTAGATTATCGCTGATAGAAAATTTGTGCTTGTTTGTCTTGTTTGATGGTTCTCATATGTGTTTCCCCTCCCATATAAAGTCATTTTCGTTCTATACTTCTTTAGTCTTAGCTTTTGTGGAGTGTGCCCGTTGGTATTAGATGATATTTTAGTGATTCAGGTGTTTAGTTATGTGGCTTTCCTTGTTATTGTATCATCTCCAGTGTTGTGGAGGTTTGAAACAGGTTCCTATTGAATATGAGGCATATGGCCGGTGCAAAATTTTATTTCGGGCGAATATTTTGATCAAAAAAATTACTGTATGCATATATGTGATATGTCGTGTTGTAAGGTTGTACTATATGGGCATTGGTTTAAATTGATGCAGCTGGTTGAGACTGATACCAGGTGTGGATTTAGAATCAGGTTTTTTGGAATTGGATGGATGATGAGAATTCTAGTTCAAAGGCTTATTGGCATTCCTAGAAAGACTAAATTTCAGTTGATATGGTATTGTCAGGCTAATGTGGATTGAGGTCACATGGGATCACCCGAGGTTGTATGCTAGAAGTGTGCACTCGGTGACTTGAAGACTTAAGGCGAATCTTGGCACGTTCGAGGACGAACGTTGATTTTGAGAGTGGGGAGGATGCAACGACCCAACTAGTTATTTTTAGAATTTAAGCTCCATTTGGCTGCGTAGAGACTTGATTAGCTTTGTAATATGAGCATCGACTTGTGTGCATGGTTGAAATCAGTTAATGGATGATTCAGAGTCAAATTAGAAGAAGGAAGGAAGTTTTGGAAATTTGAACGGTGAGAATTTCGCCGGAATTGGACTTTTTAGTAAACGGCCCTAGATTAAAATTTTGATAATTCCAACAGCTTCGTGTGGTTATTTTGGAGTTAGGGGTGCGTCCTGATTCAGATTTGGAGGTCTGTAAGGTAAATTGAGGCATTTCGGCGGAAGTTGGGAAAACTAAAATTTGGAAAATGGAGAAGTTTGATCCATTGTTGACTTTTGTGATATCGGGGTGGGAATGTGATTCCGAGAGTCTAAGCAGCTCCGTCATGTAATTTTTGACTTGTATGCAAAATTTGGCATCATTCCGGGCTGATTTGATCGGTTACGACAAAAGTTTTATAATTTGGAAGATTTGGAAGTTCATAGTTCGATTCATGCTGTGGTTCATCATTTTGGCATTGTTTCAAGTGATTTGAGACCTCGAGCGAGTCTTTGTTAAGTTATGTGATTTGTTTGTGAGTTTACATGGGGTCCGGGCGCCTCGGGTGTGTTTTGGGTGGGCTACGGGTCATTTTCCCCATTTTTGGAATTGTGGTTTTGCTGCTTCTGGTATCATTATTCGTGATCGCGAACATCCTCTCGCGTTCGCAATTTCTTGTTTCTGAACACTTCAAAATCCTTCTTCTCGTTCGTAAGCCCTGCATTTTCCTTCTAAGCATTTGTGTCCTTCCTTTCTCGTTCGTGAAGCCCTGCATTTTTCGTCTCTGTGTTCGCAAGCTTGTCATTGCATTCGCGATGAGCAACCTGGGCAGCCTTAGCTTTTCGTCTTCGCGAATGCGGTCCTCTCTTTGCATTCACGATGCTTAAAATCCTGTGTAGGGAAATATATCTCAAAATCGAAGGATTCACTATTTTCATCATATTTTGACTTCTAGAGCTCGGTTCATGATAATATTTGGTGGGTTTTTTCATAAAATTCAATTAGGTAAGTGTTATTAAACTATAATTAAATATATTCCAAGAATCCTTCTTTATTTTTATGATTTAAATTGTGTTTGGGGTTAGGGAAGATGTTGGTTTTTGAAGGAAAATTCTAAAATGAATAATCGTGACTTGAGAGACCAAATGGTATCGGAACTTTACAAAATTTTTATTGTTGAAATCGTACCGGAATGGGTATTCAATATTTGTAAAATTTGTTGGGTTCCGAGGTGGGGGCCCGTGGGTCGACTTGTGGACCGATTATAAAAATTTGATCAAGATTGAAACTTTATTGTCCAA
The DNA here is from genome assembly GCA_034376525.1 of Nicotiana benthamiana. Classification (NCBI taxonomy): domain Eukaryota; kingdom Viridiplantae; phylum Streptophyta; class Magnoliopsida; order Solanales; family Solanaceae; genus Nicotiana; species Nicotiana benthamiana. The sequence continues at coordinate 28,568,763 of CM067333.1, read as the reverse complement.
AATAGTGTCTTATGTATTTTATGTGTGCTTTGAAGTTAATTTGGTTAGATTTGAGATGTCTGAAGGGCTTTTCACCCGAGAAGTGCATCTTAGAGTATCGGTTTGTCATCTTTGAGGTAAGTATCTTTCCTAACCTTGTGTGGAGAACTTCCCCTTAGGATTGAGTCTTCTATGTTTTCTGAAATCCGTGTACGCAAGGTGACGAGTGCGTACCCGGACTTAATTGTGGATAGTTGGCCTTTTAGGGTTCTTGGGTTCTTATATTCACTATGTATGGAGTTATGCTTGATATGACTGAGTTCTTGCTTATTAGTTTCGTGTCTACCTGCTTAGTTGCAATTGTTTGCTTCACGATTTACTCTTATTGCCTAATTATCATCCTATTTCATTTAATTGAAAAACTTCGTCTCTCTTTTCACCGTGCTACCTTTTCATAAATGCATGTATTACTGAGAGTTATTGTCAACCCTCCTATAATCGCCTAGTCTAATGTGCAGCTAAGATCATCTTCCCTTAATTGAAATATCAAATATTTTTGTACCTTCCCAACTTTAAACTAAGTGTAGATAATCTATAACTTTGTCAACTTGCCTTTAATTGGGACAACTAGATTCGTGATGTCTTCCTTGTACTGACTTGTTTATTTGGGATTGTCACTACATGTTAATTTCCCCTTTCGTTGAACTGTTCCCTTTATGCCTTTTGTTTTTCTTATTGTGGCTATTCTTGTGAGCTGTTTATATCGATTCCTTGTGATTTGATGTTTTGGAGTGGATTCTATCGCTATATTTTGTATTGTTGTCACTGTTATTATGGTGCAGGTTATGTTGGTGCATGAGGTCTCTATCATGTGGTTTTTCTTGTGTTGGTGCATGTGGTCTCTGTCGTGCGGTTGTGGTTGTGTTGTGCACGAGGTCTCTGCCGTGCGGTTGTTATTGATGGGTTGCATGAGGTCTTTTCCGTCCTATTATTACTATTGATATATTGCATGCGACGTGACAAGGCAAGATATGTTTATATGCTTATATGTGGGCTGCGCATGTGGCGAGACAAGGTGGGAACATTATGAGACATGTGGGTCGAAATATGGTGGGCACTTATTACGTTGTTATCTACACACATGGTGAGGTAAGGTGGGCTATGTTAGGAATTGATTGTGATGATTTGTGATGGCCTGGGGGCATTCTTGTTATTTAATGTTGTGTTGTGATATGCTTATATGTATGAGCTTCATCTCATGGAAGATGTGAGGAAACATCCTACGTGATATCCGTTCTTTTCCTTATGCTTATTAGCTAGTATGAACTATGTTAAGGCACTTGCACATGCATACATGTAGTTGAATACTCCTATTGAATGTGATGTCCTCCTGATTTTGCTCAGTATAGCTGTACACCCTCGTTTACTTATTATAAATGTGAGAGTGGCCCTAGTTAGGAAGTGAGTTGTCAGCATGACCATGCAGTTGATGGGGGCACAGGATGCCAAGTGTTAGATTTCAGATACTTGGATTCATGAGATTCCGGGTTTTAGGAATAGTTGTTAGCTTCGAGAGTTGTTGTTGTATATTCTGAGCGGCACCATAAACACTGCTTCACCTTAAATACTTCTTTTAATGATGTAAAAAAAGTATTTTCATTCAATTCAACTTAAATGAGTATTTTCTTTTCATGTTATAGAAAGAATATTTTTATTTTGTTTCAATAAGAAAAGAGTATTTTTTTAACTGTGAAGCTCAAATTTTAACGTTCTTGTGTGTAAAAGTAAATCAGTATATTAGTTCCTTTGGGTTTATGTAACTTTATTGGAAGAATCGTTGAATTCTTGAAGAAAATAGAGTTGTGAAAAATGTTGAGTAACTTGGGATGACGGGGATGGAGGTGGGGGAGGGGGGATGAAGAGAGTAACATATGAAATTAATTTTCCTAAAAACAATTTTCTACTCTCTAACCAAAAACTATAAAATATTGTCCAAAAAAAGTGTTGGCCCAAGTAAATGTGAAATTTTGAAGACTGACCAAAGAACTCAGACATGGACCAGGGCCATCTTGTGAAGCACAGTCATGAACAACCCAAACATATGAGATGCATATGAAGGAGATAAATCTAACTTATTAGAAATAATATCTCCTGATATGATCGAAAATATTACATATTGGATAAGGAGAGAAAGACTCATTACAACAAGAGAATGCAATTTAGGAAGAGGATTGTGTTACAGTATGAGATCAACTAGAACTCTTCTACCATAGAAGAGTAGCATATGTGTCCCAGTTAATCTCTAATTATTAACCCATTAAATATGTCACGACCCCAAATTCCGATCGTGATGGCGTCGAACAAAATTGCTAAGCAAGCACGAACAATTAGCACTCACAACTCAACTACTAAGCCCATTACCAATTTATAGTATTAAATTATCAAAATAATATAGTTCCAACCAGATAGTAGACAGATGTATTATGAAAATCGATACAACTACTAATAAAACTCCCAAGACCTGGGGTCACGAGTCTAGAGCCTCTAAGATACCAAAATAATAAATCCTCAGTAATACTAATGTTCACAAATGCAGAAATAATAAAGGGATAGGGGAGGAGTCGGGTCCTGCGAATGTCAGGCATCTACCTCGACAACTCCTGAGAAAATCTGAAACAATAAAAGCTCAACTATGTATACAAGGTAACTAAATCTGCACACATGGTGTAGGGAGTAAAGTGAGTACTTCCAACTCAGTGGTAATAGACATATATAGTGACTGAAAGTAAGAAATTCCGAAATACCACAAAGTAAAGCTGAAACTAACCACCTAGCACATTTAATGATGAATCAGCAGTAAATCAATGACAGATAGACAAATAGAATCAACGTATGAATGCAATGCATTGCACATGACCACTGCGGTGTACAGGCCGATCCATTTGGGTACCCGAGATCACTGTGGGGGTTCAGACTCCAGAGGGGCTCCTACAGCCCAAGCGAAGAATCAACATAGCATTCGCTGCGCCGTGCAGCCCGATCCACAATGAGTCCAGTTATATGCATACAAGCCACACGAGAACAATCAAATTTACCTTTTTTAGTTCCATTTAGCAAGTATTATAGCTTAAGTGTTTTAAACCTTAGAAGTTTACTAATCATTTCGAGACAGTGTTTAACTCTGAACTGATATCATGGAAACATGCTCAGTATCATAGAAACAATGATAATAATCCCTAAGGGATCCAAATAATCGGCACGCAGCCCAAATATGTTCATAACGATCCAAGTAGGGTGTTTACTAATCAATTTCAAGTTATTAGAACAATATGGACATTACTGGGGGGGACTAAGCCATAGTCCCTGTCCACAAACGACCACGCAGTCACCGTATAGTACGTGCCTCACCTCAATACAGCGTCACAGTGTAATATACTGGGGTTTCAAACGCGCATGTCATAATCTACATCTATTACTCACCTCAATCTAGCCGTAGATAAGACTGCAATGCCCTTTCCTCTTGAATCGACCTCCTCGCACGTCGAATCTAGTCAAAACTACAACGAATACATTACTATATGCTAAAGAAACATAACTCAATCGAAATTACTTAAAAAACACTAAAACTCACGATGTTGGAAAAACCCGAGCCTCGGTCCCACTTCTCGAAAAATAACGAAATTTACATCAACGGACTCCCCGTCTTGCCACGAGTCTATACATATCAATTTAACCAAAATCAGTGTTCGTTTGCCCCTTCAAAACCCACATTCAAACTCCCTTGTGTTTCAAGCCCTAAGCTCCATTTTTAGCCTTTAAATCTTTGAAATTCAGTGATTAATCAGCATTCTTACACCATGATAACATAATCCGAGACCAAGAATCCATACCTGATGGAACCCTCAAAACCCTTTTCAAAATCGCCCAAAAATCGCCTTAGTCCGAAGTCCCAAATGTTTTCTCTTCTTTCCAAAATCGTGAATTACAGTTTCCTAAAATCCCTGCCAGGTTTCGCTTCTATGGTCCCGCTACAGCCTACGCGGGACCCGCTTCAGCCTACGCGGGACCCGCTTTTGCAGCCAAAAGACTGCTTATGCTGTTTCACTTAACTGTCAGGGACCGCTTCTGCGGTCCAGGACCGCATAGATCCCCCCTTCCGCTTCTGCGGTCCAAGTTGGCCCTCCTCATGATGCTTATGCGGTCCCTTTTCCGCAGTTGCGGAAGCAACAGACACCATAACTCAATTTCATGCAACAACTCCAATTACCTCCGTTCAACCACCCGAATTAACCCCGAGGCCCCCGAAACCTCAACCAAAGGCACAGACGTGATCTAATACTTCATTCAAACTTTGTCGAATCATCAAAACACTAATGTTAACATCAAAATCCATAATTATGATCAAATCAAAGCCTAAATTTCTTAAAAACTTTTGAATTATATATTCGATCTAAACTCAACCAAATGATGTCTGAATGAGCTAAAACTTTGCAAACATTTCCAAAATGCCTAGCGACACTACTGCAACTCTAGAAATTCCATTCCGACCCTCGTATCAAAATCTCACCTGTCAACCAGAATTCGCCAAAATTCAAACATAGCCAATTCAAGCCTAATTCTACACCGGACCTCCAAATTCAATTCTGATTGCACTCCCAAGTCCCAAATTATCCCCCAAACCTAACTGAATCATCAAAATTCATATTCGAGCCCTCTAGCTAAATAGTCAAATTCCAGTTCACTTTTCCAAAACAATCTTCCCTTTGAGAGACTAAGTGTCTCATTTCCTACTAAAACCAATCCAACTCTACCCGATCAACTCAGATACTAATACTGAAACATAGTGGAGCATAATATGAGTGAAACAGGGTGGTAACTCATGTGACAACAGGCGGGGTCGTCGGAAAATATCAGTGTTGTTCTCTTTTACAGGAAATGCACATAAGCAGAAGTTAAACGTGAATTGAAAGCAAAATAACAAGGTAATTTGGCAAGCAATTTATGTGTGATTCAAGCGTGCAATCCTAAAGCTACTTGAACCACATAGAAGAACCAGTTCCAAATGTCTATCTTTTATTCTAGTTCAATTGTAGTAGGTGCTTTTACATTGTACCTTTCTGCTTTTATAGAAGTAATTGTATTAGGTACTTAGAATGTTCGAGTTAGAGTTAAATTGAAGTTGTCGCAATAATTGAGGTTGTGTGATACAACGTGATTAGAATTAATCATAGGTTTACCAAAGCATTTTTGTAAATGCACTTTTTGGCTTGGTGATTCTAGTAGAAGTTTGGGAAAATCCTACTGAGTAGTAGGTTGTACTTTTTTCACCGTTTAAGCCAAGGAATCTTCCACGTAAAAATATCTGTGTTTTTTATTTTCAATACTTATTATTTTGCAAACAGTAGTAGTTGAAGCACATAGAAGAATCAGGTCCTTCTATAATCAAGTTGTCACACCTCCTTTTAACCTACCCTCGCAAGGACGTAGAGGGAGCTTTTTCAATTAAAGGACAATCGAAAAGAGATTTGATTAAGCGATTCAGAGTTTCCACTTGGGAGATTAACAGTGTCCCAAGTCACCTGTTGAATCCCGAATCGAGGAAATATTGATTCTATATTACAGTCCGTGAACCAGAAATCTAACTAAGGAATTCTGTTAACCCGGGAGAAGGTGTTAGGCATTCCCGAATTCGATGGTTCTAGCACGATTGCTCAATTGTTATATTCGAATTAAATTATTTGATTTTAATAATTATGAACCTATGTGCAAATTTTAATTCTAGCCGCTTTTATTTATTTTTAAAGAAAATTGCAACGTCATTAAAATGGGTCTTGAATCATGTCACATAAATGCACCCGTGGTTTTTGACATATTTTAAAACTGTTGAGATTTGGATTTGGGTCACATAAAGGTACACCCAAGTTTAGGGAGGTAATTTTATTAAAATACGAGCCTAAAGAGACTAATGCGTTATTATTTTGGGAAGACCGTGAAATTCGCTAAGCGACCCGCCCGAAATCTAAGTATTTTAATAAATACATTTAACGAGGGCCCGTAATTTATTGCATTATTTTTTGGCGAGGCGAGGCTCGTTTTTATTTTATAGGTAAATCTATAAGCTACTGTGATTTCTATTTTTGTTTGTCTATTAAAAATAAACAAAATATCATAATTAATTAACGTGGCTTAAGAAACCCGTTTTAAAAAATCCAGACCCAAATAAGCACAATGCCAGGCCATTCATCAGCCTGGCCCAGGTCCAGACGAATTGAGTGGTAAAATAGGACCAGCGCCACCTTGTTCAAACGCAGTGGTCTAAGTCGCCAAAATATAGTCGATCAGCCTTTTTCATCCAAATAGACCACAACTCCAATTTAAATAAAACTAAACACTTGCTGAAATTTGGTTAAGCTACTCTGCGTGTTCGACAATTGCAACAAATGAAATGGTGCGTGGTATTTATTCAAATAGTATAGATTGAATTTGAGTATTGCCGGCTAATCTATCAGACTCAATGGACCAACTTGACAGAAGTAAACATTTATTTATCTGATTCGAACCAAACCTTAATGCCTACTTCAAAAATATCAATTCAAGTTCATGCCTCAACATATCCACGATTAACCTATTGTTTCAGGCTAACACATGCTCTAATTGTGTTTACCTGAACTAATTCAATTCCGACAATTCAAAATAATTATTTAACATGAGACAAAATTCCAGCTAACATACATTGAAGCTACTGATTTAGAAGACATGAACTCAAATCTAAAACATATAAGTCCAATACATTCACAGTCTGAATTATACAGCATATAATCAAGCTAAATATTAATCTAAACAAATACATATAATCTATATTATCCCCTACTATGACAGTATGAGTGTATCTGTTTCAGAGGATAGAGGAATGCATATTTTTATTTCAGCATCTCAACTCGTAGCCACAGCAATTCACAGTTCGAATGTGTACCTTGAAATTGAATTACAAGAGGAGAAAGAAGATTAGCAGCAGCGATGCAAAAAAAATACAATAGTAGCAATTCGGAACAGTTTGATCCCATAATAGCCTCACAAAACCCAATCAAATACCACAGAATCACATCAAAGAATCGATAACAGCCCAGGAAAGTTCCAGAAATCCCAAAATGTTTGGAATCAACTAGAATGACCACATCAACTCTAAACAAAACTCAAAATAAACTCAAGATCATTCTAAAACAAAACAATGAACCTCAAACACCCCAGTGAACGAATACTGAACTGAAAAATGCAATTCAGTGGCTAGAAACTGAGCAGTGTTGTTTTCTTCTTGCGATATTTCTTTTGTCGTAAGTTCTGTCAAACTCTATCAAAATGATTAAAGACTCTCAAAACTGACCAATATTTTTAGTTATATCAAACTCTCAACAAATATGAATGCTCAGCTTTCTATTTTTTTGCAAACTGATCAAAAGGAAGCTCTCAAACTCTATTTTTCAGGTTTTTTTTTAACTTTTCAAACTCTCTCCACTTTCTAAAACTGGTCTTTTTAAGCTCTAAAAATCTCTCTCAAACTGAGTAAAAGCTGATTACTCTTAAGTTAAAAATGCTCTCTCAGGCTCATTCAAAAACTGATATCCCCCTCCAAGATTGCTTCTCCTTAAAAAGATTGATTAAAAAGACCCCAAAGTACTAAGAATACTCTCTAAAACTGGTAAAACTCCCCATAACTCCCTAAACTCTATCTAAAAATCTCTATGTGTTCTCTCTGACTGATTAAAGACATCGTGTGTGGTGTTTCTATTTAAAGATCAAGCTCCCCCCCCCCCTCTTCTCTTTCCAGCTTGTATATTCTAAGACTTTTATCATTACCCCATGTAAGTTTTGCTTTTCAACTTGTATATTCCCTCCCATATGCATCCTTTTAGATTTTTCATTATTAACTTACAATTTCTAATTTTCAATTAGCAAAGGCACTAGGCCAATCCCTTATTCCCCTTTTTGATTAAATTATTCAATGGTTCAGTGGCACACTGAACATTCAACTACCAGACCATTTTAAAGTGAACCGTTTTTTAGGTTTTAAATCCCTAACTACCCCGTGAAATCCCTGAAACTACTATCCTTGTGTTGTTTAGTTAATCGACAAGCTCATTAAGAATTAACAAACATGGCAACAACATCTCTTAAAACAAATCCAACAGACCAAATACTGAGGTACATAAGTCTGTACAAACTTGAAGACAGCAGATTTCAAACTTTATCTCACAAAAGCTAACAGGACTTTTAAGGCCAATAATACTAACAAAACTAGAAAATCTATCATAAACCAATCAAATAGACATTGGAGCAGAAAATATTAACGAACAACAAACAAATAAAAGACAAGTAGAGAAACATATGGAAATTAGAGCACATTAACGGACAGGAAACAAATAGAGAAACCTAATACTAGCCTCATGAAATTCTCTATTAAAACTAAGGAACGACAGAGAAGACGAAGCAAAGGCTAATACTAATAGATGAAACACAAGGAAGCATAAGAAAATTAAAATAATGAGAAGGAGAAAAACCGTGTAAATACCTCAAACCCAACCCGAGCCTTTCTTGAACTTGAAAACCTTAATTCTCTCATTTGAAGTTGAAATGAACCTTAATCGAGTGTTCTCGATTGAGAACACGATTAAGGTCGATTACAACTTCAATTCTCCAAACTCGCATCGATTCTGGGGTTCGAATTTTTCTTAGGGTTCATTCATTTGAATTAAGATTCAAGAATTGCCAGCTTGATTCGAACAAAAATAGCATTAGATTAGGGACGGGGGAGGTGTAGTGGTCAATGGGTGTTGATTTGGGATTGATCTGTAAGATTAAGGTTTTGGACCGATCTTCAATTGAAGATCGAAGACATAAGTTTGTGATTGAGGGGGTCAAGGTGGTTTGAAGGTGTGAGTTTGGTGTTGATCTACGTCGGCGCCACCGGCTTAAAGAAGAAGGGTTTTCAGGGCGATGCTAGGGTTCCTCGTCTCTGAAAGAGACGAGGTTTGAGAGAGACAAGGAGGGAGGGAGGTTATGAGGGGGCGGGGGTATGGCATGGGCTTATATACGGGGGAGGGTATTTGATCCTGGCCATTGGGTCAAATAAGATCAACGGCTTGGATCATTCACTTAAGTGAAAACGATGTCGTTTGGGTTATGACGGGGCAGGCCGGGTGTGGGAGACGGGTCAGGTTATGTAATGAGTGAAGCTCAAGGACTTTGGACTGTTGGATTAGGATCAAATGGGCGGTGGGGATTGATTGCCGTCGAAACAACATAGTATTCTCCCTATACTACATCATTTTAAATGTATGTGAGACCTGAAGACTTGGACCGGGTGTAGATATGTTTTGTGTCTGGTTGATTTAATTTTTAACGGCCCAATCCGGCTTTCTCTTTATTTTTTCTCTCTTTTCTTTTACTTCTTTTATTTTCTTTTCTTTTTTTTCCAAAATTAAAAACCTAAAAATTCTAAATTAACTTATAAAATCGAATTAACTTATTAAAATACTAATTAACTTTTAATAACAATTATCACACATAATAAACTACCAATTGGAAAACAAAATCACACAATTGGACATCAAATGCTAAAAAATGCAAAGTACATCGTTTTTTTGGTGATTTTTCATTCTCCCAAAACCAATTATTGTTTGATTAATTCCTAATATAAAATTAAGTCCTAAATACGCATGCAACATATTTTTCGTATTTTTTCTTAATAAAAATAAACATGCGCAGACAAATACAAATAATTAACGAAAATGCCCCGAAAATTCTCAAAATTGCACCAAAGGAAAATTATTTTATTTTTGAATTCTTTTGGAGTAATTCGTGTTGACAAAAATCATATGCTCACACAAGTTAAGCTAAAATTGGGTACCACATGTTGATACCCAATTTTCCCCATATATTTCTATGCTCAATATATTCCCAAAATAGCATGTAGATTTATGTATAAGTATCCACGAAGGTTTTGGAATTTTTTCTACATTTTTTCAAGATTTTTAAAATCAATTTATGACTTATTTTGCACCGTAAAATCCAATATTTAGTCCCAAAACTTGTCATTTTTGTGAGTAATGTATTTTATCCTATCATTTACATAAAAATATAATTTACATAATATTTTATACAATTTTACAATTTTCTCGATTGAATAAGTATTTCAACTACAAAATCATTCCTAACATTTTTAAATTAGTACTTATACATTATTTATTAACGCAGTATTTTAATGTGATTTTAATAGTATCATTTACTATTTTATAAAATTAAAATTGGTAAAAATGGCTATCTAAATCGTAGCCCCTTTTTATTTCAAATATAACCCAATTTTAGCCCCCAATTTAACCCCAATTACCCTACGCAGTTACCCATTAAATTGACACGACCCGTTCCCTCTTTTAAATCGTGGCCGATGATCATTCAGATCAACGGTCCACAATAATCCCTTCTATAATTAAACCCAATACACCCCTAACCCTAATCACTTTTCACGTTCAGCGGCCCTTGTATCCCCCTCATCTCTCAAATGATCTCAACCCCCCTCTGAACCCTAACTCTTCTCCGGCTCCGTTTTACTGGCGATTATGGTGTCTCAAGCTTCTAGAAACATGTACTCACCTCTCCCTACCTTCTATGGCCTTTTTGTTCAAGGATCAAAGCCCCATCTTGAAGACTATCGACTGAGATGTCTTACGAGTTGAGTTCTAAGACCTTGACCGGCCTCTCTCCGGCAAGCCTTGATGTTGTGAGTCCACCGTCGACTCAAAATCAGTCCATTCCAGGCTTTGTCGTTTCTCTATGGTTCTTTCTTTGAAACCCTAATTTTAAAGGTTTTCTCTGCGTTTAGCTTTACGATCTACTCTAGATACTAGTTATTTTCAAAGAGTTTCAAAGTATTTCTCACATTTATTCGCCGACTTTGTTTTCAAACTGTTCGTTTTCCTAAATTTAGGGTTTCTTTGATTTCTTTGCTTTATTTGCTCTATCGTGATTTCTTCTAATTTTTACTGTGATTTCCGAGTATTTTCTACTATGTCTCCTATATATTTTCTTTGTTGTGGTATTTCTAGGGTTTTCGAGTTAAATGTTTTACTGTGTTCTTTGTTGCTATTCTTCCTAAGTCTATTTTCATCTAGACTTCTTCTTTACACTCGATATGTGATGAAACCCTAGGTTTTAGGGATTTTTTCGTTTCTCTCTGTATTTGCAACAATGGCTAAACCCTAGCTGCTTCTAATATTTTACTTGCGTGCTTCTGCTCTTTAATTATATGATTGTTCTACCAATTTCAGTACTGCACGTTTGAATTGGTTCATCTCCTTATATAGTTACATTTTCCCCCATTCTGAATAACCATAGGGAAATTGATTTCTTACAAACTTGTTTGATTCTTTAATTTGGACATGCTCTTTGACTAAGTTCTGTATCGATTTTTATCTCACATCCCTTGATTCTCTATGTGATTGACTTATCTTATTTATTAAGCCGTGTGAATTTCAAAAACTTTATATGTAGTTACCCTGTATTTTATGACTCATTCCAGATTTTCCTCCCAAAACTAAACTTGGGTTTATTTACCTCAAGTCTAGTTCCTTAATTAGAGGAAACCCTTTCCCTGATTGATTATGATTGATGTTAAATTATTTTCTTGCTTTATTGGCTGCTTATTTTCAAGCTATAAAATCCCCCACCCCTTTTCACTTCAACACACGAACAATCCTAAGTTCACTCACCTAAAACTCTCTCTTCTCTTTTTTGTTCTTCTCTGTTGCTTGTTCTATTGCTAGAGTTTAGCCGGCTGAAAGCCAAGGCTAAACAATAAGGTGTCACCTGCCCTATTTGCTCTATTGTTTGAGTTTTATAACTGGTAGGTTCCTGATTTAAATATTAACTCAAAACTACATGTTTACTTACCCCTTCCCCCATGTCTGTTTATGTAAAATATGTAGTTAAATTTCAGCATGCACATCCCTACCCCATACCCCCATGCTCTTGATGCTACATATGTGTATGATTACATTTATGTACATCCCTTTCCCAAATCCCTCTAGTTTAATTCTGATTGTTGCAAATGTTCTTATGTTACCCTTACTCCCTTAACCCATGTTTGTGTATGAGTTGTGTTTTAGACTAGGATGGCACTCCATTGCTATTCTTAGTTTAGAACCAGGTTGCTCTCAACCTATACTCAAAGTAATCCCCCTCCCTTAGCCCTCCCCCCCCCCAATTATGTGTTGAGCTTTGACTCAGGTCTGTTGGTGTCCTAATCACCATACAGACCTAAGTCTGACTTATTTCAAGTCTGCTCTTATTTGTTAAACCATGTAAAGGGTCAGGGGTGTGCCAGTCCCATTCATGGCTAGGCATGACCACTTTTTGCATTGGTCTTCCTCTAATCCCTCACTTTTACACTTGTTCCTAGTTCTTTATGTCCTACGCTCCCCCCCCCCTTTGGTAAGCCATGCTTAGGGACCCTCGAGTCTCCTCTGAACTTGGATGCCTGAGGGCTGGTAATTCCACATTTTGCACTACTCTAATCATTTAGGGTGTAAGCACTGCCTGGTTTCCCCTGAAAGCCCTTGGAACATTGAAACACTCTAAAAGAAAGTCTTGGAATTTAGAGCCTAGCTTTGGCAAAATGCAATGTTGGACATTAAGGTTGCTTTGGGCTTCCTCGGGTCCGTTTAGCTTTGATGTACTTATTTTTATTAGTTTATTCCTTTCATTTATATAAACCAGCTTTGTACAAAGAACTTGGGGATATAGTGAAAAAGGCATGGGAGGGTTTTACAATATTGCATCGACTATGGGTAGAAATCATGCCTATAGGTTTTCAATATTGCATCTCATTTAGAAAGTATGACTATAAGGCTTTTAATATTGCATCTCATAAGCATGCCTATAGGTTTCTAATATTGCATCTCATATGGAAATCATGCCTATAAGGTTTCAAACATTGCTCATCCCTTAGAAATCATGCCTATAGGTTTTCAATATTGCATCACGCCTAGAAACCATGCCTATAAGAATTTCTTCAAAACGCTAGGCAAACAGTGGGTCCCTTAAACTTACTAATAAATAACAAACTCAGTATGTAAATAGCATGACTGCAAGGTTCAAACTTGTCTGATGTGTGTCAACGTGTTAACACGGATTGCCCTACAGTTGTCTATTTCAAAATCGGGCCAAGTTTCCCCTTTTACGTTATTCTGAACCCATAGAGTCTTTTATAAAATGCCAGACCTACAATTTTAAGAATTAACTTTGCCTGCCTAAGTTTACGCCTCAAAGCTCTTTTGAAAAACTTTCTTTAAGCAGTCCGGCTAGTTTGTAAACCATTTCTGGACTTTATGCAGACTCTAAATTCCTCTTTACAGACATATGTCTGAAACTAATATTTTCTCTGAAATTACTGGTTTTAAATCATTTCAAGTTCTAATAATCGGACCCAAGGGGCTCAAAGCATATTTATTATCCAGCTTTATGTGTTTAACTAATCTATTCGATCAGCTTTAATATTAAGACCAAATTAGTATTTAAAGACATGGTAGACTAATTGTTGTATGATTTACGGGGCTTTATATGAGCCTTTGAATGTTTGATTTGTATACCTTTATATGCTATTTGTTTTGATTGACACTTAGTATTTTTACCTTTGAAAACTCCATATATATCCTATCTTTCTCTCCCCCTCTTTAGATTAAAATTCCTAGTACCCCAGGACTAATAGGTTGTGGTGGGTACTAGCATGCGATAAGTAAATGAGACCAAACATGTTTAAGTACCTTAACGGGGTGGGAAGGGTAGAATATGGAGATGATGACGACGGGATTATATCATAAATCGACCCCTCTTTGGAAATACGTGCGGGATATTGTATGGAATAATCTATATTATAGTAAAACCTAGGACCTCTTTCTCTTTTACTTGCTTTACTTAAACGTCTTCCTAAAGTAATGCTTTAATTCTCCCTTCCAATTTTATTTAAATTATGCCTTTCCCCTTTTTAAAATTCTCAAAATTGTTTGAATGCTTTATATGTGAGCCTTATTTGTTCATTTGCCTTATTTCCTATTAATTTCACAATTAACAGGGCCAGAAACCACACTAGTAGATCTTGAGTGGTGCCTAACACCTTCCCCTCGAGATAATCTCAAGCCCTTACCCGAACTCTGGTTTTTCATTCAAAAATACTCTCTTCTTCTTAAAAGGGTGTCCTAATGCACTATAATCATTAGGTGGCGACTCTTCAAATTCCATAACCCAATTCCTAAACGGGAATAAGAGTTGTTTTTCCATAATGTCGTAAACCCAATTTCGCTCCTTTTAGTCGAAAAAGGGGGCGCGACAGCATGGCGACTCTGGTGGGGACATCTTTAAGGCTCTTACAATTACGTGCTTTGTCACTTTATTGCTTTCTTTACTGCCTTTATTTATCACTTTATTCATTTCTTCATAATTACTAACTTGATTCTTCATGTTTTTTTCTTTTTCTTTTACTGCTTTACTCCTTTTACTTCATTTCAATTCTATCTTAAATTTCGAGCATCTATTGTAATCATTATTTTATGATCGTGCAAATACATGTATTATTTTCATTATTTTAATTGCATCCTTCAACATCATTTTCCACTCATGCCAAACAAATCCAATAGCAACGCTTATAATGAGTGGTTGCGCACTTCCAATATTATAAACCCCCTAAATTTGGCAACGGCATATTTGCGGTAAAACCAGTCGATCAACGGTGTAGTCGACGGTTACATGCCTTTCCCTCTTGAGTTGTCCGCTCAAGGGTACCTTTTCTAGCACTTCAAAATAGAAACCTTATTCCGTTATAATGTTCATGCATCATGGTCAAAAATAGTCGTGTCAGTTATGTCGTCCGTATAATGACTCATTAAGATAGCCTAAGCCAAAAGTCCATTGGGTTTCCTCGAAACCCAAACGGACGCCTTTACGTTATGTGCATTTATTTGCAGAACTAAATACCTTACTGCAAATTATCGATTTAAATAGTAAAGTCTGGTGGGGTCAGGGCCTAACACATTGTTTTGCATAAATGAGGCACGAGGTCCATAGATTCGGTATGGTATCAAACATTCACTCAAAGTTACTAAGCTAGTGGGAGGATCTGCATGGTAGTGATCGGGCTCTTGTCCGCAAGACTTAGGGAACCTCCCTTCACTCATGAAAGATAGGCCAGATAACAAGATTGTGGAAGATGCTACTCTATTTTAGGACAGTGAACGGTTTGTCTTCCGCTTTGAGGATATTGAAATGACTCCGCTGTTGGAAGAAATTGGGGGTCTAGCCGGAATTCCCTGGGAAAGCTTGGGTCTGCTTATGCTAGAGAACCGCAAAGGTAGAGAGTTCCTGAAAATGATGGGGCTCAAGAAGAATCCTAATTTGATCAGTCTGAAGGACTCCTACATATCATTTGACTTCATGTATGAAAGGTTCGGACATAGTAAATCCTACCGCACTCACATGGACGAGTTCGCCCTCACCTATTTGGGGCACATACATAGGAGAGCCTTTGTATTTATGTTCTGTTTCCTGGGCATGATATTCTATCCAATGAAGAAGGCTAGGATCCATACAAGACTAGCCATGGTGACCAAATCCATAATGGAGAGTATCGACGGGAAGACATTCAGCATAGCGCCCATGATCCTCGCCGAACTGTACCGAGCCTTAGAGAAATTTCAACAAGGGGCACCACACTTTGAAGGGTGCAATTTGCTACTACAACTCTAGCTCATTGAACATCTTCAGAAGGGAGATTATAGACAGGAGATCGTACGCCAAGACTCGGATGACCATATCTCTTTCCATTATCCAAAGTGAATGCACTTCATGCCGAATATGTTCGCTCAACCGAAAGACGCTAGTGGATGGGTAGAACTATTGGAGAATCTCAAAGAAGAGCAGGTACAATGGATGTACGAGTGGTTTCCAATTGGGTATTTTATCATTCGGCCTAGGGATGCACCATTCCTTGTACTCATCGGCTTAAGAGGAACTTAACCTTATGTCCCTCTCCGAGTCATGAGGCAAGTGGAAAGAAAGCAGATTATACAAAGGGTAGAAAAGATAAGTCACTACAGGGCTGACTTCCAAGATGGCGATAGCCCGTAAAGGTGTCGAGCTCAGCATATTTAGCATTCTAAACTCGTCTTGAAAAAGGAACTATGGCACCAGATTCGAATCAGGAGGGGCGTGGCCGCTTTATCCAAGATGGTTAGAAGATGATCACATCAGCATGGGAAAGCCAGGTTTCATCCATGGTCACAGGCTTATTGATGAGAAGACTGCAACAAAGGTCAAGTATAATCAGCTACGCAAATGGATGCGAGTGTGCGAAAGTCAGCATCGGGAAATACAAAAGGCCCAAGAGAAGCTAATCAATTAATGGAAGGACATGGTTGTCCACACAAACAACCGTTTAGGGTACTTGGAGCGGGGTCTAGTGGAGCTGGAAGGAAAATTTCTGAAAAGGATCAAGAACTGTCAGGAAGCTGAAGGTAACGAAGGTGGGCACTTGGCTCGAGCTTACTTGTTGCTGGGACTGCGCGAGTTGATGCAGCAGTACGAGGGAGGCAAAGATAATGAATCTGGGGAAGGTCCTTCTAGGACCAAGTAGTTAGGATTTTTATTGCTTTATCGATGTAATAAGGCCGCTGGCCATTAGTAACAGCCTCTTTTTATTTCATTTTGTTTTGACTCTTTCTATTTTCTATCGATAAAATGAGGAACTTGGTGTTATAAGTTCTGGAAATTCTATCTGTCGCTAGGCCTATGTCAGGCACAGCGAGTCACCCAAATAGGAAACGACTTATATTCTTGCAACAATGTGATTAAATACCGCAATTTTTTCTTTCTCCGAACCCGCACTAACCTTTTACCTTTTGTTTTTCTTTTATTTTTATTGCCCTTTCCCAGAGGTTAGTTCGTGCATTCTTGCACCATCAGCATACTCCACAAGAGCAAAGGGTCCTCCACCTCCTACTCCTCCGAGTCCTCCCAGAAACAGGAACAAAAACAAAATGGAAGATACCAATTCTAGAAAGGAAGTCGGAGAGTCTTCAATCACCAAAGAAATTGCTGCTCATCTTGAGCAAACTTTGCTGATGCTTTGAGAAGAGTTGGAACAAGTCCGGAACTTGGCGAGCCTGTCGATCACTCTTGCTGCTGCTGATGCTAACAAATCACCACCGCCACCACCAACTCAGCCTGCTCAGATCCAACTCTACAACACAGGAAACAATGCTCTGTTGCTTATCTTGGAGCTCCAAAATACCACAGATAACTAGAACACTCCTGTCTTTGTGGATACTGTGCCACATTACAGTCAGCCAATCACCAATGTAGCCGAGTCGGACGACAAAAGTTCCCTCATTCAGAATTTGGCCGCTGAGATTAAGAAGTTGACTAATCGGGTTCAGGGTTTCGAAGGTAACAAGGGTGTTGAAGGATTGAATTACGAAGATCTCTGTGTTCAACTAGATGTTGAGCTCCTGAAGGGGTACAAACCTTCCAAGTTCAAACTGTTCGACGGAACCGGGGATCCCAGGGTTCACTTGAGAATGTATTGTGACAAGCTAGTAGGAGTTGGTAGGGATGAAAATATCTGTATCAAGCTATTTATGAGGAGTTTGAAGGATGATGCCTTATCCTGGTATATTAGACAGGATGCGATGAAATGGACTAGTTGGGTAAGCATGGCTTCTGATTTTATGGATTGATTCATGTTCAACACTGAGAACGCACCAGACGTGTTCTATATTCAGAATTTTAAGAAGAAACCTACGAAGACCTTTCGCGAGTATGCTACTCATTGGAGGTTGGAAGCGGCTAAGGTCAGATCGGCCTTGTAGGAAGAACAAATGAATAGGTTCTCTGTCCGTGCTCAAGACCCACAGTACTACGAAAGATTAATGCTAATTGAGGGTCAAAGGTTCTCCGATATCATCAAATTGGGATAAAGGATCAAAGAAGGCATCAAGAATGGCATGGTCACTAACCTAGAGGCATTGCAAGCCACCAACAAGGCTCTATAGTCTGGTGGTTCGATAAAGAAGAAGGAGGTAAATTCTGTAATAAATGCACAAAGAAACAACTCTCCCATGAAGTACCAAACCTATCCCTCAGCTCCACTCACATACCAGCCTACCCCAAATTACCCAACTCCACCACCTACTTACCAAATTCCACCACCTTCTTACCAAACATCTCCACCACCCACATGTCAACCCACTTCAGCCTGATATTCCCAACCTGCACCCGTATACCAAGCATAAAACTTCCAAACTTCTCACTATCCATCACCACCTCCTCGCCAAAATTTACCTCCACCTAGACCAAATTTCGACCGCAAACCCCCTAGACAATACACCGCCATAGCCGAGCCTATTGACAAATTGTATGAGAAACTCAAAGCAGCAGGTTACGTCACCCCTATCCCAGCCGTAACTCAAGAAAACCCTTTCCAATGGATCAACCAAATAAGATACCATTCCGGAATGAAAGGGCATACCATTGACGAGTGTCGCTCGTTAAAAGACAAAATTCAGAACCTGATTAACAACAAGATTATTATAGCAAAGGAGCCCGCTCCTAATGTTCGCAACAACCATCTGCCTGATCATCATTATAAGTTCATAAGAATGTCAAGACATATATTGTATACTCTGGATAATTAGAAATATAAGTATTTAAATCATGATCAGAGTCCTACCATTGTTCAATTCATTAAAAATTCTATTCTTTTGTTTTTGAACCAATTCTGTTCTCATTAGAATTCTAACCATAAAAATTGTGTAAAATCTAGGGATGCCTAACCATTCATTCAACCTGCAATTTCAGGTTGAATTGACCTCTAATTGACCGCTAAAGTTACCGTTATCCATGAAATAAGTCTTTCCCTTTAAATACTCATTATTACTTCTTGTCACCCTCAAAACATAAAACCGTCAAAAATATTCTTCACTCTCAATTGCTTTCTTCTCCAAAGGTTTAACTCACCAATTCTCCCAAAAAATCATCTATACTGACAAACCCACATGACAACCCTTGAACTCCTCCATAGCCTAGTCCTTCTGATTTATCCACCCCTTTTCCAACTAGCACGACTCCCAACCCAGGCTAAGGAGAATAAAAATGCATGCTCACAAAATGGTGGAATCTAGTGCTCTTTCAAATAAATTGAATGAGAAAATATAGGCAAGTGTTGTGCCAGATAATTTCGGTACATTTCAATAATAATTGCTTAGATTTTAGCTTGTCTTAGATGCAATTATCTCCTTTACTTATGTAATTTTAGTGATTTTGTAGTACATGAGGTTTAAAACAGCGTTTTGGGCAAAGTTCAATGTCAAGAATGCAGTCTTTTCTGCAATCGCATAACTTGTTTGCGGTCCACAAATGGACCACAAACCAACCAAGAAGGCTGCTAAAGGAAGAAAATGCGATGAAAAATACGGTCGTACTTCTACAATGCGGACCACAAAACAAAAATGCGGTCAAAGACTGGAAACTAGGGTTACATTCTGCAATGGACTTTTCAAAAATGCGGATCACATGTCTTCTTTGTGACATAAATATGGTCGCATATCTGACATGAAAGGGCATTTTGGTCTGTTTTTTGTCCCAATTTTCAGCCCACTATAAATAGATTTATGATGATTTTGTGGGCTCACCTTGTCTAGTTTTTGAGCTACATTCCAAGACATAAATATTCTTCACTTTTGGAAGCTTTTGGGTCAAGAATCTTCACTTTATAAGCTTTATGTCATTTATTATTCTCTTGATTTTGTATTTTAGTATGAGTAGCTAACTTTAAATACTAAGGTTGCGGGCCCCAAATAGGTGTTATGTTAGTAGGTGTTTGACATTGAATATATATATATATATATATATATATATATATATATATATAATGATTGGTTGATATTTATTTACTTCTCATTCTTCATTTATTGTTGGTGGGTGCAAACATTAACAAGTGCCATTAAATTCTTGATTTGCTTGGGAAAGTAGGTTAGAATTTGGTAGAAATAAATAACAAAGACTCAGTGCTTTAAAACTTATTTAATATAAACACTTAGGAATAAGTGGGTTTTATTTGGCTTTTATATTTGAAAAAATCATAAAGAGGAAATACTAACGAACTATTGGGAAATATTGGGTAGACATTTAGACATCATTTGCACATCAAAATAACCTTCAATTAGAAATATATCATATTAACACCGTTATAATCACACTTCATTAAAGGGGACACAACCTTGATTTATTTAGTCCAATTATTTACATTCTCAATAATCCAACTAGTTACTTCAAAATAAACTCAACTCATACTCTTGTTACTGTTAAGTTAACGGTTACAAGAGTATGAATTAATAGTAACAAGAGTATGAGATTTGACTCATACTCAACTCATACTCTTGTTACTATTAAGTCTTATTCCTTGTGAGATTCGACCGACTTTCTTACACTATTTCTTGATGTGTAATTTGAGCGTATAAGCAAGTTAGGCCCAAGATTCTAATACTAACTCCGATTCTGAGTCATTCACAAATGCTAGTGAGGGGAAGGACCTGGGTCTTCTGACTTTGAGAAGGCTCAAAATGCCCCTTCTACAGTAAGTTCTTCTTTGACTGAAAATTTAGAGAATAGGTTTGTGTTTGTTGGGCCTATCAGGGATGTGGAATTACCTTAGTTAGGGAGGAGTGGAGGTAAAAATAAATTTGAAAAAGACAAGGAGAGAGAGGTTGAATGTGGTGATGTGAGGGGAAAACGGCAAGGAGTGGTTGATTACTCACCCACTGCTGAGTTTCCCGTACCTTCTATTTGTGGGGTTGCAAAAGAAGCTGCTGATGAAAGTGGCAAGAAGTCAGGGAAGGCTGCTGGTTAATCTAAGCTCACAGGGAGATGAACCTGGTTCATCAGTTGAAGAGACCCTAGAAGACCTTCTGAAAAAGGTAGGTGCAAGTTACGATCCAAAGAAAAGGAGAACTCCTACACCGAAAGCCCCTAGTGCTCCAAAAACTTCCAAGAAACGAAAAGCTTCCTTCCATACAACTACTGAAAATCCCATGTCAAAGGGAAGAGCCACAAGAAGCAGCATGAAACGGAGTGAGATTGACCTACAACAGTCTTTGGCTGAAAGTAAGAAGAAGGGGATGGATGAAGGAAAAATTAAGGTTGCAGAGTCCTCTGAAGTAGTTGATATTGAGGAGATGGAACATGTCCATCAGGAGGACCATGAAACAATGGAGGTTCAAACCCCCAAGCCCAAAAAGACCAAGACTTCTTCCAAGAAGTCTTCCTCTGTGTCTAAGGCTGTTGAACCTTTATTGGACAAGACGACAAGATCTGTAGTAAAAAAGCAAATAAGTGAGAATTTCTGAAGATGAGGAATGGAGTGGTGAAGAAGAAAATGAGCTTGATGGTGAACAAGACAAGCTGACAAAGTTTGGCAAAAGGAAAATTTTGAAGGGAAGATTTGTTGAAAGATTTGGTGGAACCAGGAATGGTTCGTTTGGTTGACACCTTTGATGCTCAGGGCTGGAAGGACATGGTCCTTCAGATGGATTCATGGAAAATGTTGAGTCAAAGATGACAGAGTTACAAGCAAAGTCAAAGGAGTTCAAATGATATTTGATGCAGAGAAGCTGGGAGAGATTCTAGATATCCATGTTGAGGGATATCATGATTACACCAGACAGAGATGGCAAAGTCTGGATTCCTTTTGTCTGCCCTTAAAATCAAGAGGAGATTCTGTGATGTTGAATAACTGAATGAGGCCAAGTTTGTGCACAAGACTGAAATGAAGCCACAACGCAAAGTCATTTTTGAGTTTGTCAACAAGTGCCTACTGCCCCGGCAAGAGAGAAGGCATTTTGCAAATTATATGGACTTAGTTTTGATGGAGTGCTTTGAAAGTGGGAGGCAAATTAACTGGCATGCATTCATGATCAAGCTACTGGACATGGTTATCAATGGCTCCAAGGCTTATGCTACCCCTATTTCTTTATTCTGACTATGATTCTGAATAGGTGTAATGTGCCTCTAATGAAATGGGAAATAGCCACAAGCAAGGATTACTTTGGTATTAATACTCTTCTTGCTTGTGACTATTTAGTCAATGATACCCAATGAGTCTGGTTCATCCAAGAAGACACCAATCAACAGTAAAGTAAGGGCTCTTGTTCAGGCAAAGTGAAGCCAAGGATGCTTAGAAAGCTAGACTAAAGGCTCGGTTGGAAGAGGTTGAATCTGAGAGTGATGCTCTCAGACTGAGCTTACCAATGAAAAAGAGAAGAATGATGGGATTCTTCACAATATCTTGAATCTTATCCAAGCCCAAAAACCAACCCTCTAGCTCCCCCAAGCCTTAGGATTTCTAGCCTTTATCTCCTCAACCTTTCTAGCACCTGCAATGACCCGGATTAGGGATTTTTCTTTCTTATTGCTCATGTTTTTAATATTTTGCTTTCTGTTTGTGGAATGTGGTAGCAACATATCTTCTATTAATGATATCTACTATTTTTATTAATGTTAATATTTCCTTGGCAGTTTAAATATGTTTGCTTAATTACAGATGATTAATCCATTATTGCAGTTGCAGTTGCCCCAGTGGCCATGAGTACTTATTAAAATCTAGGACCCACACATTGCTTATGCAACTTTTAGATGATGCCAAAAGGGGGAAGAGCTATTGTTATTTACATATTCTCAATAAGTGATATTTATAACCTAATTAACCTGGTCCTTGATGATAAGTGAATTTTCTAAACTTTGTATTGATGGTTAAAAAGAGTTCTTACAGGGTCTAAGTGACTAAAAAGCATAGCGTTTGTCATCATCCAAAAGGGAGAATTTGTTAGCCCAAGTAAATGTGAAGTTTTGAAGATTGGCAAAAGAACTCAGACATGGACCAGGTCCATCTTGTGAAGCACAGTCATGATTAACCCAAACATGTGTGATGCACATGTGTTGATACCCAATTTTTTCCTATATACTTTTTAACCAAAATATTTTCAAAATAGCTTTAAGCGCATATATAAGCATCCACAAAAATTTTGATATTTTTCTATAATTTTTTCAAGCATTTTAAAACCAATATACAACTTATTTTGCACTATAAAGTCCAATATTTTGTATCATATATTGTTATTTTAATAAATAAATTATTTCATTCTCTCATTTACATAAAAATATAATTTATGTAATTTTTACAAGACTTTACAAAGCCATTAGGTATTTTTATATTAAAATTGCATTAAATTTCAATTTTAGCCTTTTTATCAATTTAACGAGTATTTCAAGTATAAATCGTTCCTAATCAATTCCCAAATATATTTTTTGTTATCTTAGTAATCTAATTGGATTTTTTTAAAATTATTTACTATTTTTTATAAATTAAATTTGAGAAAATTGGCTATTTAAAATGTAGCCCCTATTCTTTCAATTTTAACCCCAATTTCATGCCCAATCCTAGCCCAATTTTAATACCCAATCCACCTGACCTATTTCAAAATATTCGACCCAAACCCAATCCAAACTAAACCCACCCGGTTCCCCACTTCTAATCTTGGCCGTTGATTTCATAAACCAATGGCCCGTATCAATACTTACCTAATTAAACACCCAAAACCCCTTAACCCTAATCACTTTTCTCATTCTGCCGCACTTGGATCCCTAATGATCTTTGAACTCTCTCTAAACCCTAGTCATTTTCTGCTCTCTTCGCCGGCTTTAATGGCCATTCTAGGCCGGAAACTTCCATGCTCAGCCATTTATCACCATCCCTAGCCTTGGATTTCTAAGATCGGGACGTTCTCGTAAGGGTAGCATGACCAGAGTTCCTTTAATGGGGGTTTTATGGCTGTGTCAGGCTTTTCTACGGCTAGCCTTTGAAGCCTTGGGTCCTCACCAAGCTCCGATGAGCCGTTCAGGCTTTTCTCGCCATTTCTGAGGCCTTTTATGAAAACCCTAATAGAATTGAGGTTCTTTTTCATGATTCTCTGTATTATTTCACGATCTTCTCGGAGTTTTGTTTGTTTTCCAGGATTTTTAAGTATCTCTCATCTTTTTCTTCGCCTAGTTGTGTTTTCAAAGACTGTTCGTCTTTTTTCAAAACCTAGGGTTTCTATGAACTGTTTGATTCTTTGATTTTGTCATTCATTTCCTGCTACTATGTGTTCTTCTCCACGATTCTGGTATTTTCTACTTTAGCTCTAAATATTTTGCCTCACTGATTACCTTTCTAGGGCTTTCATTTAGTTTGTTCTATGTTTTCTTTATAGTGTCCTGCTCTTGTTCGTCTTCATCTATGATAATCTCTGTGTTCTGACTGGTAGTGGAAATCCTAATTTCTAAGGGTATTTTCTATTCATCTTTCTCTGTGAAACCCTAGCTGCCTAATTGCTTTCTCGTATATGTTTTGCTACATGTCTACTCTACTATGCCTTGTTTTTGCATGTTCAGACTTATGAATCTTTTATAGTACTGTTCTTCCCCTTTATCTGAAACCCTAATTGATTTTGGTACAACTATGTGATTCTGTAATTGTTCCCTGTTCTCTGAATAAGTTCAAACGAGTAAAATTTTGACTCCTTGATTACTTGGTTGATTACTTAACTTACATGTTCAACCATGTGACTTTTAAATTTTCTTATGTCTATTTACCTTATATTCTATGATCAATACTATATTTTCCTTCCCAAATTAGACTTAGGTTTAGTTATTTTTCCATCTGGTTCCTTAATTGAAGGGGTTCCCTTCTCCTAATTGATTTTGTGAATATTTTTCTTGCCTTACTGTTGCTTCTCTTTCAGCTATAAATAGGTTCCCTCTTTACTCACTTAGGACACATTCTCGAGTTCTCTCTTTTCTTTTCTCACAAAAGATTCTCCGTTGCTCTCTTCTTTGCTACTTGCTGTCTTAGTTATAGGTTAGTCGGCTGAAAGCCAAGGCAAATTATAGAATTTCTCTTTACTTTTGTCATTCAAGTGCAACTGGTAGATTCTAATCTCAATTACCAATCTTTCAACTACTTGTTTACTTTCACCCTGTCTTTGCCTGTTACACTTTCAGTATTCAGCATTTAATCTCTTTCCATTTTCCCCCTTGTTTGTTTATTTCAGTACTTCATTTGATTTATGGCATACTTAACTCCCTCTCCCTTTCCCCCAGGATGTTATGTTTCAGTTTAAAGCCCTAACATGTTTATTCCCTTTCCCTGATTCCTTCATTTGTTTTGTGCACTTAGTTTAAGTTCTAACCTGCTTAATCCCTATCCCTCATCCCCTTGTGTGTTTCATTATTTCAGTATGTTCAACTATTTTCCCTTGTCTCTTACCTATTTGTGTTCCTGCATGGTAATCCTTTTCCATTTCCATTTGGTTATTTATATTCAGTACCTTAGCATGTTAAATTCCTTTCTTATGCTTGTGTATTTTTCATCACTATGCTTTATTTCCTCTTAGTCTTTCAATGTAATCTTTTATGAGTTCCCTTCCCCTTTTAATCCCTGTTCTCTTACGAGTTTGTTTTGGATGAGAATGGCATCTCATTGCCACTTCTAATTCGGAACCAAGGCTTAATTGCCTATACTCAGAATGATCCCACTCCTTTTTCCCTTTCTTATGTGTTTGAGCCTTTACAAAGGCCTGTTGGTGTCGTAATCACCTTACAGGCCGTTGTTTGACTTGTTTACAAGTCTGCTTCTGTTTTCAACCTTTGTAAGGATTCTGGGGTGTGTCGTTCTCAATCAATAGGCTGGGTATGACCACTTCATACACTGTTTTCCCCTCTAATATTTACTTTGCACTTATTCTTAACCCTTTAAGCTCCTACCCCCCTTTGGTAATCCATGCTTGGGGATATTAAGAGTCTTCTCTGAACTTGGATGCCTTAGGGCTGGTAATTCCACACTTGCACTATTCCAGTTAGGGTGTAAGCATTGCCTGGGTCTCTTTATAAGGCCTTTGGAACTTTGTAACATTCTAAAATGATAAAATCCTCGGATCTTGGGAGCTCGGATTTGGTAAAAGGCATATGTCGGACATTAAAGTTGCTTCGAGACTCCTCGGGCCTGTTATAGCTGTTGATGTACTTTTAAATTTTCTTACTTCTTTTAATGTCTTTACTTTTCTGCCTAGTTTGTAATAATGTGTAATGTAAAAAACTCGGGGGCATAGTGAAAGCGATGTGGGGGGGAATTTACTTTCTCACATGCATTAGAAATCATGCATATAAGGTCACTTAACTTCATTGCATCAGTTTTCTATATAGTTATCATCTCTATAATTTTACCGCTATGGCATCAATATCATGTACAAAACCTGACTATAGGAGTTTATTTTTTCTTGCATCAATGTCATATAGAAATCATGACTATAGGCTTATTCATATTTCCATCAATAGAAATCATGTCTTAGGATCTTTACTTTATCCATGTGTACTGTTACCATGCCTACTTTTTACGCTGTTGCATCCATCATATATATACCATGTCCATAGGCTCCTTGTATTGCATCAACTTCATATAGAAACCATGCCATTAGGTTTGCATCTTATAATCTCATCTAGAAAGCATGCCTATAGGGACTATATAAACGCTAGGCAAAACAGTAGGACGTCTAATTATGTAAAAGTTGTAATCAAAGGGTAATAAATAGTTTATGTCCAAATCCGTTAATGTTTTCAACAACTCAGTTTTTCAACTTATCTTCAATCTATTTACTTTCGAAACGGGCACAGGTCTGCCCCTTTTTATAAAAATTCTGAGCCTATAGGTTGTCTTCTATATTGAACCTGCAACCGTTTGCTTAAGTTCATGTGTTTCAAAGTATTTCAAAACTTCTTACAAGCTTTTACTCAACTTATAGAATTGATTTACAGCCCTTTTTCTCCATACTTGTCTGCAGTTATAAATTTCTAACAGACTTCCGTCTGAAGTTCGTGTTTCTTTTCCTAAAACCTGTCTGCAACTCTAAATACTTTAAACTGAATCATGTCTGCAACTGGCCTCTTTTCTCTAAAGTCATACTAATTTTCTAAAGTCTATCAACTTCTAAAATGGGCCCGGGGAGCTCAAAGTAGATTTTCTATCCAACTCTTATGTATTAAACTAATCTGCCCGCTCTCCTATCCTCGTTTAAAGACCAAATCAGTAATTGAAGTCATGCTAAACTACTTCTTGTATGTTATGGGGTTTACTTGAGCCTTTAATTGTATATTTGCATCCCTCTTATTTGCTACTTGTTTTTTGACTGTCGCTCTAGCATTTTCACCTTTGAATACTCCATATATGTATCCTACTTCCTTCTCCCCCTTTCTTAGGATTAGAAGTCCTAATGCCCCAGGACTAATAGGTTGGGATGGGTATTAGCATGCGATAAGTAAACGATACCAACACGTTTTAATACCTTAACGGGGTAGGAGGGTAGAAGATGGAAATGATGACGATGCGATAATATCATAAAGTGATCCCTCTTTGGGAACACGTTACCAACACGTTAAACCTAGGACCCTTCTTTCTTTTATGTACTTTATTTAAATGCTTTCTTAATGCCTTTTAAACTAATTCTCTATCTTACTTCAAACTTATGTCCTTCCCTTGCTTTTTAAAGCTTTCAAGTTGCGCAAACTCCTTATATGTGAACCTTATTTGTTTAATTGCTTCATCTCTTTATAAAACCACAATTAGCACGGCCGGGAACAACATTTGTTGATCTTGACAGGTGCCTAACACCTTCCCCTCGAGATAATTTCAAGCCCTTACCCAACTCTAGTTTCTCTCCCAGAAACATTCTCTTCATCTTAAAGTGTCCTATTGCACTATAAACATTAGGTGGAAATTCTTCTAATTCCATAACCCAATTCCCAAACGGGAAATAGAGTTGTTTTGCCCATAATATCGTAAAACCCGATTTTGCTTTTGAAAAAGGGGGCGTCGACATCATGGCGACTCTGCTGGGGAATCATTTTAGGCTTTTACCACTACGTGTTTTGTGACTTTACCGCTTTCTTTATTTATTGCTTCAATTACTTTTCTTTTATCATTTTCACAATTACTAACTTGTTTCTTCGTATTTCGTTTCCTTTAATTGTTTTATTGCTTTATTACCTCACTTTATTTCAATTCCGTTTTTAATTTCGAGCATTTATTGTAATAATTATGAACATGAAAATACATGTATGTATTTCATTGTTGTAACTGCATCCTTCAACATCATTTTCCACTCGTGCCAAACAAATCCTATAGCAACACTTATAATGAGTGGTTGGGCTCTTCCAATACTTACAAACCCCCTAAATTGGCAATGGCATATTTTCGGTAAAACCAGTCGATCAACGGTGTAGTCGATGATTCCGCGTCTTTCCCTCTTGAGTTGTCCGCTCAAGGGTACATTGTCTAACAGTTAAAAAGTATAAACCTTACTCCATTTAATTGTTCATGCATCATGGTCAAACTTAGCCGAGTCAGTTATGTCGTCCGCATAATGACTCATTTAGATAGCCTAAACCAAAAGTCCATCGGGTTTCCTCGAAACCCAAATGGACATTCACATTATGTTCATTGATTTAGAGAACTAAATGCCTTTTGCTAATTGTTGATTTTAATCGTCGAGTCTGGTAGGGTTAAGGGCCTAACTCTCTGTTTTGCAGGAAATGAGGCACAAGGTCCCCAGGTTCGGTATGGTATCAAACATTCATCCAAAGTTGCTAAGCTGGTGGGATGATTTGCATGGTAGTGATCGGGTTGTTGTCCGCAAGCACTTAGGAAATATTCCTTCAATTCTAGAAGTTACGCTAGATAACAAGATTGTGTTTAAGCTGCTACTATGATTTGGGATAGTGAACGGTCTGTCTTCCTCTTTGGGGATATTGAAATGACGCCGCTGTTGGAGGAAATTGGGGGTTTAGCCGAAATTCCTTGGGATACCCAGGGTTGCTCATGCCAGAAAACCGCAAAGGTAGAGGGTTCTTGAAAATGATGGGGCTCAAAAAGAACCCTAATCTGACAAGCTTTAAGGACTCCTACATATCCTTCGACTTCATGTATGAAAGGTTCGGACATAGCAAATCATACCGCAATCACATGGACGAGTTTCGCCCTCACCTCTTTGGGGCACATACATAGGAGGGCTTTTGTGTTCATGTTCTATTTTCTAGGAATGATAGTTTTCCCGATGAAGAAGGCTAGAATCCATACAAGACTAGCCATGGTAACAAAAGCCATAATGGAGGAGATCGTCGGGCAGGCATTCAGCATAGCACCCATGATCCTCGCAGAACTGTATCGAGCCTTAGAGAAATGTCAGCAAGGGACACCGCACTTTGAAGGGTGCAATCTACTACTACGACTCTGGCTCATTTAACGTCTTCAAAAGGGAGAGTATAAGTAGGAGATCATACTGTTAGATAATACGCTTAACGCTAGAGGGGGGGTGAATAGCGTTATAATAAAATTTAGCATAAACTTGCGGAAATTAAAATTTGCAGGAAATAATTAAGTGCGTTAAATAAACAAAAGGAAAGAACGCACCGATGTATTCTGGTTCACCACAACACGTGGCTAGTCCAGTCCCCGAGAGACTCTTTCGAGATTTTCCACCAACTTGTCAAGCTTACGGGTGCTCAACAAACCTTTACAACTTAAGGACACAAGCCTTAACACCTTTGCTCGGAGATACAACACTCCAAGACTTCAACCAAGGAAACACAAGTTCCTTACAACAAGAGAATCACAATTCTCTTACAAGTGTACAAAACACTAAACACTCAAACAAAACACTCCTTAATGAGTAGATATGAGTAAAAGAAGTAAGCTCAAGATCACAACAACTATGGACAAGACTTTGGATCTCAAAAGCTTTATGGAATGAATATAAAATGATAAACAATAGTATGCAAGCTTATAGCAATAGAATGATCAGTTGTTGTGTGTTGTTGTTTTTAAAACACTGAAATGAAGCTGTATTTATAGTTGAAAAACTTGGCATTACCGTTGCCTAATTGCCAATTAAGAGTTGCTGATTTTACTCTGTGACAATCGATTGTCAGGAAGCCACAATCGATTGTTTGCCAATCGTTCCAAAAATCAATCCCAGATTTTACGCTTAACAATCGATTGTCCAAGATCAACAATCGATTATTGGCAACGTTCAAACAATCATTTCCAGATTTTACGTAAAACAATCGATTATACCAAATCAATAATCGATTATTCAGCACCGTTCAAAAAATCCTTTCCAGATTTTAATTTCAACAATCGATTGTACAAAATCAACAATCGATTATTCAGCAACGTTCAAAAAATCTTTTTCAGATTTAAATATCAATAATCGATTGTACAAAATCAACAATCGATTACCTGACGGTATTTGAAAACTTTACGACAACGGTCAGCTTCACCATCGATTGTGCAAAGTTAACAATCGATTATTTATCATATTTTGAAAATCATTTTAGACACTGCCTCGTGACAATCGATTGTTATATACTCACAATCGATTATTTAATAACTTTGAAAAAGTCTGGAAGTCACTGCCTCAACACAATCGATTGTCATAAGTTCACAATCGATTATTTTGTGACTTTGAAAAATCTGAAGGACACTATCTCTTCACAACCGATTGTCATTAGCTTCACAATCGATTATTCTGAGTTTTGAAAAACTTTGATGGACACTGCCTCATCACAATCGATTGTCATAAGGTTCACAATCGATTGTCATGCAGGTTTTGAAAAACCTGATGCTCACTGCCTTAACACAATCGATTATCATTAGTTCACAATCGATTGTCATGCAGTCTTGGCTTAACATAATCAATTATCATAAGTACATAATCGATTATCTTAGTCCAGATTTTAGAGGCATGTTTAAAAATCATTTTGACTGAATATGCATGATTTAAAATCATTTAGCATTAAATTAAATATGCATGATTTTGTAAAAAATAGTTTTACGAGAGAAGCCATGTCATGAGTCAAGTTGTCGGATCAAGATCACAATTAAGAACGACTCAATTAAACTATAGAACTTTGTCTTGTGCTTGAATCTCGTTATCCACCAATTGTGCGCTTGTACTTGAACTTCGTCATATATCAATTTGCGCTTGTTTGTCATTCATCAAAACCTACACATAAGAACACACATTTTAGTATGAGGCCTTGAGAACGTGTTTCCAACAATTCCCCCTTTTTGATAATGGCAAACTTTAAGCGGGATATGCAACTTAAACAATTTATAATGACGATTCAAGACAAGTAAAGATATGCAATAAGTATGCCATTAGTTCCCCCTTAATATATGAATTCCCCCTCAATTTAAGCTTATGAATATTGAGAGTGCATACCTGTTATCTTCCCCTTTTTGCCATTAGCAAAAATAATATAAGAAGATGCCAAAGATGTAAATAAAACTTGTTTATTTATTGGAAAGAAAACGTGATTACTTAAAGAGAGTACAGTAACTCAAGTAATAGCAGAACAATCGATTATTGATACGAGATAATCGATTATTTAGACGACAGAGACCGATTTTTCTGAAGAAGACTTGATTATTGCGCGTCATGCTTTATAATTCCCCCTACCTTTAGGGAGATACCTGCAAAAATTCGTTAGACGTCTCCGACGCTCAAGTTAGAAATCATGTAAGATAAAAAGATGCAATGCATGACTTAGATCAACGTGGAGTCGAGAATCCCGAGTTCACTACGAATTCTGAAGAAGGACTCTTTCTCTAAGGGCTTAGAAAAGATGTCGGCCAATTGGTCTTTGGTTTCAACAAATTCGATTTCGACATCGCCCCTGAGAACGTGATCTCTTATAAAATGATGTCTAATTTCAATGTGTTTTGTTCGCGAATGAAGAACGGGGTTCTTCGTCAAGCATATGGCACTAGTATTATCACATCTAAGAGGGATATGATCAAGACTTAGGCCATAGTCCAAGAGTTGTTGTTTCATCCATAGGATTTGAGCGCAACAACTCCCCGCGGCTACATATTCAGCCTCGGTTGTGGACAACGCAACACTCACTTTTTTCTTGCTAAACCAAGAAACGAGAGAGCTACCGAGCAAATGGCAAGTGCCACTAGTGCTCTTGCGGTCCAATTTGCATCCAGCAAAATCGGAGTCGGAATAGCCAACGAGTTGGCATGAAGAACCATTGGGGTACCATAGACCCACATTTGCAGTACCAACAAGGTACTTCAAAATCCGTTTTACCGCAGTAAGGTGAGACTCCTTCGGACACAATTGATAACGGGCGCATAAGCACACACTAAGCATGATGTCCGGATGACTACCAGTAAGATAAAGAAGAGAGCCGATCATACCTCGATAGTTCTTAGTGTCGACTTCCTTACCTTTCTCATCTTTGTCTAGATGATCGGATGTGCTCATGGGAGTCGCCATTGCTTTTGCATTGTTCATTTCAAATCGTTTCAGCAATTCTTTGCAATATTTGGCTTGGCAAATGAACGTACCTTCTTTCATTTGCTTTACTTGTAATCCCAAAAAGAATGTTAACTCACCCATCATAGACATCTCAAATTCGCTTGTCATTAAATCGGAAAATTCCTTGCATAAGACATTGTTAGTAGCACCAAATATGATATCATCCACATATATTTGAACTAATAAAATTTCATTGTTTTTATGTTTAACAAAAGGGGTGGTGTCAACTTTCCCTCTAATGAAATCATTTTCCAATAGAAATTTACTCAATCTTTCATACCAAGCTCGGGGAGCTTGTTTTAAACCATAAAGAGCCTTTTTGAGTTTGAAAACATGATCGGGAGATTTAAAATCTTCAAAACCGGGGGGTTGTTCAACATAAACTTCTTCTTGAATAACACCATTTAGAAAAGCACTTTTCACATCCATTTGATATAAATTGAAATTCATAGAAGAGGCAAAAGCGAGCAATAAACGAATAGCTTCTAATCTAGCTACGGGAGCATATGTTTCTTCATAGTCAATACCCTCTTCTTGATTATAGCCTTTTGCTACAAGCCTAGCTTTGTTTCTAGTGATTGCACCATTTTCATCTAGTTTGTTTCGAAAAACCCATTTCGTACCAATTATGGTATGATTTTCGGGTCTTGGCACCAAATCCCAAACGTCATTCCGTTTGAATTGGTTAAGCTCCTCTTGCATTGCCAAGGTCCAAATTCATCCCCAATTGCTTCGGAGATGGTTGTTGGTTCAATTTGAGACACAAAAGCAGTATGTCCTAAGGTGTTCTTAAGGGAGTTTCGGGTACTTACCTTTTCTCCGACGTCGCCAATTACCTATTCGAGAGGGTGATCTTTAATTGTCCTCCACTCGTTAGGCATTTTCGTTTCATTCTCCAATTGTGGCGATTCCTCCGTTGGTTGTTTCAAAATTTCGTCTTGATTTTCTTTAGGCGTTTCCTCTTGTATTTTGTCTTTCAAGCTATCTAAAATACCTGCAAGATCAAAACCGGTATCCTTTCTCGCCAAGCGAGCATTATTTTCAGCAAATACAACATGAGGGGATTCCTCCACAGTTTGGGTTCTTTTATTAAAGACCCTATATGCTTTGCTACGTGAGGAATAACCAATGAAAATTCCCTCATCGGACTTAGCATCAAATTTTCCCAATTGATCTTTGCCATTGTTATGAATAAAACATTTACAACCGAATACTCTAAAATGGGAGATATTTGGTTTCCTTCCCTTATAGAGTTCATAGGGAGTTTTCATGAGTATAGGCCTTATGACTACTCTATTTAAGATGTAGCATGCGGTACTCACGGCATCCGCCCAAAAATATTTGGGAATCTTGGCCTCTTCGAGCATGGTTCTAGCCATCTCTTCGAGACACCTATTTTTCCTTTCCACCACTCCATTTTGTTGTGGTGTACGTGGAGCGGAAAAGGTATGCTCGATACCGAGTTCGTCACAAAAGTCCGCAAAGAGATTGTGATCAAACTCTCCCCCATGATCACTTCTAATTGAAGTGACGGTTGTTTCCTTCTCGTTTTGAACACGCTTAAGAAAATTATTCTGAAAAGCATCACTTCTATTGGCAAGAAATAAAGTCCAAGTAAATCTAGAATAATCATCAACAATCACAAAAGCATAACAATTTCTTCCTAGACTTTCAATGCGAGATGGTCCGAATAGATCCATGTGAAGCAATTGCAATGGTCTAGAAGGTGAAACAATATTTTTGGATTTGAAAGATGCTTTTGTTTGCTTCCCTTTTTGACAAGAATCACAAATAGAGTCATTTTCAAATTTCAAATTGGGAAGGCCAATAACTAAGTTTTGAGAAATCAATTTGTTCAAAAGATGCATGTTTATATGAGCAACTCTACGATGCCATAGCCAAGTATCATCCTCTTTGCTCATAAGACAATCAACATATTCGGGTGAGGAGTTTGCAAGATCAACCATATAAATATTATCCACTCTAAAACCACGAAGGATAATTTTAAAATCACTACGTCTAAACACTAAGCATTCATCCGAATCAAATAGGGCAAGATTTCCCTTGTCACATAATTGACTTATGCTCAAGAGATTATGCTTTAAACCTTTCACAAGTAGTATATGCTTAATAGAGGAGTTTTCATCCTTACCGACCGATCCGATGCCAATAATCTTTCCTTTATTGTTATCCCCAAAAATCACACTTCCTCCTTCTTTGTGTTCTAGTTGAAGGAATTTGGATTCGTCTCCTGTCATATGTTTGGAGCATCCACTATCAAGGTACCATAGTACACTTGATCCCTTCAAACACACCTACAAAACAAATTAATGCGTTTTAGGTACCCATGCCATTTTTGGTCCTTGAGGGTTAGGCATATTATAATGATGCGATTGAGTGATATGTCTATGTCGTGTAAAGCATGCAGGGGCAATATGACCAATGCGTCTACAATAATGGCAAGTCACGTTGGGGTTATGCATCCTTCTAGGTTCATAGTAACTTGATGGACGAAAATGAATTACTCTATTTTCATTATGACTATTGCACATTTCATGAGAACCATTTCTCCTACTATTAGTTCTAAAATGAGCAGCGTTTCTAGAGTAATGGTCATGTCTAGATGTTCTAAGAGGTTCAAAACTCCTTCTAGTGTTTGGCCTAGAATATGCATCATTTCTAGGGTAGTCATTTCTAGGTGGTAAGTCATTTCTAGGTCTTTTAAAATGTTCCACACTTGGTCTAGCATGCATATTTGTTCTAGGATTGCTATTTCTACGATAAGCATTTGTTTTATTCATCCTAGGTTGAGCCTTAGGTGGTTGGGGTCTGGCGTCAACCTTTTCTTTAGGCTCATTCTTAAAGCCTATGCCATGCTTGGTTGATTTCAAATTAACAAGGACCTTATTCAAATTTTTGTGGGAAGAATTAAACTTATCTAAGGTACCTTTAAGTCTATCTACCTCATTTTCAAGATGCATGCAAGAAGAGCAATTTTTAATAGAACTTTCGGGTTTGTCGGTGCTTCTTTTTCCGAAAAACTTGTTTTCCTCTTTCAGCTTCTCATTTTCTAAAACCAGTTTTTCTAACTCCTTTTCTTTCAAAGAAAGCTGTTTTTGAAAATCTTTTTCTTTTATAGAAGCATTTTCTTTAATGCTCTTGACAGTTTTTGAAGCTTTAATAAATTCAGTATATAGCTCATCAAAAGCAGTTCGCGTTTCTTCAAGAGTAAAGAAGTTTTTAGAAGAGATTTGACATACCTCATCTTGCTTGTCTTCTTGCGCCACAAGACAAAGGTTTGCGGCTTCGTCTTCTTCTTCTTCGCTTGACTCATCTCCGGAGTCTCCTCCCCAATAAATGTATGCGCGTTGCTTCTTAAAAGGTTTCTTCTCCTTTTTGATGTTTGGGCAATTTGATTTGATGTGCCCGGTTTCACCGCATTCATAGCACTTTATTTGCTCGCCTTGCTTTTTGCCCTTTCGTTCATACTCCTTTCGCATGAACTTTTGAAATCTTTTGATAACGAGTCCAAACTCGTTGTCTCCGTCCTCATCAACTTGAGGTTGGCTTGTGGTTGCCTTAAGCGCTATTCTTTGCCTCCTTTGATCATCAACAAGAGGGTTAAGTATTGTAGATTCATAAGTCTTAAGGTTACCTCTTAATGCGTCGATTGTGACATTTGAGACGCCTATGGATTCTTGAATTGCGTCGGCCTTTGATCGCCATGCCGGAGTGATACTTCTAAGAATTTTTCGAACAAGTTCTCTATCCGTGAATGTCTTCTTGAGGGCATGTAGGTCATTTACGATTATTGAAAATCGTTCGAACATTTCATCCACCTTTTCACCTTCCTTCATGTGAAATAATTCATAAGCATGGGTTAGGAAATCAATTTTAGCTTCCCTTACCTGGTCTGTACCTTCGTACGTAATTTCCAGCTTGTCCCACATGTCCTTTGCCGTTGTGCAACACGATATTTTCCTGTAATTGTCAGCATTTACAGCACAATATAATAAATTAATTGCTTTAGCATTATTTTGAACCTTTCGGATATCATCCGCGTCATATTCTTCTTCGGACTTGGGAACCCATTCGTTTTCAACCTTTTTGGTTGGAATTTGATTTCCCTTCGTTATCACCTTCCAGAGATGAAAGTTGTTTGCTTGAACGAAAATTTTCATCCTCTCCTTCCAGTACGTGTAGTTTGTACCGTTGAATAGAGGTGGTCGTGTGGAGCATTGTCCTTCATCAATTCCTGCAAAAGAGTCACGAGTAGAAGCCATGGAAGTTTCTCTCAAACTGTTAAGTCTTCAGAGAGTTGGGCTCTGATACCAATTGTTAGATAATACGCTTAGCGCTAGAGGGGGGTGAATAGCGTTATAATAAAATTTAGCGTAAACTTGCGGAAATTAAAATTTGCAGGAAATAATTAAGTGCGTTAAATAAACAAAAGGAAAGAACGCACCGATGTATTCTGGTTCACCACAACACGTGGCTAGTCCAGTCCCCGAGAGACTCTCTCGAGATTTTTCACTAACTTGTCAAGCTTACGGGTGCTCAACAAACCTTTACAACTTAAGGACACAAGCCTTAACACCTTTGCTCGGAGATACAACACTCCAAGACTTCAACCAAGGAAACACAAGTTCCTTCAAACAAGAGAATCACAATTCTCTTACAAGTGTAAAAAACACTAAACACTCAAACAAAACACTCCTTAATGAGTAGATATGAGTAAAAGAAGTAAGCTCAAGATCACAACAACTATGGACAAGACTTTGGCTCTCAAAAGCTTTATGGAATGAATATAAAATGATAAACAATAGTATGCAAGCTTATAGCAATAGAATGATCAGTTGTTGTGTGTTGTTGTTTTTAAAACACTGAAATGAAGCTGTATTTATAGTTGAAAAACTTGGCATTACCGTTGCCTAATTGCCAATTAAGAGTTGCTGATTTTACTCTGTGACAATCGATTGTCACGAAGCCACAATCGATTATTTGCCAATCGTTCCAAAAATCAATCCCAGATTTTACGCTTAACAATCGATTGTCCAAGATCAACAATCGATTATTAGCAACGTTCAAAAAATCATTTCCAGATTTTACGTAAAACAATCGATTATACCAAATCAATAATCGATTATTCAGCACCGTTCAAAAAATCCTTTCCAGATTTTAATTTCAACAATCGATTGTACAAAATCAACAATCGATTATTCAGCAACGTTCAAAAAATCTTTTTCAGATTTAAATATCAACAATCGATTGTACAAAATCAACAATCGATTACCTGACGGTATTTGAAAACTTTACGACAACGGTCAGCTTCACAATCGATTGTGCAAAGTTAACAATCGATTATTTATCAGATTTTGAAAATCATTTTAGACACTGCCTCGTGACAATCGATTGTTATATACTCACAGTTGATTATTTAATAACTTTGAAAAAGTCTGGAAGTCACTGCCTCAACACAATCGATTGTCATAAGTTCACAATCGATTATTTTGTGACTTTGAAAAATCTGAAGGACACTGTCTCTTCACAATCGATTGTCATTAGCTTCACAATCGATTATTCTGAGTTTTGAAAAACTTTGATGGACACTGCCTCATCACAATCAATTGTCATAAGGTTCACAATCGATTGTCATGCAGGTTTTGTAAAACCTGATGCTTACTGCCTTGACACAATCGATTATCATTAGTTCACAATCGATTGTCATGCAGTCTTGGCTTAACATAATCGATTATCATAAGTACATAATCGATTATCTTAGTCCAGATTTTAGAGGCATGTTTAAAAATTATTTTGACTGAAGTAAATATGCATGATTTTGTAAAAAATAGTTTTACGAGAGAAGCCATGTCATGAGTCAAGTTGTCGGATCAATATCACAATTAAGAACGACTCATTTAAACTATAGAACTTTGTCTTGTGCTTGAATCTCGTTATCCACCAATTGTGCGCTTGTACTTGAACTTCGTCATATATCAATTTGCGCTTGTTTGTCATTCATCAAAACCTACACATAAGAACACACGTTTTAGTATGAGGCCTTGAGAACGTGTTTCCAACACATACGACGAGATTGGGATGACTACATTGCTTTCCATCATCCAAAGCGGACGCACTTCATGGCAGATATGTTTGCTCGCCCGAAAGCGCCAGTGGATGGGTGGAACTATTAAGGAATCTAAGAGAAGAGCAGGTACAATGGATGTACGAGTGGTATCCAACTGGGGAGTTTATCATTCGGTCTAGGGATGCACTATTCCTTGTACTCATCGGCCTAAGAGGAAATTACCCTTATGTCCCTCTCCGAGTCATCAGGCAAGTTGGAAGGAAGAAGATTATACCAAGAGTGGAAAAGATGAGTCATTACAGAGCTTATTTCCAGGATGATGATAGCGCAGACAAGTGCCAGGCTCAGCATATGTGGCACACCAAAATCATTCTAAAAAAGGAATCTATGGAGCCAGACAGGTATCAGGAGGGAAATGCACCGCTTTATCCAGGGTGGTTAGAAAATGATCATATGGGATTGTGGAAAATAGGCTTCGTCCATGGTCACAGGATTATTGATGAGGAGGCTGGAGCAAAGGTCAAGTACAATCAGCTACGCAAGCAGATGCGAGAGTGCGAGAGTTAACATCAGGAAGTACTAGAGGCTCAAGAGAAGTTAATAAATGAATGGAAAGACATGGTTGTCCGCGCAAGAAACCGTTTAGGGTACTTGGCACAGGGTATAGAGGAGCTGGAAGAAAAGTTTTTGAAATGAATCAAAGACTATCAGGAAGCTGAAGGTAATGAAGTTGGGCACTTTGCTCGGGCTTACTTACTGCTAGGACTGAGCGAGTTGATGAAGCTATACGAGGGAGGCAAAGATACGAAATCTTGGGAAGGTCCTTCTGGGACTAAGTAGATAGTATTTTACTGCTTTTTTGATGTAATAAGGCCACTAGCCATTAGTGACAATATCTTTTATTTCAGTCGTTTTTAACTCGTTCTATTTCTATCAATAAAATGAGGAATTTGGTATTACGAGTTCTCCAACAAATATTTGTCGCTAGGCCTATCTTAGGCACAACGAGGCACCCAAAGGAAACAATTTATATTCATGCAACAACGTGTTTACATACCGCAATGTTTTCTTTCTCATAATCCGCACTAACTTTTTACCTTTTTGTGTTCCTTTGTTTTTATCCCCCTCCCCAAAGGTTAGTTCCTGCATTCATGCACCATCAGCATATTCGACACGATCTAAGGGTCCTCCTCCTCCTCCTCCTCCTCCTCCGCATCCGAGTCCTCCCATAAATAGGAACAAAGGAAAGATGGCAGATAATGAAGCAAGAAATGAAATTGAAGGAACTTCTCAGGGTACCCCGATCACCAAGGAAACTGCTGCTCATTTGGAGCAAACTTTGCTAAGGTTTCAAGAGGAGCTAGTCCATGTCTGGAGTTTGGCAAGTTTTTCCATCTCCCTTGCTACTGCAGATGTCAACAATCAGGTCCATCTGCCTCCACATAAGACCCCAGCCCAAGTCCGCAACAATGCTCCACTACTCATCCCTGAGCCTCAAAATGCTCCGAACCATCAGGATACCCCTATCATTGTGGATATTGTTCCATACTATACACAGCCCATATAAGATGTGTCAGAATCATATTCGCTCATTCAGAACTTGGCTGCTGCACTCAAAGCACTCACTAATAGGGTCCAAGGTGTGGAAGGTAATAGGGGTGTAGAGAGTTCAACCTGATGTCGAACTCCCGGGGGGGTACAAACCTCCTAAGTTCGAGATGTTTGATGGTATAGGTGATTCCAGGGTTCACCTCGAAATGTATTGTGACAAATTAATGGGAGTTGGTAAGGATGAGAAGATCCGCATGAAGCTATTCATGAGGAGTTTGAAAGGGGATGCTTTATCTTGGTACATCAGCCAAGATGCAAAGAAGTGGACGAGCTAAGTAAACATGGCGTCCGATTTCATGGAACGTTTTAGGTTTAACTAAGAGAATGCGCCAGACGTGTTCTACATTCAGAATTTGCAGAAGAACCCTACTGAAACCTTTCACGAGTATGCTACTCGTTAAAGGTCGGAAGCTGCCAAAGTCAGGCCAGCTTTGGCAGAAGAGCAAATGAATAGATTTTTTGCTCGTGCCTAAGACCCACAGTATTACAAGAGATTGATGCTAATGGAGGGGCAGAAGTTTGCTGATATCATCAAACTGGGAGAAGGGATTGAAGAGGGAATCAAAAATGGTATGGTTACCAACCTTGAATAACTGCATGCCACCAACAAAGCCTTGCAAAAAAGATATAAACTCTGTAATAAATGCGCAAAGAAACCATTCTTCCAGGAAATACCAACCCTACCCTCCAACTCCACTCACGTACCAACCCTCTCTAAATTACCAAGAACCTTCTCCCACTTACCAAAATCCACCACCCGTCTACCAGTCATCTCCACCACCAACATATCAACCCAACCTTGCCAGGATATTCCCAACCT
The DNA here is from genome assembly GCA_034376525.1 of Nicotiana benthamiana. NCBI lineage: Eukaryota > Viridiplantae > Streptophyta > Magnoliopsida > Solanales > Solanaceae > Nicotiana > Nicotiana benthamiana. The sequence goes on along the minus strand of CM067333.1, from coordinate 28,527,755 downwards.
GCACCCGTATACCAAGCTACACGCCCCAACCTCCTCACTATCCATCACCACCTACCCGTCAAAACTTCCCACGACCAAGACCAAATTTTGACCACAAACCACCCATACAGTACACTGCTATTGCTGAACCCATTGACCAACTTTATGAGAAGCTCAAAGCCGCTGGATATGTTACACTCATACCAGCCATAACCCAAGAGAACCCTTCCCAATGGATCAACCCGAATAAAACCTGCGCATGTCATTTGGGGTTGAAAGGCCATACCATTGACTAGTGTCGCTCGTTGAAGGACAAAATCCAGACCTTAATTGATAAAAAGGTCATCGTAGCTAAGGAGGTTGCTCGTAATGTTCGTAACAACCCTCTGCCAGACCATATAGGTGGAAGCATCCACATGATTGAGGTAGAAGACAATTGGGACCCCGAAGGGTCGATTGGTTTGATATCTAAGGGAGATGAGCCCAAGAAATCGGCGGTCACTCTTAATCCTATTGTTGTACAAGTCCAGCCATCTAAGGACAACGTGGTGAATATATCTGTGCCATTTGAGTTCGGGGCACTTCCTGCAAAGGTGCCAAAGCCAATTGAGGTGGAATTCGGGACTCCAAAGGCGCCTGCACCAATTAAAGTCACTATGTTACTTCCAAAAGTGCCCATTTCGGTCACCATGTCAGACGTAATCCCATTTCAGTCAAAAGCCATACCCTGGGAATACACAGCCGAGCCGAGAAGGAAAGGAAAAGCACGCGCGGGTGAAGCAATTGTCGCGCAAGGTATGACTAGAACAGGCAGGGTCTACACAACAGAGCAACTAGCTGAGTCCAGAAAGCAGGTTCCTCGACGTTCCATTCAAACTGGACCTGATGATCTCTAGAGAAAGGTACAAGCTAAGGAATACTCAGTTGTTGAACACCTAAACAACACTCCGGCGCAGATTTCCATCTTGGCATTGATGCAAAGTACCGAGGCGCATAAGAACGCCTTGATGAAGATATTGAGCGAGGCTTATGTCCCAAGAAACATAACGGGATGAGAGATGGAAAATATGATAGGGAAGGTATTGGAAAGACACAAAATCTCTTTCCATGAGGATGAATTGCCACCTGAAGGACTCAGTCATAACAATGCACTAAACATCACCGTCCAATGTGAAGATCAATTCATTACCAGAATCCTGGTCGACGGAGGTTCTAGTCTCAACATTTGCCCATTAATCACCCTCAAGAAGTTGGGCAAAGGATTGCACGAGATAAAAGATGGGGCTATTAATTTTAAGGCTTTTGATTGTTCTCAGAGGTCTACTCTCTGGGAGGTTAGCCTGTGTTTGCAAATGGGACCTACTTGGTTTGATGTTGAGTTCCAAGTCATCGACATACCAGCCTCTTACAACTTACTGTTGGGACGACCCTGGATCCATGCCGCTGGGGCTGTGGCATCAACTTTACATCAGGCTATGAAGTTCGAATAGAACCATCAGGAAGTAATCATCCATGGCGATGGTAGCAACCCCATATACAGTCGCCAGATCATTCTAATGATCGGAGGCAGAAGAAGAATAGACGGGGAGACATATCATCATCGAGTGGGTCAACGCAGTGGATAAAGAGAAATGGTGGAGTAACAAGGTTGAGAGCATTCTTAATTGGAGTGGGTATGAACCAGGGAAAGGACTTGGTAAGAATCTTCAAGGTATCATCAAACCTATCCAGTTGAAGAAACACGGTACTACCTTCGGACACGGATACGAGTACACTTGGCAAGAATTCAGAAATTGGTCACCACCATGGCGCGGCCCATATTATCCATTGGAATACCCCATACCTCAGTTGGAGCTAACATTTCAGCCAGTTGACACTCTCTATGGGTCAGAGGAAGATAAGGCTCTTGCAGCAATGAAGAACCTATTTCTGGAGGATGACATGGACTATTGTGTGATATTTGAAGAGGAAAGGGAGGAAGGCCCTTCCATTCAGGCTATGAACCGAGCAGAGCGCCTCACAAACTGGTCAATTAGGACCACCATCGCCCGGAAACCTTCGGGGTAGCAAGGCTGAACAAGCACCATGCATCTTTATTCTAGTTGTTTTCTTTATTTTCCACATTTGTCTTTACTTTCCAAAAGAGCCCCGATGTCTTGAACATTTATAAATTCAATCAAAATCATTTTTAGTTTTATCAAATATCTCGCCATTCATTACTTTTCTCTGCTATTTATATTATTTTTCACACAGCATTACAATTTCGTGTCTTGATGATGAACCAACAACTGTAACTTGCAACGAGGCTATACAACAAACAGATATAGACTCAGAGGAGGACAATATACCAAAAGAGGTTGTCAGAGAGGCCGAAAATTTTGAGAATAGGCCTAGGTCCAACTTGGACGAAACTGAGGTCGTTAATTTAGGAGATACAGAGAATGTCAAAGAGACGCGCATCACTGTGCACTTATCACCGACGTAAAAAGAGAAATATATAGATCTCTTGAAAGAATATGAGAATATCTTTGCATGGTCTTATGACGATATGACCGGTCTTAGCACGTCCATCGTCGCTCACAAATTGCTGACAGATCCTGCATGTCCACATTTAAAGCAGAAGCTCTGAAAATTCAGTCCAGATATGAGTCTAAAAATCAAAGAGGAGGTTACCAAGTAGGTCAAAACCAGAGTTCATCCAGTGATAGAATATCCAACTTGGTTAGCTAACATTGTGCCAGTACCGAAGAAAGATGGGACAGTTAGAGTCTGTGTCGACTACCGGGATCTCAACCGGGCCAGTCTCAAAGACAATTCCCCTTTGTCAAACATACACATTCTAACCGACAACTGCGCCAAGAATGAGTTACATTCATTCGTTGATTTATTTGCGGGGTATCATCATATATGGATGGATGAAGAAGATGTAGATAAAACAGCATTCATCACGCCTTGGGGAATGTATTGCTGCAGAATGATGCTGTTTGGGTTGAAGAATGCGGGGGCTACTTACATGAGGGCCATGACTACCCTCTTTCATGTCATGATACATGAGGAGATTGAGGTACACGTGGACGGTGTCATCATTAAATCCAAGAAGGTTGCAGATCACATGGAGGACCTCAGAAAGTTTTTCAATAGACTAAGGAGATATAACTTGAAACTGAATCTCGCCAAATGTTCATTTGGGGTCCCTGCGGGAAAGTTATTGGGTTTCATCGTAAGTCGCTGAGGAATACAGCTGGATCCATCAAATGTCAAATCTATTCAGGAGTTTCCACCACCGAAGAGCAAGAAAGAGGTAATGTGTTTCCTGGGAGACATAACTATATCAGCTGGTTCATTGCTCAGTCTACCGTCATCTGCGAACCTATCTTCAAGATGCTGAAGAATGATGCCGCCACCAAATGGACCAATGAATGTCAAAAGGCTTTCGACAGGATCAAGGAATACTTGTCTACGCCTCCAGTCCTGGTTCCACCTGAGCCTGGGAGGCCTTTATTTCCCTATCTCGCAGTTTTGGACGGAGCATTTGGTTGTGTCTTGGGACAACACGATGAAACTGGGAGAAAGGAGCAAGCTATTTACTACCTCAGCAAGAAATTTACCCCGTACGAGGCTCAGTATTCCTTACTAGAGCGAACCTGTTGTGCTTTAACTTGGATAGCTCAGAAATTGAGACATTATTTTTGTGCTTACACTACTTACCTTATATCGAGAATGGATCCACTAAAATATATATTTTAGAAGCCAATTCCCACTGGAAAGCTTGCCAAGTGGCAAATTTTGTTGAGTGAATTCGACATTGTCTATGTCACCCAAAAGGCAGTTAAAGGATAGGCTTTGGAAGATCATCTCGCAGAAAACCCTGTGGCAGATAGTTGGAGCCTATAAGTTGTCTTCTAAATTGAACCTGCAACTGTTTGCTTAAGTTCATGTGTTTCAAAGTATTTCAAAACTTCTTACAACCTTTTACTCAACTTATACAATTGATTTACAGCCCTTTTCTCCAAAACTTGTCTACGGTTATAAATTTCTAACAGACTTCCGTTTGAAGCTCGTGTTTCTTTTCCTAAAACTTGTATGCAGCTCTAAATACAATAAACAGACTCATGTCTACAACTGGCATCTTTTCTCTAAAGTTTTACTGATTTTCTAAAGTCTGTCAACTTCTAAATGGGCCTGGGGAGCTCGAAGCAGATTTTCTATCCAACTTTTTTGTATTAAACTAATCTGCTCACTCTCCTAACCTCTTCTAAAGACCAAATCAGTAATTAAAGTCATGCTAAACTACTTGTTGTACGTTATGTGGTTTACTTGAGCCTTTAATTGTATATTTGCATCCCTCTTATTTGCTACTTGTTTTTTGACTGTCGCTCTAGCATTTTCACCTTGTGAATACTCCATATATGTATCCTACTTCCTTCTCCCCCTTTCTTAGGATTAGAAGTCCTAATGCCCCAGGACTAACAGGTTGGGACGGGTATTAGCATGCAATAAGTAAACAATACCAATGCGCTTTAATACCTTAACGGGGTGGGAGGGTAGAATATGGAGATGATGACGATGCGATAATATCATAAAGCGGTCTCTCTTTGGGAATATGTGCGGGATATTGTATCGAATGATCCATATTGTAGTTAAACCTAGGACCCTTCTTTCTTTTATGTACTTTATTTAAATGCTTTCTTAATGTCTTTTAAACTAATCCTCTCTCTTATTTCAAACTTATGTCCTTCCCTTTATTTAAAGCTTTCAAGTCTTGCAAATGCCTTATATGTAAACCTTATTTGATTATTTTCTTCATCTCTTTATAAAGTCACAATTAGCACGGCCGAGAACCACATTTGTGGATCTTGATGGGTGCCTAACACATTTCCCTCGAGATAATTTCAAGCCCTTACCCAACTCTGGTTTCTCTCTCAAAAATACTGTCTTCATCTTAAAGTATCCTAATGCACTATAATCATTAGGTGGCGACTCTTCCAATTCCATAACCCAATTTCCAAACGGGAAATAGAGTTATTTTTCTCATAATGTCGTAAAACCCGATTTCTCTTTTGAAAAAGGGGGCGTCAACAACAAGAAGGAGATAAATCTAACTTATTAGAAGTAATATCTCGTGATATGATCGAAAATGTTGCATATTAGATAAGAAGAAAAAGACTCCTTACACAAAGAGAACACAGTTTAGGAAGAGGATAGTGTTAGAGTATGAGATCAACTAGAACTGTTCTACAATAGAACAGTAGCGTATGTATCCCGGTCAATCTCTAATTACTAACACATTAAATATCAGTGTTGTTCTCTTTCATAGGAAATGCACATAATCAGAAGTTAAACGTGAAATGAAAGCAAAATAGCAAGGCAATTTTACAAGCAATTTATGTATGATTCAAGCGTGCAATCCTGAAGCTACTTCAACCAGATAGAAGAACCAGTTCCATGTGTGTATCTTTTATTCTAGTTCAATTGTAGTAGGTGATTTTACATTATGCCCTTCAGCTTTTATAGAACTAATTGTATTAGTTACTTAGAGTGTTCAAGTTAGAGTTAACTTGAAGTCGTCACAACTATTGAGGCTGTGTGCTACAACGGGATTAGATTTCCTAAGATTACAAAAGAGTTTTTGTAAATATAGTTTTTGGCTCAGTGATTCTAGTGGAAGTTTGGGGAAACCCTATTGAGTAGTCGGTCGTGGTTTTTTTACTTTTTGAGCCAGGTGTTTTTAACGTAAAGATCTTTTTTTTATCTTTTTTACTTATTATTCCACGAACAGTATTATTTGCAACACATAGAAGAACCAGTTCCTTCTATAATCATGTTAAGCGAAAATTAGGTACCACACAAATCATCCGTCCTCTTATGTGATATTAAAATACAAAATATCAAAAAACTTCACTCACCAACCAAACATGAAAAAAGAAGTGACAACACCATTCATTTTCAGGAAACCTTTTCCATGGAAAGATTTCCTTCTTACCAAATCCACCCAAAGTGTGGCGAAAGAAGATACTATAATTAAATGCACATATTACGGTTCCGTTAATACCAAATTAAGGGGAGATTGATGATGTTTGATGGGAATATGATACCCAATTATAAATATATCGATCCATTTTCTTTCACAGATTAAATATATCATAAAATATACTCTCCAGCTATATATATTACTTACTCTTTCTTAGTCCTCTTTTATCATTCTTTCTATACTGCATTATATACCTCCCTAAATTTTTTTTATCATTCTTTCTGATTATTAGAGCCTCTTTTTTAGGATAGTGGAGGTTCCAAGCCGCAGCAAATTGCATATATCATTGTGGAGGTTAGTAAGACCCGCCACAATAATAAAACCTCACCAAAACAGACTATTATTTTAAGTGATACACTAACAACATAAGCGGTTTTTACTCTTTGGTTAGATGTAATTAACAGATTATAGTAGTTCACTAGTCTTTCTGTACGCACGTTTATGATATAATCTTAAAAATAATGAATGTTAGATCATATTTAGCTAACTTAATAGAAGAACAAACTCATAGAAAATTATAGAAAAGCAGCTCCACAAGAGTAGAGCTATGTATTGAATTGTATTCACAGTGATTGCATTAGTATTTTACCCCTTCAATATATGGTATTAAAACTTTTCTAGTGAATTTAAAAATGCTAAGTTATATGTCACAAGCATTATATAACGATCAGGCCGATTGTTTTAAGAGTTGTAGTATTGTTCCCCTATTTATTGCTCATTCTCTGGTTAATTATTATTATTATTATTATTATTATTATTATTATTATTATTATTATTATTATTATATGATTTTTTGGGGTAGTTAGTTCGGGTCCGGAGAGATCTCTAAATGAATTGGGACACTTAATCTTAAAGTTGTAAGCTTAAGTTGAAAAAGTTTACCGGATATTGTCTTGTGTGTAAATGGCTCCGGAATGGAGTTTTGAGGTTTACTTTAGTTTCGTTGGGTGATTTTAAACTTAAGGGCGTTCTCGGATTGTGATTTGGAGGCCCGTAGTTGAATTAAGCTTGAAATTGCGAAAGTTGGGAATGTGGAAGTTTGACCGAGAGTTGACTTTGTGGTTACCGGGCTCAGATTGGGTTTCCGGGAGTTGGATTTGGTACATGGTATTACTTTTGACCTTTGTGCAAAATTTGTGTTCAATCGAACATTATTTGGTAGGTTTCGGGATAGAACATAGAAGTTAGAAGTTTAAAAGTTTACTAGGCTTTAATCAATGCGAGATTCATGATTTTAGTATTGTTTGATGTAATTTGAGGGCTCAAATAAGTTCATATGATGTTTTGCGACTTGTTGGTATGTTTGGTTGAGGTCTCGAGGACCTCAGGTGAATTTTGGATGGTTAACAGATCAATATTTGGACTTGGAGAATTTCGGGAATTTTCTGGTGCACTAATCTGCTTTCCTTATACACGATCATGTGGGAAGGTTTGCGATTGCATAGGCTAATTGGAGAAGCAGTGGTGTTTTGCTCAATAAGATCACCAGTTCTGACATGTGGTCGCATAGGCTGGATGAATCAGTACAATGCGAACGCGTGGGCTAGGCCGCGTTTGCAAAAAGTAGGTAAGGCAACTGTGGTTCACACACATTGTTCTACGCAAAAGCGTGGTCCATACGCGATCGTGTAGGCCTAGGAAGCCTATGCTTTGCGTTCGTGTGTGTTTTTGTGCAGTCGCGTGGATGAGTTTCTGGGGGCATTGGAGTTTGGGCTTCACGATCGTGAAGATTTTCCCACGATCACGAAGTCAAAACGAGGGTTTGAGCTCATTTTCACAATTATTTTGGGAGCTCAGAGGGAGGTGATTCTTGGAGAGATTTCCAAGGGAGTGATTGGGGAAAGTGATTCTTAGGTTTAGTTAGATTTCATGTTTATATCTTTGATTTCAACATTTAATTAGTGATTTGGTTATAAATTTGGGGAAAATTAAAGACAGTCCTTAGGCTATATTTTGGAGATTTGATCGAGATTTTGATATCGGATCGAGTAGTTTTGGTATGGTTGGACTCATGGTAGAATAAGTATTCGAATTTTGTGACTTTTATTGGGATTCTGTGACCTGAGCCTGGGGGTTTACATTTGAGTTGACTTTTTGACTTTTGAATAAGGATTAAGTATTTTCAATTGACTCTTTTAGCTCGTGTTGGTTATATTGAATTATTTATGGCTAGATTCGAGGCGTTCAGAGACCGATTTGCGAGGCAAGGGCTTGCTAATGGAGTGATTTGAGTTTCTTAAGGTACGTATAGTATTTAAACTCGGTTGAGGCACCAATTGCTTGAATTGTTGTGATAGCCACATGCTTTTCGGTGCGCACATGCGTGGGGATGATCCCATGTGCGGCATCGGGATTGTATGTTCATGTTTGGGTTTTGATTGGGCTCCTATAAGCCCAAACTATTAAGCTTTGAGCTTCGATGTTTGGCATGTGATAACAGTCTATGTGATTTAATTAAGCCATGATGAGTTTAATTGGAGGTTTAATTCTTGAACGAATTTGATAAATACTTTTCTTTGATGTAATTGCCGGATTGACCTATGATGGCACACTTTGCACTTGCCTACACTTTAGCATGTTATTTACATAAGTCCAGGGATAGGAGAACCGTATTTCGTCCATTATATACTTGTAAACTTGCTTTATTGCTTATGTATGATATTTTGGACTGGGTCCTGCGACTATGCATGCAGATTATGTTATTGGCACATGAGTTGTCTTTACAGCACGTGAAATGTCTGTGCGAATCCATGTATTGATATTATTGGCACGTGTGTTATCCGTACAACACGTGAATGGTCCGTACAGATCCATATATTGATATTATTGACACGTGAGTTGTCCATATAGCACGTGAGTGTTTCATGCAGATTCTATTATTAGCACATAAGTTGTCCGTAAAGCATGTGAATTGTCCATGCAGTGTGCGAAACTCGTATTTTCTTGATCATTTTTCTAGTTTACGTATTTCTTTCCTCTACATGCTATAATATTGTTGAGTGGGTCATTTTAGAACCAGTGCACATGCATACACGGATTTTTGTATCACGAAACCTTATGATCTAGCTTTAGATTTTTATGATGTGTTAATAAAAAGGGAAACAATTACCCTTATTTAACTAGTGACCTCAACAAATTAAACGTCTCTTACCTTTCTTTGTTTATTTGTGATATTAATTGAGTTGGTTGTGTTCACACTACACCCTGCACCTCGTGTGCACATCCAGGAATTTTTTGGCACGGCAGTTATTGATCGAGGAGTCTTATATGTTCGAAGATCATCAACGTAGTTTATTGAGCATCTGTGGACCTTGACCCTCATTTTCCTATCTTTCAATTTTATGTATTTAGTCCTACTTTCTAGACAATGTACCAGACTATGTCGTTATATACAGATGCTCATATGTATAGATGCTCATGTACCAGACAATGTATTTAAAATTATTTTAGTACATTGTTCATTCAAATATGTTGGAGGTGTTTGAGATGTCGGCTTGCATAGTATCATGTTAGGTGCAATCAAGACAGGTTAAATTTTGGTTCGTGACAAGTTGGTATCAGATCCTAGGTTACATAGGTCTCACGAGTCATGATCATGTTTAGTAGAGTCTTGGGGATAGGTACAAAAACGTATGTACTTATCTTCTAGAAGTTGTCGAACCATTAGTGCCACACCTCCTTTTTCACTACACCCGCAAGGTCGTATAGGAGTTTTACGATTAAAGGATAATCAGAACGGGATTTATTATTATTTATTCAGAGTCTCTACTTGGGAGATTAATGGCGTCCCAATTCATAGGTTTAATCCCGAACCAAGGAAAGATATGACTCTGTACTACAATCCGCGAACCAGAAAACTGGATAGAGAATTATGTTAACCTACGAGAAGGTGTTAGGCATTCCCAGGTTTTGTGGTTCTAGCACGGTTTCTCAACTGTTGTATTTGATTTTATCTGATTTCAAAACATGTTCTAGCATACGTGCCTTTTATTCGTAAACTGCTTTTATCATTATTTTAAAAGAATCACAACATTGCAAAAAATACATCTCGAACCACGTCGCAATCAATGCACCCATGGTTGTTAACACATTTTGATTCCGTTGAGATTTGGATTTGAGTCGCATCAATGCGTACCCGAGTTTAAGAAGGTAATTTTATTAAAGCCCTGCTTAAAGAGTCTAGCATATTATTATTTGGGGAAGGCCATAAAATTCGCTAAAAGTCCCTCCTGAATTCTAAAAATGAATACAATTTTATTGAGGGCCCCGCAATTGTGTTTTTTTCGTTTGGCGAGGCTCATCTCATATTTCATTTTTAAAAGGGCAAACCTAAAAGCAACTATGATTTTTCTATTTTTGTTTTGTCTCTAAAAAATGAGAAAATCCTAATTAATTAATAGTAGAATTCGGGCTTCAAGTTCAAGTGCGGGTCCAAACAAAAAGAAAAACCTTTTAATTTGAACTCGCTATCTAACTCTAAACCCAAATTTACATCGCAAATTAATTCCCCGTATTCCTAATGTAATCGTGGGATTTGGGCCTTAAAGGTTTGGCCCAATTCTGATGTGCGAAGGTGTCCAGCCGTGGACCTTTTCAACCTAAGGATTAAGTCGGCTGCTTGGGCCCTTGAACAAGCAATGGGATATTTTTACAGCCCAATTATAAGGAGCCCAGCATTTAACAGTGAGATTTTCAATTCTCACCCAAATTGAACTAAGGGTGCATTGTGGCCTGGGCCTGAACCGGAACGGACCGGACCCGCGGTCCTGGTGGGCCTAATGGGCCTGGTGGGCTGGTCCTGGTGTCCTGGGCCTGGTGGTACCTATAGGCCCATGACGGGCCGGTCCAAGAATGAAAGCCCGTGAGCCTGGGACTGTCAGTCGGGCCTGAGCCGGGCTTGGTGGGCTTAAACGGGCCCAACGGCTCTTTTTTTTAAAAAAAATTAAAAATCAGTAACGGAACAATTTCAAATATAGCCGTTTGGAACTTTATAAAATATCCATTTGGCCCCCAAATTTTATATAATTACACTTTTTCTCATATCTCAACTATAAATACCCCCTCATTCTTTCATTTTTATTCACCAATTCATCAATATCTCTCAATCTCTCTCAATCTTTCTAGTATAATTGCTTAATTTATTGTTAAAAATTCGTGAAAAATATATTTTTCAAGAAGTTGTCGGCAATCTGGTAAACTCGTTTCAACTCTTACGTTTTAATAATATATTTTTGTGTGGTTTAGTTTGCATAATTATAATTAGTATGGCATTTTCTTTGAAAAAATATTCGGTAAAGGAAAAGGTAAAACCGATGAAAGTAGTGGCAATAATACTACCCTTCCCCCGGCTCCCCGACCTACAAAAGATAAGTAAGTTGAAAGTAGTCGCCAACCTAGACGTCCTCCTCCGCCTCCCGTAATGCTTGATAGTGATCACCCTTGTTTTCAATTTACCGATAGTGAATTTCTACATGATGTTGCGGTAGGTGATAGATTAGATGATGAAATTATGGATGCTCTTTATCCTAATGAACCTATCTTAGAGTAAAATGAGATTGATGATGATGATGAAACCCAAGCACCAGATTTAGATGATACACCTACTAGTCATGTTCATAACTCAAGTAATGCACCGGCCCACCCACCTGTAGAAACTTCAACTTTTAGTAGACAACCTGCTAAACGTCCAGAAACATCATGAGTTTGGAATTTTTTTACTCAAGTAAGAGAACTAAATAAGGCTAAGTGTAAAACTTGTGGGAAATTACTGGTTCATAAATTTACTGGAGATCGTAGCGGCACAGGTAGTTTGACTAGGCACATAAAAACACACCCTACAGATAGGGCTAGATTTATTTAAACGCAAGCGCAGCAAGAGGGGACAAGTGTAGATTCTGTGGTTAACCCTAGTACATGTTCAAATCTAGTTCAACCAGGAATTAACACTGTCACCGGAGATATTTTATATTACGATCCAAATAGAGATCGTGAAAAATTAGCAAAGATGATTACTATTATGTGCTTACCTTATACTTTTGCTTCTAATCCTACTTGGGTTCATTATATTAGAAGAGTTTTTAATCTTACTTATAAAGGTTGGCCTCGCGCAACAGTTAAGGCCGATATTTATAAATTCAAACATGAATATGAACAATATTTGCGCTATTTATTTACTCATATACCTAATCGGATTTCTATTACTACTAATATTGATAGAAGTGGTAATGATTGTGATTATCCAACTGTTACAAGTCATTGGATAGATGAGGACTGGAAAATGCAAAAACGTATAATTGCGTATAGAATAATTAATTCACGTCACACAGGTAAGTTTATAGATAACACTATTTCAGATATTTGTAGATATTTTTCCTTTAGCGATAAAATAATGGCAATTTCTATGGATAATGCTTCTAGTAACACTAGTGCTATAGGCATGCTTACAAAAACACTAAATCCTGCATTTACTAATATTTTCCATGTTAGATGTATTTGTCATATTTATCATTTAATTGTCGGTGATGGTATGCGAATTTTAAACATAGAAATTGAAAAGGTTCTAATGGCTCTTAATTCGCTTTTTTATTCAAACCATAGAACTAGACTTATAGAGTATTTTAAAAAATGTGATGAATATGACCTTAGAGAAAGAAAGGTTCTTAAACCTTGCCCGACTAGATGGAATTGTATGTACGAAAGTTTAGCAGTTGCATGAATATAGAAACTCAATTAATGCAACGTTTAATTCTCGGGTAGGTGGTGAGGATGGTGATGAAATGCTTCCTACCCAAGATTGGACGAATGTTAAAATGCTTTTAGATTTTTTAGAACATTTTCAAGTTGCTACAAATGCATTTTATGGGCAATATTATCCTACTATTTCAAACTGTTTAGTTTATATTGGCGCACTAGCTTATTTGTTTGTTGAATTTTGCGAGGGTGGGGATATTTATGAACTTGATATAAATGAAATGAAACAAAAATTTAAAAAAAAAAATTCCCTATCCCTCCTATTTTTGGTGTTGCTGCAATGTTAAATCCTACAATGAAATTGGGAGGTCCTCATTTTTGGTATTCAAATATTTATAAGGCTTTAGATCTTTCAAACGAGGAAGTTGCTACACTTACAGATGCAAAAGCATCAATTAAAATTAATGCTCAAACAATTTATAATGCTTATCAAATTGCCTTAGAGCATGCTAGGCCAAATATTCCCACCCCTACTTCGTCTAGCTCACAATCGCCTAAAAGAGTTGCGGGCTTAACAGCCCTTAAATCTTGGACGGAGTTCCGGGGTTCTCAAGGTGATAATTATGATGAAACTTCACATCTAAATGAGCTTCAAGTTTACTTGTCTCAGGGACTTGAAAAGGAGAATCCAGACGGCTCTTTCGATCTTTTGGAATGGAGTCAAGGGAAAAATATTTTCCGGTTCTTGCAAGGATGGCTTGGGATATTTTATCAATTCAAGCTTCAACTGTTGCATCAGAGAGCGCTTTCTCTCAAGCAAGACTACAAATAGGTAATCATAGAGCGGAGATGATGGATAGCTTGGAAAAATAGGTACTTCTTAGAGATTGGATCCGCGCGGAAAGAAGAAACTTTGGAATTGCAGAATCACAACCGGCGATAGATGAAGCTTATGAAGAAATGATAGCGAAACTTTCGGAGGATTCGTCTTCGCCCGGAAGTGGTGATGAACAAGCTTCGTTTCCACCACCACCAACACAACCCCCTCCCAACCTTGACGGATTTATGAGATTTGTTAGAGATACAATGTAGATTATGATGTAACTTGTACATTGGCACATCTTCTTTTAGATTTTGTCCTTTTAATGGTGGTATTAGTACCTTGTTGTGCTCATTCCATTGGGGGAAGGAAGACTAAGAAAGATATGCCATTTTGGGTAATAAAAATTATAAGACATACCCTTGAATATCTTTTTTCTCAATATTTATTTGTCTTTACTTTATTTATAAGCTACAATATATATATATATATATATATATATATATATATATATATATATATATATATATATATATATATATATATATATATATATATATAACATACAATATATACTACAAGAAAATATATACGAGAATATATATACATAACATACAACCTAAACTACAAGAAAATATATAAGTAATAACATATATACATAAGATACAATATATATATATAAGAGAATATATATACATTATACATAAGAGATACAATATATATACTACAACAAAATATATAACTATATACGTTATAATATATATACATAATATACAATATATATACTACATGAAAATATATAAAAGAATATATATACATAACATACAATATATACTACAAGAAAATATATAAGGGAATATATATATATATATATATATATATATATATATATATATATATATATATATATATATATATATATATATATATATATATATATATATATATATATATATATATATATATATATATATATATATATATATATATATATATACTAATTACTACAACGCAATAATATATACTAATTACTACAACGCAATATACTAATTACTAGTACCACCATTGGCACATCTTCTTTTAGTTTTTTTTCCTTTTAGTGGTTGTATTAGTACCTTGTTGTGCTCATTCCATTGGGGGAAGTAAGACTAAGAAAGATATGTCATTTTGGATAATAATATATACATAATATACAATATATACTAATTACTACAACACAATATACAATGAAATATATATTATATATACTACACTAATAACTAGTATACTATATAAAATATATTCTATACTATACTAATAACTACTATACAAGATATTGCCTTAAAAAAATGTCAACCAGGCCCGCTAAGCCCAGGACCACTGTGGGTTTAGGCCCGTCACAGGCTGGTCTCACTCGCCAGGCCCACGAAGCCCGGAATCGCCAGAGCTAAGACCCACGAAACCCGGGACCGCGAAGCCCGGCTCGAAAAGCCCGTTTAGACCCGGGCCCGAGAGAAAATACACCCTTAAATTGAACTAACAAAGAGATCGTAACATGTGAATGCAATATCTTATGTTATTGAGAGCATGACCAACACTATAGTTAATTTTATACTGTGCACTCACAAGAGTTTGAAATTCCAGTTTGAGGTGATGCTTTCAAAGTCGGCTGCCTAATCTGATTGTCCTTTTTGATTTGTTTAAATGAGACTACCACATATCCCTACTACATTACCTACTGGAAACTATTTTAACACGAAAACGCACAACAGTTACAAACTACTATCACTGAGCATGGCATTTCTTGTTACTGAAATTTAACACAATCCTAGACAGCTTTTAACAGCAATACTGCAGCTAATTAACAGATATATGTAACCACTAACAGAAATTAACTGAACTAACGTGTGCTATTTTCTATTTTCCAAACATGACCTTGCTCTTTTACTAAGAAGCTCGAACAAACCTAAGGAATAAAAGTTCAACAGTCCTATATCAGTCTAATTATACATTCAGCAACAATTCACGCGACATTAGTGAATGAAATATCCAAAATACGAATTAGTAGAACAGTTAAATCAACTTAAGCTTCAAATTCTCATGTATATACATGCTTAATGTTTCCTGCTTACAAATTTACAAGGTTACATCCGTGTACCTGGGAATCAGTTTACAGCAGATGAAGAAGGAGTCAACAATAGTTAACACACATAACCGTAGAGCACCAATCACCAGCAACAAACAGGAATAATTCAGGGCTAAACCACAATCAGAATATCCAGGAAGAAAGAGAATTACACGACCCAAATCTGATCGTGATGGCACCACACCATAACGCTAGGCATGCGTGACCAACAATCACTCTCATTTCGATAATAAATCTGAAAACCGACAATTTAAGGAGAATATAGTAATTTTAGAATAATAATCCAATAATATTAATAGAATAATATGGAAAGATACGAAAATCGATAAACACTCCCATAAGATCTGGGGTCACGAGTCTAGAGCCTCTAAAACAAACTCGATAATAATATATGAACGAAAATATTTAAGTCTGGAAATGTATATGATAATAATAAAGTGAAATAGGAAGAGTAGCCAGGTCCTGCGAACGTCAAGCAGCTACCTCAACAACTCTGAACAATCTGCGGAGATAATGACTTATCGCCTAAGCCTCCGGTGTACCTGAATCTGCACACATGGTGCAGGAAGTAGGGTTGAGTACTACCGACTCAGTGAGTAATGAGCATATAAAATGTCTGAAGATAAGAAATCCACGAAATGCCACAAAGCAAAGTTAAAACTAACAATCCGACACCTTAACTACGAAGTAACAACAAAGCAATATCAAATATATCAGTCAAGTATCATGCAAAGATGTAATGCAATTCACATAAATCCGTTGCGTCATATAGCTCGATCCGTTTAACGTCGACGGCGCTCACTGGGGGTGTGTACAGACTCCGGAGAGGCTCCTTAGGCCCACGCACAAGATCATCATATCACTGCTGCGACATGCAGCCCGACCCATACTCAGTCCACAGTATGCATATAAGTCACATAACAAATTGAATATTATTTCCCAGTTTTCAATTATTAAGGTGAATATAATTTAGTTATTTAATTTCACGAAAAGATGACTTAACATTTAATAACAGTGATCAAGCACAGGACTGAGATCAATGATTATGCAAATCATGCTATCACAAATATATTCATCCTAGACGGATGCTACATATCGGCACAAAGCCCCAAACATGGCAACAAGTCCAGGTATATTCACTTCAGGGTGCGTATCAGCCGCCAATAATTATATTTAGCTCTCGGGATGGACCAAGTCACAATCTCCAATCATATACAATACCGCACCTACCATGGGGTGCGAGTCACGCCCTAATAAAGCTTCACTTCTCAAAACCCGAGCCCCTAGCCCACTTCTCAAAAAATTCCGAAAATCATATCAATGGATTCCTCGTCTCGCCACGAGTCCGTATATATAATGTTTGTCAAAAACGGAGCTCGAATGGCCTTTCAAATCCCAAAAATTCATTTTCAAAAACTAGCCCTAGTTCTTCACAATTCCAACATAATTTAATGGATTTGAGAGATGATTCTTCATTAATATGGTGTTTTAAGTTAAGAGACTTACCTCCAAGCAATACCTGTTGAAAACACACTTCAAAACGCTCAAAAAGCTCTCTTGGTTGCTTAACAATAGAGGAAAATAGGTTTGGCTCGCGGATGAAATGTTATTAAAAACCCTTCTTTGCCCAGCACGACCCTTCTATGCGATCGCGGCCTTCGCCCTGCGATCGTGATGAACAAATTCCAGACCCCCTCAAATAACCTTATGCGATCGCGACAAGTGCCATAAGATCGCAATGGGTCACAATCCACTGCTATGCGATCACGTTCCACACACTACGATTGCGAATAGCAAAACACACAAGCCCCTCAGGTCTCTTATGTGAATGCGGGGAGGTCCACGCGATCGTGAAGTTTGATCTCCCAGTGCTATGCGATCGCAGCCCTGATGATGCAATCACATAAACCATTTCCCTTCTGCAATTTCTGCTAAAAATCTGCAACCTTTTCTAAGTTTAATATTTCCTGTTTAACCATCCGAAACCATCCCGAGACCCTCGAGACCTCAACCAAAAGCATAGATATGATCTTTACTTCATTCAAACTTTCTTGTGGAATAAAAACACTATCATAAGCATCAAAATCATCAAATTACCACATATTCAAGCCTAAGTTAAACTAAAAATTCCGAAACTTGCATTTGAGCTAAAACCCGACCTAAGCACCTCCGAATGACCTGAGCATATCCAAAATCACCTAACGAAGCTACTGCAACTGTCGGAATTCCATTCCGACACCCGGATCAAACTCTCACCTATCAACCGGACTTCACCAAAATTCAAACATATCCAATTCAAGCCTAATTCTATATAGAACCTCCAAAGTAAGTTCCGATTACGCTCCTAAGTAATAAATCACCACCCGAAACTAGTTGAATCGTCGAAAATTCATTCCGAGCCCTCTAACTCATAAGTCAACATTTGGTTTAATTTTCCAAACTAACCTTCTCATAAAGAGACTAATTGTCTCATTTCTAACCGAACTCTATCCGAATTACATCAAATTCTCCAAACACAAATAATGAAACATATAAAAGCATAAACAGAGAAAACGGGACGATAACTCACGTGACGATGGTATGGGTCGTTATATCCTCCCCAACTTAAACAAACCCTCATCCTTGAGCGGGTCAAAAAGCATACCTGGAGTATCAAATAAGTGAGGATATTTGTTGCGCATCTCCTGCTCGGTCTCCCAAGTGGCTTCTCCCACGGGCCGGCATCTCCACTGCACCTTCACCGAAGCTATGTCCTTAGATCTCAACTTTTGAACCTGGCGACCCAAAATAGCCACTGGCTTCACATCATAGGTCAAGTCTTCATCCAACTGGACCGTGCTGATGTCGAACACATGAGACGGGTCCCGAACATACTTCTGGAGCATAGAAACATGGAAAATCAGATGAACTCCCGACAAGCTAGGTGGCAAAGCGATCATATAGGCCACCTCCTCAATCCTCCTAAGTATCTAAAAAGGTCCAATGAACCTTGGACTCAGCTTCCCCTTCTTTCCAAATCTCATAACACCTTTCATAGGCGAAACCTTCAACAAGACCTTATCACCCACCACATAAGATACATCACGAACCTTCTAGTCCGCATACTCTTCTGACGCGACTGAGCTGTACGAAGTCTCCCCTGGATCACTTTCACCTTCTCTAAGGCATCCTGAACTATCTCGGTCCGCAATAGTCTAGCCTTGCCAGGCTCGAACCAACCAACTGGACATCTACACCTTCTCCCGTATAAGGCCTCATACGGTGCCATTTGGATGCTGGATTGATAGCTATTATTATATGCAAACTCCGAAAGTGGCAAGCACTCAGCCCAAGAACCTCCAAAATCAATAGCATAGGCACGCAACATGTCCTCAAATATCAGGATAGTGCGCTAGGACTGCCCGTCCGTCTGTGGATGAAATGTCGTGCTTAGTTGTACCTGTGTGCCCAACTCCCGATGAAAAGTCCTCCAGAATTGGGAAGTAAACATGGTACCCCTATCTGAGACAATGGAAATCGGAACCTCATGCAACTGTACAATCTCTCAGATGAAAATCTCCGCTAACTTCTCCGCATATTAGGTGGTACATACTGGAATGAAGTGAGCGGACTTGGTCAGCCTATCCACAATCACCCAAATCAAATTAAACTACTTCGAGGTACGAGGGAAATCAATCACAAAATCCATTGTAATATTCTCCCATTTCCACTCCGGAATATCCATCCGCTGGAGTATGCCACCAGGTCTCTGGCGCTCATATTTGACGCAAAACGAAATCAGGATTTGGCCAAAAAAGAAGCAACGCTATGGATACCATGACTGATCACCATCGATAAAGAAGAATCTTTATAACAGTTGAGACACTGAGCCACATAATTCACAATATCCGTTTTCATTCTCCTCTACTAGTAATGATGTCTCAAGTCCTGGTACATCTTCGCGGCACCCAGATGAATTGAATACTACGAGCTGTGGGCCTCCTCTAAAATCAACTCCCGAAGACCATCCACATTGGGCACGAAAATCCTGACCTGCATCCGCAACACACCATCATCTCCAATGGTCACATCTCTAGCATCATCATGCTGGACCCTGTCCTTCAGAACAAGCAAATGCGGGTCGTCATACTGGCGCTCTCTGATGCGGTCATAGAAAGAAGATCGGGAAACCACACTAGCCAACACCCGATTGGGCTTGGAAATATCTAACCTCACCATCTGATTGCCCAAGGTCTGAACATCAATCTTAAGGGGCCTCTCCCCAACTAGAATGTACGCCAAACTACCCATACTAATAGCCTTCCGGATCAAAGCATCGGCCACCATATTATCCTTCCTAGGATGATACAAAATGGTAATATCATAGTATTTGAGTAACTCAAGCCACTTCTGCTATCTCAGATTAAGATCCTTCTGGTTAAACAAGTGTTGAAGATTGCGATGGTCCGTATATGCCTCACAAGATACACCATATAGATAATGCCTCCAAATCTTCAGGGCATGAACAATGCAACCAGCTCTCAGTCAAGCACATGGTAGTTCTTCTCGTAGGGCTTTAGCTGATGAGAAGCATAAGCATATACTCTACCCTCCTGCATCAATACAAAACCAAACCCAACTCTCGAAGCATCACAATACACCGTGTAAGAACTTGAAGTTGACGGCAATATTAATACCCGAATTGTGGTCAAAGATGACTTGAGCTTCTGGAAGCTCTCCTCGCATTCATCCGACCACACAAATGGAGCATTCTTCTGTGTCAACTTCGTCAAAGGCGAAGCAATAGATGAAAATCCCTGAACGAAACTGCGGTAATAACCTGTCAAGCCGAGGAAACTCCAAATCTCGATAACTGAGGACGGTCCGGTCCAACACTACAATGCCTCAACTTTCTTTGGGTCAACCTGAATACCATCGTTGGACACCACGTGTCCCAGAAAAGCCATAGTACTAAGCCAGAATTCACACTTGGAGAACTTCGCATAAAGCTTCTCCTCTCTCAATCTCTGTAATACCACCCTCAAGTTTTGCGCGTGCTCCTCCTGGCTACGCGAGTACACCAGGATATCATCATTAAATACGATCACAAACGAATCTAGATATGGCCGAAATACGCTATTCATAAAGTGCATGAACGCGGCTGGGGCATTAGTCAGCCCTAAGGACATCACTAAAAACTCGCAGTGCCCATATCTCGTCCTGAAAGTAATCTTCATAATGTCTGAATCCCTAATCTTCAGCTGGTGATAACATGATCGGAGGCCAATGATAGAGAATACACTTGCTCCCTGAAGCTGATCAAACAAATCCTCAATATGGGGTAGTGCTTACTTATTCTTCACTGTCACCTTGTTCAGTTGTCTGTAATTAATGCACATTCTCATTGTGCCATCCTTCTTCTTTACAAATAACACCGGTGCACCCCAAGGTGACATACTCGGGTGAATGAACCCCATATCTAGGAGTTCCTGAAGCTGTTCTTTCAACTCATTTAGCTCCGCTGGTGCCATACAATAGGGAGGAATAGAGATGGGTTGAGTACTCGGCACCAGATCAATACCGAGATCAATGTCCCTGTCCGGAAGCATGCCCGACATGTCCACTGGAAACACATCACGGAAATCCCTTACAGCGGGAACCGAGTCAAGACTAGGAGCCTCCACTTCCACATCTCTGAGCCAAATATGACAAACAACCATTTCCAGCCATCCATTAAGCTTTTAGGAAGGAAATTACCCTGTTGGGTACATAATCATTCACGCCTCGCCACTCGATCCTCGGAATACCCGGAATAGCTAACGCAATTGTCTTAGCATGACAGTCCAGAATAGCATGGTACGGAGATAGCCAATCCATACCCAGAATCACATTGAAATCTATTATGCCCAATAAGAACAAGTCAACTCGAGTCTCCAGACCCCCCAATAGTCACTAGATTGGATCGATATACATGATCCACAATAAGAGTATCACCTACCAGGGTAGATACGTGCACAGGCAAGGCAAGACAACCACGGGTCGTACCCAAATGATGAGCAAAAGATAAAGATACATAGGAATAGGCAGATTCGGGATCAAATAAGACAGAAGCATTCATGTGGCAAACTGAGATAATACATATGATGACGGCATCCGAAGAAATAGCATCCCTCCGATTTGGAAGGGAATAAAATCGAGCCTGACCACCGCCAGTACGGTCCTCGCCCCTGGGCGACCTCTAGCTACCTACCCTCCATCCCTAGCTGACTGAGTGGGAGCCGAAGAAACTGGAGCAGAAGACGAGGGTTGATCCCTCTGCTGAGACTGCCTACTGCGGAGCCGAGGACACTCCTCCTCATGTGATCCAACTCACCAAACTCATAGCAACGACCTGGAGGTGGAGAATGGGACTAATGAGAACCCTTCACTACATAAGAACCCAAAGCTGAAGGAGCAGGAGTAGAGCTCTGAGCTGGAACAGCACTCAGTGCAGGTTGACCCTGCTGATGTCCCTGATGGCCCCGGCCTAAAGAGGCTCTACTGGACTCTATACGTCCTGACTGAGGAGGTCTGAAAGAACGACCTCTACCATGATGGAACTGGCCCCTAGACAGAGCACCGCTAAAATTACCTGAACCTCGAGGCCTCTTGGCCTCCCTCTCCATATGCTCCCGACGGCGATCTGTCTCAATCAGTCGAGCTGCATCAAAAACCTCCTCAAATGTAGCTGTTGTAGCTCTATCTCTAGGCATAGATATACGGATCGGATAGCTGAGGCCATCTACAAAACCTCGTGATCCTTTCTCTATCTGTAGGGATCATCCACGTAGCATGCCTCGCCAGCTGTATAAACCTCAACTCGTACTGAGTCATTGTCATATCTCCCTGAGTCAACCACTCGAACTGCCAACGCAGCTCCTCCCTGTGAGACTAGGGCACATACTTCTCCAAAAATACCGTGGAGAACTGCTGCCAAGTGCGGGGAGCTGCCCCAATAGGCCTATACCTCTTGAACTCTTCCCACCAAGTAAATGCAGCCCTTGTGAACTGGAAGGTGGTAAAATCCACTCCACTAGACTCCAAAATACCCGCAGTACGAAGTATACACTAGCACTTATCCAGAAAACCATGGGCATCCTCGCCCTCAGCACCACTGAAAGTCGGAAGCTGAAGTCTATCAAACCTCAACAAATGACGTTGCTCATCATCCGGAATAGCTGGCACCACATGAGTTGGAGCTGGTGTTACTGGAACAAATGGAACAACAGGTGCAACTAGTGCAACTAGAGCAACTAGTGCGACTGGCTGAACTGGAGCTACCTCAGGTGTCTGTAAGCACTGAACAACCTGCTCGGGTGTGCGAGCATCGGGGGTCTGATGACTACCCCCGGTCTGAGAAGTAGCCGTAAAACCACCTGAGCTAGGCCAGTGCAGACGGACAAGATCTGAGCCAAAGTCTCCTGAAGGCCAGGAATCATGATAGGCACTATCGGTGCCTAAACAGGTGCTGCTGGAGAATCTACAGCTGGAGGCTCGTCCTGGACCTGGGCAGCTAGTGGGTCTGCAGGTGATGCCCCTGCTGGTCCGCCTCGTCCAGCGCCATGACTGCGTCTACGGCCTCTAGCAGGTGGTACTGGTGGTCATCCGCCACAACCGTTAGCACGGGTTCTCGCCATCTGAGAGAGAATAGAATACAGAGATTTAGTTTTCACATTAACAAAGCCACACGATACGAATTTCAAGAAAGTGAGGTGTTTTTTAAAAGTTCTGTAGCCTCCCGAGGATAGATACAGACATCTTAAACCGATTCGCGAGACTCTACTAAACCGGCTCATGACTCGCGAGGCCTAGTAACCTAGGCTCTGATACCAACTTGCCACGACCGAAACCCGGTCGTGATGGTGCCCAACCATAACGCTAGGCAAGCCTGACCAACAATTACTGTCATTTCGATAATAAATCTCAAAACTGATAATTTAAGGAGAATATAGTAATTTTAGAATAATAATCAAATAATATGAATAGAATAATATAGAAATATGCGAAAACTGATAAACACTCCCATAAGATCTGGGGTCACGAGTCTAGAGCCTCTAAAACAAACTGTATAATAATATCTGAATGAAAATATTTAAAAATGTATATGATAATAATAAACTGAAATAGGAAGACTAGCCAGGTCCTGCGAATGTCAAGCAGCTACCGCAACAACTCTGAACAATCTGCGGAGACAACGACTGATCGGCTAAGCCTCCGGTGTACCTGAATCTGCACACAAGGTGCAGGGAGTAGTGGTGAGTACTACCGACTTAGTGAGTAATAAGCATATAAAATGTCTGAAGATAAGAAATCCATGAAATACCACAAAGAAAATCTAAAACTAACAGTCCGACACCTTAACCACAAACTAACAACAAAGCAATATCAAATATATCAGTCAAGTATCATGCAAAGATACAATGCAAAAGCATTTTTTAAACTCCCCTTTCTCAAGTGGAGAAACGGATTCGTCCAGTTCTACTACTACTATAATTATAGGATCATCCCATACAAATTCACTTCCAGTTAGGCAGGATAATCCCCCCCCTTCTCTCCAATTCTCATTTTCTTTGCCCGATCTGTTTAACGTCGACGGCCCTCACTGGGGTGTGTACAAACTCTGGATAGGGCTCCTTCAGCCCAACCGCAATATCATCGTATCACTGTTGCGGCGTGCAGCCCAACCCAAACTCATTCTACAGTACGCATATAAGTCACACAACAGATTGAATCCAATTTCTCAGTTTCCAATTATTATGGTGAACATAATTTAGTTATTTAATTTCAGGAAAAGGTGACTTGGCATTTAATAACAATGATCAAGCACAGGACTGAGATCAATGATTATGCAAATCATGCTATCACAAAGATATTCATCCTAGACGGATGCTACAGATCGGCACAAAGCCCCAAACATGGCAATAAGACCAGATATATTCACTACAGGGTGCATATCAGTCGCCAATAATTATATTTAGCTCTTGGGATGGACCAAGTCACAATCCCTAATCATATACGATCACGCACCTGCCATGGGTGCGAGTCACGCCCTAACAAAGCGTCACTATGTGCTAAACCGGGGTTTCAAGCCCTCAGGCCATCATCTATACAAACTACTCACCTCTAACCGGTTATCGACTGGTCCACAATGCCTTTTCCTTTTGAATCTCCCTTTACACGCGTCGATTATAGTCAAAATCACAACGAATACGTTATTATAGGTTTAAGAAACATAACCCAATTAAAATTACTCGAAAAACACTAAAAATCACGAAGTTGGTAAAACTCGAGCCCCGGGTTCACTTCTCAAAAAATTTCAAAAATCATATCAACTCATTCCTCGTCTCGTCACGAGTCCGTACATATAAAGTTTGTCGAAAAAGGATCTCGAATGGCCTTTCAAATCCCCAAAATTCATTTTCAAAAACTAAACCCTAGTTCTTCACAATTTCAACTTAATTTCATGGATTTGAGGGTTGATTGTACATAAAAATAGTGTTTTTAAGTCAAGAGACTTACCTCCAAGCAATACCCGCTGAAAACACATTTCAAAACGCTCAAAAAGCTCTCTTGGTTGCTTAACAATGGAGGAAAATAGGTTTGGTCGCGGATGAAATGTTATTAAAAACCCTTCTCTACCCAGCACTACCCTTCTATGCGATCGCGTCCTTAGCCCTACGATCGCGATGAACAAATTCCAGACCCCCTCAAATAACCTTATGCGATCGCGACAAGTGCCATGCGATCGCAATGGGTCACAACCCATTGCTATGCGATCGCATTCCACACACTATGATCGCAAAGAGAAAAACACACCAACCCCCCAGGTCTCTTATGTGAACGCGGGGAGGTCCACACGATCCTGAAGCTTGATATCCCAGTGCTATGCAATCGTGGCCCTGATGATGCGATCGCATAGACCATTTCCCTTCTGTAATTTCTGCTGAAAATCTGCAACCTTTTCTAAGTTTAAAATTTTCGTTTAACCATCCGAAACCACCCGGAGGCCCTCGGGACCTCAACCAAACGCACAGATATGATCTATTACTTCATTCAAACTTTCTCATGGCATAAAAACACTATCATAAACATCAAAATCATCAAATTACCATGGATTCAAGCCTAAGTTAAACTAAAACTTCCGAAACATGCATTTGATCTAAAGCCCGACTAAAACACCTCTGAATGGCTTGAAACTTTGCATGCATATCTAAAATCACCTAACGGAGCTACTGCAACTGTCGAAATTCCATTCCGACCCCCGGATCAAAATCTCAATTGTCACCGGACTTCGCCAAAATTCAAACTTAGCCAATTCAAGCCTAATTCTACACTGAACCTCTAAATTCAGTTCCGATTGCGCTCCTAAGCCATAAATCACCACCTGAAACTAGTCCAATCGTCAGAAATCCATTCCGAACCCTTTAACTCATAAGTCAACATTCGGTTTACTTTTCCAAACTAACCTTCTCATAAAGAGACTAATTGTCTCATTTCTAACTGAACTCGATCCAAATTACTTCAAATTCTCCAAACATAAATAATGAAACATATAAAAGAATAAATGGGGAAACGGAACGGTAACTCACGTGACGACGGTTTGGGTCGTTAGATCCTCCCCAACTTAAATAAATGCTCGTCCTCGAGCGGGTCAAGAAACATACCTGGAGTATCACACAAGTGAGGATATTTGCTGCACATCTCCTGCTCGGTCTCCCAAATGGCTTCCTCCACGGACCGGTATCTCCACTGCACCTTCACCAAAGCTATTTCCTTAGATCTTAACTTTCGAACCTGGCGACCCAAAATAGCCACCGGCTCCGCATCATAGGTCAAGTCTTCATCCTACTAGATCCTGCTGAAGTCTAACACATGAGACGGGTCCCCAACATACTTCCGGAGCATAGAAAAATGGAAAATCGGATGAACTCCCGACAAGCTAGGTAGCAAAGCAAGCATATAGGCCACCTCCCTAATCCTCCTAAGTATCTCAAAAGGTACAATGAATCTTGGTCTAAGCTTCCCCTTCTTTCCAAATCTCATAACGCCTTTCATAGGTGAAACCTTCAACAAGACCTTCTCACCCACCGCATAAGATACATAGCGAACCTTCCGGTACGCATAACTATTCTGACGCCGCTGAGATGTACGAAGTCTCTCCTGGATCACTTTCACCTTCTCTATGACATCTTGAACTATCTCGGTCCCCAATACTCTAGCCTCACCGGGCTCAAAGCAACCAATCAAAGATCTACACCGTCTCCTATATACGGCCTCATAATGCGTTATCTAGATGCTGAATTGATAGCTTATTATACGCAAACTCCGCAAATGGAAAGAACTCAGCCCAAGAACCTCCAAAATCAATAGCACAGGCACGCAGAATGTCCTCCAATATCTGGATAGTGCGCTCAGACTACCCGTCTGTCTGTGGATGAAATGTCATGCTCAGTTGTACCTGTGCCCAAATCCTGATGAAAAGTCTTCCAGAACTGGGAAGTAAGCACGGCACCCTATCTGAGACAATGGAAATCGGGACCCCATGCAACCGTACAGTCTCTCGGATGAAAATCTCCGCGAACTTCTTTGTAGAATAGGTAGTACATACTAGAATGAAGTGCGCGGATTTGGTCACCCTATCCACAATCACCCAAATCGAATCAAACTTCTTCGAGGTACGAGGGAGACCACTCATTTCCACTCCGGAATATCCATCCGCTGGAGTACGCCACCGGGTACCTGGCGCTCATATTTGACCTGCTGACGGTTGAGACACCAAGCCACATAATTCATAATATCCTTTTTCATTCTCCTCCACTAGTAATGTTGTCTCAAGTACTAGTACATCTTCGCGGTACCCAGATGAATTGAATACTGCGAGCTGTGGGCCTCCTCTAATATCAACTCCCGGAGACCATCCACATTGGGCACGCAAATCTGGCCCTGCATCCGCAACACACCATTATCTCCAATGGTCACATCTCTGGCATCATCATGCTGGACCCTGTCCTTCAGCACAAGCAAATGCGGGTCATCATACTGGTGCTCTCTGATGCGGTCATACAAAGAAGATCTGGAAACCACACTAGCCAACACACAACTAGGCTCGGAAATATCTAACCTCACCATCTGATTGGCCAAGTCCTGAACATCAATAGCAAGGAGCCTCTCCCCAACTGGAATGTACGCCAAACTACCCATACTAATAGCCTTCCGGCTCACAAAAGCATCGGCTACCACATTGGCCTTCCCGGGATGATACGAAGTGGTAATATCATAGTCTTTGAGTAACTCAAGCCACCTCCGTTGTCTCAGATTACGATCCTTCTGCTTAAACACGTGATGAAGACTATGGTGGTCCGTATATATCTCACAAGATACACCATATAGATAATGCCTCCAAATCACCAAAAAGCTCTCTTGGTTGCTTAACAATGGAGGAAAATAGGTTTGGTTCGCGGATGAAATGTTATTAAAAATCCTTCTCTGCCCAGCACGACCCTTCTATGTGATCACGTCCTTAGCCCTGTGATCACAATGAAAAAATTCCAGACCCCCTCAAAATCACCATATACGATCGCGACAAGTGCCATGACCCAATGCTATGCGATCGCGTTCCACATACTGCGATCGCGAAGGGCAAGACACACCAGCCCCCAGATCTCTTATGAGAAAGTGGGGAGGTCCATGCGATCGTGAAGCTTGATCTCCCAGTGCTATGCGATCGTGGCCCTAATGATGCGATCGCATAGACCATTTCCCTTTTGCAATTTATGCTAAAAATATGCAACCTTTTCTAAGTTTAAAATATTCGTTTAACCATCCGAAACCACCCCGAGGCCCTCGGGACCTCAACCAAACGCATAGATATGATCTATTACTTCATTCAAACTTTCTCGTCGCATAAAAACACTATCATAAACATCAAAATCATCAAATTACCACGGATTAAGCCTAAGTTAAACTAAAACTTCTAATTTAACTAAAACCCAACCTAAACACCTACGAATGACCTGAAACTTTGTACGCATATCCAAAATCACCTAACGAATCTACTACAACTGTCGGAATTCCATTCCGATCCCCAAATCAAAATCTCACCTATTAACCGGACTTCTCCAAAATTCAAACTTAGCCAATTCAAGCCTAATTCTATATCGGACCTCCAAATTAAGTTCTGATTGTGCTCTTAAGTCATAAATCACCACCCGAAATTAGTTAAATCGTCGGAAATCCATTTCGATCCCTCTAACTCATAAGTCAATATTCGGTTGAATTTTCCAAACTAACCTTCTCATAAATATACTAATTGTCTCATTTCTAACTGAGCTCTATCCGAATTTTTTTCAATTCTCCAAACACAAATAATGAAATATATAAAAGCATAAACGGGGAAAATAGGGCGGTAACTCACGTGACGACGGTTCGGATCATTACAGAGAATCGATCAAATACCATACTAAACTTAATCGAAATTGGACTGGGAGAATTATATATCACTTTGAGTCACCAGATTTAACCAACAACCAGCTCAAACCCATTCACAGAGAGTCGAAACTGAAGCCAAATGATCCAATACCCCTTCACCTACTAGAAATGTGTAGTGATGATTTGACTAAGCCTCTAAACTACTTTAAATGGCCATGAATATGAAGATTAACTATGGGAACCAATGGAACAGTAAATTGCTTTTCTGATTTTTTTTATCTATTGTTTTTGAATTTTTGAAAATGAATTCCTATTTAAGATCTGGAAAAATTAAAAAGAGGGAGCATTTGGGGAAATTAGATGGTTGAAAGAAGGGCCCCTAACAAGGCAATTGCAAGGCCTTTTATAGGCACCAAATAGATTTAAAATAGACTCAATGAACAACAAATTGATTAAAAGAAAACAATGCTAACTGGGAAAAAACAATTACTAAAGTTATGAACTAATTAAACATCTGCTCTAATAACGACGATTAACCAAGATTAACTAAACTAACAGAACATGACTAAGAACCAAGATGAAGTATTAGTTCCAAAAGATAAACTCATAAGAACTAAAAAATAAGAGCACATCGAAAAAGGAAAAGAAAAACTCACTGACTCGCGTCGAGGCTCCAGCCAGTCTATTATTTGGTCAATTATGATGACGTTTGGGCTCTAATGACAATCATATCCTTACGAGGGAGGCCCAGGGACCCTTATAGCGTTAATTTCATGCATTTAGGCATTTTAGGGTTTTGGCCGGAAAATTAAAATTTGAAATTCGAAGCTTTCCGGCCATATTTGACGGGTGAGGCTAGGGGGTTGGATAGAGGAGACTCAGGCAAAGCTATGGTGTAATTTGGTGGTAAACGGAGAACATTGTGTGGTGGTCGGAAAATTTTGAATTACAATTCGAAGAACATGGTTGACATTTGGGAGAAACTGATGGTGGATTTGGATAGAGGGAGACGAGGAGAATCAAGGGTGTAATTTGGGTGGCGTTTGGAGTACTTAGCGTTTGCCGGCGGTAGCTCCGCCGGTGGATTTATAGGGAGATACGAGATACAAGATTTATTGTACGCAGTCGTACCCTGCATTTCTCCAAGAGCTTGTTTCTATGGCTTGAACTCGTGACTTTCTGATCACATAACAACAACTTACTAGCTACTCCAAGGCTCCCTTTCACATGTTTAAAAAAAATTAATACACTGCCTAGCTTGAACTCTTTTTTACCATAGGGATAGGTGAGTGGGCGGAGAATGATAGTAGATATTCATACAATACGGGGGAAATGAGGAACTAGTCATATACACATTTCTGTCACTGAGAAGTAATCATTCACCGAGCCCGGTTCATAGCGGGCCGGACCCAGAAAGAAACTGAACGGTTCAGATTGATAATACAAGTGGGCCGAAGTATAGTTGTAGGGTCACTAAAACACACCAGCGATCTTTAAAGTGGCAGCAATGCGGTATCAGCTTGTGTAAAAAGAGCAAGAATGATACACCTGTTTGTCAGTGTTACCTATTGATTGTCCAAAGGGTTTTAGGCTATGACCACAATGCAGTGGGCCCTCACCACCTGAGCTAAACATCTAAAAACTGATAAGGTATGGGTCCCCACCAACTCCTATTACTCGACCCCATATCTCTTACTAGTAATATTAAAGTAGTTGGTTTGTATTTTAACCCTCTTGTACTAAAAGAAAATTTTCTATCTTACTTTAGTTACTTTGCTGTAAAAACTATGGCAGTCATGATCAGAACACAGTTTCTTGCTATTCTTCCAACATTATAGGGCTACTTTTCACTGTTCCATTTCCTACGTTGTAGGGGTGATATGTCTTGTTGTTTGTTGTGAAATCTTCATTTTGTACTCTAGGGTTGCAGGATGAAAAGACTGATGTATGTAGTAGTCTTTGAACTTGAAGTTGTAAAAAAGATTCACTAACAACTGGTATAAAGATTTTTACGTTATTACTAATTTTTTAGCATCTCTTATTTTTTATTTTGTTTTACAGCTGTTTTTCCTTTTGTCTTATGCGCCGATGGTCGATTGGAAGCACCCTCCCTGCTCTTTCGGATAGGGGTAAGGCTTGTCTACATATTACCCTCCCCAGACTCCCACCTGATGGGAATATACTGGATAGTTGTTGTTGTTGTTGTTATTTTTTGGGTTACTAATTTTGTTTTAATAGATGATTACCTCTGTTAAGTGTATAAAAATTCTCATTTTGCAATTCAGTAATTTTCTTTAATATACGCTCATGCATACAATAGTCAGTACATAGTGAAAAAGGGGAAAGATCAATAATAGTAGTGATGAATAACAATCTATACGGTTGTAATGGGTAAACAAAAACAAGAGAACTTTTGACAAAAAGCAGCCAAATACTCCCTTTGTTAAAAAAAATATTGCCCTCTTCAAACCCTAAAAACCGGCAGGCAAATTAATCACACGAAAAAAAATGAAAGAAAAAAGAAGAAGAAGAGGAAGAAGCAACTCAGCACTATAGAGCAAATAATCAAACCTCACGTGTGTGTTTTAAACATATATCCAAACTTATATCACACCACAAGACGAGGATAAAAATATATGTAAGAATCTGATCACAATGAGTCAATCTTAGGATATATATCAATGGTGGCTCGTCGTATCATTGCGATCATCTGCACCGCCGTGATGCGAATGGGACCCACTCGCCTGAGATTCCGATACACCGGAACGCTGCCTATACGGATTTAGACCGGTGACCATGCCCAATTGACCTTCATTTAGTGAAGTGCCAGTGCTATTGCCAACTAAACTCGTTCCTAGTTGTTGAGTTGGCAATAATGCCATTGGTGCAGGAAAATTCATGAAATGCAATCCACTTGACATTGTGCTTCTATACAAAGCAGCAGCAGAATTACTAACGGATGGAAACGTCCATACTGGATCTCCCCCCAAAACTTGGCTGTTATTATTTGTTAACATCCAAAAATTCGCCGGAATTGATGAATGACTTGCTGACATACTCCCGGTACTTGATTGTAACAAGTAACTCCCCATCTGTTGTTGCTGATCATGTTGTTGCTGCTGTTGCTGTTGCTGTTGCAAGTCTACTTCTTGTCTCCTTTTTCGGCTTAGACTTTCTTCTATACTTGTCTCCGTTAAATCTAGTGAATTGTCCCTCATTTCTTGCTTAGCTTGCAACTGATGATTCATACTAGGGTTTGTATTTCCTGTCTGAAAGTTCAACAATGTACTTGCAGATCTGTCGGAAGATAATCCAATACCCTGAAATAAACCTCGTCGTTGGGAAAGCGAAAAATTCGGACTGAAATATGAGGATCGTAGCTGAGATGGTACCGACATGCTGGATCCTGAGCTACGTAACGAAATGTTGAGCGACGTAAAATTTGCAGGAATTGTACCTGTTATAAGATTTAAATGAAATATGAACTATATGAACAAAGGCTAAGAAAGTAGAAAGAAAGTTTTGCCGTAGACAACAATAAACTGAGAATGCGCATTTATTTTTCAAACAAAAAAAAATCAGAAAATCCTCAAATAGTAGCACAATTTAATCAACCATCTCGTTATCCATGTTTTCGGTGGCAGCTATGAAGGGCTGTCAATTAACATCTGTTTGCTGGGAAATTATATTATGTAAATAGATTTTTCTTTTTAAAATCAATAAGTATACATACTTCTCCAGTTGGATCCGTTTTACTTCTTTGCATGTTTAATCTTCATGTTTTGACTCTTTTAGTGAAAAACATGGATCCGCAACTGCTTATTTGGACTAACAAATTGTAAGAAAAAGAAGAACTTTAAAAATATGAGTACCAGTTCCAGTAGCTGCTATAACAGAAGGTTCAGCTTGTTGGAGTAACCATTCAATGGTTTCGCCATCGGACTTGTGACCGAGTTCTCGAGTGAGCTGGAAAATCCTAGCGGCACAAAGGGCAGGCATACGTATACGTCTTCCACGGCCGTCAACTTTAGTGTGGCGGTCTTTGGTGGAGGTTCTTTTGGGAGGTGGTTTTTTAGAAGTTTCAGTGATTTGGAGGGTATTATCATTACTAGGGTTTGTATTTGTATGATCAGATGGAGAAATGGCAAGAGAAGGATAATTATAAGCAGCAGTGGAGGAGCTGGAACAAGGTTCATCTTCTTTCTTTTCGAGTAATTGGAAAGGGAAGTTATTTTGACGGTATTGGTGGTGATGATGGTGATGTTGGTGCTGGTGGTAGAAATGATCATCACCTCCTCCGTCCATGATCACTGTTGTGTGTGCGAGAAATACGCTGCTTCAAAGGAAAACTCACTCGAAAAAATTTCTTCTCTTTTTCTTTCAGTGTTGATGTTCACAATAGTGACGGACCCTAAATTCAATTCTTGGTCTGTTCGTATATCTCTTTCTAAGACTGCGTAGCTCACTCTAGCTAGAACGAATGAAATGAATTAAACAGTATATGTGTCTCTTACCCTCTAGAGTGTTGTTGTTTGAGAGAATTATTTGGGCATTGATGTGTTGTTTGGCTTAGGGGAGAGAGAGGGGGAGATGTGAAGAGGAAAACTTAAAGCAACAAAGATAATGAGTAGGAATTATAAGGGGGAAGCTTTTAAAAGGAAAAAAAATCAAACAAAGGGGAAAAGAAAATATATGCTTTTGTTGGGGTCCTTTCTTAATGTCTTTTTGACAAATTAATATTAGTTGGAATAAGTCATAGTATATAAGTAGAAAAAGAAAAGAAAATTTTGTGATTTTGAGTTTGATTGATTTTCTTTTTTATGAAATTATTTTCATTGCGAAGGAAGAGGGAATTAAGGGGTTTGTCCTGGCTTTTCTTTTTATTGTGGCTGTGAATGACAGAGCCTTTGGTTCAGACTCCACGTGAGGTGCTCTTTTTATCATTCAATCCATATAGACAATGGTGGCCGTGGTGGGGTCCTAATATAATTTCAAGTCAAAAAATTGAGAGACTGAGAAAGGAAAGATTTATCAATGGTGAGTGGGTCCCTTTTCTCATTCATGTAATCATTTCCCTTTGCCTTTAGCCCTTTGCCTTTGTTATGCACCTTTGCTTGCTTTGGGATTCCTTCCTCCATCTTATGATTGTGGGCAAGTTGATTTCCCAGGGTAATGTCATGACTATATCTCACAACATTTCATTCTCTTAAGGTTTAGGCCTTTAGGTGGGCCAAAGTAGCCTATCAGCGGAAATATTAACAATTTATGAAGAAAGTAATAACAATAGACAATCCAGGTCCATCATGTAACATATGAGAGAACGGTGAATTTGATGATGGTATTTGCTACCCCTTCACCCTTATCTGTACTTATATTGCCTTGAAAGATTCTGTTGAATATACAAACAAAAACAGTGCATAAGTTAAGTGATAGTATTAATAGTACGAGACCTTAAGGAAAGCTGTAGAAGGTTGTAGGTGTCACGAGGAGTTACTCGGGAAACCACAAAAGGAACTGGCGGTGAAATAGAGAGATCCAAGGAAATGTAAAAGCTAAGAAAGCGGTATGAGTGAAGCTGCCAGAGAGCGTTGACGAGGAGGAGAAATGACGAATAGGGAATGTTATAAGAAGGCGAAATTGGTGGTCACGATAGTTAAGACTGCAGCGTTTGAACATTTGTTTAAAGAACTTAGGGGCAGAGGTGATGACTAGAGATGTTCAGGATGGCCAAGGTTAGAAAGAGAAAAGCTCGGGACCTGGATAAAATGAGGTGCATCAAAGACGAGGAAGGCAAAGTACTGGTTGAAGAGGCATGTATTAAACGTAGGTGGAATACATACTTTTATATATAAAACCATAAACGAGGATGGGGATAGGAACATCGTACTCACTACAAGAAATTCGCTATTTTCCGACAACCAAAATAGTCGAAAAGTATTCGAAAAAGTGCCTATTCCGACTACTTTCCGACTGATTTAGAGTAGTCGGAAAAAGATTGGTCGGAAAATATTTTCCGACTAAAGTAATCGGAAAGAGATTGGTCGGAAAATATTTTCCGACTACAGTAGTCGGAAAATATTTTTCGGCAAAAATTAAAAAAGCTATCTATTTTCCGACTGAAGTAATCGGAAAATAAGAAAAAATATTATTTATTTAAAAAATATTTCCGACTACCTGTCACAATTCCAACATCAACAAACAAACATTCAAATCCTATAATGTCAAACCAAAACATTACTTAATGTCGAAATATTTAATATAAAATCTGAGTAGCTAATACATATCAACACTAATATATAAAGTCTAAACATATATATAACATATCATTCAATATTCTTTTGCATTTCTTCCATTTCTTCTTGATTAGGAGCATCCGAAACTAATCGCGATGGACGAAAAGAGGAAGGCCGTTGTACTCCAAGCCCGTAAACTCTTTCTTTGGATACACCACTTGCTACATCCGTCCATATTGAAGTCATAACATCGGGTGACGGTTAGATTGGAGTACCATCATCAGAAGCAGACTGCATCAGACACCATTCATCCAAGCTTCTATGAAATCCATCCTGAAATAAAAGTAATAAGGATTAATAGCAGATGCATGACCTGCTGCAACAGAGATTATGGTAGCAGCTGATTTAAATGATGCTGGTGTTAGAGAGTCTGCTAGTACTGAAGTGATTTCAGCTGCCTTGCATGGGAAATCATTAGTTTATGCTCAAAGCCAGAAGGATCGAGCTACTGTTAATGGGTCACGACCAGCTGCTGCTAATGCCCAAACTCCACATGCACGTGAAATTGGCAAAACAGCAGTTGGACAGATTTTTCAAAGTGATATGGATGCCTCCGTTGCTGCCTTAAAAACAAATAGGGATCAAGTGTTTGTTTCTGTTGAACCGTTGGAGAAATCTACAGGGTAGTCCAACCTTCGTATAGACACAGCTAACTCCTCTTCTACTTTGGTGAGCAAGAAAGGCTTAAGCACCAATGATCCTTTATTTTTTCCTACTGGGCATCAGCAAACTTCAGCAATTATTTTGAAGGATTTGCCTAATGCTAAGAGAAACAACAAGTCCTTAATTCCAAGTGATAAGACAATTTTTGGGGATCAACAAGCAATACAAAATGTGCAAGACAGAGTAACTGGGCAGCAGCGAATTGGGTATAGTACATCAGCTATTTCGGCAGAAGATCTAAGGCTACTGGATGATTTTGGCAGTAGAAGCACCAGTACAGCAATAGCTGATTGAGAACAAATCCAGCACACACCAGTTAAGTACAACAAGCTCAAAGACAACAACAGGGAAGAAGAAGAAGAAGAAAAAAGTGCAACAAAAGCAGATTGATGTGCCTCGAGGAAGTATGAGGACAAAATTAGATCTACTCCCGAAGATAAGGGACAATTTTGGCTAAAAACTCTGAAAATAATCTTAAAGTTATGATCTTACATATTGTTCCGATGCACGTGTCTCAACCCATCCATCCCTTGAACCCTCTTTCTTCTTTTTCTTATGTGTCTCCGCAAAGACCTCAGCATCAGACACCGGTCCCCCTTTTAAATTTTCCGGCAAATAAAATGTAATTTTTCTAGTGATGTCTAAATAAATGCCACATCGATAACATTGTGTCTCAAGTGAAGAGTGCATAATGCGACAAGAGTCAAGAGAAAGTGTATATATATATAAGGATTAACTAATAGTAACTATTAGGAGTATAACTTATCTCATAATTTAAGGAGAATAACTTATCAGAATCTTGGAAATATAGAAAAGTACACCTGAGAATTGATTGTAGTCCAATATATGATGTGACTTATTTTTGTGTCTGACTTGTCAATTGGTAAACATTATATGACCCTCTTATTTTCTTGTGCACAATCAGGGGAAAGTATAATAAACTATTTAAACAAGAAGTGATGCTTCTGATATAGCAGAACAACTACAGCAGTTGAGGCGTCTTTGCTCTAAGTTTGAAGCTGAGGTTTCTAAACTTCAGATGGAATTGGAGGAAAGAAGGACATTGTTACAGAGGAAGATTGATGAGACAAAACGTGGTGCAGAGCTCTTAGCTGCGGAGCTGACCACTAGTAGGGAACTTCTAAAGAAAACAAATGAAGAAATGCATATCATGTCAAATTAACTAGCGTCTGTTACTGAAAATCGTGATAACTTACAGACAGAGCTAGTTGATGTCTACAAGAAAGCAGAACGTGCTGCTGATGAACCGAAATAAGAAAAGAATATTGTCGTGACACCGGGGAAAGAGTCACGGAAGAATCTGGAAGAAGAGTTGGAAAGGGCTACTGAATCACTTGATGAGATGAACCGAAATGCTTTGGCACATGTCCAATTGACTAGTTATATTTGCAACAACAATAATATTCTGAGAAAGTGCATTTAGTACTATGCTAAATATTGTAATAATTACATAGTATTATTTTATTATTTCATTCTAACTTAAAGTGAAATGAATAACATATAAATATAAATTACTAGTTAACTCCTAGCATCAAAGTGAAACTAAAATTTAAAATTTACACAAATGAAACCCAACCATTTAGTTATTGGCAAACAAGGTAACATGAAGAATGAGGCAAGTCCTATGACTTATATAAAGATATATTTTCAGAAACATATATTTTAAAAAAATATTTTATAGATATACATGTCGCAGCAAGGACGAAACAAAAAAATAGAAGTCAAAATGTATGATGAACCGGTAGTACCAACATTCCTTTAGTTATCAACCTTTGTACTTTTTAGACTTTTACAAAGTCAAGATGACTTGTATGAGTGAACGTATATATGGGATGAGAACATAAGATCTTATTTTTTCTATCGACGTATTACTAGGATTAACTAAGATCAAACAAAAAAAAGGAGCATTTAAGTGAACTATATATAACAAAAATGTATTTCGTAGACTACAAACAACAATGATGCAACAGAATGGAAAAAATATTTGTACATAAGCTTAAGGGCTGTTATTTACTAATTCTAATTCTCCATGCATATGTTAAAAGCTCCTGAAATTCAAATTACTATAAGACCATAATTAGTATCATGATCATCGAATTGTTTCCATGAGAGTGCTTTCTAAACTTTTGATCACTATAATAAGGATATCGCCAGCAAGGTCTGGAGTTGGAAAATAATCTTAATCCATCCAAATCTCTAAATAAAAGGTAGTATTAATTTAAAACTGAAAGTAAATTCTTAAAATCATCAAAGTCCAAGACTCCGCCTAACTAAATCCTTTCTACATGATGACAGAAGATAGATCGATGACTTCATGGGAATAGAAAACAATTATACTAATGTTCATTCATTTGAATCATACTACACATAAAAATGCAAGATAAAGATGGGATGCGCGGTGCAGACAACCAGCATCTGTTCTGTACAAATAGTAATTAACCACAATAACTGATGTTCATGAATGTATATATCCAATGGAATATAGAAATTGAATACCTGCAAAATCAAACCAAACAACCAGCACTGAAATGGTATAGAAATTGAACCAAGCTACAAATCTGCAATCACAAATGAGAAAATCGAAAGCAAAAAATTAAACAAATTATAAAAAGAGAATACTGCCAGAATCATCTAAGATTTTTTTGCACTACACCCTACAAGACACGAAAGGGATTCCCTTTTGTTTTTTGTTCACTTGTACATGTCTCAGCTTTTAATAAAATTACCTTCAAATTCAAAGAAAAGGTATACAATAATTTCACTTCTCCTATACGTGACGCAGTAGTATCTCGCTCCGACGATCCCCGAGAACGGGCGGAGTTGGAGGCAGTGGTGAGCTCAAGCTTTGATTAATTATCGAAGAGAATGAAAAGCTACTGACTTTTATAACTCATGCAATTTGACTCTCGAGTTTCAGATCTTCATTATCGAAGAGAATGAAAAGCTCTGATTAACATCAAAACCCTAATGGTGCCGTTGATTTTGCACACTAAAATCGCAACCCTAGTCTTGGACGAAGATTATACGGGAAAGAGAGAGATAGAGCGTACCTGATAAAGCCCTGTCGCCGATTTGCCGGTGTCGTTGAGAGAAGCGGCGCCGTTGAGAGAGAGGCGGAGATATAGAGAAAGAGACAGAGTTAGATAGTATTTTATATAATTGTTTTAATTAAAGTTTTTATATAATAACCTAAAGTTTCCACTACTGTAGTCGGAAACTATATATTATATAATTTTTTTAATTAAAAAAATTTTGCGGAACACTTGGTGAAAAGTATTTTTAACTTTACTATCTCACGATTCGATTATAGTAGTCGGAAACTTTTACGGGAGCAATTTTCAGCGCAACTTCATAAATTATTAGGCAAAAATAATATTCGAATAATTCATAAAAATAAATTAAAAAATAAATATGACATTTCCGACTACAGTAGTCGAAAAATTGCGACTGAAAAATTGTAGTCGGAAAAAAGCTTTTTTCTAGTAGTGACTTGAGGAGTTGGAGAACTTAGAGAGCTAGCATGATTTCGGGTTTCATAGGAACATTATGGTGTATGAGATTGAGGAGGTTCTGTGGAAGATGAATAGGGATAGGGCGACTGGGCCGAACGAGATCCCGGTGGATTTTAAAAGGACGCAAGCCGGGTAGGAGTGGAATAGCTTACTAGATTGTTTAATATCATTTTTAGGATGAAAAAGATACCTGAATAATAGAGATGGTGTTCGATGACCCTGTTGTACAAGAAAAAGAGGATGATGTCAAAAATTGCAATAACTATAGAAGTATCATGTTGTTGAGTTATGCTATAAAAGTTTGGGAGGGGTGATGAAGAGTAGAGTGAGGAGGAGTGTGTTTATTTCGAAGAATAGGTTAGGATTCATGCCTGAGAGGTCGACTATAGAAGCCATTCACCTTGGAGTAGGATGATGGAGTAATATAGGGAGAGGAAGAAGGACTTACATATGGTATTCATACACTTAGAGAAAAGCCTATGACAAAATCCTGAGGGAGGTTCTATGGAGATGTTTAGAGATTAGCAGTGTTCTGGTAACGTACATTAAGGTGATTAAGGACATGTACGATGGAGATAAGACTCGGTGAGGACCAAGGGAGGAGACTCAGATTATTTTCCTGTGGAAATTGGGTTACATCAAGGATCAACTCTTAGTCAATTTTTAGGCGATATATGCACTTACGTATTGCATCTAAGGGGAGGTGTTGTGGTGTATGTTATTCGCAAATGACATAGGGCTAATCGACAGGACGCGATGCGGGGTTAATGCTAAGCCTGAGATGTGGAGACAAACGTTAGAGTCTAAAGGTTTGAAGATAAACATGACAAAAACAGAATACTTGGAGTGTAAGTTCAGTGTTCGGATTTATGTAAAGGAAGTGGACGTGAAGCTTGATACACAAGTCATCCCCAAGAAGGATAGTTTCAAATACTTGGTTCCATAAAACAGTATAACAAGGAAATTGACGAGCATGTTACACATTGTAATGGAGCAGAGTAGATGAAATAAATGCTCGAATTAGATGTTTTGTGCGATAGGAATGTGCCACGAAAACTTAAGGATAGGTTCTATAGAGTGCTAGTTAGACAGACTTTGTTGTATGGCGCCGAATATTAGCTAGTCAAGAAATTTCATGTCTAGAAGATGAGGGTGCGAGAGGATGTTAAGATGGATCTGTGGACATACCAGAAAAGACAAGATTAGGAATGATGTTATTTGGAACAAGGTGAACGTGGCTTCTGTGGAAGACAAGTTGTGAGACTTGGTTTGGGCATGTGAAGAGGAGATGCATCGATGCCCCGCTGAAGAGGTGTGAGAGATTGACCATGGCAGGTCAGAGGAGGGGTAGAGGGAGGCCAATGAAGTATTGAGGAGAGGTGATTAGGCAAGACATGACGCTACTTCGGCTTACCGAGGACATAACCCTCGATAGAAAAGTGTGGAGGTCGAGAATTAAGGTTGTGGGTTGACAAGTAGTCGAGAGTGTCTCCTTGTCTTACCAGTATTATTCATAGTAATCTTGTATTTCCCTATTCCTAGTTCCTTGTTATTACACGGTGCGTTACTATTACCAGTAGTTGACACTGGTCTCATATTCCTTGTTTTTGGTTATTACATGTTTGGTCATTTGCTTCTATTGCTTTTTGCCTTGTTGTTGCTATTATTTAATTATTGCTTCGTTCTACTGTTCTTGAGCTGAGGGTCTATTGGAAACATCCTCTTCACTTTTATAAGGTGAAGATAAAATGTGCATACACATCATTCTCCTCAGACTCCATTTGTGAGATTCCATTAGATTTATTGTTGTTGTTGTTGTTACCTTTTGTAAAAATAGTGTAACGAACAATACTATTTCATGGTTTAAAAAAATTGAGCTGGCTTAGCTAGAGAAGTAATAGACCAATATCAGAGACGCTGTCAGAGAGTAGCTCTCATGTTTTATCAAATTATTTTGAATTGGACAGTTCAAATGTAAGTTGAATACTGTAGTCCCTAACATTTAGATCTAATTAATTTCGTTGAAGGTGCTATTTATCCTTGACAAAAAGGAAGAAAGATAAATATGAACATCAAATAAAGAGATGGATCATAAATATACAAGCAGCTAGCTCCTTTGCCAAAATATAGACATGCAATTAGAAAAGGAATGATATTGATGGTGGGTGGATCTTCTGTCATTTGTATAGAAGCTGCTCTAATTAGCAAGGTGTCACCCTTTTTGTTCATATTTTATCCTACATATATACCTTTTGGAATGAGTATAGGACAAGAAATGGGATGACTGCAAGACTGGCAGCTATGGGATGGATGCAAATTTAAAACTACTTGTTTAACCATGCCCAGGTAACGACCTTGACATCAACACCTTCTGTCACACATAATATAAAATACTTTTACTAACATTCTGTCACCTCTTATATATAATCAGATGAAACTAAAATAAAAAATAATTAATTAAAAATAAAGCCCATATTTGTCATGGCATCGCAATGGGCACGAGGAAAAAGAAGGGGTAATTTATTAAAAAAATCTGCCCAACATTTTCATCAAACTATATATATATATACATACATCTATACGTACCATAACATTGCATTGATTGATACAGACTGGATGCTATTATTAACATTCGTCTTTTCTGTTCTTTCCCTTTTTCCTTCATTTTTTCGTATTAACATTTCAATTTTATATAATTTTGGCTATGAATAATTTTTCTTATTAAAATAAATGGCTCAAAAATTTTTATTTGAACTTTCTTTTCTTTGGGTGGGGAAAGATCGTGAGCAGACAAACGCTCAGTCCTAAATCGTAAGGTGGTTTAGCACGAACTACGAAGTGTAAGTACCATAATACATGTATAAAGACATATATTAACTTATATATTGCTTGGTTGTTTAATTATATTCAATCGGCATAACATTCAACATAAGTTATACTATTTTTGGTTGATTTCTTCCTAACTTGCATAAGTTTCGGCATAACTTATGTCATATTTGGTTGCTGTTTCCATTTAGAGAATAAGTAAGATATGGATAAGATATGCAATAAAGTTATGTGTTATTTATATGTAAAAAGTAGAATGTGGAACAATTAATATATGTATTAGTAATACACGGATTAAATAATCAATAACTAAAAATCCTCATTTTTGTTTTATGATATACATTATATAATTAAAATAAAGTAAACATTCAATAAAAATAGAAATAATAGATAAACTACCCATCAAACTTGTCCGAAAAAAATATTTACATACCTAAACGTTACGGGCGACCTACTATTCTAAACTTAAGTGTATTTAATACCCCCCTTAAACCAAAACGTGTAAGTCACAATTTTGGAGCGCGTGAAGGCAAAAACAAAATTTAAAACTAATTTAGTGGTCCACGTGTCACTTTCTAATAGGATATTATAACTAATTAACTTAATGTTCTCTTTTTCTCTTTTCTTTTTCTTTTTTTCTTTTTTAACATGAAAATATTATGTTAAAAAACAAAAAAATTCAGTTTTTACCAAAATTAATTTCCATTTTTTATAAAAATAAAATCAGTAAAAAAATTAAAAAAATTGAAGAAAAAACATTTTTCAAAAAATGAAAATAGTTTGTTAAAGCTATTTTTTCAGTTTTTACCAATTTTTTCAGATTTTACAAAAATAAATTGTTAAAAAACTATTTTTTTTAGGTTTTTACAATTTGTTGTGGAAAATGTTTTTGTTTTTGAAAAACATTTTTCAGATTTTACAAAAAAAAGTATTTTTGCATTTGAAATATGTTATTTTTTTCAGTTTTTAAAGATTTTCTTTTTGTAAAAACTGATTTTTTTTCTGAAAACAAAAAAATTAA
The DNA here is from genome assembly GCA_034376525.1 of Nicotiana benthamiana. NCBI lineage: Eukaryota > Viridiplantae > Streptophyta > Magnoliopsida > Solanales > Solanaceae > Nicotiana > Nicotiana benthamiana. The sequence continues at coordinate 28,484,328 of CM067333.1, read as the reverse complement.
ATTTCATTTTTAATAAAATAATTTTTTAAAACTGAAAATTTTATTTTCAACAAAATATTTTCTTTAATTAAAAAAATATTTTTTTTATTTTTTTAGTTCTTTTTAAAAAAAATTGTTTTGCAAAAACTAGGAACACAAATTTGTAAAAATAATTTTTTAACATAATATTTTCGTTTTTTAAAAACTAAAATTTAAAAAAAATGGAAAAACTGAAAAATAGGACTTTAGGCGCGTGTAATACACAACCACCAGAAAAATTAGCTCAATTTTTTAAGGGAGGTATTAAATACACTTAAGTTTAGAATAGTGGGGTAAAAGGTCGCCCCGTAAAATTTAGGTGTGTAAATGATTTTTTTGAGACAAGTTTGATGGGTAGTTTATGTATTATCTCATAAAAATAATCTCTACATTACAACCCATAAATTACTAATCCTTACCTGACTAAGCCCTCTATAAGCAAATCATGCATATTTTTGGATTACATATTTCATATTGTGCGGACTCTCCAAAATAATGTTGAATATGTATCAGATCATCCAAAAAATATACTATTTTTGGAGGATCTAATGCACACTCAGTGATATTTGCGGGTAATCCGAGCAACATAACTAATTTCTGTATAACAAAATCTTGCATAAAATACACAACTTATTTCTACACAACTATTTCCTACCTAACTAATTCATTTATTCTTAATACCTGCATAACTCTAATAAGTCCCTTAAGTAAAAACTGATAAATCGTACCACATCGAAAAAAAATATTCGATTGTGGTTTAGTTTGGTATTAGAAAAAAAATTCGTCCATAATTAATTTAGTTTGGTATAACTAAAAAAGTCAAACTGAAACCAAACCAACCTGATAGTACATTGTCAGGACCCTCCTTTTGTGAGATGTCGCGACGGCACACATTCTCTATAACTAGGTAAGCCTAACATTTGAAAAAATAATGAAAGTGAAAGAAATAAATTTAACAACTAACTAGCACACATATTTGAATAACTTATATAAACGCCGCTATGTACAATAATCAACTCTCGAATATACACCGAATTTTTTCAACATCCGGAACATAAAAAGTCACAAGCTTCTAAGAATTTATCTAACTGTTTTTATACATCAGTATCTATAAGAAGTAAATAAAGAACAACACAAAAGGGATAGAGGGGGACTCCAAGGTCTGCGGACATGAGCAGATGTACCTTAAACTCTCCGGAGCAGCAGCAAGTACACAACTAATAGCGTGGGTGGTAGGAGGTACCTGGATCTGCACATAAAAGTATGTGCAAAAGTAGCATGAGTACACCACTTCGGTACCTACTAAGTGTCAAGCCTAACTTAGGTCGAGTAATGACGAGGCCAGGTCAGGGCTCTACTGGTATATATAAATTAAATAATGCAAAATAAAATATTGCAGTGTAATAAGAGTTTGAAATTTAAACAAGAGGAAATCACAGAAGAATAACAGTATAGTACACAGGAGTAACAGCAGGGGATCTCCCGAGATACCGTCTCGCAGTCCCAAACATAAATGTGTATGGGGGTCTTCCGGGATATTGTCTCGTAGTCCCAAAGTAAATATGTAAGGGGATCTCCTGGGATACCGTCCCCTAGTCCCAAAGTATATATGCAGGGGGATCTCCCAAGATACTATCCCGTAGTCTTAAAGTAAATATGCAGGGGGATCTCACGGGATACCGTCTTATAGTCCCAAATTAAATATCCAACTCAAAACAATGAAAATAACAGTTACATCAAGAAAATCCTACAACTTAAATCAAGTACACGTCAAAGAAAAAAGCATAAAAATCACTAAGCATGTTGTACAGAGTTCAGCTAAGCATTTAGGACACGTAGACATGCGATATTAGGCTAAATATGATAACTACACGTGCTAGTATAACTAAATTAAGATGAAACGAGTTATTATTGTAAAAATTATTATGTTTTATAGCATATAGCCCGTATATGCACTTGTCACTTCACGTACACAGCGCTCGCATATCACAATTGCACCAAATCCTAAGGTGAGTTCCCCTACACAAGGTTAGGCAAGCCACTTACCTCGAACCAAGCTCAATCAATCGGTAACAATGCATTTTCCATGATTTTTCGACTCGGAATGACCCAAATCTAGCCAAAAGCAATTACATACCATAAATACAACTATAAGAAACTAATCTAATTAATGAAATCAAGACTTACGCAAGAAATTAGAAAATCCCACGACACTGGCCCCACATCTCCAGATCGGGTAAAAGTTACAAAATATAAACACCCATTCACTCACGATTTCATTCGTACCAAAATTTTTAAAATTCCAATCAAAACTCAAAAACTTAGTTGAAGAACTTCTCCCATTCGACAAATTTTTCAACCCAAATTCAAAACTAAAGGATGAAATTAATGATATATTAGAGGGATATAATAAAAAATAAGTGAAGAATCATTACCCATTAGATGCCTCTGAAAATCCTTCAAAATCTCGTCCAACTCCAAGCTCTCTATCTCAAGTTTTGATTAAAAGAAATGGCCAAACCCTCGATTATGAAATGTTTAATACTGCTCAGGCATTCCTTCTTCGCGAACCCTCGCGTTCACGAAGAGCAACTTACTCTAGCTCAGAAATCCTTCATCGTGAATGTGATGTCCTTATCTCGAACGCAAATATCACTCAACTCGACACTACGCTAACGTGGAACCAATATCAGGAACGCATAGACAAAAGGGCCTGGGAACCTAGTTGACCAATTCCTCTACGTGAATGCGGAACCTATATCGCGGATGCGTAGACCAACTACCTCAGTGCTTCATGAACGTGTGTCCTCCATCACGAGCGCGCGTGAAGCACAAAATCGCACCTTCCTCCAATTCCTCTTCACGAATGCAGGACTCCCCCCCCCCCCCCCCCGAGAACCCGAGGAAGGAAACCAAAAATGGAGAACACCAGAAAATCTACAATCTTTCCTAAATATAAAATGATCTGTTAGTCACTCGAAATACTCTCGAGGCCCCCGGGACCTCAATCAAACATATCTACGAGTCCTAAAACACGATACGAACTTAGTCGGGCCCCCAAAACACATTCAAACAACAATAAGAAATACGAATCACCCTCCAATCCAAACTTAATGAACATGGAAACTTCAAACTTCTACAACCTATGCCAAAATCCATCAAACCATGTCCGACGTACATCAAATTTTGCATACAAGTTATATTCAAATTACGAACCTACTCCAACTTCCTGAATCAGAATCTGACCTTGATATCAAAAGGTCTACTTCCGGTTGAAATCTCAAAAAATTTGACTTTCGTCATTTCAAGCCTAAATCAGCTACATACCTTCATTTCACAGTCCGGATGCACTCCTAAATCCAAAATCACCCACTGGAGCTAACAAAATCGATGAAAGTCATTCCGGAGTCGTCTTTACACAGTTCCGACTACGGTCAAAATCCTAATACTTAAACTTCCGTTTTAGGGACTAAATTTCCCAAATCACTCCGAAACCACAAATAAAACCTCCAGGAATCTTACATAAGCCAAAAAAAGATATAGGAGAAGCAGTAAATAGGGGATCAAGGCTATTACACTTAAAACGACCGGCCGAATCGTTACATACATTTATACAATTTAATTTCAAAAAATATTTTATACGGACAAATATTTATTGTAATATAACTTATAAATTTTTAAACTTTTTTATAATTTTATCTTTTAACATAGTATTTAAAGTTTGAACTTAACATTTTTGAATAGTAAAATAAATTTTATATCCTAGAAATGTAGCAACTCAAACAAAGTTCAAATCAATAATAATGCTAACAAAATAAATTCAATTTAACAATAGAGTGATAATTTTGATATTTATTTTATATTTTTACATTGGTTTATAATAAAAAGGCATAACCTGGTTTATCTTATTTCTTTAGTACTTAGTTATGTATTTAATAGTACTTATTACCTATACCATGTATATATGGGCCTATTTCAGCATGACATATATAGTATTTTGAATTTATGTTAACTTTTTTTATGGCTTATTAATTAGTAATATTTGGTTTATGCTATTTTATTATTTTTGCTATTGAATAGTTTAGTATAATGCTATGATTTATCCCTTATTATTGTGCTTTTTTTTTTTTTGAAAAATACATTACATAGTTACTATATCTTATTAGGACTAAACAAATATTTGGAACACAAATTGCATATTTTGTGCTATGACGATTTTATCGGAAAACCCGAAAAAAATCGGAAATCCCGGGAAACCCCGAAATTGAAATACTCGTTTGTTGATTTGGTTTATAGATTTAAAAATACGATACCATTAATTTAGTTTGATAATTGAAAAATTCGAACAGACCCGACATATATATGTACACCTCCTACCCCTAAGTGTATACGAAGTGCTTCACTAACAAAATTAAACGACATGAACCAGAGAAGTAAAGTATTTATCCGCCCAATATTTATAAGCAACATTCTAACTTCCAATCAGTATCAATGAACTGCAATTCACGTTTCGTTTCATACCATGCTAGTACAACATATTGACACATAATTTTTGGTTCTAAAAAAACCTTTGTTCCGGTTTCTTACATGTTATTCTAACGTGTATTAAATATGAAGGCAATTGTAGAGTAATTATATCCATCTCCTTCAGCATTTGATTTGCTATTAAGAGTATTCCTTCAAATTGAATATTCATGACTTCTGAGTTAGTATAAGTTTATTTCATTCTTAGAGCAAATTTGATGATTTGAGGCAACATTAGAACATGCAATTTTGTGTCTAATATTATAAGCTCAAACAAGGGAAAGGGACTGAAGGGACAATGGAAATTTGAAGTCCAGCTAGAATAATTTTGGAAGGAATCCAGAAATACAGAGACAGAGAGCAGTTGTTTGAACCATGTTTCCACGTGATGACAATATGGACCTGTTGCTTAGTGTTGCCCTTTTTCAGACCACAACCATTGTGCTTCCCCTTATTACTTTTGTCAATTGTGTCTAATATCTACTGTCAAGACCACAGTTCCCTAGCTATTTCTAACTTTATTTAATTTCTTCCTATAACAACTCCTACTTTATAATTCGCTTATGATCATCTCTTTTTTTTTTCTTTCTTCATATTTCTGTTTGCACACAGTATTAAGTTAATTGTTGGGTTTATGTATTTAATTAATAAATTAAATATTTAAAAGAGGGTGAATGGGAAATGGAGGGAAATAAAAATTTTGAGTGAAATTTCAAGTTTCCCTCTCTTGGCATATGTACATTGTATCATATTGGAAGAGGAAGAGATTCTTTATGGGTTTATAAGCAATTGCTCTTCTTCTAGCTCTTAAAGAGTTGAGAAGAAAGCAAGCCTCGCGCCGTCGTCGTCGCTCAGCTCTGGTCGATTGATTGATTGACTTATTAAATATTTGTTAATAACAGAATATTAATATTAAATCCGTTTTTCTGTTTTTGTAACAGAAAATTAACTACCCATCAATTTTCTCTCTCCTTCTTCTGCATACTTTTAGCATACAAACAAAGAAAAAAAGTAAATGTGATTTGCTACTGATCTTTGTGTTCGCTGAAACACTGGCGTTTGGAGTACCACTACACCAGTGTGTAATTCGTTCTATCCTGGGAAGAAATAATCCATAACCTTGAGTACTAGAAGGGGATTAATTCCTTAAGGAGACTGTGAATTCAGTATGCTCGAATTATTTATGATCATTTTGTTTTATGTCATTTCTATTTATCATAGTTTCTGTTTATATTTTCAGAATTGTTTCACAAATACAGTTTACTAACAAGCTTAAGAAATTTAATATATTTCTGTATTTGTATTATTGTTTTCTGGAGAGTAAAACCTTTGTGGTTTTGTACTCCATTAAAATCTACGTGATTTTAACATTGGTGTCATTCTTTTACAGAAATGACTAATGAGAATGAGAACCAAGTTGTTCCAATGGTGACAGCCAATGCATCAACGAGCCGAACACCGGCAGCATTGGCACCGGCGGAGAAACCCGAAAAATTTTCCGGGATTGATTTCAAGCGCTGGCAGAAAAAGATGTTCTTCTATTTGACTACCTTAAGTCTTCAGAAGTTCATCAAGGAAGATGTTCATGTGTTGTACGATGATACTCCTGATAATGAACGCTTGCACGTAACTGAGGCGTGGAAGCATTCAGATTTCTTGTGCAAGAATTATATTCTTAGGGGGTTGTAGGATGCTTTGTATAATGTCTACAGTGGCGGGGAGACGTCATAAGAACTGTGGACTGCGCTTGAAAGGAAGTATAAAACTGAAGATGCCGGGTTAAAAAACGTTTGTGGCTGCAAAGTTTTTGGACTATAAAATGATAGATAGCAAATCTGTTATTACTCAAGTCCAAGAACTGCAAGTGATTATTCACGATCTCCTTGCTGAAGGTATGAATCAAATTAATATTGATATTGAAATTAGTAATCTTAGTATTTTTACTAACGAAAATTTCATTAAAGGTTTTGTTATCAATGAAGCATTCCAAGTAGCAATAATAATTGAGAAGTTGCCTCATTTGTAGAAGGACTTCAAAAACTACTTGAAACACAAACGCAAGGAGATGTCCCTTGAAGATCTCATTGTTAGATTGAAAATTGAAGAGGACAACAAAGCTGCTGAAAAAAGAGGTCATGGAAGTTTAACAATAATGGGAGCAAATATTGTTGAAGAGAACAAGAAGAGAAAGAAAGCTTCTGGCCCGACGATAGTACTAGATATTGCTATGTTTACTTACTTAATAGTAAAGATGAAGCAATAGACGCATTCAAGCAATACAAAAATGAAGTTGAAACACAACTTAACAAGAAAATCAAAATGATAAGAAGTGATAGCGGTGGTGAATATGAATCTCCTTTTGAAATATGTTTAGAATATGAAATTATTCATCAAACAACGGCCCCTTACACGCCCCAATCAAATGGGATTGTAGAAAGAAATAACCGTTCATTAAAGGAGATGAAGAACGCATTATTGATAAGTTCTAATTGGAAGTCGTTCTTACGGCTAGCCGAATACTAAATCGAGTACCCCATAGCAAAACACAATCAATTCCATATGAGAAATGGAAAGGAAGGAAGCCCAACTTGAATTATTTTAAAGTGTGGGGGTGTTTGGAAAAAGTGCAAGTTCCTAAACACAAAAGGGTAAAAATAGGACCGAAAACTGTTGATTGTGTTTTCATAGGATATGCAACTAATAGTAAAGCAGATCGATTTCTGGTTCATAAATAAGAAAATCTCGACATTCAATATAATACGGTTATAGAATCAGATTGTTCTGAATTCTTTGAAAATATATATATCCGTATAAAAAGGAATGTGAGTCGATTGCTAAAGGATCTAAACGACCTCGGGAAGAAACAAAAGAAAGTGCACTTAACCAGGATAATCCAAGATGTAGTAAACGTCAAAGAACGTCTACTTCATTTGGACTAGATTTTGTGACTTTCTTATTGGAAAATGAGCCTCAAAGATTTAAAGAAACTATGTCTTCTTCGGAATCATTGTCATGGAAAGAGACAGTCAATAGTGAAATTGAATCCATACTGAACAACCATACATGGGAATTGGTTGATCTTCCTCCTGGAAATAAACCGTTGGGTTCTAAATGGATCTTTAAGAGAAAAATGAAAGATAATGGCACTATTGACAAATATAAGGCAAGACTTGTGGTCAAATGGTATAGAAAAAGAAGGTCTTGACTATTTTGATACATACTCTCCAGTTACAAGAATTACATAGTTTATGGTCTTGAAATTCATCAAATGGATGTGAAGACGACCTTCTTAAATGGAGAGTTGGAGGAAGAAATTTACATGGAACAACCTAAAGGATTGTGGTTCCAGGTAAAGAGAAGAAGGTCTGTAGACTTGTTAAGTCCCTTTACAGACTAAAACAAGCACCCAAATAATGGCGTGCGAAATTTGACAAAACAATGTTGTCAAATAGGTTTAAGATAAATGAATGTGATAAATGTGTGTACATTAAAAATGTTCCACATCGCATAGTCATTGTTTGCTTATATGTGGATGATATTTTCATAATGAGTAATGACATTGCCAACATAAATGCTACTAAGCGTTTGCTAACTAGCAAGTTTGATATGAAAGACTTGGGAGTTCAAACACTTGGGATTTAAAGTTGCAAAGACTCCAATTGACATGAATCTTGCATTAGCAAAGAAAAAAGGCCAAAGCATATCACAATTGATTATGCTTGAGTGTTGGGATGCTTAATGTACATCATGAATTGTACACGACTAGATATAGCTTGTGCTATAAGTAAATTGACTCGATATACGAGCAATCCAGGTCAATCTCATTGGATGGCTATGAAACGAGTTTTGGAGTATTTAGTACATACTCAGGACTATGCTTTGCACTACAGTAAATATCCTGCAGTCATTGAGGGATATTGTGATGCAAATTGGATCACCGGATCAACTGATTTTAAGTCCACAAGTGGATATGTGTTCACTATTGGTGTAGGAGCGGTATCTTGGAAGTCATCCAAACAAACTTGTATTGCCCGCTCTACAATGGATGCTGAGTTCATAGCCTTGGATAAAGCCGGTGAAGAAGCTGAATGGCTCCGGAATTTCTTGGAAGATATTCAATTCTGGACCAAATCGTTGGCACCAATATGTATACATTGTGATAGTCAAGCGGCAATTGGAAGGGTTGGGAGCGTTATGTATAACAGTAAATCTCGTCATATACGACGAAGACATAAAACCGTTAGACAATTACTCTCTAGAGGAATTATCACGATTGACTATGTAAAGTCAAGTGATAATGTGTCGGATCCACTTATAAAAGGCCTAACTAGAGATGTAGTTGAGAAGTCATCAAAGGGAATGGGACAATAGCCGAGAACAAGTCATAGTAGCGGTAACTCTACCTAGAAGACTGGAGATACCAAGATCTAAGTTCAAGGAGATCAAACAAATTCATTTATGACGGTTCAACATTGTCAACTAAACTTTTAGTCCATTCTCGTGATGAGATGATGTTCAGTAGAAATGATAAAGCATTAAGGATTTTTAGTGATTTCTAAGTTTGATACGGGTATATCAAATAGTGTATCTATGGGATGACACGTTTAGGAATCACCTATGTAAGTGTGAAGTGTTAGTCGCTTCAAGGAGAATTTTGTAAGGCCATCTCTCTGCTCACTTATGAAACCAGGCAGCGTTCATGGCTGAAACGAACACAACAATGAGAACCAAAGACGGTTAAGGGTTGGTTGTGTGACTTGTGGTTGTCTAGGTATACAACAAAGTTCGACGGTTCAAAGATATCAAATCTACCGATTGATCGAGTATATCTGACATAAGTTTATACGGAAAGTTCAAAGGGAAACCTACTTATCCAGATGCAATTAATCCTTGCTTGCGAATCACACAGTTTTTCATGCATACTTCTACGATATAGCCATTCCCCATTCATGTGGGGGATTGTTGGGTTTATGTATTTAATTAATAAATTAAATACTTAAAAGATGGTGAATGTGAAATGGAGGAAAATGAAATTTTTGAGTGAAATTTCAAGTTTCCTCTCTTGGCATATGGACATTATCCCATATTGGAAGAAGAAGAGATTTTTTATGAGTTTATAAGCAATTGCTCTTCTTCTAGCTCTTAAAGAGTTGAGAAGAAAGCAATCCTCGCAATGTCGTCGTCGTCGCTCGGCTCGGCTCAGCTTCGAATTCGGATTCGGATTTGGTCAAGTGATCGATTGATTGATTAACTTTTTGGATCAATTTTATTTGTTAATAATAAAATATTAGCAAAAAAATATGTTATTAAATATTTGTTAACAACAGAATATTAATATTAAATCCAATCCGTTTTTCTGTTTTTGTAACAGAAAATTAACTACACATCAATTTCCCCTCTTTATTGTTGAGTAAATAGCCATTTATGTAATGACATTTATGTTGTGGCAGTTTTGCAGAAACAGCCATTCTGAAGAGTTTCACCTCTTCAGATTCCAGCCCAAATTTTGGCTATAAATACAACACTATTCTGCTCATAATTTCACTACGAATTTCTGAGTTTTCTCTCCTTCTTCTGCATACTTTTAGCATACAAACAAAGAGAAAAAACAAGTGTGATTTACTACTGATCTTTGTGTTCGCTGAAACACTGGCGTTTGGAGTACCACCACACCCGTGTGTAATTCGTTCTATCCTGGGAGGAAATAATCCATAACCTTGAGTGCTAGAAGAGGATTAAATTCCTTAAGGAGACACTGTGTGAGTTTCTGGACTCGAATTGTTTATGATATTTTATTTTATGTCATTTCTGTTTATTATAATTTCTGTTTATATTAATTTATATTTCCAAAATCATTTTATAAATACAGTTTACTAACATTAATTGCTAATTTTTGTGTTCACCATCTATTTCTTAATGCTAATAATAATGAGCGGACGATCTATATTATTGCATGTTGCTTGCCTTATTATTATGCTATCTGTGAAATAATGTATAGATTAAAATTTGTTTTAACTGATATTTGATCCATCATAATAGACCAATCATAATGGGACCGGATGGGTATTGAAACCAGACTATACATTAGAGATGTGCATGGCATCTATATCATGAAAAGTTCTTTCCTTTTCTACGTTATTTTCTTTTTTCAAAGGTTTCTTCTACATAAGGGGTATTACAATGTGGTGAATAAACCCCATCAACAAAATGGAATTTCAGGTAACCAACCAACTTTACTCCCATGATTTCCTCCTCTTTGACACTTCAGATCACAGTACTGTCAATGGACCTCTAGTCACCCGAAAACTTGGAAAAATTGAGGACAAAATCAACTGTAAAATGGGCTTGAAGCTTGTATCAAACAATACTGAGTTAATAAGAATTTAGAATCAGTGGGCTATTTCTTTATATGTGCTCATTTCTTTTCACATATATGTTAGAGTTTTAATTAGATGAGATATGATTCAAGTGAACACGTTTGGAGTATTGAAGTTGTCTATATGCAGGGCAACTGCAGCAAACGGGGCATCAACTTTTCCCAACTAAAGTGTAGATTGGTCGTATTTGTGAAAAAAGTCCCACAAAGATATTTCAGCTGTAGCAAGTTGTTATGATAGATCAAAAAGAGATTTCAGCGGTAGCAAGTGGTTATGATAGATTTCACTTTTTATTTGACAATGTAAGATGTAGGCACTGACGTACTAACATGTTGATTTGTTTACTAAATGTGGATTAATATTTGTCGCGGCTTGTTTTCTCGCGAAAATGGGTTTGGACATGTGATAACTCTTTTAAATGGGTATTAAAAGAGAAGAGTTGCCACGTAACGACGTTTGGACACCTATTTGCAAATAACTCTAATTTGACTAATCTATATCACCACAGATCGGGTAAAGGCTCACACTATTACCTTCAAAAAGGGATGCTAGGTACTCTTCAAGGTCCACAACTGAGTTTTCCGGTCGAATTTTAAGCTATGTGGAAAAGTAAAATTATAAAATAAATATCCTAAGTGAGCATACAATCTAATTCATTATCACTAAGTGAATAAACGGTTAAAACAGGTTATTAATTGCTCTAGTTGGAGTAAGATGATCGAATATAATTCAACTACTAGTAATTGACTAATTAGAAGAAGTAATGCGGAAATAATGCGCAGATAATAATTTGGAATGGAATAAGAGAATACTTCAATTATTGACTAACATCAATTGATAAAACCTCTTGGTTACAAAGATGTTCAAACTTAGAATTATTTAAACAAATCCTAAATCTTACTATTCACCAAGACATAGATAAGTAGACATAATTTGGGGCTAGTCTTTTTAGCCTAAAGGATCACCCTATGCTACATAAATAATATTTCACAATCTTAAGTGTAATGATTGCTCATATTATTTAGCGAGCACCGACAATTATCTCCAGCTACGCCATTACTATCTTTACGTTATTTCCCTAAAATGCAATAATTTAATTCTAAGTCAGTGCTTACCCGTTCTATGCCAATTGTTTAGGAGGCATTTGACAACTATAAAGGATGGTTCTAGACTCAACCTAAGGCTGCTCAAAATTAAAAGCTAGGCGCCAAATAGTTTAAACAAGTAGGACTTCAAAAAGGCACAGTTAATATAATATAAAGGGCTCATGTTTATCTCCACAGGTAGATTCGCATAAGTGCCAATTGTTACTAATTAAACAAATTTTGAAGAGGTGGTAGAACTAAAGGCGAGCTGGCCTTTGACGTGATTTCTAATTGTAAGATTGGGCTGGACTTTATCAACTATTGAATTCCTTGATTTGGACATAAAACATGATTTTTAGGTGAAGCTGTGAGTGGCCAATCGTCATAGTGAACAAGGAATATGAACTAATTAGATGTTGAGCGTATAGGCATGATTTCTACGTGGATATCATAGCAAAGCAGACTTCATTGTTAAATTTTATAGACAGGATCGCTATATGATTTGACTCTTAGATTGTTAGGTTATGCATGGATCAAGTAATGCAATCCTATAGAAACAATTTCTAGGCATAGGCACGGGGCATTAGAAACATACTTTTCAAAATATGGTAGCATAAACCGCTATACAATTTAAATTAAAATTCCTATTGACACAGTTTCTAAGTGTGCGGTCCTATGACATGATTTCTAAGTATAGTAGAAGACAGTTGAACAAATTAGCATAGAGTAAGGTCCTATAGGCATGACTTTTAACGTAAAGACTTAAGCACATGACATCCATGCAGTGAAAAAGATAAGCAAGTAAATTAATACATAAGAGACCCTATAGGCATGTTAACTACGTGATATTGTTGTTTCATTAGCCTATTAGACAAATTATGCCGCCAGTATCTCATTCGTATTAGTTAAATTCCTAGGCTCATGGTTTCTAAGTGAAGCAGGCCAGAGATAAATTTCCTATAGGCGTTATTTGCTAATAGCAGGTGGCACATGGGAAATTAAACATGGTTTACGATGACAAGCAGCTGGCAACGATGTTTAAAGAAATTTTTATCTCCGATAGCAGAGGTTGATATCTTATTTATTTAAAATAAATATCTTTTTAAAAAATTATATTCTATAGATATCTTTTGATTCTCATAACCAAATATCTATTATTTATGGTTACCTCATACTCTTAAGCCATAATATACTCTTTATATTATTTTTCTCTCTCATTCTTTCAGATTTTTCTCCACCATCTCTCTCAACGCCAATAATCTCTCTCTCAACACCAGTATCTCTCCCTCAACCACCATAGAATCCATATCAAAACTTCAATCATACACATGGTACTCTTCCTTCTTCATCCAAAAACCATATCAAAACACTGAAATTTTTGAATAATTTATCTAAATTGGAGACGATGCCGAGATATGGAATTAGAACTCTTAATTGATTTTCTCCTAAACATTCAATAATTGATAGTACTTCTCCATCTACTTCTCAATTTTCTTCCGATTCGCGTTTCGGATTTTTACCTTCTCGGCCGAATTTTTCAGAAGCGGTGATCGATAGAACACTGGAAATGGCGAGGAGACCCGTTTTAGCCGCTTTGCTGCAGGTTGCTTGAATAGATCCATTAGAGTTTTGGGGTTTTTCATTATAATTCAATGTATCGCGTCGTATTCTATGTATTTCATTGTATTCACTATCTTTTTTTCATTGTATTTCAATGTATCCCGCTGTATTATATGATTTCATTATATTCGCTATCTCGCTATATGCCACGAATGTATTTATATATTTTTTGATTAATATAATTTATGTATTCAGATGTATTATATAATTTTTCTTAAAATTGCTATATTTTTAGGGTATTTTCTGTTGAAAATCTTTTTGATAACTAAAAATACAAAAATTGTATGTTATAATTGAGTTTGTTGAGTTATATTAGGAGTCTATTATGTTAATTGATTCAATTTTCGTTTTAAAAATAGTGTAATTCCCTATTTCACGCCGTGAATACAGTCGAATACAGTTGAATACAATAATCTGTCCAGCTGTAATCCCTTGTTTCACTCCATGAATACAGTCGAATACACTCGAATATAACAACTGATTAGTTGGACTTCCCTGATTCACACCTATTTTTGCTAATGTATTCATGAATACAATAGCTTAAATACATCAAATACATCTTATAACCACACAAAAGGTATTTATAATCCGTAATATAGCAAATGATATCTATAAATGACGAATTACTACCAAAAGGTAGTGCTTTATGAAAATTTCTCATGTTTAAACTAATAGGCATGTTATCTACAAATAATTAAGCTTCTCAGGCCCAATTCATTATATCCCCACTATTGCCTTTACAAGTTATTACATACCAACAAAAAGGGATTTTTTTCAAACTATATCATATATGAAATTTTATTACCAAATATGTGCATAGTATATACATTACTTGCCCAGTCCACAATTTTAAAATCAGAAAAAGAATTTGGGATTGATTTATTCTACATTAAATTCAAATTTTGAAACGGAAACGAGATCTCGAAGCTGCGTAATTTTGAAACAGAAAGGAGATTTCTATTCTTCATCTTCATCTTTATCTGTTATTCCATATATTTTCCACCATTGATAGCCGTTAAAAAACTTAAAAGCTTTGAATTCAAATTTGGATTCATTACTTATTTGGATTGGGTGTTTTTGAAAATAATCGAAAATATGATTTGAAGTTTATATCTTAATTTTGAGGGATTTTGGTGAAGATTAGACTTGGTTTTCATTGAATTTCAAATTGAAACTCGAGGAAGAAGAAGACATATCTCCAGAAATTGTAGATAAATTGTAGAATTATAGATAAATTATAGTCAAACTGTAGATTGGGAAGACAAAAACTTCTACGAATCTTCTACAATTATGTCGAAAATGCCAATTATGCTACGATTGAAATAGAAATTGGGATATTAAAATTCAATGTATCCAGTTTGTAGATATCTTGTAGATAAATTGTAGATTATTTGTATTCTAATTGTAGATGAATTATTTTCACAAATTCAAAGCGACTAAAGCTTCTACAAAATCTTCTACAAAAAACAATCCACAATTTATCTACAATTTTTCTAATTTTTTAACAATTTATCTACAAAAGAAGGGGGAGGATGTGAGGGGTGTTTGAAGGGCTTTGTTTTCGATTCACTTCTCCTAGTACCTCTGCATGAAGCTAATTACCTTGTGCTTATAAAATGCAATAAGCACTCTCCAAAAGAGAGTGTAAATTGCGACAGAGTTCTCAAACTTGAATATCCATATTCTGGAGTAGACGCACAATATTCCCTATGCATGTGGTTTCTCTTTTTTTATCATTTGGCTTGCTAAGTTTTATATTTTATGCAGTTAACTTCCCTGTGAAGAATTTAGAGCTGAAGGATTATATTCGGCTCCCCGAACCCAGGCAGAACAGGAAACTGCGTTCAAAGTATGATCTGATTGCCAATATTGTTCATGATGGCAAGCCAGAAGAAGGATCATACAGAGTATTTGTGCAGCGAAAATTTGAAGAACTTTGGTAATTTCTGCCCTCCTAACTTGGTAACGTTAATTTACTTGTCCAAATAATTTTAATAACCCAATTTGTCTACTCCACACAGGTAAAATGCAGGACCGACATGTTTCAGAAACTCTGCCTCAAAAGGGTCAGAAAATAATTGCAGATTTAACTATAACGCCTAATATAAATGCACCCTTAATTATATTCCTAATTTGAATTATGGTATATAAATAGTAATTTGGTATGCTGAAATGTAATTAACACAAACCTTAAACATTGAGGATAATAAGGTTTCATATATGGTATATAAAGGTAAAAATCCGATGTGGGTTTCATATACCTATACCATATACCAAACCTTATTACCTTCATTGTTTAAGAATTGTGTTAATTACATTTAAGCATACCAAATTATCATCTATATACCATAATTCAAATTAAGGGTATAATTATTACTTCATTTATTCTAGGCGTGATTTTAGGAGCATATATTCTTCAATTTTAGTTTACCTGTCTCTCTCTCCTCCCACCCCCCACACCCCCACGATTTACATTCAGTTAATTCCCCCCCTCCCCACCACAATTTACCTTCAGTCTTTTCCACATTTTCATATACATGTGATACATGTGAAAACTGGATCCACAGATATCGTTCACCTTGGAATGAAGAGGAGCCTGGAGAAGATTGTTGGAAGTGTGGTAACTGTAGGGGAATGGAGATAGTTGATGCTTAATAGGTATCACTGTAGGGTATGGAAATGTGGATCCATCATTTGGTATCACTGCTTTTGCCATCAATAGGAAATGATTTTCTCGTGATAAAGGAGTAGTTGGGTTGTGCAATTGTAAAGGAAATAATTTTCTCGTGGAAGATAATAAATTTGACAGTGTGGGTGCAATTGTAGTTTATTTGTAGTTTTTATATAGAAATTTTGTAGATGAAGAGCAAATTTTGTTGTCAACATTTTTTTTTGACACAAAATCGTAGTTTAATTGTAGTATAAATGTAGAAATTTTGTAGATACTCTTAAAAATAATACAACTTTATAAAATATTTAAACTGATTTGTATTTTATTTGTATAAATTATATCTACAAGATATATCTACAAACTGAATACATTAAATTTTAATATCCCAATTCCCATTTTAATTGTAGCATAATTGCCATTTTTGACATAATTATAGAAGACTGGTAGAAGTTTTAATCTTCCTAATCTACAATTTATCTATAATTTATCTACATTTCTACAATTTATCTATAACTTATCTATAATTTCTGGAAATATGTCTTCTTCTTCTTCTTCTTCTTCGACGAGTTTCAATATGAAATTCAGCCAAAACCAAGTCTAATCTTCACCAGAACCCCTCAAAATTGAGATATAAACTCCTAAACATATTTCGAATTATTTACAACATCACCCATTCCAAACAAATAATGATTTTTAAAAACTCAAATTTGAATTCAAAGCTTTCAAGCTTTTTAATGGCTATCAATGGTGGAAAATATATGGAAGAACATATTTCTTCAACTTTGAGATCTCCTTCCGTTTCAAATTTCGTATTTAATGTTGACTGAATCACACGCAGATCTGGTGCCTTTATTTTAGCGCGTTATTTATGGCAAAATCTACCTATTTTTGGATTGGTATATAATTTATAGAAAAATGTGGACAACACAGGTAAATAACAAACTATGAATATTTTTGGTAATAAGGTTTGATATATGGTATAGATAGGAAAAAATCCCTTGTTTCTAAGGGTTAGGCGGGTTATTTTGATTCTTAATTTTAAAATTAATTCTATATCGTGTTTGGTTGGAGATATTGATTGAAACCATTATTATTTTTATTTTTACCGTCCGATTATAATTCCAAAATTATAATCGTAAAATATCCTGATTTTAAACCAATAGACTCGTGTTTCTAGTTAAAGGGTTATAAATTGTTCGGCTCAAAAGCGCTCACGACCCCAACCCGATCGTGATGGAGCCCAGCACATTGCTAGACAAGCCCGACCATTCACCCAATATTTCGAGCTAAGAGCTCGCATTCTTATTTCACAAATCATTTACAGCGAAAAGAATCCGAAATGTTTTAGCAGTTTAATAGAAAATATCCCAACAACCAATACACAATATCCTCCCACAGATCTGGGGTCACAAGTCAAGAGCCTCTACCAGAATAACATAAAAAATTACCAAAATATCTCATAATCTGAGTATGCGGAAATAACAAAAATATAGGAAATATAATGGAGAGTTCGGTCATGTGGACGCCATGCAGCTACCTGGACAAGCTCCGGATAATACTATGAAAAGCAGTTAAAGTGATCAACTCTGCCCTGCGGCACCTGGATCTACACACAAGGTGCAAGGAGTATGGGGTGAATTTACCAACTCAGCGAGTAATAAGCATGTATAAAAATCTGAAGATAAGAAATCACGAAATAACACAAAATGAAGCTATCTAGCAGTTCTATACAGTACAAGTCTCAGAGATACACAAATAAAGCAACGGTGAATAAATGCATGAGATGCAATGCAATGCATGAACACTGCGGCACGTGCAGCCCGATCCATTTGGGTACCCGCGCTCACTGTGGGGGTTCAGAATCTGGAGGGGTTCCTACAGCCCAAGCGCAATATCATAGTAACATACGCTGCGCCGCGCATCCCGATCCACTATCAGTCCAGCTATATGCATGCAAGCCTCACAGGCACAAATTTCTTACCATTTTTAGTTCCGTTTATCAGAAATTATAGAATTAGGTGTCAAACCTCAATATTTGGCAAATCATGTTTAGACGGTATTCTAGTGCAGGACTGATATTATGAAAACATGCTATAATTCTAGAAACAATGATGATGATCTTCACAGGATCCAAATAACCGGCAAGCAGCCCAAATATGTTCATAACCATCCCAGTAGGAGGTTTAACGGCTCATCTATAGCCAACAGTACAGTACAATGCCACTCGATAGGACTAAGCCATAGTTCCCAATCATAATTGACCCCGCACTCACAGTAGAGTACGTATCTCGCCTCAATATAGCGTCACAATATGATATACCGAGGTTTCAAACCCTTGGGTCATCATCTACACCCATTAATCACCTCAAGCCGGCCGCAAACTAGCTCCCAATGCCTTTCCCTCGAGAATCAACCTTCGCGGATGTCAAATCTGTTCAAAACCAATAGGAATACGTCAAAATAGGCTAATGGAACATAACCCAATCGAAATAACTCGAAATACACCCAAAAACATGAAGTTGGCAAAAATCGAGCCCCGGGCCCACTTCTCTAAAAATTACAAAATTTATATTTTCAGAACCCTCGTCTCGCCACGATTCCGTACATATCAAATTCATCAAAATCAGAGTCAAATTGCTCCTCCAAATCCTCAATTTTCATTTGAAATTTCAAGCCCTAGTTCATCAACTTTTACACCCAATTTCAGAGAATTAATGGTTGATTTTTCAATAAAATGAGGTATTAAGACCACGAGACTTACCTCCAATCACTTCCCGTCGAAATCCCCTTCAAAATCCGTCAATGAGCTCTCAATGTATTGTAAAAATGGAGGAAATAATATGAAGCTCGCGGATGAAATAACCCTTAAAACTTAACTGCCCAGGTGACTTTTCCTCTATGCGATCACGAACTTCCTCCTGCGATCGCATACAACTTCTCAGGCCTCCCCCAGTGGCCTATGCGAACGCGACATTAACCCTGCGATCGCAGTGCTTCACCCGCTAAACCTACGCGTTCGCAAACAACCTCTGCGAACGCAGAGCACAACTCCCTCAATCTACGCGATCGCACCCACGAACACGCGATCGCATTGAACAACCTCAGGACCCCTGCCAGGCCTTCTACGCGATCGCAGAGCCAAACCTGCGATCGCATAGAACAATTGTCTGCAACATTTCCCAACTTCGAATCCTTCCGTCAACCATCCGAAATCACCCCGAGGCCCCCGGGACCTCAACCAAAAGTACCAACACGACTTAATACCCCATTCAAACTTTCTCGGGCCATAAAAACACTAACATAAACACCAAAATCACCGAAATCATCAAATTCAACTCTAAGATAAACTATAACTCTCCAAAATCATATTCGATGCTGAAACCAACCAAAGAAGTTCGAATGACCTGAAAATTTGCGCACATATCCAAATTCACCTAACAAAGCTACTTTAACTTTCGAAATTCCATTCTGACCCTCGGATCGAATTCTCACCTATCGACCGAATTTCTCCAAAAATTCTAACTTCGCCAAACTAGGCTAACTTTCACACCGGACCTCCGGATTCACTTCCGTTTTCATTCCTAAGTCATAAATCATTCCCCAAAATTAGTGGAGCCGTCAGAAATCCGTTTCGAGCCCTCTAACTCATAAGTCAACATCAGGTTGACTTTTCCAGCTTAAGCTTTCCTTAAATAGACTATTTATCTTATTTCTATCCAATTTCAACCCAAACCACTTCAAACTCACCCAACACACATATCAACACACGGGGAAGCATAATACGGAGATAACGAGACTGAAATACAAAAGACATCGGGTCAGATCGTCACAAAAACCAATTTACTATTTGGACAAATAAGTAATGGCAAACAGGAGCTATGATGTTTTGGACCGTGTGTTGGTAAACACTAGCTCCACCAAATAATTAAGCTGGCGTTTTAGATAAAAATGTAAAATTTGAGGGGTTTAAGGTTAGAAATCCAAGATTATGCTTTGTTTGTATGATTAAAGAAGAAATGAAGGTCGCTCATGGCTAGATAATAAAGCAAAATATGATGGCCATTACTTTTTCAATTACAAGAAAAAGACAACAACACATCATCAGCAAATAGAAAAATCTTTCCAGCAATTTTCATGAAAACAGTCTAAGGATTACACGAAAGCAATTTGTCAATTAACGTGCTCTACTACTATGATGCATGCAGACACAAGTGTGCATAGAAAACGATATAACCAAAAATTGTACTCATGATTTTGTTACGTCACTCTGAAGCATTAGCATTTCTTTTTGAGTATTATTATGTTTTTAGCATGCGCCAGAAATTATTTATATTTGGTATTTTTTGGGTTATTATTTTTATAGCATCTATGTAGTATCATTTTTCCTTCTCTTTTTTTTCAAAATTGGACCTACCTCAAATAGATGAAGCTGAAATGTTTGCGAATTAGAGAACTGTGTATAAAGGTTACTAGTATACGTACCTGTTCGATTCGCGGATTGATTCAAATAAAAGAAGAGCGGAGAGATATAATAGAAACATATGTATATTGCATATTAAATTTAGCGATCGAATTCAAAAAAATAAATAAATGAATTTCCTTGAGACTAATATTAAGTATGATAATAGGACAGTCTGAGGCACTACAATATAAGAATTGTGTTCAAATCAGAGAAGATGATATGTTCTCATGTCTGCACAATAAGTTACATATGCATCATTAGTTATATATGTTAGACATTTAGACTTATACTACATACATATGGACAATATATGGATTAATTATATGTTATGTGCTATCTTTTGGTTTGGCCTATATTAGTGGTCTTATGGACATTATTGTTAAGGGGGCCAATACATTATCATATAAAGTGTAGGACTAATGTGTAGATACCTAAAAGAGTAACCTTAGTTAATGATGGGCTAACTAAGGTTACATACATGTAACCAAGGTTACATTCTTGTGACCTTTGAGTTTCATAACTCACATGTTATAATAAGGGGGGTTATGGTTCCCACAAGAATGCAAGACATTCTCTTCTTCTTCCTCCCATTGAGAGAGAGAGCACAAACTTGTTCTTGCATATCAAGTGGAAAACCAATCCTCACATTTGTCTTGGATATCAAGTGAAAGCCAAAACTTCAAGACAATCTTCAAGAAAGATCAAGAAGCTTCCAAAGGCAAACCTTGAACAATCTTCAAGAAGGATTAAGGAGCTTCCACTTATGGATTCAGGTACGATTCCGCTTATGTTGTTGTTCCAACTAATTCGATATGAAGGCTAAAGTGTTTTATTTGGATTCATTCCAACAATTGGTATCAGAGCCTCCTTCGTATTGGATCACTTGGAAGTTCATGAAATCCATGTTATAAAGCTTCATGATTAACTTAAGATAGAATTTTGATTTTGAAATTCTAGTACCTTGATAAAGCATGCTTTCATGAATGATTTGTTGATGATAAACTTTAGTATTTCGATACCATGTTATCACCATATGAATTGAAATGTTGAGATAAATTGCCTAATTTCGATTGTTGAACATGATTCCTTGATTAAGCCTTTTGTTGAAAGCCCCATTAAGTTTATTATCGTTGAGTGACGGCAACTCCAGTTTCAATACATAGTCGCCACTAATACATTTAGCGGCGACTTCTATGGGTTAGTGGCAGCGTTCATCGCAATGTTGCCACAAATAACCTTCAGTGACGGCAACTCCAGTTTCAATACATAGTCGCCACTAATACATTTAGCGGCAACTTCTATGGGTTTAGTGGCAGCGTTCGTCGCCGCAAAAGGTCCTGGACAGAAACGTTTTTTTTTTAATAAAGATAACGTTTTTTTATTAAAAACGTTTCTCTGGTGACATTAGTGAAACCATAATACAAAATTAATTAATAGAAACGTTTTTCATTATTATTGAAACATTTTTTTATTTAATTAAGATATTAATGGAGTCATAATGAAAGATTAATATTAAAACATTAATCTTGCATTATTAAAGAAACGCTTTTTCAATTAATTAAAGAAACGTTTTTCATTATTAATTGAAACGTTTTTTAAGTTTTCAGATTTTAATTGTACATTAATAATATGTCAATTAATATTCAGTTTTTTTTATTAATGTTTTGTACATTAATATTCAGTTTTAAGATTAATTATTTTTTTTGTCCATCATGATTCAGATTTTGTTTTGTACAATTAAGATTAAGTTTTTAATGTTCAGTTTTTACATGTCAAACATGTAACTTTTTCAGTTAAGGTTCAATATATGGCTTAAAGAACTGTTTAGTTTTGCATCTAATATTTTAAATTGGTCCATTGAAACATTATGTTACCAAATTAACCTCTTTTGTGTAGATTGATTGATTTTGAAGTATAAGATGACTGTGTATGTTAGTATTCCATGCGTTTAACACCGGCCCAAAGGAAGGTTGTTATTTGTCAGGAATTCGAACATGCTTGTGGTGATAAATATGTGACAATTATTAAGTTTTCCATGTGAATATTAAGTCGGCCCAAAAGAAGGCTTGATATTTGACAGGAGTTTATTGTCAATATTTGATTACTACACCAAGAGTACCACTTACAAGTTGATTTTCTGTCCAAAGACTAAAATCAATGTTGTGCTAGGTATCTTGTAATGGGATTTGCCTATTTTGAATCTGTAAACTCCAGTTTAAAATTCAAGTAATTGTAAGCATGTATTAAGTTGTCCTTGTTCTATTTTCAGTGAATTCTTCAGCTGCTACAATATCTGCAAATATTAACAACATCCCTGTGCTTAACGGCACAAACTTTAAGGAATGGAAAGAGAATATTATGATAGTTCTCGGTTGCATGGATCTAGACCTTGCACTTCGGATTGAGAAACCTGCTTCTCTTGAGGATACATCTTCTTCTGATGAAAAGAAGGAGATGGAGAAGTGGGAATGCTCAAATCGCATGAGTCTAATGATCATGAAACGTGCAATTCCAGAATCTTTTAGGGGCACTATGAATGATGAAAATAATGCCAAAGTTTTCCTTGAAAACCTTGAAAAGCGTTTTGCACAAAACGAAAAGGCGGAAACAAGTACTCTTTTGAGTAAACTTGTTTCCATGAGGTATAAAGTCAAGGGAAACATAAGGGAGTACATTTTGGAAATGTCTCATCTTGCTTCGAAACTAAAGTCATTCAAGTTAGAATTACCTGAGGAACTGCTTGTGTACTTAATTTTGATCTCTCTTCCTCCACACTTTAATCAGTTTAAGGTCAGTTACAACTGCCTGAAGGAGAAATGGACTCTTAATGAGCTCATTTCACATTGTGTGCAAGAGGAAGAGAGAATAAAGCAAGATAAGACAGAAAGTGCTCATTTGGAATCCTCTTCTAAAGATAATAAGAAGAGGAAAAATAAGGAAGTTGCGGTTGCAAGGCCCCAGAAGAAGCAACATAAGGAACCTAAGGTTGGAACTACAGAATCAGGTTGCTTTTCCTGTAAGGGGACTAATCACATGAAGAAAGATTGTACCAAATACCACGCTTGGCGTGCAAAAAAGGGTATATCTCTTTCTCTTGTTTGTTCTAAAGTTAATTTAATTTCGGTACCTAAGGATACTTGGTGGGTAGATTCTGATGCTTCTACTTACATAAGTATATCTATGCAGGGTTGCATGAACTGCCGAAAACCAAATGATGGTGAAAGATACATCTATGTGGGTGACGGCAAAAGGGTTGAAGTTGAGGCTATTGGAAAATTTAGGCTATTTTTTAAGACTGGTTTTTATTTAGATTTGAATGAGACTTTTGTTGTACCGTCTTTTAGACGGAATTTAATTTCTGTTCCCAAATTGGACATATCCGGTTATTCATGTTCATTTGGTGACAATAAAGTTAGTCTCTTTCAAGTTCAAATCTTATCGGTACTGGTCTTTTATCAACATATGATAGCCTATATTTGGTTGACATAATAACCTCACATAATGAAACTTTGCGTACAAGTTCAAGTGGTACCAAAAGAAAATTAACTAATGAGAATTCTTTATCACTCTGGCACAAACGTTTGGGTCACATATCTAAACAAAGAATTCAGAAACTTGTGTCAGATGGAATTCTTGATTCTCTTGATTCCTCAAATTCGGATATTTGCATTGAGTGTATCAAGGGTAAACAAACAAACAAGACGAGATTAGGTGCTGAGAGAGCTTCGGATGTCTTAGAATTGATACATACGGATATTTGTGGGCAATTCCCTACACCTTGTAGAAATGGTCAACAATACTTTATCACATTCATAGACGATTACTCTCGTTATGGGTACCTATATCTCATTCATGAAAAGTCCCAATCTATAGACGTGTTCAAATCATATAAGGCCCAAGTTGAAAATCAACTAATCAAAAGGATTAAAACCGTTAGATCTGACCATGGTGGTGAATACTATGGTAGATATGATGGTTCAGGTGAACAACGTCCAGGGCCATTTGCTAAATTCCTAGATGAGTGTGGGATCGTTCCTCAGTATACTAAGCCAGGCAGTCCTACTATTAATGGTGTAGCTGAGAGACGAAATCGGACCCTTAAGGACATGGTAAGAAGTATTTGTCGTACTACTTTGCCAGACTCACTCTGGGGAGAAGCATTGAGAACCGCAGCTTATATTCTTAATAGAGTTCCAACTAAAGCTACAATCAAAACCCCATATGAACTTTGGACTGGAAATAAACCCAGTATTAAGCACTTACACATTTGGGGTTGTCCAGCTGAGGCAAGGCCTTATAGGCCGAATGAAAAGAAACTGGATGCTAAAACAGTTAGTAGCTATTTTGTTGGATACTCTGAAAGATCCAGGGGGTATAAGTTTTATGATCCCACTTCTAGAACTATTTTTTAAACGGGTAATGCTCGATTCTTTGAGGATATTGAGTTTGGGGGGTGGGGAGATAAAGTTGTTAGAGATTTTGTCTTTGAGGAAGAACATGTGTCCTTCTCTCAAGCTGTTGATCTTGGCCAGGGTGTTCTCATTCCTGACACGGATATTCAAGACAATCTCAAAAATCTCCCTAATCAAGTTCCTGATATTACTAATGAAAATCAAACTCAACAACCTCAAGAAACTGAAGTGCCATTAAGGAGATCCACTAGAGAGAGGAGAAATGAAATTCCGGATGATTATGTTGTATTTCTCCAAGAACAACAAAGTGACATTGGACTTGAGGAAGATGATCCAATCAACTTCCGCCAAGTCATTTAAGGTTCTAACTCTCAAAAGTGGATTGATGCCATGAATGATGAGATGAAGTCTATGAGCGATAACGACGTTTCGGAGCTTGTTACATTGCCCGAAGGTATTAAACCAATTGGTTGTAAATGGATATTTAAAACCAAGAGGGATTCAGGGGGCAATGTCATTAAGTACAAAGCTCGTCTTGTCGCAAAAGGCTACACTCAAAAGGAAGGCATTGATTATAAAGAGACTTTCTCTCCAGTTTCATCGAAAGACTCTTTCAGGACTATAATAGCACTAGTAGCACATTTTGATCTTGAACTTCATCAGATGGATGTTAAGACATCGTTTCTCAATGGTGACATTGAGGAAACAATTTATATGGTGCAACCTGAAAACTTTGTTTCGGGAGACTCAAAGAAAAGGGTTTGCAAATTAAAGAAATCCATCTCTAAGCTCAAGCAAGCTTCCCGTCAATGGTATTATAAGTTTCATGAAGTCATTACATCTTTTGGTTTTGAACCGAATATTGCTGATGACTGTATATACCATAAGTTCAGTGGGAGTAAATATATTTTTTTGGTTTTATATGTCGATGACATACTGCTTGCCTGTAACGATATAGCATTATTGCATGAAACTAAGAACTTTTTTTCAAAAAAATTTGAAATGAAAGATCTTAGTGATGCCTCTTTTATATTAGGAATTCAGATACAACGAGATCGCTCCAAAGGTGTTCTCGATCTGTCACAAAAGGGCTATATCAATAAGGTTCATAAAAGATTTGGCATGCAGGATTGTAAACCAGGCAACACCCCTGTTGCTAAGGGAGACAAGTTTAGTCTCAAACAGTGCCCAAATAATAATTTTGAAACTACGGAAATGGAAAGACACCTTATGGTTCGGCTGTAGGTAGTCTGATGTATGCTCAGGTATGTACACGACCTGATATAGCATACATTGTTGGGATGCTGGGCAGATATCTAAGCAATCCGGGAATGGACCATTGGAAGGCAACCAAAAGGGTCATAAGGTACTTACAGAGAACAAAGGATTACATGCTCACATATCGGAGATCGGACTAGATTGAGATCATCGGGTACACCGACTCCGATTTTGCTGGATGTCAGGATAGTCTGAAGTCTACATCAGGCTATATTTACATGCTTGCTGGCGGTGCTATCTCTTGGAGAAGCATCAAGCAAACTCTTACGGCCACTTCCACTATGGAAGCGAAATTCATGGCATGTTATGAAGCATCCAATGAGGCATTATGGCTGCGAAATTTTGTTAGTGGACTGCGCATAGTAGATAGCATTAAAAAGTCACTCGGGCTATTATGCGACAACAGATCAGCAGTCCTTTATGCTAACAGTAACAGTAGTTTGACGAAAGCAAAACATATGGACGTCAAATTTCGGGTTGTTAAAGAAAGAGTACAGAATGGACAATTGTGCATAGAGCACATCAGTACAAACTCCATGATTGCGGATCCGCTCACTAAGGGATTGCCACCCAAAGTATTTCATGAGCATATTGCTTGCATGGGTGTCAAATCGGTTAAGGATTATGAATTTTAGTGGGAGTTTGTATTATACAATTTTGTATTGTCCATTACATTCAGTAATTCAGTTTTAAGGTTATATCTGCAGATATTCAGTTTTAAAGTTTTTATGTACTCTTAAGGTTTATGATTGATCTCAATAAAAAGAACTAGTTGGAAATAGACATTCTATTTCAGACCACACTTTATGTTATTTCCATGCTACACACATATACTTGATCCATGTCGTTGGTTATATTGATATACGTGATCTATGTTGGGTCTAGTTATGCAAGAGTAACTAAGATCTCTTAGATCCTATGTTGGTATGATTGATGGACCGGATTGTTCATGACAATTTTATTATGATAGCAATTCTGAGCTCATAAAGTTATAATGTAACATATAATGCTAAGGTTTGTACATATGCATGAATTTATAGTCCAAGTGGGAGATTGTTAGACATTTTGACTTATACTACATACATATGGACAATATATGGATTAATTATATGTTATGTGCTATCTTTTGGTTTGGCATATATTAGTGGTCTTATGGACATTATTGTTAAGGGGGCCAATACATTGTCATATAAAGTGTAGGACTAATGTGTAGATACCCAAAAGAGTAACCTTAATTAATGATGGGCTAACTAAGGTTACATACATGTAACCAAGGTTACATTCTTGTGACCTTTGAGTTTCATAACTCACATGTTATAATAAGGGGGGTTATGGTTCCCACAAGAATGCAAGACATTCTCTTCTTCTTCCTCCCATTGAGAGAGAGAGCACAAACTTGTTCTTGCATATCAAGTGGAAAACCAATCCTCACATTTGTCTTGGATATTAAGTGAAAGCCAAAACTTCAGGACAGTCTTCAAGAAGGATCAAGGAGCTTCCAAAGGCAAACCTTGAACAATCTTCAAGAAGGATTAAGGAGCTTCCACTTATGGATTCAGGTACGCTTCCGCTTATGTTGTTGTTCCAAATAATTCGATATGAAGTCTAAAGTGTTTTAATTCGATATGAAGGCTAAAGTATTGCTTCACCTTTAAGAATGCTCAACGAAGGATGTACTAAATATTCTTTAAAATTATTGGAGCAAAGCAAACGAATAGAGGGCATTACAAATTTTCTTTAGGATTCGCAAAATAATCAACAAAAACATGCTTATTGTTTCATCTCTAACAAATGGTTTAATACAAAAATAAATTGCATTAATTCTTGACTTTCTTGTTGACAAAGTTGAAAGAATTTTTAAAAAATAAGTTAAACTCCATTATTCTCTTGTTACAGCTAGAACTTGCCATGCTAGTTTCATTCATTGACAATATACTAACAACAACAACAACAACAACTACCCAGTATACTCCGACCAGGTGGGATCTGGGGAGGGTAATATGTAGACAAGCCTTACCCCTACCCGAAAGGGCAGAGAGGCTGTTTCCAATCGACCCCCGGCTCATAGGATAAAAGGAAAAACAGCAGTAAAACAAAAACAAAAACAATAAAGCATTAGTAACTCCAGCAGAAATAGCGTAAATAGCGTAAATAATTATCTAAACATACGAAACATAAATACAATCGCATGCAATAATATCATACAGTAACTACCATAACTAACAGTCATAAGGGGGGGGGGGGGGGGGGGGGAAATAAGCTAAAGCACAAATCATCTATGGGTAACCCTGCTGACCCACACCCAACCCCGGAAGAGGCGTACGAAAAACTCTAGGAACCCCTATCCTACAACCCTGATTCTAGACCTCCAGACTTTCCTATTAAGGGTCATGTCCTCGGAAACCTGCATTCTAGTCATGTCCTGCCTAATCACCTCTCCCCAATACTTCTTAGGCCTCCCTCTGCCTCGCCGACAGCCAACAATCTCCAGCCGCTCGCAGCTCCTCACCGGGGTATCGGGACTTCTTCTCCGCACATGCCCGAACCACCTCAGCCTCTCTTCTCGCATCTTCTCATCCACCGGGGCCACCCCCACCTTCTCTCGAATAACTTCATTCTTAATCTTATCTAGCCTGGTGTGTCCGCACATCCACCTAAGCATCCTCATCTCCGCAACCTTCATTCTCTGAACATGCGAGTTCTTCACGGGCCAGCATTCCGCCCCATACATCATTGCAGGTCTAACCACGGCTCTATAGAATTTCCCCTTGAGTTTGTGTGGAACTTTCTTGTCACACAGGACTCCTGATGCAAGCCTCCACTTTGACCACCCCGCTCCTATACGATGAGTGACGTCCCCGTCAATCTCTCCGTCCCCCTGAATCACAGACCCAAGATATCGGACACTGTCCCTCTTGGCGATGGCCTGAGAACCAATCATCACGTCCCTGCCTACTTCGCTCAGCTCGGCGCTAAACTTGCACTCCGGGTACTCTGTCTTAGATCTGCTTATTTTGAAACCTTTAGACTCGAGAGTCTGTCTCGATACCTCTAACCTTTCATTAACACCGACCCTCGTCTCATCAATCAATACTATGTCATCAGAAAATAGCATACACCAAGGCACATCCCCTTGAATATGACGGGTTAGAGCATCTATCACTAAGGCAAACAAGAGGGGGCTCAGCGCCGATCCTTGATGGAGCCCCATAACCACTAGGAAATGGTCTGATTCGCCACCCACCGTCCTAACCTTAGTCTTAGCTCCATTATACATGTCCTTGATTACTCTGATGTAGGCTTCCGGCACGCTCTTCGCCTCCAAGCACCTCCATAGCACCTCCTAACAGTATGAGATAAATTTGAAATCTATATCAATTCAAGGCTACCCATCAAACAACAAAGCTTCACCTTAACAATAATATAGATTGCTTGATGGACAAATATATCAACCACAAATGAAAAATCAATTGCTCGACCATATATAAAACCAATATAACAAAGAGAAGGGGCAAAATATAACCAACAATGACAAATAGCCTCTTCACTAATTAATAATTAAATGGAGCAGTAAAAATCAATGGTTTATCTTATCTATATGAATAAAAAACTGTAATAATAGAAAGAACCATGAAAAACTTTAAATATCTTGTCCATAAGTATTGAAATCTGCAAAATAAGTAATAGGGAAACAGATCCAATAGTATCAAATACCCTAACCTGAGAACACTGTTAGCTTCTATGCTCGCACGCTGCCTAATAAGCTTATTCTTGGAGCAATCTAGGACATAAGTGAAGGCACCATGGATGCGTTCGACTTGTTTGGCTGGTACCTTCTAATCACATTATAAGTTATTGAATAAAAGTACAGAACCTACAGAGAATTATTGTTAAACAGTTTTTGGTACAACAAAATATTCATGATATTTAGGACTCTACAACCCATGTACCAATATGACAAACTAAGTTTAATTAGCTTAATTTTATCGCACAACGACTTAGATGTATGTGCTTTTTATTGTAACAGATGTGCATAGAACAACTTAACTCTAAATAACGCTCGAATTAATATAACACAAAATAGTTCATTCACTTGCAAGGACTCCACTAATTCACCAATTGTTTTAATTTAACAACATCCTTAGCTAACTCGTTAAAGATAGAGAAACTTCGCTGAGAGATGGTTTGAGCCAGCCTCTCAGAGGAACAAACCCATGAATATACACATAAAAATTAAAAAATTTAATCCAGCTTTGCAAATTAAAAAAACAAAAAAACAAAAACAGTGATACATATTTTAGTATATCACTGAGAAACATATTTGAGGATACATATGTTTGATGCACAAATGCTAAAATCAAATTTTTGCTACTGATTATCCCATGAATATACACAGAAATTTAAAATTATATGAAGAGTAGAGCAATAAATCCAGATTTTAAATTAAAAAATAGAGAAGCAAAACATGATAGTATATCAGTGCGAAACATATTTGAGGATACATATATGTGGTGCACAGATGCTTTAATCGGGTTTGTTGCGACTGATTATCCCATGAATCCGCATATATTCAAATTAGAAAATAGAGTTAGGAAAATAAATTATAAGACAATAATAAATTTTTAATACCTATCTTGTAGAACCAATTAAATTGATAAAGTAGCATCTGAATTGTAACAATATGGTAGTACCCACAAACAGACAACCCTAACTTTATAGCCATATTATGCAGGAATTGTAGGTTTTCTTGAAATTTGTATAAAAGTAGGAAAGCTTTGAATTTAAGAACCAACTTTCAGTTGAGAGAAATAGAAGTTGACGGTCAGTTTGGAGAAGTTCCTTGTGATTTCGTGAGTTTCAGTCGTGCGTGGCTTTCAATCGTGTGGTTGAGCAATTTCTTGACTGTCCACTATCCTTTTAGTGTAGGTTTTGCGTAGAAATTTTTTAAGGAAAGTGGGATTCTAATTGTGCAGTTTTTAAATAATAATGTAAGTCAATTTTCTTTTTTAAATATAAAGAGTAAACAATGTATGTTTTAAAATCAATTAATTTTCTTATAAAAAAACGGAAAGTTTGAATTAAATAAACCTCTTTTAAAAATAAAGTTTGGTCTTTATGGTTCAAAGTCAAGAGCAAAAAATGTATGTTTTCAAATGTTCAATTTTTAAATAATATCTACATACCTATTTAATAGGAATGAGGTTTTCTTTTTCGTTTTTTTTTTGAAAAAAACGAAGAACTACTTCTTCTTCTTTGAAATATAGAATAACTGCTTTTTTTTAAAAGATTATAGAATACCTAATTACTAATTGTTTTCAAATTCAAAATTTAAAAAGAGAAACTAATTTTACCTAAAATAACTAATTTGTCCTAAAGTTGCTACATGACATGTTATGCATTTGACACTAGCCAAAATCTTAGAACTGACTTTCTTCCTTTTAAGTAAACTAGTATAGTATCCGCGCGATGCGCGGAAAATACGAAGGAAAAAATATAATAAGGTATTAACTTAGTTGCTTAATCACCTCATATTTTATAACTTGATCAATCGTAAAATTTAAACCATTTGATCGATTCCTCATTAATTTTTGATTCCTCGTTAATATAGATTCCTCGTTAATGTTCAGAAGAGCTCTTTACACGCATACAATACGCAAGGCGTGATTACAACAAACAGTTTCAAATAACTACTAATATCAGCAGTCATCAAATCACTGATCAACATACTCTTCCAACTCAAACACTGCAAATATTTCTATACACTGCAAATATCAACGACTTTTAATGTCTCATGTTTTCCGAGAGACCAAGTTAACCAAATTCAGCCTTAACCAAATTCAGCCTACTTGATACATGATTATCAGAAAATCTTTGTCCAGACTCTTTTTTCAATAAAGCACATATCTTGACGAAACAACATAGAAACAATTCGTACTTAGCTTGCTTATTCCATCCTTGAAACATAATGCAACTTCCCTACTTGGAGGACTACCAATATTTTCAGCAGTGCTGTCATCTATCCCCTGAACCTCATCAATCTCAGTTTGATGATTAATTCTGTCATATGATATGTTAGTTGGATCAGGATGCAGCTCAAAATTTGTGGGAGGCTCTGAGATAGAGGGGTGGCTAGCAACTGATGGATGCTCGATTAGAGGCCATTCCTTTTCGGTTGAACGATGCACTAGATAATCCCCAGACTCTTGATATACATCAAAAACACTAGATGTACGATCGTCAGAAAACTAATTTTGATGTGACGCACCAGACGACAGCCCTTGAATATGGTTTTGGTGGGAATTGGCATTGTGGTGAGATACATTAGGTACACTTGGCACTTTGATCTGCGGCTTACCCATCTCCACAATATCATCCATGGAAACTTGACTTGGCACCCTATCCCAAATAGGTTGATATCCATAAGAATGTTCTGAGACTGATGAAACACCATCAACTGTTGCTGGTGCTGGCTTTTTACTTTCATTTGCAGCAGCATCACTATGAAAAAGCATTCAAAGAAATTCAAGGCAACATTATGCAACTCCTAAAAGAGCGCTGAAAGTGTGCTTAGTCACATGCATCTGTAAATAGCTTACATTGCATGATTATTGAAGTGAATGAAAAGAATTTGAAACTTAAATAAGCCAATGAAATGACTAATGATCGTAACTATTAAGTTAGTTAAATTAATGCCAGACACTTCAATAGAAAGAAACATATTGTGGGTAAAGGAATACCCTACTGGAACCATCAACACGAGCATCTAAAACCAACTGATGACCTTTTGAAAGAAACTAAACCATTTAAGACTTCGAAGCTACTAACCTGATGGTTGCAGCCATCCTGCTTACATTACTTCTGGAAACCCCAGGAGTTGAAGTCAGATTA
The DNA here is from genome assembly GCA_034376525.1 of Nicotiana benthamiana. Lineage (NCBI taxonomy): Eukaryota > Viridiplantae > Streptophyta > Magnoliopsida > Solanales > Solanaceae > Nicotiana > Nicotiana benthamiana. The sequence continues at coordinate 28,450,993 of CM067333.1, read as the reverse complement.
CTTGTATAAGATCCATTCTCCTTTTTGTATCCAGGAGTAGGCTTGGTAGGCTCTGGAAAAAGGTGGTCAGAAACAAAATTACACCCTCACGAGATAACATGACAAACTATAAGAAAGTCAGGCCTAAGTTTGATTGAAAAGATTATGCATTATCATGCATATACTTGACCCGCCAAGCCCAACATATCGTTCTGCACCACCCTTGGTTCCACGGCCTGAATTGCTAATTGAACCACACGTCCTAGATTCAGTCGTATCCTTACTCTGAGCCAAAGATGAATATAAGTGAAGTATAAAGAAATCAACAAACCATTTATGAAAGCAATGTAATAGCATAGGTGAAACCTGTGTTTTAATGGCTAGCCAAAGATTAAGGTTGGAAGGACAAAAATAATGTAATTGAGGATAAAAAAGTCCAGGACATACTATGGCATGACACTTAATTGGTCAAACTTTTTCAAAATGAATAAAATACAAGCATTACGTAATGTCAAAGCATTAAAGGCCTCCGAAAACTCGAACGTGAGAGAGACACTTTCCAAAGATATATCCTAGAAAAGGCAAAAATCATTAGTAAAATTGTGACAGAATACCCCCCCCCCCCCAACCCAACACTCACCTGTGCAATGGAATACTCGCAAAGACATTTAAGGCCCTCTAATATATACTGATTTGTAGCTCTTAGAAAATCTTGTGCAACATCCAAATTAACATCTACAGATCCTGTGTATATGTATCTGCAACCAAGAGAGATTTCTCTTTAATAATGCAAAATTGACTTCCAAAGGATGTGATGGTGATTAAAGTGCACTCTACCTCATCATCAACTCAATAACTTCCCATCGGATATTTGGGATCTCTATGTCTTTGGCATCTTTCTCCTGTAATACATTATCTACAGACTGTTAGAAACAAAGTACCAAAGAAACCCAGATATGCTGACACAGTTTAACCAAATATGTTTGGTTATTAATTGTCACTCCTATTTCTTTGGCATCTTTCTCCTGTAATACATTATCTACAGACTGTTAGAAACAAAGTACCAAAAAACCCCAGATAAGCTGACACAGTTTAACCAAATATGTTTGGTTATTAATAGTCACTCCTTTTGCAATGGCCATGCCTACACAGTCTCTGTACTTGCACAAGGTGGGGGTAAGGCTATGCACACATACTCTCCCCAGACTCTACTTGTGGGATTACACCGGGTTTTTTGTTGTTGTTGTGCAAAAGAAAAAGATAATAGAAACAAATAATTTACACAAACATTAAAGATAAAGCAAGTCTGCTCTTGCATATTTAACAAAGTCGCTAGCCATCAAATAAAAATAAAAATTTATGAGCCGTACATCTTACCCTCCCAAAAGCCCATTCGTGGGAACTCATTGAGTTGTTGTAAAAGACATGAGGCTCATAGTTTGTAACTCGATGGATAACGGCCCACCCCTTTATGCACGATATTATCTTTAAAGTTGTCAAGATTGATTTTTACAATGGATGATAGCTTTTACACAGTTAGGAAATGAATAATTTAAAACATAAAATGTAGACATCTTTTGGCTAGGAATACAACTCACCCGATAGCCACCATGAAACATAGCTCGAAATGCATGAGAAGAAGGTAGTAAACAAATCTTATGAGCGTAAAACCGTTTGCCTGGTGGAAGCACATAAAAAACTAAGATACAACATTTTAAAAAAGAAAAAGGGAAGAAAAATACATTTGTATAGTAAAACTGCTCTTACTAAATATTTCTCTACTCTCCCTCATTCACTCATCCGCTCCTGATGAATAATTCAGCTTTGGAAGACATATTATTAGTTCTCTCCTCCTTCATAAGATAGAATACATCATCCAATATCCCTTCTTGGGAATGAAATCAGAACTAAAAAATTTCACAAAGAGTAAAAACCAATCACCAAGTATTATTGATTGCCTCAAAGAGAAAGCAACAGAATTTCGAGGAGCAAAACAAATGTATCTATAATCACATAAAATTTTCAAAAACCAAACTGAATTAGCAAGGTTAAAAAATATTAAAAATACCTTTTCATCTTGTAGAACCAATTCAATCGAGAATATAGTACTTGGATTAAAATGATCCGGTACTTTCCACAAGCGGACAACACGAATTTTCAACTTCCATTGCATCTTCGAAATTGTTATATCCTTGATGAAATCAGTGTGAATAGCCATCTTTTGCATAAGACGTAAGTTTTATTGAAATCTTGATTGTCGCACCTCCTTTTTACCACCCCGAAAAGGATATTAAGGGATATGAGAGTTTTTCCAATTAAAGTGACATTATTCGAAATGGGATTAATTAATTTATCAGAGTCGCCACTTGGAATACTTTATTTGGTGTCCCAAGTCACCAGTTTATTTTAAAATCCCAAATCGATGAGATTTCGATTTTGTTTAAAAAAAAGTTCGCGAACCAGAAATTATTAGTAAGGAATTATGTTAACCTGGGGAGAAGGTGTTAAGCATTCCCGAGTTCCGGGGTTCTAGCACGGTCTCTTAGTAATTATTACTTGGCTTAAATTGTTTAACTACTCATTTTTAGGACCTATGTGCATTTACCTTTAAACCGCTTTTAATCACTTGATTAGTTCATAATTAAAGAAATGAGTTACACGTACGTATACTCTTTTCCTTTGGCGTGTCAAAATCGTGTCACGCGAACGTGTCCACAATTAATAACGCTTTGTTTATTTTTAAGAAAAAGCTTGGTTGAAGTTACGCGAGCGCATCCCTCGAACTACTTTTAGAATTAAATTCATAATTATGTTACGCGAACGTATATATAATCACAAAATAGTTTAAATCACGCCTAAAGCAATCTATGAGTATTTAAGATATTTTTCTGCATTAGTTAAGATATTGATGCGAGGGTCATAGACTATGTGATTAGATGACACATCTCAACTTGTTTACGAAAATTTGTACTCAACTAAGGAATGACATGAACACATAAAGATCACAAACGGGGCAAAAAGACATCTTAAAGTGCAAATAACCAAGCTGATTCAAATTAGTAGAAAGTAAAACAAAAGAAACTATTTTTCTATTTAAGCATTTGCCAAATGAATCCAATAGATCAAGACCCAAAAACTCATCGATAACACATAAATGAGATTAAGCCATGGGAATATTAAATAATGTAGCAAAATACGTAATATGCATGTGAAGTCTTGCACAATTTCTACACCAAACAAAATGTGTTTATATAAAAATTTAAAACAAATGAAGATGATTGCTTCAACCAGGTATAATGCACTGGCCCTCCAAATCCCGATCATTACGAAAGATTTAAGAATGACTTGCTTTATATGAATTTCCAAGATATCGTTGAAAACTTGAAAGATAACAAAAGTTCGCTGTCCAAACTGAAAAATTGCTAACTTTTGTTGCATTTCACACCTAAATTGAGCAATGATACAGTTTTTTTTTTTGCAATGTTTTACATTGTTTATTGAAAGTGTTATAATTATGAAACCTTAGTTTTTAGAGTTCCGCTGATTCATAACATAAAACTTGATAAACACATATGAAATCAACAAATAACTAAGAGAATAGGCCAGCAACATTTTCAATTACAATACATGAAAGTACCATCACAAATAACAAAAAAGAGGAGAAAGAGGGACCTGAATTGCTTTCAAATATATTCAAATCTCACAGTAGCTACTCGGATAGGATATGAACCATAAACATGGCCAAATTAAAAATCGCAAGAATCTCAAACCGAATCCGAACGGAATCTTGAATCGGCAAATCGAACCTTGTCTCAACTGAACTCCATTTTAACACCCAAATTCGACATTGAAAAAAAATATAAAAGTGAAAGATCTTTATTTTTTTTCTTTTGAATTTGAAGCAGAGATTAAACCATAAAGAAAAGGAAAAAAATCTCTGAAGTGTATTTTTTAGAAAAAGAAAGAACCAAAATATAAGAAATGAAAAAAAATCCTAGTTCCTTTTTCTCAAGTTTTTCCTCCCTTCTGTTCGTTCTCCTTCACTTTTTGTTCTTTTCTCTTTTTGTTTATTCTTTTTGTTGTCGTCTCCAGACTTTTTCTCCTCTTCTTCTGATTTATTTTTTTTCATCCGTTCACCCCCCCCCCCCCCCCCCTTTTATGTAAATGTGTGTGTATTTTATATAGAGAGGGAAGTTAATATGTGTGAGAAGTTGGAGATGTGAGGGAGTGGGAGTGAGGCATGAGTGAAGTGGGGAAGTGGGGAAGTTGGGTGGTTTTATTTATTTTTAAAAGTTTTATTTTTTTATTTAATTATAAGATATCTATATTTATTAATTCAAATAATGTAAGTAATTAATATATATATATATATATATATATATATATATATGTAGCTTGGTTTTGTACAATGCTCTCATACCAGCTTAACAGGCATGAATTCAAGGATACTAAAGACTAACGATCTAACTAAAATACCCTTTGCTTACGATATCTCGCAATTATATTTTTTTCTGATTGTATTCTTATTTAAGTTGAGGAAGCGTGCTTTTTTATAAAAAATACAATTGTTTTTTTAAATACAATTATTTAATAATTGAAATAAAATTTAAATTAAAAAAAACTGCACAGCAGTTTTTGAGCTTTATTTATTAAGGGTTTGAATTCAACTTTCTAATATTTAGGAGTTATGTCTTAATATGACATGTGAAAATCAATTTTTATGCCATTTGGCTTAATGAGAGGCTTTTGTCTTTGACTTTTAGGTATATATAGATATAGATAAGATAAGTATTCCTATCTTCAACTTTTTAGCTTGTGATATAACCTCATTTCAAGTCTCAAATTACCTTCATAACCTATCTGCCTTAACTCTTTCGCTTTGATATTTACAAAAAAGGTGTCAGTCTATAATATACTAATGTACATACTCCTTATAGATGAAAAGAATTTATTTACACATATATAAAAGAAAAGTTTTTGGCGAAGCGGTATTAGATGACACAAATGAGAGGATGACTCTGCCCCCTTGCATAGGGCCTACATGAAGGGTTGTTGAGATAAATGATGTAATGTGAGTGAAGGGTAGTTTAGTCTATTTAAAGGATAGAAGATCAATGAGTTGTTAGTTAGTTATATATATATATATATACGATTACTCAGCTTATGAAAACCAGAACTTCCATTTCTCTTCTCTACTGTTACGTCCATTCTGATGCTCCTCTCTTATCTCTTCTCTCTTCTCTATTCCTTATCCAGTTAGGGCTTACTCCTCTCACACTCGATCTCCATTTCAGCATGGTATTAGAGCTCGGGCATTAAATCGAAGCTCATAAATCGGTCCTTCTCTTGTCCGTCTACTCAGTTTCTTTCTAGTTCTAGATCCAAAATTGATTAACAATGGCGGTTGATGACTTAGATCACGAAAATGTAACGATCACAGCTGAAAATGCATCACATGCATCCTCCGGCGATGAATTTGAAGGAGGAGTTAAAGTTGCAGTCACCCATATGCTATACGTAGCTCCAGGCGATACAAGTGAAATATCGTTGATCTCATTTCAGCTAAGTGGCACTGATAATTACTCTTTATGGCACAGATATATGAGAATTTCTTTGCTTCGTCATAATAAACTAGGAATTGTTGATGACAGGTAGCCAAAGGAACGATTCTGTGAGAAATATTGGTATCAATGGGAACGATGTAATGCGATTGTGTTGTCATGGCTGATAAATTCTGTGAGAAATATTGGTATCAATGGGATTGATGTAATGGGATTGTGTTGTCATGGCTGATAAACTCAATCGCACCAGCTCTAATCAGCCGTATTTCTTATGCCACTAATACACAGAAGATGTGGATGGATCAACAAGAGAGATTTGACAAAGTTAATGACACTCGCTGCTACAATCTGCACAAGGAAACTGCTACCCTAAGTCAATGAACTTCCTCTATTTCTGTCTATTACTCAAAGCTCAAGGATTTTTGGGATGAATCTGCGTTTGTTATAACCACTCATGACTGTGATTGTGCCAAAACAAAGGAGTTTATTGTTCACCTATGAAAACAAAAGGGTGTACCAATTCTTAATGGACTTGAATGATTCCTATTCTCAAGCTCGTAGTCAAATACTAATGATGAAGCCATTACCTTCGGTAAATCAAGCATATGCAATGCTTATGAGTGATGAAAGCCAAAGGGTTGTAGATGTTTCTGCTGGTATTTTAGGATCCTCACCTAGTGTAAATGCCACTTATTCTTATGAGTCAACTGCCCTATATAATGCTAAACCTAGTTTTAATCCAAAACATTGGAAGAAGTACAATGTTCAATGTGATTTCTGTAGTATGAAGAGTCACAGCAAAGAGAACTGCTACAAAATAATAGGTTACCAATCAGATCATTATTTCAAATAGAAAGGGTGAGATAAAGCCTATAATGCAGTGGTTGAACATGGATACACTATGCCTTTGTATTCCAATAATGCTCCACAACAGGTTCTTCAGCAAGATTCAATGCCTACATATCAACAGCCTCAACAAATCATGATTCAAGAAGTGCAGTATGCTCCTGCAGTGAATCATACACAGGTTCAATCTAGCACTCAAGCTCTAGCAGGTTCCTCCTCTATTTAAGCATAAAGACTTATATAGATTCCTCTTCACGGGCTCAAAGAGTGGATTTCCTTTCACTAAAGAGCAGTATGACCAGATAATGCAGATTCTAAACAACTCAACCTCTACTTCCTTTGCTCAAGCAAATGCAACAGGTAATAGCACTACTCTCTTAGCATCTACTACTCCACAAGGTTGGATTATTGATACTGGAGCAACTAATCATATGGTATCAGATGCTAACTTGCTTACTAAGCCATCTATTATTACTCCTACTAAGCCTAGGTCAGTCTTATTACCTAATTGAGAGGTCACCCCATTTGCACATACTGGTGATAGAAATATTTCAGACAGAGGCACACTTAAAGATGTATTCTATGTTCATCAGTACAAGTTCAACTTATTATCAGTCTCCAAAGCAACAAGAGACCTAAAATACTTAGCTTCATTTTATCCTGACTTCTGTGTCTTGTAGGATCTCTTCAGTCGTAGGGTAAGGGAGATTGGTAGAGAAAGAGATAAGAGGCTCACTGCAGTGTCATTAGCTGCTATTGGAATAAGGACAAGGTAGGGTGTCACCACAGTTGATGTTTCCTTGTGGAATACAAGACTAGGACATGTATCTAGCATTGTTCTTAGGAAATTGTTTGGTACTAAACTAGCTAGTATTACTTATACTATCAATAAGTGCAGTGTTCATCCCTGTGCTAGACAAACCAGACTTCCATTTCCATCCAGTAGTATTAACACGGTTGCTGCATTTGATCTACTATATCTTGATGTTTGGGGTCCATATAACTATGCAACTTATGATGGCAATAGATACTTTTTGACAGTTGTTGATGATTTTACCGGGATGACGGATTTCTTTACTGAAGCTTAAATATGATGTATGTGTAGTGCTTACTCACTTTATTATTCTAATTCAAACTTAGTTTCACAAGGTTGTAAAGGCAGTCAGGTCATACAATGGCTTTGAGTTTTTCTACTCTACATGTACCTCATTGTTTCAAAAATATGGTATCATTCATCAAAGAACATGTTCCTACACTCCTCAGCAAAATGGAGTTGCTGAGAGAAAGGACATGCACATCCTGGAAGTCACTCGAGCTTTAAGGTTCCAGGGTCATATTCCTATCAAGTATTGGGGAATTGTGTACTGGCTATAGTGTATCTCATCAACAGGATGCCATCTTTTGTTCTTCATGGTCTCTCTTCTTTTGAACTGTTGTATGGGAAAGCACCTAATTTGAGTCCTTTAAGAATTCTTGGTTGTCTATGCTAAGTAAGTTCATGAAATAGACAAGCTTCTACGCAGAGTGAAGGCAGTTATTCTTACGGGGTTTTCTGATACTCAGAAGTCCTATATCCTGTTGGATCTCACCTTTCAGTATTTCTTCATCAATGGGATGTGTCATTTAAGGAAGATATATTTCCCTTCAAAGATGTCATCCTAGCTCCTAAAGTGCCCAGTTCTGGTGAGGAGCAACAACCTTCACTTCCCCTTGTCAGTGTTATACATGAGTCTCATGTCTCTTCTTCTTTTCCTCAGTCTGCAATAGAGGTGCTACCTTCTATTCCTTCTCCTATATTTCAGCCTGCACCAGATGGTCTGAGAATGTCCTTGAGGATTAGTCAGGCTCCCATTTGGATGAAAGACTTTGTCTCACAACCTGGACACAAGTATCTTCCACACACCATTGCTAATCATGTGTCCTATGATAGCATTTCTCCCAAATATCAAGCTTATTTAACAGGCTTCTCTGCTATACAAGAACCTACTTTTTTTAACAAGCTTCTCAATATCCTAGGTGGGTTGATGCTATGCAAGTTGAGATTGTTGCACTAGAATCCTATCACACCTGGGATGTGGTGTCACTACTTGAAGGCAAGGTTCCTATTGGTTGTAAGTGGATCTGTAAGGTGAAGTACAAAGCTACATGAGAGGTGAAAAGGTTCAAAGCCAGGTTGGTAGCTAAGGGGTACATCAAACAGTAGGGTATTGACTACCAGGAAACATTCAGTCCAGTTGTTAACATGGTCACAGTTAGAACCATTTGAGTTGAAGCTACCTCTGAGCACTAACGCATCTATCAGATGGATGTATTCAATGCTTTTCTTCAGTAAGACCTCTATGATGAGATACATATGACCCTACCTCTGGGTTTTTAGAGTCGGGGGAGACACGACCAACTTGTAGACTCTTGAAATCCCTGGATGGACTTAAACAGGTACCCAGACAGTGGAATGCTAGGCACTTCTGGGTCAGGGGAACATATCATAATCATCTAGTGTATGTTGATGACATGCTAATCATTGGGCCTAATATGACACTAATAACTTAGATGAAGACCAAGCTGCGGCTGAAATTCAAAATGAAAGATCCAGGGAAACTCAAATACTTCCTTGGCATTGAATTTGCTAAATCACATAAAGGTATACTGATGCACCAAAGGAAGTACACTCTAGAGTTGATTTCTGAGCTTGGACGAGGATCTGCAAATCCTGCAATAACACCTATTGAAGCCAACATCAAGTTGACCACTAAGGAATATGATGAACATACCAGCAGTTCTAGTGCAACTGATGATGAAGTTCTAGCAGACATAAGCTAATATCAAAGGTTGTTAGGGAATTTTACTATACCTTACTGTCACAAGATCAGACATAGCTTACAGTGTTCAAACACTAAACCAATTCATGTAGAAACCCAAAAAATCCCATTTGGAAGCTGCTCAAAGGGTTGTCAGATATGTGAAGAATCAGCCAGGTCAAGGAATAATGTTATCAAGCAAGCAGACACACTCTATCATTGCATATTATGATGCAAACTAGCCAGCTTGCCCTATTATTAGAAAATCAGTGACAGACTTCGTCACGAGATATGGTAGTTCCATGATATCATGGAAGTCAAATAAACAAAGCACCATCTTTAGGAGTAATGCTGAATCTGAGTACAGAAGCATTGTTTCAACTGTAGCTGAGTTGGTATGGATACTTGGTATGTTCAAAGACATTGGAGTAAAGGTTTATCTCCCAATGAACATCTACACTGACACCAAAGCAGCAATTCAAATAGATGCCAATCTTGTGTTTCACGAACGAACTAAACATATTGAAATAGACCTTCACTTCATAAAGGATAAGATACAGAATAATCTGGTACGAACTGAATTTGAGGGAGAGTGTTGAGATAAATGATGTAATGTGAATGAAGGGTAGTTTAGTGTATTTAAAGGATGGAAGATTAATGAGTTGTTAGTCAGTTAACACTGTATATGAATAGTTAGTGTGAGAAAGCACGGGAGAAAAATATGATATATTGATATTAAACATGATAAAATGAGCGTTATATATATACATAACATATCCTACTCCTAATACATATTGGATTAGGGTTATTTTACTACTATTTACATATTCTAACACTCCCTCTCAAGCTGGTGCATATAAATCATATGTACCGAGCTTGTTACATATGTAGTTAATACGAGGACCAGTGAGGGACTTGGTGAAAATGTATGCAAGCTGATCATTTGACTTTACAAACTTTGTAGCAATATCTCCCGAGAGTATCTTTTCTCTGAAAAAGTGACAGTCAATCTCAATGTGCTTAGTTCTCTTATGGAACACTGGATGTGACGCAATATGAAGAGCAACTTGATTATCACACACAAGTCCCATCTGATTAACATCACCAAATTTCAGCTCTTGGAGCAACTGTTTGATCCAAGCTATAGCTCACATTTTACCATAGCCGTTGCTCGATATTCTGCTTCTGCACTAGACTGATCAACCACATTCTGTTTCTTGCTTTTCCAAGATACCAAATTTCCTCCTACTAAGACACAATATCCAGAAGTAGACGTCTGTTAGAAGGCGATCCTCTGCCCAATCAGCATCGGAGTATCCAACGATCTGCTCATGGCCTCGATCCTCAAACAATAAACCTTTACCTGGAGTTAATTTTATATACCGAAGAATGCGAACAACTGCATCCCAATGACTATCACATGGAGAGCCCATAAACCGGATCACAACACACAGGAAAGGAAATATCAGGTCTTGTCACTGTAAGATAATTTAATTTACCAACTAACCGCTTATATCATGCAGGATCAATAAGAGGCTCCCCCTATCCTGGAAGAAGTTTAGAATTCAGATCCATCAGAGTGTCAACGGGTCTACAACCTATCATTCCTGTCACCTCAAGAATATCAAAGACATACATCCGTTGTGAGATCATAATATCTGAGCTAGACTGAGCGACCTCAATACCCAGAGAAATACTTTAGTGTGGCCAGATCCTTAGTCTGAAAGTGTTGAAAGAGATGTTGCTTCAATTTAGTAATACCATCATGGTCATTGCCGGTAATAAAAATGTCGTCAACATAGACCACCAGATAAATACAGAGACTCAAATCAGAATGCTGATAGAATACAGTGATCAGCTTCACTCCGATTCATGCCAAAGTCCTGGATAACAGTGCTAAACTTACCAAACCATGCTCGAGCAGACAGCTTTAGATCATAAAGTGACCAGCGCAAGCGACATACAAGGCCACGAGACTCCCCCTGAGCAACAAACCCAGGTGGTTGCTCTATATAAACTTTATCCTCAAGGTCACCGTGTAAAAATACATTTTCAATGTTCAGCTGATACAGGGGCCAATGGCGAACAACAGCCATGGATAGAAAAAGGCGGACTGATGCTATCTTAGCCACGTGAGAGAAGGTATCACTGTAATCAAGCCCAAATATCTGAGTATATCCCTTGGAAACAAGACGAGCCATAAGACGATCAACCTTACCATCTGGACCAACCTTGACTGCATACACCCAACGACAACCAATAGTAGATTTACCTGAATGAAGAGGGACGAGCTCCCAAGTACCACTCATATGTAAAGCATAATAGGGTGATGACAAACGATGATAACTTAAACCGATATAATGGGGATTAGGATTAAGGGTGGTTTGTATACCTTTCCGAAGTGCAATCGGAAGAGACAAGTCCCCAGTAGGAGAAGGTTCAGGTGCAGGACGTGAATCAACCGGGCCGGATGCTGGGCGAGGACGACGATGATATGTCAAGAGTGGAGTTTCTGTGGTAGGGAGTCTAGGAGGAGCCACACTAGACTCTCCAACGGTTGGAATGGGTAAGACTTCTGTAGCGGAAGGTGTAGGAGGAGCTATAGTAGAATCTCTAATGGCCGGTATAGGTAAAACCTCAGATATATCAAGATGGTCAGAATGGTCAGAAGAGGTAAAGAAAGGTTTAGACTCAAAAAATGTGACATCAGCTGACATAAGGTACCTACGAAGATCAGGTGAATAACAACGATAGCCCTTCTGGACACGAGAATAACCAAGGAAGACACACTTGAGAGCATGAGGAGCTAACTTATCTTTCCCAGGGGCTAAGTTATGAACGAAACAAGTGCTCCCAAAAACACGAGGGGGAACAGAGTATAAGGGTGACTGGGGAAACAATACCTCATACGGAATATGATTCTGGATGGGAGATGAAGGCATCCGATTAACCAAATAACAAGATGTGAGAACTGCATCGCCCAAAAAACGCAACGGAACATGAGATTCAAGGAGAAGTGTCCGAGCAGTCTCAATAATGTGCCTATTTTTCTCTCTGCAACCCCATTTTGCTGAGGGGTATAAGGACAAGAAGTCTAATAAATAACTCCTTGAGAATTCATAAACTGCTTAAATTGAGAGGATAAATATTCTAAGACATTATCACTGCGAAAAGTGCATAGAAACACCAAATTGATTTTTAATTTCAGCACAAAAATTCTTGAATGTAGAAAACAACTCAGAACGGTCTTTCATTAAGAAAATCCAAGTACATCTTGAATGATCATCAATAAAACTAACAAAATAACGAAATCCCAAGGTTGAACTGACTATACTAGGACCCCATATATTCAAATGAACTAAAGAAAAAACAGACTCTGCACGACTCCCAATACTACGAGGAAAGGAGGCTCGGGTATGTTTCCCCAGCTGACATGACTCACACTCTAATGTGGATAAACTAGGCAAACTAGGCACCATCTTCTGAAGCTTGGACAAGCAAGGATGTCATAAACGACTGTGAAGTAGGTCTGGAGGATCTGCAACTAGACAGGCCTTTGGAGGATTTTAGTGAGTTAAGGTAGTAGAGTCCTTCTGATTCAAATCATGTTCCAATCGTCTGTCCCGTACTGCGGTCCTGCATAATAAAAGAATCATCAATAAAATATATAACGCAATGTAGGGCACGAGTCAAACGACTAACAGATGCAAGATTAAAAGGACAGCCAGGGACATAAAGGACGGAATCTAGAGTGACAGAGGGTAGGGGATTCGCTTGTCCAACTCCTTTTGCTTTAGTTTGAGTCCCATTGGCTAAAGTAACGTTGGGAATAAACTGTGAATACGCAATATTTGACAAAAGGGATTTATTACCAGAGATATGATCAGAAGCAGCTGAGTCCACAACCCATTGTTCAAGAGGACTAGAATGGGAAACACACGCAACAGAAGTATCAGTCTGAGCAACAGAGGCTACTTGTGGAGATGTCTGCTTACTTGCTCGATATTTAAGGAACTCATTATACTACCGTTCAGATACAGAAAATCCATGGTTACCTGTAGGCTCGGTCTGAGCAACATAAGTATTTTTGGGTGGTCGACCATGCAAAGAATAGCACACGTCACGAGTGTGACCAAGTTTATGACAATAAGAACACTTGGGTCTAGATCTTCCAAAACGACATCCTCCCCGTCTATTCTCCATAGTATGAGATGCCTGATTGTCCAGTGATTGGGATACGAGGATAGATGAATCAAGTGTCTGTGATGAGCTCACTGAGTGACTTGGTGCTGCAACAAGGTGAAGTAATCGAGAGAATAATTCATCAACTGTGAGGACAGTCGGACTAGCTAAAATCTGATCGCGTACTGAATCGAGATCATTAGGAAGCCCAGCAAGAGTAAGAACTAGAAACAACTTTTGTCGTTGCTCTTGCTGCTTTGCAACGCTAGCAGAAACTGGCATCAACATCTCAAATTCCTCCATCACTGCCTGTACTTGTCCCAAGTAAGTAGACATATCTAATTCCTGTTTCTTTAAATTTGTCATCCGCGATATCACATCATAGAAACGAGATATGTCATTAGTGTATAAAGTACGAGCCTTTTCCCAAACCAAATAACATGTCTGGAATGGACGAAACAAGGGCATCAACTTGGAATCAATAGATCGCCACAAAATATTGCATAATTGAGCATCGATCTTCTCCCAATGTGCTTTGACTTTTTCATCTCCTTCACTAGACTCCTTGATTAGATGATCTTGAACACCTTGACCTTTACACCACAACTCGACAGACGAAGCCCAAGCTAAGTAGTTGGAACCTCCCATAAAAGGTTCTGATGTAATCATAACACCGGAATTGCCAGAAGCCGAGTTTTTAGGCTCGAAAGCATCGACTTCCAAAGACATCGTGAAAACTTGCTGAAACAGATGAAGGAAAGACTGTTTTTGCCGGAAAATTACTGTAGTTGCCGGAAAGAATCACTGTAGATGCCGGAAAAAATTCAAAGTGGTCGGAATTGAAAAGTAAAAATATGGGTAGTCTCGGAAACACCAAGCGGACAGGATGTCTGAAGAAAAAATTTTGAAAATCTGGCTGGAAAGGACCTCACGCGCCGGCGCGTGGGACAGACGCGTCGGCGGTGGCAGAACTCCGGCAGGCGCGTGGGACAGACGCTCCGGTGGAGGCAGAACTCCGGCAGGCACGTGGGGGCGCGTGGGTGGGTGTTTTCTGGGGTTTGGTCGGAATTCTCTCGCGGACCATATGGTGGTGTTGAATTTTGCACAAAACTGATAAATAATGACTTTGATATAAAAAGTGACTTAGGTCACCGGAAAATTGCACGGTGACGACTGATTTCTTCCTGGATGTCGTTGGAATGAAGCACAACGATAATTATCTCACCAATAGCTCTGATACCATGTGAGAAAGCATGTGAGAAAAATATGATATATTGATACTAAACATGACACAATGAGCCCTATATATACACATAACCTATCATACTCCTAATACATTTATTTTACTACTATTTACATATTCTAACCGTTAGAAAAGAAGTTAAATTGGTTATTAGTAGTATGTATATATACGATTACTCGGCTAATGAAAACCAGAACTTTCATTTCTCTTTCCTACTGTTACATTCCTTCTGATACTCCTCTCTTCTCTCTTCTCTCTTCCTCAGCCAGTTAGGGCTTTATCCTCTCACACTCGATCTCCATTTCAGCAAGGGTAGGTAAAACAAGTACAGTGGCTTGAAAGTAACTTTACAAAGGTTAATTAAGTTTATCGGTATAATAGTAAATGAGAAGCTAAAAAGAGAGAACCTCTTGATTAACTGGGAATGCGATCAATCACTCAAACCAATTGCTAAAGAATACGACTCAATGAGCCTAAAAATGTTATTATGTTCCTAGAGTTATATACTGTAGTAAAAAAGATTAGTGTTTTGCCTTGTATATTTTGAGTTCGAGTCAAATCCTTTACATGTTATGGACAAAAAGTAATCAAGAAAACATCCCATAAGCATATAAACTTTTTTCTTTCCCCCAAATTAGGAAAAGAGTTTCCAAGATTAATCAGGGGAGATAAATAATCAGAAAAAGATTGATAAACAAAGTAGATGAAACGAAGCTAATTGGTTTTTAACAGGGAACGGATTGCAGCAGATCATTCTTTGGATCAAATCATCATCACCTACGGCTACGAGCCAATATATATGGACTATGAAAGTTCTATTCTCTGACACCATATAGATCTCATCAACCTCTTCCCCGCATGTAAGTTTATAGAAGTCAGTATGTATCAAATATTGTGAAAAGGGCGAGATCATGAGCGCATACCTTACAAATTACAAGCCATTACCTTTTTATTTTGTCTAACATTACTCCTCAGGGATTGCATAGTGTGATATGGTAATCTCATCTTCAAGCCTTGATACATGCTTAGACTTGTTTTCTTTTCTTATCTGTAGATACTCTTTGTACAAGAAGGGCCTGTATTTTGGTTTTTCTGCAATCTCCTTTGTAAACTGGGGAAGTGGTTCAATCCATTTGTCTCCTGACAAACTGTAGAAGAATGCAAAGGAATTCCTTGATCTTCCATTAGGTCTCAGCACCCTATGGCTTGGGCTTTTGAATTTGTCATTCGAAAGGACCTGTAAAATATAAGGTAACAACTCTGCCAACTAGCTTATAATCAATTCTCTAACTCTGTTAACTGCACTTTGAGAGATTTACCTGAAGAACATCGCCAATATTGACAACAAGGGCCCCTGGTTGTGGGGCTATTAGGATCCATTCTCCGTCCTTTTGAACCTCGAGGCCTTCAACTTCATCTTGTAACACAATTGTGAAGCAACTGACATCTTTATGTGAATTTGATCCTATCCTTTCTGTTTCTGTTGCTGGCAAGTAAAATAAAGCAGTAAGAAAATCCCAGTTTCTGTCATCGTTGAATTCTTTAAGAACGGAGGGAGGAAGCCCCAGGCACTCGCTCAGGATGCTCTCAACGACCATCCCTATCTTCAAGAATTGGGAGAATAACTCTTCCATAACTTCTCTGAAATGTGAAAGGAATCCATTATCATAATAGCTAAAGATTTCCATTAGCAAATCTTGTCCAAGAAAGGCAACAGCAAATTTATTTCCCCAGCAGCCCTTTGTGCAGGGCAATTAAAAGGGCTAAAATGCATTGTCTTCTATCTGGGAAAAGAAGCTTTAGATATGTAGGATATATGACATGAAATTGGATAGCCAAACTATCTGATTAGATATGCTTAAATAATATTAAAAATTTATCCAATTTGACAAAGCTCTCAATTCTTGAACATGGAGCTGAGATTGATCGCATGAATTACCATCACAGTCTAGATCCAACTAGTAGAAAGCGTAAAGAATATCATTGACTAAACATCAAGAAAAGAATCCTGGAGTTGGAGTTGGCCTTTTATACACAGATTAAACAAGAAAAGGCTAAAATAAGTAAGGAAGGAGCAATAAGGGAATCATTTGAGACATGGTATTTTCTTATTGTCACCATTAAATTTAAATAAAACCAAGAAAAGGTTCTTGGATCTTCTCTGTTGAAAGAGTTTTCTCTTTGAGTCTACCAAATAGAAGGCACTTGTTTCAATTCCAACCTCCACCCCCAACCCCCTCCCCACCCACCCCCCACTCCCCTCAAACCCCACCACCAACCCCCCTCTTCAATAGAGTTCTGTTCTTGGAAAAATGATTCATACCAAGTCAAATAGCTCAGACATAATAAGGATATTGGGAAAAAGTAACTTTCCATCTAAGATTGCACCTTGAGTTCTTAAGTCAATGAGTGCACAATGAGTACGATATTATTATATGTATACATTTTTAAACTCATCGTTAAAAGCATTTAACATACCGAAAATGTGGGGGGTTGGGAGGGAAGATGTTAAAATGAGAACCAGGTGGAAGCATGATGAGGAATTCATTGAACTCATAAGAAGGATTAGGCTTCTTGCTATAGCCTGCAGGAAGTGGTGCATTAGGCAGTGGACAGTATTTGAGTTTAGCTTCATTTGGAGACTCAAAGAAAGCCTTTGCCAGCTTCAGAGCTCCACTGGTCAGATCAAAGGGTACCCCATGGTTAACAATTTGAAAGAAGCCATACTCAGCACAGGCTTTAGTAATGGACTCTACAATTTTTCTCCTTTCATCTTCATATCCTTCTGTGAAGAATGGTGTCAAGTCGACAGAGGGAATATTTTTCTTAGCCATTCTCAATGTCAACTTGGTTTGGTTCCAACACTACTGCTTTCACTTGTCTTTTGGGCAATTTTCTTACCTACGTTTCTAGATAAATTAAATTATTGATAAGAGTAGCATAGAAAATTATTAAATTTTAGATCATTGTTTTCTGTTTTGTTCTTATGCATGCCATTGGATATTAGTTAATCCGATTAATTACTTCAGCCGAGCCGACACTACTCCAATTTGTTTATTGTCAGGACTCACAGTACCTTGCCAAAATATTCCCACATTATTAAAGTCTCATCAGCACATGTCACTAGTACTAACGTGAAAATATCACAGTAAAAAATATTAATGTGCTGTATGACTAAAATCTTAGAGAGATCAACGATAATAGTAATGAGAAAATAGGTATTACTTACATTTGTGGACTTGATACAAATACTAGATGCGGATAAATTATTGCCATGTCTCCGATCTTACTATGTTGTTGATATTATTAAATTATATACAGACAATAATACAGGGTTTTTCTACCTGCTATTGATTTAAAATATGGTTGATATCTCAATATTTCTCAATATTATAATGGGTATGTTGTTTTTGTAAGAGGGGTTGCCCTCATGGTAAGCAACTCCCACTTCCAACCGAGAGGTTGTGAGTTCGAGTCTCTCCAAGAGCAAGGTGGGAGTTGTTGGAGGGAAGGATGCCGGGGATCTATTTGGAAACAGTCTTTCTACCCCAGGGTAGGGGTGAGGTCTGCGTACACACTACCCTCCCCAGACCCCACTAAGTGAGATTATACTGGGTTGTTGTTTTTGTTGTTACCTCAATAAGTATAATCCTAAACTTTGCCCAAAACAGCTTCCCCTATCTAACCTATTCTTTTTCATTTCTTTTTTGCATGGAAAATATGAAGTGAAAAAATAAGTAATTAGACAAAATTAAAAAGGAAAGGTTAAAGGAGAAATGTGAGAAAAAGCTCACTGAAACTAAAAATTAGAGTCACCACTATATGTCATTCGATTTTTCTGCAATGTCCCAAACCTCTTTACAGAGACCAACTCTGATAATCGAAATACTGAAAAGAACTCAAATCAAACACAAGGTCTACCAACAGTTCATTCGTCTTCTTCAGAGCCTCTGCTGTCCTTTCCCTGGCAATTCATACCAAATCAACCAATTCATTACCCAAGATATAAAAGAACAATCTTCAATAAGCTGCCGACACACATAAAATGGTTTGTGGTTTTATGCTAAAATGACTGGCAGCTTCCACCAACAAGATTCCCTGGCACTATATTCACAATTTGTTTTCACCAAATATAATTAATATATACTATTGTTACCAAATATCCACAACTAATCAAGGTTTACTATCTGAATGATACATTCATCCAGACTATATGCCAAAAGCCAAGCTCAGTAAAAGTATCAAGTGACTAGGTATCATTAACTTTCCAAGCTGCCGGAAGAAGTCAGATCACTGATATCATCATGCAGAGTTAGAAAAATAAAAATGACTTCGATTAACATGATGTGCATGAATTTTTTGTGTATCATTTGTAAGCTTAAAGATTATTAAGCATCATGATGTAAAAGCGAGGAATCTTCTCATGCAAAATCTGAAGTTTCATTTTTTGACACAATTCCAATTCATATTGGTAATGCTGTCACCTTTTGTGCAGGATTAGAATAGGAACAGATACTTTGTCAGAATAGATACTTTCTTGTTCTAAAAAACAAAGATATATTCAGCACCAGAAGACACTTTGATCTTCCGAATGGAAGAGTCCCCAACCAATACACTCCCGGCAGGTAAAACCAAAAGATACGGTTTCACAGTTTTCTATCTGATGCATTTGTTTTTTACAAAGTTGGTATTTTCATTTAATAGCACCAGGAAGCGGTTGGAACAAACATATTTACAAGTGCAAAAGAATCCTACTCTCTTTATGATGCTTCTAAGATTGCATCTTTTGAGACTTTGATCAAAGACTTCCTTCAACAGACCCTTCCTTTTTCTCCCTCACATGTCTTCATGTTTTAGACAAAGTTCTGATTTAACCCCACAATTTAGGCAGCAAATAGTTTCCACGAAAGCAAAGATGGAAATATAAATCCCTAAAAATCAGAAGCGCCATAAAATACTATATTGCTTGCAGAAAGTTATTTCAGAGGTAGCTCCTCTACGTTTTATAGGCTTTATCATATATAGTTGCAGCCCAAAAACCTTTAAAATACACTCTGGAAACCACTATGTAAAATCTGAAGTCCGCACAAGCAACTCAACTCACAAGGGAAACAATTGAGTTATGTAACACCAAAATCACCCAAGACAACAACCAAGCATGCCAACCACTTGAATTCTACTATTAAGGTAAGTTACCAACTCAAGCCCCACTTAGAAACTTTTTCCATATCCCTCCTTCACCCTCATACCATTTGTGGCCAAGGAAAGAAATAAATGTAAGCCCAAAAGGAGGACATATTACAGCCACAGATGAATAAGTATGATTTTATATGTCAATTGATGTGCACAAGGTATGAGTTACGAAAACTTAGCAATAACAAAGCAAGAATGTTGCTTTACCTCATCGCCCTCATTATCTTCTTCATCAGGCTCCTGTGGTAAAGTAAATCTTGTATAATGTTATCTAGTTAAAAATGCATGACTAAATCATGAATAATAGATCAAGGAAGACAAGGGACATAGTATAGAACTAACATAGTCAAAATAATTGAGAGGGTTAGGCCACAAGTCATCCTTGATTATTTCAGCAACCTGCAAATCAGAAAACAAAAGAATAAATTTGAAAATGAAACTCTATGCACCAAACACCTGACCCCTCCCCCCCCCCCCCCCCCCCCCAAAACCCCAAAAAAAAGTGAGAGCAAGAAAATCATAATAATCCG
Source organism: Nicotiana benthamiana (assembly GCA_034376525.1). Lineage (NCBI taxonomy): Eukaryota > Viridiplantae > Streptophyta > Magnoliopsida > Solanales > Solanaceae > Nicotiana > Nicotiana benthamiana. Next base: position 28,430,661 of record CM067333.1, on the reverse strand, counting down.
CCGAAGATTTAGATGTTACCTCATCATCCTGAATGTCCAGAATCTCTTTTCGTCATCATCCGCATCACCTTTTTGATTGACTTCACTGAACCATGTAAAGAAGCTGTATGGAACAACAAGGGAAAAGCAACTGAGAAAGGATTACCATGAATATGACATTCAGTTTTAATTTGCAAGACAGCTAGAGTTGAGAGTACAGAAGACAGAGCAGTGAGCACGGTCCAGTCGGTGCACCAACTTATCAAGTGATTAAGAGGATAGCAACAGAATGTTGTAGCAGAAAAACTCAGTGAGTGCAAATAGTTTCAAGGCAGCTACATTAACCACTATATTTGCCATATTTTGCACTATTACTATTGGGAACTCATAAACAGTTTTCTCTCAAGAGAAACAATTTTTTCCAAAAAAAATCATTAATATAGTTAATTAGCAATACTCTTATATAGCTTATGAATATGCAACTTTTATTTCAAAAATTCAAGAAATAGGTGTCCTAATTCAAAACAAAATTAGATGATTTGACTCTGAAATTTTGAACCCATCATTTCTTTTTGGGACAAATAGAGCAATATATTTTGAGCTTCTTACTTCTAACCCATAGTGAAGTAAGCAATTGCAGTGGGAAAATTGCCCACTACAAGAACATAAGATTAGGTCGGGATATATACTTTGAAAGATCACATAAGTTATATTAGAATATATTGTGTATCTTTTTATTATTGGTAGAATATTCTCTCATTATTGTACAGTCCTATAGTTGGTAGGATTTGATTTCCTTCATTATTGTACAATCCTATAGTTGGTAGGATTTGATACCTCTCTGTACTCTATATATACTTTTGTAAGCAATACGAGAAAATTACTTCTCCCAAAACTCTCTACATGGTTCATTGGCTTCATTCCCTGCTGCGCGAGCTTCATGTTCCTCTTCCGGTTGCTCCTGCCATTTACAGCGACAACATTGGTGCCACTTACCTCTGTGCTAACCCTGTGTTTCTTTCGCGCATGAAACACATCTCTATTGATTATCACTTTGTTCGTCAATTGGTTCAGAATGGGTCTCTTCGTGTTGCTCATGTATCCTCTGCTGATCAACTTGCTGATGCTCTCACCAAGCACTTATCTCGTCCTCGACTTCTTCTGCTGATGTCCAAGATTGGCGTGTCCTCCGGCCCTCCATCTTAAGGGGGCGTATATTGTGCATCTTTTTATTATTGGTAGAATATTCTCTCATTATTGTACAGTCCTATTGTTGGTAGGATTTGATTTCCTTCATTATTGTACAGTCCTATAGTTAGTAGGATTTGATACCTCTCTGTACTCTATATATACTTTTGTAAGCAATACGAGAAAATTACTTCTCCCAAAACTCTCTACAAGTTATAGGTGAGTTTTATTAAGAAAATGTGATAATCGACAAATTCGTATTCCTAAGGTAGAGACCATAACCTGGTTTAATGTGGTGAGCAAGTATATTTTCTCTAGTAAGACGAACCAAGGTTCCCAACATTATATCAGTTGCAAGTTGACAAACTTGATACAAACAACTAATAGATTTTAAAAAAACAAAAATCCTTAGAAATGCTACATAAAAGTAAGCAGACCTTTCTTCAGCGTGAGACCGCTTGTTTCCTTTCGTCTTGTCAGCAACTCCATTAGGAATGCCCTTCATAAGTCAAAACATAAATAGTGAGAGGAACGGATAAGATAAAGATGTGTAACGTATCTCAAGCAGCAAAGAGCTTACCATGCCTTCTTTCCATTTTATTGTTGTAGCCGTAATCTTTGTAGGTCTGTCTTCAAGGAAGGTATACGTCTTTGAGAGCTTTGAATTTTCAAAATAAGGATTGGGCTTAAAGTTCTGTGAAAATGAAGAGGTCATCAGCATTCTGCAGCCCCAGAAAACATGATATCTAATGTACTAATTAATTTCATTGTTGAGAGAGCGAGAGAGAGTGGTGAACTCACAAACGTGATTGAATGACCCGATTTCACATCCTTTGAGTCTTCGACATCAATAGAACTTACAAATTTGAGAATCTAGCATGAAAAGGGGCAGTAACATTATGAGATTCAGATCAGAAGGTAAGAATCCATTCAAATTGTACTTTGACAGTTTATTTAGATGAGATTTTACTAATTTAAGCGGATGGTTAATATTGGAGAAACAGTAACGTAACAAGTTGTAGTGGGTTGTTTAGAAGTTTAAATGAAACAAATTAGGATCAAACCTTTTGGTCCTCTTCAGTGAGAAGGTTACCAGGAACAGGATGACTCAAAACTGCAAGCAGATGAGATAAGTTATACTGTATGAAAAATATTTTGGAAGTCAAGCGATTGCAAGGAGAAAGGATAGGATGGGATTACTAACAGCAGTCAACCAGAAGTCAGAAATAGAGCTAATAACATCATTTCGTTTATCATAGACAGGCTTGCGGATCTCGTTGTACTTCTGTTCTACTTCCAACACTTCGTCGCTTGCTTTTTCATTGATCTGCTAGCAAAATTGATATATCATTCAACATGTAAAACCAAGAGCTACACATGTTATCTTACAGTTAAACAACAGAAGAAAAGCTTCTAGCGATTGATCCAAGTTAATTATTGCGAAACTGCCGAAGTTGATTTGCATCTCTTCTGATTAGATTGTACCCTGAATGATTAAGCTTTTGGTGTGCATTCAGGAAAATCTCGGACACATAGCGATATCATGTATGCATATAGCATACAAATCCAAAGCTCCCAGAAGTGCATAGATTTGCATCTTGTATTCTTCATATACTCTTCATACAAGTGAACATGATTTTCAATTTATTGTGAAGGGAGCAGACAAAGATATGTAGGGGGGAGCGCATAGACGCTAGCCTGCTGAATCCATAATGAGAAATATCATCATCTATTAATCTTGCTGGATTCCATATATCCACATTATGATCATTAAGAGAGGTCCTTAGAACTGAACTATGACAATATTGGGTATAACTTAATCAGACAGAATTCTTAAAGAAGTTTTTGGAGTAGACATCTATTAAAAGAAGGAAAGAGACTTGAATATTCAATTGAACAAAGAATAAGCATTAAGTCAAACAGCTATCAGTTCTAGAACTGAGGTCCACAGAAAAGTAGCATGCTCTAAATTCTTAACTACATCAAGAAAGCTAAGGTAGTACATGACCAGTGGACAACAACATCTTAGTATAATTCCACAAGTGGAGTACATGACCAGTGGAGATCTCTCAAATTTTTGTTTCCATCTGAAAGAAACACAGAACATGCTGAAAGTCAAAATTTGACGAATTTATCTGAATATATTCATAGAAAAATGCTTCGATGAGGTTTGGCAATTGGATTTCCTCAAGGAAGACAGGACTTTTTATACTCTTTATTATTCTTCTAACATTTTCTACTCTACCATAAGAACAACAACAATAACAACTACCCAGTATAGTCCCACAGGGTGGGGTCTGGGGAGGGTAATATGTACGCACGCCTTACCCCCACCCGAAAGGATGGAGAGGTTGTTTCCAATCGATCCTCGGCTTAGAAAAAGAAAAGGAAAGACAAACAAAAACAAAAACAAAAGAGTATTAGTAACTTCAGGAGAAATCACAATACATAATTATGTAAACATAGACCATAAGTAACATGACATGCAAAAGGGAAATGTAAACAAAAACAGAAGTAAAAGGACATCCACAAATATTAATTTAGCCACATTCAGTAAATAAAATAAAATGCAGTACCAACAACCACCACCTAAAAGTCTCTATCCTACATCCCTGATACTAGACCTCCAGACTCTCCTATCAAGGGTCATGTCCTCGGAAATCCGCATACTAGCCATGTGCCTAATCACCTCTTCCCAATACTTCTTTGGCCTCCCTCTGCCTCGACTCGCGCCAATCACCTCCAAACGATCACAACTCCTCACCGGGGCATCTGGGCTTCTCCTCCGTACATGCCCGAACTACCTGAGCCTCGCCTCCCGCAACTTCCCATCCACTGGGGCCACACCCACCTTTTCCCGAATAACTTTATTCCTGATCTTATCTAACCTGGTGAACCCGCACGTCCACTTGAGCATTCTCATCTCCGCAACCTTCATTCTCTGAACATGAGATTTCTTCACCGGTCAGCACTCCGCCCCATTCAACATGGCAGGTCTAACCACAGCTCTATAATACTTCTCCTTGAGTTTCTGTGGCACTTTCTTGTCACACAAGACTCCTGATGCAAGCCTCCATTTCGACCACCCTGCCCCTAAACGATGAGTGACATCCCCGTCGATCTCTCCATCCCCCTGGATCACCGACCCCAGATATTTGAAATTGTCCCTCTTGGCGATGGCCTGAGATCCAAGCCTCACGACCCTACCTACTTCTTCTTCGCTCGACTCTGCGCTAAACTTACACTCCAGGTATCTGTCTTAGACCTACTTAGTTTGAAACCCTTAGACTCGAGAGTCTGTCCTCCAGACCTCCAACCTCTCGTTGACACCGACCTTCATCTTGTCTATCAAGATTATGTCATCAGCAAATAGCATACACCATGGCACATCCCCTTGAATATGGCGAGTCAGAGCATCCATTACCAAAGCAAAAAGGAGAGGGCTAAGCATAGATCCTTGATCGAGCCCCATAACCACCGGGAAATGGTCTGAACCGCCATCCACCGTCCTAACCCTAGTCTTAGCTCCATGGTACATGTCCTTGATCACTCTGATGTAGGCTTCCAGGACACTCTTTGCCTCCAGGCACCTCCATAGCACCTCCTTAGGACCTTGTCGTACGCTTCTCCAAGTCGATGAACACCATGAGTAGATCCTTCTTCTTATCCCTGAACTGTTCCACCAATCTTCTGACTAGGTGGATAGCTTCTGTAGTAGAACGGCAGGCATGAAGCCGAACTGGTTCACGTAGATAGACGTCATCTCCCTCACCCTCGCCTCCACCACCCGTTCCCAAATTTTCATGGTGTGGTTTAGTAATTTAATACCCTATAGTTGTTACAACACTGGATATCCCATTTGTTCTTATACAAGGGCACCACAGTGCTCCACCTCCACTCCTCCGGCATCCTCTTAGTCCTGAAGATTACATTGAGCAACCTGGACAACCACTCCACTCCTGCCATACCTATGCTTTTCCAGAACTCCACCGGGATTTCGTCTGGCCCGGTCGCACGACCCTTACTCATCCTACGCAAAGCCTCCACTACCTCCCCACCCTGATGCGCCTGCAGTACCCAAGGTCTCTTTGACATTCTGAGTACCCCAACTCCCTTAACTCTAAGTCTCAATCCCCTTCCTCGTTAAGCAGGTCACGAAAGTATGCCTGCCACCTCTTCTTGATTAGGGACTCCCCCATCAGGACTCTGCCATCCTCATCATGCACCTCACTTAGTCTAGGTCGCGCCTTCCTCTCCTTCACTTTAGCCAACCTGAATAACTTCTTGTCCCCGCCTTTCTCCCCCAATAAGAAATTAATAGGAATTAACACATCTCATACTTCCAATTTTCTTCACATTTTAATGCTCGAATTTGGACATTTTCTCAATTTAGAAATAAACCAATGATCTTTATATTCACATAAAGAACAAGCAACCGTATCATGGTCTTCCAAACTTCTCATATCACAGTCACAGATAATCTCGACAAGTTTTCTAAATAGAATAAAAATTGAATCTTTAAAATTATGGAGTTTTAGCCACTGTCTAATTCTCTATAATAAAAATTCAATCTTTTCTTTAAGTAATTCTCTACATTTATTACCCTTTTTAACGGTTTTAAAAAATAAATAAAAAATTTACCTTCTCGAGCTCGTCTTGTATCTATTGCAATTTTTCAATGGAAAAAATGACCTTTTCATCAATAATATTGTGGTTTTCCTCATCCACTTTCTGCTTCTTCCCTTTGTCTGCCCCCATTTAAACACAGAGCAGCTGAGGAAGAGAGCTGCTGCTTCTCAGTGTCTCTAACTGCTAATTTCTAGATTCTGCTTAAACCCTAAATGGCCCTGTCTGTTTGAGACAAGACATGTTGTTTTAGGGTTTTAGGAGAATCAATAAGAGATTGACACGTGTACTTTTTCTGACTTTGACACAGGTATAAATTATCAAATTACTCCCTCCGAACCCATTTATGTATCGTTTAAACTAAACCTGACAAACGGGTCGGGTCGAACCGGTTTCGGACTGGACCGGTATAAATCGTGACCGGACCGGCCCGGTTAATAAGGGGCCGAGTGGGCTGGGTTCGGGGGGAGGGGGTTGGTTCGTTTGGGTTTTTTGTAGTTGGAACCAGACCAGACCGACTCGGTATTGATGAACAGTGGACCGAACCGGGTAAACCAGCCCGGCCCGGCATGGTACAACGGTAATTTTTTTAAAAAGAATTTTGAATTTTTTTGGGGCCCATAAGACCGTTGGCAACGGTCAAAATCGTTCCAGATCCGTTGGCCAACGGCTATTTTTTAAAAATTGGCAATTCTTTGGTTATTTTGTTGTATTTATTAATTTACAATATTAACCCTTCTTAAAATCTATAAATACTTCTCCCTCTTCTTCATTTCTTCACTCAAAATTCATATCTCAATCTCAATTCTCAATTTCTCAATTTCTCTCTTCCCTTCAATTTGCAAGATTTCATATTCTAATTTTATAATTTTTATTTTGCTCTCTTTTCTTGAGTTTAATTTACCAAAAATTGTCATTTGAAAATTGAAATTCGAAGTTTGAAGTTCGTGGTAACACCGGAATTGCGTAAGTAAGTGCTCAATTTATTGTCGAATTCGGTGCACTCCCTCCAACTCTTTCTCTTATTTAATATTTTAATTGCATATTTAATTTTAGCTTATACTTTAATTTTTATAATATGTTTAATGCTGCTAAAAGAGCGTGTAGAAAAGTTACTGGTAGGGGTAAAAATAAAAAAGAGGTAGTCCTATAGCTTTCGGTAGTAATAGTAATGAGCCAGTAACACATATTTCTGAATCGTCGCCTATTGATAATGTAGAGATAGATTATGAACAATTACAAGAAGATTTTGGATTAGAAGATAATGAAATTGGAATACAAGATGAGATACCACCTACACCTACTAGTGGAAATGTTGGTAGTATTGGAGTTGGAGTTGCTAGTGCTACAAAGGGTAGTAGACCACCAGTGGCTCCGACTTCTAATCTAATAGAAGAAGTCCGGTATGATTTTTTTTTAAATAATAGAAGGTACAAATAGAGTTAAGTGCAAACTTTGTAACGAAACTTTTAAACATTTGACCGGAGGAAATTTAGGAGGGACTGAGACACTTACAAGACATATGAGATCTGACCATCCCATAGAATGGGGCAATAATGAGGATGGAAGTGAAACAACTATTAACCCTAATACTGAGGTCTAGTAAAATATGATAAAATGAGGGATCGTGAGGAATTAGCAAAAATGATTTCTTTGGGTTGTCTACCTTTTTCTTTTGCTTCTTCATCGTATCTTATTATGTATATTCAAAGGATTTACAATCCTTTATTTAAAGGTATCCCAAGAAGTACTTGTAGATCAGATATCTTTAGACTTCATGGACAATATCAAACATACATACGTTATTTGTTTAGCCATATTCCATCTAGAGTATGTCTAACTTCTGATATTGGCCATGTTGTTAATGGAAATGATTATTTGACAATTACATGCCATTGAATAGATGATAATACTTGTATGCAAAAACGTATTATTGCTTTTAAATATGATGAAGATCAGAGTCATATTGCTACGTTTATAAGTAGTACTATTGTTGAAGTTGTTGAATTTTATAATCTAAACCAAAAAGTTTTGTGTATGTCTTTTGATAATGCTTCAACAATAATGCCGCAGTTTCAATTTTAAAATTGCATTTGCAACCAGCTCTTGATGATATTTTTCATGCTAGGTGTGCATGTCATGTTTATAATTTAATTGTTAAAAGTGGCCTTGATTTATTTTCAGTTGAGATTACTCATGTTAGAAGAGCAGTTGGTGTTATTCATGGAAATAATAGACAATCTAGAATAAAAGAATTTAAGACTAAGTGTATCCAGTATAACCTTGCACCTAGATTCATGCCAGACGAAATTGTTACTTGATGGAATTATACATATATATTTTTAAAATGTTGCTACAAATATAGATTTTCCAATAACTGAAGTTGCTAATGTACATTGTACTGATCCTAGGCGTATGTTAACAAGTGATACTTGGGAGGTCATTAATGATGTTGTTAAACTTTTACATAAATTTTATACTGCTGCTGTTGTGTTTTCTGGCGCATATTACCGCACTATTACTTTGGCTTTAGTACATATAACTGAAATTTCTTTTCTACTATCTGAATTTAAGAAGAAAGAAAAATATAAGGATGATGTTGAAAAAATGCAAGCAAAATTCAAAAAATATTTCTTTCTAATTCCTCCGATTTACTTAATTGGTGCAGTTTTAAATTCTTCTATTAAAATGTCTAATTGTCACCAATTAATGAATGCTTTATATGCTTATATGGAGATTGGAGAAATTGAAACCCCAAATTTATATGATTCTATGAACAAGCTAAATGAATATTTACAACAACTATATAATTAGTTATGCAAATGAATGTGATAATACTGCTCGTACTTCTGGCAATGTTATGCAATGTAGGAGTTCTGCTAATGTGGATGATGATGGCCTTGATAGTTTTAATATTTTTTCCTACATTTTCTAACACTCAAACCAGTAGCATGAATATTGATGAGCTTTAATTCTACTTGCAGAAGCAAAAGGAGCCTCGCACAAAGGAATTTTCACCGTTGGGATGGTGACATGAAAATGAAAAGCAATTTCCTGTTCTTTTCGCTATGGCTCGGGACGTGCTGAATGTGCCAATTTCTACTGTTGCATCGGAGAGTGCATTTTGCCAAGCAAGACAACAACTTGGAGACACCTGCCACTCATTGAGACGCAATGCTTTGGAAGTTTTAGTATGTTTCAGAGATTAGATTAGATCGGAACGAAGAAATAAAGGAAAGGATAGCCCAAAAGACAAGGAACTTGGAGATATATTAACCCATGGAAACCCATCCGAATTTAACACGCCAGAAGAAGGTCAATCGATTCATATTGATTATGATGAACTTGCGAGGGCGATGCAAAATATTTGAAATTACTACTTTACTAGTTTACTTGTTAGAAAAAATGTAAACATTTCATTTTCTACTTTTTCAATTTGAAATTAAGAAATAAAGTAGCACTTGCGATAAGTGCAATTTTTTCCCATCTTACTTGTATTCATTCAATTATTACAAAGTATTAATATAACTTAATAGTTATACTATACATAATTCCAAAAAAAAGTGAAAATATACTAAACTCGGCCCGGCCCCCTCAACCCATAACCCGTATGGTTCAATTTTTACCCGAACTAACCCAGCCCGCTACGAACTCGTTACTGTGCAACCCTGACGGGTAAAAAAAATGACTCGGACCGGCCCGGTTGGCCCGTTAGACAGGCTTTGTTTAAACTTTAGCAAGGTAAATACTTTCTTACATCGGGTGCAATGGTGGAGCCACCCTTAACACCCCTTCGTCGAGAAGTAACACGGTGTATATAGATATTTTAGGTATTTTTCTCTTAAAAATTGAATATTTATAATGGGTTGATAACCTTTGACTCAAGACAAATTCTTAGTGCAATGGTTAAGGGGTATCAAAAACTACAGAAGGTTGCAAGTTCTATTCCTCATAATAGTAACTTTTTCTTTTTGACACCCTTTTGTATAATTTCTGGCTCCGCCACTGATCGGGTATTTACACCAAACTATATTAACTCACTATGGTTAATTAATTTAATTAGATAAGAATATAAGTAATTTACCATAGTTAAATGATTGAAGTCCATATACAAAACATATGTCATATATCTATTGGTTCGATGTAAACATCTAGTACGGATAAGTTTTTACCCTTAGCAGGTCCACTAATTACAAAGTAGTAATTTATTAAATTAACCTTGTCAATTTTTTGTTTCATCTCAAGTTATTATTGCTCATCCTATTTGAAAGTGAGTATTATTACTTCCTTTTACTCCCTAATTGCAAGGATAAGCTGGAAAAAAATCATTAATCGTATATTTTTCTAAATCAGCAACTACTTTGAAATATCTTTTTAACTAAAATGATATTTACTTAGAGCTCGTTTGGACATTATATTTTTTTCACTCTTTTGAAATTTGTATTTGGCCATAAAATTTTATTTTTCACTTGAAGATGCATTTTGGAACTTTTTAAAAATCTGAAAAACTCCAAAACGCTATTTTTCAAAATTTTCGCTCAGATCACTCACAAAACTTCAAAAACAACCCAAAATTATTATTTTGGAAAAAATCGAGTTTGTATATTAAAGATGATGTGTCGTGACACGTGGACTAGTCAAATAGCCAAAGAGTTTAATTAGCTAAGAGATGCAGGCGGCAGCAGATACGAGCAAAAGTAGCAGAAGAGGCACGGACGGTTATTCAAGTGCCTCAGCAACCGTACCTATTCAGGTCATTTAAAGCTTAGAGATTGCGAAAAATCAAGGGAACTAATCTGAGAGCATACGAAGGTCCAAATACAACATTTAATGAGTATTAAATACCGAAGACGTTAGAGAATATGTGTTTAATGTATATGATTGTGTAACGTAACATTTAAAGTCATTAGTTGCTCATTATAGCCTCGTTATAACGAAGGCAAGGTGATAGGTTAATGTCTATTAAGTTGGTCATTGGGGGTTGTGTCCTCAACGTCATCAGCGCTTACGCGCCGCAAGCGGGCTTAGACGTGGAGGCTAAGAGGCGCTTTTGGGAGGACTTGGATGATCTGGTGAGTAGTATTCCCCAATCTGAGAAGTTATTTATTGGAGGGGACTTCAATGGTCATATTGGGGCGGATGCTGGTGGTTATGGTGAGGTGCACGGTGGTTTCGGCTTTGGGGTTAGGAACGGAGGAGGCACTTCACTGCTTGATTTCGCCAGGGCTTCCGAGCTTCTGATTGCGAACTCGACATTTCAGAAGAGGGAGGAGCATTTGGTCACCTTCAAGAGTTCGGCGGCGAGGACTCAGATTTATTACATCCTTCTCAGAGCGATAGGGGTATGTGCAAGGACTGCAAGGTTATTCCGGGAGAGTCCCTTTCGACTCTTCATAGACTCCTAGGGATGGATGTCGGTCTCTGGGTGAAGAGGAAGAGGAGGGGTGCTCGGGGACAACCGCAGATTAGATGGGGTGTTTTGACTAAGGAGAAAGCACAGGAGTTGGAGAGGAGGTTAGCTGAGGGCGGAGCTTGGAGAAGTTCTGGGGAAGCGGACGCTATGTGGTCAGAGACGACGGACTTGGTTAGGGAGGTAGCACGGGACGTGCTCGGGGTAGCCAAGGACTATTCAGGCAGACATCAGGGTGACTGGTGGTGGAACGATGTAGTCGAAGGAAAAGTGGAGGTGAAGAAGGCGGCGTTTGCTAAGTTGGCAGGGAGCACAAGCGAGGAAGAATGAAGAGCGATCAGGGAGATCTACAAGGTGGCGAGGAAAGAAGCAAAGCTGGCGGTTACGGAAGCTAAAAATGCGGCGTTGGGTCGCATGTACGTGGAACTAGGGGAGAGAGGGGGGGACAGAAAGTTATTTTGGTTAGCTAAAGCAAGGGAAAGGAAGGCAGGTGATCTTGACCAAGTTAGGTGCATCAAGGGCGAGGATGGTAGAGTTCTGATGGGGGAGTCTCAAGTCAAGCAGAGGTGGCAGGCGTACTTTCGAGACTTACTTAACAAGGAGGGGGATCGTAACATAGATCTAGGGGAGTTGATGCATTCAGAGCAACATAGAGACCTTGGGTACTGCAGGCGCATTAGGGCGGCGGAGGTCATGGGGGCTTTGCGTAGGATGAGTAGGGGTCGAGCGACCCGGCCTGACGAGATTCCAGTGGAGTTCTGGAAGTGTATGGGTAGGTCAGGAGTGGAGTGGATCTCCAGATTGTTCAATACGATCTTCAGGACCAAAAGGATGCCGGATGAGTGGAGGTGGAGTACAGTGGTGCCCTTGTACAAGAACAAAGGGGACATCCAGTGTTGCAACAACTATAGGGGTATCAAATTAATAAGTCACACCATGAAAGTCTGAGAGCGGATGATCAAGGCGAGGGTGAGGGAGATGACATCTATATCGGGGAACCAGTTCGGTTTCATGCCGGGTCGTTCCACTACAGAAGCTATCCACCTTGTCAGGCGGCTGGTGGAGCAGTTCATGGATAAGAAGAAGGACCTGCACATGGTGCTTATCGACTTGGAGAAGGCGTATGACAAGGTCCCAAGGGAGGTGCTATGGAGGTGCTTGGAGGCGAAGTGCGTGCCAGAAGCGTACATCAGAGTAATTAAGGACATGTACAATGGAGCTAAGACTAGGGTTAGGACAGTGGGTGGTGACTCAGACCATTTTTCAGTGGTTATGGGGCTCCATCAAGGATCGGCGCTTAGCCCTCTCTTGTTTTCCTTGGTGATGGATGCTCTAACCCGTCATATTCAAGGGATGTGCCTTAGTGCATGCTATTTGCTGATGACATAGTCTTGATAGATGAGACGAGGGTCGGTGTTATTGAGAGGTTAGAGGTATGGAGACAGACTCTCGAGTCTAAAGGTTTCAAAATAAGCAGATCTAAGACAGAATACAGGGAGTGCAAGTTTAGCGCCGAGCCGAGCGAAGTAGGCAGGGACGTGATGATTGGATCTCAGGTCATCATCAAGAGGGAAAATGTCAGATATCTTGGGTCGGTGATTCAAGGGGACAGAGAGATTGACGGGGACGTCACTCATCGTATAGGAGCGGGGTGGTCAAAGTGGAGGCTTGCATCAGGAGTCCTGTGTGATAAGAAAGTTCCACATAAACTCAAGTGGAAATTTATAGAGCTGTGGTTAGACCTGCAATGTTGTATGGGGCGGAGTGCTGGCCCGTGAAGAACTCTCATGTTCAGAGAATGAAGGTTGCGGAGATGAGGATGCTCAGGTGGATGTACGGGCTCACCAGGTTAGATAAGATTAAGAATGAAGTTATTCGAGAGAAGGTGGGGGGCCCCGGTGGATGAGAAGATGCGAGAAGCGAGGCTGAGGTGGTTCGGGCATGTGCGGAGGAGAAGTCCTGATGCCCCCGTGAGGAGTTGTGAGCGGCTGACGATTGTCGGCGTTCGGCGAGACAGACGGAGGCCTAAGAAGTATTGGGGAGAGGTGATTAGGCATGACATGGCTAGAATGCGGGTTTCCGAGGACATGACCCTTGATAAAGTCTGGAGGTCTAGTATCAGGGTTGTAGGATAGGGGCCCCTAGAGTTTTTCGTACTCCTCACCCGGGGTTGGGTGAGGCTTGGCAAGGCTATCCACAGATGATTTGTGTTTTGGCTTGTGTCTCCCTTATGGTAGTTATTTATGGTAGTTACTGTGTTATATTATTGCATGCTATTTTATTTGTGTTTCTTATGTTTAGATAATTATTTATATTATTTCTGCTGGAATTACTAATGCTCTCTTGTTTTTGTCTTTCCTTTCCTTTACCGAGCCGGGGGTCGATTGGAAACAGCCTCTCTGCCCTTTCGGGTAGGGGTAAGGCTCGTCTACATATTACCCTCCCCAGACCCCACTTTGTGGGACTATACTAGATAGTTGTTGTTGCTGTTGTTGTTGTTGTTATAACGAAGGCAAGGCTCATATTTCCAAAAATAGCTATAAAAGAGGGGAAAACAAATAATTGCGAGGACACGAAATATTATTGGAATACACTCTGATTTACTTGCTTTCTGATCATATTATTCTCAAATTTCTTGCTTTATATACTTTTTTAATTATCAGTAACTCGTGTTCTTCTAAAATTCTAGCTTTGACTAAAAATCTATTTTTTGGTTAAATAAATTGGTTCCGTTACCGGGAATCTGATCATCTATTTCTTTCAACTATGGCAAACAATAATGATAACACTTAAGGAAACCAGGAGAATCAACACCAACAAGTTCAGGGAGATCAACAAAATATTAACCTTGTTCCTTCTCCACATAATTCTCCACTGCAATCTCGTGAAGGCTCTCTTGAGGGATCTAATGAAAATGGACAGGATCAATCTGTAGATGTTGAAAGTGTAGATGAAGCTTTACAAAAAGTAAATGTTGCGCATGTCAATAAAGTTTTTCAGGCTTTAGTTAATCATTTATCAGCTGCACCACCCACACTTACACCCAATAACAACACTTTAGAGAATCCTCGTTCTAGGCTTGTTAATTCAGGAAGCGGAGCAACCCCCAGTGAACCACAGGAGAGAGAACCGGGTAATTTAGTAAATTCTCATTTGCCAAATTTAATACTCACCCTGCAGAAACAGGTCAAGGCGCAAAATGACCGCATAAAGCAAATACCTGGGGTTCCACCTATAATCAAAGGAGTAGTATGGATAAGTATTCACAACAACCCTAGAAGCCAAGTGATGCTCCCCTTCCAATTCCAAAGAAATTCAGAATGCATGACTGATAGTAGGCTATATAGTTGATGTTTATACCTTAATATGATTATACTTTGTTGTTTTTCTATATATAAATTGCTAATAAAATGCTCTAAATAGTGTTATTTTGTTTCACATGGAATAGTATATGAAAGGAAGAAACAAGGAGTGTTTTAGAGGTGATATTGTGAAGAAAACACCCACTCGAGAAGTACCCGAGCACAAAGAAGCAAAAATATCCTGGGGAAGAAGGCAACCACGGCCTCGGTGGAACGCGGTGAACCGCAGCAGATTAATAAAGCGAGCCAGAGAAGTCAGCATTCACCGCTGTCGACCGCGATTGGCCGCGACCGCGGTGCACTGATCATTCGGCTGGAAAGTTGAGGACCAAAGTGTAAAATCGTGGAAACTTTTGTAACCGAGTCCCCACGTCCGCTTTTCTCCGCCCGCAACCCAATAAGTTGGCAAAGCCAACACAAGATTAGGGCCGTCCCCTTCATTCTATGCTGACCCCGGCCCGGGCTGGCTTCTTGGGAAGCCCGTTCCCGCCGCGCTCACGGCCCGGCTGGCCTGCCAGCGGTAGTGGGAATTCTCCCGTTCCCTGGTCAAAGACTTGGTTGGATGCGAGATCTACTCCACGAGGAGCGGTACGGACGTAGATGATATCATCACGACCCCTCTTTTCGTACCGCTAGGGATGCTTAACGCCACTTCGCCAACTGGCGTTACCTGCGCTTTCGTGTCTCTCAGTGTGGTCAGCACTGGGTGTTTCCGAGCAGAAACCCCTTATAAGCTTTAGAAACTCGCCCAACTAGGTCAAAATGATTTTGGGATTACTTTTGTAAGAAGAATAAGTGTGAGAGATCACCCAAAACATCATAATTCTTTATTTCTTCTATTTTTCTTGCAATTCTTCTATTATGAAAATTTTAGTAGTTTTATCTTACATTGTTATGAGTAGCTAAATACTTTAATCTAAGGTTTTGGTGGAACTCGTTGGGGATGTCTTGGTTGTTACATTAATATTGTTTTGAATTGGTTGTTCATTTCTATTTATTCATCTATGTTTTGATTGTAGTTAGTTGAAAGGGTCCTCAATTATCCGTTCATATTTATTATGTATCTGCTTGAGAGAGAGTGCATATTTAGGTTGTTGTTTGAACAACATAACTCCCAGAGTATAGACGAGAGCTATAACCGAGGGTTTAGAGGTTGGATTAGAGACAAAGATACCTCGGGTGCAATCTAAAAGAACTGTAATGTGAATCTAGCGAGTGCAGCTTGAGAGCGCGCGTCTAGTAAATTATTATAATTGCTTGAGAGAGATTTATGATAGCTGGAGAGTTCTTGATTGATATAGACAACTAAGGCATCGTTATAAGAGACATACAACCAAGGAAATCACCAAGGGGGGAAACCATTACCTTAGACCTTATTCCAACTTTTTACACATCAAGCACATTTAATATTTAGCTGTTAATTATTTTCAGTTTTTAGTTGTTAGAGATATCAACAATTGTGAACTACAAAGTTTGGGGAAATTGATTCTGTGAATTTAGTAAGTCCGACAAAAGTAATTTATAGGTTAATTCTCTGTGGTTCGACTATGGGCTGAATTACTCAGACTATATTTGATACGTCTGTGTGTGTCTTTTTATAAGTTATAGTTTGATGTTATCAAATTTTGGCGTCGTTGCCGGGGATTTAACGGTGTTATCAATTACAATTGAAAGAAGTACAAAAATTCTAAGTGTAGTCAGTTTTTCTATACCCAATCTCTCTATTGAGATTCTAACATTTGAACTCTGATGGAAATTAGGTGTATGCCTAGAAGTTCTTCGAGGACTGGAGAACTACTAGAAGGACTCTCAGACCCCGAGAAAACATTCAGGGTATTGAACCGTGCCAACAAGAGACTTCAACAATCTCAACAATCACACCGGCTCGAATTTGACATGGGTGACGTAGATAAAGTCCGCGGAAACGTCAAGAATGAGCCAGCTGGCCTAAATGCCAGAGGGGTGGCACCTCTTGTGCCTGAAGCTACACTTTATGATTGGGCACAACCCATAGCTGATAACCTGGCAATTTCCATAGCTTTACCTGACATCCAAGCAGCAGATAACCCAACAATATGCTGCATTTACAGCACAATAAAGGATTGTTCTTCGGGTCAACATTGAAGACCCGCATCAACACTTGAATTTTTTAGTCAATTTGTATGACTCAAAGGCAGCCAAATGCGACTCCGGACGCTATTAAGTTGCTACTATTTCAATTCTCTATAACTGGGGAAGCTCAGACGTGGCTAAATTCGTTCCCAATCTGCTCTATTACCACCCGGGAGGAGTTAGTGAAGCAATTGCTGAACAAGATCTATCTGCCTAACAAGACTGCAAGACAGATTGATGAAATATTGCAGTATAAGCAGCAGCCAACTGAGTCCTTGCAAGTAACATAGGAAAGATTTAAAGGGATGCTGGTGAAGTGTCCTCACCATGACATTCCAGACTAGATGCTTGTCTATAGAATCTACATGGGGCTAGCTGACAATTTGAAATTAAATGTGGATGCTTCTGCTAGTGGTGCATTTTTTAGCAAGACATTCATTGAGTGTAAAATACTTCTTGATAAGATGTCACAAAATTCCTAATAGATGACTATAGGTACAACTCTGGCACCCATAGTGCATTCAGTTCCTCTTGACCCAAGTAATTCACATGCAGAGAACATGGCCATACTCATGACCCAGATGAGCATATTGATGAGATGGGTACAAAACAGGTGCACACTATTGATACAACAAATGGAGGATTGTGTACACCGTGTATTAATTAGTCTTATGTGTGTTCATGGAGCGGAGAAGGTGAAAATCAAGGGGCACGAGAAGATATGAATTATGTCAACAACTATGGGGCCAGAGACAAGGAGCATAGCAGTGGAGACCGTGGCAAAATCAGCAGTACATGCCTAATATGCAACAGCCTGGGGGTATGCACCCGAAAAACCAATTAGTGCTAGTACTATATCAAAAATCACAGAGCTATCCACAACAAAGTCAACAACAATTAACATACCAACCACCCCCTCAGCAGCAAGATAAAAACATGGTGGAAATCAGGGATATGCTTCAGCAACTCATTGGGACAAATAATAAAGTGCAGGAAAAATTGGCAGCGGATGATTTAGCCATATAGAATATTGAAACGCAGCTGGGTCAACTGTCCTTGTCTTTGAACAACCGTCCTCAGCAAACCTTGCATGCAGACACAATTATAAACCCCAAGGAGAAAAACTCGAATCAGCTTATGGCGGTAAGTCTCCGGAATAGGAGAGAGTTATGAAATTGCACAAGTTAACAAGGATACTACGCCCGCCACTCCAGTTCAATTAGAGGTAGAGCAACCAATAGAACTTACTGAAGTGGTGGTTGAGCAAAGTCAGGAGGAAAAGGGTAAAGAAAAGATGAATCAGCAAGTTGCAGAACATGTGGCACCTCTTGTGCCAGAAAATTCTAATAAAGAGAAGCCAGTAAGCAATGCACAAAGGGTGATACCTACACCCTTCCATCAAAGATTAGTTAACATAAAAGAAGGAAGTTCAATACAAGAAATTCATGGAGTTGCTGCGTCAAATTCAGTTGAATATTCTTTTGATGAATGCCTTGAGGGAGATGCCTAGTTATGCCAAGATGATGAAAGACCTAATGTCACAGTAGTTTGATTTTCAGGACTTTCCACTGTGACTGTGACACAGACCTAAAGCGCAGTAATGACAAGACTGATGGCTCAAAAGATATCTTATCCAGGTAGCTTCACTATTCCATGCATAATTGGGATCTATGCCTTTTACAAAGGCATTGTGTGATCTGGGGGCTAGCATAAATCTGATGCCACTAGCTATGTACACTAAATTGGGCATCAGCAGAGCTAGACTGACTTCTATGCTGCTATAGCTGGCTGACCGCACTGTGAAAAGGCCAACTGGTATTCTGGATAATGTGTTGGTGCAAGTTAGGAAGTTTGTTTTCCCAGCGGACTTTGTTATTCTGGACTACCACGTAGATGAGGAGATACCTCTTATTTTGGGTAGACCATTTTTTGTGACTGGGAGAGCGCTGATCGATTGTAAGACCGGGGAACTAAAAATGAGACTGAACGATGAAGAAGTTATATTCAATGTTCAACAATCTATGAGGGGACCCAGTGAATATGCTAATTGTTCTTTAATGGAGGCAGTAGATGCGATCATCCAAGAAGATGATGTGACCCTGACTGTTAAAGATCCATTAGAGGCATATCTGACAAACTTAGAGGAAATGGATGGTGAAGGGTTAGGTGAATGGGTCATGGCACTTAAGGGTCGTGGATTCTGGACAAAGGAACCTCAGTTCGAGTCCCTTGAGCTTCAAAAAAGGGCTACTCCTCCAGCAAAGTCATCAATAGAGGAACCACCCAAGCTGGAGCTAAAGACACTCCCAAATCACCTCAGGTATGTGTTCTTGGGCCCTGATTCGACCTTGCATGTTATTATATCATCCAGGTTGCTAGATGTGCAGGTAAAATAGCTCTTGCAGGTACTGCAAGAAAACAAAAGTACCATTAGCTGGACCATGGCAGACATAAATGGTATCCAGCCCAGCCTTCTGTGTGCATAAGATTCTCTTGGAAGAGGGGCACAAACCTTCCAGAGAACATCAACGAAGGCTAAACCTAAACATGAAAGAGGTTGTAAACAAGGAAGTGATCAAATGGTTAGATGCAGGAATCATCTTCCCATCTCTAATAGCAGATAGGTCAGCCATGTCTAATGTGTGCTGAAAAGGGGGGAATGACTGATGTGCATAATGAAAACAATGAGTTCATCTCAACTCGTACAGTCACAGGGTGGAAGATTTGCATGGATTATCGAAAATTGAACACCGCCACCCGAAAGGACCACTTTCCCTTGCCTTTCATTGACCAAATGTTGGGCAGGCTGGCCAGGAGATCGCATTTTTGTTTCTTGGATGGATATTCAGGGTACAATCAAATATCAATAGCCCCCAAAGATAGAGAGAAAATATATTTCACCTATCTGTATGGCATCTTTGCCTTTTGGAGAATGACTTTTGGGCTTTGCAATGCACCAGCGACTTTTCAACGGTACATGTTGGCCATCTTCACATATATGGTGGAGGACATTATGGAGGTATTTATGGATGATTTCTCCGTTATGGAAGATTCATTTGAAGACTATCTTACAACTTATGCAGAGTGCTCAATAAATGTGTGGAGACAAACTTAGTGTTAAACTGGAAGAAGTGCCATTTTATGGTACAAGAAGGGGTAGTCTTGGGACATCGAGTATCCAATAAAGTAATTAAGGTCTACCATGCTAAGGTTAACGTGATTGAGAAGCTACCACCGCCCATTTCAGTCAAGGCGGTGAGATGTTTTCTAGGACACACCAAATTTTACCGGCGTTTCATAAAAGATTTTTCCAAAATTGCTAACCCGTTATGCAAACTCCTTGAAAAGGATCAGCCCTTTGTGTTTTCTAATGATTGCAGGTTGGCATTTGAGGAATTGAAAAATGAGTTGGTAACTACACCCATCATTGTTGCACCCAACTGGGAGAAACCATTTAAGCTTATGTGACGTAAGCGACTATGTTATAGGATCAGTGTTGGGGCAGCGGAAGGATAAGCTGATGCACCCGATTTACTACGCAAGCAGAACGCTAAGCGGTGCACAGCTCAACTACACTGTGACGGAGAAGGAGATGTTAGCGGTGGTTTTTGCTTTTGACAAGTTTCGATCATATCTAATTGGTTCTAAGGTAATTGTATACACTGACCATGCAGCTCCCAGGTACTTAATTGGGAAAAGAAGTCTAAATCGCGCCTAATTTGTTAGGTGCTGCTGTTGCAATAGTTTGACCTCAAAATTCATGACCGTAAGGTCAAAGAAAATCAAGTCGTTGATCATCTATCATGACTTGAAGGAGCTGAAAAATCAGTCGAGGTCGAAGAAATTCTAGAAACCTTTCCAGATGAGCAGCTGCTCGTAGCTAGCCTTGAGGATGCGCCATGGTATGCAGATTTAACAAACTACCTAGCATGTGGTATAGTTCCATATGACCTGCCGCATGTATTATTGGGACGAGCCTAATTTGTTTAGAATATTGTTGATAATATTATTCGGAGGTGTGTCCCCGAGTTAGAACAATTTTCGATTTTGTAGGCTTGTCACACATCAGCATACAGAGGACATTTTGAAGGGGTCAGGACAGCTGCAAAAGTGCTAGAGGCTAGATTCATTTGGCCAACTGTGTTTAGAGATGCATACCTCTAGGTAAAAGGCTGCAATGAATGCCTTCAGACTGGGAACATTTCCCGTCGCCATGAGATGGCAATGAACCCGATTCAAGAGGTAGAGGTATTTGATGTGTGGGGGATTGACTCTATGGGTCCGTTTATCAGCTCATTTGGAATAAGTACATCCTTGTTGTTGTGGACTACGTGTCTAAATAGGTAGAGGCTGCAGCGTTGCCCACTAATAATGCAAGAGTGGTGGTAGTATTTTTGAAAAAACCCATATTCACCCGGTTTGGGACACCAAGAGCATTCATCAATGACGGAGGACCTCACTTTTGCAATAGAGCCTTCGAGAACTTACTTGCTAAATATACGCCACAAGGTGGCTACCCCTTACAATCCGCAGACCAGTGGGCAGGTTGAAGTGTCAAACAGGGAGATAAAGAGTGTACTAATGAAGACTGTGAATGCCACATGAACTGATTGGGGGAAGAAGCTTGATGACGCACTCTAGGCCTATAGAACTGCGTTCAAAACACCAATAGGTTTGTCTCCATACAAGTTGGTATTTAGGAAGGCATGACATCTGCTTGTGGAGCTAGAACACCGAGCTCGGTGGGCATTGAAGCAATTGAACATGGATCCTAATGCAGCTGGAAAAAATCGACTAACAGAGTTGCATGAGGTGGAAAAATTTAGATAACAAGCCTTTGAAAGCATGAGGCTATGCAAGGAAAGAATGAAGAAGCTGCATGACAAGTACATTGTGGTCAGAGATTTCAAACCCAGTGACAAGGTATTACTATATAATTCAAGGTTGAGATTTTTTCCGGGTAAGTTAAAGTCCCGTTGGTCTGGACCATTTAGAGTGGTACAAATGTTTGCAAGTGGAACTGCTGAGATCGAATAAGAAGATGGGACAAACAAGTTCTCAGTAAATGGGCAAAGGTTGAAACATTACCTTGGAATAGCTGAAGAAAAAGAGGATGCTGTGGTGATTAATTTGAAAGAACCCGGTATGTGAAAGAAGAGTGATGATCAAGTACTTGCGTCGTGCCGTGACGTTAAACCAGGGGCTGCGTGGGAGGCAACCCCCGAATTGTAAATTGAAAAAAAAAATTAACGCCTGCAACACGACCGCAGTGAAGGCTAACATTCTGCCTCAGATTTTTCATTTCACCGCGACCGCGATGAAACAACTTTCTGCCATAAATTCCCAAACCCACCGTGGCCGTGGTGGACCGCAGTCGATCGCGGTGGGTACCAGGTATTCGGTAAATTTTTTTCTTTTATTAGTTTTTTGTTTTTTCTTTATTTTTATTTTTTTTCTCTTCTATTAATTTTAAAAAACTCCCTCCATAACCAAAACACCCATTCCCCCTCCCTAACTCTCATTCACTCTCTCTCTTTCTAAAACCCTAGCCCCCAAATCCATCCTCCTCCTCCTCCTCCTTCTCCTTCTTTTTCTTCTTCTTCTTCTTCTTCTTCTTCTTCTTCTTCTTCTCCTTCTTCTTCTTCTTCTTCTTCTTCTTCTTCTTCTTCTTCTTCTTCTTCTTCTTCTTCTTCTTCTTCTTCTTCTTCTTCTTCTTCTTCTTCTTCTTCTTCTTCTTCTTCAATCACACCCATCCCTATCCCCAATCTTGTTCTCTTTTGTCCATTAAGGTATGACTCTAAACCCTCCATCTCTTTTCTTTTTATGTATTGTTGTTATTCTAGGTTAATATAGTTATAATGTTGTAATTGTAGTAAATCTATTTGATTTTTTTAGTTTCTTCTTCTTGATTTTCAAGTTACTTTCATTTTGTTTTGAGGATATTGGTGAAGGGGCTATGAAATTGATGCTTGGAATGGCGTTGCTAGTGGGAGATTGAATGAAACAAGTGTGGGGTGTGTTGGTGCAGCTGTATAATTGATTTGGGTAGAGTTTTGATAGACCCATCAGGGCCAATGTGTTTGGTTAATGCCCTTCCCACGAAGTGTTTGGGGAATTGCCCCAATGGAGTTATAAGGAGCTAATGTGACATGGTGGTTGTTAAGTCTGAGTAACCTCCCATAGTCACACACATTCCTCTCTTATTATTAGGTGTTTACCTCTTTAATAGGAACTATGAGTTTATCTCGAAAGAGACGCAACACCGGGCCCTCTGCTAGTGGACAGGGAGGTTCCTCGAGAGCCCGGAGCTAGGCTAGTGCACCTCAATTAGACAACACTAGGTTTGTGTCCCAATCAGCTGAGAGTAGGTACAATTCGAATGCAAACAAGAAGTTGCAACATGAGGTGAAAATTGATCAGACAGTCTTACAGCGGGAATGCCCCATTAATTTTAATGAGCCGGGGAGGTGTCTGTTGGACATCTTCTCCGAAGTTCTAGGGAAGCCACCATTCAGCTAGTAAGGGAGTTCTATGCCAACTTACTGGAACATGATAATGGGATTGTGATGGTGCGCAATACCCCGGACAATGGAACCCTCAATGTCATCTGTAGAGTCTACCGGCTATCAGTGTTCAGGGCAGTCGATGATACCTATTGCACTTTCAGCAGTTCATGGGCCTTGTGGGGAACTCTTCTGGATATTATCTGTGTGCCGGAAGGAGAAAGCCTTTGGATCACGCCCAGAATTTTAACTCACACTGTTTGAGTTGGGAGGCTAAGTGTTGGCTCACAATTGTCAACAGTTAATTGTTGCCCTCCAACTACATGACGGATGTTAATCTACCACAGGCATCCGTAATCCACTACTTCATGGCCCACCGTGATTTTGATGTGGCCCGACTAATCCATTAGGAGATGTTTATTCGATTACCTAAGTTAATCAAGGGTCACTACTTCCTTTCCCTAGTCACCCGGCTGTGCTGCTTTGCTAGCGTCCCTGAAGACCCTCGGGTTAATAAGAGATTGCCAATGAAAGCCCCGTTATAGTCAAGCAAAATTAGAATTTGAAGAGAACCGATAGTGGATGTATGACTCTGATAACGGTTCAAATGATGATGAGGCTGCTGATGAAATATCTGAGGTTCCTCCTCCTCTGAGAGATTATGTGGAAGGTCCATCATAGCCACGCTGGAGCACCCGTATGAAAGCCTTGGAGCGGGATATGGCTGGGTTACATACCTCAGTCGCTGAGTTGGGTACCGGGTTGATGCGGTAGAAGAAAGTAAGTGAAGTCAGAGAAGAAATTCTTGGGCTGGTTGAGAGCTCTGGGACGCACCTGTAACGTGAACCCAAACACAATCTCCGATCAGGAGTAATCCTTCAGGGAAGTTCCTTTACCTCACTGCTCTTTAAATTTGCAAGCCATGGTGACATGTCTTCATTTTAAGTATGGGGTGGGATACTTTATTATGTGTTGTACTGTAAAACTTTGAATGTTTGATTTTGTTTGTTTGTCTTGCTTTGATTATTTTGATAGTAGAGCAATAGTTAATTAGGAAAGTACAATAGTTAGTGACTTGTCCCGACGACGTATCGCTTTTTGCAGGGTTCTTGAGGGACTAAGTCGAAAGGGAAAAAAAATGGAGACTCCTCCTGATGACGGATCCTTTATACAATTTTCTTGAGGGAAGTTAGTCTAGAGAAAACACGAAAAAGACTTTTGTTATTTTATTTTTTTAGGTAGTGTAACAATTCCCCCTTGGTTTTTCTTTAAATTACGATTCTTTTCTAAGAGTTTAGTTTGATATGTTTTTTTTTGTTTTTAAATTAGGACTAACCGGCTGTGAGCCAAATTCGAAGGAAAACCCTTAATGTTGATACACATGAGCACAATAGACACTAGAGTATAATGCCTAGCTTCATTGGTTGAATCCTTTAGAGTGCCTTAAATTTGTACTTCTATATCTCACTTGAACGCTCAAATGAGAGTATCTTGATAAACTAATCCGGAGTGAGTTATGTGCCATGTGTGTGTAAGTTTTTTTGTATTCCATGTTTCATATTTGATGCCTAGAACTTGTCCTGTGTGTTTGCAAAGTGAAATAGTAGTCTCTTTCAGTTTTAGAAGTAATATAGGCATTTCTTTGTTGAGCTAGATATATACAGTAAACCTACCTGAATGCAATACATGTTAGTTAACCCTGTTGAACCACCTATAAGCCTATTTATTTGGCAACCACATTACGCACTTTACTCAAATGTTTGAATAGCTTGCTGTTTGAACCCTTTTACCTCCCAATAAGCACTTGAATGGTAGTGGAAATATGCAAAAACAAAAGTGTGGGACGATTGAGATAGAAAAAATTGGAATTTTGAAAGCACAAAAGAAAAAGCAGCACGAAAAAAAAAGAGAAAAATATATGGGTCATAAATAGTTATAGTAGTTGATAAGGGGTGGCTTGTACAAAGTGCACCTAATGGATGGAGATGTTCTAAACAATGAGGTGGAGTGTTTGGTTGGCACAACTATGATCTTTAAGTTTAACGTAATTGTATTAAAAAGTGATTATGGAGGTTAGTCGCTATTCAAATATATCATACCAGTCCCTTAGCCTATATTACAACCAAGTAAAGTCCTATTGACCTTAGACTGATTGGGCTCAATTAGTAGAGTACTACACTATAGGCAAACCTATGGTGCATCTTTATGGCATATGAATGTTCTTCTGAGAGTGAGAAAAATTTGTCTATCTTAGTTCCTATTTGTTCTAATTATCATTATATGTGGAACTACTCTCTTGCGTGATATGAGGACATGTGATTCATAAAGGAAAGGTAAGTCTTGACTCTTGAATAAGAGTGGTTTGAGTAAGTGCTAATGTTGCATGGAATAAAAGGTTTGATTCTTGAGGTAAAAGTTGTTTAATACTAGGTGCAACGTTTTTACAATGTTCATGGTATGAGTCATTAAGCGAAAAAACTTTGGGAAGAAATTTTTGATGGAGTGAGGTGGATTTCTCGAGGACTAGCAATAATTTAAGTATGGGGTGTTGATAGTAGGCTATATAGTCGATGTTTGCACCTTAATATGATCATACTTTGTTTTTGTTCTATATATAAATTGCCAACAAAATGCTCTAAATAGTGTTATTTTGTTTCACATGGAATAGTATATGAAAGGAAGCAATAGGGAGTGTTTTAGAGGTGATATTGTGAAGAAAATACCCACTCGAGAAGTACCCGAGTACAAAGAAGCAAAAATAGCCTGGGGAAGAAGGCCACCGCGACCGCGGTGGAACGCGGTGAACCGCGGAAGATTAACATAGTGAGGCAGGGAAGTCAGCATTCACCGCGGTCGACGGCGGTTGGCCGCGATCATGGTGCACTGTTCGTTCGGCTGGAAAGTTGAGGGCCAAAGTGTAAAATTGGGGAAACTTTTTTAAAACCTTATACGCTTCAGAAACTAGCCCAGCTAGGTCGAAAACTAATTTTGAGATTATTTTTGCAAGAAGAACAAGTGTGAGAGATCACCCAACATATCATAGTTCTTTATCTCTTATATTTTTCCTGCAAGTCTTCTATTATGAATAATTTAGTAGTTTTATCTTACGTTGTTATGAGTATCTAAATACTTTAATCTATGGTTTTGGTGGAACCCGTTGGGAATGACTTGGTAGCTACATTAATATAGTTTTGAATTGGTTGTTCATCTCTATTTGTTCATCTATGTTTTGATTGTGGTTAGTTGAAAAGGCCATCAATTATCTGTTCCTATTTATTATGTATCTGCTTGAGAGAGAGTGCATATTTAGGTAGTTGTTTGAACAACATCACTCGTGGAGTATAGACGAGAGTCGTAACCGAGGGTTTAAAGGTTGGATTATATATAACGATACCTCGGGTGCAATCTAAAAGAACTGTAATGTGAATCTAGCGAGCGTAACTTGAGAGAGTGCATCTAGTAAATTATCATAATTGCTTGAGAGAAATTTATGATAGCTGGAGAGTTCTTGATTGATATAGACAACTAAGGCATCGCTATAAGAGACATACAACCAAGGAAATCACCAACTGGAGAAACCATTACCTTAGACCTTATTCCAACTTTTTAAACATCAAACATAGTTAATTTTCAGCTGTTAATTATTTTCAGTTTTTAGTTATTAGAGATATAAACAATTGTGAACTACAAAGTTTGGGGAAATTGATTCTGTGAATTTAGTAA
Source organism: Nicotiana benthamiana (assembly GCA_034376525.1). Taxonomy (NCBI): domain Eukaryota; kingdom Viridiplantae; phylum Streptophyta; class Magnoliopsida; order Solanales; family Solanaceae; genus Nicotiana; species Nicotiana benthamiana. The sequence goes on along the minus strand of CM067333.1, from coordinate 28,403,758 downwards.
GTCCGACAAAAGTAATTGATAGGTTAATTCTCTGTGGTTCGACTCTAGGTAGAATTGCTCAGACTATATTTTCTATGTTTGTGTGTGTCTTTTTATAAAGTATAGTTTGGCGTTATCACTGACATCCCAAAATACAATGGAATGATAGACCCATGAGACCACGTGTCCGCATTCACAATGGGTGTAAAAGGAAATGATTTGAACAAACAAGATATCAAATTAGTATTAGTCAAAACATTTGGTGAAAAACTCACCAAAGGGGCGCTAACATGGTATTCTCTCTTTCCTGAAAATTCTATAAACTCTTTTGCTGAGCTTGTAGATTCTTTCATGAAAGTACATTCGGGAGCTCAAAAGGTAGAAAAAAGAATGGAGGATATCTTCAAAATCAAGCAAGGGGATTCAGAATTACTTCGAGATTTCGTGGATAGATTTCAATGTGAACGAATGACTTTGCCACGCGTACCTAACAGCTAGGCAGCTATAGCTTTCACGAGTAATTTGAATGAAAAAAGTTCGGAGGCCACGAGGAGAATCAAGAAAAGCCTTCGGGAATTCCCTACAACAACATGGAATGATGTTTATAGCAGGTACAACACGAAGTTGCAGATTGAAGAAGATATTGTTCTACGATTCCAAAAAGAGAAAAAAGGATGGTTCGAGACCTGTAGAAACTGAAAGAAGGTTCGGTAAAAACATATACGAGCCTTATATGGGACATGTGGGAAAGGACTCACAGTCAAGGGAAGATAACCAAAGGTATGACCATAAATCTAGAAATAGTGAATCAGGTTCCTCATCAAGGTTTAGGAACGAGCAAAATAATTATGAGTCACGAGATAATGACAGAAGTTTGAAGGCGAGATTCGGTGGTTATAATTTCAACGTCAACACCTTTGAGCTCGTAGCTATTTTGAGAAGCATGTGAGATAAGGTCTGTTGGCCAATATAAATAAGGTCAAATCCAAACCGGTGTAACCCTGATCATTGGTGTGAGTTTCATAATGACCACGACCATAAAACCGCTGATTGCAGATTTATACATGGTAAAGTTGATCATTTGTTAAAATAAGGGTATCTTACTAAGTTGTTCAGTGAGAAAGGCAAGGAAGCTTACATGAAAAATAGGCAGGTGCCCCCAAAACTACCATCTCCCAAAAGAACCATCAACGTCATAACCGGGGGAGAAGATATCAACAATGTGACATACACAACATCCAATAAAGTCTCTAAGGATACTATTACCCACGAGAAGCAGGTATAAAAAGTCTTGGAAGAAGAAAGTATTACCTTTGATGATGCAAACGCAGATGGCGTATTATCTTCACATAACGATGCATTGGTAATATCTTTACTTGTACATGATACTAATATAAAACGAGTTTTGATTCATCCAGGAAGTTCTGTGAATACTATCCTACTAAGGGTATTACGTGAAATGCAAGCTGAAGATAAAAAGATACCAAAAGCGCATACCTTGTCCGAATTCGATAATTTCAGTGTGGTAACAAAAGGAGAGGTAATACTAACAACTTTTGCATAAGGTGTTGTTAAAGAAACTAAGTTTCTAGTAGTAGATATGGAGATGGATTACAACATGAACTTGGGGAGACTGTGGATCCACGAAATAGATGTTGTCCCATCAACCCTACATCAAGTAATTAAATTCCCATCACCTTGGGCAATTTGCCAAATTTTTGGAGATCAAGATACAACCATGAATATTAATTTTGTTGCAGATACGAGCACGATAAATGAAGAGAAATAGCAATCACAGAAAGCAGTTGAGGATATCACAACGTAAACCTCAACTGAATAGGGACGGACATATATAGACTCAAGGTATGACACAATTCAAGAGCCAACAGAAAATGAAAACATTAAACAACAATTGATGAATTGGAAGCAGTAGTATTATTTGAACAATGTCCTGATCGGAAGATTTATGTGGGAGAAAGGTATGATAATTGAATTCTTAAAAGCTAATGTGGACTGTTTTGCTTGGTCCCATGCTAATATGACAGGAATAGCACCGAAGGTAATGACTCACAAGTTAAATGAAGACCCATCGTACACACCGATCAAACAAAAGAAGAGAAATCAAGGAGCTTTCAAAAATCAGGTGATGCAAGATGAGGTACACAAAATATTAAAACTTATGTATATCTGCGAGGTAAAATATCATAACTGGTTAGCTAATACTATTGTGAAGCCCAGAAAGAATAGTAAGTGGTGAGCTTGTGTAGATTATACAGACCTTAAAAAAGCCTGTCCAAAAGATTCATTTCCTTTACCAAACATAGATCAACTAATTGATGATATTGCAGGGCATGAGCTATTAAGTTTCTTAGATGCATATTCAAGTTATAATCAAATTAAAATGGATCATGAAGATGAGAAAAAAACTTCCTTCATAACAGACAGGGGGATTTACTGTTATAAGGTAAATGCCCTTTGGTCTCAAAAATGCTAGAGAAACCTATCAATGGTTGGTCACCAAAATGTTCCAAGAGCATTTGGGAAAAACCATGGGGTGTATATAGATGATATGTTTGTAAAAACTCAGCATTCTAGGGATCATATATCCAATTTATCTGATACATTTCAAATTCTACGAAAATTTAACATGAAGTTGAACCCCAAAAAATGTGCTTTTGGAGTTGCATCAGGTAAGTTTTTGAGTTTTCTTTTTTCTAACTGTGGTATTGAAGTGAATCTCGTACAGATTAAAGCAATAGAGTAAATCCCTGATGTGTTGTCAAGTAAAAAAGAAGTCCAAAGGCTAAAAGGGGAAAGGCGGCCTTGGGAAGATTCATTTCCAAATCATCAGAGAAGTGTTTCAAATTCTTCTCGGCTCTTAAGAAACAAGATCATTTTGAGTGGACTAAAGAATGTCAACAAGCACTTAGGAATTTGAAAACATATTTATCAAACCCGCCGTTACTTGCAAAACCAAAGGCAGGAGAAATGTTGCTTATTTATCTTGTTGTTTCAGAAGTAGCGGTAAGTGTTGTTTTAGTTCGAGAGGACCAAGGTAAAACAATCCCCTATTATTATGTTAGTAAATATTTGCTAGATGCCGAGACACGGTATCCACAATTGGATAAACTAGCACTTGCTTTAATCATGGCATCTGGGAAATTAAGACCATATTTTCAATGTCATCCCAATGTTGTAGTTACTGCTTACTCATTGCGTAATATACTACATAAGCATGAATTATCAGGGAGGTTAGCTAAATGATATATTGAATTAAGTGAATACGAAATCACTTACCAACCTAGAACTGCTATAAAATCTCAAGTATTAGCTGAGTTCGTGGATGATTTTAGCCAACGAATGCAATTAGAAGCGGAAAAAAAGTTACAAGTTTTCAATGGTACAAACCCAGGGACTTGGAATTTATTTACTGATGGTTCGTCCAACGTAAAAGGTGCAGGTCTAGGAATTATTTTGGTACCACCTACGGGTGAAACCATTAGACAACCTATTAGACATCACTCTATAACTAACAATGAATCAGAGTATGATACCGTGATTGCAGGTTTGGAATTGGCACGAGAATTCAGCATAACCCAGATTATAATCAGAGGTGATTCACAGCTCGTGATTAATGAAATGCTGGGGACTTACACAGCCAGGGAGGCAAGGATGAAACAGTACTTAGAAAAAATCACGAGAATTGATAAAGCAATTTCAAATCTGGAAAGTTGTACAAATACCAATAGATGAAAATGTTGAAGCAGACGCCTTAGCCAATCTCGCATCTGCAACTGACGTGGCAAGCGATGCAAACGCTTCAATTATATATTATTTCACTCTGTTCTCGAACCTGATAAGAATGAGGTAAATTTTAATAATCTAACCTCGGATTGGAGGAACGAAATTATTGCTTTTTTGCAGTATGGGATCGTCCATAAAGATAAATGAAAAGCATATGCACTTTGAAAAAAGCTGCTCCATATTGTTTAAAATAAGTGAATCTTTATCGTATAATGTCCGGTGGTCCTTTAGGAAGATATCTCAGATCCTCACAAATGGAGTATGTGTCACACCTCCTTTTTCACCACACCTACAGGGGCGTAAAGGAGTTTTCCAATTAAAGGACAATCGGATATTCAGAGTTGCCACTTGGGAGATTAATGGTGTCACCGGTTGAATCTTGAACCGAGGAAAATATGACTCTGTTAATAGTCAGCGGACCAAAATTCTGAGTATGGATTTCTGAGAGAAGGTGTTAGGCATTCTCGGGCTCCGTGGTTCTAGCACGGTCTCGTAACTGTTATATTTGATTTTATCTGATTTCAAAACATGTTATAGCTTATGTACTTTTTAATTCTGAACGGCTTTTGTTATTATTATTATTACAAGAATTGCAACGTCATGAAAATTCGTCTCGAACCATGTCATATCAATGCACCCGTGGTTGTCGACACATTTTGACTCCGTTGATATTTGGATTTGGGCCGTATAAATGTGCACCCGAGTTTATGAAGGTAAATTATTAAACACGTGCCTGAAGAGACTAACACATTATTATCTTGGTTAAGGCCGTGAAATTCAGTAAATGACCCATCCCGAGTTCTACGTATTTTATACAACCATTTATTGAGGGCCCCGCAATTTATGAGTTTGGTTTAGCGAGGTTCGTCTCATTAATTTTATAACCAACCTAAAAGACTACGGTTATTCTACCTTGTATTATCTCTAATAGTAAAGAAAAGTCTTAGGCCTCAACGGTAATGAATGGGCGGATCAATCAAAATGCCTTCTGCGTCTTGGGCTCACGACTAACCTAGTGCTTATTTGGCTGAAGTACTTCAAGACCTCAAATCCTTGGGCTAACCTGGAAATTAATTCCCAAAGGGGATTTCAATTTAAATAACACACATCGAATCGGTATCAGGACAAATTGTAGTTTCCATTTTCTATCTCGATGCCTCAAATGACAACTTTGACCAAACAATACACAATTGTTAAGTATCAAAACTAGTAATGATTAAAATAACAATCCAACTTTATGTGACAACCCGGCCGGTCGTCTTTGGAATTTATACCCCGTTCCCCTCTTAATTGCTTCTCCTAAGTTCAATTCTGCTATTTTTGTTTGCCGGGAAGTTCTGTATTAGGATTCGCAGTTTTTTGGGACATATAGTCCCCAATTGAGAGCTTAAGTGTTGGAAAGTGATCTGTATTTGGAACAGTGTAAAGATGAACCTGAAATTGAAATCCGATGGTTCCGTTAGCTCCCATAGGTGATTTCAAGTTTAGGAGTATGTCCGGAATGTGTTTTGGAGGTCCGTAGCTCATTTAGACTAGAAATACCGAATGTTAAAATTTTGAAGTTTTTGGTCCGATAGTAAATTTTACATTCAAGTGTCGGGACGGGACTCCGGAAATTGCTATAGCACCATCATGTCATTTGGGATGTACTTGCAAAATTTCAGGTCATTAAGGCGTGTTTTGGTTGGGTTTTCTATCAAATGTGTGTTTTTGAAGTTTAAAAAGAACTTAGGCTTGAATTCAATATAATTTGATGTTTTAAGTGTTAATCCAGGTGTTTTGATGATTGGAACAAGTTTGTATGATGTTTTAGGAGGTGTTGGTATTTTTGGTTGAGGTCTTGGGGGCCCCGGGTGTGTTTCGGATGCTCAACGGGAATGTTTTGAGAGTTGGAAGAAAGAGTGCAGCAGGCTCCTATCATTTTCGCTTCTCGTCTTGGGGACCGCAGAAGCGGAGCCGCAGAAGCGGCTGAAAAAATTGCAGAAGCGGATGGTGGATTTGGGCAGAGAACGCATAAGCGGTTCCTGTGACCACAGATGCGGAAGCCCGGGTTAAATGAGGAGACGCAAATGCAGCTCGTTGTTCGCATATGTGGGGCCGTAAAAGCGGAAACCACTGTTCTAATAAGAGTTATCCTAGGCTTAATTTCAAAAGTTGGAAAGTCATTTGGGAACTCAGGAAAAGGGCGATTTTGAGAGGATTTCGAATAGGAGATTTCTGGGTAACGTTTTCTAGTTATATTTCAATCCATCATTTAAATTCAACTTGAGGATAAAAAATTGGGTAAATTGGGATAAAATCCTTAGACCTAATTGTGAGGATTTGAGGGGGTATTTGACCTCCGATTTGGGAGATTTTTATATGGTTAGACTCGTGAGAGTATGAGGGTTCTAAAAATATGAAAATTACTCGATTTCGAGACATTTTCCTGAGGAGTATTTTGGTTATTTTACCTATTTTTGCGCCTTAGCTTTAATTTTAATAATGGAATTAGATACTTACGATGTTATTTACAGTATGTAATTGGTTTGAATAGATTTGGGCCACTCGTAGTCAGATAGTCGTGGCAAGAGCATCGTTTCATAGTGAATTTTGTACCGGTTCGAGGTAAGTGGCTTGTCTAACCTTGTGTGGGGACCTCTCCCCTTAGGATATCTTAATTGGTTTTTTAAATGCCTTGTGCATGAGCTGACGAGCGTGCACTTGTGCTAATTGTTGAAAATCTGCTTTACTACTTAGACTGTTTTCTTGCGTATTTAATTATTCCAAATGTGAGTTTAGCCCGTGTTAATTAGAAAAGCATGATTAGTTAGAGTTAACTGCTTAATTGCTCAATTTGTCTAAATTGTACTAAGTGAAGCTTGCTAGACTAGTGCTATCTATCTTTTAGTGTTTCATACCTGAATTTCTGGATGCCTTTGGTTGTGGTTGCGCATTTACATTGGGACTACGGATGTGGGATTCCGGTAGCTCCCCCTTTTTTTGTTTATTTTTGGACTACGGATGTGGGATTCTGGTAGCTCCCCCTACAGATTGAAAGTTGGACTATGGGACGGTATCCCGGGAGATCCTTCAGATAAACAGATATGTTGGACTACCGGACGGTATCCCGGGAGATCCTTCAACTAAACATATACAATCGGACTACAGGACGGCATCCCGGAAGATCCTTCATATATACACAGTTGGACTACGGGACGGTATCTTGGGAGATCCTTCAGATTTACATATACAGTGGACAAGGGAACGGTATCCCGTGAGATCCACTTGACAGTTGAGAAAAGGACTACGGGATTGTGTCCTGGGAGATCCTCATGGAACCCTGACATTGAGTTGTACCTTGTTGTGTTATTCTTTACCTTGCTTATTTGTCATTGACTTGTAGCTTCTATCCTATTTTGTCGTTGTTTCCTTACTTTTCTCTGCCTTACACTGTTCATTATTATTATCATGTTTATTCTCAGTAGGGCCATGCCTTCCTCGTCACTACCCGACCGAAGTTAGGCTTGGCACTTACTGAGTGGCATTGTGGTGTACTCACGCCTCTTATGCGCATGGTTTTCATGTGCAGATCCAAGTACTTCCATTCAAACGCACTATCAGTGATCCAGGAGCGATATTCGGAGACTTGAGGTATATCTGCCATGTTCGCAGATCGAAGAGTCTCCTTCTATTCTATCCTGTAGATAATTAGTTTCATTTCCTCTATTTCATTGATGTAGACGTTTATGGGTATTAGAGTCGTATCATAAGTTCTTTTTAGCCTGTGTTGCCCGTCAGATTCCGGGTCTTGGGAGTTGTTTCAGAATTTTTGGGTTTAAAGTGTATGTGCCAGGCGACAACTTTATATATTTCTTTATGTTATTTGGTATTTAGTGATTATTTTTTGTAAAGGTTGTTTATTCCGCAATGTTTTAGGCTTACCTAGTTGTGAAGACTAGGTGCCGTCATAACAGGTTCAAGATTGGTGAACTAGGGTCGTGATAAGTTGGTATCAGAGCTCTAGGTTCATAGGAGTCACGGAACACAAGCCGGTTTATTAGAATCTCGCTGATCGGTATAGAGACGTTTATACTTATCTATGATGGGCTATGTCACTATTTAGTAAACATCTTCACTTCATTTGACTTTCCTATCCTGCGAGATTTTTGACATCACAATTCTAAAGTTATGCATCCTATTCTCTCACAGATAGTGAGGACACGTGCTACTCGAGACGATCAGACACCCGCGCCCCTACTGCAGTCACTTGAGGCCGAGGCTGGGGAAGAGGTTGAGGACGCACACGTGGTGTAGCGAGAGCACCTGCGCAAGCTACCGTCGAGGTACCACCAGTAGATTCAGCTAGAGTTCAGGCACCTGTTACGCCTACAGCTAGTACTGTCCCATCCCTTCAAGAGACAATTCCTGAGCATGTTTGGTACATTGATTCAGGCGGGATTGATTCAGATTGTGCTGACTACTTCACAGATCGGGGGAGGGACCCAGACCCCCACCGCCCCCACTCAAGAGCATCGAGTTCCCATTAGTCAGGTTTCAGGTTTTATGCCAGTACAGCCTGTGGTCCCAGTTAAGCGAGTGATGAGGACCTCTCGTCAAGTAAGGAACATGTGGGTCCAGGAGAGAGAGAGAGAGGACAGACGAGGTCATGAGGGAGAGTACAGAGGAGTGAGTAGAGCTCGTAGGCCCACTATCCCTTATTTTCGAGGAAGAGTAAGACATGGTAGAGGTTTTTGGGGTCAGCCAGCTCAGTTTGCATATCAGGTTTCACATAGGATTTCAGGTGTTCAGCGGTCTTGGAGTACCCGTACTGCACAATTTCCACTGCCATGCCCCCTATCGTTTGTTTTGAGTGTGGTGACAGGCCACATGGTTAGGGAATGCCCCAGACTTGGGATGGGTGCGCCTTCTCAAACTTCTCAGCTACAACATGCCCCGCAGGGTTCTCATGCCAAGGGTATAGCCCCAGATGCTACCCCGCCTATCTGTACTGAGGATGTTGCCTTCGATTCTGTCGTCACAGGTATTTTCCAGGTTGTTATAGAGGTGTGCCGATTCTATTCGTCCTAGTCTTCCCTTACTCTTATGTGTCTTCTTATTTTGCTCCATATTTGGGCGTAGCCCGAGATTCTTTGAGTTCTCCTGTTTATGTTGCTACTCATGTGGGAGACTCGCTTGTTGTAAACCACTTTTATCTATCTTGTTTGGCTACTATTCATGGTTTTAAGACCAGGGCAGATCTATTATGACTCAGTATGATTGATTTCGATATTATCTTGGGCATGGACTGGATGTCGCTCCATTATGCTATTCTTGATTGTCACACTAAGACCATGATGCTGTCTATGCCAGGTGTTCCGCGTATTGAGTGGGGTGGTACTTTAGATCATACTTCCAGTAGAGTTACCTCATTTCCTAAAGCTCCGCGTATGGTTGAAAGGGGGTGTGCCGCATAATTGGCCTATGTATGCGATGTCAGTGTTGATACCCCTTCTGTTGATTCTGTCCCCGTAGTACGGGACTATCTCGATATGTTTCCAGCTGATCTTCCAAGCATGCCGCCTGATTGAGACATTGATTTTGGTCTTGATTTGTTACCGGACACTCAGCCCATATCCATTTCTTCTTACCGTATGGCTTCTCCTGAGTTAAAGGAGTTGAAGGATCAGTTATAGGATTTGCTTGATAAGGGTTTTATTCGCCCCAGTGTTTCACTGTTGGGTGCTCCATTCTTGTTTGTGAAGAGAAATGATGGTTCTATGCGTATGTGCATCGATTATCGTCAATTGAATAAGGCTACAGTGAAGAATTGTTATCCTTTTCCTTGTATTGATGATCTATTTGACCAGCTTTAGGGCGCACAGGTGTTTTCTAAGATTGACTTGTGCTCAGGTACCATCAGTTAAAGATTCGGGAAACGGATATCCTGAAGAGTGAAGACTTCTTTCAGGACTCGGTATGGCCATTACGAGTTTTTAGTTATGCCATTTGGGCTTACCAATGCCCCAACAGCCTTTATGCATTTGATGCATAGTGTGTTCATGCCATATCTCGACTCGTTCGTTATTGTTTTCATAGATGATATTCTTGTTTACTCCCGGAGTCGGGAACAGCACGAGCAACAAGTATGACTAGACTTACCCAGAAGGATGCTCCGTTCCAGCGAATGGAAGAGTGCGAGGTGAGCTTTCAGAAGCTCAAGATAGCTTTGAATGCATCCCAAGTTCTTATAATGCCTATAGGTTCGGGCTCTTATACTGTCTGTTGTGATGCCTCGAGGATTGGTCTTGGAGCCGTATTGATGCAGGACGGTAGGGTGATGGCCTACACGTACAGACATTTGAAGGTACGTGAGAAGAATTATCATGTTCATGGTCTTGAGTTAGCTGCCATTGTTCATGCCTTGAAGATCTGGCGTCATTATTAGTACAACGTGCCTTATGAGATTTGCATGGATCATCGGAGTTTACAACTCTTGTTCCAGCAGAAAGATCTGAACTTGTACCAGAGGAGATGGTTGGAGCTACTGAAGGATTATGATATTACTATACTTTATCACTCGAGCAAGGCCAATGTGGTAGCCGATGCCTTGAGTCACCGGGTGGAGAGTTTGGGGAGTTTGGCATATTACCAGCTTCGAAGAGGCATATGGCAATGGACGTTCAGGCCTTAGCAATTCGGTTCGTGAGGTTAGACCTTTCGGAGCCTGGTCGGGTTCTAGCCTGTGTTGTTTCTTGGTCTTCATTGTTTGATCATATTAGGGAGCGGCAGTATGATGACCCTCATTTGCTTGTCCTCAAGGACACAGTTCAACATGGAAATGCTAGGTATGTGACTATTGGAGATGACAGGGTATTGAGGATACAGGGTCGGACCTGTGTACCCGATGTTGATGATATTCGGGAGTTGATATCGACAAAGGCCCATAGCTCACGGTACTCCATCCATCCGGGTGCCGCGAAGATGTATCAGGATCTGAGGCAGCATTACTAGTGGAGGCGGATAAAGAAGGACATAGCAGGGTTTGTAGCTAGATGCCTCAACTGTCAGCAGGTAAAGGCTGAGCACCAGAGACCGGGAGGGTTACTCCAGTAGATGGAGATTCCGAAGTGGAAATAGGAGAAGATCACTATGGACTTTGTAACTAGTTTCCCTCTGACTGCGAAGAAATTTGATTCTATTTGGGTTGTTGTGGATCGGCTGACCAAGTCTGCTCATTTCATTCCAGTGTGTACTACTTACTCAGCGGAGCGGTTAGTGAGAATTTATATATGGGAGATTGTCCATCTGCACGGCATTGCAGTTTTTATCATCTCAGACAGGGTTCAGCGTTTACTTCACCGTTCTGGAGAGCCATCCAGCAGGAGTTGGGTACCCAGGTGACTATGAGCACAACATTTCACCCTCAGACGGACGGACAGTCTGAGCGCACCATTCATATTCTTGAGGATATGCTCCATGCGTGCGTGATTGAGGTTAGAGGGTTTTGGGATCAGTTCTTGCCATTGGCTGAGTTTGCGTACAATAACAGTTATCAGTCCAACATTCAGATGGCGCCGTATGAGTCCTTATATGGTAGGAGATGTAGATCCCCGGTGGGTTGGTTCGACCGGGGTGAGGCCATGCTATTGGGCAGGGAGTTGGTCCATAATGCGGTAGAGAAGGTTAAGGTGATTCAGGATAGACTCCGTACGGCCCAGCCCAGACAGCAGAGTTAATTGAATTGGAAAGTTCGTGATGTTTCCTTTATAGTTGGTGAGCGGGTTCTACTTCGGGTTTCGCCTATGAAAGGCGTTATGAGGTTTGGGAAGAAAGCGAAGTTGAGCCCGAGATTTATTGGCCTTTTTGAGATTGTGAGGCGAGTTATGGAGGTTTCTTATGAGCTTGCCTTACCTCCCAGTTTGGTTGGGGTTCATACGGTATTAAATGTCTCGATGCTTTGGAGGTATCACGGTGACCCATCTCCCGTGTTAGAGTTCACTTCAGTCCAGTTGGACAATGACTTGTCATAGGTTGAGGAGCCAGTGGCGATATTGGACAGGCAGGTCCAAAATCTCAGGTCAAAGGATATAGCTTCAGTAAAGGTTCAGTGGCGGGGTCAACCGGCTAAGGAGGCGACTTGGGAGATCGAGCGGGGTATGCACAACCGATACCCTCATCTTTTTTCTACTTCAGGTAAGTTCTCTATGCTCGTTCGAGGATGAATGAATGCTTAAGTGTAGGAGGATGTGACGACCCGTCCGGTCGCCTTTGGAATTTTTGCCCCGTTCACCTCTTAACTGCTTTTCCTAAGTTCAATTCTGCTATTTTGGTTTGCCGGGACGTTCGGTATGAGGATTCGGGGTGTTTTGGGACACTTAGTCCCTAATTAAGAGCTTATGTGTTGGAAAGTGGTCCGTAACTGGAATAGTGTGAAAATGACCTCAGAATAGAAATTGGATGGTTCTGTTAGCTCCCTTAGGTGATTTGGGGGTTGGAAGCTTGTCCGGAATGTGTTTTGGAGGTCCGTAGCTCATTTAGGCTAGAAATGCCGAAAGTTAAAAACTTGAAGTTTTTGGTCCGATATTGAATTTTGATCCGAGGGTCGGGATTGTACTTTGGAAGTTGATGTAGCAGCGTCATGTCATTTGGGACGTGCGTTCAAAACTCCAGGTCATTCGGACGTGTTTTGTTTGGGTTTTTGATTAAATGTGTGCTTTTGAAGTTTTAAAAGAACTTAGGCTTGAATTCGATATAATTTGATGTTTTTAGTGTTAATCGAGGTGTTTTTTATGATTGGAAAAAGTTTGTATGATATTTTAGGAGGTGTTGGTATTTTTGGTTGAGGTATCGGGGGCCCCGGGTGTGTTTCGGATGCTCAACGTGTAAGTTTTGGGAGTTGGAAGAAAACTTTCAGCAGGCTACTGTCTTTTTCGCTTCTGCAGCTGATGGACCGCAGAAGCGGCTGAAGAAATCGCAGAAGAGGATGGTGGATTTGGGCAGAGACCACAGAAGTGATATGGTATTCGCATAGGTGGAACCGCATAAGCGGTTCCTGTGACCGCACATGCGGAAGCCCGGGTTGAATGAAGAGTCGCAATTGTGGCTCGTGGTTGGCATATGCGGGACCGAAAAAAACGAAAACCATTGTTCTGATAAGGGTTATCCGAGGCTTAATTTCAAATGTTGGAAAATAATTTGGGAGCTCAGGAAAAGGGCGATTTTGAGAGGATTTCGAAGAATAGATTTTTGGATAATTTTTTCTATGATCCTTTCTAGTTATATTTGTCCAGACCCCACTTTGTGGGACTATACTGGGTAGTTGTTGCTGTTATTTTCTAGTTATATTTCATCATTTGTCGTTAAATCCATCATTTAAATTCAACTCGAGGATAAAAATTGGGTAAATTGGGGTAAAGTTATTAGACCTAATTGTGAGGATTTGAGGGGTGCATTTGACCTCCGATTTGGGAGATTTTTATATGGTTAGACTCGTGAGAGTATGAGGGTTCTAAAAATATAAAAATTACTTGATTCTGAGACGTTGGAATGAGTGGCTTTTTGGTTATTTTACCTATTTTCGCACCTTAGCTTTTATTTTAATAATGGAATTAGTTACTTGCGATGTTATTTACAGTATGTAATTGATTTGAATAGATTCGGGCCACTCGGAGTGGGATACTCGTGGCAAGGGAATCGTTTCATCGTGATTTTTGTACCGGTTCGAGGTAAGTGGCTTGTCTAACCTTGTGTAGGGGACCTCTCCCCATAGGATATCTTAATTGTTGCTTTAAATGCCATGTGCGCGAGGTGATGAGTGTGCACTTGTGCTAATTGTTTCTAATTCGCTTTAATCGACTTACTTAGACCGTTTTTCTTGCGTATTTAATTATTCCAAATGTGAGTTTAGTCTATGTTAATTAGAAAAGCATGATTAGTTAGAGTTAACTGCTTAATTGCTCGATTTGTCTAAATTATACTACATGAAGCTTGCTAGACTAGTGTTATCTATCTGTTAGTGTTTTATACCTGAATTTCTGGATGCCTTTGGTCGTGGTTGCATTTACATGGGGACTACGGATGTGGGATTCCAGTAGCTCCCCCTGCACATGAAAGTTGGACTACGGGATGGTATCCCGGGAGATCCTTCAGATAAATAGATATGTTGGACTATGGGACGGTATCTCGGGAGATCCTTCAGCTAAATAGATATGTTGTAGTACGGGACAGTATCTTGGGAGATCCTTTATATAAGCATATACAGTCGGACTACGGGATGGTATCCCGGGAGTTCCTTTAGATATTCAGACAGTTGGACTAGGGGACAGTATCCCGGGAGATCCTTCAGATTTACATATACGACGGACTACGGGACAGTATCCCGAGAGATCCATTGGACAGTTGAGAAAAAGACTACAAGACAGTATCCTAGGAGATCCTCATGGCACCCTGATATTGAGTTGTACCTTGTTGTGTTATTCTTTACCTTGCTTATTTGTCGTTGACTTGTAGCTTTTATCATATTTTATCATTGTTCCTTACTTTTCTCTGCCCTACGCTGTTCATTATTATTATCATGTTTATTCTCAGTAAGGCCCTGACCTTCCTCGTCACTACCCGTCTGAGGTTCGACTTGGCACTTACTGAGTACCGTTGTGGTGTACTCACGTCTCTTCTGTGCATGTTTTGCAGATCCAGATACTTCCAATCAGGAGCACTATCCTGATCCAGGAGCAATATTCGGAGACTTGAGGTATATCTTCTGCATCCGCAAACCGAAGAGTCTCCTTCTACTCTATCCTGTAGTTAGTTAGTTTCATTTCCTGTATTTCATTAATGTAGACGTTTCTGGGTGTTAGAGCCGTATCATAAGTTCTCTTTAGCCTGTGTTGCCCGTGAGATTTCGGGTCTTGGGAGTTATTTCAGAAGTTTTGTTTTTAAGTGTATGTGCCAGGCGGCAACTTTACATGTTTTTTTTATGTTATTTGGTATTTAGTGATTATTTTTCCTAAAGGTTGTTAATTCCGCAATGTGTTAGGCTAAGACTAGGTACCGTCATGAAAGGTTCACGAATGGTGAACTAGGGTCGTGACACTTTACTCCAACTCTAGTCGTCCAACCTAGGATATTAATTTTATTAAACTAAGTTGATAAACTTTCGAGGATTTAACACTAAAACACTTTAACAATTGTGTTTGCTTATCAAAACCAAATTTTAGGTCAGGGATAACGTTTATGCCTGGTTTTCGACATTAGTGAACAATTATTAAATGAGATCAAACTATAGTACATCAGTGGTTCATGTCAATTGGAAACAGTCCTAATGAAACAATTCTGGGTCCAATACAACTCAAACACAATAAATCTAAGCAAGTAATGAATTCCATAAAGCCAAAATCCTAAAACTAATTTCATAAAAATGAACTGAACACATGAGGAGTTTCAGCAAGCATCAGAATGCAATTTCGTTCCCATTTCATCAAAGAGATTACATCAGAAACAACTCAAGTGTGTACATGGGCAAAATAATAATGGAGAAAAGGTAAGCAGTTGAGTAGTGAATCCCAGCCGTTCAAACTCCAGGAAACAGATCAGTTTTAATTCCAAAATACCAAAATAGATCCAGAACTGATTGACAAAAATCACGCCACAGCAAGCAGAAATCCAAGTACAAGTAGATCAAGTTATACTTGAAAATACACCAGAAACACTAAGCAAAACCACAACTCCATCCAAACCATTGTAATTAAACTCAAAGCTACTCGAATTAAGCCACTAGACTTTAGAAACTTCAACAATCAGCAGAGAAGAAAAATTAAGCAAAGCCAATCCAGAAGACCAATGGAACAGTGCATGTTTTTTTTATTTTTTGTTGTATTTTTCTTTGTTTTAGGATTTTTGGTAGGGATATAAGAGTTATAAGAAATTTCTAACTGTCTACTGATTTGAAACTATAAAATGTAAGGCGAGATCTGTAGTGAGTGCTTTTGGGGGATTTTTTGGGGTTTCAAAACTTGTTTTTCAAGGCATGCCAATGCCATTTTATAGGCAACATGAGGCAGTCTTCAGATTTTAGATTTTCACTCTAGTCCCTACCTTACTTTCAATTCAGTCCTCAAGTTCTTTAACTTATTACTCAAGCTATACTTTCTATTTTATATTTTCCCATTTAAACCCCTTCTATAGCATCCTAGTGAATTCTAGTTTCCTCTATTGTGTTCTAAAATACCCTGGAATTATTCCTTTATTTATGAAAGATTACTAACCTAGTCTACTAATGGTCAATAAAAAAATGTTAATCAAAACAAACTAACTACCTTCAAACACTAACTAATTATGGTTAAACTTTGTAATGAATTGAAAACACCTAATGAATCACACTAACCAAACTAACTAACACCAAATTAACCAATTAAATCAAAACAAAACTAAAAGTGTAATGTCAGAGAGAGGGGTAACTAATCTGAAATTAAGAGCAGACTAAAAACAACTAAGAATAGAATTTAGGAGAGAATTAATAAACAATTAAGGCACATATTGAACTACAATTAATAATTAAGAAATATAACAGTAAAAGAAGAGGCATGCACCAAAAAAGAAAACTCACAAGTTCAACAAGAATCCGGCTAACTAAAAATTCAACTCCGGCTACCTTCGGTGATACTAAAACTCTTTAAGTGGAAGAATTTTCATGAGGACGGTGAGGGGTTCCCATGGTGACAATTTAGTGCAATTTAGAACATTTAGGGTTTTGACCAGAAAAGCTTAAATGAGGATTCAAGCAGTTCTGGCAAGATTCGAGGTCGCGGTTAGTGGTGTTGGGTAGAGGAGACCAGGTGGTCTAGTGGTATTAATTTGGGTCGATTTGGGATTATTAACGTCTTGGCCGGAGATATTTCAAATGGATATTCGAGGCTATGGGGTGGGATTCGGGAAAAATTAATCATAGATTTGAATAGAGGAGGAGACAGGAAAGCCATGGTGTTATTTTGGGAGTGACAGGCCATGGTTGTGTTCGCCAGCGGTGGCAGAGCCGGTGGTGTCACAGAAGCTATACGAGGAAGAAGGAGATTGTTTTTTAGGGTTAATGTAATTCAGATAGTTATATTAAAAACTAAAAATCATTGTTGGCCGTTGGATTAGAGAAGATTGATGGCTTATATTGAATTGACCAAAACGATGTTGTTTTGGGCGTCTTGAACCAGCCTGGGTCAGGGAAGATTGGACCTGGGTTGTTTTGAGGTGATTTAATGATTTGGGCCAGTCAAAATAAACCTAAAAGGAGCCCAAATCGGCTGTCCATATAGACAACCCCCTTTGTGCTTTCTTTTGTTTTTATTTTGTTTTTGTTTTCTTCTTTTATTTCTTGCATTTATTTTTTAATTGTTTTCTGATTTGTAAAGTAACAAAACAAAATTTAAAGAAAACAATTTAACTACTACAAAATTATACTAATTAAAATAGATTGCAAAACTAACCTCTAATTTAATAGAAAACGTAGGACAAATTCTAAAAACAAAAGTGCAAAGAACTATTTTTTGTTATATATCCTTATTTTCAAGCAATTTAAACTACTACTTAATCCTAAAATGTGAAAGTAAATCTCAAACAAATACCAAATGTATTTTTTTTTTGTATTTTCCATATGACCTAAAATGCACAGATAATATGCAACAATTACCAAAAAATAACACAAAAATTCACAAAAATTATAAAATAGTAAAGACATTATTTTGTTTGAATTTCTTGGAATAATTTTCTGAGGGCAAAAATCGCGTGCTCACAACTGTTCCTCTTTGCCCGGAAATATGAAGAGTTTTCATGCAACGATAAATTAGTGGAAATGAGAGATTTTTGCCCATTTAAATATTCCGTGTGAAGCATTTTAAATAGTTTGACCGCACTCTGCTTCGGAGGCTGCCTACATATCCTTAGCTAAAAAAGAATCAAGTCAGTGTAGTTCTAGAGTGTTTGGTAGCTGGGACTATCAGGAGTTGTGATTTCAGTGCGATTTGTGCTACTGCTTGCTGACCTCCCTTATTTCACCATGTCAAAAATAAAAAGAAGCTAAACTAGGCTTTGATTACGAATTACAAAAGTCCTATCTAAATTCTTCAAACTTGCTATTATACTTCACGTTGCCTTGTTGTCTTGTGTTTTCTTATTGTCTTGTTGTCTTGTGTTCTCCTGGTGAAATACATTGTTGCCACTTCGAATTCTAAACTGAGATGTTGTCCCTTCCCTTCAAACTGTTGAACTTGAATGTATTCCTCTGCTATATAGGCGGGTTCCCGACTTCAAAACTTTAATTGTACTCCTATGTTCTCCTGGCGGGTTCCTGACTTCAAAAAAATAAATAAAAAAAACTTTCTGCCCCAGTTTTGAAAACTGGGTACATGGTACCGGATATTAATAAGAATTAAAACTAAAACTTGAATTGTAATACCTCTATTCTCCACGCGGGCTCCTGACTTCAAAAACTTGAACTGTATTCCTCCGTTCTCCAGGCGGGCTCCTGATTTCAAAACTTGAACTGTATTCCTCTGTTCTCCAGGCGGGCTCCTGACTTCAAAACTTGAACTGTATGCCTCTGTTCTCCAGGCGGGCTCCTGACTTAGAAATAGACAAAACATAGAAAACTTTCTGCCTCAGTTTGGAAAACTGGGTACATGTTATCGGATATTAATAAAATTAAAAATAAAACTTGAATTGTAATACCTCTATTCTCCAGGTGGCCTCCTGACTTTAAAACTTGAATTGTATTCCTATGTTTTTCAGGTGGGCTCCTGACTTCACAATAGACAAAACAAAGAAAACTTTCTGCCCCACTTTGGACAACTGGGCGTTACGTTACCAGATATTAACAAGAATTTGAAAAATAAAGCCGGAATTCTAATACCTCTGTTCTCCAGGCGGGCTCCTGACTTCGAAGCTTGAAATGTATTCCTCTACTCTCCAGGCGGGCTCCTGACTTCAAAATAGACAAAGAAATCAGCTGAAAACTTAAAATTTAAATTGTAATTCTCTGTTTTCCATGCAGACTCCTGATTGTTGCGCCTGAATGTATTCCCATGCTCTCCAAGCGGGCTCCGGACTTCAAACTTGAAATGTATTCTCATGATATCTAGGCAGGCTCCTGACTTCAAAATAGATGAAAAAAAGAATTTAAAGCTAAAACTTAAATGGTACTCCCTTGTTCTCCAGGCGTGTTCCTAACTGCTGCAATTCGAAATGCATGTCTCTATTTTCCTGACGGACTCCTGACTTTAAGACAATAAGCAACCAAGAAACCTTTCTGCCCCAGTTTAGAAGCCGGGTGCATGGGAATCATATTACCAAATATTTCTAAGAATTGAAAGCTAAGTCATATTATCCAAGGAGGTCCTAATGACTCCTAGCAATTACAGTTCTAAGGTATTACTCTCACTTCATCATGTTATCAACAAGGGTTTTTAAACTACATCCTATTATCCAGGAAGGTCCTGACAAATCCTAACAATTACGAACCTAAGGTATTACTCTCACTACACCATGTTATCAACAAGGGTTTTGAACTACGTCCTATTATCCGAGAAGGTCCTGACCAGTTCTAATGATTACGAACCTAAGGTATGACTTTCACTACATCATGATATCTACGAGGGTTTTGAACTATGTCCTATTATCCAGGGAGGTCATGACAACTCTTACTTGAATTTTATCCTAAACATGCAAACTTCGAAACCAACTTACATTCTCCTATGCTATTCATTATAAACCATATTTTGCGCTCAAACCTGATTACTGCTTGTTTTTCCTTTATTGGAGAATATCCCCTGAACAACCGACTTTTTTGCCCCTATTTCAATAAAAGAAAATTTCTTCAGTTTAAAATGGTGATTATTTGATGGCATTCTTACTGAAAATCCTTCTACTGCGTTGCTTTGTTTTAAACTAGTTTCCCAAACTGGCCTTGAACCACTTGACTTTTTGCCTGACTTTTAACCCCTTGACTTTTGACAACCCGAGTGTGTTGTACACATATTGTTATTTCACACCTCTGGCCGCTTTATCTTACCTTTTACATCTCCCACGACATTTCCCAACCATTCCACCGATGAAACTTCCGGTGATTCCCTATTTTCCACCTTTCATCACATTATTTTTGACATGCTTTGACCACATCGTGCTTTACACTCTCTGGAATCTGGTAGTGAGTTTTGAAACCCCTTTCCACTTTCTTTGAATAAGACTGACATAGAAACATTTTAGACAGATAAAACCCCAAAAGAAATAAAATGCAATGATTTTATGAGTTAAGGATAAGAAGAATCCAAAACCGGATGATTGTTTAAAAGAGAAGAAAAAGAAACTTATCTGACAGGGATCACTGGTACCAATGGTCATGACATGAATTTTGGAATAATCAGCCCAATCTTTCCAAATAACCAGATTTCAGTTGCCGCACTTTGTTTGCCTAAAATTTCATCTTCTGATTACTTTACCCAAACCTCGACCTTGTTCATTGATGCGGTGCCTTGAAATAGTTTTCCACCAACAAACCTTTCTTATTTGTTCTCTTCTTAAATCACTTTCGCCTTAAGGTGCCTGTGAGGGTTTTCACTAATAATACTCTCTTATTTTTATTCCTCTCGCTCCCCACGCCTCACGGTGCCCGTGAGAGTTTTCACCAATAAGACTCTCATTTTGATTTTTTCCTGCTTAAACACTCACCGTGAGGGTTTTCACCAATAAGACTCTCATTTTGATTTTTTCCTGCTTGAACCAGAGTGTTGCTCCTGTGATGAATTACTTTTACCTTCTTGACTTGACATTCCTCAAAGAGTGATCAAGAGGTCTTTCTTTGGACCGTAATGTAGGGCTAGAAAGAAAGGGTATAAAAGGCTCAAAAACAACTGAAAATTGGGTTAAAATTACAACTCTCGGAATCATATCTTTCCAACAACCACAACTTCTGCCCCAGCTTCTTGCTTGGGGACTTTTGGATTTTTATTTTGGTATGACTGAACCTCAGATAGGCTGCCTACGTACCCTTTCAAGATCAAGTTAAACATAGTTCACGTCATAGAAACTACGTTGTTGTGTTTCTCCTCTTCTTCCCTTTCTTTTCTGTTTTTCTATTCTTCTTTTTGTTCTTTTTCATCTCTTTTCTTTTTCTTCTCTTTTATTTTTCTTTTCTTTCTTTTCTTTTTCTTTCTTTTGTCTTTTCTCCTTCCTTCTTTTATTTCTTTTCTTTTCTTTCTTTAATTTTCTTTCTTTTTTCTTCTCTTCTTTTTCCTTTCTTTTCGTCCTTCTTGCTTCAATTAATATTTTTTGCACTTGTGTTTTTTAATTGTGTCATTGATTTCGAAAGAGGAGTATGAAATAAAATAGGTAAGGCTCAAAGGGGATGACAAGGGATAAATTGTTTAGATAGCAGTAAAAAATGCCTTCGTCATTTCAATCTTCAAAATATGCCAAATACTAACAGTTACAATCAAAATAAAGAAATTATACATAGTATCGCTTGACTACATCGGAATTGATGGCCATTTCTAAATATTTTCCCTCCAAATCTGTTATATATAATGCACCATTAGACAACACTCTGGCTATGACAAATGGCCCCTGCCAGTTAGGGGAAAACTTTCCTTTTGCTTTGGCTCAATGAGGTAAACTACACCTCATCACTAACTGTCCCACTTCAAATTTCCTTGGGCAGACTTTCTTATTGTACGCTCTTGCCATTTTTGTTGGTACAATTGGCCATGTCACATTGACGCCAATCTATTTTCATCAATCAATTTCCAATGTTCAAGTCAGGTGAGACCGTCATCATGTTCCAACTCATTATCACACTCAATTTCTTATATTATTACTTCAGAATAAGACCGACCTTCAGACTGGGACGAGGATTACTCATGCATGTCATGTTATTGATATATGCATAAAAGAACTGTACAGAGAAGAAAAACAAGTTGAAACAGAATTAAGAATAAAGAAAGAAAGACAATTACATTTCACTAAAGGAAAAGATAACAATGTTTTAACTTATCCAAACGGATGGAACATAGTATCTGGACTATAGACCCCGTCGACTTTTTCCCATGGTCAGACGAGCTGCACATTTGCCTTATTTGACCCCCCTATGCTTCAACCATGTATACCTCAGTGAATAACCTTTGAACCCCTTTCCCATGTCTCCATCTGTACCACTCAATGACCCAATAACCTTTGACGACAATGGCTTGTTATCCCCCCTTTCAACTGAAACACCACTTTCTCACCGGTTGACTCTTCATTCAAATTGGTTTTGCTAGAGCGGATTACCGTCTGCGAAGGTTTCTTAGTCTTCCCTCCCTTATGCGTCAATCTAATCACATGAGCCTTGTGGTGATCTGGTAGCAGATTCTAGTTAATGTTTGCGCCTCTAGGGCTTGAACCTCAATTCGGTTAGTGTCAATAACTCTTGCACAGCTATTTTTAGTTTCCATCATTTTCAGCATCATGCTCGGGGACCCCAAACAATGTTCACAACTCATTGACTGGTCTAGATTTCTAGAAAGAGGATTGTGTACTTTAGGCTCGATCGGGTTCAACAGGCCCAGCTGCCTCAACTTCTAGAGGAGACCTGTATATGACTCCCACAGTAGAGTAAATATTTTTTACTTTTATACCCTTTCATTCTGGAAGACTTCTCCCACAAAAAACCAGATCCTAGAGGATTTCTGTAAGCCTTGGGGGTGGATATGTTTTTTGTGGAGGTGGGTATATGTTTTGGGAGTCAGTGCATGCCATTGCGCATGAGCCGGAGGCTAGGTATAATTTTGAGCATGGTGAACGAAAAAAGGGGGATTTGGATGTGGGTAGTAGTGTTTTGGAGGGCCATATGGGGTGTATGGGAAATTTGGGTGGTGGGGTCTGGGTTGGTAGTAGGGTGAATGGCCTCTAGACCTTCACCAAGCTCTTGATTCGACTATTGCGACCTCTTCTTTCTTCTTCTTTCCAAGTACACCCCTAGTGCCGCTTTGGATGGCCTGGGTAGTTGCTTTACTAGCTGAATAGCTCATGATTTTATCAGATTTCAGTCTTTCCTTGACCATAGCTCCCATCTTCACCACTTTGTTAAAAGATTTTCCAATTACCATCACCAAGTGACCAAAGTAAGTTGGCTCCAAAGCCTGTACAAATTAGTACACCATTTCACTTTCCCTCATTTGAGGATCGACCCTCACCGCTTGTTCTCTCCAGCAAAACCCATACTCCCTGAAACTTTTGCGGGCTTCTTCTCAAGTTTTATCAGTAACAGGCGGTCTGGAACAATTTCTAGATTGTACTGAAAATGGCAAGCGAACGCTTGTGCCAAGTCATCCCAAGTATACCACCTGCTAGGATCTTGGAGCGCATACCATTCTAGTGCAGATCCATTCAAATTTTGCCCAAAGTATGCCATCAACAGTTCATCTTCCGACTGGCCCCTCTCATCTTAGTACAAAAACCTCGCAAATGTGACACTGGGTCGCCGTGACCATCATACAGATTGAACTTTATCATTTTGAATCCCGCAGATAGCTGAACATCGGGGAACAGACACATATCTTTATAGGCCACACTGAACTGATTGCCCAATCCATGCATATTCCTGAAGGATTGATCCATGTTTTTTATTTTTTGAAACACTTCCTCCTATTCTGGGTTCTTAGACGGATTTTCAGTCTGTGCGGGGAGCTCAAAGTTAGGGTATAAGATTATGGCTCAGGGGCTTTGAAAGTAGGTTCTGGGGGATAGTATTGGTTGTCGTGAGTCTGAAACAGAGGCTCACTGGATTATCTTTGCAGTGTAACGGGTGGAGACCACAAAGACATGAGTGATTAGTGGAGGAGGGTTTGTTTGGGTGGTGGAGGTTGAGGAGCATAGGAGATAGTGCCATAGCCCTGTGTGTAGTAAGGGAAGGCTGAAGATGAATTGGCAGTGGGAGGCTCCTGAACCTGAACCAAAGGCGGGATATAGGATGGATTGGCGGGATACACTGGCGCCGGATGCCCTTGATGTTGGACAGTACGCTTTACGCTAGAGGGGGGGGGTGAATAGCGTTTTAAAATTATTAAGCGTTTTAGTGCGGAATTTAAAAACTTTGCAGAAATTAAAACAAGTGCAGTATAATAAACTTACACAATGATGTATCCTGGTTGGCCACAAACGTGGTTAGTCCAGTCCCCGAGAGACTCTCTCGAGATTTCCACTAAACTTGTCAAGCTTACGGGTGCTTAACAAACCGTTACAGCTGAGGACACAAGCCTCACCCAGGTGCTCGGGGATCACAATCCCAAAGACTTCAATTGCTCGGGGATACCAATCCCAAAGACTTCAATTGCTCGAGGATACCAATCCCAAAGACTTCAATTGCTCGGGGATAACAATCCCAAAGACTTCAACTGCTCGGGGATAACAATCCCAAAGACTTCAATTGCTCGGGGATAACAATCCCAAAGACTTCAACTGCTCGGGGATAACAATCCCAAAGACTTCAACCGAGGAATCACAAGTTCCTCAACAAACGAGAATCGCAATTCTCTTACAAACACAAAACACACTCACTTTACAAAGTACTCCTTAATGAGTAGATATGAGTAGAAATAGTACGCTCAAGATCACAACAACTTAGCTCAATAGAATGGCTCTTCAAAAAGCTTTATGGATGAATGGAAAATGATGATCAATGTAAGAAAGCTTTTAGCAATGAAAATACTCAAAGTGTATATGTTGTTGTTGTGAAAACACTGAGTTGAAGCTGTATTTATAGGTGAAAAACTCAGTCTTACCGTTGTCTAATTGCCAATTAAGGATTGCTGAAATTACTCAGTGACAATCGATTGTCAAGACTAAACAATCGATTGTTTGCCTATCAGATCAAAAATTCAATCCCAGATTTTACGTCAACAATCGATTACTTCAAATCACTAATCGATTATTTATAACGTTAAGAAATCCTTTCCAATTTTTGGCATAAAACATCGATTGTCCGGAAATCAACAATCGATTATTTTAACAACGTTCAGAAAATCTTTTCCAGATTTTACACAAAACATCGATTGTTAAATATCAACAATCGATTACCTGAAGGTAATTGAAAATATATGACAACGGTCAGCTTTAACAATCGATTATCAAATGGAATAATCGATTATTAATTAATTTCAAAACTCTCTGTCTCATATATAATCGATTATCAAAAGCCACAATCGATTATCATTTTATTTAAAATCACTGGGAGACATTTTTCTCATTCTAATCGATTACCATTAGTTCATAATCGATTTTTATGAGTTTTGAAAACTTTGCCTCAGTTAACAATCGATTATCATAAGTACACAATCGATTGTTATGCAGTTTGCATAAACCTGATGTTTAACTGACTTACTCACAATCGATTATCATTAGTTCACAATCGATTGGCATGCAGTCTTGGCTTAGAGATACTCGATTATCATAAGTACATAATCGATTATCTTAGCCCAGATTTTTGAGGCATGCTTGGAAAACATTTTAACAAATGTAAATATGCATAGTTTAAAATCATTTGACACTTAATTTAAATATGCATGATTTTGGAAAAATAATTTTAGTAGAGAAGCCATGTTATGAGCCAAGTTGAGGAATCAAGATCACAATTAATATTGACTCAATTATAACATTTCTAAACTTTGTCTTGAGCTTCTTGTAATGCATCCATTTTGTGCTTGTCCTTGAGTACTGCTATATATCGCTTTTTGCTTTGTTTGACATTCATCAAAACCTACAAAAGAACACACGTTTAGTATATTGCATTTGAAACGTGTTTCCAACAATTTCCCCCTTTTTGATAATGGCAAACATAAGCGGGATATATGCAATAAATTCATGTTCCCCCTCACTTTAAGCATGAATTCCCCCTCACTTTAAGCATGAATGAAGTTGAGAGTGATATAGCATACTTCTTGATATCCCGTTTCTTCCCCCTTTTGCCATTAGCAAAAATATATACAAGAGAAGAATATGCAAAAAAAATATGAAATAAACAAAAGTTTATTTATTGGAAAATAAAGATAACAAAAGTAATCGATTATTGATACAGTAATCGATTGTTTGACGGCGATTTTCCTGTAGAATACTTGAGTATTTTGCGTCATGCTTTTATGATCCCCTTTTCTTTAGGGTGATACCTGCAAAAAAAATGTTAGACGCCTCCGACGCTCAAGTTAGAAATTATGTAAGAAATAAAATGCAATGCATGACTTAGATCAACGTGGAGTCAAGGATCCCGAGTTCACTACGAATTCGGAAGAAGGACTCTTTATCTAAGGGCTTTGTAAAGATGTCTGCCAATTGGCTTTTTGTTTCAACAAATTCAATTTCGACATCGCCTTTTAGAACGTGATCTCTAATAAAATGATGTCTAATTTCAATGTGTTTTGTTCGCGAGTGAAGAATGGGGTTCTTCGTCAAGCATATGGCACTAGTGTTGTCACATCTAAGAGGAATGTGGTCAAGACGTAGGCCATAGTCCAAGAGTTGTTGTTTCATCCATAGGATTTGAGCGCAACAACTCCCCGCGGCTACATATTCAGCCTCGGTTGTGGACAACGCAACACTAACTTGCTTCTTACTAAACCAAGAAACTAAAGCACTACCGAGCAAGTGGCAAGTGCCGCTAGTGCTCTTGCGGTCCAATTTGCATCCAGCAAAATCGGAGTCGGAATAGCCAATAAGTTGGCATGAAGAACCTTTGGGGTACCATAGACCCATATTGGTAGTACCGACAAGATACCTTAGAATCTGCTTTACCGCAGTAAGGTGAGACTCTTTCGGACATGATTGATAACGGGCACAGACGCACACGCTAAACATGATGTCCGGACGACTAGCAGTAAGATAAAGAAGAGAGCCAATCATACCTCGGTACTTTTTGATGTCGACTTCCTTACCTTTTTCATCTTTGTCGAGATGATCGGATGTGCTCATGGGAGTTGCCATTTCCTTTGCATTGTTCATATCAAAACGTTTAAGCAGTTCTTTGCAATACTTGCTTTGACAAATGAATGTACCTTCCTTCATTTGTTTTACTTGTAATCCCAAAAAGAATTGTAACTCACCCATCATGGACATCTCAAATTCGCTAGTCATTAAGTTTGAAAATTCCTTGCATAGAGCATTGTTAGTAGCACCAAAAATGATATCATCTACATATATTTGAACTAGCAAGATATCATTATTTTCATGCTTGACAAATAAAGTTGTGTCAACTTTTCCACGAATAAAATTATTTTCTAAAAGAAATTTACTCAACCTTTCATACCAAGCTCGAGGAGCTTGTTTTAAACCATAAAGGGCCTTTTTGAGTTTGAAAACATGATTAGGAAAATTAAAGTCTTCAAAACCGGGGGGTTGCTTTACATAAACTTCTTCTTGAATAAAACCATTTAAAAAGGCACTTTTCACATCCATTTGATATAAAATGAAATTCATAGAAGATGCAAAAGCAAGCAACAAACGGATGGCCTCTAATCTAGCTACCGGAGCATATGTCTCATCATAATCAATCCCTTCTTCTTGATTATAGCCTTGAGCCACAAGCCTAGCTTTGTTTCTAGTGATTATGCCATTTTCATCTAATTTATTTCGAAAAACCCATTTCGTACCAATTATGGTATGACCTTCGGGTCTTGGCACCAAATCCCAAACGTTGTTACGTTTGAATTGGTTAAGCTCCTCTTGCATTGCCAAGGTCCAAAATTCATCCCCAATTGCTTCAGAGATGGTTTTGGGTTCAATTTGAGAAACAAAAGCAGTAAGATCTAAGGTATTTCTAAGGGAGCTCCGGGTACTTACCTTCCCTCCAACGTCGCCTATTACCTGATCGAGAGGATGGTCTTTGACTGTCCTCCATTCTATTTGCTCTTTTGGTTCATTTTCCGGTTGAGGAGCTTCTTCAATTGGTTGTTCCACCGTTTTGTCAATTTCTTTCCTTGGTGGTTCTTCTTGAATTTTGTCCTTTAGACTTTCCAGAATGCCTGAAAGATCAAGACCACAATCCTTTCTCGCCAAGCGAGTATTATCTTCGGAAAATACAATATGAGGAGATTCCTCTACAACTTGGGTTCTTTTATTAAAAACCCTATAAGCTTTACTACGAGAAGAATAGCCAATGAAGATACCTTCATCCGACTTTGCATCAAATTTTCCTAGTTGGTCCTTTCCATTGTTATGCACAAAACATTTACAACCAAAAACACGTAAATGTGAAATGTTAGGTTTTCTACCTTTGTAGAGTTCATATGGGGTTTTTAAGAGTATCGGCCGAATTGCTACTCTATTCAAAACATAGCATGCGGTACTCACGGCGTCTGCCCAAAAGTGTTTGGGAATCTTAGCTTCGTCGAGCATGGTTCTAGCCATCTCTTCGAGACTCCTATTTTTCCTTTCCACCACCCCGTTTTGTTGTGGTGTACGTGGAGCGGAAAAGGTATGCTCGATTCCGAGTTCATCACAAAAATCCGCAAAGAGATTGTGATCAAACTCTCCCCCATGATCACTTCTAATGGAAGTGACAGTTGATTCCTTTTCATTTTGAACTCTTTTAAGAAAAAGCTTGAAGCTAAGAAATGCATCACTTTTATGTGCAAGAAATAATGTCCATGTAAATATAGAGAAATCATCAACAATTACAAAAGCATATCTATTTCTTCCTAGACTTTCGATACGGGATGGTCCGAATAAATCCATATACAATAGTTGTAAAGGTCTAGAGGTTGAAACAACATTTTTGGATTTAAAAGATGCTCTTGTTTGCTTCCCCTTTTGACATGAATCACAAATAGTATCACTTTCAAATTTTAAGTTGGGAAGACCAATCACTAGGTTTTGAGAAATCAATTTATTTAAAAGATGCATGTTCATATGAGCTACTCTACGATGCCACAACCACACATTATCATCTTTGCTCAACAAACAATCAACATACTCGGATGAGGAGTTTTCAAGATCAACCATGTAAATATTGTCAACTCTAAAACCACGTAGAATAATCTTGAAGTCACTACGTCTAAACACTAAACACTCATCCGAATCAAACAACGCAAGATTTCCCTTGTCACATAATTGACTTATGCTCAAGAGATTATGCTTTAAACCTTTGACAAGTAATATATGCTTTATAGAGGATTTTTCATTCTTACCGACCGATCCGATGCCAATAATTTGTCCTTTATTGTTGTCACCGAATACAACGCTTCCTCCTTCTTTGTGCTCTAGTTGAAGGAATTTGGATTCGTCTCCTGTCATGTGTCTGGAGCATCCACTGTCAAGGTACCATAGTACACTTGATCCCTTCAAGCACACCTACAAAGCAAATTAATATTCTTTAGGTACCCATACCATTTTGGGTCCTTGGGGGTTAGGCAAATAACGACCATAATAATATGAAGAATCTCTATGCTTTGTAAAACACATAGGTGCAATATGACCTATACGATTGCAGTAATGACATACTACGTTCGGGTTGTGTTGATGCCTAGGTTGAGCCAACAAAGTTCTAGGCGAATGAAAAAGATTAACACTAGACATATTGTTCCCATTTCTAGTATAATATCTAGATGGTCTGAAGTTATTAGTGCTAGACTTGTTGAAGGACCTAGTGTCATGTCTAGGTGGTCTAAGCTCGTTCCTAGAGTTATTTCTTGGTTGCCGAAAATTACTATTTGTAGGCTTGTTTGCAAGAATTCTAGATTCGGATCTAGATTGTCTAAAGATATTAGTTCTACCCTTATTTTCATACATTCTAGCATAATGTCTAGGTGGTCTAAAAGAATTTGTTCTAGGCTTGTTTAATACCTTAGAGTTATTTCTAGGTGGAGTAGTGAAGTTTTTGTTTTTATGCCGTTGATATTTCTTAGGCGTTTCTTTTTCAACAACTTTAGGAACTTCTTTACTACGTGTTTCTAATGTTTTCCTAAGTTCTGTGTTTTCTAGTTTTAAGGACTCACAAGCAGTACAAGTAGAGCATTTATCAACACAAGAGGCTTCATGCATAGTCTTGATGACTTGTCTAAGTTCTATACTATCATTTAACAAAAATTGATTTTCATTTGCAAGATTCTCGTTATCACGAGACAGATTTTCAACACCTTTTTGAGCTAAAGAAAGACGTTCTTCAAAGTCCTTGTCTTTTAAAAAGAGTTGTTTTTGAAAATCCTCTTCTTGTAAAGAAAGAGTTCTTTGTAAATCTTTAATAGTCTTAGAAGCATTTACCAACTCATCATGCAGTTTGTTATAAGCAATTTGCATATCGTTAGATGTACTTACCTCGTCTTTTTCGTCTGCCATGAGGCACTGACCAGTTGATTCATCGTTTGTGCTGACCGCTTTTTGAGGCGTGTTTTCGTGCAATTCCTCAAGTTTGTCCCACATTTCCTTAGCAGTTTTATAGTGGGAGATTTTTCGCCAAAGTTCCTGGTTCAAGGCGTTATGTAATATATTCATAGCTTTAGTGTTGTATTCACTTACCTTATCTTTCCCGACTTTTGTCGTCAGTTGATCACTGTGTTTAATAGCTTGCCATAGATACAAATCGTTTGCCATTGTAAAAACTTGCATCCGATATTTCCAGACTGAGTAGTCGTTTTCGTCTAATATTGGAGGCGACATGCTGCATTCTCCTTCACCTATTCCTGCAAAGAAATTTAGAGTAGAAGCCATGGATGGTTCTCTCAAACGGTTAAGTCTTTCAGAGAGTATGGCTCTGATACCAATTGTTGGACAATACGCTTTACGCTAGAGGGGGGGGGGGTGAATAGCGTTTTAAAATTATTAAGCGTTTTAGTGCGGAATTTAAAAACTTTGCAGAAATTAAAACAAGTGCAGTATAATAAACTTACACAATGATGTATCCTGGTTGGCCACAAACGTGGTTAGTCCAGTCCCCGAGAGACTCTCTCGAGATTTCCACTAAACTTGTCAAGCTTACGGGTGCTTAACAAACCGTTACAGCTGAGGACACAAGCCTCACCCAGGTGCTCGGGGATCACAATCCCAAAGACTTCAATTGCTCGGGGATACCAATCCCAAAGACTTCAATTGCTCGGGGATACCAATCCCAAAGACTTCAATTGCTCGGGGATAACAATCCCAAAGACTTCAACTGCTCGGGGATAACAATCCCAAAGACTTCAATTGCTCGGGGATAACAATCCCAAAGACTTCAACTGCTCGGGGATAACAATCCCAAAGACTTCAACCGAGGAATCACAAGTTCCTCAACAAACGAGAATCGCAATTCTCTTACAAACACAAAACACACTCACTTTACAAAGTACTCCTTAATGAGTAGATATGAGTAGAAATAGTACGCTCAAGATCACAACAACTTAGCTCAATAGAATGGCTCTTCAAAAAGCTTTATGGATGAATGGAAAATGATGATCAATGTAAGAAAGCTTTTAGCAATGAAAATACTCAAAGTGTATATGTTGTTGTTGTGAAAACACTGAGTTGAATCTGTATTTATAGGTGAAAAACTCAGTCTTACCGTTGTCTAATTGCCAATTAAGGATTGCTGAAATTACTCAGTGACAATCGATTGTCAAGACTAAACAATCGATTGTTTGCCTATCAGATCAAAAATTCAATCCCAGATTTTACGTCAACAATCGATTACTTCAAATCACTAATCGATTATTTATAACGTTAAGAAATCCTTTCCAATTTTTGGCATAAAACATCGATTGTCCGGAAATCAACAATCGATTATTTTAACAACGTTCAGAAAATCTTTTCCAGATTTTACGCAAAACATCGATTGTTAAATATCAACAATCGATTACCTGAAGGTAATTGAAAATATATGACAACGGTCAGCTTCAACAATCGATTATCAAATGGAATAATCGATTATTAATTAATTTCAAAACTCTCTGTCTCATATATAATCGATTATCAAAAGCCACAATCGATTATCATTTTATTTAAAATCACTGGGAGACATTTTTCTCATTCTAATCGATTACCATTAGTTCATAATCGATTTTTATGAGTTTTGAAAACTTTGCCTCAGTTAACAATCGATTATCATAAGTACACAATCGATTGTTATGCAGTTTGCATAAACCTGATGTTTAACTGACTTACTCACAATCGATTATCATTAGTTCACAATCGATTGGCATACAGTCTTGGCTTAGAGATACTCGATTATCATAAGTACATAATCGATTATCTTAGCCCAGATTTTTGAGGCATGCTTGGAAAACATTTTAACAAATGTAAATATGCATAGTTTAAAATCATTTGACACTTAATTTAAATATGCATGATTTTGGAAAAATAATTTTAGTAGAGAAGCCATGTTATGAGCCAAGTTGAGGAATCAAGATCACAATTAATATTGACTCAATTATAACATTTCTAAACTTTGTCTTGAGCTTCTTGTAATGCATCCATTTTGTGCTTGTCCTTGAGTACTGCTATATATCGCTTTTTGCTTTGTTTGACATTCATCAAAACCTACAAAAGAACACACGTTTAGTATATTGCATTTGAAACGTGTTTCCAACACTTGAGACCAGGCCTGATGCATTTCAGCCATTTGTTGTTTCAGTTTACGCATCTCTTCTTTCATGGCGTTCACATCTGTCACCCCAACCTCTTTCGATGGGTCCACAATACCGATATCAGATTCCTGTCTAGTCATTTTCAACTTATTTTTTGATCGGGTATTGTAGGAATGGGTTGTCAGAATGCCAAACAACTAACCACCTACCTGGACACAACATCAACAACCACTTTGTTAGAGATTAGGCTTTAACATATTGTATAACCACACATTGGGCGTGAATACACTAGATAGTTAACCGTTACTATTATGCATTTGCTCGACTACATGCGTCATTCCGGCTATTCTTATTTCAGACTGCAAACTTTCCTCTTTTCATTTGTTTTTCCTTCATTTTGATTTCTTTTGCCACACTTCCTCTCG
The DNA here is from genome assembly GCA_034376525.1 of Nicotiana benthamiana. Classification (NCBI taxonomy): domain Eukaryota; kingdom Viridiplantae; phylum Streptophyta; class Magnoliopsida; order Solanales; family Solanaceae; genus Nicotiana; species Nicotiana benthamiana. The sequence goes on along the minus strand of CM067333.1, from coordinate 28,371,009 downwards.
AATTTTTCTCATATTTCTGCTATTTTGTTTTTTCTTCTTTCTGTTTTTCTTTTATTTCCTTCTCCCTTTTTTCGCCTTTTCTCTTAAAGTTATGGTCGAATCCGATTAGGATTGCCTACGTATCGTGACCCTGTAAGAATCAGACCAAGCGTAGCTCATGAAGATAAAAGGTAAAAAACAATAAAATATATTTTGGAACTTTCAAATTTTTCATAACAAAACAAATTTTGATTACAATGATTTAAAGACTGACCAAACTAACACACTTTGATGAAAAAATGACGTACAGACTCGAAAATCAAACAACCCACATACTCTAATAAAAAGAAATACAAATTCAAAACAGACTGACAGATTCCTTCCCCTATATGTCAATTTTAACTAAATGGCTATTTTTGCAAACATGGCCCCTTTCCGATTTCACATGAATTTTGAGGCCGGGAAAGATTATTTCATGACACTTCACAAACTTGTTTATTCTGTTATGAAAATAGCCTTTCGACAACTGAAAGATAGTCTAAGGTTATCTCGTCAAAAACAGTTTAAGACACTGCCGAAGCTTAATCGACTTATTTTGACCAAAATCCAAACGATATTTACTTGACCACTAACTTTTTTTCTTGTTTTCCAAATAAAAATTAAAGACCTGATTTTGCAAACACGACCCTTCAGCACCTCGGGGATGAATATTTTAAGGCTGTGTTGGCTAACTTGCCAAAATCTTTATAAAATGACCAAAGGTGGCTATTCTTGCAAAAGCGGCCTTCCTGTGTCCTTTAAGGGACATACGGCTATTTCTGACAATAATGGCTTCACCTGACTTATTCATGCCAAAAACTATAACTTAGATATTTTTTTGGTTATTTTTGCAAAGGGGATGTTGGACCCGATGAGGGTTGTCTACGCATCTCACATCTGGTGAGAATCAAACCTGCACAGTTCGGACAAATAAAACTAACTATTTTCGAAAACAAGACTCTTTTTCATTGAAAATTACACTCTTTTTATATTTTCTTTTCCAACAAACTATTTGAAAATAAGACTCTTGGTTTTTTTTCTTTTTACTGATAAATAAAACAAGCCAATTTTTTGAAAACAAATTTTCTTTTCCCTTTTTTCCTTTTTTTCATTTTCCTAAAAAACTCGGCAAAGTTTCGACACTATTTTGACATCGGTTATTATTCTAAAATAGGTAATAAACTCTCTACATTGCTATTTCTCTCTTCTTTTTTTCAGTTTTTCCAGATGCTCCAAAGCCGGCCAGCATGCAAGTTTGAGACAAGTAAATGCACACGCAACATGTAAGATTCATCAGGATGGTTTTTTCATTTGAGGTTACCTGCCCTAGACGAACCCAACCCTTGTGTTGAGTCCCCTACGGCAAGTGCAATATTATGAAAATAAGCATTCCTACTAGGGATCCATCATGAGTCAAGTTATTCTAGGTTCAAAGCCCGGGTATGTGTTCTAAACAGTATACCTGAGCGGACAACTCGAGTCGATGAGGGGGCTACGTACCGGGACCCGCAAGATCGTCCGACTTTGTAACTTATTCGAGCCTTTTTCTCATTTCAGAGAATGACACTAACAGAATAGGGAGTCTCAACCAGTAAGCACATCCCCGGAGGTGAGAAGAGAAGAGTTTCGGCACAATTTATATACAGTTCAGATAATATCAAAGCGGTAAAGCATTTAGCAGGAAACATGTAGGAAAATCAGATAAAGCCAAATATAACAATTACTCTAAGCTCGAATTCTTAAACTCTGAACCGAAGTTTTGGGTTTGTGTCCCCACTAGAGTCGCCAAAGCTGTTAAGCCTCCTTTTTACTACACCCGCAATGGCGTAAAGGAGTTTTTCCAATTAAAGTACAATCGGAACGTGATTTATTATTAATATTCAGAGTCTCCACTTGGGAGATTAATGGTGTCCCAAGTCGCCGGTTGAATCCCGAACTGAGGAAAATATGACTCTGTTAACAGTCCGCGAACAAGAAATCCGAGTACTGAATTCTGTTAACTCGGGAGAAAGCGTTAGGCATTCCCAGGCTCCGTGATTCTAGCATGGTCGCTTAAGTGTCATATTTGATTGTATATGATTTTAAAACATGTTCTAACTTATGTACTTTTAAATTTTAAACCGCTTTTATTATTATTATTATTATTATTATTATTATTATTATTATTATTATTATTATTATTATTATTATTATTATTATTATTATTATTATTATTATTATTATTATTTTTATTATTTTTACGAGAATTACAACGTCGTGAAAATGCGTATCGAACCACGTCACATCAATGCATCTGTGGTTGTCGACATATTTCCACTCCGTTGATATTTGGATTTGGACCTCGTAAATGCGCACCCGAGTTTATGAAGGTAAATTATTAAAAACGCGCCTAAAGAGACTAACGCGTTATTATTTTGGGAAAGGCCGTGAAATTTGCTAAACGGCCCATCCCGAGTTCTACGTATTTTATATAACCATTTATTGAAAGCCCCGTAATTTATATGTTTGGTTTAGCGAGGCTCATCTCATTCATTTTAAAACCAACCTAAAAGACTACGGTTATTCTACCTTTTATTATCTCTAATAGTAAAGAAGAGGCTTAGGCCCCAACAGTAGTGAATGGGCGGATCAATCGAAATGCCTTCTGCGTCTTGGGCTCACGAGTGACCTAATGCTTATTCGGCCGAAGTACTTCAAGACCTCGAATCCTTGGGCCAACCTGGAATTTAATTTCCAAAGGGGATTTCAATTTAAATAACACACATAGACCAAAAGAATTCGTTTCACATGATTTGAGCTCATATGCTATTAATGTAGAACATCAAACAATCCTTGTATCGAATCAGTATCGGGACAAATTGTAGTTTCCATTTTCTATCTCCATGCCTCAAATGCCAACTTTGACCAAATAATACACAATTGTTAAGTATCAAAACTAGTAATGATTAGAAGAACAATCCAACTTTACTCCAACTCTAGTCGTCCAACCTAGGATATTAATTTTATTAGACTAAGTTGATAACGGACCTTTCGAGGATTTAACACTAAAACACTTTAGCAGCTGCGTTTGCTTATCAAAACCAAATTTTAGGTCTGGGCTAACGTTTCTGCCTGGTTTTCGACTTTAGCAAACAATTAACAAATGAGATCAAACTATAGTACATCAGGGGTTCATGTCAATTGGAAACAGTCCTAATGAAACAATTATGGGTCCAATACAACTCAAACATAATAAATCTAAGCAAGTAATGAATTCCATAAAGCCAAATCCTAAAACTAATTTCATAAAAATGAACTGAACACATGAGAAGTTTCAGCAAGCATCAAAATGCAATTTCGTTCCCATTTCATCAAAGAGATTACATCAGAAACAACTCGAGTGTGTACCTGAGCAAAATAACAATGGAGAAGAGGTAAGCAGTTGAGCAGTGAATCATAGCAGTTCAAACTCCAGGAAACAGATCAGTTTTAATTCCAAAACACCAAAATAGATGCAGAACCGATTGACAAAAATCACGCCACAACAAGCAAAAATCCAAGTACAACTGGATCAAGTTATACTTGAAAATACACCAGAAACACTCAGCAAAAACCAAAACTCCATCCAAACCAGTGTAATTAAACCCAAAGCTACTCGAACTAAGCCACTAGACTTCAGAAACTTCAACAATCAGCAGAGAAGAAAAATCAAGCAAAGCCAATCTAGAAAACCAATGGAACAGTGCATGTTTTTTGATTTTTTGTTGTATTTTTCTTTGTTTTTGGATTTTTGGTAGGGATCGAAGATTTATAAGAAAATTCTAACTATCTCTTGATTTGAACCTCAAAAATTTAAGGTGAGATCCGTAGTGAGTGCTTTTGGAGGATTTTTTGGGGTTTCAAAACTTGTTTTTCAAGGCATGACAATGCTATTTTATAGGCAACATGAGGCAGCCTTCAGATTTTAGATTTGCACTCTAGTCCCTACCTTATTTTCAATTCAGTCCTCAGGTTCTTTAACTTATTACTCAAGCTATACGTTCTATTTTCTGATTTTCCCATTTAAACCACTTCTAGAACATCATAGTGAGTTCTAGTTTTCTATATCGTGTTCTAAACTACCATGGAATTATCCCTTTATTTCTGAAAGATTACTAACCTAGTCTACTAATTGTCACCCAAAAATGTTAATCAAAACAAACTAACTACCTTCAAACACTAACTAACTATGTCTAAACTTTGTAATGAACTAAAAACACCTAATGGATCACACTAACCAAACTAACTAACACCAAATTAATTAACTAATCAAAACAAACTAAAAGTGAAATGTCAGAGAGAGGGGTAACTAATCTGAAATTAAAAGCAGACTAAAAACAACTAAGAACAGAATTTAGGAGAGAATTAATCAACAATTAAGGCACATATTGAACTGGCAATTAACAATTAAGAAAAATAAAAGTAATAGAATAGGCAAGCACCAAGAAAGAAAACTCACGACTTCAACAAGAATCCGGCTAACTAAAAAACTCAACTCCGGCTACCTCCGATAATACTCGAACTCTTTAAGTGGTAGAATCTTCATGAGGACGATGAAGAGATCCCATGGTGCCAATTTGGTGCAATTTAGAACATTTAGGGTTTTGGCCGAAAAAGCTTAAACGAGGATTCGAGCAGTTCTGGCAAGATTCGAAGAACGTGATTAGAGGGGTTGGGTAAAGAAGGCTCCGGCAGTCTAGTGCTTTTAATTTGGGTCGAATTGGGATGATAACATCATGGCCGGCGATATTTCAAACGAATATTCGAGGCCATAGGTTCGGATTTGAATAGAGGAGGAGATAAGGAAGCCATGGTGTTATTTTGGGACTGAAAGGCCATGGTTGTGTTCGCCGGCAGTGGCAGTGTCGGTGGTGTCACAGAAGTTGTACGGGAAGAATGAGATTATTTTTTTAGGGTTAATGTAATTCAGACATTTATATAAAAAAATAAAAACCATTGTGGACCGTTGGATTAGAGAATATTGATGACTCAGAGTGAATTGAATACTACAAAATTATACTAACTAAAATAGATTCCAAAACTAACTTCTAATTTAAAAGAAAACTTTGGAAAATTCTAAAAAAAACGCGCAAAGAACTATTTTTTGTTATTGATCCTTATTTTCAAGCAATTTAAAAAAAGTAAATCTCAAACAAATGCCAAATGTATTTTTTTGTAGTTTTCATATGACCTAAAATGCATGGATAATATGCAACAATTACGAGAAAATAATACAAAAGTTCACAAAATTTGTAAACTAATAAAGAAATTGTTTGTTTGAATTTCTGGGAATAATTTGCTTAGGGAAAAAATCGCGTGGTCACAGTATGAATTAAGAGAAATACATGGGGGTCATTGTGGCAATCACACTGGAGGAAGGTCACTTGTAAGAACCTTGATTAGGGCAGGTTATTATTAGCCTAAAATAGAAGAAGAAGCATGAAAGTTTCGTGGCTAAATGTGACAAATGCAAAAGGTACGGTAACAACATGCATAGACCAGCAGAGTTATTACATCCAGTGGCATGGCCATTCATGAAATGAGAAATGGATATCGTGGGTCCATTACCACAAGCTAAAGGATAGGTAAAGTTTCTACTTGCACTCATTGATTATTTCACTAAATGGGTAGAGACAGGAGCATTTAAACAGGTACGAGAAAAGAATTTAAGGACTTCATTTGGCGAAACATCATATGCCGATTCAGAGTACCAAAGAATATTGTATGTGATAATGGCCCTCAATTTATAGGAGCTCAAATCACGGAATTTTTTAAAGTTGGCAAATCAAAAGGATCACATCCACACCTTATCATTCTATAGGTAATGGACAAGCAGAATCAACAAATAAGGTCATTATCAATAATTTGAAGAAGCTTTTACAGGAATCAAAAGGTAACTGGCATAAGGTGTTACCTGGGGTTTTATGGGCTTATCATACAATTGCAAAACGAGCACAGGAGAAACGCCATTTTCATTGGTTTATGGAGTCGAGGCTTGGATTTCAGTTGAAATAGGAGAACCAAGTACACGGTTCACATAGGCGATGGAGGAATCAAATAATGAAGAGATGCGGGTCAATCTTGATTTATTCGAGGGCAGAGGAGAAGCTGCACTAATACGAATGGCTGCACAAAAACAATTCATAGAACCATATTACAACAGGAAAGCACGCCTCAGATTCTTCAAAATTGGGGACTTCGTGCTCAAAAGAGTTTTCAATCTACAAAAGCTGCTAACAAGGGGAAATTGAGTTCAACATGGGAAGGACCCCACAAAGTTCCTGATATTGCAGGAAAAGGAGTATATGAATTGAGACAATGGATGGGAAAGTACTACCTTCGCCTTGGAATACCGTTCATTTGAAGAGAAACTACTTCTAAGGAAATACCCACGGTCAGGTATCACTACCCACAGGCAGGTATCACCATGTTAAATTTTATTTTTGATTGTTAAAATTTTATTAACGATTTTAGATGATAGGCAAAACGCTAACTCGTACTAAATGATGAGTCACGACCTGTAAGGCAAAATAGAATAAACTAAAATTTCTGGCCCAGGGTTATATTTATTCTGATAGAAATACAAACGAGTTAAGAAGTCTTCATCTATAATCGCACCTCCGATTCCCGTATATTTTTCCTTTTCAGGAAAAGGACCAAGTGAGAGAAACTACCAAGTGCTCGAGGCTTCCTTCAACACTCAAACACTTGGGGGAATACATAATATACACGGGCATGTGTATGCTGAAGGCAAAAAGATTGAGGAAAAACCAAGCCTAGAAGAGTCAAGTGCGGAGTAAAAGTTACGAAGTCAAAGCATTCATCATAATGTTCTTTCCCATGAGAACAATGGAGTCATCTGTCAAACCCTTACTAATGTTTCGGAGATAAGTGGATCTAATTTACTTCAAAACAGTTAGGGTACAGACTATGTACTGAAACGGGTTATAAAGAAAAACCCTATTTCTATTATTCTTCTTTTGTAAAAACGTGTTACAAGAAAAATAGTTACTAGAAAGTTATCGATGTAATTCAAATACATGTAAAGTATTATTCAAAACTTGTCAAGGTTTAGAAATAAAAACTTGTCAAAGTTATTTGAAGAGAAACATGTGTGTTCTTATTTATTTCATCGTATGATAAACACCATTATAAAGTTGAGACGTCGTCTTCATTAAGTGTCGAAATATAAAAGGCCATCTTTTATAAAACTCATGTTATTTAATCATGAGATTAATAGAAACATTTTCAAAAAACAAAAATGCAAACTATTCTCTGTGTCCTTAAAAATAAAAGGCAAGAATAGAAAAAATGAAAGTTTAATGATAATGATAAAAACTTCTTAAAATTTAAAAGCAAACACTAAGTACAAACTTAGTCATTAAATTGTTTATACAAAATGCACCATAACAAGGCTTGGGGACTTGTACTTCTTCTAAATAACCCTTAAAAGAAACTAAGGGTTTGACTACTATCTTCCAAAAAGAAAAAATGAAAACAAATTCATTTCAAAGCTAATCAATGAGAAGATTGAGGAAGTGAAATAGGAACATTAGGAGCAACGGTTCCAATTTGAGCAGGAGCATCTACAGACACGGCTTCATCTTGGCTTGCAACAGTAGACTCGTTGGGGTTAGGAAGAGTCGTGACACCCACACCAGTTTCAATATTAACTGGAACTTCAGCTTCGGGAGCTTCAATGATCAGCCTCAGGAGCATCAATCGCAGGAGAAGGAAAGTCTGGTGGTTGCTGTGCTTATTCAATGGTCTCCATAACTTTGGCTAACTCAGACCCCAAGTTGAAGTTCTCCTAGCTAGCCTCAACTAAGTCATCACGACGAGAGTTCAGAAAAGCCCAACTTACCTCAACAATAGTTTTATCTTTAACGAGCTCATAGTCTCTTTCCCAGACACCAATTACATTCTTAAGTTCTTCATTTTCAGCCAATGCTAAGTCGTAAGAAGCTTGAAGGGAGGCATGAGATTTTTCTAAGGCATGCACCTTGCCATCAGAAGTTCGCAGATCTTCCTGTGTCTAAGTCAAACTCAGTACCGGATCTCCTCCATAAATTTCTTTTTGATTCAAAAGATCTCTCAACTCTCTAATCTCTTCACTTGCCTTAGATAATTGCTTTGAGAAAGAAGACTCGAGACGCTCCTTTTCTTTCTCAGCCTGAGTTGAAGAAGTTGTGATAACCGCAAGTTCTAAAGTTAATGCTCGTACCTACTGTTCCAGGTTACTCTTGTTCCCTTGTAAATATTCTATTAGTAATCTGTGCACTATTAAATTGCTCTTTCCAGTTCGCTATTTCAACCTAAGAGCCCTGAGCTACCTTATCTGAATCAGGAACAGCATTTTCAGAGTCACGTGCCACTTTCTCCAATAGAGAAACTCTGTTCATCAGCTCTGCGCCAATAAGATTGGCCTGAAAATGATAAGGGAGGAAAATAAGAATTCTAAAAAAAGAAATTTTTGCAAAAGTAAATAAAGGAGGAAAATACCTTCAAAGTGGCGTGAACTATGCTGTTCATCAATGTCAGGCAGCTATGGTTATTAATTTATTCTTTCCCAATTGGGCCAATTAAAGGCTCAAGCCAAACATATGCCTGACCGGACTTCCTCGAAAGGTTGTTGTTTGCAGGAACTTTGATAGTTACACTCCATATGGCAGCACTTCTTCTTTTAGAACCCACTTCTGTATGATGAACAATATAAGAGGGAACTGTCAAAGGAAGAGCGTTAGAAGAAGTGAAAACAGCAGAGGAAGGAACAAAAGCGGTTGGAACAGGTAAGGAAGAAACTATAGGCAAAGGATGATGAGGAATTGCAGACAATGGAGTTAAAGAGGAAGAGAGGGGAAGCTCATCCAAAACATGCCCTAAAACTCCACTCTCGAAACCGCTAACAAAAAGCTGGTTAATGGATACATGAGTGTCACAAGAGTCAACATCATCATCATCATCAGAGATGAGGTGGACAGGCATGGTAGGAGAGGTACGAGGCAAAACTTCAGCTTCTTCATCAGAGACGATGCGTCTCCTAGCTCTTGGCCTTATCGTCAAGGAGCCACTTTCATCTTTGTCACGATCCAGATTTTCCCACCATGGGGAGTCGTGTTGGCGCCTACGGTGAGAGCTAGGCAAGCCAAACCTTTTTAAACAATTGAAAAAATCTTAATCTAATATAATATAATAATTGAAATAATTAATTAAAACTACGCGGAAGACTTTTAGCAAAAACAACAATAGTAAAATGCGGAAATTTGAAATATGCCTCTACCAAGTATCTGGTGTCACTACTCAGGGGCTACAAAAAGAGTACTAAAAACATCAGTCTAAAGGAAAATACATAATAAGTCTGTTCCGATACAATGAAAACAAACAGAAAGAAATAGATGAGACTTAGGGCCCGCGAACGCCAGCGAACTACCTCGGAGTCTCTGAAATAAAGGCTCACTCCCTAGCTACTGCTGCGGTCCGTAAGCTGTATCCTGACCTGTGCACAAAAGGTACAGAAGTGTAGTATCAGCACAACTGACCCCATGTTCTGGTAAGTGACCGGCCTAACCCCGGCGAGGTAGTGATGAGGCTAAACCAGACCTACCACAATCAACATGTACATATATATGTGCAATAATGGAAAAGATAACAACATTTAAACAGATAATGGGAAGTGGACATGCTGGGGGTGTAACAATTCAATTATTAGTCCAACGAACAAGAAATGTAAAATGAATATTTAACATCAATAAAAGAAAGCCAGTGAATCAAAAAATGCACGGCATCAACCTTCGTTCTTTTACTCTCAGATATAGTGCACGGCATCACCCTTCGTGCTTTCCTCACCAAAACTATCAAATATAGTGCACGGTATCACCCTTCGTGCTTTTACTCTCAATACATAGTGCACGGCATCACCCTTCGTGCTTTCCTCATATAACTCTCATATCAAGGCACAGAATGACCCTTCGTACTCAAATAATCAAGAAAACATGGCACGCAAAGACCCTTCATGCATAATTATCAAAACGTAGCACGGAAAGACCCTTCGTGCGTAATCTCTCTCTTCCTCACCCAATCAACGGTCACAACCAAACGGGAAAGGAATATACAACAAGTTAAAATATTCTGGCAGGGGAGAAAAACTCTACAACAAGTCCCGGCAAGGGAGAACAACTCGACAATAAGTCCCGGCAAGGGAGAACAACTCAACAATAAGTCCCGGCAAGGGAAAATACCAAAATTCCTTCTTTAGGTCATTGCTTCTCAATTATCATTTCATAGTTTATTTAACAAGTAATTATCACAACGTTTCATTTCTTTCGAAATATTCATAGTAATTATGACTCACGGTCATGCTAGACTCGGGTAGGTAACCGTCACCATACCTACACACCGACTTCACATAGCACATAGAAAATATTATCCTAATCCTATCCCATCAAGCCAAAGTTAGATCAAACACTTACCTCGAATCCGAAAATAGCAACTCAAAGCTCAACAATCGCCTTTCCTCTAGAATTTGACCCCAAACCAATGATATCTAACATAATTCGACTCAATATTATCAAAAATAGCACAAGGATACAATTTCCTAGCTTAGAAATGCATTTCCTAACTTTCATCCAAAAATACCAAAATCCGACACCGCGCCCATATGGTCTGAACTCGAGGCTTGGACCAAACTCCGATTACCCATAACCCCCACGAGTCCAAATATATGATTTGTTTTATGATTCGACCCCAAATTGAGGTTGAATCGCCCAAAAATTTCAAAAACCTAACTCTACCCAAAAGCCCTTATTTCTACCATGATTTCATATTTTAGGGTTAGAAATTTGATGATTAGATGAAGAAATAATGGAACAATGAGGTTGGAATCACTTACCCAAAGAGTTATGGTGAAATAGAGGCTTGGAGTTTGTTAATAGAGAGTGTAGGAGAAGAGCTCGTGTGGAATGGTGAGGAATTCTCGAGCTACTGTTCTGTTTTTAACTTAAAATCACTGGGCGAAAAAGACTTTATGTGATCGCATCAGGGGAGTGCGTTCGCATTGAATAACTGGCCGAGATTCTATGCGTTCGCGGAAGAGCTATGCGAACGCATAGAAGAAAACTGGGGGAAGTTTGGTTAGCTCCATGCATTCGCGAAGAAAGGGTGCGAACGCATAGAAGAAAGTTCTGGGGCCTGACATTTGAACTATGCGAACGCATAGGGACACTGTGAACACGGAAGGGAAGTGGGTCAGAACTATGCGAACACATAGGAAGGCTGCATTCGCATAGGAGAAAACCCGACTGCATTTTTTCTGCAATTGTTTCTAAGTGCAAAACATCCCAAACCACCCCCGAAATCACTCCCGAGCCCTCGGGGCTCACAACCAACCACACACACTAACTCAATATCATCCTACGGACTTGATCGGGCGATCAAATCGCTAAAATAACATCAAAATCAAAGAATCAACCTCCAAAACTCATGATTTTCATTTCTAAGTTCAAAACTTTTAAATTTTCCATTATTAGTCTGTAACACTTCAAATGACGTCCGTTTTCAACCAAACTTTACAGATAGCGCTTAACGCTCATTAACGACATGTACAAGGCGCCGGAACCAAAATACGAGCCTGATACCAATACTTTTGATCAAATGTCATTTTTATTTTTCCTTAAGCATTTTCAGAAAACAATTTCATGAAAAAATTCCGTACTTGGGCCTTGGACCCCAGATTCCGATTTCGGGAATACGGACCCTCCAGGACCGTCACATCATGGGTCCGGTTTCGTTTACCCAAAATGGTGACCAAATTCAACTACAGCAATATTATTATCAAAATTCATAGTTTTTAACACAAAATTCAAATATTTCCACATAAAAAGTTTTCTGGCTTCAAGCCCTGACTGCGCACGCAAATTGAGGCAACAAAATAAGAGGTTTTCAAGGCCTCAGAAGCACAAAGAAAGGGAGAATTGTGGTGATGACCCTTTGGGTCGTCACAATCTTCTTCCTCGGAATTATCTTCTTCAGTGGTTTTTCTTTTCATAAGTATATCCCGAGCTCTTCCTAAAGAAATTTGAGTTCCTAAAGAAGCATGAGAAGCCACAACTGCTTCAGCAAAAATGCCTTGAATGGAAAATCCTGATAAAAAGAAGGTTGAATGTTAGAACAATGAAAATGTTTTACATACAAGAAAGACAAAAATTCTTACCATGAGATTTTACTTTCCAACTGTGACTGTTAGAAATTGATTTCCAAGACCTAGCCTTCATAGGCGCGATCTTCAGCAATTTATCTACCCAACCACGGAAGTTGGGAATAGTCTCCACACCTCCCATGGTAGAAAGGTTAAAGAAGATTATAAAGCTGAAAGGAAAAAGGTACGAGAAGGATGGAAAAACTTACGTGCAAAGTTCCACTTTTCGGGTAAGAAAACATTCTCTTTACCCACTAAACCAACAATGGGGGTAGCAACAAACCGGGCATATCAGCCACAGTCCTCATCATCTTCATGACTCACCAGATTTACTCTTGGCTACTAAGGTAAAAACACCATTACAGAAAAGCCTAGGGGAATAGAGATGAATTAGGTGAGGGAATATGAAGACAATATCTGACAAATTTGATAGGTGTCTTAAACAAGCGACTTCCCTCCACACAAATGGGCCAATTTTATCTAAACAAATATTAAAGAAATGGCAGAAATCGAAAATTACGGGATCGATTGCTGGTTTGAACCCAAGGGTAAAAGGATAAGTATAGACAAAAGAAAAACCAGTCATGTAGGAAGTGATTCTTTGATTTGGATTGGGAATTATGATGGGAAAATCAATACTCTAATAGCAATATTTGCGGACTATGGGAGCTAAAACTTCTGTATTAAGAGTAGGGTAGGCATCAACACGATCTAAACCAGCAACTTGGCTTTCAAGTTATTGTCTATCATGGTGAAAAGATAAATTATTGGGAAATATCTCCTCTACCAAAGGCTCCTGCAAAGGTTCATAGGTCTCCTTACCCTTAGAAGAAGACATTTGAGTAAAAGAATCTCTAGTTCTGGAAGAAAGACCAGAACTACGAGAGGGTACAGAAGAACCACCACCACCACGGGTAGATCCTAAACTATGGAGCCTACCACCCCTTCTATGTCTAACAGGGGAATTGGAAAAGTTGTCTAAGATGGGAACTCTCCTAGGGTTAGGGTTCGAAGAAGACATGATGAGGAAGAAGAAATGAACCGAGATTTTCACAGTTGAAATGTTCGAAGAAAGTTTTATGTGGTAAAAAGTAAAAGGTAAAATTATATTTATATTGATAGGCAACCGTCAAAAGTGAAAATGCAGTAATGGAAGAGTCATAATAATGGTAACTGGTACTTCATGAATAGTAAAGTCGTAAAAAGCCTTGAAAAGATGTGCAAATTATAGAATCGATAAGGAGTTGACACGTGTGAAGAGCATTAAATAGAAGAGACCATTGAAGTGTCAATCTTGTCATAGCATTAATGGAGACAAAATTCTCCTTTAATGAAATCCACTTCCCAAATATTCAACTGAAGAATAAATGAAAAGTGGGTGGGGGGGGACTATCTATATAGGAAAAAATCGAGTTTGTATATTAAAGATGACGTGTCGTGACACGTAGACTAGTCAAATAGACAAAGAGTTATAATTAGCTAAGAGACGCGGGCGGCAACAGATACAAGCAAAAGTAGCAGAAGAGGCACGGGCGGTTATTCAAGTGCCTCAGCACCCGGTACCTATTCAGGTCATTTAAAGCTCAAAGATTGCAAAAAATTAAGGGAATAAATCTGACAACATATGAGGGTCCAAATACAACATTTAATGAGTATTAAATACCGAAGAAGTTAGAGAATATGTGTTTAATGTATATGATTGTGTAACATAACATTTAAAGTCATTACTTGCTCATTATAGCCTCGTTATGACAAAGGAAAGGTTCATATTCCCAAAAATAGCTATAAGGGGGGGGGGGGGGGGGGAGGGAGGGGGACGAACAATTGTGGGGACTCGAAATATTATTTGAATACACTCTGATTTACTTGCTTTCTGATCATGTTATACTCATTCTTTATATATTTTTTTGATTATCAGTAACCCGTGTTCTTCTAAAATTCTAGTTTTGACTAAAAATTTATTTTTTTATTAAACAATTATATTCATGTCCAAACATAACTCTAATTTTTAAATAGGACAGAAAATCCATCTGGACAAACTACAAGAGGTCCAGAGTATATAAACTGAACTACATTCACTTCTGTCAAGAATATATCAAGACATGCAAGAGGTTTGATAGAGAGCTAATTCCTCTTTAGTGAGCCTTATGGGACACAAAGTTGAATTAGTTAAGCAAGTTAAGTTGTGGAATGCATTAAGAAAGAATAGAAAAGCGTCATGTCACACTCAAAATTACAAATTACTGAGTGTTACCTATTTTTCACCTTGTTTCATCTCATTTTCTTGTCCTGTTCATTGTGTGAAACTCGTATTTCTTTGCTCCAGTAAGTAAAAAGCTCTTTTCACCTTCTAAATCATGCATTTCTATTAAGAGAATGTAGATTTCTTTAAGCACACATCTACCTTTGAGAGGCAGAAGCCCCCTTTTTTGAAACGTGGCATCATAAAAATAAGATATTTGGGAATTTAAAACAAAGCTCTAAAAAAATACGAACAAAAATAGTATATGTGAAAAAGATCTCATACAAAACTACAACAATAACAATCCCATTGTAATCCCACAAGTGGGGTCTGGGAGGGTAATATGTACGCAAACCTTACCCCTACCCCGGGGGGAAGAGAGGCTGTTTCCAGGAGATGTTCGGCTCATTACATCAACAAGAAACATGTGTTAGTACTATCAATAGACTCATACTAAAAGAAACATAAAATAACAAAATCGCAGCACTATAAGAAGTGCAGGAAATATGAAATAGATGAAAGGTATACTAATATCCAACGGATAACTTCCTGCATCGGTAGCTGATCAGTTACATCCTAAGATTACCTCATAATTAGCTAGTCTCACTCTAATGCACTGTAGAAATATCGACAACTTCCCCCTATCCTACAACTTTAATGCTCGACCTCCACAATTCCCTATCAAGGGTCATGTCCTCAGTAATCCTAAGATGCGCTAAGTTCTGCCTTATCACCACTCCCCAATACTTGTTAGGTCTCCCTCTACCTCTTCACATGCCCACCACAACCAGTATCTCACATCTTCTCACCAGTGCATCACTGCTCATCCTCTGAATGTGCTCGAACCATCTGAGTCTTGCTTCTCGCATCTTGTCCTCTGTGGGGGTCACACCCACCTTCTCTCGAATATCTTCATTCCTAATCTTATCCATCCTTGTATGCCCGCACATTCACCTCAACATCCTCATCTCTGCTACTTCCATCTTCTGGGTGTGTGAGTTCTTAACCGGCCAACACTCGGTCACATACAACATTGCAGGCCTAACCACTGCTTTATAAAACTTACCTTTCAGTAACGGTGGAACTTTCTTGTCACATAGGACGCCCGTCGCTAACCTCCACTTTATCCACCCCACATACCTATACGGTGTGTGACATCCTCGTCGATCTCCTCGATCACCTAAATAACTGACCCAAGGTACTTGAAACTACTCCTCTTAGGGATGATTTGAGAGTCAAGCCTCATTTCCACTCCCGCTTCCGTCGGCTAAGCCTCAAATTTGCACTCAAGGTATTCCGTCTTCGTTCTGCTCAACCTGAAACCTTTAGACTCAAGGGCATGTCTCCAAACCTCTAGTATTTCGTTGATGATGCGTTGAGTCTCGTCAATTAGGACTATATCACCAGCAAATAGCATGCACCATGGCACCTCCCATTGAATATGATGCGTTATGGTCTCCATCACCAGGGCAAATAGGAAAGGGCTGAGTGCAGACCCTTAGTGCAACCCCGTAACAACTAGAAAATTCTTAGAATCGCCTCCTACTATCCTAACTCGAGTCTTAGCTCCTTTATACATGTCTCTAATCACCCTAATGTAAGCTACCAGAATCCCTTTAACCTCTAAGCAGCTCCATAAGACCTTCCTAGGAACCCTATCGTACACTTTCTCTAGATCAATAAACACTATGTGGAGATCCTTCTTCTTATCCCTGTATCATTCTGCTATCTTCCAAATAAGGTGGATAACTTTTGTGGTAGATCGTCCCGGCATAAATCTGAACTGTTTGTCTAAGATAGACACTGTCCTTCGCACTTTCATCTCTATCACTCTCATGCAAAACTACTTTTGTTAATAAAAATGTCAGTTAGTTTTCTTTGTAAAGAAGCAAAACGTAAGAAGTATCCTGTTAGGCCTCTGTTTGAAAAAAAAACTCCTACAAAATCCAATGTTCTTCTTTTGTGAACTAATTTTTTTTAAACAAGTAACCATATATACATGTGAACGTAAGTACACACATTTTTTTTAGTTCATTATTATTTAAAATTTCCAGATTTATATTCCTCTCTAAATTTTAGATTTTATCACTATCTAAACCTACGCATGAACCGGTAACCACCATGAACTGCTCCAAACTGACTATGCCAACTTCTACTTATTCCATGAGTCTCTACATATATAAAAGAATTCAACAAAACATAGAGATTCTGCAAATTCAAAAATCCAATAGACGTTGAAAGTTCGGGTTATTTGTCTATGGAAAGTCCTAAATTGTTACAATTCAGACACTACTTTTTCAATTAAATTGGTTCTACAAGATAAAAAGGTATTAAGAATTATTTTTTTCTCTTACTAATTACTTTTGCTTCTTTGTTTTTTAAGTTACAAATCTGGATAAGTTGCTATGTTCTTAATACATTTTTAACCCTATTTTCTCGATTCAATTGGTTCAACAAACAGTTAAAAAATGTTCAAAATTATTTTTTTATCTTACTAATTCGTTCTGCTTCTATGTTAATTAAGTTGGAATTTGGATATGTTGTTCTGTTCTTCATACATTTCTTAACAATACTTTCTCAATTAAATTGGTTCTACAAGATGAAAAGGTGTTTAAAATTTATTTTTTTAGTCTTAGTAATTTGTTTTGCTCCTTTGCCTTTTAAGTTGCAAATCTGGATTAGCTATATTTTTCTTATATTTTTTAATAACTATATGTATGTATTTAATGTTATTTCTTTGAAGGGCGTTCAGATACATGCTTCTTTATAGATTTATATATATGCATTTGAATTAAGTTCTAAATATCAGGTTTCACTTTTTTTGGCAGCTTTGTCTGTCCTTACTAAAAAATCTATATTTCTTTGCAGACATGTCAAAATCACGCTCTGCTTATGCCGTTAGAAAGAAGACTTCTGGAACTACAATATTTATAAAGATTATGTCCAAATTCTTTGTACATTTATACAAATATTCTTTTCAACTCAGTGATAAATTTCTACAATTCTGATTTTTGCAGATGTACTTTTAATTCAATTATAATTTTCCTACTTAGATATGTTTTGTATTGTATGTAAGATACAATTACAAAACTATTATTGTATGTGCACACATGTAGAATTTAATCTTACTGGAGGAAGGTTTAAGAGTCGGTTCTGGTGGCTCCTTTTACTTTGTTGACTTGCCATAATAATTAGATCTTTTTCTATATAATATGCGGGTTATATACTTAACAGAATTCTTTCTTGCTTTGAAGACAAAAAATTTAGCATGATTACATTTATATTATTTGGTGTGTACTAAGTCTTCTCATCCGAGGATGATTGGTTTAATATATTTCTTTATCTATCATTGTCATGAAATGTGTGAGTTATTGTTTCTATACTTCTTCTGTTGAATATCTGTGTTGATGATGCTATGATCATTCAATACATGATATATTTGTATTGTGTGTGATTATTCTAACTTTTAGCTATGAAACTTGAGATCATGCAAGTGTTTATGCTGGAAATTATAAATAACTTTTTGATGAAACTATGTGATCGCAGAAATTATCGTTAAAATTAACATTAGTTATTCACACTGATAAGGAGGATGGTACAGCTCTTGGGTTGCCTTCACCTTTTCTTGGTCATTGCACTCTGCATATTGTACTTGCACATTACAAGGATGTTCTGAATCCTTTGCGGAAGGTCCGTCTTCATTAGACATTATATTTTATTTATTTTAACAAATAATGTTAAAGTTTATTTCTTTACACGCCTTAATATTAATTTATAAATTTTATACTATGCTATATTACTATAATGCAAGTTCCTTATATTATGGTATTTAATAATGAAGTTTTTGAGTTTATGTGCTACTTATGATCCCAACTTTGATAAACCATATTGGAAATTTAACGTATTACATATAATTCTCTTGTACAAGCAGGAGTACCAATTCTGGATTCACAAGTAGTTGACAAAGATAAACGAGAAAGCTGTTGAAGCTATAGTTCCATCCCAAAGAGCAATGTGTCAATTAATATTTTTATATCTTTCCCCCTAATGAGTAGTTAAGAAACTACTACAATTGGTCGCTCTATGACCTATTGAATTCATTGTTGATGATTCTATACTTCCATAAGTAATTACGTCTCATTATTACACTGTTTCTTACCATCTTATTGTCTAATGTTTGGTTATGTGATGTGATGTTTTACCGAATTTTTTAACTTCTAAATTTGTTTATGATGTTTTTCTTTCCAAAGGGCATAGAAAAGATATAGGTACACACTATGTTATTTGCACTTACTTTTTCCCTGGTCCTTTTTTTTTTCTAAAAATAATTCACTCTATAAACTCATAAATGATGAGCTTTCATGAAAATAATGCACCTGAATCTACAAATAGTATCTCCTTGCAGATACATAAAAACCAAGATACATTTGTGTTATAGGAAAGATGATTTCTAGAAAATAATATATACAGAAAAAAATATACAGATTATCGGTATATTTATGCATATATGCTTTTGAATTTTGTTTTGAATTTCATTTATTTTTATTTTTGGAGGTTTTCACTTCCTCACAAAAAATATCATATTATTTAGAGACATGTCTAAAGTATGATCCGCTTGTGCCGTTGGAAAGACGTCTTCTAGAGCTACAATATTGAATAAATTCAAGTTCAAATTCTTTATAGATTTATACAGATATTCTTTTAATCTTAATTCTAATTTTATATCTTTTTTCTTTTCACAGCGTTGTGTATCCTGACTAAGAATATTATATCTCTCTGAAATTACACTAACCTTGATCCGCTTTTACCATTAGAATGAGGACTACTGGAAATACAATATATCCAAAAATAAGGTCCAGATTCTTTGTAGATTATTAGCGATATGCTTTTGAATTTAATTCCAAATTTTTGGTATTCTGCTTTCACAATTTTGCGCTTCTTGACTTAAGAACCATATATCTCTACAGACATGTCTAAACCACAATCCACTTGTACCATTAAAAATATGACTTTTAGAACTACAATATATACAAAAATCAAGTCCATATTATTTGTATATCTACAAAGATATTTTTTTAACTTACCATGAATTTCTTTTATTCTGCTTTTCAAAACTTTGGACACCATGACTATAAAATTTATCTCTCAATAGGCACGTCAAAACACGATCCTCTTTTGCCGTTGGAAAAAGGAATTTTGGAACTACATTATACACAAAATTATGGTCCGGATATTATGTAGGTTTGTCCCCCTTCTTTTATAATACCATTCTTTCTACATTTGTTGAATATTTTGTGTTGTTATGTATTCAATGCAATTCAACTATGTTTCACACTTTATCAGTATCATGATGGGTTATATATCAAAATTATTTAATTAATCTATCCATATTTTTGGTCATCTTTGGTGAAACTATCATTTTTATCAGTTGAGTTCAACATAATAATCGTGAGAGTGAATTTTGTATCTTTTTCTTAATTATCCAAAGTACCTCAATTAAGTTCACAAGTAGTAAAATAATAGTATGTACACTTTTTTTTGCAGGCTACTCATAAAAGTGTTCAGATATAATCATTGAGTCATGGAGTAAGAGTGTTGGTGCCAATACAAGTGGTTAGTTAATTAAAAACTATAAGGTTTGTGTACCAAATATTTTATAAAACCATCAAAATTAGCTTTTCATGAATATTCTCTTTAATATTGTGATAGAAATTGTGGGCAAGTTGTAACCGGGACAAAAGAAGATTTAGTTTTATACCTTTAAGAGAAACTTTGTTAATAAGTTCTATCTGCGTGTGGTTGCCATCAGTAATCTAATGAACAATAAAATAGCCCCATATATTTTAATTGCTCACTGGCATGGAATCACACGCCAAATGGGAAAGTTTAAACTTCGGCATGCCTCATATTGTTTGACTGAATATTGAAGAGCCATGGTAATTTCGTGAAATGCCTTACATTAATTATTTTTTGGGCAACGACTTATGAGATATCTGACAAAGGACCACTGGTAACTTATAGTTTAATCCATATGTAAGATTTCTTAGTTATACATCTTTTATGCAGAAATCTACTTCTATCGAAGTAAAAAGTAAACTGCCCCATGACCCTCGAATACTTACTTATCGGCCAACTCTTTTGAATGAAGTGAATGCTAATATAATATTTAAGATATATTCTTTGTCAAATTTAGCTGAACCATTTTAAATTTATTTCGATTCGTAAATATAGTGTTCACCTCCGAGTGAATAATTATTGATTCTCAGGATCTGTCAAAGGTTGGAATAAGTTTGACCTTTTACATAGCAAACTAAAGTTCATATGAACCAATATTAGCAATTATTATTTTAAAGTTTATTTGAAGTAGTGATTGACTTCAGTATAAATGACAGAAGTCAAATGAAAGCAGCTCATTTTTGAAATACTTCAGTCAATTCCAAGTCAAATGATACTTATAGGTCATAACCAAGCAAGTTTGCTATGCAAGCACCAGTATGAACCGTGGTCCTTCCTTGCCAACAGCTATTCGAGCATAAACACTCAAACCAAATACAAAAATCTGTAAGATGTTTAATGCATAAGAATTAATATTTTCAGGAATGAATTTCAGAAACTGAGACAATCAATGCTGAAATAAAGCATTTCATATTGTTTAAAGGTTTCCAAATCACATCACAAGCAGAAGTATCATTTGAGTTTTCTAGAGGAATGACAATTGGCTTATCTACCGCAAACGTATTAAAGCACCCACCTATAATTTCTAATACTTCAAAGTAATACAACAGAAAGGAAAACCAATAGAAAATGTGTTACGATCCGGATTTACCCACCATCGGAAGTTGTGATGGCGCCTACTGTCGAAGCTAGGCAAGACAACCATTATAATCATTTTTACCATCATAAATCTAAAACAAGTGAAATACAAAAATATTTAATTAAAACCTGCAGAAGTTTTTTAACAACAATAGCGAAAATAAAGATGTGAAAACAAACAACATCTCTACCCAGTATCTGGTGTCACTACTCACGGACAACTAAAGAGTACTAAAAATAGTAGTCTGAAAGAAATACATCATATGTCTGTTCGATACAAATAAAACAAACTGAAAAGATAAGATAAGGGCGACTTGGGGCCTGCGAACGCCAGCGAACTACCTCAGAGCCTCTGGATTGAAGGATCACTCCGGACCTAAAGCTGTTGTCTGTAGCCTGGATCCTGACCTGTGCACAAAAAGGCACAGAAGCGTAGTATCAGCACAACCGACCCCATGTGCTGGTAAGTTCCCGGCCTAACCTCGGCGATGTAGTGACGAGGCTAAACCGGACCGATCATAGCCAACTTATATAGACATATATGCAATAACAGAAAGAGAGCAAGAATCTAAGTAAATGAACGGGATAGGGGACATGCTGGAGGATTAGAGTTCAACTATTATTTCTACAATTAAGAGATGAAACTGAATAAATAATATTCAAATAGGAAAGCCAATGGATCAACAACCGCACGGCATCACCCTTCGTGCGTTTACTCTCATTCCTTATCAAAAATAGTCAAATATAAAGCATGACATCATCCTTCATGATTTTACTCTCATTCCTCACCAAGAATATCAAATACTAGGCACGACATCACCCTTCGTGCTTCCACTCTCCATAAACAATGCACGGCATCACCCTTCGTGCTTTTACTCTCATTAAACAGTGCACGGCATCACCCTTCGCGCTTTTACTCTCTCTTCCTCTCCCAATAATTGGTCACAGCCAAACGGGAACAAGGTAATATATATATATATATATATATATATATATATATATATATATATATATATATATATATATATATATATATATATATATATATATATATATATGTATATATATATATATATGTATATATATATGTATGTATATCAAGACAAAATGTCCCGGCAAGGGAGAACAGTACCACAAGTGATCCCGGCAAGGGAAATACAACTCAACAATATGTCCCGGCAAGAGAATACAACTCTAAAAATGGTCCCGACAAGGGAAAAGTACCAAAAATTTCTCTTTAGTTCATTTAATTTTGAGCTTTCACTTCATAGTTCTTGTAGAAAGAATTCATCACAATTGTTCACTTACTTCACAATTTAATAGCAAATATGACATCACGGTCATGCTTGACTCGGGCACATAGTTAACCGTCACCATACCTATACACCGACCCACATAGCATATAACAAATAACATCATAATCCTAATCCCTCAAGCCAAATTAAGATCGAACACTTACCTCGAATCCGAAAATAGCAACTCAAAGCTCAACAATAGCTTTTCCTCTAGAATTCGACCCCCAAACCAACGATATCTAACATAATTCGATTCAATATTATCAATAAGAATCCAAAAACACAATCACATAGCCTAGAAATGCATTTCCTACCTTACTTTCAAAAATACTAAAATCTGACACCGGGCCCACGTGGTCCAAACTCGAGGCTCAGACCAAAACCCACTCCCCCCATAACTCCACAAGTTCAAATATATAATTAGATTTTAGATTCGACCTCAAATGAGGTTGAAATACCCAAAATACCATAAACCCTAGCTAAACCCAAAAACCCCTAAATCCTACTTTGATTTCATGTTTTAGAGCTAGGATTTCAATGATTATTGATGGAAAATAGAAGAAATTAGTTAGAATTTACTAAGCCACGAAGTCTAGGTGAAATGGGGCTTCAATGGATGCTTGGAGAGCTTTGGAGAAGAAGAGTTTCGAGTGAAAATTATGAATACTCCCGTGCACACTGTTCTGGAATTATCTAAAATCACTGGGCGAGATAACTCTATGCGATCGCAATAGGGCGATGCGTTCGCATTGAATAACTGGTAGGGGCACTATGCGTTTGCATAGAAGAAAAGTGAGGGCGCTTGGTCTATACTATGCGATCACGGGGGATGAATGCGAACGCATAGAGGAAATCGCGGACATCTGAAGAAAACACTATTCGAACGCGGAGCAGGGATGCGTTCGCATAGGACAAAGCTGGGGGCTTTGAAATTACACTACGCAAATGCATGGACCTAGTGCGTTCGCATTGAACAAATGAAGGGCCCTTGTGTATAACACTATGCGATCGCAGGGAGGGTACGCGATCGCATAGAAGGATTTAACTGGGCACAACAGCCTGCAATTCTGCAATAAACACTAAGGCCAAAACACCCCGAAATCATTTCTGAGCCCTCGGAGCTCCCAACCAAACACACACTAACTCAATATCATCCTACGAACTTGGTCGATCGATCAAATCGCCAAAATAACATCAAAATTACAAAATCAACCCCCAAAACTCATGATTTTCATTTCTAAGTTAAAAATTTTCAAACTTTCTATTTTTAGTCCGAAACACGTCAAACGACATCCGTTTTCATCCAAACTTTATAGATAGAGCTTAACGCACATTTAAGACTTGCACCGGGCGTCAGAACCAAAATACGAACCCGACCTCGGATTTTGATTCCGGGAATACGCCGAGTCCCAAATTTCATTACGGACCCTCCGGGACCATCACATCATGAGTTCGGTTCCATTTACCCAAATCGTTGACCAAAGTTAACCATAGCAATATTAGTATCAAAATTCATAGTTTTTAACACAGAGTTTCAATATTTTCACATAAAGATTTTCCGGCTTCGCACCTGGACTGCGCATGCAAATCGAGGCAACCAAATAAGAGGCTTTCAAGGCCTCAGAAGTGCAAAGAAAGGGAGAATTACGGTGATGACCCTTTGGTTCGTCACATCCTCCACCTCTAAAACAACCATTTGTCCTCGAACGGATAAGAGAAAGAAGTACCTGAGTCGGGAAATATATGGGGATAACAGCTCCGTATATCAGACTCGGACTCCCAGGTCGATGCCTTAGGAGGCTGGCCTCTCCACTAAACACGCACT
Source organism: Nicotiana benthamiana (assembly GCA_034376525.1). Taxonomy (NCBI): domain Eukaryota; kingdom Viridiplantae; phylum Streptophyta; class Magnoliopsida; order Solanales; family Solanaceae; genus Nicotiana; species Nicotiana benthamiana. Next base: position 28,346,605 of record CM067333.1, on the reverse strand, counting down.
GAAGAGAAACTCCGCGACCTCAATTGTCGAACCTGCCGGTCTAAGATAGCCACCGCTCCTCCTCATATGAAAGATCTTTGTCCAATTGGATAGTGCTGAAATCTAACACGTGGGTGGGATCACCGTGACACTTCCGAAGCATGGATACATGAAAAACCAGATGCACAACCAACAAGCTAGGCGGAAATGCCAGCCTATAAGCCACCTTCCCCACATGGTCAAGAATCTCAAACGGGACAATATACCTAGGGCTAAGCTTGCCCTTCTTCCCAAACCTCGTCACGCCCTTCATAGGAAATACACGAAGAAATACTCGCTCACCAACCATGAAAGCAACATCCCTGACCTACGGTCTGCAACACTCTTCTTCCTGGACGGAGCTGACCGAAGTCTGTCCTGATGATTTTGACCTTATCCAAGGCCTCCTGTACCAAATCTGTACCCAATAACCGAGCCTCTCCCGGCTCAAACCATCCGACTGGGGACCGACACCTCCTACCATATAACGCCTCATACGAGTCCATCTGAATACTAGAATGGTAGTTGTTGTTGTAGGCAAACACCGCTAACGGCAAGAACTGGTCCCACGAGCCTCCAAAGTCAATAATGCAGGCTCGGAGCATATCCTCAAAAATCTGAATGGTCATCTCGAACTGACCGTCCGTTTGGGGGTGAAATGTTGTACTCAACTGGACCTGGGTACCCAATTCATGCTGCACCGCTCTCCAGAAATGTGAGGTAAACTGCAGACCCTGATCCGAAATAATAGATATGGTCACCCCATGAAGGCGAACAATCTCCCTGATACAAATCTCTGCATCCTCTGGGATGAATAGGTGGTGGAAACTGGGATGAAATGCCTGACTTAGTCAGCCTATCCACAATAACCCATATAGCATCAAACTTCTTCCGAGTCATCGGAAGGCCAGTAACAAAATCCATGGTGATTCTCTCCCACTTCCACTCGGGAAGCTCAATCCTCTAAAATAACCCAACGGGCCTCTGATGCTCGTACTTAACCTGCTAACAATTTAGACAACGAGCCACGTATGCAACAATGCCTTTCTTCATTCTACGCCACCAATAATGTTGTCTCAAATCCTAATACATCTTCGCGGCGCCTTGATGAATAGAATACCGAGAACTGTGGGCCTCTATTATGATCGACTCTCGAATACCATCAACATTGGGCACACAAACTCGTCCCTGCAAACTCAATATGCCATCATCTCCCAAATTCATCTCCTTGGCACCTCCCTTCTGCACCGTGTCTCTCAGGACACACAGATGGGGATCATCAAACTGCCGCTCCCGGATACGCTCCATCAATGACGAGCGAGAAACTGTGCAAGCTAACACTCTGCTAGGCTCAGAAATATCAATTCTCACAAATCTATTGGCCAAGGCATGCACATCCAAGGCAAGCAGTCTCTGGCTGACCTGAATATATGCAAGACTACCCATGCTGGTGGGCATTCTACTCAATGCATCGGCCACCACATTGGCCTTCCCTGGTGGTATAAAATATAAACATCATAATCTTTTAACAACTCCAACCACCTCCGCTGTCTCAAATTCAACTCTTTCTGCTTGAACAAGTACTGAAGGCTCTTGTGATCCGTGTACACCTCACACGTCACACCATACAAATAATACCTCCAGATCTTCAAGGCATGAACAATGGTTGCCAACTCTAAGTCATGAACTGGATAATTCTTCTCGTGGATCTTCAAGTGCCTTGAAGCATATGCTATGACCTTGCCGTTCTGCATCAACACTGTGCCAAGTCCGATGCGGGAAGTATCACAATATACAGTATAAGGCCCGGATCCCGTGGGCAAAACCAATACTGGTGCCGTAGTCAGGGTTGTCTTGAGCTTTTGGAAGCTTGCCTCGCACTCATCTGACCACCTGAACTGGGCACCCTTCTGAGTTAATCTAGTCATCGGGGCTGCGATGGATGAAAACCCCTCCACAAAATGCCGGTAGTAACCAGCTAACCCCAAGAAGCTCTGAATATCTGTAGCTAAAGCTGGTCGAGGCCAGTTCTTGACTGCCTCTATCTTCTTCGGGTCTACGTGAATACCTTCTGCTGATACGACATGACCCAAGAATGCTACTGAACTCAACCAAGATTTGCACTTTGAGAATTTGGCGTACAACCAGCTATCCTTCAGAGTCTGAAGAACCACTCTGAGGTGATGCTCATGCTCCTCCTGACTGCGGGAGTATACCAAGATATGATCAATGAATATAATCATAAATAAATCCAAGTAAGGCCTGAACACTCAGTTCATCAACTCCATGAATGCTGCCGGGGCATTGGTCAACCCAAAAGACATGACCAAAAACTCATAATGCCCATACCGAGTACGAAAAGCTGTATTAGGGACATCGGACGCCCTAATCCTCAGCTGATGATAACCAGACCTCAAATCTATCTTCGAAAACACCCTGGCACCCTGGAGCTGGTCAAACAAATCGTCAATCCTTGGCAGTGGATACTTGTTCTTTATCGTCACCTTGTTCAACTGCCGGAAATCAATGCACATCCTCATCGACCCGTCCTTTTTCTTCACAAACAACATTGGCACACCCCAAGGTGATACACTGGGTCTAATGAAACCATTATCAAGCAAATCTTGAAGCTGCTCTTTCAACTCTTTCAGCTCTGGCAGGGCCATGCGATACGGCAGAATAGAAATAGGCTGAGTATCGGGAGCCAAATCAATACAGAAGTCAATATCCCTGTGGGGCGGCATACCCGGCACATCTGAAGGAAAACCCTCGGGGAACTCCAAAACAATAGGAACATAGTCGATAGATGGAACCTTTGCGCTGGAGTCGCGAAAATACGCCAAATATGCTAAACACCCCTTCTCGGCCATACGCCGAGCCTTGACATACGATAACACTACGGGTGGAATGACCTGGGGTCCCTCTCCACTTAAGTTGGGGCAAGTCTGGCAAGGCCAAAGTCACGTTCTTGGCGTGAAAATCCAAGATAGCATGATACGGGGACAACCAGTCCATCCCCAATATAACATCAAAGTCCACCATGTCTAGAAGCAATAAATCAACACGGGTCTCAAGACCCTCAAATACCACTACACAAGAACGATGCACTCGGTCGACCACTGTAGAATCACCAATCGGTGTGGACACATATGCAAGAATACCCAGAGCCTCACTAGGCATAATCAAATAAGGTGCAAAATAGGATGACACATAAGAATAAGTAGATCCCAGAACAAATAATACCGAAGCACCCATATCACAGACCAGTATAGTACCTGCAATCACAACATCAGATGACTCAGCCTCCGGCCCGGCTGGTAATGCATAACAATGGGGCTGGCCCCCACCTCCCTAAACTGCATCTCTTGGATGATCTGCTGTTGGCTGACCCCTACCTCTGGCTGTTCGGGCTCCACCTCTACGGTCTCTCCCTCAACCTTTATGATCCCTACCCCCGCTTCTAGCTGGCTGGGTGGCCTACTGATCACCTGCTGCCTGAATCGTAGGGAGATGACCCTGCTGCTGAGAACTACTCGAGGCTCGAGGGCAAAATCTCACAACATGACCTGTGTCACCATAACCATAACATGCCCTCGGCGGCTGAGACTGCTGGCCCTGTCGACCAGTATGTCCTGCCCTGAAGCTCTGAAGTGGCGATGCGCTGATAGGGGCTGGTGGTGCGCTGAAAGACTGCTGATCTGATAAATACTGCTGGTGGGCACCACCACCTGGCGTACCATGAGAAACCTGAAGTGCTGACTGGAAAGGTCTCAGAGGATGGCCTCTGTCATGGAAATCCCTACCTCCAGATGAGGTACCACTAAATTTGCCAGAATGTCGAGGCCTCTTGTCTGAACTCTAAGTACCTCCTCGAGCCAATGCCTTCTCTACTCGGCTGGCCGCATTGGCCGCCTCCTGAAAAGTAATATCACTGCCAACTCCCACAGCCATCTTTAGACGAATGGGCTGAATCAATCCACTAATAAACCTCCAGAACCTCTCCCGATCTGTAGGGAGTATCACTACTCCATGGCGTGCCAAGTCAATAAAGTTGGTCTCATACTGTGTAACTGTCATAGAACCCTGCTGAAGATGCTCAAACTGTCTGCGAAGTGCCTCCCGCTGAGTGACTGGGAGAAACTTCTCCAAAAATAACTCTGCAAACTAATCCCATGTCAAAGCTGGGGACCCTGCTGGTCTAGATAGACAATAATTTCTCCACCAAGTCTTGGCGGACCCCACAAGTATGAAGGTGCAAAAATCGACCCTATTGGTCTCTACTATCCCCATAGTCCTGTTGATCTGATGACAACTGTATTGAAAGTCCTGGGGATCCTCCGATGAAGCACCGCTGAAGGTAGTAGTGAAAATCTTGGAGAACCGATCAAGTCTCCACAAAGCATCTGAAGACATGGCCGTCCCATCTCCGGCCTGAGTTGTAATGCCTGTCTGAACTGCCACTGCGGGCTAAACTAAGAGAACCTGAGTCTGGGGAGCTACCTGCTCTGGAGTACGTGTAGCAGGAGTCTGAAGCCCTCCTCCAGCCTGAGAAGTGGCAGGTGCTACTGGAACCAATCCCGCTCTGGCCACACTTTCCAAAAAGCCTGCTATGCGGACAAGGGCATCCTGAAGATCCGAAGAAAACATCACTCTTCCTACGACATGAGATGGGCCCACTGGAGCTGGTGGAGCTGGAACCTCCTCATCAAAGTTAATATGAGGCTCCACCTCTGGAACTGCTGCCTGGGGATGAGCTCTGCCCCTGCCCCTCGCGGGGGCTGCTGCTGGGGGCTCGGGCTGCTGCACGAAAGAAGAAGATGCACGTGTTCTCGACATTTGCGAAAGAACAGAGTAGAACGACAATCAATATTTGAGAAACAGAATCGCACGACAAGAATGAACAATGTGAAACTATTCCTAACTCTGTAGCCTCTGGGGGATAAATACAGACATCTCCGTACCGATACCTCAGACTCTACCGAGCTTGTCCGTGAGTTGTGAGACCCAAGTAACCTAGTGCTCTGATACCAACTTGTCGCGACCCGGATTTACCCACCATCGGGAGTCGTAATGGCGCCTACTGTCGAAGCTAGGCAAGCCAACCTTTATAATCATTTTTACCATCTTAAATAAAAAACAAGTGAAATACGAAAATATTTAATTAAAACCTGCGGAAGTCTTCTAACAACATTAGCGAAAATAAAGATGCGGAAATTAACAACATGTCTCTACCCAGTATCTGGTGTCACTACTCACGGACACTAAAGAGTACTAAAAACAGTAGTCTGAAAGAAATACATCATATGTCTATTTGATACAAATAAAACAAATTGAAAAGATAAGATAAGGGAGACTCGAGGCCCGCGAATGCCAGCGAACTACCACAGAGCCTTTGTATTAAAGGATCACTCCCGACCTAAAGTTACGGTCCGTAGCCTGGGTCCTGACTTTCGCACAAAAAGGCACAGAAGCATAGTATCAGCACAACCGACCCCATGTGCTGGTAAGTGCCCGCCTAACCTCGGCGAGGTAGTGACGAGGCAAAACCAGACCTATCACAACCAACCTGTACAGACATATATGCAATAATAGAAAGAGAGCAAGAATCTAAGAAAATGAAAGGGATAGGGGACACGCTAGGGGAGTAGATGTTCAACTATAATTTCTACAATCAAGAGATGAAACTGAATAAATAATAATCAAATAGGAAAGCCAATGGATCAACAACCGCACGACGTCACCCATTGTTCTTTTACTCTTATTCATTACCAAAAATAGTCAAATATAATGCACGGCATCACCCTTCATGCTTTTACTCTCATTCCTCACCAAGAATATCAAATACAAGGCACGGCATCAACCTTCGTGCTTCCACTCTTGATAAACCGTGCACGACATCATCCTTCGTGCTTTTACTCTCATTAAACAGTGCACGGCATCACTCTTTGTGCTATTACTCTCTCTTCCTCTCCCAATCAATGGTCACAGCCAAACGGGAATAAGGTAATATATATATATATATATATCAAGACAAAATGTCCCGGAAAGGGAGAACAATACCACAAGTGATCCCGACAAGGGAAATACAACTCAACGATATGTCCCGGCAAGGGAATACAACTCAACAAATGGTCCCGGCAAGGGAAAAGTACCAAAAATTTCTCTTTAGTTCATTAAATACTCAACTTTCACTTCATAGTTCTTGTAGAAAGAATACATCACAATTGTTCACTTACTTCACAATTTAATAGAAAATACGACATCACGGTCATGCTTGATTCGGGCGCATAGGTAACCGTCACCATACCTATACACCGACCCACATAGCATATAACAAATAACATCCTAATACTAATCCCTCAAGCCAAAGTTAGATCGAACACTTACCTCGAATCCGAAAATAGTAACCCAAAGCTCAACAATCGCCTTTCCTCTAGAATTCGACCTCGAACCAACGATATCTAACATAATTCGATTTAATATTATCAATAAGAATCCAAAAACACAATCCCATAACCTAGAAATGTATTTCCAAGCTTACTTTCAAAAATACTAAAATCCGACACCGGGCGCACGTGGTCCAAACTCGAAGCTCGGACCAAAACCCACTCCTCATATAACCCCACGAGTTCAAATATATAATAAATTTTTAAAATCGACCTCAAATTCAGGTTGATATACCAAAAATCCCATAAACCCTAGCTAAACCCAAAAACCCCTAAATCCTACTTTGAATTCATGTTTTAGAGCTAGGATTTCAATGGTTATTGATGGAAAATGGAAGAAATTAGTTAGAATTTACTAACCCACAAAGTCTAGGTGACATGGGGGGGGAGGGGGGGGGGGGGAGCCTTGGAGAAGAAGAAGTTCGAGTGAAAATTATGGATACTCTCGTACACAATGTTCTAGAATTATTTAAAATCACTGGGCGAGATAACTCTATGCAATCGCAATAGGGCGATACGTTTGCATTGAATAACTGGCAGGGGCATTATGCGTTCGCGGAACATCTATGCCAACGCATAGATGAAAAGTGAGGGGGGCCTGGTCTATTCTATGTGATCGCGGGGCATGAGTGCGAACGCATAGAGGAAACCTCGGACATCTAAAAAAACACTATGCGAATGCAGAGCAGGGATGCGTTCGCATAGGACAAAGCTGGGGGCTTCGAAATTACACTACGCGAACGCATGGACCAAGTGCATTCACATTGAAGAAATGAAGGGCCTTGGGGTATAACACTATGCGATCGCAGGGAGGGTACGTGATCGCATAGAAGGATATATATGGGCACACCGGTCTGCAATTCTGCAATAAACACTAAGGCCAAAACACCCCGAAACACCCCCGAAATCACTCCCGAGCCCTCGAGGCTACCAACTAAACACACACACATTCACTCAATATTATCCTAAGAACTTGCTCGATCAATCAAATCGCCAAAATAACATCAAAATCATAAAATCAACCCCCAAAACTCACGATTTTCATTTCTAAGTTCAAAATTTTCAAAATTTCCACTTTTAGTCCGATTCACGCTAAACGACGTCGGTTTTCAACCAAACATTACAAATAGCACTTAACGCCCATATAAGACTTGTACCGGGTGTCGGAACCAAAATACAAGCCTGATACCATTATTTTTGATCAATTTCCGTTTTCATTTTCCTTAAGCATATTCATAAAATAATTTCACAGAAAAGCTATGAACTTGGGCCTGAGACATCAGATTTTTATTTCGGGAATACGCCCGGGTCCCAAATTTTATTACGGACCCTCCGGGACCATCACATCATGGGTCCGGGTCCGTTTACCCAAAATATTGACCAAAGTCAACCATAGCAATATTAGTATCAAAATTCATAGTTTTTAACACAGAATTTAAATATTTTCACATAAAAAAATTTCGGTTTCGCGCCCGGACTGCACACGCAAATCGAAGCTACCAAATAAGAGGCTTTCAAGGCCTCAGAAGTGCAAAGAAAGGGAGAATTACGGTGATGACCCTTTGAGTCGTCACAAAATAAATGCAATTACCGAGAGTTTGTGCAATAATTTAACTAGTGAATACAAATAAAAGCCATGTAATGTAAACCTGTCAATAATTTTATAAAAATAGAATGAAGCTCATCATTTTGTATTTGGTTTAAGTGTTTTGGATTTTATTGCTAAATTTAGTATGCAATATACATTCATTTTTTTTATTTACTCATCATTCTTTATTTGTTATACTCTACAACTTTGGACATGCCACCCCATGTCATGGGTCGGAAGAAAGGCTCAATTACTTCTTCTTCTATTTTTATTTCTCGATCCAATGGCTCTGGGGTGGCCTCCTTATGTGAGTCATCGTTTCATAAAAATATTTAATCTTAATTATATCCATCCTTGCATATTTACCTTACTGTCATTCATCTCTCTTTCTTATTTTTTGAATTGCCTTATAATATTACGAAAATTGAATTTGTTGATATATATTAGATATATTATTGTATATGATTCAAACTCCCTTTGACGTTTGGCATGTAGGAGCTCAATGTGATTTATTTCAGCAAATCAAAGAGCAATAAAGTATAAATGTGTGTTTGAGAAAATGCTCATTACCAATGGAAGTTTTTCTTAAGTTTTATTGTTGTCATTTACATTAGCAATGTTAGGATTTATGCCCGTCACTAGAGGGGCGTGAATAGTGCGGCACGAGAATATTGATAAATATTGCGGAATTAAAATTGCAGGAGTAAAGTAAATACGGTAATTAAAATAGTAAGGAAAGAACACACCGAATTTATACTGGTTCACCACAACGTGTGGTTAGTCCAGTCCCCGAGAGACTCTCTCGAGATTCCACTAACTCCGTTAAGCTTACGGGTGCCTAACAAACCGTTACACTTGCTCGTAGATGTACACTCTACAAGACTTCAACTTGCTCGAGGATACCACACCTCAAGACTTCACACACTAATATTGAGGGTACTTAGCAAACCCGACAATCAATGAGAAGATATGGTCTTCTCAAACACCTTTCTCTTTTACAACAAGAACTCTCTAAGAAGAGTAGATAAAGAGATACAAGATTAGCTCTATGAACAACTCAAAGTTGTCTCTCAAATGGCTCAACAAAAGCTCTAAAATGATGGCCAAATAATATCTATATGTATATGAACAATGAGAGGTATTGAGTATTTTAATTCAGCTCAAAAGACCTCTATTTATAGGTGGTAGAAGTAGTATGTCCGTTGCTTAATTGGCAATCAATTATGCTGATTTTATGCCAAGATAATCGATTATCAGATTTGGATAATCGATTATCAGCTTACCGTTACAAAATTGGAAGCTGATTTTATGTAGGATAATCGATTATTGTGATATGCATAATCGATTATGTTGTTACAGTGTTCAAAAACTGGCAACGAATAGAGAATAATCGATTATGCTCTTGAGGATAATCGATTATTGACTCTTGCGGAAAATTCCAATAAATGGAATTTCCCAGAATAATCGATTATCACTTTTGCATAATTGATTATTCACAACTTACTTCAAAAACTATTTTGGTTAAAATGAAAACGTTAAAATCATTTTGTTTGAAGTATTTGAAATATGTTTATGATAAATATGATTTGATAAAATGATTTTATGCATATTTATGATGACCTATGTTGAGCCAAAAGATGAGATAACTTAAACGTTGCTCTTACATTGGTTCTACCTAACGACCTACGTCTTGGGTCTTCGGTCTTGAACTTTTGAGCTCGTCTTTGGCTTTTCCATGCAATCCATTCATCAATATGCTTCTCGGCATTCAATCTTCATTGTTTGCTAATGCATCTTCATTGTTTGTCATACAATAACATTGTTTAACAAGTTGACTTCATTGTTTGTCATTCCTCAAAACCTATGCCTGAAAATCATGCTAGTACAACCAAAGCGCACATATCATGGATAGAATAATTTTCTACAAGCAACCTATTTAAATTGTAAACTTTTTTTCTGTTCCTCAACCATATCTTGATATAAACTAGATGAGGGCGAACATATTTAGAACTTTAAATAGCTGAATGTCATCTTTGACAACAATTCTTCATCGTCACGCTCAAAGCAGTCCTTAAAGAGGAGGTAAAATGAGGAATCTTTTGTCAATATGATGAGTGGCATTGGTACAAATAACGAGAGGATTGCATATGTGTTGATTGAGAGCAGCCAACACGTGTGGTTGGTCGAGGTGTGTTAGCATGATAAAAAAAATCCAGAATTCGATGATGATTTAGCAATGCATGTGAGTTTCTTTCTCTTGACAAGATAAGAGTAAAGATGTTTCCCAAATCGATAAAAACGAAGTTAGTGCGCCTAGATTAAGCTTCATTTGGTGACACAAGATTTGAACCAAATGTTATATCCTTTATGAATGTACTTGAGACAAAAATTTCGAATTTTTATGTGGACTAATCCTTTTAAAGTCAAGTACTTGTGTAGCATTATTCAAATATATTGTAACAACTCTTTGAGATTGTGGGGCCGCTCCACTACAGAGGCTATCCACCTTGTCAGGCGGATGGCGGAGCAATTCAAGGATAAGAAGAAGGACCTACACATGGTGCTTATCGACTTGGAGAAGGCGTATGACAAGGTCCCAAGGGAGGTGCTATGGAGGTGCTTGGAGGCGAAGAGCGTGCCGGAAGCCTACATCAGAGTAATCAAGGACATGTACAATGGAGCTAAGACTAGGGTTAGGACGATGGGTGGCGAATCAAACCATTTTCCAGTGGTTATGGGGCTCCATCAAGGATCGGCGCTAAGCCCCCTCTTGTTTGCCTTAGTGATAGATGCTCTAACCCGACATATTCAAGGGGATGTGCCTTGGTGTATGCTATTTGCTGATGACATAGTATTGATAGATGAGACGAGGTTCGGTGTTACTAAAAGGTTAGAGGTATGGAGACAGACTCTCAAGTCTAAAGGTTTCAAAATAAGCAGATCTAAGACAGAGTACCTGGAGTGCAAGCTTAGCGCCGAGCCGAGCGAAGTAAGCAGGGACGTGATGATTGGTTCTCAGGCCATCGCCAAGAGGGACAGTGTCCGTTATCTTGGGTCTGTGATTCAGGGGGACGGAGAGATTGACGGGGACGTCACTCATCGCATAGGAGCGGGGTGGTCAAAGTGGAGGCTTGCATCAGGAGTCCTGTGTAACAAGAAAATTCCACACAAACTCAAGGGAAAATTCTATAGAGCCGTGGTTAGACCTGCGATGTTGTATGAGGCGGAGTGCTGGCCCGTGAAGAACTCTCATGTTCAGAGAATGAAGGTTGCGGAGATGAGGATGCTTAGGTGGATGAGCGGTCACACCAGGCTAGATAAGATTAAGAATGAAGTTATTCGAGAGAAGGTGGGGGTGGCCCCGATGGATAAGAAGATGCGAGAAGCGAGGCTGAGGTGGTTCGGGCATGTGCGGAGGAAAAGTCCCGATGCCCCAGTGAGGAGCTGCGAGCGGCTGGAGATTGTTGGCGGTCGGCGAGGCAGAGGGAGGCCTAAGAAGTATTGGGGAGAGGTGATTAGGCAGGACATGACTAGAATGCAGGTTTCCGAGGACATGACCCGTGATAGGAAAGTCTGGAGGTCTAGAATCAGGGTTGTAGGATAGGGGCTCCTAGAGTTTTTCGTACGCCTCATCCGGGGTTGGGTGTGGGTCAGCAGGGTTACTTATACATGATTTGTGTTTTAGCTTATGTACCCCCTATGGCTGTTAGTTATGGTAGTTACAGTATGATATTAATGCATGCGATTGTATTTATGTTTCGTATGTTTAGATAATTATTTACGCTATTTACGCTATTTCTGCTGGAGTTACTAATGCTCTATTGTTTTTGTTTTGTTTTTGTCTTTGTTTTTGTTTTACTGCTGTTTTTCCTTTTATCCTATGAGTCGGGGGTCGATTGGAAACAGTCTCTCTGCCCTTTCGGGTAGGGGTAAGGCTTGTCTACATATTACCCTCCCCAGACCCCACCTGGTAGGAGTATACTGGGTAGTTGTTGTTGTTGTTGTAATCCAATGAAATTCATCTTTTTGTTTTTGGGTTAATTCTTTTTAATCCAATGAAATTCATCTTTTCGTTTTTAGTTTAATTTTTTTAATGTGGTCTATCAAATTAATAAGCAATTATATATTTTTCTAATATCTCTGTCTAATTTTTTTGTTTTGTTTTAACCGATTCGCACATCGCGCGAGCAAGTATACTAATATAAATAAAGGAAAGGGTAATATGAAATAGAGTAACTTGTCATTGTTGAACATTGCCTATCAACTATGTTGATTTCAGTTTGGACATCGAGACTATCATCTGCCATATCATATTTGATATTAAAACTAATATTTATCTGTAATATTATTTCAAATATAATGAGGTTATAAAGGAAAGAACCAAGATCATTTCAGTTGAGCAGAAACATTTGGACCAAATATCTTTCCAAATGGGCTATTGTTGCTCGTTACTTGAGTGTTATCTGTAATGTTTGGATTGACTACGGAAATTAAGGCCCAAACCAAATGCTTTATATTAGGAGAAAACTACCCTCTATAGCCCCTAAAAATTTTAATAGCTTATATTTTGACCCACATTTCAAAAAATGGCCCTTCAGCCCAAATATATTGCATACAGTAGCCGAACGGAATGAGTATAAGAACGCAAGTGCCTGTAGCTCAATGGATAGGGCGTATGTTTCCTAAGTTAACGGTCGCAGGTTCGACCCCTACCTAGCGCAATGGGGAAAATCCTTTTTGCAATGTATAAATATTATATCCTAAGTTCGATAGTGTATCATGGGAGTATATTGAGCCTATCTCAAAATGTATAATCTGTCTAAAAAATCTATCAAAATTGTATATGATGTGTATTTTCTAATATTTTGGAGTGTATCATGTATTTTTGAATAGTGACAGTTTTTTTGTATATTTTTTGTATTAGTAACATTTATTTTATATATTTTTTGTATAGTGACAGTCTATTCTATATAGTTACATCTATTTTGTATATTTGTTGTATAGTGACAATATATTTTGTATAGTTTTTATACAATACCAGTTTATATTGTGGATATTTCTCTTTCAAACGAACCATTTGAAACATTTAAGAGTCTTTCAAATTATCTCTAGAATTTCTCTTGGGGGAAGTCAAAGGATCTGCCTATGTTTCACCTTTTGCTTTTGCAATAATGAAGAAGAACAAACAGGAAGATCAGAGTAACGGCATAAGCAGTTGAGTCACCCCACCGCCCATATTTCCCCACCCTGCTGCAGTATCATACAGATAAGGTATCAATCGAATTTATTCACGTTTATATGCATTCACTTAAAGCACTTTGATTACAAGAAATGGGATTGGTCTACCAGCAAAAAATAGATCATCCATCATTGACCATACCCAATACTCGAGAAGAAAAAAATAAAAAAAGGAGAAAAAACTGAAATCAAACAGGGCATACTATTTCCTAAAACTTCACCATTGGGTCAAAATCAACAGATCCAAACCCGTCTCAGTCACAACAACTCGAATGCAATACTACAGAAATTGTAAAACTCCAAGATTTAAAAAGGGTCAATTCGAATGTAATACTATAAAAATTGCAAAACCCCAAGATTTAAAAAGGGTCTAAATCATATAATATTTGTTCATAAAAACTAGAATCCAGCTAAAAAGATTCAATATTTTCTAGGAGAGAGAGAAGAAAGAGATATTTTAAAAATTTTAGCTTTATATTCTGAATTTAACTGGTAAAACGAATTTTGCTATTGTGTCTGTGGAGATTTTGGGATCGGAAGTAACGGAGAAGGCAAAGTTTGCTCTTTGCCTGTGAGTAGTAGTGACGGCGGCACTAGAATTGGTTCAGTGAATTTTCTGCCTAGCCCTTATCATTATTTTTAGGTTATAATTTGTATAAGTTAATTTTTAGATTATCAGATGCTATTAGTTTCTACCGATGGATCATAAGTGAAGTTTGCTCATTTTGATCCCAATATCACAAGTTCAGATATAGGTAATCGGTAACTTCTTTGTTTAACTTAGATATCTTTTACTACTCTTTTGTTTACATTAACTGACTATGACCAGTTAGTTACTTAAAGGGTCATTTGGTTACTGGAATAAGAGTTTATCATTCCAGAATAAATTGTGAAACGATTATATCTTATGTTTGATATAATTTTAATTTCCTCCATTGTTTATACAATTGTGATATTTTTACAATTCCGAAATCATTAGTTCCGGATAAAAATAACAAGATAGCATATTTTCCCTTCTGGATAGCTTTTCTTTCAAAATTATCTAAGAAAGACAAGGTTAAAATTAAAAATAAAAGTTATCTCAATTTATTTAGTTTAAATCAAATATATGTTTTACATTTACCTTGTATATTCTATTTTAATCAATGAACCAAATATTTCGCCCATAAAAATATATCCTCTAAGAAACATGTAATTATTCCATCTCTATATTATAACTGTTTGACTCAAAAGATATTGAAACCTTTTTTAATAAATAAATCAAAGAAAATAAAGGAATAAATCTTAGCTAAGTATAATCTCTAGAACAAAAGGTATAACCTTGTGTACCGGGGGTAATATTTCTTGATCTCATCAAGATGAATCATCAAACAATAATAGTATTAATTGTTTATACAAGCAAGTGTTACAGCGAGTATCCTTAGTTGGAAAAACAGAAGAAGCCCCTTACAAGGTTATTTTTACGCTGTATATATAAGGGACAAACCCCTTCTAAAACAAATCATAGAGAATATTTGAAAGAATATTCCTAACGCCCCCTAATGGACCTACACTACTGTGAAAGTCGTACAGTCTCTTGCTCGCTGTCTGTCGTCCCCTGCAGGATGTCGAGCTACGAGGATCTCGTAGCTAGTCATATTCATCAACAGTCGTGGTCGTTCAAATTTAGACCCATACAATTAGTCTCTCCGCTTGTCAAGGTTTCAACTTGGTTTGTGCTCGATAAACGGACACCACTCGCTCTTATGGAGAAATTTAGTCTTATGAGACGTTACAGCTTGGCCAATAATGGGCGGTTAGCGTGCTCAGCAAGACACCGGATAGTATATTTTATCGGGAAATGACAGCATCTCCATTTGCGTCATCATTGTGCCTGTTTTCGAGAAATGGGTTGAAGGTTTGTCGCTTTGATTTTCGGTGCCACTCTGCAACCTTCCGCTTTGATTCTGGCGACACCCAATCATAAATAGGTGGAGGGTTTGTTTTTTTCAAAAACTCTTGGCCATTTCATTTCTGGTTATCATTTCTTATCCCTCCCGAGTTTGTTCTAACAACCTTCTACTACTTCTTCTTCTCGCATTCTTCGTTCACAACCTTCTCTGCTATTTTAACACCTTTTTCATCGAAGAAATGCCATTGATCTCGTGAGGTGGTTTCTGAGGCCGCCACGTTGTCTATGGAACTCCCCTCTGGCAGTGAGGATATGCCGGTGAAAGAGAGGGACAATTTTCCCACTGTGGAGGAGTTGCTGTTGAGACACCCATGTCTCGAAGTGACTTCCTCAAGGATCCTCCTCCTACGCCTACCCTTGTGCTCTTTGAAACGGAACAAGTTCATAATGACGCAATCCGTACAAAGTATAACATCCCCGCTCATATTGACATGGTTCAAGCGGGATGGGATTTTGTGGAAGTCCATAGGTCTGGGTACTGCGCTTTTATGAGTACCCTTCCGTGATTGGTCATTCTTTCTCACTCCTTCCTTTAGCGGAAGAGTTCTGTAGATTCTATCAAGTTTCCCTGGTGCAACTTTCACCATACACGCTTAAGATACTTCTGTTGTTGACAAAGTATGCGGAGTTGGGGGGATGCGAGGTTACTATCCACCACCTCTATGCGAGGTTACTATCCACCACCTCTTGCACTTGTTCTCGTTTAGCTTCCATAGGGGCACAATAGTGTATTTGAGGCATCGTAGAATAAAAGGGCCAGTGGTTGGGACAGACGACTGATCAAGTCGCAAGTTTTAGCATAAGTACTTCTTTGTCAAAACCGAAAAACATTGTTTCTGACCCTGCCAGGTTCCCGGAGCTAGGCATGTAGACGTATCGGATCGGATCAGATTTAGTACATTTTGGATTCGAATATTGGATTCTAGAAAATGCAATCTGAATCCGATCCGAATTATATCGGATTGGATCGTATTTTAAAGTTTGGATCGGATCGGATTTTGGATATTATTATGCCTCAAAGTTGCAAACTAATATGAATATTTTATTTGTAAAAGAGGTAATACATTAAAAAATTTCATATTTATGCAACTATGAGAGTACTATGGTGTACATATAGCTAAATCTAGCAATTGTAAAGGTCATAGTTTGGAGGAAGACGTAAAGGAAGTATTGAATATGCGAAATTAAAGTGTAGTATTTATACATTACCTAATAATTTCGGATTTTGGATCCGATCGGATTAAAATATATCAATCTGAATCCTATCCGAAATTCAAAATTTTAATAGACACAATCTGAAATCCTATCCAATCCAAAATTCAAAATCCGAAATTGAATGGATCAGTTCGGATTTGGATATCCGATCCGAATGAACAGCCTTACCCGGAGCGGTGCAACAAGACTCGTAAGTGTCACCAATTATTTTACTCTTTATTTTCCTCTTCATTCATTATAGGGTTGTTTGCTTCTCGTTTGCAGCAATGGTCGTGAGGGAAAAGTCCTCTTCCATACCAACCCCTCACCTCTTGGACGAACCCTCTAACGGGGACGAGTCATTATTGAGAAAAAGGAGGAGAGTGGAGCTTGGGAAGGAGGTGGATGTGGACGCTGGTAGGAGTAGGGTGGGTGCTAGTAGGAGTAGGGTAAGTTCATCGTACACGACACATGTGCCCACATTTATGGCCGATGCCATTTTAGCGGGGATGTCTCCCCAAAATAGAAGGGGTTTACCCAGGAGGCGGCTCTATACGCTCCATTGAGGGTGGTGCGTCATCCAATATTTACGGGGATCTGCACATCGAAGGCAAAGTCTTGGGTTCAAATGTTGAGCTGGAGGACGTTCTTGAGTTTTTAGGATGTCATACTCATGTGGAGGTTAGGGTGGAGGGGTTTGATCATCATATACTTGTCCCAGGGTACTACAACCTTTTGTCGAATTATGATCAGTGGCATCTTCTTTATCCCCTTTATGTGATGCCCTCGAGAGCGAGGTGCTTAGAGCAATGACGACATAGAGTTGTCTCAGAACGTCGCCGGCCTGGCTTTACATGTATATGTATATATATATATATATATATATATATATATATATATATATATATATATATATATATATATATTTCTTCCTTTTCGATGTTGGGTTTGCGTTGTTATCGTTGGCTTGTCTTTTTGTTTTAACTTCGTTCTTTTTATGCCAGACCCTTATCACGGAGACCGAGCGTGAACGCCGCGAGAGGAAGATGATGGCCATCTATGGGAAGATGTCTGCCAAATATCAAAAATATCGCGCTAAGCATCGTGCAATGGCGACATTTATAATTAGGACCCTAATTTTAAATTGTTCAGCTAGGGGCTTAAACAGAGGGAGGACCAACTGGCACTCAAGGTCGATGAGCTGAGGGAGCGAGATGAGGATCTCATGAAGGTCGTCGCCCGCAACTGTGAACTTGAGGCATCCCTTAAAGTGAAGGAGGATGAGCTCGAGTTAAGTATAGGGGTGATGGATGAGAATACTGACTTACAAGAAAAGGTGACAAGTTTGATCGTTGAATTGGGTACGAAGGCGGTGAAGATCGATGGGCTTAAGGGTGAGTTGAGTGTCAGTGTCGATTAGTTGGCTACTGCTATTTCTGATTTGGAAATCTTGGAAAATACCCTCTGTGGATGTAGGTCAAAGCTGACCAAGAAGAAGGGGGCATCCGCGATTAAGGTAGCAGGGCTACAAGGACGTATTAGGGAATTAGAGACGGAGCTATCTGTGTTGATCGGGCAGGTGGCATCACTGAGAATGGAGGATGCGAGTCGATACTTGCAACCTTCTACGTCTCGTTCCTCATCATTTATACGAGTTATAGGTTCATGCTGAGACCCTGATCGATGTGTACAAGGATATTCATGCTGTCAGGAGGGCATCTGAAGTAGAACTTCAAGGTGTGTGCGTTAAAGCTCGTGCAGTTCGTGAGGCATGCGGATAAGACCCTCTTACGCCTGACGGGGCTGATATCAACTATGACTAAGAGAACCGTCTTAACTCTCACTCTTGGTATGAAGATGCGTATCCGACCGGGGATGATGTGTAATTTTTGGTTTGTACTTACTTTTTGCTTCAGGATATTTGCAAGGACATGCTTGAGCCCGTTGTAAAGATAGGTGCTAGTGATATTTTGTTGTAACAAAGAAGTTGTTTTGTCGATTTGGTGATGATCTTTGTAATATTTATGGTATCCCGGGTACTTGTCAAATTATTGAGCCGATTTTACTTTGGGTGAGGTCGAACCCTTTTCTTTTGACGATGGCCTTAGCCTTTGGGATGCTACTTTCGGACAGTCATCGAAGTAGGATCCCGTCGTAGTTCGAGTGAAGTCAAACTTCATTTTCTATCGGTGGCCTTAGCCATTGGGATGTTACTTTCGAACTGGCGTCGAAGTAAGATCCCGTCATAGTTCGAACGAGGTCGAACTCATATTTTTGTCGATGGCCTTGGCCATTAGGATGTTACCTTATAACTGGCATCGAAGTAGGATCCCGTCATAGTTCGAATGAGGCCGAACTCATATTTTTGTCGATGGCCTTGGCCATTTGATGTTACCTTCAAATTGGAACTAAAGTAGGATCCCGTCGTAGTTTGAACCAGTTCAGACTCATTTTTGTCGATGGCCTTGGCCATTGGGATGTTTCCTTCGAACTGGCATCAAAGTAGGATCTTGTAGTAGTTCGAACGAGGTCAAACCCATATTTTTGTCGATGTCCTTGGCCATTGGGATGTTACATTTGAACTGGCATCGAAGTAAGATCCCGACGTAGTTCAAACGAGGTTGGACTCATATTTTTGTCAATGGCCTCGGCCACTAGGATGTTACCTTCCAACTGCGTCGAAGTAGGATCCCGTCGTAGTTTGAACGAGGTCGAACTCATATTTTTGTTGATGGCCTTGACCATTATGATATTACCTTCGAACTAGCATCGAACTAAGATCCCGTCATAAGTCGAATGAGGTAGAACTCATATTTTTGTCGATGGCCTTGGCCATTAGGATGTTACCTTCGAACTGGCATCAAAGTAGTCGTACTTCAAACGAGGTCAAACTCATATTTTTGCTGATGGCATTGGCCATTGGGATGTTACCTTAAACTGGCATCGAAGTAGGATCCCGTCTGTTCGAACGAGGTCGAATTCATATTTTTGTCGATGACCTTGGCCATTGGGATGTTACTTTTGAACTGGCATCGAAGTAGTACCCCGTCTTAGTTCGAACGAGGTTGAACTCATATTTTTGTCGATGGCCTTAGCCATTGGGATTTTCGTTCATAAATTGGACATTTGATTATATTCCTGTAGTAAATGTATGTCGACTTTGTACATACAACATAGATTTGATTATATTCCTGTAGAAAATACATGTGTACTTTATATATACAATGGAGATTTGATTATCTATATCCAATCCCTTCATTACTCGGCTTGGAGATCACGTCGACAAGCAGGGTAATGAATAATACTTCGGACCTCGAGACGTCCCCCATTGCCGCCTCATTAAAAACCTCACCAATAAAACCCGATTGGAAAAAAACACGGATGAGGGAAAAAGAGTACAACTGAGGTGGCGCCTCCTTTCTGAAGAGGAAGTATTTGAGATTGGCGACATTGCAATTGTTTTGGAGTAGTTTTCCTTCCATTGTCTCTAACTGGAATGCTTATTTGTTTGCTGCCGCCATCATTTTGTATGGTCTGTCCCAGTCTGTTCCCAGTTTTCCCTCAATAGGGTCTTTCGTTACTTGTGTTTTAGCTTTGAGGACGTAGTCTCCGACCTTAAGCAGTCGTACTTTGGCCTTCTTGTTATAGTACTTTCTACTTGTTGCTTTTGGGATACCATTCTTACGTAGGCCATATCTCATCATTCTTCGACTTTATCTAGATCTTGTAGCCTACTTTCGTCGTTTCTTGGTCTGCTTTCGTTGGAGTATCTCAAGCTAGGTTCTCCGACTTCGACGGGTATAACTGCGTCAGTCCCGTAGACTAGTAAATATAGCGTCTCGCTTGTGCTAGTTTTTGGCATAGTGTGGTATGCCCATAGTACTTCTGGCAGCAGTTCATGCCATAGCCCTTTGGCGTCTCTTTTTCAAAATATTCAGTATTACTTTATTAGAGGATTCAGCCTGGCCGTTGCAGGAAGGATGGTCTAGTGTGGAAGTGTTCACTTAATGTGCCACTTTTTCGAAAAACTCGATCATTTTCTTTCGCATGAACTCAGGTCCATTGTCACAGCTGATTTTTTGGGAATGCCGAAGCTACATATTATATTTTTCCATATGAACACGATAACTTCTTGCTCACATATTTGAGTGTATGCACCTGCTTCCAGCTATTTAGAAAAATAGTCACTTAAAAACAAAAGGAAGCATACCTTACCCCGTCCTGCTAGGAGGTGTCCGACAATATCCATCACCCACATTATAAATGGCCATGGCGAAGTGACGGGATACAGAAGTTCTCCTGCTTGGTGTATCATAGGGATGTACTTTTGACACTGTTCACACTTGCTAATGTAATTCGTGGCTTTTTTTTTCACGGTAACCCAGTAATATCCGGCGCGGATGAGGCATCTGACGAGAGCATGATTTTCCGTATGGGTGCCACAGTGCCCCTTGTGTACTTCTTCTAGTACTCGCCTTGTTTGATTTGGCCCAAAATACTTGGCCAGGGGGCTGCCGAAAGTTCTCTTTTAAAGATTACAGTTTACGAGGTTGTATTTGGCTGCCTGTATTTGAAGCTTTTTGGCTTCTTTCTTATCTTGTGGGAGCGTTCCATCCTACAAATATGTTATGCTACGGTTGTACCATTCCCAAGTTAGGTTTACATAATGTACCTCGACCTAGTCTATTGAGAAATGGAGAAGAGAGATCACGTTTTCCTTATTGATATTTTAGGTGGCCGCCGCTAGCTTGGCGAGACCATCCGCTTCGATATTCTGCACCCTAGGTATCTGGTCGAGGTGGCATTCATCAAATTCTAGAAACAGTTTGCAAATTTCTGACTGGTACTTTTGTAGTCTCTGTTCTTTGATTTGGAAAGTCCAGGCGACTTGGTTCACCACTAGTTGAGAATCGCAATGGAGGATGAGTCGTTGAGCGCCGTATTTGAGGGCTAATTTCAATCCTGCAATCAAAGTTTCATATTCGACCTTATTGTTAGTCATCTCGGGGCATCGTATGGACTGGCGAATTATTTCACCCATAGAAACCTCAAGGACAAGTCCCGATCCCGATGCATTAAATGTGATGTCGGTGTAGAGGACCCAAAGGTCAGAATATGCGAAAGCGCGGAGCCTCCTCCTCTACTTCATTCAATACTTTCACACTAAAATCGGCAAGCACCTACGACTTTACACCAGTTCACGATTGGTATATTATATCACGCTCGCTTAATTCTATGGCCCACTTGGCCATTCTACCGGATAGCTCGGGTTTGTGTAGGATGCCCCTGAGGAGGAATGTTGTCACCAACTTTATGGGGTGACACTGAAAATATGGTATAAGCTTTCGTGAAGCTACGACTAATGCAGAGCTAGTTTCTCAAGGTGAGGGTACCTTGTTTCGGCACCAATTAGGGTTTTGGTGATATAATAAATTGGAGCTTGCGTACCTTTGTTTTCACACACCAGAATTGCACTTATCACGACTTCGAAGACTGCTAGGTACATTAGGAGGCACTCGCTCGGGTCTACCTTGACGAGTAGTGGCGGCGAGGATAGGTACTCTTTCTGTTTTCTTACGGCGTCAATGCATTCTAAATTCCATTGTAGCCCGTGATCCTTCCTTAGTACATTAAAAAACTTATGGCATCTGTCCGACAACTGTGAGATGAATCTCGACTGGGTGGCTATTTTCCCTGTCAATTTATGTACTTGTTTTTTGCTGGTTAACGTCTCCGGTATTCCTTCGATGGCCTTGATTTTATCTGGGTTGACCTCGACACCCCTTTGCGACACCAAAAAGCCAAGGAACTTCGAGTTTATGCCAAAAGTGCAAATTCAGTTTCATCCTGTATCGCCTCAATATTTCGACAGCTTCCTTCATATGGCCAATGTAATCCTCCTTCCTTTTCAACTTCACCAGCAAGCCATCGATGTAGATCTCTATAGTCTTTCCGGGTTGTTCTTTGGACATTTTGGTGACTAACCTTTGATATGTCGCTCGTGCGTTCTTGAGTCCAAACTACATGACTCTGTAGCAGTATGTTCCTTGGTGAGTGATGAAGGTGGTCTTTTCTTAGTCTTCTTCTGCCATTAGAATTTGGTTGTAACTAGAATAAACGTCCAAGAAGCTCAATAGCTCGTTCCTTGTTGTTGCATCTATGAGTTGGTCGATATGTGGCAACGGGAAGGAATTCTTTGAGCACGCTTTGTTCAGGTCGATGAAGTCGACACACATCCTCTGCCACTTCTCGTTCTTCTTTTTTACCATGACCACATTGGCAACCCACTGAGGATACTTTGATTCTCGGACGGAGCCGTTAGCGAGAAACTTATCAACTTCTTCACTGATTGCATCATTGATTGCGGCATTGAACATTCTCCTCATTTTCCGTACTGGCAGGTAAAGAGGGTTGACATTCAGCCTGTGTGTGGTGATGTCCTTTGGGATTCCCGTGATATCTGAGTGGGAAAAGGCAAATAAATCGGTATTGTTAGTTAAGAACTCACGAAACTTACCTGGTTCGGAGAGATTGTGTCCGATATAAGCTTTTTTCGTGTTGTTGGTACTGCCTAACCAAATAGGGTTGAGGTCTTCTATGGTTTCCTTGCAAGCTTCTACGACATCCGTGTCTTTGATGGCCTCTATTTGTATATCGGGATTGGTTCCCGATATGGATTATTGTTGTGCTTCCGCACTTGCCCCCTTTAGTTGTTGGGTGTGTGGGCAGTCTTGGAGATTTGACAGCATTCTTGGGCGGTGTGTTGCTCGCCCCAGATGCTGAATATCCCCCATGAGGTAGGAAATTTGATCAATTTTTAGAAACTTGACAGGACGGCTCGCATGTCGTGTATCCATAGACGCCCTATGATGGCATTGTAGGTTGTTTCCTAGTTCATGACGTAGAACGTCATTTCAAGGGTGACTCTTCCTGGCAGAACAGGCATCATTATCTCTCCAGAGGTTCGTTCCACTGCATTATTAAAACTTATTAATGTTATTCAATGCGGTACTATCTTATCCTCGAGCCTCATCTGTATGAAGACTCGTGGGTGAATAATACAAACACTGCTTCCGTCATCCACCATTATTCTTTTTACATCGGTATCCATGATACGTAAGGTTATAACCAAAGCATCATAGTGAGGGAAAGATAAATCGTTGGTATCCTACTTATCGAAGATGATACTATTTTTGAGGTCATCATACTGTTCATAGGCGACTGTCCACTTGAGTTTGTGTGTGGTGGTGAATTTCACAAGGTTGATCATTGTATCTTCGCTGCCGTCAATGATCATTTGTATTGTACGAGCTAGTGATAGTAGTTTTAGAAGTCCCTGAGGTTGATCACGTCCACGAGCGAAGTTAATCTGTCCTCGATCGCTCAACAATTCTTTCAGGTGTCCCTGGCTTATCATTCTTACCACTTTATATCGCAAACCTATGCATTTTTCGGTCTTGTGTCCCCTTTCCTGGTGGAATTCACATAGAATTTTGATCTTCGTGTGCTCGGATCTGACTTCATCTTTTGCGGCGACTGCACATTTATGCTGAGCTTTTCTAGTGCATACACAATTTCTGAAGGAGAAACATAAAAATTATGAGCAGATAACAATGGAGGCATACCTCTTTCATTTCGGTGTGGCGTGGTGTGTCGAGGTGTGATGTCAGCATGTCGTGGAGGAGGCGAGATAGATGCCTATATGTAGGGTCGATGCCTCTCTCGATTGAACGGGATAGTTGGTCCCTTCAACCATTGTTTTGTCGATCTCTCCTTGTTTCAGTTTGGACCGATGTTAGCCGTTGGATCGGACCATTTAGGTCATCCTCGTATGCCCTTACTTTGGCTCAATAGGCGTTACGAATTTCATCCCATGTGGTGTGGAGGGGGGAGGGGGTACTTCATTAGTATACTTAGCAGTTTCTTGGTTGCTTTTGACCCGTTTCTATTTAACCCATTTTGGAAGACTGCTACTGTAATCCCTTCTGATACGTTTGGTAGGATCATTCTTACCCTGTTGAATCGAGCTAGGAAATCCGAAGCCATTCGTCTGTCGTCTGCCTAAGTGTGAAGATGTCATTTACCCTGGCCTCCGTCTTTGAGCGGCGACGAATTTATCTACCATTTCTTCGAACGCTGATATTAATCATGTGGGTAGTTGGAAATACCATGTCACTGCTCCCGCTGTCAGAGTTTCGCTGAACTTTTTTAACAGCACCAATGGCACATGTTCTTTCGATAGATCGTTGCCTTTTACTACTGTGATATAGTGGATTATGTGATCTTCCGGGTCCGTGGTGCCATCATATATTTTCAAGTATGGCGCCATTTTGAAGGTTTTTGGAATAGAGTGTGGAGTCTCCCCTTCACTATATGGTTGTTCAACGAATCGACCTACATCACGTTTTGGTAGCAGCTTCAAAGCACCTGCTATTTTATCGACCTTTTCCTGATGCTCCTTCATCTGATCGCGGAGCGCTTTATTCTTGTTATCCATCTCTTCCATTTTCTTTAAGATGGGAACAAGTGCATTGTTACTTGTATAAATGGCAGTATGAGTGTTACCTGTTTGTGGAGTTTCTGGCTCATCGGCGACAATTGCAGTGTCTGCGGGTATTGTGCCTCCGATATCCCTTTGAGCGGGTTTATATAGTATGTTTCTCATAGTGTGTGTCATCCACTCTTACAATATCCTTTTCACAGCCGATGGTGCTTCTCCTGCTGCAGATGTTTAGGCTTCCCTCTCGCGCGAGACAGTTACGCCTTCGTGCGAGGGGGTGAGATCTCTCTCTCAAGTGTAGCACTTGACGTTGCGTTGTCATTGTCTTCCCTACCGACTTCGTTGAGGGAATCTAGAAGGTTGTTCATAACACCTGCTATTGCCTTTAATCTTGCTTCTCCCTTTCCTGCCATCACTGGCCTTTGTAAGGCTAAGAAGAGGTGATTAGTTCTTTCAAGGATCTAGACGAAACTAAGATCTCAGCTATAGAAATTCCCACAGACGACGCCAAATTGTTTGACTATAAAAATATTGGAATCTTTTTGAATAAATCAATCAAAAAAAAAAAAGAAGAGATAAATCTTAGCTATGTATAATAATCTCTAGAACAAAAGGTATACAAGCTGAATATTGGGGGTAATATTTCTTGATCTCATCAAGATGAATCATCAAACAATAATGGTATTAATTGTTCATGCAAGCAAGTGTTACAACAAGTATTCTTAGTTGGAAAAATCAAAGAAGCCCCTTACAAAGTTGTTTTTATTCTATATATACAAGCGACGAGCCCCTTCTAAGCCCTGAAAGATAACTCATAGAGAATATTCGAAAGAATATTTCTAATGCCCCCTAATGAACCTACACTACTGTAAAAGTCGTACAGTCTCTTCCTCGTCTGTCTGTCATCCACCGCAGAATATCGAACTATGAGGATCTCGTCGTTTGTCATATTCGTCAACGATCGTGATCGTCCAAATTTGAATCCATACAATAACTTTTATCATTATAATCCCGAGACAACTTGTTCCGGATCAAATGATCCCCAATGTTTTGAGTTACCATAGTGAACTAAACATGTAATTCATGTAGTCTATTTTGACCTGATTAGATGTCAATACAATCTAAGTTAAAAAAGTAAAACAGTGAACTGATAAGACATTCATTTAAAGCAAGATTGTCGGAATGAACTAGTACTTGAGTCGTCCTCAAACCTTTAACTACGACATTGATATCCAACTCCTAGTGGTCCTTTGTACAAAACATTCCCATAGCTAGGCCTACAATTTCATTAATGCTACCTCTACCAAAAAAGTTAATTTCCACACTCAACTTCACTGCTAGATATAGCCGACACAATTTTAATTTACAGTCACAGGTGTAGTACTCTTGGCCAGATTTTCAATGCTCTACACCTAGAGCAAATTCCACCTACATCCAGTTGTTGCACAACAAAAACCCACCGAGTCTTTTGAGATTAAATATTTGGTTTCATGTCTTCTTCCTGCAATTAAGCCCTAGCACTTTCACTATCTTCTTTATAACTTTATTGACAATAACCACATGGCTGCAGCGACTGCTATTTACTTGACCTGTACTTTCTTTTTTTAGCTTAATTCATATTGGAAACTAAGAACATCCAAACCTCCAAATTAGGAAAGCATTTATAGATATGTTACGAGGAAAGCACAAGTTGTTAGGACGTAAGTTAGCCAGAAACCACCATAACATGACATGATATTTGCTGTTTTGAGCCAAATTTCGCACAGTTTTCCTCATCTTTATTAACTTCGAATTGTGGTTACTTTCTTCATGACCCAACGATCTACATCTCAAACTGCGTATTATATTGTCCGTCATCAAGATTTATGAGTAATTATGCCCTACAACCGGCCATAAGGTTACGTGTATGTTTCCATAAAGAGTTATTTTTCATCATCTCGATATTTGTTCAATCGAATCCTTGGCTTTAATACCAGGTTATTGGATTAAGTCAGGCCAAAGACATTCTCAACATTGTCCAATTCTATCTTTTTTTCAAGTTCTTTCAAAAGGTTTTGCACACTAAACACAAGGATCTCTTAGAGTTATTGGGAGCAAACTTTCAGCCTAGACGACTGTTTGGTGAAAACGAGAGAAGAGGACTTAAATAGACAACCCCATCTTAGTTGTTGGATGGCTACAAAATTAAATGTTGGTATCCAACACATTTTGGCCGCATGACAGTCATGTGGTTTTGTCATTCGGATTGACATTACTTTTTCATCTTCCAATTATTTATAAAACACATCCCCAAATATATATATATATATATATATATATATATATATATATATATATATATATATAATTCTACTAAGAGCTTTTTTTTCCCACCAAGTGCGCAGCTATTAGCCGGATAATTACGATGCGTATATAAAATTAATTTTTTATATATTAGATATTGGATCCCTTTGTTTCTTCTAGTGTTTATATTTTTTATTTTTTAAATTTTTTAGTGAAAATCCTGCATCCACCTCTACTTCGTACCCCTTACATCAAATCTCATTTTCTTCTACATTTTGGATTCGTTAACAGAGTTGAACACATGCTAACTTTATTCTTTACAAACCCTGCCGAGAATCTTTGGAATTTTCTATGGGGTGCATTCAAATAGGACAATTGAAACTCTAAACTTTTAGTTTAATGTCTCAAGATGCTTTGTCAACTCTTATCTTATTCTATTTCTTTTGTCTAATATGTTGGTTGAATCAATCTTTTTTATTAAATCCAGTATCCAAATGGTAGAGAGTAGAACCATTGTTAGTTGAGAGTAAAATGGGAGGTGCCGCATTTTTTTTATAGTGTTACTGTCCGAACCAACCGCTACTCGATTATTCTACTGTGTATACCTACTACCTCTCACCGGCTACGTATTCTACGTAGATACTATGGAATTCTTCAGGTTACATGTCTGCACGTGCCCAACCAACTTTGTCAGTTATTTGACATTGGTCATTGATACAAATACAGAATTGCAAAGTCTCAAACCTAAAAGTTGGTTAGGGAAAAAAGAGAAAGCATCATCAGTTAAAAGTCCAGAGGTGTATCTCATTTTGAAGCAAGATTCTGTTTAGGTAGGGCCTATGGGTGCATGCCAACTACTAAAGGCTTCTGACTCTTAAACAAGGCAAACCTGTCTGGAAAAAAAAAGTAGCTTTATTTCCATTTGATGGTCAAATGGGATGAACACCAACTACAGTATCAGGTGACACAAAGGAAAGAAAAACATAAAACAACCAAAATACCTTTTTCCTTTAGACAAGGGTGGCCTCAGGTCACAGTTTTTAAAATTTCTATAATCTAAACTGGGGCTTTATTGCCTCTCATTTTACAAACTTATTTGCTTTCATGTAT
The DNA here is from genome assembly GCA_034376525.1 of Nicotiana benthamiana. Classification (NCBI taxonomy): domain Eukaryota; kingdom Viridiplantae; phylum Streptophyta; class Magnoliopsida; order Solanales; family Solanaceae; genus Nicotiana; species Nicotiana benthamiana. The sequence continues at coordinate 28,318,277 of CM067333.1, read as the reverse complement.
TGTGGCTGCTGTGTCTTTTCTTGGCAAAACAGATACTTATATAATATAACAAGATAAGTAGGAACTGAGTAGCAGTTAAAATGGAAGACAAATAAGCTAAAATAATCAAAATAATTCCCTCACTAGAGAGACAAGAAAATAGCAATTTATTACTAAGATATTACATAGTACAAACTTCTAAGGTTTACCATTTTATTCCAATTCTCTTATTCAACATGAAAGTACTGCACTTGCAAGTGAAACCACTATACTAATTAGGGTGGAATCATCGCGCGGTTAACCATTAACCGCGCTGGTGATGCTTAGCCTTCTCGCCAGTTTTGTATACAGTTTCAACCACACTAACTGCTTTGTCGCTCTTGCAACCTAAAAGTCCACCTGGACGGGTTTTTTGACCTTCTTTCCCAACTGCATACTTGGTATTGGTGTTTTTATTGGCTGCATTAATCCTTGAAGTAGTATTACGGGCTATGCTAATCCTCTTCTCATCATAAGCAGATATAACTGATGAGTAATCTGCAGCACTTGCTGTGATAACACTCCACTCAATACTGGCCTCACTTGGTGCATACTGAGTTGTAATTGGTGACATGCAGCCAGCCGGCACATAATTATCACCAGTAGTTTGTGAATTCATGTGTCCATATCCACTGCTGGATATATTCTCAATCTCGAATAAATCGGAACTAGCATCGCTAGCCATGTCATCGCCAACTGTGCTGCTTCCAATGGTTGTAGTAGGGAGGTCTTGAACTTTAGGAATGGCATCCCAAGTTAACATGGAGAGTTTCCTCTCTAAATTCACTGATATGTCTCCTTTTCTCATTTTATCAGAGCCAAACACTTCAAGTGATTTTCTTTGCTCTTCGATGCTTGGATCCTGATCATCGACGTGCTTTTTGACTATGCTCCACTTCTCTCTCATGGAAGGGACAGAACTTAATTCCAACTTACGTACTTTTCCATGTCCTATGGTTTCATCCACATAGACTGCTTTTTTGTCCAAACAAGGTCCTTGGCAACCGAAGCTAGCGAAAAATCTCCTTCCTGTCATCTTTTTCTTCTTTGTTTGAGATCTACTTCTCTGAAGATTTTGTAACAGTGCACTTTGGCTATTAAAACTACTTGCTTTAGAACAAATACTTGGAGTTCCTGTCTGGAAACTGGGTTTCAGGTGGGGCAGATCAACGATCCCTTTGTTCGTCTGCCCCCCATATTTCACCCCAGTTGTAGGGACAGCTCCATAATCCAGTTTCATGCTGAAATACTTATCAGCTCCGAATATGTTAAGTTCCCCGTCTTTGGACTTGGTTCTTTCTTGGTGTTTTTGAGTACCCACAGAAGCCTGTTGAGGAAAAACAAATGCAATAGTAGAATCTTGTACAGGGGGACCTGTGGTCTTAAACGCGAAGTTATTATCTTCTTCAGCTTTGAGATAAGAAGAAAAAGACTCAACGCGAAGATTGGCGAGGTTATCTCGAGTGTTATTTGAGGATGGTTTAATAGTAGCTCTTACTGAATTCACAGAAAAGGCGGTCTCATGTGGTGAAAAAACAGCAGGATAAGGATCTTCATAAGCGCTCCCTAGTTTGTGTATAAAGCTCTGATCTTCAGGGTTGCTGAGGTAACAAGAAAATGATTCTACGCGAAGGCTGGTTGAATTATCATCGGTTTCCATGGAGACAAAATGCTTCAGGTTTCTTTTTGTCTGATGAAAAATTTTAAGAGAGTTTGAGGCAGAAGCAACAATTGCTCTTATAAGTGTGGAAAGAGTTTTATGACAAGCTTTGAGACAGGAAGCAATAGAACAAATTTGACTCACAAAAAAAAAAGCAGCTTGCCGACAAACAAACGATGAAAGACAGCAAAGACTGGAAAGATCATAAGCTAATGTAAATCGAAAGGAGATCATAGACTTGCATCAAGTAGCAAAGGAAAAAGGTTGTGAAAGCAATAGATCAAAATCCTGATTCAGTGATTTTGAGAGAAGCTATTGTTTTTCACTTGGTTTCTTTTCAAGCAGGCCTATATAACCTGGCTCTTTCTTGGAGCCTATGGGTTTGTATAGCTTTAAGATGGTGGATCCTACATGTTTGGAGAAGCATAATATTTGACAGTCGTGTCACTTCATTCAAAACTCTCACACGACATATAATATCTGATTTTACAGTACCTCTGATGTTTTTAACTAATGATAAGATCTTCCATCTTCTGAAATTAACAAATTGCAGTTTAAATGGTCAGTAAATCAACAAGAAAGAATGGATATGGATACATGTAAAATATGTAATAAATGTTAATGGGGTCTAGAAATTGGCTGCAGATAAAGAAGTGGCTCAAAAGAAAACTCAGAAAAACAAAAATAAAATTCCACCATTCATTCAAGTGAGCCCCAAAGTAGGACACCACGCATTAGCATCATAATAAATGCTGATAACTTGAAATTTTATTTCCTAATACTATGAAATCTCTTTGGCTGTATCAAGATTACAGGTTGATTGTACATTAATGTTTTCTTTTGTCTCCTCTGTTAGATATATGCCAAGGTGGCCAAGAAAGTACAGCAACAAACAATGGAAGAAAATATTGGAGCAGGTGCTTGCATCTGTATTCCTTAACTGAGTTGAATTGAATTTGAACACTCAATCGGCTACTAAGCTCCGTTATGCAGAGTACGGAAAAAGCTAGACCACATTGAAACTATTGTACGCAGTCTTACCTTGTACATCTGAAAGAGATTGTTTTAACGGCTTGATCCGGTGACTTTACTGGTGACACGGTAGTAAATCTTGCCGTTGCGTCAAGGCTCTCCCCTCTAGGCAGCCACAGTAAGGATTTTATTGACTAATAAATCCCAATGCGCTTTTATAATTTGTTATCCCAAAGCACGTCTTGGCATCATAGTATCCGATGAAGAAAAGATGAATTTGAGAATATCTAAAATTTTCATAACATCAAAAGAGATAACTTGATCTTTTACCATAAAAGTTCAATTTACTTGGCTGGAATTACAGGAAAATTGTTGAAAGATATGATAGAACCAAATGACCAATGAATGAACTAAAGAATTAATAGCAATAATGTTAATGATAATAAGCAACAATAAAAAGGAAGCCTTGTAAGAAAATAAACTAGCCATGAGTAACCTACTCATTTTCTGTTCTGCAACTGTCAAAATGGAAAATGAGAAATGGTTACCATGACAATTATCAGAGTTCTCTGCTTCGTTCATCAATCTGAACTCCAGTGGTAAAAGAATAATATTAACTCTGGCAATGAACCAAATACTGCAGCGTTGGCTGCTCTGCTATTATCTGCCAAAAATGCTGCTAAGCCGATGCTATTCACTCTGAGACAGTTGAGTTATTATCCCCTACAACCCAGTATTTTTTAACAGCAAATAGCACCTTCTCAGGGATCAGAGGACCATCCTCATGATCCACCATTTTTATGTTCCACCTCATACCGGACGCAATTCTTTTCACTTGAGTGAGGACATCTACATGATCTCGCAATATGACTGCACCTTCTGGTCTAAGAATCCTATCCATCTCTAGTAAAATGTCTTCAGCATTACATCTGCGTTGACATATGACATAATTAGAAAGTTTAACAAGATCTAACTTGAAGCATGTATTGGTTGGGTGTTCTTTACTGAATTATCGTCGCTGAAACTATTAGCAGTGACAGGTATGGATGCACATTGACTAATAATTTTCCCCCTTGTGTTCAAATTTTCAGATGAAACATAAAATGACAAACATCTCCTTTCTATGTGAATGTTCCTCCTCACCCTATTATCACAGGAAGTTGGCTCCCATGAAGACTAATTTCTCCACAAATTAAATGAAAAAGATCTAGCTTCACGTTACGTTACACAAAGGTGATCTACACAAATAGAATCATTTCACACCACTGTTTAAATTTTATTCCCATTTAAGAAATTTAAGAACAAATAGCTTCCAGGGCATAATGTTAATATACTAGTCTTGCCGGATTGGCAAAACTGACCTATTCATAGATTTTACCTTGTTCATACATGAATTGGTGTAAAGAATTATACCTTATTCATATACGAATTAGTGTAAAGAACTTACTTGTCTTTGTATAAGCTGAAAACTCCATTTCCATGAATAAGGTCATATGTCCGAGGATATGTAGAGAAGGCTTCACACCTGAATCCAAGGTCGGAAAGAAGGTTAACTAAGATATATAAAAGATACTTCTAGAGGAAGAACGTAAACTCAGATACTAGAAGGAGGGAGAGAAGGTTTAGTTCACAAATTTGTAATTTCAGCAATCACAAACTCAAGATGTGATGCACAATCTCCATATATTAGAAGTCGAAACTTAAGCTACTATATAGAGTTCAAGTACAAGGAGGGAGTACACTAGTCAAGAGAAGATGCAGGCCAGTCATGTTCTAAAAGACAAAAGAGAATGCTGATACATGCAAGCTGGTGACTGGGAATACTATCTTCGAAGTTTATATGGAAGGGCATTATAATTGTATCCAGCAGCATTAAAGGTCAAAAGCACAGTAAAGGACCTAAATGTTGCCAGTCCTAAAAGCTAACTCCACAAGTTAATTGTTAGACCTCCAACAATTGAACTCGGCGAGACAACAAGAGTGTTGTCATGAGGCAGCAAGACTGTTGCAAAATTGGTGCAAGAGTGGCGCCAAAAGTCAAAAAGGGAAACGGGCAAGCGATGGCTAAGACTTTGAACGGATGCGAGGCAGCTTGGAAAGGGCTTGACAATGAGTTGCGGGCTACGGATGGCACTTGATCTTGATTATAGCATCAAGGCATGATGCATTGATGCCAAGGCATGGCAGAAACGGATGGGCAAAGACATGCAAATTTGCAACGGAAAGGCAATGTGCGGGCAGATCTGGCGTGGGTTCGAGTTGCGGAAAACGGGCCAAGTTCGTGGGCAAATTTAAGGTAAATTGGGGCACAATTTAGCTGGAGACAATGGCATTGGCGCCTGGTCCAAGCCAACACACGAAATTGGGCAGCAACATGAGAATGGACCAAGTCAAACGGCGGTTACCGGCACATGCTATGCACATGAGCTTTGTCTATCATGTTGGAAGGAGTTAGCACGAATTGAGGCCAGATCCCATGATCTAAACATGTTCCTAGTATTTGGGGGTGTCAACTACACTTAGGATAAAGTAGTGGGCAAGTGCAAGCCTAAAAACTAGGCAACTATTGTGTAATTGGGCTGTTTTCATGTGTTATAAATGGGCAGCACCCTTCTCTTTTGTGACTTAAGGAGAAAAACGTGAGAGAGCTCACAATAGAGTGGAAAACATGACGAGTTTTTTGACTTAGGAAGATTCCTAAGTCCTAAGATAGAGAAAAACGTGTGAGAGCACACTTAAAGAGTGAAAACGTGTAGAGTGCATGTTTTCTGATTTAGGAAGAGTCCTAAGTCTTGTTTTCAAGAGTGAAAACACTAAGGCTAAGAGTAGTCTTGTGAGGGTCAAGAGTGATCTTCATTTTTGTATGCGGAATGTACTTTGAGTTTGAGTTTTCTTTGTATTCTCGAGTTAAATACAAAGTTGGGAAAGAGTTCCTGTATATTGTGTGTTTTGTGTTCATGTTTTATTTCTGTCCCTTCATTATATTTTTGTTGCCTAAGTTCAATTTAAGCTTACTACGTTGAAAGCTGCCTAAGTATATGGAAGTCCAAAGTTGCTGAAATTTTGGCTAAGTGTTGGAGCAGGCTGAAGTCAAGTCGGTGCTTGGCTGCCGCGCGGGCTGTTTTAGAGTGACACAAAGCGAGCCCGTGACACTAACCATTATAGGGAAGCAGTCATATAGGACCAGGGAAGCAGCAACTACTCAGTGATAAAATAGTGGAAATCTGATGGCATGACAATTAACTGGTGGGAAAGAATGTAATGAGGAAGATCTGAAGGCAATTTATTCATCAGTATCAGAGTGAAAGATTCAAAGAGAGAAGCGGAATAGAGGATTCATACAGCCGACCCAGCTAGTTTGGTAGTGAGGAATTTCTTGACAGATTGAATTAAAAACTTTAACCTTGGGATAATCACATATAGAGATGATGATGTGGTAGCTGCTTAATTGGACAATAATTCTAAAAGTTCCATGCTGAGTGTTCTAATGCAATCCCAGCAAAATTAAGAAGGAAACAATCTTTCGTATGAAATATAGCTAACAGCCAGAATGAATTATCAAACTTTTCACATGTTCGCTTCCCACAATCCACCATCAAAAAGACAATTAAAAAATAGGTGGCAATGATGCTAGAGTGCAATGAGAAAAGGAAAAAAAGAAGAGAGCTTCAGAAAGTTTACCAATCATGATATATTCCAATCAAGCCTCGTTCATATATAACACCAAGAGTGTCTTGTTCGGCTATATTTGGAACAACATTCATGACCCATAACTTGGGTGATTCAAGTGCTGCAGCAAAACTTCCTAGGCCAGCATTCATGTCCAGTATATTTCGATACCTCCCACTGTCGAGGATTTTATTAACTCTCTTATAAGAATTCACATGCTTTTTCCATAACTTGTTGACCTCCTGGAATGACTCAACAGATAATCCAGGGACAAATCCACTTGCTATTCTCGGAGGAACAGTATTAAGTCTCTGTGGGAATGGCTTAAGTTCCCCACCAGCAACTTCGTCTGAATTAGTTGTCTGAGGATAAGGAGTTACACATGCCTCCATCTTCTTATACCTAAAACCTCCGAATATTGGTTTAATATCGAGTAATTAGAAGGGCAATCAACAATCAAAAGATCAAATGTATCACTAAATCAACTTATTCAAACATAAACTGCAGATTGTTGGTGGATATTCAAAATGTTATGCACTTCAATGTTATAAAAGGTTTCTGTTTTCCACAGAACAATCATTCACCGGATATCTTTGTGGTTTCAACATCCTTCATTTAATTAATGACTCCACAATTACGGAAGCAGGAACATAAAACTATTTTTTGGCATGGAAAATTCAGACCAATATTAGCAAGTCCTTGCAGGCATAGACATAACGACTACAAGACATAGAACATGGCAACAAGAAGCAACATTCACATACATATATTACTGAAAACTAAATCTACCACAATATAATCACATTGCTTTACAACTCAAAGTCAATTGTGAGGCAAAGAAAGTGACTAGAATCTTAAAGCAAGTACTTGAGACTTTATCTAATATGCATCAACAGAACAAGGAGGAAGAAAGAAGACAATCTCCATCATTTTGTTATTTAAAATATTTATAGAATAATATATTGTAAGGTGCAAGAATTTACCAGACATTTTCTGCATTCGAGGATTCACATAGAGTTACACGAGAATCTCGTTCCCTGCAGTACTCGTTGTTTACTCTTTTTCTCCATATGGCAATCTCACCTTTCTCATGCTTCTTTTCCCAGCAGAGATTTTCAGCTATTTCTTCAATCTTTCTCTGTTCCTCCTCCAACTCCTCTTTGGGACGCTGCCAAGCTTGATAATTATTCCGCCAGTTAATTGGAGGACCTGAAAGTACCCAGTAGCCCCCTGGTCTGAGCACTCGGTCCACTTCCATCATGTACTGTCCATCTGCAAAAAAGTAGAATTTTGTTAGGAAACAAAGAAACAAACTGAAGCGAAAAATTGATCACTATAAGAAATCCCCAAAATACTAGCAATCAGTCATATGTCCTTGACTCTTTCCTGAGAAGATAGCTGCCCCAAGATTCCTTGCATATGTCAATTGTCCAGTTTTTTACCCATATTTACAAAGAACTTAAAACCTTTAACCTTTTACATTAAATCCTGGATCATAGCTTGTGTACTAACTCTTTCTTATTAATGAAATCCTTTCTCCACCAAAAAAAACCCCAAACAAAACATCACATCGATACGAATACTGGTACAGATACTCCACGTTCAATTTGCTTGTTAGAGTTACCATTAACCAAATGAGAATTAAATATTGATTAAAAGGAAGAATATTATGGACACAAGGTAACTTTAGTTTTTCAAGATTAGCGAAACTTTTGAAAAAGATGATATTCAATACAGGATGTAATGAAGAGTGAGCCGGTGATGTTATCCGGCATTTTGATGACTAGTGCAAGGGAAGGAGCCATACATTAATACAAGCAGTACAAGGCACAAGAAGGAAAGTCTGCAAAGGTACTGATCCTTACCATTTGCACCCCACGGAATCAAACAACGTGAACAATGAGCCATATCAAAAGCTCTAGATGGATATGGTAATTTTATGGTTCCAAGCACACCAATAACTGCGGGAACCCCTCTTTCCAAAGCAAATTGAACTTGAGATTCATGCGAGTCCCTTGGTGCGAACGACATGGTTAGAACATTCTTCTTGAAAAGGTATGCACCCAAACTTGCAACCTAGGATGCCGCATGCCAAACATTACAAAATTTCAAACTGGTACACAATCAAACAACAGCTTGATGGAAAACAGCAACAACATTAAAAATAACAGAAAAACAAAGAAACTAAACTATACAAAGTACCACTTGTAGTCATGATCTTTAACTTGTATAAAAAAGTAAGGAATTCATGGAGCGAAACTACTAGATAGATAAAGCAATGGAAAATCTGAAGCAATTTATTATCCGTAATGAGTGATATCTGGAACTTCAAAGCATTAAAACCTAGTAAACATTAATGCAGAATATTGTGGAAAGATTTGACTCACCCCACATCCGGTGTCCAATGCAATTCGTACTGTACCATTGTATATTGGGATAACAGAAGCAAGTTGATCAATATATGCATCTGCTCCATTAGGGAACTGTGTACCACCACCTGGAAATCTAAATACATTGCCTTCATATTGGACCCAATTTTGCACTGCTTTCTCAACTGTTAAGCTTTTGTATGGTGCATTTGCAAAAGGTACATAGTCACGACTCTTTGGCCACGGAAAAGGAGTCACATATCCTTTTGGGGCTGGAATGAGACAATGCAGCTTCTCTTCCTCCGGAGGACAGTGTCTCTCCCTATAGTTCATATTTTCTCGAGGAAATGTCATTGCTCGCATTTGATCGTGACATGGTGTGTAATCAATATATTGCTCAGCACATGGCTCAATCTCCTTGATTTCTTGGCTAGGATCATCGAATGAGCTACTTTGATTCCCATGGTGTGTTTCATACTCCAAATTAGGGAGGATGCCGCAGTCCTCTGCCTTCTTTGTTATCTCAAGAGCTATGCTATCTCCCTTCCCAAAACCACTTTTTTGCCACACTCCTAGAAGATAGAAAAAACAACAAAGGCCAGCTACAATAAGGAATGATGATAAAGGGCTTCTACTTCTGTTACCCACTGGATTTCCTTTTGTTGCCATGGTCCACCTGGGATTGATATTTCAGATTTCAGACTAATTTGGAAGCAACACTGAAGCATATAAAATGATGCTCAATGAGTTATACTTAAAATGAAAAAAAAATCAATAATGATATAGAAGAAGCAAGAGGCATGAAGTTGACTATTCCCTACTATTAATGAAAATATTTTTCCATCACAAATATGATCAGGCAATTAAAAGTTTCCTGCTCAAACTTTTACATTAGCATGTCCACCACCATCTGCAGGTTTCCTATTTTTTTTCTCTTCTTTTTTTTCGGGTGAATTTTAAATTTTTGTCTGCCCTCTCCCATTTCGTGCTTCTTTCTTTTCTGATAGTACTTTCTGTGTAAAGAAAAGCTTGTGTATACCCATCTCTATGACGATAATACATAATACATACTCTCTTTGTTTCAATTTAGGTGACACGATTTTCTTAAACTCAGTGCCGAGTCAAACTACCTCATTTAGATTAAAACAGATGGAGTAATTAAATTCTCATCTACCCTCAATAATTTTTGTAGGTCATCCTAAATGGGATATAGACAAGAGGGGTTGCTCTGATGGTAAGCAACCCCCACTTCCAAACGGGAGGTTGTGAGTTCGAGTCTCCCCAAGAGCAAGGTGATAAGTTCTTGGACGGAAGGATGCCGGGGGTCTATTTGGAAACAGCCTCTCTACCCTAGGGTAGGGGTAAGGTCTGCGTACATACTATCCTCCCCAGACCCCACTAAGTGGGATTATAATGGGTTGTTGTTGTTATCATCCTAAATGGGGATATAATGCCAAAATTTAGATGCTATGTTTTGTCGAAACAGAAAATTATCCAAGTAACTTCATTTAAAAGTGACTTCCTATGAATAAAAGGAGAAAAGGCTCATGCTCTATATTAATCGCTAACGCGTTCTTCTTCGGGCTATTTTCCTTTATCCTGGACATGCAATGCAACGATGGAGCAACATAGTAGATGAATCCAGACAAAATTGGAATTGTTGTTTTGACTTCTCAACAAGACAAAGAAATTGAATCACACCAAACAAAGGCATAAAATCCAAGGCTAATTGAATTAATAATACACGAATCTGAATACAGGAAACAACAAATATTCACTCAGTACATACTCATCAAACTTTACAAATAAGCACTATATCTCCTATTGTCAGCAATAGATATAACATACACACAAAAAAAAAAAGTAATCAAAGGAGAAGAAAATTAGTTGGAAGCACAAATCATTATAATGTTGCATTTCTTAATATACTTTTACAAAAGAAAAAAAAAATCTTTAAATTTACTATGCAAATACATAGGTGCACGTATAAATGCATTTGCATAACAAAAATATCTTACGGATCTCCAAAAAAGCAGCAATGTTGCAGTTCCAATTTGATTAAAATATTGTGTCAACGAATATAAACACCAAGCTCTTTGTCAAAAAATAAATAACAAAAAAGGTTGTTCTTTGTTTTGAATTTGGTTAAGGGCAGAAAGGGGTAGGAACGGGAAAGATAACACTTACGTCGGATTCTGAGAAGTCACCAATTGGAGTTAGGACAATTGGACAAAACCAAATCCAATGTTTTCAAAGATGGGGAGTGATTTTTGTCGTCCATAAACTAATTGTCGTGTTGATTATTAAAGATGGAAAAAAAAAAACCAAATTTCCCGCGAACCCGGGAATTCATGTTTCCATATCAACCAATCATATCTTTCACCTATATATTTTTTTCTTAATTAAATCTAGGTAATTTATAACCCTTGGTAATAATATAATTTCCTCGCGTCCCCCAAATGAGAAGGTGAATGTTAAATAATCTAATTTTCATTGAGAATTCAAATTCTTGAAATAAAATTTAATATAGTTAGAAACAACAACAACTACCCAGTATAGTCCCACGAAGTGGGGTCTGGGGAGGGTAATATGTAGACGAAACTTACTCCTACCCGAGAGGGCACAGAGGCTGTTTCCAATCGACCCTCGGCTCAGTGAAGGAAAACAAAAACAAAAGAGCATTAGTAACTCCAGTAGAAATATCGTAAATAATTATCTAAACATAAGAACCATGAATAAAATAGCATGCAATAATATCATGCAGTAACTACCTTAAATAACTACCATAAGGGAGACACAATCCAAAACACGAACACAATCCAAAACACGAATCATCTATGGATAGTCATGCCAAGCCTCACCCAACCCCGGGTGAGGAGTAAGAAAAACTCTATGAGCCCCTATCCTACAACCCTGATACTAGACCTCCAGACTTTCCTATCAAGGATCATGTCCCCGAAAACCCGCATTCTAGCCATGTCATGCCTAATCACCTCTCCCCAATACTTCTTAGGCCTCCCTCTGCCTCGCCGAATGCCGACAATCGTCAACAGCTCACAATTCCTCACCGGGGCATCAGGACTTCTGCTCCGCACATGCCCGAACCACATCAGCCTCGCTTCTCGCATCTTCTCATCCACCGGGGCCACCCCCACCTTCTCTCGAATAACTTCATTCTTAATCTTATCTAACCTGGTGAACCCGCACATCCACCTGAGCATCCTCATCTCCGCAAACATGAGAGTGCTTCACTGGCCAGCACTCCGCCCCATACAACATTGCAGGTGTAACCACAGCTCTATAAAATTTCCCCTTGAGTTTCTGTGGAGCTTTGTTGTCACACAGGACTCCTGATGCAAGCCCCCACTTTGACCACCCCACTCCTATACGATGAGTGACGTCCCCTTCAATCTCTCCGTCCCCCTAAATCACCGACCCACAATATCTGACATTGTCCCTCTTGGCGATTACCTGAGATCCAATCATCACGTCCCTGCCTACTTCGCTAGACTCGGCGCTAAACTTGCACTCCTGGTATTCTGTCTTAGATCTGCTTATTTTGAAACCCTTAGACTCGAGAGTCTGTCTCCATACCTCTAACCTCTCAATAACACCGACCCTCGTCTCATCTATCAAGATTATATCATCAGCAAATAGCATACACCAAGGCACATCCCCTTGAATATGTCGGGTCAGAGCATCCATCACCAAGGCAAACAAGAGAGGGCTAAGTGCCGATCCTTGATGGAGCCCCATAACCACTGGAAAATGGTCTGGGCCGCCACCCACCGTCCTAACCCTAGTCTTAGCTCCATCGTACATGTCCTTGATTACTCTGATGTAGTTAGAAACTGCATTAAAATAATCTAGATCATTATATCTTATAATAATACTTTTTGAAATTGCGACAGAAAAAATTATTTGACTTCTCAAGTAGCATCAGGTGGGGTACAAATTAGTTATACCTCCTTTATAGCGAAAATTTTATGTTAACTTCTATTATTATTATTATAAAAGTCAAGTCACTTTCTTCTCATTTCTTCTACTTCGTGTCACTCCCATCTCCCCAAAGTTTATTTTTAGAAACACAGTATTTCATTTTATTAGTCATATACGAGATTAAAAGTGGCAAAATGATTAAAAGAAAATAGCTATTTATTCATATTACCCATTAAAAAATAGGTTAGATAATGAACCATCTAAAAACGGGTCGAATATGGATAAAGAACCACATTATTCACTTAGAAAATAATTAACCAAATCGATAACCAATGGATAACTAAAATGTTTAACTTTGACATTTGTAAAGCCTCAAATTGGGATTCATCAAGTTTGTAACACTAAGAATTCTCTCATAAGTGAACATATTTAAGAAGCCATGAATAATATGGATATCCATATTATCCGCAGGATAAATCCATTTAATCCGTCTCAAAATAATCTGTTTTTAAAATTACTCGTTTTGGCCCGCTCATATCCTACCCCATCCGCCCGTTTACTACCCTACACAAGACTAACAACATGGCGGTGTAATAGCTAGTACAACCTGCTTAAGGTGTCTCCTCTCATTGCACAGTTGATATCATGTGTTTGCAGTGATAAATTAAGTATCGATAAGAAAAATTCTCAGATTGCAAACTAAACTACATAATTTGACGAGCGCAAAACACGCTTAAGTGATGCTCGCTAGTCAAAGATAGTATGGTATAATATCGTATCCACATATATTAGATTTCAACAGTATTTTCGTAGTGTTTAACTTGATTGCTATCCAGGTGGATCAACATTTGAGATTTATATGATTAATAATTAATATTAACTAAGAATCTAAAGCTATTGACTATATCGAGACAAGGAATAAGCAAATAAATTTATCAGTGGGAGAAGGTAGGGCTTTGATAGGATAGGTGCAAGATAATTGTTCGGGATCTAACTCTAGATAATTCACTTCTAATGTTCAAGTGAGTCTCTCGAATTCACTCAATTATTGGTTCAAACGTTCAGGAGAAACTCCTCTCTCGACTAAGCTTTAACCTCACGAGCCGAACCAAATTAAGCACTGTGAAGATATTCAAGAATACATAGTGGATTGGCCTTTAGGAAAACCTCTTTCGATGATTCTCCTAATTAGGTTTAATCAATTATTCAACTAGCCTCTTTCGATTACTTAGAAGAATCTATGAACTCAACCAACAATATAATGCAAAGATATCACAAGTTATGCATCTCTCTTGATTACATGAACTAGTGAATATACATACAACAATTAAATTGTGCAAAACGATTCAATGCATAAAACTAGAGTTATAATCCACAAACAATCACCAATACACTAAATCCATCAAATCCTAAAGGAAACTATTCCATAGACAAGGAGAAATTCATCACAAATATAATTAAAGCATAGAAAAACATAGATTAGATCCAAACTAAGGTCTTGAGTGAGGAAGGAATGATGAAATCCTTGTGTTTGTGTTCTTCCAACTCCTCCTTAGCTTCCTTAGGTCAAAAATATGTCTGTTGACATTCAATTTTGTCTCTCTTTTCTTCCAAATTGTTTATTTGAGCTTCTAATATCACTAATGGTGTAAGAATTTTACTTTGATATATTAGTATAATTTATACTTATAATTATAGCTCATATCGTTTTATTCAAAACTATTCAATCAAAGAATATTTTCTTTACAAATATCTCCCTTTGTATTGCTTAATCCTATGTTTATTTACAGAATATTTGTTAAAGATATTTATATATATTATTCGTGGCTATCTTATAACGGCTGTTATACTAAAAATAAATTTTGGTATTTTAATTGTTGTGCTATAACACTACAACACTATTTGATATAAATATTCATTGCTAGAAATGTCAAGTATTTTATTTGTCTGCTTAATATTATTGTTACTACTTATTATATTATTTTGGTATAAATTAGAAGCCCAAGTAAATGAAAGAAAGAAGGGAAAGGAAAAGGCCCAAAGACCTTAAGGAGTAGCCCATTTTCGATTACTCCGTCCAAATCTGCTAACTCACTCAGCTCAAATATAGAGTCCAAATCTTTTACTCTAATCCTTGAGAGAACACTCATCCCTTTCTCTCTCCTAAACATATCCCTGTTTTCTGCCTTTTCCTTTCGTCATAAAAAGTAAGTATGGAAGATTGGCCATTACTATTTTGGAGCAAGAAGCTCTGCACTTTATTTAATTCTTTGCAGTATCAACGTTCAAATTCAAACGGGTAGGTTAGATCAAAATTCAAAATCAAATCTGAAAAATTCCCGCTCAAGAAGCCCTATATATAATCTGCTGCTATAAATATCTGCATTGGGCTTAATTTCGGGCAAGCTCGGAGCCGCGCTTTCACCCCATAAACAAAAGGCTAAGCCGCCCTCTCTATCCCAAATAATCGAATGTTTACTATTGTTTGCCTTCTGATACCAAATTGATAGGTATCTCGATGAAACAGTAGCTAAGAAGAAGCAGAAATGAGAAGAGAGAAGAAGAAGAACAGAATAGGAGCAGAGGAAGAGAATTCAGGAATAATAGAGAGAGAAGTGGGACAATTTTCTGTATATTTCTACCTCTATCAATTACAATATCTCCTTTATATATGAGATCAAATGAAAACAGAAATCTAAGTGGGAAATGCAAAGTTTGCTTCTAACTTCAAATTCCCGCCATTATTACATTCAAATTCTAACTCTAACTAACTTTTTAATTTGTCTATTTGGCATCCTTGTTGGTATCCACCATGTCCTTATGTTGATTGTGTATCAGTACCCTCCCTATGAAGAACACCCTTGTCCTCAAGGGTGAAATGAGGAAAATGGGAGCACAAAGTAGAAGCCAACTCCCATGTAGCTTGGAGTCGTCAAGATCCTTCCATTTGATCAAACACTGAGCTACTACCTTGTTACCCTTCTTAATGAGACGTCTGCTTAGAACAGCTTCAGGTTGAGGACATAAGGGATTTGCCACATCCAAAACAGGGGGGTGAATGATGGTGGAGGGAAGGTCATAACAATGTTTGAGTTGAGATACATGGAATGTAGGGGGCAACTGGACTTCTGGGGGAAATAGTAAGGTGTAGGCCACAGCACCTACCTTCTTAACGATGGGATAGGGGCCAAAATACTTGAAAGTTAACTTGTGATATGGAGAAACAGAAAGTGTGGACTGCCTATAAGGCTGCAGCTTCACAAAAACCCAATCACCTTCAGAAAAGACTCTATAAGTTCTGTGGAGGTTGGCCTGACTTTGCATACGCTGTTGAGCACGACCAAGATGAAATTTGGTTAGCTGAAGCTTAAACTCACAGACTAGAAGAATATCTTCGACCTGAGCCACAGAAGAGTCCCTAGGAAGATAAGGAAGATGAATTGGAGGGGGATAGCCATAAAGAAGTTCAAAAGGCGAAGTTTTGATGGCTGAATATGGGGCAGAATTGTACCACCATTCCGCAATAGGGAGGAAGGAACCCCAATCCTTGGGTGAATCAGAACAAAAGCAGTGAAGGTAAGTCTCAAGGCAGCGGTTCAAAACTTCACTTTGACCATCGGTTTGAGGATGCTAAGCCGTAGAAGTATGACTAGAAACACCTTTGATAGACGTAAATTCCTTCCAAAAAGCATTAATGAAAATAGGATCTCTGTCACTAGTAATGGAAGCAGGGAATCCATGGAGCTTAAAAATTGAATCCAAGAAGATATGAGCCAAGGACTGAGCTGTGTAAGGGTGGGCTAATGCAATGAAATGTCCATACTTGGTAAGATCCAATGACCCAAATGACAGTGTTGCCCAAGGATTTAGGCAGTCCCTCAATAAAATCCATATTGATATCTATCCAAGGGAGGGAAGGAATGGCTGCAGCAGCCCAGGAGAAGCTGAGTTGTCATACTTGCTTCGTTGACAAATATCACATTTACGAATGAAATCCAGAATAACCTGCAAATACCCTTCCAATAGAAATATTCCATGACCTTCCTAGTAGTAGCATCAACCCCTGAATGGCCACCTGTAGGAGTGGAATGCCAGAGACTGAGGATATGCTGCCTTAAGGCAGGGTCATTACCAACGACCAATTACCATTTCTTCTGAGTTGGTTGTTAAACCAAGAAAAATATTTCTGAGGAGTATGTTGCAAAGAAGAGATAAGAGCAGTGAGCTCAGGATCAGAAGACCATAAAGAGGTAACATAATTCCATAACTCAGAACTCACAGAAGAAACCATCAAGGACAGCAGTTCAGCACCAGGAACTCTAGAAAAAGCATCAGCAGCCATATTTTCCCGGCCCTTTTTGTATTGGATTTCAAAATCAAAAGGAAGCAACTTGGATAACCACCTCAATTGGGAGTCAGTGTGGAGTTTTTTATCCGGTAGATATTTTAAGGCTTTTTGGTAAGTTCTAAAAATGAAGTGTTGGTTCATCAGATAATGTGACCACTTGGTGACTAGCAAACACCAATGCAAGCAACTCCCTTTCATAGACTGATAAAGCTAAGTGTCTAGAGGATAGACTCTACCTAATAAAAGCAATGTTGCATAAGAACAGCTTCTATACCAGTACCACTTGCATCAGTCTCAACCACAAAAGGGATTGAGTAATCAGGTAAGGCTAGCACATGTGCTGAAGTAAGGGCCACTTTCAAAGTAGAAAAGGCTTGAGTTACATATGGGGACCATTTAAAGTTCTCCTTTTTAAGCAATTCAGTAAGAGGTCGACTGATTAAGCCATACCCCTTGATGAATTTTCTGTAATAGCCAGCCAAACCCAAGAACCCTCTCAACTGCTTGACACTACTAGGAGTAGGCCAATCTTGGACAGCTATGATCTTCTTGGGGTCAGTGGAAACACCCTTGCTTGAGATAAAATGGCCCAAGTAATCCACACAAGACACACCAAAGACACACTTCGAATGCTTAGCTAACAATTAGTTTTGAACCATGACATCAAACACTTGTTGTAGATGTAGAACATGTTCATCAAGGGACTTGGTGTATATAAGGATGTCATCAAAGAAATCCAATACAAATTTTAGAATATAGAGCTGGAACACATGATTCATAAGGCATTGGAATATAGATGGAGCATTAGTTAAGCCAAAGGGCATAACTAAGTACTCTTAGTGGCCTAAGTCAGTCATAAAAGCTATCTTAGAAATATCACTAGGTAGCATTCTTATCTGGTGGTAGCCTAATCGAAGGTCTATATTTGAGAATAGTCTTGCGCCTGCCAATTCATCCAACAGATCATCAATAATGGGAATAGGGAACTTATCCTTAATAGTACACTGATTGAGCTCTCTATAGTCCACACATAATCTCCCAGGCCTATCTTTCTTTCCAACTAACACTATTGGGGAAGCAAAAAGACTGTTGCTATTTTGAATTATCCCCTCTTGCAACATATCTCTAATTAATTGCTCAATAATGCCCTTTTTCATTGAGGAATACCTGTATGGTCTCCTGCTAATTGGCTTGGTACCAGGTTATAAGGGAATATTGTGATAAAAAACACCCCTAGTTAGAGGCAATGTGGTGGGTTCTGCAAAGAGATGAGAATACTGAAGAATGAGATGTTGGAGATCAGGTGAAGGATGAGGTTCATCAGGAAAGTGCAATGCATAAGACTGACCCATAGGTTGGCAAGCAGGAAAGATTGTTGCACATGTAACATGAATAACTGAATATGCTGGCTACCCTTTTTGTTTATGGACTTAGGACTGGATGATTTGCATTCATCAGATACTCCTTTAAGAAGGTGATACTTCCCTTGATAATTGAAAGACAAAGTTAGGGCGATGTAATCCGTAGTAACTGGTCCCAATATTTTCATCCATAAAGCTCTCAATACCAGATCATATTTGCCCACGGGAAACACTATTTAGGTCAGAGCAATAAGTAGTACCCTGTAGCATCCACTAAAAATTCATCACTACACTTGATGTGGCTTCCAAGAAATTACCAAGAATAACATACCCTACCTTGGTAGGGATAATATCACAGCCCAACCTCTTTCCAGACTCACAATCAATAAAGTTATGAGTGCTTCCACCTTCTAATAGAATCTGTAGAGGCTGTTTGTTGCTATATCACATGAATTTTCTGTGCTCCTTTGATTCCACTAAGTGCACATAGTAAAATCATACGAGTGTCTTCACCAGTTGCAGTCCATTCTTCCTTACCTTCTTTATCAATTCTCACTATATCTACTTCATGATTTAGGTCCTCCCCAAAATCTAAGTCTAGTATGAATAACTGTTTTGGAAGGTTACACTTATGTCCACTTGTATATTTATCATCACAAAAATAGCATAATCCTTGTGCTCTTCTAGCCTGCATCTCAGCAGGTCAAAATAGTTCTCCTCGTTTTGGGTGCAATTGAAGGTTTAGGAGTAGGTAATCCCACCTTGTGAGGTAACACAGTGGAGGGAGTAGGTGATGTGCCGGAGAATTTCGGCGCATTTCAATACTAATTGCTTAGATTCTAGCTTGTTTTAATGCAATTATAACTGATACTCATGTAGATTTATTATTCTTACAGCACAAGAGGAAGGGAAGACCAAGGATATGAAAATGGACGTAAAAAGAAAAGAGCATAATTTTGCACAAAATGCGGTCTAGTCTATGGTCGCAGAACTCACATGCGGACCGCAGACTCGTCTCTAACATCGCAGAGCTTTATAGAGTCTGGAGCCAAAAATCATGTCAAGAATGCGGCGTGTTCTGCGATCGCAGAATCAACATGCAGACCGCAGATGAGCCACCAAGGACAAAGATGTGATGCAAATCTACGGTCGTATAACTCAAATGCATACCGCAGATTGAACCTGCGATGAAGGCCTGGCACCTAGGGTTTTGGATCTACGACGTGGCTATTCAAGATGCGGACCGCAGACCTATTCTGCGACAAGTCTGCAGTCACAGACACGACCTGGAAGGGAAGATTTGTCCATTTTTTGTCCCGAATTTGGTCCACCTATAAATAGTTTTAAGAGACTTTTGTGGAAACATCTTGTCTTACCTTTTATCTACACTCCAAGACATTAATATTCTCTCTTTTTGGAAGCTTTTGGGTGAAGAATCTTCTCTTTATAAACATTTATGACACTTATTATTAGTTGGTTTTTGTGTTTTAGCATGAGTATCTAGTTTTAAATACTAAGGTTTTGGACCCTAAATGGGTGTTATGTTAATGGGTGTTTGACATTGGATATATATATAATGGGTGGTTGATGTTTATTTACTTCTTGTTCTTCATTCATCGTTAGTGGTTGCAAATATTAACAAAAGCCATTAAATTCTTGCTTTGCTTGGGAAAGTGGGTTAGAATTTGGTAGAAGTAAATATCAATGACTCAAGGCTTTAAACCTTATTTGATAAAATCGCTTAGGAATAAGTGAATTTTAATTGGCATTTATTGATGGTTCTTAATAGCAACTCTTTTATATTTGGAAAAATCATAAAGAGGAAATACTACTCATTCATTGGAAAATATTGGGTAGTATCTTAGACATCATTTGCACATCTACAGGACCTCCCATCAGAAATATATCATATTAACACTCGTTGACATTACACTACATTAAAGGGGACACAACCTTGGTTACTTTTATCCACTTGTATACTCCTTAATTGTTAAAATTAGTTGTTAATCAAACTCAACCAATTATACATACTTTTGTCACCATACACCATTCTCTCTCTTGTTACAATTAATTGAATAGATATCGAACTCGAGTCGAGCAACACACTAAACAAGTAATCTTTTCACACCTATTCTCAGTGTGATTCGACTCCAACCTTGTTGGGTTATTATATTTGACATAGACTGCCTTACACTATTATTAAAAGTGTAACGTATCAAATTTTGGCGTTGTTTCCGGGGAATACGGTTCTTGAAATTACTATTTAGTGTGTACTTTACATAAGTTTATTTCTATTCCATCACACTTTGCTTGTTTTGCTTGGTGTTGATAGGATACATGTCGGACTATGAAGAAGATGTGAAGGGTGAAATGGGGAAAAATCCCTTTGCAAACATCAAAGAATACATTGAAGATACCAATGCTATTGTGCCTCCTCCCGTTGGAGAGGCTACATTTATTGTGGAACATGGGTTAATTTTGATGCTTAAGGCAGAAGGGTTCTTCAGAAACTCCACTCTTGATGATCCAACGCAACACCTTAGGAACTTTGTGGGTGTGTACGCAATGCATAAGCAAAAAATTGTAACTGACGATGCCCTAAGGTTGAGATGCTTCAAGTACTCTCTAGCTGAGGATGCAAAGAAATAGCTCCAGAATCGACCTCCCAACTCCATTCATACATGGCCCGAGCTTGTTCGGGCGTTTTTGTCCAAGTGGTTCCCGCAACGTAAGAAGTCTGAATTACGGAACAAGATATTTTTCTTCAAGCAAATGCAGGGGGAGCAGTTGCATGAGGCACGGGATCGTTTCAAATTGTACTTGGTGAGGTCTCCAAACCATGGGTTCCCGGATTCCATGTTGTTGGAAAAATTCTACATAGGTTTGGATCCTATGAACCAAGCCATAGCCAAGAATGCAGCTGACGAGTCTTTCGTGGATAAAATATTTGCTCGAGTGAAGCAAATTCTGGACAAAATAGCAAAGCACAACCAGGCATGGCACTCCGAAGATGCTACCAGAGGGATTTCGTATGGCTCTCCTTCCTTGAGCACTTTGATCAAGGAAAATCAAGAGAGGGATCAGGTGATTGCCAGGCTTGCTACAAATGTAAGTGTGCTTACCAAGATGTTGAAAGATAATCAGACAAAGAGAGTTAATGTAGTGGAGGATGTTCCTACCAACTTTGAGGAAACTTTTGAGGAAGTAAACTACATCAACAACCCTCATGGGGGGTACCAAAGGCAACCATACCATGGCCCTTGGCAACAAACTCAATGGAGGCCAAATCCGCAAGGGCAAGGCAACCAACAGTGGAGAAATGACCAAGGTAATTCTCAACAAGGAAATTGTAACAACAGC
This sequence comes from Nicotiana benthamiana, assembly GCA_034376525.1. Classification (NCBI taxonomy): domain Eukaryota; kingdom Viridiplantae; phylum Streptophyta; class Magnoliopsida; order Solanales; family Solanaceae; genus Nicotiana; species Nicotiana benthamiana. Next base: position 28,296,581 of record CM067333.1, on the reverse strand, counting down.
AACAATTTCTCCAACCATAGCTCCAACCCATATGTTCCCCATAAAGGTAATTATGCAAATCAAGGGTCATCCAGTGATTCGAAGTTAGAAAGCATGCTTGAGAGAGTTTTGCAATATCAAGAAACGGATGCATCCATGAGAAACATGACTGAGGTGGTTAGCTCTCATACCGCATCTATCCAAAAATTAGAGATGCAAATGAGAGACCTTTCACGGGAGCAAAACCCAAAGCTAAAAGGGAAACTTCCAAGTGACACAATCGCGAACCCGAAGAGTGGAGGAAGTGGTTCAACCTCTCACATCATGGCGATAATGACTAGAAGTAGGAAAGTTCTACAAAGTGAAATTGAGCAAAAGGTTGTGGGGGAAGAAGGCGAGCAAGAAGTGGAGGACTAAGAGCAAAGGGTTGTAGAAGTTGAGAGGTTGCCGGAAAAATAAAAAGTTCAAGAAGTGCTCCAAGAAGAGGTGAAGGAAAAGGAAAAAGAGAGGGAGACATCAAAAAATCCACCTTCTATTCCTAGACCTCCTCCACCATTTCCCCAAATACTTGTAAGAAGGATTGAAGATAGCAAGCTTGAAAATTTTTATGATATCCTTATGCAATTGTCGGTGAACATTCCATTCTTGGAAGCTTTCAAAGAAATGCCAGGGTTTGCCAAATATTTGAAGGAATTGATCACCAAGAAGAGGACAACGAAGAATGAGGTGGTGAATATGACTCACCGGGTTAGATCTATCATTTCCAAGAGTCCCATCCAAAAGAAAGTGTACCCGGGAGCATTCACCATTCCTTGCACTATCGGAGAGCAAAATTTTGCTAGAGCCCTTTGTTACAATGGGGCTAGTATCAACTTGATGCCAGTTGCCATCTACAAGCAAGCGGGATTAGGGATGCCAAGGCCAACAAGAATGAGGTTACAAATGGCCGACCGATCTATCAAACGACCGGTAGGCATTGTTGATGATGAGATTGTAAAAGTTGGTGAATTTCATTTGCCCCCCGACTTTGTGATTCTAGATTGTGCCGTGGACAAAGATATCCCCATCATCTTGGTGAGACCATTCTTGGCAACCAGAAGAGAACATATGGATTCGGAACGAAATGATATCAAATTCCGGGTGAATGACAAAGAAGTTACCTTCCAAGCTAGCAAGGGTATGAAGTTTCCCCATGAATATGAGAACATCTCCGTGATTGAGGTGGTTGATGAGATTGAAGATGCTGTCAAAGTGAAAATGGAAGAGCAATGCCTTGGTGAGGCATTTGCGGCAATCTTAGTGAATTTGATGGTGAGGACATGGGGGGATACATAGAGTCGGTGAACGCATTGGAGGGTCTTGGATCCTACACTTATGCTCCGGCCAAGCTCTCTCTTGACTTGGAAAATAGAGCCACACCTCTCGTCAAACCATCCATCATTGAACCACCGCAATTAGAGCTCTAGCCTCTCCCGACACATTTAAGGTATAAATTCTTAGGCTCTAATGACACCTTACCCGTAATCATTTCGTCTTCTTTGAATGATTTGCAGGTGGACAGGTTGTTGGAGGTCTTGAGAGACCACAGGAAGGCTATTGGATGGACAATCACAGACATCCGTGGGATTCCCGCGGGGATTTGTGAGCATAAAATCCAATTGGAGAGCGACACAAAGCCAAGCATTGAGCATCAAAGACGGTTGAACCAGTCAATGCAGGAGGTGGTGAAAAAGGAGATCATAAAGTGGTTAGATGCCGGAGTAGTGTACCCAATTGCAGACAGTTCATGGGTGAGCCCAGTTCAGTGTGTGCCCAAAAATGGGGGAATGACCGTAATAGAAAATTAAAAAAATGAGCTCATCCCAACACGAACAGTGACCGGATGGCGAGTGTGCATGGACTATCGGAAGTTGAATGGTGCAACATGCAAAGACCATTTCCCTATGCCTTTTATTGATCAAATGCTTGATCGGCTAGCGGGAAGGTCATTCTATTGTTTTCTTGATGGGTATTATGGATATAATCAAATCAACATCGCGTTGGAGGATAGAGAAAAGACAACATTCACTTGTCCATATGGCACATTTTCTTTTTGCCGAATGCCATTTGGCTTGTGTAATGAGCCGGCTACTTTCCAACGATGTATAATGTCCATTTTCTCGGACATGGTTGAAGATTTTCTTGAGGTATTCATGGTTGATTTTTTGGTAGTTGGGGACTCATTTGAGCATTGTCTTGGCAACCTCAAGAAAGTGCTTAAAAGATGTGAAGAGATAAATAATGTGCTAAACTGGGAGAAATGTCACTTCATGGTAGGCATTGTGCTTGGGCACAAAATTTCAAAGAAGGTCATTGAGGTTGACCGGGCGAAGATTGATATCATCTCCAAGCTTCCTCCACCAACGACCGTGAAGGGTGTAAGAAGTTTTCTAGGGCACGCCGGGTTTTACCAGTGCTTCATCGAGGACTTCTCAAACATCGCTAACCCCTTGTGCAAGCTCCTCAAGAAAAATGATAAATTTGTGTTTGATGAAAAGTGTCTTAAGGCTTTTGAGGATTGAAACTCAAGCTCACCACGGCACCCATTATTGTCACTCCCGATTGGTCTCTTCCTTTCGAGCTTATGTGTGACTCCAGTGGTGTGGCTATTGGAGCGATGCTAGGTCAGCGCCACAACAAAATCCTTCATCCGGTGTACTATGTCAGTAAAACCCTCAATGGAGCACAGGTAAACTACACGGTGACTGAGCAAGAGCTTATCGCTATTGTATATGCTTTTGAGAAGTTCCGTGCATATTTGTTGGGATCCAAGGTGATAGTGTATATGGATCATGCGGCTCTTCGGTATCTTATGGCAAAGAAAGATGCAAAGCCTCGGTTTATACGATGGCCTTGTTGTTGCAAGAATTTGACTTTGAAGTCAAGGATCACAAGGGAAAGCAAAATCAAGTGGCGGATTATTTGTCAAGGCTTGAGGAAGCAGGGAGACCACAAGGTGATTTTAAAATCAACGATGCTTTTCCAGATGAGCAAATATTGGCACTATCGACCACCTTTGCTCCTTGGTATGCCGATATTGCTAACTATTTGGTGAGTGACCTTATACCTGAGGATTTGGAATCATATCAAAAGAAAAAGTTCTTAAGATATTGCCGGCAATACTATTGGGAGGAACCATATTTGTTTCGTGTTTGTGCCGACAATATCATCAGAAGATGTGTTCCTGAAGAAGATATGATGCCAATTATCAAGGCGTGCCATGACTCTCCGGTTGGGAGTCATCATGGGGGAAATCGAACGGCGGCAAAAGTTCTTGAATGTGGATATTATTGGCCGTCCATCTACCATGATGCCAATCAAATGGTAATAGCTTGTGATCAATGTCAACGACAAGGGTCTATTTCCAAAAGACATGAAATGCAGATGCATTTTGTGATGGAGATAGAGATATTTGATGTGTGGGGGATCGACTTCATGGGCCCCTTTGTGAGTTATTATGGGATGAAATATATCTTGGTGGCTATGGACTACGTGTCCAAATGGGTTGAAGCCGTTGCCTTACCTAACAATGAGGCGAGAAGTGTCACCGCATTTTTGAAAAAGAACATATTCACTCGGTTTGGCACCTCTAGAGCCATTATTAGTGATGGTGGATCACACTTATGCAACAGAGCTTTTGCGGGGTTACTTGAAAAGTATGGTTTCAAGCACAAGGTGGCCAAACCATACTATCCGCAGTCGAGTGGTCAAGTTGAAGTGTCCAACTGGGAGATCAAGAATATTCTAGCAAAAACTGTGAATGCAAACAGGACTGACTGGTCAAGAAAGCTAGATGATGCATTGTGGGCATACCGTACGGCCTACAAGACTCTTATTGGTACTTCTCCTTACCGGATCATCTTTGGTAAAGCATGTCATCTACCCGTGGAGTTAGAACACAAAGCCATGTGGGCATTGAAGAAGTTGAATCTAGAATGGGCTGAGGCTGCAAATTTAAGGTTGTCACAACTCAATGAACTGGAAGAATTCTGGTTCCATGCTTATGAAAGTGCGGCTGTGTACAAAGAGAGGATGAAGTTTGTCCATGACTAAAAGATCCTGAAGAGGGAGTTCAAGGCGGGTGATTTAGTCTTGCTCTTTAACTTAAGGCTCAAACTGTTTTCAGGCAAGCTCAAATCCAAATGGTCTGGTCCTTTCAAAGTGGTAAATGTCTCACCGTATGGAGCGGTAGAACTGGAATCAACAGACAGTTCCCGAACATTCAAAGTAAATGGCCAACACATCAAACATTACTTGGGCATTGATGGTGAAAAGCATTTGGTGGAGCAGCTGGCTCTCAAAGATGGTCCTTTCCCTACCTCTGAGAAGAATTGAAGGAACATCAGTCCCGTCGTGCCGCGACGTTAAATCAAGCGCTTCATGGGAGGCAACCCATGGGTGGTAACACCTTTTTCTATTTACATTTTTCATTTTTTTTATGTTTACAAAGTCTGTTGGAGTGTAGGGAACTCAAAAGATCTCAACACTTGGAAAAACTGCTTAAAAGAGTGAAGGAAAAGAATAGCATGAAAATTGCGGCAGGAATGCGGTCGCAGAATTGATCAGCGGCCCGCATATCTACCGCAAATTGAAACATAGAAGGTCCAAAAATTGGCAGTTGGAAATGCGGTGGACACGTTAATTCTGCGGTCCGCATGTTGAATCTACAACCGCAGATTTGACCGCATTTGAAGCCTTCGAAAAATCCTTCACTCCCATATCGCAGAACACATATGTGATCACATAGTGTGCTCTGTGATGCTTTGGCCATCGCAGAATCGCCAGGTACGTTCCCTTACACTCTGCGACAATATTAAACAAAAAAAAAGAGAGAGAAAAGAAGAAAAAGACAGAAAACAAAGAAAAAAGAAAATTTAAAAAAAAGAGGGAGAGAAAATGGCACTCTGAATCGAACCCAAGCAAGGGCAATACTCAAGCTCGCAAAAATAGCTTAAATCAACACTTGTGCATCACTCATGGTATGTAAATCTCGTCCCCTCTTTTTCATTCGAAGCTTTTGTGCAAGGTTTGATCTAAGTTAGTTTATGTGCTCAATATCTGCTAAAACTGGGCACATTTGGGCTAAGCATGATGGGGGGAATGGGATTAAACTAGAATAGGGTAGCCATTGTAGGAGACTAGGGTTGTCTGTTGAAGAACGATGAAGTCTGTGTTCCACATGTCTGATCTACGGACCGCATTTTGGTCATAGACCTAACCCTATGTCACCTGGAAACGATGATCTTCTGCGGTCAGTATGCGACTGCAAACCTTTTCTGCCGTCCGCAGAATGACCGCATTTCGACTCCTTTATTGGCTGAACTATATGTTAAAACTGCGATGGAGAATGCGGTCGCAGAATTGATCTGCGGACCACATATCTACCGCAAATTGAAATAGAGAATTGAAAAAATTTTAAATTTCAAATGATCATTCTGCGATTCATCTGCGGTTTGCATAGTGGTTATGCGATTGCATTTTGCATCGCAGATTGTCCAATTGGTTAGGCATACAATTCTGCTGCGGTCCACAAAGTGGTTCTGCGACCGCATAATGGACCGCATTGTTGATTATTCCTTGTTAATTTTCTGATTCTTCTTCAAAAATCTTAACGTTGTTATTCCTCCTTGTGCAGATATGTCACCCAGACAAAAGAGAATAGCAACTAAGCCTCCTCAAGCGAAGAAACAAAAGGTGGAAAATGCACAACAACAACCACCCCAGCCTGAGGAGGAGGATCTTCGCCTTGAGGTATACATACATGCTGAATACCGGAGAAAGCAATGGGCCGAAGGTGCGGAATACCATCTCCACTGGGGAGTTGAGGGATCTAGGGACAGGTATAAAGCTGAGCTTCTCCAGAGCTCGCTTCTCCCTGAAAAACAATTGAGTCTAAATGGGCTGAAGGAGAGATACCCTCACATCCTCGCTAACATTAAGCGGAGGAAATGGATGTCTTTCACTGAACCTCCAATTGAATACAACGAATCCATGGTGTGCGAGTTCTACGCATCCTACGGCACATCCAGAACCAAGCACCACAAGCGACAAAGGATGTATTTGGAGAAGGTAGAGGTTCGGGGCTTCACCGTTAAGTGCATCTCCAAGGCCATAAACAAACTGCTCATCCCAGAATGGGAAGACCGCACCGCAACGGCGGAGTATGATGCCAATTTTGCAAACAAAGAAGGTGAACATAGCTGGATTGCCTCTGTCATTGCAAGTGGAACCCCAACATGGATACAACCAGGGCACAAAATCTACAAGCATAGTTTATCGTGGAGGACGATACTGGCTTGCATTCCTCGCATCCAGATTGATCCTTACGCAGAACGAGACAGAAATTGCTATTGAGAAGGTCTCCTGGTAGCTTGCATGATGTAGGATATCAAGATCAATGTGGGGTCCATTATATTTCAGGAAATGGGTAAGCGGGCAATGCAGGATGCTACATCTCTCCCATTCCCAACATTGATCACAGCTCTATGCCAAGCAGCCAATGTCTCGGTGGATGCCCGGAAGGACAAAATGGGCAGGGAGGCAGGTATTATAGATATCACCTGTCTTGGTGACACTGTAGTGCCTCCCGTTGGTGTTGTTCAGTAGGACCTTCCTTCTTCCCAACCTACTGTCACTCTTCCAGCAAATGTTGCAGAGTCCTCTACACATCAGACTGCCCTTACATCTACCACTGTTCATACTCCATCTGCTCCTCCAGCAGTCTCAAAGCTTGGGATATTGGCCCAACATGAAAACGCCAAAGTTGACCAGCTTCTGAAGACTTTGCCAAATCTGATCAAGCAAGCCCTCACTCCCATGCAAGCGGCCGTGGCAGATATTCAACAAAGGAAATCAGCGTATACGGAACGGCTACAGGGAATTGAGTTGAGGTTGGAGAAGGTGGAAAGAGGTGAGATGAGTGGCCTGCCCGACCTCAAGAAGGAGGTTGCCTCTATAAAGGTCGAATTCCAAAAATGCAAAATTTGGAATTCGATCTTTCATCCCTTCTTCCATCGGAAGGTGTTCCAGGTATAGGCTACGCCCCAGACTTGGGGCTTGATTTCACAAACTTGATGGTGGACCCTGTGGTTCCTACCCCCCGAGGTTCTCATGCCGATGCTCCCACCTGTCCTATTGATATTGATTCTAATGAGGAGACCGGTAGCTCGGAAAAGTTGGAGGGTGACAGGGAGGATGAGGAAGAAGATAGTCTGGGGTTCTCTAGTGACGAAGCCCCTCTGCTTGTTGATAAGGGGAAGACGGTTGTTCAGAAGGATGATAGTGCAGATGCTACTGCTGACGAGGAGGAGGGGGCATAGATAAACATTGCCCTGGAGAGGTCTTTGATTGACAGATGGGGTCCAAAAGCTCCTGTAGTACCCCTACCTACACCAGGTGCATCTAGTAGCTCTCAGGTGCCAGTAGATGAGACTGTTCCCTCAGCCGCAGTTCCAGTTCCACAGCCATTTCCTTCCCCTACTTCAGAGAAGCCACCAGCGGAGGAGATCACACTCCCGACGGATCCGGTGACAGTGCTCACCACCACATCATAGGTTGATCCCTCCAGCACTCAGCCAGTTACCAACTCCCATCGCATTTAGTGTTCCTCAGGTTCCCCTCAAACTCTACTCTTTTATTTCTATGCATTGGGGACAATGTATCATTTACAGTTGGGGGTGGGCAGGTAGTCTTATATGATTTTTCGTCCTGTATATAGTTGTGTATATAGTAGGAAAATCATGTATCTGTGATGTATGAAATTGGTATATGAGTGATGTATGATTTTTGGTTTTTGATAAAAGTTGTTGAATTCGTGTTCTTGTTTGTTAAATATCATTTTGTGAATCTGTTCCCCTTGGTTATTCTTTTTCTGGTTCTTTTATAATGGTGTAATAGTAGAATCAGGATCTTAGGTGTAAATCAGTGTGACCGGTTTGGTGTAATTGCCTAGTATCAAGCATGCGCGTCTGTACATAGCACATACCTTGATATTGTCCTTTTTGACGACTTTTCCCAATGATAGATAGATTGACGACTGTCTTATGGGAATTTGTCTCTATGGTCAATTCGGTGATCTAAGGCTCACTCTGTGACTCTATGGCAACCTAGAATTTTACTTGTATCTATTATGAAGGCTTTGAGTTGCAAAGTAGTTACTTGGAAGTGTCAAATTATGTGAATGAAGCAGTTCATGTACCATGTGTGTGTGAGTTATTTGTTTGTATATAATTCTCGCGATTACTTCTATCATCTAGAACTTGCCCGGTTAGTCTATCACTGCTAACGATAGCATGTTTGGTTGGAAGAATGATCTTAGGCATTCGTTGTAATTATGTGCAAAACCTCTTTAGCCTTTCAAGCCTACCCGTGCATAAGAGATACCACTAGCACCCAATTTGAGCCTTTTTAACCTTTCTGTGGCCAATTGATTAAAAATCTTTTCCGTTTTGAAAAACAATTTCCTCTCTTGAACCCGTCCCTCTTTTAACACTAAGAATGAGGCTAAAATCTTGAGTTGGGGGTAAGGTCAAAGTGGAAGACCGTTAAGGGTGTATGTGAGTTTAGGGCATCATACCTCAAAAGAGTTTGTGAAATTTGTTCAAGCTCCAAAAAATGATGATCAAAAGCAAGAGTAAAAAAGACAAAATAAAGAAAAATCTAGTAATTGCTTACGCTACAAAAATTGGGAGTCTTGAACGATAATGAAAAGGTATGTAAGGTAGTTCTACATTGGAGGCTAGACGGAAACAAAGATATGGGGGCTGGAAAAGAAATGCAAAAGAATGGTAGGATGTGATTAGTGTTCAAAGAGGGTGAAGTCACTTGTACCCAAATGTCTATCCAACCCATCCCTGAACCTACATTACAAGCCAAAAAGCCCTATGAGACCTTCAATCGAACACTCTGGAATAACCGGCGAATTAATATAAGGGCAAGATTATGGTATGACATGTTGTAATACTTGAAGTTCTTTTTGAGAGTGAGTGTGTTTGTAAATGGTCCCTTGTTGCCGTCTTTGTAAATATTGTGATTCTGGGACTTTCTTTCTGGTAAGGGTATATGAACTGTGGAATTGAACTGAAGTTGAGCTTTTTGAGTCAATTGAACGTGCACTCAGCTGAGGTAGCATCTAGTCACAATGTTGAGGCTTTGAGTTCACATGATTGACTAAGTTTTCTCTGTACATACTTCTCATTTAGGAAGGATGAAGCAATTGTAATTTCATGCTCGAAGAACTAGCAATGAACACCATCCCAAGCCACTACTCTTTCGTATTTGAAAATAGAGTTAGGAATAGGCTAAGTATGTTTTTCTTGCTTGAGGACAAGCAAGAGTTTAAGTTGGGAGTGTTGATGCGGCGGAGAATTTCGTCGCATTTCAATACTAATTGCTTTGATTCTAGCTTGTTTTAAAGAAATTATAATTGATACTCATGTAGATTTGTTGTTCTTACAGCACAAGAGGAAGGTAAGACCAAGGATATGAAAATGGACGCAAAAAAAGAAGAAAAGAGCATAATTTTGCACAAATTGCCAAAATGTGATCTAGTCTGCGGTCGCAGAATACACATGCGGACCGCAGACTCGTCTCTCACATCGTAGAGTTTTACAGAGTCTGGAGCCAAAAATCATGTCAAGAATGCGGCGTGTTCTGCGATCGCAGAATCAACATGTGGAACGCAGATAAGCGGCATAATGAACAAGAAAAAACTCAAGGACAAAGATGTGATGCAAATCTGCGGTCGCATAACTCAAATGCGGACCGCAGATTGAACCTGCGATGAAGGCCTGGCACCTAGGGTTTTGGATATGCGACGTCGCTATTCAAGATATGGACCACATACCTGTTCTGCGACAAGTCTGCGGTCGCAGACGCGACCTGGAAGGGCAAATTTATCCATTTTCTGTCCAAAATTTGGTCCACCTATAAATTGTTTTAAGAGACTTTTGTGGGAACATCTTGTCTTACCTTTTAGCTACACTCCAAGATATTAATATTCTCTCTTTTTGGAAGCTTTTGGGTGAAGAATCTTCTCTTTGTAAGCATTTATGACACTTATTATTAGTTGGATCTTGAGTTTTAGCATGAGTAGCTAGTTTTAAATACTAAGGTTGTGGACCCTAAATAGCTGTTATGTTAATGGGTGTTTGACATTGGATATATATATATAATGGGTGGTTGATGTTTATTTACTTCTTGTTCTTCATTCATTGTTGGTGGTTGCAAACATTAACAAAAGCCATTAAATTCTTGCTTTGCTTGGGAAAGTGAGTTAGAATTTGGTAGAACTAAATATCAATGACTCAAGGCTTTAAACCTTGTTTGATAAAATCGCTTAGGAATAAGTGGGTTTAATTAGCATTTATTAATGGTTCTTAATAGCAACTCTTTTATATTTGGAAAAGTCATAAAGAGGAAATACTACTCATTCATTGAAAAATATTGGGTAGTATCATGGACATCATTTTCACATCTACAGGACCTCCCATTAGAAATATATCATATTAACACTCGTTGACATTACACTACATTAAAGGGGACAGAACCTTGGTTACTTTTATCCACTTGTTTACTCCTTAATTGTTAAAATTAGTTGTTAATCAAACTCAAGCAATTATACATACTCTTGTCACCATACACCATTCTCTCTCTTGTTACAACTAATTGAATAGAGTTCGAACTCGAGTCGAGCAACACACTAAACAAGTAATATTTTCACACATATTCCCTGTGTGATTCGACCCCAACCTTGTTGGTTTATTATATTTGACATCGACCGCCTTACACTATTATTAAATTTGTAATTTGGGCGTATCAGTAGGGAGCTTAGCTGTAGTGCCTTCAAAAACAGGTTTCCTTATATTAACTGAGATTTGACCACTAGAATTGGATCTCATTATTCTGGAATTGGCTGCTAATGTTGCTTCAGTTAATCGAGCAAGTCGAGAAGTTTTAGACAGAGTTTGAGGCTCATGCATCTTTACAGGATGCACTAATTCATCTTTAAGTCGCCCCAGGAAACAGGAAATAGCTTTATTAACAGATAAATCACATAGAGCTAGCAAACGTGCAAAAGCAAATTGATATTCCCTCACTGATCCTATCTGCCTTAACCGCTTATGTTCTAACATAGGATTAGAAAATTCCTCACTGAATGTCTCAATTAAGGCAGCAAGTTATTCACTCCAGTCCATTGCATCACTTTAATTCCTACACTTCAAGTAAGATCGATGTCATTCTAAGGCTTCATCATCCAAATTTGATAGCTACTAGAGTCAACCTTTGATTAAGTGGAGTTTTATCAACAGAAAAATATTGCTCAATCCTATAAAGCCACGTTTTCAAATTCTCACCATTGAACCTAGGAAAATTGTGATTATGATTACGGATAGCATGTCCAGTATAAGGATTTGGACCTAGAATACCTGGCCCTGATTGTGACACCTTATCTCTGCACGATGAAGTTGAAGCATTGTCCTTTGATTGTTGATGCAATTGCCATCAATCGAAGGAATTTTTCAGCGAGTTTACTAAATGCAGTAACTCTGTGTGCCTTCGATCCAACTCATCTCGCAATTCCTGCTGCTTTTGAGTCATTTCCTCCTTGAGATCTAGTTGTTGAGCAGCTAGGTCCTCGTATGATTACTGCCAGTCAACTGACTGATTCTCCGTGATTGGGTCAACAACCTTACGTGGTCCCATTGCGACGAGCTCTGATACCAATTGATACCAAATTGATAGGTATCTCGATGAAACAGTAGCTAAGAAGAAGCAGAAATGAGAAGAGAGAAGAAGAAGAACATAATAGGAGCAGAGGAAGAGAATTCAGGAAAAATAGAGAGAGAAGTGGGACAATTTTCTGTATATTTCTACCTCTATCAATTACAATATCTCCTTTATATATGAGATCAAATGAAAACAGAAATCTAAGTGGGAAATGCAAAGTTTGCTTCTAACTTCAAATTCCCGCCATTATTACATTCAAATTCTAATTCTAACTAACTTTTAAATTTATCTATTTGGCATCCTTGTTGGCATCCACCGTGTCCTTATATTGATTTTGTATCACCTTCAAATTTATTGTTCTTGCTCACTGCTCATCTCTCAAAAATTACTTTCAAAATACAAGTCCTAAATCACATTCTATTTATTTTCCTCATCCCTAAGGGTCTCTGTCGTCTTTCTTCTTGGCCTAGCAGAAATTTTTTTCACAGTTCTAGTCGAGTTGTTTACTTGTAAAATGAATCGGAGATTCGAATAGCCGCTACAAAACGCCTCAGTTCGCTGCCCCACAAAAGAAAACATGTCTTAGAGCATTATAATTAATTTGCATATGTTAATTTAAGATTTCTGGTCTTGAAAAGAAAAGACACAATATGGATGGAGAGTATTTTTAGCAGATCAGTTGGGAATTCAAAATATCCTTTATGGCTTATTGCAGAAATATTATATTCCCTTTTTTATATATGGCTTTTTTAAGATTACAATTTGTTATTAACTTTATATATTTCTCTCTTTCTTTGTATATACACTTTGGAGCAAATGGAGTCTTAATTCGAGATTCTGGCAATGGAGTCTCAAAATGAGGCTCGACGTCCATACCTGAGCATGGAATCAATACATATTTTCACATCCTTAGAGTGCATCGGATAGCAGAGAAACAAGCGAAATGCTTGGGGCGCATATTTTTTGTGTTTTTCTTATTTTTGGAAATTTTATATTGGTGCCTATTATTAACATAGAAGAAATAGCTGAGTCTTATTTAATTACTTAGTATTCTCACTCTATTTATAAGTATCGTACTTATTTTATCACTTGGAATACTACGCCTATTTCAAGGACTATTTGAAACAGTAGCTTGATAACATTTTGCTATACTAATATTTTCTTACAAGGTACTTAATTTTGGAGATAGCATCTTAAACCAGGGACGTTCTTGAAATTCTACTCTTATACTTTCTTTAAAACCTATAAGTTTAGATTTAAAACTTGTTAGCAGCAAATGGCTTCTTTACAAAACTTGTTTTCAAAAGGTTATCTGGATCGTTTTTTTTTAATTAAAAGTCAGATTCTTTCTTCTTAATCAATTTTGATAGCTTTCAATATATATATATATATATATATATATATATATATATATATATATATATATATAAGAAATATATTCTTTTTTTTTTAACTAATTCACCTAAGTTTGGCCGGTTAACCATTTTTAATGGATCTTACAAGGTGCCTTACCCCTTCCTTTTGAGTTTTGAGATAGCTAGAATCCTTACCCATAAATCTTAAGTTAAGCAGACCATAAAAACAGAGTTAATTTTAAGCACTTCTTAGTTAAAATTGGTGTCTTAATTCACCGTTAAAATAATTAGGTGACGACTCTTTAATTAATTAAATCTTCAAAATTACAAATATATTATACTCTAGTTTGACCCGTGTTAAAATGGGACATAACAATGTGAAAAGTCATCTAAAAAAACGTGTTTCTAGCATAGTTATACCATGCAGGAACAAATCTGGACAGAACTATCATCTTTGAGCTTAAGTGGCAAAACCTACAAACTTTTTATACTTCATGCGTCGCACTATGCTAAGCAGGGTGCGTAGCATTAGTGCAATTTGCTTTGTTGTAGACTCTCCGAACTTAGTTTGTCTGATAAAATTTTGTACTGACGCTACGCACGATGACTAGCATTAGTGTTTTTTTCTGTCAGACCCAAAAATTCCAAGTTTCTGAACTTCTCCATCTTCAGACGAAATTTTGTACTAATGCGACAATTAATGCCACGCCTTATGCGATGCACTAGTACTTTTTTTGCTCCAGCCCTTGCTCTTTCTTCCAACTTTCGTATGCAACGCCAGTCCATGAGCCCCATAAGCAATCCCGGTTTAATTCCTTGGCTTTTATGCAGACGTCAAAGCTCCAATAATTCGATTTAGCTCCAGAACATCTTCTTAACTCAGCATCATCTCCTACAAAGCATAAAATACACAATTAGTGGAAAACACTACCAATTAAAGCTGAAACACAAGTAAAGTACAGTGAATTAGTGCAATAAGCAACTAAAATACGGGATTATAGCCTACTATCAATTACAGTGCGCTAACAGTCCACATAAGTTGTAAAAATACTTATAATAGTGGAGTAAGTATTGCTTGAAAACACAAAGTTGCTCCAAAATCCTGCAAGTTGAAGCACGTCATTGGCCGTTTTCTATATTATTTGATAGTTTTCCCCGTCAATAGACAATGTATTGTGTAAAACGTTTGACTAATGACTACAGTGGATCATTAGGCCTTCGCCATTAGAAAAGGTTAATCGTGGACTTGGTTGAAAACACAAGTACCTATATAGGGGTTCCCCTGTCACTGCAGAACTCAGCAGCATCCGAGCAACAACCATCACAACTCAGATTAAGAGAAAAGGCAAGAGAAGAACAAAGCCAATTCTTCTAGGAATGAAAGCCCCTATTCAAAGAGAGTTGAATTTGCTCTCAAGATCAAAGGCATACCTTTCCAGCTTGTGCGAGAGGGACTTGAGCAACAAGAGTCCATTGCTTCTCCAACACAACCCAATCCACAAAAAGGTACCCCTGTTGATTCACAACGGTAGAGCTGTTGTGGAATCACCTGTCATCATTGAATATATTGATAAAACTTGGAATCTCATACCTAAACTCTTGCAAGAAGATCCATATGAAAGAGCCACAGTACGTTTCTGGACCGGTTACATCCAACTGGTAAGATTATATAATCGTGTGTTTTTACATTTGAATTTCAAGATTTTGTTACTTTGTGCTTTCCATATTTTCAGTTGTTTGACAGCATATCCAAGATCGTGGTTACCCAGCAGGAAGCGTGTGAGGAACTGTGGGAGAGATTAGAAGTGCTGGAAGAAAGAGATTTTTCTTCACTGAAGGGAATCGCAAAATCCACGAAGAATATCCAGGTGTACTGAATATCATGATGGTTGCAACACTATATGATTTCAAGGCTCAAGAAAAAATCCTTGGCCTGAAGATTCTGGACCCAGAAAAGAGTCCACTCATACACCTGGGTGACAACCTTACTAGAGCAAGCTGTAGTGAAAGGTTTCATTTATCAAGCCAAATCATAGTCGAAGTGCCAAGTAAATAAGCACGGTATAGTTTTCAGATACAGCAAACCAATTCATTAAGTTGCCAAAGAAACCTCTAGATGGAATACTTTAGAAGAGAAGTCCAGGTCCTAGATACTTGGATGGACCATTATAAATGTGTATCAGGGCACATGACAAAAACACCATATGGTGCCACCTTTGTATATAATCCATGGCCTCTAAAAATTACCCTTCTGAATCAGAGCATTATACCTTATTTCCTTTAACTTAATCAGAGTATTACACCAGAGCATGCAATGTTCATCCTCACAATATCTACAAACCCAGTTTTGGATTCACTTGCAACTAGGATCACTAAGCAATGTATACATAGTTATCCTAGTTGCAGCTTCATGAATAACAGAATCAAACAAGAGACCCCATTAACCAAGATCCAAGCACAATGACCTCCCAACATTCAGACAATGCTTACACATCTACTTGCTTTTGGCACATTTCTTTCACCATCAACTGAGTTGCTCATAATAATGATTCAAATAGCAAGATAAAACCATTGTGTGATATATTAGGTAAATTAAGACAAGATTGACAACTCAATTTATATAGAATGGGGAATGAAGTCGGATATAATGAACTAAAGCAAAATGCTCCTCAAAAGTTGCATCAATCAGGTCAACTTGTAGTGCACAACTAGTAAATACTTGAATGTCAAAATTTCACCAAAACTTAAAATAAAGTTCCTCTAAAATCTCAGCTTAGCTCTTGGCCGCCAGCTTTTCTTTGGCTTTTTGGATCTTCAAAACCTTCTTCACAATTTTCTGCTCTTCCACCAAGAAAGCTCGAATAATCCTGCAAACCAACATTACACAGTTATAAGACAAAGGAACATGAATTAGACAAATAATGGAAACGGACAAGCCAACAAAAACTAAGAAAACAAACCTCTCCCTTACTGCACTTCCAGACAATACTCCACCATAGGCACGGTTTACAGTCCTCCTGTTCCTAGATAATCTGGATCTCTTATACTCAGTTGGTCTCAGGTGTGGAATCTGCAAGACAGCAAGGTTTGATCAGTAGATTGCACCAAATGCTTGAATTAATTAACTAAACTAAGAAAAACAACGAGACCAATGAACTACATGACAATAAGAGTTTAAATACCAAATACAAGGGCAAAGAGTATTATAACCATAAGCGGGGCTGAAAAGCATCTAGGTAATACCTAGGGTGGCAAAATGGGTTAAAAAAAACATTAACCACCCATATTATCCACCAAAAAATGGGTTGGATAATGAACTTATTAAAAACAGGTCAAATATGGATAAGAACCATATTATCCATTTAGAAAATGGATAACCAATGATTCTAACTTTTACATTTGTGAAGCCTCAAATTGGGGATTCCTCAAGCTCGGGAGACTAAGAATACTCCCAAAAGTGATCATATACAAGAAGTCATGGATAATATGGGTAACCCATATTATCCGCCGATTAACCCGTTTTTTATCCATATTAAATATAGGACAGGTCGGATAATTGATCCGTTTTTCATTACACGTTTTTTACCCGAACCATATTTGACCCAACCCGCCTGTTTGACACTCCTAGTAATACCAACATCATTTCAATTAGTCATGGAACGAAGCACCAGAAAAGCTAAAGTTGGCATTAGCAATTCTTATGATGCTTCAGTTTCTACTAAAGGGGTTCTTTAAAAGAGAATATAATAAAAATTCAAATAAGAGATATATTTAAAATATCAAAGCCTGATTCTTCTTTCCCGATTCTAGAGACTAGAAGAAGCAATCTTGTCAATGGCTTAATGAAGAGTATTTTAGTCAGAGATGGGAGAATTCAAATAATACAAGCTGATTCTACTCCCTCCACTAGCACAGTTTAAAGATAGCTATCTCAATATACAACATAACTATGATAATCTGACTGCGGAATCAGTATCTAGAGTTCACCTAGTATACAGGATTTACTACCAATAATAATTAAATTATTTACTTATTAAAAAAATTTCACCCCACTATTTTAATAATGGTAAAAATGAAAAAATGAATCAGCATATGCTTATACAATACCAAGAGAGATGCTTTGGCCTCACTATATACAACAACCCAGTATAATCCCACTTAGTGAGGTCTGGGGTATAATCCCACTTAGTGGAGTCTGGGGAGGGTAATGAGTACGCATACCTTACCCCTACCCTGGGGTAGAGAGGTTGTTTCCAAATAGACCCCCGGCATCCTTTCCTCCAAGAACTTCCCACATTGCTCTTGGGGAGACTCGAACTCACAACCTCTCGAAGGTTGCTTACCATCATAACAACCCCTCTTGAAAACGACTAACCATAATTTTTCTCAAAAAGAAAAAAGACTAGCCATAATCAGGTATTTTAGAAATGTTTAATATCTACATCTAGGATATCAGACAACGCAAAGTGGATCATGTACACTACACATCAGAACCAACACTAATTTCTAACAAAATTGTAAATGAAGCTCCGTTCACAGAAACACGACCGATTTTATTTATGTGGAGCACATAATGGTAGAGCAGCAGAACAGGAAATATTGGTGAACAATATGAGCAGAATGCAATTCTATTCCTAGAGGTCAACAATTTAAACAAACATGATATATGCAAAGCACAGCTCTGGAAAACATATATATCTTACGAATTTAGATCTAAATAGCACAGATTTAGCTCCAGAAACGCATCTAGAAATGCAGAATAAGAATATGTGGGGAAAAAGATGACATTACCCCCTGAATCCTTTTTCCAGTTACAGGACACTTAGGACCACTAGCCCGCTTCTTGGTACTCTGGTAAATCAACTTCCCACCTGTACAATCAATCAATCAACTACTTCTCAATCCTAAATTAGTTATAATCGACTTTTTACAAAGTCTATCCATTCCGCTCAAATCGGCCAATTTCTTTTTGCCTGACCAGTCGAATTCATTGAAATACTACTCATAGTTAAAATTGAACGAATCAAACTAAAGACACTAATATTAAAGATAGTTTTTGTTGTACCAGGGGTTTTGACAACACGGTGCTGGTTGGATTTGGTGGCATAGCTGTGGCGCTTCCGGTAGGTGAGTCGCTGCACCATCTTCGGAACCTCTCTCACTCTCTCTCTCTCTCTCTCTGGGTTTGAGGCTCAGGCTCGAACAGAAGAGGGAGTGAAGAAGGTTTGAGAAAACAAGTTAAAAGGCAAAACCCTAGTACAGGAATTTGACCTAGATCCGACGGCCACTAAGAAAAAGGGGTAGGACGGTTATGATTGACAATGATTTGGGCTAACTTTGCTCTTTTGGGCTTCAATCCAATCCAAACCCATTAGTTGCTTGGTCTGGTATTTTGGGTCGTATGTTTACATTGTTGGGTTTTCTTTTGTTTATTACTCCCTCTTTTTCAATTTATGTGACCCTGTTTGAATGGACATGAAATTTAAGAAAAAATAAAGACTTTGAAATTTGTGCTCCTAAATCAATCAAAAAAGAGCCAAACTATTTGTGTGGTTATAAAAGCTTTTCATTAAGGATAGAATTATAAGTTTAAACTAAATTGTTACCAAATTTATAAATGCATCATTCTTTTTGGAATGGAACAAAAAGGAAATAGGTTCACATAAATATTATATCTCACATTTTCGTACAATAAGGTTTTATCATAAGTTACTCGACTTAAGTTCGGGAATGAGGTTATTGAGAGATTATAATTATTGTACTATTTCAAACAAGTGATAAGTAAATTCGTGAAGATGAGAGGGTGAGCGAATCAAAGAAAATAAATTTCATCGAAAGTTGACATTATACGATAAAATATGGTCTAAGCTATAATACCCTGTATTTATGAACTAGTATCATAGAAGGTCCCACATAGCCATAATAATAAGGTGTACAAAGTGTATTAAAAGTAAGTAGTTAGTAATTTGAGATAAATCCTAATTATGTAAATAATTGAGTAATTATTGGTTAATGAAAAATTAAAAAATTAATTAAGGAATTAAGTGATAAATTTGGATAAGACTAACCCCCTCCCTGGTGTGGCAGCAAACCCGCCCCTAATAAATGACTCATAATGTTATTTGGTAATGTGGCAAAGTTTGAGAACTCTTTGGTTAAAGTACTAGAAATAATCTATGTAATATATTATAACTTAAAAGATACGTTTGATCTTAAAAATGGATAACTTTTTTACCAATTATAATCTTAATTCGTAGACTTGCTTAAGCTCACAGGTGAAGCTCAAGAATTTCAAGAATCGCCTTATTCACTACAAGACTTCTAATTCAAAAAAGAACGTGAATTAGAATTTAGCAAAGTAGCGGATTTTGAGCAAAAAATTTCATACAAAGTTACAATGCGTAATAGCAACGTGATTTGAATTCTAAGAGAGCACGGTACAATCTTTCTCACGAGCATCATTCGAGTTTTCCCCTACTTCGATCCGTCATTGCGTGTTGTCGCAATTGATGTATCTTGGAAGGATTGTCAAGAGAATCAGCTCAAGTATGTTATGACTATCCTTTCTTTATTTCGGCATGATTCATACGACACAAACGAAACGAGCAAATGCATAATTTTTATAGATGGCTTTATTCATAAAAATATTAGAGATGCTTATGTTCTTGATTTCCCATGTGTCATATTATTTTATCATCTGTTCATAGGTCTCAGAAAATACGTAAGTTGATAAAGTTTATTTCATGAAATTAATCAAAGACATAGTGGTCATATGACGTTCCAAGAGATTTTATTGACGTACTTCTCATGCATTGCATTTATTTATATTGACGCGTGACCATATGACGTTATATACACGTATATATGTATATAGGATATGTGAAAAGGTTATGGCGTTATATACGCACCACCACCTGATCAGCTGGTATGCATTGATGATTTGCCCACAGTGACCCAGATGATATAATGGGATACCCTTAAAGGCTTGATGATGTTATGAACGCATTTACCCCTGCATTGTATGCCATTTATACACATATGTGTGACATTATAATATTAAATGATTCGCATAGCTATTCAGATATACGTGTTGAGTCTTTTACTCCATGTTTCTCTCTTGTCTATTTTTACTGATTTTCATTCCGTACATACTCGATATATTAATTGTACTGACGTCCATTTTGCCTGGGGATGCTACATTTCATGCCCGCAGGTCCCAATACACAGGTCGAGTCCTCCAAGTAGGTGATCAGCTTAGCGAAAGATTTTGGTGCACTCCATTTGCTCCGGAGTTGCTTGTTTGGTTAGTATGATTTAGATGTGTATTATTTGTTATGGCAGGGCTTTGTCCCGGCCTTTATGACAATTATGTATCCTTAAAGGCTTGTAGACAAATATCATGTACGTAAAAGATTGTATGGCCTTGTCGGCCTATGTTCAGTGTACGAGTGGTTATTTTAATACGTCTTATGTATAAGTTGGTATTACATGTTAGATTCTACCTATTTCACAACAGCCTCTCCGGCTTAGTTATCTATAATAGTTTGATACGAAAAGATATGTTGTGTTGGTATTCTGTTGAATAAGGTACCGGGTGCCCGTCGTGGCCCATCGGTTTGGGTTGTGACAAAAGTGATATCAGATCAATTCTATCTTAGGAAGTCTACAAGCTGTGTCTAGTAGAGTCTTGTTTATGGATATGTCATGCACCACACTTATAAGCATGAGGCTACAAGGCATTTAGGACTATCTCTCTTTCTTCTCAGTATAAATCGTGTGGTAGAGCTCAGTTGTAAGAACTCAATTTTCTAAACTCTATCTTATTCATAATACGAAGATGCCCACATTCAGAAAGACGTTGGTAAAAGATTGCATATGGCTATGGAATAGTTGAGCTAGAGGAACTTGATTCTGCGTGATGCTTATGATCAGTCAATATGAGGTCTTCAGCGGATCATGTGTGTACTAAAAGGTGTAAGCTTCTTGATAAGTAGCCCTAAGGTATGAATATCTATCCACCCGTCTCAGTCGTGCCCTATGAGAGCAAACAGACATGGTTTAAGATAAGGACAAATATCAAGATCCGACTGGGTTAGAGTAACCCAAAATGATGGATGAATTGTTTAAGCAATTGACATTTTTCCAAAGGATATTACAGAGATCCTTATGAAACACCCAGATGGTGCACTCTAGAACATTACAATTAGATGTGAATACTAGGATGATCAAGAAAATTCAGAAGATAGGCACTGAAAGTATGGAAGGGATGAATACTACTTTAGTGTCGCTCCCGTCCCTAGTAGAGCGAAAACTTTGAGCAAATCGAAGAGCCAATGAATGAAGCAAGGGGAGCTAAAAGTAAAAGAATGTCTTGTTGAAGTTTTTAAAAGAAAGGGATAGGCAGAAATATTAGCAGGGAAATAAGAAGAGAGACAAGGAAGCATTATGAGTAAGATGTGATACATGGATGATAACAGTTGATCAAAAAGATGACAATGTTACAGAGTCTATAGTCAAGTGAAGGAAAATACGAGATGTGACAGGCCTTGAGGCCATAAGAGAATATAGGTCATTATTAGAAATAACGCTCTACGCTAGAGGGGGGGTGAATAGCGTTTTAATGAAATTTAGCGTTTTCTTGCGGAATTTAAATTTTACAGGAAGTAAATAAGTGCAATAAAAATAACTTACACAAGGATATATCCTGGTTGGCCACAACAGTGGTTAGTCCAGTCCCCGAGAGACTCTCTCGAGATTTTCTACTAACTTGTTAAGCTTACGGGTGCTTAACAAACCTTTACAGTTGCTCGGAGATACAATCTCAAAGACTTCACTTGCTCGGAGGTTCCTCACCTCAAAGACTTCACTTGCTCGGAGGTTCCTCACCTCAAAGACTTCACTTGCTCGGGGATACAATCCCAAAGACTTCACTTGCTCGGGGATACAATTCCAAAGACTTCACTTGCTCGGGGATACAATCCCAAAGACTTCAACAGAGGAAGCACAAGTTCCTCAACACAAGAGAATTAAAATTCTCTTACAAGTATTTGAAATACTTGAACACTCACTTAACAAAGGTACTCCTTGATGAGTAGATATGAGTAAAATAATACGCTCAAGATCACAACAACTTTGAACAATAATATTGCTCTCAAAAGCTTTATGAAATGAGTAGAAAATGATGAACAATTGAATGAAAGCTTAAAGCAATGTAATGATCAGTTAGTGTATGTTGTTGTGTTTAAAACACTGAGTTGAAGCTGTATTTATAGGTGCAAAACTTGGTCTTACCGTTGTCTAATTGCCAATTAAGAATTGCTGAATTTACTCAGTGATAATCGATTGTCAAGACCGAACAATCGATTATCTGCCAGTCAGATCAAAAATCAATCCCAGATTTAACGCTTCACAATCGATTATACATAATCTATAATCGATTACTGGCAAAATTCAAAAACAGATAATCGATTACACCAAATCCATAATCGATTATATTGGCAACGTTCTAAAAATCATTTCCGGATTTTAAGCAAAACATCGATTATATAAAATCTATAATCGATTACCTCAGCAACGTTCTAAAAATCATTTCCAGATTTTAAGCAAAACATCGATTATATGAAAACCAATAATCGATTACTTTGAGGTATTTGAAAATCATTTGACAACGGTCAGCTTCAACAATCGATTGTCCTTTGCAACAATCGATTATTTGTTATTTTCTGAAAATCATGAAACTTACTGTCTCAGTGATAATCGATTATTTAAAGCCATAATCGATTACTTGTTATTTTCTGAAAATCATGAAACTTACTGTCTCAGTGATAATCGATTATTCAAAGACATAATCGATTACTTAATTAAATTTAAAATCACTGAAAGACATTGTCTCAACATAATCGATCACCATTAGTTCATAATCGATTATTTTGAGTATTGAAAAACTTTACCTCAACAACAATCGATTGGCATTTGATCACAATCGATTATTTTGCAGATTTGGAAAAACCTGATGCACTGTCTTACTCACAATCGATTACCATTAATTCATAATCGATTGTCATGCAGTCTTGGCTCAGAAACAATCGATTATCATAAGTACATAATCGATTATTTTAGCCCAGATTTTTGAGGCATGTTTAGAAAACATTTTGTCTAATGTAAATATGCATCATTTGAAATCATTTGATACAGAAATAAGTATGCATGATTTTGGAAAATAGTTTTATGAGAGAAGCCATGTTATGGAGTCAAGTTATAGGATCAAGATCACATTTAAGAATAACTCAATAATAACAATTAAAAAACAACGTCTTGGGCTCCAATCTCAACATTTGTGTTCTTGTACTTGAACTCCGTCATATATCAATTTGTGCTTTGTTTGTCATTCATCAAAACCTACAAAAGAATACACGTTTAGTATATCGCATTGAGAACGTGTTTCCAACAATTTCCCCCTTTTTGATAATGGCAAACATTAAGCGGGATATGCAATTTTGACAAATAATATTGACGATTCAAGACAAGTAACAAGTATGCATATTTGTTCTTGTTCCCCCTCAATATAAGAATTCCCCCTCAATTTAAGGTTATAAGCAATTAAGCAATTTTGAGGATGTAGAGGTGGTGCATACCCGTTGCATACCCGTTTTCCCGTTATCTTCCCCCTTTTGCAATTAGCAAAAATTAGTAAGGAAAGATACACAAAGACGAAATAAAACAAAGTTTATTTATTGAAAATTTAAAGGGGTACAGCAGAGGGACATCCAACAATAAAAAATACAATATCAATTATCTCCGTCACGATCCGCCTCGTCATTCGGCGCAGCTTCAAAGGGAACGAGACCCGCATAGGGATAATGGACATGGTCAAAATAACCATGGATCTCGTGTGTCAACTGAGAGAGCTGGTCGGATATAGTTTGGAGAGTGGGCTCCTGAGATGGACGAGCACGAGGGGTAGGACGGGTAGGAGGAGGAGCTGGAGCATGATCACCATCATGATGGAAGGATGATTCCGAGATTTCCCATATTTTGGTACTCCTTTTGAGAGGACCATTTTCAGTGACAAATCCGGATGCTTCAAGAAATTTCATGATGAGGAGAGAATAAGGAAGGGGCATGTTATCGGCGACGGCATCGAGCATGTGCATTTTAATGAGCCGACACCAATTGATCTTGGCTCCAGTGACAATGGCATGTAAGAGCTTGGAGTCCTCTTGGGATATGGTGGTATGATTGTGCCTATGAGGTCTTAGGACACGGGTGATGAAGTAGAGGAGAAATCGATAATTTGGGTACATGCCCGAGATGGTAGGACGACGAGAAGAGGCTTGATCATAAGAGATTCCGGCTTGGCGGAAAAAATTTGATTCATCAAAGAGAGAGCCGGCCTCATTAATATACCGGATAAGATCTTCACCATCGTTTGGAATGCGGGCGATGGTGTGAAGGTTCTCATCAGAGAGGAGAATGTGAATGCCATTTATGGAGGTGACCACCTCACCATCTTCATCTTTGTGAAGATTTGAATAGAATGCTTCAACTAAAGTTGTGTTAATATGAGGATGGGATAAGGAGCAAGGTATCATAGAGTTGACACTCTTTGAGCATGTTGGCGGCAGGGGCGAAAGGTTCAAGGAGCTTGCTTGTTGAGAAGCGAGGAGGAAGAATAAATCGCTTCTCAAACTTGGAGAGAAACCTAGAAAGTTCAGCTTGAGTTTCGAAGAACAAAACGGACCCGTCTTCATATGGGAAGTTTAGAGGAGGAGGGACTGTTGATGCTGAGGCACCTTGCCTGGAACGAGAACGTTTGGAGGAGCGTCCAGACATATTGGAAAATTTTTACTGTTGAATTTTTGAGACTAAGATGCAAGGAATTTACCTTTGATTTTTAGAAAAGGTGCTTGAGTGAGTGAGAATGATCCTATATGAGGGCTATTTATAGGAGAAGGAGTGATCAGCCATTTACTAAAGATACCTGCTGAAAATTGAAAGTTGGAACAGTCAAAAACGGTAAGAAATAAATTTGCTGACCGTTAGATAATCGATTATGTGGCAGAGATAATCGATTGTATTTACTGTTGGATTGAATTTTGAACCTGACAAATCGATTTAAGAGACAAACGGTAAAAAAAAATTTGAATGAGATAATCGATTATCAACACAACATAATCGATTATGGAGCATTTATGTCCTGACAGAAATCGATGTTGGAGCCAAACGGTAATAAAGTTTAAACAGGAAATAATCGATTGTCAATATTGGTAATCGATTATTATTGAAATATGGTTGATACAGAGAGCTCGGAGAATTTCTGAATATGACAACTAATCGATTTTAGGAAGAAATAATCGATTGTCTGGAAAAGTATTGCTGAATGACTGTGACGGAATCGATTATGCAATATAAGGAGTTAACAAATTAAACACATTTGCATAATAAAACTAATCAGTCAAAACAATCGATTATTGATACTGATAATCGATGTACTGCACAGTAGATAATCGATTATTGTCTTGGGATAATCGATTGCGGTGTGCTAAGACTTCATAATTTCTCTTATCTTTGGGGAAGTACCTGCAAAATGGAATTAAACGTCTCCGACGCTCAAGTCAGTAATTTATAGTGACGTGAATAAATTACACTAGTGTTATCAAGTGATATCGTGAACTCTTAAGAATTGTGTCCTAGAGTGTTCTTAAGAGAGTTTCGGGTACTTACCTTTCCTCCGACGTCGCCAATTACCTGATCAAGAGGGTGATCTTTGATCGTCCTTCATTCATTTTGTTCTTTTGTCTCACTCCCCAAATGTGGAGCTTCTTCCGTTGATTGTTCCACAATTGATTTCCTTCGATGCCTTTTCTTGTATTTTGTTTTTCAAATTGCTTAAAATATCAACCGACCTGAATATGATTGTTTCCAAATATGACGCTTCCTCCTTCTTTGTGCTCTAGTTGAAGGGATTTGGATTCATCTCCCGTTATGTGTTTGGAGCATCCACTATCAAAGTACCATAGTACGCTTGATCCCTTCAAGCATACCTACAAAACAAATTAATTTTCTTTGGGTACCCATGCCATCTTGGGTCCTTGAGGGTTAGACATATTGTAATAATATGTTTGAGTAACATGTCTATGACGAGTAAAACATGCGGGAGCAATATGACCAATGCGTCTACAATAATGACATGTCACATTCGGATTATGCATTCGTCTAGGTTCATAGTAGCTAGATGAATGAAGGTTGCTTACCTTATTTTGAACGCTATCATTTCTCCTACTTTGATCTCTAGGATGGGTAGTGTTTCTAGAGTGATGATATCTAGGTTGAGGACCATTTTGGGTTCTTCTAGGAGGTTCACAATTTTGCCTAAAATATGCATCATGTCTATGGTGACTATTTCTAGGCGGAGGGTCATTTCTTGGTCTAGCATGCAAATTTGTTCTAGGATAGCTATTTCTAGGATACACATTTTTGTTGTTGTTCCTAGGTTGAGCTCTAGGTTTTTGAGGTTTAGCATCAACCTTTTCTTCATTTTTAAAACCTATTCCGTGCTTAGTTGATTTTAGGTTATCAAGAACAACATTCAAGTTTTTATGCGAGGAATTAAACTTATCTAGTGTGCCTTTAAGTCTACCTACTTCATTCTTAAGGATCACACAAGAAACACAACCTTTAGTAGAACTTTCAGGTTTGTCGGCACTTCTCTTTCCATAAAACTTGTTTTGTTCGTGTAGCTTCTCATTTTCCAAAACCAGTTTTTCTAATTCCTTTTCTTTTAAAGAAATCTGTTTTTGAAAATCCGTTTCTTTTAGAGAAGCGTTTTCTCTTAAGCTAGTGACAGTTTTTGAAGCCTTTAAAAATTCAGTATATAACTCATCAAAGGCATTACGCATTTCATCAAGTGAAAAGTTTTCAGACGAAATTTGACGTACCTCATTTTGGTTGTCTTCTTGTACCATGAGACAAAGGTTTGCAGCTTCGTCGTTTTCTTCTTCACTTGATTCATCTCCGGAGTCGCCTCCCCACGAGATATATGCCCGTTGCTTTTTAAAAGATTTCTTCTCCTTTTTGATGTTTGGGCAATTTGTTTTGATGTGTCCAGTTTCTCCACATTCATAGCATTTCATTTGCTCACCTTGTTTTTTCCCTTTGCGGTCATATTCCTTGTGCATAAACTTTTGGAATCTTTTAATGACTAATCCAAACTCGTTGTCTTCTTCCTCTTCAATCTTTGGTTGGCTTGTGCTCGCTTTTAGAGCAATCATTTGCCTTCTTTGATCATCAGCAAACGGGTTAAGAATAGTAGATTCATAGGTTTTAAGATTACCTCTTAGTGCGTCGATGGTGACGTTTGAGACTCCAATTGATTCTTGGATAGCATCGGCTTTGGATCGCCATGCCGGTGTGAGGCTTCTAAGAACTTTTCGAACAAGTTCTCTATCCGTGAACGTCTTCTTGAGGACGTGTAGATCATTTACTATTGTTGAAAAGCGCTCAAACATCTCATCTACTTTTTCTCCTTCCTTCATATGAAACAATTCGTAAGCATGAGTAAGAAAATCAACTTTTGCTTCTCTTACCTGGTCAGTCCCTTCATATGTGACTTCTAATTTGTCCCACATTTCTTTTGCTGTTTTGCAACATGAAAGTTTCCTGTAATCGTTAGCGTTAATAGCACAATACAATAAATTTACAGCTTTATAATTATTTTGAATCATTCTATTGTCCGCTGTGGTGTACTCCTCTTCGGATTTGGGAATCCATTCGCTTTCCACTTTCTTGACTGGAATTTCATTTCCCTTAGTGTACACCTTCCAAAGGTAGGGACAGTTTGACCGAATGAAGATTTCCATCCTCTCCTTCCAGTATGAGTAATTTGTGCCATTGAATAGAGGAGGTCGTGTAGGGCATTGTCCTTCTTCAATTCCTGCAAAAGAATCTAGAGTAGAAGCCATGGATGGTTCTCTCAAACTGTTAAGTTTTTCAGAGAGTATGGCTCTGATACCAATTGTTAGAAATAACGCTCTACGCTAGAGGGGGGGGTGAATAGCGTTTTAATGAAATTTAGCGTTTTCTTGCGGAATTTAAATTTTACAGGAAGTAAATAAGTGCAATAAAAATAACTTACACAAGGATATATCCTGGTTGGCCACAACAGTGGTTAGTCCAGTCCCCGAGAGACTCTCTCGAGATTTTCTACTAACTTGTTAAGCTTACGGGTGCTTAACAAACCTTTACAGTTGCTCGGAGATACAATCTCAAAGACTTCACTTGCTCGGAGGTTCCTCACCTCAAAGACTTCACTTGCTCGGAGGTTCCTCACCTCAAAGACTTCACTTGCTCAGAGGTTCCTCACCTCAAAGACTTCACTTGCTCGGGGATACAATCCCAAAGACTTCACTTGCTCGGGGATACAATCCCAAAGACTTCAACAGAGGAAGCACAAGTTCCTCAACACAAGAGAATTAAAATTCTCTTACAAGTATTTGAAATACTTGAACACTCACTTAACAAAGGTACTCCTTGATGAGTAGATATGAGTAAAATAATACGCTCAAGATCACAACAACTTTGAACAATAATATTGCTCTCAAAAGCTTTATGAAATGAGTAGAAAATGATGAACAATTGAATGAAAGCTTAAAGCAATGTAATGATCAGTTAGTGTATGTTGTTGTGTTTAAAACACTGAGTTGAAGCTGTATTTATAGGTGCAAAACTTGGTCTTACCGTTGTCTAATTGCCAATTAAGAATTGCTGAATTTACTCAGTGATAATCGATTGTCAAGACCGAACAATCGATTATCTGCCAGTCAGATCAAAAATAAATCCCAGATTTAACGCTTCACAATCGATTATACATAATCTATAATCGATTACTGGCAAAATTCAAAAACAGATAATCGATTACACCAAATCCATAATCGATTATATTGGCAACGTTCTAAAAATCATTTCCGGATTTTAAGCAAAACATCGATTATATAAAATCTATAATCGATTACCTCAGCAACGTTCTAAAAATCATTTCCAGATTTTAAGCAAAACATCGATTATATGAAAACCAATAATCGATTACTTTGAGGTATTTGAAAATCATTTGACAACGGTCAGCTTCAACAATCGATTGTCCTTTGCAACAATCGATTATTTGTTATTTTCTGAAAATCATGAAACTTACTGTCTCAGTGATAATCGATTATTTAAAGCCATAATCGATTACTTGTTATTTTCTGAAAATCATGAAACTTACTGTCTCAGTGATAATCGATTATTCAAAGACATAATCGATTACTTAATTAAATTTAAAATCACTGAAAGACATTGTCTCAACATAATCGATCACCATTAGTTCATAATCGATTATTTTGAGTATTGAAAAACTTTACCTCAACAACAATCGATTGGCATTTGATCACAATCGATTATCATGCAGATTTGGAAAAACCTGATGCACTGTCTTACTCACAATCAATTACCATTAATTCATAATCGATTGTCATGCAGTCTTGGCTCAGAAACAATCGATTATCATAAGTACATAATCGATTATTTTAGCCCAGATTTTTGAGGCATGTTTAGAAAGCATTTTGTCTAATGTAAATATGCATCATTTGAAATCATTTGATACAGAAATAAGTATGCATGATTTTGGAAAATAGTTTTATGAGAGAAGCCATGTTATGGAGTCAAGTTATAGGATCAAGATCACATTTAAGAATAACTCAATAATAACAATTAAAAAACAACGTCTTGGGCTTCAATCTCAACATTTGTGTTCTTGTACTTGAACTCCGTCATATATCAATTTGTGCTTTGTTTGTCATTCATCAAAACCTACAAAAGAATACACGTTTAGTATATCGCATTGAGAACGTGTTTCCAACAGTCATAAAGTCACATCTTCATTTCGAGAAATAAGAGGGTGTTTGGCTAAGTTATAAGCTGGTCAAACTGGCTTATAAGCACTTTTTGACTTATCTACGCATTTGGTAAAACTAAAAGTGCTTATAAGTTAAGTGTTTATAAGTCAAAAATAAGCTAAAAGCCATAAGCTGGTCTCCCTCAACTTATCAAATTTCAGCTTATAAGCACTTTAGGTTTGACCAAGATATTTACTATTCTATCCCTAAAATACTTCTTTTTAAAACAAAACTCTTCATATACCTGGTTCTTCAACTGCTTATTATTAATTTTACTCTTTTCTCCAAACACATAACTGCTTATTTTTAAATCATATTCAGCACTTAAAAGTGCTTGTGAGCACGTGACTTTTACCCTATATACGAATTACTCCCAGAAAATTCGAAATAAAATAATTTTTTGTTTGTTTGCAATTGTTGTGAATTTTGTGTTATTTTCCTTTTATTATTTGCATTTTTGTATGACATGTTTATTCGTTAAACTAATAAAAATATTAAAAAATATTTCGTATTTGCATTTAGGATTTAATTCTATAATTAAGAGTAATCGAGTTTGTTTTACAAAATGAAAATCACAAAAATAGGCATCTTTTGCATTTTTAGCCTTTAATGTTCAAATTGCGTGATTGTGTTTTACTTGTTATTTAATTTTGTATGATAATTGTTATTAGAAATTAATTAGTATTTTTTATAAGTTAATTTAGTTTATAACTTAATGTAGAATTTTAGTTTTATTATTTAGAAAGTAAAAGAAAAGAGAACAAAAAATAGAAGAACAAATTCGGAATTTGGCCTCTTCCTTAATTCTAAATCACAGGCCAAAAATAATGCTCAATTACCAGGCCCACACCCATACCCTGACCCGGTCCATTTCCACACCCTCCTTTTTGATTTTTTAGATTTTTTTCATTCTGTCACTTAACCAAATAACCAAACCCTAAAGACCAAAAACTCTCCCTAGCTGCCATACCCTAAGCACCCACCCCTTCTCTTCATCTTCTCCAAACACACCCTCAAACCCTAGCCCCCAAGCACACCCCGTTCACCCCCCAGGCAGTTCACCAATGACCAAGGCACGTCGGACCACACCTCCCCCTCCGACCAAACAGAGCCCAGCTCCCCGGAAAACCAAACAGCTCCCCCCCCCCCCCCGTTCGTTCTCTTCTTCAGCCGTGAACCAGCTCGCCCATCAACGACCCCTTTACCGTTGAGTCACCCCTTCCGCTATGCTTCACGTATGCTCCTTGCGCCTAGTAGAGGTCCGGCAAACTCTAGCTCCGTTCGTCGCCTCCGTCCTTCCATTGTCATGCACCAGCGGCAACAGTCATTCCCCCACATCGTCGACCACTCCATCTCCACTCTTGTTCTCCGTTCAGCTCTAAGGGTCTGTTCTCGTTCAACAAAAATGGTGAATAAGAGGTACGTCCCTCTAATTGTCTGAAGTCTTTTTATGTGTATATGTTCTAATGTGTCTGTTTTGTTTGGTGTTAAAGTTTTCCGAGCAGATTAGCTTCCGTTCGAATTCCTCATTGTTCCAATCCGGTTAATTGGTTTAAGTTTCATTTCTGTCCGTATTTTGTTTGATATTCTCTCATCTGAAATCAGTATATGTTTGATTTTTTTCTTGTTTGTTGTTTATCATTTCTTGATTATTTCTTCAGTTTGTTTTTATTCATTTAAAAGAATTTAGTTTTAATATAAAAGTGTGTTAGTTTAATCACTTGAATCCTTCATCTTGGTAGTAATATTGCTAGATTTAGTTTGAGTTTCAATTGATTATTGAGTTTAGTGATTTGAACATGTTCATTTGTTCTGTTGAGTTTAATTTGAATCTGAGTTTAGTGATTTGAGTCTACTTGTTTGTCATGTTCAGTTTTGTTATTGTGGTTGAATCTGAAAGTATGTTTGTTAAAAATATTTTTCAGTCAAAATAATTTTAGTTGGTTTTTGTTGTTCATCATATAGTTTGAATGTGTTGATGGAATTTGATTAGGAATTGGTTATAGCTGTAGTGATTTGGTGATTAATTGGAAATCATTTTTTGTCAGTTGTTAGTTTGTTACAGATTGGAGGATTGGGGTATAATAGTAATTTTTAGTCATTTTGGGGGTATTTTGGGAATTGATTAAATGTGAGCCCATAACTTTTAATTAAAATAAGAGGGGACAAGGGTCAGTCGAGGACAAGACATAATGATGTAAAGTAAAAAAGAGGATAATAATAAAAGGTCTTCTTTGACCACTGAAAAGGGGCGGGACTGTAGGGTCTATGTTGACTGCTTTTACTTAATTGGAAATCAGAAATAGTATAGGTAATAATAAAAGTTAAAAGATACACATAGTAGAAGAATATTGAGCTGGAAAAGTAAAAGAGATAAAAAGGATTAGTGTTGCGGCCAAACGCACATGCAAGTATACGCGGTCGTCAAGTAATAAAGTGACTAAAAGTCGGATGTCGATCCCACGAGGACTTGTGATTAACTATTAACTAAATTAGACTATCCTAATTATCTAAACAAGAATTAAACCTAGAAATATTTGATTCTATACTAATTAAAATAAAAAGAAAACAAATAATAAATTCTGAACAAAGAAAGAACAAATTTTTATGTTATCAATGTAATGAGAACGATCTAGGGTTATGGGCTATCTAACATTCCTATTGTATTCTTCTATTGAATTGACTAACTAATTTATCTAGTTTATTGGTTGACAAGTTAATGTTGCTCATAAGAATCTCTCGAGTTCTTACTCGCCTATTCAAGCTAACCTAACACTTATATGTCTATGGAGTTAGAATCAACAAGAATGCATTTATAATTCCTATAAATCAACCAAGCAAGGCAATTAGGTATATGTCTATCCTAACCGCGAATCCGTCCCCCATTCCCTGGTTCAAGAACTTGCTCTACTCAATCCTATATGCAATCTAAAATTTCCACTTTCGAGTTCAAGTCTAGATTCGTAGATAGTATTCAATTGGAGATCAAGCAATCAAATAATTAAGCGCAATATTGAATAAATAAACCAATATGATAAACTACGAAATCAAAATCAATATCCGAATAACCATAGTCATGAAAGAACCACAACCCTAGAACGTGAAGTTTAGCTCCACATAGACATGGTAGCAAAACAACAAATCATACAAAGAAACATAAAATTACTAAATTTGATGGAAGAAAAGATGAAACCAGGCCTCCACGGCGGCTCTGTGCTCTTCCTCTCTAATCCTTGCAAAACCTTATGAATAACCTTGATAAATTGACCTTGGATGAGCTTGACTTTATATAGGTTAAGTGGACTTTTTGTAGATTTACATATTTGCACCTAACTTTGAATCGCGGTTTTTCGGACATGCGCGGGCGCGCATTGGGCCGCGCACCTAGCCGCGCATGTCATCTACTCTCTGTAATGGACGCGCATACACGTTCACGAGCGCGCATGCCCAAGTGTTCAACTTTTTTGTTTTCTTGAGTTCTCTTCGATCCCATTTAGTCCCGAGGAGTCTCAATTGCTCCAGAATGATTCCAATTAACATTTTCTTGCACCAAATAGGCTCCTTAACCTGCAAAACGTACAATTTGCTATTAGAGCCCATCTTACATCAATTAATCATAATACACAATTGGAATATAATAAAGTAAAGGCACAAACAACGGCTAAATCACCTAAATTTTGTCTATTATCAACACCCTACACTTAATCATTGCTAGCCCTCGAACAATCACACTTTACTCTCTAGATAATTCGCCACTCAACATTACCCTTAGCGCATCCCACCTAGAACAATACACATCCGTTGCGCCTAGCCGTGAATATTCATAGCCTCATAGCCAACTCTCACGAGCCACGCAATATTTAACTTCCTCAAAGTACTCTATACAGAAGTCAAGACTTACTTTTCTATCAAGAATCATATGCCCTTACAATTATATCACACAACTGAATTTGTTGCACACAATCGAACTAAACACTCATATACACCAATAGAAACGCTCACTCTCACAAATAAAGTCACATGTATGCAACGAGTACCATAGGCTTTCCCTTAATGTATATCTCTACTCATATAGGTTAACTCAGCTCAATATCAGTCAGGACTTGTTATGGTTGTAATGTGGGCTAAAGGACGGGTAGGATAGATTTAGGAATAGTTACTAACTCTCCTAAGAACTTTAACACATCACATAATCAAATTTAAGCGCATATTCCTCAATCTACTTCCCTTTTACAAACAATATCACCCCAAAAGTGCTCCCTTCTTCTTTAGGCACTACATTAATTCATACCCACTAGCAAGAACAAGACACAATGTATTCATCTATTTTTTTTCCAGCTTATTCTTTTCTTTTTTTTTTCAATTTCCGCTAGTGGTGTATCCATTTTCCAAGCAAGTGCACCTTTCTTCTTTTTATTGGTTCCATTCGAAGCTACCCTACTCATATCTCCCTCTTTTACTTCTTTTAGCGCTCATCTCACCATTAAAGTGCTTTAAGAGGTAAGGGATCAAAATCATGCCAATAAAGAACAAAGGGGTACGACTTGTATTGCGGGTGCCAAATAAAAAGTCTAAAGGCTCAAAAGGGTTACTAGGGACAAATTTTATTTGTGATTAGCGATTAAGCTCAAGAAAGAACAAAGAGAGCCTAAAATCATCTCTCAAACCGAGCATCACCTAGAATTTCACTTCAACTCACATACCGGACATGTTCTAGACCCAAAATACAATGCATGGACTACACAAGTACTCACCACACATGGCGTATGACTCATTCAGATCAGCTCATCAAAATATTCCATTTCAAGCACTCAAGTCAGTGATAAACATACAAATTAAGGCACGTTTAATGAGATTCAACAATGAGAACTAAGCGTTACACTCTAGGATTTATGGTGTTCAGGTGTATCAACGCTCAGGGTTCTCTTTCAATTCATAGCTCACATCCCATTATCCTAATCTACAAAGAAAAATGAAAAACTACCTATGTCTGGTTCAAGCTAAACCCTTAGAAACAACCACGACCTAAAGAAAAACCAAAGGGGATTCGTTAAACTACCTAAAAGAAAAAAAATAAAAAATCTTTTTGTTGTTTTCTTTAGACTCATTTCCCTCAAGAAACTTGTCTAAAGGATCCGTCATCAGGAAGAGTCTACATATTTTTTGATTTTTTTTTCGTTTTTCCTAAATAAAAAAATTATTCAATTAAACTAACATAACTAAAATAGCATAGAAAGTCACTCAGGCAATCTTCTCACCCCACACTTAAAATTGTGCTATGTCCTCAATGCACACCATAAATAATAAGAGGGTAAAAGAGACTCCCTGGTAGGCCAAAGGCCGAATAATTAGCAGCTCATGGGATACTCAGACTTCTCCCAGGTATGATTCTTTGTGCGGGTACCTCACACTTAGTTTCAACCACATCCTCTCTTTTTGCACACTTCCAGTGGCTTTTCTTCTATGCTCATACTCCTACAAAAAAGCTACAAATATAGAAAAATAAAATAAACAAAAATAAATAAAAAATAAAGTAAGTAGTAAAGCTGGGTTGCCTCTCATCAAGCGCCTAATTTAAAGTCGCGGCACGACTTGAACCAATTTTGTGTCTCCACCTTGAACTTAAGAATTGTACCT
This sequence comes from Nicotiana benthamiana, assembly GCA_034376525.1. Lineage (NCBI taxonomy): Eukaryota > Viridiplantae > Streptophyta > Magnoliopsida > Solanales > Solanaceae > Nicotiana > Nicotiana benthamiana. The sequence continues at coordinate 28,260,916 of CM067333.1, read as the reverse complement.
CTAATATGGCATCCAGTCTGTGGCTATGCACCATTGGTGAGGCTACAAAAATAACCAGGCCAAGTAATAAATTTTTAACTCTACACCTCTCGGCCTTTAGATGAGGAATGTAATTTTTGCTTTTTGGCACAACAAATTCAAAAATATAGGCGCTCTCATCCTTACTCTTTGACCCCTTCATTGGTTCAGATGGCTCGATTACTATCTTACTATTTAAACATAATGTGGAAAAATGATTGGAATGAAGTCTAATGCGCTCTAACTCATGAATTTTACTACTATTTGCATCCTCATATTTACACGCTCTCAAATCTCCCAAAGTAATGTTATCTACTCCCTCACATGACTCTAGAACACTCTTCTCAATATTGTCATCCTCAAGAAAAACAGGGTCTAGTGATTGGTATTCTCATTTTAGCACCTCAATTTGGTCGAGAAGATTTTTTTCAGCTTCACACAACTCATTATTAAATTGTTGGGCGTTATACGCATCAAATGCACTCAAATCCGCATCTAAGTTACGCACAACCAAGCCAAAATTATCAATTTTATGTGCAAGCTCATCTCTTTCCTTAGACCAATCATTCACCAACGTTGTTAGAAGACAACATCGTTCCTCATATATGCCTAAGTGAGAGTATCTTTCACAATACCAACCCTTACTCCCATATTCAAATTCAGATCTCCAAGAGGTCAAGCCATGACAAGCCCAAAAAGACGGGCCATAAAAGACTTCTTTTAACCAAGTGTTTTCATCAATAACCTTATCTACGAATATTTCATCCCCAGATGTCATGTTGAGAGAACTAGAAACACACTAAGAGAAAAAGTCAAATAGTTATAAATTACAAATATTTAGAAAAATAGAAAATAAAAAAACCTTGTAGAGATAAAAGTAAAAGTCTAATTTTGAAAAATAGTTAATTTCTAAGTCCCCGGAAACGGCGCCAAAAAAACTTGTTGCGTCCAAACGCACACGCAAGTATACGCGGCCATCAAGTAATAAAGTGACTAAAAGTTGGATGTCGATCCCACGAGGACTTGTGATTAACTAAATTAGACTATCCTAATTATCTAAACAAGAATTAAACCTAGAAATATTTGATTCTAAACTAATTCAAATAAAAAGAAAATAAATAATAAATTCTGAACAAAGAAAGAACAATTTTTTATGTTATCAATGTAATGAGAACGATCTAGGGTTATGGGCTATCTAACATTCCTATTGTATTCTTCTATTGAATTGACTAACTAATTTATCTAGTTTATTGGTTGACAGGGTTATTGTTGCTCATTAGAATCTGTCGAGTTCTTACTCGCCTATTCAAGCTAACCTAACGCCTATATGTCTATGGAGTTAGAATCAACAATAACGCATTTATAATTCCTGTAAATCAACCAAGCAATGCAATTAGGTATATGTCTATCCTAACAACGAATCCGTCCCCCGATGCCCAGGTTCAAGAACTTGCTCTACTCAATCCTATATGCAATCTTGAATTCCCACTTTTGAGTTCAACTCTAGATTCGTAGATAGTATTCAATTGGTGATCAAGCAATCAAATAATTAAGCGCAAGATTGAATAAATAAACTAATATGATAATCTATGAAATCAAAATCAATATCCGAATAACCATAAACATGAAAGAACCACAACCCTAGAGCATGAAGTTTAGCTCCACATAGACATGGTAGCAAAACAACAAATCATATCAAGAAACATAAAATTACTAAGTTTGATGGAAGAAAAGATGAAACCTGGCCTCCACGGCGGCTCTGTGCTCTTCCTCTCTAATCCTTGCAAAACCATATGAAAAAACCTTGATAAATTGACCTTGGGCGAGCTTGACTTTATATAGGTTAAGTGGACTTTTCCCAGATTTCCATATTTTCCCCTAACTTTGAATCGCATTTTTCCGGACATGCGCGGGCGCGCATTAGACCGCGCTCCTGGCCGTGCAGGTCGTCTGCTCTCTGTAATGGACGCGCATACACGTTCACGGGCGCGCACCTGGGCGCGAAAGCCCAGGTGTTCAACGTTTTCATTTTCTTGAGTTCACTTCGATCCCATTTAGTCCCGAGGGGTCTCAATTGCTCCCGAATAATTCTAATCAACATTTTGTTGCACCAAATAGGCTCCTTAACCTGCAAAATGTACAATTCGCTATTAGAGCCTATCTTTCATTAATTAATCATAATATACAATTAGAATATAATCAAGTAGAGGCACAAACAACGGCTAAATCACCTAGAGTTTGCCTATTATCAGTTAGTAATAATAGTTTAAAAGTAAAAGGGAATGGATTGAAAAGGGGACTGCCTTTGGGTATAAAAAAGGACTCATTTGACACTTAGAGAGAACTGAACTTTGAGAGAGAAATTTCAGAACTAAAGAGGAGATAAAAAGCAGACTTTTAATTTTGAGAGTTGAGGATTGAGAGAAAAGGATTGATTTTAAAAAATCATAGAGAGTCAGTAGTTTGAGAGTGTTCTACTTCGAGTCTTAAAGAACAGAAAATAAGAATTATCACATTGCCTCTTCTTTTTTTTTTTTGGGTTCATTCTGTCCTGCCTGTGATAGTTGGTTGTATTTCTGGGTCTTCGCTTGGTTTTTCCTAAGTCTGGTTGGTTTTTGGGTTACTGCTCCACCGGTTTCTCAAACTCTGTTTCTGGGCTATTGCATTACTGCTACTGGCTGTTTATTGTTGCTGCGTTGTTTCTACTGCTGCTGATCCTATTCTTCCTTTTTCTTGTATTCAAATTCAGGTACACTACTCTGAATTATTTTGACATATGCATTGAAGCTGAAATGAAATGGCCAGAAGATTTATGCTTCTAATTATAGAATATTCGTATTTTTTTAGTTAGATATTCATTATGTGTTTCATGTTATATGAATGGTAGAAGTATGTATAATGCTAAGCGTTAAATTGCGGAACTATTGGATGTGTGTCAGTATGAACAGCATAAGTATTAGTTTCTGCTTTGTTAATTTTTATATTTAAATAATGTAGTTTGAAATCGCATTCAAATCAAATTGGTATATAGTCAATATGGGAAATCGATTTAGTTTTTTTTTGGGGGGGGGGGGGGGGGGAAGGTTAGTAAAATCTAGATTTGAATTTGCAAATATTGGAATAGAAGCAATTTGAGGTTTTTTTTAATCTTTGAATCTTGTTAGTACCGAAGATCCGCAAATATTAGGCAAATATAATAGGCCAATAATTTCGTAGAATCAGCAGGCTTGATGCTTTTAATGTGTGACTCAACGTAGCAAGACTAAGAACATTAATCTATTAGGTGCGAGTTTGAGCAAGATGAGTCAACGTTTAAGCTTAATAAACTTTCTAATAAGCTTTAGTAATTATGGTTAAATCTAGTTTCAAGTGGTTGTGAATAATTAATTCCAAAAGTTTTTTTTTTATATCTAACAAATGCGAGTTTAATCTAGTTATAGGATAATTAGTTTCTTTTGAATATATTATTTGTCGATTCTGTATTTTTATTTATAATTTCAATTTTAGCGATATTCCTTTCCGTTAACATTTGTCTTAACCTAGCAATTAATATGTTACGCCTTCTTTTTAAGCGTGTAATTAATTAGGACTTTTTCTCTTTTATTTTATAGAAGAATTTAATAGAAATGCAGTCACTATAGGATATCTTTAAAATAAATGAGGCGTGCTTCGCCAAAATAAATCACAAGTTGCGGGTCCCTCATATATATATATATATATATATATATATATATATATATTAGAAATACCTAAACTTCGGGATGGCCGTTTAGCGAATTTCACGGCCTTCCCAAAATAATAATGCGTTAGACTCTCTAGGCGCGTATTTAACATATATATATATATATATATATATATATATATATATATATATATATATATATATATATATATATATATTTTAGAAATACCTAATCTTCGGGATGGCCGTTTTGCGAATTTCATTGCCTTCCCAAAATAATAATACGTTAGACTCTCTAGGTGCGAGTTTAATAATGTTATCTCCCTAAACTCGAGTGCACATTTATGTGCCAAATCTCAACGAAGTTGAAATGTGTCGATAACCACGGATACATTGATTGTGACGTGGTTCGAGATACGTTTCCGCAATGTTGCAATTTTTTGTTGTAATAATAATAATAATAATAATAATAATAATAATTATTATTATTATTATTATAATAATAATAATAATAATAATAATAATAATAATAATAATAATAATAATAAAAGCGGCTAAAAGATAAAATTTGCACATAAGTTCACATTCTTATAAAATCAGATTATTAAGCCAAATATGACAGTTGAGCGACCGTGCTAGAACCACGGAACTTGGGAATGCCTAACACCTTCTCCTAGGTTAACAGAATTCCTTATCCGGATTTCTGGTTCGCGGACTGTTAACAGATTCAATTCTTTTTCTCAATTGGGGATTAAACCGATGATTTGGGACACCATAAATCTCCCAAGTGGCGACTCTGAAATAAATAAACAAATCCCGTTTCGATTGTCCTTTAATTGGAAAAACTCCCTTAATCCCTTGCGCCCATGCGAGCGTAGGAAAAAGGAGGTGCGACAGCTCTGACGACTCTGCTGGGGAATTATGGCCTAGAACCAGTGGTTCAGAGTTAGAAATTCGAGCTTAGAATAATTGTTGTATTTTGGCTTTATTATCTGATATTCTCATATGATATGTGCAAAATGTTGCCTGTTACCGCTTTGATATTATTTGACTGTACATATAAACTATGTCGCAACCTTTTCTTCTTACCTCCGGGGTGTGCTCACTGGTTTCAGACTCCCTATTATGTTAGTGTCATACCTTTAAGTAGAAAGAGGCTCGGATAAGTTACTAAGTCGGACGATCTCACGGGTCCTCAGATTTGTAGCCCCATCCTCGACTTGAGTTGTCCGCTCAGGTATACAGTCTAGGACACATACCCAGGTTCTGAACTTTGAAAACTTGACTTCATGCCAGATCTCTAGTAGGAACGTTTATTTGCATCATGTTGCATTTGACTTAGGGGACTCAATACATGGGTTGGGTCCGTCTAGGAATAGCAAACTGAAAGAGAAAAGACCATCCTGATGCATCCTACTTATTTTCTGTGCATTTATTTGTTTCGGACCTCATGTTAACCGGCTTCTGAATCTCGGGAATGTTAGGAAATTGAGAAATTTAGAAGAAGAGAAAAAGGGAGAAATAACAGTGTAATTACCTATTTTTAGGAAAAACCAATGCCCAAATACTGTCGAAACTCTGCCAAAATTTGAGAAAATAAAAAAAATATTTGTTTTTAAATAGTTGTTTTATAAAAAAAAATCTATTATTCTAGTTTATCTTGTTTTCAAAATAAAAAAAATATTTTATTTTCCATGGAAAAGGAAAAAAGAAAAAGAGTTTTGGTTTTTTGGTTTTTCTTGTTTTCAAAACAGTTTATTTTATTGTTTGTTGAAATGAAAAAAAAAAAGAGTCTTTATTTTTAGTTTGGAAAAATAGGTCGTTTTATTGTTTGGTTAAAAGAAAAAGAAAAAAAAGAAGTCTTGTTTTAAAAGTAGTTTTTTTATATATTTGCTTACGAAATGCCAAAAAGAAAAACGAAAAGAGTCTTGTTTTAAAATAGTTTGGTTAATTGGACCGAACTATGCTGGTTTGATTCTTACCGGTTGTGAGATACGCAGGCAACGCTCATCGGGTCCAACCTCCCCTTTTGCAAAAATAGCCAAGACAAATGTGTCAAACTTTTAATTTTTATCATAAATAAATCGGGTGATGTCCAACCTCCCCTTTGCAAAAACAAAAGCAAGAAAAAAATATCAAAGTTTTAAATTTCGTCATAAAGAAGTTGGGTGGTGCAGATTTTGTCAAAAGTAGCCGAATGTTCCCAAATGGGACGCCGGAAGGCTAACTTCGCATTAATAGCTACCTTGGGTCATTTTAAGATTTTTGGCCGGTTGACCTACACATCCTTAAAATATTCGTCCCCGAGGCACTGAAAGGTCGTGCTTGCAATATCAGGTCTTCTAATTTGAAAAAAGAAAGAGTCAGTGGGCAAGTGATTGCCATTCGAATTTTTGGTCAAAATAAGCCGAGCCAGCTTCGGCAATGTGTTAAATCGTTCTTGCCGAGATAGCCTTAGAGTACCTTTTAGTTGTTGAAAGGCTATTTTCGTAAAAGAACGGACAGGTTTGTAAAATAATCCTTCCCGACCTCAAAATTCATGTGAAATTAAGAAGGGGTCTCGTTTGCAAAAATAGCCATTTGGCTGAAAGTGGAAAATAGGGAAATGAATCTGTCCGTTTGTTTTTGAGTTTGTAAGTCTTTTGATAGAATATGCGGGTTGTTTGATTTTCGAGTCTGTATGTTGTCTTTTCGTCAAATTTTGATAGTTTGGTCAGTTTTTAAACCATTGTAATTAAAGTTGGTTTTACTATGAAAGTTGAAAATTCCAAAAAAATATTTTATTGTTGTTTACCTTTCATTGTCTGAACTACGGAAGGTCTGACTCATGCGGGGTCATGATACGTAAGCAATCTCCATAAGATTCGACCACAACAAAAAAAGACAAAAACAATGAAAAATAACTTGAAAAAAAGAAAAAAAATGGACAAAAACAAGGAAAAAGATGTTGTTAATAATGAGGATCGACTGAGTCCATTCTAACATGTTTTGTTTTGAATCGCAAATAAAGTTAAGGTGGTTGGTTTGTGGTAAGACGGAAATACAAGATCCAGGAAAACCTAATTGTAATACAAGACAATGATACCCAGAATACCATGCAGAATCGTTTACATGCACATCATGATGCATACTTTGTGGGGATGAGGCCTGATGACAGGGAGCACACGAATCCTATTGGCAACTTGTTGATTGAGGTTGATGATATTGAAGTTGGCAATGGTGTTGACAATATTGATGCGAAGCTCAATGGCTAAGATGCCAAGTTTGATAAGTGGGAGGAAGCTCCGTTCCTTGGTTAGCAGGAGAGAAGCTTTTGGTGGCTTATTTTGTTGTCATTTCTATTGTCCGGATTATTCTTAGGGTTGTAATCCAGATATCGTCTTGTGTGAAACTTTCTTATCTTTCCATTTTTGTCATAGCGGTTTGTTTAGTTTTGTCCAGGTTTGTTTCGGGATTGTATTCTGGTTTGTTTTTGTTTGTTTTGTTATTCAAACAATTTCACCGTTAGTCTAATGCAAAATCCGGTCTTTTATTATTTCCAGTCATCTTTTTGTTCAGTTTTATTCAGCGCCGATTCTAATGACATGACATCCACACACAATATGGGGCCTAATCTTAAAATTTAATCGTAAAATCATTGAGTGGTGATCGGAACATTTAAAGGAAATAAGGACGGTTTGAGATTATTTGGAGCTCGAGTCATGTAAAACTGGGGAAAGTAAAAAGAAAACCATTAAAGGCAAGTTGGCCATGTTGACGTGGGGTTCGTTCATGATAATGAGAGTGAGAGTGTTGCCCAACGGTGCTTTAAATATGACAAATGAAAAAGCGAATGTGCGGATATGGCACAATCAGAAGATATGGCGAATGTTAATTGTGTTGTTTGTGTTTGGCATATTTTGAAGATTGGAATGACGAAGCCATTTTTTCTGCTATACAAACACTTTATCCCTCGTTAGCCCTTTTAAGTCTTATTATTTTCTTTCATACCCCTTGTTCGGAATCAGTAGCAAAGGTTAGAAACACAAACATAGAAAAAAAAAGAGAAGAAAAAAAATAAGTAAAAAAGAAAAACTGGAAAAAAAATAGGAATTGGGAACTACGTTTGACCTGATTCCTCAAAAGAGGATATGTAGGCGCTTCACAGCTCGGTCGTAGTGTAACAAAATATTAAAATATCCCCAAGCAAAAAACTAGGGCAAAGGTCGTGTTTGTTGCAAATAAATCCAGTTCCGAAGGTTGTAATTTTAAACTAAATTGATGTGTTTTTGAGCCTTTAAATACCCTTTCTTTCTAGCCTATCCAAATCCTACATTATGGTCTAAAGAAAGACCTTCTGATCGGCCTTCGAAAGATGCCAAGTCAGACAAACAAGATAGTCTTATTAGAACATAACACTCTGATCCCCAACAGAAAAGACTTTGGTCCCCAGCAAAGAAGATACATGAGAGAGTCATGTCGGTTACACCACAATCTCCATTTGAAGAATAATACAAATGAGAGAGTCTCATCGGTGAAAACCTTCACGGGCACCTTAAGGCGACTGGAGTTGAGAGAAAAAGGCCAAAATGAGAGAGGCTTGACAGTGAAAACCTTCAAGCACTACAAGTCGAATAAAGGTGAGAATCAGATGGAGAATTACCAACCTAATAAAGACGATTGACGACGGAGGATAGGCCACATGCGCATGTCATGACCATTAGATTCGGTATCCGCATTTGATAGGTTTTTATTTTATCGTTTCTCTTGTTATAGAATCGTCTTTGTCCTTCGTTTTTATTCTGTTCCTTTTTATCTTTCTCCTTTCATAGAAAAATTCCCTATAGAGTTTGTTTGGTCAAAACAAGTGAGAAATGACTTCAAAATATGCCATCAGCTTCCAATTAGGCAAGACGAGATCTAACTGGTGCATCCAAGGGGTATGAATCAAGAAGGAACAAACGCAAGGCCTGTGTCGCGATATCCCCAGCAAGATATGATTGATAAAAGGACCAACCAACGTCAAGAAGGATATCCCGAGCAGGAATCAAAGGTTATAGACCTCAAGGCCAAGGCCCGTGGACTAATCGAGAAAGAATAATGCATAGAGAAATCGACATGATTTGGGAAATTCATGTGAGACTCAAGGTTCCGGAAAATTCCTGTTCCCAAGCTATGCCACGAAAGAAGAGGGATATCCCAAGAGAAAGTGGTTTATCAGCAAAACATTGCTAAATCTTCAAGAAAAATCAGCCGTCGCGATACGAAGTCATATGGAAAACAATGGTGAGAAGTTTGTGAATAAGGAACCATCAAGAAGGTCAGGAATTATCATCCCAGTTTCAAGATGGTCAGACAATGCAAAGGGTGGGAAAGAGAAGAAGAAAACCATTTCAGCAGGAGTATCACAACCAACCACCCCATTTTAAACTGACCCAACTTTTCATTGGTGTGAAAGAAGGACGTGAAATGTCATTGATGGCAGAGAAGCATGATGCAAGGAGGTTTAGCAAACTGGGGTAGAAAATTTTCTTGCTATTAGGTATCCACTTTGGGGAAGAAGAGAAATAAGACAAGTCTAAAGGAAAGTGGTCTTCGAACCAATGTTATCCCCAGCACATCACTAGTTTGAAAGGAATAAAAATCCCCTAGCAGTGTTATCCTCAACAACGTTATCCCCAGCTGACGACATTTTTATCCCCAACGATGTTGAGAGAAAATAAAAGTTTCGAAGGAACTAATTTTGGAAGAAGAAAAAGAGGGGAAAAAGAGATCCCCCTGGTAGTGTTATTCCCCAGCAAATCAAAAATCCCCCAGCAAGAAAACTGGGGCAGAAGTTATGTTTTGCGTTTTGGAAAAGTTTGATCAGGAGCTGAAGGAATTGATAGCCAAAAGAATCCCAATAGAGAGAATCTTATCGATAACACTCCGATCCCCAGCTGAGAAAGAAAAAAACAAATGAGAGTCTTGTGGTGAGAACCTTCACGGGCACCATCAGGTGACGGGAGCTGAGAGAAATGAGAGTCTTATTGGTGAAAACCCCTCAAAGGGCACTATGAGGCGACAAGATAAGATCGGCAGAAAGGATCCGCGTTTGGCAAAGAGTTGGGCACCTGTTTATCTCCAGCAAATGAGGACATCAAAAGATTGATTGATACAAATAGACTGAGTTGATTAATCTGAAATGCACGGCATGATCGTTGGGATCGGTTATACCATCCAGATAAGTCCTTTTTCTTTTTTCCCGGCATTTGTTCAGAAGGACTTTCTCTTTTTCTATCTTTTCATTTCTTTATTTAAAAGACTTTTTCCAGTAATTTGTTTTGAGAAGGATTTTTCAAAGCTTACTACCGATTGCCAATGTGGTACAAAGCAAAATGCAACAGTACAGGCCCAAAATAAGGCAATAATACGAAAAGATGTTTGTTCCAAGACCAGATCATGAATTGGTCTAAAATTTCAGGGAAGTATGGAGAAAAACAGAAAAACAACAGTTGAGAAAATTGTGGACTAAATTCCAAGAGGGTCCCCAATATATCATCGAGAGGCAGGAGCATCCCCGACAGATTTTCGACCAAGTTCCAAGAGGGTCTTACAACACAAAGTGGGGAAGGAAGAAAAGGAAAAACCATCCCCAGCAGGAATATCATCCCCCAGAAAATAATATCATCCCCAACAAGTTTAGGAAACGTAGAGCAAGGAAAGGGGAAAAAGAAAAAAAAAATCCCCAGCAGGAGTGACACGGCCACTCACCACATTTTAAACTAACAAAATTTTCTTTAATTTGAAGCAGGGAAAAAAATATCATTGATGGCAGAAAAATATGCCCCAAAGAAGATCACCAAAACTGGGGCAGAAAATTTTCTACCGTTGTTGAAAAAGTTTCTCGGGGGAACGAGAAATCAATGCAAGTTATAAAGGAAAGCGATTTTGAAGGAAGTTTGAAGAAAGAAAGGTGTAAGGAGGCAAGGAAAGAACAATGTCAATAAACACAGTTTCAAAAGAAGAAGTCGGGAGCCCGCCCGTAGAATGGAGGTGTTACATTTAAGTTGAAGTTGAAGTCAGGAGCCCGCCTGTAGAATGGAGGTTGTTATATTTGTTAGATAATACGCTTAACGCTAGAGGGGGGGGGGGTGAATAGCGTTATAATAAAATTTAGCGTAAACTTGCAGAAATTAAAATTTGCAGGAAATAATTAAGTGCGTTAAATAAACAAAAGGAAAGAACGCACCGAAGTATTCTGGTTCACCACAACACGTGGCTAGTCCAGTCCCCGAGAGACTCTCTCGAGATTTTCCACTAACTTGTCAAGCTTACGGGTGCTCAACAAACCTTTACAACTTAAGGACAGAAGCCTTAACACCTTTGCTCGGAGATACAACACTCCAAGACTTCAACCAAGGAAACACAAGTTCCTTACAACAAGAGAATCACAATTCTCTTACAAGTGTACAAAACACTAAACACTCAAACAACTCCTCAATGAGTAGATATAGTAAAAGAAGTAAGCTCAAGATCACAACAACTATGGACAAGACTTTGGCTCTCAAAAGCTTTATGAAATGAATATAAAATGATAAACAATAGTATGCAAGCTTATAGCAATAGAATGATCAGTTGTTGTGTGTTGTTGTGTTTAAAACACTGAAATGAAGCTGTATTTATAGTTGAAAAACTTGGCATTACCGTTGCCTAATTGCCAATTAAGAGTTGCTGATTTTACTCTGTGACAATCGATTGTCAGGAAGCCACAATCGATTGTTTGCCAATCGTATCAAAAATCAATCCCAGATTTTACGCTTAACAATTGATTGTCCAAGATCAACAATCGATTATTGGCAACGTTCAAAAAATCATTTCCAGATTTTACGTGAAACAATCGATTATACCAAATCAATAATCGATTATTCAGCAACGTTCAAAAAATCTTTTCCAGATTTTAATATCAACAATCGATTGTACAAAATCAACAATCGATTACCTGACGGTATTTGAAAACTTTACGACAACGGTCAGCTTCACAATCGATTGTGCAATGTTAACAATCGATTATTTATCAGACTTTGAAAATCATTTTAGACACTGCCTCGTGACAATCGATTGTTATATACTCACAATCGATTATTTAATAACTTTGAAAAAGTCTGGAAGACACTGCCTCAACACAATCGATTGCCATATGTTCACAATCGATTATTTTGTGACTTTTAAAAATCTGAATGGACACTGTCTCTTCACAATCGATTGTCATTAGCTTCACAATCGATTATTCTGAGTTTTGAAAAACTTTGATGTACACTGCCTCATCACAATCGATTGTCATAAGGTTCACAATCGATTGTCATGCAGGTTTGAGAAACCTGATGCTCACTGCCTTAACACAATCGATTGTCATTAGTTCACAATCGATTGTCATGCAGTCTTGGCTTAACATAATCGATTATCATAAGTACATAATCGATTATCTTAGTCCAGATTTAGAGGCATGTTTAAAAATCATTTTGACTGAAGTAAATATGCATGATTTAAAATCATTTAGCATTAAATTAAATATGCATGATTTTGTAAAAGCAATTTTACGAGAGAAGCCATGTCATGATTCAAGTTGCCGGATCAAGATCACAATAAAGAACGACTCATTTAAACTATAAAACTTTGTCTTGTGCTTGAATCTCGTTGTCCACCAATTGTGCGCTTGTACTTGAACTTCGTCATATATCAATTTGCGCTTGTTTGTCATTCATCAAAACCTACACATAAGAACACACGTTTTAGTATAAAGTCTTGAGAACGTGTTTCCAGCAATTTCCCCCTTTTTGATAATGGTAAACTTTAAGCGGGATATGCAACTTAAACAATTTATAATGACGATTCAAGACAAGTAAAGATATGCAATAAGTATGCGATTAGTTCCCCCTCAATATATATGAATTCCCCCTCAATTTAAGCTTATGAATATTGAGAGTGCATACCCGTTATCTTCCCCCTTTTGCCATTAGCAAAAATAATATAAGAAGATGCCAAAAATGTAAATAAAACTTGTTTATTTATTGGAAAGAAAACGTGAATCGATTATTGATACGAGATAATCGATTATTTATACGACAGATTTTCTGAAGAAGACTTGATTATTGCGTGTCATGCCTTTAGGGCGATACCTGCAAAAATTCGTTAGACGTCTCCGACGCTCAAGTTAGAAATCATGTAAAATAAAAAGATGCAATGCATGACTTAGGTCAAGAATCCCGAGTTCACTACGAATTCGGAAGAAGGACTCTTTCTCTAAGGGCTTAGTAAAGATGTCGGCCAATTGGTCTTTGGTTTCAACAAATTCGATTTCGACATCGCCCTTGAGAACATGATCTCTTATAAAATGATGTCTAATTTCAATGTGTTTTGTTCGCGAGTGAAGAACGGGGTTCTTCGTCAGGCATATGGCACTAGTATTATCACATCTAAGGGGGATATGATCAAGACTTAGGCCATAGTCCAAGAGTTGTTGTTTCATCCATAGGATTTGAGCGCAACAACTCCCCGCGACTACATATTCAGCCTCGGTTGTGGACAATGCAACACTTACTTGTTTCTTGCTAAACCAAGAAACGAGAGAGCTACCGAGCAAATGGCAAGTGCCACTAGTGCTCTTGCGGTCCAATTTGCATCCAGCAAAATCGGAGTCGGAATAGCCAACGAGTTGGTATGAAGAACCTTTGGGGTACCATAGACCCACATTTGTAGTACCAACAAGGTACTTCAAAATCCGTTTTACCGCAGTAAGGTGAGACTCCTTCGGACACGATTGATAAAGGGCGCATAAGCACACGCTAAACATGATGTCCGAATGACTAGCAGTAAGATAGAGAAGAGAGCCAATCATACCTCGATACTTCTTAGTGTCGACTTCCTTACCTTTCTCATCTTTGTCTAGATGATCGGATGTGCTCATGGGAGTCGCCATTGCTTTTGCATTGTTCATTTCAAATCGTTTCAGCAATTCTTTGCAATATTTTGCTTGGCAAATGAACGTACCTTCTTTCATTTGCTTTACTTGTAATCCCAAAAAGAATGTTAACTCACCCATCATAGACATCTCAAATTCGCTTGTCATTAAATCGGAAAATTCCTTGCATAAGACATTGTTAGTAGCACCAAATATGATATCATCCACATATATTTGAACTAATAAAATATCATTGTTTTTATGCTTAACAAAAAGGGTGGTGTCAACTTTCCCCCTAATGAAATCATTTTCCAATAGAAATTTACTCAATCTTTCATACCAAGCTCGGGGAGCTTGTTTTAAACCATAGAGAGCCTTTTTGAGTTTGAAAACATGATCGGGAGATTTAAAATCTTCAAAACCGGGGGTTGTTCAACATAAACTTCTTCTTGTATAACACCATTTAGAAAAGCACTTTTCACATCCATTTGATATAAATTGAAATTCATAGAAGAGGCAAAAGCGAGCAATAGACGAATAGCTTCTAATCTAGCTACGGGAGCATATGTTTCTTCATAGTCAATACCCTCTTCTTGATTATAGCCTTTTGCTACAAGCCTAGCTTTGTTTCTAGTGATTACACCATTTTCATCTAGTTTGTTTCGAAAAACCCATTTCGTACCAATTATGGTATGATTTTCGGGTCTTGGCACCAAATCCCAAACGTCATTCCGTTTGAATTGGTTAAGCTCCTCTTGCATTGCCAAGGTCCAAAATTCATCCCCAATTGCTTCGGAGATGGTTGTTGGTTCAATTTGAGACACAAAAGCAGTATGTCCTAAGGTGTTCTTAAGGGAGTTTCGGGTACTTACTTTTTCTCCAATGTCGCCAATTACCTGTTCGAGAGGGTGATCTTTGATTGTCCTCCATTCGTTAGGCATTGTCGTTTCCTTCTCCAATTGTGGCGCTTCCTCCGTTGGTTGTTTCAAAATTTCGTCTTGATTTTCTTTAGGCGTTTCCTCTTGTATTTTATCTTTCAAGCTGTCTAAGATACCTGCAAGATCAAAACCGGTATCCTTTCTCGCCAAGCGAGCATTATCTTCGGCAAATACAACATGAGGGGATTCCTCCACAGTTTCGGTTCTTTTATTAAAAACCCTATATGTTTTGCTACGTGAGGAATAACCAATGAAAATTCCCTCATCGGACTTAGCATCAAACTTTCCCAATTGATCTTTGCCATTGTTATGAATAAAACATATACAACCGAATACTCTAAAATGGGAGATATTTGGTTTCCTTCCCTTGTAGAGTTCATAAGGGGTCTTCATGAGTATTGGCCTTATGACTACTCTATTTAAGATGTAGCATGCGGTACTCACGGCATCCGCCCAAAAATGTTTGGGAATCTTAGCCTCTTTGAGCATGGTTCTAGCCATCTCTTCGAGACACCTATTTTTCCTTTCCACCTCCCCATTTTGTTGTGGTGTACGTGGAGCGGAAAAGGTATGCTCAATACCGAGTTCGTCACAAAAGTCCGCAAAGAGATTGTGATCAAACTCTCCCCCATGATCACTTCTAATTGAAGTGACGGTTGTTTCCTTCTCGTTTTGAACACGCTAAAGAAAATATTTAAAATTCTGAAAAGCATCACTTTTATTGGCAAGAAATAAAGTCCAAGTAAATCTAGAATAACCATCAACAATCACAAAAGCATAACGATTTCTTCCTAGACTTTCAATCCGAGATGGTCCAAATAAATCCATGTGAAGCAATTGCAATGGTTTAGAAGTTGAAACAATATTTTTCGATTTGAAAGATGCTTTTGTTTGCTTCCTTTTTTGACAGGAATCACAGATAGAGTCATTTTCAAATTTCAAATTGGGAAGGCCAATAACTAAGTTTTGAGAAATCAATTTGTTCAAAAGATGCATGTTGATATGTGCTACTCTACGATGCCATAACCAAGTATCATCCTCTTTACTCATAAGACAATCAACATATTCGGGTGAGGAATTTGCAAGATCAACCATATAAATATTATCCACTCTAAAACCACGAAGGATAATATTAAAATCACTACGTCTAAACACTAAGCATTCATCCGAATCAAATAGGGCAAGATTTCCCTTATCACATAATTGGCTTATGCTTAAGAGATTATGCTTTAAACCTTTCACAAGTAATATATGCTTAATAGAGGAATTTTCATCCTTACCGACCGATCCGATGCCAATGATCTTTCCTTTATTGTTATCCCCAAAAATCACACTTCCTCCTTCTTTGTGTTCTAGTTGAAGGAATTTGGATTCGTCTCCCGTCATATGCTTGGAGCATCCACTATCAAGGTACCATAGTACACTTGATCCCTTCAAACATACCTACAAAACAAGTTAATGCGTTTTAGGTACCCATGCCATTTTGGGTCCTTGAGGGTTAGGCATATTATAATGATGCGATTGAGTGATATGTCTATGTCGTGTAAAGCATGCAGGGGCAATATGACCAATGCGTCTACAATAATGACAAGTCACGTTGGGGTTATGCATCCTTCTAGGTTCATAGTAACTTGATGGACGAAAATGAATTACTCTATTTCTATTGCACATTTCATGAGAACCATTTCTCCTACTATTAGTTCTAAAATGAGCAGCGTTTCTAGAGTAGTGGTCATGTCTAGATGTTCTAAGAGGTTCAAAACTCCTTCTAGTGTTTGGCCTAGAATATGCATCATTTCTAGGGTAGTCATTTCTAGGTGGGAAGTCATTTCTAGGTCTTCTAAAATGTTCAACATTTGGTCTAACATGCATATTTGTTCTAGGATTGCTCTTTCTAGGATAAGCATTTGTTTTATTAATCCTAGGTTGAACCTTAGGTGGTTGGGGTTTGGCTTCAACCTTTTCTTTAGGCTCATTCTTAAAACCTATGCTATGCTTGGTTGACTTCAAATTAACAAGGACCTCATTCAAGTTTTTGTGAGAAGAATTAAACTTATCTAAGGTACCTTTAAGTCTATCTGCCTCATTTTCGAGATGCATGCAAGAAGAGCAATTTTTAATAGAACTTTCGGGCTTGTCGGCGCTTCTTTTTCCGAAAAACTTGTTTTCCTCTTTCAGCTTCTCATTTTCTAAAACCAGTTTTTCTAAATCCTTTTCTTTTAAAGAAAGCTGTTTTTGAAAATCTTTTTCTTTTAGAGAAGCATTTTCTTTTATGCTCTTGACAGTTTTTGAAGCTTTAATAAATTCAGTATATAGCTCATCAAAAGCAGTTCGCATTTCTTCAAGAGTAAAGAAGTTTTTAGAAGAGATTTGACATACCTCATCTTGCTTGTCTTCTTGCGCCATAAGACAAAGGTTTGCGGCTTCGTCTTCTTCTTCTTCACTTGACTCATCTCCGGAGTCTCCTCCCCAAGAAATGTATGCACGTTGCTTCTTAAAAGGTTTCTTCTCCTTTTTGATGTTTGGGCAATTTGATTTGATGTGCCCGGTTTCACCGCATTCATAGCAATTTATTTGCTCGCCTTGCTTTTTGCCCTTTCGTTCATACTCCTTTCGCATGAACTTTTGAAATCTTTTGATAACGAGTCCAAACTCGTCGTCTCCGTCCTCATCAACTTGAGGTTGGCTTGTGCTTGCCTTAAGCGCTATTCTTTGCCTCCTTTGATCATCAACAAGAGGGTTAAGTATTGTAGATTCATAAGTCTTAAGGTTACCTCTTAATGCGTCGATTGTGACATTTGAGACGCCAATGGATTCTTGAATTGCGTCGGCTTTTGATCGCCATGCCGGAGTGAGACTTCTAAGAATTTTTCGAACAAGTTCTCTATCCGTGAATGTCTTCTTGAGGGCATGTAGGTCATTTACGATTATTGAAAATCGTTCGAACATTTCATCCACCTTTTCACCTTCCTTCATGTGAAATAATTCATATGCATGGGTTAGGAAATCAATTTTAGCTTCCCTTACCTGGTCCGTACCTTCGTACGTAATTTTCAGCTTGTCCCACATTTCCTTTGCCGTTGTGCAACAAGATATTTTCCTGTAATCATCAGCATTTACCGCACAATATAATAAATTAATTGCTTTAGCATTATTTTGAACCTTTCGGATATCATCCGCGTCATATTCTTCTTCGAATTGGGAACCCATTCGTTTTCAACCTTTTTGGTTGGAATTTGATTTCCCTTTGTTATCACCTTCCAGAGATGAAAGTTGTTTGCTTGAACGAAAATTTTCATCCTCTCCTTCCAGTACGTGTAGTTTGTACCGTTGAATAGAGATGGTCGTGTGGAGCATTGTCCTTCATCAATTCCTGCAAAAGAGTCACGAGTAGAAGCCATGGATGGTTCTCTCAAACTGTTAAGTCTTCAGAGAGTTGGGCTCTGATACCAATTGTTAGATAATACGCTTAACGCTAGAGGGGGGGTGAATAGCGTTATAATAAAATTTAGCGTAAACTTGCGGAAATTAAAATTTGCAGGAAATAATTAAGTGCGTTAAATAAATAAAATGAAAGAACGCACCGAAGTATTCTGGTTCACCACAACACGTGGCTAGTCCAGTCCCCGAGAGACTCTCTCGAGATTTTCCACTAACTTGTCAAGCTTACGGGTGCTCAACAAACCTTTACAACTTAAGCATGGAGGAAAAAAAAGGCTACGCAACGTTATTTGAGCGGACAAGAGTTGGAGTCCAAGAAGTTCAAGACAAGATCGAGAGAAGCAATGAAAATAAATGAAGACCTTTTGTTGATTCTTATATTGTCTTTATTGTGATCTTGATCCGACTTTAAGTTTGAGTCTTGGCTTCTCTCATAAAATGATTTTACAATGCATATCATAAAATGATTTTACAATATATGCATATCATAAATGATTTTACAATATATGCATATCATAAGTGATTTTACAATATATGCATATCATAAATGGTTTTACAATATATGCATATCACAAATGATTTTACAATATATGCATATCATAAATGGTTTTACAATATATGCATATCATAAATATTTTTATTTGTGATAAAAATATTTTTATTGGTTTTAAATGTTATATAATAAATATTTTCAATACATTTAAAACAAAATGATTTTAAATGTTTTTATTAATTCGGAATGGTCATTACAATTGTTTTTCATGTTTAAGATATTTATAATATTTTATATCTTCAAACAAAGCTTTGAAAAACATTTTATAACTTATTTTCAATAAGTTAGTTGGTTTAAAATCGGACCATTTTCCGCAGGGTCAGATAGTCGAATATCTGATATTGGATAGTCGACTATCCTGATGACCGTTGCCAAGATAGTCGAATATCCATATCAGATAGTCGACTATCCTTGTGACCGTTGCCAAGATAGTCGAATAACCATATCGGATAGTCGACTATCTAACAGATTTCAGAATCTGTATTTATGATCATAGCAACGGCTAGGAGTGATTTTGGAGCTATAAATACACCTCAAAATCACTCATTAAACACACAACTTCTGATCAAAAACATTCTTAAGCTTTTATACATTTCCATTATCATTTATTGATCATTTTTTCATATTTTGAAAGCCAAGGTCTTGAATTTATTGTTGTGTTCTTGAGCGTATTTGTTTACTCATATCCACTCTATTAAGAGAGTCTTGTTTAAGTGAGTGCTTAGTATTTTTTGTACACTTGAAGAGAATTGTTATTCTCTTGTTGTAAGAAGGAACTTGTGTTTCCTTGGTTGAAGTCTTGGAGTGTTGTATCTCCGAGCAAAGGTGTTGAGGCTTGTGTCCTCTGGTTGTAAAGGTTTGTTAGGCACCCGTAAGCTTAACAGTGAAGTCTTGGGGTGAGGTATCCTCGAGCAAGTGAAGTCTTAAGGTGTAGTATCCTTGAGCAAGTGTAACGGTTTGTTAAGCACCCGTAAGCTTAACGAAGTTAGTGGAAATCTCGAGAGAGTCTCTCGGGGACTGGACTAGCCACAGGTTGTGGTGAACCAGGATACATCGGTGCGTTCATTCTTGTTTATTTACTTATCGCACTTATTTATTTCCTGCAATTTTTCAAATTCCGCAAGTTTACGCTATTCACCCCTCCCCCTCTAGCGTTAAGCGTATTATCTAACAGACTTATGTGTTATAGGGATCGAAATGCAAATTTTATAGTTCAGATAGCTTCGTTAGGTGATTTGGGGCTTAGGAGTGTGTCCGAAATATTTTTATGATGACTAGTGTAGAATTTAGCTTGAATTGGCAAAATTAGTATTTTGGCAAATTCCGGTTTATAGGTGAGATTTTGATCCGAGGGTCGGAATGGAATTACGAGAGTTTCTGTAGCTTTGTTATATCATTTTGGACTTTTCTGCAAAATTTGAGGTCATTCGGACTAGTTTTGACGTATTTCGGCATCGTATGTGAAATTTGAAAACATTCTTGGATTTAAGGCTCAATTAATTTATTTTGATGTTAATTTGGCGATTTGATCGCTCGAGCTAGTTCGTGCGATGGCTTAGAGTCAGTGTGCATATTTGGTTTGGAGCCCCGAGGGCTCGGGAGTGTTTTGGAGGTGTCTCAGAGTAATTTCGGACTTAGAAAAATATGCAGAAATTGCAGGAAAATTCTGCTGTGAACAGTACCCGTGAACAGTGCCCCCGAAATTTCTGGACAGATCATTATTTTTCTGAAAATGGGAGTCATCCCATTTTCCATTTTTGGACCAAGGGAGCTCGGGTGAGGCGATTTTTTGAGAGATTTTCAAGTAAGACATCGGGATAAGTGTTCTTGACTCAATTTTGGGTGTATAACTCGAATCTACTGCAAGTATTGGTGTCTAGTTTGAGAATTTTGTTTAAAAGGGTAGAAAACCTCTTGGATATAAATGATGATTTGAGGGGTCAAATAAACTCTGATTTTTGTGAAATTGATATGCGTAGATCGTGGCAAGATAAGGAATATTTTGATGTAAAAATTTCTGGATTTCGAGACGTGGGCACGGGGCTCGCTTGCAAATTTCGTAATTTTCGATATTTTTCGAGTCGTTTCGATTGGATTATATTCCCTTAGCATATTGTAATGTATTGCTCTAAATTTGGATAGATTCGACGCCCGTGGAGGTTGTTTTGAGGGGCAAAGGCGTCGCGGGCTAGAGATTTCACCAGTTCGAGGTGAGTAATACTTGTAAATGATATCCTAAGGGTTTGAAACCCCAGATTTACACATCATAGTGTTGTATTGAGGTGTAGAGAACCGTTGGAGACTGTGACTTGGTCCGTCCCGGTTGTTGATTTTACCGCAAATTTGACTGAAATTATTTGTTATCATCATAATTTGGGCTGATTGCCATGTTTGGGCTTCGTGCCAACTATGTGAATTCTTCGGGGATTCAGATTATCGTTTTTAGCATATGTTGCATATCATTTGATTCCAGTCCCAGATTTTAATACTGTTTTGCAAACTCAGCCATGCTTCTAAGTTTTGAAAACTCATATGATATTTTAAATGTTATTTCGGGCTGAGAATACTATTTTATAAATACCCAAGGGGCTTATGATATTTTTTGAAATATTATGGGTGGCTCGGGCTGCGCGCAGCAGTAGGAACTTGAAACAGTGGTAACAATGGCACTGTATGATGTAACTTGAAACATTATGGCTGGCTCGAGCTGCGCGCCGCATCAAGAACTTGAAACAACTGTAACAATGGCATTATATGGTATAAATTGGTCAAGTATCATTGGCTGACAAGTCAGGTAACATTGACTGACCAGTATATTGCGCTTGGGCTGTAGGAACCCCTCCGAAGTCTGTACACACCCAAGTAAGCGCCGTTGACGTTAAATGATTATGGGTGGCTCGGGGTGCACGCCGCTGCGGGTACAGGAATGTACCATCATATGCATTGCATTGCATCCATGCATTTGTTCCTATTTGTACTACTTGTCATGACATTCAGCACTCCCATTTCATTGGCATCCATGCTACTTCTTGCACTGTTTACCAGATACCCTGGTGTTATTTGTTAATGGAGTGTTGTGCCCGAGAGACTGATGTTGTACTTTGTGAGTCGGGAGTGAGCCCATGGGGCTGATACTGTACGGAGAGGTTGATATTGAGCCTGAGGGGCAGATTTCTGATAATTCCCTACTTATTGAAGTTATTTTCGCAATTGTTGAAAAGGAACATTTTTAAAAGAGGTTTTTACTGAGCCTAGACGTTTTCCAAAGTATCTTCACAATTTTATTGTTTCTCCTTGGAAAGGGTTGTAATGTTCTATATAGCATAATGGAGTGCCTTACGTGATTTCTTACTTTCAGCTATTATTTTATTTTATTACCACTGAGTTGGAAGTACTCACTTTACTTCCTGCACCTTGCGTGCAGTTGCAGGTATTGTTCACCCGGTAGTGGGTTATTAGCGGACTGAGGGTATACTATCGTAGCTGAGCAAGGTGATCGTCAGCGCTCACGGCAACGTAATTCTCCATTGATTCTAAATTCCATTCTGTATATTGCTGGTCTTGCATTAGTATTTAGATTCTTTAGATGCTCGTGACTTGTGACACCCCAATTTGGGCCGTGTTGGGTTGTATTCTGCGAAATCATTTTATTTAATTATCTTAATACTGTTTAATTCAGGTATACATATATTGTTGAAAAGGTTGTTTAAAATGGTTGGCTGGCCTTGTCTTCACGAGAGGCTCCATCACGACCGGGTTTGTGATTTGGGTCGTGACAAGTTGGTATCAGAGCCTAGGTGACTAGGTCTCACGAGTCATGAGCAGGTTTAGTAGAGTCTCGCGGATCGGTACAGAGACGTCTGTATTTATCTTCGATAGGCTGCAGAACCTTTTGGACAAACTTCACATTCTTGAATTCTTATCGTGCGTCCTTGATTCAGCTTGAAAGGAAACTCTTGAAATTCCTTTCGCGTGATTGTGTGCACGAACGAGCGCTCAGTACCAGATGTGCCTCAATGGCTTTTGATTCCCTGATCGAGGGGCGAAGTGTAACCTTTGTGAGTTGAATTAGGCCAGTTTGGAGGACTTGAGGTCGAATCTTTGCCAATGGCTTGAGCACTAAAGTGCTGATTTTGTGAGAAAGTGCTTTGAACTCATATGTTCATTATTGTCCTTATTAGCCGGAGTGGCGAATGAATATCCACGTGATTAGTAATGTGTATGACAGTGGAAGGCATACAAAATATTAACTAAAGGTAAAGCTAATGGGTAATTAGCTTATGAAGGGAAGCTATTTGTCATACTAGTTAGATAAGTCTGGGAGTTGAGATCGCTTCTATAAATGTATTATGACGAAATCGTTGAGTCGAGGAGACCATCTTGAAGGTCGAAAATATTGAAGAAAGAATATGTTCTTACCCAATTGAACAACCCAATAATGGAGGATTGAAATGTATTTTTCTATGTCTTATGATTTGAGTAGGTGCAACGCACGTCCATGTATCAATTTTGTTAATATAATACATATAGTATTGAGATTAATGTTGTTGATATATATTGTGATGCTTTGTCAAGTTGTGGACTTGTTGTTAGGATTGTTTTGGTGATTTTCTGGCAGGTGGATAGGCCCAATTACAAAGGAAACTCTGCCGAAATTTTTGAAAAATTTGGGACTTAATAAAAATTTTATCGCCTAAAGAGTGGGCAGAAGAGTTAAAATTTTCGATGATTCGTGTTTCCACAAGCTTATGAAGGAGTGAGTTTAATCTCACCATGGTATTACGGCAGCAATACAGTATATGTGTTGTGATCTACGGCTTCGAGCCAAGTTGGGGAGTTTTCTATTATTAGATAATTGTACGGTCATGTGCTATGTTGGTTCCGGTTCGAGGCATGCTGGTGAATCAGCTCTGGTTGCGAAAATTGGTCCGAAGATGGCACGTGTGAGAGAGAACTTTGACAAAGGCTACATGGTGCTTCATAGAAGTGTGAGAATCACGGTATGTCTTAAGCTGTCATTGGTAAAGAATGCTCGGTGCATGGAGCAGGAAGATGTTTGGTTGTATTGGAATGAGGTCATATCCTGCGGTGTCAGAGTGCTAATGAGGCAAGATGGTTATGTTCCTTGGATAAGGTGAATTTCAGTTTGAATAAGAGTAAATGACTTGAGAGAATGGTTCTAATATGTTCGAGAGTCGTGTAATAGTGGCTTTGATCTAAGTGGGGGAGTCCCACCACTTACGATTGAGTTGCATGGTTAATTACGTACGTGAATTCTGGTTATTGGTGTATTGATGGGTTATTGTAGCTACGTAAAAGGACCATGAGTGGTACTTTGAGTAAATGAATTGTTAGATGCATGTTATAGTTAGCTTTATTGGCTCATGTTCAGACTTGAGGGAAGATTCATGATTTATGCCTCGTATAGGTGCAAGCTTCGAGGGAAGTGATTCCGTTGGGTGCTTTATCGAGATGGTATTCATATGTTATAAAATTCAGTAGAGTTGGTTGCATTCGAGTCCAAGTTAGAGCTGGGTGACTCTCAATAGCGGTCCTAGTTAATTCAAGAGGTAAAGTGTGGTGCCTAATGATTTTGAGTCTATAAGTACGATTAAGAGTCAAGCTTTTGAAGCAGCTTATGAAGAAAGGCATAGAATGTTCTCTGATTTTTTGAGTTGGGATGTAGCATTTGAGAGACATGAAATGGTCATGGTATTTGAGACAACATGATCTCGTGATTTAAGGTCACTCGGGGTGAGTGCGGTTGAAATAAGTTAGGTGTTAAAGGGAGGTATTATTATTTCTAAGGCAATCAAGGATAAATTGGAAGGAAGTAGATTGATTAGCCATAGTTGAGTTGGCATATTGGTGTTAGTGATCGATTCGTTAAGCGTGATCGAGTTATGCATGTGATTGTGGCGGTGCGTGTGAGGCTTGTCGGCCGCAGTGATTGATGTTATTCCGAAGCATTCTTTTGTTAGGGCCTATTATGAGTAGGTGGATACCAGAAAGTGTTATGGTGGCTTGGACAACTACTTAGAGATTGGCATATTCGACGATTATGAGAATTCGCCTGTATGTTGCTATAGTTCTCCTGAAGTGAGTTAAATGGAAAGTCGTATGTGATAAAGTATTAGTCTATCGGGGGTTCCGGAGTTGTGATGGAAATCGCGTCTATTGTATATTATCACGTGAGGTGCAGTGAGTGGTATGAAATTTGAAGTAAGGACCAAGGTTGCAGTTTGGTCAATGAATGTGATGTCACGATATTATATGAGCAGGATATGAGTTTCAGTGTTTTGAGTAAAATGGGTATTGACGTCAGTATCACCTAAGATCGGTGTTCTGTGAGAAAGGTTTTGCATCCTGGTTAGGGATTCTTGATCGCTTTTCAGCGTTAGTACAGCCGGTGGTTTGAATGTGCAGATCCATTAATTATTTCGGACGATGGTGGGAGCTTGTCCCACAGGAATATTGTATAAGTGTGACATTAGTCACTTGATTAATTAGAAATTTAAACCAACTATGAGGATTTTGGTAATATCATCCATTTGAGAATTTATGCTTGGAGGACACTCTGCTTATTGGGTTATGGACCTATGAAATATTATTTTCCTAGCTTGGCACGATCAGGATCGACTTGAGGTCGGTGGATAGATTTAAATTTGGAAGTGAGCCTAACGTCAGGCCAGTTGTGTTTATTTCAGCTCTGCGCTCTTTATGAAAGGATAGTCACAGTCTTATTTCGTGGTCAGCTAATTTATGTAAAGATATATTGTGCCATATGAGTTATGAGACGGCTTGGTAAATTCCTTATGTGTTGAGGTTCCGCTCAGCGGTGATAATATATGAGCGGGATGGCTCTTGAAACTTAGATCATGTATCGCACCTCAGTTGTTCTTGAGTTTGTAGCCAATAGAGCTATATGTTTCCTTGGGAATGGTATTATGTACCTTAGTATGTTTATGACCGATATCCGGTGTTTTGATGTGATGAGCTTTTGAGCTCGACGTATATCTGCTTATGTGAGTTCTATATGTGGATCGGGTGGCACGCCGCCATGGGTAACTTGTTTGGATCGGGTTGCGCACCGCGATAGTACGATGTTCAGTACAGTCCCCCATATTTTCTTTTGTGTGTTCTGTTTCCCTATTTTCTGAGGAAGTCTATGTTAGTGTGCGGGTTGAGTATTTCCTCCTAGAGTTTGTCTTCCTTTTGTATCGCGTTCAAATTGATAGCATACTGGCACATTTTGGCATCTTGTGGGATTGTTGATTATGTCTAAGATGGCTTATTTCCTGAGCAGTTCGTACAGGGTGAGACGAGGTTACTAGACTTGGGGTCAGTGCAAACTGATTATATGAAGTATATTATAGAGCAAAGATCATTCTTTGGTTCGGTACAAGGTAATGGAACTCGTCAAGAGTATGGATCCACTGAATTGTTGATTCAGCAGTTGGTTATGAATTTCGGCACATCTCTTCAGTCGTATCGGTGTTGTAAAACCTAGAGCAAGACATGTGTAGGTCATGAGATGCAATGGGAGCACCGGATTTTTGGAATTTCGACTATTATGTTTAAATAATGTTATTGTGGTCCTATGAGTAAAGTGATGCAAAGTGTGAATTCAACAAAGTTATGCATTAATGTTTGGGCATAGCGTGTGGAGATTGATATGGTGGTCGTATGATGGAAACAGACTTGGCAGGAAATTCAGGATGTTGGAATTTGGACTAATGGCTTATTTTCTTGAATAAAGAATTATATCTACAAAACTATCAAGCTAATGTGATCAACTGAGTAGTGGTAGCACGGGAAGGTGCATTATGTGTTAAACAAGTTATTTCACACTACATCATTGTAGTTCTCAGCACGTTCGAGGACGAACGTATGTTTAAGAGGGGGAGATTGTAATGACCCGACTGATCGTTTTGAGCTTTGGCGCGTCATTCAGTAGTTTGAGGCCATGAGCAGCTTAATCTCAGGTATATTGACTTGTGCGTATGGTCAGAATTAAAATTCAGGAAGTTTGGAGTCAAATCTAAATGGAAATTCTCATTTTGAAAGATTAAAGTTGAAGAAATGAACTAGGATTGGATTTTGAGTAGATGACCTTGGAATCGGGATTCGAAGGTTCCAGCAGGTTCGTATGATGATTTTGGACTTGGGCTTATGCCCGGATCGGGTTTTGGATAACCCGGGAGAATTTTGGCGACTATTGTGGAAGATAGCATTTTAGAAGAAATTGCATCAGTTTGGCTTAAAATGCATTTCAGTGTTATTAATGTTCGTTTGGGATTTTGAGACTGAGAGTAGCTCCGTATGGTGATTCTGGATTTGGGAGCGCGATCGGAAGTGAATTCGGAGGTTCGTAGGTCATTTTAAAGTCATTTGGCTAAATATAGAAATTTGAAGGTTTTTGAGAAAATTCGATCGGAAGTGGAAATTTTGATATCAGGGTCGAAATGCGATTCCGAAAGTTGGAACAAGTCCGTAATATCAAATGTGACTTGTATGCAAAATTTGAAGTCATTCCGGAATGATTTTGGTAAGGTTTGAGACACTTAGTCTCTTTTAAGGAAGCTTAAGTTAGAAAGGTCAACCGGATATTTACTTAAGTGTTAGAGGGCTCGAAATGCGAATTTTATGGTTCGGATAGCTTCGTTAAGTGATTTGGGACTTAGGAGTGTGTCCGGAATATTTTTGTGATGAGCGGTGTAGAATTTAGCATGAATTGGCAAAGTTAGTATTTTGGCGAATTCCGTTTGATAGGTAAGATTTTTATTCGATGGTCGAAATGGAACTACAAGAGTTGTTGTTGCTTCGTTATATCATTTTGGACTTGTCTGCAAAATTTGAGGTTATCCGGACTAGCTTTGACGTATTTCAGCGTCGGATGTGAAATTTGAAATAATTCTTGGATTTAAGGCTCAAATCATTGATTTTGATGTTATTTTGGCAATTTAATCACTCGAGCAAGTTCGTGTGATGTTTTAGAGTCAGTGTGCATATTTGGTTTGGAGCTCTGAGGGCTCAAGAGTGTTTGGAGGTGTCTCGGAGTGATTTCGGACTTAGAAAAATATGCAGAAATTGCAGAAAAATTCTGCTGTGAACAGTATCTGTGAACACTACCCATGAACAGTGCAAGTGAATACTGCCCGACGCGTGAACAGTGCCCCCTAAATTTCTGGACAGATTATTATTTTTCTGAAAATGAGAGTCATTCCATTTTCCATTTTTGGACCAAGGGAGCTCGGGTGAGGCAATTTTTCGAGAGATGTTCAAGTAAAACATCGGGGTAAATGATCTTGACTCAATTTTGGTTGTATAACTCGAATCTATTGCAAGTTTTGGTGTTTAGTTTGAGAATTTTGTTAAAAAGGATAGAAAACCCTCTTGGATAGAAATGATGATTTGAGGAGTCAAATGAACTCCGATTTTTGTGAAATTGATATGTATAAACTCGTGGCGAGATAAGGAATATTTTGATGTAAAAATATCTGGATTTCGAGACGTGGGCCCGGGGCTCGGGTTTTGCAAATTTCGTGATTTCGATATTTTTCAAGTCGTTTCGATTGGGTTATATTCCCTTAGAATATTGTGATGTATTTGCTCTAAATTTGGATAGATTCGACGCGCGTGGAGGCTGTTTTGAGGGGCAAAGGCGTCGTGGGCTAGAGATTTCACCGGTTCGAGGTGAGTAATACTTGTAAATGATATCCTAAGGGTTTGAATCCGCAGATTTGCACATCATAGTGATGTATTGAGGTGACTTGCATGCCGGATATGAGCGTGGGGTATAGCACCATTGGAGACTGTGACTTGGTCCGTCCCGGTTGTTGATTTTACTGCGAATTTGATTGAAATTATTTGTTATCATCATAGTTTGGGTTGATTGCCATGTTTAGGCTTCGTACCAACTATGTGAATCCTTCAGAGATTGAGATTACCGTTTTTAGCATATGTTTCATATCATTTGATTCCAGTCCAAGATTTTAATACTGTTTAGCAAATTCAGCCATGCTTCTAAGTTTTGAAAACTCAAATGATATTTTAAATGTTATTTCGGGCTGAGACTACTATTTTATAAATGCCCAAGGGGCTTATGATATTTTTTGAAATATTATGGGTGGCTCGGGCTGCGCGCAACAGCAGGAACTTGAAACAGTGGTAACAATGGCACTGTATGATGTAACTTTAAACATTATGGCTGGCTCGAGCTGCGCGCCGCAGCAGGAACTTGAAACAACTGTAACAATGGCACTATATGATATAAATTGGTCAAGTAACATTGGCTGACAGATCAGGTAACATTGACTGACCAGTATATTGCGCTTGGGTTGTAGGAGCCCCTCCGGAGTCTGTACACACCCCAGTGAGCACCATCGACGTTCAATTATTATGGGTGGCTCGGGCTGTACGCCGCAGCGGGTACTGGAATGTACCATCATATGCATCGCATTGCATCCATGCATTTGTTCCAATTTGTACTACTTGTCATGACATTCAGTACTTCCATTTCATTGGCATCCATGCTACTTCTTGTACTGTTTACCAGATACCCTGGTGTTATTTGTTAATGGAGTGTCGTGCCCGAGAGGCTGATGTTGTACTTTGTGAGTCGAGAGTGAGCCCATGGGGCTGATACTGTACGGAGAGGTCGATATTGAGCCTGAGGGGCAGATTTCTGATTATTCCCTACTTATTGAAGTTATTTACATAACTGTTGAAAAGGAATATTTTTAAAAGAGGTTTTTACTGAGCCTAGATGTTTTTTAAAAGATCTTCACAATTATTGTTTCTCCTCAGAAAGGGTTGTAATGTTCTATGTAGCATGATGGAGTGCTTTACGTGATTTCTTACTTTCAGCTATTATTTACTTTTGTTACCGCTGAGTTGGAAGTAGTCGCTTTACTCCCTGAACCTCGCGTGTAGTTGCAGGTACTGTTCACCCGGTAGCGGGTTGTTAGCGGACTGAGGGTATACTATCGTAGCTGAGCAAGGTTACCGTCAGCATTCACGACACCGTAATTCTCCATTAATTCTAAATTCCATTCTATATATTGCTGGTCTTGTATTAGTATTTAGAATCTTTAGAGGCTCGTGACTTGTGACACCCCAATTTGGGCTGTGCTGGGTTGTATTCTGCGAAATCATTTTATTTAATTATCTTGAAACTGTTCAATTCATGTATATATATATATATATATATATATATATATATATATATATTGTTGAAAAGGTCGTTTAAACTGGTTGGCTGACCTTGTCTTCACGAGAGGCGCTATCACGACCGGGTTTGGAATTTGGGTCGTGACAAGATGATATGATGGGATACCCTCAGAGGCTTGATAATATTATGAACGCATTTGCCCATGCATGGTAAACAGTTTATACACATATGCATGACATTATAATATTAAATAATTCACATAGCTATTCAGATATACATGTTGAGTCTTTTACTCCATGTTTCTCTCATGTCTATTGTTTACTAATTTTCATTCCTTACATACTCGGTATATTATTTGTACCAACATCCTTTTTGCCCGGGGACACTACGTTTCATGCCCGCATGTCCCGATAGACAGGACGAGTCCTCCAAGTAGGCGATCAACTTAGTGAAAGATTTTGGTGCACTCCATTTGCTCCGGAGTTGCTTGTTTGGTCAGTATGATTTAGATGTCTATTGTTTGGTATGAGTGCGCTCTGTCCCGACCTTTCTGACAATTATGTATTCTTAGAGGCTTATAGACAAATTTCATATATGTAAAAGATTGTATGGCCTTGTCGGCCTATGTTCAGTGTACGAATGGTTATTTTGGTCTTAGAGGCCCATACGTCTTATGTATAAGTCGGTATTACATATTAGATTCTACCTATTTCATGATAGACTCTTCGACTCAGTTATCTATGATTGTATAATACGAAAAGATACGTTGTGTTGGTAATCGACTGAATAAGTTACCGAGTGTCTATCACGGCCCTTCGATTTAGGTTGTGACAATAAACTAGAACAGTTGGAGTAGTAGCTTTCTTATTCAGGCATTGACTTTTGGGACATATCATTATTTGCTTATTGAATTGATTGATTATTTGCTTCATTTGGTTAATTTAGTGCTCTTTGTTGTGTTTAGTCACATTAAAATAAAGATAATTTTATCACTTCTATACAGTTCATTCAAAGATTATCAACAACAACAACAACAACAGCAACCCATTATAATCCCGCAGGTGGGGTCTGGGGAGGGTAGAATGTACGCAGACCTTATCCCTACCCCGAGGGACAGAGAGGTTGTTTTCAGGAGACCCTCAGCTCAAGAAAGCACCAAGTGACGATATATTAGTACTATGGATAGACTCATAATAAAATAATATAATTACACATTATAACATGAAATAACCTAAAATAGAAAAATAACAGCAATATAAGAAAATATAGGAAATATGAGAAAGATGGGAGGTAAACTAATAACCAACATATAAAGCCATGCATCAGTAGCTGATCAATAGCATCCTAAGTCTACCACCTAACTGGTTTGTCTCACTCTAGTGCGCAGTAAAAATATTCACAACTTCCCATAGCCTACAACCCTAATGTTCAACCTCCACAATTCCCTGTCTAGGGTCATGTCCTCAGTAATCCTAAGTCGCGCCATGTCTTGCCTGAGCACCTCTCCCCAATTCTTCTTAGGTCTTCATCTACCTCTCCTCATGCCCGCCACCGCCAATTGCTCACACCTCCTTACAGGTGCATCAGTGCTCCTCCTCTAAATGTGCCCAAACTACCTTACTCTTGCTTCCCGCATCTTGTCCTCTATGGGGGCCATGCCCAACCTCTGTCGAGTCTCTACATTTCTAATCTTATCCATCCTTGTATACCCTCACATACACCACAACATCCTCATCTCTGCTACTTGCATCTTATGGATTTGTAAGTTCTTAACCGGCCAACACTCGGTACCATACAACATGGCGGGCCTAACTACCGCTCTATATAGCATACCTTTAAGTAACAGTGGCACTTTTTTGTCACACAAGACTCCCGTTGCTAACCTCCAGTTCATCCATCCCACCCCTATACGATGTGTGACATCCTTGTCGATCTCCCTAATCCCCTGAATAACTGACCCAAGGTACTTGAAACTAACCCTCTTAGGGATGGCTTGATAGTCAAGCCTCACTTCCATTCCCGAGTCCATCGGCTCGACCCCAAATTTGCATTCGAGGTATTCCGTCTTTGTCCTGCTCAACCTGAAACCTTTAGACTCAAGGGCCTGTCTCCAAACCTCTAACCTCTTCTTGACGCCGCGTCGAGTCTCGTCAATTAGGACTATGTCATCAGCAAATAGCATGCACCATGGCACCTCCCCTTGAATATTATGCGTAATGGCATCCATCACCAGGGCAAATAGGAAAGGGCTGAACGCTGACCCTTGGTGCAACCTCGTAACAACCGGTAAATGCTCGGAGTCGCCTCCTACTGTCCTAACTCGAGTCTTAGCTCCATCATACATGTCTTTATTCACCCTAATGTATGCAACCTGAACCCCTTTAGCCTCTAAGCATATCCATAAGACCTTCGTAGGTACCGTGTCATATGCTTTCTCTAGATCGATAAACACCATTTGGAGATCCTTCTTCTTATCCATGTATTGTTCCACCATCCTCCTAATAAGGTGGATAGCTTCTGTGGTAGATTGCCCCTGCTTGGACCCAAACTGGTTGTCTGAAATAGACACCGTCCTCCACACTCTCATTTCTACCACTCTCTCCCAGACTTTCATAGTATGACTCAATAATTTGATACCCCTGTAATTGTTACAGCTCTGGATATCGCATTTGTTCTTATACAATAGAACCATTGTACTTCAGCTCCACCCTTCAGGCATCCTATTAGTCTTGAATATAACATTAAACAACCCAATAAGCCATTCAAAGATTATCAAGTCATTACTCATATAAAAAAGAGTGAGTGGAAGCAGCTGACAGTCGTCATATGTGCTTGCTAAAGGGTATTCTAGTCAGTTCATATTGCATCTAAATTTGGCCGAAACCTAACGCGTGTACTTTAGTATGACAGATAGGTCACTCTCTATCTTTATTTGTTCCTCTTATTTGTTTTTCTCTATCGCTCAGAATTCCTCCTCTGATTTCTTTCTTTGTTTCAACTTTCAAGTGCCAAACCAGTACAGAATTCCGACGAAATCTCTTCCAATCTTGTCTGTTGCGGTGTAATTTCTGAGGTTAGTTATGTTTGGCTTGGAATTTCGCTTCGCCTGCCCCAACTTTTGTATACTTCCATGAGAATAAGGGTCTTATATGTGTTTGAGAAAAAAAATTTAATGCATTGGAATTTCTATTCGATTTCTGCGAAGAATAATCTGATAATTTTATTTTGGATAATTTTGATTTGATTTTGGGTAAATGGTGCGCCTAGCAGTGATGGATTTTGAGTTTCTTTCGTGTGATATTTGGTTAAAAGAGAATTCTATTTCCATCTCTTTATAATTTGTTCTGCTTCGTCAAGTTTACTGCTGTGTTGATTTATTTGATAGGTTTTAGCATAGTTCAGAATTCCACAATCTTCTTCTTCGTTGTAAGAAAAAATTAGGGTTTGGATGGTGCATTAGTGATTTATCTGTGGTACTTTAGTATGACAGACATGTCACTCTCTATGTCTATCTGTTCATCTTCTTTGTTTTTCTTCGATTTGTATCTTCCTCAGAAGAATTAAATAGGTAATTTAAAAGTGCAAAATTAAATTTGCTGTGCTTTTTCTCTCTTCGCTCAGAATTCCATAGCCTTCTTCTTCGCTGTAGGAAAGAATTAGTGTTTGCGTTGCATTTTTGTAGTCCATCAGTTCCTAGACTGACATAATCAAATGTTTAACGGTCACCACTGATCTTCGCTCAGAATTCCTTTGGCTTCTGTTTCTTCGTTGTAATAGAAAATTAGGGTTTTGCAGTTCAGTAGTTGCTCAATTGACGTAATCATATGGCTGAAAGGTTAGTTTACTGTTTTATCTCTTGTTATTATATGTGACTGGTTGTTTTATTTTTGGGTTCTTCCTAATTTGTTGCTCGAAATTAAATTGTAGTATGAAATTCAAAAATACCTAGAAAAGAAATTGGGATTTCCTTAGACTATCTAAGGAAACACAGAATCTGAGACGGAGTTGAAATATGTCTCTGTATATAAATTATTGGCGAAGTTTCCTCAGAATTTTACGTGAAGGCTTCACTAAAAGCCTTAGTTCAGAGTTAAAAGCTTAGAATTTCCCCAAAGAATACAAGTAATGTAGACATCAAATGTACCTTCTCATATTAGTTCGGATCTCTTTTTGATTCAACAAATGATTGATTTTGTTGGACTGTTGTTAAACAAAGTTACAAATTAGTCAGGAATGACTTGAAAAGTACAGAAACCAAAGAGTGAATTTTAGTAACTTACTCTACTCAAATGGAGTATAGGTCAAGATGATTTTTATACATCTTTGCTTTGACCTGTAGCGTCTATCTAACTTATTTCACATTAATGGTTTATGTCCAAATCACTTCTATTTGGCAACAAGTGATATAACTGATAAAATGATTTATAGCTGATTAGCATAGCTATGCCATAACTCGAATAGCTTTGAATTTCTTGTCATCTTTCATTGGTCTACAAATTACTACATCTTTCTAGAGAAAGTTTCTCTGTTGTTCACAAGTCATTCATCTCCAAATTTCACCTTATAAAGTAAAATAGGTACCATTTGTTTTTATGGTACTTATTCACTTTGTTCCTGAACTGTCTGGTCATGGTACATGGTTTGGTAGTATTCTTCTCTATTGAGTTGTATATTGTAGGTGGGATATTCATATAGATTAGCTTATTTGTATTGATCTCTCCCCCTGTTACAAGATATTTTCATTGATAAACTTGTGATGCATAACAATTAATTTTTTTAAAATAGATTTATTTTTTTGGGGCTTCTGTAATGTGTTTCCTTTTTCTGCACATCTAAAGGTACAACTTCCCTATGGAAAGAAATACCGAAGCTACTACCAACAAGTCCAAAAATGAATCCAAGGTAAAAACATTTATTTTTCCCTAATGATAAAATTTGTTTTGTCAATTTATGATTTATTGATCTTGTGTTTGTTTGTAATGAAGATTTGGAGGGAAAGGGCGATGTCTATTTTGGAACTTGTATTTTCAAAGGCCATATTTGGCAAAATATTTGTTATATTGGTTTACCAATGCTCTGTGCCTCCGATATATGTATCTTGAGAATTCAAATTTTCTAACGCATTGAAATAATTGTTAAAAGTTAATTCGTGAGTTAGCAGTTGAAACATTTACAAAAGCAAATGAGAAAGAATAAAGTTTCTTCTTTTCATTCTCTTGAGGTTACTAATAGTGTTGCTATGGCAGAGATTCTTTTTCATATTTTCAATAATTTCCTCTATTCAACTTAAAACTATTTGTAATTTGAAATAATTTGTACTTCTTCCTAATACGTTTAGTAATTTGACTATTTTCTGTATAAGTTACCAATAAATAATTAGAAGCTTCGTCTATCGTTGTGGTCTTCTTTCTATTGTACACTAAAACCATAGTCAGTGTTCAAAGTTTCATGCCATATACAAAAACTAATTCTATACTAAGAAACAATTAGAGTATTAATTCGTTCGCTTTCCAGCATTACCAGTATTGAATTTTTTGTTTTGGTCGTCATCTTAATTGCCTAAAATAACAATTACACACTTTGAACTATAATTCTCGATATCTATTTGTAGAACATTTCATATATAAAAATCGTTGTTATTGCAGATTTGATGTTAAAGTTTTATAAATTGCTTGAATCGCAAATGTCAACTGTTAAAAAGTATTTACGATTAGCTTATGTCTGCAGAAAATGAAGCAACAGTACTCAACAAAAACTGTCTCTAAAATTAATCGTAGGAGACGTGATCTATACAAACAGTTATCAGTTGATAAAAAAGAATTGCTTTTAACGTGCCGCCGATCAAAAAAACTTGAATTAAAAAAGGATCCGATTGCGCTGCTTGAATATACTAAACAAGCTGTTGGGCTTACAGAAAAAACTTTGGCGATAATCGAGGCACCAAGCGTTGTTGGGAAAGGTTAGAAACCAAAAAAGATTTATTTGAGCAAACGACACATCTACATATACAGTATTTGTAGATAGAAATATATGCATGTATATATGTGTTCTTCGTTGTGATCGTACTTAAATATAATTTGCTCTTGCTAAACACATTTGGATTTTCATATTAGCAGGTATATCTTCAGTTGTGGGGGTAGTAGTTGATTGTCACAAAGGAAAAAATATTACTGATCACTTCTCCGTTTTTGAACATGGTAAGTGATTGAAAATATGTTTTCCCAGCTTGCATTGTACTCCCTTTTAATATATTACAACAACAACAACAACTACCCAGTATACTCCCACCAGGTGGGGTCTGGGGAAGGTAATATGTAAACAGCCTTACCCCTACCCAAAAGGGCAGAGAGGCTGCTTCCAAGCGACCCTCGGCGCATAGGACAGAATGAAAAGCTGCATTGGAAAACAAAGATAAAGTTAGGAACCAAGGCAAGACAAAACACAATAACAAAACAAAGCATAAGTAATCCTGCAGAAATAACGTAAATGATTATGTAAACATAAGAAACATAAATACCGTCGCATGCGACAATAACAAGCGACAACTATCATATTACCAACCAAGAGGGGACCTACGCTAAAACACTAGTCATCTACGGGTAACCCTACTATCCCACACCCAACCCCGGGTGGGGCGAACGAAGGACTCTAAGAGCCCCTAGCCTGCAACCCTGATCCTAGACCTCCAGACTCTCCTATCAAGGGTCAAGTCCTCGGTAACCTGCATTCTAGTCATGTCCTGCCTAATCACCTCTCCCCAATGCTTCCTAGGCCTCCCTCTACCCCGCCGACCACCAACAATCTCCAGCCGCTCGCAGCTCCTCACCGGGGCATCGGGACCCCTCCTCCGTACATGCCCGAACCACCTCAGCCTCGCTTCTCGCATCTTCTCGTCCACCGGGGCCACCTCTACCTTCTGTCGAATAACTTCATTCTTAATCTTATCTAGCCTGGTGTGCCCACACATCCACCTAAGCATCCTCATCTCAGCAACCTTCATTCTCTGAACATGGGAGTTCTTCACGGGCCAGCACTCTGCCCCATACAACATCGCAGGTCTAACCACGGCTCTGTAGAATTCCCCTTGAGTTTGTGTGAGATTTTCTTGTCACACAGGACCCCAGAAGCAAGCCTCCACTTCGACCACCCTGCTCCTATCCGATGGGTGACGTCCCCGTCAATCTCTCCGTTCCTCTGAATCACAGACCCAAGATATCGGACACTGTTCCTCTTGGCGATGGCCTGAGAACCAAGCATCACATCCCTTTTAATATATTAATTAGAATTATTTGTATGTTAGGTTCGACCTCTGGTGCACCTTATGAACGACATTATGTAGAGACATCTACTGTCATAAACAAAGGTTTGTCTCAATTTAATCTTATAACACCACTTGCTGCCTCTCTCTTCTCAACACTAATAGGATATATTGTTGCAACTAATATACACAGGTTCTAAATAAAAAATAATAAGTTGGAACTAGAACATTAAAGAACTACCTACTGATGCAACTATTTTAAAACCTGTACCAGACTGTAAATATTGTGGAGCAAAAAAATTTCAATATGAGCCACCGACATTTTTTGTAGCAATGGTTCAGTTAAGTTGACATCACATGAAATGCCTAATGAACTCTTGAATTTATATTTAGATAATACTAAAGAATCTGAACACTTTCGTACCTACCTTAGATTATACAATAATATGTTTGCATTTACTTCCCTTGGAGTGAACTATGACAAAGTACTAGCAAAAAGAAACCAAGGAATTTATACATTTAGAGTACAAGGTCAAATGTATCACTTTATAAATGATTTAATTCCAACAAATCGACGACCAAGAAATTTACAGTTGTATTTTTACGATGAGAATGTAGAAATATTAAATCGAATGGCTTCCTCGGATATACTTCGACAATCAATTGTTGAGAAGCTAATGAACATACTGAAGATAAATCCTTATTGTATCTTCTTGAAATCTCTAACACATATCCCAGAATTATCAAACTTTTATATTGCATTGAGAAGTGGCTCTGGCTTAGATCAACGAGTATATAACCTACCAACTGTGTCATAAGTAGCAGCATTATGGCTAGAACAAGAAACAAGCAATGATAGTTCTGCACCCTAGATTCGAATTTATACTCGCAGTAACAAAAGTCAATTAGTAAATTACTACTATGGTTCCTATGATCCTTTGCAATATCCACTTTTATTTCCTTATGGTCAAAACGGCTGGCATTGCAGTATCTCAAAAATCGTACAACCTACAAATAAATTGAGAAAGCGAGCTTACTATGAGACCGAGCAGATTCCGAGTGTCTCTAACATGTGTTCAATTGATGGACTACTTGATATGGAAGCGGATGTGTTACAAAAGAGGAAACGAAAAAGAAATAATGTTTCTTGTCGTGAATACTACTGTTACAAACTCCAGATGAGAGACAATGAGGAAAACGGAGTTTTATATTCTGGTAGATTATTTCAACAATATTCAGTTGATGAATTCATAAAAGTAAAAACTCAAAGATTAGATTTTGCCTCATTTAACCAAGATTTATTTCGGATTGATGTACTACAAGGACTTTTAGATATCTTGAGACTTGTCAAAAGAGAAGCTTCTAAGATAGGAAAACAAAACTTTCTTCCAACAAGTTTTAGGGGTGGTAGAGAGATATGCGTCAACGTTATATTGATGCTATTGCGTTGGTGCAGCATTTTCGAAAGCCTGATATATTTCTGACCATAACATGCAATCCCTCTTGGCCTGAAATAAAGCAACATTTTCTCCCAACGGATGAAACTCAAAAAAGACCTGATTTAATTAGTCGAGTATTCAGAGCAAAGGTAGAAGAGATGAAAACAGATATATTAAAAAGAAACATATTTGGAAAAGTTGCAGCCTTTATGTACAGTATAGAATTTCAAAAACGCGGTCTTCCGCGTGCCCATTTTCTTCTTATACTTACTGATGACTACAAATTATTAACGCCCGAATCTTATGACAAATTTGTTTGTTCGGAGCTGCCTGACCCTGATAATTCTCTTACTTACATAAGCTTGTTGTTAAACACATGATGCATGGACCTTGTGGTCATTTAAATCCCACACATTTATGTATGAAAAGAAACGAGTGCAAATTTAAGTATCCCAAGAGCTTTGCTGATGAGACAACGAAAGGAAAGAACTCATACCCAATTTATAGAAGATGAAATACGGGTAAATCTGTGAAAGTTAGAAAACAATTTCTTGATAACTCATGGGTTGTTCCCTACAACCCCTATCTGCTATGTAAATACAATTGCCATATAAATGTAGAGGTTTGCTCTGATATTAAAGTTGTGAAATATATATACAAATATATCTGTAAAGGACATGATAAGATATCATTTGGCTTACAGAAAGATAACACAAATATACAAATAGATGAGATAAAAGAGTATCAATCTGCTAGATGGGTGTCACCCCCAGAAGCTATATGGCGCTTATTTGCGTTTCCTATTAGTGAAATGACTCCGAGTGTTTATCACCTCCCATTACATCTTGACAAACTACAATTTATCTCTTTTAAAAAAACCGACACAATAGATAGTATCGTGAAAAATCCTATGATTAAGAAGATGATGTTGACAGAATTCTTTTTGATGAATGAAACAAACAAAGATGCTAAAGAGCTTAAATTACTGTATAAAGATTTTTCACAACACTTCGTATGGTCATCTACCTATAAAATGTGGACTCAACGACAACAAGGTCACGTTATTAGCCGGGTTGTAACATGTTATCCAACAGAGGGAGAAAGATATTACCTTAGATTATTACTAATGAATGTGAGAGCACCAAAATCATACAAAGATCTTCTAACGGTAAATGGAATATGCTGTGACACATTTAGAGAATCTGCAGAAAAAGAGGGTTGTCACACTGTGACAACAACTTGATTGAATGTATGTTAGAGGCTACATGTTATCAAATGCCTTATAGTTTAAGACGTTTATTTACTACAATATTAGTATACTGCAACCCTGACAATCCAAGAGAACTGTGGGAACAACTTGAAGATTTAATGTCCGAAGATTTTAAAATTCTAGCTAATATAACAACAAAAGATATCCATCTTGCTGTTTTGAATCACATCAATGATATACTACATTCTATGGGTCGTGATATTAATGAGTTCAATCTTGTTTCAGAAAATATTACATCTTCAAAAGTGACAAATGAAGCGAAGGAAACATATTTCGAAAGAAACATCATTGTGAGTAATGAAGATTTGTTGTTAAATAGAAAATTAAATACAGAACAGAAAATAGCATACGACATAATCTTGCAAAGAGTATTTTCCAATGAATCAGGAGCATTTTTCATTTGACGGTCCTGGAGGAAGTGGCAAGACATTTTTATATTGTGCCTTATTAGCATCTGTGAGATCTAAAGGATTTGTAGCATTTGCAACAACAACTTCTAGAGTTGTAGCTTCGATCCTTCCAGGAGGATGAACAGTTCATTCACGTTCTAAATTTCTGATTAATATCGATGAAAAATTTTCTTGCAATATTAGCAAGCAAAGCTCACTGGCATCTTTGATTCATGATGCAAAATTGATTGTGTGGGATGAAGTATCAAATGAAAAAAAGGAACATGATTGAAGCTTTAGATTCTCCCTTGAAAGATAAAATGAACACAAACGTGCTTTTCGGCGGAAAAGTTGTTGTGTTTGGAGGAAATTTTAGACACACTCTTCCTGTGGTTCGAAGTGGAAAAAAAGAAGATTTCATTCGGGAAAACATATTGAACTCCGAAATATGGAACGAACTTGAAAAACTACGGTTATCAGAAAATATGCGTGCTAAAACCGATTCCTCTTTTTGTGAATATTTGATGCGAATTGGAAATGGAAAAGAAAAAACAAACATGGATAATAAAATAGAAATTTCGAGGTCTTTCATTGTTCCTTATATTACTGAAAAAGAATCTTTAGATCTTTTATTCAACATAATATATCCTAATTTACAAACGTCTCTTCACAATTCTTCTTTTTTAACTTCGCGCTTTATTTTGACAACAAAAAATGACTTTGTTGATGAAATAAATGATAGATTTATAGCTCAATTCCCTGCAGAAGCTAAAATATTTATTGCAATGGATAAAACCGTTGAACCAAATGATCAGAGCCAATTTGAGGATTTTTACATTCATTGAACCCTGCTGGTTTGCCTCCTTATAAATTAATCTTGAAAGAAAATTATCCTGTTATGTTGCTGCAAAATTTAAATTCTTGTGAAGGTTTATGCAATGGTACACGACTGATATGCTGTGATTTTAAGAGTCGTGTTATAAGCGCTAAAATTGCGAGTGGTGACTTTAAAGATACACATGTATTTATTCCCAGAATACTATTGTTATCTTCAGATGATGAGAAGTTACGAATCCTATTTAAAAGAACTCAATTTTCAATATGCATGTGTTTTAAAATAACGATAAATAAAGCGCAAGGGAAAACATTAAATTATGTTGGTATTTATTTGCGTGAGCTAGTGTTTTTTCATGGCCAATTATATGTTGCTTTATCCAGAGCAAAGAGTTCAAATGTATTCAAATATTAATTCGACCACCTACCGTAGATAACGATGATGACCATTCTAATAGTGTATGACGAAATTATTCAAAAAGCACTTCTATAAGTCTATAGCTTTCTTCTTTATATTTCTGGTTTCTTATATTCTTTATTTCAATAATTTTCTTGAGACTTGAGATAATTTATTTACAATTTACTATGTGCTAAATAAGAGTTAGGCTTGTGTATCTGCAAATCTTTCCTAAATTTTTACTCATCTGATATAGTTTTTTGATGCGCAATATACAAATCAAAATATTTACATCGTGAAACTTTCCAAGACCAATAAGTCAAAGCATTCATCTTTGCAAATCTATAAACACAAAAGCTACTTGCATATTTATGTAAAAAAAATTCAACTTTGTGAGGCTAACCTGGTTGATTGACATTTACATCAGGAAAAAAATAATATTTTTAACTTCGCCTGTGTTCAAATTATATTGTAACACAGCCGGTCTCAAGCCCGGACAAAGGAGGAGGGTCTATTGTATATTGGTAATAATAGTTATATTTTATTTCTTCATTTGGATGTACTTACCGATTTCCTCTTTTATACATTACTATTCAATATGTTGGCCAAAAAAAATCTATTATTCGTTTAAGAAACGAAATGAGAAATAAGTTAAAAATTATCATCTTCTATTTTGATGTCTTTATGTTTCTTTATTGCTTACTAACACGTATATATCTATGTTGCATGTATTTTAAAGAGATCTTTTAAAGTAAAATGTTTTCACAAGTTGGTACTAAAAGGTACTGTCAATCAAATTTTGATATAGTAATTTCATTTTCTACCTTAGAGATGGTTTCATTATTTGATTTTATATGGATATCTTTGTATATTTCAATGATGTGATTAGTTTTATTACTGCAAGATGCCCAATTAATCTTCTTTAATGTCTTTATTATATTCATTCAAGTATTATGAATATGTACAAATAATTGACATCATATATATTTGACAGAAACTAAATGATCCAGTATTATTTGTTGCATCATAATACACGAGTTGATGCACAACTGTCAAATTTGTGTGGCAACAAAGGATAGGCTTTTGAAAATATTTACATAACAGCGGCAGAGGGCTGTTGTGGAATTAAACAACCCTCAGGTTTCCTCTTTCTCCTGAAACGTCTGTGCTAATTTTGATTGCTCAAGAAATTGAAATCATAGCCCTCTTCAACCTTGATGTGAATAATAAGTGTATTATCTTGTGAGTTCTTATATTATGGTAGTAGAATCGCAAATCAATTTTTCGTAAGCACCTCTAACTAAGGAAGATATTTGGAAACAAGTTCTCTACCCAGAGTAGGGGTAAGGTTTGTGTACTACCCTCCCCAGATCTCACTAAGTGGGATTATACTGGGTTGTTGTTGCTCTAACTAAGGAAGATATTTTAGAAACAGGCTCTCTACCAGGATAGGGTAAGGCATGTGTACACACTACCCTCCCCAGACCCCACTAAGTGAGATTATACTGGGTTGTTGTTGCTCTAACTAAGGAAGATAGACGGTACTGATTTTGTCCGGCTGTCAAATAATCTATGCCTTTCTGATGAACTTCTCTGGTATATTCCCATTGATTCTACTTCAGTAAATTTTCATTCCACTTTAGATTGTAGACTGAGGTTATTTTGTTCTTAGTGGTAAGCCAAAGTTATCCATCTGAAATCTTTGACTATTGAGCCAACCTTCAGGTAGTTATTTTCCGGATAGAACAGTATGATCAAGTGATATATATTTTGAAAGAGACCACATAACTTATCAATAAAATATAAAATATTTGTATTGGGGAACTAAAAATTTCGACAAAATTACTGCATCTTTCTAGAGAAAGTTTCTCTCTTGTTCACAACTCAGTCATCTCCAAATTTCACCTTATAAAACAAAATAGGTACTATTTGTTTTATGGTACTTACTCACTTTGTTTTTGACTGATCAAGACATTGAAGAGATCTTCTACGAAATGATAGCTAGCATTCAAGGAGATTTGTCTCGAATGAATAAGAGAGGAGGGGTTTGACTTTATGTTATCTACCCCAAAAAAAGAAGTAAATGGCACGTAGCAAAGGAACAAAATTTGGCATATTCGCGTGTTTTCCCATTTGCATTCAAGGGAAGTGGATCCCAAGATCACATGGTTGAAACGTGACCTACTGATCTCCTTCGCCACGTGTCACATTCCCAAATTGAAAATAAGCCCACCATAAATTGGTGCACAGAGAGGTGGACCCAGGCCCATCTTGGAATATCTCTTTTTAATTGGTGGGCTCCAAGTGTATCTGCTAGTTAACAAGCCCAATCATTTTTCATATACCCTATTTATTGACAGTTTCTTCATAATTCGGAGTGCTCAAACAGTGCAGACACGGTTTGTCTTAAGACCGTAGAATTAGCATCAGACCCGTTGGGCTATGTGGGCTCGAAAAGTTAATTGACTTTTGGAGTGTATTTGTTAATTTTTGTATGGGATTTTTACATATATATACCATATAACAAACCTTATTACCTTCCATATTTAAGGTTTGTGTTTATTACATTTAAGCATACCAAATTTCAATTTATGTACCATAATTCAAATTAAGAGTATAATTATTGCTTCATTTATTCTAGGCATGATTTTATGAGCATATATTCCTTTTTCCTTTTTTTTCCTCTTCTCTTTCCTAGTGTTTTGTTTGATTGCATATCTTTCACCAAGTTTCTGTCAAATCTTTTATTTTTTTCACAACTTTCGTCAGTTAGGAATTTGGCAGAGCATGTGTCCAAGTGTATTATCTTCCTTTCCACCACTTATTGATCCATGTACATAACAACCAAGGGAAAACTTTTTTTGCACTAACAAAGTTGGTGTCTCAAAACAGATAACACTGCCACATTTATTCCCATCGTAGTAAAGACATTCCTATTTGTTTAATGCCTGACTTGGACAAATATGTCTA
Source organism: Nicotiana benthamiana (assembly GCA_034376525.1). Taxonomy (NCBI): domain Eukaryota; kingdom Viridiplantae; phylum Streptophyta; class Magnoliopsida; order Solanales; family Solanaceae; genus Nicotiana; species Nicotiana benthamiana. The sequence continues at coordinate 28,216,635 of CM067333.1, read as the reverse complement.
CAATTTAAGTTCAATATACATTAACGAATATATGTTAATTATGGTTGATATGATTTGTTTAGATTACGAGGACTTCATTTTCTTTCTCTTAATTATTTTGTATTGAAAATGTGTGCTTCAATTATATATTCTGGTTCGCACCATTTGAATTATCTACATTTTATCTTCAATTCTACAATTGAACTACAATTTAACTACAATTTCTGGAAAAATATGTGTTCTTCTTCTTCTTCGACGAGTTTCAATATGAAATTCAGTCAAAACCAAGTCTAATCTTCACCAAAACCCCTCAAAATTGAGATATAAACTCCTAAGCATATCTTCCCAATCTACAATTTATCTACAACTTATCTACAATTTATCTACAATTTATCTACAATTTATCTATAATTCTACAATTTATTTACCCACTGACTGACCTCCTTGAATCAGGACAAGCTGCCCAATCTGAGTCACAAAATGCTCAAATTCTGTAGTCATTGGCATTAGACATGAAGACTCATAGATTTGGATCTCCTTTGAGATATCTCAAAACATGATAGGCAGCCCTCAATTGTGGTTCCCTAGGGCTTTGTACAAACTGCACACTGTATCATATATCAAGTCTGGTGTTGGTCAGATAGTTAACCTGCCTACTATTTCCTGAAATCTGAAGGATCATGCAACAATGGTCCTTCATTTGCACTTAGCTTAGTTGAGGGATCCAATAGAGAGGTCAATGCAGACTGCTTCATGCAGTCAAACTCTGATAATAGATGCATTGTGTACTTTCTCTGTGATATCAACACCCCATTATTCTTATACACAATTTCTAATCCCAGGAAGTAGTGTAGCCTCCCTAAATCTTTTATTATGAATGTTTCATATAGGTACCTCTTCAGAGAAGCCATTTCCTTCAAATCAGTTCCAGTCACTAAAACATCTTCTACATAGACAACTACAAATACCATTGAACTTCCATTTTTTTATAGAACAAAGAATAATCTAGCAGAGAGTGTGTGTATCATTTAGAACAGAGAGCTTCAGTCAGCTTTTCATACCCTTGTCTATTTGCTTGCTTCAGGCCATATAAGGACTTGTTCAATTTGCACACTAAATCTGACCTATCAACAGCTAGGCCTTGAGGTACCTCCATGTAAACCTCTTCATGAAGGTCTTCATGAAGTAAAGCATTTTTACATCTAGTTGAAAAATATTCCAACCCTTCTTTACTGCTATTGCAATTAAAGTTCTAGCAGCGGTCATATTAACTACATGTGAGAAGGTTTCTGTATTATCCACTCCAGCCTCTTGAGTATAACCTTTTACCACTAATCTTGCTTTCAATCTTTCTACACTTTCATCTGCCTTGTGTTTCACCTTATAAACCTATTTAAACCCTATTTTTCTTTTCTTTGGTGGGAGAGGAACCATACTCCAAGTATTATTGGCATAAAGAGCCTTAAATTCCTGTGTCATGGCTGCTTGCCATGCAGGATCTGCAGCAGCATCCTTATATGACTTAGGTTTAGTTTCATGTGAAATGATTCTGATCAACTGCTGGCTTTCAGAACTTAATGCATTGAGAGATATGCATTGGGTAATGGGTACAGATGCATTGAAAGAAAGTGAAGGTGTGTTTTAGTTGCTACAAGGGGGAGAGTTAAGGTCACTTGTTTTTAGTTTAGGTAGAGAGTAGTTATAATCTTTTAGGTAGGTAGGATTTTTGATAATTCTTGATGGTCTCCCTAAGTTTTCATCATGTTCTTGTGTTGGTGAATTGGTAATGTTATTGGTCAGGCAATCATAGTTATCAGCAATTGTAAAATTATCTTCTGTAATTGAGGTTGTTTGAGGGCTGGTCTGAATTACTCATAGCAGTGAAGAATCAGGTGACACAGTTAGGAGATGCATATTAGGAATACTAGATGACTAAGGAGGAGGAAATAACTCTTGTGCTAGATCATCATTTACTTGAGGGAATAAAGGAAACACTTTATTAGAACTAGAATGCAAGGAAAAGGGAAATACATTTTCATGAAATACAACATCTCTAGAGACACAAATTCTCTTTGTGACTAGATTGAGGAACTTGTAACCTTTTGTACCAAAGGTATACTCCACAAAAACATGAGGTGAGGATCTGGATTCAAATTTGTCTTTGTGAATTTTTAAGGTTGTGAGAAAACAAAGGCATCCAAAACTTCTGAGATGTGAGTACTTAGGCTTTGTTTTGTACAACAGCTCCAATAGGCATTTATTTTTGAGAGTTGTAAAGGGAAGTCTATTGATCAAATAGGTTAAGGTAAGTATATATTCTCCCCAGTATTGCATTGGGAGTTTAGACTGATATAACAATGCTCTAGCTGTTTCCAGGAGGTACTTACGTTTTCTCTCCACTATGCCATTTTGTTGAGGAGTGTAGGGGCATGTTTTTTTGTTGTATGATTCCCTCAGATTGCAAGAATGAAGTGGTTTCAGTGTTTACAAACTCAAGCTCATTGTCTGTTCTGATAACTTTAATGGAACAGTTGAATTGGTTTTTCACCATGGCATCGAAGCCCTTAATAACTTGCAAGGCAATGCTTTTGCAACTAAGCAAATGAGTCCAAGTACATCTGCTGTAGTCATCCACCAAGGTAATGAAATATTTTTTCTTGTCATGTCTTGGCACATGATAGGTCCCCCATAGATCAATGTGTAGGATTTCAAATATTTAATTGTTTTTGTGGTTCTTTATGGAAAAGGTATCCTACTTTGTCTGGCCATTGACATACTGGATAGATAAAAGGTTGTTTAGGGGAGAAATGAAAGGGTATGGATTCAATGCCTCTCATTTTGACAAAAGGTACATGTCTCAATCTATTGTTCCGCAGAAGATCATACATGCACGTATCATTCATGGATGCATTACATGTAGAATTTGCATTTCCCTTAGATTGCATATGAGAATTGATGACAACTTTATTATTTTCATGTGAACAAGTATGTGAATTGTTCAAGGCAGGAGAAATAGAATCATGTAAACTAGACATAGTATATGAGACAGGATGAGAACCAGTCTTACTAAAACTGGTTACACTAGATGAAGAGGATTGAGTGACTACATCACCTTTATTCAATGCACTATGTGAACTATCAGACACTAAGGAATTAAACTTGCAGGAATCTGAACTGTTGGGTTTACAGGAGTTTGTTTTGTAAAGGTACAGACCATCCTTACTTTCTCCAATTGCCAGAGGCCTCTCCAGTGAAGGGGCCTGCAGAAGGATGCAAACAAACTTGGTAAATATGACAAAGCAATTGAATTGAACTGTTAGCTAGTGAACCGAGATTAGATTGAATTTGAAATTAGGGACAAAGAGGACTCTTTTCAGAGTAAACTTAGGAATCATTATTATATCTCCCATTAGTGTGACCTTCACCTTCTAGCCATTGGGTAAAGTGACTAGAAAAGGGTAGACTAGGGTCTTTATATTGGTTAACATGGATTTATTGTAGGTCATATGGCTTGATGCACCAGAATCAAGTATCCAAGAGTCATCGATAGACCTAGAACTTTCATATAAATCAAAACCAGAATCAAAATGAGTTGAGCAAGCTGAAATACCTGCAAAGTTTACAGCTCCTCCCTTTAGCTCATTTCCTCCATTGCCAGTATGAACAATTTTTTAGGATGCTCACTAATTGATTGTATTGTTCCTTAGTGAGAGCTTGCATAGTCCTGTCCTCTTCATGGCTTGTACCATTGCTTCCCTCTGTGCTTTCCACATTACTGTCTCCCTGTCGTCCATGTATATTAGCAACAATTCCTTTTTCCTTATTGAACCTTGGATCTTGTGGATACCCATGCAGCTTGTAACACCTCTCCTTAGTATGTCCTTGTCTCTTACAATAATCACAAAAGGGTCGTGGCCTATTTTCAAGCTGTCCTCCTTTGTAGTTATTGTTTCCACCTCTATTACCTTGCTGATTAAAGTTCATATATCCAGAATTATCTCCATAGTTTGTAGATTGACCAAAGCTTGTCCTGAAATTGTTTCCTCCTGATCTGTTGACACTTAGGATAGTAGATTCCATCACCAGTTGATTATTTGGCTTAACCTCTCTTTGTTTTTCTTCATGGTGAGTATTGAGAAAGCCTGTGCAAGTGAAGGCAGTTGATTCATCATCAAAATGCTGCCCCTAACCACAATATAGACCTCGTTTAGTCCCATTAAGAATTGAATCAATCTCCTATCTTGTTCTTCCTTCTGCATGTTGGCCTTAGCACTACATGTGCAACTGCATTTGCATTGGGCATGTGTATTTAGCATGTTTAATTCTCCCCAAAGTTTCTTCATCTTAGTGTAGTATCCTGTGACATCGAGGGTTCCTTGACTCAATTCATTTATCTCCCTTTGAAATTGGTACAATTTAGCCCCAATCGTTTGGTCATATCTATCTTCAAGTTCCTTCCAGAGCTCTTGAACATCATTAACGTAATGTAAGCTATCCGCCAAATACTTCGAGATAGAGTTCAGGATCCACGATATAGCCATATTGTCACAGTGTTCCTACTGTTCGTACTTGGGATCCTGAGGCTGTGGTTTTGTACACTTTCCATTTATGAACCCTATTTTGTTCTTCACTGAGAGAGCTCTTAGAATTCCTCTCCTCCATGATCTATATCCCGATCCGTCAAAAATTATTGGTACTATAACGGATCCAGCACTTTCATAGGGATGCATGTACAACAGACTAGTCGAATCTGGAGCTATATTCGTAGATCCTGTCATGTTGTTAGTATCTACCATGATTATCGATGCTTGAATCGAAGAATCAAAATTCGCATAGACAGAGATAGCTTTGAGAAACTATGTTCTAATTGGGGAAATAGATGATTGACCGAGCTAGAGATTAAGAGCCCAGCTTTGATACCATGTCAAAATACTTGAGGAAATGAAGAAGAACAACTTACCTTCAGCTGAGCTCTAATGGCAGTTGAGAGAAGCCATGTGAGAAGAAGCTTCCAGAACATTTTTTCTTACTTCTTTATTGAAGAGAGAAAGATATTTTCTATTACAAAATTACAGAAGAAATACAAAACTGGATTAACTAAGTACAACTGTATCTACCTCTATTTATATTGTGTATTAGTATACTATACTAAGCTACACTAAGTTACACAGTACAGCTGTACACAGTACATAAATACACACGTGCTCTAATATATATATATATATATATATATATATATATATATACTCGAATCAATCAAAAAAGGCCACACCTTGAGACACAATCGGTGAGAATGGTTGTTGGAATCCCTAGTTCATTCTCATACTTAGTTAGCTCTATTCCTTATTGGTCGCTTGAAAGAGTATGGGCTATCGAAGAAATCTCTATAATGATGATGAATGAATAATCTTAGTAATATATAGTAATAAAGATACATTGCTCAATATATTAAATATGTGAATGCAGTAACACGAGACAAATTTTCTTATACGTATGACATGCATGTGATATACACAACAGTTGGAAAGTATGGTGCACATTGAGTTGAGTATTGAGAATAACAAAATCCAAGATTCAGCATTGAACAGATAAGTTATTCTTTCAATATTGTACACATTTGGCTATATTGTTTTTCTTGTTCCCATTGCACTAAAAGATATTTTTTGTGTTGCCTTTTTTTACAAATAAATTTTGTTTTCCATTGCACTAAAATTTAATAAAAAGCTTTTCAAGCCTGGAATCGTTCACTAAGCAAAGAAACGAAGAATTGGTCCATATTTATTGGAAAAAGACCATTCGTGTATTACTAGTCCCACCCACTTCAAACTTTTGAAATTAATAGAGGGAAAATTTGACAAAGGAATCAGGCGTGAAATAGACATGAACCGAATACCTTATCGATAACATACTTTGTTTGATTGGGAATCACACTTTAAATCGTTTAGAGCAATATTTATATCATCACTAATTAATCTGCTAAGAGAATAGTAGTAATACAACCAATTTTTCACAAAATTAAATGCTGAATTACTGCGTCAGCCCTCAAAATATATACTAATCCTGTTTAATGTAACTCAAACTATCAAGAACCAAAAGAGAATGGAGTGCGATCTCAGTACTAAAGAGCAGTCACTTTATATTCACGACTGAATGAGAGATTGATTTATATCAAACTATTCGTTTATCCTTTCTTCTAACTTACTTAGCTCTAGCTCGTTCAACCCTCAAATTTAAAATATGAAAAATTAGATATACTTGCAAAGAAGGAAAAGAACTTCTTTTATTTAGACTAGTTTCTCTGTACATATCCCTTATATAAGTGGGTTAAAGCTCATAAAAGCCACATAATGTTAAAATGACATTAATATTATTTTAATTATATAATAAAAGTTAAATGTAAGACCATAAAAAAAAATTGAACGTCAACTCAATAAAAAAAAAGCTCTGCCTAAAGAAATTTTCAAGAGCCTAAATACTAAATGTATTAAAAATAAATTATTAATTATGATCATGATTTTATCCAACTTAAAATGCATTTACGAAGAATAGAAAAATTGATCAAAACCTTCTTGCTGGCTAACGGGAATGAGTTCGGCGCCTACAATTTTTCAAAACCCAAGCAGGAATGGAGATACTGGAATGCTAATAACACCTGAGAATGGATTGCAACAACGATTACAGCCGGTTACTTTTGGAAGTTTTTACCACAGAAATTCCAACTAATTAGTGAGGGAATCGATGAAGGCGAGGAGGAAAATCTGGTGACGGACAATGCCGAAGCACAACAAGTCCACCAACGACTCCAATTTTCAGCACAAGCAAAGCTAGATCAGATCTGCCAGGATTTTGGAGGTTCAAAGGAATTTGAAGGTAAAAGGGATGACATGCAGAAGAATCGAAGCTCTCAAAAAGGGAAGCCGTTGTGTTATGTACCACCTGTTGTGCGTGATGGTACATTTGTGGTACAAATTGAAGAGGAGGATACAAAGGAACAAGAGGCATACTGGAGCAATACGCTGATTGGTTTTGTGCTTGGTGACGACCCGTATGAGCGAACAATGGATGATTACATCACAAATGTATGGGATTTTATTAAAAACCCTCAAGTGCTGTATCATGAGGAAGGTTACTATATCTTCAGATTCGATAATAGTGAAGACATGGACCTTGTCCCCCAAGCAGGTCCTTATACTTTCCATAACAAGCCATTTGTGTTACAACAGTGGAGAATGGATTTTAGATTTGATCCAGGAAGTGTGAGTGTAATTCCTATGTGGATTACTTTCCCCGGACTTCCATTGGGTTTTTGGTCAACTGAAGCTCTCAGTAAGCTAGCTAGTGTTGTTGGGAAGCCTATGTACACTGATAGAATCACTGCTGAATTGGAGAAGATATCCTATGCAAAAGTATTGGTGGAAACAGATATATCCCAACCCCTGCCGGATAGTTTTGAACTACAGACTAAGAGGGGAGTTATCACACAACAGATTGTGTATGAATGGAAGCCAAAGTATTGTTGCGACTGTGTAAGATTTGGGCCATAATTCAGATGATTGCTGGTTTAAGAAGCTGCAGGGAAATGAAGAGTTAACAAAGATCCACTCAAAATAAGCAGGGGAAAAGAAACTAGTGCAAAGAGGAAACTGGAAATGGATACCAAAAGCCAAGCAGAATGATGTGGTAGATCAAACTGCTAGGAAAGTGGAGGACAAAAATCAAAATGCTGACATTGCTGAAACTAGGGTTGTGGATAAGGGGAAATCAAAAGGGAAAAAATGTACAGCATTGTGCAGGAACTTCAGTGAACATGACAGACAGATTCTCCCTACTACAGCTAGGTGAAGATCCAGGGGACGCTGGCCCATCCAGCTTCACCACAAAATGATATTCAGCACATGGAATATTAAGGGCCTTAACAAGGCCCATAAACAGAAGGAGTTGAAACTCTTTCTAAGGAAACATAAAGTGGACTGTCTGGGATGTATAGAAACTAGAGTAAAAGAAATTAAGGCAAAAAGGATCATGACAAAACTAGGAAGTGATTGGAGATATAGCTGAACTATACTGAGCATCCAAATGGGAGAATTTGGCTAATGTGAAATTCAAATGTTAAGGTGCAGATACTGAAGAGTGATGAACAGTTTATACATTTTGAGGTAAAATAAAGAAGCACAAATTTCAGAGCTCTGATAACAGTAGTGTATGCAAATAATGAGATGAATAAGAGACAACAACTATAGAGAAAACTGGTGAACTTAGGAGCAACTATTCAGGAGAGCTGGCTACTCAGTGGAGATTTCAACAATGTTCTCCACACAGATGATAGGATAGGGGCACCCGTTATGCAACAGGAGATTCAAGGTTTCCAAGATACACTCACTGCTTTGCAACTCACCCAGTTGAAGAGTTTGGGATGTTTTTATACATGGTGTAATAAACAAAAACCAGAGACAAGAGTTTATAGCAGGATTGACTGGGCATTTGGAAATGTGGAATGGATGCAGGAGTACAGCCATATAGAAGCAGATGTGTTGATCCCTGGAGTATCAGACCATTCCCCTATTCTTATACAATTGCAATGTTGTGGAGCAAAGAAGGAACTTACATCCTTAGCCATTTAAACTGTATGATTCTGTGATGGAATATGTTGATTTCTCTAGCACTGTGGAAAGGGTATGGAACCAAAGACAGCCTGGAGGGAAAATGCACAGAGTATGGAATAAATTAAAGGACCCTAAAAATGGGTTAAAGGAATTGAATACCTATATGGCAATGTATAGGATCCACCTTAGCAAGGCTAGGCAGAAGCTGGAAGCTATACATAATCAGTTACAGATCAACTACATGGATCAAGGCTTGATTGATCAAGAAAGAAGTGAGCTTATGGAAGTTGAGAAATGGAGTAACATAGAGGAGCAGATCTTACACCAGAAGTCTAGAGCACACTGGATTGCTTGTGGAGATTTAAACACCAAATATTTTCATGCTCAACTGAAGATGAGGACAAATATAAATACTATAAGCTCTATATATACTGAAGAGGGAATTAAATTATATGACCTCAGACAGGTGGAAGAAGAGTTTATGACATGCTTCAAGAAGATATTGGGGGAAAACAATAGTATTTGCCAATGTCCAAACACTGTAGTAATCCACCAAGGTCCTTGCCTTAACCTACAGCAGAAAGATGAACTAGTAAAGGCAGTTACAAGGGAGGAAATACTTATGGCAATAAAGGATATGCCTCATGATAAGGCACCAGGTGTGGATGGGTTTCCAATAGAGTTTTTCATATGGCATTGGCATGTAGTGGGTGAAGACATTTATGAGGCTGTGCTGGAATTCTTTATCACTGGAAAGTTGCATAAGGGAGTTAGTAACACTGCTCTAACACTAATTCCTAAAGTGCAAAATCCAAGCAAAGTGAAGGATTACAGGCCTATTGCATGTTGTACAACTCTATACAAAATCATCACAAAGATCCTTACAGCTAGGCTGAAAGCAGTCATTGGCCATCTGGTTGGTAGATCACAGTCAGCTTTATTGAGGGCCGCAACATCACATATAACATTTTGTTTACACAAGAGCTTTTCAAAGGTTATTCCAGGAAGAGCATATCACCTAGATGTGTTCTTAAAGTATATCTAAAGAAAGCTTATGACACAGTCGAGTGGTGCTTCCTAGAAAGATTGCTGCAGGACTTGGGTTTTCCTTATAAGTTCATTGGGTGGATAATGGAGTGCATATCATCTGTCACCTATTCCCTCAACATCAATGGTGGACTCACTGATCCATTTAAAGGCAAAAGAGGCATAAGGCAAGGTGATCCTATGTCTCCTTACCTCTTTGTCCTGGCTATGGAGTATTTACAGAGGGAATTAAAGCAAGTGATGATGAGGAAAGAGTTCAAATTCCATCCTAGATGTAAGAAACTGGGTGTGGCACATGTTTGCTTTGCGGATGTTTATGTTCTGCAAAGAAGACATTCAGTCTGTAAAACTACTGAAGCAGGCTTTCTAGAACTTCTCCAAAGCATCTGGACTTCAAGCAAATGCTGAAAAGAGTGATGTGTACATAGCTGGTGTATTAAACTGGCAGAAAGAGGAGATCTTACAAGAACTAGGATTCCCTGAAGGCAGACTTCCATTTAAATATCTAGGGATGCCTCTAGAATCTAAAAAATTGACCACTGATCAATGTTGGCCATTAGTTGAGAAAGTCACACAGAAAATAAGCTGCTAGTCATCAAGACTGCTCTCTTATGCAGGTCGACTTCAGTTGATCAAGTCAGTTTTATTTGGTGTTCAAGCCTATGGTCTCAAATATTCCTATTGCCAAAAAAAGGTCTGAGGATGACTGAAGCAATATGCAGATCCTACTTATGGACAGGCTCAGCTACTGTGTCGAGGAAAGCTCTAGTTGCTTGGGAAACTCTCTGTTTGCCATAGAGTGCAGGGGGACTGAATGTTCTGAACTTGATTAAATGGAATAAGGCTGCTGTTGCAAAGCACCTATGTGCACTGACCAAAAAGAAAGACAGCCTATGGATTAAATGGGTACATACTTTTTATATAAAGAATCACAATATTGATGACATGCCAGTTCCTAAAACTGCTGCTTGGGCAATAAGGAAGATTTTCGAGTCGAGAGAGTTGATAGAAGGCATTGCAGACCTTCAAGGAAATGTGGAAAGTCGGCTGCTTCAGTTACAGAGGGGTGAATCTTTCAGCATTAAGAAACTATACAGGTTCCAACATCCTCAATATCATAAAGTCCAATGGAAGAGCATCATGCTGCAGGCTCAGTTACATCCAAGATACAAATTCATATTGTGGCTTGCATTGCATAGGAGGTTGGCAACTATGGACAGACTCCAGGAACTCAACATTCAGATTCCACAGGATTGCACTTTCTGTGGGCATGATCGTGAGACTTTTGATCATTTGTACTTTGATTGCTCGCAGACTAAAGCACTTTGGGGTCGTCTACTAAACTGGCTGGGATATAAGCGACCCATTCTTGACTGGAAACATGAATGTGAATGGGTCAGTAAGCTAGCAAGAAGAGAACTGGTTTAGAAGAAATCACTGCTTGTATATTTGGGATTTTGGTGACGGTGATATGGAGAGAGCGCAATAAACAGAGATTCCAAGGTGGGAAAATGCTTAGCAACAATATCTATAAAGAAATAGTCATTCACCTACACTTAAAAGGATCTTTAGTTCACAAATGGAAGGATGCGTTGCTGAACTTAGACTACTACCCTTAGGAGTACTCTTAGTCTGTTATGCTACATACACTATCAATAGTGATACAACAACAATTTTGTAAAATCTGATAGTTGGAATACAGTGGAATGATTAGGAATAGAGAATAGATGGTCAGCATCTATGGTTGTAGTTGGACAGTTTTTTTGATGAAATGAAATAGGAAATCTGTTTATTCAAAAAAAAAAAATTGATCAAATTTTTGTGGTAATGCTGAAGGAATATTCTAGTTTTTTAAAGATATAAAAATGTGGATATGTCATCCAAACTTTAACTCTATGTTTGCTCAAAAGTTATCATATATCTTATGAGTGTAAATAATATAAATAAATCACGGGAAATCATAGCTTAATAGCTTATGAAGGAATAGTATTGATTCGGTCTGCCTCTCCATGAAGAGGTTCAGAGACTTACAATGGTGTTTCACTTTCCCATAATATGGGTATCGTTGTCCCTTTTCTCTCTCCCTGAATAGTGGCGAAGAAAAAACCTCCCTTTTTTAGGGTTTTCTCTCTTGGTATTTATAGTTGTGAGCTCCGTGAGCTGGCAATAAGTGGCTGTGACCAAGTTGGGGTTTTGCTTTTATGATGGCGGATGGGTTGTTGATCGAATCAGATAAGTGATAAATACCGCTAATTCAGAGTGGTTTTACCACCTATTAATCATGAATTAACTTAATGTGGATTAACTTTGTTAATTATCGTGGGGTTGGATTCTGACCCTTTGTTAGTCCCTTCGCTTACTGAGGTCGTGCCTTGGCCGAGCTCGGACTTCATCGACTGTAGTTTGAGAAACTCGGATAGGGAGGACGACTATCGCTTCGGTCGAGGCCGAATTCTCTTTGGCGATGGCCCTTAGCCTTTATACTGTCGATGACCTTAGCCATAATATCGTCGATGGCTTTAGTCGTAATACTGTTGACGGCCTTAGCCATAATACTGTCGACGACCTTAGCCATAATACCGTTGACGGCCTTAGCCGTTTACACACTGGAGATGGCCTTAGCCGTTTACATATTGGAGACGGCATTTGCTTTGTAGTGTGTTAGTGTTTTGTTATAGTGTTATCTAGTCGTTGTTCGATCAAGGTCGAACTCTCCTCTTTGGCTAAGGAACTTAGATCTTTAAACTAATTCGAGTGAGGTCAAACTTTATTGTGCTCTGATCCTTAAGCTTGTTTGGGAGTGTAACCATCGACCACGGCGGACGGGTCGTATACTATGCGGCTGAGGAGAGTAAGGGAACGCTTGATATGCGTTTGGCGACGTCCAAAATTTTGAAGGCGCACGGAACAACCCCTCATCGTTCATATGTCGTTACGACCGTCTCGACGGCAACACAAGAGCCTGTCATAATGACGTACATCTCTATAATACTGAACCGTTTTGCTGTTGGTCATATAGTTAATTATGGCCATTGGGGTTCGTGAAAGCCACTTGGGTTACCTATAAATAAAGGGTTGAGGCATTTATTTCTCATATTTTCATTGTTTGTCCGAGAGATATTCTGAAGAAACATTTCTCCCTGTAATTCACCTTCATCTTTGTTCTTCGATTGTTATAACCTCCTTCTTGCCCATCAAACCTTGTTTCTTTCTTGTTAGTGAATCAACAATGGTATGCAGTTCTTCCCAAAACGTTCTTCCAACGGATCTTCCGGTTAACTTTTCGGTGATTGAGGTGATATCTATAGCAATGGGAGGTGCATAACCGGTGGAGACCGATGAAGTTCCATCGGTTGATGAGATACTATCTCTGCCCGGAGGCCTGATGACTGGCTTCACTATCGATGGTAGAGAGGATTAGGTGAATGAAGCCCCGCTAATGAGGGAAGTTGGGGTGGCCCAACTACGGGAACAGTGGGGTATCCCCAGCTATGCCGACATTTTTCTTTCCAGAAGCGAGGAAAGAGTATACACGACCGCATGGGATTTACGCTCCCGCTCCCCATGTTGGTGGTTGATTTTTGTCATTATTATAAGGTATGCCCGAGTCAGCTCGCTCCTTCTCTTTACAAATTGTTTGCAGTGTTCATCAAGTACGTAGAATTGGACGGTAGGGAGGTCACACTGCATCATGTGCTTAGTCTCTATGCTCCCCAGAGAATCCGTGGTACCATGATTCAAGCATGCCCTCGTGGGTCCGTAGAAATGGATGATGAGATCGAGCATCGCCCTTTTGAGAACTTCTTTTACATTAGGACTTAACATTTAATGGCGTCCCTCTCTGTAATTGGACGGTAGGGAGGTCACACTGCATCATGTGCTTAGTCTCTATGCTCCCCAGAGAATCCGCGGTACCATGATTCAAGCATGCCCTCGTGGGTCCGTAGAACTGGATGATGAGATTGAGCATCGCCCTTTTGAGAACTTCTTTTACATTAGGACTCAACATTTAATGGCGTCCCTCCCTAGGTTCCCAGAGGCTTGGAAACATGCACGTAAGTTATTCAATCGTCAAATTCTCTTTTCTACCCCTCCTTAAGTCTTGCACTCGTAAGCGTTGGCTTGTGTCAATTTTGTAGCTAAAATGTTGCCGCCAGCTCTGTTAGCTGGGATAAGTGAGTAAAGGCCGTGCTCCCTATACGGTGGGGATACGTACATTGACATCTTTCTGGGAGAGGCATGGCCGTAGGCCTGTGACAGGTAAAAAGTTGATTTCTTCTTCCTGCTTCGCTTTGTTTCAACTCCATTCTTCAACTTTTTTTTTCCTGTGATCAGGGAGGGCACGCCGCATAAGGGCCCCTAAGTTGGCCTTCCGTTGACTGCGTGAAATTTCTCGGCTCACTGTCGTACCGGTGCCACACCCTATACCAAGGGCGGCATTAGTTGAATCTTCAACGGCTCTTTTTCCAGCACGGGCGTACTTCGGGACAAGGGGCCATCGGGGGTTGTGCGCCCTAGAGCGGAATCGCCCTTAAATGAGTAGGAGGAGGAGAGGCCATTGGTGAGGTGGAGGGTTGCGTTCATGCGGGCTCCACCCGTGGTAATTAATTAGGGATCCCCCCAGCAGATACGGAGAGGAGTGCAGCTGCGGCGCTTGCCCTTGAGAGAGAACAAATATTGGGCCCCCGGTTGGCTTAGGCCATGATGATACCAACGCTTAGGCGACTCGGCGGGTGGTTCCAATCGCTGATATGGGAGGCAGTTCCTCAGCGGATGCTATTATTGGAGAATCAAGTGCTCCTTCAGCAGCTACGGTGGGTGGTTCTACCTTGCTAGCGGTGGAAGGAGGAAAGGATGCTGTAGGAGATGGGTATGAGTTCAAATCCGACTTGGACCCCGACGACGTCTGCATGTTCCGAGAAGTCTTCACCAATTTGATGGTGCGCGCATCGGGGTGATCTCGATTCATTGAGGTTTCCACGGAGTCAAACTTATTGCTCCAAGGGAATAGTTTGGTGCCGTTGTTTGAGGTGCTATGTTCTGGGGTTGAGAATGCATCGTTGAGGACGTCACGAATATCAGACTGATGAATGAAGTGGTCGTGATGGGCCTGCGGGTATGTATTATGACCTTAGTCCATTTTTTTCTTGCCTTTTTTTAATCTTTTTCTTAATCATTATGTTTGTTTTAAAGTCTTATTTGTTGGATGTGGAGAGCATCCATCGAGCCAACGTCCATTCGGGGATATTTTTGTGCGTGCTGGTGAAGTACCACCGCTACCGAGATCGGTGCCGAGAGATGCGCGTGCGCTAAAGGAATGATCCCCGTAGACGGTCCTTGGTAGAGGAACTGGCAAGGCGGGAGCTTCAGATGTAGCAAACACTTGGTAGAACGCGCGTCCTCGAGGAGAAGCTTTGTCAGAAGGATGAGGAGCTCGAGGCGGGAAGGAGGGCTGCAGCTGAGTGCGAGCTCCAGGGCTAGGCTAAGCGGTGGAGGCCGCTTCGTTGGAGGGTGAAGTCATAGCTTTGAGACTTCAGGCAAGGGATGCCTCGACGAGGGTCACAGGGCTGAAGGAATCAATTAGTGTGCACGAGGCCCAGCGGTTGTTGGAGAGGAAAGATGCAGCCTTTAGGGAAGTGGTTCTCGAGGATCAGATCGGTGTCTTTGAACAGGATGCCCAAGTCATGGTGGACCAGATCACGACCTTAGAAGAGGAGAATCAGTGCCTACAGGACCAGGCCGCTTCTTCTAGCCAAGCTCGTGAACATTAGGTCTTTGCTGAGGCCCAACGTGATGTATATAAAGAATTTGTGGGAGGCTGGCATCGTGACCGAAGCTGCTTTCGAGAGAGCGTGTGAAAAGGCTCGTGAGGCCCGTGCCGACTGTGGTTTTGACGCGGCGACGCTAGAGGGTGATGATGGTGTAGATGGTGGCGCGGATGGCGTCGAATGAAAAGATTTGTTATGTGTCTTTCCTTGTTTTATTTGCTGTTTGGCATTTTAGGTGCTTCTTGTTTTTTCTTTTTCTTTTTCCTTGTACTGACCGGCCTTGGCCGGGTGTAAGCGGGAGTGACCCGCAGTTAACTTTGTATATAAATGAAATCTCCTTTGCATTGTTTGCCTTGTATTTATTTTGTACTTTTCCTTTTCCCCCTTAGACTTTTCTTTGCATGCATTCGAAGGGGTGACTTGCTTTTGAGTTTTACTATGGTAGGCATGTTAGTTTTTGATTGTTGATGACTTTTTTCTTCGACTCGGTGTGAGCGAGTCGGAGTTGTTACTTGGCGATGGCGGCATATAGCCTTAGTCCCAATTCGGGCGTGATCAAACTACTAGCCGTGATGATAAAATGTGCGGCCTTGTAGTTTGCTGGGGCCTAACTTTAGGTGGCCCGAATATTAGTTCGATTTGGGAGTACTTACTTGACGGGCGAGGGTCCCTAGCTTGTGCCTCGATTCGTCGGAGGTCAGGTTTTGCTGAGTTCTATGATGAAGGTGCTTGGCTTGAGTCCTGGTTCAACTGTGGTTGAACTTGTTAGATTTGAGGACGGAGGCAACTAGCCTTATGGTTCTAACGAGGCCGAACTCGTTGGATTTGATGGAAAAGGCGCGTAGCCTGAGTCTTGGTTCAATCGTAGTCGAATTTACTGGCGAAGGCGCATAGCCTGAGTCCCAGTTCAACTGTTGTTGAACTTTGTCGATTTTGATGGTGAAGGCGCATAGCCTGAGTCACAGTTCAATTGTTGTTGAACTTTGTCAATTTTGATGGCGAAGGCACTTAGCATGAGTCCGAGTTCAACTATTGTTGAACTTTTTCAATTTTGATGGAGGAGGCGCATAGCCCGAGTCTTGGTTCAGCCGTAAATGAACTTACCATCGAAGGCGCATAGCTTGAGTCCCAGTTCAACTGTTTTTGAACTTTATCCATTTTGATGGAGAAGACGCATAGCCTAAGTCTTGGTTCAACCGTAGTTGAACTTACTGGCGAAGGCGCATAACCTGAGTCCCAGTTCAAGTGTTGTTGAACTTTGTCAATTTTGATAGCGAAGGCACATAGCCTGAGTCTGGTTCAACCGTAGGTGAATTTACTGGCGAAGGCGCATAGCCTGAGTCCCAGTTAAACTGTTATTGAACTTTGTCAATTTTGATAGCAAAGGAACATAGCCTGAGTCTTGGTTCAACCGTAGTTGAACTTACTTGCGAAGGCGCATAGCCTGAGTCCCAGTTCAACTGTTATGGAACTTTGTCAATTTTGATGGCGAAGGCACATAGCCTGAGTCTTGGTTCAGCCGTAGTTGAACTTACCGGTGAAGGCGCATAACGTGAGTCCCAGTTTAACTGTTGTTGAACTTTGTCAATTTTGATGGCAGAGGCGCATAGCCTGAGTCCTGGTTCAACCGTAGTTGAACTTACTGGGAAAGGCGCATACCCTGAGTCCCACTTTGTGGGTGTTGAGAGCTGAAGCTGGGTTTTGATTAGAGACCTTGAGCTGCTTATACGTTATCTTCCCAATCGGGGTATGTAGGCTGTCTTGGGGCGATTAGCGGCTCGAGATATCTCCGTGCCCGGTTTCCAGCTGGAGCCCGTATCAGGGATGCGGGAGATGCCTTACAGAGATCCCCCCTCAGGGGGGACTTTTTTTTTTTGCACTATCCGAGATCAGAGAGACAAAGGACTTGGATCTTGATTTTAGATCTTCGAGTTCCCTTTTTCCGATATGCCGCTTTGGCTTGTTTGAGCTGGGTTATTTTTTTTTCTTTTACGGCGTTTCTTTCCTTTGGTCCAGGGAAGAACTACGCGATTTTGCTATGAAATCCCCATAGACGGCGCCAAATTGTTTCCTCAAAAGTTATCATATATCTTATGAGTGTAAAATAATATAAATAAATCATTGGAAAATTATAGAAAACCGTAATAATCCGTTGGACCAAACGAAGGAAACGAAAATAAATACTCAGAGTTTGAAGGAGAAACATTAAAAGCCTTTATTGATAGTATTGATTCGGTCTGCCTCTCCATGAAGAGGTTCAGAGCCTTACAATGGTGTTTCATTTTTCCATATATGAGTATCCTTGTCCCTTTTCTCTCTCTCCTGAATGGTGGCGAAGAAGAAACCCCCCTTTTCTAGGATTTTCTCTCTTGGTATTTATAGCTGTGAGCTCCGTGAGCTGGCAATAAGTGGCCGTGACCACGTTCGGGTTTTTCCTTTATGATGGCGGATGGGCCGTGACCTTGTTGATCGAATCAGATAAGAGATAAATACCGTTAATTTGGAGTGGTCGTATCACTTATTAATCATGAATTAGCTTAAGACAAGATTAACTTCGTTAATTATCGTGGGGTTGGATTCTGACCCATACACTCTATTCCATATTTTTTAGGAGGTTTGGTTCCTTAAATTTTTTCTACTTTTTGTTATATTTGTTTTCCAAATGAGAATACTTGTTTTCCAAATGACATATTATATATGACTAAAGAAATAGTAAGTAATTTCAAAAAATAATTCTTCCAAAATCATGTTAACTGATTTTTCCAAAGCCAAAGTCCTCGTCGTTTTTCAATATTGGGCTATTGGCTCTTGGTAATTAGTTTTAGAGATATTTAGCTGCATATTCTTATTATGATGTAACATAATTAACTGTATGTCTATTTAACGTGAAAGGCATACGCATAATGACGGCCTAATAATTATTTTACCTGTTTTGCATAAGTAAATATTTACATAAGTTCAATCTTACTTGACTTTGATTCCTAAAAATTAGTAATTACCATATCATTCAAATAAGAAAAGACTTAATAACCAAAATTTTAGTTAATTTTAAAATTCTAAATAGTAACAAAGCAACTTAAATTATTATTTTGTCCGATATAAAATTTATTTTTAAAGGGTAAAAGACGAACAATATTCCTCTAAGGACCTTCGTATTTTTAATATAATATGCTAATTTTAGAGTACGTATGTACACGTGTTTATAGTGTCAATAATAATAAAAAGTATTAATAATTTATACTCTTCATCATATATATAACTCTTAAAATTGCGTTTTAATAGATTAAAACGATACTTAGGGTAGAGCTTGACCAAAGGAACATAGAATGAGTAAGAACTATGAATTAAATGTTGTGCAAGCACAAGTTGCTCCTTATTAATGAAAAAAAAAAAACTCATTTAGAACAATTTGTATTATTTATCTTTATCGCCTTAAGTTGCATTTGTCAATTTGACTTTTAGTATTATACTATAACCAACTTTGCTCTATTTATAATATCTTTCATCATCAATGTGCTTCTTATAAAAAAATATATGGTCTCGGACTTTTGTCAATTTGAAAAATGATTTTAATTATATAATAAATTTGGGAAATTAAGCTGGTTCTATTAACTGCTAATTAGTTAATTTAAATATTTAATGTTTATTCTCAATATTAAAGAAAATAATTATAGAGTAACTCAAACTACAAATTTTCCATTATAAAGTTTTAAAAAAGTTAAAAAGACAAATAACATTTTGCTAAGGGAATTTATGCTATTAATGTAAAATAGATGTTAATATCGATATCGGTATAAATATTTAAGACATAAATATAAATATAAAGAAAACGGCGTTTTAATGAAGAATTTGTGCTTTTAATATAGTATAGATAGATGGAGAAGTAGAAGAAATTTCCGGTCAACTGATAACTCTTGCAAGCTTACTCATTGAGAATTTAGACAATGATATTATGGGAAAAGATAAACAAGATGTATAAATTATCTTTGGTCTGCAATCACACGAATGTAACTGAAGACTTATTAATTTTACTAATTTATATCTATATTATATTAAAAGTATGGAAGCCTCTAGCGAAATATTATTTGTTTTTTTACCCTTTAAAGATAGAATTCACACTATACAAAATTGTAATTAAATACCCTCCTAATATTTAGGAATATGAAATCAACTAAAAATTTTCTTATTAAATCATTCCTTATTTGAGTCATAATTTCACTAATATTTAGGAATAATCTTAATTATGTTTTGATATTTAAGACTTCCAAATCAACTATATATTATGCATTAATGTTTTTCTTATTTGAGCTATGTAATTACCATACTTGTTAAAGAAAAATAATAGGTACATAACACAAGAAAATCAAGTTTTAGGTTTATTCGGAGTATTTTTATTTGTTCTTAGTAAGGGTGTACAGGTCGGGTTGGTTCGGATTTTACAATTACCAAACCAAATTAATTGTGTCAGATTATTAAATCTAAAGACCAAACCAAACCAATAAAACTCTGGTTTTTCGATAGCGGATTTTCTTGGATTTTTTCCTAGTAAAATCTTCGTAGAACAAAATATATAACATATGCTCAAAATATTTCTTTAATCCTAGTAAGATACAATTATATAAAGTATTTTCCAAGAAAATAATACAAAATATGAGATGTGTAATGGCATTATCCTAAAATATTCAACAATAAAGACAATAAAATTATGTAATATAAATATTGTTAATTAAAAAGTCATAATAAAAATAAACATAATTTAAAAACACTAAGTCATGCTAAAATAATTAGACTAATAAGGGAGTATTAATTATATGACTAAAAGCTAAAGCAAAATAAAAATAGGTTATGCATTTTTATCTAAATTATTGCAAAACAAAATAGATATTCAATACATCCCTGTCCGTAATATTGAATTGAATGTCATTTGTTAGTATTAATATTGATTGTTAGCATTATTTAATTTACTAATATTAATGGCTATAAAACTTATTGGAGCATTCAAAAGTTCTAAGCCCGACCTTGAAATAATACCTTAAAAGATAAAATTATGAAAATTTTAAGAAATATTTATAAATTACATTACAATAACTATACTTATATATTAAATATATTTAATGTCGGGTCGGTTTGGTTTCTGTTTGACTTTCTTTAGTTAAAACCAAACCAAACCAAACCAATCATGGTCGGGTTTTTTTTCCAACACCAAACCAAGTCAAACCAAACCATAGTCGGGTTTTTTTTCTCGGTTTGACTCGGATTATTGGATTGGTGCGATTTGTCGGTTTTCTTTGTATACCCCTAGTTCTTAGGCTCTTTCACAAAGCTTAGGTTTTGATAAGATTTTTGGAGTTTTCAGAATCAATTAAATTCATTATTTTCAAATATTTAGGATTTAAAATCAGTTAAATAGATTATTAAATCTTTCCTAATTTGAATAATTCCTAATATCTTTTATATTATTACGTCCTACTAAACTTTTTTCCTAATGAAAGTTGTGTTTAATTACATATCATTTTTAGTTCTAATTGGCTGGATACTTCAACTGCAACTATGAAGAATTGTATTTAATTGGGATATTAGTTACATTAACAAACAACATAATATTAAAATGTAGTTATAGAGTTGAATACAATTGATCAGTAAAACAAGGTCCAAGGCCTTTTTCTTCTATGAGTAATGGCTGATTCTAAGCCTAAATAATTACGGGAAGTCAGGAACTATATAGATAAGTTCCAGGTTAATGCAACAAGTGAGCATGAATTGCAGATCGATGCAAACAAGTTTGTAATTTAGATTGTAGTTCTTTTGAACTATGTGTTGAGATATTGGCTATGATGATACACTATTCTGAGCCTAATAATTGGTCATTTCCTTAATTGTGGCTACTTCTGTAATTCCTTTATTCTTTTGTATTCTTTTGTAAAATAGGCTATGTGTGCAAATAGGTTGTATTTGTAAATAGGCTATTTTTGTAATGAGTATATCTGATATATACTCTCTCTCTTAACTCGACCCTTCAGAGGGGTCATTTTGGTTCTTTTGGGAACTGAGTCTTCTTCGAGACTCTTCTATTCTCTCCTCCTTCTCTCTACTTTCTCTCTCTAAATTTTCTCCGATTCTCTGCATGTTTTCATGGTATCAGAGCCAGGCCCATCCCAATTATTGTTACCGATGTTGGGCCCCCATTTATGTTGTCCACGCTCCAGAGATCTGGGCGTGATGGGGGGTGTTGAGTTGTCCCACATCGGAGGGATTTGAGGTCCTTGGTCTCCTTATATGGCTTGGGCAATCCTCACCTCATAAGCTAGCTTTTGGGGTTGAGTTAGGCCCAAGGTCCATTCTTTTCATGGTATCAGAGCCGGTACAATGATCCGGTGATGTTTATCGTGTGAATCAATAGTTCATCTGAACTATTTTTTAACAAAATTTGAGATTTTTCTGAGATCGAAAAGATCGATGATGGTTTCAACCATGTTAGGGTTCTTCGGTCCATTTATCTTCACGATCTACGTTTGTTCCTTCTGTATTGAACGGTTCAATCGTTTATTGTGAGTCTTTCGGAGATTTTGCGGTGAGTTTCAACCTCTAGGGTTTTCTGGTGGTCAAATCGAGTGTTTGATTACCATCCGGTGGTTTGATACTTACTTTGCTGAAATTTTGGTCATCATCGGTGGTGCTGTGACATCTTTATCAACGTTTGTGGTAAAATTTTGACGGTTTCACTACCTAGGGTTTTGTCTATTGTTAAAGGCCGATCTTCCGGTTGCGAAGAAGGACGGTAACCTCGTTCCTATTCTCTGGTTGTGATTCCTTGTTTGTATATATGATTGTCCATTTGTGAATAAATCATTTAACTTGAGAATATTGAGTGTGTAGACTGTCAATATTGTTTGGTGATATTGTGTTTTTCAAAAGATTTGATTCATTTGTTGAGCATGGCTGCTAACATGAATGCTGGTAGTTCTGGTGCTAACTCCGGTCCTATTGACCCTTCCAATCCATTATTTGTGCATTCTTCTGATGTTCCTGGTGCATGTTTAGTCCCCACTCCTTTTTCAGGAAGTGGTTATGGAGGATGGAAGCGTAAAATGACTATGGCTTTATCTGCTAAAAATAAAATTTGTTTCATTGATGGTTCCTTTTCCAGACCTAGTAATAATGTGAGTTTGCAAAGGTTGTGGGATAGATGTAACATGCTTGTTATGTCATGGTTAACCTCTTCTGTGTCATCTCAAATAGCTGACAGTGTTCAATACTCTGACACTGCACGAAGCATGTGGTCTCAACTTGAGAAGAGATATGGTACTCCTAACAAAACCAAAATTTTTGAATTAAAGCGAGAACTCTCCCAAACTTCCCAGGGTTCCCTTGATGTAGCCTCATACTTTAATAAACTCAAGAGTTTGTGGGATGAATTAGGGACAATGGTCCCAAACCATGGGCAGAAGTGCACCTGTGCTGCTAAGAATGGTATCATTGAGGAAGATGATGAGAACAAGATTTATCAGTTCCTTATGGGACTAAATGAGACATATTTGGGTGTAAGAAGCAATTTGTTAATGATGCAACACTTTCCTTCCCTTGACAGTGTCTATAATATTGTGTTGAATGATGAAAAGCAAAGACAGGTCAAGTCCATTTCCCATATGAGCCCAGACTCAATGTCTTTTAATGCTCACACTGATAGGCCCCCTGCTGGGTCCAACCAAGGGAAATTGTCTGGCTTTAATTTCAGACCTAAAGTCAATTTTGAACAAAACAGAGGAAACTTATTTTGCAGATATTGCAAGAAGTCTGGACACTTAATTGATAAGTGTTTCAAACTCCATGGTTTTCCTCAAAGCAATTCTTACATCAAGGGAAGGAAATCTGCTGCTCATCTTTCCACTAATACTGATTGTGTATCTGTTGATTCAAGAATTTCAGGTGTGTCTGCTCCTCTAGGGGATCCTGTTACCAGTCAACCTGTGATACCAGGGTTGAGCAGACAACAATGTGATCAGATTGTGAGCTTGATTCAACAAACACTTTCAACCAGTGATCAAACTTCTTCTTCCATGAGTTCTGCTAATTTTGCTGGTACTTTAATGTCTGAGAGTCTTGTTTCTGATTCCAAGTTATGCATGCTTACACACATAAATTCTGCTACCTGGATCATTGATTCAGGAGCTTCCAATCATATGACTTATGATAAAAATCTATTGTTTGACATTATACCCCTAACTGTGCCTTACCTTGTTTCACTTCCTAATGGATATAAAGTCAAAGTTACTTGTACAGGATCATTTGCATTAACTCCTTACCTCATTCTTCATAATGTACTTCTAGTCCCTTCTTTCAAACATAATTTGATCTCTGTTCATAAGTTGATGAAACAATTGAATTGTTTAGTCTTGTTTACACCAACCTCATGCCTTCTTTACCTGTTACAGGACCTTTCTCTGAAGAGACTTCTGGATCTTGGTAAAGAGGAGGCTGGCTTGTACAAGTACTCTTGGTCACCCTCTTCCTCTTCTGCCTCTTCCAAGCCTTCTTCTCTTGAGCATAGTGACTCAGATGTTTGTAATGATGACATTGTTTCTGATAACAAACATTCTAGCTCAGTTATTCAATCTTCTAGTTGTAATAATGCTGTTCCTGATGATATGAACTATATTTGGCATTTGAGATTAGCACATACATCTTTTGCTAATATGAAACATGTTTCTAATTTGCCTTTTTCTATTGCTGCTAAACAACCTTTTCCTTGCTCAATTTGCCCTATGTCTAAACAAACCAGATTGCCCTTTCCTGACAGTAGCATTAGCACTACCAAACCATTCCAACTTATTCATGTGGATACTTGGGGTCCTTACCATACCCCTACATCTCTTGGTAGCAAGTATTTCCTCACCATAGTTGATGATTTTTCTAGAGCTACCTGGACACATCTAATGGGTTCTAAAAGTAATGCATTCCCTCTACTACAATCCTTCATTTCCTATGTTCAAACTCAATTCAATTCCCTGGTCAAAGTTGTCAGAAGTGATAATGCCCTGGAACTGGGTTCCAGTGCTGAAGGGATTTCCTATTTTAGTAAACTTGGGATTGTGCATCAAACAACTTGTCCCCATTCCCCTCAACAGAATAGGGTTGTTGAGAGAAAGCACAGGTCTTTACTTGAAACTTGTAGAGCACTTCTCTTTCAGTCTGGTTTGCCTATTTCTTTTTGGGGTGATTGTCTGTTAACTGCAACATATATCATTAATAGACTGCCATCCAGGGTGCTTCATTACAAATCTCCTCATGAATTATTACATGGTTCTCCCCCTTCCTATTCTCATCTGAGAGTTTTTGGCTGTTTGGCTTATGCTGCTGTACCTATCCCTCATAGGGATAAGCTGAAATCCAGAGCTCATTCCTGTGTTTTCCTTGGTTATCCCTTTGGTAAGAAAGGTTATAAACTTTATGACTTAAATTCCAAGAAATGCTTTATTTCTAGAGATGTTGTTTTTCATGAAACTCACTTTCCATTCAAGTCTCCTCCTCCCTCTTCTCCTTCTCCTCCACCTGTTCCATTTTCTGATGACATTCTCCCTCAACCTTTCACCCTACCATCTTCCCATGAATCTTCCCCTTCTTCTTCTCCTCACCCTTCTCCTGATTCTCCAGTGTCTATTCCTTCTCCTATTTTCAGTCATGACATCTCCCCTCCTACATTGCCTGTCTCCCAGCCTGTTTCTTTGCCCAGAAAATCCACCAGATCACATCTCCCTCCTTCTTACCTCAAAGACTATGTTTGTCAAATTCCAGCCTTTTCTGGCTCCTCTTCTTCTCACTTGGAATCTGAACCTATGTTTTACTCTCAAGCTGCCTCTGTACCAGCTTGGCAGGATGCTATGAGGAAGGAATTTGATGCATTGGATGCTAACCACACTTGGGACATTGTGCCTCTTCCTCCAGGTAAGAAACCTATTGGCTGTAAGTGGGTTTACAAGATCAAATATAAATCTGATGGCTCTATTGAAAGATACAAAGCCAGGTTGGTTATTAGGGGTGACACACAGGTTGAAGGTGTGGACTTTACGGACACTTTTTCTCCTGTTGTCAAAATGACTTCAGTCAAGTGTCTCATTGCAGTGGCTGTTAAAAATCACTGGCCATTGTTCCAACTGGATGTTAACAATGCCTTTCTTCATGGTGATTTGGATGAGGAAGTGTATATGAAACTTCCTCCAGGTTTGGTGGTGTCTGATCCTTCTTCTACTTCTTCTTCTACTACTTCTTCTTCTTCTTCTTCTTCTTCTCTTCCTCTGGTCTGTAAACTAAAGAAGTCTTTGTATGGGCTCAGGCAGGCCTCCAGGCAGTGGTATGCTAAGCTGTCCTCTGCCCTTCATTCTCGAGGTTACAGGCATTCTTTAAATGATTATTCACTGTTCTTGAAAGGTAATCCTGATTCCCTTGTTGTGGTGGCTGTGTATGTGGATGATATAATTGTTACTGGGGTTGACTGTGATGAGATTGCAGGCTTAAAAGCCTTCTTGGATGATACTTTCAAGATAAAGGATTTAGGGTCATTGCATTATTTCTTGGGTCTTGAGGTTAAACAAATCCCTGGTGGGATTCATCTGAATCAGCATAAATATGTTCATGATTTGTTGCATCATTTCGACTGTGTATCTGTTTCCCCTGTTGTATCCCCTCTGGACATTTCTTTAAAATTACATGCTGATTCTGGTGATCTTTTACCCGCTCCTGATCAGTTCAGGAGTCTTGTTGGCAAATTATTGTTTTTAACCCACACTAGACCTGATATATGCTTTGCCGTGCAACATCTGAGTCAGTATCTCAAATCCCCAAGGGTTCCCCATATGTCTGCTGCTTTGCATGTTTTGAGGTATCTTAAGGGCACTTCCTCTTTGGGTCTATTTTACTCTGATGCTGCTGACTTCTCTTTGTCTGGGTACTCTGATAGTGATTGGGCAGCTTGTCCCGACACTCGTCGCTCTGTTACTGGTTTTTGTGTATTGTTGGGTGGCAGCCTGGTAAGTTGGAAGTCGAAGAAACAACCTGTTGTCTCTCTTTCTTCAGCTGAAGCTGAGTATAGGGCTTTAAGCAAAGTTACTGCTGAACTCACTTGGTTATCTCGTCTGCTTACTGATCTTGGGGTATCTGTTTCCTCTCCTATTTCTGTGTTTTGTGATAGTCAAGCTGCTGTTCACATTGCTAATAATCCAGTTTTCCATGAGCGTACTAAGCATATTGAGGTGGATTGTCATTACGTTCGTACTTTGATACGCAATGGTTTTCTCACACTTTCTCATGTTTCCACTTCTCAACAGTTGGCTGATCCGTTGACGAAACCTTTATCCGGGACTGCTCTTTCTCCTATTTTGTCCAAGTTAAAGGTGGTTTCCCCCCTTCAACTTGAGGGGGGGTGTTGAGATATTGGCTATGATGATACACTATTCTGAGCCTAATAATTGGTCATTTCCTTAATTGTGGCTACTTCTGTAATTCCTTTATTCTTTTGTATTCTTTTGTAAAATAGGCTATGTGTGCAAATAGGTTGTATTTGTAAATAGGCTATTTTTGTAATGAGTATATCTGATATATACTCTCTCTCTTAACTCGACCCTTCAGAGGGGTCATTTTGGTTCTTTTGGGAACTGAGTCTTCTTCGAGACTCTTCTATTCTCTCCTCCTTCTCTCTACTTTCTCTCTCTAAATTTTCTCCGATTCTCTGCATGTTTTCACTATGTTCAATAGCTTTTTACATTATTTTATCCTTTTATGTTGGTGTTAAACCAAAAGGCAGAAGCTTGATTACTTTCGATGGTAGTCCTTCTTTAACTATGTTTGATACTTTCTTAACATTATTTTCTTATTTAACGCATCTTCAGGAAGGGGAATGAAGTGGCTCACTTACTAGCCAAATATGCAGTGGAGAAATTAGAACTAAATAAATTAGAATTTTGATTGTTTCCGTCACCTTTTATCTTGGACAGGATACTGACAGACAAAGGTGGTAAAAATATTAAAGAAACTATATCTTTTAAGCACGGTAGAATCCTAGCTACTCTTGGTAATTCACATGCCATGCATGTACTACCTTTCCTTAATGATCCTCAGGATCAGACTCCTTTTGTAATGTTTGAAGTTCGTATTAATGAATAAATGTCGTACTAGTTCAAAAAAAAAATTAGGGATTTGAATATTTTGTTGCAATCAGAGGAGGATCCAGGATTATAATTTTGTGGATTTAATATTTAAGGACATTAGTATTGAACCTAATCTTATTTTTATAATTATGTGTTCATACGCGTTATTTCATAATTTTAATGATTTTTTGAACATAAATTTATGCTCAGCCTTGAAAGTTATGGATTCAATTAACCCCAAGACTAACGCTACATCCGCCACTGGTTGCAATGACGGGAGCTGGATTAATGACTCTTTGTCATGACACGAATTTTTTATCGCCAGGATCGTGATGACTCCTAACTCTAAGAATGCTAGACAAGCCAACTGATACATTTGCAAATATCGTATTTGCGATCAGGGATTCGCAAATGCGAACCCGCAAATGCTAACATTTCATCGTAAATGCGAACATGTCATCGCAAATGCGAAGAATGTCCAGGACCTACTATCATCGCAAATGCGAACACTTGTTCGCAAGACCTATCGCAAATGCGATCCTGAGCTCCACAATTGCGAAGGTCCCTTCCCAGCCCTACTGATCGCAAATGCAAAGAAGTTTCAAAACACTCCGTAGCCTATCCAAAACTCACCCGAGACCTCGGGGCTCCAAAGCAAACATGCACACATGTCTTAATACATCATATGAACTTGCTCATGCGATAAAATCGATAAAATAACACCTAAAATTATGAATTTATTATCAAAATCAAATAAATTCTCAAGAACACTTAAAGTTTCTATTTTCACAATCGAGGGTCCGAATCACGTCATATAAATTCCGTTTCTCACCAAATTTTACAGACATGGCTTTAATACCATATTAAACCTGTACCGAGTTCCACAATCAAAATACGGTCTCGATACCAACAAGATAAAATATTATTCAATTTCTAAAAACCATTATATTTTCAGTTTAAGAACTTTCTTCAAAGATTTATTTCTCAGGCTAGGGACCTTGGAATTCGATTCCCGGCATACGCCAAAATCCCATATTTTTATGAAGAAATCACACTCTATGTCACTTGGGCCATACAATCCACTCAAAAATAGCCCATATTTGAAGCCTTTACGTGGCATAGCCCATGTTGTATATGTTATGAAATTTTATTTTCACCGAGTAGCCCATAACTTATAATAACGATTTTAATATTTTAAATTTCAATTTCTCGATTTCCTTTTCTCTTTTATTATCACGCTTTTCTCACTCTCTCTTCCTCACACTTTTCTCAGACGATAACCGACTCCCATTGTTGTGTTCAAGTTACTTTTCGAGCTTTCAATCTTATTTTGAGCTAATTTTCGTTTCATTTTATGCTTTTTCTACAGTTTTGGTTTTGAATTTTATTTTATTTTTATGATTTGTTTTGCTTTTTCTGATTATGTCTATTTTTTTACAATGTTGCTATATTTTTTCGTTTAATTTTGTGTTCCTTGTTTCTGCGTTCGAGAGTTAAACTTGATGAAATGAAATACATGCTTTGTTATTTCGAATTTTAGGGTAGAATTTTTTATTTTTTGAGTTTTGTTAGAATTTGAAAAAATTGGCCTCTGCTTTGTATTTATGGCTTTTTATTTTTGGTTAGCTTTTGAGTTTTGTTACAGTTTGATTAGTTTGTTTTCCTTCAGTTGTCTTCACTTATGTTAAAGCTTTGTTTTGACCTCTGCTTTGTGTTTATGGCATTTATTTTGGGTTAACTTTTGAGTTTTGTTACACTTTAATTTGTTTGTTTTCCTTCAGTTGTCTTCACTTTTGCTAAAGCTTTGTTTGTTTGGTTTATTACTGAAAATGCGTTCAAAACTGTCTGTTTGTAAAAGAAAACTGAAGATTTCTGAAAAATGCGTTAAATTAGATTATGCAAAAAGATTGATGGAATTTCCCACAAGCCGTGATTCTGAATCTAATGTAAATACCCCAGTGCCAGATGGTCATGATTTTGAGTCTCCTGCTCCTCCTAAAAACTTGCATCCAGAGAGCAGTCGGATGACTCGTTCGCAAATGAGAAATACTCCCTCTCTAGTAAAATCATTGAGGGACTTTCTATCACCATCTTCTTCTGAAGCGAATACACATGTCTAGGTTCCCCATGATGATGATTTTGAGTCTCCTCTTCCTCCAAAAAAATTGCAACAATGGAGCAGTCGAATGACTTATTCGCAAAAAAGTAATACTCCTACTCTGATTAACATTGTTAGACTAAGGAGTAAGAAATGCGGGAGACTTGCCAAATCAAAAGAAAAGCTGAAAAATGATTTGGTTAATGAAGATGATGTAGGCCGCAATGTTAAATGGAAAAGGACAAAGATCAAGGATGATGGTGAGAGTGACCTTGATTCACAATCGAGAGAACAAAGGGTTGCTATTCGCTTCACATTGAATAAGAGAAAAGCTAAGTTGAAGGTATTCCATGCGTTGCTATTAATTTATACATGCTTATACAGTTTTATGCAAAGTTATACATCTGTTTATACATCTTTATACAAGAACTGCTATACCTATATATTCATTTTTATAAAATGTATTAATATTTTTTGTTCTTGATCTATTTCTTGTTATTTTTTTATATATAAGGTTGGAGACTTCTATATAAAACAAGTTGTATTTTCATAATAGGATTAATTCCCATACCGAGACTGATATTATGAGCATTTTGAAGCAATGTTTGACTGACACGCAGCTTCAAATGTTCCGTGCTAGTTGTTTTGGGTACTTCTTGAACCTCCCTCAATTTATAATTCAAAATTAACTTATTCATTGTATATTATTGGCGGAAGTCGTCCCAGGACGTGAAAGGGAGTTGTGGGTGAAAACTAATGGTTGTTTGCTGCGTTTTATCATTGAAGAGTTTGCTCTTATCACTGGTTTCAGGTGTGTAGAAGACGACGATACTTTCTATGACAAAACAGATGTTAATAGGTTACTGAAAGAGTATTTTGTAGGAGACGTAAAAAAGTCCATAACAAGGGGGAAACTTCTTGATCGCTTCAAGAAAAAGAACTGAAAGTCGGACGAAGATGCGTTCAAGATGGCCTTGATGGTCTTTGTCCATCATTTCCTATTCGTAGATGCCAATAATCATGGTATCACCAAAGATGATTTTGATGATATTGGGTTGGTCTGATTCTCCATGGAGAGGTTCAGAGCCGTACAATGATGTAGTCCCTCTTCTTTTTGATAGAGGTGTGAAGAAGAAGAAGCAGCCCCCCTCCTAGGGTTCTTTCTCTTAGTATTTATAGCTAGGAGATCTGCCAGCTGGCTCCAAGGGGTTGGGACCACATAGGGGAGACGCCCTCGTGAGTACGTCTAGGCCGTGCTTTTAGTTGTCGTATTGGATCACTGCTTGGTGATCTTGTGGATAGATGGCCATACGCTTTATTAGTCATAAGTAGACTTTAATAAATGTGTCGATCTTCTTCATTGTCACGAGATCAAGTTTTAACCCATACAATATTATTTATCCATTATCCAATCATGCTTTTACCGTACATTAATAATATTAATTTTGGTAAAAATATTAAAATGGTATTGTGTCATGCATGATATGATATATCTATATATTTATAAACATCAAATCAATTCCGTTTTCTTTTTCGTTCTCAACTCAAATCAATTCAAACTTCCCCTTTTCATCTCCAATTAATTATAGTTTTGTGCATCAATTCATTACGTTTTCTCGAGACTTCTTAGAGAGGCAAAACATCATCATTTGCTCATACCGCTTCTTTTGGCTGGATCTGAAAACCTTGCGTGCGAGATGTAAAATTTATTATATCATCAGATCAAAGTGATTTAGAACGTAGAAATAGTTGTGTATAGTAATCTTTAATAACATAATAAATTACTAACTTTACAATATATAATTATAACTAGTTAAAATATATAGATAATATAAAAGTTATACACAATGTGCATAAATTAAATTCTCTAACAAATTCCGATTACGAAAGCGACACTATGAGTTAAGCCTACATTTTTTTTTTTATATATCAACTCATCAGGGCTTGTATACTTATTTCATGTTTATACAAGAGCTTGTAATTCCCATTACATCAGCTAATGTCATGATTTGTTTCTTTCCTCAGTTTCAGTCATCATCATATATGTTGAAAATCCATAGAATAATTAGGTAAATAGTGACAAAATAAATGACAGAAAATAGTCCTTTGTTCATAAGTTCACACCTTAATTATAGGCATATTGCAAACTCTCAATTCACATTTGACAAAAATATGTAGGTTTTCATTATTCTATCTTCTCTTTTGTCTTATTCAAACCATCAAGTGTATAAGGAAATATAATTGGTATATACCAACTAGTATATATGTTTGATATACATATACATGAATTGTCGTATATCTACACATACAAATTACTCTTATATAAAACTATAATATTATAAGAAAAGCCAGAGTGTTATGAAATAGAAGATTCTTACACTTCTATTTAAGGTGAATGTCTTTAATGTATCTAATTAGAGAGATTTTAGAGTTCTATTAGTGGTAGCTAAATCTTCCTCTCCCCTATAAATAGAGGTGCCCCCTACCATTGTAAATCATCCCTTGAGACCCCTCTCAACTCAATAAGAAGAACTCTCTCTACTCTTCTCTCTATTGCTATTGTTCTTGTTCTATTGTTCTTGTCTTTTGCTTTAGTTTATAACACGTTATCAGCACGAGACTCTACCGTCTCAAGTATCATTCTCGAAAATCCA
The DNA here is from genome assembly GCA_034376525.1 of Nicotiana benthamiana. Taxonomy (NCBI): domain Eukaryota; kingdom Viridiplantae; phylum Streptophyta; class Magnoliopsida; order Solanales; family Solanaceae; genus Nicotiana; species Nicotiana benthamiana. Next base: position 28,184,346 of record CM067333.1, on the reverse strand, counting down.
AGGTATTTTCCCTCTTCCTAATTTAATTTTCGAGTATGTCTAACATTATGAAAAGAAAGTTCGTTGCCCTTGAAATTTCGGGCAAGAACTATATGACATGGGTGTTGGATGCTGAAATCCACCTAGATGCTATGGGTCTCGGAGACACCCTCAAAGATAAAGAAAAAGCATCCACCCAAGATTGTGCGAAGGCCTTGATTTTCTTGCGCCACCACCTTGACGAAGGTTTGAAGATTGAATATCTCACCGTCAAGGATCCACTCGTTTTGTGGAACAGCTTAAAGGAGAGATATGACAACCTGAAGTTGGTCACTCTGCCACAAGCACGATATGATTGGGCCCATCTGAGGCTACAGGACTTTAAGTCCGTTTCTGAATATAATTCTGCTATGTTCAGAATTACTTCTAAACTGAAGCTATGTGGAGATAACATCTCCGATTACGATATGCTTGAGAAAACGTTTACAACGTTTCATGCCTCCAATATGGTACTGCAGCAACAGTACCGAGAGAAAGGCTTTACGAAGTACTCTGAACTGATTTCTCTCTTACTAGTGGCTGAGCGAAATAATGACCTGCTCATGAGAAATCACGAAAATAGACCAACTGGGTCTACACCACTGCCTGAAGCAGATATGGTGCACTCGCATTATGCCAAACATAAAAGGGACCATGATCACGGTCATAAACGGGGTCAAAGCCAAGGACGTGGACAAGGAAGAAATTCCAAAGAAGTCCGTCACCCCCCAAAGAGAGATAACCACCGAAAGCAGAAACGGGATCCCGAAGATCCTATGGCAAATAGTTCAGAAACTATATGTTATCGTTGCGGTGGGAAAGGGCACTGGTCAAAGATTTGCCGTATACCAAGACACTTGGTTGACCTTTATCAAGCATCTCGAAAGAGAAAAGGCCCTGAAACAAACTTTGTCTATGACGACAATGAGGACATCACCCACCTGGATGTGGCAGACTTCTTTGAGCAACCCGATGGAAAAATAGACCACCTAATCGGCGATGGATCCGTGATGAAAGAAGATGGAGTTATTTGATTTTGTTCTACTTATTTGTATTAGTTAGTGAATAATCTAATAGTCATTAGTATTAGCTCGTATTAGCTAGTTCATGATCCAATGTTAGCAGTAGTTCTTTAGAATATCTTCAATATGCTCAAATATCAATAAAACTTTTATTTTCCAGTGGGGGTAATCGACTAGCCTGAAAAACTAGTGGATTATCAACTATTTTTGCATTAAAGTTGAAAAACAATTGATCAACAATCGATTGTCTTTGGCTAACAATCGATTGTCTTGAAACAGTGTGTTCTGGAATTTTTCAAAAATAGCCAACAATCGATTGTCTTTGTCTAACAATCGATTGTCTTGAAACAGTGAGGTCTGGAATTTTTCAAAAATCACCCACAATCGATTGTCTATATCTAACAATCGATTGTCGTTAGGCAGTGTAATCTGGAATTTTTCAAAAATCATCCACAATCGATTGTCGATGTTTAACAATCGATTGTCTTAAGACAGTATGCTACGAAGTTTTTCAAAAATAACAAATAATCGATTGTGTGTGTTTAACAATCGATTGTCTATGTTCCAACAATCGATTGTGTGTGTTTAATAATCGATTGTCTTATGAAAAACGCTGAAATTTTCAAACTGCAAAGGAATTGATTATGGATAACATATCTGATTTTGTTAGCCAACTGTTAGTAGCAGATTTTGAAGATATTATGTGACACAAAAGAATTGAACTTGTTTATTCTTATGTTCATGTATTCCTTTTGTATGTCATACCATGGGAAGTAAATTGATTGAAAGGCTCCGGAAGAGCAAATGTAACTCTGCCCAAAGGCATGACGTTTATCTTAGAGAATGCAATATTCTCCTCCAAGTCTAAGAAGAAACTTGTTGAGTTTTAAAGATGTACGCCGGAATGGCTACAATATTGAGACAATGGATGAAGATAATCTTGAATATCTCATCCTCACTTTAAAGAATGTCTCCGGCCAAAAGAGGGTTATTGAGAAATTCCCGTCTTTATCTTGTGGCCTGTATTGGACAAGAATTAGTGCAATTGAGGCACATTCAACAGTAAATCTAAAGAATACTGAGTCCAATACATTTGTACTTTGGCATGATCGACTGGGTCACCCAGGATCAACCATGATGAGACGGATTATAGAAAGCTCATATGGGCATCCGTTAAAGAATTTCAAAATTCTTTCAAGTAATGAATATCCTTGCACTTCGTGTTATCAAGGCAAGCTGATTATCAGACCATCCCCAACAAAGGTTGGGACTGAGTCACCCCAGTTTCTGGAACGTATACAAGGGGACATTTGTGGACCTATTCACCCACCTAGTGGGTAGTTTAGGTATTTCATGGTCTTGATAGACGCATCCTGTAGATGGTCTAATGTGTGCTTGTTGCCATCATGCAACCTTGCGTTTGCAAAGTTAATGGATAATAGATGAGAATAATCTTGAACTCTTCATGAAAACGAGGCTGCCCATTTCGGTTTGGGTTCACGCCATTTTGCATGCAACAATACTAGTTTGTCGGCTGCCCACTTCGGTTTGGGGTCACGCCATTTTGCATGAAGCAATGCTAGTTCGTCGGCTGCCCACTTCGGTTTGGGGTCACGCCATGTTGCATGCAGCAATGCTAGTTCGTCTCTGACTGACGAATTGACACAAATATTCCCCATTGCAATTGGTTTTGGGTCATGAACCCAATATATCCCATTTAAGAAGCTTTGGATGCGCAGTATATGTGCCTGTAGCACCGCCATCCCGCACCAAAATGGTTTGCAAAGGAGGTTAGGAATATATGTTGAGTTTGACGCGTCCTCCATTATTCGCTACCTCGAAACATTGACAGGAGATTTGTTCACTGCACTATTTGCAGACTGTCAATTTGATGAGACACTTTTCCCAAAATTAGGGGGAGAAGTCGGTGAAACCAAATGGGAAATTTTGTGGAAAAATGTATCATTATCTCATCTTGATCCACATACCTCTATTTGAAAGAAAGAGGTACAAAAGATTATCCATTTGCAAAGAATAGCAAATCAAATGCCTGACGCATTTACGGACTTGAAGAGGATAACGAAATCACACATTCACGCGGGAAAATGTTCCGATCCGTATTGAAGTCCCTATTGGACAAATATCTAGTGTCATATCCAATGAGTCAAATGCACGCCAGAAGCGTGGCAGACCATTAGGTTCCAAAGATCGAAATCCTAGAAAGAGGAAAAAGAACGATCTAAATGACACTATGAAAGAATCACATGAGGACGCTCATGATTTGATTAATTCCGAGATTCACGAAGAATCTATTGAGCCTGAGACTCTTGAAAATACGGAATGCAAGAATGTGAGGATCTCGAACCTCAGTCTGTGGTAGTACAAAATTAATTGAGAGCTCTCGAAGAGCCAATTATTACTATGTTGGAGAAACACAATTGAGTATTGTGCTGTAGTAAGTCTCAAAGAAACTTATCCAGTTTCCAAAAGTACACGCGAAGGCGATTGATGATATTGAGACTATAAATAAAGGAAGGCTTTGATTCTCCTATTACTACAACTTGTAGCGGGGTAATTTGTATATGAAAAGCTACCCGCTTTGTTCTCCAGTTTGTACTACACAAACGAAAGAATGCCACAATAAAGTGGATATCTATTGGTATAAAACCCATGTCATAATAAACCCGAAGTTTATTGATAAGTGCACATGTCATGGTGTAAATTTGAAATTTACCAATATTGATAATTTATTCAGTTGATATTCGTGTTAGCCATCTCATTTGAAGTATGATGTGCAAATTCACATAGGTGAATATCAAAGAACTAGAAGTTCTTGTTATCAGTAATGAACTGACCAACTAAAGAGTTCGGGTTGAAGCCCCTTGATTCTGGAAATATCAAAGGTGAATATGGGCCCATTCACCTGCCATGTATACCACATATGATGCATCTATGATATGGTTACATGCGCCATTGTTATTAACCCGCAGCCTGGCAGTGCTTGCGAGGTAAATCGCTCAGTAATCTAACTTCGAGCATAGTTTCCAGATTCTCTACTCAAGACAGTTCATCTTGATAAGTTGGTTTATATCAAAGTTGGTTTAGCAAGATAATTATTGAGTGCTTCCACTTAATAGCTAAACTGTTCCTTATGAGAACGAAGTTGTATATATCAGTTTGATATAAGTTGTATACGAGAGTATATTCTCCCCTCACAAGTGGTTCAGGGTCAGGAACCAAATAATTTCATCTTATTATTAAGGTGCTGTGTATATTGACATAATGCACAAAGATGATTTTCCAAAGTTGAGGAAACATGTTAGCTTTACTAACATGAGGGGGAGACATGATAAACACTTGAGAAAATGTTACATGGGATGAATTCTCATTTGTATATGTATATCCCCGAATATCATGATATGAACCTGTAGTTCATAAAAAGGAAATGCAATTGCAACATATTGCAAAGCATGCTATACGCATTTGCTGACTCAAAGAAAGTAACTAAATGGAAGAGATACAATTCAAGAAGAATTGATTCCATATGAAAGACATGTAGCTTTGAACCTATAGTTCATATGCTTGAAAGTATAAAGGCAAAGGTATGTATAGTCAATTTTTCGATATCTTATTTGTTTAGCATGACATGAAACTTTGATATGCAGCTAAAGTTTATTATGTGACTTACATGACTTAACTTGAAAGATTTAAGTTGCTTGAAGCATATGCAATTCTTGGTCCTGAAGTACCACATCCTAAGTACAATTTGTGTACATATGTATCTTGCCATAACTATAAGCATGATGGCATTGAAAATGCATCTATGGAGATATTGAAGTGTTATTCCACGACATTATATGAAGATGTTCATATCTATCAAGAATGATGATTTCAAGGTACGGAATATTTATTCAAGTCAATATGGTTGATTTGTCAAATCTCTACCAAAGATCGTTCTGAAGATGATGCACAAGATTGGAATGCAAATGCTCAAGGATATAAATTGATGTACTCATTAGGGGGAGTCAATGCGCGTTGCACTCTTTTTCCCTTACAAGGTTTTGTCCCACTGGGTTTTCCTTGCAAGGTTTTTAACGAGGCAACCAATAGGCGCATATTCAAACATGTGTACTCTTTTTCCTTACTTTAATTTTTCCCATTGGGTTTTGGTTTTAAGGTTTTATGAGGCACATCATTGAATAGACATTCAAGGGGGAGTGTTATGAAATAGAAGATTCTTACACTTCTATTTAAGGTGAATGTCTTTAATGTATCTAATTAGAGAGATTTTAGAGTTCTATTAGTGGTAGCTAAATCTTCCTCTCCCCTATAAATAGAGGTGCCCCCTACCATTGTAAATCATCCCTTGAGACCCCTCTCAACTCAATAAGAAGAACTCTCTCTACTCTTCTCTCTATTGCTATTGTTCTTGTTCTATTGTTCTTGTCTTTTGCTTTAGTTTATAACACAGAGTTCATTTTAATATTATTTTTGGTTTGTGGTGGTGGCTTAGATGGGGAATAATATTAAAACAAACTATGAACTCGATAAGTTGCAGGTTTAGAATCCAATAATTTTAAATTCTAGCTCCGCCGACGAGATCAACCAGCCCATAATACATTGAATAAAAATATAGCAATTTTTTTTCGTGGTGGATGACTTGTTGACGCAAGGGTATACGGAAGTCACGGTCTAGAGTGAGTCCACATCCATTTTCCATCCAATAAATATTACTAGTAAGAATCAGTCAAAACAGAGTTTTTTTTGTTGGTTCTCCGTCCGATATTTGGTATTCTTATTGGAGTCCGACATTATTCGGACTCGCGTCGCGTAGGGCCCCATTCGGGAGAAAGCGTTTCTAGCAAAGATTTTTTCATACCCACGGCTCGAACTCGAGACCTCCAATTAAGGGAAGAGCAGTCATATCCATTGTATCACATCCTTTGGTGGTGTCAAAACGGAGTTAATTTGCAATGTCCAAAAAAAAAGCTGCAAAGTTCGTTTGTTTCTGCCTATCTTAGCTTAGACCAAACGTACTGATAATAAATTAATCTATTGCGATGATTGATGATAAGCACTGATCAACACATACATATATAGTACAAAAGAAGCATAAATATTTTACAAGTGTGAACGTTGAAGGTCAAGTAACGGATGAGTTCTTCTACTATATATTTCTAAAGGAGTGTTCAACCTTCACTAAGTATTAATGAATACGATGCCAAGAAAAACGTCATGTTTTACTCTTAGAAATATCAATTCTGGTCTTAGTTAAGAGTATTTGCATAAATTGTGGAAATTAAATATAAAACAATAATATGAGTGCTTCGTCAAAACCGTGGAAAACTGTGGACAGTACAAAACTACAAATGTATGGAATAAGATTCCTCAATCCTTAATCAAATATTTCGGGTCCAAGTCCAGAAATAAAATAAAAATTATGAAAAAGTGTTTCCCATACAAATGAGTCATACATGGCGCTAATGAATCGAGGTCCCAGTATGAATATAGAATACGAACAAAAAAGAAGTAAGAGCTTACTTTAGGCCATGCGGTAAATAAAAAAAATGATGCAAGCATGGGTTTAACGGGTGACTACGGAATGTATATATTGTTGGAATATTGTATTTATAAAATAATTTAGGAGCATATAAAATAACGTATAAATAAAAATAAAAACAAAAACAGAATTAATCTGAGCTCACTAAATATACAGTGTTTACATAAAGAACTTAATTCCCTTCTAGTACTCAAAGTTGTGGATTATTTTCTTCTAGGACAGAACGAATTACACACTGATGTAGCAGTACTTCAAATCTCACTGTTTTAACGAACATAAAGATAAGTAGCAAATCACACTTACTGTTGCTTTCTTAGTAGTTAACAATGCAGGAGAAAGAAGGAGAAATAAAAAATTCGTATAGGAAATCTGAGAGGATGGACTAGGGGTGGGCGTTCGGGCAGTTCGGATTGAATATGAAATTTCGGTTTGGATTTTTGGTTTTCAGATTGAAGAAATTACAATACAAATCCAATCCAAATAATTTCGGATTGGATCAAATTTTTTACATTCCGATTCGCATTAAACGGCTTGCTTTTTTCGAATTTTCGGTTTGACTTTTAAGCCTATAAGTTGAGCTTATAAAAAACATTCAACATAAAAATAATAATTTAAATGAAGTAGAAAGATAAAGGAAGACTAAATTAAAAAATATATATACTATTAACAAGTATGTAACTTCACAATTGCTTTTGCTAAATGCTTGTGTATATCCCAACAACATGGATATAGATGCCTCATGAACAGTTCTTCGTCCATTTTCCTTTCTCACAGTGAAGCTTATTAGGTGACAAAAATGTAAAGACCAAAGACTTTTCGGGCTGGTATTTTTAATGGCCATTATACTATTGGATATTTAGAGTTATTAGTATTAGGTATGTTAATAGGTTATGCCGTAATGGACTAATGTCTAACTAGTAGGGGTAAATATATGGTACAAAATTTTTGGATTTTCGGATATCCGAAATTTCAAAATCACAAACTCAATCCAAAATCCAAAACTTTTGAGAATAAAATCCGTACTTCAATCCATAATCCAAAAATCCAAACCAAAAATTCAAAAAATTCGAATTTTGGTTTGAATTTCGGATTTGCCCAAACTATGTCCACCCCTAGAATGGACAACTTATTTATAGCCCCAACCTGTTGAGATCAAAAGAAGAGAGGTTAGTTATGTACAAATGACCATAATGTAAATGGTCATTTACACAAATTAAAACGGGCAGAGGAAACATTTTCCGTTACAAAAAGTCGGACGGGCAGAGTCAATGAAAAGGATAATTTGAATTATTAATCTTCCGCTACAAACACAAATATTAAATAATATTACATTAATATTTACCATTAACAAATAAATTTTGTCCAAAAAATTAATCAATCAATCATTTCTAAAGCCAAAGTCGAAGCCAAGCAGGCGACAACGACGACAGCTACGGCGTGAGGCTTTTGCCTTCTTCTTATTCTTTAAGAGCTAAAAGAAGAGCAATTTTATATATACCAATCAAAAATCTTTTCTTCTTCCAATATGAGACAATATCCCATTATCAAGGAGGAAAACTTGAAATTTTATTTTCCCTCCATTTCTCATCAATCCTCTTTTAAGTTTATTTTAGCTTAAAAGCTCAACATATACACACATATAATATATATATATATAGAGAGTGTCTTCAAGAGAAGAACTATTTTCAGATGCAAACTTATAGTATGAATTTGTTGACTTCCATTAGTGACGGATTAATTCTTTCAGGTCTTCTGTGTTTGAGAGAATAATGATAGAATTGAACCTGTTTTTCTTTTTTCACTCCAATAGTCTATTTGACTAAGTATGCATAAACTTATTTTAAAAAACTTCTAAGATAAACTTATTTTAATAACTTCTAAAATAGCCTATTTTAATAAACTTCTAAAATAAACTTATTTTAAAAAGTATTTGTTTTTTCTAAAAGTGATTTTTCAGAAGTATGTTAGTGAAAAGAAGTTTGTAATTGATTAGTTTAATTTGAAAAGTATTTTTGAGCAGCAATTAGTGTTTAGCTAATCTTTTAAAAAGTACTTCTAAATGTATTTTATCTGTAAATGCTTGTCAAAAAAAATAATTTTGGATATTTCTACTTCTACTCAAAATTATTACTTTTTTCTTCTTAAAACTTGCTTAAATTTTGAAGAAAAAAAAAGTATGCTATCAACCCAAAAAAGGAGAAAATGAATTGGCAAAATACATAAAATGATACCAAACCTTTTAGTCAAATCCCTCTCACACACCCGATAATCACGGGAATATTATTACACACCCAAATCTTTTAAAGTGTGTCTATTACACACCACTATAGCTAGGCACCACCCTGCGTGTCGTACAAATGAATCAGGTGCGTGAATAGAAAATTTTATGTGTTTGAAGCTCTCTATAGATGCCACGTGTCCAATTGTTTTATCTTTTAATTTTTTAATTTTATCATTTTCCCAATTGTTACCTCTCATCTTCATTATCCCCATTTTCAGATTCAAGCAAACTTTCATACGGGTAACTCAATTTCTGCTGGAGTTTAATTTTGAGTTGTTGAACAAAGTGATATTGGGTGTTGGAAGTTGATTAATTAACTACTTTGAATAGAGTAATATTACTCACTCAATTTAAAAGGGAAGCTTGATCGTCGGAAAATATGGATATTTTGCCGGAAAATATAATATTTTTGTCAATTAACTTTTTTTCTTCCTCTTTATTCCCTTTTCTTCCAAATCTGTCCATATTTTCTAACTCCTCAATTTTATTGTATTTTTACAAAAGCTTTCAAGTGATTGAAAGTTTAAAGAAAATTTTACTTTGGTACAAAATTAACTATTGGACGGGGAAGATTAAAGAACAGGGGAAGGGACTTGGGGAAGATGAGGATAGGGGTGGATGAGAATTTCTTTTCTCTTTTTTTGTTTCCTTCTAAAATATTACCATCTGGGTGTAAATTATGCCCCTTTTTTTTCTTTTGAGTTATGACACGTGTCACATTCTGATTAGCACGTGTAATTCAATTTTAAAAAAGAAGTTATCAAATACAAAAGTAACGTGCAATAGATACACTTTAAAAGGTTTGAGTGTGTAATAATATTTCTGTGTAAGAGGAATTTGACTATAAAGTTTGATGTCATTTTATGTATTTCACCGAAATGAATTATATATTTTATTTAACATGCCAACAGCTACTTGATCAAATAAGTAATTTGACGTCACCTGCGTGTCAAAATAAATTAGCTTGTGTAATTAAAACACACCACATTTTGGTAAAGACAGCTACAAATATATAAATTGGTTGAAAATGCACTTACTCTGATAATGTGAAAAAGTTAAATCCTGCTATGAAATAATGTAAGAACAAGAACAATAACATAAGAACAAGAACAATAGAGAGAAAAGTAGAGAGAGGAGTATTCTTATTGATACTTTTGGGATTGTTTACAATGGGAGAGAACCCCTTTATTTATAGGGAGGTGGTGGCTTAGCCACCAAGTAGTAAATCCTAGAATCTCTCTAAATATAGACATTTACCTTAAATAGGATTCTATTTATAACACTCCCCCTTGAATGTCTATTCAATAATGTGCCTCGTTAAAACCTTAACTAAAACAAAACCCAATGGGAAAAAATTAAAGAAAAAGAAAAAGAGTACACATGTTTGAATATGCGCCTATTGGTTGCCTCGTTAAAAACCTTGCAAGGAAAACCCATGGGACAAAACCTTGTAAGGGAAAAAGAGTGCAACGCGCATTAACTCCCCCTGAAAAGAGCATCAATTCATATCCTTGAGTTTTCACATTCCGATCTTGTGAACCAGCTTCTTGAAGGTTGACGTTGGTAGAGATTTTGTGAACAAATCAGTCATATTATCGCTTGAACGAATCTGTTGCACATTGATATCACCATTCTTTTGAAGATCATGTATGAAAAATAACTTTAGTGAAATATGCTTTGTTCTATCTCCTTTTATGAATCCTCCCTTCAATTGAGCTATACATGCTGCATTGTCTTCATACAAAGTCGTGGGTAGTTTGTTACACTTCAAACCACATTTGTCTTGAATATGATGTATTATAGACCTCAACCACACACACTCCCGACTTGCTTCATGAATAGTGATTATCTCGGCATGATTAGATGAAATAGCCACAATTGATTGCTTAGTCGATCGCCAAGATATGGCGGTGCCTTTACAGGTAAACACATAACCCGTTTGAGATCGAGCCTGGTGTGGGTCGGATAAATATCCAGCATCAGCATAACCAACAAGATCAGAACTGCAATTATTGCCATAAAATAAGCCCATATCGGTAGTCCCTTTTAGGTACCGCAATATATGTTTGATCCCATTCCAATGTCTCCTTGTGGGAGCCGAGCTATACCTTGCTAAGATATTAACTGAAAAGGTTATGTCAGGCCTTGTAATATTTGCAAGGTACATTAGTGCGCCAATTGCACTAAGATATGGTACTTCAGGACCAAGTAGCTCTTCATTCCTTTCTTGCGGTCGGAATGGATCTTTATTCACATCAAGTGATCGAACAACCATCGGAGTACTTAAAGGATGTGCTCCATCCATGTAAAACCGTTTCAGTACCTTTTCTATATAGGTAGATTGATGAACAAAAATTCCGTTTGCCAAATATTCAATTTGCAAACCAAGACATAATTTTGTCTTTCCGAGATCTTTCATCTCGAATTCATTCTTTAGATAATCAATCGCCTTTTGGAGTTCTATGGGGGTTCCAATAAGGTTTATGTCATCGACATATACGGCAAGTACAACAAATTCCGATGTTGTTTTCTTTATAAAAACACACGGGCAAATGGCATCATTTATATAGCCTTCTTTTAATAAATACTCACTAAGACGATTATACCACATTCGTCCTGATTGCTTTAGACCATACAAGGATCTTTGCAATTTGATTGAAAACATTTCCCGGGACTTTGAATTATGAGCGTTTGGCATTTTGAGTCCATCGGGAATTTTCATGTATATCTCATTATCAAGTGAGCCATAAAGATAGGCAGTAACCACATCCATTAAATGTATGTCAAGCTTTTCAAGGACAGCAAAACTAATGAGATAACGAAAAGTTATTGCATCCATTACAGGCGAATATGTCTCTTCATAATCAACACTAGGCCTTTGAGAAAATCCTTGTGCAACAAGGCGTGCCTTATATCTTTGTACCTCGTTTTTCTCATTTCTCTTGCGTACAAAGACCCATTTATAGCCAACAGGCTTAACACCATTAGGTGTTTCAACTATAGGGCCAAAAACTTTACGTTTTGCCAGCGAATTCAATTCTGATTGAATTGCTTCTTGCCATTTTGGCCAATCATGTCTTTTTCGACATTCTCCAACAGATTGAGGTTCAAGATCCTCATTTTCTTGCATAATTCTAGATGCGACATTAAAAGCAAAGACATAATCCACCACTATATCCACTCGATTAAAATTTGCCTCAATATCGATTGGATTTATGGATAGTTCCTTATTTTCCTGAGTCTCGGGCTCAAAGGATTCTTCATGAATCTCAGAGTTTATTAAATCATGAACTTCCTCATGAGATTCTTTCGTAGTGTCATTTTGATCGTTTGCTTTCCTCTTTCTAGGATTTCGATCTTTGGAACCTAATGGCCTGCCACGCTTCAGGCGTGCATTCGACTCATTGGATATGACACTAGATGATTGTCCAACAGGGACATCAATACGGATTGGAACATTCTCCGCGGGGATGTGGGATTTTGTTATCCTTTTCAAGTCCGTAAATGCGTCAGGCATTTGATTTTCTATTCTTTGCAAATGGATAATCTTTTGCACCTCTTTTTCACAAATATAGGTACGTGGATCAAGATGAGATAATGATGCATTTTTCCACAAAATTTCCCGTTTGGTTTCACCAACTTCTCCCCCTAATTTTGGGAAAAGTGTCTCATCAAATTGAGTCTGCAAATCGTGCAGTGAACAAATCCCCTGTCAATGTTTCGAGGTAGCGAATAATGGAGGGCGATTCAAACCCAACATATATTCCTAACCTTCTTTGCGGACCCATTTTGGTGCGATATGGCGGTGCTATTGGCACATATACTGCGCATCCAAAGATTCTTAAATGGGATATATTGGGTTCATGACCCAAAACCAATTGCAACGGGGAATATTTGTGATAATTCGTCGGTCTGAGACGAATTAGCATTGCTGCATGCAAAATGGCGTGACCCCATACCGAAGTGGGCAGCCTCGTTTTCATGAGTAATGGTCTTGCAATCAACTGCAGGCGTTTAATTAAAGATTCTGCAAGACCGTTTTGAGTGTGAACATGAGCTACAGAATGTTCCACTTTTATCCCAATTGATGAGCAATAATCATTAAATGCTTGGGATAAAAACTCAGCAGCATTATCCAGTCTAATAGACTTGATTGGATTATCAGGAAAATGTGCTCGTAGTCGAATTATTTGTGCCATTAGTTTTGCAAATGCAAGGTTGCGTGATGACAACAGGCACACATGAGACCATCTACAGGATGCGTCTATTAGGACCATAAAATATCTAAAAGACCCACTAGGTGGGTGAATAGGTCCACAAATGTCCCCTTGTATACGTTCCAAAAACGTAGGTGACTCAGTCCCAACCTTTGTTGGTGATGGTCTTGTAATTAACTTGCCTTGATAACAAGAAGTGCAAGAAAATTCATTATTTAAAAGAATCTTGAAATTCTTTAACGGATGTCCATATGAGCTTTCTATAATCCGTCTCATCATGATTGATCCAGGGTGTCCCAATCGATCATGCCAAAGTACAAAAGTATTAGAATCAGTAACCTTTTGGTTTACTGTTGAATGTGCCTCAATTGCACTAATTTTTGTCCAATACAGGCCACAAGATAAAGACGGGAATTTCTCAATAACCCTCTTTTGGCCAGAGACATTCTTTGTAATGATGAGATATTCAAGATTATCCTCATCTATTGTCTCAACATGATAGCCATTCCGGCGTATATCTTTAAAACTCAACAAGTTTCTCTTAGACTTGGAGGAGAACATTGCATTCTCTATGATAAACATTGTTCCTCTAGGCAGAGTTATAGTTGCTCTTCCGGAGCCTTCAATCAATTTACTACTACCAGAGATTGTAGTAACATCTGCCTTACACATACTTAGTTGAGAGAAATATTTCTTTTCTTTGAGTATCGTATGTGTAGTACATGAATCAACTAAACAAATATTTGATCCAAGTTTGCTATGTGAGATATCCATATTTGCTTTCCCATGGTTTGACATACAAAAGAAAATACACGAACATGAGAATAAACAAATTCAATCCGTTTGTCTCAATGTAATCGATTGTTAAACATACATATTCGATTATTTGCTAATTTGAAAAACTTCAGATCACACTGTCTTAATATAATCGATTGTTAAACATACATAATCGATTATGTCTTAATATAATCGATTGTTAAACATACATAATCGATTATTTGCTATTTTAAAAAACTTCAGATCACACTGTCTTAATATAATCGATTGTTAAACATACATAATCGATTATGTCTTAATATAATCGATTGTTAACAAGTATATAATCGATTGTTTTGCAGTTTTAATGCGAAATATTAGATAATCGACTAACTGTTAGGTTAGTCGATTAACTCTACTGAAAAATAAAAATATCTTTGAAATTTAAGCATATTGAAACATTCTAAAGAACTAATACTAACATTATATCATAAACTAACTAATACGAGCTGATACTAATGACTATTAGTTTATTGACTAACTAATACAAATAAGTAAAATAAAATCAAAAAATTCCATCTTCCTTCATCACAGATCCATTACCGATTAAGTGGTCTATTTTCCCCTCGGGTTGCTCAAAGAAGTCTGCCACATCCAGGTGTGTGATGTCAAAATTGTCGTCAGAGACAAAATTTGTTTCAGGGCCTTTATTCTTTAGAGATGCTTGATAAAGATCAACCAAATGTCTTGGTACACGGCAAGCTTTTGACCAGTGCCCTTTTCCACCGCAACGATAACATATAATTTCTGAACTATTTGCCTTTGGATTCTCATAATCCCGTTTCTGCTTTTGGTGGTTATTTCTCTTTGGGGGGTGACGGACATCAGGGAAATTTCTTCCTTGTCTACGTCCACGGCTATGACCCCGATTACGACCACGACCATGACTAGATCCATGGCCTTTTTCATGCTTGGCATAATGAGAATACACCTTATCTGCTTCAGGCAATGGTGTAGACCCTGTGGGTCGATTTTCGTGATTTCTCATGAGCAGGTCATTGTTTCGCTCAGCCACAAGGAGAAGAGAAATCAGTTCAGAGTACTTTTTGAAACCTTTCTCTCTGTACTGTTGTTGCAGTACCATATTGGAGGCATGAAACGTTGTAAACGTTTTCTCAAGCATATCATAATCAGAGATATTATCTCCACAGAGTTTCAATTTAAAAGTAATTCTGAACATTGCAGAATTATATTCAGAAACAGACTTAAAGTCTTGGAGCCTCAGATGAGCCCAATCATATCGTGCTTGTGGCAGAGTGACCAACTTCAGGTTGTCATATCTCTCCTTTAAGCCGTTCCACAAGATGAGTGGATCTTTGACTGTGAGATATTCAATTTTCAAACCTTCATCAAGGTGATGGCGCAAGAAAATCAAGGCCTTAGCACAGTCTTGGGTGGATGCTTTATCTCTGTCTTTAATGGTGTCTCCAAGACCCATAGCATCTAAGTGGATTTCAGCATCCAACACCCATGTCATATAGTTCTTGCCCGAAATTTCAAGGGCAACGAACTTTCTTTTCATAATATCAGACATAATTAAAACCAAATTCGGAAAAAGGAAAATACCTTAATTTTCTCAAGAGGATTCTTGAGACGGTAGAGTCTCGTGCTGATAACGTGTTATGAAATAATGTAAGAACAAGAACAATAATACAAGAACAAGAACAATAGAGAGAAAAGTAGAGAGAGGAGTATTCTTATTGATACTTTTGGGATGGTTTACAATGGGAGAGAACCCCTTTATTTATAGGGAGGTGGTGGCTTAGCCACCAAATAGTAAACCCTAGAATCTCTCTAAATATAGACATTCACCTTAAATAGGATTCTATTTATAACAAATTCTTTATTATTATTAGAGATTAACATACTCTTCAAATTTGCCTTTCCGAAACATACTTCTGATAATAAGCATTTTTCAAAAATATATAAATTTTAAAAGCTTCGTCAAATATGCTACTTATAAGTCATCGAAACACATTTTTTCTCGAGCAGAGCCCAAAGGTCCGCACGAGGTTTGGACCTAGAGGTATCAAATGGGCGGATTGGGTTAATTTTAGGCAGGTCAAAATGAATAGAATCAATACTTGGACGGGTCAGATGACCCGTCCAAAAGTTACTTGAGTTAAGATGGGTCGCGTTAAGATTGGTTAAAATTCGAGTCATAACCCAATCCGTCCAACTCTTATTTAACGTTTGTTAATATGTGTTATTTTCATATAAATTATATAACTACTAAATAAGGCTTTTTTGATTTTGTTATGATCATATTTAAAACATTAAACAAAAAATAATACTATTTCTAAGATATTTTAACAAACTTATTTATGAATTAATTTAGCTAAAAATTAGTCCAACTTTAAATGAGTTGAGATGAGTTGGGTCAAGATGGACTAAGTTTAATAAACGGTTATGGGTCAGATTTGCCCTTGTACTATGAAAAATAGGCATTATTTATCCTCCGTTTGAGTTTCTTATAAAAAATATCCCTGCTGTTATAATCTTGGGTCAAATTTACCCTTCAACCGTTAAATATAACTTACAAGTTTATAATGGACATGTGGCAACATGTCATTGGACCTGATTAAAAAAAATTTAAAGCATTTTTATTAAAAACTAGAAAAGAATTATAAAATAGAAAAAAATGTTTTAATAAAAAATTTTTGTTTTTGATTTTTTTTTAATTTTTTGTTCAGTTTTTATAGCATTTCGTTTTATTTCATTTTTTCAGTTTTTTTAAAAGAAAGTATTTTTGTTATTCTTCACAAAAAATTTTGTGCCGTGTCCAAATATTTTCAACAATTTTTTTTTTGTTATTCTTCACAAAAAATTTCGAAATGCCTAATCGTTGCAATTTAATTCTATCAACCGCTTCTAATCAAATCATGATAATTTGGCATTCAACAATAATAATAACGGTTATTATTTTTAAATAAAATTACGGTTATTATTTGGCTAAAATTTTGAATGCCTAACCGTATTATTATTGTGTCCAAATTAGCATTTCGAATTTTTTTTCTTCATTTAAAAAAAAAAACAAAAATATTCTTTTTAAAAACGAAATGCTATAAAAACTGAAAAAAATAAAATAAAAAATTTAAAAACGAAATATTTTCTTGAAAATATTTTTTTTTGTTTTGAAAAAAATAAAAATATTTTATTAAATTTTTTCTATTTTTATAATTTTTTCTAGTTTTTAATAAAAATGCTTTAAATTATTTTAATCAGGTCCAATGACATGCTGCCCACGTGTCTATTATAAATTTGTAAGATATATTTAACGGTTGAAGGGTAAATATGACCCAAAAGTATAACAATGGGGATATTTTTGTTAAGAAACTCAATCAGAGGATAAATAAAACCTATTTTTAGTAGTAGAAGGACAAATGAGACCCTTAACCATTTAATAAATGAGCGGATCAATAACAAACACAACCTTGAACAGGTTGGACGAGCCATTTGGGCTTGCATCAAATTTAACAGCCTTAGTTGGGCCTTACATATTTAGGAGGTAGAAAAGACACCAAATAATTATTCTAGAAAGTTCGATTTTAGAAATTAATCAGTGTATGCTGAATTTCCAGTTTTCACTTTAATTTTTCAGATGCAAAATCCTGAAATTAGGATTTTTAGTTTAAATTTTTAGGACTAAATAAATATTGACTAATTTCTAAATAATAGCACTAAATACGAGGACAATCCTTCACTGTTCACTTTCACTTCTCACATCAAATATAAGAACAAAAAGGGATTGCTAGACTTTTAGCAGTTCTAGCTTTGTCTTTAACATTAATGCAATTATACAAAAGTACAAACACACTCCCCCTTCGACTTTTTCTTCTCATTTTCATATTAAAAAGTTATCCATTTCTTTTGTCTTTCCTTCCTCCCCCAACTACCATTTTGCACAAGTGATAAGTAAATAGGCCTATTCCCCCAACATATTCATATTTTACAAGAGGTTGCTTGCGCCATGCCTACATCACATTTACCAGAAACTCAGTTTGTTTTGCCAACACTCAGTATGTATATATATGAAAGAATTCACGTAAAATTATTTTTTAAATGTTTATACTTTATATATATGTATACAAAACAATGATATAACTTCCACCCTCTTTTGCTAATTAGGAACACTATAAAAAGACCTAAAAGTCAAGTACACTAGCCTAGTCTTTTCATGTACTATGATGCGTTCATATATACTTTTATAATATTTTCTTTTAAAGTAAAAAAGAAATGTGAACAGGCAACAACCATTTGAAAGTCCGTATACACGTAAAAACAAATTCCTAGGTTTTAGGGTTAAGCAAAAGAAGAAAGATCAAAATATATTACTGAAAAATCGAAATTGTGTAATGGAGTTTACAACAACCATCCAGTATAATTCCACTTAGTGAGATTTGGGAAGGGTAGTATGTACATAAACCTTATCCATACCTTAGAGTAGAAAGACTGTTTTCAAATAAACCCCTGACATCCTTTCCTCCAAGAACTTCCCACCATGCTCTTGGGGAAACTCGAACTCACAACCTCTCCGTTAGAAGTGGAAGTTGCTTACAATCAGAGCAACCGCTCTTGCCTATTCGTAATCTCTCTATCTGTCTCATCAAATGTGAGGTACATTTTGGTTGGACTTCACATATATATCTTTCTTTATTTAAATAGGCAAAATTAAATGGTGATTAATCATTAGCTAACAAGCTACTATAAGAATAGCACGATTTAGGTTTATTTATTGAAGGCTGACTAATGGAGAAGACGGTCCCTACTTCAAAATCATCTTCATTTTAACCTAATGATCAGTAATCTCAGATTCCCCTCTTAAAAAGTTGATAATGAAGTAAGCCATTTTAGTTTACACTTATTTCTTCCTAGCCTATGATCAGTGGTCCAACTTTGAATTGCCATTTTAGCTGGAACATGCCTATTCAATTCACTTCTAATCTTCAGTTTAACATTTATATTTTCTTTTCTGGGCATCTATTGTCCTAATCACGTTGAAATCGCAAAGACAGTAAACTTGATATTTTTTTAATGTTTGTTTAATTGCTTTTTCTCCTTTTAAACTTTAAATACCACGTGGAAATCCTACAATAAAAAAATTGCTAATTTGACGATTGAAATTCACTTCTTTGGTATCTCTTCAATAGATATATAGTAATATGTATCTATCAAACAATGGGGACAAAAGCCAGCTGGTACGGTTCACATAAGTCAGGCAATAAAGGTAGTACTCTTGTGAAGTCTCGAGCTATTTATTACAAAATCAAGTACTTACTATGATCTTTTCTAGAAAAATACTTTTAAAATTGCGGCTTTTTTTTGGGTTAACTTGATACTTATATATATAAATATACACAAAATTTCATCAATACAGGGATGAGATCCCCTGTTGATTGTCATCAGTGTCTACCAAAGTCTCCCTATTACAAACATATATTTTTCTTCCAAAAAAAGTTTCTGAAATGTCTGCCCACACTGCTTCGTTTGCAAATATTGGAGTAACTGTCAAAATTGGGTCTTGCCAAAAACTTTCTTCCTTTGCGAGTAGGCCCGTCACTTGATTCTGCTCCCTGTAGCTATGGCCTGTGACTGGGTTCCCCAACTGCTTCATTAGATACCAGCATTAAGAAATTATGGTATTGTCAGTTAAGTTACCATTATTTAACATTTTCAACACCATTTCAGAGTCGTTGTCAATCACCAGAGGTGACAAGCCTTGATCTAGGCCTATTTTTAGCCCCACCCATAGGGCTTGGAGCTCTGCCGTTAGACTGTCAGTGTTTGGGAGCCCCCCATGAAGCTTAAGATCCAGTCACCCCTGTTGTTTCTAAATACCCCTATACCCCCTTTCCCTGTGTTAAGGCATGCACTTTCATCAGTGTTCAGCTTATAATAGCCTTTGTCTTATGATCAGCACTTTGGGTATAAGGTGGTTATTACTCTAACATGTCTTAAAATGGCTGCTACATGGTGGTATTCAGCAGCTTTACGTGAATATTAATGTGATTTTTTCTTTTTTCAAAGACATTAGAGTTCGTGGTTAGCCAAATTGCCGAGAGGCAGAAGGGTAGAACGACATGAGTTGTTTCCATTTGATGAAAGCACTGTAATCCATCTTTTGAAGCCTACGCCATGTGTCTTCCCAATTGGGCATAGAAAAGGGATTTACACTAAGGCTAGTCTTTTGGGTGCAGTTGTGCAGCAAATGTTGCCGGGAACTTTTTGGCATTGGCACGTTCAAAGAAAATGTGGTTTATGTCTTCTATTGCATGATCACATAAGTAACAATTAGGAACAATTCGCAGGATAATGTGATGTAATTACTTCCTTGTAGGCAGCATATTTTGTTGCATGAGCCATATGAAGAACTTGATCTTATTAGAGGCCTTTAATTTCCAAATCCAACTGAGGTGGTCTTCATTAGAATTGTCATTATGCATAAGTGCATCGAGATAGGAGTAGACTAAATTGGTATAAACGTGCTAATAGGGGTTAAAGTTCCAGATTAGTTTATCCTCAACAGAGGTGGACGTAGGGATGATGTCATGGGCGATTGGGTAGGGAATGAGCTGAAATCCAAAACCCCATTGGAGAACACTTCATTAATCTGGTATTCATGTCTCTCTGGTACCATGTGTTAGGACCGAAAAAATAGGTGTCATGCGGAAACTAGAAAAGCAAACTTAAACGACGATAAATCATACAATAGAAGAGAAATCTACAAAAAGAGACACAAATATTTAACGTGGTTCGTTCAACTGACCTACGCCCACGATGAAGATGAGTAATCCACTATATAAAAAGAGTTCAAAATATTTAGAGAATAACCTTACGAAGAGGCAAATACAAGTGACACATTAACACTTGTCCCGTAAAGTTCTCCCCCTAAACAAGACTTAAAAGTTCCATATGGCTACATTGTGGATGCTACTGAATAAAAAGGATGGATTCTCAATTTATAAAAGTCCAAACTTTTTCCTACAAACATAAAAAGGAATAGCCAAATATTGGAGATTTATAATTTTCTTTTACAAAAAGGAAAAACAAATTAAGGTAATTCTATTTCCCTTTTCATTCAACAAATAAGAAAATAAAATATAGAGAGAAAATTATGGTAAACAACTATCAATTATCCCCCTTGGCCGGAATCTGATAAATTAAAATTGATCCACCTTCTTCACATATCTTTCGACAGGTCGCATCTCCAAATCTCCACCGCAAAAGTTTGTTTCAACGTGCGTAGTACATTGGTCAAGTTTCTCAGACAAAAAATTACAATTACCGTCAAATATGTTGCGGCTAGAATTGAACCCGCCAAGATGAACCTATCTTCAACCTCGCTCAAATACCACTTGTTAGGACCGAAAAATTAGGTGTCATATAGAAGCTAGAAAAGGAAACTTTGAATGACGATAAATCATACAACAAAAGAGAAATCTACCAAAAAAGACACAAATATTTAATGTGGTTCGGTCAACTAACCTACGTCCTTGGAGGAGATGAGCAATCTACTATATAAAAAGAGAGTACAAAATATTGAAAGAACAGCCTCACAAAGAGGCAAACACAAGTGACACACTAGTACTTGTTTCGTAAAGTTCTTCCCCTAAATAAGACTCCAAAGCCCTCTATGGCTATATTGTGGATGCTACTCAATGAAAAGGAAGGATTATCAATTTATAAAAGTCCAAACTTTTCCTACAAGAAAAAGAAGTAGCCAAATATTGGAGATTTATAAATTTTTTCTACAAAAAGAAAAATCAAATTAAGATAATTATATTGCCCTTTTCCTTCAACAAATAGGAAAACCAAATATGATGAGAAAATTATGGCAAACACCTAACACCATGGACCATTAAGGATTTTATCTGAGGTTGCATCTTAGGAACCATGAGTCAGTAAGAAATCTAACTATATCCCCTTCGTGAATGACCCATCTAGTGTAATTTGTGTAAATCTTCCCGTTCTCCTGAATATTTTTTCAGGTTCTAATTTTAGCCTTACCCATACTCCCTCCTCCATTGCAGTACTTACCTAGCACTCTAGCCCATATGGAGGTAGTATTATTGCAGAGTCTCCAAGCAAGACTGGTGTGGCATGATTTGTTCTTTAGATGGGACTAATGGAGGCACATCCCTCCCTTATTCTTTGGTTTGGTGATAACGGCCCACTTGACCATGTGTAACTTCCTTTTCCTAAGAGTTGTACCGAAATAAAATTCTTTTGGATTTTGTCAATTTAGTTGGTAAGTTGAGAGAGTAACTAGATGTGTTGCATGGCATGATTTGGGATGCTACTAAGGCAAGACTTAGCTAGAGTGGTTCGACTAGCCATGTTCAGGAACTTGGTTTTCCATCCTGTCATTCTACTATTGAGGTTATCTATGATGAACTTGAAGTTATTATTCCTAGGACATTTTGTAAATACGGGAAAACCAAGGTGTTTCTCAAAGTCTTTATTAGCACCTTTGACACCTAAAATGGCACTGCATATGGCACATTCTGCTTGGCAATTAGAGGAAAAAATCACTTTGGATTTTTGGAGGTTGACCTAACACTCAGATGCAACATTGAAATTGCCCAAAATGGCTAATATTGTCTCACAATTTCTTTTATTCACTCTGATAAATACAGTGAATTCATCAGCAAAGAATAGGTCGGAGATTCTAGGCCCTCTACTGTTGATACTGATAGGGAACCAATCCTTATCAGCTATAGCATTGTCAATATCTCTGGAAAGCATTTCCATGCATATGATGAACAAGTAGGGAGACATAGGATCCCCCTGCCTAATGCCTCTACTGAGCTTGAAATAATCAGTCTGGGTACTGTTGACAAGGATGGAGATGGAGCTTGTAGTGAGATAGGACATGATGAGGGTGGTATGTTTAATGGGAAACTTGAATGAGAGAAGGGATTCTTTGATGAAAGACCATTCTAACCTATCAAAATCCTTCTCGAATTCCACTTTCAGGATCATATTGGAATTCTTACCTTTTATGTTTTGGAAGTGGGTAATATACTCTTAGACCATAATGGCATTATCAGCGGCTCTTCTTTTGGATAGAAAGATGGCTTGAGTAGGGCCAATTATGTTTTGAAGGAATGGTTTGATTTTATTGACAATAATCTTAGTAATCAGGTTATACAATGTGTTGCACAGACCAATTAGTCTGATGTTTTTCAGCATAGTGACATTTGGGAATTTAGGGATGAGGCAGAGGTTGGTTTGGTTTATTTTATGAGGGGCGATACTTGTAGAAAAGATAGTGTTGTAAAATTGGATTACACTGTTAGAGGCTATGTGCTAGTACTTCTGATAAAAGAAGAGGTAGAGACCATCAGGCCTAGGTACCTTCATGACCTTGAAGAAGAACATGGCACACTTGATCTTAGAGAGCCTAATGGTGGATTCAATGGTGTCCGACTCCCTGGTATTTAATACATTAGTACTATCAGTGATGTGGATCTTGTTCAGCATTGAGCTATGGTGTTTAATGGTATAGATTTGGCGAAGTAGTTATGGATTGTGTCTTTAATGTAGTTGGGATTCTGAATATTGTTCCCCACCTTATCCTTTAGGGACATGACCATGTTCCCCCTTCTTCTGTTAAGTGTGGATATATGATAGAATTTAGTGTTAACCAATTATATATGGATTTAAGCTTCTAGAAGTCTTCTTCACTCTTTAGAATGACAGAGAAGTCATGTTGGAGCTTGGCTTCAACTTCCTGAATGAAAGTGCTAAAGGGGTAGGCATTGAACATCTGAAGGGCAGAATTCTTGGCAAATATATGCCTTTTTCTATGGAAGATGTTGCCAAAGACATATTTATTCCAGTTATCTACTCTATTAGTCCTCGAATGGTGTGTAACAGTCCATTTAGGGAACTTCTCAATCCAAGTATCAGTTGCAAAGCACATATCAAGTCTTTCTAGGATTAGGTCTTGCTTATTAGAGTTTCTTTTATTATACCAAGTATATTTAGAGCCTTAAAAACCTAGGTCCACTAATTTGTAATTGTTCAGGCATTTCTAGAATTTATTGCTTCTATTAGTGTTCAAGCTATTATCCCCAAACTTATCCATGCCTTTTGAAGTTAATTGAAATCCCTCCAAGAAGCCAACTATCCCCATACACAAAATCCATACCATCTAATGTATTCCAAAGCTTATTTATATTATTGACACAGTTACTAGCATATATAGAAGAGAAAAGCCATTTAGTGGAAGAGGGGAGTACCTTGTCCATAACATGCACTCCCCGTGGAGTAGTATCTACTTCCTCTAATATACGCAGATCATCCTTCCACATAAGAACAATCCCACTAGACTATCCGACAATAGGGGTTTGGTATTGGGCATTACACTTGAGCTCAACAATTAGGTGTTTGTGGTTTGTTATTCTAGTCTCCAGCAAGACCAACATGGAAGGGATATGAAGCTTCACCATAGATGAGCAGTGCCTACAGGACTCCGCACTGTTACCCCCTAGCATTTTATATTATGAAGTTAATTAAGATGGGGTATTGGGTTGGAGCTTTCCTTTTGATTCCATTCCTCTTTCTCATTGGGGTTAGGTTCATGGTACCTACCAAAAAGGACCAGAGTCACTGTTGAGTTTTCTAAGTTGTGTATGCGAAGATCGAGTTTGCAACTTATTATATTTTTAGGACACAAAGCAATAAGCATTTCTCCTAACTGCTCTTTAAAATCCATTTCTAGGGGTTCTTGCATGAGGAAGGATTTTGTCGTTGGCATTCCTAATTTTCCTACAATGTTCTCCAGGTCTATATTGGACTCTCAAAGATAGTTCAATGCCATGGTAGTGCCCCTTCTTATAAGATCGATGTGTGAGAGTGGTTTTGATGGTGGTGGCTGAGGAACTCAGACTATTGGTGGCCAGACTTAGAAGGTTGGAGATGGGACTAGAGCCTCCGGGTTCATGAGTAGGAAGAATGGCATGGTCTGACAAAGCTGGCCCATGAGTATGCTGAGTTCCTCCATGGAAAGAGGTTGTTGGTTCCTTATGTACTGGGCTTGGAGTAAAGTGGACGTCCATAGTTGGTGTCCAAAGTTTGCTAGACCTTGGTGGAGAAGCTATATAGCTAGTAGAGATAGGTACCTAGGATTTTGGATGGTTATTTCTATTGGGGATTACGCAAGCCTCATTTGGAGGTTTTGGGTGTGTCCTTGGAGTTCTAATTCCAACCATGACTCTAACACGAGCTCTAGAGGAATTAGGTTGGTGGAGATGGTTAACAAAGTTGGGGTCTGTGTTTGGGAAGGAGGGTTGTTATTTTCCATTAGAAAGCTAAGGATGATGTGAATGGGGCTGGTGGTATGACTAGGGATGAATGGAGAAGAGGAGGAGGAGGAAGAAACATTATAGTCCATCTTCTTTTTGGGTTTTGTGTGGGCGATTTGCCTTCTATAATTAAGCTTAAGGGACTGATAGGGCGTGTCACCTCAGCAGATAATATAGTTTCTTGGGGTTGTAACATGTAATTGATTACCTTCACTAGACGAGTCAAAGTCGGATGAGAGAAGGGAGTGTGTTCTGCAGGTGCAGGTGCAAGCATGTTAGAGTGGCCTTTCGTGAGTTAGTATGCCAAATTAGGAAGGGATTGTGTTGATAAAAGATCCTTTTGCAAAAAGGAAATACTCTCTATTTATGTCGGAGTACCTGATTTGTGAGGAGCATTGGTAAGGGGGTGGGGGGTAGGATGGGATCTACAACCCCATATTTGTAGATTACAATTGGATATTTGGGAATGGTGATATTCCCTAAAGTGGCATATTTTGTGTTTGTTTTTTGTATCTGACTTGTACAGATGCCTTTTCAGCCAGTCCGCTTTACTTATGTGGCTTCACTTATTTTGAAAAGGCCTTATTGTGAAGATGGGCCTTCATCGGATTTGTGCCTTAGAGACTTTGAGTCTTGTTCGATCTCCGTATCCTAACCTATTAGCCCAAATATTTTCCTAAATTCATATGTTCGTGTGCTTTAGGGTTGCCGCTGCAACTAGTGGTGGAATCGAGTTCAAGGAACGTACTTATAGCTTAACTGTACTGTCTTACCTGGATCGTGGGCTATTCTAGTGATGCTCCGGCTAGCCTTGGAAAGTGATTTCCTTTATACGTTCCTTTTTTGTTCCACTTCAATGCAATCGTTTTCCACAAAGAGTTTTCGGTAGAAGCTGTACTTGTAGTTGTGGATGTAGGATTTGGATTAGTTGTTTGTTGGCTTCATTGACCTTGGGTGTGAATGGACAGTGGCGAAGTATATGGCCAATTCTCCCACATCCCTTGTAGAGAATCCCCCCTCATATAGGATGGGTTGGTTCTGGGTTCCGATCGTGACCGTGATGGTGACTGGAATCTCTAACAGAACCTGGACACAGATCCTAGCGTATCCCCCTAAAGGTGGATGAGGTATATGTATTTATTTTCAATAGTTTCCCACCTTATTTCCCACTTGATCGAGAATCACTCTGTCATAGAACTCCGTTGGGAGCTGTGGGAGTCTGATCCAAATTATTGTAATAGCAAGTTCGTATTCTGCTGGGACAAAGTTTGGTTCCCATTTCCATATAGAGAGAAAGTGGCCCGTGAAAAACTATGGTCCCTATGTCAGGACTTTGTTAAGGCTAGCTTCTAGGTTGAATTTGACGATGAAGAAATCATAACCCAGGCCGATTAGTGTTAGGGGTTCAATGGGCTTTCATAGATATGCGAGCTTTGCTCGCAGTAGCTGATGGAATTTTTCTCTCAAATAATTTTACTATTAGAGAGTATCTCCAGGGTAGGTATAGTCTGTTCTTCTCCTCCTTTGACATAGGGATGAGAATATTCCTCGTATTTAGTTCGAACATGAGAGGGGAGTGAGTTAGTTCATATGCTATGACGGACATCAAATTCTTTTCCAGTAAGGTGTCTTTGAAAGAGTTTTTTTGAGGGGTGTCCTCATCTACCTCAATTTGGGAGGCAATTGTATGGGGATCCGGTGATTCCGATAGTATTATGAAGGAAGGGTCCTCCGTCGGGGGTAGGGATGTGGCCATGTTAGTGATATTTGGTTAGAGAATGGAGAGAGTGTAGTTTTCTCTCTCTCTCTCTCTCTCTCTCTCAATTTCCCTTGACGATAACTTTGATGAAATTGCGGCCTTTCATCAAGCGTTCGAGCAAATAACAAATACAACACATATATAATTTTTATTTCTCTTATTTTTACCGATAATGTACGTGAATGTTTGCATGATTAATCCATCCCCTATAATATAAAGAGTCGATTACTTAAAGGATCACTCAACTATCGAAAATTATTTAGTAAAGTCATTTTTTTTGCTTTTAACTAAAAAATCTCGTAGCTATGTTTGTAGCATACAAAAGGTCACTCAACCAAATTTCTCAAATTTTGATTGTCAAATACTAATTTTACCCTTTAAATTATCAAGATGTGTCTTTTTTTATTATTTTTACTTTTAAAATATTATGATATTTTCTCTTTTTAATCTACATTATGAACTTACCTATAGAAAAAATGTATTTTATTTATAAAATGAAAAAAGTAGTTTTCTAGCTTATATAATGTTGGAATAATAATATGATTGGGCATAATTTTCAAGAATATATAATGTATATTATAAAATACCTTTATCTTAAATAATTCTTTATATATTACATGCATGGAATATATATTGTACAATTTTTATTTTCTTTCATTCTCAATTGTGAACATAAATTTTTCAAAATTTGTTTTTAATATCAAAATTCTTATCACAAACAAATTATTCTAATTGTTTATTATACTATGCTTAATATTTTATTATTCCAAAACTATACATGCTTAAATACTATTTTTATTTTTTTAGTTTATAAATAAAATATATTTATTCTATACTAAGTCCATAATACAAATTACAAAGAAAATAATTATAATATTGAAAATTTAAAAATAAAAATAGAAAGAAGACAGAAGTTGATAATTTAGAGGGTAAAATAGGTATTTGACAATAAATGGTTTGAGAAATAAGATGAGTGACATTCTGAGTGTTATATACATAGTTAAGTGACTTTTTATTTCAAACGAAAGAAAGATGACTTTAGTAGGTAATTTTAGATAGTTGAGTGACCCTTTGAGTAATGAAGACCGCTTATAGGAACACGAAATACTGCTTGGCTAGAAATCATTAAGGGGTCGTTGGTATGAGGTACTAGAATGTATAAGGGTGGTATAAAAATTTAATATCACCTTAATACTTTGTATGGTTAACAAATTAGGTATAAGTTATCGCGGTGCTAATTTTAACACTTGAAAAACTTATACCTTATAGAAGGTGGGGGTAATTAGCACCGGTATAACTTATACATTCTTCTTAGAAATTATGCAATTGTCATTCTTAATACAATATACCAAATAATGAATAAATAACAATCCTAACATAACTAATCCCAAAATAACTTATCCCGATATAACTTATACCGGCGTAACTTATACCGGTTTAAATCGTATTCCAACCAAATGATCCCTAATAGTGTGAGCATTTTCACTCGATATACGCTGCATTATATACACACACCTAACAAAAAGTAAAAGAACGTAAATTTAAGAGGATGTTAAGAATAGAATTCTAATTAGAGTGAATGTCTATCTTGTAGAGAGTTTTACTTTGAGTCTAAGTCATTTTTCCTCCTATAAATAGAGGGGTCTTACACCATTGTAAATCACCCCACATTCAATAAGAATTCTCTCTCTTTCTCTGCAATATTGCTCTTGTTCGTTTATTATTTATAACACGTTATCAGCACGAGACTCTACCGTCTCAAGAAGTTCTATTTCAATTAGAAGTTCTTCTTCCTTTTATCTTTTTTTTATCCATGATTACCAACGAAGATTTAATTTTGCATCGAAGAAGCAGAATGTTATCGTCCAAATTGTCAAATTATCTAACATTGTTCCTAATTTTTTTTTTGGGTATCATTAACACCAGCTCTTGCAGTCAAGAATGAGCCCGAGGAGTGGTGACGCGAGTGTTTTATGATGTCCTAAATACCACTTCTGTTCTGGGCAAGGCAATGGCACGAGACTCTACATGTGCATGTACGTCACATAACATATTGGGTAGAAGCTTTGGGATTGAACATAATGATTGTAAGTTGTTCCATGAACTTCCTTCATGATTAAATTCTGGATTTAAGGTAAGTATTTTACTTTTCTCTTTCATATTATTGATATTCTATAATTTGTTATTAAATACAAGCAAATACGATAAATTTTGATTGCAACTCTAATGGAGTTTGTAAGAAATTAAGATTTGTGAATCAGTGCTACTTTGGGTAAAATAAATAACTCTTCCGCTTCAAGATGATGAATTCCGCTTCAGGTATGTTTCTTATGACGACTATATGTAAAATTATCATGTTCATGATCCTGTTATGAATTATAGTTTACGCTAATATGTGGTATCCGAGCATGATATTTGAACTGGAAATCTTCCTTTACTAGTACAACTGAAATCCGTGGCTTTAGTTAAGAACAGTTTTCAGCGAAACTGTAAGAACATATTTATTTTCTCATGATGTGTAAATAAGTAGAATTGAGAGTTCAATCTCTAAGCCAACGAGATTAGAAAATCTTTGACCAATGATTTGCATTCGTTCAACACCTGTTAGCCCATCATGAATTTAAAATCAAAGTTCTTTAAATCTAAGATATATTAATCTACTTGATTCCTAGTTTATCAATTTCAAGGAAAATATGAGTACCAGAATTTAATTTTTGTGTGGTGGTGACTTATTGTTTGTTTACATGGTGATCATATCGTCCCTTAATTATTAACCATATCAGTTTCGGCCTAGATTGTTTGTAATACATTATTGTTTATGTTATGAAATATTATACTTTGTAGTGGATGTCTATAACTCCTAAAGAAGTTACTCCCACTACTCTTCTCCATTATGTAGATAATCCCCACTACTTCTCACTATTATTGTTGTAACTCCCATACCTTCATAATTTACCCATGATCTTCCTCCATGATCTCAAATACTTAATGACATACTTATGAAATTCTTTTGGTATACCTCTATGTTGTACTATAAATAGAGGATGAAAACTCATATTGTAATACACTTGGATACATGAATCAGTACTTAAGGCATGACTATGTATATTATTTTAAATTATTTGTTTAATTAATTCATGTACCACACATACGATATTCAAAAAGAAGAAATATTTCTCTCATTTAAGTATGTGTAAGGCAGATGTTACTACAATTTTTGGTAGTAGTAAATTGATTGAAGGCTCCGGAAGAGCAACTATAACTCTGCCTAAAGGAACAATATTTATCATAGAGAATGCAATGTTCTCCTCCACGTCCAAGAGAAACTTGTTGAGTTTTAAAGATATCAGTCAAAATGGATATCATATTGAGACAATAGATGAGAATAATCTTGAATACCTCATTTACTCATGAAAACGAGGCTGCCCACTTCGGTTTGGGGTCACGCCATTTTGCATGCATCAATGCTAGTTCGTCTCAGACCGACGAATTATCACAAATATTTCACGTTGCAATTAGTTTTGGGTCATGTACCTAATATATCCCATTTAAGAATTTTTGGATGCGCAGCATATGTGCCTGTAGCACCGCCATATCGCACCAAAATGGGTCTGCAAAGAAGGTTAGGAATATATGTTGGGTTTGAATCGCCCTCCATTATTCGCTACCTCGAAACATTGACAGGGGATTTGTTCACTGCACGATTTGCAGATTGTCAATTCGATGAGACACTTTTCCCAAAATTAGGGGGAGAAGTTGGTGAAACCAAACGGGAAATTTTGTGGAAAAATCCATCATTATCTCATCTTGATCCACATACCTCTATTTGTGAAAAAGATGTGCAAAAGATTATTCATTTTCAAAGAATAGCAAATCAAATGCCAGACGCATTTACGGATTTGAAAAGGATAACAAAATTACATATCCTCGTAGAGAATGTGATAGCAGTATGTGATAAGTCTGAAAGAAGACAAAATTATTACCGTGAATGTATCAATGTATATCGACATGGCAATAGACGAAATTATAATCGTCATCATTGTGATAATGAGAATAATAAAGATTCTCAAAATAATCTTTCACTTTATGAAAGTAATATTTGACATGAGATTTTATATAGCACATACAGATGATTATGATCCATTCATGGTGTGAATGTGACAACATATGATTTATGAATACATATGCATTCTTGGAAGAATATGAACGTGCTAGTGGTAGTGAATATACCACATCACCTCTAGAAGGAGGTTTGAGATGATATATGAAAATAATGTCATTATTATGGCATGAATGATCATTGGTCACGTACCTATTGTACGCCAAAATATTTTGGAAATATGATTATTAAAGGACAACGATAATACAAGAAACATATCTTGCATATAATTTTGACCATGACCATAATGGTATAACTTTCTCTTTAAAGGAGATATTCACCACATGGATGTTGATGAATTTGTGGTAGTACAAAATTAATTGAGAACTCTAGAAGAGCCAATTATTACTATGTTCGAGAAACACAATTGATTACCAATAAGGTATTGTGTTGTAGTAAGTCTCAAAGAAACTTATTCAGTTTCCAAAGTATATGTGAAAGTGGTTGATTATATTGAGACTATAAATAAAGGAAAGATTTGACATCTTCTATTACTACAACTTGTAGCGGGATAATTTGTATATGAAAAGCTACCCGCTTCATTCTCCAGTTTGTACTACACAAACAAAAGAATGCCACAATAAAGTGGATATATATTGGTATAAAAACCCATATCATAATAAACTTGAAGTTTATTGATATTTCACATGTCATGGTGTACATTTGAAGTTTATCAATATTGATAATTTATTCAGTTGGCATTCGGGTTAGCCATATCAATTTAAGTATGATGTGCAATAATAGAGAATTCACATGGGTAAATGTTAAAGAACTAGAAAGTTCTTTACGAATTCTCTTGTATTACTTGTTCTCATTAATTAATTGACCAACTAAAGAGTTCGGGTTGAATCCCATAAATTCTGGAAATATCAAAGGTGAATATGGGCCCATTCACCTGCCATGTATACTACATATGATGCATCTATGATATGGTTATATGTGCGATTATTATTAACCTGCAACCTGGCCGGTGCTTGCGAGGTAAATTGCTCAGTAATCTAATTTCGAGCATAATTTCCAGATTTTCTATTCAAGATAGTTCATCTTGATAAGTTGGTTTACATCATAGTTGGTTTAGCAAAATAATTTATTGAGTGCCTCCATTTAATAGCTAAATTATTGCTTATGAGAACAAAGCTATCTATATCAATTTGATATACGCTATACACAAGAGTATATTATATTCTCCCCTCACAAGTGGTTCAGGGTCAGGAACCAAATAATTTCATCTTATTATTATTGATGTGCAGTGTATATTAACATGATAATGCACAAAGATGATTTCCCAGAGTTGAGGAAACAAGTTAGTTTTTCTAACATGAGGGGGAGACATGATAAACACTTGAGAAAAAGTTACATGGAACGAATTATCATTTGTATATATAGATCCTCGAATATCATAATATGAACCTGAAGTTCATAAAAGGATAATTCAATTGCAACATATTGCAAAGCATGCCATACGCATTTGCTGACCCAAAGAAAGTAACTACATTCTCACTGCAAATGCTCATATTAAGTCTTAGAAGGACAAAGTCTTTGATACGCTTAAAGCGTATAGACAAATCGGTTTCAAAAGAACTTCTTAATAAAGAAGATGAACAAATGATCAAAGTGATCATAATAAGGAGGCAAGTGATCTAGAAGATCACATGACATAACACTTCATAAAATCTCATGAGAGATTCAGGTACCTGAATGTATGAATGAAGAGATCTCCATGTTATGTCTTTGTGAAAATTTACTGGAACCGATATAAAATGTTCGTCGACGACATCTATGATAGCGCTAAATATCGATGAGGATCTTATGTTTGTCGAATACAAACAAAAATATTGGCCAAATGGAAGAGATACAATTCAAGTAGAATTGATTCCATATGAAAGACATGTATTTTTGGACATGTAGTTCAAATACTTAAAAGTATAAAGTCAATGGTATGTGCAATTAGTTTTCGATATATTATTTGTCTAGCATGATATAAAAACTTGATATGCATTTAAAGTCTATTATAAGGCTTATATGACTTAACTTATATGACAATCCATGAAGGATTTAAGTTGCTTGAAGCATCTACCATTCTTGATCTTGAGGTACCACTTCCTCAGTGTAATTTATGCACAAATATATCTTGCTATAACTATAAGCATGATAATGTGATAGCGAGGATACCTTTATGGAGATATTGAAGAGCCATTCCACAATATTGTGAAGACATTATATATCTATCACGAGTTATGATTTCAAGGTGCATATATTCATTATAGTTAATATGGCTGATTTATTTATCAAATCTCTACTAACGATCTCTTGAAGCTAGTGCACAAGATTGGGATGCGAAGACTCAAGGATGTGAATTGATGCTCTCTTCAGGGGGAGTTAATGCGCGTTGCACTCTTTTTCCCTTACAAGGTTTTTGTCCCACTGGGTTTTCCTTGCAAGGTTTTTAACGAGGTAATCAATAGGCGCATTTCTAAATATGTGTACTCTTTTCCCTTTTCTAGAATTTTTTTCCCATTGGGTTTTATTTCAGTTAAGGTTTTAACGAGGCATATTATTTATTGAGTAGACATTCAAGGGGGAGTGTTAAGAATAGAATTCTAATTAGAGTGAATGTCTATCTTGTAGAGAGTTTTACTTTGAGTCTAAGTCATTTTTCCTCCTATAAATAAAGGGGTCTTACACCATTATAAATCACCCCACAATTCAATAAGAATTCTCTCTCTTTCTCTGCAATATTGCTCTTGTTCGTTTATTATTTATAACAGAGGATAATAAAAAGAAATAAACAGGAAATTAAATTTATATGTGTTGCGTCATAAATGTCGTCAATTAGGATGAAGTTTAGCGAGGCGGAAAAAGATTTAAAAAAAAAACCATTACTAAAGCGTAAGCAAAACAGCTGACTTTTTAGTGTTTGCAAGCAAAAGAGTAAATGCTTAATGCTGTCCGCTTTTGACTCATTGAGGATATATCCCTTTTACCTCTTCAATCTTTTTGTCAGCTTAACAACTTTGGTCTCTTCTATCTCTTTCTCTTCTCACTTGTTCAACAATAATAATATATATAGACAAGGACCCCCTTTAGTTTAGACGCTTGTCTTTCTTCATAGGAGTAGTTTCATTATGTTCTATAAAGATATATAGCTAGAGAAAAAAAAAAAAGCAGAAAACCAATTGTAGTCCTTTTTCCTTTAATTTGTATAGAATGGGAAGGCCACCTTGCTGTGAAA
The DNA here is from genome assembly GCA_034376525.1 of Nicotiana benthamiana. Lineage (NCBI taxonomy): Eukaryota > Viridiplantae > Streptophyta > Magnoliopsida > Solanales > Solanaceae > Nicotiana > Nicotiana benthamiana. The sequence continues at coordinate 28,149,973 of CM067333.1, read as the reverse complement.
AAACTGGGGTTAAGAAAGGACCATGGACACCAGAAGAAGATATCATTTTGGTTTCATACATTCAAGAACATGGTCCTGGTAACTGGAGAGCTGTTCCCACTAATACTGGTATATAAAATTCTTGTATTTTTTCTTTTCTTTTCTGGGGCTTTTGGGGTTGGTTGGTATCATTAAATATGCGTAATTAATTTTCTGCAACTATTCTTGAATGAATATATGCCATTTGATCAGACTTTTTTCCGTCCATGATCAGTAATTGTTAATCACTGTCCGTTTCATCTTTTTTTATTTTCCAGGCTTGCTAAGATGCAGCAAAAGCTGTAGACTGCGATGGACTAATTATCTCCGTCCAGGGATTAAACGTGGAAATTTTACAGAACATGAAGAGAAGATGATTATTCACCTCCAAGCTCTTCTCGGGAATAGGTAAAAAAAATTATCATCTGTTTATTTTTTGGTTTTTCGTTTTTAGGGTTAGATCAAGAAAAACAATTCTCATGTTTCCAATTACAACCAGAACATCTTAATCAAGATATATATATATATATAGTCTAGTGGTATCAGTAAACAATTTCAGTACATGATGTGTGGTTTGATTTTGACTACCTAATTTTTCATTTTCATTCCTCCATGCCTTATTTTTTATTTAATTTGTAGTGATTTGGATAATTAGATCTTAAATTGTTTTATTGAAACTACGATTTGTGTGTGCTTTTTTTGGTGTATGTAGATGGGCAGCCATAGCTTCATACCTTCCACAAAGAACAGACAATGATATAAAAAATTACTGGAATACTCATTTGAAAAAGAAGCTTAACAAGAAGCTTGAAGCTGGCCATGATCAAGAGGGAAAATCATCATCGTCGTCATCATCTCAATCAAAAATCTCAAAAGGACAATGGGAAAGAAGGCTTCAAACAGACATTCATATGGCTAAACAAGCTCTTTGTGAAGCTTTGTCACTTGACACTACTCCTTCAACTGGAGATTCTCCAAATAATAATAATTCCAGTCCCAGTCCTAATCTTCCTGTGCAAGAACCAATCCAAACATCTGCTGCCTATGCATCCAGTGCTGATAATATTGCTAAGTTGCTTCAAAATTGGATGAAAAATTCACCCAAATCATCATCTCAAAGTCGATCTACTTCAAAAATGTCATCCTTCAACTATCCATCAATCGGTGCGGTTTCGAGTTCTAGCCCTAGCGAAGGAACCATCAATAATGCAACAACTGCACACGAAGGTTTGGACTCGCTCTTTAATATTAAGTCATCAAATAATTCGGATATGTCACAATCCATGTCGGTCGATGAGGGTGGTAATTTTACACCTGAGAATAATAATGCTGCAATTTTCCAAGTTGAAAGCAAGCAAAATTTCAAGGCAGAAATGAATGGAAGTTTTCATCAAGAGGAAAGCAAGCCAAATTTGGAGACACAAGTGCCTTTTACTTTTCTGGAAAAGTGGCTGCTTGATGATAATTCTAATGGACAAGCACAAGAAGAGCTAATGGGAATGGCCTTAGGTGAAACTGCTGATTTGTTTTGAAGAAATAAATATTTCTTGAAAACAACTTAGCAGTTTTAACTTCTTTTTGGGTCTTGTAGTTGTTACTTGTTAGTATTTGGACTCCATAGGTTTTATTTACTTTATAGCCTGAGCTTATTTAAACTCTGATATTTGCTAAGAGCATAAAGTGTATATTCCATGTGATCTTAAACCTCTCTGCATATGTATTAGATAGGAATAAAGAACCCTCCCCACTCTTTTATATTAAGAGTTTCAACTGTTTGTAATTTGGGGTCAATTTTTGTGTATTATCTGAAAATTTCTGACTAGTTACAGAATGAGCAAAAATTGTGAAATGGATATGGTATTCAGGCAACAAAAAGAAAACCAAAATTGACAAGTTCTCTAGGCTGTTAATTTTCTTTCTTTTTTCCTCCTTTGTATTGGCTATTAATTAATTATTCTTCTGCCACACCTTCGGTTCTTTAGATTTCAATTATACGATGAAGTCACATCCTGGCTTCACCTCATGCCATTAATAGGCAGCTTATCTTCCCCACATAATGAGAATGCACCGAGCAATTAGGTTTCGTCTTTGACTTTTTATCTTCTGATTTCTCAAATCTTGTCGGTAACGCCATATTTTAGCAAAGGATTTAACTTACATGCACGATAATTTTTTATTTTTTATACTATCACTATGTGTTTTAACTTGTTATATATACTATTCATGTTATTTAACTTATTTTCTAGATTATAAACTTCACTTATTATAGATAATTACTTTAAAAATCTTTAGGCTTCAAATTACCGAGGACATGGCCCTAAACAGAAAATTGTGGAGATCGAGCATTAAGATTTCAGGTTAGGAGGTAGTTGAGAATATTTCTACGGCGCCGCAGAGTGAGGCTAGTCTATTAGGATTTGATTCTTTGACTGTTAATGTTTTATGTTGAGTTGACACTACTTTTTCGTTCCTCTTGTCTTCTTGAGCTGAGAGTCTTTCGGAAATAACCTCTTTATCCTCAAAGGGTAGGTGTAAGGTCTGTGTACACACTACCCTCCCCAGACCCCATTAGTGGGATTTCACTGGGCAGTTGTTGTAAGTATGTAATTTGATAATTTTCTTATGTTGTTAGGGGTCGTTAGGTAGGAGGTATTAGAAAAAATAATGCAAGCATTAGCTCTATACATTATTAATATCTTGTTTGGTACATTTTTTCAACTTGTGTATAACTAATATACTTGGTACTATCCTATGTTTAAGTAATGTATAGCAAACCATGGCATTAGTAATACCAAGGCTATTAATGCTTGCATTAGTATAATTAAAGATAAAATTATCCTTAAAGTCTTTTAAAGCTAGATAATATGGAGGATATTTTCGTAAGCAATTATTTTTCTTAAAAATTATACAATACATTATAATTTTAATATACCACAGAAACAAAATATCTGCATAACCAGTGCTTGCAATAACCCATACATTGCTTACTTTATTCTGCATTAATAGTGTACTCAAGTTAAACTCCTATTCTCTCCGGTCCATTATAAGTGCCTTTTATACTTTTTATTTTTGGTCCAAAGTAAGTCTCTAGTTAGGTAATCAAGAAAAAATTTAATTTATTTTTACCCTTTTTACCCTTATGTGCGAAAGAGCAATAAATATCACTATAATCATGTGCCTAATATTTAATAAAGGTAGTTTAGTTATACTAGGTAGTTTTGTGTATGATTTAATATTTTTTTAATAAATATGCTAAAAATAAAAGAAACAGTTATTATGGATCGAATGAGTAATAATCTAAAATTATTTGATGAGGTAGTCTACACTTTTGCATAGAAATTTAACCCCTATGACTATACTGAACTGCATGTACTAAGTAAATCACTCAATGCAAGATGATGTGGGTCAGAGAGGCATTTAATCCTGAGTGAGTGATAAGCAAGTCAATGTCTTGCGGTCTATAGCAATTCTAGGAGTAGTTTTATTGATTGTTTGCTTTTTCTTCCAACGTTAAAATCTTGTAAGAAAAAGTCCAACTTCAGTAAGGAAGAGAGTTAAGTCTCCTTTTTGCATTCTCCAGTGGTAATTAATACAGCAGTAACTAGATCTACTAGTTCTTTTAATTTTAGTTCTATAAAGGAAGTATTTGGGACAGCTCTTTTAAACCTATTTAATACTACTTTTTTTGGCTAAACTTTTAAAATCAATTTATTTTGAAAAATATTTGTTTTAAAGTACTTTTCACTTTTTGGTAAAAAATTATATGTATCCGGATAATTAATTTAAAAAGCACTTTTGAATAGTAATAATATTTGACTAAACTTTTAAAAAGTACTTCTGGGTAGGGGTGTTCGTAGTAGTTTGGTTTGGATCGGATTTTCGTGAAAAAGAAACCAAATCAAGTAAGTCGATTCTTCAAATATTGGAACCAAACCAAACCAACTAAGTCAGTTTTATCGATTCGGTTTTGTCGATTTTGATCAATTTTTTCTCAAATATGATACATACACAACCAAATACACATTCCAGCGGCTAAATTTTCAACGTAACATTATCAAATCAATTGTTCTTTGAGAAATCTATCATTTACCAAGATATATTAATGATAATTGAATCAGATAATGATGAATAATTTAAGTACTCAATTAAAAAACGATTATTTTTAACATGAAATAAATTTCTATAATTAACAAAAGAAAAGTACCAATTAAACTAGAATGTAAAGATAAAGAATTAAATTATTAAAATAGCAAAGAACTTGTCACGAACAGAATTTTCCACCCTCGGGATTCGTGATGGCACATACTATTAGGAGTTAGGCAAGCCAATTATCTATTATCTCTTTTAGCAAACATCGACATTATTAAAAACAACGAAAATATTTAATAGAAAAATGGAGCTCTTTAATATAAATAAGCTGAAAGCAATATGGAAATTCAATACAACTCTAACAAAGAACTCGAGTCACAAACTCACGAACGACTAGAGAATGCTAAATACAATGTCTGAATAAAAACGTAATTTTGTTTGTTCCGGTACAAAGGATAACAAACTAAAGTAATGATAGAAGAGACTCCAAGCCTGCGGACGTCATCAAGGCTCTCTCGGTGTCTCTGGACTGAAGTTAGCTCCCAAATCTACTACAGTTATCCAAAAGCTGCTGCTTCGGCACTGTGATCTGTGCAAAAAGATGCACAAAGTGTTGCATCAGCACAACCGACCCCATGTGCTGGTAAGTGCCTAACCTAACCTCGGCGAAGTAGTGACGAGGCTAGAACAGAATACCAGATAAACCTGTGCACCTATGAAACATTTTGCGGAAAATAAACTGGAAATAAGCAGTATGCATAGGGAGGGGGAACATGCTCTGGGGAGACAACAATTATAAACAAGAAGTCTAAATTGAAAGATAGAACAACCAATAGAAACTTAAATTCGAAATAAACAGACTTAATCTATAACTTGCGGCGCGCAACCCTATCCAATCACATAACAATACTATTGCGGCATGCAACCCGATCTACAATTATTATTGTGGTGGTGTGTAATCCGATCCATATATGTAAAGTATTATTGCGGCGTACAACCCGATCCATATAGATATAATAAAACCTCAACCAGACAATAGCCACAAATAAGGAGTAAGGGAGTAACAACTAGAGAAAGAAATTCCCGCAAGGGATTATAACAACACAACGAAATTCTGGTAATGGAGAAAAATCAACAAAACCAATAAAACGTTCCCGCAAGGGAATAACCATCAATTATTCCTCTTTATTATACTTCTCATTTTATAATTTACTTTATCATTCGAGTCATCACTCCAAAGAGTCATTTCATATCATATACCTTCTGAATCCATAAGACAACTCGAGCCAATGCTCCACCGAGTTTAGTAATCATAATATCTTTCTGATGCTCTTTACAATAAATAGAAATCATCAAATAAGCATGGAAGAATCACAACAAATTCAGGATAAATCACAATATAAGAACATACGGTCATGCTAGACATCAGTGAATAGATACTCGTCACCATGCCTATACACCATACTCGAAAAATAACAATTAGCAAATAAGACTCTACCCTTATTCTCTCAAGCCAAAGTTAGACCAAACACATACCTCAACTTCCACGGCTAAATCAATCTACAACGACCGTTTTCTGTCTCGAGTTCGACTCCAACTCAATCAAATCTATGAAATAACGACTTTATAATATCAACAATACCTAAACAAATCAAACCCAATACCTAAATATAGATTCCCAACCTTTCTTCTAAAAATTCAAAAAAATCAACCCCGGACGCGCTTGATCAAAACATGAGGCTCGAACCACATTCATATCACCCATTCCCCCACGAGCCCAGACATACAATTTGTTTTCAAATTCGACCCCAAAACGAGGTCTAATTTAAGAAAAAATGAAAATCCCTAATTCTACTCAATTCCCCCAACTTCAAACCTAGATTACATGATTTTAGGCTTAGAGATTCAATAACAAATGAAGGAAAATGAAAGAAATAAGTGGGGATTTACTAACCCAAGTGGTGTTGAAGAATGCGGGCTTCAATGGACTCTAAGTGCTTGGGGAAGAAGAGAGCTGGTGTAAATTTTGAACTAAACCTGTATGTATTGTTTCTGAAAACTTAATCACTGGGCGAAATTGCTCTTCGCATTCGCGGGGAATGGATCGCGTTTGTGAAGGGTAAACAGGACAAAGCTATGCAAATGCGTATGTTATACGCGAATGTGTGAGGGGTCACGTGAATGCGATGAAAGGGAGGCTGAAACTACACGAACATGGGGGCTATTTCGCGAACGCGAAGAAGGGGAAGCCTAAGGGTACGCGAATGCAAGCTGAAGGCCGTGAGCGCGAATAAAGAAAACATTGTGCACCTGCTATAATTTTTCTGCAATTTCCTTAAGTTCAAAACCACCCCAAACACCTCTGAAAACACTCTCGAGCCCTCGGGGCTCCTAACCAAACTCACACACTAACTCAACGACATTCTACAAACTAAACCGTGCGATCAAATCGCGAAAATAACATCAAAAACACCGAATTAAGCCTTAAAATCCATGATGTCTTCCAAATTTCATAAACTTTCAACTTTAGAAATTTAGGTGCGAAACATGTCAAATGGCATCCGATTTCTACCAAATTTCACAAAAACGTCTTAAATCACATATAAGACCTGTACCGGGCGTTGGAACAAAAATACCGGCCAAATACCAATACGTTCCAATCCATTTTTAATTCAAATTTCCTTAGTAATTTCATAACAACAATTTATTTTAAAAATTCATTTCTCGGGCTCGGGCCTCGGACTTCGATTTAGGGTATATGCCCGAGTCTCATATTTTTCTACGGACCTTATGGGACCATCAAATTACGGATTCGAGTCTATTTACCCAAAATGTTGACCAAAGTCAACTTTAATCATATTTGTATCAAAATTCATCATTTTTCACACATAATTCATATTTAAGCTTTCCGTCTACACGCTTGGACAGCGAACTCAAATTAAGGCAACTAAAAATGAGATTTTCAAGGCCTCGGAAGCATGGAAAAAGGGGAAACATAGGTGATGACCCCTTTGGGTCGTCACATTCACCACCTCTAAAACAACCGTTCATCCTCGAATGGACAAAAGAAAGAAGTACCTAGTAGGAAAATAGATAAGGATAACGGCTCCGCATATCAGACTCGGACTCCCAGGTCGATGCCTCAGGAGGCGGACCTCTCCACTGAACACGCAGTGAAGGAAAACACTTTGACCTCAACTGTCAAACCTGCCGGTCTAGAATAGCCACGGGTTCCTCCTCATAAGACAGATCCTTGTCCAACTGGACAGTGCTGAAATCTAACACGTGGGCTAGATCGTCGTGATACCTTCGAAGCATGGACACATGAAAAACTGTATGCAGGGCTGACAAGCTAAGCAGCAAAGCAAGTCTATAAGCCACCTCTCCCACACGATGGAGGATCTTAAATGGGCCAATGTACCTAGGGCTAAGCTTGCCCTTCTTCCCAAATCTCATCACGCCCTTCATAGGTGACACTAGGAGCAATACTCGCTCACCAACCATGAAATCCATATCTCGAACCTTGCGATCTGCATAACTCTTCTGCTTGGATCGAGCTATCCGAAGACTATCCTGAATGATCTTCACCTTGTCAAAAGCCTCTTAAACTAAATCTATACCCAAAAACCGAGCCTCTCCCAGCTCAAACCATCCAACCAAGATCGACATCGTGTACTATATAAAGCCGCATAAGAAGCCATCTGGATGTTGGACTGGTAGCTGTTGTTGTAGGCAAACTCAAATAAAGGCAAAAACTAATCCTATGAGCCTCCAAAATCAATGACACAGGCTCAGAGCATATCCTCTAGAATATGAATTAGTCCTCTCAGACTGACCATCCGTCTAGGGATGAAATGATGTACTCAACTCAACCTGGGAGCCCAACTCTCACTGAACTGCTTTTTAGAAGCACGAGGTAAACTGAGTACCCTGGTCCAAAATGATAGATACCGGCACCCCATGAAGACGAACAATCTACCTGATGTAGATCTCAATTAAACTCTTTGATGAAAAAGTAACTGAAACAGGAACAAAATGTGCTGACTTGGTCAGCCTATCAACAATGACCCAAACTGCATCAAACTTCTTCCGAGTCATCGGAAGTCCAGTACTGAAATCCATGGTAATCCTCTCCTACTTCCACTCGGGAAGCTCAATTCTCTTAAACAAACCACCAGGCCTCTAATGCTCATACTTAACCTGCTGACAAATCAAACATCAAGCCACATATGCAACTATATCATTCTTCATTCTACGCCGCCAATAGTGCTGCCTCTGATCCTGATACATCTTCGCGACACCTGGGTGAATAGAATACTGAAACTATGAGCCTCTGCTAAGATCAACTCTCGAATCCCATCAACATTGGGAAAACAAACTTGCCCCTGCAATCTCAAGACACCATCATCATCTAAGGCCACTTTCTTGTCACCTCCATGCTACACCATGTCTCTCAGGACACACAAATGGGGATCATCAAATTGTTATCATGGTTACGCTCCAATAATGAAGAGAGAGCAATCGTGCAAGCTAACACTCATCTAGGCTCAGAAATATCCAACCTCACAAATCAATTGGCAAAAGCCTGAACATCCAAAGAAACTAGTCTCTGGCTGGCCGAAATATAAGCAAGACTACTCATGCTGGCGGACTTCATACTCAATGCATCGGCCACCACATTGGCCTTCCCCATGTGGTATAAGATAGTAACATCATAATCTTTCAATAACTCCAACTACCTTCTCTGCCTTAAATTCAACTTCTTCTGTTTGAACAGATACTGAAGACTCTTGGGATCGGTGTACACCTCACACGTCACACTATATAGATAATGCCTCCAAATATTCAATGCATGAACAATGGGTGCCAACTCTAGATCATGAACCGGATAACTATTCTCGTGGATCTTCAACTACCTCGAAGCATAGGCAATAACTGTTCCATCCTGCATCAATACTGCACCAAGCCCAATACGGGAAGCATCACAATAGACTATATAAGGCCATGAACCTGTGGGCAAAACTAATACTGGTGTCGTAATCAGAGCTGTCTTGAGCTTCTGAAATATCACCTCACACTCATCTGACCATCTGAATTGGGCTCCCTTCTGGGTCAATCTGGTCATCGGGAATGCAATAGACGAAAACCCCTCCACGAACCGACGATAGTAGCCTGTCAACCCCAAGAAACTCCAAATCTCTGTAGCTGATGTTGGTCAAGGCGAGTTCTAGATTGTCTCAACCTTCCTTGGGTCCACCTAAATACTCTCTATTGATACAACGTGATCCAGAAATGCAACCGAACTCAACTAGAACTCACACCTCGAGAACTTAGCATATAACTAGCTATCCTTCAGAGTTTGAAGAACCATTATGAGGTGTTGCTCGTACGCCTCCGTACTTCGGAAGTATATCAGAATATCATCCATGAAAACTATCATGAATAAGTCCAAATAAGGCCTGAACAATTGGTTCATTAACTCCATAAACGCTGCTGGGGCATTGTCAACCCAAATGACATGACCAAAAACTCATAATGCCCAAACTGAGTGTGGAGTGCTGTCTAAGGGACATCGGACGCCCTAATCCCCAAGTGATGGTAGCCAGATCTCAAGTCTATTATTAATAACACCTTTACACCCTGAAGTTGGTCGAACAAATAGTCAATCCTCGGTAGTGGATACTTGTTCTTTATCATCACTTTGTTCAATTGCCGGTAATAAATGCACATCCTCATCGAACCATCCTTTTTCTTCACAAATAAACCTACGCACCCCAAGGCGAAATGCTAGGTCTAATGAAACCATTCTCAAGCAAATCCTGCAACTGATCCTTTAACACTTTCAACTCTAGCGGGGCCATGCAATACAACGAAATGGAAATGGGCTGAGTTCCTGGAGCCAGATCAATACAAAAGTCACTATACCTCTAGGGTGGCATACCCAACAGCTCTGAAGGGAAAACCTCGGCGAACTCCCGAACAATAGGAATCAATAGAAAAGACCTCTACACTGGAATCGCAAACATACGCCAGATAAGCTAGAAACCCCTTCTCAACCATGCGTCGAGCCTTCACATATGAAATAACACTGCGAGTGGTATGAGCTGGGGTCCCTCTCCACTCCAAACGGGGGAAATCTGGAAAGCCAAGGTCATAGTCTTGGCATGGCAATCCAAGATAGCATGATACGGGGACAACCAATCCATCCCTAATATAACATCGAAATCTACCATATCTAAGAGCAACATATCAATATGTGTCTCAAGACCCCTAAACACCAAAACACAGGAATGATGAACTCGGTCGACCACTAAGAATCACCCACTGGTGTAGATATATAAACATGGATACTCAAAGAATCACGAGGAATAACCAGGTATGGTGCAAAATAGGACGACACATACGAATATATAGACCTAGGTGTTAGATTAGATTTTAATTATGCAATTAATATACATGTGTAGACATTCAAAAAAGAAAAATATTGGAACTGATATAACAAACAAGGAAAGAGCTAAAATAGAAGTTGCCATTGTGTTCAAATGAGGAAGCAAAATTGTTGTAGCAAATAAGGAAGGAAATATTCCTTAAAGGAAGCTGTCGACGCTTAAGGAAAAGATTAGCAGCAAACCAGGAATTCTCCCGTAATTGTGAGAAAATCACACTACCCATGATACAACAAAAGATTCAACGCAAATCTCTGATGATTCATAATAACGGAATATCTAGACGGGAATCAAGACTGGAAGGCCCACAATTTAAGACAATCTGTGTTCAACCGTATCTCTAGCAAAAGGAAAATGATCTTCATGAAAGCAACGGGTAGTGTATTATTCCTGGAAAGAATTAACGCTTTCCAAGGATCAAAACCCTTGGGTTAACAAGTCTTCACCATCTCCATGCTATATAAATTAGCAACATATCAATATGTGTCTCAAGACCCCTAAACACCAAAACACAGGAATGATGAACTCGGTCGACCACTAAGAATCACCCACTGGTGTAGATATATAAACATGGATACTCAAAGAATCACGAGGAATAACCAGGTATGGTGCAAAATAGGACGACACATACGAATATATAGACCTAGGTGTTAGATTAGATTTTAATTATGCAATTAATATACATGTGTAGACATTCAAAAAAAGAAAGCAAAAATATTGGAACTGATATAACAAACAAGGAAAGAGCTAAAATAGAAGTTGCCATTGTGTTCAAATGAGGAAGCAAAATTGTTGTAGCAAATAAGGAAGGAAATATTCCTTAAAGGAAGCTGTCGACGCTTAAGGAAAAGATTAGCAGCAAACCAGGAATTCTCCTGTAATTGTGAGAAAATCACATCTACCCATGATACAACAAAAGATTCAACGCAAATCTCTGATGATTCATAATAACGGAATATCTAGACGGGAATCAAGACTGGAAGGCCCACAATCAAAGACAATTTGTGTTCAACCGTATCTCTAGCAAAAGGAAAATGATCTTCATGAAAGCAACGGGTAGTGTATTATTCCTGGAAAGAATTAACGCTTTCCAAGGATCAAAACCCTTGGGTTAACAAGTCTTCACCATCTCCATGCTATATAAATTCCTAGTGCTCCGTACCATTAGCATACTTTGATCAAACCAAATAGTTCTTTTCAATTTACTACAAACAAGCATAGTAGTATAGATAGATTAAGTGTGTAACAAGCAGAGATAGAAAGAGAGTTCTCAACTGGTGAGGCATTGTATCAAACGAGTGAAAGAAGACTGTGCGACAAATATCATATCTGCACTCAAAAGAAAATCATTGATCTGAAGAGATATCCCTTGCAACCCAAGGGGACTGGATTAGGATTCACATTGAATCCGAACCAGTATGAAATTCTGGGTGTCTTTATATTTCTTCACTTACTTTTCGTATAATTATCTTACGATTAAGTTTAAATTATTCACAATTCATCCCCCATCTTGTAATTTCAATTGGTATCAGAGTAAGGCTCACACTTTTTACTTTCGCTTAACAACTTATGAGAAAAAGATCATGGCAAATCAGATTATTGTTGGAGCTCTGTTTCAAGAAGGAATCTCTCAAGTAATACCACCCTACTTTAATGTACAGCACTTCTCCCACTGAAAAATTTGCATGGAAATCTTCACCAAAGCATACAATGTCAACGTATGCAGAGTTATCAAGAAATGAAATTATCCATTGCCTGCCAGCACTCCTTCACTCACTGACCTTGATGACATTGATTCATATTCAAAGGAGCAATTGGAAAGTGTTCAAATAAATCACAAGGCAAGTAATCTACTGCACAATGCAATAAGTGGTGAAGAATATGAAAAGATTTTCAGTTGTGATATGGCAAATGAAATGTGGGTCAAACTCGAAGTCACCTATGAAGGTACCAGCAAAGTAAAAGAAACTCATACAAACATGCTCATTCATGAATAAGAACTTTTCTCCATGAAAGAAAGAGAATCCATCGAAGAAATGTTTGCCAGGTTTAGCAAGATAATCAGTGACTTAAAAGCTTTCAGAAAACCATACACCAGATGGTGATCAAGTCAGGAAAATTATCAGGAGTCTACCAACCACTTGGCAGACTAAAGTTGTCACGTTGGAGTCTCAAGATCTGAATAAAATATCTTATGATGAACTGCAAGGAGAACTCATTGCTTTTTGAAGTAACACATTTGAAGAAGACAAATCAAGAAGAGAAAAAGAAACCTGTTGCATTCAAAGCTACCACTGAAGCAGTTGAGCATGAAACTGATGATCCTGAAGCCCTACAAGAAGAAATTGCTATGATATATAGAAACATGGACGGGTTAATTAGATGATACAGAAATACAAAGAAAGGAAGATTTCCAACAAGAACATCTAGACAATACAACGATGAAAACAAGAATGATGGAAAGTTCTATGAATGTGGAAAGTTTGGACACATCCAAGAGGAGTGCCCAGAACTAAAGAAAAAGATCTCTAGATGATTCAACAAGAGCATATCGTTCGGAAGCTGGAGTGATGAGGATGATTCATACCATGAAGAGATAGAAAATCTATGCTTCACGACGATTCTAGAAAATGAGATCAATAAACTTCAGGATACTGGGCGGATGAAAACAATTCAGACGATTAAAATTGCTTTATGGAAAAGGGAGAAACTAGCGAGGTAAGATCTTATGACTGTGAAATATGCAATTAATTGCAAGAAATTCTTGACTCCACCCTTATAGAATCTCAACAGATGATGAACGATCCAAATAACTCACCAGGGAAGTCAAATACTTGAAACTCAAACATGAAGTATGTGAAATTGAAAAAGAAGTACTTCAAGAAGAGTTTGAGGAATTGCAAATGCAGTTTAACAGCTTGCGCAAATTCACCAGTCACAGTTCTGTTAGGTCTAATCAGTCGATTTACAAGTCAACTGGAAAAGAACAAATCAGAGCTAGATCGACCAGTCGATCAAACCAGTCGACTGGAAAGGAGTCAGCAAACCCTAGAACTGCTAACTCCAACTCTCATGAGAGAACTGAAAAAAGGTCTAGTGTTAAATATCATTACTGCAATAAAAATGGACATAAATATTCTAGTTGTCACTTTCATAAATCTCATGTGTCCGGATGGATTTGGAAACCTAAGAATTCTGAATCTAGTAACACTAACTCACCAGCACCCAAGAAAATGTGGGTACCTAAAAGAAAATAATAATTTTGCTTTGCCGGAACACCACAGAGTAAAATGCAAAGGAAAATGGTATCTAGACAGTGCGTGTTCGAGTCACACGACAGGTGACAAAAACCTGTTTAAAGAGATCACAGAAATTGACGGAGGAAGTGTCAAATTTGGAGACGACTCAAAGGGAAAAATAGTTGGCACTGGAACTATTCTGTTCAACAACAACTGTGATATTATGAAGTGTATCTAGTTGATGGACTAAACTACAATCTCCTCAGCATAAGTCAACTTTGCGACTCAGGATATGAGGTAAAATTCAAGAGAACTGGATATGCCATCGAAGACAAGTCGGGTAAAATAATTCTTCCAGGAAAAAGGTATGGAAACGTTTATATACTTGATGGTTTCAAAAATATAGATGGTTATATATATTCTTAACATCTATATCTAATGATCCTTGGTTATGGCGCAGAAGATTAGGACATGCTAGCATGCATTTAATCGAAAAACAGTCCAAACATGATTTAGTCATCGGGTTACCCAAACTAAACTTCTCTAGAACTTATATATGTGATGCATGTCATATGGGTAAGCAAAATAGAAACTCCTTCAAAAACAAAGACATAGTTTCTATGTCAAAACATTTGTAACTACTTCATATGGATTTATTTGGCCCAACTAGAACTGCTAGCATAGGTGGTAAGAAATATGCATTTGTTATTGTTGATGATTTTTCACGTTTCCCTTGGGTTATTTTTCTATCTCACAAAGATGAAGCCTTGCGAAACTTTGAGTTATCTTATAAGAAAATTGAATGAGAGAAGGGCTGTCAAATCTCCATAATTCAAAGTGATCATGGAGGCGAATTTGAAAGCAACGCATTCGAATATTTCTGTAATAATCAAGGCTATACCCATAATTTCTCTGATCCCCGATCTTCTCAACAAAACGGAGTGGTTGAAAGAAGAATAGAATGTTGCAAGACTTGGCCAGAACTATTCTTTTGGAACACTCATTGCCATATCACTTCTGGGCTGAAGGAGTTAGTAATGCTTGCCATATTCTCAATCACTGCCTTATAAGGCCCATTCTGAAAAAGACTCCCTATGAACTCTAGAAAGGTAAACGTCCTAAGATCATCTACTTGCATCCATTTGGAAGAAAATGCTTCATTCATAACAATGGTAAGGTTAATCTTGGAAAATTTGATCCAAGAAGCGATGAAGGTATTTTTCTCAGTTAATTATTAAATAGCAGATCTTTTAGAGTTTTAAATAAATGCACTTTATGTGTAGAAGAATTTCGCGTTATGTTCAATAATAATAATCCCTTGTTCGAGAAAGGATCTAACGCAAGTGATGAAGATCCAACGCAAGAGGCTTAAGACACGGGAAAATCATAGGAGTTAACTACTCCCATAGGAGCGGTAGAGTCGACTGAACAAGCAAGTGATAACACTCTAGAGCAGCATGTAGAGTCAACTACAAACACTCTTAGACTAACTGAGTGGAGAAATGAAACTGAATATTCAAAGAAATTCATTATTGTAGATCCAAACGAAGGGATGAAGACCAGAGCAGCTCTAAAAAAGAAGGCGAATATTGCACTGATCTCCCAAATAGAGCCAAAGAAGGTAGAGGAAGCTATAACGGATTCAAGCTGGGTAATTTCTATGCAAGAGGAACTAGATCAATTCAATAAAAATTAAGTATGGGAACTGATACCCCGACCTGTAAATGTTTCAGTTATCGGAACTAAATGGGTATTGAGGAAAAAGTTAAATGAAGAAGGAAAAGTTGTAAGGAACAAAGCCAGACTAGTTACTAAAGGTTATTCATAGCAGGAAGGAGTCGACTACGATGAAACCTTTGCTCTAGTAGCCCGATTAGAGTCAATATGAATCATGTTAGCTTATGCTTCAGTCAAAGGATTCAGATTATTTCAGATGGATGTCAGAAGTGCTTTTCTAAACGGATTCATCCAAGAAGAAGTATTTGTGTAACAACCTCCAAGATTTGAATTCAAAATTCCCATATCATGTGTACAAGCTTACTAATACCTATATGGGTTAAAACAGGCTCCACGTGCTTGAAGGTTACTCAGATGCAGATTTAGCAGGTGATAAAGAAGACAGGAAAAATACAAGTGGCACATGTCAACTACTAGGAAAAGCTCTAATATCCTGGAATAGTAAAAAACAAGCATCAGTTACATTGTCGACTACTGGAGCTGAGTATATTGTTGTTAGACAATGTTGTGCACAATTTCTATGGATGTACCATCAACTGGGTGACTATGATCTCTCTTTCAAACCTATACAATTTTTTTGTGATAATTCTAGTGCTATTTGTATTTCAAAAAATCCTGTGCATCATTCTAGAGCTGAGCATATAGATATTAAACATCATTCCATTAGAGATCATGTTCTCAAAGATGATATAGAATTAGCCTTTGGTAGCACTTCTTCTCAATTTTCCGATATTTTTGCTAAACCTTTGTTGGAGGAAAGATTTTGTTCTCTTAGGGAACTTCTTGGAATTATTTTTTTTACAAAAAACCCTTAAGGTCAAAGTATCGTTTTTGAAAAACTTGTCATAATTGTTTTTTATTCAGTTCATTAATTACGATGTCATCATTTCCCTCCCTTTCTTGTCTAATTTCCCATCAGTTGCAGCCGAAGATGGAAAGCCAATCACTGCGTCGGTCCAACTGACAACATTTCCTTTTCCACTCAACCGTCAAATCCCACTTCTTTAGATAGTCCTTTTCATCTCTCTTCTTTTCATCCTCTCTACCAAACCGTTAAACTTCCAGTTCCAAACCCTCCTCTCCTCCATGGGCAAGAACTCAAAAAATCCCACTACCTCCACAAGAAAAAGAACTTGTTCTAAAACAAAACCTTCCTCCGCTCCAACTGAGCAAGTAGACCTAGGGTATGACCAGTCTGAGGAGTGTGCCTCTTCTCAAGGTGCATAGTCTGATCACTCTCTACTTCTTGGTGATGAAGCTGCTGGTAAACGACCCATGGATGAACCCTTTGTCTCTACTCCGAAGAAAACCAAGTTTGATTTCTCTGCCTCTCTTGAATCCGACCTCAATTTCTAGGAATCCCCAAATAGGGACTTCTTTATTTCCCTCAAAGACAAGCCTATATCCCATGGCCGTTTGGTAGATCTCGATAGTATGCAATTTCTCAACTGTAAGGTAAAAGAACTTTTTGTTTATCAAGGGTGGGACAAATTTCTCTCTATTTCTTCGCCAAAAGTGTATGAACCTCTGGTCTGTATGTTCTATGCCAATCTTCGCTCTAGCAAATATGATAGTCTTGAAACCCTTGTCCTTGGTAAATGCACTGAACTGTAGCTTGTTTGATTCCCTTTTTCCCTACCGATGTTCTGGCTTCCCTACTGTGTTTAAAAATGTATGGCCTTTAGATTTTTTAATTTTTTTTTTCAGGCAAAACAGATCATTGAAGAAAACCCTTCTGACAATCTTGTAAATCAATTAGGGCCCAGTGATGTTAGCTTCGAAACTAGGGTTCTTGCTCACATTGTTGCAACCACTCTCCTTCCCAGAACAGATTCCTTCTCAACTCTCTCCCACCAGGACACCTTCTTCATCTATTTTCTCATCTCCAAACTCAAAATCAAGTTGTACTCCTGGGTTATAAACTTGATAATTGAGAGTGCTGAAGACCCCACCAGCCTTCTATATGGTATGGCCATTACCCATATTCCAGAAGCCCACCAAATTTTGCTTTTAGACTACCCCTTTGTTTCTATGTCCAAATGCTATAACTCTATAGCCTTCTCTATCATGGGGTATGTAAGTATCAAAGGGGCGTGGGTCAAAAAGATAGAAAGTGATGCCAAACCCACTCTTGTGAAACCAAGCCGTCTTCTGTCATTCCACCCTCTCATATTCCCACAAATCGCAGTGAAAAATTGCACTCCTTTGAATCTCAACTCTCCGATATCAAGTCGACTGTGGATGTCATTCATGCCATTTCCAAGGAAACAGGGTCTGATGTCTCTAAAATCAGGGTGGCTGTGCATAGGGTTCGAAAGAATGCAGTCAAAGCGTTCAAAGAGGTGCATGACAGGCTGGATGGAATAAACATTGCTGCTAACACCAGCTTTGACCTGATGAAGGAGGCAATCTGCAACACCCTTACTTATTTCCAGCGTCGTTGATGGTTGTGGTTTATAGACAATTTTTCTTGGTTGTTTATATTTTTTGTTGTGGTTGGGCTATGCCCGTGGATGCTTTTCTATTTTTTTTTCTTGTCAATGGATATTATTTTTGCTTAAGCTCCCTCTTTGTTGATGTCAAAAGAGGGAGAAATATATGCCATCTTTTCTCATGTGCATGATATATTTGTTAATTTGACAATTCTATGGCATAGTTATTATACAAGACAAGTCGACTATGCATGATATATATGTTTAAGCTGACTATGTTGTGGCATAGCTATTATCTCATCTGAACAGGACAAGTCGACTATGCTGGATAAATATGTTTCAGTTGACTTTATAGCCAATACCTCATGCTCTTTGTGTCTGTTAGATAACACATAACATGTATCAGTTGACTGCACCCAATGAGGGGGAGATCACTTAAACTGCATATAATGAGGGGGAGCAGTTTGACTTCACATAGTCCAGTTGACCATACATTGAGGGGGAGCAATTCGAATGCACATAAATAGAGAAGTCAAGTATTGTTTACTCTCTTGTATATTAATTTTGCCATCATCAAAAAGGGGAGATTGTTAGATCTGATTTTAATGATACAATTAATATACGTGTACAGGCATTCAGAAAAGGGAAGCGAAATATTGGAACTAATGTAGCAAATAAGGAAAGAGCTAAAAGAGAAGTTGGCGTTATGTTCAAACGAGGAAGCGAAATTGTTGTAGCAAATAAGGAAGGAAATCTTCCTTAAAGGAAGCTATCGATGCTCAAGGAAAAGATCAACAGTAAATCAGGAATTCTCCCATAATTGTGGGGAAATCATATCTACCCATGATACAACAAAATATTCAACGCAAATCTTTGATGATTCATAATAACGGAAGATCTGGACGACAATCAAGACTAGAAGGCCCGCAATCAAAGACAATATGTGTTCAATTGTATCTCTAGCTAAAGGAAAATGATATTCATCAAAGAAATGACTAGTGTATTATTCTTGGAAAGAATCAACGCTTTCCAAGTATCAAAACCCTTGGGTTGACAAGCCTTCACCATCTCCATGCTGTATAAATTCCTAGTGCTCCGTACCATTAGCATACTTTGATCAAACCAAATAGCTCTCTTCAATTTACTGCAAACAAGCATAGTAGTCTAGATAGATTAATTGTGTAACAAGTTAGAGATATTAAGAGAGTTCTCAACTAGTGGGGTATTATTTCAAACGAGTGAAAGAAGACTGTGCGACAAATATCATATTTGTACTCAAAAGGAAATCATTGATATGAAGAGAAATCCCTTGCAACCGAAGGGGACTGGTTTAGGATTCACATTGAATCCGAACCAGTATAAAATTCTCGGTGGCTTTATATTTCTGCAGTTACTTTCTGCATAATTATCTTTAAATATCTTCAACTGCAATATCGCCACATTCAGTCAACTAATAAAGTTTTAAGTCGACTTATTTACGATTAAGTTTAAATTATTCACAATTCACCCCAATGTACTTTCACTAGGGTCAAATAGCACAGATGCACCTCTATCACATACTAGAATAGTACCTGTAATAACAACATCTGATGACTCAGCCTCTGGCTTGGCTGGAAGAGCATAACACTGGGGCTGGGCCCTACCACTCTGAACCATATCTATGGAACGGTCGGCTACTGGCTGGCCTCTACCTCTATGACCTCTACCCTCCCTCTAGCTGGCTGGGTAGGCTGTGGAACACCTAGTGCCTAAATCATAGGATGAGGATGTTGTTGCTGCGACTAAGCACCGCTCAATCTCGAGCAAGCCCTCCTGATGTGACCATACTCACCACAGTTATAACACCCATACGAATACTGTAGCTGAGGAACCTGGGGATGACCCTGTCGACCTGAATGACCACCTCAGAATTTATGAAGAGACGGTGCACTGATTGAGCTAGTGGTGCACTGTAGGTCTACTGATCAAAATAATGCGACTGCGAACCCCGACCACCTGAAGTACCATGTGAGACTTAGAGAGCTGACTAAAAGGTCCTAGGAGGATGGCCTCTACCATAAGAATCTCTACCTCCAGACGAGGTACCAGTGAATCTACCGCCTCTCTATGATAAATCCATCTAAATTGTGCGGGCCCCATTGGCCGCCCTCTGATACGAGGTCTCACTCCCGGAGCCTATTGCCATCTTGAGACGAATCGGGTGACTCAACCCATAAATAAACCTCCTCACCCTCTCTCTCTCTCGGTGGGGATTATGACGTTAGCATGGCGAGCTAGATCAATGAACCGGGTCTCGTCCTGAGTGACTGTCATAGAGCCCTGTTGGAGGTGCTCGAACTACTTGTGAAGAGCCTCTCGTTGAGTAACTGGGAGAAACTTCTCCAAAAACAACTCTGAAAACTAGTCCCAAGTCAAGGATGGCGACCCTGCTGGTCTGGCTAAAAAATAGTCCCTCCACCAAGTCTTGGTGGATACTGCTAGGCGAAAGGTGGCAAAGTCGACCCCATTGGTCTCCATAATACCCATAGCCCGAAGAACCTCATGGCAGCTATATAAGAAATCCTGGGGGTCCTCTAAAGAAGCACCGATAAATGTGATGGTGAAGAGCTTGGTGAACATATCCAGCCTCCACAAAGCATCTGTGGACCTAGCTGTACCATCGCTGGTCTGGTCACTATACCCGACTGAACTGCCATAGATGGCTGCACCACTAGAACCTGAACCTGAGGAGCTACCTGCTCCGGAGTGCGTGTAGTACTAGTCTGAACTCCTCCTCCAGCCTGAGAAGTGGCTGGTGCTACTGGAAGCAAACCCGCTCAAGTGACGCTCTCCTTAAGGCCTACCAATATTACCAAGGCATCCTAAAGAACTGGGGTGGCTATGAACCCCTCTAGGACCTGAGTTGGGCCTACCGGAGCTGTTGTAGCTGGAACCTTCTCATCATAATCAACCTGGGGCTCCACCTCTAGGGCATTTGCTCGAGGCTGATCTCTGCCCCTGCCTTGGCCTGTAGCACAGCCTGCCCTCTGCCCCTAATAGGAGCTGCTGCTATGGGCTCGGGCTGCTACGCGGTAGAAGAGGAAGCACGTGTTCTCGCCATTTCCCAAAGAATAGAGTAGAAAGACAATCAGTATTGGAGAAACAAAATCGCGCGACAAGAAAAAACAAAAGTGAAGTTTCCTAACTCTGTAGTCTCTGGGGATAAATACAGACGTCTCTGTACCGATACCTCAGACTCCGCCAAGTTTGTCTGTGAGTTGTGAGACCTATGTAACCTAGTGCTCTGATACCAACTTGTCACGACCCGGATTTTCCACCCTCAGGAGTCGTTATGGAGCCTACTATTAGGAGCTAGGCAAGCCAATTATCTATTATCTCTATTAGCAAACATCGACATTATTAAAAATAACGAAAACATTTAATAGAAAAACGAAAGTCTTAAATATAAATAAACTGAAAGCAATGTGGAAATCCAATACAACTCTAACGAAGAATTTGAGTCACAAACTCAAGAACGTCTAGAGAATGCTAGACACAAACTAAAGTAAAGATAGAAGAGACTCTGAGCCTGCGGACGTCAGCAAGGCTACCTCAGTGTCTCTAGACTGAAGTCAGCTCCCAAATCTACTACTGATGTCCAAAAGCTGGTTCTCTGTCACTGTGATCCTTGCAAAATGATGCAAAACGTGTAGCATCAGCATATCCGACCCCATGTATTGGTAAATGCCTAGCTTAACCTCGGTGAAGTAGTGACGAGGCTAGACAAGACTACAAGATAAACCTGTAGAGTTATGAAATATATTGTGAAAAATAAACAGGAAATAAACAGTTTGTAAAGGGAGGGGGAACATGCTGTAGGGAGACAACAACTATAAACAAGAAGTCTAAACTTAAAGATAGAATAACCAACATAAACTAAAATCCAAATAAACACACTTAATCTATAAGTTGTTGCGGCGCGCAACCCGATCCAATCACATAACAGTACTGTTGCGGTGTTCAACCTTATACATATATATATATATATATATATATATATATATATATATATATATATATATATATATATATATATATATATATATATATATATATATATATATATATATATATATATATATATATATATATATATATATATATATATATATATATATATAATAAAACCTCACCCAGACAATAGGCACAAATAAGGGGTAAGGGAGTAACAACTAGTGAAAGAAATCCCAGCAAGGGATTATGGCAACACAACTAGATCCCGGCAAGGGAGAAAAATTGACAAAAACAATAAAACGTCCCGGCAAGGGAATAACCATCAATGCTTCCTCATTTCATATCATATACCTTCTTAATCCGTAACACTACTCGAGGCCATACTCCACGGAGTTTAGTAATCATAATATCTTTCTCATGCTCTTTACAGTATATAGAAATCATCAAATAAGCATGGAAGAATTACAACAAATTCAGGGTAAATCACAATATAAGGAAACACGATCATGCTAGACACCAGTGTATAGATACTCGTCACCATGTCTATACACCATACTCGACAAATAGCAATTAGCAAATAAGACTCTACTCCTATTCTCTCAAGCCAAAGTTAGACGAAATACTTACCTCTACTTTCACGGCTAAGTCAATCCACAACGACCGCTTTCCCTCTCGAGTTTGGCTCCAACTCAATCAAATCTATGAAATAACAACATTATAATATCAATAATAGCTAAACAAATCAAACCCAATGCCTAAATATAGATTCCCAACCTTTCCTTCAAAAGTTCCAAAAATCGACCTCGGGCTCGTTTTGTCTAAACACGAGGTTTAAACCAAATTCATATCACTCATTCCCCCACAAGCCCGGACATACAATTTGTTTTCAAATTTAACCCCAAAACGAGGTCTAATTCAAGAAAAATCGAAAAGCCCTAATTCTACCAAATTCCCCTAATTTCAACCCTAAATTACATGATTTTAGGCTAAGAGATTCAATAATAAATGATGGAAAATGAAGGAAATAAGTAGGGATTTACTAACCCAAGTGGTCTTGAAGAATGAGGGCGTCAATGGACTCTTAAGCGCTTGGGGAAGAATAGAGCTCGTGTAGATTTTGAACTAAACCCGTATGTACTGTTTCTGAAAACTTAAGAAAATCACTGGGCGAAATTGCCCTTCGCTTTCGCGGAAAGGAATCGTGTTCGCGAATGGTAAATAGGACAAAGCTTCGTGAATGTGAGAAGCTAATTGCAAACGCATAGAAGAAATGGCTGGGTTCCAGGGGTCTGTTATACGCGAACGCGTGAGGGGTCATGAGAATGCGATGAAAGGGAGGCTGAAACTACGCAAACGCGAAGAAGGGGAAGCCTAAGGGTACGCGAACGCGAGTTAAAGGACGCGAATGCGAAGAAGGAAAACACTATGCACCTCATGCAATTTTTCGGCAATTTTCTTAAGTTCAAAACCACCCGAACACCTCCGTAAACACTCTCGTGCCCTCAGGGCTCCAAACACACACAAACTAACTCAACGAGATCATACAAACTAAACTGTGTGATCAGATTGCAAAAATAACATCAAAAACACTGTAATTAAGCCTTAAAATCCATGATTTCTTCCAAATTTCATAAACTTTCAACTTTAGAACTTTAGGACCGAAATACGACAAATGACATCTGATTTCAACAAAATTTCATAGAAACTTCTTAAACACATATAAGACTTGTACCAGGCGCTGGAACCAAAATACGGGCCCAATACCAACACGTTCCAATCTATTTTTATTTCAAATTTCTTTAAAAAATTTATTTCTCAGGCTCAGGACCTCGGACTTCAATTCCGGGCATACGCTCGAGTCTTATATTTTTTTACGGACCTTTCGAGATCGTCAAATTACGGATCCGGGTCCGTTTACCCAGCGTATTGATCAAAGTCAACTTTAATCATATTAATATAAAAATTCATCATTTTTCACACAGAATTCTTGTTTAATCTTTTTGGCTATACGCCCGGACTGTGTACGCAAATCGAGGCGACAAAAATGAGGTTTTTAAGGCCTCAAAAGCACAAAAAAGGAGAAACAGGTGATGACCCCTTTGGGTCATCATAGAACTAGACTAAAAATACAAATGATTAATATGTACCATAAATTTTAAAAACTTTATATATATATGTGTGTGTGTATATATATATATATATATATATATATATATATATATATATATATATATATATATATATATATATATATATATAAGGACATAGTAATTATATTAGCTAAGCAATATTAGTGTTCATACATCCAGTTTCACCCGTAGGGGTATTTTCTACTTGGCTATTACAAACCATGTCACTCAGGACATTATGGTTACCAAAATAGACAAGTTTGGTTAACCTTATTGTTATCAAAGGCCTTTCTTCCAGATCAGATATAAGAGTTTCATAAACATAGGGGGTTGGTAATACAAAATAATATATTCCTTGTTGCTTTGATTCCCCTTGATTGCATTCTTAGCCATTAAGTGTGCTGCCTTGTTGGCCTCCCTGAATGTATGGTGGATTACTTGGAGCATCAGCCGGAGCATTAACGACCTCCAATCAATAATAATGGTATCAAATAGTGGTAAGCCGTTCATAATGTTGTTTATAGCATCAGTCAAATCCATCTCTACTTCAATATTATGGATTCCTTGATTAATAGCCGTCTCCAATCCTGCCTTCCGTGCGAGAAGATCTCCATGGATTGGTGTTAAACCCTTAGCAACTCCCTGAAAACCAACAATCCAATGGCCATTTGAATCCCTGACTATTCCATCCAGCCCACACAGGGAATTAGATTTGTAGAAGGAGATGTCAGTGTTGAGTTTAAAATTACACTCCTTGGATTTCGTCCAACAGACCCTAACATTAATAGGGAGGCGTTTGCTGGATTCAGTATGAGTTAGATGTTTGTATTGGACTGCTTGGTTAATAGCAGTTTTGAGACAAAAATTATTGAGGAGGTTATTAAAAAGGTTATTATTCCTATTTATCCAAGTGTTTCAAATAATAAAGGGAAGAATCTCATTCCAACTAAGGATATTATTTTTTAGCGGAGGGTCTTTATTTCTAAGCAGGTTAAGCCAGTTTGGTTGATTGAGCAGAGAGGCAGTATCAATATAAAGTAAAGACCATAAATCACGGACTGCATGGCAACCTAAAAACATATGATCAATGATTTCTTGATCGATTTTACAAAAGGAACATACTAGGTCTATATTTATTCCCATAACATAGATAACTTCTGGTAGGAATTTTATAATGAGAACATTTCTATAAGAGATATCTTAATTTATTGGGGCACTCTAATTTCCAAATCCAGGAGAAATCTTCCTTAGTCTCAATCTGTTTATCAATTAGGGAGTAGCAAGATTTGGACGTGAAGAGGCCATTTGTGTTAAGAGACCAAATAGGAACATCGTAGTTTTTACTAGATGGAGAGGTAGCTATTATTTTATTGGTGATGGACTCTTGAAGATTGAAAGGGAGCCTAGAGAGATCCCAGTTATTATTGTTGCAAAAATATTTGATAGTAAGAGTAGGATCCTCTTTGGATAGGGGACCAATAAAACATTGTCTCGGGGGGGGGGGGGGTGTATTGTGAATCCAATCACTATACCACACACTCAATTTGAAGTTTTGATGGGGAATCCAATTAAGGCCTTTTGTACAAATATCCCACCCCTTTAAGGATGCTAGACCAAATAAAGTAGGAGTTTCTTACTGTTTGCTTATGGCCATAGATTTGGAAGAGAAGTTGAGCCCAATGGGCTTTGGGGCTATTTAGGAGCCTCCAGGAGAGGTTAGAAAGATTAGCCAGATTTTTGGTCTTGGCTTTATGGATGCTTATGCCTTCTTCATTCTTATTTCTAATGATGGTTTCCCAATTTATAAGGTGTAACTTTTTCTTTCCGTTGTTAGTACCCCAAATAAAATTTCATTGAATCTTGTCTATAGTAGTAATGATTTTCCCTGGGAGAAGAGTATATTGCATTGAGTGATTTGTATAGAATTTAGGCAAGAGTTGGCTAGCATGGTTCTACCTGCATATTGAGGCAGTTAGCTTTCCAATTGCATAGTCTTGACATCATGTTGTCAATAATAAATTGGAAATCTTTGGCTTTGGGTTTCAAATTAGTTATAGGGAAGCCTAAGTATTTACCAAAGAAATTTGTAATCTTAATTGGAAAAGCACTATTGACTTTTGCGATGAGCTGTGGGTGACAATTTTTGATACGATTATTTTAGACTTGGTCACATTAATGGATTGGCCAGATAGTGAGTAAAATTGATCAAGGCAAAATTTGATCGTATTAATAGATTTATCATTGATTTTGGCAAAGAGGGTAAGATCGTCAGCATAGAAAAGATTAGATAATTGGAGGTTACCATTACCAATTGAGATAGGGCTCGATTCGCCTATGTCTACCTTATTATTAATGAGAGAAGAGAGCATTTCAATACATAATATGAATATATAAGGGGACAAAGATTCTCCTTGTCTTATTCCTCGACTAGGTTTGAAGTAAGGGGTCCTATTGCCGTTTATAAGGACTGCTATTATAGAGGTACTAATGCAATTCATCGAGAACTTAGTAATTTTGGGAGGGAACTTGAAGAAGGTTAAAGCTCTATGGATAAAGGACCATTCAAGACGATCGAAGGATTTTTCAAAATGGATTTTAAAGAGCATATTATGACTCTTACCTTTATACTTGTTTAATTTTAGCATGATCTATTGGATAATCAGAGCATTATCACTAGCTCTCTTATTTTTAAGAAAGTTAGTTTGGTAAGGACTAATAATATTGTCTAGGAAGGGTTTTAGGCAATTGCTGATTATTTTGGAGATAATCTTATAAATTGTATTGCATAAACCAATAGGTCTAAAACTCTTAAGATTGTTTGCGTTGGAAATTTTTGGGATTAGGCAAAGGAGAGTGTCATTAATTCCTTCTGGTATTTTCCCAACATTGAAAACATCCTTACAAAAGGATAATTATCGAATGGCCTATGGTATTCCAATATTTTTAAAAAAATAAGGGATGTAAACCATCAGGGCTTGGGGATTTGAAGGGTTTGAATGAGAAACATGCTTGCTTTATTTCGGGTAGTGTAATAGCGTTATGTAGAGACAAGAGATTGGAGTTGGAGCGTGTGTTCGTGGTATTATATGCCATCCCCAATTACTCTGAGTATGAGAAGTGGTATAAACGCATTTGAAGTAATTTATGGTATGAGAAATTACTTATGAGGGATCATTAAGCCACTTATTTTGATCATTTTTAAAGGACACAATATTGTTAATTCTCTTCCTATTAGTAGCCGAAATGTGAAAAAATTTAGTATTTGTATCGCCTTCATTAAGCCATAAAATTTTGGACCTAAGTTTCCAATAATCTTCTTCAATTTTCAAAATGGTATTAAAGTCATAAATAAGAGATTTTTTCAGGGATTGAAGGAAGGGACTATGAAAATAATGTAAAGAATTTTGGATACCATTCAACCTAGCTAAGATTTTCCTCTTTTTGTTAAAGAAATTCCCAAAAAGTATTTTGCTTCCAAAGAGTAACATTGTTCCAAAAATTTTCAACTGATTCCTCAAAGGAGTTTGTTTTCCAAGAGTCTTTAACCACCTTAGGGGAAGGTGGAATGCTTACACTAAAAAGGTCTCTAATCTAAAAGGTTTAGGGTAAGATGTGGACCGTTTGGGTGTGATATTAATAAAAGGGGTTTGTGATCTGAATGAGTCTTTCGGAGGTGAACTATTTAGGCATTAAGGAAGGATTGTACCCAAAGATCATTAGCAAATACTTTATCAAGCCGTTAAATGATTAATTTATTATTTTTGAGCATATGATTTGACCAAGTATATTTCCCACCCTTAAAACCAAGATCAAGAAGATTATAAAAATTTAAATAAGACCAAAGTTTAAGGGCACGGTTCATGTTCAAAGGTCTCCCACCAATTTTATCATTTGTGCTAAATATGTCATTAAAATCACCACCCATTAACCAAGGTCCTATATAATTTTTTGAGAGATTCTTAATGTTTTCCCATACATCTCGCATATTAATATTTGTACTAGCATAGATATATGAAAAGAGCCATATATATATATATATATATATATATATATATATATATATATATATATATATATATATATATATATATATATATATATATATATATACACACACACACACACACAATACTAAATTTTTGTGTGTATGTATATAAAAATAAATTTAAGTAGCTACTTTTATAATCAGTTTGGTTTGGTTCTTTCCGTTATTTATTTATTAACCAAAATCAAACCAAATTTGATTGATTATTATAATTCAAAACTAAATTGAATCTTAAAAGTATAGACTTTTATAGTCATTTTGGTATGAATTTTGGTTTGATTTGATTTTTCATATTTTTATGAACACCCCTACTTCCAGGTATATTTTTCTGAAAATGCTTTTAAAAAAGTGTTTTTGTGAGGATACTACTTTTATTTGCTTCTAAAAAATTGATTCTGCTTCTATTCAAGATCACTTGTTTTTTATTTTAAAAGGTTGGACAATAAAAAGCACTTTTGAACAAAAAAAAATTGGCCAAACAGACTATGATATTAAGTTTCTAAAATCAGCTTATTTTGAGAAAAGTTTTTCTCAAAAGTACTTTTTTAAAAAGTGCTTTTGGTAAGAAGTAGTTTTGTTTGGCTAATTAATTTAAAAAACACTTACGAGCAATAATTTGTATTTGTCCAAACTTTTGAAAACTGCTTCTAATTGTATTTTTCTCAAAAGTGCTTCTAAAAAACTGCTTATGGAGAGAAATTACTTTCTCTACTTCTCAAAAGTTGCTTTTGATTCTTCTCAAAATTACTTTTTTTCCATCTAAAAACTTGGATAAACACCTCATTTTTTGCCAAAAACACTTTTTTTCCAAATAAAAAGCTTCGCCAAACAGGGTATCAATCTACTTCTGCTTTCTTTCAAAAAATAAAAACTACTTGTGCTTTCTTGACTCTATATATACTCTATAGGATCTTCATTTGAACAACATCTTACTTACGTATAGAAAGTTTAGCGAGTGAAGATACTGACTTTTCTATCTAGTTATTCATAATTGGAAAGAATATATGGGTCAGTATAAACCCCGTGATAATAAGCGAGATTAACTATACCTTAAGCTAATTCTTAATTAATAAGTGGTATGATTACGTACCAATCATGCTACCCGATAGTCACCCGGCTCGATCAATAATGCCACGACCCATCCGCCATCATAGAACGGAACCTCAACGTGATCACGACCATTGGTTATCAGCTCCAGCTCATACAACTTATAGTTATAAATACTAAGAGAAATAATCCTAAATGAGGGGGGGAGCTTCTTCTTCTTGATTACTACTCTCAAAAAAGGGAACATCATTGTAAGGCTCTGAACCTCTCAATGGAGGGGTAAACCAAATCAATACTATCATTAAAAGCTCTCTACATATTTCTCCTTAATTAATAACACTTGATTTTCATTTCTTTCGCTTGGTCCTTTGACTTATTACGATATGTTATGATTGGCCCTCGATTTATTTTGATTGTTTTATGCTTCCAAAGTATACGATAATTTTGAGCTAAACAATTTGGCACCGTCTGTGGGGATTTCATAGCAGAATCGCGTAGTTCTACCCCGGACCAAAAGGAAAGAAATGCCAAAGAACAACCCAGCTCGAACAAGCTAAAGCAGTATCTCGAACAAAGGGAAATCGAAGATCTCGAATCCAGACCTAACTCCTCTATCACTCCTCTCTCGGATAGTGCAAGCAAGAAGAAGAACAAGCAATCCCCCCCCCCCCCTTTCCGAGTGAGGATCTCTATAAGGTATTACTCGTATCCTTGATGCGGGATCAAGCCGGAAATCGGCATGGAGATATCTCGAACCGAGAGTCGCCTCAAGCCAGCCTACATACTCCGATTGGGGAAGATGCGTTTAAGCTGCTCAAGATCTTGAATCAAAATTGAGCTTCAGCTCTTGAAAACTGGTGTTACAAAATCAAGGCTATGTACCTTAACCAATAAGTTCAATTAAGGTTGAACCGGAACTCAGGCTACGTGCCTTCGCCAACAAAAAAATTACAAATTCAACTACGGTTGAACCGGAACTCAGGCTATGCGCCTTCGCCGTCAAAAATAAAAAGTACAACTACAAGTGGAACAAAGACTCAGTCTATGCGCCTTAGCCATTGAAAATAAAATTTCAACCACGATTGAACTGGGACTCTGGCAATGCGCTTTCGCCATCAAAAATAAAAAGTTCAACTTCAAGTTGAACCAAGACTCAGGCTATGCGCCATCGCCATCGAAAATAAAAGTCCAACCACGATTGAGTAGGGACTTAGTCTATGCGCCTTCGACATCGAAAATAAAAGTTCAACTATGTTGAACAAGGACTCAGGCAATGCGCCTTTGCCGTCAAAAATAAAAAGTTCAACTACAAGTTTAATTGGGTCTCAGGCTATGCGCCTTCGCCATCGAAAATAAAAGTTCAACTACGGTTGAACTGGGACTTGAGCTGTGCGCCTTCGCCATTGAAATAAAAGTTCAACTACAAGTTGAACAAAGACTTAGGCTATGCTCCTTCGCCATCAAAAATAAAAGTGCAACCACAGTCGAACTAGGACTCAGGCTATGCGCATTCGCCGTCAAAAATAAAAATTTCAACTACAAGTTGAACTAAGACTCAGACTAAGCGCCTTCACCATAAAAAATAAACGTTCAACCATGGTTTAACTTGGACTCAGGCTATAAGCCTTCGCCGTCAAAAATAAAAAATTTAACTACAAGTTGAATTGGGACTCAGGCTATGCGCCTTCGTCATCGAAAATAAAAGCAACTACGGTTGAACTAGGACTCCGGATGTGTGCCTTCACCATCGAACATAAAAGATCAACTACGGTTGAATTGGAACTCAGGCTATGCACCTACACCGTCAAAAATAAAAAGATCAACTACGGTTGAACCGAGACAGGCTATGCGCCTTCGCCGTCAAAAATAAAAATTTCAATTACAAGTTGAACCAAGACTCAGGCCACGCATCTTCGCCAACCAATCCAACGAGTTCGACCTCGCTCGAGCCATGAGGCTGGATGCCTCCGCCCAGGAATCTAACAACCCCGGCCAAACACCTTTCTCATCAAACTCGGGAAAACCCGGCCAATGGAAAATAGGGCGCAGGTCCAACACCCTCGCCATTCAAGTAAGTACTCTCTACTTGAACTATGATTGGGGACAAGTAAAGTTTGACCCCGATCAAACTACAAGGCTGTGTTTTTTACCATCACGGCCTGTAGTTTTATCGCGCCCGAACTGGGACTAAGTCTAAGTGTCGCAATCGCCAAATAACGGCTACAACTCACCCACACCGAGTCGAAGAAGAAAGACTGTTAACAACTGAAATGCGACACGCCTACAAGAGACGTACTCTAAGTCAAATCACCCCTTGAACACATGCAGTAGAAAAATCTAAAGGAAAAGAATGGAAGACACAAAATAGGCACAAGACCAGCAATGGAAATGGAAAAATTAAGCTCATACATATTTACAATGTCATGCGCAGGCAGCGGCCACTAACACTCGGCCAGGGCCGATCAGTACGAAGAAAAATCTAACAATATCCAAATGCCAAATGGCAAACAAAATAAAAAATACATCAAAGCTTTTCACTCTACGTCACCTACGCCACCATCAGCACCATCATCAGCCGTCGGCATCGCTGGGTCGAAACCATAGTCCATGCGGGCTTCACAAGCCCTCTGACGGGCTACCTCAAAAGTTGCTTCAGAATGACGCCGACCTCCCACAAGTTCTTATATACATCGCATTGGGCCTCGACAGATGCCCAGAGCTTATGATCCTGGTTGGAATAGCCGGTCGATTCTCCCCATCCAAGGCCGTGATCTGATCTGCCACTGCCTTGGAGTCCCGCTCGTAGACACCAATGCGATCCTGTAGCCCTACCTGTCTAAAGGTCATGGCAGCTCTCTCCATGGGCCGCTCCCTCTCATGGACACAGATTGCCGCCTCCAACGCCACAGCCCTCGGTGAGGCATCCCTTACTTGTAGCCTCAAAGCGGCGACCTCATTCTCCAAAGCAACCACCTTCCCGTTCAAGGTTGTAGAGTACTCTGCCGCCATATCCTGACTCTGGCGCTCACTCTCAGCTACAGTCCTTCTTTCAACCTCAACGTCCTCGTATTTTTTGACAATGCTGCTCCTCGAGGATGCGTATCCTGTCAAGTGCCTGCATCATTTGAAGCTCTCGCCGCGCCAGCTCCTCGACCAAGGCCCGGCTACAGGGATCGTTCCTCAGGCACTCACGCATCTCGCGGCACCGATCTCGGTGTAATCTCCTACGTATAAACAACTGCGGCCATTTTGGTCTCGACCGAAGCCGCATTCGGTAAAGTCCTCTCATCGAGCTCAGTCAAGGCACGACCTCAATAAGCGGAGGGACTAACTGTATGGGTCAGAATACGACCTCGTGATAATTAGCGAGATTAATTATACCTTAAGGTAATTCTTAGTTAATAAGTGGTATGATCATTTATTAATTACACTACCCAAAAGTCACCTGGCTCGATCTACAAGGCCACGGCCCATCTACCATCATAAAGACGAAACATCAACGTGGTCAAGGCTATTCGTTACCAGCTTCAGCTCATACGGCTTACATCTATAAATACTAAGAGAAATAACCCTGGGGTGGGAGGGGGAGGGAGCTTCTTCTTCTTGATCACTACACTCAAAAAAGGGGAACATTATTGTAAGGCTCTGAATCTCTCCATGGAGGGGTAGACCAAATCAATACTATCAATAAAAGCTCTCTACATATTTCTCCTTAATTAATAACACTTGCTTTTCGTTTTTTTCGCTTGGTCCTTTGACTTATTACGATCTGCTATGATCGGTCCATGATTAATTTTTATTGTTTTATGCTTGCAAAGTATATGATAATTTTGAGCTAAACAAAGAATATCGGAAATTCGTCTTTTTGGTTCATTTTTTAAGACTTATTATATGGTCCTCAAGGGTGGAATTGCAGTAAGATAATCTTGGGTAAAGTACTACCGGCAATTATGTATCCGATTATATATATGTTCATTAAGCACAAAAAAAATATAAGTGGAAAATTACTCTAAATCTGTTATGAAATAGAAGATTCTTACACTTCTATTTAAGGTGAATGTCTTTAATGTATTTAATTAGAGAGATTTTAGAGTTCTATTAGTGGTAGCTAAATCTTCCTCTCCCCTATAAATAGAGGTGCCCCCTACCATTGTAAATCATCCCTTGAGACCCCTCTCAACTCAATAAGAAGAACTCTCTCTACTCTTCTCTCTATTGCTATTGTTCTTGTTCTATTGTTCTTGTCTTTTGCTTTAGTTTATAACACGTTATCAGCACGAGACTCTACCGTCTCAAGTATCATTCTCGAAAATCCAAGGTATTTACCCTCTTCCTAATTTAATTTTCAAGTATGTCTGACATTATGAAAAGAAAGTTCGTTGCCCTTGAAATTTCGGGCAAGAACTATATGACATGGGTGTTGGATGCTGAAATCCACCTAGATGCTATGGGTCTCGGAGACACCCTCAAAGATAAAAAAAAAGCATCCACCCAAGATTGTGCGAAGGCCTTGATTTTCTTGCGCCACCACCTTGACGAAGGTTTGAAGATTGAATATCTCACCGTCAAGGATCCACTCGTTTTGTGGAACAGCTTAAAGGAGAGATATGACAACCTGAAGTTGGTCACTCTGCCACAAGCACGATATGATTGGGCCCATCTGAGGCTACAGGACTTTAAGTCCGTTTCTGAATATAATTCTGCTATGTTCCGAATTACTTCTAAACTGAAGCTATGTGGAGATAACATCTTCGATTACGATATGCTTGAGAAAACGTTTACAACGTTTCATGCCTCCAATATGGTACTGCAGCAACAGTACCGAGAGAAAGGATTTACGAAGTACTCTGAACTGATTTCTCTCTTACTAGTGGCTGAGCGAAATAATGATCTGCTCATGAGAAATCACGAAAATAGACCAACTGGGTCTACACCACTGCCTGAAGCAGATATGGTGCACTCGCATTATGCCAAACATAAAAGGGACCATGATCACGGTCATAAACGGGGTCAAAGCCAAGGACGTGGACAAGGAAGAAATTCCAAAGAAGTCCGTCACCCCCCAAAGAGAGATAACCACCGAAAGCAGAAACGGGATCCAGAAGATCCTAAGGCAAATAGTTCAGAAACTATATGTTATCGTTGCGGTGGAAATGGGCACTGGTCTAGGACTTGCCGTATACCAAGACACTTGGTTGACCTTTATCAAGCATCTCGAAAGAGAAAACGCCCTGAAACAAATTTTGTCTCTGACGACAACTTTGACTTCACCCACCTGGATGTGGCAGACTTCTTTGAGCAACCCGAGGGAAAGATAGACCACCTAATCGGTGATGGAACCATGATGAAAGAAGATGGAGCTGTTTGATTCTACTTGTATTAGTCAATGAATAAATTAATAGTCATTAGCATTAGCTCGTATTAGTTAATTCATGATATGATGTTAGTATTAGCCCTTTAGAATGTTTCAATATGCTCAAATATTTTTATTGTACAGTAGAGGTAATCGACTAACCTAAAAACTAGTCGATCGTCTAATATTTAGCAATAAAATGAACTTTTTTCCGCCAGGCCAGATATTCGAATATCAGAGTCTGATATTCGAATATCTGGGCCAGATATTCGAATATCAGAATTCCTATATTCGAATATCTGGCAAGATATTAGAATATGTGCTTAAATATTCGAATATCTAATATTTTTCGCATTAAAGTATTATTTTTTCCGCAAGGCATTATATTCGAATATTAGAATACAATATTCGAATATCCTAAATAACTGCTTCCCAAAACGCTGTTTAAACGCGAAACAAAAGAATTGAAGTTGTTTATACTTATATTTATGTATTTTTTTT
This sequence comes from Nicotiana benthamiana, assembly GCA_034376525.1. NCBI lineage: Eukaryota > Viridiplantae > Streptophyta > Magnoliopsida > Solanales > Solanaceae > Nicotiana > Nicotiana benthamiana. Next base: position 28,114,944 of record CM067333.1, on the reverse strand, counting down.
GTCAAACTATGGGAAAGCAAAATGGATATCTCACAAAGCGAACTTGGATCAACATCCAACTGTAAAAGTATTTGCCTAGTTGATTCATGTACTACACATACAATACTCAAAGAAAGGAAGTATTTCTCTCAACTGAATATGTGTAAGGCAAACATTACTACAATCTCTGGAAGTAGTAAATTGATCGAAGGCTCCGGAAGAGCCATTGTAACTCTGCCCAAGGGCACGACGTTAATCATAGAGAATGCTATGTTCTCCTCCAAGTCTATGAGAAACTTGTTGAGTTTTAAAGATGTACGCCGGAATGGCTACAATATTGAGACAATGGATGAAGATAATCTCGAATATCTCGTCCTCACTTCAAAGAATGTCTCCGGCCAAAAAGAGGGTTATTGAGAAATTCCCGTCTTTATCTTGTGGCCTGTATTGGACAAGAATTAGTGCAATTGAGGCACATTCAACAGTAAATCTAAAGAATACTGAGTCCATTACATTTGTACTTTGGCATGATCGACTGGGTCACCCAGGATCAACCATGATGAGACGGATTATAGAAAGCTCATATGGGCATCCGTTAAAGAATTTCAAACTTCTTTCAAGTAATGAATATCCTTGCACTTCGTGTTATCAAGGCAAGCTGATTATCAGACCATCCCCAACAAAGGTTGGGACTGAGTCACCCCAGTTTCTGGAGCGTATACAAGGGGACATTTGTGGACCTATTCACCCACCTAGTGGGTAGTTTAGGTATTTCATGGTCTTGATAGACGCATCCTGTAGATGGTCTAATGTGTGCTTGTTGCCATCACGCAACCTTGCGTTTGCAAAGTTAATGGATAATAGATGAGAATAATCTTGAATTCTTCATGAAAACGAGGCTGCCCATTTCGGTTTGGGTTCACGCCATTTTGCATGCAGCAATGCTACTTTGTCGGCTGCCCGCTTCGGCTTAGGGTCACGCCATTTCGCATGCAGCAATGCTAGTTCGTCTCTGACTGACGAATTATCACAAATATTCCCTATTGCAATTGGTTTTGGGTCATGAACACAATATATCCCATTTAAGAAGCTTTGGATGCGCAGTATAGGTGCCTGTAGCACCGCCATCCCGCACCAAAATGGGTTTGCAAAGGAGGTTAGGAATATATGTTGAGTTTGATGCGTCCTCCATTATTCGCTACCTCGAAACATTGACAGGAGATTTGTTCACTGCACTATTTGCAGACTGTCAATTTGATGAGACACTTTTCCCAAAATTAGGGGGAGAAGTTGGTGAAACCAAACGGGAAATTTTGTGGAAAAATGCATCATTATCTCATCTTGATCCACATACCTCTATTTGAAAGAAAGAGGTACAAAAGACTATCCATTTGCAAAGAATAGCAAATCAAATGTCTGACGCATTTACGGAATTGAAGAGGATAACGAAATCCCACATTCACGCGGAAAATGTTCCGATCCGTATTGAAGTCCCTATTGGACAAATATCTGGTGTCATATCCAATGAGTCAAATGCACGCCAGAAGCGTGGCAGACCATTAGGTTCCAAAGATCGAAATCCTAGAAAGAGGAAAAAGAACGATCTAAATGACACTATGAAAGAATCACATGAGGACGCTCATGATTTGATTAATTCCGAGATTCACGAAGAATCTATTGAGCCTGAGACTCTTGAAAATACGGAATGCAAGAATGTGAGGATCTCGAACCTCAGTCTGTAGTAGTACAAAATTAATTGAGAGCTCTCGAAGAGCCAATTATTACTATGTTGGAGAAACACAATTGAGTATTGTGCTGTAGTAAGTCTCAAAGAAACTTATTCAGTTTCCAAAGTACACGCGAAAGCGATTGATTATATTGAGACTATAATAAAGGAAGGCTTTGATTCTCCTATTACTACAACTTGTAGCGGGGTAATTTGTATATGAAAAGCTACCCGCTTTGTTCTCCAGTTTGTACTACATAAACGAAAGAATGCCACAATAAAGTGGATATCTATTGGTATAAAACCCATGTCATAATAAACCCGAAGTTTATTGATAAGTGCACATGTCATGGTGTAAATTTGAAGTTTACCAATATTGATAATTTATTCAGTTGACATTCGTGTTAGCCATCTCATTTGAAGTATGATGTGCAAATTCACATAGGTGAATATCAAAGAACTAGAAGTTCTTGTTCTCAGTAATGAACTGACCAACTAAAGAGTTCGGGTTGAAGCCCATAAATTCTGGAAATATGAAAGGTGAGTATGGGCCCATTCACCTGCCATGTATACCACATATGATGCATCTATGATATGGTTACATGCGCCATTGTTATTAACCCGCAGCCTGGCAGTGCTTGCGAGGTAAATCGCTCAGTAATCTAACTTCGAGCATAGTTTCCAGATTCTCTACTCAAGACAGTTCATCTTGATAAGTTGGTTTATATTAAAGTTGGTTTAGCAAGATAATTATTGAGTGCTTGCACTTAATAGCTAAACTGTTTCTTATGAGAACTAAGTTATATATATATCAGTTTGATATAAGTTGTATACAAGAGTATATTCTCCCCTCAAAAGTGGTTCAGGGTCAGGAACCAAATAATTTCATCTTATATTAAGGTGCTGTGTATAATGCACAAAGATGATTTCCCAAAGTTGAGGAAACATGTTAGCTTTACTAACATGAGGGGGAGACATGATAAACACTTGAGAAAATGTTACATGGGATGAATTCTCATTTGTATATGTATATCCCCGAATATCATGATATGAACCTGAAGTTCATAAAAGGGATAATTCAAATTGCAACATATTGCAAAGCATGCTATACGCATTTGCCGACTCAAAGAAAGTAACTAAATGGAAGAGATACAATTCAAGAAGAATTGATTCCATATGAAAGACATGTAGCTTTGAACCTATAGTTCATATGCTTGAAAGTATAAAGGCAAAGGTATGTATAGTCAATTTTCGATATCTTATTTGTTTAGCATGACATGAAACTTTGATATGCAGCTAAAGTCTATTATGTGACTTACATGACTTAACTTGAAAGATTTAAGTTGCTTGAAGCATATGCAATTCTTGGTCCTGAAGTACCGCATCCTAAGTACAATTTGTGTACATATGAATCTTGCCATAACTATAAGCATGATGGATTTGAGAATGCATCTATGGAGATATTGAAGAGCTATTCCACGACATTATATGAAGATGTTTATATCCATCAAGAGTGATGATTTCAAGGTGCGGAATATTTATTCAAGTCAATATGGTTGATTTGTCAAACGTCTACCAAAGATCGTTTTGAAGATGATGCACAAGATTGGAATGCAAATGCTCAAGGATATAAATTGATGTACTCATTAGGGGGAGTCAATGCGCGTTGCACTCTTTTTCCCTTACAAGGTTTTGTCCCACTGGGTTTTCCTTGCAAGGTTTTTAACGAGGCAACCAATAGGCGCATATTCAAACATGTGTACTCTTTTTCCTTACTTTAATTTTTCCCATTGGGTTTTGGTTTTAAGGTTTTATGAGGCACATCATTGAATAGACATTCAAGGGGGAGTGTTATGAAATAGAAGATTCTTACACTTCTATTTAAGGTGAATGTCTTTAATGTATTTAATTAGAGAGATTTTAGAGTTCTATTAGTGGTAGCTAAATCTTTCTCTCCCCTATAAATAGAGGTGCCCCCTACCATTGTAAATCATCCCTTGAGACCCCTCTCAACTCAATAAGAAGAACTCTCTCTACTCTTCTCTCTATTGCTATTGTTCTTGTTCTATTGTTCTTGTCTTTTGCTTTAGTTTATAACAAAATCTTCTTTTTTGTTTTTTCTTTCTGGATTGTCACTCCGCTGAGCCGATTTTTCTAAAATAGGTTGTAAAATAATATAGGTATTAGAATTTGAATTATAGCCTACAAAAAGGAAAGAGAATAACCAAATTCTCCACCGCGGAACTGTATTACTTTGTACCAACGAAATCACAATTAGCTAATGTCATAGTTAATTAATTAAATATTTACCGCTATGTTGGAAAAGCCAATTGAATAGTTAGGGAGATAAAAAAAACTAGAGGAGGTACACACATTAAACAAAGGTCGAGTGAGTTTAAAAGAAGAAAATATTAGAGAAAGACTCAAGGATATACGCCAGGAACAACACATGCATTGATCATGACAGTTCTATATATACTCTGTAACACTAAATTAGAATCATAGAAGTAAAGCAATATAAGATTATTTGTAATCAATTTGCTATAATTTTGTCACTTAACCTTCATGTGACTTTCTCCCAATAAAACAAAGGCATCGCAAAGACATGGTAGACAGGAAAAATAAAAGGATAGGATTCAATGAGTACAACATAACAACCAGTCTTCAATCAAGCTGGATACATGTTTAGTGCGAAATCAAAACATTGATTTCATATATTGTTAGTCTCTTGAATTTACATTGAAATTTCGAATTCTTGATGCTAAATTTAACTTCGAACAATGTAAAAAGTTGTTTACTGTTGTTAATATGTCATTGTTACGGGGCAGATTATACACAAATATATAGGGCACGTGAACGGTGAATTCATTGGTCTAATATTATCTGCTAGCACCCATGTTGCGAAGAGGCCAAATGGTGCATTTAGTTGAATGTTGAATTATTTACCTAGAGAAGCAGGGGACAAATCTCACTTAATAATTTTTTCCTCCTTTCTTTAGTGGTGCATCCATATTCAGTGGCAGATGTAGTGTACTATTTACGGGTTCAACTGAACTCATAACATTCGATGCAGAGTAAAATTTATTAAAATTGCAAAAATAATAAATACGAATACATGACTTTAAAAATATAACGCGTTTAATGTTAAAAACCTTAAAATTAAACCCATAACATTTAAATCTTGAATCTGCCTCTACCCATGTTATAAAAGCATTATATATGATGTTACAGAATTCCCAAAGGAACTTTAGCGTTGGATGAAAGGAGTGAGTAAAGATCATTAAATTTACACTCCAAATAAAATTAAAGTAGCAAGTGATTTAGAGAAGCAAAATATCATAAATTCAGCTGAAAATGACTCATTTAATTTCCTTTAACAAGGGTAACAAGAGCTAAAGATCTTTTGTTTCTAATTACCTGACTTTGTTGATTTGACAAAGTCTAACACAATGGTTTTTCAAATTCTGTCAAGTCTTCAAGCGTGAAGCTTAATTAATTTAATAGCCTCTTTAAGTTGAGTTCAATTATTGGTGAATATTCTTAATTAAGGAAGAAAAAAGAAGAAGAAATGTACTTCTTTTGGGTGGCGTTTGACTAAAATAATGTATTCCATGCAAGTCTGCAGCCATAATAACATGTACCTTCACTGTGAAGTTAAGCAGTTGACAAAGGTTGACATTGGTCGGGTATAATACAAAGCTTCTAGAAGAATTCGCAATGAGTTAAAGTTTTTTGTACCGACTGATCACACCTCTGGGTTAAATTAATTCGTAACAAAGCGTCACTATTATGATAACCAAGAAAATTATTTGACTCAAAAGATATTAAAATTTTTTTTGAATAAATCAATTAAAGATAATTCCATATCGAAATTTTAATGATAATGAACACATATAAAACGAAAGAAACATGATTGATCTTATTAAAATTAAACATTGTCTTCCTCATCCATTGATGAGAAAGCAGATTTAAATGTTTCATTTTTGGTCATCTCTCTTTTTTCTCAGATTAGAAAGAGGTGTTTTCCTTCTTTTTTGGGAGAATGGCGAAGCCCCTCTTTGTCAACAGTTCTCTGGCTATATATAGTCGAGATCCTTAATCCATTGTTTGACTCGGACATTTTCTTGTCGTCAGTGTGTCTTGGTCATGTCTTTAAACGTTACTCTTTTCGATTTGTTGAACGTGAAGAGGAGAGGTGGAGCAGGCTCTATTGACTTTCACTGTATAGTCACTGGGGCAGGGTGTTGGGCGACCTGGTTGTGATGGTAAGATATTGACCAATATAGTTAGTCCCTTCGTCACATTTACGGGTTTCTTATCTCCTCACGAGTCTAACAATACCAAAATTATCCATATCCCATCACATTTAGACCATCAAATCCATGATTTTATCCAAGAGGGTTTTCTAAACTTTTCCAACAAAATTCGCGGATTAATTGCCAAAACTAGTAATAGATTCAAGTTATCCAACTAAAATTGAGTTAAGAACACTTACCTCATCGTTCACTCCGAAAATATCTAAAAATTTGCCTTATCCGAGATCCAAATCGTCAAAAATAGAAAATGGGAACAAAGTCCCATTTTCAGAACTTAACATTTTTCCCAAAACTTTTCTTCTATGCGGATCGTTGCCCCTGGCTTGCGATCGCGGAGAACAATTTTTTTCAGGCCCATGCGATCCTGACAGTAGCCATGCGATCGCGATGCTTCAGCACCCCATTCTATGTGATTCTGAATGTCCCTATGCGATCCCAATGAAAAAAATTCCGTCCTTCCATAAATTCTCCGATGCGATCGCAGAGCCCCTCCTGCAACCGCAAAGAACAAAATCCTGCAGCTCTAAACCTGCAATTTTTGCAGATTTTCTAAGTCCAATACACCCCTTTAGCCATCCAAAATCACCCCGAGGCCCCCGGGACCTCAACTAAAAGTACCAACACATCCTAACACCTCATTCAAACTTGTTCCAATAATCAAAACACCTCAAACTACACCAAAACCATCAAATTCCATCGAATTCAAGCCTAAGTTCTTCTAAAACTTCCAAAATGCATTCGATGAAAAACCCAACCAAACCACGTCCGAATGATCTGAAAGTTTACACACATATCCAAAATAATCTAACGAAGCTACAACAACTTTCAGAATTTCATTTCGATTCCCTGATCAAAACCTCACCTATCAACCGGAAATCTGCCAAAATGCTAACTTTGCCAATTCAAGCCTAATTCTACATCGGAGCTCCAAAATCACTTCTGATCACACTCCTAAGTCACAAATCACCTCCTTGAGCTAAGAAAACAATCGGAATTCACATCCGAGCCCTCTAACTCATAAGTCAATATCCGGTTGACTATTTCAACTTAAGCCTTCTTAAAAGAGATTGAGTGTCTCATTTCTTATTAAAACCACTCCAAATGCAACCCAATCAACTTGACCACATAAGACACGGATAACGAAGCATGTTGAAATAGAAAATGGGGAGACGGGACAGTAACTCATAAGACGACGGGCTAGGTCATCACATTCTCACCAACTTAAACAAACACTCGTCCTCAAACGAGTCAAGAAACATATCTGAAGCCTCAAATAGGTGAGGATATCTGCTCAGCATCTCCCGCTTGGTCACCCAGGTAGCCTCCTCCACGGACCGTCTTCTCCTCTGCACTTTTATTGAAGCTATATTCTTCGATCTCAGCTTTCGAACCTGACGACCCAAAATAGCCAATGGCTCCACATCGTAAGTCAAATCATCATCCAACTGAACCGTGTTGAAGTCCAATACATGGGACGGGTCCCCAACATATTTCTGGAGCGTAGAAACATGAAACAACGGAGCACATTCGACAAGCTGAGTGGAAAAGCAAGCATATTAGCTACCTCCCCAATCCTTCTAAGTACCTCAAAAGGTCCAACGAACCACGGACTCAACATCCCTTTCTTCCCAAACCTCATAACACCCTTCAAGGGAGAAACCTTCAGCAAGACCTTCTCACTAACCATATAGGACACATCTCGAACCTTCCGGTTTACATAACGCTTTTGACGCGACTGTTCTATATGAAGACTTTCTTGAATCACCTTCACCTGCTTTAAGGCATCTTGAACCAAATCGATCTCCAATACCCTAGCCTCGCCGGGTCTGAACTAACCAACTGGAGATTACACCGTCTCCCATGCAAAGCCTCATACAGTGCCATCTGAATACTGAATTGGTATATATTGTTGCAGGCAAATTTTGCAAGTAGCAAAAACGCATTCCAAGAACCTCCAAAATTAATAGCACATGCACGCACATATCCACCAATATCGGAATAGTATGCTCGGATTGTGCGTCCGTCTGAGGATGAAATGTTGTGCTCAACTCCACCTGAGTATTCAACTCTCGTTGAAAAGTACTCCAAAACTGAGAAGTAAACTGAGTGCCTCTATCTGAAATAATAGCCACTGGAACACCATGCAATCGAATAATCCCCCGGATAAAGATCCCTTCCACCCGCTCTGAAGAATAGGTAGCACACACCGGAATGAAGTGTGCGGACTTGGTCAGCCAATCCACAATCACCCAAATAGCATTGAACATCTTCAAAGTCCGAGCAAGACCACTTACAAAATCCATAGTTATTCTCTCCCACTTCCACTCAAGAATAACCATCTGCTGAAGTAGACCACCCAGTCTCTGATGCTCATATTTCACCTGCTAACAATTGAGACACCGAGGTACAAATCCCATAATATCTTTCATCATTCGTCTCCACCAATAGTGCTACCTCAAATCCTGATACATCTTCGTAGCACCTGGATGAATAGAATACTGCGAGCTATGGGCCTCTTCCAGAATCAACTCTCTAAGCCCATCCACATTGGGCACACATATCCAGCCATACATCTGCAACAGACTATTATCATCGATGGTCACATATCTAGCATCATCATGCTGCACTCTATCCTTAAGAACTAGTAAATGTGGATCATCATACTAGCGCTCTATGATGTGATCACATAAGGAAGACCGCGAGACCACACAATCCAACACCCACTCTTTAAAATCTAATCTCACAAACCAATTGGCCAAGGCCTGAACATCTAGTGCAAAGGGTCTCTCCCCAACTAGAATGAATGTCAAACTTCCCATACTAAGTGCCTTTTAGCTCAAAGCATCGTCCACTACATTGCCCTTTTCCAGATGATACAGAATAGTAATATCATAGTCCTTAAGCAACTCTAGTCATCTCTGCTGCCTCAAATTAAGATCTTTTTGCTTGAACAAATGCTTAAGACTGCGATGATCAGTGAATACCTCACTAGATACGCCATATAAATAGTGCCTCCAAATTTTCAATGCATGAGAGCCAACTAAAAATCGTGAACAAGGTAGTTCTTTTCGTGGGACTTCAACTGAGAGAAGTATAAGGAATCACTCTACCCTCCCGCATCAATACACATCCAATCCCAACTCTAGAAGCATCACAATATACGGTATATGAATCTGAAGCTAATGGCAAAACCAACACTGGAGCTATGGTCAAAGCTGTCTTGAGCTTCATAAAGCTCTCCTCACACTTGTACGACCATACAAATAGTCCACCCTTCTGAGTCAACTTGGTCAAGGGTGATGCAATGGATGAAAATCCTTGTACAAACCGGTGATAATAGCTTGCCAACCCAGGAAAACTATGAATCTCTGTGGCTAAGGATGGTCTAGGACAACTATGAACCGCCTCTATCTTCTTTAGATCAATCTGAATACCCTCGATGGACACCACGTGCCCCAAGAAAGCCATGGAACTGAGCCAAAACTTACAACTGGAGAATTTTGCATAAAGCTTCTCCTCTCGCATTCTCTATAACACAACTCTCAAATGTTCCGCGTGCTTTTCGTGACTATGTGAATACACGAGAATATCATCAATGAAGACTACGACAAATGAATAAAGTAAGGCCAGAACACACTGTTCATTAGATGTGTGAACATTGCTGGGGCATTGGTTAGCCCAATAGACATAACAAGGAACTCATAGTGACTGTATCTGGTCTTGAAAGTTGTCTAAAGAATGTTTGAATCCCTGATCTTCAACTGGTGATAGCCTGAACGAAGATCAATCTTGGAAAACACACTCGTTCCCTAAAGCTGATCAAATAAATCATCAATACGAGGCAAATGATTCGTTTTCTTCACTGTTACTTTATTCAATTACCTATAATCAATGCATTTTCTCATTGTGCCATCTTTATTCTTCCCAAGTAAAATAGGCGCACCCCAAGGCACCAAGTCGATACCGAAATCAATATCTGTGTCCGGTGGCATGGTCGACAGGTCTGCAGGAAATACATCGGAAAAGTCCGTCATAATTGGGATTGAATCAAACGCTGGGCTTTCAAGAAAGAAATTACTCAAACATAATCAGTCATACCACGCCACTCGATCCTCGGTACACCCGGCATAGCCAAAGTAACTATCTTAGCATGACATCCTAGAATTGCATGACACGAAGATAACGAATCCATGCCCAAAAGAACATCAATGTCCACCATTCTCAATAGAAATAGATCAACTCGAGTCTCCAGATGCTCAATAGTCACAACACATTAGTGGTACACACTATCCACAACAACAATATCACCCACCGGGGTAGATACATGAATAGGTAAAGAACGTAACTCTCGGGGCATACTCAAATAATGAGCAAAATATGAGGACACATAAGAATAAGTGGAATCGGGATCGTATAGTACAGAGGCATCTCTGTGGCAGACTAGAACAATACTTGTAATGACAGCATCTGAAACAATGGCATCTGTCCTGCCTGGAATAGCATGAAAACGAGCCTGGCCACCACCTAATCGAACTTTCCCTCTGGGGAGACCCCTGGATACCTGATCTACACCCCTAGATGACTGCACGGGTGGTGAAGTAAGTGGAGCAGAAGTCGAGGGTTGACCCCTCTACAAGGATGAACCAGCAACACGACGAGGACACTGCCTCCACATGTGCCCAATTTCTCCAAGCTCAAAACAACTCCTAGATGATGGAGAAGGGAACTGATGGGAACCCCTCATACCAGAGTGACCAGCTGATGCGTTTGGCATAGAAGAACCCTGAACAGACGAAGCACGAGATAAAGTTTGGGCTGGAAGGGCGCTAAGTGAAGCCTGACCCTATTGAGAACCATGATAACCACAACCTGACGATCCCTCACGTACTCTAGACGAGCCGAGTGAGCAAGCTTGAAAGAATGATCTCTACCATGCTGGAACTGGCCCCTCAAAGGAGCACCACTGTAACCGCCCGGACCTCAAGGCCTTTTATCCTCCCTCTCCTCTCTATCATGACGTCGAGCCGTCTTAATCTCACGAGCGATATCTACCACATCCTCAAATGAAATATCCAAAATTCTCTCTCTAGTCATCAGAACACAGAGATAATAATTAAGGCCATCCACAAACCTCTTGATCCTCTCACGATCTATCGGAATAATCCACCCAGCATGACGAGCAAACTCAGAATGCCTCACCTTATACTGTGACACAGTCATATCTCCCTACTTCAGCCACTCAAACTGTCTATTCAGCTCCTCCCTCCGGGACTGCGGTGCATAATTCTCCAAGAAGAGAGTGGAGAACTCCTGCCAAGTCAAAGGCGCTGCACCAACCGGCCTACGCCTCTCATATGCCTCCTACCAATTGGGGGCAGCCCCAGTAAACTGGAAGGTTGTGAATTATACACCACTAGTCTCAAGTATCCTTGATGTACGAAGCATCCGCTGACACTTTCCAAGAAAACCTTGGGCATCCTTGCCCTCAGAACCACTGAATGACGGAGGATGGAGTCTACCAAACGTCTCAAGTCGACGCTGCTTATCATCTAGCGTAACTGGTACTATCAACCCTTGAGTTGGTACAACTGGCTGGGCACGAGGTGCCTCTGGCATATGAAGTCCTTGTACTACATGCTCAGGTGATCGATTAACATGATTCTGGGTGCCTTCCCTGGCCAATGAAGTAGCTGAGGCTGTAGTGGCTGAAACCACCTGAGCCAGGACAGTACAAACTGATAAGATCTGAGCCAAGGCCTTTTGAAGACCCGAAATCACAATGGGCATAGCTGGTGCTTGATCCTAGATTGGGGCAGCTGGTGGATCAACAGGTGCTGCTCTCGATGCCCTGCCTCTACCACGGCCGCATCCTCGACCTCTGGTGGTCGTAGTTGGTGGCACTAGTGGTCATCCACCTCGTCCGGTAGCACGAGTCCTTGCCATAATATAATACAAAAATTTAGTTCTCGGATCAACAAAGTCGCACGACAAGAATTTCAAGAATATGAAGTTTTTCCTAAAGGTTCTGCAGCCTCCCGAGGATAAATACATTCGTCTCCATAATTATCCGCGGGACTCTACTAAAACTACACATGACTCGCGAGACCGGTGTATCCTAGGCTCTGATACCAACTTGCCACGACCCAAATCTCGAATCTGGTCATGATGGCGCATCTCGTGAAGACAAGGCCAGCCACTCGAACCCAATTTGTCTTTTAAAATAGTAATTTAACTCAGATATAGTATAAACATGGTTTAATAGTAGAAAATATAGATAAAATGTGAAAATCCAACCCAACACATCCTTAACCAATGTGTCACAAGTCATGGTCAACCAAAAATCCTGATACAAGTATACCAGATACAAAATCCGATACAATAGTTCGAATAACATGGAAATGACAAGATAAGGGAGTCACAGGGGCTGAGGATACCAACAACTCCATCGTAGTCTCCAAAACAATGCATGGACTGGAAGGATCAACTCTCATGAGAATCTTCTATGCTTGAATCCGCACATATGGTGCAGAGAGTAATGTGAGTACTCCGACCCAGTGAGTAATAAATATAAATAATGGCTGAAAACAAGAAAATATGTAAATGCACAAAGCATTCTATACAGAATCAGTAAAATCACTTAAAACCAGTAAATCAATGAAACATCAAATGAAATCTCTTTTAAAACAAGTAAAATAGGTAATTTGGCAGTAATTTACAAGTAGAAATCTTCCCCTCGGGCTCAATATAAAAAAAAAAAGGTAGAAATCTGCCCCTCGGGCACAGTGTCACAATAACAATTAGAGGTCAGCCCCTCGGCACAGTATCACTCAATACAGTATCAGCCCCCCAGTCTCACTCTCAAAACAGTATCAGCCCCTTGGGCTACCTCGCAATGACTCATATCAGCCCCACAGGCATAATATCAATCACTCAGCATAATGGGTACCCGTGCTCATCATGGATGTGCAGACTCAAGAGGGGCTCCTATAGCCCAAGTGCAATAATAATTGCATCACTCATAAGGCCTGAAATCCTCATCACATCACTCACACGGCTAGAAAGTCTCCTCACATTACTCAAGCCACCGCGTGGCATAAATAGTAATTCAGGCCCTCGACCTCATATCACTCAGCATATCCTCACTTATGGCCCTCGGCCTCACTCAGTCCGAAAATTATCATAAGCCTCTCGGGCATTTGTAAAACAGTAGTTCTCATCCCAAAATATCATTTAGGTTCAAATCTATATAAAAGTGACTGAGTTTGTAATACCATAAATATCAATAGGACTGAGTTTAAATATAAGTCAAACAGTAAGGCAATAGTGATGAAAATCTCTGAAGGGTCCAAATAATTGGCATGAAGCCCAAATATGGCATGAAGCCCAAATTATGATGATAACAAATCAGTTTGAGTCAAATATGCAGTAAAATTATCAATCGGGACGGACCAAGTCACGATCCCCAGTAGTAAAAGACCTCACGCTCATCTTCCAGCGTGTGTTTCACATCAATGTAGCACTACGATGAGCAATCCAGGGTTTCAAACCTCAGGACATCATTTACAATCAATACTCACCTCGAACTGGCTACTTCTTTAGCTCACGACGCCTTTGCCCCTCGAATTGGCCTCCACGTGCATTGAATCTATCCAAAATCAAAACGAATACATCATAATAAATTACGGAAATAAATCCCAATCAAAACAAACGAAAAATACCAATATTCTCGAAATTAGCAAAAACCCGAGCCCCGAGACCACGTTTCGAAACTTAGAAATTTTTACATATATGGGTTCCTTATCTCCTCACGACTCTAACCATACCAAAACTATCCAAATCCCATCACATTTCGATTCTCATATCTGTGATTTTATCCAAGAGGATTTTCTAAAATTTTCCAACAAAATTCGCGGATTAAATGCAAAAACTATTAATACATTCAAGTTATCTGGCAAAAATTTAGTTACGAACACTTACCCCATCGTTCTCTCCGAAAATCTCTCGAAACATCGCCTTATCTGAGCTCCAAATCGTCAAAATGGAAAATGGGAACTAAGTCCCATTTTTAGAACTTAACATTCTGCCCATAACTTCTCTTTTATGCGATCGCAAGTGCGATCGCAGCCCCAGGCTTGCGATTGTGGAGAGTAATTTTTCCCAAGCCTATGCGATCGCGACAGTAGCCATGCAATCGCGATGCTCCAGCACCCCATTCTATGCAATTGCAAACGTCCATATGCGATCGCAAGGAACAAAATTTTGGCCTCCCATAAATCATCCTATGCGATCGTAGAGCCCCTCCTACAATCGCAAATAACAAAATCCTGCAGCACTGAACCTGCAATTTCTGCAGATTTTCTAAGTCCAGAACTCCTCATTAGCCATCTGAAATCATCCTGAGGCCCCCGGTACCTCAATCAAAAGTACCAACACATCCGAAAACCTCATTCAAACTTGCTACAATCATTGAAACACCTCAAACAACACCAAAATCATCAAATTACATCGAATTCATGCCAAAGGTCTTCTAAAACTTCAGAAACACGCATTCGACCAAAAACCTAACCAAACCATGTCCCAATGACCTGAAATACTGCACACATATCCCAAATTGCCTAACAGCTCTACATCAACACTGATAATTACATTCCGACTCCCGGATCAAAATTTCACCGACCAACCGAAAATCGCCAAAATACTAATTTCGCCAATTCAAGCGTAATTCTTCACCGCACTTCCAAAATCATTTTCGATCACACTCCTTTGCAAATTACCTCCCGGAGCTAACTGAACCATCAAAATTTACACCCAAGCCCTCTAACTCATAAATCAATATCCAATTGACTTTTCTAACTTAAGACTTTTTAAAAGAGACTAAGCGTCGCATTTTTATCAAAACCACTCCAAACGCAATCCAAAAAACTTGGCCACATAAGACATGGATAACGAAGCATGTAGAAAAAAAAACTAGAGGAAATGAGGTGGAACACATAAGATAACTGGCTAGGTTATCACATCGAGTCAGATTTGGACCCTGACGATGTTAGGATGTTTGAGAAGGGTCTCACTCATTCGGTGGTTAATGCAAGAGGCTTGACCCGTACTCTTCAAATTCCTTCCAGCATTAAACTCTTGGCAGAGAGGGAAGATCTGGTACTGTGATTCAGCCTGTTGTACTCTGAAGCTGAGAATGAGCCCCTCTGGGATGTTCTCGATGGTGAGTTGAGTGATGAGGTGGCTTTCATGGGCTTGAGGGTACGTTACATATTGTTTTTGTTTTAGGCTTTTGCCTTTTTGCAAGTACTAGTATAGCTCTGTCTTTCTGTTTTACAAGCCTACATGGTGGAACTGGAAAGCATTCGTAGAGCCAACATCTGGTCAAAGGTTTTCTTGAAGATGCTCGAGAACTATTGTCGCTATCATGATAGATGATGCGATATGCACGAGTAACTGATAATAGATCCCCATAATCGAGCTCTCAGTGAGGAGTTGGAGAAAAGGGACTGGGAATTGATGCAGACCATCTATAGCAAAAGCAAACTCGAGGAGAAACTCCGCATTAAGGATGAGGAGCTCGAGTTGGGTACGGGGGTTGTAGTGGAATGTGAGAATTTGCAGGGTAGGTTGAGGTTGATGTAGTCAGAGATGGACTAGAATTTGGTCAAGGTTGAGGCGATGAGCATGGACGGGATGAAAAAACAGACCGCGATGGAGAGCAAAGTTTCTTTGTTAGAGAACATTGAGAGAGCCTGGTCGGAGGCTTTGGTGAGGGCGACAGTCCTGGAGAATACCATCCACGTACTCCAATCTGAACTGGAGTCGGAGTGAGCGACACCTATCCTCGGGAAGGCGAGGCTCGAGGAGCGCATTGGCCTGATTGATCAGGAGGCGTCGGTTCTGGGGAATCGAGTTGCGGCCCTTGAGTCACCTTCCATTTCCATTCCTCACCAAATGCATGGGCTCTGGGTTTATGCTGGATCCCAGTGGGACATATATAAGAATTTGTGGAAGGAAGGCACTGTGGCCGAGGCCACTTATGATGAAGCACGAGCGAAAATTCGTGAGACTCCCATTAAATGTGGATACGATGCAGCAACGACCAAAACTAATGGGGTGTGAATGATGGAAGTGGAGAACCCTTTGGGGATGGTAATGATAGTCATGATGGTGACGGCGGTGATAGCACCGAATGAAAAATATTGTCCTTTGTTTTTATTTTTGTTTTGTTGGTTGACTGTCATTTATTCATTTTTTATTCTCTTAGGTTGGTCTGGGCCATATGTAAGCGGCAGTAGCCAACACTGTGATTTTGTATAAATAAAAGTGATTTTCTTCACTATTTTCCTTGTACTTCATTTTTATTTTTTCTGCTCACTATTTTGGTGAAAGATAGAGGCTCGTTTGACGAGTCCCGATATTTATTTTTATTCGTTGGTTGTTGACCTTTAGGGATGCCGTTTTGAACTTTTCGAAGTATCGGCTTCTCGTTGTTCGATCGAGGTTGAAATTTTATTTTTAAGTGGAGAAGGCATTTGACCTTAAAGGGTGTTATTTTAAACTTATCGAAATAATAATCATCGTTCGATCGAGGTCGAACTCTTCTTTTCTTTTGGTGAAGGCCTTTAGCCTTAAAGGGTATTATATCGAACTTAACGAAATAACAACCCATCATCATTCGATCGAGGTGGAACTCTTCTTTCCTTTTGGTGAAGGCCCTTGGCCTTAAAGGGTATTATTTCAAACTTAGCAAAATAATAACCCGTCGTCGTTCGATCGAGGTCAAACTCTTCTTCTCTTTTGGCGAAGGCCCGTAGCCTTCAAAGGATGTTGTTTCGAACTTATTGAAATAATAGCCCGTCATTATTCGATTGAATTCGAGCTCTTCTTCTCTATTGGCAAAGGCCCTGGCCTTAAAGGGTGTTATTTCAAACTTACCGAAATAACAGCCCGTCGTTATTCGATCGAGTTCGAACTCTTCTTCTCTTTTGGCGAAGGCCCTTGACCTTTAAGGGTATTAATTCAAACTTGCCAAAATAACATCCTATCGTTGCTCGATCGAGGTCAACTCTTCTTCTCTTTTGGTGAAGGCTAAAGGGTGTTATTTTTAATTTATCGAAATAACAGCTCATCGTTGTTCGATCAATGTCGAACTCTTCTTCTCTTTTGGCAAAGGAAATGGCCTAAAAGAGTGTTATTTCAAACTTATGGAAATAACAGCCTGTCATTGTTCGATCAAGGTCAATCTCTTTTTCTCTATTGGCGAAGGACTTTCTTAAGGGTGTTATTTCGAACTTATCAAAATAATAACCCATCGTCGTTCGATTGAGGTCGAACACTTCTTTTCTTTTGGAGAAGTCCCTTGGCCTTAAAGGCTGTTATTTCTAACTTATCGAAGTAGCATCCTATCGTCATTCAATCGAGGTCAAACTCTTATTTTTTTGGTGAAAGCCCTTGACCTTAAATGGTTTTATTTCTAACTTATCGAAATAACAGCTCGTCATCGCTCGATTGAGGTCAAACCCTTCTTTCCTTTTGGCGAAGGCCCTTGGCCTTAAAGGTTGTTATTTTGACAGCCCATCAATGTTCGATCGAGGTCGAACTCTTCTTCTTTTTTGGCAAAGACCCTTGGCCTTAAAGGGTGTCATTTCAAACTTATCGAAATTACAACCTTTTGTTGGTCCAGGTTCTTGGAGAGTTGGACATATTTCGTGGGAGTCCAAGTCTATTTTGTGTCGCTTGCACCAGATGGTGAAACGCTGGTGAATACAAGGTGTTAATGTTTCATATTCAGTTTCATGAAGTGTATGCCTTACGGTTTTCTTGTCTAACTCTTGTCGTCTAGCTCAGAGATGTTGTCGGCAGGTGGTATTTGCATTGAGTTGAAGCAGTTTTGCCCTTCAATCGAGATATCCCTATGTACGTTCATCCATGCGGGTCTTATGTGCTTTGTTTGGACAAATATTGGGAGGTGACGATGAGATTTTCTTCGCTCCCGCCCGGTGGTCCGATGGGGGAATGCAAGTTGGTAACATCGTTTGGTTTGCCTAGTATATAGATGGCTGATGGGGCAAAGTTTTTCGAGCCCAATGGTCTTGCTTGGCTTTTCTTCCTTTCTTGCGCAGCTTGTGAGTCTCACGTGGGTTGGATTTTTCCTCCACGCTCTCTTAGACGAACGACTGCATTTTTTGGTTTTGATCTGGGAGAAATCGGGAAATTTTCACT
Source organism: Nicotiana benthamiana (assembly GCA_034376525.1). Lineage (NCBI taxonomy): Eukaryota > Viridiplantae > Streptophyta > Magnoliopsida > Solanales > Solanaceae > Nicotiana > Nicotiana benthamiana. The sequence continues at coordinate 28,096,701 of CM067333.1, read as the reverse complement.
AAGAAATCCCCACAAACGGTGCCAAATTATTTGACTCGGAAGATGCTAAAAACCTTTTTGAACAAATCAACCAAATATGAAAGTATAAGTCTTATCCAAATATAATTGATTCTAGATCGAACGGTTAATGATAATGAACACATATAAGACGAAAGAAACATGATTGATCTTATTAAAATTGAACATTGTCTTCCTCATCCATTGATTGAGAAAGTAGATTTACATGTTTTCTTTTTGGTCATTTCTCTGTTTTCTCATATAAGAAAGAGGATTTTTTTTCCTTTTTTAGGAGAATGGCGAAGACCCTCATTGTCGAGAGTTCTCTGCCTATATATAGTCGGGACCCCTTTACCCATTGCTTGACTCGACGCTTTCTTGTCGTTAGTGTATCTTGGTCATGTCTTTAAATGTTACTCTTTTTTATTTGTCGAATGTCGAAGAGGAGAGGTGGAGCAGGCTCTATAGACTTTCACTGCACAGTCACTGGGCGGGGTGTTGGGCGACCTGGTCGTGATGGTTAGATTTTGACCAATACAAAAATATAGTAATTAAATAATTTGATATAACATGTTAAATTACACAAAAATATGAAAAATATTTCTACAGTTAATAATTTTTCTTTAACATCTTGAGGGTCCAAATATATCCATGATCATCTTTTCTGCGTGTGTGTTGGTTTTTCCCTTTTTTTCTAAGGAGAAAAAGATGGGCAAAATGGGAACATTAGGAGCGAGTTTGGAAAGTCGTGTAGGAATTGGATTTGGGTGTAATTGAGTATAACTATACAGTTTGGCTTGTTTGTTTGTCTAAGTAATTATTTAGTCAGCATAAAATTGAGTGTAGTTGGAAGGGTGTAATGACACTATCCAATTCTTAAGGGGGAGGTCATAATTGGTGGTAATTACACTTTGTAATTACAGGGTTGCTTTTTAGTTTCTTTCCCTTTTATGTTAATTTTATTTTTTAATTTTTTAAAATTTTAAAACATATTTTCTTTGTATATTATTTATATTCTATTTCTCTATTTTTACTTCTTCTGATTCCATAAAGTTTCTTATATTTTATTATTCTATTATTTGAAACTACACCTCTTAATATTAGAAATAATGAATAATTGTAAAACTTGATATATAATAAGTGATGAAATTAAAGTGAAAGTTCGATAATTAATGTGGTTATAAACTTATTATGTTTCCTGATGTGATGACCCAAAAGGTCATATCTTATTTTAGAAGTCAAATTTATATTTCGAGGCCATAAAAACTCTTTTTATCTCACCTTGATTTACGTGCATAGTCCGAGCATATATCCGAAAAGCCTTTATGTGAAAGTTTGAGAAAAATACTAAATTTTTGCCTTTAAAATTGAATTAAGTTGACTTCGGTCAACATTTTGGGTAAATAGATCCGGACCTCTGATTTGACGGTTCTGGAGGGTCTGTAGAAAAATATGGGACATTTGCGTATATGAATTCTGAGGTCCCTAGCACAAGAATTAAATTTTTGAAGAAAATTGTTTAACTGAAAATATAAGAGTTTTTGGAAATTTAACGATACTTGATTTCGATGATATCGAGCCCGTATTTTTGTTTCGGATCCTGGTACAGGTTTAATGGTATATAAGTTATGTCTATAAAATTTGGTAAAATACGAAATTCATATGAGGTGATTCGGACCCTTGGTTGTGGAAATAGTAACTTTAAGAGTTCTTGAGATTTCGTTGATTTTGATACTAAATTCGTTATTTAAGATGTTATTTCGGCGATTTGATCGCATGAGCAAGTCCTTATGATGTTTAAGATTTGTATGCATGTTTGGTTTGGAGTCTCGAGGGCTTGGTTGAGTTTCAGATAGGGTACGAGGTGTTTTAGACTTAGAAAATCTGGTATTGTTGCTCCAGCAAATGTTCTTATATGCCCTTCTTCGCGTTCACGTAGGTAGCCTCGCGAACGCGAAAGGTAAGGAGGGGAAGGAGGAATTTTATTCTTCGCAAACGCGAAGGACAGGTCACAAACACAGAGTAGTGGGGGCTTTACCCTTCGCGAACGCGACCCGTCTACCGCAAACGCGAAACATGGGACCTGGGGGAATGGAAAGTTACTCATCGCGAATGCGTCACTTGGATCGCGAACGCGGAGGATGGGGGAGAGTACCTTCGCGAATGCGATATGTATCTCTCGAACGTGAAGGCCCTTGGCCACTGCATCTCCCCAACGCAACAGTCTTCTCGCGAACACGATGAAGGCTTGTCTAGTCTTTTAAAAACAGAACTAGAAACGGGATTTTTTCAAAAAAACTCACATCTCTTTCATAAAAACTTGACCTATGAGCGATTTTGAAGAGGGATTTCAACATCAATTCACAGGTTTGTGTTCTTCAACTCATTTCCTTCAATTTCCATCAACACCCATTAGATTTCTAGGCCTAAATCTTGTTCTTTTATGATAAAATTAGGGATTCTGGGAAGAATTAGGGATGCGACAACATTACAAATTCAAACCTTGATTGGGGTCGCATTCCAAATATTTTTTACATTTTTGGGCTCCTGGATGAGTGTGTAAATATGTTTTGGTCCGAACCTTGAGTTTTGACCAAGCGGGCTTGGGGTCGATTTTTGATGTTTTGAAAAAAATGATAGAAAATCTACAATTAAGCATTGCAGTTGAATTCTCTAGCATTCATTGATGTTGTTAAGTTAATTTTGGCTAGATAGAAGTGAATTGGAGGCGAAATCTAAGGGGAAAGCGGTATTTGAGGCTTGAGTATGGCCATGGAATTCGAGGTAAGTGTTTGGCCTAACCTTAGCTCGAGGTAATATGTGTTGTTGTCTTATTTATTATGTGTTAATGCTGAGTACAAAGTATAGGTGTGGTGACGAGTATATATACGTTGAGGTCGAGCATGCCTGTGAGTCTTATACCGTGATTGTTGTGACTGTTGTGACTCTTATTATGTATTGTTCATGCTTAAATTGATGATTTCTCATTTGAAAAAGACTTATAATGATTTCTTGGTAATTGGCCATTGTTGAGTATTGACTCAAGTTGAGATTTATTTTGTGAAGTTAACTGTTGGAATGAGATTGATTATAGCTAATTCCCTTGCCGGGATGTATTGTTTCTATTGTTGATTCCCTTGTCGGGATATGATTGTTTCTACTGTTTGGGTTAGGAAAGAGTGATAAAGCACGAACGGTGATTTCGTGCACATTTACATTCATATTTATGCATATGGTGAGGAAGAGTGATAAAGCACGAAGGGTGATGCCATGCACATTTACATTCATATTGATGCATCTGGTGAGGAAGAGTGATAAAGTACGAAGGGTGATGCCATGCACATTTCTATTATTGATTGCATGGTGAGGATTGAGAGTAAAAGCACTAAGGGTGATGATGTACACATTTTCTGTTTGCTGTGTTCATTTGTTGTTGTCGTTTCAAGTGTTTTAACTACTTAAATTCCTTTACTACTGTAATTCTTTATGTTGAAACCCCCATAGCATGTTGCCCTTCCCGATCATTTCTTCTTAGTCATTATTACTTGTTACTCTATTATTACACTGGCTAACTACACATGTTTCTGATGTTTGTTGTGTCTTAGCCTCGTCACTACTTCATCGAGGTTATGCGCCATACTTACCAGTAGATGCAGTCGGTTGTACTGATATTGCACACTGCATTTTTTATGCAAATCCCGGTGTTGGAGCATATGGACCGTAGTTCATGGTTGCTACCTTCAGTCTAGTGGAGACCCGAGATAGTCCTGCAAGTGTCCGCAGACCTTGGCGTCCCCTTTTATCATATTTTTTTCCTGTTTTATCTATTTTCGAGACAGATGTGTATTTCTTTATTCAGACAATTGTTTATAGTATTCGTAGACAGCCTGTTAGTAGTGCCACCAATTCTGGGTTGAGTTTTATTACAGTTTTGTTATTCGTATTAAGATAATCTGTTAAATTTTGTTCTTTCGTATTTATTCCGGTGATTTATTTGTGTTAACATGTAAGCTGTTAAAAGATAAAGGAAAAAGGGTAAAATAATTAGTAATATTGGTTTGACTAGTGGGTTCAATGTTAGGCGCCATCATGGTCTCGAAGGTGGAAAATTCGGGTAGTGACACTAATATTAAGTTGTAGTGGAACTTACTATTATTATGTTGGAATTTGACATATGTTAAACTTTTTTTTTTTGGATTTTAAAATTGAGGTATTTTCATGGTTTCAGTTACTTGTTTTACTAGTATTGGCTCATATTGCCTGTTGTTCATTTTTTAGTTAGAATCTATAGATTAATTTTTTCAAACATTTGAATAATGTAATGACATTATACTTATATAGATTAATTTATTTTATCAAATATGAATTTCATGATATTTTACAAAACGCATATTTTTAGTTATTGTAAGTATATAAATTAAATACTATTATTAAATTTAACAAAAAATATAAATTATTTTACAATATTAGTCGTAAATATATGATTACTAATTAATGTATATCCATGAAAAATATATATCTTAAATACCAAATATAATATAATTTATACTTATAAAAATGTATATGCATATGTTTATTATATTAACTTTTGAGTTTTGATAATTATCTTATTTAAATTTTTATCTAATTGTGTAATTATATTTGTGCAATTAAACAGTAAACTTATATTTACACTGTAATTACATTATGACAAACAAAAAACTCGTCGTTGTTACACAATTGCGTAATTACTAGGCCACGGTAACTATTATCTTAGTAATGACACAAATTCCATTTACCTGGTGTCTTTCCAAACAGAGCGTACGTGTATGAGAAGATCCACATATCAAGAGACCAGCCCTTAAAAGAGTTACTCAAATTGAACTTTCAAATAGTTTAGAAACTTATCACCAAGTTCTCAACAACCAAAGCTACCCTTAAATTGAAACTAATGTTTTGAGGAGGAATATCTCCTTATCATAATTACCATTGAAAGCAATCTGAATTCAGGGGAATAACTATAGCCAGAAAACTTGTACTGGGAAAATGCAGTCTTGTATTAAATGCAAAACATGTGGAGGGTTTGACTTGTTTGGTTCAACCTAACCACCCACTAAACCTAGGCCATCTGCCTCTCCATCAAGAGAAAATGCTGAGTTTTTATAACTGATGCATCTCTACCCATTGCTTTCCACTTAATATGTAGCAGAAAAATATTAAAAAATATATTCTTACATACAGATAAACGGATCCTGAATTTTTATTCTATGGGTTTTAGGACTCAGCTTTTAATCATTGAATTCATTACCTTGTTTGAGTTCTGGATTCATAATTCAATATTTTCAATAATTTCAGTGAGTTTTATACAAATAAATCTAGTTATACGCCAAAAATCATATATGTGTTCAAATGAACCCATACTAGAAACCCTGTGCGTACAGTGTTACAGAAAAAAATACTTTGATAAATTAAATAAGTACAGAGGTCCTGTGGATCTTATAAATCTTGGATGTGACTTTAGTTATACCTCTATATAAAAGGAAGAATAGAATGCGTAAGTTTCTCATGAATAACACCACTAAATGACAAGGCAATAATAACACTATATGAAATAGTCATCTTTTGAATTGTCAGTTTGCAGAGAGAATTTATTGAAAGCACATTTTCTTCAATGCGCAGTAAAAAGATTGAACTTTTCCACCTGCAAATTAAAGAATTTAAGTTTGGTGGAGAATAACAAATATATATTCCAAAAAATGAAAAACAGCTAAAAATTTTATCAGCCTACCATATACCCAAGTGGGGTTGCTATTCATATAGACCATATGATATTTGGAAAGAGAGAGTGCTGTTTCATTTATAGCTATTTGACACTCTCATGTGCATCTGAACAGAAACCCTTCCCTTTTCCATCTAAAGCTCTCTAACCCTTTATATAGTTCATGTGATGAAGTGTATCAACACATGTGTTTATGCATCATTTATACTACACTTTGGTCCACTGACATGAGAACTCATCCACTGTCCTCAACTTGAAATAACATTATATTGAAGAGATAAAGTCCAAACTTGTTGCTCCTACGCTATATAAAATTGTTTAATTTTGTCATGTGTTATATTTTTGCTTAATTCATATCCTTTCCATTAAGAAACAGTGCCATATTTGTCTTTGCTATAGACAGAGCTCTATCGCAAAATGGTAGACTCTACGTGTTCAAATTCTCCGAGAAAAAATAATTAAATTTACACCTTAATTTCTTAATATGAGTTAAAATTACTCTCATGTTGGAGCTCTAGTAAAAGACAAGAGGGGTTGCTGTGATGGTAAGCAACCCCCACTTCCAACCGAGAGGTTGTGAGTTCGAGTCTTTTCAAGAGCAAGGTGGGAAGTTCTTGGAGGAAATGTTGAGATGTATAACTTGGCTATGATGATAATACTCAATTGTGGACCATTTTGGTCATTATAGGAGTCATATCTGAGCCTAATAGGCTATTTCTACAATTAGGCTATTCTTGTAATTTGTTTGTATATTTTGTATACTTTTGTAGTTAGGTCAATTGTGTAAATAGGCTATTCCTGTAATTAGGCTATGTCATGTAAATAGGCCACATATGTAAAGGGGTCATTTGATATAAGGGGTCAGGGGTCGTTTGTCTGGACCGAGGCACTCATTTTTATCAGAGATATTTTACAGTCTCTTCTTCGAGACTCTTCGATCCTCTCCCTTCTCTCTACTTTCTCTCTCTAAAATTCCTCCGATATTCTGTATGTTTTCATGGTATCAGAGCCGGTACAATGATCCGGTGACGTTGTTTTGTGAATCAATAGTTCATTCGAACTATTTTCTGATCAAAATTTGGGTTTTTTTTGAGATCGAAAAGATCGATGATGTTTTCAACCCTATTAGGGTTCTTCGGTGCCTCTATCTTCACGATCTACGTTTGTTCCTTTTGTACTGAACGGTTCAATCGTTTATTGTGAAGGTTTCGGAGATTTTGCGGTGAGTTTCAACCTCTAGGGTTTTCTGGTGGTCAAATCGAGTGTTTGGTTGCCATCCGGTGGTTTGATACTCATTTTGCTGTGGTTTTGGTTATCATCCGTGGTGTTGTGACAACATTGTCGGCGTTTGTGGTAAAGTTTTGACGGTTATTCCTGGGGCTCACACCTAGGGTTTTGCCTATTGTTAAAGGCCGAACTTCTCCGGTTGCGAAGAAGGACGGTAACCTCGTTCCTATTCTCTGGTTGTGATTCTTTGACTGTATATGTGATTGTTTGATTCTAGCTGTGAATAGATTCTTTGAGTTGTGAATACTGACCGTGTAGATTGTGAATATTGTTTTGGTGGTATTTTACAAAAGGTTTGATTCATTTGTTGAGCATGGCTGCTAACATGAATGCTGGTAGTTCTGGTGCTAACTCTGGTCCTATTGACCCCTCCAATCCCTTATTTGTGCATTCTTCTGATGTCCCTGGTGCATGTTTAGTCCCCACTCCTTTCTCAGGAAGTGGTTATGGAGGATGGAAGCGTAAAATGACTATGGCCTTATCTGCTAAAAATAAAATCTGTTTCATTGATGGTTCATTTTCCAGACCTAATAATAGTGTGAGTTTACAGAGGTTGTGGGATAGATGTAACATGCTCGTTATGTCATGGTTAACTTCTTCTGTGTCATCTCAAATAGCTGATAGTGTCCAATATTCTGACATTGCTCAAAGCATGTGGTCTCAACTTGAGAAGAGATATGGTACCCCCAATAAAACCAAAATCTTTGAGCTTAAACGGGAACTCTCTCAGACATCCCAAGGTTCCCTCGATGTAGCCTCATACTTCAACAAACTCAAGAGTTTGTGGGATGAATTGGGGACAATGGTCCCAAACCATGGACAGAAGTGCACTTGTGCTGCTAAGAATGGTATTATTGAGGAAGATGATGAGAACAAGATTTACCAGTTCCTCATGGGACTGAATGAGACATATTTGGGTGTAAGGAGTAATTTGTTAATGATGCAGCACTTTCCTTCCCTTGACAGTGTTTATAATATTGTGCTCAATGATGAAAAACAAAGACAAGTCAAGTTTGTTTCTCATATGAGTCCAGACTCCATGTCTTTTAACACTCACACTGACAGGCCCCCTGCTGGGTTCAGCCAGGGTAAATTGTCTGGTTCCAACTTCAGACCTAAAGTCAATTTTGAGCAAAATAGAGGAAACTTGTTTTGCAGATATTGCAAGAAGTCTGGACACTTAATTGATAAGTGTTTCAAGCTCCATGGTTTTCCTCAAAGCAATTCTTACACCAAGGGAAGGAAATCTGCTGCTCATCTTTCCACTAGTACTGATTGTATGTCTGCTGATACAGGAAATTCAAGTCTGTCTGTTCCTCTAGGGGATCCTATTGCCAGTCAACATGTGATACCAGGGTTGAGCAGACAGCAATGTGATCAGATTGTGAGCTTAATTCAACAGACTCTTTCTACTAGTGATCAAGCTCCTTCTCCCATGAGTTCTGCTAATTTTGCTGGTACTTTGATGTCTGAGAGTCTTGTTTCTGATTCCAAGTTGTGCATGCTTGCAAACATAAACTCTGCTACCTGGATCATTGATTCAGGGGCTTCCAATCACATGACTTATGATAAAAATCTGCTTTTTGACATTATACCCTTAACTATCCCTTACCTTGTTTCCCTACCTAATGGCTATAAGGTGAAGGTTACTTGTATAGGATCATTTGCATTGACTTCTTCCCTTACCCTTCACAATGTGCTCTTGGTTCCTTCTTTCAAACATAATTTGATTTCTGTTCATAAATTGATGAAACAATTGAATTGTCTGGTTTTGTTTACACCAACCCCATGCCTCCTTTACCTGTTACAGGACCTTTCTCTGAAGAGGCTTCTGGATCTTGGTAAAGAGGAGGCTGGTCTGTACAAGTACTCTTGGTCACCTCCTCCCTCTTCTGCCTCTTCCAAGTCTTCTTCTACTCCTGAGCATAGTGTTTCACATGTTTGTAATGATGATGTTGTTTCTGATGGCAAACATTTTAGCTCAATTGTACAATCTTCCTGTTGTAATGATGCTGATACTGCTGATATGAACTATATTTGGCATTTGAGATTAGCACACACTTCTTTTGTTAATATGAAACATGTTTCTGGCTTACCTTTTTCTCTTGCTGCTAAACAACCTTTTCCTTGCACTATTTGTCCCATGGCTAAACAAACCAGACTACCTTTTCCTGATAGTAGCATTACCACTACTAAACCCTTCCAACTTATACATGTGGATACTTGGGGTCCTTACCACACCCCTACTTCCCTTGGTAGTAAATATTTTCTCACCATAGTTGATGACTTTTCTAGGGCCACCTGGACACATTTAATGGGTTCTAAAAGTAATGCCTTTCCTCTCCTTAAATCCTTCATTTCTTATGCTCAAACTCAATTCAACTCCATTGTCCAGGTTGTGAGGAGTGATAATGCCCTGGAACTGGGTTCCAGTGCTGAAGGGATTTCTTTTTTTAATAAGCTTGGGATTGTGCATCAAACAACTTGCCCTCATTCTCCCCAACAGAATGGGGTTGTTGAGAGAAAGCACAGATCTTTACTTGAAACTTGTAGAGCTCTTCTTTTTCAGTCTGGTTTGCCTATATCCTTTTGGGGTGATTGTTTGCTAACTGCCACATACATCCTTAATAGATTGCCATCCAGAGTACTTCATTACAAAACACCTCATGAATTATTGCATGGTTCTCCCCCTTCTTATTCTCATCTAAAAGCTTTTGGTTGTTTAGCTTATGCTGCTGTCCCTATTCCTCATAGGGACAAACTGAAGCCCAGAGCTCACTCTTGTGTTTTTATTGGTTATCCTTTTGGTAAGAAAGGCTACAAACTGTATGATTTGAATTCTAAGAAATGTTTTGTGTCTAGAGATGTTGTCTTTCATGAAACTCACTTTCCCTTTAAAACTGCACCTCCCTCTTCCTCTCCTCCTCCACCTGTTCCATTTTCTGATGATATTCTTGACCCTCCTTCCCTGCTACCAACTTCCACTGATTCTTCTTCTTCTTCTCCTCCTAGTCCTTCTCCTGCCTCTCCTATATCCATTCCTTCTCCCTTTTTCAATCCTGATGTTCCTCCTCCTACTCTACCTCTATCTCAGCCTGTGTCCTTGCCCAGAAAATCCACCAGACAACATATTCCTCCTTCCTACCTCAAAGACTATGTTTGCCAGCTTCCAGCCTTCTCTGGCTCCTCTTCCTCCAATTTGGAATCTGAACCTATGTTTTACTCTCAAGCTGCCTCTGTACCAGCTTGGCAGGATGCCATGAGGAAGGAATTTGATGCATTGGATGCTAACCATACTTGGGACATTGTGCATCTTCCTCCTGGTAAGAAACCTATTGGCTGTAAGTGGGTTTACAAGATCAAATATAAATCTGATGGCTCTATTGAAAGGTATAAGGCTAGGTTGGTTATCAGAGGTGATACACAGGTTGAGGGTGTGGACTTTACAGACACATTTTCTCCTGTTGTCAAGATGACTTCAGTGAAATGCCTACTTGCAGTGGCTGTTAAGAACCATTGGCCCTTGTTTCAGCTTGATGTTAACAATGCTTTCCTCCATGGTGATTTGGATGAGGAAGTTTATATGAAACTTCCTCCAGGTTTGGTGGTTTCTGACTCTTCTTCTTCTCCCTCTTCTCCTTCTCTTCCTTTGGTTTGTAAACTAAAGAAGTCTTTATATGGGCTCAGGCAGGCCTCCCGGCAGTGGTATGCTAAGCTGTCCTCTGCTCTTCACTCTAGAGGTTACAGGCACTCTTTGAATGATTATTCCTTGTTCTTAAAAGGTAATCCTGATTCCCTTGTTGTGGTGGCTGTGTATGTGGATGACATCATTATTACTGGGGTTGACTGTGATGAGATTGCTGGCTTAAAGGCCTTCTTGGATGATACTTTCAAAATCAAGGATTTGGGGTCATTGCATTATTTTTTGGGTCTTGAGGTTAAACATGTCCCTGGTGGGATTCATCTGAATCAGCATAAGTATACTCATGATTTGTTGCATGCTTTCGACTGTGCCTCTGTTTCTCCTGTTGTTTCCCCTCTGGACATTTCTTTTAAACTACAAGCTGATTCTGGTGATCTTTTGCCCGCTCCTGATCAGTTCAGGAGTCTTGTTGGCAAATTATTGTTTTTAACCCATACTCGACCTGATATATGCTTTGCCGTGCAACATCTGAGTCAGTACCTTAAATCCCCAAGAGTTCCCCATATGTCTGCTGCTATGCATGTTTTGAGGTATCTTAAGGGCACTTCCTCTTTGGGTCTTTTTTACTCTGATGTTGCTGATTACTCTTTGACTGGGTTCTCTGATAGTGATTGGGCAGCTTGTCCTGACACTCGACGATCTGTTACTGGCTTCTGTGTTTTGTTGGGTGGCAGTTTGGTTAGTTGGAAATCAAAAAAACAACCTGTTGTGTCTCTTTCTTCTGCTGAAGCTGAGTATCGGGCTTTGAGCAAGGTTACTGCTGAACTTACTTGGCTCTCTCGTTTGCTTGCTGATCTTGGGGTATCTGTTTCATCTCCTATTTCTGTGTTTTGTGATAGTCAGGCTGCTGTCCACATTGCTAATAATCCAGTTTTCCATGAACGCACTAAGCATATTGAGGTGGATTGTCATTATGTTCGTACTTTGATACGCAATGGTTTCCTAAAACTTTCCCATGTTTCCACTTCTCAACAGCTGGTTGATCCGTTGACGAAGGCATTATCTGGGAGACTGGGACTGCTCTTTCTCCTATTTTGTCCAAGTTGAAGGTGGTTTCCCCCCTTCAACTTGAGGGGGGGTGTTGAGATGTATAACTTGGCTATGATGATAATACTCAATTGTGGACCATTTTGGTCATTATAGGAGTCATATCTGAGCCTAATAGGCTATTTCTACAATTAGGCTATTCTTGTAATTTGTTTGTATATTTTGTATACTTTTGTAGTTAGGTCAATTGTGTAAATAGGCTATTCCTGTAATTAGGCTATGTCATGTAAATAGGCCACATATGTAAAGGGGTCATTTGATATAAGGGGTCAGGGGTCGTTTGTCTGGACCGAGGCACTCATTTTTATCAGAGATATTTTACAGTCTCTTCTTCGAGACTCTTCGATCCTCTCCCTTCTCTCTACTTTCTCTCTCTAAAATTCCTCCGATATTCTGTATGTTTTCAGGAAATGATGCCGGGGGTCTATTTGGAAACAGCCTCTCTACCCAAGGGTAGGGATAAAGTCTGCGTACATATTACCCTCTCCAGACCCCATTAAGTGAGATTATATTGGGTTGTTTTTGTTATTGTTGTTGGAGCTCTAGTAAAGGGTCAAGGGTCACAACAAAATTTTTCTCAGTCAGAGGTAATATTTGACCAAACATCTAAAAATGAAAAAATTGTTTAATTTCGAACAATACTCCGCTTTTCCCTATATTAATTAATTCTCAGCCACTATACCAAAGAAAATATTGTGAATATATTAGTATTCCGATTCTGCATCCGGTAAATTAAGAATTTACAAAAATGCCTCTATAGACACTGTATGCTTTAATCCTGTACTAGCGAGTGACTAAATGTGGTAGGAACTTTATTTTATTATTTTATTGTGTATATAGAAAAGGCGTAGTTGGATCATGGATGAGATGACAATTGGATTTTTCTGTGCCTGCACAGACGTAGTATTCAGATGCATCATGCACCAAGGAATAGTTTAGTGTATCTTGAGGCGCTGTTCTGTCCTCCCATTTTATTTATTAAAAAAATAGTTGACCCCATACTTAGTTTATAGATATAATAATTTTAAAATCAAATTAAATGTCGCTGCTATGACTACCCAATCACACACACATATATACAAGATAGTCGTGCATGAGAAGTACTCCCAATTCCCATCATACATGTGATTAATTACAATCTTCAACAAAGAAGTTGAAATTACCACAAAAAAAAATTTAATTTCAGACTTCTTGTGTGAAAACTTACTGTACTAGGCCTTACTTGAATATTTTAGTTTCAACTTCTAAGTATATTTATTCTAGACATATATTTCGATTAAAAAGTCATTTCTTTTTCCTTTTATGCATCAATAGCCGACTAACTAAGTAACCTACTCAATTAATAAGACGTTTGTTTCATTAAATATTTTCCTAATTATTTTGCTCATTTTTGGCAATGAAATTAAAACTCACCTGATTTAGCAATACAATGAGGAATGCAGGAGGCGCAAGCAAACGAACAAAAGCATGTTTTAAATCGTGGTCCTGCACACCATTCACTTTTGCCATGGCCATATTTAAACATCCTATGGAAAAGATGGGATGGTATCTGTCCAATCTTGGGCTCAATAATAACTTCCAACAGTTTTTTTTTTCCCACATCTAGAATTCTATATGCACTTGAACTACATTTGTGATGAGTCCATACTTGAAATCAACTTTCCACGATTACAATATTTTTCATGAGAAACAACAACAACAACAACAACAACAACAACAACAAACCCTATAATCTCACTTAGTGAGGTATGGGGAATGTAGTGTGTATGCATACTTTACCCCTACCCTTGGGTAGAGAGACTGTTTCCAAATAGACCCCCGGCATCCTTCCCTCCAAGAACTTTCCACCTTCCTCTTGGAGAGACTCGAACTCACAACATCTCGGTTGGAAGTGAGGGCTGCTTACCGTCAGAGTAACCCCTCCTGTCTTTTCATGAAAAACAAGTTGTAGTTATAGTGACAAGTTTTCTTCGTCCATTCTCTTATTGGGCTTTAAATGACTACACAAGCTTGGGCGGGGAGGATAGGAAACCATAAGTCCAATACTCTATATGAAACTATATATTTCCGTGAGATTGGGCTGGAATTGGGTCCTAGCTACAGGTTGCATGAGCAGTAGGAGCTGTAATGTAAAAGTGCTTGGAATAAGTAAAGTTCGACCTCTCAATAAGATATGTAAGTAGGGAAAATACGATTTTGTGGGGATGGATATATGAGTTCCTAAAAGATATTGGAAGGATTAACCTAAATAGTCACCCACCCCATTAGTTAAACCAAAAATAGGCAACATACATAAAGTTTACATATAATATACTATATATTTAAGTCAAAGTCGAACCATACAAATGTATCCGGGCACAAATATCGCGTATAGGGGGCCAATTTATTTGGTAAATAAAGAATTACCGTACCGAACCTAGAATTTTGATATTTGGTATACGATATTTTGATATATGGTATGGTATGATATTTGGTTTGAATTTTAAAAAAAAAATGGTATTAGGTATGATATTGGTATTTTAAATTAAACTATCGAGATACCGATACCCTACCGAAATATATATTATATTATACAAAACACATATTATCAATTATAACATAAATATAAAAAAATCTAAAATTTTACTTTCCTTTATTCTCAAAGTACATCAATTAACTCGAAAAATTAACAAGACATTTCTAATGATCAAATATTCTTTTATGTACAATTTTCACTATTTGGGTCAATTTTTTGATTTGCACCGGGTGTCCAAGTCTATTCGAGCCCCGACAAAATTGCAAAGGTGCACATGCCCTTGACAAGGAATTTTCCGCAAGTGCACAACAGTTAATTCAGGTTTTATCCAGTCCGATGGCCCTTATAAATTCTTTGCACCCAATGAGATTCGAACTTCAAACCTGAAAGGGAGCAAACCCCAAAGTTCAACTCAATCGCCACCCGGCCAAGTTGCCAACCCATGAGGATTACTATTTGGATCGATATTTGCTAGTTTTGGACAAAATTTGTTAACAAAAATTTTTAGCATCATATTTTTGAGTACTTTAATTAAGAATATTAGAGTGTATGGCTCTATGAACTAGTTAGTATACAAACCGAATAAACCGAAGTTACCGAATCGAATAAATCGAAATCGAAAGGAGAAAAATCGAACCATACAGAATTTAATTAGGTACGGTATTGATATAGAAAATACCGAATCGAATACCAAAAACACCGAACCGAAATATCTAAATACCGTACCGTATCGTACCAACCGATGAACACCCCTAGAACCCACTGATTAACTTTTTGTCATGTTAAGAGTTGAATAATGTTTTAACCGGCACGAAATCTGAACAATTTAAGCGACAGAACAATGGTGTTCAAGCTACTCTTACAAACTGTCAATGGCTATCCATAGAGACTACATGTTGATTTGACTTTCGCGTGACAGAATTGTGATTGATAACAGAAATAAGGTGCCTTACGTAGTCAAGTAAATCAGCATACAAGAGGGTAGTTTTGTGGAAGCGCAAGGGAACTCTGTACCTACTTGAAGATACTGCTGAATCCACACAATTTACAGCATCACCACAAAGTAGAAAATGATGAGGTCTGAATCCACACAATTTACAGCATCACCACAAAGTAGAAAATGATGAGGTTAAGTTTACTTAAAAATGGCATTGCTTCTATGGGCGGTTTTAAGGCATCTCTTCAAAACATTTATAAGGAGATACCACTCTGCAACACAAGATGAAAACAGAGGATGACATAACAAAAAGAAGCTCCAACCTATACATAAGTACGATTTAATAATAGATAAACCTACAAATCGGAATCAACTCTAGCGGGAAAGAAACAAAAGAAAACCACTACTATATATATAAGGCAAATAATAAACTGAAACACCCAATTCGATTTCATCTTACTACTATTTCTCCACTTTTATGCGGCTCATGAAAACACTTGTTAGAACTGTTTTGGACTCGAAAGATGCTTTCAGCAATTCCAGAGCCTGCAAAATGATAGTAGGAGTTTATTAAGTAGGAATACTAATCCGAAGGAAAAATGAAATAGAAAAATACACATCAAACAAGCAAAATTTTATTGTGTTTATTTCAAGCACATGAAAAGTGTAACCATATTTCAATACTATTAGTTCACCTAAAAAACAACTACATGTAACTGGTAAAAAAAAGTATGATTGAAAACCTACAAACATGCTACAATAGATTAAAACACAGTGAGAGTATAAAATTCCTTTAATTATCAAGTATAATTGATTACCTCTTCCATTCCAAAACTTACTACTTCCTCCTGCAGCACAGCAATATCCCTCACACTAAACTTGTTAAGGAGGGCAATACTAGAAATGGTGGACATTGGCTTAACCACCAAGTCATCTGTCACCATATATGTCATTACATCCTTCACAAAACCCCGAGTAGCTGCCTCAGCTTCTTTCGAAACGGGTGGAGCAACATACGTCAACTTACTTGACATACTATAGCAACAAGTAGGACATAGAGCACTAGGGTCATCAGAAACAGTAAAGTGGCAAATATTGCTGGAACAACAATAGAAACTCCTCTCAGGTGTCGGAACATCATTAAGCAATAGAAAAGGAACTGAAGAGATATTCCCAACTGAAGACTTGGGTTTTAAAAGGATATCCTTGCATTGGTTGGACTGAATGTACTTGTCATTAAGATTTTCGACGCTTTCATAGAGGTTAGGCAAGCATCCACATTTCATTTCTTTCTCCTTAAGAAGCCTAGTGACAGTTCCCACTGGCAAGGAGAGAATGTGAAAGAGGAAATCCACACAATCCTTTTCAGCCTCAGCAAAAAGGACTTTTCGAGCCGTGGTGTCAATCAAAAGCTTCATGCTCAATTTAGTTTCTTCAGAAGTAGTCATTTTGTTTGGCTGATAACTGCTGCAAGTTTAATTCCAAAATGCCCAGGAAAATCTTATACTATGTTATATTAAAGTACAAACACAGTGAAGAAAGAAATCTAAAACATAAGGAACAAGGTAGCCTATGTAATTATGGGACTTGCTTTTAGTCCCTTTTCAATCCTTTAATGTAGAAAAATTAGAGCATGTGGATAATTACAATCGAAGTAACTATATAATCTATAACTGGAATTCAACTTAGGAGGTTTGAAATTCTTTTCAGATTGAATGGATTCTCCTCTTTAATGGATAAATCAAAGAGCTTGTAGTCAAACACACACATCGTATATAAATAGCCATAACTTAAAACGTGAAAAATCTGAGTGTGTATTGCAATATATAATAGGATGATTATCCCAAAGCACAAGCATCAAAAGTCTAATTCAGGCCTTACTAACTCGTGAATGGCGGCCAATTTTTAATTCTGCTGAGCCAACTTAACTTTTACTTTACAATATCCCCAAATTCTGAACCTGAGAAACTAGAATAAGCGTAATCTTAGAAACTTTAAAAGCTAATTCTACATCTGAAAGCTTACCAACAAGTATTGGAGAGAGATCATGAACAGCAAACCCTACGTTCTCGGCTAAAGACGAAAGTGGGAGTAAAGTAGCTATTTGTTTGTGGGAAAAAGTGAGAGTAACTGTACGAAGGAATATATAATTTTTTCCTGCAATAAATAATTTATTAATACAGGAAAAATAAAAATGATGAGTGGGCCTATGGTCCAGCCCACTAAAAACCCGGTTGTCCATTAAGGAACTGGTCCTTATATATTATTTATGTTCTTGACTTTGTTGCCAAAATACTGAAAATAGGGGGTTTTCACTAAAATAACCAACTTTCTTCAGTATTCAAACCTTAACATTATTGTTTGGGGTGAATTAAAAGTTCATAATTGATTACTGTCAAAATTGATAATTTGGGCTGCTTGTATCTATTTTTGTTTGGGAATTGTCCAGCATATGACCAAGGAATCAATGGTTGTGTTTTAATAGTTTGAGTCTTGTACCTAAATATTACTTGGTAAATGAAATTCTTTTCGACACTAAAATAAAACTATGCTTAAATTTAGTCCAAACACTGATATTTAATGATTCGATTTAAATATCTCAAAAATTTATTTAGTTTTTAAAAAGTGTTGAAGAAGATAAAAGTAAAATTTTTTTTATTTGGTGTTATTTCACTAATTGTTAACTGGGATCATTTATCTTGTTATTTATAAGTTTTATTTAAATTTGAAATCATTTGGAGCATGTTTGAAGTGATTTGATCGAATGAGAATCAGAATTTTGAAGAAACAAAATTATACCAACCAAATAAAGTTTAAAATAATATAATAAATAGGTCGATGGCAGATAACACAAAGTTATGCCAATATGACAGAGTTTGGTGAATAATTGAAGAATCACATAGTCATGTCAACTTCATAGAGTTTATGAATAATTAAAAATATAGATAAAATAATATAACATAAAATCTACCAATTCGATAGAGAAACTTTTGACAAGCAATAAGTGGGCGGGAAAGATTATTTTTTAAATATACTAAAAATACAAACAATATTTAAAGACCAGCCCCTGATAGGACTCTCCTGTCAATCACCTAACAACATTTGAAATTTGACTTGGGCAGGTCAAATTAGGCCTCATGACTACTAACACATGATTGTTCAATGTAGAGTGAATTGCACAAATATGATACTTTTGTGCAGGCATTTAGATTTTGGCTTACACAAACTCAACCGTATTATCATTATATCTCTCTTTTCTGATTTAAAAGACGCAAGGAGACAAAAAATTATATTTCAAAATGGTAACGTGCAAATCATAATAAATCGGAGGGATAACTCGCAAACCTTACAAGATTGTCATAATTTTAAAGATTGTCTCTTTTATAATTTCAAAGCTATAACAGAAAAATTATATTGCAAAAGGATGGATGATATTTTCACCAAACTTAGATATTCTACCGACTTGACATGAATTGTGCTTTTAGATGGTTCACAAATCCTATTGGATTGCATCACTTTGTGTTTTCTACACTTGGCCTATATAAGTGGTATAATATATCGTACATAAATATAATAAGTGGCATAATATATCCTACATAAATATAAAATATACATCGAATGATTACACTTGTAAATAGTATATTGCGGATAATATTGTCCCACCTCCTTTTTATACCCGAGGGGATATAAGGGTGTTTTTCCAACTAAAGTAACATAAATCGAAATATGATTATTTTATTTATTTAGAGTCGCCACTTGAAATAATTTATTTGGTGTCCCAAGTCATCGGTTTATTTTAAATCCCAACGAAGAGAATTTTGGCTTTATTTAAAAGTCTACGAAATCAAAAATTTAAGTAAGAAATTATGTTAACTCGGGAAAAAGTGTTAGGCATTCCCGGGTTCCGTGGTTCTAACACGATCGCTTAACTATTAATAATTGTCCTAATTATCTAATTTATTACATGTTTTAAATCTAGTGTGCATTTTTAACTTTATAACCGCTTTTAATTATTTTAAACCGCTTTTTTAGGACTTATGGAATTATTTCTTGAACAAGTTACGATTGCCGTACACTTGTCGTTTTGGAACACACCGCAAATCACGCTGCATGAAATGCACCCGCGATTCGTGATATGTTTAGTTTATTATTGTTCAAAGTTGTTACGATCGCATCACACGAAATGCACACCCGGATTTGAAATTATGTACCATGACTATGCCACGGGAACCGTACCCATAGTCATTATAATTTATTATAAATGCGTCTAAAGCAAACTACGAATATTTAAGGTATTTTCTACACTAGTTACGAATGTTCAAAGTGTTTTCTACACTAGTTTTGGTATTGTTGTGAGGGCTAAAACCATGAATTACACCTCAATTCAAGTTTGATGAGCTTTGGAGTTTCTAACTTCTATTACCGATGCCGAAATCTATCAAATCGCGTCTGTTTGACTTCAAATTTTTCACACATGTCCAAAATGACATACGGAAGCTACAGAAATTCTCAGAATTCCATCCGACTCCCGGATCAAAATTTCACCTATCAACCGGAAATCGCCAAAATACTAACTTCGCCAAAATAGGCTAACTTCTTCACCGGACCTCCAAAATTACTTTCGATTCCGCTCCTAAGCCTTAAATCATCCCCCGAAACTAACCGAGTCATCGGAATTCAATTCTGAGCCCTCTAACTCATAAGTCAACGTCCTGTTGACTTTTCATTATTCCTTAAAGAGACTAGTTGTCTCATTTCTTATCAAAATCACTCCATCAATTTTAACGCACCCAATACCGGTAAAAACATAAGAAAGCCGAAAACGGGAAGAACAAGATAGTAAATCATGAGACGACGGATCGGATCGTCACAATTATACGGTATCAATTTTTCAGAAGATCTTAAGTATGTAATACTTTGCCTTTTTGCATATTTTGTGTATCATATATTAGCTCAAGATCTCTTATAAAGATAGCATATAAGTCATACTCAACTCTGATGTAAAAGGTATACACTACCTAATTTGCATGAAATCAAGTTAATTTATTCTTCTTTTGGTTACTTCTCACCAATTAATAGGAAAAGATGAACCCATTGAAAATGATTCTGATTTGTTATGGACTTGTGGTGACAATCTAGTTTTAACGGATATTTATCAGTGTTATCCAAGAAGATAATGAAAATTTTAGAATGGGATAGACCAAATTAATATACCAACATATTACAACGCAAAATGGCCTAACCTAAGAGTCTAAGACTAAGAGTATTGGGCTTGGGCAGTTGGGCTGTGGGGGGCGATAGGAATGGGATAAATTGGATTGGCCGGCTGGGCATTGGGTGGGTAGATATAGGTAAAGTCCGCCTTAAAATTTTGGTATATTTGGTATACCGAAATTCTAAAATTGTAATAACGAAAACTGAACCGAAATATCAAAAATTTAATATCGAATTAGACCGAAATATAAAAAAAAACTGAAACCAAAATACCGAATTAATTCGATTCGGTTAGGAATTTATTTTTTCGAATTTTGCGCCCACTTCTATCATTTGAATTCTTACTAAAAAGTGGTTGATTTGCTATTTCTTTTATTGCTTGTTTTTTCTCTTTCATTTAGAATAAAGTTGAGGTAAGTTTCTCAAGATTTCTTTCTCTATTCTAGGGGTGTGCATTCGATTTATCGATTCGATTTTGACCCTTATCGATAATTACTTATCAATTATCGATTTGTACATATACTTATCGTTATCGTTTCAATAAGGTTTCGATTTTTTTCGATTTCGATTTATCGATTTTGGAGGCTTATCGATTCGGTTATCAATTACACCAATAAGAAAATTTGCGGGATTTCACGAAAAGTATATCGCTATAAACGCGCCTAACTTATATGGACAAAAAGAAGCTAAAATAAGACGAACAACATTTATAACATAAAAATTGTATCAACAAGCACATGCAACAAAACTAAAGTAAGGGATTAAATGTATGCCGGCAACACTCCAATGGTATAAAAAAATAAAATACATTATCACGGCTAATTTTGTTTCCCATTAATTTGAACTTTATTCCTTTGATTTTTAAATATAATCATTCCTTAAATGTGGTAGAGGAAATAATAGGGTAAGGGACTTAGGGTAAAGGAAAAGGTATAGATTAGGGAAAAAGATATTGTATAGCCGCTTTCAAAATAGTAGTAGAATATATATACATTACGTATGTTATATTAATCTACACAAATAGGTAATTACTTATTTTATAAGTGTACAGTGTAGGGGTGTGCATTCGATTTATCGATTCGATTTTGACCCTTATCGATAATTACTTATCGATTATCGATTTGTACATATGCTTATCGTTATCGTTTCAAAAAGTTTCGATTTTTTCGATTTTGATTTTTTCGATTTCAATAACAAATAATCGATTCGATTTATCGATAAATCGATTCTAATGCACGCCCTTACTCTATTCTGCTTTTTTCATTATTGATTCTTGATATCCCGTTGCCTTCTTCAATTGCACGGTAATTGTCGATATATATTCTGAACGGATCCATATAATTTCAAAAACTTACGGAAGTTATATATGCTTCCTCCTTGGATTCGTAATTATAAAACTAGGAAGCCCATAACTTAAAAGATAAATTACCTAAATGCCTTTCTAAATAATGTTTTACTTGTGAAAAAATTATATAAAATGAAAATTTTATTTGAAAGGATGCAACCCTTAAAATTTAATACAAATACTAGTGTTCGATTCTTCATTAGATGTCATAATTGGATTCATGGGATTAGTCCGAAAAAGAATTCACAACATATCTCTTAACGATCTCCTAGTTTTCAAGGATTAAATTTGTACTATTGATATGTTTCTAACTTCTATATAAATAAGATAAGTTACCATTTGATCGTTAGAGTTTTGATGGCGTCTGCTCTTTCTTTCTATCCATTTGTCAAGCGACTCCCATTATAGCATTGTGAATTTTAATATGATTCTTCAATCTATATATTATCTTTGTCTGATTCAATTAACAACTATTTCATGTGTATTTCGATCTCTTATTTGTATTTGTGACATTGTAATTTAAATTTTAACTTTTTATCACTAAGTTGTTTCAACTAAAGTATTCCAATGGAACAAATATTAAAGTTGCCAAATGTTTGTTTCTAAAGTTTTATTTTTTTTGGACACGAACTTTTATTCGTTAGATATTATATTTTCCTATAGATTAAAAATATTGTATCCACAAATGTAAATTTATTTTGCACTCTTCTAATAGTTTGTTTGGATTACTTGGTCACACAACAACAACAACAATCCTTCCCTCCAAGAACTTCCCACCTTGCTCTTGGGTAGACTCGAACTCACAACCTCTCGGTTGGAAGTAGGGATTGCTTACCATCAGAGCAACCCCTCTTGTCAACACAATTAGTGATATTATTGTTCTTTACTAATTAGAATTATTTCATAATAATAATTAAAATTACTTCAGAATGATAAGAATGGACATTGGGCCTAACTCAACCTCTAAAGCTAACTTATGAGGTGAGGATTGACCAAGCCATATAAGGAAACCAAGGACCTCAAATCCCTCCGATGTGGGACAACTCAACACCCCCCTCACGCCCAGATCTCTGGAGCGTAGACTACATAAATGGGGGCCAACATCGGTAACAATAATTGGGATGGGCCTAGCTCTGATACCATGATACGAATGAACCTTGGGCCTAACTCAACCCCAAAAGCTAGCTTATGAGGTGAGGATTGATCAAGCCATATAAGAAGAGGACCTCAAATCCTGTGATGTGGGACAACTCAACAGAATATTGATCTAATCATGTTATTATAACTATAATACAATTTTTGTTTTACTTATCTAACAATCTTTGTTCAGTGAAATGACAACTAAAATTATTGGAATCAATCCTCGATAACTAGTCTTGATCATAACAGAGCAATAGAAACAATTGAAAGGAGCATACATATAGAAGGTCGTTTTTAAGGAAGTATCATGCGGATACGCTTTGTTATATGTTTGTTCCTCATACAAAGCAAACCACATATATTTAATCAAACTTTGATTGTTCATTTTTGCAGCTTTAGATAATATCCATTCATCTTGAACTCAACTAACAAGTCACCATCCACATGAAACAGTCATGGAAGCTTGTGCTTTATTATTTCATGTATAATTATTTATTCCAAACTCTTCTAATAATATTAATATTGTTTTATAAAATTATATATATATATATATATATATATATATATATATATATATATATATATATATATATATATATATATATATATATATATATATAAATATATATATATATAAACTGAAACACCCAATTCGATTTCGTCTTACGACTATTTCTCCATTTTTATGCGGCTCATGAAAACACTTGTTAGAATTGTTTTTGACTCGAAAGATGCTTTCAACAACTCCAGTGCCTGCAAAATGATAGTAGGAGTTTACTAAGTAGGAATACTAATCCAAAGAAAAAAAAGAAATAGAAAAAGCCACATCAAACAAGCAAAAATCTATTGAGTTTATTTCAAGCACATGAATAGTGTAACCATATTTCAATACTATTAGTTCACCTAATAGTGCCGATAAGCGATAACCACATAATAAGTATCATATAAAGTACTGTCTAGCCCAAAATTAGTCAGAACTATGCCAATGAGTCCTCCTATGGTGAACAAAATAGGGTAAAGCCAATGAAGCAATGAGTTTGGGCCCCAAAGTTTCTAGGGCCCCATTTTTTAAATTAATAATAGTTAATACTAAGGTAATTTTTCCAAATATATTTGAATATTTATGGTAAAGAAGTATAAGATTTTTCTAAAAAAGAATAGAGATTATTATTTACCCGACGTGACTTATGATGATTAATACTTAATTTGCACTCTCGTATTAATATTCTTCTTCCTTTTCTTTATCAATATAAAACTTGTGTTTTATATTCACTTTTCCCCCTATTACTAAGGTGTCTATTCTATAAAATATAAGGGATGAAGATCGGTAAAAGTTTATCTACACCGAATATTTATACCAGGCCAATAAATGTAAGATATATTTCTTGCACACATTCTTTTACACTTAATTGTAGTTGCGTGATATATATTTTCACTTTGATTTGCCGATTCTTAAGGTTAATTATTTAGTTAGGATGATTTTTTATCGGCAGAAGACGTGAATAAATTAAAATTGCTTTTTTTTTCATTTTTTAATCATTGAAACAACAATGGAATTTATCTTATATCAAGTTATTGACTTCTAGAATCAAGTTCTAGTGTTATAACATACTATTAGTTTTTTTATTTAAATTTAAAGTTTATTATTTTCAAGTTTAAGGCCTTTCAAAAAAATTTGGCTTTAGGCTTCTAATGTTCTTGACCCCCCTCTCGTCTTAAAAAGCAATTACATGTAACTGGTAAAAAAAAGAAGTATTAGTGAAAACCTACAAACATGCTACAATAGATTAAAGCACAGTGATGGTATAAAATTTCTTTAATTATCAAGTATAATTGTTTACCTCTTCCATTCCAAAACTTACTACTTCCTCCCGCAGCACAGCAATGTCCCTGACACTAAACTTGTTAAGGAGGGAAATGCTAGAAATGGTGGACATTGGCTTAACCACCAAGTCATCTGTCACCATATATGTCATTACATCCTTCACAAAACCCCATGTAGCTGCCTTAGCTTCGTTCGAATCCGGTGGAGCAACATACCTCAAATTTCTTGACATAGCACCTCGACAAGTTGGACATAGAGCTCTAGGGTCATCAGAAACAGTAAAGTGGGCACTACTGTTTGAACAACAATAGAAAGTTTTCTGCGTCGTCAGAACATCATTAAGCAATAAAAAAGGAACTGAAGTAATATTTCCAGCTGAAGACATTGGTTTTAAAAGGATATCCTTGCATTGGTTCGATTGAATGTATTTGTCATTAAGATTTTCTACGCTTGCATAGAGGTCAGGCAAGCATCCACATTTCATTTCTTTCTCCTTAAGAAGCCTAGTGACAGTTCCCACTGGCAAGGAGAGAATGTGAAAGAGGAAATCAACACAATCCTTTTCAGCCTCAGCAAATAGGACTTTGCGAGCCGTGGTGTCAATCAAAAGCTTCATGCTCAATTTAGTTTCTTCAGAAGTAGTCATTTTGTTTGGCTGATAATTAACTGCTGCAGGTTTAATTCCAAAATGCTCAGGCAAATCTTATATGTTATATTAAAGTACAAACATAGTGAAGAAAGAAATCTAAAACATAAGGAACAAGGTAGCCTATGTAATTATGGGACTTGCTTTTAGTCCCTTTTCAATCCCACAGCACAAGCATCAGAAGTCTAATTCAGGCCTTACTATCACGTGAATGGCGGCCAATTTTTAATTCTGCTGAGCCAACTTAACTTTTACTTTACAATATCCCCAAATTCTGAACCTGAGAAGCTAGAATAAGCGTAATCTTAGAAACTTTAAAAGCCAATTCTACATCTGAAAACTTACCTGCAAGTATTAGAGAGAGATCATGAACAACAAACCGTACGTTCTCGGCTAAAGACGAAAGTGAGAGTATAGTGGCTATTTTTTTGTGTGAAAAAAGTTCTAGGATGGTCTCGAACTGTACGAAGGAATATATAATTTTTTCCTGCAATAACTAATTCTATAATACATGAAAATATTATATATTCTTGAACGAAGATATCCTATTGAATTTTGGATATATATACTACGAATTTGAAGAAGTATTGGGTTTGACTACTATCTCAAGGCAAGAATATTAAAAAGAGTTGCCAAGTCACTACAATATTTTGATATGGAAATAAATTATAATTCAACATCTATGTAAAGAAGGGAAGCATTGAAAGAAAAAAGAAAAGGAAACAAAGCGAGATTTTATTTCCATAAGTCAAGAGGCAAGCATCGAGCTAAGATTGATCATAAAGGAAGAGGAGCAAAGCTCTGAAAGAAAATTTACAATTATGAAGAAAAGAATAAGCAATTTGGATGGAATAAAAAGATTTCCTGGGATTTACTACACAAAGGAAAGAATATTTATTTGTGTGAAAGAATCAAGATTAGGAAGAATATGTTAAAGGAGCACAAAGAAGATTTCTTTAAGAGGAAAGCCATCATATATAACATTGACCATTATATTCTGCATTTAATGAGAAAAATCAACAAGGGCCATATGTCTTGTAAGTGTTTCAGTTCCTCCTAAATTTTCTTCGGTCAAATGTTGAAAAGTTTCGTTACAAAATTGCACTTAACAGTATTAGTACCTTCTATTATTTCAAAAAATTTCCATACCGGACTTCTTCTTTTACGATTAGAAGTCGGTTCATTATTATTACTACCAGAAGCTACATGACTAGCATCATTAAACATATTGTAAAAATGAAAATATAAGCTAAAATTAAATATGCAATTAAATTATTAAATAAGAGAAAGAGTTGGAGGGAGTGCACCGAATTCGACAATAAATTGAGCACTTGCTTACGCAAATCCAGTGTTACCACGAACAAACGTCAAGCAAGTATTTCAATTTTGAACTTCAAGCTTCAAATTCCGAATGACAAATTGCGATAAATTAAATTCGGGAAAAGAGTGACAAATAAAATATGAAATCTTGCAGATTGAAGGGAAGAGATAGATTGATAATTTGAGAATTGAGATTGAGATAAGAATTTTGAGTGAAGAAATGAAGAAGAGATGAGGGTATTTATAGATTTTAAGAAGGGTTAATATTGTAAATTAATAAATACAAAAAAATAATAAAAAATTGACCATTTTTGAAAAATTGTCCGTTGGCCAACGGTAATGTGGGCCCCACATATTCAAAAATAAAAAAAATAGAAAATTTTTACCGTTGAACCGGGGCGGTCCATACCAGTTCATGGTATTGTTGACAATATCGGGCCGGTCCGGTCCGATTCCGATACCAAAAAATCCTAACGGACCAACCCCCTACCCCCTAGAACCCAGCCCAGCCCGACCCCTGCTAACCGGTCCGGTCCGGATCCGGTTTTCGCCGGTCCGGTCCGGGCCGGTCCCGGGTCAACTCGGCCCGGTTGACAGGTTTACTGTATACACAAAAGAGAGAAGAGAGACAGAAAAATATTGGATAGGTAGTGTGCCCTAGATGTTGTGTCATTGTTCGTTTCTTTGTTTAGCGAGTGAAAACAAAGAGTCGTTGTTGGTGAGCGAGTGAAAACCAACTCTGTGGTTGGTTCGAATTTTATAATTATCAAATCAAACCAATTGTGTCGGGTTATTAAATCTAAAGACAAAATCAAACCAATAAAACTCGGGTTTTTCACTTTAAGTTTTTCTTGGATTTTCGGGTTATTCGAGTTTTGTTTTTTTTCCCCGGTAAAATCTTCAGAGGACATATCATATAACTTTTGCATAAAATATTTCTTTAATCCTAGTATGATACAACTATATAAAGTATTGTCCATGAAAATAACATATAATATGAGATGTGTCATGGCATTATCATAAAATATTCAACAATAAAGACAATAAAATTATGTAATACTCCCTCCGTTTCAATTTATATGAACTCATTTGACTAGGCACAGAGTTTTAAAAAAAAAAGAAGACTTTTGATCTTTTGGTGTAAAATGAGGCAGCTTTATTTTCTGTGGTTATAAATCATTATGTAAAGGTAAATTGTTTCCAAATAAGGAAAGAGGTCATTCTTTTTGACACATACTAAAAAGGAAATATGTTCACATAAATTGAAACGGAGGGAGTATAAATATTGCTAATTAAAAAGTCATAATAAAAGTAAATATAATCTAAAGTTCTTAGTCT
This sequence comes from Nicotiana benthamiana, assembly GCA_034376525.1. NCBI lineage: Eukaryota > Viridiplantae > Streptophyta > Magnoliopsida > Solanales > Solanaceae > Nicotiana > Nicotiana benthamiana. Next base: position 28,068,629 of record CM067333.1, on the reverse strand, counting down.
TGCTAAAATAAGTAGACTAATAAGGGAGTATTAAATACATGACTAAACGCTAAAGAAAAAATAAAAATAGATTATTTATTTTTATCCAAATTATTACAAAATAAAAGATAGATATTCAATATATTCTCGTTCGTAGTATTGAATTGAATGTGTTTGTTAGAATTAGCATTGATTTGATTTTGGTCCAACACCAAACAAAATCAAACCAAACCATAATCGAGTTTTTTTCTCGATTTGAATCGAATTATCGGGTCTGTGCGTTTTGTCGGTTTTTGGTACACCCCTACCTGTATCACGACCCTAGTTCACCAACCGTGAATATGTCATGACGGCACCTAGTCCCCACAACAAGTTGAGCCTAACATTTGCAGAAATAAATAATTGCAAAAAAAATGAGAAAACCAAATTAGTTATCTAAAAAGGACATTGTACTGATTTTCGCTCTGCATATACAACTCAACATCACAAATTTGAAACAAATCCCAAAACCTGGAAACTCAAGGGTAACATAGGCTAATAGAATGTAATAATCTGCTCTACACCAGAATATCTAAGCAACATGAAAGGAAAGAAAGGAACTATATGCTAAAGCTGGAATAGAATAGAGACTCTTGGTTTGTAAACATAGCAGATATACTCAAAGACTCAACTAGATCTCTCCACCACGAGGATGATACGCCTGGGAGAAAGTACCGAGATCTGCACATGAAAAACATGTGCAGAAGAGGCGTGAGTACACTACAACGGTACTCAGTAAGTGTCAAGCCTAACCTTGGTCGGATAGTGACGAGGAAGGCCAGGCCCTACTGAGGTAACATAATAATAATAATGTACAACATTATGAAATCGGTTAGAATAATGGAACAACGGCGAATTAAACAGAATCTACAAGTCAACAACAAATATCCGAAATAAGAATAAACACGGAATAGTACAGCTCAATACCAAATGATGCCATGAGGATCTCCCAGGATATTGTCCTGTAGTCCTTCCTCAACTGTCTAGTAGATCTCCCGGGATACCGTCCCGTAGCCCGTCATATATGTATGTACGAAGGATCTTCCGAGATACTATCCCGTATTCCAACTATTAGTAAGCAGGGGGATCTACCGGGAATCTAACCCGTAGTCTCAAAGTAAATATGCAGGGGGATCTACCAGAAATCTAACATGTAGTCCCAAAATAAATAAACAAGGGGGAGCTATCGGAATCCCACATCCGTAGTCCCAATGTAAATACGCAACAACAGCCAAAGAACAATCGAAAATGGAATTAAACACCAAGTCAACAGGGAGTCTAGCCTAACATGCTTCACATAATGCACGGGGCAAATTAAGCAATTAAACCAATTAAGTCAGGTAAACATGTTTTTCTAGGCTATCAAGGCTATATGGCAAGCAAACAAAACAAGTAAGGAAGGAATAACAACTTGATCATTTCAAGTAAAATTAGGTGTTCAACAATTAGCGCAAGTACACGCTCTTCACCTCACGTACAAGGCACTCAATAATCAATAACAAGTCCTAAGGGGATAATGTCCCCTACACAAAGTTAGACAAGCCACTTAACTCGAACCGACTCAATAATCAACTAGGAACTATTGATACCCAATTTTTCTCATATATTTCTGTACTCAAAATATTTCCAAAATAGCATGTAGGTGCATATATAAACATCCACAAAGGTTTTGGCATTTTTTTTTACATTTTTTCAAGATTTTTTAAATCAATTTATAACTTATTTTTTGCACTATAAAATCCGATATTTAGCCCCAAAAACTTGTTATTTTTGTGAGAAATGTATTTTATCCTCTCATTTATATAAAATATAATTTACATGATTTTTTATACAATTTTAAAAGCTCATTAGGTATTTCTAAACAAAAATTGCATGAAACTGTAATTTTAGCCTATTTATCGATTTATTAAGTATTTTAATAACAAAATCATTCTTAACATTTTAAAATTAACACTTATACATTATTTATTAACACAGTATTTTAATTTGATTTTTACAGTATCATTTACTATTTTATAAAATTCAAATTGGGGAAAAGGGCTATTTAAATCATAACCCCTTTTATTTCAATTTTAACCCAATTTCAGCCCCCAATTTGACCCCAATTATCCTACCCTGTTACCCATTAGACTAATTCGCCCCGTTCCCACTTTAAATCGTGGCCGTTGATCATTAAGATCAACGATCCACATGAAACCTACCATAATTAAGCCAAAGATCCCCCAAACCCTACTCATTCTTTGCATTTAGCCGCCCTTGTATCCCCTCACCCCCGAAAAATGCTCTCAAGCCCTTCTGAACCCTAGCCCTCCTCCGGCTCCATTTCATCGGTGTTTATGGCTTCTCAAGACTCAAAACACCTGTACTCACCTCTCACTACCTCTTATGGTTATGTTGTTCGGAGATTGAAGCCCTATCTTATAGATTATCGACTCAGAGGTCCTTCAACTTGAGTTTTACGGCCATGACCGGTCTCTCTCCAGCAAGCCTTGAGGCGGTGAGTCCATGGATGACTCAGAATTAGCCCATTCCAGGCTTTCTCGTGTTCTATGGTTCTCTCTCTGAAACCCTAATTTTCAAGGTTTTCTATATGTTTATCTTTACGATCTTCTCTAGATCCTCGTTATTTTCTAAAAGTTTCAAAGTATTTCTTACATTTCTTCACCGACTTTGTTTTCAAACTGTTCTTCTTCCTAAAGTTTAAGGTTTCTTTAATTTTTACTTTATCTGCTCTATCAGGATTTCTTTTAAACTTTACTGTGATTTCTGAGTATCTTCTACTATGGCTCATATGTATTTTCTTTACTGTGGTATTTCTAGGCTTTCCGAGTTAAATGCTTTACTGTGTTATCTATTTTTCCTTATGCTGTTTTTCCTAAATTTACCTTCATCTGGGCTTCTTCTTTACACTCAATATGTGATAGAAACCCTAAGTTTTAACGGGTTTTCCATTTCTCTCTGTGAAATTGCTTGCTACATGTTTAAACCCTAACTGCTTCTGCTTCTGCTCTTCCATTCCATGATTGTTCTACCAATTCCAGTACTGCATGTCCGAACTGGTGCACTTCTTTATATAGACACATTTTCCCCTTTTTCTGAATAACCCTAATTTTGGGAAAATTGATTTCTTACAAACTTATTTGATTCTTTAATGTGGACATGCTCTCTATTAATTTGGACATGCTCTCTGACTAAGTTCAGTATCAATTTGTTCCTCAAACTCCTTGATTCTCTGTGTGATTGACTTGCCATATGTGTTAAACCGTGTGAATTTAAAAACCCTTGCATGTATTTACACTACATTTTATAACTTATTCTTGATTCCCTTCCCAAAAATAAACTTGGGTTTATTTACCTCAAGTCTGGTTCCTTAATTAAGGGGAACCCTTTTCCTAATTGATTATGGTTGATACTGAGATTATTTTCCTGCCTTATTTGCTACTTATTTTCAAGCTATAACAACCCCCACCTCTTTTTTTTCAGACACGAACAATCTCAAGTTCACTCACCTAAAAACTCTCTCATCTCTTCTCTATTATGTTCTGTTACTTGTTCTACTGCTTGAGTTTAGCCGGCTGAAAGCCAATGCTAAACTATAAGGTCTCACCTTCCCTATTTGCTCTAATGTTTGAGTTTTACAACTGGTAGGTTCTTGACTTACATATTAACTCCAAACTGCATGTTTACTTACCCCTTCCCACATGTCTGTTTATGTTCACTGTGTAGTTAAATTTCAGCATGCATATCCCTACCCCATATTCCCATGTGTTTAATGTTGTTATGTTTGTTATAATTATCTTCCTGCTCATCCCTTCCCCCAAAACCCCTATAGTTTAACTATGTTCTGTTTTTGTGCAAATGCTTTCATTTTTGATCCCTCTCCCCGACCCCTTTTGTATGTGAGTGTTGTTTTAGAGTAGATTGGTACCCTATTGCCACCTCTAGTTTAAAATCAGGTTGTTCTCAACCTATACTCAAAGTAATCCCACTCCTTTAACCCCCGCCCCTCCCCAATTTATGTGTTGAGCCTGAACCAGTCCTGGTGGTGCCCTAATCACCATCCATACCGGAGTCTGACTTTCTCAAGTCTGCTCTCTATGTGTTTGAGCCAGTAAAGGGTCAAGGTTGTGCCAGTCTTACCCATATTTTGTAATCAAATGCATATAGAAATCCTACCTATAGGACTTGCATATTTTGTAATCAAATGCATATAGAAATCCTACCTATAGGACTTGCATATTTTTGTAATCAAATGCATATTGAAATCCTGCCTATAAGACTTGCATACACGACAGGCAAGTTGTAGGGTTAAACGCTCAATTATCCATCAATTCCTTAATGACTTTTAAAAATCAGAAGCATAGACATCTTGTCTATAGGTTTAACCGCCAACTCGCCTTATTTGCTTAATCAATAACAGTCAGCCACATGAGCTTTAATGTCTTTCTCAAAAAATAGCATTTTTCCCAAACTGTTAGCTATGCATGCCTGTTAACATCTCAAGTCTGTGTTTTATTTGCCTTTCAAAACAAATTCCGCCCAAATGATTTTCATTCTTTGAAACAATCTTTGAAATAAAGTTCTGCCCAAAGTATTTTCCCTGAAACAGTCTTTTAAAATAGCCCGCCTGCTCAAATGCTTTTGTTTTACTTCTGCATAAAACCATTCTGGCTCGACATTTATTCAGTTTTTTCAAGACAGTCGCGCAACTTGCTTTTTTCTCAAATCTACTCGTCTTTATAAAACTTTTCTGTATATTTTATTTAAACTATCCACTGCTTTTTCAAATCTCTTATTTCCTCTACTGCTTATTTTTAAGACTCCCCTGCCTTTTTTTACAACAACTCCTGATAACATGCCCTGGGAGCTCGAAGCAAACTTTCTATCCAGCTTTATGTGTTTAACTAATCCATTCGCAGTCAACTTTAATATTAAGACCAAATTAGTATTTGTAAGTCATGCTAGACTAATTGTTGTTATGACTTTCGGGGTTTATATGAGCCTTTTAATGTCTGATTTGTAAACCTTTATATTCTATTTGTTTTGATTGACGCTTAGTATTTTTTCATTTGAAAACTCCATATATGTCCTATCTTTCTCTCCCCCTCTCTTAATATTATAAGTCCTAATACCCCGGGACTAATAGGTTAGGACGAGTACTACCATGTGATACGTAACGAGACTAAACATGCTTAATACCTTTACGGGGTGGGAAAGGTAGAATATAGAGATGATGACGATGCGATATATCATAAAGCGACCCCTCTTTGGGAATATGTGCAGATATTGTATCGAATGATCTATATTGTAATCAAAAGTAGGACCTCTTTCTCTTTTGCTTGCTTTATTTAAATGTTTTTTTCTAAAAGTAACACTTTTCAAATTAAATCTACCTTCTGCTTTTGTTTAAATTATGGCTTTCCCCTCTTCAAAATTCTCAAGTTGTTTGAATGCTTATATGCGAAACTTACTTGTTTATTTGCCTTGTTTCCCATTAAAGTCATAATTAGCATGGCCAGGAACCACACTAGTGGATCTTGAGGGATGCCTAACACCTTTCCCTCGAGATAATTTCTAGCCCTTACCCGAACTCTAGTTTTCCTTAAAACAAAATACTCTAGTATTCTTAAAAGTGTCCTAAGGCACTATAATAATTAGGTGGCGATTCTTCAACTTCCAACATCCAATTCCCAATTGGGAATAAGAGTTGTTTTGTCCATAATGTCGGAAACCCGATTTCGCTTCTTTTAGTAGGGAAAAAGGGGGTGTCGAGAGCTTGGCGACTCTGCTGGGATTTCTTTAAGGCTTTTACCATTACGTTGCTTTGTGACTTTTTTTCTTTCTTTACTGCCTTTGTTTACCGCATTAATTATTTCTTCATAATTACTAACATGATTCTTTGTGTTTCTCTTTTTCTTTAACTGCTTTACTGCTTTAACTTCATTTAAATTCCGTCTTAAATTTTGAGCACCTATTGTAATCATTATCTCATGAACGTGAAAATACGTGTATTATTTTTATTGCTATAATTGCATCCCTCAACATTATTTTCCACTCGTGCCCAACAAAATTCTATTGTAATGCTTATAATAAGTAGTTGCGCTCTTCCAATATTGTAAACCCCCTAAATCTGGCAAAGGCATATTTGCGGTAAAACCAGTCGATCAACGGTGTAGTCGACAGTTTCGTGCCTTACCCTCTTGAGCTGTCCGCTTAAGGGTACCTTGTCTAGCACTTCAAAATAGAAAGCTTATTCCGTTATGCTGTTCATGCATCATGGTCAAACTTAGGCGAGTCAGTTACGTCATCCGCATAATGACTCATTATAGCCAAAACCAAAGTCCATCGGGTTTCCTGATACCCAAACAGACATTCACATTATGTGCATTGATTTGCAGAACTAAAAGCCTTTTGCTAATTATTGATTTAAATAGTCGAGTACGGTAGGGTTAGGGCCTAACACTCTATTTTGCAGGAAATGAGGCACGAGGTCCCCAGATTCCGTATGGTATCAAACATTCACCCAAAGTTACTAAGCTTGTGGGAGGATCTGCATGGTAGTGATCAGGTTCTTGTCCGCAAGCACTTAGGGAATCTTCCTTCACTCTTGGAAGTTAGGCCAAATAACAAAATTGTGGAAGCCGCTACTTTGTTTTGGGATAGTGAACGGTCTGTCTTCCTCTTTGGGGATATTGTAATGACGCCACTGTTGGAAGAAATTGGGGGTCTAGCCGAAATTCCTTAGGATAGCCCGGGGCTGCTTATGCCAGAAAACCGCAAAGGTAGAGGGTTCCTGAAAATGATGGGGCTCAAGAAGAATACTTATCTAACAAGTGTGAAGGACTCCTACATATCCTTCGACTTCATGTATGAAAGGTTCGGACATTATTAAAAATCCTACCGCACTCACATGGACGAATTCGCCCTCACCTCTTTGGGGCACATACATAGGAGAGCCTTTGTATTCAGGTTCTATTTCCTGGGCATGATAGTCTTTCCAATGAAGAAGGCTAGAATTCATACAAGACTAGACATGGTAACCATAGCTATAATGGAGGGTATCGACGGACAGACATTCAGCATAGCACCCATGATCCTCGCCGAACTGTACCGAGCCATAGAGAAATCAACAAGGGGCACCATACTTTGAAGGGTGCAATTTGCTACTACAACTCTGGCTCATTGAACATCTTCAAAAGGGAGATTATAGACAGGAGATCATACGCCAAGACTGGGATGGCCGTATCACTTTCCATCATCCAAAGCGAATGCACTTCATGCCGAATATGTTCGCTCGCCCGGAAGACGCCAGTGGATGGGTAGAACTATTGGAGAATCTAAAAGAAGAGCAGGTACAATGGATGTATGAGTGGTTTCGAACTGGAGAGTTTATCATTTGGTCTAGAGATGAGCCGTTCCTTGTACTCATTGGCTTAAGAGGAACATACCCTTATGGCCCTCTCCGAGTCATATGGCAAGCCGGAAGAAAGTAGATTATACCATGGGTAGAAAAGATGAGTCACTACAGGTCTGACTTCCAAGATGACGATAGCCCATACAGGTGTCGGGCTCAGCATATGTGGCATTCCAAACTAAAAGGAATCTATGGAACCAGACAGGTACCAGGCGGGGCATGCGGCGCTTTATCCAGGGTGGTTCGAAGATGTCCACATCGGCTTGGGAAAGACAGGTTTCATCCATGGTCACATGGTTATTGATGAGAAGACTGCAGCAAAAGTCAAGTACAATCAGCTACGCAAATAGATGCGAGAGTGCGAAAGTGAGCATCGGTAAATACTAGAGACCCAAGAGAATCTAATCAATGAATGGAAGGACATGGCTATCCATGTAAACAACCGTTTAGGGTACTTGGAACGGATTCTAATGGAGCTGGAAGGCAAATTAGTGAAAAGGATCAACCACTGTCAGGAAGCTGAAGGTAACGAAGGTGGGAACTTGGCTCGGGCTTACTTGTTGCTGGGAGTGCGCGAGTGGATGCAGCTGTACGAGGGAGGAAAAGATACCGAATCTGGGGAAGGTCATTCTGGGACCAAGTAGTTAGGATTTTTACTGCTTTCTTGATGTAATAAGGCCACTGGCCATTAGTAACAGTCTCTATTTATTTCAGTTTGCTTTGACTCGTTCTATTTTCTATCAATAAAATGAGGCACTTGGTGTTATAAGTTCTCCAAATTCTATCAGTCTCTAGGCCTGCCTCCGGCACAACGAGGCACCCAAATAGGAAACGACTTATAGTCTTGCAACAATGTGTTTAAATACCGCAATATTTTCTTTCTTAGAATCCGCACTAACTTTTTACCTTTTTGTTTTTCTTCTATTTTTATTCCCCTCCCCAAAGGTTAGTTCGTGCATTCTGGCACCATCAGCATACTCCACAAGATAAAAATTTCCTCCATCTCCTCCTCCTCCAAGTCCTCCCAGAAATAGGAACAAGAATAAAATGGAAGATACCAATGCTAGAAAAGAAGTCGGAGAGGCTTCAATCACCAAAGAAACTGCTGCTCATCTTGAGCAAACTTGTTGAGGTTTCGAGAAGAGTTGGAACAAGTCCGAAACTCGGCGAGCCTATCGATCATTCTTGCTGCTGCTGATGCTAACAAATCACCACCACCAACCCAGCCTGCTTAGACCCAAGTGCGCAACACAGGCAACAATGCTCCACTATTTATTCCGGAGCACCAAAACACCACAGATAACCAGAATGCTCCCATCTTTGTGGAACTGTACCACATTATGGTCATCCAGCCACCAATGTAGCCGAGTCGGATGACAAAAGCTCCCTCATTCAGAGTATGGCCGCTGAGATTAAGAAGTTGACTAATCGAGTTCAGGGTTTCGAAGGTAACAAGGGTGTTGAAGGGTTTAATTACGAAGATCTCTATGTTCAACCAAACGTTGAGCTCTTGGAGGATTAGAAACCTCCAAAGTTCGAACTATTTGATAGTACCGGAGATCCCAGGGTTCACTTGAGGATGTATTGTGACAAGTTAGTAGGAGTTGGTAGGGACGAAAATATCCGTATGAAGCTATTTATAAGGAATCTGAAGGATGATGCCTTATCTTGGTATATTAGCCAGGATGCGAAGAAATGGACGAGTTGGGTGAACATGGCATCCGATTTCATGTACCGTTTCAGGTTCAACACTGAGAATGTGCCAGACGTGTTCTATATCTAGAATCTTAAGAAGAAGCCTACGGAGACCTTTCGCAAGTATGCTACTCGTTGGAGGTCGGAAGCTGCTAAGGTCAGACCGGCCTTGGAGGAAGACCAAATGAATAGATTCTTTGTTCGTGCTCAAGATCCATATTACTATGAAAGATTGATGCTAATTGAGGGTCAAAAGTACTCCGATATCATCAAATTGGGAGAAAGGATCGAAGAAGGCATTAAGAACGGTATGGTTACTAACCTAGAGGCATTGCAAGCCACCAACAAGGCTCTATAGTCTGGTGGCTCGACAAAGAAGAAAGAGGTAAATTCTGTAATGGCTGCGCAAAGAAACAACTCTCCCGTGAAGTACCAAACCTATCCCTCAGCTCCACTCACGTACCAGCCTACCCCAAATTACCCAACAACAGTACCTACTTACCAAATTCCACCACCTGCTTACCAATCATCTCCACCACCCACATACCAACCCACTTCACCCTGATATTCCAAACCTACACGCGTATACCAAGCATATAACTCCCAACCTTCTCACTACCCATCACCATCTACTCGCCAAAATTGCCGTCGACCTAGACCAAAATTCGACTGTAAACCCCCTAGACAATACACCGTCATAGCCGATCTGATTGACTAATTGTATGAAAAACTCAAAGCAGCAGCTTACATCATCCCTATACTAGCCGTAACTCCAGAAAACCCTTCCCAATGGATTAACCCAAACAAGAGTTGCGCATACCATTCCAGGATGAAGGGCTATACCATTGATGAGTGTCGCTCGTTAAAAGACAAAATTCAGAACCTGATTGACAACAAGATTATTATACCAAAGGAGCCACTCCTAATGTCCGCAATAACACTCTGCCTGATCATAAGTGTGGAGGCATCCACATGATTGAGATCGAAGATGATTGGGACCCCAAACGGTCAATTGGATTAACAGCTGAAGGGGATGAGCCCAATAAGCCGGTGGTTACTCTCAATCCTATTATTGTACAAATCTAGCCGTCTGAGGGTGACGTGGTAAATATATCCATGCCACTCGAATTTGAAGTACCTTCTACAAAGACACCAAAATAAAATTAGGTTGAGTTCAGAGCTCCGAAACCACCTACACCGTTTGAAGTTGGTATGTTGCCTCCTAAGGGACCTATTCCAGTCTCCATGACAAACATGACCCCGTTCCAAACAAATTCTATACCTTAAGACTACACAGGCGAGGCGAGAAGGAAAGGAAAGACACGCATTAGAGAAGCAACTGCCGCACAGGGCATGACAAGAACAAGTAGGGTATACACGTCAGAACACCTAGCTGAGTCCAGCAAGCAGGCCTCTGGACGTCCCGTTGAAACCAGACCTGATGATCTCTGGAGAAAGATACAAGCTAAGGAATATTCAGTCGTTGAGCAGCTAAGCAAGACTCTGGAACATATCACCATCTTGGCACTCATGTAGAGTTTCGAGGCACATAAAAACGCCTTGATGAAGATACTAACTGAAGCTTATTTTCCCAGCAACATAACAGGAGGTGAAATAGCAAACATGGTGGGACAAATACTGGAAATCCATAAGATCACCTTCCACGAAGATGAATTACCGCCATAAAGGGCTTGGTCACAACAAAGCATTGCACATACTGCGCAATGTGAGGAATACTTTATCACCAAGATTTTAGTCAACGGGGGATCCAACCTCAACATTTATCCGTTGGTGACTCTCAGGACATTGGGCAAAAGGTTGCACGAGATCAAAGACGGGGCTATCAATGTCAAAGATTTTGATGGATCTCAGAGTTCCACCATTAGAGAAATCAGTTTGTGCCTGCAGATGGGGCCCACCTGGTTCGATGTTGAGTTCCAATTCATCGACGTACCAGCATCCTACAACTTATTGCTAGGACGACCTTGGATCCACGCCGCTGGGGCTGTGGCGTCAACATTGCATCAAGCTGTGAAATTATGTGGAATCATCAAGAAGTAATCATCCATGGTGACGGTAGCAACCCCATAAAAAGTCGCCAGGCTATCCGGATGATCGGAGGAAGAATGAGAATAGGTGGAGAAACATACCATCACATCTAGCGAGTCAATGCCATAGACAAGGATAATTTGGGAGATAGCAAAATCAAGAGCATTCTGAATTGGAGCGGATACGAGCTCGGAAAGGGGCTTGGCAAGAATCTTCAGGGCATCACAAAACCCATCCATTTGAAGAAGCGTGGGACCACTTTTGGTCTAGGTTTTGAATACACTTGGGAGTAGTTCCAGCATTGGTCGCCACCATGGCGTAGTCCCTACTACCCATGGAGCACCTTATACCTTAGTTATAGCAGACCTTTCAGCCCGCTGATGCCATATCAGAGGAAGATGAGATACTGGCGGCCATGAAGAACCTTTTCTGGAGGAGGATATGGATTGATGTGTTACTTTCGAGGAGAAAGGGGAGGAAAGCCATTCCATTCAAGCTATGACACTAGGGGAGCGTCTCACCAATTGGTCGATCAGGACCACAAGTGCTAGTAAAGCCTCGGGGTAGCAAGGCTAAATGATACATATGCATCACACTTTACTTTTAGTTGATTTTTACTTTTCAACATTGTCAGAGCTCCGATATTTCAGACAATCATGAATTTAATAAAAGCATTTTCCAAGTTTATCCTTATATTTCGCTCTCATTTATTTTGTCCACCATTTACTTTATTTTACACAGCATTACTATTACATATCTTGATGATGAACCAACGACTGTAACTTGCAACAAGACAATGCGACAAACAGAAATAAATACTGAAGAGGATGAAATACCAGAAGAGGTTGTGAAATAGGTCGAAAATTTTGAGAACAGACCTATGTTCCATTTAGACGAAAACGAGGTCATTAATCTGGAAGAAGCAGAAAATACCAAGGAAACAATTCAGTGTGCACTTGTCACCTTCAGAAAAGGAAGAATAAACAGAATTTTTGAAAGAGTATGAGGACATATTCGCCTGGTCGTATGATGATATGACGGCCTCAGCACATCCATTGTAGCTCACAAGTTGCCAACAGATCCGACATGCCCACCGGTCTAGCAGAAACTCAGAAAATTCAAGCCAGACATGAGTTTGAAAATCAAAGAAGAAGTCACCAAGCAAGTCAAAGCCAGGGTTCTCAGAGTAGTGGAGTATCCAACATGGTTAGCCAACATTGTGCCAGTGCTGAAGAAGGATGGGAAGGTTAGGGTCTGTGTCGACTACCGGGATCTCAGCCGGGCCAGTCCTAAAGACGACTTTCCTTTGCCAAATATACACATACTGATAGACAAATGTGCCAAGCATGAGCTGCAGTCATTTGTCAATTGTTCTGCTGGGTACCATCAGATATGGATGGACGAAGAGGATGCAGAGAAAATGGCGTTAATCAACCCGTGTGGAATATATTGTTACAGAATGATGCCTTTCGGTATGTAGAATGCTGGTGCTACTTACATGAGAGCCATGACCACAATGTTTCATGATATGATACACAAGAAGATCGAGGTATACATGGACGACTCATTAAATCCAGAAAAGCTACAGATCACATGGAAGATTTGAGAAAATTCTTCAACAGATTGAGAAGATACAACATGAGACTGAACCCCGCCAAGTGTGCATTCGGGGTCTCGGCTGGAAAACTATTGGGTTTCATTGTGAGTTTCCGAGGAATAGAACTAGAGCCGTCAAAGGTCAAAGCCATTCAAGAGTTGCCACCGCCAAAGAACAAGAAATAGGTAATGAGTTTTCTGGGGAGGCTCAACTATATCAGCCGATTCATAGGTCAGTCCACTATTATTTGTGAGCCCGTTTTCAAGATGCTAAAGAAAGATGCTGCCACTAAATGGACTGATGATTGTCAAAAAGCTTTCGACAGAATCAAGGAATACTTGTCAACACCGCCCGTCTTGGTTCTATCTGAGCCCGGGAGACCTTTATTGCTTTATCTCACTGTTTTGGATGGGGCATTCGGTTGCATATTAGGCAACATGATGAAACGGGCAGAAAGGAGCAAGCTATCTACTACCTCAATAAGAAATTTACCCCGTACGAGGCTCGGTATTCCTTACAAGAGTGCACATGTTGTGCTTTGAATTGGGTAGCTCAGAAATTGAGACATTATTTCTGTGCTTACACTACTCGCCTCATATCAAGGATGGATCCATTAAAGTATATTTTCTAATAGCCCATACCCAGTGGCAAGCACGCCAAGTTAAAAATTTTATTAAGCAAATTCGACATTGTCTATGTCATCCAGAAGGCAGTTAAAGGATAAACTTTGGCAGATCACCTCGCCAAAAATCCTGTAGGAGGGGAATACGAACCACTAAAAATGTATTTTCCCGACGAGGAGGTAGATTTCGTAGGAGAAGACATTGCAGAGTACTATGATGGTAGGAGGATGCTTTTCGATGGTGCCGAAAACTTCAAAGGAGTGGGTATATGAGCGGTTTTGGCATCAGAAACTGGTCAGCATTACCCGGTGTCAGCCAAGCTCAGATTCCCATGTACCAACAATATGGCCGAGTACAAAGCCTGCATCTTGGGGATTAAACTGGCCATTTACATGAACATTCAGGAAGTGCTAGTTATGGGAGATTCGGACCTACTCATACATCAGGTCCTAGAAGAATGGGCAACCAAAAATTCCAAGATACTACCCTATCTACACCATGTGCAGGAGTTGAGAAAAAAGATTCAGAAAGACGGAGTTCCAGCATGTTCCTAGAACACAGAACGAGTTCGCCGATACTTTAGCCACTTTATCATCCATGATCAAACATCCGGATTCAAATTTTATTGATCCTATTCCGGTCAAGATTCATGACCAGCCAGCTTATTATGCTCATGTCGAGGAGGAAACCGACGGGAAACCTTGGTTCCACGATATCAGGGAATACCTGACAACGGGAGGTTACCCAAATCTTGCCAATGCGACTCACAAACGAACACTTCGGAGGTTGTCCAAAAATTGTTTTTACAGCGGATGAATTATGTATAGGAGGACTTCTGATTTGGGACTATTAAGGTGTGTCGAGGCAATCAGACTATTGGAGGAAGTACATGCCGAGACTTGTGGACCGCATGTGAACAGTTTTGTTCTAGAAAAGAAGATACTCCGAGCAAGGTATTTTTGGATGACTATGGAGACGGACTGCATTAAATATGTCCGAAAATGCCACCGATGTCAAGTACATGCAGATATGATAAAGGTGCCTCCAAATGAGCTTACTGCAACAAGCTCACCATGGCCGTTCGCCACTTGGGGAATGGAGATCATTGGACCAATTGAGCCAGCCGCGTCAAATGGGCACAGGTTCTTCCTAGTGGAAATCGATTACTTTACCAAATGGTTCAAAGCAACATCATACAAGGTAGAGGTGGTCGCAGATTTCGTCAGAGATCGTATGGTTTGCCGGTTCAGGGTTCCAGAATCAATCATCACCGACAATGGCTCTAACCTCACCAGCGACCTAATGAAAGCAATGTGTGAAACATTCAAAATCAGACATAAGAACTCTATAGCTTACAGACCTCAGATGAAAGGAGCTGTAGAAGCAGCCAATAAGAACATCAAGAAGATACTAAGGAAAATGATTGAAAAGCACAAGCAGTGGCATGATAAACTGTCGTTCACTTTATTGGGTTACCGTACCATGGTCCAAACATCAACCAGGGCCACTCCTTACATATTGTTTTATGGAACAGAGGCGGTTATTCCCTCTGAGGTAGAAATCCCATCCTTAAGGGTCATAAAAGAAGCCGAATTAGATGATGCGGAATGGATCAAAAGTCGCTATGAGCAGTTATCCCTCATCGACGGAAAGAGAATGAACGCTGTCTGTCACGGTCAGATATATCAGAACAGAATGTCCAATGCCTTCGACAAGAGAATTCGACTAAGGACGTTTACACCAGGGCAGCTGGTGTTGAAGAAGATATTCCCAATCAAGATGAAGCCAAAGGAAATTCTCCCAATTGGCAGGGTCCGTACATGGTTCACCGGGTTCTGACTGGAGGAGCCCTCATCCTTGCAGAAATGGATGGAGAAGTTTGGCCAAAAACAATCAACTCAGATGCCGTGAAAAGGTACTACATTTGATCATTATGCTTTTTCCTGATGTAATTTGAACTACGCCTGACCTGATTCCAGTTTAAGAGGGGATACGTAGGCAGCCCTACGGGTTCGGTCACATTTTTAATAAAATTCCATTTTCCCACATTTGGAACTGGGGTAGAATTTTGAGGATGACCCTCAAAATTCCGAAGTCAATTTACCAAGTATTCGCATCAGCATCGACCTAGTAAACTGGGGCACAATTTTGAGGAAGACCCTCAAAATTCTAAGGATTCCGTTTTCAGTCATTAAGCACCGCCATCAAAATCGCCAACCTAGTAAACTGGGGCAGAATTTTGAGGAGGACCCTCAAAATTTCGGAACAAGCAAGGTTGTCGTGTCTTGAACCACGTTGCAGTTGTTGGTTCATCATAAAACAAAAACTATCTTTTTCTTTACTTATATATATACATTTTCATCATATTTGTCAAATTTTGCATTAAATCATTCGGATTAATATTATTGAGCCACGCTACCTCAAATGGAACAGGACATCACGAGCCGAGGGATACGAACTAACCTCCCCCTTTACAGAACTCACAATTTTTCTTTGGTTGAAGGAATTCAGGACATGAATGGACGGCGGATGTGCCTTAAGGACCGAAACTCCCGAAACCACTACTTACTTCGCAGAAAGTTTACTACCTGCATCAAACATTTCCCCAGGAACCATGACAATGCAATCATCTAACCAGCTAAAAAAATCATTACTATCTCCTCCTTTACGTTTTCGCATTGCATAAGGCTATTCTCCGCATTTCGAGACTAAGCTCTGTCTCCATCTTGCATCTTTGCATAAGGCTATTCTCTACCTTCCGAGGTTAAGATCTACCTCCATCCCGCATAAGGCTATTTTCTGCCTTTTGAGACAAAGCTCTATCTCCATCCTGCATTGCATAAGGCTATTCTCTCCCTTTCGAGGTTAAGCTCTAACTCCATCCTACATAAGGATATTCTCTTCCTTTCGAGACTAAGCTCTGTCTCCATCCTGCATAAGGCAATTCGCTGCCTTTCGAGACTAAACTTTGTCTCCATCTTGCATTTTGCATAAGGCTATTGTTCGCCTTTCGAGGTTAAACTCTACCTCCATTTGTTATAATTATCTTCCTGCACATCCCTTTCCCCAAAACCCCTATAGTTTAACTATGTTCTGTTTTTGTGCAAATGCTTTCATGTTTGATCCCTCTCCCTGACCCCTTTTGTATGGGAGTGTTGTTTTAGACTAGAGTGGTACCCTATTGCCACCTCTAGTTTAGAATCAGGTTGTTCTCAACCTATACTCAAAGCAATCCCACTCCATTAACCACCCCATTTATGTGTTGAGCCTGACCCATGCCTGGTGGTTCCCTAATCACCATCCAGACCTGAGTCTGATTTTCTCAAGTCTGCTCTCTATGTGTTTGAGCCAGTAAAGGGTCAGGGGTGTGCCTGTCTTACCAATGGCTGGGTATAACCACCCCTTACTTGGATTTTTCCCTCAAATCCCATTCAGCTTTACACTCATTCTTAGTCTCCCTTAAGTTCTGCCCCCCTTTGGCAAGCCATGCCTGGGACCCTTGAGCTGCCTCTGATCTTGGATGCCTTGGGGCTGGTACTTCCACAATGCATTATTTTGTTACTCTAAGCTATTCAGGGTGTTAAGCACAACCGGGATCCTTGAGATTCCTTGTAACTCTGAAAACACCTTGAGTATGAGAAATCCGTGGAATATGGAGCCTGGAATTGGTGAAATGCATATGTTGGAAATTAAGGTTGCTTCGAGACTCCCCGAGCCTGTCGTAGTTCTGATGCATTTTATTTTCTTTAGTCCTTTATTTCAAGTTCTGTAATAATTTTGTTAAAATATTTAGGGATATTAGTGAAAGGGTGTGGGAAGGGCTTTACTATTTCTGCACAAGTCAAATGATAGAAACCATGTTCATAGGGTTCTACGCTTAAATCACTTAGAAAGCATGCCTGTAGGACTTTCACATTTGTAATCAAATGCATATAGAAATCTTGCCTATATGACTT
This sequence comes from Nicotiana benthamiana, assembly GCA_034376525.1. Taxonomy (NCBI): domain Eukaryota; kingdom Viridiplantae; phylum Streptophyta; class Magnoliopsida; order Solanales; family Solanaceae; genus Nicotiana; species Nicotiana benthamiana. Next base: position 28,051,277 of record CM067333.1, on the reverse strand, counting down.
CTATATTTTTGTAATCAAATGCATATAGAAATCCCGCCTATAAGACTTGCATACGCAATAGGCAAGATGTAGGGTTAAACGCTCAATTATCCATCAATTCCTTAATGACTTTTAAAATAATAAGCACAGACATCATGCCTATAGGGTTAACCACCAACTCGTCTTATTCGCTTAATCAATAACAGTCAGCCATATGAGCTTTAATGTCTTTCTAAGAAAATAGCATTTTTCGCAAACTGTTAGCTATGCATGCCTGTTAACATCTCAAGTCTGTGTTTTTCCTACCTTTCAAAACAAATTCTGCCCAAATGATTTTCATTCTTTGAAACAGTCTTTGAAATAAAGTTCTGGCCAAAGTATTTTCTCAGAAACAATCTTTTAAAATAGTCTGCCTGCTTAAATGCTTTTGTTTTACTTCTGCATAAAACCATCCTGCCTCGACATTTATTCAGTTTTCAAAACAGTCGTGTAACTCGCTTTTTTCTCAAATATGCTCGTCTTTCTGAAACTTTTCTGTACATTTTATTTATACTGTCCACTGCTTTTTCATATCTCTTATTTCTTCTACTGCTTCTAAGACTCCCATGCCTTTTTTTAGAACAACTCCTGATAACATGCCCGGGGAGCTCGAAGTGGGCTTTCTATCCAGCTTTATGTGTTTAACTAATCCATTCGCGATTTGCTTTAATATTAAGATCAAATCAGTATTTGTAAGTCATGCTAGACTAATTGCTGTTATGGCTTACGGGGTTTATATGAGCCTTTTAATGTCTGATTTGTATACCTTTATATGCTATTTGTTTTGATTGACGCTTAGTATTTTTACCTTCGAAAACTCCATATATTTCCTATCTTTCTCTCCCCCTTTCTTAAGATTAGAAGTCCTAGTACCCCGAGACTAATAGGTTAGGATGGGTACTAGCATGCCATAAGTAACGAGACCAAACGCGCTTAATACCTTAAAGGGGTAGGAAGTGTAGAATATGGAGATGATAACGATAGAATAGTATCATAAAGTGACCCCTCTTTGGGAATATGTGCGGATATTGTATCGAATGATCCATATTGTAATCAAATCCCGGACCTCTTTCTCTTTTGCATGCTTTATTTAAGGTTTTTTTTCTAAAAGTAACGCTTTTCAAATTAACTCTCCCTTCTTCTTTTGTTTATATTATTCCTTTCCCCTCTTCAAAATTCTCAAGTTGTTCGAATGCTTATATGCAAACCTTACTTGTTTATTTGCCTTGTTTCCCACTAAGGTCACAATTAGCACGGCCGGGAACCACACTAGTGGATCTTGAGGGGTGCCTAACACCTTCCCCTTGAGATGATATCAAGCCCTTACCCGAACTCTGGTTTTCCTTCGAAAAAATACTCTCTTCTTCTTAAAAGTATCCTAATGCACAATAATCATTAGGTGGCGAATCTTAACCTTCCAATACCCTATTCCCAAATGGGAATAAGAGTTGTTTTGTCCATAATATCGTAAACTCGATTTCGCTTCTTTTAGTAGGGAAAAAGGGGGCATCAACAGGAACCATGCCTTTGCCACAAATATCTGACATCGAATGGCTCAAATCTATTCAATTCAATTATATATCGTAAATAATATTGCAAACAACTGATTCCACTATTAAATTCAAATCTCGGGTGCCAATATAGGTAAAATAACCAAAACGCCCCTCGGGCCAACATCTTAGAATTGAATAACTTTTACATTTTCAGAACCCTCGTACTCTCGCGAGTCTAATCATATAAAAATCTCCCAAATCAGAGGTCAAATGGCCACTCAAAATCCAATAGTTGGTCTAAGAAGTTTTACCCAATTTTAATGCAAAAATCCAAAATTAAGGATTTTGTGATTAGATTAGTGTGTTTTAAGCATAAGGGAGTAGAGAATCATTACCCAGTAGATTCCTTTGAAAAACCTTCGAAATTGCTCCCAAATTCGAGCTCCCAAACTTGTATTTTGAAGAAAATGGCAAACCCTCGGATTTTGAAATGTTAAGTACTGTTCAGAATCATAAAGCATCGCGAACGCAAAGAGGAGCTCGCGTTCGCGAAGAAGGAAAAATTAAGTGACCAAAAATTTCCTTTTGCAATCGCGAAGGTAGGACAAAGAACGCGAAGGCCTGGGGGGCTATGCGAACGCGACGCAGCGAATGTGAACGCGAAACCGTTAAGGAAATTAGTGAATCTTCACGGACGCGTGGGTCTAAATGCGAATGTGAAGAAGGGCCTAGTCCTCCTCCAGAATTACTCAATGCGAACGCATGGAGGAGGATGCGAACACGAATAAGGGGAGAGCTTCTTCTACGCGAATGCGATAGGTTCTTCGCGAACGCGAAGAAGAAAGTCAGACCTGCAACAACTGAGAATTTCTACAGCACTTTCAATCTCCCAATTGCTCCGTTAAGCACCTGAAACACACCTGAGGCCCTTGGAACCTCAACCAAACCTACGGACATATCCCATATCATCATTCTAACTTGTAACAATCCTTAAACCACCTAAAACAACACCGGAAACTCGAATTAATCAGTGATTTGAACCTAAGAACTTCAAAGTTCAACAAACTTTCTTTCGATCAAAAACCTAACCAAAACACGTATGATTGACGTGAAATTTTGTACGCACGTCCCAAATGACATGGCGGTGCTACAGAAACTTTCGAAATTCCATTCTGACCCTCAGATGAAAAATTCACTATCGGACTGGAAACTTCAAAAATTCAAACTTCGGCTTTCTAGCCTAAATGAGCTACGGACCTCCAAAATACATTCCAGATACGCTCCGAACCCTTAAATCAGCTAACAGAGCTAACAGAACCATCAAATTTACCATTTTTAAACTCATAAGCTCTTATTTAGGGACTAGTCCCAAAACAATCCAAAACCTTACACAGAATGTCTCGGCAAAAGAAAATAGCAGAAATGAACTTAGAGGAGGAAGTTAATGGGGGATTGGGCCATAAATTCGAAAAATTATCGGCCAGGTCGTTACATACTCTTACACTTAAACATTCGTTCGTGCTCGAATAAGCATAAAGAACATACCTGAAGTAGTGAAAAGATGAAGGTATCGGCTGCGCATATCTCGGTCGGTCTCCCAAGTTGCCTCCTCGGCCGACTGACCCCGCCACCGAACCTTTACTGGAGAAATATTCTTTGATCTCAAATTTCTGACCTGCCTGTCCAATATGGCCACTAGCTCCTCAACATAAGATAAATCCTTGTCCAACTGAACTCAGCTGAAATCCAACACGTGCGATGGGTCACCGTGATACCTCCGGAGCATTACAACAACAACAACCCAGTATAATCCCATAAATGGGGTCTAGGGAGAGTAATATGTACGCGGACCTTACCCCTACCTCGGGGGACAGAGAGGCTGTTTCCAGGAGACCCTCGGCTCAAGATATCAACAGGTGATGATAAGTTAGTACTATCTATAGAATCATACTAAAAATAACATAAAATACACAACACAACATAAAATAACGAAATAGTAGCAATATAAGAAATATGAAATAGATGAAAGGTATACTAATATCAAACAGAGAACTCCCTCTATCGGTAGCTGATCAGTAGCATCCTAGGATTACCTCATAACTAGCTAATCTCACTCTAATGCGCTGTGGAAATGTCCACAAACTTCCCCCCTAACCTACAACTTTAATGCTCGACCTCCACAATCTCCCATTGAAACATGAAATACTCGATGAACCCCGGCCAAACTGGGAGGTAAGGCAAGCTCATAAGCAACCTCTCTAACTCGCCTCAAAATCTCAAAAGTGCAAATAAAACTCGGACTCAACTTCCCTTTCTTCCCAAATCTCATGATGCCATTCAGAGACGAGACTCGAAGCAGAACCCGCTCACCGACCATATATGAAACATCACGAACCTTCTGGTTCGCGTAACTCTTATGTCTGGATTGGGTTGTACAGTGTCTGTCCTGAATCACCTTGACCTTCTCTACCTCATCCTGAACCAAATCAGTGCTCAATAGCCTGGCCTTATCTGGCTCAAACCAACCCACCGGGGATCTGCATCTCCTACCATATAGAGCTTCATACGGCGCCATCTGAATGCAGGACTGATGACTATTGTTGTAAGCAAACTCTTCCAGTAGCAAGAACTGATCCCAAGACCCTCCAAACTAAATCATGCACGCACGGAGCATATCCTCAAGAATCTTAATGGTGCGCTCGGACTGTCCGTCCGTCTGGGGGTGAAATGTTGTGCTCATCGTCACCCGAGTATATAACTCCTGTTGAATGGCTCTCCATAACCGCGATGTAAACTGAGTACCTATGTCAGAAATAATAGAAACTGGATGTCGTGCAAGTGGACAATCTCCTTGATATAAATCTCTGCCAACCACTCTGATGAATAAGTAGTACACACAGGAATGAAGTGAGCGGACTTGGTCAGCCGATCTACAACAACCCAAAATTTAACTTCTTTGCAGTCTGAGGAAGTCCAACTATAAAATCCATGGTGATCCTCTCCTAGTTCCGCTCCGGAATCTCGTTCTACTGAAGCAACCCATCCGGTCTCTGGTGCTCAGCCTTCAGCTGATCACAGTTGAGACATCTAGCTACAAAACCCTCTTTGTCCTTCTTCATCAGCCTCTACCAATAGTGCTTTCTCAAGTCCTGATACATCTTCGTGGCACCCAAATGGATGGAATACCGCGAACTATGAGCCTCTGTCAATATCAACTCCCGAATATAATCAACTTCGCGTACATAGATCCGAGCCTACATCCTTAATACCCCTTCATCTCCTATGTTCACATCCCTAGCGTCGACATGCTGAACCGTGTCCTTGAGGACAAGAAAATGAGGGTCATCATACTGCCACTCCTTGATACGATCGAACAATGAAGACCAAGAAACAACACAGGCTAGAACCCGACTGGGTTCCGAAAAATCCAATCTCACGAACTAACTGGCTAAGGCCTGAACATCCATCGCCATAGGTCTCTCTGAAGCTGGTTAACATGACAAACTTCCCAAACTCTCTGCCCGGCGACTCAAGGAATCGTCTACCACATTGTCCTTGCCCGAGTGATAAAGAATAGTAATATCATAATCCTTCAGTAACTCCAACCACCTACTGTGGCGCAAGTTTAGATCTTTTTGCTTGAACAAGTGCTATAAACTCCGATGATCCATGTAAATCTCACAAGACACGCCGTACAAATAATGACATCAGATCTTTAAGGCATGAACAATAGCAACTAACTTAAGGTCATGGACATCGTAATTCTGCTAATGTATCTTCAACTTTCTGGACGTGTAGGCAATCACCCTATCATCCTGCATCAACACCACTCCAAATCCAACCCGTGAGGCATCACAATAAACTGCATAAGACCCCGAACCAGTAGGCAATATCAAAATAAGAGTTGTAGTCAATGTTGTCTTGAGCTTCTGAAAGCTCACTCAAATATCATATAAATTTCTCCCAAATCGGAGGTCAAATACGCACTCAAAACCCAATAGTTTGGTCTAAGAAGTGTTTCCCAATTTTCATGCAAAAATCTAAAATTAAGGATGAATCTATGATTAGATTAATGGGTTTTAAGCATAAGGGAGTAGCGAATCGTTATCCAGAAGTTGCCTTTGAAAAACCTTTGGAATTGCTCCCAAATCCGAGCTCCCAAACTTGTATTTTGAAGAAAATGACAAACCCTCAAATTTTGAAATGTTAGGTACTATTCAGACCCATAAAGTATCGTGAACGGGGAAAGAAGCTCGCGTTCGCGAAGAAGGAAAAATTAAGTGGCCCAAAATGCCCTTCGCGATCGCGAAGGTAGGACTGTGAACGCGAAGGCCTTGGGTCATGAGCTATGCGAACGCGATGCAGCAAACGCGTTGAGGAAATTAGTGAAGCTTCGCAAACGCATGGGTCTAAATGCGAACCGATGAAGGGCCTGGTCCTCTTCCAGAATTACTCTACACAAACGGGTGGAGGAGGACGCGAACGCGAAGAAGAGGAGAGCTACTGCTACACGAATATGTGGAGGAGGACGCGAACGTGAAGATGGGGAGAGCTACTGCTACACGAATGGGATGGGTTCTTCGCGATCGCGAAGAAGAAAGTCAGACCTACAACAGCTGAGAATTTCTGCAGCACTTTCCAACTCCAGATTGCTCCGTTAAGCACCCGAAACACACCTGATGCCCTCGGGACCTCAATCAAACCTACGGACATATCCCATATCATTATTCGAACTTGTACCAATTCTTAAACTACCTAAAATAATGCCGAAAACTCGAATTAATCAATGATTTGAACCTAAGAACTTCAAATTTCAACAAAACTCGCTCTCGATAAAAAAACCTAACCAAAACCACGTCCGATTGACCTGAAATTTTGCATGCACGTCCCAAATGACTTGACGGTGCTACAAAAACTTTTGGATTTCCATTTCGACCCTAGGATAAAAAATTCTCCATCGGACCGGAAACTTAAAAAATTCAAACTTCGACTTTCTAGCCTAAATGAGCTATGACCCTCCAAAATATATTCCAAGCATGCTCCCAACCCCGAAATTACCTAACGGAGCTGACGGAACCATCGGGTTTCCATTGCAAGACTGTCTCAACACTGTTCCGGTTACGAACCACTTTTCATTTCTTAAGCTTTTATTTAGGGACTAAGTGTCCCAAAACACTACGAATCCTAACACCGAATTTCCCGACAAACCAAAATAGCAGAAATGAAATTAGAGGAGGCAGTTAATAGGGATAGGGGCTTAAATTCAAAAACGATCGGTTGGGTCGTTACAACCTGTCAGTGTTGGTGGTGATTGCTGAAAATCACAAAGGCCGTACTCAATTCAATTTATAAAGAGCTCTAAAAGACAACACTCTTGCAATCCAAGAGGATTGGATAGAATACCACATTATCTCCAAATCAGTATAAAATTACTGGTGTCATTTATTTTATCTCTCGTATTATACATTATTTACACTGTATAATCAACGCCCTGTATCTTGTTATTAGTGCATCATACTTATATATAAGTGGTAGGCTGTCTTTTTGAATTTTGTGACTTTTTCTTTATATAAGAAAATATTCCCTTTTTCCGCTGTGTTTTGCTTGTACTACATAGACAATATAATAGAAGGAAGATTGTATATCACATACTAAATATATAGTAAATCACGAAACAAAAAAAAAGGAAGATTGTTAAGCTCATCGTTGGAGAAGATAATTAATTGTAAGACAATTACGGATGGAATTGCTTGAATTGATTTTGACGTGCTTACCGTAGTAGAAGAATCATTTGGTTGGTACGATTTTGATATGGTATACAAAATTTTTAGCTGCCACAAATATAAATTAAAGTTTATTGCTAAGATTTTGCAAGGACTTTAAAATATTGTACACTTAGCATTTTTTGTATTTTGTATTAGGCACATAAAGAATAATCTTATTTGTTCTCTGTCTGTTGTCCATGAAAATGCAAACTACTCCCTCCGTTACACTTTTAAAGTTAAGCGGACTAATTTACACATGAATATAATTTCGATATAAAATTTATTATTACTTAAAAAAATATAAAAAATATTATAAATCACAATAATTAATAATTTCAAATATTTACAATATATTTGCAATTTTTTAACACTATAAATAGTAAGTAAATCGCGCGAACAAAATATTTTTGCAACATTAAAGGTGCTCAAGATATCGAAAAATATAATTATGCCAAATCAAACAGACTTAGAAAAAATTAATATGTTCTTTGATTTTTTCATTTCGGTGTTAAATTCTAAAAACACAATAATAATAGGGTAACATGAAGTTGGTAATGAGCTGTTATTTAGATTGTTTTTGTTGGATTAATACAAAAGAAAAATATCTGTTGCGTAGTAACATACAAAATTACGAACATCCAATATTAAAATTTTCTAAATTTTATCTGATCTGTGTTACATTGTCAAACTGTCAATGTAGTGAAAGTAGATCAACAGCAGAGATTTTGAGTTTTATACTCTACACAAGGTGCAAAATTGCCTATCATGGTGATATATTTTTAATAGTTTCAAGGTTTTATAAAGTAGAGAAATAACCCCATGTTATAAACTCCACCCAAAAAAATAAAATAAAATTCTACTATTATCTTTTTTGACATGAAATTTGGACGCGGTTGTTGCCTTGAGGTCATCTCTTAAGATGATTTGTGTGGTATATTGTTGGGGATGGTGAAGAATCCCTTACTTGAGAGTTGAGATCCACATTTACTGGAAAGACGAATAATATTGAGTAATATAAGAAGAATTGCTTAAGGAGAGTACAGCTCAATGGTGTTGGGTAGTTGTTGTTGAGAATACAGCTGAAGGGATTCTAAAGAGCAAAAAATCATTCAGCTTCTTCAAGTCGGATTGATATTTTGAGAATATAAAGTTTCTCAAACTAAACAAAAGTGTCACTAAAGTTGCAATTTATGAAAAGAATGGACCTTGGGCCTAACTCAACCCCAAAAGCTAGCTTATGAGGTGAGGATTGCCCAAGTCATATAAGGAGACCAAGGACCTCAAATCCTTCCGATGTGGGACAACTCAACACCCCCCTCACGTCCAGCGTGGACAACATAAATGGGGGCCCAACATCGATAACAATAATTGGGATGAGTCTGGCTCTGATATCATGAAAAGAATGGACCTTGGGCCTAACTCAACCCCAAAAGGTAGCTTATGAGGTGAGGATTGACCAAGCCATATAAGGAGATCAAGGACCTCAAATCCCTCCGACGTGGGACAACTCAACAATTTACGAAACTGAAACATCCAATTCCATTATGTCTTAAACGACTATTTCTCCGCCTGTATAGAACTCATGAAAACACTTGAACTGATTTTGACTCGAAAGATACTTTCAGCAGCATCAATGCCTGCAAAATATATGTAATGGGATTACTTAATTATTAAGCAAGAAAATATTCACCATCATAGAAAAGGAAATAAATTTAATTACCTCTTCCATTCCAACACTTACTAAATGCTCCTGCAGCACACCAACATCCTTGACATTAAACTTGTTGAGAAGTGTAATACACGAGATGGTGGACATGGGCTTAACTACCAAGTCGTCCGTCACCATGTATGTCACAACCTCCTTTACAAAACCCCCGGTTGCTGCCACATGACCTCCCTGCACCGCGGGTGGAGCAACATACGTCAAATGTTTGACTTGCTATATCGACAAGTAGGGCATAGAACACTAGGGTCAGCAGAAACAGTAAAGTGGCCACTATTCATGGAACAACAATAGAAACTCCTCTCAGGTGTCGCAATGTCATTAAGCAATAGAAAAGGAACTGAAGAGATATTCCCAACTGAAAATTTGGGGTTTAAAAGGATATCCTTGCCTTGGTTCGACTGAATATATGTTTCATTCAGATTTTCTACGCTTTCATAGAGGTTAGCCAAGCATCCATAATTCATTATATTCTTTTTTAGTAGCCGAATGACAGTGGCCACTGGCAGTGACAGAATGTGAAAAAGGAAATCGACACAGTCCTTTTCAGCCTCAGCAAATAGAACTTTACGAGCCTTGGTGTCAATCAAAAGCTTCATGCTCAATTTGGAATCAAAAGTAGCCACATTTTAGTTGTCAGAGGATGAAGATGGGTTTCAGAAATGCAAGTTCTGTTGAGATGAATGCCCAAGCATAAATGACATAGAGCTCTATATTCACTGTATATTTAATGTATATTCACGGTATACACTGTATATATGAGAGTTGGGCTGTGATGATTGTGGTTGGGCTGTAACTATCTGAGCCCGTTTTATTTTTACTCTTGGGCCGTCTGACCCGACCCAAGAGTGTTGTATGGCTGTGTATATACTAACATTTTGTACAGATATTTTAGTTAGTGATTCATTTTTTCTCTGGCTTTTTCCAGAGAGTTCCTTCACCTACCTCTTTTCTCTCACTGTGTTCTTCGTCATTTTTACCTTCAAACCAACATGTTCTCATGGTATCAGAGCCAGATGATCTTCAGATCCTTCTCAGTTATGTGTTATCGATCCCGTTTGAAGCTTTTGCAGAAGCTTTTTTTTATGGTTTCCGGTGAGAGATACTGTTCGTAGATGTTTCAACGAATGTTGAGCGGATAATCGGAATTTTCCTGTTATCCGAGGTTCCGATCCTGTATCAGTTGGTGTTTTGGGTAATTTTCCGGCATCCCTGGCTTTATCCCGACGATTCTTCAAATTCTAGGGTTTTCCGATTTTCGGACCTAGAGTTTTGATGTTATCCGATGACTTTATCTTCGCTTGATAGGCGCTTTGGGTAATTTTCCGGCGACCTTATTCTGGTGAGTTTCAGAACCTACGGTTTCTGGTGTTGGACCTAGGGTTTTATCTGTTGATTGAAGGCCGATCTTCTCCGGTCGCGAAGAAGGAGGGTAACTCTGTCCTTATTTTGAGTATTGTATGCTTTGTATGTGAATTCTGGTTGCGTTACATTTTGCTTACCGAAATTGTTTCCTTTTCAAACTGGTTCGTTAATCATGGCTTCTAATACGAATGCTAGTACCTCCTTAGTGGACTCTACCAGCCCCCTTTTTGTTTACTCCTCTGATGTTCCTGGGGTCTCTCTTGTGCCCACTCCCTTCTCGGGCAGTGGTTATGGGGGTTGGAGGAGGAAAATGAGTGTCGCGTTATCTGCTAAAAACAAAATTGGTTTTGTTGATGGCACATGTTCCCGGCCAGTCACTAATGTGACTCAACAAAGGTTATGGGACAGATGCAATACTATGGTGATTTCCTGGTTAACTGCCTCCCTCTCCCCTCAAATCTGATACTGCACAAAGTATATGGTCCCAACTTCAGTCCAGATATGCCACTGCAAACAGGACCAAAATTTTTGAATTGAAAAGAGAGCTTTCTCACACCTCTCAAGGTCCTTAGATGTAGCTTCATATTTTAATAAATTCAAAGGTCTGTGGGATGAATTAGAATCAATGTGTGCCAATCATGGGCAAAGATGTGTTTGTGCTGCCAAAGATGGTATAATACAGGAAAATGATGAAAATAAGGTATTTCAATTTTTAATGGGCCTTAATGAAGCATACATGGGGGCAAGGAGTAACCTATAGATGATGCAGCCACCTCCAACCCTTGACAGTGTCTATAATATGGTCCTCAATGATGAGAAGTAGAGACAAGTCCAGTCACCTTCTCAGTTTAATCCAGACTCTATGTCTTTCAATGTCCACACTAATAGACATTCAGTTGGATTCAATAAGGCCACAGTGCCTAATCCTTCTCCTCCTTTCAGACAAAGAGTCAATTTTGACCAAGCTAGAGGGCCATTATTCTGTAGATACTGCAAAAAATCAAAGCACTTAATTGATAAGTGTTTCAAGATTCATGGGTATCCACAAAGTACAACATTTAACAAGGGTAGGAGAACTGGTGCTGCTCATCTTACTGCTGGTGTGGATTTTCCTCCTTCTGAAGGACATGTATCTGTTACCCAAGGGAATCCTCCTCAAAGCCATCAATCTGATACAAACATAGATGGCCAGAGTTCTGTGATACCAGGGTTGAGCAGACAACAGTATGATCAATTGATGAGCTTATTACAACAGACCTAGTTAGGGGACTCCACTGCTCAGACTCCTCATCCCATGTATGCTGCTAACTTAGCTGGTACTATGCTAACTGAGAGCCCAATTTATGATTCCAAACTTTGCATGCTTACCCATATTAATTCTGTCACCTAGATCATAGATTCAGGTGCTTCTAATTATATGACACATGATAAACATTTACTCTTTATTATCACACCTTTAACTGTGCCCTATCTTGTGACTCTTCCAAATGGCTATAAAGTGAAAGTGACATGCACAGGTTGTTTTGCACTAACTCCATTCATTACCCTTCACAATGTGTTGCTGGTTCCTTCCTTTAAACACAACTTGATTTCTGTTCACAAGTTAGTGAAACAGTTGCATTGTGTAGTTTTGTTCACTGAAAATTCCTGCTTCCTCCACATGATACAGGACCCTTATCTGAGGAGGCATCTGGATCTTGTTAGAGAAGATGCTGGCTTATATAAACTGGCTTGGGTTCCACCTTCCCCTTCTTCTTCCATTAATTTTTCATCCACTTCTGTATGTTCTGTGTCTGCTTCTTGTAATGATGACAGATTGTCTGATAACAAGGCTATTAGCTTGCCCTCAAATGTACATGGATCCATCTGTAATAATGTTGTTACAACTAACATGAATTACATTTGGCATTTAAGACTTGCCCATACTACTTTTACAAATATGAGACACATTTCTGGTTTGCCTTTTCCATTTGCTTCTAAACAACCTTTCCCCTGTTCTGTCTGTCCTATGGAAACACAGACTGGACTCCCCTTTCCTGAAAGTTCTATAAGCTCCTCTAGACCTTTTCAACTAATTCATGTGGATACTTGGGGGCCTTATCATACTCCTACTTCTTCTGGTTGTAGATATTTCCTTACAATTGTTGATGATTTCTCTAGGGCAACCTGGACACACTTAATGGGATCTAAAAGCAATGCTTTTTCTTTGCTTAAGTCATTCCTGTGTTTGGTTAATACCCAATTTAATGCTGTGGTTCAAATTGTTAGAATTGACAATGCTTTAGAATTGGGGTCTAGCATTGAGGGTATTTATTTCTTTAGTAGCCAAGGGATTATTCATCAAACCACTTGCGCTCATTCTCCTCAATAGAATGGTGTTGTTGAAAGAAAGCATAGAACCCTCCTTGAAACATGTAGAGCTTTACTTTTCCAATCTGGACTACGTGTATCTTTCTGGGGGGACTGTTTGTTGACTGCCGCTTACCTCCTTAACAGAATACCATCCAAATTGCTTCACAATAAGTCTCCTAATCAAATTTTGTATGGGAAAGCTCCAACCTATTCTCACTTGAGAGCATTTGGGTGCCTTGCCTATGCTACTGGCCCAATTCCTCAAAGGGACAAGTTAAGGCCTAGAGCCATCTCTTGTGCTTTCCTGGGGTATCCCTTTGCAAAAAATGGCTATAAATTGTATGATCTTGCTTCCAAGAAATGTTTTGTTTCCAGGGATGTTATATTCCATGAAACCCGTTTTCCCTTTAAGACTGCATCATCTTCTGTTCATCTTTTTCCTTCATCCTTTCCTTTTGTTCCTCCTATAGAACTTTCCAATGATCCAGACCCTTCCATACCTATCTCCTCTCCTCTTCCTCCTACACCTGTTCCAGAACCTCCTTATATTGCTCCAGATTCTACTGCTCCAGCTCCCATTCATTCTTTCAATCCTGATATATCTCCTCCTGCCTTGGCCTCTTCCCCATCTATTCCTGCTCCCAGAAAATCTGAAAGATTGCATAATCCTCCCTCTTACCTTAAGGATTATGTCTGCCAACTTCCTGCCTTTTCTGGATCCTCTTCCTCTTCTTTGGAATATGAACCTTTATATTACTCTCAAGCTGCATCTGTTCCAGCATGGCAGGATGACATGAGAAAGGAGTTTGATGCTTTGGCTACAAACCATACTTGGGATATTGTTCCTCTTCTTCTTGGTAAGAAATCTATCGGCTGCAAATGGATCTATAAAATTAAATACAAGGCTGATGGCAGTGTTGAAAGGTATAAATCTTGGCTTGTTATCAGAGGTGATACTCAGGTTGAAGGTATTGATTTCACTGACACTTTTTCTCCTGTGGTTAAAATGTGCACTGTTAAGTGTCTTATTGCTATGGCTGTCAAAAATCATTGGAATTTATTTCAACTGGATGTCAATAATATTTTCTTACATGGTGATTTGGATGAGGAGGTTTATATGAAGCTCCCTCCAGGTTTGACACTTTCTGCTCCTGCTTCTGTTTTTGCCTCCTCTACCTCTGCTCCCCTTGTTTGCAAATTGAATAAATCCCTGTATGGGCTGAGATAGACATCCAGACAATGGTATGCCAAATTGTCTTCTGCCCTCTATTCCAGAGGTTATAGACACTCTTTGAATGATTATTCCTTATTCATCAAAGGTACACAGGGTCCCTTGTGATTGTAGCAGTCTATGTGGATGATATCATTCTTACTGGGGATGACCGTGATGAAATTTGTGCCCTGAAACTGTTTCTGGATGATCAGTTTAAAATTAAGGACCTAGGGTCTTTGCATTATTTTTTAGGCATAGAGATGTCAGTTGTTCCTGGTGGGATGATCCTTAATTAGCAGAAATATATCTCTGACCTACTGCATCAGTTTGATTGTGCCAGTATCTCTTCTGTTGTTTGTCCTTTGGACATTAATGCCAAACTTCATGCTGATTCTGGTGACCTTTTATCTTGTCCTGATCAGTATAGGAGCCTTGTTGGTAAGCTCTTATTTCTGACTCATACTAGGCCTGACATCTATTTTACTGTACAACATCTGAGTCAATTTCTGAAATGTCCCAGACTTCCACATATGACTGCTGCCCTCCATGTGTTTAGATACCTTAAAGGTACCTCCTCTTTGGGTCTCTTTTATTCTGACAGCAATGATTTCTCTGTTGTTGGTTATTCTGATAGTGACTGGGTTGCCTGCCCTGATACAAGTAGATCTGTTACTGGGTTTTGTAATGTTCTGGGTGGTTGCCTGATTAGTTGGTAATCTAAGAAGCAACCTGTGGTTTCTTTGTCTTCTGCTGAGGCTGAAAATAGGGCCCTCAGTAAGGTTGTTGCAGAATTATCTTGGCTGTCACGTTTATTTCTTGACTTGGGGTTTCTATTTCTCTTCCCTTTTTTGTGCTTTGTGATAGTCAGGCTGCTATTCACATAGCTCAGAATCCTATATTTCATGAACGGACTAAACACATTAAAATGGATTGTCATTTTGTTCGAGATCAGCTCTAGAATGGCCTCATCCAGCTGTTTCATGTTCCTACTTCTCGTCAACTGGCTGACCTCCTGACCAAGCCTTTGCCTGGCACTGTGCTTCATCCTTTGCTTCTCAAGTTGCAGGTGGTTTCCCCCTCCAACTTAAGGGGGGGGGGGGTGTTGAGATGAAGGATTATATGGCTTCCAAGCCCAAGCATAAATGACATAGAGCTCTATATTCACTGTATATTTAATATATATTCACGGTATACACTGTATATATGAGAGTTGGGCTGTGATGATTGTGGTTGGGCTGTAACTATCTGAGTCCGTTTTATTTTTACTCTTGGGCCGTCTGACCCAACCCAAGAGTGTTGTATGGCTGTGTATATACTAACATTTTGTACAGATATTTTAGTTAGTGATTCATTTTTTCTCTGGCTTCTTCCAAACAGGCTAAAAGGCTGAAGGCCAATTTATTTCGGCCCAAATTTTCCTTCATTAGACACAGTAAAAATGACGTGTATTAGCCACTAATTAAGGGTGTTTTTAATTTTTATCCATTAATTTTAATGCTCAGCAAAAATAGCCACTACTAATAGAAAAAAGACAATTTTACCATTTCCTCCTCTCTTTCGCGTTGCTTTAATCTTATTTCACCTTGCGTTGCATGTTGCTTCTAAATTTGTTAATTCTCGTAGCCTTCAACATCTGCAGTCCTTTTTTTTCATTGGATATTGTTCATTACCGCCTTTATTTATTGGAATCATTAATTCTGCATATATTTATTTTATCTCTTTTTTCTGCAATATATATTTCCTTTATTTCACAATGTAGTAGAGTTTCCCTAACTCATATTTGTCCAGTTGTGTGAATGTTCAAAGGTTTTCTTTCATCAAGTAAGGTACTATTTTATAATAAAAAATGGCATAAAACAGGTGCAAAAAAGACTTGTTTTTGTTTCTTTTGAGTTCAAAGATTAAATGTTAAGGACATGTTTAAGTTGACATGCAGGTTTAAAAGTTACGGACAAACAGACCTTAAATTTGACATACAGGTTCAAAAGATAAGGACAGTCCTAACTTATAGTTTCAAGTTTAAAACTTAAGAACAGTCAGTATTTAAGTAGTTTCACGTTCAAAACTTAAGGACTTTCTGTCCTTAACTTTGAGTTTCAGGTTAAAAGTTAAGAACATACAGTCCTTAACTTATAGTTTCAAGTTCAAAACTTAAGGACATGCAATCATTAAGTTATTGTTTCAAGTTTAATACTTAAGGACATGTCGTCCTTAACTCTGAGTTTAAAGTTCAAAAGTAAAGGACAGGCAGTCCTTAGCTTACAGTTACATGTTCAAAACTTAAGGACAAGCAGTACTTAACTTACAATTACACGTTCAAAAGTTAAGGACAAATGTCCTTAACTTTGACTTACAAGTTCAAAAGTTAATGACGCTTGGTTTTAAAGTTTGAGTTCCAAGTTCAAAAGTTAAGGACATGTAACCTTGAAGTCGTGAACTTAGAGTTCCAAGTTCAAAAGTCAAGGATATGTAGTTCTGAAGTTCTGAACTTAGTGTTTCAAGTTTAAAAGTTAAGGACATGTAGTCCTGAAGTCTTGAAGTTTAGGACATGAGAAGAATATTTTTGTCCGACCAGTTAAAGTTTATTAAATCAGCGGCTAAAAATTAAAGACTAAAGACATTTAAAACGCTGCCTTTAAAATAAAGTCATGAGCTGTTACTGGCTATGTCAAGACCACAAACAACTCAGCAAAAATCTTTTGTGGATAGCCCACAACTGAGCCCAAGTCCATTTCCCCTTTTGAACGTGTCTACAGAAGACGAAGTCAAATAAATATGTGTCACACATACAGATATATCGTGTTGACACGTGCTTTCCTCTTCCATGGCACACGCGTTCCTTTTCCTCTGATTTTCCATTTCCAAGCATTAGTGTAAGCGTTAATCACGAAAACATATCTATCGTTAAGACTGTGATCAATTAGAAGATGAGATACAAAAGCTAACATTAGGGGGAGAAAACTAGTAGTAATTACATTTCAGTGATGCCTTTATGACTCGGAATCCATTTATCGATAGTTCTTTTCATCTAAACAGAGAATGATGTGAACATATCCAACTCCTCGCTATTTTCTATTATCTCCATTTGCCCAAGTTCTTAATGTGTCTCATCGTAATATCAATAATTTGAATTTAATTCATTAAAGCAAGAGCTTAACTATAATTTGATAATAAATTCTCCCATATATTTCTCCAAAGAGAAAATTGGTAAGCCCAAAATGTAGCTGCTAATTTCCTTCTTTTCCGTAGATGTTTTTCCAAATATTTGACAATAATCTAACAATTTTGGAGCAGGGTTTCTTCAACAATATGCATTGTATGTCTGCATAATTGGGAAAGGGAAAAATACATACATATAAAGTAATCACAATCTAATGCTAAAAAATTGTTTAAAAAGCAATATCATCAATTATCATACACTTTAACCTTTTGTTTTCTTGATCCCTGTACAGTGACTGCGCCACCAACCGTGATGGTGATGACAAAAACCAGTAAATATATCTCTTTTAACTTTAACGACACATACCGAAAGAAGGTTATTAATTGTTGTGCTCATGTTATTAATTGTTGTGCTCATTGAATTCGTTTAAGTGCATACAATTGTTTTTGTTTATAGCTCGTATATGTTGTGCTTTATATCCCCTTTTCTAGAAATATTGGAGTGATTTAAATATTTGTTGGCAAGAAGATTGAAGAAACGAAGGTTTAACATAGGAGGTGCGATCAGAAATTATATGGGCAAATGGATACTTGGATTTCAAAAGCAAATCACAGCAATTTCACCTTTGCATACAGAGTTACAAGCAATACACGAGGGTCTACAAATTGCAAGTAAATACGGCCTCTTTTCATTTGAAGTAGAGACTGACTCGACGAAGACAATTAAAGCAATACAACAGGACCATCTAGTAATTACTAATATTATCTTTGCATGCAGATTATTAATGCATCACCGAAAGGACCTCCTCCTACGGTATAATTTTAGAGAAGGCAATCAAGTGGCACATATCCTAGCTAAAGACGCCACAGCTGAAAGCTATAAACGACTACATCCCCAGTGTCCAAAGCTCCATGCCATTCCTCCGTCCTTTTGTGTCGACGCAGTCAATCATGGAAGAAAATGAAACTTGTCTTTTTGTTAAATCTATATCTACTTATGCATGTAATAGGCTAAGAACCTTAGCCAATCAATATATTGCATCTGACAATCCACAAATGTGTGATATTTTTTCAATTATCTGTAACCGTGTAAATATTACCTAGTTTTTATAATATATCTACTGCTATTATAAAAAAAATTATTTTATTAAATTTGAAATGAGTTTGCGGGATTAAAATAATAAGCATTTGAAATAATAAAGGAAAATAAAATAGTGATACGACAACCAAATATATGGAAAAGTATTACAAAATAAGGAAATTTGCCGCAACCATTGTGAGATTACTAAATTTTTGGGAGCAAACAAATGGGAGAATTTAATATCTAACTACGGTTAAGAATTTTCAATAATTGAATGAATTCAATCCATTAATATTAAGATGAGACATATGTCACCCATGCAAAAAAAGAATTTTGGGAAATTGACATTGTGATGATCTAACCGGTCATTTTGAGTATTATAGTTCGTTCTCTCATTTACTGTTATACTTATGTGTGGATATGTGACTTGTCGAGATGTTTCGAAATGAATTGGGAAACTTAGTTCCAAGATTGAAAGCTTCAGTTGAAATAGTTGACCGGATGTTGACTTATGTGTAAACGACTTCAGAATATAATTTTGATAGTTCCAATAGCTTCGTGTGATGATTTTGGACTTATGAGTGTGTCCGGATATTTATTTGGAACTCCGTAGTCGAATTTGACTTGAAATAGCGTAAGTTGGAAAATTAGAAGCTTTAGAAATTGAGAAGTTTGACCGAGAGTTGACTTTGTGGTTATCGGGCTCCAATTTTGGTTTCGAAAATTTTAATAGGTCAATTATGTCATGTATGGCTTGTGTGCAAAATACGAGGTTAATCAAAATTAATTTTATAGGTTTCAACATCGTATATAGAAGTTGGAATTCGTTAGTTTTCATTAGGCTTGACTTGAGATGTGATTCGTGTTTCTAGTATTGTTTAATCTAATTTGAGGCATCGACAAAGTTCATTTCATGTTTTAGGACATGTTGGCATAATTGGTGAGCTCCCGAAGACCTCTGGTGGATTCCGGATGGTAAACGGATGAAAAATGGGACTCAGAGGACATCTAAATTTTTGACTTCGGTGTGATAGCGCATGCGAAAGTTTTGATTGCAGGTGAGAAGCCGCATGTGCGTACAAGCCATCGTAGAAGCGGCCAGGCATGGAGTGTGCAGTGCTCGCAGGTGCGAAGATTTGCACGCACCTGCGAGGTCGCAGGTACGAAGTGAAGAACACAGAAGCGGAAAGGGGAAAGGGGGCTGGCTTCGCATAAGCGACAATGTTGCTTGTAGAAGCGAGTCTGCAAGTGCAGAATTTTGGTCAGTGTAAGCGAAGAGAATCACATAAGTGGAGATTTTGCTTGCGCCTGCAAGGCTGCAAGTGTAACTAAGGTAATCGCAGATGCAAAAGGCGTTGGACAAAATTGTTAAGGTATGTCACTTGTGACAATTTTTAGTTGATAATATTGGATTATCACTGAATTTTCTGACTTGTTTACGTGTTTTTGAGGTGTAAATTGAGAATTTGGGGCTAGAGATTTAATAATAAAAATTTAGGATTTGGAGGTCAAGTTGATGTTGAAATTAGAAAATTTTGTTATGGTTGGACTGTGGTTTAGTAAGCTTTCGTATTTTGTAACTTTTGTCTGGTACCGAGACGCGTGGCGTGCCCCACTATTGAATTTTGAGTTGACTTTTCGGATTTTAAATTGGAAATTTAGCATTTTCTTGTGAAATTGATTTCTATAATTTGTGTTGCGTATATTGAATTATTTGTGACTAGATTCGAGGCGTTTGGAGGCTGAACCGCGGGGGAGAGGCTTATTGGAACAAAGAAGTTGCACGGTTTGAGGTAAGTAACACTTCTAAACTTGATCGTGAAGGTATAAATCCTCGAAACGTGATATATAATTGGTTTGGAGGTGACGCACATGCTGGGTGATGACTGTGTGCGTGTGCACCATAAAAACTATGACTTAATTGATTATATGGAGTTGCATAATCAAATAATCGTGTCATTATCCACATCTCCTCCACGTGTTAGAAATATTGAGCTGAGACTCGTGTTAAAATCATGCTTAGGCTATATGCTGATATTAGTAGGAACAACAAATGTAGTGTTGATGTTAAATTACTTGTTTAATTTAAAATTTTGTACTAAGTCGCATCTATCATTTGCATATCATATATCAGTGTCTGTTGCCATTTATTTATACATATCATCATATCGGGTTAGTTTTTATGACATTGTGATCCCGAGAGAGTGGAGATATTAATGATTGTATGAGGCGTATGGCTTGATTGTGAGTGATATTTATGGAATCGGGCTGCATGGCATATCATTTTCATTGATTTACTTTATTTGACTTATTATAGCGCTTGGGCTGGATCTGCCCCTCCGGAGTTTGCACACCCACAGTGAGCACAATTATAACTATTTATATTTGGGCTGGGTTTGCCCTATACAATACTGAATGGTTGACTGCCATTTACTATTTATATTGGGGGTTGGATCTGCCCCATGTAGTACTAAGTGATTGAGTACTCTGAGAGTATGAGTACGCGAGATGTTCAATGTATTACATCACATACGGCATGTACATTAGCATTTAGATACAGAAATGTCATATTCCTCATATCATTCAGACTTGGACTATTTAACCTGTTTGAACTTTAATTGTTAAACTTGAAAGCATGCCTACATTTCTGAACTGTTATTTCTATTATTAGAGTATATCTGTTGAGTTCGTCATGACTTTCAGCTCAAGGTTAGGCTTGTTACCTAATGAGTTGGTTGTACTCATACTACACCCTGCACATCATGTGCAGATCTAGGTACTTTCGGGTATGATAGCTGTTAATTTCGGAGCTTTTATCAGTTCAGAGATTTTCTAGGTAGCTGCTTTAGCATCTGCATGCCTTGGCTCTCATTCTTTTCAGTTATCATAGAGGACAGTAAAGACACGGTCGAGGAACTCGACCCCTGTGCAACTACATTGGGCACGACCTTTCGAACCCAAGTAAGTATCGTGAATTTTTATCTAACCATGTAGACTTGTTCTCTATTTCTCATTCAGATATGCCAGGGATACCACGGTAAATCGTTATCCACAAACTGAACGTTGATCTGCTACGCCCCCCCCCCCCCCCCCCGTGCGGAAAATGAGGAGAAAATTCAACACCCCCATTAACGAAGCTGTGAGTGAAGAAGTAGACAAACTACGTACTGGCAAATGGTTCCATCAGGGAATCCAAGTAACCTGAGTGGTTCGCCAACGTCGTTATGGTCAAGAAGAAAAATGGGAAGTGGCGAATGTGCGTGGATTTCACCGACCTAAACAAAGCATGCCCAAAAGATTCGTTCCCAGTGTTCCACATCGATCAACTAATGGACGCGACGGCCGGGCATGAACTATTGATCTTCCTAGATGCATATTCTGGCTACAATAAAATCATGATGGCCGAAGAAGAAGATCAGGAGAAGACGACCTTCATCATTCACCGTGGAACATACTGCTACAAAGTGATGTCCTTTGGGCTGAAAAATGCGAGAGCCACGTATCAAAGGTTGGTGACCGAGATGTTCAAGAAGCAACTTGGAAAAATAATAGAAGTCTGTATCGTAGACATGCTAGTAAATTCGTCCAGAAAGGAAGACCACCTCAACCATCTGAAGGAGGCCTTCGAAATATTGAGAAGATATAGGATGAAACTAAATCTCGAGAAATGCGCCTTCGGTGTGGCCTTGGGAAAGTTCTTGGGATTTCTCGTGTCGAAGAGGGGTATCGAAGTCAATCCAGATAATATCAAAGCAATAGACGCAATCCCGGAAGTACCAAGCAGCATATAACAGGTACAGAAGCTGACGAGTCGGATAACCTCCCTCTCCAGGTTAATCTCACGATCCTCCGATAGGTGCCATAAGCTCTTTAGCGTGTTAAGGAAATACCAGGGGCTTCAATGGAACAAGAATGCATTGAGGCCCTAACAAATCTGAAGGCGTACCTATCCTCGCCACCCCTTCTAGTCAAAGCAATCTCAGGAGAACCACTTCTTGTGTATCTAGCCGTGTCTGAGGTCGCCAACAGCGCTGTCCTGGTGCGCGACAACAAAGGTACGGAATCTCCCATCTATTATATTACCAGAACACTAGCAGACACTGAAACTCGGTACCCACACCTTGAGAACCTGGTGCTAGCACTAGTAGTAGATTCACGAAAGGTACGACCTTATTTTCAATGGCACCCCATCAAAGTGGTAAGGACCTTCCCGCTGAAGAGCGTCTTACACAAGCCTGAACTATCAGGCCGTCTCGCAAAATGGGCCATTGAGCTCAGCAAGCATGACATCTCGTACCTTCCAAGAAACGCCATTAAATCTCAAGTCCTAGCTGACTTTATAGCCGACTTCAGCGCATAAATCCTTCGGAAGGCAGAACTCGAGGCCCAACATGCCTCCCCTAGTAACGACCTATGGGTCCTTCACACTGATGGTGCCGCCAATGCATCAGGATTGGGACAGGGACTCGTCCTCGCGGTCCCCACGGGAAAAACAATTCGTCAGTCCATGCGATGCCCTGAAATGACTAAAAACGAGGCCAAGTATGAGCCGTTATTGCAGGTATGAAATTAGCCACGAAATATGGAGCCCGACGGATCCACCTCCATTGCGATTCTCAACTCGTGGTAAACCAGGTTACTGGGACTTACCAGATCAAAGAATAAAGGCTAAAAAAATACCAGACGGAAATCCGCAGGTTAATGGCCGCCTTCAATGAATGTCGCTTCGAACAAATCCTAAGGGCGCGGAACATCGAAGCGGACAGACTGGCAAACTAGGCATGACTACCAAAAATATCAGCAAGGACAGCGTGGTCACCCTCCTTCATTCAACCATTGACCACACTGAGGTATTTTCTTTAAGTCTAACCCAGACTGGCGTAACCGGTTCGTGTCCTACTTGCAGGACGAAACATTGCCGCACGACAAGAAAGAGGTGAAGGAACACCGTGTGCAAGCCGCCCGATACTGCCTGATCAACAATGACCTCTACAAGATGTTTGGCGGACCCCTGGCCAAATGCCTAGGCCCGCACCAAACAAGGCCAGTACTCGAAGAGGTACATGAGGGTCACTGTGGCAGCCATGCAGGTAGCCGCACCCTTGTACAGTGCGTCATACGTGCCGGCTACTACTGGCCTACCATGAATAAAGAAGCGACAGAATACGTTCGCCGATGTGAGCAATGCTAGAAATATGCCCCAATGATACGCTCGCCAGGAGAGTCCTACACTCAGTCACCTCTCCCTGGCTCTTCATCAAATAAGGAATAGACATAGTCGGCCCCCTACCCGCACAACGAGGAAAGGTACGATTTTTACTTGTTTTATATGACTATTTCTCTAAGTGGATGGAAGTAGGTGCGCACGCACAAATTTTTGAGTAATTTGAGACTTTTAAAATTTAGGTGTCCAAATCTCTTATGCCATAATTGAGAAATATCATTTTCCTCTGATTTTAATGCAAGATTCTCAATTGACATTTTCAGTGGAAAAGCCTTGTTTGGAGTCATTTTAATTTTGGCCACAACTTGATTATTTTTTTCATCAATAATTGTACTTTCATTTCCCACAAAATTAACTCTATAGCCTTTTTGTAATAACTGTCTCACACTTAATAAATTTTGTGTTAGGCCCGGTACATAAAGCACATCAGAAATAAACTTAGTCTTACCTCCCTTTACTTGAACTGCTATCACTCCCTTTCCTTCGACTTTGTGTGATTTTCCGTCTCCAAGCTTAACTTGAGAATTAACATCTTCATCCAATTTGACGAAGCTTTCTTTATTTCCTGTCATATGATTACTGCAACCACTATCCAAGTACCAAATATCCTTCACATTTAATTTAGCACTAAAGCAAGAATAGAAAACATTATCTCCTTCAGTAAAATTAGCTTCGTCATTTTTATTGTACCAACAGTCCTTTTGGGAGTGATTAGCATTTTTGCATTTTAAACACTTAAATCTGCAACTCTGAGTATTATGATTAGACTTTCCACAAATTCTACACTGGGAGGAAGACGTAACTTTATTATTCTTCTCATACCTTCCACGAGGGCCTTAATTGTAATCTCCAAATTTTCTTTCCTTGAAATTTCTGCTCCCATAATTGCTCTTTTGTTGAAAATTTTTCCTTCCTTCTTTATCCGTCTCTCCTCCTCTTTTATTTGAAATTGACACTTTAGATTGAAAAGCTTGTTCCACCTCTTGAGTTGAAAACCTGCTCATTCGTAGCTCATGTGTCTCCAAAGAAGCCATTAGTTCTTAAAAACTTAATGTAGATAAATCTTTAGATTCTTCGATAGCGGCAACAACATGATCCCATTTTGCGGGTTAACTCCTCAATATTTTTTCAACTATCTTCTTATCTTTAAGTTTATCCCCATAACTTCTAATTTGATTAACAATGAAAGTAACTCTATTAAAGAATTCTTTCATGGTTTCATCATTTTTCATTGCTAAATTATCAAATTTTCTCCATAAAGATTGAAGTTTATAGATATTACCTTAGAGGAGCCTTGAAATTCCTTCTGTAGAATACTCCAAGCTTCTTTTGAATTGGTGGCAGCCATAATACGAGGAAAGATAGTTTTATTTACCCCTTGTTGAATGAAGAGTAGTGCCCTTGCATCCTTCTTCTTATTTTCTTTAACCTCCTTTTGCTTTGCCGCCGTCCATGATGCTAGTGTTTTCGAGTCCTCGGGTGCATCATAGCTTCTTTCTACAAGCTCCCAA
The DNA here is from genome assembly GCA_034376525.1 of Nicotiana benthamiana. Classification (NCBI taxonomy): domain Eukaryota; kingdom Viridiplantae; phylum Streptophyta; class Magnoliopsida; order Solanales; family Solanaceae; genus Nicotiana; species Nicotiana benthamiana. The sequence goes on along the minus strand of CM067333.1, from coordinate 28,026,373 downwards.
AGGTCTTAAGAAATTAATAGAGTCTTCATTTGAAGGCTCCAATAATCATAGTTTTCTCCATCAAAAATAGGGACAAGATTTTGTGAATAGTTGAATAAAGATGATGAAGATTATTGTGTTGCCATGGTGGTTTGTAATGGAACACAAGGCTAAACTTGGCTCTGATACCAAATTTGTTGGAGAAGGAGAGTAATATTTAGAATGAGAAGGAAAGAGTTTAGGAAATGTAGAGAATTGGAATGGAGATAAAACTTTATATTGAAGAAGGCTTTTGTTATTTTATTGATTTCTTGATTACAAAATGAGTTACAACATCACATATTTATACTACTCCATGGAATGATCTAGATACTTGAATGATTATACAAGTTTATAGAATTCTCTAGATTGATGCCTATTAATTTTATTTGAGAAGTACCTAGTATCCTCCTAGAATTGTCTAGTTTAATACATTGATTTTTATGAAAGATTTTTCTAGCTAGTACAAGATGATTCTAGAACACCTCATGTTAATCAAGTTTAATCTTAACACTCCGTCCTTTTGTGTCGACGTAGTCAATCATGGAAGAAAATGAAACTTGTCTTTTTGTTAAATCTATATCTACTTATGCATGTAATAGGCTAAGAACCTTAGCCAATCAATATATTGCATATGACAATCCACAAATGTGTGATATTTTTTCAATTATCTGTAACCGTGTAAATATTACCTAGTTTTTATAATATATCTACTGCTATTATAAAAAAAAATTATTTTATTAAATTTGAAATGAGTTTGCGGGATTAAAATAATAAGCATTTGAAATAATAAAGGAAAATAAAATAGTGATACGACAACCAAATATATAGAAAAGCATAACAAAATAAGGAAATTTGCCGCAACCATTGTGAGATTACTAAATTTTTGGGAGCAAACAAATGGGAGAATTTAATATCTAACTACGGTTAAGAATTTTCATTAATTGAATGAATTCAATCCATTAATATTAAGATGAGACATATGTCACCCATGCAAAAAAAGAATTTTGGGAAATTGACATTGTGATGATCTAGCCGGTCATTTTGAGTATTATAGTTCGTTCTCTCATTTACTGTTATACTTATGTGTGGTTATGTGACTTGTCGAGATGTTTCGAAATGAATTGGGACACTTAGTTCCAAGATTGAAAGCTTCAGTTGAAATAGTTGACCGGATGTTGACTTATGTGTAAACGACTTTGGAATATAATTTTGATAGTTCCAATAGCTTCGTGTGATGATTTTGGACTTATGAGTGTGTCCGGATATTTATTTGGAACTCCGTAGTCGAATTTGACTTGAAATAGCGCAAGTTGGAAAATTAGAAGCTTTAGAAATTGAGAAGTTTGACCGAGAGTTGACTTTGTGGTTATCGGGCTCCAATTTTAGTTTCGAAAATTTTAATAGGTCAATTATGTCATTTATGGCTTGTGTGCAAAATACGAGGTCAATCAAAATTAATTTTATAGGTTTCAACATCGTATAGAGAAGTTGGAATTCGTTAGTTTTCATTAGGCTTGACTTGAGATGTGATTCGTGTTTCTAGTTTTGTTTAGTCTAATTTGAGGCATCGACTAAGTTCATTTCATGTTTTAGGACATGTTGGCATAAATGGTGAGCTCCCGAAGACCTCTGGTGGATTCCGGATGGTAAACGGATGAAAAATGGGACTCAGAGGACATCTAAATTTTGCCTTCGGTGTGATAGCGCATGCGAAAGTTTTGATTGCAGGTGAGAAGCCGCATGTGCGTACAAGCCATCGTAGAAGCGGCCAGGCGTGGAGTGTGCAGTGCTCGCACGTGCGAAGATTTGCACGCACCTGCGAGGTCGAAGGTACGAAGTGAAGAACACAGAAGCGGAAAGGGGAAAGGGGGCTGGCTTCGCATAAGCGACAATGTTGCTTGTAGAAGCGAGTCTGCAAGTGCGGAATTTTGGTCAGTGTAAGCGAAGAGAATCACATAAGTGGAGATTTTGCTTGCGCCTGCGAGGCTGCAAGTGTAACTAAGGTAATCGCAGATGCAAAAGGCGTTGGACAAAATTGTTAAGGTATGTCACTTGTGACAATTTTTAGTTGATAATATTGGATTATCACTGAATTTTCTGACTTGTTTACGTGATTTTGAGGTGTAAATTGAGAATTTGGGGCTAGAGATTTAATAATAAAAATTTAGGATTTGGAGGTCAAGTTGATGTTGAAATTAGAAAATTTTGTTATGGTTGGACTGTGGTTTAGTAAGCTTTCGTATTTTGTAACTTTTGTCGGGTATCGAGACGCGTGGCGTGCCCCACTATTGAATTTTGAGTTGACTTTTCGGATTTTAATTTGGAAATTTAGCATTTTCGTGTGAAATTGATTTCTATAATTTGTGTTGCGTATATTAAATTATTTGTGACTAGATTCGAGGCGTTTGGAGGCTGAACCGCGAGGGAAAGGCTTATTGGAACAAAGAAGTTGCACGGTTTGAGGTAAGTAACACTTCTAAACTTGATCGTGAAGGTATAAATCCCCGAAACGTGATATGTAATTGGTTTGGAGGTGACGCACATGCTGGGTGACGATTGTGTGCGCGTGCACCATTAAAACTGTGACTTAATTGATTATATGGAGTTGCATAATCAAATAATCGTGTCATTATCATGATCTCCTCCACGTGTTAGAAATATTGAGCTGAGACTCGTGTTAAAATCATGCTTAGGCTATATGCTGATATTAGTAGGAACAACAAAGGTAGTGTTGATGTTAAATTACTTGTTTAATTTACAATTTTGTACTAAGTCGAATCTATCATTTGCATATCATATATCAGTGTCTGTTGCCATTTATTTATACATATCATAATATCGGGTTAGTTTTCATGACATTGTGAGCCCGAGAGAGTGGAGATATTAATGATTGTATGAGGCGTATGACTTGATTGTGAGTGATATTTATGGGATCGGGCTGCATGGCATATCATTTTCATTGATTTACTTTATTTGACTTATTATAGCGCTTGGGCTGGATCTGCCCCTCCGGAGTTTGCACACCCACAGTGAGAACAATTATAACTATTTATATTTGGGCTGGGTTTGCCCTACACAATACTGAATGGTTGACTGCCATTTACTATTTATATTGGGGGTTGATCTGCCCCATGTAGTACTAAGTGATTGAGTACTCTGAGAGTATGAGTACGCAAGATGTTCAATGTATTACATCACATACGGCATGCACATTAGCATTTAGATACAGAAATGTCATATTCCTCATATCATTCAGACTTGGACTATTTAACCTGTTTGAACTTTAATTGTTAAACTTGAAAGCACGCCTACATTTCTGAACTGTTATTTCTATAATTAGAGTATATCTGTTGAGTTCGTCATGAATTTCAGCTCAAGGTTAGGCTTGTTACCTAATGAGTTGGTTGTACTCATACTACACCCTGCACATCATGTGCAGATCTAGGTACTTTCGGGTATGGTAGCTGTTAATTTCGGAGCTTTTATCAGTTCAGAGATTTTCGAGGTAGCTGCTTTAGTATCTGCATGCCTTGGCTCTCATTCTTTTCAGTTATCATAGAGGACAGTAAAGACACGGTCGAGGAACTCGACCCCTCTGCAGCTACATTGGGCACGACCTTTCGAACCCAAGTAAGTATCGTGAATTTTTATCTAACCATGTAGACTTGTTCTCTATTTCCCATTCAGATATGCCAGGGATACCACGGCAAATCATTATCCACAAACTGAACGTTGATCTGCTACGCCCCCCCCCCCCCCCCCCCGCGTGCGGCAAATGAGGAGAAAATTCAACACCCCCATTAACGAAGCTGTGAGTGAAGAAGTAGACAAACTACGTACTGGCAAATGGTTCCATCAGGGAATCCAAGTACCCTGAGTGGTTCGCCAACGTCGTTATGGTCAAGAAGAAAAATGGGAAGTGGCGAATGTGCGTGGATTTCACCGACCTAAACAAAGCATGCCCAAAAGATTCGTTCCCAGTGTTCCACATCGATTAACTAATGGACGCGACGGCCGGGCATGAACTATTGATCTTCCTAGATGCATATTCTGGCTACAATAAAATCATGATGGTCGAAGAAGAAGATCAGGAGAAGTCGACCTTCATCATTCACCGTGGAACATACTGCTACAAAGTGATGTCCTTCGGGCTCAAAAATGCGAGAGCCACGTATCAAAGGTTGGTGACCGAGATGTTCAAGAAGCAACTTGGAAAAATAATAGAAGTCTGTATCGAAGACATGCTAGTAAAGTCGTCCAGAAAGGAAGACCACCTCGACCATCTAAAAGAGGCCTTCGAAATATTGAGAAGATATAAGATGAAACTAAATCTCGAGAAATGCGCCTTCGGTGTGGCCTCGGGAAAGTTCTTGGGATTTCTCGTGTCGAAGAGGGGTATCAAAGTCAATCTAGATAATATCAAAGCAATAGACGCAATCTCGGAAGTACCAAGCAGCATAAAACAAGTACAGAAGCTGACGAGTCGGATAACCTCCCTCTCCAGGTTCATCTCACGATCCTCCGATAGGTGCCATAAGCTCTTTAGCGTGTTAAGGAAATACCAGGGGCTTCAATGGAACAAGAATGCATTGAGGCCCTAACAAATCTGAAGGCGTACCTATCCTCGCCACCCCTTCTAGTCAAAGCAATTTCAGGAGAACCACTTCTTGTGTACCTAGCCGTGTCTGAGGTCGCCAACAGCGCTGTCCTGGTGCGCGACAACAAAGGTACGGAATCTCCCATCTATTATATTAGCAGAACACTAGCAGACATTGAAACTCGAAACCCACACCTTGAGAACCTGGTGCTAGCACTAGTAGTAGATTCACGAAAGGTACGACCTTATTTTCAATGGCACCCCATCAAAGTGGTAAGGACCTTCCCGCTGAAGAGCGTCTTACACAAGCCTGAACTATCAGGCCGTCTCGCAAAATGGGCCATTGAGCTCAGCAAGCATGACATCTCGTACCTTCCAAGAAACGCCATTAAATCTCAAGTCCTAGCTGACTTTATAGCCGACTTCAGCGCATAAATCCTTCGGAAGGCAGAACTCGAGGCCCAACACGCCTCCCCTAGTAGCGACCTATGGGTCCTACACACTGATGGTGCTGCCAATGCATCAGGATTGGGACAGGGACTCGTCCTCGGGCTCCCCACGGGCAAAACAATTCGTCAGTCCATATGATGCCCTGAAATGACTAAAAACGAGGCCAAGTATGAGGCCGTTATTGCAGGTATGAAATTAGCCACGAAATATGGAGCCCGACGGATCCACCTCCATTGCAATTCTCAACTCGTGGTAAACCAGGTTACTGGGACTTACCAGATCAAAGAATAAAGGCTAAAACAAATACCAGACGGAAATCCGCAGGTTAATGGCCGCCTTCAATGAATGTCGCTTCGAACAAATCCTAAGGGCGCGGAACATCGAAGCGGACAGACTGGCAAACTAGGCACGACTACCAAAAATATCAACAAGGACAGCGTGGTCACCCTCCTTCATTCAACCATTGACCACACTGAGGTATTTTCTATAAGTCTAACCCAGACTGGCGCAACCGGTTCGTGTCCTACTTGCAGGACGAAACATTGCCGCACGACAAGAAAGAGGCGAAGGAACTCCGTGTGCAAGCCGCCCGATACTGCCTGATCAACAATGACCTCTACAAGATGTTTGGCGGACCCCTGGCCAAATGCCTAGGCCCGCACCAAACAAGGCCAGTACTCGAAGAGGTACATGAGGGTCACTGTGGCAGCCATGCAGGTAGCCGCACCCTTGTACGGTGCGTCATACATGCCGGCTACTACTGGCCTACCATGAATAAAGAAGCGACAGAATACGTTCGCCGATGTGAGCAATGCCAGAAATATGCCCCAATGATACGCCCGCCAGGAGAGTCCTACACTCAGTCACCTCTCCCTGGCTCTTCATCAAATAAGGAATAGACATAGTCGGCCCCCTACCCGCACGACAAGGAAAGGTACGATTTTTACTTGTTTTATATGACTATTTCTCTAAGTGGATGGAAGTAGGTGCGCATGCACAAATACGCGAACAGGAGGTCATCTCCTTCATATGGAAGAACATTATATGCCGCTTCGCCATTCCCAAAGAAATCAGTTGTGATGACGGACGACAGTTCATTGGTAAAAAAATGACTGAATTCTTCAAAAAATGGCGCATCAAAAGGATAGTCTCCACATCATACCACCCCACAACCAACGGTCAAGCAGAATCCTCCAACAAAACAATACTGAACGTACTGAAGAAGAAGCTTGAGGACGCCAAAGGGCTATGGCCCAAACTGCTACCCGAAGTGTTCTGGGTGCACAGGACCACACCCAAGTCCAGCATAGGGGAAACTCCATATTCATTGGTTTACGTAACCAATATGGTCATACTAGTTGAAGTCAGCGAGCCAAGCCTGAGGTATTCACAGTCTAGCGGAGCGGAAAACGACGTAAATAGGCTTCAAGACCTTGACGAAGCTGAGGAAATAAGAGAAATGGCCCACATAAGAACGATGGCCCAAAAACAGCAAGTCGAAAGGTACTATAACAAAAGAGCGAAAATAAGACCGCTCAAAGTAGGAGACTACGTCCTCAAAGCCAAGACATTGGCCTCCAATTACCCAAGTGAAGGAAAATTGGGCACAAACTGGGACAGACCCTATAAAATCACAGCAACAGCAAACAAAGAGGTATTCCAGCTAGAAACAATGGAAGGAAAAACACTCCAATACAACTGGAACGTCGCCCACCTTAAATGTTTTCATTTCTAAAAAGGCGTCCCCCAAGTCACACTCTTTTTCTCTCAACCAATTTTTGTCCCAATGGGGTTTTCTCGACGAGGGTTTTAACGAGGAAATGAAGGGAAAACTTGGAAATATTTGCGGAACAAGTGTATCACGTCAACCTCCCCATACGCTCTCAAGCCCGACCTGATACAGTTACTTGACCAGCGATATCTCCAAAATGTAAAAGGCTACGACAACCTTCATCTCCAATGTGCAAAAGGCTATGACCATCTCAAGTGAATGAAAAGGCTACAGCCATCTCCAGTGAATGAAAAGGCTTCGGCCATCTCCAATGAATGAAAAGGCTACGGCCACCTCCAACGAATGAAAAGGCTACGGCCACCTCCAACGAATGAAAAGGCTACGGCCACCTCTAATGAATGAAAAGGCTACGGCCACCTCCAATGAATGAAATGGCTAAGGCCATCAATATCATCATGGCTACGGCCAGTGATTCAACATGGCTATGGCCATCGCCGCTAACAGGCGACCCAATGTTGACTAGGACAGAACAAAAGACTCGACGATAGTCAAAGTCAACTACATGGCTAAGGCCATCAATATCATCATGGTTGAGGCTTGTGATTCAATATGGCTAAGGCCATCGTTGCTATTAGTCGACCCAATGTCGACTACGGCAGGACGAAAGACTCGACGATAGTCGAAGTCAACTACGTGGCTAAGGCCATCAATATCATCATGGCTAAGGCCAATGATTCAACATGGATAAGGCCATCTCACTAACAGTTGACCCAGTGTCGACTACGGCAGAACGAAAGACTCGACGACAGTCGAAGTGAACTACATGGCTAAGGCCATCAATATCATCATGGCTAAGCCTAGTGATTCAACATGGCTAAGGCCATCGCCACTAACAGTCGACCCAGTGTCGACTACGGCAGAACGAAAGACTCGACGACAATCAAAGTAATGCACATGGCTAACGCCATCAATATCATCGTGGATAAGGCCAGTGATTCAACATGGCTAAGGCCATCGCCACTAACAGTCGACCGAGTGTCGACTACTGCACGTCTATGGACTCGACGACAGTCGAAATCAATTACATTGCTAAGGCCATCGACATCTTCATGGCTAAGGCCATTCGATTCAACATGGCCAAGGCCTTCGCAGCCAAAAGTCGACCCAATGTCAACTACAACAGAACGAAAGGTTCAATGACAATCGTAGTCAATTACATGGCCAAGGCCATCGACATCCTCATGGCTAAAGCCATTCGAGTCAATTATATAGCCAATTCCATCGAAATTCTCATGGATAAAGCCATTCGAGTCAATTACATGGCTAAGGCCATCACCACTAACAGTCGACCCAAGGCCGACCGCAAATGAAAGATTCAACAACAGTCAAGATAAGCTCAAACTACAATTGCAAACACAACAGAAGTTCCAATGAACTAAAAGAAGGATAACAATGGGAAAAAAGCATGTACTATTATCTCAAAAAATATATGTTTATACACATGTCCAGCCTCAGAAAAAGGCCCCATGTAAAACTAAAAGAAAAAAGGTACAAATGCAAACCCTAGAACCCCCTGTTGCCCTGACCGGCACAACCACCACTCGGGCCATCACCACCTCCTGGCGGGTAGTCCCTAGAAATCCAAGAGGCAGACTCCAGGCGGTTAATATCTTCAGAGTTATATCATTCTCTAGCAGGCGAGTCAGAGAGGTAGCTGGCTGCCTCACGAGCAACCCGGGTTAGACTCCGCTGCCTTTCTTCTTCCGCCTCTGAGACCCGTCCAGATTCCAAGAGCCCTTCAAACATGACTAGCCAGGCATCATGGTACACCCACATGTCAGGAACATCCCGGCACTTAGCCTCCTGTGGAGCGGTCCACGCAAGGGCCTCGATCTCTTCTTCCTTAGCTTTGAGATCAGCAGTTAAGGCTGCAACGCGGGCCCAGAGTTCAGCAGCCTCCGCCGATAGTGCACGGCCTAGCTCTAACTCATCATCCTTCGCCCGAAGGAGAGCCTCCAACTCAGTGTTCTGGGCAACCGTGGCCACGAGCTTCTCATCCTCCCTCTCCAGCTCGGCTAGCCGCTTCTTTAATTGCTCCTCCATATGGGTAAGGCACTCGCGGAATAGCCTGAATTCAGGGTCATACTTGTACACATCAGGCAACGTTTGATGTTCCTCGAGAACCTGCTTGTACCTCTGCAACAATTTTTTATGGGCATCCGCCCTCTTCGCCAAGAGCCTCCCCCTCTCCACCTCCAAAACAAGAACGTGAAAAACATCAAAGGATGGACCAATATGCAGGCGGACTACCCCTGCAAACACCAATGGGAAAGAGAGTCAAATTTACCTGTAAGGACGCGCCTACTACCCTTTGGGACAGGCCCTTGTTGCTGATCTCTGCCAACACCTGGCCCTCGACACACGTACAAAGAAGGGTCATGTCCGCGACCGCCTCCTCGCAGTTCTCCAAAAGGTTATAGCCGCTAGGAATCACAATGCGGCGAGTAGACCTACCGGCCGTCATCTCAACACGAGCCGGAGAGCTCCTTCTTCTATCCATCCTCTTTGCGGGCGCAGTAGTCCCTGCTGCTGCGGTCGACGAGCCGTCCTCCAAGGCAGAAGGCGGGCAAGCCTCGACATCAGCCCTCCCCCGAGGAGAGGTCCTCCACAAGCGGATTGCATCAGCCATAAACAGCCGCCCCGACTCGCAACGAGGTAATTGCACCCTCTCCTCTTCAGTAGCTACCCTCTTGCCAGTGATCAGTCGGGGCCTCCTACTTTCAAGAGGCTCCTCATCTTCAGGAGCCACCTCCACAGGCTGCGGAGGCGACCCCAAAGGGAGCGCCTCATCACCGGAAGCGACCTCGGTCCCCCTCGCGGGTACGACCTTAGGTTCCACCACCAGAACCCCTTACGACGCCACTTTTGTCGTTATTTTGGCTGCCACCTTGGATATTGCTCCGGCGTAAATTCCTGCTGGGGGGCCGAGAGGGCGCTACTTTAGAGTGAACCCCCCGCAGGCACATCCTCCTCACTGAAGCCCGGCTCTACCCCAGACGGGCCGACATTAGTTCTCCTCCTCTTGGCCTTATTAGAAGTACCCCGACCTGTCAGGTAAAGGATATGTCAAGCAGAAGAACCCTCGAGTCAAGACAAAGAAAAAGGAAAGAACAATGGAAGACCGTTACGTGTCGGGCCGTACATGGAAATTGAGCCCAAGTGCGACACTCCTCTACATGTCGCATCATCCTCTCCACCCACGACCTAATGTCGTACGCACAGGAAAGGGATAAGCAATACAAAGGCATATGAGCTGCCACTGCAAACAACAGATAAAAGTGTTGTGAGAGGTTAAGCCGTTCTAACTAACAGCAATGAAGAAAACACAAAGGGATACTTACACTCCGGGTTCCACACCTCCAGAAACCCTTCGAGGTTAACCACTAGATGCTCCGTTCGGAGTAGAAGAATCTCTTCTAATAGCCATGGTTGGCCTTGTCGTCAGACTGTATCATGAAGCTCTTCTTGCCGCGGCATGTCAGATGCATCATCAAACCCCTCAGGTAAATGACATTGAACATTTGCAAAATGTGGTATATCGTGACCACATACCTGACATTCTCCGCGTGTGTGGTAAGTATCCTACGCACTTTCATCATGTAAGGGGGAGTTGAGCCGGGAACGCTCTAAAGAAGTGGCAAAGTTCCTTTGTTAGAGGGGTGAGCGAGAAACTGTATCCAATCCGGAATGAATACTCGTAGAACATGCAGAAACTAGGCCTGTGCACGTTGGCGTAGTCCTCTCCGGTGGGAACTATATCAACATGATCAGGGAACCCGTACGCCATCCTGAGGGCATCCAAGTGGGAGAGCGTCAATTCGCTGCGTTCCCAGGGTGGAGGTGAGCTTCTACGACAAAAGTTATTTCTTTTGCTCATATTTTACAGAAGGATGTTAGCCGCCGAATAGGAACAAGGGCATCTCCAACCTCCTCCACCTCACTATCGAGGAAAGGTGAAACTCTAGAAGGAGCATTATCTATGGAGGTTTGCTGCCTTGTTGACATTTTACCATGGTATAGTTTGCAGAAAAGAAGGTTTTTAATGATACAAAGTTTGATCTTTAGAAACAGCGGTTCTCAGGTAAAAGCAGTGTTTGTGGGAAAACAAGACGAAAACAAGAGAGAATTGTACTTCAAACGTTCGAGTGGTCAATCATTTTAAATTGCTCCGTTGTTTATAGAGGCGAGATACACGAAAATCGAAGCGACATCAATCAAAAGTTGTCCCGGGAAACCCAAACGTCATGTCAGGCCCTCATCCATCTCGGGAGCAAAATTAATGATGGCGCACATGACTGGTGATGTCACTCTAAAAAGGAGCCAAGCGTCAACGACTTTATATCGTTATATGAGCATAAATGCCCGTTCATTTAAGACGTCCATCGACCACGCCTCCAACGGACGGAGGGACTAACTGTATGGGGTAAAATCCGGCTCGCCCCGCTCCCATCTAAGCAGACACATCCTTCATGACAATGTCTTTCTCAAATTGGATCTCCTCAGGCAGGGACGACCCAAACAAGGACGCCCAGTCAACTAGGTAGATGAACGACGTCGTTTAAAGCTTGGCTTCCTTTGTACGAGGAAGCCATCAACTTTTGTACTTTTCCTTTGATTATTTCGAGGAAGGTCTCCTAATATATAAAGGGGACCTTCACCTTTATAATGGACATGTGCTTTACTCTGAGTAATGCTATCTCTCTACTTTCTCTCTCTACTATTATCAAGCAAACTATCTCTCTATTTTTCTCTTTGATACGTAATTCTCTATAACCTTGTGTACTTTCAGATCTATCACATTCTTGGCTAAGTAATCTCTTCTAGCAGTCATGATTTTTTATTACGATTTACCCAAAGACTTTTTTTTATTGTTTTTTTATCTTACAAGGTGTGTGAATCTTTCGAGCAAAAAACTTATTATTTTGTCTAAAAAATTTTGGGATTATTCTCTTAAATTTATTTATTATGTTTTTCAAACTTAAAGAATTTTGTGATTTATTGCGGATTGTCGGATTGCCTAGTAATAAAATAGGCTCCATCGCGACATGCTTATGTACTCAGTGACACCGGATCTTTGTGCAAATAGCCGCGGTATACATATATTATATACTGATTATACATACACATATATAGTTATGTGTTATACATCCGTTTAAGTGATTTAGTATACAAATATTTAAGTTTATTGTCCAAAATTGATTGACTGTACGGTCCGGAGTTGGAATTGTTACTATAATATTTGCAATGTAAACAACAACAACTACCCAGTGTAGTCCCACAAAGTGGGGTCTGGAAAATTGTCTTAGTGGGGTCTGGGGAGGGTAGTATGTACGCAGACCTTACCTCTACCCTGGGGTAGAGAGGTTGTTTCCAAATAGACCCTCGGCATCCTTCCATCCAAGAAATTCCCACCTTGCTCCTGGGACGACTCGAACTCACAACCTCTCGGTTAGAAGTAGGGGTTGCTTACCATCAGAGCAACCCCTCTTATCAAATATTTGTAATGTAAACATGATATTAAATTTAAATATGTATTATGGAGCATATTAAGTGCTTATCAATTGTAAAAGAAAACAGTAATTGATTGACTAAAGCCATCGCTTGGGGCAAAGTCTCTTTCATTTCTTCTGAACGAGTTTTGATAATCGTTTGTTCCAACTACAACTCACCAGAGTTCCTCTAATTTTCCATGTTACTCATTTTTCTAAACGCCCTTGTCTAAATAGAAAGAGCTTCGATATCAATTCAGTTACGTATATTTAATGCATTATGCGTACACAGCGGAAAACCAAAACCACAAAAAAATAAATATAAAACAGATCAACAGATTGACTAAACCTCACAACACATTTGTTGTGAAGAAGCATCCAATCTCCAGTTTGGGCATGAACCCAGGTAATATAAGAATATAAGAATTGACGCTTGTGTGGCTAAAAAGTTACGCAAATACTTAAATAGCTCTAAAATAAAAAAAAATAATATGGGCTAATCGGAATTAAGAGTAATATGAACTAGAGATTATAGTATGATTTAGATCTGTGATTATGGTATAGATAATTCGAGATATAAGAATAATTAGACAAGTACTGAGCTTTACACAAGTGAGAAAGATAGATAGTCTGATATATATAGAGAGAGAAGAGAGTTGTATATTTCTAATAAGAAAATACACATGAGTCTTTACAAAGGGAAGGTCTCATTTATATACTCAGAGACCTTCCTCGAAATAATCAAAGAAAAGTACAAGGGTTGGTGGCCTCAGTGTACGAGTGTTAGAGCTCGAAACGACGTCGCAGTGAGTCATGTCACTTGGTCCGTCTACTAATTGAGGCCGGCCTTACTCGAGTCGACCATAATTAGGTCGCTTTCTTCACCGAGGACGTATGTAGATAGCGTAGGAACGTGGGGAATCAAATTTGCCCAATACAGATTTTCCCTCCGTTTGTTGGGGACGTAGTCGAGAGACGTCCTCAACGAACGGACATACATGCTTGAACTTTTTGGAAATTTGGTTGTTCCTATGGATACCGCTGGAAAAGATGTGCCCATATATGAAGATGTTAAACCGTTCACATATTACCTCCTTTTGGGGGCTTCTTTTTTAAGATGACGTCATCGATCACATGCGTGATCATCACTTCTGCTCCCGAGACGGTTCAGGCTATGACATGACGTTTAGGTTTCCTGCACCGGTTTTCGAGTCATGCCTTTTCGATTTCCGTGTACCCTTTCTTCAAATAGTGGGAAAGTTGAACTTGATCCATCTTTCGAACCTTTTCTGAGAGTATTTCCCCAATTTTTTCCTTATCTTTTTCTGGTGCTCGTTGTTCTTTCTTCTCTGAAACTTTCGTTCTTAGGAATTGAACCTGCGACCATAAGCGCCTTTTTCTTATAACTTTTGTTATGGCTAAAAGTCGTCATGATGAAACCAGGACTAAGGACGATGCTCCCTCTAAGGCTTCATCATCTTCAGATGATGGGGAGGCCGAGCAAGTTCTCGTTCCACTATAAAAGGAGGGACTTTAAGAAAAAGTGTACACTCCCTCCTTGGGAGAACATTGATCTGATGTCGTCTCACTTGGCTGCCCTCAGGAAATCATATAATATTCCTAATTATGTCGAGATGGTCCCCGCTGATCTAAACCATGCCAATGTGCACAAGCCTGGGTACTGTGTATTTTACAAGTACGTCTTTCGAATCGGATATAGCCTCCCCCTTTATCCTTTGGCGAAAGAGCTCTGTCGCTGGTATAGGGCGTGTCCGGCCCAGCTTACTCCGTACACATTGAAGGTATGTAGGGTCCTTACCACCTACACAGAAAAGGCTAGGAAAGAGGTCATCGTTGATCACCTCCTACAAATGTTTAGTGCAAACTTTATGAGAGGCTCGATGCTCCAATTATGGAGTCGAGGAAAGAAGAGCTTTTGTCGCAGGTGGACGACAAGGCCAACCGCAAATTTTGGACAAGATTCTTCTATGTGCGTACCGAGCACCTTGTGTCCAAACATGAAGGGTTTCCAGAGGTGTGGAATGATGCATGTAAGTATTACTGTGCGTAACTTTTACTACGACAACCTCACCTTGCTGGTTTTTACTGTCGTAAACTTCCCTGTGCTTTCATGGAGTGATAGCTCGCCATCCTCGAAGGTCTGACGACATTAGGTCGTGGGTTCAAGCGTTGATACCGTTTGCAGAAAAATGTCTTTCCTGGCTTGAATTCCTTAGGCTCTATGGACTGGCACGTAACGGCCTTGCCAAATTTTTCCTTCTGTTATAGTTTGGGTGTTCCCCATAATTTTCTTGCCTGTCTCATACATGCTTTGGCAGGTCGGGACGCCTATAAAAAGGCGCAGAAGAAGAAGAAGAAAAGTGTGGTCGCCCCTTCTAGGGCGGTATATAACCTCGAGGAGGATATGATCCTCGTTGGTACGTGTAGGGGCAGCCTTTTGCCCCCCTCAAGACAAGCGTTCACATTAGAGGCGGCACCATAGATAACGTTTGAGGCAATGCTAGGGGACATACTTGAAACGACGCCTATGGAGATAACGGTGGCTGTTGCTGAGGTTGCCCCCATAGGGGCGACCTCTGCCTAAATGACTCCATCTGAGCCTGTCCTACTACGGAGGGGGACCGTGAAGAGGAGGTGACATTGGAGAGGAGGAGGCATAGAATTCATACCAGCAAGGCCATGGCCACTAAGACAGGGAAGGTTAAGCCATGCTGTCCTAAATCTAGGCCGATCTTTATGGCCAGGACATCCGCTCGGGGAGGTATGTTCTCAGGAGGGAGGCCACATAGAGAAGGATCGAAAGCGTGGACGTGGTGGTCCCGGGGGTCACCACGGAGGACGTGGGAAGAGGAGGTGGGTCCTTGGACCAGGTGGAAATGGTGGTCGGCCAGTCTTCTCGTCGCATAGTGATTCCAAGCCACTATAATTTTTTGGAGAATGGCGAGGAGGCAGCCACCAGTATGACACTCTTGTGTGCCGGCGCTGAGTGATCGACTCTGGCGGAACTCAGCGACAAGGTCTTGGCCCGAAGGGTAGCGGGTGCGGACTTGCAAGTATGCCTCTATCTTGATCGATGATCTTTCTTTTTCATTAGTGGAGGGTGATTTTTCTCGTACTTACTTTTTGGTTTCTTTTCTAGACTCTCATCTTAGAGGCGGAGAGGCGTTGATGCTAGAAGGAGAAGGTGGCTAATTATAACAGGCTGGTGCAGAAGTACAATAGGACACGTAAGGCGCATCAGACCTTGGCTGATATGTATATACAAGACCCTAACTTCAGGGTGGTCTGTGAGGGCCTCGTGCAATATGAGGAGCAGTTGAAGAAGCGGGTGGCTAAGCTGGAGAAGGTCGATGAACAACTCATGGCCGTTGTTGCTCGGACTACGGAAATGGAGGTCCTTCTTCAAGCTAAAGATAAAGAATTGCAGCTTGGCCGCGTAGTAGCGGAGGAGGCGGCAGAACTGCGCACCTGGGTTGCGGCCTTAGCGGCGGAATTGGACGCCAAAAAAGCCGAAGTTGAGGGCCTCAACCGAGCCCTTGCTCAGGCCGACGCATCTCGTGAGGAACACGAGATGTGGGTGTATGTGGAGGCTTGTCTGGTCGTGCTTGAAGATTTTTTGGCGGCTGGTGAGCGTTTGAGGCGAAGGTTGAGTGCCAATGCCAGTTGGTTAGGGTTGCTCGTTAAGCGGCCGACTACAGTCCTGAATTGCCGGCCCGGATGGGGGGCAACTCTGTAGACGTTAATCGTTTGGAATCCAGCTCTTGGATTTCCAAGGCGTACCCTCCTTGAAATGAGGACGGGCCACCTGAAGGCCAGACTGGGGGGTATAATTAGTGGACTTTAGGATCCTTGTAAATATGCCTGTAAATACTAACTTTTGTATCATGGGTGTTTGACCATTTTGATAAAGACATATGATTTTTGTTGTGAGTAATTTTTTCTATTCTTTTTGGCATGTTGTTGTATTTTTACCATAGCTGTGTAAAACTCGATAGCTGTAGCCGTGTAGGAATAATGGCTATAGCCGCGTAAACAACGGCCGTAGCCTTGTAAAATTCGACGTCCATAGCCGCGTAGAAGTGGTGGCCTTAGCCATATTAAATTTGATGACCTTAGTCGTTTAAACATGATGGCCCTATCCATGCAAAAATGATGGTCTTAGCCTTATAAAACATGATGGCCTTAGCCATGTAAGAGTGATGGCCTTAGCCATATAAAAACAATGGCCTTAGTCATGTAAGAGTGATGACCTTAGCCATATAAAAACGATGGCCATAACCATGTAAAAAATGATGGCCGTAGTGATGTAAAAATGATGGTCGTAGCCTGATGGTCTTAGCCATGTAAAAATGATGGTTGTAGCCTGATGGCCTTATGTCACGGACCGGATAACTCCCTAGCTATCTTCCGTGCGGCCTTAGTCACAATCCGCCCCTGCGATGTGCTAAGTCAGCCTTTCCCCGAAATATTGCCACAACAAAGCTAAGAGAAGCTAAGAAGAGAAGCTTGCAAGAATGCTTTGTATTAAACAAGAGAATGCTTTATACAAGTGTTGGATTGCTTGAATGTTTCTTGGATGCAAATGCCAAATGCCTCTAGCCTATTTATAGTTGCTAGAGTCCCAAATCAACGGCTAAGATCTATTCTAATCAATGGCTAAGATCAAAGCTCTAGAGAGTTCTACAAATCTCTACAAATCTCTACACTTAGTAGAATATACAAGAGAAGTCTAGGTGGGTCTAGAATCTTCCATTGGAAGGATCTAGACTTAGCTAGAGAAATGCTGCCATACGTGCGCCAAATCGTTGCCTGCATGTCGCCCAGTCATCGTCCGCATGGCATAACCTCTTAGAAAATGGAGGGGCGTGACAACCTCCCCCACCTATTGCGTCGACGCCCTCGTCGACTCTTCGTGGAAGGCCCGTATCTGATCTTCAAATTGCCAAAGCGCCTCTTTTGGCTCCCAGCTTGCCTCGCTTTCCGGTAGTCCCTTCCATTTGATAAGATATTCATGCAATGGTTCCCTGAACCGTCGCCGAATCACCCGGTCAGCCATGATGCTTTCAATTTCCTTGTCGAATGATGTGGTAATGGCTGGAGGTGCCCGATGTGATTCGTTCCGTGAAGGGTCTTCCATGTCTGCATGGTACGGCTTCAGACAACTCACATGGAAGACCGGATGTAGCTTAAGTTTGGGTGGCAGCTCCACCCGATAAGAAGCCTTGCCCACCTTGGCAAGGACGGGGAGTGGTCCTTCGTAGCGCCGAATTAGTCCCTTATGCAACTTCCGTAGCCTCTTTTGTTGTTCGGAGTTGAGTTTTAGCATGACCAAGTCCCCTACGTTGAACTCCAAGTGCCTCCTCTTCTTGTCGGCCCATTTCTTCATCTTCTTGGAGGCCTTGTCAAGGTATGCACGAGCTAGGTCCGTTTGCTCATGCCAAGTCTTCGCCGTCTTGAACGCCGCTGGACTCTTCCCCGTATATTTGTTAACAAGTCCATGCGGTGTCAAGGGTTGTTGTCCAGTTGCAAGCTCGAATGGGCTCTTGCCAGTAGCCTCACTCTGTTGCAAATTATAAGAGAATTGGGCAACATCAAGCAGCTTGGCCCAATCTCGCTTGTTGGAACTTATATAGTGCCTTAAGTATAGCTCCAAGAGTGCATTTGCCCGCTCCGTCTGTCCGTCTGTTTGTGGATGGAAGCTGGTTGAAAAGTGCAAATCAGACCCCATCAAGCGGAATAACTCCGTCCAAAACTTGCCTGTGAAGCGGGGGTCTCGATCACTAATGATAACTTGTGGCAAGCCCCAATACTTCACCACGCCTTGGAAAAATAGTTGAGCTGCCTCCTGTGCTGTGCAATCCTTCGTAGCCGCCATGAAGGATGCATATTTCGAAAACCGATCCACCACGACCATGATGCTACCTTTGCCATCGGATGTGGGCAAAGCAGAGATAAAGTCCATGCTGACGCTTTCCCATGGGCGCTGCGGAATGGGTAAAGGCTCCAGAAGACCTGCGGGTGCCCGTTGCTCCACCTTGTCTTGCTGGCATACAAGACAAGTCTTGACGTATAACTCTATGTCGTCCCGCATGCGAGGCCAATAGTAGTTAGCCTCTATCAAAGCTTGAGTGCGTTTTTGACCTGGATGACCTGCCCAGCGGGTGTCATGGCACTCCTTAATGATGCTTTTGCGCAACCTCTCCCATTTGGGTACATAAATCCGCTGCCCCTTGGTGCGCAATAGGTCGCCTTCTGCCCAGAATTGCTTGGTTTTACCCTCTTTAGCCATCTGCACCAGCTGCTTGGCTAAAGGATCATGCGCCATGCCTTCCTTGATAAGGTCCAAGAGCTCCACCTGGACTCTTGACATTGCCGCCAGTTCTGCTTTTCGGCTAAGCGCATCCGCCACAAAGTTGGCCTTGCCCGGTTTGTGCTCCATCACGTAGTCGAACTCGGCCAGGAAATCTTGCCACCTTGCTTGCTTGGGGCTTAGTTTCTTCTGTGTCTGGAAGTAACTCGTCGCCACATTGTCTGTCCGCACCACGAACTTGGCCCCGAGCAAGTAATGTCGCCAAACTCGCAAGCAATGCACCACTGCCGTCATCTCCTTCTCTTGCACTGTATAACGCCTCTCAGTGTCATTAAGCTTGCGACTTTCATACGCAATTGGATGCCCCTCTTGCATAAGCACGCCTCCTATGGCAAAGTCAGAGGCATCAGTATGCACCTCATACGCCTTGGTGCAATCCGATAGTGCCAACACTGGTTCCTCCGTTACGGCCTTCTTCAGTATGTCGAAAGCATGTTGGCACCTGTCGTCCCACTCCCAAGCCTTCTTCTTCTTGAGTAGGTCAGTGAGTGGTGCCGCCTTGGCTGAATAGCCAGTAATAAAGCGCCGATAGTAATTCACAAGACCAAGGAAAGATCTAAGCTCCGGTACCTTGGTCGGTGGCTCCCATTCCTCGATCGCCCGAATCTTCTTGGTATCCATCATGAGTTTGCCGCCTCTGATCACATGGCCTAGGAAGTGTACCTCTTCCTCGGCAAATGAGCACTTCTCCTTCTTGACATAAAGCTCATTGTCCCGCAAGGTCTTGAGAACGGCCCGTACGTGTTCTATATGCTCCTCCATGGTGTTGCTATATATGACTATGTCGTCCAAGTAGACCACCATGAACCGGTCCAAGTAGGGATGAAGAATTTCATTCATGAGAGTGCAAAATGTGGCTGGCGCATTTGTCAGGCCAAAGGGCATCACCAAGAATTCAAATGCCCCATAACGAGTGACACAGGTTGTCTTGCCCTCGTCCCCTTCGGCTATGCGCACTTGATAGTATCCCGATCTTAGGTCAAGCTTTGTGTAAAACTTGGCCTTCCCCAATTGATCAAAAAGGTCGGCAATGAGAGGAATTGGATACTTGTTTTTGATGGTTACCTTGTTGAGAGCCCGATAGTCTATGCAAAGACGCTGCGATCCGTCCGCCTTGCGTTGGAATAACACCGGTGAACCATATGGTGCCTTGGAAGGTTGGATGAAGCCCTTCTCCAACAATTCCGCCAACTGTCTCCGCAGCTCCTCTAATTCTGGTGGCGCCATCCGGTAGGGTGCTTTGGCTGGTGGCTTTGCCCCTGGCTCCAACTCGATCTTGTGATCCACCCCACGCCTGGGTGGCAGCTTGCGGGGCAACTCGGGTGGCATTACGTCCTTGAATTCTTCCAGCACGTTCTGGATGCAAGCGGGGATATCGCCATCAACTCCCCCTTCTTCTTCTTGCTGAAGGACGGCTAACCATGTCTCCTCCCCACGTTTGATTCCCTTGGCCAGTTGCATGGCACTAAGTTGAGGAGATTTGGATGTCTTGGGAGGGGCAACAGCTGGAACCATGCATGGTTTCCCTTCCAAGATCATCAACATGTTGAATCTAGGGAATGGAACTGCATTGTACTGTCGAAGGAATTCCATACCTAGAACAATGGTGAAATCGTCTATTGTTGCCACCGAGAAGTCCACCTTGCCTGACCAGTCGCCAAGCCTCAACTCGGTCCCTGTTGCTACGCCATCCACGGGTTTGGCCTGGGTACTTACGGTCTTGAGCCAACCTTTGGAGTATGTCACCTTGAGACCCAACCGTTCCGCCTCGGTTGGAGTCATGAAATTGTGAGTGGCGCCCGTATCAATCATTATGTGGACGACCTTGTTGTTGATATTCCCCTGCACGTACATGAGACTCCTATCACCCGCCTGGTGAGGAGTGGGCTTAACGTTTAGTGCGCTAAGCAGCTTCAGACATCCCATGGAAGCTTCGTTGCCATGCTCCTGTTGCTCCAACATGGCGCTCATGGCTTTCCGCTGTGGGCAGTCCCTCGCCCAGTGAGGTCCCTGACATAGGAAGCAACCCTCCCTTGGTTTGGCCTCCTTTTTGTTGTCCCTGACCTGTTTTCCTTTGTCACCATGGGTTGTTGGCTTGTGGGTTCCGTACTTGGCTCCCCCACCTGTAACCGGCCAAGTCCTTTGAGTCTTGGACTTGGATGACTCGCCTTGGTGCTTGACATGCCCTTTGTCAGCGCTAGAGTATTCCTCCAATGTGGCAGCAACCTTGAGTGCCATCGAGATGTCGTCGGCCTTGGACCGTCTCAATTCTTGAACCGCCCATGGTTTAAGCCCGGATAAGAAGTTGAACAAGAGATCCTCGTCGCTCATGTTGTCAATTTGTAGCATCAAGTTGGAGAATGCCTTGACGTACTCCTTGTTCGAATGGCCCTGCTTGAGGTCCCTCATTTTCGCCCTTGCTTCGCGGCTTACATGCACTGGGTAGAACTCCGCCTTGAGTTCTTTCTTTAGGGCATCCCAACTGTCAATGACGACCAGCCCTTTGTCCATGTCGGCTCGTTTTCTTCGCCACCAAAGTGCAGCCATGTCGGTGAAATGTAGAGTGGCAGTATGTACCTGGGCCAACCCTGTTAAGTTGAGTGCCTCGAAGTAGCACTCCATGTGCCAAAGGTAGTTGTCTATGGTTACAGCATCTCGAGCTCCGTGGTATTCCTTTGGCTTTGGCAAGTCCATGGCACGGGCAGTGTCTCGGACTTGCACGGTTGATGTTGAGGCAGCTTCTTTCGCCATGAAAGCACTCCTGCACATTGCCCAGTCGGCCTTGGTTTCTTCGACGGCAGCCTTGGACGCCTCTAGGCTTGACTTGGCTTCATCAACGTCTTGCCTCAAATCTGACAAGGCTTGATACACCTTGGCTTGAAACACGCTGTTCTCGTTGGCTATTTCTGCCCCTGCAGCATAGATCCTCTCTTGGAAAGCGTCCAACGAGGTATCGACCTTCTCGACGTACTCTTCTACTGTTTGCTCCGTGCGATCCAACCTCTCTTTTGTATCCGCCATAGCTATCTCAAGTTTAGCTAACCGAGCTTCAAAACTAGCAAGATAGTCACGAGATTTACCTCCCTTATGTGGTGGTGGTACGGTGCGCTCCTCCTCGCGACCCTTGAGAACTTGCTCCTCACCGCCGCTAGCCATGTCGTGAATGTGCCCAGCTAACCCACGAACCCTTTCGTAGCGTCGCTCTGATACCAACTGTCACGGACCGGATAACTCCCTAGCTATCTTCCGTGCGGCCTTAGTCACAATCCGCCCCTGCGATGTGCTAAGTCAGCCTTTCCCCGAAATATTGCCACAACAAAGCTAAGAGAAGCTAAGAAGAGAAGCTTGCAAGAATGCTTTGTATTAAACAAGAGAATGCTTTATACAAGTGTTGGATTGCTTGAATGTTTCTTGGATGCAAATACCAAATGCCTCTAGCCTATTTATAGTTGCTAGAGTCCCAAATCAACGGCTAAGATCTATTCTAATCAATGGCTAAGATCAAAGCTCTAGAGAGTTCTACAAATCTCTACAAATCTCTACACTTAGTAGAATATACAAGAGAAGTCTAGGTGGGTCTAGAATCTTCCATTGGAAGGATCTAGACTTAGCTAGAGAAATGCTGTCATACGTGCGCCAAATCGTTGCCTGCATGTCGCCCAGTCATCGTCCGCATGGCATAACCTCTTAGAAAATGGAGGGGCGTGACACTTAGCCATATAAGAAATGATGGCCTTAGCCATGTAAAAATAGATAGTCGTAGCTTGATGGCCTTTGCCATGTAAAAATGATGGTCGTAGCCTGATGGCCTTTGCCATGTAAAAATGATGGTCGTAGCCTGATGGCCTTAGCCATGTAAAAATGATGGCCATAGCCTTTTCATTAATTTGAGGATAACCGTAGCGTTTTCATACATCTGGAGATGGCCGTAGCCTTTTCATTCATTTGGAGATGGCCGTAGCCTTTTCATTCATTTTGAGATGGCCGTAGCCTTTTCAATAATTTGGAGATGGTCGTAGCCCTGCTATACGTTTGTAGATAGCCGTATCCTTTTCATACATCTGGAGATTGTCGTAGCCCTTCTATACATTTGGAGATGGCCGTAGCCTTTTCATACATCTGGAGATGGCTGTAGCCTTTCTACACATTTGGAGATGTCCCTAGCCTTTTCATACATCTGGAGATGACACTAATCCATTCCCTGTATCTTGTCGGGCTTGGAGAGTACACAGAGAGGCGGATATGATGCACTTGTGCTGAAAACATCTCCAGGTAACCCCTTTGCCGCCTCGTTAAAAACCTTCCAGAGAAAACCCAATTGGGACAAAGCCCGGGTAAGGGAAAAAGAGTACGACTCAGATGACACCTTTATAGAAGTGGAAATGTTTGAGGTGAGCGATGTTTCAGTTATTCTGGAGTGTCTTTCCTTCCATCATCTCTAGCTTGAATGCTCCTATCCCGGCCGCTGCCGTGATTTTGTAGGGTCCATCCCAGTTTGTGCCCAAGATTCCTTCACTTGGGTCTTTTGAGGCTAAATTCTTGGCTTTGAGGTCGTAGTCCCCCACTTTGAGTGGCCTTATTTTTGCCCTATTGTTGTAATATCTTTCTACTTGTTGTTTTGGGATACCATCCTCATGTGGGCCATTTCTCTTCTTTCTTCGGCTTCATTAAGGTCTTGGAGTCTGTTGATGTCGTTTTTTGTTCCGCTAGTGTGTGAATACCTTAGGCTGGGTTCGCCCACTTCAATGGGTATGACCGCGTCGGTTCCATAAACTTGTGAGTATGGGGTTTCCCCGACGCTGGACATGGGTGTGGTTGTGTGCGCCCACAAGACTTCGGGTAGTAGTCAGGCCATAGCCCCTTGGCATCTTCGAGCTTCTTTTTTAATATGTTTAAAATTATTTTATTGGAGGACTCTGCTTGGCCGTTGGCGGCGGGGTGATATGGCGTGGATAGTATCCTTTTGATGCGCCATTTCTCGAAGAACTCGGTTGTTCTTGGCCGATGAAGTGGCGTTCGTTGTCGCAACTGATTTATTTGGGGATGCCAAAGCGACATATGATGTTCCTCCATATGAATGTGATGACCTCTCGTTCGCGTATTTGCGCGTACGCACCTGCTTCCACCCACTTGGAGAAATAGTCAGTTAAGACAAGTAAGAATCATACATTTCCTCGTTCTGTGGGCAGCGAGCCGACTATATCCATTCCCCACTTGATGAATGGCTAGGGGGAGGTGATGGAATAGAGGGGTTCTCCTGGTTGGTGTATCATTGGGGCGTACTTTTGGCATTGCTCTCATCAGCGGCCTTATGCATTTGGCTAAGGGGCCACCGAACGTCCTTTATAAAGGTCGTTGTTGATCATGCAGTATCGGGCGGCCTGTATGCGAAGCTTTTTCGCCTCTTTCTTATCGGGGGGTAGTGACCCATCCTGCAAATAAGATATGAACTAGTTGCGCCAATCCCAAGTCAGGTTTAAGGAAAGTACCTCGGTGTGATCAATGGCTGAGTGGAAGACTGTGACCACACTTTCTCTGTTGGTGTTTTTGGTGGCGGCGGCCAACTTTGCCAAGCCATCAGCTTCAATGTTCCGTGCTCTGGGGATTTGTTCGAAACGACTTTCGTCGAATGTGGCCATTAGTTTGCGTATTTCTGTCTGATACATTTGCAGCCTCTGCTATTTGGTTTGGTAAGTCCAAGTTACTTGGTTTCCCACGAGTTGGGAGTCGCAGTGGAGGAGTATTCGGCGAGCCCCATACTTGGTGGCCAGTTTCATACCTGCAACAACGGCCTTGTACTCGGTCTCGTTGTTAGTCATTTCCGGGAATCGTATGGACTGACAATTAGTTTCGCTCGTGGGAACCTCAAGAACGAGTCCCAGTCCCGACCCCGATGCGTTGGCGGTGCCATCCGTATAAAGGACCCAAAGGTCGTTTTCGGAGGATGCACGTTGTGCCTTGAGTTCTGCCTTTGGCAGGACTTCCGCGCTGAAGTCGGCGATAAAGTCAGTTAGGGCTTTCGACTTGTTTGCATTCGTATCTATTTTTACAAAAATTTCAGCTTCCCTTTCTCTTCCCCTTAGAACGTAGAAACTTCAGCTCTAGAAATGAAGTTTTCCGGTTACAACACAAATGAAGTTTTTGTTTTTACAACTGGAAAACTTCAGCTCTAGAGCTTAAGTTTTCCAGTTATAAAATAAAAACTTAAGCTGGAAATTGCTTAAGTTTTTATTTTATTACTGAAAAATTTAAGCTGAAAACTGCTTAAATTTTTATTTTATAACTGAAAAATTTAATCTAGAAAACTACTTAAGTTCTTCAGTTGCAATGACAAAAACTTCAGCGAAAATTTTCCGGTACAAAAGAAAAACTTCAGCCATGTGGGCTGAAGTTATGTGAAAAAATGGGTACAATTGTAATTTTTTTTGCAAAGCGAGTACAAGTTAAATGCGGCATAAAAAATAGGTATAGATGTAAATGTCCCATAATTTACAATATTCTCATCAAATAATTTTGCGAAGAATATCTAAAGATAATATGCTTGAGAATACTCCATAGTCCAAGGTGAAATAGGATAACATAACAAAAACAATCTCAAACCAGATCACAACACAAGATTTTGCAATGGATCATAGCAACTTAAAAATCAAAAGCGAAGCCAGCTGTGAAATCAAAGACAATCATTATAACCACAATAATTAAACTGAAATATCCAATTCCATTATGTCTTAGTATATATATGCTTATTTCTCCGCTTTGATGAGGCTCATGAAAACACTTGTCAGAACTGCCTTCGACTCGAAAGATGCTTTCAGCAACTTCAGCGCCTGTAGAGGGATAGCAATTCTCTAAGTTAGAAGATTTACCCAAAAAAGACAGATATAATAAAGAACACCAAGCAAAATTATTATTGAGTTCAATTTTTATATCAGTAGTTACATATTTAACTACTATATATCACTTGCAACAAGAAGTTGATTTACACCAATATAATAGAGTATAAATATAATTTTGTACACTGTCTATGTATATAATTAAATTAAAACCAAATTAAATTGATTACCTCATCCATTCCAAAACTTACTATTACTTCCTGCAGCACACCGACATCCTTGACATTAAACTTGTTAAGGAGGGAAATGCTCGAAATGGTGGACATTGGCTTAACCACCAAGTCATCTGTCACCATATATGTCATTACATCCTTCACAAAACCCCATGTAGCTGCCTTAGCTTCGTTCGAATCCGGTGGAGCAACATACCTCAAATTTCTTGACATAGCACCTCGACAAGTTGGACATAGAGCTCTAGGGTCATCAGAAACAGTAAAGTGGCCACTATTGTAGGAACAACAATAGAAACTCCTCGCAGGTGTCGGAACATCATTAAGCAATAGAAAAGGAACTGAAGAGATATTCCCAACAGAAGACTTGGGTTTTAAAAGGATATCCTTGCATTGGTTGGACTGAATGTACTTGTCATTAACATTTTCGACGCTTTCATAGAGGTTAGGCAAGCATCCATATTTCATTTCTTTCTCCTTAAGAAGCCTAGTGACAGTTCCCACTGGCAAGGAGAGAATGTGAAAGAGGAAATCCACACAATCCTTTTCAGCCTCAGCAAATAGGACTTTGCGAGCCGTGGTGTCAATCAAAAGCTTCATGTTCAATTTAGTTTCGGAAATATTAGTCGTCATTTTGGTTGGCTTTACTGAAGTAGACCTAGCTTTACTTAATAGTAGCAGTTTCTTCATCATATTTTTGACTGTAGTCTAACAGTCATCAATTATTTCACGTAGTCAAAACGCTACGCTAACCGGATTCGTTTCACTATATCCCAAAGAATTGGAGAATTCAAGGAGTTGCAAAGTTAATTCCATGAGAGCTCGAGGAGTAGCAAACTAATAACATGACTTTTAAATATTAGTACTTTTTAATACTATGATATTATTTTCTCTTTTAATCTATATTATGGACTTGTCTATATAGGTTTATAGCACTCAAGTATCATAATATTGAAAAATTAAAAATGAAAGGTTGATAATTAGATGGTAAATGTCGTGATCCGGATTTTTCATCCTCCGGAGTCGTGATGACGCCTACTCGTAAAAGCAAGGCAAGCCAACGATTAAGGTTCTACACATTAACAATCAACCCAAACAATTATAAACAGTTACTATGGCTATACAAATGAAAAGCGTGGAAGAGTTATAGCAGAACCATAAAATTCAGTACATGTCTACCCATGAATTTGGTGTCACAATGTCACGAACATCTGAGAATTACTACAATCACTGGTCTAAAAAGGAAAGTACAACTGTTCTCGGAATGAAAATAGACATCAGAAAGCTAAAATAGGGAAGGGGGACTTTAGGCCCTGAGAACGCCAGCAGATCTACCTTGGTCTCCCTAGACTGAAGGTAGCTACTTTAGCTAATCACCGGGGTCTGGGGCCGAAATCTGCACAAAAGAGTGCAGAGTATGGCATCATTACAACTGAGCCCATGTACTGAGTAAGTGTCGAGCCTAACCTCGGCGAAGTAGTGACGAGGCTAGGATACGACAATCATATACACATGTGCAGTTAAATCATATACAAACAGAATCATAATAACATGAATCAACATAATAAGGGGGAAATGGGACATTCTGCGGAGAATGTCAGATTATAAGAAGTATCAATAAAGAAGCATAATGAACATCATGTCTATATCAACAAGAATAGTGAAACGGTAAGTGCATGGCATTAACCTTCATGCGTTTACTCTCGTCCTCACCATATGAATCAACAAAAATGGAACGACATCACCCTTCATGCATTAGCTCACATTATCTTGGCACAGCATCACCCTTCGTGCATTATTTCTCACAATATCGGCACGGCATCACCTTTCGGGCATTAACTCTCAAATCATGGCACGACATCACCCTTTGTGTATTAACGCTCATAATATTGGCATGACATCAACCTTCATGCATTACACTCACTCGCAATACCATACATGGGACCACCCTTCGTGCTTTACACTCTTCCTCGCCCAAACAATAGAATCAATATATCCCACCAAGGGAATCAACAATATCAATAATAACATTCCGGCAAGGAAATAAACAATATCAACAATAACATCCCGGTAAGGGATTTAGCTATAACCGATCTCATTTTCAACAATTACTTTACAAAAAAGAATCCACTTGAGCCAATACTCACCAATAGTAAATTACCAAGAAACTTTCATAAGCTTTGTTCACCATTAATAATCATCAATTTGAGCATGATCCCATACATAATCGAGTCACAACAATCATGGTATAAGACTCACAGGCATGCTTGACACCACGTATAGATACTCGTCACTATACCTATACATCGTAATCGATAATAACACATAGCAAATAAGACCACAACTTATATTCCCTCAAGCTAAGATTAGGCCAAATACTTACCTCGATTTTACGGATAAGATTAAGCCTCAACTACCGATTTACCTCTCGATTCCACCTCCAATCCGCTTGTATCTAGCCATAATTTACTTAATAACATTAATAAACGCTAAATAAACCAATTCTAATGCATAAAAATAGTTTTCACATTATTTTCCCCAAAAAGTCAAAAATTAACCCTGGTCCTGCTTGGTCAAAATCCGAAGTTCGAACCAAAACCCAATCACACATTCACCCACGAGCTCAAATATGTAATTAGTATTGAAATCGGAACTCAAATTGAGGTCCAAATTGCCAAAATTTGAAAATCTTAACTTCTACCGAAAAGCACCCGATTTCCCATGAAAAACCCTAGATTATTAAATGAAATCATGTAAACACATGTTATAGATTGAATAATAAGTTAGAAATCATTTACCTATGATTTGGGGAAGAACCCTATTCAAGAAAATCGTTTGTGGGGTGTAGGGTTTGAAAAGTTGTAAAAATGAAGAAGAATCCCGTCAAAAATCCCACTTATCGGGTGCCGATGTCACAATTGCGATCAATTGAGAACACTTTAGAATCCTGCAACTTTCGCATTTCCGAAGGATATATGGTATTTGCGATAGAGGGCAATCACAGTTCTCAGCATAGGCTTCGCATTTGCGATGAGGGCCTGCCCAGGAGAGGTTCGCAATTGCGACACATGGGTCGTATTTCCCAAACCTCACCACTTCACATTTGTGAAGCCTGATCTCATAATTGAGATATCAGAGGCCTCTTACACAACTGCAACATACCACAAATCTCTCTAAGTCCATATTCTTTCTGTGACCTATCCAAAACTCACCCGAGCCCTTTGGGCTCCAAACCAAACATGCATAAAAGTCTTGAAATATTATACGGACTTGCTCGTGCGATCAAATCATCAAAATAACATCAACAACTACGAATTTAACCTCAAATACATGAAATTCCACTAGAATATTGAAATTTCTATTTTCTAAACTAAAGGTCCAATTTATACCAAATCAATTTCGATTCTTACCAAATTTCACATATTCGACTTAATTATTATTTTAAACCTAAATTGGGCTCTAGAACAAAGATACGGGCCTGATACCATCAAGAACACGCATCATTTTACTTCTAAAAGTCTTTATATTTTCCAGCAAATAATTTTCTTTGAAAATTCTTTTCTCGGGCATGGGACATCGGAATTCAATTTCGGGCATACCCTCATGTCCTATATTTTATTTAGGACCCTACAGGACCATCAAATCGTGGGTCCATTACAAAGAATGTTGACAAATGTAAAATTTAATCAATTTTAAGGGTCATAATCAATCTTTTTGTTACATTTTTCATATAATCTTTTCGAATATGCACGCGGACTACGCACGCAAATTGAGGTAGGAGAAAAAGAGTTTTTCACGGCCTTGGAACACAATTTTGACTTCTAAAACAAGAGATGATCTTTAGGGTCATCGCATTCTCCACCTACAAAACAAAAGTTTGTTCTTGAACGAACATTGAAAAATACCTGAGTCGGTCAAAAGATGTGGATAACGGCTCGGCATATCGGACTAGGACTCCCAGGTAGCTGCCTCAACAGGCTGACCTCTCAACCGCATGCAAACTCGAGGGAAATTATTTGACCTCAAGTGACGAACGTGCCGATCTAGAGTGGCTACCGACTCCTCCTCATAGGTCAAGTCCTTGTCCAACTAGACAGTGTTGAAGCCTAACACGTGGGATGGATTGCCATGATACTTCCGAAGAATGGATGCATGAAACACTGGATGCACTACTGATAAAATCGGTGACAATGCAATTCTATAAGCAACCTCTCCCACTCGATCGAGAATCTCAAAAGGACCGATAAATTGAGGGCTTAGCTTGACCTTCTTCCTAAATCTTATCACGCCCTTCAATGGAAACACCCGAAGCAATACTCGCTCCCCGACAATGAATGCCACATTGCAAACCTTACGGTCGACGTAACTCTTTTGCCCAAACTAAGCTGTACGAAGCCTATCCTCAATGATCTTAACTGTATCTAAGGCATAAGGAGCCTATCCTCAACAATCGATGACTGACACCGCATACAATATAATGTCTCATAAGGAGCCATCTAGATGCTTCACTGTCAGCTATCGTTGTATGAAAACTCTGCTAATGGCAAGAACTGATCACACGAACCTCCAAAGTCAATAACACATTGTTGGAGCATATCCTCTTACATCAGAATAGTACGCTCGGACTACCCGTCCGTCCGAGGATGAAATGTTATGCTCAACTCGACCTGAGTATCCAACTACCGCTGAACTGCCCACCAGAAATGCAAGGTAAATACGTACCTGCATCAGAAATGATAGACACGGGCACCCCTTGAAGATGAACAATCTCCCGGATATAATAAATCTACCAACTGCTTAGAAAAATAAGAAATTGCCACAGCACTAAAATGCGCTAACTTAGTCAGCCCATCCATAATAACCCACAATGCGTCGAACTTCCTCTGAGTTCATTGGAGTCCAACAACGCAGTCCATAGTAATGCGCTCCCACTTCCACTCAAGATTCTTAATCTACTCGAACAAACCTCCAGGTCTATGATGCTCTTACTTTACCTGCTGACAATTCAAACAGCGAGCTAAATATGAAACAATATCCTTCTACATCCTCCTCGACCAATAATGCTGCCGCAAGTTTTGATACCTTAGCTACGCCCGGATGAATTGAACACCGGGAACTATAGCCCTATGCTGGAATCAACTCACGAAGTCCATCCACATTAGGCACACAAATACAACCACGCATCCTCAAAACCCCATCATCTTTAACTATAACCTACTTGGCACCTCCATGCCGCACTATGTCTCTAAGGACAGGCAACGAGGATCATCATACTGCCAATCTCGGATATGGTCAAATAAGAAAGAACGAGCGACTGTGAAAGCTGACACACGGGTGATTGGCTAGAGTTTGAACATCCAAAGCAACCAACATCACGAATCAATTGGCTAATGTTTGAACATCCAAAGCACGCAGTTTTTCACCGACTGGAATATACACAAGGATGCCCATACTGACTGGCTTCCTACTCAATGTATCAGCAACTGTATTGGCCTTCCCTGGGTGATACAAGATGGTGACATCATAGTCTTTAAAAAGATCCAACCACCTATTCTGCCTCAAATTTATCTCCTTCTGCTTCAATAAGTATTGCAAACTCATGTGATCCGTGAACACCTCACTTGACATGCCATATAAATAATGCCTCCAAATCTTCATCGCATGAACCATGGCCGCTAGCTCCAAATCATGATTTGTATAATTCTTCTTCTAGATCTTCAATTTTTGAGAAATATGCAATTACCTTGCCAATCTATATCTACACCACACCAAGTCCCATACGAGATGTATCACAATACACTGTATATAGCCCTTAACCTATATGAAATACCAACATTGGTGCCA
Source organism: Nicotiana benthamiana (assembly GCA_034376525.1). NCBI lineage: Eukaryota > Viridiplantae > Streptophyta > Magnoliopsida > Solanales > Solanaceae > Nicotiana > Nicotiana benthamiana. The sequence goes on along the minus strand of CM067333.1, from coordinate 27,994,726 downwards.
TAGTCAAAGCTATCTTGAGCTTTTGAAAGCTCGCCTCATACTCGTCCGGCCACCTAAACTGGCCACCCTTCTGGGTCAGCCTAATCATCATCGGGGTTGCAATAGATGAAAACCCCTCCACAAATTGACATAATAGCCGCTAAACCCAACAAACTCTAGATCTCTATAGCTGAAGGCAATATACCTGTTGGGTGGCATTCTCGGTAGGTCCAAAGGAAATACCTCTGGAAACTCACAAACAATGGGAACAGAATCCATAAAAGGAACCTCAGCACTAGAATGCAAGCACATGCCAAACACCTTTTTCCAACCATATGCCGAGCCTTTATATAAGAAACAACATTACCGACAGAATGAATAGGAGCCCGTCTCCACTCCAAATGAGGCAAACTCGGCAAGGCTAAGGTCACCGTCTTGGTGTGAAAGTCCAATATACCATGATAAGGGGATAACCAATCCATCCCAAAATGGCATCGAAGTCGACCATATCTAGAAGCAAAAGATCTACATGGGTCTCAAGACCCCCAATAATAACCACAGATGAGTGATAGACTCAATCTATAATAATAGAATTACCCACCAGTGTAGACACATATACATGTGCACTCAAAGAATTACGAGGCACAACCAGATAAGGGGAAAAATATGATGACACATACAAATATGTAGACCCCCGGTCAAATAGAACTGAAGCACCTCGGTTGCTAACCGAAATCGTACCTATGATAACTGCATCGGAGTCCTCACCCTCAGATATGGCTGGAATAGCATAACATCGAGGTTGGACCCTACCACTCTAAACTACATCCCGAGGACAACCTCCTACTAGGTGGCCTCGACCTCTAGCTGCTTGACCTCTACCTCTAATGGCCTGACCTCCACCTTTAACACCATGAACCCTACCTCTAGCTGGTTGAGCGGGTGGTGGAACATTTGATGCCAGAACCATGGACGGGAACCTTGATGTTGGGCGCTGCATGGTGCTCGAGGGTAAAATATAGCAATATGCCTCGTGTCTCCACAAGTATAGCAACCAGTCGGCTAACCCTAATGGCCTAAGTGATCACCCTAAAAACTCTGGAGCGGAGGTGCATTGATAAGAGTTGGTGGTGCACTGTAGGGAAACTGATCATGATTCTACATATGAGAACCACTGCCACTTGGAGCACCGTGAGAAGCCTGAAGTGCAGAATGAAACAGCCTGGGAGAATGGCCCCTACCAAAAGAATACCTGCCTCAAATTGAGGCACCACTAAACCTGCCTGAATGAAGAGGCCTCTTGTCATACCCCTGATACCTCCCCTATGATAGAACCATCTCAACTCTCCTACCACATTGGCCACATCCTGAAAAGAAATATCACTCCTTGTCTCCTTAGCCATCTGCCATCGAGTCCCACAATTAACCTCCTTACCCTCTATCTCTCGGCGGGAAGTATAATAAGAGCATGACTGTCTAAGGGACTAAATCAGGTCTCGTACTGAGTGATGATCATAGAACCATGCTGGAGATGCCCAAACTGTCTATGATAGATCTCTCTCTCTCTACATGATAGGAAGAAACTTCTATAGAAATAGCTAAGAGAACTTATCCCAAATCAAAGTCGGTAACCCATCTTGTCTAGAGAAATAATAATCTCTCCACCAAGTCTTGGCGGAACCTAACAGACAAAAAGAAAAAAGTCAACCCTATTGGTCTCCACTATCCCTATGTTCCGAAGAACCTCGTGACAGTTGTCCCATTAGTCATGGGGATCCTCCGAATATGTATGTGCCATAAGTAGTAGTAAAGAGCTTGGTGAACCTCTCCAACCTCCACAAAGCATCAGCAGACATAGTTGCTCTATCACTAGTCTAAACTACAAAACCTGGCTGAACTACCCCAACTAGCTGAGCTGTTGGAGTTTGAAACTGAGGAGTCATCTGCTCTGGAGTCCGAGTATAGGGAGTCTGTGTTCCTCCCGCAGCCTGAGAGATAGCTGATGCTATGGGAAATAAGCCTGCCATACTCTTCATAAGGCTTACTGGAGGGACTAGAGCATCTTGGAGTATCGAGGTGCCGATGAACCTTCTGGGACCTAAGTTGGCCCTACAGGAATGGTCTAGGTTGGAGCCTCCTCCTTAAACTCTACTTGAGGCTCCACCACTGGTTCTGCTGCTTTGGGGTGAGCCCTTCCCCTACCTCAGCCTCTAGCCCAACCTCAGCCTCGTACTATGCCCCTCGTAAGAGATGCCACTAGGTGCTCGGGCAAATGATTAATAGATACAGAAGCATGTGTTCTCGCCATCTGTGAAAGAACGGAGTAAAACTTCAATTAGCATTGAGAATTCAAATTGCACGATATAGAAGAATAGACGTGAAGTTATTCCTAAACTCTTTAGCCTCTGGGATGAGCACATACTTCTCCGTACCGATCTCTCAGACACTACCTAGCTTTTTGTGAATTGTGAGACCTATGTAACCTAGAGCTCTGATACCAACTTGTCACGATCCGGATTTCTCACCCTCGGGAGCCGTGATGACTCCTACTTGTGAAAGTTAGGCAAGCCAAAAATTAAGGCTTTACACATTACAATCAACCCAAATAGTAATAGACAGTTACTATAGCTAAATAAATGAAAAGAATGGAAGAGTTACAACAAAACCATATAATCCAATACATGTCTACCCATAAATCCGGTGTCATAATGTCGAGAACATCTATGAATTACTATAAATACTAGTCTGAAAAGGAAAGTACAACTGTTCTCGGAATAAAAAGAGACAGCAGAAAGAAAATTTGGGAAGGGGGACTACAGGCTCTACGGATGCTAGTAGATCTACCTTGGTCTCCCTAGACAGAAGGCAGCTAACTTAGCTACTCACCGGGTCTGGTACCGAAATTTGCACAAAAGAGTGTAGAGTGTAGTATCAGCATAACCAACCCCATGTATTGAGTAAGTATTGAGTCTAACCTTAGAGAAGTAGTGACTAGTCTAGGCCACGACAATCATATAAATATATGCAGTTAAATAATTTACAAAAAGAATTATAACAATAGGAATCAACAGAATAAGGTGGGAATGGGACATGATGTGGGGAATATCAGATTCTAATAATAAACCAATAAAGAAGCATAATGAACATCATGTCTAATCAACAAGAATAATGAAATGTTAACATGTGCACGACATCACCTTTCATGCTTTTACTCTCATCTTCATCATATGAATTAACAGAAACGGTACGGCATCACCCTTCATGCATTACCGGACATAATCATGGTACGGCATCCCCTTTCGTGCATTATTTCTCACAATATCGGCATAGCATCACCCTTCGTGCATTATTCCTCACAATATCGGTATGGAATCACCATTCGTGCATAACTCTCAATTCATGGCACAAGATCACCCTTCGTGTGTTAACACTTAAAATATCGGCACCACATCACCCTTTGTGCATTACACTTACTCACAATATCATGCACGACATCACCCTACGTGCTTTACACTCTTTCTCACCCAAACAATTGAAACAATATGTCCCGGTAAGGGAATCAACAAAATCAACAATATCATCCCGACAAGGGAAACAACAATCTCAACAACAACATCCCAGCAAGATATTTAGCTATAACCAATATCCTTTTCAACAATTACTTTACAAAAATTAAACTCCACTTGAGCCAATACTCAACAATAGTAAATTACCAAGAAACTTTCATAATCTTTGTTCAACATTAATAATCATCAATTTGAGCATGATCGATACATAATAGAGTCACAACAATCATGGTATAAGACTTACGGGCATGCTTGACACCAATGAATGGATACTCGTGATAACTATAATTTTAGCACATTTTATACCCATTCTTGCCTAATCTTTGTGTGTGAATTGCCATAAATTTGTCCCAAAATGTTTACAAGTTGCGCTTGATTGCAGGTTTGAGCGACAAGATGACAAATGTCAAAGATCAGCTCAAAAAGGAGTGAAATCTGCCAAGTGTCAAAGACAAGCGAAGTTGGGAATAAGGAACCCTAGAGTGGACCACACTGCCTTGATACGCGACCGCGCTAGGAGTTCAGAGTCTGTGCACATCCAGTGGCATCCTACGCGGTACCACAGCTTTGCCACGCGGCCGCGCTAGGAGTTGAGAGACTGAGCAATTTCAACGGTAACCTAAATCCGGGCAGGAACTTCCGGATTACAAATGTGATGCTCACCTTGCTCGAACAATGAGGTTATTTCATGGGGGTTGCTGATCAGAATGCTTATAAACACTTAAAAGGCTTCATGTATACTTTTTCGGGTAGCAAGCAGACAAATGTACCGGGGGATTTATTGATGTTGGAAACACGTTCTCAAAGCGTTATTCTAAAACGTGTGTTCATATGTGTAGGTTTTGATGAATGACATGTTGGCAATCATGTATATCTATGATGTGTGCGCTTTGGTTGTATGAGCATGATTTTCAGGTATATGTTTTGATGAATGACAAACAATGAAGTCAAGTGTCAAACAACGATATAATATGACAATCAATCAAATGGCGAGAAGCATACTGATGACGGAATTGCATGAACGAGCCAAAGAGTTCAAGACCGAAGACCCAAGACGTAGGTCGTTTGGTAGAACCAATGTAAGTCAACAATCGATTGTCTACTTTTAACAATCGATTATTTTGAGACAGTGTGCAACCGGTTTTTAAATATCAAAACAATCGTCTTTGTCCCACAATCGATTGTCAGTTTCATACAATCGATTATATTTTGACCGTTCCCACAATCCTAAATTGATTTTTGAACGTTGAATACAATCGATTATTTAGAGTTAACAATCGATTGTTTAGCCTAAAATCACGAATCTGTTTTTTGAACGTTGGTCAGACAATCGATTGTCACCTCCAAACAATCGATTGTCTGAGCACAGAATCAGGGATTTTGTTTATCAATTAAGCAACGGTCAGCACCACTTTTTCACCTATAAAAAGAGGTCTTTTGAGCTGATTTTAAACACACAACTCCCGCATATATTGATATACATATTGATCATTTTCAAGCATCATTATAGAGCTTTTGTTGAGCCATTTGATAGACAACTTTTTGTTGTTCATAGAGCTTATTTTGTATCTCTTTATCCACTCTATTGAGAGAGTATTTGTTGAAAGAGAGAGTTGTTTGAGAAGAACATAACTTCTCATTTGTCGGGTTTGCTAAGTACCCAAATTCTTAGTGGTTGAAGTCTTGGGGTGAGGTATCCTCAAGCAAGTGAAGTCTTAAGGTGTGGTATCCTTGAGCAACTGCAACGGTTTGTTAAGCACCCGTAAGCTTGACGAAGATAGTGCAAATCTCGAGAGAGTCTCTCGGGGACTGGACTAGCCATGGGTTGTGGTGAACCAGGATACATCGGTGCGTTTGTTCTAATTTATTTACTTATCGCACTTATTTATTTCCTGCAATTTTTAAATTCCGCAAGTTTACGCTAATTTTTATTATAACGCTATTCACCCCCCCCCCCCCTAGCGTTAAGCGTATTTTCTAACATGACAAACAAGCGCAAATTGACATATGACGAAGTTCAAGTACAAGCGCACAATTGATATATATAACGAGATTCAAGCACAAGACCAAGTTTTATTGTTTTACATGAGTCGTTCTTAATTGTGATCTTGATCCGACAACTTGACTCATGACATGGCTTCTCTCATAAAATTATTTTTACAAAATCGTGCATATTTAATTTAATGCTAAATGATTTTAAATCATGCATATTTACTTTAGTCAAAATGATTTTTAAACACGCCTCTTAAAACTGGACTAAGATAATCGATTATGTACTTATGATAATCGATTATGTTAAGCCAAGACTGCATGACAATCGATTGTGAACTAATGACAATCGATTGTGTTAAGGCAATGAGCATCAGGTTTTTCAAACCTGTATGACAATCGATTGTGAACCTTATGACAATCGATTGTGATGAGGCAGTGTACATCAAAGTTTTTCAACGCTCAAAATAATCGATTGTGAAGTTAATGACAATCGATTGTGAAAAGACAGTGTCCATCAGATTTTTAAAAGTCACAAAATAATCGATTGTGAACTTATGACAATCAATTGTGTTGAGGCAGTGTCTTCCAGACTATTTCAAAATTACTAAGCAATCGATTGTGAGTTTATGACAATCGATTGTCAAGAGGCAGTGTCTAAAATGATTTTCAAAGACTGATAAATAATCGATTGTTAACATTGCACAATCGATTGTGAAGCTGACTGTTGTCGTAAAGTTTTCAAATACCGTCAGATAATCGATTATTGATTTCTCATAATCGATTGTTTTAATTAAAATCTGGAAAAGATTTTTTGAACGTTGCTGAATAATCGATTATTGATTTTGGACAATCGATTGTTTGTGGTAAAATCTGGAAAGGATTTTTTGAACGTTGCCAGTAATCGATTATGGATTGTAAATAATCTATTGTCAAGCGTAAAATCTGGGAACGATTTTCGGAATGACTGGCAGACAATCGATTGTGGCATTTTGACAATCGATTATTACACAGTAAAATCAGAAACTCTTAATTGGCAATTAGGCAACGGTAATGCCAAGTTTTTCAACTATAAATACAGCTTCATTTCAGTGTTTTAAGTATAACAACACACAACAACTGACCATAACATTGCTATAAGCTTGCATACTATTGCTTATCATTTTATATTCATTACATAAGTTTTGAGAGCCAAATTCTTGTTCAAAGTTGTTGTGATCTTGAGCGTACTTCTTTTACTCATATCTACTCATTAAGGAGTGTCTTGTTTGAGTGCTTAGTGTTTTGTACACTTGGAGAGAATTGTTATTCTCTTGTTGTAAGAAGGAACTTGTGTTTCCTTGGTTGAAGTCTTGGAGTGTTGTATCTCCGAGCAAAGCTGTTGAGGCTTGTGTCCTCAAGTTGTAAAGGTTTGTTAAGCACCCGGAAGCTTGACAAGTTAGTGGAAATCTCGAGAGAGTCTCTCGGGGACTGGACTAGCCACGGGTTGTGGTGAACCAGAATACTTCGGTGTGATCTTTCTTATTTATCGCACTTATTTATTTCCTGCAAATTTTAAATTCCGCAAGTTTACGCTAATTTTTATTATAACGCTATTCACCCCCCTCTAGCGTTAAGCGTATTATCTAACAATTGGTATCAGAGCCCAACTCTCTGAAGACTTAACAGTTTGAGAGAAACTTCCATGGCTTCTACTCGTGACTCTTTTGCAGGAATAGAGGAAGGACAGTGCTCCACCCGACCACCACTATTCAACGGTACAAACTATACGTACTGGAAGGAGAGGATGAAAATCTTCGTTCAAGCAAACAATTTTCATCTTTGGAAGGTGATAACGAAGGGAAATCAAACTCCAACCAAAAAGGTTGAAAACGAATGGGTTCCCAAGTCCGAAGAAGAATATGACGCGGATGATATCCGAAAGGTGCAAAATAATGCTAAAGCAATTAATTTATTATATTGTGCTGTAAATGCTGACGATTACAGGAAAATATCGTGTTGCACAACGGCGAAGGAAATGTGGGACAAGCTGGAAATTACGTACGAAGGTACGGACCAGGTAAGGGAAACCAAAATTGATTTCCTAACCCATGCTTATGAATTATTTCACATGAAGGAAGGTGAAAAGGTGGATGAAATGTTTGAACGATTTTCAATAATCGTAAATGACCTACATGCTCTCAAGAAGACTTTCACGGATAGGGAACTTGTCTGAAAAATCCATAGAAGTCTCACTCCGGCATGGCGATCAAAGGCCGACGCGATTCAAGAGTCCATTGGCGTCTCAAATGTCACCATCGACGCATTAAGAGGTAATCTTAAGACTTATGAATCTACTATACTTAACCCTCTTGTTGATGATCAAAGGAGGCAAAAATCGCTCTTAAGGCAAGCACAAGTCAACATCAAAACGATGAGGATGAAGACAACGAGTTTGGACTCGTTATCAAGAGATTTCAAAAGTTTATGCGGAAAGAGTATGAACGAAAGGGCAAAAAGCATGGAGAACAAATAAAGTGCTATGAATGCGGAGAAACCGGGCACATCAAATCTAATTGCCCAAATATCAAAAAGGAGAAGAAACCTTTCAAAAAGCAACGTGCATATATATCTTGGGGAGGCGACTCCGGAGACGACTCAAGTGAGGAAGAAGGAGACGAAGCCGCAAACCTTTGTCTTATGGCGCAAGAAGACAAGCAAGACGAGGTAAGTCAAATCTCTTCAAAAAATTTCTTTTCCCTTGAAGAAATGCAAAATGCTTTTGATGAGTTATATAGTGAGTTTGTTAAAGCTTCAAAAACTGTTAAGAGTATAAAAGAAAATGCTTCTTCAAAAGAAAAAGATTTTGAAAAATAACTCTTATTGAAAGAAAAGGATTTGGAAAAACTGATTTTAGAAAATGAGAAGTTGAAAGAGGAAAACAAGTTTTTCGGTAAGAGATGCGCCGACAAGCCCGAAAGTTCTATTAGAAATTGTACTTCTTGCATGCATCTCAAAAATGAAGTAGAAAGGCTTAAGGGCACCTTAGATAAGTTTAATTCCTCTCATAAAAATTTGAATGAGGTTCTTGTTAATTTGAAGTCAACCAAGCATGGCATAGGTTTTAAGAATGAGCCTAAAGAAAAGGTTGAAGCCAAACCCCAACCACCTAAGGCTCAACCTAGGATTAATAAAACAAATGCTCATCCTAGAAATAGCAATAGTAGAACCAACATGCAAGCTAGACCAAATGCTAGAAGGAATGTTGAACATTTTAGGAGACCTAGCAATGACTTTCCACCTAGAAATAACCACTCTAGAAATGATGCATATTCTAGGCCACACACTAGAAGGAAGTTTGAACCTTTTAAAACACCTAGAAATGGCCCTCAACCTAGAAACAATTATTCTAGAAATGCTGCTCATAATAGTAGGAGAAATGACTTTCATGAAATTCGCAATAGCCATAGTGTCGAAAATAGAGTGAACAATTTTCGTCCGTCTAATTACTATGAACCTAGAAGGATGCATAATCCCAACGTGACTTGTCATTATTGGAGACAAATTGGTCATATTGCTCCTGCATGTTTTACACGACATAGACATATCACTCAATCGCATCATTATGATATGCCTAACCCTCAAGGACCCAAATGGCATAGGTACCTAAAACGCATTAATTTGTTTTTAGGTGTGTTTGAAAGGATCAAGTGTACTATGGTACCTTGATAGTGGATGCTCCAAGCACATGACGGGAGACGAATCCAAATTCCTTCAACTAGAACACAAAGAAGGAGGAAGTGTTATTTTTGGTGACAACAATAAAGGAAAGATTATCGGCACCGGATCGGTCGGTAAGGATGAAAATTCTTCTATTAAGCATATATTACTTGTTAAAGGTTTAAAGCATAATCTCTTGAGCATAAGTCAATTATATGACAAGGGAAATCTTGCCTTATTTGATTCGGATGAATGCTTAGTATTTAGACGTAGTGATTTCAAAATTATCCTTCGTGGTTTTAGAGTGGATAATATTTATATGGTTGATCTTGCTAATTCCTCACCCGAATATGTGGATTGCCTTATGAGCAAAGAGGATGATACTTGGCTATGGCATCGTAGAGTAGCACATATAAACATGCATCTTTTGAACAAATTGATTTCACAAAACATAGTTATTGGTCTTCCCAATTTGAAATTTGAAAATGACTCTATTTGTGATTCTTGTCAAAAAGGGAAGCAAACAAAAGCATCTTTCAAATCGAAAAACATTGTTTCAACTACTAGACCATTGCAATTGCTTCACATGGATTTATTTGGACCATCTCGCATTGAAAGTCTAGGAAGAAATCGTTATGCTTTTGTGATTGTTGATGATTATTCTAGATTTACTTGGACTTTATTTCTTGCCCATAAAAGTGATGCTTTTCAGAATTTTAAATATTTTCTTAAGCGTGTTCAAAACGAAAAGGAAACAATCGTCACTTCAATTAGAAGTGATCATGGGGGAGAGTTTGATCACAATCTCTTTGCAGACTTTTGTGACGAACTCGGTATCGAGCATACCTTTTCCGCTCCACGTACACCACAACAAAATGAGGTGGTGGAAAGGAAAAATAGGTGTCTCGAAGAGATGGCTAGAACCATGCTTGAAGAGGCTAAGATTCCCAAACAATTTTGGGCGGATGCCGTGAGTACCGCATGCTACGTTTTAAATAGAGTAGTCATAAGGCCAATACTCATGAAAACCCCCTATGAACTCTATAAGGGAAGGAAACCAAATATCTCCCATTTTAGAATATTCGGTTGTAAATGTTTTATTCATAACAATGGCAAAGATCACTTGGGAAAATTTGATGCAAAGTCCGATGAGGGAATTTTTATTGGATATTCTTCACGTAGCAAAGCATATAGGGTTTTTAATAAAAGAACCGAAACTGTGGAGGAATCCCCTCATGTTGTATTTTCCGAAAATAATGCTCGCTTGGCGAGAAAGGATTCTGGTTTTGATCTTGCAGGTATTTTAAATAGCTTGAAAGACAAAATACAAGAGGAAACGCCTAAGGAAAATAAAGATGAAATCTTGGAACAACCAACGGAGGAAGCGCCACAATTGGAGAATGAAACGAAAACGCCTAACGAGTGGAGGACAATCAAAGATCACCCTCTCGAACAGGTAATTGGCGACGTCGGAGAAAAGGTAAGTACTCGAAACTCCCTTAAGAACACCTTAGGTCACACTGCTTTTGTTTCTCAAATTGAACCAACAACCATCTCCGAAGCAATTGGGGATGAGTTTTGGACCTTGGCAATGCAAGAGGAGCTTAACCAATTCAAACGGAATGACGTTTGGGATTTGGTGCCAAGACCAGAAAATCATACCATAATTGGTACGAAATAGGTTTTTCGAAACAAACTAGATGAAAATGGTGTAATCACTAGAAACAAAGCTAGGCTTGTAGCAAAAGGCTATAATCAAGAAGAGGGTATTGACTATGAAGAAACATATGCTCCCGTAGCTAGATTAGAAGCTATTCGTCTAATGCTCGCTTTTGCCTCTTCTATGAATTTCAATTTATATCAAATGGATGTGAAAAGTGCTTTTCTAAATGGTGTTATTCAAGAAGAAGTTTATGTTGAACAACCCCCCGGTTTTGAAGATTTTAAATCTCCCGATCATGTTTTCAAACTCAAAAAGGCTCTTTATGGTTTAAAACAAGCTCCCCGAGCTTGGTATGAAAGATTGAGTAAATTTCTATTGGGAAATGATTTCATTAGGGGGAAAGTTGACACCACCCTTTTTGTTAAGCATAAAAATAATGATATTTTATTAGTTCAAATATATGTGGATGATATCATATTTGGTGCTACTAACAATGTCTTATGCATGGAATTTTCCGATTTAATTACAAGCGAATTTGAGATGTCTATGATGGGTGAGTTAACATTCTTTTTGGGATTACAAGTAAAGCAAATGAAAGAAGGTACGTTCATTTGCCAAGCCAAATATTGCAAAGAATTGCTGAAACGATTTGAAATGAACAATGCAAAAGCAATGGCGACTCCCATGAGCACATCCGATCATCTAGACAAAGATGAGAAAGGTAAGGAAGTCGACACTAAGAAGTATCGAGGTATGATTGGCTCTCTTCTTTATCTTACTGCTAGTCGTCCGGACATCATGTTTAGCGTGTGCTTATGCGCCCGTTATCAATCGTGTCCGAAGGAGTCTCACCTTACTGCGGTAAAACGGATTTTGACCCAAAGGTTCTTCATGCCAACTCGTTGGCTATTCCGATTCCGATTTTGCTGGATGCAAAATGGACCGCAAGAGCACTAGTGGCACTTGCCATTTGCTCGGTAGCTCTCTCGTTTCTTGGTTTAGCAAGAAACAAGTAAGTGTTGCGTTGTCCACAACCGAGGCTGAATATGTAGCCGCGGGGAGTTGTTGCGCTCAAATCCTATGGATGAAACAACAACTCTTGGACTATGGCCTATGTCTTGATCATATCCCTCTTAGATGTGATAATACTAGTGCCATATGCTTGACGAAGAACCCCGTTCTTCATTCGCGAACAAAACACATTGAAATTAGACATCATTTTATAAGAGATCACGTTCTCAAGGGCGATGTCGAAATCGAATTTGTTGAAATCAAAGATCAATTGGCCGACATCTTTACAAAGCCCTTAGAGAAAGAGTCCTTCTTCCGAATTCGTAGTGAACTCGGGATTCTTGACTCCACGTTGATCTAAGTCATGCATTGCATCTTTTTATTTTACATGATTTCTAACTTGAGCGTCGGAGACGTCTAACGAATTTTTGCAGGTATCGCCCTAAAGGTAGGGGGAATTATAAAGCATGACGCGCAATAATCGAGTCTTCTTCAGAAAAATCGGTTTCTGTCGTCTAATAATCGATTATCTCGTATCAATAATCGATTGTACTGCTATTATTTGAGTTATTGTACTCTCTTTAAGTAATCACGTTTTATTTTCAATAAATAAACAAGTTTTTTTTTCAATCCTTGCCATCTTATTACATTTTTTTGCTAATGGCAAAAGGGGGAAGATAACGGGTATGCACTCTCAATTCTTATTAGCTTAAATTGAGGGGGAATTCATACATTGAGGGGGAACTAATTTTGCATACTTGTTGTATATATTTACTTGTCTTGCATCATCATTATGAATTGTTTAATTTGCATATCCCGCTTAAAGTTTGCCATTATCAAAAAGGGGGAAATTGTTGGAAACACGTTCTCAAAGCATTATACTAAAACGTGTGTTCATATGTGTAGGTTTTGATGAATGACAAACAAGCGCAAATTGACATATGACGAAGTTCAAGTACAAGCGCACAATTGATATATATAACGAGATTCAAGCACAAGACCAAGTTTTATAGTTTTACATGAGTCGTTCTTAATTGTGATCTTGATCCGACAATTTGACTCATGACATGGCTTCTCTCGTAAAAGAATTTTTACAAAATCATGCATATTTAATTTAATGCTAAATGATTTTAAATCATGCATATTTACTTTAGTCAAAATGATTTTTAAACACGCCTCTTAAAACTGGACTAAGATAATCGATTATGTACTTATGATAATCGATTATGTTAAGCCAAGACTGCATGACAATCGATTGTGAACTAATGACAATCGATTGTGTTAAGGCAGTGAGCATCAGGTTTTTCAAACCTGCATGACAATCGATTGTGAACCTTATGACAATCGATTGTGATGAGGCAGTGTATATCAAAGTTTTTCAACGCTCAAAATAATCGATTGTGAAGTTAATGACAATCGATTGTGAAGAGACAATGTCCATCAGATTTTTAAAAGTCACAAAATAATCGATTGTGAACTTATGACAATCAATTGTGTTGAGGCAGTGTCTTCCAGACTATTTCAAAATTACTAAACAATCGATTGTGAGTTTATGACAATCGATTGTCAAGAGGCAGTGTCTAAAATGATTTTCAAAGACTGAAAAATAATCGATTGTTAACATTGCACAATCGATTGTGAAGCTGACCGTTGTCGTAAAGTTTTCAAATACCGTCAGGTAATCGATTATTGATTTCTCATAATCGATTGTTTTAATTAAAATCTGGACAAGATTTTTTGAACGTTGCTGAATAATCGATTGTTGATTTTGGACAATCGATTGTTTGTGGTAAAATCTGGAAAGGATTTTTTGAAATTTGCCAGTAATCGATTATGGATTGTAAATAATCGATTGTCAAGCGTAAAATCTGGGAACGATTTTTGGAATGACTGGCAGACAAGATTGTGGCATTTTGACAATCGATTGTTTCACAGTAAAATCAGCAACTCTTAATTGGCAATTAGGCAACGGTAATGCCAAGTTTTTCAACTATAAATACAGCTTCATTTCAGTGTTTTAAGTATAACAACACACAACAACTGACCATAACATTGCTATAAGCTTGCATACTATTGCTTATCATTTTATATTCATTACATAAGTTTTGAGAGCCAAATTCTTGTTCAAAGTTGTTGTGATCTTGAGTGTACTTCTTTTACTCATATCTACTCATTAAGGAGTGTCTTGTTTGAGTACTTAGTGTTTTGTACACTTGGAGAGAATTGTTATTCTCTTGTTGTAAGAAGGAACTTATGTTTCCTTGGTTGAAGTCTTGGAGTGTTATATCTCCGAGCAAAGGTGTTGAGGCTTGTGTCCTCAAGTTGTAAAGGTTTGTTAAGCACCCGGAAGCTTGACAAGTTAGTGGAAATCTCGAGAGAGTCTCTCGGGGACTGGACTAGCCACGGGTTGTGGTGAACCAGAATACTTCGGTGTGTTATTTCTTATTTATCACACTTATTTATTTCCTGCAAATTTTAAATTCCGCAAGTTTACGCTAATTTTTATTATAATGCTATTCACCCCCCCTCTAGCGTTAAGCGTATTATCTAACAATTGAGACTTCGACTTTTTCCGTTCTCACTTTTGGGGGAGACGCTCCCCAATCATTCCATCACTACATGGGATGAGTTGGTGGACAAGTTCATCGCTAAGTTTTTCTCTCCAAGTCACATGGCGACTCTATGGGACTAGATTCTAGCCTTCAATCAAGAGCCGACTCAACCGTTACACGTGATATAGAGAGGTTTAGAACGATGGTGAAAGAGTGCCCTAACAATGATATGAATGATTTGATGATCCAACAAACGTTCTATACTGGCATCAACACAAACAACCAATATATTGTGAACCAACTGGCAGGAGGAAATTTTTTGAAGCTTCTGTACAATGAAGCTTGTGATGTGTTATATGATATGACCGATACATCATAAGCATGGCAAATCCGGGCTAATGTTCCTCAAGGCGATCCTAATGTCATACATTTTCATAAGGAGTTGCATCGATCACGGCCAAGCCATTGCCGATCATACAACAACAATGAATCAGTTAGCCAAAGTGCAGTTACAACAAGTTCAAAACCCGCGCCAAGTCAACGCCATGGAAAGAGTGAATATCATGAAAAAGAGGTAAAGAGTGAAACAAACTCAAGGAAGTTTTGATAACTATGATGATGGTGGTAGCTATTCGAATGAATGTTATAATGATTAAAGTGATGAACTCCAATACATCAAAAACTATCAAGGGAATAGAGGTAATCAAGGGAACCAATAATGGGGACCCCGAGGAAATTGGGGCAATCAACAAGGTGGCAATTGGAACACTGACAACAACCAAGGAGGAAATTAGGGGAATAAAAATTCTGTCAATCAAGGGAATTTGAGCAGAAACAACAATAACAATTGGAAGAACAACAATTGGAACGGTGGGTGGAATAACAATGGTGGTCAAGGAAATCGGGGGCAACGCTTTCAAAGGCCTCCGGTGTTTCAACAACCAAACGACCCGCCACGTTTCAATCTCAAGGGTATAGTTCTTTGGGAAATGAATTTGGTAGAATTGAAGTCACGTTTGAGAAAATGATGAAGACGAACCAAGACTCCGATGCTCAATTGGACTCCCACAATACTTCTATCTGCAACTTGGAAGTAAACTTGTCCAAATTTCTCAGTCTCTAAGTACTCTCTAAAAGGGTGCTCTACCAAGTGATATGGTAGTGAACCCTAAGGGTGGGCACAACAATCATGTGATGTTGGTAACAATGCAAAGTGGAAGAGCCCGTGATGTGCATGCCTCAAGAGGAAACAAAGTTATGGTGGATGAAGATGAGCTACGAGATGATGAAATGCCTTTGGTGGTGGAAGATGTAGTTGAACCAAATATGAGAGATGATGTGCAAATTGATATTCATCAGGTTGAGGAGGAGACACAAGAGGCCGTGAACCCATCTAGGGAACACGTGATTGATATGCCCGAGTCGGCGGTGCCCAAAGCCAAAGCACCCCTGCATCGGCCTCCTCCGCCATATCCTCAACGGTTGGCCAAGCAAAAATGTGACAACCAGTTTAAGAAATTCATTGAGATGATGAAGAATTTGACTATCAATATGCCTTTGGTGGAGGAACTCGAGCAAAGGCCAGGGTACGCAAATTTCATGAAAGATTTGGTTACAAAAAAGAGATCAATGGAGTGTGAGACAAACAAGATGACCCATCAAGTGAGTGAAATTGTACATTCTATGGCTCTGAAACTTGAGGACCCCGGTGCATTCACTATCCCATGTATCATTGGAAGCGCCGACTTTGAAAAAGCCCTTTGTGAATTGGGGGCAAGTATCAATCTTATACCATATTCGGTCTTTAAGACCTTGGGAATCGGACAACCTCGTCCAACTTCTATGAGGCTTCAAATGGTGTACCGGTCAATGAAGTGGCCTTTGGGGATTATTGATGATGTTCATTCTTGTGTTTATAAGTTCATATTGACGGCCGACTTCGTGATCTTGGATTGTGAAGTGTATTTCGAGGTGCCTATTTTTCTTGGAAGGACTTTCCTAGCTACGGGGAAGGTCTTGGTTGATGTGGAAGTGGGAGAATTGACCTTCCATGTTGGTGATTAAAAGGTGGTTTTACACATGTGCAAGTCCATGAGGCAACCAAATAGCACTGAGTTGTGCTCGTTTGTTGACATTGTCTGGACGGTGATAGTGGATGACACAAGCGCAATGGTGAATGTTGAGGATCCACTTGAGGCCGTGCTCTTGAACATGGATGTTGATGATGATCCCGGGAGAGTTGAATGTGTAAACACTTTGCGTGGCAAGGGCTCGTACTCTTATGAGCCTAGGAAGTTACCCTTGGATCTTGAGAATCGCAAAACTCCCCCAACCAAGCCATCTATTGAAGAGCCGTCGGCGTTGGATTTGAAACCACTACCTCCTCATCTCAGGTATGAATACTTGGGCCCTAATTACACTTTTCTTGTTATTCTTTCATCTTGCTTGACTAACGTGCAGGTTGACGCCACTCTGGTGGTTCTACAAAAGCTCAAGAGGGCTATCGGATGGTCATTGGAGGATATTCGGGTATAAGCCCTGCCTTTTGCATGCATAAGCTCATATTGGAGGAGGACGCGAGGCCCTCACTTGAAAACCAAAGGAAACTCAAAGAAACTTGATACTCTCAAATTACACTTTAATAAATAGTGTAAGGCGGTTGATGTCAAATATAATAACCCAACAAAGTTGGGGTCGAATCCCACAGGGAATAGGTGTGAAAAGGTTACTTGTTCAGTGTGTTTCTCAACTAAAGTTCGATCTCTATCCAGTTAATAGTAACAAGAGAGAATGGTTTATAGTAATAAGAGTATGTATGGTGTTTGATTTGAAATAATTTCAACAATTAATGAGTAAACAAGTGGATTAAAGCAACCAAGATTGTGGCCCCTTTAATTAAGTGTAATGCCAATTGGTGTTAATATGATATATTTCTAATGGAAGGTTCTTCACATATGCAAATGATGTCTAAGATACTACCCATTATTTCCCAATAAATGAGTAGTATTTCCTCTTTATAATTTTCCCAAATATAAAAGAGTTGCAATTAAGAATCAATAATAAATGTCAATTAAAACTCACTTATTCCTATACAATTTTATCAAACAAGGTTTAAAGCCTTGAATCATTGATATTTACTTCTACCAAATTCTAACCCACTTTCACAAGCAAAGCAAGAATTTAATGGCTTTTGTTAATATTTGTAACCACCAACAATAAATGAAGAATGAGAAGTAAATAAATATCAACCAATCATTATACATGTATTCAATGTTAAACACCCATTAACATAACTCTCATTAAGGGTTCACAACCTTAGTATTTAGAGTTAGCTACACATGGGAGAAAACAAAAAGATAGTAATATTGAGTGTCATAAATGCTTACAAAGTGAAGAATCTTCAACCCAAAAACTTCCAAAAAGAGAGAATATTAATGTGTAAGAGTGTGGGACTAATATCTGACCGAATGGTCCCACAAAAGCATCATAAAACTATTTATAGTGGGGTAAAAATTGGGACAGAAAATGAACAAAAAATGCCCTTTTATGTCAGGTATGCGGCCTGATTCTTGTCGCATAACAAGTATGCGGTCCGTATTTTTAACACCAGCTCCGCATAATCAAAACCCTAGTCTTCAAGTCCTCGTCACATTGCCTTTATACAGTCCACATTTGAGTTATGCAGCCCGCAGATTTCGTCGCATCTTTGACCTTCAGTTTGCTTCGTTTTTGGTTTGTGATACATTGTGCGGTCCGCATGTTGATTATGCGGTCGCATAGTGTACCGCATTCTTGACTTGAAATTTAACTCCGGACTCTGTTTCATTCTATGATTGGATGCATCTTTCTTCGGTCCGCATTTCTGTTGTGCGGTTCACTTAGTGGACCGCATAATGGACTTTGTGCAATAATTAGCTATTTTATTATCTTCTTGCTTCCACTTTCGTGTCCTTAGGTTCCCCTTCCTAAAGTACTGTAGAAACAACAACTTTACATACGTACCAGTTATAATTGCATTAAACAAGCTAGAATCTAAGCAATTAGTATTGAAATGTGACGAAATTCTCCGGCACATCAACACCCCCAACATATACTCTTGCTTGTCCTCAAGCAACTACAATATACTTAGCATAACCTAGCATCTATTTACAGTACATTATTCAATAATGACCAAAGGTGGTGTTCATTGCTAGTTCCTCAAGCATGTGTTTACACTGGTTGTACGCTTCTTGAATTTTACAATATGTAGAAGGTAAATTAATCAACTTGTGAACTACGAGCCTCAGACAGTGCGACAAGATGTTACCCTCAGCGAAGTGCACTTTCATTTGACTCAAAAATCCCACCTTCTGCTCAATTCCACAGTTCACATACCCTCACTAGCAAGAAAGTCCCAGAATCACAACTCCGCTTTTTCAAGAATGTTCGGTTGGAGGTCTCAAAAGGGCTTTTCAACTTGTAGTGTAGGTTCAGGGATGGGTTGGATAAACATTTGGGTACAAATGACTTCACCCTCTTTGAGCACTAATCACATTTTACCATACTTTTGCACTTCTTTTCGAACCTCCATATCCTTGTTTTCATCTAGCTTCTGGTATAGATCTACCTTACATACTTCTTTCAATTGTTGTTCAAGACTCCACTTTTTGTAAACATACAAGCATTATAATACTTTCTTTTCCCTTTTTTTTCTTTTCTTTCTCTTGCTTTTTATCACTTTTTTTTTGGAGCTTGAAAAATTTCACAAACTCTTTGAGGCATGTTGTCCTAAGCTCAATGTACAACCTTATCGATCTTCGCTTCAACCTTACCCCCAACTTAGGCTATTAGACTCATTCTCAATGTTCAAAGAAGGACGTGTTCAAGAGAGGGAATTGTTTTTCAGAATGGGAAAGGTTTGTAATGAGTTGGCCAAAGAAAGGTTTAAAGGCTCATATTGGGTAGTAGCGGTATCATTTATGCAAGGGTAGGCTTGAAAGGCTAAAGAGGTTTTGCAAATAACACAACAAATGCCTAAGATCACTCCTCAAACCAAGCATACTATCATTAGTATTGAAAGGCTAACCGGGCAAGTTCTAGATGATGGAAGTAAACACAAGAATTATGTACACATAGAGAACTCACACCCTTATGGTACATGAATTGCTTCATTTACAACTCAAGATTTTGTGCGATATTTTCAGTACAATAAAGACATTGTCCCAAACCATTCCTCCCCATCTCCGACGGAACAGAAACCCAAGGAAAGTTTCAGGGAATATTTGGTCAAATGGAATGAACAAGTTTATCAGGATACTCATTCCATTGATAAAAAAGATATTGTTGAGCCACGCCAACGAAAGATCCCAGTAGTTGTTCCTGCCAAGCGTCATCAGCCTCAACTCCAATCCCAAACCTGTCCCCGAGCCCCACCTAATCTACCTCAGCATTATCCTCCAGACAATGGCCGGTCAGGTGTCCAAACACTAGGTCACTCCCTCTGCCAACGACTGGGCCCGGTGGTTGTTCTTGGTAAATTCTTTCAGCCTCCCTACCGACCACATGAACGTCCCCAAATTCCACATAAGCCACCTCAGTACTATACGTCAAACAACATCCGGTCATATGTCCAACCACCAGGTCATTCCTTCAACCGGCAACAAGGTCCAGTGACTGTTCTTGCTAAGCCCCATAGATATCCTTGTGCACCGCCCGCCCCGATGTTACATTCCTGGATCAGGTTTCCGACCAAATCAGGCATTTAGGAACGAGAAGTTGAGAAAAAGAAAGCCTACACTCCCTTGGGAGAGTCATACGCCAATCTGTTGTAGAGGCTAAAGAATTCGGGCATGTTGAAGCCTATTTAGATAAAAATAGCAAGCCATTTTTCAAAAAAGTTAGATTTTTCCAGAAGGTGCACATATTGCTCAAATGCTCCAGGGCATGACACAGAAAAGTGTTGGAGGCTGAAGAAAGTAATTCAGGAGCTTATTGACGCAGGCGACATCATCGTGCCAAATTTAGGTGCAACTGACACCAGCCAAAGTCCACCGCCTGTGCAAAATGAGACGCACCAGGTGGATATTATTTCCTTGGAGAAGTTATTTGAAGGCCTCAGTATTGTTGATACAGAACTCCGTGGCTAAGACGTCGTGCTTGGCAATTGGAAAGACGTTTCATCTCTTGGCTAACTGGAGAGAAGTCTTGGTGGTTTATTTTGTTGTCATTCCTGTTGTTCGGGTTATTTTCAGGGTTGTAATACGGATATGTCTTGTGATTGAAACCCTTCTATCCTTTTATGTGTCTAGTTCCTTTAGTCGTTATATCTTATGTTGTGTTATCTAGGTTTTTTTTAGTATTGTACCCCAGTTTGTGTTGCTTGTTTTGTTGTTAAACCCTTCCATCGTCTGTTTAATACAATTCTCTGTTTTCTGCCATTGCTAGTAATTTTTGTTTAGTTCTCTTTTCTTTCTATAATTCTTTTCCTATTGGCTCTAGTGACATGACATGCACGCATAATTCTCTGTCTGATCTTCAAAACCATTTTGAAGATGATAAAGGCATTTGAGGAAATAAGAATAGATTTGGACGTTGTAAGATTGTATGACGCCCGAACCATGTGAAACCGGGGCAAGTAAAACATAAAAATCCCCGATAAGCAAGTTGGCCAAATTAACAGGGGGGTCATCATGGTAATAAGAGTCATGACACATTACATCTGACAGATATAGAAGGAAAATGTGTGAAAATGACCGTCAGTTCCGATGCAGTCAGGAGATGATATGTATGGTTTCTTTATTCTGATTGTACTTGTTTGTACTTGGCATATTTGGAGGGTTGAAATAACGAAGGCATTTTGTTCTGCTATCCAAACACATTTTTCCATTGTCACCCCTTTTGAACCATTTTTATTTTCTTTCATACACCTCTTTCAGAATCAACGACACAATCAAAGAAACGCAAGTATCGGAGATAAGTAAATGGAAACAAATGGAAAAAAAAAGGAAATGAAAAAGAAGAAAAAAAAGAAGAATAGGAAAGCCCAGGGTTTTCTGGACAAGTATCAGCGAATGCTCCATACATCAGTGATTCTTGAGTCTAATGGTGTGGCATTTCAACCTTTTAGTTCTCGGCCGCTGCTTTCACTTTGCGGGGGGATTTCAAGAGGCGTAGGCCTGTCTGTGCAACATCCCTTTCTTGGTAGCAGTATTGCACTCTCTTCTTTGAGAAGTATGTGCTGCAGTCCCGTAGAGAGGAGCTGCTAGAAGCTCGAGTCGTTGAAGTAGGGGGATATGACCATTTCTCAGTATGAGAGGAGGTTTTCTATGTTGGCTCGTCATGGAATCTGGATGGTTCTAACAGATGGTGAGAGGATCATGAGATTTGCGGATGGCCCTTACTATCATCTCCGTATTCTTATAACTAGAGAGAGGGTGACAGGTTCCCCATTCGAGGAGGTTGTTGATATCGCCCGTAAGATTGAGACAGTTCACCATCAGGATGGAGAGGAGAGGGAGGCCAAGAGGCCTCGAGGATCGGGCAGTTTCAGCGGTTCTCCTTCGAGGGTCCAATTTCAGCATGGTAGAGGTCCTTCTTTCGGGCCTGCTTAGTCAGCCTGTCTAGAGTACCATGGGACTTCTTCAGATCGTGGTTATTTTGGAACTCCGGAGGGCCTGTCATCACTCAGCACTCTCCCAGCTCAGAGTTCATCTCGTGCCCTATCAACTCAGGGTTCTTCTATGCCAAGTGCATCAACTAGTCACTCCGATGCGAAGGGTTCCCTTCAGTCCCCTTCTCAAGCACCTGGGAGTTGTTTTGATTGCGGAGAGTTTTGGCATATGTGGAGGCAGTGTCCTTATCGTGTTGCTAGCTCATCTCAGCAAAGGGTTCAACCCTCTACTTCTTTTCCAGTTACTTTATCACATGTCCAGTCAGCTAGGAGTGGAAATTAGGCAGCCACGAGTTGCCCTAGAGGGGGAGATAGATCCAGGCTTGTTTCTATGCTATTCCAAGCAGGTCAGATGTTATGTTTTCACATATTGTCATCACAGATATTGTTTCAATCTGCCACAGGGATGCCTCTGTATTATTTGATCTCGGTTCCACCTTTTTCTTATGCGTCCTTTTATTTTTAACATTATTTAGGTACTCCTTGGCGGTCTCTTGCTTTACCTGTTCATTTATCTACCTGGTAGGCGATACTGTTGTTGTAAACCGTGTGTATCGATCATGTGTAGTGACAATTGGATGTCTAGAAACCCGAGCGGATCTATTGCTATTGAGCATGGTGGATTTTGAAGTCATTAGGCATGGATTTGTTATCACCATGTCATGCTATTCTAGACTATCATGCTAAGACAGTCACTTTGGCTATATTGGGTTTACCAAGGATCGAGCAGTGGGGTGTGACTGATTATGTTCCTAGTAGAGTGATTTCTTTTTGAAACGCCCAACGTACGGTTGGAAAGGGTTGTCTTTCATATCTAGCATTTGTGAGGGATATTGGAGTTGAGACTCCTTGCAATGATTTTTTTCCAGTTGTGAGGGATTTTCCCGATATTTTTCCTGCGGACCTGTCGGGCATGCCATCAGACAGGGATATTAATTTTTTGTATTGACCTAGTGCTGGGAACTCAGTTCATTTCTATTCTACCGTATTGTATAGCACCAGCAGAGTTGAAAGAATTGAAGGAGCCGCTTCAGGAACTCTAAGATAAGGGGTTCATTCATCCTAGTGTGTCACCTTGGGCTGTATCGGTTCTGTTTGTGAAGAAGAAGGATGGCAGAATGAGAATGTGCATCGATTATAGGCAATTGAACAAGGTAACAATTAAAAACAAGTATCCTTTTCCTTGCATTGATGATTTATTTGACTAGCTTCAGGGAGTGAGGGTGTTCTCCAAGATTAATTTCCGTTTGGGTTATCACCAGTGGAAGATTAGGGATTCAGATAGTCTAAAAACTACTTTCAGGACTAGATATGGTCATTATGAGTTTCTTGTTACGCCATTTGGGCTGAAAAATGTCCTAGCTAGGTTCATGCTTTTGATGAATAGTGTATTTCAGCCTTATCTGGATCTGTTCGTTATAGTATCCATTGATGATATTCTTGTGTACTCGCGTATCCAGGAAGAGCACGCGGAGCATTTGAGGGTTGTATTGTAGAGGTTGAGAGAGGAGAAGCTTTATGAAAAATTCTCCAAGTGTGAGTTTTGGCTCATTTCAGTGGCTTTCTTGGGATATGTGGTGTCCAGTGAGGGTATTAAGGTTGATCCAAAGAAGATAAATTTGGTTTAGAGTTGACCTATACCGTCCTCAGCCACGGAGATTCGTAGCTTTCTTGGGTTGGCAGGCTATTATCGTTGGTTTGTTCATGGATTCTCATTTATCGGATTGCCCGTGACCAGGTTGACTTAGAAGGATGTTTCATTTGTATGGTCGGATGAATGTGAGGAGAGCTTTCAAAATCTCAAGACAGCCTTGACCACAGCTCAATTATTGGTTTTTCCATTAGCTTAAGGTTCATATGCCGTGTATTATTATGCTTCGAGAGTTGGGATTAGTTGTGTATTAATGCAGGAGGGTATAGTTTTTGCGTATGGTTCTCTTCAGTTGAAGGCCCATGAGAAGAACTACCCCTTTAATAATTTAGAGTTGCCTGATATAGTTCATGCATTGAAGATTTAGAGGCATTACCTGTATGGCGTATCTTGTGAGGTGTTCAGTGTTCATCGCAGTCTTTAGCATTTTTTCAAGCAAAAGTATCTTAATTTTTGACAGCGGAGATGGTTAGAGTTTTTTAAGGACTATGATATAACCATATTGTATCATTCGAGAAAGGCCAATGTAATGGCCAATGCTTTGAGCCGTAAGGAAGTGAGTATGGGGAGTTTGGCATATATTCCAATTGGGGAGAGAACCTTTGTAGTTGATGTTCAGTCCATGGCCAATCGGTTCGTGAGGTTGGATATTTCGGAGCCTATTCAGGTCTTTGCGTGTGTGGTTTCTCGGTCTTCCTTATATGATCGCATCAGAGAGCGCCAAAATGATGATCTGCACTTTCTTGTCCTTAGGGACAGAGTTCGGCATGATGATTCTAGAGATGTGACCTACGGTGATGATGGGGTGTTAATAATGTAGAGCCGTATTTGTGTTCCCAATGTGGATGGGCTTAGTGATTCGATTATGGAGGAGGCCCATAGCTCGCGATATTCAATTCATCTGGGTGCCGCAAAAATTTATCGAGATTTGAGGTAGCACTATTGGTGGAGGAGAATGAAGAAAGATATTGTAAGGTTTATAGCTAGGTATCTCAATTGTCAGCAGGTGAAATATGAGCATCATAGACTAGGTGGATTGCTTCAGCAGATGGTTATTCCTGAGCGGCAGTGGGAAAGAATCACTATGGACTTCGTTGGTGGAATTCCATCGACTTTGAAGAAGTTCTATGCTATTTGGTTATTGGGGATCGACTGACCAAGCCCGCGCACTTCATTCCCGTGTGTACTACCCATTCTTCAGAGCGGTTGGCAGGGATTTATATCTGGGAGATCGTTTAGTTGCATGGTGTTCCGGTTTCTATCATCTCAGATAAAGGTACTCAGTTTACTTTGCAATTTTAAAGAGTTGTGTAGAGAAAGTTGGGTACTTAGGTGCAGTTAAGCACAATGTTTCATCCTCAAACGGACGGCCAGTCTAAGCGTACTATTCAGATATTGGAAGACATGTTGCATACTTGTGTCATTGATTTCAGAGGTTCATGGGATGAGTTTCTACTTCTTACATATTTTGCGCACAACAACAGCTACCAGTCGAGTATTGAGATGGCTTCGTATGAGGCTTTGTATGGGAGGTGGTGTAGATATCTAGCTACCTGGTTTGAGCCCAGTAAGGCTAGGCTATTGGGGACTGATTTGGTTCAAGAAGCTTTAGCAGAAGGTGAATGTGATTCGGGAGAGGCTTCGTACAGCAGAGTCGCGACAGAAGAGTTATGCGGACTGGAAGGTTCAAGCTGTGTCCTACATGGTTGTTAAGAAGGTCATTATGAAGGTTTCACCCATGAAGGGTATTATGATATTTGGAAAGAAAAGGGAAGTTGAGTCTGTGTTTCATTAGGCCTTTTGAGGTGCTTCGCAGGATTGGGGATGTGGCTTATATGCTTGCTACTACTAATTCTTCGCTGTGGGTATTAGATACTGGAAGTGGTTATAACATCTGCAATATGTTGCAAGGGTTCAAGATAAGTAGGAGGCTAAAGAATGGAGAAGTTAATCTACAGGTTAGAAATGGTGCAAAAGTTGCGATCGTAGCTGTAGGATCAACTTTTTTAATAATGCCTATGGGAAAAGTACTTATGTTGGATGATTGTTATTATGTTCCTCAATTTGTTTCGAACATAATTTCAGCTTCTATGTTAGACAAACATGGTTTTCACATTAATATAGGCAATGGTATTTTCTCTATTTATTATAGTGATAATTTATATGCGAATGACTATCTCCAAAATGACGTTTATGTCTTACCTAATGTGAATGCTAATTTGATTATGCATGTTTCAAGTCTAAAGAGGAAAAGAGATGATCATGTAAATCAAACATACCTTTGGCATTCTAGGCTTGGTCATGTTGGAGAAAAAAGAATTAACAAGTTATACAAGGAAGGGTACCTTAAGAAGTATGATTTTGAATCATATCCAATTTATGAATCTTGTCTCAAAGGAAAAATGACCAAATCTCCATTTACTGGAAGTGGAGAAAGAGCTTCTGAATTATTGGGACTAATTCATACAGATGTTTGTGGGCCCATGAAAATTCAAGCTAGAGGTGGATATTCTTACTTCATCACCTTCACTGATGATATGTCAAGATATGGATTTGTGTATCTTATGAAACATAAGTCTGAATCTTTTGAAATGTTCAAAAAGTTCCGTAATGAAATTCAGAAGCAGACTGGTAAAAATTTCAAAATAATAAGGTCTGATAGAGGTGGAGAATATCTTAGTGAATATTCTATGAAATAACTCAAAGAGAATGGGATTCTCTCACTGTGGACACCTCCAGGAACACCACAACACAGTGGGGTGTCTGAAAGGAGAAATAGAACCTTATTAGATATGGTGAGATCTATGATGGGGTTCACTGATCTTCCAATAAATTTATGGTGATATGCTTTGGAAGCAGCAACATACTTATTAATTAAAGTTCCCACTAAGTCAGTCTCTACAACACCATATGAGATATGGAAAGGATGTAAGCCTAACCTTAAACATATTAAAGTTTGGGAATGTCCTGCTTATGTTAAGAGACTACAGTCTGATAAACTTGACTCAAGATCTTATAAGTGTAGGTTCATTGGGTATCCCAAGAAAACAAGGGGATATTATTTCTATCACCCTTCTGACCATAAAGTGTTTGTGGCCAGAGGAGCAACCTTTTTGGAAAGGGAATTGCTTTTGGAAGGAAATTATAATGGAGAAATAGAACTTGATGAAGATCAAGAAACTTATGAATCAACACAATATAAAGATCATGAGAGCCAAGTTGAAGAACCATTATTGGATGTTTTGAAGTTGCCAAGGAAATTGCCATGTTCAACGGTTGAAGTTCAAGAACTAAATGAAGTTCAAGAACAGGTTAATGAACCAGTTCCAAACCAAATTGAACAACAACGAAATCCAACACAAGGTGAACAGGTTGTACAAGTACCTCTCTGAAGGTCTACACGAGAACGTCATGTACCAACTAGATTAAATTTGTTGGTACAAGATGATTTATCAAATGAGGTTGATCATAATGATGATGACCCTAAGACCTATGAAGAGGATATACAAAGTTCTGATTATGAGAAGTGGCAAAAGGCCATGGAATCCGAAATAGAATCCATGAAGGAAAATAAAGTATGGACTTTAGTTGAACCTTCAAAGGATATAAAACCTATAGGTTGTAAATGGATTTATAAGAAAAAGATTGGAGCAGACGGAAAGGTGGAGACCTACAAAGCACGTTTTGTTGCCAAGGAATATCGTTAGAAATAAGGAGTTGACTATGACGAGTCTCTCGTGGCAATGCTCAGATCTATTCGGATTTTGCTTGCTATTGCAGCATACTATGATTATGAAATATGGCAAATGGATGTGAAAACAGCATTCCTTAATGGCGATCTAGAAGAGGATGTGTACATGACACAACATGAAGGTTTCATATCTTCATCTGATCATAGTAAAATATTTAACCTAAAAAGATTTATTTATGGATTAAAGAAAGCTTCTCGAAGTTGGAATATTCGATTTAAAAAAACAATTGAAAAGTTCATTTTTTTTAGATGCGAAGAAGAACCTTGTGTATACAAAAAGGTTAGTGGGAGCACAATTATATTTTTAGTGTTGTATGTTGATGATATATTGCTCATAGGGAATGACAACATACCGGCATCGCAAAATACCAAGATTTGGCTATCTGAACAGTTTTCCATGAAAGACTTGGGAGAAGCAGATTATATATTAGGAATAAAGATCTATAGAGATAGATCTAGGAAGCTGCTTGGACTTTCCTAGTTTTTGTACATTGATACTATCCAAAAGAGGCTATCTACCGATAGGTACTGGAATTTCTCTCAGTAGGGAGGATTTCCCAAAAACACCTGAAGAGAGAGAATGCATGAGTAGGATCAGGGATCAAAGTGCATTGGGAGCTATCATGTATACCATGACATGTACACGTCTTGATGTGGCTAATGCACTTGGAGTGACTAGCCGATATCAGGAAATCCTGGTGAGGAACATTGGAAGGTGGTGAAGACCATTCTTAAGTACTTAAGAAGGACTAAAGACCAATTCCTCATCTATGGGGATTCTAAGTTGAAACTTGAAGGTTAAACTGATGCAAGTTTCTCTTCAGATTGGGATGATACCAAACCTATTTCTGGTTATGTATTCACCTTAAATGGTGGAGAAGTGAGTTGGAAAAGTTCCAAACAAGCTACAGTAGTTGATTCAGTGACTGAAGCAGAATATATAGCAACTAGTGAAGCTGCTAAGGAAGCTGTATGGATGAAAAAGTTCTTAATTGAACTTGGTGTGGTTCCTTCAATAGAAGATGCGGTTATATTGTTGTATGACAATACTGGAGCCATTGCTCAAGCAAAAGAACCAAGATCACACCAAAAGTCCAAACACGTTCTGCGAAGGTATCACTTGATAAGAGAGATAATTGAACGTGGAGACGTCGAGATTCAAAAGGTTGATGGAAAGGAAAATATTGCAGACCCATTCACTAAAGCTCTTGGCTCAAAGGAGTTTGACAAGCACAAGTGGAAATTGGGGATGAAGTACAAGAGAGATTAGCTCTAGTGCAAGTGGGAGATTGTTAGGGATGTAGTAGATATGCCCTAGATCCAATATCATATTTAATGATTTGAACATATTTTTATGAACGTCATTTGATATAAAGTATATGGAATTTGATATTCTTTTATCGTTAGTATTAATTGTTTGATTAATTTGATAAGTTCCTTGATTAAATTTTGAGATTTGTCATCATGATAGAGATCATGATAATGAAAGCAAAGTCTCTTACAATTTAATCTAAATTTGTTCTTGATCGTAGGATTATTAAATTGGACATTAGCAATTCGGTTTGATCAATATTTATGTGATTGTCTTTATTGGATAAAGATTATTTGATCTCATTAACTAAATCACATAGATGGATGATGCATATACAGATATGATCATTGAACCGACTCATTGGATAATTCCTAATGGTTAGATTTACCATAACTGTCAATAGGATATTATTTGAAGAATGTGATGTAACTATTTCCTTTGAATTGAGATCGTCATAGTAATTGACAACTTATTTATTATGCTTTGATACTAGACACCTATGGACCTAGGACGATAGTTGAAAGGATATTGGGTATGATTGAATACTTGTAGAATTAGTGATTGATCAACACGGAATCTGTCAACTCTTGGCAATGAGTTTAAGCTCCATGTTGTCATGAATTATAAACGGCCAAACTAAGACCTTGGCCAGGGCAATTGAATGAAAGAAGAAATGAGTTTCTTAGGTCATTCAATGGTCGATTATATTTGACGTGAACACATAGTTGATCGCTTATTAAGATTTGACAGTTGAACCATATCCTAGGGTGATCCAGAGTTATAAGGATAGAAGGAATTACTACATTATTCTTCTACTGGTTCTTGAGAGTAAATTGTATAGTTCATGATATCCGCTCGTTAAGGAGTGTTGCTAGACGCCACCCTTGATTAGTAAATTGATATGATCAATTTACTACTGGCTTAGTATTGAACCTATGGATTCGCACACTAACGAGTGTTCTGATCTTTGATAAATGATTAGTTAATTTATTATTTGATAATTAAATTAAGGAATTTAATGCGCAAATAAATTTAGTTATTAGTCCAAATGAAATTTTATTATATTCTTTGATAGCACAGAGGTTATAATTAATATTGTTAACAAATTGAAGTTTTCTATTTGGAATAGAAAATTAAATTGTCTCTTGGTCAATATATATATATATATATATATATATATATGTATATATATATATATATATGTATATATATATATATATATATATATATATATATATATATATATATATATATATATATATATATATATAAAATATTAATGATAAAGACTTACTTGGAAAAAACGATTTAGTATTGGATTGGGAAAAAACGACTTGAGCTCGTTTCAAACCCATTAAGAATGGGATTGATATTCCTTTTTAATACAATACATTAATTGATCTTTAATTCCAATTAGAATTGGATTTGAAATAGGCAGTCATGATGCCAATTAGATGGAATTACAAATTTCCATATAAAATTCCCATAAAAGTTTATTTTTGGAATTAAACTTTTATTCTAAGAAAACCACTACCTCAATCAAATAGGAATAGGGTTTATATGTGATGCTATGTAAAGGGTGACGGAAAAAATTTGTCATAATCAATTTCTTGACAAACAAATTACTTTGTGAAAGTGAGAGTGCAATACAAAGCCAAGAGATAAAATACAATTACAAGAAAAGTGTTTCTTGTTCTTCTAATTTGAGTTGAGATTTTTGAGAAAAATTTCAACATAATATTCTTCGTTCAATTTGTTCGCGGGTTTCATTGATGAAAGAGTTGATAGAAAGGATCGGTCTCTGTGTGGATACGCATAGTGTCTTTGCACTATCAAAGAAATTTTGAAAAGAAACTCTCTTCACCAGGTACGTCTTATATCCGATCTTTGACACGTAAATAAATTTTAAACATAAAAGAATCTGCCTAAAATTGTTATTGTCTTCCAATGCATGTTACGAACACCAATACGCAATCCAACAAAAACTCCAAAGAAAAAAGAAATAGAAATGTTTCGATTGTTGCTAAGCTTTACCAGTGGTCAAGATAGCCTTGAGCCCATTAAGTAGGTAGTGAAAGTTCTTAAGTAAAGCTTTAGTTATTCCATTATACATTCACTCTAGTTTGTTAAATTTCAGTGGCCCGTTATAATCCCTAATTCTACGGTGTTTGACCAAAAGATATCAAAATCCTTTTGATTAAATTAATTAATGATAATGATGGATGAGGTCATGGAGGTAATATGCAAGATGCGAAGGGGCAGAGCTATTAGGCCCGGATGAGATTCCGGTTGAATTAATGAAGTGTAGTAGAGCAAGCTTGGAATATCTTACTGAGCTGTTTAATGTTATATTCAAGACTAACAGGATGTATGAAGAGTGGAGGTGGAGTACAATGGTTCCTTTGAATAAGAACAAAGGCGATATCCAAAGCAGTAATAATTGTAGGGGTATCAAATTACTGAGTCATACCATGAAATTATGGGAGAGAGTAGTAGAACTGAGAGTGCGAAGGATGGTGTCTATTTCAGACAACCACTTCGGGTTCATGCCGGGGCGATCTACCACAAAGACTATCCACATTATTAGGAGGATGATGGAACAATACATGGATAAGAAGAAGGATCTCCACAGGGTGTTGATCTTGAGAAAGCATACAACAGGGTTCCTAGGGAGGTTATATGGAAATGCTTAGAGGTTAAAGAGGTTCTGGTTTCCTACATTAGGGTGATTAAAGACATGGATGATAGAGCTAAGGCCCGGGTTATAACAGTAGGAGGCGGCTTCGAAGACTTTCCGGTTGTTACGGGGTTGCACCAAGGGTCTACGTTCAGCCTTTTCCTATTTGCGTTGGTAATGGATACACTAACTCATCATATTCAAGGGTATGTGCCATGGTTCATGATATTTGTTGATGATATAGTTCTAATTGACGAGACACGAGGAGGTGTCAACGAGAGGCTAGAGGTTTTGAAACAGGCCGTGGAGTCTAAAGCTTCAGGTTGAGCAGGACGAAGACAAAATTCCTTTGGTGCAAATTTGGGTCTGAGCCAACGAAAGAGGGAGTGGAAGTGAGGCTTGATTCTCAAGTCATTCCTAAGAGGAGTAGCTTCAAGTACCTTGGGTCAGTTATTTAAGGGATGAGGAGATCGACGAGGATGTCACACACCGTATAGGAGTTGGTTGGATGCAATGGAGGTTAGCGTCGGGAGTTCTGTGTGACAAGAAAGTTTTACCGCTACTAAAGGGCAAATTTTATAGAGCAGTGATTAGGTTTGTCATGTTATATGGGGCCGAGTATTGGCCGTTTAAGAAGCACACACTCAGAAGATGAAAATAGCAGAAATGACGATGTTAAGGTGGATTTGTGGCCATACAAGGATGGATAGGATAAGGAATGAAGATATTTGAGAGAAGGTGGATGTGGCTCCCATGGAGGACAAGATGCAGGAAGCAAGACTCAGATGGTTCGGGCACATTCAGAGGAGGAGAGCTGATACACCGGTGAGGAGGTGTGAACGACTGGCGGTGGTGGTCACGAGGATAGGTAGAGGGAAACCTAAGAAGTATTAGGGAGAGGTTATCAGGCAGAACATGGCGCGACTTAGGATTATTCAGGACATGACTCTTGACAGGGAATTGTCGAGGTCAAACATTAAGGTAGCAGGTTAGGGGAAAGTTATGTATATTTTTACAGGGCACTAGAGGGAGACTAGCTAGTTAGGAGTTGATCTTAGGATTTTAGTTCTAGGATGCTACTGGTCCACTATTGATTGGAGGCTTTATTTGCTGGATATTATGGTATCTTCTATCTTTTTTCGTATTGCCTGTATTTATTTTTTGCTGTTATTTTGTTATGTTATGATATTTTATGTTATTTTATTATGAGTTTATCGATACCAATAAAATATCGTCTTCTGTTGCTTTTTGAGTTGAGGGTCTCCTGAAAACATCCCTGCTCCTCGGGGTAGGGGTAAGGCCTACGTACATATTACCTTTCCCAGACTCCATTTATGTGATTACACTGGGTCGTTGTTGTTGTTAATGATGATGTAAATTTTAGTCAAATATAATCAATTTCATATCTGAAAGTATAATGCAATATAATAAATAAAGAAAACTAAGAGCGATCAATCTTTATTGATGTTTGATATGTCCTTTTCAGAAAGACATTGTAAGAGAGAGAAGAGAGAAAAAGTCCAGCCCCCCTCTATATTTAGTTCCGGTGTTCTTGTTGTGTTCTTTGACCGATGTGGCTTCATGCTATGACCTTTTCCATTATTATTTGGGTATTGTTTTAACTTAACATATACAGTAAATGGGTTGACTGTAGTAGGTCGTGGTGCTTCTCAGATTTTGACCTAAAAAATGCGATTCACATGTCTATAAACTGGTTGGTTTAGCCGAATTACAAATTTGCCTCCATTGGGGGCGTTTAAATGGAAGTAAATAAAAGAACTAACTTCCAAGTTTCATTTTCTTTGAATTTTATACGATTTCGTGTTAGTATATTCCAAAACGTGCTGTTGGTACTGCCCTGTTATTTAGATAGATATGAATTTAATTCTGTATGCACATAATTTTTTTAATCTCCTGTACCTTGACTAGTGAAAGGTACTAATGTTTTTTGCTTGGATTTACTAATTTATAAGTAAATGTTGCATTATCCATCTTATGTTCATATACGCAGAGTAATATTTCAAAAACTCATCATAGAACATTGGCAGTATGTATAGCTATTGAAGGTTTTTACAAATAAGGTTAAGGATGTGGTGTAGTGATGAACCTGTTCTTTCCTTAATCGGAGGTTTCGGGTTCGAGTCCTGGGTATGAAAAAATTCTTGATAGGGAGTGTTTCCCTTCGAATGGGGCTCTAAGCGGCACGAATCTGGATATAGCCGGGCTCCAACGGATAAAAACAACAACTACTCAGTATAGTCCCACAGAGTGGGGTCTGGGGAGGATTATAAGTACGCACGCCTTATCCCGGCCCTAAAGGGCAGAGAGGATGTTTCCAATCGACCCTTGGCTTAGGAAAAAAAAAACAAAATAAAAACAAAAGAGCATTAGTAACTCCAGCAGAAATCACATAAATAATTATGTAAACATAAACCATAAATAATATGGCAAGCAAACGGAAAAGATAAACAAAAATAAAAACAACAGGGGAACATAATTTTTATATTACCATAAACCGTAAATAAAAATGACATGCAATAACAACACCCACCCAACCCCGTCTAGCCCCGGGAGAGAAGAGCGCAAAATTCTAGAAGCTCATATTCTCCAACCCTGATACTAGACCTCTAGATTTTTCTATCAAAGTACCCGATACCGAATAGAAAACCAAAAGAAATTCAATTGCTCTAGCTACGCGAATTCAGTTATCCGTTTATCCATAATTCCGCGCTTAACGTTCTCTAGACAGCAGACATTTTTAAAAACGTCAAATAATACAAGGCATTCAATTAAGGGATTCCTGACCATGGATATTCAAGAACCTCCATAAAGGACTTTCAAAGATATTTCATGCAGCCTTAAAAAGAAACCTCAAAATACTATATAATTTAATCCTTTATCTATGGTGGAAATAGTAGCTAAATTAACTATCACAGGCCACTTAATATGAGTCCCATCTTTCTTGATGTGAACTTATTATGATGGTAGTATATAGGTCACAAGTGTTTTACCGAACCATCGTATTCCAACGGGTTATTTGCATGTTTTGGCCAAATTTGGGGAAGTTAGAAGTTTTAATTATCCGATTAAAGCAATTATTTTAGAGAACTGCTTACAAAGCTTGTAGAAAAATAAGTGACTTTTAGTAACAAATGCAGTATTTATCTATAAGAGGGATTGGGAAAAGAAATTTATAGAATACTCGTTGCAATGAGAATTAAAAGCATAAAATTAGTTTTTACAGAACAGAAGCCTCTCACTAGTTGGTGAAAGTGAACACTGATGGTACACAAAGAAAACACCCCTAAAAAAAGAACATTGATTCAATTCAACCTCATAGGGATGAACGCTTGAATAGATGATAGAAAAACTATATCACCTTATTGAATGCGGGTAACCAAATATCTAGAGTTTCAGGTATACCGAGTAACAAAGGAATTATGTTTGAATCAAAAGAACATCTAATTACTCCCTCCGTTCACTTTTACTTGGTACATTTTGACTCTTCACGGCCCTTAAATAATAATAAATAAAGTGCATTGTTTCTCACAATACATAAGCAAATATACGTAGTAGAGTGTCGAACACGACTTATATCAACTACCCACTAACTCACCAATATTGTTATTCAGTCAAGCAAAATTCGAGTTCAAGAATGTGATTATACTAAACTATAATTCTAAGTAATAACAAAATAAACAAGCAATAAAATGATTGTTATGTATTCCATAGAGACAAATATTCCAGGGTTGTGATCGACTTACCAATCCTACTGTATTCTAGTTAACTCTCCCTCCCATACAATTCATTCATGGTTGCTAATTAATCGATAAGTACTCTCGTAGCCTTCTCTCGAAGTACTACTCGCATATTCAAAATAGATTAAGCACGGTGACTAAGTATATTCCTTTCCTAACCATAATTCCCTCTAAGGGTTAAGATCATGCTCTATTCAATTCTTTTCTAATCCAAACACGGCTTTCCCAAGCATAGCATAGATAGTAAATAGAACCTAACTGCTGGCCAGACAATTAAGCAATTAATCATGTAATTGAAATAACAATAATATATTACTGAATTGTAATCAAGTTTAAGTCAGAGTTAAACAACAATTTTATAGCTAAATCATAGCCCTAGAACAATGATTTTTAAGCCACTCATCATATTAGCAAATAATTTCATAAGTTTGGATAATTAAAAATACTAAGAAAAGATAAAGAAATCCGATATATAATAACACAAGATAGAATGAAATATAGTAGTAACATAAAGACTAAATTTAACAAGAATGAAATCATAAAATATAACAGTTCAATACACAAAGATAACAACGGGGGGCGTGGGATGTACCAAGATACCGTCTCGTAATCCCTAACATAAATGTACTGGGGGAGGGGGTCTCTCAGAATACCGTTTCGTAATCCCAAAGTAAATATGCAGCTCAACCAGTAGAAATAACAGTTACAGTAAGAAAACCTACAATTTAGACTAAGTTCAAGCCAATGAAAAGAGGGAATTTCACTAAACACGCTGCACAAGGTCTAGATTGGCAGTTAAGACATGTAGACATGCTATTCTAAACTAAACAGGATAGCTACATATGCTACTATAGCTTAAATAAGGAGAAATAGGTTATTACTCAGTGAAAAGCGGAGTTTTACAAAAAATAGCCCGTGTGCGTACTCGTCACCTCACGTACGCAGCGCTCACACATCAGAAACTTTACCAAATCCTAAGGGGAGTTCCCCATACAAGGTTAGGCAAGCCATTTACCTTGAACCAAGCTCAATAATTCCGTAACAGATCTCTTATGATGAATATCTAACTTTGAATGACCCAAATCTAGACAACATAATTTACATAACTTAAATATAACTACAAAAAACTAATCTACCCAGTGAAATTAAAGCTAAAGCAAGAAATTGCAAATATCGCCTGAAAAGTCTCCCGAGGCCCACTTCTCGGAATCGAGTAAAAGTCAACACCCATTCACTCACGAGTTCACTCGTAATGAAATTATCCGAATCTGATGTCAGAATCTCAATAAAAATTAAAAATCTTAGTAAAAGAACTTCTTTCCATTTTTCTCAATTTTTTCACCCTAAATTCGAAATTAAATGATAAAACTAACGATAGATTAGTAGCATATATCCAAAATCAATAATAGAGTCATTACTCAATTGATATCTCTAAAAATCCCTCGAAATATCGTCCAAACCCGAGCTCTAAAACTCATGTATTGATAAAAATAGCGAAATCCTCATTTTTGATATGTTATATTCTGCCCAAGTGGACCTTCTTTGTTAACCCGGCCACACACTCGCGTTCGTGTAGAACAAAACTTTACTAACAAAAATCCCTCTTACGCGAACGAGGTAGCCCTCTCGCGAATGTATACCTTACACTTTCGGTTTCTTCGCGAATGCGACCTCTAGTACGCGAACATGTAGAACAATGCCTTGGTGTCCCAGTTGCTCCACTTCTTTTATGCAAACGGGATGTCCTTCACACATTCGCGCTACACTGACGGTCAAACCATTGCAATCGCATCCCTGTATTCGCGAAAACGAAGAACAACTCCAAAATACAAGCCACAACCAACATTACGGACCTACTCAAACTTCTGAAATCAGAATCCGACCCCAAAATATAAAATCCCACTACCGGTCAAAATCTTAACAAATTCGACTTTCATCGTTTCAAGTCTAATTAAGCTGCAGACCTCCAAAAATACAATTCGGACACGTCCTTATACCCAAAATCATCCAGCAGAGCTAACATAATTGGCAGAATTCCATTTCGGAGTCGTCTTCGCACAGTTCTACGGTCCAAATCCTAAGACTTAAGCCTTTGTTTAGAGACTAAGTGTCCCAATACACTCCAAATACCAAAATAAAACCTCACCCAAAGTGATAATAATAGAAATAGATATGGAAGAAGCAGTTAACATACCCGACCCAGATAACAAACTCGTGATGGCGTGCCACCCGATCCACACAAATATCTCACATAGGAGATGCACATCGAGCAAAATTTGATCATTACAATAAACACATATAGTCTCATGCTCGACCACAAAACGCATCTGAATAAGTCCCCCAAATACCGGAATTGAATCAATAATAGATACCTCTGCACTGACATCCGCCACGAAGGCCGAATTAATAAAGTATTGCTTGCCAGCCGTCCGCTGGACTCCGAAATACAAGCTACCCTGCTAGAACATAATCCGATGCACCTTGCCACGCAGCCGGTGGCATTTTCCAACATAGCCCATAACAGATAAGTTTAGACAATCTGACATTGGAACAACCAGTCTTCCATCTAATATCATAACCCAAATTTAATGTACCAAGCAAAGAAAGATCCACTCGGACCTCCAATTTCCATGACCGCTAGACGATGTCGATAAATACGATCTACAACCAATGCATAGTCGAATCACAAGAACTTCTAGTCTCCAACACATATAACACATGAATCACTATGCCTGATCCCACACTCAGCTGTATGAATTCATAACACACATCGAGTATCCATTCTTACCACGAAAGATATTCAAAAAATTTCACTACAACAACAACTCAATTATCAACGGTCGATCCAACAAGAGAACACCGCAGTACCACCAAATATTATTAGTTTTTCAGTACCTTGCCCCCTTTTTTGAACATAAACGCCCGCTAAATCACTAGCATAGAAATACCATCTTCTTTAATCATCTGAAGATCGACTCTTAAATCACCTTCAACTGCATCTGCTTCTTATGAATGTAATGACTCCCCATTAAGACTGAACCAAAATCTTTAACACGCCAATCTCAATTCTCCATATCATAACACAGAGACCATACCATACTAGGATAACATGAGGACTTCTATCGCTTTCCTGCACCGCAGACATCGACACACTCAACTAGTCAAGAACTTACATGATCTCATATAGGAGAAAAAATTATTACACACTCCATGCTTCGCATACCCATAGGAAATATAATCATTTTCAAACCACGGTAAAACACATCAAGAGCTCTTTCTCCCAATTCCATTGCAGAAGCTAAACTGCCAGGACTGAATCCTTCTACCCAAACCAAGTTAAGCAAACTGCCAGCACTTAAAAGCTTTGCTGCAAAATACTTGTGAGGCTCACTACCTCGAACACATACAATAATTAATCATATCCTTACCATACCGATTCGGTTTATTATCAAGC
This sequence comes from Nicotiana benthamiana, assembly GCA_034376525.1. Lineage (NCBI taxonomy): Eukaryota > Viridiplantae > Streptophyta > Magnoliopsida > Solanales > Solanaceae > Nicotiana > Nicotiana benthamiana. The sequence goes on along the minus strand of CM067333.1, from coordinate 27,956,016 downwards.
TATTCCATTTATCCAATTTCTTCCCGATTCATCTTTATTTTGATATTCTCCCTTGTTGTAGCACCACAATACCCCAACCCAGGTTATCACACGAGACTCACACATAAAACCACACTGTTAAGGCCCATAGGCCAATGAATACCCTCTCAAACGTCTCCCAGAGACCTTCTAACATACACATAAGGATCATACTCTTTAGAAACACTCCACGGAGATAACCCGCCTGCTTTGCCTCATTTCAATATTTCAACATGCCTTCCACCATCATATATGTTACACAATCAATTAGTCTTCCGGAGTCTGAGCTCATACCGCCATATGAAATGTACATTTTCTAACTAAGAGACATGAAAAATATTCCTCAAGCGCCCATAACTTGGTGCTACACATCAGATCGTAAAAGAAAACAAACACTAAACAACGAATCTATTATCCATCAGACTTCTTAGTCACCACCAAAATCACATAGATACCCCTTCCAGTACTGAAATACTCATCACATGGATATCCCACTGCCAACCAGCTAATAAGAACATTACTGAACATATAATCTCAAAACACTTGCTCACACGATCAGCCCCTCGTTGCGCAACCATAGGCAAAGATCTGGCCTCAAGTCCCCCAGACTAGCCCAACATGAACTCACAGAGATTATATCCCTCCCCTCGATCGGGGAAATCACAAGCCATCCAGGCACATATACTATAGAGCTCTCGCGTTCGCATATAGACGTGTGGAAGGAATTTAAAGAATCATATCTCAAGCTGAATAAAGTACGCACGATAATAATTCCAAGAAAGTGAAGTTTTCCTAAAGGTTCTGCAGCCCCTCGAGGATAAATACAGACGTCTCCGTACCGATTCGTGAAACTCTACTAAACCTGCTCATGTCTCTTGAGACCTAGTAACCTGGCTCTAATACCAACTTGTCACGACCCAATTCCTAAACCCGGTCGTGATGGCGCCTCTCGTGAAGACAAGGCCAGCCAAACCGGTTCAGAAAACCACTTAAAGTAGTTAGTTAGTTATATAACAGTTCGAATATGAATCAATGATATTAATCAATATAAATACAACCCAATACAGCTTGACCGGGGTATCACAAGTCAGGAGCATCTAGGAGTGCCTTTATTTAAAATTTTATAGTCGATAATATATAGAGTAAAATCGAGGAATCAAAGAGAAGAAGAATCTCGGTGCCGCGAACGCCGCCGGTCACCTTGCTTAGCAACGATGGCAATACCTTTCATCCGCTAATAACCCGCTACCGGGTGAACAGTACCTGCAACTGCATGTGAAGTGCATGGAGTAAAGTGAGTACTTCAACTCAGTGGTAACAAGAGAGAATAACATCTGAGCGATAAAGAAAACACGCATGGGCACACCAAACTGCTATAAAGACAGAACAACCCTTTGAGAAAAACCGGAATACTGTTAAAATCCTTTTAGAATATCTCAAGATTAGTTCAAAATCTCTTTTTAAAATGTCGTTTTTTTCAAATATCTCTTTTATTTTCATCAGCCCAGCACATGAATGTTATATCAGATAGAAAGTCGGCTCACAGGTTTTCCCCTTGGGCAAAGCACTCATTAACATATAACATAGGGCATCTGGTCAACAAGGCAAGTAACAGTATGTATGCTAATGATATATGAGTGCTAAATATCGTGCCACGTAGTCAAAACATGAGTGAATGCATGAATGCAATGCAATGCACATGACCGCAACGGTGCGTAGCCCGATCCATGGGTACCCTGAGCCCAGTGGGGGTGTGTACAGACTCTGGAGGGGCTCCTACAGCCCAAGCGCAATAATACTGCAGCGTGCAGTCCGATCCATATAATATACCACTGCGGCGTGCAGTCAGATCCATGCAATATACTACTACGGCGTGCAGTCCGATCCTTGCAATATACTACTACGGCGTGCAGTCTGATCCATGCAATATACTACTGCAGCATGCAGTCCGATCCATGCAATATACTACTATGGTGTGTTGTCCGATCCACGCAATATACTACTGTGGCGTGGAGTCTGATCCATGCATGTATATGCATATGCACACATAACGCTAGAGTCCTAATAGACTCCATACATCACTCTTCATACTATCACATATGGACCTCAGCCTTAATCAGTCCAAAATAGTCAAAATCCCCTCGGGAATCGATAAAACAATAATAATCATCTCAAACAATAGTTCAAATATCAGTTAAAACTCCAGGTTTGAGAAAAATATAGCTGAGTTCATGGAACATTGCAAATCACATGGACTGAGTTCAAGTAATATTTCAAATAGTGAGGAAAACCGTGATGATAGTTCATGAAGAGTTCAAATAATCGGCAATAAGCCCCAAGTATGGCAATGAGCCCAAGTCATAATGATAACAACAAGTCATTTACAATTTCGCATTAAAACTAACAACCGGGACGGACCAAGTCACAATCCCCACGGTGCTTTACCCCACGCTCAGGTCCAACATGCAAGTCACCACAATACAGCACTAACATGTGCAAATCCGGGGTTTCAAACCCTCACGGTATCATTCCTAAGTATTACTCACCTCGAACCGGTGAAATTCCTCGCTCGTGACGCATTTGCCCCTCAGATTGTCCTCCACACGCGTCAATACAAATATATCATAATATGCTAATGGGACAACACCTAATCGAAAACAATCGTAATATAACAAAAATCTCGAACTAGCAAAACTCAAGCCCCGGGCCCGCTTCTCGAAACATTATGAAACTTACATTTCCGGTATTCTCATCTCGCCACGAGTTCATGCATACCAAGAACTTCCAAATCTGAGCTCAAATGACCTATCAAATCCCAATTTGAAATATCAAAAACTCAAGCCCTAGTTTCTTCAATTTTATACCCATATTAAGAGAATTAATGGATGATTCTTCAATAAAATCATGTATTAAGCTCATAAAACGTACCTCCAATCGATTCCCGTCAAAATCCCCTTCAAAATCTACCAACAAGAACCCAAGGTGCTGCAAAAATGGAGGAAAAATGAGATAGGTAGCGGATGAAATAACACTTACTACCATTCTGTCTGCCTAGTTACTACTCTATGCGATCGCATCACATCCATTGCAATCGCATAGCACAAATTTCCACCTTCCAAAATAAACCATATGCAATCGCACCGCACCCCTACGTTCGCATAGAACAAACCTCTACCAGGGATCCCAGGCCGAACTACCCTATGCGATCGCATGACCCTTAGTGCGAACGCATAGCACATAAACAGGCCCCTCTCCCAGCCTCCTATGCGATCGCATAGAGGAAAATCCTCTATAAAATCTCTGCTGAAATTCTACAACTTCCAAAAGCCAAACACTCTCCGATTAACCACTCGAAAGCACCCCGAGGCAAACCAAAAGCACCAACATTCCCCAAAACATCATACGAACGTTTTCCAACCATAAAAACACACCCACAACACAAAAATCATCAATTCGTGATGAATTAAAGCCTAAGTTAAATTATAACTTTTGAAACTTGCACTCGATCAAAAACCTGACCAAACGACGTCCGAATGACCGGAACATTTCCATACATATCCAAGATCACCTAACGAAGCTACTACAAGTCTTAGAATTCCATTCTGACCGTCGGATCAAATTCTCACCTACCAACCGGAATCCGCCAAAATTCACACTTCGCCAATTCAAGCCTAATTATACACCTGACCTCCAAATTCATTTCTGATCGCACTCCTAAGTAACAAATCATCCCTTGAAGCTAACCAAACCACCGAAATTTACATCCGATCCCTCTAACCACATAGTCAACTTCTAGTTGACTTTTCTGAAATAAGCTTTCTTCTAAGAGGCTATGTGCCTTATTTTAAACACAAAGCCAATTTAATTACACCTGATCAACTCTAATGCTGACATTGAGACATGAAGAAACACCACAAGGGGGAAATAGGGCGGCAACTCACGTGATGACGAGTTGGTTCGTCACAAGACATTATACAGAAAAGAAGTCAGACGAAGTGCACCCTTCTTCATGATTTAGATGACTCAGAGAGGAGACGGGTTTGGGCACAGTTTAAATACAGTTCACAAAATATCAAAACGGTAAAAGCATTCAATTAGCACATTAGGCACTGATCATGTAACAAAATCAGATAACGCCAAACACAACAATTATTCTAAGCTCGAATTCTGAACCATGAACAAGATGTTCTGGGTTCTTATCTCCAGCAGAGTTGCCAGAGCTGTCACACCTCCTTTTTCATTACACCCGCGAGGTCGTAAAGGCATTTTTCCAATTGAAGGACAATCGAAACGAGATTTTGTTATTAAAATTTCAGAGTTTCCACTTGGGAGATTAATAGTGTCCGAAGTCACCGATTGAATCCCGAATCGAAGAAAATGATGACTCTGTTAACAGTACAGGAACCAGAAATCCGGATAAGGAATTTCGTTAACCCGGGAGAAGGAGTTAGGAATTCCAGGTTCCGTGGTTCTAGTACGGTCGTTCAATTGTCACATTAAGCTTGTTATCTGATTTTATTACATGAAGAACCTATGTGCCAATTTTTACTTTTTACTGCTTTTATTCAATATGTATTTTTAAAAGAGAAAGGTGAAAGTCGTTTAAAGCGTGCCTTCGGATCGCGACACATGAAATGCACCGCAATCCTAAACATACTCTATTCAACATTTTGGGATTTGATTTGGGTCGCATAAAATGCACACCCGAGTTTAAGGAGGTAATTTTATAAGAATCGCGTCTAAAAGAATCTAACGTGTTATTATCTTTTGGGAGGGCCGTGAAATTTGCTAAACGGCCCGTCTCGATTTTCTATGTATTTTTAAATCTTTATTGAGGGCCCTGCGATTTTGTATTTTATTGGGCGAGGATCATCTCATTTTATTTTAAAGGGTAAGCCTAAGAACAACTATGTTTTCTATTTTTTTCATTTTTGCCTCTAAAAGAAAAGGAAAATCCTAATTGATTAATATTAAATTCCGGGCCTCAAGTTCAAGTCCGGACTGAAACAAAAGGACGGACATTTTAGCTTGGACCCCCAACCTAACTCAAAGCCCGAATGTTTCATTTCAACTAATGAATCAATTGTTTATTCCTGACAAATGGTCCTAAAAGCCTACCCATTCGTTCAGGCAGAGTGACTTCCGAAACTGGGCCTGAAATTGGGCCCAATTTCAAAACTGGCCAGCTGCTTAAGGAAATGGAGGATCGAATCCCAGGAGCATCTCGATTCCAGCCACAATAAATCACGCAGACACCATAACGTAACACAAATGATCAAATCTCACCATTACTTTAATCAATGAACATGAACTCCAAATTTTCTAACCCAAACTATTGTCTAATGTCAACGTTAAATTACTAATCAGTTATTATGAACTAACAACAAACCAAGTTTACCCCAGTTTAACTCACTACATTTATTCAAACACTGATTGTCATTACACTAAGGTGATTAATGGCAAAGTTGCTGTACTTAAGATGAATGAAGCCCAATCAATTCATGAATTGAAATCTTACACACGGCAGTCACCTTTTAACATGACATTAGAGCCAAATTCAAACCTGTCGATGGTTATCGAATTCATATAATGCAACTTGCTTTCAAAATCTAAGTACATGAGTCTATCAAACTCAATACCTTTCAACATTTAAGGAATCAATTCATTAGTTCTATTACAACAATAATCCTAATTATAGTCCAAATTTTTAACTACATTGAATAGCCAACCAAATCACAAAATAGAACTATTTAAGCACAGAAAAGCTGTTCAATAATAGATCTACATCAGCAAGCCTCAATTTCCTTTTTATTTCAACTGAAATTCCACACATGAGGTTTAGAACATGTACCTGAAGCAGAATAGAAATTGAGAATAGGAAGTCAGCTGAGACAGTGATCGAATAGTAGATGATTGATATTCAAAACAGCCCAAAAACAAAAATCAGTAACCCGGAGCATTTAAATCAATCAGGAGTAACAGATCCATTCAATATAGCACCCCAAATTAACAACAAAAATTCGAAATTGGACACCAAACACCTCTGAAATCTCCAGCAAACACAAAGTCTACTCGAGCTAGATCAATTATACCTAAAGTCGCTTGGAATCGACTCGAAACACCTTTAGCACTGCAAATCACCAGAACACCTAACTAAAATGGAGATCCAATGCTAGAACTAGAGATCAGCTGGATGAAACAATGCCTTTTTTTGGTTTTCTATTGAATTTGGTCTGCTTTGGTTTTTTGTTCGTAGACCTATGAACTGGAGGAAAATTGTGGTCTAATTTTGTTATTTCATCTGAAGAACTTGGAGATAATGCAGCACTCAAGATAAAAAAAATCTTAACAAAGAGGAGCTATGGATATAATATTAAAAAAGACAAAAGTATGGAGCAAAGATATTGATAAATGCACGTTCTAGGTGCTGGAAGGCATCACATGTGAAAAGGTGCAACTATAAACAACTTATGAATTTTATATTGCACTCTTGGTTCTTTGAAAAGGAGGGGAATGTTGCAGCAATTTAATTGTTTATTGCTGGAAATTACCAAATGGAATTAACGCATGCAACTGCCTTGGGAAGCTGTCCCGTGTGGCTGTCTATGGAAGTTGTCACTCGATGCTACAGATATTCAATTTTATCTTTGTGCCATGCTTCGTTGGGAACTAAATTTAAAAATAACTTGGGAGGAGAATTGGAGCAACAGATTAAAATATCGACGATATTCCCGCAAGGAATCTTGGAATTGCATCTCATTTGACGCAGTTGTCACGCATGGAAGGGAGCGTTGGATTTTTTCTTTGCACACTTCTCTACACGCAATTTTACAAAATACTGGCCAGAGTGTGCGACGAAACATAATACGACCTCTATGGGTGGTATTAGCACAATGTGCTCATTCCCTTAAGGAAGGAAAAGAGACATCGCACGTGCACGGTAGACCAAATATGGAACTAGAGTACAAATACAAGGACTGGCATCATATTTTTAATTATAATATGTCTTTTATGATACTAACGTTGAGTATTCTACTTAACTTTGGTAAGAGGCTGAATGTAAATGTCAAAGTTTATTTCTTTCATTTCGTAAGAACTTCAGACAATGTATTTATTTTTATGTTTATTTATTTAATAAAATACCAGCCATAGGCTATACCTAATGGATTGTCAAAAGAGAGAGAGAGAGAGAGTTAGAGTTTTGTGAATTTTAGAATTGTAGCTATCCCTGTTCACAATAATTCTACGGGGTCATTAGTTGGTCGGTGTACGTAAATTACGATATTATTAATTATTAAAAAGCGACAAAGGTTGGTCGGTAATTATTTATTTTTTATTTTTTTAATCAAAAGAATTTTTTTTTAAAATTAAATACCAACCAACTTTGGTCGGTTTTCTGGGTTTTAATTTTGGTATAAAATACCTGTTTTGGTAGCTACATCACCTGTCAACATACCAAAACTCTTAAACAGGCATTTTAAGCCAATAACAACAATTACAACAACAAGAATAAACAGCAACAACAACAACACAATTCAATAAATACATTAAAACTAACAAATTAAAGTTCAATTGAACTAAAAAATCCAAAACCAAGTTATAACTTATTACAATTAGTTCAAAATCGGTTCTCTTTGTCTAGTTCAAAGTATATACTAGTCAAGGAGTGTTTTGTACAACATCATCATCAGCGTCTGATGAACGTTTATCTAAAAAACGGTGTCGAGAAGGGTCTTGTGGAGGACGTGAAGAACGACTACGTGGAGGACAGGAGAAACGATCACAGGGAGGACGGAAGGAATGCTCACGTTCGAGTCGAGCCTCTGGCGATGACTCACAAGACCGGAGCAACGGAAAAGCTCCAGTAGATAGGAGAGTTATGATATGAGCTTGCATGCCAAGGAATTGAGCATCTCTAACCCTTTCTCTTTCATTGGCCGCTTCTAGCTCGGATGTGAGCTTTGTCATAGTCTCACGCATAGAGGAGAAGCTCTCCCCATCAAGTTTTTCTCCTTGCGAGGAAGTCCCTATTTATTGCATTCCACATTTATAGTGATGGAACTATTTAGTAGGAAGACCGTATGCCTTCCCTCATTTTGGACCGCCAGCATATTCCATCCATATTCTTTCAGCAGTCTCCTCCGAAGGTTGAGTTGATTTGCCTGATTCACCAGTTGGCTGAGTGCGGATGAACTCCTCCACATTAGTTTGGTAGCGATCCTATACGAAAATTTAAATTGAATTATCATTTCAAAATTTATATAAAAGTAAATTAAAATACTTAAAGAAAAGTGAAAACTTATATATACAATCAAGGCCCAGTCCTCGACGCACCTTTCTTGATTTTTCTTTCTCTTCTTCTTTACAACTCCTTGAATAGTTCATCAAGGATCATTAGACGCCCCAACTTCTTTTCCTGAAAATAAATTAATTTATTTAATTAACAGAATAGATATACTTCGAAATTAAAATAATTTAAGCAATTACGTACCAATCTTCTTTTTGTTGTCCCTAGGCTGATCGCACCTCCAGTGTGTTCCTTTTTTGCTCTTCTCTATGAACTTTGCGGTAAGCCATTTCCTTTGCAAATCATCCCATAAATTTTGAAGTAACCAGTGAGGCTTCTTGTTCTCCTTTCTATATTAGGAGAAATTACTCGACAATCGCTTGCGATCTTTGTAATGGAAATTTACAGCCATTTCCGCGCTATAGCGGTGTTTCCATACATACTTGCTGTGTATTTCAAAAGTTAAATATTATATGAAATATTATAAATATAAATTATTAAACTACTTAAAAAGAATATTTATACCATAAATTGATTGAAAATTTTCTCCTTCATCGAGAATGGAAAATCAGTCCAAGTCGCATAAGGGTCATCATAAAGTTTTATGATGGCTTTGGTGATTATCCTCATAGTCTTATTACTCGGGATGAACCTGCAATTTAATAATAAAAATGCATCAATATCTTAGCAAAAACTTTACAAAATAATAAACACAAAAAAATAAATAACTCTTACCCATCACCCTCAGGGTTTATGATGATCCTGCCATATATCGATCATAATGCACTTCCTCGATATCATCATCATCATTGTCCGAAGCATGTATATCAGAGGCATGTGTGGACGGTTTAGGGGGGTCAGAGATACTACCTCGTAGGCGAAGGCCTGAAATAGATGGAGTCGATGATGAAGATGGTTGTGATCCCTGTGACTGCGACATAGCTGGATGGATTGATTGACTTGTGAAGAACCTAATTAGTATATATAATTTATCATCAAATATATCTATTTGTAAATTGATTCATCGACTTATAACTTACTTAGAAGCATCGTTGAATATTAAAAACAAAACGTCACACACATACACACACACACACACACACATATATATATATATATATATATATAAGATGTGCTTCGTTATATTACTTTAATTATATATATAGCATGTTATAGTATATGTTAGTGTATTCATCCCTTATATTATAAAAGTATTAACGGGTTACGTTTATATTAATTAGATGGTAAATATAAAAGTAATTTTAATTTTGACCATGTTGACCAAATAACCGGCCAAAGTTGGTCGGTTACTTTTCAGATATTAGAAAAAAAGCGATCAAATTTGGTCGGTAAATGCTTTCCCTGTATTAATCGACCAACTTTGGTCGGTAATTTTAAATAAGATTTCTTTATATTTTATAAATTATTTTAAACAATAATATAACTATTGAAAAAAATTAACTGGGTTTGGTCGGTAATGTGAAATTTTCTTTGACTACACAATGCTGACCATCTGGGTCAACCTGTTGACAACTTTACTGACCAACTTTGGTCGATAATTTATATAAAATAAATATAAAATATTTTTCTCGAGCTGAACAGATCAAATTTGATCGCAAGGTTGTCGTTAAATTTCGATTTTCTAGTTGCGAGAAACCTAATATTAAAGTAGTAACATATATGTATGTGCGTAATTTGGACCTGAATAAAGGGCAAAGTTAGAACGAGAAAAGTAACATATAGCAATAACATGCATGCATGTATGCCTAATTTGGGTTCTACTTTAGGCTTGAAAGCAAGACAAAATAAGGACGAGAAACGTAATATTAGATCAATAATACTGATGCATTAATATGCCTATTCTGGGTTCTAAATGCCTCATCCCATACATGAAAAATACTAGTATGATAATTTACACATTTCCTTAAAAAAAGATAAGGAGGCTAACACCTTGTAATAATTGCGCATCTCGATCAAATTAAAGTGTCCCTAAAGGACAAGAAACCGTTGGCAGTTGGCACTTGACGTTGGCCTTCTAATCCCCTAATTACTAAGGATTATGAGGTTGTAACCGCCCCGTCAATCGTTTTAAGAGTTATAGCCCCGATCCCCTGTTAGTTGTTTCTCTTGTATCTTTTTCTGCTTATGTGACTTGCCGGGGGGAGGGGGGTTTCGTTTTGATTTTTGGAGTATTGTTTTACACCTAATCCGTAAGCGGAGGCTTAAGTCTTAGTATTTGAACTTTAGTCGGGACTATGTGAAGATGACTCTGGGATGGAGTTTCATCGGTTTCATTTGCTCCTTTGAGTGATTTCAGACTTAGAGGCGTGTCCGGATTTTGTTTTGGAGGTCGATAGCTCATTTAGGCTTGAAATGGTGAAAGTAAAATTTTTGGAAATTTTGACCCATAGTGGACTTTTTTATATCGGGATGGGAATCCGATTTCGGAAGTCGGAGCAGGTCCATAATATTAAATATGACTTGTGTCCAAAATTTGGGATCAATCAAACATGGTTTGATTGGTTTCGACATCGATTGCGGAAATTTGACATTTTAAGTTCTTTAAGTTTGAATTGGAGGGTGATTCGTGATTTTAGCATTGTTTGATATGTCTTAATGGCTCGACTAAGTTCATATGGTGTATAGGACTTGTTGGTATGTTTGATTGAGGTCTGGTATCCTCGAGTAAGTTTTGGATGCTTAACGGATCAAGATTGAAATTATGTTATTGTTGAAGTCTTCACACGTCTAGAGCTTTTGCACCTGCGGTAGGCAGTTCGCAAGTGCGAGACCACATGCAAAAGTTTAAGAACATAAGCGCATTTGGAGGGAGAGGTTATGGGTCCAAGGTGCGAGGTGAATTCCTTATCTGCGATGCCCGTAGATGCGCTAGAGAGATCGTGAGAACGGTAAATGACGGCAGAATCGGACATGGGTTTGAATGTGCGCACACCCAGGTGCGACCTTTTGATCGCAGAAGCGGACGTTGAGTTTTAAGTGAAATCTGCACCTGTGATGAAAATTCTGCAGGTGTAAGACCGCATATGTAGTGGATCCCTCGTAGAAGCAAGATCACTGATAGAAAAAGGGCCAAGTCGAGGGTTCATTCACAATTTCAATTTTAATACTTCGAGAGCTCGGATTGGGCGATTGTTTGAGGTATTTTTAGAGAAAGCTTTTGGGTAACAATTCTTAACTCCTTTGTGATTATATTTCACTCATCTATAGTTAATTTCATCATCTAATTAAGAAATTTAGTTTAGAAATTTGGGGGAAAATGGTAGAAGTTCTTCAAGTAAGATTTTGGTTTTTAATTTGGATTTTGACATCGGATTTGAATGATTTTTGTATAAGTGAACTGATGATTGAATGGATATTCATATCTTGTGACTTTTACTCGATTCCGAGACGGGGAGAGACTTTTTAGAGCCTTTTTTCAATTTCTTGCTTTAGCTTTGATTTCAATAGTTAGATTAATTTCTTGTAGTTATATTTGTGATATGTAACTGATTTTTGTTAGATGTGGGCAATTCGGAGTCATATATTCGTGGAAAAAGCATTGTTACGGATTGATCTAAGCTTGGTTCGAGGGAAGTGGCTTACCTAACCTTGTGTGGGGAACTCCCCTTAGGGTTTGGTATTGTTTTGATATGTGAGTATTGTGTACATGAGGTGACGAGTATGTACATGAGCCAATCGTTGTGAAAATTCCATTTCTACTAAGTAATAACCTATCTTTTTCCTATTGAGTTATATCAGCATGTGTAGTGTCCTGTTAGCTTATAATATCATGTCTACTTGCCTTAATTATTTATTTGAATCTTTACAGCATGTTTTGTGAATTTCTGCTTTCCTTTTACTTCATCTTAGTCCAAAATGTAGGTTTTCTTGATGTAACAGTTATTTCCGTTGTTTGAGCTGCATATTTACTTTGGGACTATGGAAGGTTAGTCCAGAAGATCCCCCAACATATTTACTTTGGGACTACGGAACAATATTCGGAGAGATCCTCCGGTATATTTACGTTTGAGACTATGTGTGATGATCGAAAAGGTCATTACTTGCTTTTATTTGAAAGATGTGTCTTCGAGGCCTTGAAAACCTCATTTAGAGTCGCCTCAATTTACGTGCGCAGTCTAAGCGCGTAGTCAAAAAGCTTCAATATAAAAATCTGTACAAAATAATAAGTTTTAATTATAAAATGAGCAAATTTGACTTCGATCAACGTTATAGGTAAACAGACCAGGACTCATAATTCGACGGTCTCAAAGGGTCCATAGAAAAATATGGGACTTGGGCGTATGCCCAGAATTGAATTCTCAGGTCCCAAACCTAAGAAATGAATTTTTAAAGAAAATTATTTAAGGAAATTTGAAATGAAATCTGATTAGAACATTGAGGTATCAGGGCCGTATTTTGGTTTCAGCGCCCGGTACAGGTCTTATATATAATTTAAGTTATTTATGTAAAATTAGGTAAAGAACAACGCCGTTTGACGTGATTCGGACCTAAAATGTAAAAGTTGATGTTTAATGAAGTTTGGGAAAAATTTTGTGATTTTGAGGTTAAATTCGTTGTTGTTGAGGTTATTTTGGTGATTTGATTGCACAGCTAAAATCGTATGATATTGTTGAGTTAGTACATATGGTTAGGAGCCCCGAGGGCTCGGAAGTGTTTCGAAAATTTTTGAACTTGAGAAAAAGTTGCAGATTTTTGCTGTTAATGCCTAGGGATTTTACCCTTCGCATTCGTGTGGATTTACTCGCGAACGCGTAAGGCAAAAATCCTAGGTTCCCATTTTCTTTTGCGAATGTGAAGCTTGTGAGTATGTTATTTTTGCCCTATATATGAATTACTCCAAAAAAATTCAAAATAAAATAGTTTTTGTTTGTGTTGCAACTGTTGTGAATTTTGTGTTATTTTTCTTGTATTATTGGTATTTGTCTGTGCATGTTTATTTGTTTAAATAAATAAAAATATATTGCATTTGCATATTAAATTCAAGTTTACAATTAGGAGTAATTAAGTTTATTTTACGGGAAAAAAAATCACAAAAAAATAATGTACTTTTCATTTTTAGCATTTAATGTCAAATTGTGTGATTTTATTTTTATTTTAATTATGTGTGATAATTATTATTAGAAGTTAATTAGTGTTTTAAGTTAATTTGGTTTTATAATTCTAGTTTAGGATTTTAGGTTTTTTATTTTGAAAATTAGTTGAAAAAGAAAAAGAGAACAAAAAAAGAAGGAAACTCGGATTGAGCCGTCTTGTAGATTAAGTTACAGGCCCAAACCAAAGCACCCCTTACCCAACCCAAAACCTCCTGGCCCAGCTGCCCCTTAGCCCAAACGACCCCCCTTTCTTGATTTTCATTTCATTCTCCAATTCCTAACACACAAAAAAAAAACCCTAATCCTATAAAAACCGTTAGCACTCCAAGCAGCCACCCTCGAGACCTGCATCTCACCATCCTCGTCCTCTTGAACCAACCAGCAGCCCAACCACGCCTCTCACCGCATAAGCATCGCCTGAACCCGCCCGTTCGTCGCCCAACACTGGACATAAACGACCTCAACCAATCGACCACCCTATTTCGTCGAGCAGCAGCGAGCAGCAACATCTCCAAGCCACTGCTTCTTCAGCTCCACTTCCACGCCCCCGACCAGTCGCCATCGTCCACCACCTAACAACCAACGACAAGCTCGTCACCCAACTGCCCATCAACCTCACCACCCACGCCCAAACAGCCCTCACTCTAGCAACGTCGACCACCAGTCGACTTTACAAACGACCACCCCCACCCATTACTGCTTCTTCTTCTCCAAATGGCCCCTACCGCTTTGACGTCATTTGGTCGTCGTCGAAAGAGAATAGAGGTAAAAAATGAACGAAGTGAGGGATTGACGGAGAAACATATGCTCCGATCTGAATACCGGGGGTTAGCGAGGCAGTCCGGTTAGGGCTCATGAGGTTTTCTGGACAGATTTTGTTTCGTTTGGTGTCACCGGTCGTGGTTCTGGTTTCGGGTTCATTATTTCCATTTCTGTACATGTCTTGATTTACAAGAGAATTTTCAAAGAGTTTGTAAGTCCGTTATTCCTTTTTTTCGATCTGTTTTGTTTAATTATCGTGTTTCACTTTCTCAGTTCTATAATAAATATGTATTATTGATTTAAATTGTTGAATTTTAATTATGCTTGATTCTCTATTAGAAATCCAATACTGAGTTTCAAATTATTAGGAGGCATATTTGTTTCCAAAACTGAAGTTGCACTTTGTCCAGTTCGTTTAGTAGTTCAATAGGATTTTGTTCGGAATCATTGTTCTTATTTTGATGATATTTGATCTGATCTGAGTTTCTAGCTTGAATTGTTGACTGGTTTTGGATAGGTAATTGGTTACTGAAAGGGGATTGGGGTAGGATAGTAAATTCAGAAGTTTCAGGGGTATTTTGGGATTTAAAAGGATTGAAAATGGCTAGTTTAATGGGTATGTCCAGTAAGTACTAGTGGACCTTTAAAACAATATATTTGTTTAAGAGTGGTGGGGAACAAGACATAATGATGTGAATAAAGGAAAAAGGAGCTGGAAAGTAAAAAGAGGGGGAATAATAATAAAAAAGCTAAAAGGGTGTACATGGAAAGGGAATATAAAAGCTGGAAAGTAAAAGCAGGAGGGGTAATAATAAAAGTTTTCCTTTTACAAGTGTAAAAGAAAAAAGGAGGTTTGAAAAGGGAAAAGGGCTTTGGGTTTAAATATAGAGATGAGTAGAGACATAGTGAAGGACATGAACTGACAGTAAGAGGGGAGAGTCAAGAAACACATAGAACTAAGAAAAGAGTATAGACATTGAGGAGAGACATTAAGAGGGACTTGAATGGGGAGTAAGAGTTTTGAGAGTTAAAAACTTGAGAGTTTTGGTCAGTCTTTGAAGAGGTTCTGGAATCAGTCTAAGAGAGCTTATTGGAGCTATTTTGCATTTGAGTGTTCTGGTCTGGTTGCATTGTGTTTCTGTTGAGGTTGCCTGGGTTTGTCTGTGAAGTTGTTTGGTCCAAACTACTCTTGTTTAGGTAGACTATTGTTGGTTATTTGTTGTTCGTTGTTTGGTTTAAAACTTTTCTGGGTTTTCTTGAGTTGTATTGAGTTGCTGCTGCTGTTATATTACTGTTGCTGGTGCTACTGTTACTGCTGCTGATTACTACTTTTTCCTTCTTCTTGTATTGTTCAAATCTAGAGATTTGTTTCTCTCCTGATGTACTGATACTGAATTTGAAGTAGAAATTCAAATGAGAAATGTTTACCTTGCGCTTATGGAACTCTACCTGTTTGAACTGTTATATGTTGATGACTAAGTAATCTAGACGCAATGGTTTAGTGTAGTTTAGATTTGATTTGTATATGATTGTATAAAGTGGACTGAAGTTAGACGTATATGTTTCTGCTAATTAGCCTGCACATTGGTGCTAATCACCAATCTTGATGTAAGATGATTTATCCATGTAGTTTAAATTTTGAAAATCAGAATAGTTTGAAGCATGAGACAAATGTGATATTTACATCTTTCACGTATAGTGATAAGTAGAAACTGGATGTTATTTAGGATATAGGCATTAATTTAAAGACATCCGTCTGACATTTGTTTGCTAATAACATTTTCAATATCACAGCTTTAAATCATGGGTGTTTTGAACATTGATCTAGTAAGGCTAACTTGAATCAATTGGTTTAATCAGTCGCTTTGCATTCTTGACAAAAATTATTTTTCTAGTATTGACAACCCCAAATGTAGTAGTAATAGTAGAACTAAAAATAAAATTAGGACTTTTTCCCTTTTTTATAGAGAAAAATATATAGAAAAATCGTAGTTACTTTAGGATGGACCTTTATATAACACATGAGACGAGCCTCACCGGATAAAACCTACAAACTACGGGGCCCTCGATAATTGGTTAAAAATAAAACATTTAGAATTTGGGATGGGCCATTTAGTGAATTTCACAGTCCTCCCCAAAGATAATAACGCACTAGTCAATTTAGGCATGCTTTTAATAATGTACTTCAATAAATTTGGGTGCACATTTATGTGATCCAAATCCAAATCTCGACGGAGTCAAAATGTGTCGATAACCACGGGTGCATTTGATGTGACGTTGTTCGAGATGTTCTTTTACGACGTTGTAATTCTTGTTAGAAATAATGATAATAAAAGAGGTAAAGAGTTAAAATTTTCACATATGTTCAACATGTGTTAAAACTAGATAAATTAACCGAATATGATAATTGAGTGACCGTGATAGAACTACGTAACTCGAGAATGCCAAATACCTTCTCCAGGGTTAATAGAATTCCATATCCGAATTTCTGGTTCGCGGACTGTAATACAGAGTCAATTTTTTCCTCGATTTGGGATTCAACCGGTGATTTGAGACACCATAAATCTCCCAAGTGGCGACTCTGAATTAAATAAATAAATCCCATTTCGATTGTCTTTTAATTGGAAAAACTCCACTTGCACTCCTGCAAGCGCGGTAAAAGGAAGGTGTGACAAAGCTGAAGGGGGAGACCCTTCGCGAACGCGTCCCTCCACTCGCAGATACGTAAGGTTGAGGGGAGGGGTCACCAACCTTTTCATCGCAAACATGGCAATTGTCCTGCGAATGCGTAGGCTCGAGGAGCCAAAGCTCCACGAACAAGAGCCTTTTTACGCAAACGCGAAGATCTGGCAGGCTTGACTCATCACGAATGCGTTGATCCTGTCGTGATCGCGAAGGGCATTTTCGCCGAGTGATTTTAAAAGCCAAAAACAGAACACTTTCGGGATTTTCTTAAAATTTCACAAACCTCTTCTTCTCCAAAACTCTTAGGTGATTTTTGAAGTATTTCTTCACTATAATCTCTTGGGTAAGTAATCTTTAACGTATTTTCTTCCATTTTTATCAACACCCATTATATTTCTAGGCCTAAATCTAATTAAGGTTGAAAATTAGGAATCTTAGTAGAATTAAGGATTTTTGATTAATTATAACTTAGACTTCGTTTTGGGATCGTACTTGAAAACAAATTATATATTCGGGCTCGTGGGTGAATGGGTGATGGGATTTTGGTTTGAACCTCGTGTTTTGACCAAGCAGTCCCGGGGTCGATTTTTTGAAAGAATGATTGAAATGTTATAATTAAACATTGGAATTGGATTGTTTAGCATTTACTGATGTTATTAAGTCAATTATGTATTGATTCAGTTGTGTTGGAGCCAAATTTGAAAGGAAAAGCAGTGTTTGAGGTTTGAGTTGGCCGTGAAAGTTTGAGGTAAGTGTTTGGTATAACCTTAGCTTGAGGGATTAGGAGTCGAGTCCTATTTGCTACATGATTATTGTTGAGTACGACGCATAGGCATGGTGACGCGATTATCTATGCATTGGTGTCTAGCATGACCGTGAATTTTATAATGTGATTTTCATGATTTCGTTGAATAATCTATGCTTTAGAAGTGATTTCTGTTTGTTGTGAAAAGTTGAGGAAGTAATTGTGACTTTTTAACATCGAGGAGAAATGGCTCAATTTATATTATGAGTTGTGAAAGTAAATGATTTGATTGAACCCTTTGGAGCATTGGCTCAACTGGTAAAGTGAGTTGTGAAGTAAAAGTGAAAAAGAGAAAAAGTTATTAAATTGTTCCCTTGCCGGGATATTATTGCTTTATTGATTATCTCCCTTGCCGGGAATGTTAATATTGTTGATGTTGTTCCCTTGCTAGGATTTAATTGTTTAATTATTATTCCCTTTCCGGGATTCCTATTATAATCTTGTTTATTACCTCGCCCCATTATTTGTGATTGTTGTTTGGCTGAGGAAGAGCGTTAAAGGACGAAGGGTGATGCATGTATCATTTTCTTTCGTGAGGAAAGAGTATAAAGCACAACGGGTGATGCCGTGTATGATTGTGAGGAAAGAGTGTAAATTATGAAGGGTCATGTTATGCCGCACGATGTACCATTCTGTACCAATTCTATTGATTATTTAGTGAGGAAAGAGAGTAAAAGTATGAAGGGTGATGCAACGCACATTTCTATTATATATCTGCCTTGGTGAGGACTATAGTAAAAGCACGAAGTCATGCATTTATTGATTCCTGATTTCCTTATGAGTATCCGAGTTATGTAGTTTTTTTCCTTACTTGATGTCTTTCTATTCAGAACTGTTATCTCCCCCACAACATGTTTCCCCTTCCCACACTGACTAGTTATATATATATTTTTTTCTGTTGTATATATTTAAAATGCACAGGTTTATTTGGTAGTCTGGTCTTAGCCTCGTCAATACTTAGCCGAGGTTAGGCTATACACTTACCAGCACATGGGGTCCGTTGTGATGATACTACACTCTGCATTGTGTGCAGATCCAAGAGCAACTTTCGGACAGTAGTTGGAGTGCTTCCTTCAGTCTACCCGGAGACCTAAGGTAGACCTAAGGGCGTCTGCAGGCCGTGACGTCTCCCTCTATCTCTATTTCCTGTTTCCTTCATCTTTTGTTTAGAAACAGTGTACTGTTGTTTCTTCATACTTTATATGTAGTAATTTTAGACAGTCTGTGATACTTTGACACCATATTTTAGGTATTTGACGAATTAAAAGTTGTAATAGACGTTGATTTCAGATATTTCTTCGTTATCTTCCGCTTAATTATTTAAAATTCCGTTTTTTTCATGCTATCGCTTGTATCTGTTAAAAAGAAGTAATTTGTTAATAAAGTTAAGGGTTGGATTGCCTAGATCTCATTAATATGCGCCATCACAACTTCCGAGGATGAAAAATCCGGGTCGTGATACTACGAGACGGTATCTCTAAAGATTCCCTATTGTTATCTCTGTGTACTAAGCTATTACTATTCTATGATTTCATTCTTCTTAAATTTTTATCTTTATATTACTGCTAAATTTTATTTTGTCAATTTTTATTATACTTACACTAGTAGGACCCTGACGAGACCTCATAACTACCCGATCGAGGTTAGGCTTGGTACTTACTTGGTACTATTGTGGTATACTCATGCCCTTTCCTGCACATATTTCTCGTGTGATGATCTAGGTACCTCCTACCAGCCTCGTTTTTAGTTGCACAGTTGCTTCCATTCTAGAGATTTTAAGGTACATATGTCGCGTCCCCATACCTTGGAATCCTCTTCTATCCTTTCTGATGTTGCTTCCCTTTTACTTATTCTAGTGCAGATGTATAGAACAGTTATAGATTCGTAGAATCTTGTGACTTACAGTGTTTTGGGTCTTGGGAGAGTCGTGTATATTTAGAGAGTGATTATTATATATGTCGAATTGCATCGCAACTGTTTTATTTAAATTATTGGTTTCTGATAGTTGTTAATTTTTATGTTTTTCATTTCTTTTCCGCAAATGTTAGGCTTACCTAGCCGTAAAGACTAGGTATCGTCACAATAATTCATGGAGGGAGAATATGGGTCATGACGAAGGTAACTATATAGTCGTTAATATTGGCTTTGACCCTTGGGCCAGGCCAGGCCGTGATTTAGTAGGCTTGGGCTAGAATTTTTGGGCCCATTTTAAAATGAGGTTTTTAACCCCGGCCCAAGTATGCCTGTGGCCCGTGAGGCTTGACTGAGGCTGGGTTGGATCGGCTCATGGGTCTAATAAAAATAATTATTTAAAATATATAAAATATAAAAAGTATACTACTTCTAACAATGGAAAGTCAAGATTGAATGTTTACTTAGATCAACTAGATTGATCCTGAGAAGTTTCGAGAGATGGATTTTGTCATGTATTGGAAGGACCATTCTAGAAAATATATCATTCAGTGACTCCGCGTGATGTACTTAGTGTTCCTATTACCACTATAGCATCGGAATCAGCATTTAGCATTGGTGGGCATGTTCTGACAAAATACAGAAGTTGCATCCATCATGAAAATGTCCAAACACTTGTTACTACTCGCAATTGGTTGCACAACTTTTTTCAAATTCAAAGTGGTAATATTTTTAATGTGAATTTGAATATTATTAGTTCTTAAAATTTACTTATTCTTAATACTTAACTATTAATATTGCATATAATTGTAGATGCGTAGATGAAAGTGAAGATGTTAAGGCAACCTTGTTATAAGCGGATTCAAATGTTCTTTATGAAGATAATGTGTTGGATATCCCATAAGCGTCATTGATATTCTCTTGAATAGTTTGTTTTAAGGTTTGGCTTTTAGTGGATGAAATATAGTCTTGTCTTTTACCTTTTTATTATTTATTGTGATATATTGGAACAGTATAAAAAGCTATTAACTTTTGCGAAATATTTAAAAATAAGATATTTTTTAACTTTTAAATATTTATCTTTTTTGGGATAGAACTTAAAGAATAAATATATATTATATTTTAAAAAATAATTGGCCGAACCATGGGGTGGGGTGGGCTGGGAGGGGCTAACCATTATAAAGCCCATCAAATTAGGGAGCTGGATTAGTCTACTCAGTCAATTGCTAAAGTCAATATAAGCTAAATCACGGGTATTTTATCACGGGTAAAGCTCTCTTGACTGCCTAGCTCATTGATTTTGAACGGTTAAGTTACACATCACCTTGAAAAGAGTTGGTATTGAAATTTTGACCTTTGTGTGATGACCCGCCATGTCATCATGCCATATTGGCGCCATTTGGCATTTATTAAGGCCTTGTGGAAGCATACATAAGAAGAATGCTAGTATTTCTAAGAAGATTCTAGAGAAGTATGGATATCTTCTTAGGAAGAACCTAGATCCTTTTGGATTTGCTAGGAAAGTCCTTGGAATCTTCTAGGCTTGTAGGGAATTATAGAGAAATCCCTTATCTTGTAAATATCAAGGACTTGTATAATAATTAATATTTACACACAAGACCCTAGGAGATTAGTATATAAAGGGGGCCATTCATTTGTAACTCATCAAGCAAACATTTCAAGTTCTCTATAATACAGAGCTTCCTTTAGAAATTATCTTGTATTCTTTCTTCCATTCTCTTAGCGATCTTGAGTGTAGTAGGGCTGACTTGGCATAGCAAGAACGTGAGAAAGTTGTGCATGATCGTGAGCAAGTTGTCAAGTGCCGCACATGTACTTAGTTAAGAACTAAGGACGTGACAACGTGGTATCAGAGTGAAGGTTCCAACTAAGGGGATGGCGAACGACGGAGAAATTAACGTTGCCAACACCCAAGCCAACGTTATCCAGGATGTTGCTGGCAAGAGCGGCCATAGCAAAAAGATGAATGTCACCAACAAGAACCAAGATGTTACACCTGAGGTTGTGTCAAATGAAGGGTTTACATCCCAAGACCATCTGCCACTGAGGCGAGTGAGGATGAAGTGGAGGTCCTTCTAGAGGACGTCTCGCTTGGTAAAGAGTGGGTGATGAAGATAAACCTGGGGATTGACGCCGTGGAGATCTTTGGCCAACGCTTGGGGAAGGTGGAAGGCACCCTTAGTGTTCTTGAGGGGCACACTCTTGAAGAGATTGAGAGTATCTGAAATGACCTGGAGCGATGTACACAGACCGAGATGGAACTAAGGCAAACCATCACTTCCTTAGAGTGTAGACTCATGTAGGCTTTGAGTACTATCGATGCTATGAAGGCAAAGATAGAGTCACTCGAGGAGCATGTCAATGCTGGCTTGACTGAGGCAGCCAGCAATGTTATGGTGACAAGGGAGGCCAAGATCGAGGCACCTAAACCCCAGAGTTCAAAGGTGTTTGTGATGCACAAGAAGTGGAAAACTTCCTTTGGCACTTGGAGAATTACTTCAGGCACGGCAAAGCGAGGGACGACGAGGCCAAATTCAACACTAAGGTATTGTACCTATCAGAGACTTCCATGCTATTGTGGAGAAGGAAGATGGCCGACGTGGATAAAGGTCTATGTACTATTAGCAGGTGGGATCAGTTCAAAGCAGAGTTCAAGTGAGAGTTCTTCCCAAACAATATCTTGTACGAGGCAAGGCGCAGGCTTAGGGAACTGAAGCAAATAGGGAACATACGTAACTATGTCAAGGATTTCAATACCCTTATGTTTCAAATCCCCAACCTGACCAAGGATGACTTGTTATTTCACTTCATGGACGGAATTCAAAAAAGGGCTAAGCAGGAGTTGCAACACCGCCAAATCAATGACATAGACCAAGCCATAGTGGAGGCCAAATCATTGATAGATTTCGGGCATTACAAGCACGACAATGGCAATGGCAAGGAGTCAAAGGCTAGCAATGTCAAAGGTGTGGGAGACCATGGAATAAGTAAGGAGATACAATAACAATACATCGAGACTCAAGATTCCAAAAAGTTGAGTGGTCATCAGGGCTACGCCAAGAAGAAGGCACATGCCGAGAAGAATGGATGCTACATATGCAAAGTGCCGCACGGCTTTAGGAATTGTCCCGACCTCAAAAGCCTCAGTGCCACGGTCCGTGAATAAAAGAGTAGCCGCAAGGAGAGAGTTCGGGAACCGCACAATTGGGTATGATAGAATTATGTGGTGTTGTCACAAAGCAAGCTATCCAACCTACCGAGAATGGCAACCAGTACGTGGATCTCACAATAAACAACAAGCCTGCTCATGTAATAGTGGATACTGGAGCAACTCATAATTTCATGACTGAGGCTGCTGCAAAGAGACTAGAATTCAAGATTGCTCCAACCAACTCTTACGACAAGACTGTTAATGTTGAGGTACAAAATGCTCGCGGGATAGCAAACGGTGTTGGTGTCAAATTGGGAACTTGGAAAGATATGACAAACTTTACCGTAACTGCTATGGATATCTTGGACATCATACTGGGGCAAGAGTTCTTTAGACATTGTCATACTTTAATCGAACCCTACCTCCAACGTCTATTGGTTACATATCCAAGTACAACTCTCAGCTATGCAGGTTGTCAAGGGGATCAAGAAGGGTGAGCCGACGTTCGTGCCAACCATTGCAAGTCTAGAGTAAGACGAGAATTTTCAACAGACAATGTCGACTTGCATAGAGAAGTTGCTTTAGGAAAATAAAGATGTCATGCCCGAGGAGTTGCCTAAGCACTTTACATCTAAGAGAGAGGCGGATCACTAGATTGAGTTGGAGCCAGGGGCTAAGCCACCCGCATTTTCCCCATATCGTATGGCACCTCCCGAGCTACAAGAACTTAGGAAACAATTGAAGGAGCTTCTAGATGTTGGTCACATTCGCCCCTCAAAGGCACCTTTTGGCGCACCAGTATTGTTCCAGAAGAAGAAGGATGGATCGGCGCGCTTGTGAATAGATAATGAGCAATCAATAATGTCACTGTGAAGAATAAGTACCCGATCCTACTTATTGTTGACTTGTTCAATATATTTGGGCAAGCCAAGTACATTACCAAGGTGGATCTTGGAAAGGGCTACTATCAAATTTGCATTGTGGAAGGAGATGAGCCTAAAACAACATGTGATGAGATAAGGAGCCTTTGAGTTGTTGGTGATGCACTTCGGGTTAACCAATGCACCAGCCACATTTTGCACTCTTATGAACAAGATTTTCCATCCCTACCTTGATCAGTTCGTGGTAGTCTACCTGGACAACATAGTCATCTATAGAAACACCTTGAAGGAGCACATGGAGCCTTAAGGAAGGTATTCCAAGTCGTTCGGGAGAACGAGCTATACATCAAGAGGGAGAAATGTGAGTTCGCACAATCAAAGGTTCACTTCTTGGGCCATGTCATTAGCAATGGATAGATATGCATGGACGAGGCTAAGGTACGTGCTATACAGGAGAGGGAAGCACCTACAAGGGTAACAGAGTTATGATCTTTCCTTGGCCTTGTTAACTACTACCGTCGGTTCATCAGTGGCTACTCAGCAAAGGCCGCACCATTGACCGAGTTGCTAAAGAAGAACAATCCATGGGTTTCGACGAAGCATTGTCAAAAGGCGTTTGAAGGCCTTAAGGGAGCTGTAACAAAAAGGAGCCAGTCTTGGCATTACTTTATTTTTCCAAGACATTTGAGATGCACACAGATGCCTTAGACTTTACAATTGGAGGTGTCCTGATGCAGGATAAGCATCACATAGCATTTGAGAGCCGCAAGTTAAGTGAGATGGAACATCGTTACACAGTGTAAGAGAAGTAAATGACTGTGTGCATTGCCTTAGTACATGGAGACATTATCTGCTTGGGTCGAGGTTCATGGTCAAGAACCGACAATGTGGCTACTAGCTACTTTTAGACGTTGAAGAAGCTAACACCAAAACAGGCTAGGTGCAAGACTTCTTGGCGGAGTTTGATTATGTGATAGAGTAGAAGCCGGGCAAAGGAAATATTGTAGCTGATGTCTTGAGCCGGAAAGTCGAGCTTGCTGCCATCACATCAGCAACTTGGGATATCGGTGAGGCTATAAAAGAAGGCATGCAACATGATCCATCAGCCAAAACAACTTATCGAGTTAGCCAACCAGGGCAAGATTAGGTAGAAGATGGCGTATTACTTACCACAGGTCAGCAGGTCTACGTGCCGAACTTTGGAGACATTAGACGATGGATCATAAGGGAGAGTCATGGCACAATGTGGTCTGGTCATCCAGGTCAAAGACGCACTAGGGCCTTGGCTGAGTCAGTCTACAATTGGCCACGCATGCGAGATGACATAGAGTGCTATGTGCAGACTTGTCTTGTCTATCAATAGGACAAGGTTGAACATCAACAACCTGGAGGACTTTTAGAGCAACTACCCGTTGCACAGCGTCCATGGGAGAGAGTGACTATGCACTTTATCACTTGTCTACCAAATTCCGACGGCTATGTTACTATTATGGTGGTCGTGGATAGATTTTTCAAATATGCCACCTTCATGACCGCTTCACCAGGTTGCACTGTCAAGGAAGCTGCCAAGCTATTCTTGAAGAACGTGGTGAAGTATTGGCGCTAACCAAGGCATATTATCAGTATTCGAGACCCCTGTTTTACTAGAAACTTTCGGAGAGAGTTGTTCGACATACTTGGCTCAGAGCTACACTTTTCCAATAGTTTCCACCCATAGACAGATGGACAAACGGAATGGGTCAATGCCTTACTAGAATGCTACCTGAGGCATTATGTAAGCCCACATCAGAAAGATTGGGCAAGGCTCTTAGACATAGCTCAATTCTCTTATAACTTGTAGCAGAGTGAGTCCACGGGGAGGACACCGTTCGAGTTAGACATAGGCCAACAACCACAAATTCCACATTCACTACCAGCCACATTCAAGGGAAAGAGTTTGGGGGCTTATCATATTGCCAAAGGATGGGAGGAACAGGTCGACACACAAAAGTCCTAGTTGGATAAGGCATCTAAGAAGATTAAGAAGTTTGCGGACCGGAAGCGACGTCCCACAGGCTATAGAGTTGGGACATGGTCATGGTGAAGTTTAACCCAAGGCAATTCAAGGCACTACGAGGCATGCATCAAAATTTGATTAACAAGTACGAGGGGCCAATTAAGATCATCGCCAAGGTAGGCAAGATCTCATACAAGCTTGATATGCCATCATATCTTAAGATCTAACCTATCTTCCATGCTAGCATTCTTAAGCCATATCATAAAGATAAGGATGATCCGAGTAGGGGCCAATCAAGTCGGGCACCAATGACTATCACCGCCTCGCATGATCGGGAGATTGAGGCTAGCATAGATTACCAGGCCAGGTGAAAACAAGGGAAAAAAGCCACCGCTATGTTACTCCTCCATTGCAAAGGGCAATCACTAGAAGAAGCCACGTGGGAATGATATGAAGACCTGTGGAAATTCAAAGATAAGATCTGGGAGTTTATGTAACAACATTGTGCCGCGATCGTCGCAGTATTGGGTAGGGGAGAGTGTGATGACCCGCCATGTCATCATGCCACATAGGCACCATTTGGAATTATTTTAATGCCATGTGGAAATTTACATAATAACAAGGTTAGTATTTGTAAGAAGATTCTAAAGAAGTATGGATATTTTCTTAGGAAGAACCTAAATCCTTATGGATTTGCTGGGAAAGTACTTGGAATCTTCTAGGCTTGTAGAGAATTGTAGAGAAAGCCCTTATCTTGTAAATATCAAGGACTTGTATTATAATTAATATTTATACACTAGACCCAAGGAGACTAGCATATAAAGGGAGTCATTCATTTGTAACTCATCAAGCAAATATTTCAAGTTCTCTCTAATACAAAGCTTCCTTTATCAATTCTCTTGTGTTCTTTCTTCCATTCTCTTAGCGATCTTGAGTGTAGTAGAGCTGACTTGGCATAGCAAGAACGTGAGCAAGTTGTGCAAGATCGTGAGTAAGTTGTCAAGTGGCACACGTGTACTTAGTTAAGAACTAATAACGTGACATTTGGGCCAGGTACCAATGAGCAAAACTTCAAGTTGGACAAAACTTTCAGTTTTTGACAATAATTCAAAGTAAATTAAACAACGGATCATATTAGGAGAAAACTTAAGCAGAGTGAGTGAATCACTGATGGTTTCTTCATTATCTCTCATCTTTATTTCGTTGAAACAAATGCAGTTTTGGCATTTCAGAACAAACGTTTCAATGACTACCTATCTATTAGGACATAACGAGTTGAAATATCATCGATTGTTCAATTCTCCAACCTTCACCATTAAATTCTTCACATTTATTTTGACTTTAACTTGTATAAATATAACATATATACAATATAAAATAATTTCTTGCACTATCATTATCACCTAAAAGATAATAAAAATTACCTGCTAAAATAGAACATTAAAATACTTTTTAGTGGTCATTTGGTATGAGGCATAAGAAGGTATAAGGGTTTTATATGTAAAAGTCAGAAGCTCACCTTTTTCAAGCTCAAGGTGAGCTGCCATGGAGGTGGATGAGACACAGAGCTCGTGTGTAGAAGAAAGAGAAGTGAGAGAAAAGAGAAGATTCTGGAAAGGGCCAACCGCCTTTTTTTACAACTGAATAAGAGTATATACAAAATTTCCTAACTAAAAGAATTAACAAAAGTAGCCTATCTAATAACAAATTAGCTAACTAGCCATTTTACAAGTATGTAGCCATATTTACATAATTAGTCATCTCAACCCCCCCCCCCCCCCCCTAAGTTGGTGGTGTAATTGCAGCATTCTTAGAAAATTCCTCGAGTTCCTTTCTAGCGCTTGTATCTCCCATTTTTCCTTTGATCCTGTTTCTGGTAGGACTTGCAGGAGGAGGAGGTGGAGGACCCTTGGGTCTTGTTGAGTACGCTGATGGTGGCAGAATGCACGAACTAACATTTGGGGAAGGTAATAAAAAATAAAAGAAAAAGAAAAAGGTAAAAAGTTAGTGCATATTTTGAATAAAAAATATTGCAATATTTAAACACTTTATACAGGAATATAATTCGCTTCTTAGTTTGGGTGCCTCGTTGTGCCCGAGGTAGGCCTAGCGACAAATTAATTTTGGAGAACTTATAATGCTAAATGGCTCATTTCATTGATAAAAATAAGATGAGTCTTAAATCGACTGAATGATAAAAGACGTCACTAATGGCCGACGGCCTTATTACATTAAGAAAGCAGAAAAATAAAAATCCTAACTACTTGGTCCAAGAAGGACCTTCCCCAGATTCGTTACTCTTGCCTCTCTCGTACAGCTACATCAACTCGTGCATTCCTAACAGCATGTAGGCTTGGGCCAGATGTCTGCCTTCACTTCCTTCAGCATTCTGACAGTCTTCAATTCTTTTCAAGAACTTCCCTTCTAATCCTTCTATTCCTCACTCTAAATATGCAAACGGTTGTTCGCGTTGACAGCCATGTCCTTCCATTCATTGACCAACTTTTCATTGGATTCCTGTATTTCCCGATGTTCATTCTCACATTCTGGCATCCTTTTGCATAGTTGACTGTATTTGACTTGTGCTTCAGTTTTTTAATCAATAATCCTATGACCATGGACGAATCCCGGACGACCCACACCAATGTGATCATCTTCCAACCAACCTGTGTAGTGCCGTACACACCCGGCATGATACTTGTCTAGTTAAATAGACTCTTTCCCTAAGACGAGCTTGCAGTGCCACATATGCTTAGCGTGGCATTTGTGCAGGCTATCATCATCTTGAAAGTCAATCCTAAAACGACTCATTTTCTCTACCCTAGGTATGATGTTTTTTCTTCCAGTTTGCCTCATGGACTGGAGAGGGAATATGGATGATTTCCCATCAGACCAATGATTATGAGGAATGGTGCGTCTCGAGAATGGACAATAAACTCCCCTATTAGGAACCACTCGAACATCCACTGAACTTGCTCTTTTTTTAGATTTTTGAACAACTCTACCCATCCACTGGCGTCCTCTGGCTGAGCGAACATGTTTGGAATGAAGTTCATTCGCATTGGGTGATGAAAAGCGATATGGCCATCCCAATCCCTGTGTATGATTTCCTACTTGTATTCTCCTTTCTGAAGATGTTCTATGAGCCAAAGTTGAAGTAGCAGATAACAACCCTCGAAATGCAGAGCCCCTTGCTCACACTTCCTCAAGGCTCGATATATTTCAGCGATTATCATAGTCACTATGCTAAAAGACTAACTGTCGATACCCTTCATCAAGGTCTTGTCACCATGGCTAGTCTGGTATGGATCCTAGCCTTTTTCATAGAAAAATTATCATGCCCAAGAAAACAAACATGAACACAAAGACCCTTCTATGTATATGTCCCAAAGAAGTGAGGGTGAACTCCTCCATGTAGGTGCGATAGGAATTGCTTTGGCTATATCTCTCATACAAGAAGTCAAATGGTATGTAGAGTCCTTCAGGCAAGAGAGGTCGGAATTTTTCATGAGTCCCATCATCTTTAGAAACCCTCTACTTTTGCGAATTTTTGGCATTAGCAAACCCGGAGTCTCCCAAGGGATACCAGCTATGCTCCCTATCTCTTCTAGCAAAGGGGTCATTTCCAAGTCTTCGAAGTGGAACACTGATCGATCACTATCACAAAACAAAATGACAGCCTCAATGATCTTATTATTAGGAGGTATTTCCAGAAGTGTGGGCAAATTACCTAAGTACTTGCGGTCGAGGCTTTGATCGTTGCCATAAAGATCTTCCCACCAGCTTAGCAACCTTGGATGAATGTTGGATACCATACCGAATATGGGGACCTCGTGCCTCATTTTCTGCAAAACAAAGTGTTAGGCCCTTAACCCCACCAGACTCCACTAATTAAATCAATAATTAGCAAAAATCAATTAGTTCTCCAAATAAATACACATAACATGGAGGCGTCCATTTGGGTTTCGAGGAAACCCGGTGGACTTTGGTTTAGGCTATCTTATGGAGTCATTATGTAGACAACTTAACTGACTCGGCTAGCATTGACCATGATGCATGAACAGTTTCAAGGGAATATGGTTTCTACTTTTTGAAGTTCTAGACAATGTACCGTTGAGCGGACAACTCAAGAGGGAAAGGCGCGGAACCGTCGACTACACCACTGATCGACTGGTTTTACCGCAAATATGCCTTTCCCATATTTAGGGGGTTATAATATTGGAAGGGCGCAACCAATCATTATAAGTGTTGCTATATGATTTGTTTTGGCACGAGTGGAATATGATATTGAGAAATGCAGTTACAATAATGAAGCAAGTTGCATGTATTTTCATGTTCATAAAAATAAGAATACACTAAATGCTCGAAAATTACAACTGAATTGAAATAATAAAGGAAGTAAAAGCAGAAACTAAAAGGAAAGAAAAACATGAAGACTCAAGTTAGTTTCATAGTAAAAGAAATAAAGACAGCAAAATGAACATAACTAAAGAGACAATAAAGTCACAAGTAGCATATAATGGTAAAAGCCTAAAGAAAATTCCAGCCAGAGTTGCCATGCTTTCGACGCCCCCTTTTTCCAAGGAGAAATTACGACGTTATGGGTGGAATGACTCTTTTATCCTCTTTTGGGGAATTTGGGTTACGGATTTTGGAGAGTCGTCACCTAATGATTATAGTGCATTAGGACACTTTTAGAGAAAAGACGAAGATATTTTGGAAGAAAACCAGAGTTCAGGTAAGGGCTTGAGATTATCTCGAGGGGAAGGTGTTAGGCACCTCTCGAGATCCACTAGTGTGGTTGCCGGCCATGCTTAATAGTGACTTTAAGAAGAGTAGGAGTAAACAAGTAAAATTTGCACATAGGAAAACATAGCAAGTCAAAAAATTTGAAAGACGAAAGACACAGGTTGTTTTTAAAAGAGGGATTTTGATTGAATGCATTAGTCTAAAATAACATTAATAAGGAAGAAGAAAGGGGGTCCTAGGGTTAACCATAATATGGATAACTTTGGTGAAATATCCAACAATCATTCTCACACGAGATATTAACGTACCAAACATCATATCCACATTCTACCCTTCACACCCCATTAAGATATTTAAATGCGATAAGTTCTGATTACTTATTTCATGCTAATATCTATCCCAGCCTATCAGTCCAGGGTATTTGGACTTCTAATCCAAAAAGGAAAGAAATGGGATGGAGGCATATATAGAGTTTAAAAGGATAAAATACTAGGGCGTCAATCAAAAATAGATAGCAAATACATGGGGATTTTAAATAAACGCCAAAAGGCTCATACACATCCCGTAGATCAACAAAAATTAGTTAGCATGACTTGCCTATACTGGTTTGGTCTTTAATTAAAATTAGGCAGCTGACGGATCAGTTTAACACATAGAATTAGATAAAAGGTCTGCATTAGGAAACTTGGATCCAATTGTTAGGAGTTGATGTATTTTATAAAACAAGTTATGGAATGAGGTCCTAATGCGTGAGAGTGCAAAAGGCAATAGTTCAGGAAATTATCGGAGTCCAGAAAAGAAGTTTTGGAACGAGGCGGAATTGTAAAAGTAGAAAGTACAGTAGAGTTTCTAGAGGTAAAAATGCTTCAAAGAGCGAGTTCGAAAAATGTTTTGCAAACTTTATGCATGAAAGTGCAGACATAGATTTGGAAGACAGTTTTGGAGACAGAACTACGGATTTAGAGAATTGAAGACAAGTTTGGGTGAATTTTATTAGAAACGCTAGGACTGCTTGCCATATTATCCAAATTTTAAGACAGATTTAAAGGGCTAAACCCAATAGGAAAGATATCTACACCTTGATTTTTACAGACTCGTTACTGATTTTAATTCATTAAAGAAGTGAGCATTGGATTACCCTACTGTTTCGCCTATCGTTTCACGTATTTGCTAATGGCATGATTTCTATATGCAACAGGTTGCAATATGACTGATTATTAATTCCTATAGGCATGGCCTCTAAATGATAGAAAAGAAAGAGTCTATAGATATGATTTCTAGGTGGTTTCAAATATTAAGTTTATTGGCATGATATCTAAAGATTTAAAGCAGTAAAAGTCTTATAGGCACGATATCTAGGTGACTCGAAGTAGTAAAAGTCCAATAAGCATGATCTCAAAGTGATTCAAAGTGATAAGAGTCATATACGCTGATTTATAAGTCATTCAAAGTGACAAAAGTCCTATAGGCATGATTTCTACCCATTAGCATGCAAACAACTAAAATTAAACCCCTCTCATACCCTTTACTACTATATTCCCCAAGTTTTATTACGAAGTTATTATTACAGAGCCAAAAGTAAAAATAATATACATCATAGCCCACAGCTAGATCCAATACATATGTTTCACCAAATCCGTATTCCAGATTCTAAGGCCTTCTCTTAGGGTGTTTCAAAGTACCAAGGGTCTTCAATAGCCCAGGCAATGATTACACTCTAAAGATTGAGAGTAGTGCAATGTGTGGAATTACCAACCCATAGGCATCCAAGTTCAGAGGCAACTCTAAGGTCCCTAAGCATCGCTTACCATAGATGGGTAGAACTTAAGAGCTAGGAGTAGGTGTAAAGTGTGAGAGAAACCTCAGCATGAGGTGGTCATACCCAGTCATGGCATAGACTGGTACACCCCTAACCTCCCACTCTGATTCAACAAATAAGAGCAGACTCTTAAAGAGTCAATCTCAGGCCTGAATGATGATCAAGACATCAACAGACACAAATTAGAGCGCAACACATTGGGGGAAACGGAATGGGAAAGCAGTCGAGTAGAGACTCAGAAGAGTCTAGTCGTGAATCACATACAACAATTAATAATGCTGATATGACCCAGGACAAACTCACATAAAAGGTGTATAAGGGAGGGGGACCAAGTAATTAAATAGTGCAAGAAAGTATAAATGAGCACACAAAAAAGGGGTAGAAGCAGAGAAATAAAGTAAGGATGCTATGGAGCATAACAGAGCATACCAGTTATAATTCTAGGATAGCAGACTAACCGGAGCAAACAGACAGTCAGAAATAAACAGGAACGAACTCAGAAACTCCCAAGTGTCTAGGAGTTCAAACAGAAAGGAGTGCAGAATGCTCATTAGAGAGTGCAGAGAAGAATAGAAATAGAGAGGAGTAATAGCAGTAGTAAAGAAGAGAGATGAATCCTGACTTTGTTTGGGAGTTAGAATTCGATGATGTCAAGTGAAAAGAAAAGCATGTATTTATACTCGAAATCAGACATGCAAACAAAGAAAGAAGATTAGTCGAGTATCAATTAATATTAATCAACCAACAAAGATTTCATTAATTAAGGAATCCTAATTTGATCAGTGAAGGAAGAAAATATTTAAGGTAAGGGGATCAAGTAAACAATCATGTGCATAGTATACAAATAAGGGTGAATGCATAAAGTTATTTAAGGAAAAGTTTTTGAAAAACACAGTTTGTGAGAATAAGGAAATAGAATCAATCAAAAATCAAAATTGCAAGCTTTGTTCGAATGAAGCAAGTCAGGAAAAGTAAGGAAAGGGTTTTACATGAGGAAAATCAATGACAATCAATTAGACAAAGAGATTCTGAATCCAATCATGAGTTGGAAAACCCTTTTTTGAAAGAAAAATTCCTCATTTATAAAGCATATAGGTATGTCAAACAAGAGGTAATTTTCATGTTAAATAGAAAGTCCCATCATAGAAATGTTCATAGTTGAAGAAGAGTACAAAGACTCAGGAGATTCTGAGAAGCCAAGAATTCAAAAATATGAGCCTTAGTTCAAAACACAAGATCCAAAACTTGTAAAAAACCCCGCCAAATCCTAGGGTTTTTGACTTGAGTAAGATGCAGAGAAGAAAAGCAAATAATTGAAACAGGCTCAGAGACTCATGAGAAAACGAGCAAATAGCAGGTTCAAGCTGAACATAACTGATTTGAAACATAGTAAGAGTAGCAAAAACACGTTTTAAGAAGCTTGGAACTTAACAAGTTTAGAAGAAAGTCGATAAAGAACTAACTCTTAGTAGAAAAGTCTAGTAAAGTAGAAAAGTTTAGTAAAGGAAGCACATGGGTAAATGAACATATAAGAAAAACATGTGAAAGCATGCTATAGAAACTATTAGAAGAAAGGATGGAGAACATGCATAATAAGGAAATCACAAAAGCACAGGAGAGGCACATGTGAGAAAAGAACATAAGAACAAAAGCGAAAACTCATAAGAACATGGCATATACAGATAGATCCACACAAAGAAAAGAAGATGAAGAATAGACAGAAGTCCTTTTAATATTTTCAGAAAACCCTAAATTGAAACAAGCTAAATTTGAAAAAGAAAAATTGGGGAATGGCTTCAAAACGTTGAATACAACACAGATTCATCACAAATCTTAGAAAATAAGAGAAGAAGGAAGCTTGAAATGGCTTTAGGATTTCACAGAAACCCTAGAAGTGAGAAGGCTTGGAAAAGGTCTAGTCTCGAAAAGATCTGAGCTGTAGCTAGGCACTTAAGGCTTAAACACGTCGAAACAGAGATGGAAAGGCCAAAGGAGCACATATCGGCGGAGGATTTGAATAGGAATTGTTGAGGTCGGACCTTAAAACCTTGAAAAACTAGGGTCTGGAGGTTAAAGCAGGTGAGCACAGGTTGTCCATGGCCTGAAAAGCCATGGACTCCGGTGAGATTGATTAGAGAAGACGAGGGAGATGATTAGGGTTTCAAGGGCTAGAGAGCATTTGAGAGGAGGAGAGAGTTTGAAGACGGAGGTCGAAGAGGGAATGAGGATTAGGGTTAGGTCATTTAGAATAAAAAGGAAAGGATCATTTGTGGCAGTTGATCAAAATGATCAACGACCTAAATTAAAGGGATTGTGGGCGGGTCGGACTAAACTCGGTTTGGGCCAAGAATAATTAGGCTCAGAATTGGGTAGATGTTACGCTGAAATTGTAAGAGAATTGAGGTTATAATTGAAATGAATTGAGGATGCCATTAAATAGCCAGTTTTTCCCTTTTATTTTATAAAAATAGTAAAAGGTATTTTAAAAGAAATTAAAAGTACTGAGTCAACTAATAATATATAAATATTAATTTAAAAATATGGGGATCAATTTTCTAACTATAAAATGCTATTAAATCTTAAAGAGGCTAGTATTATAATTATAAGTAATTTGACTTTAAAAATATGAAACGACTTTGTAAAAATATGAAAAAATCATGTTTACCATATTTCATGTAAATATAAGGATAAAATAAATTATTCACCAAAAAGATAATTTTGGGAATAATTGTTTGATTTTATGGTGTAAAAACAAGCAATAAATTGGTTTAAAAATCAATACAAATACCAAAACCTTTTGGTGTGCTTATATATGTACATATATATTATTTTGGAAGCACTTTGGGAATTAAATACATGGAAAAAATTGGGTATCAACTGCGTGATCGAAAACTGTTTTGGAGGTCCGGTGTAGGATTAGGCTTGAATTGGCGAAGTTAGTATTTTGGCGATTTCTGGTTGGTAGGTGGGATTCTGATATGAGGTTTGGAATAGAATTCTGAGAGTTGATGCAGCTTAATTATGTCATTTGGGACGTGTGTGCAAAATTTCAGGTTATTCGGACGTGGTTTGGTTGGGTTTTTTATCGAATGCATATTTCGGAAGTTTTTAGGAAACATTAGGCTTAAATTCGATGTGAATTGATGGACTTGGTGTTGTTGGAGGTGTTTTGATGATTGGAACATGTTTGAATGAAGTTTTAGGATGTGTTGGTGCTTTTGGTTAAGGTCCCGGGGCCTCGGTCGAGTTTCGGGTGGTCAATCGGACCATTTTTGGCTTTGAGAAGTTGCAGAATTATTATTCAGATGTTGTAGAGAATTTGGATTTTGCAATCGCGTAGAAGAAGATGGAAATCCAAGATTTATATCTTCGCGTTTGCATCTAAGGGCTCGCGTTCGCGGAAGGTTAGAATCGTGTGCTTCACGTTCGCAGGAGGAAGTTCCCGTTCACGTATAAGGATTTGGGGCCCAGTAGAGTTTGTTCTTTGCGTTCGCGTGTGAGGGAACACGTTTGCGTAAGCGTAAGGCATGAAGCATCGCGATCTCGTGGAGTTAGTCACGTTCGCATAGGGTTACTTTGGGGAGTTTAAAAATTGTTCTTCGCGATCGCGAAGCTTAGGTCACTATCACGATGAAGGAATATCAGAACTGGGCAGAAAGTTAATGTCAATTCATCCACGATTTTGAGCCATTTTTCCTCCATAGTTGATCATTTTGAGAGCTCTGTGAGAGAGATTGAAGAGGGATTCCATGAGAATTGATTGGAGGTAATATATATGAACTTAAAATGTGTTTCTATTGTTAAATTAACCTAGAAATTCATGGAACTTAAGTTAAAAATGGAAGAACTAGAGCTTAGGATTTTGAACTTTTGAAATAGGATTTGAAGGACCATTTGAGGTCGCATTTGAGAACTTTTGATTTGTATGAACTTGTGGAAGAATAAGGAACACGTTGATGTTAATATTTTTGAATTTCAAGAGGAGGGCATGGGGCTCGAGGTTTGCTAATTTCAAGATTTTTTATTTTTTTCAATTATTTTTGCTTGGGCTTTATTCCCTTAGCATATCGTGACGTATTCGTTCTAGTTTTGGTTATATTCGATGTGCGAGGAGGCTGATTCTAGGAACAAAGGCAGCGAGCTAGAGTTTTTACCGGTTTGAGGTAATTAATGAATGTAAATGATGTCCTGAGAGTTTAAAACCCCTAATTGCACATCGTACTGCTATGTTGAGGTAAGACACGCGCTTGATGATGAGTGTGGGCTTGTTTACTATTGGGGATTGGGACTTGGCTCGTCCCGATTGATGATTTTACTGCGTATTTGATTGAAACTTTTTTTTATCATCATGATTTGTACTGATGGTCATATTTGGGCTTCATGACAACTATTTGAACCCATCAGGGATTTTTATCACTATTTCCTCACTGTGTTGGCTTATTTCTTAAACTCAGTCGTAGTGTTTTTGACAGTTTTACAACTTAACCACTTTTACATGATTTGGAAACATAAATGATATTATAAACGATGTTTTGGGCTGAGAACTACTATTTTATCCACGCCTGAGGGGCTTATGTGATTTTTGACTAAGTATGGTCGATGGCCAAATGTAAGGATACACCGATACTGATATGAGGCAGAGGGCTTGTGATACACATAGAGGCCACGAGGTGGCTTGACTGGTATGAGGCAGAGGACCTAGATTTGATGCCACGAGATGGCTTGACATATCGCTCGGGCTGTTAGGGGCCCCTACAGAGTCTACACACCCCCAGTGACCGCGGGTACCCAGTTGTGATATGAGAGAGAGAGCCCGAGGGGATGGTACTGTTCTATGTATTTATTTTCTTTATCTGTGTGTCACGTAACTGCTTATCTGTTGTATAATTATCTCATTCTACATTTCATTGGTTTATTGCTTTCATATTGCTTGTTTTACTGCCGCATTTTAAAATACCCTGTATATACGTGATTTCTTATTCTTAGTCATTATTTATGCTTATTACTCACTGGGTCGGAGTACTGACATTATTCCTTGCATCTTGCGTGCAGATCCAGGTATTCCTGAGGCTGAGTGAGAGCTTTTACGTTGATCAGCATTTGCCGGAGTTATCGAGGTAGCTGCATGTATTTTGCAGACACCATTTCTTCTTCTATCTTATTAATTTTCGCATTCCTAGACTATTCATGTATTAGGTTATTCAGACTTTTATAAGTAGCTCTTGATCTGTGATACCAGATTAATGTGGGCTATGTAGTAGTATTATCCTTTGACTTTCACATGTTTAACTTACTGTTTCAGACCTTTATTATGCTAAATTGATATTGAAACTGTGTTAGCTGGTAATGAATTTTATAAGAAAATGGGTTGTGGTTGATAGTTAGTCAGGTTGGGCGCCACAACGATCGGGGTTGGGGTCGTGACAAATTATTTACACACACACACACACACACACACACACACACACACACACATATATATATATATATATATATATATATATATATATATATATATATATATATATATATATATATATATATATATATATATATATATATATATATATATGACAAGGGTTGATGATTTATTCTCAAATGCTCATTACATCGCTCAAATACTTGATTGGTGAATAAATAAGAAAATAGCTTTTGAGTATATGTTGTTATTGTTGTGTGTTTGTATGTGTGTATGTGTGTGTTTGACTATTATGACCAATAATACCAACGATTTCTATCGATAACTTATTTAAAAACAAAATGCGATTTGTTGAACCAATACATATATACACTTAAGTTGTAGCAACAAGAACATATGTATACTTATTAATGCTATATTAACATATACTATATTCATATGTTGTTGTTGCTAAAACTTAAATATTAATGTAGCACTACATCTTTTAGAACTATATATTTTATTTTTAAATGTGTTAAAGCAAATTTTAATTGAATATCATTTAATTTCCAATTAATCCACTAATGAGGTATCCGAGCAAAGTACTAATTAGGAGATCGAGATTAAAACGTCCAAGATTATGTGTGTGCATGCGTGTATATATAGGTTGAGGGCAAGTTGAAAGGTAGATCCTTAGCATTATTCGTTTAGACAGATTTTTGGTAACTACGATCGGCTCACATTATTTCCTGAAGACATCGTCCAACACCATCCTAGAACTCATTCGGACCGCTGCCCCTTACTACTCAATTTAAAGCATAAATTCAGTCATAAAAAAAATATTCCGATTTCAAATAATTTGTACATCACACTCATCATTTACCTCACTTATTACTAATAATTGGACTCCGAATAAACCTCTATTAACTGTAATAGGAGATTGAAGAGGTTCAACATTGGAATCAACACACTTTTGGGAACCTTTCTAAAAAACTAGCACGTCTAAGCGGGCTACAATCCACTCATTCTTACCCTACTGGCCACTTCCTTCAAATACTCGAACAAGAACTTATAATAGAATTTAATCACTTACTAAGACTAGAGGAAGATTTTTGGCATCTAAAAGTACGAATAAATTGGCTACAACAAGGAGATGACTATAGTAAATGTTTTCACCTGACTACACTTCAGCGTAGGAGACAGAATATGATCACTGCTCTCAAGGACTTAGGTGAAAATTCGATTACCGAACAATCGCTGGTAAACTCCTTAATAATTAATTACTACAACTCTTTATTCACCACTACTCACATTAAATCCCCTATTAAACTACCAAATCATAATACTAATACTTTTACTAATATCGACAAGTCATACTTGTCAAGACCTTTTAATCGTAAAAGAAATATATCAAGCTATACTTTCTTTCCAACCTCTTAAAGTGTGGGGTCAGACGAGCTACATCCTTATTTTTACCAAAAATATTGGCTTCAAATCTCATAATCAGTAGTAACCTTTTATATTGAGGTGTTTAATTCTGGAAAAATACCAATTCAAGTTAATGCAACCTATCTTTGCCTAATTCCTAAATTCAAAAATCCTTCAATGATCACCCAATATCGTCTAGTCGGACTCTGCAACACTATATCAAAAATTATAACTAATCTAATTATATGCCGTATAAAGCCTTTAATTACAAAAATAATTAGTCCAGAACAATATGCTTTCATAAAGGGGCGACGAGCAGCAGATAATGCCATCATAAACTCATCTCTATTATTATGTCTTTTATTATAACTACTTCCATTTCAATCCTTATAAATGGGCACCCTTCTTATCCAATAAGGGGGTATTAGGCAAGGTGACCCATTATCCCCTTACATCTTTATTTTATTCCTATAATAACTATTAAGACAAATACACCAATAGGTAGATTATCAACAATGGAAAGCTATCAAGCTATCCCAAAAAGGACCCCAAATATCTCATCTACTTTTTGGAGATGATATCACCTTAACATCTAAAATAGCTACATCAACTGTGCACACCATTATTGATACTCTAACTATTTTCACTCCAAAATCTGGGCAAAGTATAAATTAAAAACCGACAATGTATTTTTCTAAGAACACGTCTCAATCAAACAAAAATTTTGTCCTATCATCTTTTAACATGAGGGAGGGTATCCTCTTCGGCAAGTACTTTGGATTCCCGTTGTTTGTGAAGAAACCTACTTTAAATGAATTTCAGTACATACTAGATAGCGTCAAAGTTAAATAATCAGTGTGAAAATTAAAATTTCTTTCAATGGTGGGAAGGATTACCTTAATAAAATCTGCATTAAACGCATTACCAATGCAATATATGAAAATACCTTCACCAGTCATTCAACGAATGAACTGTTACCAAAGGAACTTCCTCTGGGATACTACTGAGCATTAAAAAATTACATAATAATATGGGAAGTAGTCCAAAAACCTAAAAACCAAGGGGAACTAGGTATTGAAAACTTAACGGAAAAAAATAATGCTCTATTAGGAAACCTAGCTTGGCGCCTTCGTAAAAATTCTAATTCACTATGGGCGTCCATATTACTCAACAATTATGTACATAAAAATTTGGGTTCTCGGACTTTCTCTACATGAAAAAATATTTTATCAGGATGGCATCTCTGCCAACTAGGATTGGTATGGCGTGTTGCAAGGGGAACGCATATAAACATGTGACATGATACATGGATAGTACCTAATACTACTCTTCCACCCATGGACCATTAAACTATCAAGAAGCATATTGTACACTTAGCCTCTATATCTCTAATAACATAATCGATACAACATCTCTACCCTTGAGTTTAACCGACAATATTAATTCTCAAATCAAAAAAATTATATACATAAGTTAACAAACCCTCACGTCTTCGATACAATTATTTGGGGCCTCACTCCAAATGGCCAATTCACTGTGAAGGCACTATACAATGCCCGACAAAAACCAACAACACCCTATGATTACAATTGGCTATGAAAGTTAATTTTACCTCTAAAAATAATCCATTTTCTTTGGCTAGTCACATATCAACGGTCAACAATGCTTCTTACCTATATTATATAAAGGTTAACTTATCAATTACTTGTATGCTATGCTTCACTCCATCGAAACCATTAATCATCTCCTATTCTAATGCCCGCTCACAAACCCCATATGATCTCAATTGAAGATTAATCATATCCTCCAGAATTGCGTCACACACTTCTTTAAGTACCCTGGTTTTGGACCTTTAGTCCCATACATTACTGCGACCTTAAGACTCAAAGAAAACGATGGGATTGCTTTGTAGTGTTTGGTGCGGGTAATGAGAATTGTGTTG
Source organism: Nicotiana benthamiana (assembly GCA_034376525.1). NCBI lineage: Eukaryota > Viridiplantae > Streptophyta > Magnoliopsida > Solanales > Solanaceae > Nicotiana > Nicotiana benthamiana. The sequence continues at coordinate 27,915,049 of CM067333.1, read as the reverse complement.
CTATTCTTCAACTTCTCCAGACGTTTTGACATATGATTAGAGTGTGCATTTCTTCATTAGGATTAATCTGGACTATATCGAATTAAATTATTCAATTCAAACTCTAGGAATTCAACAACTGTTTGAGATTATCAATAAAGAGAACCTTGATTAACACGCAATTAGTAAGTTTGAATAGCAAGTGCAACTATTTACGTGTAGGTCCTAAAACTAAAATCCATCTCCTAAGTACAAGTAAATGCATCATTTATCGGTAGTATTATTATGCAACCATAAGACTCAAAGAAAACGAGTCACCTTCATTTTGATGCGGACAATAACAACTTTTTTTGCAACTCCTCAAATTCTCCACTTTTCAAGACGTTATTATTTAGATACAGTGTACATATCTTCAACCGAAATCTGATCGACATGGAATTAATTTTGCGACTCCTTGAGTTCTCTAATTTGTTTATATATAATGAAAAAAATCCTGATTAGTACTGCGTCCAAAAACTGATGATAAGGTCATCAACGTCCAGTACACATAAGAACTTCCTGGTCCTTACAAACTCGGCTATCGCTTATCAGCCAGCCAGAATGACGACTTCTGATATCAGACTTAGCTTAAAACTTTTGATTGACACCAAGGCTCGCAAAGTTCTATTTGCTGAGGCTGAAAAGGATTGTGTAGATTTCCTCTTTCACATTCTCACATTGCCTGTTGCCACTGTCACTAGAGTTCTTAAGGAGAAGGGAATGAATGGATGCTTGCCTAACCTCTATGATAGCGTAGAGAATATGAATGACACCTACATTCAGCCGAACAAACACAAAGATATCCTTTTAAAACCCAAATCTTCCTTCGAAATCGCTTCTGTTCCTCTTCTATTAGTTAATGATGTTCCGGCACAAAAGTATTATTATGTATGTCCTCAGTGTATTCATCCCAGATATTTTACCCATGAACCTAATGTTAGCTGTCCAAGTTGTTTGTCCGGTATGTCAGCAAAGTTGTTATATATTTCTCCAGCCAGAGCTAAGGAAGCTGTAGCAGCGATTGGGAGTTTTGTGAAGGGGGTGGTGACATACATGGTGATGGATGATTTGGTTATTAAGCCCATGTCCACTATTTCTAGCATTACCCTTCTCACCAAGTTTAATGTCAAAGATGTTGGTGTCCTGCAGGAACGAGTAGTAGGCTTTGGAATGGAAGAGGTACTCGCTTTTATTTGGATTAAATTTGTATATACTTACAAGCAAAGTGCTTTTAGCCTATCCACTGTTACATATCTAACTTCTTCTCCTTTTTTAAGCACTGACCTGGTTAGTGCATAAATATTAAACTAAATAAAGTTTGCTTCGTGTTTTTTTATTACCTTTTTTTGGGGTACATCTTAGAAAAGTTCTCATTTTTTTGCAGGCGCTGAAGTTGCTGAAAGCATCTTTGGAGTCGAACACAGTTCTAACAAGTGTTTTCCTGAGCCACTTAAAAGTGGAGAAATAGTCATTAGAAATAACGGCATTCGATGTTTCAGTTTTAGTATTTGTGCCCTTTACTGTATTTCTTTTGTTTCGTTTCCCTTTGGGGTTGATTATGATTTGTATGTTCAGCTTTCTATGTCTCTTATGTTAATTAAAGAATAGAAAGTTGAAGATATAGAAGAATGCCCTAAATTCAATATCATATTTAATGATTTGAACATATTTTTATGAACGTCATTTGATATAAAGTTTATGGCATTTGATATTCTTTTATCGTTATTATAAATTGTTTGATTAATTTGATAAGGTCCTTGATTATATTTTGAGATTTGTTACCAACTTTTCCGGTAGTACGAATCGCTACGCTTCGCCTCTTTCTATATGATAATATGCATCTTGGTTGAGATCATAATAATGAGAGCAAAGACTCTTACAATTTAATATAAAATTGTTCTTGATTGTAGGATTATTAACTTGGACATTAGTAATCCGGTTAGATTAATATTTATGTGATTGTCTTTATTGCATAAAGATTAGTTGATCTCATTAACTAAATCACATAGATAGATGATGCATATAAAGATATGATCATTGAACCGACTTATTGGATAATTTTTAATGGTTAGAATTACCATAATTGTCAATAGGATATTTTCTTGAAGATTGTGATGTAACCGTTTCCTTTGACTTGAGATCGTCATAGTAATTGACAAGTTATTTACTGTTCTTTGATACTAGACACATATGACCCTAGGGCGATAGTTGAAAGGATATTGGGTACGATTGAATACTTGTAGAATTAGTTATTGATCAAGATAAAATCTGTCAACTCTTGGCAATGAGTTTAAGCTCCATGTTGTCATGAATTATAAACGACCAAACCTTGGCTAGGGCAATTGAATGAAAGCAGAAATGAGTTTCTTATGTTATTAAATGGTCGATTATGTTTGACGTGAACACATAGTTGATCGCCTATTAGGATTTGACCGTAGAACTATATCTTAAAGTGATCCAGAGCTATAAGGACAGAAGGAATTGCTACATTATTCTTCTACGAGTTCTTGAGAGTAAATTGTATACTTCATGCTTTCCGGTCGTTAAGGAGTGTTGCTAGACGCCACCCTTGATTAGTACATTAATATGATCAATTTACTACCGGCTTAGTATTGAAAGTGGAGAAATAGTCATAATCAATTTCTTGAGAAGAAAAATACTTTGTGAAAGTGACAGTACAATACAAAGACGAGAGATAAAATGCAATTACAAGAAAAGTGTTTCTTGTTTTTTCTAATTTGAGTTGAGATTTTTGAGAAAGATTTCAACACAATGTTCTTCGTTCAATTTGTTTGCTGGTTTCATTGATTAAAGATTTGATAGCAAGGATCAGTCTCGGTGTGGATACGCATAGAGTCTTCCCACTATCGAAAAAATTTTGAAAACAAACTCTATTCACCAGGTACCTCTTAGACCCGATCTTTGACACGTAAATAAATTTTAAACATAAAAAAATCTGCCTAGGATTGTTATTGTCTTGCGTTGCGTGTTAGGAACACCTATAAGCAATCCAACAGTAGTATCAGAGCCGTGTTTATTGTGTCTAAAATTATTTATGAAATATTTTAATATTATATTTGAAGAGTTCAAACCATAATAGATGTGTCTTGTGCAATAGTCAAATCGTTTGAATGTTGATATTATTTTATTATAGATAAAATATGCATTCATATAACTATTGAGATAGTTCATAACTTGAATTTGAAATTTTGTACTAGATACAATGGGAATCTATAATAAGTTACATAATTTTGAATTATTTATTACATGTGATGTAAATTAATTTTGGACTAAGCATGTAGACAACTTGAACAAAATTCACATGCTATAAAAGATTCGATCTTCGTGTTATTAAAAATTATTTTTGTAACAATTCCGTCTTACTAAAATTTGAGTTCTTAAATAATAAATATAAGATATTTTATTATAGAGCTATCCGTCAAGGTAAATAATTTTACTTATTTCCGGTTTATAAGGACCGGCCTGACTACCAGGAGACGTATAATTCGAGAATATGTTAAAATTATTTATTGCATTAGATGTATGGATTGAATGAATTATGCAATTTTACACTAGACGCCTCGACTACCGGGGGGAGTATAAAATTTAATAAGTTCTTTGCTATCATGATGGTTGAACTCAACTATGCTAATAGGATCGACCTAACTACCAGGGGACTATATGACATAGAGTTATTTAATGATATTTTATGGGGATAAAATTGGTAAGAGCACCTACCTTTAAAATATATATGAGAAACGACTTGACTTCCAAGGGGCTCATACATATTGTTAAATGATTCCTTTACTCCACTAAAAGAAATAAAAATTTCATAAACTATTATGAGGGTAAGTATTTTAAAATAATTAGTGGAAATATCATTCAGATAAAAGTCCATGTCTTTATGATATATGCAAATATGTTCTTATATTATTTCCTTTTCTTTTCTATATTTTAGATGTCTCAATATGCATGTTATATCACTGTGTAAAATACTTGAGACCAACTAATTGGCAGGACCAAACTTTGATGACTGACATAGAAATTTGAGAATTGTTCTCATGCATGAAAAGCTTATGGATGTGATCGATAAGCCTGCAAAGATAATCCCACCAGAGAATGATGTTCAAGGCATCAAGGTTTATCATAAAAATTTGGAAGAATGCCTTGATATTAAACACATCATTCTCGCTTCTACGAGTTCTGAACTCCAGATGAAACATCAGAATATAGATCCAACTACAATCATTGAATATCTTAAGAAGATGGTTGATGCACAGTTGGACATTGAAAACTCTCCAGTTTGACCCCTTGTCAATCATATGACTGTTGTTGCTGAAGAACATGAGAAGTTGGGGTACAAGCTTGGTAAAGAGTTTTCTGAAGATTTGATCTTAAAGCCAGCATATGATGCTGAATGTTTCCACTGTAACAAGAAAGGGCATTGGAAGAAAAACTGCAAGGAGTATCTTGCAACTCTAAAGGACAAGAAACAAGGTGAGACATTAATGAAAAATATTTTCAAGGTTTCTTTAGCTACTACTAATTCTTCACTGTGGGTATTAGATACTGGCAATGATTATAACATCTGCAATATGTTGCAAGGATTCAAGATAAGTAGGAGGCTAAAGAAAGGAGAAGTTAATCTACAGGTTGAAAATGGTGCAAAAGTTGCGCCCGCAGCTGTAGGATCATCTTCTTTAATAATGCCTACGAGAAAAGTACTTATGTTGGATGATTGTTATTATGTTCCTAAATTTGTTTCGAACATAATTTCAGCTTATATGTTAGACAAACGTGGTTTTCACATTAATATAGGCAATGGTATTTGCTCTATTTAGTATAGTGATAGTTTATATGCGAATGGCTATCTCCAATATGACGTTTATGTCTTACCTAATGTGAATGCTAATTCGATTATGCATGTTTCAAGTCTTAAGAGGAAAAGAGATGATCATGTAAATCAAACATACCTTTGGCATTGTAGGCTTGGTCGTATTGGAGAGAAAAGAATTAACAAGTTGTACAAGGAAGGGTACCTTAACAAGTATGATTTTGAATCATATCCAACTTGTGAATCTTGTCTCAAAGGAAAAATGACCAAATCTCCATTTACTGGAAGTGGAGAAAGAGCTTCTGAATTATTGAGACTTATTCATACAGATGTTTGTTGGTCCATGAAAATTAAAGCTAGAGGTGGATATTCTTCCTTCATCACCTTCACTGATGATATGTCAAGATATGGATTTGTGTATCTTATAAAACATAAGTCTGAATCTTTTGAAATGTTCAAAAGATTCCGTAGTGAAGTTGAGAAGCAGACTGGTAAAAGTATCAAAGTACTAAGGTCTGATAGAGGTAGAGAATATCTTAGTGAAGATTTTACGAGATATCTCAAAGGGAATGGGATTCTCTCACAGTGGACACCTCCAGGAACACCACAACACAATGGTGTGTCTGAAAGGAGAACTAGAAACTTATTAGATATGGTGAGATCTATGATGGGGTTCACTGATATTCCAATAAATTTATGGGGATATGCTTTGGAAGCAGCAACATACTAAATAAATTTCCCACTAAGTCAGTCTTTACAACACCATATGAGATATGGAAAGAATGTAAGCATAACCTTAAACATATTAAAGTTTGGGGTTGTCCAGCTTATGTTAAGAGACTACAGTCTGATAAACTTGACTCAAGATCTGATAAGTGTAGGTTCATTGGGTATCCCAAGGAAACAATGGGATATTATTTCTATCGCCCTTCTGACCATAAAGTGTTTATGGCCAGAGGAGCAACCTTTTTGGAAAGGGAATTTCTTTTGGAAGGAAATTGTAATGGAGAAATAGAACTTGATGAAGATAAAGAAACTAATGAATCAACACAATATAAAGATCATGAGACCCAAGTTGAAGAACCTTTATTGGATCTTTTAAAGTTTCCAAGGAAATTGCCATCTTCAACGGTTGAAGTTCAAGAACTAAATGAAGTTCAAGAACAGCTTAATGAACCAGTTCCAAACCAAATTGAACAACAACGAAATCCAACACAATGTGAACAGGTTGTACAAGTGCCTCTTTGAAGGTCTACACGAGAACGTCATATACCAACTAGATTAAATTTATTGGTACAAGATGATTTATTAAATGAGGTTGATCATAATGATGATGACCCTAAGACCTATGAAGAGGCTATACAAAGTTCTGAATATGAGAAGTGGCAAAAGGCCATGGAATCCGAAATGGAATCCATGAAGGAAAAGAAATTATGGACTTTAGTTGAACCTTCAAATGATACAAAACATATAGGTTGTAAATGGGTTGTTAAGAAAAAGATTGGAGCAGACAGAAAGGTTGTGACCTACAAAGCACGTCTTGTTGCCAAGGGATATCGTCAGAAAGAAGGAGTCGGCTATGACGAGACTTTCTCTCCCGTGGCAATGCTCAAATTTATTCAGATTTTGCTTGCTATAGCAGCATACTATGATTATGAAATATGGCAATTGGATGTGAAAACAACTTTCCTTAATGGTGAGCTAGAAGAGGATGTGTACATGACACAACCTGAAGGTTTCGCATCTTCGCCTGATCATAATAAAATTTGTAAGCTACAAAGATCTATTTATGGATTAAAGCAAGCTTCTCGAAGTTGGAATACTTGATTTAACAAAGTAGTTGAAAAGTTCAATTTTTTTTAGCAAATTTTTGATTTTATTAATAGAAGTAAAAATACTACAAATAGGTGAATAACGTGAAAGTGTGTCAACCTTCCCGTATTCGACCTATTAAGAAAAATACAAAGATAGGTTTATACGAGGGGGAGCCAGAGTTGTTACCCATATAACAAACAGATACCTGACCTTATAAAACCTATCGATGCTGAAAAAAGACTCATAAAATAAAAGCAAGAACAAATAAACATTAAAGAGATGGGAAAGAAAGCATAATTGCTTTCATTTCTTAAACTATGTGGAGTGTTGACTCCAAAAGTCTTTAAACTTCCCGCTTGTTCCTCAGTCGAGTAGGTTTTAAAATGGAAGGTTGCAAAGTTTGTTTTTGCTTCGCATTTCGCATTGGAAGCTTCCTTATGTTTGGGGCCTCAACTATCTTGCCGTCCCAGCTTTTACCCCTTTGGTGGATCTTTTTAATAGCTTTACTGTGTGTTGATGAAAAATCCCCCATTCTTGCAGCACTTTTCCGGCATTGCGCTAAGATATCCTCCTCCTCGCCTTCTTCAAATGTGTGATTTCCTTCCATTTCATTCTGGAGAAAAGATTGGTCTGGAGATATTAGCGATTGAGTACATATTAGCTGATTTTGTGCTTCTTTCTGAAATGGTACTAGTTTGTTTTCCGCGGACAGGCTATTCAGAAGATCTGCTATTGAAACCTTTTTAGGAATGAAAACCTGAGCATTATGATTCAACTTGCTACCTAAATTAGACTGTTTTTCTATCCCAGTCAAATCTGCATTTTTCTTTAGAACAGTTGATTTGGACGATGCGTTGCTGTCTTCTTCTGAGCTATCACAATAATCTTGATGCCTTTCTTCAGCAGATGACCATCCCCCGGAACCTTCATCCAAGCTTTCATCATCTTCATAATGCTGTTGGTCCCAAAGTTTCGACTTAATAACCATGTCTCTCATGTTAGCTACAATGAGTTGTTTGTTCTTACCCTCGAGACTTGAAAATTCCTCACTATCATTGAGATCTTCCCCGCTATATGCACTAGATATAGAGAGGGGAGTATAACTTTGAACCTTCTGGATCACCCCTCCCATCATTTTGTCGTCATGTTTATCAATATTAGCGAGCGCGATAAATGAATTGGAGCTTGTTGTTATTTCTATACAATTCTTTGAAAATTGTTTGTTTTTGTTCTGGGATGATTCACATATGCTGGTCATCGATGAAAGATTGACTTCTTGCTGTTGTACATTGGCCTTACACTGATGCCCTTCGATACCAGAAGTCTACCCTTGATGCTGTTCATTGGCACTTTCACTGTTTTGCTGCTTTTCTTCGACATCATTCTGCTGTCCATGCTGCACATTCTGCTTGTGAACTGGACGGTTAGTGTTATTTGTATCATTCATTGCATTGTGTGCATCCTTAGTAAATGCAGCAACTTCAGTCTCATTAGGACAAATCCCAACGACACTTGATTGTTCACTGGGATGGTTCGAAAAAAATCGCTGCATATCAGAATTCACATCCTTCTCAGATAAAATCTCTTTATGATTAGCAATTACTGGTTCATTCATTTGAGTTGGAAACTGAACAATGATTGCAGTATCAGCTGCTGATGAAGTCAATGGAACAGTATCATGCATTTTTGTGCAATCCTCACAAGCTGCCATAGATTGATTCTCCACATGCTTTACAACTTTAGCAGTTGCAACTGTAGCATCAGAAGCTAAACTTATGGAAATTGGATTCTGAGACAACTGATAGCCTGAGCTTTTAGCCTTATCACTTGAACTGTCTGTAGTTGTAGGAGAGAAATTGAATAACAAAGCAATGTCCTGATTACCATCTATTGATGTATGTACAAACTGATCAGATGCTTTCAGTACACAATCAGATGGTCGATCAGCTGCTTCATTATACTCCACTGATGAAATATATGTAGCAGAAATGTCCAGTAGCTCCTCCTTAGACTTGGCTGCCTCTGCTACTGTAGGGATTTTAGAATCTTTAGAACTCAAAGAGTTCCCCTTTGCTGAAATATCATTCTCATTAGAGAGAATGAGCTCAGATACTCCACTTACAATCTTCCCTTCATCAGCTGTAACAATTTTAACAGATTTGTCATTGTTACACTGTGCCTTTTCCTTATCATGATTTGGAAAATTTTGTTCACCAGCACAGTCGACTGTTTTGCCTTCTACCAATTCCCTATTGCATTTTACAACTTGTCCTTCTTTGTTAACCAATTGATCATCCTGTGCAGAAATAATAACTGGACTATTTAAAACAGTTACACGGGACATTTTAACATTTACAGTTGCTAAATTCTCAGTTGAATTCGCTACTGAAATATCAGTAGACTTGTCTGTTTGGCCTTCAAATATTTCCTTGTTGCATTTTACAACTTGACCTTCTTTGTTAACCACCTGATCAGCATCAAAAATTGTATTTGTGCTTTGTTTTTCTTTAACCTGCCATCGTTGAGCTTTTGGAGGAGAAATACCTTGAACGCCTTCAATTTTGTTAGATGCGAGGAAGATCCTTGTGTGTACAAAAAGGTTAGTGGGAGCACAATTATATTTTTAGTGTTGAATGTTGATGATATATTGCTCATAGGGAATGACATACCTGCATTGCAAAATACCAAGACTTGGCTATCTGAACAGTTTTCCATGAAAGACTTGGGAGAAACAACTTCTATATTAGGAATAAAGAACTATAGAGATAGATTTAGGAAGCTGCTTGGACTTTCCCAGTCTTTGTACATTGATATTATCTTAAAGAGGTATAACATGGATAATTCCAAAAGAGGATATCTACCGATAGGCACTGGAATTTCTCTCAGTAGGGAGGATTGTCCTAAAACACCTGAAGAGAGAGAATGCATGAATAGGATCCCATACGCTAGTGCAGTGGGAGCTATCATGTATACCATGACATGTACACGTCCTGATGTGGCTTATGAACTTGGAGTGACTAGCCGATATCAGGCAAATCCTGGTGAGGAACACTGGAAGGTGGTGAAGACCATTCTTAAGTACTTAAGAAGGACTAAAGACCAATTCCTCATCTGTGGGGATTCTGAGTTGAAACTTGAAGGTTATACTGATGCAAGTTTCTCTTCAGATAGGGATGATAGCAAATCTATTTTTGGATATGTATTCACCTTATATGGTGGTGAAATGAGTTGGAAAAGTTCCAAACAAGCTACAGTAGCTGATTCACTGACTGAAGCAGAATAAATAGCAGCTAGTGAAGCTGCTAAGGAAGCTGTATGGATGAAAAAGTTCTTAACTGAACTTGGTGTGGTTCGTTCAATAGAAGATGCGGTTCCATTGTGTGTGACAATACTGGAGCCATTGCTCAAGAAAAAGAACCAAGATCACGCCAAAAGTCCAACCACATTCTGCGAAGGTATCACTTGATAAGAGAGATCATTCAACGTGGAGACGTCGAGATTCAAAAGGTTGATGGAAAGGGCAATGCTGCAAACCCATTCACTAAAGCTCTTGGCGCAATGGAGATTCACAAGCACAAGAGGAAATTGGGGATGAAGTACAAGAGCGATTGGCTCTAGTGCAAGTGGGAGATTGTTAGGGATATAGTAGATATGCCCTAGATCCAATATCATATTTAATGATTTGAACATATTTTTATGAACGTCATTTGATATAAAGTATATGGAATTTGATATTCTTTTATTGTTATTATTAATTGTTTGATTAATTTGATAAGTTCCTTGATTAAATTTTGAGATTTGTCATCATGATAGAGATCATGATAATGAAAGCAAAGTCTCTTACAATTTAATCTAAATTTGTTCTTGATCGTAGGATTATTAAATTGGACATTAGCAATTCGGTTTGATCAATATTTATGTGATTGTCTTTATTGGATAAAGATTATTTGATCTCATTAACTAAATCACATAGATGGATGATGCATATACAGATATGATCATTGAACCGACTCATTGGATAATTCCTAATGGTTAGATTTACCATAACTGTCAATAGGATATTATTTGAAGAATGTGATGTAACTATTTCCTTTGAATTGAGATCGTCATAGTAATTGACAACTTATTTATTATGCTTTGATACTAGACACCTATGGACCTAGGACGATAGTTGAAAGGATATTGGGTATGATTGAATACTTGTAGAATTAGTGATTGATCAACACGGAATCTGTCAACTCTTGGCAATGAGTTTAAGCTCCATGTTGTCATGAATTATAAACGGCCAAACTAAGACCTTGGCCAGGGCAATTGAATGAAAGATGAAATGAGTTTCTTAGGTCATTCAATGGACGATTATATTTGACGTGAACAAATAGTTGATCGCCTATTAGGATTTGACAGTTGAACCATATCCTAGGGTGATCCAGAGCTATAAGGACAGAAGGGATTACTACATTATTCTTCTGCTGGTTCTTGAGAGTAAAGTGTATACTTCATGCTTTCCGGTCGTTAAGGAGTGTTGCTAGACGCCACCCTTGATTAGTACATTGATATGATCAATTTACTACCGATTTAGTATTGAACGTATGGGGTCGCACACTAACGAGTGTTCTGATCTTTGATAAAGGATTAATTAATTTATTATTTGATAATTAAATTAAGGAATTTAATTCGCAAATAATTTAGTTATTAGTCCAAATGAAATATTATTATATTCTTTGCTAGCATAGAGGTTATAATTAATATTGTGAACAAATTAAAGTTTTCTATTTGGAATAGAAAATTAAATTATCTCTTGGTCAATATATATATGGCATGTATATAACATATTAATGATAAAGACTTACTTGGAAAAACCGATTTAGGATTGGATTGGGAAAAACGACGTGAGCTCGTTTAAAACCCATTACGAATGGGATAGATATTCCTTTTTAATACAATACATTAATTGATCTTCAATTCCAATTAGAATTGGATTTGAAATCGGCAGTCATGATGCCAATCAGATGGAATTATGAATTTCCATATAAATTTTTTATAAAAGTTTATTTTTGGAACTAAACTTTTATTCTAAGTAAACCATTACCTCGATCAATAGGAATAGGGTTTATAAGTGATGCTATATAAAGGGTGATGGAGAAAATTTGTCATAATCAATTTCTTGAGAAGAAAAATAAGTTTTGAAAGTGAGAGTGCAATACAAAGCCAAGAGATAAAATACAATTACAAGAAAAGTGTTTCTTGTTCTTCTAATTTGAGTTGATATTTTTGAGAAAGATTTCAACAAAAAATTCTTCGTTGAATTTGTTGGCGGGTTTCATTGGTCAAAGAGTTGATAGCAAGGATTGGTCTTGGTGTGGATACGCATAGAGTCTTCGCACTATCGAAGAAATTTTGAAAAGAAACTCTCTTCACCAAGTACGTCTTAGATCCTATCTTTGACACGAAAATAAATTTTAAACATAAAAAATCTGCCTAGGATTATTATTGTCTTCCGATGCATGTTACAAACACCTATACGCAATCCAACAAAAACTCCAAAGAAAAAAGAAATAGAAATGTTTCGATTGTTGCTAAGCTTTACCACTGGTCAAGATAGCCTTGAGCCCATTAAGTAAGTAGTGAAAGTTCTTAAGCTAAGCTTTAGTTAGACCATTATACATTCACTCTAGTTTGTTAAATTTCAGTGTGCCGTTATAATCCCTAATTCTACGGTGTTTGACCAAAAGATATCAAAACCCTTTTGATTAAATTAATTAATAATAATGATGGGTGAGGTCATGGAGGTAATGTGTAAGGTGCGAAGGGGCAGAGCTATTAGGCCTGGATGAGATTCCAGTTGAATTTTGGAAGTGTAGTAGAGCAAGCTTGGAATGACTTACTGGGCTGCTTAATATTATATTCAAGATTAACAGGATGCCTGAAGAGTGGAGGTGGAGTATAATGGTTCCTTTGAATAAGAACAAACGCGACATCCAAAGCTGCAAAAACTATAGGGGTATCAAATTACTGAGTCATACCATGAAAGTATGGGATAGAGTAGTAGAACTGAGAGTGCGAAAGATGGTGTCTATTTCAGACAACCAGTTCGCGTTCATGCCGGGGCGATCTACCACAATGACTATCCACATTATTAGGAGGATGATGGAACAATACAGGGATAAGAAGAAGGATCTCCACAGGGTGTTTATTTATCAGGAGAAAGCATACGGCAGGGTTCCTAGGGAGGTTATATGGAATGCTTAGAGGTTAAAGAGGTTCTAGTTGCCTATATTAGGGTGATTAAAGAAATGTATGATAGAGCTAAGACCCAGGTTAGAACAGTAGGAGGTGACTTCGAGCACTTTCTGGTTGTTATGGGGTTGCACCAAGGGTCTGCGTTCAGCCCTTTCCTATTTGTGTTGGCGATGGATACACTAACTCATCATATTCAAGGGGATGTGCCATGGTGCATGATATTTGTTGATGATATAGTTCTAATTGACGAGACACGAGTCGGTGCCAACGAGAGGCTAGAGGTTTGGAAACAGGCCATTGAGTCTAACGCTTCAGGTTGAGCAGAACAAAGACAAAATACCTTTAATGCAAATTTGGGTCTGAGCCGACGAAGGCGGGAGTGGAAGTGAGGCTTGATTCTCAAGTCATTCCTAAGAGGAGTAGCTTCAAGTACCTTGGGTCAGTTATTCAAATGATAAGGAGATCGACAAGGATGTCACACACCGTATAGGAGTTGGTTGGATGCAATGGAGGTTAGCGTCGTGAGTCCTGTGTGACAAGGAAATTTCACCATTACTAAAGGGCAAGTTTTATAGAACAGTGATTAGGTTTGTCATGTTGTATAGGGCCGAGTGTCGGCCGGTTAAGAACTCACACACTCAGAAGATGAAAATAGCAGAAATGACGATGTTATGGTGGATGTGTGGGCATACAAGGATGGATAGGATAAGGAATGAAGATATTCGAGAGAAGGTAGGCGTGGCTCCCATGGAGGACAAGATGCAGGAAGCAAGACTCAGATGGTTCGGGCACATTCAGAGGAGGAGAACTGATGCACCGGTGAGGAGGGGTAAATGACAGGCGGTGGTGGGCACGAGGAGAGGTAGAGGGAGACATAAGAAATATTGGGTAGAGGTTATCAGCAGAACATGGTGCGACTTAGGATTACTGAGGACATGACTCTTGACAGGGAATTGTCGAGGTCGAGCATTAAGGTTGCAGGTTAGGGAAAAATTATGTATATTTTTACATGGCATTAGAGGGAGACTAGCCAGTTAGGAGTTGATCTTAGGATTTTAGTCCTAGGATGCTACTGGTCAACTGCTGATGCGAGGCTTTATTTGTTGGATATTATGGTATCTTCTATCTTTTTTCGTATTGCCTGTATTTATTTATTATTTGGTTATGTTATGATACTTTATGTTATTTTATTATGAATTTATCGAATACCAATAAAATATCGTCTTCTGTTGCTTATTGGGTTGAGGGTCTCTTGAAAACAATATCCCTGCTCCTCGGGGTAGGGTAAGGTCTACGTACATATTACCCTACCAAGACCCCACTTGTGGGATTACACTGGGTCGTTGCTGTTATTGTTGATGATGTAAATTTTAGTCAAATATAATCACTTTCATATCTGAAAGTATATCGCAAGATAATGAATAAAGAAAACTAAAAGCGATCAATCTTTATTGATGTTTGATATGTCCTTTTCAGAAAGACATTGTAAGAGAGAGGAGAGAAAAAAAGTCCAGCCCCCTCTATATTTAGTTCTGGGGTTCTTGTTGTGTTCTTTAACCGATGTGGCTTCATGCTATGACCTTTTCCCGTTGTTATTTGGGTATTGTTTTTAACTTAACATACACCATAAATGCTTTGACTGAAATAGGTCGTGGTGCTTCTCTGGTTGTGACCTAAAAAATACGATTAGCATGTCTATAAACTGGTTGGTTTAGCCGAATTACAAATTTGCCTCCATTGGGGGCGTTTAAATGGAATTTAATAAAGGGAGAAGGGTCTAAAATGCCCTTCAACTATCAGCGTAGGTCTAAAAATGCCCTCCATCCATCTATTGGTCAAATATGCCCTTCCGTTAATGTTTTCGGCTCAACAATAACCTTTATTAATTTTTGTGGCTCAAAAATCTCCTTTGCTTTAACTGAGGGACACGTGTAATTCTCTTGTTGGCTCATTCTAAATATTTCTTAATTTATTTAAAAAAACTCATCATTCATACAGGAAAAATAATTTTCTAAAGCAATTAAAAGGGGATTTTTTTCCCAATATTTACAAAAAAATAAAAAATATATAAAGGTTTTTTTTTCTAAAATACTTACAAATTTATTAATTTTTTTGGTAAAAACTGACAAAAAATTCTTTTTTTCTTTAGTTTATAGCAAAAAACTGTTTTAAATTTTTCTTTTTAAAATTGGATTTTTTATAGAAAACTAGATTTTTAGAAAACTGTATTTTTTCTTGTAAAACTGTTTTTTTAGAAAACTGGATTTTTTTCATATCTGTTTTTTAGAAAATCGAGTTTAAAAAAACAAATTTTAAAAGTAGATTTTTATAAAATCTAGTTTAAAAAAATACAGTTTTCAAAAAAACAGATTTTACAAAAAAAATCCAGTTTTAATAAAATTTGTTTTTACTAAAAAATACAGTTTCAAAAAAAAATGTAAAACAATTTTTTAAAAAAATGTTTTAACAAAATCCAGGTTTTTACTAAAAAGTAAAGAAAAAAGGATTTTTTCTGGTTTTTAAAAAAAATACAGATTTTTTAATAAATTTTTAATACTGGGGAAAAAATCTCTTTTTAATTTTTTTAAAAAATTATTTTTCATGTATGAATAATGAGTTTTTTTATAAATTAAGAATATTTAGAATGAGTCAACAAGAGGATGACACGTGTCCCTCCGTTAACTCAAAGTGCATTTTTGAGCCACAAAAATTAATAAAGGCTATTGTTAAGCCGAAAATATTAACGGAAGGGCATATTTGGCCCAATAGGTGGATGGAGGGCAATTATAGACCTACGCTGATAGTTGAAGGGCATTTTAGACTCTTTTCCCTTTAATAAAAGAACTAACTTCCAAATTGCATTTTCTTTGAATTTTATACGATTTCGTGTTAGTATATTCCAAAACGTGCTGATGGTACTGCCCTGTTATTTAGATAGATATGAATTTAATTCTGTATGCACATAATTTTTTTAATCTCCTGTACCTTGACTAGTGAAAGGTACTAATGTTTTTTGCTTGGATTTACTAATTTATAAGTAAATGTTGCATTATTCATCTTATGTTCATATACGCAGAGTAATATCTCAAAAACTCATCATAGAACATTGCAGTATGTATAGCTATTGAAGGTTTTTACAAATAAGCTTAAAGATGTGGTGTAGTGATGAAATTGTTATTTTCTTAATCGGAGGTCTCGGGTTCGAGTCCTAGGTATGGAAAAATTCTTAGTAGGGAGCGTTTCCCTCCCAATAAGGCTCTAAGCGGCATGAATCTGGATATAGTCGGGGTCCAATACAGGTACCGGACAACGGATAAAAACAACAATTATCCAGTATAGTCTCACAGAGTGGGATCTGGGGAGGGTAATAACTACGCAGGCCTTACCCCCGCCCTAAAGGGCAGAGAGGTTGTTTCCAATCGACCCTCGGCTCAGGAAAAAAAAAAACAAAACAAAAACAAAAGAGCATTAGTAACTCCAGCAGAAATCACATAAATAATAATGTAAACATAAACCATAAATAACATGGCAAGCAAACGGAAAAGATAAACAAAACAAAAACAACAGGGGAACATAATTTTTATATTACCATAAACCGTAAATAAAAATGACATGCAATAATAACACCCACCCAACCCCGCCCAGCCCCGGGAGAGAAGAGCGCAAAATTCTAGAAGCTCATATTCTCCAACCCTGATACTAGACCTCTAGATTTTTCTATCAAAGTACCCGATACCGAATAGAAAACCAAAAAAAATTCAATTGCTCTAGCTACGCGAATTCAGTTATCCGTTTATCCATAATTCCGCGCTTAACGTTCTCTAGACAGCAGACATTTTTAAAAACGTCAAATAATACAAGGCATTCAATTAAGGGATTCCTGACCATGGATATTCAAGAACCTCCATAAAGGACTTTCAAAGATATTTCATGCAGCCTTAAAAAGAAACCTCAAAATACTATATAATTTAATCCTTTATCTATGGTGGAAATAGTAGCTAAATTAACTATCACAGGCCACTTAATATGAGTCCCATCTTTCTTGATGTGAACTTATTATGACAAATGCAGTATTTTATATATAAGAGGGATTGAGAACAGAAATTTATAGAATACTCGTCGCAATGAGAATAAAAAGAAGAAAATTAGTTTTTACAGAACAGAAGCCTCTCACTAGCTGGGTGAAAGTGAACACCGATGGTACACAGAGAAAACACCCCTAAAAAAAGAATATTGATGCAATTCAACCTCATAGGCATGAATGCTTGAATAGATGATAGAAAAACTATATCACCTTATTGAATGCGGGTAACCAAATATCTAGAGTTTCATGTATACCATGTAACAAAGGAATTATGTTTGAATTAAAAGAACAACTAATTGTTAAGATTAAACTTGATTAACATGAAGTGTTCTAGAATCATCTTGTACTAGCTAGAAAAATCTTTCATAAAAATCAATGTATTAAACTAGACAATTCTAGGAGGATACTAGATACTTCTCAAATAAAAATCATAGGCATCAATCTAGAGAATTCTATAAACTTGTATAATCATTCAAGTATCTAGATCATTCCATGGAGTAGTATAAATATGTGATGTTGTAACTCATTTTGAAATCAAGAAATCAATAAAATAACAAAAGCCTTCTTCAATATAAAGTTTTATCTCCATTCCAATTCTCTACATTTCCTAAACTCTTTCATTCTCATTCTAAATATTACTCTCCTTCTCCAACAAATTTGGTATCAGAGCCAAGTTTAGCCTTGTGTTCCATTACAAACCACCATGGCAACACAATCATCTTCATCATCTTTATTCAACTATTCACAAAATCTTGTCCCTATTTTTGATGGAGAAAACTATGATTATTGGAGCCTTCAAATGAAGACTCTATTCATTTCTCAAGACCTTTGGGAGCTTGTAGAAAGAAGCTATGATGCACCCGAGGACTCGGAAACACTAGCATCATGGACGGCGGCAAAGCAAAAGGAGTTTAAAGAAAATAAGAAGAAGGATGCAAGGGCACTACTCTTCATTCAACAAGGGGTAAATAAAACTATCTTTCCTCGTATTATGGCTGCCACCAATTCAAAAGAAGCTTGGAGTATTCTACAGAAGGAATTTCAAGGCTCCTCTAAGGTAATCTCTATCAAACTTCAATCTTTATGGAGAGAATTTGATAATTTAGCAATGAAAAATGATGAAACCATGAAAAATTTCTTTAATAGAGTTACTATCATTGTTAATCAAATTAGAAGTTATGGGGATAAACTTAAAGATAAGAAGATAGTTGAAAAAATATTGAGGAGTTTACCCGCAAAATGGGATCATGTTGTTGCCGCTATCGAAGAATCTAAAGATTTATCTACATTAAGTTTTCAAGAACTAATGGCTTCTTTGGAAACACATGAGCTACGAATGAGCAGGTTTTCAACTCAAGAGGTGGAACAAGCTTTTCAATCTAAAGTGTCAATTTCAAATAAAAGAGGAGGAGAGACGGATAAAGAAGGAAAGAAAAATTTCCAACAAAAGAGCAATTATGGGAGCAGAAATTTCAAGCAAAGAAAATTTGGAGATTACAATCAAGGCCCTCGTGGAAGGTATGAGAAGAATAATAAAGTTACGTCTTCCTCCCAGTGTAGAATTTGTGGAAAGTCTAATCATAATACTCAGAGTTGCAGATTTAAGTGTTTAAAATGCAAAAATGCTAATCACTCCCAAAAGGACTGTTGGTACAATAAAAATGACGAAGCTAATTTTACTGAAGGAGATAATGTTTTCTATTCTTGCTTTAGTGCTAAATTAAATGTGAAGGATATTTGGTACTTGGATAGTGGTTGCAGTAATCACATGACAGGAAATAAAGAAAGCTTCGTCAAATTGGATGAAGATGTTAATTCTCAAGTTAAGCTTGGAGACGGAAAATCACACAAAGTCGAAGGAAAGGGAGTGATAGCAGTTCAAGTAAAGGGAGGTAAGACTAAATTTATTTCTGATGTGCTTTATGTACCAGGCCTAACACAAAATTTATTAAGTGTGGGACAATTATTACAAAAAGGCTATAGAGTTGATTTTGTGGGAAATGAAAGTACAATTATTGATGAAAAAAATAATCAAGTTGTGGCCAAAATTAAAATGACTCCAAACAAAGTTTTTCCACTGAAAATGCCAATTGAGAATCTTGCATTAAAATCAGAGGAAAATGATATTTCTCAATTATGGCATAAGAGATTTGGCCATCTAAATATTAAAAGTCTCAAATTACTCAAAAAGAAAAATATGGTAATTGGACTCCCACACATAAATGTGGAAAGTAAAATTTGCGAAGGCTGTATTTTTGGAAAAATGCATAGACTACCCTTCACAAAAACTTCATGGAGAGCTAGAGTTCCTTTGGAGCTAGTTCATGCCGATGTATGTGGCCCAACTAAGACATCTTCTCTCGGAGAAAAAAGATATTTTCTCTTGTTTGTTGATGATTATAGTCGAATGATGTGGGTATATTTTCTAAAAGAAAAATCAGAAGTTTTCTCAAAGTTTGTACAATTTAAAGCATCAGTGGAGAAGCAAAGTGGTCATAAGTTGAAGATTTTGAGAACGGATCGTGGAGGAGAATTCACATCCAAGGAGTTTAAAGAATTTTGCAAGGTCCAAGGAATAAAAAAGGAGCTTACAGTCAGATATACTCCCCAACATAATGGAGTGGCTGAACGTAGAAATCGATCCATAGTAGAGATGGCACGGAGCATGTTAAAAGGTAAACATCTTCCAAACAAATTCTGGGCTGAAGCTGTTTATACCTCGGTCTATATTTTGAACAGGTCCCCCACGAAAGCTGTGCCAAATAAAACTCCTTATGAGGTATGGTTCCAAAAGAAAGCGAATGTAGATTTCTTGAAGGTATTTGGATGCATAGCTTATGCACACATTCCTGATCAAGTCAGAAAAGAAAAATTTGATGAGAAAGGAGAAAAATTCATCTTTATTGGCTACAGTGAAGAATCCAAAGCTTATAGATTATTCAATCCTACAACTAACAAGTTTGTGGTTTCCAGAGATGTTATCTTTGATGAAGCAGGCTCATGGAAATGGGAAAAAGATCAAGAAACCACTCCAGATATCATTGCCGATGAAAACATTGGATCAACATCTAACACTCAAGAACCTCCTAGCCCGAGAATTGAAGAAGCGACTGATGCAGATTCACCTCCAAGTAAGACTCGTTCATTACAAGAAATTTATGATACTTGTGATGTTGCATTCTTTTCTTGTGAACCAGTAAAATTTGAAGAAGCTATCAAAGAAGAAGGATGGAAGAAGGCTATGGACGAGGAGATAACAATGATTGAAAAAAATCACACATGGAAGTTAGTGGATCTTCCAAAAGGCAAGGAGGTAGTCGGGCTCAAGTGGGTCTATAAGACCAAATACAATGAAGATGGAACAATCCAGAAGCTAAAAGCTCGTCTCGTTGCAAAAGGATATTCACAACAACCAGGCATTGACTTCAATGAGACGTTTTCACCTGTTGCTCGAATGGAGACCATCAGGACGGTTTTAGCACTTGCAGCTCAACTCAAATTAAAGGTATATCAGTTGGATGTCAAGTCAGCATTTTTAAATGGAGAACTTGAAGAAGAAGTTTATGTGGAGCAACCTCAAGGCTACATCGTCAAAGGGCAAGAAGAAAAGGTGTATAGACTCCGGAAAGCATTATATGGACTCAAACAAGCTCCTCGAGCATGGAATAGCAAGATCGATCATCACTTCCGCAAACATGGATTTCAAAGAAGTCCAAGTGAACCATCACTCTATGTCAAGAAGCAAGGTACGGATTTTCTCATAATCTGTCTCTATGTTGATGATTTAATTTATTGTGGCACCAACAAGAAGATGATAGAAGAATTTAAAAGAGAAATGATGGAAGATTTTGAGATGACAGATTTAGGCTTAATGAGATATTTTCTTGGCATCCAAGTAAAACAAAATAATGGAGAAATATTTATAAGCCAAGAAAAATATTGTGATGATCTGTTAAAGAAATTTCACATGATAAATTGCAAGCCAATCGCTACTCCAGCAGCCTTGAATGAGAAATTATCCAAAAAAGATGGTTCCAATAAGGTGGACGCATCAATCTATAGAAGCTTGGTTGGATCGTTGATTTATCTCACAAATACAAGGCCCGACATATTATATGCGGTAAGTGTTGTATCCAGATTTATGAATGATCCAAGTAAAGTACACTATGCTGCAGCAAAGCGTATCCTCAGATATTTGAAGGGCACAATAAATTTTGGCATCAAATATTCAGCTGAAAAAGATAATGTACTCGCCGGTTATACAGATAGTGATTGGGCCGGATGTATTGATGACCGGAAGAGTACTTCAGGATATGTCTTCACTTTGGGATCAAAAATAATATCTTGGTCTTCAAAAAAGCAACAAACAGTGGCACTATCATCTGCAGAAGCGGAGTATATATCTACTACTAGCGCAACATGTGAAGCAATATGGCTGCAAAGGATCCTATTTGACTTACAGCAAGATCAAATTCTGCCAACAACACTGTACTGTGATAATATGTCAGCAATTGCTATGACAAAGAATCCAGTGTTTCATGCAAGAACAAAGCACATAGAAATTCGACATCACTTCATCAGAGAATTGGTGGAAGACAAAAAGATCAAGCTGGAGTTCATCAGTACGAATGATCAACTTGCCGACATCTTCACCAAGGCACTCCCAATTGACAAGTTTGTTCAATTCAGGAATCAGATGAAGATTACCAAGAGAGACACAAATCAAGTTTAAAGGAGGGGTGTTAAGATTAAACTTGATTAACATGAAGTGTTCTAGAATCATCTTGTACTAGCTAGAAAAATCTTTCATAAAAATCAATGTATTAAACTAGACAATTCTAGGAGGATACTAGATACTTCTCAAATAAAAATCATAGGCATCAATCTAGAGAATTCTATAAACTTGTATAATCATTCAAGTATCTAGATCATTCCATGGAGTAGTATAAATATGTGATGTTGTAACTCATTTTGAAATCAAGAAATCAATAAAATAACAAAAGCCTTCTTCAATATAAAGTTTTATCTCCATTCCAATTCTCTACATTTCCTAAACTCTTTCATTCTCATTCTAAATATTACTCTCCTTCTCCAACACTAATTACTGCCTCACTTCACTTATACTTGGTACGTTTTAACTCTTCACGGACCTTAAGAAATAATAACTAAAGTGCATTGTTGCTCACAAACACACAAGCAAATATACGTGGTCGTACAAGTAATAAAATGATAAGTCGAGTGTTGAACACGATTTATATCAACTACCCACTAACTCACCAATATTGTTATTCAGTCAAGCTAAATTCGAGTTCAAGAATGTGATTATACTAAACTATAATTCTAAGTAATAACTAAATTATCAAGCAGTAAAATAATTGTTATGTATTCAATAGAGACAAATATTCTAGGGTTGTGATCGATTTACCAATCCTACTGTATTCTAGTTAACTCTCACTCATTCAATTCACTCATGGTTGCTAATTAATCGATAAGTGCTCTCGTAGCCTTCTCCTGAAATACTACTCGCATATTCAAAATAGATTAAGCACGGTGACTAAGTATATTCCTTTCCTAACCATAATTCCCCCTAAGGGTTAAGATCATGCTCTCTTGAATTCTTCTAATCCAAACACGTCTTTCCCAAGCATAGCATAGATAGTAAATAGAACCAAACTGCTGGCCAGACAATTAAGCAATTAATTACATAATTAAAGAAACAATCATATATTAGTGAATTGTAATCAAGTTTAAGTAAGAGTTAAATAACAATATTCATGGCTAAATCATAACCCTAGAACAATGATTTTTTTAGCCACTCATCGTATTAGCAAACAATTTCATAAGTTTGGATAAATGAAAATACTAAGAAAAGAGAAATCTGATATATAATAAAACAAGATAGAATGAAATACCACAGTAAAATAAGGACTGAATTTAACAAGAATGAAATCATAAAACATAACAGCTCAATACACAAAGATAACAACGGGGGGCGTGGGGATCTACCAAGATATTGTCTCATAATCCCTAACATAAATGTACTGGGGGGGGGGGGGTCTCTCGGAATACCGTTTTGTAATCCCAAAGTAAATATGCAGCTCAAGCAGCAGAAATAACAGTTACAGTAAGAAAACCTACAATTTAGACAAAGTTCAAGCCAATGAAAAGAGGGAAGTTCACTAAACATGCTGCACAGAGTCCAGATTGGCAGTTAGACACGTAGACATGATATTCTAAACTAAACAGGATAGTTACATATGCTAGTATAGCATAAATAAGGAGAAATAGGTTATTACTCAAAGAAAAGCGGAGTTTTACAAAAAATAGCACGTGTGTGTACTCGTGACCTCACGTACGGAGCGCTCACACATAAAAAACTTTACCAAATCCTAAGGGGAGTTCTCCATACTAGGTTAGGCAAGCCATTTACCTTGAACCAAGCTTAATCAATCCGTAAAAGATCTCTTCAGACGAATATCTAAGTTTGAATGACCCAAATCTAGACAACATCAGTTACATAACTTAAATATAAGTACAAGAAACTAATCTACCTAGTGAAATTAAAGCCAAAGCAATAAATTGGAAATATCACCTAAAAAGTCTCCCAAAGCCCACTTCTCGGAATCGAGTAAAAGTCACAAATAATGAACACCCGTTCACTCACGAGTTCACTCGTAATAAAATTATCCGAATCTGATGTCAGTTTCCCAATCAAAATGAAAAATCTTAGTTAAAGAACTTCTTTTCATTTTTCTCAATTTTTCACCCTAAATTCAAAATTAAATGATAAAATTAATGATAGATTAGTAGGATATAACCAAAATCAATCATAGAGTCATTACCCAATTGATATCTCTGAAAATCCCTCAAAATCTCGTCCAAACCCGAGCTCTCAAACTCATGTATTGATAAAAATGGTGATATCCTCATTTTTGAAATGTTATATTCTGCCCAAGTGGACCTTCTTCGCGAACCCGGCCACACATTCGCGTTTGCGTAGAACAAAACTTTACTAACCAAAATTCCTCTTACGCGAACGTGGTAGCCCTCTCGCGAATGTGTACCTTACACTTTCGGTTTCTTCGCGAATGCGACCTCTAGTACGCGAACGTGTAGAACAATGCCTTGGTGTCCCAGTTGCTCCACTTCTTTTTTGCAAACACGATGTCCTTCACGCATTCGCGCTACACTGACGGTCAAACAGTTGCCATCGCATCCATGTATTCGCGAACACGAAGAACAACTCCAAAATACAAGTCACAACCAACATTACGAACCTACTCCAACTTCTGAAATCAGAATCCAACCCCGAAATAAAAATGCCCACTACTGGTCAAAATCTTCACAAATTCGACTTTCGTCGTTTCAAGTCTAATTAAGCTGCAGACCTCCAAAATACAATTCGGACATGTCCCTATGCCCAAACTCATCCAACGGAGCTAACAGAATCGGCTGAATTCCATTCCAGAGTCGTCTTCGCAAAGTTCCAACTACGGTCCAAATCTTAAGACTTAAGCCTTTGTTTAGGGACTAAGTGTCCCAAAACACTCCAAATACCAAAATAAAACCTCCCCCAAAGTGATAATAGTAGAAATAGATATGGGAGAAGTAGTTAATAGGGGATCGAGGCTATAACTCTCAAAACGACCAACCGAGTTGTTACATTTTTTCATATTTATAACAAATTTAATTTAATGAACTACTTGAAAACCCATCTAAAGGACCTCAAAATGCCAAAAACATCATGATTCACTGCGTGCAATGCATTTTTTCTTACTACCTCATTTTCGATGAACTTACCAAGTTTTAAGTCAATCGAAGTTGCCAAATTTGGGACCATCAGCCTATATCAAAACTCGGAGAATAACCGTTTTGATCATTTCTTAAAATAAATATGATATTGATTTTCATTCTCCATATAATTATACTATAAGCTCAAGGCATATATTATGTTCTTCCTATTTCTAGGATACATAATATCTCCTTTTGCAATAAATAATCATTTTATTAAATACACAAGAACATAAGATATCATATTTTCTCCCGTTTGGCGAAAGCCCCAATATCTTTTCTCATGGGTGAAGTTGGTCTCACTAGTAACCAAAGATTAAAAAAATTCTAATTTAGAAGCTCCACCACTAATGTAGATTTATCAAAAATAATTTTCACATGGTAAATTAAGTATATTTTAATGACTCAAATAAATAGACAATTTTGTGGATGCTATTTATTAATCATAATGCTCAATCCATGAATGAACATAATTTCACATGTATATATTAAGAATTTTTTATGAGTTCAAATAAATAAACCACTTTAGTGGTAACTATTTATTACTCACAAAATTCTCAATTTACGAGCGAAGATACATGTAGCTCACAAAATTATTTTATGGCAAATAATGGACCACAACTTAAAAGTTATGCCAATAACATAAGTTTCATACAAAATTCCGTCATATTTCACTTAATTACAACCTTCAACTAGAGAACAAAATATTTCATAGAAAATCCAAGACTAGTTATCACAGGGCACGAAAACATAAACTAAAATTTGAGAAATTTTTTTATGCACAAATAAGCCAAACGCACTAATGTCATCGGCCAGGATATCAAACAGAGGATTTCACTCTTACAAAATAATTATATTATCACACAATATCAAGTATACTTTGTAAGACCTAGTCAATAAAATCATACACCTCTATTATGGAATTCAACACTACTACATGTCTATTTACTAATAGCCGACATATAAACCAATTATATCACTATTATTTAATCATAGAGACATGGAGAGTCACTCCATCACCATTGAATTAATAATGAATTAAAATCATCAAGAAATAATTTCCACAAAATAGAAAAACGTCCAAAATACAATCTAAACACCTCTAAACGCTGAAAAACACCATGATTCACTGCAAAAGCAAAGCATTTTTCTCACCATGTTGTTTCCAGTGGATCAACCAAATTTCGGCTCAACCGGAGTCCTTCTAGTTTGTTGACCTCCGAAAACACCAGCATTCAGTCAAAATCAGGTTTTCTAGGGTTTACCCAAAAGAACCCAGATCATCCCTATCAAATATCAATAAAAATATATATCTTATGATTACAAGAATAATCCAAAAAAATTTACACAGTTAATTCACAAAACATAATGTAGTTTTTAAGAAAACAACATATACATGTAATTCAAAAACGTGCATAAACATGATATCCTTGTTGCATGAAAAACCTAGTTACCTAATTAGATGAGAGTAGGCTCTGATACCAATTGTTGGATTATTATATGCAGTGGACGTAATACTAGTATTAAAATCACAAGTAATTTAGACAACTAGCATATGCGGGATTACATTGCTACATCTTGAAACGTTAAAAAATCTCTTCTATCACGTGAGCCTTCAGTTTCATGACTTCTCGATGGGAATATTCACTATCCGCACAATCATGATCCTCGAATATCCCACGGTCTTCTACTGTGTTATCTAAATATTATCCAGAAATTATATTTTTGACTGGCCGAAATTTCTAGGAAAAAAGGCTGAAATTTCGGCCACCATATCATTTTATTCTAGGTGGAAAATGTACATTTAATAAAAAGCTCTCTTCCATCACTATTCAGTGAACAGTATTTCCATCACTATTCATCGGCTATATGCCCGGAATCTGTTAGCGGATTGTCATAATTTTGGTGTCAAGACATCCCCTTCTCATTGTGAACAATTCCCAATTGATTTTATCCTCAAATCTATAGCCAATTTCCCTACATCTTAAATCTTATTTTTCGATTTACTGTAGCACTCAAAGCTGAAATTTTTAGCACTACAACTTTTCGGTGGATCCTGGTTGACGTTCATCGCAACTATGGAAGGTTCACCCTCTCCCCAGCCTTGTGCTGTGGGAGAGGATAATCAAAACCATACGAAAAATCAAACAGCTCAAGATACAAAACAAACTTATGCATCGCAACTTGTTTGACAACATTCTGTTCGCAACAAACTCAAATCTTGAACTCTGTCCTGTTACGTTTGAGCATGCAATACCTATTGTTTAATTCACAGTATATGAAGTGAATTCATTCACCAAGGAGGAAGGTCTTCAATAAGCAATTGTGATTAAATTCTCGTATGGAAAACCCGAGCTTCAGGAGCTTAAATAGATTTTACCGAAGCAACTCGATGTTAAAGGTAATTGCAATATAGGACAGCTAGAATATCGGCACATTCTGGTTAGATTTGATCTATTTGAAGATTTTGCTAATGTCGTTTCAAGAACAACTGGTTATGTTAAGGCAAAAGGAGACGAGTTCTTCTTTAGGACATTTCCATGGACAATGGGATTTAATCCACATGAGAAACGTCAAAGGATGTCGTTTGGATCTCTTTTCCTGAACTGCCAGCAAATTACTTCGCAAAACAATCCTTAATGTCAATCGCTGCTGCAGTGGGAAAACCTCTAGCAGTAGATAAGGCTACTAAAGATCGAACGAGACCTAGTACAGCACGAGCAAAAGTCTTGCTTAATTTACTAGACAAACAACCTAAGAAAATAAAGATCAAGATAGTTGATATCAAATCTAGAAGAATAGTCGAATACGACCAGCGGATCGTCTTTGATAACCTTCCTAAATACTGCATGTATTGTAATCATCAAGGTCATGATTTAAAATTGTGCCGTTGGAGTACAGATGATTTGAATGAACAAGCATTTCATGATTGATAATCTGAAGGCCGGGGCAGCTTGACTAAATTAGGAAGGGATGCCAGAGAGTACCTAAATGCTAATCTCGTAGCACGAAGCAGGGAAGGGGTTCGTCCTAATGTGACTGCTAATGCAGAACAAAATATTGATTTAGTTCAAATTGTTCCAGCTGAAGAACCTGATATTGCACAGATATGTAAAAATTCATCTACTGTTCCAGTTCACAGTGAACAGGTCGTGTCAAAATTGGCTGGGGTTCTTCCTAATGTGACTGCTGAAGCAGGACAAAATACTGTTTCTGTTCCAATTGTTCTAGCTGCAGAAGCTAATTCAACATTGAATGTTGATATTACACAGCTGGGTAAAAATCCTACTACCGTTACACCCAATTTGAATGTTCCCAGTGAACAAGTGGTGTCAAATTTGACAGGGGTTCTTCCTAATGTAACTGCTGATGTAGGACAAAATATTGTTTCAGTTCCAATTGATCCAGCTGCAGAAGCTCATTCAATGCTGAATGCATATATAGCACAGCTGTGTAAAAATCCATCTACTGTTTCAACCAATTTGAATGTTCACAGTGAAAAGGTGGTGTCAAAATTGGCTAGAGTTCTTCCTAATGTGACTGCTGATGTACGACAAAATATTGTTTCTGGTCAAATTGTTCCAGCTGCAGAAGCTCGTTCAACACTGAATGCTGATATTGCACAGCTGTGTAAAAACCTTTCTACTGTTGCATCCAATTTGAATGTTCCTAGTGAACAAGTGGTGTCAAATTTGGCTGGGATTCTTCCAAATGTGACTAGTGATGGAGGACAAAATATTGTTTCAGATTCAATGCCGAATGCAGATATAGCACAGCTGTGTAAAAAAGTGATGTCAAATTTGGCTATTGCATCTGCTGAGGCTGCACAACACAATGCAAACAGGAGTGAACATTTGCTGTGTGAGTAGCAGCATTTGTTTCACAATAATATCAGTAAGAAACCTACACTGCTTTGTCAAGGAAATGATACCAATTTGGAGGTCCAGGATCCTGCCAAAGCTGTTACAAATCGTACTGTTTCCTCAGTTCAAATAGGGAGAACTCCACAGTGCCAAAACTGCTTGATACTTCAAACATTACTGCAGGATGTAATGGTTTAAAATAACATTAGCTTTGAGTATAGACCATGGTAGGGTCCACCAAGACTGTGTGATCATTCCTTCAGATACAGCTGTTGATGCTGTATCTAATGCAGCCTTAACTCAAGTAAATTCTGCTTTAGAGTTTACTGATCATCGACAACACAAAAAGGAAGATGGACAATGGTCATCGATGGCCAACAAAGCAGTAACACCAAAATCCAAATATAAAATTCAGATCGCAGAAAACAATCCAGCTTTACCTTCAATTTCAAACTCTTGTAACGTACTTGCCAATGCCAATGATCAGAAGGAAAATGCTTGGGGAAAATTTGCAGCTTTGTAGATCACAGAATACAGAGGCAAAGAATACATCTCATGTTACTAGTACAAATATGCAAATACAGTCCAAACTTCAAAGTTCTCCAACCACATCCACTCCTCCTATGAACAACATTGTTAAAGATTATGGGGAACCTTCAACTTCAAGTAACAAAAAAAGTATTCAACCAAAGTGGAGGGATTTGGTCATTAAATAGAAAATATGGAAAGACCAACGAGATTATGAAGATGGGGAGAGCTGGGGTGAAGGACTCGCTGGTTTTTCATCGGAAGAAGACGACCAAGAGTGTGATCAGGATAGTACTGGAGAGGACAGTGATGATTCAGTCAAACAAAAATTTCAAAGGAAAACTGCTACTAAGAACTATCGTGCAATTTTGCAGCAAACAGCAACTCCAAATAGTAGTTTAAACCATAATGCCCCAGTTTTTGTTCCAAGAAATAATGCAAAAGCAGTTATTTCAATTGTAGCAACTTCAAAGTTCAACCAGAATGAAACAGCACATAATCGTCAACTAAGCTCAACCGAAGCCTCAGTTGGCGATCGAATCGCAACTGCGCTACCACCAACTAGCCAGAATCACGCTGCAACAACAGAACAAAACTCTAATTTAGAAGACATGAAATTTTCGGATGCCATGACGCAAACACTGCTTTCAAATCAGAAGCAGCAAAGGTGACGAGATTTCACAACTGCTTCAGTAATCTCGGCTGAGGAAAGACAACTTTTGGGCGCGATGGTAAATACAGATACTAATCCTTTTACTGGTAGTTATGTCATGAGAAGGAAAAAATCACAAAAAAAAACAAAAAAATGCAGTTATGGCTAATGCACCAATAACAACTCAAGGAGATTTTCAAGAATTGCCAAATCCTATTTTGACAGGAAGACATATATATGAAGAAGGGGAAGAAGAGGATATCATAAAGCAATGCCGAGCAAACGCTTCAACAAAAGGAGATTTGTCACCATTGCATAGTGCAAGAAATAAGAAGTCTCGTCAAAGGGAAAGAAGTTGGGATGGTAGGATGTTCGAAGACGTCAACATAAGGAGTCCCCCAATGAGAAATGCAAAAAAAAAAAAAAACAGGTCGCTCAAACAATACTTTCAAAATCCAATCGTTTGAAGAATAAAGCATGAATCTTGAAGACCTTTTGAAAAATTATGTGGAATAAGACAACATTTTACAAATCGAAACTTTCACAACAAAAGAGAAAAGAGGGCACCTTTATGGCTTCTTCATCTATTTATTTTACCATCACATTAGTATTATTCTATGTAATATCATCACAGAGCATGATATAAACTCTGTGATGATCATTCAATTGTTATTTCTTGCGAGTTCTTTCTTTTTACATGCTTGCTAGTCCAGGAGGCTTTTATTTGCCTCAATAGGATAGCTAAAATAAGGTCTATATCGGCTGTGTTATATGGGTAACATTACCGGTGTAATCCGCCTTATTTTATTTCTCCTATTTGTTGTAATTTTCCTTTTCCTATTATTTATGAAACTTAACCCTAGGCGATTGCCCAGTGGACCCAAAAAAGGTGGAAAATTTCACGACCCATTTTCCTAACAGGTCATGATGGCGCCCAACAACCTTGTCGAGCAAGCCAAGTGGGGAATATTAGTAACAATTCATATAGAATCATACTCAAATTTAAGTGAAATATCCATTCAACTAGCATTTAGAACGAAAAGAGATAATATAGTAGGAACTAAAATATACAACCCCAAAAGCAAGTCTACTAATGCGTGTGTGTGCCAAGACTTGGTGTCACAATGTACGGGCATCTAGTAGAATATACACATCTCTACCCTATTGTATGAAATAAAGGAAAGACAAAAAGAATACAAAAGGAGAATCCATCTGGCTGCCGAGCGATGTAGGAAGGGAAGCAGCTCACTATGGAAGTCTCTACAGCTACTCACTGGCGCGCGCCCGATCTATATCCAGATAAATCCGCCTCAAACCCTGTACATTTAAGCACAGAAGCGTAGCATGAGTACATAAATAATATGCATAATGTGAGTATCCCACCTAATCCCGAAGATGTAGAGACGAGAGGTTGACTTGCTACCCATTATGTCAAGATAATATCATAATGATGATGTATAATTTAAATCATGGATATTTAGGTTAAACCGCAGTTACAATGGGGGTCATAATCATACTTCTTTTATCATCTTCCTTCTTTGACATACTTAGAAATAAATCATGAAAGGTCTAGGCTCAAGGATATGTATATATCATGTGCAACAATGCCGAGGTCGACGGACCGCTCCAACAGAATATAAATTGTCCACTGTCGAGGGTCGAACGGCTCGTACCATATATTCATCTATTTCACCAAGGCGATCGGCCCGATCCATAAATATCAAGATATCATTAAGAATGCACACAAAGGCATCATTTATGTACAAGGAAATAGTCCTTCCAAGTTCAACAATAATCACTTGTTCATTTTTCATTCTCCTCTAGTCTCTAGCATGTCATAAAAGATCATTTAGATAATTAAAATAATGGAAATATCAATTTAGGTATGATGTGGGTCCTAAACTACCCAAAAATCTTATATTATAGTAGCTATGCACAGACACCTAGGACGTACGTAACCCCCGCATTCAATATCAATTTGTCACTTATTAGTCCTAAAGGGACAATTCCCTCTCACGAGGTCAGAAAGGAGACTCACCTTGCTCCGAAGCGCACCTCCGAATATCAAGAACGAGCCTGAAACCTCAAAGAGAAGCCGAAAGTGCGCAAACTAATCAAAAAAAGTAGGAACTAATCAACAAGGGCTAACATGGTTGAATCCCAACTATTTAAGTGATTTTCCAACCTTTCCCGCAAGTTTCCTAAATTTCGACCCCCGACCCATGCGTCCGGATCCTGAGATTTTTCAAAGAAACTTGTTCTCTATCACCTAAGGATCACAAATATATGATTTCCAATTCATTGCATAGTCGTTTACGTGGTCAAATTCTAATTTTCTTTAAACCCTGAGTCTAGCTCTAACCCTTTGATTTTACCACATTTTTAGTGTTTAATCTACCCATTATACAAGTACTTAAGTTAAAAATGTAGAGGGATTACTTACCTTGCCAATTTATGTAGAAACCCTCCCTTGGAAGCTCCCAATTCACCCAAATGTAGAGTGAAAATAAGAGAAAATCATTTTGAGTTCGTATTTACTGAACCCTTCTGCCCAGCATTTTCCGCTTCTGCGGGCGGATTTCCGCTTCTGCGGAAAAATAGCCGCTTTTGCGGTTTGGGGAGGTATGGGCTAGACCGCTTCTTCGGTAAGCCGATAACAAAAGCAGGAACGCTTCTGCAGTCCCCAGGGCCGTTTTTGGGATTTCCTCCTCTCAGCCCTTTCCGTTTCTGTGCCCCTTAGACCGCATTAGTGAGCCAAGAAATGCATAAACGGTTATGACAAAAGCACCAGTTTTGGTTTTTCTCTAAGTTTGAACTTTGCTCGAACCTCGACCATTTGACGCTCAGGGCTTCCGAGCCCCGTCCGAACTTACCGACAAGTCTGAAATCACGAGGCGAACCTAGTCGAACCCTCGAAACACCTAAAACAACGCTAAATCAAGGAATCGAACCCCAAAACCAATTGAATCAACTTAATGAACTTCAAGTTCTTAATTTCTCTTCACCAGGTGAAAACTCCATTAAACTACTCAGATTGACACCAAATTATGGGTGGTTATTAACTGATATTTCAGACTTGTACCATGTTTTGAAACCGAAATCTGAACCCGGTACCTAGGTTTTTAATGAATACTTAGATTCTTTAATTCTTTAAAACTTTGATTTAACAATTTTACATAAAACTTTCGTACTCGGGTTAGGGTCCTCGAAATATGATTTCGAGCATACGCCCAGGTCCCACATTTTCCTACGGACCTTTCGGGATCGTCAAATCACGAATCCGGGTCCGTTTCCCACAAAAGTTGACCAAAGTCAAATTTGGCCTTTTCCAAAAATCTTAAGGAAATAATTGGTTTTATTTTCACTCAAAACTCTTCTAACTTCCGAACTAATCTCCCCCACAAGTCGTAATAAAGCTAAGGAGAACATGAAATATTTTATTTAAGGGAAGGGGGTTCTAAACAGTAAAACAACTAGTCGGGTCATTACATTAACAAACGTTTGTCCTCGACCGGACATAGAAAAGAAGTACCTGGAATGCTGAATAAGTGGCGATCCTGTATGTCAAAAATGGCAACCTGCTCTTCCCCATAGCCCAAACTCTCATCTAGCTTAATGGTGCCGAAGTCCAATACATGCGATAGGTTGGCATAATACTTCCGGAGTGTTGATTCATGGAAAACTTGATGAACTCCCGATAAACTGGGAGGTAAAGCAAGCTCGTAAGCAACCTCCCCAACTCACTTCTACACCTCAAAAGGACCAATAAACCTTGGGCTCAACTTGCCCTTCTTCCCGAACTTCATAATACCCTTCATTGACGATACTTTCAAGAAAACCTTCTCGCCAATCATGAATGAGACATCACACACCTTCTGATCCGCGTAACTCTTCTGTTTGGACTGAGCTATGCGAAGCCTCTCCTGAATCAACTTCACTTTATCCACTGCATCCTGTAACATATCCGTACCAAGTTGCTTAGCCTCACCAGGCTCGAACTACCCAATAGGAGAACGACAATGTCGACCATATAAATCCTTGTAAGGGGCCATCTCTATGTTGGACTGATAGCTGTTGTTCTATGCAAACTCTACTAAGGGCAGGAACTGATCCCAATGGCCTCCAAAGTCAATAACACATGCCCTAAGCATATCCTCCAAAATCTCAACCGTCCGCTCCGACTGCCCGTCGGTCTGCAAATGAAATGTTGTGTTGAGCTCCACACGGGTCCCCAACCCCCTCTGAACTGCTCTCCAAAAGTGAGATGTGAATTGAGGGCCCCTGTCAGATATGATGGAGACCGGTACACCATACAACCGTACTATCTCCCGAAGATAAATCTGAGCATATCTCTCTGTTGTATAAGTAGTCGCCACTGGAACGAAATGGGCAGACTTGGTCAACCTATCCACAATAACCCACACTGAATCAACTTCCCACAAAGTCTACGGCAACTCAACCACGAAGTCCATAGTGATGCGCTCCCACTTCCACTCCGGAATGGGCATCTGCTATAGTAGGCCACCTGGCCTCTGGTGCTCACACATGACTTGATGGCAATTCAAACATTTAGCTACATATCAACAATGTCCTTCTTCATCCTCCGCCACCAGTAATGTTATCTCAAGTCACGATACATCTTAGTGGCACCCGGATGAATGGGCTACCTCAAACTGTGGGACTCCTCTAGAATCCTCTCCATCAAGCCATCAACGTTAGGAACACATACATGGCCCTGATGTTGTAACACACCATCTTCACTAATAGAAATCTTCTTGGTGCCTCTCTGAAGTACCGTATCTCTAAGGAAGTCCAAATGTGAATCATTGAACTGCAAGACCTTAATCTGTCCTAATAACAAACACTGAGCAACTACGCATGTTAGGACTCGGCGGGGCTCCGAAATGACCAATCTCACAAGTCTATTAGCCAAGGACTGAATGTCTAAAGTAAATGGTTTCTCCTCAGCAGGAATGAATGCCAAGCTACCCATATTCTCCACCTTCCTGCTCAAGGCATCTGCGACCACATTTGCCTTACCCGGATGATAAAGGATGGTAATGTCATAATCCTTTAGTAACTCAAACCACCTACGTTGCCTCAAATTAAAGTCCCTATACTTGAACAGGTGCTGCAAACAGCGATGATCGGTGTAAACCTCACATGCACCCTATGCAAATAATGCCTCCATATCTTAAGAATATGAACAATCGCCACAAACTCTAGATCGTGCATTGGGTAGTTCTTCTAATGAATCTTCACCTGGCGTGAACCATATGCAATAACTCACCCCTCCTAAATCAATACACATCCTAAGCAAATGCGAGAAGCATCAAAATATACAGTGTACATCCTTGAATCGGAAGGCAATACAAGAACCGGTGTTGTAGTCAAAGTCGTCTTGAGCTTCAGAAAGCTCTCCTCGCACTCATCGGACCAACAAAATGGGATACCCTTCTGGGTCAATATGTTCAAGGGTGAAACAATAAATGAAAATCCCTGGATAAATCGCCGGTAGGAGCCTGCTAACCCTAGAAAACTCTCGATCTTGGTCAATGAAGTAGGACGTGGCCAACTCTGAACTGCCTCAATCTTCTTGGGATCCACTTTAATACCCTATCCTGACACAATATTCCCCAAGAATGCTACTGACTCTAGCCAAAACTCACACTTGGAGAACTTGGCATATAGCCTCTGCTCTCGCAAGGTCTGAAACACTACTCTCAAATGCTGCTCGTGCTCCCATAGGCTTCGCGAGTATATCAAGATGTCGTCAATGAACACGTTAACAAAAGAGTCAATAAAAGGCCTGAACATCGGCGATTTATCCAGCTGATGATACCTTGACCTCAAATCAATCTTAGAGAACATCCTAACGCCCTACATCTGGTCGAACAAATCATCAACACGCGGCAACGAATACTTATTATTGATGGTGACTTTTTCAACTGGCGGTAATCAATGCACATATTCAAAGTCCCATCTTTCTTCTTCACAAAATAGTACTGGTGCACCCCCAAAGAGATACACAAGGCCTGACAAAACCCTTTCCTAACAACTCCACCAACTGCTCCTTCAAATTCTTCAGCTCCTTAGGATCCATACAGTACAATGAGATAGATATAGGTTGAGTTCCTGGAACCAAATCAATGCAAAAATCAATATCACGATCTAGAGGCATGCGTGGAATATCAGAAGGAAAAACATCGGCAATTTCTCATACTATTGGCACTGAATCAATCGTCAGAGACCCTGTTGTGGTGTCTCAAGCATAAGCCAGATAAGACAAACGCTCTTTCTCAACCATGCGTTGACCCTTAAGAAAAAAAACCTGCTGGGCGTATCAACTGTGGAACCCTTCCACTCCAATCTTGGCAATCCTGGCATCGGTAGCGAAATGATCTAGCCATGACAATCCAGGACGGCGTGATAGTAAGATAACCAATCCACACCCAGGATGACCTCAAAATTGATCATATAAAGCAATAGAAGATCTTCCCTAGTATCGTAACCACATAAAGTAACCACACAAGATCGGTAGATCCTATCTACAACCACAGAAACGCCCAAATGAGTGGACACATAAACAGGAACACCCAAAGGCTCAACAGAGACAACAAAAAACTAGAAAATAGAGATGATACATATAAATAAGTAGATACTGGATCAAATAATACCGAAGCATCACTACCGCTGACTGAAATAATACCTGTGATATTGGCATCTGAGGACAATGAATCTGGCCTAGCCGGGAGAGCATAGTATCTGGCTGGAGCGGTGGCTTCCTAGCCTTTTCCCGATTGAGAAGTATCTGGCTGACCTCTCCCAGTCTGGCCTCCACCTCTAGGACGACCTCTACCGGTCTGTCCTCTACCTCTAGGTGTGTGGGTCACTGGTGTTAGAACCATGGGCTGATGTCCCTGCTGTATAGCCTTGCCCCGAAGCCTGAGGAAGTACCTCCTCATGTGACATGGGTCTCCACACCCAAAACAATGTGGTACGGTGGCCTGCTGCCCAGATGGCTGACTCTGAAAATCAGAAGATCTACTATAAGAAGCCTGAATAGCCGGCGGGTGGTATGAACTCTCCGGCATAGCACTGAGATAAGAATCGAAAAAATCTAGAGGACCTGAATACCAACTGAAAGAACCCTGAAAGGCTAGTAGGCGATAAGAACTCTCTTGCATGGTGCTGAAATTAGAGCGCACTAGAGCACCCCGAGTAGGTGGTGGTGCTAGAACTGGGGGCCTACTAGATTGACGCCTCCCGAAGTGACCTCTACCCCTAGCCGGGGCGCCTCTAAACTCTCCGGAGAATATGTTCCTCTTCTCCTGCAGCATCTTCTCAAAACTCCTCTGACAGTAACCCTCAATCCCTCGATCCTACAAGCTATCTCAAGTGTAAGCTGATAACCTGTGCCCATCTCTACCTCTTGAGCCATGCTGTTCCGAATAATGTAATCCCGCAACAAATTGTCGTACCCTCTATGCCTCTGTGGGAAGTATCATAAGTGCATGGCGAGACAACTCAGAGAATCTTGCCTCATAATCGGTCACTGACATCTGACAGTGCTGTAACTGCTCAAACTGATGACGTAGCCCTTCCTTCTCAGAGGGTGGAATGTTCCGATCAAGGAATAGCTTAGTGAACTTACCCCAAGTAAGGGGAGGAGAACCTGCTGGCCTGCTAATAGCATACGACCGCCACCATCTGCGGGCCCTGCCCTCCAATTGAAAAGTAGTGAAGTTGACTCCATGTGACTCCAATATCCTCATGTTGTGCAGCCTGTCCCTACACCTATCAATAAATTCTTGTGCCTCCTCATGATTTTTACCCCGAAGACTAGAGGGCGAAGTCTAATACATCTATCTAGTAGCTTATGTGGATCATCATCCACAGCTGGCATGGCCTAGGGTGCTACTGCAGCAACTGGCTGAACCCCAGTAGTCTTTCCTAATACCCTATGGCCTCTCTAAGATAAATACAAACGTCTCCGTACCAATCTACAAGACTCTATTAGGTTTGCCCATAACATTGTGAGACCTACGTGAACCTAGTAATCTGATACCATGTTGTTACGACCCATTTCTATAACAGGTCATGATGGTGCCCAACAACCATACCGGGCAAGCCAAGTGCAGAATATTATTAACAAATCATATAGAATCATACTCAAATTTAAGTGAAATATCCATTCAACTAGGGTTTATAATAAAAAGAGATAATATAGTTGGAAATAAAATATACAACCCCAAAAGAAAGTCTACTAATGCGTGTGTGTGTCAAGACCTAGTGTCACAATGTACGGTCATCTAGTAGAATATACACATCTCTGCCCTACTTTCTGAAATAAGGGAAAGACACCAAAAATACAAAAGGAGACTCCATCCGGCTGCCGAGCGATGTAGGAACGGAAGCAGCTCGCCGCGGAAGTCTCTACAGCTACTCACTGGCGCGCACCCAATCTATATCCAAATGAATACGCCTTAGACCCTGTACATTTTAGTACAGAAGCGTAGCATGAGTACATAAACAATATGTACCCAGTGAGTATCTCACCTAATCACGAAGAGGTAGAGACGAGAGATCGACTTGATACCCACTAGGTAAAGATACTATCATAATGATGATGTAAAATCTAAAGCATGGATATTTATGTTAAACCACAATTACAATGGGAGTCATAATCATACTTCTTTCTACATTTTCCTTCTTTCGCATACTTAGAAATAAATCATGACAGGTCTAGGCCCAAGCATATGTATATATCATGCGCAACAATGACGAGGGCGACGGCCCGCTCGAACAGAATATAAATTGTGCACTGCCGAGGGTCGAACGGCACGTACCATAGATGTATCTATTTCATCGAGGTGATCGGCCCGATCCATAAATATCAAGAAAACATCAAGAATGCACACAAATGCATCATTTATGTACAAGGAATAATCCTTCCATGTTCAACAATAATCACATGTTCATTTTTCATTCTCCTCTAGTCTCTAGCATGTCATAAAAGATCATTTAGATAATTCAAATAATGAAACTCCCAATTTAGGCATGATGTGGGTCCTAAAGTACCCAAACATTTGACATCATAGTAGCTACGCACGGACTCTCGTAACCTAGTACGTACGTAGCCCCCGCATTTA
This sequence comes from Nicotiana benthamiana, assembly GCA_034376525.1. Taxonomy (NCBI): domain Eukaryota; kingdom Viridiplantae; phylum Streptophyta; class Magnoliopsida; order Solanales; family Solanaceae; genus Nicotiana; species Nicotiana benthamiana. The sequence continues at coordinate 27,876,072 of CM067333.1, read as the reverse complement.
ATAGAAATTTATCATTTATTAGTCCTAAAGGGACAATTCCCTCTCACGAGGTAAGAAAGGAGACTCACCTTGCTCCGAAGCGCACATTCGAATTTCAAGAACGAGCCCGAAACCTCAAAGCGAAGTCTAAAGCGCGCAACTAATCAATGTAGGAACTAATCAACAAGAGCTAACAAGTTTGAATCCTAACTATTTAAGTGATTTTCCAACCTTTCCCGCGAGTTTCCTAAATTTTGAACCCGAGCCCACGTGCCCGAATCCCGAGATTTTTCGAAGAAAGTTGTTCTCGATCACCTAAGGATCACAAATATATGATTTCCAGTTTATTACATAGTCCATTTACGTGGTTAAATCTTAATTTTATTTAATACCTAGGTCTAGATCTAACCCTTTGGTTTTACCACATTTTTAGTGTTTAGTCTACCCATTATACAAGTACTTAAGTTAAAAATGTAGAGATTAATTACCTTGCCAAATTATGTAGAAACCCTCCCTTGGAAGCTCCCAATTCACCCAAATATAGAGTGAAAATGAGTTTGAGTTCGTAATTAATGAACCCTTCTGCCCAGTGTTTTCTGTTTCTGCGGGCGGATTTCCTCTTCTGCGGAAAAATAGCCGATTTTGCGGTTTTGGAAGGTCTGGGCTAGACCGCTTCTGTGGTAAGCCAGTCACAAAAGCGAGACCGCATCCATTTCTGTGGTTTCCTCCCCTTACCCCTTTCCGCGTTTGCGCCCCTGAGACCGCTTCTGCGGGCCAAGAACAGCAGAAGCAGCATGCTTGGTTTTACTCTAAGTTTTAACTTCGCATGAACCTCGACCATTTGACGTTCAAGGCTCCCGAGCCCCGCCCAAATATACCGACAAGTGTGAAATCATGAGGCAGACCTAGTCAAACCCTCGAAACACCCAAAACAAATCTGAATCAAGAAATTGAACCCCCAAACCAATTGAATCTACTTAATAAACTTCAAGTTCTTAATTTCCCTTCAACAGGTCAAAATGCTCTTAAACTACTCGAATTGATACCAAACAATACGGGTGGGTCTTAGCTGATATTTCGGACTTGTATCAAGTTTCGGAACAGGAATCCGAACCCGATACCTAGGTTTTCAATGAGTACTTAGATTCTTTAATTCATTAAAACTTCGATTTAATAATTTTACATCAAAATTCTGTACTCAGGCTAAGGACCTTGAAATTCAATTTCGAGCATACACCTAGGTCCCATACTTTTTCACGGACCTTCTGGGACCGTCAAATCATGAATCTGGGTCGTTTCCCAAGAAAATTGACCAAAGTCAAATTTGGCCTTTTCAGAAAATATTGAGGAAATAATTAGTTTTATTTTCACTCAGAACTCTTCTAACTTCCAAATTACTCGCCCCCGCAAGTTGTAATTAAGCTAAGGAGAACGTGAAAAGTTTTATTTAAGGGAACGAGGTTCTGAACAGTAAAACTATCAGTCGGATTGTTACATAAAATATTATGTATTTATAGCACAAGTATTAAGGGTTAAACCCATTTTCCAAGGTTTTCCTTTCCACAGGAAAAGAGATTTCTTTATTTCCTATTATTTAGGCACAACAGAGACTACAAAATTTAATTAAAAAGGCTTCCATTTATGGAATTAATTTATAATTTTTGAAATTAATATCCACCATAATTAATTAGGAATTATTTCACTAAAAATTCGTAATTGCACTCCTTATTCAGTTTTGAAATTCATCCATAAATCTTATTTAACTTTCCATATTAAGATTCATATACCAATCAATTAAATTAAATTACCGTCAATTTAATTTATTGATTATTTCCTTTATATTTTTGCTTAACTTATTCGTGTGTCGGATACAAAATTCACCAGCCGGATTTACACATGAAAACTTATAAGCTTTCATAAAGATGTATCATCAATCCTAAACCGGGACGTGGATTCTATCAACTAATTATTACTTCGCCAATTTTTTCTTGTTGCTTCGCCTTCATACAGAAGAACGAAAGGAGAAATCAATGCTCTCTAGCCGGGATATCTCACGTGTCCGATAACGATAACTTTTACTAAGAAACTAATCTAAATAGAAGTCCTTCTTTCTCAAAGTCAACTTTCTCCCTTCTTGCTTTAGTGAAATAAGGAGATAGGAAGAGATAGAAATGCGGCGAATCGAGAAAGAGCTTATTAGCTTATTTCAAATCCGAGTCTAAGTTATTGAAATCTTTCCCACTCTTAGAACATTGTTGAAAGAGGAGAGCTGGTCTTGCACACTAAGTCATGAGTGAACCTAGGCTCTTCAAGACCAACTTCCAATTCTAGTGCCACCGAGTAAATTGTAGCTTCAGATGAGATAACCCCCTGAGTCCAACGACGGATCGTAAAGTAATGGTCTCCAATGACCCAAGGTTTTTTTTACATGCTGATAATCATTCCTATTCCCTTTCTCCGAGTTGAGGACAATCATTGGCTACGGTGCCATTTACACGATCGAACATCAGGCAGTCACTTCACTAACAACTAGAATGATAGCATAATGGCTTAATGAAACTGCCAAGACTAGAGGTGTATATCATTATTATCCAATTACCAGGCATATTGACCCACGAAAAATTTTGCTTTTTAATAAATCAAAACAATAATAATATACACAACTTATAATAAATATATCAAGCTTAAGAGTTATGAGTACATTTAACAGCTAGATAGTTTATTTTATTAAGTCAGTATAAAATACTTATCTCTACTTGGTGCATTCAATACATACAAAATGTACTAGCGCAAGAAGTTGGAATTAAACAATTCCTATAATCAAGATAAATTATATTTAATCTTGTGCTACAATCATTCCTGGTGGTTTGTCCCATTCCATCATTAGATTGTGAACTCAAACTTTATATTTATAAGAACCGATGATTTAATTTTTCGTGTATAAGTTAAACTCTATAATCTAAATTATCTATTATATAGTAAAGGACACAAACTAATATATGATTTATGTAAAATTTTATTAAAACAAAACAAATTATTATTTCAGAATAAATACTATATTGAAACTAAACTCATGGTTAATAGTATATATGCCAACTAAAACAAGGACTGATGATCCAATACTAGGTTCATCCAAAGAAACAGAGTTGGCTTCGTTCCTCAATAGCTTATTGGCTTCGTTCCTCAATAACTGATTTAACACGTAGGAGTATTGTTTCTAAGCTTGCCAAATCCTAGAACTACATGTGGCACCCGAAATTAAAATCCAACCAAGATTGCAAGTTTGCAACATAGCAATATTAATGTACACACTGTTTTTCAAAAGTTAATTAACAGTACTAGCTACCTAATAAGCAAGTATATATGTACGCACTTATCCATGTTAATTTTCTTAAGTCCCTATTATTAGTGCCTAAAACGATTAATATATCTTTAATTAGTATACATTAATCATGGATCCATGATAGAACCATAAGATAGAAAGAAAACGATTAACTTTCTGTTTGGTGGGGGCGATTATGAGAACTCCATTGCAATTCCGCAAGTAACTGTCGTACGTTTTGAAATATATATGACTCTTCAGATGCAGTGTGCATGCATGGATTTCTAATTTGAATGAAATCAGAACAACAATCAATGAAGAGAATCTTGATTAGTGGTACCGTACATGTCTACGTTCAATTCATAACTGATAGACTTCTGTGTCAGAAATATGATGATGAAGCAAATTGCAACTATTTAAGCATATAGGTCCTCAGCGTCCAAAACACATGAGAGAAATTATCCTGAGTGTGTTAGAAACTAGTTTAAGACTTGCATCAGTTAATCAAAATGACGACGACTAATTCTGAAACCAAATTGAGCATGAAGCTTTTGATTGACACCAAGGCTGGAAAAGTTGTATTTGCGGAGGCTGAAAAGAATTGTGTTGATTTCCTCTTTCACATCCTCTCATTGCCAGTGGGCAGTGTTGTCAGGCTTCTTAAGGAGAAAGGGATGAACGGATGTTTGTCTAACCTCTACAACAGCATAGAAAATCTGAATGAAACCTATATTCTGTCGAACGTGGAAGCCAAGGATATCCTTCTAAAACCGAGATCTTCAGTTGGCATCTCTTCAGTTCCTTATCGATTGCTTAATGACGGTACTGTACCCAAGATTTTTTATAATTGTCGTAGTAGTACCCAATGCTTTTACTCCAGATCTTATGTTACCGACGACCCTAGTGCTGTCTGTCCAAGTTGCCGAAACAGTATGTCATCGAAGTCTCAGTATGTTGCTCCACCAATAGTGAAGGAAGCTGTGGCAGCAATTGGGGGTTATGTGAAGGAGGCGGTGACATACATGGTGATGGATGATTTGGTGGTTAAGCCCACTTCGGCCATATCTAGTATTACCAGTTTTGACAAGCTTAATGTGAAGGATGCAGCTTTACTGCAGGAAAAAGTAGTAAATATAGGAGTGGAAGAGGTACTCAAATAAATTAAATATTGCTTCTTTTCTTGTTATGCCATTTTTTGTTTGATGAAATTTGTTCTTACTTAATAAACTCCTACTCTTATCACTTTCCAGGCGCTGAACTTTCTGAAGGCATCTTTCGAATCCAAAACAGTTCTCACAAGTGTTTTCATGAGCCATGTAAAAGCGGAGAAATAGTCGTTATAGACACAATGGGATTCGGTGTTTCAGTTTACTATTTAGTTTACTGGTTTTCTTTTGTTTCATTTCCCGCTGGCGTTGATTCTGATTTGTACGTTCAGCTTTATGATCCATTGCAATATCTTACTAATTTTATCTGGTTTGAGATTTTTTCTTGTTACGTTGTCGGCTTTCAACTTGTTTTGTATTTATAGAGTAGCATCTTATGTTTAGAGAATCTTCAGCCACCTCTCAACTTTTATAAACGACGCACCAATGTTCAAAAGAAACATTGAAACAATTTACTTGTTAGGAATAGCGGTTTGTGAGTCTATTTTGTTGTTTTCAAAGAGCTTCATTGTACAACATGTTTGACAATAATATTGGTACACACTATCCTCTTTATATCATATTAAGTGAGATTATATTGAGTTGTTATTGTTGTCCTTGTATACTCTCAATGATTCCAATTTTCATCCCTTTTTACAAATTAAATGAAATTAAAACAATAAGTTGAAGGTGACAAGACGAGGTTGCTCCGATGGTAAGTACATTCCACTTACATCCTTAAGGTTGTGGGTCCGAGTAAGGGAACAGAAACTCCAACAAAGGTGGATTAAAGGGGAGGAGAATTTGAAAAAACAATTTAAAACAAATAAGCTGAAGGTTCTTTTTTGGTAATTAAGATATATATTAAAAATACATACTAAGAGTCATTACATAAGCTGAAGGTTGCAACACAAGGACTAATTTTAATTAGTTTTACCTATGAAATCCAAAATACTTCATGTGCAGCAGGTCTTGCGGTTGGACCTATTTTAATTATTTCTAGTTAATTATATCATTTTTTTTTCAAGGTTAATTTCAACCATGAATTGGCATCAAGTGTTCTGTTCATTTTTGAAAAATAAATGCAGGCATTCGGAAATAAATGAACTTGAGAATGTACACTTGGAAATAATAAGAAGTCATAAACATTTTCCCCCAATAATTACTTTTGCATATAGTTCCCTTCCAAATGAGACTAAATATCAGCAATAATTTATTTATATCTACATTACATTAAATGTAGGAAAATCCTTAGCAAAATGTATTGTTACTTAAATTTTATTGTATCGTATCGTTACATTCATCGTTACGTAATGATGAAATATGACACGTTATGTAATGACCGATTTGGTATGGTCGTATCGTTACCTTGTCTTTTTCTCTCATCTCACCTTTCATTATTATTAAATAATATAATTTTATCATTTACCCAACCTTTTTGTATAATAGTTTTACCATGTATCATAACTTTTTTTTTATAATATTGCAAGTTTATTCTTCATATTGCTGGTGCATGATATCATAAAACAACGGCAATTGTATCCAAACATTGTATTCATCAATAATATAATACAATGCAAGACAATATACTATGAAACGATACGTAACAACCATCCAAACAAGTTGTTAGGAATTTAAAGTCAAAAAATATTTAACTTATATAAATACATTACTTATTCGAATTTCGGTAAAATAACAACTCCTTTTGCATGTCGTTACCTCTATGAGTATGTTTCTTCCACATTAAAAAATAGTGATCTTTTAACTTAAAAAAGATAACCCCCTCCATACATTGTAGGCATATAATTTATTTTATAAATATGACTATACCCCAGGATACAAACAAACCTAGACATTTATAAAACATAAAAGAAAAAACAATGTCGACAATTTTATTTAAATCGACGGGGATTTAGATTGGCTTTGGAACATAAAATTACTTTTGAAAAATATTGATTACTTATTATATGTCAATACTAAAAAATAAATATCTTGGAAGTTAAAAAATAACTACTAAAGTTCTAGAATAAATCTAATATAAGTAAAAATATTTTATGGTACGTACGTAACAACCTAAAATGTTATGGAGTAATTTACATGCCCACAGAGTTGAAGTTGGTTGACATAGCTTGTAACGATCTGGCTGGTCATTTTGTTTTCTACAATCTCGTTTCTCTAAATAAGACTTTCCGTACTTTCTTTATCTAATTTATGAATTGTGGGAATCGTTGGTTCGGGGTTTGGAAGAGTTTGAGTTGAAATCGGAACATTTAGTTCCTTGAGGTTGGCTCAAAAGGCCAAATATGACGTCGGTCAACATTTTAGGTAAACGGCCTCAGAATTGGGATTTGACGATTTCAATAAGTTTAATGATAATTTCGAACTTTGGCATATATCCGGGTCGACTTTTGGATGACTCGGGAGCGTTTTAGCACATAATAGTGCAAGTTGGTTCTTGAAGCTTTAAGAAGTTCTTTGAATTTGGTTTAGAGTGGATTTTTGTGTTATCGAGGTCCGAACAGAATTCATAGACTGGGAATGGTCCCATAATGTCATTTAAGACTTGCAGGCAAAATTTAGCATCTCCGAGTAGTATGAGTACGTTACAGGATGTTGGAGGTAAATTGAAGAACTTAAAGTTCATAAGTTTGAATCAATTGGTTTTAGGGTGTGATTTTTAGCTTTAGTATTATTTCCGGTGTTCTGTCGAGCGAGTCATTTTTATCATTTGAAACTTGTCGAAATGTTCGGGTGGGGCCTCGAGGGCCCCGAGTGTCAATCGGACGGGAGTCGAGTTGAGTTAGAAATTTTTGGAAGGAGTTGAAGCTCCAGACATCTCTCATAGCCGCAGTTGCGGTTGACCAGCCAGAAGCGATCGGGTCTTCGCAGGTGCAGCCCAAGGGGGGAGCCCAGGAATCACAGAAGAGGCACTAGATAGCAGATACGGCCCAATCTAGCCCAGTCAAATTCTGCAGATGCAGACCTTTCATCGCAGAAGCGAGACCGCAGATGCGGTTCCCTAACTGCAGATGCAGAAATCGCTTAAGGCAATGCCTTCATTTAATACGGGAATGTGTCATTTTTGACACATTTCATTCATTGTTTGGGCGGTTTGGAAGCTTCCGAAGAGGGGATTTCAACTTAGCATTTGTGAGGTAAGTTATTTCTGCTTAATATGGATTTAACACTTGGTTTTTGGATATATTATTACACAAAGATTAGTGAAAATTATCAGATTAGATTAAACCTAGGGTTTTGATGAAAAAAAGATTTAACCACGAAATTTGTTATAGAATGGAGTAAAAATTATATTCTCGATCCTAAGGTTGAAGATAACCATTTTATTCAAAATTTTCCGAAATCCGAACACGTGAGCCCGAGGATAAATTTTAGGAATCTTGTAATTTGGGTTAGGGAATCACTCTAATAGTTGGGATATGAACTTTTAAGCCTATATTGATTAGTTTTTATGCTATTTGGATAGTTCTTGAGTGTTTGACGCCAATTTGAGGGTTTGGGCATAAGCTTAGACCGGAAAGTAGACCGTGAAGCAAGGTAACTCTCATTTCTAATCTTCTAAGAGGGAATTAACCACATAGGTGAGTATAATAAATGTATGTGACTATCTTTGGCGGTTACATACGTACATGGTAACGAAAGTTCGTATGTAGCTACTATTTCGCTAATTGTTCGGGTAGTTTAGGATTGTATCATACTATACCTGCAAATACTTGCGTCCTTACTTGCTATTAAGATCACTTAGGACATCCTAGATATTGGTAAATAAATATAGACGGTTATACTCACTTACTTGAGAATTTGTATGAATTACTTGACTATAAATGAGCAATATAACTTGATAATAAATTACTATTTTGGGCCGATCGCCTCGGTAGTAAATAGAAGCATCTATGGTTCATGTCATTCGATCCTTTGACAGTGCACGATTTAATATTATGTTGCAACGGGTCGTATGACCTCGCTATGATGTGTGCATGATAGTTATTTGGTTTCGCGATTTATACTGCTCTAATGCTTGAAATGTAACTGTCACATGATATGACTGAAACTTGACATGATATTTATGAAAGAATATCTTATTTCTGCACGATCTTAAATAGTCATTTTATCCATGCTATTAATGCTTAGCCTATCACCTAAATATTATTATTATTGACCCTAGTAAGTGTCAAGTCGACCCCTCATCACTAGCTACTTCTTCGAGTTTAGACTGGATACTTACTGGGTGTCACACCTCCATTTTTATTACACCCGCGAGGGCGTAAGGATTTTTTCCAATTGAAGGAAAATCGGAACGGGATATGGTTAAGAAAATAGAGTTTCCACTTGGAAGATTAATGATATCCCAAGTCACCGATTGAATCACCAACCGAGGAAAATATTGACTCTATTAAAAGTTCGCGAACCAGAAATCCGGATAAGGGATTCTGTTAACTCGGGAGAAAGAGTTAGGCATTCCCGAGTTCCGTGGTTCTAGCATGGTCGCTCAGCTGTCGCATTTATCTTATTATCTGATTTTATTATATGAAGAACCTATGTTCCAATTTTTACATTTTACTGCTTTTATTCCATATGTATTTTTAAAAATGAAAGGCGAACGTCGTTTAAAGCGTGCCTTCGAATAACGTCACATGAAATGCACCTGCAATCCTAAACATACTCTATTCAACGTTTTGGGATTTGATTTGGGTCGCATTAAATGCACACCGAGTTAAAGGAGGTAATTTTATTAGAATCGCATATAAAAGAATCTAACGCGTTATTATCTTTTGGGAGGGCCGTGAAATTCGTTAAACGGTCCTTTCCGATTTTCTAAGTATTTTTAAACCTTTATTAAGGGCCCCGCAATTTTGTATTTTATTAGGCGAGGCTCGTCTCATTTTATTTTAAAGGGTAAGCCTAAGAGCAACTATGTTTTTTATTTTATTTTTCATTTTTGTCACAAAAAGAAAAGGAAAATCCTACTTGATTAATATTAAATTTCGGGCCTCAAGTTCAAGTCCGGACCCAAACAAAAGGACGGAGCTTTTAGCTTGGACCCACTACCTAACTCAGAACCCGAATGTCACATTACAACTAATGGATCAATTGGTTATTCCTTACTAATGGTCCTAAAAGCCTATCCGTTCGTTCAGGCAGGGTAACTTCCAAAACTGGGCTTGAAATTGGAAGCAATTCCAAAACTTGCCGGCTACTTAGAGGAATGGAGGATCGAATCCCGGGAGCAGCTCGATTCCAGCCGCAATAAATCATGCAGACACCATAACGAAACACAAATTATCAAATCTCACCATTATTTTAATCAATGAACATGAACTCCAAATTTTCTAACTCAAACTATTGTCTAATCTCAATGTTAAATTACGAATCAGTTATTATGAACTAACAACAAACCAAGTTTACCCCAATTTAACTCACTGCCTTTATTCAAAAACTGATTTTCATTACACTAAGGTGATTAATGGCAAAGTTGTTGTACTTAAGATGAATGAAGCCCAATCAATTCATGAATTGAAATCTTACTACACGGCAGACACCTTTTAACATGATATTAGAGCCAAATTCAAACCTGTCGATGGTTATCGAATTCATATAATGCAATGAGCTTTCAAAATCTAAGTACATGAGTCAATCGAACTAAATACCTTTCAACATTTAAGGAATCAATTCAACAGTTCTATTACAACAATAATCCTAATTATAGTCCAAATTTTAAACTACAATGAATAGCCAACCAAATCACCAAATAGAATTATTTAAGCACAGAAAAGTTGTTCAACAACATATCTACAGTAGCAAGCCTCAATTTCCTTTTATTTCAACTAAAATTCCACATATGAGGTTCAGAACATGTACCTGAAGCAGAATAGAAATTGAGAATAGGAAGTCAGCTAAGGCAGTGATCGAGCAACACACAATTGATATTCAAAACCGCCCGAAAAACATAAATCAATAACCTGGAGCGATTAAATCAATCGGGAGTAACATATCCATTCAATATAGCACCCCAAATTAACCACAAAAATTCAAAATTGGACACCAAACACCTTTGAAATCTCCAGCAAACACAAACTCTACTCGAGCTAGATCAATTATACCTAAAGTTACTTGGAATCGACTCCGAAACACCTTTAGCACTCTAAATCACGAGAACACCTAACTAAAATGGAGATCCAATGCTAGAACTAGAGATCAGTTGGATGAAAGAGTGCATTTTTTTGGTTTTCTATTGAATTTGTCTGCTTTAGTTTTTTGTTTGTAGACCTATGAACTGGAGGAAAATTGTGGTCTAATTTTGTTATTTCATCTGAAGAACTTAGAGAGAATTTTTTATTTTTATTTTTTTGCTTTTCAGACTTGTTTTCTTCTTCTTTTTCTTTTCTAAAGTGAAGATCTGAGAGAGAGTTTTGTGAATTTTAGAATTGTATCTCTCCCTTTTTCTGAAGTAAAAACATGCTTTTATAGCAAGCTGAGTAAGGTTATCCCTCTCCTTAGATAAAACCTCTAATTTCCCCCGAATTCCTCGCATTTGACCTCCCCTTATCCTCTAGAAGCTTCCTTCATAATAGAATATATCCTTTACATACCAATGACCAAACAACCCTCAATACCCTGTAATTACAAACCAAACCAGCTATAACCAAACAAAATGAAAACAAACATTGATTGAAAGAGTTCAATTTAACCACTAACTAATTCAATAAGATACTAAACACTGTTTTTGAAGCACGGAATTAACTATTGAACGACTATTAAACTCTAATCCATTCACGACCAGAAGTGGCTACTACAAACAATTAACACAATAAAATTTAAACCAATTTAAACTAACAATTTATTCGAGTGGAATAATTCAACTATCATTCGATCATTCAAACAAATAGAGAATCGGAAAACGAGCAATCCACTTACTGAAATTACCAAAACTTAACATAATATAACCCTATATTTTAGGTTAACTGCCTTTAAACACAAATAAATCAAATGCTAACAAAAAGGAAACTTATTGGGCCGGATTAAGACACACTGAACCGCCAATTCAAGCACCAAAGTGATATAAACATATGTTCTTCACAAGAACACATGAACACATTATCTCGAGGCTCAACTCGAATCTTGGACTCTAGAAATTGGGGAAAACTCGAGCAATCTAGGGTTTAAGGGTGCCGACTAGAGATTTGAAATTCCATACGCTCTTAGAGGATTCGAGCAATTTTGGTTGGGGATTAAGGATGGGGCAGATCAAGGGATGGTAGGGTGTGAATTTGAGCCGATTTAGACAAAGTTGAGACTTGGCCGGAAAGTTTAAAAAGGATATTCGACAAGTTTTTGTGAGATTTGAGAGAAGCCATTCACATATTTGGAAAGAGGGTGAGAAGGGGAATTGATGATGTTTTTCTGGTGGTCTTTGGCATGAGTTGCGTTCACCGGAGATAGGGTTTCGGCGAAGCAGACGGTGGTACGAGAAAGATTGTTCCTGTCTTTGATTTTTGGGCAGATGTTATTACACTTTTATTTAATATCCCACAATAGATCTGGACCGTCGATTTAATGGTGATAAACAGACAGGATCGAGATGACACGAAATGGGGTCGTTTTGCGGTGTAACGGGGTGGACTGGGTATTGATTTGGGGTCGGGATCCGTTTGGGCTGGGGGGTTTTAAGAAAAGAATTGGCCCAAATTTTGGTCCTTTTTTAAGACCACCTTTTCCTCTATTTTAAATTATTTTTCTTGCTTTTCTTTTGCATTTGTTTTCATTTTACACCTTTTTTATTTTTTGATTTTATTAAAAATGTTGAAATCAAACTCACAATCAAATTAACACTAAAGATTAAATTTCCTAATTAATTCTCTAAAAATACAAAATGGACCATTTTTGTTATTTGCTTTATATTTTGTTCTAAAACAAATTAAACCCTAATTAATACTAAAATTCAATGCAAATGCAAATGTATTTTTTGTATTTTTCATAAGAATTAAAATGCACAAATAAAATACAAACAATTAACACCAAATTCAGAAGAATTGTAAAAATAAGGAAAAATCTTTTTTTTTTGAATTTTGTGGGAATAATTCATATATAAGGCAATAATCATGTGCTCACAGCTGCCCCTCTTTGCTTGGAAAAACGAAGAGTTTTCGTGCAAAGCCAAGTGAACAAACACGAGCGATTTTTGCCCGCTTGAAAATTTTGTGTGAAATATTTTGAAAAGTTTGACCGCATCCTGCTTCAGAGATTGCCTACATATCCTGGGCTAAACAGGAATCAGGTCAGTGTAGTTCGAGAGTGTCTGGTAGCTAGGACTACCAGGAGCTGTGATTTCACTATGATTGTTGCTGCTACTGCTCGCTGACTTTCCTTTTTACACCGTGTCAAAAATAAAAGAAGCTACTCTAAGCTATGAACTACGAATTACAAAAATCCTATCAAAAATTTTCAAACTTGTTCTTGTACTTCCTTGTTGTCTTGTATTCTCTAGGTGAAATCCACTATTGTTACTTCAGCTTGTTGACTGCGATGTTATTCCTTCTCTTCAAACTGTTGAACTTTGAACTTGAATGTATTCCTTTGTTATCCAAGCGGGCTCCTGACTACTAAACTTGAAATTGAATGTATTCCTCTGTTATCCAAGTGGACTCCTGACAGCTGAACTTGAATGTATTCCTCTATTATCCAGGCGGGCTCTTGACTTCACAAAAATAGACAAAACAAAAAAAACTTTCTGCCCTAGTTTGGAAAACTGGGTTCTTGTTACCACATACTAATAAGAACTAAAAGTTGAATTGTGATAAGGCTAAAATGCAACTTTAAAATTTTAATGACTGAAATGTATCTTAAAATTTAAAAGTTATCTTAGGTGAAATTTCATCAGACTAGGATTTTCATCTTAGGTGAAAGATTCAACAGACTAAGATTCTTATCTTTTATCTTAGGTGTAAAATTCATCAGACTAAGATTTTCATCTTAGGTGAAAGATTCAACAGACTAAGATTCTTATCTTTTATCTTAGGTGAAAAATTCATCAGACTAAGATTTTCATCTTAGGTGAAAGATTCAACAGACTAAGATTTTTATCTTTATCTTAGGTGAAAAATTCATCAGACTAAGATTTTCATCTTAGGTGAAAGATACAACAGACTAAGATTTCCATCTTAGGAGAAAGATTCAATAGACTAAGATTTTTATCTTTATCTTAGGTGAAAATTTATCAAGCTAAGATTTTCATCTTAGGTGAAAGATTCAACAGACTAAAATTTTGACTCTAGGAGATAATTCATCAAACTAGATCCATTTTTGTGTGATCTCAGGAGGAAGATTTATCGGACTGAGATTTTGACTCTAGGAGATAATTCATCAGACTAGGTCCATTTTTCGAATCCAAACTTTCTTAATCTTTCAAATTTAAACATTCATTTCCTTCTTTTTCAAATTTTGCCTTCCTTTCTTTTTCCCAAATTATGCCTTTCTTTCTTTTTCCCCAAATTACGCCTTCCTTTCTTTTCCCAAATTATGCCTTCCTTTCTTTTTTCCAACTTCTGCCTTTATCTTAGATGAAAGATTGAACATACTAAGATTTTTATCTTAAGTGAAAAATTCAACAGACTGAGATTCTTATCTTAGGTGAAAGATTCAACAGACTAAGATTTCTTTATCGTTGGTGAAAAATTCATCAGACTAAGATTTTTCTTTTAACCATTTTCCTCCGAAACTTGTTTTATATACCTTCTTGAATTAACTTCCTTCAGAATTGTTTCCCTAAAAATTGGTGCTGTCCTCCTTCAAAAACCACTTCCCAAAAAACTAGTGTTCCATTTCTCCGAAAATTACTTTTCTTATAACTAGTATTTCTTTACTGAAAACTAAAAGAACTTGTATTGACCTTCTTGTTCATCAGATGGGTCCCCGACTTCAAGAAAACTTTCAATAAGAGAGAAAATTTTCTGCCCCAGTTTGATAATCTTCCTGTAGCATATCTTTTAATAACCTTTCCATGCCCCTGTTTCAAATCAAAGAAAATTTTGTCAGTTTAAAGTGTGGTAGTTGGTTGTGGTACTCCTGCTGGGAATGGATTTCCTTTTCTCCTTTCCATGCTTTGCATTGTCTGACCATCTTTGAAACTTGGTTAATAATTTCTGCCCTTCTTGAGGACTACCTCTCGATTATTACTTCTAATCTTCTTATCTGACCCCATATGTTTTCTATGACAGCTGATTCTTCTTGAAGATCTTGCATGTTTACTTATTAACCACTTTCTACGTCATCTATGTCACAGAAATACCTCCTCTTCGTTCAATCCCAGTACCCTCTATCTGTTGCATTGCTCCTGAATCGATATCTACCAAACCTTTGTGTTTCATAAGGATCCCAAAGTATGATGATTATTACCAGCTCAGTGCTCTTTTTGTTTTTCCTGACTTCTGACACTTTGATACGCTAGCCAAACCCCGTTTTGTGCAACTGGACAGCTGGTGGTCCATTTTGAAGTTATTTTTCACTTGTTAGAACTGACAGACTCAGAAAGAGGAAGTAAACAAACAGAGGAACGAAGTAACAGACAAAGGAAAGAGATGATTCCTAAAAGAAAAACTATGAAGTAAAGACCTATTAGATGAGGATACCAACTCCAATGACCATAACATGCACCTATAGAAATTCTATTAATCAAACTTGATGTTCAGCTCTTGTTGTACATTTTTGCTGTGAAATTGGGCTCCAATGCTCCACTTATCCAATCTGATTTACATTCTTTATTTGGCTTGTAGTGCCCAAAGGGTTTTCACCATCAAACCTCTCTCATTTGTGCTTTCTCTCAACTGACCGTCGCCTCAAGGTGCCTGTGGAGATTTTTACCAATAAGATACTCTCATTTTATTTCTCTCGGCTTTCATTGCCTTGCGATACCCATGAGGATTTTCATCAATAGGACTCTCTTATTTTCATTTTCCTTGTTTGGACCGGAGTGTTACCCCTTACATGAATCACCTTTACATGCTTGTCTTGGCATGTCTCAAAGACTGATCGGAAGGTCTTTTTTTGGACTGTAATGTGGGCTTTTCGATTGGGTTAGAAAGAAAGGGGTATAAAGGCTAGACAATTTCAAAATGGGTTAAAATTACAACTTTCGAACCCAATGTCTTTCAACAATCACAACTTCTGCCCCATTTTCTTGGTTGGGGACTTTTAGATTTTATTTTTGTTATGACTGAACCTCAGAGAGAGGCTGCCTACGTACCCTTTCAGGATCAAGTCAAACGTAGTTCACGTCATAGAAACTACGTTGTTGTGATTTTCTTTCTTTTATTTTCTTTATGTTTTTCTTGCTTTTTCCTTTCTTTTCATCATTTTTTTTCTTTCTTTCTTCTCTTGCTTTCTTTTCTTTTCTTTTTCTTTTCCTTTTCTTCCTTTCTTTTTCCATTTGCTTATCTTCGGCACTTGCATTTCTTTGATTGTGTTGTTGATTCCGAAAGAGGGGTATGAAACAAATAAATATGGCTCAAAAGGGGTGACAATGGGAAAAAATGTTTGGATAGCAGAAGAAAATTCCTTCGTCATTTCAACCCTCAAGATATGCCAAATGCAACCCAATATGATTAATGCACAGAAATTACACATGGTATCTCTTGACCGCCTCAAAGTTTATGGTCATTTTCACACATATTCCTGCTACATCTGTTAAATATATTGCACCCTTGGGCAATACTCTCACTCTTATTACCACGACCAACCCCCTGTCAATTTAGCCGACTTGTTCTTTTTGACCCAGTTTCACATGGTTCGGGCGTCAAACAATCTCACAACGTCCAAATCTATTCTCATTTTCCTCGAATGCCCTCAGTGTCTTCAAAATGATTTCATTGTTTCCCGACTATTGTAGCTTTTAAAGATCAGACTGAGAATTATGTGTGCATGTCATGTCACTAAAACCAGCATTAGACAAAAGACAAAACAAAGGGATATAAAAGAACCAACCAAAGAAAAATGATCGGAAGTAACAAAAGATCGGACTTTGCACAGGACAATGATGAAATAACTCAAAAAACAAAACAAGCAAACAAACTGGAGTACAACCCTAGAATGAACCTTAAACACACATGGACAACACTAAACAAACCATTACGACTAAACAAGCTAGATAAAGATTAAAGGAAAAGTGGGTTTGATCACAAGACAATATCTGGATTATAACCCTGCAAATAACCCGGACAACAGAAATGACAGCTAAATGGACCATCAAAGCTCCTCCCCGGCTGACTCAGAAAAGTGCATCTTCCCAATTACAAAGCATGGTATCTTAGCCACTGAATTCTGCATCAACAATACTAAGAACTTCAAATGACTTTTTTAGGTAAATCATATTTGCCATGTGCGTCTCATTTTGCACATAAGATGAACTTTGGGCTGGTGTCTGCTGCACCTAGATTTGGCACGACGATGTCGCCTACATCAATAAGCTCCTGAATTACTTTCTTCAGCCTCCAACACTTTCCTGTGTCATGCCCCAGGGCATTTGAGAAATATGCGCACCTTTGGGAAAAATCCAACTTCTTTGAAAGATGGTTTGGTACTTTTATCTTAATAGGATTCATCACGCCCGAACACCTTAGCCTCTGGAACAGATTGGCGTATGACTCTCCCAAGGGAGTGTAGGCTTTCTTTTTCCGCAACCTCTCATTCCTAAATGCCTGATTTGGCCGGAAACCTGATCCAGGCACGTAGTATCGGGGTGGGTCACCTGGCGCACAAGGATATTTGTGGGGCTTAGCAAGAACGGTCAATGGACCCTGTCGCCGGTGGAAGGAATGACCTGGTGGTTGGACATATGGCCGGATGTTGCTCGGCGGATAGTACTGAGGTGTCTTATGTGGAATTTTGGGACATTCACGGGGTCGGTATTGAGGGTGAAAGCATTTACCAAGAACGACAACCGGTCCCTGTCGTTGGCAGAGCTCAGCAATAGCTTTTTTGTCTATGGAAGAACTATCTCGAGCAACTTGTCTGTTCCATCTAAACCAGAAATCCTTAAAACCTTCCTTGGGTTTCTTTTTCATCTGAAATGGGGAGGACTGGTTTGGGACAATGTCTTTACTGTACTAAAAATATCGCACAAAATCTTGAGCCATATCGCCCAACGTGTGTCACTTCCCGACATCTTGACGATCATGCCATTACAAGGCCGCCTCAGTCAGGCTCTCACTGAAATGCGACATCAACAACTCATCTTCCTTGCCGACTTCCTCGTTTTTATTGCAATAATCTCTCAAGTGGGCTACTGGATCTCCCCACCCATCATAAAAATGAAACTTCGGCATCTTAAACCCCTCCAGCTTTCTGGATATCTCATCCTACTCCACTATTTTAGCAAGCTTCGTAGTCTCACCAGGAGACTCAAAATGAAGAGCGTGATGGTATGGACTCGAGGCCTTGACAATTGTTCCGGAGCATAATGTTGGGTATCGGGGACTTTTGCCGGAGGATACCCACTAGCCCAAGCTTTGTGCATTCCGACTATCTGTCTTTTCAACCTCAAAACCTCTTCTTTCAACTCAGATTCTAGTTCAACAATGCCCCTATACAGATCAGTAATACCAGTGTTCAACCCTTTGCTGGCCATGACTGCCTTGTTTTATGACCTTGTGTTGTATAGATGAGTTACCACAAACCAACCACCCTTCTTTTTTCACAATTCAAAACAAAACATGTTAGAATGGATTGAGTCATTGTTAACAACATCTTTTCCATTTTTTATTCAATCCTTTTTTTCCATTTTTCATTTTTTTTTTCGAATCTTATGGAGATTGCCTACGTATCATGACCCCGAATGAATCAAACAGTGCGTAGTTCGTGCAAATAACAGGTAAACGATAATAAAATATTTTTTGAATTTTCCATTTACATAATAACAACAAAACTGACCAACTTAACGATGAAATAAAGACTCAAAAATCAAATGATCCATATACTCTAATAAAAAGAAATACAAACCCAAAAACAAAATGACAGATTCATTCGCTTATATGCCAATTTTGACCCAAAATTCGAATGGTATTCACTTGACCTCTGACTCTTTTTCTTGTTTTTCAAATTAAATGACCTGTTATTGCCACGGCCTTCTAGCGCCTCGGGCGAAGATTTTAAGGCTGTAAGGGTCAAAAATCAAAATATGACCAAAGGTGGTTGTTTCTGAAAAGCCATCCTTCCGGCGCCCCATTTGGGAAAATTTGGTATTTTTGACAAAAACGACATCACCTAGCCTATTTATGACAAAAATTAAAATTTTGACATATTTTGGGCTATTTTTTGTATAGGGGAGGTTGGACCCGATGAGGGTTGCCTACGTATCTCACGCCCTGTGAGAATCAAACCATGTGTAGTTCAGGTAAATTAACTAAACTATTTTAAATCATGACTCCTTTTCATTTTCATTTCTGCCATTTCTTAAGAAAAAATAAAATACTGCTTTTAAAAATAAGACTCTCTTTTTTCCTTTTCTTTTCAACAAAAAACATATTTTTTCTAACTAAAAAGAAAAGACTCTTTTCTTTTTCAACAAACAATAAGATAATCTATTTTTCGAACTAAAAATAAAAGACTCTTTCTTTTTTTTTTCAACAAATAATAAAATAACCTGTTTTTCCGAACTAAAACTAAACGACTCTTTTTATTTTCTTTTTCAATAAATATAAACGACTCTTTTTCTTTTTCTTTTTCAACTAAAACAACCTATTTTCCGAACTAAAAATAAAAGACTCTTTTTCTTTTTCAACAAACAAATAAACAACCTAAAAATAAAAGGCTCTCTTTTTTTTCCATGGCAAAACAAACTATTTACCTTTTAAATGTTTTAAAACAAGACAAAATAACGACTTTTTCTTTTCATTTTCAACAAACATAACAACCTATTTTCCCAAACTAAAATAAAGACTCTTTTTTTTTTCTTTTCAGCAAATAATTTCTAAAACAAACCATTAAAAATAAAAGATTTTCTTTTTTTTATTTTTTCAATAATTTCGGCAGATTTTCGACAGTACTTGGGCATTGGTTTTTCCAAAACAATCAGTTAACTCTCAAACTGCTATTTTTATCTTTTTCTCTTTTTCTTAATTTTCTAACGTTCTCGAGATTCAAAAGCCGGTCAACATACGGGTCCGAAAAAAATAAATGCACAGAACACAAGTAGGATGCGTCAAGATGGTCTTTTTCATTTCAGGTTGCTAGCCCTAGACGGACCCAACCCCTATGTTGAGTCCCCTAAATAAAAATGCACATGATGCAAATAAGCGTTCCTACTAGGGATCCGGCATGAAGTTGAGTTATTATAGGTTGAGAACCTGGGTGTTTCTTCTAGACCTGGCTTACCCGAGCGGACAGCTCGAGCCGAGGGGGAGGCAGCATACCAGGAATACAGAAGCTTCACCGGCTTTGCAACTTATCCAAACCTCGTTCTAAATTGGGAATTAGACATGCACGACTCAATTCTCAAACCGGTCGTGATGGCGCCTCTCTTGAAGACAAGGCCAGCCAGACCGTTTCAGAACACCACTTAAAGCAGTTAGTCAGTTATATAACAGTTCGAATGTGAATCAATGATATTAATCAATATAAATACAACCCAATAAAGCCCGACTGGGGTGTCACAAGTCACGAGCATCTAGGAGTGCCTTTATTTAAAACTTTAATGTCTATAATACATAGAGCAAAATCGGGAAATCAAAGAGTAGAAGATTCCCGGTGCCGCGAACCCCGGCAGTCATCTTGCTTAGCTACGATAGCAATACCTTCCATCCACTACTTACCCGCTATCGGGTGAACAGTACCTTCAACTGCACGCGAGGTGCAGGGAGTAAAGTGAATACTTCCAACTCGATGGTAACAAGAGAGAATAATATCTTAGCGATAAAAAAACACGTATGGCACACCAAACTGCTATAAAGACAGAACAACCCTATGAGAAAAACCGGATACTGTGAAAATCCTTCTAGAAATTCTCAAGATCAGTTCAAAATCTCTTTTTACAAAGTCTCTTTTTCAAATATCTCTTTTATTTTCATCAGCCCAGAACATGAATGCTATATCAGATAGAAAGTCGGCTCATAGGTCTGCCCCTTGGGCAAAAGCATTCCTTAACATATAACACCAGGGTATCTGGTCAACAAGCCAAGTAACAGTATGTATGCCAATGATATATGAGTTTAAGTAATATTTCAAATAGTGAGGAAAACCCTGATGATAGTTCATGAAGAGTTCAAATAATCGGCAATAAGCCCCAATATGGCAATAAGCCCAAGTCATAATGATAACAACAAATCATTTACAACTTCGCGGTAAAACCAACAACCGGGACGGACCAAGTCACAATCCCCACGGTGCTCTACCCCACGCTCAGGTCCAACGTGCAAGTCACCACAATACAGCACTAAGATGTGCAAATCCGGGGTTTCAACCCCTCAGGATATCATTCCCAAGTATTACTCACCTCGAACCGGTAAAATTCCTCGCTCGCAACGCCTTTGCCCCCTCAAATTGGCCTCCACGTGCATCAACTACCCTATGCGATCGTATCCACCTTGTGCGAACGCACAGCTTACACTCCCAGACCTATGTGATCGCATGACCCTTAGTGCAAACGCATAGCAAAAAAACATGCCCCTTTCCCAACCTCTTATGCGAACGCATAGAAGAAAATCCTCTACAACATTTTTGCTGAAATTTTACAACTTCCAAAAGCCAATCACTATCCGATTAACCACTCGAAACCAGCCCTAGGCCTTCAGGACCTCAACCAAAAACACCAACATACCCCAAAACATCATAAGAACTTCTACCAATCATAAAAACACACCCAACAATATAAAAATCATCAATTCAAGACGGATTCAAGCTCAACTTAAACTAAAACTTCCGAAACTTGCACTCAATCAAAATCCCGAACAAACGACGTCCGAACCTGAAAATTTACAAACACATCCAAAATCACCTAACGAAGCTACTTCAACTCTCGGAATTCCATTCAACCCTCGAATCAAAATCTCACCTACCAATCGGAATCCGGCAAAATTCAAACTTCGCCAATTCAAGCCTAATTCAACATTGGACCTTCAGCTTCAATTCCGATCGCACTTCTAAGTCACAAATCATCCCCCGAAGCTAATCGGACTACCGGAATTCACATCCGAGCCCTCTAACCACATAGTCATCTTCTAGTTGACTTTTCTGAAACAAGCTTTCTTCTAGGAGGCTATGTGCCTTATTTTCAACCCAAAACCAATTCAATACCACCCGATCAACTCTAATACTAACATTGAGACATAAAGCAACACCGTAAGAGGGAAACAGGGTGGTAACTCATGTGACGACGGGTCGGGTCGTCACATTCTCTCCAACTTAAACAAATGCTCGTCCTCGAGCGTATCCAGAGTTGTACTAGAAGCAAACCAATAGCTGAATGACCTTACCAAGCATATACTCGGGGTGTTCCCATGTCACCCTATTTGACATACGTCAGATAACATAATATAGCTGGAATTTCACAGTAATTGCCCACAATAACCGAATACCGAAAGAAAACCTTTTTATTAGCTAAAGTCTTATTCCCACCCTTTCATATACTGCCAACGGTAACTGAAACACGCGGTATACCGAACCCATCTCTCAGATCAACCATTCATGAATCCATTTCCCTCTTGATTGATACTACAACAGATTTCCAAGTTAACCCCAGATATTACCTTTCTAACAGGCTGAAATCAAATTGGTTCGTACACATTAATGACTCAAATGACCACTTCGACTACAACCACCCCTTTGGTGATATGACACCTCGATGCAGGCCTAATCCACAACTTGCGTAATACACACACCAATGAGAAGCAGTCCGAACATACTCAAATTATGACTGACTCAACGGAAGAGTTATACCTCAAGCTCAACAGTACCATTACAACACAAAACTGAGATCCCGTCTCACATCATAGAAATAGAGTACCTGAATCCTCCTCGAAAGGTCATACCTTCACGTGAACTTGCCACAACGCTCGATTCTATCCAAACACTATTACCCATGAAGCACCTCAAGTCACCATGCTCAACACGATCAGCCACTCACCGATTGAGGTCTAAAACCATGCAGTCTATCACACCCACGGTGAAGCAATTAACATACACTATTCAATCCTGAAAGGACAAAACCGATGCGCTATTTGCCGAGCAACACCCAATACGGATTTTGCTCATAACCCAAGAAGCAAGGCATACAAAGTAACATATAGAAAACTATTCTCCACATCACACCGTTGCGGCGTGCAACCCGACCCAGATAACATACTTCTGGTGGCGTGCCACCCGATCCAGACAAATATCTCACATAGGAGATGCACATCGAGCCAAATTTGATCATTACAATAAACACATATAGTCTCATGCCCGGCCACAAGGACGCATCCAAACAAGTCCCCCAACTACCGGAATTGAATCAGTGATAGATACCTCTGCACTGACATCTGCCACGAAGGCCCAATTAATAAAGTAATGCTTGCCATCCGTCCGCTGGACTCCGGAATACAAGCTACCCTGCTAGAACATAATCCGATTCACCTTGCCACGCAGCCTGTGGCATTTTCCAACATAGCCCATAACAGATTAGTTTAGACAATCTGACATTGGAACAACCAGTCTTCCATCTAATATCATAACCCAAATTTAATGTACCAAGCAAAGAAAGATGCACTCGGACCTCCAATTTCCATGACCGCTAGACGATGTCGATACACACGATCTACAACCACTGCATAGTCGGATCACAAGAACTTCTAGTCTCCAACACATATAACACATGAATCACTATGCCTGGTCGCACACTCCGCCGTATGAATTCATAACACACATAGAGTATCCATTCATACCACGAAAGATATACAAACATTTTCCCTACAACAACAACTCAATTATCAACGGTCGACCCAACAAGAGAACACTGCAGTACCACCAAATATTATTAGTTTTTCAGTACCTTGCCCCCTTTTTTGAACATAAACGCCCGCTAAATCACTAGCATAGCAATACCATCTTCTTTAATCATCTGAAGATAGACTCTTAAATCACCTACAACTGCATGTGCTGCTTATGAATTTAATGACTCCCCATTAAGACTGAACCAAAACCTTGAACACGCAAATCTCAATTCTCCATATCATAACACATAGACCATACCATACTAGGATAACATGAGGACTTCTATCTCTCTCCTGCGTCGCAGACATCGACACACTCAACTAGTCAAGAACTTACAAGATCCCATATAGGAGGAAAAAATTATTACACACTCCATGCTTCACATACCCATAGGAAATATAATCATTTTCAAACCACGGTAAAACAATCAAGCGCTCTTTCTCCCAATTCCATTGCACAAGCTAAACTGCCAGGACTGAATCCTTCTACCCAAACCAAGTTAAGCAAACTGCCAGCACTTAAAAGCTTTGCTGCACAATACCTGTTAGGCTCACTACCTCGAACACATACAATAATTAATCATATCCTTACCATACCAATTCGATTTATTATCAAGCTATTCCATTTATCCAATTTTCTTCCCGATTCATCTTTAATTTGATATTCTCCCTTGTTGTAGCACCACAATACCTCAACCCAGGTTACCACAAGAGACTCGCACATAAAACCACACTGCTAAGACCCATAGGCCACTGAATACCCTCTCAAACATCTCCTAGAAATACCACATTCCAGAATGCTTTACTTTGAAGAACTTCATGTGATTCTGAATTCGTTTGCCATTACCTTCCAAATGCGAATAGGTAGAATCCCATGATTAACACAAAGTACCACAAGTCTTGATCTTTCTAATGAAAACAAGTCTCTAGCCACACACACAAACTTAAGACACCTGATTGTTACATGAAAAATCTTGAACACAATAAAACCATTTTCGAGAGTCATTCACTCTTATTCGGCAGTAATTTACCTGCTCTAAATGAACGGAACCACTCGTGCCTTATCGGTATTCTGACACCGCAGAACATGATTTCCTACAGATAAAAACAACCATCTTCCTTCTCTATACACCGAGCATTCTTTATCAACAACAGCTCAAAAACACCCTAATATTTCCTCACATTTACGAAAGTACCCTATCACCTTTGTAAAAAATTTCCTTCACACGTGCCATCCTCAGCTCAATTTCTACAAACAGAACTGATCTGCCATCATCCCTCGAAATGGAACCAACATTGCACATAACCGTGCAATCAGCTGACCAACAGCAACCTCCCCAACTTGGCTCGAAGCCATATATCAAGGCACTTTTAACAACTCATAGCACTTTTACATTCAATGATGCCACAATGTTATAGTGAGATTAAACTCAAGTCATTTACAAGTTTGTAAATACACAGATCACCTAGCACTAACATTCTCTTAAAATCTCGCATTAATTTCCACATCACCTGAGTCCATTTCTTAAGCATTCCCAAATTCTCAAATTTCAACTCATGCCCTTCAATTACACATGAGACCTTCTAACATACACATAAGGATCATACCCCTCAGAAACACTCTGCAGGAGATAACCCACATGCTTTGCCTCAATTCAATATTTCAACATGCCTTCCACCATCATATATGTTACACAATCAATTAGTCTTCTGGAGTCTGAGCTCACACCGCCATATGAAATGTACATTTTCCAACTAAGAGACATGAAAAATATTCCTCACGCGCTCATAACTTGGAGCTACACATCAGACCACAATAGAAAACAAACACTTAACACCTCATCTATTATCCATCAGACTTCTTCGTCACTACCAAAATCACATAGAAACCCCTCGTAGTACTAAAATACTCATCACATGGATATCCCACCGCCAACCCGGCTAATAAGAACATTATTGAACATATAAGTTCAAGACACTTGCTCACACAATCAGCACCTCGGTGCTCAAGCCATAGGCAAAGATCTGGCCTCAAGCCCCCAGACTGGCCCAACATGAACTCACTGAGATTATATCTATCCCCTCGATCGGGGAAATCACAAGCCATCCAGGCACATATACAATAGAGCACTCGCGTTTCCATACAGACAAGTGGAAGGAATTTCAAGAATCATATCTCAAGCTTAATCAAGTACGCACGATAAGAATTCCAAGAAAGTGAAGTTTTCCTAAAGGTTTTGTAGCCCCTCAAGGATGAATACAGATGTCTCTGTACCGATCCGCGATACTCTACTAAACCTGCTCATGACTCGTGAGACCTAGTAACCTGGCTCTGATACCAACTTTTCACGACCCAATTCCCAAACCCGGTCGTGATAGCGCCTCTCGTGAAGACAAGGCCAGCCAAACCGTTTCGGAACACCACTTAAAGCATTTAGTCAGTTATATAACAATTCGAATATGAATCAATGATAATAATCAATATAAATACAACCCAATATAGCTAGACCGGGGTGTCACAAGTCACGAGCATCTAGGAGTGCCTTGATTTAAAATTTTAAAGTCGATAATACATAGAGTAAAATCAGGGAATCAAAGATAAGAAGAATCTCGATGCCGCGAAAGCCGGCGGTCACCTTGCTTAGCTACGATGGTAATACCTTCAATCCGCTAATAACCCGCTACCGGATGAACAGTACCTGCAACTACATGCGAGGTGCAGGGAGTCAAGTGAATACTTCCAACTCAGAGGTAACAATAGAGAATAATATCTGAGCGATAAGAAAACACGTATGGGCACACCAAACTGCTATAAAGACAGAACAACCCTTTGAGAAAAACCGGAATACTGTGAAAATCCTTTTAGAAAATCTCAAGATCAGTTCAAATCTCTTTTTACAAAGTCATTTTTTCAAATATCTCTTTTATTTTCATCAGCCCAGCACATGAATGCTATATCAAATAGAAAGTGGGCTCATAGGTCTGCCCCTTGGGAAAAGCACTTTATAACATATAACACCAGGGTATCTGGTCAACAAGGCAAGTAACAGTATGTATGCCAATGATATATGAGTGCCAAATGTCGTTCCACGTAGTACAAACAGGAGTGAATGCGTGAATGCAATGCAATGCACATGACCGCTACGGCGCGTAGCCCGATCCATGGGTACCCTGAGCTCATTGGGAGTGTGTACAGACTCCGGAGGAGCTCTTACAGCCCAAGCGCAATAATACTATGGCATGGAGTCCGATCCATATAATATACTACTGCGGCATGCAGTCCGATCCATGTAATATACTACTACAGCGTGCAGTACGATCCATGCAATATAATACTGTAGCATGTTGTATGCAATATACTACTGCGGCGTGCTGTCCGATCCATGCAATATACTACTGTGGTGTGCAGTCCGATCCATGCATGTATATGTATATGCACACATAACACTCGAGGCCTAATAGACTCCTTATATCACTCTTCATACCCTCACATATGGCCATCAGCCTTAATCAATCCAAAATAGTCAAAAGCCCCTCGGGCATCCATAAAACAATAATACTCAGCTCAAACAATAGTTCAAATATCAGTTAAAACTCCATGTTTGAGAAAAATATAGTTGAGTTTATGGAACAGTGAAAATCACATGGACTGAGTTCAAGTAATATTTCTAATAGTGAGGAAAACCGTGATGATAGTTCATGAAGAGTTCAAATAATCGGCAATAAGCCCCAAGTATGGCAATGAGCCCAAGTCATAATGATAACAACAAATCATTTACAATTTCACGTTAAAACCAACAACTGGGACGAATAAAGTCACAATCCCCACGGTGCTCTACCCCACGCTCATGTCCAGCATGCAAGTCACCACAATACAGCGCTAAGATGTGCAAATCCGGGGTTTCAAACCCTCAGGATATCATTCCCAAGTATTACTCACCTCGAGCCGGTGAAATTCCTCGCTCGCGATGCCTTTGCCCCTCAAATTGGCCTCCACGTGCGTCAAATATAAACAAAACCAGTACAAATATATCATAATATGCTATTGGGACAACACCCAATCAAAAACAATCGCAATATAACAAAAATCTCGAAACTAGCAAAACCCGAGCCACGGGCCCACTTCTCAGAAAATTATGAAACTTACATTTCTGGTATTCACATCTTGCCACGAGTTCATGCATACCAAGAACTTCGCAATCCGATCTCAAATGACCTATTAAATCCCAATTTGAAGTATAAAAAACTCAAGCCCTAGTTTCCTCAATTGTATACCCAAATTCGGAGAATTGATGGATGATTCTTCAATAAAATTATGTATTAAACTCATAAAACTTACCTTCAATCGATTCCCGTCAAAACCCCTTTCAAAATCTACCAACAAGATCCCAAGGTGGTGCGAAAATGGAGGAAAAATGAGATAGGTAGCGGATGAAATAACACTTAAAACCATTCTGTCTGCCCAGTTATTACTCTATGCGACCACATCGCATCCATTGCAACCGCATAGCACAAATTTCTACCTTCCCAAAACAACCCTATGTGATCGCATAGCACCCCTGCATTCGCATAGAACAAACCTCTGCCAGGGATCCCAGGCCCAACTACCCTATGAGATCGCATGACCCTGAGTGCGAACGCGTAGCACAAAAACAGGCCCCTCTCCCAGCCTCCTATGCGATCGCATAGAGGAAAATCCTCTACAATATTTCTACTGAAATTCTACAACTTCCAAAAGGCAAACACTCTCCGATTAACCACTCGAAAGCACCCTGAGGCCTTCGGGACCTAAACCAAAAGCACAAACATACCCCAAAACATCATAAGAACTTGTTCCAATTATAAAAACACATCCAACAACACAAAAATCATCAATTCACGATGGATTAAAGCCTAAGTTAAACTAAAACTTCCAAAACTTGCACTCGATCAAAAATCCGACCAAACGAATTTTGAATGACCTGAACATTTGCAGACATATCCAAAATCACCTAATGAAGCTACTACAACTCTCAGAATTCCATTCCGACCCTCGGATCAAATTCTCACCTACCAACCGGAATTCGCCAAAATTCAAACTTCGCAATTTCAAGCCTAATTCTACACATGACCTCCAAATTCAATTCTGATCGCACTCCTAAGTCACAAATCATCCCCCAAAGCTAACCAACCCACTGGAATTTACATCCGAGCCCTCTAACCACATAGTTAACTTCTGGTTGACTTTTCTGAAACAAGCTTTCTTTTAAAAGGCTATGTGCCTTATTTTCAATCCACAACCAATTCAATTATACCCGATCAACTCTAATACTGACATTGAGACATAAAGCAACACCACAAGGGGGAAACAGGGCGGTAAATCACATGACAACGAGTCGGGTCGTCACAAGACACTATACAGAAAAGAAGTCACACGAAGAGCACCTTCTTCATGATTTAGAAGGCTCAGAGAGGATATGGGTTTCAGCACAGTTTATATACAGTTCACAAAATATCAAAACGGTAAAAGCATTCAATTAGCACATTAGGCACTGATCATGTAACAAAATCAGATAACGCCAAACACAACAATTGTTCTAAGCTCGAATTCTGAACCCTGAACAAGACGTTCTGGGTTCTTATCTCCAGCAGAGTCGCCAGAGCTGTCATACCTCCTTTTTCATTACACCTGCGAGGGCGTAAAGGAGTTTTTTCAATTGAAGGACAATCCGAACGGGATTTTGTTATTAGAATTTGAGAGTCACCACTTGGGAGATTAATGGTGTCTAAAGTCACCGATTGAATCCCGAATCAAGGAAAATAATGACTCTGTTAACAGTCCGCGAACAAGAAATCCGGATAAGGAATTTTGTTAACCCGGGAGAAGGTGTTAAGCATTCCCGGGTTCCGTGGTTCTAGTACGATCGCTCAACTGTCGCATTTAGCTTGTTATCTGATTTTATTACATGAAGAACCTATGTGCCATGTAATGCAAATTGTTGTACTTAAAATTGTCATTACACTAAGGTGATTAATGGCAAATTGTTGTACTTAAAATGAATGAAGCCCAGGCAATTCATGAATTGAAATCTGACTACACGGCAGTCACCTTTTAACATGATATTAGAGCACAATTCATACCTGTCGATGGTTATCGAATTCATATAATGCAATGAGCTTTCAAACTCTAAGTACATGAGTCTATCGAACTAAATACCTTTCAACATTTAAGGAATCAATTCAATAGTTCTATTACAACAATAATCCTAATTACAGTCCAAATTTTAAACTACATTGAATAGCCAACCAAATCACAAAATAGAACTAAAGCACAGAAAAGTTGTTTAAACAACAGATCTACAGCAGCAAGCCTCAATTTCCTTTTTATTTCAACTGAAATTCCACACATGAGGTTCAGAACATGTACCTGAAGCATAATAGAAATTGAGAATAGGAAGTCAGCTAAGGCAGTGATCGAGTAGTAGACGATTGATATTCAAAACAACCCAAAAAACAAAAAACAGTAACCCGGAGCATTTAAATCAATCAGGAGTAACAGATCCATTCAATATAGCACCCCAAATTAACCACAAAAATTCAAAATTGGACACCAAACACCTCTGAAATCTCCAGCTAACACAAACTTTACTCGAGCTATATCAATTATACCTAAAGTCGCTTGGAATCGACTCGAAACACCTTTAGCACTCCAAATCACCAGAACACCTAACTAAAATGGAGATCCAGTTCTAGAACTAGAGATCAGCTAGATGAAACAGCGCATTTTTTTTGTTTTCTATTGAATTTGGTCTGCTTTGGTTTTTTTTCGTAGACCTATGAACTGGAGGAAAATTGTGGTCTATTTTTATTATTTCATCTAAAGAACTTGGAGAGAATTTATTTTGTTTTTTGTTTTTTTGCTTTTCAAACTTGTTTTCTTCTTCTTCTTTTTTCTAAAGTGAAGATCTAAGAGAGATTTTTGTGAATTTTAGAATTGTAGCTCTCCCCTTTTCTGAAGTAAAAACATGCTTTTATAGCCAGCTGAGTAAGGTTATCCCTCTCCCTAGATAAAACCTCTAATTTCACCCCAATTCCTCACATGTGACCTCCCCTTATCCTCTAGAAGCTTCCTTCATAACAGAATATATCCTTTACATACCAATGACCAAACAACCCTCAATACCCCTGTAATTACAAATCAACTCAGCTATAACCAAACTAAATGAAAACAAACATTGATCCAAAGAGTTCAATTTAACCACTAACTAATTCAATAAGCTACTAAACATTGTTTTTGAAGCACGGACTTAACTATTGAATGCCTACTTAACTCTAATCCAGTCACGACCAGAAGAAGCTACTACAAATAATTAACACAATAAAATCGAAACCAATTTAAACTACCAATTTATTCGAGCGAAATAATTAAACTATCATTCGATCATTCAAACTAATAGAGAATCAGAAAACGAGCAAGCCACTTACTGAAATGACCAAAACATAACATAATACAACCCTAAATTATGGGTTTACTACATTTAAACACAAATAAATCAAATGCTAACAAAAAGAAAACTTACTGAGGCCGGATTAAGACACACTGAACCGCCAATTCAAGCATCAAAGTGATGTAAACATATGTTCTTCACAAGAACACATGAATACATTATCTCGAGGCTCGACTCAAATCTTGGACTCTGGAAAGTGGGAAAAACTCGAGCAATCTAGGTTTAAGGGTGCCGACCGGAAATTTGAAACTCCAAACGTTGTGAGAGAATTCAAGCAATTTTTGTTGGGGATTAAGGATGGGGGAGATCAAGGGAGGGAAATTTGAGCCGATTTGGACAAAGTTGAGACTTGGCTAGAAAGTTTAAAAAGGATATTCGACAAGTTCTGGTGAGATTTGGGAGAATCCATTCACATATTTGTAAAGAAGGTGAAAAGGGGAATCGATGATGTTTTTCTGGTGGTCTTTGGCGTGAGTTGCGTTCGCCGGCGGCAGAGTTCCGGCGAAGCAGACGGTGGTACGAGGAAGATCGTTTCTGTCTTTGATTTTTGGGCAGATGTTATTACACTTTTATTTAATATCCTACAATGGATCTGGATCGTCGATTTAAAGGTGATGAACAGACACGATCGAGATGACACGAAACGGGATCGTTTTGGGGTGTAACGGGGTGGACTTGGTATTAATTTTGGGTTGGGATCCATTTGGGCTGGGGGATTTTAAGAACGCAATTTGCCCAAATTTTGGTCTTTTTTAAGACCACCTTTTCCTCTATTTTTAATTATTTTTCTTGCTTTACTTTTGCATTTATTTTCATTTTATACTTTTTTTATTTTCTGATTTTATTTAAAATGTTGAAATAAAACTCACAATCAGATTAATACTAAAGATTAGTATTCCTAATTAATTCCCTAAAAATGCAACAAACCATTTTTTGTTATTTGCTTTATATTTTGTTCTAAAACAAATTAACCCCCAATTAATATTAAAATTCAATGCAAATGCAAATGTTTTTTTTTTTGTATTTTACATATGAATTAAAATGCACAAATAAAATGCAAGCAATTAATACCAAATTCACAAAATTATAAAAATAAGGAAAAATCATTTTTTTTTTTAATTTTGTGGGAATAATTCATATATATGGCAAAAATCACGTGCTCATACTGGGTAAATATTGTTTATGTACTCATATTACGCTCCTGCACTTAATTGTACAGAATTTGAGGCAGGTGCATCTAGCTACCCAGCCGCCACGCATCCCTGATACTTGATCGAGATTCCACGGTGAGCTGCCCCTTCTAAGTCGTTCAGCAGCATGCCGGAGTCTCTCCTTTTGTTATTACTGCCTACTCTATTCAGGCAATAGGATAGTTGTATTTTGTATACTCTACTAGTTGTCCTAGTACTTGTGACACTAATTCGTAGCTCACTCATTAGTAGACTATCATTTTTGGGTTGTATTTCTATTGTTATGAAATTGTTAATTATCAACTGCTTTAATTAAGTTAACTAAATGTTGGGATTGTTTAATAAAATAATTGAGAACTCACTAGTTGTTTAGGGTTGGCTTGCATAACAACAGTGTTGGACGCCATCACGACCTATAATGGAATTTGGATCGTGACATAGCCACTTTTAAACATTTAAAAAACTAAATTAATCCTTCAACAAATAAATATATGTTAAAAACTTAACATTAAAATTTAAACTTTTCTAATATTTAGATGTTTAAATTAAACTAACTAAATTCTACCATAATTTTGATGTATAAAGTATTATAAATATACGAAGATTCTAATACGAGTTAATATTAGTTTGTTAACCGTTCACAAAATATTTTCATGTCAAATACCACAATGAAAACAACAACAACATGACGCCCCAATCCCAAACTCTGCCTATGTGAGCTCGCTAACATTGTTATATAGTATCAAGCCAACATAAAGGAAGAGGGTTGTGCTAGGTAGTTAGCCAACATAAAACATGGCAGTTCATGATGAATTTGTGCCAGAAAAAATCATAATTATAATTAATAATTTATTTTTGACAGAACTAAAATTTAGAAGTTTGAGGACTTCGATACGGCA
Organism: Nicotiana benthamiana; assembly: GCA_034376525.1. Taxonomy (NCBI): domain Eukaryota; kingdom Viridiplantae; phylum Streptophyta; class Magnoliopsida; order Solanales; family Solanaceae; genus Nicotiana; species Nicotiana benthamiana. The sequence goes on along the minus strand of CM067333.1, from coordinate 27,843,079 downwards.
AGCTTCTTCTTTTATTGAGTTAGTCAAATAGAATTGATAATCATCATTCTCATGATTTTATATTTTTTTTGTTAACTGTTACGGTGTTACTTATATAAATTTATACATAAATTTAAAAATAATGCTTAAGATATTTTTAAAAAAATTTATTTTATTGAGATGAAGCTCAAGCGTAATACGCGCGCGTACTTTAAGAGTAGTTAAATTCATGTCGCGGAGCTTATGGACAAACAGTTGGTAGCAACATGAAAATAGGAAACCATTCCATGTGGCACAAGGCTAGGATTCATGAATTTGATCCGGGGCAAAAAGCAGTAGTCAACCAGCTTGATATTTAGAATGATTTAAATTATATAAAAATTAATAGATTATATTATTTTACATTTTCCATGTAGTTGTAACTTGTGACAAATGACAATAGGCTAATTAATATTTTCATCAAGTTGTCAATTAATTCTGATCATATTAATGTATATGTAATTATCATATATGTTATCTGATTGGGTAGATATTATTTACACTACGGACATATATATAATAAATCCATCCTCCAATCGTCTATAGTTGTGTTTGCACTAGAAGCTTGAGCAAACACCAATTGTGTTCCGGTAAAAAGAGATAAATTTATACAAGACAAACGAAACAATAAGTTGACTATAAATTAACTGACTTTGGCTTAATTCCTGAAAATGGAAAGAAAAAAGCATAGCCATTGTTTTCCTTGCGTGACGCAATTGATTTCTTTCCAAGACAAGTTGATGGATTTGGAATATTAAAGCACATTAAGTGAATATATATGTTTTAAAATGTATATCTAAGTCTACCTTCGCTTTTTTACATACATATTTATGTTTTGACCCTGAAATATTGAGTTCTGCCGAATTCATAAAGTTATAGCTAGATCAGCATTTTTACTAATTTATATTCAGATATTTGCGATCCTTTCTATGATAGTCAGTTTCACTTTTATTCATAAATAAACTAGTTGGAGTCTTGATATGTAGCTTCACTTTCCAATAATTGTATGGGGTCATTGGTAGAAAAGTGTGAAACCTTCAATTGGTACTTCACCCAAGCAAGTCCTCGTACTCAGCTTATTCTTTCCTTAACTTTCTTCATTGCCATCTTTCTCCTACTTGCTTTCCTTTACTTCCGTTTTGCCGTTAGAAGAAATAGCCAACGTTTGGTTGATGATGAAGAGTCAAGAGGCCAAATTAGACATGTTGCTGAATTGGTAATAAGTCCACAAGAATATGTTGGTCTTGATGCCAACATAATCAGTGCTTTGCCTATTTTCATGTTCAAGAAGTTGAATTACATGGAAAGTGAATGCTCAATATGTTTGGGATCCTATGAGGGTCAAGAGATTGTTAAGGTTATGCCTAAATGTCACCATGGATTTCATTCTCCATGCCTTGATGAGTGGCTTGGTAATCGTTCAACTTGTCCCCTTTGTAGATCCTCTATTGATTCTTCTACTAGCATTTTAACTTGTCCGAATCTGCCTAATATTAGAAGGTAAATGAGAAGTAACAGATGTTCACAGGCTGACTTCACCAAAACTAAAATCATATTGATGAAAATAAAGTGTATATACCTTTTGCCACAAGTAAATGGTGGATGAGATGTGTGCTCATGCACTCGCAAATAAAGGGGTTGTCTTTTTCTTTTCATTTTTTCTGTTTCTTCTTTCATTAACTTTGTCTTGAGTCCTAATTAATTGTGTTTGGCTGCTTGGACATGTGGTAGTTTGTTGACTTTGGATAATTAAAGGACACTATATACCTATGTCTTTTTTCCTTGTGATACTAATTGTTTAATTTAAACTTAAAGTTAAAAAATCTAACAATTTATATTTGCTTAACTTAAATTTAAAGTTAAAAAATCTAACAATTTATATTTGTTTAATCTCATCATGAAGGCTTGGGCCTGAATGTAGGACAAAATTAGGACGAGAAACGTAACATTAAAGTAGTAACACGTATGCATGTATCCCTGCTAGAAATCCAGGTTTTAGCGACCACAAAAAGTAACCAATGTTGATTTATTTATGCAAAATTCATTCAAACAGGTTTGGTCGTTATTTTAGTGGTCGCTTTTGTATACCAACCAGAATTGATCGCTAATTACCGACCAAAGTTGGTCGAAAAGGTAAAAGGACCAACTGTGCAATTTAAAGGACATACCGACCAACTTTGACCGGCAATATATTTTACTAATTTAATTTTACCGACCAAAGTTGGTCGGTGTATATAAATTACGTTATATTATTAATTATTAAAAAGTGACCAATGTTGGTCAGTAATTATTGACTTTTTATTTTTTTAATCAAAAGAATTTTTTTAAAATTAAATACCGACCAACTTTGGTCAGTTTTCTAGGTTTTAATTTTGTTATAAAATGCCTGTTTTGGTAGCTACACCTCCTGTCAGCATACCAAAATTCTTAAACGGGCATTTTAAGCCAACAACATCAATTACAACAACAAGAATAAACAGCAACAATAAAAATACAATTCAATAAATACATTAAAACTAACAAATTAAAGTTCAATAGAACTAAATAATCCAAAACCAAGTTATTTCTTATTACAAGTAGTTCAAAACCGGTTCTATTAATCTAGTTCAAAGTATATACAAGTCAAGGAGTATTTTGTACAATATCATCATCACCGTCTGATGAACTTTTATCTAAAAGACGCTGTCGAGAAGGGTCTTGTGGAGGACGTGAAGAACGACTACGGGGAGGACAGGAGAAACGATCACAAGGAGGACGGGAGGAACGCTCATGTTCAAGTCGAGCCTCTGACTCACAAGACTGGGGCAACGGAAAAGCTCCAGTAGATATGAGAGTTATGATCTAAGCTTGCATGCTAAGGAATAGAGCATCTCTAACTCTTTCTCTTTCCTTGGCCGCTTCTAGCTCGGATGTGAGCTTTGTCACAGTCTCACGCATAGAGAAGAGGCTCTCCCCATCAAGTTGTTCGCCTTGCGAGGAAGTCCATATTCCTTGCATTCCACATTTATAGTGATGTAACGTTTTAGTAGGAAGACTGTATACCTTCCCTCGTTTTGGACCGCGAGCGTATTCCATCCATATTCTTTCAGTAGTCTCGTCCGAAGGTTGGGTTGGTTTGCCTGATTCACCACTTGGTTGAGTGCGGATGAACTCCTCCACATTAGTTTGGTAGCGATCCTATACGAAAATTTAAATTGAATTAGCATTTCAAAATTTATATAAAAGTAAATTAAAATACTTATAGAAAAGTGAAAACTTGCATATACAATCAAGGCCCAGTCCTCGACGCACCTTTCTTGATCTGTCGTTTTCTTCTTCTTTACAATATGCGTCTCCTTGAATAGTTCATCATAGATCATTGGATGCCCCAACTTCTTTTCCTGAAAATAAATTACTTTATTTAATAAACAGCATAGATATACTTTAAAAATAAAAATAATTTAAGCAATTACGTACCAATCTTCTTTTTGTTGTCCCTAGGCTGATCGCACCTCCAGTGTGTTCCTTTTTCGATCTTCTCTATGAACTTTGCAGTAAGCCATTTCCTTTGCAAATCATCCCATAAATTTTGAAGTAACCAGTGAGGCTTCTTGTTCTCCTTTCTATCTTAGGAGAAAGTATGCGACAATCGCTCGCGAGCATTGTAATGGAAATTTACAGCCACTTCCGCGCTATAGCGGTGTTTCCATACATACTTGCTGTGTATTTCAAAAATTAAATATTATATGAAAATATTATAAATATAAATTATTAAACTACTTAAAAGAATATTTATACCTTAAATTGATTGAAAATTTGCTCCTTCAGCGAGAATGGAAAATCAGTCCAAGTCGCATAAGGGCCATCATAAAGCTTTGTGATGGCTTTGGTGATTATCCTCATAGTCTTATTACTCGGGATGAACATACAATTTAACAATAAAACCACATCAATATCTTAGTAAAAACTTTACAAAATAATAAACACACAAAAAAATAACTCTTACCCATCACCCTCAGGGACTATGATGATCCTGCCATATATCGATCATAATGCACCTCCTTCCTATCATCAGCATCATTGTCTGAAGCATGTATATCAGATGCATGTGTGGACGGTGTAGGGGTCAGATATACTACCTCGCAGGCGAAGGCCTGAAATAGAAGGAGTCGATGATGAAGATGGTTGTGATCCCTGTGACTGCGACATAGCTGGATTGATTGATAGACTTGTGAAGAACTTAATTAGTATATATAATTTATCATCAAATATATATGTTTGTAAATTGATTCATCGACTTATAACTTACTTAGATGCATCATTGAATATTAAAAATAAAACGTCACACACACACACACACACACACACACACACACACACACACACACACACACACACACACACACACACACACATATATATATATATATATATATATATATATATATATATATATATATATATATATATATATATATATATATATATATATATATATATATATATATATATATATATATATATATATATATATTATTTATATAATATGCTTCGTTATATTACTTTAATTATATATATAGCATGTTATAGTAAATATTAGTGTATTCATCCATTGTATTATAAAAGTGTTAATGGATTACATTTATATTAATTAGATGGTAAATGTAAAAGTAATTTAAATTTTGACCATGTTGACCAAATAACCGGCCAAAGTTGGTTAGTTACTTTTCAGATATTAGAAAAAAAGCGATCAAAGTTGGTCGGTAAATGCTTCCCCTGTATTAATCAACCAACTTTGGTCGGTAATTTTAAATAAGATTTCTTTATATTTTATAAATTATTTTAAACAATAATATAACTATTAAAAAATTTTAACTGGGTTTGGTCGGTAATGTGAAATTTTCTTTGACTACAGAATGCTGACCATCTGGGTCAACCTGTTGACCACTTTACTGACCAACTTTGGTCGATAATTGATATAAATAAATATAAAATATTTTTCCCAACTTGAACAGACCAAATTTGATCGCAAAGTTGTCGTTAAATTTAGATTTTCTAGTAGTGTATATGCCTAAGTTGGATTCTAATTTTGGCCTGAATAGAGGACAAAGTTAGGCTAACACATAATATTAGCATGGTAACATATATGCATGAATATGTCTAATTAGGCTTCTAATTTGGACTTGAATACATGACAAGTTAGGACGAAAGACGTGACATTAGAGTCGTAACATGCATGTATGAATACATATGACTAATGGGGTTCAATGTTGGGCCTGAATGTAGGACAACAAAGCCAGGGCGAGAACCTAATATTAAAGTAGTAACATATATGTATATGCGTAATTTGGACCTGAATAAAGGGCAAAGTTAGAACGAGAAAAGTAACATTAGAGCAATAACATGTATGCATGTATGCCTAATTTCGGTTCTACTTTAGGCTTGAATGCAAGACAAAATAAGGACGAGAAACGTAATATTAGATAAATAATATTGATGCATTTATATGCCTATTCTGGGTTCTAAATGCCTCATCCCATACATGAAAAATACTAGTATGATAATTTACACTTTTCCTTAAAAAATGATAAGGAGGTTAACACCTTGTAATAATTGCGCATCTCGATCAAATCAAAGTGTCCCTAAAGGATGTGAAACCGTTGGCAGTTGGCACTTGACGTTGGCCTTCTAATCCCCTAATTACCAAGGATTACGAGGTTGTAACGGCCCCGTCAATCGTTTTGAGAGTTATAGTTCTGATCCCCTGTTAACTGTGACTTGCCGGGGGGTTTCGTTTTGATTTTTGGAGTAGTTTGGGACACTTAATCCCTAAGCGGAGGCTTAAGTCTTAGGATTTGAAGTTTAGTCGGGACTATGTGAAGACGACTCTGGGATGGAGTTTTGTCGGTTTCGTTAGCTCCTTTGAGTGATTTCGGACTTAGAGGCGTGTCCGGATTTTGTTTTGGAGGTTGATAGCTCATTTAGGCTTGAAATGGCGAAAGTAAAATTTTTGGAAATTTTGACCCATAGTGGGCTTTCTTATATCGGGATGGGAATCCGATTTCGGAAGTCGGAGTAGTTCCATAATATTGAATATGACTTTTGTCCAAAATTTGGGATCAATCAAACATGGTTTGATAGGTTTAGACATCGATTGCAGAAATTTGACGTTTTAAGTTCTTTAAGTTTGAATTGGAGGGTGATTCATGATTTTAGCATTGTTTGATGTGTTTTAAGGGCTCGACTAAGTTCATATGATTTTTAGTACTTGTTGGTATGTTTGATTGAGGTCTGGGAGCCTCGGGTAGTTTTGGGTGCTTAACGGATCAATATTGAAATTTATGTTATTGTTAAAGTCTTCACACGTCTAGAGCATTCGCACTTGCAGTAGGGAGGCCTCAAGTGCGGGACCGCACGTGGGAAAGTTTAAGCACAGAAGCGGATTTGGAGGGAGTGCTCAGGGGTCGCAGGTGCGAGGTGAATTCCGCATCTGCGATGCCCGCAGATCCGCTAGAGAGATCGTGAGAACGGTAAGTGACGGCAGAAGCGGACATGGGTTCGCATGTGCGCACACCCAGGTGCGACCTTTTGATTTTAGAAGCGGACGATGAGTTTTAAATGAAATCTACACCTGTGATGAAAATTCTACAGGTGTAGGACCGCATATGCGGTGGATCCCTCGTGGAAGCAAGATCACTGACAGAAAAAGGGCCAAGTCGAAGGTTTATTCACAATTTCAATGTTGATACTTCAAGAGCTCGGATTGGGCGATTATTTGAGGTATTTTTAGAGAAAGCTTTTGGGTAACGATTCTTAACTCCTTTATGACTATATTTCACTAATCTATAGTTAATTTCATCATATAATTAAGGAATTTAGTTGAGAAATTTGGGGGAAAATGGTAGAAGTTCTTCAAGTAAGATTTTTGTTTTTGGTTGGGATTTTGACATCGGATTTGAGTGATTTTTGTATGAGTGAACTGATAATTGAATGGATATTCATATTTTGTGACTTTTCCTCGATTCCGAGACGTGGAGAGACTTTTTAGAGGCTTTTTTCAATTTCTTGCTTTAGCTTTGATTTCATCAGCTAGATTAGTTTCTTGTAGTTATATTTATGATATGTAATTAATTTTTGTTAGATTTGGGCCATTCGGAGTCAGATATTCGTGGAAAAGGCATTCTTACGGATTGGTTTGAGCTTCCTTATACGCTCTAAAAAGGGGTCATGGACTCCTTTTTTGTTTAGGATCCCCTTTCTACATTCAATTTTTTATTGAGCCTGGTGTGGGCCATGCTATTCAATAATATTGGAAAAATGGCAGCGTAAGGTAACAACTAGTATGGAAAGCTGGTCGCCTTTGGAAGCCTTCGCCGGTAACCAAAGCGTATGCTCTTTTAGGCGGGCTCGCTCTCTTATCATACGGAAGCTTGAAAGCCATATTGGTTCGAGGTAAGTGGCTTACCTAACCTTGTGCGGGGAAACTCTTCTTAGGATTTGGTATTGTTTTGATATGTGAAGTGACGAGTATGTACACGAGCCAATTGTTGTGAAAATTCGATTTCTACTAAGTAATAACCTATCTTTTTCCTATTTGAGTTATATCAGCATGTGTGGTATCCTGTTAGCTTAGAATAATATGTCTACTTGCCTTAATTATTTATCTGAAGTCTTTGCAGCATGTTTTGTGAATTTCCTGCTTTCCTTTTACTTGAACTTAGTCCAAAATGTAGGTTTTCTTGATATAACCGTTATTTTCGTTGTTTGAGCTGCATATTTACTTTGGGACTATGGAAGGTTATTCCAAGCAGATCCCCTGCATATTTACTTTGTGACTACGAAACAGTATTCGGAGAGATCTCCCGGTATATTTACGTTTGAGACTACGTGTGATGACCCAAAAGGTCATTACTTGCTTTTAATTAAAACATGTGCCTTCGAGGCCTTGAAAACCTCATTTAGAGTCACCTCAATTTACGTGCACAGTCTAAATGCGTAGTCAAAAAGCTTAAATATAAAAATCTGTGAAAATAATAAGTTTTAATTATAAAATGAATAAATTTGACTTCGATCAACATCATGGGTAAACGGAGCTGGACCCATAATTCGACGGTCTCAAAGGGTCCATCGAAAAATATGGGACTTGGGCGTATGCCCGGTACAAGTCTTATTTATAATTTAAGTTTTTTCTGTAAAATTTGGTACAAGACAACGTCGTTTGACGTGATTCGGACATAAAATGCAAAAGTTGATGTTTTATGAAGTTTGGAAAAAATTCTTTGTGTTTTGAGGTTAAATTCGTTGTTGGTGAGGTTATTTTGGTGATTTGATTGCACGGGTAAGTTCGTATAAAATTGTATAGTTAGTATGTATGGTTAGGAGCCCCGAGGGCTCGGGAGTATTTCGGGAAGTTTTGAACTTGAGAAAAAGTTGCAGATTTCTGCTGTTAATGCCTAGGGATTTTACCCTTCGCATTCGTGTGGATTTACTCGCGAACGCGTAAGGCAAAAATCCTAGGTGCCCATTTTCTTCTTCGCGAATGTGAAGCTTGTGAGCATGTGATTTTTGCCCTATATATGAATTACTCCAAAAAAATTCAAAATAAAGTAGTTTTTGTTTGTTTGCAACTGTTGTGAATTTTGTGTTGTTTTTCTTGTATTATTGGTAATTGTCTGTGCATGTTTAGTTGTTTAAATAAATAAAAATATAAAAATATATTGCATTTGCATATAAAATTTAAGTTTACAATTAGGAGTAATTAAGTTTATTTTACGAAAATAAAAAATCACAAAAAAATAATGTTCTTTCCATTTTTAGCATTTAATGTCAAATTGTATGATTTTATTTTTATTTTAACTATGTGTGATAATTATTATTAGAAGTTAATTAGTGTTTTAAGTTAATTTGGTTTTATAATTCTAGTTTAGGATTTTAGGTTTTTAACTTTGAAAATTAGTTTAAAAAGAAAAAGAAAACAAAAAATAGAAGGAAATTCGGATTGAGCCGTCTTGAAAAATAAGTTACAGGCCCAAACCAAAGCACCCCTTACCCAACTCAAAACACCCTGGCCCGGCTGCCCCTTAGCCCAAACGGCCCCCCTTTCTTGATTTTCATTTCATTCTCCAATTCCTAACACACACAAAAAAACCTAATCCTCTAATAACTTTTAGCACCCCAAGCTGCCACCCTCGAGACCTACATCTCATCTTCCTTGTGCTCTTGAACCAACCAGCAGCCCAACCACGCCTCTCATCGCACAGCCATCGTCTGAACCTGCCCGTTCGTCGCCCAGCACTAGCCATAAACGACCTCAACCAATCGACCACCCTTTTCCGTCGAGCAGCAGCGAGCATCAACATCTCCAAGCCACTGCTTCTTCAGCTCCACTGCCACACGCCCGACCAGCCGCCATCGTCCACCACCTAACAACCGACGACCAGCTCGTCGCCTAGCTGCCCATCAACTTCACCACCCACGCCCAAACAGCCCTCACTCTAGCAATGTCGACTTCACAAACGACCACCCCCACCCGTTACTGCTTCTTCTTCTCCAAACGGACCCTACCGCTTTGACGTCATTCGGTTGTCATCAAAAGAGAATAGAGGTAAAAAATGAACAAAGTGAGAGATTGACGGAGAAACATATGCTCCAATCTGAGTAACGGGGGTTAGCGAGGCAGTCCGCTTAGGGCTCATGAGGTTTTCTGGACATATTTTGTTCTGTTCGGTGTCAACGGTCGTGGTTCTGGTTTCGGGTTCATTATTCCTGTTTTCTGTCCATGTCTTGATTTATAAGAGAATTTTCAAAGAGTGCGTAAGTCCCTTATTCCTTTTTTTGGATATGTTTTGTTTAAGTAATGTGTTTCACTTTCTCAGTTCTATAATAAATATGTATTATTGATTTAAATTGTTGAATTTGTATTATGTTTGATTCTCAATTAGCAATCCAATATTGAGTTTCAAATGATTAGGAGGCATTTGTTTCCAAAACTGAAGTTGCACTTTGTCCAGTTCGTTTAGTAGTTCAATAGGATTTTGTTCGGAATCATTATTCTTATTTTGATGATATTTGATTTGATCTGAGTTTCTAGCTTGAATTGTTGACTGGTTTTGAATAAGTAATTAGTTATTGAAAGGGGATTGGGGTAGGATAGTAAATTCAGAAGTTTCAGGGGTATTTTGGGATTTAAAAGGATTGAAAATGGCTAGTTTAAGTGGTATGTCCAGTAAGTACTAGTGGACCTTTAAAACAATACATTTGGTTAAGAATGGTGGAGAACAAGACATAATGATGTAAATAAAGGAAAAAGGAGTGGAAAAGTAAAAAGAGGGGGAATAATAATGAAAAACCTAAAAGGTGCACATGGAGAGGGAATATAAAAGCTGGAAAGTAAAAGCAGAAGGGGTAATAATAAAAGTTTTTCCTTTTACAACTGTAAAAGAAAAAAGGAGGGTTGAAAATGGAAAAGGGTTTTGGGTTTAAATATAGAGATGAGCGGAGACATAAAGAAGGACTTGAACTGACAGTAAGAGGGGAGAGTCAAAAAACACATAGAACTAATAAAAGAGTATAGACATTGAGGAGAGACATTAAGAGGGACTTGAATGGGGAGTAAGAGTTTTGAGAGTTAAAAACTTGAGAGTTTTGGTCAGTGTTTGAAGAGGGTCTGGAATCAGTCTAAGAGAGCTTATTGGAGCTATTTTGCATTTGAGTGTTCTGGTCTGGTTGCATTGTGTTTCTGTTGAGGTTGCCTGGGTTTGTCTGTGAAGTTGTTTTGGTCCAAACTATTCCTGTTTTGGTTGACTATTGTTGGTTATTTGTTGTTCGCTGTTTGGTTTACAACTTTTCTGGGTTTTCTTGAGTTTGATTTAGTTGTTGCTGCTTTTATATTACTGTTGTTGGTGCTATCGTGTTACTGCTGTTGATTACTCCTTTTTCCTTCTTCTTGTATTGTTCAAATCTAGGGATTTGTTTCTCTCCTGATATACAGATACTGAATTTGAAGTGGAAATTCAAAGGAGAAACGTTTACCTTGCACTAATGGAACTCTACCTGTTTGGACTGTTATATGTTGATGACTAAGTAATGTAGACGCAATGGTTTAGTGTAGTTTAAATTTGATTTGTATATGATTGAATAAAGTGGACTGAAGTTAACGTATATGTTTGTGCTAATTAGCCTGCACATTGGTGCTAATCACCAATCTTGATGTAAGATGATTTATCCATGTAGTTTAAATGTAGAAAAATCAGAAAAGTTTGAAGCATGAGACAAATGTGAGATTTACATCTTTCACATATAGTGATAAGTAGAAACTGGTTTTCATTTAGGATATAGGCATTAATTTAAAGACATCCTTCTGGCATTTGTTTGCTAATAGAATTTTCAATATCACAGCTTTAAAATCATGGGTGTTTTGAATATTGATCTAGTATAGCTAACTTGAATCAATTGGTTTAATCAGTCGCTTTGCATTCTTGACAAAAATCATTTTTCTAGTATTGACAACCCCAAATGTAGTAGTAATAGTAGAACTAATAATAAAATTAGGACTTCTTCCCTTTCTTTTTGAGATAAAAATATATAGAAAAATCGTAGTTACTTTAGGATGGACCTTTAAATAAAACATGAGACGAGACTCGCCGGATAAAATGTACAAACTACGAGGCCCTCGATAATTGGTTAAAAATAAAACATTTAGAATTTGGGATGGGCCGTTTACTCAATTTCACGGTCCTCCCCAAAGATAATAACGCGCTAGTCAATTTAGGCGTGCTTTCAATAATGTACTTTATTAAACTCGAGTGAACATTTATGTGATCCAAATCAAAATCTCGACGGAGTCGAAATGTGTCGATAACCACGGGTGCTTTGCTGTGACGTTGTTCGAGATGCATTTTTACGACGTTGTAATTCTTGTTAAAAATAATGATAATAAAAAAGGTAAAGAGTTAAAATTTTCACATATGTTCAACATGTAATAAAATCAGATAAATAAGCCGAATATGACAGTTGAGCGACTGTGATAGAATTATGGAACTCGGTAATGCCTAATACCTTCTCCCGGATTAACAGAATTCCTTATCCGAATTTCTGGTTTGCGGACTGTCATACAGAGTCAATTTTTTCCTCGATTTGGAATTCAACGGTAATTTGGGACACCATAAATCTCCCAAGTGGCGACTCTGAATTAAGTAAATAAATCTCATTTCGATTGTCTTTTAATTGGAAAAACTCCCCTTGCACTCCTGCGGGCGCGGTAAAAGGGAGGTGTGACAAAGCTGAAGGGGGATACCCTTCGCGAACGTGTCCCTCCACTCGCGAACGCTTAAGGTTTAGAAGAGGGGTCACCAACTTGTTCCTCGCAAACATGGCCACTGTCCTGCGAATGCGTAGGCTCGAGGAGCCAAAGCTCTGGGAACGCGAGCCTTTTTACGCGAACGCAAAGACCTGGCAGACCTGACTCATCACGAATGCGTTGAGCCTGTCGCGATCGCGAAGGGCATTTTCCCCCAGTGATTTTAAAAGCCAAAAACAGAACACTTTCGGGATTTTCTTAAAACTTCACAAACCTCTTCTTCTCCAAAACTCTTAGGTGATTTTTGAAGTATTTCTTCACTATAATCTCTTGGGTAAGTAATCTTTAACTTGTTGTCTTCATTTTTATCAACACCCATTATATCACTATGCCTAAAACATGTAATTAAGGTAGAAAATTAGGAATTTGAGTAGAATTAAGGATTTTTAATTAATTATAACTTAGACTTCATTTTGGGATCGTACTTGAAAACAAATTATATATTCGGGCTCGTGGGTGAATGGGTGATAGGATTTTGGTTTGAACCTCATGTTTTGACCAAGCAGGCCCTGGGTCGATTTTTGGAAAGAATGATTGAATTGTTATAATTAAACATTGGAATTGGATTGTTTAGCATTTACTGATGTTATTAAGTCAAGGAAAAAGGGCCAGAACTGCCCCTAACGTATTGACTCCAGGTTAAAAATGCCCTCCGTTGACCTATTTTGAAGAAAATGCCCCTACCGTTAAAAATGTGGCATATTTGTGCCCTAAGTCTAACAACCGACTGTACTTATATTTAAAATGGTAGGGGCATTTTTTTCAAAATAGGTTAACGGTAGGGGCATTTTTAAACTGGAGTCAATACATTAGGGGCACAAATATGCCAGAACTTTAACGGTAGGGGCATTTTATTCAAAATAGGTTAACGGAGGGCATTCTTAAACTGACGTCAATACGTTAGGGGCAGTTCTGACCCTTTTCCGTTAAGTCAATTATGTATAGATTCGATTGTGTTGGAGCCAAATTTGAAAGGAAAACGGTGTTTGAGGTTTGCGTGTGCCGTGAAAGTCTGAGGTAAGTGTTTGGTCTAATCTTAGCTTGAGGGATTAGGAGTCGAGTCCTATTTTCTACATGATTATTGTTGAGTACGACGTATAGTCATGGTGACGAGTATCTATAAGTTGGACCGTGAGTTTTATAATGTGATTTTCATGATTTCGTTGAATATTCTATGCTTTAGAAGTGATTTCTGTTTGTTGTGAAAAGTTAAGAAAGTAATTGTGACTTTTGAAAATCGAGGAGCATTGGCTCAATTTATATTGTGAGTTGTGAAAGTAAATGAGTTGATTGAACCCTTTGGAGCATTGTGTCACGCCCCTCCATTTTCTAAGAGGTTATGCCATGCGGACGATGACTAGGCGACATGCAGGCAACGATTTGGCGCACGTATGGCAGCATTTCTCTAGCTAAGTCTAGATCCTTCCAATGGAAGATTCTAGACCCACCTAGACTTCTCTTGTATATTCTACTAAGTGTAGAGATTTGTAGAGATTTGTAGAACTTTCTAGAGCTTTGATCTTAGCCATTGATTAGAATAGATCTTAGCCGTTGATTTGGGACTCTAGCAACTATAAATAGGCTAGAGGCATTTGGCATTTGCATCCAAGAAACATTCAAGCAATCCAATACTTGTATAAAGCTTTCTCTTGTTTAATACAAAGTATTCTTGCAAGCTTCTCTTCTTAGCTTCTCTTAGCTTTGTTGTGGCAATATTTCGGGAAAAGGCTGACTTAGCACACCGCAGGGGCGAATTGTGACTAAGGCCGCACGGAAGATAGCTAGGGAGTTATCCGGTCCGTGACAGTTGGTATCAGAGCAACGCTACGAAAGGGTTCGTGGGTTAGCTGGGCACATTCACGACATGGCTAGCGGCGGTGAGGAGCAAGTTCGCAAGGGTCGCGAGGAGGAGCGCACCGTACCACCACCACATAAGGGAGGTAAATCTCGTGACTATCTTGCTAGTTTTGAAGCTCGGTTAGCTAAACTTGAGATAGCTATGGCGGATACAAAAGAGAGGTTGGATCGCACGGAGCAAACAGTAGAAGAGTACGTCGAGAAGGTCGATACCTCGTTGGACGCTTTCCAAGAGAGGATCTATGCTGCAGGGGCAGAAATAGCCAACGAGAACAGCATGTTTCAAGCCAAGGTGTATCAAGCCTTGTCAGATTTGAGGCAGGACGTTGATGAAGCCAAGTCAAGCCTAGAGGCGTCCAAGGCTGCCGTAGAAGAAACCAAGGCCGACTGGGCAATGTGCAGGAGTGCTTTCATGGCAAAAGAAGCTGCCTCAACATCAACCGTGCAAGTCCGAGACACTGCCCGTGCCATGGACTTGCCAAAGCCAAAGGAATACAACGGAGCTCGAGATGCTGTAACCATAGACAACTACCTTTGGCACATGGAGTGCTACTTCGAGGCGCTCAACTTAACAGGGTTGGCCCAGGTACATACTGCCACTCTACATTTCACCGACATGGCTGCACTTTGGTGGCGAAGAAAACGAGCCGACATGGACAAAGGGCTGGTCGTCATTGACAGTTGGGATGCCCTAAAGAAAGAACTCAAGGCGGAGTTCTACCCAGTGCACGTAAGCCGCGAAGCAAGGGCGAAAATGAGGGACCTCAAGCAGGGCCATTCGATCAAGGAGTACGTCAAGGCATTCTCCAACTTGATGCTACAAATTGACAACATGAGCGACGAGGATCTCTTGTTCAACTTCTTATCCGGGCTTAAACCATGGGCGGTTCAAGAATTAAGACGGTCCAAGGCCGATGACATCTCGACGGCACTCAAGGTTGCTGCCACATTGGAGGAATACTCTAGTGCTGACAAAGGGCATGTCAAGCACCAAGGCGAGTCATCCAAGTCCAAAACTCAAAGGACTTGGCCGGTTACAGGTGGGGGAGCCAAGTACGGAACCCACAAGCCAACAACCCATGTTGACAAAGGAAAACAGGTCAGGGACAACAAAAAGGAGGCCAAACCAAGGGAGGGTTGCTTCCTATGTCAGGGACCTCACTGGGCGAGAGACTGCCCACAGCGGAAAGCCATGAGCGCCATGTTGGAGCAACAGGAGCATGGCAACGAAGCTTCCATGGGATGCCTGAAGCTGCTTAGCGCACTAAACGTTAAGCCCACTCCTCACCAGGCGGGTGATAGAAGTCTCATGTACGTGCAGGGGCACATCAACAACAAGGTCGTCCACATAATGATTGATACGGGCGCCACTCACAATTTCATGACTCCAACCGAGGCGGAACGGTTGGGTCTCAAGGTGACATACTCCAAGGGTTGGCTCAAGACCGTAAATACCCAGGCCAAACCCGTGGATGGCGTAGCAACAGGGACCGAGTTGAGGCTTGGCGACTGGACAGGCAAGGTGGACTTCTCGGTGGCAACAATAGACGATTTCACCATTGTTCTAGGTATGGAATTCCTTCGGCAGTACAATGCAGTTCCGTTCCCTAGATTCAACATGTTGATGATCTTGGAAGGGAAACCATGCATGGTTCCAGCTGTTACCCCTCCCAAGACATCCAAATCTCCTCAACTTAGTGCCATGCAACTGGCCAAGGGAATCAAACGTGGGGAGGAGACATGGTTAGCCGTCCTTCAGCAAGAAGAAAAAGGGGGAGTTGATGGTGATATCCCCGCTTGCATCCAGAACGTGCTGGAAGAATTCAAGGACGTAATGCCACCCGAGTTGCCCCGCAAGCTGCCACCCAGGCGTGGGGTGGATCACAAGATCGAGTTGGAGCCAGGGGCAAAGCCACCAGCCAAAGCACCCTACCGGATGGCGCCACCAGAATTAGAGGAGCTGCGGAGACAGTTGGCGGAATTGTTGGAGATGGGCTTCATCCAACCTTCCAAGGCACCGTATGGTTCACCGGTGTTATTCCAACGCAAGGCGGACGGATCCCAACGTCTTTGCATTGACTATCGGGCCCTCAACAAGGTAACCATCAAAAACAAGTATCCAATCCCTCTCATTGCCGACCTTTTTGATCAATTGGGGAAGGCCAAGTTTTACACAAAGCTTGACCTAAGATCGGGATACTATCAAGTGCGCATAGCCGAAGGGGACGAGGGCAAGACAACCTGTGTCACTCGTTATGGGGCATTTGAATTCTTGGTGATGCCCTTTGGCCTGACAAATGCGCCAGCCACATTTTGCACTCTCATGAATGAAATTCTTCATCCCTACTTGGACCGGTTCGTGGTGGTCTACTTGGACGACATAGTCATATATAGCAACACCATGGAGGAGCATGTAGAACACGTACGGGCCGTTCTCAAGACCTTGCGGGACAATGAGCTTTATGTCAAGAAGGAGAAGTGCTCATTTGCCGAGGAAGAGGTACACTTCCTAGGCCATGTGATCAGAGGCGGCAAACTCATGATGGATACCAAGAAGATTCGGGAGATCGAGGAATGGGAGCCACCGACCAAGGTACCGGAGCTTAGATCTTTCCTTGGTCTTGTGAATTACTATCGGCGCTTTATTACTGGCTATTCAGCCAAGGCGGCACCACTCACTGACCTACTCAAGAAGAAGAAGTCTTGGGAGTGGGACGACAGGTGCCAACATGCTTTCGACATACTGAAGAAGGCCGTAACGGAGGAACCAGTGTTGGCACTACCGGATTGCACCAAGGCGTATGAGGTGCATACTGATGCCTCTGACTTTGCCATAGGAGGCGTGCTTATGCAAGAGGGGCATCCAATTGCGTATGAAAGTCGCAAGCTTAATGACACTGAGAGGCGTTATACAGTGCAAGAGAAGAAGATGACGGCAGTGGTGCATTGCTTGCGAGTTTGGCGACATTACTTGCTCGGGGCCAAGTTCGTGGTGCGGACAGACAATGTGGCGACGAGTTACTTCCAGACACAGAAGAAACTAAGCCCCAAGCAAGCAAGGTGGCAAGATTTCCTGGCCAAGTTCGACTACGTGATGGAGCACAAACCGGGCAAGGCCAACTTTGTGGCGGATGCGCTTAGCCGAAAAGCAGAACTGGCGGCAATGTCAAGAGTCCAGGTGGAGCTCTTGGACCTTATCAAGGAAGGCATGGCGCATGATCCTTTAGCCAAGCAGCTGGTGCAGATGGCTAAAGAGGGTAAAACCAAGCAATTCTGGGCAGAAGGCGACCTATTGCGCACCAAGGGGCAGCGGATTTATGTACCCAAATGGGAGAGGTTGCGCAAAAGCATCATTAAGGAGTGCCATGACACCCGCTGGGCAGGTCATCCAGGTCAAAAACGCACTCAAGCTTTGATAGAGGCTAACTACTATTGGCCTCGCATGCGGGACGACATAGAGTTATACGTCAAGACTTGTCTTGTATGCCAGCAAGACAAGGTGGAGCAACGGGCACCCGCAGGACTTCTGGAGCCTTTACCCATTCCGCAGCGTCCATGGGAAAGCGTCAGCATGGACTTTATCTCTGCTTTGCCCATATCCGATGGCAAAGGTAGCATCATGGTCGTGGTGGATCGGTTTTCGAAATATGCATCCTTCATGGCGGCTACGAAGGATTGCACAGCACAGGAGGCAGCTCAACTATTTTTCCAAGGCGTGGTGAAGTATTGGGGCTTGCCACAAGTTATCATTAGTGATCGAGACCCCCGCTTCACAGGCAAGTTTTGGACGGAGTTATTCCGCTTGATGGGGTCTGATTTGCACTTTTCAACCAGCTTCCATCCACAAACAGACGGACAGACGGAGCGGGCAAATGCACTCTTGGAGCTATACTTAAGGCACTATGTAAGTGCCAACCAGCGAGATTGGGCCAAGCTGCTTGATGTTGCCCAATTCTCTTATAATTTGCAACGGAGTGAGGCTACTGGCAAGAGCCCATTCGAGCTTGCAACTGGACAACAACCCTCGACACCGCATGGACTTGTTAACAAATATACGGGGGAGAGTCTAGCGGCGTTCAAGACGGCGAAGACTTGGCATGAGCAAACGGACCTAGCTCGTGCATACCTTGACAAGGCCTCCAAGAAGATGAAGAAATGGGCCGACAAGAAGAGGAGGCACTTGGAGTTCAACGTAGGGGACTTGGTCATGCTAAAACTCAACGCCGAACAACAAAAGAGGCTACGGAAGTTGCATAAGGGACTAATTCAGCGCTACGAAGGACCACTCCCCGTCCTTGCCAAGGTGGGCAAGGCTTCTTATCGGGTGGAGCTGCCACCCAAACTTAAGCTACATCCGGTCTTCCATGTGAGTTGTCTGAAGCCGTACCATGCAGACATGGAAGACCCTTCACGGAACGAATCACATCGGGCACCTCCAGCCATTACCACATCATTCGACAAGGAAATTGAAAGTATCATGGCTGACCGGGTGATTCGGCGTCGGTTCAGGGAACCATTGCATGAATATCTTATCAAATGGAAGGGACTACCGGAAAGCGAGGCAAGCTGGGAGCCAAAAGAGGCGCTTTGGCAATTTGAAGATCAGATACGGGCCTTCCACGAAGAGTCGACGAGGGCGTCGACGCAATAGGTGGGGGAGGTTGTCACGCCCCTCCATTTTCTAAGAGGTTATGCCATGCGGACGATGACTAGGCGACATGCAGGCAACGATTTGGCGCACGTATGGCAGCATTTCTCTAGCTAAGTCTAGATCCTTCCAATGGAAGATTCTAGACCCACCTAGACTTCTCTTGTATATTCTACTAAGTGTAGAGATTTGTAGAGATTTGTAGAACTTTCTAGAGCTTTGATCTTAGCCATTGATTAGAATAGATCTTAGCCGTTGATTTGGGACTCTAGCAACTATAAATAGGCTAGAGGCATTTGGCATTTGCATCCAAGAAACATTCAAGCAATCCAATACTTGTATAAAGCTTTCTCTTGTTTAACACAAAGTATTCTTGCAAGCTTCTCTTCTTAGCTTCTCTTAGCTTTGTTGTGGTAATATTTCGGGAAAAGGCTGACTTAGCACACCGCAGGGGCGAATTGTGACTAAGGCCGCACGGAAGATAGCTAGGGAGTTATCCGGTCCGTGACAATTGGCTCAACTGGTAAAGTGAGCTGTGAAGTAAAAGTGAAAAAGAGAAAAAGTTATTATATTGTTCCCTTGTCGGGATATTATTGCTTTATTAATTATCTCCCTTGCCGGGAATGTTATTATTGTTGATGTTGTTCCCTTGCCAGGATTTAATTGTTTAATTATTGTTCCCTTGCAGGGATTCCTATTATAATCGTGTTTATCACCTCTCCCCATTATTTGTGATTGTTGTTTGGGTGAGGAAGAGTGTTAAAGGACGAAGGGTGATGTATGTATTGTTTGTTTTGTGAGGAAAGAGTATAAAGAACGAAGGGTGATGCCGTGTATGATTGTGAGGAAAGAGTATAAATTATGAAGGGTCATGTCATGCCGCACGATGTACCATTCTGTACTGATTCTATTGATTATTTAGTGAGGAAAGAGAGTCAAAGTATGAAGGTTGATGCAACACATTTCTATTATATATCTGCCTTGGTGAGGACGACAGTAAAAGCACGAAGGGTGATGTCATGCATTTATTGATTTCTGATTTCCTTATTAGTATCCGAGTTATGTTGTTTTTTTCCTTACTTGATGTCTTTCTTTTCATAACTGTTATCTCCCACACAACATGTTTCCCCTTCCCACATTGACTAGTTATTTCTGTATTTTTTTCTGTTGCATATAATTAAACTGCACAGGTTAATTTGGTAGTCTGGTCTTAGCCTCGTCACTACTTAGCCGAGGTTAGGCTAGGCACTTACCAGCACATGGGGTCTGTTGTGCTGATACTACACTCTGCACTGTGTGCAGATCCAGGAGCAACTTTCGGACAGTAGTTCGAGTGCTTCCTTCAGTCTACCCGGAGACCCAAGGTAGACCTATAGGCGTCTGCAGGCCCTGGCGTCTCCCTCTATCTCTATTTCCTGATTCCTTCATCTTTTGTTTAGAAACAGTGTATTGTTGTTTCTTCATACCTTGTATGTAGTAATTTTAGATATTCTATGATACTTTGACACTAGATTTTAGGTATTTGAGGATTTAAAAGTTGTAATAGACGTTGATTTTAGATATTTCTTCGTTATCTTCCGCTTAATTATTCAAAAATTTCGTTGTTTTCATGTTATTGCTTGTATCTGTTAAAAAGAAGTAATTTGGTAATAAATAGGTAGTTAAGGGTTGGCTTGCCTAGATCTCATTAGTAGGCGCCATCACAACTTCCGAGGATGAAAAATCCGGGTCGTGATACTATGAGACTGTATCTCAGAAGATTCTCTATTGTTATCTCTGTATACTGAGCTATTACCATTCTATGATTTCATTCTTGTTAAATTTTGGTCTTTATATTACTTCGATATTTTATTGTCTTATTTTTATTATATTTACACCAGTAGGACCCTGGCCTGACCTCATAACTACTCGATCGAGGTTAGGCTTGGTACTTACTGGGTACTATTGTGGTATACTCATGCCCTTTCCTGCACATATTTTGTTGAAACACGTTCTCAAGGCACTAAACTAAACGTGTGTTCATATTTGTAGGTTTTGATAAATGACAAACGACGCGCAATTGACATATGACGAGGTCCAAGCACATGCGCGCAAATGTCACGTAACGAAGTTCAAGCACAAGACAAACAAAGATCAAGATTAAACAAAGTTATACATGAGTCGCTCTTTAATTGTGATCTTGATCCGACAATTTAACTCAAGACTTGGCTTCTCTCGTAAAAACATTTTTATCAAATCATGCATATTTAATTTAGAGCAAAATGATTTTAAATCATGCATATTTATTTAGCAAAATGATTTTCAAACATGCCTCTAAAATCTGGACAAAGATAATCGATTATGTACTTATGATAATCGATTATGTTAAGGCAATCTGCATGACAATCGATTGTGTACCTTATGACAATCGATTGTGTTGAGACAGTGTCCATCAGATTTTTCAAAGCTACAAAATAATGGATTGTGAACCTTATGACAATCGATTGTGTTGAGGCAGTGTCTATCAGATATTTCAAAGATACAAAATAATCGATTGTGAACCTTATGACAATCGATTGTGTTGAGGCAGTGTCTATTAGATTTTTCAAGACTGAAAAATAATCGATTGTCCATATAGCATAATCGATTATGTAAATGACCGTTGCCAAAATATTTTCAAACTCCGTCAGATAATCGATTATAGGATTTTAATAATCGTTGTTTGAAGTAAAATCTGAAAAAGATTTTTTGAACGTTGCCAAGTAATCGATTGTATATTTCTGATAATCGATTGTTTTAAGTAAAATCTGGAAATGATTTTTTGAACGTTTCCTGTAATCGATTATACGTCTTAGATAATCGATTATGCTGCGTAAAATCTGGGAATGATTTTTGGAACGATTGGAAAACAATCGATTGTGCCAATTAGACAATCGATTGTCGTAGCCCAAAATCAGCAATTCTTAATTAGCAATTAGGCAACGGTTATGCATGTTTTTGACACTATAAATACATCTTCAAATCAGTCTTCTAAACACAACAACTGATCATATTATTGCTAAAGCTTGCATACTCTCTTATTCATCATTTTCTATTCATTACATAAGTTTTTGAGAGCCAAATTCTTGACGAAAGTTGTTGCGTTCTTTAGCGTATTTATTTTACTAATATCTACTCTTAAGGAGAGTCTTGTTTTGAGTGCAAAGTGTTTTTATACACTTGAAGGGAAGTGTTAATCCCTTGTATTGTAAGAAGGAACGTTGTGATTCTTTTGGTTGAAGTCTTGAAGTGTTGTATCTTCGAGCAAAGGTTGTTGAGGCTTGTGTGACTCAAGTTCTCAGTTTGTAATGGTTTGTTAAGCACCCGTAAGCTTAACGAAGTTAGTGGAAATCTCGAGAGAGTCTCTCGGGGACTGGACTAGCCACGGGTTGTGGTGAACCAGGATAACATCGGTGCGTTCGTTTTATCGCACTTATTTCATTCCTGCAATTTTTAAATTCCGCAAGTTTACGCTGTTTTTTATTATAACGCTATTCAACCCCCCCCCCCCCCAGCGTTAAGCGTATATTCTAACAATTGGTATCAGAGCCCAACTCTCTGAAAAACTTAACCGTTTGAGAGAAACAATCCATGGCTTCTACTCGTGATTCTTTTGCAGGAATAGGTGAAGGACAATGCTCCACCCGACCACCACTATTCGATGGCACAAACTATATGTACTGGAAGGAGAGGATGAGAATATTCATTCAATCGAATAATTTTCATCTGTGGAAGGTTATAATGAAGGGAGAACAAATTCCAACCAAAAAGGTTGAAAATGAATGGGTTCCAAAATCCGAAGATGAATACGATGCGGATGATATCCGAAAAGTGCAGAACAATGCTAAAGCCATCAACTTATTATATTGTGCTGTAAACGCTGATGATTACAGAAAAATATCATGTTGCACAACGGCGAAGCAAATGTGGGATAAGCTGGAAATCACGTACGAAGGTACGGACCAGGTAAGAGAGGCTAAAGTTGATTTTCTAACCCATGCATATGAACTGTTTCACATGAAGGAAGGCGAAAGGGTCGATGACATGTTCGAACGATTTTCAAAAATCGTTAATGACTTACATGCTCTTAAGAAGACCTTCACGGATAAGGAACTTGTCCGAAAAATTCTCCGAAGTCTCACTCCGGAATGGCGCTCCAAGGCCGACGCGATTCAAGAGTCTATTGGCATTTCAAATGTCACCATCGATGGACTAAGAGGTAATCTTAAAACTTATGAATCTACTATACTTAACCCTCTTGTTAATGATCAAAGGAAACAAAGAATCGCCCTCAAGGCAAGCACAAGCCAACCTCAAAATAACGAGGACGGAGATAACGAGTTCGGACTCGTTATTAAGAGATTTCAAAAGTTCATGCGAAAAGAGTATGAAAGAAAAGGCAAACAATAAGGAGATCAAGTAAAGTGCTATGGGTGCGGAGAAATCGGGCACATTAAATCAAATTGCCCAAATGTCAAAAAGGAGAAGAAATCCTTCAAGGAACAACGAGCATACATATCTTGGGGAGGCGACTCCGGAGACGAGTCGAGTGAGGAAGAAGAAGACGAAACCGCAAATCTTTGTCTCATGGCTCACGAAAACAATCAAGAAGAGGTATGTCAAATTTCTTCCAAAAACTTATATTCTCTTGAGGAAATGCAAAATGCCTTTGATGAGTTGTATAGTGAATTCATTAAAGCTTCCAAAACTTTTAAAAACATTAAGGAAAATGCTTCTTTGAAAGAAAAAGATTTTGAAAAACAACTCTCTTTGAAAGAAAAGGATTTGGAAAAACTGATTTTGGAAAATGAGAAGTTGAAAGAAGAAAACAATTTTTTCGGCAAAAGAAGCGCCGACAAACCCGAGAGTTCTAGTAAAAATCGTACTTCTTGCATGCATCTAAAAGATGAGGTAGAAAGACTTATGGGCACCTTTGATAAGTTCAATTCTTCTCATAAAAATTTGAATGAAGTTCTTGTTAATTTGAAATCGACCAAACATGGGATAGGTTTTAAAAACGAGCCTAAAGAAAAAGTTGAAGCCAAACCCCAACCACCTAAGGCTCAACCTAGGACAAATAAAACAAATGTTCATCCTAGAGATAACAATCCTAGAACCAACATGCATGCTAGACCAAACACTAGAAGAAACTTTGAACATTTTAGGACACCTAGAAATGGCCTTCAACCTAGAAATAACTATTCTAGAAATGATGCATATCCTAGACCAAACACTAGAAGAAACGTTGAACATTTTAGGACACCTAGAAATGGCTTTCAACCTAGAAATAACTATTCTAGAAATGCTGCATATCCTAGAACAAATAGTAGGAGAAATGATTTTCATGAAATGCGCAATAGTCATATTGTCAAAAAAAGAGTAAACAAATTTCGTCCGTCCAACTACTATCAACCTAGACGGATGCATAATCCTAATGTCATTTGTCATTATTGCAATCGAATTGGACATATTGCTCCTTCTTGCTTCACTAGACATAGACACTTAACTTCATGTCAAGCACAACAGCATGTTACACCTAACTCTCAAGGACCCAAAACAGCTTGGGTACCAAAGACTCATTAATTTGTCTTGTAGGTATGTTTGAAGGGATCAAGTGTACTTTGGTACCTTGATAGTGGATGCTCCAAACACATGACCGGAGACGAATCCAAGTTCCTTCAACTAGAACACAAGGAAGGAGGAAGCATTATTTTTGGAGATAACAACAAGGGAAAAATTATCGGCATCGGTCGGTAAGGATGAACCTTCTTCCATTAAGCATATATTGCTAGTTAAAGGTCTAAAACATAATCTCTTGAGCATAAGTCAATTATGTGACAAGGGAAATCTTATTTTATTTGATTCGGATGAATACTTAGTTTTTCGCCGTAGCAATTTTAAAATTATCCTTCGTGGTTTTAGAATGGATAACATCTATATGGTTGATCTCGAAAATTCTTCATCTGAGTATGTGAATTGTCTTATGAGCAAAGAAGATGATATGTGGTTATGGCATCGTAGAGTAGCTCACATCAACATGCATCTTTTAAACAAATTGGTTTCACAAAATTTAGTTATTGGTCTTCAAAATTTGAAATTTGAAAAAGACTCCATTTGCGATTCTTGTCAAAAAGGGAAGCAAACAAAAGCATCTTTTAAATCGAAAAATATTGTTTCAACTACTAGACCATTGCAACTTCTTCACATGGACCTTTTTGGACCATCTCGCATTGAAAGTCTTGGTAGAAATCGTTATGCTTTTGTTATTGTTGATGATTATTCTAGATTTACATGGACACTATTTCTTGCTCATAAAAGTGAAGCTTTTCATAATTTTAAATGTTTTCTTAAACGTGTTCAAAATGAAAAGGACACAACCGTCACTTCAATAAGAAGTGATCATGGGGGAGAGTTCGATCACAATCTCTTCGCGGATTTTTGTGACGAACTCGGTATCGAGCACACCTTCTCTACTCCACGCACACCACAACAAAATGGAGTGGTGGAAAGGAAAAATAGGTGTCTCGAAGAGATGGCTAGAACCATGCTCGATGAGGCTAAGATTCCCGAACATTTTTGGGCGGATGCCGTGAGTACCGCATGCTACGTTTTAAACAGAGTAGTCATAAGGCCAATACTCATGAAGACTCCCAATGAACTCTACAAGGGAAGGAAACCAAATATCTCACATCTTAGAGTATTCGGTTGTAAATGTTTTATTCATAACAATGCTAAAGATAATTTGGGAAAGTTTGATGCCAAATCCGATGAAGGAATTTTTATTGGTTATTCTTCACGTAGCAAAGCATACAGAGTGTTCAATAATAGAACCGAAACTGTGGAGGAATCCCCTCATATTGTGTTTTCCGAAAATAATGCTCGCTTGGCGAGAAAGGATTCTGGTTTTGAACTTGCAGGTAGTTTAAACTCAATGAGTCCTCAAGACAAAGTACAAGAGGAAACTCCTAAGGAAATACAAGATGAAATCTTGGAACAATTATCGGAGAAAGCGCCACAACTGGAAAAAGAAACGAAACTGCCTAACGCGTGGAGGACAATCAAAGACCATCCTCTCGAACAGGTAATTGGCGACATTGAACAACAGGTAAGTACTCGAAACACTCTTAAGAACACCTTAGGACATACTGCTTTCGTTTCTCAAATTGAACCTTCAACCATCTCCGAAGCAATTAGGGATGAATTTTGGACCTTGGCAATGCAAGAGGAGCTTAACCAATTCAAATGAAATGACGTTTGGGATTTGGTGCCAAGACCCGAAAATCATACCATAATTGGTACGAAATGGGTTTTTCGAAACAAACTAGATGAAAATGGCGTAATCACTAGAAACAAAGCTAGGCTTGTAGCAAAAGGCTATAATCAAGAAGAGGCAATTGACTATGAAGAAACATATGCACCCGTAGCAAGGTTAGAAGCTATTCGTTTATTGCTTGCTTTTGCCTCTTCTATGAATTTCAATTTATATCAAATGGATGTAAAAAAAGTGCTTTTCTAAATGGTGTTATTCAAGAAGAAGTTTATGTAGAACAACCCCCGGGCTTTGAAGATTTTAAATCTCCCAATCATGTTTTCAAACTTAAAAAGGCGCTTTATGGTCTCAAACAAGCTCCCCGAGCTTGGTATGAACAATTGAGCAAATTTCTTTTGGAAAATGAATTCATTAGGGGGAAAGTTGACACCACTCTATTTGTTAAGCATAAAAACAATGATATTTTATTAGTTCAAATCTATGTGGATGATATTATTTTTGGTGCTACTAACAATGCTTTGTGCAAGGAATTTTCTGATTTAATGACAAGCGAATTTGAAATGTCTATAATGGGTGAGCTAACCTTCTTTTTGGGACTGCAAGTAAAGCAAATGAAAGAAGGAACCTTCATTTGTCAAGCTAAATATTGCAAAGAATTGCTAAAATGATTTGAAATGAGCAACGCAAAAGCAATGGCCACTCCCATGAGCACATCCGACCATCTAGACAAAGACGAGAAAGGTAAGGAAGTCGACACCAAGAAGTATCGAGGTATGATTGGATCTCTCCTTTATCTTACTGCTAGTAGACCGGACTTCATGTTTAGCGTGTGCTTATGCGCTCGTTATCAATCATGTCCTAAGGAGTCTCACCTAACTGCGCTGAAACGGATATTGAAGTATCTTGTTGGTACTGTAAAAGTGGGTCTATGGTACCCCAAAGGTTCTTCATGCCAACTTGTTGGCTATTCCGATTCCGATTTCGCTTGATGCAAATTGGACCGCAAGAGCACTAGTGGCACTTGCCATTTGCTCGGTAGCTCTCTAGTTTCTTGGTTTAGCAAGAAACAAGTAAGTGTTGCGTTGTCCACAACCGAGGCTGAATATGTAGCCGCGAGGAGTTGTTGCGCTCAAATTCTTTGGATGAAACAGCAACTCTTGGACTATGACCTAAGTATCGATCATATCTCTCTTAGATATGATAATACTAGCGCCATATGCTTGACGAAGAACCCCGTTCTTCATTCAAGAACAAAACACATTGAAATTAGGCATCATTTTATAAGAGATCACGTTCTCAAAGGTGATGTCGAAATTGAATTTGTTGAAACCAAAGATTAATTGGCCGACATCTTCACAAAACCTTTAGAGAAAGAGTCCTTCTTCCGAATTCGTAGTGAACTCGGGATTCTTGACTCCACAATGATCTAATTCATGCATTGCATTTTCCCTTTCACATGATTACTAACTTGAGCGTCGGAGGCGTCTAACGTATTTTTGCAGGTATCGCCCTAAAAGCAGGGGGAATTATAAAGACTGGTGCAGAATAATCGATTCCTCTTTAGAATAATCGATTTCTCTTTAGTATATAATCGATTATAAAGTATCAATAATCGATTATGTTGACATTATTTGCTTTATTATCCCTGTTATGAAGTTGAAATTTTTGATTAATCAATAAACAAGTTATTTACCAATTTTTTTTGCTAATGTCAAAAGGGGGAAGAATAAGGGCTATGCACTTAATACTTATTGGCACAATTGAAGGGGAATTCATATGTTGAGGGGGAACTAATTGCATATATACTTGTCTTGGATCGTCATTATGAATTACCAAATATGCATATCCCGATTAAGGTTTGCCATTATCAAAAGGGGGAAATTGTTGAAACACGTTCTCAAGGCACTAAACTAAACGTGTGTTCATATTTGTAGGTTTTGATAAATGACAAACGACGCGCAATTGACATATGACGAGGTCCAAGCACAAGCGCGCAAATGTCACGTAACGAAGTTCAAGCACAAGACAAACAAAGATCAAGATTAAACAAAGTTATACATGAGTCACTCTTTAATTGTGATCTTGATCCGACAATTTAACTCAAGACTTGGCTTCTCTCATAAAAACATTTTTATCAAATCATGCATATTTAATTTAAAGCAAAATGATTTTAAGTCATGCATATTTATTTTAGCAAAATGATTTTTAAACATGCCTCTAAAATCTGGACAAAGATAATCGATTATGTACTTATGATAATCGATTATGTTAAGGCAATCTGCATGACAATCGATTGTGTACCTTATGACAATCGATTGTGTTGAGACAGTGTCCATCAGATTTTTCAAAGCTACAAAATAATCGATTGTGAACCTTATGACAATCGATTGTGTTGAGGCAGTGTCTATCAGATTTTTCAAAGATACAAAATAATCGATTGTGAACCTTATGACAATCGATTGTGTTGAGGCAGTGTCTATTAGATTTTTCAAGACTGAAAAATAATCGATTGTCCATATAGCATAAGCGATTATGTAAATGACCGTTGCCAAAATATTTTTAAACTCCGTCAGATAATCGATTATAGGATTTTAATAATCGATTGTTTGAAGTAAAATCTGAAAAAGATTTTTTGAACGTTGCCAAGTAATCGATTGTATATTTCTGATAATCGATTGTTTTAAGTAAAATCTGGAAATGATTTTTTGAACGTTTCCTGTAATCGATTATACGTCTTAGATAATCGATTATGCTGCGTAAAATCTGGGAATGATTTTTGGAACGATTGGAAAACAATCGATTGTGCCAATTAGACAATCGATTGTCGTAGCACAAAATCAGCAATTCTTAATTGGCAATTAGGCAACGGTTATGCATGTTTTTGACACTATGAATACATCTTCAAATCAGTCTTCTAAACACAACAATTGATCATATTATTGCTAAAGCTTGCATACTCTCTTATTCATCATTTTCTATTCATTACATAAGTTTTTGAGAGCCAAATTCTTGACGAAAGTTGTTGCGTTCTTGAGCGTATTTATTTTACGCATATCTACTCTTAAGGAGAGTCTTGTTTTGAGTGCAAAGTGTTTTTATACACTTGAAGGGAAGTGTTAATCCCTTGTATTGTAAGAAGGAACGTTGTGATTCCTTTGGTTGAAGTCTTGAAGTGTTGTATCTTCGAGCAAAGGTTGTTGAGGCTTGTGTGACTCAAGTTCTCAGTTTGCAACGGTTTGTTAAGCACCCGTAAGCTTAACGAAGTTAGTGGAAATCTCGAGAGAGTCTCTCGGGGACTGGACTAGCCACGGGTTGTGGTGAACCAGGATAACATCGGTGCATTCGTTCCTTATTATTTACTTATCGCACTTATTTCATTCCTGCAATTTTTAAATTCCGCAAGTTTACACTGTTTTTTATTATAACGCTATTCACCCCCCCTCTAGCGTTAAGCGTATATTCTAACATATTTCTCGTGTGCAGATCTAGGTACCTCCTACCAGCCTCGTTTTTAGTTGCACAGTTGCTTCCATTCCAGAGACTTTAAGGTACATCTGTCGCGTCCCCATACCTCGGAATCCCCTTCTATCCTTTCTGATGCTGCTTCCCTTTTTTTATTCTAGTGCAGATGTATAGAACAGTTAGAGATTCGTAGAAGCTTGTGACTTACAGTGTTTCGAGTCTTGGGAGAGTTGTGTATATTTAGAGAGTGATTATTATATATGTTGAATTGCATCGCAAATGTTTCATTTAAATTATCGATTTTTGATAGTCGTTAATTTTTATGTTTTTCATTTCTTTTCCGCAAATGTTAAGCTTACCTAGCCGTAGAGACTAGGTACCGTCACGACAATTCATGGATGGAGAATATGGGTCATGACGAAGGTAAATATATATTCGTCAATATTAGCTTGGACCCTTGGGCCAGGCCAGCCCGTGATTTAGTAGGCTTGGGCTAGAATTTTTGGAGACCATTTTAAAATGAGGTTTTTAACCCCGACCCAAGTAAGCCCATGGCCCGTGAGGCTTGACTGAGGCTGGGTTGGATCAGCCCGTGGGCCTAATAAAAATATTTATTTAAAATATATAAAATATAAAAAGTATACTACTTCTAACAATGGAAAGTCAAAATTGAATGTTTACTTAGATGAACCAGATTGATCCTGAGAAGTTTCGAGAGATGGATGTTGCCATGTATTGGAAGGACCATTCTAGAAAATATACCGATCTTTCAGTGACAATGCGTGATGTACATAGTATTCCTATTACCACTATAGCATCGGAATAAGCATTTAACATTGGTGGGCATGTTCTGACAAAGTACAGAAGTTCCATCCATCATGAAAATGTCCAAACACTTGTTACTACTCGCAATTGGTTGCACAGCTTTTTCAAAACTCAAACTGGTAATATTTTTAATGTGAATTTGAATATTATTAGTTCTTAAAATTAACTTATTCTTAATATTTAACTATTAGTATTGCATATAATTGTAGACGCGTAGATGAAAGTGAAGATGTTAAGGCAACCTTATTATAAGCGGATTCAAATGTTTTTTATGAAGATAATCTGTTGGATATCACATAAGCGTCATTGACATTCTCTTGAATAGTTTGTTTTAAGGTTTGGTTTTTAATGGATGAAATATTGTCTTGTCTTTTACTTTTTTATTATTTATTGTGATATATTGGAACAGTATAAAAAGCAATTAACTTTTGCGAAAATTTTCAAATAAGATATTTTTAACTTTTAAATATTTATCTTTTTTGGGTTAGAACATAAAGAATAAATATATATTATATAAAAACTAATGGGCCGAACCGTGGGGTGGGGTGGGCTGGGAGGGGCTAACCATTATAAAATCCATCAAAATAGTGAGCTGGATTAGTCTAGTCCGCCAATTGCTAAAGTCTATATAAGCTAAATTGGGCTAACCTGGCTCGGTCCATATTGACAGCTCCAGGTAACTATCTCAATCAAATCATTTACCTTCCTTGTTCCAGTAGAAATCTATCTATCTTGGTATACTTTATGTCGCCCACGTCATCATTCAAACTGTGATTAGATCTTCAAACTTGGGAGTGAAAACACAAGTGTGGCACGTACCTTCGTTCTTGAAAGACTTTATTAATAATAGCATCTTAACTTTCTTTGTAATGAAGAGGAAAGAAAACGTTGTAATTTATCAAGGGTAAAGCTCTCTTGACTGCCTAGCTCATTGATTTTTAACGGTTAAGTTACACATCACCTTGAAAAGAGTTGGTATTGAAATTTTGACCTTTGTGTGATGATCCGCCATGTCATCATGCCACATAGGCTCCATTTGGAATTTATTAAGGCCACGGGGAAGCTTACATAAGAAGAAGGCTAGTATTTCTAAGAAGATTCTAGAGAAGTATGGATATTTTCTTAGGAAGAACCTAGATCCTTATGGATTTGTAAGGAAAGTCCTTGGAATCTTCTAGGCTAGTAGAGAATTCTAGAGAAGGCCATTATCTTGGAAATAACAAGGACTTTTATAATAATTAATATTTACACACTAGCTCCTAGGAGACTAGTATATAAAGGGGGCCATTCATTTGTAACTCATCAAGCAAACATTTCAAGTTCTCTATAATACAAAGCTTTCTTTAGAAATTCTCTTGTGTTCTTTCTTACATACTCTTAGCGATCTTGAGTGTAGTAGGGATGACTTGGCATAGCAAGAACGTGAGCAAGTTGTCAAGTGTCGCACGTGTACTTAGTTAAGAACTAAGGACATGACAACGTGGTATCAGAGCAAAGGTTCCAACTAAGGGGATGGCGAACGACAGAGAAATTAGCGCTGCCAACACCCAAGCCAACGTCATCCAGGATGCTGCTGGCAAGAGCGGCCGTAGCAAAAAGAGGAATGTCACCAACAAGAACCAAAAGGTGACACCTGAGGTTGTGTCAAACGAGGGATTACATCCCAAGACCATTTGCCACTGAGGCGAGCGAGGATGAAGTGGAGGTCCTTCCAGAGGACGTCTCGCTTGGTAAAAAGTGGTGATGAAGATAAACGCGGGGATGGACGTCGTGGAGATCTTTGGCCAACGCTTGGGGAAGGTGGAAGGCACCCTTAGTGTTCTTGAGGGGCACACTCTTGAAGAGATTGAGAGTATCTGAAATGACCTGGAGGGACGAACATAGACCGAGATGGAACTAAGGCAAACCATCACTGCCTTAGAGTGCAAACTCATGGAGGCTTTGAGTACTATCGATGCTACGAAGGCAAAGATAGATTCACTCGAGGAGCATGTCAATGCTAGTAGGACTGAGGCAGCTAGCAATGTTATGGTGACATGGGAGGCCAAGATCAAGGCTCCCAAACCCCCAGTGTTCAAAGGTGTTCGTGATGCACAAGAAGTGAAAACTTCCTTTGGCACTTGGAGAATTACTTCAGGCACGGCAAAGTTAGGGACGACGAGGCCAAGATCAACACTACGGTATTGTACCTCTTAGAGACTGCCATGCTATGGTGGAGAAGGAAGACGGCCGTCGTGGATAAAGGTCTATGTACTATTAGCACGTTGGATCAGTTCAAAGCAGAGTTCAAGTGACAGCTCTTTCCAAACAATATCTTGTACGAGGCAAGGCGCAGGCTTAGGGAATTGAAGCAAACAGGGAGCATACGTAACTATGTCAAGGAGTTCACTACCCTTATGTTTCAAATCCCCAACATGACCAAGGATGACATGTTGTTCCACTTCATGGACGGATTGCAAAAAATGGCTATGCAGGAGTTGCAACGCCGACAAATCACTAACATAGACCAAGCCATAGTGGAGGCCAAATCATTGATGGATTTATGGTATTACAAGCACGACAATGGCAATGGCAAGGAGTCAAAGGCTAACAATGTCAATGGTGTGGGAGAACATGGAAAAATCAAGCAGATACAACAACAATACTCCTAGACTCAAGATTCCAAAAGGTCGAGTGGTCGTCAGGGCTACGCCAAGAAGAAGGCACATGCCGAGAAGAATGGATGCTACATATGCGGAGGGTCGTACGGCATTAGGAATTGTCTCGACCTCAAGAGCCTCAGTGCCATGGTCCCTGAACAAAAAGAGTAGCCGCAAGGAGAGAGTTTGGGAACCGCAAAATTGGGTATGATCGAATGATGTGGTGTTGTCACAAAGCAAGCTATCGAACCTACCGAGAATGGAAACCAGTACGTGGATCTCACCATCAATAACAAGCCCGCTCGTTTAATAGTGGATACTAGAGAAACTCATAATTTTGTGACTGAGGCTGCTGCAAAGAGACTAGAATTCAAGATTGCTCCAACAAACTCTTACGTCAAGACCGTGAATGCTGAGGTACAAAATGCTCGCGGGGAAGCTAATGGAGTTGGTTTCAAATTGGGAACTTGGAAAGGTATGACAAACTTTACCGTAACTGCTATGGATATCTTTGACATCATACTGGGGTAAGAGTTCTTTAGACATTGTCATACTTTGATCGAACCCTACCTCCAATGTCTCTTGGTTATGGAGCATGAAGGAGCTTGCATGGTACCTACAGTGACTATGCCACATGGACAGATCCAAGTACAACTCTCAGGTATGTAGGTTGTCAAGGGAATCAAGAACAGGGAGCCGACGTTCGTGGCAACCATTGCAAGTCTAGAGGAAGAAAAGAATTTTCAACAGACAGTGCCGCCTTGCATAGAGAAGTTGCTTGAGAAAAATAAAGACGGCATGCCCGAGGAGTTGCCTAAGCACTTTCCGTCTAAGAGAGAGGTGGATCATAAGATTGAGTTGGAGCCAGGAGCTAAGCAACCTGCATTTTCCCCATATCGTATGGCACCTCCCGAGCTAGAAGAGCTCAGGAAAAAATTGAAGGAGCTGCTAGATGTTCGTCACATTCGCTCCTCGAAGGCACTTTTTGGCGCACCAGTATTGTTCCAGAAGAAGAATGATGGATCGTTGTGCTTGTGAATAGACTATTGAGCACTTAATAAGGTCACTGTGAAGAATAAGTACCGATCCTTCTTATTGCTGACTTGTTCGATAGACTTGGGCAAGCCAAGTACTTTACCAAGGTGGATCTTCGAAAGGGCTACTATCAGGTTTGCATTCCGGAAGGAAATGAGCCTAATACAACATGTGTGATGAGACATGGAGCCTTTGAGTGGTTGGTGATTCCCTTCGGCTTAACCAATGCACCGGCCACATTTTGCACCCTTATGAACAAGATTTTCCATCCCTACCTTGATCAGTTCGTGGTAGTCTACCTAGACAACATAGTCATCTATAGAAACACCTTGAAGGAACACGTGGAGAAATTAAGGAAGGTATTCCAAGTGGTGCGGGAGAACGAGCTATACATCAAGAGGGTGAAATGTGAGTTCGCACAATCAAAGTTGCACTTCTTGGGCCATGTCATTAACAATGGATAGCTATGCATAGGCGATGCTAAGGTACGTGCTATCCAGGAGAGGGAAGCACCTACAAGGGTAACAGAGTTAAGATCCTTCCTTGGCATTGTTAACTACTACCGTCGGTTCATCAGTGGCTACTCAGCAAAGGCCGCACCATTGACTGAGTTGCTAAAGAAGAACAATCCATGGGTTTCGACGAAGCATTGTCAAAAGGCATTTGAAGGCCTTAAGGCAGCTGTAACAAAGAATCCAGTCTTGGCATTACCTGACTTTTCCAAGACATTTGAGGTGCACACAGATGCCTCAGACTTTACCATTGGGGGTGTCCTGATGCAGGATAAGCATCCCATAGCATTTGAGAGCCGCAAGTTAAATGAGATGGAACGGCGTTACACAGTGTAAGAGAAGGAAATGACTATAAATTGTGCATTGCCTTCGTACATGGAGACATTATTTGCTCGGGTCGAGGTTCGTGGTCAAAAACCGACAATGTGGCTACTAGCTACTTTCAGACGTAGAAGAAGCTAACACCACAACAGGCTAGGTGGCAAGACTTCTTGGCCGAGTTTGATTATGTGATAGAGTACAAGTCGGGCAAAGGTAATGTTGTAGCTGATGCCTTGAGCCGTAAAGCCGAGCTTGCTGCCATCACTTCAGCAACTTGGGACATCCGTGAGGCAATAAAAGAAGGCATGCAACATGATCCATCAGCCAAACAACTTATCGAGTTAGCTAACCAGGGCAAGACTAGGTAGAAGATGACGTATTACTTACCACACATCGGCGGGTCTACGTGCCGAACTTTGGAGACATTAGACGACGGATCATAAGGAAGAGTCATGACACAATGTGGTCTGGTCATCCAGGTCAACGTCGCACCAGGGCCTTGGCTGAGTCAGTCTACTATTGGCCACGCATGCGAGATGACATAGAGTGATATGTGCAGACTTGTCTTGTCTATCAATAGGACAAGGTTGAACAACCACAAACTCGGAGGACTTTTAGAGCAACTACCCATTGCAGAGCGTCCATGGGAGAGAATGACTATGGACTTTATCATTTGTCTACCAAAGTCCGACGGTTATGGTACTATTATGGTAGTCGTGGATAGATTTTCCAAATATGCCACCTTCATGCCCGCTTCACCAGGTTGCACTGCCAAGGAAGCCGCCAAGCTATTCTTTAAGAACGTGGTGAACTATTGGCACTTACCAAGGCATATTATCAGTGATCGAGACCCCCGTTTTACTTGAAACTTTTGGAGAGAGTTGTTCGACATACTTGGCACAGAGATGCACTTTTCCACTAGTTTCCACCCACAGACAGATGGACAAACGGAACGGGTCAATGCCTTACTAGAATGCTACCTGAGGCATTATGAAAGCGCACATCAAAAAGATTGGGCAAGGCTCCTAGACATCCGCAATTCTCTTATAATAGCGGAATGAGTTCACGGGGCGGACATCATTCGAGCTAGCCATAGGCCAACAACCACAAACTCCACATTCATTACCAGCCACATTCAAGGGAAAGAGTTTGGGGGCTTATCATATGGCCAAAGAATGGGAGGAACAGCTCGACACTGCTAAGTTCTACTTGGATAAGGCATCTAAGAAAATGAAGAAGTTTGCGGTACCGGAAGCGACGTCCCACAAACTATAGAGTTGGGGACATGTTCATGGTGAAGTTTAACCCAAGGAAATTCAAGGCACTACGGGGCATGCATCAAAATTTGATTCACAAGTACAAGGGGCCAATTAAGATTATCGCCAAGGTAGGCAAGATCTCATACAAGCTTGATATGCCATCATATCTTAAGATCTAACCTATCTTCCATGCCAGCATGCTTAAGCCATATCATAAAGATAAAGATGATCCGAGTAGCGGCCAATCAAGTCGGGCACCAATGACTATCACCTCCTCGCATGATCGGGAGATTGAGGCTATCATAGATTACCAGGCCAGGTGAAAACAAGGGCAAAAAGCCACCGCTATGTTCCTCGTCCATTGGGAAGGG
Source organism: Nicotiana benthamiana (assembly GCA_034376525.1). Lineage (NCBI taxonomy): Eukaryota > Viridiplantae > Streptophyta > Magnoliopsida > Solanales > Solanaceae > Nicotiana > Nicotiana benthamiana. Next base: position 27,806,507 of record CM067333.1, on the reverse strand, counting down.
CAATCACCATAAGAGTCCACATGGGAACGATATGAAGACTTGTGGCAATTCAAAGATAAGATCTGGGAGTTTATGCAACAACATTGTGTCGCGATCGTCGCAATATTGAGTGGGGGAGAGTGTGATGACCTGCTATGTCATCATGCCACATAGGCACCATTTGGAATTTATTAATTCCATGTGGAAGCATACATAATAAGAAGGTTAGCATTTGTAAGAAGATTCTAGAGAAGTATGGATATTTTCTTAGGAAGAACCTAGATCCTTATGAATTTGCTAGGAAAGTCCTTGGAATCTTCTAGGCTTGTAGAGAATTCTAGAGAAAGCCCTTATCTTGTAAATATCAAGGACTTGTACAATAATTAATATATATACTCTAGACCCTAGGAGACTAGTATATAAATGGAGTCATTCATTTGTAACTCATCAAGCAAATATTTCAAGTTCTCTCTAATATAAAGCTTCCTTTAGCAATTCTCTTGTGCTCTTTCTTCCATTCTCTTAGCGATCTTAAGTGTAGTAGGGCTGACTTGGCATAGCAAGAACATGAGCAAGTTGTGCAAGATCGTGAGTAAGTTGTCAAGTGGCACACGTATACTTAGTTAAGAACTAAGAACGTGACATTTGGGCCAGGTACCATTGAGCAAAACTTCAAGTTGGACAAAACTTTCAATTTTTTACAATAATTCAAAGTAAATTAAACAACGGATCATATTAGGAGAAAACTTAACCAGAGTGAGTGAATCATTGAGGGTTTCTTCATTATCTCTCATCTTTATTTCGTTGAAACAAATGCATTTTGGCATTTCAGAACAAACATTTCAATGACTACCTATCTATTAGGACATATTGAGTTGAAATATCATCGATCGTTCAATTCTCCAACCTTCACCATAAAATTCTTCACATTTATTTTGACTTTAACTTGTATATATATAACATATATACAATATAAAAGAATTTCTTGCACTATCATCATCACCTAAAAGATAATAAAAGTTACCTGCTAAATGGAACATTAAAATACTTTTTAGGGGTCGTTTGGTATGAGGTATAAGAAGGTATAAGGGTGTTATATGTAAAAGTCAGAAGCTCACCTTATTCAAGCTCAAGGTGAGTTGCCATGGAGGTGGATGAGACACAGAGCTCGTGTAGAGAAGAAAGAGAAGAGAGAGAAAAGAGAAGATTCTGTAAAGGGCCAACCGCCTTTTTTTACAATTGAAGAGTATATACAAAATGTCCTAACTAAAAGAATTAACAAAAGTAGCCTATCTAATATCGAATTAGCTAACTAGCCACTTTACAAGTATGTAGCCACATTTACATAATTAGTCATCTCAACCCCCCCCCCCCCCCCTCCAAGTTGGTGGTGTAGCAAACACTGCCAACTTGTACAAAGTTGTTGAATGTTTAACTCATGTTAATGCTTTAGTTAAGATATCTGCAAGTTGCTTTGTAGTTCCCACATGTTGTAATGAAATCAGCCCTTCTTGCAGCTTGCTTCTAACAAAGTGGCAGTCCACCTCTATGTGTTTGGTTCTTTCATGGAACACTGGGTTTCTTGCTATATGCATGGCAGATTGACTGTCACAAAAATACTGTAATGGGTTTAGGGAAGGGAGTTGTAAGCTCTTCAAATAGTCTATTAAGCCATACCAATTCTCCTACTACCTTCCTTAAAGCTCTGTATTCAGCTTCTGCAGAGGAATATGAAACAGTGTCATGCTTCTTTGATTTTCAGCTGACAAGACTATTTCCTAGAAGCACAAGGTATCTAATCACAGATTTCTAGGAATCTGGGCATGCAGCCCAGTCAGAATCACAATAGGCCTTAATAGTATAGTCTGCATCTTTGGATAGAAAAATCCTTAGAGTTGGATCCCCTTTCAAATATCTGAGAAGGTGAAATGCTGCTTTAAAGTGAGGTTGTCTAGGATCGTCCATAAACTGGCTCAGATTTTGTAAACTGTAAGCTATATCCAATCTAGTGTTTGTGAGGAAGTTAAGTTTCCCCACCAATTTTCTGTAGTAGGTAGGATAATTCAGAACTTGTCCTTCTTTTGCTTTGAGTTTAAATGTTGGATCTAGTGGTGAAGTAAAACTGGTGTGGTCCATGCACTGATACTCTTTGAGTAGGTCAAGTGTGAACTTGCTCTGAGATATTATTACACCATCAGCTTTGTAAAGAACTTCTAGTCCCAGAAAGAAGTGTAACCTGCCCAAATCTTTTATTTTAAAACTGTCATTCAGAAAGGTTTTCAATTCCTCAATTTTCAATTTGTCGGTACACGTTTGCCACAATGTCATCTACATACACTGCTATGTATACAATTGAGTTTTGTGTTTTCTTATAGAATAGAGAGTAGTTATACATTGAGTGTGAATACCCCCTTGAACATAGAGCTTCAGTAATTTTGGCATATCATTACCTACTTGCCTGTTTCAGCCCATAAAGTGACTTGTTGAGCTTGCAAACTAGCTCTGAATTGTTTACTGCTAAGACCTGAGGAATTTCCATGTAGACCTCTTCATTTAACTCACCATGTAGGAAGGAATTATTCACATCCATTTGGGACATGTGCCACCCTTTTTTCACAGCAACAGCTATCAGAGACCTCACATTAGTCATCTCGACTACAGGTGAGAATGTCTCTGTATAATCAATGTCTGCCTGCTAAGTGTACCCTTTCACAAATAACCTAGCTTTGAGTCTTTCCACACTTCCATATTCTTTGTGCTTTATCTTATATACTCACTTACATCCTATTTTATTTTTCCCAACAGGTAGAGGGACTAAATCCCAAGTGTGATTAGCATGTAGTGCCTCAAACTCTTGATTCATAGTTGATTGCCAGGCAGGACTCCTGGTTGCCTCCTCATATGATGAAGGTTCATTGTCACTACAAATATACCTCACAATACTCTAACTTTCAGAAGTTAGACTATCAGGAGACAAATGATGGCTTTTGGAGAATGCAACATTGAGAGAAAAATGTGTGCTTGAATTACAGTGATTGGCAAGGGATGGTGATTTCAGTCTTGGAAGTGAGTGAAGGTAATCTTGTAGATATAGTGGTGTTTTAAGAGGTCTTTGTGATTTCCTTAGGGTAATAGTGGTCTTGTCTAAGTGACTGTCAACAGGTGGTGTGTTGTGGTTTGAAAATTGTGGTATATCAGTTGGTAATAAGGTGAGAGGATATTCTGATAGCAAATTAGGAGAATGTTCTGTTGGTATGGGTGATCTGGCAAGTGTTAAAGGAATGACATCTTCTGAGGGTTGGCTTTGTGCATTACTTGTGCCATTATCATTAACATGGAGATGTCTATCATTCTGAGAAGAGCAATCAATGAATGGAATAGAATTATTTAAGACACAAGGGAAAGATGCAGTTTCAGATGATAAGGCAAATGGAAATACACTTTCAATAAAGACAACATCCCTGGAAACATAAACCCTTTTAGTGGAAAGATTTAGCACCTTGTACCCTTTGACTCCATAAGGGTAACCAATGAATACATGTGGTGTGGTCCTAGGTTCAAATTTATCCCTATGTGTTAGAAAATACGCTTATCTCTAGAGAGGGGTGAATAGCGTTATAATAAAAAACAGCGTAAACTTGCGGAATTTAAAAATTGCAGGAATGAAATAAGTGCGATAAGTAAATAATAAGGAACGAACGCACCGATGTATCCTGGTTCACCACAACCCGTGGCTAGTCCATTCCCCGAGAGACTCTCTCGAGATTTCCACTATCTTCATCAAGCTTACGGGTGCTTAACAAACCGTTACAGTTGCTCAAGGATACCACACCTTAAGACTTCACTTGCTTGAGGATACCTCACCCCAAGACCTCAACCACTAAGACTTTGGGTACTTAGCAAACCCGACAAATGAGAAGATATGTTCTTCTCAAACAACTCTCTTTTACAACAAATACTCTCTCAATAGAGTGGATAAAGAGATACACAATAAGCTCTATGAACAACACAAAGTTGTCTATCAAATGGCTCAACAAAAGCTCTAAAATGATGCTTGAAAATGATCAATATGTATAACAATGTATGGAGGAGTTGTGTGTTTAAAATCAGCTCAAAAGACCTCTTTTATTGGTGAAAAGTGGTGCTGACCGTTGCTTAATTGACAAATAAAATCCCTGATTCTGTGCTCAAACAATCGATTGTTTGGAGTAGATAATCGATTGTTAGACCAACGTTCAAAAGACAGATTCCTGATTTTAGGCTAAACAATCGATTGTATGGACTAAATAATCGATTGTATTCAACGTTCAAAAATCAATTTAGGATTCTGTGGGAACGGTCAAAATATAATCGATTGTATGAAAATGACAATCGATTGTTTATAGATATAATCGATTGTATGACAAAAACAATCGATTGTTTAGATGTTTAAAAACTCCGGTTGCACACTGTCTCAAAATAATCGATTGTTAAAAGTAGACAACCGATTGTTTGTTATTTTGAAAAACTTCAGATCACACTGTCTTAATACAATCGATTGTAGGATTCAAATAATCGATTGTTGAGGCCCAGATTTAAAAGACATGTTTAAAACCTTTAACAACATTTTGTTTTAACACAAAGATGCATGTTTATGAAAAATATGATTTAATAAAATATTTTATGCATGTTTATGATGACCTAATGTTGAGCCAAAGGATAAGATAACTTAAACGTTGTCCTTACATTGGTTCTACCAAACGACCTACGTCTTGGGTCTTCGGTCTTGAACTCTTTGGCTCGTTCATGCAATTCCGTCATCAGTATGCTTCTCGCCATTTGATTGATTGTCATATTATATCGTTGTTTGACACTTGACTTCATTGTTTGTCATTCATCAAAACCTATACCTGAAAATCTGCTCATACAACCAAAGCGCACATATCATAGATATACATGATTTCCAACAATTTCCCCCTTTTTGATAATGACAAACAACGGAAGATATGCATATTGAATTCCCCCTAAATAGATGTTATATCTCAACATACAATTTATGCAACCAATTCAAGTCAATATAATTCCCCCTTAATTGAATATTCCCCCTCAATTAAAGCATGCATATCGCCCATATTCTTCCCCCTTTTGGCATAAGCAAAAAGAGTATACCAAAATTTATTTAAACCATTGACGATACCAATCGTTATAGAAAAGATCATATAAAAAGTTAGTAAATGGCATACTAATAATAACGATCATTTTTCTCAACTATGCCAATTGTTATTTAAACTAAAAATATTAATCAAAACATGAATCAATCATTTATTATAAAACCAATTGATACTAATTGTTATTCAAAAACTTGTTAAAGCATGTATCAACCAAAACTGATATAGATTATTTGCATATATCAACTCATTGCGTTTTTATTCAAAATACGATAACTAACCGACGTTCCCCCTTAATGCATTAAGGTTTCGTGCTTGATGCATCCACTACAATATTGTAGTCTTCAAGCACACCTGCAAAAAGAACCTAAAAATAGGTTTTTGGTACCCAACTTCTTTTGGGTCCTCGGGTGTTAGGATAACAATAGTCATAATCAACACATAAATCTCTATGTTTAGCAAAACAAACGGGTGCAATGTGTCCTACCCGATTACAATAGTGACATATAACATTAGGATTGTGCATATGTCTAGGTTGAGCCAAATCCGTTCTAGGTGATCAAAAGTTGTTCCCCCTAGAAGCGTTGAATTTCCTAGAGTCATGTCTAGGTGGTCTAAAATTATTCATTCTAGACTCATTTATAAAATTCCTAGAGTTGTTTCTAGGTGGTCTAAAACAATTAATCTTAGACTCATTAGTGAGGTTCCTAGAATTTTTTCTAGATAGTCCGACCTCATTACTTTCATCCTTTTTAATATCTTCAATTTTAGGACTATCAACACTACGTGTTGATAGTGCTTTCCTAAATTTTGTGTTCTCTAATTTTAAAGAACTACAAGAAGAACAATTGGAACATTTATCAATAGAAGAGGCTTCATTCAATTCCTTGATTTTATTTTTAAAAACAACAATGTCATTTTTCAAAAATTTATTTTCTTTTTCTAAAACTTCAATTTTATTTTCAAGAACACCATTTTCATTATTCAATTTTTCAAAATCTATTTCTTTCAAAGAAGAGGATTTTTCAAAATCTTTTTCTTGTAAAGAAAGTGTTTTCTGAAAATCTGTTTCTTGCAAAGAAAGTGTTTTCTGCAAAGAAAGTGTTTTCTTCAAATCTTTTATCATTTTGGAAGCATTAACAAATTCACCATATAATTCATCATAGGCATTTTGTAATTCTTCAAACGAGTGAGAGTTAGATGTACTTACCTCTTCTTCTCTGTTTGCCATGAGACACAATGCGGCGGTTTCATCGCCTGAGCTGTCCGAATCCCGTGATACGCGCCTATGGTGTTTCTTCTTTTTCTTGTCCTTCTTCATAGACTTACAAGACTTTTCAATTATATCATTTGAAATATTATCATCATCCCTTTCCGAATCACTTACCTCTTCTCTTTTAGAGGATGAGGCTTTGAAGGCGAAATTCGAATTACTTCTAAGATAAGGATTAAGAATTGTGCTATCATAAGTTTCGAGGTTACCTCTTAGTCCATCAATTGTGATATCCGTGAATTCCATCGACTCTTGGATGGCATTGGCTTTGGAGCGCCATTCGGGAGTGAGACTCCGTAGGACTTTTCGAACAAGATCTTTGTTCGTGTAAACTTTCCCGAGAGCATGGAGATCGTTGACGATTCTTAAAAATCGTTCAAACATAACACAAATGGGTTCCTTCTCCATTTTAAAGATTTCATATTTATGTGTTAGAAAATCAATTTTGGCTTCTCGGACTTGAGGCGTACCTTCATAAATGATCTCGAGCTTATCCCACATCTCCTTGGCGGTTGTGCAGCAAGAGATTTTTCGATAAACATCTGGATTCACCACACAATATAATACATGGATGGCCCTTGCATTATTTTCAACTTTCTTGATGTCCTCGGCATCATATTCATCTTCCTTCTTTAGAACCGTGGTTTCTCCAACTTTCTTTGTCGGCATTGGTTCACCATTTTTGATGATTTGCCACAAACGAAAACTGTTTGCTTTGAGGAAGATACTCATCCGTTCTTCCCAATATGTATAGTTTGTTCCGTCAAATAGTGGAGCACAAGTGGTGGACTGTCCTTCATCCATCGTTCCTGCGTTCAATATTCTCAACAGAAAAATATATATTTCTCTCAACCGGTTAAGGCTTTCAGAGAGTTAGGCTCTGATACCAAGTAGAAAATACGCTTAACGCTAGAGGGGGGGGGGGTGAATAGCGTTATAATAAAAAACAGCGTAAACTTGCGGAATTTAAAAATTGCAGGAATGAAACAAGTGCAATAAGTAAATAATAAGGAACGAACGCACCGATGTATCCTGGTTCACCACAACCCGTGGCTAGTCCAGTCCCCGAGAGACTCTCTCGAGATTTCCACTATCTTCGTCAAGCTTACGGGTGCTTAACAAACCGTTACAGTTGCTCAAGGATACCACACCTTAAGACTTCACTTGCTTGAGGATACCTCACCCCAAGACCTCAACCACTAAGACTTTGGGTACTTAGCAAACCCGACAAATGAGAAGATATGTTCTTCTCAAACAACTCTCTTTTACAACAAATACTCTCTCAATAGAGTGGATAAAGAGATACACAATAAGCTCTATGAACAACACAAAGTTGTCTATCAAATGGCTCAACAAAAGCTCTAAAATGATGCTTGAAAATGATCAATATGTATAACAATGTATGGAGGAGTTGTGTGTTTAAAATCAGCTCAAAAGACCTCTTTTATAGGTGAAAAGTGGTGCTGACCGTTGCTTAATTGACAAATAAAATCCCTGATTCTGTGCTCAAACAATCGATTGTTTGGAGTAGATAATCGATTGTTTGACCAACGTTCAAAAGACAGATTCCTGATTTTAGGCTAAACAATCAATTGTATGGACTAAATAATCGATTGTATTCAACGTTCAAAAATCAATTTAGGATTCTGTGGGAACGGTCAAAATATAATCGATTGTATGAAAATGACAATCGATTGTTTATAGATATAATCGATTGTACGACAAAAACAATCAATTGTTTAGATGTTTAAAAACTTCGGTTGCACACTGTCTCAAAATAATCGATTGTTAAAAGTAGACAATCGATTGTTTGTTATTTTGAAAAACTTCAGATCACACTGTCTTAATACAATCGATTGTAGGATTCAAATAATCGATTGTTGAGGCCCAGATTTAAAAGACATGTTTAAAACCTTTAACAACATTTTGTTTTAACACAAAGATGCATGTTTATGAAAAATATGATTTAATAAAATATTTTATGCATGTTTATGATGACCTAATGTTGAGCCGAAGGATAAGATAACTTAAACGTTGTCCTTACATTGGTTCTACCAAACGACCTACGTCTTGGGTCTTCGGTCTTGAACTCTTTGGCTCGTTCATGCAATTCCTTCATCAGTATGCTTCTCGCCATTTGATTGATTGTCATATTATATCGTTGTTTGACACTTGACTTCATTGTTGTCATTCATCAAAACCTATACTTGAAAATCATGCTCATACAACCAAAGCGCACATATCATAGATATACATGATTTCCAACACTATGCACCTTAGGTATGGAAGAATAACACAAGCACCCAAAGCTTCTCATATGAGAGTATGTTGGTTTTCTTTTGTAAAGTAGTTCAAAAGGGGATTTAGGATGACATGGAAAAGAGGGTAGTCTATTTATGATATAGGTTGCACATAAAACACATTCACCCCAATACTTCACAAGCAATTTTGATTGGAATAGAAGAGACCTGGCAGTTTCCAAAAGATATCTGTGTTTTCTTTCCACTACACCATTCTGTTGTGGTGTGTATGGGCAACTCCTTTGATGGATGATGCCTTTGGATTGGAAAAATGGGTTTGCTTCAGTACTAGTAAATTCTGAACCATTGTCAGATGTGGTGGTTTTTATTTTAGTATTGAATTGAGTTTCAATCATGGACACAAAAGTCTTTATAACCTAAAAGGTATTGCTTTTGCAAGTTAAGAGATTGGTCTAGGTGCATCTGCTATAATCATCTACCATTGTGAGGAAATATTTGTAATTGTCATGTGTAGTCACATTATAGGGTCCCCATATGTCTATGTGCAATAGTTGGAAAATTTCATTTGTGAAGTTGATCCTTTGAGGGAATGGTAATCTACCTTGTCTGGCCATTGGGCAAATAGAGCACAGGAAGGGTTGTTTGGATGGAATGGACAGGGATAGAGGAGATTCCCCTCATTTTGTCAAAGGGTACATGCCCTAATCTATTATGCCACAAAATGTTCATATCGTGACCAGGAGATGCATGAGAATTCAAAATGGGAACAGAAACAGAACTCTGATTTTTATTGCTCGAACTTGGACTATTTACAATAAGAGGGGACACACACTTATTTGTAAGAGTTGGACTATGTACAAATGAATGATTAAGACTATGTGAATTGTGCGGGCGGTGAATCCTATCATTAGGACACAGAACTGAATAGTTGACTACAAAATTGTTATACTTGTTCTTCAGACACTTTGGATAAAGAAAATAAAGACCATCATAGGCCTTACCAATCTCCAGAGGCCTCTTCGTTGAAGGGGCCTGCAGAATGCAAAGATGATTAGTAAAGGCCACTATACTTTTGGGATTTGAACTGGCTAGATAATGAATAGAAATTAGATTGTATTTAAAATAGGGTATAAACATTACTCTATATAATATGTTGTCAGGCACAAGTGTTGCACTACCAATTTCTGTCACTTTAACTTTATAGCCATTTGGAAGGACAACTAAAATAGGGTAATGTAATGTCACAATATTGATAAGGAGAGATTTGTTAAAGGTCATATGATTTTAGGTTCCTGAGTCTAATATCCAAGAATCGGCCTTGTTTTTGAAACATTCACAAGACAATTTACCAAAATCAACAGAGGAAGTGCAGACCACTATAACTGCAAAGTTCACAGCTGCATTAGTAGAATTCCCAGCATTCATATGTTCTGCTCCATTTCCAGCATGGAAGTGTTGCAACAGACTCATGATCTGGCTATATTGTTCCTTTGATAAGCTGACATTTGATCTTCATCCAAATCAGTGACTTCCTCTACTTTATTACAGGATGCATCATTGTGGACATTTGCTACTACCCTTTTTCCTCTGTTGAAGTTTTGACCTCGATTGAAACCCTGACCTTGATTGAAGTTTTGGTTAGGTTGTGATTCTGATTACGTGGACGACCAAAGTTATCAGGATACCCATGCAATTTATAACACTTATCCTTAGTGTGTCCGGGCCTCTTCCAGTAGTCACACATAGGTCTACCCCTACCATGGCCATTGTAATTATTGTTGTTGGGTGAATAATTGGTCTTATAGGCATTTGGCCTAGAACTGGTGGCAGTCAGTGATGTGGATTCGACGAACAGTTGAGTGTTTGGCTTGATTTCCCTTTGCTTCTCATCTTGTATCAGTAAAGAGAAGGCTTGAGTAAAATTAGGCAGTGGATTCATTATGAGGATGCTTCCTTGAATTACTGTATATGCCTCATTCAAACTCATAAGGAACTAAATAAGTCTCCTGTCTTGTTCGGATTTGTAAAGACTTTCTTTGGCACCACAAGTGCAATTGCAACTGCACTGAGATCTCTTGCTCAAAGTACTCAATTCCTCCAAAAGCTTCTTCAGTTTTTTGTAGTAGTTGGTGATATCAAGGGTCCCCTGGGACGTGTCATTGATTTCCTTCTGAATCTGATACAATCTGGCTCCATTTGTTTGCTCGTATCGATCCTCTAGTTCAATCCATAACTCCACCATCATTCGCGTACTCAACAATGTCCGCGATCTCTTTCGAGAGAGAATTGAGAATTCAGGAGGTCACCATATCATCACATCGCTCCCATTGGCGGAATCTGCGCGAGTGATGGTCTGGCCGCTTACATTCACCATTTACGAACCCTAACTTATTTTTGACCGAGAGTGCTCGTAATACACTACACCTCTATGATCGATATCCAACTCCGCTGAAAGAAGTTGATACGAGCATTGCACCAGGGTCATCCGACGGGTGTAGATACAAAGGATCGCTGGTATCGATTCCAGAATTAGCTTGAATTCCAAGATTTACTGTTGTAGTATCAATCTCGTTCAAATCATCCACAGCCATGAGATATTGAAGCTAAAAAATGACAATTTTGTACTACTGGAAGAATAGCTTCTTCGATTTGATACTCAAACTAAGAAAAAATTGAATTTTCAGAGGTTGAACAAAATTAGGGCAAAAACAGAGTAACGATGAATTAAGGAGAGTAACGATCAATTAAGGAGAGAAATCGGATGATATAGAAGATCGTATTGGGATGGCCTCGCTCTGATACAATGTAAAGCATGCCTTATTCGAGCTCAAGGTGAGCTGCCATGGAGGTGGATGAGACACAGAGCTCGTGTGGAGAAGAAAGAGAAGAGAGAGAAAAGAGAAGATTCTGGAATGGGCCAACCGCCTTTTTCTTACAACTGAATAAGAGTATATACAAAATGTCCTAACTAAAAGAATTAACAAAAGTAGTCTATCTAATAATAAATTAGCTAACTAGCCACTTTACAAGTATATATCCACATTTACATAATTAGTCATCTCACCTTAATACTCTGTTTGGTTAGCAAACCAGGTATAAGTTATCCCGGTGTTAATTTTAACATTAGGATAACATATTTTTTATAGAAGGTATTAGCACCGGTATAACTTATACATTCTTCTTATAAATTATGCAATTGTCATTCTTAATACAACATACCAAATAATGAATAAATAACAATCCTAATATAACTTATCCCAATATAATTTATATCGGAAAAACTTATATCGATATAAATCGTATTCCAACAAAATGACCCCTTACAGTACCATTGTCAGTGTATGTAGGTCATTAAATTCCTCACAATGTATGGGCCTTATGGCTGCTAGGGCAAATGAAATGAAGTTGTTGATGTAAAGCAAATGAAAGAGAAATATGAGAGTAAGTTGGCTGTTGGATATATTATTAATGCTATGAGAAACGACGAAAAAGAATACTACTATAAATCTGTTTGCTCCGAAGTAGTAATATAGTGGCTCCTCCTGTAGTACATAACTTGTACTTAATAAGTAGGCAGCAGTAGCCCATACTTTTCCCATCATTTCCAGTACTTCACTTCTCACTCCCCAAACTACACCACTCCCTTTGAAATATTCGTATCACGTTTAGTGGCAGATTCAGAATTTAGACGTTCGTTAGTCTGTCTGAATTGACAAAGGCTAGTTTTGAAATCTATAAATTATCTTTATTTACACAATTTTTCTTTACATATATATAGAGAGCTCGATTAAAGAGTACTGAGTTCTGCCGAACTTACGAATAGTCATCGTTGGATCATGTCCATGACTTTACAAGACCCCCAAACTTCCAACTGGTACAGCAGCGACCTCAACTTAATCACCTCACACTTTTACAACCATGGCCTTTCAATTATTCTTTTCTTCTTCTTGATACTCCTTGTTGCCTTCTTTTTCTTCTATTTTGTTTCTAAATGTAGCTGCTTTTCCAGTGCAAGAATATCAAGTCCCGCACTAGTACCTGGGGATGCAGTTCTAGTCCAACTCAACAAGGGGCTTGACGAAGAAACTATTCAAAAGCTGCCAGTTTTCTTATTCGGTGAAACATATTGTAAAGGTACTGTCAAAGAAAGTGAATGCTCAATTTGTTTGGGGTTATTAAGAGATGGCGAAATGGTTAAGTTATCGCCTGATTGCTGCCATACATATCATGCTGAATGTATCGATAAATGGCTCTCATCCCACTCAAATTGTCCTCTATGCCGAGCTTCTCTCCATCTCAACTCTACTAAAATTTCACTAGTTACTGCCTGAGTTGCACCAGGAACCAAGAATAAAGTGATAACCAAATGTATTGTAAATTCATTCTTTTTGTTCTTTAGTTTGCGTGTAATGTCCCAATTTGTAAAATCTGCTTATTAATTTGATGAAGAGTTAACTTATATATATACGCTAACACTATATATAGAGAGATTAACTGGTTATAGCAAGTTAGAAATTTGGCATTTAATTTTAATTTGTTATAGCAAGTTATTATACTCTATTCTCTAGGTTACCATATTATATTTACATGTTGTAAGTTAATTTAACTGATATTGTACAAGTTCTTTCTAATGTTAAACATAAACTCTTTCATATGCATCAACACCAAGTTTGGAATTTTCCACCATCAGTTAATGAAAACTGTTCTGTTTCTTTTTTATGCTTTTTGTCCTCTTTTATACAGCTAATTTTAGTCATAGACCCAAACCAAAATTAAAAATTACTTGCCACCACGTAGTATTCTTGTTTTGAGAATTCAGGATTAGAGCAACATGTCAATGCAGTGCGGAAGGAATGCATGCTAATATACTTTAATTTGTTAACTTCCGGTAAGAAAAGAGTTCCGAAAAAAATAAAAAAAGCTTCCGGCAAAAACTGACCTGCATAGCATTGGGTGTTTAACTTCCTGCTGCAGGCACACCTCTTCATCTTTATTAGCTCGTTTAAAAAAATGTCTATGTTATGAAATAATATAAGAACAAGAACAATAATACAAGAACAATAACAATAGAGAGAAAAGTAGAGAGAGGAGTATTCTTATTGATACTTTGGGATGGTTTACAATGGTATAGAACCCCTATATTTATAGGGAGGTGGTGACTTAGCCACCAAGAAGTAAACCCTAGAATCTCTCTAATTATAGACATTCACCTTAAATAGAGTTCTATTTATAACACTCCCCCTTGAATGTCTATTCAATAATGTGCCTCGTTAAAACCTTAACTAAAACAAAACCCAATGAAAAAAATTATAGAAAAGGAAAAAGAGTACACATGTTTGAATATGCGCATATTGGTTGCCTCGTTAAAAACCTCGCAAGGAAAACCCAGTTGGGACAAAACCTTGTAAGGGAAAAAGAGTGCAACGCGCATTAACTCCCCTGAATAGAGCATCAATTCACATCCTTGAGCATTTGCATTCCAATCTTGTGCACCATCTTCAAAACGATCTTTGGTAGATATTTGATAAATAAATCAACCATATTGCCTTGAATAAATATTCCGCACCTTGAAATTATCATTCTTGATAGATATGAACATCTTCATATAATGTAGTGGAATGACTCTTCAATATCTCCATAAGGGTATTCTCGATGCCATCCATTGACTTTATACTTTCAAGTATTCGAACTACATGTCCAAAATTACATGTCTTTCATATGGAATCAATTCTACTTGAATTGTATCTCTTCCATTTGGCCAATATTTTGTTTGTATTCGACAAACACAAGATCCTCATCGATATTTGGCACTATTATAGATGTCGTCGACGACCATTTTATATCGGTTCCAATAAAATTTTCATAAGGACATAACATGGAGATCCCTTTCATTCATATATCAGGTACCTGAATCTCTCATGAGATTTTATGAAGTGTTATGTCATGTGATCTTCTGGATCACTTGCCTCCTCATTATGATCACTTCGATCATTTGCTCATCTTCTTTATTAAGAAGTTCCTTTTGAAACCGATTTGTCTATACGCCTTAAGCGTATCAAAGACTTTGTCCTTCAGGGACTTAATATGAGCATTTGTAGTGAGAATATAGTTACTTTCTTTGGGTCAGCAAATGCGTATAGCATGCTTTGCAATATGTTGCAATTGAATTATCCCTTTTATGAACTTCAGGTTCATATCATGATATTCGGGGATCTACGTATACAAATGATAATTCATCCCATGTAACCTTTTCTCAATTGTTTATCATGTCTCCCCCTCATGTTAGAAAAGCTAACTTGTTTCCTCAACTTTTGGGAAATCATCTTTGTGCATTAATCATGTCAATATACACAGCACATTAATAATAAGATGAAGTTATTTGGTTCCTGACCCTGAACCACTTGTGAGGGGAGAATACAATATACTCTCGTATAAAACGTATATCAAATTGATATATATAACTTTGTTCTCATAAGAAACAGTTTAGCTATTAAGTGGAGGCACTCAATAATTATCTTGCAAAACCAACTCTGATGTAAACCAACTTATCAAGATGAACTATCTTGAGTAGAAAATCTGGAAATTATGCTCGAAGTTAGATTACTGAGCAATTTACCTCGCAAGCACCGGCCAGGCTGCGGGTTAATAACAATCGCGCATGTAACCATTTCATAGATGCATCATATGTGGAATACATGGCAGGTGAATGGGCCCATATTCACCTTTGATATTTCCAGAATTTATGGGCTTCAACCCGAACTCTTTAGTTGATCAATGAGAACAAGTAATACAAGAGAATTCGTAAAGAACTTTCTAGTTGTTTAATATTTACCCATGTGAATTCTCTATCATTGCACGTCATACTTAAATTGATATGGCTAACCCGAATGGCAACTGAATAAATTATCAATATTGGTAAACTTCAAATTTACACCATGACATGTGCAATTATTATTAAACTTCAAGTTTATTATGGTATGGGTTTTTATACCAATAAATATCCACTTTATTGTGGCATTCTTTTGTTTGTGTAGTACAAACTGGAGAATGAAGCAGGTAGCTTTTCATATACAAATTATCCCGCTACAAGCTGTAGTAATAGAAGATATCAAATCTTTCTTTTATTTATAGTCTCAATATAATCAGCACTTTCGCGTGTACTTTGGAAACTGAATAAGTTTCTTTGAGACTTACTACAGCACAATACTCAATTGTGTTTCTCCAACATAGTAATAATTGGCTCTTCTAGAGCTCTCAATTAATTTTGTACTACCACAAATTCATCAACATCCATGTGGTGAATATCTCTCTTAAAGAGAAAGTTATACCGTTATGATCATGTCAAAATTATATGCAAGGTATGTTTCTTGCATTATCGTTGTCCTTTAATAGTCATATTTCCAAAATACTTTGGCGTACAATAGGTACGTGACCAACGATCATTCATGCCATATATCATCTCAAACCTCCTTCTAGGGGTGAGTGTGGTATCATCTCATACCTCCTTCTAGGGGTGAGTGTGGTATATTTAATACCAATTTCATGTTCATATTCTTCCAATAATGAATATGTATTCGTGAATCAGATGTTGTCACATTCACTTCGGGGATATGTGATTTTGTTATCCTTTTCAAATCTATAAATGCGTCAGGCATTTGATTTGCTATTCTTTGCAAATGGATAATCTTTTGTGCCTCTTTCACAAATAGAGGTATGTGGATCAAGATGAGATAATGATGCATTTTTCCACAAAATTTCCCGTTTGGTTTCACCAATGTCTCCCCCTAATTTTGGGAAAAGTGTCTCATCAAATTGACAGTCTGCAAATCGTGCAGTGAACAAATCTCCTGTCAATGTTTCGAGGTAGCGAATAATGGAGGGCGATTCAACCTCAACATATATTCCTAACCTTCTTTGCAGACCCATTTTGGTGCGGGATGGCGGTGCTATAGGCACATATACTGTCCATCCAAAGATTCTTAAATGGGATATATTAGGTTCATGACCCAAAACCAATTGCAACGGGGACTATTTGTGTCAATTCGTCAGTCAGAGACGAACTAGCATTGCTGTATGCAAAATGGCGTGTCCCCAAACCGAAGTGGGCAGCCGACGAACTAGCATTGCTGCATGCAATATGGCGTGAACCCAAACCGAAATGGGCAGCCTCATTTTCATGAAGAATTCAAGATTATTCTCATCTATTGTCTCAATATGATATCCATTTTGAATGATATCTTTAAAACTCAACAAGTTCTTTTAAGACTTGGAGGAGAACATTTTGATTGATATCATTAAAACTCAACAAGTTCTTCTTAGACTTGGAGGAGAATATTGCATTCTCTAAGATAAACGCCGTGCCTTTGGGCAGAGTTGCAGTTGCTCTTCAGGAGCCTTCAATCAATTTAATTCCCATAGTTTTGCCATACAAAAGAAAATATACGAACATGAAATAAACAAGTCCAATTCGTTTGTTTCACATTTAAATAATATTTTTAAAATCTGTTGCGGTCAGTTGACAAACTAAATCAGATAGTCGATTATATGGATTACTATGCAGCTTGAAAATTTCAGTTTAAGCATTTTCATAAAACAATCAATTGTTAAACACACACAATCGATTGTTGAACATTGACAATCGATTGTTAA
Source organism: Nicotiana benthamiana (assembly GCA_034376525.1). Lineage (NCBI taxonomy): Eukaryota > Viridiplantae > Streptophyta > Magnoliopsida > Solanales > Solanaceae > Nicotiana > Nicotiana benthamiana. The sequence goes on along the minus strand of CM067333.1, from coordinate 27,789,198 downwards.
ACACACACAATCGATTATTTGCTATTTTTGAAAAACTTCAGATCACGCTGTCTTAAGACAATCGATTGTTAAATATAGACAATCGATTGTTGACTATTTTGAAAAATTCCACACTGTCTTAAGACAATCGATTGTTAAATATATACAATCGATTGTTGACTATTTTGAAAAATTCCAGAGCACACTGTCTTAAGACAATCAATTGTTAAATATAGACAATCGATTGTTGGCTATTTTGAAAAATTCCAGATCACACTGTCTTAAGACAATCGATTGTTACATATAGACAATCGATTGTTGGCTATTTTGAAAAATTCCAGATCACACTGTCTTAAGACAATCAATTGTTAAACATAGACAATCGATTGTTGGCTATTTTGAAAAATTCCAGATCACACTGTCTTAAGACAATCGATTGTTAAACATAGACAATCGATTGTTGAACATTGACAATTGATTGTTTTGCAGTTTTAATGCGAAATATTAGATAATCGACTAACTGTTAGGTTAGTCGATTACCGCTACTGGAAAATAAAAATATTATTGAAATCTGAGCATATTGAAACATTCTAAAGAACTAATACTAACATTATATCATAAACTAACTAATACGAGCTGATACTAATGACTATTAGTTTATTCACTAACTATTACAAATAAGTGAAATAAAATCAAACAACTCCATCTTCTTTCATCACAGATCCATCACCGATTAGGTGGTCTATTTTCCCATCGGGGTGCTCAAAGAAGTCTGCCACATTCAAGTGGGTGATGTCAAAATTATCGTCAGAGACAAAATTTGTTTCAGGGCCTTTACTCTTTCGAGATGCTTGATAAAGGTCAACCAAATGTCTTGGTATACGGCAAGCTTTTGACCAGTGCCCTTTTCCACCGCAACGATAATATATAGTTTATAAACTATTTGCTTTTGGATTCTTATCGTATCGTGCTTGTGGTAGTGTGACCAACTTCAGGTTGTCATATCTCTTCTTTAAGCCATTCCACAAGATGGGTAGATCTTTGACTGTGATATATTCAATTTTCAAACCTTCATCAAGGTGATGGCGCAAGAAAATCAAGGCCTTAGCATAGTTTCAAACCTTCATCAAGGTGATGGCACAAGAAAATCAAGGCCTTAGCATAGTTTTGGGTGGATGCATTATTTTTGTCTTTAATGGCATCTCCAAGACCCATAGTATCTAAGTGGATTTCAGCATCCAACACCCATGTCATATAGTTCTTGCCCGAAATTTCAAGGGCAACGAACTTTCTTTTCATAATGTCAGACATAAAACAAATTTACATCAAGAGCGTGTTCATACTTACGGGCTCTATTACAATTATCACATTCACTTCAGGGAATGGATCATAATCATGTGCTTTACACAATCTCATGTCAAATATTACTTTCATAAAGTGAAAGATTATTTTGAGAATCTTTATTATTCTCATTATCACAATAATGACGATTATAATTTCGTCTATTGCCACGTCCACATCCATTGATACCTTTACGGTAATAATTTTGTCTTCTTTCAGACTTATCACATACTGCTACCACATTCTCTAAAGGGAATGGAGCAAATTCAATTGGACGGAATTCTTTGCCACGTCCACATTCATTGATACGTTCATGGTAATATTTTAGTCTTCTTTCAGACTTATCATATACTGCTTCCACATTCTCTAAAGGGAATGGAGCAAATTCAATGGGACGAATTTTTAATTCTTTGCCCACAATCATACATGAATTTAATCATGGCAGGACATAGAGATTTAACCACTTCATGTGGTTATAATTTCTTACACACTCCATTAGAGTTATAATCAAACTTTGTTGTCTATGTTTGTATATAAAATCAAATTATAGAAGTCCAAGAATTTGAAAGAGAAAAGTAAAATACTTACCTTAAATCCAGAATTTAATCTTACCTCGGTAGGAGCAGCCATGAAACTCATGAAACAAGAAATTGCTCCTTTATGACCTCCTGTGTATCTTCGTGGAAGCTGTAGAAGAAGTCTTATTCTTCCACTCATATTGACAATGAGTTGAACAATATCAGAAAGACTTGAGAATTATCATGTTTAGAATTACGGGGCAATCTCTTCTTCTGACAAGCTTTCAGCAATCGCCCGCAAAGCCATCAAAATACAGATCACAAACAAAAGTTAAAACAATCGAAAATTTCAATTGGTTAGAGACTCGTGCTGATAACGTGTTATGAAATAATATAAGAACAAGAACAATAATACAAGAACAATAACAATAGAGAGAAAAGTAGAGAGAGGAGTATTCTTATTGATACTTTGGGATGGTTTACAATGGTATAGAACCCCTATATTTATAGGGAGGTGGTGACTTAGCCACCAAGAAGTAAACCCTAGAATCTCTCTATTTAATAGACATTCACCTTAAATAGAGTTCTATTTATAACAGTCTATCTTTTTATATTTGAAATTAACTTTAAACTTTAATTTCTGTTACACTTAATGACATGCTTTTATTTATAATCGCATAAATCTCATGGCATGTGTAACATCATAAGTTTCAAAACTCTTTGTTTTATTTTTAAATTTCGTGTCTAATTAACTACACCACCAACAACGCCTTCATCTCAAATTAAACAAGTTGGGATTGACTGTGTAGATCCTCTCTGATTAAGTTTCTCATTTAAGCTCATCTCAAGTCACCATCATACCAAATAGGAGAGAGAGAGAGAGAGAGAGTGTGTATGTATGTATATATATATATATATATATATATATATATATATATATATATATATATATATATATATATATATATATATATATATATATATATATTTTTTTTTTATTTTTTATTTTTATTATTTTTTTTTTTTTGGAATTGATTCCATGAAAGTATAGGTCTTTTGAGGCAACTATGATTTTAGGTCTACCTCGTCTCCTTTTAACACCATAATTTCAAACCTAGACCAATGCATCTGGAGATTGATGCAAAACATCTCAAGCGAGTATTTAACAATGCATAAATTGAAATGATGAATTCAACAAGCACTCAAAAATGAGACGGTAAAAATAGTTTCGATTCCTATGAGAGCTTGCACCAAGACCCAAGAACCAATACATAAATTTATTTAAGTAAAAGATAGAGAATTACCAGAAACAGCGATAATTGTGATGGGAATAGCCTTTCTTATTCTGGTACGATAAAAGGGTCCGAGTTGCCTGAGAGAGTCGCTTCAGGGGTCCCATGTGATTTTGGAGGAGAGGAAAAGAGGTTTTAAAGTTCGTCATCTTCAAATATTGACCGTATTAAGAACCAGTTTAGTCCCAATAAGCTGGATATGTCACAACTTTGGAGAGATTATTTGCTCGTGAAATCACAAAGAAAAAGAGAAATAGTGAAACTGGAGAAAGCAGTAAGAAGAAAAGAAGACGAAGATGAAGCCCTTCAAAATTATACACTTTAATGTCAGTCTCGTTGATATACAATTTTTGGTATCAATTACAATTTGAAGAATGAGGCAATTGCTGCACTATGAATTAGCAAGTCAAATTCAATGACCATTTTTATACCAGATCAGGAAAGCAAATAGCTAGGTTTCTGCTTTAAGTTCGCTAAAATGAAGCATAAATGCATAAACTTTCCCCGATAGCAACTACATGCGTTAACCTTGTCTTCCAGCCACTATAATAAAATCAGAAGACCAGTCCAAGTTCAAAGCCATTTTCCCTATTAAATGATGAGCTGATAAAACCTCAACTATCATTTAGCACCAACCCTTTTCCACAACCTTGAAAAGATAACATCCCTAACACATGTTTTTTAATGTTCAACATCTAACCTGGGTGCATATTTTTCATATGAGATGCCTCAATGAACTTCTTCAGCATCTCAAATATATCATGTACGTAAACAGTACACTTCAAATGTGCCAATCAGCAAGAATGGATATGCATTCCTGCTCAGAAAGAAAGAAGTTACCAGTATTTCAAGTAATTACCTCAATGTGTGGCACTTCTTTCAAAGGCCTATCAGCAAAATAAGCATACAAAGCCCTCAATACTGCCTACAAGAGAATTTAGAAAGAAATATTCAAAGTCAAGCACATGCTCTATTGGCATGGCAGCAAGCTAATCATTATATATCACAGTATCAGCACATTTACCAACGTGGTGAGATACCACCACCACTGGTGCTCTCTGTCTTTCAAGCTCAATAATCACTGCTCCAACCTGCGTGTTGAATGTTCATTAGAATGATCAGAAATTTGCAGATACCTAGACTTAATTTATTGAAGGAACAAATCATACATTATAAATGCTTAAATAACAAACCTTTGTATGACGTCAAGATAAGATTCACCTCTAGGGTATCTATACCTCAGCTTGTCCTTTTTGCGTGACCTGTATGCATAAACAAGTAACAAGCAATATTTGACAACTAACAAGTAATTGCGGTTTAAGATGAAAAAGAGAGCACTGTTCATTATCAGTACAAGAGAATGGTGCAGACCAGCTTCATTCTTCTGACAAGTCAACGATACAACACTATTTATAAAAGCATACAAAGAGGAAGAGTAATCACAGGAAGTTAGAAGATAATGAAGCAGATGAGTGTGTTGATTCCAGGAGATGTTCTTACTCCATACATGAGTCTCTCAGATCAGTTGTTCCACAAATTACTCACAAACTAGGAAGGTGAGGTTCGTGTTAATTGCTTAATATTTGACTTTCTAGTCTTGAGACATCATGCAAGACCTTAGCTTACTACATTTCGAAGCAGTTTAATCCAGTTGCATTGCCTATACAGATAGATTCTGGCAAAATAAAAAACAAAGCAATGGGCCCAATCATTATCATATTAAACTCGTTAGGTAGACACCAAACTAACTCTATGGTCAATTCCCTGTCATAGCAATATCACCTTTTGGTAACTGGTGAGGCTTATTTCCCCTTTGGTATGTGTTAATAGTTTGCTGAATGTTTCATTAAACGTTATATAAAATTCTACTTGGATAAGTCCTACTGTGTCACAGCCAGATGGATAAGTGTGCATCACGAAAGGTAAAAGAAGAGTTATAGCATACTCATGTTCTTCAGGCATATTTTTCTTTATTTATCCATATGTCATTCCGTCACATACGCCAGCATTTATTTCATCAATGGCTCGCCATTGTATCTGAAAAAGGAGTATGGAAAGAGGAAGAACCATACTTCACCAAAGTCAAGATTAACAAAAGAAAACATTCAGTTCAACAAGCTAACCTTGGGAAACCCAGCAATTGGACTAGCTGTCAGAATTGTTCTTTGCAATGTGCTGGTCCATATCTAAGCCAAAGAAAATATAGGGTTTTTTATACAACATTCTCTAGCATATATCTAACCATTTTTGCAGAATAAGCACTACCAGCTAGCTTCAACTACTAATGCTGTAAGCAGGGTCAGCACCACCTACTAAAAGTCTTAACAAACAGCTAAGGAGCTAAAAAAATGCATTTTTCAAGGTTTATGGAGAAATGGAAAAAAAAAATGATTGAAACTTTAGAGCTTTTATGCTATTTTCTTCATGTGCATTATGTTCTTCAGAAAAAGCAAACATTTAATTCCTTGAAACCAAGAAATTTAAGATACTATAACATGGCACATCCCAAAGATCAGCCGCAAGACTGCAAACTTACAAAAAGTCAAAAGAAGATAGCAACTGAACCTATTTTATTATTTCTTTGATTTCTTTTTTGAGGAGAAACCGGGGCCTCTTTTGCGCAAACAGGAGTATCAAGCTTCTATGAAATCACATTTTCCACAGAGGGATTCCTTATATCTTAAGAACGGTATAGAAGTTTGGTATCTGCCCCACTAATTAGGAGTAACACAGTTAAGGATAATACCAATTATTTAAATTTTGGAAGCAACATAAAATGGTACTTCCCATATGTTCGAAAATAGTAGGCAATATTTTCATACACTTGCCTTTGTAATTTTCAGCTACCCTTAATTCTGCTTCAAGTTTGTGTAAGCAATGATAGAAGTAAAAATACTGCTTTGGATTCTTTTAGTTCAAAACTACATGACATTTGCAACTACTGCTTTAGAATCTGGTGGAGGATCAACAAGATACCATTATATGGACAGGAAGCAGGGATGGTATTTTTTTGTTAAATCTTGTTATGCAATTCTGCTTCAACAGGATAACAACAACAACAACTACCCATTAAAATCCCATATAATGGGATCTGGTGAGGGTAATAAGTACGCAGGCTTTATCAGGGAGGCTGTTTCCAATCGACCCTCGGCTCAGGAAAAGGAAAAGAAAAAAAAACAAAATGAAAACAAAAACAAAAACACAAACAAAAATAAAAGAGCATTAGTAACTCCAACATAAATTACGTAAATAATTATATAAACATAAACCATAAATAACATGGCAAGCAAAGGAAAAAAAATAAACAAAAACAAAAGGGGGCACATAAACAATTATATGACCATAAACTGTAAATAAAATGACATGCAATAGCAACACCCTCCCAACCATGCCCAGCCCCGGAAGAGAAGAGCGAAAACAATCTAGAAGCCCCTATCCTACAACCATGATACTAGACCTCCAGACTTTCCTATCAAGGCAATGTCCTCGGTAATCCGCATTCTAGCCATGTCCTGCCTAATCACCTCTCCCTAGTGCCTCTTTGGCCTCCCCCTGCCTCGACTCACGCCAACAACCGCTAGCCGCTCACAACTCCTCACCGGGGCATCGGAGCTTCTCCTCCGCACATGTCCGAACCACCTGAGTCTCGCTTTCCGCAGCTTCTCATCCATTGGGGCCACCCCTACCTTCTCCCGAATAACTTCATTCTTGATCTTATCTAACCTGGTGAGCCCGCACATCCGCCTGAGCATCCTCATCTCCGCAACCTTCACTCTATGAGCATGGGAGTTCTTCATCGGCCAACACTCCGCATCATACAATATGGCAGATCTAACCACAGCTCTATAAAACATCCCCTTGAGTTTCTGTGGCACTTTCTTGTCACACAAGACTCCAGATGCAAGCCTTGTTGTTGAAAAAATGTAAGGATGTTGTTGAAAAAATGCAAGAAAATTCAAAAAATAGTTCTTTCCAATTCTTCCGATTTACTTAATTGGTGCAGTTTTAAATCATTCTATTAAAATGTCTGATTGTCACCAATTAATGAATGCTTTATGTACTTATATGGAGATTGGAGAAACTGAAACCCCAAATTTATATGTTTCTATGAACAAGCTAAATGAATATTTACAACAGCTATATAATTATTATGCAAATGTATGTGATAATGTCGCTCGTGCTTCTAGCAATGTTAATAGCGCTATGCAATGTAGCAGTTCTGCTACTGTGGATGATGAAGAAGGCATTGATAGTTTTAATATTTTTCTACATTTTCTAACACTCAAACCAGTAGCAGTAATATTGATGAACTTCAATTCTACTTGCAGAAGCAAAAGGAGCCTCGCACAAAGGAATTTTCACCTTTGGGATGGTGACATGAAAATGGAAAGCAATTTTCTGTTCTTTTCGCTATGGCTCGTGACGTGCTGAATGTGCCAATTTCTACTGTTGCATCGGAGAGTGCATTTAGCCAAGCAAGACAACAACTTGGAGACACCCGCCACTCATTGGAAGCAATACTTTGAAAATTTTAGTATATTTCAGAGATTGGATTAGATCAGAACGAAGAAATCAAGGAAAGGAAGATGTTGCTAGTCCAGAAGACGAGAAAATTGGAGATATATTAATACATGGAAACTCATCCAAATTTAACACGCCAGAAGAAGGTCAAGCGGTTCATATTGATTATGATGAACTTGCTAGGGCGATGCAAAACATTTGAAATTACTACTTTACTAGTTTACTTGTTAGAAAAAAATGTAAACATTTCATTTTATACTTTTTCAATTTGAAATTAAGAAATAAAGTAGCACTTGCAATAAGTGCAATTTTTTCCCATCTTACTTGTATTCATTCAATTATTACAAAGTATTTATAACTTACAATAGTTATATTATACATAATTCCAAAAAGAAGTGAAAATATACTAAACTCGGCCTGGCCCGGCCCCCTCAACCCGTAACCCTTATGGTTCAATTTTTACCCGAACTAACCTGGCCCGCCACGTACCCATTACTGTGCAACCCAGCCAGGCCCGGAACCCGTACGGGTAAAAAAAATTACCCCGTTCCGGCCCACTCGTTAAACAACCTTAGCCGAAAACTAGACAAATGTGTCATGGTTGTTAGATCTTTTTGAAAGCTTCTCTCATATATAAAATTCAAGTTGAAATTTTATCTTAAACCTTGTCCGACTTTTTCTCTTCTTTGTGCTTTTTATTTCCTTTTGTCCCAGTAATTTTACTTTTCGGTTACCCCCAAATTTTTCTATTTGTCGTTTTATTATTTTTTATATTTTTTCTCTATTCTATTATTTTATATGTGGTCTCTAGCCAGAACACTCAAAAAGAGACTCCAAAACTTTAAGATTATATAAAATAAGAAATCCTGTTAATTCTAAATTTATGAGTTTTCTGCTTTCGAACCCAAAAAACTTGGGTCTTGATGAGAATTTTGGATTGAGATAAAAAAATTCATCTTTTTTATTATATCATAAAACTTTCTGTTATTCTATGGTGTTAAATATAATATAAATCTATTTATTATTAAATTATGATAAAATATTCGTAAGCATTGCTGAAAAAAATATGAGATTTATGATACTGATTTTTGAAAACTTGTCGTCAATTTAATTTTATACTTATGGGGTATAATTTTTATATTAATTTTTTTAAAAATTTTCTTATTATGTCTGATGTAATTCCCTTATTGAAGACGTTATCTTACTTATGTAAATTTATTTTCAATATGCAGAAAACGATATAATTTTCTAGTAAAAATGCTAATTTTATTTGTGTTGTTATAATAAAGTTGTGATTCCTTATTTAAAATTATTATTTTTATTTTTTCATATTCTAGATATAATTTTTATATTTACAAATAAAAAATACCTATTAGGTTGAAGCAAATAAACAACAAAAATGAATACATGTTTCCAATAAATTCCGTATTAATCATGACAAAGTATACATTAAAGTAATTATAACACCCTCCATCTTCAATTCCTAAGTCCACCTGTGGAGCTACTTGCTCTTGAAGCACGCCTCTATTTTGCATGCGAGCTACAACTCATTAAAATAGAAACTAAGATAGGCTTATCAGAACTAGAAAAAAGTTATCATTCATACGATGCCGTGATAATTCGATTGGAGAAGGTGGTGGTCATGTATAATTTTTGGCAATGAAATCAAGTGGTGCACTTATTGGCTAAAGAAGCTTGCAAGCAATCTAACGTACGTGAATCGATATATTTTGCAACTCAACCTATGTTTGTTGAACCCCAATATTTTGAAATGGAACACATTTTGTTAGACTTATTTGGATAATAATGTTTGTATTGAGTTGGCTGTATTTGGCAATCAAAATGCCCTAAGTTTAATAAAGACCAACTTTAGTATTAGGCCTCATTATTTTTTTAAGATTAAGATGTCTGAATTTGAATACATATCTGAATATCAAGATGTATATTAAGATTAATATATTTGAATCTGAATACACATCTAAATATATTAAGATATGTATTAATATATGAATAGAAATAATTAAGACTGTTTGATTTTTAACATCTGAATGTATAAATTTATTTTTATTTGAAAATTAATAAATATAAAATTCAAATGAAATACTAACTAATCTAATATTCTCAATAGAATATATAGTTTTTTAAAATATGATAGTTGTTGGTAGTGATGACTAACAGGTGAATGCCGACTAGAGGTGGTGGTTGGTGGTAGTTTTGGTTGATGATGGTGGTTCATGCTAGTAGCTAGTAGTGATTGGTAGTGGTGGCGATTATGATTGAGGACGGTGGATAGTTAATAATATCGGGTGGTGGTAGGTTAAAATGATGGGCAATACCAGCTTTGGTTATTGATGGTGATGGGGTGGTCAGTTGTGGTAGTTGATGCGGATAAGTATTGATTGTGGGTGAGAATAATGATGGTCGGAAAGGTGGGGATAGTAGGTAGTGATATTCGATCATGAAGGCTATGATTGAGGATGATAGTGGCGTAGTGGTGGTGGGATAGTGGTAGTTGATAATGGTAGACTGTGGCGGCAGTTAATAATGAATATGTGATAACATCTTAATGAAATTAAGTCTCTATTATAGATCTTAATCATACAGACCTATTCAGACTCATTAAGTGATTGTGCAGTAAAAAACAAACACACTTAATGATTAAGATCTGAATAATTGAGATTCAAATTTTAAAAATATACACTTAATATTTGAGATCCGAATGATTAAAATTCAGACATCCATTAAGTGCAAACAAACGAGGCCTCAGTGCTAATAACCAACTTTAGGTATTAGTGTATAAATATTTCATTTCCTTAAAAAGATGCAATCTAATCTAATCGTCGCAGGTTTGGACTTTTGGACCGCGGGTTGGGCCCATTCTCGTACCGGAATCAAAGACCCAAAGCCCATAAACTATTCTAGGGTTTCCTTTATATTCCACCAGCCCTCCATTCCCATTTATTTAGTGCCGTATCCTCTTCATCAATCGACAGGTTCGTTCTGGTCAGGAAGTAAAGAGCAGTCCCTTAGGTCGTCGCAAATCCACCATGAGAGCTAAGGTGCGTGGACGTGCCCATCTCTTCTTTTTGTTTTTTCGCATTTGTATACCGATGATTCTAGAATTTTAAGTCGGCCGACGCAGAATAACACTGCAACGACTACTGATTTATGACAGAGTGTGCGAAATTAGTGTCTGTGCGTGTGCACATTTCTAGTTAGTGTTGTTCAGTAATGTTTTAATATTCACTTTATTTTTTGCGCCCTTTTTGTTAGTTATTTCGCATGTTTATACAGATGAATCTAGATTTAAGTCGACCGATGCAGAATAACACGTTAGAAACTGATTGATGAAAATGTGTGCGAAATTAGTGTGTGTGCGCGTTTCTAGTTAGTTTCAGTAATGTTTTAATACTCACTTTATGAGTGGTCACATTTTTTTATTTTCAGTGGAAGAAGAAGCGTATGAGGAGGTTGAAGAGGAAGCGCCGAAAGATGAGGCAGAGATCTAAGTAAAAGCCTATTCCAGACGCCTCAGCATTCTTAGCTGTTGGCGTATCTTCTTTGCCTTAGGTTATTGCGTCTTTTTGTTCCCTTTTTCAGAACTTTGCAGTTAATTTCTCTAGTGTTTTTTTGCTAATGGCACCTAATGTACTTCTGCTTTTGAGGTATATTGAAACTCTGATAGCCACTTTCGCTTTTCTTTTATGATATTTACTCCTTAATTTAGTAATCTTCACCCGATTTATTGTATTTTGTTCTTCGTAATCCCTTTTTATCTTTACATTCCAGCCTCTAGTGGTGTCCATTCGCCTGCTAATTTTGTGTTATAAATATCTGGCAATTTCCACAACAGTGTGAATTAAGACCGTTGGATTGTCAAATCAAGTCTTTTTTTGCTGCATCTCTAGTTTAGGTTCTAGGCGTCCATGTAACATTTTGAAAATTGGCTTTTTATTGAAAATTACGACGGTTGGATTCTTGGCTTCTTTTTATTTAAGCTATATGCATGAGAGATTGTCCAAGCAAAAAAATAGTGCAGTTGTGTGTGATCGTGGCACTGGTGGAAAATGAGCAGTGCGATATCGTCGACTTGTTTATATGTTGGTCAGTTGGTGGATAAATGGGGATCTGGATTCCAAAATTTGGATAAAATCCTACTTTCTCCTCTAGTCCAATTTTTCAGCAACGAAAAGTTTACTTCTAGGATATGATCTGGGAGTTTTGTATGTCTCGAATGGCTTTGACTTGATCTATTTTATGCATTGCTAAGTGAATTTCAGGACCTAAGATAATGCCTTAATTTCATCTTATAGTTTAAAACAGTTGAACATTTTTGTGCAAATGCCAAACAATCTTAAGCTCTTTCTGTCTAGTGATTGGTTGTGTCTGCACTGCGTTAAACCTGTAATTTAGGATCCAAAGTCTTATATGCTGAAGAGTAATTATTACAGAATTTTTTTTCCTTCTTCCTTGGTGGTTCTACTCCACTCGTCTTATACAAGGATGCAAACGGGCCGGGCCTGAATCGGGATCGGGACCGCGGTCCTGACGGTCATGGCGGGTCTGGTGGGCCAATCCATGCGGTTCCGGTCCTACCGGTCCATTAAGCTTGTGACGGGCTGGTCCATTTGCTTTGAATTGCCAGGCCTGAGACCGCTAGACGGGCCCGGGCCAAGGCGGGCTCAACGACTATTTTTAATTTTTTTTTAAAAATCAGTACCGGCTCTTTTCAAAAATAGCCGTTTGGAACTTTGTAAACTAGTTATTTGGCCCCCAAACTTTAATTTAACCTCAAACTTTATTTAATTACACTTTTTCTCATTTCTCAACTATAAATACCCCATCCTCCTTTCATTCTTATTCACCCATTCATCAATATCTCTCAATCTCTCTTTCTACTACAATTGCTTAATTTATTGTTGAAAATTCGTAAAAAATTGTGAAGTTGTTGAATTGAAGTTTAGTGTTCAACGATTTTCAATTTTCAAGAAGTTGTTTGGCAATCCGGTAAATTTTTTTCAACTCTTACATTTTAATAATATATTTTTGTGTTGTTTAGTTTACACAATTCTAATTAGTATGGCATTTTCTTTGATAAAAATATTCGGTAAAGGAAAAGGTGAAACCGGTGAAAGTAATGGACATAATACTACCCTTCCCCCGGCTCCCCGACCTACAAAAGATAAGCAAGTTGAAAGTAGCCGCCAACCTAGAGTCCTACTTTGCATCCCGTAATGCTTGATAGTGATCACCCTTGTTTTCAATTTACCAATGGTGAATTTCTACATGATGTTGCTCTTTATGAATGTTTTTTATCCTAATGAACCTATCTTAGAGGAAAATGAGGATGATAATGATGATGATGAAACCCAAGCACCAGATTTAGATGATACACATACTAGTCCTGTTCATAACTCAAGTAATGCACCGACACACCCACATGTAGAAACTCCAACTTTTAGTAGACAACCTGCTAAACGTGCAGAAACATCATTAGTTTGGCATTTTTTACTCAAATAAAAGAACAAAATAAGGCTAAGAGTAAAATTTGTGGGAAACTACTTGTTCATAAATTTACTGGAGACCGTAGCGGCACAGGTTTTATTAGGCACATAAAAATACACCCTACAGATAGGGCTAGATTTTTTCAAATGCAAGCTCAGCAAGAGGGGACAAGTGTTGATTATCAAGTTAACCCTAGTATAGATTCAAATCTAGTTCAACCAGGAATTAACACAGTCACTGGATGTATTTTATATTACGATCCAAATAGAAATCGTGAAGAATTAGCAAAGATGATTACTGTTATGTGCTTATCTTATACTTTTGCTTCTAATCCTAATTGGGTTCATTATATTAGAAGAGTTATTAATCATATTTATAAAGATTGCCTCGCGCAACAGTTAAGGCCGATATTTATAAATTCAAACATGAATATGAACAATATTTGCGCTATTTATTTACTCATATACCTAATCAGATTTCTATTACAACTGATATTGGTAGAAGTAATATTGACTATGATTATCTAACTGTTACAAGTCATTGGATAGATGAGAACTGGACAATGCAAAAACGTATAATTGCATATAGAATAATTAATTCACGTCACACGGGTAGGTTTATAGCTAACACTGTTTCAGATATTTGTAGATATTTTTGCTTTAGCGATAAAATAATGGCAATTTTTATGGATAATGCTTCTAGTAACACTAGTGCAATATGCATGCTTACAAAAACCCTAAATCTTGCATTTAGTAATATTTTCCATGTTAGATGTATTTGTCATATTTATCATTTAATTGTTGATGATGGTATGCGAATTTTTAACACAGAAATTGAAAAGGTTCGAATGGCTCTTAATTGGCTATTTTATTCAAACCGTAGAACTTGACTTAGAGAGTATTTTAAAAAAATGTGATGAATATGGCCTTAGAGAAAGAAAGGTTCCTAAACCTTGCCCGACTAGGTGGAATTGTATGTACAAAAGATTAGTAGTTGCGTATGAATATAGAAACCCAACTAATGCAACGTTTAATTCTCGGGTAGGTGCTGAGGATGATGATGAAATACTTACTACCCAAGATTGGACGAATGTTAAAATTCTTTTAGATTTTTTAGAACATTTTCAAGTTGCTATAAATATATTTTCTGGGCAATATTATCCTACTATTTCAAACTGTTTAGTTTATATTGCCGCACTAGCTGATTTGTTTGTTGAATTTGGCGAGGGTGGGGATATTTATGAACTTGTTATAAATGAAATGAAACAAAAATTTTAAAAATATTTTTTCCCTATCCCTCATATGTTTGGTGTAGTTGCAATGTTAAGTCCTACAATGAAATTGGGAGATCCTCATTTTTGGTATTCTAATATTTATAAGGATTTAGATCTTTCAGAAGAGGAAATTGCTACACTTGCTGATACAAAAGCATCAATTAAAATTAATGCTCAAACTGTTTATAATGCTTATAAACAGGCGTTAAAGCATGCTAGGCCAAATATTTCAACCCCTACTTCGGCTAGCTCACAATCGTCTAAAAGAGCTGCAGGCTTAACAACTCTTAAATCTTGGACGGAGTTCCGAGGTTCTCAAGGTGATAATTATGATGAAATTTCACATCTAAATGAGCTTCAAGTTTACTTGTCTCAGGGACTTGAAAAGGAGAATCCAGACGGCTCTTTCGATCTTTTTGAATGGTGGAAGTCAAGGGAAAAATGTATTTTTTCTGGTTCTTGCAAGGATAACTCGGGATGTTTTATCAATTCAAGCTTCAACTATTGCATCGGAGAGCGCTTTTTCAGTGAAGCAAGACTATAAATCGGTGATAATAGAGCGGCGATGAGGTAGAGCTTGGAAAAATCGGTGCTTTTTGGAGATTGGATCCGCGCGGAAAGAAGAAACTTTGGAATTGCAGAATCACAATCGGCGATAAATGAAGCATATGAAGAAATGATAGTGGAACTTTCGAATGATTCGGCTTTGCCCGGAAGTGGTGATGAACAAGCTTCGTTTCCACCACCACCAACACAACCTCCTCCCAACCTTGACGGATTTATGAGATTTGTTAGAGATACAATGTAGATTATGATGTAACTTGTACATTGGCACATCTTCTTTTAGTTTTTTTCCTTTTAATGGTGGTATTAGTACCTTGTTGTGCTCATTCCATTGGGGGAAGGAAGACTAAGAAAGATATGCCATTTTGGTCAATAAAAGTTATAAGACATATCCTTGAATATCTTTTTTCTCAATATTTGTTTGTCTTTACTTCGATATCAATCATTGAATATATATATATATATATATATATATATATATATATATATATATATATATATATATATATATATAACATACAATATATACTACGATAAAATATATACGAGAATATATATACATAACGTACAACCTAAACTACAAGAAAATATATAAGTAATAACATATATGCATAAGATACAATATATATAAGAGAATATATATACATTATACATAAGAGATATAATATATATATATAATATATACTAATTAGTACAACACAATATATTAATTACTACAACACAATATATACATTATATACAATATATACTAATTACTACAACACAATATATACATAATATATATCAATATATACATAATATATATCAATGTATACTAATTACTACAACACACTATATACATAATATACAATATATACTAATTACTACAACACAATATATACATAATATACAATATATACTAATTACTACAACACAATATACAATGAAATATATATTATATATACTATACTAATAACTTAGTACACCATATAAAATATATTCGACACTATCCTAATAACTACTATATAAGATATTGACTTAAGAAAAAAACCCCGTCAGGACCGGCCCGCCAGGCCCAGGACCACTGTGGGCTTAGGCTCGTCACAGGCCGGTCTCAACCACCAGGACCACCATGCCCGGGACCACCAGGCCCGGCACACGAAGCCCGGTACCGAAAAGCCCGGCCCGTCAGGCGCGTTTAGGCCCGGGCCAGACTATATTCTTAGTCTTATATTCCATTAGGCATAAGATTTGCAAGGTGAAAGAGATTTTGAACAAAGATATATTTGAGGATGGACACTTGATTTAAACGTGAAACCTGACTTAATCGTGGTGCACTTGCTGGAAATTTCTTGCTGGGCCTGTGCACCCCGGGGATTAATTGGGTCTCTAAGAGACTCGGGTACCCGGTGCAAATAAAAAAAATAACATATATGGCGGTCTGCTATTTAGAATACAAGGCTAGTTTCAAATGGTTGATGATAGCTATAACATTCAGAGAGAAATAGAGATTCGAATTTCACAGGCAATTTGCCAATTGTGTAGTTTCACCGCAGCTAGTTAACTGTTTAAAATGTCAAATTTAAATTTTATGTAAAAATGTAAAACCTCGTTTTTTTAATTTCGTCAGGTCCAATTTTCAAAGCTTCCATCCGATGTTCAGGGTCTTGTTATTGTTTGTTAGCTAGAGTACATCTGTTAGCATGACCAGGAACACTGAGTAGAATGTTTAATAAACCGAGTGAAACTTATAGCAAATAGAGCCATGTAATAATTCCAAAAATCCATTTTATTAAATGGTAAACAGCTTTCTAATTACTCAAAACTTGAAAGAAATCTAATTCTCTCTTTGAGACAATGAATAAAGAGCTAGCTCGGGTGCGTGCAAGTTGGCCTCAACAACGTCGTTATCATTCTAGATAAGGTAAAACCATACTCTTGACTCATTGAGGGTTTGGTGGACGGCCATTGGCGGAACACACCCTGGAACCCCATTCAAGCAGCTCTTTGCTAGTATCATCCTTGTGAACAATAACTTCAATGAAGCATAAACAATCCTTCTTCTCTCCAGTTGCAGTTGCAATTGCTTCTGTGAGCTCCTCTTCAGTCCTTACCTGCAATCCAGTCAGAAACAATTTGAAAACATTGGCGTATTTGTCGATGTATGGATGCGTATTTCTATACAGTAACACTCACCTTCATGGTCCAGCAATTGCCTTCACCATTGTGAATAGCATCCACTAAGCCAATGTAGTTCCAGTTCTTGATCACATTGTATGGCCCGTCATGGATTTCGACCTCAATGGTGTAACCACCATTATTAATCAAGAAAATTATGCTCTTTTGCTCACAACGGATCATTGTTGACACATCTTGTGCAGTAACCTGAGATCCAAATTCCATTTAGTTCTACACAGACCAATATTATTGTACTAACATATTGGGTGTTTCTGGTAATGACGGAAGTCATTTTCCAGTTAAGTCTTTGTTGTTTAGTACCTGAAAACTTCCATCACCGATGCAAGATATGACGCGTTTTTTAGGTACAGATTGCGCATAGCCCAAGGTAGCACCAACAGACCAACCAATGGAGCCATATTGCATCTGGAATTCATACCTGCAACACGAACTTTTTTCTTCTAATGTCTGTAAATAAAATGGATACCAGGCTGATAAGCTGTTATTAGTCACATACCCACATCCTTCTGGTAACTTAAGCTTCTGGCAATTGAACCAAGAATCCCCTGTCTCAGCAATCACTGCTGTTTCATCTGAAAGCATCTTCTGTATATGCTGGAACAGAACATTTACCCTTAGTGGTTCATTAGGCTCTGATTTTAGAGGTGTGCCTTCAGGCACAAATATCCGACGATAGTTTTCATAAGCAGTTTCATTTTTCTTTATTTTCTTTGCTAGTTCAGATAGGAAATCTTTCATTAGGACACAACCAAAAGCTGGTCCATTGCCAATTACAACTCTATCAGACTGCACGATGATCGATTTCTCTTTCTTGATCAGAAGTGAGTAACCAACAGAACTGTAGTCATTAAAGATTGGACCAGCAAACAAGTAAGCATCAGCTGATTCAACAATTTCTGCGCAATAGGATGTGCCTACTGCACCCCAGTAAGTGCCAATGAAGTGAGGGTGTTGTTCTGCGACTAGCCCTTTTGCTGATGGCATCACTGCCATTGCATAACCAGAAGAATCAGCCAATTCAACAAAAGCATCACAAGCTTTGGCTACTCTTAGCTTTGGCCCTCCAATCATAACCGGTTTCACTGCCTTGCTTAGAAAGGTAACTGCTGCATCCACTGCAGCTTCCAATCCCCTCTTGTTACTTAGCCTGTATCAGTAATTTAGGATTGTAAGTTACAAAACATTTTCTCATGCAACAGTAGCATATCCTTGACTTATCAGTGGGTTCTGCTCTTTATATTTTTTTCACACACATATACTCCCTGCGTCTAGTCTAGATCTGACACTGTTAGAGTTCTGATTATAAATTGAAGCATAGATCTCATGCAGCAGTGGCGAATTTTGGGTTTAGAGTCAGCTGAGATCTGCTCATTAATTTTTTTTCACACGCACATATATAGTCCGAGCTAAACACAATGAGTTATGTCGAACCTGTTGCTTCTAGTCTAGACCCGCCACTATCTTAATGAAGCTAAGAATAGATATAATAAGGTAATGCTCATACCTAGGTGAAAGAGAAAATGGGATGGGATCCCTGCTGAAAGTTGGATGAGGAATGGCTGGCAAATTGCAACTTATACTGATGTATACTGGTTTGCTTTCTTTTAGAGCAGTTGAAATGGCTCTATCAATTTGTTCATGTGCATCATCCAAGTTGTTTACAACGGCCTAACATAAAAGCAAACAAACAAACATAAATATATATTGTTGGATATGTAAGGTATTGTATTTCTATTGGAAAAGAAATTCAAGTTTCACTATCTGTATATAGAAATTAAACACAAACGGAAGTATGAATTTTGTAAGATTTAAGCACGGGGGTTCAAATTAAAAGCTAGATCAGATACCTGATAACATGTAACAGTCTGAAAACATCTTAATTCTTGGCTGAAATCAGGCAATCCAATGGTATGATGCAGTATTCTATTAGTTCCATAATCATTAGTATTAGGACCTCCCACAATGCAAATAACAGGTAGGTTTTCACTATAAGCACCAGCTATTGCATTAAGCACACTGAGCCCACCAACAGTAAACGTGACAACACATGCACCAACTCCGCGAGCTCGTGCATAGCCATCGGCAGCATATCCAGCATTGAGTTCATTACAACAGCCAATATTCTTAAGCTTTGGTTCAGCAATGAGGTGATCAAGAAGTGTGAGATTGAAATCACCAGGCACTGAGAAAACATCTTGAATGCCAATTTCAACTAGCCTACGTGCCAAATGGCGCCCGAGAGTGGCATCAGCGCTCCCGATAACAGAAGAAGATTGAGAATCTTGGATACAGGATGTGCCTTTGGCTACTGAGCCGTCCATGTTATGAATTTTTTGATGTAAAAGGAAAGGTTAAAATGGTAGTGAGAGAAGTAATGCATGCAGAGGAAAATGGTGATGGCTAATGGTTTAAGATGAGGAATATATATGTAAGAATAAAAGTCGGTATGTTCAGATTCGAAAAGGTAGGAGATGTTGATTGAAGAACAAGGTAGTGGTTTCTCGTATTGTTTTCTTGGAGAGGGGCAGTTTTTTTCTTTTCTTTTACTGCTTCAAATATCAGGGAACCCAACACAGGGCGAATGTCTTGGCTCATTGATCGGAGTTACGGTCTAACTGTTGTACCATTTTAATTTAAAAGCCCGAATATAATGTCATCGTGTAAAATTTATTTTCACACTAGATAAAATAATAATTTAAGTTAGTTTTTTAATATTTAGGAGTATACATAATATATTTAATTATTTACCTAAATTTTTAGGACTTCCTTCCTTTCCTTTTAAGTATATAGGAGTCTTTTTCCCTTATAATAAATGAAACCTACTAAACTTTAATAATTGCACGAAATATAAAACATATCCATGAGTTTCGGATTACGCCACAATTGTTCCTAAGCTGCATGTTCACGTTTTGGCACAACAGGTTTGTACTATTTCATCAATGAATAATTGATAGAAGATTTTTTCTGAAGGTTGATTAATTAGGAATTTTAGACAATAATTTTTCTTTAATCATGGTTAATATTTTTTAAACATTACTTTCTTCTTTTATTTTGGTGTTTAAATAGCATAAGTTTCATAGTCATACAAACTCAAACCAATCCACACGTTGACCATAATGCTCTCTATCTAATGGATCACGTTCTACTGATAATTTTATTTTCTTTATTACACGAATTCGCTCTCGAAAATAAATTCCATGTTTATGTTAAAATCAAGAACAAACTATGAGATTTGGTATTATTTATCCTTCTTGCTTTTCTTGTATTATTTATCCTTCTTCATAATCTAATATTATGTAACGACCCGGCCAGGGCGAACCTATGCTCTTCTAAAGGGTGGCCAACTGACCACTCTTTGTAAAAAAATACACTGTATATATAGGTAAAATATTAAATATTAAAGCATATAACATATATTGAGCACCCTTACTCGAGGAATTTTTTTTTTCTTCTTTCAAATTAGAACTAAACCTGTCAAACAGGCCGCCGGTCCGGTCTGGGCCAAATTTTTTTGACCCGTCCGGGTTCCGGGCTGGGTTGCACAGTAATGCGTTCGTAGCGGGCTCGATTAGTTCGGGTAAAAATTGATACATACGGGTTACAGGTTCAGAGGGTCGGGCCGGAGCGGGTTCAGTATATTTTCACTTTTTCTTTGGAATTATGTATAGTGTAACTATTAAGTTATAGTAATACTTTGTAATAATTGAATGGATACAAGTAAGATGGAAAAAATTGCACTTATTGCAAATGCTACTTTATTTCTTAATTTCAAATTGAAAAAGTAGAAAATGAAATGTTTACATTTTTTCTAACAAGTAAACTAGTAAAGTAGTAATTTCAAATGTTTTGTATCGCCCTAGCAAGTTCATCATAATCAATATGAACCGATTGACCTTCTTCTGGTGTGTTAAATTCTGATGGGTTTCCATGGGTCAATATATCTCAAGTTCCTCATCTTCTAGGCTATCAACATCTTCCTTTTCTTGATTTCTTCGTTCCGATCTAATCCAATCTCTGAAACATACTAAAACTTCCAAAGCATTGCTTCCCAAAGAGTGGCGGGTGTCTCCAAGTTGTTGTCTTGCTTGGCTAAATGCACTCTCCGATGCAACAGTAGAAATTGTCACATTCAGCACATCCCAAGCCATAGCGAAAAGAACAGGAAATTGCTTTTCATTTTCATACCACCATCCCAATGGTGAAAATTCCTTTGTGCGAGGCTCCTTTTGCTTCTCCAAGTAGAATTGAAGTTCATCAATATTCTTGCTACTTGTTTGAGTGTTAGAAAATGTAGAAAAAATATTAAAACTATCAAGGCCTTCTTCATCATCCACAGTAGCAGAACTGCTACATTGCATAGCGGGATTAACATTGCCAAAAGCACGAGCACCATTATCACATTCATTTGCATAATAATTATATAGTTGTTGTAAATATTCATTTAGCTTGTTAATAGAAACATATAAATTTGGGGTTTCAGTTTCTCCAATCTCCATGTAAGTATATAAAACATTCATTAATTGGTGACAATCAGACATTTTAATAGAAGGATTTAAAACTGCACCAATTAAGTAAATCAGAGGAATTGGAAAGAAATATTTTTTGAATTCTGCTTGCATTTTTTCAACAACATTCTTATATTTTTCTTTCTTCTTAAATTCAGATAGTAGAAAAGAAATTTCAACTATATGTACTAAAGCCATAGTAACAGTGGGGTAATATGTACCAGAAAAAATAACAATAGCAGCATAAAATTTATGTAAAAATTTAACAACATCATTAATGACCTCCCAAGTATCACTTGTTAACATACGCCTAGGATCAGTACAATGTGCATTAGCAACTTCAGTTATTGGAAATCTATATTTGTAGCAACATTTTAAAAATATATATGTATAATTCCATCTAGTAACAATTTCGTCTGGCATGAATCTAGGTGTAAGGTTATACGGATACACTTAGTCTTAAATTCTTTTATTCTAGATTGTCTATTATTTCCTCGAATAATACAAACTGCTCTTCTAACATGAGTAATCTCAACTGAAAATAAATCAAGGCCACTTCTAACAATTAAATTATAAACATGACATGCACACCTAACATGAAAAATATCATCAAGAGGTGGTTGCAAATGCAATTTTAAAATTAAAATTGCGGCATTATTGTTTGAAGCATTATCAAAAGACATACACAAAACTTTTTGATTTAGATTATAAAATTCAACAACTTCAACAATTGTACTACTTATAAACGTAGCAGTATGACTCTATCTTCATCATATTTAAAAGCGATAATACGTTTTTGCATACAAGTATTATCATCTATCCAATGGCATGTAATTGTCAAATAATCATTTCCATTAACAGCATGGCCAATATCAGAAGTTAGACATACTCTAGAAGGAAGGTGGCTAAACAAATAACGTATGTATGTTTGATATTGTCCATGAAGTCTAAAGATATCTGCTCTACAAGTACTTCTACGGATACCTTTAAATACAGGATTGTAAATCCTTGAATATACATAATAAGATACGATGAAGAAGCAAAAGAAAAAGGTAGACAACCCAAAGCAATTATTTTTGCTAATTCCTCACGTTCCCTCATTTATCATATTTTACTTCACCTCCTGTAGTAGGGTTAATAGTTGTTTGACTTCCATCCTCATTATTGCCCCATTCTGTGGGATGGTCAGATATCATATGTCTACTAAGTGTCCCAGTGCCCCCTAAATTTCCTTCGGTCAAATTTTTAAAAGTTTCGTTACAAAGTTTGCACTTAACTCTATCAGTACCTTCTATTATTTCAAAAAAATTCCATACCGGACTTCTTTTTCTACGATTAGAAGTCGGATCCACTGGTGGTCTACCCCTTGTAGCACTAGCAACTCCAACTCTAACACTACCAATATTTCCACTAGTAGGTGTAGGTGGTATCTCATCTTCTATTCCAAACTCTTCTTGTAATTATTCATAATCTATCTCTACATTATCATTAGGCGATGATTCAGAACATGTGTTATTGGGTCATTACTATTACTACTGGAAGCTACAGGACTACTTCTTTTTTTATTTCCACCCCTACCGGTAACTTTTCTACACGCTCTTTTAGCAGCACTAAACATATTGTAAAAATTAAAGTATAAGCTAAAATTAAATGTGCAATTAAATATTTAAATAAGAGAAAGAGTTGGAGGGAGTGCACCGAATTCGACAATAAATTGAGCACTTCATTACGCAATTCCGGTGTTACCACGAACAAACATCAACCAAGTATATTAAATTTGAACTTCAAACTTCGAATTTCAAATGTCAATTTTCAAATGAAAATTTTCGGTAAATTAAACTCAAGAAAAGAGAGCCAAATAAAAATTATAAAATTAGAATATGAAATCTTGCAAATTGAAGGGAAGAGAGAAATTGAGAATTTGAGAATTGAGATTGAGATAAGAATTTTGAGTAAAGAATGAAGAAGAGGGGGAGGGTATTTATAGATTTTAAGAAGGGTTAATATTGTAAATTAATAAATACAAGAAAATAAACATAAAATGACCAATTTTGCAAAGAATTCTGTTGGCCAATGGATCTGGAGCAATTTTGATCGTTGCCATCGGTCTTATGGGCCCCACAAAGTTTGAAATTTTTTAAAAAAAATCCGTTGTACCGGGTCGGTTTAACCGGTACAGGCCACTATTCATCCAGACCGGGCCGATCCGGTCCGTTTACAAGTTAAAAAAAACCAGACCCCTTCCCCCACGAACCCAGCCTACCCGGCCCCTTAGTAACCGGGCCGGTCTGGTCCCGGTTTACACCGTTCTGGGCCGGTTCGGAACCGGTCCGACCCTGCCCGTTAGATAGATTTACTTTGAACACCCTTGGAGTAATTTTTGGTTTCGCCACTGGATCCGGCCAGTCGTTTTATGAGTTACAGTCCCGTTTTCTCCATTTTAGGTTCTTTATATATTGTTCAGCTGTATCTCGTCGTATCGTGTCGGTTGGTTCGGGTTCAGAGTGGTCGTGGAGTGGAATGATACACTAGAAGCTTAAGTTGGAAAAGTCAACCAGATATTGACTTTGAGTAGAAAGGTCTGGGATGTGAGTTATGATGGTTCATATAGCTTCGTTAGGTGATTTTGGACTTATGAGCGTGTTCGAAATGTAGTTTGGAGGTTCGTGGTAGATTTAGGCTTGAATTGACGAAATTGAAAATTTGATGTTTTCCAGTCGTCACTGAAAATCTTGATATCGGGATCAGAATGAAATTCCAGAAATTAGAGTAGGACAGTTGTGTCATTTGTGACGTGTGTGCAAAATTTCAGATCATTCGGATGAGGTTTGATAGGTTTTGACATCGTTTGCGGAATTTGGATTATGAAAATTTTTAGGCTTGAATCCTAGGATGATTTGGTGTTTCAATATTGTTTTGAGTGTTCCAAAGGTTGGAATAAGTTTGAATAGTGGTATATGACTTGTTGGTTTTTTGGTTGGGGTCCCGAGGGCCTTGGGATGAACTCAGATGGTTAACGGGAAGATTGGAAATAGTTTGAGCACCTGAATTTTTGCTTCTGTCATTTTGCATACCTGCGGATTGGGTACCGCAAGTGTCACGATCCGGATTTACCACCCTTGAGAGCCGTGATGGCGCATATAGGCATGCCGACCATTTGAACAAATTACCTTTTCCCATTTTAATTCTTTGCCAAATGTGAATCAACAATTTATAAACTACAAAAATTTAAAACAAGCGGGAGAAACCAGTAAACCATTTAAATAATTCCAATATGATTTCTTAATAAAAAACTACCCAAGACTGGTGTCACAACTTCACAGACGGTCTAAGAATTCTACAAACAAGGTCCGAAAAATAAATGCTACACAGTTTCTGAATTACATAAGCGAAACAGGAATAAAAGATAGAGGGGGATGCCAGGGCATGCGGACGCTTGCAGGACTACCTTGGATCTCCGTATGGACTGAACCACCCAAGCTAAGTATCAGCACAACCGACTCCATGTGTTGATAAGTGCCTAACCTAACCCCAGCGAAGTAGTGACGATGCTAGGACCAGACTACCAAATAAACTTGTGCAATTATATCATATACAACAGAAAATAAAGTAGAAATGTACAGTTAAGAAAGAGAGGGGGGAACATGCTGCGGGGAAATATCATTTACCAACAGCAACTCATAGGAAACATAAACAACAATTTAAAATTCGCAGTAGATAGAATAAGGAAACAATAACAAATTAATATCCACTTTAATCCCTTATTGTTACGGCCCGCAACCCGATCCAAATTATATATCACTATTGTGGCATGCAACCCGATCCAAAAATAATATTGTTGCAGCGTTCAACCCGGTCCCAATATACAATTCAACACCAATCACAAAAGAGTCCCGACAAGGGAACAACAATATCCCGGCAAGGAAATCGACAGTAAGAAGTAAATACGTCCCCGCAAGGGAATCAGCTATAACCAATCTTGTTCCAACATTTAACTTCACAAGAGAAACCTCATCTAGAACCAATACTCAACCATAAGTAATATCTACAATATTAATCATAATTCTTGACCAACACAAAGAATCAACAACTTAAGCATTTGTAATACTTATTAAGAACACAACGATTTCAATTTAAGACTCACGAGCATGCTTGACACCAACAAATAAATACTCGTCACCATGCCTAAATCTTGTCATACCCCTGACTACCCCATGTGAAAGAACCATCTCAACTCTCCTGGCCATATTGGCCGCCTCCTAAAAATAAATCTCACTCCCCGTCTCCTTAGCCTCTGAAGTCGAATAGGCTGAATGAGTCCCTTATTGAACCTCCTCGCCCTCTCTCTCCCGGTGGGAAGTATGATAAGAGCATGACGGGCCAAGTCGATGAATCTGGTTTCGTACTGAGTAACAGTCATAGAACCCTGATGGAGACTCTTAAACTTCCTCTGATAGATCTCTCTCTGAGTGATAGGGAGAAACTTCTCTAGAAATAGCTGAGTAAACTGCTCCCAAATCAAAATTGGTGATCCGGATGGTCTTGCTAAACAATAATCTCTCCACCAAGTCTTGGCGGATCCAAACAAGCGAAAAGCAGCAAAGTCGAGCCCATTGGTCTCCACTATCCCCATGTTCCTGAGAACCTCATGACAACTGTCCAAATAATCCTGGAGATCCTCAGAAGATGCACCGCTGGAAGTAGTAGTAAATAGCTTGGTGAACCTGTCCAATCTCCACAAATCATTATCTGACAAAACTGCTCCATCACCAGTCTAAGCTACTACACCCGATTGAACTGCTCCAACTGGCTGAATTGCTTGAGTTGAAACTGGGGAGCCATCTGCTCCGAAGTGCGAGTAGCAGGAGTCTGGGCTCCTCCTCCAGCCTGAGAGACGACTTAGCTATAGAAAGCAAGCCTTCCTGTGTGACACTCTCCATAAGGCCCACCAGATGGACCAAAGTATCTCGGAGTACTAAGGTATCAATGAACCCCTCTGGGACCTGGGTTGGGCCCACCAAAAATTGCCTAGGTCGGAACCTCATCATCAAACTCAACTTGAGGATCCGCCGCTGGTGCTGCTGCTCTGGACTAAGCTCTTCCCCTACCTCGACCTCTAGCATGGCCTCGACCTCGCCATCTGCCCCTCGTGGGAGCTTCCCCTGGGAATCAGTGGATGAGGAAGCGCGTGTTATCACCTTCTTCGAAAGAACATAGTAGAAATTCAAATAGCATTGAGTAACAAAACCGCACTACAGGAAAGAATTGATTTGAAGTTTTTCCTAACTCTATTTCCTCTGGGGGATAAGTACAGACTTCTCCGTACCGATCCCTCAGACTCTACTAAGCTTGTCTGGTTGTTGTGAGACCCATGTAACCTAGAGCTTTGATACCAACTTGTCACGACTGGGATTTCCCACCCCAAGAGTCGTGATGGCGCCTACTAGTGAAAGATAGGCAAGCCGACCATTTGAACAAATTACCTTTTTCCCATTTTAATTCTTTACCAAATGTGAATCAACATTTTATAAACAATGGAAATTTAAAACAAGCAGGATAAACCATTAAACCATTTCAATAATTCCAACATGATTTCTTAATCAAAAACTACCCAAGACTGATGTCACAACTCCAGTAATTGTCTGAGAATTTTACAAACAAGGTCCGAAAAATAAATGCAACACTTTCAGAATTACATAAGTGAAACAGGAAGAAAAGATAGAGGGAGATGCCAGGGCTTGCGGACGCCTACAAGACTACCTAGGATCTCCGTATGGATTAAAGGCAGCTATCCAAGCTAAGGTCCAAAAGCTATTGCTTTGGGATATGCACACAGTGCAGAGTGTAGTATCAATACAACCGACCCCATGTATTGGTACCTTATAGAATGGAAAATAAAGTAGAAATGTAAAGTTAAGAATGGGAGAGGGGAACATGCTGTGGGGGGATATCATTTACCAACAGTAACTCAAGGGAAAACAGAAAGAACAATTTAAAATTCGCAGCAGATAGAATAAGGAAACAGTAAGAAATTAGTATCCACATTTATCCCTTATTTTTGGAACGCACAACCCGATCCAAACCATATATCACTTTTACGGCGTGCAACCCGATCAAAATATAATATTGTTGCGATGTGCAACCTGATCCAAATATAATATTATCGCGGCGTTCAACTTGATCCAAATGTAATATTATTGCGGCGTGCAACCCGGTCCAAATATACAATTCAACACCAATCACCAAAGAGTACCGATAAGGGAACAATAAGGGAACAACTATATCCCGGCAAGGGAATCGACAGTAAGAAGTAAATACGTCCCGACAATGGAATCAGCTATAACCAATCTTGTTCCAACATTTAACTTCACAAGAGAAACCTCATCTAGAACCAATACTCAACCATAAGTAATTTCTACGAGATTAATCATAACTCTTGCCCAACACAAAGAATCAACAACTTAAGCATTTGTAATACTTATTAAGAACACAACTATTTCAATTAAGACTCACGAGAATGCTTGACACCAACATATAGATACTCGTCACCATGCCTATACGTTGTACTCAACAAATAACACATAGCAAATAGGACACAACTCCTAATCCCTTAAGCTAAAGTTAGACCAAACACTAACCTCAATCTTTCACGGCCAACTAAAGCCTCAAACACCATTTTTCCTTTAGAATTCGCCTACAAATTACTTGTATCTAATCCAAATTAATTTAACAACATCAATAAATGTTAAATGTCCAATCCCAAGGCTAAATTATAGGTTTCCTATCATTTTTTCCCATAAAGTCAAAAATCGACCCCGGGCTCGCTTGGTCAAAACATAAGGTTCGGACCAAACCCGATGACCCATTGGCCCACGAGCCCAAATATGCAATTAGTTTTGAAATCCGACTCCAAAACGAGGTCTAAATCCCAATTAATCAAAAAGCCATAACTCTACCCAAATTTCCTAATTAACTTAAAAACCCTAGATTTTAGGATGACTAGGCAGGCCTTCATCGCATTTGCGATGGGTTAGGCCCAGAGCCTTAGCGTTTGCGGTTGGGTGGCCGCATTCGCATAGAGCAAACGTGAAACCCCTTCCCATACCATTAACCTTACACGTTCATGAGTGGCTGGACGCGTTCGTGAAGGGTACTCATCCACAGCCTCGCGTATGCGTCCCAAGCTCCACATTTGCAAAGAATAATTTTTCACCTGAGGGATATTGCCTTCCGCGTTCGCGAGAGAAGCCATGCGAACGTGAAGCACAAAATCCATATGCACCAAAAACTGAAAACCTGCAACATTTTTGAGTTTAAAAACCTTCTGATACCTATCCGAAACTCACCCGAGCCCTCGGGGCTCCAAACCAAACATGCATACCAACTCAAAAACATCATGTGAACTTATCCGTGCAATGAAATCGTCAAAAATAACATCTTAAATAACGAATTTAGCATAGAATCACATCAAACAACTTCCGTTTCTTACCAAATTTTACAAGTTCAACTTAAATAACATATATCACCAGTATCGGGCTATGGAACCAAAATATGTTCCCGATACCATCAACTTCCAAAAATATTTTATTTCTAAAAACTCATATATATTCCAGAAAATAATTTTCTTTAAAAATTTACTTCTTGGGCTTGGGACCTCGTAATTCGATTTCTAGCATACGCCTAAGTCCCATATTTTCCTACAGACCCTCCAGGACTGTCATGGGTCCGAGTCCTTTTACTGAAAATATTGACCTAAGTCAACTTAAATTCATTTTAAAGGCACATTTTATCATTTTTCATAGATTTTCACATAATGGTTTTTCAACTATTCGCATATCAAGTAATGACCTTTTGGGTCATCACAACAAGTGCAAGGTCGCCGGTCCGCGAGGAAGGCCGCAGATGCAATTTTGGATCACTTGCAGCTTGACCGCAAGTGGCGGCTGTATCGCACCAACAAGGCCGCAAGTGTGGGCATGTAGTCGCAGATGCAGAATGTGTGCGGATAGGTGGAATCCTCATGTGCGCTTGTTTGACCACAGATGCGGTAGTGCATGTGCGCTTATTGGACTGCAGGTGCGAATCTCCTGGGTAGAAACTATAAAAGCCTATCTTTGCGAATTTCTACCATTTCTTCACCATTTTTGGATGAGTTGGAGCTTGGGGACTGTTATTTCAAGAAAGAATTAAGTCTTTCAGTGAGGTAAGCTACTTGGACCTTGTATCTTGTGTTCATGTCGATTTTTCCATTGTTTAATTATGATATTAGTGGGAAAATTAAAGAGGAAATTGGGAAATAAGGGCTTGAAATGGAGAGTTTAAATTGGAGATTTGAGGGGCCATATGAGGTTAAATTTTTATGATTTTAGTATGTGTAGACTCGAGAGTGAAAGAAGTATCTTGTTTTTCAATTTTTGTTGAATTCAAAAACATGGGCCCGTGGGCCGATTTTGAGCAAATTCGAGATTTTCGGTCTAATTTGATAATTTTAGTGTGGTTTCATTCCTTTAGCGTGTATTTGATAATAATATACTGATTTTGGTTAGACTCAGAGCATTTAGAGGCCGGAGGCAAGGGCATCGCAGATTAGATTTTGGCTTGGTTTGAGGTAAGTAACGCTTCCAAACTTTATTTTAAGGGTTCAAAACCCCGAGCTATGTGTTCTGTGATTAAATATTAAGGTTCCTCAAATGCCAAGTGACGGGCAAGTGAGCGTGCATCGTGAGGATTGCGGCCTTGATCATTCCATGGCACCGCTTAATGACTCTTTCTTGCTGATACGTGTGTAGTGATTATGTGATTTTAGTTAATGAGCTATAAATCATGCTAATTATCATGGTAAGGCTTCACGCCGATACTGTTGAGACCCGAGAGTTCGCTTCATGTTGTCATATCATTATCTTCATTGATATTTTGTACTCAGTCTTGTTCATGCATATTATATCATGTCTCAGTCTCGGTTATCATTATTTGGCACATAATGTCATTGTTTTGGCTAGTTTATTGGTATTGTGAGCCCGTGTGTGTGAGACTGTAGTGTTGTGACTACGTGAGGTCGAGAGCCTGAATTTTAGTGACAGCTATGGGATCAGGATGTGCACCATAACGGATTATTAATTATGCCTTCATTGGCTTGTTATAGCGCTTGGGCTGAAAAGAGCCTCTCTGAAGTCTATACACCCCCAGTGGGAATGAATGATCCTATTGAGGGATGGATTTCCCTGGACATGGATTTGTCCAAAGTACTTATATTATTGAGGTATGGATTTCTTTTGACACGGATTTGTCCGAAGTACTAATATTATTGAGGGATGGATTTCCATGGATATGGATTTGTCCGAAGTATTGATACATGGATATGAATTTCTCCTCAGGGTTAGATTATCCTTGTTCCACTGTGCTGGCTGACTTGAAGTCAATGTTCCGGGATGGATTTCCCTGGGCCGGCTGGTCATATACGGTACCTAGTGGTTCAGCACATGAGAGTGAGAGCACACAGTGTACTTCCATACATTTATGGCTTTGACATGTAGAGATTTACTGTGTTTTACACTTCACATTGTTTGGATAGTGTTTTACTTTACTGTCGAGTTGAGTAATTAAATTTCCAACATGCCAACTTTACTGTTCCATTTAAATGTGTTATAACTGTTGAGGTTTAGTTCATCACTACCTGTCCTTCCATAGTTTGGACTTTTTACTTATTGAGTTAGTGTACTCACGTTATCCCCTGCACCTTGTATGCAGAGTCAGGTATATCAGGCCCACGGTAGCAGCTGTTGACTATTCCAGATGCGGATTTCACCAGAGATAACGAGGTAGCTTCCTGACGTTCGCAGTTCTGCCTTCTCCCTCTTTATCTTCCCTCTAGTATCCTTTGGATATTTTAGGCTATTTTGTTCTAGTTTTGTTTTGGAACAAGTATAGTATTGCTCACGAGTTAGTGACACCCGAGGTCATGCTTGTATTTTCCGCTTTGTTTGGTTTAACTTTATATCTTTTATGGAATATCAGTTGAACAAAGTACTATTTAAGCTTTAAATGAAATGTTGAATATTTTGAAATTGTGTCGGCTGGCCTAGTTTCACGATAGGCATCATCACGACCGGGTTTGTTTTGGGGTCGTGACAATTTAGTATCGGAGCCTAGGTTACATAGGTCTCATGAGTCATGAGCAGGTTTAGTATAGTCTCGCAGATCGGTACGGAGACGCCTATGCTTATCTTCAGGAGACTACATAACCTTTAGGAAAAACTTCACATTCTTGAATTCTTGTCATGCGAATCTTTTGACTCTGGTAACTAAACTTCTATTGTTCTATTCTCTCATAGATAGTGAAGACATGTGCTACCGGTCAGAACTGACGAGCACCAGTACCACCAGTTGGGGCTACTAGAGGTCGAGGTTGCGGTCGAGGCCATGGTAGGGGTAGGTGAATAGCCCGCACCGCAACTAGGGGAACACCTGCAGATCCACCTGCCACCTTAATTCATGATTAGGCTACAGCGGGTGATGCTCCAACAGGACAATATCAGGCATCGAAAGTGCCCATTGTTATTCCAGGTCTTCAGGAGACCTTCGCTCAAATCTTGATCGTTTGTACCGGCCTTGCTTAGGCGGTCGCTGTCTCTACTATATCAGCTACTTCTCATGCGGGGTTAGGAACTCAGACTCCCGCCACTCGTACACCTAAGCAGGTTGCTCAGGGACTCCAAACACTGGAGGCACCAGTCCATCCGGTTGCACCTGCTCAGGATTATGTAGTTCCACCCACACCCAATGACGAGCAATGTTAATTGGAGAGGTCTGGTAGACTCCATTCTCCGACTTACAATGGTGTAGAGGGCAGGGATGCCCAGGGTTTCTTGGACAAGTGTTAGAGGATTCTCCGAACATTAGGTATTCTTGGGTCTCATTTACTACTTTCTAGTTTTCTGGAGCTGTCTTCACTTGGTGGGAGGCTTATGAGAGGCGTAGGCTTATTGGTACTGCACCCCTTACCTGGCATCAATTCTCCGTTATTTTCCCGGAGTAGCATGTACCATATTTTCGGAGAGGAGCTGCACATGCAGTTTGAGCAGTTGTGTTAGGGGATATGACCGTAACGTAATATGAGATGAGGTTCTTCAAGCTGGTCCTTCATGCTATCTGGCTAGTTCCCATGGATATGGAGAGGATCGGGAGGTTTGTTGATGGCCTCACTTATCAGCTACAGATTTTTCTGTCTAGAGAGAGGGTATCTGACACTTCTTTTGAGGAGGTAGTTGACATTGCCAGAGAGATTGAGTAGTTCTTGACGTTCTAAACATCAATACCACACAAGATGGGAGGGGGAGTGATTTGTGTGGTACCTAATTTTTGGTTATCTGAACTATAGAAGGACTTGGTTCTTCTAGGTGTTCCAACTACTGCTATTTGCGGAATAATAAATACAGAAAATAAAGAACACAAAGATTTTTACGTAAAAAATACCTTGCTCAAAAGGTGAAAAACCACGACCTACTACTCAGTAGGATTTTCTCAAACTTCTACTAAAATCTCTGAGCCGAAACAACATTTACAAAAAACTCTTTGTAAACCTAAGGATTAACTCTAATCATGTTTTGGCACATAGCCTCAGCTGCTACGACAACTTCAAGTTAACTCTAATTTGAATACTCAAAGTATCTAATACAATTGCTTCTAGATAAAGTTGAAAGGTACAATATAAAACACCTACTACAATTGAACAAGAAATAAAGAAAGACGCATAAAACTCTTTATGGAGCTAGTTGTTCAATCTGGTTCGTGTAGCTTCTGGATTGCACACTTGAATCACACACGAACTGCTTGCAAAAAGCCTTGCTATTTTGCTCCCAATTCACGTTTAACTTCTGCGTTTTTGTGCAACTTTTGTAATGTGAGACCATCGTGCAATTTATAGAGTTAGTAGATGAAGAAATAACTAGAGTTTCGATGCAACTCTTCCTTGGTGGAAGAGTTCTAGTTAATTTCAAATTCTAAATCCTTCCCTATCTTGAATTGTGTTCTCTTTGATTAAGGACTCCTTATCCTTATCAATTATGCAACCTTTTCGATCAGGAGATATTAAATACACCAAGTTAAGCTTATCTCCTTCACGTTCAATCCACATGCTCGAATCAGCCCATTTTTGTGCACTTGAGTGATGGACCTGGTTCATCCCGAGTTCCTTTGTCAGTCTTCAAAACTTACCTTTACTTGGGCCAACAAATTCCCCCTTTTTGATGATGACAAATTCTGTGTTTTTCATAAGCTTAGGCCCTGTATCAACTCAGCTCAACATCAACATAATGTTAGAAATATTTTTTCTTTTTATCGCTTATCATCAAGGACCAGGTACATTAGGTTATAAATATCACTGTTCAAAGTGTAAACATCACTTGTTTAAAGCACAACCTTTTTTCCCCTTTTGGAATCATTGAAAAGTTGCATAAAAAATGTGATATAACCAGATTTTAAAACTTACTCATGCCACTGGGGCTACTTCAAATGCAATTATGGATTAATCATCATAGATCAAGCTAAGGTTTTTAACCATCAAAGAAATATGAACAAACAGTTAGAGCAAAAATAGTGAATTTCATTGATGATTGATAAGATTCTACCACAAAGCATAAGAAGAAATAAAAATACTGAAAACATGAGCAAAAGAAATAAAACGTCCCGAACTGGGTCGATGGTTGATCTACACTAGGATATTAGGCTTACGGCTGGGAAAAACTAGTGTTTGGTTTTTGACTTGGAGGAGTTTCAGCACACCTTGAAGAATGCCATCATTCGTCTCTTTTTCTTTTGCCAACTCAGTTCTGAGAGTATCTCTCTTAGTCTCAATCTCAACCAACCTCTTCTTCAGCCTTTTACCCTTGACATCCTTAGCCCCACTATTTTGCTCCAAGTCCCTGACCTTGCTATTCAGTGATACCTTTATGAATGAACTAGGTTATTTATGAGTGAAATTAACTTCATAATCGCAAGCAAGCAGAGTATTAATCCAAAAATAATCCATGCTTGTACTATCCTCCCACTTTTTCTTAGGTACATTGAAACATGCAAGTACAGTTTTGAGAATGTAGCCATAGGGAATGGTATGAGTTTTGGTGCCATTAATAACTCTATCAAGAATCTGGACTATAGCTTTAGTCACTTTCTTCTACATGTCTTGTGAGGGTTTTCTCTACAAATAAACCATGTTCATCTTCCCAAACAACCATTGCACATGCGTCTTTGGTTAAACTCATCGGAGTGGGTGAAGAATCAACCACTCTTGTCCCATTTCCCCTCACAGTACTCCTAGCACCCTTGATCTCCTTTTTTTTTTACCACCAGCTTCTCCAAATTTTATAGTCTCAACACCTGCTATATATCTTGCAAATCTATTTTTCAAATTTGCAGCAACGTCAGAAATTTTCTCAGGAGAAACTTTTTAATTAGAAGATACATGTTCAGTTTCAGAAGAACCACATCCTTCCCCCTATGTAGCAGACATAAAAGAATCTAGGTAGTTTATGCGATCAGGAGTCTTGAACATAACTGCTTCACTTGTTACAGATAAGTTCACAAGAACTTTAGTATTTGATAGGACTCTGCTCATGATTCAAATATAGTTATTTCAAATTACGCAGAGTGTTCTTCACTGATAATTCTCTTGTGTAAGTCTAAATTTGCCAAAATAGAGAAGTATCATTAGAGATTAATGAGTCATTTTAACACATGGCACAAGAGTATACTATGGAAAGTATGATACTTAGCAGATTTAATCTAATATACAATTTACAGACTTTCTAACCAAAAATATTCTTTTTTCAATTTTTTTCTCGTTTAACCTTGAACTGGTCGTTTAGGTGATTTAATCATCCCTAATTCCAACCTGTTCCTCTCAAAGTGATCTCTACTTCAGGATTTTGTGAAGATGTTAGCAGTTTTCTTGTCAGTAGCACAAAACTCCACAGTGATCAAGCCTTTCTCATAGTTGTCCCTAAAAAATGGTGCGTAACATCTATGTGCTTAGTTTTCTTATGATAAACTGGGTCCTTAGTCATACTAATAGCACTAGTGCTATCACAGAAAATAGGATGCAACCAACTTCAGGACCAAAATCCATCAAGTGCTGCTTGATCCATAACAATTGAGCACAATCATGAAGCAACAACAACATACTAAGCTTCAACAGTAGACAAGGCCACAAAATTTAGCTTTTTAGTAGCCCATGAAACTAGGAATGAACCAAGGAAGTGTGCTAAGCTTGAGGTGCTCTTCCTATCCACTAGGAAACCTGCACAATCAGCGTCATCATATCTCACTAGGTTAAAATTACTACCTTTTGAATACCAAAGGCAAAGGTCAGTGGTGCCTTTCAAGTATCTCAATATTCTCTTTACATTAGTCAAGTGAGACTCCTTGAATTTGCATGAAATCGAGCACAAAGACCTACACTGCGCATAATGTCACGTCTGCTAGTACTGAGATAAAAAAGAACCAAACATTTACAACTTCTGATCAACAGATGAACCAGGTTCATCTATATCTAATTTCGTGGATGTTGCAATAGGAGTGTCAGTTTCTTTGGATGTTCCTTCCTAGTTTTGTTACTAAGGAATAGGTTCATGGATATTTTCCCTCGAGATTTGAGGATCATTTCCTCTCTAGTCAGTTCCCCCTGTCATGTTGCCCTGGGTAGAAGAACCTGTTCCATCACCAGTTCCTTCTTCTGGTGCACCTTCAATCTGGGCTGTAATCTCATTTAAAATTCTTACCAGCCCAGTTGCTTCATCTTCATGTTCCTGTCTCTCAAAAAGAGTGTTAGTTTCATCAAAATCACATGTACACTTTTTTCTACACACATAGTTCTTTTGTTATAGATCTTATAAGCTTTACTATGTAAAGAATATCCTAAGAATACTCCTTCATCACTTCTGGGATCATACTTACCTAGAGAGCATTTGCCATTAATATGCACAAAGCACTTGCATCTAAATGCCCTAAGATAGGATATATTTAGCTTTCTCTATTTAAGTGACTCATAGTTGGAATCTTCTTAACAAGAGGTCTAATCATGAAACTATTTATGATGTAGCATGCAAATTTTCAGCAAACTTAGCATTTTAAATTCAGTTCCATGATCAAATCTAATTGATTCAAGTTGATTACCTAGTTGTTTCAGAGGGTTTTTTTTAACAAAAGACATAAACATGTCAGAGCTTCATATTTAGATGTTAAAAAAAATATTCAAGTAAACCTAGAGTAATCATCAACAAGCATCATTACATATATTTTACCACCTCCGCTTAATGTTCTCGTTGGACCATAGAGATCCATATGGACCAGTTCCAACGACTCTTCTTGCTTTTGAAGGATGATCGTACCTGCTTCCCCATTGCACATGCCTCACAAACTTTGTCTTCCTTGAACTTGATGTTATGTAACCCTATCACCAAGTCCTTGGAAACTAATTTGTTCAGCTGATTCAGACTGGCATGACCAAGTGTTTTGTGCCATAGGAGGGGATCATTATCAAACACACTTAGACAAGTTAGCTAATTTTCTAATAGAATGGACAAATCTACAATTTAAATATTGTCAACTCTCTTTCACTGCAAAACAATCTTGTGAGTGGTAAGGTTAATCACAAAGCATTTTGTAGAGGTGAATGCTACAAGGTTAACTCTGTCACATAATTGTGACACACTGATCAAGCCATATTTTAGGCCATCTATCAAGTAGACATTTTCAAAGGAGTGATAGTCTGTCTTACCTACATTTCCAACCACAATAATCTCACCTTTCTTCTCATTTCCAAAGGAGACATTGCCTCCCTTTAAGTCCTCAAGTGAAAGGAATTGGTTTTTGCTTCCAATCATATGTTTTGAGCAGCCACTATCCATGTATCATATTTGGCTACTTCCCTTCACTTGGACCTGCAAAAAGAAATCAATGGTTAGTCTTAGGAACCCAAACTAGCTTGGGGCTCTTTCTATGGGCAAAGGGATAAATTAGATTTCTTCTAGCCCACCCAGGCAGCTTGTTTTTTTCTTGAATAAAAGTTTTATTTTGTTGACTGGCCTTTTCTTTTGCATTACATTTATTTTTGTAATGGCCAGTCTTCCCGCAATATGTGCTAGTTTTGTTTTCAAGAAGGGTGAGGTACTTGCTTTTAGGATCCGACTTAGGTGCTTGAGTCCCATAACCAAGTCCTTTTTTGTTGCTACTATGATATTCTTGTAGCCAAGAGAGTGTATCAAAGGCCTTGTTCCATTTGCAGGTTCTTTCTAGTTCATGTTTACCTTCCCTAGATCTTCTTTTAATACTCTGAGCTGCTCATCTTTCCTGTACTACTCATCCTTCATTTTTCGTAAGTTTTCTTCTAGGTTGAGATAAGTGTGACCAACTTTCTTCTTTCCTGTTCCTAGTATTAGTTTTAAGTTCTCAGACCTAAGTTCTACGATACTAGTGTTAAGTTCATGAACCTAGTTCTCCAACTCAGTATTTTTACTTTCACTCTTATTTGCCCTAGATTCTAGATTTTTGCACTTAGCTTTTAGGATCATACATTCCCGAGAAAGCTCTTCCTTCTCACTGTTAATTATATCAGACTCATCAATGAAGTCCAACAATAACTCAAATAAACTTTCTTTAGATATGAAATTAATCTTGTTTTTTGATGAATAATACTTACCTCTTATTCATTATCTGATTCTCCTATGTCCATAAGAGCTTGTTCATCTCCAGCTTCATATTCTAAGTCCTCATCTAATTTTTTCCCCAGGCAGCAACCATAGCCTTTGTTGATCCTTTGTCCTCTTTGGTTGAACCTGTTCCTTCTTCATATTTCTTCGTTCAAACCTTTCCTTCTTCTACTCAATTTTCCATTGTGGGCAGTTCTTGATCATGTGATCAGTCTTACCACACATGTAACAACCCTCATTGGTCTGTTTCTCAGGAGCCTTTGGTTTGTTGAAGGTTGACCTCTTGAAGAAACCTTTCCTCTCATCAGGTACTTTTTAAAATCTCTGGTGATCATAGCCATTTCATCATCCTCCAGATCTGATCCTTCTGCAATTCTAAGAGCCAGACTTCTTTCCTTCTTGGGTGAATCCATTTTCATGGTTTTCCTTCTCAGTTCATAAGTAGTAAGGTTTCCAATCAGTTCATCCATCTTGAGTGTAGTAATGTTCTTTGATTCCTGAATAACAATGATTTTGCTTTCCCAAGAGACTGGCAGAACCTTTGTCAAAATCTTCTCAACTTTATCTTCTTCAAGTATAATCCTTCCAAGAGATTTAGGTTCATTTCTCAGGGTGGTGAACCTTATATATATCTCTTGGATGGTTTCTCCTTCCATCATGGTAAAGTTATCATACATCTCTTGGATGGTGTCCCAGATTTCCTGAGCAATGGTACAACTTTGAATTCTTCTGTACTCATTTGGACCTAGTCCACACACAAGCCATTTCTTGGCCTTAATATTGTTCTCCCACTTTTTCAGGTCTTCAGCAGTGTAGTCAACTCTAGTCTTTGGCATATCCTCTCCTTCAGCATTTTTCTTTGTAGTTTCTAAAGGGACATAAATGACTATGTCCCTGAGTTCATAGTCTTCTCCTATGCTGTGATCCCTCATCTTGTTCTTCCACCAAGAATATTACTAACTGTTGAAAAATGGAGGCCTAGCAGTGGATTGCCCTTCCCAGTTACCAGGTGGTGCACTCTTGTTGATCTTTTCATAAGGTGTTAACCTCTTCAAGGATAACCTGGCTCTGATACCAATTAATGTTCTAAATGTCAATACCACACAAAGAGGGGGGAGGTGATTTGTGTGATATTGACGTATAAAATATCAGTTCTCTGCCAGGAGCAGTTGAGAGGGAGGCCAAAAGGCCTTGGGGGATCTAGTAGTTGTGGTGGTGTACCTTCTAGGGGTCAATTTCTTCATAGCACAGGTTGTCCATTCAGACATGCTCACTTAGCTTGTTTGGGTCACAATCGTGGGTCATCTGGCCATATTTCTCACAGTTCACGTCAGGGTCACTCATTTCTCAATTCCTTTCTAGCTTAGAGTTTTACTCATGCACCATCGGTTCAGGGTTTATCTATGCCTAGTTCTTCTAGTGGGTATCCCAGTGCTCGAGGCTCTTTTCAACCCCCATTACAAGTGGCCGGTAGAGGTTGCTTCAAGTGTGGAGATCAAAGTCATATCAAGAGGTTTTGTCCCCGCCTTACAAGAGGTTCGTCCCAACAGAGGAGTCAACCTTTGCTTCAGTACCAGTTACTTTCCTACCCGCTCAGCCAACTCAGGGTAGAGATTAGTCAGCTAGGGGTCGCCCTAGAGGGAGAGTCTGATCCGGGGGTGGTCAAGCCGGTTTTTATCAACTCCTAGCCAGACAAGATGTTATCGCATAATGTGATTACAGGTATTGTCTCAGTCCATCACAGAGATTCCTCTGTGTTATTTGACCCTGGTACCATTTTTTCATATCTGTCATCATATTTTTCTCGTTATTTGGATACGCCTGATGAGTCTCTTGCTTCATCCGTCCGTGTATGTACTCCGATGGGCGATACTATCATTATGGACCGCATATATCGGTGTTGTGTGGTGACTATTGGAGGATTGGAGACCCGAGTAGATCTTCCGTTACTTTGTATGGTAAATTTTGATGTGATATTAGGCATAGATTGGTTATCTCTGTGTCATGCTATTTTGCACTGTCATGCTAAGACAATGATGTTAGCTATGCCGGGTGTGCCACGGATTGGGTGGCCAGGTTCGTCAGATTATGTTCTCAGTGAGGTAATTTCATTTTTGAAGGCCCATCGGATGGTTGGGAAGGGCTATCTTTCTTACTCGGCCTTCGTGAGGATGTCAGTGCAAAGACTCCTACCATTGATTCAATCCCGATAGTGAGGGATTTTCTAGGTGTGATTCCTGCAGACCTTCCGGGTATGTCGCCGAATAGGGATATTGTTTTTTTGTATTGATTTTGTGCCAGAAACTCAACCCATTTCTATTCCACCGTATTGTATGGATCTGGTGGAGCTGAAGGAGCAGATTTAGGAACTCCTTGATAAGGGGTTTATTCGATATAGTGTGTCATCGTGGGTTACGTCTGTTCTATTTCTGCAGAAAAAGGATGGCACTATGAGGATGTGCATTGATTACAGGTAGTTGAACAAAGTAACCATCAAGAACAAGTATCCTTTGCCTCGTATTGATGATTTATTCGACCAGTTTTAGCGAGCGAGAGTGTTTTCCAAGATTGATCTCAGGTCATGGTATCACCAGTTGAAGATCAGTGACTCAAATTTTCATAAGACAACTTTCAGGAACCGATATGGTCATTATGAGTTCCCTGGTGATGTCTTTTGGACTGACTAATGCCCCAACAACGTTCATACATTTGATGAACATCATGTTTTGACCTTATCTCTACTCGTTCATTATTGTATTCATTAATGATATTCTAGTATACTCGCATAGTCAGGAGGAGCACGCCGAGCATTTGAGAGTTGTATTGCAGCAGTATAGGGAGGAAAAGCTTTATGCAAAGTTCTCCAAGTGTGAGTGTTGGCTCAATTCTGTGGATTTCTTGGGACATGCGGTGTCCAGTGAGGGCATTCAGGTCGATCTGAAGAAGATGGAGGTGGTTCAGAGTTGGCCCAAACCATCCTCAGCAGCAAAGATTCGCAATTTTCTTGGTTTGACGGGTTATTACCGTCGGTTCGTCGAGGGATTTTCATCTATATCATCACCCTTGACCAAATTGACTCAAAATGATTCACCTTTCCTGTGGTCGGATGAGTGTGGAGGCGAGCTTTCAGAAGCTCAAGACAGCCTTGACCACAACTCTAGTGTTAGTTTTACCATCAGCTTCAGGTTCATATACGGTATATTGTGATGTTTCTCGAGTTGGTATTGGATGTGTGTTGATGCAGGAGGGTTGAGTGATTTCTTAAGCTTCTCGCTAGTTAAATCCCCATAAGAAGAACTATCCCTTTCATGATTTGGAGTTGGCTACCATTGTCCACACATTGAAGATTTGAAATCATTATCTCTATGGTGCGTCTTGTGGTGTTTCCTGATCATCGTAACCTCCAGCACTTGTTCAAGCAGAAGGATCTCAATTTGAGGCAGCGAAGATGGTTGGAGTTGCAAAAGGATTATGATATTACTATTTTGTACCATCCGGGGAATGCTAGTGTAGTAGTCTATGCTTTGAGTAGGAAGACAATGAGTATGGGCAGTTTGGCATATATTCCTGTTGGGGAGAGACCTCTTGCAATCGATGTTCATGCTTTAGCCAATCGCTTTATGAGGTTGGATATTTCGAAGCCCAGTCGGGTCTTAGCTTGTGTGGTTTCTCAGTCTTCT
This sequence comes from Nicotiana benthamiana, assembly GCA_034376525.1. NCBI lineage: Eukaryota > Viridiplantae > Streptophyta > Magnoliopsida > Solanales > Solanaceae > Nicotiana > Nicotiana benthamiana. The sequence continues at coordinate 27,747,139 of CM067333.1, read as the reverse complement.
TTGTTTGATCACATGAGCATTAGTATGATGATCCTCATTTGCTTTTCCTCAAGGATAAAGGTCAGCACGACGATGCCAGATATGTGACTACTGGTGATGATGGGATATTGAGGATGCATGTCCGGATATGTATGCCCTGTGTGGATGGGCTTCGGGAGTTGATTCTGGAGGATGCCCATAGCTCGCGGTATTCCATCCATCCGGGTGCTGCGAAGGCATACCAGAATTTGAGACAACACTACTGCTGGAGGAGAATGAAGAAAGATATAGTGAGATTTGTAGCTCGGTGCCTCAATTGTTAGCTGGTGAAATATGAGCAACAAAGACCGGGTGGCTTGCTTCAGTAGATAGATATTACATAGTGAAAGTGGGAGCGGATCACCATGGATTTCATAGTTGGACTCCCACAGACTTTGAGGAAGTTAGATGCTATTTGGGCGATTGTGGATCGGCTGACCAAGTCCGCGCACTTCATTCCTGTGCGCACTACCTATTCTCCAGAGTGGTTAGCTGAGATTTATATCCAAGAGATTGTTCGCCTGTATGGTGTCCCGGTTTCCATCATTTCAGATAGAGGTACTCAGTTTACTTTGCAGTTTTGAAGAGGCGTGCAACAAGAGTTGGGTACTCAGATTGAGTTGAGCATAGATTTTCACCCTCAGATGAATGGGCAATCCGAGCACACTATTCAGATATTGGAGGAAATGTTGCGTGCTTGTGTCATTAATTTTTAGGGTTTATGGGATCAGTTTCTACCGCTCGTAAAGTTTGCATATAACGACAGTTATCAATTGAGTATTCAGATGGGTCCATATGAGGCTTTATGAGACGATGTAGATCTCAAGTAGGTTGGTTTGTGCCGGGTGAGGCTAGGATTTTGGGTACAGACTTGGTACAAGATGCTTTGAACAAGGTGAAAGTGATTCAGGAGCGGCTTTGTATAGCGCATTCAAGATAGAAGAGTTATGCTGACAGAAAGGTTTGTGATATGTCTTACATGGTAGGGAAAAAGTTCTACTAAAGGTTTCAACTATGAAGGGAGTTCTAAGATTTGGGAAGAAGGGTAAATTGAGTCCTCAGTTCATTGAGCCTTTGAGATGCTACGGAGGATTGGGGAGTTGACTTATGAGCTTACTTTACCACCTAGCTTGTCAAGTGTGCATCTGGTATTACATGTTTCTATGCCCCGAAAGTATATTGGCGATCCGTCTCATGTTTTGGACTTCAGACGGTTCAGTCGGACGGTGATTTGACTTATGACGTGGAGCCAATAGCTATTTTGGAGCGGCAAGTCCGAAAGTTGAGATCAATAGATATAGCTTCAGTGAAAGTGCAGTGGAGAGGTCGGCCCGTGGAGGAGGCTACTTGGGAGACCGAGCGGGAGATGCAGAGCAGATATCCACACCTGTTTGAGGCTTCAGGCATGTTTCTAGGCTCGTTCGAGGACGAACATTTGTTTAAGAGGGGGAGGATGTAAAGACCCGGCCGATCGTTTCATGAGTTATAACCCCAATTTTCCCATTTATGCTTCTTCATGTATTATTCAGCTATATCTCATTGTATATTGTTGGTTGGTTCGGGTTCGGAGTCGTCGTGGAGTGGAATGAAACACTTAGTCTCTTATTTAGAAGCTTAAGTTGAAAAAGTCAACCGAATATTAACTTATGAGTAAAAGGTTGCGGATGTGAATTCTGATGGTTCAGATAGTTTCGTTAGATGATTTTGGACTTAGGAGCGTGTTTAGAATGTAATTCGGAGGTCCGTGGTAGATTTAGGTTTGAATTGACGAAATTAATAATTTGACGTTTTTCGGTCAGCAGTGAAAATCTTGATATCAATATCAGAATGGAATTCCAAAAATTGGAATAGGACCGTTGTGTCATTTGTGACGTGTGTGCAAAATATCAGGTAATTTGGATGAGGTTTGATAGGTTTTGGCATCGTTTGCGGAATTTGAAAGTTTGGAAATCCTTACACTTGAATACAAGGGTGATTTGGTGTTTCAATGTTGTTTTGAATGTTCCGAAGGTTGGAATAAGTTTGAATAGTGGTATATGACTTGTTGATATTTTGGATTGGGGTCCCGAGGACTATGAATTCGGATGTTTAACGGAAAGATTGGAACTTGGTTTGAGCAAATGAAGTTGCTGCTTCTGTCATTTCCGCACCTGCGGATTGGGGACCGCAAGTACAAGGTCGCAGATGCGGTTTTGGATTAGTTTCAACTTGACCACATGTGCGGTGGCTGTATCGCACCAGAGAGGCCGCAGATGCGCGCGTGTAGCCGTAGATGCGAAATGTGTGTATGAAATCTGCAGGTGCACTTATTTGACCGCAAATGCGGTAGCGCAGGTGCGCTTATTGGACTGCAGGTACGAGAGACAGAATCAGGACGAAGTGAATTTCATCGTTGATGTAGCTTTGGAAGAATCTAACTTTTCATGCCTGAAGTTAGAAACTTCAATACTCTAATTTGCAGCCATAAATTTTTGCTTTTGCGCTGTGACTTGGATATATAATTTACTATATATTATATATTATAATTTACGATGATTCTCATCGAAATGTCATTCGTCTTTTTTTATCGTTTAAAAATAAAATTCATACTAAACAAAATTGTAATTAAAGTTATTTTTCTAATATTTATGACTTTAAAGTCAACTAAATTTTTGGCTAAATTCTTTTCCTTATTTAAACTATATACGAATTCTAAATATTTAAATAACTTAAAATCTTACTAATATATTCTTTTCTTATTTAAATTAAGTTTTGATTTATATATTAGATACAAACTCCTTAACATTTTGTGGTATGCATTTGAACAGTTATCCTTTCACAAAATATTTAATACTCTGGGTAAGTCAATTTATTCACAATTCAAAAAGTGGTAAATCTTTTTAAAAGATATTCTTATTGAAATACATAAATAGCAACTACATAAAGCTCTAATTCACGGTCAAAGAAGGAAAACGGAATTTAAGTTCAATCCATTATATATCAAGATCTAATGATTTGAATTGATTTTCTTACGAAAATATATTGGTGTAGTTGTAATTTCTAATATTCGTCGAGTTCGAGCCCTGGTATGAGTCGCCTCAGTTAGGGAGCAGTTTACCCTTCATTGTGGGACTTTTCGGCGCGAATCCGAATTTAGTCTGGCCCCAATATGAAACCGGACACCGGGTGGAAAACCAAAAAATATTTCTAATATTCAAGTGTAGTAAATTATATATGATAGAATAGTTGGAGAAAAAAAATATAATAAGTACATATTTGACTGCCTGTAGGACTACAATATGAAGTCACCAGGACCTACATTGATTTCACGTTCAGAAATCTCTTTTTTCCTCTTTTCCAGTTTAAGACTTTCAATTATTTCTACACATGTATTGCTATTACAATATTTTGTCTGCTCGTAAAATTCTATGACCAGTTATTAATTGTTGGATAGGCTTTTGAAAGTTATTTAGTTCTTTTCCAGATAAGTTTTTACATAAAAGTTCGATTTTCTTCTTTTATATTTTTGTATTTGATATCTATTTATCTGATGAATATATTTATTTATTCTTTACTTTCTTTTTATCTTTTTTTGAGCCGAAAGTCTATCGAAAACATGCTCTTTAGTTTCTAAGCAGGAATAAGGTCTGCATACACACTACCCGCAGACCTCACTTGTGGAATTATACTTAATTGTGTTAGAATTATGATTCCGACTAAATATAACAACCTTCATATTGAATAATCCGGAATTAAACTACATGAGCGGAAGCTAACCTGAATCCATACCGGAAAGTGTTGAACCTCCTTTGATAATTGTCCTTGAGTCCTTTTGAACCTCTTGATCCTTTCTTCAAGAATGTCTTGAAGTTTGTATGTTACCACAAGAATGAATCCACAAGGTTTAACAATATGTGAACTGTTACACAATAATAACAATATGACAATGATCAAATTTGGTATATGGCTTTCCACACTATTTGCAAGACAACAATGGAGTATTTTGGCTCTTGATTCAATGGGAGGAAGAAGAGTCTTGTCTTGCACTAGTGTGGGAACCATAACCCCCACTTTATAACTTCATGAGTTACATAACCCAAGAGTCACAAGAGTTACATAACTCAAGAGTCACAAGCATGTAACCATGGTTACATATATGTAACCTTAGTTAGCCCATCATTAACTAAGGTTACCCTTTTGGGTATCTACACATTAGTCCTACACTTTATATGACAATACATTGGCCCCCTTAACATAATGTCCATAAGACCACTTATTTAGGCCAAACCAAAAGATAGCACATAACATATAATTTATCCATATATTGTTCATATGTATGTAGATATAAGTCCATATATCTAGATATAAATCCATATATCTTACAGTCTCCCACTTGGACGAGATACACATACATATGCACAAATCTTAGCATTATATGTTACATTATAACCTTATGAGCTCAAAATTGCTATCACAATAAATTTTCATGAACAATCCGGTCCATCAATCATACCAACATAGGACCTAAGAGCTCTTAGTTACTCATTCGTAACTAGAACCAATCATAGATCACGTATATCAATATAACCAACGACATGGATCAAGTGTAGTTATGTAGCATGGAAATAACATAAAGTGTGGTCAATAGAATGTCTATTTCCAACTGGTTCTCTTTATTGAGATCAAACATAAACTGTAAGAGTACAAAAAATTTAAAACTGAATATCTGCGCAGATATAACTGAATTACTGAATGTAATGGACAATACATAATTGTATAATACAAACTCCCACTAAAATACATAATCCTTAACTAATTTGACACCCATACAAACAATATGCTCAAGAAATACTTTTGGTGTCAATCCCTTAGTGAGCGGATCCGCAAGCATGGAGTTTGTACTAATGTACTCAATGCACAATTGTCCATTTTGTACTCTTTCTTTAACAACCCGAAATTTGACATCCTTATGTTTTGCTTTCGTCAAATTACTGTTGTTGTTATTAGACTAAGTGGCAAAACCGGAGTCGGTATACCCGATGATCTCAAGCTGGTCCGAACGCCGATATGTAAGCATGTAATCCTTTGTTCTATGTAAGTACCTCATGACCTTTTTGGCTGCCAACCAATGGTCCATTTCCGGATTGCTTAGATATCTGCCTAACATCCCAACAATGTATGCTATATCAGGTCGTGTACATACCTGAGCATACATCAGACTACCTACCGCCGAAGCATAAGGCGTCTTCTGCATTTCCGAAATTTCATAAGTATTATTTAGGCACTGTTTGAGACTAATCTTGTCTCCCTTAGCAACAGGGGTGTTACCTGGTTCACAATCCTGCATGCCAAATCTTTTCAGAACCTTATCGATATAGCCCTTTTGTGACAGACCGAGAACACCTTTGGAGCGATCTCGTAGAATCTGAATTCCTAATACAAAAGAAGCTTCACCAAGATCTTTCATTTCAAATTTCTTTGAAAGAAATTTCTTAGTTTCAAGTAATAATGCTATATCGTTACAGGCAAGCAGTATGTCATCGACATATAAAACCAGAAAAATATACTTACTCCCACTGAACTTATGGTATATACAGTCATCAGCAATATTCGGTTCAAAACCAAAAGATATAACGACTGCATGAAACTTATAATACCATTGACGAGAAGCTTGCTTGAGCCCATAGATGGATTTCTTTAATTTGCAAACCTTCTTCTCTGATTCATCCGAAACAAAGTTTTCAGGTTGCACCATATAATTTGTTTCCTCAATGTCACCATTGAGAAAAGCTGTCTTAACATCCATTTGATGAAGCTCAAGATCAAAATGTGCTACTAATGCCGTTATAGTCCTGAAAGAGTCTTTCGATGAAACTGGAGAGAAAGTCTCTTTATAATCAATGCCTTCTTTCTGAGTGTAGCCTTTTGCAACAAGACGAGCTTTGTACTTAATAACATTGCCCCCTGAATCCCTTTTGGTTTTAAAAATCCATTTACAACCAATAGGTTTAATACCTTCGGGCAATGTAACAAGCTCCCAAACGTCATTATCGCTCATAGACTTCACCTCATCATTCATGGCATCAATCCATTTTTGCGAGTTAGAACACTTAATGACTTGACGGAAGTTGATTGGATCATCTTCCTCAAGTCCAATATCACTTTCTTGTTCTTGGAGAAATACTACATAATCATCCGAAATTGCACTTCTCCTCTCTCTAGTGGATCTCCTTAATGGCATTTCAGTTTCTTGAGATTGTTGAGTTTGATTTTCATTAGTTATATCAGGCTCCTGATGGGGGAGATTTTCGAGATTGTCTTGAACTGGAGTTGTGTGATCCGAGTCAGGAAGACCAAGATCAACAATTTGAGGGAAAGACACATGTTCTTCCTCAAAGACAAAATCTCTAACAACTTTATCTCCCCACCCCCCAAACTCAATATCCTCAAAGAACCTAGCATTACCCGTCTCAAAAAAAGTTCTAGAAGTGGGATCATAAAACTTAAAACCCCTGGATTTTTCAGAGTATCCAACAAAATAGCTACTAACCGTCTTAGCATCCAGTTTCTTTTCATTCGGCCTATAAGGCCTTGCCTCAGCTGAACAACCCCAAATGTGTAAATGCCGAATACTGGGTTTATGCCCAGTCCAAAGTTCATATGGGGTTTTGATTGTAGCTTTAGTTGGAACTCTATTAAGAATATAAGCTGCGGTGTTTAATGCTTAGTCATGAATAAGATATAGGTACCCATAACAAGAGTAATCGTCTATGAATGTGATAAAGTATTGTTGACCATTCCTACAAGGAGTAGGGAATGGCCCACAAATATCCGTATGTATCAATTTTAAGACGTCCGAAGCTCTCTTAGCACCTAATCTAGTCTTGTTTGTTTGTTTTCCCTTGATACACTCAATACAAATTTCCGAATTTGAGGAATCAAGCGAATCAAGAATTCCATCTGACACGAGTTTCTGAATTCTTTGAATGGATATGTGACCCAAACGTTTATGCCAGAGTGAAATAGAATTCTCATTAGTTAATTTTCTTTTGGTACCACTTAAACTTGTATGCAAAGTTTCTTTATTTGAAGTTATTGTATCAACCAAATATAAGCTACCAAATGTTGATAAAACACCAGTACCAATAAGATTTGAATTCTGAAAGAGACTAACTTTATTGTCCCCAAATGTACATTTATAACCGGATATGTCCAATTGGGGAACAGAAATTAAATTCTGTCTAAAAGACGGTACAACAAAAGTCTCATCCAAATCTAAATGAAAACCAGTTTTAAACAACAGCCTAAATTTGCCAATAGCCTCAACTGGCACCTTCTTGCCGTCACCCACATAGATGTATCTTTCACCATCATTTGGTTTTCGGCAGTTCAGGCAACTCTGCATTGATATACTTATGTGAGTAGTAGCAGCAGAATCTACCCACCAAGTATCCTTAGGTACCGAAATTAAATTAACTTCCGAACAAACAAGAGAAAGAAATGTACCCTTTTTCGTACGCCAGGCATGGTACTTGGTACAATCTTTCTTCACATGATTAGACCCCTTACAAAAGAAGCAGCCTAATTCAGTGATTTCAACCTTAGGTTCCTTATGTTGCTTATTCTTGGGCTTTGCAACCGCAACTTCCTTACCCTTCCTCTTCTTAGTTGCCTTAGAAGAGGATGCCAAATGAGCACTTTCAGTCTTATCTAGCTTTATCCTTTCCTCTTTTTGCACACAGTGTGAAATGAGCTCATTAAGAGACCATTTCTCCTTCAGGCAGTTGTAACGGACCTTAAACTGATTAAAGTGTGCAGGAAGAGATATCAAAACAAAGTACACAAGCAGTTCCTCAGATAAATCCAGCTTGAGTGACTTAAGTTTCGAAGCAAGATGAGACATTTCCAAAATGTACTCCCGAATGTTTCCCTTGCCCTTATACCTCATGGAAACAAGTTTACTCAATAGTGTACTTGTTTCCGCCTTTTCGTTTTGAATAAAACGCTGTTCAAGGTTTCAAGGAAAACTTTGGCATTAGGCTCATCTTTCATAGTGCCCCTGAATGATTCTGGAATTGCATGCTTCATGATCATTAGACTCATGCGATTCGAGCGTTCCCACTTCTCCATCGCTCTCTTTTCATCAGGAGATGATGTATCAAGAGGAGTAGGTTGCTCAATCCGAAGAGCAAGGTCAAGATCCATGCAACCGAGAACGATCATGACGTTCTCTTTCCATTCCTTAAAGTTAGTGCCGTTAAGCACATGGATGCTATTGATGTTGGCAGAGATCGTAGAAGCAGAAGAATTTACTGAAAATAGAACAAAAGGATTACTGAATACATGCTTACAAATACTTGAACTTTAACTTTATAGATTCAAAATTAGGCATTCCCATTACAAGATACCTAGCACAACATTGATTTTAGTCTTTGGACAGAAAAACAACTTGTAAGTGGTACTCTTGGTGTAGTGATCAAACATAGACAATAAACTCCTGTCAAATATTAAACCTTCCTTTGGGCCGATTTAATATTCACATGGAAAACCAAATAATCGTCTCATATTTACCACCACAAGCATGTTCGAATTCCTGCCAAATAACATCTTCCTTTGGGCCGGTGTTAAACGCATGGAAGACTAACATCCACAGTCATCTTATATTTTAAAATTAATCTATCTACACAATAGAGGTTACTTTGGCAACATAATGCTTCAATTGAATAATTAAAATATTAGATGCTATAAAATTTTTAGTTCCTTAAGCCTTATTATGAATCTCAACTTAATATGTTACATATGTTGATATGTAACACTAGAATATTAATAGTTGTTTACTTTATAGGACAATTCCATATAATATTAGAATTGATGAACTTTAAAACAATTAACATTCACTGAAACTTAAGAGAGTTGAAACGTTTTTAACCTTACTGGACAAAAATAATCGATTGTTTGCAATAGACAATCGATTATCTTTGGCATGAAGAAAAAATTTTCATCTACTGGACCAACACAATCGATTGTCAAAACCAGACAATCGATTGTTTTGGCAACATAATCGATTGTCAAAACCATATAATCGATTATTGTGGTTTTAAGAAAATTTGATAAGTTACTGGACCAACATAATCGATTGTCAAAATCAGACAATCGATTATTTTGGTTTTGAAAAATTTTTTTAAGTTTCTGGACCATTACAATCGATTGTCTACAATAGATAATCGATTGTATGGTATAATTAAAACACGTTTCAACTTACTGGACCAGAACAATCGATTGTATAGAATATACAATCGATTATTTTGGTGTTCCAAAAAACTACCAGAATTTTAAACGTCAAAGACAATCGATTGTGTAAGGTAACCAATCGATTGTCTTGAGGCAGTGACCAAAAAAAATTTTCTGAATAACACATGATTTTCAACATGAATCTTAAAAGAAAAAACATGTTGTTAACCAACTAAAATCATGCTATTTACAATGTTTAACATGATATTAAAACATCAAATTACAACAAAACATAACATTCATAAGATCATGCTATTTCATGGTAGAATTTCATAAACAAAATTCTGATAAAACTAAAACCTGAATCCTAACATAACATGAATCTTATGAACATCCAAATTATCAAAAAAAGAAGGGTGGCTCTGATACCAATTGTTAGAATTATGATTCCGACTAAATATAACAACCTTCATATTGAATAATCCGGAATTAAACTACATGAGCGGAAGCTAACCTGAATCCATATCCGGAAAGTGTTGAACCACCTTTGATAATTGTCCTTGAGTCCTTTTGAACCTCTTGATCCTTTCTTCAAGCATGTCTTGAAGTTTGTATGTTACCACAAGAATGAATCCACAAGGTTTAACAATATGTGAATTGTTACACAATAATAACAATATGACAATGATCAAATTTGGTATATGGCTTTCCACACTATTTGCAAGACAACAATGGAGTATTTTGGCTCTTGATTCAATGGGAGGAAGAAGAGTCTTGTCTTGCACTAGTGTGAGAACCATAACCCCCACTTTATAACTTCATGAGTTACATAACCCAAGAGTCACAAGAGTTACATAACTCAAGAGTCACAAGCATGTAACCATGGTTACATATATGTAACCTTAGTTAGCCCATCATTAACTAAGGTTACCCTTTTGGGTATCTACACATTAGTCCTACACTTTATATGACAATACATTGGCCCCCTTAACATAATGTCCATAAGACCACTTATTTAGGCCAAACCAAAAGATAGCACATAACATATAATTTATCCATATATTGTTCATATGTATGTAGATATAAGTCCATATATCTAGATATAAATCCATATATCTTACAAATTGTTGTTATTTTAGATTATTTTTAATGTGTCATGTATTTTATAGTTCTTGTAAAATTTTTATTGCTATGATGACATAATCCTATTTATTATCTAAGCTTTAATTATTGATATAAACTCCATGTTGCTTAGTATTTTTTAGGTTTGTTTGTAACTTTATTCACATATTTGATATTTAATACATATCGTTCTCATGCTAGTTTTGGTTTGATATACCTTTTCTGAGATCAGAATAAATAGACGACTCAAAAGAAGGGAATAAAATGAAATTATAATGGTGAGAATAGCCCTAAATTTTTTGCCCCCTCGATTTCTTTTCCTTATTCAAAAACTCAAATTTTCTAGATCGTTTAAAATTTTTGCCAAGCTAAGGTTAGCATATATAGAAATTATCACAAATATATCAATGCTAAATTGAAAAGAAAAAAAAAACAAAATCGGACTGAAGCATCAAACACATTGTTCCTGCATATATATTTACTTGACGTGAGACTTGCTTAAATGCATAGCAGACGAGTTTTATTATTAGAAAAAAATTTGTGAAAGAAATTTGCAACAACAAGATCAGTTGTACTTGTAGATTCACAAGAAATTGGTGTTCGCCTTGTGCACACATTAATGGCGTGTGTTGAAGCAATAAATCTTCAACCAATATTACTTAGACAGAGTCCCATGTGTTTGAGAGAAAGGAGAAGAAGAGGAGGAAAAGAAAGTAGCGCACAAGCAATAGGAAGAAGGAGGCGCCTAAAGTTATAAAATTAGGGTATAGATTAAATAATTTTTAAAATATAGATATAGATTAAAATATGGGAGACCAAATAGAACGTCCCGTGCAATTTTTACTAGATATCCCTCAGCAATGTGTCTTTACTAGTAGAACTCGGGCCTATGGCTCATTTCATATTTGTAACTATTGATATTCATAAAACCATCAATATTCTGATGAAAAATTCACCAAAAAGCAAACCATATAGGACCATTTACTATATGCGACTCTTTAAGCATTTTATGTAACTAAAAGAATAGCAACCAATCTAAACGACCAAAAAAAGAAGCTCACAACCTGTTTGATCGCCGATCCTGCGCAAAATCTAGGTAACTCTTTAAATCAATGTTCCAACAGACCCAAAACCAGCTGACCTCTTCAAATCACAGTCCTAAGAGAAGCATCTTGTGTACATATATTGTGAATCAAGTTAAGTGTCTTCCTTCACGAGACAACTGATGATGACCAAGAGAACTTGTTTCTTTTACCTCACCAAAAAAGGCACTTTCATAAAAATAAAATAAATACATAAACATAAGATGCAGCAACAAAACTAGCAGTCGCTTCGAATTTCCCCAAAGGAATGAATTGGATTATATCAAACCACAACCTCGTAAAGAGGACTTGAATAAGCAAAGTACAGTTGGGCATATGAATAATACTGAATAACAGAGATGAGACATGAACCCCTTCCTATCAAATATCTCGGTTGTCCTATATATTCTGGTATAAAAAAGTTATCTACCTTTACAGGGATAGTTAGCAAGGTGATTAACAGGATCAAAGGATGTCATTTAAAGCTACCTTCTTCCGGAGGCAAGGCAATTCTTATCAGGCATGTTCTATTGACCCTGGATGTCCATACATTGGCTGCAGTCCATCCAACCAAGGGCGCTATCGCTACAATTGAGAGGTGCTTAGCTAGATTCCTCTGATCTGGGCAAGAGACTAGTGACAGATACCGTTGGTCTGCATGGTCCAAACTTTGTTCCATATGAATAGGGAGGGGCTAATTTTAGAAAGTTGAAGGATGTCTGCATAGCCTTCACAACAAAGCAGTTGTGGAGGTTGAGAACCACAAACTCCTTATGGTCCCAATTTGCCAAAGCTAAATATTATGGAATCTATCATCCACTGATTAGTCAATGGACAGCAGGCAAATCTCATAATTGGCAGGCTATGTGTAAATTGAAATATGAAGTAGAGCATAATATCTTATGGAGAGTTGGGAGAGGTAATAGCAACTTTTGGTATGATAATTGGACAAATTTTAGTCCTTTGTCTTCCAGCTTAGGCGAAGATGTCGGGTATGACAATACTAAGGTCAATGAAGTATATAAGAATGGAGTATGGGACTGGTATTGATTACATATTCAGCCTCTTGAAGCTGTTAAGACTTTGGTAGCCACTGTTCATATCACAATTGGCCAAGAAGAGGATGATACTTGTTTGGCTCAAAAGTTATTTATGCACTTTGTAAGCTTAAAAACAATCAAAAATGAATAAGGGTAAATCGTAATCAAATATAATGAGACCTAGAGATGAGAGATGCAATATAGTAAAGGTTGATCTGATAATTCAAAGATACTATTAGCTTAAGAGAGAAGCAATCGATAGAGATAGAAACAGGGACAGCGAGAAAAGTATTATTGATAATAACACTGATGCCCATTACAATGTGAAAGTCTCATTTATATAGTAGGAGACCTTCCTCGAGATAATAAAAAAAGTACAAAAGTAAGTGGCTTCTTCTCTGTGAAGAAGTTAGATCCTAAATGACGTCGCCTTCATCCCCACGCCTGGGCCGTAATCTCACTCTGGTCGACGCTTACTCATTGGGCGTAATCGTTGGCATGAGGACATCGAGGTCCAAATTTTATCATATACAGTTAGTCCCTCCATTTGTTGGAGACGTGCCCGATGGGCGTCTTCAATGGACGGAATTTCAAGGCCACATCCTTGGACATTAGTACGAATGAGACAAAAATGTATGACACAGTTGAGCCATTGACGTATGGCCTCTTTTCGGAATGACAACATCGGTTGCATGCACCATCATTACACCTATTCCGAGGTGGTTCAGATGATGTAACATTTCTATTTCCCGCGACCATTTTGAATCATTCCTATTCGATTTCTGTGTAACCTAACTCTATAAATATGAGGAAGGTTCAATTTGATTTACCTTTCGAACCATTGGAGAGTATATTCCTATTCCCTTTTCTACCTTGATATCCTGCAATTATTACTTGTGCGAGATCTTATCTGTTTCTTTGTAGTTATATTTCCCGTCACCGGTATTTAAAACAATTTCATATGGCAAAACGCCGTCAGAGAAGATAAAAGACCAAATATACTGCTCCATCTAGGGTCCCGCCTTCTTCCGTCGGCGAAGAGGAAGAGGTGGAAAGGGCCCTTGTTCCTCTTCCGGTAGATAACGTGCTCCCGAAAGAGATGCACGTTGGAAATTAATTTAAGATGAAAAGCTCACTTATTCCCTGGGAGCATAGTGAACTACAACAATCCCAGTTAAACACCCTTCGATCAACACACAATATTTCATACCATGTAGAAATGGTTCCTGCTGAGATGGACTATGCTAATGTGCATAGGCACAAGTTTTGTACATTTTGTGAGTATCCATTTATGTGTAGAATCCTTACCATTGACCTCCGAGGGTGCGTCCTTGGTCGTAGATGTAGAAGCACCCTTTTTGCGCAAGATCGTCAGATCTCCAGGTGAGGGAGGTGGGAGCTCCCCACTCGTGGCGGTGCTAGGGGTTGCAATCAAAACACCCTCTTCACCAGCTTCATTGAGAGGACCAGTGAGGTTGGTTGTAATGTCTACTATTGCTCTCATTCTTGCGTTGTTTTCAGCTATTTTTGTTCGTGTGGTGTAGAGAATATTTGTTAGTTGTTATCTAGGTGCAAACTATGAGTTTGATTTTTGAAATTCCCGCAGACGGCGCCAAATTGTTTAGCTCAAAAGTTATTTATGCACTTTGTAAGCTTAAAAACAATCGAAAGTGAATAAGGGTAAATCGTAATCAAATATAATAAGACCTAGAGATGACAGATGCAATATAGTAAAGGTAGTTATGATAATGCAAATATAATATTAGCTTAAGAGAGAAGCAATCAATAGAGATAGAAACAGGGATAGAGAGAGAGAAGTATTATTGATATTAACACTGATGCCCATTACAATGTGAACATCTCCTTTATATAGTAGGAGACCTTCCTCAAAATAATCAAAGAAAAAGAATAAAAGTAGGCGGCTTCTTCTTCGTGAAGAAGTTAGGTCCTAAATGACGTCGCATTCATCCCCACGCTCGGGCCGTGCCCTTACTCTGATCGGCGCCTACTCATTGGGCGTACTCGTTGGCGTGAGGACGCCGAGGGCCAAAATTTACCCTATACAATACTCCCATCTGGACAATTACTACTTCACGAAAATTCAGTGTGACCTCTGCTTGGAATGCATTGAGACAAAGGAATGATCTTGCTTCTTTTGACTCTAAGTTATGGCATAAAGATGCCCCATTTAAGATGTCTTTCTTGGCTTGGAGAGCTGTCCATGGAAAATTCGCAACAAATGAAAGGATCACGAGGTTTGAGATTTCCTTAGCCTCTAAATGTTGTTGGTGCCATTCTCCCGGAATGATCCCAGGCGAGGAAACGTGTGAACACTTATTTTGTCAAGGACATTTTGCACAACAAGTGTGGACGTTTTTTGCTGGAATGGTTGGAATAGCTCATATGAACATCCCTTTAAGAACTCTATTTGCTAACTGTTGGAATCATAAGTCCAAACACTTTCTCGCTGCATTTGTTTTCCAAATTATGCCTCCTATTGTTGTATGGGAGATGTGGAGGTCAAGGTGCTGTAGCAAATATGAAATGGAGAGGCCATCTGTGGTAGGATCCAAATGCCTCATCACTTTTAACATTGCCCAATTAGTTAAATCTCATTTTGGGAAGCTAACTGTTAACAATAATTGGGAAGATATGGTGGCCGGGTAATTAGAGACAAACAAACAACAACAATTCAATAAAATCTCACTAATAGGGTGTGAGGAGAGTAGTGTGTACGTAGACCTAACCCCTACCCCAAAGGAGTTAAGTGGTTATTTCCGAAAGACCTTCGGCTCAAGAAAAATAAAAAGAAAAAGAAGACAATATTAATTTCACTACATACTTATGGCTTATGCTATACCAATAGGTCAAGGAACAAATAGCTTAGCAGAAGCAGAGGCCCTTCTTTTTGGCCTAAAATAGTGCGCTCAACAAGGATACGAACTGATTATTGGTAAAATTGATTCCTTGCTACTTCACAATTGCATTCAAGGAATATGGTCGACACAATGGAGAATCACCGTGTTGTTATGAAGGTAGAAACGCTGGTTGAACAAAAAGGTCTAATCATTAAACATTGTTTTAGAGAAGCTAATCAAGTTGCGGACAAGATAGCTTCTCGAAGTCACCAATTAGAGGAAGTATATATTCACATATTTTGATACGTTGCCCCGACAGGTCAAAGGGCTTCTAAATGGAGATAGATGACAAATTTATGACAAATTTCAGCATTCTGAGTCAAGAAGAGAAGACCAAGTACCATAGTGTATGAACCACCATGAGTTCTCTCGACTTTATTACCGATTGGCATGTCGGTGTGGAGATAATCCCACCAACAAACAAACCGACCCCACCCAAGACCAACACCGAATTAACCACCCTCGCACTCGACCAGACAACATAACCAAATTTGGTTGGCAAATGTGGCGGTATTATGAACCTCACCAACTACATCTGGCGTACATGACATAACATCTCTCAGTCTGAAGCAGTCTCATCCCTTTTCTCTGCATTATCAGAAGGCTTTGCATCTTTGACGTCGTCTTCCTTAGTTTTCTCTTCAGCTTTTTCCACGCTCTTCTCTTCTGACTTCTTATCTTCAACACTCAACTTCTCAAGTAGGCCAGCAGCATTAGATGCATCCTCATTTTCCTTTTTCTTCTTTTGTGATTCAGCAACCTCTCGAAACGTCTCCATGAAGGTCTTGCAATCTATAAGAAACAAATTACTGTAAGACATCATTTTTGCTGAAAATAAAAAAGAAAAAACACAGAGGCAGGCAACGTAAAAGAATTAGGGACATGATCATGTATACTATCTTTTTGAGAAGGATGATCATGTATACTACTAATCTACAACTTCCTCAGAATCACTTCTACTAACCCCTCCTCCCCCCCCCCCCCCCCCACCCCCCCAAATCCAGTGTTTGACAAACCTCCAATCATGGGCAATTTTCTAACTCTTTAAAAGTAATTAACTCCAATATGTTGAGTGGAACTGCAATGATAACCAAGCTGAGGGATCTAAAAGACCTGGTAAAAAGGTTACCTCACACCCCGGTAGGTTCACTCCACACCTTATAATCCAGTATTCCTTTTTGACAATTTATAATGCACAAGTCGTCAAGTCCCTAAAGAGCAATCTCTCTCAAGTAGATAAGCATGTTGCAGTATTAACCAAGATCTTTTAGCAAAACTCGATGAGGTCATTGGGATTCTAGAGAGAAATCAAAGGTCAGTTAACTCTCAACACTAAAACATACCTCAATCAAGACGATATGACGCAAAGGTTCTCAACAACCTCATTAAGCAACAAAGATCAATTGCTTTGGTCAGGTTCCAGTAGTTTAGAGAATCATAAATGATGGCTCTTTAATGAGTTCCCATACACAAGACGTTTTTTCCTTCTAAGGCTGCATCCAATTTTGCAGTCTAATGTTTTAGGTTCAAAATTAATGAAGGCCTGCAACGACATCGTTTCAGGTATTTGGCAATTTCGGGGCAATAGCAGAGGGCAGAAGCAAGGGGTCTACTAATACATACAGTTATTACTTGTTCCCATCATTCCCCTCTTCCCTTATGCCAACCTAGCTTACACCGTAGGACCTTAAAATCTTAATATGTGGAGTAAAAGCAGGAGCACACAATTTTGGGAAAAAATTCAATTCAGACCATGACAAAATTTAAGATAAAGTAATAGGAGTACTATAAAGAGAATAAAAACAACAGAACAATTGAGCACAAAACAAAGGCATAAGATAATATGTATAATGCCACTTCACAAATTAAGGCACAAAACCAGTTCAAGGTCTGGTTTGCTTTTTCTTCTTATATCAGCAAAGCTGTGGATCTACTGTTTAGGAGGGCATAATAAGGCATGGGAGTGACTGGACTGGTATAGTAACGTAAGTCACAAGAGAGACAAATTATTACGCAAACAATGTCGAGCAGTAAAATTTGGACATCTAAAATTTTGGGTCAGTACTTGAGTTTAGAATTGGAAAAGAATACAAGGTATTCATCAATCCCTAGTATCTGCATTCAACCTTCATACAACATTTTACTCTTCCAAGTTCTATTCAAGCTTGATCTTGGTTTCAAAAGGCAAGGACACGGTGATACTTTTATCATATGGCGAGGCATAGTCTATGACATCACACTTACAGTAAAGAAAAATATATCAGGCACAATCCATAGTAGATTGACAGACACTCTACTTCATGAGTAAATTATTTGATTCTACATCTTGACATTGCAATTAACAAGGCGTTATTATAGATGTATCCTTCTATACTTTTTTCGAGATGTTATCCCGACCCTGCGTGAAAGTGGAATGCTTCGCACACGGGCATGCCCTTTTTCAAATTAAAAAGAAAATCCTCCCATACTTTTTTTACGAAGATATGGAAACCTTCTAAACTTGATTGATCTCAATACCATTAACTGCAACTATCACTTGATTTAAGTCTACAACAAGAATAGGCACACATTACAACATTCAATATAGAAAATGAAATTTTCTCCAAACAAAATAACAGACCAGGGAAGCTAGTATAATGACTAGCAATCAAGCGATAAAGGCAATCATGAAGAAAAGAAATTTCAAATTTTGGCAAATTGAGAGCTTCACCAAACAAACAAGACCCTAAAATCTAGCAGAAACTGATCGTAATTCAGAGTTCAAATCCTTACTCTCGATGGACGCAAATCTAATACAAAAAAATTCATCCTTCAATTCACCATCAGCAAAATCTGCTGCATGCCACACACAGGACTTCTCACTTCCAGCATGTTCCTGAACCGTCATTGTCGGAATAACTAAACCATATAATACAGCAAATTAATGAGATCAGAGCCTATGGTTACAGATCTCAACCAAACGAAACACATAAATGAATAAATCGATATTAATAATGCACAAAAAAAAGTCATAAAGTGAATATTAATAGACAAACCTAGATGATTAACACAGATCTTAAGAGTCTTAGATTGGCGCATAACAAGGCGAACTTTTCCAGTCTCCTTATGTTTCAAAAACTTAACAGTACCAGCACCTCTCTCTTTCCACTGATTTCCATCTTTATCGAATCGATAAAGCTTAGCTTTCCTGTATAACGATAAATTTACATTACATTAACCCTAAAAATTGGAGCAGATAGGTGTAGGCAACAAATAAGAAACACGATATGAGAGAAATTGAATAATTACAAATCGAGGATAGCATCTTCGTCCTCTTCGCCAGTTATTACGGCTACTTCCTCCAGTCTAACGATCGGCGCGACCTGAGCTCCGGTATCTTCGTCATCGGCTCCGGCAGCGGCTTCTTCCTCTTCTCTGTGCTCGTGCTGGGGCTCTATGCTTGCCATTGTTTTTGTACGGATGCTGTGTTTCTTCAGAGAGGTTTTGCAAAGAGAGAAAGAGAGTGAACCCAACGCAGCAGACGGCAAAATAAAACTTGGGTCGGCAAGCCCATGACTTATCCAATTGCCGTAAAAAATACATTATTCACTTACACCTTTTACAAAATTGACAGATCAAATTCTGTAATATTTTGATTAATTGATGAAATAAAGTTTACTATTTGAAATAAAAATTGTTTATTATATAATACAACTTTGTACGTTGAAGAATAGTTACATCACATTATTCTATATTATCAAGGTACACAACATACGTCTTGAATATTAGAGTTACGATTGCGCATATACTCATATTAAGCTAGAAAATAAAATTTTAAAAATATAAACTCTTAAAAATAAGAATATTGGTCTTATTTAATTAATAAAGTAGAAAATGGTCTAGCAAAGCATGAAAATAACCTAGATAGTTTTGGAAGCTCAGTGATCTATTATGTATCACTTTCTTTGGTTTTAATTTCGTATCAACATGTATTAGCAATGAATTCTACACACGTCAGCTACAAAAAGAAAACGAATTAGCAATAAATAAAATATGTAGTTAAACAATAAAAATTCATCACAAATTCTATTTAGTGACAAATTAGCAACGATATTAACTATTGCTATTGTTTTCAACAATAATTACTATCTCAAAATATAATGGTAGATATTTTTGTAGCAACATTCATACTAAAGAATAGGAGAAAAACGGATTTAATAACCGAACTTTTAAAAAAATACTTATCATTTAAATTTTAAGAACAACAAATAATTCATATCAATAAAAAATAAAGAAGTAAATTCTTTTTTCTAGGCTGTATTTATGCATCAATATAATGCAGTTTCTTACAACAAAAAAAAAGTAAATTGGTCTTGTAAGTACAAGGACAAAGAAAAACAACACACAAGTCGTGGAGTTTCCTTGTTGCTGGAAGTATATGATTTTTGTGAATTAAAGTACATATTAAATTTGGACATTTTCCCAGATTCAAAAAAATACCAGGTCCAAATTAAATTTAATTTATCTTAGTCCATCATGGATTTAATTAAAATCTAATTTTATTTGGGCGAATCTATTTAGTTGGACCATAAAAGATGAGCTCATTTTACTAGCCCATGGTCCAAATGGCTGGTCTTAAAACTTAGATTCATGCCACGTATCAAGTAACGTGGCAATTCAAGCCAAATAAATGAGCCAACAAAATCACGACGTGTATCAAGTGATGTGGCACTCTAAGCCAAATAAATAAGCCAATAAAATCATGCAATGTGTCAAGAAAGAGTGGTATACAAGGTTAAATCAACAATCATAGAGTTGTGCCAAGTATCTAGATGGTATTGGGCGGTTCAAACAGACCAATCAAATTACAGAGCCACACCACTTCCTACAACTATAAATATAGGTCTTCATAAAGCTATAAGACACCAAAAGTGATAACAAGAAGCAAACAGAGAGCCCGTAGATCGAACACCGCAGATTTCTCTACAAGCTACAAGTTCAACCACTCAAGCTACAAGTTCAAGTTTAAGTTCAGGATCAAGAATAAGACAAATAATTAAATACCAAGGCGTTCGAGATCAGATTACTTGTTCGTGATCAAATTCAAATTCAAATTCAAGTTCAAGAAGAAAAATCAAGACCAAGTTTACAAGCTCTTGAATCAAAATCAAAAATAAGTTCATCAAGATAGTTTATATTCTTGAAGAATCAGAGGAATGCTATAAAGAATGTAACAGTCAATATTTATTGAAATCAAATACAATATTTGTTGCACAATTTCAGTCTTGATTATTTATTTTTTTCGACGCAAAAATTTATTGTTACAAATTTCTGGCACGCCCAGTTGGGACCATCTTTACCTCTCATCTCTTCAAATTACCATATTTCAGGAACATTAAAATGGCTCCTACGAAGATCAATTTCAAACTCGCTATTGTTAAGGCAACAAATTCCAAGTTTTCCTATGATGTTGAAAACATGTTGGATACTACTACGAAAAGCGTAGGGCTTGTCACTATGAATAAAGCAAACTTGTTGGGACAACAAGCATTTCAAGTGACGTCTGCATCAGTTCTTATCTTTGATTTTCGATACGCAATTCAGGCAAGATCATTTTCAACTAAATTAGAATATCTTGTTATGAAGGCTATGGATACATGAGAACAAAGTGGTCTCATCCATATACCATCAAATACTTGAAGTACTATCAAGATGGGGTCGAACAGAAGATAGTTGTTGATGATAAACCCTTTACTAAGGCTAAATCATACTTTACCGATACAAAATTCTACTTAAGGAATTATGTCTCAAAGGAGGTTAAGGCTGATGATGTGATGTTGACCAAAAATGTTGCAAAGAAGGTTGATATCACAAATGGTAAGGAAAATATTACAATTGAAAAGGGTCAAGTGTTTTATGATTGGAAAAAAATAAATGAGGCATCTTCAAGTAAGAAAGTGACTCCTGTTCTTCGTTTCCCTAAGGCAGGGAAGGTTGAAAATCTATCTTCTGAACTACAAGGTAATTTGTTGGGGACTTGAACCTCCCTATCAAGTAAATTGGTGCAATAAGTCATCTAAAAAGTTACTTAAAAGTTTCATCAAATCATCAAACCACGATTCGCCTCTAAATCTAGCAATTCCTGCCAAGCGCACCGATGAGGGATTTGACCCAAATGTCTACAAATTGCTAGCGAAAGCTGAATATGTTTGCAATAAACCATCAAACTTGGGAAAGCTCCCACCTGAAGCTTCAAAATCTACTCAAAAGATGATTATGGAGAAATGGTACCCCCTAAAGAAATAAGGTAAATGTTTGGGTTGCAAACAACCCTCGCCAATCTGTATCTCCATAAAAAGGGCAAGTTGTAACTACACTACTGCAAAAGAAGTGTCTACGACACTTAATGGGAAGCCCTATGTGTTTGATCAACTTACAAAGCTAAGGACCTCAGTCTTTGATAGGTTGGGATAGTTGAAGAAGGAACACAAATGCCATGGAAGTAATAGAAGGATCGAAGCACCTATATTTGCTAAAAAGGAGATTTTGGCCACAAATTTCCCGAGTCTGATTTCTTCTAGAATAAGTTGAGATACACAACTTATACTTTCATGTGGAAAGGTCCTCAAAGCAAAGGCTCACATTATAGTCCATAATAAAGAACGTGAAGAAGATAAAGAAAGTGTCGGGTCATCATATCAAATCACCATTCATGATGAACAAAATGCTTCATCTCATAAAGAAGTCGAGGAAAAATGCCTTGATATTTATGTATGGAATCACATATATTTTAATGATGGTGATCCTCAAGAGGATGAAGATGCTAGAGATGCACCACCTGATCTTGAAGAAGGGGTAAAAATAATGGTTTATTCACTAAAAGAAGTCAATCTCGGAGTTGTTGAAGATCCAAGGACCACATATGTAAGTACCTCTCTAATTGATGATGAAGAGAGAAAATATATTAATTGGTGTTATAAAGTCGATACCACAACAGAGGGGAGGGTGATTTGTATGGTGCCTAATTTTTGTTTTAGAAGAACCAGGTTCTTCTAAGTGTTCTAACTATAGCAGTTTACGGAATAATAAATACTGAAAGTAAAGTCACAGAGATTTTTACGTGAAAAATACGTGGCTCAAAAGGTGAAAAAAACACGACCTACTACTCAGTAGGATTTTCCCAAACTCCACTAAAATCAGTAAGACAAAAATAGCATTTTCAAAACTCTTTGAAAACCTAAGGATTAACTCTAATCCCAGTATGGCACACAACCTCAACTGTTGCGACACTTTCAAGTTAATCTAACTTGAATACTCAAAGTACCTAATACAATTGCTTCAAAATAAGCTGAAAGGTACAATATGAAACACCTACTACAGTTGAACTAGAATGAGAATAAACACAATGGAACTGGTTCTTCTATCTCGTTCAAGTAGCTTCAAGCGTGCACACTTATATCTCACATATACTGCTTGAAAACACACTTGCTATTTTGCTCTCAATTATGTTTATCTTTTGCATTTTTGTGCATTACCTGTAAACAATGATGCTTCTACATAGCAGCCCACAAGAAGAAAAACAAAACTACCAACCATGAACAAAAACAAAAAACAGAACAAATAAAAGTCTCTAATCTGGGTCACTGGGGGTTCAAGATTGGTTCACTACAGGACAAGGAAACCTAAGGCTTTGAGGAGCTGGGGGTTTGGTTTGTATTAGAATTAGCATTTGCTGGAGCATCCCTTCATTCTTCTCTTTCTCTTTTATAAGTTCAGCTCTCAACCCAATCCTTTCTTCCTCTAATTCAACCACTCGAGCCTGAAGCCTTGCAATCTCGGTATCTTTGTCCCAACCTGCTGAACTAAGGATCTGACCTTACTATTCACATGAATCTTCACTGATGAACCAGGTTCAACTGGGCCTATACTAAGCAGATAATCACAGGCCTGAAGGGTCTTGATGCCAAAGTGCTCTTTGCTAGAAGAATTTTCTCATTTCTTCAAGGGAACTTTTAGTTTGTCCAGCACAGCAGTCAGAATAAATTAATAAGGGATGGCATGAGCTTTTGAGCCATTTAGCACCCTGTCTAGCAGCTTTATAATAAAAGCAGGCCAGTTAATCTGCTTTCCTTCCACCAAGCACTATATGAGGACCAAGTCCATATAGTTTGCTATATGCCTTCTCTCCTGTCTAGGCAGTAGGCATTTGTTCACAAATTCAAAAAGCATTTTATGCTCTGGCCTCATCTCACTCTTTTGTACAGCCCTTGCTTCAGGCACCTCCTCATCAGCTTGGGTGTCATAGAAGTTCCTAGTGATTTGAAGATCTGTAGGCAATCTAACCAGACAAGGTCATCTTTGCCTTGTATAATCATTATATCCATTACTAGGAATATCCAGAATTTTACCCAGCTTGGGTGCATCAAACTTCACCTTTACCCCCCTTCACTATGCTAGTTACTAGTCCATTTTTCATAGTTACATTGGCCATGAATTCAATGAGCTCATTTCTGGCCAATCTACCATCCATCTGAAGGACCATGCCCTTCCATCCTTGTGCCTCAAATGCAGTCAACAATCTCATTATGCCTGGCTCCTCTATTAGAAGTATTTAGAATAGAATGACGGTTATGACTGATTTTGTGGGTTTTAAAGAGGAGTCGTGATTAGATCAGTAATGGCAGCTTTTTCAATGGTCTATTGGAAGTCTAATCAGTTGAGAATTCTGGTCTCCTTAGTGATTAATGAGGATCACTAATATTTAGGGAGGAGTTCCGTTATATTTAGACTTTTAGTTTCAATGAAACTGGTTTAATTTGCCAACGGATAGAATTTTGGACGTTTTGTGTATCTAGGACTCTTGATCATGATTGGTAATTTAGTTTTTCTAATTATGCCAAATATAGAAACATACCTGAACCTTTTCATGAGCATATATTGATGAACAAGGTTCTTCAAGTGAAACTTCTCTTGATTATGCCTCAAATGTCAAAATAGAAAACTTTGTAAGAGATAAATGAGTCATATAAGCACATGTCACAAGAGTATACTAGTTAAAGTATGAGACTGATAAGAATTAGTCTAGATATTTATATGAATTAAGAACTCCTAAACAAAAAACATTTTCATTTTTTTCATTATGCAATCTGAACTAGACCTTTTAGGTGATCATAATCATCCCTAATTCCAACATGTTCCTTTCAAAGTTTTCTCTACTTAGTGCCTTAGTGAAGATCTCAGCTATTTGCTTGTCAGTGGCACAAAATTCCATGGAGATTAACCCTTTCTCATAGTTATCTCTTAAGAAGTGGTGTCTAACATCTATGTCCTTAGTCCTTTTATGATGAACATGGTTCTTTGTCAGACTTATAGCACTAGTGTTATCACAGAATATTGGTATGCATACCACTTTAATTCCAAAATCTACCAGTTGTTGCTTAATCCACAACAATTAAGCACAACAAGAAGCAGCAGCAACATATTCAGCTTCAGCAGTAGAGAGAGCTACTGAGTTATGCTTTTTGGTAGCCCATGATACAAGACAAGAACCTAGGAAGTGTGCCATACCTGAGGGGCTCTTCCTATCCGCTAGGAAACCTGCATAATCAGCATCACTGTATCCAATTAAATTAAAATTACTGCCTTTGGAATACCAATGACAGAAATCAGTGGTGCCTTTCAAATATCTCAATATCGTTTAAACAACTATCAAGTGTGACTCCTTTGGATTCGCCTGGAAATGAGCACAAAGTCCTACACTGAAAATAATGTCAGGTCTGCTGGCAGTAAGATACAAAAGTGAACCAATCATACCCCTATACAACTTCTGATCAACTGATGAACCAGGTTCATCAATATCTAATTTAGTGGTTGTGGCAGTAGGAATATCTATTTCTTTGGATTCTTCCATTTAAACGTTTTGATTAGTTGCTTTGTGTACTTCTGCTGATGGATCATAGTTCCATTTATACTTTGTTTGATTTGCAATCCTAGGAAGAAATTGAGTTCACCCATCATACTCATTTCAAACTCACTTCCCATTAATTTTGCAAAGTCCTTGCTTAACCTATCTGTAGTGGCCCCAAATATTATGTCATCAACATATATTTGTACTATAAGAAGATCTTTACCGTTTTTCCTTAGGAACAAAGTGCTGTTAATTTTACCTCTTTTGTACCATGCTCCAGTAGGAATTTTGACAATCTTTCATACCAAGCTCTAGGGGCATGCTTGAGACCATATAGAGCTTTATCTAGATTGGCACATGTTCAGGACACACCTTGCTTTCAAATCCTAGAGGTTGTTTAACAAACACTTCTTCCTTGAGGTAGCCATTTAGGAAGGGACTTTTGACATCCATCTGATGAAGACTGAATTCCATATGTGCTGCAAAGGCTATGAGAAGTCTAATTGCTTCAAGTCTAGCAACTGGAGAAAAAGTCTCATCATAGTCAATACCTTCCTCTTGACTGTAACCTTGAACCACCAGCCTTGCCTTGTTTCTTGTGATTGTTCCATCTTCATCTAGTTTGTTCCTGAAGACCCATTTTGTTCCAATGACTAATCTGTCCTTGGGTTTTGGAACAAAGTGCCAGACTTGACTTCTCTCAAAATTGATTTAATTCATCCTGCATAGCATTGACCCAATCTACTTGGGGTGTTCAAAACCGAACCAAAACCAAAAACCGAACCGTAACTGAAGCTTAATGGCTTATTGGTATTGGGTTAACGATTTAACGGACAGGGAATAGATTGAATTTTTTTTAATAACAGCTTATCAGTTTGGGGTGGGTTATTCAATTTTCTTAACAGATAATACGTTAACCCCTTAAGAATATATATATATATATATATATATATATATATATATATATATATATATATATAGTCTTTTTACTGTCGGCACAAACTTTAACTCCCCAACATCGGATTGTGCAATTGTAGGCATTATTTCCTTTCGCTTGATGTACTTTTGAGCATTGATATTCATCCACTATTTTCTGTATGCAATTTATTGATCAAAATATCCAAACAAGGGAAGAGTAAATGTTAGAGGACATAAAATAAAGACCAGAACCAACAGACAACAAACCAGATAAAATCCATGAATAAGAAACTGAAATAATAAAACCAATGACTAATTAAACAGGCGTCAATTTTCCCATACGATCAAATCTTGATTAAATGGCCAATAAACCATCCAATAACCACCCAATAGGAGCTAAACCGATACCAATCCGTCCGATAACTTATCGGGTGGCTAGCGGATTAATACATTTAAAAGCCGATAACCAATAAGCCAAACCGTTAAGAGTAAATAACCATACAATCCGCCCGATAAGCAGCCCTAAAATATACATCCAGCAAATCCTCAACAATATTTTTGGGTTCAATGATGGATAGAAAGGCATCAAATGCACACAGGCTCTTCAGTTGAGATCTAGTTTTGACTCCAGATGTTCGATCATTGATGATATTCTCAATGGGATGAGAACTCAGGTACTTGTAAGATTTCCCCACCAACTGGTCCCTGCTAGATGCTTCTTCATTGTTATGCTGCAGAGGAACATGTTCAGGTACAGGTTGCTTTAGAGAATTTTGTTCAGTTTTCTCAAATTGGCTCCCCATGTCAGGTTGCATGAGTGGAAGTACCTGTTCGATCAACTATTCCTTCATTTGATGCCACCTTGACTTGTGCTATGGCTTCAGTCAATTGTCTCACAAGTCTGATAACTTCATCCTCATGTTCCTGTCTCTGAGAAAGAATGTTAGATTCATCAAATACAACACATACACTTTATTCTAGACACAGAGTTCTTTTATTAAACACTTTATATGCTTTTTATGTGAAGATTATCCCAATAACACTCCCTCATCACTTCTAGGATCAAACTTACCTAGAGAGTCTTTTTCATTATTGTGCACATAACACTTGCAACCAAAAGCCCTAAGATGGGATATGTTTTGTTTTCTCCCTTTTAGTAACTCATAGGGAGCTTTCTTACAAGAGGTCTAGTCATGCATCTATTGATTATATAACTTGCAGTGTTTATAGCCTCTGCCCAGAAGCTGTGAGGTAGTTTACTAGAAAGAAGCATGGTATTTTTCCATATCCTCAAGGGTCCTATTCTTCCTTTCAACTATCCCATTTTGCTGAGGGGTCCTAGGAGCAGATAAATTATGATCTATTCCATTTTCATCATAGAATTCACCAAACTTTGCATTTTCAAATTCAGTTCCATGATCAGACCTAATGGATGCAAGTTGACTTCCTAATTATTTCTGGTTTTTTTCTAATAAAAGCAGTAAACATTTCATATGATTCATCATTAGAGTGTAGAAACAACACCCAGGTAAATCTAAAATAATCATCAACAAGCACCATTACACATATTTTACCACCTCTGCTCATGGTTCTCATTGGACCACAGATATCTATATGAACCAGTTCCAACGTCTTGGACGTACTTACCATTTTCTTGAGTTTGAAGGATGACCTTACCTGCTTCCCCTTTGCACATGCCTCACAAATTTTTTCTTCCTTAAACTTGATATTAGGTAACCCTATCACCAAGTCTTTGGAGACTAACTTGTTCAACTGATTTAGACTCACATGACCACGTCTTTTGTGCCAAAGGAGGGGGTCATTAATTAACATACTTAAACAAGTGAGTTCATTTTAAGAGAGAGTTGACAAATCTATAATGTAAATATTGATAATGTTAACTCTCTTTCCCTGCAAAACAACCTTGTCAATATTAAGGCAAATTACAAAGCATTTGGTGGAAGTGAAAGCCACAAGATTACCTTTACCATACAGTAGTGACACACTTATCAGGCTATAATTCAAGTCATCTATCAAATAGACATTCTCAATGGAATGAGAGTCTACCTTTCCTACCTTCCAACTCCAACGATCTCACCTTTCTTTCCATTTCCAAAGAATACATTACCTCCTTTTAGGTTCTCAAGTGAAAGGAACTGGTCCTTGTTCCCAGTCATATGTTTTGAGCAGCCACTATCAATGTACCATATTTGGCTACTCCCCTTCACTTGGACCTGCAAAATGAAATCATGGGTTAGTCTTAGGAACCCAAACTAGTTTAGGTCCCTTTCTATGGGCAAAAGGATGAATTAAATTTTTCTTTATCCAACCAGGCAGTTTGTGTTTTTTTTGGACAAATGCTTTGTTCTTCTGACTGGCCTTTTCTTTTTGCATTGCATTTATTTTTGTAATGGCCAGTCTTACCACAACGTGTGCAGATCTTATTTTGAGGAAGAGTGAGGTTTCTTGTTTTTGGGATCCCATTTTCGAGCTTGTGTACCAAATCCAAGTCCTCTCTTATTGCTGATGTGATGTTCTTGCTGCCAAGAGAGTACATCATAAGCCTTGTTCCATTTGCATGTTTTGTCTAATTCATGCTTCACCTTTCCTAAATATTCTTTTATAACCTTAATCAATTCATCTTTCTTATACAGTTCATCATTCATTTTTCCTAGATTTTCTTCTAGAGTGAGAAATGATTGATCAGCCATTCTCTTTCCTGTCCCTAATTTCAGTTTAATATTTTCAGATCTAAGTTATAGGACATTATTTTCAAGTTGAAGAACCCGGTTCTTCAACTCAGTATTTGTGTTGTCACTCTCATCAGCCCTAGGCTCTAAACTTTTGCATTTTACTTCTAGGATGACACATTCCCTAGACAGAACATTCTTCTTACTGTTTATTATTTCACACTCGTCAATGGAGTCCAATAATAGCTCAGCCAACATTTCTTTAGATAAAAATTTAAACTTTTCTTTAAGATGTATGATACTTACCTGCTGTTCATCCTCTGATTCTCCGATGGCCATAAGAGCTTTCTCATTTTCAGCTTCATCTTCTGAGTCCTCATTTGAGGTTTCTCCCCATGCGGCAACTATGGCTTTAGTCGAACCTCTGTTTCTTTTTGGTTGGATATGTTCCTTCTTCCTGTTTCTCCATTCAGCTCTTTCTTTCTTCCACTCTATCTCCCATTAGGGGCAGTTCTTGATCATGTGGTCTGTCTTACCACACTTATAGCAATCATCATTTGTCTGCATCTTAGGAGCCCGAGGCTTGTTGAATGTTGTTCCTCTAGAAGGACCCTTTCCTCTCATAAGATACTTTTTGAAATCTCTGGTAATCATAACCATTTCACTTCAAGATCTGATCCTTCTAAGATTATGAGAGCCAAACTTCTTTCTTTCTTTGGAGCATCCATCTTCATAGTTTGCCTTCTCAATTCATAGACAGTAAGATTTCCAATCAGTTCATCCAATTTTAATGTAGCAGTATTCTTGGATTCCTGAATAGCTGTAATTTTTCTTTCCCAGGAAATTGGTAGAACTCTAGTTAAGATCTTCTCAACCTTGTCTTCTTCCAGGGTAGTCCTTCTAAGAGACTCAAGTTTATTTGTCAGTGTAGTGAACCTAGTATTCATCTCTTGAATGGTTTCTCCATCCTTCATAGTGAAGTTCTCATATTGAGAATACAACATTGTTCATCTTGATCTATTCACTTGAGGTGTTCCCTCATTGGCCACTTGTAATGTGTCCTAAATTTCCTTGGTAGTATTACAACTTTGAATCCTGCTGTGCTCATTTGGGCCAAGTCCACATAATAGCCATTTCTTGGCCTTCGCATTCTTTTCCCACTTTTTTAAGTCTTCAGTAGTGCAATCAGCTCTTGTCTTTGGAACATCTAATCTTTCAACAGTCTTCTTTGTTGTGGCTAAAGGACCATCAGTGATGATGTGTCAAAGATCATAATCTTCACCCATGATGTGTCTCCCATTCTATTCTTCCACCAGGAGTAGTAGAGACAATTGAAAAGTGGAGGCCTAGCAGTGGATTGTCCTTTACAGTTATCAGGTGGTGCACTCATGTTGATTTTTCCTAAGGTGTTAACATCTTTAAGAATAACCCGATCTGATATCAATTGATGTTATAAACGTCAATACCACACAAGATGGGTGATTTGTGTGGTGCCTAATTTTCGCTTTAGAAGAACCAGGTTCTTCTAAGTGTTCTAACTACAGCAGTTTGCAGAATAATAAATACTGAAAGTAAAGTGCACGGAGATTTTTATGTGGACAACACCTGGCTCAAAAGGTGAAAATACCACAACCTACTACTTAGTAGGATTTTCCCAAACTCCACTAAAATCACTAAGCCAAAAACAACATTTACAAAACTCTTTGAACCTAAGGATTAACTCTAATCCCAGTGTGCACACAACCTCAACTGTTGTGACACTTTCAAGTTAACTCTAACGTAATACTCAAAGTACCTAATACAATTGCTTCTAAATAAGCTGAAAGGTACATAATAAAACATCTACTTTAGTTGAACTTGAATAAGAATAAACACAATGGAACTGGTTCTTCTATCTCGTTCAAGTAGCTTCAGGCGTGCACACTTATATCTCGCATATATTGCTTGCAAAATAGACTTGCTATTTTGTTCTCAACTATGTTTAACTTCTGCATTTTTATGCATTACATGTAAAAAAGAACAACTTGATTATTTAATAGATTAGCAATTAGAGTTTGATCGAGATCCAATGCTTATCCTTAGTCGATTTGAGTCCTTAACCAACACAAACTCTCCAACCCTTATCCTAGCTTGAGATTGTGTTTTCTTCTCATAAGGAGACTGTCCTCCATATCCTTAATGCAATATTTTCGATCAGTTCAGAAGATATTTGCTGCGTGATCTTCAATGCATATCTTCCTCATGTGCCTCTCATGTACAATGGTTATAACAACTATGTCTCCCAAGATGGACCAGGTCCATTCCTGAGTTCATTTGTCAATCTTCAAAACTTCAAATGAACTTGGTCCAGCATTAATCTACTTAAGGAGTTCAAATACGTGTTTTCTTGGATTTACAAAGAGATGTCAGGTTTAGATCCTAAGGTGGTTGTTCATTATATCGCTGTCAAACAAGGTGCTCATCCTGTGAAACAAGCACAACATTCTTTCAGACCCGAACTGGTTCCTTTGATTGAAACTAAAGTTAACAAGCTTATCGAGGCTGGTTTCGTTCATAAAGTTACGTATCCTACATGGATTTCAAGAATCGTTCCTATAATAACGAAGAATGGATTCGAGTTTTGTGTTAACTTTAGGGACCTAAATAATGCCTGCCCCAAGGATGAATTCTCTTGCCATCCCGAAGCTCATGATTGATGCCACGACTGGATATGAGGCGATGTTTTTCATGGATGGTTCATTTAATAAAATTTGCATGCCACCGAAGAATGACGAACTTACGACCTTTCGCACACCTAAAGGTATACTGTTACAAGGTAATGCCTTTTAGTTTGGAAAATGCTGGTGCTACATATCAACGTGCCATGCAAAATATTTTTGATGATATGCTTCATGAAAACGTGGAGTGTTATGTTGACGACTTGGTAATAAAGTCTAGGAAGAGATATATTTACTTACAAGAATTGAAGATGGTATTTGAATGACTTTGGAGATACCAACTCAGAATGAATTCGTTGAAGTGCCCTTTGGAGTTACTTCTAGAAAGTTTCTCCGTTTTATTGTTCGACATCGAGGTATCAAAATTGATCAATATAAGGTGGATTCTATCTTTAAAATATCCGAGCGTAAGGATATCCATGAATTAAAAATCTTACAAGGTAATTTGGCATATCTTAAAAGATTTATTTTGAATCTGGCTCGAAGATGCCAACCCTTTAGTCACCTTATGAAGAAAGAGGTTCCTTTTGAATGGGACCAAGCTTGTAAAAATATTTTTGAAAGCATTAACTCCTATATGATAAAGCCTCCAGTACTTGCAGTCTTTGTCATGACCCATTTTCTCCTATAGGTTGTGATCAACACTACCACTAGGCAAGCCAATAGTGAATTAACCACATGATTATTTATTTGAATATTTTTAAATAGCTGATTTTCAATTAGTGCATAAATACGAAGTAGAAACTTAATAAAATGAGAGATACTACTTTTTAAGAGAAAATAGGATAAGTAAAATAACCCAAATATTAGCATGTATCTACTAGCAAAATTTTCTAAGACCTAGTGTCATAAGTGTATGAGCTACTAGTAGAATATACAAAAGAATACTACGCTACTTTTTGAACTGAATTAGATAGAAAATACAAGCAAAAGAAAGACTTCGACAGTTGTAGAACGAGTTCGGAAGGCAGCTGTAGATATGTGATTTTTTACCCTCCCCAATATTTTATATATTTTAGCGTGTACATATTTAGTTTAGGCCTAATATAGTTATTACTCTTTTCGTCATTTATCGTAAAAATAAAAATTTAAAAATAATTTCCTTTATTCTAGCTTGTTGATATTTGGTCTAGTTAGTCTTATTTTAGAAATTTATATATAAAAAATAGTTTTGGCGTTTTATTTTCCAAAAAAAAAAGATAATAAGAAGAGTTAAAAAAATATTTTACTTTTAGTTTATATTGAGTAGTATTTAAATTTAATTAATATAGTAATTATTTCTATAAATATTTTATTATCTTAAATATACTAGTATCTTTATAAAACTATTTTTAATTCAACTTTTTTTAATAAAAGAAATGAAATGAAAAAATAACAAAAAGATATGGTCCAACCCAATTACCCTTAGCCCATTCTTCTCAATCCATTAGTTCATTTAGGCGCAAAATTTAATCATAGCCATCTATTTTCCTTCTAATTCAATGGGCGTCATCCCTTCCCACCTCCGTATAAAATACCCAATTATAGAAACTCTACCCTAAGTTTCAATTCCTATAAAAAAGCTAAAGAAAACGGAAGCCATCACTCCAAGCTATCAGCCGCAACTCCTTTGATTCTTGGATCCATCTTCTTTCTCGACTCACACATATAAACAGATACACATTTAGCTATCATTAGACAAGAGGGGCTTGCTCTGATGGTAAGCAACCCTCACTTCCAACCGAGAGGTTGTGAGTTCGAGTCTCCCCAAGAGCAAAGGTGGGAAGTTCTTGGAGGGAAGGATGCCGGGGGTCTATTTGGAAACAGTCTCTCTACCCCAGGGTAGGGGTAAGGTCTGCGTACATACTATCCTTCCCAGACCCCACTAAGTGGGATTATATTGGGTTGTACTTTTACGTTTAGCTATCATGGAAGCATTCTGCATTTTCTTTAATTCAAAGATCTAGAAAGTCAAGAACTCAAAAAATAGAAAAAATAAAAAAACACAAAAGGAGGATCTTAAAGCTGGTTCAATCTCTACTTGTTTACACTAATTTTCTGAAATTACAAAGACTATTCGACCCGGAAAACAGGGAGAAAAACGCCCAAGCCTAGTCGACTACGTCCGAGGTTGTTCGAATTCCGGCGAGCTTCGAAGTCGAGGTTCCGGAATCATGGTCTTGGTCAGCTTTTGGTTTTGAACAAACCGATTCAGATCCTTCTTGTTAAAGGTTATTTTCGCATTCTACTACTCTTCCTCGTTAAACACTCTGTTGATATTTCTTTTTTGAATGGCTTTAAG
Organism: Nicotiana benthamiana; assembly: GCA_034376525.1. Taxonomy (NCBI): domain Eukaryota; kingdom Viridiplantae; phylum Streptophyta; class Magnoliopsida; order Solanales; family Solanaceae; genus Nicotiana; species Nicotiana benthamiana. The sequence goes on along the minus strand of CM067333.1, from coordinate 27,713,257 downwards.
TTGAATAAAATGCCACAGTCTTAATGAGCATGTTATTGATTTTACTGTGCAAAGTTACATCTGCAATTGTTAACTATAAAGAATTCTGCTTAGTGCTTCAATTTTGAAGTAGTGTAGTATCGTATATCCAAGAAAAAGAACCAGTTAATGTTTTAACGTGGTTAAATTGAATGCACCTGGAGTGTAACATTTTTTGTTTTTTTAATGTTATTACATTGTTAAATATGTAACTTTGGTCTCATTTTGCTTGATGGATGACTGACTTATTGGGTTCAATCGTAAATAACATCATTATAATCTATGGTCTTCACAATAATCTCAAAATAGTTTAGGGATAATATTTATGAATATCCTAGTTTATTTTTTTTTGTTGAGTAAAGCCCTTTAGAATAATTCGAGGTGTGCCGTACCAATAAAATCTCAATTGCACGGCCCTCATTTAGTTAATCTTGTTTTGTCCTTAGAATCCCAGGCGTGCCATTTAAAAAATGTCATGGCCCTTGCAAAGTTAAAACGTGTATTTACCTTAGACGCGTATTTTGATAACATTACCTTCCTAAACTCGGGTGCGCATTGATGCAACCCAAATCCAAGTCTCGACGAAGTCGAAATGTGTTGACGACCACGGATGTCTTGATGGCGACGGGGTTCGAAACACGTTTTCACGATGTCGTAATTCTTATTAAATAAATAACAATCGAAAAATGATTAATAAATGAGACGAGCCTCGCCAAACGAAAGTACAAAATGCGGGGCCCTCAATAATGTTATATGAAAATATCTAGAATTTTGGAGGGCCGTTATTATGAATTTCACGGCCTTCCCCAAAATAATATTACGTTAGAACTTTTAAGCGCGATTTAATTAAATTACTTTCTTAAACTCGAGTGCGCATTGATGCCACCCAAATTCAAATCTCGACGAAGTCGAAATGCGTTGACGACCACGGGTGCCTTGATACGCGATTGGTTTCTAAGATCACTTCCAATCCTAGGCTTTTTATTAGTTAGTCCTGGTAAAGCCCCCAGGCGGCGTATTTTTTTGAAACGAGGTCCTCGGTAACGCGACATAAAGACTCATTATTCTTATTTCTTATTTAGTATTTAGAATTAATTCTTATTTCTATTGGGGACTTGGTCACAGACGCGTTTTCACGACGTCGCAATTCTTTTAAAAGTAATAATGAAAAGTGGTTTATAAATAAAAGGCACATAAGTTAGCATGTATTAAAACAAGATAAAATCAAATGCAACAGTTGAGCGACCGTGCTAGAACCACATAACTCAGGTATGCCTAACACCTTCTCCCGGGTTAACAGAATTCCTTACTCGGATTTCTGGTTCGCGGACCTTGAACAGAGTCATCTTTTTCCTCGGTTCGGGATTCAATCGGTCTTGGGACACCACTAATCTCCCAAGTGACGACTCTGAATAATTAATAAACTAAATCTCGTTCTGATTTTAATTTAATTGGAAAAACTCCTTTATGCCCCTTTTGCAGGGGTGTATAATGAAAAAATGAGGTGTGACAGGCAGCTCACCAAAAGGTCTCATGGAATCAAAGATGCGCATTGGGCTGATATCCAGATGCACCTACCTCAGATCCTCCACATTTAATGCAGAGATATAGCATGAATACATAAACAACATATACCCAGTAAGTATCTTGTCTAACCTCGAAGAAACAGTGACGAGGGCCGACTCCGACACTTACTATGGGCTAATAAATAAATAATGAAAATTCTAAATAGACATAGGCTATACAATAAAACTATAAAACTCCATAACAAGAAATAAACAAATCATTCTTTACTGATAATAATTTGCTAGTAAACTTCCATCATTTATCAATTTAATATCTCAAGCCGATAAAATAATATCAAGTATAATTGTCTCCAAGTATTATTATGCACGAGTTATCACCAAGGTCATACGGCCCGATTCAATATACATATATATAAACTATGCACTGCCGAGGGTCAAACGACATGAACCATAAATGTATCTATTCTACTGCCGAGGCGTTCAGCCTGCTCCACAAGAAGAGAAGATACAATATAAACAACCGATTCAGAGTTTTATTAAGAGGTTAATATTCAAAGAAGCACCAAATTCTTATTGACGGTCAAGTAATTCGCCCAAAACTCAAGTAAATAGAATTCGACATTCACAATTCTTTCACCAAGTTTCAATATGATTTAAGCACTTAAATTAACAGGTAGGGTACAAACATCGCAAGTATAACATGATATGGGTCCTAAACTATCCCGACATAAGTATAATTAGTAGCTACGCACGGACTCTCGTCATCCCGTACGTACGTAGCCCCCCCCCCCCCCCAAATAGAAGCACATATTAATTTAGTTCACCTATTGGGTACATTCCCTCTTACAAGGTTAAAAAAGAGACTTACCTCGTCTTAAAGCTTACTTTCGATCCACAATTGTACTTTAAACCCTCAATTCGGTGCCAAACGACTCGAAACTAGACAAATGCTATATAAAATAGTCATTACATGTTCAAAAGTTCATATCCTAACTATTAAAGTGATTACCCAACTTCATCTCAATGAATTTTGAAAATCCACCCCTAGGCCACGTGCTCGGATTCTAGAAATTTTCGAAGAAAGTTGTTACCCATAATCTCATGAAATCAAATATATGATTTTCACTAAATTCTGTAACCATTTTCGTGGTTAAATTTCATTATAACCAAAACCCTAGTTTTACATCTAAAATCATGATTTTCACTAATTTACATGTTAAAATCTACTCATGGACTATGTATTTAACTCAAACTAGATAGAAATTGCTTACCTCAATTAGCTAGTGAAAATCCCTCTTTAACTAGCTCGAAAATCACCTCAGGAAGTGTAAGAAATGAGCCAAAAATGCCAGAGTCCTGTATTAAATGAGGGTCTCCCTCTGGCGATTTCCACTTCTGCTAACTTGGGGCCGCATCTGCAGTGCCGCACCTGTGGAAAGGCCATTACAGGTGCGGTCCTAGCCCTAACTGGCTGGCTCCGCTTCTGCGGATGGGATCATGCTTCTACTATCCCGCTTTTATGGAAGGTGGAGTGCATTTGCAGCTCCTGGGCTGCCCTGCCTAGGCCACTTATGCGGGTCCTTGCTCGCTTCTATGCAGCTTTCGGCTGGCCGTCTGCATGTGCAATTGCACTACAAGCTGAAAGCTTCATCTGATGCTCCCAAGTCAAAACTTGGTCCGATCCTTGTTCGATAAATACCCAGGGCCCTCGGGACCCTGCCCAAACATACCAACAAATTTGAAATCCTAAAATGGACTCGCTCGCACACTCGGAACACATAAAACATCAACAAAACTAAGAATCACACCCCAATCCACATTGAATCAACTTAGGAACTTCAAGTTCTCAAACATACTCTGAACACGACGAAACATACTTAAATTACTCGGAATGACGCCAAATTTAGCGTGCAAGTCTTAAATAACATTACGGATTTACTCCAACTTCCGAATCAAAATCCGATCCTGATATCAAAAAGTCTACTCCCGATCAAACTTCTCAAAAATCTTCTAATTTCTAACTTTCGCCAAATGACCCTGAAATGACCTACGAACCTCCAAATCCACATCGAGTCATGGTCCTAAGTCCAGAATCAACCTACGGTGCTATTCTTAGGCTCAAAATCCCAAACAGACATCGGTAACAAAAAAATCCTCTACGAATCAAACTTAAGAGGTTTACCCTAAAATATCAACTCTCAATATTAGGTGTCGAAACGTTCTTGGGTCATCCAACCTGTTGGAATCGTCAAATCCCGATTTCGAGATCGTTTACTACAAATGTTAATCAGAGTAAAACCTTAGTCCCCTTTTGCCAACTTTACGAAACCAAGTGTTCCAATTTCAACCCGTAACCTATCCAAATTTTGAACTAGCTATCCCCGCAAGTCAAAAATCTGTAAAAGCACATACGAGGAATTTTATTTAGGGGAATGGAGTTCTAAAAAGTAAAATGATTGGTCGGGTCGTTATAGTCCCCATAGTTTGAAAACTATTAATATTATTTCAGCATAGAAAAGGTCAGTAGGAGCACTTCTGGCTCAAAAAAATAATGAAGGCAGCGAAAATGCACTTTATCACTTGAGTAGGATGATGACGCCAAATGATCTCAAGTGTTCACCTGTAGAGAAGTTATGTTTGGCACTTGTCTTCTCTATTTATAAGCTAAACATTACTTTCAAGCTCACACTATGCGACTTGTCTCAAGAGCGAATCCTATCAAGTTTGTCATATCCAAACCTGTAATAAGTGATCGACTAGCGAGGTGGTACCTCCAATTTTAATAATTAGAAATTGTGTATGTTCCTCAGAAGGCGGTAGAAGGACAAGTATTAGCAGACTTCCTAGCTAACCATCCGATTCCAAATGATTAGGAGTTATCTGATGAATTGTCTAATCATGATGCAATGGTGATCAAAATTCAACCTCCTTGGAATATGTATTTTGATGGCGCTGCACATCATAAAGGAGTTGGTGCTAGAATAATTTTTATCACTTCTCAACGAGAAGTTTTGACATATTCTTTCACTCTGATACAGCGTAGCTCCAATAATGTTGATGAATATCAAGCACTCATCCTTGGTCTTAAAATAGTTATGGATATGAAACAATTTCAACTACAAGCTTTTGGAGAGTCCAAGTTAGCGACCAATCATATTTTAGGTACCTACGAGGTCAAGAAGCCAGCGTTGGTCCCACATCACAAATATGCTCAAAGATTGGTAAGTTGGGTTGGAGAGGTAACTATTCAATATGTGTTAAGAAAGGAAAATAAGAGAGCTAATGCATTCGCAACCTTAGCTTCTACATTATCTTTTCCTGATCAAGCGCAAATCGTTGTTTACCAAAGATGGGTAGTTCCTCCATTGAAGGACTACGAAGAAGAAGAAGAATTATTTCACGACCCTAAATTCAGACCTGGTCATGACGTCGTCTCTCGTGAAGACAAGTCCAGCCGACACAATACCAAATTAACCATTGATCCATAAGAATCATTTTAAGCCCTTAATTAAACAAATGTTTCATAATGTAAGTCTAAATGAATAGTGCAAAAATAACATACATGCCTAACATCGGGGTGTCACTAGCCATGAGCATCTACCAAGGTCTGAATACAACAAAAACAGTCAAAATGTACTAAGTACAGAAATGAAAATGAGAGGAAGGAAGCAGTGCTATGAACGTCGTGCAGCCACCTTGCTAACTCTGATGACTCTGTGTCTTAGCAACCAACACCCGCTACCGGGTTCTGAAATACCTGAATCTGCATATGAGGTGCAGGGACTAATGTGAGTACTCCAACCCAATAAGTAATAAGAGTATATAAAGACTGAGCACTAGGAAACAATGAATCTACATTAATGTTAAACTCAATTAGCACAACGGGCTTCCAAATAAGAAAATGAGTCAATCATCTCATTTAAATCCGGTTTTTGGTAAAAAATCATTTGATGATGCTTTCCAAGAGTTTCAATAGGGGTTTAGTAAAATTCATAATTAAAGAGATGAAAATCGTAAGCGGTCCCTCGGGCAAAATCATAGTTCGTATATAGCCCATCGGGCAAAACAGGAATCATAAATACCTCATAACATGAAAATCTCGATGGAAATAACAAAGCCAAATCAGTTATTAAATTCTGAACATCTCATAAAACCCCATATTAAAGGAAAATTGTTTAAAAATATTTGCTCAGCATTTTCGACAGAGGCTCAGTATAAAGATGAGTGAAAACAGTCATTAAATCAACATATTCGATAGAAACTCAATCTAAAGAGAAGTGAAAATCAATAAGTTCATAATCAGGCCCATCAGGCCAACATCACTCATGTGCATGTATATATCTATCGCCAATCGAGCTATCCTCTCAGTCACTCGTAATTCAACTCTGACCAATCACGCGAACACGATGCTTCCACAGACTAACCTTTGCGATCGCATACCCTCTCTTGCGAACGCGATGAATAAACTCCATGAAGCTCAGCTCCTCTTACGCGAACATGATCTACTGACGCGAACGCGATGACCAAACACACAACCCTTCGCAAACGCGGAGCCTAAATTCCAGCTTTAGAAGAACACCCTTCGCGAACGGGGGTCCCTAATCGCGAATGCATTGAACAAAACATCTGCAACACTTCAGCTAATTTTCTTCAATTTCCAACAACATGAAATGGTCCATTGACCACCCGAAGCTCACTTAAGGCTCTCAGAACCTCAACTAAACATGCCAACACATCTCATAGCATCATTCGAACTTGTTTCAACCTTCGTAACAATCAAAACAATATCAAAATATCAAATTTGCATTGGATTCAAGCATAAGAATCCCAAAATCTTATAGATTACGATTTTGATAAAAAAAAAACCAACCAAACCATATCCGAATGACCTGAAACTTTTCAAAGGCATCCCAAATGACACAACAGAACTACTGCAACTTACAGAATTTCATTCCGACCTCAAAATCAAAATCTCACCTATCAACCGGAAAATGCCGAAATCTCAATATTCTCAATTCAAGCCTAAACCTTCCACGGGCTTCCAAAATACATTTCGATCACGCTCCTAAGTTCCAAGTAACCTAATGGAGCTAGCCAAATCATAAAAACTCTGATCCGGGATCATGTACAAATAAGTCAAATCTTGGTCAAACCTTTCAAATTTCAAGCTTCAAACTGAAAAATTGTTCTTCCAAATTCATTCTGATTACCCTGAAACCCAAAACCAACAATTTACATGAGTCATAATACATCTCACGGGGAAAGTCATGCCCGAGAACTAGCGAGCAAAGTGCAAAATCTCAAAATGATTGGTCGGATCATCACATCCTCCCCTACTTAAACACGCGTTCATCCTCGAACGTACCCAGAGTTGTTCCAAAAGCCAACCAATCGCTGAATAAACTTACCATGCATATACCCGAGTATGATCCTGTGTCACCCTATCTCATATAGGCCTGGTTATACAATTTGACTGAGATTTTCATAATCCAACCTAGCCCATAAACCATATAACCACATTTCCATTTCTAAAATAATCAATACGATCAGAATCTCACATTTATACGGTGAATAAGTCCGAACAAGCTGTAACATACCATATCTTCTATCTTAGGTGCAATCACATGATCTATAAAATAACTCAATAATTTGTAGTGATAACTTCTAATCACATCAGCTGCACACAACACCCGAATACAGATAAAAACTCTTATCAACTAAGATCTCATTCCAACACTTTCATATACTATCAATGATCACTAAAATACGCGATAAGCCATAACAATTTTCCAAATTAACCATTCATGAAGCCACTTCTCCTTTGGCAAATACCATAGCAAAATTTTTAGCCGAACCTCGATATTATCTTTCCGACAAGCTGAATCGAATCCGTTCATATTCATTAGTGATCCCAATGATCTCCTCTAATCCAACACACTACTTTGGTGACATGACAAATCAATACATGCCTAAGTCACAACTTGCATAATAAGCGCACCAAATAAGCAACGGTCCAAACATACTCAAATCATGAAAATGACTCAAGGAAAAAGTTGTACTGCAAGCTCACTAGTACCACCACAACACACGGCTGAGAACCCATCTCACATCATAGAAATAGAACACAAGAATCTAACCCATAAGGTTCATACATCCACATAGCTTCACTCCAATGTGCGACCCCATCCAAACACTAGTCGATATGAATCACATCAAGTCACTATGGTCAGTGTCACACCTCCCTTTTCCTACACCCCGCAAGGGCATAAAGGAGTATTTCCAATTAAAGGACAATCGAAATGGGATTTACTATTAAAAAATTCATAGTCACCACTTGGGAGATTTATGGTATCCCAAGTCACCGGTTGAATCCCGAATCAAGGAAAGGTTGACTCTGTATTACAATCCGCGAACCAGGAATTCGGGAAAGGAATTTTGTTAACCCGAAGAAGGTGTTAGGCATTCTCGAGTTCCGTAGTTCTAGCACAGTCACTCAACCATTATATCTGGCTTAATTATCAGATTTCAATACATGTTGAACCTATCTGAAAATTTTAGCTTTCAACCGCTTTTCTTCAATTTTTAAAGAATATCGGACGTCGTTTAAAACATGTGTTTGGATTGCATCACATGAAATGCACCCGTAATTCGAAACACATCATGTTCAATATTTTGGGATTTGAATTTGGGTCACATAAAATGCACACTCGAGTTTAAGAAAGTAATATTATTAACTAACGTGCCTAAAGTAATTTCGCATTCGTAATTTGCGAAGGCCATGGAATTTAGCTAAATGGCACCCCTCGTTTCTAATTTCAAAGGATTGTACTCAACTAAAGCAAACTACATATGTTCATAATTATTTTCCTAAACTATTGAGATTCCTATGGAAGTCATGATTTACGGATTGAACTACAGCATGCCAAATCTTTCACATTTTAACAATACTAAGATATTTCAACATTACCTAGCCGAGGCTTGCAAGAGAGAACAATGGAAGAGTGTGTAGTATCAATACGGTCAAATAGGATCTAGAAGCTCTAGGAGCAATGATATTAATTGGACAATTACAAGCACAAGTACAGTATAGGCTCGATGCATATGAAAATACTTATGATCTATGATTCTCTTCCCCTTTTGTTTTGAATATTTTTTAAGACCTATAAGGTGGCATTTCAATGTACAAACGCGTAGCTTTTGCAACATTCCCATTTTGAAAATACCCGTAGATCATTGCATCCTATGTGATAAATTTGTCATAGATTTGAATAGTCATCGCTAAACTAAGGACAGATTCAAGAAGTTCATATTTCTTCAAGTTTCAAGAGATTCTGCCAGAAAAATTCAACACACACACTATCAGAAACAATTTTATACCCTTCCGGAAAAATTCAACACAAAGATGAACATTGTCAATAACAAAATTTCAGCATAGGGATAACAGTTATATCAATGACATAATGAGCAAAATTAATACATGTTATCTTAGATGAACAAATCAAGAATTTACCCAATCAATATAACATATCGGTACAAAATGAAACTTGAAATGCAGACCTTACGCAGCTGCAAATTTCTTCAAAACTTGACTGCATACAGAGCCTCTAACAAACTAAAACTCGAAAATTAAAACGGAACAAACAGACGGAGCTTCGGACCTTTATGAACGAACATCTGTTTAAACTCCACTCAGTTTCGGAAGCTAAGACCAAAAGAATAGCTAGAATTTTCATTGCATTTTCGTGTTTGAAATCATAACTGAAGCTAAAAATCGGTTGTCCCTTAGTATCGATGAACTAATATGAAATCAAAAAAGTAACAATCTTAATCAAAAAACAAAAGCTTCGAATCCCTTGTTCAATTTTCGTCACTCGCTATAAATCTGGCAGCAATGAGCAACATATACGGGTTTCAATGAGTGAGGGTGGCTGCTTTGGTGTCTCAGGCGAAGGGGCGTTGCAAGGGAAACATGAAGAAGAAGCGGATCAGAAGTGGTCGTTGGGTGGGTAACGTGAGGGTGGCTACCGTCGATTTCTCTATTGAAAAGGGAGATCCAAAAGTGGAAAATCGTTGGTCTGTTATCTCTGTCAAAGAAGAAGAGATCACGGTCTCTAGCTCTCTACAGGTGTTTTGGGTCTCATGGAGAAGGCTGCTTTGAAGAAGAACGGTGGAGGGTTCGTTTATGTGAGAAGCTGCGCCGATCCTCTTGTGTACCAGAAGAGAGAACGTTGGGGGGATCTTACTGCACTGTAGCGGTTCTAGCTCTCTACAGATCCTCCTTCCTTTAGGTCCAAAATCCAAATTAGGTCACATTAAGGAGAGAGATCCAGGTCGGGTCGGACCAGTGGAATTGGGCGGGTTTAAGGTTGGGTTTTGAGCAAAATCAATTGGGCATGTGGGATTTTCAGATTACCCAATCCGAAATTTTCAATTCCTTTCCCTTTCTAACTATTTCACAAACTAATTTCAAACTCTTTTTTATTTTTTTAACGTAAAAATAAAAATAAAATCTAAATTAATTCTTAAATCAAATTATCCTATCAACTTAAACTAACTAACTTTAAATAATAATTACCACAAATAATCAAAAGTCAAATAAAAAGAAAAACTACCCGAATTCAAAAATTAAAATTAAAAGTACAAAATAAACTATTTTTGTGATTTTTCTCTTTTGTAAAACAACTAATTACTGATTAATTTTAAAAATGCAAAATTAAATCGTAAATGTAAATGCAATGTATTTTTGTATTTTTCATTAATTAAAATAAAACAAATATACACAAACAAATGCAAACAATTAAAAGAAAATGCCACGAAAAATCACAAAATTGCAAATAATAAAAAAAATTATTTTGTTTAAAAATATGGGATTAATTCACATAGGGCAAAAATCACGTGCTCACAGTTGCCCTTCTTTGCTCGGAAACATGAAGAGTTTTGCGGGCAAAGATAAAGTGAGCGGATACGAGCAATTTTTGCCCGTTTGAATACTCCGTGGGAAGCATTTTTGAAAGTTTTGACGGAACTTTGCTTCCAAGATTGCATACGTATCATTGGCTATAAAGGAATCAGGTCAGTGTAGTTCAGAAGCGAGTGAGATGATGGAGTATGCCGAGGTGAAGAGCCAGTCGAAGTGCTATTTCGCCGAGGTTCCGGTACGCGGTCTTGTTATTACATCAAAATCAAAAGAAATAAAAAAGCCTAATTAAGCTTGTCAACTATGAGTTACAAGATTCCTATCTATAAGTCTTTTAAAGCTTGATCTTGAGTTTTGAATGGTTCTTCATGCAGACTTTAGATTTGAACCTTGACGCTTGGTAGTTGCAGATGCTAGTTCATTCTTCCTCAGCTTTTCGGACCAAACCCGGACATGCAATCCTGGTGACCTCAACCATGTCTTGAGCAGCTCACATCTTTCATCTACTATTTCATTTAGATCTTGTTGCCTTTATTCTTTTTTCTTTTTTTCTTTATTATGACTAACTTTTGTTGATCACCCCGGACTATCGACTCGCATTCTTGATGCGAGCTTCTTTTGTTACTCACTTGCATTACATTATGAAGTGAATTCCTTATCTCCGGATAGGCACCTGATTGCCAATATTCGAACTGTCTTCCTTTGAACCTTGCTGCTTTCCCATGAAATTTGTGCTATATTCCTTTGAAACTTGAATGCTTTCCCTTTTTCTTGAACTTTCTTCCCTTATTCTCAAGGTGGGTGCCTGATTGCTGAAACTTTCTGTGTTCCCTTGTTTTCCATGTGGGATCCTACAACCAAAATAGACAAAACATACAAAATTTTCTGCCCTAGTTTGCATTAGGAAGATTTGTGAGTTGTTAGCAAAATTGTAAACCACTTATACTGCGGATGCAATGAAGAGAGCAAATTAAATACTAATAAGATGTGCGTCTCCTACGAGTAAAAATAAAGAAACTTTGACTAGAAAATGTGTCTGCTAAAATAAAACCTAAATGAACAAAATTAGGAAGTGCGCCTCCTACGGGCAAAGCTTGTATGAACCAAAACAAGGAAGTGTGTCTCCTAGGGGTGAATTTAAATGACCAAAACTGGGAAGTGCGTCTCCTAGGGGTGAAAACGTCAGTGACTAAAACTAGGAAGTGCGTCTCCTATAAATGAACTCTTAATTTAGGAAGTGCGTCTCCTAAAAGAATAACTTGAAAGACCTTGATTAGGAAGTGTGTCTCCTATAACTAAAACTTTAATGAACCAAACTAGGAAGTGCTTATCCTAAGGCCAAACGTAAATGACTCAAACTAGGAAGTGCGTCTCCTAGGGGTAAAATCTCAATTTAGGAAATGTGTCTCCTACAATAAACTATAACCTGAAAAAGCCAAACTAGGAAGTGCGTCTCCTAGGGGTGGAACTTCCATAACTCAAACTAGGAAGTGTGTATCCTACTAATGAACTTCTCAATTTAGTAAGTGTATCTCCTATGGGTAAAACTTCAATGAACCAGACTAGGAAGTGTGTCTCCTAGGGCCGAACTTAAATGACTCAAACTAGGAAGTGCGTCTCCTACGAATGAACTCTCAATTTAGGAAGTGCGTCTCCTATGGGTGAAACTTCAATGACTCAAAATATGAAGTGCGTCTTCTACGAATGAACTTTCAATTTAGGAAGTGCATCTCCTATAGGTAAAATTTCAATTACTCAAACTAGGAAGTGCGTCTCCTATGAATGAACTATCAATTTAGGAAGTGCATCTCCTATGGGTAAAACTCAATGACACAAGCTAGGAAGTTTGTCTCCTATAAATGAACTATCAATTTAGGAAGTGCGTCTCCTATGGGTAAAAATCAACTTAGGAAGTGCGTCTCCTAGGGGTGAAATCTCAATTCCGGAAGTGCGTCTCCTAAGGGTGGAATCTCGATTTAGGATGTGTGTCTCCTACAGGTGTATTCTAAAAGACTCAAACTAAGAAGTGCGTCTCCTAGGTGTGGAATCTCAATTTAGGAAGTGCATCTCCTAGAGCAAAATATAACTTGAAAGACATAGACTAGGAAATGCGTCTCCTAGGGGTAAAACCATCGGTGACCCAAACTCATATGATCCAAACTAAGAAGTGCGTCTCCTAAGGGTAAAATCTCAGTTTAGGAAGTGCGTCTCATACAACAAAATATAACATGAAACCCAGACTAGGCAGTGTCTCTCCAAGGGGTGATGTGTGATCTTCTAAATAGCCTTTGCGTAAGCAGAATTGGCGCATTACACCTGAAAATTTCCAGCTTCAAAGCTTTGATATGAACATAGCTTCCATCCCTATTTCAGACAAAGAACACTTGCGAGTTTAAACAAGGTGGTTGGTTTGTGGCCTTGACTTTGTGGCGATTTCTCCTTCATTTACTATGATAACTTTGATTTCACCTTGAAAGACATTGCTTGCTTATTGACTAACAAATTTCTTTGTCACCATTATCACAGAAAATACCTCTTCTCCGTTCGGACCCAATACCCTTTGTCTATTGCATTTCTTATGAACTGACATTTACCAAACATTTGTGTTTCACATGAACCCCAAAGCACGTCAATTGCCACCCACTCAATGCGTAAGCTGTTCTTTCTTGACTTAAACCACTGGCCTTGGCCTTGAGGCCTATTGATTCTTCACTTGCCATGATAACTTTGATTTCAGCTTGGAAGACTTTTCTCGTCATTGGTTAACCACTTTCTCTGTCAACCTTATCACAGAGAACACCTTTGATATGTTCACCCTAAACCTCCATTTGTTGCATTGTTCACAAATTTATATATACCAAACCTTTTTATTTCACATGACTCTGAAGCACATTGATTGTTACCAGCTCAGTGTGCTTGTTGTTTTTTCCGTACTCATGACGCTTTGATGTGATAACAAGATCCCGTTTTGAGTAATTGGAAAGCCGGTGGCAAATTTTGAAGTCATTTCTCACTTGTTCTGACCAAACAGACTCAGGAAGACGAAGTAAACAAGACAAAAGGAGCAGAGTAAAGGACAATGGAAGAGATGATTCCTAACAAGAAAACTACAAAGTAGAAACCTATCGGATGTGGATACCAACTCGAATGACCATGACATCCACCTGCGGCCTATTCTATTAAGCAAATATGATGTTCAGCTCTTGTCGTACCTTTAAACCGTGAAACTGGGCTTCAATGCTCCACTTATCCAACTAGATTCGCAATCCTTATTCGACTTGTAGTGCCCAAAGGGTTTTCACCATCAAACCTCTCTCATTTTGGTCTTTCTCTCAACTTGCAGACGCCTCAAGGTGCCCGTGAATGTTTTCTCCAATAAGATTCTCTCATTTTTTATTTCTCTCATCTTTCATCGTCTTACGATGCCCGTGAGGATTTTCACCAATAAGACTTTCTTATTTTTCCATTTTCCTTGTTTAGATCGAAGTGTTGCCCCTTATACGATTCACCTCTACTTGCTCGCATTGGTATTTCTCAAAGACTGATTGGAAGGTTAATATCTGGGCCACAATGTGGGGTTTTGGATGGGTTAGAAAGAAAGGTATCAAAGGCTCAAAACAATTTAACACGGGTTCAGAATTACAACTTTCCGAATCAGATTTCTTACAACAACCACAACTTCTGCCCCATTTTCTTGCTTGGGGACTTTTGGATTTTATTTTGACGGGACTGAACCGTTAGACTGCCTACGTATCCTTAAAAGAAATCAGGTCGAACGTAGTTCATGTCATAAAAATTACTTTGTTGTTTTTTCTTTTCTTCTTCTTTTCTTCTTTTCTTCTTCTTTTCTTCTTTTCTTTTTCTTTTCTTCTTCTGTTATCTTCTCTCTCTTTTCATTATTTTCTCTTTTCTCTTTTCTCTTTTCCCTTTACTTATCTTTCACGCTTGAGTTTCTGATCTTTGATACTAATTCCAAAACAGATGTATGAAAGGAAATAGATAAGGCTCAAAAGAGATGACAAAGAATAAAGTGTTTAGATAGCAGAATAAAACTCCTTTGTCATTTCACACTTCTGAATATTCCAAATACAAATAAGTACAATCAAACAAATAAGTCATATATTGTATCTCTTGACTACATCGAAATTGATAGCCATTTCTACACATTTTCCGTCTACATCTATCAAATATAATGCACCATTGGGCAACACTCTCACTCTCATTACCACAAACGAACCCCTGTCAATTTGGCACATTTGCCTTTAGGGCTTCTTTATGTTCTATCTGCCCTAGTTTCACATGGTTCGAGCTTCAAACAATCTCAAAATATCCAAATCTATTCTTACTTCCCTCAAGTGCCCCTATCATCTTCAAAATGGTTTCATTGCTTTATGAATAAATAAACTTTAAAAGATCAAACCAGAATTGTGCATGTCATGTCACTAAAACCAGCATCAGACAAAAGGCAAAACAAAAGGATAGCGAAGAAAATGTTTGGAAACACAAAAGACCAGAATTTGCATTAGACAAACAGCGAAAGATTCGAATAACAAAACAAGCAGAAGAAACTGGAGTAAAACCCTTGAATGAACCTGAAACAAACCTACTAGACAAGCTACTACGATTAAAAGTTAGACAAAATGAAAGGACGGGAGGGTTTGAGCCACAAGACAACATCCGGATTACAACCCTGCAAATAAACCAGACAACAGAAATGACAACAAAATGAACCACCAAAGCTCCTCTCCCGCTAACCTAGGAATGGACCGTCTTTCCAATTACCAAGAACGGTATCTTAGCCACTGAATTCTGCATTTCCAATACTAGGGACTTCACAAGTCTTCATTGCATTTTTCTTAACAAATTGCTTTTGGGTTCCTTTTGCTGACCCATTCCCAAGATCAACCTCTGATAGCACTGAAAGCTTATCAACATGTGCGCCCCTAGGCTCCCGGAAGAGTTCTCACATTCCTTTTCAGAATAAATCATAACCACCATGTGTGTCTCGTTATATATAGATGATGGACTCTGATTGGTATCTGCTGCATACGGGCTTCGTACGACAACGTCACCTACATCAATAAGTTCCTAAATTGCTTTTTTTAGCTTCCAACACTTTTCTATGTCATGCCCAGGGCATCTGAGCAATATGCGCACTTTCGAGAAAAGTCACAATTCTTTGACAAAGGGTTTGGCATTTTTATCTGAGTTGGCCTCAACATGCCCAGTTGCTTCAACTTTAGGAACAAACTGGCATATGATCCTCTAACAATGGTGAAATCCTTTCCTTTCTTCTGCAACCTCTCATTCTTAAATGCCTGATTTGACCGAAAACCTGACCTAGGGGGTTTTCGTATGCTCGTGGGAATGGATAGGCATTTTGTGGAGCTCGGTACTTGGAAACTGATATATGACTTCGGGAGTTCCTCGGAGAGAAGTAGCATGGGGGGGTCATTTGGTGCACAAGGATATTCACGGGTACGATGTTGAGGTTATAAATATTGATCAGGAGAGCCCATTGGATCATGTTTTCTGTTTCTCTTTCTCCTTCCCAAGCTTACTGAGATGTCCTAAATGTATCTCGAGCTACTCATTATTTTGCCTCACTTGATTCCCTCTTCTACTAACTCCCCCATTTTTAACTCATCCTTGAAAGGCTTTCCCAAGGCCGGGATCAAATGACTGAAGTAGGTGGGCCCCTGGGCTTGTATGAAAAGTTCAACCATATCTTCTTCACAAATCGGGGTATTGATTTGAACAGCCTTCACCCTCCATCTGAGCCTAATCTCTCTAAATCTTTCCTCCGACTTTTTTTTCATTCTAGATAGGGAAGAACGGTCTGGGGTAACTCCTGATTTGCATTGAAAGTATTGAACAACATCTCGAGCAAGGTCATCCCATGTATGCAGCTTACCGACACCTTGATGAGTATGGTATTCCAAAGCTGCCCCGGTCAGGCTCTCACTGAAATATGCTATCAGCAACTCGTCTTTACCACCAACATTTTTTATTTCACTGCAATAACCTCTTAGGTGGGCTACTAGATCTCCAAACCCATCATACAATCTGAATTTTTGTATTTTAAGCCCAATGGGTAGGTGAATGTCAGGAGACACGGACGGTTCTTTCAGCTTACTGGGTTCCCCATTTGTCCCTTCTCTTTATTTGAACCTTTCATATTCAACATGAGGCTCATCTTGCGGGCATTGCTTATGCGAGTTGGGAACCTTATAGTAACCTTGGAGGGGTAAAATTGGGCATCATGAGCTCTGGGTGGGTGTTCTTTGTCGAGAACAGTGGATATGACAGAAGGACACTTTTGGGAAAATATAGTTGGACGACGAGTGATGGAGCTACTAGGGTGGTTGGGACAGCTGTTATAAGTGGGTAGATATGGAGAGTATGGAGGATCATCTGGCATTGTTTTCGGTCTTTGGGTAAGGACCGCGTCCAAGATGCTGGGCGGTGGTCGGGCTGGTGTTTTCCTAGTCATCCATGCCCGATACATGTCTGCCACATGTTGTCCCAAAATTTTTACCTTTTTTACCAACCCGTTGTCCTGTTCAACTAGCTGCTTTCGGGCATCGGTACCAACCCACTCTGTTCTGTTGTTCTCTGCCATTGTCTTTTGCCTTTTTGTTGCAACGAAGAGTTACTTTAAAAATCACAAACCATCCACCTTTATGAAAAGAAATGCCAAAAAAGAAATCATCATGTTAGCGTTAGGGCATTTAAAACATTGGTAATCGCACGTTTGGGGAATTAATGTACCTAAATAGTTGACAATTTCTATTATACATTTGCCCGACTTCTTGCGTAGTTCCAGCTTTCCTTATTCCCGATTTCAATTTTTCTTTTTCTTTTTTTTTCTTTTTCCCTTTGCTTTATTTTGTTCTTATTCTTTAATTCCCTCTTGTTTTGCCGTTGTTCCTTTCTTTTGGTTTGTGTTTCTCTCATTTGTTTTTCACCCCTTTTTCAGTTTCTCTCTTTTCTTTTCTCTCTTTTTCTTGTTTTCCGCTCTTTTTCTTTTTCTCTTTTATTTGATAATGGTCGAATCCTATGGGGCTGCCTACGTATCATGACCCCGCATGAATCAGACCGAGCGTAGTTCTTGCAGATAAAAGGTAAATAACAATAAAATATTATTGAATTTTTATTTTTCATAACAAAACCAACTTTGATTACAATGGTTTAAAAACTGACAAAACTTAAACTAACAGACTCTAACGAAAACAAAATACAGACTCAACCCACATTTTCTAATCAAAAGAAATACAAACTTAAACACAAACTGGCAGATTCCTTCCCTATATGTCGACTTTAACCAAATGGTTGTTTTGCAAACGTGGCCCCTTTCCACTTTCACATGAATTTTGAGGCCGTGAGGATTATTTTATGACATTTCGCCAACTTGTCTGTTCTTTTACGAAAATAACCTTTCGACAACTGAAAGAAACTCTAAGGTTGTCTCGGCAAAAATAGTTTAAGACACCGCCGAAGCTGGGCTGACTTATTTTGACCAAAATCCAAACGGTATTCACTTGACCATTGACTCTTTTCTTGTTTTTCAAATTAAAACTAAATACATGTTTTTGCAATCACGACCTTCCAGTGCCTCGAGGACGAAGATTTTAAGGCTGCATTAGCTAACCGGCAAAAATTCTGAAAGATGACCAAAGGTGGCTGTTCTAAAAAATGCAGCCTTCCGGCGCCCTTTTAGGCACATTCAGCTGTCTTTTACAAGAAGGCATCACCCGACTTATATATGATGACAATTGAAATTTTTGATTTTTTTTGGAGATTTTGAAAAATGGGAGGTTGGACTCGATGGGGGTTGCCTATGTATCTCACATCCGGTGAGAATCAAACCTGTGTAGTTCGGACAAAGAAAACAAACTAATATTAAAAACAAGACTCTTTTTCTTTTGCTTTTCGAATAAAACAACTATTTAAAAACAAAATATTCTATTTTTTTATTTTTTCAAAAATTCGCCAGAGTTTCGACACTATTTGGGCATTGGTTACAGGTAATTACTCTCTACACTGATATTTTTTCCTTTTTCTCAATTTTCCAATATTCCCGATATTCATAAGCCGATCAACATGCAATCCCAAAACAAATAAATGTACAAAACCAAGTAGGATGCATCAGGATGGTCTTTTTCATTTCAGGTTGTTTGTCCTAGACGGACCAACCCCTGTATTGAGTCCCCTAAGTCAAATGCACATGATGCAAATACGCATTACTACTAGGGATCCGACATGAGGCTGTATAATTCTAGGTTCAAAACATGGGTCTATCGTACTAGACCTGGCTTAGCCGAGCGGACAGCTCGAGCCGAGGGGGAGGCAGTGTACCGGGAATACAGAAGCTTCACTAGCTTAGCAAATTATCCGAACCTCATTCTAAAATTAGAGTAGACTATATACAGAAAAGAATTCACACGAAGTGCACCTTTCTTCATGATTTAGAAGACTCAAAGAAAGATGGATTTCGGCGCAATTTATATACAATCCACGTAATATCAAAGCAGTAAAAGCAGTCAACTAGCATATTAGGCACAGATCATGTAACAAAATCAGATAAAGCCAAACACAACAATGATTCTAAGCTCGAATTCTGAACCCTAAACCAGAGATTCTAGGTTCTTTTCCCCAGCAGAGTTGCCAGAGCTGTCACACCTTCTTTTTCTTACACCTCGCAAGGTCATAAAGGAGTTTTTCCAATAAAAGGACAATCGAAACGGGATTCATTATTAAGAAATTCAGAGTCACCACTTGGGAGATTTATGGTTTCCCAAGTCACCGGTTCAATCCTGAATCGAGGAAAGGTTGACTCAATATTACATTCCGCGAACCAGAAATCTGGGTAAGGAATTTTGTTAACAAGGGAGAAGGTGTTAGGCATTCTTGAGTTCCATGGTTCTAGCACGTTCGCTCAAATGTTATATCAGGTTTAATTATCTGATTTCAATACATGTTGAACCTATATGCAAATTTTAGCTTTCAACCGCTTTTATTTAATTTTTAAAATTATTGAACGTCGTTTAAAACATGTCTTTGGATTGTGTCACATGAAATGCACCCGCAATCCGGAACACATCTTATTCAACGTTTTGGGATTTGGATTTGGATCACATGAAATGCACAGCCGAGTATAAGAAAGTAATACTATTAACTAACGTGCCTAAAGTAATTTCGCATTCGTAATTTATGAGGGCCATGGAATTCAGCTAAATGGCACCCTTCGATTATAATTTCAATGGATTGTACTCAACTAAAGTGAACTACGGATGTTCATAATTATTTTCCTGAGCTACTAGGAGATTCCTATGGATGTCATGATTTACATATTGAACTACAGCATGCCAAATCTTTCACATTTGAACAAGACTAAGAAATTTCAACATTACCTAGCTAAGGCTTGTACCAAAAGAGAACAATGGAAGAGTGTGTAGTATTAGTACAGTCAAACAGGCATCTAAAAGCTCCAGGAGCAATGAGATTAATTGGACAATTACAAGCACAAGTACAGTATAGGCTCGATGCATATGAAAAAAACTTCTGATCTATGATTCTATTCCCCTTTTGTTTTGAATATTTTTTAAGACCTACAAGCTAACATTTCAATGTACAAACAGACAGCTTTTGCAACATTCCCATTTTGAAAATACCTGCAGATAATTTTATCATATGTGATAAATTTGTCATAGATTTCAATACTCAATGTTGAACAAAGAAAAGATTCAAGCAATTCATATTTCTTCAAGTTTCTAGAGATTCCGCTAGAAAAATTCAACACACACACAATCGGACACAGTTTTATACCCTTCCGGAAAAATTCAACACAGAGATGAACACAGATTGTCAATAACAAAATTTCAGCATAGGGATAACAGTCATATAAATAACACAATGACAAAAATTAATACATGTTATCGTATATGAACAAATCAAGCATTTGTTCCAATCTTCAACACTTCAAATGATTTTCTGTAATTTCCAAGTTCCAACAACATGAAATGGTCCGATTGACCACCCGAAACTCATCCGAGGCTAGGGACCTCAACCAAACATGCGAACATATCTCATAACATCTTTCGAACTTGTTCCAATCTTCAGAACACTCAAAACAACATCAAAATATCAAATTTTGCATCGGATTCAAGCCTAAGAATCCCAAAAACTTCTAGATTACGCTTTTGATCAAAAACCCAACCAAATCACGTCCGAACGACCTGAAATTTTGCACATACATCCCAAATGACATAACGAAACTATTGAAAAGTTCGGAATTTCATTCCGAGCTCTATATCAAAATCTCACCTATCAACCGAAAAATGTTGAAATCTCAATTTTGCCAATTCAAGCCTAAACCTTCCACGGGGTTCCAAAATGCATTCTGATCACTCTCATAGATCCCAAATCACCAAAAGAGCTAATAAACTCATAAAAGAACTCCGATCCGAGCTCATGTACAAGCAAGTTAAATCTTGGTCAAAACTTTTAAATTTCAAACGTCAAACTGAGAACTGTTGTTTCAAATTCATTCTGATTATCCAGTAAACCAAATCCAATAATTTACATGAGTCATAGTACATATCACATGGAAATTCATGCCCGAGAACTAGAAATCAAAGTACAAAATCTCAAAACGGTCGGTTGGATCGTCACAAAGATGAAGAAAGCAAAGTTGAGCATCTTGCTATCATTCTTGAGGTTGAAATTGAAGATTGACAACAACAAAAAATCGATTATTTTTGTTATGGCATATTATCATAAAATCCCTGAAGGAAGACAGAAGTTTGAAGGATAGCCCCTCACTTTCTTTATTAAAAAGATACACTCCACATATGATCATTTGATGCAGTGCTTTTATATTGTTTAGGGGCTGACGAATCCCTTCATGTCCTGCAAGAAGCCTATTCTGGAGTATGTGGAGCGCATCAATCTGGGTCAAAACTTCATTTCCACATAAATAATGGGTTATTATTGGCCAATCATGGTACACTATTTTTTGGATTATGCTCGAAGGTGTAAAGCTTGCCAATTCCATGTTGGCTTTATACATCAACCACCTGAAATATTGCACCCAACTATTGACTCTTGGACATTTGAACCTTGAGGTTTGGATGTTGTTGGCTCATTACCGAAGTTTTCTGGCGGCCATTTATATATTTTGCTGAAACTAATTACTTCTCTAAGAAAGCTGAAGTTGTTTCTCTTAAAGAAGTAAAGAAAAAAAATGCAGGCTAACTTCAACCGAGTAATATTATCTATCACTTTGTCATTCCTCGATATATTAATAGACAATGGTAAGCCATTTGATAACAAGTTTAGGAATAAAATATGTGATCTTTTTTACTTCAAGCAGCACAATTCCTCCATGCATTATGTTGCTTCCAATGGACTTGCTGAAGCATTTAATAAGACACTCTGCAACTTGTTGAAAGAGGTTGTCTCTAAGTCTAAGAGAGAATGACATGAGAGAATGGAAGAAACTATGTGGGAATATAGGACCACATATCGCACACCAACGCATGAGACTCCTTATTCACCTATTTATGGAATTGAAGTAGTCCTTCCACTTGAGCTTCAAATCCCATCATTGCAACTTGCCATTCAAGAAGGACTCACTGATGAAGAGAACTCTCGGTTGCACCTTGAAAAATTGTAAGCTCTTGATGAAAAGAGTCTATTAGCTTAAAAAAGCCTCAAATGTTATCAATCTTGCATGTCTCAGAAAGCCTCAAAGTATGATGGAATATAATTCATTTGATTGACACTTTTGAAAATTTGGTGTTCATGTATTCTTTCATTGAACTTTCTATTTTATCATAATTAATGGCTCAATGAGGGTAAGACTTCTATGTCAAATTGAGGTCTCTAATGGAATAATTGTAGCCTTTTAGTAAGAGGCTAAATCTTCAAGCTGAAGTCTCCAATTCCAAGTCAAGTTGATTTTGTCAAGTATGTTACATCATCTATTTGAAGTATTCAATCCCTCTAGGTCTTAAAATTGCAGTCTTCAAATATGCCAAGTTTATAGGTCGAAGTCTTTAAATCCAACAAGTGCAAGTTGAGGATTTCAAATTGCCAAGTCTTCAAGCTAAAATCTTCAAATCTGCCAAGTCATCGAGTTGAAGCCTCTAAGTCCGCCACGACTTCAAGTTGAACTCTTCAAGTTGGCTATATCTTCAAGTTGGACTCTTTGAATTCAACCTTCAAGTTGAATTCTTCAAATCCACCAAATCTTCACGTTGAAATCTTCAAATTCGTCAAATCTTCAAGTAGAAACTTTCAAGTTTACCATGTTTTCAAGTTGAAATCACCAAGTTTAATTCTTCCAAGCACTAAGTTTTTAATTGAAAGCCAATAAGCTTTCATAATAGTCTTGAACCCTTCAAATTGATATAACCTTCAATTTTTAGTTGGAAGCTTCAACAAATCTCCAAGTATATGGTAGATTTCTTTGATATAGTTTGCACCATCTTCAAATATTTATATTTTGAATTCTTGTCACGACCCAAACCCTGCTCCGGTCGTGATGGCGCCTCTCATGAAGACAAGGCCAGCCAACCAACTCAAATTTCCTATTCAAAAATAGATAAACATGAATAAGCAGTCTAAATATGATTTAATATTAATATTTAGTGGAAGTAAAACCCAAGCACAGCCCAAAGCGGGGTGTCATAAGTCACGAGCATTTAGAAGAGTTTAAATACAAACACAAGGCCTATAATATACAAAATAAAAATTAGAATAAAAAGGAAGAAATTCGGTGTCACGAACACTAGTGGTCACCTTGCTCAGCTACGATAGCAAAATCTCCAATCAGCTCAAAACCTACTATCGGGTGAACAAATACATGCATCTGCACACGAAGTGTAGAGAGTAAAGTGAGTACTCCAAATCAGTGAGTAATAGAAGTAAATAACACTGAGCGGTAAGAAACCTCGTATAACAGATCATGTTGTGTAGAAGCAGAGAAAAACCCCTTTTTTAGAAAAATAGTGAAGTTATGAAATCTTTAAAGAAACATTTTAGCTCAGTTTAAAGACTCTCTTGAAAATTCCTTTTTCAACAGTTACGCAAATGAATGCAGTAGCAATAGTGCAGATAAGTACATAAATCTGCCCCTCAGGCCTAACACTTAGTGATCAGATAATACTAGGAGAACAGGTAAAGATTTCAAGAATTAGCACACATAACAGATAATGAACAACTGCATGAATGCAATACAATGCATATGATGGTACACTCCGATACCCACTACAGCGTGCAGCCCGCCATCCATTTATTTATCGTCGACAGCGCTCACTAAGGGTATGTATAGACTCTGAAGGGGCTGCTACAGCCCAAGCGCAATATCAAGTCATCTTGTGGCATCAACCAGGCTATCGGCCTCAATATCAATATAATCAACCAGGCTCTCAGCCTCAATAACAATGTAATCAACAAGGATCTCGGCCCTAATATCAATATGATGTGGCTGCGGCATGCAGCCCAATCCATGCTCAGTCCAGAAATCGTTATAAGCCCCTTGGGCATTTGTAAAGCAGTAGCTCTCAGCCCAAAATATCATTTAGAAATATCATTTAAGTTTTCAAGTATTATAAAAGATGGCAAAGTTGCAAAACAATATTTAAAACCGTGGACTGAGATCAAATAATATGCAAAAGTATGCGAAAATAGTGATATCAATCCCTGAGGGATTCAAATAATTGGCACAAAGGCCAAATATAACAATTAAATCCAAGTAGTATGATTATCAAATAAGTTCTAGTCGAAAACACAGTAGAAACATCTCTCATCACGGACCAAGTCACAATCTCCAATAACAAACGACCCCGCACTCGTCATAGAGTGCGCGTCTCACCTAAATACAGTGTCACGATGTGAAATTTCAGGGTTTCAAATCCTCAAGATATCATTTACAATCATAAATCATCTCGAATCCGATAAATTTCTAGCTCGCGACGCCTTTGCCCCTCAAATCGGCCTCCACGCGCGTCGAATCTAACAAAAATCAGAGGGAATGCATCAAAATATGCTAAGGAAACAATACCCAATCAAAAACAATCGAAAAATATCAAGAATCTCGAAATTAACATCACCGGATTCTTTATCTTGTCACGAGTTCATACGTACCAAGAACTCGCAAATCCGATCTCAAGTGACCCGTCAAATCCCAATTTGAAATATGAAAACTCAAGCCCTAGTTCATCAACTTTAGGATTAATTTCCATGAATTTCTAGGTGGATTTAACAATAAAAATGAGTATGGAGTTCAAAAATCTTACCTTCAAATCATTCACATTGAATCCCTCTTCAATTTCCCCCAAAAGATCACAAGATGTTCAACAATGGAGGAAATAACCCTTAGCTCACGGATAAAATGACACTTTCAAAACCTTCTCTGCCCAGCTCTTTTCCGCTCCAGCAGTCCCGTTTCCGCTTATGTGGGACCGCTTCCGCGACTTTTCTTCCGTTTCTGCGGAATCGATCAACAACCTCTTCTGCGGTTACACAAATCGTATAACCGATGCTACTTCTGCGGTTAGCCAGTCGCTTCTCCGAAACCACCGCCCAGATCTCCTCACCGCTTCTGCAGTCGATCCTTCGCACAAGCGAGACCGCTTCTGCGGTCCAAGGTTTGCAAAAGCAAAAACACCAGTTGCAGCAGACTCAGCAACATGAAAATTCCAAAACTCTTCGATAATTACCCGAGATCACCCCGAGGACCCCCAAACCTCAACGAAAAATACCAACACCTCCTATAACAACATTCGAATTTGTTCCAATCATAAATACACATCCAACCACACAAAAATCCTCAATTCTCATCGAATTCAAGCCTAAGTTCTTCCAAAACTTCCGAAATGCACATTCAATCAAAAACCCAACCAAATCACCTCTGAATCCTCTCAAATTTTGCACAAACATCCCAAATCACCTAACGAAGCTATCGCAACTCTCAAAATTCTATTTCGACCCTCAGATCAAAATCTCACATATCAATCGGATATCGCCAAAATACTAACTTCGCCAATTCAAGCCTAATGCTACACCGGACCTCCAAAGCATTTCTGATCACACTCCTAAGTCACAAATCACACCCCGAAGCTAATCGAATCACCGGAAATCACATCGAAGCCCTCTAACTCATAAGTCAACATTCAGTTGACTTTTCCAAACCAACCTTCCTTAAAGAGACTAAGTGTCTCGTTTCCTTCCAAAACCAATCCAACTCAACTCTAACACACCACATGCCAATAATGAAACATGAAGAAGCATAACTTCGGGGAAACGGGGCGGTAATACATGAGATGACGCGTTGGGTCATCACATCCTCCCCAACTTAAAAAAACGTTCGTCCTCGTGCGTACCCAGAGTTGTCCTAGAAGTCAACCAACCCCTGAATGACCTTACCAAGCATATACCCGGGTCGATCCCACGTTACCCTATCTCACATAGGTTCGATAACACAACATAGCTGAAATTTCACAATCCATCTAGTCCATAAACCACAGGACCACATTGCACTTTCCGAAATCATTCACAAGATCACATCCTCACATCTATACTCAGAATAAGCCCGAACTAGCTGTAATAACCCTCAATCATATAATATACTACATAACCCAAACACTCGAAACGATAACTTTTATTTATAGCAGTTGCCCACATCCCCTGATACCGGTCGAAAACCTCTTATCAACTAAGGTCTTATTCCAACACTTTCATATACTTCTAACGATAAATTAAACACGCAATAAACCTTAAATATTTCTCAGATCGACCATTCATGAAGCCACTTCCCTTTTGAGTACTATCACAACAAATTCTGAGTCAAACCTCCATATTATCCTTCCAACAAGATGAAATCAATTCCGTTCGTATTCATTAGTGACCCCAACGATCACCTCATCCAACACACCACTCTGGTGATATGACACCTTAATACAGGCCTGAGCCATAACTTGCATAATACGCACCAATAAGAAACAGTCTGAATATACTCAAATCATAAAAAAATGACTCAAACGAAAGAAAACCACAAGCTCATCAGTACCATCACAACACAAGGTGGAGACCCCATCTCACATCATAGAAATATAACACCTGCATCTACCCCGAAAAGTCATATCTCCGCAAGGCCTGGTCACAATGCATGATCCTATCCAACACTGTTACACATGAAACCCACACAAGTCACTATGCTCAAAACCGACAACCACGCACAATTTGATGTCTAGAACCAAAGCAATTCATTACCCCCAAGGTGAAACAAATAACATATGCCATGCAACCCGATAGGTCATAACCAACACTCCATTTACCGAGCAACACCCAATTACTCTTCTCGCTCGAATTTCACTATGAATCCCTCAATAGAACCACACTACATGTTCCCATTACCAACAAATCATGATGTCTCTCTACACCGAAAAGAACCTCATAGCTCTCCCCATATCAGTAACAAGCTCAATAACGATCGAATCAACCTATCCCTCAACAATACAATTCGGGGTCAACAAAGCTAACTCAAGCTAAACGCGTATCCAGATCGACCTACCAACGAACTCATTACCAAGAAAGCCTAAACCTTCTCCTTCCACTACTAACTCCTGTCAGAGCCGTACGATGTGGTGCCGGCACCAAATAAATATCGAAATCCACAACCTCACCCAGCGACATGCTCGGCCACAAGAAACACATCTGAAAAGTCCTTTAACACCGGAACGGAACCAACTGTAGATAGTCCACCAAGCCAACCCGAATATCACCCATCAATCTAACAAGATAGTAATGTAATACCACCGAAGTGCTATCCATTTAATCACATTGCCCTTTTTCTGAAATATATACTCTGGTCAAATCACTTTCCAATAGCAGTACCATTTTCTTTGATTAGCTGAGGCTACCTACTGCATAAGTGTTTTATGAACTTCCTTTTTGAACTAAATCCGTAACCCAGCACTCGCAAGTCTCGATCCTCCACAACATACTGCATATAACATACCATCCGAGGATACATGAAAACTTTACCTCCCTTCTGAGCCACAGACATCTATGCACTTAACTAGTCAAGAGCTTTCCATTGGTCCTATCTAGAACAAAAACCACTATACATCCCATGCTCTGCATGCCCATAGAAAATATACCTCTCTAAATCACGATAAAACCCAACAAGAACTCTTCTAGTTCCATTTGGACCAACTAAACTGGCAGGACTGAATCCTTCTAACAAGACCAAGCAAAGCAAGTCGTCGAAACCCAAGAGCATTGCTACAAAATACTTGCACGAACTCATTACCTCGAACACATATAAATAATTAATAATATCTTTGTCATGTTGATCCGATCTACTACCAAGCTACTCCAACTATCTAAATTTCTTTTGATTCGTCTTCAGCTTGATATTTCCTCTTGTTGTAGCACCTTAATTCCTCGACTCAGGCTTACCATACAAGACCCAAGTGCAAAACCACACTGTGTAATACCCATAAGTCGCTGAATACTCTCTCAATTGTGCTTAGAAATACCACATTCCCGAATACTTTACTCTGAAGAACTTTCTGTGAATCTAAATCTGTTACCTTTATATTTCCTGACCCTGATATTTAGAATCCCACAGTTAACATAGAAATACTACAAATATGTACCTCTTCCAATGAAAACACCATTTCTAACCACATACTCAACTTTAAGATTCCCAAAGTGCTCTTTGTAAAATCTCGAACACATTAGAACTATTCCAGAGAGTCATTCACTCTTATTCAAGTTGTAACTTACCTGACCCAACGAACCGAATCACCTCTGCCTCATTAGAACTCTAACACTGCAGGATATGACCTCATCCCAATACAAACAAACATCTTCCTGCCCCATGCACCGAGCATTCTCTACCAGCGACAGCTTAAGACATCATGTGAGTCTCACACATCTACAAAGCACCATATAACCTTAATCAAAATTTTCCTTCACCGTGCCATTCTCGGCTCGATTTCCACGACCAAAACTGATTTGCTAGCATGCCTCAAATCAAAACCGACACAGCACAAAATCGTACAATCAGCTAACCAATAGCAAGCTCCCCAACTTGACTCGAAGCCATAGATCAGGAAAGACAATACTTATAACGCATATACTCCACTGCTGCCTTAATACCGTAGTGAGATGAAAATCAAATCATTCATAAGTTTGTGAAACTCATATCGTCTAGTATTATAAACCTTCTGCAAATCTCGCATTCATTTCCACAACAGTTAAGCCCACTCTCTTAGACGACCCAAAATTCCAAATTCCAACACATACTTTTCATTTGCTCATAAGATCTTCCAACATACACATAAGGATAACATCACATCAGAATACTCTACAGGAGATAACCCACCTGCTTCTCCTCAATATAACATCCATGTATACCTTCCACCGACATACACATTACACAGTCATTTATTCTTCCTGCGCTTGAACTCATCCGCAACATGAAATTTACTTTTCTCCCCACTAGGAGACTTGAAAAGATTCTTCATACGCCCATAACTTGGAGATACACTCCCACTCACAATAGAAATCCTACACTTAGTAGTCCACCTATCACCCAGCAGATCTTCCTCGACACCCCAAGTTATATAGAAACATCACGCAACTCCTCACAAGCTATCAGGCCGTCATTCCCACTATTAGGGACAATACTGAACAGATAAGTTCAAAACACTTACTCACACAATCAGCACCCTGGTGCTCAAGCCATAGGCAAAAATATCCGGCCTCAAGTCCTTCAGACTGGCCCAATATCAACTCACAGAGATCACGTCTCACCCCCCAATCAGGGAATCACAAGCCATCAAGGCACATATGATACTAAGCGCTCATGCACACATGCGAACGCGTGGAAGGAATTTCAAGAGTTACTTTTTCAAGCTGAATCAAGCACGCACGATAAGATTTCAAGAATGTGAAGTTTTCCTAAGGTTATGCAACCTCTCGAGGATAAATACAGATCTTCGTACCGATCCGCGACTCTACTAAACCTACTCATGACTCGTGAGACCTAGTAACCTAGGCTCTGATACCAACTTGCCACGACCAAAACCCCGCTCTGGTCATGATGGCGCCTCTCCTGAAGACAAGGCCAGCCAACCAACTAAAATTGTATATTCAAAGATAGTTAAACATGAATAAGCAGTCTACATATAATTTAATATTAATATTTTGCGGAAGTAAAACCCAAGCACATCCCAAGTGTTAAAAAAATGCCTATGTTCTTATTCGTCAAGTCTGAATCTCCTTCTTTAATACGTTCACCCAAAATCAGTAAGAGTTAACTCTTGGGAATAAACTCTTCCATTGATGAATTTGATATTTATTGATGAATTCATAGTGCTGAGGAGTGAGGGCAAATTTTCAAAATTATAAAAAATAATTAAAAAAAGATAAATTTATATTTATTTCAAAGTTCCAACTATATGAGTTAACTTTTAGTTTAAATATTAATTGTAGCTACATTTTACCAAATATGGCTATAGCTTAATTTATTTTTAAAATGTTAGTTCAAACTTTTAGATATTTATACTTAGAATTAAATCAAACTCTTAAAAAAGTTAAATGGGGAGTAAGAACGTGGGTGGTGTCCCATGATTTGGTAATCAATCATTGATATACCTTAGGCTAAGAATTAAAAAAAGAATTAAAAAATTATTTTAATTGGCACCTATTAAACTCCAAAAGCATTTTTGAAGTTCATAAGAATATAAATTGTTTAATCAAATAATTAAAGAACTTATATAAGGTAAAGTTTTAATGAATTTGTAGTCCAAAATATTAGGACCTTCTACATAGTTTAAATAAGAAAAATAATTAATAAGCAAAATTTTAGTTGCTTTTGAAGTTCTAAATATTAGAAAATTAATTAAGAAATGACTTAATTACAATTTTATCCAATGTAAAATATTTCGTGCTTTTAATATAGCATGGATATACAGATAGATAAATTTTTTAGATACGTAAAATTATACTATTTTAATAGAATTTGCTGTAAATTATTTTCACCGCATAAGCATTCCCGTTAATTCCTTTATTTTCTTTAACCACAATTAACAGTTCTTTTTAGTTGTCTCCAACTCTGGACTCATAAGGTGGAAGTGGAATATATGGGTCTAGAGCCTAATCAAGTTCCTGATGATTGTGCTTATTTGCTTAAAATCTATCTTTCTATAAACTGGTGTGTGGTTATAAGTAAAGCCCTCATGTTGGCCCTCATTCCCTTCTAATACTAATATGAGTATCTCACTTAAAATCTATCATCCCATGTCTGTCTGCAGTAAATTTGTACATTAATTTTGTAGCAAATAGAGACTCCGACACAATCCTCGGCATATGGAACTCAAAGAATTATTTTTCGTATTGAACAAGTCTTAGAAAAAAAACAAAGATACACCAAAATCTTAAAAGATTAAAAAAGTAAACAAAGGAAAAGGAGAATGAATAATGCTTCCAACGACTGAACCTTGTTCCGACTCTTACAAAAGTTAAACCCTCTCCATCAGAGTGAGTCCACACCACGTCCAACCATCTTCCAACTGCAAAAACCTAACAGTTCAAGTAGGCTTTAAACAGACATCTCTGTAAGGGGAAGAGCTATTTGACGAGACTTCGTCGAAGGAACTAGATAGATTAAAGATACAGCAGGTAATTATTCAGGATCGAAGATCAAATCAATACTCCTGCCCCGTGGATGGGAAATGAAATGTTTTTGATGATTTCAATTGGATCAAGAAACGGGAAGAAAAACAATAGTGATATCAAATAAACATGGCAATACCATTTTACCGACATTTCAGACCAATCACTAGAAGCTATAAAGCAGCTGCAGAATTGCCATTCGAAGTCCGGCATATCAAAAAGGAAGCATCTAGTACAAAGAGATACAAATAACTAAGCACCACTAGCTTGCCTATAGTAATAAAAACAAGCATTTACGGGAGTTCTCAAAACAAATACAAAAACATCATTCTCTTCCACTGTCGTCTTCACCCATTGGCGCTTTAACGTCAAGTGTAAAACTATACTCCTGGTCACAACCCAGATAAGAATCGCACATGAAATAGAGTGTGTAGGTCCTCGTTCCAGCTTCTGCAGGCGCAGCAAAATCTAGCTTGACCCTAGACTTCCTTTGGAGGGTAACTCTCTTAATGGCCAGTAATTGGTTGCTCTTTGTATCGCCGACAACAAGCCACCATCCTTCTTCCTTGGCTTTGGGATATTTAGGTGCAAAAACAGGTCCAACCTCTGTTCTACCCTCGAGATCTCGCTCAAGGGTTACCTGCACACTTACATCGTCTCCAGCACTCACATTATCACTGTCCAGCACCTCATACGTCAGATCGATGTTTGGAAACCGATTACAGAACCGGGCAATATCCATAAGCTGTAAGTCAGACATTTGCAAGAGCTCACGCCTCTCGTCATCTTCCAGCTCCACTAAATCAAAAACTGTCTCTACACTCTTTCCTGAATTTTCTTGGCACTTCTTAGCCAAATCCTTCGTGAAATGGGGAAGCTGGAGAAGCATCGAGTCACGTTCCCACATTCCCTGTGTCACCATTTGGCTCACCTCCATTGCTAGAAGTGCTAGACTAAGCCACCCATTACTGGAAATAACATCAACCATTGCTTGAAGCAGCCTAGTCGAAGAAAGAAGCACCTCTTGCTGGTCAGAAGCAAGATTTCCACCCAGCACTTGCCTAGAGAAATGGGCTTGTAAAAGAGCATTAGCCTTGATGTGAGGATCTGTGTATTTCGGATTTTCAAAGGAGAAACGCAGGTGCTTAATCAACCTTCTTATCAACTCCTCTTCACCTGGTCGTATAGGCAACTGTTCATACTCCGATGCTGAAGCCAATATTTCCAGCAAGCCCTTCAACTTTGTTTTGGAGGTCACAGAAGAGCTAAAACGCTCTATTGTCGTGTAACTGATATAATAATATGACGCTATCATGCCAAGATTCAAAGGTGAAAGCAAAAAGTCATCCTCAACAGCGACACATTTGCTTGCCTCCAAGTCACTGATAGTATTCTCCACTAGCTCCGAGAGGTGGTCAGACAGATGCCTATGACTAACACCCTGCAGATTGTAGTAATTTGGATTCTGTGTCAGCCTTCTGTACATGAAGGTCCATGTTAGGTAATCCACCGCATCCTGCTTGTTCTGAATAACTCCAACAACCACCTCAGCATTCAAATTGTCATGGAGATAGTGTTGCAGATGGCTTTCTACTGGGAATGCTTCATACAAGAACTTCTTGTAGTAGTCCTTGCGTGGTGCATGGCAGAGGATGACACACTTCCCGGAGTTATCTACAAGAGGTCGACTGGCATGACCCATCATCTGCAACAAATCGGTAACTGGGTAATCAGTGTGCGCATTTTCCCTACCATCATAGTACTGTGTTCCCATGACCACCACCAAATGTGCAGATAGTGATACTCCCCAACACATAGTACCGTTCATTACACATACTTGAATCCAACCGGTTTCGAACAATGTCTTCACTATATCCAGATCAGTGGCACTCAACCCCTCATGCAAGTAGCCCACACCATACTTGAGCGTCTCTTTCAGCGTAGGTTCATTGATCCTCTCCACAAAAGGCTCCAGCTCTTCTGCAGATCGTAGCAGGAAAATTGGTGCGCCTTCACTGTCCATGCTTGAATAAGTCATCAGATCTACAGCAGTCAAGCGTGCATGCTTCCTCGTGGGAACATACACAATTGCAGGTTTTCCCTTCCTTGCATGTTGGACTATTGCAGTATATGTGGGTTTTGCCATGGCTTGCATCCTAGCTTCAAAGTTAGCAATATCAACACCCTGAATGTGTATCTCCAGTGGCACAGGCCTGACACCAGGAGGAAAGTTGAAGAGCCCATGAGACGTAGCCCCAATCCATTCTCCCAAATCCTTGGCATTAGCTAGGGAGGTTGATAAAGCAACGATACGGATCTTATTATCAATCTGGCTTGAAATATATCTCATCCGAGAGACGATCACCTCCAGGATTGGACCACCTTGACCACCAATCAGGTGCAATTCATCAACAATGAAAAGACTGACTTGTTGAACATGCTTACGTTGTTTCCAGCGACGAGATAAAGCATCCCATTTCTCAGGCGTGCTGACAATTAACTGTCCCTTCTCTAACAGCTTCAGATCACTGGCTGTTTCCCCGGTTAATTCAACAACTCTCATTCCCAGATAGTCTCCAAATTTCTTCTTCCAATCACTGAACCGCTCCTTGGAAAGAGCCTCTAGTGGAGCTATATACACAGCACGAATGGTACTATCAGGTCCTTTCTGAAGATTCCTCAATATGGCAAATTCGGCACAAATGGTCTTCCCGCTGCCAGTTGGAGCTGCAACCAAGACATTGTCATCTGAATTGTACAGAACTGTGAAAACCTGAGTCTGAACAGGATTGAAATGCTTAAAATCCTGATAAACTGCTTCATATGCTGGATTCCTCAATGCAGTAACTGGAAGAGGTTGTAAATCTAGTAACTCAGTGGGAGGAGGATACTTCTCTGGCAAAATCAGGTGCCGGAAAGAGACAGGCAAAACAGTCTGGGACCCTAGCCATCTGTCAGAGACAATGCGGATGAAATATTGAGGGGGCAATGGCTCATATATTGGGACTGTGAAGTTCACAGTATGGTCTTCATCAATATACTGCTTCTTCAACATGAAATATTCATGGTGAAGAATATATTCCCCATCATTATCTTCAACAACCACCCAGAAAGGTTCTACAAAACCATGAACCTTGTCGTCCCATTGGAAATCCGGTGTAATAGTCAATTCTACCCTCAATACTGACCGGGTAATTGGTTGAACATGTGCTGCAAGATTCAGCTTTGGGAACTGATGAATAAACTTGTGCAACGTCCTTCCCATCTTCTGGAACCGAATAAGCTCTCCCAGTTCTTGCGACGAAAGATCATAATAACGCTCCCAAGCCAAGTCTTTCTTCTCTAACTTCATCAAGATCTCATTTGGTATGCCATGGAATTGTCGAAGTGGTGTCTGTACACTCCACATCTTTTTGCTAATCATTTTGCACCATTTTAAGGCCTTCTCAGCTAACTGAGCCCATCCTCTCTTCAGAACAATCTCAAAAAGGGCTCGCATCAAACGCACAGCACTCTGCAAAAATAAATAACTAGATTAGATAACTCGCTATCAGAAAACACTAAACAAAAGAATGAAAAAAGAAATAAATAAGCAACCAACTAACAGGTTACTGATACAACAAACACAAACCTGAGTTATATAAACCATGTCGGATGACAGAGACAACCCTTCAAGCTTCAAC
Source organism: Nicotiana benthamiana (assembly GCA_034376525.1). Classification (NCBI taxonomy): domain Eukaryota; kingdom Viridiplantae; phylum Streptophyta; class Magnoliopsida; order Solanales; family Solanaceae; genus Nicotiana; species Nicotiana benthamiana. The sequence continues at coordinate 27,678,419 of CM067333.1, read as the reverse complement.
CGTGAAATATATGCCTGCAATAGAACATTGATCTTGGCACTAGGCTCCTCAAGACTCTCTTTTACCGGAATAGGAACACGATCCAGAAGCTTTGCCAATTCCATTTTCTCATCTTGTCTGACTGTTACGTATTTGAATTCCTCACTTAGAGAGAAAAGCCGACAAAGTTCAATATCACCCATCGTAGGTTTCAAATGCTCATTGTATGTGGAAATTGTCCCATGAGTTATATAATAATAGCTCGCAATACGACCCAAGTCAGTCACCTGGAAATATCCACTTTTCCTGTCATACTTGACCAAGTTATTCTTGTCCAGCAATGTAGCAGCAGAATGGACCTGCAAGCAAGTAAGTATTTCAAACTCTGAAGGAATACAATTTAACAACAACAACAACCCAGTATAATCCCACTTAGTGGGGTCTGGGGAGGGTAGTATGTACGCAGACCTTACCCCTACCCTTGGGTAGAGAGGACCCCCGGCATCCTTCCCTCCAAGAACTTCCCACCTTGCTCTTGAGGAGACTCGAACTCACAACCTCTCGGTTGGAAGTGGGGGTTGCTTACCATCAGAGCAACCTCTCTTGTCTGAAGGAATACAATTTGAATGCCAAAATATCATAATACCAGTACAAGACACCAAAAGACAGAGCAACAATTTAAAAATGGTAGAAGAACAGCATGTAAATTAGATGTTACCACCATTGACTATCATAGGAACAATTCTAGTAAAGGTAAGTCTTTGCTCGGTTTCATTCAAACTAATTGATACATTAAGCTCTCCAAATAATCAACAACTACTTCTCCCACAGTATTGGTTAAGCTGGCCTCGACTCACCCTGACAGGCACTACACAGTAACTATTATTAAACTAAGCATTTGACAGAAATTCTCATTTGAACCAAAAGCTCATACCTTTTGTATCCAAGTCCCTAATTACCATTCCAAAGTAACATGAAATTAAAAAGACTGACTGAAATTCTCCTCTAAAGCAAAGCCATAAATTATGGAATAGGGCGCATAATCACGACTTGAAAGCACCACAAATTGAAAACCATCTTCATATGAACATAACCCACACATGACATCACCTCTTTCATGATTAGAGTCAATTTTCTTGGGAACGGAAGATAATAAACATGAAGAATAAAAGAACACAATTAAACTGACCAGCTGATGCCCCCAGGGGCTAGCTCAAGTCGCAAAGCGTGGTGGATTTGTGTCTTAGGTCATAGGTTCAAGCCCCCACACCATGCAAAGCAAGGCCTGATATTTAAGTGGAGAAGGGTAGAGGGGCGGGCTCATTATCCACCGCGAAGGCTGTGGTTGGTCTAAAGGATCTGCCCCCGACGGATTTCAAAAAAAACTGACCAGCTGATGGAAATTATCCTTTGAAGCAAAAGCCCATAAATTTTATTCTAGAATACCTAATCACAATTCCAAAGTAACATGAAATAACAACCACCAAACAGAATATTCTTCCTTCACATAAAAGCCCATTGATTATGTATCAGGATGCATAATCAAAAATCCCCAAGCACCACATTGTATGAATTTATGTCTAAACATAGACTCTACTTTTCCATGATTAGCATCAATATTCATAGGAGCACACGATTATTAACACGGAGAATATGTGCAAAACATTTGTAACAACATTATGAATTATGCATTAAGCAATACAAATATGGTACTATGAAGAAAAAATCAACAACCAAAATATAAACAAGACTTACCAAGTCGGCACGCCTTTCCTCCAAAGTATAATCAGTTTTGAGAGCATCAGCAGCTAGACCATAGAGTGTGGGATTCCGCACCATGCGAACATAGAGGTAAGTGTATAGGAGCCACTTGCATGCTTCTTTGGCATTCAGTACTGTCCCAAGGACAATCTCTGCATTCAACTGATCAGCCAACTTGGATATGAACTGACTTTCAATAGGTAGCTGCTGATTCATCAAAGAAAGATAGTACTGCAATTCACTGTGTCCGGTTATGATGATTCCTTCACCATAAGTGTCATATTGAGGCCTTCCAGCACGGCCAAGCATTTGCATAACATCAAGAGGACTGAGCTCAGTCCATGCTCCTTTTTCAGGATTGTAAATCTGGGTACCCTTTATGATGACGGTATGTGCAGGTAAATTGACACCCCATGCTAAAGTTGCAGTTGAAACTAACACTTGCACATGACCATCAGCAAAAAGCTCCTCCACAAGTTGCCGATCAGTTCTAACCAACCCTGCATGGTGAATCGCAAAGCCATATGGTAAAAGATCTTTGAGGTCATTGCTCTTGACAAGCTCAGTTTGAGACTGTAGAATCTCCCTAGCTACACTCTCCTCCTTCAAAAACTTTCCAAGGGTGTCATTAGCAAGTGCAGTATCCCTTATTGCCCGAGCTGTTTTACTTGTTTCCTTCCTTGAATGCACAAAAATAAGCACCTGATGCTTGCCTGCGACGCTAATCACCTTCTCATAGCAAACATCATTCATCAACTGGAATCTCTGCAGTGGTTTCTTAACAGTAATTCCAATATACTGTTGAGCCAACGGTACAGGTCTATAGCTATTGTCAAAATGGAAGAGACCTTTGTCCAGATCAACTCGCAAAAACACAGCCACGTCTTCATAATTTGGAAGCGTTGCTGATAATCCAACAAGCCGAATATGCTCTTTCGTGGTTTCAATCTGTCTAATAGTTCTCGCAATGATACTCTCCAAAACAGGACCTCGGTTGTCATGCAGGAGATGTATCTCATCAATAATAAGAAGTTTAACAAGCTGTGTATATGTGCGATCACCTGACTTTCTGGTTATAATATCCCACTTCTCTGGGGTTGTCACAATAATTTGAGTCTCTTCAATCTGTTGACGAGTTAATGTTTGATCGCCACTCAACTCTTTCACCTGGACACCATAATGTTCCAAACGCCTGGAGAGATTACCAACCACTTCAGCAACAAGAGCTTTCATGGGTGCCACATATACAATCTTATAATTGTTGTGGTTGAATGATCCATCTTCGTTGCGGTTAAGTGCAATTTGCTGAAGTATAGTGAGCATAGCTACATTGGTTTTCCCAGCACCAGTTGGAGCACATAGCAAAATGTTCTCCGGAGAGAAGAGGGCAGTCTCATATACTTTACTCTGCACCCTGTTCAATTGTGTCATCCCACTGAATGCTGGTTGAGCCCACTCCGGAATGGAGGATATCTTCACAAGCTCTTCACCAGCGGCTAGTGGCTTTGGCTTCAAAGCAGGCACGTGAACTTCCTCGTACCCCTTCTTATGATTCCTATAAGACCCCACTGGAAGCTCACATTTCTTATTTGCCATCAACAAACCACCTTGATGAAATGCAAGGTCGTCAAGATCAAGTAACTGACGCTGCCCCATTAACCAACCATTATCAACGTCTCTATCTACAACTGCAATCCTCCTTTCTCCATCACCGTCAACACCAGTCTCATCTTTAAGACGCCGAGCCTCTTCTCTAATGCTTTTTTCAAGAATCTTCTGCCTCTCTTTTGGGGTAGCCCTAGTAGCATGCAGCTGCCCTAATATTGCGGCATGATCAGGCCCCAATCCCAACATCTCTTCTTCAATCTCCTTTTTCTCTTGCTCGTCAGCCCTTGCAAGACGGGTACCCCATACTACCTTTAGCCGGTTCCGCAGAAGATATTTGATGAGACTGAACTTATCAAACTGGAGATGCACCAGTAACTTGGTTTCTACTTCACGATCATCGCCTTCAGCAAGAATCTTAAGAACCTCTTCAGCAAGTTTTTGGCTCTGTTGCGGATCAATCTGCTGCTCGTAAGCTTGAGAGATCTTTCTCTGGAGCCAATAAGCATCCATGTCCTGCACATTTAACGCCATACCCTCATCTGCCTCGCGCATCTCATCATCGTCAATGCCCCCACCCATCTGCATAGCACCAGAACCGCTAGCTTCCAACACATCATCATCCTCCTCTTCATCATCGGGCACCACATCAAGGTCACTCTCTTCATCATCTTCCTCTTCATTCTCCTCGAACTCAACCGCTACACCGACATCATCGTCAAGGGCTTCATCACCATCACCTGCACCGGTCACTGCTGCCGCATCACCATCGCCTTGATAATCAGTGATGAGTCGCCCAATCGACACCAACTGATCAAACACCTGGTTGGATATCGGATTCAACAGCTTTTCAATTTCCTTCTTCTTGTCAGGATTCTTAAAGTTATCATTCTTCAACACAGCCAATATCTCATCAGCTGCACCGCTCACAATGTTCAACGGCTGTCCACCAAGTTGCTGCTGAATCATACTGAGCATAGCCTCATAAGCGGCCCTAGTCTCCTTAGTCTTAGGCTGGTACACACCTTCCTCAGTTGAAGTAAGAACACTTTCTTCCTGAACAAGTAAACGTCTCTTCTTCCTAGTGGGGGGCTCAGTTACAAGTGGGTCCCGCTGCCGCTCCTTCTTCTTCCTAGCCTTTTCAAGTTTCTCATCTAATTCAGGAGGTCTGCCCTTATAAGCTCGATCACCAAATGTTTTTGGGTCTATTTTACCATAAAGGGATTCGGGTTCACCACTGGGTTCATGTGTGTCACGCGGACGAGAATCAGTGGTTAGGACTAGACTTGAGTTAGCTCTGTATTCATACTGTTTGAAACGTGCATGTGCCTCTGCACCACCTCCCAAGTTCGACATTATTCAATCAGGAAACCCTACAATTTCACAACAACAAAATATGGACGGTACTCAAATCAGTCCGCTCAAACAGATAAACCCTAGGTGCAACAGTACAAATTCAACAGAAAAAAAACAACAAATACGAATTAATATAGAAAAAACTTTGCACTCACCTACTATGCCGCCTCAAACATACAGGAGAAGTTGACAACCGCCTGAAATCCCAATTCGCCGCCTCTAATCTGATAGAATCCGAGTTTTTGTAGTATTTGGACTAGATGCCCCACTCTTAGCCTTTGGACTCAGAATGAAGTCAATTTAAATCTACAACTTACGTTAGGGTTTGAGAGAGAGCGTGCTTTATTTTTTAAGTGAAGAAAGAAAAGCAATATGGTTACTTCTTCAATTACAAACAAAAATATGATATTAAAATTAATATCCTTATTTCCTTTTTCTTCTCAATGTCTTTTATATTTGCGACTCCAACACCTAAATACGATTTTAAATTGGGAAATTACCAACTATGTTCATTTAGAAATAGATCATTACAAAAATTGGTCAATTAATAAAATATTACTAATGTTTGGCTCAAAGTTTTCATTTACTTTAGAAGCATAAAACAATCAAAATAAATGGAGCAACAATCATACCATATCGTAATATATCCAAAGACCAAAGGAATAAAATATAAGAGACAATAGTAATTGATTAAACGGAGGAGGACGAAGATATTTTATAATAGTATTTGTTTGGTCTGCCTCTTCATAGAGGGGTTCATAGCCTTACAATGAGGTATTCCCTCTCCTTTTTGGAGGAGATGTGAAGAAGAAGAAGAAGAAGCCCCCCTTTTAAGGTTCTTTCTCTTAGTATTTATAGCTAGGAGATCTCCCAGCTGGCACCAAGGAGTTGGGACCACATAGAATGGACGTCCTCGTGAGGACAGCCAGGCCGTGGCCTCAGTTGTCAAATTGGATAACCACTCGATAATCGTGTAGATAAATGGTCATACCATTTATTGGTCATAAATAAGCTTTAATAAATGCGTTGATCTCATTTAGTATCATGAGGTCAAGTTTTGACCCATACAGAAAGTCCCTCCGCTTATTGAGGTCGGGCTCGGGTCGAGCTCGATGAGTTGATTCCGTTAATTACAGTAGCTGCTTATGCGTTGGGAGTTGATCGTAGTTCTTTATTCTTTGGGGACGGCCGTAGCCGTTCTTTCTTTAGAAATGGCCGTAGCCATTTTCACTTTGGAGATGGCCATAGCCTTTATATCTTAGAGATGGTCGTAACCACTTTTACTTTGGAGATGGCCATAGCCTTTTTCTTTTAGAGGCGGCCGCAGCCATTTTTGTTATGGAGGCGGCTGTAGCCATTTTCACGCGTACTTGGATACGATTACGCTTGTTGCGTGTAAGGGGGACATCATGTGCATGGTGACGCATTGGGCGTGCCCGTGGTGTCTTGAGGTCGTTATAACCGCTCCATGGTGGATGTGCCAATTGACGGTCGAATTACCGTTCGATGATGTTTGTCATAATATTGTTTGTTACTGCAGGTTTGAACCGTTTTGCGGTTGGTCGGGGTAGTTAATGGTGACCTTTGGGATTCGTGAAGGTCATTCAGGTTTTGCCTATAAATAAGGGGTTGTGTTGCTCAGTTCTCATTTTTCCGATATCTGTCTAAGTGGAATTCTGAGGAAGATAAGCTTTCTTGCTTTCAGATTATCTGGTTTTTCAATCCTTGTTTATTCATCCTCCGTCACTTTCGTCGGATCTTTGTATTCTCCAATTTTTTCGGTGAATCTTACCGTCTTCTTTTCGTTATATTATTAATGGAGAGCAGTTCCCGTTCCGAAGAAGTTCAGGTGGCGGTGGCGGGGCGGAGGATCCATCTACGGTGGCGGGAGCCACTGATTTGCCGACCGTTGATCGCTTTCCGTCGGTGACCAGCATTCTTTCCCATCCCGGCGGTCCGGCGATCGATTTTACCGACCCTGAGGGAAAAGATAAAGTGGACGAGGCTCCATTCATGAGGGAAGTTGGCTTAGCTCAACTGAAGGAGCAATGTGAGATTCCTCGCATTGCCGACATCGTCTTGGCCAGGAGCGGCAACAGGGTGCATGTCGACCATCAAGGGTACTGCGTCTTCTAAGCCTACCCTTCAGGCTGGGATTTAGGCTTCCTCTCCCCATGTTGGTGGTGGACCTTTGCCGTTATTACAGGGTATGCCTTGGTCAGCTCGTCCCCTCCTGCTACAAATTATTAGCGATGCTTATTAAATATTAGGAGTTGGCACAGAGGGAAGTTACACTTGGGCACGTGTTGACTCTGTACGATCCTTAGAGGGTACGTGGCACTATGATCCGGTTGGTTCCTCGTGGGACCGATGGCTTGACTGCGGAGCTCGATGATGGGGTCGCTATCCGTCCCTTCGAGTATTTCTTTTGCATCAGGACTGAGCACCTGGTGGCGTGTGCCACTGACTTCCCGGTGGAATGGAACCATGCATGTAAGTTTCTCTTACGCTGGCTTTGATTTCTCTTGGGCTGAACGCTTTATTTTATGTTTGCGCGTAATGATCTTCTTTCTGTGTCGTAGTGGGAGGTGCTCCACCGGCGCCAATTTCGGGCATCTGCGAGTGGGTGCTCCCTGCTACAACAGGGATTCGCACGTGGACGTCTTTCTGGGAGGTGCATGGTTGCAGGGCGCCTGCTGGTAAGAATCTGATTTGTTGCTTATCGTTTTTTCTTCGTAGTCCTTAGTTCTTTTGACCTAACTCTTGTTCCTTGATTGGTCAGAACGACCACGGCGCAGGAGGGCTCCTCAGCTTGATTTCCGCAGGCCTTGGGCGACCGCCCGAATGATTACAATATCGGCGCCTCGCCCGGTTCTGAGGGCTACTTCGGTGGAGTCTTCAGCTGCACGTTCTCCGGTACGGCCATGGCTCGAGTTGAGGAATCTCCAGGGGTCGTGCTCTCCAAGGCGGAGCGATCATCGAATGGAGATGAAGAAGAAGATGAGAGGCTGTTGGCTCGGCGCAGGGTGGCGTTCACCCCGGGCCCTCCCGGTGGTGATCCGTTTATATTCTTCGTCATTGGTGGAGGAGGGAGGCGCAGCGGACCTTGCGCCAGAAGGTGAGCGCTCAGTGGGGGTTGCCCCGGTTAGCTTAGGCCAAGGTGATACAGTCGCTTCGGCGACTCAAGTTTCTGTTCCTACTGTTGCGAGGGAAGGCGGTTCCTCAGCAGCTGTTTTGGTGGAGATGGCAGGAGCCGACATTATGGAGTATGTAGGCGCGTTGACATCTCAGGCGGCGGAAGCCTTAACTTCCAGGGCGGCAGGAAGAAGGGGCGTTTCAGGAGAGGGGGATGATTCGGAGTCTGGTATGGATCCCAAGGACATTCGTCTTGCTCATGAGGGTTATACGTGCTCGACCATGTAGGCCGATGGGGGTTATCGTTATTTAGAGATTTCCAACGGCTTGAACTTTCTGCCCGAGGAGGAGAACCTAATAACGACGTTCGGGGTCCTGTGCTCGGAAGCGGAGAGCATGTCCGTGAGGGGCATTTCGGACGTCAAACTAATGGGCGAGGTGGCCGCCCTAAGTATAAAGGTATGTGCAAAAAACTTTGGTTTGTTCTCTTTCTTAGCATGTCTTCTCGTGCTAACTTTCACTCTGTTCATTGAAGACATTTTTGCTGGAGGTGGAGAGCATTAGGCGGGCTAATGCACGTTGGGTGCTTTATGTGCGGCTATTGGGGAAGTATCGCGGCTACCGTGACCGATGTCGTGGCTTGCGTAAGTGCATAAGGAACGACCCGCGAAACCGGGAGTTGGTAGAAGAGCTAGCACGGAGGGAGCTTTGCTTGCAATAGACCCTCAGCAGGGTATCCACTCATGAGGAGCATCTCCACCACGCGAACGAAAGGGTGGATGCTGAGAGGTGGGCGGCTGCCGAGAGGGAGCGCCAAAATCTGGCTGCAGCGGCGAAGGCCGCTGAGGTTTATACCACGCAGGTGGCTGCCCTAGAATATGAGGCCGCCACTTCAAGGAGGCAGGCAGAGGACACCCTTGCTAGGGTTGAGGAACTGCAGGCAACCAACCGTGCCCAGGAAAGGGAGCATGGATTAGAGAAGGTCGCCACTGCTTTTCGAGAACGATCGCTAGAGGGGCGCATTGCCATCTGCGATCGGGATGCCCGTGCTGAGGCGGATCGGATTGCGGCCTTGGAGGCGGAGAACCAGCGCCTGAGGGATCAGGCCACTACTTTTGGTCCTACTCGCGAGCTTTGGACATATTCCAAGGCTCAGCTCGATGTGTACATGCGGCTGTGGGAGGCTGGCGTCGTGTCTGAAGCCATTTACGAGGAGGCATGCCAAAAGGCTCGTGAAGCCCGCCTTGACTGTGGTTTTGATCCTTCTACCCCCGTGGTAGAAGATGGTGCTGAGGGCGTTGATAATGCCAAGGGGCGCTGGGGGCACCGAGTGAAAAAATTAGTAATGTTTGTTTAGTTTTTGTTCTCTTTTTTCTTTGTCGTCCTTGGGCCAATGTAATTGGGGGTAACCCCGTGTAAATATTGTGAATATATGAGGTTTTCTTATTTTCTGTTTGTTTTGTGTGGAATACATTATATATTTTTGTGTCTGTTTGCAAGGGTTTTGCTTTAGAGTTCTTCTGGTGGGCATGTTAATAGTCTCAACCGGTTAAGTGATTTCGACCATTGTATAATCGACCCTTCGCCTTAGGAGGCGATTGATGCGGATGGACTTGGCCATAGATAGACGCTCTTGGTCATCACATTCCTCCACTTAGGGAAGTGGGTTGTAGCCGTGTCTGGGCAGTGGCGGCACACGTGTATCATGTATTGCTGTTCAATCATAGTTGAACTTTTATAATATTTGAAGACACGTAGCCTGTGTCGAAGGCGCGTAGCTTGTGTCTCAGTTCAACCGTAATTGAACTTTTTTGGGTGAAGGCACGTAGCCTGAATTGAAGGCACATAACCCGAACTGAAAGCGCATAGACTGAATTGAAGGCTCATAGCCTGAACTGAAGGCTCATAGCCTGAACTGAAGGCTCATAGCTTGAACTGAAGGCGCATAGCCTGAACTGCCGTTCAACCGTAGTTGAACCATTGTAATATTTGAAGTCGAAGGCACATAGCCTGAATCCCAGTTCAACCGTAGCTGAACTTTTTTAGGTGAAGGCGCGTAGCCTGAATTGAAGGCACATAGCATGAACTGAAGGAGCATAGCCTGAATTGAAGGCTCATAGCCTGAACTGAAGGCTGATAGCATGAACTAAAGGCGCATAGCCTGAACTGCCGTTCAACTGTAGTTGAACCATTGTAATATTTGAAGTCGAAGGCACATATTATGAGTCCCAGTTAGACTGTAGTTGAACTTTTTGTGGAGGCGCATAGCCCGGGTTGATATTCAACCGTAGTCGAACCTTTGTGATTTTTCCACGTAACCCGCTTCGTGCTGGGGGTTGGGATTTGCTTCTGGTTTTAGATCTTGCCCATCTTACGCTTGTGGCCTTTTTGACCGGCTCACGTGGGTCACCCCATTACAGATCTCGGCTAGAGAGATGCTTTCGTGTTGTCCTCCCTTTTGACAGGATCCCGTGTGGAAAGAGGGTGAGGTACCTTAGGCATATTTCCCTCATAGGGATGGGGGATATGCTTCTTCTTCTACTCCTTCCCTTTGCTGCCTCTCTATAGAGGGGTTTAGAGCCTTACAATGAGGTATTCCCTCTCCTTTTTGGAGGAGATGTGAAGAAGAAGAAGAAGAAGAAGCCCCCCTTTTAGGGTTCTTTCTCTTAGTATTTATAGCTAGGAGATCTGCCAGCTGGCGCCAAGGAGTTGGGACCACATAGAATGGACTTCCTCGTGAGGACGGCCAGGCCGTGGCCTCAGTTGTCAAATTGGATAACCACTCGATAATCGTGTAGATAAAAGGTCATACCATTTATTGGTCATAAATAAGCTTTAATGAATGTGTTGATCTCATTTAGTATCATGAGGTCAAGTTTTGGCCCATACAACTAATATTAGCCAAAATGCCCAACTAGCTATTTGTGGCAAACAAATATCAAATTTTTACTTTCTTTTGAGTGGGTGCTAATAGATTGGGTAAATCTTAAGGTGCTTGAATCTCAGTTTTGGGATGATTTGGTGAAGTTTTTAGGTGGTTTGAATTTAAAATTCGAAGTAAAAACTGAATATGAAAAAAAAATGTGTATCACACTATGTATCACATATGTATCATATTTGTATCGATTGTGTATCACATGTATATCCATGTATATCTGTGTGTGAGATACATGTGTGATACATGTTTGATACATATGTCACAGAAGAATTTTTTGACATCGATTTAATTAGGAATTTTGAAACAAAACCAGTCCAAATCACCTCCAATCTTCCTCAAATCTTGTATACTGACTTATCTATATGTTTTCAATGCATTTCGACTATACTTATTAAAAAAATTCCTTATTTGTTTCAATTTTTGGAATATTGGATAGAGGTTGGTAAGTTGAAACTTATGTCTGATACTTCTATAAGTTTCCCTTTTAAATTTAACTAATGTGTTTTGCATCAATCAGTGTAAAATATTTATAAAAAAATAAATTACCGTATTCATTGAAACAATATCTTCTTGAAATACAAAGATGATGAATTTACTTGTTATATAACATTTGTAATCGTAATATCTTGAAAATAAGATATGAATATGTTATTTGTTGTATCTCACCTAACATCTCTTTGAAATACAAGTAATAAAAAATTTGACTATCAATTGACCAATGACAGTATTATATTACATCATAATTTGTTAAATGGTTATTTCATCAAAATATTATAAACTTTAATTGCCGGATATAAATATTTTGCCTAATTATTTACTAGGTTGATACATCGCTACATCTCAAATATATATTTCTTTAAATCTAATATATTAAATAATATAATTTTTCACAAAACTCTAGTCACCTAATTAGGCCAGCTATTCTCAAAACAAAATTTTTTGGATCTTCATCCAATCATGTTAATTAAATAATTATTATTTTTCTTAAAATGTTAAAAACTTGAAAAATTAAATAATAACTTGAATTTTTGAAAAGGAGATCTAATGCATTTCTAAGATCTCCCTACAAAGAAGGAATAACAATTGTTTATTAATTATCAAATAATGAATACAATAATGAAGCTTAAATTGATGGTAAAATTATTTTAATCTCAAGATTCTACCACAAATATTTTATTTAGAAAAATAATAAGCTACTTTGTATGACAAAGGAGATTAAAAGTTCAAAAACTTGCTCAATACAGAAAGCACGTGGTATATGATAGAGAATTATATAGTTAAAGATTGATTTTTCTTATTTAGAGGAATATTTAGTAAATAATATTTATTATGACTGTAGTATAAGTATAATCAGTTTTTTTTTATTTGAGGAAGAATAATAAATAAAACTTGAATTAATATGTCAAGATTCTAAAATAAATATTTCATATAGGAAAGAAATTAAAGCTCTCTTTATAACAAAAGATATTAAAGTTTTAAAACGTGTTCTGATTTTCTTTATTGAGTTGAGTCTTCTTCTTTGATATCTATATGTGTTTTTTTACATGGTGATAAATTTTGTCTTTTGTAACCAAGGTTCATAATATTCGTTCATATAGACTGAGAACCTTTCCAGTTTTAAATCAAACTTAAAAGAAGAAAAATATAATCGTTATTTAGATAATAGAAGCAATTATCATGTATTAAAAGATATGACGTTGGTATATAGAATATGGTACTTGGATGTAGTTCCGTTGGACAATTAAATCAACGTATATTTATTGATTTTATGTCACGATCTAAATTTGTCTCTGTTGGATATTGTGATGGCACCTAGTCTTAGGGACTCGGTAAGCCTAACATTAATGAAACAACAACAATTTTTAAATAACATCTAAGAACTTGAAATAGAAATCTCTTCGAAATTTACAACCCCAAAACTAATAGAACAGGTCATAAGCTTTACAGAAAATTTGCTAGACAACTTCAAAATATAACTGTTCAGAAATAAGGATAAACAGTGCAATACAAAAACTAGAAGGTGACTCTGAAGCCCGTGAACATAATGACAGGTTTACCTTGAGTCTCAAGAGCAATAATCCACACATCTACTAACGATCAAAACCTAGATCTACACAAAAATGAGCAGAAATGTAGTATGAGTATATCATAGCAGTACTAAGCAAGCATCAGACTAACCTCAGTGGAGTAGTGCCGAAGAACAGTCAAGACACTTACTGGACTAAATAACATGAACAAGTATAAGTATAGAAACAACAGAGTATGATATCTACATAAAGACTGCGCGATATTGCTAGTAATATAGTGGTTGCAATAAGAAAATAAACAACAAGTATCAGTGGAATACCATATAAATGACATAGAAGAGTGAGCTGAAACATAACATAAATCCGAAATCACATATACAATAAGGACAAGTAATAACTCAGCAACTACGACCGCTTTCACTTTAGGTTTTAGTCAACAAACTCCGCGAGGTACCGAACCTCAGACAAATCACAGCTCACGGGTCTCAATACTCAACACTTGAAATTTTGTTCCCTCATTATTCCTCATAACCGTACTCACAATTCATATGCCAAATTGAGTCATTCTCACATAGAAAGAAAGTAAACAAGGTTGTGCATCTATACTCAACAATATCAAGAAAATATCTTAACTATGTGTATGCTTGTGCAAATGTTATAGCATAGTTCATACCAGCTAGTAAGCATAAGAAAAAGGAACGGGCAGCACATAGAATATTTTTCTATAACCTTCAATAGATAAAGCACACATAGGTAAGTGTACCACTACACAAATATCAACAACAAGAATGCCCCCAGATCATCACAATCAATCCCTGAAATAGCTCACCTTATCTCGTCATGTGTGCAGTAACAATATAAATACCCGCCCTGTCTCACCACACGTACATAATAATATTCACCTCCTTGTATCGCCATATATATATATATATATATATATATATATATATATATATATATATATATATATATATATATATATATATATATATATATATATATATATATATATATATATATATATATATATATATATATATATATATATATTCCGCCTTATCACGCTGCATGTGCAAACATCAATAGTAACAACAGCACGACAGAAACCTTGTGCATCACAATAACAATAACCGCACGGAAGAAACATCGTGCATCACCATAAAAAGTACAATAGCAACAATGACAATAATATAAAGTGCGGCAAGTAAATCAACTCAAGAACCTTCGATCATAAGAAATGGTAGAACTAGTCTACAAGGAATAATCTTAATAAATAATACTAAGTGTAATAAGAACAGCTCAATGGGGAAGAAAACAATAGGTAACAATGGTCCCGCAATGTACGGTTCAACAACAAGAAACTAACACTGATCAAATAATTCCAAATAAGGCCAAAACAACTAAGGCATAACATATCTAAGCTTCTTTTAAGTTTTGACACTTTTGAAAGAGATACAACAAATTCAAATGAAGGTAGGCAGCATGAAGACCACCAAAATCTCAATTAAGGGCGAACATTTACAAAAGGGGCAACTACAACTTCAAATAAAGATAAACAGTTAGGGAAAAGATACCATGGCAACGGAAGGGATAGCAGTTTCAATTAAGTTACATATGAATCAAGTAAACAATAAAAGTAGATCATGAAGAAAATTATTCTAACTAAGCAGGTAGAGGGGGAACTAGTAATTAAGGAATGAAATTATAACAAAAACAACTACATATTCTATGAATACAAGGACAAATGAATCCTAAAAGGCAATTTTCCACAAATAAGTTCGAGCACGCACTCGTCACGTTGCGTACATGAACTACAATTAGTATAGAAAACTCAAATCCCAAGGGGTAGTTTCCCATTCCTCCCCCCCCCCCCCCCCCTCCAAACAAGGTTAGGCAAGATGTTGTCTTCAAATAAGACAAGCCGATACTATACAATGAATTTCTCCGGTGAAATAATCTCTAGAATGCTCAAATCTTGCCAAAATGACTTCAAATCATAAATAAAACTTGTAAAAAAAACTATTTCGGATCATAAAGTCTCAATCATTATCTGAAACTAAAAATAGACCCAAAAGTCAACCCCCCAGGGACCGCACCTCGAAACCCAAAAAATTTCACAAAACCCAAGCACCCATTTCGATACGAGTTTAACCATACTAAAATTATCAATTTTTTATACCAATTCATCCCTCAAATCATGATTTTTCATTTTGAAAATTTTCTTCAAAAACCTCCATTTTGCTCAATCAAAACAAAATTAAATGATAAAATCATGAAATATAATAAAGTCAAAGTGAAGAACACCTACTCAATTTATTTGCTTGAAAAACTCACAAAGAATCGCTCAAAGTCGAGCTCTACAAGTCAAGATATCATAAAAATGACCTAACCCTTGATTTGGGAAATATATTTTGTTGCCCGGGTCTTTATGCATCGCGAAACACGGAGAAAGGATCGCGTTCGTGAAGAAGAAAAATGAAAGATGCGCAGTTTTTTCATCGCGAATGTGATAACTAGCGCGCGAACGCGGAGAAGGAAAATCTTGATAGCTCACAACTGGCCAACACGAACGCGTGGAAAAGTACGTGGACGCAAAAGAGGGAAAACCATATGTATGCGTTCGTGGACAGAAGAATGTGAACACATAGAAGAAATTGTCACCAATACCCAAGGCCTGGTTTGCACTACGCGAACGCGAGGAGGTAACTCCGAACGCGAAGAAAGTAAAATGTTGACCTTCGCGATCGCAGATGGAGGCTCGCCAGCGCGAAGAACAAGTAATTCCTCCTCCAAAATAACATTTCGCGAATGCGAAGGAAATGACACGAACACGGTTAAGGAAACTAGATAACAGAAAACAGCAGTACAAAAATAGTAGAAAATAACTCCTAACACATCTGAAATACACCTGAGGCCCCCGGAACACTGTCTAAACATACCAACAAGTTCCATAACATAACACGGACTTGCTCAAGGTCACAAATCACATCAAACAATGCCGAAACCATGAATTATACCATGAATCGAACTTATAAACTTTTAAATCTTCCAACTTCTAAAACTCGTGCCGAAACCTATCAACCCAACTCAAAAATGATGTTAAATTTTGCAGGCAAGTCCCAAATGACATAACGGAGTTGTTCCAACTTTTGAAATCGTATTCTGACCCCAATATCACCAAAGTCAACTATTAGTCAAGACTTTCCGCCTTCTAAACTTCGACTTTTTTCAACTTTCACCGAAATACTTCAAATCACCATGTGGGACTACAAGTCCAAATTCAAATGCACGCCTTAGTCCAAAATCACCATAAGAAGCTGTTGAAATCATCCAAAACTCATTCCAAAGCCGTTTATACAAAAGTCGAACTCCGATTAACTCTTATCAGTTAAGCTTTCAAAACATAAATCATTCTCCTAATTTGACTTCGAATCATCCAATAACTTAATTCAACCACGCACGC
The DNA here is from genome assembly GCA_034376525.1 of Nicotiana benthamiana. NCBI lineage: Eukaryota > Viridiplantae > Streptophyta > Magnoliopsida > Solanales > Solanaceae > Nicotiana > Nicotiana benthamiana. The sequence continues at coordinate 27,662,155 of CM067333.1, read as the reverse complement.
AAGTCGATACACATAATATAAAGTTGTTCAAGAACTTGTGTCACCAAACGGAACTTAAATTCCCAAAATGACCAGTCGGGTTGTTACATCATCCCCCTCTTAAATGAAATGTTAGTCTTTGAACGTGCCAAGAATCACCTTGAAGTCTTCAAATTGTTGAATACATACCTCCAGCATACATCCGTAGGTGATCCCACGTCACCTCTGTTGGAAATCATGTATATCTATGATTTGTGCGCTTTGGTTGTATGAGCATGATTTTCAGGTATAGGTTTTGATGAATGACAAACAATGAAGTCAAGTTTCAAACAACGGTATAATATGACAATCAATCAAATGGCGAGAAGCATACTGATGACGGAATTGCATGAACGAGCCAAAGAGTTCAAGACCGAAGACCCAAGACGCAGGTCGTTTGGTAGAACCAATGTAAGGACAACGTTTAAGTTATCTTATCCTTTGGCTCAACATTAGGTCATCATAAACATGCATAAAATATTTTATTAAATCATATTTATCATAAACATGCATCTTTGTGTTAAAACAAAGTGATGTTGAAGGTTTTAAACATGTCTTTTAAATCTGGGCCTCAACAATCGATTATTTGAATCCTACAATCGATTGTATTAAGATAGTGTGATCTGAAGTTTTTCAAAATAGCAAACAATCGATTGTCTACTTTTAACAATCGATTATTTTGAGACAGTATGCAACCGAAGTTTTCAAACATCTAAACAATCGATTGTTTTTGTCATACAATCGATTATATTCATAAACAATCGATTGTCATTTTCAAACAATCGATTATATTTTGACCGTTCCCACAGAATCAATTATATTTTGACCGTTCCCACAGAATCCTAAATTGATTTTTGAACGTTGAATAACAATCGATTATTTAGTCCATATGTTTAGCCTAAAATCAGGAATCTGTCTTTTGAACGTTGGTCAAACAATCGATTATCCACTCCAAACAATCGATTGTTTGAGCACAGAATCAGGGATTTTATTTGTCAATTAAGCAACGGTCAGCACCACTTTTTCACCTATAAAAAGAGGTCTTTTGAGCTGATTTTAAACACACAACTCCTACATATATTGTTATACATATTGATCATTTTTAAGCATCATTTTAGAGCTTTTGTTGAGCCATTTGATAGACAACTTTGTGTTGTTCATAGAGCTTATTGTGTATCTCTTTATCCACTCTATTGAGAGAGTATTTGTTGTAAAAGAGAGTTGTTTGAGAAGAACATATCTTCTCATTTGTCGGGTTTGCTAAGTACCCAAAGTCTTAGTGGTTGAAGTCTTGGGGTGAGGTATCCTCAAGCAAGTGAAGTCTTAAGGTGTGGTATCCTTGAGCAACTGTAACGGTTTGTTAAGCACCCGTAAGCTTGACGAAGATAGTGGAAATCTCGAGAGAGTCTCTCGGGGACTGGACTAGCCACGGGTTGTGGTGAACCAGGATACATCGGTGCGTTCGTTCCTTATTATTTACTTATCGCACTTATTTCAGTTCCTGCAATTTTTAAATTTCGCAAGTTTACGCTGTTTTTTATTATAACGCTATTCACCCCCCCTCTAGCGTTAAGCGTATATTCTAACAATTGGTATCAGAGCCTAACTCTCTGAAAGCCTTAACTGGTTGAGAGAAATATATATTTTTCTGTTGAGAATATTGAACGCCGGAACGATGGATGAAGGACAGTCCACCACTTGCCCTCCACTATTTGACGGAACAAACTATACATATTGGAAAGAGCGGATGAGCATCTTCCTCAAAGCAAATAGTTTTCGTTTGTTGCAAATAATCAAAAACGGTGAACCAATGCCAACAAAGAAAGTTGGAGAGACCACGGTTCCAAAGAAGGAAGATGAATATGATGCCGAGGATATCAAGAAAGTTGAAAATAATGCAAGGGCCATCCATGTATTATATTGTGTGGTGAATCCAGATGATTATCGAAAAATCTCTTGCTGCACAACCGCCAAGGAGATGTGGGATAAGCTCGAGATCATTTATGAAGGTACGCCTCAAGTCCGAGAAGCCAAAATTGATTTTCTAACACATAAATATGAAATCTTTAAAATGGAGAAGGAACCCATTGGTGTTATGTTTGAACGATTTTTAAGAATCGTCAACGATCTCCATGCTCTCGGGAAAGTTTACACGAACAAAGATCTTGTTCGAAAAGTCCTACGGAGTCTCACTCCCGAATGGCGCTCCAAAGCCAATGCCATCCAAGAGTCGATGGAATTCATGGATATCACAATTGATGGACTAAGAGGTAACCTCGAAACTTATGATAGCACAATTCTTAATCCTTATCTTAGAAGCAATTCGAATTTCGCCTTCAAAGCCTCATCCTCTAAAAGAGAAGAGGTAAGTGATTCTGAAAGGGATGATGATAATATTTCCAACGATAAAATTAAAAAGTTTTGTAAGTCTATGAAAAAAGACAAGAAAAAGAAGAAACACCATAGGCGCTTATCACGGGATTCGGACAGCTCAGGCGATGAAACCGCCGCATTGTGTCTCATGGCTAACGAAGGAGAAGAGGTAAGTACATCTAACTCTCACTCATTTGAAGAATTACATAATGCCTATGATGAATTGTATGGTGAATTTGTTAATGCTTCCAAAATTATCATAGAATTGAAGAAAACACTTTCTTTGCAGAAAACACTTTCTTTGCAAGAAACATATTTTCTGAAAATACTTTCTTTACAAGAAAAAGAGTTTGAAAAATCCTCTTCTTTGAAAGAAATAGATTTTGAAAAATTGACTAATGAAAATGATGTTCTTAAAAATAAAATTGAAGTTTTAGAAAAAGAAAATAAATTTTTGAAAAATGACATTGTTGATTTTAAAAATAGAATCAAGGAATTGAATGAAGCCTCTTCTATTGATAAATGTTCCAATTGTTCTTCTTGTAGTTCTTTAATACAAGAGAACGCAGAATTTAGGAAAGCACTAGAAACACGTAGTGTTGATAGTCCTAAAATTGAAGATATTAAAAAGGATGAAAGTAATGAGGTCGGACCATCTAGAAAGAATTCTAGGAACCTCACTAATGAGTCTAAGATTAATTGTTTTAGACCACCTAGAAACAACTCTAGGAATTTTGTTAATAAGTCTAGAATGAATAATTTTAGACCACCTAGACACAATTCTAGGAATTTTATAAATGAGTCTAGAATTAATAATTTTAGACCACCTAGACATGACTCTAGGAAATTCAATGCTTCTAGGGAGAACAACTTTAGATCACCTAAAACGCATTTGGCTCAACCTAGACATATGCACAATCCTAATGTTATATGTCACTATTGTAATCGGGTAGGACACATTGCACCCGTTTGTTTTGCTAAACATAGAGATTTATGTGTTGATTATGACTATTGTTATCCTAACCCCCAAGGACCCAAAAGAAGTTGGGTACCAAAAACCTATTTTTAGGTTCTTTTTGCAGGTGTGCTTGAAGACTACAATATTGTAGTGGATGCACCAAGCACGAAACCTTAATGCATTAAGGGGGAACGTCGGTTAGTTATCGTATTTTGAATAAAAACGCAATGAGTTGATATGTGCAAATAATCTATATCAGTTTTGGTTGATACATGCTTTAACAAGTTTTATTTTTGAATAACAATTAGTATCAATTGGTTTCATAATAAATGATTGATTCATGTTTTGATGAATATTTTTAGTTTAAATAACAATTGGCATAGTTGAGAAAAAAGATCGTTATTATTAGTATGCCATTTACTAACTTTTTATATGATCTTGTCTATAACTATTGGTATCGTCAATGGTTTAAATAACTTTTGGTATACTCTTTTTGCTAATGCCAAAAGGGGGAAGAATATGGGCGATATGCATGCTTTAATTGAGGGGGAATATTCAATTAAGGGGGAATTATATTGAATTGAATTGGTTGCATAAATTGTATGTTGAGATATAGCATCTATTTAGGGGGAATTCAATATGCATATCTTCTGTTGGTTGTCATTATCAAAAAGGGGGAAATTGTTGGAAATCATGTATATCTATGATATGTGCGCTTTGGTTGTATGAGCATGATTTTCAAGTATAGGTTTTGATGAATGACAAACAATGAAGTCAAGTGTCAAACAACAATATAATATGACAATCAATCAAATGGCGAGAAGCATACTGATGACGGAATTGCATGAACGAGCCAAAGTGTTCAAGACCGAAGACCCAAGACGCAGGTCGTTTGGTAGAACCAATGTAAGGACAACGTTTAAGTTATCTTATCCTTTGGCTCAACATTAGGTCATCATAAACATGCATAAAATATTTTATTAAATCATATTTATCATAAACATGCATCTTTGTGTTAAAACAAAATGATGTTGAAGGTTTTAATCATGTCTTTTAAATCTGGGCCTCAACAATCGATTATTTGAATCCTACAATCGATTGTATTAAGACAGTGTGATCTGAAGTTTTTCAAAATAGCAAACAATCGATTGTCTACTTTTAACAATCGATTATTTTGAGACAGTATGCAAGCGAAGTTTTCAAACATCTAAACAATCGATTGTTTTTGTCATACAATCGATTATATTCATAAACAATCGATTGTCATTTTCATACAATCGATTATATTTTGACCGTTCCCACATAGTCAATTATATTTTGACTGTTCCCACAGAATCCTAAATTGATTTTTGAACGTTGAATAACAATCGATTATTTAGTCCATACAATCGACTGTTTAGCCTAAAATCAGGAATCTGTCTTTTAAACGTTGGTCAAACAATCGATTATATACTCCAAACAATCGATTGTTTGAGCACAGAATCAGGGATTTTATTTGTCAATTAAGCAACGGTCAGCACCACTTTTTCACCTATAAAAAGAGGTCTTTTGAGCTAATTTTAAACACACAACTCCTCCATACATTGTTATACATATTGATCATTTTCAAGCATCATTTTAGAGCTTTTGTTGAGCCATTTGATAGACAACTTTGTGTTGTTCATAGAGCTTATTGTGTATCTCTTTATCCACTCTATTGAGAGAGTATTTGTTGTAAAAGAGAGTTGTTTGAGAAGAACATATCTTCTCATATGTCGGGTTTGCTAAGTACCCAAAGTCTTAGTGGTTGAAGTCTTGGGGTGAGGTATCCTCAAGCAAGTGAAGTCTTAAGGTGTGGTATCCTTAAGCAACTGTAACGGTTTGTTAAGCACCCGTAAGCTTGACGAAGATAGTGGAAATCTCGAGAGAGTCTCTCGGGGACTGGACTAGCCACGGGTTATGGTGAACCACGATACATCGGTGCGTTCGTTCCTTATTATTTACTTATCGCACTTATTTCAATTCCTGCAATTTTTAAATTCCGCAAGTTTACGCTGTTTTTTATTATTACGCTATTCACCCCCCCCTCTAGCGTTAAGCGTATATTCTAACAACCTCAATCCACATAAGCCTGACGACACCATCTTAAGTGTAAATTAGCCCTTCTACTGACATGGATAAGCCTTATAGCCAAAATTCTCACCTTCCATTTATTTCCAAAAGAAGTGATTGTAAATCCATATTTGGTATTAGTCTTACCAGCTGCAACGACTCATGCCTTCACCCGCAAGGTACGACCACTCAACATAACACACCACACGTAGGCCCATAATAACACTTCTGATCATATAGTTGTCCGTAATCAAAGCCAGTACCAACCATTAGCCTCATAACTGATAGGAACCTGTTTCCAACCTCCACAACACTGATGATGATGCAAGAACCATGAAGACCTCATAACTATACGCCCAAATCAACCAGTCACAACTAATACCATTGGGCTCACACACCGTTAGCTAAATTTCAAGAAGCTCATAACAAAAATGATTGAATATGTAAAGAGAAACACATAAGAGAAATATCAAACAAGTTCAACAGGCACAACTCTCTATCAGTACCATACTACGAATAAATTTAAATAGGGAAAATCAAAGTACATAAACAAATCATAACTCCCCACCACGACACGCAACCCAGCTCAAACATATCAAATTACATGGGATCGCGAGGGGCTCACCCTCAACTCTGAATTACAGATTGAATGCACATCATACCAATTGAAATTTTCCAATAAATCAATTCTGCTAATGAAATCACAACACTTAAAGAACTCTCACCTTGGTAGAGTATCAAATCATAAATCGTAACCAAAAATACTCGGGAGTTATATCAAAACCAACCATAATGGACAACTGGAACTCACTTCTAGTCTCGCAACTCTTAATAATTAATAAAATAATAATAAACCGGGCTACCACTCATAGAATCTCCCAACAGGGGCAAACACATAAATAGAGTGCTAACCATGAAACACACCCAAAAGTGAAGCAACAATTAAGGGAACTCGTCGTGATAAGCAGAACCAAAACAAAAATATGAATGGTGCCCATGTGTAACAAATCAAAATCATACCTTTATGATACCATCTGACGCAGCAGTTTCAAGACTACTATAGAAACACATCCACGGTTCGGGCCTCCCCCTCTTGGGCGCCCTCTACTCGCCCGAATATCCCGTTGGGACACATCTGCTCGGAGTGTAGGACAATCTCTCACCATGTGGCTAGTATATCCACACTCAAAGTAACCTCTATGCTGAAGTGGATTTGGAAACCTCACAGTACGAGTACTCTGAGACCCATGAGCACCTGAAATACTATGCAAAGCTGAAAGTGCAAACTGAACTGGCTGACCTACAAAACCTCTATCATGCCATAACCCGCCTTCAAATTAAGGACCAGTAGATCTCTCCAATCTATGAGGCCTCCTCGCCTCCATGTACTCTCTCCCTTGACCTTGTTTACTCTCTCTTTCCTGGCCCCACTTGTCCTCTCTCTCATGGCCCCTCATGTTCTCTCTCTCTTGACCCTACATGCCCTCTACTCGCGAGTGATCCCTACTATACACTGAAGCAAAACATCTTACTCTAACTCCTAAGCCATGCTAAACCGAATAGCATGCCTGAGTCCCTCAATGAATCTACGGACACATTATCTAATTGTGGCGACCAAAGCAGATGCATGCTTGGACAAATCACTAAATTTCACGGCATTCTCTAATACTAACATAGTGCCCTGGCGCAGCTACTCAAAATCCACGCGCCATGCATCCCGAAAGGACTGATGTACAAACTCTCTTAGGAACATCTCTGAAAATTGAGCCCATGAAAGTAAAGTTGCCTCGGCTGGGCTACCCAACTCATTCGCCCGCCACTACTGATAAATCGCTCCCCTAAGTTGGAACGTAACAAAATAAACCCTGTTAATCTCCACAATACCCATAGTGCAAAGAATGTGATGACACTCCTCCAGGAAACCCTAGGCATTATCTGTTGCTAATCGACCAAAGGTAGGAGGGTGGTACTTCTTGTACCTCTCAAGTCTAAGTTGTTCTTTCTCAGATATTGTTGTCCTAACCATGGGCTAAACTAGAACTACAAGATGTGTCTCTATGACACCTGGAACCTGACCAACATGAACTCGATTCTCTACAATGAGGGAGACAGGAGTCTGAGCTCCTCCCCCAGTCTGTGAAGTAACTGGCGCAACAGAAATCAACCCCGCTTGAGCCAGCCTACCAAACATGCTCCGGAACTGCTAAGGTCTCCTGAAGTTCGGGGGTAACAATAGGCGCATTCGGTACTTGCCCCCCTACTGGAGCTACTAGCAGCTCCTTAAATGCTACTCTGGTAGGTGCTCTAGCTATGGCACGTGCTCCTCATCGGCCTCTGTCTCTGCCTCTAGCGACACCTAGTCTAAGAGCAGTGTCAGCAGTAATTGCAGCTTGTGTCCTCACCATCTGTGAGAGAACTGAATGATAAAAGCTCAAACTTTGAGATCAATTAACTCGCACGATAGGAATGAATGAAGTGAAACTATCCAAATAATTTTGTAGTCTCTCGAAGATAAGTATAGACGACTCTGTACTGATTCGCAAGACTCTACTAAACTCGCTTATGACTCGTAGAACCTATGAACCTAGAACTCTGATACCAACTTGTCACGATCCGAATTTTCCTCCTTTAGCTATTGTGATGGCACCTAATCTTAAGGTCTAGGTAAGCCTAGTATTTAATGAAACAACAATAATATTTAAATAACGTCTAGCAAATTAAAATAGAAATCTCTTCAAAATTTACAAACCCAAAATCACTAGTACAAGTCATAAGCTCCATAGAATGTTTGCTAGGCAACTTCTAAATGTAGCTGTTCAGAAATAACAATTAATAGTGCAATACAAAAACTAGAAAGTGACTCCTAAGCCTGCGAATACAGCTACAGGTTTACCTCGAGTCTCCACATTAACAATCTGCACAACTAATAACGTTCAAAACCTGGATCTGCACAAAAATAAATAGAAGTGTAGTATGAGTACACTACAGCTGTACCCAATAAGTATCAAGACGAACCTTAGTGGAGTAGTGACGAGGACTAGTCAAGACACTTATTGGACTATATAATATGAACAAGTATAGTATAAGAACAACATAGTATGATATCTACATAAATACTACGCGATATGGCTAACAATACAATGGTTGCAATAAGAAAGAAAACAACAAGTATCATCAAAATACCATAAAAACGACACAGAAGAGTGAACGAAAACACAACCAAAATTCGAAATCATAGATACAGCAAGGACAAGTAATAACTCAGCAACTACGACCACTTTCACTTCAGGTTTTAGTCAACAACTCCACGAGGTACCAAACCTCAGACAAATCACAACTCATAGGTCTTAATACCTAAACCCTAACACTTGGAATCATGTTCCCTCATTACACCTCATAACCGCACTGATGATTCATATGCCAAATATAACCATTCTCACATAAAAGGCAAGTAAACAAGGGTGTGCAGCTTACTCAACAATATAAAGAAAATCTCTTAACAGGCAAGTGTGTTTAACTACATGTATGCTTATTGCAACTGTCCTAACGTAGTTTATACCAGCTAGTAAGCATAAGAAAAAGGAAGGGGAAGCACGTAGAACGTTTTCCTACAACTTTTACAAGATAAAGCTCACATAGGTAAGTGTACCACTAATATATATCAATGATTCCTTTTGCAATATAATACTAATAGTATTTTAATATGAGGATATAGAAATTAAAATATATCTTGCCAGCTTGTTATACTCATGGTTCTAGCAAGATACATAGTGCACCAATTGTAATAGACACAAAAGTAAATCATGGACGCCATTATTGCTTTAATGCACATAAGTATTGTTGAAGCTTTATTTAATAAATTTCTTGGGAACCTTAATATGCTTCAGAGCAGTTTAAATCCTTCAGTGATATTTATATGAAGATATCAAATTTTTTAGGTATTGCTAGATTAAAATCTGAAAGCAACTACATACACCATAAGAGAACATGTTTCCGAAAAATCTTGTGTCACCTTACTGCTTTATTCTTTCAGGTGTTGGGACTATTAGTCAAAAACTTTAATTTTTCCAAGTGAAATTCAATGTTGATTGCATATTTTTCATTGATCAATCATTTATTTATCCATATTTTATGATAGATTTGAGCTCAAGATCCTCGTCATTATTAATAATATTGAGCACTATACTATATTAACAATATCATCGACTATCATTTTATATTGGTTCCATCACCACAAAAGACATAACTTTTACAGATCTCAATAGTTTCAGTTACTTGAGCCTCTCCCATGAGGTCTTATAAAGTGTTATGTCGTGGTGCTCTTATAGAGCACTTGCCTCCTTGGTATGACCATCTTTATCATTTGCTCTTCTCCTTCTTCAAGGAGTTTTATCTTTGGAATCGATTAGTCTATTACAATTCATGTGTTCCATAGACTATGTCCATCATGAACATTGTTATACTTGGAGCGTTAGCAACTGAAATATAATATTTATCTTTGGGTCAGCAAAATGCGCATGGACATATTTTGCAAATGAATTATAACTTGAACTTCAAGCTCATATTTTCTTGTACGAGGATATATGTGCACTCATAATAATTCATTCTATGTATTACCTTTTTAGTTGCCCATTATTTCCATCTAATGCTGGGATTACCAACATATATCCCCAACTTTTTTTGGGATACATCTTTGTGCATTGTGGTAGAACAATTGAATCATATAGTATATCCATATTTTGAGATAGAAATTATTTGGTTCCCGATCCTGAACCAATTAAGATATGGAGAATTTATCATAACTTGTTGGCTATATGCGTACAAGTGTTGTTGTATATTAAACAACACACCTCATACCCAATTTCAATTTCGGAGTTTTATTCTCATAACCAATGGTTTAGCTTAATTGGAGGCATACAGTTTCTGTTAAACCAATTTGGATTTAAACCAACATTATCAAGATAAATTATTATAACTTTTATTCTGGAATTGTGCTCTAATAATTTGAGCAAGCAACCTTGCAAAAGCTAAATTGCAAGTTGATAACAAACGCACATGTGACCACAGAATAGATGCATCTATTAAAATTATATAATAGCAAACGGTCCACATGGCAGGTGATTAAGCCCATACATATCACCTTTTATTCGTTCCAGATATCACAGGATTCAATCCCAACCTTAACTGGTATATCATGAGAATAAACAGCGCAAGAGAATTCTTGAAGACTCTTCTATTTCTTCAATATATGTCAATTTTATTTTTGCATCATAATGAACTGGGATTGTCAACCAGTCATACCAACTGATATTTATTTCAGTAAACCTCTATTTTACTTGTGGCATGTGATTTCATCACCATGCTTGTACTTGTGTAGCACAAATAGAAAGAAAAGTTGGATAAGCCTTCATATTTACCTGGTATGATTATAGTAATATGAAGATATTCAGTTTTCCTTTTATTTGTAGTCTCAATATGCCAACCACTTTGGCTAATATATTTGAAACCCAAAAAGTTTCTTTAGAGACTTACTACAACATCAATGTCATGAACAATTTCATTTATCTAGGTAGTAACAAATTAGTTATTCCAGAGCTCTTAACTGATTTTGTACTACAAGATCTTTTGTCACACTATCCCTATGGACAATGTCTCATTCACGGAGTATCACAACCCCAGTTCTTCCTCCGCAAAATATCATGAAAGCTCCTAGTCTTTATGACTAGGTAAGCCTACGAAATGCGGAAAAAAATAATTTCAGAAAGAAAATAACTAAAAATCGAGCTAACAAAATGAAACAATTGTTTGCTTACCACAATCAATGGGAGTTCTGAATATGATCAACCTCTGCCATAGGAATAAGGGTGCAATAATGAAACATTTATGGGCTCTTACAAAGTAGAAAGATTGCTTGTGGATAAGATGGGTCCATACTTACTACATAAAGAATATGAGTATTGATATTGTTCCTATTAAGAATGCAGCTTGGTTATTAGGAAAATTATTGAGCAAAGACAGTTCATACTGAATATATCAGACTTGCAAGGTAATGTTCAAGAGAGGTTGGAATCCTTGCAAAGCACAAATGGTAAATTCAGTATTAAGAAACTCTATACTCTGCAACACCCCAAAAATAGAAGGTCTATTGGAAAAGCTTGAATTTGCACCCTCATATTCAGCCAAGACACAAGTTTAACATGTGGCTGACCATTTATAGGAGAATACCAACTGTGAATAGATTGCAGATAATAGGAATATTGGTTAACACAATGTTTGTCTTCTGTGTCCAGGCAGAAGAATTGCTGGAGCATCTCTTATTTGAATGTTCATACACAAATGCTATCTGGAGAAGACTGCTCAATTGGATGGGAGTTCAGAGACAAATCCAACCCTGTGAGGAGGAGTTAAAGTGGCTCACATACCAGGCAAGGAAGAATATAGGTATAGGCAACATCATCACAGCTGTATTTGGAATGCTGCTGTATAGTATATGGAGAGTAGGAATGCAATCGGGTTCAGCAATGGTCATACCTCAGCAGATCAAATATGCAGATAAATCACATCCTATATCTATATCAAAAGCCATGTACACAGCAGCTAGAGGAACTATATGGAAGACCTAGATAGATATCTGTAATGGTAGTTTGTAATTCTGAATTCTAGAGTTGTAATTCTATTTTCTAGAGTTTTACTAGTTATAAGAGCAATGATGTAATTAGTAGAATACAAATGATATCTCTATGTAATAGTGAAGAATAGGCCAAACTAGTATCGGACTGGTCAACAAATCTTGTTATGTAAAGATCACTTTTTTGATGAATGAAAAAGTCAGTTTATCAAAAAAAAAAATTAAGTTTCTGCCTCGCATATAACAGTACAAAAATCTCAACCTAACACTCCCAAAATTCAGAACTCCATGAATCATAAGCTAAGAGTTTACATAAAAATCTCTAACTCCAGAAGTATCTATCAACAAGAAAAATACAGAAGGGCTATGCTAGTACTAAAAATAGAAAGGGACTCTTTGGTCTACGAACGCGGCATATATACCTCGAAGTTTCTACGAAAGCGTCCTTCCTCAAGTGTGATAAGACTGAGGGGAAGTACCTGGATCTGCACAAGAAAAACATGCCCAGAAAAGGCATGAGTATACTACACCGGTACCCAGTAAGTGTCAAGCCTAACCTCGATCGGGTAGTGACGAGGAAAATCGGGGTCCTACTGAGATTAAATGAAGTATAAGGTATGATGGTATAGAATAGGGCAGTAAAAATTAAGTACAACAAATATAATAGAAAGAACAACAACAACTATAACAAAGATAAAATAATCATGAAAAGGAGTACAACTCAACACCGAGATAACATTTGGGGATCTCTTAGTGTCCCAATGATCTCTTAGTATCCTCAATATGTGAGCCGGAGATCTCTCAGTATCCCGAGGATCTATTAGTATCCTCAATATGGATGATAGGGATCGCTCGGTATCCCAAGGATCTCTTAGTATCCTCAATATATGCTGGGGATATCTTGGAATCCCCCACTACAGTCTGAATCGATATATAGGTGCATGGAAATTTCTCGAGATATCGTCCCGTAATCCCAATGTAAACAGGCAGCAACAACACGAAGAATACGCACTCAAATTCTATTTCCCACCAAGGTGAAATAGGTATTTCTAACCTAACATGCTTCACATAGTCCAAATAAGGCAGTTTGAGCAAATAAAAATAATCAAGGCAATTAGACATGATTCTCTAAGCTAACAGCATGCTTGATTGCAAGTAGAATAAAAAGGAAAGGAAGACACAATTAAAGTTACTTAGTGAAAATAGGATTTTCAATAATTAGCACAAGTACGCACTCGTCACATCATGTACAAGGCATTTCAAATATCAACAATACCAAATCCTAAGGGGAGTTCCCCTACACAAGGTTAGGCAAGCCACTTAACTCGAACAAGCTCAAAATCAACCAGAAACCACATTCTTACTACGAGTACTCGACTCCAAATGTCCCAAATCTATTCAATTCAATTGCATAATGTAAATATAACTTCGAGTAACTGATACCACAAATAAATTCTAAGCTAATATGTAAAATTAGGTAAAATAATCAAAACACCCCTCGAGCCCACATCTTGGAATCGGGTAAAATTTATGTTTTCAGAATCCTCATACTCTCACAAGTCTAACAATACAAAAATAATCTAAATCTAATGTCAAATTCCAACCAAAACTCAAAATTTAGGTCTAAGAACTTTCCCCCAATTCACATCTCAATCCCGAAATTAAATGATGAATTCATGTTTATATTAATGGATCATAATAGAAAAAAGAGTTAAGAATAATTACCCAATCAGTATCTCTGAAAATACCTCAAAACCTCGCTAAAATTCGAGCTCCCAAGCTCTAGTTTTCACAAAAATAGCTAAACACTCGACTTTGAAATTTATGTTCTGCCCAACTATTTTCTTCTTCGCGAACGTGGAGGACCCTCGCGCTCGCGAAGAACAACTTCTCTTGGTCCAGCTTTCCTCTTTCGTGAACATGATCCCCAAGTTGCGAATGCGATGACCAACCTCCTCCTCCTACGTGAATGCGAGACTACCTTCATAAACGCGTAGGTATAAGATCCTACAGCCTCGCGAAAGCGGGAGTAGCTTCGCGGATGTGAAGAATTAACCCTTCACCAGCCACAGCTCCTCTTCGCGAGCGCGAGATCCACTCGTGAACGTGAAGAAGGAAACCAGAACTGACTGTTGCAACTTTTTCTACAGTTTTTTAAGTTCAAAAATATGACCCGTTGAGCATCCGAAATGCACCCGAGGCCCCAGGACCTCAACCAAATATGACAACCAATTCTAAAACATCATTCAAACTTGTTTCAATCTTCGAAATACTCAAAAAAACATCAAGACACCAATTTAACATCGGATTCAAGCCTAAGCACTCTAAAATCTCTCAAATTACATTTTCGATCAAAAAGTCTATCAAACCTCGCCCGAATGACCTGAAATTTTGCAAGCACGTCACAATCAATAGTACGGAGCTATTCCAACTTCCAGAATTTCATTCCGACCCCGATATCAAAATCTTACTATCGAACCGGAAACTTAAAAAATTCAACTTTCGGCAATTCAAGCCTAAATAAGCTACGGACCTTCAAAATACAATTCGAACACGTCCCTAAGCTTGAAACAACCCAAAGGAGCTAATGGAATCGAGGAAATTCTATTTCGAGACCGTCTTAACATTGTTACAACTACGGGCAAAATTCTAAAGATTAAACTCTCATTTAAGGACAAAGTATCTCAAAATACTCCAATACTCAAAACCAAACATCCCAACAAATCAACATAGTAGAACCAAATATGGAGAAAGCAGCTAATAGGGGATCAGAGAGTTAATATTTAAAAAGACGGACTGGATCGTCACAAGGAGAAAATTATTTCATAATAATTGTCATGGTCAAAATCATCAGAAGCAAAATTATTTCTTGCTTTAATTTTGCCTTAATAACTTTTATAAGACTTGGCAAAATATTTTTGGCGTACCACATGAACGTGACCAATAACATATTCATGTAACCACACAGTAATATTCATTATCTTTCTTTCTCTTTATTTCACGTAAAAACCTCCCTTAGAGGTGAGTTGTGTGGTATCCATATAATCATGTATTGCACGTATTTATTCATTACTTTTATCACGTATTGACATATTTACCTTCAGGAGTGTGTCTGCATTATCAATGCTTATTACAAGAGCATTCTTTTCAATGAATGAGCATAATCATCGCGGCGTGCTTTATGATTTTTCCATATCAATTTGACGGTAAAAATTACCTTCACATTTTGAATGACTATTTTGAGAATCCTTATTGTTCTCATTTTTATAATTACCATAATGATGATTATTATTATTTTAGTCTTTAGCATGCCTACATTTATTAATCAACTATGTATCTGCATTTAAACTTATTAGTTCTTAAATACGTGCAACGTACGTATGCCCTATGCAAGTTGTACTGAATGAAATAACACATGCATCACATCAAAACGAAAGTGTAATGAGTAATAAAAAATTTAAAGGATAAAATAACAAACTTAAATTGATGAGCAGTCACCTTATTCGAATGACGTCTTTGTTGAACGACATATGATTAGATATTGTGTGAACATGCAAAATTAAACAACTAAATATAGTTAGGTATGTAAAATGTATAAAGAGTTATATTTTCATGTTATTAGGGGGCAAACATGAAATATATTCGAATTGTACCTAATACGTCTTTATAAACAATGTTCTTGAAGTACGTACTTCAGTAAAAGCAATTTCCTAATTCACATAATAAATATGAAATATTTATTTTCGTGCTTGAAAGAACAACTATATATTGACAAAGAAGGTAAACACAATAACAAAGTGATATGATGTAAAGTCCACCGTTATTCAAGGTATTTCTATTGTAGCTGAGCAAGGTGACCATTAGTGTTTGCGGCACCGTATTTCTTTTTTTAATTCTAAATTTCCAATATGTATATATAAACTTGCATAAAGGTAAACAGTACAAAGTGATACTAAATAAAAATTAGCATCAACAAAAATATGTAGTGCCATGAATACTTATAGAAAATGAGCGCACCTAGTAAATCTGCAGCTTTCCGGATCTATTATTTCTTTAATGGTGATTGGTGAGGGTTATACATTTTCATTTATAAAAGAGATTATTGATCAGAAACGAAACTAAAAGTTCTTCCGCTAACTTTAAACTGTTCAAGCTAGGAGGTGAAGAGGCAAAAATTGTGATAAATATTCTTTCTAATTAACAAACTATTGTAGTAATTACTTAATATTTAATAGGGTTCCGATGTAACAGTTGGCCAAATGATTAATGATCATATTGGTTGAAACCAATGACTACACGGCCGAGAGTAATTAGCAGAAAATTAACAACTCTTCCTTTACATATGTTAGAGTTAATAGAAATGATTGATGGTGGTAAATAATCATTTAATGGATTTTACTTGGCTAAAGGCTAATTTGGTCATTCAGTTTTTGCAGGATATTTTAGTAAAATAACTTTACCTAAAACCCTTTACACTTATAATATAGTATGATTATGTACCTTTATCACATTCACTTTATGATTGGAGAAAAATCAAGTGGGACAAACTTTATGCTTTTTCTTGAAAAATACATTCTTTTTCTTTAGTCATCATTATATTATTAATATGGTGCATTAAGACTCAAACACAATATTTTATCCATATAAAGGCACGTTAGGATATAATGAGTTGTATCGAGCTTGACGTCTTATTATCATGATGCACCAGAACTCAAATCCGATGTTCCTATTCTCATAACATGATGAGACTGGAATCCACCGTCTTACCCTCAAATAATGGCATGATAAGCCAAAGTACACTGAAATTCATTATCGAGTCATCATTATTACCATGTGATGCAACTCGGAGTATAATTTCACGCGTTCATGCAAATTATTGTAATATGATAACCATGTCATCAATAATATAATAGAAACATATCAGGTAAAATTTTTATGAAAGCATAAGTAGAATATCTTTGCCTACCGATAACCGCAATAATATCCAATTTTAAACCAAAGAAGCGTTCATTATAAGCTTTTGAATAATTTTTAAATTTCATGAGGTTTTATATATCAAGTACCCTTCAACACCATCTGAAATAAATACTATAAGTTAGATTATTTTTTTCAAATGGCAGAATACATATTTTATCCATCAAATTTAAAATCAAATCCCTGTTACACACCTGTTGAATACATGTTTTATTTTACAGACCAAACCTTTTAAATGTGTGTCAATTACATACTACTTTTTTCTATACCAACTTTTCAGAATAAGTGTGACGTCACGCGCCAATAAGGTCATGACACGTATCCTAAATCAAGAAAAAAAAAAGAAAATATTAAATTTACACAAATTTGTAATATTTAAATGGAAAAAAATAAAAAAGAACACCTCCCCTACCCATCGACCTCCTCCTCTAAACTCCATCAGCCATAGCAAATTCCCACCAGAACAAATTACATGAATTTTCACATTTTATCTATAAAATTTTCACCTTTTTTTAGTTTCTAAGTTTTGTTTGCACGGAAAAACACGGAATTCCAACGAACTTTGATCAGAGAGTAAAAAAACAACCGGAAAAATGATGTCTTGTACCGTAGCCATTTAAAATTCATCGGTATTCTCGCCGGTGGCCAGGGTTCCGGTCACCAAATCTCTCCTTTGTAAATCAGCTTCATTTTCTCATTCTTCTTCTCCTAATTCATCTAAAACCCAAACGAAATTCCATTCTTCTTCTTCTTCCTCCTCCTCCTCTTCCTTTTCCTCTTCTTCATCTTCCTCTTCTTCCTCTTCCTCTTCCTCTTCCTCTTCCTCTTCCTCCTCTTCCTCCTCTTCCTCTTCTTCCTCCTCTTTCTCCTCCTCTTCTTCCTCTTCCTCTTCCTCCTCCTCCTCCTCTTCTTCTTCTTCTTCCTCTTCCTATTCCTCTTCTTCTTCCTCCTCTTCTTCCTTTTCTTCCTCTCCTTCTTCTTCTTCTTCTTCTTCTTCTTCCTCGTCCTTTTCTTCCTCTTCTTCTTCTTCCTCATCCTCTCATTCTTCTTCCTCATCCTCTTCTTCCTCCTCTTCTTCTTCTTTCTCTTCTTCCTCTTCTTCTTCCTCTTCTTTTTCTTCTTCCTCTTCCTCTCCTTCCTCTTCCTCCTCTTCCTCTCCTTCCTCTTCTTCCTCTTTCTCCTCTTCTTCTTCTTCTTCCTCTTCCTCGTCTTCTTCCTCTTCTTCCTCCTCTTCTTCCTCTTCTTCCTCTTCTTCTTCTTCTTCTTCTTCTTCTTCTTCTTCTTCTTCTTCTTCTTCTTCTTCTTCTTCTTCTTCTTCTTCTTCTTCTTCTTTCTCTTCTTCTTCTTCTTCTTTACAATTTCAAATTCTCCGGCTTCAGAAGCCGTTACCGGCATCGGCATCGATTAACCTTATTAGAAATTCTACAAAATGTTCTACTTCTGCGTCGGTTTTGAAGAGGAAATGACCGGCTAAATTGGATATTTCAGTTGTTTCTACAACTTTTGGGAATTTCCCGGCGACTCCGACAGCGACGGATTTTGAGGAGGTTGAGGGCGATGAGTATTATATTTGCTGTAAGCGTGGTAGGAGAGGTCCGATGGAGAATCGTTAATGTGGATCGGGGGTTGGTTCTGGGAAGAAGACAAAGAGAGGGAGGGGTTATTCTTTTCTTTTTTATTGATTTTTTAATTGGTGTAAAAAGAAAAATTCTTAAAAGTTAGACACGTGGATACTTTATAAAACTTGTAACATGAAAGTTTAATCATTCACACGCTTGTTTTTATGTGTGTAACACGCGGATAACACATAGATAAAGTAGTATGTAATTGACATACTTTTAAAAGGTTTTTGTATAAAATAAAATCCGTGTTCAATAAGTGTGTAACAGAGATTTGGTCCTAAGTTTGATGGGTAGAATATGTATTCTACCTTTTCAAATTGATAACAACTACCTCTAATACATTTGGTATATAAAGATCATGAAAATTCAAGGTTAAAGTAATAATTTTCCTCCCAACTTGTATGTCTAAACTTACTCCTATATAGCAGTAATATTATTAATTACAAAACCACTAATAAATTATTCAATGCACTAAGTAATCACGTTGTTGTATTTCTGTGCCATTGACATCCAAAAATAAATAATTATGTTCATTATATAATGCATGTTAACATTTCCTTACAAAAGTAGTGGTTACCAAGAGATTTCTTACATTTACTATATTAAAAGCATATATGAGATCCCATATATTAGAGGTTAATACGAAAAGGAAAAAATATTCCAAATAAATAATAAATTTACAGCTTCTAAGATTCACTTTGCTTTTAGTTTAGGCAATAACAATTATGTTCTTTATTGATATTTAGGACTAAATTTCTACCAAAAGAAACTTCATCAGAGATCTAATATCTTCAGAGTAAAGAATATAAAACTAAATATTTGTGTACCAGTATCAATGTTTAAACTCTTACAATTGTGAAGAAAAATTTGAAAGAAGCTACCTTACCGCCGAAATAGTGTGGCTGAAGTCGTGGAAGGTAAGTAGCACCTAACTACTACAATCTTGATAGAAAAGATCATGAAATGAGCTATTCGTACTGATAACGTATTAAGAAACTTAGCTCAAAGTGAAAATATGAAACAAGAAAATATACAAGTATGTAGGAAGAAAAAGAGGAGAGATTCTTATGGAACTCTAAGTGGACACCCTTTTCACCTCCTCTTCGATCAATTATCTAAGGCATCCTATCCCAAAAGGATCAGGGTCTCAACTTATATGACATTTGGGATGGCCAGCAATAGGATTGTATAAGGATCTCTTTTAAAATTCCACTTGCCTTTCGTAATGAAGCAAAGTCACTCTTCTTAACCCAAGACTGGGCTGACATTCCCTACTGGTCCCTCAACCCAAATAGCTTATTTTCTACAAAATCTGTTAAAAAGCTACACCACTCCTCTCCTAATTACATGTATGAGTTCAAATGGATCTGGACATTAAAAATATTACCTAAAATCCAATTCTTCTTGTGGCTTTGTTCGCATAATAAGATGCCAACGAATAATTACCTCCATCACATAGGGATAAATGTCTCCCCACACTGCTCTTTATGTATGCATCCCTCTGAATCCATTGACCATATCTTCTTGGAGTGTTTCATTGCCCGTAAGTTCTGGATAGATCTAGGGCTCAACATCTTTGCCCTTCCTTATCAGCATACTCATTGGCTCCTTTTAATAAAAAACCTACAGCTACCTTTGCCAAACTATCCTCTAACCTGGGACTTCTTCTTTCCTTTTTCCCTATCGCACATCTGGTTAAATAGAAATCACAATATTTTCCATAATTCTAATGGTTTGATTCACTTAAAAATTGTTTACACACGAGCAATGGAATACATGCACTGTACAAGGAACTCCCTTTCCCTTAATCAATCAAAATGTATCTACGTTAAGTGGTTCCCTCGACCACAAAGCTTTTTTAAGCTAAACACGGATGGCTCTTTTCATGCTAAGAACAACTTTAGTGGGATTGGAGGGGCTAGAAGAGGTGCAAATGGTCATTGGGTCATAGGTTTCTCTGAATACATTGTTGCTTTAAACCATACTCATGCTGAGTTACGAGCTCTGGAGCAAGGGCTTCACCTAGCATTAGACCGTCAACTAATACCTGTGAAAATTGAGACAGATTCCATGGAAGTAATTCAATTACATAATGAACATCTTCCTATCTTTAACAATTTGCTAAACTCGTGCAAGTCTCTATTGAAGAGGTTGGGAAATCCAGTCTTCAGGCATAGTTTCAAGGAAGGAAACAAAGTGGCACATATTTTGGCTAATGATGGAACTAAGAAGCAGTCATGTGATATTATATATGTATTAAACAACCCACCGTTGTCTGTATTTTCCAATTTACTATCGGACGAAGAAGGCATGTTGTGTAGTAGTAATATTCCGATGTCTATGACTACTAATTAGTTTGCTAGTGTTGGTAACCTAAGTATATTATCTAGCCAGGATGGTTGTAATGGGACATCTAATGTCCCCGCTATAACTTTACATACATATATATATATATATATATATATATATATATATATATATATATATATATATATATCTTTTGCGACCAAAACAAAATTCCGATTCTGCGAAATCAACAAAAATACTCACGCGACAAAATCGATGAAAAGAAAAATATTGCTCCAAACCGGGTCAAATTTGTGGCAAAGCTGTAGCTGTTGATGAGCATGTAATCCCTAGTCTTGTGGAAGAGTTGCGCGAGCTACGAACTATTAAAGGAAAATGATATTTTGTTTGAATATGTTAAATTTGTTATAAAATCTGTTTTTATTGAAATAAACCAAAAATAGTAATATTAATATAAATACTTTTTTTATTAGTGACCTACAATGTAAAAATCTCATTTGATTATATATCTTTGCGATTTAGACCATGAATCTCAATAATTCTGCAAATTATTGTGTTTCCCTAAAAAGGAAAAATCACGGATTCTCTTATTCCACTTGATTTTCTTTTCTTTTTCTATTGAACTATGTCCACTATGTAGTGATTTATTTTAGTGTAAAATACTTTTTTTCATTCGATGGTACTTAGAGTAAAATTCTCTTCTTCATTTTTTTAGAGAATTTTTCACAAAGCACCATCCTTTTATCCTAATTAGTCATTAATAGAAACCCTTTATTATATTACGTCTTATAGATTCCTTTTTAATGTATTTAATGTAATAAAGGTGTTGTATTTAATAATACATCACAAAAGATCGACGTCGAATCAGGAATGACAGCTAATTTTCGATATGTATTTACATGTATTCAAGCGCTATTAACGCTAAATACATAACGTATCAGCGCAAGATATGGAACAATAAAGCTTTTAAAAACGGAAGGAATCAAATCAAAATTGATTTCCCTATTTTTACTCAACAAACATATACCCCATGAATCTGTATTCTTCTGAAATTAAGAAACCCAGAAAGAAGCGAAAAAACAGAGCAAGAGGCGTCTCCTTTTTGTGCGATTTTCTTCCCATTCTTATCAATTGATAAAATACAAAAAAAATTCTATACAAAAGACTGAATACTCTTCTATACAGATGGAAAGCTTAACAGTTTTGTTGCGTCATTCTGGAAAGTGGAACGATGAGGGGAATTATATCGATTTTTCCAATGAGGGAATCCTGATTAAGGAGTATGCCTCCTTTAATGATCTAGTTTCTTCAATTTCCAATCAACTGGGTATAGATTTGAGCACAAATACCATTAAAATTCAATACAATCTTGAAGGAAGTCGCACGTCAATGGAAATACACAATGATATGGGTTACAGAGTGTATGTAGAATTGAAGAAAAACAGCAGAGAATTTGGGATGTATCCTTTGTGCATAACAACTATGGAAAAATGAGCTAATCTCCGGAAATGGTTTAAATCAAGGCGACATTATGCAGATACACGAAGCTGTTCAAATGTACGATTCCGATTCTGATGATACAGTAGCTATAGAACTTGCCAATTCAGGAGAAGCTATTGGAGTGTTCGAACTCCAGAAGGATTTGATAATTTCAAAAACTGATCAAAAGGATGTTATGGCTGGACAAGTTTATAAGGATAAGGCTACATTGAAAGAGGTGATGGGGGATTATACTATAGCTCAAAGGATTCAATTCCGGGTTGATCGGCCTAATGCTGTCAGGTTTGATGTTTGTTTGACTTTGTTATATTTAATTGTATTTTAGTGTTACCTCCAGATGATGAACAAGAATGACAATTTATATTTGATTAGTATTCATAAATATATATATATATATATATATATATATATATATATATATATATATATATATATATATATATATATTCAAATGTATTTTACTGTTGGAAAAATTACAACAATAGCTATAACTATTTTCGAATTATAACTACTATTCTGTTAAGTGCTTGGAGATTTATTCGAATGTATTTAAGTGTATTTATTGTATTTAATCACATAAAACAATATTGGAATTCCTTTGTATACAAAATTACATATATATAGAGTTAAAATTTGGTACTTTATTTCTAGGAAGTATATTATGTAATCTTCATTTAGTTGTCTGATGTGTATATTTTTTTTCCAGCTATGCATTAATATGTATGACATAAGATTGTGATTGGAGGTTTAAGGCTTCAAGCATAAACAAATCGGAATTATTCAATGTGAGAGAATTCAATGACAACCATACATGTCCTCTGAAGGATAAAGTGTACGAGCAGCGGCAAGCTAGTAGCAGCCTTATATGGTATTATAAGGCCAAAGCTTACAAACCATAAGAGGAAATACATCCCGATGGACATTATTGATGATGTGAAATTGGATTTAGGTGTAGATGTTAGCTACATGTTGGCGTGGAGGGCTAAAGAAAAGGCAATGAATTTTCTTAGAGGTGAACCGACAGATTCATACAAAAAAATTACCAGGATACTTATATACAATGGATAAGACATATCCAGATACTCGCATCAGAATGGAAAAGTCATCAAAGAATGAATTCATGTACGTGTATATTTCACTGTATGCCTTTATAAGGGGGTTTTATCGTTGTAGACCAATTGTTATTGTGGACGAAAGTCATCTAAAGTTCTACTACACCGGGACATTCGTTTCTGCAAGCACGTTAGATGATGCAGGTGAATACACCAATAATAATAAAATTTGTTAAATATTTAAAGTTATTGGAAAGCATGTAGTTAAAAACAATTATATTCAATTGTATTTAACATGTCATATATTGCCACTAGCATATGGTGTTATTGATTCAGAGAACGATGCTGCTCGGACGTGGTTCTTTGAGCAATTCAAGATAGCATGCGGTGTAAGGAAAAACATGTGCATTGTTTCTGATAGAAATGCGAGTATCATTAAATATGTATCGATAGTGTATCCTGATGTATCGCATTTTGCTTGCATATGGCATCTATGGAATAACGTATACAAGAAATTCAAAAAGAGCCATGCCAAGTTGAGTGAGATATATTTGTCGATGGCAAAAGCATACACACAAACTGAATTTGATAGTCTGATGGAGAAGGTTGAGAAGGTAGATATTAGGGTGAAAGAATACTTAGAGTTAGCTGGTTACAAAAGGTGGGCTAGGTTGTATGCACCTGTTAACATGTGATGGATAATGACGTCAAATATCGTTGAGTCAATCAATGCAGCACTAGTTTCAGCAAGGGAATTGCCAATATATGACTTCATTGAAGAAGTTAGGAAGGTGTTTGGTCATTGGAATTATAGTAACCGTAAAGAAGCTGCTCAGACATACAAGACGCTTGGGAAAAAGTATTAGGAAATGCTGGAGGTGAATAAGACCATGTGTACACGTATGACTGTAAGTTAATTTTTATGAATATTTACTTGTACTAGTAAATAATATATATGAATACAGTTAAATACATGTGATTATTAAGACTGTATGCGCGTGATAATGATTACAACGGAATTTAGGTGATTGATACTGTTTAAATTGACTGTATATACCTGAAAACATTTGCTCAATAAAGGTTGAAAACTAATGCATACAATTGCAGACGGTAAAAAAAATACATAGTAATACAATTGAATACAGTTGCATACAGTTGCTGGAAGTATCTGAATATAACTGAAATTGGATGAAGTTGCAATTTTTGAATTTGATAGTAATCATTTAACTCAGCCGTATATATTTGTTAATTCATGTAAATGTGTTCAAAACTAATATTTATGTTTTTAAATGTAGGTTGTACCCTCAACTAAACACTTACATATTGTTAACGATGGTGGGAGGAATACACAGCCTGCCTTCTCGAGAGAAAATGTGTTTGTGGGAGGTTTCAAATTGATGAATTGCCATGCCCACATGCCTGGGCTGTATTGAAGAGCAAGTTTTTAATGCCGGAAGAATATTGCTCTAGCTATTACAAGCCAAATACAATTGTAATGACATATGATGTACCAGTGTACCCGCTACCTGACAAAAATGACTGGAATATACTAGAGCATGTTGCAGAGGAGGTTGTACTACCACCCAAATGGAAAAGACCTCCTGGAAGGCCAAAGAAGAAGCTCGACAAAACTTTAATTGAATTGTTTTTACCGAAAAATCAACATTCATGTAGCATATGTGGACAGGGAGGACATAACAAGCGAAATTGTAGGAATGCTCCACGTAATTAATCATTGTATTCTGAAATGTATTGGTGATTCGACAATTTGACAACACTTATTATAACATTATCAGCTATAATATATTTGTTTTTCTAATTAATATATGGTGGAACGACTTTCATTATTATTTTCGAATTTTATTTAGTTGAAGTATATTTATATATATTAATATATATGAAGTGAAGTATCTTAGTATAGTTACAACTATATCAATTTCTTAATAGAAGTGAATACAACATGTTAATACAATTGAATATAGGTTAATAATATTGTTGAATTCAGTTGCATTTGGATGATAACATTGTAATACATTTGAATATATATCTACACAGTTGCTTCAAAACTTTCAATTTAACTGACATTGGATGAACATAGTTAATCCAATTGTTCAATACATTTGAATACAATATGTTCAATAATATTAACAATATGTTATTAATACATGTCAATTAAATTGATTATAGCTTAATCCATATGAAATCAAAGAAAGATACAGCTGAATACATGTCAATAATACAACAAAATACAAGTTAATACAATTGAATGGATACAACTGAATATATATATATGGATGCAGTTGAATATACTTGCAAAACAACTGTATACAATTGATAAAAACACTTTAATACAACTGAAATGACCTGAATAATATAGATTAATACAATCAACTAAAAACACTTGAATACAGTTGCATACAGTTACTAAAAGATAAAGCTGATCTTACGCAACTGAATACAATTCAAAAATTGGCATTAACAAAAAACATTCAACATACATAAAGTTTCAGAAACTGTAAGTTAATAGCATCTACGACCAAAACCACTACAATCAATATCATTGTTCAAACTATACAAAAAAAAAACTATTCAAAAACTATCTGATCTTTGCCTCCGACGCAGAGATTTGCCTTTATTTCTGAAGGTACTTCACTCTCACTTATTGCATCAGCGTCTATCTTGCGCATTGCATAGTCCCATAACAGAGCACCATATCTTTGTTAGAGAAGAATGGCATCAAATGGTGTTTTTTGTGTAATATCTCCAATAGTGCTCAGAAACTCCGCGAAGGCTGCAACGTGCACTCCACAATCCTTAAAAAATAATAGATTGAAACAGAATATAAAATAATTAATACAATCATATTTGTATAAAACAAATAAAATGATGATTGGATACTTACATGTTGCCCGCTTTCTGTTGAGGAAGATTTTGAACGAAGATAACCTCAAAAGGTTCGTTCAGATCCTTGTTTGTGTATGCAGGATAAGCCAGTCAATGCCTTGACTATCTATGTAAAAGCCACTAATTGACAGATACAGAGGTAGTAGCTTAGCTAGCTTTACAATCTCAAAGATTACGTAAGCATCATGACTGGAAGACGTGTACGAGTCGTACACTTTGATACATCTATCTTTGAAAGTCACAACAACCAACACCCAATGAAGTTTTTCCTTCAAGTTCAGTGGTATAAAGATATTATCCACGGTATGCCAGGGTACATTAGCATGCAATCTGTAGCCCCTAATATACTCACATACACGTCTTCTTGTTTGGCTATATTAGCATCATTATCTGTATCTTCATACCAGTCATATATCTCAACTATTCTTGTCTTGAAAATACAATCAACAGTAGTAAACGTGAAGTCCCTATGCTGATTGTACTTGCCCATCATTCGCAAATAGTAGAATATGACATCCATATGCTATAAACAAAAGAGGTTAGTAGATAGTGTGAGTTTATTTTCTTGAACTAAGAAATAATATATAGGAATACCTAAATACAGATGCTAGAAAATATAGATATACACTGTAATACAGGTTAATACAACTGTATACAGCTTATGGGATACAGTTGAATTCAACTGACATTGAATAAAGACAACTAATTCAATTCCTTAATATATGTGAATATAACATGTTGAATAGAGTTGAAAAATAGCCTTTTTAGTACAGTTTAATTCAATTGACTTTGGTTGAATACACTGTAATTCAGTTATATGCATATCTGGACAACTTTTTTGAAACAGTTAACTGACAT
The DNA here is from genome assembly GCA_034376525.1 of Nicotiana benthamiana. Taxonomy (NCBI): domain Eukaryota; kingdom Viridiplantae; phylum Streptophyta; class Magnoliopsida; order Solanales; family Solanaceae; genus Nicotiana; species Nicotiana benthamiana. The sequence goes on along the minus strand of CM067333.1, from coordinate 27,634,870 downwards.
TGGATGAATACATAAAATTCAATTGTTCAATACATTTTAATATGACAGTTTGAATTCATTTTATTATAGCTTAATTAAAGAGTTCAATTCAGTTGAACTATAGCTCAAAATTGGAAATAAGAGGAAAATATAGTTGTTCACAAAGTAAAACAAGTTTTTGAGAAAGACTCACATTGTCATCTCATAACTTCCTGTCAATGGATAAAAAGTAAAACCAGTTTTTGGAATCAACTTGATCAACACCAAAATCCAATGGAATGTGGAGTATAGACTTGTTTTTCTTGTATTGGTCGTCGAGATTACCTCTACAAGTATGATATAAAACTCATTATGTACATACCTTAAAAAATGAAAACATAATACAATGAACAGGGGAAAACTCACTTCTGATCATGTCTTGCTAAAAGACCTTCACGAACCTACTTGTCAGATTCTTGAATGAGTAACATAGGATGTGGCCCTGTTATTGGATCTTCCTCAAAGGGGTGTGTTTTCTCAAAGATGGGTGTCAACTTTACGGAGGAACATGCTGTAAATTTAATTTGTGTTTATTGAGTACTATAAATGATTCAATCAGGATGAATGCTTAATATTACGTTTGTAAAATCACTTACCTCCTGAGTCGAAGTTAGACTGATAAGGCAAAGGGTTCCATCTACTTGGTCGCCTATTTCGTTGAGCTTGCACTGGTTTGGCTTTAACTTTTTTGCACTTGCGTGAACAACTATTCTAGTTTCTGGAATTTAACTGGGTAGAAACTTGTCGTCCAGTTCAAATTGAGAAACATAGAATTCATTAGGTACCTCCTATTGATTTGTGGTGGACAGTGCCTCTGGAGTAGTTTTCTGTTAGTTGTATGTATCATTGTTAGGATGGTAACTTAATGTTAGAAAAAAGAATTAATACATATAAGTTGCTAGCATACATTACAAAAAGGTACAAAAAAAGATATCAATGCAGAATAGATATAAATGATGTTGAAATGAAAGTGTAGATTAAATTTTGAATATAGCAATATATACCCAACATACATGTAAATACGACAAAATAAAGATACTATAGAAAAAACAGAACACACTATGAATACACTATACAAAGAGATACAAAAATCAAAGATAAAATAAATGCATACAACATAATACATGTAACACTCAGAGTATATATAAATGGAGTTGAATTGAAACTGCAGATTATTTTTGAATACAGAAGAATACACCCAAAATACATGTCAAATACAGCATAATAAAGCTACTGTAGAAGAAGCAACACACGCTATGAATACACTATACAAAGATGTACAAAAATACAAGAAGAAACATATGAATACAAAAGAATACATGCAACAATCAGAATAGATATAAATGCAGTTGAAATAAAATTGCAGATTAATGCAGAATACAGCAGAATACTCCCCAAATACATTTAAATATAGCAAAATAGAATGGCTAGATTAAAACATATATCAATATAGCTAAACACATATGTTCAATATCTTAACTTGGGGTATACCACATGATTATTTCCGACATCTGGGTCAATGCCAACATCATTTCTCATTGTGGGTTCAGTTTGTTAATTTTGTTGAAGATGGTCTGAAAGCATCTTGAAATTATCATTGATCAATGTCCTTAGAGACTTGAACTCTCCAAAAACCTTAACAAGACAAAATAGTTAGAAAAATACTAAAACACATAGCTATCAAACTTTATTGAAGATAATCGGTGGGTAAATACTCACGTATTCTTTGAATGAATTTAGCTCTTGACTCAAAGAAGATACTTCCTCATTTTGGCCTTTGGGGCGCTGATGGTCATGAACAAGTTTACGTGCAATGTCAGAAACACAAACAGGAGGAACTTTGGGTTGTTCCTTGAATTTCTTATGTGGCGGTGATGAAGATGGACCAACACTTTCAACATGCTTTTTCTTTGATTGAAGATTGGGTGTAGGAGAAAAGTCATCCATATCCTGTTTCGATTTTTCTGAATGCGTAGGAGTGGGTATTTTCTCAATATTGGGGCACACTTGAGGAATCTGAAGAACAGCAAGCTCTACATCTAGAGGAGTGATGTCCTTGAACACAAGCTGAGAACAAAAAATAAGATATCACTTACATATTACATATTAAAATATAACTGTATAATGCTGTATTCAAGTGTATCTAACTATGTTGTAGTTAGATGTATTAAGATGTATTAATATGTATGCAAGTATTCATGTATATAAGTTTTTGCATCCAATGTATATTACAGTAGGCTTCCACTCTAACTAAATGCAAACGTATGCAAATTATATATGTATTTGTGTTCAATTATGTTCAGAATAATGATAACATTTGTATATTACCGTGTTTTCGGTGTCATTGAACATGTCGTTCATTAATTAAGAAAATGTTGGCTGGCTTCCGGTGGTTCTCCGATTGATTATTCTGGGTACCACATCGTGGACTCGGAATGCAATTTTGGAATCAACAGAAGAACAGTACTCATAAAACCACACCTGCATAGCTAGGGGCATCCCAGCTATCCTGTAACACTTCTTCACATCATCCATATTATTGCTAATCGAGTTTATCAACAGCTCAAATGCTTTAATACCCCAATGATATTCAGAATACCGCCCACTCTCTACTAAGTCAAAATCTAGACTCGGTATTGTTTCATTATTCTTCTTAGATGAAAATATAAAGGTGTGGATGAAATACAACAACGATATCTTCAAAGATTCCTCATCATTGTCGGGGCCTCATACCTTGTTATTGAAGCATTAGCTCAAGTGTTTCTTCTTTACAATTTTAGCACTTCCAAAATAAGTCACAATAAGCTTGTTTGAAGGAGTTTCGTCAAACTCAAAATCTTGATCTTTACCGACACATTTGAGGCCAGTAACAAGAGCAAACTCCCTTAATGGGAAATGTAATATATTACCATTAACGTATACTACAAAAACATTGTTTGGAGTGCCATTTATCTGACGAGCCATGAAGCATCTAAAGAGTTACTGTTGAACATCAAATTGCTTCATTTGAAGAAATGAACCAAATCATGTATTCCGGAATTGTGGGTACTGATTGGGAGTAAGCTTTTCTCTTACGTGTGAGACTATATCAGTGTTGGTGTAACTACTGATATGGGGAGCTATTTAGGGTTGTTGTTTCACAAACAAATCAATTCCCTACAATGAACATTAAAAGATACATGTTAATACTTATGAATACATTGCAAAAACACATTTTAAGTTTTGTTAGAATACATATAAGACATGATACAGTTACAAGGATAAATACATGTCAGACAACTACAAACATATATGCTACTATATGATAAGATACTTTGTAACATACAGATATAATACAAAACATCATGGATGAATACAACTGAACACATATGAATTCATATGAATACATTTGAAGTCAAGCTGCAACTGAATTAGCGCAATATACATTAACAAACGCTAAATACACCAACATACATATGAGTACAACTAAATTACATTAAATAGAACTGCTAGAAACAACCAAATACACATGAATACATGTAAGAAATACAAAAAGGTACTTTTGAATACAACTGAATACATGTAAGAAATACTAGTTACCTTTTGATTTGTTGAACTTTTTTGCAGGTTTTTTCCTCTTTGCGCCAACTTGAATATTAGTTTCTTTTGAAGCTTCATCAACTTGAACTTCTTTCAACTTGTCAATTTGTATTTTACTTCTTCTTTCATCAACTTTGGATGTCGATACACCTGCAAAATATTTCTCGGCTTGAGTCAGTTGCAACGAGAAAGAGGGCCCATCAAAATTGAGAATTTTAGTGGGTATACCTCTGGTAGTCTGTGGATTGGGGTGGAATCCGACATTGTTCAAGCAAACTCAAAGAATCCTGGTGATGAACAATACAAATGGAAGATGTATCAGAAATTGTGTAAATTCGCTAAAAAAACTTAGAGAAACAAACTAATGAAAAAGCAATTTCGAATTCGTTGAATCACCTACGGGGAGAAGATTTCCAAAATAAAGATGTGAATCTCTAAATACGCTTGGACGTGAACTGAGAACACACTTCTCGGTCAAAAATACGACGAAGAACAGTGGAAGTTGAAACTGAAACCAGTTGGGAAGAAGACCGACGTGCTTTGAGATAATGGCAGAGAAGCGGAGACGGGTTTTTGAAAGTGTATGGAACGTGTGTTTGTGGGAGAAGAGGGAAAAATGTATTGAGGAAGAGAGAGAAAAGATGATAAGAGAACCTATACGCTAGTTAGGCGAGAGAAAATAAAAAAAAAAGAGAGAGAAATATTTTGTAGCATATAATAAGCCTTAATTTTAGGATGGAACTAAATTTAATTTTTTTGCTATAAACTAAAAAGGGTATTTATAGAATGTAATATTTTAAAAGGGTGTTAATAGAATATAAATAGGGTACTAACCTATTATATATGTGGTAAAATTTCCTTTTTTATGCACTTGTTAGGGTTAATAATTTGGACATGAAGTTGGATTTGACTTCCTATCACGACCATGTTACTCAAGACGTAAGGCCTCAAGATGTAACAATTTTAAGTGTTGTGGACTGCGCTGAAAATAATTATAGATTTTTTGGGGAAAAATATAATATTAGATACTAAAACGACATCATTTAAAAACATTATTTTAAAAGGTATTTTAGGAGCGAGGCACATCAAAAATCCCTAAGGCGATGGTGTGGGGTGAAAGTTTCAAGAGGCGTATGCCCAGCAATTCGGGGCGTAATTTCACATCCTTAGTATTAAACTAAGCACATTTGCGGCACTTGATAACTCGCTCACGATCTTGCACACTTCGTTCACGATCTTGCCATGCCAAGTCAGCCTTACTACACTCAAGATCGCTAAGAAATGATAGAACACATGAGAATTGCCAAAGGAAACTTTTGTATTAGAGAGAACTTGATTGTTTTGCTTGGTTGATGAATTACAGATGAATGCCCCCTATTTATACTAATCACCTAGGGGTTAGTATGTAAATAATAATTATCCTACAAGTCCTTCCATATTTACAAATAAGTCCTTTCTCTACAATATTCTACATAACTCGAATATTCTAAGGACTTTCCTAACAAATCTATAGAGTTTTAGGGACTTCCTAGGGAAACCTCTATATTTCTCTAGAACCTTCCTACAAGTGCATAAATATCTAGAATATTTCCAATGAAATTCTCCATAGTTCTAGAATATTCTACCAAGATCTATTCACTAACTTATGTAATCATTCCATATGGCAAAAATATATGCCAAGTGGCACCTACGTGTAATAATGATGTGGCGGGTCATGACACTTTCCCCCACCTAATTTTGTGCCACCCTCGGCACAAAGCATCACCACATATGCGCGCACGTCGCCTTGGTGTAGCCAGAGATCTTTGTCCATTAGCCATGATGCCCTATGAAGTGGTTCTCCTTCCCATTTCTCAAGGACTAGTCACGTTTCTTCTTATGCTGTTTGAACTTTGGATGGCTAGCAGTGATGGCCTCGGTCCTCCGCCCATCGGATGCCCCTCCTTGCTCTTGGCCTGAATCTTCCCATGACTCAACCAAGTCTAGCAGCTTCTCAAGCACCGGGTCCATGTTTCCACTCCCTATTTGGCTGCCCTCCATGGTAACAACCTTGCTGGAAAACTTGACCCCTCAGCTTGGTGCATCATCTGATCTAATAGCAGACCATCACTTTGTAACTTGCCATCCTTGAAGTTTCTCCTACGTCACCCTTATGTTCTTGAGCAAAGTTCCCTATCATTGCTGCAAGCTTCCCCAACTCTGGGCATTCGCTTTCCTGATGTGACCCTTTGCAGAAGTAGCACCCTCTCATATGCACTTACTCCCTACCATTTTCCAGCCCCTTGACGTTTCTCTTGGACCCCTATCCGTTATGGGATAGCCCCTTGCCATTATCCTTGTATACCTCATCTATGCATTTCCCGTTGTCCTCGTCATGATCTCCCTCATCCCTCTTGGCGTTGCCTTCTTTGGACTTGGTAGGCTCCATCTTGAAGTCAACAAGTGACTAGGCTACTCCGATGGCCCCATTCACGTTGACTATTTGATGTCTTCTTAACCTATGCTTTGCCAAATTTTTCAACACATCCATGAAGTAGAAGAGGAAATCTTCCTCGGACAATGAAGTTATTCGCAGCATTAAGGTAGTGAATTCGCGTACATACTCCCGAATTGTGGCCTCTATCGGAGCTCCCTTAGCTTCCGCCAGTTTTCCACCTCCCGTGCAGCCCGTGTACCACCATACTACTTTCGCTTAGGGACCATCAAGTTGATCCATTCTACAAGTACCAAGCCCTTGGTAATTCCGGCCATGGTTCCCGACAAAACTTCCTTCTAGCAATCTCTTGTATTCTTTCTAACATTCCTTAGTCATAACCTTTGCTCTAATACCACGTTGTCACGTCCTTAGTCTTAAACTAAGCGCACGCGTGGCACTTAACAACTCGCTCACGATCTTGCACACTTTGCTCACGTTCTTGCTATGCCAAGTCAGTCTTACTACACTCAAGATCACTAAGAAATATTAGAACACATGAGAATTGCCAAAGGAAACTTTTGTATTAGAGAGAACTTGATTGTTTTGCTTGGTTGATGAATTACAAATGATGCCCCTATTTATACTAATCACATAGGGGTTAGTATGTAAATAATAATTATTCTACAAATCCTTTCATATTTACAAATAAGTCCCTTCTCTACAATATTCTACATAACTAGAATATTCTAAGGACTTTCCTAACAGTCTATAGGGTTCTAGGGTCTTCCTAGGGAAACCTCTATATTTCTCTAGAACTTTCCTACAAGTGCATAAATATTCTAGAACATTTCCAAGGAAATTCTCCATAGTTCTAGAATATTCCACCAAGATCTATTCACTAACTTATGTAATCATTCCATATGGCAAAAATATATGCCAAGTGGCACCTACGTGGAATAATGATGTGGCGGGTCATGACAGTAAGCTCGGGCATTTGAGCTGCGTTTTATAGTGAGGCTAAGCCCTATAGATTTTTTCAAAATAAAACAAAATTTGCTGAATAAGGCTTTCATATAATACCCAAATTCTCAAAAGTCGGCTTACAATTACTCTAATGTTTTAAATAGGAACTGAAATACAAAATTTAAAAGTCAAGACCTTTTTTATTGATAGAAGCCTAATTTATGGCCTTTTTCAATTATTTATTATGTCCGCTAGTCTGCTACTATCTCCCAAAAGCAACGAATAGTTAAATTTTTTTTCAAATACAAAGAGAACTTCATTATCCTTTGTATCAGCAAGTTCATTGTTCAAGCCGGTTAGTCATTCTTTTTGTTCCTCCATACATAAAAATTTATTCTTCTCAACTCAAGTTACTTGTGCTTGTAAGTAGCGTATAATGGATTATTTTGGCTAATATTTTTGTGGGGTTGGAGCATATCTATATATATTTCACATATTTATAGTTTTCTTTAATTTTTATTCAACTTTACCTATTTATAAATTTTTATTTTAATTATCAACGTAGGTCTAAAAATGCCCTTCATCCACCTATTGGGCCAAATATGTCCTTCCGTTAATGTTTTCGGCTCAACAATAGCCTTTGTTAATTTTTGTGGCTCAAAAATGCCCTTTGAGTTAACGGATGGACAAGTGTCATCCTCTTGTTGGCTCATTCTAAATATTTATTAATTTATTAAAAAACTCATTATTCATACATGAAAAATAATTTTCTAAAGCAATTAAAAAGGGTTTTTTCCCAGTATTTACAAAAAAATAAAAAAAAAGTTAAAATATTTTTTTCTAAAATACTTACAAAAATTTATTTAAAAAATATGTATTTTTTTAAAAAACTGGAAAAAAATCCTTTTTTTCTTTAGTTTTTAGTAAAAAACTGGATTTTAAAAACATTTAAAAGAAAACTGTTATACACTTTTTTTTAAAACTGGATTTTTTGTAAAAACAGATTTTCTTAAAACTAGATTTTTTTTGTAAAATATGTTTTTTAGAAAACTGTATTTTTTTAAACTGGATTTTCTGAAAATCTGTTTTTAGAATTTGTTTTTTTAACTCGATTTTCTAAAAAAAACAGATTTTTAAATAATCCAGTTTTCTAAAAAACAGATTCTACAAAAAAAAAATACAGTTTTCTAAAAATCCAGTTTTTTGAATAAAATCGAATTTTAAAAAAAAAGTTTAGGAACAGTTTTTACTAAAAACTAAAGAAAAAAAGGATTTTTTCCAGTTTTTACAACAAAAAAAAATTTAATAAATTTTTGTATGTATTTTAGAAAAAAATATTTTAATTTTTTTTAAATACTGGGAAAAAATCCTTTTTTAATTGTTTTAGAAAATTATTTTTCATGGATGAATAATGAGTCTTTTTAATAAATTAAGAACTATTTAGAATGAGCCAACAAGAGGATGACACGTGTCCCTTCGTTAACGCAAATGGCATTTTTGAGCCACAAAATTAACAAAGACTATTGTTGAGCCGAAAACATTAACGGAAGGACATATTTGGCTCAATAGGTGGATGTAGGGTATTTTTAGACCTACGCTAATAGTTGAAGGACATTTTAGACCCTTCTCCCTTTTATAAAATACTAATAATTAAATACCCATGGGGCTTCGCCCCGTGCTTCGGGGCTTACGCCTCGTTGGGACATATGTAAAATATCCCGTCTTACGCCCACGCCTTTTGAAACATTGTTCAAAAGAACTTCATGTCATAATTAAAAGGTTCATTATTTTTAAATTTCTATTTTATACCTCAATAGGTTTCTAAATAAAATTAACATATATTCGCTAAAAATCTATGATTTTCAATGCTGATTTTGTGATTAAAGGATCGATGTCCATGGAGAAGTCTCACTTAGAATGGCATATAGATCCAAAAAAAATGATATTGTATAGTTGCTCTTAAAATATAGTCTATATATATATATATATATATATATATATATATATATATATATATATATATATATATATATATATATATATATATATATATATATATATATATATATATATATATATATATATATATATATATATTGTATGTTATATATAAATTTTATACTTTTTCGGCTATCGAATATATATAATTTTTGACGCGGGCTAAAAGTTATAATACCCGTTGTTCGATATTGTTAGACCTCTATGTCTTCTTATCTTACTCGGCCATATATATATTTTTTGGATCTCTCCAGATAACACTTATAATCATATACTAGTGAGGTGCAAAGGTACTCGATTTCCTTTAAATGAGGGAGATTCAAAGTCTTATTTTGAATTCAAGTATTTTCTCATGTAATAATATTATTTTTAGTATTTAAATGATTGTTGTATTTTTCTATGTCAATTGTTTTACAAGTTTTTTTGTCCTATATCCAAGTACTTTCCACAAATCCAATATGTTATTATTCCTTTATATAAATAGTTTACCAAATAAAAACTAGTTACAATTTTAAAAAAAAGTATTGGATCTATTTTATGCAATCAATTTTGTTAAACCGGTCTTATACTCCTCCACCTTCGAATGAATAGAAGCCAATTAAGAATAAAGAATAGATTTGGTATTTTGCCTTCAGCCTTTACGTTCTCGATAGACTTTTGCCCTCACTGTTCAACTGAAATTTCTGACTCGGGGTTATTTGGTACGAAGTATAAGAAGGTATATGAGTAATATAAAAATTTAATATCACCTTAATATTCTGTTTGGTAAGCAAACTAGGTATAAGTTATCCCGGTATTAACACCGATATAACTTATATACCTTACAGTGATAGAGTAACTAGCACTGGTATAACTTATACTACCTTCTTAGAGATTATACAATATTACAATTGTCATTCATAATACAACATACCAAACAATGAATAAACATTAATCCCAGCATAACTTGTACCGGCATAACCCCTATTCCAACCAAACGACCCCTAAGTCATCCTAGCTCATCAAAACAAAGCCTTGGTGTTTGGTTTGCAAGGGGAACTGGAGAGTGGAGCCTATCGGTCAATGTTATTGCAATTAGTACATCTTATATTCGACCAACTTACCAATATCGATCTTCCAACTCAATGTTTAAATTTCTAAATTGTAGCTCAAATAATTTGGTGAGACTGAAAATGAGCCCGCAAGAACCTACAGCTACTTGTCTTACCGCTATGTTCTCATCCCCAGCTGTAAAATAGCTTCCATTCATGTTTGATTTTAGTGGAGACAGACCATATTTATCAATTTAAGAAACAAAATTCCCATCAAACTTCAAATTAAGACGGGAAAAGTAAGTCTTATGACGGTTTAAGACAGATATGAGAGCATGTTGAATAGCATTGGAAAACTGAGTAACTTAACATGATAGTACAAGAGGAAAATAAATGTCTGTCCCTTGTATAGCAAAGCCCCAAAGGAAGAACAAAGGCAGCTGAAAGTGCCGACCAACAGTGAACCAATAGTTTCAGTGAAGTTGATCGATCAAGCACCCTCAAAATTGATATGTATCAAGATTTGGAGTCAATTCACTATCCTTCAGTTGGCTCTGCTTGAGATGAGTCTTCTGTCTTGTCGCCTTTTTTCCCTGCTCATGCAAGGTAAGATATCATCAGAATTCAAAAGATTACTGGTTGTTCTACAATTTCAATAATATGCTTGTTTCACAACTTAAGAGACGTTGAGATTCTGTTGCTGTATTTGCAAACGCATTTTGAATACCTTTCTTTTTCTTCCCACCGCCTTTCTTCTTGGTTTTAACGGGAAGGGCAAGCCAGGCTTTGATTTCGGGTTCATTCTCTATCGTCTTTGCAGTCTTCAGCTCCTGGAGAGCATGAGATGTAACCCTATCCGACCCATTCGGCATTAACAGCACTGTGAATTTAATGTGAGCAACCAAATCACCTGCACAGCAACCAACAACGATGATAAAAACAAACGAGGACACTACCTTAAATTCGAACTGTGTACAAAATGATGATGCTTCAGCATAGGAACGTATCATGAAAACAACACAGCTAAAATAGTACCAACCAGGTTTCTCATGTAGAACAGGATATGGCTGCAGAAGCTCATGGTTAACACACTCAACTAGGCCCAGACGAGCCCTCTTCTCTTCCAAATCCCTGTTCAAGTAAAATAAGAGTAACTAACCAGCATTTTCTGTGATAAGTGTAACCAGACATCATCATGATCATGAAACTTATACATTACTACAGCAGAATGGAAATTGGGAAAATCATTGGACCTTGCGGTAAATGGCATGATAGGGAACTTCTGACTGATTTCGCTGAAGATAAACCTTGATGCTTTCATCTTCAGGTTATAGCTCTTGTCCACGGCTCTCTTGTAGATAGTTGTTTGTTTCTCATCCAACAATTTTGGCTGCAAATTTTTAGAAGGCCGTGAAAGTAAACAACTGTGAGATTCATATGAAAAATCATCTTTTTAAAATAAAAAAAATCAGATGTAATGCATCACATGTCCATACCTTTCCTTCACCAGTGCTTGTCACAATATCAATTGAGTAAACCTCATTCTCCTCGAATTCTGCTTCATCTACTCTTGTTTCAGGATTGGTCACACTCAATACAACTTTGTTTCCATCAATAACAAATTGCTTCATTTGATGGCTCAAGACACCCTCAACAATCTTGCAGTCATAGGCAGCAGCAACTTTCTGAATAGCTTCTGTTACATCCGAGTTCTGCAATGTCCAAGGCACTTAGCAAAAAAACAATGCACGAGGAACCCAAACATTTATTGCTCTGAAGGATGGTTTGGAGCAGTAAAAGAACTATTGGATGGAAGATACTACTAGAAAAAAGGAAAATATAAGACGAAAAGCATAAAGCCATGTTCATGCATGAAGACTTTACTGACCTATATACAGCACCTATATCCTAAAAACCTACTCTAGCTCGTCAACATATTCGTAACATTCAAATGAGACCAAAGGAAGTCTTACCTCACAGTAGCCTGAGGATTAAAAACTAAATAGAAAAATACCTAATAAAATAAAAGTTTACTCTCATAAAACATAGTACTACCTTTATTCAACACAACCTAAAATGATCTACAAGTTGGGCATTAAAAAAAGTAAGAAGAGATCAGCTTTCCAACATCAAATTGAGATAAGTGGATCTCATGCAAGTCAGACTAGTAACTGAGGTACACATCAAGAACTAGAAACCATGTTACTGATCTTTTTGGACCCATGACATCTTCATGGTCATATTCAAATATCAAATCCACCTCCCTACTCCTTAGGGTTAAGAGAATGAAAGTTTAATCGTCATGAAAGAAAAAAAGCAGCAAAGTGTCTGGAAATGCATGACCACCAAACTGTATTATCTGAGGTTCCTCTCAACTGAAAAAATGAGGCATTAAAAAGTCCTTTGCTTCTTATAAAGACCCACCAAACTAAGGATGTAACATGTAGTCACACAAAAAAGGACTTGTAGTTACCAATTAAAAAAAAAAAGAGGACTTATAGTTTCTCTTCAAATAGGCAAAGGCAAGATGGTCACAATAGTTGAGCAAGATGCACTGAGCGTTCTTCAAGAAAGAGAAGTAAAGATTGAATAGAAACCATGTCCACCATCACCAGATCACCAGCGCCATATAGAAACTTGAATGACACTATCCACCAAGACAAATTGCTTGAGCAAACTGAAGCACTCGAAGAGCAATAGCCAATGGGAAACAAACAAAAAACTACAGGGAGTAGAAACAAGCTATACTGATCCGTTATCTCGAAATACACAATTTTCATTTTAAAAATTAACTTAAAGCTATTATATAGTAACAGAAAAGTAACTTGCAGGAAAAAAAGAAGAAGATAGTAACAGAAAACTAGTTAACTGGATTCGATACTGATATTGGTAGAGGATTTTGATTTGAAAATTGACCTAGAGAACATAACAAGGATGTAAAAGGAGCCTCTTCTTATCAATAGTGAAGAAAATAGAATCTTGCCAAAATCTTTTTTTTTTTCAGATTTTTGTCTTTTGAGCTTCTTTCACGCTGGGAGAATACCACTAGTTCAATCATTCTACAAACAGAATGATTACTATGAAAATCGGCTTCTGGGAACCATCTTGGGGCATTAATCTTACAGGTTGAGATATCCTTTTCAATGGCAATGGGTAAATGTCTGTACCTCCCCTTCGAACTGTGCAACACTTAGAAGAAATTATACTTTCAAGAAGATCAATGGTTGAGAATCTAGATATATGAATAAAGTAACCCTTCTCTAATAGGATAAGCTTTAAGACGAGGTTGTACTCAGAATGCAGCAACTAACAATTAAACCCATTGATACTCATGCAGGCTCCAATAACCATTACCTTCTTTCCTGGTCTCACAAGCCTCAAAGCAACTTCAGCAGCTGTATTAGCAGCTGCAATGACATCAGCAGCTCTACCGGTAACTGGTCCTTCATGAAGAACATGTGTATGTCCAACTACAGCAATAAATCCATCAATTTGACATCCCATATCACTGCAACAAAAAAGAACGACATGTTACTCATACAAATAGTTAACTCATCCACATTACAATCAAATAGTGCTAAAGCAACTCTTTTGTTTATTGAATAGTTAAGCCCTAAAGTCAGAATTTGACCTAGAGAAAATCCAACTTATTTATATGACTTAAAGTTCCTGCTGTCAGCACTCAAGGCCAGAATTCAAGGGCAGCTCATGCTGAAAGAAATTCTTCTTTTCCCCTAAACTAGCTCTCAAAGCCAAGATAAACAAGGAAATCAACTTAAAGTGATGTAAACTATTACTTACATCTTCAATATATCACCTTCTTCCAGTACTGTCTCATCGCTAGACAATGGAGAGAAATGACACACAGTGTTGTTAACTGAAATACACGTTGGAAATGCAACACCTCTCTCAATTTTCTTCTTCACATTCTTGTACATATTTCCACTTTGCCTGCACCGCGAAAGAGTCATCATTATTACTGAGATTCAAGGAAATTGAATGTGCTGAAAGCATAGAAAGCTCAAGAAGTGCATACTCTTTGATAAAGGCATCCCCTTTTTCACAAAGATCAACTATCTTTGCTTTTGGCTTGCATTCGGACAACACCAATTGCAAAGCCTCTGCACAAGTAAAACGAAAATAACAAAACTTAGTAGTTATACCATGACACTATAAGAAATGGGGGAATGGAGTATCTCTTTCTTTGACTTCAGCTTTTCAAATACTACAACAACAACTTCCATTCAGAGTGTGGTTGGCTATATAAATCCTCACTGTGCACGTTACTTCATTTAAATCATCTCATGCTTTTCAAAGACTCTTTAAACAAACATTCTAAACCTTTGTTATTTTCTGCACTTTTATGTGATTTCTACATATACTTTTGATAAAAGAAATTCTAAATAATAGATTTCTTTTCAAAATAAGAAGTTAAGGAAATTTATACTGGGTTGTGTAACAAAAATTAGATGGTTAGAACGCTGTACAAAGACAATCAGAGGGAGTAAACACCAATGGACTTTCAGCTATCAAATGACACAAAAGATTAAACTTTCAATCAGAAAATCAAAAGGGTTATCTCAAAAAGCATGTAAACATCAAATTAAACACTCAAAAAGTACAACAAAAATTAAATTAAAAAAATGGGGAGAAATTAAGGAGATTAACTGTTAACGATTTCAGCGGCGCTCTTGTACTTGGTGACGACCTCAGGACTGGTGAGATCCAATTCTCTCTCTTCTCTCTCGTCGTCAGACATAGTTACCAAACAGGTCTATAAATACAATTACAGAATTTCTGCTGAAAAAGGAATATGGAGAAAAACGAATTCAGAAGAGCAAATGAATGAATGAATGAAGAAATGAAAGGAAGGGGGGGATTAGAAGAAGAGGAAGCTTACCGAAGCGAAAATTGGGTTTTGCTGATGGAAAGGAAAGTGGGGGCAAGAAAGGGTTGAGCTAGGGTTTTGAGTGAGCAAAAGTGCCTCGTTTTGTTAAGGTGAAGTGATAAAAGGAGACATAGATGACAGCCTGGTGATTATGTGGCGTAGAGTGGGGTCCTTTTCTCTTTCCTAGTTGGCACTTATGCCTTGTTTGTGCAATGTTCATGTTTATATGTAATCAACTCCATCGTTGAACCATTAGAACCACTATTGAGAGTCACACTGTGACCTGGTCCAAATATAGTCAACTCCAACGCTATGTTAGCACATGAACATCCTCTCAAAAAAGCAACCAGATGAATCTTTTTCTTGTACGTTACATTTACAAAAAGCATAAATTCTAAGTTTTCCCAAAACCTACACCTTAGTCGATAAGGCGAAATATAGCCCACATTCATCAATTTCTTCACTGGAATTACCCCTGATATTTTCTTTTCTTAGTCATAAATAATCCACCAATGCACAGATAACCAGAAAATGCACAAGCAAATAATCACGCGATCTAATCGTAGACGGTATGCTCTCTTGCTTTGCTTTAAGCTACCATCACATAATGTAGAACCCAAAAAAATTCCTCCTTCTCAATTACCATGATGGCGCATCGTCAATTCGCTAAATTTCCCATGGTCCCTTGTTAAACTTTTCGTGAACATTACGAATTTATCAGCCATAGTCGCATATTCGACCTTCTTGTGCGTTATAAGTAGAACTCTTCATAGAAACTTCATCTAAATCATGCAACCGCTAACCTACTCACTGGAGATAACCCAACTATAGAATTCCATGCCGATGTTTTCCAACGACGCTGCACTAGGTACAACTAAGCCTTTGCGAAGACTATTTTTCTCGAGCCATCAGCATTAAAAATACCAATTCGATTCTGAATCCGCTACACATCGCCATCTTTGACAACTGCTTCTCAGGAACCATTTCGCAACACGAAGGCAAATCAAAAAAAGACCATAACACTGGAAATCCTTAATACGTTCAAACAAGGACGACGATGTCACATAACAATTAAGAATTCCACCACGCTCGAAATATCAAATCTTGTTACTCCATCAACCAAAGCTTGAACATCTATAGTCCGATTTTCTTTCCTTTGCTGAAATTACATGTCGAACTTATAAACCATGAACCGAGAAATCCTCCTTTCGGGTCATTTACTACCTCGACACATAAACAAGTGTCGTATCATTACACCAACATTGTGCGATAACAACGCATGAACATCATAATCATATTTGCATAACCTCAAAACCATAGGTGATACTGATACAGGGCATAATACGACAGAACCCCCTTCCACATGACGATGATAATAACTCGCTCAAGTACGTAGGGAAAAATATCTTGCACCACATCTGCAGTACCACTACAACTCCTCAATGCCCAATTGGTAGCAAGAGCTCTACGTCATATAAAATTGAGTAAGAAGGAAATAAAGGCATAAGCCTTAAAGCAATCAATCGCGCGATGAGGAATCAAAAAGAGAAGTGCTCCTAGTGTTTTAAAAGGCGGGGGCGTAAGGCGAGGCGTTTTGCATATGCCTCAGCGGGGCGTAAGCCCCATGGGTGTGTGTGTGTGTGTGTGTGTATATATATATATATATATATATATATATATATATATATATATATATATATATATATATATATATAGATATATATATATATATATATATATATAAATAAGTGAAATCTCATATTATCTAATGAAATTATAAATCCCAAATAAATAAGTGAAATTATATATAAATCCAATCAATACATATAAAAGCATGCATACATATAATATCATATTATATTTTGAAAGAGAGCAAGAGACGCACGAAACTTAAAAAACTAATTACAAATATATCTATAAACTAACGGTAAAATATAAAAAGAGAGGAAAGTAATGAGTTCAAAATAATAAAGTTTTTACATGGAGGAAGGAACAAACCTGTTGAATTTAACATACGGAGAAGAATGAAGTTTTCTGTTACAAAAAATAATAATAAATTATTGCTCATGATAGAGGCAGACTAGCGGAAATAATTAGGAAAGACTTCTTATTTAGGGCTTTTAGTAATATTAAAAAGTTTAGCGGCTCATGATAGAGGCAGACTAGCGGAAATAATTGGGAAAGACTTCTAATTTAGGGCTTTTAGTAATATTAAAAAGTTTACTTTTAAATTTAATATTTTTAATTCTTTTTTAAAAAGATGTCTTTTGGGCTTACGCCTCAACCAAAAAATTCGCTCGCGTGTACGCCTTACGGGAGTTTCGCCCCCCCCTCCCCTCCCCCACCCCACCCCACCATCGCCCGAAGGCATTTTTGGTACGCCTCACCCCAAGAATGCCTTTTAAAACACTAAGTGCTCCTAACATCCTTGTAGCCTCTCGAAGAGAAGTACAGACGTCTCTGTGCCGATCTGCAACTCTACTAGACTGGCTCATGACTCATGAGACCCAAGTAAACCTAGAGCTTTATACCATACTATCACAACTCAAAAGCCATTATTGGTCGTGATGGCGCACAACGCCGCTGTCAAGCAAGCCAACAGTGATTTATAAATTGAATTACTCATTTTATTACTTCCGAAATCATAATTTCTATTAATTAAATAGTATGAAATATAATTTACAAGGTGAAATGATAATAATTACGTGAACTAGCATACTAAACATCCATTAGAAAACCTTAAAACCTGGTGTCACAAGTTCAAGAGCATCTACTAAGAAGTACAATAATAATACAACATCTGTCTGAAATACAAGTAAGACAGGAGAATATAGATAACTCTAATGTAGACTATGTACGTTGCGGATCATAACATGGAATGCAGCTCACCGTAAAGTCCCCGCAATAGCCATGCCTTTGCGCCCAAAAGACCACCACACACACACACAAACACACACACACACACACACACACACACACACACACACACACACACACACACACACATATATATATATATATATATATATATATATATATATATATATATATATATATATATATATATATTTATATATATATACATACATACATACACAATACACGTGCACAATAAGTACAGCAAGTGTAGTATGAGTACGTAAATGCGTACCCAGTAAGTGTATATATATATACACACACACACACACATACACACAATACCCATGCACAATAAGTACAGCAAGTGTAATATGAGTATGTAAATCAATGCATACCCAGTAAGTATTTAGTCTAACCGCAGAGAAGCAGTGACGATGGGTCAACATCGACACTTAATAGTTGTCTAATAAATCAAGTACATAATGAAATTAACAAATATATGGTAGGGTAACAGTATAAATAAATTTAGGTATGTGGTACAGTCCTCCTCTGAACAATAAACTCAAGCTCTCAATGCCAGTTACTTCCTCAACTGGAGTATATATGAAAAGGACCTCTCCAGATAGGTCGTCGGAACTCAAATCAAGAAAATACACGGATACACTGATTTCTTATCAAATACTACACACGACGTTGCCGAGGCGAACGACCCGATCCAAAAGAGTATTTTACAGAAATATCGCTGCGAACGGCTCGATCCCATCATAATGTGTGCACCGCCGAGGGTCGAATGACACGAACCATATATACATTTATTACACTGCCGAGGGGAACGATCCATTCCCATGAGAATATGATACTTTAATGGGTCCTTGACCCCCTCATGAATATACGTGTGAGTTATGAAATTTAAAGAAGCTTTTTAATGAAAACGCACAATGCGAGAAAAATTCGTAAAGGAAGCACAATTATTCACGGTTTATCAAATAATGCATCACATCTCTACAATAGCTGGTCTATCGCCTAATCTTAAGTCGTAATGCAAAATAAAGGAATTAAACGAGCAAAGATAACTCAAATAGTACAATTATAGCATGATGTGAACCTAAGTCTACCCGGACATAATCAGGAACTCTAGAATATGCACACACAATCGTCACCTCATACGTGCGCAGCCCCCACAGTATGTAGCACATAAGAATATAACACTTACGGGGTAAATTTTCCCTCACAAGGTTAAATAGAAGACTTACCTCGCTCTGAAGTTTCATAATCGGCTCGAATGTCACTCTAACACCTCAAATCAATGTCGGTAGCTCCAAAACTAGTCGAATAAGGTGCAAATCAATCAAATATACTCTAATACTCATAATTAATCAATTTATAACAATTTCTAACTCCGTTTGAAAAGTCAATAAAGTCAACCATCGGGACCACGTGCTCGGATTCCAAATTTTTTTTATAACCTTTACCCATAACACCACAAACTCAAATATATTATTTATTCATAATCCATGTCCAATTTTGTGGAAAAGGTCCAAAAATATCAATTTCTAGACTTTTATTTAATATCTCAAAATTTTCTACTAAATCTAACAAATTTCCATGTTAAAATCTATATATAATCCAAATATTTAACCCAAATATAATCCAAAATATCTAAATTCGACAACCTAAGTAAAAAATGAAAGAAGAAGAGCCAAATCCCGTTCTTAAAAACAACTCTACCTACCGATATTTTCGCACATGTGGAATAGTAGCCGCACTTGTGGCGTCGCTTGAGCAACCAAAACTCCACTTCTGCAGAGAAGCACTGGAGCCCGCCTTCACACATGCGGAATCAGCCCCGCTTCTGCAACAAGCTCTCTCACTTTTGCGCTCCTCTCCGTTTCTACGTTCCAAGAACCCGCACCTTGCCATCGTAGGTGTGGTCCAAACATCGCTTCTGCAAATCTTCCCCATGCACACGTATCCCGCTTCTGCGCTGAGCAGTCCGCTTCAGTGGCTCCGCACATGCACCCAATTTTTCGCATGTGCAGTTCCGCGTATATCTTAAATCATGTTTTTCACAAGTTCAGTATGCTGGAGGGTGACGAAGGAACACTAGTTATGTTGGCTCTAAGTCCGCATTCTTCCTAGAAACTGAATCAATGTCAAAGAAACCGAGCGAGGGCCTTCTCTATGCATTCATGTGCAGTTAGGGAAGTCGAACGAGTAGTTAGCCAAAACCAGCATTTCCTCACTTTTAAATTTCGATCCGTCGTCAATCCGTTTCAGAAACGAGGGCCCCGGTACCCCATCCAAATATACCAACATATCACAAAATACAATAAGAACTTATTCGAAGGCTCAAATCACGCCAAACAACAACAAAATTACAAATCAACGACCCAAACCTTTCTTTCAATTTTCCAACTTTCACATTTCGCTGAACGCAACTGAATTACGCTTAAACATCCGAGAATAACGCTAAAATTTGCGTACAAGTCATAATTTACGATAAAACCCTATTCCGAGGCTCAAAACTTCAAATGGATATCGATAACACCAAAATTTATTTCAAATAAATGCTAACCTTCCATAATTGACGCTGAAATGCTCCCGAACCATCCTATACTTAACCTGAACATAGGCCCAAGTCTAACATTACCATAAGAACCTATTAGAACCTTCAAATACTATTTTCGATATCATTTACTCAAAAGTCAAACCCTAGTTAACTCTTCCAACTTAAAGCTTTGGAATTTAGAACTTCCCTTTCGAAATCACTCCGAACTTCCTGAAATTCAATTCCGACTACAGTACAAGTCAAAAAAACATGAAGTGAAGCTACTCGAGGCCTCAAACCACTAGATGACGTGCTAGATCTCCAAACGACCAGTTGGGTCATTACATTGATCACTTGAAACTGAAGCTTGTAGAGAATTTTTTGACTTTTGATCCACAAGCTCTTTCTTATTTTTGCTATGCCTTCTGGAGTCTTTTTTTGAGTTATAAAGACCCCCTATTTATGGTTATGAAAGAGAAGAGTTATAATGAGAACAAAATCTTTTCGACCAATCAGATTGATGCGTGACAAGGCCACATTTGATTGTCCATGAGCATATTAATTTGAAGATTTAGATTACGTTTAGAAATACTTCGCAACTTGAGTACTTGCTCAGTTTTAAAGAGTTTTGCAACTTGAAGAATTGCTCAATATTGAGCAGGTTTGCAACTTGAAGTTCGGCTCGAATTTGAAGATCTTTGTGGCTTGAAGTATTTTTCGACTTTGAAAAGCGTTCGACTTGAGTCTTTGCTCGAATTTTGAAAAGCTTTGCAACTTGAACACTGTGCTCAAATTTGAAGAGTATTATAACTTGAAGACTTTTACCAAATTCGAAGAGCTTTATGTCTTGAAGATTTAGTCCAACTTTGGAGATATTTGTGACATACAATATGTGCTCGTGTATTAGGAAGCATTATAACTTGCAGTTTAGGCTCGTGTATTTAGGAACAACATTATAACTTACAGTTTATGCTCGTACATTAAGGAGCATAGTAACATTCATAGACTCTTCTATTTCATTCTTATATAAAAACCTTATCCCATCCCCACCTATTTGTTCTTCTTATCTTCTTCTTTTTCTTCTTCTTCATCATAAGTCTCAAAGACAGGTAGCCCCTGGTATCCACTTGTTTCCATACTTAGTTCCATATCATGAGCACGCTTTGCTATTTCTTCAAATATTTTTTGCTTTATGCCCTTGTATATCCCAATGAATGCCTTGAATGCCTAGAAGGTTAGCTAAGGAAATCTTTACGGTTGAGGCTTAAGCTCCTTCAACGGTTGATGAAGTTAATATTTGTCTCATACTTTTGTCAATGAGCATTTGTAAGTTCGATCTAGCTTATAATGTGTCTTGTGCTATAGAAACATTGAGAAACTCTTGCTCAAACTGCTTCCAACTATCGATGGTGCCAGATTCAAGATCTGTTACCAATCGAATACGTTAACTTTGAGAGATGGAACAAACTATTTGACAAGATAATCACCATGCATTCCAACATTGTTGCAAGTTTCAACAAAGTGCGCTACATGTTGTTCCAGATTTCCCTTTATCGTCAAATTGTTGCAACTTAGGAGGTTGATAACCAACATACATATTCAAGTAATCACTTCTTTGTGTATACGACTTTACATATGTGAGAGATAATTTGGAAAATGACTCATGCTTATATTTGATAGCCTCCATGATGAACTCCTTCAAATTCTCAACGTAAATCAGCCTTTTAGTGGAGACTTGGATCTCCTTGGTTGTTGTTCCTTTCTTCTCGGATGAGTCTCCTTTCTCTCGTGACATTCGAAAATTTCAAGGTATTAGTGTGGATTCTCCTTCTACTATGCTATCCAACTTATTTTTTAACTTAAAAAATTTAGCATTTTGATCTTGCACGCGCTTTGACAAGCCATTGCTTTCGTCAAATTTACAAGTTGTTATTCTATGGCAGAAGCTTCAATAACCATTGCTTGCATGATCGCCGTAGAGGATGAAGAATAATATGGATCATTACTGGGATAGATCTTAGAGGCCGCATTAATAGATACTAGAGTATATCCAACACGCAAATCACCATCATCGACTTGCACGAAAGATTTCTTGGACTTAGATAAACTAAGTTTGGCAAGAACCTTTTTGATCCTTTTAGCGACGTCGTTCCCTTTTTTGGGTCGTTCTTGAGGAGGATCTTGCTCCGTTTAAGGATGAAGATCCAAAAATATGGGTTGATGCAGATGATATTTGGAGTGTTTGTTGTCCTAAAAAGCTTGCTTTACTCTTTGTAACTGGCTCAAAGCTTCCAAAGGTAACATCGAGTATGCTTTCTACATTAGCATAAAACTTGAAATTAGCAGCCTTAGTGGAAGTTGATCTGGAGTTGATTTTATGTGGATCCATTTCGATGTTATTGAACTCTACTGATTGAAAAAATTGAGATGAGAGGTAGTGACTATCCCACTGGACGTGCCGGAATGTGTAGACAGTAAATTTGCTTCAAGAAAATAAAAGTAAGACCGAGAAGTATTGCAACAATTGTAGTATTTGATAAAGTAATATGAGTGTAAAATCTATATCAATCCTCTTATTCTTATTTTCTAATATAAATTCAAGGGTTTTTGAGTTTGATCTTGAATTTATACTTGTTTCCACGAAAGATGATCTTAAATTCAACTAGCACAAATTTTGATTTGAACTTGTACTTTTTTAACCTTGATTTGTTCTGCATTCTTGAGATTGAATTTCATTTCTTGGACTTGATCATGATTACTTGAAACTTGAAGCTTGTAGAGAAATTTGCGGTGTTTGATCCATGCGCTCTCTCTTGCTTTTTGTTATGACTTCTAGTGTTTTTCTTGAGTTATGAAGACTCATATTTATAGTTGTGGAAGAAAATTTTGATGAGAACTCTTTTCGACCAATCAGATTGAAACGTGACAGGACTACATTTGATTGTCCAGAATATGTCACTTGCACATGTCCGCAGTTTTATTCGCTTTTTAATTTGACTTGGTATGCCTTATTATTTTAACACGTGGCATGATCTTATTGGCTCTTCCATTTGACTTGCCGTGCCACGTTATTTGACACATGGCACCAAAGCGGGCTTATAGGAAGATGACGTCTTGGGCTTAATGAAGCAGGCTCATCATCTGTAGCCCAACTAAATGGGTTAGCCCAATGGATTAACACTTATATATTTAAGAAATTTTTACATTCCTACGCCACATAGGAAGCCTTATTACCCTCAATGTTTAAGGTTTGACTTAATTGCACTTAGTATACCAAATTATTAATTATATACCATAATTAATTTAGGGTATAATTAATTGTTTATTTTTTACTCCTTAATTAAAGGAATATGCATGTTTCCCCATTTTACCCCAGTTGAAGTTCATCAATGTAGAACAACAAAGTTCATCAAAATTGAAGTCAAATATTCAAAGTTCTTACACACATTTACCTCCAGCTTCAAATTTTCTCAATGAAAAATAACAAACCTTCAAACAGACAACAGAGTAGCAATTCCACCATTGACAGCCATTAAAAAGCTTTGAAGCTTTGAATTTAAATTTGGGTTTTTATAAATTATTATTTATTTTAATTGGGTGTTGTTGTAAATAATTGAAAATATATTTTGGAGTTTATATCTCAATTTTGAGGGGTTTTGGTTAAGATTTAGACTTGGTTTTGGCTGAATTTCTGATTGAAACTCGAAAAAGAAGAAGAAGACATGATATACATTATATTGCAGCAATTGTAGATAAATTGTAGAAAAGTTATAAATAAATAAACTGTTTTTTGCAGAAGATTTTGTAGAAGTTTTATTCGTTTTGGATTTGTGAAAACAGAAAATAATGCATCTACAATCAGAATACAAATAATATATAATTTATCTACAAATATCTACAAACCAGATACATTGAATTTTAATATCCCAATTTTCATTCCAATTGTAGCATAATTGGCATTTTCGATATAATTACATTTTTTGCAGAAGATTTGTAGAAATTTTAGTCATTTTTGATTTGTGAAAACAAAAAATAAAGCACCTACAATTAAAACAGAAATAATCTATAATTTATCTATAAAATATCTACAACTGGGTACATTTAATTTTTATATCCCAATTCCCATCCAATTGTAGTATAATTGTGATTTTTGACATAATTATATTTTTAAGAAGATTTGTAGAAGTTATAGCCATTTTTTATTTGTGAAAATGAAAAATAAAGCATCTACAATCAGAATACAAATAATATTCTTATTGTTCTTCTTCTCCTCCTTCTTCTCCTCCTCCTCCTCATTCTCCTCTTCATCATTCTCCTCCTCCTCCTCTTCCTCCTCCTCCTCCTCCTCCTCCTCCTCCTCCTCCTCCTCCTCCTCCTCCTCCTCCTCCTTCTTCTTCTTCTTCTTCTTCTTCTTCTGCTCCTCCTCCTCCTCCTCCTTCTTCTACTCCTTCTCCTCCTCCTTCTTCTCCTTCTGCTTCTCTTTCTTCTCCTGCTTCTTCTTCTTCTTCTCCTTCTCCTCCTTCTGCTTTCTCCCTCTCCTCCTCCTTCTTCTTCTTCTCCCTCTCCTTATCCTTCTCCTTATCCTTCTCCTTCTCCTTCTCCTTCTCCTTCTCCTTCTCCTTCTCCTTCTCCTTCTTCTTCTTCTTCTTCTTCTTCTTCTCCTTCTCCTGCTTCTCCTTTTTCTCCTTCTGCTTCTTCTTCTTTTTCTTCTCCTTCTTCTCCGTCTCCTTCTCCTTCTTCTCCTTCTCCTTATCCTTCTTCTCCTTCTCATTCTCCTTCATCTACTTCTCCTTCTCATTCTCCTTCTCCTTCTCTTTCTCCTCCTTCTCCTTCTCCTCCTTCTTCTTCTTCTCCTTCTCCTTTTTCTTCTCCTTCTTCTTCTCTTCTTCTCCTCCTCCTCCTCCTCCTTCTACTTCTTCTACTTCTTTTTCTTCTTTTTCTTCTTCTTCTTCTTCTTCTTCTTCTTCTTCTTCTTCTTCTTCTTCTTCTTCTTCTTCTTCTTCTTCTTCTTCTTCTTCTCTTCCCCCTCCCCCTCATCCTCCTCCTCCTCCTCCTCCTCCTCCTCCCCCTCCTTCTTCTTCTTCTTCTTCTTCTTCTCCTCGTCCTTCTTCTTTCCTTCTCCTCCCCCTCCTTATGCTCCACCTCCTTCTCTTCCTCCTCCTTCTTCTTCTCCTCCTTCTCCTTCTTCTCCTTTTCCTTCTCCTTCTTCTCCTTTTCCTTCTTCTACTTCTTCTCCTTCTCCTTCTCCTTCTTCTCCTGCTCCTTCTCCTGATCCTCCTCCTGATCCTCCTCCTGCTCCTCCTCCTGTTCCTTCTCCTGCTCCTGCTCGTGCTCTTGCTCCTCCTCCCCGTCCTTCTTATTCTTCTTCTTCAAGTATCAATCTGAAATTTAATCAAAACCAAGTCTAATCTTCACAAAAAAAACCTTCAAAATTGAGATATAAACTCCAAACTATATCCCCCATTATTTTTAACAACACACAATCCAAACAAAAAATGATTTTGAAAACTCAAATTTGAATTCAAAGCTTTTAAGCTTTTAATGTCTATCAATGGTGGAAAATATTTGGAAGAATATTTACTTCCATAATTGTAGCGCGCTTAAATAGGAATATCTGGAAGAATATAATTTGATCTAATTTACGCCAAATCTTTTTAGAATATTCTGTTCCTCAGTGTTAGCTCGACAAATTAGGAAGATTCAGCTCCTATTAATTAGTATTTAATGTTTGGTATAATAATTGTAGAAAAAATATGGACAGGACGGGTAAATTAGAAACTATACACATTTTTAATAATAAGGTTTCATATATGGTATAAGAAAGAGAAAATCTCTTTATTATATATATATATATATATATATATATAGGACTTATATAATTGATCCAATTATATTAGTCCATACTATTTATTTGGACTAATATATTTAAAATAAAATCCAAATTATTTTATGACTTTAATTTTCAAAAAATTTATATGCCTACAAATATATATTATTGTATCTATATGGTATAAGTGTGTATAAAAAATGATTATATATGTCTACAGAGAAAACTACCTTTTATCCACCATTACATCTCAATTTCAACACTAAGAAGAGATACGAAAAAATTCATAATAAAATCGATGTCAAAAAATTCTTCTGTGACACATGTATCAAACACGTATCACGCATGTATCTCACACAGAGATATACATAGATATACATATGATACAAAATCGATACAAATATGATACATATGTGATACACGTATAATTTTTTTTAAATTTTCAGTTTTTACTTCGAATTTCAATTCAAACCACCTCAAAACTTCACCAAATCATCCCAAAACTGAGATTCAAGCTCCTTAAGATATACTCAATCTATTTTAATTGCATCCACACAAAATAAAGTAAAAATTTAATATTTTTTTGCTACAAATAGTTAATTGGTCATTTTGGCTAATATTAGTAATATTTTATCAATTGGCTAATTTTTATAATGAACTACTTTTAAATGATAATTTCCCAAGATTCTTTCATGTTTTGTACAAGCTGAGTCAAATCGGATTAACAGCCAAAATATTGGCTCAATTTGAATGAAATATTGGGCCAACCAATAAAAAGTATATTTTTTTCTAAATAAATAGGACGAAGCTTCATCTTAAAGGACACAAAAAGTCGAATTAGGCACCCCGTTATAACTTATAAACTTTGCTACTCTTTGTCGTCTCTTCGTTTATATACGAATCTAACTTCATAAAAAGTGCCTAAAAAAGAGATAACTTAATTAACAAAACTACTCACATGACCTGTGCGTTTTACAATTATTGTTATCGTTGAATCATGATTACTTAATATGCCAAATTACATCAGGACCTTATTAACTACTTAGATATCCAGCCTAAATATTTAGCTAGTGTTTGATCATAGATTTCAAATGTATTATGAAAATTTTGATTTGGGTAAAGTTTGGTTTGAAGATGAAAATATGTTTGGACATATGTTTTTAAAATATACTTTTCAACTTTATTTTGAAAAAACATGTATATAATTCCTAAGTTTTGGGATTTTGGTCCAAAATCAGCAATTGGGATGATTTTGGAATTTGGGGTTTGAGATTTGGAATTTTTGCCAAAATATGGAAAAAACTTATGGCAATTATGAATTTTAAAAATAAATTTTAAATTTATTTTGGAAAAACTCATAGCCAAACGGGAACTTAGTATTGTCTGAAAAGGGAAGTCCAAATTCACCTACTAGGACTCCCAAAGTTGAAGTTTGATAGTGGACTGCATTTGGACATCTTCACTCCATTACAAGACCTAAATTACCTACCAAATTTTTTTCTTATGCTATAACCACTTGTTTGATAAAAAATAATTCTGCAATTATTAACTTTTTTTTATTTTTCTTTTACTTTCATTTTAACTCATTGCTTTGGTCTATTATGTAATGCAATGGTGCACCAGTTGAACATCATAATGAGTCAAAGCAACAACAAAATCGGCTGCATCGTCAATTTTGTTGAAATAACTCAGCTAGTAACATATTTGAAAAACAACGAATGTTGAAATAATTGGGGGGGGGGGGGGGGAGAGGGGGGAGGGGAGGGACTAATGATTAATGAATATGTTAAGCAAGTGAAAAATGATGTACCAGAATTGAAAGACAAGAAACTCTTACATACAATGCAAAATACCAAGATAAAAAGATCAAAAGATGTACATATCAGAGGTAAAATAAATACTATTGTCTAATGAGCAAATGGATAAAAGAGGTTTTGCCCATAAAAAATCTGAGAAATATTCAATTTCCTGTAAGCTGTTGTCATCTTCCTAACCTAAATAGGGGAACTCCGTCAACAAAATCTTCCCAGTTGAACTATCATCACACTTATATCATCAATACAACCTCGCGAAACAGAGAGGTCAACTAGCTTTCTACAGGCTGACAATGAATGTTGCGTAGTGCACAAAGGCCGAACAGTATATACTGCTTCCTGATTGCTAATCTTATCCCATAAACCATCAGATGCAAGGATTACGAACTCTAGTTCAGGATTAAGTTCAAGAATCCTAGTCTCTGGTTCTGCTATAATCCATTGTTTGAGACACTGATCTCCAATACTTCTTGATACAGCAAGACATCCCTGAATTCTCCAAATGCCGCGACAACAATCTACATAGCCACCCTGCACAACACAAAGCACAAAAAATCAGCCAATATTCATAGTCAATCAAAGATTTTAAGTTCAATACCGTGACAGTGTAAAAAATATTTATAAACGCTGCTTACCAAAGCTTTTGTAACTAAATTAGGTCATTTAAAAGGTAATTACAGGTAACTAAATTCGTCAAGCTGCTTACCAAAGCTTCAATTCTATCCTTCTCATCTTTTCTTGAAGGCCTATGATCAGAAGTCAATGCCTCAGCAACCCCTCCTCTGCTCACAACAGCACGACAATCCCCGGCATTTGAAATTACTAAATTGCCATTTCGGATCAATGCAGTTACGCAGCACGATCCACCTCGAAATTGTTGGTTTAGAAATTCAGAATCTGTTTTCATATAACCGTTTTTCACCGCCTCTTTGATTTCATCATCCGTTGTTGTATTTCCTAGTTCGTTTATAATGTTGTTGTTCAAATTCTCGGCTGCATACTCTGCTGCTTTTGCTCCTCCATGTCCGTCAAATATACCAAAAACGCCATGTTTTGAATCTGTGTGAAGATTGACCGTTGCCGAGTAACGATCCTCCATTGCACTTTTCCTTCCCCTTTTACAGCAAACAGAATATCCATCGCCCTCAGCCTCAACCAAATCTGCCACTGCAGCTGGAGTCGCCGGAATATTTTCGAAACTCATAGAAAAAGCAGGAACATCCAACCTAGACGGTCTCTTCCTCTTCAAAATCGTAGGAGAAGTAGAATCGGACGAAGCTCTAATAAGGGAACTAGGTAAAGGCTTCTGAAGACGAAGAATCCGTAACGGCGATGACGGAGAAGAAGAAGCGGGTACTGGAACTCTAGATGGCGAGAACACCGGCGAGTTTGAAATAGCAACCGTGCAAGACATATTTGAGCGGCTGTTCTCTTTCGTTAATGTTCGAATTGTTTTCTCAGTTTTGTTGTGGAGATTGTGAAAGAGGAAAAGAGAGGTATTTATATGTGGAGATGATAACTTGGCAGAGTGGCAAGTCAAAAGTATTGATGGCCAGACCAGAGTGGAAGTTTGGCACAAAAGTCCATCCCGTGTTTTAAGAGCCGCGATTTTATTATGCTTTTGACCACTCCTTTTGTGCACAGGCTTTCCTTGTTTATTGTCAATTTTGCCCCCGGAAAAGATACTTAATTCATACGACAAAAGTTACTTTAACGAAAACTATGAGCCTGGATTATTATTAATGTAGTTATTGAACATATAGTAGAAAAAATGCTGGAACGCTCTCGGCGCACATTAGCAGCTCAATAGAACAGTTCCAAATCCGGCGCACAATAGCACGGTCGCCGAAAATGGCCAGAAAGAGAAGAAATGGTGCTCCTACGACTACTGCTGTTCCTCCCAAGCTTGTTACACCTGCGCATGGCGTTACTACTACTCTCGAACCCTTAACATTTGGTAACTCTCTTCCTCAAAAGTACCAATCGAAGGAAAATTCACATGCAGAAGCAGTTAAGGATAGATCGAAAGGAAATGAAGTGACGATTGAAACAACTGCAAGGAGATTGCAATTTTCAGCAGTAATGGAACCAGAATTACCATTACCAGTACCTGTTGAAGATATTGAACCAGAAAAGTCAAAATCAACAGTTGCAGAGGTGGTCAGAGGCAACAGAGACATGCAGATGGGTAAGACTCTATCCTTTGTTCCTCCTACTATGCGAGATGGGAAAAAAGTTGTGCAGATCTGAGAAGAAGATTTGGAACCACAGTTAGAGTATTGGCAAAATGCTTTGAATGGGTTTGTAATTGGAGATCGACCTAATGAACAAAACATGGAAAATTTTGTTATGCATGTTTGGAATTTTGTTTCCAAACCTCACGTACTTGTTCATGCTGAAGGGTATTGTATATTCAGATTTAATAGTGTTGAAGATAGAGATGCAGTCATGCAATCTGGTCCCTATACTTTTAGGAGTAGGCCTATGGTGTTAAGGCCATGGGAAGTGGATTCCAGTTTTCAGGCTAGTATTCTTAGCACAATTCCTATATGGATTCGATTCCCAATCGCACTTGAGTAAGTTGGCAAGTGCGATTGGGAAGCCATTGTATACTGATAAGTATACTGCTCATTATGATAAAATCTCATTTGCTAGAATACTTGTTGAAGTTGATGCTGCTTATGGTCTTCCTGATGAATTGGAAATTGAAACTCCTTATGGTCCTAAGGTTCAAACTGTTGAGTATGATTGGAAACCTACTTTTTGTAACCATTGCCTCAAGTTTGGTCATGAGGAAATTGAGTGTTGGTACTCTACTGATAACTCAAACAAGCAAAAGGAGGAACATGGGGACATAAGGAACTTGAATGATAGAGATAAAAAGCAAGGAAAACAGAAAAGGAAGGAATGGATTGTAAAGAAGAATGTACCAAACGAAGAAGTTCAACAATCATCAGCCCATGAAGTGCAGATTAATCAGGAGCTAAATGTACCAAAGGAGAGGCAAGGTACTATGCAGCAGGGGCAAGACAATGTGCAGCAACATGAACAACAGATAGCAGAAGAGCAATTGATTGAAGTTAATATGGCCATCACTAACAATGGTGAGCAGGTGGATGGCACAGGTGATAGAGGGAAAGCAGTCATGGAAGTGAAGAGTGGAGGGCAACAGTTTGATCCGGGACCCTCTTACAGCTTAACAAATGATGTTTCATGATTGTAGTCACTTGGAACATTAGGGGACTTAATCAGTCCCCAAAACAAAAGGAGTTGAAACAATTCCTTACTGATAATAAAGTAGATGTAATTGGTATTCTTGAAACTAGAGTTAAGGAGCATAAATCTAAGAAAATCTTTGACAGAATTGCAAAGGGTTGGTTGTGGCAGTGCAACTATGCAAGGGCTGTTAATGGGAGAATATGGCTCTTATGGAAGGCTCATATACAGATTCATATAGCAACTTTATCTGACCAGTTTATACATTGTCTAATTGAGGATACAAGGAGTCTAGTCAGATTTCAGTTCACTGTTATTTATGCACACAATACTGCAGTACTTAGGGAACAATTGTGGAGAGACCTCAAATCAATTCCTATAAATCAGCAAGATGCATGGCTTATAAGTGGTGATTTCAACTGTGTTCTGAGCTCTGAAGACAGGATTGGATCTCCAGTTACTGAGGCTGAAGTAAGGGACATCAAAGGCACAGTTGATGACTTGCAGCTGACTGCTGTAAGAGCAACAGGGTGGCACTATACTTGGACAAATAAGCAAGATTCTGATTCTAGAGTTTATAGCAAAATAGACTGGGCTTTTGGTAACTATCAATGGTTACAGCAGTTTGGACATTTGGAAGCAGATTACATGAATCCATTGGTATCAGATCATTCTCCTATTTTAGTTAAGTTTGGTGTGTATAAGCCATTACATCCTAAACCTTTCAGGCTTTACAACAATGTAATGGAGCATGAGCAGCTTCATGATATAATTGAGCAAGTATGGGATAAGGTATATTATGGTTCACACATGCAGCAGATCTGGAGCAAACTGAAGGCAGTAAAGCAGAATCTAAAAGGGTTAAATGAACACTTAGCCAAATACAAGCAGCAGATTATTCTGACAAGGGAAAGACTTGACATTCTACAATTTCAAATGCAGAATAACTGTCTTTCACAGGAGCTGATAGATGAAGAAAGATGCTTACTTGAAGAACTTGAAAAGTGGAATAATGTGGAGGAGCAAGTAATGAGGCAGAAGTCCAAAGCTACATGGATTGAATGTGGAGATGCAAATACCAAGTATTTTCATGCACAATGGAGGATCAGAATAGGCCAGAATAATATTACTTCCATCTATACTGATACAGGTATCAAGTTAACTGAGCCTATTGCAGTGGAGCAGGAGTTCTTAAAGGTCTTCCAATCACTAATGGGGGAATCTGCTTCTGAACTTCCCTGTGTGGACACTAGTATAATGAAAGGAGGAAGATGTCTCAAAATTGAACAGCAACAAGATCTTATTAAACCAGTCACCTTGGAGGAAATAAATGCAGCTGTAACTGAAATGCCTAGGGATAAGGCACCTGGAGTTGATGGTTTTCCCATTGAGTTCTTTACTAAGAGCTGGAATATAGTACAGTATGATGTGTTAGCTGCTACTAAAGAATTTTTTGAGACAAGCAGTATGCCTCACATGATTAATACTACTGCAATAGCACTGGTGCCAAAGGTAAAAACTCCTACTACTGTGAAAGATTATAGGCTAATTGCATGTTGTACTACACTTTATAAAATCATTTCCAAAGTTATTACAAGAAGGATGAAGGGAGTAATTGGAGAGTTGATTGGCCCTGCTCAATCTGCATTCATTGAAGGAAGAAGTATCATGGATAATATTCTGCTAAGCCATGAAATATTCAAAGGATACTCTAGGAAAGGGGTTTCACCTAGATGTGTTCTAAAAGTGGATCTCAGGAAGGCATATGATACTTTAGAGTGGAGCTTCTTGAAGCAAGTTCTTATTGCATTGGGATTTCCTGCTAAGTTCACTGGCGGGATAATGGCTTGTATTTCTTCTGCCTCATACTCTCTAGTAATGAATGGAGGTCTTACTAAATCATTCAATGCTAAGAGAGGTATAAGGCAAGGGTGTCCCCTTATCTATTTGTTTTGGCCATGGAGTACTTAAACAGATTGCTGCAGCAACTTCATAAGGATGGAAACTTCAATTTCCATCCTAGATGCAGGAAACTTAATATTTCACATGTATGCTTTGCTGATGACCTATTAATGTTCTGTAGGGCTGACATGGTTTCTCTTCAGATACTACACAGCACTTTTCTTATATTTTCAGCTGCTTCTGGGCTTCAGGCAAATGTAAGCAAGAGTGCAATCTATTTAGCTGGAGTTTCACTGGACACTAGAGAGGAGATTATTGATGCTTTAGGCTTTATTGAAGGTCATATTCCCTTCAGATATCTTGGAGTTCCTCTGGACTCTAAGAAATTAGCTATACATCATTACTTGCCACTCATTGAAAAGATCACAGCCAGAATTACTTGCTGGTCAGCAAAATTATTATCATATGCTGGAAGAACTTAGCTGATCAAGGCAGTGGTCTTTGGAATGCAGACTTATCGGGCACATGTGTTTATAATTCCTAAGAAGGTATTAAAGGCTATAGAGGCAGTGTGCAGATCATACTTATGGACAGGGAAAACATCATTATCCAGAAGAGCTCTGGTGGCTTGGGAAAAGGTATGTCAACCTATCTCTGCTGGGGGTTTAAATATTATGAGAATGGATGTATGGAATAGAGCAGCTATAGCAAAACTACTCTGGGATTTGGCAAGGAAAAAGGACTGTCTATGGGTTAGGTGGGTACATTCTTATTATATCAAGAATAGAGCCTTAGAATCAGTTGCTGTACCATCCAATTCCTCTTGGGTGGTGAAGAAGATATTGGATAGTAGGACAATGGCGATGGGGAATACTCAGCTGCAAGGTAATATGATGAGCAGACTGCAGAGTGTATGCAAACTTGGAAAATTTCAAATCCACAAGTTGTACATTGCACTGTTGCCTAATTTCCCTAAGATAGCATGGAAGAATATAATGCTTGTCTCATCTGCTCTTCCTAGACATAAGTTCACAACCTGGTTGGCAGCTCACCAGAAGCTTCCACAATTGAGAGACTTAAGAATATGGGCATCAAGATTCCAACTGTCTGTGTATTCTGCCAACTGTATGATGAAGAATTCAATCATTTGTATTTTGAATGTGCTATTACTAGTAGAGTATGGAGGAGAATCTGTGTGTGGTTGGGTCATACAAGGACCATTGAATGCTGGGAGGATGAATTGAAGTGGATTTGTAGTAAAGTCAAAAGCAAAAACTGGAAGCAAGTCATCACTGCCACAGCATTTGTAACTACTGTTGCATTGCTGTGGAGGAGTCGAAATCTGATTAGATTTGACAACAAGGGGTTTGATGAAGATCAGTGTTGCAAAGAGGTAGCAATGTTAATACATACAAGAAATAGGAAGTGTAAAAGGTGGAAGGATGGGCTACAAATGCTCAACTTTTATCCTTAGTTTTTTGATCATAAACTACTAATAGCATTGTATATGGATGAGTAGTTAGAGTTGAGAATAGTTAGAATGGAAGTGTAAATGAGTAGTAGGAGTCCATACTACTACCATAGGAATACATTGTATATTCTTAGAATCAATATAATTTGACAGTTAAGCTAAAAAAAAAAAAAAAAACTATGAGCCTGTTCAATTTTTAACATTTGGAAGTGTTTGGCAATTCCTAAAATGACTTAAAAAAAGCTAAAATGTGCTTTAAAAAAGCTAAAATTAACAAGTTGGGTAAATTTAATTTTTTTTAAATTGGCTTAAAAGTCACATTAGTTTGACCAAGAATATTATATTTTTATCCCTTATAATTTTCTTAATCTCGAAATTACCCCTCACTATAAAACTTGAAATTGTTGTTTTCTTTCCCATTATTCTCGAGACGATTTGTTTGCTTCCTATTCTTGTTTTTTTTATTAATTTTCTTTAAAATATTAATTATTATTTTTGTTTGCTTTCTTTGTCAGAACTTGGGTTAATTTTCAATTGCTTTCTTCATACTACTTTTAGTTTTTTAAATTGAAAGTGAATTAAAATATTAATTATTATGTATTTATATTATTTAAAAGAAATATTATAGTAATAAGTTTCTTTATAAGTTTAACAGCTTTAAGGATATTTTAGTAATTTTAATAGAAAAAATGCTAACCAACCCTTCTTTACCAAACACTTCAATGGTTTTTTTCCAGCCCCAGCACTTTTATCCAAACACGTAACTGCTTATTTATAAAATCAATTCCAGCACTTAAAAATGCTTAGCTAATTTTTTTAAGCCAATCCAAACGGGCCCTATATTTGGAAAAAATATGTACTCTCTATATTTGATAATTTATCCTGCATTAATGATCATAATATTACAAGCTGAAGAGTGTTTTCGATGAAAATTTTGTATACTTACAATTAATGTTAGTCTCTATATATAAATTGAAATAAGTAATATAAAGTTAAAATTAAAATAATTACAGGAAAATACATTCTTTCCATAAGCAAAAGAAGTCATTTTCCTCTTTAACGGAAAATGTTTCATAGGTAATCTAATACATATCGACTTTTTTTTATTTATTTGAAAAGTGACTTTGTCATACCCAACACTCTTCCTTGGTGACACCAACTTAGCTACATGAGTTGGAGTATTCAACAACGACAGTATAATGAGTTGGAGTATTCAAATCATAAAAAGAAATAATGTGAATAATCAATTTATTTATCTTTTAAAGAAATTGAATACTATCCCATGCATTAGCACTATTTTAAAATCCACTATACCAAAGACTCTCCAGGACCATGCATCGTCTTCACATCACACGAGATATTCATGACGAAAGGGTACCATATTTCATTTCTTCTTCATTGTCCTCTGTTAAGCAAAGATTGACACTTAAAAACGTAATTGTCGATCAGATTTGTTATGTTTTGATGTAACTCGTTTTTTTTAATGTTAAAAAATACAATAGAAGTTATGGTTATAATTTAAAAAAACGAAACAGCACTCTTTGTTGGAGAGAAAGGAAAGCGGTGTGGCAAATGTGGACAATCAAAGTTTAGAAATTAAGGTCAAACACGCAACTCCTTTTCTTCCACCTTACTTGCTAGGGATGTATTTGATTTGACTACGGAACTTTGCACTAATGTCATTTTCCTCATTATGGTTGTATATTACAACGAAAATCCAGTATAATCTGCTGTTTTCAAATAGACCTCCGGCATCCTTCCCTCCAAAAACTTCCCACCTTGCTCTTGGGGAGACTCGAACTCACAACCTCTCGGTTGAAAGTGGAGTTGCTTACCATAAGAGCAACCCCTCTTGTCTTTCATTATTGTTGTATATTGTTGCAAATTATTACCCTGTCAATGTTGAATTTGACAGAACTCGACAGAGAAGGTTGGAGATAGAATCTAGATAGAGAAATATTAAAGGAGAGAAATGAAACTCAGATGTCTCAATATTCAACTATACAATATTCTTTCATATACAGATATATATAGCTTTAAACAATAATCAACTGCTTAAACTAATTTCTCAACTAACTGATTCTAGAATATTCTAGGAGATTCTACACTATTATGTACATTCCCATCCTAATTACTCCCCCCTCAAGCTAGGTGGTTCAAAAATATCCAGCACGCCTAGCTTGCCCACTAGATATTTATGTTGTTGTCTTCCTAATCCTTTTGTCAAAATATCAGCTTCTTGATCTCTGGTTTCCACATGTTCTGTCCTTTATCAAGCCCTCCTGAATCTTCTGTCGAATAAAGTGATAGTCTATTTCTATGTGCTTCGTTCGCTCACGAAA
Organism: Nicotiana benthamiana; assembly: GCA_034376525.1. Classification (NCBI taxonomy): domain Eukaryota; kingdom Viridiplantae; phylum Streptophyta; class Magnoliopsida; order Solanales; family Solanaceae; genus Nicotiana; species Nicotiana benthamiana. The sequence continues at coordinate 27,597,998 of CM067333.1, read as the reverse complement.
TACTGGATTGACTGCAATTTGCAATGCAACCTTGCTATCACTGTATTCTTTAAATAGTAAAACCACGTGTGTCCCAAGCTTCTTTAGCAATACTGTCAACCACACTACTTCTGATATTGCACTTATCATACTTCTATATTCAGCTTCAGTTGAACTTCTTGACATTGTGTTCTGTTTCTTTGACTTCCATGAGATCAAAGAACTACCATATTTTACCAGAAAGCCTGAGACTGACTTTCTTGTATTGGGACATAAAGCCCAGTCTGCATTACAATACACACTCAATATGTTGCTACTCCTGCTGCTTAATAGAATCCCCATTCCTGGCTCTCTTTTAATGTATCTTACTACTCTCATTGCTGCATCCCAATGAGGCTTCTTAGGGCTTTGTAGAAACTGACTCAATGTTTGTACTGAGAATGCTATATCTAGCCTTGTCAATGTCAAATATAACAATTTTCCAATGAGCTTTTGATACTGTCTACTATCAATCAATAGATCATCATCTTCAGTTTTGGTCAATTTATCAAGTTCTTGCACTGTCAGCTTTGCATTTGGCTCTAGAGGGGTCCATGTTGGTTTAGCACCTGTAATCCCTAGATCAGACCAAAGCATATTTTCTTTGGCTTATTAGTATTCCTCTCTTTGATCTACTGAACTCCATTCCAAGAAAGAACTTCAATTCACCCAAGTCCTTGATCTTGAATGCTTGGTGTAATGAGTTTTTGGTGGCTTCAATCAAATACAACTGCTACCTGTCACTAACATGTCATCCACATAAACTAAAATCACCACAATATTTGATCCTTGCTGTTTGATGAACAACGAATGATCTAGGCTGCTCTAAACAAAACTAGAATGCAGAAGTGCTTCTGTCAACTTGAGGTTCCATTGGGATTTTGCAAGTCTACAAACCTTATCCTGCTCCCCCTGGCTTGTAAAACCGTGTGGAAGTTCCATATAGACTTCATCATGGAGGTCTCCCTGAAGGAAATCATTATAGACATCAAGCTGATGAATAAACCAATTGTTGACAACAACAATAGATAGGACAGTTCTCATAGTAGCTATTTTAACCACTGGGGAAAAGGTTTCATTGTAGTCTAACCCCTCCCTTCGGTTATACCCCTTAGCTACTAGTCTAGATTTGAACCTCTCTACCTGGCCATTTGCTTTCAACTTTACTTTGTACACCCATTTGCAGCCTATAGATTTTTTCCCTAGTGGCAGCTTATCTAATTTCCAAGTGTTGTTCTCCTGAAGAGCTTGAATTTTAGCCTGCATAGCTTCAATCCATCTACTATCTCGAGATGCCTGTTGAAAACTTTGAGGTTCTGTGACTGCTGAAAAGGCTGTAAGGTAGGTGTGATGAGATGTGGATAGCTTGTCATAGCTAACTACATTCTCAATGGGATATAAAACTGAGTTGGAATATGTCTTCTGAGTGATATAATCTTCCATCCATACTAGTTCCTTGGTTCCTCTTTGAGATCTTCTATGAGGAATTACACTGTCAATGTTGCTTGTGGATGGCAAACTCTATTCAAAAGTATCAGTTGGCATCATTAATTCATCCATATTAGCACTATCATGCATGTCTCCACTATGACCAACTGGCTCTGCTGATGCATCCATATGCTGCAAAGCTTCATGATCATGAACTTCCCTTAAGGATGAACTCTCCTTTGTAACTGCAGCAGTAGGAACTGTATCTGGCACTCCCATTGGATCAACCTCAGGTACACTTCCTGGAGTGGGGTTTGAGACAGGTGAATTTACTGGTATTGAGCCTGCTGTTAGTAAGCAATCATTATCATTTAGGAGGACGGGATTTATTGTCTGATCCATCTCTATATCCTGCAGCTGAAATGGAAAAACTTTCTCTCGAAAACCAACATCTCTATTTACAAAGAACATATGTTTCTCTAGATCATATAGAATGTAAACCTTGGTCACATTAGAATACCCTATAAACACAGCTTTAATTGCTCTGTTTCCAAATTTGTCTACCCTTGGCAAAGCAGCACCAAAACATAAGTATCCCAAGGTCTTCAAATGGGTTATAGAATGTTTCTTATGAAAAAATACCTCTTAAGGAGATTTACCTTCAAGGGCTACTGATGGTAGCATGTTGATCACATAGGGTGCAGCTAGTACACAATGTCCCCAACATCTGATAGGGATATGACCTTGAAATTTGAATGACCTTGCCACTTCAAGGAGGTGCCTGTGCTTTCTCTCTGCTACCCCATTTTGTTGGGGAAGTGTAAGCACAGGTTCTCTGATGTAGGATTCCCAAGGACTTAAGCAACTCTTGCATCCCCAAGCTCAATAACTCCCCTCCATTATCAGACCTTACTATCTGAACTACTACATTAAACTGTGTTGCTATCATTTTGAAAAAATCTTTAAGTACTATGATTATATCTGATTTAAATTTCAGCAGAAAAATTCATGTTACACGGGAGTAATCATCTACTACTGCTAAGGAATACCTATTTCCATCATAGGTTGGTGTACTATATGGTCCCCAGATATCCAAGTGCAGCAATTGAAACACTTTATTTGTTGTACTAGAACTTAAAGGAAAAGGTAATCTGTGATGATTGGCTAATGACATATAAATGACATATGTCACATCTATCTATTACATATTTGCATATCTCCAAGTTGCAACCTAGCAGCTTCTCCATAGCCTTTCCTGATGCATGCCCCAATCTCTTGTGCTATACCATCATTTCTTCTGTATTTTCTTGTGCTGTTAACTATTCATCTTGATTGATGATTAGATATTAGACTAATAAATGGAGTAATACATCATCTCATAGATAAACCCTGGCCCATCGATCATTACATAGTTTACCTGCAATATTAGGAATCGAACCCGATGTTTACATCAAATTATACCAATTTATAATAATTAAGTGATTTTATTTGGTGAAAATATGTTTAGTTAATCATGATCAAGCGAAAGAAGTCTATATACAAGAATATGTTATGCATGTATTGATTTGGTGTAAACATCTGATATGAGTAAGTTTTAACCTAATGTAATCATGTTGTGCTTCCGTTGAATTGTTTCAACTATGAGATGATCATGTGCTGCAACCTAGGATTAACATATTTAATATATAATTATTAATTTATATGAGTCCACCAAACTATAGAGTACCTGATCCTCTATGATTTTCCATCGACAATATTAATGGAACAGTAAGTAAATGAGACACAAGATTTTTACGTGAAAAAATCTGACTCAATGGGACAAAAACCACGACTTACACTTGTAGGATTTTAACTTTACTAACTTGTAAACACTCTATTACAAGCCACTTTGTAATGACTCTATTACAAAGACTTCAACTCAACTAATTTGTGATACACTTATCACAAACCACTTTGTCACTCACTAGTTACAAATGCTTTAACTTATGACTAACTTTAGTCATAACACAAACTCAGAAAGTTTATGGTTTTACAAAGAGGTTCATAAGCAATTTATGAATTACAATAAGAACAATCACAAAGTTACAACTCAACTAAGGACAACAAAATACAAGATTTAGGAATTGATCCGTAGTAGCGTTTAACTTTGTTCTTCAAGCTCTTGAGAATTGAGTTCACTGTTTGCAGAAGGCTTGAATGCTCGAAGTGAATTCTAAAGTGTTCCAGTGATGTTTTGTTATAATGCTCTTGTTAATACACCCTTGATGACATCATTTGAATGATGTAAGCACTCGGTAGATCAAAGGAAAGTGATTACAAAACTGCTGCACTATGTGCACTGTTTCAATGACAATCACTTTCCAGCTGTGCACAATTGACTTTCGCACTGCTGTCAGGGAAACACAAGGGATCAATTCCTTGTCTTGTTTCTCTATTTTTTACAATTACAGTAGTTCACATTAGTTGGAGTCCAGGCTGAAATCCGTTCATTTGTAATGTGTACCAAGTGTGTCATGTTCCCTATCTGGTTTGACAGTAAGTTTGTTAGATCATCAAAACATAAGGCAAAGATGTTGAAAACCCATCAATTTCCCCCTTTTTGATAATGACAAACTTAGACATTGATAACATGTATTTAGAGCAAAGATAACCAGATGAAGTAACATGAACTTCACAAGTTTCCCCTGACCTTATGCTTCCCATTAATCGGATCCCTGTTTTAAATTATACTTCCACCTTTTGGCAGCATTAACAATGCACAAGCAGAAAAACAACATAAAGAAGTCTAGCCTAACTAACTCATGCCACATATGTGCACACAATATGATAGAGAAGAGAAGCAGAGAATACAAGCAAGGAGATAATAAAAGAGGAGAGATTATATATATAAAATATATGCCTTTTATTAATAAGAAAAGGCAAAATTGGACTATTGAAAACGGATGCAGTACTGATACATCCCAACCACATCAAAACAAAAGAAATAAAAAAACCCCTGCTAAGTCATAAATACTTAAAAAGAAAATCCAGAAACTGATCACTAAAGGGATACTTAGGGGGCACTAGAAGCAGAGGGCTTGAAGCTGCAACAATAATTTGGAGAACTAGGTCTATTCGGGCATTGGCCGACTTTTGCTCATTGAGCAGTTCTACTTTCAGGTTCTCCACTTGTGCCTTGAGATCAACATTCTCTTTTGTCAAACGAGCCACTTCCACATTTGACTCCGGATCCTCTTGGGCCTGCTGACCTTCCAGGATAACATTCGTAGCCTTCAACCTTCGAATCTCCACATTTGTACTATTTTGAGCCTTAATGAGCTGTGAGATGGTTTATGTACTGCCTAACCCCCAATTCTTCTTTATGCACTCACATTCTTCCAGCGTTGTTTGTGAGAAAGTCTGCTTATTGGTTCCTACCTTGCCTTGCCCCACCGGTGTCACACCTCATTTTTACCTACACCCTGCAAGGGTGTAAAAGAGTTTTTCCAATTAAAAGACAACCGAAACGAGATTTGTTTTATTAAGATTCAGAGTCGCCACTTGGGAGATTGTGGTGTCCCAAGTTACCGGTTGAATTCCGAATCAAGTAAAAGTTAACTCTGTATTACAGTTCGCGAACCAGAAATCCGAGCAAGAAATTTTGTTAACCCCGGAGAAGGTGTCAGGCATTCCCGGATTCCGTGGTTCTAGCACGGTCGCTCAACACTCATATTTGGCTTAAATTATCTAATTTTAAAATATGTTTCAACTTATATGCTTTTTAACTTTGAACCACTTTTATTATTATTGTTATTTATTTATTTTTTTAAAGAGAATTGCAACGTCATGAAAACACGCCTCGAACCACTTCACATAAATGCACCCGTATTTTTTGACACATTTGACTTTGTTGGGATTTGGATTTGGGTCACATAAATGTGCACCCGAATTAAGAAGGTAATATTATTAAATGTCGGGCCTAAAGCAACTAGCGTATTATTAACTTTGCGGGAAGTCATGAATTTTGCTAAATGACACGTCCAGAGGTCTAAAATATTTTTAAAAAGTATTTAAGAGGGCCACGCAGTTTGTGATTTTATTTGGCGCGGCGCACCTCATTTATTTTAAGGATATCCTTAAGCGAACTATGTCTTCTATTGGGTCGTCTCTAAAGGCCCTATTACTTTGAAGGACCCAAAACCTAGGTTATACATTTAATTGCAGCTTGAATACAACTTCAGGCTTTCAGCATAGAATTTTTGGCATTGGTCCAACAACGTAACAATAGTCCCAGCATGGTTTTGTGGGCTGTTTCCATCTGGGCCTTGACACTAGCCCGATTGGGAGAGTAAGCAGCCCTGAACTAAGTCATGCATCAGGAACGGGGAAATTCGAGAAAATGGCGTGGGCTATAGCCCTGGGCTTATGAACAAGCCCAATTTATTGAAGTGGTTCAAACAATTGCAATAAATAATATAAAGGGAAACTCCACACTCAATCACAACTACCGTTTAAATTCTAAACTCGTTACTCAGATCTAAACTGATGGAATTTTTCAAACACCTAGAAGATTTTGACAACTATACCAATAAAATCAAACTCAGTTATGACACAAAGAATCTATTTCGATTTCAAAACGCTAGTGTAATTCCTATGAGTTAATAGTATTCTGATATGAAATTGAACCTTTAACAGCCAAACTAACACTTACTAGACTATAATCTGTGTCACATTTAAGATACTCAGATGAATCCAAAATATTTCGAACAGTCCAATACAAACATTATGATACATTAACCATCCAATTTATAAATTCGAGTCTAAATAAGAAGCAGTAATGAGTCTATCTAAGAAGCAGTAATGAGTCTAAACATGGAGAGATAAATGAGCTGCGTTTCATTTCATTTCCAACACTTGAAAGCTACAGAAGTGTACCTGGATAAAGAACAAATTAGAAGTCAGCAGCAGTAGAAATGATCCACCGCGAGATCAATAACCAACTCAGCTCAGAATCAGATTCATAGTCCAATACACAATGTCCAACAGCCCAGGAAAATGTGACAGATGTACATCACCAATAAAACAACGAGAACAGCCTTGATCAAGCCCAAACACACTCAAATTTAAACCAGAAAACCATAGGACACCTTCAACAATCAGACCCTAGGCTAAATGATGCAATTCAAGTACTAGAATTTTAAATCAACATAAAATTTTAATAGAACAACTATTTTGGAGTTTTTGTGCTATATTTTGGTTTTTTTAAAGAAACTAAGATCTAATCTAAGGGGAGAAATTTTCAGATTGCTTGAACTACAGTTTTTGATTTTTTTTCTTGGGTTTTTGAATTTCAAATTTCAGAAGTTTTGAGCTTATGGAAGCTTTGGGGGGAATTTTCAGATCTGAAACTTGTTCACTAAGGCAATAGACATGCCTTTTTATAGGCTAAATGAGAGCAACCCTAAGATTTTCAGTTTTTGCACTATAAACCTTTCTTAACTTTCATTTTTGCTTAAGTGTCCCCACAATTGTGACTTGTTTTACAAGTTATACTATTAGATTTCCTGAATTTCTAAATTGAACCCCATTCTAGAAGACTCTAGGGGTTTCTAGTTCAGTTATTAAAATATTTCCTTATTTAATATGCCCAACTTACCCTTTATTCAATCTAAAACTTACCCAAGCAAAATTAACTGACCCAACCCCTTAACCTTAGTTAAAAATATCAGCTATGACCAAACCAATTTAACACTATATAATATAACTAATCTAGCTAAACAAACTGATATTAACATAATAGGAATCCTAAGTGTATCATAGAACTATTGTAACAGTAAATTTAATCAATTAAAATTTGAAAAATACAAAATAACAGACAAACACGGAATCAAATTGAACGATTCAGACAGCTAATCGACAACACTAAATTATATGGTAAAGGAAATCAAAACTTGAATCAAAATCCCAAACTCATCACCAAAATAACAAAAGTCAAACAGAACAAAAATAAGAACAAAACCAAGGATGAAAACAAAGAAGAAAATAAGAAAAAAATACCTTGAACTTCTAACTCAAACTCGAACACTGGTGGCCCCTCCCTTGATAAATTCAAACCATAATCATCCCTAATTAGGTGTTTCCATGAGAAAAACATAATTAAGGGTTATTATGTCCCGGATACCCTTTATCCCCAAATTATAGTCATTAGGGTTCTTGGTCAAATTTTCGATTTAAGATCCGAAGAGAATAGGGTTGATTTGAAGGCAGAGGGTTATGGATTTGGGATGAGGGATGTAAGGAGAGTGTATGATGTTAATTTGGACGGGCTTGAGGAAGGTAGGGTTTTGGCATGATTTTCGATCTAAAATTCGAGAAAATTGGCTAGGCTTTGAGGGACGGGGTTTGGGGATTTGTAAAGAGGAAGGCGAGAGGATGTTATGGTGTTATTTTGGGGTTTATTGGAGAATCACCAGCGGCGGAGGCGATTTCCAGCCGGCGGCAGGTGGAAGGCACTGATGGTGTTAGGGCGTCTCTAAGACAAAGTGGGGGGGGGGGGGGGGTTGGGTGGGTGGTAAGGGAATCCGACCATTATATTGAGTTATCCTTAGTTCTGGCTGTTGGATCAAGTTACCTCGACGTCCAGGATCAAAATTCGACCAAACGGTATCGTTTAGGGGATGGAGGTCTGGACATCGGATCATTTAATTGGCTAGGCGTGTTGGATATGATTTTAAGCAATATTAGGTTTGGGCTGATGTATTTTGGCCTAAAATTGGATATTTTTAAATTTTCTTTTGTTTCCTTTCTTTTCCTCTTTTTAATTTTTTTTATTTATTATTTTTCTGATTTTAAATAAATTCCAAATCAACAAATAAAAATACAAATTGACTTCTAAAATTATATACTCAATTTTCAAATACCATAATTCCTAATTAAACATAAACTAAGACAATTAAAAGTACAAATGCAAAAAGAATCAACTTTTGTTATTTTCTTTATTTTTTGAAGTAACTTAATTACTAAGTAATCCTAAAATGGTAAATTAAATCCTAAATGCAAATGCCAAGTATATTTTTATATTTTCGACAATTAAAATGCACAAACAAAAACGTAAACAATTACCATGAAATATCACAATAATCCACAAAATTGTAAAATACTGAAATAAATCATTTGTTTGAATTTCTAGGAGTAATTTGTATAGGGAAAAAATCAGATTGACACGGTTAAAGGCATCCAGCTGCTCCATTAGAAACAGGTCAGACTTAGAGGTCATGGACCTCCTCTCAGCACGTGGCAACAGAACTTTGTTCACCTACACGAAGAGCAACTGATAAACAGAGAGTAATGTCTTCTTATGAATCTGGTCCCCCTTTTGGTTCGCATTATTCTTTACCACATCATTCCAGAAATTATACTGACACGCATTTTTCACACTAGACACACCATCCGTAGGGTCCTTTAGAATATCCCCAAGTAGACTCACGTCAAACACAATGTCCATCTCATTCACTAAGGCACATATATGGTCGGTATCAACGGGAAAGTGGGTTGCATAAAAGCTTTGAAGCTCATCCTCATACACCTTGGGTGCATCCATTTGGAACCGATGCTCCCATCGTTGAAACTCAACCATTGCAAGAACTTGACACATACTAGCCATCAGAAAATGCTGGGTCAAAAATGAGACCCAGCAGAACCTTTTGGTACCTTAAGCATTCTCAAGCAGAACTAGTTTCACTCCTCAGCTTTTACACTAAACCAGGTTCCTGAACAGTTTCAAACTTTCGTTTGCCAGATTTCACACCACTCTATTTTGCTTTTCCCTTAGACTTGATTAACACATCCTCGTCAGAAATGGAGAGCTCATTCACAACATCCTTGAACTTTGAATTGGGGGTTGTAACATTCTCTTTGGAAGCAAATTCCTTCTTTTTCTGGGATCTTCTCACTAGGAAACTAGGTTTCTTAGTTGTTTCCTCCTCAACCTCCACCACTGGAACAACCTTATCATGCACTACAACATTGTCTTTCACGAATTTCCTCCTTTTCGTCTTACTACTTTTCTGCTATTTTAAAGGGCAGAGTCATGGTCTATCACTTAGTAGAAGACTCGGGAGTGGATAGTACCCTTCTCTTGACTATGAAAGCATCAAGAGAAATGTTGTCTAGATCCTCCTCATCACTAGAACTCGTATCAGAGACTTGAATGTCCAAGGGAACAACAACAAATGCAGGAGCAGAACTGGCCTATGAGCGAGAACCCTGACCTGTCTCCTCCGGAGAGGGGTCAGGTTCCTTACAAGAGGGCTCAATAGTTTTTGCTAGTGCAGATCCCTCAACAACCACCATGGCTCCTTCTTCTTCCATACCCTATATCTTGTTCCTCTGAGAAATTATTTCACATAAGATGCCATTAGTAGATACCACAAAGATGGTCGCGACATTTTCTTCCTCAATAGGCTCAATGGCCACCATAAAATCTAAAGCAATAATGGCGGAAACCTCTGCGACCTCAAGACTTTTACCCTGTTCTCCACTTTTTCATTGATCAATGGGAAACTCAAAAGATAGAGAAGAATGATCAACAATTTTAGGGGTTTCTGGGATAGTCAACTTAGAATAGGAGAGAGACAGGGAATATGGGTTAGGAGTGATTTCACAGATAAGAACAGGAGTGATTACAAAAGATTCATTGGGGATGGAGGACTCAATGGTTTTTTCAGTATTAGAGACAATTAAGGCAAGGATTTCAGAGTTCGTGTCAGACATTAAAGAGATAGAGATAAAGTTCTGTGGAGAAGTTCTAATGGAGGACTATGGTTTGTGAGAGAAGGAGAAGGGTTTTAATGAGAGTGGTTAATTATGAAGAGAGAGATAGGAACATGTTCTGAAAGGGCAGTTGTGCTTGGAGAAATGCAACGTTTCAAGATGGATCGATTTGAAGTAAATGGACGTGACAGCAGGGTCTGAAAAGGTGGATGACATAACAATTGATATTTGTACCTTTACAAGACGTGTATTAAAGGATGTACATAAATACTAACCTTTGGTTCAAGAACCAGGTTCTTGACCGGTCATTGAAAAATTTCAATCCTCTTTTATCATCCATGCAATGCATTTACAAATTCTATACTCATCATACATATTTACCTGCAACGGTATAGAAGTGAGTTAGACTTGGCCAGAAAATACTTTAGCTAGTTTTACCTGATGGTGATTTTCATAGCCAATTGATGAGGAATCAGGTTCTCAATTGGGCTTCAATAGCCCCAGCTACACCTGTTTCGTTCAAACTGTTCCTGACTCAATGCTTTGGTGAAGGTATATGCAATTTGGCCTTCTTTGCTGCAGAACTTCATATAGATCAAGCCTTTCTCTACATTGTCCCTCAGAAAATGATGTGTCACATCAATGTGCTTGGTTTGAATTCATGGTCGTGTTGAGTAAACTGGTGTTATCATATAGAAGAGGCACACACTCATTAAACACCCCAAAATCCTCTAATTGCTGCTTAATCCATAAGAGTTGAGCACATTAAGATGCTACATCTACATATTCTGCTTCAGCTGTTGAAAGAACCACTGAGTTTTTCTTCCTTGTGCACCAAGAGATGAGACATGATCCGAAAAAGTGAGCCACTCAGGAAATGTTTTTTTCTGTCTATAAGATAACCTGCATAGTCAGCATCAGCATACCCAATAAGATTAAAACTGTCACATGAGGGGTAATACAAGACCAGAGCCTGTGCACCCATAAGGTATCTCAAAGATCCTTTTGGCAGCCTTCAAATAAGATTCCTTGGGATTTTATTGAAACCTTGTACATAGCCCCACACTGAAGACAATATTGGGTCTGCTGGCAGTGAGATAGAGAAGAGACCCAATAATGCCTCTATACATAGTTTTATTCACAGGAGATCCAGTTTCATCCATGTCCGGTCGAGTAGCCGTTGTAATAGGAGTGTCTATCACTTTTTATGCTTCCATATCAAACCTCTCCAAGAGCTTCTTGATGTATTTCTGCTGACAAATGAATGTACCCTTTGTGGATTGCTTCACTTGAAGACCCAAGAAGAAATTCAGCTATTATCATGCTCATTTCAAGCTCACTTACTATAAGTTTTGCAACTTCTTCACACAAAGAATCAGTTGTTGCCTCAAAAATGATATCAACAACATAGACCTGAACAATGAGCTGGCTCCTTCCACGTCTCTTTAGGAATATGGTGTGTCAATTTTCTCTCTTGTAAAGCTATTTTCTAAGAAGAAGTTTGACAACCTTTCATACCAAGCTCGAGGAGCCTGCTTCAGTCCATATAATGCTTTGTCTAGTTTAAACACATATTCAGCATGTTCGTGATATTCAAAGCCTGGAGGTTGTTTCACATACACTTCTTCCTAAAGAAGTCCATTCAGAAATGCACTTTTGACTTTCATTTAGAACAAGGTGAATTCCATATGATATGCAAAAGCGATTAGGATTCTAATAGCTTCCATGCGAGCAACCGGAGAAAATGTTTCATCATAATCAATCCCTTCCTCCTGATTGTAGTCGTGAACCACTAGCCTGGCCTTGTTCCTTCTAATGTTTCCATGTTCATCAAGGCTTCTCATGAATACCCACCTGATTCCTATAATGGTTTGATCTGAGGGCCTAGGTACCAGGTGCCAGACATTGTTCCTTTCAAAGTGATGCGGCTCATCTTGCATGGTTGTAATCCAATATATATCTTTCAGGGCTTCTTTGATATTTTTGGGTTCTATTTGAGAGAGAAGGGATGAGAAAGCAAGTGAATTTCTGGATTTTGTCCTGGTTTGTACTACCGAATCTAGAAAAATGATTATGTTATCAAGAGGATGAGAACTTTTGAGTTTCCAGTTAGACATTTGAGGTTTGTTTGTGGAGAAGGTGTCTATAACTATCTGGTTCTCTTGTGTTCTTCTCTTAAGTACTAGTGGAGTACTCTGTATTAGATCAACCACTCTTTCTTCAGCTTCAGCGGCTGTAATTGAGGTACCTGGTTCTATTGAAGAAGAGGCAGCATTGTCTCCACTAGGCTCTTTCACTTGGCTCATCATATCTACCTTTTCATTTGTCATGTCAATTACTTCACCAAGAACTAGTAAGGGCTCTCCATTTTGATCATCATTAGCACTTTTCTCACAGGAAGGATATGACTCATCAAAGGTAACATGAACATTTTCCTCAACACATTAAGTATGCTTTTTTGTATATCTTGTAAGCTTTTCTTTGAGAAGAATACCCCAGAAATATGCCTTGATCACTCTTGGCATCAAATTTACCAAGATGATCCTTTCCATTGTTAAGAACATAGCATTTGCACCCAAATATTCTTAGGTGATCAGTTTGGGTTTCCTTCCATTCATCAACTCATACTGTGTTTTGTTCAGGAGAGATATGATCATGTACCTGTACCAAGTAGCAAGCAGTGTTGATAGATTTAGCCCAGAAGTTCTTTGCAATCCCAATGTCGATAAACATTGTTCTTGCCATTTCAAGAGTTCTATTCTTCCTTTTCACTACTCTATTTTGCTGGGGATTTCTTGGAGCTGAGAAGTTATGAGTAATGCCATTTTCTTTGTAGAACTCATCAAACTTAGCATTGTCAAATTCTCTTCCATGATCTGATCTAATACATGCGACTCTAGACTCCATCTTCACCTTGATTTTCTTCACAACAACCACAAACAGTTCAAAAGTTTCATCTTTAGTTATAAGAAACAGAGTCCATGTAAATATAGAGTAGTCATCCACTATCATAAATATGTATCATTTTCCTCCCATGCTTTGCACGCTCATAGGGCCACATAAATCCATATGCAAAAGATCGAGTGGCTTTGAGGTGCTTACATCTTTTTTAGACTTGAAAGAGGACTTCACATGCTTTCCTCTAGCACATGCATCACATACTTTCTGTACCTTGAACATTGACATGGGCAGACCATGGACCACGTCCTTTTGAATTAATTTGTTCAGAAGAGAGAAGTTTGCGTTCCCCAGTCTTCTGTGCCAGAGTTCAGCATCATCATCAACAACTTTCAAACAACTTAGATCACCACTTTGTATGGACTCGAAGTCAGCAACATAGATGTTCTTGTATCTCTTGGCCATAAATACCACTTCACTAGTTACCAGATTAGTAACTATACATATCTTGGATAAGAACTCCACCTTGTTTCCTTTATCACAGATCCGGGAGACACTCAAGATAATGTACTTAAGACCATTGACATAGTACACATTCTTAATAAAGTGAGTGAGTGATTTCTCGAGTTTTTCAACTCCAAGAATGTACCCTTTTTTCCCGTTGCCAAAGGATACACTCCCTCATTGCATGAATTTTAGTGAAAGAAAGTCCATGGTATTCCCAGTCATATGCTTCGATCATTCAATATCCATAAACTATTGCTGACTGCTTCCTTTCACTATTCCATGTACAAGGAGATCATGCGTTAATTTTAGGAACCCAAGTCCCTTGTAGTAGGAAATAGGATAAATAAGAGCTCTCTTAGTCCATGCAGGTAATATGAGCTTTTTTGTAGGTGGAACCTAGTCCCTTTTTAGTAGTTACATTTTCAGCAAGCACTTTGTTTTTCTGAAAGGATTGGATCCTGACCTGATAATTTTCCTTAAAATGCACATTGTTCCCACAATGGGTACACAACCAGTTATCTGGTACAGTAACATATTTGATATGAGGGTTGTAAGGAGTTTTCTTCCTCTAGAACCCTATTCCCTTCATATTTCCACCATTATTAACGTACATGGCAGTGATGGCTTCTGAGGACCGGGTCCACTTTAGGGACTTTTCAAGATTATTTTTTATTCTTTCCAGTTCAGTCTGGAGATACTTTTTTTCTCATATTCAACACACACAGACTAGTTCTCACAGCCTTCAACTCGTTTTCAAGTCTAATGTGTTCCTCACTTGCTATCTCCTTTCCCTTTCCAGAATTTTCAGGTTTTAACTCAGTCCCTAGTCCCTCTATTATCTCCCTTTGGTCTGCAATCATTACCAATAGATCATCTCTTTCTTCCTCAATCTTAGTCACTCTTTTTATCAAGGCTTCTCTTTTTTCTGAAATTCTCAATAGTTTTCTTATGGTCAACAACTACAACCACTAAGTCATCTCTTTCATGTTCTATGTTAGCAATTTTTTTGGTTAAAACAACATTTTCTTTCTATAGCTCACAAATGGTTTCCTTTAGATCAACTACATATACTACCAGATGATCTCTATTTTGTTCAGATTCTCCTAGCTCTAAGGTAAAGGCATCCTTATCCTCCATAAGACTATGATAGGCACCAATCAATACACTAGCTAAAGACAAGAGTGTTTTAGGAGAATAGGATTTCAGATTTCTCTGAACATCCTTGAAATTTACCTCACTGTTGTCATCGTCATCATCATCATTTGATTAGGCCATCAAAGAAAATATTAAATCATATTCATTTTCCTCACTTTCAACTGGCATCATGGAGCTGTCACCTGCATCAGTTTCATCTTCAGACTCACTAAAGGAGTCTCCCCATGCTGCAAGAACATGTTTCTTCTTGAAGTCCTTGTTAGGAACTGGGTTCCTCTTGACTGCTTTCTCAGGGTTGTACTTGGAGTATTCTTGCTTCGGGAGAGCACAATCTTTGATGAAGTGCCCAGGCTTGCTGCATTTATGGAAGAGATCGTAGTTCTTTGGTTTTCTAGAGCTTCCCCTTTTCAGTAATCCTCCATTTCTTCTGATCATCTTCTGAAATCTTTTGGTTAAGCCGGTTAAGGGTTAAATATATCCTTGTACTATCCAAAATAGGCCATATTTATCCTCCGTTTGAATTCTTTAACAAATATATCCCCACCGTTATACATTAGGGCCATATATATCCCTCAGCCGTTAAACTTGTTTCCACATATTTTTTTTACACGTGGCAGTCAACAATTGTATCAGATTACCCACCCATTCTATTTTTTAAACCTGCCCGACCCACTGTTCAAACCCGCTCCTCACTCGAGTCATTGCTATCAACTTTGAGTATCAGGTTCTTTTCTTTTATTGGTTCTCTTCTTTCACTGTCTATCTTCCTCTTCATCTCGTAGGTCTTCAGATTTTCAACTAGCTCATCTATGGTCAGCTCTTATAGGTCCTTTGCTTCAGTAATAACATTCACCTTACTTTCTCACGAACTGGGCATGATACTGAGAATTTTCCTCACTAGCTTGTTCCTAGGAAAAGTTTTACCAGATGAGTGTAACTCATTTATGATAGAGATAAATCTTGTGTGCATATATTGAATAGATTCATCGTCCTTCATCCTAAAGAGTTCATACGCGGTAGTGAGCTTATCAATCTTAGATTGCTTAACTTGAGTGGTTCCCTCATATGCTATTTGCAGAGCTTCCCATATCTCCTTTGCAATTTCACAAACATAAATATCAGGTCCAATTCCACATACCAAAATCTTTCTGGCACGGAAATTTTTCTCCACATCTTTCCTGTTTGCATCGGTGTATTCTTTTCTGGTTTTTGGCATTGAGAATGAAAATTATGCAAGTGTTTTTGTTGGGATGTAAGGACATCACATATGACATCCAGGTTGGAATCCGTTCATTTGTAATGTATACCAAGTATGTCATGTTTCCTATCTGGTTCTTGACAATAAGTTTGTTAGATCATCAAAACATAAGGCAAAGACATTAAAATCCCATCAGTAATATCAGATTCTTATTATGTTTATATATATATATATAAAATTTTTATTTTAATTTAAAGAATTAGGGTAGGATGAATCTAGACATATTATACCTGCGTCTTCATTACTGTTCTATGGATATCATAATACATGGTACACACTGACACAAAAGAGTCAGCTATATATCGTACTCCTTTGTCTACAGTGAACATGAATTATCATCTCCTCAATAATTTGGTCTTGCAATGGTAACTCGATAATTGAATTTCCCTCTTGACGTAGACATTATTTATTGTCTACTTATGATAAAGTTCTTTGACCAAAAACTAGATAAGTCCTGTGGATACGGAGATTGACGAGGATATACAGAGACATCACATGGTGCAAATTAATTCCAACAAGAGAACGCTAACTGGATCGAACACATGATTTTTGAAAAAAAAAATCAAATTCCAAGACTGCGTTTCTTTTTTGGGTTTAATTAGCTCATATGCATTGACTATATCAGGTCATTTAAAAGATACCCAAGTTATTTAACTTATTTATGCGTTTGATAAAATTAAAAGCGCTTATAAGTTAAGTGCTTGAAAGTAAAAAATAAGCCAAAGGCCATAAGTTGGACTCCCCTAACTTGAAGAATTTAGGTTATAAACACTTTAAGTTTGATCAAAATATTTACTATTCTATCCCTAAAATACTTCTTTTTAAAATAAAACACTTTGTATACCCAGTTCTTTAGCTATTTATTATTAATTTCAAAACTTTTATCCAAACACGTAACTGCTTATCTTTAAATCAGATTCAGCAATTAAAAGTGTTTTTCAGCACCTAATGCTTATCAACTATTCTAAATCAGTAAGCCAAACGGGCTCTATATGTATTTATTAATTCATAATATGTGAGATTACTAACTAAAAAAAATAGGGTAGATTGTAAACCTACCACGACAGAATAAAATACTCTTAACAGTATGAAAATTGTAACATATTAACAGTATAATTAAATCCTTTCTATCAATTTGGAAAACCACATAAAACATGCATGTCGCTAGTCCCTAGGCATAATTTGATTAATTAATACTAGAAGAATCGCATATACATTACGAGTCTTAAGAATTTATAATATAATGAAAAAGTTAAAAACTTAAACTTCGCCCGTAATAAACTATCAATTCCATATGGCTAATAACATATTGAGATGCCATAATGGTAGAATCCCTCGAGTGTACTCATTATCCTTAACCTACATCATCTAGCTATTTTCTTTTCTTTTCTTTATCCCTCCTTGCTTTGCTCCTGTATTTTGCTTATGATTTGGTGCATTATATTGTGGGAGGAAATTAAAGGGAGCAAGACAACATGATGTGTAGGTACCTTTATTATATTGTATTCCAAATGTTCTCAATTCCGAGACTATACTGCAATTTAATCACTTCTTGCATTAACATAATACATGCATATTCCAGTCTCCAAAGTTCAAAAAAAAAAAAAAAAAGACCGACGTATGTATCAGAACCAATTATAGTCCTCTTTCTTTCTTTAATATGTGAGAATGCATCTGCGATACCGCATTACTATTGTACTTGGTGGGATGCTCATGTGATTTGTGATGGATGTATGGGTCAAAATATGACCCCGAGATAATTAACGCGATTAATTATATTCTAAGCTAATTCGTAGCAAACAAATGATATGCCCACTTATTAATCATGATATCCGATTGTTAACCGACTCGATTATTAAGGCTATGGCCTATCCGCCGTCGAAGGGACGGAACCTCAACGGCCGTCATTGCCAGCTCATACATCTTACATATATAAATATTAAGAGAAGAAACCCTAGAAAGGGGGTTGCTTCTTTTTCTCATGACTACTCTCAAGAAAAGAGAGAACATGATTGTAAGGCTCTGAACCCCCCATGGAGGGGCAGACCAAATTGATTCTATTAATAAAAGTTCTCTACACACCTTCCCTTAGTGATTAATACTTGCTTCTTATTTCTTTTATTTGATCTCTCGATTATTACGATCTGCTATGATTGGCCCTCAGTTTATTTTGATTTGCTTTATGCTTGCAAAGTATCTGATAACTTTGAGCTAAACAATTTGGCGCCATTTGTGGGATTTCATAACAGAATCACGTAGTTCTTCCCTGGACCAAAAGAAAAGAAACGCCAAAGAACAACTCAGCGCAACAAGCTAAAGCAGTATATCGGATAAAGGCAACTTGAAGATCTCGAATCAAGATTCAACTCCCCTGTCACTCCTCTCTCGGATAGAACAAGCAAGAAGAAAAAGCATTTTCCCTCCGCCCTGAGGGTTGTAAGGCACCCCCGCATCCCTGATGCGAGATCCGACCAAAAATCGACATAATGATATCCCGAACTGAGAGTCACCTCAAGCCAGCCTGCATGCCCCGATTGGGAGGATAGCGCGTGAGCTGCTCAAGATCTCAAATCAAAACCGAGCTTCAACTCTCAGACACCGACATAACAAGATTCAGGCTACATGCCTTCAACGAAAAGTTCAACTACAAGTTGAATTAGGATTCAGGCTATGCGCCTTCATCAAAAAACAATTACAAGGTTCAACTACGGTTGAACAACGACTCAAGCTACGTGCCTTCACCAAAAAGTTCAACTACAAGTTGAACTGGGACTCAGGCTATGCGTCTTCTCCATCAAAAATTGCAAAATTCAACTACGGTTGAATAACAACTCAGGCTACGTGCCTTCACCAAAAAGTTCAACTATAAGCTGAACTGGGACTCAGGCTACGAGTCTTCGCCATAAAAAATTGCAAGATTCAACTACGGTTGAACAAAAACTCAGGCTTCGTGCCTTCACCAAAAAGTTCAACTGCAAGTTGAACTGAGACTCAAGTTATGCGCCTTCGCCATAAAAAATTGCAAGATTCAACTACGGTTAAACAACAACTCAGGCTACGCGCCTTCACCCAAAAAGTTAAACTACAAGTTGAAGTGGGACTCAGGCTATGTGCTTTTGCCAACAACAAAAAATTACAAGGTGCAACTACGGTTGAACATCGACTCAAGCTACATGCCTTCACCAAAACGTTCAACTACAAGTTGAACTGAGGCTCAGGCTATGCGCCTTCGTCAACGAAAAATTGCAAGATTCAACAACGGTTAAACAACAACTCAGGCTATGTGCCTTCACCAAAAAGTTCAACTACAAGGTGAATTGGGACTCAGGCTATGCGCCTTCGCCATCAAAAATTGGAAGATTCAACTACGATTAAACAACAACTCAAGCTACGTGCCTTCACCAAAAAGTTCAACTAAAGGTTGAACTGGGACTCAGGCTATGCGCCTTCGCCAATGAAAAATTACAAGGTTCAACTACGGCCGAACATCGACTCAGGCTACATGCCTTCACCAAAAAGATCAACTACAAGTTGAACTGGGATTCAGGCTATTCGCCTTCGCCATAAAAAATTGCAAGATTCAGCTATGGTTGAACAACAACTCAGGCTACGTGCATTCACCAAAAAGTTCAACTACAAGTTTAACTGGGAATCAGTCTATGCGCCTTTGCCATAAAAAATTGCAAGATTCAACTACGGTTGAACAACAACTCAAGCTTTGTGCCTTCACCAAAAAGTTCAACTACAAGTTGAACTGAGACTCAAGCTATGCGCCTTCGCCATCAAAAATTGCAAGATTCAACTACGATTGCACAACAACTAAGGCTACGCGCCTTCACCAAAAAGTTCAACTACAAGTTGAACTGGGACTCAGGCTATGCGCCTTCGCATAAAAAATTGCAAGATTCAATTACGGTTAAACAACAACTCAGGCTACGTGCCTTCACCAAAAATTTCAACTAAAGGTTGAACTGGGACTCAGGCTATGCACCTTCGCCAATGAAAAATTACAAGGTTCAACTACGGCTGAACATCGACTCAGGCTACGTGCCCTCACCAAAACGTTCAACTACAAGTTGAACTGGGACTCAGGCTATTCGCCTTCGCCATAAAAAATTGCAAGATTCAGCTACGGTTGAACAACAAATCAGGCTACGTGCATTCACCAAAAAGTTCAACTACAAGTTGAACTGGGACTCAGTCTATGCGCTTTTGCCATAAAAAATTGCAAGATTCAACTACGGCTGAACAACAACTCAGGCTTTGTGCCTTCACCAAAAAGTTCAACTACAAGTTGAACTGAGACTCAGGCTATGCGCCTTCGCCATCAAAAATTTAAAGATTCAACTACGGTTGAACAACAACTCAGGCTACGCGCCTTCACCCAAAAAGTTCAACTACAAGTTGAACTGGGACTCAGTTTATGCGCCTTTGCCAACAACAGAAAAATTACAAGGTTCAACTACGGTTGAACAGCGACTCAGGCTACGTGCCTTCACCAAAACGTTTAACTACAAGATGAACTGGGATTCAGGCTATGCGCCTTCGCCAACGAAAAATTGATAGATTCAACTACGATTGAACAACAATTCAGGCTTTGTTCCTTCACCAAAAAGTTCAACTACAAGTTCAACTGGGACTCAGGCTATGTTGGCGCCTTCGCCAACAAAAAATTACAAGATTCAACTATGATTGAACAACAACTCAGGCTATGTGCCTTTACAAAAGTCCTGCAAGTTGAACTGGGACTCGGGCCGTACACCCTCCAACCTCGCTTAAACAACAAGGCTGAGCATCCTCGCCCTGAAATCTGAAGAGTTCAACACCGGTTGAACCAAGACTCAGTCCAAACACCCTCACCACTAGACACAGCAAGAACTGTTCTTTAACGAATGAAGAAACAAGCTAAACACCCCTGCAATTCAAGTAAGTACGCCTAACTCGAACTGAGATTCGAGATGCATAAACTGCATCCTCGGTCAAATTTCGAGGCCGCATTTCCTACCATTGCGGTCAGCATTTTGACCGCGTCCAAACTGGGACTAAGGCTAAGCGCCGCCATCGCCAAATAATGGCTGCGACTTGCTCACAGGAAGCAAAGGAAAATGATAAGAAAAAAAGTATTTAATCATGGCTAAGGCTATCGACGCTAATAGCCAACCTAGCTTGCGACTAAGGCAAACAAGTGAGTCGAAGACAACCAAAGTCACCTACCCAACCAAGGCCACCAACAGTATAATGGTTAAGTCCGCCGACGTCATTACGATCGAAAGACATAGGAGACTTGACACGCCTTCCAGGGTCTCACTCTAAGGCAGATCGTGCTTTGAACACATGCATAGAAAGATCTAAATAACAAGAGAAAACTCGGAATAAACACAACACTAGCAGTAGAAAAAGTAAGCCCATATATATACACATATTTACAATCCTGTGCAGGCAACGCCCGCTTACATTCGGCCAAGGACGGTCAGTACGAAAGAAAGAAAAAAGGAAAAATCTAAAATATCCAAATGCCCAATGGTAAAATAAATGATAAAATACATCAAAGCCTTTCACTCGGCGCCACCAGCACCATAAACGCCATCATCAACCCCGCGAAGCTGGATCAAAACAACAGTCGGCACAGGCCTCACGAGCCTTTTGACGAGCCTATTCATAAAAGGCTACAGGCACAATGCCGGCCTCCCACAACCTCTTATACACATCAAGTTGAGCCTCGGAAAACATTCAAAGATCATGAGTCGGGCTAAAAGAGGCAGCATGTTCCCTCAAGCGCTGATTCTCGGCATCCAAGGCCATAATCCGATCCACCGTTGTCTGGGAATCCCATTCATAGATGCCAATGCATTCCTCCAACGCTCCTTCTCGAAAGTCCGCCGAAGCCCTCTCCAACTCCTGTTCCCGTTCGCGAATGCGGTCCGTCGTCTCCAATGTCCTAACCCTCGACACAGTATCCCTCGCCTGTAGCCTCAAGGCAACAACCTCGGTCTCCAAAGCGACCACCTGCCTTTTTAATGTATCAAAGGCCCCTGCCACCCTAGCCCGACATTCCCTCTTAGCAGCATCCCCTTCTCGGCCTGCATCTCCTTGTCTTTACGATGAAGCTGCTCCTCAAGAGTGTTAACCCTGCCAAGGGTCTGCTGCATTTGAAGTTCTTGCCTCGCCAGCTTTTCAACGAGGTCCCAGTTCCGGGGGTCGTTCCTAATGCACTCACGCATCTCGCGGCACCGATCCTGGTAGCGACGGTACTTCTCCAGCGCCCTCGTGGAAATCCTCGAATAGAAGTTAGCTCGACGGATGCTCTCCACCTCCAACAACAATAGCAACAGGAACGAAGCAATAATTAGAACAGAAAAATAAACCAAGTAAAACAAAAAAAAGATAAACTAGAAGTCACTACACGTACCTTCAGGCCCTGTGCGACCACCTCACCCATTATCCCAACGTCTGAGATACCCCTCAACGACGTGATTTTCATCTTCAAGCACAACACCTCGAAAAACGACACCATATTCTCCTTTTAAAGCAGAAAGTTCTGCTCCGTAGGGATCTTGACATAGCGGAACCGCCCTTCTGCATGCACCATTATGCGAGTGTGGCCGTCCTGAAGCATGCGGATGTTCTCAGGGTGCAGGTCGAACTCGGAGTCAGACCCTTCGACTACGGTGCCCCTCCCTCTGTCCGCCGATCGGGAAGTTGAGGCTCCTTCCCCCGCCAACACGATGTCGCCTGATTCTCCAACCAAAGCAGTTGCCGAGGAACTAACCCCCTTTCAGCAACTGGAACTGATAATTGAATTGCCGTAGCGATAGTGTCACCTTCGCCTGAGTCAACCAGGGAAACCCCACTGAGTGCCTGCCCTCAAGGGTAGGCGCTGCCCTTGTATTCTCCTCCACGTCCGATGGCGGGCAATCCAAGTTTATCACAATTGGAGCTGGCATAAATGCGACCCTACGCCTGACCAGCGGCCTCTCCTCGTCCTCCTCCTCCCAGCTCGAAGGTAACTCCGCCCTGGGACGTACGGTCCCCGAAGGCTCTTCAGCCCGATGTACAAACCTTGCTGAGGAATAAGCCGCCGAATAATCAATCGAAGTCACCCTCGAAACTAGATGTGGCGCTGGCATCGTCACGAGTCATGCAGTCGCGCCCGGTCTACGTAAGGCCAGTTGAGGGGCCCTCACACGGCGTGCCCTCCCTCATAAATGAAAGTACAAAGTTGAGAAGATGCGAAAGGGAATAAAATAAAGACAGAAGGAAGCTAAAGCTCTCACCAGAAGCAGGTCTACGACCATGCCTTTCCCAGAAAGACGGCCACCTACGGATCCCCGTTGTGCGAGGAAGCACGGCCTCGACCCATTCGCGAATGCCGGGCAGTGGATCCAACGGTGGCCGTTTAGCCAAACATGAGGCAAAGTTAACACTTATCAGAACAGGACAAAAAAGAGATGGAATGAAGAATACGACGAATAAAAGGACTTACGTGCATGATTCCACGTCTCTGGGAACTCAGTAGCACACGCCACCAGATGTTCAGTTCTGATGTAGAAGAAATTTTCATAAGTGTGAGGCTCGACCACATCATCTAGCTCCGCAGTCAAGCCCCTCGCCCCACGAGGAACGACCCAAATCGTCGTACCCTGGACCCTCTGAGGGGCGTAGAAGGTCAGCACGTGCAGCAACGTGATCTCCCTTCAGGCCAGCTCCGCATATTTAAGGAGCATAGAAAAAAGCTTGTAGAGGGAGGGAACGAGCTGGCCAGGACACACACTGTAATGACGGCAAAAGTCCACCACCAACATCTGAAGAGGGATCCTGAATACCAATCTAAAAGGATAAGCATAGAAAATGTAGTACCCCCTACGGCCGATGTGGACCCTCTCCTCATGTCTGGCAAGGGAAATATCAGCAAAATGGGGAATGCCCCACTGCTCTTGTAGCTGACCAATCCCCCCTTCTCCCATCAGTGGGGCTTCATTCACCTGATCTTCACCCTCATCGATGGGGAAGTCAATCGCCAGACCTCCCGGCAAGGACATGATATCAGTCATCGATGGAACCCCATCGGCCCACACCGGTTCTACACTTCTTACTATCAGAGAAGGCTCTTCCGCCACCGATAGATTGGCCGGAAAAATTGCCCCAGCAGTATTTTTAGAGGAACTACTTACCATTTTTTGATCAAAGAAATCGGAAAAAAGTAAGAATCGGTGGAGAAAGATAAAGATTACAACATTCGAAGAACAAGAACAACGATAAACTCACTAAGCAAGGAAAATTCTTCGGAGGTATCTCTTCAGCAAAATACGAAAAGTTAGAGACAACTGTCTCAGCCCCTTATTTATAAGAAACACAAGTGTCTCTCACGAATTCCAATGGTCATCATTAACTACTCGATAAACCCCAAAACGGTTCAGTTCTACAGAAACATGCGTCATAATGACAAAATTCCATGAAGCGGCTTTTCAGTCGCCAACCGACGCTTCTCCTTCAAAACGGTCATAATGATCTGAGAACGTTTTAGAACATCTTGTGTACCCCCAAAACTTTGGACGTCGCCAAAACACATGACAATTAAGTTCGTACTCCCCCAGACCGCGATGGTTAAATAACATCGACACCGTACAAAAGTAAAGGTTGTCCACAAAATAATCACGGCTATTTCCAAAAAATAAAAGTCTACGGCCACCCCCACAGTATAAACGGTTACGACCATCCCCCCCATATGCACAAGCGGCTACGGCCATTCCTAACGCACACACGGCTACGTCCCTCTCCCAAGAATGAATATTTAAGACATTCGACAATATGCAACCAAGATCACCAACTCGGCTCCATCACGGCTAAAACCATCTACAGTATTAAGGCTATGTCCACCTCCAGTATATAAACGGCTAAGGCCGTCCACAGTATTGAGGCTATGGCCATATCCAATGAATAAATAGCTACAACCATCCCCAATATGTATGGGAGTGACTCGACTACGATCGAAGGCACCTGCATGGCTAAGGCCATCAACATAAAATTGCTACAGCCATCAATTTCAACGGCATAATCTCCCACATGAAAATGGATACGACCATTATTAACCTCGACCGAGACCGCATCCGGACAAGTTCGCTTATCGAGCTCGGTCAAGGCACGACCTCGATAAGCGGAGGGACTAACTGTATTGGTCAAAATATGATCCCGAGATAATTAACGAGATTAATTATATCCTAAGCTAATTCGTAGCTAACAAATGTTATGCCCACTTATTAATCATGATACCCGATCGTTAGCCGACTCGATTATTAAGGCTATGGCCTATCCGCCGTCGAAGGGACAGAACCTTAGCATAGTCACGACCGTCATTGCCAGCTCATACATCTTACATCTATAAATACTAAGAGAAGGAACCCTAGAAAGGGGGCTTCTTCTTTTTCTTCATGACTACTCTCAAGAAAAGAGAGAACATGATTGTAAGGCTCTGAACCCCTCCATGGAGGGGCAGAACAAGTCGATTCTATCAATAAAATTTTTCTACACACCTTGCCTTAGTGATTAATACTTGCTTCTCATTTCTTTCATTTGGTCTCTCGTATATTACGATCTGCTATGATTGGCCCTCAGTTTATTTTGATTGTTTTATGCTTGCAAAGTATGTGATAACTTTGAGCTAAACAATGGGCATTTGATTATTCTAACTCGAGATTGCAGCCTTGACAAATACATCTATATGATTAAAGGGAATGCAGCTAATTAATCTGCATTGAACAAGAAAAGAATCGAAAACAATTCTACTACGAACAAACCGAATTAATGAAAACACAAGCTAAGCAACGTCAAGCATTTTACTGCCAAACTTGAATACTAGCTGCATGGATCATGTAAAATTCCAATCTTAATACGATTTGTTTGATGTTTCTAACTATTCACAAAATTAGTTCTAAGGTACGCGCTTTGCACGTGTACCTCAATTTAAAATATAGATCTAAAAAGTTATATAAATATTATTAAATGTATTTTTGGCGTGCAATTGTTAAGTGGCGTTACAAAAATATTTTTAGAATTTAATTGAATTTTTTTTACTATTTTTGTGCATATATTTAATTTTCAGTAATAATAAACAGAATGCTCCTTAAATCATATATGGACACTAATTTAGGCATAATTAGTAGATGAATCTTATAAAAACTTCTCAATAATTTATACTTATATAAGACTATTGTAAGAACAATAGCGCATCTAATAATGATATTAATCTTTGTATTCAACTTGTAATAGCTAACTTACTTCCTAGAAGTGGTAAGAAAGAGCATAACCAATTTGCTAAGTTTGCCTTTTTTAGAGGACTCTTAAACAACAACAACAACTGCCCATTATAGTCCCACAAAGTGGGGATTGAGGAGGGTAATATATAGACAGGCCTTACCCCTGCCCGGAAGGTCACAGAGGATGTTTCCAATCGACCCTTGGCTCAGGGAAGGAAAGGAAAAACATAAACAAAAACAAAAATAAAAGATCATTAGTATCTCCAGCTGAAATCGCATAAATAATTATCTAAACATAAGAACCATAAATAAATGCAATAATATTAAACAGTAATTACCAAAAATAATACCAAACAGTACCACAAATAACTACCATAAGGGGTACACAATCCAATACACGAATCATCTATGGATAGCCTTGCCAAGCCTCCCCAGCCCCGGAAAAGGAGTACGAAAAATTCTAGAAGCCCCGATCCTACCACCCTGATACTAGACCACCAGACTTTCCTATCAAGGGCCATGTCTTTGAAAATCTGCGTTCTAGCCATGTCATGCCTAATAACCTCTCCCCAATACCTCTTAGGTCTCCCTCTGCCTCGCCTCACGCCGACCACCTCCAGCCGCTCACAACTCCTCACCGGGGCATCAGGACTTCTCCTACGCACATGCCTGAACCACCTGAGCCTCGCTTCTCACATCTTCTCGTCTACCTGGGCCACCCCACCTTCTCTCGAATAACTTCATTCTTAATATTATCTAACCTAGTGATCCCGAACATCCACCTGAGCATCCTCATCTTCGCAACCTTCATTCTCTGAACATGAAAGTTCTTCACCGGCCAACACTCCGACCCATACAACATGGCAGGTCTAATCATAACTCTATAAAATTTCCCCTTGAGTTTCTGTGGCACTTTTTTTGTCACACAGGACTCCTGATGCAAGCCTCCACTTTGACCACCCCGCTCCTATACGGTGAGTGACATCCCCGTCAATCTCTCCATCCCCCTGAATCATCGACCCAAAATATCTAAAACTGTCCCTCTTGGCGATGACCTAAGACCCAATCTTCACGTCCCTACCTACATCGCGCGTCTTGACACTAAACTTGCACTCTAGGTATTCTGTCTTAGATCTGCTTATTCTGAAACCCTTAGACTCGAGAGTGTGTCTCCATACCTCTAACCTCTCATTAACACCGACCCTCGTCTCGTCTATCAACACTATGTCATTAGAAAGCATACACCAAAGCACATCCCCTTGAATATGACGGGTTAGAGCATCCATTACCAAGGAAAATAAGAGAGGGCTAAGCGCCGATCCTTGATGGAGCCCATAACCACCGGAAAATGATCTGAGTCACCACCCACAGTCCTAACCCTAGTCTTAGCTCCATCGTACATGTCTTTGATTACTTTGATGTATGTTTCCGGCACACTCTTCGCCTCCAGGCACCTCCATAACACCTCCCTTGGGACCTTATCATACGTCTTCTCCAATTCGATAAACACCATGTGCAGGTCCTTTTCTTATCCTTGAACTGTTCCACTAATCTCCTGACAAGGTGGATAGCTTCTGTAGTGGAGCGACACGGCATGAAACCAATCTGTTTCACAGTTATAGATATCATCTCCCTCACCCTCGTCTCGATCACCCGCTCCCAGACCTTCATGGTGTGACTTATTAATTTGATACCCCTATAGTTGTTGCAGCACCGGACATCCCCTTTGCTCTTGTAGAGGGGCACCACTGTACTCCACCTCCACTTCTCCGGCATCCTTTTGGTCCTGAAGATCGCATTGAACAACCTGGAGAGCCATTCCACTCCTGACCTACTCATGCATTTTCAGAACTCCACCGGGATCTCGTCAGGCCCAGTCGCTCGACCCCTACTCATCCTACGCAAAGCCCCCACGACCTCCTCCACCCTAATGCGCCTGCAGTACCCAAGGTCTCTATGTTGCTCTAAATGCCCCAGTTCCCCTAGCTCTATGCTTCGATCCCCTTCTTTATTAATTAGGTCTCGAAACTACGCTTGCCACCTCTTCTTGACTTGAGACTCCCCCATCAGGACTCTACCATCCTCGTCTTTGATGCACTTAACTTGGTCAAGATCACGCGCCTTCTTATCCCTTACTTTAGCTAATCAGAATAACTTTCTGTCCCCGCCTTCCTCCCCTAATTCCTCGTACATGCGTCCAAACTCCGCATTTTTAGCTTCCATAACTGCCAGCTTCGCTTCCTTCCTCGCCACCTTGTAGATCTCCCTTATCACTCTCCTTTCTTCCTCGCTTGTGCTTCCTGCCAACTTAGCAAACGTCGCTTCTTCACCTCCACTTTTTCTTGGACTATATCATTCCACCACCAGTCACCCTGATGTCTGCCTGAATAGCCCTTGGCTACCCCGTGCACATCCCGTGCTACCTCACTAACCAAGTTCGGCGTCTCAGACCACATTGCGTCCACTTCCCCAGAACTTCTCCAAGCTCCACTATCAACTAACCTCCTCTCCAAATCCTGGGATTTCTCCTTAGTCAAAGCACCCCATTTAATCCGCGATCGTTTGTGAGCACCTCTCTTCTTCCTCTTCACCCAAAGACCGACATCCATCACTAGGAGTCCATGAAGAGTCGAAAAGGACTCTGCCGGAATAACTATGCAGTCCTTGCACAAACCTCTACGCTCCTTCTGAGAAGAAGGTAATCAATCTGAGTCCTCGTCACCGAACTTTTATAGGTGACTAAATGCTCCTCCCTCTTCTTAAATGTCGAGTTCGCAATCAAGAGCTCGGGAGCGCTAGAGAAATCGAGTAGTGACGTGCCTCCTCAGTTCCTAACCCCAAGGCCAAAGCCACAGTGCACCTCACCATAACCACTAGCATCAGCCCCGATATGACCATTAAAGTCCTCTCTAATAACTAACTTCTCAGATTGGGGAATACTACTCACCAAATCGTCCAAGCCCTCCCAAAAACGCCTCTTAACCTTCTCGTCTACGCCCGCTTGCGGCGCGTAAGCGCTGATGACATTAAGGGCGCAACCCCCAATAACCAGCTTAATAGACATTAACCTATCATTCACCCTCCTAACCTCAACCACGAACTCCCTTAGATCCCTATCCACCAAGATGCCCACTCCTTTCTTACCTCTCACGACCCCAGAATACCACAACTTAAACCCGTCTGCATCCCTCGCCTTCGACCCTTTCCACCCAGTCTCCTGGACACAGGCTATATTGACCCTCCTCTTCTGAAGGACCTTCGCCAACTCAATGGACTTACCCGTCAGAGTGCCTACGTTCCACGAACCGTTCCTTAATCTACGAGCATCCGCTACCCTCTTCCCACCCTTGCCTCCCGCCCTACCTGTAGAACCGCTCCCATCCCCCCTGCTCACCCCTGCCACCACCCCCGCCCCTCGAGGACATGACCTTACACTACCATCCCCCGCCGCGGCCACTATCCCTCCAACTGATTACGCAGAACAACGACGCACACACGTACTATAGCGAAATACGCACAACAATGCAAACTAGGAATCGACAGAGTAAACCACACACAAGATGCTTAGCTAGAAAATATAAAAGGGTATACATAGTAAACAAGAGGTCGGGAGGTACAGCCTCCCGACGGAAAAACCTGGAGTATGCTTTGATTCGCCCGATATCAACTACCGCTAGCTCTTGCACGTTTCGTCCGGTATTGCTTTGCTCTTCACGTCCAAATGCCACAAGCCCGCGTTGTCCGTCGCGACTAGTACCTGAAAATCACACACACAAAAAAACCCCCAAAAAAATGAGGGGAGACTGCCTAGCTCGGGAAAGGGAGAGGGTAGGGTTGCATGAAAATCACAAAAAAAAAAGGGTGGGGTAGTGGCAAGGGGGTGTGAGAGAAGGGGAATAGAGAGGAGAGAGGAGAGAGAGAGGAGAGGGGTAACTTACTGGGGGAGGTTCACCGGAAAAGGGGGGTTGCCGGAGTTAGGGGTGGCTGGGGGGTGGGGACTGGGTTAGTGGAGAAAGAGGAGAGAGACATAGGAGAGAGAACTTACTTGGGGATCGCCGGAGAAGTGGATCGTCGGAGGGGGGAGGACTCTTCGTCCTAAAGAATTTATTAATTAAATTAAAAAGAGAGGAAGAAAAATAATTAAGTTTCATAATGTTACTAGCAAAATAAAAGAGCTCTTCTATTTTAGTATATAATATATATATATATATATATATATATATATATATATATATATATATATATATATATATATATATATATATATATAACTGTAGCACCCAAGCAGACCAAGAACAACAGAAACAATATAACTCACAAGTAATTTCATCTGTCACTTACAAAAAGAACTATTAAAATATTTAATTGCTGCATATTATTCAATTGATTCGTTCAAAACCAACAAAATTAGATTGAACGAAATTGTGGAGAAAGCAGACAATTAAATGATATTTGTGGAGAAAGCAGACCATTGCCGGCTTCAACTAGCGATTTTTTTTATCTATTCCATATTTAAAATCTTTCCTTAGTTTTATATTCAAAATTTTCAAATTTTCTTTTACGTATTTAATTAACTCATTTTGAAGATAATAAGATGCCCGTAAAAAAAGCGAACGATATTTTACTAAAGACCTTCATATTTTAATATTAATATTAATTAAGATAATACAGATTACTTAACTATCTTAAATCAAACACTAATCCTAATCCATATTCAACATGATTAATTATTAGGAAGAAGGGACCAATGAGAGCTAATGGATTGTTTTTAGTTTCAAAGAGCAAGTCTCCCTATTTGTAAACACGTTAACAGCTGAATGCACAGTACACAATTTTTGACTTTAGTAACTCCACGAGAAAATAGTGCCGACTCATCTCGTACCAATCTAAAATGGATAAACCCTGACGTGTCAAATAAATATCTCCAAACAAAGAGTTACCACGTGTCCACGACAATTGGTTATCCCAGTATATTCCACATGGAGATGGAGTGTTCAAAGATGCTAAGATGGAATATCCTCCATCTATATAATATCCACCGTTTTTTAAAATTAAATTGCTTATAAATATAAAAATTTGCCATTTGTTTTGGTCTATGAATTCCACATACAAAGGAATAGAAGGAGCTGAGCAATATTATCATATCCTAGTCGATGACTAGCTCGTAAGAAATTGTCATTTAAAAATTGTTATTTGGTGAATTGAACTATAACTTGATTATGTCGTGAATAATATAGTAAAAATTGTTGTAGGTGATCAATAATACAAAGGATTGTTACAATTGAATAGTCCGATTAAAGGAATAATATAGTAACTTTTTTCCGCACACGATATTTATATCAACAAATAACTGTAAGATAATCTTTACACTTTTATATTTAGCCGCTAAAATTAAATTACTTGACTTGTGTAAACATAATTTCTAAGAACAAAACGTAGCATGGATTATGAAGAGTTTTATGCTAAAAACTTGAATGCCATATTAATTATGTTAACACAAGAGATTACATTATTAAAAGAACGTCAAATCATTTTCTAATATCAAGATTTGACTTAAGATGCGGCGACCAAACAAGTCCCTTAAGAAAACGAGAAAAGGAAAGAAATCGAACCGAAGAAACGTCGCCTCTTGAAATGTAGTTGTTGATGTGCTCATTGGTAAGCATCCCACTTCCAATCAAGAGGTGAATTCGAGCTTCTCCAAAAGCAAGGTGGGAAGTTCTTGAAAGGAAGGATGCCGGGGGTCAGACATTTGGAAACAACCTCTCTATCTAAGGGTAGAGATAAGGTCTATGTACACACTACCTCTCCAGATCCCACTAAATGGGATTATACTGAATTGTTGTTGTTGTTGATGTGCTCATTGGAACGCCTATAAATAGAAGGGCATGTTTGCCACTAAGCAATGCATTAACTTAGGAAACGTACTCCATTGTGTCTTAGTACGTGGCCATCTCTCCAAAATTCCTGCATAGCCTTCTCTTTATCTGTTTTATACTATCATCTTTATTATCAAATCATCTTTAAAAAAACAAAGATAGTGTTTTTGTACTAAGATAACATTTAAAGTAATAATCATGTGCGGGATCTTGGCTGTTTTGGGTTGTTCTGATGATTCTCAGGCCAAAAGGGTTCGTGTTCTCGAGCTCTCTCGCAGGTAAATTATATTCCTTTTTTTTCTGTATTGTTAATGTTATTGTGTTGCGTTATTATATTGATTCTTTTTATGAGAAAGTAGTTTCCTGAACGTTTGCATTTTAGAATAGAACACGGCTAAAGCTTAAGATGGATTATATATTTTGATATTCTTGACGTGGACCTATATATCTTAGATTCACGATATAATTTTCTCGGGCCAACTGTTTTAGCATGACTTGTATATGAAAAGCTATGATATAGTAATTCATTTCCACGTTACAATTACTTATCTTTCTCCTCCTTGTGTTCTTGTCACTGCTAGAGACAGATCTATACTTAGAGTATTGAACACATTGAACTTTTGAAATTATAGGTGCGCAATTTAATAGTATTTGTTAAAATTTTGAAGGTTTTTTAATTACATGTATATCGTATCGCATATAGCCTCTCTATCCACATAAGGGAAGGGTAAGGATCTGCATATACAGTATGCTGATTTCACTCTGTGTTCAGTTGAATCAATACATGCAGCATCCGCCACTATTTGCATTTGTATGGAATGGGAAAGTCATGCCTCATCACTGTTACACGTGATTTTTTTTTTATCTGAAATCTATTAGTGGGTACTGAATGGTGCTAACTGACTAATGAAACAGGTTGAAGCATCGTGGACCAGATTGGAGTGGGCTGTATCAACATGGGGACTGTTACTTGGCACATCAGCGTCTAGCTATTGTTGATCCTGCTTCCGGTGATCAACCTCTCTTTAACGAAGATAAGACGATTGTTGTTACGGTGGGTGCTTTTATATAATTTCATGTTTACTCTGATTTCTTTCTCAGTTTACTGATGAAAATGAAATTATCAATCAGCCAATCTTAATTCCATACAAGTAGGGGTCGACTATATGATTCATTATATCCTTTCCTCTATTCGGGTTCCTTTTTATTCAAATCGTTGATGATTAATTTCATGCCAAAAATTTCAGGTAAATGGAGAGATCTACAATCACGAGCAACTTCGCAAGCAAATGCCTAATCATAAGTTCCGGACTGGAAGTGACTGTGATGTCATTGCACACCTAGTGAGTACTCATCTTCCAACTTAGGAAACATGTATGTATATGTAAAATTATCCCCTGATTATATTATGTACATTAATCAGTATGAAGAACATGGAGAAGATTTTGTGGACATGCTGGATGGTATCTTCGCTTTTGTGTTACTGGATACTCGAGATAACAGCTTTCTTGTTGCTCGTGATGCCATTGGAATTACTTCCCTTTATATTGGTTGGGGACTTGATGGTAAGACTCCATATGATTTTTTCACTTAGATTTTGAATATGTTGAATCCTTATATGTACTAATTGTTGTAATTCTGTTCCTTCTCAGGGTCTGTGTGGATATCGTCTGAGCTTAAGGGCTTGAGTGATGACTGTGAACATTTTGAAGTTTTCCCACCAGGGCACTTGTACTCTAGCAAGAATGGCGGCTTTAGGAGGTGGTACAATCCTCCTTGGTTCTCTGAGGCTGTTCCTTCCGCTCCTTATGATCCTTTAGTTCTTAGGCGCGCCTTTGAAAATGTGAGTTATTATTGTTGTTGTTGTTGAAATGGATCCAAAATGTTGGTTCTAAGGCTGGATATCATTTTGCAGGCTGTTATCAAAAGGTTGATGACTGATGTCCCCTTTGGTGTTCTGCTCTCCGGGGGACTTGATTCATCCCTTGTTGCTTCGATTACTGCTCGCTACTTGGCTGGTACAAAGGCTGCCAAGCAGTGGGGAGCACAGCTTCATTCCTTCTGTGTTGGCCTTGAGGTCAGATAATCTTGAGACTTCTGTGATTTCAAAATTAATAATGACAACACCTCATTCACAAGCTAGTAAGCTCAGCTATATGAAATCTGATACCGATTTGCTTGCTTCCACCGAACAGGGCTCACCGGATCTCAAGGCTGCAAGAGAAGTTGCTGACTACTTGGGAACCGTTCACCATGAGTTTCACTTCACCGTTCAGGTTTTGATGGAGCAACTCTATTTTGACTTGATCTATCATCCTCTGCGTTCCCTTTTGTTTGCCTGATGGCAATTGACATGTGTCGTATTTGCAGGATGGAATTGATGCAATTGAAGATGTTATTTACCATATTGAGACATACGATGTAACGACAATCAGAGCAAGCACTCCAATGTTCCTTATGTCGCGTAAAATTAAGTCACTTGGAGTGAAGATGGTCATATCTGGGGAAGGATCTGATGAAGTGTTTGGTGGTTACTTGTACTTTCACAAGGCTCCCAACAAGGAAGAGTTCCACATGGAAACATGTCGCAAGGTATAAGAAAGTGTCTCCAGTTCCTTGTTTAAATAGGACAAGGAGTTGAGAAAATGTTGAATCTTTTTCCTCCATCTCTATATATGCAGATTAAAGCACTTCACCAATATGACTGCTTAAGAGCAAACAAGTCAACTTCTGCATGGGGCTTAGAAGCTAGAGTCCCTTTCCTAGATAAGGAGTTCATCAATATTGCCATGAGTATTGATCCAGAGTGGAAGTTGGTAAGTAGTTTACCCCCAATTGTTGATCGAATAAACGATCAACTGTCCCTAAAACCTTGTATTTTTTTCATTTCAGATTAAACCAGAGCAAAGGAGGATTGAGAAGTGGGCTCTAAGGAGGGCCTTTGATGATGAGGAGCATCCCTATCTCCCAAAGGTGTGCTTAATCGGCATCTTCAAACTGATTTGCAACTAATTTCAAATGTTATATTGTTAATCAAACAAACAATTTACTCATTACATTCCTTGCAGCACATCTTGTACAGGCAGAAAGAACAATTCAGTGATGGCGTGGGCTATAGTTGGATAGATGGACTCAAAGCACATGCTGAACAACATGTGCGTTTCAATGACTAATCAACCACTTTCTACTGCTCTTATTTATCTTCCAATGCTTGTTTGTTTTAAAGCTGACTGGGGAAACAAATTTTTTCCTTTCATAGGTGACCAATAGGATGATGTTTAATGCTTCCCATATATTCCCTCATAACACACCGATTACAAAGGAAGCATACTACTATAGGATGATTTTCGAGCGCTTTTTCCCACAGGTAAGAATTCATGATAAATGGGCTAATTTATGCTTGTTGTCGACTTTGCAACCTTCCGACAGTGTGGGCAAGCTCACATGATCGGAGTTTTTTGTTCAAATAATAATGCATTGGAATCATAATGCTAAATTTGAGATTTATTTTTAACCATGTTCCTCTACCATTTTTGGTTCTGCAGAATTCAGCTGGGCTAACCGTTCCTGGAGGAGCAAGTGTGGCATGTAGCACAGCTAAAGCTGTAGAGTGGGATGCTTCTTGGTCAAAGAACCTTGATCCTTCAGGCAGGGCTGCTATTGGTGTACATAACTCGGCTTATGAGAATCATGTACCTGCTATGGCTAATGGGAACTTGTCCAAAAAAATCATTGGCCGTGTGCCGTCTATGGTAGAAGTTGGTGCTGCTCCCGAGCTCACAATAAGGAGTTAGCAGCAGTCTGTTACCCATGACTTCTTGCTCATATTTGTTATTATTATTATTATTATATAAGTTTTAGTCTATTGTCATTATTAAGGGAAGAGGCAGCATGTCTTTTAGCTGTTCTGCTGCATTAAAAAGCATCAGGTCATGTATTATTATATAGAATGAAGACCAGATTGGGTTGTTTTAAGCCGAACAATAATAATACTATTGTTGGATTAGCAAGTCTTAGGAGCTTTTCAGTTGCTCCGTTATTATAATTTTAGTCATTTTCATTTCTCT
Organism: Nicotiana benthamiana; assembly: GCA_034376525.1. NCBI lineage: Eukaryota > Viridiplantae > Streptophyta > Magnoliopsida > Solanales > Solanaceae > Nicotiana > Nicotiana benthamiana. Next base: position 27,561,784 of record CM067333.1, on the reverse strand, counting down.
AGGCCTTTTTCTCCCTCTGCGGCCTGTCTCATCTCCCTTTTACATAACAAAAACAACAACCCACTATAATCCCGCTTAGTGGGATCTGGGGAGAGTAGTGTGTACGTAAACCTTACCCATATCCTTGGGTAGAGATGTTGTTTCCAAATAGACCCCCGACATCCTTCCCTCCAAGAACTTCCTACATTGCTCTTGGGGAGACTCGAACTCACAACCTCTCGGTTGGAAGTGGGGGTTGCATACCATCAGAGCAACCCCTCTTGTCTTTCCTTATTACATAAGGTGCAGTATAATTGATCGTCATTTGGTGAATCAGAAAATCAACCTGGACTTTGTATCTACTAATTGCCATTTTCAATTTGGTTTCATTTAATTTGAGTTATATATTTCATCTTCCATTGTTAAGGATAAAGTCGTGTCCATTACAAAAATACAACTCTTCTAATAGGGCACTTCAACAAAGGAAGGATCCTAGTATTGGATGGCAGAATTTCCAATAAAATTAATATAGATCAGATATGAATTTTCAAGAACCACTATTTCTTTTCAGACAACTTGATAATGTAACTAGCTGAAATGTTTTTCAGTCGGAAATGCAACGCTTAGTTATGAAGGTAATCTCATATGGTCGATGAACAAATTGTAAGGTTAATACTAATATCTTTATTAATTAACCAAATTATGTACATTAAATATCTTATCAAATACGTAAAATTTAATTTGATCCAATTTTTACTTTTCACTTCTATGTCATTACTTTTCGATACATCCAGCAAGATTCCGTACAAAGCCTCTGACGCTACCCTACAAAGTTTTCTCATTCTCTGAAGAGTTTTGGGTGTGAACATACTTCAACTGTCAAAACCTCAATTACATCCTTACATATTCTTGTCAAGAGCAAACATCTTAATAGTTAACAAAAAGTGAAATAAGTCTCATCCAAAACTAATTAAATGATTGTTAGTTCTCGAACGGGAAGAAGCCAAGTTGGTAACATGTAAAGACTTTTATTCTGCCTCTGCTACTTGGACATGATATTTTGATTTACAACATCTCGGGCCCTTAAACTATCACATCTTTGCGAATTTCCTACTTAAATTATTCGAACTCCCCAAACCCTTCCCCCCTCCCCCAAATTATATTGCCCTTTGTATTAAAACCTTCTTGTCACTGACCTAACATAACGTGTGTAGATACTCGTTTGTGAGCGCATGGTAGCTAAAAAAAGCCATCAAAATTGGCCACCTAACATAAAATAATGGCTATGCCTTCTTTCAAATTTATTTTTTAATAAATACTCTCCTTATTTAAGTTATATCCATCTTTCTTTCTAAATTGTCATTATTCTTCCTTGGGAGAATGCCTCATTACCCCCCTGTCCTATACCCAAAGTTCCAACTACACACTTTTTCTATACGGAAATCCTAGTACACCCCCCTAAACTTTTTTTTACCTTAATATTTTGCACCTTTTGTGCTGAGCTGGACCAGAACGTGAACCCACCTTCCCCAAGCACGTACTAAATTTAATAAAAAGTCTGTAGCCTATAATGGAAGGGGCCTTCTTCTAAACATAAAAAAATGTTCTTCTCCCCCATTACACCAGCCATTTTCGAGAGCTTTGAAGGTGGGTTTTGACTTGAAATTTTCTTTGGTTTGAAGAGGTAAGTGAATTCTTTGCTTAAATACCTCCGTTTGGCTCTCTATTCTGTTAAGGGCTTTTAATTTCTTCCTTAATTTCGGTCTATAAAATGTTAGGGTTAGGAATGACAAACACCAAGTTGAATAAATTGTGCATGGACGAAGATGATCCAATGCTCAATGCTAAAGTGCGATGCAAACATGGTATTTTGCTGCAAATGCAAACTTCTTGGTCAGTTCGGAAACCCAGAAGACGATTTTGGTCTTGTCCTCACTATGAGGTATGTGTTCTTGTTCTAAACACAACTCATTAACTTGAAAATTAATGTTAATTGGGTCGTTTTTGAATTCTTTAAATTTCAGGCCACAAATTGCAAGTTTTTCAAATGGAAAGACAACGAAAGAGTTGATGAAAGATCAAAGTTTATTCTTCCAAGATTGGTAAATAAAATCAAAGAGCTAGAAGAAAATTACGACCATCTTAAACTGCATTTGGATGAGCTTGAAGATTCAAAACAGAATGTTAATGTGAAAGAGAAGACTATGAAGGAAAAAAATAGAAGGAACTTGTGTGGAAAAATGACTTGGTGTATTATGATTTTGGTACTCGTTGTGTTTGTTAGAAGCTTAATCTAAGTTGGAAACTTGAAGAAAAATCAATTAGAGTTGCCATAATAGTTGGTTGTTGTAGTAGTATAAGATCATTTTGGTTGTTGTCCTAATAAAAGATCATTTTGTTATTAATGTCGGATAGGGTAAGTTAGATGGTTTGGTTGTGTACTTCATTTTGGTGTTGTAATGAAACATAATTCTGGTATTGAATTAGAATGATACATCATTTTGGTGACACTGTCCACGACTTACAAAACATCCAAACCAATTGCATATGAAGAAAAGGATATGAAAATAATGGTCAAAATCGGATTCAATTGTCAACTGCCCCTATCGGAAATAGGATTGACTACCGATTCCGAAGGAACTGGAGTTACATCTCTTTTCCATTCAAGAGTTCTTATGCGTTTCCACGCCCCTTTGAGACCCCGAAAAATGGACAAATTCCTTTTCTTAGTAACACATACAAGATTCGTCAATACAAAAAGGATAATGGTAACCCTACCATTAACTACTTCATTTATGAATTTCATAGTAATAGAAATACATGTCCTACCGAGACAGAATTTGGAACTTGCTATCCTTTTGCCTAGTAGGCAAAGATTTACCTCTGTGGTAACGTGTAACAAATCATTGCAAAACAAACGTTTCCAACATATGTTATAGCACCATTTCTAGCAGCAAACTATTAGTTTTTAACAAGTATGCCAAGATCCGGGCATTAATAACAACAAAAGTTCCAGCAACTTCTTAACAAAAAACACACATAAGGCCCTATCAACACTATAATTTCCATGGTTCTTGGGGCTGTGAACCAGCATTCCTTGATCTCAGACTAATTTCTTGAAGTCTTCTTATTGTAATTGCTTGTTTTCTTTTCCACTTCAGTCCACTTGTGGGTTTGAAACCAATATCACCAGTAACAGCAGCTGATCTAGTTATCTTTGTTGATGATCTAATGGACATTATTCTGCTACTTGGCAGCCTAGGCGATACAAAAAATAATTGATTTGTTTAAGGAAAGGTGCAACAGAAGATAACATAACTGATTACATCTTCACTTACATTAATAGCTGTGAAGCCATTCTCATCCTGAAAGACACTCATTCCCATCAGTCTTGGTCTTTTATATGGTGTTGAACTTCCAATACCCATTCCCCTTCCTCTAGTTGAAGTTGGTGCAGTAGAAGAAACAGCTGCAGAGATACATTATCAACTGTCATTATCAGCAGATACATAAGTTAACAAGTATGTCTCTTTGTTGTAGCAGCTATCAATGAATTCAATTGGTTCAACCTTGTCATAATACATTGCACATATAGCATGTTGATATGGTATCCCCTTTAGCATCCAAGATCTGCAACTACAAACCTGCTTTCTAAGGCACACAGTGTGTTTCTTACCATCATCCATGACTTCATATCCCGTTTGTCCATTAAACTCAATGGTACATGTCATCTTTGTTGGAGCCGTCTTCACTTCTTTGACCAATTAGTTAAGATGTGCCTAGCACCACATCCTTTGCTCACAAGCTGGAAATAATTCCTTGATTGTTGAATCCAATCCCTGTAAATGACATTTACATGTTACATAAGGAAAGTGAAGCTAATGAAATAAAAAAGTGAAGCTAATGAAACAGAAAAGTTTTAAAGAACGAAAGTGAAATATACCTTTTGCATGTCAGTGATCATAGTGCTGCCCCTGCCATCACCCAATCCCAAGTCTTCCTTCAGCAAAGTTAAGAACCATGACCATGTACTTTTCTTCTCATATTCTACTACAGCCCAAGCTAGTGGAAGCATTTGGTTATTACCATCTTTTGCCACAACAATTAGTAGTTTCCCCCTACTTACACCCTTCAGGAAACAACCATCCAAGCCTATGAATTTTCTACACCACAAGTATGCATTTTTTAGTACCTCAAAACAGATGTAAAAACTTACAAACACTGGCCTACCCTGTTCATCTGGTTCACCAACCTTCACAACACAAGTGCTTCCAGGGTTACTCCTTAACAACTCATCCTTGTAATCCAGAATTCTACCAAACTCCACTTTATGATCACCCATTATTTGCTGTAGTACTTTAGCTCTTGCTCTCCTGGCTGTGGTCTTACCAACATGAACTTTGAATTTCTTCCTGACTAATTCTTGCAATTTGAACTCTCTTATGTTTGGTTGTTCAATTATTCTATCTTTAAAGACCTTGGCCAAGTATTTAACATTGCACAAATAATTTCTAGAGGTAACATTAATTGAAGGAGCAACAGTTTTTGAAGATGGGGAAGTGTTTGGAGGAGCAGCAGAACCATTAAAAGCAACCCCTTTATTAAAAGCTGAACAAGATTCCTCCCCAGGCATGTGCACATATACTTCCAAAACAGCCCCATGTTGTAAAGACTTACAAATTGCTAAAAGAGCCCTATCATTTTCAATATCTCCTAAAATGCCACAGTTAGGTGGTTGAATACTAAATTTACAATCTGAGTTGTACCCTAATTCTTTAATATAATCCTTCAACTAAAAATAGGAAATGATATCCACATCAACATCAAAGTATTCAGACATTACCCCATCAACATATTTTGGCTCCCAATTTTCAAGGTCTAATACCCCACCATGAAATAGTCTTAAAGTGATTAAAGCAAACACTCTCATACCTATATGCAAACAAAGAAAAAACAAAGCGATAAAACAAAATTCGGCAGAAATCGAAAAACTGTACATACTAGTATTATAAAAGTACTTATTTCACGGAACCCATGCACAATCGAATCTAGAAAAATAGCATTCGGACAAGAAACCTGAAATTTTATCTGCCAATCACAAAATCGCAATGGCTAAAAACATTTCAAAATCCTAAAACAAACACAAAAGTAATTAAATGCTGTAAAGAAATAACCTTTGCTCTTGGATTGTGACGAATAAAAAACTTAGACTTTCAATCTAACCTTCAATCGATACACGAAAAACCCTAGAACAATATTCTAGTTTAACCTTCGAATCTGACCTCCCATTCCTTTAATCAAACCATTAAAATAGGGCTTTATGCTTGTTTTCGATCTATTAGGCAAGAGAACGAAGAAATTTTTTATTTCTTGATGATGTGGTTAAAGGATCGAAGATTGTAGAGAAGAAAGGGGGAAATTTTTTGGGTCTCAGATGGTCCCTTATATTTTTATTGAAGAGAAAAAAAGATAAATGGACAAATGTGAATGGAATGGGGCGCCCATCGGTTTATGATGCGCGTGTGTACACCGCATGTATTATAATTGGGGTTCTGGTCTAGCTCCGCACAAAAGGTGCAAAATATTAAGGTAAAACAAAGTTTAGGGAGGTACTAGAATTCCCGTATAGAAAAAGTGTGTAGTTGGAACTTTGGGTATAGGATAGAGGGGTAATGAGGCATTTTTCCATTCTTCCATATTTTTACCTTTCTTCTTTATTTTTCACCTTCTTCTTTATTTTTTTTAAACCTTTTTTCTTTAAATCTCCATATGAGTTTCTTTTGAATAAATTTCACCCTCTCTTGTTTCCTCTGAAATTGTTTATTCTCTTTCTTGTTTTACTTTTCTTTCATGTCTTACACATTTATTGAAATAATATCAATTTAAATCTTCTTCTTAAACTCAACACCTTCTAAAGAATAAAGTTGAATTTTTTGAACTTTCTTGATGTAATATGGAATTAGAGAATGTAATTTCTCGGCAATTAATTTTTTATTTGCAAAATTTTATTTTGTGTAATTTTTTTAGGCTTTTGAGGGTTGTGCACCTTCACTTTTGATTTTCGCAAACGCCTAACTGATTCTCTTTCATTAATTTTTTTGCCATCACTTTCCTTGTTGGTTATTCTATCAATTCTTTTTTTGGGCTCCTTTTATGGCACCTGCAATGAGTCACCAACGTCCAACCTTTATCATCATCAGGTTGATCGACTTCAACTTTGTTAATATCCAGTAATACTTCATCTTTACTTTCTTTAAAACCACATAATTCATCCCGCATTAATAAGCCAAAGGTAATAAAGATTTGGTTTGCGCTTGCTTTCTCATATTCAAGCACGATCTTCTTTTTACGAGCCAAGTCCATAACTTGAATACAAAGCACTTCTTTAGAGGATGGCTCACAAGTCGATGGTATTTGTAGTAATTTGGGTCATTCATTTTACCATCTTCATTTGGCCGCTTCATCTCCAGAAGCTCAATGAGATTTAACTCGAGGACTTCTCCAAAAATTGCTAGCACATCAGAATCCAGAAATGGGTACTCCTTCTCTTGCTTTTATTTTAGAGTCAACTTCCCACTTGGTTTATCTTGAAAAGAAGTGGATTTCATACTCTGCTTCTTGTTCACCTTCATTTTGAACTTCACAAGTGATGCGTTGATATTCATAGCTTCTCTGTTTTTAGATCTAGGTACAAACTTGCTCCATTTCCTGACTTCTTGCTTGTCGCTCCCTTTGCGAGGCTCAAAGATAGGTAGGCTTTCATTTCTAGTGGAGGCCATGCTTAACTCCATGTCATGGGTCACGAGTCGCGAGTTCTTCAAATGTTCTAGGCTAGATACCTTACAAGATGTAGCAGAGTCCCCAGTGCATGCCTTAGATACATATATCTATGCTAGAAGCTTCACTAAGCCTCCCTTTGCAGTTGAGACTTGCATTCCTCCAACGATTGATAAAGTCGATAACTAGTTCACCCTTTCATTGACGAGCATTTGTAAGTTCTATCATACCCATAGTATGTCTCATGCTATAAAAGTGATTGAGGAACTCTTTCTCTAGTTGATCCCAACTATCAATAGATCCGGCCTCGAGGTCTGTGTACCAGTCAAAAGCATTTCATTTTAGCGAGTGGACACACTGCTTGATGAGGTAATCTCCACAAGTCCCAGCATTTTTTCACGTTTCAATGAAGTGCGCCACATGTTGCTTTGGGTTACCATCAAACTATTGAAACATTTGAGGTTGATAGTCATCTGGCATCTTCAATATATTGACCCATGCAGTGTACAGCTTTTCATATGTAATTGAGGACTTGACAACAACTCCATACTTATTCCTAATGGTTCCTTTAATTAACTTCTTCAGTTGATCGATTGGAATCATCCATTCAAATGAGATAAGGATATCCTTAGCAGATGCTACTTGTCTTGGGGGAGAATCACTCTATGGAACTTATGGAAGCTTGCCAGGTGCGTGGGTGGATTCTTTTTCCATCAAGATTCCCACCCTATCTGTTACCTTTTTTATTCTTGCATCTTTAATTTGCATGCACTTGGTCAAGCCAGTGATTTCTTCCATCAAGTTTGCCAACTGCTCCTCCACAGATGAAGTGTTTGTCACCATGGCTTGCATGATTCTAGTGGATGATGGAGAGTAGCATGTATTTTCACATAGATTGATCCTTGATTGAATCATGCTATGTGGTGTAAGCGGGGATGATCCATCACTTGATTCATCGTCATCTTCCTTCACAACAGAGCGCTTGGATCCAGAGAGGTCAAGCAGAGCAAGAGTTTTTTTTTCTTTTTTTTTTCCAGCAACATCGCTTCCTCTTTCGGGTGCGTTTGTGGAAGATCTTGCTCCTTTAGAGGGCGAAGATCCGAAAATAGGGGTTGATAGTAACAACACTTGGGTTTCTTCAACTTTCTTTGCTCCTAGTAATTGGTCTAAAGCTTTCAAAGGTAACATCGAGGATGTTTTTCACATCAGCATAGAACCTTGAATTAGTATCCTTAGTGGAAGTTGAACTGGAATCAATTTTCTTTGAAGCCATTTCAATGTTCTTGAACTTTATGATGATTGAAAAGTTGACAAAAGAGGTTGAGATTATCCCACTGGGCGTGCCAGAATTTGTAGACAATAAATCGCATCAAGAAAATAAAATAAGACAGAAAAATATCGCAATAATCGTAGTATTTTATTATAAATATTTGAGTGTTACAATCTCTATGAATTCTCTGATTCTACTCGTCAACACTAAATAAAAGAGCCTTCAAACTTAATCTTGAATTTTATTTTATTTTAATCCAAGTGCTTGCGGCCTGACCTTGATCTTGACGTATTTTTTAATCCAAGGGCTTGCAGGTTGCTCTTGAATCTTCACCTTGATCTTTTAATCCTTAGAACACTTGAATGCTTGTAACTTTTAGAGAAATCTGCAGCGTTTGATCCACGAGCTCTCTCTTGCTTCTTGTTATAACTTCTGGTATATTTTCTGAGTTATGAAGACTCCTATTTATAGTTGTGAGGTGGGGAGGGGGGAGAAGAGTTATGATAAGAACAAACTCTTTCCGACCAATCAAATTGAAGTGTGACAAGGCCGCATTTGATTGGCAAGAACATATCACTAGCACATGTGGCGCAGTTTCATTGTCCTTTTAGTTTGACTTGGCATGTCTTGCCATTTTGGCACGTGGCATGATCTCATTGGCTCTTTTGTTTGACTTGGGGTGCCACGTCATTTGACACGTGGCACAAAATCGGGCCTTCTAGGAATATGACGTCTTGGGCTTAATGAAGTGGGCTCATCACTTTAGCAAAATTAAATGAGCTAGCCCAATGGATTAAGACTTATTTATTTAATTTATATATATTGAATTTATATAATTAATTTAATTATAGTAACCCATAATATTTATTTGGACAAATATATTTAACGTATAGTCTAAATTATTTTATTGAATTTAATTCCAATAAAATTTATATGCCTACAAATGTATTTATTAATATAAATATAGGGTCTAAGCAAAAATTACTAGGTTCTTCCGAATCCTTGAACAATACACTAGCTCAGCCCCTAGCTATGAGAATATGCACAAATAGCCATGGGCAACTCAAGGGAAAGTTGGTAAAGCCTTTGATTTAGGCCCCAAAATTTGAGGTCTCAAAAGTTTTGAATAGTTTATATTATGACCATATTTTCGCTTAAATAATATATTGAAGTTTACGGAAAAACAAAGTACCTTTAAAAAAAGATAATTTTAAATGAAACTACACAAAAATTTATATTAGTAAGTAAATTATTTTTACAATAAGATCCAAGGTATTGTATTACAAATACATGACTAATATTTTGGTAAAAACATTATGAGACATTTTATAGGTAAAAAACCCCAACTTAAGATGAAAGGATGCACCCTACAACTCCTGTTTAAAAACACTTTATTTAGTACTATTATTTATGTTTAAACAAAATTCCAACATGTTTGCCACTAAGCATTGCATTATCCTAGGAAATGGTCCATTTTATCTTATTACGTGGCCTTCTCTCCAAAAATCTTGCATAAACCTGTCTTTCCCTCCCACACAATTAATTACTTTCCAAAAATCCTGCATCGTCCGTGTTATAGTCCGTATTTATCTAATATTCTTAGATAAAGACTTACGACACTAGTGCTTGTGTACTAAGTAGTAAAAATAAGTAGTAGTATACATTTTAACAAAGGAAAAAGAAGAGAGTAACGATCATGTGCGGGATCTTGGCTGTTTTAGGTTGTTCTGATGATTCTCAGGCCAAAAGGGCTCGGGTTCTCGAGCTCTCTCGCAGGTAAAATTAAATCCTTTTTTTCTTTCTTCCCTGGTGCTACAATATAATCACCTTGTTATTCGCACGTTGCATGTAATTTCTTCGTGAGAGAGTTGGGAGCTGGAAGTGATTGTTACATTTTATAATAATTGTGATGAAAAGGTTGAAGCATCGTGGACCAGATTGGAGTGGGCTGTAGCAACATGGCGACTTTTACTTGGCACATCAACGTCTAGCCATTGTTGATCCTGCTTTAGGTGATCAGCCTTTGTTTAACGAAGATAATACGATTGTTGTTACGGTGGGTGCTTTTAATTTTACGTTTACTCCCATTTCATGCGTAGTTTAATGATGAAACGGAATTGATGATTGACAATGAACTATCAGTCTATAATTCAATGAACTGCACTTAATTCTACACAAGTTGGGGTCGACGATATGATTCATTTTTATCCTTTCCGCCATTTAGTGTTTTTTTTTGTTCAAATAGTTGATGATTAATTTCATGCAAAAAATTTCAGGTAAATGGAGAGATCAACAATCATGAGCAACTTCGCAAGCAATTGCCTAATCATAACTTCCGGACTGGAAGTGACTGTGATGTCATTGCCCACCTAGTGAGTAACCTAGATTACTCATCTTCCAACGTTGGAAACATGTATTTGTACGTAAAACTATTCCCTGATTATATTATGTACATTAATCAGTATGAAGAACATGGAGAAGATTTTGTTGACATGCTGGATAGGATGTTCGCTTTTGTGTTATTGGATACTCGAGATAACAGCTTTCTTATTGCTCGTGATGGCATTGGAATTGCTTCCCTTTACATTGGTTGGGGAGTTGATGGTAGTTTTCTATGCAATTTTCTCAGTTGATGACTTTGCTGTTTGAAATTACCGTTTTGAATCTTTATAGTACTTGTTAATTTGGTATTGTAATTCTGTTCCTTCTCAAGGTCTGTGTGGATATCATCTGAGCTTAAGGGCTTGAATGATGACTGCGAACATTTTGAAGTTTTCCCACCAGGACACTTGTATTCTAGCAAGAATGGCAGCTTTATGAGGTGGTACAATCCTCCTTGGTTCTCTGAGGCTGTTCCTTCCGCTCCTTATGATCCTTTTGTTCTGAGGCGCGCATTTGAAAATGTGAGTTATTATTGTTGTTGTTGTTGAAATGGATCCAACATGTTGGTTCTAAGGCTGGATTTCATTTAGCAGGCTGTTATCAAAAGGTTGATGACTGATGTCCCCTTTGGTGTTCTGCTCTCTGGGTTACTTGATTCATCCTTGGTTGCTTCGATTGCTGCTCGTTACTTGGCTGGCACAAAGGCTGCCAAGCAGTGGGGAACACAACTTCATTCCTTTTGTGTTGGCATTGAGGTCAGTCAATCTTGAGCAGAGGTGGTATTTAGAGCATATTCTATAGTTCAATTCAACTGAACTTATTACCTTAGCCCTAAACTATGTATAAAAATGGGCATATAATAGGATCACACTCTTTGAACCCGTTGTTTCTAGATCCTGAATTCACATTTGATCCTTGGACTTCTGTTTAAAAGAAATTCTATTGTTTGATCTTCTCTTTAACTCTTGATACCAACTTGCCTGCTTTCATTGAACAGGGCTCACCGGATCTCACTGCTGCAAGAGAAGTTGCTGACTTCTTGGGAACTGTTCACCACGAGTTTCACTTCACTATTCAGGTTTTGACAGAACAACTTTATTTTTTACTTGATCTATTATCCTTTGTGCTTTTGTTTTGTTTACCTGATGGCAAACAATATATTCCGCATTTGCAGGACGGAATTGATGCAGTTGAAGATGTTATTTACCATATAGAGACATACGATGTAACAACGATCAGAGCAAGCACTCCTATGTTCCTTATGTCGTGTAAGATTAAGTCATTAGGAGTGAAGATGGTCATATCTGGGGAAGGCTCTGATGAATTGTTTGGTGGCTACTTGTACATTCACAAGGCTCCCAACAAGGAAGAATTCCACAAGGAGACATGTCGCAAGGTAAGAAAGGGCTTCCTTGTTTTAAAACTTTATCTGTAATACAAGGAGTTGAGGAAATGCTGATTATTTCTGTGCAGATAAAAGCACTTCACCAATATGACTGTTTAAGAGAAAATAAGTCAACATCTGCATGGGGCGTAGAAGCTAGCGACCCATTTCTAGATAAGGAGTTCATCAATGTTGCCATGAGTATTGATCCAGAGTGGAAGTTGGTAAGAAATTGAGCTCCAATTGTTGATGGATAGAAGAATATATTACTAGAGCCACAATCTCTAAGACTTTGATTTTATCCATTTCAGATTAAACCTGAGCAAGGGAGGATTGAGAAGTGGGCTCTTAGGAGGGCCTTCGATGACCAACGAGGAGCATCTCTACCTCCCAAAGGTTCTAGATCATAAGCGATTTGAAAGGTTCTATTGTTAACTAAAACTAACATTTTCATGTCACATGCCCTGCAGCATATTCTATATACGCAGAGAGAGCAATTCAGTCATGGTGTATAGACTATAGATGGATAGATGGACTTAAAGCACATGCTGAACAACATGTGCGTTTTCAGTAGTTAATCCATAAATGTTACTGGTTGTTTGATTTAATAAGCTGACTGGGGAAACAAATTTTTTCCTTTAATAGGTGACTGATAGGATGATGCTTTATGCTTCACATATCTTCCCTCATAACACCCCGGTTACAAAGGAAGCATACTACTATAGGATGATTTTCGAGCGCTTCTTCCCACAGGTACTTTTTTCAGATAATAGTGAAGGTGAAAATCACAAACTGCTTAAATCCGAGAACGTTGTTTAACCATGCCCCTCAAACATTTTTTTTCTGCAGAAATCAGCTAGGCTAACCGTTCCTGGAGGAGCAAGTGTGGCGTGTAGCACCGCTGAAAATGGATTAAATATGAAATTTCCAAGAACCATGATTTCTTTTGTGATGGAGAAAGGTTAGACATGGATGAATAGAACATAAAAAACATACAAACCCATGGATTTGAAGTAGCCATTAGCCAATAACACTAAATAATATCTTTCATTAGCAGACCAAATCTAAAATGCCGATTCAGTTTAAGTGTTAAACAGCCTAACTAACTATAATCAACTCATTTAACAGTAATCTTAATTAAGTGCACTACTAGTGCGAACATTTTGTGTGCCCTAAAATGAATTGCATCAATAGGCTAGCAAAAGCTAAAATACCAATAATACTATACTATATAAATTAGTAGAAAAGGGCAGTATAAAATAATTGGTTCCAAGTATCAGGCAAGCCAGGAAGGCACCAATGGGTACAATCAGCTTTGTTAGGGTTAATTCTTTGCTGAGAATTGAGATCACCACTATAGATAGAGGGATGTGCATCTTTCCTCATTGCTGATAACAATGTTATATCCAGCAAAAAGGGTGGGTTGTCCATGTCCCTTATTACTGTCTGCACCACGTTCGTTTGGTCCGAGTACATTCCAGGGTTCGTTGGGCCAGTCAACAGGGTCGTTGTTACGGGGCTGTTCTCCCCGTAACAACTTCCCGATGTTGTCGCTGCACCGCCGTTCCATACACTTGGGCTGCCCAAAAAGATTTGACATTTAGTTTTTAGTTAATCTGAATTGTATATATTTTGTTTAGCACTTCCTATAAGTCAATACTATTAATATCATACCAATGAAAGTGAAAGAAAATATTAAAATAATAGGAGTTGAACAGTCAGTTCACAAGAAAAATATCAATGTTTAATACATGAAATATTAAGTAAATATGAAATCTTGAAATTGTATAAATTAATATATTGTAGGTATAGTAATTTGTAATCCAATACTGAATTTGGAATTATATGCCACCGACGAGACAAGCGAGGCAGAATAATGCAACAGTCATGACCTCAATCTCAAGTGGTCCTACATTTCCTCTACTACACAACGTTTCAAGAAAATGGCTTTATTCTGTTCCAAACGATACTTTTTCTTTTTTTCTTCTAAAATTTGAAAGTAGGCGTTTAGACATATTATAGTTTTTTAAGAAAAGAAAATAGTATTTGGAGTTATATTTAAAAAAATAGATATTTAGAATTTGATAGTATCGAAAAAAATGTTGGAGTAGTGAAAAAGTTCTTCAAAATTTTTTGAAAAAGTGGTTATTTTTGAAAATTTACCAAAAACTTACAAATTGCACGGACATACATATTTTTTGAAAGAAAAAATAAAAAAGGTACCAAAAAAATCTATACAAACGGGTCCTCAATTTAATGCAATTGTTACAAATTTAAATTGTCAAAATTGATTTTCTGTCTTCATGAATATATTAGTAAATTCATAAACACAATAATTTAGGGATCTAAGGTCCAAGTTGGAGTAGTAGAGCACAGAGATGACAGCTAATGTGGGGGCAAAAGGCAAGCGTAGGTCAAAAAGAGAAATCCAAAAGTGACTGAAACTGCCAAAAAAGAAACAGTTGACATACTCGTAGTGGTTAGGGGAAGTGCCCTGAAAAAAGAGTCTGCTTCTACTTCTGTCAATGTTGGAATCAACCCATCTTGCCCACGTTCTTAACCCTCTCTCCATTGCCACCAATGGATCCATGTCTTCATACATTTTCCCTCCATCATCTATGTAGTCCCACCTGCATTTTAATTACCATTTTCACCCTCCTCTCAAAGATCATATCCAATTGCTCAAAAATTCGTACATTGTGGTAAATTATTCACAAAATAAAAATTTAAAATAACGAGGAAAGTACCCTTGGGAAGAGCCTTTGTGAGTCCACCAATGACCAGTGTTAAAAGATAAGACATCCACACCTCTCCAAGCATTAGCATTTCCTCTTATATCATTCAATTTAAGCACTCTCTTGCCCTGCACACTGTCTATGTCCACCAGATATTGTGCTTTCTGATACGATATTGTCACTCCATAATCCTGCATTCCATTTTCACCACACATTCATATGTTTTACGACCAAACCACACTAAAATCTACCATATGAATTTGATCCAATTAAGCTCATTTGAGACCAATATGACTCCTATTAATTACATTGAAGAAAATAATTGCGAAATCTACAAAAAAAAAAAAAAAAAATGAAAGGCTTACCAAGAACTTGAAAGTTGAAATGGGGTAATTCTTAGACATCTGCGTTTGAGCTTTTGGGACATCAGCTGAAATCAAACAAATTAAAGACTCCCATTGATCCCTCCCTAAAGAATCACCAACAAACATCACTGTTTTCCCTTTCATTTTCAACAGAAACTCAAGCCCACTGAACCTATCAAGAAACAAAAAAACCATCCCAACAAATTCAAAAACACCAACAACAAAAAAAATTTAAAAATCGAAACTTTATTGGAGGAAAAAAAAAACCAAGATTCAGGTACCTGGGAAGCTCACAATTCGCAGGTTTCCAACGGTATTTAAGGTATTCAGTGTCGGGTCGGCCGTAAAGTTGACAGTTGAACTGAACATCGATAGCAGGGCAAGAAGAGGATTGGTACAATGGGTAAGTTTCATCATAAACCCAAGTACCCATAAACAGAGAACATGATGTTTGGTTACCTTGAAGTATTGGACTTCTGTGATTTTGGTTATTATTATTATGGTGATGTTTCCTATATAATACAACTGATGAAACTACACAAAACTGAAATAAAAGAAGCCATATTAGAGAACAACATAGTAATAAAGAGAGATGCTCCATTAGAGAAAAGGGTCAAGGAAGGAAGAAAAAGAGTACTTATAAAGCAAAAAGGTATAGAGAGAGAAGAAAAGAAATGGGGTGAGAAAGGGAAATAAAAAGAAAAGAATGTCGCTTTCTGTGTAATATAGTGTTACAACTTACGAAGAAAGGAGGAATGGGCCTATGTGTGATGGGGAAATGAAGATTTTTTCTTGCAGTGTGCATGTGACCATGGGTGACTTGGTTCACGTGCATTGCTATACCTCGTGGCGGATCAAGGATTTGAATATTATACAAGCCAGAAATTCTACATAATTCATTTATAATTTATTAATTTCAAGATTATTATTTGTTTGATGAATTTCTTAGCATATATTAAAAGCTTTAACGAAGGCTATTAAATTCAGACGAATTAATAAGCTATTGCCACGATACAGATTTTTTACCATCGGGAGTTGTGATGGTGTCTACTAATGGAACTAGGCAATCCAAGTATTAAAATATTTTCTGATATCTCAACAATATAAAATAAAATGAGCCATTTAAATAAAAACAAAAGTCTTAAAAAAAAAAAGATAACTAGAAACCAAATGCGGAAGTTTAAATATATCTCTACCCAGATTCGATGTCACTAACTCACGAACGGCTAAAGAGTGCTAAAAACAAGTCAAAATAGAAATACATCAATGTTTGTCTCGATACAAGGAAAACAAACTAATAACAGAGAAAGGGACTCCGGCCTACGGACATTAGCTAGGGTACCTCGCAAGTCCCTGGACTGAAGACAGCTCAATATTGTTGCTGAGGTCCAGAAGGTGCTCCTGGATCATTGCAAAAACATGCACAGAGTGTAACATCAGCACAACCGACCGCATATGCTGGTACGTGCCTGGCCTAACCCCGGCGAAGTAGTGACGAGGGAGGGGAGCATGATATGGGGAGGGGAATGACCCTTCGTGTATAAATATTCGAAACATGGCACGAAATGACCTTTCGTGCATAAATATCAAAACATGGCACGGAATGACCTCTCGTGCATAATCACTCTTCCTCACCCAATCAACAGTCACAACCAATCGGGGTGAGGGTATAGAAAAATAATATTAAACATCCCGGCAAGGGAGACAAGGCAACAGGTAAGTCCCGGCAAGGGTACAACTAACAACTTAAATATCCTGGCAAGGAAAAATACACATAATACTTAAATCCCGGCAATGGGGTAACAACAGTAATAAACTACATGTCCCGACAAGGGATAATTACATCACTTTCTCTTTGGTTCACTTCTTCCTCAATTATAATATTCTCGTTCGTGCCAACACTGCAAGAATGTACAATTCATAATTCTTCCTCAAACCTTTCACCTTATATGAAACTTATCAATTTAACAAGGAAGAGGTATCACAAAATCCAAATAAGCACAAGTAAGACTCACGGTCATGCTAGACTCCAGTGTATAGATACTCGTCAACATGCATATACATCGTACTCAACAATTAGCAAAAAGCAAACAACACCCTAATCCTATTCTCTCAAGTTAGAACAAACACTTACCTCGGTCCAAAGAATAGCAATCAACTCTCTTATACCGTCTTTCCTCTACAATTCGACTCCGAAACAATGATATCTAGGCATAATTAATTCAATAATATCAATAAGGACTCAAAAAAACACAATCACATAGCCTAGATATGAAATTCCTAGCATTCTTCCAAAAATACAAAAATTCGACCTCGGGCCCACTCCAAACACATGGCTCGGACCAAAACCCGATCATCCATAACCCCACGAGTTCAAATATATAACTTATCTTAAGATTCAACCCCAAATTGAGGTTGAATCACCCAAAATTTCCAAAAACCAAACTCTACCCAAAACCTCTAATTTCTACTTTGATTTCATATTTTTAGGCTTAGAAATTAGTGACTAGTTGAAGAAATTAAGAGAAAATGAGGTTAGGAACACTCACCTATGAAGTTATGGAGGAAGAGTTCTTCAAAATTCGTCTATGGGCTGTGGAGAAGAAGTGTTCGTGTGAAAAAAAAGGAATCAATCCCGTCAAGGTTATGTTTTTGGACTTTAAAAATCACTGGGCAAAAATGTCCTTCGCGTTCGTGGGAAAAGGGGCCACGTTCGCGAAGGGTAGTTCAACATACCATCACGTTCGCGATGAGGAGGCTGCGAACGTGAAGAGAATGACTGAGGGGTCCAGGGAAATGGTCTACGCGAGCGCATGTGGTGATTCGCGAAGCGGTCCGCAAACACGAAGAAGGGGACCCGTCAAGCATCACGATCGAGTAGGCCAATCGCGAACGTGAAGAACAAATCTGTGCCTGCAACAGCTGAAGAAAACCTGCTATATTTCTAAGTGCAAAGCAACCCCGAACCACCTCCAGGGAACTCTCGAGCCCTCGGGGCTCCTAACCAAATACGCACACTAACTCAACAACATCCTGCGAACTTAATCGAGCGATCAATTTGCCAAAACAACATCAAAATCAACGAATCAAACCTCCAAATTATCATTTTTCATTCTAACTTCATAAACTTCCAATTTAGGTATTTAGGTCCGAAACATGTCAAACGACGCATGATTCCAACCGAATTTCACAGAAAGTGCTTATGCCATATATAAGACATGTACCGAGCACCGAAACCAAAATACATGACCAATACAAATGCTTTCTAATTCATTTTCATTGCAAATTTTCGTATTAAATTTCAAAAAACAATTTCTTTCAAAATTTCATTTCTCGGGCTCGGGACCTTGGATTTTGATTCTGGGAATACGCCCGAATCACATATTTTCATACGGACCCTCCGGAACCATCACATCATGGGTCCCGGTTTATTTATCCAATATATCAATCAACGTTAACCTTAACCATTTTAAAGTAACAATTTATCAAATTTTACGTAATTTAACACATAAGCTTTCCGGCTAAGCGCCCGGACTGTGCATGAAAATCGAGGAGACTAAAAGTGAGGTTTTCAAGGCCTCGGAAGCATGGACAAAAGAGAAAATAATTGATGACCCTTTGGGTCGTCACGTTCTCCACCTCTAAAGCAACTGTCCGTCCTTGAACGGACAAAAAGAAGAAGTACCTGAGTCGGGAAACAGATGAGGATAACGGCTCCCATATCAGACTCGGACTCCCATGTCGATACCTCAGGAGGCTGACCTCTCCACTGAGTGCATACTGAAGGAAAACTCTTCGACCTCCTCAACTGTCGAACCTGGCGATCTAGAATAGCCATCGGCTCCTCCTCATAAGACAGATCCTTGTCCAATTGGATAGTGCTGAAATCTAACGCTTGGGCTGGATCGTCATGATATCTCCGAAGCATGGATACGTGGAAAATTGGATGCACGGATGACAAGCTAGGCGGCAAGGCAAGTCTATAAGCCACCCCTCTCACATGATCGAGAACCTCAAATGGACCAATGAACCTAGGGCTAAGCTTGTCCTTCTTCCTGAATTGCATCACGCCCTTCATAGGCGACACTCGGAGCAATACTCGCTCACCAAACATGAAAGAAACATCTCGAACCTTGTGATCTGCATAACTCTTCTGCCTAGTCTGAGCTGTCCGAAGTCTATCCTGAATGATCTTGACCTTATCCAAGGCCTCCTAAACTAAATCTGTACCCAATAACCGAGCCTCTCTCGGCTAAAACCATCCAACTGGGGACCGACATCGCCTACCTTACAACACCTCATATGGGGCCATCTAAATGCTGAGCTGGTAGCTGTTTTTATAGGCGAACTCTGCTAAAGGAAAGAACTGGTCCCACGAGCCTCCAAAATCAATGACACAAGCTCGAAGCATATCCTCCAATATCTGAATTGTCCGCTCGGACTAACCGTCCGTCTGAGGATGGAATGTTGTGCTCAACCGAATATGGGTGCCCAACTCTTGTTGGAATGCTCTCCAGAAGCGCGAGGTAAAATGCGTACCCCGATCCAAAATAATAGATGCTGGCACCCCATGAAGGCGAACAATCTCTCTAATGTAGATCTCACCTAACCTCTCAGATGAATAAGTGGCTGCAATAAGAACAAAATGCGCTAACTTGGTCAGCCTATCAACAAAGACCCGAATAGCACCAAACTTCTTCCGAGTCATCGGAAGTCCACTAACGAAATCCATTATAATCCTCTCATACTTCCACTCGGGAAGATCAATCCTCTGAAATAAACCACCAGACCTCTAATGCTCATGCTTAACCTGCTGACAGTTCAAATATCGAGACACATATGCAACTATATCCTTCTTCATCCTACGTCACCAATAGTGTTGTCTCAGATCCTGATACATTTTTGCGAAGCCCAGGTGAATAGAATACCGAGAACTATAGGCCTCCGCTAAGATCAACTCTCGAATCCCATCAACATTGGGCACACACACTCGCCCCTTCAATCTCAAAACACAATCACCATCTAAGGTCACCTTCCTGGAACCTCCACGCTGCACTGTGTCTCTCAGGACACACATATAAGGATCATCAAGCTGCCGCCCACGGATACGCTTCAACAACGATAAACGGGAAATTGTGAAAGCTAACACCCTGCGAGGCTTAGAAATGTCCAACCTTACAAATCGATTGGCCAAGGCCTGAACATCTAAAGCAAGTTGTCACTGGCAGACCGGAATATAAGCAAGACTACCCGTGCTGGCATACTTCCTACTCAATGCATCGGCCACCACATTGGCCTTCCCCGGGTGGTATAAGATAGTAACATCATAGTCTTTCAACAACTCCAACCACCTCCTCTGCCTCAAATTCAACTCCTTTTGCTTGAACAAGTAATGAAGGCTTTTGTGATCCGTGTACACCTCACACGTCACACCACATAGATAATGCCTCCAAATCTTCAAAGCATGAATAATGACTGCCAACTCTAGATCATGAACCGAATAATTCTTCTCGTGGATCTTCAAATGTCTCAATGCATAGGCAATGACTCTGACATCCTGCATCAATAGTGCACCAAGCCTAATACGGGAAGCATCACACTAAATTGTATAAGGCCCTGAACGTGTGGGCAAAACCAATATCGGTGTCGTAGTTAGAGCTGTCTTGAGCTTCTGAAAGCTCGCCTCACACTCATCCGGCCATCTAAACTGGGCACTCTTCTGGGTCAATCTAGTCATCGGGGCTGCAATAGATGAAAACTCATCCACTAACCGACGGTAGTAACCTGCTAACCCCAAGAAACTCCGGATCTCTGTAGCTGATGCTGGTCGAGGCCAGTTCTTGAATGCTTCAATATTCTTCGGGTCCACCTGAATACCCTCTACTGAAACAACGTGACCCAGAAATTTAACTGAACTCAACAAGAACTTGCACTTTGAAAACTTGGCATATAAGTGACAATCTTTCATAGTCTGAAAAACTACTCTAAGGTGATGCTCGTGCTCCTTCTGACTGTAGGAGGATATCAAAATTATTATAAATGAAAACAATCATAAAAAAATCCAAATAGGGCCTGAACACTAGGTTCATCAACTCCATAAATGATGTTGGGGCATTGGTCAACCCAAATGACATAACCAAAAATTCATAATGCCCATACCGAGTTTGGAATGTTGTCTTAGGGACATCAGACGCCGTGATCCTCAGTTGATGGTATCCAGATCTCAAATCTATCTTTGAAAACACCTTTGCACCCTGAAGTTGGTCGAATAAATCATCGATCCACGCCAGTGGATACTTGTTCTTTATCGTCACCTTGTTCAATTGCTGGTAATCAATACACATACTCATCGACACATCCTTTTTCTTCACAAATAACACTGGCGCACCCCAAAGCGATACACTGGGTCTAATGAAACCTTATCAAGAAAATCCTACAGCTTCTCCTTTAACTCTGGTGAGGCCATGCGATATGGCGGAATGGAAATGGGCTGAGTGCCCGGAGCCAGATCAATAAGAAATCACTATCCCTATCGGATGACATACCCGGCAAGTCTGAGGGGAAAACCTCGGGGAACTCCCAAACAATAGGAACAAAGTCAATAGAAGGGATCTCTACACTGGAGTCACGAACATACGCCAAATAAGATAAATACCCCTTCTCGACCATGCATCGATTTTTCACAAATGAAATAACACTGCAGGTGGCATGACTTGGGGTCCCTCTCCACGCTAGTCGAGGTAAATCTGGCAAAGCCAAGGTTACAGTCTTGGCGTGCCAATCCAAGATAGCATGATATAGCGACAACCAATCCATCCCCATTATAACATCGAAGTCCACCATGTCTAGGAGCAATAAATCAACACGGGTCTGAAGACCCTCAATACTACCACACAGGAATGATGCACTCGGTCGACCACTATAGAATTATGCACCAGTGTAGATAGATAAATAGGAACACTCAAGGCATCGCTAGGCATAACCAAGTATGGTGCAAAATAGGATTACACATATGAATACATCGACCCGGGGTCAAATAGCACAGAAACATCTCTATCATAGACCAGAATAGTACTTGTAATCACATCATCTGATGACTCGGCCTCTGGCCTGGCTAGTAAAGCATAACAACGAGGCTGGGCCCTACCTCCATGAACCATGTCTCTGGGATGGTTGGCTGCTGGATGACCCCTACCTCTGGCGGTACGAGATCCACCTCTACGGTCTCTACCTCCACCTCTATGATCCCTACCTTCGCCTCTAGTTGGCTGGGCAAGCCGTGGATCACCTGGTGCTTGAATAATGGGGCGAGGACCCTACTGCTGAGAACTACCCAAGGCTCGAGGGCAAAACCTGACAATGTGACTCGGGTCACCACAACCATAACATGCCCTTTGTTGCTGAGACTTCTAGCCCCGTCAACCTGTATGTCCTCCCCTGAAGCTCTGAAGAAAAGGTGCACTGATGGGGGCTAGTGGTGCACTGAAGGACTGCTGGTCAGAATGATGCTGTTGAGAACCACCACCGCCTGGAGTACCATTAGAGACCTGGAGTGCTGACTGAAAGGGCCTTGGTGGATGGCCTCTACCATAAGAATCTGTACCTCAGATCGAGGTACCAATGAACTTACCAGAATGACGAGGCCTCTTATCTGACCCCTGACCACCTCCCCGTGCAAGATCCATCTCCACTCAATAGGCCACATTGGCCGCCTCCTGAAAAGAAATCTCACTCCCGACTCCCATAGCCATCTGGAGAAGCATCGGCTGAATCAACCCATCAATAAACCTCTGCACCCTCTCTCTCTCTCTCTCTCTTTCTCTCTCTCTCTCTCTCTCTCTCTCTCTCGGCGAGGAGTAGCAATACATGGCGTGCCAGATCAATAAAACGGGTCTCATACTGTGTGACTGTCATAGCACCCTGATTGAGGCGCTCTAACTGCCAGCGTAGAGCCTCTCGCTCAATAATTGGGACAAATTTCTCCAAAAACAACTCTGCAAACTGGTCCCAAGTCAATAATGGCAACCCTGCTGGTCTAGATAAACAGTAGTCACTCCACCAAGTCTTGGCGGATCCTGCTAGTCGAAAGGTGATGAAGTCGACCCCATTGGTCTCCACAATACCCATAGTTCGGAGAACCTCATGGTAGCTGAATAAGAAGTCATGGGCGTCCTATGTAGGAGCACCACTGAAAGTGGTGGTGAAGATCTTGGTGAACCTATCAGTCCTCCACAAAGCATCCACGGACATCGCTGCTCCATCATCGATCTGAGCCGTAATACTCGGCTGAGCTGCCATAACTCGCTGAATCGCAGGAACCTGAGCCTGAGGAGCTACCTTCTCCGGAGTACATGTAGCGGGAGTTTGGACTCCTCTCCCAGCGTGAGAAGTGGCTGGTGCTACGGGAAGCAAACCCGCTCTTGTGACGCTCTCCATAAGGCCCACAAGTCTGATCGAAGCGTCTTGAAGAACAAGGGTGGCTATGAACCCCTCTGGGACCTGAGCTGGGCCCACCGGAGCTGCCGGGGTTGGAACCTCCTCATCATAATCAACATGAGACTCCACCTCTGGGACTGCTGCTCGGGGCTGAGCTCTGCCCTTGCCTCAGCCTCTGGCATAGCCTCGGCCTCGGCCTCGCCCTCGCCCTCGCCCTCTACCCCTCGTAGGAGCTGTTGCTGAGGGTTCAGGCTGCTGCGAGGTAGAAGAGGAAGCACGTGTTCTCGCCATCTGTGAAAGAACAGAGTAGAAAGGCAATCAGTATCTGAGAAACAGAATCGCACGACAAGAAAGAAAAAAGTAAAAAATTTCCTAACTCTGTAGCCTCTAGGGGATAAATATAGATGTCTCCGTACCGATCTCAGACTCTACCGATTTGTGCTGTGAGACCTATGTAGCCTAGTGCTCTGATACCAACTTATCAAGACTCCCGATGGTGGAAAATTTGGGTCGTGACTGCTATGCGCTGCTATATCAGTCCCGGCTATATTAGGTTGGTAATGACTAGGAGCCCATTTGGACATAAGAGTTTTTTTACTTTTTTTATTTTTTTTTGAAAATAGTGTTTGGCCATAAAATTTTTAATATTGTTATAAAACAATAAAAGAAGAAGAGCAATATTGCAGATAAAGAGAGAGATAATTTTTATTGAATTTTGGGGTGATTTACAATGGAGTAAGACCCCTCTATTTATAGGAGGAAAAATGACTTAGCCTCAAAGTAAAACTCTCTACAAGATAGACATTCACTCCAAAAAGTATTCTATTCTTAGCACTCTCCCTTGAATGTCTACTCAATAAATAATGTGCCATGTTAAAACCTTAACTAAAATAAAACCCAGTGGGAAAAATTCTAGAAAAGGAAAAAGAGTACACATATTTAGAATTGCTCCTATTGGTTGCCTCGCTAAAAACCATGCAAGGAAACCCCAGTGGGAAAAAACCTTGTAAGGGAAAAAGAGTGCAACGCGCATTAACTCCCCCTAAAGAGAAAATCAATTCACATCCTCGAGCCTTCACATTCCAATCTTGTGCACCATCTTCAAGAGATCGCTGGTAGAGATTTGGTAAATAAATCAGCCATATTAACTATAATGAATATTTGCACCTTGAAATCACAACTCGTGATAGATATATAATGTCTTCACAAATATCGTGGAATGACTCTTCAATATCTCTGTAAAGGTATCCTCGCTATCACATTATCATGCTTATAGTTATAGCAAGATACATTTGTGCATAAATTGCACTGAGGAAGTGGTACATCAAGATCAAGAATTGTAGATGTTTCAAGCAACTTAAATCCTTCATGGATTTTCATATAAGTTAAGTCATATAAGCCATATTATAGACTTTAGATGCATATCAAGTTTTCATGTCATGCTAGACAAATAAGATATCGAAAACTGATTAAACATACCATTGACTTTATACTTTCAAGTATTGAACTACATGTCAAAAATTACATGTCTTTCATATGGAATCAATTTTACTTGAATTGTATCTCTTGCATTTGGCCAATACTTTTTTGTCTACATTCGATAGACTTAAGATCCTCATCTATACTTAGCGCTATTATAGATTTCGTCGACGAACATGCTATATCGGTTCCAATAAATTTTTATAAAGACATAACATATAGATCTCTTCATTCATATATTCAGGTACCTAAATCTCTCATGAGATTTTATGAAGTGTTATGTCATGTGATCTTCTAGATCACTTGCCTCCTCTATTATGATCACTTTGATCATTTGCTCATCTTCTTTATCAAGAAGTTCTATTTGAAACTGATTTGTCTATACTCTTTAAGCGTACCATAGATTTTGTCCTTCTAGGACTTAATATGAGCATTTGCAATGAGAATATAATTACTTACTTTGGGTCAATAAATGCGTATGGCATGATTTGCAATATATTGCAAACGAATTATCTTTTTATGAACTTCAAGTTCATATTATCGTAATCGAGGATCTAGATATACAAATGATAATCATTCTACGTAACTTTTTCTCAACTGTTTTATCATGTATCCCCCTCATGTTAGAAAAACTCAATTTTTTCCTCAACTTTGAGAACTCATATTTGTGCATTATGGTGTTAATGAAAATATACACCGCACATCAATAATAATAAGATGGAATTATTTGGTTCCTAACTCCGAACCACTTGTGAGGGGAGAATTTAATATACTATCGTATATCATAATGATATAGATAACTTTGTTCTCATAAGAAATAGTTTAGCTATTAAGTGGAGGCGCTCAATAGATTATTTTGCTAAACCAACTATGATGTAAACCAACTTATCAAGATGAACTATCTTGAATAGAAAATCTGGAAATTGTGATCTAAATGGAATTGTTGAGCAAGTTACCCCGCAAAACACCATGTTGCGGGTTAATTATAATCGCACATGTAACCATCTCATAGATGCATCTTATGTGGTATACATGGCTGATAAATGGGCTCATATTCACCTTTGATATTTCCATAATTCATGGGATTTAACCCCAACTTTAGTTGGTCAATTAATTAATAAGAACAAGCAATGTAAGAGAATTCATAAAGAACTTTCTAGTTCTTTAATATTTACCCATGTGTATTCTCTATTATTTTTGCACATCATACTTAAATTGATATGGCTAAACCATGTATGCTAACTGAATAAATTATCAATATTGATGTAGTTCAGGTAACACTACGATATGTGCAATTATCAATGAACTCTAAGTTTATTATGATATGGGGTTTTATATCAATAAACATCCACGTATTGTGTGGCATTCTTTTGTTTGTGTAGTACAAACTGGAGAATAAAGCAATACTTTTTCACATACATATTATCCCGCTACAAGTTGTATTAATAGAAGATATCCAATCATTCCTTTATTTATAGTCTCAATATAATCAATCGCTTTCGCGTATACTTTGGAAACTGAATAAGTTTCTTTGAGACTTACTACAACATAATACCTTATTGGTAATCAATTGTGTTTCTCCAAATTAGTATAATTGGCTCTTGCAGAGTTCTCAATTAATTTGGTACTACCACATATTCATCAATATCCATATGGTGAATATCTCTATCAAAGAGAAAGTTATACCATTATAATCATGGTCAAAATCATTATAGGCAAGATATGTTGCTGCTATTACTTTTGCCATGTAATTATCGTATTGCCATAATATTTTGGCTAATCACAATAAGCACGTGATCTAACCATTCATGCCACAATAATGATATTATTTTCTTATTTTTCCTCAAACCTCCTTCTAGAGGTGAGTGTGATATATTCACTACCACTGGCACGTTCATATTCTTCCAAGAATGAATATGTATTCATAAATTAGATGTTGTCACATTCACATCATGAATGGACCATAATCATCTATATATGCTTTATAAAATCTCATATTGTTAGATTAATGACAAATATTACTTTCACAGAGTGAAGAATTATTTTGAGAATTCTTATTATTCTCATTATCACAATGATGACGATTATAATTTCGTCTATTGTCACGTCCACATCCATTGATACCTTCACAGTAATAATTATATCTTCTTTCAGACTTATCATATAATGCTATCACATTCTCCAAAGGGAATGAGAATGGAGAAAATCAATGGAACGGATTTTTAATTCTTTACCCACAATCATACATGAATTTGATCATGGCAAGACATAGAAAATTTACCATGTTGGGTGGTTATAAATATCATTCAAGATACCTTAAAGTTGCAATCAAAATTTACCGTCTATGCTTGTATTTAAAATCAAATTATAGAATTACAAGAATTTGAAAGAGAAAAGTAAAATACTTACCTTAAATCCAGAATTAATATTGAAGGAAGTTCATAGAACAATTAACAATCATTATGCTCAATATTATGTAAAAATTGAGCATCGTGCATGTATCCAAAGCCATAATTTTGAAGATTTGCGTGAGCCCCTCTTATGGAGATAAGCGTAATATTCTTCATGAACGTCCTCCTAAATTTAAGACTTTCTTTTCAAACTTTATGAATATCCCAAATAGGAACCTCCAGTCGACTTACAAAGAAAGGTGAGAAAATATGCCGATAAGAGCGAATGCATAATCTAACTGCGCCGAAAACCTCGTCATGAACTCGAAAAGGACCTCTCGAACTCCGCTTTAAACTACGACTGAAAATATTGAATCTTCACTGTTGGTTTTGGACTGTAACCCATCAAGCTTCAGAAGCAATTTTCATGGCCATTTTGGGTGGTGTTTCGATGGTCTAAGGGAGTAGCTAAGGTGATGTTACTGGTGTTTCATGGGGGTTTCAAACCATTGCTGCTAGTTTACTAGACTCCGACTAATGTGAGACTGTTATTAAGAAAACGTCCAGGGAAAGGAAGGGTTGCGTCGAAAAAGACAACGTTAAAGGGGAGAGGTCGTACTATTCCTGCGGCGCTCCTCCTCTTTTTTTTTCAGCTTAATCTTCTCAAAGAGCTTCTTGAGACGGTAGAGTCTCGTGCTGATAACGTGTTATAAAAGAATAAAAGAAGAAGAGCAATATTGCAGAGAAAGAGAGAGAGAACTCTTATTGAATTTTGGGGTGATTTACAATGGGGTAAGCCCCCTCTATTTATAGGAGGAAAAATGACTTAGCCTCAAAGTAAAACTCTCTACAAGATAGACATTCACTCAAAATAGAATTATATTCTTAACAAATTTTTACTTGTAGATGAATTTTGAAATTTTAGAAAATTTGAAAAACTCCAAAAAACTGTTTTTCAAAATTTTTACTAAGATCACTCACAAAACTTCAAAGACGACCCAATATTATATTCATGTCCAAACAGAACTCTAATTTTCAAATAGTATTTTCACTTGAAAAAATAATTTCACTTTTTTTTTTGGAATTTTACAATTCTTATGTCCAAATGCCCACTAGAATTCAGAATTTTAAATCTGAAATGTGCAACAATTTTAAATTTGAGCTGAAGATGAACATTTGATGGCTGCCTGGGGTTGTGGCGGGAAATTGATTTCACAACTTTTGATTAATTAGACAACAATTAATATAATAATCACAAAAAAATTGAGGATTGGGACAAACTTTTGTCATCTAGCAGGCTAGCAACTTTGATTAGATCCAAGTTCTAACCTCTTAAAATACAAACCTTGTACTTGTGTTTATTCTTAATTAATTCTACCCGTTGTATAGACATAGAACAAAATTTATTTGCATATATCGACCAAATTAACTTTTTCTGTAGGAGAAGGTATGTGGACCATGAAAAAAAATCGTTAATTATGATGAATTACTTAAATACAAATTCTTAAAAATCATATAGCTGATATTAACTAATAAATAAAGGCATAGTTAATTGATCGATCATCTATATCACATTAGGAACCTTTTTTTTTGTTTTTGTTTTCTTAGAACTAATTAAGAATAAACACAAGTACAAGGTTTTTTGATTTAAGTCCAGCCGTTAATAGTCCTCCAATTTCATTTCGCAGTAAGTCGGTGAAAGCAAAGTAGTAATACTTAACGTGAATATATTTGATTTAACACGGAGTTTAAGAAAAACTAATGATTTTTGAAATTTATGGTATTAAATAATTTTAAAAAGGGTCCAGATTATTTTTGCGATTATAAAAGTTTCTTATGTGTAGAATTGAAAATTTAAGCTAAACTAATTCTAAATTAAGAAAGACGTCATATTTTTTAGAACGGACAAAAAAAGAAATATATTTAAATAAACTGAAACGGAGGAAATACTATTTTATCGTTGATGGTGCGTATAAACTTACTGCTCTTGTAAATATAAATTTCAGAAAGAATTATTTAAGGCCATTATGTATGAATAAAGTCAGGAGAGTGATCTCTTGTCTACAAGTCGAGGCATGGCATGGGCCCCTGAAATTTGGGCAACTTGATTTGTCTGGCACTCTATCAAACTATGTTACAAGTAAAGGACAACTCAGGTTTCTTGCGACAATAAATCAAATCTAGTCTAAAATCAACCTTCCTATTACAATAAATGAAAGGAGGAAAGAAAATAAAAAACAAAACGAAACTTGTAAATGGCTAATGTTCTTTGCTTTACTTATGGAGTAAACACAGAACATCATTCCTAGTTTGACATTGGATATATTTGAATTGAAAGGTCACATACGTCATCTTAGGTTTGGACATTTGAGTTAACAGGTAACATACTTTAACTAGTGTTAGGTCAGCTGAAAGCCTACCCCAAAAAAAAAAAGATATTTAGAAAAGGTAGCACGATGCAGTGAAAACAGCACGGGGTAGCTAGATTTTGAACTGATGATTGAAAAATAGCTAGCGTTTGTAAAGCTATTGAAAAATAGCTATGATTTTGTTGAAACACGGAAAGTATCAGCATATTATGCTGGTTTATGGAGCTCTTGCGTACAAACGTCCAACATCTTATATTGGAACTTCATCACACGAAAGTTCTAGCATAAATGTTGGATTATAGAGCTCGTGCGTGTAATTATCGTCTCCACATGGACTGGATTTAAACAATATTTTGAACTAAAATAAACTATTAAAATTAAAGCAATTAATAATTGATCGAGAATAGATAAGATTTGAGCAACACTGAAATAATCGATGGGAGAAATAAGGGTCTTGACGGGATAGGTGCAAGATAACTATGCGGGATCTAGCTCTAGTTCAATTCACTCTAATGTTCAAATGATTCTCGCGAATTCATTCGACAATTAGCTCAAATGTATAGCCAAAACTCCTCTCTCGATTCAATCTTAATTCTACGAAGTGACTAATATAAAGCACTGCAAATATATGCAAGAACACGTTAATGGATTAGTCTTAAGGAAAATCTCTCTCGAATATTCTCCTAACTTGACTTAATCGACAACTCAATTTCGATTATTTAAAAGAATCGCTAAATTAAACCAAACAAAATAATGCAAATATTTAAGATCATGAATACTAAGTACCAAGAGGGTTGGGAAGCTTAGAAGCTAAACAAATTGAAAAAAATAAGTTTCACTGAAAGTCGATAAGTTGGAATTTTATAACATGTAATTTTGAGGTGAGAGTAGGGTGCTTAACATTATAAGAAGGTTTGTTATGAGTTATTTTAGTCGTATGACAGTCGTATGTTATGTTTTGAAGTCAACCGAGTTATGAAATAAAAGTTGGCAAATGTATCACAAGTTACATTCATAAATGTGTTAAAAATTTGGTAAAATGTAGCTAAGTTTTTCTGCAAATATACTTCGAATTATGGGGTGAAATGCCTACCAAATTGACGATCTACGAGTTTAGTTTCTAAAGCATTTAATCATTTTTCGATACGATATCAGAGTAGAGAGATATCACATTTTTGCGAGACTGTGCAAGTAGCTCCCATGGACCAACAAAGTCGGTGTAAAACTCCAGCTTGCATTTAAGTCGATTCTAAGTCGTTTTAACTCATTTTTCTCATCCAAAACAGTTCCTAAATACTCTCTAAGGGCTCCTCCTTGATTCTAGGATGAAAACCTAAAATAAACATGAATCCAATGCTAGAAATCATGTGATGCTTGCTAGATCGTAGTTCTTCATCTTATGACTGTTTTAGGGTTCTTTAAAGGTAAATAACCTTAGATTTCGTATCTTTCTTGTTGATTAAGGTAATAATCAGTCCATCCTTCATATATATTATATTTTCAAGGCGAACTACAATTGTTTACACACCAACTTGAACTCCAAAAGTTGATTCAAGAAGAGAATACAACACTATAGTGTTGCGGTGTCATTGAAGATAGTTATGGGTTGTGCTTGGCTGAAATTTTGGATTGTTTCTACTAGTTAAGCTGAGTATAACATCCTACTATATGTGCTTGAAGTTGTTTATGTGTTGGTTGTATTATTTGAACAAAACACTACAAGAGGAGACTTGAAATAGTTTGAGATGTTATTGTTTTTAATGGAATGTCTTGGAAAGGTTGTTTCCATGATTACATAAACTATAAATGGTTGGAAACCCTTGAAAATGACTCTCTTATGTGTTGTTATTATAAAATATTGTCTACATGTCAAACTTGTTGTTGGTACTGTGAGTATGAAGAGAAAGGACATAACAATGGAAAGTTGTACTTGTTGTTGTTAGATTATTGGGTTGTTTGAGGGTGAATTAGTAGATGAATATGAGGTTAGAAGTCCTCCCATTATACTTAATATCATGCTGGATATGTTGTTAAGCTAATTAATGAATGACTTTGGGGTTAAAGGGCTCAAAAGGGATTCAATCTGAACTTGTCGTTTGTCATGATATGCTGATGACTTGTTAATGAAATATTTTGTACCATATTATTAATGTTCTTCTTATTGTATTTCTCTAGTTGTTGTTGTTGGTATATGGTATTGGAGGAGGCCCTTGTTACAGGGGAGATAATGCCAAAATTTACATAAAACGAGCTACTATTTATATTGCGTACTTATCCTTTACTCAGCACTGATTTTGAATCTCTTTATGATATGATTGACTGAGTTGAGTTGTTTGAACAATTGCTTGAAAGATATTAATGAATTAACGAAGTTAAGGTATGTTAAGGCTATCCCTTCTTTATATAAATATTTCAGTGTAATTATACCATGTAGGAATGGTCCTGAAAGAGACTACCATATCTGAGATGAAGTGGGGAAAATTGGGCGAGAAAACACAATACCACGATGCACCGAGGCGGCGGGCCATGTGCCACATTAGTGGGAAAGTTCAGAGGCCTATTTTTTCACTCTGCAGGAATATTTTACTCGCACCCCATGCCTTGCATAGCCCCGTGGCGCGGTAGTGTATTTTTTCCAGAATAATTGTTTTCCCTCAATTTTAATATTCAGACTTAGTCCTCGAACCCCAAACATGATCCATGGTTAATTCTTTGTGCTTCTACTCAGACTTCAAAGCTCAAATCCATCCATTTTAGCTATAAACTTGCTTCTTCACTCGAAATCATATTATACACAATATGAAGCATGTAATAAGTATAAAGTACTAACAGTTAGGTTCAAATACAACCAAAGTGTAGTAGTTAGAGTTCGAAATATAGTTAAAACATGAGCTCCTAACCCACCATCAGGAACTCCAATATTATGAAATTCCAGCACGTTATATTAGAATCGCATATGTAAAATATTCAAACTCCAGCATATTATGCTGGAATATTTTTGAATTATTAAGGCTATTTTCGTTCAGATTTTATCCTTATATGAAGAATAAATTTCGATTACCTTTAAACCTGCAGCTATTTTTCAATTACGAGTTGTATAGTCGGGCTATTTTTTTATTTTTTTCGCAAAATGCAAGACAGAATATTTCAATATTTCAGAATCCTTGCATGAATTAGTAATTAACAAACTAACAAATTATTAATTACAGTCCTGACCCAAATATATAATACTGGACCAAAATCAAGTTTCGACATGTGTGAACAGATTCTAATCAAACAAAGGACCGAAAATTAGTCCTATTAATAATAGGGAAATTTATAGAAATGTCTCATATAAGTTTCAACTTATCAACTTCTAGTTATTAATTATAGACTTATCAAAATTAACCAAACATATATAAAAATTGAAAAACCAAATAAATAAAGTTTTTTCTCTCAAAGAATCACATGCAAAAATTACCTTTTATATATTTTAAGCATGATTAGCAACATAGATGCAAGACGGAAAGAAAATTTCATGGATGAGGTAGCAAATAAGGTGATGAAATACAAAAAAAATATAATATTCCAAAAATGGAAACAAACAAGGAATTGTTTTAGTGGGTATAGTCGAAATTCATTGAAAATATATAGATAAATCAATATACAAAATTTGAGGAAGGTTTGAGGTGATTTGGACTGGTTTTGTATTAAAATTCTTAATTAAATCGATGTCAAAAGATTCTTCTGCGACACATGTATCACTTATGTATCTCACACACAGATATACATGTGATACATAATCGATACAAATATGATACATATGTGATATACAGTGTGATACACGTATCATTTTTTTTTCATATTTAGTTTTTTACTTCGAATTTTCAATTCAAACCACCTCAAAACTTCACCAAATCATCCAAAAACTGAAATTCCAGCTCCTTAAGATATACCCAATCTATTCTAATAGCACTCATTCAAAAGAAAGCAAAAAAATGATAATTTTGTTGCTACAATAACTAATTGGCCAATTTGGCTAATTAATATTAATAATATTTTATTAATTGACCAATTTTTATAATAAGCTACCTATGAATGGACATAGCTGACAATTTCCCTTAATAAATACTCAGCTCTACCAAAACGTTCGATCAGATTATACAACTCGTTTAATTACCTTCAACATACGTTTCTCTCCTAATATTAATTTCACAACCAAAAGCATATATGTACGAATCCACCACAGAAAAGCAGCACTTATTTTAATTTTTAGTTGTTATTTTCATATATACTAATAAAATATAATTAGATTAATAAAATGTTATAAATATTTTATGGATATGTAAACTTACAATTATTTCCATAGTAAATGTATTTGTTTCAATATTCTAGTATATTTGTAGACTTATATGTTACTATGTTATTGTTGTACATAATGTACATCAAATATAAATTTAAAAATACATTACATATGCGGAGTTTATATTTCAAATGTCAAATATACTAAAACTGTTATGAAACATTAGATTATGGTGGATGTCCATAACTCCTATAACACCCACTACTTTTATCCATTATCTCCATAACTCCCACTACTCTAATACTTATGGTTGTAACTCCCACACCTCCATGATCTCCCCCATGATCTTCCTCCATGATCTCAAAAGCTTAATGACATATTTATGGAATTCTTTTAGTATACCTCTATGTAGTACTATAAATAGAGGATGAGAAATCATTTTGTAATACACTTGGATACAGAGAAGAAATATATTCTCTTCTCTATTTCTCTCTACTTTGTTGTCTATCTTTTTGTTTATTACTTTGAGCTAAGTTTTGTAACACGTTATCAGCACGAAGCTCTACTATCTCAAGAATCTCTTTGAGAAAATTAAGGTATTTTTCTCCTCCTAATTTTGTTTTAATTATGTCTGACATTATGAAAAGAAAGTTTGTTGCCCTTGAAATTTCGGGCAAGAACTACATGACATGGGTGTTGGATGCTGAAATCCATTTGGATGCAATGGGTCTTGGAGACGCCATTAAAGACAGAAATAATGCATCCACCCAAGACTGTGCTAAGGCCTTGATTTTCTTGCACCATCACCTTGATGAAGGTTTGAAAATTGATTATCTCACAGTCAAAGATCCACTTATCTTGTGGAATGGCTTAAAGGAGAGATATGACAACTTAAAGTTGGTCACTCTGCCACAAGCACGATATGATTGGGCTCATCTGAGGCTCCAAGACTTTAAGTCTGTTTCTGAATATAATTCTGCAATGTTTAGAATTACTTCTAAATTGAAACTCTGTGGAGATACTATAACTGATTATGATATGCTTGAAAAAACGTTTACAACGTTTCATGCCTCCAATATGGTTCTGCAACAACTGTACAGAGAGAAAGGTTTCAAAAAGTACTCTGAGCTTATTTCTCTTCTCCTTGTGGCTGAGCGAAAAAATGACCTGCTCATGAGAAATCACGAAAATCGACCCACTGGGTCTACACCATTGCCTGAAGTAGATAAGGTGTATTCCCATTATGCTAAGCGTGGAAAAGGCTATGGATATTCTCCTTTTAGAATCATTCATATATTTGGATAAGAGTTATTTATGGAAGAGAAAGAAAAAAAAAAGAAGAAATTACAGAAGAGAGAGGGAAAAAGAAAATGTAAAAAGTGTATTACTAATATAGAGGGATCCCTTAGTTAATGGAGTTACCAATATAAAAGTGCTAAAAAGGTTTTAAAAAAAAAGCGCTAATTTTGGAATAAGCAAAGCCTACTATCATTTATGAGAATAATTTTTAAAAAGGGACCAAGCAAGTAAAAATCTCTTGATATAATAATGAAAAGGGGAATTCTAAGAGCGGGAACGTTCATAAAAATGATAACTAATAGATAAATGATGGGAGAGAAATATGAATAAATTAATATGGTTCAAAATTAATTCCTTAAATTGTATACTATGTTTAAAATTTCGAAGAGTACTAAACGTACATAATTTTGAAAAAATGCTGTAATTGTAAATGAATGTGTTCTTTTGGGAATAAAACAAAAAGTAATGATCTTTATTTAAATATTATTTAATAAGTAACTGTAAAATACTCTTTCTTTTAGACATAGCTGTCTTGACAAAGGAAATACTTTCTTTGCAAAACATATTTGTTTGATACTGTATGCTTTTGCGGGGAAAATTTTTGAACTCATGTTAATGTTAATGGCAAAAGTGAAAACTCAAAATTTAAATCATTTTATACAGAGACGTTTGCGAAATTCATTACTACCTTTAAAACTATTGGTAAATGCCAATCTCCTGAGAGCAGAACTTCCGCAAAATGCTATCTTTCAAGTTTCTGGAAGCAGGTTTGATCCTAATACTAAATTTAATTAGCTTTAGGTGTGTCAAGGACACTGTCCTCAAGAATATTTCATTCATACAGTAATAAATAAAATTAGGCGTAATCTCTCAAAATTGAACAAGCTCTTCCACGAAACAACAAATATGGAATAAAAGGAAACTCAGCACAAAAGATAATGGAGAAGATATTTTGTTATTTTTGTCTTATCCATTCAAAGTGAACATAAAGGACTCATATAGTCCAAAAAATGGGATAAAAACACTTGCAACATAATAGCCATTATGGCTATGTATAAACATGAGCAGATTTGACTTTTTAAATACAAATAAAAGGAATCCCGTAATAGTTATTCAAAGGTCATATTCAGTTTGTAGAAATTAAATTCAAATCAACAGTTATCATTTACGAATATTAAAGAAATATATTCAAAATAATTAGTGTAATAAAGGCCCATTAACATAATATTAAAAGAATTAACCTACATATGATTTTGAACATTTCTTTTTGAGATATTAAAATTATTTTTTCTAATAATTCCACACATAACTGAAAAAAGATATTAAAGAATAGAATAAAATATGAAGTTTCATTGGATTTTCACAAATGAGCATAATGACTTGAATCGGGTGTCTCTTGGACTATGAACTACATAGATAAAATAATAATTAAATTTTCAGAACAATTGATGAAGTTTAGAACTTCTATGAACTAAGAATTCTTTTGTAAGTTTAGTATCTTATCTATCATATTATACCCAAGAATTGTTGTTTGTCGCAGCTTTATGTGTGCGCTTGGATTTCATGAGTGCTTTAGAAATTTTTGCTTAAATTTTGATAAGAGCAACCCCACTCCACTCATATAGATCCATCCATCAAGTGTATTCTGCAACGCAATACACCATTTATAAAAAAGTATGGATTATTGTATTAAAAGTTTAATAATCCAGCCTCTCATTCATTGCAATCTAGCACTATACACACACACTATAGGAAGGGACATAATTTAATAATGCATATTTGATCAACTAATGACTTCTTATTACCGATATGAACCTACTCTATGGGATCTTCAATCACATAGGTTGGATTACCATTATTGTTGATATAACTCAAATTGGTAATAGTCCTATTCGCCTCGATGTTGCATATATTAATTTTCTTCCCAAATGTTTAGTTAGTGGATCAACCAAATTCACTTCTGACTTCACATAATCTATGAATTTTTTTTATTTTTCAGCAGTTGCTTTATCACATTATGTCTCCATCCAGTCTGTCTGACTCTTTCAACTGAAGGAGTTATTTTTAGCAATGGCTATGGCAATCACAATGCATAGACACAAAAGGTGTCGACTTTATTCCTAGCCAAAAGGTTCTTTAACCACTTGTCCTCGTTGCCACCCAATTCCAATGCCACAAACTTTGACTCCATGGTAGATCTAGCTATTATTGTTTGTTTAGCTGATTTCCATGCCACGACACCTCCACCAAGGGTCAATACATATCCACTATTGGATTTTATCTCTTTGAATCAAAGATCCAGATAGTATCACTATATCACTAATATAGTGGGAAAGCCGCTATGTTTAATGCCATAGTTCACGGTACTTTTTAAATATTTTATTACTCTTACTAATGCATTCCAATTGTCATGATTCGGGTTTGAGTATATCTACTCAATTTACATACAACATATGCAATATCAAATCTAGTAAAATTTATCAAATGCATTAGACCAGAGGCGGACCTACAATAGGAGTAAGGGGTCGCCGGAACTCGTTGGCCTTGGCGAAGTCACTATATATATAAGTTCATAGTCCATATATATATACATATATATATATATATATATACATATATATATATATATATATACATATATATATATATATACATATATATATATATATATATATATATATATATATATATATATATATACATACATATATATATATATATATATGGAGGACCCCATAAATATTGGGAAATTCAAATACATACTCCAGTAAAATATACTGAAATTCCAGCATAAGCATACTGCAACTCCAGTATAGTATACCTGTCCAGTATAATATATTGGAAATTGGAGCATCGGTGCTCCAATATCCAGTATATTAAGCTGAAACATTTTGTGTTGCAACAAAATAGTGGCTATTTTTAATAACATTGCTATCACTAATTTTCGAATGAACAGTCCGAAAACTGACTTATCCATACTATTTTTACTTAAATATTTTACTGGTATCCCCAAAATCACAAAAGGCCACATGGTAAAATTGGTGCTGAAAGTCGCACTTATTGTCTTGGAATCGAATCCCAACTCTTGCTTTTTAGGTTAACCTTTTACTTTACTAATTTCAATGATTGTTATACTTAATAGTCAACTGATTTTTTCTTTATATTTTTTACATTCAATCATTTAATACTTGATCATAAAATCAACTTAATTAATGTTATCCTGTTCCCGGTCCTTCCCACAAAATCAAGCTCCAAACCAAGAAAATTACAAATCCTTCTCCCTCACTTCGACAAAGTAGCAGCATTTAGCGATTCCGGCGCTAGCGACTAAGAAATTGTATTTTGTTGATAAGTTATTATAACCGCTAAGTTTTTCGAGTAAAATTCAAATTTTATTTATAAAATTAAATTTAATTCATATCAATAGTGTTTTTTTTTCCAAAATGAGACATCAGATATTCTATATCAATAGCTTTATTGCTAAAAGATTTTTCTTTCCTTGATCTTTTGCTTCTTCATAATTTCTCACGTTTAAAATTATTTTGAATAATAGGAACATGAGAAATATTATCACTTTGCGTAATAGAAACACGAAAAATATTCTCAAGTTTTAAAGCAAATATATTTTCAAAATATTCAGCATTTTTTGTTTCAACAATAATGTTGTGTTCAAGCACATCACTTTTAACTACTAAAAATTTATACGTTATACTACTTCCAGCATACCTAATAAACATGCAATCAGATGTTTTAAATTTTCTCTTTCTTTTCTTATTATCAGGTAACAATACTTAGGCAAGCACGCCCACACTTTTAAATATTTCAAGTTAGGGGAAAAGCCTTTACAGCTTATAAAGAGTTTTAATTCTTATCGGAAATGTTATTTTGTAAATGACAAGCACATAAAATGGCTTATCCCCAAAGATTATCCGGGATACCAGAACTAGAAAGCATGCTATTTATCATTTCTTTTAGGGTCCTATATTTTCTTTTCGCCACATCATTTGATTTTGATGAATGTGGAGGTGTTATCTCATGAATTATGCCTTCTTTTGTCACAACAAATCATTCAACAAAATAAATTCACCATCTCTATCGGATCTAGCTCTTTTAATTTTCATACTTAATTGATTCTCTACTTCTAATTTGTAGATTAAAAACTTATCAATGGCTTCATCTATATTTCTTAATAAATAAATTTTGTATATCTACAAAAATCATATATAAATGTCACATAATTTTTTTCCCTCCCTAGCCATAGTTTGTTTTAAGTCTCCAAAGTCAGTATGAGTTAAATTAAATTCAGATTCTCTATGTACATAAACACATGATTTCTTAGTTTGTTTAGCTTTTACACAAATTTCACACTTATCAATATTTGAAATAAGACCATAAGAATGCATCTTCTTAATATAAGATAAACTAACATGTCCAAACCTAGCATGTCATAAATTAAAAGAGTCAAGCAAGTAAGCAGAAGAACTAGCATTTTTATTCATAACATTGAATACAAGTAAGTCATGGTTACAATAACCCTTGCCAAAAAAATTATTATTTTTAGTTAACACGACCTTATCAGATTCAAAAGAAATATTCACTCCCACTTTTCCTAATAATTCCAAATAGACCAAATTGGCTCGGATACTAGGAACATGCAACATATCATTCATTGTCAGAGTTTTGCCAAATGTGAGTTTGAGAAGAACTTTGTCTCTTCCAAGAACTTGAGTAGTTCTCGAGTGACCAAGATAGATAACTTCTTTTCCTTCCTTAACTTGGGTGAAAGAGACAAAGCTCTTTTTTTAACACACCATGTGCCTCGTGACACTAGAATCTAACACCCAATCTTTCACACTAGCCACAAGGTTCCCTTCGAAAACAACCGCATCAATTATGTCATCCACTTTGGAGGCAGTCAAATTTACTTTAGCCTTGGCGGGATTGTCATTCCCACCCCTTTTACAACATTGGGTAGCATGATGGCCGGGTTTGCCACACACACAATGCTTTTCTTGAAGGTTTGATTGTTGGTTTTGGGACTATAACCATTTCTTTTGTCACACATGTTGTTTGATTTGCTCTGATATTTGTTGTCCTCCACAAGGTTAGGTCTAGTAGTAATCTCCTTTCCTTTGTCAGCACCGAACTTGCTTGTAGTTAAAATTATCTCCACCAAAAACCTTAATAACATGATGAAAAGGTTTGGCATAGATACTTGGTGATGGAATAGCATTAGAAATAGTAGGTTTAGTGGGTGTAGTAACATCAACAATAACATTAGCAGTGTTATTCTCCATAATAATAGCAGGTAAATATCCTTAGGATTGTTAGAAAAAATATTGATTATGGGTAATAAGAATTAGCTTCAGGCGTATCAAGAACACTATCCTTAAGGATATTTCGCTCACACAGTGATAGAATAAAATGAGGCGTACCCCAAAAAATTCAATAGCTCTTCTAGTATAAATTAAGAGCAGAAACAACAAAAGTTGAATTAAAAAAAACCAACACACAAAGAAAAGGAGAAGATATTTTGTTCCCTTTTTCTTATCTATGCAAAGTGAACACTCACAGTCCAAAAAATGGGATAAATCATTACCTAACATAATAGCCATTATGGCTATTCAAATGAAAATATTTGTCTTTTTCAAAACTAACATAAGTAAATCCTATAATAGCTATTAAATGGTCAGATTCAATTTGTAGAAATTAAATTCAAACTTGACAGTTATTAGTTACGAATATTAAAAAAATATATTCAAAAGATATAGTGTTGTAAAGACCCTTTAACATAATATTAAAAGAATGAACCTAGATATGATTTTTAACATTTCTTTCTGAGATATTAAAATTATTTTTTCTAACACTAAGCAACCTTGGGAAACTAGCATCTAAATCATCAAATCACCATTGTGACGTTGTAATGATGCTAACTACAGTCCGGCTTCCTCATCATTTGGGTGAAAGTGCTGAGGAAGGCAACAGATCTGAGCAGTGGCACGACGGTCCATATATATTTCTCTTTAGGCACATTTTAGCATTAAATTTTGTTGATCTCCGTTCTGTCAAGAGTTCCCTGTTCGTTTAAATTCAGTTACCTCTAAGATTATTGACAAAGGCCAATATCCTTCTTTCATAGCAGAAAACCAGAAAGGTTCAATTCACTGCTGTAACAATAAAATACTGCTATGTTGATGTGGGTATTCAAAGTAAAAGTATGCTTATTATAAGAAAAAGACGTTTATGTTTTTAGTTCCTGAAAGAAAGGTCATGAATGAGAGTGGTAGTATAACACTATAACTAGAAAAGGCTGATATTGCCAGCGGTGACAGAGAGGAAATGGGGCAGACCTGGCAATTGGCAATCAAGCTTTGCATATTTGCATTTCATATGTTCCCATCTGTGGCTGTCTCACATGGCCTCATTTCTTTCTCTCTGTGTTGGTATAACAGAGTACCAACTACTTACGAGGCTTTTGTACCAATAAAACTAGAAGACATCCTTTTACAAGTAACGATTCAGGATGCCTAGAGACCCTAGCCTATGACTACTCTTGGTTTCCATGAAAGGCATTGTCATTCTTCCCTGCATCTCAAAAAGGAAGAATAGAGGGGGAATGTAGGCTCTGCAAAATGCTTTTCATTGTCTCTAAGGTAGCAAAAAATGAAGGAGAGCAATTGACAAGATTTGTTATACCAGAGTATGCTGGCAAAGAGGTTAAATTAAAATGACATCACGAATAAACGAACTAAAATTTAGAGACATGACCAACTCCCTATGCAGTGATATCAGAACAGAACCATCTGTTAAGCTGATGAAACAAAGAAATTTATGTGGGGACAAAGATGTGAGCAAGAAACTATTACGAGCAATGTGATCAGAGGCATCAAAGTTAATAATCCGAATAGTTGAATTATTAATATTGGGAGATATGCAAACTGTATAGTTTATAGCTATATGATGCAGCGACTAAGCTTGTTGGGATACTTTTCGTTGAACTTGATAACCAATCTATGAAGTTCTTATTTCAAACTCTTCCTTATCTTGAGCATATTCCAAGCAAAACATTAGCGGTATCTTTCGATACTTATGAATTTGAGTAACAAGTGTCGTGAAGACGACCACAACATTTGCAACAGGAGCATTGAAGATGTGTCCATGTTCACAATCAATTACTTAGACTCCACAAAATCTCCACAGTTTCCTAAGTTGAACGCTCTTGCAAATATCTTGAACATATCGTAATTACAGTGGGAATCTAATGGAGAAACCTAGAAGCTAAGTGAATTCTCCATTTTAAGAGTTTTCCCACCAGTTAGAATTTGATGTATGACATGCTCAAAAAGTAGAATCATTATCCAAAAGGATCAACCCTGTGTTTAGATTTCCAGTTATGCCAATAATGCTTGGAAAACAGTCGTTCAAATCCAGTTATATTTAAGAGAAGCTAACCTTTGGGCAGGATTGTTGCGGTCTTTGAATATCATTAGCAACATGCTTTGGCCTTGTTCCAAAGGTGAACAAGTCGTCAAAGCTATGAAACATCAAGATTTCTGGCTCAACAGACCGCCACAACTATCACTCCCGTTGATTTTGATTTTCTGAGGAAATGTCATCAGCTGGCTTATCAAAGATGATCAGAAAATCCTTGACCTAGGAACGGAAGTTCAAGAGACGATGAGTATGAGAGAATTATTTCTATTCAACTTTTTGGAGATAATTTTGGGGTTTAAGTAAAACACTCAGACATTAGGACAAAAGATGATGCCGAAACTTGATAATGTTTAGTTAGGAATCCTCTTGTCCAATTAGTAGACCTTTCATAGAAAGAAGACACGGGACCTATCTTGCTTTGCTTTAATTCAAACATGATAATAGACCAAAAAGATAAAAGAACATTTGAAAATAGAGTAAGGATGATATAAGAACACACAATTAACAATAAACTAAAGAAATAGTCGAGATTAGAGAAAAAAAAGCATTTGTTAACACCTCATACTAATGTTTTGTTCTTTAGATACCACACCTCATAAATAGATAATAAAGTTAATACTATACAAAAATCTGATATATGTATGAATGTAGTATAATTGTTTGAGATACATTTAAGGTGATGACTCCTCTGTTGACAGTTATACCGTGCATTTATTGGGTCTACTTGACTTCTTGTTCATATCATTAACTTCCATATGAGTGAGTTTGTCTGCTGGACAATATCATTAGTTTCAAGCAAATTTATATTATGATTCTTGTTACTATAATTTCTGTTCCTCGTGGATATGAACCTTATAGCGCTCTGGTTAGTCTCTTCTTCAACCCTTTCAAAGCAGAGCAAAAGAGAGAGGAAACATACTCCATAGATCCTTGGTCCACAGTTGCACAACCCTCAACTTGCTTTGCTTGGAATACCTCAGAAACA
Organism: Nicotiana benthamiana; assembly: GCA_034376525.1. Taxonomy (NCBI): domain Eukaryota; kingdom Viridiplantae; phylum Streptophyta; class Magnoliopsida; order Solanales; family Solanaceae; genus Nicotiana; species Nicotiana benthamiana. The sequence continues at coordinate 27,518,218 of CM067333.1, read as the reverse complement.
GCAGTATTGTCATCCAAGTCAACATTGTCTTTGCTGTTTGTATTGTCAGAATGAGTTTGTTGGGCTTCTGCAAGAGTTCTTAAATTTCAGCTGCAGAACAGATATTCATCTTTTGTTCACAACAGACAGAAGTTTCATATACCTGTTAATACACTCGACACCACAGAATGGTTCTTTTGAAGGATCTTCTGACACATTATGGTACCCTGGAAATCAAGGAAAGTGTAATCCAAGAAGTTTACTCTCTCTGATTCTTTCATCACTGAGAAACCAAATGAAGCGGTCCATGTGTCTAGGACAGCAGGAACTGCTGGCAAAACTAGCCTCTCAACTCCTAATTCCATGAGTTTCTGGGAAAAAAATACCAACATAGCATTTAATGAAACAGAAGCAGAACCAGTTAATAAGTATATTTGGACTGTATGACTAAACTCAAAAATAGCATCTTCAAATCAATCATTTAAGTCCGACTATACAGCAACTAAGTAATTTATTTGGACTAATGCAGTTCACATAACATATTTGCCCTACTAACATCACTTTTGCTAAGTCGAATGTGAAACCCTAAGACTGTTACTACCATGACATTGTGGACATTGGCTAACGAACATTTCCAAATATCAGAAGATCTTATCCAATAAAATGTACGTTAACAACCCCTCATAGGGAGATCTGACCATTTAACCCGCTTAAATACATAGCCTAAACATCTTGAATCTGCAGCCCTGGATGAGGAAAGTAACCTATAACTAATATTTACAAGAAAATACAACAGAAGATCTTTTTATACTTTATATAGCTTTCATGGACATCCCTGCATCAGAAAGAATATGCTCGGGCCTTCCCTGCATCAGAAACAATATGCTCGGGCCTCTTTTAGAGATGTTCCTTTGGTATCCCTCAGCTTAAACACACCACCAACATCCCACAAAAAAAAAAAAGAAAAAAAGAAAAGAAAGAGTCAAAGCTGGACTGGAGAAGAGATGCATACCTTTTCGAGCTCATTCATTAAAATTCGACACATTCCAAGTCGGCGATGCTGAAATTGTGTTGCAACAAGAGGGATTTCTGCCACCTTTTCTCCATAAACCCTTTGAGATGACAGGAAAAGTATATATATTTTTTGTTTAATACTTTCAGAAATATGGAAAAGTGTACAAGAGTACAAAACTGATGGTAATTTGTCCTGAGAATATATAACAATGTGGTACCTTACAGTCGCTACTGTAATCAGTTCGTCATTTCTTTCTAACAGCACAGTGTAAAAACCTTGAAAATTTAAGCGGTTTAGCTCTGACCTGCAATTTCAGATTTTACGTGTTTGTCGTTAGTCGAAATAATAAAAATTATAATCATCTTTTTTAATAAAAACAATAAAAGAATATTACATGTCTACACGAGAGTTCAACTAATTTTGGAGATAAACAACAGCAGTTGAACGCAAACACTTGGTCTATTTTTCTATAAGTAAATGATCAAAACTATTTGAAACGAAAGGATTAAAATTAAAAGTAGACCACTAAGATTGTGCTGAATAGATTACATCAGAAGACCAGACTGACTCATCTTGAAAATCTGAATCTTACCATCTACTGAAGATAACATCTTCTACAATATCTCTCCTAGTGTAAGGTTCTTTGGCAGGTTCAAAACATTCATGCATCACATCCAAAGCAACACTAAGTCTGCTATAATTCTCCACACTGGACACATAATCCACGATATCAGAACCAGAATCATCAGGTTCTATATATTTCAACAGTGTCCAAGTTAGGTTGTCATCGTCCACTATAACTGGCTTTCCCAAAAGATGATGCATACCCAAAAATATCTGCAAAAAAAAAAAGATTGTCTCAGATACAATATTTCCCCAGAGTTAAAACCCAAAGAAAATGAAAAAACCTCTACTTGAGCATGTTATCACAATGTTTCTCGGACATTAAATATTTTGCTAGGTAGCAAAATTAAGACCAATCAAATGTAGCATATGTACAATATTTCCCCAGAGTTAAAACCCAAAGAAAATGAAAAAACCTCTACTTGAGCATGTTTCTCGGACATTAAATATTTTCCTAGGTAGCAAAATTAAGACCAATCAAATGTAGCATTTATCTCATCGCACAGGTGTTTCAAGTGTGTTTTATAACTTCTCAACGGATTAAAAGTGCACTTTGAAGAAAGCATGCTTCAAATACCAGCTCACAGCTCTTGTTGCAAAACCAATTTCCTTCAGGATAATTATCCAGCTTTCCAGGACCCTTGCTTCTAACGCACCGAGCATGATCTGCATTGGATCAATCTTAATCAGCAAACAAATACATATATGAAGATATGCAAGCACACACATGCACACAGTTTTATATTTCTGAGCACGAAAATGTTACAGGAACATACTAGAAAGATCAAAAAATGTAGCAGGAACATATGAGAAAGATCAGACAGTTCCTTACACTTATGCTCGCACTGACAACAAATTAGAACATTGTTATCTGTAAAGTGGTTTCTGTTTGTATCAAATCCACTATGACCACACACTTTACAACAGCATGATGGGCAAAACCAGTCACCATCTGGAACCTCCTGTTTAAACAATTAGCAAAATAAAACCAGTGGAAGAAGTATATTAAAAGATATGACTCACTCTATAACCATGATCCAGTACTATTTAGCTTTTTGATTAAGGATTAATACACAAAGTAGAATACTAGAATATAACAATAAGAAAGTGATACCTTCATTCCAAGACAATCAGGATGAAATGAAGAAGGGCATTCATCACATAGAATTAATTCACCACCATAATGACACACGGAGCATATATAGTCATTCGTGCCAACACGACTACCCTTTTTCACATCACGTGGTTCTTTCCTGATGTTTTTTACACTCTGTTTACGTTTCATCTGCAGTTGGCACTCAAGAAGAGACCTTCCATCCTCTAAAAATAGATTTGCTGAAGGTCTGTGACAATTGCTTCCAGCATGAGTTTCAAAGTTACGAAGACCATAAATTTTTTGGCAGCAATTGCATTTGATTCCTTCACGAGTTATCTGCCCATCTGCCATTGGATTACCATACTTCTTTGCACAATATAGTACCTTAGTACGTGGCAGAACAACATTATTGTCTATCAACCAGGATAAAACTGTTCGAGATGTTTTACGAGATGAAGAAGAAGGAGCCGCCTGCCGAGTTCTTTTACTTGATCGCATCACACAGGCTGAAGGATGAAGTCCTATACAATTTCCTTTTCTGAGTGAAGGCCAAGATTTTTTTCCTTTTGATACAGGCAAGCCACTTATGTGGATATCTTTTTCATCATCATGCTTTCTCTTCTTTCTTGGTTTGGTCATGCGACAAAATTTAACTTTACCATTTTGAAGGGGTTCTCTTAAGAATGAGATAGGAGATGTTCCCACTGGTAACTTCTCACGTGAGCTTTTCGCAGGTGAAGAGTTACTCTTGAATTCCATAGTAGTTGATGGAGAAGACACTTTTTCCAGTAAGTGGCTTTCATCTTCCCACTTCTGTGCGCACCATCTGCAAGCTTTTCGAAGAGAGACAAAAAGTTTTCCTTCAGGAGAACAGTATCGCAATTTTCTGTCTTTCTTCCCAGCAAAAAAGATTTTCCATCCTATTGCAGCTAGGTGTTTCTTAGCTTTCAGGGATGTATCCCCTATCCTCACCCCATATCTATAGGACTTCCAATAGGCACTGTCTAGAGATTTCGGAGAACAATAGTCAATTACAGCTTGAGGGCAGATTTCAGGAACAATAGCTGTTTCTTCAAAAGGAGATGGCAATTCAGGCACCTCACTGCCTGTTGGTGGTCCCGTGCAAGGAGACTTATCAGGTGATCCATATAAATTTCTTTGTTCAACTGTGGGAACCAGCTCACAAGCTTTTGACTCTTCCAACACCTGGCAAACTTGATTAAGTGACTGGCATATCTTTCCATTAGGAGCAATGTAACGTTTCCTAATGATTCCGCAATCCATTACGAGTTCAAATTTCCAGCCCAAAAACAAGAGATGCTTCTTAAATTTTTTTATTGAGGACATAGATGGCATATACTTTGCAATTGCATCAGGGCAAAAGTCAGGTTCATCTTCCGGGATCTGCCCCTCGAATCTCTTCTTTTTTGTAGTAGGTCTCCCTCTGCGACGCTTAAAATTCGTGCAAGTCAGTGGTTTACTTTTGGTACTGGACAAAATACCAGCAAAGTCATCATTAGGCGGAGGTAAAACAGAGAAAGCATGAGGTGATACAGACAGTTCTTCTTTTTGGCTAAGAGGAACTGACCTACAAACATCATTAACACACAATTGAACATCCTTTTTGCTAGGCGCAAAACCCTCTGAAACAAACTGCTTAACAACAGGTTGAAGATGGGAAACATTCGGATCCATAGGCTGCATGCCTGCAGTATCTAATTTGCAAGTGGCTTCAGTAACAGGTGCATTTGAGTTATCAAAATATGTTTCAAGGTTCAGTTTGGCCTCGAGGGTAACTTCTGAAACTTCCAGCAATCGGCCTCTCTCTACAAAGTCCTGTGAGGAGTTCAGTTCACAAAAAAGTTGCTTGATAGCTAACTTGGTATTATCATGCACAACTTCCTTCACCAAATTCCTCCAAATATCTCTCAAAGATGAAGTCCACTCAAGATTCTCATAATCCTTTTTCAGCTGCACTTCATACCAAATTTGTTTTACTGAGACTAAAAGGGGGTGTAGATGCTCGATCTCCTCAATCACATCAAGAAACATCCAGGAACCACGAGGCTCCCATTCTTCTGTAACCTCATCCCAGTCTTGAGTTATACGCAGCTTGTCCACTTGAGCCTTCATTTCATCACCCATATCTGGAAAGAAAATTTTCCGTTCCACAGCACAGTCTTCATGGTCAAATATCACACCTTCCCACCAGGCATCTTGATAAAACAAATCTACACACTTTCCATAATGTAAATGCCATCTGCTAAATTCACATGCAGGTGGCAAAGGCCTAATTAGACCACGATAATGGACTGGCTTTTGATCAGCGGGAGTCACCCCATCAACCATAGGAGAAACCGTCACAAATTCAACCAAGTTGCCAGAACCATCATCTGACAGAAGGTGATCATATTTAACTTGACGAACCAAATCATCACAACCAATCACAGCACCCACGTGCCACGAACCCAAAAACCCATCATCAACACTCCTCACCTGCATAAATCATAATCCAGTTACAAGAACATTCAAGACATGTGCCCCCACTCTCCTCCATTTTGTTAATGCAAGTCATACACTTTACAACATTCAAAATACCAAAAACGAGTGATATTATGGTGTGCCTTACACAAATAACATTAGTTGGGCGAGGCCTCTTTTATCTCACACATTTGTGGACTCATGTCTTACACATTTGGGTCCACAAAATTCTAGCACCACAAAATTGTGGGACAAAAAGGAGACCTCACACAACTAGCATTAGTTGTGTGAGACACAAAATAAAAATTTTCTTCAATCTAATATAATTCCAGGTCATTTAGTTAAACAAAATCCACATGCAATCGCGATGCAGGTTGCTATCCACAGTGTTATCAATCGTTTGCCTAACCACATATACAAATATATACAGCAAGAAAAGATAGATAACACAATGTGAGTAAATCAACCTTAGAAAACTATCTTTTGTAAACTTAATAACACCAGTGAAGCCTAAAGGTCAAGAATTCAGTCAAAAACGTTATCAAAACCCAAAATCCTGGAACTGATACAACCTTATGAACCACAAAAACAAAAACAAAAAACATATACTCCCTCTGCCCCATTTAACATTTAATTTTTTATTCAAACATTTCTGATTATAAAAACTCCGATCACAAGTATTGTACGTAAATTTAATTTCTAAAAATTGAGAAATCATGTCCAAACTGATAAAAGTTGAAACAAATGAATCAAAAAAATAAAATTTAAACAGAGTATTGAGTGTACCTCAACTTTTTGATCAATACCCAATTTCCGATGAGTTCCTCCATCTACTTTGCGCTTCCTTTTCTTCAAGACTCGTTCTTCATTTTCTGCCGTCATTGAACTGTGCTATGCAAAAGCGTTAGGGGAATGAAAGGGATTACACTGAATCAGTATCCCACAGTTAGAGAGAAATATATAACAATTAATTCGATTGCGAAATTGTCGGATTACATTATTCTCTTTTTACCAAGTAACACCTCTTCTTCCAGTTTTTTCTGTCTGTTCGTTTTGAAATATAACTATTATCATTATTATTATAAATTATAAATTACAAATTCCTCCCCCCCCCCCCCCCCCCCTGCAGTTTCGGAAATAAGTTAAAGTATGTTCAGGAAAGGACATAATGAGGGTGCAAATTTGATATGTTTATCCAGTGGGGACAAATGGTAAAAGATAATTGACGGTCGTGATTTTAATTAGTACAAAAATTCCGTGCCACCAAGGAATTGGAACACGTTCATTTTGTACCCTACAGATAAAATATTGTACTACTAATACTTTATGAATTTTTACCTTTTCTGTTGTTTTCAAAATTGATCCTACTGTATGCGTCTTTCAAGTATGTTTACTTCAGAAACACATTAAATAGGTTTTAGGAAGTAGATGTCTAAAATATCATTTATTCTTTTTTCAACTCTTATTGAATTACTACCTCCGATTCACAATAAGTATTTGTTTTATTTTTTAATTTTGGCCTAAAATAAGTGTTTATTTAGGTAATCAAAAAAAAATTCAATTTGCTTTTATTCTTTTATCATTATGCGCATATCCCTAAAAAAATTCTCTCATTATATTAATTTACTAAATAAATATAGTTTAATCATACTAGATAATTTTATATCGGATTTAATATTTTTTTAATGGACGTATTAAAAGTAAAACAGATATTTATTATGGACCGGAGGGAGTGATACTTACTAATTATACTATTATTTCACGAATACCCATTTATGAGGCTCACTATTATTGTTGTTGTAAATTAAAAAAGAAAATAGAGTAATAAATGCATCTTCTTTATCATAATATTAAATATTTTAAAACAAATTCATATTTTGCCAAAACAAGTTATAGGTGAGACTAAATAGAACACTTGAACTATTTAATCAATGTTGAAATCAAGACATGTATTTTTAGTTATTTTTACTGCTCTAAAAATAACGACATTTAACCATTATAATAATGGGATAAAATGATAAGTACTTTTTTATCTTTAACTTAATATCTTGCACTCGAGCGTTAAGGTTAGAGTTGCCCATGATAAGAAGCTTTACCCCCAAGAAAGTCTATGAGCTTCAAATACATATCTCCAAGAAAAGTCAATATTTTTTTTTCTTATCTTACAATTAGTTTTCAATCATTCTTATTATATAAATTTCTCTAAAATTGGGAATTCACGTCCAAACTGAGAAGCATAATAATTCTTGCGTGGAATTTAATTTTGAGTAGAAGAAACCTTAACATAGACCTGTATTATATATACCATATATATGAAATAATGCTTTCTTTTCCACCCTCATATTTTATGTATTTGGAGAAAAACTCAATTTTCTTAATGTCATATTTTTCATCGTTTAATTCCTTGCTTACTATAATATTTTCTGTTATACTTATAACTAAGATTGTTTTAAAAAAATATATATTTAGAAGGAAAAGGGTAATTTCTTTAATTGTACTAACTAGTAGTAGTTGACATCGATTGTTATGAATGAATAAAAAGAATTAATGACATAATTAAAAGGAAATAAATGGGGATAGGAGGAGTAAATGACCTTAAAGTTGAAAAGATTAAATATTTTCCTAAATTAATTAAGGCTTCAATTTCCCTACCTACCGCCCATACCCAATCACATTCCTAACTAATCACGAGAATAATATTCCAACCACAACAAAAAAATGAAATTCTAATTAGAAAGAGTGAAACAACACCTAAAAGTACTAACAAAATATTAATTGTACATGAATGGCTGTTTCATTTGAGTATTATTTTAATTTCAATGTGGAATAAAGAATTTGAAATAATTGAAAATTTAGTGGAAGCAAGTAAAATAGTGATTTTGACGCACAAGAGTCATATACAAAATACAATTAAATATTCTTTATAACTTCAACGTCAAATACTCGTATTCTTTTAAGGTTCAAACAAAGGCATATAGTAACGGGGCACATGTTTCTTGTGTGTCATTTGTGTGTGTCCTACAACCTGAAGCTCTCCAGCTTTTGCACCTGTCAACAGTTAGTGCACTATAGTCTACTTAAATAATAAAAGTTGTTATAAATAAACTTCTATTTAAGGTGAATGTCTTTAATTAGAGAGATTCTAGAGTTCTATTCTTGGTAGCTAAATCATCCTCTTCTCTATAAATAGAGGTGCTCTCTACCATTGTAAATCACTCCTAACATTCTCTAAGTATCAATAAGAAGAACTCTCTCTACTCTTCTCTCTATTGCTCTTGTTCTTGCATTATTGTTCTTGTCTTTTATATTATTTCATAACACGTTATCAGCACGAGACTCTACCGTCTCAAGAACCATTCTCGAGAAATCTAAGGTATTTCCCTCTTCCTAATTTAATTTTCAATTATGTCTGACATTATGAAAAGAAAGTTCGCTGCCCTTGAAATTTCGGGCAAGAACTATATGACATGGGTGTTGGATGCTGAAATCCACTTAGATGCTATGGGTCTCGGAGACACCATCAAAGATAGAGAAAAAGCATCCACCCAAGAATGTGCGAAGGCCTTGATTTTCTTGCGCCATCACCTTGATGAAGGTTTGAAGATTGAATATCTCACCGTCAAGGATCCACTCATCTTGTGGAACGGCTTAAAGGAGAGATATGACAACCTGAAGTTGGTCACTCTGCCACAAGCACGATATGATTGGGCTCATCTGAGGCTCCAGGACTTTAAGTCCGTTTCTGAATATAATTCTGCAATGTTCAGAATTACTTCTAAATTGAAGCTATGCGGGGATAATATCTCCGATTATGATATGCTTGAGAAAACGTTTACAACGTTTCATGCCTCCAATATAGTACTGCAACAACAGTACAGAGAGAAAGGCTTTACAAAGTACTCTGAACTGATTTCTCTTCTACTAGTGGCTGAGCGAAATAATGACCTGCTCATGAGAAATCATGAAAATCGACCCACTGGGTCTACACCACTGCCTGAAGCAGATAAGGTGCACTCTCATTATGCCAAACATGAAAAGGACCATGGTCATGGTCGTAAACGGGGTCATAGCCAGGGACGTAGACAAGGAAGAAATTCCAAAGAAGTCCGTCAACCCCCAAGGAGAGATAACCGCCGAAAGCAGAAACGGGGTCATGAAGATCCTAAGGCAAATAGTTCAGAAACTATATGTTATCGTTGCGGTGGGAAAGGGCACTGGTCAAAGACTTGCCGTATACCAAGACACTTGGTTGACCTTTATCAAGCATCTCGAAAGAGAAAAGGCCCTGAAACAAATTTTGTCTATGACGACGATGAGGACATCACCCACCTGGATGTGACAGACTTCTTTGAGCAACCCGAGGGGAAAATAGACCACCTAATCGGCGATGGGTCCGTGATGAAAGAAGATGGAGTTATTTGATTTTATTCTACTTATTTGTATTAGTTAGTGAATAAACTAATAGTCATTAGTATTAGCTCGTATTAGTTAGTTCATAAAGCAATGTTAGCAGTAGTTCTTTAGAATATCTTCAATATGTTCAAATATCAATAATATTTTTATTTTTCAGTAGGGGTAATCGACTAGCCTGAAAAACTAGTCGATTATCAACTATTTTCGCATTAAAACTGAAAAACAATTGATCAACAATCGATTGTCTTTGACTAACAATCGATTGTCATTAAGACAGTGTAATCTGGAATTTTTCAAAAATCATCCACAATCGATTGTCTTTGTCTAACAATCGATTGCCGTTAAGACAGTGTAATCTGGAATTTTTCAAAATAGCCAACAATCGATTGTCCATGCATAACAATCGATTGTCTTGAAACAGTGTGTTCTGGAATTTTTCAAAATAGCCAACAATTGATTGTCTATGCATAACAATCGATTGTCTTGAAATAGTGAGGTCTGGAATTTTTCAAAATATCCAACAATCGATTGTCTATGTTTAACAATCGATTGTCTTAAAACAGTGTGATCTGGAAATTTTCAAAAATTGTCAACAATCGATTGTCTATGCATAACAATCGATTGTCTTGAAACAGTGTGCTCTGGAATTTTTCAAAAATAGCCAACAATCGATTGTCTATGCATAACAATCGATTGTCTTAAGACAGTGTGATCTGAAGTTTTTCAAAATAGCAAATAATCGATTGTGTGTGTTTAACAATCGATTGTCAATGTTCAACAATCGATTGTTTGTAAGTAACAATCGATTGTTTGAAGAAAACGTTTAAACTGAAATTTTCAAACTGCAAAGTAATGGATAACATATCTGATTTTGTTAGTCAACTGTTAGCAGCAGATTTTGAAAATATTATGTGACACAAAAGAATAGAACTTGTTTATTCTTATGTTCTTGTATCTCTTTTGTATGTCAAACTATGGGATAGCAAATATGGATATCTCACAAAGCGAACTTGGATCAACATCCAACTGTAAAAGTATTTGCCTAGTTGATTCATGTACTACACATACAATACTCAAAGAAAGGAAGTATTTCTCTCAACTAAATATGTGTAAGGCAAACGTTACTACAATCTCTGGAAGTAGTAAATTGATTGAAGGCTCCGGAAGAGCAATTGTAACTCTGCCCAAAGGCACGATGTTAATCATAGAGAATGCAATGTTCTCCTCCAAGTCTAAGAGAAACTTGTTGAGTTTTAAAGATGTACGCCGGAATGGCTATCATATTGAGACAATGGATGAAGATAATCTTGAATATCTCATCATCACAAAGAATGTCTCCGGCCAAAAGAGGGTTATTGAGAAATTCCCGTCTTTATCTTGTGGCCTGTATTGGACAAGAATTAGTGCAATTGAGGCACATTCAACAGTAAACCAAAGGGTTACTGATTCCAATACCTTTGTACTTTGGCATGATCGATTGGGACACCCAGGATCGGTCATGATGAGACGGATTATAGAAAGCTCATATGGGCATCCGTTAAAGAATTTCAAAATTCTTTCGAATAATGAATATCCTTGCACTTCGTGTTATCAAGGCAAGTTGATTATCAGGCCATCACCAATAAAGGTTGGGACTGAGTCACCCACGTTTCTGGAACGTATACAAGGGGACATTTGTGGACCTATTCACCCACCTAGTGGGTCGTTTAGGTATTTCATGGTCTTGATAGACGCATCCTGTAGATGGTCTCATGTGTGCCTGTTGTCATCACGCAACCTTGCGTTTGCGAAATTAATGGCACAAATAATTCGACTACGAGCACAATTTCCAGATAATCCAATCAAGTCCATTAGACTGGATAATGCTGCTGAGTTTACATCCCAAGCATTTAATGATTATTGCTTATCAATCGGGATAAAAGTTGAACATTCTGTAGCTCATGTTCACACTCAAAACGGTCTTGCAGAATCGTTAATTAAACGCCTGCAGTTGATTGCAAGGCCATTACTTATGAGAACGAGGCTGCCCACTTCGGTATGGGGTCACGCCATCTTACATGCAGCAATGCTAATTCGTCTCAGACCGACGAATTACCACAAGTATTCCCCGTTGCAATTGGTTTTGGGTCATGAACCCAATATATCCCATTTAAGGATTTTTGGATGCGCAGTATATGTGCCTATTGCACCGCCATCCCACACCAAAATGGGTCCGCAAAGAAGGTTAGGAATATATGTTGGGTTTGAATCGCCCTCCATCATTCGCTACCTCGAAACATTGACAGGCGACTTGTTTACTGCACGATTTGCAGACTGTCGATTTGATGAGACACTTTTCCCAAAATAAGGGGGAGAAGTTGGTGAAACCAAACGGGAAATTTTGTGAAAAAATGCATCATTATCTCATCTTGATCCACATACCTCTATTTGTGAAAGAGAGGTACAAAAGATTATCCATTTGCAAAGAATAGCAAATCAAATGCCTGACGCATTTACGGACTTGAAAAGGATAACGAAATCCCACATTCCCGCGGAAAATGTTCCAATCCGTATTGATGTCCCTGTTGGACAATCATCTAGTGTCATATCCAATGAGTCAAATGCACGCCTGAAGCGTGGCAGACCATTAGGTTCCAAAGATCGAAATCCTAGAAAGAGGAAAAAGAACGATCAAAATGACACCACGAAAGAATCTCATGATTTAACAAATTCTGAGATTCATGAAGAATCCATTGAGCCCGAGACTCTGGAAAATATGGAACTATTGAGGCAAATATTAATCGAGTGGATATTGTGGTGGATAATGCCTTTGCTTATAATGTAGCATCTAGCATTATGCAAGAATGTGAGGATCTCGAACCTCAATCTGTTGAAGAATGTCGAAAAAGACAGGATTGGCCAAAGTGGCAAGAAGCAATTCAATCAGAATTGAATTCGCTGGCAAAACGTGAAGTTTTTGGCCCTATAGTTGAAACACCTAATGGTGTTAAGCCTGTAGGCTATAAATGGGTCTTTGTACGCAAAAGAAATGAGAAAAACGAGGTACAAAGATATAAGGCACGCCTTGTTGCACAAGGTTTTTCTCAAAGGCCTGGTGTCGATTATGAAGAGACATATTCGCATGTAATGGATGCGATAACCTTTCGTTATCTCATAAGTTTTGCTGTCCAAGAAAAGCTTGACATGCACTTAATGGATGTGGTTACTGCCTATCTTTATGGCTCACTTGATAATGAGATATACATGAAAATTCCCGATGGACTCAAGGTGCCAATCGCGCACAACTCAAAATCTCGGGAAATGTTCTCAATTAAATTGCAAAGATCCTTGTATGGTCTAAAGCAATCTGGACGAATGTGGTATAATCGTCTTAGTGAGTACTTGTTAAAAGAAGGCTATATAAATGACGCCATTTGCCCGTGTGTTTTTATAAAGAAAACAACATCGGAATTTGTTGTACTTGCCGTATATGTTGATGACATAAACCTTATTGGAACCCCTATAGAACTCCAAAAGGCAATTGATTATCTAAAGGATGAATTCGAGATGAAAGATCTCGGAAAGACTAAACTATGTCTTGGTTTGCAAATTGAATATTTGGCAAACGGAATTTTTGTTCATCAATCTACCTATACAGAAAAGGTACTGAAGCGGTTTTACATGGATGAAGCACATCCTTTAAGTACACCGATGGTTGTTCGATCACTTGATGTGAACAAAGATCCATTCCGACCACAAGAAAGGAATGAAGAGCTACTTGGTCCTGAAGTACCATATCTTAGCGCAATTGGCGCACTAATGTATCTTGCAAATACTACAAGACCTGACATATCCTTTTCAGTTAATGTCTTAGCAAGATTTAGCTCGGCTCCTACGAGGAGACATTGGAATGGGATCAAACACATATTGCGGTACCTAAAGGGAACTACCGATATGGGCTTATTTTATGGCAAGAATTGCAGCCTGGATCTTGTTGGTTATGCTGATGCTGGATATTTGTCCGACCCACACAAGGCTCGATCTCAAACGGGTTATGTGTTTACCTGTGGAGAAACCGCCATATCTTGGCGATCGACTAAGCAATCAATTGTGGCTACTTCATCTAATCATGCCGAGATAATTGCTATTCATAAAGCAAGTCGGGAGTGTGTGTGGTTAAGGTCGATAATACATCATATCCAAGACAAATGTGGTTTGAAGTGTGATAAACTACCCACAACTTTGTATGAAGACAATGCAGCATGTATAGCTCAATTGAAGGGAGGATTCATAAAAGGAGATAGAACGAAGCATATTTCACCAAAGTTATTCTTCACACATGATCTTCAAAAGAATGGTGATATCAATGTTCAACAGATACGTTCAAGCGACAATATGGCTGATTTGTTCACAAAATCTCTACCAAAGTCAACCTTCAAGAAGCTAGTTCACAAGATCGGGATGCGAAGACTTAAGGACATAAATTGATGTTCTTATCAGGGGGAGTTAAGGCGCGTTGCACTCTTTTTCCCTTACAAGGTTTTGTCCCACCGGGTTTTCCTTGCGAGGTTTTTAACGAGGCAACCAATAGGCGCATATTCAAACATGTGTACTCTTTTTCCTTCTCTTTAATTTTTCCCATTGGGTTTTGGTTTTAAGGTTTTAACGAGGCACATCATTGAATAGACATTCAAGGGGGAGTGTTATAAATACACTTCTATTTAAGGTGAATGTCTTTAATTAGAGAGATTCTAGAGTTCTATTCTTGGTAGCTAAATCATCCTCTTCCCTATAAATAGAGGTGCTCTCTACCATTGTAAATCACTCCTAACATTCTCTAAGTATCAATAAGAAGAACTCTCTCTACTCTTCTCTCTATTGCTCTTGTTCTTGCATTATTGTTCTTGTCTTTTATATTATTTCATAACAAAAGTTTTATTATTTGTGTGAGATTTCTTTTTGTGTACAAATTTATACACCCTAATCCATAAAAATTTTGGTCCATAAAATTATGCGACAAAAAAATACTTTATATAAATAATGTCAGTTGTACGAAACACAAAATAATTTTTTTAAAATAATATTCGCTCTGTCTCATATTATGTGTCGTATTTTTCTTTTACATGCCCCTAAAGAAATATTAAATAGGAAAGATTTTTGACTATTTTTACCGGTATTTATGGCATTACGGGCCGATTATAAGAAAACCAAAGCTTCGTAGACTAGGTCAAGTCGCTTATAGAATGCCAAGGACTATTTTTCACTTAATTAATAAGTAAAGGGGAAAGGAAAACGATGCTTAGCGAGCTTTATAAGGCCGACCACTATATAAGTCATTGGCGAAGAAAGCTCGAAGAGCTTCACTTCATTCATTATTATTTATATAATTTCTCTTTATTTATTATTTACTCATAATTAAGGTATTTGTAGTATTGAAGAACAATTAATATTAAGGGCAGAATAGAAAAAAATAATTAATTTACTCTTGAATTTTTAAAATAATAAATAATTTGATATAATTATTTTTAAAAACCATGATAAATAATATGAGACAAAAGGAGTAGGGGCGTGCATTCGATCTATCGATTCAAGTTTGACCCTTATCGATAATTACTTATCGATAATTGATTTGTACATATGCTTACCGTTATTGTTTCAATAAAGTTTCGATTTTTTTGATTTTGTTTTATCGATTTTTGGGGTTTATCGATTCGGTTATCGATTACACCAATAAGAAAATTTACGGGATTCCATGGAAAGTATATCGCTATAAACACGTCTAACTAATATGGACAAAAAGAATCTAAAATAAGATGAACACCGTTTATAACATCAAAATTGTGTCAACAGGCACAAATAACGAAACTAAAGTAAGGGATCAAATGTATGTCACCAACACTTTAACGATATTAAAAAAATACATCATTACTACTAATTCTATTTGCCATAAATTTGAACTTCATTCCCTTGAGGTTTAAATATAATTATTCCTTAAATATGGTGGATGAATTAATTAGGGGTGTGTATTTAATTTATCGATTCGATTTTAACCCCTATCGATAATTACTTATCGATTATCGATTTGTACATATACTTATCGTTATTGTTTAAATAAAATTTTAATTTTTTCAATTCAATTTATCGATAAATTGATAACAAATAATTGATTCAATTTATCATTTATCCGATTCAAATGTACATCCTGGGAAGGAGCAGATACTACTAGTTGATGTTAATTACGTAGTACGTGCTAAGCGTAGTAGGGGACTGAAACCATGTTAGGTTTGTAGAAACTTGTGTGCCAAACTTGATTGGAAAGTGAAAACTAGCTAACTTTTTTAATGCTCGATCAAGTGCTGCACGTTATTTGTATTCTCATTATAATAAAGGAAATGAAGCAGATGGACTAATATAAACCTTTTCGCCTACTTTTTTGTTTTTGGTAAAAGGAAAAAAGTCTCATATAAAGTGACAGAAGGTTTATGAGGTGTCTTAATTTTGGACAGACAGATCATTTGGCTCTATGTAAATTGTGTTTTAATATTAGCTGGCAGATGGATAAGTTGTCCACCACTTCTTACCATTATGTTTGGTTTCTCAAAAACTTCCCTTCACCAAGCTTAACTAAAGTCTGATCTTAATCTAACACTTCTTGTGACGTCATTAAGGCTTAATTTTATTTTTTAGTTTGTTTACTTCTAGAATTTTTAATTCGATTTCCCGAGAGGCGGAATTGTAACCGATGGCTTTCTTTTAAGGAGATGTGACGGAGTCGGTTCGGCTACGAACTTTGTCGACGTCGAATATCTGCCGACGCCGATTCGATTGAGAATTTGGTATTTTGTTATGATCTCTTTTCGGGTATGGATGATGGTGGTCCATTTTTTCTTTAATGAAGAAGAATGAAGCTGGTAAAAGGGGCCGGGGCGACGACTTTGGGTCAGGTTACGGGTTGAATTTAAACGAAGCGGGTAAAAAACTGAGAATGGGTCATTTTAATTTTATGAGGACATATGTATCTGAGTAATAGTATAACTGTATCGGCTGAGATGATCAAATAGCTAGTACAATATATATTTTAAAACTTTTTCTGATAGTATATGGTTATATATTAGAAAGTACTATTTATATCTATAATATATTAAAAGCATGAAGATTTTTAATGAAATATCGTTCACTTTTTTTATCCTTTTAAGTAGAGTTCGCACTGGACAAAATAGTTATTTAGTTATTCTCCTAGCTAATATTTAGGTGTTTGAATCAAATCAAATTTATTATTATAAAATTTTTCCTTATTTGAATTAAGGAAGAAGTAATTATATTTGGCACCTTAAAATAATTAAAATTTTAACTAGATTGTTTCCAAGGCAATACCTGAATTTAATGGATATTTCCGTCAACTAGATTAAAAAGAGTTTTTTTGGTTATTTTTTTTATTACAGAATTTGGCTTTAAGAAATAAGAATTAACTTTGAAATCCGTCTTATTAGCTAAATTCTACTCGGCAATGAATATTTGCCTTTTAGCTACATAATTATTTGTCATATTTTTTTATTTCTTTAGTTGTCCTATATATAATACATATTACTTAGACAATTATTTTCATTTGATGTTAAAATAAAATAAGGATAAATAATAGATTACTAAGCTATCAAAATTATTTTTTGCCGACTAAATAGGACCATTATTTATTATTTTTAAAAACTTACATTTTTTAAATTTTATTTTATAGTTCATATTATTTAATAATATTTATATAATTTATAAATTTTATACCTGTTGATATAGGGTACACGCGCAAAGCGCGTACCCTAAGACTAGTTCAATTTAACAAGAACAAGAAATATTTTTCATAAAAATATATCTCTTATGGTCAAATATTTTGTACTCTTATATATACATCATTTTATTAAAACTTGCAATATATGTCCCAAATGTCATTTGTCAATATGATTTTGAAAATAAAATTTTTATGAAATAATATTGTATAGGTTAAAATTTGACCATAATGGTCGACCAAGCTGGGACCTCATCTAGGTGACAAAATAGTGAGAAGTACCACGACTAACCTCAATCCAATTATCGACAGTGTATGTCAAGTAAAAACGGTACTCGAGTAACGACGAAAAAGTCATCGTGTGAGAGCACATTGGTCAAAGAACACGGTAAGGTTCTAAGAACTATATATAGAAGGGGAATTTTCATAAAAATGGGGTGGGAATTTTCCTCTCTACTCTTTCTCTTACAGTTTTTTTAGTGAAGGATGTAAACTAATTTTTCTTTCTTCTTATCAAAAATGAGATTGTAACATCAATAAATCTAGAATATTCCTACTTTTGATATTATCTCGCTATATATTTTTAGAGCTTCACTATCGATAATTGAAGTTAGCAAAAGAGTTTCAAACTTTTTGCTCAAATAATTTGGCGCCGTCTGTGGGGATTTCTTAGCCAAAATTCATACTCTTCTTCAGATCTAAAACTGGTGAAACATAATCGTCCACCAGAAAGAATGGTAAGTAAACCTCACATGCTAATCTTGTTCATGATGCTACATAAAAGCAGAAGTTACAACCCATATTCACGCAAAGCTCAGAAAAGGAGATGACACATGTTGCGCAGTCCTATAAAAAAAGTTGGGTACATCTTGCCATACTCTAAAATCCCCCCCCCCCCCCACGGGACAACCCATGAGCGAGATAAGGCAAACCCAACCCACGCGGAGCCAGGGCATTTTAAAAGGAGAAAAGAGAGATGAATACGGTTGTCGAATCTAAAAAGCACCATTCCATCAACTACTTAAATGACAGGTAGAGTGAACAACACTATAAGGCTACCTCCGTCTATCGAATCATCGGATTGAGGTAAGAAAATCTCATCTTGGTTTACCTTCTGTTGTTTGCTTAAACAAGAACACAAGCGCCGTACGGGCAAGTGAGCAAAAAAGCATTTCAACTGGAAAGTGGAAGAAGAACTATTACAAAACAACTTGATTATCGCCCATCTCACAGACTTCAACTTCCGAAAAATAATGTCCCCTAAACCGTACTCCCTTTCCTCGCCCAGGTGTTGTCCTGATTGGGTTTTCTGGGGGAGATTTTGATCGAGGCGATGAGGGAGACATCACCAAGTTCAAGGGATAGCTCATCGCCCTGCTTATCGACGAGCTCTCCAGGCGGAACAATGAAGGGATTAAATAGGGAAATTCCAATATCTATATTATTATAAAAGTATGAATCTTAAGGTCGAATTACCAAAATAACCTTAAAATATTAAGCATAATAACTCATAATAAAATGACATAATTGGAATTCTAGATATTAGCTTTGTAATCCTATTAGTTTTAGGACATAATACTACACATTAAGAATTCTACATGATTACCTTTAAAAATCTTATTAGTATAATTATTTTCTGATACATATATTAGCTTTGTAATCCTATTAGTTTTAGGATATACTTCTGAATTTTAATTGATATCCATGGAATTGATAATAAGTTGGTCGACCATAATTGGTTAATGGTTACCAAACGCATAATAAGTTATTTTAATAATATTTTTTTAGTTACAACTTCTAAAAAAATAGAACCTGATACAATCATAATATAACTATTGATACGAAGTTGTACATTAAGCACTTGAATTTAATCATTATATTCCATTTTTATTTTTATTTTTTATTTTTTTGCACTTATTTAACAAGCGATTCTCCGAATAAGATGAAAAGAATGTGGGGGATTTGCATGAGCATGTCGGTCCCAAGCTTGCAGATGGACAATAACCATTGCAGAAAAGGTAAAATTAAAAATTAAAATAGAAATCTATCTATCTATATCCATATCTACATCTATATCTATATCTATATCTATATCTATATCTATATCTATATCTATATTTATATCTATATCTATATCTATATCTATATCTATATCTATATCTATATCTATTTTATTATAAAGGCATAAATAAAATATTAGATTAGAAAAATAACCTTTTACTATTAAACACAATAACCCACTATAAAATAAAAGAACATAATCGAAATTCTAGACATTACCCTTGTAATCCTATTAATTTTAGGACATAATACTACACGTAATCTTACATGATTACCTTAAGGAATTCTATTAGTATAATTATTTTCAGACATAGATATTGGTCTTGTAATACTATTACTTTTAGGATATACTTCTTAAAAATCCTATTACTAATTTAATTTGAAAATGTATTATATTATTTAAATTAATTTAGAAATAGGAGAGCCTATATTATTATAAAAGAACAAATATAATATTAATAGACCAAAATAGCCTTAAAATATTAAATAGAAGAACTCATAGGGAAAGGACATAGTTATGATAACTTATTATTTTGGACTACAATAACTTCTATATAATGTTTTTAATGTTTGAGATTTTAAAATCAATATAATCTATCTATTGAATTCTTATTAAAATTATATAGGGAAATTTTCATATTGGTAATACATTACCACATTATAATATTCAATACCAAAAAAATAAAAGTAATGCTAAACAGACGGCATAAAGCGTTGAAATTGAGAAAAAATTTCCCAAGATAATATATTATTATATTATATTTGAAGTGCTTTCTTATTCAGATAAAACAATTATTATTAACTTTTTGTGTAATACAGAAAATTATGCCCAATTATTAAAGTACAACTAAGAAAACTGTTAGGAATATAAATGTGTGAGAAAAATAAGAAAAATATTAGTTATAGGCAACACCACTAATGATTTTGCAAACATAAAGATATAAAGTGGAATGTCATCTTTCGTTTTACTCTTTGAAAATAAGATTTATGGTGGATAAAATTATAAGCACGGTTAAATATTCAAATATGAGATGAACTAATATTAAGAATTAAATTCAACAGAAAATAAATTATATTTTATGTTAAAATCAAATAATTAAATCTTTCAATTAATTATTTAGGAAGAGAATCCAATTAAATTATTTTATGTCACGACCCAAAATCCACTAAGGGTCGTGATGGCGCCAGACACTACTGTCAGACAAGCCAACCAGATTACTTAAACAAACCCCGTTTTTATACTTTTGGATACATGATTTTTCTTCCATATTTAGAAATTCTAAAGTATATCATTTTCAAATCAAATCTCTTTTAAAGTTAAGCAATCAATACAATGTTTCAACCATCCCAGAACCCGGAGTCACAAGTACATGATCATCTACTGATAAAAGGAATATAAATACATCAACCGTCCGGAATACAATGGACAAAAAAATACAGTACTGGAAAGGGACTACCCTAGCTGCGGCCGCCTCGAATGATGCAGCTCCCTAGTCATCAGAATAATCCATACGGAGCTACTCTCAGTCTCGGAATTCCAAACGGACATCGATAACGCTTAAATGCGCTTCGAACCAAACTTATAAAATTTCTTCCAAAATGCTAACTTCCACAATAGGCACCAAAACGCTCCCGGGTTATCCAAAACCCGAACCGGGTATACGCCCAAGTTCGATATCATTATATGAACTTGCTAGACCCTTCAGTTCTTGATTCCGAGGTCGTTTACTCAAAAATCCAATCCTAGTTCATTCTTTCAACTTAAAGCTTCTGAAATGGGAATTTTCATTTAAATTTAACTCCGATCTCCCTTGAATTTAGATTCAAACTATGCGAACAAGTCATAATACCCGAAATTGAGCTGTTCACTACCTCCGACTACTGAATGGAGCGCTGGTACTCAAAACGATCAGTCGGGTTGTTATATTCTCTCCCACTTAAACACACGTTCATCCTTGAGAACTATGCTAAAGTAGTCCGAAATCATAATTTAGCATCTTATGCACCTTCTCGAGCTGCCACAACTCATCTGAGCACATTAGCCCAATATATTATGAAGATATTCCCTTTTATCCCAACAAATAAGTCTTAGAGCCCCAATTCCAACATCCGGAATTCTATGTCAGGCCTGTTTTCATCAAGAGATCACCCAATTATTCACCACACGCCGTTCTCAAATATGACTGCATAACTTTGTTGGATTTTTACCTTGCAACACAAAATCCACAGGATCATGATAACATCTTATGATCAACTTAGCCAAAAATTCATTGGATCATATGCTCCCATTGCATCTCATGACCTACATAGGTTTTGTTCTAACTTTTACAACACTGACACGACGAAAGAGATGTGCCGAAATTCATAACCAACTGCTGAATCAACAAGTCATTGGGTCTATACCTCTGACAGAACCATTACCACATTCTGAACCAAATAAGGATCTCTTCTTTCTAATATACTTCACGTGTTCATATTGCACTGATCCTAAACTCCATAATCTCATCTCACCCAGTACGAACTACTCACGCAATAAGCCACCTCGGACACAATCAAGAGTCCCATATAATGCCATCACGTGCCAATAGGCCGCCGATTAGGATATGATATAAGGAGAATACAAACTCTGAAACGGACATCTAATTACCCCGCCCACGAAACATACGCGCGACATATGTTAACAACTTATACATATTTTCCTCAGAAATATGGGAAATAAAAAACATAAAAGAAACTAGGGGGAACTGTACTGAATATCATACTGTTGCGGCGTGCAACCCAATCCAAATAGCATAACCATGGCGGCGTGCCACCCGACACACATCATAACTATGGCGGCGTGCCACCCGATCCAAATAACATACCCGTGGCGGCGTTCCACCCGATCCACATACATGCTCACATAAGGAGATATTCATTGAGCCAAATAGCTCATCACACTAAAATACTAAATATTGGTCGTAGACACGCTACGGTGTATAATACCATTCTTGAGGAACCATTTAGCGCTATAGGCTACAGAACTCAAGCACAGCTGAGGTGCAACACACGATCTGAATCTCAAGAACTATCCAGCTCATATAACATCACCGCTACGCGGAACCTCAACACATATGAAATTTACCAAGCCGTTTCACAACCCATACAGTGCTGTACCTCATTATCTGGAATAGCTGATGACAAAATAACACCCCGACTGTTCCTCCATAGGGAACGCTCGCTGAAACAAACACAACTGGTCGGATATAAAGCCTTGTCCACAAATAAATCAATCCATTGATCTCAAGCCGATTTCTGATTGCACCAACTTGGCTAATAACCTTTCAGGTTCATAGTAACTCATTCTTTCTCATTACATATAGGAAAAACCATTACAACTGAAGCAACTTCCTCCGTTAATATCCCAATAAACAAAGTGCCCTCCAGGCCTACATTCTCAAATCGATGATATTACCAAACCTCATACTTGGTTAAATCTTTAGTCAATCAAGCGACTATATGTCACACTTACACAGTCTTACCGTGGGACACACTCCCACAATCTTCTAAAATAAGTATCAAGTCGATACCTTTAAAGCTTCGAGCCTGTGATATCCTTGCCATCCCAAGATGCAACATTTATCTTTACTCCGAATTTCATGCTACTCGCTGCACCCGATGTTCCAACCTACAATAGAACACGATTTCCATCTCTACTATGGAACCACTGATAGACTATCACTTCATCGTATAAAACTTTTCATTTAACCCACTTCGGAAGAACTATAGCAATATACAGGTGGATTCTCATAACCGTCGATTATGCAAATATCTAAGTAGTGGTCCAAGCCACCATAATCCTTCTGGGATCCGCCTACTCATAACAGGCTATAATAGAAGAATGCTTCTGAACAACATCAATCACTGCGGTCGACAAGAATCACAGGCACCGCCACACTTCACATGCATGACTTGATCATGCTGGATAAACTGATCACCACTACCAATATGCCAAGTTAACCATGGTTAATCAATCTACTTCTTTCTACTAAATCCTTGATTTTCTTAGAAATAATGCTTCTTCATTCAATACATAATATACTCCATCAAAACTCACCCCGAGTGACATTGAATCACGAGACCATGCTGTCTCGAATCCCATAAACCATTTCGTATTTCTCAATGCTACCCGTAAGTCAAAATATCAAAGAATGTTCTGGGCACCTTCTTATAAGTTGCTACAAAGCTTGATTCTTAACTGTAACCATAGGCTCGTAATTACTGAGGACCACACTTGAACTCCTGAATTCACTAGGACCATTATTGAGAGCCATACACTCTGTCTTGGTCCTGAATATAACTCACTCCATAGCTCTTATAACTTGCGAATACACTCTCAGCGAAGCACTATGCGATATCACTTCCTCTGAAACCTACATTTATACGAGGCATAAACCCTGAATCTTTTTCCAAGTCCGAACATGAGCCAATAAGGCCAACCATCGCATGCCTCCAATAATTCATTTGCTCGAATTACCACTTATGGTCTTTTTCCATAGCTGAAATAACCCATCAATATGCTAATACCAGAAATCACGCAAGTAGCTAATCATATAACCCAATCTTAGGTGGTTGGACTCTCCCACTTAGCTTGAAGCCATCATTTCATAACTCTTGAGTTTGCCCGATCCTTTTTACCTCTTATTGACATAACCTTACGCCATAAATTGTCAAATTTCTCGGAATGTTCCTGTAAACCCCCATCTTCCATAATCTGAATCCTCATCCACCTTCGTACGACCGATCTCCTTGTGGAGCAACCAATATAACTCCTTGCGGAAGCTTTGCCAATGACATGACCGCTAACCTGCTTACAGGAAATAACCCATCTGGGGGAACCACCTCCCAACATCTTCCCACGCTGCTATATGGGGTGACTTCACTACGACACTGATAGCCCATCCTGAGTCCGAGCTCACCTTCCAGTTGCACAAGTCCCTTCACCCCTAGTGGACATCAATTAAATGTGCGGCAGTATCCTCCCAATTCAGAATTATGCTGCATCTGCCTTCACGTCAAGCAGATCCTTTCTGCTATATCAAATCTTCTCCCGCATAATGGCCCATGCTTCAAGTTCGCCCCGTAGGCCCCAATCAATAATCTCTGAGTTTCTCCGATCATTCCAAACTCTCCTTAAGGTGCGTAGTCATCCTACTACTAAGACCATATTTAACCCCCACCACTCTCCCACTTTGGCGGAACTCATTTCCTTAATCGGTCACTCGACCTTGTTCCTCATACTTGTCCTTTTAAAAATTTAAATGCCACCCGACACTTCCCACATGTCTTCCTCATGTTCTGCCACTCAATTGTTGCTTTAGGCAAAATCTATTTTTGCGGCACTTGAATCCACCATTTCTGCTAACTTTAGAATCTCTCCAAAGGTCATTCTTATCGATCCATCAACATTGGAAATTTTGATTTGATCTTAAACCACCGCACCATGCGATGTATGACAGCTGTATCTCCAATACTATTTCACAATATCCTGCCATAAGGCGAGTTGTAGCAGGTTATAATATCGACAAACTTAGTACGTTTCATTAGGGCCATAACACCTCATCATAATAGAAAGCTCAACCACGCTTGAAAATTCCAAGTCTCATTACTTCCACTAGCCGCATCTCACCATTCTTAATTCGACTGCCCTTTTCCCCTTGCTGGAAATAAGATATTGAATCCCTTGATTACAGCTGAGTAAACTTCCTTTCAATTCATCCACTGTCCTGATATGTTGGCAAATATCCTACCATCACGACCACACCGCGAAATATCTTATGAGAATCATGGCAACCTGTGCATAGTCTCAAGGCTCTTAGAAGTCATGTTACTGAGCTGAACAATAGAATATTTCCCATAAAGCGATTATAATTGTTCAATCAATTATACCGGGGAAAATCATCCCGCACCACATTTGTAGTGCCAATTCAAGTCTTCAAATTCTTGATATCTAACAAGCGCTCACGTTGCGTAAGATTGAGTATGAAGGAATCAAAGGCATAAGACTCAAAGGAATCGAACCGCACGATAAGGAAATCAAGAAGGGAAGTACTCCTATCATCCCTGTAGCCTACCGAGGATAAGTACAGACTTCTCCGTACCGATCCGCGAGACTCTACTAGACTTCTCATGACACGTGAGACCGACGGGAACCTAGTGCTCTGATACCATGTTGTCACGATCCAAAATCCACTAAGGGTCGTGATGGCGCCGGACATTTTTGTCAGGCAAGCCAACCATATTACTTAAACAAACCTCGTTTTAATACTTTTGGAAATACATGATTTTTCTTCTATATTTAGAAATTCTAAAGTATACCATTTTCAAATCAAATCTCTTTTGGTTAAGCAATCAATACAATGTTTCAACCATCCCAGACCCAGAGTCACAAGTACATGAGCATCTATTGATAAAAAGAATATAAATGCATCATCCGTCCGGAATACAATGGATGGAAAATAACACTATACTGGAAAGGGACTATCCTAGCTACGACCGCCTCGAATGATGTAGCTCCTAGTCCCCAGAATCATCCATACGGAGCTATTCCTAGTCTCGGAATTCCAAACAGACATCGATAACGCTGAAATGCGCTTCAAGCCAA
This sequence comes from Nicotiana benthamiana, assembly GCA_034376525.1. Lineage (NCBI taxonomy): Eukaryota > Viridiplantae > Streptophyta > Magnoliopsida > Solanales > Solanaceae > Nicotiana > Nicotiana benthamiana. The sequence continues at coordinate 27,492,150 of CM067333.1, read as the reverse complement.
ACTTATGAAATTTCTTCCAAAATGATAACTTCCACAATACGCGAATGCTCCCGGGTTATCTAAAACCCCAACCGGGCATACGCCCAACTCCGATACCTGCTGGACCCTTCAATTCCTGATTCCGATGTCGTTTACTCAAAAATCCAGTCCTAGTTCATTCTTTCAACTTAAAGCTTCTGAAATGGGAATTTTCATTTAAATTTAACTCTGATCTCCCTTGAATTTAAATTCCGACCATGCGAACAAGTCATAATACCCAAAATAAAACTGTTCACGGCCTCCGATTGCTGAACAGAGCGCTAGTACTCAAAACGACCGGTCGAGTCATTACATTTATAAATTAATTATATGAGTAAAATTATTTTTTTAAGTTGAAAAAAATATAATATTAAGAAGGTCAAACAAGAGTTTGAGGAAGCACAATCAAAGCAAAATCCTGCACAAGAATAAACTTTCAAGACTATATTATAAAATATCGATCATGGTATAGCGAGATTATCCTTTTCAGATGCCTCCGCGCGGAATCGAAATTATATTGCTATGTCATGCATTATTTGAAAATGTCAGATCCGGAGGCATGATATTGTTAACAATAAAAACAAGTGGTGTACCAACAACGGTTTTATTATGATGTCATACAACTTACGTTAGATTAATATACCCTTTCAAATAACTGAAATAACCATCATAAATATATCAAATCAGATATATACTACTATTTTTATAAGGAAAACAAAAGTGATAATATGGGATGAAATGCTTTTGGCTAAGCGTCAGACGATCGAATCAACTGCCCATAGTTTTAGCAAATATATTGGATATCAATGAACCGTTTGGTAGAAACGTAATAGTTTGGGAGGTGATTTTTGTCAAATGCGATCAATTGCTCTAAAATTGACCAAAGCATAAATTATACAAGCTAACTTGCCAAAATTATACTTATGATCTCATATGAAAATATTCAAATGATAAGAAATATAAAAGTAAGAATCGATCCAACATTCAATGACTTCTTGGCTCGCGTCAGAAACAAAGAAGAGCATCCAAGAAAAGACGATTTTGTTCTTCTAACATACTTGTTTATCAACCCCAATGGTAATACACATGTATTTGATAAAAAAATATCTTCATCATTAGATTCAAATGCAATTTTTGCAAATTACATGCATAATAGAAATTAAAGAACTATCTTAGCTAGCAGAAATTAATATGTTGATTAACTAAATAAAACATCGATTGCTAAGTTTTATGGTAAAAATATTTTTTTTTTAGTTTTGACCAAGAAGAAAATACTTAAATACTTTAATATCCATTGGCCTTCTATTAAACATATTTGTTGCCAGGTTCATTATTTCTAACGTATGTTAGCGTCACTATACATACATACATACATACATACATACATACATACATACATACATACATACATACATACATACATACACACACACACACACACACACACACACACACATATATATATATATATATATATATATATATATATATATATATATATATATATATATATATATATATATATATATATATATATATATATATATATATATATATAAATATAATTGATCTTCCATTTAATATAGATTTATGCCCGTCATGCTAATGAAAATTTAGATTCGCTAATTAACTTATGTAATAATACACGTATATAGAAGTCTTGACAATAACGTCATACATGCAGAACTTATGATATTGGTCCATATACGTCTAAGTATGTGTTTGTCCCTAAAATCAACATTCGTCTTCCGAAACTAAATAATATCATTTTGAATTTGTGTGAAAATAATTTTCAGTATGTTAATGTTTTGTAATTATAATAAATAAAGCACAAGGAAGCACATCCTAAATATTGAAATATATTTAACACAATATATTTTCTTACACGAATAATTATATATGTTGCATTTTTCAAGAGAGGTATCAATATCGACAACAAGTGTTCTGGTTTTAGAAGAAAACATATACAAAAAAATACAGTTTATAAAGAAGTGTTTGGTAAGATACCATCATATTAGATACATTTATATTACAATACATTATTATCTACTTAACATGACTAAAACTGATCATTTATGTAAGTTCCGATGATATTCTTTCATTTTGAATTTACGTATTATGCTAATGTAACAATATTTTTTGCATTTAAATTATTGTTGTAATATTACATATAAATTTTCTCTTAGTAATTAAATTTTATTATTTTTTTATATAAGTAAATATTTAAACCATCATGTGCCATTATTAACGTGCAACGCACGTTTATAGATACTAGTATGAATAAAACGAATGTTACCAATATAGCAACGTTCTACACTCACCGATACAAACAAAATTAGTCAAACTTGGACTCACCTAGGGAACGCAAGAAGTAAAAAATGAGATTTGTTGAAACACGTTCTCAAGGTACTATACTAAACGTGTGTTCATATTTGTAGGTTTTGACGAATGACAAACTATGCGCAATTGACACATGACGAGGTCCAAGCACAAGCGTGAAATTGATACATAACGAGATTCAAGCTCAAGACCAAGAAATAAAGTTATACATGAGTCGTTCTTTAAATTGTGATCTTGATCCGATAACTTGACTCAAGACTTGGCTTCTCTCGTAAAAACATTTTTATCAAATCATGCATATTTAATTTAAAGCAAAATGATTTTAAATCATGCACATTTATGTTAGCCAAAATGATTTTTAAACATGCCTCTAAAATCTGGACTAAGATAATCGATTATGTACTTATGATAATCGATTATGTTAAGTCAGCTGCATGACAATCGATTGTGAACTTATGACAATCGATTGTGTTAAGGCAGTGTACATCAGATTTTTCAAATCTGCATGACAATCGATTGTGTACCCTATGACAATCGATTGTGTTGAGGCAGTGTACATCAGATTTTTCAAAGCCACACAATAATCGATTGTGAACTTATGACAATCGATTGTATTAAGGCAGTGTCCATCAGAGTTTTTCAAAGCTACAAAACAATCGATTGTGAACTTATGACAATCGATTGTGTTGAGGCAGTGTCTATTAGATTCTTCAAAGACTGATAAATAATCGATTGTTCTCATAGCATAATCGATTGTGAAATTGACCGTTGCCAAAATATTTTCAAACACCGTCAGGTAATCGATTATAGATTTCTAATAATCGATTGTTTTAAGTAAAATCTGAAAAAGATTTTTTTGAACGTTGCCAAGTAATCGATTGTATAATTCTGACAATCGATTGTTTTAAGTAAAATCTGGAAAAGATTTTTTAAACGTTGCCAGTAATCGATTATATGTCTTAGATAATCGATTGTTATGCGTAAAATCTGGGAATGATTTTTGGAACGATTGTCATAGCACAAAATCAGCAATTCTTAATTGGCAATTAGGCAACGGTAATGCATTGTTTTGACACTATAAATACATCTTCAAATCAGTCTTACAAACACAAACAACTGACAATATTATTGCTAAAGCTTGCATACTCTCTTATTCATCATTTTCTATTCATTACATAAGTTTTTGAGAGCCAAATTGTTGACGAAAGTTGTTGCGTTCTTGAGCGTATTTATTTTACTCATATCTACTCTTAAGGAGAGTCTTGTTTTGAGTGCAAAGTGTTTTTATACACTTGAAGGGAAAGTTGTTCCCTTGTATTGTAAGAAGGAACTTGTGATTCCTTTGGTTGAAGTGTTGAAGTGTTGTATCTTCGAGCAAAGGTTGTTGAGGCTTGTGTCCTCAGTTTGTAAAGGTTTGTTGAGCACCCGTAAGCTTAACAGTGTTAGTGGAAATCTGGAGAGAGTCTCTCGGGGACTGGACTAGCCACGGGTTGTGGTGAACCAGGATACATCGGTGCGTTCGTTCCTATTTATTTACTTATCGCACTTATTTAATTCCTGCAATTTTTAAATTCCGCAAGTTTACGCTATTTTTATTATAACGCTATTCACCCCTCCCCCCTCTAGCGTTAAGTGTATTTTCTAACAATTGGTATCAGAGTCCAACTCTCTGAAGACTTAACCGTTTGAGAGAAACAATCCATGGCTTCTACTCGTGACTCTTTTGCAGGAATAGGTGAAGGACAATGCTCCACCCGACCACCACTATTCGACGGTACAAACTATACATACTGGAAGGAGAGGATGAGAATATTTATTCAATCGAATAATTTTCATCTGTGGAAGGTTATAATGAAGGGAGAACAAATTCCAACCAAAAAGGTTGAAAACGAATGGGTTCCAAAATCCGAAGAGGAATACGATGTGGATGATATCCGAAAAGTGCAAAACAACGCTAAAGCAATTAACTTATTATATTGTGCTATAAATGCTGATGATTATAGGAAAATATCCTGTTGCACAACGGCGAAGCAAATGTGGGACAAGCTGGAAATCACGTACGAAGGTACGGACCAGGTAAGAGAGGCTAAGGTTGATTTTCTAACCCATGCATATGAACTGTTTCACATGAAGGAAGGCGAAAAGGTCGATGAGATGTTCGAACGATTTTCAAAAATCATAAATGACTTACATGCTCTTAAGAAGACCTTCACGGATAAGGAACTTGTCCGAAAGATTCTTCGAAGTCTCACTCCGGAATGGCGCTCCAAGGCCGACGCGATTCAAGAGTCTATTGGCACTTCAAATGTCACCATCGACGGATTAAGAGGTAACCTTAAGACTTATGAATCTACTATACTTAACCCTCTTGTTATTGATCAAAGGAAAAAAAGAATCGCCCTCAAGGCAAGCACAAGCCAACCTCAAAATGATGAGGACGGAGACAACGAGTTCGGACTCGTTATCAAGAGATTTCAAAAGTTCATGCGAAAAGAGTATGCACGAAAAGGCAAAAAGCAAGGAGATCAAATAAAGTGCTATGAGTGCGGAGAAATCGGGCACATTAAATCAAATTGCCCAAATATCAAAAAGGAGAAGAAACCCTTCAAGAAACAACGAGCATACATATCTTGGGGAGGCGACTCCGGAGACGAGTCGAGTGAGGAAGAAGAAGACGAAGCCGCAAATCTTTGTCTTATGGCACAAGAAGACAACCAAGAAGAGGTATGTCAAATTTCTTCCAAAAATTTCTTTTCTCTTGAGGAAATGCAAAATGCTTTTGATGAGTTGTATGGTGAATTTATTAAAGCTTCCAAAACTGTTAAAAGCATAAAGGAAAATGCTTCTTTGAAAGAAAAAGATTTTGAAAAACAAATCTCTTAGAAAGAAAAAGATTTGGAAAAACTGATTTTAGAAAATGAGAAATTGAAAGAAGAAAATAAATTTTTCGGCAAGAGAAGCGCCGACAAACCCGAGAGCTCTAGTAAAAGTTGTACTTCTTGCATGCATCTCAAAAATGAGGTAGAAAGACTTAAGGGCACCCTAGATAAGTTTAATTCTTCTCATAAAAATTTGAATGAAGTCCTTGTTAATTTGAAGTCGACCACGCATGGCATAGGTTTTAAAAATGAGCCTAAAGAAAAGGTTGAAGCCCAACAACCTAAGGCTCAACCTAGGATTAATAAAACAAATGCTCATCCTAGATATAACAAACCTAGAAATGGCTTTCAACAATCGCAACCTAGAAATAATCATTCTACAAATAACACATATTCTAGGCCAAACACTAGAAGGAACTTTGAACCTTTTAGAACACCTAGAAATGGCTTTCAACCTAGAAATAACTATTCTAGAAATGCTGCATATCCTAGAACAAATAGTAGGAGAAATGATTTTCATGAATTGCGCAATAGTCATATTGTCAAGAATAGAGTAAATGAATTTCGTCCGTCCAATTACTATCAACCTAGACGAATGCATAATCCTAATGTTTTGTGTCACTATTGCAATCGAATTGGACATATTGCTCCTGCTTGTTTCACTAGACATAGACACTTAAATGTATGTCAAGCACAACAGCATGTTACGCCTAACTCTCAAGGACCCAAAACAGCTTGGGTACCAAAGACTCATTAATTTGTCTTGTAGGTATATTTGAAGGGATCAAGTGTACTTTGGTACCTTGATAGTGGATGCTCCAAACACATGACGGGAGACGAATCCAAGTTCCTTCAACTAGAACATAAGGAAGGAGGAAGCGTTATTTTTGGTGATAACAACAAAAGAAAAATTATCGGCATCGGATCGGTCGGTAAGGATGAACATTCTTCCATTAAGCATATATTGTTAGTTAAAGGTTTAAAATGTAATCTTGAGCATAAGTCAATTATGTGACAAGGGAAATCTTGTTTTATTTGATTCGGATGAATGCTTAGTTTTTCGCCGTAGCGATTTTAAAATTATCCTTCGTTGTTTTAGAATGGATAACATCTATATGGTTGATCTCGCAAATTCTTCATCTGAATATGTGAATTGTCTTATGAGCAAAGAGGATGATACATGGTTATGGCATCATAGAGTAGCTCACATTAACATGCATCTTTTAAACAAATTGGTTTCACAAAATTTAGTTATTGGTCTTCCAAATTTGAAATTTGAAAAAGACTCTATTTGTGATTCTTGTCAAAAAAGGAAGCAAACAAAAGCATCTTTTAAATCGAAAAATATTGTTTCAACTACTAGACCTTTGCAACTGCTTCACTTAGACTTATTTGGACCATCTCGCATTGAAAGTCTTGGTAGAAATCGTTATGCTTTTGTTATTGTTGATGATTATTCTAGATTTACTTGGACTCTATTTCTTGCTCATAAAAGTGAAGCTTTTCATAATTTTAAATATTTTCTTAAACGTGTTCAAAACGAAAAGGACACAACCGTCACTTCAATAAGAAGTGATTATGGGGGAGAGTTTGATCACAATCTCTTTGCGGACTTTTGTGACGAACTCGGTATCGAGCACACCTTCTCTGCTCCACGTACACCACAACAAAATGGGGTTGTGGAAAGGAAAAATAGGTGTCTCGAAGAGATGGCTAGAACCATGCTCGATGAGGCTAAGATTCCCAAACATTTTTGGGCGGATGCCGTGAGTACCGCATGCTACGTTCTAAATAGAGTAGTCATAAGGCCAATACTCATGAAAACCCCCTATGAACTCTATAAGGGAAGGAAACCAAATATCTCCCATTTTAGAGTATTCGGTTGCAAATGCTTTATTCATAACAATGGAAAAGATCAATTGGGAAAATTTGATGCCAAATCCGATGAAGGAATTTTTATTGGTTATTCTTCATGTAGCAAAGCATATAGAGTATTCAATAATAGAACCGGAACTGTGGAGGAATCCACTCATATTGTATTTTCCGAAAATAATGCTCGCTTGGCGAGAAAGGATTCTGGTTTTGATCTTGCAGGTATTTTAAACTCACTAAGTCCTCAAGACAAAGTACAAGAGGAAACTCCTAAGGAAATTCAAGATGATAACTTGGATCAATTATCGGAGGAAGCGCCACAATTGGAAAAAGAAACGAAACTACCTAACGCATGGAGGACAATCAAAGACCATCCTCTCGAACAGGTAATTGGCGATATTGAACAACAGGTAAGTACCCGAAACTCTCTTAAGAACACCTTAGGACATACTGCTTTTGTTTCTCAAATTGAACCCACAACCATCTCCGAAGCAATTGGGGATGAATTTTGGACCTTGGCAATGCAAGAGGAGCTTAACCAATTCAAACGGAATGACGTTTGGGATTTGGTGCCAAGACCCGAAAATCATACCATAATTGGTATGAAATGGGTTTTTCGAAACAAATTAGATGAAAATGGTGTAATCACTAGAAACAAAGTTAGGCTTGTAGCAAAAGGCTATAATCAAGAAGAGGGTAGTGACTATGAAGAAACATATGTCCCCGTAGCAAGGTTAAAAGCTATTCGTTTATTGCTTGCTTTTGCCTCTTCTATGAATTTCAATTTATATCAAATGGATGTAAGGATTAGCATTATGTCATTCCTACAAGTGATGACCCATCCAGGATTGCTATGTACGGACTTAGAGATCAAATAGAAAAAGTGCTTTTTTAAATGGTTTTATTCAAGAAGAAGTTTATGTTGATCAACCCCCGGGTTTTGAAGTTTTTAAATTTCCCGATCATGTTTTCAAACTCAAGAAAGCCCTTTATGGACTTAAACAAGCTCCTCGAGCTTGGTATGAAAGATTGAGCAAATTTCTTTTGGAAAATGATTTCATTAGGGGGAAAGTTGACACCACTCGTTTTATTAAGCATAGAAACAATGATATTTTATTAGTTCAAATCTATGTGGATGATATTATCTTTGGTGCTACTAACAATGCTTTGTGCAAGGAATTTTCTGATTTGATGACAAACGAATTTGAGATGTCTATGATGGGTGAGCTAACATTCTTTTTGGGGCTGCAAGTAAAGCAAATGAAAGAAGGAACTTTCATTTGTCAAGCTAAATATTGCAAAGAATTGCTGAAACGATTTGAAATGACCAACGCAAAAGCAATGGCCACTCCCATGAGCACATCCGATCATCTAGACAAAGATGAGAAAGGTAAGGAAGTCGACACCAAAAAATATCGAGGTATGATTGGATCTCTCCTTTATCTTACTGCTAGTAGACCGGACATCATGTTTAGCGTGTGTTTATGCGCTCGTTATCAATCATGTCCGAAGGAGTCTCACCTTACTGCGGTGAAACGGATATTGAAGTATCTTGTTGGTACTGTAAATGTGGGTCTATGGTACCCCAAAGGTTCTTCATGCCAACTTGTTGGCTATTCCGATTCCGATTTTGCTGGATGCAAATTGGACCGCAAGAGCACTAGTGGCACTTGCCATTTGCTCGGTAGCTCTCTCGTTTCTTGGTTTAGCAAGAAACAAGTAAGTGTTGCGTTGTCCACAACCGAGGCTGAATACGTAGCCGCGGGGAGTTGTTGCGCTCAAATCCTTTGGATGAAACAACAACTCTTGGACTATGGCCTAAGTCTTGATCATATCCCTCTTAGATGTGATAATACTAGTGCCATATGCTTGACGAAGAACCCCGTTCTTCATTCAAGAACAAAACACATTGAAATTAGGCATCATTTTATAAGAGATCACGTTCTCAAAGGGGATGTCGAAATTGAATTTGTTGAAACCAAAGATCAATTGGCCGACATCTTTGCAATACCCTTAGAGAAAGAGTCCTTCTTCCGAATTCCTAGTGAACTTGGGATTCTTGACTCCACGTTGATCTAAGTCATGCATTGCATTTTCCCTTTCACATGATTTCTAACTTGAGCGTCGGAGACGTCTAACGAATTTTTGCAGGTATCGCCCTAAAGGCAGGGGGAATTATAAAGATTGATGCAGAATAATCGATTTCTCCTAAGGATAATCGATTTCTCTTTAGTATATAATCGATTATCTAGTATCAATAATCGATTATGTTGATATTATTTACTTTATTATGTATTTTACTTTTTCCATTTTTGCTAATGTCAAAAGGGGGAAGAATAAGGGATATGCACCTAATTTTTATTGGCATAAATTGAGGGGGAATTCATATATTGAGGGGGAACTAATTGCATATATATATATATATATATATATATATATATATATATATATATATATATATATATATATATATATATATATATATATATATATATATATATATATATATATATATATATATATGTATATATATACGTGTCTTGGATCGTCATTATGAATGACCTAATATGCATATCCCGAATAAGTTTGCCATTATCAAAAAGGGGAAAATTGTTGAAACACGTTCTCAAGGCACTATACTAAACGTGTGTTCATATTTGTAGGTTTTGATGAATGACAAACTATGCGCAATTGACATATGACGAGGTCCAAGCACAAGCGTGAAATTGATACATAACGAGATTCAAGCACAAGACCATGAAATAAAGTTATGCATGAGTCGTTCTTTAAATTGTGATCTTGATCCGATAACTTGACTCAAGACTTGGCTTCTCTCGTAAAAACATTTTTATCAAATCATGCATATTTAATTTAAAGCAAAATGATTTTAAATCATGCATATTTATGTTAGCCAAAATGATTTTTAAACATGCCTCTAAAATCTGGACTAAGATAATCGATTATGTACTTATGATAATCAATTATGTTAAGTCAGCTGCATGGCAATCGATTGTGAACTTATGACAATCGATTGTGTTAAGGCAGTGTACATCAGATTTTTCAAATCTGCATGACAATCGATTGTGTACCCTATGACAATCGATTGTGTTGAGGCAGTGTACATCAGATTTTTCAAAGCCACACAATAATCGATTGTGAACTTATGACAATCGATTGTATTAAGGCAGTGTCCATCAGAGTTTTTCAAAGCTACAAAATAATCGATTGTGAACTTATGACAATCGATTGTGTTGAGGCAGTGTCTATTAGATTCTTCAAAGACTGATAATTAATCGATTGTTCTCATAGCATAATCGATTGTGAAATTGACCGTTGCCAAAATATTTTCAAACACCGTCAGGTAATCGATTATAGATTTCTAGTAATCGATTGTTTTAAGTAAAATCTAAAAAAGATTTTTTTGAACGTTGCCAAGTAATCGATTGTATAATTCTGACAATCGATTGTTTTAAGTAAAATCTGGAAAAGATTTTTTGAACGTTGCCAGTAATCGATTATATGTCTTAGATAATCGATTCTTATGCGTAAAATCTGGGAATGATTTTTGGAACGATTGGAAAACAATCGATTGTATCATTTTGACAATCGATTGTCATAGCACAAAATCAGCAATTCTTAATTGGCAATTAGGCAATGGTAATGCATGGTTTTGACACTATAAATACATCTTCAAATCAGTCTTACAAACACAAACAACTGACAATATTATTGCTAAAGCTTGCATACTCTCTTATTCATCATTTTCTATTCATTACATAAGTTTTTGAGAGCCAAATTGTTGACGAAAGTTGTTGCATTCTTGAGCATATTTATTTTACTCATATCTACTCTTAAGGAGAATCTTGTTTTGAGCGCAAAGTGTTTTTATACACTTGAAGGGAAAGTTGTTCCCTTGTATTGTAAGAAGGAACTTGTGATTCCTTTGGTTGAAGTGTTGAAGTGTTGTATCTTCGAGCAAAGGTTATTGAGGCTTGTGTCCTCAGTTTGTAAAGGTTTGTTGAGCACCCGTAAGCTTAACAGTGTTAGTGGAAATCTCGAGAGAGTCTCTCGGGGACTGGACTATCCACGGGTTGTGGTGAACCAGGATACATCGGTGCGTTCGTTCCTATTTATTTACTTATCGCACTTATTTAATTCCTGCAATTTTTAAATTCCGCAAGTTTACGCTATTTTTATTATTACGCTATTCACCCCCCCCTCTAGCGTTAAGTGTATTTTCTAACAGGATTCACCTAGGAAATGCGCAAGTTATGCAAAATCGGGACTCCCCTGGAGGACTCAAAACTCTCGCAAAAATTAGGACTCATAACAGGTAAATATTTCGACGTCAGCTCAAAATAACACCCATACGACCAAGGTCCATCGCCAAAAAGGAAAGATTTCAATCTCGCTCGAATAACCACGGGTTAACATTTCGATGTCAGATCGAAATAACACCCATATGGCCAAGGGCCATCGCCAAGAAGAAAAGAATTCGACCTCGCTCGAATAACGACGGGTTACAGTTCGATATTAGCTCGAAATGAAATCCATACGACCAACAGCCATCGCCAAAATGATAAGAATTCGACCTCAATCGAATAATGACGGGTTAATATTTCTACGTCAGCTCGAAATAACACCCATATGGTGAAAGTCCACCGCAAAAGGAAAAGTTCGACCTCATTAACGCCTTTGCAGCTATCGATCATCGTCGTATGTTTTTTCTTCTACTTACTAAAAATTATTTTTTCTTATACTCCATGTTTGAGCTCGCTCGAATATATATAAAAAGAGAGAAGAAAAGTGACTTCGCCTGAATCAACAATAGTTTGGTCCCACTCGAAAGACTCAAGTCAAGAATAACTTCATCCAAAATAACAAATCCATTATGTAACCTCGTTTTCAAGAGCATTCTGATTAATCCAATAAGTCACCAATGAGACTCCATTCGGACTCACACGACAAATCTACTCAGTTCGATTGAAATTGGTTTCCCTAAAAATCAGGAGTTCACCACAAAATTTTGAAAGTTACGCCAAAGATATGTAAAGCAAAAGAGGGAGAAATAGAAAGGATGTACAATGATGAAAACTTCTTTTTATTTAGACAGTTGCGAAAATAGCCACAGATTACAAACAACTAAAATCGGTCCAGTACAAAAAAACAGAAAAAAAACAAACAAAGGTAACAACGTTTTCACTCGACATCATCATCACCGCTGTCCTCCTCATCACCATCTTGAGGAAGTCCCTCCTCAGCATCAACATCCTCGCCGGCCTCCGGCGTCGTAGGATCGTAGCCACAGTTAACACGAGCCTCTCGTGCCTTCGGTTGAGCTCCTTCATTAGCAACCTTAAAAACATTGCCCGCTTCCCACAAATTCTTCTATATGTCCTGCTAGACTTCGGCATGTTCCCAGAGCTCGTGCAAATGGCGAATGAATAGCGGTAGAGGTAGATTCGACTTGGGCCAACAATTGTGCCTTTTTGGTCTCAAGAACAACGACCCGGTTTCCCAAGGTTGAAGATTCTCGGACAATTTTTCCAATACGCGCTTCGAGCTTCGCCTCCCTAAGAGTTGTCGTCGCCCTCTCATATTCCTGCTCTGATTGAATGACTCAAATGATGTCCTCTAAAGTTGTCGCCCTAGCCGAAGATGACGCTCGGACACTCTCGACACTCTCCAACCCATAGACTTTTCTCTCTAGCTTGAGTAACATCCCCATCAATCATGCACTCATCGCCTCGACCTTGATGGCATTTTGATCCATTTCGGACTGCATCAATCGCACCTTTGCCTGAAGATGCTCACACTTTGCGGCGATCCCTTTTCCTAACTCAAGTTCTTCGTCCTTCACGCGAAATTACTCCTTGAGCTCGCTACTCCTGCAAATAGCATGCACCAGCTCCCGATCCTTCTTATCCAATTCCTCATCAAGATATTTATTACCGGTGTTTGTCCTTAGCCATCCGTGCATCTCATGACACTTGTTGCGGTAGTGCCGATACTTATCCAACATCATCAGAAAATGTTTGGCCCGAGTATTGGCCCTACGAGCACTTTCAATCTCTACCATGTACTCTGAAAAATGAAAAGAATTGGTTAAGTCCAAGGTCGCCAAAGATAAAAGGAACATAAAAAGCAAAGTAGAAACTTACCCTCAGGCCCATAGTGGCCACTTCATGTATCAAATCAACGTCCCCAACGTCCCCGACATCCTGGAGAACCTCACACTCGACGGAAGAGCACAAAAGGTCAAAATGCATTACCAAGTCTTCCGTATCCCCCAACAGGTTAATCTTAGATGGGATTTCAAGTATATCGGTCGGGCATCCCGCATTTACCACCGTACGAGTAAGGCCTTCCTCGAACATCCTGACATCGTTAGGATCGAGATCGGATTCAGACTCGTAGTCATCGACCAAGACACCCTTCCCCCTTTCAGCATCTGAGGATGAAGCACGACTCGGTCCGAAAGAAGAAGGACCGCCCAAAGTGGCAATAGAGGTCTCGGGATCTCGACCCCCCATTGCAGCAGTCTGTTGATCAATGGCAACATGCGATCTCTCCACTACTGAGGTGGTTATGGTTACCGTATTTACCACTATGAATGGATTAGGATCACCTCTTATTTCAGACTCTGTAAAGGGAATGCGACCTTCTAAACGTACCACGGATGAAGGAGCCATTTCAAACTCCTCTCGTCGTCTCTTTGACGACCCTTCCCCATCCTCAGCACGGGAAGATTTTCCTGTTAAACAGGCAGTATGAGTCGGAGCCGCATATTCGGAAACAGTTGCCATGCAAACAACTCCGGTCGTTGACTCAACTTGAGCAGCCATTGCCGTAGGTGGGACAACAGACCTTGGGACGAGCCGAACAGAAGATGACGGTTGATGAAATGCAAATGGAGGAGCCCTCACTCTTTGCACTCTCAGTAATAATGGTAATAGTCCTATAATCAACAAATTCAAATTGCAAAGCAGAAAATAGAAGTTGCGAGCCGACTACTTACCAGTAAGGGGCTAACATCCATATTTCTCATAGAAGGACGACAGTTCGCTAAAATCCTGTTGTATGAGGAAGAATGACATTTTCCCATTCACAGATATCATCAACAGGCATAGGGGATAGTCCCACGGATGCAGAAGCAAAAACGATTCAATACCACCCAAAGAAGAACGACCGACAATCATTTCGACAAAAAGATACAAAAACTTACGTGTGAAGTTCCATCTCTTGGGGAAACCTGCAAAATCTGCCACAAGGTGCTCGATCAACACAGAAAATAGTTTTCATAGAAACGACGATTGGCTTTATCGTCCATCTTCACCACCATACTTTCACCCCTCGATGGCGCATGTGTATCATCGTGTCTCGAATGGGTTGAGAGGCAAAAAATGTTGAGCATGTGTCTCAGAGTGATCTCCCGACCAGCAAGCTCCACGAGCTTGAGTAGCATGAGGAGCAGTTCATACAAGAGGCGAAAGTTGAGCCGGATACATCTCGTAGAAACGGCAAAATTCTACCACCAAGGAAGGGATAGGAAACGTATACCCGATAAGTAAAGGATATGCATAGAACACACAATATCATGGGAGGTCGAAATGTATAATATCATCTCCCACCGCCGGCAGCATCTCGATGTGGTGCGGATCTCCTACTTGACCTTCAGCTCCGCAATCGCCACTTCATTCATAATAGAGAAAGCATGCTCTGGTTCCTCTCCGTCAGGGCTATTGAAATCTGTTCACGGCTTCCCAGGACGAGGAAATATTTCTGCCGCCGTTAGAACCCCCTCATCCATTAGCACTTTTAGTCCTCCGAGAGCAAGAACATCAATTTCCGACAGCGGAACTACGGCAAGATTGTCAACGCGAGAAGAAGTACCAACCATTTATCCTAATTGAATACAATGATGTTAATTTCTGGCCAATAGGAGAGAATAAAAAATCTGAAGTATCGGAGAAGATGAAGATTCACAAAATTCTTTTGAGAAATCAAGAAAGTGTGCTAATAGAATGGAGTTTTACCTATTAATAGGGACATACATGCCCCAAGGGGGAAACCCAAGAGTTGCCAATCAAAACTGATAGGGCATGACACGGTTCAATCCCCAGGAAACATGTCATAATACAAGCAACCACAAATGACATTTCGAATCAACGCAACATTTCGACTCCGAACGGACACGACGATCCAAAGGCATCGTTGAAGTGTTGCGCCATCGCCTCGATCTAAAAACCTAGTTCAAGGCATGAACAGTCAGATATCTCCTAGAATTCGAATTTAAGATTCTGCCCGCCGAGCCCACCTAGGGATAACCTCGACGGACGGAGTGACTAAATGCATAGGTTAAAATCTGACCACAGTGGTCGACTAAGCTGGGACCTTGCCTAGGTGGCGGAATAGCGAGAAGCACCAGGACCAGGGGAGTATCCCCTCTTCCCCGGGTAATGTCGTCGCGCACGTTCTCACCATCTATGAGAGAATAAGAGAAAGATACTTAGCAAAACATCTATTGCATGATAGGAGATGAAGAAAGAGAAGTTTCCTAACATCCTATAGCTTCTCAAAGATAAGCACAAATGTCTCCACAAAGATCAGTAAGACTCTACTAGGTCTGCTCATGAATCATGAAACATATATGAATCTAGCGCTCTCATATGAAGCTGGCACAATCCAAATTCCCGCCGTAGACCATGGAGCCCAGTGTTGCTGTTAGGCAAGCCAACGATGAACCTCTAACTTAATATCTATTCTTAACTTTTAAAATTAGGAATTACATCAAGTAGATGGAATTTAATTTAGAATTATGAAAACATACGTTCTTCCTTACTAAATAACAGAGTATGACTACAACATAAAGCGAATGACAACAACATAAGGTACAACCATGAACATCCACAAGAAACTCCCAAATACAAACCACTATAACTACTTTCCGGGATAATATAGACAAAAATAATAAATATAACAAGAAGGAGACTTCTGGTTCTGTAGATCGAAGTATGGATAACAACTCATCGCTAAGTCTCCAGATAGTGTGTCTACACTCCCGAATGACCACCTGAAGTACTTGCCTCAATACCTGCACAATTAGTGCAGAAGTGTAGTATCAGTACGTAAATCAATGCGTAACCAGAAATTATCTAGTCTAACCACGAAGAAGTAATAACGATGGGTCGATATCGACACTTACTAATAAAAGAAGAAGACACTTAAAAGAAAAGAAGAAGATTTTTTGAAAGAATATCAGAGTTCGAGTAAGGGCTTGAGATTATCTCGAGGGGAAGGTGTTAGGCACCCCTCAAGATCCACTAGTGTAGTTCCCGACCATACTTAGTTGTGACTTTAAGAAGAGTAAAAATAAACAAACAATGTTTGCACATAAGGAATATAAATAAATTGAAAGTTTTGAAAGAAAAGAGAGGAAAAGGACATACGTGGTTTTGGAAAAAGATTAATTGAAGAAAATATTAATTCTTAAGAAAACATCACATCATATAAATAAAGAAAAGTGGTCCTAGGTTTAAATATAATATGGATCACTTTGGTGCAATACCCAGCAATCATTCTCACATGAGATATCAGCGCACCAGTCATCATATCCATATTCTATCATTCCCACCACGTTAAGGTATCAAACGCAATTAGTATCATGTACTTATTGCATGCTAATACCCATTCCAACATGTCATCCATGGGGTTCAAGTTTTCTAATTCTAAAAAGGGGGAAAGGAAGCATAGGCATATATGGAGTTTCAAAGGATAAAAGACTAAGGCGACAAGCAAAAACAAGTAGCAAATATTGAGGGACAAAACACACACGAAAAGATCATATAAACCTCATAAATCACATAGCAATTAGTGTAGCATACCTTGCAGATACTGATTTGGTTTTTTACAATTAAACGGTGGACAAATTAGTTTAGCACATAAAATTAGGTAAAAAGTCTGCATTAGGCAACCTAGATCCAATTGTCAGAAGTCGGGGTATTTTATATAAGTTACTGATAAAGAACCTAATGCAAAAGAATTTGACACAGAAGGTTGGAAAATCACAGAAGTTCAAAGGGGTTTTTTAAAAATCAGCAGAATTGTTTCAGTAGAAGTACAACATAATTGTAAAGTAGAGTTTTCAGAAGTAAGAATGCTTAAAATGAGTTTGAAACATGTTTCAAAAGAGAGCTTCATGAGACGAATAAAAAATCCAGGCAAGGAGTTAAAAAAAAGCATTTCAGGAAAAGAAAAATGCAAGTTTAGATAAATTGCAGACAAGTTTGGACAAGCTTTGTTTGAAAACATTGAAGCCAATGGCCAAATTATTACTTACGCAGATTTAGGCGAGTCTGAAAACCTATAGGTAGGATATCTATACCATAATTTTTTAAGACTTGTTAATGTTATTAAACGTTAAGAAAAAAATATTTTCATTACCCTACAGTTTGCCTAACGTTTCAATGCATTTCCTATAGGCATGATTTCTATTTGCAATTAGGTTATTAGTAGGTCCTATAGGCAGGATTTCTAATAATTTGCAACATGGCTGAACATTAAATCCAGTAGACATGATTTCTAAATGCTCGAATGAAAGGAATGCAAAATCCTATAGACATGATCTCTAGGTGATTTAAAGCATTTAACATATAGGCATGATATATAAGTGATTAAGTAACAACAAACCTAAAGGCATGGTATCTACCCTTTAGCATATGCAATTAATATAAACCCCTCCCATACCCTTTTACTAATATTTTCCCGAGTTCTTTTTACAAGGTTATTACAAAATTAGAAGAAAGAAGGTAATCAAAATAGCTAGATCCTAGAAGCCTAATTCAAACTTAATATCTAATACATGTATTTTCACCAAATCCGGATTCCAGATTCCAAGGCCTTCTCTTATTTAGAGTGTTTCAAAGTTCCAAGGAGCTTCATGGGCCCAGGCAATGCTTACACTCTAAAGAGTAAATATGGTAACAGAATAGTACAAGTGTGGAATTACCAGCCCTTAGGCATCCGCGTTCAGAGGGAATTCCAAGGTCCCTAGGCATGGCTTACCAAAGGGGGGTAGAACTTAAGAACTAGGAATGAGTGAAAAGTGAGAGGGAAACCATTGCAGAGGGTGGTCATACCCAGCCATGGCATAGGCTGGCACACCCCTGACCCTTTGCTTAGGTCAAATAAACAGGAGCAGACTTTGGGGAGTCAAATTTAGGGTCCGAGTGGTGATTAGGACACTACCAGACCCAAGTTAAAGCTCAGCACATAAAGGGGATAGGGAATGGGAAAGAATTTGAGTAGAGACTCAGGAAAGTCTAATTCTAGATCATGGACAGCAATATCAGATGCTGCCATGATTCAGAACAGTACTATCACACAAAAAGGAATGCGGGGAAGGTATTTCCATACGAAAGCATATGATGACATTAAAAATGTAAGAAAGCATAGCAAACTGCAGATGCAAGGGCATAGAAGAACATGCTACAGAACATAAACACACAGTGAAGAATGGGTAAAAGAAGAGAAGTTAATACACATAGTAGGAGAGTGTTGTTTAACTTAGAACTACATACCAGTTTTCAGTTCTAGTACAACAGAGAAACAACAGCAAGTAGACAGCCGGACAGTTAGCAGGAACAATTCAAAAACATCAGCAAGTACTTTGGGAATTTAGAGGAACTCCAGAAATATTCAGATAGTAGGAGATAAGGGAGTAGAGTGCTCAGTAGGGAGACAGTAGTAATAGAGAGAGTAGTAGTAGTAAAGAGAGTAGTAGACAGTAAAGACAAAGATGATTGTGTATTGCAAAGGTGCAGAAAAGAGTTCTAAGAACTGTGTTGTGTGTTGTTGTTGAAAAGGTTGTCCCTTTTTGCAATGCAAAAACGAGTAAGCAAGAAGGCAAGGAAATAAAATTTCAGTCAATCAAACAAAATTTCCCTTAGTCAAGGGGATTTGATTTCAAGAGGGAATGAGTAATTAATGAAAGGAGAATATTGAAACCTTTTCAGAGTAGCAAAATAAGGGTAAGTGCATACAGAGTCTATTTAAAGTAAGAAACCTATAGTACACGATTTTAAAGAATAAGAAAAATACAGTAATCAAACAACCAGAAATTCAAAAACCTTGAATGAATTTAGTCAAAAGAATCGGGAAGAGACTAAGTTGTAAAAATTAGTAGCAAATCAATCGAGCCTTAGTAAAAGAAGACTGAAATCAATCACAAGCTAACAGTATCAATTCAAAAAGAACAAAACACTCGTATATAAGCATGCTAGTATCCGGCAAGAAAGAAAGATTGGCATAAACAGTTTTAGAATCATAAGCAGAAGAAAAGTAAGTTTCAATTCAGTCTATGAACTCAACATGAGTTCGAGAGCCTAGGTTTCTAGAGTAGAACCCTAGAACCAAAAGCTCGCCAAAACCCCCAAATAGGGTTTCAATCCGAGTATGACACAAAAAAAAGGCCAACTCAACAAGCCTGGGGAACTCTTTCAGAGTTCCCTGAGGAATTACACAGACACACGTAGCAATCAAAAGAAGTAGAGTGAAAGCTTGTAAAAAACAAGTTTTAGGAAAACTAAAACTCAAACCAGTTCAAAGAAGAGATGCCATAGGAGTTTAGGAAACAGTGAAAGAAGCAAGTTCGATAACCCGAATAGATTCAGTAAAAATGAAATCCTTCAGTAGGAGGAATAGTGAAAAGGACAGGCAAGACAGGTGTGCAAACATGCTTATAGAAATAATCAGTAGAAGCAGTAATAGAACAAAGGCAGATGAACATGCACATTTAACGGAAAATCATAAGGACGCAACGAAAACCCCTTAAAGCATGGTATGAACACACAGATTCACAGAAAGAAAGAAGAAGAATAATCATATTAGGATTTTTGAAAACCCTAATTTCAAAAGACTAATTTTGAAAAGGAAAATTTAGGGAAGTCGTTAAGACATAGAGTACGGCACAAATCTGCTATAGATCTACAAAAACAAGAAAATAAAAACCTCGAATCAAGCTTTTTAGGGGTTTCTCAGAAACCCTAGAGACAAGAAGGTCTGGAACGATCTGGTTTAGAGTAGAACTGATCCATGGCTACGCTCATATGAGCTTGGACACGCCGGAACGGAGCTGGAGGAGCCGCGGGAATTCAGGTCGGCGGAGGACCTGAACAAGTTTGTTGAAGATTGATCCTTGAAATCCTCGAATAATCATGGCTTGGGGTGAAAGGGGAGAGAATATAGGTTGTCCATGGCCTGGGAAGCCATGGACACCGGTGGGTTTGGTCGGAGACGATGATTGGCAGCTAGTGCTTCGAGTGGCCTAGAGAGCATTTGAGAGAAGAAGGGATTTGGGGGCGGTGGTCTTAGAGAAATGATTTAGGGTTAAGGGGTCAGGTAAAATTAAAAAGGAAAGGAAGAAGGGTGGCCGTTGATTAAAACAATCACGGCCAAGATTAAAAGTAGGAGACAGGCGGGTTAGGTTAATTGGGTTTGGCTCGGGTAAAAATTAAAATTGGGTCATCTAATTGGGCTGAGTTGGGGTAAAAATTGAGGTTTAATTGTGGCTAAAATTGAAATGGAAATGGGCCAGCTTTTAAATAGCCATTTTTCCTCTTTTTAATTAATGAAAATAGTTAAAAATAATTTGTAAAAAAATTGAAAGCACAAAACTAATTGATAATATATAAAATTAATTTAAAAATATCTGGAAGAATTTTATAATTATAAAACACAATTAGTTATAAAAATAGGCTATAGTTGCAATTTGAACAATTTAGCTTAAAAGTATCAAATAAATTTATAAAAATATGCGAAAATCACTTTAATTATATTTGGTGCAAATATAAGGTTGGAAAATAAATGGTTCACAAAAATGCTAGTTTGGGAATAATTATTGGGGTTTTATACTGTTAAAATAGACAATAAATTGATTCTAAAAATCTTTAAAAATTAGGAAAAATACCAAAACCTTTGGAGATGCTTATATATGCATATACATGCTATTTTAAAAGTATTTTGAGTATAAAATACATCATAAAAAAATAGGTATCAACAGCTGCCCCTCTTTACCCAAGGAGGATGAAAGAGTTGTCGAGTAAAGATAAGATGGCCAATTTTTATCGGAATCGGCAATTGCAAAAGAATTTTGACCGCGCTTTGGTTTCTGAGCTACCTACATATCCCTGGTTTTACAGGAATCAGACCATATGTAGTTCAGGAACCAATGATGGGGATTAGAAAATTGGACGCGATGGTTTAGTTTGAGAAAGGTTATAGAGTCGAACAGGTTGCGGAGAACTGGAGCAGGAGTGCTCCTGCTGAGACAGCCTTTTGCTAGCCGGTGTACCTGTAAATGAGCAATGTAGTGTATATTGTGCATAATGTAAACATGATACAAGTTCCCATTTTGACCATGAATGCTGCCTTTGGACGGTTATGATGACGTCCTCAGACTATGATGTCTTGGGCCATGCAGAGCATAAAAATAAAGATTTCGCAGGCCATGAAATGGTGTTCTCGGGCTATGCAGAGGGTGCCTCCAAACTATGACGCCTTTGAATATCTTGGCCATCTCTCAGCCCATGAGAAGGTGGCAATATTTCAGCCAAATGAATGAAAAAGGTGGCGATCTTTAAGCCAAAGCGAGAGTTTAAAGTGCAGGTGGCGATATTTTAGCTGTTCGAAAAATAAAAGTGGCGATATTTCAGCCATGCAGGATGGAGACGATGCTTAGTCTGAGAAGGCAGATAGACAGCCTTATGCAATTCATATGGAGACAGAGCTTAGTCTCGAAAGGTAGATAAGTAGCCTTATGCAGAATGTAGGTAGACCTTAACCTCGAAAGATAGATAGGTAGCCTTATGCAAAATGCAGATGGAGACAGTGCTTAGTATCGAAAGGAAGATAAGTAGCCTTATGCAAGATGGAGGTAGAGCTTAACCTCGGAAGGCAGAAAAGTAGCCTTATGCAATGCAGATGGAGACAGAGCTTAGTCTCAGCATGAAGGTATAGCTTAACTTCGGAAGGCAGAGAATAGCCTTATGCAATGCATATGGAGACAGATCTTAGTCTCAAAAGGTAGAGAAGTAGCCTTATGCAGGATGGAGGTAGGGCTTAACCTCGGAAGGCAGAGAATAGCCTTATGCAAAATGTAGGAAATGTAAAAGAGTGAATAGTAATGAGATTTTCTTAGCTGAAAGTTGATTGTGATATCGTGGCTGCTGGGAATGTTAGGTGTAGATAGTAACTTTGCGAATGCGCGATTGTTTTTCAATCCTGAAGAGTACGAGTGTTTGAATGTGTTTAATAATCTGCAACCTGGGGTGCCTGGATTTAAAGTAATATTGTGAGTTCTGTAGAAGGGAAGGTTAGTTCGAATGCCTGGCTCTTAACGTATCATTGGGGTAGCGTTGCTGAAAAACAGCAACACGAATGACATTTATACATGATTTAGTAAATATAATGTAAATATAAATTTGGAAAACAGTTTTATTTCGGGTGAACCAACAACTGCAACGTGGTTCATGACACAGCCACCTCGTTTGCTCCGAAATTTTGAGGGCCCTCCTCAAAATTCTGCCCCGTTTTACTGGCTTGGCGCTGCTGATGACTGTGCTGAATGACTTAACACGGATTGATTCCAGAATTTTGAGAACCCGCCTCAAAATTCTGCCCCAGTTTACTGTGTTGATGCTGATGCGAAAGCTGACAATATGACTTCGGAATTTTGAGGGTACTCCTCAAAATTCTTCCCCAGTTCCAATAGCGGGGAAAATGGAATTTTTATTAGAATGTGACCGAACCTATAGGGATGCCTACGTATCCCCTCTTAAATGGGATTCAGGTCAGGCGTAGTTTAAATTACATCATGAAGAAAACATAGGATCAAATGTAGTATCTCTTTACTGCGTCTGAGTTGATTTGTTTCGGCCAGACTTCCCCGTCCATTTATGCAAGAATGATGGCTCCTCTGGTTAGAACTCGATGAACCATATACAAAAATATGGTGCGAAAATATTTTCTTGGCTTAATTCTCGCTGAGTTAGAGATTCTCTCGGCTTCATATTGATGCGAAAATATTTTCTTCATACCAGCTGCCTTGGCGTGAACTTCCTTGGCTTAACTCTTTTGTTGAAGGCTCTGGACATTCTGTTTAGATATAACTGACCGCAACAGACCGCATTCATTCTCTTCCCATCTATAAGGGCTAACTGCTCGTAGCGACTTTTTACCCACTCTGCTTCATATATGATCATCAAGGAGGGAATCTCTAGCTCAGCGGAAATGACTGCCTCTGCACCATAAACCAGCATGTAGGGAGTTGCCCCGGTTGATGTGCAGACCATTGTACGATAACCCAATAAGGAAAATGAAAATTTCTCGTGCCACTCCTTGTGCCTTTCAATCATTTTCCTAAGTGTCTTTTTGATGTTCTTATTGGTTGCTTCTACAGCTCCGTTCATCTGAGGTCAGTATACTGTAGAGTTCTTATGTTAATCTTGAATGTTTCAAATTGCTTTCATCAGGTCGTTGTTGAGATTAGAACCATTGTCGGTGATAATTGATTCTGGAATCCCGAACCAACATACCATAAGGTCGCAGACAAAATCTGTTATAACTTTCTTGGTCACCGCTTTGTAGGATGTTGCTTCAACCAAATTGGTAAAGTAATCAATTGCCACTAAGATGAACATGTGCCCAATTGATGCGGCTGGTTCGATTGGTCCAATAACATCCATTCCCCAGGCGGCGAATGACCATGCTGAGCTTGTTGCATTAAGCTCGTTTGGCGATACCTTTATCATATCTGTATGTATTTGACAGTGGTGGCATTTCCGAAAATACTGGATACAGTGTGTTTCCATAGTCTTCCGAAAATACCCTGCTCGAAGTATCTTATTGGCCAAAATAAAATCATTCATGTAGGGTCTACAGGTCCCTGATTTCACTTCATCCAATAGTTTGGTTGCTTCTGTTGCATCGACACACCTTAACAAACTCAGATCGGGAGTCCTCTAGTATAGGATTTCTCCGTTGTGAAAGATGTTGTTGGATAATCTGCGGAGCATACGCTTTTGAGTAGTATTGGCAAGCTCTGCGTATTCTCCTATTGTCAAGTATTCTCTGATATCACGGAACCAAGGTTTCCCATCAGCTTCTTCCTCGACATGAGCACAATAAGCTGGTTGATCATGAATCTTGACCTGGATGGAATGAATAAAGTTTGTATTTGGATTTCGGATCATAGATGATAAAGTGGCTACGGCATCAGCGAACTCATTCTGTATTCTGGGGATGTGCTGGAATTCCGTCTTTCTAAATCTCTTCCTCAACTCCTATATATGATGTAGATAAGGGAGTATCTTGGAATTCTTGGTTGCCCATTCTTCTAGAACCTGATGTATGAGTAGGTCCAAGTCTCTGATCACTAGTAACTCCTGAATGTTCATGTCGATTGCCAGTTTGAGCCCCAAGATGCATGCTTCGTACTCGGCCATATTGTTGGTGCACGAGAATCTGAGCTTGGGGGATACTGGGTAATGCTGACCGATTTTTGATATCAGGACTGCTCCTATGCCAACCCCTTTGAAATTTGTGGCTCCATCGAAAAACATCCTCCAACCATCATAGGATTATGCAAGGTCCTCTCCTATGAAAGATAACTACTCATCAGGCAAATACATCTTCAGAGGCTCGTATTCTCCTCCTTCATGATTCTTGGCAGGATGATCTGCTAAAGCTTGTCGTTTTACTGCCTTCTAGGTAATATAAACAATGTCGAACTCGCTTAGCAGGATTTTCCATTTAGCAAGTTTGCCGGTAGGCACGGGCTTCTGAAAGATATATTTTAGTGGTTCCATTCTGGATATGAGATAAGTGGTGTAAGCACGGAAATAATGGCACCATTTCTGAGCTACCCAGGTAAGAGCGCAACAAGTGCGTTCTAATAAGGAATACTGAGCCTCGTACAGGGTAAGGGTCTCCCTAACGGGTGGAACCAAGACTGGTGGCGTAGACAAGTATTCCTTGATTTTGTCAAAAGTCTTTTGGCAGTCGTGAGTCCATTTAGTGGCATCATCCTTCTTTAGTATCTTGAATATAGGTTCACAAGTAACAGTGGACTGAGCTGTGAATCGGCTGATGTAGTTGAGTCTTCCCAGAAAACTCATCACATCTTTCTTGTTCTTTGGTGGTGGCAGCTCTTGAATGGCTATGACCTTAAAAGGGTCCAATTCTATTCCTCGGCAACTCACAATGAAACCCAATAAATTTTCAGCTGGAACCCCGAATGCAAACTTGGCGGGATTCAGTTTCAAGTTGTATCTCCTCAATCTGTTGAAGAACTTTCTTAAATATTCCATGTGATCTGTAGCTTTCCTGGACTTGATGATGACGTCATCCACATACACCTCAATTTCTTTATGTTTCATGTCATGAAAGATAGTGGTCACGACCCTCATGTAGGTAGCACCAGCATTCTTCAAAACCGAACGGCATCATTATGTAACATTACATCCCCTACGGCGTGATGAACGTCGTTTTCTCTGCTTCTTCTTTATCCATCCATATGTGATGGTATCCAGCAAAACAATCGACGAACTACTGTAGCTCATGTTTGGCTCAGTTTTCAATCAATATGTGTACATTTGGAAAATGGGAGTCGTCCTTAGGACTGGCCTGATTGAGATCTCGGTAGTCCATACAGACTCTAACTTTCCCATATTTCTTTGGCACTGCACGATGTTGGCCAACTATGTAGGGTACTCTACCATGTTGAGAACACTGGTTTTACCTTGCTTGGTAACCTTTTCTTTGATTTTCAGACTCGTGTCTAGCTTGAATTTTCTGAGCTTATGTTTTACTGGCGGGCATGCCTAATCTGTCGGCAACTTGTGAGCCACAATGGATGCGCTGAGACCGGTCATGTTGTCATAAGACCATGCAAAGATGTCCTCATACACTTTTAGGAACTCTATGTACTCTTTCTTTTTTGATGGCGATAAATGTACGTTGATACGTGTTCCCTTGGTATTCTCTGCGTCTCCCAAATTAACAACCTCAGTTTCATCCAAGTTGGACTTGGATATATTCTCAAAGTTCTCGACCTCTCTGACAAACTCTTCTTGTATTTCATCTTCTTCTAAATCTACGTCCGTTTGTTGTATTGCCTCATTTCAAGTCACAGTCGTTGGTTCATCATCAAGATACGTAATAGTAATGCTGTGTAAAATAAAGTAAATGGTAGGGAAAAGTAACAAGATCGAGATATAAAAGTAAACTTGGTAAATTCTTTTTAATTAAATTCATAACTGTTCAAAACATCAGAGCTCTTTTCAAAAGTAAAGACAATGCGGAAAAGTAAAATCAACTAAAAGTAAAAATATGATGCATAGTGCGTTGTTTTAGCCTTGCTACCACGAAGCTCTCCGGGCGCTGGTGGTCCTGAATGACCAAATGGTGAGGCTTTCCCCTCGGTTCACAGCTTGAATAGAAAGTCCTTCCTACCCTTCCTCCTCGAAGATGACACATCAATCCATATTATCCTCCAGAAACAGGTTCTTCATTGCTGCCAGTGCCTCAGCTTCCTCTGATCCATATATAATGTCAGCTGGCTGACAGGTCTGCTCTAGCTGAGGTATAGGGCATTCCAATGGATAGTATGGACCGCGTCATGGTGGCGACCATTGGTTGAACTACTCCTAGGTGTACTCATACCCCAGGCCAAAAGTGGTACCATGCTTCTTCAACTCGATCGGCTTGGTGATGCCTTAGAGATTCTTGCCAAGTCCTTTTCCGAGCTCATACCTGCTCCAATTCAGAATGATCTCAATTTTGTTATCCCACCATTTGTCTTTGTCTATGGCATTGACTCGCTCGATGTGATGGTATGTTTCTCCACCTATTTTTCTTCTGCTTCCGATCATCGGGATGGTTTGGCGACTGTATATAGGGTTGCTACTGTCGCCATCGATGATCACTTCCTGATGATTCCATTCAAATTTTATAGCCTGATGAAAGGTTGATGCCACAACACCAGCGGAGTGGATCCAGGGTCGTCCCATCAACAAATTGTAGGATGGTGGCATGTCTATGACTTGGAAGTCAATATCGAACCAGGTAGGTCCCATCTATAGGCACAGGTTAATTTCTCTAATGGTGGATCTTTGAGACCCATCAAAAGCGTTGATGTTGATAGATCCATCTTTGATTTTGTGCAAACCTTTACCCAATGTCCTGAGGGCCCCGTTGACCAAGATCCCGGTGATGAAATAATCTTTGCATTGCTCGGTGATGTGCAATGCCTTATTGTGACTAAGCCCTTATGGTGGTAAATCATCCTCGTGGAAGGTGATCTTGTGGCTTTCCAGCACCTGTCCCACCATATTCGCCATCTCGCCTCCTGTTATGTTGCTGGGAACATAAACTTCACTTAATATTTTCATTAACGCGTTTTTGTGATTCAGAGCTTTGCAGAAGAGCCAGAATTGAAATTTGTGCTGGTGTTTTGTTCAGTTGCTTAACGACTGAGTACTCTTTGGCTTGTATCTTCCTCCAAAGGTCATCGGGTCCAGTTTCAATAGCACGTCCAAAGTCCTGCTTGCTGGACTCGGCTAAATGTTCTAGGGTGTATACCCTGCCTGTCCTGGTCATGCCCTGCGTGGCGATTGCTTCTCTAGTAGTGTTTCTCCTTTCCTTCTAGCCTCAGTTGTGTAATCCCAAGGTATGGCGTTCGACTTGAACGGGGTCACATCTATCATGAAAACCAGAATAGGCATCCTGTAAAGTAATACAGTAACTTTAAATGGTGCAGGTGCTTTTGGGATACCAATCTCAACTTCAATTGGTTTTGGCGCCTTTGCAGAAGGAACTTCAAACTCGAGTGGTACATACACATATACCATATCGCCCTCAGAGGGCTGGATCTGAACAACAATGGGATTGAGGGTAACCGCTAGCTTCTTAGGTTCATCTCCTTCAGCAATCAACCCGATTGACCCCTTGGGGTCCCAATCATCCTCAATCTCGATCATATGGATGCCCCCACCCTTGTGTCAAGCAGAGGGTTGTTGTGGACATTAGGAGAGGGCTCATTTGCTATTGACCTTGTTATCAATCAAAGTCTGAATCATGTCTTTCAGTGAGCGGCACTCGTTGATGGTATGCCCTTTCATTCCGGAATGATATGCAGAGTTTTTATTGGGATTGATCCATTGGGAAGGATTTTCTGGAGTTACGGCTGGAATAGGTAAAACGTAACCGGCTGATTTGAGTTTTTCATATAATTGGTCAATTGGATCGGCTGTGGCGGTATAATGTCTGGGAGGTCTTCGGTCGAAATTTGGTTTGGGTCGACAAAATTTTTGGCAAGTGGGTGGTGATGGGTAATGAGAAGGTTGGGAGTTGTATGCATGGTACACAGGTGCGGTTTAGGAATATCTTGGTGAAGTGGGTTGTATGTGGGCGAAGGAGGTGATTGGTAGGCAGATGGTGCCATTTGGTATATAGGTAAGGGTGCTTGGTAATTTATGGTAAGTTGATATGTGAGTGTAATTGAAGGATAGATTTGGTACTTCATAAGGGAATTGTTCCTTTGTGTAGCCATTATGGAATTTATATCCTTTTCTTTGACGAGCCACCAGACTGTAAAGCCTTGTTGGTAGCTTACAGTGCCTCAAGGTTAGTGACCAAACCATTTTTGATGCCTTATTCGATCCTTTCTCCCAACTTGATGATGTCAGAGAACTTTTGATCCTCTATTAGCATCAGCCTTTCATAGTATTGCGGATCCTGAGTCCGGACAAAGAACCTGCTCATCTACTCTTCCTCCTAGGCTGGCCTGACCTTAGCGGCTTCTGACCTCCAATGAGTAGCATACTCGCGAAAGGTCTCTGTAGGTTTCTTATTTATATCCTGGATATAGAACACATGTGGAGCGTTCTCAGTGTTGAACCTGAATCGGTCCAAAAAGGCATATGCCATGTTCACCCAACTTGTCCATTTCTTTGCATCCTGGATGATATACCATGATAAAGCATCGCCTTTCAGACTCCTCATGAACAGCTTCGTGCGGATTTTCTCGTCCCTCCCTACTTCTACCAGCTTATTGTTAGATAATACTCTTAACGCTAGAGGGGGGGTGAATAGCGTTATAATAAAATTTAGCGTAAACTTGAGGAAATTAAAATTTGCAGGAAATAATTAAGTGCGTTAAATAAACAAAAAGGAAAGAACGCACCGATGTATTCTGGTTCACCACAACACGTGGCTAGTCCAGTCCCCGAGAGACTCTCTCGAGATTTTCCACTAACTTGTCAAGCTTACGGGTGCTCAACAAACCTTTACAACTTAAGGACACAAGCCTTAAAACCTTTGCTCGGAGATACAACACTCCAAGACTTCAACCAAGGAAACACAAGTTCCTTACAACAAGAGAATCACAATTCTCTTATAAGTGTACAAAACACTAAATTCTCAAACAAAACACTCCTTAATGAGTAGATATAAGTAAAAGAAGTAAGCTCAAGATCACAACAACTATGGACAAGACTTTGGCTCTCAAAAGCTTTATGAAATGAATATAAAATGATAAACAATAGTATGCAAGCTTATAGCAATAGAATGATCAGTTGTTGTGTGTTGTTGTTTTTAAAACACTGAAATGAAGCTGTATTTATAGTTGAAAAACTTGGCATTACCGTTGCCTAATTGCCAATTAAGAGTTGCTGATTTTACTCTGTGACAATCGATTGTCAGGAAGCCACAATCCATTGTTTGCCAATCGTTCCAAAAATCAATCCCAGATTTTACGCTTAACAATCGATTGTCAAAGATCAACAATCGATTATTGGCAACGTTCAAATAATCCTTTCCAGATTTTAATTTCAACAATCGATTGTACAAAATCAACAATCGATTATTCAGCAACGTTCAAAAAATCTTTTTCAGATTTAAATATCAACAATCGATTGTACAAAATCAACAATCGATTGTACAAAATCAACAATCGATTACCTGGCGGTATTTGAAAACTTTACGACAACGGTCAGCTTCACAATCGATTGTGCAAAGTTAACAATCGATTATTTATCAGATTTTGAAAATCATTTTAGACACTGCCTCGTGACAATCGATTGTTATATACTCACAATCGATTATTTAATAACTTTGAAAAAGTCTGGAAGTCACTGCCTCAACACAATCGATTGTCATAAGTTCACAATCGCTTATTTTGTGACTTTGAAAAATCTGAAGGACACTGTCTCTTCACAATCGATTGTCATTAGCTTCACAATCGATTATTCTGAGTTTTGAAAAACTTTGGACACTGCCTCATCACAATCGATTGTCATAAGGTTCACAGTCGATTGTCATGCAGGTTTGAAAAACCTGATGCTCACTGCCTTAACACAATCGATTGTCATTAGGTCACAATCGATTGTCATGCAGTCTTGGCTTAACATAATCGATTATCATAAGTACATAATCGATTATCTTAGTCCAATTTTTAGAGGCATGTTTAAAAATCATTTTGACTAATGAAAATATGCATGATTTAAAATCATTTAGCATTAAATTAAATATGCATGATTTTGTAAAAAATAATTTTACGAGAGAAGCCATGTCATGAGTCAAGTTGTCGGATCAAGAACACAATTAAGAACGACTCATTTAAACTATAAAACTTTGTCTTGTGCTTGAATCTCGTTATCCACCAATTGTGCGCTTGTACTTGAACTTCGTCATATATCAATTTGCGCTTCGTTTGTCATTCATCAAAACCTACACATAAGAACACACGTTTTAGTATAAAGCCTTGAGAATGTGTTTCCAACAATTTCCCCCTTTTTGATAATGGCAAACTTTAAGCGGGTTATGCAAATTAAACAGTTTATAAAGACGATTCAAGACAAGTAAAGGTATGCAATAAGTATACGATTAGTTCCCCCTCAATATATGAATTCCCCCTCAATTTAAGCTTATAAATATTGAGAGTGCATACCCGTTATCTTCCCCCTTTTGCCATTAGCAAAAATAATATACGAAGATGCCAAAGATGTAAATAAAACTTGTTTATTTATTGGAAAGAGAAAAACGTGATTACTTAAAGAGAGCACAATAACTCAAGTAATAGCATTACAATCGATTATTGATACGAGATAATCGATTGTTAGACGACAGAAATCGATTTTTCTGAAGAAGACTTGATTATTGCGCGTCATGCTTTATAATTCCCCCTACCTTTAGGGCGATACCTGCAAAAATTCGTTAGACGTCTCCGACGCTCAAGTTAGAAATCATGTAAGATAAAAAGATGCAATGCATGACTTAGATCAACGTGGAGTCAAGAATCCCGAGTTCACTACGAATTCGGAAGAAGGACTCTTTCTCTAGGGGCTTTGTAAAGATGTCGGCCAATTGGTCTTTGGTTTTAACAAATTCGATTTCGACATCGCCCTTGAGAACGTGATCTCTTATAAAATGATGTCTAATTTCAATGTGTTTTGTTCGCGAATGAAGAACGGGGTTCTTCGTCAAGCATATGGCACTAGTATTATCACATCTAAGAGGGATATGATCAAGACTTAGGCCATAGTCCAAGAGTTGTTGTTTCATCCATAGGACTTGAGCGCAACAACTCCCCGCGGGTACATATTCAGCCTCGGTTGTGGACAACGCAACACTTACTTGTTTCTTGCTAAACCAAGAAACGAGGGCGCTACCGAGCAAATAGCAAGTGCCACTAGTGCTCTTGCGGTCCAATTTGCATCCAGCAAAATCGGAGTCGGAATAGCCAACGAGTTGGCATGAAGAACCTTTGGGGTACCATAGACCCACATTTGTAGTACCAACAAGGTACTTCAAAATCCGTTTTACCGCAGTAAGGTGAGACTCCTTCGGACACGATTGATAACGGGCGCATAAGCACACGCTAAACATAATGTCCGGACGACTAGCAGTAAGATAAAGAAGAGAGCCGATCATACCTCGATACTTCTTAGTGTCGACTTCCTTACCTTTCTCATCTTTGTCTAGATGATCGGATGTGCTCATGGGAGTCGCCATTGCTTTTGCATTGTTCATTTCAAATCGTTTCAGCAATTCTTTGCAATATTTGGCTTGGCAAATGAACGTACCTTCTTTCATTTGCTTTACTTGTAATCCCAAAAAGAATGTTAACTCACCCATCATAGACATCTCAAATTCGCTTGTCATTAAATCGGAAAATTTCTTGCATAAGACATTGTTAGTAGCACCAAATATGATATCATCCACATATATTTGAACTAATAAAATTTCATTGTTTTTATGTTTAACGAAAAGGGTGGTGTCAACTTTCCCTCTAATGAAATCATTTTCCAATAGAAATTTACTCAATCTTTCATACCAAGCTCGGGGAGCTTGTTTTAAACCATAAAGAGCCTTTTTGAGTTTGTAAACATGATGGGGAGATTTAAAATCTTCAAAACCGGGGGGTTGTTCAACATAAACTTCTTCTTGAATAACACCATTTAGAAAAGCACTTTTCACATCCATTTGATATAAATTGAAATTCATAGAAGAGGCAAACGCGAGCAATAGACGAATAGCTTCTAATCTAGCTACGGGAGCATATGTTTCTTCATAGTCAATACCCTCTTCTTGATTATAGCCTTTTGCTACAAGCCTAGCTTTGTTTCTAGTGATTACACCTTTTTCATCTAGTTTGTTTCGAAAAACCCATTTCGTACCAATTATGGTATGATTTTCGGGTCTTGGCACCAAATCCCAAACGTCATTCCGTTTGAATTGGTTAAGCTCCTCTTGCATTGCCAAGGTCCAAAATTCATCCCCAATTGCTTCGGAGATGGTTGTTGGTTCAATTTGAGACACAAAAGCAGTATGTCCTAAGGTGTTCTTAAGGGAGTTTCGGGTACTTACCTTTTCTCCGACGTCCCCAATTACCTGTTCGAGAGGGTGATCTTTGATTGCCCTCCACTCGTTAGGCGTTTTCGTTTCATTCTCCAATTGTGGCGCTTCCTCCGTTGGTTGTTTCAAAGATTCGTCTTGATTTTCTTTAGGCGTTTCCTCTTGTATTTTGTCTTTCAAGCTGTCTAAGATACCTGCAAGATCAAAACCAGTATCCTTTCTCGCCAAGCGAGCATTATTTTCGGCAAATACAACATGAGGGGATTCCTCCACAGTTTCGGTTCTTTTATTAAAGACCCTATATGCTTTGCTACGTGAAGAATAACCAATGAAAATTCCCTCATCGGACTTAGCATCAAATTTTCCCAATTGATCTTTGCCATTGTTATGAATAAAACATTTACAACCGAATACTCTAAGATGGGAGATATTTGGTTTCCTTCCCTTATAGAGTTCATAGGGAGTTTTCATGAGTATAGGCCTTATGACTACTCTATTTAAGATGTAGCATGCGGTACTCACGGCATCCGCCCAAAAATGTTTGGGAATCTTAGCCTCTTCGAGCATAGTTCTAGCCATCTCTTCGAGACACGTATTTTTCCTTTCCACCACCCCATTTTGTTGTGGTGTTCGTGGAGCGGAAAAGGTATGCTCGATACCGAGTTCATCACAAAAGTCCGCAAAGAGATTGTGATCAAACTCTCCCCCATGATCACTTCTAATTGAAGTGACGGTTGTTTCCTTCTCATTTTGAACACGCTTAAGAAAATATTTAAAATTCTGAAAAGCATCACTTTTATTGGCAAGAAATAAAGTCCAAGTAAATCTAGAATAATCATCAACAATCACAAAAGCATAACGATTTCTTCCTAGACTTTCAATGCGAGATGGTCCAAATAAATCCATGTGAAGCAATTGCAATGGTCTAGAAGTTGAAACAAAGTTTTTGGATTTGAAAGATGCTTTTGTTTGCTTCCCTTTTTGACAAGAATCACAAATAGAGTCATTTTCAAATTTCAAATTGGGAAGACCAATAACTAAGTTTTGTGAAATCAATTTGTTCAAAAGATGCATGTTTATATGAGCAACTCTACGATGCCATAGCCAAGTATCATCCTCTTTGCTCATAAGACAATCAACATATTCGGGTGAGGAATTAGCAAGATCAACCATATAAATATTATCCACTCTAAAACCACGAAGGATAATTTTAAAATCACTACGTCTAAACACTAAGCATTCATCCGAATCAAATAGGGCAAGATTTCCCTTGTCACATAATTGACTTATGCTCAAGAGATTATGCTTTAAACCTTTAACAAGTAATATATGCTTAATAGAGGAGTTTTCATCCTTACCGACCGATCTGATGCCAATAATCTTTCCTTTATTGTTATCCCCAAAAATCACACTTCCTCCTTCTTTGTGTTCTAGTTGAAGGAATTTGGATTCGTCTCCCGTCATATGTTTGGAGCATCCACTATCAAGGTACCATAGTACACTTGATCCCTTCAAACACACCTCATCTTGCTTGTCTTCTTGCACCATAAGACAAAGGTTTGCGGCTTCGTCTTCTTCTTCGCTTGACTCATCTCCGGAGTCTCCTCCCCAAGAAATGTATGCACGTTGCTTCTTAAAAGGTTTCTTCTCCTTTTTGATGTTTGGGCAATTTGATTTGATGTGCCCGGTTTCACCGCATTCATAGCACTTTATTTGCTCGCCTTGCTTTTTGCCCTTTAGTTCATACTCCTTTCGCATGAACTTTTGAAATCTTTTGATAACGAGTCCAAACTCGTTGTCTCCATCCTTATCAACTTGAGGTTGACTTGTGCTTGCCTTAAGCGCTATTCTTTGCCTCCTTTGATCATCAACAAGAGGGTTAAGTATTGTAGATTCATAAGTCTTAAGGTTACCTCTTAATGTGTCGATTGTGACATTTGAGACGCCAATGGATTCTTGAATTGCGTCGGCCTTTGATCGCCATGCCGGAGTGAGACTTCTAAGAATTTTCGAACAAGTTCTCTATCCGTGAATGTCTTCTTGAGGGCATGTAGGTCATTTACGATTATTGAAAATCGTTCGAACATTTCATCCACCTTTTCACCTTCCTTCATGTGAAATAATTCATAAGCATGGGTTAGGAAATCAATTTTAGCTTCCCTTACCTGGTCCGTACCTTCGTACGTAATTTCCAGCTTGTCCCACATTTCCTTTGCCGTTGTGCAACACGATATTTTCCTGTAATCGTCAGCATTTACAGCACAATATAATAAATTAATTGCTTTGGCATTATTTTGAACCTTTCGGATATCATCCGCGTCATATTCTTCTTCGGACTTGGGAACCCATTCGTTTTCAACCTTTTTGGTTGGAATTTGATTTCCCTTTGTTATCACCTTCCAGAGATGAAAATTGTTTGCTTGAACGAAGATTTTCATCCTCTCCATCCAGTACGTATAGTTTGTACCGTTGAATAGTGGTGGTCGGGTGGAGCACTGTCCTTCCTCTATTCCTGCAAAAGAATCACGAGTAGAAGCCATGGAAGTTTCTCTCAAACTGTTAACTCTTCAGAGAGTTGGGCTCTGATACCAATTGTTAGATAATACTCTTAACGCTAGAGGGGGGGTGAATAGCGTTATAATAAAATTTAGCGTAAACTTGCGGAAATTAAAATTTGCAGGAAATAATTAAGTGCGTTAAATAAACAAAAAGGAAAGAACGCACCGATGTATTCTGGTTCACCACAACACGTGGCTAGTCCAGTCCCCGAGAGACTCTCTCGAGATTTTCCACTAACTTGTCAAGCTTACGGGTGCTCAACAAACCTTTACAACTTAAGGACACAAGCCTTAACACCTTTGCTCGGAGATACAACACTCCAAGACTTCAACCAAGGAAACACAAGTTCCTTACAACAAGGAATCACAATTCTCTTACAAGTGTAAAAAACACTAAACACTCAAACAAAACACTCCTTAATGAGTAGATATGAGTAAAAGAAGTAAGCTCAAGATCACAACAACTATGGACAAGACTTTGGCTCTTAAAAGCTTTATGAAATGAATATAAAATGATAAACAATAGTATGCAAGCTTATAGCAATAGAATGATCAGTTGTTGTGTGTTGTTGTTTTTAAAACACTGAAATGAAGCTGTATTTATAGTTGAAAACTTGGCATTACCGTTGCCTAATTGCCAATTAAGAGTTGCTGATTTTACTCTGTGACAATCGATTGTCAGGAAGCCACAATCGATTGTTTGCCAATCGTTCCAAAAATCAATCCCAGATTTTACTCTTAACAATCGATTGTCCAAGATCAACAATCGATTATTGGCAACGTTCAAAAAATCCTTTCCAGATTTTAATTTCAACAATCGATTGTACAAAATCAACAATCGATTATTCAGCAACGTTCAAAAAATCTTTTTCAGATTTAAATATCAACAATCGATTGTACAAAATCAACAATCGATTACCTGACGGTATTTG
This sequence comes from Nicotiana benthamiana, assembly GCA_034376525.1. Taxonomy (NCBI): domain Eukaryota; kingdom Viridiplantae; phylum Streptophyta; class Magnoliopsida; order Solanales; family Solanaceae; genus Nicotiana; species Nicotiana benthamiana. The sequence continues at coordinate 27,455,640 of CM067333.1, read as the reverse complement.
AAAACTTTACGACAACGGTCAGCTTCACAATCGATTGTGCAAAGTTAACAATCGATTATTTATCAGATTTTGAAAATCATTTTAGACACTGCCTCGTGACAATCGATTGTTATATACTCACAATCGATTATTTAATAACTTTGAAAAAGTCTGGAAGTCACTGCCTCAACACAATCGATTGTCATAAGTTCACAATCGATTATTTTGTGACTTTGAAAAATCTGAAGGACACTGTCTCTTCACAATCGATTGTCATTAGCTTCACAATCGATTATTCTGAGTTTTGAAAAACTTTGATGGACACTGCCTCATCACAATTGATTGTCATAAGGTTCACAGTCGATTGTCATGCAGGTTTGAAAAACCTAATGCTCACTGCCTTAACACAATCGATTGTCATTAGGTCACAATCGATTGTCATGCAGTATTGGCTTAACATAATCGGTTATCATAAGTCATAATCGATTATCTTAGTCCAGTTTTTAGAGGCATGTTTAAAAATCATTTTGACAAATGAAAATATGCATGATTTAAAATCATTTAGCATTAAATTAAATATGCATGATTTTGTAAAAAATAATTTTACGAGAGAAGCCATGTCATGAGTCAAGTTGTCGGATCAAGAACACAATTAAGAACGACTCATTTAAACTATTAAACTTTGTCTTGTGCTTGAATCTCGTTATCCACCAATTGTGCGCTTGTACTTGAACTTCGTCATATATCAATTTGCGCTTCGTTTGTCATTCATCAAAACCTACACATAAGAACACACGTTTTAGTATAAAGCCTTGAGAACGTGTTTCCAACACTTATTACAATACATTCTTAGATGGAACCTGGGATCACCTATTCCGTCAAACATTCAAATATGGGAGGTTTGTACCCCTCAGGGAGCTCAATATCTGGCTGAACATAGAGATCTTCATAGTTCAAACCTTTAACGCATTTGCGGCCTTCAACACCTTGGACCCGGCTAGTTAGCTTCTTGAGTTCAGCAGCTAAATTCTGAATGAGGGAGTCTTTGTCATCTGATTTGGGTGCACTTGTGATTGGTTAAGTATAGTGGGGTACAATGTCCACAAAGACAGGATTGTTGTGGATGTGGTCGTTTGTGGTGTTTTGGGCTCGGGAATGAGCAGTGGAGTGTTATTACATGTGTTGCAGGCTTGGGTATAAATGGGTTGTATTGGTGGTTGCCGGGTAATTTGTGGAGATACAGGGTTTTGGATGTTTACATCATGAGTGTCAAGAGTGATTAACAGGCTTGCCAGGTTCTGGACTTGGTCCAATTCTTCCCAAAATCTCAACAAAGTCTGCTCAAGATGAGCATCACTCTCCTTGGTAATTGCAGTGTTCTGAGAAGTTTCCTCAAGTTCCTTTCTAGCGCTTGCATCTCCCATTTTGCCTTTGTTCCTGTTTTTGGTAGGACTCGGAGGAGGAGGAGGTAGAGGACCCTTGGATCTTGTTGAGTATGCTGATGGTGCCAAAATGCATGAACTAACCTTTAGGGAGGGGAATAAAAAATAAAAGAAATACAAAAAGGTAAAAAGTTAGTGCGGATTTTGAAAAATAATATTGTAATATTTAAACACATTGTGCAGGAATATAAATCGTTTTCTTATTTGGGTGCCTTGTTGTGCCCGAGGTAGGCCTAGTGAAAAACAGGGTCATCTCAAGGTCTCAAAAGCGGAAAATTGACCTATCACTGTTTTGAATATCTTTTTGTCAGGATTAACTTCCAAAAGTGAAGGAAGGTTTCCTAAGTATTTGTGGACAAGGGCCCGATCACTGGCATGAAGGTCCTCCCACTAGCTTAACAACCTTGGGTGAATGTTGGATACCATACCGAATCTGGGGACTTCCTTCCATATTTTCTGCAAAACAAAGTGTTAGGACCTCAACCCCAACAGACTCGACTATTTAAATCAATAATTAGCAATAAGGCATTTATTTCTGCAAATAAATGCACATTACGTGGAGATGTCCGTTTGGGTTTCGGGAAAACAGGGTGGACTTTGGTTTAGGCTACCCTAATGAGTCATTATGCGGAAAACATAATTGACTCGGATAAGTTTGACCATGATGCATGAACATTTTAATGGAATAAGATTTCTACATTTGAAGTGCTAGACAAGGTACTCTTGAGCGGACAACTCAAGAGGGAAAGGCGCGGAACCGTCGACTACACCGTTGATCGACTGGTTTTACCGAATATATTCCTTTTCCTAGGGGTTATAATATCGGAAGGGCGCAACCACTCATTATAAGCGTTGTTATAGGATTTGTTTTGGCACGAGTAGAATATGACGTTGAGGAATACAGCTACAACAATGAAACAATTTGCATATATTTAACGTTCATAAAGTAAGGATTACAATAAATGCTCGGAATTGAAATAATAATAAGGCAGTAAAAGAAGGAAGAGGAAATAAGAAGATGAAGAGCCAAGTTAGTAATTATGATAGAGTCACAAAAGCACGTAATGGTAAAAGGTGTTAGGCACCCCTCAAGATCTACCAGTGTGGTTTCCGACCGTACTTAGTTGTGACTTTAAGAAGAGTAGAAATAAGAGATAATACATATGGAGACACCTAAAGTAGGCAAGATCTTTCACTTACACACTCAAACTAGGTGTTTTTCCAGTAAGACACGTTTCTTAAGCAATTCTCATACCAATTAGACACGTTTTTTGTTGGCTTATTCATTATTGTGTAGGGATTTGCTGCAGCTTTGAAAGAAATTTTACCGAATACTGAATTTAGGATGTGTGCGAGGCATATATGGTATAATTGGCATAAGAATTGGAAAGGAGAGAAAAGGAAAAAATAGTTTTGGAGGTGCTCTAAATCTAGTTATGAAGTTAAGTTTATTTGTAAGGATATTTGTAGGGATTTATTATATTATCCGAAACTATCATGGGTTAGAGCCTAGTTTAAGTATCTAATTGGAATGACAATTAACTAAGAAACATGTCTAATTGGAAAGAGACCTAGTTTAAGTGTCTAAGTGAAAGATCGTGCCAACTTTAGGTGTCTCCGTATGTATTATGCCTAGAAATAAACAAACAATGTTTGCACATAAGGAATATAAATAAATTGAAAGTTTTGAGAGACAATAGAGGAAAAGGACATAAGTGGTTTTAGAAAAAGAATAATGAGGAAAACATTAATTCTTCAGGAAATAACACATCATATAAATAAAGGATAGGGGTCCTAGGTTTAAATATAATATGGATTACTTTGGTGCAACACCGAGCAATCATTCTCAAACAAGATATTAGCTCACTAGTCGTCATATCCATATTCTACCCTTCCCACCCTGTTAATCTATCAAACGCGATTAGTCTCGTTTATTTATTGTATGCTAATACCCGTCCCAACCTGTCAGCCCCGGGGTTCAGGACTCCTAATCCTAAAAAGGGGGAAAGGAAGCATAGGCATATGTGGAGTTTCAAAAGGATAAAATACTAAGGTGACAAGCAAAACCAAGTAGCAAATATTGAGGGATGAAACACACACGAAAGGCTCATATAAACCCCATAAATCACATAGCAATAGTGTAGCATGCCTTGTAGATACTCATTTGGTCTTTAACAATTAAATGGTGGATAGATTAGTTTAACACATAGAGTTGGATAAAAAGTCTACATTAGGCAACCCAGATCCAATTGTCAGAAGTTTGGGTATTTTATACAAGTTACTGATTAAGAACCTAATGCAAAAGATTTTGAGACAGAATGTTGGGAAATCACAGAAGTTCAGAGGGGTTTTTGAAAAATCAGCAGAACTATTTCAGTAGAAGTACAAAGGAATTGTAATGTAGAGCTTTGAGAAGTAAGAATGCTTAAAATGAGTTTGAAACATGTTTCAAAAGAGAACTTCATGAGACGAATAAAAATTCAGGCAAGGAGTTAAAAAATAGCGTTTCAGGAAAAGATAAATGCAAGTTTAGAAAAATTACAAACAAGTTTTGACGAGCTTTGTTTGAAAACGTTGAAGCCAATGGCCAAGTTAATACTTATACACATTTAGGCAAGCCTGAGGCCCCTATAGGCAGGATATCTATAACTTGATTTTTTAAGACTTGTTACTATTATTAAACGTTAAGAAAAAAACTATTTTGATTACCCTACAGTTTGCCTAACGTTTCAATGCATTTCCTATAGGCATGATTTCTATATGCTATTAGTTTATTAGTAGGTCCTATAGGCAGGATTTCTAATGATTTGCAACACGGCTGAACATTAAATCCTATAGACATGATTTCTAAATGCTTGAATGAAAGGAATGCAAAAGCCTATAGACATGATCTCTAGGTGATTTAAAGCGTTGAACCTATAGGCATGATATCTAAGTGATTAAGTAACAACAAACATATAGGCATGGTATCTACCCTTTAGCATATGCAAGTAATATAAACCCCTCCCACACCCTTTTACTAATATTTTTCGAGTTCTTTTTACAAGGTTATTACAAAATTAGAAGAAAGAAGGTAAACAAAATAGCTAGATTCGAGAAACCTAATTCAATCTTAATATCAAATACATGTGTTTCACCAAATTCGGATTCCAGATTCCAAGGCCTTCTCTTATTTAGAGTGTTTCAAAGTTCCAAGGAGCTTCAAGAGCCCAGGCAATGCTTACACTCTGAAGAGTAAATATGGTTACAGAATAGTGCAAGTGTGGAATTACCAGCCCTTAGGCATCCAAGTTTAGAGGGAACTCCAGGGTCCCTAAGCATGGCTTACCAAAGGGGGGTAGAACTTAAGAACTAGGAATAAGTGCAAAGTGAGAGGGTAACCATAGCAGAGGTTGGTCATACCCAGCCATGGCATAGGCTGGCACACCCCTGACCGTTTGCTTAGATCAAACAAATAGGAGTTGACTCTAGGGAGTCAAACTTAGGGTCCAAGTAGTGATTACCACACTACCAGACCCAAGTCAAAGCTCAACACATAAAGGGGAGAGCAAATGGAAAAGCATTTGAGTCTGATTCTGGATCATGGACAACAATATCAAATGCTGCCATGATTCAGAATTGTACTAGCACACAAAAGGGAATGGGGGGAATGTATTTCCATACAGAAGCATATACTAACATTAAAAATGTAAGAAAGCATAGAGGACTGCAGATGCAAGTACGTAGAAGAACATGCTATAGAACATAAACACACAGTGAAGAATGGATAGAAGAAGAGAAGTGAATACACATAGTAGGAGAGTGTTGTTTAACTTAGAAGTACATACCAGTTTTCAGTTCTAGTACAGTAGAGAAACAATTGCAAGTAGACAGCCAGACAGTTAGCAGGAACAATTCAAAAACTTCAGCAAGTACTTTGGGAGTTCAGAGGGACTCCAGAAATATTCAGACAGTAGGAGATAAGAGAGCAGAGTGCTTTGTAGAGAGACCATAGTAAGACCGTAGTAATAGATAGAGTATATAAAGAGAGTAGTAGCCAGTAAAGACAGAGATTATTGTGTATTGCAAAGGTGAAGAAAAGAGTTCTAAGAACTGTGTTGTGTGTTGTTGTTGAAAAGGTTGTCACTTTTTATAGTGCAAAACGAGTAAGCGAGAAGGCAAGGAAATAAAATTACAATCAATCAAATAAAACCTCCCTTTGTCAAAGGGATTTGATTTCAAACGGGAATGAGTAATTAAGGAAAAGAGAATATTGAAAACCTTTTCAGAAGAGCAAAATAAGTCAGAAAAGCAAAATAAGGGTAAGTGCATACAGAGTCTATTTAGAGTAAGAAAACCTATAGTACACGGTTTGAAAGAATAAGGAAAATACAGTAATCAAACAGCCGGAAATTCAAAAACCTTGAATGAATTTAGTAAGGAAAATAGGGAAAAGGCTAAGTTGTAAAAATCTGTAGTCACAAGCTAACAGTATCAATTCAAAAAGGAAAAAACCATCGTATATAAGCATGATAATATCCAGCTAGAAAGAAAGATTGGCATAAATAGTTTTAGAATCATAAGCAAAAGAAAAGCACGTTTCAGTTCAGTCTTTGAACTCAACATGAGTTCGAGAGCCTAGGGTTTCTAGAGTAGAACCCTAGAACCAAAAGCTCGCAAACCCCTCCGCCCCCAGATAGGGTTTCAATCCGAGTAGGACACACAAAAAGAGAAAGCCAACTCAACAAGGTTGGGGAACTCTTTCAGAGTTCCCTGGGGAAATACACAGACACACGTAGCAATCAAAATTAGTAGAGTGAAAGCTTGTAAAGAACAAGTTTAGGAAAACTAAAACTCAAACCAGTTCAGAGAAGAGATGCCATATGAGTTTATGAAATAGTGAAATAAGCAAGTTCGATAACCCGAATAGATTCAGTAAAAGTAAACACCTTCAGTAGGAGGAATAGTGAAAAAGACAGACAAGACGGGTGTGCTTATAGAAAAAATTAGTAGAAGCAGTAATAGAACAAAGGCAGAGGAATATGCATATTTAACGGAAAATCATAAGGACCACGCGAAAACCACCTAAAGCATGGTATGAACACACAGATTCATACCAATAAAGAAGAAGAATCATTTTAGGATTTTTGAAAACCCTAATTTGAATAGACAAATTTTGAAAAGGAAAATTAGGAAAAGTTGTTAAAACATAGAATAGGTAACAGATATGCTATAAATCTAAGAAAAAAGGAAAAAAAAACCTCGAATTAAGATATTTAGGGTTTTCTCAGAAACCCTAGAGACGATAAAGCCTGGAACGATCTAGTTTTTAGAAGATCTGAGCCATGGCTAGGCACATAAGAGCTTGAACACGCCAGAACAGAGCCAGAGGAGCCGCATGAACTCAGGTCGGCGGAGGACCTGAACAGGTCTGTTGAAACTTTATCCGTGAAAACCTCGAATAATCATGGCTTGGGGTGAAAGGGGAGAGAGTATAGGTTGTCCATGGCCTGGGAAGCCATGGATGTCTGTGGGTTTGGTCGGAGACGATGATAGGCGGCTAGGGTTTCGAGTGGCCTAGAGAGCATTTGAGAGAAAAAGGGATTTGGGGGCGGCGGTCTTAGAGAAATGATTTAGGGATAGGGGGTCGGGTGAAATTAGAAAGGAAAGGAAGAAGGGTGGGTCGTTGATTAAAACACTCGCATCTAAGATTAAAAGTAGGAGACGGGTGGGTTAGGTTAATTAGGTTTGGGTTGGGTAAGAATCAAAACTGGGTCATCTAATTAGGCTGAGTAGGGGTCAAAATAGAGGTTCAACTGTAGCTACAATTTAAATGGAAATGGGCCAGCTTTTAAATAGCCAGTTTTCCAGTTTTTAATTAATAAAAATAGTTAAAATAATTTTACAATAAATTGAAAGCACAAAACTAATTGATAATATGTAAAAATTAATCTAAAAATATCTGAAATAATTTATAATTATAAAACACAATTAATTATAAAAATAGGCTATAATTGTAGTTTGAACAATTTAGCTTAAAAATATCAAATAAATTTATAAAAAATATGCAAAAACCACCTTTATTATATTTGATGCAAATATAAGGGTGGAAAGTAAATGATTCCAAAAATTAAAATTTGGGAATAATTATTGGGGTTTTATACTGTTAAAATAGACAATAAATTGATTTTAAAATTTTTTAAAATTAGAGAAAATACCAAAACCTTTGGGGATGCTTATATATGCATATACATGCTATTTTGAAAGTATTTTGAGTATAAAAATGTATAGGAAAAAATTGAGTATCAACATCTATAAATAGAACCATAATGCACTATTCACAACTTTACACACCTTGAGTTCTTGAACCTTAAGCAACCACAATGCGCGTTTAATTAGCTCACAGTCTTCCTTCATTTCATCAGTGTAGATTCTTACATGATACTTCATAACTGGTATGCTCATTACATCTTTAGATTTCTCAGTTTCTGTTAGTTTTTGTTCTTTGATGATAGAATTATATTTAGCCCTAAAATGTCTATTGTTAGTCATGTGTGCTTGAGATCATGTGGGTAATATCTTATATATTCATTGGGGCATGGGTTGGTCTTTAATCATATTCAATTGCACATACCATGTTTAATTTGTGTAATATATCAAAAGATAAGGTCAGTGCTGCATAATTTCAAATTGTGCGGGTGCACAAAAATTTGTGTGGTCCACAGATCTTTAACTTAGGGCACAAGTGTTGCATGAATTATGCAAACCACAGAAAATTATGCGGTCCGCGGAAAATGGTGTACGATCGCAATGTTGAAAGATCAAAGAACCAGTAGTCTGAACTTGGGGTTGTGCGGTCGCACTCAAAATTGTGAGTCTGTACTTCTGGATGTGCGACTGCACTTTTAAATTAATGTGTGATTCATTCACCTTAGGTCAACTGAAATAGCTTTTTTCTTGTGGAGGTGAGAATTACCTTATTTGATCGAGGACAAGCAAAAACTTAAGCTAGGGGGAGTTGATAAGTAGGGATTTTGACTACTTATTTGTACTCTTTTACTTACGTTTTAGCTCAAAAATTCTTACAGGTATTTTCGAGAACTAATTAAATGTGCTTTCTTGTAGGAATATTGAGAAACGGGCAAAAGAAATGAAAATCAACTCAAAAAGGAGTATAATTGGATAAGGACCAAAACAAGACAAAAGGACCAAAGTGCGGACGTCATAGTATTGTGTACGACCCAAAACTCTGAAGAGCCACTGGCAGAATCACTTCATAAAGTGTGGACCGTACAACTATTGTGTGATGGTAGAAGACAAGAATCAGAGAGTTGTGTTTTGATGACATGAAGATGTGCGAACCTCACTATTATTGTTCGACTGTAGAATGCAAAAGTGCGGCCGCACTCATAAATGTGTGTAGTCCGTATAAAGTGCCAAGTTCCAACCCAAGATCCAGAGTGCGGGCGCACTCAGAAATGTGCGGTCCGCACAATCAAAGAAGATGTGTCCGCACCCCAGATTAATGTGGCCGCAAAAGGTCACCCTGTCAAGTTAACTCCAAATCACGGACAACACACATAATTGTGCGGCGGCACAACCTCCGCATGGTGAATTTTATCCAATAATTTAGATGGGTATAAATAGATCATTTTGTCATTTGTAGGTTAATTTTTAACACCAGAAAATAGATAAACGTGTTTTCCTGTACTACTTGGGGTAACTTTATAATAGTTTATTATTTTAATATTGGATTTACTTCCCTTTACCATTTATTATGAGTTTAATCCTATTTTCTTCTTTAGTTTCTTTAATTTTCTCTATGAGTAGCTAAATTTATAACTAGGGTTGTGACCCAACCCCAATGTGGGTGCCTAGTGGGTATTTGATCTAGGGCATGTTTATGATTGCGTGAGTGATATATAGTCTCACTACTAGAAAATGAGCCTATGGCAACGGAAGTTTCCGCAGCGGTTGTATAACCGTTACCACATATCCTCTACTGCAATGGTTTTAACCGTTACCAAAGGTATTGGATGCTATTAGTACACTTGAGCAACTAAAGCGTTGCTATTGTGTAATAACCATTGCGGTACATTTTCCTATAGCTACAGTTTCTTTACCTGTTACAATATATCTATCAGCAACGATTTTTTTCAAAATATATTTATTGGAACGGTTATTGTTCCCTCCTAAATTTTTTTGCTTAGCCCGCCAAATCTATTATGCTCTGTTTATACCTTTTTTTTATTTATTTTTAATATGTACTAATATATAGTCAAAACCCATAATTTGTATTTGTATTCTAAATAAAAGTAGAGGTTGTCTAGTTCCGATCAAGTTTTTTCCCCAATTAATCTAATCCATCCCCATTTTCCCTTTTTCATTTCACTCCAGCTCCAGTCACATTTTTCCCAAATCTGAAACCTATTCACATTTCCCCCATCTCCAATTACGTTTTTTATTGTCCCCTAATCATGCTAATTCCTCAAACCCATTTTCCCCTTTTAATTTCACACACTGAAATCCCTAAAATCCAGTCGTCCAGTGAGAGATCTGGATGCAGCGGCTCATATTATTCAGCCTGGCGTGACAACTGATGAAATTGATGCGGCGGTGCATGAGGATACTGTTACCGCTGGTATGGTGATAGGGCTTTGATTATTTTCTCTCGACTTACACAGTCATTTTTTCGTACATATTACACATTTTACTTATACTGGTTTTTTTACTATTATTTTCTCTCTTTTATTCCACTGTTGCTCTTTCCACGTTTCTAACATTTCTCCTAATCTGGTCTTCACTCTTTCAGTCAAGCTCTTCGCATTGGTGAGTTTTTCTTTTTTGCAAATTGCAATCTCTCTTTGCTTCTTCACTCTTTCTATGTTTGTCCATCTTTGTTCTATATTCCATCTGGTTGGACCACTCTGTTTTGGATTTTTATTTTATTTTATTGCAGTTTCTTTATTCGTAATATGGATGATTTGGTAGACATCTAATAGTTTCTATTTTCTGAAGAAATTTATAGCAAGAAATTGTTCATGCATGTCACTAATTGTACCTAATTTCATTTACCTTATATTTTTATTAAAGGATCTGGTAATTTGACCTAGGGTTTGAAATTGGGATTTTGACAATTGAAATGCCTTATCGGGACAGATTGGGTTGAAAAAGGTTTAATTTATAACGGAATTGGTTTGGTTACTTTCTCTTTGAAGAATCAACGTGTTTTTATTTCGACCGTCCAAAAGAGATATTTTGGGAGCAGCGATTATCATGGTAAACAAGATAACAACTACAACTTTCATCAATTGTTCCTCATCAATCCTTCCTCTCCATTCAAACTCTCTATATTGAATCTTTTTCACTCCTTTCTCAGTTATTCGTGTTCTAGCCCAGTTATTATTTTATGCATAAAATTTGTGAATTTTCAAACAAGGGATCAGAGTGGGAAAGTAAGGAAGAGAAGAGCATATGATATTTTTTGCTGCAGTATGGGTTTCAAATTCAAGCTTTCTACGGATGCTATATTACTCTATCGGTATGTTGCATAGTTGTAGTTATCGCGTAAATTTAGTTGTACAATTTTTATCTCTTTTATCTGGAGTAAAACTTTTGTTTGAATAGTAGGAATGACAATACTAAATTCACCTAAAAAGAGTAACAACTATTCGTTGTATTTTGTTGAAATTTCATTTTTTTTTCTCCCATTCCTCTCCATCTTTCTTGATTGTGTCTTATCTATTTCTTTTAATTTTCTTCTCTTCATATTTTCTTATTGTTAGTTTAATTATGATAATCCAAAGGGCAAGATGCCAACTTCTTGGCTCCAATTCATTGCAATACTAAAAGTGGATAATAAAGAACTTATGGTGATGTTACTCCTGATAATTTGCATTCGTCCAATGGTGACGGCACCACGATATTCCCTGAGATGAAAGTGCAAAGTGACCATTTAACATCATTGATTATTGTAGGTGTTATTTTTTTGCATAGAATCTCTGGAATTCCATACAAGGCAATTGTATATGTATATGAAAATTCTCTTTTAATTTGCTGTCATCTGTCTTTAAACGTTGAACTTTGTTATTTTTCTGCATTCTATTCAATTGCTTTTATGGAATTTATAGGGAAGTAAAATGGAAAGTAGTATGACCTTTTTATCAACTACTGAAATTGGAAAGTAGTAGACCTTCTGAAATTGCAGCAACACTGACTATATCTATTTCGACTTTTCAAGAAAAACAAGCAAAATATATTGAAAGGTCAATGCAATAACCATACTTCTTCATACAAGTACAATAATTGCTTCTCTTTGTCTTGATTATTAAGGTATTGTATATTCTCTGATTTATTTTTTCGAAGATATTCTATTCATTTATTTTGTCTTGATTCTTAAGATATTCTTAGCAAATCCTGTTCTTAAAGAAATTGCTTTATGTTGGATCACCTGTTCTTCTAATATGTGGAGCTGCTGTTTAACTCTTTCTTTTGGTGGCATATGCAGGTGCATATCCATCTTCGCTAAATTATCACTTTTTTCCCATATCATACTGCACGTATGTACTTTATCTTGTAAATATTCTTTACGTAGTATTATGCAGGTTCTAGAATTTACTTAAAGATGGAATTATGTCTGCTTGTTGCAGGCCAGTCAATGAAGTTATCTACCATGGGATTCAACATGCAAGGTTAGTGTTACATTAAGCGCCGAACTAGTTCTCATTTGTATTTCATATAGGTCCCCTGCCGACTTTGTTATTGGTAATGTTGATGAAGCGTCCCAACGGTTAGTCCATTGCACATATGAGTATTTGGAGAAAGCAATATCAATTGGTAGGTTGCATTACTGTATGTTATGCCTTGAATACTTGATATATCATAGGCTTCCACGAACATCAAACTTAGTGCCTTTGATTCCTAAAGTAAAAGGTCTTTAAGACGAGTCTAATATTTTGCAAAAACAAATATAGTAAGTATGACTCGTCAATTAGACTTGTTAAATATGTTCTATCCCCTTTTATTCTTTTTGCTATTTGGCCAGTTGTTTGCTCTTTGGGTTTGTCCATAGCAACTTTTCTCTTTTGCTTGCACCTGCTCTATATATATGTACCTGAGTCTCGAATGAACTTGTCGAGAAATTTCTGTTCAATATGTTCTTAAAGATTTAGGGAAGTGAAGTTAATGTGCAAGAGTGTGCTAGTAAAATATGTTACCTGTTGGGATAATGTTTCGGTTCATCTTGGCTTAGAATGGCGTGTATATCACTGGGGTGAAGGGGGACGTAGTGGTTTGTACTTAGATGTACAAATTATGTAGGTGTTCATAATAGCAATTGTTCTCAACTACTTATGGAGAGGGTGTAGAATCGTTGTACCTCTGTCCTTAAACAACATTAGTCGCTCTTGGATGCAAAGTTCCATCCAATCAAAATTGCTGACAATTTTAAGTACCTAATTAAAGAATTTTTGATGGAAGGTATTTAATGCCTTCCAAATGCAGCATGGAATAAACTCATGTAAGCTGAAATAGCTCCATTGGTGCAATAAGTACTCTGAAAAAATATTTTGCGTAGGCTGCATATTCTCATCCTACTTTGTGGATTGTTGTAGGAGCCAAGTTAATAGGATTAGCAGGACATATTGAATTTGAGAATATTAGTTTCTACTATGCTTCAATAATGGAAGTATACATGTCTATTCGATCTCACAACATGTGGTTCATTATCTGATAACACGTATTCCTTTCCACAACGAGACTCAAATACAATGTCGATCACTTTATCCTTTACTTAGCTATTTGCATCTGTGTGTTAGTAGAACTTTTTATGTGGTAAACGATTATATGATTCGTGTTTTGTTTTGGAGTATAAAGTAGTTGATTTCAATTCTTGATGGTCTGATTGTGAAACAATCTTCTTGATAGTTTCATTTTCTCGCTGATTTTATGTATAAACTTTTTACTTATTCTAGAAAACAAAATTTTGCAGCTGAAATTAGAAAAACTGACACTTTTCCTACTGTACATATGCTAGTACTTCAACATATTAACTTCATGGTGCATCCGGGTGAAGTAGTATCACTTGTGAGTCCTTTAATTTCTGACCGACAATCTAAAATTTATTTTCGCTGCTATATTCCATATTTATGCATGCATCTTTTAATATCAAATGTCATACTTCATCTGTCCCATTTATGTAAAACGTTTTCCTTTATCACTCTTTCAAACAAAGGAAATATGTTTGTCGGCATTTCAGAGTCTTGTTCTTTTTGGACCAATTTAATTAGTCTAAGCATTCTAGATGAAAAGTGATAACTTTATTCATCCTCTTTTGTAGGTGGAGTAGATCAAGAAATAGACGATGAAGGAAATGAAGATCGAGACCTTACATAGGATGAATTTTGAATTGCTATAGATGAATGTTCTAGGAATATTTTGCACTCAACATTTTGAAACTTACTATCTTGAAATGTATTAAACTTATGCACTTGGGTAGAACCTTTACTTTTATGGATATTATTAGCTTGTTGGATGAGGTATATTATTAGCTATTATATATATATATATATATAAATATATATATATATAAATATATATATATATATATATATATATATATATATATATATATATATATATATATATATATATATATAAAGAGCTACATTTCTGTTTTACATGAACTGTTACAATAGCCTAGCTGAACCATTGCAATAGGACACAAATGGAGTTCCATTAGAATGTAAACGGTTCCAATAAATTCGGTCAACTATTCCAAAATGCCCTCTAAATCTTTCCAATAGATATTTAAAACCGTACCAATACATAAACAACCGTTACAAAATCTATAAATAAGCGTAACAATAGCTTATGAAAGTGTTGCATTAGATAATATGGTAACGGTTATGAGCTGTTGCATACACATTATAGTAACGGTTTTAAATCGTCCCAATTGGAAGGAATAACCGTTCCAAATAGATAAAGGAAAACCTGATGCGATAGGCGTCTCTATAGAAATGGGGATGAAAACCATTCCAAGAACTATTCCAATAACTCTATTGGCAACGAGCGGATGTGACGGTTCGTAAACCGTTCCAATATCTGTACGCCAACGGTTTACCTACCTACTGGAACAGTTTTCCATGCGTTACCATAGACCAATTTTATAGTAGTGTCTAGTCATTGCTTGAACTTAAGAATTAATGGTTTCAAACATTGATTTATTCCTAATTGACTTAGTCAATACTTGAGAAAGAGAGACTAAGTCTAGAAAGATTTCACTAACAAGGAATCAAGTTGAACTCAAATATTTAATAGCCCGAATTAATAGGTTGAATCTAGAGATAGTAAAACCCGACTTGAGCATTTATCACCTATTTTGAGCAATACCCATTTGGACTTGAGAAAGCTAAAATTGGGTAAAATCACTCTAACTACTGAGAGGTATTGAGTGGGTAATTGCGTGTGATTGTTATATTACGACCCCGAACAATCAAACTTGCCCGAGAACCTGTAAACTTTAGGTAACCACCTAGGCGGAAGTCAGGACCCTAGAACTTTTATTAACCTAAAAACAACAACAAAAAAATATCGTTCTCTAGCTTTCCATTTGCAAACATTAGCATAATCATTAGAAGCAGAAAGAAACAATCAAACATATGTAAGTGCATTTTGGACAAATTGTGACACCAAAGAGTCATCACTGTAATTCTCCCTTTCTTTGCGCTTCTAAGGCCTTAAAAACCTCTTATTTGGTTGCCTCGATTTGCGTGTGCAGTCCAGGTGCGAAGCCGTAAAATGTTTATGTGGTAATATTTGAATTATGCATTAAAAACAATAATTTTGATAATAATATTGCTATAGCAGACTTTGATAAATATTTTGGGTAAACGGACCGGGAACCATGATGTGATGGTCCCGGAGGGTCTGCAGGGAGATTTAGGACCCGGCCGTATTCCTGAAATCAAAATCTAAGGTCCCAGGCCCGAGTACGGAACTTTTCCGTGAAACTGTTTTCTGAAAATGCTTAAGGAAAAAATGAAAATGAAAATTGATCAAAAGTAATGGTATCGGGCTCGTATTTTGGTTCCGACACCCATTCTGAGTCGTAAATGAGCGCTAAGCTCTATCTGTAAATTTTGGTTTAAAACAGACGTCATTTAACGTATTTCAAACAAAAAAAAAGAAAATTTGAAAGTTTTGAACTTTGAAATGAAAATCATGAGTTTTGGATGTTGATTCTTTGATTTTGATGTTATTTTGGCGATTTGATCGCTTGAGCAAGTTCGTATGATGTTTTTGAGTCAGTGTACATGTTTGGTTTGGAGCCCCGAGGGCTCGGGTTATTTTCGGATAGGTGTCGGAGTGTTTTTGGCTTAAGAAATGCAGCAAAAATTGATGTCTGATGTGCCTAGTGATTTCCTTCTATGCGATCGCATAAGTAGTGTTGCCATCGCATAGAGCAAAGTCTATATGTCCTTGAATCCTTTTATGCAATCACATTAGGTTTCCTGCGATCGCATAGCTTACCAGTCCCCTTCTACGCGGTCGCATAGCCTTTCATGCGATCGCATTGAGAAAATTGCCTAGCCCCTCTTCTCCTTCTATGCGAACGCAGCTTGCCTTCGGCGATCGCGTTGACCAGTCTCCCTTACTCTATGCAATCACATCCTAAGCTCCACGATCGCATAGAGCATTTTCATTCAGTGATTTTAAAAGCCTAAAAATAGAACAGTGACAGGATTTTCACACACTTCACTCACGAACCTTTCTTCTTCACCCTCCATTGAAGAGCCTCAAGCTTCCCTTCATCCATAACTCTTTGGGTAAATATTCTTAACATCGTTTTCTCACTATTTCATCATCTAATCACTAAAATCCTAGCCTAAAAACATGAAATCATGGTAGAAAGTAGGGCCTTTGGGTAGAGTTAGGTTTTTGAGAATTTTGAGCGATTCAACCTCAATTTGGGGTCGAATCTTAAAACAAATCATATATTTGAACTCGTGGGGTTATGGTTAATCATAATTTGGTCCGAGCCTCGAGTTTGGACCATGTGCCGGTGTCGGATTTTGGTATTTTTGGAAGAAAGTTAGGAAATGTGTTTCTAAACTAGGAAATTGTATCCTTATGCTATTATTGATAATATTGAATCGATCTATGTTAGACATCATTGGTTCGGGGTCGAATTCTAGAGGAACGGCGGTTGTTGAGCTTTGAGTTGCTATTTTCGAACTCGAGGTAAGTGTTTGTTCTAACTTTGGCTTGAGGGAATAGAATTAGGACAATATTTGCTATGTGCTATGTGGAGTCGGTGTATAGAGACGATTACCTATGCGCCCGAGTCTAGCATTACCGTGAGTCGTAATTGCTTCCAAATTCGAAAGAGGTGAAACAATTGAGTTAGTTACTTGTTAAATGAATTATGAAGTGATAACTGATAAGCAAATGAGTTAAAGAAGGAAGTGTGGAATTTTTTTCTCTTGCCGGGACTTGTTGAATTGTTTTACCTTGTCGGGACTTGTTGTTGAAATGTTTTCCCTTGCCGGGACTTGTTGTTGAAATGTTCTCCCCTTGCCGGGATGATTAATTATGTTGTTTATACCCTCACCCTATTATTTGTGATTATTGTTTGATTGAGGATGAGCGATAAAGCATGATGGGTGATGCCGTGTAACCATTGATTTACTTATTATTATTGCCTGGGTGAGGAAGAGTGATAAAGCACGATGGGTGATGCCGTGCAACCACTTTATGTTATTGATTGGGTGAGGAAGAGTGATAAAGCACGATGGGTGATGTTGTGTAATCATTGATTTACTTATTACTATTTCCTGGTTGAGGAAGAGTGTGGGTGATGCCGTGTAACCACTTTATGTTATTTATTGGGTGAGGAAGAGTGATAAAGTATGATGGGTAATGCCATACACTTTAATTGATTATCTTGGCAAGGATGAGAGTAAAAGCACGATGGGTGGTGTCGTTTTCTTTTATTGATGTTAATTATACATTTTACATTTCTTTGTTTGTTGATTATATAATTGAACTATTATACCCCCAGCATGTCCCCTCCCCATTATCTGTTTAAATTTTATTATTTTTTTCGTTATTGCACATATATCTGCACAGGGTAATCGTGGTAGGTCCGATTTAATCACTACCTCGTCGGGGTTAGGGCGGGTACTTACCAGCACATGGGGTCGATTGTACTGATACTACTTTTTTGTGCACAAGTCAGGATACAGCTTACTAACCGCAGCAGTAGTTAGGGAGCGAGCCTTCAGTCCTGAGACTCCGAGGTAGTTCACTGGCGTTCGCGGGCCCTGAGTCTCCTCTATCTCTTCCAGTTTGTTTTTATTGTATCAAAACAGACTTGTTATGTGTTTCTTCGAGACTGTTGTTTTTAGTACTCTTTTAGTAGTCCGTGAGTAGTGACACCAGATACTGGGTAGAGACATGTTACTAATTTCCCCACTTTATTATTTCGATTGTTGCTAAAAGTATCCCGCGTTGTTTTAATTAATTATTTCAGTATTTATATTGTTTTAGATTAAAGTTCTTGCGAAAAATGTTTAAAAAGAGTTGGCTTGCCTAGCTTCGACATTAGGCGCCATCACGACTCCCGATGGTGGGAAAATCTGGGTCGTGACACAAATCATACACTTAGTCTAGATATACACCTAATCTAACATAAGCTCTCTCTGGAATCGATCCCGACTCAAGTTGGGTAATTATAATTGTATCGACTGCTACACAAAAATCCCAATTAATGTTGTGAATTTGGGCTACATCACAATACACCCGCGTAAATAAACTTGTGCAAATAACAATATACGTACAACATAACTACAATAAAGGCTAAACATATATTGTTAGGAGAGGACATGCGAAAGGGCGTACAAGATACGAAAAGTATAATAGGGAATGATATCAAGAAACAGTCAAAAATCCCTTCACCGGCAAAATGAATTAACATAATGAACAAAATTACACGGCATCACCCTTCGTGCTTTTACTTTCAACCTCACTATGAAACAATAATAAAATCACGGCATAACCTTTTTGCTTTTACTCTCACTTTCATCATAAATCAGTAGATATGGCACAACATCACCCTTCGTGCATTAATTCTCAAAATATGGCACATCATCACCCTTCGTGCATTAACTCTCGCAATATGGTACGACATTACTATTCGTGCATTAACTGCTCGTGCATTAACTCTCAAATGTGGCACTGCATCACCCTTCATGCATTAATACTCAAATACGGCGCGGCATCACCTTGATGCATCAATACTCCCCCTTACCATATAAGAATGAACATATAACAACAGGGAGATAGAATGAACAAGAATAACCCTTACGTCAATAGTGGTTCCACAATACGAACTTAAACTTTAGAAACAATACTCAATTCTCACAAGTAGTCCACAAACACAGAAAGAACGATCAATTTAATAATTAACTAGTATAAGCATGGATATCATGATCAAAGAAAGCATTAGATTACAAGAAACAAGTCCCACCCGCAAGTTTTAGTCCAACAATAACGCATAAGTACTCGTCACCGCACATATATTATACCGAACATTTACATAAGAAAATAGATAAACAAGTCATAATCCCTCAAGTCAAAGTTAACCACGGCACTTACCTCGATCCAAAAATCAACTCAAAGCTCAACCATAACTCTACCTTTCAAATAAGCCTCCGAACCACCAAAATCTAACAAATTATCATAAAAATGATTCAAAATAAAACTTAGGAACTACCCACGATTGAAAAATATCAATTTAGGTCATTATTAAAAAATCCAACAAAAGTCAACTCTCGGGCTCGCTTGGTTCAAACCCGAAATTTGAACTAAAACTCGATTACCCATTCACCCGCAAGTCTGGTTATGCAATTTATTTTGAAATCTGGCCTCAATTTAAGGTCTAAATTGTAATTTTATAAAAATCTCTATTTCTACCCAAACCCCCAATTTCCACCATGAAATTACTAGATTTTAAATTGAAATCATATGAAATGTAAACAAAGATTGAAAGAAAATAGGTTAGAATCACTTACCAAGGAGTTGGGAAAGAAGGGCTCTTAGGAAAATTGCCTCTAGGGTTTCTAAGTTTGAAAATTTGAAAGAATGAGAGAAATCTCGTCTAACTCAACTTTCACCCAACTACAGATATCACAATTGCGAACATCCCAATTACAAGAAAGAGGTCTCAATTGTGAACTCCTCTCGGAATCCTAATGGTCGCAATTGCGATAAAATGGTCGCAAATGCGAATTGTGATGCCCTTGCAAATGCGGACCTTCTTCGCAAATGCGAAGATCCTTAAAAGAGTGTTGAGTCGCAATTGCGACTCTGCCTTCCAAAAGTGGAATTGTCAACTTCGCAATTAGGAACTTTACCTTGCAAATGTGAGGACCCCCAGCCATGCCTCAGGCTCGCAAATGCGAATGATTCTTTGCAAATGCGAGACCTACAACAAACACCAGAAACTAAATGCGTCAACTATGAGTCTAAGTCTAATTTCACTCTGTAGCTTATCCGAAACTCATCCGAGCTCTTGGGGCTCTAATTCAAACATGCACACAAGTCCAAATACATCATACGAACTTCCTCGCGCGATCAAATTGCTAAAATAGTACCGAGAATTATGATTCAAATACCAAATCAAATAAAAAATTTTAAGAAAACTTTAAAATTGTTAATTCAACAATCCAACGTCCAAATCACGACAAACTAATTCTGTTGCTCACCAAATTGGGCAGGCAAGTCATAAATATGGTATCTGACCTATACCGAGTTCCGAAATAAAAATATAAACCTGATATCAATAAAGTCAAATATTAATCAAACTTTTAGATTCATTAAGCCTTCAAATATCAATTTTTTAACCGATACGAAAACTAGAGCTAGGAACCTCCGAATTCAACTTCGAGCATACGTCCAAGTTCAAATCACGATATGGGCCCATTGGGACTGTCAAAATACGGATCCAGGTTTGATTGCTCAAAACATTGACTGAAGTCAACTCAAATAAATTTTTACAGCAAAAATTTATATTTTATTAATTTTTAACATAAAATCCTACAGAAAAAATATTTGAACTGCGCATGCAAATTGAGAAAAACTAAAATGAGGTATTTGAGGCTTCATAGCACATAATTAGATTTTAAAAATTCTAAATGAATTATCGGGTCATCACAATAAAACTGACGATACCTCTCTGAATGCTACGAAATACATTTCTAACAAATGTTTTAGTACGATAAAAACTTTTAAACCGTCAAATATTGGATTGAGACAGGTCCAAATAATACGACGTGGATAGTAACTTGAAATTTGAGGTGTAGAGTCATGATTATTGTATAATTCAAGCTAATAGAATACAGTCTAACATGTAGCAATTAAATTCTTGACGTATATTTTTGGACCTTTATTAGTCTCTTAACATGTATTTTAGACTTCAAAAGAATTTGAACAGGACCTTTACACGAACAGATTATACATATAACATATGAATTATATGTAATCCGTCATTTTTTCTATTTTGAATGGTGAGGCGAGCAACTATATATTTTGGTCAATTATTCACTTTAAAATATTAAAACTCTCAAACCTCAAAAGAGAAGTGGGCCTCACAAAGCAACGCCATCTTACGATAAATTCATTTGATAATATTTCTAAATCCACAACTGTAGAAATGCTAGTGTGGTCCAAAGCAAGAAACTTTAGTTTTAATCTAATTATTCTGTTCCTTTCACCAGAAATTAGAAATCTCAAATAATTTTCAGTAGAAATATGTAAATCTTTTACTGTTCTATTTATATATATTCACCTTTTTTTTTCTTCTTCTGTTCAACTAGTAAAAAAGCTGTTTCAGAAATCTGCAGACTGGCCTTCGTGTTTAGCATTACGAAAGAGACCAATAAAGTCAAATATGAAGGCCATTATTCTAAGCACATCATGTGTCATTTGTTCATTTATCCGAGGGACCATCAGAGAGCTCAGTTTTCAGTATATGAATTTTGTGATTTGAGTTCTAGAATTATTGATTATTAAGTTCGAAATCTATTACTTGTACTTTTTTAAATCAATGTCACCCCCATAACATTTAACACTACATTAGCTCTGTCTGTTTTATGATTCGTTACAAATGTTATTTTAGTTATGACCATTTTACACGAGTTTGGTAAAATCTAACACTAGTGACAAATAAATAAACACTGTACATATTTGTAGTAAAAAACTAAATTTATATTTAAAATGACGTGGCATGACACGTGGACTGGCTAATGGTCAAAACATGATGATCAGTTAAGAGGCAACGAGTGACAACAGATACGGGGAGGAGACATCTAAATAGGAATGGTAAGCAATTCGAATAATACAAGCTTCGTACCTATTTAAGACATTTAAAGCCAGGAAATCAAAATGCATTAAAGATATGGATCTGATGACTAAAAGGAGTCCAAACCCAGTATTAAATACTCAATACGTTAGAGAATTGATATTAAATAGGAATGATTATGTAACGTTTCATTTAATGTCTTTTATTGCTCATAATTGTCTAATTAAGACTAAGGCATTACACCTTTTCCTAGAATCAACTATAAAAGGAGAAGGTCTCAGCATTTGTAAGGACAGAATATCATCGATATTACACTGAAATACAAACTTATTTACTGCTTTATTGTTATTAAAAGTCTATTACTTTTTTCGTCTCCTGATTATCAGTAACCTAAATTTCTATTTATCTTTAGCTTTGACCAAAAAATCATATTTTTGGGTAAACAAATTGGTTCTGTTACCGGAAATCTGATAATCTTTTCTTTTAAACTACGTTCTACCGTTGTTATCAACATGTCAAACAACAACAACAACAATAACAGTGAAAACACCTTGGAAAACCATGAAAATCAAATCCAGCAAAATCAAGGAGATCTACCAAACATTGACGTGGTTCCCTCCCCTCCCCCCCCCCCCCCCCCAAACTCACCACGTCAATCTCGTGAAGGCACTCCTGCTCCTGAATCTCGTGCTGATCAACAAGAGCCATCTGAACATTTTGAAGGAGGTGTAAATGAAGCTTTACAAAAATTAATTGATGCACAGGTCAGCAAAGCTCTTCGGACTCTAGTTAGTCGATTGCCTGCTGCACCACCCACACCAACGCCCAATAATAATACATTGGAGAATCCTCATTCTGGTCTTATTAATTCTGAAAATGGAGGAACCACCAGTGAACCACAGGAAAGGGGAACCGGGTAATTCAAATAATTCCGATTTGCAAAATTTAGTACTAACCTTGCAGAAACATATTAAGGAACAAAATGAGCGTATTGAGAAAATCCCTAGAGTTCCGCCTGTAATAAATGGAGTATACATGGACAAATACTCACAACAACCTTGGACGCCAAGTGTTGCTCCCCTTCCAATTCTGAAAAAGTTCAAAATGCCTGACATCCCAAAATACGATGGTACAACAGATCCACGTGACTACATTTACAATAGGCATGAAAGGCAACGACTTGACCAAACAAGAAATTGAATCAGTACTGGTCAAAAAATTTGGAGAAACACTCACATTACAAGAAAAATCGCCTTTAGGGACGAAAATAATAGTCCCAAAAAGTCCGAATCTGGTCCTTCAATATCATTAGCGACCAAAAAAAACTAGTCGTCACTGGTCGCTAGAGGCTTTGCCGCTAAAGATTAGTAACGCCGAGATTTAATGACCGGTCCTTAAAAACCTTCAAGGACCGGTGTGATTCTGGTCGTTAATATAGTTTCAAGGACCACATTTCTGGTCCCTAAAGAATGATAAAAAGGAACATTGGTTGCTGCATCTGGTACCTATTGATTTGCAACGACCGGATTTTACAGGTCCTAATATGACTTTAAGGACGAAAAGTTTTGGTCCTTACAGATCCTATGAAATGTGGTCCCCCAACAAATTTATTTTATTGTCATGCTTTTCCGAAATATTATTTCATTCATAATAATGTATACGACGAATGCATATAGACAAACTTATCAATAATGTCTTCATATATATAGTTCTAACAATTCCAAAAGAAAGGATTAACATTCCATTTGTATTGTATTATTTACACACCCCACGGGAAGAAAATAAATTAATATCAATTGCAAATAAAATGAATTGTTGTCTATAGTTCTGGGCAAATGATAATTAGCTTGTCAACTTGAAGTCTCCAAAATCTGCATCTTCACTTGTAAACCGAAGACTCAAGACCTGTGAGAAGTATGAAATGAATTCACTTAAAAAACTAGAATAATAAATAAGAAACATTGGGTAACCAATTGCGAGACCTACATTATTTCATAAACAATGAATGATGAAAGGTAACCAACCCCCACTTCCAACCGAGAGGTTGTGAGTTCGAGTCTCCCCAAGAGCAAAAGGTGGGAAGTTCTTGGAGGGAAGGATACTGGGGGTCTATTTGGAAACAGCCTCTCTACCCTAGGGTAGGGGTAAGGCTGCGTACACACTACCCTCCCCAGACACCACTAAATGGTATTATATTGGGTTGTACCTTTTTACATTATTTCATAAACAAATTGCAATATAACAATGTTTTGGTCATATAAGAAACTTGCATGATGAAAGAAAATACAAATTATCCATGTCAGCAACTAAAACAGTATAACAGACACTCAAAAAATGAATTTGTTTCATCAATGACAAGGAGAACTACATCTCATTATGTACAAATAGGTTCCATAGGCTTAGAAGGAGACAAACAGATAATTATTTTTTCATTATCATAATCATATTTTGGGTTCTTCTATAAATAAGAAACTGTGAGGGGTTCATGTTCCTATCAGTTCAATGTAGCAAATTTTCATATTACTTAACACCAGGGGTGGAGTTAGTGTGGTAGCTACGGGTTCGGTCAAGCGCAGTAGCTTTTATTTAAACATTGTATATTTATTGAAAAAATTATTAAATATATAAAAATATTTAATTACGAACCCATTAACTAAAAATAGCCAGGGGAGAATAAAACATTTTCTCACCTAACAAGCAAAACGAAAGAAATAGAAGAAAACCCCATTCCAGTTGAATCAGAAAAAGCAAATTGAGATATAAAGATCTCGTTTTTATCAAATTTCAGTTCAGTTCAATTCAATTCAATTATAAATGGCAATGTCAGGTGTATCACTGAAGTGTGGCGATTGTGGAACTCTCTTCAAATCTGTAGAAGAAGCACAAGAACACGCCAAAGTTACTTCTCATGCGAACTTCAGTGAGTCCACTGAAGCTATTCTTAATCTCGTCTGCGCCGCTTGTGGCAAACCTTGACGCTCCAAAACGGAGAGTGATTTGTACACAAAGAGAACTGGGCACACAGAGTTTACGGACAAGACAACAGAGGCAGTGAAGCCAACCAGCTTGGAGGCGCCAAAGGCAAAGGCTGATGATGATGAAGACATGGCAGAGGGTGGTGATGACTGTGGTACTGAAATGGTTGTTCCTGAAGTTGACCAAAATTTTCTATCAGAACTCTGAGACAATGGGGTTTCCCAAAGCTAGGGCTATCCGTGCACTTCACTTTTCTGGCAATGCCAGCTTGGAGGCTGCTGTAAATTGGGTTGTAGAGCATGAAAGTTACCCGGACATAGATGAAACACCACTGGTACCTGCCAGTGCCAAGAAACCTGAGGCTCCAAAGCCTTCTCTTACTTCAGAGGAAATAAAGAAGAAGCAAGAGGAGTTGAGGGAGCGTGCTCATAAAAAGAAAGAAGAGGAAAAGAGACAAAGGGAAAGAGAGAGAAAAGGAAAGAATTAGAATTGGTAAGGAACTCCTGGAAGCTAAACGGATGGAAGAAGAAAATGAAAGAAAACGTATAATAGCATTGCGCAAGGCCGAAAAAGCTAACTTATGCAAAGAATGTCGCAACAAATCCCAATGAGGAGAAATATCGCAAAATTAGACTTAGCAATGCTGCTTTTCAGGATAGAATCGGCAAGGTGCAAGGAGGCATTGAGTTTCTTGAGCACTGCGGATTCGGAAAAAATTGAAGGGGGTGAATTCTTGTATCTGCCAAGAGAAAAGGTTGACATGGAAGTGCTTAATACTGCTCGAACTGAGTTGAACAATGCAATTAAAGATCCCTTCTTTGGAGTCCTCTAATCTTATAATGCATTAGTTCAGGCAAATAGTGAAAAATGCTTTGTCCAACTCTTCCTCCCTTTCTTTATTCAAGGTACCTTAGTTATATAAACAGAAACTGTAAAAACTACTATGAGGTTGATAGATGGATGTTCCTTTTTGAACTATTTTTTTATTTATCTATAAGCTGAAATTTGGGAAAAATCACACAAAGACTTAAACAAACTAATCACATGCAGAAGACATAGTGCTCATACCTCCAAAATGGATTAATTCAGTTCAAACAAAGAAAAGGTTCAGTAGTCGAGTGAACAGTAAAACTATTTTTCCAAAACAGAGGGTCGTGCCATCTATCATGAACAAACTCGACTGATGGTTCAAAGCACTGGACGGGATTGAAGAAACTTAGCTTAGATCTCACAATGACAATCAGACAGAGGACTAACACGGCTAAACAACTAGATATGCTGTCAACAATGAAGTAAAATATCCAAGCAACATTATCATTTCTATGCTAAAACAAATTCAACTAAACTGGTAATTGACACATGCAGAAAGAATAACACCAAATATAGAACAAAGAAAGAATCAGAGAGGAAACTGAAACTAACTTCGATTAATAACACCTCAACAGCTACAATGATTCACAAAAAAATATTATAAGCATGAATAACAAATATATGAATAAAGAAATTGAAAAAAAATATTAAGGTAAAATGAAATATCAATTGTTTAATGTCGTCCTTTCATAATTACACTCATTGGCAAGGAGTAGTATGACTTAGAGACTTGATAAAGCGCCCATAAAGCGAGGAGAAGCGTTCAACGTATTTTGAGCCTCGCTTCAGGGCATAAGCGCGCCTTTGACAATATTGTTAACAAGTAAAAGAAACATAATTTTTACAAGAATCATGAAAGAAATTTCTGGACTTGCTGTCAATCTCTCTCAAGTTTCAGCTCAAATTGTGCCAACTTCAAATGGCATTATTTCCAGCTATCTAACTTACATGGAAATAGAAGGGAAAAGAATCAAGAAAAGGAACTTATCTGCTGGCAAGTCCGCAGGGCCTGAGAGGGACACACTCATCCCACCAGTTTTGGTTTTTGTTACTCCATTATCACTAGACATACACGATCCTGTCAGAGAGAATTTCAAATCGACCCTGCAAAAAGCTTGAATCATAAGTTAGATTACTAGGCATTATCTAAGTAAGAAAGTTTACCCATAACTATTTCATTGGACTGGTTCGACGCGGGATAAAGGAACAATACTTCACTATACAAACTATAGAAATTAGACAGCATGTCTCACCAAAAATGACTGAACTCTATATTTTACATGTCAATGGCAGACATCAATACAATAATGTTCAAACTAAAAGGAAAAAGATACAGAAGTGGCAGAGTGCCTTGGCACAATAACAAATTTAATCCATATCGACCTGCATGTCAAAGCTTCAAAACAGACTAATGATAATGCGGCTCAAGGCTGTATGCTTCGAAGAATTTGCATAAAAGCAAACATCTAGAGTATTTCACTTCCCTTTTAAAGACGAGGAGGAGATCAAGCAGAATACAAATATCACTCGCTGCACCTGTAAATGAAATGAAATAAAACCCACAGAATTAATAGAAAAATCTAGCAAGTCTAAAATAGTAAGTTGAACAAAGGAACACTAACTGATGATTGGAACACTTCATCTCTTAAGAAAGTCGTAAAGATAATCAAATCTTGCATTCAAGAAATGAAATTGTCAGCGCTCATATACAAGCACAGCTGAAGCAGATAAAGAGAATATGATTATTTGAAGAAAAACTAACAAATTTCAAGCTAATACTCCTAGAATTACCTTGGACCACCATAAAACAATTCCTTCTCATCTCACCGCGGAGGCTGAAGTGAATAACCCATGAGCTCTTCTACTCAAAATGGCTCAGAGAGATGGCCTCATCATTAAAATAGCTTGTTGAATCATCAATGCCAACTCAATCGCACCGATCCAACTTAAGTTGGTGGTGGAAAATATTACCCAAAATAACTCAGCGAAATTGAATAATTTGTAGAATAGTCGTGAACAGATTGATGTTGAAATCGTCACTTTGAACAATGAAATCAAGAATAGATTTTGATGAAACACCAGAACTAGTTGTCCTCTCTACCCTTTCGGGTAAGCTAAGGGTCGTCTAATATTAACTCCCCAGACCCCACCTGGTGAAAATATACTAGGTAGTTATTGTTGTTGTTGTTGAGAGAAAGTTGAGAGATAGAGAGCGAACCCTAATACCTAAATGACGACTTGGGGAATATTTTTAAGTGTTTCAATTTTTTAAATTTTATTTCTAGTTTTCTATCGCTTTATAATTATAAAAATATTAAAAGTTTAGAAGTAAGTTTAGGCGGCACCTCAAATCTCATACTCCCACTCTATTCTGCATATTAGGGACGAGAATTATATAATTATAGGGACGAGATTAAGTCTCGTCGTTATTTTTCTAGAATTAGGTATCATAAATAAAACTAGTCTCTATAAGTATACTTTTAGCGACCAGATTTCAATTTCGTCACTAGATTTTGGTCGCTAATGAGCCTTTTTTTTATAGTTTCACCAAGGGTGCATTAACCTGGTATTCTCTTTTACCTGAAAATTCTATAAATTCTTTTGCTAAGCTTGCAGATTCTTTTATTAAAGCACACTCGGGAGCTCAAAAGGTTGAGAAAAGAATGAAAGATATTTTCAAAATCAAACAAAGGGATTCAGAGTTGCTCAGGGATTTTGTTGATAGATTCCAGCGTGAAAGAATGACTCTACCCTATGTACCTGACAACTGGGCTGCAATAGCTTTTGCAAGTAGTTTAAATGACAAAAGTTCTGAAGTTACGAGAAGACTCAAAGAAAGCCTTCAAGAATTCCCTGCAACCACGTGGAATGATGTTTACAATAGGTACAGTACAAAGCTGCGAATTGAAGAAGAAACCGAAAAAAGATCAGGTAAAAACAGGTACGATCCATATATGGGACCTGCAGGAAAAGACTCAAGGTCAAAACAAGATAACCAACAATTTGATAAAAAAATCGAGGAACAGGGAATCTGGTTCTTCATCAAGGTTTAGAAATGATCGGAACAGACAAGGGTCACGAGATGATGACAGAAGTTTAAAGGCAAAATTCAGTGGATATAACTTTAATGTCATTATCTCCGAGCTCATGGTTGTTTTAAGGAGCATGGGAGATAAGGTACGATGGTCAAAAGAGATGTGGTCAAATCCAAATAGACTCAATCCTGACCATTGGTGCGAATTTCACAATGATCACGGGCACAAAACTTCAGAATGTAGATTCTTACAAAGTGAAGTGGATCATCTATTGAAGCAAGGGTACCTCACCGAGTTATTTAGTGAAAAAGGTAAACAAGCCTATATGAAAAATAGGCAAGAGCCACCAAAGCCCACTTTACCCAATAGAACAATGAATGTGATAAGTGGGGAGAAGATATTCATGGCATAACCTATACAGCTTCCAACAAGGTTTCTAAAGTAACAATTACACACGGTATACGGGTACGGCAGGTTTTAGAAAACGAAAGTATTTCATTTGATGATGCAGATAGCGAAGGAGTAATAACCACACATAATGACGCACTGGTAATATCTTTACTTGTACATGATATTAATGTAAAACGAGTTCTGATTGATCCAGGAAGTTCTGTAAATATTATACTACTAACGGTATTACGTGAAATGCAAGCTGAAGACAAAATGATACCCAAGGCCCATACTTTGTTCGGGTTCGACAATTCAAGTGTGGTAACAAAAGGAGAGGTAGTTCTAACAACTTTTTGCTGCAGATGTTGTTAAAGAAACTAAATTTCAGGTAGTTGATATGGAAATGGCTTACAATATGATCATGGGAAGGCCTTGGATCCATGATATGGATACTCTTCCATCAACTCTACATCAAGTTATTAAATTTCCATCACCATGGGGGATTTGTCAAATTTGGGGGATCAGCAAACAGTCAGGAGTATCAACGTTGTAACAGATTGAGCACCGTAAATAAAAAAAATAGCAATTACAGGAAACAGTTAAAGGTGTCAGCAATCAAACCTCAACTGAGCAAGAAAAAACAAATTTAGACTCGAGACCTGATACAATTCAAGAACCTGAAGAGAATGAAAATATTAAAACAACAATCGAAGAACTCGAGGCTGTGATATTATTTGAGCAGTGGCATGAACGGAAAGTTTATGTTGGAGCTAATTTAGACTCAAACATGCGAGGTAAGTTAATTGAATTTCTAAAATCTAACGTGAAATGTTTTGCTTGGTCCCATGCTGACATGACAAGGATACCACCGGATGTGATGACTCACAAACTAAACGAACACCCATCCTTTACACCAGTAAAGCAAAAGAAAAAAAAAGCAAGGGGCTTTCCAAAATCAGGTGATTCAAGATGAGGTCCAAAAGCTATTAAAAATTGGGTTAATCCGCGAGGTAAAATACCCTAATTGGTTAGCTAACACAGTTGTTGTACCTAAGAAAAATGATAAGTGGCGGGTTTGTGTAGATTATACAGATCTTAATAAAGCTTGTCCAAAAGATTCTTTTCTTTTACTGCATATAGATCAATTAATTGATGCAACTGCAGGACATGAACTTTTATGTTTTTTAGATGCATATTAAGGGTACAACCAGATTAAAATGGACCCTAGTGATGAAGAAAAAACTTCTTTCATCACAGATAGGGGGACTTACTAAGTAAAGTAGTGCCCTTTGGTCTCAAAAATTCTAGGGCAACCTGTCAAAGGTTGGTCACCAAAATATTCCAAGAACATTTAGGAAAAAACAGTGGAGGTATATATAGACGATATGCTCGTTAAAACCCGGCTTTCTCATGATCATATTTCTCATCTATTTATTACATTTGAAATTTTATGAAATTTTAATGTGAAACTGAATCTAGAAAAATATGCATTTGGAGTTGCATCAGGTAAGGTTTTTGGGTTTTCTCGTTTCTAACCGTGGTATTGAGGTAAATCCTTCTCAGATCAAAGCGATAGAAAAAATCCATAATATCCTTACTAATAAAAAGGAAGTTCAAATATTAACGGGAAGAATTGCAGCCTTGGGGAGATTTATTTCCAAATTTTTAGAAAAATATTTTAAATTTTTTCCCGCACTCAAAAAGCAAGATCATTTTGAATGGAATGAAGATTATCAACAAGCCCTTAGAAATTTGAAAGCTCACTTATCTAATCCACCGTTATTGGAAAAACCAAGGGTAGGAGAAAAGCTTCTCATCTATCTGGCTGTATCTGAAGTTGCGGTAAGTGCTGTTTTAGTCCGTGAGGACCAAGGTAAACAATCTCTTATTTATTATGTAAGCAAGTCTTTACTAGATGCTGAAACACGATACCCAAAACTAGAAAAGTTAGCATTGGCTTTGATCATGGCATCTAGGAAATTAAGACCTTATTTTCAATGTCATCCCATTGCTGTAGTTACTGCTTTTCCATTACGAATCATTTTACATAAACATGAACTGTCAGGGAGATTAGCAAAATGGGCTATAGAACTAAGTGAATACGAAATCATTTATCAACCTAGGACCGCTATAAAATCTTAACTACTAGCTGATTTCGTAGCTGATTTTAGCTAGGGGATGCATTTAGAAGCAGAAAAAGAATTACAAGTTTTTAATGGTGCAAACCCGGTAACTTGGATCCTATTCATTGATGGTTCATCTAATGTATAATGTGCGATCCTGGGGATAGTTCTCATACCACATACGGGTGAAACTATTAGACAGGCTATAAAATGTTATTCTATAACTAACAATGAAGCAGGGTACGAGGCTGTAGTTGCAGGTTTAGAATTGGTATGAGAACTCGGCATAACACAGATTACAATCAAGAGCGATTCTCAACTCGTAGTCAATCAAATGCTGGGGACTTATATAGCCAGGAAAACTCGAATGCAAGAATATCTCGAAAAGATACGGGAACTAATAAAGCAATTCCAAACTTGGAAGGTAATACAAATCCCAAAAGATGAGAATGTAGAAGTAGATGCTTTAGCTAATCTCGCATCTGCAACTGACGTAGCAAACGACGCAAATGATTCAATCATACATTTATTTCATTCCGTTCTCGAACCTGATAAGAATGAGGTAAATTTTAATCATTTAACATGGGATTGGAGAAATGAAATTATTGCTTTTTTATAGCACGGAATCGTGCCTAATGACAAAGGAAAGGCTCACGCACTTCGCAAAAGGCTACTCGTTATTGTTTATATCAAGGAAATGTTTATCGAAAGATATTCGGTGGACCACTAGCAAGGTGTCTCGGACCTTCTCAAACAGAATATGTGATGAGGGAAGTATATGAAGAAAATTGTGAAAATTACGCAGGGGGACGATCACCGGTAAAAACGTTTATTCGAGTAGGGTATTATTGGCCTAAGATGGAAGAGGAGGCAAACAGTGTCGTGTCCAAATGTGATAAATGTCAAAGATGCGTCAATAATATGCATAGACCAGCTGAGTTATTACACTCTATTATAGCCTCGTGGCCCTTTATTAAATGGGGAATGGATATCGTAGGTCCACTACCACAAGAAAAAGGTCAGGTAAAGTTTTTACTTGTTCTTACAAATTATTTCACCAAGTGGGTAGAAACATGAGCATTTAAACATGTACGAGAGAAGGAAGTTAAAGACTTCATATGACGAAATATAATATGCCGTTTTGGATCACCAAAGGAAATCGTGTCTGATAATGGACCGCAATTCATAGGAGCTCAAATCACAAAATTTCTTCAAAGTTGGAAGATTAAAAGGATAACGTCTATGCCATACTATCCAGTGGGTAATGGACAAGCGGAATCCACAAACAAAGTCATTATCAACAACTTGAAGAAGAGGTTACAGGATTCAAAAGGTAATTTGCCTGAGATATTACCTTGAGTATTATGGGCTTATCAGACAACGAGAAAAACAAGCACTGAAGAAACACCATTTTTAACGGTTTATGGTGCGGAGGCCTTAATACCGGTTGAAATAAGAAAACCGAGCTTATGGTACGTTCAAGCAACAGAGGAATCTAATGATGAAGAAATGCGGGTCAATCTTGATTTGCCCGAAGGAAGAAGAGAAGTTGCATTAATAAGAATGGCAGCGCAAAAGCGAGTAATTGAACGATATTACAATAGGAAAAAGCACGCCTCGGATTTTTTAAAATTGGGGACTTCGTGCTTAAAAAGGTATTCCAATCTGCAAAGGCTGCTAATTCAGGAAAGCTAAGTCCAACGTGGGAAGGACCATACAGAGTTCGTGTTATTGCGGGAAAAGGATCATACGAATTGGAGATAATGGATGGCAAAGTTTTACCCTGACATTGGAATGTTGTCCACTTAAAGAGATATTACTTCTGAAAAAATACCCACGGTCAGGTATCGCCATGTTAAAATATTTTCTTTTGAATTATTAAAGTTTTACTAATGATTTTAGATGCTAGAAACAAAATCCTAACTCGTGCCAAATAATGAGTCACGACCTGCACGGCAAAATGGAATATTCTAAAATTCCTAGCCTAGAGTTACAACTAATCTAATAGAAATACACACGAGTTAGGCAGTCTTCATCTATAATCGCACCTTCGAGTCCCGTATGTTTTTTTGTTTCAGGAAAAGGATCAAACTGAAAGAAACAAATAAGTGCTCGAGACTTCATACTTCACCGTTCAAACACTTGGGGGACTATATATTATACACAGATACATGCATAAAAACATATACGAATATCAGACAAAAGTCAATCGAGTTTGAGCAAGATTTAAAAGAAACTCTAGCATATATTGAAAATGACGTGGCATGACACGTGGACTGGTCAAATGGTCAAAACACGATGATCAGTTAAGAGGCACGAGTGACAACAGATAAGGGGAGGAGAAAGCTAAATAGGCACGAGAAGCAATTCGAATAATACAAGCTTCGTACCTATTTGAGTCATTTAAAGCCAGGAAATCAGAAGGCATTAAAGATATGGATCTGATGACTAAAAGGAGTCCAAATTCAGTATTAAATACCCAATACGTTAGAGAATTGGTATTAAATGGGAATAATTATGTAACGTTTCATTTAATGTCTTTTATTGCTCATAGTTGTCTCATTAGGACCAAGGCATTACACCTTTTCTTAGACTCAACTATAAAAGGAGAATGTCTCAGCATTTGTAAGGACAGAATATCATCGATATTACACTGAATACAAATTTATTTACTGCTTTATTGTTATTAAAATTTATTATTCTCTTTGTCTCTTGATTATCAGTAACCCAAATTTTTATTTATCTTTAACTTTGACTAAAGAATCATATTTTTAGTTAAACAATAGCGTAACTTTCTTTCAAGTTATATTGTCATAAGAGATCATTTCCTTGAGACGCTATATATAAGGTTAACCATTTCAATCTGTTTTATGGTTTATTCCAGTACATAGTATTTAAATTAGACTTTGAAATTCTTAGAGGACCTAGATCCTACAACGAAAATGAAATTAAAGAAAATAATCTACAATTACCATTTCTTCACAATAGGAAAGGACATTGGAAAAATTATAACCAAGAAAAAAACCTGACTATTACTAGTTTATACAAGTTACAGTCAGCTAAGGATACAGCAGGAACTAATTATTTGTGCACCATTTTTCCCCATTAAAATTACGAGCCGTTTGGATTGGCTTAAAAAGAGTGGCTTTTAAGCACAAGTGCTCAAAAGCAGCTTTTAAGTGATGAAGTTTATTTTATAAATAAATAGTTAAATATTTGGATAAAAATGCTGAAGCTTAAAAAAGTTGTTAAAGTGTTTGGCAAACAAGTGGTGGTAATCACTTTTTCTTATTAAAAAGACAAAAATATAAAAACTTTGGTATTATAAAAATGACGATGAAGAGGAAAGAAGAGGGTAATTTTGGTATTATAAAAATTTATAAGGGCAAGAGAGTAATTTTATTGGTCAAACTAAAATGTCAAAATAAAAAAAATTGGGGTTATCCAACTTGTTACTTTTGACCTTTTAAGCACTTTTTAAGTTTTTATAAGCAACTTTTTTTGTTGTCAAACACTCCAAGAAATAAAAAAAATACTTAAAAGCTGATTTGACCGACTTTTAGGCCCATCCAAATACCCTCTAAGATACACAGTCAAGAGATTTGAGTAGTAAACTTGAATTTCTGGAGACCTGTCTTGATACCAACTGTCTTCAAATCATGTTGAACTTGTGCTCGAAAATCGGCGTAGGTAAAGGGCTTGTACTTTGTGCTATGAATGATAGCATCTTCATTAGGGAATACAAAATAACCTACTGATATTCTCTCTTTGTGTTTGTTCACCTTCACTCTATGCTTCACGCTTATATATTTGTCATCACTCATTGCCTGTAATAATATTTAATACATTAACACACTTAGGTTGCCTATAAAATAATCAGTAAACTATAGTTTAATCAGGGTCAGATTCAAGATTTGAATTTTTTGAATTCCTACAATGATCTCGAGTTAAGTATGCAATACTACCTGGTCCCGGCAACCTTAAAGCTGGATCCGCCCCTGAGTTCCATCATGTAATTTTGTAATATAGTTGCGACAGTAATTGTTAAGATGACTGGTAAAAAGTGCGCACTCCAATTTTCTATCTAGAACTAGCTAGGTAAGCAAGTTATAATATGTGTTATCAACGAGAAAATGTAATACTATATGGCCACTAGTGTTTGTTTGTGGTCCTTAAGGTTAAAATTGGGACTAGTTGATGACTTAAACGTTTGTCCAATAGATTGTGTATAATAATTTAAAAATATGACTAGATACTATATGCTAAAAAGCACTATATAAGTTAAAATGTCAGCCCACTCATTTGTACTATAACGATGGAAAGATTAATTAATGTTATCATAATTGGTAAAACTCTCTTTCCCAAAAAGTATAAGGAATATATTATGTATATAAATTAAAATGTCAGTATATTAAATTGAACGACGATGATGAAAAGATTGACGAGATCATGGCTGGTAATACTAGATCTCCGATTCTCACTTCTTTATATTTTTCCAGAATATTTTATGATAAAACAAGGACAGCGACCATTCGCGAGTTAAAATTAGAAAAAAATGATAAAATGCATGGAAAAAGTAACAACCAAGAGATGGGGTAAGATCCATTCACTTTTAAGTAGAGGTTTAGGGTTTGAGCATGTCTTTAATGAACTTTATCTGGTGCAAATTTGAATTAATCGAGGTGGCGATGTGGATGTCAAATACCAAATAACCCTAAAATAGAAAAACTGAACGAAGTACCTGCAACATGTCACCAATATTGACTATTAGTGTATTGGGAAGAGGATTGACGTCAAGCCATTGATGATCTTTGCTGTAAACTTGAAGGCCTCCAACTTCATCTTGGTGAATAATGGAGAGGACTGAGCTATCTGTGTGCACGTCAATCCCCCACGCTCCTTCTGGCTCGTGGCAACGAGGGTAACGATACACCCTCAGTAAACCAGTGGCTACTGAGAGATGAGATTGAGTCTGTAATGGTCCCAGCTTCAGGTCTGATGCCAAAACCTTGAATATTGACGTAGCTAGCCTACCCTGATGTTTCCCATATTCTTCTAGCAAGCATCTATTATCACCCAAAATATGTAAGAAATAATTTTAAGCAGTACCGGAATTAGAATTTCCAATAAGAATGTATGAAGAAAAGTCAAAAGAATTCAACAAATAGTATATATATATATATATATATATATATATATATATATATACTTATATACATTGTGTAATTTTCAACGAAAGGAGTGTCAACCTTGAACAAGGGTGGCTACGCGACTGGTTTGAATTTCTGTATACTTATATGTATTAAAACAAATTATACTTTGAGGTTTATGGAATTAAAATGACTTATAATTGCATGTAACTCTTTATATCAAGTCAAATGTGATAATTTGAAAATTATAATAATAACATGCTATATAGTTAGTTATGTTTTATTGACAGCGCTAAAATTCTTTTTGTGTAAATTAAGCTCCGTAAAGAATATGAAAATGAAAAGAGAATGAGCTGACTAGTAGAAAAAATTACTGTCTGTATTATTTTATATCAAATTTGATTAATATGAAGTTTAAGAAACAAAAAAGAATGTTGTATAAAATGAAATGAAGGTAATATCAATATGAGAGAAGTATCAAGAAACATTTTTGATAAGAAGAAACAATGCTAGCGTTTGGTAATAGGTTCTAAATTTATTTTGAAAAATCTAATTTGGGTAAAGTTTTATTTGAAAATGAAAATATGTTTGGACATAAGTTTTTAAAATATATTTCCTAACTTTATTTTAAAAAAATATTTCTATAATTTTCAAGTTTTAAAATTTTGGCTCAAAATCAAAAATGATTTTGGGATTTAAAATTTTGCCAGAATATAAATAAAATTATCAAATATAAATTTTGAATTTCTTGCCAAAGAGGGGCAAAAGGTATCAATAATTGTAAGAGAAAAATCACGAAAAGTTGTTGACTGATTTTGGGCTTTGTAAAATCACTATAGTACAAGATCATTTTGATAAGACTGACATCAATTACTTCGTACACGGTCCTAGGTTGTCGAATTCATTTTGGAAACAGTAATTATTTTTGCGTAGATGTTCAACTTTAATTGGCTAGCAGTAAATACGTGACAACATTGCGTTCAGGAAAATAAAGACGAGGGAATCAAAGCAGACAAATCCTGTGTTTATTGTTAATTAAAAGCAAAGAGTACGAGACAAAGGAATCGAGAAAATCCAGAGAAATTTTACGTTTATTGTTAGTAATAGTTTTAATAATTAAATATCATGAAAAGCAGAGAACCAGAGGAGAGAAAAGGTTAGGTTTGTACTAAAAAATAAAGTAGACAATCTTATTGGTTATTTTGATCCGTTGAAGAAAATAAAGACGAACAGGAAAATAAGCATCTACTATTGACATCGTACACTTCATTTTATTTGAAATACTTTTTTCCTTTAATTTTATATTCTATTATCTTAGATCAAAATATTAAAAATTAAATGAAAGGGAGAGAACGTTACATTTCAGGCTCATTTATGGCGTTACTTATGAAGAAAGCGTCACATTTCAGACTCCGCGAAGAAAAAGATAAAATGGGCATGAGCATGAATTTTGGTTGCATTCAGTTGTCGTTATCTCTGTCTTTTCCTCTAGTCGAAAATGGACGGTAACTGTGACTAAATGAAGAGTAGTTATTCGCATTGCAGGTACAATTATTTGACTCGTGAAAATGAAAATATGGGAAAGACATCAATACTAGGGTGTGTTTGGTACGTAGGAAAATGTTTTCCTAGAAAATTTATTAATCTCCGACCTACTCCTTTGAGTTTTGGTCTCAGACAAAAAGAGGACAGACTAAAAATGGAAGTATTTATAACACATGCTGATAGGGTACGCACTAATTACACATAATTATTTTTCCATATTTTTAGATTACTAATTTCAATTGATATGAACTGTTACCTGTTGCAATTTTTTTACATAAACTGGTCTATTCAATGGCGGCTGAACTTTTCTACAAGTCACATTTATATTTGAAAGACCCAAAAATAACGAGGAAAACTATGAAGCAAACACGTAAAGAAGAAGAACCTGAAAGATTCGAGCAATAAATCCTGATAATGAAGATGTGATAATTGAGATAAAGAAACATTGAATCCTTCCATCCATTGAAGGGTCTGCTGATTATTTGGTTTTTGTGGTATAGCAGATCCAGAAGGAGTTAGAGCAGGGGTACCCCAAAAGTAGGATATAGGGCTACTTGAGAAGAAGGCTTTTTTAGTTTCATAGGGGAGAGAGAAGAGCTTTTTAGCATGTTCTTCAATTTGGTTCAATAGAGTAATTGGAATAGCATGGTTCACCAAACCAAACAATCCCCAATTTCTGCACGCTTCCCTCATACAGCTTGTTGTGCATTCTAAGTCAATCACAGGGATATTAGCAGCCTCCTCTGATAGTGTCTCTGCTTTATCTCTCTCCAAACTTGGGATGTTTGCTGGGCGAAACAATGGAGGGTACGATTCAAAGTTTGATTCGGACATCATGTTTCTTTAATCAACTAACCTCTCTTTCTTACCTTAAAATAGTATAGGAGGATACGTTCTAACATGGGAAATGGTGAATTTTTTACGTCGTTTGTGTTTATCAGTGGCATCAATTGCCAAGCCAGAAAAAGATATTTTACTTTATACGTACAATAATTTTTTGGCGAAGATGCTTAGGCCAATATAGTTTTGCCCCCAAGTGACATGCATACATATTTAGTGACGAATCCATAATATTGTATAAGTGGGTTTAATCTTAGAAGTACATATTTTTAGTCATAAAATAATAGTTGTCAATTAGATTCAAATTAATAAAATATTTATACAAAATTTATGCAGCTTTAATCGTAATTTATAACATATGTACAATACTATTTTCGATGAAACGAGTTCAGTTAAAACCCGCTTGCACAATACGCGCACATCCTTTTGTACGCATTGCCATCAGACACACACACACACACACATATATATATATATATATATATATAGAAAATTCTTCTTTATGTAGATGTATAAACAATTTTTAATAAAAAAATACTCTCATAAAATAAAATAGGCTAAAACTGCTTAAAATAGGCTAAAATTCTAAATATGAAAACTAGAGGTCAAGCCTTGCAATTATCTTGGAATGTATTAATAAAATAATATTGCAATACAAAATTCTGCGTATGTCATTAGCACTTATGGCACCATGAAAATATTGAAGATAGAACCATATGATTAGAATTTCATAAGGCCGTTGGTTGAAATAAGATCATTTTTAGTATCCTTTCGGTAATACAAAGGTTAGATCCACTTTACGGTGCTTTGTTGACATTCTCATACTTAACAGTTAATTACCACTCTCTAGTCTGAAGTTCCTGATTCAACTCCCTATGAGAGTAAACTCAAAATCATACAGCTATATTCTGTTTAGTGAAAGAGATGATTTTATTAGGGTTTTATGGTAATTATTAGTTAGAAAATGAGTTAAGAAATTGATTCCGGGAAGGGGGCTTATTACACGTTGATATAGTCCCTGTAATAAGCTTGATGTCCTACTGAGGACTGACTATAATGATACAAAAGATACCAATAAGTTAAGAGTTGTGATGAGATGTATATAATTTCTTCCATACTATGAAGTCTCGAAAATGAATCTTGAGAACAAAACGGTTATGCGGATTTCAATTAATCGACACTAAAACGGATACAAATTACGAGATGAGAAATGATGTCTTGATATAATTTCATATACTTTGATATTATTTACCTTTTTGCTTGTTGTTTGGATGATAATTTGTGCGATCATTGTTGATCACGTCCAATTGTAATTCTAAAAAGAATAAGCGATCGTTATAAATATAATCCAGTACCTAAAAGTTCAAAGTCGATTCCCACAGAGAATTAAGGCTTAGCTACACTTGTTTAATATCATTAAGAAATACAAGTCCAAAAAATTTCCTAATTATAAAAGATTATAATATTTATTTTTATCTAATTAAATAACAAATACTAGAAAGCACTAACAAGGATAAGGATAGGAGACAAGACTAAAAAGGTCTAGAGTTATAATTTTTTCAATTGTCGGAATCCTTCTCGCTTGTCTTCTATACTTTCGCTTAAGTATTCTCTATCGATCGTGAGTACTTTGATTGTCGTAATTTTCTCTCGAGCAACTACCACAATTTATTATGTGTATTCTCTCGAACTACACTACCTGGTACCAATTCACCACTCCATACAATCGCACCAAGGTTTTGTTATCTCTAATCCCGCCTTTAAACCCTCCGTATTGATCTCTCACATATGTTAGGAGTGATGTTGTTCAACAACTACCTAAATATATACTCTCTCGAGAAGCAGTACGCACTAAAAAGGTATAGTCAATTGATGGTCATTCAATCAACAACAAAGAAACACACAGTTGAACAAGTAGAGAAATCCAACGGCTCAATTATATAAAAACATAACAAGAATTCATCCTCCAAAAGGTTCCATCAAAACCCTAGACAACAAATTAGCTATTCATAATAGTATGCAAAAATACAATACTAAAAGACATAATCAATAATAGAAATAGGAAGAAGGAAGTGGGAATCTTGTAGAAAATTTCTTTACCTTGCTCCTAATGTGATCTTGCCTCCTTAGGTCGAATCATCGGTCTCCTTAGCTTTCTTAGGTCTAAATTATATCAAAAGTATGTCAAAGGTCTTCGAAATATCATGTTTCCATGTATATATACCAAGTAGGGTTGAGATCAAATAATTACACTTTCTCCTAGGCGAAAAGAACACATTTTTGGGACAGGACGTGCGCGGCCGCGCTCAGACCGCACATATCCACTTTGATTCTGCCTGACGAGCGCGACCTGAGCGCGTCCGTGCATGTGATGCACACTTTTAACCCTTTGTTGTTGGGAATGTGGAAAAATGTAAAACATGAAAGTTGTAGCCCTTTGAATTAGCTTTCCAACCATGGAGTTTGGAGCGAAAAGTTATATGTATTTTACTAGACAGCGCATAATATACCTACTCGATTCTTTGTTCATTCTAACTATCATCCGTTTATCCTCGAACATGATCCTGGCTTAATTCATTGGGCTTTTACTCATACTTCAAAGATTCAAATCACTTGAATTCATTCCACAATATCTACATAGCTTGGAATCACTCATACAACGCATAAAATACACTATTAATGTAAAATACTAGCGATTAAAGCTCAAACTCAATTAAAGTGCAGTAAATTAGAGTGTAATAAGAGACTAAAATACGTAATTATATCATATCATCAATTGCGTTTAATAGAGCTTATTTCATGTATAGGAATGCTTGGACATGAATAGAAAAAAAATTGCATGAAGTAGTATTTTTGAGCTACAAAATGAAGCAATAAAAGGAGACATGCAACGCAGCGAAAATTCAGTGCTATAGATAGAGCCTTGCATGGTAACAATAGAGCCATAGACAGTGCCTTGCACTGAAAAAACAGTTCTACAGACAGTGCCTTGCACCGAAACGACAGTGCTACAGGCAGTACAAGGCGCCATTAATGCCATCCAAAAAACAAAATTAATTCCTCATTAGTATTGGATATGTAAATTCGACATTTACCAAAAGTTAGTTTTTGAAAGGTTAGACGTCATTAGAGAAACAAGATGCTACAGAATACTTTGGAATCACGAGTCACTCGAGTTTCTCTCTCCGCTTTCCTTTTATTTGTAGCTTAATGCACCTAGATATTACTATAATTATTTACACAGTTATGAGTAGCTAAATCCGTCATTTAGAATTAATGGAATCAATAGTTGGATGAAGTCATAATTGTATTTTGATATAATTGAGTCGCTATTATTTTTTAATTGTCAACTATATATTTCTTGTGATTAATTGAAGGGTCGTTGATTAATCGTGTCTAGTTATATTGTGTTGCTTGAGAAAGAATATGTGATTAGATTGTTGTTGAACAACGTCATTTTCGAGTAAGTTAAGAGATTAATTACTTGAATTTAAAAGCGGGATTAGAGATAACGAAGCTTTGGCGCAATATTTATGAGTTGTATGAATTGTAAACTAGTAGTTCGAGAGAATACTTATAGTAAACTATCGTAATTGATCGAGAGATAATTGGGGTAAATAAGAGCTCATCATCTTTAAAAAGTTATGGCGAGATTATAACTTACGTGTCAGGAATTAATCCAACAATTGGGGAAATCATAAACCCTAGATTCTTTTATCCTTGAATTCAACTTCATTCTTCCTCATTGATAGTTTTTATTATCATTTTTCATTAGTTAAATAATTTTTGTTAATTCTTAAATCAAATTTTGAACTCTAAAAGTTGTCTGCAATGGCAGAGCCACGAATTATACAAAGGAGTGTCAAAATAAAAAAAATGCTATTATGGGAAATAGAACCTGCAACCTTCTATAATTTTTGACACCCCTTAACAATTGCACTAAGAGTTTGTCTTGTGTCAAGAATTGTCAACCCGTTGTAAATGTTCAATTTTTAAGAAAAATACCTAAAATACCTATTTACACAGTATTATTTTTGGCGAAGGGGTGTCGACAGCCCTCGGGCAAGGATGGCTCTGCCACTGGTTGTCTGAGCTTATTATTAGCGATACTAAAAAATCATAGCAAATATGTTAGTTTCTTATGAGATTTGACTCTGAATTTTTGAATCGAATTATTTTTATAGCAATTATTTAATTTTTTTATAAGACATAATTGAATGTGATAAAAAAAATACCGAAGATTTCTTCGATCACAAAAGAATACGTGTGAGGGAAGTTGGAGGTAAGCTATATTTTTGTGCGAGTGAATTAATAATTGAGACTTGTGACTTGTAATTATCAATCTACTTATTTCCTTTTTCCCAGGACTCTTTATTATGCTGCTGACACCAGAAATAATGAAGGATTCTGATACTAACACTGAGGTCGCCCAATATCTCCATGGCTTTCCCAACTATACATTGAACTTGTCAGGGAATCAGCTTTGTCGAAAAATTCTAACATCTTTCTCCATCTCTAAAGGCAAAATATCCTTGATTTTTCAAGTAATTGGGGCCTATATATCAGATCTGTGTCCATGCTTACAAAGTGGCATTGCTGTAAATAATTGCATTTGTCATTCGTTGTCCAAAGGGTGTCTCTCAGTGTCAATTAACATCACTTTCATGTTGTCAGGTGGATGTCAAAGTTGAAGTGGTAATCGGATTTGATACTCAAGTGCTAATTATATGTAAATATATTGTTTTAGTAAGAGATGGTGCATAAATACTTTATTAAATTTGTCCGGAACACACCTTAATTTTATGGGTGTCCTAACACCCTACTATTTTTGTTTGGGTTGAATTTAATACCCTATTGGATGATGACCTGGCATGAAAAGTGTAGCTAATTTCGTAGATGCGCATAAGGTAAAAAAAGAAGCTTTAAACTAATTTAATTGTCCATGTGTCACTTTCCTATTGAATAATCTAACTAATTAAACTTAATACTATTTTTTTTCTCTTTTCTTATTC
Source organism: Nicotiana benthamiana (assembly GCA_034376525.1). Taxonomy (NCBI): domain Eukaryota; kingdom Viridiplantae; phylum Streptophyta; class Magnoliopsida; order Solanales; family Solanaceae; genus Nicotiana; species Nicotiana benthamiana. Next base: position 27,411,940 of record CM067333.1, on the reverse strand, counting down.
ATTTTCTTTTCTTTTTCGTTCTCGAAATCCAAAGGATAAATCTTGGGAACACGATTCTTATGATGAAAGTAATGGGTATTAATGATCTTTTGTCATTTAATTCATGGACCCACCTTCCCCTCAGGCTCTCGTATTTGCCAGCACTCAATGAGGAGGGGTTCCTGCCGAAGTTGGGAAGAAAAATGGTGGAATTTCCATTAGATCCTCCTTTGTCCAAGATGCTTCTTTCTTTTTTGTTCTTTGATTTTGGGGTTCAGTTGGTACGAGAATTTTAACTTTTTATAGATCAGCTACCCCAAGCTCCGCCTACTCTGTCGCCACCGTCGCCACCATTACCGTCTGTGGTGGTGGTCTCCTTTTCTTCTTCTATTTTAACAGAATTATTTTTGGTATTGAAGGGATTAATCATTTGGAAATTTTAGTTCACAAATTAGAGTATTATATATACACAATTAATTCAACCATTTCTTATATCTCCTTTTGTGGCTATAACTTGGAAGGCCTTTTTGTGATTTTGATGAATGATTTGTGTTGTGAAAATACTTGGAACACATTCATTGATTTATTTCTTGTATTAGTTACCTGCTTATGTGATCGAACACATGTTTGTTTTATTTATATCTAGAAGCAGAGACATGTATTTTGGGGTGAGTTTTTGGTGCTATTTTTGCAGCTTTTCAAGGTGGTTTAGAGATGGTTCCATGGTGGTGTAGGTGGTGATGATGATGATGCGGAAAAAAGAGTTAAATAAAAACGAATTACATAAGGGAAAAAAATAAATCAGCTTTTGACACGTGGCGCGCGTGTACTACACATTCCACCACAAGACTGACTAAATATTACCAATGGGTATTAAATTCACCCCAAACAAGAATAATGGGGTGTTAGGACACCCGTAAAATTAAAGTGTGTAATAATTTTTTCGGACAAGTTTAATAGGATATTTATGCATTATATCTTTTAATAATATACCTGTATTAAATACCATGTGTATAGTGATGCCAAAACGAAATACAAAAAAAAAAAAGAGTACGTGACACATAATATAGATTTGTCATTTGTCCATATTTGAGCTAGTTTTCGAGTTGGCACCCTGATGAAACATTTGTAACTGGGTCCTTTTCATGCAGACGCTATAATAACAAGTGTATTATCCTATTTAACATTGGTTTTACAGTTTTCAAAAAGTATTTTAATTTTTATTATAAATATTATACAATCTGGTCTTGTAGTGTGTTCTTCTTCCTTCTTTGATTTAGGACTGAAAATCATACTAAACTCACTCGAGGTCTTCCCAAATTGTGCCAAATTTTAGATATAAACTCCTTCAAGTATTTCTAAGTATCCGCTACAACATCTAATTAAAATCTAATCTAATTTTGAAAATTCAATTCTGTAACTCAAAGTTTTGTTTAATGGAAGTTAGCTCTTCGTCAAGTTTTTTCGCTCCAAATTAATAGTTAAACACAAATATGACTTGGAAACAGTAGCAAACCAATGCGAATCCTTGATTTTTTTTCCTTAAATAGATTTGCAACTGTTAAAAGTCAAATCAGGATCTTGATTCAACAAGGCTTGATTACATTTGCAGTCATTGTCCCCTTGCCCAAATAGCTTAAATCTTAAAATCTTATTTTGAAAATATTGTAGCAGATATATGAGTCATCAGCTACAAAATATACAATTTACATATAATTTAGATACAAAATTGTTAGTGCATACAACTTACAAATATAATAATATTAGTGTATGTACTTTGTATATCTTTTGTATGTATTTTGCATGTCATCTATATGCTACTGTATATCCAGTGATATACTAGGCATATATGTCACGCCCCAAACCTAGGAAGACATGGCAGTCACCCGATTCCATACTTGGCCCGAGCATACCACTCTGTAACTATGAACTCTAGAGGGGTAACCCTCAATATTGGTTGCCGGGGCCTATCTGGAAGATGACAATTGTAAGAGAGAGAGAGAGAGTTGTATATTTTCAGTAATGAAATACACATGAGTCTTTACAAAGGGAGAATGTCCCCTTTATATACTAAGGGACCTTCCTCGAAATAATACAAAGAAAGTACAAGAGTTGGTGGCCTCGATATACGAGTGTCAGAGCATGATGTGACGTTGCAACAAGTCACGTCACTCGGACCGTTTGTTAACTGGGACCGGCCTTACCTAAGTCGACCGTGGTAAGGCTGCTTTCTTTAGTGAGGCCATATGCGGATAATATATAGGCGTAGGGAACCAAATTTGCCCAATACAGATAGTCCCTCCGTTTATTGGGGACACAGTCAAAAGGCGTCTCTAATGGACGAACATACGTGCTTGACGCCTACAGAAATTTGGTCGTTCCTGTTGATACCCCTGTGAAAGACGTGCTCACGCATGAAGAGGTCAAGCCGTTGACATGTTACCCCTTTTTGGAGTTTCTTTTTAAGGTGACGTCATCGATCACATGCGTGATCATTACTTCTGCTCCCGAGGCGGTTCAGGTTATGACGTGACGTTTGGGTTTCCTGCGCGATTTTTTAAATCATGCCCTTTCGATTTCCATGTACCTTTTCTTATAAATAGAGGGAGAGTTGGACTAGTTTCATCTTTCGAATCTTTTCAGAGAGTATTTTCCCAATCCTTTCTCTGTCTTTTTCTGGTGCTCGCTGTTCTTTCTTCTCTGAAATTCTCGTTTTCAGAAATTTAACTTGTTACCCGCAATACCTTTTTCTTATAACATTCACTATGGCTAAACGTCGACGTGACGATACCAGGACCAGGGACGTTGCTTCCACTAAGGCTTCGTCATCCTCGGATGGCGAGGGGCCGAGGAAGCTTTCGTCCTCTATCAACAGCCAATTTGCTCCCACGCGATATGAGCAAAAGGAGAGACTTTTTGAATAAGAAAAAAAACCTCCTTAGGAGCATAGTGAGATGATGTTGTCCCACTTGGCCTCTCTCAGGAAGTCGTACGATATTCTCGATTATGTTGACATGGTTGTGGTTTGGGGACTTCCATAATTTTCTTGCCCGTCTCACATATGTTTTGGCAGGTCGGGACGCCTCTAAGAAGGCGAAGAAGAAGAAGCAGCAGAAGAAGAAGGAGAAGGCCGTGACCGGTCCTTCTAGGATGATATCTGATCTTGAGGAGGATCTGGTCTTTGTCGGCACGTCTAGGGGCAGTACTTTGCCCCTCTGAAGGCAGGACGGTACATTAGAAGCGGCCCTAGAGATAGCATCTGAGGCCGTGATGGGGGTCGTACCTGAGGCGACGCCCATAGAGGTGCCGGTGGCTGTCCCTGAGATTTCCCCCGTAGGGATGTCTTCTGTCGTGCCGACCCCCTCTGAGCCCGCTCTGCATCCCGCGGAGGGGGAGAAGAGGAGACGTTTGAGAGGAGGCAGCGTCAGATTCTTATTGGCAAGGTTGTGGCCACCAGACGGGAAAGGCGAGGACATCCCGCCCTGAATCAAGGTCGGCTTTTATGGTAGAGGCTATTCGCTCAGGGAGGGCTGATCTTAGGAGGGAGGCCGCGATGAGGAGAAGTGAAGACATGGACGTGGCGGGCTCGAGGGCAACCACGGAGGTCGTAAACAGAGGAAGTGTGTCCTTAGATCGGGTGGAGATGATGGCCAGCCAATCTTCTCGTCGCACATTGATCCCAAGTCACTATAATTTGTTGGAGAACTGTGAGGAGGCGGCCTTCAGTGTGACACTTTTGTGCACTGGTGCCGAGCGTGCGACCCTGACGGAGCTTAGTGATAAAGTCTTGGCCCGAAGGGTGGCAGGTGTGGCCTTACAGGTATGCCTTTGCCTTGCTTGATGACCTTTCTTGTCGAGGAGTTATGATTTTCCCGTACTTGGTTTCTTTTCCAGACTCTTGTCTTAGAGGTGGAGAGAGATCGGCACCGTAAGGAGAATATGGCCAGATACAACAAGATGGCGCAGAAGTACAATAAGACGCGTGAGGCGCACCGGACCTTGGCTGATATGTACAAGCAGGACCCCAACTTTAGGGTGGTTCGTGAGGGCCTAGTGGAGTTCGAGGTGAAAATGAAGAAAATAGTGGTCGAGCTGGAAAAGATTGATGAACAGCTCATGGCCACTGTTGCTCGGGTCATGGAGATGGAGGTCCTTATCTGGGCCAAGGACGAGGAGCTGCAGCTTGGAAGTGTTGTGGCGGAGGAGGCGAAAGAATTGCGCACCCGGGTTACGGCTCTAACGGAGGAACTCAATGCAACGTAGTCCAAGGTTGAGGAGATTAAGCTAGCTCTTACACACGCCGATACGTCTCGTGAGCCACACAAGATGTGGGTGTATGCAGAGGCCAAGCTGGTCATGCTAGAGGAATTCCTGGCGGCTGGTCGTGCGTCCGAAGCGGAAGTTGAGAACCAGCGCCAATTGGTTAGAGTCTCTCGTGAGGCGGCTGGCTATGGTCCTGAATCACCGGCCCGGGAGGGGGGAAACTCTGATGACGTCAATCGCTTGGAATCCAGCTCTTGGATTTCTAGGGCGTACCCTCCGAAAATGAGGACGAGCCACCTGAGGGCCAGGCCGGGCTGGCCGTGTAAAAACTAGCCAGATGGTTTTGGCCAGATAAAATAGGCGGTCGTAGCCTTGTAAATACGATGGCCATAGCCATGTGAAGATAGAGGTCGTAGCCCAATGAAAATGATGGCAATAGCCATGTGAACTAAAGGTCGCAGCCTAATGGCTTAGCCATATAAAACGATGGCCATAACCATGTAAAGTAAAAGTCCGTAACCTAATGGCCTTAGCTATGTAAAGTTGAAGGCCGTAGCTGAATGGCCTTAGCATATAAAATGATGGCCATAGCCATGTAAAGTAAAAGGCCGTAGCCTAATGGCCTTATCCATATAAAACGATGGCCAGAACCATGTAAAGTTGAAGGAAGTAGCCGAGTGGCCTTAGCCATATAAAACGATGGCTATAGCCATGTAAAGTTAAAGGCCGTAGCCGAATGGCCTTAGCCATATAAAACGATGGCCATAGCCATGTAAAGTTAAAGGCCGTAGACGAATAGCCTTAGCTATATAAAACGATGCCCATAGCCATATAAAGTTAAAGGCCGTAGCCTAATGGCCTTAGCCATATAAAACAATGGCCATAGCCATGTAAATTAAAAGGTCGTAGCCGAATGGCCTTAGCCATATAAAATGATCGCCATATCCATGTAAATTTAAAGGCCGTAGCCGAATGGCCTTAGCCATATAAAACGATGGCCATAGCCATGTAAAGTTAAAGGTCGTAGCCGAATGACCTTAGCCATATAAAACGATGGCCATAGCCATGTAAAGTTAAAGGCCTTAGCCTAATGGACTTAGCCATATAAAACGATGGCCAAAGCCAAGTAAAGTTAAAGGCCGTAGCCGAATGGCCTTAGCCATATAAAACGATGTCCATAGCCATGTAAATAAAGGCTGTAGCCTAATCATTTGGAGATGGCCGTAGCCTTTTCATTTATTTGGAGATGGCCGTAGCCTTTTTATTCATTTGGAGATGGCCATATCCTTTTCATTCATTTGGAGATGGACGTAGCCTTTTCATTCATTTAGAGATGGCCGTAGCCTTTTCATTCATTTGGAGATGGCCGTAGCCTTTTCATTCATTTGGAGATGGCCGTAGCATTTTCATTCATTTGGAGATGGCCGTAGCCTTTCTATACACTTGGAGGTGGTCGTAGCCTTTATATACACTTGGAGGTGGCCGTAGCCTTTCTATACACTTGGAGGTGGCCGTAGCCTTTCTATACACTTGGAGATGGCCATAGCCTTTCTATATATCTGGAGATGACACTAATCCAGTCCCTGTATCATGTTTAGCTTGGAGAGTCATGGAGAGGTGGACATGATGCACTTGTGCTACAAACATCTCCAGGTGAGCCCTTTGCCGCCTCGTTAAAAACCTTCCCGAGAAAACCTAATTGGGACAAAACTCGGGTAAGGGAAAAAGAGTACGACTCAGGTGTCACCTTTTTAGAAGTGGAAACATTTGAGTTGAGCGACGTTCCAGTTGTTTTTGAATGTCTTTCCTTCCATTTTGATGTGCCATTTTTCGAAGAACTCGGTCGTTTTCTGACCGATGAATTGGCGCCCATTATCGCAGCTGATTTCATTGGGGATGCCAAAATGGCATATGATGTTCCTCCAAATGAAGGTGATGACTGCTTGCGTATTTGTGCGTACGCAGCTGCTTCTACCCACTTAGAGAAATAGTCAGTTAAAACAAGTAAAAATCGTACCTTTCCTCGTCCTGGGGGTAGCGGGCCGATTATATCCATCTCCCACTTGATGAATGGCCAGCGGGATGTGACAGAATGGAGGGGTTCTCCTGGCTGGTATATCATTGGGGCTATCTTTTGGTACTGCTCACATTGGCGGACATAGTCCGCTGCATCTTTTCATGGTGGGCCAATAGTAGCCGGCGCATATGATGCACCTAATGAGGGCGTGGTTGCTAGTGTGGGCGGCGCAATGGCCTTAGTGTACTTCTTCGAGTGCAGGTCTTGCTTGTTGCGGCCCTAAGCATTTGGCTAAGGGGCCACCGAACGTTCTTTTATAAAGGTCATCTTTGATCATGCAGTATCGGGCGGCTTGTACGCGGAGCTTTTTTGCCTCTTTTTTATCAGAGGGGAGTATCTCGCCCTGCAAGTAAGATATGAACTAGTTGCGCCAGTCACAAGTCAGGTTTAAGGAAATTACCTCGGTGTGTTCAATAGCTGAGTGGAGGAATGTGACCATACTTTCTTTGTTAATGCTTTTGGTGGCGGCAGCTGGCTTCGCCAGGCCGTCCGCTTCGATATTCCGTGCTTTGGGAATTTGTTCGAAGCGGCATTGGTCGAATGTAGCCTTCAGCCCATGGATTTCTGATTGGTACTTTTGTAACCTCTGTTCCTTGATTTGATAAGTCCCAGTGATTTGATTTACCACAAGGTTGGAGTCGCGATGGAGGAGAATTCGGCGAGCTCCATACTTGGTGGCTAGTTTCATGCCTGCAATAACAGCCTCGTACTCGGCCTCGTTGTTAGTCATTTCCGGGCATCGTATGGACTGGCAAATCATTTCGCCCATGGGGACTTCAAGAACGAGTCCTAGTCCCGATCCCGATCCCGATGCATTGGCGGTGCCATCCGTATAAAGGACCCATATGTCATTTTCGGAGGATGCGGGTTGTGCCTCGAGTTTCGCCTTTGGCAGGACTTCCGCGCTGAAGTCGGCGATAAACTCAGCTAAGACTTGCGACTTGATGGCAGTTCTCGGAAGGTACGTAATATCATGCTCGCTGAGCTCGACGGCCCATCTGGCGAGCCGCCCTGAGAGTTCGGGTTTGTGCATGACGCTCTTTAAAGGAAAGGTCGTCACCACCCGTATGGGATGGCACTGGAAATACGGTCGTAGCTTTCGTGAAGCTAGTACAAGTGCTAAGGCTAATCTCTCAAGGTGGGGATATCGGGTTTTGGCGTCCACTAAAGTTTTGCTGATATAATATATAGGAGATTGCGTACCTTTATTTTCGCGCACCAGGACGGCACTGGCTACAACCTCTGATACGGCCAAATATACCAGCAATGGTTCCCCGGGGTTGGCTTTTACTAGTAGGGGCAGTGATGATAAGTATGCTTTTAAGTTCCTCAGGGCTTCTATGCATTCTCCGTTCCATTGTAGTCCCTGGTCTTTTTCAGTACACCAAAGAACTTGTGGCATCTGTCGGAGGAGCGTGAGATGAACCGGGAGAGGCGGCTATTCGGCCCGTTAATTTCTGCAGCTACTTCTTACTGCTTAGCATTTCTGGGGTGGCCTCTATGGCTTTGATCTGGTTAGGGTTGACTTTGATGCCCCTTTGTGATACCAGAAACCCCAGGAACTTTCCCGACTCTGCTCCAAAAGCGCACTTCTCAGGGTTCCGTTTCATGCCGTACTTCCTTAGTATTTCGAAGGCTTCCTTCAGGTGGGTGAGATGGTCCTCCTTTTTCGATGATTTTGAACAACATGTCGCCGATGTAGACCTCCATTTTTTTGCCGAGTTGTTCTTTGAACATTATCGTTACTAGCCTCTGGTAAGTGTCCCCTGCGTTCTTGAGCCCGAAGGGCATTACTTTATAGGAATACGTCCCCTTATGGGTGATGAAAGTTGTCTTCTCCTGATCTTCTTCGGCCATCATGATTTGATTGTAGCCGAAATACACATCAAGGAATCTTAGCTACTCATAGACTACTATTGCGTGTATCAGCTGGTCGATGTGGGGTAGCAGAAAAGAGTATTTCGGGCACGATTTATTTAGATCAGTGAAATATACGCACATCCGCCACTTCCCGTTCTTCATTTTGACCATTACGATGTTGGCGACCCATTCCGGGTACTTGGATTCCCTGATGGAGCCATTAGCTAGCAGTTTGTCCACTTCTTCTCTCACTGCTTCGCTAATGGCGGCGTTGAATTTTTTTCTTATCTGCTACACGGGCAGGTGCAATGGGTCAACGTTGAGTTTGTGGGAGGTAATTTCTCGTGGAATTCCCAGCATATCTGCATGAGAAAAAGCGAACAGATCCACATGGTTAGATAAAAATTCACGGTACTGACCTAGGTTTGATAGGCCGTGGCCTATGTATGCTTTCTTTGCTGGGTCGCTGCTATTTAGCTGAACGGGATCAAGGTCTTCGACCGCAGCCTTGCTAGCCTCGACCTCATCAGGATCTTCGATGGCGTTCTCTGTCGAATGAACCTTAGTCCCCGATAGGGCTGATTGCTATGCTTCTGCACATGCTCCTTGGAGCTGCTTGGTATGTGTGTAATCCTGGGCTATCTTATAGCATTATTGGGCGGTGCGGGGCTCCCCCCGTATGCAGTGAACTCCCCATGGGGTTGGGAATTTGTTTACTTGGTAGAAGCTGGAGGGGACGGCTCTCATGGCATGTATCCACGGGCGTCCGATAATGGCATTGTATGTTGTTTCTTGGATCATCACGTGGAAGGTAGTTTCCATCGTGACTCCACCTGCAAGAATGGGTAGCGTCACCTCGCCTGAGGTTTTTTCCACTGCATTATTAAAACCTGTTGGTGTTACACAGCGTGGGATTATTTTATCCTCGAGTCCTATGAGTGCAAGGACTCTTTGATGAATGATACATGTGCCACTTCCATCGTCGACCATGATCCTTTAACATCAGTATCTACTATGCGTAAAGTAATAACTAAGGCATCATAATGAGGAAAACATAAACCGTCGGCATCAAACTTATCGAAGGTGATACTATCTTCGAAGTCATCATACCGTTCGTGGGCGATAGTTCGCTTTAGCTTGTAGGTGGTGGTGAATTTTACGTGATTGATTGCTGAATCATTGCAATCTCCAATCTTGTTGATGGTGCGTGTTGGTGAGGGCGGCCTTAGTGCGCCATGCTGTGGTTGCCCCCCTCGTGCGAAGTTGAGCTTTCCTTTGTCGCTGAGCAGCTCTTTCAAGAACACTTGGTTCAGCATTCGGACTACCTCCTGATGGAGACCTATGCAGTCCTCCATTCTGTGCCCCCGTTCTTGGTGGAACTCACACAGGGCGTTTGAATTTTTGGTGGCGGAGTTGGACTTCATCTTAGCTGGCCATTGTACTTTGTTGCCCCGCTTCTCTAGTGCGTACACTACCTCTGAAGGAGATACACAAAAGTTATGGCAGATAATGAAGGGGGCATACCTCTGTCATTCCTTATTGGAGCGATATGTCATTGCAAGGCGTCTGCATGCCTCGGCGGTGGCGGGTGCAAGAACCTGATGTATGGTTTGTGTCTTTCTTTGTTGAGGCGTGAGATTTGTTCCCGCCTTCCCTCGTTGTACCGGTCCCCTTGAATTTCCGGGTGCACCGTCGTCAATATTCGGGTTGGCCTGTTAAGGTTGTCATCATCCCCACATACCTAGGCGCAATAGGCGTTGTGTATTTCTTCCCAGATGGGGGGGGGGGATATTTCAGGAGACGACTTAGTAGCTTCTTGGCCGCCTTCGAACCATCTCTGCTGAGCCTCTTCTGAAAGGCCGCAACCTTCGAACCTTTGGTAGGCTCATTCCGACCTTGTTTAATCTGGCTAGAAACTCCCTGAGTATTTCTCCTAGGGTCTGACGCAGCAATAATGTCGTTGACCCGTGCTTCCGTCTTCCTCGCCCCTGCATGGGCGGTAGCAAATTTATCCGCCATCTCCTTAAAGGTTGAGATGCTTTTGGCCGGTAGCTGTGAGTACCACTTAGGGCCCCTCCTGTCAGTATCGCACTGAACTTCTTCAGAAGCACGGATGGTACATGTTCATTCGACAAGTCGTTGCCTTTGACGGCTGTGACATAATGGATCAGGTGGTCCTTGGGATAGGTGGTCCCGTCCTATACTTTCAAGTAGGGGGAATTTTTAAGGTTTTTGGGATGGGGTATGGCGCGGATCCTTCCGTGTAGGGTTGTTCAACGAACCTCCCCATGTCTCGCTTTGGCAGCAACTTAGGCGCGCCTGGGATCTTATCTACCCTTTCTTGGTGTTCCTTCATCTGGTCGTGAAGCGACCTGTTCTTATTTTCCATTTCCTCCATCTTTTTGAGGATGGATGTGAGTGTTCCGTCGTTAGCTTGGACATCGACGGGTATGTAGTTTGTTCTTGTGACCTCGAACTCATCCTCGGTTATAATATGATATGCTGCTGGGGTGCATCTATTATTTTGAGGTGGTTTCTTGGCTAGACTGCTCAGAGTGCTTGTCAGTCACTCTTCTAGTAATTTTTTTTTTATCTTCGGGGGTGTTTCCTTAGTGGTAGATGTTGAAGCTTCTCTTTCTCGTGGTACCACCAAGTCTTCTGATGGGGAGGGTATGGCTTCCACGCCTATCAAAGTACTGGGAGTTGTGTGTAAGGCATCTTCTTCGGCAGCCGCGTTGAGAGTGCCCATGAGGTCCGTTCTAACCTCCAAGATAGCCTTCATTCTCGCATTGTTCTCAGCCATTTTCGGTTGTGGAGAGAGGTTCTTCGAAGGATCTCTAGAAACAAACTACAACTTTGATTCTCGAAATCCCTACAGACGGCGCCAAATTGTTTGACTAAAAAATTATTCGAATACTTAAATAGCTTTAAAACAATCAAAAAATGATATGGGTTAATCGGAATCAAGGGTAATGTGATCTAGAGAATGTTAGATAATAGAAATTACTGAGTATAATGTAAAAATCGAGATATAAGAGCCGTATGATGTATAACAGGCGTTTTGCAAAATAGATAGATAGATAGAGAGAGAGAGAGAGTTGTATATTTTCAGTAATGAAATGAGTCTTTACAAAGGGAGAAGGTCCACTTATTTACTAAAGGACCTTACTCGATATAATACAAAGCAAGTACAAGAGTTGGTGGGCTCGATATACGAGTGTCAGAGCTTGATGTGACGTTGCAGCGAGTCACGTCACTCGCTCCGTTTGTTGACTGGGAGCGGCCTTACCTAAGTCGACAGTGATAAGGCTGCTTTCTTTAGTGAGGCTGTATGCGAATAATATATAGGCGTAGGGAACCAAATTTGCACAATACAACAATACTAATCAAGGTCGATGAGGCTATAATCATTTAAAAATAACATCTCATATGAGGGGTAAACTTACTCAAAAGCTAATATACATAATTGTGCATGCCGACGAGGCCATATGAACGTCTATAACTAGCAATGTGAAACTGAACATGTACACAGGGCTGACAAGGCCACAATACAGATATAAAAATATATAAAACTCCTCTACAAGACTCTAGAGATAACATAATTGTATCATGGTCAGGACAGGGCCTCGACCTACCCATCAGACTTGTATATATAAAATAGACTCAAAGGTCTAGACCTGGTAACTCCGGGAAAGTGAAGCTTACCAACCAAGCTAATGTTTGGCTCTATCTATTGGAAGGTCTATCCAGCTGTCTATCAGGGCCTGCAGGCATGAAATACAGCGTCCCCAATAGAAGAGACGCCAGTACCAAATCATTTACCGAGTATGTAAGGCAATAAAGTAACTGAGAGCTGAGACTAAATTGATAATATAATAATTGAAAGTAAGTGGGAGTCAACAATTATCTGAAGATATGCTTACCTATTGATACTGACTCAACTCTCTTAATATAGTAAGTAAAATAGTTGTCCGGTCTTATAAGGCTTGGTACATATAACTGCTCTGTCGTAGTAGACTCGCTCAGAGGCGATCGACATACTAGACTCGACATCTCAGCCATTCTAGGCTCACTCATAGGCGCTCGACCACAATAGGCTCAGTATATAACTTACCATCTAATCTGATATTGCCTAGTAGGGGCCTACCCGTCTATTATAGCTCGATGGTGGTAAAAATACTATAATACTTTCCAGTATGGGCATGTCAACTGATTATAGCTCGATAGTGGTGAAAATACTATAATACTATATATATATATAATACTATATATATATAATACTATATATATATATATATATATATATATATATATATATATATATATATATAAATATAAATATATATATATATATATATGTGTGTGTGTGTGTGTGTGTGTATGTGTAGACCCCCTGTTCTCTTGACTGGAAGAAGACAATATTCAACCAAATATAAAGTAATGAGACTAGGATAAAGTACATATATTCAGGAGTACAAACTTCTTTTTACGTCTCGTTATCAAACACATGTAGTTACAAGATCGTAGAGAAATTAGCAAGTCTTGGAGCATAAGTTTATACATATTCAAGGAATCAAAAGAAGCGTAATAAGTGCTTGACCCGATGGAAGAATTTTTAAATTGAAGCTTATGTTTGTGATTAATTATCATAAAATTCTGAGCGAGAGGAGTTTATAAAGACTAATTAGGGGTGGTGTTCTATATAATTGGTAAATGTAACTTTACTAGGTAATTTATCTCTAATAGTGGTAATTAGGTTTATAATTAGATAGGCAAAATTCCTTGTAATTGCTATGTATTCCGGGTTTAAATTGGGCTTGAGATACATTGTGGGTTCATAGAGCAACAATTAAAATTTGGTAAAAATGGCATGAGGCGTTTTATTTGGTCGCCCGCATTTGACTTATTCCTATATTTTTAAAATTATTTAATTTATACCCTAGTTTTTACAATTTAAGGCGCCCCTTTCTTCATATTACGTGTGCGCTCCTTTCTTCCTCCTTTCTTTTTTACTCTTCATTTTTTTTTCAATTTTTAGTATATTTTACTACTGATTTGCTCATAGTGATTGCCATTTTTGTTAAAAAAGCGTTTTAGAACTTTTTTCATCTATTTATAATTCATTGTCTGTATGTGTTATATTTGCGTTGAATTCAGATTGATCCAGGAATGAAATATAAAACAACAAGTTCATTGCGGCTTTATGGATGCAAGTTGAACTATTATGCTGAAGCTTTGAAACTTCAGCTAGTACGACTGTAGGATAAAAACTTCAGCTTATTTAGTGCTGAAGTTTTTATAAATGAACTAAATAACTTCAACATCATTAATGGATCTAGGAGAAAACTTCAGCTTATTCAATGCTGAAGTGTTTATAAATGAACTAAATAACTTCAGCATCTTCTGCAGAAATTTTTGAAAAAGCTTTATGACAAAACTAATGAATCCAAGGACAAAACTTCAGCTTATTTAGTGCTGATGTTTTTACAAATGAACTAAATAACTTCAACATCTTCTGTTGAAGTTTTTGAAAAAGCTTTACGACAAAACTATTGATTCCACGACAAAACTTCAGCTAAAACATGTTAAATTCAGGAAATAGAGGACAAATCTTCAGCTAGTAGAATACTTAAGTTTAGCAATTACAAACAACTTCAGGCCCGTCTACTAGAATGCTGAATGTTACGTGATTGTCTTTGCTACTTCAGGCCCGTATGCTTAAAATTTATGCGAAAAATGGGTACGCTCGTAATTTTTTTTTTGCAAAGCGGGTATAAGTTAAAACGAGACCCGCAAAACGAGAATAGATGCAAATCGTTATATGGGGTAATCACAAGCACATTGGTCATTATGGTAGCATTAAACAAGCACCATATCTATACAAAGGGCCACAACTGTCTACTACAAGACCTTTCTTCTCATAAATAACCTCTTCTTTGGCGTGTCATAAAATCGTGAAGCAAACTTGTTTATTCAGTATTAATAAGGGGAAAGAAGCAATGATCATGATTAAGGAAGCTATTCTAGTTTAGTAATTATTATTTAAATGATAAAATAATAGTTGTTTAATAAGGTTCCAAGGTTCATTTTGCAAAGCTTCGGAGTTTTGGACCTCTTGCTTGTGATGAAATATTTGACTTTATCGTGTTGCTGTCATTTTAACTTTGTTAATGGTGAGTGTTGGTTTTCCCGCGCACTCTGGCTTGGGGCTGTGACGTTAATTAATTAATTAATTTCTTGTTAAGTGGCGTTACATGTGCTAGTGCATTACTTGCACGGATGGCCGCTTTTGGCCGCTCTTTAATGCTATTCCATTAGTTTAGTGATTTAACTTTAAAAGTAATAGAATGAATTTTTCTTTACGGCCAATTTTAGAAATCATAATTTAAAGAATGGCCTCAAAATATATCATTTGTGCAAATGGTGAGTTCGGAACGATTTTGTTGTCTTTTTTTGACAAAAGGTACATAAATAGGTGTAAAAAAAGTTTTATATATATATATATATATATATATATATATATATATATATATATATATATATATATATATATATATATATATATATATATATCCACGCTATACTTTAACGGTAGCTTTTGCCGTTAAGGTTTAATGTGGTGTCATTTGGCGTTATACCTACTGACATTTATTGATACAGATATAACGTGTTGTATTTTCACGCTATATATAGTGCACAAATACAGCACGCTATACCCTGATTAAACAATGCCCTTCGTTTTTCTTCCCCGACCAGAAACGAGCCTCCCCCATTTTTTTTACTTTCAAGCCATTTTTGGTCCCCACCCCCTCCCCCAGAGTCTTCTGTAAAAAAGATGTGGGCCCAACCCGTCACATAAAACGTAAAGAACGTAGGTCCAATATCGTAGTAGAGCATCGTATTATTGTGATTTCACTCTTTTGATTTCAAATTTTCACACAAACACTATATCGAGGAATTTCGATTTATTTTATGTTGAAATTTATATAATAATGCATATTTATTAGTTGATTGAATTCGTTTCCATGTCGTTTTTGTATTTTATTTGCGAAACTAGTATGTGATATTCATCCGGACTTAGATATTAGTGTTCTAAAAAAATATAAAATTAAGAAATAATTTTTCAGTTAATATCAGGGTTTAGATATTACTGTTTCCATGCCGGTTTGTTTTTTATTTTTGCGAAATTAGTATGTTATACGTTATGCGATTAAAATATATTTGTTGTTTATATTTATTTTAGATTATTTATTTGCGTAGTAAATTGGAAAACCTTTTAGCGTAGTAAACCGTAAAATATTTTAGCATAAAATCCCTATAGTTGAAGTATTGCTTATATTGGTAGATGAAAATATATACTTTGTACAATTAAATAATTTAAAATTAAGAATTTAAATTCTTAGAACAAACACACACAAAATTATCACACATATTAAGGACAAGAGAAATCAAGTCAATATCCAAGTTGAAGTGATTCCTGTTGAATGTGTCCATTTCGCATGTATGGGTGGGAATATATTTACCCACCTTCCACAAACCTGTCTGCTTCTTGCTCGCACGCAACATCCAATGAGGACTTGACTCCCATATCGTCATCTCACGACACTCTTTTACGTTGTGCATTTTACAAGTCCTGCTTATGCGCGCTTTATCAGGAAAAAGCATGCCCTTTGCCAGCACCGCTGGTCTAGACTCATCCCACATTGCTGTCCGAATTTCATCAAAATCCCTTGTGAGAGCTTCCATATCCTGCATGCTTGGAAGTGATCAAGGTAAGGAATCTCCCTGAATGAAACAACACTTGGGACTCGTACACACTTCGTCTAGGGGTGGAGCATACTCTCTCGTCGAATCAGGTCCTTCCTTCTCATCCTCCTTATCACCATCCTTACGAGCAAAGGGTGTCTCATCTCCAGATTCATCAACATTGTTGTCGTAATCACTGTTCTCTTCCTCACTCTGAGCATCTGCTAGATCCCGATTTAATACGTCGTCTTTGGGCAATTGAGTGAGTATATGTGGTTCAACTTGCTCGTTTTCACGACACAATCAACAAAATAATAAGCTACTGAAATTAATAAATTCTTTCCATATAACTGTATCACTTCACTTACAAGTCGTAATGTGGTGAAATTCCTTGATGGACATTTTCATTTAGGTGATGACTACCGAATGGACCACCATGATCCAACACACCAAAATTATGCTTGGGTTCATAATTTATAAAATTCATATCTGTCGATACCCCCTGTTAAATGTATGAGCATTAATAAAAATTCAATACAACAAAAATGTAGAATCGTAACACAAAGAAAAATTAAAATTTACCACTCTTCTTGTGAATTAGAAAAAATAGGCGGAGATACGTGTAAATCAAGAAAAGATCTTTCACACAGAACCTGTCCGGCAAAACCTGTTGGAACCTATCCGACAACCTCATTGTTGGGAACGTCTTCGACCTTGACATACATATCCAACATTTTGATTACAAGAAATTTTCGGTATTCATCCGGAGTCCTCAGAAAATCCCTCAAAATTTCATCATTACAAATGTTTAACTCCGAGTAAAAAGCAGTCCCTTGCGGAGTGACGGAATATGAATATCTTTCGGTTACTTTAAGTATCACTCGGTATTTTCTCACACTTATTGTTTTGCATAACAAGGATATCAATTTATCGTACTCCATTGTAAGTGGTAATTTAACATGACCCCATAGGGATATACTATAACTCACTGAGTTATTCTCCATCACAACCTCAATATCATGAAACTCTTATTCTACGCTCTTCAGACATTACGAAAAAATGTTTGAGAATTTAACAAGAAGAAAAGATTGAATGAGAGTTAGAATTTTTTGTGAGTAATTTTCCTAAAATCCTAACTCTAACTCGTATATATATATATATATATATATATAGGAAATGTCCGAACTTAGTGGTTGATGCATTCACTTATTGGTGGGCCCATAAAAAGGGGTATAGCGTGCTATATTTATACACTATATATAACAGGAAAATACAGCACGCTATACCTGTGTCAGTAAATGTCAATAGATACAACGCCAAATGACACCATGCTATATCTTAGCAGCAAAAGTTCTTGTTAGGGTATAGCGTGATATCACTTGATGTTATATATATAAATGTAACTACACCTATTTGTGTATCTTTTGTCAAAAAAGACAACAAAAAGGTTCCAGACTATGCAAATGGCCCGATTTGAGTTGCAGAGACTCAGTTGCCGCAGCTAAGTGAAACAAGCCCGACAATGCCCTCCTCTCTAGAATCCTAGAGGCCCAGGCCCTCCATCATGTCATGTGGTTCAATTCAACTCTTTCCTTGGAGGTGTCGGGTCGGTATATCCAATTATTCCAACTTTTATGCCCCACCTGTGTTATAAGACCACCCTATTGAGTTTATTTTTCCATCAGAAAACATAAGATGTTAATCACTCGGTATGCCAAATTTATTGATATGCTGATCCAATTTCGCATTGTGTAAGATCTATAAAAGGGAAGCATTTAATAGGGATTTCTTTGTTCATATGATTTTAATACGAGACATCTTATTTATAATTAGAAAAATCATATCCATTCCATCATATGCCCTTTTGGTGATAAAGCTGACATATTAATAACAAATTAACTTATTAAGAGAAACTAACAGTATATCATCGATGGATACCCAAAGTGGTATATATTAGACCCGTCAACCGGGCCGGGTTGACCGGGACCGGCCCGAACCAGACCGGTACAACCCGGGATCGGACTGGACCGGTAGGGGAAGCCGGGCTGGACTGAATTCAAAGGGGGTAGGGGGTTGATCCGTTAAAATTTTTTTTATTCGGAACCGGACCGGTATGGTAAACAGTACCGTGAACCGGTACAGCCCGGACCGGACCGGCCCGGTTCAACGGTAACATTTTATTTATTTATTTATTTTTTAAAGTTTTGAATTGATGGGGCCCACATGTCCATTGGCAACGGCTACAGATCCGTTGGTAGTCCTGTAGCTTCTGGTAGTAATAGTAATGACCAAATAACACATGTTTCTGAATCATCGCCTAATTTGCAAGATGTAGAAATTAATTATGAACAATTACAAGAAGATTATGGAATAGAAGATAATGAAATTGGAATAGAAGATGAGATACCACCTACACCTAGTTGTGGAAATGTTGGTAGTATTGGAGTTGGAGTTGCTAGTGCTACAAGGGGTAGAAGACCAACAGTGGCTCCAACTTCTACTCGTAAAAAAAGAAGTCCGGTTTGGAAATTTTTTGAAATAATAGAAGGTACTGATAGAGTTAAGTGCAAACTTTGTAATGAAACTTTTAAACATTTGACCGGAGGTAATTTAGGGGGGACTGAGACACTTACTAGACATATGTCGGGTATCCATCCTATAGAATGGGGAGTTAATGGGGATGGAAGTCAAACAACTATTAACCCTACTACTGGAGGTCTATTAAAATATGATAAAATGAGGGATCAGGAGGAACTAGCAAAAATGATTACTTTGGGTTGTTTACCTTTTTCTTTTGCTTCTTCATCGTATCTTATTACGTATATTCAAAGGATTTACAATCCTTTATTTAAAGGTATCCCTAGAAGTACTTGTAGAGCAGATATCTTTAGACTTCATGGACAATATCAAACATACATACGTTATTTGTTTAGTCACCTTCCTTCTAGAGTATGTCTAACTTCTGATATTAGTCATGCTGTTAATGGAAATGATTATTTGACAATTACATGTCATTGGATAGATGATAATACTTGTATGCAAAAACGTATTATCGTTTTTCAATATGATGAAGATCAGAGTCATACTGCTACGTTTATAAGTAGTACAATGACGTTGTTGAATTTTATAATCTAAACCAAAAAGTTTTGTGTATGTCTTTTGAAATTACTACTTCACTAGTTTACTTGTTAGAAAAAATGTAAACATTTTATTTTCTACTTATTAATTTGAAATTGAGAAATAAAGTAGCACTTGCAATAAGTGCAAATTTTTCCCATCTTACTTGTATTCATGATTTCATTCAATGATTACAAAGTATTAATATAATTATAACTTAATAGTTATACTTAATTTCAAAAAAAATTGAAAATATACTAAACCCGGCCCGGCCCTGCCCCTTTCAACCCGTAGCCCGTATGGTTCAATTTTAACCCGAACCAACCCGACCCCTTAAAAACCCGGTACTGTTCAATCCGGCCCGGACCGGACCGGAACCCGGACGGGTCGAACAAAATCCGACCCGGCCCGAACCGGTTGAACCGTTAGCCACCTTTTGTATATATCCTCGCAAATGGTGCTAAGCTAACATACATTTTACTAGTGCTACTGGAGAGACATTTTGAGTTTTTTTTTTTTCTTTTTTTTTTTAAAATTTATATTTTATATTAATCCAATTGTCACCAAAATAGTTTCTCCTATAATACATACTATTATCATACCCTGAGGTGAAGAATCCCATCATGAAGATATCCTAGCCTATACAAATTTCCTAATAGAATTTTTCCTCCTTAATTAGGTGTTTTAAATTGTTGGACAGGTAATTTCTTTTTAAAATTGTTAATATTGCTGTTTCTCTACCAAGATTAGACTTATGATTGGCAATTGCAACACCCATTATAGAAAGTACAGGTTGTCTTTGAACAAAAGATAACTTCAAATTCAAAGGCGTAATATAGTAGGGTAGCCAGATGAAAGAAGCATTTTGAAGCAAATAGAGTAGCAAGTTGTCCCAAATTTAAAGTCTGTCGTGTCTGAAAGAAACAAAAAAATGGCCATATGATGTTTGTTAGTGCATTTGTTTTGGCAAGGATGTTTCTTGTCTGAGTGATCCAGAAGACTCCAGTCGAAATAAGTAACTGAAAGACTTTGAGATAATTAGTTAAACAGTACATAAAATGATAATCCTAAGAATTCAACTTATATTTATTAATAGGATAAAATGTTTCTTGACTATCACTCTATCATATATTTTAATAGGTTATAATACATAATCTATCCTATTTTTCAAATTATTAGTCCTATTTTATAGATACCTATAGTTTGTTATCCTCGAGATACCTTATAGTGTAATAAAAATTCTTTTAAGCTGTCAATATATGGAAGTCGCAATCCGTAATCCTAATGTAACTATATATATGAGATGTTAGCTGTCACGATCCGGAATTTTTATAATCGGGAGTCGTGATGACACTTACTAATGTGAGCTAGGCAAGCTAATTATGTGAACAATTTACCTTCTCACCCATTTTATATTCATTAACAATTGCGAAGTAATAAGATTTAAGCAGCGAAATTTAACATAAG
Organism: Nicotiana benthamiana; assembly: GCA_034376525.1. Classification (NCBI taxonomy): domain Eukaryota; kingdom Viridiplantae; phylum Streptophyta; class Magnoliopsida; order Solanales; family Solanaceae; genus Nicotiana; species Nicotiana benthamiana. Next base: position 27,391,431 of record CM067333.1, on the reverse strand, counting down.
TGGAAGAAAAAGCAGTAACCTAGCTGAACATGAATCAAATATATTTGTTTGAGTCTCGACTACCTAGGACTGGTATCACAGTATCACAGACGATCTAAGAATAATACAAATAAATGTCTGAAAGAAATAAATACAACGCTCTCTCTGGAAATGCATGAAAGAAACATGAATAATAGACAGAAGGAGACGTCAAGGCCTACGGACGCCTGCAGGACTTTCTCGGGTCGCCTGATGAACAAGAATCAGCAATCCCAATGCGGTCCAAAGTCTACAACACTGGAGTCTGCATAAAAGAGTGCAGAATATAGTATCAGCACAACCGACCCCATGTGCTGGTAAGTGCCTAGCCTAACCTCGGCGAAGTAATGGCAAGGCTAGGATCAGACTACCAAATAAACCTGTGCAATTTATCTATATACAACGGAAAAGAAGTATAGAAAGAAACAATCATATACAGTCAAGTATGGGAGGGGGAAACATACTGCGGGAAAACATCGAATAGTAACAGAAGAACAACAAATAAATATCAAGATCACTACTGTTCAATTGAAAATAGGAAGGTAAAATCATACTGCGGGGTACGCCAAGTATCGACAGGAAACCAACAATTAAGTGTAGAGGAACCGTAATACAATTATCAATAAAAATTAGGAAATCAAAGATAAGTTCACGACATCACCCTTCGTGCTTTTACTCTCGCTCCCCAAAATAATACATGACATCACCCTTCGTGCTTTAACACTCTCTCAACAAAATAACACACGGCATTACCCTTCGTGCTTTACGCTTTTCCTTACCCAAAACACAATCACAAGGCAAAATAGGGTAAGGGATCTATAACCTCGAAATAAAATCAAGTGATAACAAAAAATCAGTAAATAAATGTAAAGGACAATATAACTCAATTATCAGCAAGAATCAGGGAAATCAAGGACAAGTGCACGGTATCACTCTTCGTCTTTTTACTCTCGTCCTTGTCGCGCCCCCTTTTTCTAAGGAGAAATCGGGCTTGTGACATTTGAGAGGACAACTCCTTCACTTTTGGGAATTGTATTTTGAAATTGACGAGTCACCACCCAATGATTAAAGTGCATTAGGACACTAAAGAAGGGTTTGAGTTTGAAGAACCAGAGTTTGGGTAAAAGCTAGAGGGGAAGGTGTTAGGTACACCTCAAGATCCACTAGTATGGTTCCCAACCATGTTATAATTGTGACTTTACATAATCAAGTAAGCAATTTAGGGCTCAAATAGAAGGGCTTGCATGTAACATTGCAAATAAGTTGGAACTTTGAAAAGTAAAGAGGGCAGAAATTTATGAAATATTCAAATGATTCTAAAGAAAGCAGTAAAACCAAGTAGAAGGGGGGGGGGGGGGGAGGAGGGTTCCTAGGTTTATGATCAATATGGATCACATCAGTGCAATATTCAGTAATCACTCCTCGGAAGAGGGGCCATATGAGATATTAGCGCACCGATCATCATCCATATCTATCCTTCCCACCCTATTAAGTTATTAAATTGCGAAACAATATCGTTACTTATTGTATGTTATTACCCATACCAATCCTCTCAGTATCGGAGGCATTGAGACTACTAATCCTAAAGGGGAGGGAGTTGGAGCTTTTTCAGAGTTTCAGAAGGATAACATTTAGGCGACGAACAATAACAGATAGCAGTTAGAGGGAGAGCAAATAGCAATTAAGGCTCATACATGCCTCCTCACTTAGAAGAGCAAATATAGCATGAAACGTAGGATAGGCATAATCCGATATTTCTCATATGAGGAGTCTGAATTACCCTTGTCTGGACGTATTTATCAAAGACTGATATAGTTAATTAACTACCTAGAGTTTACCTAAGTGAAACATACAAGCATGGTTTCTAAATACGAGAGAAAGATATTGGTTCCAGAAGCTGATTTATTTAACAGCAGTAAAACCAATTCTGCAAGCGTTTAAACAACGTTGTTACTAATTTTACGCTTATCAGCGAGTGGAGGGATTCAGACTGGTTGATTACTCCTATAGGCATGCTTTCTAAGTGTGACTGATTTTACGAAAATGCAGAAATACTATAGGCATGATGTCTGAACGCTGATTTTTATTATTCAAACCTATATATCGTTTGCCTAGTGATGGATACGTATACAGAATTCAGGAAACCCTACAAGCATGCTTTCTATATGATAGGCGGAATGCAGAATCCTATGGGCATGTTTTCTATATGGGATGCAGGAATGCAAAAGTTATCGATATGATATATATGCAGAATTTATAGGCAGGATTTCTAAGATCCAAAAATGCAGAACTTAAAGCAGGATTTCTATATAAAAATGCAGAATCTGAAACAAGATTTCTATATGAAAAATGTAGAACTTAAAGCAAGATTTCTATATAAAAATGCAGAACCTAAAACAAGATTTCTATATGAAAATGCAGAACCTAAAACAGGATCTCTATAGGAAAAATGTTGGAAGTGCAGAACTTGACATGATCTTCAGAAGTAAATACCTAATGAGCATGACATCTACCCTTATGCATGCATTCATTCCTCTCCCCTTTTCACTAACCATCCCCAAAAGTTATTACAAATTATTACAGCCCAAAATGAATCAGAAAAGAAAAGTTAAAATTACATCAAAAATTCCAACTACATCCAAACAGTCTAATTCAGACTCAAAGCCCAACAATATGAGATAAACCAACTTCTAGGATCAGATTTCCAAAAGACTTTCTCATATTTGGGGTGTGTCAAAGTTCCCAAGAGTCTCAAAGGATTCCAGGAAGAGCTTTGCAGAATTAAGAATATAGTGCAGTGTGGAAATTCCAGCCCTCATATGTCCAAGTTCAGAGGGAACTCAAGGTCTCAAAGCAAGGCTAATAAGAGAGGGGCATAAATTAAGAGTCTAAGAGTAACTGTAAGTGAAAAGGTGAAAGGGAGAGGCATGGCAGGCTGGTGGTCATGCCCAGCAATTAGAATGCTGGCACACCCCTGACCAGCCTATTAGCCAAACACTGAGAGTTAGGATCCATTGGATGCGGTTATGGATTGAACAATAATTAGGATACTGTCAGGCCATGAACTTAACTCAAGCACATAGAATGGAATTGGGGTAGGGATTCACAGCAGAAACAGAAGAAAAGAAAGGAAATATTTAGCACAAATTGCTAAACTTGAGTAGTAAACAAAAGTCTGAAACTGTAAAGTAAACACATAGGGGTGAAGTAGAAAATTTAAATAAAAGACATACTAGTTGCAAAGAAAAATAAGTAAGAAGACAGTAGCCTTGAGAGATCCAAGTTGCAAACAAAGTAGTTCCAAAAGATCTCAAGCAAAGCCAAGTGTTGATTTCAAAAAGAAGTATTGCAAGAAATTAAGTATCTAGAAGTGTTTTTGTTCGTGTCTTTCTGTGTGTTTGTAAAGAGGGAAGAAAGATCTTTATATAGTTTTTGAAAACAAGCAGTACATAGGCAAAGAGTGCACAAACATGGAAGTAATAATCAATTAGTATCAATTAATACAACTGGACTCCTTTAATTAAGGATTCTAGTTCAAACGCTAGTCAAGGTAGAATAAGGGAAAGAAATCAGCTTAATAAGGCTGATTAGGGTAAAGAAATCACATAGGGCATAAACAAGGTCAAATACATAGGGGATAATTAGGAAATATGGAATAATAGTGTATTTGTAAAGTAAAATAGAGCATCAATTCGAAAATCAATCAAGAGGATCCCAGATCCAATTGTGTTCACAAGGAATCCCGAGTTATTAAGGAAAGAATCATATAAGTATAGAAATAATTCAAAAATTGATATGGAATTATAGGAGATCATTTATTTAAGGAAAACACCACAAACATGGGATTTTTGCAAAAAAGGATCAAACAAACAACCAATAGGGTAAAGAAGGTTCAATCGAAAGAAATTAGTGACAAATCATTAACCTTATTAAAGGAATTTCAGAATCAATCACTTGGTTGGTGAAAATCTTTTGAAAGAGGAGCTTTCTCATATATAAAGCATACAGTTTATTGAAAGTTTCAGAATCACAAGAAAATAGGAATGAAGTTTCGATTACAGGCTAATAGTGAGTCTGCAAACCTAGGGTTCCCTAGGGCCACTTATCAAAGAAAACCTCCAAATCTTTAGGGTTTCAAATAGAATCAGAGGTGAGAAATCGAAGTCATTGAGAGACGCTCAGAAGCCCCTTTCCAAGGCTTGTGAGAGGCAAACATACACAAACTAATTCAGAAGAAAGAGAGGCTAGAGTTTTAAACAAAGTAGGTAAAAGCATGCTGGCAGAAACATGAACAGAACTCAGTAAGGTAAAACCAAATCAAAGAGCGCAAACTTAAACGCATATAACAAAGAGTGAGGAACAACAAACCGAGTTAACATGTGAGCATGAGAGTGACAAAAGAGAATAGAAAATCTTTGATAATCAGAAAAGAAACAGAATAGAGCAAACTCGAGCATAATAAGAAACAAACATATGAGCATAAAACACACATAGAGAGAAAACAAAAGAGTCAAAAACATTTAATTTTTTTCCAGAAACCCTAAAAATCGAATTTCAACAATTTTGAAAAGGAAACTTGGGGAAAAATCTTAAAACGTCAAGTAAAGACCAAACATGTCACAGATATGATAGAAATAGGAAAGTATAGAACCTTAGACAGATTAAGAAAGCAGTAGAGAAGACCCTAGAATGAGAAGGTCTTGAGGAAAGTCAGATCTTGAGTCAAAGAGACTCATATTGCTTGAATACGTCGCAAAATGGCCGGAGAAGCCATAGATCTTACAGATCTGAGACAGATCTAAAGAAAACCTTTGAAGTATGCCTTTGAAATTTGATTATCTTAGGTTTAATGGTGAGAGAGAGTGAGCACAGGCCATCCATGGCCAGGAATGCCATGGACTTCGGTGAAACCATGCCGGAAATAGGTGGGAATCAACTAAGGTTTCAGGAAGGGCTAGAGAGGATTTGGGAGATGAAGATATTTCAAAGGCGGCACATCTGGTAGAGTGAATTAGGGTAAGAGAGGTTAGGGAATTAAAAAAGGAAAGGCAAATCACCACCGTTGATCAGAATGATTAACGGGAAGGATTAAAGGGGAAGCCGGTGGGGTCTGAAAATGGGGTGAGGGATTGGGTTAAAGTTGGAATTGGTTCATTTCAATTTGGGTGGAATTGGGGGTCAAAATGAGGCTAAATTTGAAATAATAATGGGTTATGTGTTAAATAGCCAATTGTCCCTTTTATTTTGTAAAAAAATAGATAAAATTATTTTAAAAATTAATTAAAAGTACTTAAATTATTAATATATAAATGTAATCTAAAAATACGTGAAATGTATTTATAATTGTAAAATGATACTAATAGTAAAATAGACTATAATTGCAATTATATGCAATTTTAGCTTTAAAAATACCAAATAAATTTATAATAATATACAAAAATCACCTTAATTATATTTTAGTGTAAATATGAGAATGGACATAAATTATTCACTAAAATGATAATTTTGGAAATAATTACTGGATTTTGTACTGCTAAAATAGACAATAAATTGATTTTAAATCCATAAAAATTAGGAAAAAAATACCAAACTATTGGGCATGCTTTTATGCGCACACACATTCTATTTTGAAAGTATTTTAAGTATAAAAAATATTGGAAAAAATTGGGTGTCAACAACTGCCCCTCTTTACCTAGGAAGGATGAAAGAGTTGTCGGGTAAAGATATGATGGCCAATTTTGACCGAATGAAATGATTTGAAGAGTTTTGAACGAGATATGGTTCCTAAGCTGCCTACATATCCCTGGTATTACAGGAATCATGCCACATGTAGTTGAGGATCCATTGATGGGATATGCCGATGGGGATTTTCAAAAAGTACGGACGCGATGTTTAGGTTGAGAAGGGTGGTTGAAGTCCGATAGGATGCGGGATCTAGAGCGGGATTGCTCATGCTGAGATAGCTATTGCTAGCCGGTGAACCTTCAAATGAGCAATACGAACATATATTGCGCATAGATTTAAACGTGATACAGGTTCCCATTGGACCATGAATTCTATCTTTGGACGGTTAGGACGACGTCCTTGGACATGAAGCGTATGATAAATTCACAGGCTATAAAATGATATTCTCGGGCTATGAGAATGATGCCTACAAACTATGATACCTTTGATTAGTGATATGCAAAAGATAAAATGGGGTCCTTAGGCCATGGCATGGCATTCTCGGGCTATGCAAATGGTGCCTCCGAACAATGACGCCTTTGGACAATTTGGTGATCTTTCAGCCCATGAAATGCAGAAGGTGACGATATTTCTGCCGATGCAAGATGCGAATGAAAGGTGGCGATATTTCAGCCATGCAAGAGAGATAAAGTGGCGATATTTCAGTCGATGCAAGGCATAAACAAATGTGGCGATCTTTCAGCCGATACAGTATTTAAATATGTGGCGACATTTCAGCCATATAGATGGAGGTAGAGCTTAACCTCAGAAGGCAAAAATTAGCCTTATGCAATGTAGAGAAATACAAATGGAGGTAGAGCATAACCTCGGAAGGCAGAAAAGTAGCCTTATGCAGTGCAGAGAAATGCAGATGGAGACAATGCTTAGTCTCGAAAGGCATAAAGGTAGCCTTATGCAATGCAGAGAAATGCAGATGGAGACAGAGCTTGGTCTTGGAAGGCAGAAAAGTAGCCTTATGCAATGGAGATAAATGCAGATAGAGGTAGAGCTTAACCTCGAAAGACAGAAAAGTAGCCTTATGCAGTGCAGAGAAATGTAGATAGAGACAATGCTTAGTCTCAGAAGGCAGAAAGGTAGCCTTATGCAATGCAGAGAAATGCAGATAGAGACAATGCTTAGTCTTAGAAGGCAGAAAGGTAGCCTTATGCAATGCAGATAAATGCAGATGGAGACAGAGCTTATTATCGAAAGGCAAAATGGTAGCCTTATGCAGCGCAAGGAATGCAGATGGAGGTAGATCTTAACCTCGGAAGGCAGAATAGTAGCCTTATGCAATGCAGTGAATAAAAGACGAATAGTAATAGAATCTCTTAGCTGATAGCTGATAGATAACAGATGATTATGATATTGTTGTTTTTGGGGATGTCGCGTACAGATAGCAATTGTAAATAGTGATGATTCTGAGAGTTGTATTCCCAAAAAAGTATGCGTGTTTATCTATATTGATGATTCTACGACTTGGGTGCCTGCATCCAATGAAAAACTATGAGTTTTGTAAAAAGGGAAGGTTAGTTCGTATCCCCAGGGACTTTGCTTGTCCTGCTTGGCATTGTGTATCATTGGGGTAGCGTCGCTAAACAAATCATCTCTGAGAATAGCCATGCATGATATAGTAAAAAATGTAACATAATACATAATTTAAAATAGTTTTCTTTACATGAACCGATGATTGCGATGCAGTTCAAGACATTGCAACCTCCCTCGTTCTGGAATTTTGAGGGTCCTCCTCAAAATTCTGCCCCAGTTTACTGGGCTGGTGCTTCTGACGGATGCGTGTGATGAATGGCTGAAAATCAACTTCGCAATTTTTAGGGTCCTCCTCAAAATTCTGCCCTCGTTTCCAATAGCGGGGAAAATGAAAATTTTATTGAATTTTGACCGAACCCATAGGACCGTCTACGTATCCCCTCCTAAATAGGAATCAGGTCAGGCGCAGTTCAAATGCATCATTAGAGAAATCATGACTGGTTACAATAGTATCATTTCACTGCATCTGAATTGATCGGCTTTGGGCAGACTTCTCAGTCCATTTCTGCAAGTATGAGGGATCCTCCGGTCAGAACCCGATGAACCATGTACGGACCTTTCTAGTTGGGAGAAAATTTCCCCTTGGCTTCATCATGATGCGGGAATATTTTCTTCAACACCAGCTGCCCTAGTATAAACTATCTCGACTTGAATTTTTTGTTAAAATCTTTGGACATTCTGTTCTGATACAATTGACCATGGAAAAATGCATTCATTCTTTTCTCATCTATAAGAGCTAACTGCTCGTAGTGACTTTTTACCCATTCTGCATCGTCAATTTCTCCTTCCTATATGAACCTCAAGGAGGGAATTTCTAGATCGGCGGGAATCACCGCTTCTGCATCGTAAACCAGTATATAGGGAGTTGCCCCGGTTGATTTGCAAACTGAGGTACAGTATCCCAATAAAGAAAATGATAGGTTTTTGTGCCACTGTTCATGCTTTTCTATCATTTTTCTTAGTATCTTCTTGATATTCTTGTTGGAGGCTTCTACGACTCCATTCATCTGAGGTCTGTAGGCTGTAGAATTCTTGCGTTTGATCTTGAAGGCTTCACACATGGCTTTCATCAAATCACTGTTGATACTGGAACCATTAGTGATGATTGACTCCGAAATTCCGAACTGACAAACGATGCGGTCACGAACAAAGTCTACCATGACTTTCTTAGTCACTGCTTTGTAAGATGCTCTTTTCAACCATTTGGTGAAATTATCAATTACCACTAGAATGAACGAGTGCCCGTTTGACGCGGCAGGATCGATAAGCCCAATGGAATCCATTCCCCAAGATGCGAACGGCCATGGTGAGCATGTTGCAGTAAGCTCATTTGGAGGCACCTTTATCATGTCTGCATGTATATGACAGCGATGACACTTCCAGACATACTGGATGCAGTTTGTTTCCATAGTCATCCAAAGATAACCAGCTCATAGTATCTTCTTTGCTAAGATATAACCATTTATATATGGACCGTAGGTCCCTGCATGAACCTCTTCTAGTAACATGGATGCTTCCTTTGCTTCGACACACCTTAGCAATCCCAAATCGGGAGTCCTCCTACAGGATTCCTCCACTGTGAAAGAAGTGATTGAATAACCTTCTAAGTGTACACTTCTGAGTAGTGTTTTCAAGTTCTGGATACTCTCTTGTTGTCAAATACTCCATGATGTCATAGAACCATAGTTTTCCGTTTGCTTCTTCCTCGACATGAGCATAATAAGCTGGCTAATCATAAATCTTTACTAGGATAAGATCAATGAATTCTTATCTGGATGCTGAATTATAGATGATAGGGTAGCCAATGCATTGGCAAACTCATTTTGAACTCTGGGGACATGCTGAAACTCTGTCTTTGTGAATCTCTTCCTCAACTCCTGTACATGATGCATAAGGGAGTATCTTGGAATTCTTGGTTTTCCATTCTTCTCAGACCTGGTGTATAAGCAGGTTTGAATCTCCAATCACTAGCGATTCTTGAATGTTCATGTCAATGGCTAGCTTGAGCCCTAAGATACAGACTTCGTACTCAGCCATGTTGTTGGTGCATGGGAATCTGAGCTTTGCTAACACCAGATAGTGCTGGACGGTTTTTGATGCTAGGATTGCTCCTAAGCCAACTCCTTTGAAGTTTGCTGCTCCATAAAAAACTATTCTCCAACCATCATAGGATTATGCAATATCCTCTCATATAAAGATTCCTCTTCGTCAGGAAAACACGTCTTTAGTGGTTTGTATTCTCCATCCACGATATTTTCTGCAAGATGATCTGCAGTGCTTGTCCTTTGATTGCCTTCTGGGTCATGTAAGTAATGTCGAATTTACTTAATAGGATTTGCCACTTCGCTATCTTGCCAGTAGGGCATGGGCTTCTGAAATATATACTTGAGCAAATCCATCCTTGATATGAGATAAGTGGATTAGGCACAGAAAATATGCCTCAACGTATGTGCTACCCAAGTCAGAGCACAACAGGTGCGCTCTAATAGAGAGTACTGGGCCTCGACGGGGTGAACTTCTTGCTGAGATAGTAGATGGCCTGCTCCTTTCTCCTTATTTTGTCATGTTGTCCTAGAACACAACCAAATGCTGCATCCAATACCGCAAGGTAGAACAATAGAGGTCTACCTAGTTTGGGTGGAACCAAAACTGGCGGTGTTGACATGTATTTCTTGAGTCTATCGAAGGCTTTCTGACAGTCATCAGTCCATTTGGTAGCGGCATCTTTCTTCAACATCTTATAGATTGGTTCACAAATGACAGTGGACTGAGCTATGAACCGGTTGATGTAGTTGAGTCTCCCCAGGAAACTCATCACGTCTTTCTTGTTTCTCGGCGGTGGCAATTCTTGAATGGCCTTAACCTTTGATATATCCAGTTCTATTCCTCGGTGACTCACAATGAACTCAAGTAATTTTCCGTTGGGAATCCTGAATACACACTTGGTCGGATTCATCTTCAGGCTGTTCCTTCTTAGTCTGTTGAAGAATTTCCTTAGATCTTCCATGTGGTCAGTGGCTTTCTTGGATTTGGTGATGAAATCGTCTATATACACCTCGATCTCTTTGTATATTTGTCATGGAAAATAGTAGTCATGGATCTCATATAGGTGGCCCCATCATTTTTTAACTTGAATGGCACCATCTTGTATCAATGCATCTCCCACGGCGTAATGAAATTTTCTTAGCGTGTTCCTCATCCATCCATATTTGATGATACCCAACAAAACTATCAAAGAATGATTGTTGTTCTTGTTTGGCGCAATTGTCAATTAGAATATGTATGTTTGTCAAGCGAAAGTCATCTTTCAGACTGGCCCGGTTAAGATCCTCGTAGTCGACATAGGCTCTAACCTTCCCGTCCTTCTTCGGTACTGTCAAATATTGGTTAACCATGTTAGATACTCTACTAGCATGAGAACCTTGGCTTTGACTTGCTTGGTGACTTCTTTCTTGATTTTTAAACTCATGCCAGATTTGTACTTTTTGAGCTTTTGCTTTACCGGCAGGCATGTCAGATCAGTTGGCAGTTTGTGAGCTACAATTGATGTGCTGAGACCGGTAATATCATCAATGACCAAGCGAATATGTCCTCATACTCTCTTAGAAATTCTGTGTACTCTTTCTTTTCTGATGGTGATTGATGAACACTAATGCGCGTTTCTTTGACATTCTCTGTATCTCCCAGGTTAACAACCTCAGTTTCTTCCAAGTTAGACTTAGGTCTATTCTCAAACTCCTTAACCTCTTTAACAACCTCTTCTGGTATATCATCTTCTTCTGAGTCTATATCAGTTTGTTGCGTTAGCTCGTTGCAAGTCACAATCGTCAGTTCATCAAGATAAGTAATAGTAATGTTGTGTAAATAAAGTGAACGATAAAAGTAATAAGAGCAATATTTATAAGAATTTGAAATGCTTTGATAAATTCATAATTTTTCTGATCATTGGAGCTCTTATTTTAAAGAAAATGCTGAAAGAAAGTCAACTAGCAAAAAAGGTGATAGATAATGCATGTTGCTTTTGTTCAGCCTTGCTACCCCGAAGCTTTTCGGGTTCTGGTGGTTCTGACGGACCAATTGTTGAAGTGTGCTCCTCGGCTCACAGCTTGTATAGAATGGCCTTCCTCCCATTCCTCTTCGAAAATGATACAACAGTCTATATTATCATCTTTCAGAAACAAATTCCTTATTACTTCCTGTGCTTCCTCTTCTTTCGACCCATATATGACATAAACTGACTGAAAAGTTTGCTCCAATCTAGGTATCGTATGTTCTAGTGGGTAATGAGGTCCGCGCCATGGTGGAGACCATTCATTGAACTCTTTCCATGTATAATCGTATCCCAAAACAAAGGTGGTACCATGTTTCTTCAGCTTGATAGGCTTGGCGATACCTTGGAGATTTTTGCGAGTCCCTTGCCACGCTCGTATCCATATCAATTCAGTATGCTTTCAATCTTGTTGTCCCACCATTTACCCTTGTCCATGGCGTTGACTCGCTCATTGTGGTGGTAAGTTTCTCCACCTATCTTCCTTCGGTCGCCGGGATGGTCTGGAAACTGTATATGGGATTGTTACCGTTGCCATGAATAATTACCTTTTAGTGATTCCACTCAAATTTCACTGCTTGATGTAGGGTTGATGCTAAAGCTCCAGCGGCATGAATCCAGGTTCGTCCAAATAGCAAGTTGTAATATGTCGGGATGTCTATCACCTGAAAATCAACATCGAAGCAAGTCGGTCCCATTTGCAGACACAAACTGATTTCCTCAATAGTGGACCTTTGGGAACCATCAATTTCTTTAACGTTTATTTACCCATCATTGATCTCATACAGATTCTTTCCCAATATTCTAAGAGTCACCAATGGACAAATATTGAGGCTGGACCCTCCGTCAATCAGAATCCTAGTGATGAAATAATCTTCGCATTGCATAGTGATGCGCAACGCTTTATTGTGTCTTAGCCCTTCTGGTGGTAGCTCAACTTCGTGGAAAGCGATCTTACGACTCTCCAGTACTTGCCCTGCCATGTTTTCCATTTCTCCTCCAGGTATGTTGCTGGGCACATATGTCTTGCTCAACACTTTCAATAATGCATTCTTATGTGTGTCAAAGCTTTGTAGTATAGCAAAAATGGAGATATGGGCTAGCTTCTTGTTCAATTGATCAATGACCGAGTATTGCTTTGCTTGTATCTTCCTCCAGAGATCATCAAGCCTGGTTTCAATGATGGTTGATCGTCCGGAGGCTTGCTTACTGGACTTAGCTAGATGTTTTGGAGTATAAACCCTATCGGTTCTAGTCATACCCTGTGCTGCAATTGCTTCTCCAGATTTGGTTTTCCCTTTTCTCCTTGCCTCGACTGTGTTATCCTAAGGGATGGCCTTCGTATGGAATGGTGCTATGGCTGAAATTGAAACAGGAATGGGTACCCTTTCTTTGGGAGGTAACACAACAACTTTAAATGGGACCGGTGCCTTTAGGGATCCAAACTCGACCTCAATCAGTCCTGACACTTTTACAGAAGAAGGTGCTTCGAACTCAAGTGGTACAGACATGTTCACTCCAGTGTCTCCAGAAGGCTGGATTTGGATGACAGTCGGATTAAGTATGACCGTTGGTTTCTTTGGCTCGTCACCTTCAGCAATCAATCTAATCGATCCTTCGCGGTCCCAATCATCTTCTATTTCTATCATGTAAATGTCTCCGCCTTTGTGGTCAGGAAGAGGATTGTTGTGGATGTTTGGAGCAAGCTCCTTAGCCACAATAATCTTGTTGTCGATCAAAGCTTAGATCTTATCCTTCAAAGAGCAGCACTCATCAATGGTTTGCCCCTTTATGCCGGAATCGTATGCATAGGTTTTTTTTGGGTTGACCCATTGGGAGGGATTTTTGAGATTTATTGAAGGGATAGGGATGACGTAGCCAGCAGCTTTGAGCCTTTCATATTTGCTCAGCAATGGCGGTGTATTATTTTGGAGGTTTGCGGTCGAATTTTTGTCGGGGTCTAGGGAAATTTTGGCGAGTGGGAGGTGATTGATAATGAGAGGGTTGAGTGTTGTATGCTTGGTAGACAGATGTGGGTTGAGAGTATCTAAGTGAAGTGGGCATATGTGGGAGGTGGAGACGATTGGTAAGTAGGTGGTGGAGCTTGGTAAGAAGGCGAGGGTGCGTGGTAATTTGGGGTAGGCTGATATGTGAGTACAGGTAATGGGTAGGTTTGATATTTGATTGGGGATTGTGTTCTCTGTGCAACCATCACGACACCCACATTCCTTTTCTTGGACGTGCCACCAGACTGTAGAGCCTTGTTGGTGGCCTGCAATGCTTCAAAGTTAGTGACCATACCACTTTCAATGCCTTCCTCTATCCTCTCCCCTAGCTTGATGATGTCAAAAAAATTTTGGCGTCCAATCAACATCAACCTCTCATAATACTATGGGTCTTGAGCTCGAACAATAAACATGTTCATCTATTCCTCTTCAAAGGCTGGCCTGACCTTAGCAGCCTCTGATCTCTAATGAGTAGCATACTCATGGAATGTCTCTGTAGGTTTCTTCTTTAAATTTTGGATGTAGAATACATCTGGCGCATTCTCCGTGTTGAATCTGAACCTGTCCATGAAATCGGATGTCGTACTTACCCAATTTGTCATTTTTTCAGGTCTTGGATGATGTACAAGAGCATCTCATTTTAGACTTCTCATAATGAGCTTCATGCGAATCTTTTCATCCTTTGATACCCCCACCTGCTTTTCGTAGTAGGTCCTCAAATGAACTCTTGGATCCCCTGTGCTATCAAACATCTCGAGTTTGCGAGGTTTGTACCCCTTGGGTAGTTCGACATCTGGCTGAATACATAGGCTATCGTAATTCAGTACCTTAATCCCCTTGCTTCCTTCGATACCCTGAACTCTACTAGTCAGCTTCTTGAGTTTCGTAGCCAGATTGTAGATAATAGAGTCTTTGTCATCAGACTCCTATGTGCTTAAAATATGTTGAGTATAGTGTGGCATGGTTTCCACGTAGATGGGGGTGTTGTGCAGATGATCATTTTTGGAGTTTAGTGGTTCAGAGATGAGTAGTGGGGTGTTGTTTGAAGTATGCATGTGTTGCAGTGTTGATGGGGAGCGGGTTGTGTCTGTAGTTTCGGGATGTTTTATGGAGGTGTGGGATTTTGAGCGTTGGGAAAGTTGACATCCGGAGTAGTATGGGAAATTGATAAATTCGCCAAGTTCCAAACTTGGTCCAATTCTACTTGAAACATCAATTACTTCTGCTCCAGCTGAGCGACACTTTCTTTGGAAACCTGAATACCCTGAGGAACCTCTACCCTTTCGATTGAGTTCTCTTTTCTGATGTGATTCAAATCTTCCATTTTTCCTCTGTTCTTGTTTCTGATTGGACTTGAGGGAGGAGGAGGTAGAGGGCCCTTGGATCTTGTGGATTAGGATGATGATGCTAGAGTGCACGAACTAACCTTTGGGGAAGGGGAATAAAATAAAAGTAAAAATAAAAAAGGTAGCAAGTTAGTCAGGATTGTGAGGAGAACAGACTTTATGATATTTAAACGCATAGTGCAAGAATATAAATTGTGTCCTAATTTGGGTTCCTCGTTGAGCCCGAGGCAGGACTAGTGACAAGTTGATTTGGAGAACTTATAATAATAAATGCCTTATTTTATTGATAAAAATAAGGCGAATCCCAAAACGACAATAAAATGTAGTAATTAAAAATGTCACTAATGGCCATCGGCCTTATTACATTTAAGGCAAAAAGAAAAGACCCTAACTACCTTGTACCAAAAAGACTTTCCCCAGACTCGGCATCTTTAGCTCCATCGAACAGCTTCACCAGCTCACGCAGTTCCATCAGCAAATAGGCTCTTGAATTTCTCGGTGCTCGCTTTCGCAATCCCGAATCCTGTTGCGCAATCGGTTGTACTTAACTCGTACTTCAGCCTTTTCATCGATGATCGTATTACCTCGAACAAACCTGGTTTATCCTAACCCACCATGATCATCTTCCAGCCAAGTTGGATAGTATAGGGTATAACCAGCATGGTACCTGTATGGTTCTATGGAATCCTTTCCCACGATGATTTTGCAGTGCCACATGTGCCGAGTCTGGAACTTGTGAGGGCTATCGTCATCTTGAAAGTTGGCCCTGAAGTGACTCTTCTTGTCGACCCTTGGTATAACCTGCTTTCTTCCTGCCTTCCTTATGACTCGAAGAGGGATATAAGGATAAGTTCCTCTCAGATTCATTAGTATAAGAAACGGTGCATCCTGAGATCGGACATTGATATCTTCAGTAGGGAACCACTTGAACATCCACTGCACTTGGTCCTCTTTCAGATTTTCAAACAACTCTACCCACCCTTTAGCATCATCTGGCTGAGCGAACATCTTAGGCATATAGTTCATTCGCCTTGGCTGATGGAAGGCGTTATGATCATCCCAGTCTCTGCGCAGAATCTCTTACCAATATTCACCCTTTTGGAGGTGCTCCATGAGCCAGAGTTGGAGTAGTAAGTTACAACCCTCAAAGTGATTGGCCCATTGTTGACAGTTTTCCAGGGCTTGCTATATCTCTGCGACAATCATAGGTACTATGCTGAAAGGCTTCCCGATAATCCCTTCCATTATAGTCTTGGTGACCATCGCTAGTATGGTATGGATCCTATCCTTCTTCAAAGGAAATACTATCATCCCCAAAGAATAGAACATAAAGAAGAAGACTTTTTTGTGGATATGCCCCAATGAGGTGAGGCGAATTCATCTGGGTAAGTGCAGTAGGACTTGTATGGCCGTACCTCTCATACAGATAGTAGAGTGGAATGTAAGAATCCTTCAAATAGGTCAAGTATGTGTTCTTCTTTAGTCCCATCATTTTTAGGAAACCCCTAACCTTGCGATTTTTTGGCATAAGCAAACTCGGAGTCTCCCATGAAATACCAGTTAATCCTCTTATTTCCTCGATTAAAGGTGTCATTTCAAGGTCCTTGAAGCGGAACACAGATTTGCCGCTATCCCAAAATAAAGTTGCAGCCTCTATGATTTTGTTGTCGGGTTGGATTTACAAGGGAGAAGGCAAATTTTCCAAATATTTGCGAATGAGGGTTTGATTACTGGAGTGAAGGTCTTCCCACCAATTTAGAAGCCTTGGGTGAATGTTGGTTACCACGACGAATCTGGTGACATCGTGCCTCATATTCTGCAAAACAAAGTGTTAGACCCTTACCCCGTCGGACTTGACTATTTAAACCAATAATTAGCATAAGTAGCATTTAGTTCTCCAAATAAATGCACAGACGTGGTAGTGTCCGTTTGGGTTCCGAGGAAACCCAGCGGACTTTGGACAAAGCTATCTTAAAGAGTCATTATGTGGATAACATAACTGACTCGGCAAGGTTTGGCCATGGTGCATGCACAGTTAAACAAAGTAACGTTTCTACGGGGTATTAGACCGGTATCCTTGAGCGGACAACTCAAAAGGGAAAGGCACAGAACCATCGAGTTAACTGCTGATCGACTGATTTTACCGCAAATATGCCTTTGCCAAATTTAGGGGGTGATAATATCTGAAGGGCGCAACCAGTGATTATAAGCGTTACTATGGTATTTTGTTTGGCACGAGCGGAATATGATGTTGAAGATGAAATTACAAGAATGAAACAAATTATAATATATTTGCACGTTCAAAAAGTAATGTTACAATAATTGCTCATAAATACAGCAGTATCGAAGGAAAGCGGTAAAATAAGGCATTAAAGAATAGAAACAAAGAGCCAAGTCAGTTTTTAGGTAGAAGAAGAAATGAAGACATTAGATAAATGAAATAAAGAAGTAATAAAGTTATAAATAATATGAAATGGTAAAAGCCTAACGGATTCTCCAGCATAGTCATTATGCTGTCGCGCCACCTTTTTCTAAGGCGAAATCGAGCTTGTGACATTTGGGAGGACAACGCATTCCCTTTTGGGAATTGGGTTTTATAATTGAACATTCGCCACCTAATGATTAAAGTTCATTAGGAAACTAAAGAAGGGTTTGAGTTTGAAGAACCAGAGTTTGGGTAAGCGCTAGAAATTATCTCGAGGGGAAGGTGTTAGGAACCCATCAAGATCCACTAGTATCCTTCCCGACCATGTTATAATTGTGACTTTACATAATCAAGCAAGCAATTAAGGGCTCAAATAGAAGGGCTTGCATGTAACATTGCAAATAAGTTGAAACTTTAAGGAAAAGTAAAAAGGGCAGATATCTATGTAAGATTTAAATGATTCAAAAGAAAGCAGATAAAAGCAAGTAGAAGGGGGGGGGGGGGTCATAGGTTTATGATTAATATGGATCACGTCAATGCAATATCCAGTAATCACTCCTCGGAAGAGGAGCTACGTGAGATATTAGTGCATCGGTCGTCATCTCGATATCTACCCTTCCCACTCTGTAAATGTACTAAAACGCGGAACAATATCGTTACTTATTGCATGCTATTACCCGTCCCGATCCTATCAGTCTCGGAGGCATTGAGACTACTAATCCTAGGGGGAGGGAGTTAGGGCATTTTTAGAGTTTCAAAACAATAAAATCTAGGTGACGAACAAAAACAGATAGCAGTTAGAGGGAGAACAAATATCAGTTAAGGCTCATACATGCCTCCTCACTTAGAAGAGCAAATATAGTATGACTTCACATACTGGTTTGGTCTGAATTAAATAAATGCATAGGATAGGCTAATTCAACACATATTTCTCATATGAGGAGTCCGAATTAGCCTTGTCTGGATGTAATTATCAAAGACTGATACAGTTAATTAATTACCTAAAATTTGCCTAAGTGAAACCTACAAGCATGGTTTCTAAATACGGGAGACAGATACTGGTTTCAGAAGCAAATTTGCTAACAACAGGAACACAAATTCTGCAAGCGTTTAAACAATGTTGTTACCAGTATTAAACTTATCAGCAAGTGGAGGGATTCAGACTGGTTGATTACTTCTATAGGCATGCTTTCTAAGTGTGTCTGATTTTACAAAAAGGCATAAATCCTATAGGCATGATGTCTAAGCACTGATTTTTATTATTTAAACCTATATATCGTTTGCCTAGTGATGGATACGTATATAGAATTCAGAAAACCCTACAGACATGCTTTCTATATGATAGGAGGAATGCAGAATCCTACGGGAATGTTTTCTATATGGGTTGCAGAAATGCAAAAAGTTATCGATATGATATATATGCAGATCTTATAGGCAGGATTTCTAAGATGCAAAAGTCAGAACTTAAAGTAGGATTTCTATATGAAAATGCAGAACCTAAAACATGATTTCTATATGAAAAATACAGAACCTAAAACAGGATCTCTATATGAAAAATGTTGGAAGTACAGAACTTGACATGATTTGCAGAAGCAAAATACCTAATGAGCATGACATCTACCCTTATGCATGCATTCATTCTCCTCCATTTTCTACTAACCATCCCAAATAGTTATTACAAATTATTACAGCCTAGAACGAATCAGAAAAGGGAACGTAAAATTACATCAGAAGTTCCAGCTACATCCAAACAGCCTAATTCAGACTTAAAGTCTAACAATATGAGATTAACCAATTTTCAGGATTAGATTTCCAAAAGACTTTTTCATATTTGGGGTGCGTCGAAGTTCCCAAGAGTCTCAAAAGATTTCGAGCAGTGCTTACACACCAAAATATTGCAGAATTAAGAAAATAGTGCAGTGTGAAATTGCCAGCCCTCAGATGTCCAAGTTCATAGGGAACTCAAGGTCCCAAAGCAAGGCTCATAAGATAGGGGAAGAAATTAAGAGTCTATGAGTAAGTGCATAAGGGAAAGAGAGAGGAACGACAGGCTGGTAGTCATGCCAGCAATTTGAATACTGGAACACCCCTCACCAGCCTATTAGCTCAGCATTGAGAGTTAGGATCCGTTGGATCAGGTTATGGCCTGGGTAGTAATTAAGATACTGTCAAGCCATGAACTTAACTCAGGCACATAGAAGGGAATACGGGTAGGGATTCATAGCAAAAACAGAAGCAAAGAAAGGAAATATTTAGTACAAATTGCTGAACTGGAGCAGTAAACAAAATTCTGAAAGTGTAAAGTAAACACATAGGGATGAAGCTGAAAATTTTAATAAAAGACATACTAGCTTCAAAGGAAAATAAGTAAGAAGAGAGTAGACTTGAGAGAGCCAAGTTGCAAATAAAGTAGTTCCAAAAGCTCTCAAGCAATGCCAAGTGTTGATTTTAAAAAGAAGTATTGCAAGAAAGTAACTATTTAGAAGTGTTTTTGTTCGTGTCTTTTTATGTGTTTATAAAGAGGGAAGAAAGATATTTATTTCGTTTTTGTAAACAAGAAGTACATAGGCAAAGAGTGCAAAAACATGGAAATAACAATAAATTAGTATCAAATAAGACAACTGGACTCCTTTAATTAAGGAGTCTAGTTTAAACGCTAGTCAAGGTGGAATAAGGGAAAGGAATCAGCTTACTAAAGTTGATTAGGGAAAAGAAATCACATAGGGCATAAACAAGGTCAAATACATAGTGGATAATTAAGGAAAGATGGAATAATAGTGTATTTGTAAAGTAAAATAGAGCATCAATTCGAAAATCAATCAAGAGGATCCCAGATCCAATTGTGATCACAGGGAATCTCTAGTAATTAAGGAAAGAGTCATTTAAGTATAAAAATAATTCAAAAATTGATACGGAATTACAAGAGATCATGTATTTAAGGAAAACACCACAAACATGAGATTTTTACACAAAAGGATCAAACAAAAAACCAATAGGGTAAAAGAGGTTCAATCGAAAGAAATCAGTGACAAATCATTAATCTTATTAAAGGGATTTCAGAGTCAATCACTTGGATGGTGAAAATATAATGAAAGAGGACCTTTCTCATATATAAAGCATATAGTTTATTTAAAGTTTTAGAGTCATAAACAAACAAGATTTAAGTTTTGATTACAGGCTAATAGTGAGTCTGCAAACGTTGGGTTCCAGAGTGCCACTTATCAAAGAAAACCCCCAAATCTTTGGGGTTTCAAATAGAATCATAGGTGAGAAGTCAAAGTCATTGATATAGGCTCATAAGCCCTTTCAAAGGCTTGTGAGAGGCAAACACACATAAACTAATTTAGAAGAAAGAGATGCTACAAGCTTTAAATAACGTATGTAAAAGCATGCTAGCAGGAGCATGAACAGAACTGAGCAAGGTGAAACAAAATCAAAGAGAACAAACTTAACCACATATAGCAAAGAGTGAGGAACAACAAACCGAGTTAACAAGTGAGCATGAGAGTGACAAAAGAGAACACAAAATCTCTCATAATCAGAAAAGAAACAGAAGAGAGCAAACTCGAGCATAATAACAAATAAACATACGAGTATAAAAGACGTATAGATAGAGAATAAAAGAGTCAGAAAATATTTAAAGAAATTTTTCCAGAAACCCTAAAAATTGAATTTGAACAATTTTGAAAATGAAATTTGGGCAAAAATCTTAAAATGTCGAGTAAAGACCAAGCATGTCACAAATCTTAAAGAAATAGGCAACTATAGAACCTTAGACGGCTTAAGAAAGCATTAGAGAAGACCCTATAATGAGAAGATCTTGAGAAAAGTCAGATCCTGAGTCGAAGAGACTCATATTGCTTGAATACACCGCATAATGGTCGGAGAGGCTATAGAACTTACAGATCTAAGACATATCTAAAGAAAATATTTGAAGTAGGCCTCCGAACTTTGATTATCTTAGGATTAATGGTGAGAGAGAGTGAGCACAGGCTATCCATGGCCAAGAATGCCATGGATTCCAGTGAAATCATGCCGAAAATAGGTAGGAATCAACTAGGGTTTCACGGTGGGCTAGAGAAGATTTGGGATAAGAAGAGAGTTCAAAGGCGGCGCATCTGATTGAGTGAATTAGGGTAAGGGAGGTTAGGGAATTAAAAAGGAAAGGCAAAATCACGACCGTTTATCAGATGATCAACGGCCAGGACTAAAGGGGAAGCCGTGCGGGTCTGAAAAGGGCTCGAGGGGTTGGGTTAAGTTGGAATTGGGTCATTTCAATTTGGGTGGAATTGGTGGTCAATTTGTGGCTAAAATTGAAATAATAATTGGCTGTGTGTTAAATAGCCAATTTTCACCTTTTTATTTTATAAAAAATAGCTAAAATAATTTGAAAAATAAATTAAAAGCATTGATCTAATTAATAATATATAAATATTAATCTAAAAATACCAAAAGATATTTTATAATTGTAAAATGCTGCGAATCGTAAAATATGCTATAACTGCAAATATATCAAATTTTAGCTTCAAAAATATAAAATAAATTTATATAAATATAAAAAAATCACCTTAATTATATTTTAGTGTAAATATGAGAATGGAAATAAATTATTCACCAAAATAATAATTTTGGGAATAATTATTGGATTTTGTACTGCTAAAATAGACAATAAATTAATTTTAAATCTTTTAAAATTAGGAATAAATACCAAAACTCTTGGTCATGCTTATATGTACATACACATGCTATTTTGAAAGTATTTTGAGTATAAAAAATATAGGGAAAAATTGTGTATCAACAGTTCTCACCATAAGAATCAATACAATAGGCACAGAATGGTACATCGTGTGGCAAAACATTACCCTTCATGATTTACACTCTTTCCTCGTCATGCAATCATTATAATTGTCATGGAATTGTACATCGTGTGACATGCATCACCCTTTGTGCTTTACATTCTTTCCTCACAAAAATAATACACGACATCACCCTTCGTGCTTTAACTCTCTTCCTCACCCAAGCAACAATAACAAACCATGGGACAAGGGAATAAGTAACTTTATAATTGGAATCCCTGTAAGGGAACAATGGTTTAACAATTAAGACTCAGAAAGGGACAACATCAATAACATCAACATCATGGCACGGGAGATAACAAATAAAGCAATAATATCCCGGCAAGGGAGACAACATAATGATCTCTTCTCTTTCTCACTTTTACTTCACAATTCACTTCACAACTCGAGCTAATGCGTTAGAGGTTCAATTATCACTTATACTTTCACAATTCACTTTACAACTCGAACCAATGCTTTAAAGGTTCAATTGTCACTTACACTTTCACAATTCGTTATACAACTTGAGCCAACGCTCCTCAATGTTCATAGGTCACAATTCCTTCCACAAACTTTATACAACAAGTAGGAATCATCACCAAGGCATGAAAAGTACAACGAAGTCATGATAATAACAATATAAAGACTCACGGGCATGCTAGACACCAACGTATAGATACCCGTCACCATGCCTATACGTTGTACTCAATAATTTCCACATAGCAAATAGGACTCGACTCCTAATCCCTCAAGGTAAGGTTAGACCAAACACTTACCTCGATGCCACAAACACAATTCATCTTTCAATTATAGATTTGCCCCTTGATTCCTCCGCTAAGTCACTCATATCTAGTCACAAGTTCTTAATTAATCAATAAACGTTAAACGAATCAATTTGAATGCATAAAAATGAGTTTTCCAAAGATTTACCCAAAAAGTCAAAAATCACCCCAGGTCCACTTGGTCAAAAGCCGAGGTTTGAACCAAAACCCGATTACCCATTCCCCCCACAAATCCAAATATATAATTTGTTTTCAAATCGGACCTCAAATTGAGGTCTAAATCCCAAGTTTTTGAAAAACATAGGTTCTACCGAAAACATCTAATTTCCCCCATGAAAATCATTGATTTTGAGTTGAAAATCAAGTTAAAATATGTTAATGATTGAAGGAATTGAGTAAAAATTAACTTACAATCAATTTGGAGGAGTTGTTGTTCTTGAAAAATTTCCCTAGCGAGTTTGTGTTTTGAAAAGATGTGAAAAATGGGTTAAAAATCGTCTAAGTATAAAAGTTGCAGGTCTTAGATATGGGAATTGCGAATTGCGAACCTAGACCTCTGCTCGGTTGAGAAATGTGAAGTTGGTCTCGCAATTGCGAGATAGGAATTGCAAAGGAATGGTCGGATTTGCGGCCCCATGCACCAAAAGAGAACTTCACATCTGCGAAGCAGGCGTCACATTTGCGACTGGGCCTTCCGTATTTGCAAGCTAAATGGTCGCATTTGCGATCAGGCCTGCCCAGGTACTTGTTTCGCAATGGCGATGAAAGTTTCGCATATGCGAAGCCTGCAGACCTGGTACCCCAGCTGAGAAAATCTGCAATTGATCTATGCTCAGAATGCACCCCGTGGCCTATCCAAACCCATCAGATCCCTCGTGGATCCAAACCAAACATACACACAACCTCAAAAATACAACAGACTTATTCGTGTAGTTAAGTCACCAAAATAACATCATGAACATCGAATTAAACCTCAAATCCAATGAAATTTCTCAAAAATTCTTTAAATATCAAATTTTACACTTGAAGTCCGAATCACGTCAAACGGATTTCATTTCTTACCAAACTTCATAGAATTATCTTAAATCAGAGGTAGGACCTGTATTGGGTGCCAGAACCAAAATACGGACCCAATACCAACATATTATAATCAAATGTTATTTCCAAATCTTTTACATAATTTCAGAAAATATTTTTTTGACAAATTCATTTCTCGGACTTGGGACATCGGAATTTGATTCTAGGCATACGCCCATATTTTCCGACGAATCCTTCGGAACCGTCCAATCTCGGGTCTAAGTTTTTTTACTCAAAACATTGAACGAAGTCAAATTAATTTATTCTATAATCAAAATTTATTATTGTTTTCATAGATTTTTACATATACGTTTTCCGGCTTTGCACGGGACTGCACATGCAAATTGAGGTAATTCTAAAAGAGGCTTTTAAGGCCTCAAAATGCATAATTAATTTTAATAAAACATGATGACTTCTTGGGCATCACATGAGCAGAGGCGGATTCAGCGTAGGAGTTGTCGAGTTCAACTGAACCCAGTATTTTCTATAATGACCCCGGCCAATCATTTTGAGAATTAAAGTCCCATTCGGTGGCATTAGATCTTGAGAAACTTAGTATTATATATTGTGACTTGCATGCCATGGTCGAGTTCAGTTACCGAATGATTCAGAGTCAAGGTGGAAGAAGGATTTCTAGTTTTGGAAGCTTAAGCAGTAAGAGTTGACTGAAATTTGACTTTTGTGTAAACAGCTCTGGAATGAGGTATGGATGGTTCTGAAAGATTTCTATGGTGATTGAGGACTTAGGCGTGTGTTTGGATTTGGATTTGGAGGTCGGTAGGGTAATTTGAAGTATTTCGGCAAAAGTTGGAAAAGTTGAAGTTTTGGAAGGTTGAGAAGTCTGACCAAGAGTTGACTTTGACAATTTTGGGTTCTAGATGTGATTTCGAGTGTTAAAACAACTGTTTTATGTTATCTGGGACTTTCCTACAAAATTTAACGTTATTCTGGATTGATTTGATAGGTTTTGGCGCAAGTTTTAGAAGTTGGAAGATTTGAAAGTTCATGAGTTCGATTCATAGCTTAGACATTATTTTATGTGAGTTGAGGCCTCGAGCGGGTCCGTATTAAGTTATGGAACTTATTGGTATATCCGTACGAGGTCTCGAATGGCTAGGACGAGTTTTGGAAGGGTTCGAATCATTGGAGCATTGTTTGGAGCTGTTGGAATTTCTGTAATCAGGTGTTTACGCACCTGCATGAGAGGGGCGGCATGTGCATGCACACATAGGCTTGAATTGGTCTCCAAAGTGACATGGGAAGTTCTGGGAAGTTTCCGTAAGTGTGAAGATTTATCCGCACCTGCATGATCGCAAAAGCGGACGAGCTAGGTGCAGAAGCAAAGAGGAAGCGCAGAAGCGTAACACTGGCTGCACCTGCATTAGTTCAGAAATGAGGCTTTCTCCGCAGGTGCGGTTAGCAGGGTTGCAGGTGCAGTCATACCTAGGCAGAGAGTTTATATTCGAGGGTTTTGCCAGTTTCTCCATATTTTGAGTTTTAGATCTCGGTTTTGTCGAGGGGTTTCAAGCCAATAGTTGGGTTAAGTGTTCTTCACCTTTGAATCATTGGGGTAAGTGTTCTTCGAGGGTCCGCACAAACTTGACCGTGGACCGCACATGCTTGAACCTCTGAACTTGGTATCTCTTTGAATATTGCCTCCGCGGACATCATAGAATGGTAGTGCGGCCGCAGAGGTCCACCACGGACAACACAAAGTGTAGTGCGGCTGCATTGCCGTAATGCCTGGAATGCTATGTCTCTAAACCTCTCTAGTGCAGATTGCACAAAGTGTAATGCGACCACACTAGCCATGTGTTTCCTGAGTTTGTCTTGTCTTTGGTACTTATGCAAGTTTCACTTCTTTTGAGCCGATCTTTGACATCTTGTTACTTTTTTTATCAAACCTGCAATCAAGCGCAATGTATGAGCCTTCTAGGACTATTTAGTATGAATTTATAATCAAAGCATAAGTAAGAAGGAGCATAAAATGCGTCATAATCCCTGGTTATCAACTCCCCCAAACTTAAGCTTTTTCTTGTCCTCAAGCAAACAAAATAAGACCCACCCTTAAGGGAAAATCCAAGAAAACTTCAGCTATCCTAAAGTAACCTCAACTAGCATCAATTGGGACTAACATTACCCTCAATACAAATGAGTCATTAACAACATTTACTCTTTGAAAAACCATGGATTAAGTGCGACACAAGAGCATTAAGAGTTGACTCAACACATCAATGGACTCTTGCGATTACTTTGGTTACTGTGGAACCCAAACCCAGACATCCTCAACTCTCCCTAAGCAAACCTCAAATTTAGAATAGTGGAACACAAAACTAGGTTAATGGGGATTCACTCATATTTCTCAAGAAAAAGTCACATGTCCAGCTCTAGATACCATATGTTTTATTTCATGGTAGGATATGTTTTGGTCTAAGTAGGTTCCATCTTCCCTTGAGCACTTCTTTTTATTCATGTGGCACAATT
Source organism: Nicotiana benthamiana (assembly GCA_034376525.1). Classification (NCBI taxonomy): domain Eukaryota; kingdom Viridiplantae; phylum Streptophyta; class Magnoliopsida; order Solanales; family Solanaceae; genus Nicotiana; species Nicotiana benthamiana. The sequence continues at coordinate 27,365,138 of CM067333.1, read as the reverse complement.
CACTTGAATCTTTGAGTCATTTCATTTCTTTCTAAGGGGTTAGAGAGACGCACTGTCACTCTTTCTTATGCATTTCAAACCTTTTCTCCTTTTCAACTTTCCACATCTTTCATTCTTTTCTTTTCTTGAATCCATTTTTATACTTTTTTCACATTGAGCATTCTTTTTATCTTTTGATTTTCTTTCTTTTTCATTGCCTTTCCTTTTCTTTATTTTTGTGCCTTTTACCACTTTGTTTCCATCCTCGTTTGTCCCCCAAAACTTATACTTTTGCCAAGTGCTAAAGGGAAGGTTGGGTGCCAAGAGAAGTTATCTTTTAGTACGAGTATGAGCTTGTATCATAGGTTTTTGAAAGAAAAAGGTCTAAGGCTCAAAAGGGTTGACTAGGGATCTTATCATTGGTGGGCTATGAAATTGTTCAAACTATCATTTGGATCAAGGAGAGCCTATAATCATGCCTCAAGTCAGAATTCACTTAGGATTTTGCCTCAACAAACGTACAGAACAAGTTCTTGACCAATGAATCGGGACTTGGATTTCCAATTCAATTATTCATCACACAATCTAAGGGATCGCTAAAGACATAGAGTCGGGGGCCCACAATGACCTTAGATACAATTGGAGCACAATGGTCCTAAAAAAAACTTGATGATTATCGATCAACACAAAAGTCTCAAATTCACGCCTTTCACCATCCTAAACACAACAATTTCTTTTGACCATGGGATCAAAGACAAATATGCTAGGCCTAAGTGAAGCTTTTCTTGAGGTACCCTCAACGACAAACTACTAAAAACAAAAAGCAAAATGGACTCAAACCCTTAAGAAGGTTGTTACACCATCCATCATTGAGAAAGGCCACCCGATTCAAAAAACACTTTACATTTGGAAATAACCACGACATTAAGAAAATCAAAGGCTTATCACAAACGTCCAAAACAAAAACAAAAAGCAACGAACATAAATAAGAAGCTAAAAACAAAATTTTTTGCAGAAAAATAAAATGAATATATACAATAGGGAGTTTGAATATACAAAGGCGGATGAATATATACAATACGATGTAACTTTATATACAGACCCAATGTAAAATAAAAGTGCGATAAATGTAACTAAATATCAAATTATATACAGACCAAAGATAAAAAATCAAGAAATCATAAAAATGTATCAATATATGCAGTCATCCAAAAATGAATAGTAAATCCTACCCCTTAAATGAAAGCTAGCATTGTTACCAATGCCAACTAGTCTATATAAGCACCAAAAAGATAGAGAAAAAGGATATAGAAGAATACCGAAGCTCCATATGTCTACATAGGATGCTGGGTGGTCCCTGAATCCTCTATGTGTCTGGGAACCTAAGACTGGTTCCCGATAGTATGCTCCTCAGCTACTGGGACCTGGGCCTGGACCTCGACAGGATTTGGAATTGGTACATTCTGTTGCTGACTGGAGGAGGTCTCCGGTGGGTCCGCCAACTGGATGCTAGCATCATCTGCTATAGGAATCCTCCTCCTCCTCGGAGGCCTCTGTGTCTTCTCCGGTTGTGGATGAGCTGCGGGGCCTGGATCATCAAGCAATAGGTCTAAAGGCAGCTGGTCTGCCTTCAGTCTATCAACATATGCCCGCAGCTCCTTCACGGGCTTCTTGGAGGCCCGTGTTTCCCGCAGCTTCTTATACTCCTTAGCAAGCTCCTTGAGAGCCTTGCTATGTTAATCCACTACCTTTGAGAGTGCAGCCTGAGAATCGAGGATATTTTTTTGGTTGTCACGAATCTCCTTCAGTGCATCCTCGATAGACTGGGGCATCTGTGGGGCTGGGGGAGCCGACTGAGCCTCTACAGTTGTAGTCAAGATGGACAACTTGGACGAGGCAGTCTGTATCCAGTTGTTTATACTTAAAAGGGCATGGCTCAGCTGGTGGCAGCAATGGGATAGGACCAAGTAGATGGGATCTCTGGGCCTTCTGGTGTGGAAGGACTAGTAGGAATAGTTGTAGATGTTGAAGGTCCGGGAGGTATGTCAGCAGAAGTGGAGGTAGACTCAGCAGGGACCTCTACCACAACTGCTCTTCACACTGGCCAGTTGCGATAGAAGCAGGAGTTTTGTAGTTCTTGCCCTTGAAGTTGTCATCCCCCTTCATGCTATAGTAGGAATATGGGGTTGTCGCCTTGACCTTGATGTCATATGGCCTCTTCTCCACATCTAGGTTCGTGAAGTACTCAATGAGGAAGCTGGGGAAAGGGTAGTTCCTGTCATGCTCTGCTCCCACAATCGTGATAATACGAGACACCAAAATCCCCACATTTATGGGATATCCCGCCATAATCAAAGCAACCAACACAGCTCGGTGGAGAGGAAGAGTGTTGTCATGAGTGGTAGGGTCCAACAGGCTGCAAACAAAGGTCTCCCATCCCTTCGCTTCAAAGTTTAAGGTCATCCTCAATATTTTGACTCTAGCAGTCAACCAGACAGGGACAGTTCCTGGGATTGCCAGGTACTGAGCTAACCATGGACGGACCTCATCGCCTATCTACAGCTTCGCTATATACAACATCTCATCCTTTTCATTGAGACCCAGATATTCGTTGATTGACTTCCCATCAAACAAAGCCTTGAGGTTCCGGACCTTGGTCACTTTGGAGCCCTTTTTGATATGGGCTCCATTATACTAAAACTCTTTGATCAATTGTTCATTGGCATCCACACAAGAATCTAGAAAGTGACCCAAACCCACTCTAGTTCTGAACTATCTCTGCAGGTTGGGGTTGCAGGGTAGTAGATCTCTATCAATGAAGCTCCTCTCCAGAATCAATTTTCTCACCTGCCACCACTCTCTAAACTTGTGGTACGCCACCTTACTAACAAACCTATCTTCCCAAGCTTCGGCTTCCTAGTTCTCGCCACGCCTACCACTTGAAGCTCACCACCCTCAGCTACTCCCTCAGCACCCTCTATTTCATCCTGACATTTGTCTGCACCCTCCCCAGATAATGAAGCTGTGGGGGAGGTGGAGTATTTATCACTACCGGCTGTTGATCCCTCAGAAGATTCAGTAGAAACATGTGATGGTGCTTGGGCGGTGGGTGATGGTGGAGGAGAGTTGTCTGTCAGTCTAAATCTTCCCGGTTAGTCAGGGGCATATGTAGGGATAGAGTCTTAAGAAACCTCCTGGGAAGGATCATACTTACTCCCTGACTTATCACATGCTCTATATGCTGCTTTTATTATCTTCCTTGTCTTTTTTATACTTTCCCGAACTTGGAGAGTGAGTTTAATCATCTTTTGCTTCCCTCCACAGGAGGATTCACCTCTGCCGGATTGTTTAGATGCCTTGGCTCTTTTTTTAACCATTGTCTGCAAATATCATTCAATACTTTTGTTATAGTAGAGACAGTGAGCAATATTGGTGCAGAAAGAATTGAAGTTGTAGACCAACCCAGTATAGACCGTACAAAATGGAGTGCGGCCGCACAAAGGCCACTGCGGTCTGCACAAAATGGTAGTGCGGTCCGCACAGGGGTAGAGTTCAAAATACCCACCCTCTATATGCTGACACTGCGGTCACCGAAAAATGGTAGTGCGGCCGCACTGGGGCCAGTGCGGTCCGCACAAAATGTAGTCCGGCCGCACCGCCCAATATTCAGCTTTCCAGAAGTGCTTTAGTGTGGTCCGCACAAAATGGCATCGCGGACCAGACAGAAAAAACCCCGATCCGCACTGAGTGCCTATTAACGACACTAATTTAGGGTTCATTAGATTTTGCTTTTAAGGTCCAATTTTCCACCTAATTACAGTCGCTAAATGATTATTCAGTTCATTACACTAACTCAGTCTGTATGCATCACAATTTACACTAATCTAGCCTAGCAATTGAAGGAAATAAGGGAGGAAGAGAAATAGAAGTGAAGAAAAACAAAAATTAAATGAAATTAACAAAATTAAACAAAGAAAAAAAAAGGCAGTAATGCTACCAATTATGAGCTGAAATGGGAGAGATGGTCCTAATCAGTGAGTTATGAGAAGGAGAGAAGGTGAATAGTTCTTAATAGCTTCTGAGTTTCAAATTCGCGAAAAGAGTAAAAGCCGGGCCTCAGGTCCTATTTGTATAAAAGGACCTGGGCCCCAGTCTCACCTACGAGTGCGGACTGCACAAAATGGACCGCGTCCGCACTGCCGTGGTTTGTTAAAGTTTGAGAAGTCAACCCTCTATGGTCCGCACAAAATGGACTACGATCGCAGAGGTCCACCGCGGATCGCACAAAATGGAGTGCAGCTGCGGTGGCAAACTTCAAAGAGGCTTCTTCTTACCCATACCAGTGCGATCCGCACAAAATTTACTGCGGCCGCAATGGAAATTTTAGAGGCTCTGTGCATTTTTTCCACCATGACTTAGACTACATCAACACAACCCTGTAACATCTCAAACCCAGTTAGCCCAAAAATTAATCCTATGCTTAGAAGAAAATCAAATAAAATAAGAAGAAAAACACATGGGTTGCCTCCCAAGAAGTGCCTGATTTAACGTCGCGGCACGACGCATGTTACCATCACATCATTTGAGATGAAGGAGCGCCACCACGTGGCTATCATAAATCTTTCCAAGGTAGTGTTTGACCTGGTGCCTGTTAACTCTAAAGACCACTATTTTTATTTTTGATATCAAAAGCACCAAAATGGGTCACAAACGCAACTTCAAACGGTCCACTCCATTTGGATTTGAGATTTTCCAGGATCAGATGTAACCAAGAGTTGAACAAGAGAACCAAATCAACGACTTTGAACTCATTTCCATAAGTATATTTATCATGAAGGTACTTCATCTTGTCCTTATACAAGGACGAACTGAAGGAGGCATGGAATCAGAATTCATCAAGTTCATTGAGTTGTTCAACAAGAAGATTGGATGCAATATCCCATTAAAGATTAAGCTTCCTCAAATCCCACATGGCCCTGTGCTCTAACTCGACCGGAAGATGGAAAGCTTTCCCAAACACCAACCGATACTTAGACATACCAATAGGAGTCTTGAAAGCCGTCCTATAAATCCATAGAGCGTCATCCAAATTCTTCGACCAATCGTTCCTATTTGCATTGACCATCTTTTACAGTATACTTTTGTTTTCCCTGTTGGAGACTTCCACTTGCTTGAGGATGATAAAGCTTTATTGCAAAAATGAGACCTCCATCACTTATGATTGCCCGCGGAGTACCAAACCTTGTGAAGATGCTCTTCTTGTGAAATGCAACAACATTCCGAGCTTCATTGTTAGGCAAAGCCGTGGCTTCAACCCATTTTGAGATATAGTCCACCGCCACAAGAATGTAAGTATTCCCACAAGATCTAACAAATGGACCCACGAAATCGATGTCCTAAACATCAAAGATATCTACTTCAAGAATGGTCTTGAGATCCATCTCATTCCTTTTAGAAATTCCACCCGCTCTTTGGCACTCGCCGTATCTCTTCGCATAATCACCTGCTTCTTTGAACAAAGTTGACCAATAAATCCCACAACTAAGAACTTTAGAAGTCGTCCTCACCCCACCATGATGGCCATCATAGGAAGAGGAATGAGAAGCCTCGAAAATACCCAATTGCTCTTCCTATAGGACACACCTTCGGATCACACCATCCGTGCAATTCTTGAACATGTAAGGCTCATCCCAATAGAAGTCCAAACTATCCTGCTTGAGCTTCTTCCTTTGGTTAGAAGAGAGCTCATACAAGACTATTCCGGTCACAAGGTTATTAGCAACATCGGCAAACCATGGTATATCATTCATTGACACCGCAAGGAATTATTCATCGGGAAATGAATCGTTAATCTCTAGGCCATCACAAGGCCTCCCCTCCTCCTCCAAACGGGATAAGTGGTCCACCACTTGGTTCTTACTACCTTTCCGGTCCATGATTTATAGTTCAAACTCTTGAAGAAGTATAACTCATCGCATGAATCTTGCATTGGAGTCTTTCTTTGACATCAAGTACCTAATGGAAGCATGATAGGTGTGCACTATACCTTTGGGCCCTTTAAGGTACGGTCGGAACGTTTCCATTGCAAACACTATGGCCAATAACTCTTTCTCGGTAACCGTGTAATTCCTTTGTTATAATTTTTTTTTCAACATACACCATCTTCACAATGCTAAACGTGAGAATTACACATTCTATATTTAGGCGCAACATCATGTTCTCAAGCCGCACATATATATATATATATATATATATATATATATATATATATATATATATATATATATATATATATATATATATATATATATATATATAAATATATATATATATATATATATATATCTATGTATGTATATATATATATATGTATATATATATATATGCACATATATATATATATATATGTATATATATATATATATATAATATCCCATAGAATATTCTCTGAAATTATATTTCTTCCTACTATGTCACGATCCAAACCTGGTCGTGATGGCACCCAACCCTAAAGCTAGGCAAGCCTGACCTTCACTTACTCTCCATTCCTCAACAAACCTCAACCCAACGATTGAAGGAAAGATGCAATAAACCTTAGAATAATAATACAATAATATTAATAGAATAATACGAAGAAATACAAAATTTGAATAATCACACGCAAAAGATATGGCTCACGAGTCTAGAGCCTCTAAAAAAATTGAATAATAAATCTGAATGGAAATATACAAGTATATGAATACATATAATAATAATAATAATAATAATAATAATAATAATAATAATAATAATAATAATAATAATAATAATAATAATAATAACTGAAATATGAAGAGCAGTCAGGTCCTGCGAACGTCAAGCAACTACCTCAACAACTCTGAAAATATTTGGACACAATGACTGCTCAGCTAAGCGTCCAGTGTACCTAAATCTGCACACAAGGTGCAGGGAGTAGGGGTGAGTACTACCGACTCAGTGAGTAATAAGCCTATAAAAATCTCTGAAATAAGAAATCCACGAAATGCCACAAAGCAAAGCTAAAACTAACAGTCTGACACCTTAACTACGAACTAACAATAAAACAACATCAAATATATATCAGTCAAGTATCATGTTAACATGAAATGCAATATACATGAATCCGCTGCGGCATACAGCCCGATCCGTTTAACATTGACGACGCTCACTGGGAGTGCGTATAGACTCCGGAGGGGCTCCTTCAGCCCAAGTGCAATATCATCATATCACTGCTGCGGCGTGCAACCTGTTCCATACTCAATCCACAGAACGCATATGAGTCACATAACATATTTCATTTAATTTCCAGTTTCCAATTATTAAAAAAAATATAATTTAGATATTTCATTTTAGGAAAAAGGTGACTTAGCATTTCATATCAACAATTAAACACAGGACTGAGATCAATGATTATAAAAATCATACTATCACAATGATATTCATCCTAGACGGATGCTACAGATCGGCACAAGGCCCCAAACATTGCAATAAGCCCAATTTTCAACAATACAATGTGCGTATCAGCCGCCAATAAATTATATTTAGCTCTCGGGATGAACCAAGTAACAATCCCCAATCATATACAATCCTGCATATGACATGGGGTACGAGTCACACCCTAACATAGCTTCACGATGTGATAAACCAGGGTTTCAAACCCTCAGGCCATCATCTATACAAACTTCTCACCTCTAGCTGGCCGTAGACTAGTCAGAAAGCCTTTTCCTTTTGAATCTTCCTCTACGCGCGTGAAATCTAGTCAAAACCACAATGAATACATGAATATGGGCTAAAGAAACATAACCCAATCAAAAATACTCGAAAAGTACTAAAATTCACGAAGTTGGTAAAACCCGAGCCCCGGACCCACTTCTCAAAAAATTATGAAAGTCACATAAACGGATTCCTCATCTCTCCGCGAGTCCGTACATATAAAGTTTACCAAAAACGGAGTTCAAATGGCCTTTCAAATTCCATAAATTCATTCTAGAATACCAAGCCCTAACTCTTCACAATTTAAACCTATTTTCATGAATTTGAGTGTTGATTCTTCAATAAAATGGTGTTTCTAAGTCAAGAGACTTACCTCCAATCAATACCCGTTGAAAATCTTCTTCAAATCGCTCAAAAAAACTCTCTTGGCGGAGAAAAAATGGTGGAAATACTAAATGGGCTGCGGATGAAATAACCCTTAAAAGCATTCTGTCCAGGCGAAATTCCTTCTTCGCGAACGCGGAGCCTACCCGCGAACGCGATGCACAGCTGCACCCTTCTCCTTTGCGAATGCGTGCGAGGGATGCGAATGCGAAGCACAAAACAGGCCCCTCAGCGTTTCCCCTTAGCGAAGCGAGCCTGCTACGCGAACGCGAAGGTCACAGACCCCAGACCTACGTGAACGCGAAGGCCAAAATCCCAGGCTCTCCAATTCCTTCTACGCGTTCGCGACACACCCACGCGAATGCGAACAACAATCTTCCGCAACACCAACAGCTGAAAACCAGCAGTCCTATAAGTCAAAAATTAGCCCGATTGACCATCTGAAATCAACCCACGGCCCTCGGGACCTCAACCAAAAGCACAGATATGCTCTAATACCTCATTCAAAACTTTCTCGAGCCATAAAATCACAATCGTAAACGTAAAAAATCATCGAGTTACCACAGATTCAAGCCTAAATTGAACTAAAACTTCCGAAACTTTCATTTGATCAAAAACCCGACCAAACGATGATCAAATGATCTGAAAATTTGCACGCATATCTAAAATCACCTAACGGAGCTACTGAAACTGTCGGAATTCCATTCCGACCCCCGGATCAAAATCTCACATATCAACCGGAATTCGCCAAAATTCAAACTTTGCCAATTCAAGCCTAATTCTAAACCGGACCTCCAAATTCAATTTTGATTGCGCTCCTAAGTCATAAATCATCACCCGGAACTAGTCGAATCACCGGAAATCCATTCCGAGCCCTCTAACTCATAAGTCAATATTCGATTTACATTTCCAAAATAACCTTCTCATAAAGAGACTAATTGTCTCATTTCTAACCAAACTCTCTCTGAATTATTCAAATTTTCCAAATACATATAATGAAACGTGTAGAAGTATAAAACAGGAAAAATGGGGCGGAGATACTTGAGACTACAGGTCGGGTCGTTACATCCTCCCCAACTTAAACAAGCGCTCGTCCTCGAGTGGCCCAGAGTTGTACTAGGAGCCAACCAATACTTGAATGCCCTTACCAAACATATACCTGGGGTGATCCCACGTCACCCTAACTCACATAGGCCCGATAATACAACACAACAAAAAAAAATTTCCACAGTCCATCCAGACCATAACCGTAGAACAAAATTGCACTTCCGAAACCATACACACGATCAAAACATCACCTTTATACTCAGATTAAGCCAGAACCAGCTGTAATAACCCATACCTGCAACCCCAGGTGAACCCATGCAACAAACTACACAATCCAACACTTGAAACGATAGCTACTATTCAGAATGTTTGCCCACAACACCCGAATACTGGTGGAAAAACCTCTTATTAACCAAGGTCTTATTCCAACACTTTCATACACTGCCAACAATAAATGAAACACGCAATACTGAAACAATCTCTCAGATCAACCATTTATGGAGTCACTTTCCTATAGACTACTAGCACAACAGATTTTCGAGTCGAACCTCGATATTAACATACTAACAAGCTGAAACCAAATCCGTTCGTATACATTTATGACTCCATTGATCCCATCGAATCCAACATACCACTCGGGTGATAATACATCTCAACAAAGGCCTAATCCACAACTTGCATCGTATACGCACCAATACGAGACGGTCCGAACACACTCAACTCATGGAAATTGATTCAAACGAAAGAGTTCTTCCTCAAGCTCATCAGTACCATCACAACACAAGGCGGAGACCACGCCTTACATCATTGGAATAGAATACCTGAATCCTTCTTGAAAGGCCATAACTTCGCGTGGCCTCGTCACAACGCGCGATCCTATCCAAGCACTGTTACACATGACGCACCTCGAGTCACCATGCTCAAAATAGACAGCCACGCACAGATTGATGTCTGAAACCAAGAAATCCATCACACCCATGGTAAAGCAAGTTACATACACCATTCAATCCTAAAAGGACACAACCGATAAACTATTTACCGAGCAACTCCCAACATGGAATTCCTCAAAAAAACAGGAAGCAAGGCATACCAAGTAACATACGGAAACTATCCTCAACCTCATACTGTTGTGGCGCGCAACCCGATCTAGATAACATACCCTGTGGCGGTGTGTCACCCGATCCCCTCAAATATCTCACATAAGGAGATGCACATCGAGCCAAATTTGCTCATTATAACAAAATACCGAGTATTGGTCGTAAACACACTAAATGCATAATCATCTCTACTTATGGCGATGTAAGCTAAAAAACTCAACTTCCACTATGAATTTCGATAGCACCGCAATTTATATACCACTGCCCAAAAATCATAGCGCCTCACAGCACATAAAAGCAACTCATAGATCTTCCTAGATCACTAGAAGATCCAATAATGATCGAATCAACCCATCCTTTATCAATTCAATTCGGGACTACCTAGACCAACTCAAGCTAAACACGTATCCAACCAGCTTACCAGCAAGCTCATTACCAAGAAGCCTGAAGCTGCGGCTTCCACAACTATAACTTATGTCAAAGCCGTACGATTTGGTGCCCGACACCAAATAAATATGGAAATTCACAATCTCGCCCGGCGACATGCCCGGCCACAAGGATCCGTCTGAAAAGTCCTTCTATATCGGAACTGAATCAATGGTAGAACCCTCTATACTGACATCAGTCACAAAAACCCAATTAAGTAGAGCGATTCTTCCCAGCCGTCCGTTGATATTTGGAGTACAAACCCCTCTTGCTATAACATAATATGATGCACCTCACCATGCAACCTATGGCATTTTTTGACCTAGCCCATAGCACAATAGTCTAGAATAACCCAACACTGAGACAACCATTCTGCACGCCAATATCATAGCCAAATCTAACATACCAAGCAAGAAAGCTTCATTCGGGCTTCGAAATCCCAATAGCGGCTAACGGTGACAATGCACACGATCCATAACCACTACATAGATTGCATCGGAGAACTCCAGTATCCAACTCCATATAACATGAAAATCACTATACCTGATTTCCACATTACGCCGTGTGAATGCCTCTCACACATCAAGTACCAATTCATTCCACGAAAGATATTCCAAAACTTCCCTGTGCCATCAACAAACTCAAATGTCAACAACCAGTCCAACAAGAAACTGCCAAAATCCCACCAAAGTGTTATCAGCGTACATCACCTTCCCCTCTTACTGAGCGTATACTCCCGTCGAAACACTAGAATAGTAATACTATTTTCCTTAATCATCTGAGGTTCGATTCTTAAATCACCTGCAGCTGCCCGTGCTGCTTAAGAACTTGATGGCTTTCCGTTCGGAACTGAACCGTACCTTACACACACAAATCCCAATCCTCCACAACAGTCCGCACATACAATACCATAATAGGATAGCCTGAGAACTCCATCTACTTTTCCTAACCACAAGCTAAACTGCTAGGACTAAATCCTTCTATCCACACCAGTCTAAGCGAGCTTTCCGAACTCAAAAGCTCTGCCGTCCAATACCCGTAAGGGCTCATTACCTAGAACATAAACAAGGGATTGATCATATATTTACCATACCGATTCATTCCACTAACAAGCTACCTCATTTGTCTAGATTTCCTTCTGATTTTTTTTTCAACTTGATATACTCTCTTGCTATAGCACCACAATGCCTCAATCCAAACTTACCACATGAGACTCGAACATAAGACCACACTGTCTAAGACTAATAGGCCACTATATACTCTCTCAAATGTTCCCAAAATACCACCTTCTAAAATACCCTACTTTGATGAACTTCCTACGAATCTAAGTCCTCTACCTTTACTTCCCGTTACTGATACATAGAATCCCGTAATTAACGTAAAATACCACAAGTCTTCACTTGTTCTAATGAAAACACTGACTTGGTCACATACTCAACTTAAAACATCTAAGTGCTACATATAGAATCTTCAACACATCAAAATCATTCTCAAGAGTCATCCACTCTTATACCCACTGCAAATTACTTGACTTAACGAATCGAACACTCGTGCCTTATCAGCACTCTGACACCTCAGGACATGATCTCATTCTGATACAACCAAACCACTTCCTTCTCTTTACACTAAGAATTCCTTATGCACAGCTCAATACATTCTATTATTTTCTCACATCTACGAAGCACCATATAACCTTTGTCAGAATTTTGCTTCACTCGTTCCATCCTCGGCTCAATTTCTGCAACCATAACTGATTCACCTGCATGCATCAAATCGAAACTAACATGGTACCTAATCGTACAATCAACTAATCAACAACAACCTCCCCAACTTAGCTCGAAGCCATATATACCACAACACAGATACTCTTTTGCTGTCGTAATATCATGGTGAGATTAAACTCACTCTTTCATAAGCTTGTGGAAACACAAATCATCAACATTTTGACCCTTCTGCAATTTTTATTCACACAACGGTTAAGCCCAATCATTAGGCGGTAAGTCCCAAATTCAAAAATTTCGGCAGAGTTTCCTTTGTAATTGGGCCTATCCACCTGCTAGAGAATCACCAAAACCATCCAAACAATACGTCCACAACTTAACAACGTGTCACAATATATATCAACAACATAAATCTCGATATTACATGTATTCTATTATCAAAATTTGATACATGGACATGAGTTGCACCTATTTGAATCATAACACATGAAAAATACCTTTCAATTGCACATGAAATATTCTCGCAATATACATAGGAACTGCATCACGTCAGGACACTCCGCAGGAGATAACCCACCTGCTTCGCCGCAATATAAAATTTTTATATAGCTTCCACCGTCATACACATTACACAACTACTTAGTCTTCCTGCAATTGACTTCACTCCCACTAGGAGACTCGAAAAAGTTCTTCACGCGCTCATAACTCGGGCTACTCATCGGACCACAATAGGAAATGAATCACTTGACAATTCATCTATTATCCAGCAGACTTCGTTGTCACTACCAAGTCATGCAATTACATCTCGCAGTACATGACTCCGGAGGGGCTCCTTCAGCCCAAGCGCAATATCATCATACCACTGCTGTGGCGTGCATCCTGATCCATACTTAGTCTACAGAATGCATATGAGTCACACAATGGATTCCATTTATTTTCCAGTTTCCAATTATTAAAAAAAATATAATTTAGTTATTTCAATTCAGGAAAAAGGTACTTTAGCATTTCATATCAGCGATTATACACAGGACGGAGATCAATGAATATACAAATCATACTATCACAATGATATTCATCCTAGACGGATGCTACAGATCGGCACAAGGCCCCAAACATGGCAATAAGCCCAATTTTCAGCAATACAATGTGCGTAGCAGCCACCAATAAATTACATTTAGCTCTCGGGATGGACCAAGTCACAATCCCCAATCATATACAATCCCGCACCTGCCATGGGGTGCGAGTCATGCCCTAACATAGCGTCACAATGTGATAAACCGGGGTTTCAAATACTCATGCCACCATCTATACAAACTACTCACCTCTAGCCGGCCGTAGACTGGTCCGCAAAGCTTTTTCCTTTTAAATCTTCCTCTACGCATGTCAAATCTAGTCAAAACCACAACGAATACACGAATATGGGCTAAAGAAACATAACCCAATCAAAAATACTCGAAAAGTACTAAAATTTACGAAGTTGGTAAAACCCGAGCCCCGAGCCCACTTCTTAGAAAATTACGAAAGTCACAACAAAGGATTCCTCGTCTCGCCTTGAGTTCGTACATATAAAGTTTACCAAAAACGGAATTCAAATGGCCTTTCAAATCCCAAAAATTCGTTCTAAAAAACTAAGCCCTAACTCTTCACAATTTCAACCTATTTCATGAATTTGAGTGTTGATTCTTCAATAAAATGGTGTGTCTAAGTTAAGAGACTTACCTCCAATCAATACCCGTTGAAAACCCTCTTCAAATCGCTCAAAAAAACTCTCTTGGCGGAGTAAAAATGGTGGAAATACTAAAAGGGTCGAGGATGAAATAATCCTTAAAAGTATTCTGTCCAGGCGAAATTCCTTCTTCACGAACACGGGCCTGCTACGCGAATGCGAAGGTCAGAGACTCCCAGATCTACGCAAACACGGCCTCCCTTCGCGAACGTGAAGGCCGAAATCCCAGGCTATCCTCTGCGCATTCGTGACACACCAATGCGAACACGAAGAACAATCTTCTGCAACACCAACAGCTAAAAACCAGCAGTCCTCTAAGTCTAAAAATAGCCCGATTGACTATCCGAAATCACCCCGAAGCCCTTGGGAGCTCAACCAATATCATAGATATGCTCTAATACCTCATTCGAACTTGATCAAGCCATAAAATCACCATCGTAAACATAATAAATAATCGAATTACCTCGGATTCAAGCCTAAGTTAAACTAAAACTTCTGAAACTTGCATTTGATCAAAAACTAAACCAAACGATGTTCAAATGATCTGAAAATATGCACACATATCCAAAATCACCTAACGAAGCTACTGCAACTGTCGGAATTTCATTCTGACCCACGGATCAAAATCTCACATAAACCATAATTCACCAAAATTCAAACTTAGCCAATTCAAGCCTAATTCTACACAACACCTCCAAATTCAATTCTGATTGCTCTCCTAAGTAATAAATCACTACACGGAACTAGTCAAATCATCAAAATTCCATTCTAAGCCCTCTAACTCATAAGTCTACATTCGGTTGACTTTTCCAAAATAACCTTCTCATAAAGAGAATAATTGTCTTATTTCTAACCAAACTCTCTCCGAATTACTTCAAATTCTCCAAACAGATATAATGAAACATATAGAAGCATAAAATGAGAAAAATGAGGTGGAGTTACCTGAGAAGACGGGTCAGGTCGATACATTCTAAGTCCTTTCATAAAATATAATTTTGACGTATCCCAGTGAGTAGGATGATTCTCATGATAAATACCTCATGGCTACATCATAAGCGAACTCCTTGGCCAAAGCTCATACCACATTTTTACATCAACACGTTTCACATGATAAATATATACTTGCATATTTTACCATTCTTCATGGTATCATTGACCTTGTCCATACATATCATGTTAGGGATTTATGACTCAGTATCATGTAGACTTAGAATTCTTGTAACTTCTCAATCTCCAAATACTTACCATAACCGTTTTCAATTTTTTCTTTTGAGACTTACGTCGTATATATTATATGTATAACTTTCCAACAACTTTAACTTCGCCCATGAGCCATTTCAATAGTTATTCTCCTTAAAGCATAAGGATCCGTTCACTCACAAGTTAATTGCTCTTTCAGTATTGGTCAAATATAGAGTGTCCTTGAGATCATTCTTTAAAATTATCAATTTTTTTCATCATTTCAACAGAATAAAATAAAACATGCCTCGATTAGAAAAAAACTCAAGATTATCATTCCATATCATTTTTTCCTTCTCTGACAATCTATATTGCTTCTTATAACCTCGAAGATTACGCCTTTTGTGCATCTCATGTCGTAATATTTTCACGCTTACCCATTTAAGTCAGCATACTTTATCCTCACATGCCTTGGAATGCATAATTAGAGATTGACTTTTGCTTGTATCACATTCATAATATGGAGGAACTCAAGGTTGTCATGGCCATCTTTTACATATGACATGCTTCCTCTATCCTCAACTCTTACTTACACGTGGCACTTTATTTTTTTTGTATCACTTATATTACATATGAAACAATCATGACAAATAACCTATAATTCTTAGAGGAAACCCGATCTCTAATATAATTAAGGGTCATCTCCCTCATCTAATATTATTCCCTTTTCCGGATAATCAAGAAAGCCTGGTTCTTTTTCCTTTGGGAAGGTGTCTTTCAACATTGTTGATAGTGTCTTAATTATGTCATATTCCTTATGAGTCATACTATGCTTACCACAAACTTGACTGATCCACATTCACTTATCAATTAGATCCATATCACCTCTCTATATCTTGTCATGATAGTTTAAGATGCAACATCTTCATTTGCATTTTTTTGAACTTTGCTTAACTCGTTAATGGTGATTACCATAGTAAAGAATCGCTCCTAAAATTTGACCAACAACCATGAATAAAAATCCAGGAAATAACATAGGTGCCATTATTCGCATCTATTAGTAAAATTCTCTGTAAGTCAGGACATCATCCTGACAACACTAGATGACATCATCACCTTACTTTCTTTCTTAAGTCAGGACATCATCCGTGTACAGCCATGTTACTACAACCTTTCACAACTATCTATGGAGCCTCGATACCAAAGAATAGAACCAACGGTTGGAGTAATTCTAACAAAATAAAATAAGGAAGAACATGATAGCTACCACGAAATAAAACTGGCGCTTCATAATACCTCGGAAAGAGAGTCATCCTGGCCTAACCGCATATCACGTATCATACATCATCTTGAAACATGTAAAGTAAGCAGGGCCCTGGAGGGTGGCCCATAATGTCTGAGTACACCATAGAGGTACTCAATAAGTGTCATAGACTCTCTTTACTTAAGTTCTTGGGACAAACTTTATAAAAATGATGCACCAATATTTGATAAAAACGATAAGAAATTTTATCAATTCAAGACCCTTGTTATTTTACATAACAACAGAGTGAATATAACTCACAATATAAACTTTTAAATCATTTACATCAGATCCAAGATTTTGGAAAAATCGTACAAAATCATTTCGTATACTTTAAATCATCGAAATCGCTTTCAGCTCCTTATGCCTAATCATAAGAAAATCATCATTTAACTTTCACTAGGAGTTCCATATCATCGCCGACATAAGAAGGTCAACTAGGTTATGTACCTAGCGGCAAGTATCATATCCCCTACTTGCTCAATTCGTCTCATCGAAGTGCCGTACGAATTGACTCAGCCATGCTAATAATAGCACAAAATAGTACTCTCTCGAGGGAGAGCTCTCTTCCCTAGTCTATACCACAAAGTGGCCATCTACGCCTACACCGGCACGTGTAGTTTCATGACAACGAATACCATATATCCGAAGTCAATCTCAGTGAACACAAGTAACTCCCAAAACATTTGATACTTCAAAAATAGATTCAAAGCATAGTATCTTCAAATGATATATTTTTATCAAATTATAGAATTTGTATAAAATCTAAATCATTTGAACAAAATTTAAATACACAACCTTTTACATGCTACAGCCTTTAGCAATTTAACATCGATCTTTAAACGATACCACAAGGTTTGTTCTATACATCAATTTTCAAAAAGAATCACTTTCCATGAAAGCGTTTCCTTAGCACTCAAACATGTATACTCTTGTCAATACATAAGTTTTTATAAAACTTATAACATTTACCTTTAGTGTTATTTAGCCAATAAGATTTAAATAAAATTTTACAAAACGACATGACACTACATATGCAACATAATAATTTAGTTCATGGAGATATCCATACTTGTTTGTCCCCACAAGTACGAAAGCACATTTTCAAACAACTTAATTATTAGCTTGAAATATTCTTTTCGAGAAAGTCCCGTAAGAAGAGTAATTTTAATCAACTTACCTCGCTTCCACTTTATTAACATTCACAAGCTTTCAATCTTTTCCATCATTCCAATGTTGATTAAAAAGCTCAACATCACCAACAAGTTGATATCTACAAATAGATATCCTAATTACATCAAAATATGGCCTAAGATATTAAGCAATATCCATATATGGTTCATAATGTGGCTACAAGCCTCCAACAACTCAAATCGCACAATAAATTTCTAAGCTAGACCATTCAACTTCATCTTGTATTTTGATACCCATTCGAAGTCACTAATGTTACAACATCCATTGCCTAATGTCACCAAGTTACTATTCATCATATTCCATAATCAAAACTTGCACCATATATAATTTGGAGGATTATTTAGTTGATCACTTCCATCTTTTGCTAACAAATAATTCCATAGGTTCATCGTATTCAATCAATTTCAGCCCCAAGATTCACCATTCATCTTCTCTCTTATTTTCTTAAAAGTACTATTCATGATATGAACTAGATTTTTATAATACAATCTTTCAGTCAATAAAACTTGTAACAATACTTAAAATACTTCTAACTACTCATAATAAACGAGTTTGAAGCATTGGAGTTACCTCTAGTAGATCAATCTCGAAAAATCACAACTTTGGTGATTTGTTTTTTATGTTCTTGAGTATTTGATGATGAAATCTAGGATTTTGAGGTTAGAATAATGTTAGAACTCATGTATATTGAGTAATATCAACTCAAAACATCATTAAAAACTTACCTCGGTTGATTTGGACTTGATTTGGGCTCAAAATCGCCCATTCACATCAAGAACCCTAACCCCCAACACTCAAAATACTCTCTTCCCCGACTTGGCATTTATAGGCTCAGATTTCGGATGCTGCGTTGGATGCTTCCCGTCCCCACTTCACTCCTCTTAGGAGTTCGGATGCTGACCCGTATGCTATGGCAGCACTTTACTGCCAGCTCCTCTTTTTGGATGTTGCCTTGGATGCTTCGCATCCGCGCAGTCCTCCACCGGCCTTTGGTAATTTGGTCATAACTTCTTATAGGAATATCCAAATGATAAACAGTTTGAAACATTAGACCCTAGAATCAAAGACAATTCATTTTATAGGTTGTCCATTATGTAACTTTTTATAAATTTGTAGATATGCGCGTCCAAAGTTAGGTCTTGTGCATACTTACTCGGAACTTTAACCTACCATGAAATTTCCAATTTGACTTGGACGTAGGGCTATCCTTAGACCCCACATCGCTTATAATATACCTCATATACCTATTATCATATCCAATTGATATCCATTATATTTATAATCCTCGTCTGCATATAAAATAAAACAATTAGTCCCCGTCAACTTTCTTAATAGCACTTAAGTACTTCGGAATTTTCCGGGGTGTTACAAAAAAACACCTGAATAACCAATACCAACGGGTACGCACCCCACAAACTAAAACGTAAGAAGCATAGAACGAAAATGAATTTACATGGGAAAGGAAAGCACATAAGGGAACTACAAACAAATCAAATAGCACAATTTCGTCTAAAGCACAAATCTACAAAGATATCTAACAAGGAAGAATGAAAACATATAAAGGACTCACAAGGATCTTATACTGATATAACTCTCACTGTAGTACACAGCCCAATCTCAACATATCAAAACACCTCAAATCACGAGGGTCATGCCCTCGACACTGAATGACAAGTGGGGTACACATTGACCCATCTAGATACTCTCACTAGATCAACTCCGCCTACAAATTACAACACAGCCTGGCTCCCACACCGGTGGAGCATAGAAATCACAGGTCGTAACTAAGAATACTCAGAGATCACATCAAACCTACTAAAACAAAAAACATGAATTTATTACTAGCCTCATAACTCTCGGCAACAGCTAAAAATAGACGATAGACACGGCTATCACTCACAGAACCTCACAACAAAAAAATCACATAATAGAGTACAAATCATGAAAGGCTCCCATAAATGTAACAACAACAAGGAGACTCGCCTAGACAAGCAGAACTATGATCAACTACAGATAGTGCCCTCTTTAACAAATTGAACTTGTACCTGAATGACATTGGCTGGCACATCGACCTGAAACCTACTATATGAAAAACATTAATGAGTCGGGCCTCCCCCTCATAGGAGCCCTCTACCTTCATGAATACCTTACTGTGGCACATCGGTCCAAAGTCTGGGTTAATATCTCACCATGTGGCTAGTATCCACACACTCAAGCACCCTCTTTGCTGACGAGGCGGTGGCAACTGTGCGATACAGGTACTCCGACACCCTTGAACACCTAGATCACCATGCATAGCCTGAAGCGCGAACTGAACTGGCTGACTCGTAAACCTCTACCATGACGCACCCTGCCTCCAAAATAAGGACCAGTATATCTCACGGGTCTACGAGACCTCCTTGCCTCCTCAATCTCTCTCTCCTGATCTCATCTCTCTCTCTCATGACCCTGCCTACCCTCTCTCTCTCTCTCTAGCATGCATACCCTCTATCCTCATAGCAACGTTTACCACCTGCTGATACAGAATATCCATATCCAAATCATGGGCCATACTGGTCCTGATGCTAGGAATAAGCCCCTCAATAAACTGGTGAACCTTCTCGTGAACAACAGAAACCAAGCTAAGGCATGTCTAGCCAAACTGGTGTAACGGACATCATATTCTGAGACGGCCATAGCACCCTAGCGCTAATGCTCAAACTCTACATGCCATGCATCTCTGAGGCTCTAAGGAACAAACTCTCGCAAAAACATATCTGAAAATTGGGTCCAAGTTAGTCAAGCTGCCTCGTCTGGGCTGTCTAACTCATAGGTGTGCCACCAATAATAGGCATCTCCTCGAAGCTAGAAAGTAGTGAAATAAACCCCGCTCGATCTAGAGATACCAATAGTACGGAGAATGCGATAACACTTATCAAGGAATTCCAGGGCATCCTCCGATGCTAAACCACTGAACTCGGGAGGCTTATGCCTCTTACACCTCTCAAGTCTCACTGATCCTGCTCGGAAGCCGTTACCATGCCCTCGGTCTAATCTAATGTTGTAGGAGGCACAAGAATAATCTCAAGGATCTGCTTAACATGCGCTAGCTGCTCATGAGTATAGGCGGAGGGAGTCTATGCTCCTGCCCCGACCTGGGATGTGGCTGCAGCAAGGGGAAGCAATCCTTCCTGAGCCAAAGTGGTGTACATAGTCATATACTATGCCAAAGTCTCCTGAAGGGCTGGAATAGTAGTAGCAGTAGGCGTGTCAGGTTCCTGGATCAACTGGTGGTACCTCGCTGGTCACTCACGCAGGTGCTCTCGCTGCACTACGTGCACATACTCGAACTATACCCCGGCCCTGACCTCCGGCGGCTACAGCAAAGGGTGTGGGTTCCTGATCACTTCAGGTAGTACGTGTCCTCACCATGTATGAGAGAGTAGAAGACAGAAATTTAGGATTGTGGATGTCAAAAATATCGCACTACAGGGGAATCAAATTAAGTGAAAATTTCCTAACAGTTACATAGCCTCTCGTAGATAAGTACAGACGTCTCTGTACCGATCCACGAGACTCTAATGAACTAGCTTGTGATCTGTGACTCCTATGAACCTATAGCTCTGATGCCAACATGTCACAAACTCTATTTGACCTTCGTGAACATGTCGTGATGACACTTAGTCCCTACGACTAGGTAAGCCCAACAATGAGGAATATAAACCAACTTACGGAAGAAAATAATTAAACTGAACTAGTGAAATAAATCAGTGTTTAAGGGGCCGCCTGGCATATATAATAACAAGTCTTGTAACTAACAACTATTCCCAAAACCCGGAATCTCACAAATCACAAGGTAAGGAATACATAAGAGGCTCTGACTAAAGAATGTCTATACAAAAGAGAAATACTAAAGGAGCTATGCTCATAATAGAAAGCTGGAAATTAACTCCTCGGCCTACGGACGTAACAGATATACCTCGAAGTCTCTACCGATATGCCTCCTTTCAAGGCTGATAGAACTGAGTAGGAGTACCTGTATCTACACAACAAAAGTGTGCAGAGTAGTAGCATGATCACACCATGGGGGTGCCCAGTAAGTACCAAGACTAACCTTGATAGGGTAGTGATGCGAAACAGTCAAGGCACCTACTGGTCAAATAAACAGTATAATCATGGGAGATAAGGAAACATATATGAATATGTAAAGTCTGCATGGATGGCCAAAAATGCTACAGTTCATAATAAAGGGAAAGGCAACAAGTAACAACAAGAATATAATAAATAATGATACGAAATGATGGCAGAATCACAACCCAAATCCTAAGGTCAAGACACAACAAGGGCAACTAGTCAACAACTCATATCCTCCAATGATGTTCACATAGGTTCTTATTTAACAATTACAAAAATATTACCAAATCTCGGACGAATCATCACTCACGAAAGCCTAGCATCTGAAATCTAACACCTGGCATCCTATACCCCATAAATCTCACGGTCATGCTGACAACTAACTGGTTAACTAGGGCCACTCTCACATATATAATGGATAAATGAGGGTGTATCCCCACCCTTAGCAAAATTGAAAAGTATTCACCTCTAATGGGGAGTGTCCAACTACATGTATGCTTGTGCAAGTGTGATTAACAAGGGTCCTACCATCTAGTTGGTATAAGAAATGGAACAATCAACACCCGAAATGTTTGTACAACATCAACGAATTAAGACAGAATGTACATGTCAACAACAAATGAACGAATTACAGAATAAACACAGAAGGGTGTAGCTGAATACCAAATATTCCATGAGGATCTCCCAGGATACCATCTTGTAGTCCTCCCTCAACTGTCTAGTGGATCTCCCGGGATACTGTCCCGTAGTCCAACTTATATATATAAAGAATATTCGGTGTCTTTCCAAATGATGAAACCTTCTCCTTTTATAGCTAATAAGGAATAACGGCTTAATCTAAATAATAAAGACCATTTAAAGAAACGTTACACAATCATTGCTATTAGATGTTGATTCTGTAACGTTTTCAAGAATTTAATAATGAATTTTGACTACTTTCGCCACCAGATTCTCGTCACCAAGGAGATGATCAGTAGCTGGTCCGAGAGGATGATCAGCCACACTGGGACTGAGACACGGCCCAGACTCCTACGGGAGGCAGCAGTGGGGAATTTTCCGCAATGGGCGAAAACCTGACGGAGCAATGCCGCGTGGAGGTAGAAGGCCCACAGGTCGTGAACTTCTTTTCCCGGACAAGAAGCAATGACAGTATCTGGGGAATAAGCATCGGCTAACTCTGTGCCAGCAGCCGCGGTAATACAGAGGATGCAATCGTTCGAAGATTCAATCATTTTTGTATGATTTCTCTTGCACTGCCCTTTCCAATGGGTTTCGAAGATAAAAATGCTTTATTGATTAGCCCATATACTGACCTAGGTAAATCCATGAACTCCATTGGATTATTCCTTCTGACTAAGCATATGAACCATGAATTGTCCTAATAAGACAATTCAATCAATCCTTTGTTTTGAAAGAACTCCACCCGTTAACATTAAATGACTTGAATTGGTACGAAACTCGTGTCAACATTCCTTCCCGTGCCTGTTTTCAATCCTCTTCTCGTATCTGTTATTTCCCGTGTCTTTTGCTGGATTATTACACTTTGACTATTTGACTGCCCACGTGTCATGCGACGTCATCTTTAATTTAAATTGAGTTTTTTCCCAATACACATTACACTAGAGACTATCCGAAAGAGTTTGGAAAATTAATTTTTGGAACTTTGTTCTTCGCGAACGCGAAGAACAAATCCCTGGGAAGCAGAATAAAGTCTAAAATTTTCCCATTTGCCATTTTTGATGATTTGCAGCACGGGCAAGGCGATTTTTCGGTAGATTCCTAGAGAAAACAACGGGGTAAATATTCTTAACTCAATTTTAGTTGTATAACTTGAATCTATCACTAGTTTTGGTGTTTAATCCGCGAATTTTGTTAGAAAAGTATAGAAAACCCTCTTGGATAGAATCATGGATTTGAGGGTTTGAAACCTCGGATTTGCACATCATAGTTCTGTATTGAGGAGACTTTCACGCCGGATAGAGAGCATGGGGTAGAACACTGTTGGGGATTGTGACTTGGTCCATCCCAATTGATGAAATTACTACGTATTTGACTGAAACTATTTGTTATCATCATAATTTGGGATAATTACCATGTTTTGGCTTCCTGCCAACTATGTGAATCCTTCAGGAATTGATATCACTATTTCACATTACTTTTTATATTATTTGATCTCGGTCCAAGGTTTTAATACTGTTTTTCAAACTCAATCATTTTTCTAAGATTTTAAAACTAAAACAATATTTTATTGAAATTTTGAGCTAAGAACTATTATATTAATATTGCCCAAGTGGCCTATGTGTATTTCTGGACTGAGCATGGATCGGTCTATGAGCCGCAGCAGAGTTATAGTGATTTATGGATATATGGATGGCTCGAGCTGTGCGCCGCATCGGTATTGTATTGATGTTGAGGCCGAGGGCCTGGTTGGTGCCACGAGATGGCTTGATTATTTGTGCTTGGGCTGTAGGAGCCCCTCCGGAGTCTGTACACGCCCCCAGTGAGCGCCGTCGACGCTAAATGGATCAGGCTGCACGCTGCAGCGGGTATCGGAGTGGTCCGTCATATGCATTGCATTGCACTCGTGCATTTATTTTTATTTTGTATTATTTGTCATGACATTTCAGCACTCGCATTTCATTGGCTTCCATGCTACCTCTTACACTACTTACCTGACACCCTGGAATTATTTATTAATGGAGTGTTTTTCCCGATGGGCTGCTTTATGTGCTGACTTGCACTATCTGTTTTGCATTCATTTTCTTAACTGTTGGAAAAAGGATTTTTGAAGGAGGTTTTAAACTGAGCCAAGATATTTCTAAAGATTTCACGGTTTTACTGTTTTCTCAAAAGGTTACATTGCACTATATAGCATGATGACTTGGTTTACGTGGTTTCTTGTTGCTCAATTATTATTTACCTTAATTACTCACTGAGTTGGAGTACTTACTTTACTCCTTGCACCTCGCGTGTAGATACAGGTATTGGCTTAGCCGGTAGCGGGTTGAGCTGGTTGAGGACTTTGCTATCGTAGCTGAGCAAGGTGATCGGCATCATTCGCGGCACCGGATTTCTTCTTTTTAATTCAATTTTAAATCCATGTATTACAGATTATGTAGTTGAATTAAATCCTTCTAGATGCTCGTGACTTGTGACACCCCGATCGTGTTATGTCAGAATAGTTCCCTATTTTATCATTATACTTTCGCACATATGATAATTTCATTAATGTTTTAGAGTTATTCATGCTAAGTAAGAATTAAAGAGGTATTGATTGTTCTGTTGTCTGGCCTTGTTTTCACGAGAGGCGCCATCACGACCGTGTTTGGGAATTGGGTCGGGACAAGTTAGTATCAGAGCGTGGGTTACTAGGTCTCACGAGTCGTGAGCTGGATTAGTAAAGTCTCGTGGATCGGTACGGAAATGTCTGTATTTATCCTCGAGAGGCTACAGAACCTTTAGGAAAACTTCATTTCTTGGAATTCTTATCGTGCATGCTTGATTCAGCTTGAGATATAACTCTTGAAATTCCTTCCACACGTTTCTATGCGCACATGAGCTCTTAGCGTCAGATATGCCTTGATGGATTGTGATTCCCTGATCAAGGGGCGAGATGTGATCTCCATGAGTTTGATGTTAGGCCAGTCTGGAGGACTTGAGGTCCAATCTTTGCCTATTGCTTGAGCACCGAGGTGCTGATCGTGTGAGCAAGTGTTTTGAACTTATATGTTCGGTATTGTTCCTAATAGCCGGAATGGAGATTTGGTATCCATGTGATGAGTGTGTTAGTACTGGGAGATATATATATATGACTTGGTAGTGACGAAGAAGTCTACTGGACAATAGATGAACTGTTAAGTGTTCGATTTCTATTGTGATTTGATGTGTAGCTCGAGTTATGGGTGCATGAAAAATATTTTTGTGTCTCTTAGTGGAGGGTGTAGTGCATTTCATGTGGTGGTATGAGTTCAGACTCAAGAAGTCTAATGTCTGTGTAACGTATATGATGGTGGAAGGTATACCGAAGTACTAAATTGAGGCGAAGTAGGTGGATTATCTCCTGCGGAGTGTTCTTAAGTGCTATGATCCTTATGTATATGTTAGAAGATCTCATGAGTAAATGAAGGGTATGTGTTGAAATTGGACAATTCGGTCGCTTAAGAGAGTGGACTCAATTGATATAGAGATGGATGCAGGAAGTGTAGAGGATTACAGTATTAGATGATATATGTTTTCAAAAACTTGTAAATGATTTAAGTTTAATATCACTATGGCATTGTGGCATCATTAAAGTGTAATCATTATGGGTTATTAAGTGTGACCTGGTATATAGCTTCGAGCCAAGTTTGGGAGGTTGTTGTTGATTATCTCATCACATGGTCATGTGCTATGTTGGTTCTGTTTCGTGGTATGCTGGCGGATCAGTCCTGGTTGCAGAAATTGAACCGAGGATGGCACGAGTGGAGCAAAATTTTGACAAAGCTTATATGGTACTTCGTAGATGTTTGAAAATAATAGGATGTCTTGAGCTGTCATAGATAAATAATGCTCAGTGTATGGAGAAGGAAGATGTTTGTTTGAATTGGAATGAGATCATATCCTGCGGTGTCAGAGTGCTAATAAGCCACGAATGGTTATGTCCATTTCATCAGGTAAATTGCAGTTCGAATATAAAGTAAATGACTCGCGAAAATGATTTTATTGTGTTCAATATTCTACATGTAACAACCAGGTGTCTTAAGGTTGTGTGCGTGGGTAGAGACTGTGTTTTCATCGGAAACGGTCAAGAATTGTGATATTTTTATGTTAATTGTGGGATCCTATGTATCGGTATCTGGGAAGTGATGGTAACGAATTTATATTTGCAGGAAGTTCTTCAAAGTAAAGTATTCTGGAATATGGTATTTCTAGGAATATTTGAAAGGTGATTCAGTAGCCTATGGGTCTTAGACAGTGTGGTCCTATGTTCGAGTCTCGTGTGGTAAACCTGGGCTGAGGTATTGTGGTGCTACAGCAAGGAGGAATATCAAGTTAATGATGAATCAGAGGGGAAGTTTGATAAATAGAATAGGTTGATAGTAGACTGAGTCGGTATGGTAAGGGTATGATTAATTCTTCATATGTGTTCGAGGTAATGAGCCTTACAGGAATTTAACAGTAATGCTCTTGAGTTTTGGCATCTTTCTTAGCTTGGTTTGGGTAAAAGGATTCAATCCTGGTATATTAGCTTGTGTACATGGAATTGGGGGTAAGAGTCCTTGTTGAGCTTTTACCGTGGTTTGGAGATGTATATATCTTCTATGGGCATGCGAAGCATGGAATACATAAGGATTTTCTTCCAAATAGGATCAGTGGAAGTTGTTGACTAGGTGAGTTACAGTTTAGTTCTGAAAAGAATTTCATAAAACTCTTAAGTAAAGAGTAGCCTCGGATAACAAAGGAAATGATATTGCTAATTGGAAGTGATTTGACGAGAGTATTTGTCTCGGAAAGGGGTAATGTGATTAAACTGATGATACTTCGGTAGTATTGTGGTGCTTTCTTGTTAGATCCACTACTGATATCTGAGTTTGTTTGATGGCATGGGGGAATTTTAGAATATCTTTCATGGAATGATTAGGTACTCGAGGTGTGATATGTATTCATACTGCAGAATTTAGGATAAGGTACAGTGATTCGTGTACTATATGGAGTGGGAGAATGGGAGTTCTCATGTTCGGGCTATGTAATGGTTTTGGATCGTGTCTATTGGTACAGTTAGCGGCTATAGGGATTTGGAGGCCTGAGTGGATCTTTCTTTGCTTGATATATTATATTTTTTATATGATATTGGGGTGTAGACTAGTAGTCTCAGTGTTGGGATATTCTAGACTATTGTGCAATGGGTAATGTCGAAAAATGCCACAGGTTGGGTGGTGAGGTGCATCAGATTATGTTCTAGCAGAGTGGTTTGTATTCCAAGACCAGCGGACAACTGGAAAGGATTGCTTTTCTTAATCGGGCTTTCGGGGCAGATGTCAATGCAGAGGTTTCTACCATTGATTCAGTTTCGATATTAAGGGACTTTTTCGGATGCGTTTCTTGTGGCCAGGCATGTTGTCGGGTGAGATTGTGGATTTCAGTATTTATTTGGTGTCAGGCACCGTATCGTACGGCTCCTATGGGAGTTATAGTAGTGGAAGGAGTATCTTCAGGCTTCTTGGTATTGAGTTCGTTGGCAGGACGATGTGGCTACATGTTTAGCTTGAGTTAGCTTCGTTAGTCCCGAGTTGTATTGTTAAGGGATAGGTTGATTCGATCATTAGTGAACTTGCTAGTGATCTGGAGAGATCTATGAGTTACTTTTCTGTGATATGAGACGTTGTGATTTGTCGGGTATGGCCACATGTGGTGCGGTTCTTATTAGGATTCATAGAGAAAGTTGAGCGGAAAGAGTGATTGAGTGTTTCTTGGTAAATAGAGTATTGGTTATGACCTATCGGGTTGCATGTTGTATGTCATTTGTTTCACCGTGGATGTAATGAACTGCTTTGGTTTCAGACATCAAATTGTGAATAGCTGTCGATTTGAGCAAGTGACTTGAGGTGCTTCATGTGTCACAGTGTTTAGATAGGATCGCACATTGTAGCGAGGCTACGTGGAGATATGACCTTTCAGAGTAGATTCAGGTATTTTATTTCTATGATGTGAGACGGGGTCTCAGTCTCGTGTTTTTATGGTACTAATAAGCTTGAAGTACAACTCTTTCATTTGAGTCATTTTTCATGATTTGAAGATGTTCAGACTGTTTCTTATTGGTGCGTGTGTTATGCAAGTGGTGGATTAGGCCAATATCGATGTATCATATCACCAGAGTGGTGTATTGGAATTGAGGTGATCGTTGGGGTCATTAAAATATACGAGCAGATTTGATTTCAGCTTGTTAGAAGGATAATATCAAGGTTCGGCTCAGAAATCTATTGTGGTATTAGTCAAAAGGGAATTGGCTTCATGAATAGTTGATCTGAGAAATGGTTACGGTTTATTGCGTGTTTCATTTATCTTTAGTAGTATATGAAAGTGTTGGAATAAGATTTTAGCTAAATAAGAGGGTTCCTATCGGTATTTGATTGTTCTGGGTAGCTGCTGTAAATAGAAGTTATCGCTTCAAGTGTTAGGGAGTATGTCGAATATCATATGATTGTACCTTAGGTTGCAAGTATGGGTTATTACAGCTGGTTCAGGACTATTCAAAGTATAAGTGTGAGGTTTTGATTGTATTGATGGTCTCATAAGTGAGAAGGTAGTTCTATGATTTATGGGCAAGAATAGAGTGGGTAATTTCAGCTATATTGTGTTATCAGACCTATATGAGATAGGGTGACGTGGGATCACCCCGGGTATATGCTTGGTAAGGTTATTCAATTGTAGGTTGACAACTCCGGGTACGCTCAAGGACGAGTGTTGGTTTAAATTAGGGAGGATGTGATGACCCGACCCGTCATCTCATGAGTTACCGCCCCGTTTCCCTCATTTTATGCTTCTTCATGTTTCATTATCAGTATTTGGTGTGTTAGAGTTGATTTGGATTGGTTTTGGTAGGAAATGAGATAATTAGTCTCTTTTTATAAGGCTTAAGTTGGAAAAGTCAATCGAGTTGACTTATGAGTTAGAGAGATCAGATGTAATTTTTGATGATTCGGTTTGCTTCGGGAGGTGATTTCTGACTTAGAAGTGTGATCGGAATTGATTTTGGAGGTCCAGTGTAGAATTATGCTTGAAAAAGAGAAGTTAGTATTTTGGCGAATTCCGGTTGATGGGTGAGATGTTGATCCGAGGGTCGGAATGGAATTTCGAGAGTTGTTGTAGCTTCGTTATGTCATTTTGGACTTGTCTGCAAAATTTCATGTTAATCGAACGTGGTTTGGTTGGATTTTTTTATCAAAAATGGAATTTGGAAGTTTTTGAAATTGTTAGACTTGAATCTGATGCAAATTTGGTGTTTTAATGTTGTTTTGAGCATTCCGCAGGTGGGAACAAGTTTGGATAATGTTAAGGAATATGTTGGCGTGTTTGGTTGAGGTTCCAAGGGGCTCGGGTGTGTTTCATGGTGGTTTCAGATTATTTCAGGCTATTTTGCAATGGCTGAAGCTGGTAACTAGTATTGTTCTTCGCGTTCCCAAGGGTCCCCTCGCGTTCGCAAAGAAGGTTTTGGCTTCTGGGGTTATATTCTTCGCGTTCGCGAAGAGAGCTTCGCGTTCACGAAGAAGAGGCAATTTTATTGCGCAGGTCTTACTTTGGAGGCTCGTATCTCTCAATCTACAATGCATTTGGAGATGATTCAAAAATGAACGTTGTAGATCTTTGAATGTAGTATCCCGAAACATATTATAATAGCCATTTGGAGTTGTGTGTAAAACGTTATCAGCATTACACTAGAGGCTGTCCGAGCAGAGTTTGGAAAATGAATATTTGGAACTTTGTTCTTCGTGAACGCGAGAGGTGGACCGCGAACGCAAAGAACAAATCCCTGGGCAGAAAATTAAAGTCCAAATTTTTGATGATTTGGAGCTCGGGTAAGGCGATCTTTCGGGTGATTCTTGGAGAGAACAATGGGGTAAGTATTCTTAACTCCATTTTGGTTGTATAACTTGAATCTATCACAAGTTTTGGTGTTTACTCCGCGAATTTTGTTGGAAAAGAATAGAAAACCCTCTTGGATAGAATCATGGATTTTAGGGTCGAAATGTTATGGGAATTGGATAATTTTTATATGGTTAGACTCGTGGTGAAATAAGGAATCTGATGATGTGAATTTTGTAATTTTGTGAGAAGTGGGCCCGCAGCGGGTTTTGCTAGTTTCGAGATCTTTGCTATTTTTCGATTGGGTATTCTTCTCTTAGCATATTGTGATGTATTCGCTCTGATTTTTGTTAGATTCGACGCGTGTGGAGGCCGATTTGAGGGAAAAAGGCGTCGCGAGTTAGAGATTTCAGCGGTTCGAGGTGAGTAATGATGGTAAATGATAACTGAGGGTTTGAAACCTCGGATTTGCATATCATAGTGTTGTATTGTGGTGACTTGCCCACTGTATATCGAGCGTGGGGTAGAGCACCATCGGGGACTGTGACTTGGTCCGTCCTGATTGAATAAATTACTGCGTATTTAACTGAAACTACTTGTTGTCATCATAATTTGGGTTGATTACCATGTTTGGGCTTCCTGCCAACTATGGGAATCCTTCACGGATTGATATCATTGTTTTTGCATTACATTCCATATTATTTGATCTCGGTCCAAGGTTTTAATACTTTTTTGCAAACTCAGCCATTTTTCTAAGAGTTGAAAACTAAAATAATATTTATTGATGTTTTGACCTGAGAACTATTATTTTAATACTGCCCAAGTAGCTTATGTGCATTTCTGAATTGAGCATGGATCGGGTTGCGTGGCGTAGTAGTGTTATAGTGATTTATGGATATATGGATTGCTCAGGCTGTGCGCCGCAGCGGTATCGTATTGATATTGAGGCCGAGGGCCTGGTTGGTGCCACGAGATGGCTTGACTATTTGCGCTTGGGTTGTAGGAGCCTCTTCTGAGTCTGTACACATCCCTAGTGAGTCGTCAACATAAAATGGATAGGGTTACATGCCACAGCGGGTACCAGAGTGTACCGTCATATTCATTGCATTGCACTCATGCATTTATTTCTATTATGTATTATTTGTCATGACATTTCAGCACTCGAATTTCATTGGCTTCCATTCTACCTCTTACACTGCTTACCTGACACCGTGGTATTATTTGTTAATTGAGTGTTGTGCCTGAGGGGCTGATTTATGTGCTGACTTGCACTAACTGTTGGAAAAAGGATATTCTTGAAAGAGGTTTTAAACTAAGCCAAGATATTTCTAAGGATTTCACAGTTTTACTGTTTTCTCAAAGGGTTACATTATACTACATAGCATGTTGACTTGCTTTGCGTGGTTTCTTGCTGCTCAGTTATTATTTACCTTTATTACTCACTGAATTGGAGTAGTCACTTTACTCCCCGCATCTCGCGTGCAGATTCAGGTATTGGTTTACCCGGTAGCAGGTTGAGCTGGTTGAGGAATTTGCTATCATAGCTGACCAAGGTGACCGCCAGCATTCGCGGCACCGAATTTCTTCATTTGATTTAAATTTTAAATCTATGTATTACAGATCTTGTGGTTGATTAAAAATTCTTCTAGATGCTCGTGACTTGTGACAACCCGGTCGTGCTGTGTCAGGATAGTTCCCTATTTTACTATTTTTCTTCTGCACATATGATAATTTTATTAATGTTTTAGACTTATTCATGCTAAGTAAGTATTAAAGAGGTATTGATTGTTCTATTGGCTGACCCTGTCTTCACGAGAGACGTCATCATGACCGTGTTTAAGAACTGGATCGTGACATCATGTGTTGGTTCAGCGTGTGGATATTGATATGATGTTCGTATGTTAGAATCGAGGATCGTGGAGAATTCGAGATGTTGGAATTTTGTTCTAAAGCTTCTTAGCTAAGGTACCAGGAAGATTTTCAGTCTAGCTCAAGAAAAGGTGCTCACATGTGTTGTGGTGGCACGAGTAAGTGCACAAGGTGTTAACCAGTGAATTTGGACAACTCCGGAACAGTTCTTGGCATGCTCGAGGACGAACATATGTTTAACTGAGGGAGAATGTAACGATCCGATCAGTCAATTTGAGCTCTAGCACGTCGTTCCGCGGTTTGAGGCCTTGAGTAGCTCCACTCCAAGTATTATGACTTATACGAATGGTTGGATCTGAATTTCGGTACGTTCGAAGTTGATTTAGAAAGAAACTTCTAATTTCGAAAGCTTTAAGTTGGAAGGATTTACTAAGGTTTTACTTTTGAGTAAACGATCTCGAAATCGGTATTTGAAGTTTCCATTCGTATGATGATTACGGATTTGGGCATATATTCGGCTTGATTATCGTACGATATGGGAGAATTTCGGTGCATATTGTAGAAAGTTGACAATTTGGATGTTCTAGAATTTTATAAATTTGATTTGAAGTGGATTTTAACATAATCGATGTCCGTTTGGAGTTTCGAGCCTTGGAATAGGTTTGTATCGTGATTTATTAATTCTGCGTAAAGTTTGGCGTCATTCCGGAATATTTTGATATGATTCAGATGCGTTCATCAAAGTTTGGAAGCTTGAAAGTTTAAAGAAAGATTTCGATCGTCGATCTATAGTTTTGATGCTTTTTGATGTGATTTGAGGCATCGAGCAGGTTCGCTTTGTGTTTTGGGACTATGTAGTGTGACTAGACGGGTCTCAGGGGCCTCGGGAGCCTCGGGTATGATTCAGAGTGATTTTAGACCCATTTTCCCTATTTTGTTGTAGATGGTGTGCTAGTGTTCTGGTGTGTTTTGCGATCGTGAGGATTGCCCCGCGATCGCGAAGAAGGAAATTGGAGGGGGCATCTGATTGCCCTTCTGCGAACGTGAATAGGGGTCTGGGAACGCGTAGGTGGTCCTAGCAGTGCTTCACGAACGCAGAGCCCAACCGCGGGCGCGAAGAGGAAATCGAGGAAACACGTAGAAAGCCTTCGGCCTATGCGAGTTCAACCAGGGAAACGCAAACGCAGAGGGTTGGGGCAGTGATCCATCGCGAACCCGAAGTAAGTTTTGGGGCAGTAGCATTTATAGCCTTCACGATCGTGAAGAAGTTTCGCCTGGATAGTGTATGAGTTTGCAAAAACGGGTTTGGCTCATTTTATCTCAAAACTTTCATGGGAACCGAGCTTGGGGCAATTTTTGAAGGAGCTTCTTCGTCACCCATCACTAGGTAAGTGATTTCTTCACGTTGTGAGTTTAATACATGGTTTATTTATGGTTATTAGTAGAAATTTGAGATCTTGAAGAAAAATCTATAAATTGGTATTTTTGGATTTTGACCCTGAAATTTGACATGAGCTTGTGAATAAATCATATATTTGAGTTTGTAGTGTTATGGGTAAAGTTTATCTGCGAAAATTTTCGGAATCCGGGTACATAGGCCCCAGGGTTGATTTTATTGGCTTTTCGAGCGGAGTTGGAAATTGTTTAAATTGATTTATTATTGGTACTACAGTATATTTTTATTGTCTTTCACCTTGTTTGGCTAGTTTTGGATCGACGAGCATCGGTTTGAGGTGTTAGATTGGCGTTGGAGCCGGTTATGAAACTTCGGAGCAAGGTAAGTCTCCTACTTAACCTTGTGAGGGAAAAATTATCCCCAAGGTGATATTTATTGTTATGTGAAATTAGTTGTGGGTGCTACGTATGCACAAGGTGACGAGAGTCCGTACATAGCTAAAACATGTCTATGTCCGGGTAGACTTAGGAATTTATCATGTAATAATTGAATTACTTAAACTCGTTCTGCTGGCGTAATTAATTTGTTATATCTAAAGTTGATTTAGAAACAAATATATGTATATTAGGCCGAGCCTTATCACTTTGAGTTGTGGGCGAGTTAGTTGAGAAACGATAAAGATTATATTCATTTAACGCTCGTGTACCGAATTGTAAGCATGTGTCTAGTAATTCGATTAATTCATTCCTTTCACGTGGAACCAATCAAACGTTTCAGCAGTATATAGATGCATCTATGAATCGTGCCGCACGTCCCTCGGCATTGTATATATTATTCTAGATCGGGCAAAATGACCTTAGCAGAATCGTGCGTTATATCCCTAGTTGTTCGAATATTCACAAGATAAACCTTCCACTGATATTGGAATTTATGGTATTCCTTATTTACCTGATACTAATTAAGTGTCAACGTCAACCACTCGTCACTGCTTTTTTGAGGTTAGGCTAGATACTTACTAGGTATGCATTGATTTACGTACTCATGCTACACTTCTTCACTAGTGTGCAAGATCAAACATGTCATTTGGTAATCATCTTTATGCGTAGGCGCATCTGTTAAGGAGACTTTATGTGAGCTGCAATTTATGATATGCATCGCAATCCAACGATTCTTCATTGTACCACTTATTTTATCCCGTCTTATTTTTATACTAGACAGATATTATATTATTATTATATTCCTTAAAAAATACTTATGCACTTGTGATACCGAATTTTGGGGGTTTCTACTAGATGTTAATATAGTAGTTCACATAGATTCTATCATTTCACCCTGTAAATTTTATTTCATACTATTTAATTAATGAAAATTATGATTTCAAAAGTAATAAAATGAGTAAATAATTTGATAGAGTAACGTTGGCTTGCCTGACTACGGCGCTAGGCGCCATCACAGCCTATAATGGATTTTGGGCCGTGATACTATAATAGTATATTGTTGCAATATAGCTATATACTCTGTCAAATTATGGGTCATGGATCACTCCATGTGGGCTGACACGACCCGTTTAGGAGAGTTAAGGGAGAGAGGTTAAAGGGAAGATACCACTAGAGCACAAACACTACTAAATTGAACGTGCAAAAGGAGTGAGTGGTGAGTTATCTTCCTTAACCGCTATTACTCCCTATTTATCTGAAAGAGACAATATAGAACACAGCACCCTAAGAATTTTCTCTGACTCAAGAATTTTCTCTGATTCTCTTCTTTTCCCAACGAAAAACAAACACAAGTAAGGGCATCTAATTGGTGAAAGATTAACTTTGTTTTCTAGTGATTTAAAGTTCGATTTGGGGCAATTGTTTCGGTGGTGAGTTCAACGGTTTCCGTTGTATCAATAAGATACACAATTCGTTGTTCCCTCCCCTCAATTTAATCTAACATACTCCTACAACATATTGTATACCATAGCAGTATACTATTAGATAATTATATTATTCTTCAATTTTCAGCTAAAATATTCGATCTCAGTCACCTCAAATCAACTTCAAATGTGATCAAATTTCAGTATGAACTTCTAGAAGGTACTAAAAGCATTATCTAATAACACCCTTTTTAAATTAAAAAAGAAATCTTCAAAAATAAAAATTGAGCTTCAAGCCAATAATGACGATATTCAAGCAAACATAAAAATTTAGATTTGAAAAGCTTACTTGAAGGTACTATAAGAAATATTTTATAGACCCGCATCGAATCAAACAATAAATCTTCAAAATAAAATTTTAAATTCAGGAGCTTCAAGCTCAACAATGGTGGGTCTTCATACACACACAAAAATCATAAGGAAAGGAGGTTGATCAGTAGCTTCAGTTGACCCTCTTAGTGAAGTTCGATCTGGCAGAAAAGAAGTAGATCCATTCAAATCCACTACCAGATAAGCTTGAAAAAATGAATCCAAACGTTTTTAACATTTTGTACTTCAAACGAGAAGGCGTATAGCTAATGGGTGGACCGGGCAAATAGTTTGGATTACATAGGTAAAAAAAAAGTAAATAACTTAGACTTGAGTATTTAAAAATAAATAATTTAAACTCAATAGGTATAAAGTAAGATTTTTCATATTTTAAAACCTGCCAATATCACTTTCAAACAAAAAATCTTAAACCTTTCTCCAATAAGAATCGCGATTCGACTTTTATTAAAAAACATAGTAGCATGATTGAACCATTTAAGTTGTACAGTTTGTTTGAATTTAAGTTATATACATACACAACATTTATATAATATAATATAACATAATTATAATATTAAATAAATTATTTACGGTTACTTTTTAAGTAACTTAATTATATAAAGCATGGTCCATAATCCATAGCGCCGGCCATAATCTAATGTAAACGTCAATGCATTATCCAATAGAGAGGTTGGGGCGGCTATGGACATTTCCATATCATTGCCTCGTATATACTTTTTCCCCATCTTTTCCTACTTTGGACTTCCAAGGCTATTGACTAATTCACAATTTAATAAATGGCAACTTGTTAGAATAAGATTGCATCACATTCATTGCACCGCCCTTTCTTACTTCTTCACAATGAGTATGCAATTAGGCCTGCCTTTAGCACTTGTAATTGTCTCCTTTCTTCCTGTATTTGTTTTTTCTCTTATTTGGCTAGTCGTTATCACTTTAATTACTTTCTAGGATATAGTCTCTATTTTCTTAAAATATCAATGGGAAACAAAATCATCAGAATCACAAAACTATGAAAATTATAAATTACATCAACAACTCTTAGAGTTATATTCTTTGAATATCAAAGAACTACGATAACAATAGTTCAGTAAAATTATATTAGTGGAGTCTAGAAAGAATAATGTGTATACATATTTTACTCTTCCTCCAAAAAAATAGAGAGGTGGTTTTCGGAAAGCCCTTAGCTCAAGATAATAAAAAGACAAAAATGAGATAATATTAATATCACTACCGAAATTGTAGGAAAAATAGGAACAATGTGAAATATAGAAGAAAGATGCAAAGCAAATGCGAAAGCTAATCAAAAGATCCCGCGTCGCAACGCGAAATAGTAAGACACAACATTACCACTAACTATCTTAGACAAAAAACTCTACCAGACTAGTATTACAAAGGTGCGAAGTAAGGCAAGACTCAACTACCTCCTAAGCTACAACCCTAATACACGACTTCCACATCTTTCCTATCAAGTGTCATGTCCTCGAAAATTCGAAGTCTCGTCATATCATGCATTATCACCTCACCCTAATATTTCTTAGGTCGCCCTCTACCTCTTCTCTTGCCCTCCACAACCAGCCGTTCACACTCCTTACCGGAGCATCTGAGCTTCTCCTCTTAACATGCCCGAATATCTTAGTCTCGATTCCCGTATCTTGGCATCAATGGGAGCTACATTCACCTTCTCTCAAATAACATCATTCCTAATCTTATCCATCCTAGTGTGTCCACACATCCACCTCAACATCCACATTTCTGCTACTTTCATCTTCTGGATATATGAGTTCTTAATAGACCAACACTCAGCCGTATTTATTATGGCCGGTCTAACTAACTTTTCTTTGAGTATCGGTGGAACTCTCTTATCACAAATTCCAAATGCTAACCTCCACTTTATCCATCAATATCAAAGAACTATGAATTTTACATATCAAACTATGAAAAAAAAAGTGTACTTGGAAGTAGCTAGGACAGACGATGAGAAAATTAAAACCCTTCTTAAGACTTAGGTTGTACCACAAGTAGCTAGGTTGTGAGAAAAACTCTTCTCAAGAGTTAAGTTACTACAGTGTACGTATCTCAAAAGTATTGACACCTACAATGCTGAATCCAAAGTAAAATAAGTGTGGAGTATTACATTAAGAACAGTGTTGTCCCAAACCAGACTAAGGAAGAAAAGCGACAAGCGGGATAAAAACAAAACCAAATTTCCTTGGTTTCAGTCAGCCAGAGTAAAAGTAAGATGAGAAAAACAAGTCTTTTAACGCTTCTATTATCAGCTCTAGGCAATCGTCCAAATTCCAAAAAGGTCAACTACTAATCCACTATTTCTCTAATGGAGCAAACAAAATACTTAATCAAGTCTCAAGAGATTGGTATTTCACCTTTTCTTGGACTTACAGTTCCCAATTTTTTCCATTTTATCATCAACAACAACAACAAACTCATTATAATTCCACAAAAGTAAGGTTCTGGAAAGGATAGTATAATCCCATAAAAGTTAGGTTTTGGGAAGGATAGTCTATACGCACACCTAATCCCTACCTTTGGAAAAAGTAATATGTACACAAATCCTACCTCTACTTTGTAAAGGTAGAGACTGTTTCCATAGACCTCGGCTGAAGAAACACTAAAAGTTGTTTTCATTTTATGATAAGCAAAAAATACACACAAATATGATTACATTTTCTCAATTCTTTTGTGTAATTTATGGGTTTAAGTTATATGCATAAATAGTGTAAGAATTTTTTATACGATCGGCACAAACACACTGCTCATGCACAAGCATTACTGCATAATTGTGGAGGACGAGAGTCAGCAAAAATTGGCAAGAATGCGATTGAATAATCAATTTCATCTCCATGTGTGCTTATTCATACAAACAATTGAACTACAAAGAATTATAGGGAAGTGTAACTTGATAACTTTGCTCTTGAATTAGAGGACCATATTTCATTATTCGTCTCCCTGCTACATATTCTATAGCGATGCCATTAAAGCAGACATCACCTTCAAAAATCAAAATATTTTGAATGAGCAGAATTCTTCCACCCTGCCCTAAGTTTTTTCTCTAGCTCTCTTTCTCTGCTTATCACTATCCTTTTCATCAACAAGATGGTGAATATGGAAAAAATAATTCAAAAAAATGGGAAAACAACTTGTTAGATATTACTTCAAGAAAGAATGAACCCAAACCCAATCTTCACCATTAATGCACAATCTGCTCCTGCTCCATGTATAACTGATCCGCCCATGTTGGAATCGTCTCAGAACCTCGACTAGCATTCAGATGATATTGCTGATCTTCCCTAGATAATTGTCTTGAACTCATAGCAGGGGAATCTTTCACCATAGACTGGACCCAAGAGACATCAGGCTCAGCAGAAGAGTTTAAAATTGAGGATTCACTCGTATGAAACCTACTGCCACTGCTCCGTAAACCAAAGGAAGCAGATTTTCTCAACTTATTGAGCTCTTCCTTCTGTATGCCCCAGTTCAATTTACCATCAGGGGAGCCCCAACCTGAGAGGTTAGGAGGCACAGCGGACGCATTAGAAAGGGATGAAGATATCCCAGAAAGACGGCCTGCAGCACTTCGATCAATGAAACTCTGGCTTCGCTTGGCAAATGCAGCAGACCTTGAACTCAAAGCTGCTGCTGCAGCACCAGATGGATCAATCCCAAAGGAAGATGATGTCCTAAAAGATGGTGAAGATTGACTGGAAGAATAGCCTGTCATAAGTTGCTGGTTCATATTTTGTCGCATCTGCATCCCTTTGGGAGATTGTAGTTGGGTTGATCCAGCATCAAGTGATAGCCCCTGTAGCTGAGACAAAATTTTGGAATCAAGGGTCGCTAAGATATCATCAAGATTAGTGGGTTCCAATCCACCATGCCTACCACGTTCACTGTTTCTATCACTAGAAGAAGCTGCAAAAGCAGCAGCTTTGGCCGAAGAACTGTTCCACCCAGATGGTGAAGAAAGAGCAGATAAGTCATCCATCAGTTGATCTTGTCGCCGATGATGACTTTCGAATCCAAGCAAACCATTATCTAACTCCACATCTCTGGCACTATATGTGGTTTTCAACCGACTAATAGGCAGCTGCAAGGTTGGAGTTGCAAGGCTGGATTGGCAGGGCCACAAAGATCCACCCACAGAAGAAGCTCCAGCCGAAGGAGACATAGGTGGAGTTGAAGTAGGAGGCAGCATAATTGATGGAGAACCAAGGGCTAGTGGAGAAATTGATGCGATATCCAATGACAGAGGACTATTGGAATATGATCTAGGTGAAAGCAAGGCAGACCCTGTAGAAGGGTACAAGGGGCGAAGCTCTTCAGGTTTGTGAGCAAAGAAGCATACCCTCCTATTGCAATTTGTTTCATCCTTGCACATACGAGTTCGGTACTGTGCAGGGTGAAGCCAGCACTCAAAAATACCATGCGCATACTCACAAGCGTCTCCTCGCTGGCATGTCCCCTTGCGAAAATCTGGACAAGGGACACAACTATAGTGGTATTTTCTAGGGTCACGCCTTCTGGCGTTTTCACCAGGGTGTACAAAGGGGCACTCTGTCCAGTCATGGGAGTAAGCTCTTGAGCATGGTTTCACCTTAAATATGTACATTCTGAAGTCATCTGTCCCATATATCCCAATCTTTATGTCTGGAAGAGAGGGATCAACAGGATACTCTTTCTTCTCGCTCCCAAATTTAGAGATGTTTGGAGTCAATAACAGCTGTTCTTCTGCTTGTTCAGAGATAATCTGATCGATGAGTCCACTTGCTTCCCCGTCGTCGCTGCTTCCTCCAAGCAAGTGCTCCAGTATCTTCCTCCTAGAGTTGAGACAACAGCCCTGAGCTGAGATCAGGTCAACAGCCCGTTTTCCCTTTGCATCAACCAAATTCACATCAGCAGAAGCATCAAGCAAGAGCTTGACAACCTCAAGCAAAGCAGCAGAGTCACCAGCAATTGCGCAGTGAAGGGCTGTAGCCCCATCGGAACCACAAGCTTGATTAACATCAAGACAGCCCTTCTCAAGCATATAAGTCAGCACCCGTTTGCTACCAAAAGTAGCAGCAATCATAAGGGGTGTCCTCTCCTCATATCCCATATTGTTTACAC
Organism: Nicotiana benthamiana; assembly: GCA_034376525.1. Lineage (NCBI taxonomy): Eukaryota > Viridiplantae > Streptophyta > Magnoliopsida > Solanales > Solanaceae > Nicotiana > Nicotiana benthamiana. The sequence continues at coordinate 27,324,039 of CM067333.1, read as the reverse complement.
CAATTCTCCTACCATACCATAAACCCACCTCCTTCATGTCATGACCCTCCTCTTCTACAGCCTTTTGGAAGTTCATAATATCATCTGAAGCCGATAACTCGAGCAAAAGGGAGAAAGCAGGGACAAGATCCTTTTGCTTCTGAATTTCAGTTTCCATGGCTAAATCAGCAGAACATACCTTGCTCTTAGAACCACTACACATGATATGGTCTGTACTTCTCTACAACATCGTACAAGAGACACATTCAGTACAACATATTATCTAATTCACAAAAATAACCCAAAAATAATAATAATAAGTGCAGCAAGCCCAATATTCCAACTTGTCTAATGTTAATGAAATTTCAAAACCCCATATAACATAAAAGCAATAAAGAAGGCCACATAAACATCAAATTTTAATCATTAGCATGAGATGCTATAAATACTAGAGACATGTTTATAAGAAAAACCCCAACTGGACTACAAATTCTAGCAGCAAAGTATCATTCTTGAAATAAAGGTTCCCTTCCTTGGGCACTGTAAGTAAAAATTTGCGAATTTGCAGTTACTATGAACGATAAAGCAAACATTTTTACAACTACCATGAATCTTTCTTGAGATCCTTATCATGGTATACCGCCGATAGAAATAAGCCAAGAACTAATTGCAGACAATTAAAAATTCTATACATGAACAAGTAGAGTGATCCAACTAGTTAATAATAGTAATACGAACTAAGAAGAATAATAAAAATAGAAGCATACCTCAAGTGTTGAAGAGAGAGAGAGAGAGAGAGAAAGGAGGGTGTTTAAGCCCAGGTTTTGTGCAGAGAGAAAGGAGCAAACACACCAACAAGAAATGAGTTGCTAATGGACGCAACAGGAAATGCCTCCATTTAACTATACACAAGATTAACATACGGCCTATCAATAGAAAGGGACAGGTGGAGAGGAGACAGAACGCAAATATTGAATTATGTACAGTAATTAAATTAACGAAATGGAAGAAGAAATTTCTTTTTCCTCTCGTGACCTCACTTTTTCAAAATGAAAATTTTTTCAAAATGAAATGTAAATGAAAATGAAATGAAATGAAAATGCAAATGCTAGATGAAATGCAAATTCAGAAAAAGGTGGGTTTTGGCCTAAAACTAGACTCAACATTGACTTCATTCAGGGGTTTATTAAGTTGTACAATTTTTAAAAATTACATTGTAATATAATTTAGGTAAAAAAAATAGCTTGATTTACATATGCTAATTGAAAATTAGTCACATTTTAAAAAGTAATCAAAATGTAATAACTTTTTTATGTAAAAATAAAATATGAACAAATATATCCTTTAAAATCTGGAAATATTCTAGCATAATATGCCGGAGTTTGAATATTTTACTTATGAGATTTCAGCGTAATGTCTTGGAATTTTATAATGTGTTAGAGTTTTAACATAATATGCTAAAAGTTTATATGCAGGAACTCTATAGCCCAGCATATTATTTTGGAACTTTTTGTGTTTTAGCCAGGGTTGCGCATAATTTGGTAACTACCGCTGAAACCAAAAATTTTAGTACTTGGTATTCAATAGTTTGGTATTCGGTATATTATTTGGCTTAAGTTTAAAAAACTATTGATATTAGGTATGTGTTTAACCAAAAATATAAGTTATTGGTCAAAGCTAAAAATAAAGTGAAATTCGGGTTACTGATAATCAGGAGACGAAAATAATAGAAGACTCTTGAGTATAATAATAAAGCAATAAGTTTGTATTTCAATGTAATCTCAATAGTGTTTCGTGTTCTTACAGATATTGAGTCCTTCTCCTTTTATAGCTGATTCAAGGAGAATGTGTGATGCCTTTGCCTTAATGAGACAATTATGAGCAATAAATGGCATTCAAAGAAACGTTACACGATCATTCATATTTAATACAAACTCCATAATGTATTAAGCATTTAATACTGAATTTGGACTCCTTTACGTTATCTGATTCATATCTTCAATTTCTTCTTATCTCTTGGCTTTAAATGACTTAAATAGGTATGAGACTCGTGCCATTTGAATAGCGTCTCGTGCCTATTAACTTTCTCTTTGTGTCTTTTTGCTATTTACTGCGTTTTGACCTTTTGACCAATCCATGTGTCATGACACGTCATCTTCAATACATAAATTAAGTTTTTTCCCAATACAGATAGCCCCCCCCCCCTCCCCCACTTTCCACATTTTTATCACTTAAATATTTGAGAAGTGGATTTTCACAAAAAGGGAATTTTAGTGTTATGACAGTACTAACGCTTCAATTGTCTTTTCTATTTAATGCTCTGCACACTTGTCACCTTCTGATTGGCTCTGTAATTCTGTATCCTTTTTCAAGATTTCTTCATCCCCTTTATTCACGAAGTGATAGTTGCCTTTATTATAGGCTTTCCATCATTACACTTCTTTGACGGTTGCTATTATATACATATTTAACCCTTTTTTTTTCCTTTGTCTTCTTTATCATAAACCCTTTACAGATACTCTACTCTTCAGTTTTGTTCCTTTTCTCCTTTATTTCATCCTTTCTCTGCATCTCTGAATCCTAACCCCAAGAGTGTCCCAATTCTTGATAGCTTTCCCAATGCTCCTAGAAGGCATATAAGGGGCAGAGGTGGCAGGCTTCGTAGCATGGAATCTGTTCCTGGTGGTTCTTCTGGTTCTATCACTCCTTCCTCTAGTTCTAGCATTATCTCTAGAGGTTCTATCTCTAAGAAATCTTCTTCTAAAGGTAAAGAACTTTCTAACCCTCACAAGAACCCTTAGTCGAAGAAATAGTACCTAATGACTTATATTTTGGGAGTGATAGAGAATCTCTTCAAGAACAGGTTATCAATGTAGAGAAAGCTGATACCTTTCCTCCTTTAATAACTGAACCTTTGATATGTTCCAAAATGATTGTAACTGGAGAAGTAATCTCCGTATGATGATCCCTAATCCAAATCAGAGAATTTCTTCTTTCAGAATTGGCTTTTCTTTTGTTTATACTTATCTTTTCACTTTAGGATTTAGCCTGCTATTGACCCAGTTATGACTTCTATCGTTTTTTCAAAATCTGCTTAGCACAAGTTGGCCCTCTCATATGGAAAGCTGTGGCTTGTTTGAGATATTATCCATCAAAGCCAATGTTAGTCTTTTCATATCCCATCTTATTCATCTCTACTATCCCAAATTATTTCGCCATGGGGTTTTTACCTTAACTGGAGGAGTAAAAAGGTTTTGGTAAACCCTAAGGATGATAAAGATCGTGGGTGGTACGCTCATTATGTGACAGTACGCACAATTGATTTGTTGGGAGAAACAAACATCCCATTCCTTGAGAAGTGGAACTTTGCACGTAAGTTTTTTACTTATCATACCTATTTGTAAAAGTTTTAACTTCTCCTCTGATTTCATTATTTTCTTGATTTTCTGTAGCAACAATGGAAAATGTGAAACCCGTTCCTTATTTCCATGGTTGGGTAGATTAAATCTTGAAATTCGTGCCTGTGGAGGAGAGAACTTGAAAATTCATTTCCAATTTACATGGTTGGAAACTAAAGACTCGTGGTACATATTGTTGATAACCAATTTTTTCCCTATGTATTTTTATACTCAAAATACTTTCAAAATAGCATGTTTATGCATACATAATCATCCCCAAAGGTTTTGGTATTCTAAATTTTTTTATGATTTTTAAAACCAATTTATGGCATATTTTTTCACTATAAAAATTTAATAATTATTCTCAAAACTTGTTATTTCTGGTGAATAATTTATTTTATTCTGACATTTATACAAAAATATAATTTACATGATTTTTACATAATTTTACAAGTCCATTTGGTATTTTCAAATTAAAATTGTATGAAATTGCAGTTTTAGCCTATCTCTCGATTTAATATCATTTTTCATCAGAAAATCATTTCCAATATTTTTCAATTAATACTTACATATCATTTATTAACCTAGTACTTTTAATTTGATTTATACATTTTTCTGCTATTTTTATAAATTCAAAAATTGAAAAGTGGCTATTTCAATTTTGGCCTCATTTGCTTTCAATTATAGCCTGATTTGCACCCCCAATCCACCCCCCTAATTAAACGACCCAATTTTATTTCCTACCCAACCTAGACCCAATTAAACGAATCCGCCCAAACTCCATTTTAAATCGTGCCTGTTGATTGTTTTAATCAATGGTCCACGTTTGCCCTTTCCCTTTTTAACACAGCCGACCCCCCCTAACCCTGATCATTCTCAAAAAGAAGCCGCCTTTGTATCCCTTCGTTCTCTCAAACTCTCTCAACTCCTCTCTGAAACCCTAGCCCTTCCTACCGGTTTCCACCTTATGTCACCGGAAACCATGACATTTCAGGCCCTGGGTGGTCTGCTCCACGCAAACCCGCCGCTTGCTGTTTTTCTTAGGTACAACAACTGTGTTTGCTAACCAATTAGGATACTTTACCTCGCGGATTGACCCAATTTTCAATAATTTCTGGAACTCATGTTTAATCACCTAAATTTTGAAAGCTTCTTGTTTTCTTTTATTTTGTTTTACTGGTGTAAAGGATGGGTCTTCATTTAGTTTGTGAGTCATTACATCCGGTGGTATCCCTGTCATATTAGCATGGGACCAAGCAAAACAATCCACGTTAGCTTTTGAAAATTCAATCAACATACCTTGCTTGTCTGAGCTTAAATTGGCTCCAACATAAACATTCATTTCAGGCCATTGCTCAAATCACAATCTCGAGTTCTTCGATTGTTGTTTTGATATTTTCATTCTCTTCAGGTTCCTGAATTGTATCAGGTCTCGAGTCTAAATTTGTCTTTTCTCGCTCAGTTGAGGTTTGATATATGATACCTTAAACTGTTTCTAGTAATTGCTATTTTTCTTTATTTGGGGTGCTCGTATCTGTTTTTCCTTGGTTGGTTAGTTGTTGTTCGTTTTATTGTGTTTGGCTCCACCCATGTAATGTTATTTTCCAATAAATAAACTTTTGTTTATTTCATATGTTTTTTTGCATATTCTTCCCTTGTATATATTTTTGCTAATGGCAAAAGGGGGAAGAAACGGGATATCAAGAAGTATGCTATATCACTCTCAACTTCATTCATGCTTAAAGTGAGGGGGAACATGAATTGAGGGGGAACATCAAATTGCATACTTTACACTTGTCTTGGATTATCAAAATAATTATTGCATATATCCCGCTTATGTTTGCCATTATCAAAAAGGGGGAAATTGTTGGAAACACGTTTCAAATGCAATATACTAAACGTGTGTTCTTTTGTAGGTTTTGATGAATGTCAAACAAAGCAAAAAGCGATATATAGCAGTACTCAAGGACAAGCACAAAATGGATGCATTACAAGAAGCTCAAGACAAAGTTTAGAAATGTTATAATTGAGTCAATATTAATTGTGATCTTGATTCCTCAACTTGGCTCATAACATGGCTTCTCTACTAAAATTATTTTTCCAAAATCATGCATATTTAAATTAAGTGTCAAATGATTTTAAACTATGCATATTTACATTTGTTAAAATGTTTTCCAAGCATGCCTCAAAAATCTGGGCTAAGATAATCGATTATGTACTTATGATAATCGAGTATCTCTAAGCCAAGACTGCATGACAATCGATTGTGAATTAATGATAATCGATTGTGAGTAAGTCAGTTAACATCAGGTTTTTGCAAACTGCATAACAATCGATTGTGTACTTATGATAATCGATTGTTAACTGAGGCAAAGTTTTCAAAACTCATAAAAATCGATTATGAACTAATGGTAATCGATTAGAATGAGAAAAATGTCTCCCAGTGATTTTAAATAAAATGATAATCGATTGTGGCTTTTGATAATCGATTATATATGAGACAGAGAGTTTTGAAATTAATTAATAATCGATTATTCCATTTGATAATCGATTGTTGAAGCTGACCGTTGTCATATATTTTCAATTACCTTCAGGTAATCGATTGTTGATATTTAACAATCGATGTTTTGCTTAAAATCTGGAAAAGATTTTCTGAACGTTGTTAAAATAATCGATTGTTGATTTCCGGACAATCGATGTTTTATGCCAAAAATTGGAAAGGATTTCTTAACGTTATAAATAATCGATTATTGATTTGAAGTAATCGATTGTTGACGTAAAATCTGGGATTGAATTTTTAATCTGATAGGCAAACAATCGATTGTTTAGTCTTGACAATCGATTGTCACTGAGTAATTTCAGCAATCCTTAATTGGCAATTAGACAACGGTAAGACTGAGTTTTTCACCTATAAATACAGCTTCAACTCAGTGTTTTCACAACAACAACATATACACTTTGAGTATTTTCATTGCTAAAAGCTTTCTTACATTGATCATCATTTTCCATTCATCCATAAAGCTTTTTGAAGAGCCATTCTATTGAGCTAAGTTGTTGTGATCTTGAGCGTACTATTTCTACTCATATCTACTCATTAAGGAGTGCTTTGTAAAGTGAGTGTGTTTTGTGTTTGTAAGAGAATTGCGATTCTTGTTTGTTGAGGAACTTGTGATTCCTCGGTTGAAGTCTTTGGGATTGTTATCCCCGAGCAGTTGAAGTCTTTGGGATTGTTATCCCCGAGCAGTTGAAGTCTTTGGGATTGTTATCCCCGAGCAGTTGAAGTCTTTGGGATTGTTATCCCCGAGCAGTTGAAGTCTTTGGGATTGTTATCCCCGAGCAATTGAAGTCTTTGGGATTGGTATCCCCGAGCAATTGAAGTCTTTGGGATTGTGATCCCCGAGCACCTGGGTGAGGCTTGTGTCCTCAGCTGTAACGGTTTGTTAAGCACCCGTAAGCTTGACAAGTTTAGTGGAAATCTCGAGAGAGTCTCTCGGGGACTGGACTAACCACGTTTGTGGCCAACCAGGATACATCATTGTGTAAGTTTATTCTACTGCACTTGTTTTAATTTCTGCAAAGTTTTTAAATTCCGCACTAAAACGCTTAATATTTTTAAAACGCTATTCACCCCCCCCCTCTAGCGTAAAGCGTATTGTCCAACAATTGGTATCAGAGCCATACTCTCTGAAAGACTTAACCGTTTGAGAGAATCTTTCCATGGCTTCTACTCTAGACTCTTTTGCAGGTATTGATGAAGGACAGTGCCCCACAAGACCTCCTTTGTTTAACGGGACTAATTATTCATATTGGAAAGAAAGGATGCAGATATTCGTCAGATCAAACAGCCCTTACTTGTGGAAGGTGTACACCAAAGGAAATGAGGTTCCTGTCAAAAAGGTGGAAGGAGAATGGGTGCCAAAATCAGAAGAGGAATTCAACGCCGAGGATAATCGAATGGTCCAAAATAATTTTAAAGCTATTAATTTATTACTTTGTGCTGTTAATGCTAATGATTACAGGAAAATCTCCTGCTGCAAAACAGCGAAAGAAATGTGGGACAAGCTTGAGGTCACTTACGAAGGGACTGACCAGGTAAGAGAAGCTAAAATTGACTTTTTAACTCATGCTTACGAATTGTTCCATATGAAGGAAGGCGAAAAGGTAGACGAGATGTTTGAGCGGTTCTCATCAATAGTGAATGATCTCCACGCGCTCAAGAAGACGTTCACAGACAAAGAACTAGTTCGAAAAATCCTTAGGAGTCTAACACCGGCATGGCGATCAAAGGCCGATGCGATTCAAGAGTCAATTGGAATCACGAACGTCACCATAGACGCTCTTAGAGGTAATCTTAAGACTTATGAATCCACTATTCTTAACCCTGTTATTGATGAACAAAGAAGGCAAAAGATTGCTCTAAAGGCGAGCACAAGTCAATCACCAATTGAAGAGGATGGAGATAGCGAATTCGGACTCATCATCAAAAAGTTCCAAAAATTTATGCGAAAAGAATATGACCGCAAAGGGAAAAAGCAAGGTGAGCAAGTTAAATGTTATGAATGTGGTGAAACAGGGCATATCAAAACAAACTGCCCAAATCTTAAAAAGGAGAAGAAACCCTTCAAGAAGCAACGAGCATACATATCTTGGGGAGGAGATTCCGGAGACGAATCCAGTGAAGAAGAAAATGAAGAAGCGGCAAATCTCTGCCTCATGGCACAGGAAGAAAATCAAAGTGAGGTAAGTCAAATCTCTTCTCAAAATTTTTACACTCTTGATGACATGAGAAATGCCTTTGATGAATTGTATGCTGAATTTCTCAAAGTTACAAAAACCGTCACTAGTTTAAGAGAAAGTGCTTCTCTAAAAGAACAAGATTTTCAAAAACAGTTTTCATTAAAAGAAAAAGAATTGGAAAAATTGGTTTTGGAAAATGAGAAGCTACTAGAACAAAACAAGTTTTATGGGAAAAGAAGTTCTGACAAGCCCGAGAGTTCTACAAAAAATTGTGCTTCTTGTGTAGACCTTAAGAATGAAGTAGGTAGATTAAAAGGCACACTAGATAAATTCAACTCCTCTCATAAAAACTTGAATGTGGTGCTTGATAACTTGAAATCAACCAAGCATGGAATAGGCTTCATAAATGAAGAAGAGGTTGATGCAAAAACCCAACCACCTAGAGCTCAATCTAGGATTAATAACAAAAATGCCTTTCCTAAAACAAACATGCATGCTAGACAAAATATTAGGAGACCTAGACATGACCTTCCGCCTAGCAATCGTCACCATAGACATGATGCATATTTTAGGCACAACAGTGATCATGCTAGAAGATCCCGAAATGTTCAACCTAGAAATGATTATGGTGCTCAAATCAGGAGAAATGAAAATAGAGTAAACAATGTGCATTATTCTAGCTACTATGAGCCTAGACGCATGCATAATCCAAATGTGACATGTCATTATTGTAGACGAATTGGTCATATTGCTCCCGCATGCTTTACTAGACATAGACATGCTACTCAAACATATCATTATAGTATGCATAACCCTCAAGGACCCAAAATGGCATGGGTACCAAAAGAGCATTGATTTGTTTTGCAGGTGTGCTTGAAGGAATCAAGTGTAGTGGATACTCCAAACACTTGACGGGAGACGAATTCAAAATTCCTTAAATTAAAGCACAAAGAAGGAGGAAGAGACGGAAAAGTCGATTTAGGCATTTTTTTTCAAAATCGGAAGTATTTTCGAAAAATTTAAAAGACAAAATACAAGGAAGACAAAGGCAAAATTGTGGAAGAAGCTTCTTAAATTGAAGAATGAGCCAAAAGACCAAAATGAACGGAGGATGTTCAAAATCAGGTAATTGGCAAAGTCGAAGGGAAGGTAAGTACCCTAAACCCTCTTAAGAACATCCTAGGACAAAATTCTTAAGAGTTCACGTTTTTCACCCGACTACACTAGTTTCAAAGTTATTATTTCATTTATAGATTACTGACTTGAGCGTCGGAGATGTTTAATTCTATTTTGCAGGTATCCCCCAAAAGGTAAGAGGAAAGTATAAATTGTCTTGATACAAGAAAAATCGATCATAATCGATTATTTATGCTTACAATCGATTATCAGTATCAATAATCGATTATTTGTTGATTCAATTTTTTTTGTCATGAAATCTTGTTGAATGTTTACATTGCTTGATAGAATTAAGTCTCATCATTTTAGCATCCCCCTTCCAAACAATCGATTATTTGTTCTGCCAATCGATTATTTGCCAAAATCCAAACTCTCTGTGAGTGAAATAATCGATTACTATATATTGACAATCGATTATCTGTTTTAAACTTATGTTACCGTTTTGGCTCTACAATCGATTCCTGTCAGGTCATAAATATGAAAAACAATCGATTACCAAGTTTGACAATCGACTATCTTTTTCAAATTTTTTTACCGTTCTGGCGTGTAATCGATGTGTCAGATCATTTTCATTAATGACAATCGATTATTCTATTCAAACAATCGATTATTGAATGGTCAGTGAATTTATTTTTACCGTTTCAGACTTCAAAGCTCTTCAAATCTCTTCAAATCTTTTCAAATAAGTGTAAGATTCATTCCTTCTCTATATATAGGCTGCACATATGCTCTTGTATACTCACTCAAGCCTCCCAAGCATCAAAGTATCTTGTTATCTTTGAAAAATCCTAGCACATCCTTTTCAAAAATGTCAAGCCGCAACTCCAAACGTGCTCGTTCCAAACAAGGTGCTTCTTCTTCTCGCCATCCATATCAAGATGGATCGGTTCTATTCTTTGAATCCGATGAAGAGCTCACCCGTTTCTTAACCAAATTTGAGAAACGCCTTATTCTCCCTCCTCGCTTTTCAACAAACGCTCTTGTTGCTAATGGTCCTCTCAAAAAGAGCACCAAAATCTGGGAAATTTCGGAGTCTTCCTTTCATCATGATGGTGATCATGCTCCCGCTCCTCCTCAAAATCGACAAGCCCGTCGTGCTCATCCTCCTCAGGAGCCTACCCTCCGGACTATCTCTGACCAAATTACTCAATTAACCCGTGAGGTCCATGGTTACTTTGATCACGTGCATTATGCCTATGCTCAGGTGGTGCCATATCAAGCGCCTCCCAATGATGATGAAGGGGATGGGGGTGATGAATGATGAAATTGTTGTTTTTGATGATGTGAAATTGTTGTTTTTGATTTGTTTTTCCTTGGTTGGTTAGTTGTTGTTCGTTTTATTGTGTTTGGCTCCACCCATGTAATGTTATTTTCCAATAAATAAACTTTTGTTTATTTCATATGTTTTTTTGCATATTCTTCCCTTGTATATATTTTTGCTAATGGCAAAAGGGGGAAGAAACGGGATATCAAGAAGTATGCTATATCACTCTCAACTTCATTCATGCTTAAAGTGAGGGGGAACATGAATTGAGGGGGAACATCAAATTGCATACTTTACACTTGTCTTGGATTATCAAAATAATTATTGCATATATCCCGCTTATGTTTGCCATTATCAAAAAGGGGGAAATTGTTGGAAACACGTTTCAAATGCAATATACTAAACGTGTGTTCTTTTGTAGGTTTTGATGAATGTCAAACAAAGCAAAAAGCGATATATAGCAGTACTCAAGGACAAGCACAAAATGGATGCATTACAAGAAGCTCAAGACAAAGTTTAGAAATGTTATAATTGAGTCAATATTAATTGTGATCTTGATTCCTCAACTTGGCTCATAACATGGCTTCTCTACTAAAATTATTTTTCCAAAATCATGCATATTTAAATTAAGTGTCAAATGATTTTAAACTATGCATATTTACATTTGTTAAAATGTTTTCCAAGCATGCCTCAAAAATCTGGGCTAAGATAATCGATTATGTACTTATGATAATCGAGTATCTCTAAGCCAAGACTGCATGACAATCGATTGTGAATTAATGATAATCGATTGTGAGTAAGTCAGTTAACATCAGGTTTTTGCAAACTGCATAACAATCGATTGTGTACTTATGATAATCGATTGTTAACTGAGGCAAAGTTTTCAAAACTCATAAAAATCGATTATGAACTAATGGTAATCGATTAGAATGAGAAAAATGTCTCCCAGTGATTTTAAATAAAATGATAATCGATTGTGGCTTTTGATAATCGATTATATATGAGACAGAGAGTTTTGAAATTAATTAATAATCGATTATTCCATTTGATAATCGATTGTTGAAGCTGACCGTTGTCATATATTTTCAATTACCTTCAGGTAATCGATTGTTGATATTTAACAATCGATGTTTTGCTTAAAATCTGGAAAAGATTTTCTGAACGTTGTTAAAATAATCGATTGTTGATTTCCGGACAATCGATGTTTTATGCCAAAAATTGGAAAGGATTTCTTAACGTTATAAATAATCGATTATTGATTTGAAGTAATCGATAGTTGACGTAAAATCTGGGATTGAATTTTTAATCTGATAGGCAAACAATCGATTGTTTAGTCTTGACAATCGATTGTCACTGAGTAATTTCAGCAATCCTTAATTGGCAATTAGACAACGGTAAGACTGAGTTTTTCACCTATAAATACAGCTTCAACTCAGTGTTTTCACAACAACAACATATACACTTTGAGTATTTTCATTGCTAAAAGCTTTCTTACATTGATCATCATTTTCCATTCATCCATAAAGCTTTTTGAAGAGCCATTCTATTGAGCTAAGTTGTTGTGATCTTGAGCGTACTATTTCTACTCATATCTACTCATTAAGGAGTGCTTTGTAAAGTGAGTGTGTTTTGTGTTTGTAAGAGAATTGCGATTCTCGTTTGTTGAGGAACTTGTGATTCCTCGGTTGAAGTCTTTGGGATTGTTATCCCCGAGCAGTTGAAGTCTTTGGGATTGTTATCCCCGAGCAGTTGAAGTCTTTGGGATTGTTATCCCCGAGCAGTTGAAGTCTTTGGGATTGTTATCCCCGAGCAGTTGAAGTCTTTGGGATTGTTATCCCCGAGCAATTGAAGTCTTTGGGATTGGTATCCCCGAGCAATTGAAGTCTTTGGGATTGTGATCCCCGAGCACCTGGGTGAGGCTTGTGTCCTCAGCTGTAACGGTTTGTTAAGCACCCGTAAGCTTGACAAGTTTAGTGGAAATCTCGAGAGAGTCTCTCGGGGACTGGACTAACCACGTTTGTGGCCAACCAGGATACATCATTGTGTAAGTTTATTCTACTGCACTTGTTTTAATTTCTGCAAAGTTTTTAAATTCCGCACTAAAACGCTTAATATTTTTAAAACGCTATTCACCCCCCCCCCCCTCTAGCGTAAAGCGTATTGTCCAACATCCCCATGATCATATTGTAAGCCATTTCCTTATCCACTACCTGAAATTTAGTTTCTTTAACAACACCTGCAGCAAAAGTTATTAGAATTACCTCTCCTTTTGTTACCACACTTGAATTGTTACACCTCGGACAAGGCATGAGCCTTGGGTATCATTTTGTCTTCAACTTGCATTTCACGTAATACCCTTAGTAGTATAATATTTACGAAACTTCCTAGATCAATCAGAACTCATTTTACATTAGTATCATGTACAAGTAAAGATATTACCAGCGCGTTATTTTGTGGGGGCATTACTCCTTAGATATCTGCATCATCGAATGAAATATTTTCGTTTTCTAAAATATTCTGTACACATTTCCCGTGTCTAATCGTTATTTAGAAACCTTGTTGGAAGCTGTATATATTACACCGCGAATATCTTCTCCCCTTATTACATTCACGGTTCTCTGGGTGAAGGGGACTATGGTGGCTCAGGCCTATTTTTTATATAGGCTTGTTTACCTTTCTCACTAAATAACTTAGTGAGATACCCTTGCTTCAATAAATGATCCACTTCACTTTGTAAGAATCTACATTCTGAAGTTTTGTGCCCGTCATCATTGTGGAATTCGCATCAATGGTCAGGACTGCATCTATTTGGATTTGACCCCATCTCTTTTGGCCATCGTACCTTATCTCCCATGCTCCTCAAAACATCTACGAGCTCGCAGGTAATGACATTAAGGTTATATCCACCGAACCTTGCCTTTAAACTTCTGTCATCATCCCGTGACTCTTGTCTGTTTCGATCATTATTGAACCTTGATGAAGAATCAGATTTCCTGTTTCTCAATTATTGATCATATTGTTGGTTATCCTACTTTGACCGTGAATCTTTCCCTGCAGGTCCTATATATGGATCGTACCTGTTTTTACCTAATCATTTTCGATTTCTGATCTTCTAGAACCGCTCCTTTCTTCGTGATGAAACTTAGGTATGGTATCTTCCTCAATTCGCAGCTTCGTACTATACCTATTATAAACATCATTCCACGTAGTTGTAGGGAACTCTTGAAGGCTTTCTTTAACTCTTCTCGTGGCTTCCGAACTTTTGTCATTTAAGTTGCTTGCAAAAGGTATTGCAACCCAGTTATCCGTACACAGGGTAAAGTCATCCTCTCACGTTGGAATCTATCAACAAAATCTTTGAGCAACTGTGAGTTCCCATGTTTAATTTTGAAAATGTCTTCCATTCTTTTTATAACTTTTGAGCTCCTGAGTGTGCTTTAATAAAAGAATCCGCAAGCTCAGCAAAAGAATTTATAGAATTATCAAGTAAAAGAGAATACCAGGTTAATGTGCCCTTGGTGAGTGTTTCTCCAAATTTCTTGTCCAGTACTGCTTCAATTTCTTTCTTGCTCAAGACATTGCCTTTGCACCTGTTGTAAATGCGGTTACATGATCACGTGGATCTGTTGTACCGTCGTACTTTGAGATATCAGGCAATTTATATTTTTTAGGAATTGGAAGAGGAGCAGCACTTGGTTTCCAATGTTATTGTGAGCATTTATCCACATCTACTCCTTTGACTACAAGGGGGAACTCCGGGAATTTGCTCGATGCGCTCATTCTGTTCCTTAAGCTGTTTCTGCAAAGTTAGTACTAAGTTTTGCAAATGAGAGTTATTTGAATTACCTGGTTCTCCTTCCTGTGGTTCACTAGGGTTTCCTCCATTTCGAGAATTAACAAGACCAGAACGAGGATTCTCCAATTTATTTAGGGGTGGGCGTTCGAGCAATTCAGATTGCATATGAAATTTCGATTTGGATTTTCAGTTTTTGGATTGACGAAATGACAATCCAAATAAGTTCGGATTGGATTGGATTTTTTAAGTTCGGATTCTGATGAATTGGTTTGGAATTTTGAATTTTCAGTTTTGAGCTTATAACTTGAGATGTTTCTTCTTTTTTTTTTACAAAAATGAATATCCAAGTGAAGTACTCATGTTAAACTGCCTGAAAAGTTCTTCATTTTAACCTCAATCACCCAAATGAAATATTAAAGTAATGAAATTATCATATAAAAAAATTAAAAAAAATACAATGGAGACGTTAATATGACAGATAAGAAGTAGAAATAGTAAAATCATGTCCAAATAGAAAGTATTCTCATAATAACTTAGTAATTAATATTGAATATGTATAATAATATCTAATGCGTAGTATATTGAAATTATTACTATTGACATATGAATAATTGACTAAATATAATATATAAGAATTTCGGATTTATGGATATCCAATAATTCGAATTACCAAATCCAATATCCCAAAAATTTAAAAGTTATATCCAAAATTCAATCTGTAATCCAAAAATCCAAAACAAAAATTAAAGAAATTCGGATATCGATTTGAATTTTGGGTTTGCCCAAAGTATACCCACCCCTAAATGTCTTATTGTTAGGCGTAGGTTTAGGCGGTGCAACAAGCAATCAACTAACTAGAGCCTGAAGAGCTTTGTTGACCTGTGCATCAATTAATTTTTATAAAGCTTCATTTGGCCTTCAGAATGTTCAGATTGCTCTTGTTGATCAGCACGAGATTCAGGAGCAGGAGTGCCTTCACGAGATTGACGTGGTGAATTTTGAGGAGAGGGAACCACGTCAATGTTTTGTAAATCTCCTTGATTTTGATGGATTTGATTTTCATTGTTTCCCAAGGTATTTTCACTGTTGTTGTTGTTGTTGTTGTTGTTGTTGTTGTTGTTATTTGACATATTGATAATAACGGATAGACGTAGCTTAAAAAAATTATCAGATTCTCGACAACGAAACCAATTTGTTTAACCAAAAATATGAGTTTTTGGTCAAAGCTAAAAATAAAGAGAAATTCGGGTTACTGATAATCAGGAGATAAAAATAATAGAAGACTCGTGGGTATAATAATAAAGCAATAAGTAAGTTTGTATTTTAATGTAATCTCAATAGTGTTTCGCGTCCTTAGAGATGTTGAGTCCTTCTCCTTTTATTGCTGATTCTAGGAGAAGGTGTAATGCCTTTGCATTAATGCGATAATTATGAGCAATAAATGACATTAAAAGAAATGTTATACAATTAATCCTATTTAATACAAATTCCATAACGTATTTAACATTTAATACTGAATTCGGACTCCTTTACATAATCAGATTCGTATCTTCAATTTCTTCTGATCTCTTGGCTTTAAATGACTTAAATAGGTATGAGACTCGTGCCATTTGAATAGCGTCTCATACCCATTTAACTTTCTCTTTCCCGTACCTGTGGTCACTCGTGTCTTTTAGCTATTTACTGCGTTTTGACCTTTTGACCAGTCCACGTGTCATGATACGTCATCTTCAATATATAAATTCAGTTTTTCCCAATACAGTATGGTATTTGGTATTTTAAAATAAAATACCAAAATACCGATATCGCACCGAAATAGCATATATTATATTACACAATACATATATTATTAATTATAACATAAATATAAAAATCCAAAATTTTTAGTTTCCTTTATTTTCTAAGTTAACGATTATGAAAAACGTTCATCTTCTTTTTCAATCAAGTCGTAACAGAAATATCATTTAATCTCATATAAAATTACTTTAAATAGTATAAATATTAGGGCTTGATCGATGAATTTAACTTACATATCTTGATAGTTAAAAGAAAATTTACACTTTCAGTATAATTTTATAGATTATAACATATTATTTAATTTTTTTGGGTTTCCAATCAATAGTTATACGAAAATTACTTGTAGCTGCTCTGAGCAACTTGATAGTTTGAATACATTTTTATTATTATATTGCAAAAAATATAGACGTAACATATACAGTGTGTTTGAAGATGTCTAGCACAATTTAAGTCATTGTGAAGTCAATTCTATATATTAAGTATATAAGTTGGTAACCTAGAGAATAAGATTGATAATAAGCTTATAAGTAATAAGTAAAACTTGGAAATACCAACTTATTTAATTTCTAAGTATGATAAGGATCATCGACGTTTATAGCTGTATCAAGGCTATTTTAAGTATGAATTCAATTTTTCCTTCCCTTGTAAACGAAGCCATAAAATTTAATAACGATGTTTAGTCTAAACACCTTTTGTTAGTGGGCTATGTAATAATATTCAAAGTTTATTTTAAATAATAAAAATTAATATTTTACTATACATATAATATAATTTTTTGGCGAAAAGTATTCAGTTGACCAGCATTATCTATAGATAGTTTCTGCTGTACATGTAATACAGAGTACTTCCTCTGTTCCAGTTTATGTGAACCTATTTTGTTTTTGGTCTGTTACAAAAAGAATGATCACTTTCTAAATTTGGTACTTCCTCCATTCTAGTTTATGTGAACCTATTTTCTTTTTGGTCTGTTCCAAAAAGAATGACTCCTTTCTAAATTTAGATAAAATCTAGCTTAAACTTAAAATTCTACCCGTAATGAGAAGCTTTTATAATCATAAAAATACTCTGAGCCCCTTTTAACTTGTTTAGGACCACAAAATTTAAAAGTTTTTATTTTTTCTTAAACTCCATGCCCAGTCAAACATGTTCACATATATTGGAACGGAGGAAGTAACAATTTACCTTAAACTTATAATTATATCCTTAATGAGAAGCTTTTATAAACACACAAATAGTCTGAGTCCCTTTTTGACTTGTTTAGACTATAAATTTCAAAAAAATTTATTTTTTCTTAAATTTTGTGTCCAATCAAATAGGTTTATATAAATTAAATTGGAATGAATAGTATTTTTGGATTTCTTTCCTTTTTTTATTTATTAAAAAGCTAAGGTAATTGAGCGACACACGGAAGGAAAAAGTCCAATCATTTTTCCCTTTGTTTATTTTAGCGGTCCATCACCATGAGGAAGACGTATAGAACCTTAGTTCTTCAATTGACTATCGCAATTCACAGAGTTGTCAATTCTCAAAGTGAAGGGGGAAAGAGATGGATGAAAGCGCTTTGGAAAAGTTTAGAGCCCGTTTGGATGTAAGAAATTTTTCCCTTTTTTTCAAAGAATTTTCACTTTTTTTTCAAAATTAGCATTTGTTAAAAATTTTAATTTATACTTGAAGATATATTTTGAAAATATTTAATAATTTGAAAAATTCTAAAAAACTGTTTTTAAAAGTTTCACTCAATTCACTCACAACACTTCAAAAGTAATCCAATATTATATTTATATTTAAACACAATTCTAAATTTTAAATTCGAAAAAATTTTCACCCTTTTTGAGAATTTTACAATTCATATGTCCAAAAGCCCACTTAATTAATATCAATAAACGCTATAAAAATTTTTTTAACGCTATCAAATCTCTTTAACTGTAATAAATAATATTCTATAAAGTTTATATTTAAAACATTATTTATACATATTTTTTGAGTAATTTGGGAGCATATAACTTTATTTACAATATTGACCCTATCAATTGGGTAATCGGCCCCCCGCACCCGCATACCCTCAAACCCCTATTATTTCGCACTCGTACCGTCCCGTTGCCATCCCCTAAATGACGCACCTATAATTTAATTAAAACTTGTTTAGAAAGATCGTAGACAAGTCAATAGACGTGAAGGATATGTGTTCGTTTGTCATATTGCGGGCTGGCTTCATCGTTGCCTTGAGTGGATGATGGATCAATTGTTATTTTTGTGACTAAGATGCGCACTGCGTCGACGTTGAAGTTATCGACACGCACACTCACATAGTGACACAAGAAAGTGCCTGTCGAGTTCGGAACCTCCAACGTGTTAACATCCATGGAAGCCATGGATGTAAGGATCAATGGAGACGGAGAACTGTAGACGAAGAGAGAGAAAGGAGAGAAAATCTGAAAGGTCGGTTTCTTAATTTTTGTCTCGAATGTTCTTACACACTTGACCCCTCGGTTATATCAAAATATTACAATACAAAATATAAAGTTAAAATATCAGCTGTGAGTGTGTGTATACAATTGTGTAAATAAAGAATTGAAGAATGGCTATATTTACAATGTGAAAGACTGGCTACTTATGTAACAGCAGTGGCCGGCTGTATGGCCTTCATATTGGGCTGGCCCAATACCTCAACACCCCCCCTCAAGCTGGAGGGTGGAAGAACACCCAGCTTGGGTAAGAAAGAGTGATGCAGTGTACCTGTCAAGGGCTTAGTAAAAATGTCAGCAAGTTGGGAACCAGAAATAACATGATGTAACGAGATGAGACCCTCCTGAAGCTTAGTCCGGATGAAATGGCAATCGAGTTCAATGTGTTTGGTGCGCTCATGGAAGACAGGATTATTAGCTATGTGGATGGCAGCTTGGTTGTCACAGAAAACAGGAACAAGTGAAGAAATTGGAAACCCAAAATCAGAAAATAAACGAGTAAGCCAAGTAATTTCACCCACAACTTTGCTCATGGACCTATATTCAGCCTCAGCGGAGGATAAGGACACTACATGCTGCTTCTTAGCTTTCCAGCTGATTAAAGAACCCCCTAAAAGAATGCAAAAACCAGAAACAGATCTCCTAGTGTCAGGACAAGATGCCCAGTCACTATCACAATAGGCAGAGAGTGCTAAACTAGGAGAATTATTGAGGAAGATCCCAAGGTCAAGAGTGCCCTTAAGGTATCTTAAGGTGTGTAAGGCAGAAGACATGTGAAAAGAAGAAGGTGATTGAAGAAACTGACTGAGATGTTGGACAGCAAAGGCTAAATCAGGTCGGGTATGAGTAAGGAAGTTGAGTTTACCAACAAGACTTCTGTAAGTCTCAGGGGAAGGAAGGGGAGGACCCATGTCATGTTTGAGCTTTACAGAAGGATCAAGAGGGGAAATGACAGGGGTAACATCAAGACAATCATAGGAAGAAAGAAGGTCAGTAATGAATTTTCTTTGGTGAAGGAGGATACCAGTAGGGAAATAGCAGACCTCAATGCCAAGGAAATAATTGAGGACACCTAAATCTTTGAGCTTAAAAGTAGAGTCCAAAAAAGATTTCAAGGCAGCAATCTCTGGCAAGTCATTACCAGTCAAGATTATATCATCTACATACACAGCTAACAGCACAATAGAAGAACCAGACCTTTTATGAAAGAGAGAGTAATCATTAAGGGAGGAAGAGTACCCCTTAGAGACCAAAGCTTCAGAAAGTTTGGCATACCATTGCCTAGAAGCTTGCCTTAAACCATACAAGGACTTCTGAAGCAGGCATACCAAAGGAGGTGAAGAAGAAGAGGAAGAAATTGAAGAAGAGGATGAGGAAGCAGAAGAGGAGACAACCAAACCAGGGGGTAGTTTCATATAAACCTCCTCATTCAAATCACCATGGAGGAAAGCATTATTGACATCAAGTTGGAAGAGAGCCCAGGACTGTTTCACAGCAACAGCAATCAAGGATTTAATAGTTGAGAATTTAACAACTGGGGAAAAAGTATCAGTGAAGTCCACACCCTCTACTTGAGTGTCACCCCTAACAACCAACCTGGCTTTATATCTTTCCACAGACCCATCAGCCTTATATTTCACCTTGTAAACCCATTTACACCCAATTGGCTTCTTCCCAGGTGGGAGAGGAACAATGGACCAAGTATTATTGGCATGCAAAGCCTCAAATTCCTTGGTCATAGCATCCTGCCAGGCAGGATCAGAGGCAGCTTGCTGGTAGGAAGATGGTTCAGCAGATGCCATGAAGACTG
Organism: Nicotiana benthamiana; assembly: GCA_034376525.1. Taxonomy (NCBI): domain Eukaryota; kingdom Viridiplantae; phylum Streptophyta; class Magnoliopsida; order Solanales; family Solanaceae; genus Nicotiana; species Nicotiana benthamiana. The sequence continues at coordinate 27,303,617 of CM067333.1, read as the reverse complement.
AGCCAGTACAACAAGAGGATAAAGAACTAGTGCCAGAAAGGGAAGGAGGTAAGTTGCAAACATATTGTTGAAGATGAGCAGGAGGAACATGTGGTCTGGATGATCTTCTAATAATTGGGGACACATGGTCTGGTTGAGGAGATGAAATAGGAATAGCAGGAGGGGAATGGACTGAAGAATCATCAGGAGAAGAGGTTGGGGTAAGGCTGGAGATGGGTGGATGTGAGGATGAAGTAGGAGAAAGGGAAGGAAAGCTAAGTGAAGAATCATCATCAGCAGATGGGAACACAACAGGAGGATGAATGCTAGGGGAGCCTCCTGAAGTAGCAAAAGGATAAATGTGCTCATGAAAGGAAATATCTCTAGAGACAAGTGTGATTTTAGTCTTCAAATTATACAGTTTATAGCCTTTTTTGCCCAATGGGTACCCCAGAAATACACATGGGTCAGCTCTAGGATGGAACTTGCCCTTATGGTGCTTTGGTATGGAGGCAAAACACAAACAACCAAAAGACCTAAGATGTGCATAAGAAGGACTGTGATCAAACAGTAATTCATATGGAGATTTATTGTTAAGTAACTTTGAAGGAAATCTGTTAATAAGGTAGGTGGCAGTTAGGACACAATCCCCCCAAAAATGTAGAGGGAGATGAGACTGGAATAGTAAAGCTCTGGCAGTCTCTAATAAATGTCTATGTTTTCTTTCAACTACACCATTTTGTTGTGGTGTGTAAGGACAGGAAGTTTGGTGAATGATGCCATTTTCAGCAAAAAAATCAATCCCAGCATTACTAGAACCAAGCTCAAGAGCATTATCACTCCTAATGGTTTGGACATGAGAATGAAACTGAGTTTTGACCATAGCAAGAAAAGCTTTGATAATAGGGAATGCATTGCTTTTGGACCCCATAAGATGGGTCCAGGTGGCTCTTGTAAAATCATCAACAATGGTTAGAAAGTATTTACAGCCAGTATAAGTAGCAGTGTTATATGGTCCCCAGGTGTCCAAATGAATAAGTTGAAAAGGATGATTTGTTTTTATAGAGCTATCAGGAAATGGCAGTCTAGAATGTCTAGCTAATGGACAAATAGTGCACACAAAAGGCTGTTTATTTGAAAACTTGTATGGAATAGAAGATATGGTTTTCATTTTTACAAAGGGGATGTGTCCCAGTCTATTATGCCACAAGATTTCCATTTTATTCAAGTCAGAATGGTTTGCACAATGAGAAGAAGATGTAGAAGAAGAAACAGAAGCAACAAATAATGGGGAATTGTAATTACAAGAGGAATGGGAAGAATCAGAAGATTGAACAAGTTTGTAAAGACCATCATCCAGTTTACTAATTTTCAGTGGCCTCTTCAGAGAAGGGGCCTGTATCAAACAAGAAAATTTTGTAAATAGAACAATAGAATTCAGTTGGTGTACAAGTTTGGACACAGAGATGAGATTGTATTGAAAACTAGGTATGTAGAGCACATTATGCAAAGTAAAACACAAAAATTTGATGGATCCAGTACAGGTTACTTTCACTTTGTAACCATTTGGTAACACAACTAAGAAAGGCACAACCAATGGTTTGATGTCAAAGAGAAGGGTTTTATTAGAGGTCATATGGTCAGTGGCACCAGAATCTATAATCCAAATGTATGTATTAACCCTAGTCAACATGCAAGCACCATATGAAACATCTTTTAAAGGACTGAAATGAGAAGGAAGAGTACCAGCAAAGTTTGCAGATCCCATAATGTTTGGTTGAGTCTGAGATTCTGAAATCTGAGTCTGTTGAAGTAGCATCAGGAGCTGTGCATATTGATCCTTTGTTAGCCCAGGTATACCAGCTTCTGAACTAGATTGCCCCTGACTACCCTCACTTGAGCTTGAAGAATCAACTGAGCTTGCACATCCTTGTGTTTCAACATTAGCAGCAACTCTTTTGTTTCTAGTAAACTTGAAATCCGATGGGAATCCATGCAACTTATAGCACTTGTCAATTGCATGACCTGGTTTCCTACAGTATCTACATGTAATGGGTGGCTTTGTGGTGTCAAAGTTGAGCTTTTGGTTAAATTGCTTGGGATGTGGATATGGTGTATAGGTTTTAGTAGGAGGTTTATTGATGAAGTGAGTGTTGAAGGCACTGGATTCACCACCAAATTGGGATGGTACACGGCTGACCTGTCTTTGTCTTTCATCTTGAAGAAGTATATTGTAAGCAGTGTCTAGTGAGGGGGGGGGGGTTGCATCATGAGAATGTTACTTCTAATCCCCAAATATGTGTCGTTGAGCCCCATAAGGAATTGATGTAACTTATTCTCTTCATCTTCCTGCTGAAATTCAGCTCTAGCTGTACATGCAGCACCACAACTAGATGCATTACACCTTGAAGACCTCATGAAATTCAATTCATCCCATAACTTCTTCAGCCTATTGAAGTATGACGCTATATCCAAACAACCCTGAGTGGTAGAGGCTAACTCTAGCTTAATCTCAAAAATTTTTGTGCCATTGACTGCTCCATATCTAATGTTTAATTGATTCCAAATACTCTGAGCAGTGTCGGAGTATTGGACACTCTCAGCTATCTCAGGTGAAATGGAATTTGTAAGCCAGGATATGACTAGGTTATTACACCTATCCCACTGCTTAGATTGAAGGGAATTTGCAGCAGGTTTTGGGACAGACCCATCGATAAAACCTAATTTGTTTCTAGCTGATAAGGAAACAATTATACTCCTTCTCCAACCCCCAAAACCAACACCTGAAAATTGGTTGGTAACTAGAGAAACCCCAGGCACATCAGAAGACATAAGAAATAATGGATTCGACGGGAGGAACAAAACTAGCAGGTACAGGAAGAGGATTTACACCTTCATCAGTCATTTTAGATGTGAATGACGACAGATGAACACAATAACGAATGAAATATATGAAGTACAAAATTGTTACTCAGGAAGTAATTGATTTAAGGCACAAAAATTGTGTGAACAAACCACCAATACTACCAATGAACCGATGAGACAACCAACAGATTTCAAAGTTGACGAAACAAAGGGAAAACACAAAATTTTGTGAATAAACCACAAGTAACACCGATGAACCAACAAACAACTTCAAAAATTGACGAATCGAAGAGGAAATACTAACCGATTGCGAAGTACAACAGAGAAAACCCTAAGTTGTGAAAACTGATAAAAACTGAACGATAAACGGTGAGACTACTATCGGATGATAGCCCTTGACGAGGAGAGTCGGATGACCCGCTCTGATACCATGTTAACATCCATGGAAGCCATGGATGTAAGGATCAATGGAGACGGAGAACTGTAGACGAAGAGAGAGAAAGGAGAGAAAATCTGAAAGGTTGGTTTCTTAATTTTTGTCTCGAATGTTCTTACACACTTGACCCCTCGGTTATATCAAAATATTACAATACAAAATATAAAGTTAAAATATCAGCTGTGAGTGTGTGTATACAATTGTGTAAATAAAGAATTGAAGAATGGCTATATTTACAATGTGAAAGACTGGCTACTTATGTAACAGCAGTGGCCGGCTGTATGGCCTTCATATTGGGCTGGCCCAATACCTCAACACAACGACTTTTCCTTTTCTACAGGAATTGCTCTGATGGTAATCAATCCCCACTTCCAACTAAGAGGTTGTGAGTTCGAGTCTCCCCAAAAGAAAGGTGGGAAGTTCTTGGAGGGAAGGATGCCAGGAGTCTATTTGGAAACAGCCTCTCTATTCAAGAGGGGATAAGGTCTGCGTACACACTACCCTTCCCAGACCGCACTAAGTGAGATTATACTGGGTTGTTGTTATTGTTGTAGAAGCTCCTTGCAATTTTCTGTTTCTTTTTTTCTTTGGGCATTTACTGTACGAAATTTGCTGTTTCAATTAATTCGAAGTTAGACAATTTCAACGCTCCGTATTGAGGAGGTATTTTCTTATCTGAAATTTTTCATCGAGCGTGAAAATTATTTGACCACTCTTTGTCTATAAATTTTAGTACGGAGTATGATTCAGAAGGGAAAAGAAGGTGGGAAGGGGAGGGGAGAATAACGTTTTACTTTTAAAATAATGCAGTCTAATCAGTTTTCGGAATGATTATTTAAAAAAAGTCAATATTTGTCGAGTCATTGAAAAATAACCACTACTTTGTTCCAATAGAAATCGGCCCAGCATATATACTGGAGTTCGGTGCACCTGTGTATGAACTTCTAGTATATTATGCTGGACCAATATGCTTTGCTGGCTGCGGTATAATATACTAGAGACTGGAGCACCAGTGCTCCAAACTCCAGTATATTATATTGAAACTCTAGTATATTATGCTAGAGTGTTTTTTCGAATTTTGAATAGTATTTTGGTTTAAATTTCATAAAAAGTAACTAAATTTCAATTACTTTTAGAACTGTTACTATTTTTACATGCCACTTATAAATCTGACTATTTTTAAATTTTTCCCTTTACTTTTTCATCACACCCAAATCTTTATTTTTTTTTTGTGCAAGACGAGAAATGGTCCTTTGAAAAATCTTAATGACGTCATTAATTAACTAATTCTTTCTTTTTTCTTTTGGGACCGGGGTCATTTTAATCTGACGAGCACAATTAAGTTAACTGTCTGTGAATTCATCACTAATTTTGTTTTTAGTTAATAGAGTTTTTGACTCAATCATAAAGTAGGGTTCGTGTAATTACTTGCATTCTATTAAACGAAAGTGACATTACGCACTAAGCTCCTCCTCAAAACCGTAGAATTTCTTAATGAATCTATTTCTAAGAAAAGTGAGACCGTTTTGTTCAGTATCTAACTTAGGTCCCCTAATTTTGAGTTTCCTATCAGATACGCGAAGCTAATACATGATGCCCTGACAATTCAACGTGGCATTAATTAATGATAAATTGTTTGTGAATTCATCACTAAATGTCCTACATATTTTAGTAGAAATTTTGGCTCAATCATAAAGTTTTGTTCAAAAGTTAACTGCACCCCATTAAACGAAAGCGACTTACGCACTAATTAAACTCTTCCTCAAAACTTTATGATATTTTGTGAGTCTACTTCTAAAAGAAGTGCAATGATTTTTGTTCAGTATCTAACTCAGGTCTCCTTGTCCCTTCGGGTACATCCGATAAAAAATGAGAAATGAATTTTTGTAGTCGCTTCTAAAAATTATAGTCAATAAAAAATATATTATTTGTATATATGTCATATTTTATATAGTTTTTAGCTAAATTAATTTTGGTCGACCAACTAATTTTATAGTTTAATCAATAAAAATTTAAGTTAGGTCCTTTGTCCCTTCGGGTACATTCGATAATAATTTTAGTTAACATCTAGCTGCAGATTTAATTACAGCTATGGTTGTTGATCCTGCAGAATTTACCCAAAGGGTCAAGCCAGATTGTAGGAAGTGGGCGATACGTTTTTCTATTTCAACAAAATTGAACGAGCATACCAAATAAGCTCGGTATTCTCCATTTATTTCGTTGGAAAATTTTCTTTTGCTATGGATTGCAGTTGAACAACTGAAGTTGAAAACTTTTTTAATAGGAAGAGTGATTTTCAAACCTACCTGTGTATCATAACCTTTTATATGTCCTTAATAAAAATTTGGCCGTACTATCTCTTCTTTGTTTTCCGATATTGGTGAACTACGAGTAACTGTAAGATCAGCGAGAGTTCCATAGAGATGATATATTGTTATCACTATGATTATATTACATGACTAGAATATATTATTTTTGCGAATTTAGGATATGAACTTTATATATTCGAGTTCAAAATTCTACCAAAACTCATTCGTTTTACTTGGTTCAGAATTTGTTGCTTATACTAATTTAGTGAATCTTTTACCACACATATATATGACCATATTAAAGTTATTGGGCAGACGAAACCATATCTAATGCACTACAAATTCAAATTTTTAACTATGTACAAGGTTCTAATATATACAATTGTGCAGATGAGACCTTTGTCTAATTAGAGTTTTCGATGTTCAACTCCAAACGGAGTGGGTACACATAGGATTTTCATTTGGGCTTGTCTAAATAATAACTACATTTGCACGGAGAATCACACCTTATATTGAGGAGGAAAAGACGGAAGTACCTATAAAAATTAAAACTTTACCCTGCTCTACTTAAAAAAAATTTTACCCATTAAATAATTACGATTACTTATTCATTTAATAAACAAACGAGTATCTCAAAATAACTACTCATGCTAATGCCCTAACTATAAAAATAAAAAAATCTACTCAAATTTGGCAGAATTTCACAAAAATTAACGTTCAAAATTTGAGAACCAGCATTACAAAATTGTTGTTGAAGATTTAAAGATCGCAAGCCTGAATAAACAGAGCAACGATTCTGATTTCTCTTTAAAATTCGACTTTTTCTCCTTAAATTTTGTAAAAGTATCAATATGTTCTAATCATAGCAGCTGCTTTGACTTTCAAAGATGTTGAGACTTTTGATGCTCAAATTCGCATCGTATTGTTCCGATTTTGATTGCACAGATTATAGAAGTTTAGCGGGCTCAAACTTTTGAATTTTTTACTTGAAATTCTGTTTTCAGTTTGGAGAAAGGAGGTTTGAATCATAACAACTGATTTGAGTTCGACAAATCTTCTATTGAAATTCAGTATTTGACATCACCACTATTGAAATTTGCACTGTCAAGATTCGATTTTGGACATAAAAGTAGTTATAACTTCAGAATTAGTATAGTCATGGAAAATATACAAATTTTGCTGCAACATAATGGAGAATGGGATGATAACTATAATTTCATAAACTTTCTTGTTGATGCAATTCTAATAAAGACATGTTGGAAATTTGAACAACTTCTCAGAGATATTACAAAGAAATTGTAAAAGGATAGTAACACAATAGTCTTTCAGTATGCTATTGCTCAAGGATATCCACCAATTACAATTTGCAGCGATATGAGTGTTAGTTGTATTGGAAAAAATTCAATTTAAATTGAATATGACATGGTATGACACGTGAGCTGGTCAAATAGTCAAAGTGTGATAGACCAGCAAAAGGCACGGAAATGACAAATACGAGAAGAAGAATAAAAACAAGTACGGGAAGGAATTTAGATACGAGTTTCGTATCAATTCAAGTCATTTAATGCTAACGGGTAAAAAGAAGTGCTGAAGACGCGCTTGGTGAAAGTAGTCCAAATTCATTATTAAATGCTGGAGACATTACAGAATCAACATTTATTAGCAATGATTATGTCTCATTAAAGGCTATTTATTATATAAATCAATACGTTACTCCTTGTCAATTATAAAAGGAGGAAGTTTCATCATTTGTAAGGACAAAACATTCTTGATATCATATTGAAATAACAAGTTCTTATTATTTTATTCTTATTCTTTGAAAGCCAACTATATTTCGGTCTCATTGATTATCACTAACCCGATTTCTTCTCTCTAAAATTCAAGCTTTGACCAAATTATATTTTTTGGTTAAACAAATTGGTTCCGTTACCGGGAATCTGATAATACCTTCTTCTAAATTAACAATTCAACCTATTGTCAGTATGTCGAACAACAATGACAACAATAACCAGGAAAATCTGAACCATCAAATTGATGATGATGAACTCAACAACACTAACCTACTTCTCCACGTGGAGCTCGTGAAGGAACTCCAAATGATATGTCCGAACATATGATGGAGGAGCTGAAACAAGAGATGATCTTTTAAAGAAAATAATCGACTCACGGATTGACAAAGCCTTGCGACCCCTAGTTAGTCAATTGTCTGCTACGCCAGCAACACCAAACAACAACACGTTGGAAAATCCTCGCTCTGGTCTAGTCGATTCTGGCAATGGAGCAACTCCTAGTGACTCACAAGATGGAGAACTAGGTAATGCAGGTAATTCTCATCTTCAAAATTTGGTATTAACCTTGCAGAAACAACTCAAGGAGCAGAATGAGCGAATCGAGCAAATCCCTGGAGTTCCACCTGCGATAAAAGGAGTGTATGTGGATAAATACTCACAACAATCATGGAAACCAAGTGTTACTCCTCTACCAATTCCAAAGAAATTTAAAATGCTTGACATCCCAAAATATGATGGTACAACGGACCCTCGTGACCATGTAACTGCATTTACAGTAGGAGTGAAAGGCAATGATTAACCAAACAAGAAATTGAATCAGTATTGGTTAAAAAGTTTGGAGAGACACTCACCAAGGGAGCATTAACATGGTATTCTCTTTTACCTGAAAATTCTATAAGTTCTTTTGCTGAGCTTGCAGATTCTTTCATTAAAGCACACTCAGGAGCTCAGAAGGTGGAGAAGAGAATGGAGGATATCTTCAAAATCAAGCAAGGGAGCTCTGAATTGCTCAGAGATTTCGTTGAAGATTCCAACGTGAAAGAATGATGTTACCCCGTGTACCAGATAATTGGGCAGCGATAGATTTTGCCTGTAATTTGAACGACAAAAGTTCAGAAGCCACGAGAAGACTTAAAGAAAGCCTTCTTGAATTTCCTGCAACTACTTGGAACGATGTTTATAACAGGTACAGTACGAAGCTCAGAATTGAAGAAGATACCGTATCTCAACCTCAACGAGAAGAAATGAGCGGGTCCAGAAGATCTGAAGCCGATAAAAGGTCAGGTAGGAACAGGTACGATCCATATATGGGATCTGCAGGAAAAGACCCATGTTCTAGGCAACACAATTAACACTATGATCAAAGGTCGAGAGATAGGCGGATCGGATCTTCATCCAGGTTCAAAGGCGATCGAAACAACCAAGAGCCACGAGATGATGATAGGAACTTAATGGCACGATTTGCTGGTTATAGTTTCAATGTAACTAACTCCGAGCTCGTAGCTGTTCTAAGGAGTATGGGAGATAAGGTATGGTGGCCAAAAGAGATGCGGTCGAATCCAAATAGACATAACCCAGACCATTGGTGCGAATTTCACAACGACCATGGACATAAAGAATTAGAATGCAGATTTCTACAGAGTGAAGTAGATTATTTGTTGAAACAAGGATATCTCACGAAGCTGTTTAGTGTAAAGGGAAAGCAAGCCTATATGAAAAATAGGCAGGAGCCACCGAAAACACCTTCACCTAAGAGAACAATCAATGTTATCAATGGAGGGGAAGATATATACGGAGTAACTTACACGGCTTCAAACAAAGTTTCAAAGATGATGATCACACACGGCAAATGAGTACGGCAAACCTTAGAACATGTGAGTATAAGCTTCAATGATGCAGATACGGAGGGCGTGACTACACCTCATAACGATGCTCTGGTAATATCTTTAATTATACATGACACTGATGTAAAAAGAGTTTTGATTAATCCAGGTAGTTCTGTAAATATCATTCTACTAAGAGTGTTGTGGGAAATGCAAGCTGAAGATAAAATGATACCAAAGGCGCATGCTTTGTCAGTCTTCGACAATTCAAGTGTGGTAACAAAAGGTGAGGTGATTCTGACGACTTATGTTGCAAGTATTATTAAAGAAACTAAGTTTCAAGTAGTTTAAATGGAAATACATACAATATAATTATGGGGAGACCATGGATCCATGATATGGATGCTGTTCCATCAACCTTACATCAAGTCATTAAATTTCCATCACCCTGGGGAATATGTCAAATTGGAGGAGATCAACAAATAGCCAAGAGTATCAATGCAATAACAGATACATGTACCGCGAGTAAAGAGAAATAACAATTACTGGAAACAGTTTAAGGTATCAGTAACTAAACTTCAACTGAAAAAAAGGATTTAGATTCGAGGCCCGATGTAATTTAAGAACCTGAAGAAAATGAGAACATCAAAACGACAATAGAGGAACTCGAGGCTGTGGTGTTACTGAACAATGGCTAGAGAAAAAATATAACGTGGGAGTCAGCCTAAATCCCGACATGTGAGGTATGTTAATTGAGTTTTGAAAAGCTAACATAGATTGTTTTGCCTGGTCCCATGCTGATATGACAGGTATTCCACCGGATGTGATGACTCATAAGCTTAATGAAGACCCATATTTCACTCCAATTAAGCAAAAGAAAAGAAAGCAAGGAGCTTTCAAAAATCAAGTAATCCAAGATGAGGTCCAAAAATTATTAAAAATCGGGTCAATTCGTGAGGTAAAATATCCTGATTGGTTAGCTAACACGGTGGTCGTACCTAAGAAGAATGGTAAGTGGCGAGTTTGTGTAGATTACACTGATCTAAACAAAGCTTGCCCAAAAGATTCGTTTCCTTTACCCCATATAGAACAATTGATTGATGCAACTGCAGGTCATGAACTTTTAAGTTTTTTAGATGCATATTCGGGGTATAACCAAATTAAAATGGGCCCCGGTGATGAAGAAAAAACTTCCTTTATCACATACCCGGGGACTTACTTTTACAAAATAATGCGCTTCGGTCTAAAAAATGCTGGAGCAACCTATCAAAGATTAGTTACCAAAATGTTTCAAGAACATTTGGGAAAAACTATGGAGGTATATATAGACGTTATGCTCGTCAAAACCCAGCATTCTCATGACCATATTTACCATTTGACTGTTACCTTTGAAATCTTGCGAAAATTTAATATGAAACTCAATCCCGAAAAATGTGCATTTGGAGTTGCTCCAGGTAAATTTTTAGGTTTTCTTGTTTCTAACGGTGGTATCGAGGTAAATCCTTCACAGATTAAAGCAATTGAAGAAATACCTGATGTCCTTACCAGTAAAAAGGAAGTTCAAAGATTAACGGGAAGGATAACGGCCTTGGGTAGATTTATTTCAACATCTTCAGAAAAATGCTTCAAATTTTTCTCTGCGCTCAAAAAGCAAGATCATTTCGAGTGGAATGAAGATTGTCAACATGCCTTGAGAGACTTGAAATTTTATTTATCAAATCCTCATTTACTGGCAAAACCTAAGGAAGGTGATAAGTTACTAATTTATTTAGCAGTTTCAGAAATGGCGGTAAGTGCAGTCTTAGTTCGTGAGGACCAAGGTAAGCAATCTCCAATTTATTATGTGAGTAAAACTTTATTAGATGCAGAGACAAGGTATCCACAACTAGAAAAAATAGCATTAGCTCTCATCATGGCATCTAGAAAACTACGACCTTATCTTCAATGCCATCCTATTGTTGTTGTTATTACTTTTCCTTTACAAAATATCTTGCATACGCATGAACTATCAGGGAGACTAGCAAAATGGGCTATAGAACTAAAGTGAGTATGAAATAATTTACCAACCTCGAACTGCTTTTAAATCTCAAGTACTCGCCGATTTTGTTGCTGATTTTAGTCAAAGCATACACCTAGAAGCAGAAAAAGAATTACAAGTTTTTAATGGTGCTAATCCGGGGACTTGGCTATTATTTACTGATGGTTCATCTAATGTAAAGGGGGAAGGCTTAGGAATTGTTCTTATACCACATACGGGTGAAACAATTAGACAAGCTATAAAATGTTATCCTGTAACTAATAACGAAGTAGAGTGTAAAGCTGTGATTGCAGGTTTGGAGTTAGCATTACAACTTGGTATCATGCAAATCGTAATTAAAAGCGATTCACAGCTCGTAGTTAATCAAATACTGGGGACTTACGTGGCTAGAGAAACTCAAATGCAAGAGTATCTTGAAAGGTACGGGAGTTAATAAGACAGTTCCAAACTTGGAAAGTGATGCAAATTCCAAGAGAAGAGAATTTGGAAGCAGACGCCTTAGCCAACCTCGCATCTGCAGTAGATATAGCAAAAGATGTGAACGCTTCAATCATACATTTGTTCCATTATGTTCTTGACTCTGACAAAAATGAGGTAAATTTTAATCATTTAACTTGGGATTGGAGAAATAAAATCGTATCTATTTTGCAGCATGGAATCGTACCCGAGGACAAGTGAAGGCTCATGCATTAAGAAAGAAAGCTGCTCGTTACTGCCTATATCAGGGAAACCTCTATCAATAAATGTTCGGTGGACCTTTAGCTAGGTGTCGCGGACCTTCCCAAACAGAATATGTGATGAGAGAAATACACGAAGGACATTGTGGAAATCATGCAGGAGGCAGATCACTTGTAAAGACATTGATTTGAGCAGGATATTATTGGCCTAAAATGGAAGAAGAAGCGAATGATTTTGTATCTAAGTGTGACAAATGTCAAAGGTATGGGGATAACATGCATAGACCAGCTGAGTTATTACATCCTGTCATAGCTCTATGGCCCTTCATGAAATGGGGAATGGACATCGTAGGACCATTACCTTAGGCAAAAGGTCAGGTAAAGTTTCTACTCGTACTTACTGATTACTTCACTAAATGGGTAGATGCAGGAGCTTTTAAACAGGTACAAGAGAAAGAAGTTAAGAACTTCATTTGGAGAAATATAATTTGTCGCTTTGGTGTTCCAAATGAGATAGTGTGTGATAATGGACCACAATTTATAAGAGCTCAAGTCACGGAATTCTTTCAAAGTTGGCAAATCAAAAGAATTACGTCGACACCGTATCATCCAGTAGATAATGAGAAAGCAGAGTCTACAAAAAAAGTAATTATCAACAACTTAAAGAAAAGGTTACAAGAATCAAAAGGCAATTGGCCCGAAGTATTACCGGCAGTATTATGGGCATATCGAAAGACAGAAAAAACAAGTACATGAGAGACACCATTTTCAATGGTTTATGGTGCGGAAGCTTTGATACCAGTTGAGATAGGTGAATCTAGTGCACGACGTGTTCAAGCAGAGGAAAACTCGAACAACAAAGAGTTACGAGTAAATCTTGATTTACTTTAAGGGAGAAGAAAAGTTCCGTTGATAAGGATGGCGACTCAAAAGCAAGTAATTGAGAGATATTATAATGGGAAAGCACGCCTCAGGTTTTTTAAATTTTGGGACTTCGTGTTGAAAAAAGTTTTCCAATCTACGAAGTCAGCTAATACAGGAAAGCTAAGTCCAACATGGGAAGGACCTTATCGAATTCGTGAAATTGCGGGGAAATGAGCATACGAGCTAGAGACAATGGATGGAAAGGTTTTACCTTCACGTTGGAATGTCGTTCATTTAAAAAGGTATTACTGCTAAGGAAGTACCTACGGTCATGTGTCACCATGTTAAATTTTTTCCTTTGAATTGTTAAAATTATACTAACGATTTTAGATGCTAGGCAAAAACCCTAACTCGTGCCAAATGAAGAGTCACGGCCTGCATGGCAAATTGGAATATTATTAAATTCCTAGCCCAGTGTTACATTAATCTGATGGAAATACTCATGGGTTAGGCAGTCTTCATCTATAATCGCACCTTCGAGTCGCGTTTATTTTTCTGTTCCAGGAGAAGGACCAAAAATTGGGAGCAAATACACAACTGTTGGAGGCTTCATACTTCACCGCTCAAACACTTGGGAGACTATACTATATACACACGAGTATGTGCAAAAGAATGAATAAGACTGCAGAAAAGTAACTACGAGTGAGGCAAGACAGGAAGAAGTCAAGTGTCAAGAAAAAATCACGAAGTAAAAGACAAAAGCACTCATCATAATGTTCTTTCCCATGAGAACAATGGAGTCACCTCTCAAACCCTTCCTAATATAAAAATATAGGGTCGTGACTATGTATCAAAAATAGGTTATGAAAAACCTTGTATATTTTATAAATCTGTTAAAAGAAAAGAAAATAGTTGCGAGAAAGTTGTAGATGTACTTCAATACATGTAATACTCAAGAAACTTATCAAATTTCATGAATAAAAACTTTACAAAAGTTATTTTATACGAAACATGTGTGTTCCTATTTCTTTCATCGTATGATAACAACATTATGAAGTTGAGACGTCTTCTTCATTAATTGTCGATAAATAAAAGGGCCCTCTTTTATTTTCCTCGTGATAATAACACATGAGAAGAATCATGAAATCATTTTCTAAAAGAATAAAGATGCTGACTTATTCTCTAAGTCCTAAAAAGTCAAATAGGCAAGAATAGGGTTAAAAAAACTATTCCATAAAGTCTAGTAATCAGACCAAAATGAAGAAGTATTAATCAAACTTCTTGACATAAAAGACTGAGAGAAAAACTTAGTCATTAGAATGTGATTGTTTTTAAAACAAATGCCCCGTAATGGAAACTGAGAACTTCACTAAGGAACCAAAAAATTACATAATCAAAGAGAAAACAGCAAAGAACTTAATTGTTCACTGAAGGAGTTGGAACTTCAGAAGTTGAAACTTCACTTTCAGAGGCAGCAATTGGCACGGTGACAACTTCTGAAGAGATAGCAACACGGATGGAGTCAGTAAATTCTACAGTCTCAGCAAGAGTAGTAGTAGTCACGGGAACTTCCATTCCCATACACTTTGCCATAGAAGCTTCACCTTCATAAACTAGAATCGTAGCTTCATCCATACCAGTAGTTACTCAAGAGTTCAACGACTCATCTGCTTCATGAACTTCAAGAGCTGGGGAAGGGGTACTAACACTTCCAAGGGCTGGGGAAGGAGTATCAACGAGTTGTTGGTTTTTCTCGATGGTGTCCATAACTTTGGCCAGTTCAGATTGTAAATCAAAATTTTTTTGTGTAGCCTCCATTAAGATGTCACGACGAGAATTCAAGAAGGCCCAACCCACTTTTATGCTAAAGTTCTCTTCAAGGGCATTGTATTCTTTCTCCAAAGCCTTGTATTTCTTTTCCCACATAACAATGTTATTTTTTTCTATTTGGTGCTCAGCTAGGTGGGAGTTCAGTGAAGCTTCAAGAGAGGCATGAGAATTCTCTAAGGTACGAATTTTTTTGGAAGAAATCCTCAAATCATTCTGAGCACAAGACAGGTTCTCTGCCAATTCCCTTGAATATTCTTCCTTTTTCTCCAAAAGAGCCTTGAGCTCTTTAACCTCATCATTTGCTTTAGATAAAGAGCATTCCAAAATCTCTTTATCCTTTTTAAGTTGACCCCATGAGGCATTAGCAATTCGCAACTCTGAAGATAAGCTACGATTCTTCTGCTCCAAATGAACTTTGTTCCCTGTAATTCTTCTATAATCCCCTGAGCACTCTCATATTGGTCCTTCCAATTTGCTGCTTCAAGTAATGCATCCTCAGCTATTTTCCTAGCTTCGGAGATAGACTTTGTAGACTCACTATCCTTTTTCTCCAATAAATAAACTCGCCCCATTAGCTCACTCCCAATAAGATTTGCCTACAATTATGAAACATGAAAGTCAAGACTCAAAAAAAAAAAGGATTTTTTTTCAAGGTAAAGAAAATTACCTTTAAAGTTAAATGAACTATGTCATTCATCAAGGTGTAGCAGCGGTGGCTTTGCATCTTATTTTTTTCAATATCCCCAATAAGAGGCTCGAGCCAAGTATCTGCCCCTCTAGATTTTCTTAAAAGGCTTTGAGTGGCAGGAACTTCAAGAGTAACACTCCTCATAGCCACACCTTTACTACTAGAGCTAACCTCTACTGGAGGGGCGGATGAAGAGGGAATAGTAGAGGGGGGCGTAGTAGAAAAATTAAATACTATAGGGGTCGTTGAAGTTGAGGCAGGAAGGGAAGGAGAAGCTGTAGAAACTGATTCAGGAACGGAAATGGAAGTATTCACAACTAGTGAAAGAAAGGAAGCAATCATTGGTGATGAAATACTTACAATTGGCAAAGGAATGGAAGTAGTAGGAACGAATGAAGAAAGAGGAGCTTCATCAAAAATAGGTCCGAGCTTGCCACTTCAAAAACCACTATCCAAGGGAGGTTGAGTTGGTTCACTCGTGTCTTATGGCATGGACTCCTCATCAGAAAGGATTAAAATGGGCTCGGTGGTTGAAGGTTGAGTTGGAATATCTTCAATTTCATCATCATGGATGACTCTTCTCCTAACCCTTGGCCTGGTTATTAATGAGGTATTTTCCTCTTCTTCATTATGCTTACCTTCTGCTAAAGCTTTTCTTTTCTGAAGCAAGGCTCGTGCCTTGTCCAAGTCTAATGCAGCATTACCAGACATACGAATGGCCATAGCCACTTTGGCTGCCATTCCTTTGTAGCCAAATCCTAATCAAAAGAAGGATATGCAGTCAAAATTAATAAAAGGGACTTAAGGCCTAAAACGTGTGTGAAAGAAATATGGTACCATGCGTTTTGACTTTCCAGTCATGTATGGCAGAGATTGATTTCCAAGTTCTTTGCTCTTTAGGAGCAATCTTCAAAATTGAATCTACCCAACCACGAAAGTTGGGAACATGTTCCACATCTCCCATGGTTGGTATAAAAAACCAACAAAAGGTAAAGTCAAAACCAAAATTCAAAAATAAAAAATAAACACGATATATTAAGGAAAACTTACGTGCAAAATTCTACTTCTCAGGGAAAGGAATGTTAGTTTCACCAAGTAAGTCCACTGTACGAACAACAACATAATGGGCGTACCATCCTCTATCTTTTTATTCTTTTGGGCTTACCAAAACAGATTTGCTCCTCGCAGAAATCCCATGATGTATCAAGTTAGGATGGTATAAGTGGATGAGGTGAGAAAAAG
The DNA here is from genome assembly GCA_034376525.1 of Nicotiana benthamiana. NCBI lineage: Eukaryota > Viridiplantae > Streptophyta > Magnoliopsida > Solanales > Solanaceae > Nicotiana > Nicotiana benthamiana. The sequence goes on along the minus strand of CM067333.1, from coordinate 27,287,076 downwards.
TGAAATTGATATTGGCTTTGGTGGATAAAAATCTTAAGCAAGCCACTGTCCTCCATACCAAGGGACCAACTTGGGCTAAGCAGATATTAAAGAAATGACAAAAATCAAGAATTATCGGGTCAATTGGAAGTTTAAAGCCCAAAGTGAAAGGATAAGTGTAAACAAAAGATTACCCAATCCTGAAAGAAGAAATCCTTTGATTTGGGGAAGGAATAGACAGTCTAAGATAGTTTTTCCAATTACAATCTTTCCTAATGGAAGGGATTGTGAGTTCGGTAACTACAGTAGGGTATGTTAGATAATACGCTTAACGCTAGAGGGGGGGTGAATAGCGTTATAATAAAAATTAGCGTAAACGTGCGGAATTTAAAATTTGCAGGAAATAAATAAGTGTGATAAATAAGAAAGAACACACCGAAGTATTCTGGTTCACCACAACCCGTGGCTAGTCCAGTCCCCGAGAGACTCTCTCGAGATTTCCACTAACTTGTCAAGCTTCCGGGTGCTTAACAAACCTTTACAACTTGAGGACACAAGCCTCAACACCTTTGCTCGGAGATACGACACTCCAAGACTTCAACCAAGGAAACACAAGTTCCTTCTTACAACAAGAGAATAACAATTCTCTTCAAGTGTACAATACACTAAGCACTCAAACAAGACACTCCTTAATGAGTAGAGATGAGTAAAAGAATACGCTCAAGATCACAACAACTTTGAACAATATTTTGGCTCTCAAAAACTTATGTAATGAATATAAAATAATAAGCAATAGAGTATGCAAGCTTTGGCAATTGAATGATCAGTTGTTGTGTGTTATTGTGTACTCAAAAGACTGAATTTAAGCTGTATTTATAGTTGAAAAACTTGGCATTACCGTTGCCTAATTGCCAATTAAGAACTGCTGATTTTACTCTGTGACAATCGATTGTCAAGAATCCACAATCGATTGTTTGCCAATCGTTCCAAAAATCAATCCCAAATTTTACGCTTAACAATCGATTTTTCAAGATCAACAATCGATTATTGGCAACGTTCAAAAAATCATTTCCAGATTTTACGTAAAACAATCGATTATACAAAATCAATAATCGATTATTCAGCAACATTCAAAAAATCCTTTCCAGATTTTAATTTCAACAATCGATTGTACAAAATCAACAATCGATTATTCAGCAACGTTCGAAAAATCTTTTCCAGATTTTAATTTCAACAATCGATTGTACAAAATCAACAATCGATTACCTGACGGTATTTGAAAATATTTTGGCAATGGTTAGTTATACAATCGATTATACTAAGCTAACAATCGATTATATATCAGTCTTGAAAAATCAATTTAGACACTGCCTCGTGACAATCGATTGTTATATACTCACAATCGATTATTTAATAATTTTGAAAAAAGTCTGGAAGACACTGTCTCAACACAATCCATTGTCATATGTTCACAATCGATTATTTTGTGACTTTGAAAAATCTGATGGACACTGTCTCTACACAATCGATTGTCATTAATTTCACAATCGATTATTTTGAGCGTTGAAAAACTTTGATAGACACTGCCTCATCACAATCGATTGTCATAAGGTTGACAATCGATTGTCATGCAGGTTTGAAAAACCTGATGCTCACTGCCTTAACACAATCGATTGTCATTAGTTCACAATCGATTGTCATGCAGTCTTGGCTTAACATAATCGATTATCATAAGTACATAATCGATTATCTTAGTCCAGATTTTAGAGGCATGTTTAAAAATCATTTTGACTAAAGTAAATATGCATGATTTAAAATCATTTAGCATTAAATTAAATATGCATGATTTTGTAAAAATAATTTTACGAGAGAAGCCATGTCGTGAGTCAAGTTGTCGGATCAAGATCACAATTAAGAACGACTCATGTAAAACAATAAAACTTGGTCTTGTGCTTGAATCTCGTTATATATCAATTGTGCGCTTGTACTTGAACTTCGTCATATATCAATTTGCACATCGTTTGTCATTCATCAAAACCTACACATATGAACACACGTTTTAGTATAATGCTTTGAGAACGTGTTTCCAACAATTTTCCCCTTTTTGATAATGGCAAACTTTAAGCGGGATATGCAAATTAAACAATTCACAATGACGATTCAAGACAAGTAAAGATATGCAACAAGTATATGGATATGCAATTTGTTCCCCCTCAATATATGAATTCCCCCTCAATTTATGCTGATAAGTATTGAGAGTGCATACCCGTTATCTTCCCCCTTTTGCCATTAGCAAAAAAAAATGTAATAAGATGGCAAGGATTGAAAAAAAAAACTTGTTTATTTATTGAAAATAAAACGTGATTACTTAAAGAGAGTATAATAACTCAAATAATAGCAGTACAATCGATTATTGATACGAGATAATCGATTATTAGACGACAGAAACCGATTTTTCTGAAGAAGGCTCGATTATTGCGCGTCATGCTTTATAATTCCCCCTACCTTTAGGGCGATACCTGCAAAAATTCATTAGACGTCTCCGACGCTCAAGTTAGAAATCATGTATATAAAAAATGCAATGCATGACTTAGATCAATATGGAGTCAAGAATCCCGAGTTCACTACGAATTCGGAAGAAGGACTCTTTCTCTACGGGCTTTGTAAAGATGTCGGCCAATTGATCTTTGGTTTCAACTAATTCGATTTCGACATCGCCCTTGAGAACGTGATCTCTTATAAAATGATGTCTAATTTCAATGTGTTTTGTTCGCGAATGAAGAACGGGGTTCTTCGTCAAGCATATGGCACTAGTATTATCACATCCAAGAGGGATATGATCAAGACTTAGGCCATAGTCCAAAAGTTGTTGTTTCATCCAAAGGATTTGAGTGCAACAACTCCCCGCGGCTACATATTCAGCCTCGGTTGTGGACAACGCAACACTTACTTTTTTCTTGCTAAACCAAGAAACGAGAGAGCTACCGAGCAAATGGCAAGTGCCACTAGTGCTCTTGCGGTCCAATTTGCATCCAGCAAAATCGGAATCGGAATAGCCAACAAGTTGGCATGAAGAACCTTTGGGGTACCATAGACCCACATTTACAGTACCAACAAGATACTTCAATATCCGTTTCACCGCAGTTAGGTGAGACTCCTTCGGACACGATTGATAACGAGCGCATAAGCACACGCTAAACATGATGTCCGGACGACTAGCAGAAAGATTAAGGAGAGAGCCAATCATACCTCGATACTTTTTGATGTCGACTTTCTTACCTTTCTCATCTTTGTCTAGATGATCGGATGTGCTCATGGGGGTTGCCATTGCTTTTGCATTGGTCATTTCAAATCGTTTCAGCAATTCTTTGCAATATTTCGCTTGGCAAATGAACGTACCTTCTTTCATTTGCTTTACTTGTACTCCCAAAAAGAATTTTAACTCACCCATCATAGACATCTCAAATTTGCTTGTCATTAAATCGGAAAATTCCTTGCATAAGACATTGTTAGTAGCACCAAATATGATATCATCCACATATATTTGAACTGATAAAATATCATTGTTTTTATGCTTAACAAAAAGGGTGGTGTCAACTTTCCCCCTAATGAAATCATTTTCCAATAGAAATTTACTCAATCTTTCATACCAAGCTCGGGGAGCTTGATTTAAACCATAAAGAGCCTTTTTGAGTTTGAAAACATGATCGGGAGATTTAAACTCTTCAAAACCGGGGGGTTGTTCAACATAAACTTCTTCTTGAATAACACCATTTAGAAAAGCACTTTTCATATCCATTTGATACAAATTGAAATTCATAGAAGAGGCAAATGCGAGCAATAGACGAATAGCTTCTAATCTAGCTACGGGAGCATATGTTTCTTCATAGTCAATACCCTCTTCTTGATTATAGCCTTTTGCTACAAGCCTAGCTTTATTTCTAGTGATTACACCATTTTCATCTAACTTGTTTCGAAAAACCCATTTCGTACCAATTATGGTATGATTTTCGGGTCTTGGCACCAAATCCCAAACGTCATTCCGTTTGAATTGGTTAAGCTCCTCTTGCATTGCCAAGGTCCAAAATTCATCCCCAATTGCTTCGGAGATGGTTGTTGGTTCAATTTGAGAAACAAAAGCAGTATGTCCTAAGGTGTTCTTAAGAGTGTTTCGGGTACTTACCTTTTCTCCGACGTCGCCAATTACCTGTTCGAGAGGGTGATCTTTGATTGTTCTCCACTCGTTAGGCATTTTCGTTTCTTTCTCCAATTGTGGCGCTTCCTCCATTGGTTGTTCCAAAATTTCGTCTTGATTTTCCTTAGGCGTTTCCTCTTGTATTTTGTCTTTCAAGCTATTTAAAATACCTGCAAGATCAAAACCGGAATCCTTTCTCGCCAAGCGAGCATTATTTTCGGAAAACACAACATGAGGGGATTCCTCCACAGTTTCGGTTCTTTTATTAAAAACCCTATATGCTTTGCTACGTGAAGAATAACCAATGAAAATTCCCTCATCGGACTTAGCATCAAATTTTTCCAATTGATCTTTTCCATTGTTATGAATAAAAACTTTACAACCGAATACTCTAAGATGGGATATATTTGGTTTCCTTCCCTTGTAGAGTTCATAAGGGGTCTTCATGAGTGTTGGCCTTATGACTACTCTATTTAAGATGTAGCATGCGGTACTCACGGCATCCGCCCAAAAATATTTGGGAACCTTAGCCTCTTCGAGCATGGTTCTAGCCATCTCTTCGAGACGCCTATTTTTCCTTTCCACCACCCCATTTTGTTGTGGTGTTCGTGGAGCGGAAAAGGTATGCTCGATACCGAGTTCGTCACGAAAGTCCGCAAAGAGATTGTGATCAAACTCTCCCCCATGATCACTTCTAATTGAAGTGACGGTTGTTTCCTTTTCGTTTTGAACACGTTTAAGGAAATATTTAAAATTCTGAAAAGCATCACTTTTATGGGCAAGAAATAAAGTCCAAGTGAATCTAGAATAATCATCAACAATCACAAAAGCATAACGATTTCTTCCTAGACTTTCAATGCGAGATGGTCCAAATAAATCCATGTGAAGCAATTGCAATGGTCTAGTAGTTGAAACAATGTTTTTCGATTTGAAAGATGCTTTTGTTTGCTTCCCTTTTTGACAAGAATCACAAATAGAGTCGTTTTCAAATCTCAAATTGGGAAGACCAATAACTAAGTTTTGTGAAATCAATTTGTTCAAAAGATGCATGTTTATATGTGCCACTCTACGATGCCATAGCCAAGTATCATCCTCTTTGCTCATAAGGCAATCCACATATTCGGGTGAAGAATTAGCAAGATCAATCATATAAATATTATCCACTCTAAAACCACGAAGGATAATTTTGAAATCACTACGTCTAAATACTAAGCATTCATCCGAATCAAATAAGGCAAGATTTCCCTTGTCACATAATTGACTTATGCTCAAGAGATTATGCTTTAAACCTTTAACAAGTAATATATGCTTAATAGAAGAATTTTCATCCTTACCGACCGATTCAATGCCGATAATCTTTCCTTTATTGTTGTCACCAAAAATAACACTTCCTCCTTCTTTGTGTTCTAGTTGAAGGAATTTGGATTCGTCTCCCGTCATGTGCTTGGAGCATCCACTATCAAGGTACCATAGTACACTTGATCCCTTCAAACACACATATAAAACAAATTAATGCGTTTTAGGTACCCATGCCATTTTGTGTCCTTGAGGGTTAGGCATATCATAATGATGCGATTGAGTGATATGTCTATGTCGTGTAAAACATACAGGAGCAATATGACCAATTCGTCTACAATAATGACAAGTCACGTTGGGATTATGCATCCTTCTAGGTTCATAGTAATTAGACGGACGAAAATTGTTCACTCTATTTTCGACACTATGGCTATTGCGCATTTCATGAAAGTCATTCCTACTATTATGAGCAGCATTTCTAGAATAATTGTTTCTAGGTTGAGGGCCATTTCTAGGTGTTCTAAAAGGTTCAAACTTCCTTCTAGTGTGTGGCCTAGAATATGCATCATTTCTAGAGTAGTTATTTCTAGGCGGTAAGTCATTTCTAGGTCTTCTAAAGTGTTCAACATTTGGTGTAGCATGCATATTGGTTCTAGGGTTGTTATTTCTAGGATGAGCATTTGTTTTATTAATCCTAGGTTGAGCCTTAGGTGGTTGGGGTTTGGCTTCAACCTTTTCTTTAGGCTCATTCTTAAAACCTATGCCATGCTTGGTTGACTTCAAACTAACAAGGACCTCATTCAAATTTTTGTGAGAAGAATTAAACTTATCTAAGGTGTCCATAAGCCTTTCTACTTCATTTTTGAGATGCATGCAAGAAGTACAATTTCTAATAGAGCTTTCGGGCTTGTCGGCGCTTCTTTTTCCGAAAAACTTGTTTTCCTCTTTCAACTTCTCATTTTCTAAAACCAGTTTTTCCAAATCCTTTTCTTTCAATGAGAGTTGTTTTTGAAAATCTTTTTCTTTTGAAGAAGCATTTTCCTTTATGCATTTAACAGTTTTTTGAAGCTTTAATAAATTCACTATATAACTCATCAAAAGCATTTTGCATTTCTTCAAGGGAAAAGAAATTTTTAGAAGAGATTTGACATACCTCATCTTGCTTGTCTTCTTGTGCCATAAGACAAAGGTTTGCGCTTTCCTCTTCTTCTCCTTCGCTTGACTCATATCTGGAGTCTCCTCCCCAAGATATATATGCACGTTGCTTTTTGAAAGGTTTCTTTTCCTTTTTGATGTTTGGGCAATTTGATTTGATGTGCCCGGTTTCTCCGCATTCATAGCACTTTATTTGTTCTCCTTGCTTTTTGCCCTTTCGTTCATACTCTTTTCGCATGAACTTTTGAAATCTTTTGATAACGAGTCCAAACTCGTTGTCTCCGTCCTCATCAACTTGCCGTTGGCTTGTGCTTGCCTTTAGAGCGATTCTTTGCCTCCTTTGATCATCAACAAGAGGGTTAAGTATAGTAGATTCATAAGTCTTAAGATTACCTCTTAATGCGTCGATGGTGACATTTGAGACGCCAATGGACTCTTGAATTGCGTCGGCCTTTGATCGCCATGCCGGAGTGAGACTTCTAAGGATTTTTCGGACAAGTTCCCTATCCGTGAAAGTCTTCTTGAGAGCATGTAGGTCATTTACGATTATTGAAAATCGTTCAAACATTTCATCCACCTTTTCACCTTCCTTCATGTGAAATAATTCATAAGCATGGGTTAGGAAATCAATTTTGGCTTCCCTTACTAGGTCCGTACCTTCGTACGTAATTTCCAGCTTGTCCCACATTTCCTTCGCCGTTGTGCAACACGATATTTTCCTGTAATCGTCAGCATTTACAGCACAATATAATAAATTAATTGCCTTAGCATTATTTTGCACCTTTCGGATATCATCCGCGTCATATTCTTCTTCGGACTTGGGAACCCATTCGTTTTCAACCTTTTTGGTTGGAATTTGATTTCCCTTTGTTATCACCTTCCAAAGATGAAATTGTTTGCTTGAACGAAGATTTTCATCCTCTCCTTCCAGTACGTATAGTTTGTACCGTTGAATAGTGGTGGTCGGGTGGAGCACTGTCCTTCCTCTATTCCTGCAAAAGAGTCACGAGTAGAAGCCATGGAAGTTTCTCTCAAACTGTTAAGTCTTCAGAGAGTTGGGCTCTGATACCAATTGTTAGATAATACGCTTAACGCTAGAGGGGGGGGCGAATAGCGTTATAATAAAAATTAGCGTAAACGTGCGGAATTTAAAATTTGCAGGAAATAAATAAGTGCGATAAATAAGAAAGAACACACCGAAGTATTCTTGTTCACCACAACCCGTGGCTAGTCCAGTCCCCGAGAGACTCTCTCGAGATTTCCACTAACTTGTCAAGCTTCCAGGTGCTTAACAAACCTTTACAACTTGAGGACACAAGCCTCAACACCATTGCTCGGAGATACCACACTCCAAGACTTCAACCAAGGAAACACAAGTTCCTTCTTACAACAAGAGAATAACAATTCTCTTCAAGTGTACAATACACTAAGCACTCAAACAAGACACTCCTTAATGAGTAGAGATGAGTAAAAGAATACGCTCAAGATCACAACAACTTTGAACAATATTTTGGCTCTCAAAAACTTATGTAATGAATATAAAATAATAAGCAATAGAGTATGCAAGCTTTGGCAATTGAATGATCAGTTGTTGTGTGTTATTGTGTACTCAAAAGACTGAATTTAAGCTGTATTTATAGTTGAAAAACTTGGCATTACCGTTGCCTAATTGCCAATTAAGAACTGCTGATTTTACTCTGTGACAATCGATTGTCAAGAATCTACAATCGATTGTTTGCCAATCGTTCCAAAAATCAATCCCAGATTTTATGCTTAACAATCGATTATTCAAGATCAACAATCGATTATTGGCAAAGTTCAAAAAATCATTTCCAGATTTTACGTAAAACAATCGATTATACAAAATCAATAATCGATTATTCAGCAACGTTTAAAAAATCCTTTCCAGATTTTAATTTCAACAATCGATTGTACAAAATCAACAATCGATTATTCAGCAACGTTCGAAAAATCTTTTCCAGATTTTAATTTCAACAATCAATTGTACAAAATCAACAATCGATTACCTGACGGTATTTGATAATATTTTGGCAACGGTTAGTTATACAATCGATTATACTAAGCTAACAATCGATTATATATCAGTCTTGAAAAATCAATTTAGACACTGCCTCGTGATAATCAATTGTTATATACTCACAATCGATTATTTAATAATTTTGAAAATAGTCTGGAAGACACTGTCTCAACACAATCGATTGTCATATGTTCACAATCGATTATTTTGTGACTTTGAAAAATCTGATGGACTTTGTCTCTACACAATCGATTGTCATTAATTTCACAATTGATTATTTTGAGCGTTGAAAAACTTTGATGGACACTGCCTCATCACAATCGATTGTCATAAGGTTCACAATCGATTGTCATGCAGGTTTGAAAAACCTGATGCTCACTGCCTTAACAAAATCGATTGTCATTAGTTCACAATCGATTGTCATGCAGTCTTGGCTTAACATAATCGATTATCATAAGTACATAATCGATTATCTTAGTCCAGATTTTAGAGGCATGTTTAAAAATCATTTTGACTAAAGTAAATATGCATGATTTAAAATCATTTAGCATTAAATTAAATATGCATGATTTTGTAAAAATAATTTTACGAGAGAAGCCATGTCGTGAGTCAAGTTGTCGGATCAAGATCACAATTAAGAACGACTCATGTAAAACTATAAAACTTGGTCTTGTGCTTGAATCTCGTTATATATCAATTGTGCGCTTGTACTTGAACTTCGTCATCTATATCAATTTGCACATCGTTTGTCATTCATCAAAACCTACACATATGAACACACGTTTTAGTATAATGTTTGAGAACGTGTTTCCAACAGGGTAAGCATCGGCTTTATCTAAACCAGCGACTTGTTTTTCAAGAGACTGTCTATCACTGATAAAAGATAAATCGCTGGGTACGATTTCATCTACCAAAGGTTCTCGAGAAGAATCAGAAATTTTTTACCTTTAGAAGAAGGTTTTTTCGAAATAGAACTCCTGGAAGAGGAACCTGAAGAGCCACCTCGAGTAGCTTCTGGTCGAAGTCTACCACCTTTGCCTCTTCTATGTCTAACGGGGGCATTTGGAAAATTATCCAATATCGGAACTTTTTTGGGATTAGGGTTTGAAGATGCCATTGTTGAACAAAGAGGAATTGAAGAAAAAGTGATAGTAAAGAAGAGAGTATTTGCTAAATGTTTGTGAAGAAGAAGACAAAGAACGAAAAAGGTTAAATATGTATATGATGACAACCGTTAAAACTCAGAAGTGTAATGATGGAAAGCCTATAATAAAGGTAACTATCACTTCGTGAATAGTGGAATAAAGAGGTTTTGAAAAGAGGTGTAAAATGGCCAGTCCAATCAAAAGATGACACGTGTAAGGGGCATTAAATGAGAAAGACAACTGAGACGTCAATATTGTTAGATGCATTAATTGTGACAAAAATTCCCTTTTATATGAAGATCCACTTCCCAATTATTTAATTGACAAATAAATGGAAAGTGGGGGGACTATCTTTATTGGGAAAAAATTAATTTAAATTGAATATGACGTGGCATGACACGTGGGTTGGTCAAATAGTTAAAGTGTGATAGACCAGCAAAAGGTACGGGAAATGACAGATACGGGAAGAAGAATGAAAACAAGTACGGGAAGGAATTTAGATACGAGTTACGTATCAATTAAAGTCATTTAATGCTAACGGGTAAAAAGAAGTGCCGATGTAAAAAGAAGTGCTGAAGACACGAATCTGGTGGTGAAAGTAGTCTAAATTCATTATTAAATGCTAGAGACGTTACATAATCAATATTTATTAGCAATTATGTCTCATTAAAGGCTATTTATTATATAAATCAATACGTTACTCCTTGTCAATTATAAAAGGAGGAAGTTTCATCATTTGTAAGGACAAAACATTCTTGATATCATATTGAAATAACAAGTTCTTATTACTTTATTCTTATTTTTTGAAGCCAACTATATTTCGGTCTCACTGATTATCAGTAACCCGATTTCTTCTCTCTAAAATTCAAGTTTTGACCAAATTACATTTTTTTGTTAAACATTAGTGTATACATGAAATTAAAAAATTAAGTGCAGGCATGACTACACTCCCACTATGTGTGTCGTTTGCTACAAATACTATAATTGCAAGCCTCCAGTTTCAATATTACTACAATTTCATCAGAAAGTGTACAATTTAAAAGCAGCGATATGATTAATACTTTTGATGTGTAAGAAGGAGATGACATTGGTGTAGAACTTAATTATGCAAAAATCATAACTGATCAATTTCATTAAAATATTAAAAAGGGACAAATTTACTAAGACAAAAACGTGATGTCGCTCGTCATAAAACAGTATGCCATTAGAGAAAAACGTTAATATCGGGTTAATAAATCATGCCCAAGAAGGTTCGTTTGCATTTTTTCAAACAAAAACTATGTGATACCTATATAGTATATCGTGATGTTATATCAGTAACTAATTTGTGTCTATGTTTTTATTAGTGAAACATGATACTGATATGATATATCACTATGCTATATTAGTATACTATGTAAGTATAAAATTGTATTGGTTTGTGTGTGCATTTTATATTAGTAAAGATGAAACAAATATAGAATATAAATATGTTAAATCAGTATACTATATGAGTATAGAATTGTAATGGGTTGTTTGTATTTTTTATCAGCAAAAGATGATACTGATTTACTATATAAGTATTTTATATGAGTATACTATGTGATTGTGAAATTATACTGGTTTGTGTGTATGTGTGTGTTTTATCAGTAAAATATGATGTTTATATAGTATATATATATATATATATATATATATATATATATATATATATATATATATATATATATATATATGCTAAATCAGTGTACTATGCCAATATAGAATTGTATTGATTTTTCTGTATTTTTTATCTGTAAAAGATAATATTGATATAGTATATAAGTATGATATACAGTATTCTATGTGAGTATAGAATTGTACTGGTTTGTGTGTGTAATTTTTAATCAATAAAACACGATGTTGATATAGTATACTATAGGTATGCTAAATGAATATACTATTGTAGTATAGAATTGTACTGGTTTGTATGTATTTTTTATCAGTAAATATGATACTGATATAATATATAAGTATACTATATAATTATACTATGTGAGTATAGAATTGTACTAGTTTTTTTGTGTGTTTTTCATCAGTAAAATATGATACATAACTTTATTTGTATTATAAACAAGTATACGTTTGATTGTGTGGATGAATGATGCACTTGGAGACTTAAAGCATCAAGCCTACGAGCATTAAATCTTTTCAAAGTGACGGATTTCAATTCTGTCCACAGTTGTTTAAATGAAAAGAGATTTTATTCAGAAAAGCAAGTTGCCTCAGCTTTTGTTACAACTGTGGTACAAGATAAACTTGTTGACCTGAAAGCTATATATATACACCAACATATATCCAGAGAGTTAACCAAAAAGTATATGGTATGGCTTTAAGCTACATGCAAGCATGTAGATCAAAAGAAAAAGCAATGCAATTGTTGTGAGGAATACCAAGTGAATCATACAAGAAAATACCAGCATATCTTTACATGTTAGAGTAGGCTAACCCAGAATCAGTGACACGACTACACACTGAAGTAGGCGGGAGCTTCTTGTATGCACTCGCAGATATATATGCATTGGTTAGAGGTTGGATCTATTGTAGGCCGACTGTTGTAGTTGATGAGATTTTTTTAAATTCAACATATAAAGGGACCATACTCACGGCTTCCACGCAAGATGCATAGGGTAAGAAAAAAGTTGTCTCAAAATTAGTGTTGAATAATGGCAAAATATATAAGTACCCACCTGAACTATACACCAAATTCTTGTTACACGCTTTTTGAGGACCAATATTATCTTACACACGTAACCTTTCAAAATTGTATCTAGTACACATTATATTTTTCTTGACAAACTATTTGTTTGAAAATTGCATCCACGTGCCAATCAAATGTGAGACGTGTCATAGCTCATATATAAATAAATACTAATATATTTAAAATAAACTTTAATTGATCAAATTAAAAAAAATAGAAAATAAAAAACATATGTCTTCTTTCCCGAACCCCCCCCCCCCCCCTTTCGTCAACTACCTCCTCAGCCATGGAGCATAGAAGAGGAGAGCAATATCATCCATACCATCTATCAAGAATAATACATGAAGTTCAGAAGCGAAAAGCAAAATCAACGGCAACAAACAAAGCCAAGAAGGTCATCACCATCATGAATGTAACAACATTTTTAGCTATGAGAGTGGAAGAGATGAAAATTAAAATTGCAACTCCTCCTGTCTTCATTTTCAGATATCTTACCACGCCCAACAAAGTAAATCAAAGTAATTTTTAGTATCTATTAACTAAAGAACTCCATTGTGAATTAAATCTCCAAGCTTCTCTTGTAAGTTTAGTCATTCTCGTGAAATGCGAAAAAAATATTTTTTTTATTCGTGTAAAGATTGGATATTTTGATGAGTTTTAATGGTAGAGAGAAACGCAAGTGCGGGTCTGGAAGGGCAAGAGACAAAAAGAGGGTGTAATTTTGGTCAATTCTCATAAACATAACTTTGTTTAAATTATTTATCAAGGGTTTTGATAAATAGGGGTCCTGATAGTTTGGGGAAGAAACTGGACATGTATTTTTATTTGATAAAGAAAAATAAGGACAATGTTATTACTTTGACACGTGGCACTAAAATGCTAATTTAGACAAAATATTACAAGTTTTACACGCTTAGTTTTTGTGTTAAGTACGTGCATGCCACTTAGCAAAAGTACTGTGTATTAGACACAATTTTGAAAGGTTACATGTGTATGGTGATATTGGTCCTCAAAAAATGTGTAACAAGGATTTAATGTATAGTTTAAGTAGGTACTTATGTATTTTGCCTTAAATAATTAGTGAACTTTAGTATTTTAAGAATGCAATCCAATTACATTCAGTTAAAGCAGCAAAACAAATCTTCAAATATCATATGATACCAATATGGTATACAAGTATACCAACAAAGTATAAAATTATTTTGCTACATATCTACACCTACCTATGACTATAGTACTATATGAAATGATGTATTGATATTGTATGTTGTAACTAATATTTTTTCATTTGGTTTTACAGGACAAATTCTACCCCTCGCATATGCAATTGATTATGCGTGGGAGTGGTTATTCGTGCAGTTCAAAGAAACTTATAAAATAAGATAGGGAATATGCATTGTATCAGACATGCATGATGGTATATGGAAAGAAACTTCAATTGTTCATCCATAACTCTCTCATAAAACATAAAGACAAAATTCTGGAAAAGCCAAAGCCAAATCAGAGAAGTATACTTCGCGTCAACAAGTGAATACACTATAGAAGAATTCAATAAATATATGGCAGAGTTAGAAGCTATTAATAGTAGAGTGAAAATATATATGATAGATACTGGATATGATAATTGGTCCCGAACACATTTCAAGGTAAATAGAACATGACCATGATATCGAATATAGTAGAATCAGTAAATACAGCAAACAAACATGCAAGAAACCTCCCAGTTGTGACTTTTCTTGACTTTATGATGACATTGATTCAGAAATGGAATTACATCAATCGAAAGGATGTCAAGGGACCATTTATGAATATCGATGTAAAGTATGAAAATATTGGAAGATAATATTGTGTTATCACAGACGATGATAATATGCATTTTCAGAATCATAAAAATACTGCATGTACTATAATTTTACTTCTGCACATTAGAGATTTCATTAAATAATAGCATATTTTTATTTAAAAAATGCTTTTACTTCATACAACTAATGATTTTTCTTATTTAAAATTATATTAGGTATTGACATCAACTGAATTTTCACATTTAATAATTGATGGCCAAACAAGAAACGTGGTGCATGCACCTACCTGAAAAAAATTGCACTCGTGAAAAGTTTCAGTTATACGATATTCTATGTCCGCATGCAATGATAATTATACTAAAATTTCATATGGATTCATACAAATATTACTCGGATTACTACAACATAGACTACTTGTTAAAAACATATGAGATACCAGCAAAGTCTTTCCCGGATGAAGCAATATGGCAAATTCCATAACATGTCTCTTCGCAGGTGGTACTGCCACCACAAAGAAAAATCAAACCAGGAAGACCTAAAAAGAAGAGAGGCATAAGAGGTTGGGTAAGAAATACAATTACAAGTGTACTATGCAGGAAAAAGAACACAATCGGAGAACGTGACGAAATATTTCAAATAGAGATTGATATAATTCTTCAATATTTTTACAGAACTCATATATCATAGAATCATACCATTTGAATTGGAAAGAAATAAAATGCACATCTTGCAATAGATATATATTTGGTATGGTGATTCTTTGCCAAATTATTTTTTGGCAGAAATTTTATATGGCTACTTGTGATTTCAATAAGAATCTATTTATTTGCTATTTTAATATATAAAAGTGGGATGGATTTACATCTATTTGCTGCAGGAAAAAAAGCGCTCAAATGTAATGTAATATTGATGTTAATAAATATCAATACCACACAAGAGGGAGGATGATTTGTATGGTACCTAATTTTCACGTTAGATGAACCTAATTCTTCTAAGTGTTCTAACTACAGCAGTTTGCGGAATAATCAGAATTGAAAATAAAGTGCACAGAGATTTTTACGTGGAAAAAACCTGGATCAAAAGGTGAAAAAACCATGAACCTACTACTCAGTAGGATTTTTCCAAACTCCACTAAAAATCAATGAGCCAAACAACATCTACAAAGACTCTTTGTAAACACAAGGATTAAACTCTAATCCCAGTGTGGCACACAACCACAGCTGTTGTGACACTATCAATTTAACTCTGACTTAATTACACAAGGTACCTAATACAATTGCTTCTAATAAAGCTGAAAGGTACAATATGAAAAACCTACTATAATTGAACTAGAAATAAACACACATATGGAACTGGTTCTTCTCTCTTAGTTTATGTAGCTTTAGGCATGCACACTTGTATCTTGCATATGTTTCTTGCAAAAATAGTCCCACTCTTTTTGCTCTCAAATATGCTTAACTTCTGCTTTTGTGCATTACCTGTAAAATAGAACAACTTGGTTATTTAATAGAATAACAGTTAGAGTTTGATCGAGACTCTAATGCTATCCTTAGTCTGTTTGAGTCCTTAACCAATACAAACTCCCATTCTTATCCTAGCTGAGGATTGTGTTTACTTGTCATAAGGAGACTGTCCTCCTTAGAACTCAATGCAAACTTTTCTATTCCGTTCAGAAGATATTTGCTGCACAGTTTTCAATACATATCTTCGTCACGTGTCTTCCATGTGCAATGGTTATGACTAATCGTGTCTTCCAGGATGGATCAGGTCCTTCCCTGATTTCATTTGTCAATCTTCAAATCTTCAATTGAACTTGAGCCAACAAATCCCCCCTTTTTTATGATGACAAACTCTGTGCTTTTAAAGATCAGAAAACCTGTGAATCTCAGCTGAAATATCAACACTCGGAAAATTCCAATGTGTCATAAAGGGCCAAATTTAAGTCAGGTCATATCACTAGTTCAGATAATGTATCTAATCATAAGCACAATATCTTCTCCCTTTTGGCATCATCGAAAAGTTGCAAAACTACTGTAAATCCCTTAAAATTAATTAATACTCATGGCCACTGGGGCAACTGCAAATGAACACATGCTTTGTTAATCAAAAATCAGCTCAGAAATAACTATTAAGAATAAAATTAACAAGAACAAGGAAGCTGCATTCATTGATTAAGAGGTATTTCTACAAGTAGTCCACAAAAAGAAAAACAAAATTTCCAACCATGAGCAAAAGTAAACAAACGCATAACTAACAAGCAGACTTCCTAAACTTGGTAACTAAAGGGATACTATAATGGACACTAAGGGCAGGACACCTGAGGCTTAGAAGAGCTGGAGGGTTGGGCTTGCAACAAATTTAGCATTTGTTATAACATGCGTTCATTTTTCTCCTTTTCCTTGGCAAGGTCAACTCTCTATCCATCCCTTCCTCCCTCCAATTCAGCAATTCTGGCATTGAGCCTTGCTATTTCACCATCCTTAGTCCCAACCTCCTGAACCAAGGCTCTGACCTTGTTGTTCATAGGAGTCTTAGCAGATGAACCAGGTTCAACAGGGGCTGAACTTAGCATATAGTCACAGGCTTGAAGGGTTTGAACCTAAAGTGCTTTTTGCTGGAATCCATTTCCCACTTTGTCGAGGGAATATCAAGTCGTTCAAGCATATTTGTCAATATAACCATAGGGAATGGCATGGGCCTTGGATCTATTGATCACCCTTTCTAGCAACTTCAGCATGAAGGAAGGCCAATTGATGTGCTTGCCTTCATTCATACATTGCATGAGCACCAGATCCATATAATTTGCTGTATGCCTTCTCTCCTGTCGGCGTTTGTTGACAAATTCGAAAAGCACTTTGTGCTCTGGCCTTATTTCACTCTTCTGAACTGCCCTGGCTTCAGGCACCTCCTCATCTGTTTGAGTGTTATACAAATTTCTGGCAATTTGCATATCAGAGAGCAACCCATCCAGATAAGGCCACCTTTGCCTTGTGTAGCCATCATAGCCTTCACAAGGGATGTTCAGAATTTTGCCCGGTTTAGCAAAATTGAACTTGAATTTCACTCCCTTCACAGTGCTGGTCAGCAAACCGTATTTTACTGTCCCATTTGCCATGAACTCAACAAGTTTTTTCCTGGCCAATTTCCAGTTCATCTGTAGGACCATATCCTTCCAGCCTTGTGCTTCCAATGCTCTAAAAAGTCTCATCATACCTGGCTCCTCCAAGTCTTTCAACAATCTCCCCTTCAAGATCTTTCTCATACCAAAGTTGGCATACCTATCCTGTTCCTCTTCAGATTCATCTCCTTCTTCTTCACTCTCATCATCTTAAGTAGCCCTCGAGGAGTTCATTTATTCTCTCTGTCTGAGCTTTCAAAGATATACCGACCTACGGCACTGGTCGTCTCTAAATAGAAAGAGGTGCATACGTCCCAACATGAGGCACTAATTTTAGGAGAGTAGAAAGCAGCTAGCCGCCAGATAATTCCGAAGAAAGACTGTTGGCAGCAGGTAGAGTTCACCGCCTCGACGCATTTCCTTCTCTCCCAGGTATCGTTTCTTCTTTTTCAACCATTTTAACTTTCTTTCCTTTAGAGGCTGACCTAGTTTCAGCAAGTATTGGCTTTGAGGGTTTCTTGGAGGAAATTCTAGCTCCCTTTGGTTTGGCAATTGAAACCTCCATAGTAGTATTTCTTTCTTGATGGACCAGTTTCATCTTCTTTTCCTCCTCTTCACCTTTAACTGCAGAACTTTCACCTACCTCCCCTTTCCCTTTTTCTTTTCTCTTTCTCTTACTTTCCTCTAAGGCTTTCTTCAACTCAACTTGACTTGTTCTGACCTTACTTCTGGTATTCTAACCCTAGGAGCAAACCTGGGTGATAAATGTTTGGTTTTCTTGGTTGGTTTGGACGCAGTAGGGATCCTTTGAGAGGAGGCCTTGCGTTTCTTGGGGTCATAGCTTGCCCCAACTCATTTAAAATCTTAACAATGGTCTCCTCTACAGGTTGTTTGCTTAAATCAACTAACCGTTCAGCAGCCTCCCCCGATTCACTTCCCCCTGACTTAGAGACTCCCTCTTACCTATTTCCACAAATAGATAGCACCTCCTTCCTCCTTTTCTTCTTTAATTGGGTAGAATCAGTCTTAGACACATTTTTTGCAGCCCCTATCAGAACAAACATATTCTCTATCTTTTGAAGTACATCAACAGGAACAAAGCAAGTATTTACCTCTTTTGGGGTTTCTTGATGTGTGACAGTGTCTGAAGATCCAGGTTCATCTCCCTCACTGGTAGAGAGGAAATCATCAGAGTCAGAGTTTGAATTTGTCTCTATTGCTGAGACTTGCTTCCTTTGACTAGACTGTAGTTTTGCATTCAAGGATTTCCTAAGAGAACCAGTAGCTACAATTTTTCTTGCCAGCATTTTCTGGTGACGAAATCTAGGTTTTGGGGTTTCTATGGGAGGTGAAGCAGATGGGGTGGAATTTGGTGAAATGGGAGGTGGAGTTCAAGGATTATCTTGGGAATTTTTCATGTTTTTGAATTTCTGGAGAGCATAAGAGAATATTTTGGGAGTTTTGCAGTTTTTGGAGACGAAGGAGATGATCAGAATCTTGTTTGATGGAGTGACGGTTATGAAGTGATTAGATGGATTTTAAAGAGAGGTAATGATTATTTTAGAAATAGCAGCCTTTTTCAGAAGTCAGTAGAAGTCTAATCAAATAGGAATTCTAGTCGCCTTAGTGATTAATGATTCCGTTATATGTAGACTTCTTGTTTCAATGAAACGGGTACAATTAGCCCCAACGGATAGAAATTTTGGATGTTTGGTATATCTAGGATTCTTTCTCATGTTTGAAAATTAAATTTTTCTAATTATGCAAAGAATAGAAACATACCTGAACTTTCTCATGAGCATAACTTGATGAACCAGGTTCTTCAAGTGAAACTTCTCCTGATTATGCCTCAAATGTCAAAATAGAAGATTTATAAAAGATTAGTGAGTCACATAAACACATGTCACAGGAGTATCCTATTTACAGTATGAGACTGAGTAGGAATTAGTCTAATATTCACAAAAATTAAGAACTCTTAGCCAATTTTTTTTCGTGCATTCTGAACATGACCTTTTAGGTGATATTAATCATCCCTAACTCCAACCTGTTCATTTCAAAATTTTCTCTACTCAGTGCCTTAGTGAAGATGTCAGCTATTTGTTTATTAGTAGCACAGAATTCCATGGATATCAACCCTTTCTCATAGTTGTCTCTTAAGAAGTGGTATCTCATCTATGTGCTTAGTCCTTTTATGATGAACAGGGTTCTTGGTCATACTGATTCCACTGGTGTTATCAAAAAATATTGGTATGCACCCTACTTCAATTCTAAAGTCCACCAGTTATTGCTTAATCCACTGTAATTGAGCACAACAAAAAGCAACATCAACATATTCAGGTTCAGCAGTAGAGAGTGCTACTGAATTTTTCTTTTTGGTAGCCCATGATACAAGACAAGATCCTAGTAAGTGTGCCATACCTGAGGTGCTCTTCCTATCCACTATATAACCTGCATAGTCAGCATCAATATATCCAATTAAGTTATAATTGCTATCTTTGGGATACCACAGACACAGATCAGTTGTGCCCTTCAAGTATCTCAATATTCTTTTGACAGTTGTTAAGTGTGACTCTTTTGGATTTTCCTTGAAACAAGCACAAAGTCCTACACATAAAACAATGCTAGGTCTGGTTGAAGTAAGATATAAAAGTGAACCAATCATACCCCTATACAACTTTTGATCAACTGATGAACCTGGTTCAACAATATCTAGTTTTGTGGCAGTTGCTATAGGTGTACCTATTTCCTTGGATTCTTCCATTTTAAACTTCTTGATTAGTTCCTTTCTATACTTCTGCTGATGGATCATGGTTCCATCTGGACTTCGTTTAATCTGTAGTCCCAAGAAGAAATTAAGTTCTCTCATCATGCTTATTTCAAACTCAACCCCAATTAGGTTAGCAAAGTCCTTACTCAACCTATCTGTAGTGGCCCCAGATATTACGTCATCAACATATATTTGTACAACAAGAAGATTTTTACCATTTTCCCTTAGCAACAAGGTGTTGTCAATTTTACCACTTTTGTACCCATGCTCCAGAAGGAATTTTGACAATCTTTCATACCATCTTGGAGTCTTCTTGAGACCATAGAGAGCTTTATCTAGCTTGTATACATGGTGAGGACATTCTTTGCTTTTGAATCCAGGAGGTTGCTTCACAAAAACTTCTTCTTTGAGATAGCCATTTAGGAAGGCACTTTTGACATCCATTTGTTGAAGAGTGAATGTCATATGTGTTGTAAAGGCTATGAGTAGTCTAATTCCATATGATGAGACTTTTGCTCCAAAGGCTATGAGTAGTCTAATTGCTTCAAGTCTAGAAAAGTATATGATGAGACTTTTGCTCCAAAGGCTATGAATAGCCTAATTGCTTCAAGTCTAGCAACTGGAGCAAATGTCTCATCATAGTTAATGCCCTCCTCTTGACTATAACCTTGAACCACCAGCCTTGCCTTGTTTCTTGTAATTGTTCCATCTTCATCCAGCTTGTTCCTGAAGACCCATTTTGTCCCAATGACTGACCTTCCTTAGGTCTTGGAACCAAGTGCTTGACTTGGTTTCTTTCAAACTGATTGAGCTCATCTTGCATAGCATTGATCCAATCTGCATCTTGTAGAGCTTCACTCACATTTTTAGGTGCACTCAGGGACAAAAAAGTATCAAATGCACACAGGTTCCTTAGTTGTGATCTAGTCTTGATTCCAGATATAAGATCATTGATTATGTTCTCAATGGGGTGAGAACTCAGGTAGTTGTAAGATTTCCCCACCAGCTGATTTCTACTAGCTTCTCCTTCATTGTTATGCTGCAGAGGAACGGGTTCAGGTACAGGATCCTTCAGAGAATTTTGTACAATTTCTCTCAGATTGGTTCCCCCTGTCAGGTTGCCCTGGGTTAATGGACCTGTTCCATCACCTACTCCTTCCTTGGATGCCTCCTTGACTTGTACTGTAACTTCAGTCAATTGTCTCACCAGTCCAATGGCTTCATCTTCATGTTCCCATGGTTGTGAAAGCCATAAGGTTACATTTGTCACATAGTTGTGACATACTTATCACGCTATATTTCAAGCAATCTATCAAATAGACATTCTCAATGGAATGGGAGTCTGCCTTTCCTATCTTTCCAACTCCTATGATATCACCTTTCTTTTCATTTCCAAAGGAGAAATTACGTCCTTTTAGGTTCTCAAGTGAAGGGAACTGGTCCTTTGACCTGCAAAAAGAAATCATGGGTTAGTCTTAGGAACCCAAACTAGTTTGGGTCCCTTTCTATGGACAAAAGGATGAATTAAAATTTTCTTTGCTTAACCAGGCAGTTTGTGCTTTCTTGAACAAAGGCTTTATTCTTTTGACTGGCCTTTTCTTTAACATTATATTCATTTTTGTAACGGCTAGTCTTACCACAGTGTGTGCAGATCTTATTCTCAGGAAGTGTGAGGTACTTATTTTTGGGATCCCATTTTGGAGCTTGTGTCCCAAATCCAAGTCCTCACTTATTGCTACTATGATGTTCTTGCATCCAGGAGAGTACATCAGAAGCCTTGTTCCATTTTCATGTTCTATCTAGTTCATGCTTTACCTTTCCTAAGTCTTCTTTAGGACTTTAATCAATTCATCTTTCTTATACAGCTCATCTTTCATTTTTCCAAAATTTTCTTCTAGTGCAAGAAATGATTGATCAGCCTTTTTCTCTCCTGTTCCTATTTTCAGTTTTAAATTCAGAGACCTGGGTTCTAAGATACTATTTTCCAGTTGAAGAACCTGGTTCTTCAACTCAGTATTTGTGTTACCTCTCTCCTCAGCCCTAGACTCTAACCTTTTGCATTTTTCTTCTAGGATTACACAGTCCTTAGACAGAACATCTTTCTCATTGTTTATGATTTCAGACTCATCTATGAAGTGTATCAAAAGCTCAGCCAACTTTTCGTTAGACAGAAATTTAATTTTTTCTTTAAGATGTAGAACACTTACCTCTTGCTCATCTTCTGATTATCCGATGGCCATAAAAGCTTGCTCATCTTCAGCTTCATTTTCTGAGTCTTCATCTGACTGTCTCCCCATGCAGCAACCATATCTTTGGTTGTTCCTTTGTTCTTTCTTCTTGTTCTTTTTGTCCGCCCTTTCCTTCTTCCATTCAATTTCCCATTGAGGGCAGATTTTGATCATGTGATCTGTCTTTCCACACTTAAAGCAACCATCATTTGTATGCTTCTCAGGAGCCCTAACTTTGTTGAATGTTGTTCCTCTTGAAGGACCCTTTCCTCTCATAAGATATTTCTTGAAATCTCTAGTTATCATAGCCATTCCATCATCTTCAAGATCTGATCCTTCTGAGATTCTGAGAGCCAGACTTCTTTATTTCTTTGGAGCATTCATCTTCATGGTTTTCCTTCTCAATTCATAGGCAGTCAGATTTCCAATCAGTTCATCCAATTTCAAAGTAGCATTGTTTTTGGATTCCTGAATAGCATTGATTTTGCTTTCCCAGGAGATTGGCAGAACTCTATTTAGAATCTTCTCCACCTTGTCTTCTTCCAGAATAACCCTATCAAGAGACTCAAGTTCATTGGTCAGTATAGTGAACATGGTATACATCTTTTGGATAGTTTCTCCATCCTTCATAGTAAAATTCTCATACTGAGAATACAACAGTGTTCCTCTTGACCTTTTCACCTGAGGTGTTCCTTCATGAGCCACTTGTAAAGTTTCCCAAATTCCTTGGCAGTAGTAAAGCCTTGAATCCTACTACACTCATCAGGGCCAAATCCACACACTAGCCATTTCTTGGCTTTAGCATTTTTCTCCGACTTCTTGAGGTCTTCAGCAGTACAATCCGCTCTAGTCTTTGGAACATCCAATCCTTCAGCAGTCTTCTTGGTAGTGGCTAAATGACCGTCAGTAATGATGTCCCAAAGCTCATAGTCTTCAACCATGATGTGGTCCCCCATTCTGTTTTTCCACCAGGAATAGTAGAGGCCATTGAAGAGAGCAGGCCTGGCAGTGGATTACCCTTCCCAGTTCCCAGGTGGTGCACTAATGTTAATCTTTTACTAAGGTTTTAGCCTCTTCAAGGATAAACCGCTCTGATACCAATTGATATTAATAAATGTCAATACCACACAAGAAGGGGGGGGGGGGGGATTTATGTGGTACCTAATTTTCGCGTTAGAAGAACCTGGTTCTTCAAAGTGTTCTAACTCCAGCAGTTTACAGAATAATAAGAACTGAAAGTAAAATGCACAGAGATTTTTACGTGGAAAACACCTGGCTCAAAAGGTAAAAAAAACCAGGACCTACTACTCAGTAGGATTTTTCCAAACTCCACTATAATATATAAGCCAAACAGCATTTACAAAGACTCTTTGTAAACCTAAGGATTAAACTCTAATCCCAATGTGGCACACAGCCTCAGCTGCTGCGACACTGTCAAGTCAACTCTAACTTGATTACACAAGGTACCTAATTCAATTGCTTCTAATAAAGCTGAAAGGTACAATATGAAAAACCTACTACAATTGAACTAGAAATAAACACACATATGGAACTGGTTCTTCTCTCTTAGTTCATGTATATTTAGGCATGCACACTTGTATCATGCATATGTTTCTTGCAAATACAGTCACACTCTTTTTGCTCTCAAATATGCTAACTTCTGCATTTGTGCATTACCTGTAAAAGAGAACAACTTGGTTTTTTAATAGAATAACAGTTAGAGTTTGATCGAGACTCTAATGCTATCCTTAGTCCTTTTGAGTCCTTAACCAATACAAACTCCCATCCTTATCCTAGATTAGGATTATGTTCTCTTGTCATAAGGAGACTGTCCTCCTTAGAACTCAATGCAACATTATCGATTCCGTTCAGAAGATATTTGCTGCACAGTGCAATGGACATAGCTATTCAGAAGATATTTCCGTTCATAATATCTTCCTCACGTGTCTTCTTGTATTGCACTAATATGGTTAAACAAAAATATGTGCTGAATTATCAGTGGTGCACGAAAAATGCAACATTTGTACATACTTCCTCAATAAAATCGGCACATTGTCACGATCCAAAATTTCCACCTTCAGGACATGTTGGAGTGTAACATTTCACTTGCTAGGCAAGCCAATGTTAGAGGATCTTTAAGCCAATTTTAATAAATTTCAATAAGTAAAATCAATTAAGCAGCAATGAACTAGAATCGAGGGCGAAATGACCTAAAAATTGATAATATCCAAGTACACTCGGATCTAGAGTCACAAGTTCACGAGCTTCTAGAGTTTCAACATTCAAGGTTTGTAATAAGTTCAACTTTCTCAAATGATAAGAACAGTAAATAAGGTGAAAGTGAAAGGGGACTTTAAAGTCTGCAAACACCAGCTGAAATGCCTCACAGACAACTGGGACCAATACCAAAATTTGCACAAGAAGTGCAGAGTGTTGTATGAGTACAACCGACCCAATGTACTCCGTAAGTATCGAGCCTAACCTCGACAAGGTAGTGACGAGGCTATGACATGACAAACACGTAAATAACATGTGTAGATAACAATATGCATACAAAATAACAAGAAATAAAGGCTAAACATGTACTATTAGGAGGGGACATGCAAAAGGGGTACAAGATACGATAAATACAGTAGGAAATAATAACCAGAATAGTCAATATGCCTTTAACCGGTAAAATGAATAAAATGCAATGAATGAAACTGCAGGGCATCACCTTTCTTGTTTTTACTCTCAACGTACGGCATAACCCTTCGTGGTTTTACTCTCACTTTCATCATAAATCAATAGATATGTCACGATATCACCCTTTGTGCATTAACTCTCAAAATATTGAACAGCATCACCCTTTGTGCATTAACTCCCACAATATGGTATGACATCACCCTTCGTGCATTCACACTCAATGTATTAACGCTCTCCATTAACATAAAACAATGAAGATATAACAATAGGGAGATAGAATAAGCATGAAAAGTTTTACGTCAACAATGGTTCCACAATACCAACCTCAACTTTAGAAACAATACTCAATTATCACAGATAGCCCATAGATGCAGAAAGAATGATCAACTTAATAAGTAAATAGTCTAAGCATGGATATCATGATACAAGTAAGCAATAAGTTAAAATGAAGAAGTTTACCCGCATGCTTTTAACCCAAAAACAACACATAAATACTCATCACCTCACATATACATTGAACCCAACATCTAAACATGTAGCAAATAGGTAGAAAAGTCCTAATACCTCAAGTCAAGCTTAACCGTGACACTTACCTCGCTCCAAAGATCAAATCAAAACTCAATCATAGCTTTGCCTTTCAAACAAGCCTCTCAACCAACAAACTCTAGCAAAGTACCAACCAAACGATTCAAAATAAGTTAGGAATTACCCACAATTGCAAAAGATTTAATATAGGTCATTATTGAAAAAGTCAACAAAAGTCAGCTCTCAGATCCACTTAATCCAAACCCAAAATTTGGATAAAAACCCGATTACCTATTCACCCCTGATCCCGGTTATGTAATTTGTTTGAAATCCGACATCAATTTGAGGTCTAAATCCAAATTTTACAAAAATCCATAATTCTACTCAAACTCCCAATTTTCATTATGAAAGTACTAGATTTTAGATTGAAATCTTATGAAATGTAATGGAATATTGAAAGAAAATAGGTTAGAATCACTTACAATAGATTAGGGAAGAAGGGCCCTTGAGAAAATCACCTCTTAAGTTTTTCTTGATTTGGAAGTTTGAAGAATGAGAGAAAATCATGTCTTAACTCATATTTGACCAATTGTTGATGTCGCAATTGCGACATGAGGTTCACATATGCGAACCCCACAAATGCGAGAAACCCTTCGCAATACCAAAGTCCCTACATCTCTGTGATCATCACATTTGCGATGATTTGTTCGCAAATGCGAAATCTGGTCTTCGGCAATTGCGACCCAAATGATCGCAAATGCGCCCAAGTCCCCACCCCCAGTCCCACTTTGCAAAAGTGAAGTCATGTTCGCATATGTGAACCTGAGGTGCCCCAGCTACTCTTCGCAAATATGGGAGTAGCTCCCAGATGCGAACCTGACAGAGATTCTACTATATCACAATTACGAAGCCAGAAACTACAGAACACCAGCTGTATTTTCTAAGTCCAAACCATTCTGTAGCCTATCCGAAACTCACCCGAGCCCCTGCGGCTCCATACCAAACATGCACACAAGTCCAAAAACATCATACAACTTGCTCACATGATAAAATTGCAAAAATAACACCTAGAACTATGAATCAGACACAAAAATCAAAAAAAACTTTCAAGAAAACTTTAGAAATGCTATTTTTTAACAACCAGACGTCTGAAGCACATCAAACAACCACTGTTTCTCACCAAATTTGACAGACAAGTCCTAAATATAGTAATGGGTCTATACCGGGTTTCAATACCAAAATGCGGACCCGATATCGATAAGTCAAAAATTGGTGACCTTTTAGATTCATTAAGCCTTCAAACTTTAATTTTTCAACAAAATATGAAAAGTCGAGCTAGGGACCTCCGAATTTGATTCTATAGAAAAGTACATAGACTGGTGAAAAGGTGTGGAATATACTCCGCATATCCGGCTCGAACTCCCAAGTAGCTGCCTTGGCGGGCTAACCTCTCCACTGCACTCGATTTGAAGGATAACTCTTAGATCTCAACTAACAAACTTCCCATGCTAGAATACCACCGCTCCTCACCATAAGTCAAATCCTTGTCCAACTGGACTGAATTAAAATCTAACACATGGGACGGATCATCGTGATACTTTCGGAGCATGGAAACTTGGAACATCGGATGGACAATTGATAAACTTGGTGGCAATACAAGCTTGTAAGCCACCTCACCCACTCTATAAAGAATCTCAAAAGGTCCGATATACCTAAGGCTCAACTTGCCCTTCTTTCCGAACTTCATCACACCCTTCATGGGTGATTCCCCGAGCAATACCCTCTCTCCGACCATGAATGCAACATCACGAACTCGCCAGCATAGCTCTTCTGCCTGGACTAATCTGTGTGAAGTTGATCCTGAATAATCTTGACCTTATCCAAGTCATTCTGTATCAAATATGTACCCAACAACCGAGCCTCCTCCGGCTCGAACCATCCAACTGGCAATCGACACAGCCTCACGTATAATGCCTCATAGGGAGACATCTGAATGCTCAGCTGATAGTTCTTGTTCTAGGAATACTTCACAAGTGGCAAGAACTGATCCTAAGAACCTCTGAATTCTATAATACAAACGCGAAGCATATCCTCCAATATCTGAATAATGCGCTCAGACTATCCATCTGAGGATGAAATATTACACTTGACTCAATCTGTGTGCCCAACTCATGTTGTACAGCTCTCCAGAAGTGCAAGGTGAACCACATACCTCAATCAGAAATGCTAGACAAGGGCACACCATGAAAACAGACGATCCCGCAGATATAAATCTCATCCACTCACTCTGAACAATAGGTAACTGCCATATGAATGAAATGCACTGACTTGGTCAACCTGTCCATAATGACCCAAACTACATCAAACTTCCTCTGAGTTCGTGAGAGTCCAACAACAAAATACATAGTGATATGCTCCCACTTTCACTCCGGAATCTCTAACTTGTGAAGTAAACCACCAGGTCTCTGATGCTCATACTTTACTTGTTGATAATTTAGACACCGAACTACATATGCAACTATATCCTTCTTCCTCCTCCTCTAACAATAATGCTGGAGCAAGTCCCAATACATCTTGGAGGCACTCATATGAATAGAATACCGGGAACTATTGCATCCTCCAGAATAAACTCACGAAGTCGATCTATATTAGGCACACAAAGACGACCCTGTATCCTCAAAACTCCATCATCTCCAAAACTAACCTGCTTGGCACCACTATGTCGCATTGTGTCCCTAAGGACAAGCAAATGAGGGTCATCGTACTACCTTTCCTTGATGCTCTCAAATAAGGAAGATCGAGAGACTGTACAAGATAGAACACGACTAGGCTCTAAAACATCCACCCTCACGAACTGATTGGCCAAAGCCTGAACATGTGATGCAATCGGTCTCTCACCAACTGGAACGTGCACAAGGCTTCCCGTGCTCACTGCCTTTCTACTCAAGGAATCGACCACCATATTGGCCTTCTCGTGATGTACAATATATTGATATCATAGTTTTAAATATCTCCTACCTACAATTGAGATCCTTTATTTTGAAAAAATACTACAAGCTCGAATGATTCATGAATACCTAGCACGAGATGCATACTCGAGGGCATGGCGCTCAAAGATACTGCCATCGACGATGAACCCTTGAGCAGAGATTAGACTCTAGGATTTTCTAGCATATGTACCTTTTTTGCTTCTTTGTTTCTGTGTAAGGACCCCTTGTGGGCTTTTGTAATCATATGTATGGACCCCTCGTGGGCTTTTGTAATAGAATGTTTATGAATGAAAAATGCTTCTTCTATTTGTCTTTGAGGCACACTATTTCTCTTTATCTATGCTTGTGTAGAATCTAAGTGCATGACCCCATCAATAGGTGCAAATATCGAGCTCGGGTTGGACTGATAATGCCAAAGGCTTCCTGGAGCCTAATTTCTTTTGGATGGAGGTCCATGAGGTCGAGTACCACTTCGGGACTAGTGATGTTGCCAAAGGCTTCCTGGAGCCTAACTTATTTTTTATGTAGTTCTTTGAGGTCGGGTACCACCTCGGGACTGGTGATGATTCCAAAAGCTTCCTGGAGCCTAACTTCTTTTTGATGGAGGTCTTTGAGGTCGGGTACCACCTCGGGACTAGTGATGATGCCAAAGGCTCCCTAGAACCTAACTTCTTTTTTATGAAGGCCCTCGAGGTCGGGTACCACCTCGGGACTGGTGATGATGCCAATGCTTCCTGGAGACTAACTCCTTTTTGATGGAGGTCCTCGAGGTCGGATACCACCTCGGGACTAGTGATGATGCGAAAGGCTTCCCAGAGCCTAACTTCATTTTGATAGAGGACCTCTAGGTCGGGTACCACCTCAGAATTTATTTGGTGTGGGAGTCTCCAAGCCCAAAACATCGTACGATGCTTGTCAAATTTGCACATCGCTGTAAAGTGAATGAGGCAACTCCTCCGGCACATTTTCCCAAAGTAATTTTGGCTAATATTTTAATAGGAATCTGGGGAAGGCGGATCGTTTTCATTTTTTTTATATATATGACTGCTTCCGCCCTTTTGGAGATTCCACCATTCTGAGGAATTAACCTTTTTCCTATGTTAGGCTTTTAATTATTTCAGTATTGATACTCTGGTCTAAATTCTTGCTCTAGTTCTCTAATTTTGTTGTAGTTATGACTGCTACATCAGGATCCGTTTGGCAGGGAGGAGAGAGTTCCGCCTCCGATTCTCGCCTTGTTGGCTCGGGGAATTTTGCTTTGAGTGGGGACTTTTCGCTAAAAAAGTGCCCCTATACTCAGGATCAATGGGAGAATACCTTGAAGTTTACTTCTTTAATAGGAGAGGGGCACCTTGGGTTGGTGAGGAAAGATTGTGGATGGGGAGAAAAGGTAGTAATGCAGGTACCTTCCCCGGATGAGAGTATTACGGACCGTGCCAAGGGGTTTTCTGAACGTGTTCATGTATCCCTTCACGCTGGGCCCCATTGATAGGATTGTGTTTGACTTTTGTCGAATGTATCAGGTTACCTTGGCCTAGATTCACCCATCATTTTGGTGGATAGTGTTGATGGTAAGGTTCTTTGCAGAGAAGGCAGGGCTTTAATTTATGCTTAGCCATTTTATCAGACTATACCGTCCCTTTCAACATCGAGGTCTGCTAACTTTACAATGTCGGCCGGCCACGCCTTTCATTGTCGATGATGAAGAAGACAAGGTTTAGAAGTGGATGAGCCGATTCGTTCCAGTATGAACTACAGATATTATCCTCGTGGATTTTATGCCATTCCCTGAGGAATAGAACTATACACATAAGTGGTACATTCGTGCCTTTACAGTACTTCAATTATAGCGAAGGGGTGTTCCGTAAGCGTGCTTTATTTTCATTTTCTGCAGAGATTCTGTGGATGCCGGGCGAGGTTCCCGATCTTCCGGATTGCGTTTGAAAGTTGGTAACCCATTCATCTTACAACGAGCGTAAGTGGCGAGATTTATCTAAGGATAGGTAGGAGGCAAAATACCATGGTATGTGGTGTGTGATATGTTCCCTTCTTTTAGTTGAAAAACCACTTTCTCTGTCTATGTGCTAACCTTGTTATTGTTGGCATAGAGGAGCCTTCTGTGGCGAGGCCGCATCCCCTAGGGGAGGGGAAGGATCTCTAGCTTCTGGGCTAAAAAATGATAACAATAAGAAATAACTTTGTAGGGCAGTGGCGCTCGGAGAAAGCGAACCTGGGTCGATGGCTCTAAGTGGAAGTATTGATTGAGCCCTCCATGCCCGTGATTTATGGGTTTGGAGAGGCAGTTTATCCTCTATTTTTACATTCTTTTTCATTGGAGGTACTTTGAGGGACATTCGAAACCCAGGATCATATGCATCGAGAGATCGTGTCTCGGCCGGGTTGACTTTTTTGGAGTTGAGGGAACTAGGTTAGCATATATGCACTTGACCTTCGAGGAAGCACATTGGCTTCACTCTATGGTGATATTTTGGCACAGTCCTTTCGAGTTTTGCACCTTCCCTTCCATACTGAGTTTTCTTTTGCAGGCCTTCGACAAGCTTAAGTCCGAGCTACTTTATCATCAGGCCAGCTGTGGAAAGCTCAGGATAAGGAGAAATCCCTGAGGCTCCACTACGATGAAAGGGAAGTCAAATTGGCATACATACGATATGAGGCAAGTCATAGCTCGAATTATGAGTGCTACTTGAAGTAGCAAGTAGTTTTTGTCCCGAGCAAGCGGGCATTCCTCTTCTAGCTCCCGGAGCTAATGCTTTGTTTATTTGAGTAATAGAAAAAGGCGGAGGGCTTGGAGCGCCTTCGAGATGAGGTCGAGCCAAGTGCAAGTATGATAAGTTAAAGGCTCGGGCGGATTCTCAGGCTTCGATGGAGGAGGATGCTTTGGCTAAGTCTTCCACCCTTGAGGATCAACTTCGCTTAGCTCGAGACAATAGCTTGGTTCGAAAAGATACAATTTCGAAGCTTGAGACCAAGCTCTCGAAGATAAGTGCCGAGATTGTGGATGCCCGACCTAAAGCTGTAATGAGGCGAACTAAGGTTGACAAGAAAGTGGCTGCCTATTTAAAGGACGCTGCCGATGCTCAAGCTAAGCTGGGAAAGATTTTTGACCGCAACTATAGGAGCAAATAATACAATCGGTGTAAGTCTCGGAGTAAAACCCTCGAGGAGATCTGTGCTAGGGGATTTAACATCTTAGAAGAGTTGATGCAGGCAAGGGCGGACGAGCGTGGTGCTTGGTTGTTTTTGTCCGATGCCGAGGATAGCGAAGATGAGGCCGACGAGCCATAGCCCCTAGGGGGATGTAGATTTTACTTTCCGATTCTGTATATAGTACTTTCGAAGTATGTTGTAAATGGAGCTTGTATTTTTTCGCATGTATGTATAAGGAGGAAACCTTGAAGTTTTGTCTCTTTTGTATTTCTTTTTGTCTTATTTAAACCAAATGAACTGGTTTTCGAGTTGAAAGGAACCCTAGATTCATGGTATGGCCTCGAGGCTCGTTGGGCAGGACTGTAGGCTCTTGCGCACTTTTGCTCTTAGGCTTATTTGGGCCAACTGTTTTGAGGTCAGTCCCTGAGTTTGGCATTGACTCAAGCTTATTTGACCCTCAAGTTGTCCAATTATTAGGCAGGTGACAGTGGCCTTTTGATCGATGTGACCTTTTAGTGTATATGGGCTGGCGACATTGGCTCTTACATTTTTTGTCGATGCAACATCTTAGAGTATGTGGGCTGGCGACAATAGCTCTTATGCTTTTTCCCATAGGCATATTTAGTTACCTTTTTTGGGTTCTGTCTCCGAATCGGGTTACAACTCGAGCTCATTAGACCCTCAAGTTTTTGAATTGCAAGCTGGTCCTTAGGCACGTATGCGTTGGGTCGGTATGACCTTTTATATATGTGGGGTGGCGATAGAGGCTCTTACGCCTTAGGTCAGTGTGACCTTTTATGTAGTCTTATTTTTTCCTCGATAATTATTTTTTGAAATAGTGTTTCCCTGAGTCTTCAATGGTTCAATAAAAACCCTCAATTGTGAGTCGCTATATAGCGATGATCAAGCACCTCTGGAGGTTTGGCTCGGAGGCTGATATCTCGAAGCCAGTGTTTAGTAGCTAACATAGTCAAAGCTCTTTTGCCTATATCAAGGGTAGCCTATTTAATTGGTTCTTTCCAAAGTATATTCAAAGTAATTGAAGGCATGTGATTTATAGCGCCGGTCGAGCGTCCCTGAGTCACATGAGTATTGCTGGTACAGCCTTGTGACCAGAGTTATTAGTGTTTGGATGGAACCTTTAAGTCCCGAGTGAAGTAGTTTTCGACATCTATATCGAGGGATGCCTTTTTAGGGGTTTTACAAGTTCAATATACAGACGAAACTTTGGGTTTATGCCTTTAGTAAGGTCTTAAAATTTTTTCATGCCTTTGAGGTCTCACAGTTTTGGAGACTTGGTACAAGTATTGTTCATGCCTTGATCGAGGTCATACAGATATTGATGTTGCCTTATGTAGGTCTTACGAGACTGAGGCTGCCCACATATGGCCTTACGCATGTTGATACCCAATTTTTCCCTATATATTTTTATACTCAAAATACTTTCAAAATAACATGTACATGCAATATAAGCATCCCTAAAGGTTTTGGTATTTTTTCAAATTTTTAAAGATTTTTAAAACCAATTTATGGCCTATTTTGCATTATACAATCCAATAAATATTCCCAACACTTGTCATATTGGTGAATAATTTATTTTATTCTAACACTCACATAAAAATATAATTTACACCATTTTCATATAATTTTACAAGTCCATTTGGCATTTTAAACTAAAATTGCATATAATTACAATTTTAGCATATTTCTCTATTTAATGGCATTTTCAATCACAAAATAATTCCCAATATTTTTAAATTAATACCTACATATTTTTTATTAAATCTGTATTTTTAATTTGATTTTTGAACATCATTTACTATTTTATAAATTCAAAATGGGGAAACTTAGCTATTTAAATTGCAACCTCTTTACTTTCAATTATAGCCCAAATTTAACCCAAATCCTAGCCCAATTTACCCCAAATTAAACGAACCAATTCCATCAATTATCCAACCCAGACTCAATCAAATAAACTCGCCCGGTCGGCCTTTTAATCTAGGTCGTTGATCACTTGGATCAACGGCCATGATCCTCCCTTTCCTTTTTAATTCACCAGACCACCCCTAACCTTAATAATTCTTATCAGAGAGCCGCCCTTGTATTCCCACGTCTCTCAAAATTCTCTCAAGCACCCTCCAAAACCCTAGCCCCTTTCACTAGTCTCCGACCTTATTTCACTAGAAACTATGGCTTCTCAGACCCTGAGCAGCATGTACCTACCCCCACATACCTCTATGCTCCTTTTACTCGAGGTTTCCGAGTTCGACTTTGAAGATCCCGACTCAAAGTCTTTCCAATTCAAATTATATGGCCTTTTCCGACTAATTTCCAGCAAGTCCTAGCCCTGTGAGTTCATCTACGACTTAGGACCAGCCTCATTTTCTAGATTTTTCTATGAAACCCTGAGCCCTAGAGGTTTTCTTTGTTACTCTCTAAGATCTACTTCAGATCAGTGCTATTTTCTAAGATTTTAAAATATTTTCCACTATTTTTCGTTTTTCTTTTGTTTTCAAAACAGTTCATCTTCATAAAACTTAGGGTTTCCGTGATTTTTACTTGTTCTACTACTATCTCTTATATTTTTACTTTGCTAAGTGTTTTCGTTATGGTTTTCTGTGTATTTTCTTTACTGTATTTTCCTAGGGTTTCTAAAGATTTCTTTTACTGTGTTTGCTTCCATAAACTGTGTGTGTTCTTTGGGTTTTCCTGAGTTTACTTTGACTGATCTTCTATGCTTCGTCTTTGCATGTAAGCTGTGGGGAAAAACCCTAAATTTTAGGGGTTTTAAACCATTTGTGCACGATTGTTTGATTCCTGTGCTGCTTCTTGTCTGATTTCAAAACCCTAAATTCGACTCGTGTTTCTGATTCTTGCTAAGCTTTGCAAGACCTCTTGATTTCTCTCATGTCTATGTTCTTCTATTTGATCACATGACCACACTGTTCGCTTAATTGTAGCCTCGCATGTTTAAATTTATGCACTCTTTATAATCAGACCTTCACTCTCAAAATAACCCTATTTTTAAGGATTGATTTCAAACCACTATTACGTAGGCCTGATTGATTGTTTCCTTGTCTGACTTGGACATGTTTTCTGACTTAATTCAGTATTAAGTTCAAATCTTTGATTCCTGATTTACTATGTGATGTATTGATTTTACCCTTACCTTATTTATCTAACAGTGTATTTTTAAAGCTTCTCCAATGCATTTATCCTTCATTGCACCATGTGCTATTGCTTTTCTTTCCTTAAATACAACTATGCCCTCTCCTATTCAAATTTGAATTCCTTAATTAAAGCAATTCCCCTCTTCTAATTGATTCTGATCGGTATAGAATTATAGTTTTGCCTTACTTACCACCTGTTTTCAAACTATAAATACCCTACTGCTTCTCTTCAAACTCACGAACGACTGAGTTCAAAAACACACACACACACTCAAAGCTCTCTCTTCTTTATTTGTGCTATTGTCATGACTAGCCGGCTGAAAGCCAAGGCTAGACTTTGGAATCTCTTTTGCTTTCCATAGGTGTTTGCTGAAGGGTTTCTGGCCGTTTTACTGCTCTATTTATTCTGTTATTTGTTATTTGCAACTGGTAGGTCTCTATAATTTAAATATTATTCTCCAAAACTATGTGTTTACTTCTCCTTTTTACATGATCTATCAACTACATGTTTTCTGGTACTAAATGACTATACATTAGTCTGTCATGCCTTTCTTAATGCTTCTACATCTTTAAGTGTTGCTATGCTTGTCCTATTCACCCTTTTGATAATTATTCTTTCATGTGATCCATTTCTTTTTAATTTCTGTTTATATATGAGTATTGGTTCTAGGCTGGGGGTAGCACCCTATTGCTATCCACGACCTGGGACCAAGCTCTTTTGAACATTTACTCAAATCACTCCCCATTCCCTTAACCCTCTTTATGTGTTGAGCCTTGACTAGGGTCTGGTGGTGTCCTAATCGTCACCCATGCCTCTTTCTTACTTCTAAAAGTCTGCTCTTTTATTTGCTTAACTCAAGTAAAGGGTCAGGGGTGCGCCAGTCTTATCCATGACTGGGTATGACCATCCTTTTATTTGGTTTCCTCTAATCCCCTCACTCTACACTCACTCATAGTTTTATAAGTTCTGCCCTCCTATGGTAAGCCATGCTTAGGGACCCTAGAGTTCCCTCTGAACTTGGATGCCTAAGGGCTAGTAATTCCACACATTGCACTACTCTGTAACCACATTCAATCCTTAGGGTATGAGCATTGCCTGGGCTTTCTGAAAGCCCTTGGAACTTTGAAACACTCTAAGAGAAGGCCTTGGAAGGTGGAATCCGGATCTGGTAAAACACATGTATTGGGTAATGAGATTGAATTAGGCTTCTCGGATCTAGCTGTAGGCTGTAATATATTTTGTTAATTTTTCTTTTGGTTCTGTAATAATCTTGTAAAAGAATTTGGGGAATATTATGAAAGAGTGTGGGATGGGTTTATATTGCTTGCATAAGTCAATGGGTAGAAATCATGCCTATAGGACTTTTATATTGCAAATCATTTAGAAATCATGCCTATAGGACTTTAATATTGCAAATCATTTAGATATCATGCATGTAGGACTTTAATATAGCAAATCATTTAGAAATCATGCCTATTGGACTCTAATATGGAAGATCATTTAGAAATCATGCCTATAGGATTCTAATATTCAGAAACCATGCCTATAGCACCCTAATATTACATATCATTTAGAAATCATGCCTATTGGACTCTAATATTGCATACCATTCAGAAACCATGCCTACAGAACTTTAATATTGCATACCATTTAGAAATCATGTCTATAGGACTTTGCATTGTAAGCACGATAGAGATCATGCTTATAGGAAACACATAAAACTCTAGGCAAACAGTAGGTTCCCTAATGTTCTAAAAGCAGTAACGAATCAGACGAATAGATATCATGCCTATAGGACTTCAAACGTGCCTTATATGAGTGATAATCTGTCAGTTAGCCTCAAACGCTTTCAAAAAAAATCCAAACATGTCTGCTTTTGAAACCTTTCCAAGTCTGTCTGTTTAACATTTCTATGGTGTCCTTAAAATCCCAACTTACATCTTTATTCTGAAACCAACCCCTTAGTTTTCTTCCTAAATTTCTACTTTAATGCTTTTCGAAAAACGCATCTTTACAACTTTATTTAAGCAGTTCGGCTAATTTGCAAGCCATCTTTGAATTCTGCAAATTTCAATGTTTCAAAACTCTTCTGTACATGCACTTGTCTAAAACTAGTGCTTTCTGAATCACTTGTGTTAAAAAACCTTAAGTTCTGAAAACTTGATCCAGGTTGCCTAATGCGAACTTCTTATCCAACTCTATGTGTTAAGCTGATTCGTCCGCTTCTTAATTGCTTAATTTTAAAGACCAAACCAGCACGTGTAAGTCATGCTTAACTATGTTATGTGATTTACGGGGTCTTGCATACGCCTTTGAGTGTTTTATTTGTATACCATTATTTGTTATTTTTTTACTGACGCATTAGTATTTTGTCCTATTAAGCACCACATATTCCCCATTCGTCTCTCCCATCTAGGATTAGAAGTCTAAATACCCCGAGACTGATAGGTTGGGACGTATACTATCATGCAATAGATAAACGAGACTAATCACGCTTAAATACCTTGATGGGTTGGGAAGGATAGAATATGAAGATGATGACGGTGCGCTAATATCTCGTGTGAGAATGATTGTTGGGTATTGCACCGAATGATCCATATTGTAGTTAAACCCAGGACCCTCTTTCTTTATTTAAATGTTTTCTTCAAACTAAAACTCTCTTTTACTTGTGCCATTCTTCTTTCAAAAATTGTCGACTTGCTTGTATTTCTTATGTGCAGACTTTGCTTGTCTACTCCTACTCTTCTTAAAGTCACAACTAAGCAAGGCCTGGAACCACACTAGTGGATCTTGAGGGGTACCTAATACGTTCCCCTCGAGATAACCTCAAGCCCTTACCCAAACTCTGGTTTTCTTTCAAATCCTTTTTCTTTTCTCTAAAAGTGTCCTAATGCACTATAATCATTAGGTGGCGACTCTTCATACTCCATAGCCCAAATTCCCCCAAAAGG
The DNA here is from genome assembly GCA_034376525.1 of Nicotiana benthamiana. Classification (NCBI taxonomy): domain Eukaryota; kingdom Viridiplantae; phylum Streptophyta; class Magnoliopsida; order Solanales; family Solanaceae; genus Nicotiana; species Nicotiana benthamiana. The sequence goes on along the minus strand of CM067333.1, from coordinate 27,249,144 downwards.
GGATAAAGGAGCTATTCCACCCATAATGTTGTAAACCTGATTTCTGTCTCCCTGCGAGGAAAAAGGGGGGCGTCGACAGCATGGCAAATCTGCTAGGGATTCTTTTAGGCTTTTACCATTACTGTCTTTTGTGACTTTATTTCTTTCTTAATCGCAGTTATTTCCTGTCCTGATTATTTCATCACAATTACTAACTTGACTCTTCATGTCTTTTCTTTCCTTTAATTGCCTTTTTTATTGCTTTATTTCGATATTGTTGTAATTTCGAGCAAGCATTGTAGTCATTTATCTTATGAACGTGAAAATACATGTAACTTGTTTCATTATTTTAATTGCATCTCTCAGCATCATATTCCATTCGTGCCAAAACAAATCCTATAGCAACGCTTATAATGAGTGGTTGCGCCCTTCTGATATTATAAACCCCCTAAATGTGGCAAAGGCATATTTGCGGTAAAACCAGTCTATCAACAGTGTAGTCGACAATTTCGCGCCTTTCCCTCTTGAGTTTTCCGCTCAAGGGTACCTTGTCTAGCACTTCAAAAGTAGAAACTTTATTCCATTAAGCTGTGCATGCATCATGGTCAAGTCTAGCAGAGTCAGTTATGTTGTCCGTATAATGACACATTAAGACAACCTAATCCAAAGTCCATCGGGTTTCCTGAAACCTTAACGGACACCTTACGTTATGTGCATTTATTTGGAGAACTAAATGCCTTTTTCTAATTATTGATTTAAATAGCCGAGTCTGGTGGGGTTAAGGGCTAAACACTTTGTTTTGTAAAAAATAAGGCATGAGGTCCCCAGATTCGGTATGGTATCCAACATCCACACAAGGTTGCTAAGCTGGTGGGAAGATCTTCATGGAAGCGATCAAATCCTCGTCCACAAGTACTTGGGGAATTTACCCTCACTTCTGGAAATCCAACCCAACAACAAGATCATTGAGACTGCCACTCTATTTTGGGATAGTGATCGGTCAGTGTTCCATTTCAGAGACTTGGAAATGACCCATTTGCTAGAAGAGATAGGGGGCCTAGCTGGTATCTCTTGGGAGACTCTGGGTTTGCTTATGCTGGAGAATCGCAAAAGTAAAGGCTTTCTTTAGATGATGGGACTCAAGAAAAATCCTGACCTTTCTTGCTTGAAGGATTCCTACATACCATTCGACTTCATATACGAGAGATATGGCCATAGCAAGTCCTATCACACCTACATGGACGAATTCACCCTCACTTCTTTGGGACATATACATAGAAGGGTGTTTGTGTTCATGTTTTGCTTCTTGGGCATGATAATTTTCCCTATGAAGCAGGCTAGGATCCACACTAGACTAGCCATGGTGACCAAGACCTTAATGGAAGGAATCGACGGGAAGTCTTTCAGCATAGTACCCATGATCATCGCTAAAATCTACCGAGCCTTAGAAATGTCAACAAGGGGCTCCAAATTTCGAGGGTTGTATTCTGCTACTTCAACTTTGGCTCATAGAACACCTTCGGAAAGGCAACTGCAGACATGAAATCATACGTAGGGATTGGGATGACCATATCACTTTCCATCACCCAAAGTGAATGAACTCCATGCCCAACATGTTATCTCAGTGAGAGGACGTCAATGGATGGGTAGAGTTGTTCGAGAATCTAAAAGAAGAGCAAATTCAGTGGATGCTCGAGTGGTTCCCAACAGGAGAGTTTATTATCTGTTCTTGAGACGCATCATTACTCCTACTCACTGGCCTGAGGGGAACTCATCCTTACGTCCCCCTCCGAGTCATGAGGCAAGCCGGAAGTAAACAAATCATACCCAGGATAGAAAAAATAAGTCATTTCAGGGCTGACTTTCAAGATGATGATAGCCCGCACAGGTGTCATGCTCAGCATATGTGGCACTGCGAGCTAGTCTTAGGGAGGGAGTCTATCGAACCAGACAGGTATCATGTCGGGTGTGTGTCGTACTACTCAGGATGGTTGGAAGATGATCACATTGGTTTGGGTCGTCCAGGATTCGTCCACAGTAATAGGATTATTGACGAGAAAACAGAAGAGCAAGTCAAATACAATCAATTGCGCAAGAGGATGAGAGAATGTGAGAATGAACATCGGGAAATACAGGAAGCTCACGAGAAGCTGATCAACGAATGGAAGGATATGGCTATCAACGCCATCAACTGTTTGGGGTATCTGGAGCGAGGTCTAGTGGAGTTGGAAGGGAAGTTCTTAAAGAGAATTGAAGATTGCCAGAATGTTGAGGGAAGTGCAGGTGGACATATGGCTCGAGCCTATCTACTGTTTGGGATACGCGAGTTGATGCAGTTGTACGAGGGAGGCAAGAGTACCGAATCTGGGAAGGTCCTTCAACGACCAAGTAGTTAGGATTTTTACTTTCCAGATTTTTTAATGTAATAAGGCCACTTGCCATTAGTGACGTCTTTATCATTTAGTTATTTTTAGACTCGTTTTATTTTTATTAATAAAATAAGGCATTTAGCATTATAAGTTGTCCAAACTTAACTTGTCGCTAGGCCTATCTCGGGCACAATGAGGCACCCAAATTAGGAAGCGTTTTATATTCCCGAAAAATGTGTTTAAATGTTGCAATATTATTTATCAGAATCCGCACTAATTTTTTACCTTTTTGTCTTTCTTTTATTTTTATTCTCCTCCCCAAAGGTTAGTTCATGCTTTCTGGTACCATCAGCGTATTCCACAAGATCCAAAGGTTCTCCACCTCCTCCTCCTCCAAGTCCTACTAGAAACAGGAACAAAGGCAAAATGGGAGATACAAGCGCTAGCAAGGAACTTGAAGAAACTTCTCAGAATACTTCAATCACCAAAGAGACTGCTGCTCATCTGGAGCAAACTTTGCTAAGATTCCGAGAGGAATTGGACCAAGTTAACAACCTGGCAAGCATGTCAATAACTCTTGCCACACCTGATGTTAACACTCAGAACCCCGCACCACCACAAAACATCCCACAACCTCCAATGAAACCCACTCATAACACTCCAATGCACATCCCTGAACCATAAAACACCACAAAAAGACCATAACACTCCAATCTTTGTGGACACTATGCTGTATTACAGTCAGCCAATCACCAGTGCAATCGAGTAAGATGACAAGAGCTCTCTCATTTAGAATTTGGTCACTTCAATCAAGAAATTGACTAGCCAGGTCCAAGGCTTTGAAGGTAACAAAGGTGTTGAAGGGTTGAATTACGAAGATCTCTGTGTTCAGCCAGATGTTGAGAACCCAGAGGGGTACAAACCTCCCAAGTTTGAAATGTTTGATGGCAGAGGTGACCCCAGGGTCCCCTTGAGAATGTATTGTGACAAGTTGGAAGGAGTCGGAAGGGACGAGAAGATCCGCATGAAGCTGTTCATGAGTAATTTGAATGGTGATGCATTATCCTGGTATATTAGCTAGGATGCGAAGAAATGGACTAGTTGGGTGAACATGGCATCTGACTTTATGGATCGATTCAAGTTCAACACTGAGAATGCACCAGATGTGTTCTATATCCAGAATCTCAAGAAAAAGCCCACAGAGACCTTTCGCGAGTATGCTACTCGTTGGAGGTCAGAAGCTACTAAGGTCAGATCGGCCTTGGAGGAACAACATATGAACAGGTTCTTCGTCTGCGCTCAGGATCCGCAGTACTACGAGAGGCTGATGTTAATAGATGGCCAAAAGTTCTCCGACATCATCAAGTTGGGAGAAAGGATCGGAGAAGGAAAAAATGGTGCGGTCACTAACCTCGAGGCATTCAAGCTACCAATAAGGATTTACAGTCTGGTGGCTCATCGAAGAAAAAGGATGTAAATTCTGTAATGGCTGCGCAAAGGAACAACTCCCCTATGAAGTACCAAACCTATCCCTCAGCTCCACTCACATATCAACCTACCCTAAACTACCAAGCACCATCACCCACTTACCAAATTCCACTACCTGCCTACCAATAACCTCAACCACCCACATATCAGACCACCTCACCTGAATATTCCCAACCCACACCTTTATACCAAGCATATCATTCCCAACCTTCTCACTACCCGTCACCACCTACCCGCCAGAACTTTCCTAGGCCCAGACCAAACTTCGACCGCAAACCTCCTAAACAATATGCCGCCATAACCGAGCCAATTGACCAATTATATGAAAGACTCAGCTAGTTACGTTACCCCTATCCCCAACCGTAACACCAGAAAACCATTCCCAGTAGATCAACCCAAACAAGACTTGCGCATACCATTTCGGGATGAAAGGTCATACCATCGATGAGTGTCGCTCGTTGAAAGACAAGATTCAGAATCTGATTGACAACAAGATCATTATAGCAAAGGCGCCAATGTCCACGATAACCCTCTACCTTACCACAAGGGTGGAGGCATCCACATGATTGAGATCAAAGATGATCCCCAAGGGGTCAATCGGTTTGATAGCTAAAGGATACGAGCCTAAGAAGCCAACAGTTACTCTCAATCCCATTGTTGCCCAGATTCAGCCTTCTAAGGGCGATGTGGTAAATATGTCCGTACCTCTCGCGTTTGAAGCACCTTCTACAAAAGCGCCAAAACCAATTGAGGTTGAGTTTGGGGTTCCAAAGGCACCTACACCGTTTGAAGTTACTGTGTTACCTCCCAAGGCACCAATTCCAACCTCCATGATAGACATAACCCCATTTAAGACAAATGTTATACATAGGGATTACACCGCTGAGGCTAGAAGGAAGGGAAAGACGTATATTGGGGAAGCAATTTCCGCACAGGGCATGACCACAATAGACAGGGTATATACCCCGGAACACTTGGCTGAGTCTAGCAAGCAGGCCTCCGAGTGAGCTGTTGAAACTGTGCTCGATGATCTTTGGAAAAAGGTACAAGCCAAAGAGTACTCAGTCATGGAGCAACTGAACAAAACGCCATCACATATTTCTATTCTGGCTCTTCTACAAAGCTCCGAGGCACATAAAATGCCCTAATGAAAATACTGAGTGAAGCTTATGTTCCCAACAACATAACAGGAGGCGAAATGGGAAACATGGTAGGGCAGGTACTGGAAAGCCATAAGATCACCTTCCACAAAGATGAATTACCACCAGAAGGGCTTGGTCACATTAAAGCGTTGCACATCATTACACAATGCGAGGATCACTTTATCACCAGGATTCTAGTCGACAGGGGATTCAGCCTCAATATTTGTCCATTGGTATCTCCCAGGACATTGGGTAAGGGATTTCACAAGATCAAAGGCAAGTCTATCCGTGTCAAAGCTTTTGATGGATCTCAGAGGTCCACCATTGGAGAAATCAGCATATGCCTGCAGATGGGACCCACCTGGTCGATGTTGAATTCCAAGTCATTGACGTACCAGCATCCTACAATTGCTAGGACGACCCTGGATCCACACCGTTGGAGCTGTGGCGTCGACTTTGCATCAGGCTGTAAAATTTGAATGGAATCATTAGGAAGTAATCATCCATGGCAACGGTAGCAACCCTATTCATAGTTACTAGGTCATCCCGATGATCGGAGGTAGAGGGAAAATCGATGGTGAAACATACTATCACATCGAGCGAGTCAATGCCATAGACAAAGACAAGTGGTGGCATAACAAAATTGAGAGCATTCTGAATTGGAGTGGATACGAGCCTGGAAAAGGGGCTTGCCAAGAATCTCCAGGGCATCACCAAGCCTATCCAGTTGAAGAAACATGGAACTACTTTTGGCATAGGTTATGAATACACTTGCGATGACTTCAACGACTGGTCTCTACCATGGCGCGGACCCTACTAACTGCTGGAGCACCCTCTACCTCAGTTGGAGCAGACTTTTCAGCTATTTGATGTCATATATGGATCAGAGGAAGACGAGACACTGGTAGAAATGAAGAACCTGTTTCTGGAGGATAATATGGATTGTTGTGTTATCTTCGAGGAGGAAAGGGAGGAAGGCCCTTCCATTCAAGCTGTGAACCGCGGAGAACACCTCACCAATTGGTCAATAAGGACCACCAGTGCCCGAAGAGCCTTGGGATAGCAAGGCTAAACGACGCATATGCATCGCACTTTACTTTTAGTTGATTTTACTTTTCCGCATTGTCTTTACTTTTGAAAAGAGCTCCGATGTTTCAGACAATTATGAATTTAATCAAAAGCATTTTTCAAGCTTATCTTTATAATTCGCTCTCATTTATTTTCTCTACCATTTACTTTATTTTACACATCATTACTATTACATATCTTGATGATGAACCGGCGGTTGTAACTTGCAATGAGACAGTTTGACAAATAGACATAGATTCAGAAGAGGATGAATACCAGAAGAGGTTGTCATGGAGGTCGAGATTTTTGAGAACATTCCTAAGTCTAACTTAGATGAAACTGAGGTCATTAATTTGGGTGACGCGGAAAATGTCAAGGAAACACGTATCAGCGTACACTTGTCACCATCAGAAAAGAAAGAGTACACTGATTTTTTAAAAGTGTATGAGGATATTTTGCTTGGTCGTATGATGACATGACCGGTCTCAGCACATCCATTGTGGCTCACAAGTTGCCGACATATCTAACATGCCCACCAGTCAAACAGAAACTCAGAAAGTTCAAGCCAGACATGAGTTTGAAAATCAAAGAAGAAGTTACCAAGAAGGTCAAAGCCAGGGTTCTCAGAGTAGTAGATTATCCAACATGGTTAGCCAACATTGTGCCAGTACCAAAGAAGGATGGAAAGGTTAGAGTCTGTGTCTAGTACCAGGATCTCAACTGGGACAGTCCTAAAGACGATTTCCCTTTGCCAAATATACACATATTGATCGAAAACTGTGCTAAACATGAGCTGCAGTCATTCGTCGATTGATTTGCTGGATACCACCAGTTATGCATGGATGAAGAATATGCAGAGAAAGCGACATACATCACACCGTGGAGAATGTACTGTTACAGAATGATGCCGTTCGGTTTAATGAATGTCGGTGCTAGCTACATGAGGGCCATGACCACTATCTTTCATGACATGATATATAAAGAAATCGAGGTGTATGTGGACGACGTCATCATCAAATCCAAGGAAGCTGCAGATCAAATGGGAGATTTGAGAAAATTCTTCAACAGACTGAGGAGATACAACTTGAAACTAAATCCTGCCAAGTGTGCATTCGGGGTTCCCGCTAGAAAATTATTGGGTTTCATTGTGAGTCGCTGGGGAATAGAACTGGACCCATCAAAGGTCAAAGCCATTCAAGAGTTGCCACAACCAAAGAGCAAGAAGGACGTGATGAGTCTTCTGGGGAGACTCAGCTATATCAGCCGATTCATAGACTAGTCCACTATCATTTGTGGACCCATCTTCAGGATGCTAAAGAAGGATGTCGCCACTAAATGGACTGGGGACTATCAAAAGGCTTTTGACATAATCAAAGAGTACTTGTCAACGCCGTCGGTCTTGATTCCACTCGAGCCAGGGAGACCTCTATTACTTTATCTTGCAGTATTGGATGGGGCATTTGGTTGTGTTTTGGGACAACATGATGAAATAGGAATAAAAGAGCAAGCCATCTACTACCTCAGCAAGAAGTTTACCCCGTATGAGGCTCAGTATTCCCTATTAGAGTTGAACTTATTGTGCTCTAACTTGGGCATCGCAGAAATTGAGGCACTATTTCTGTGCTTACACCACTTATCTCATATCCAGGATGGATCCATTGAAGTATGTCTTTTAGAAGCCCATGCCTACAGGAAAGCTCGCCAAGTGGCAAATACTGTTAAGCAAATTTGAAATCGTTTATGTTACCCAGAAGGCGGAGAATACAAACCTCTGAAGACGTATTTTCGAGATGAAGAGATAGCCTTCATAGGAGAAGACATTGAAGAATCCTATGACGGTTGGAGGATGTTTTTTGACAGAGCTGCAAATTTCAAAGGAGTTGGTATAGGAGCGGTCTCGGTATCAGAAATCGGTCAGCATTACCCAGTATATGCCAAGCTCAGATTCCCATGCACCAACAACATGGCCGAGTACAAAGTCCGTATCATAGGGATCAAGCTAGAAATTGACATGAACATTCATGAACTATTAGTGATCGGAGACTCGGACCTACTCATACATCAGGTTCGAGAAGAACGGGCAACCAAGAATTCCAAAATACTCCCTTATCTGCATCATCTACAAGAGTTGAGGAAAAGATAAAAAAAGACAGAATTCCAGCATGTTCCCAGAATAAAGAATGAGTTCGCCGATGCCTTAGCCACTTTATTGTCTATGATCCAGCATCCCGATACAAAATTATTTACCCCATCGAGGTTAAGATTCACGACTATCCAGCTTATTATGCTCACATCGAGGAAGAAGCCGACGGGAAACCTTGGTTCCACGATATCAGAGAATATCTGATAACATGAGGGTACCCGGAGCTTGCCAATGCTACTCAGAAACAAACACTTCGGAGATTGTCCAACAATTTCTTTCACAGTGGAGGGATTCTGTATAGGAGGACTCCTGATTTGGGATTATTAAGATGTGTCGAGGCAAGAGAATCAACCAGACTATTGGGGGAAGTGCACGCGGGAACCTGCGAACCGCATATGAATGGTTTCGTGTTGGCAAAGAAGATACTCCCAGCAGGGTATATTTGGATGACTATGGAAACAGACTGCATCCAGTATGTCCGGAAATGTCATCGTTGTCAAATACATGCAGATATGATAAAGGTACCTCTAAACGACCTTACTACAAAAAGCTCGCCATGGCCGTTCGCTGATTGGGGAATGGATGTCATTAGACCAATTGAATCAGCCGCGTCAAATAAGCACAGGTTCATCCTAGTAGCAATTGATTACTTCACCAAATGGTTTGAGGTAGCATCATACAAGGCAGTCACCAAGAAAGTAGTAATAGATTTCGTCCGTGATCGTATGGTCTGCCGGTTCGGGATTCTGGAATCCATCATCACCGACAATTGTTCTAATCTCAACAGCGACCTGATGAAGGCAATGTGTGAAAGCTTCAAGATTAAATACAAGAACTCTACTACTTACAGACCTCAAATGAATGGACCTGTAGAAGAAACCAATAAGAACAACAAGAAGATACTAAGGAAGATGATCGAAAAGCACAAGAAATGGCATGAGAAGTTATCGTTCACCTTATTGGGATATCGTACCACGGTCCGCACATCAACTGGAGCCACTCCCTACATGTTGGTTTATGGTACAGAGGTAGTCATCCCCGTCGAGGTAGAAATTCCTTCCCTGAGGGTCATACAAGAAGCAGAGTTAGAGAATGCAGAATGAGTCAAGAGTCGCTACGAGCAGTTAGCCCTCAAAGACGGAAAGAGAATGAATGCCATTTGACATTGTCAATTATATCAGAACAGAATGTCCAAAGCCTTCAACAGGAGAGTCAAGAAAAGGAAGTTTGCGCCATGACAGTTGGTATTAAAGAAAATATTTCCGCATCAAGATGAAGCCAAAGGGAAATTCTCTCCTAATTGGCAAGTTCTGTACATGGTTCATCAAGTTCTAACTGAATGAGCCCTTATTCTCGCAGAAATGGACGAAGAAGTCTGGCCGAAGCCTATCAATTTAGACGCAGTGAAAAGATACTACATTTAATCAAATGCTTTTCTTTCATGATGTAATTTGAACTACGTCTGACCTAATTCCCGTTTAAGAGGAGATAACTAGGCAGCTCTATGGGTTTGGTCACATCCTAATAAAAGTTCCATCTCCCCCCTGCAATTGGAACTAGGGCATAATTTTGAGGAGGACCCTCTAAATTTTGAAGTAAGTTTTCAGTCTTTTCCTCAGCGCCGACACAATAAACTGGGGCAAAATTTTGAGGAGGACCCTCAAAATTCTGGATCAAGCAAGGTCACCGCGTCTTGAACCACGTTGTAGTTGTTGGTTAATCAAAAATATAATAGTTATATATATATATATATATATATATACATATATATATATATATATATATATATATATATATATATATATATATATATATGTACTTGCATTATATTTACTAAGTCATGTATAAGCGTCATTTTCATCACCATCGTTTAACAATGCTACCCCGTGATACACGACGCTAAAAGATGGAGGATACGAACTAACCTCCCCTCTACAAAACTCACAATTTTTCATTGGATGCAGGAGTTCCGGCCACGAATCAAAGTACATTCGCTCTTCAGAACCAAAACCCTCAAAAGGGGTCACTATCCGTACTCAACAATCCCCAGCAGTACTAATATCGTAAACCGTCTACCAGCTAAGAGAACTTACTACTATTCGCTCTTTTACATCCCTGCATTGCATAAGGCTACTATCTGCCTTTCGAGACTAAGCCCTGTCCCTATTTGCATTTTGCATAAGGCTATTCTCTGCCTTCCGAGGTTAAGCTCTACCTCCATATTGTATAAGGTTACTATTTGCCTTTCGAGACTAAGCTCTGTCTCCATCTACATTTTGCATAAAGCTATTCTTTGCCTTCGAGGTTAAGCTCTACCTCCATATTGCATTAGGCTACTATCTGCCTTTCGAGACTAAGCTCTGTCTCTGTCTGCAATTTTGCATAAGGCTATTCTCTGCCTTATGAGGCTAAGCTCTACCTCCATAGTGCATAGGGCTACTATCTTCCTTTCGAGACTAAGCTCTGTCTCCATATGCATTTTTGCATAAGGCTATTCTCTACCTTTCGAGGTTAAGCTCTACCGCCATATTGCATGAGGCTCATATCTGCCTTTCGAGACTAAGATTGTCTCCGCCCTGCATGGCTGAAATATCACAATCTTATTTTTTTCGACTGGCTGAAACATCACCACCTGCATTTTAAATTCTCATTCGGCTGAAATATTACCACCTGCTTTTTAAATTCTCGCTCTGGCTGAAAGATTGCCACCCTTTGCATTCATCTGGTTGAAAGATCGCCACCCTTTGCATTTATTTGGCAGAAAGATTGTCACCTTCTCATGGGCTGAAAGATTGCCAACTCGTTCAAAGGCGTCATAGTTCGGAGGCACCATCTGCATAGCTCGAGAACATCATTTCATGGAATACGAACCCTTACATTTATGCTCTTCATGGCCCAGGACATCATAGTCTGAGGACGTCATCCTAATCGTCTGAAGTCAAACATTCATGGTCCAATAAGAACTTGCATCACGTGTAAATTACGCAATATATACGAACATCACCCATTTGCAGGTACTCCCACTGGCTCACGGCCATCTCAGCTGGAGTGATCCCGCTCCAGTTCTCCGCAGCCTGTCCGATTCCAAGCACCCTCTCAGGTCTAACAATGGCATCCGCCTTTTCGAATTTCCATCGGCATATTCCGTCAATGGTTCCTGAACTACATATGGCTTGATTTCTGTAAAACCAGGGATATGTAGTATGCTCATAAGCCATAGAGTGGTCAAAATCTATTTACAATCGCCGCCTCCGGTCAAAATTGGCCATCTCATCTTTACCCGGCAACTCTTTCATCCTCCTCGGGTAAAGAGGGGCATTTGTTGATACCCAATTTTTTCCTATTTATATTTTCTCTCAAAATACATTCACAATAGCATGTATATCCATATATAATCATCCCCAAAGGTTTTGGTATTTATTCCAAATTTATAAAGAATTTTAAAACCAACTTATGGCATATTTTGCACTATAAAATCCAATAATTATTCCAAAACGTGTCATCTTGGTGAATAATTTATTTTATTCTCACACTCACACAAAAATATAATTTACACGATTTTTATATAATTTTACAAGTCTATTTGGTATTTTAAACTAAAATTACATGAAATTGTAATTTTAGCCTATTTCTCGATTTAATAGCATTTTCAATCACAAAATCATTCCTCATATTTTTAAATTAATACTTACATATTTTTTACTAACCGTTTATTTTTTAAGCTTCTCCTAAGTATTTACCCTTTATTGCACCATGTGTTATTGATTTTCGTTCTTAAATACAACTCTGCCCTCTCATATTCAAATTTGAATTCCTTAATTAAAGGAATTCCCCTCTTCTAATTAATTCTGATTGGTATTGAATTATATTTTTGCCTTACTTACCACCTATTTTCAAACTATAAATACTCTACTCCTTTTCTTCAAACTCACGAACAACTGAGTACGAAAATACACACACACACACACACTCAAAGCTCTCTCTTACTTGTGCTATTGTCATGACTAGCCGGCTGAAATCTAAGGCTAGACTTTGGAATCTCTTTTGCTTTCCTCAAGTGTTTGCTGAAGGGTTTCTGGCTGTTTACTGCTCTATTTATTCTGTTATTTGGAATTTGCAATTGGTAGGTCTCTATAATTTAAATACTAATCTCCAAAACTATGTGTTTACTTCTCCTTTTTACATGACCTCTCAACTACATGTTTTCTGGTACTAAATGACTATACATTAGTCTGTCATGCATTTCTTCATGATTCTGCATCTTTAAGTGTTGTTATGCTTGTCCTATTCCCCCTTTTGATGTTTATGCTTTCATGTGATCCCATTCCTTTTAACCCTTGTTTATATATGAGTATTGGTTCTAGGCTGGGGGTAGCACCCTATTGCTATCCCCGACCTGGGACCAGGTTCTTTTGAACTTTTACTCAAATAAGTCCTCATTCCCTTAACCCCCTTTATGTGTTGAGCCTTGTCTAGGGTCTGTTAGTGTCCTAATCATCACCCAGGCCTCTGTCTGACTTCTAAAAGTCTGCTCTTTTATTTGCTTAAATCAAGTAAAGGGTCAGGGGTGCGTCAGTCCTACCCATGACTGGGTATGACCATCCTTTGCTTTGGTGTCCTCGAATCCCCTCACTCTACACTCATTCTTAGATCTTTAAGTTCTGGCCCCCTATGGTAAGCCATGCTTAGGGACCCTTGAATTCCCTCTGAACTTGGATGCCTAAAGCCTGGTAATTCCACATATTGCACTACTCTGTTACCACATTCAATCTTGAGGGCGTGAGCATTGCCTGGTCCTGAAAGCCCTTGGAACTTTGAAACACTCTAAGAGAAGGCTCTGGAATTTATAATCCGGATCTGGTGAAACACATGTTATTGAGTATTAAGATAGAATTAGGATTCTCGGATCTAGTTGTATGCTGTAATGTATTTTGTTTATTGTTCTTTTGGTTCTGTAAAAATCTTGTAAAAGAATTTGTGGAATATTAGTAAAGGGTGTGGGATAGGTTTATATTACTTGCATAAGTCAATGGGTAGAAGTCATGCCTATAGGAACTTAATATTGCAAATCATTTAGAAATCATGCCTATAGAACTTTAATATTGCAAATCATTTAGAAATCATGCCTATAGGACTTTAATACTGCAAATCATTTAGAAATCATGCCTATAGGACTCTAATATGGCAGATCCTTAAGAAATCATGCCTATAGGACTCTAATATTGCATATTATTCAGAAACCATGCCTATAGGACTTTAATATTGCATACCATTTAGAATCATGTCTATCGGACTTTGCATTGTAAGCACTATAGAGATCATGCTGAGAGGAAACACATAAAACGCTAAGCAAATAGTAGGTTTCCTAATGTTCTAAAAGCAGTAACGATTCAGACGAATAGATATCATGCCTAAAGGAATTCAAACGTGCCTAATATGAGTGATAATATGTCAGTTAGCCATAAACACTTTCAAAAAAAAATTATCCAAACCTGTCTGCTTTTGAAACTTGTCCAAGTTTGTCTGTTTTAATGTTTCCAAATTTCAATTTTTTGTTTCAAAACTCTAATGTACATGCTCTTATCTAAAATTAGTGCTTTCTGAATCACTTGTTGAAAAAATACCTTAAGTTCTGACAACTGCATCCGGGTTGCCTAATGCGGACTTGTTATCCAACTCTATGTGTTAAGCTTATTCGTCCGCCTCTTAATTGCTTAATTTTAAAGACCAAACCAGTACGTGTTAGTCATGCTAAACTAATTGTTGCGTGACCTACGGGGCCTTGTATGAGCCTTTGAGTGTTTGATTTGTATACCATTATTTGTTATTTGTTTTGATTTACGCCTTAGTATTTTGTCCTTTTAAACTCCATATATGCCCCATCCCTTTCTCCCCTCTAGGAATAGAAGTCTAAATACCCCAGGACTGATAGGTTGGGATGGGTACTAGCATACAATAGGTAAACGAGACTAATCGTGCTTAAATACCTTGACGGGGTGGGAAGGGTAGAATATGGAGATGATGATGGTGCGCTAATATCTCGTGTGAGAACAATTGCAGGGTATTGCACCGAATGATCCATATTGTAGTTAAACCTAGGACCCTCTTTTATTTAAATGTTTTCTTCAAACTAAAACTCTCTTTTACTTGTGCCATTATTCTTTCAAAAATTGTCAACTTGCTTGTATTTCTTACGGGCAGACTTTGCTTGTCTACTCCTACTCATCTTAATGTCACAACTAAGCAAGGCCGGGAACCACACTAGTGGATCTTGAGGGTGCCTAACACCTTCCCCTCGAGATAATCTCAAGCCCTTACCAAAACTCTGATTTTCTTTCAAATCCTTCTTCTTTTCTCTAAAAGTGTCCTAATGCATTACAATCATTGGGTGGTGGCTCTTCAAACTCCATAGCGCAAATTTCCCCAAAAGGGGATAAAGAAGTCATTCCACCCATGATGTCTTAAACCCAATTTCTCTCTCCCTGCGAGGAAAAAGGGGGGCGTCGACAATGCCTTCGGGTTTTGGCATGTCAATGGAGATGGCAATTGATGATAGTACTCGAGTCATTGAGGGTTACTTGGCTCGGGAGCCATTAATTGTAGACTCAGTATTGTCTCATTGAGGGCTTACAATTTCGGATTTCTCAACCTAGAGGTCATGTGGTTTCGAGTATTTGACGCTAGTCCCCGTGTGTTCAAGACGTTTTTGACTTTGGAGCCACTTTCTGATCTTTATATCACATCATCGAAGGCATATACGTTAGGAGCTCCGACTCGGAGGTCGCATTGTTTCAAGTAGTGGACGCCAGTCCCCGAGTGTTTGGGATAATTTTTTGGCTCTGGGCCTTTTTTGAAAAAATGTTGAGTTTCCTTGAAGTGAAAAAATGCTTTTGGAAAGTATTCTTTGATTACTTGGTACAAGTATATGTATCTATGCTATTGCGGTCCCTATTGTTCTATGCGGACACGGTTTATTCTACTGTTTAGCCCGATACATTACTTTCCTATTGAGCCCCCGTTTGGTGTATATTTGCTTCTCCGAGTAGTTGACCTTCCGGGGGGATGGCCCCCAGTATTTGAGGCTGGTTGCAAAAGAATCCTTGAATACTAGTCGGATCTTCCTTAGGTAGCATATAGATGTTTCCTCATTAAAAACCTCACCGGTAAAACCCTTTATAGGATAAAAACTCGGTCGATGGAAAAGAGTACAACACATGTTTTTGAAACCTGAGGCCTTCAAGTTGGAGAGTTCTTTGGCCATTTTGATCGGGTACCTACAATCGGGTCAGTGTAGAATATAATTGAAAGAGAAAGGAAATAGTCATACCTTAATGTACATATGCTGGAAATATTTCAATCCCTGATATGTTTTAGTTGCTTGTGACGAAGACGTGGTATGGTCCCCTACTTTGTTTAGTCGGGATAGCTGGGAGCGTAGTTTGTTATTGCTATTTTACTGTTTACTTATCTTTCGACTCCCTTGAAGGTGGAGATTCTGGTGTCGGGGCCACATCGTGTACCGTGAACATTTCTTTCGCCGCATGTTGTTCCCCGTAAACGGTTGATCCTATCCTTTATGGGGAATTTCATCGTATGATGAAGGGTGGAAGGTACTGCTATCATGCAGTGTATTCACGGCCTTCCGAGCAAGGAGTTGTACCTCATGTCTCCCTCAATGACATGGAATTTGGCATTTTGGATTGTGCCGGCCACGTTGACTGGAAGGGTGATTTTCCCTTTTGTTATTTCGCTCTCCATGTTGAATCCATTGAGGATTTGAGAGGCGGGTACAATTTGGTCAAGAAGTCTGAGCTGTTATACTACACTTGATCTGATAATGTTGGTCGAGCTGCCTGGATCCACAAGTACACGTTTAATGTGAAATGTATTTACAAGAAAAGATATTACCGGTGCGTCGTTGTAGGGCTGAGACAAGTCCTCGATGTCTTCATTGTTGAACGTGAGGGCATCCTAGGGTATGTAATCTCGAGATTGCTTATCTCCGGTGATGGATTTTCTTGTTCTTCTCATCATGGGCTCTTCTGGGGAATTGATACCTCCCAAGATCATGCGGACTACATGTTGTGGCTCATTTGTTTCATTTTTGTGGCCGCCTCCGTTTCTCGGAACGGGTTTTTGGCCCGATTGCTGAGGAATCCTCGGAAGTGAACTTTATTGAGTAGTCTGGCTACTTCCTCTTGGAGCTGGTGACAATCCTCGGTCATGTGGCCGTGTGTGTCATGAAACTCACAAACTATGTAATGGTTTCTTGCGAAGGATCTAATTGCATAGGTCTAGCCCACCTGCCGTCTCTGATTTTACTGATGGCGAACATGATGTCTGATATATCTATGTTGAATTTATACTCCCACAAGCGAGGTGCCTTTGTTGGCCCCGTGTTCCTATCGAATCTAGCTCTACTGATGAGTCCCCGAGGGTTTTGTCCTCGTTCCATCCTTCGGTCATTACAGGGTATGTTATGCCACGGGGCATTTCTCCTGTCGTCAGTGTATAGCCGGTACCTTTCCTTGTTTAGCCTTGGCTCCTTCACCAAAAGCCTACTTGGGTATACCGAGCCTGAAGGGGATCCCAGTTGGTCATCCTCGGTCCTGATTTTTTATTGATATCGATTGTGAACATCCGACCAGCTCACAGCGAGATACTCGACCAGGTTCTATTTTAATTGTTTCGAAGCCACCGAGCTTCACTCATTCAAACCTTGAGTGAAGGTCTGTACCACCCAATCATCGGAGACTGGTGGTAGTTTCATCCGTTCCATTTGAAAGTGAGATACGAACTCTCGCAGCATTTCGTTATCCCTCTACTTGATCTTGAAGACGTCAAATTTTCTTGTTGCTACTTTGAGACACAGGCATGTGCCTTTATAAAAGAATCTGCCAGAATGACAAATGAGTATACGAAATTAGGATTTAGGTTGTGATACCACATCATGGCCCCCTTCGAGAGCGTTCCTATCATTAGGTATTATACATAGGCAGCTTAATACATACATCCCTTAGTAGGAAGCTATAAATATGGACCAAGAATCACGTTTAAAAAAAGACCAGAGCATTTAATTCCTTAAAAAGGGTCTAAAGCAGTTCAAATTCTTTTCAATTCTTTCCTTAAGTCTCCTTAATAGCGCCAGAAATAAGGAGATGGCTCATTAAGAAGTTGAATTTCACCTAAATTGGTAACCAGCTATGCTTTTCTCTTTGCATACGTTCATATATGAGATTAATTTTTAATTGCATAGAATAAGTATACATGATATTATTATAGTATATAATTACATACGAAATTATTCTATTGGTATAGAGTTTTATTTTTAATTGTATATCAACATCAATTTTTACATAGTAAATTGTATATGAGATTTTTTCCATTGGTATAAGGTGTTGTTTTTAATTGTATATCAACATAAATTTTTACATAGTATAATGATGGTATTAAATAGTTTACAAAATAATGATGATATTTTTAGTATATTAGTATACACAGCATAGTAAATCCTTCAGCCATTGTATAAACTGTTTATAACGTAAAAATAGTAGATAATTAAATGTATCCATGGAATAAGTGTATACATGATAATATAATAGTATATAATTATATTCGGTATAATATATGTATAAATAGTATACATGACATTATATTTGTACCATTCATATTAATACATTGACAGTACTGGAACTATTCAAAGAATATTTGATTGCTAATTTAAGAGAAAGAAATTTAAAATAAATAGAGAGAGAGAGATTTAAATACTAGATCAAGCAAATAAAATTTAGATAAATAAGGATAAAATTGATCCCTTTTTACTCATTAATTGTGCATATAACCTTTGTAATATGCTAGTATTGTAAAAGAACCTGTTATATATGGAATAAACCAAAAATGATGTCATTTTTTAAAATACATTTCAAAAGATGCTCTATTATGTATTTTTCTCAAGATAATTGGCATCCTATTACAACACATAATAGAAATGGCTAATTTTTTTAACCTTATATTAGATTTACAAAGAGAGCCTCAAACAATTGGGCATTATATAGACAAATCTTTAAAAACTACTCTCTTTTATATTTATTCTAAAAAAAAAACAACAAGCTTATTTTGGCTTTCTTCCCCATTTCTCTCATTATATTTCTTCTTCTATCTCTTCTCTTTTGCTCTTATAGTTAGCAAAAATTCTTGCTCTTATACGAGATTGCCTCTCTCCGGTGATGGATTTTTTTGTTCTTCTCATCATGGGCTCTTATGGGGAATTGATTCCTCCCAAGATCATGCGGACAACATGTTGTGGCTCATTCGTTTCATTTTTGTGGCCGTCTCTCTTTCTCGGAACTGGTTTTTGGCCGCTGAGGAATTCTCAAAAGTGACCTTTATTGAGTAGTCTGGCTACTTCCTCTCGGAGCTGGTGACAATCCTCGGTCATGTGGCCGTGTGTGTCATGAAACTCACAAACTATGTAATGGTTTCTTTGCGAAGGATCTAATTGCATAGGTCTAGGCCACCTGGCGTCTCTGATTTTACTGATGGCGAACATGATGTATGATATATCTATGTTGAAGTTATACTCCCACAAGCGAGGTGCATTTGTTGGCCCCGTGTTCCTATCGAATCTAGCTCTACTGATGAGTCCTCGAGGGTTTTGTCCTTGTTCCATCCTTCGGTCATTACAGGGTATGTTATGCCACGGGGTATTTCTCCTGTCGTCATTGTATAGCTGGTACCTTTCCTTGTTTAGCCTTGGCTCCTTCACCAAAATCCTACTTGGGTATACCGAGCCTGAAGGGGATCCCAGTTGGTCATCCTCGGCCCTGATGTTTTATTGATATCGACTGTGAACATCCGACAAGCTCACAACAGGATACTCGACCAGGTTCTATTATAATTGTTTCGAAGCCACCGAGCTTCACTCATTCAAACCTTGAGTGAAGGCCTGTACCACCCAATCGTCGGGGACTAGTGGTAGTTTCATCCGTTCCATTTGAAAGTGAGATACGAACTCTCGCAACATTTCGTTATCCCTCTACTTGATCTTGAAGACGTTAGATTTTCTTGTTGCTACTTTGAGACACAGGCATGTGCCTTTATGAAAGAATCTGCCAGAATGGAAAATGAGTATACGAAATTAGGATCTAGGTTGTGATACCGCATCATGGCCCCCTTCGAGAGTTTTTACCTGAACCTCTTTAATAAGACAGACTCGATCTCGTCGTCCTTTATGTCGTTGCCCTTTACTGCTCAAGTGTAAGTAGTAACGTGCTCATTGGGGTCTGAGGTCTCGTTGTATTTTGGGAGGTCTGGCATTCTGAACTTTTTCGGAATGGGTTTTGGAGCCGCTTCCTCTCGGAATGGCCTTTGTATAAACTTCTTCAAATCCACACTTTTCAGGATCGGGGGTGCGCCCGAAATTTGGTCGACACTGGAGTTGTAGGTCTTGACCTTTTTGTCGTTGGCTTCTATCTTCTTCTCGCCTGATTCGATCCTCTTCATGAGGTCCTCGAGCATCTTTACGATGTGGGGTCGGCTACCTACCCATTATTGCTTGACCTCTCCGGTACCTGCTCGGTCGGGGGGAGTCGTCCCCCATTAAACCGTGCTGAACATTTTCTGGTGACTTTGCAGCTGAGCAATCTCCAGCTGTTGTGCCTGCAACATTTCAAAAATAACTTGAAAGCTAACCTCCCGTTCTTCCCTAGCCGGGGATTCCTGGGCTTTTTGTTGGTCTCCCTGGTGCACGCTCCTGTTAGTGTGGGAGCTTACATCGACGTGCTGAGCATTGCGTGAGATTGCGTCCACGGAGATCGGTTCTGGCATGTTCTCAGGGTTTCGTGGGGGTAGACCGGAACCTGGAACTTCTACGCCATTTTCTCTGTGGTTCTCAAGATTGTTGTTTACTGAGTCGGAAATTTTGACCTGAAATCGAAGATCTTGGACAAGAAAAAGCATGAAAGATAACTTGTGTTATGTAGTTAAACCAGCAAGAAAAATCACTATTATTTTTATCCCACGGTGGGCGCCAAACTGTTTACCGTGAAAATGGTAATAACAATTAAATTTTATTTAATGGTTCTAAAAATATGTGATCTATTTTTATGCTAGTTGCTAGGCAGTAAATACTATGTGAAAGACTTAGAAATGAAATAAGAGCTTAAGAAAGAGGTGTTAATTAAACCGGATCCTGACAATCGGGGCCTCAAGCTTGCCTATTCGAGGGCCTCGTGGTCAAGTCTGAAGCTCGGGTGGGAGCTATCGAAGGTAGTCGATGGCGAATAATAGTTACAAATGGATCAATGGCGGCTCTTTATGGCCAATAATAAGCAATAAATAATGAACAATGAATAAAATAACAATAAATACGACCAATAAATGAAGTAATAAGATCAAGAGAATATGTTAGAGAGAGAATGTTCTTGTATATTTAATATGGAGCAACATATGTTTACAAATTGATAAGGATCCCCTTTTATATAAGAGGGGGAATCCCAACATAGTACAAGTGCATTTATTATAAAGATATGGATATGGACATCCAACTAATGCGCTCAGACTAGCGAGGCCTTGGGAACTCCCCATTTTCTTCCTGTAACTGTCGGCCTCATACTGTCCCAAGGTCGAACGTCGATGGCCCTCGAGGGATGAAAGTCGGCTGTGATTTCAAGCCTTCAAGGCATGACAACGATAGAAAATTGGGTCCCCTAATTTTACCGTATACAATAAGATAAGATGATAGAGTTTAAGGTATGTACAAAGCTGAAAAAGTGTTACAATCAGTGCAACTATAACATGGTATACAACTAGGTACTACTTTATTATCCAAATTATCATATCAAAGCTAATTGATACCAATAAATACATATCTTTGTTAGTTAACTATCGCTAGTGTACACAACATAAACTCTAATGGCATAAGAAGTTTAAGGGCTCATGAAATCGAAACGCATGAGAAGTTTTACAGATTTATAGACATCTCCTCTGCGCTTATACAATGGAACGCATCGAATTCCAGTCCTTAGCTCAGAAACTGGCAAGCATGTTTGTCCTGCAAATTCATCTTCTCCAGATGGGTCATAATCTTTAACATCAATCCGAAGCAAAGCTAGTTCAGGAACACGAATTGGGAATTCGAATTCATCATTCCATATTGGTATCCATTGATCGTCAACTATCCCAGTTCTGCATATCTTACTAGTATCACCGGGAACTCCCACAATTCCAACCTGCAAATTTTTCAATAAATTTGTCAATATAAATTATTGGTGTATATAAATAAAATATTTTATTAAAAGGGTTTAAGACTATTAGATTGACGTTAAAAATTATGAATTTTCAAATCATCACATTAAGAAAAAAAATACATATAAACTGCGTATAATAATAAATGTAATAATAAGTAACCGAAAAGTATAGTGGATATGAAATAGCTTACCCTGGCATAGAAGTCAGGAGGGGAACAATAGTCAAAGTGTCTAAAGTGGAAGTCTACACGCCAACCTTCTCCCATGAGTATTTTTACCTGTTTATATCAAAATACACATGAGACATATGTTATTCTCAAGCAAGGTCGATATTATGCAACAATGTGGCATTTCTGATAACAAATAAATCTTGAGGTCAATCGATCTAAAAAGTTTATTTAAAATGTAAGGATTTCACAAGCCATCTTAAGAGACCGCTTATTTTCTTTACCATTGATTTTGGGACTCTTCAACACCCCGGCATGCCATACCAAAAGAAAAAATAAATTTTGGGTCTTACTTGACTTCAAAAACTAGCTCAAGAAGTAAGAAATTTCAAGCTATATAAAGAGACTACTCATATCCCTTCACTATCGATGTGGGGCTCTTCAACCGCCTCCCCTCCTCCCACCGTATGCCAGGACTTGATATCTAAAGCATGGATAAAATAATACGGGCGTTCAACATCGGGTCGGGATGGGTCTTGTTCTGATACCAATTAGATAAAAAATAGATCTTGGGCCTAATCAACCCCAAAAGATAAAGCTCAAAAAGTAAACAATTCTCAAATCATATAAAGAGACCACTCACTCCCTTCACTACCAGGACTGAACATTTGAAGCATGAACAATATAATATATGATTTCAACATCAGGTAGGGATGGGTCACTCTGTAATACCAAAATAAGAAATGGATCTTGAGCTTAACTCATTCCTAAGAACTAGCTAATCAAAAGGTGATGATTTCCCAAGCCATATAATTCACTCATCTCCTTTACTGCCTCCTTGTGACACTCTTCAACAATTTATGTGACTAAATACTACTCATTCCATTTTAATTTAGTGGCATAGTTTAACTATGATAAAATATATAAAAAGTTAAATACTTTTGAAACTTGTCATATTAAATATGTCGTATTATTTTTGTGGCTATAAAACTTGTGATTTTCAATATACCATAACATTTGTATAATTATAACATTTTACCATTTAGGGAAGAAAGAGAAATTCAAATTACACTGTTTTTCTAATTTAGGTATTATTCTTTTTTAAACGAATCAACACAATTTTCTTAGAATAGATGAAGTGATGCAGCTTACGAACCCTGAGAATTGTCTTCACTGATTGGGCCATGGAATTGAAAACTTCATGACATGCGCCATCAGGACTTAGTAAAAATTCTGGTTTTTTCACATAACCACAGCCTCCGTTGGCTCGAAAAAATCCTTGCATCATCCATAGGTACTTACAGTATCCCTGTTACATAGACAGAAATATTTAATTAAATAAGGTTCTAACTCTAATCTTGACCCTTAGTTTCTTTTTTCAGAATTTCTTTATTTTTTATTACACTTAACCGAAAATGTATATTTGTATGAAGGGAATGGCAAGATATAGTACTACTCGACCTGCATGTTAAATGCAACCATCTGAGCTCCGCGCATCCATGCAATTAGAGGATCATAGTTTGATGAGTCAATGCGTGCACCCTTTGGGTAAACCCTTAATATGTGTCGTTGAGTAAATCTGAAGTAAGAAAAATAATACTATCTCATCAATTCTACAGTACATAAATAAAAAAGCACATTAACTTTTTTGGCAACTTAACATTCTAGATCCACCTTTGATTTATAAAAACTCATTTAGTTGAAAATTTATTGTGGTTTGGTAAATATATAACTTGCACTCGATTTGGATTAGGTCGCTGCCGCTGGTCCTGTCTTCATGATGTTATTGTTGTTATTGTTCTATTGCCTCTTTTTCATCTCCTTGTGCCGAGGGTCTTTCGGAAACATTTTATCTAGCCCTAAGGCTAGGGGTAAGGTCTACGTACACACTATCCTTCCCAGACCCCACATGTAAGATTATACTGGATTATTGTTGTAATTGGTGAGTGAGATTATTTTCTGGAAATTATAATTATATCAAAGAGAATAAGCTGAAGATTTAATTATATATAACTTACCGAATTAGTTGATGGCCATGTTCAGTGACAGCTAAAGCTTTTTCAAGGGCTTGTTCATTCATGCTAAGACGTCCAACTTTATCAAAACTTGCATGACTCCCAAAATTTTCCATGCCACCTTTGTGCTTTGTTGCGTGGATTGCTATCAAATCTCTATATTTGAGAACTTCTTCGAACTCCTCATCCTGCTCTTCATCCCTCTCCTACATACCATTTAATTGAAGGAAAGTGTTTGAAAAATATCATGTCTAAAGAAATTTAGCTTAAAGTATACCTAGAGGCGAACTCGAGTTTTGAAGTTCGCAATTGCACTTTTTAATTCAATCAAAATCTATTTTGTCTATAGGGTGACCACTATAAATATATCGCTATTTTCTAAAGATATATATATATATATATATATATATATATATATATATATATATATATATGTGTGTGTCTGTGTGTGTGTGTGAATTTTGCCGAACTTTATGGGTGCCGATGACCCTCGAGTCTCTCAACGGGGATGTATTTTAACCATTTAAGAGGTAAGCTGCTTAATCTTTAGAAACTTGAGTTCAATGCACTGGAGACAACAAAAACAACAACAATCACCTAGTAAAATTTTACTAATGGGGTCTGAGGAGAGTAGTGTGTACGCAAACCTTATCCCTACCATGAAAGAGTAGAGCGGTTGTTTCTGAAACACCCTCGACTCCAAAAAATAAAATGACAAATGGAGAAAAATATTAGTATCACCATAGAAACTTGAGTTCAATGTACTGACAATGTAAATAAAGTTATACTATCAAACTGACCAAAAATATGTAACTCTCCATAACAAACTTTATACCGTGACCTGGCTATAGAATAGAGTAAAACATACTATAACATGCAAAACATACTATTAAATTATACATTGATAATGACATGCAAAACAAGGGCTAGAGAATAATAAGGATAAGTTCATTCTCCAAAGCTGCTCTGCGATTACCTTGTCTGATTCAGCGCTACTTTTTGGTGGTGGTTTCGTTGAAATTAAGATTTTATTCTTTAAAGAGTTTGGTGAAGGAAACTCGTCCATTTCTGATTGTGGGATGAATAGCATGGAACCAAATGTTTTCTTGACCATCTGCGTTCAAGATTATGTTGACATCGAATAAGCAAAGTATTTCAGTATTCTAATACTTCAAAGGATTACGTACGTTATAATTTTATATTAAAAGAAGACTAACTTCAACATTATGCCAATGTAAAAGATGTTTTACAATATTAGAGAACCTAAAAGATAGTTACAGATAATCGTCCATAAAAAGTGAATTAGTAATTTGAAAAATAAGACAAACTACCTGTTAAATAGACTTGGGTGGTAAAAATTATTTATATTGCAGGCATGTATTACCTTGAAACAATAAATTAAAATATATATAGGTTTTACCTGAGCGACTTTTTTTTGAAGGTGTGGGTAAGGATGAAGGTGGTCTTCAAATGTTAATATAACAGGATATTCAGAATTTGAGAAAGCAACTTCCTTTATGGCTTTCAGACATTTGCTTAGTTTAACAGGTGTTGTCAGTGTCCTGCAGTTTTAGGAATAAAATAAAGACTAATTAATTGGAATATTGATCCTAAGCTTTCCATTTCATAGTGATGTTAGACTATATCGTCGTTTATTATCTTTGGTAATCTCTTCAGTTTTATTGTCGTTTACATCTCATTGTAAATTGGATCCATAATTTGATGTCTTCTTAAATAAGAATGAAAAAGGAAAGATCGATGTTCAGGACAACCGAGATTAAAGAGAAATTTTTTTCTATTAAATGAGAATTTGCTTTATTTAACATTAAAAAAAAAGGTCATAATAAACCGTCATGAAATTCTGTTTTTATATGGTCTTTGACATTTAAAAAAACAGGCATGTAAAAAAACGGTATCAAAGAATTCTTTCCCAAACAGAAATGGTTACCCTCCGTGACGAACATCGATATCATCTTTGGTAATATTAGACCAAAGGTCCAATTCAATCACTCTAACTCCTTTCTTTAGTGCCTTCTTTATTGGTTCAGTACTACAATCACTGCTCAGCTGGTTTCCAGTTAAGTAAGAGTTATGTCCAGTGTATATATAATAATGAGCCAAGGGAGCATCCATATTTTGGTGGACCTAAATAACCAACAATAGACAGAAATTAAGTTAAAAAATGTATCTAAAGGAGAAATTAATTGAAAATGATAATTTTAATACCTTAGACTGGTGGGCAAAGTTATAATTACCAATAAGATATTTAAAGAAAGCATCAAGATTCAATCCTCTTTTGTGGACAATATTGTGATGATGCTTGAGGCTATTGAATATATTTTGGGCCTCTTTTGTTACATTATTCACCTCCTTCTGTTCTTTCTCCAAGAAACTAATTAGATTATCTATGCTCATAATCCCCTTTACTGAGTAAGATTCAAAGACTTGCTTAACATCTTCTGGTATTTCACCTCCCCTTACCTTGAATACTCGTGACCAGCAGAAGCAAACCTTGAAATGTTGCTTATTATTATTATTGGTAGACATTATTTTTCTCGACAGTAATTCCAATTATTACTGCCACAGCTTTGTTTGTAATCCATTTATATGCAGGAATATTAATATCTTTGTTCCTGATATGCATGGTGGAATATTAGGAAACTTTTGGTTTCCATATTCTGGGAATTGCTTAGGATTATATTGTCCCTACAGTTGGTCCCAGTAATTAAGAATATATTATGCCTACACGAAAAGTGATGCTTCTTGCTCTGTGTAAATTGAAGAGGAAGTGCAAGTTATATTGATGGTGGGGTTGATTAGAATCAGTAATGGTAAATTTCAGCGGCAAAGCAAAAAATTTGGGATACAAAACAAAATGCAAGAACGCGAATTCGAACTAGTGACCTAAAATAATTTTTGTAATAGTTTCGGGCAGGGGTAAGGCTCGTCTACATATTACCCTCCCCAGACCCCACCTGGTGGGAGTATACTGGGTAGTTGTTGTTGTTGTTGTTGTAATTTAAATCAAGGGATTCAACAAGATAAAATTCAGTTTATTTCCTTTGCCCATGGAAATTCTGACCCCAAAAGTCATCCGATTGAGATGTTGTTTTAGTCACCTATCTACCATCTATATTCATCTAACTCCATACGTTAAATTCAAGCACAAGACATGAATCACATGATATATATATATATATATATATATATATATATATATATATATATATATATATATATATATATATATATATATATATAAGTTAACGGTAAGTATCTTGCATTCACACAGAGTCATGAGAAGGGCCGCATACCAAGAAATGTGATGTAGACAGCCTACCTTGTTGTTTCCACCACTCGAATCCATCCGTGGATACAAGTTCCAAGTTAAATAAATTAGTTTACTCCTGCAATCACATGATTTCTTGATTACCTGATTTTATACGCTCAGAATATTAACAATACTTGTCTTTCTTTCCAAGACTCTGTGGTTGCAGGTGTTTTCAAACTGTCAAAGATTGTAGAAAAGGGTAAAAGAACCACTCAACCACCGTGTAACAACGGTTGTGCATGGAGAGTACGTAGTTATTTCAAGTCGTGAATTCTGAAATTACCAATACTTTATAAAACGCATTCAGTGGGCTTCAAAAAACCAGGGCAAATCTGTGGATTTAAACTCAAGTAGATGGCGGAAAAGGGAAGCGAAAGCATGAATCTATTACAATCTTAATAGATAACAAAAGGAGGAGTACAAACGTTGGTCTTTGTGATCTGTTCTTAACCTTTGATATAATCTTTGGTTCTTCTTATTTCATACGACAACACCACCTTTGAGTTATCGACATTAGCTCAGAAACTCTACCCCACCCACTAGCCCTTCATGGATTTTATGTAAATATTGTACGTGTTAAAATAAAAAATTAGAAAACTGTTAGAAGAATAAAGAAATCTGGAATAACAGTAAAGATTCAGAAATATTCTGAGTTCACAATTTCTTTGTATGTCCTTAAGGAATTTTAACCCCCTCACACGTCACCAAGGTAATGGATTAAATCCTCACAGGATAAAATGGAATAAACTTTCCTGCAACAGTGGCAATACAAACTGCAGGATACCAACGAACTCAAAGGACGGAGAAAAATCACACTTATGAATTTGAGAGAGAGACTGCGAATTAGAATGCATTAAGATCAGAAAGAAGGAAGTTCTGAGGTGTTTTTCGTGTATGGAAAATGGAACCTTGCCTCAGAATTTATAGGCAATTATCAGAAGAGATGTCTAGAAAAGGTGCCTTTTCAGAAGTTGACGCGGTCCTACCGCGGTTACGCCAGGACCACGGTCAGAGAGGCTCTCTGAATCTTCAACAGGGTTCTGGTATTTAATTAATTATTAAATAATTAAATAAATTTTGTCCAAAAATAACCTTATCGATCGATCATTTTCCAAATCCAAATACAAATCCAAATCCGAATCCGAGTCGGAATCTATATTCGAAGCCGAATTCGAATTCGAAGCCGAGCCGAGCGAGCGGAGCGACGACGGCGCGATGGTTCATTCTCTTCAACTCCTTTTAAGAGCTTTAAGAAGTGATTATATATATATATAAGCACACAAGTGTAGTTGTCCCTCACCAATAAGGAACAAAGTTCAAGAAAAAAGTTCACTTCTTTAAATTTTTATTTTCCTCCATTTCTAATTCATACTTCTTCTATTTTAAAGCTCAATGGCTTAAAAAGTCCAACAACCTCCCATATAAATGGGAATGGCTATATCAAGAAAGATCATAGATGAAAGCTATGTGATTTTGCAAGTAAGGAATAATTGCATCTGGATAAGCAGGTTTTCCTTTGAAATTTCCGTAGTGAACATATGTCGGATATACTCGGTCAATCGGTAGATTTGATATCTTTGAACTGTCGAACTTTAGTGTATACCTAGACAACCATATGTCACACAACCAACCCTTAACCCTCTTTTGATTCTCATTGTTGTGTTCGTTTTAGCCATGAACACCGCCTGGTTTCATAAGTCCGTAGAGAATTGGCCTTACAGAATTCTCATTGAAGCGGCTTCCACTTCACACTTACATAGGTGATTCCTAAATGTGTAATCCTTTAGATTGACACTATTTGATAAATACACGTCAACTTAGGTAGTCATTAAAGAACGTGTAAAGTTCTATCCTTGTTACTGAACATTGTCTTCATCACAAGAATGGACCAAAGCATTTGACAATGTTGAACCGGTCAATCACAACTTTGTTTGAGCTCCTTGAACCTAGATCTCGGAACATCCAAAATTCTAGGTAGAGTTATCGCCATGTTGACTTGTCCTCGGCCATAGTCTCATTCCCTTAGATGATTTCTCAACTCCCTCTCTAGTTCAGCCTTTTGTAAGCGGATCCGCCAAATTATTCTTTGATCTTACATAATAAATAGTGATAATTCCACTAGAAAGTAGTTGCCTAACGGTGTTATGTCTTCGTCGTATATGACGAGACTTTCCGTTATACATAATGCTCCCTACCCGTCCTATGGCAGCCTCACTATCACAATGTATGTAAATAGGAGCCAAAGGCTTTGGCCAGAACGGAATATCTTCTAAGAAATTTTGAAGCCATTCAGCTTCTTCACCGGCTTTATCCAAAGCTATAAACTCTGATTCCATTGGAGCGATACACGTCTGTTGGGAAGTATTCCAAGATATTGCTCCTCCACCAACAATAAAAACATATCCACTTGTGGACATTGTTTTTGTTGAGCCGGTTATCCAATTTGCATCTATATATCCTTCGATAATCATAGGATATTTATTGTAGAGCAAAGCGTAGTCTTGGGTATACTCCAAGTATCCCAGAACTCGTTTCATTGCCACCCAGTAATGTTTGTTATGATTACTTGTGAATCAACTAAGTTTACTTAATGCAGAAGCTATATCAGGTCGTGTACAGTTCCTAATGTACATTAAGCTTCCCAACACATGAACATACTCCAATTGAGACGTACTTTCACCTTTATTCTTTATAAGATGATGGTTTAAGTCAATTGGAGTTCTTGCACTTCTAAATTCCAAGTGTTTGAATTTTTCAAGCACCATTTTCACGTAATGTGATTGAGACAAAGCTAGACCCTAAGGAGTCCTCTGGATTTTAATTCCTAGAATTACATTGGCAACTCCTAAGTCTTTCATATCAAACTTACTAGCAAGCATACGCTTAGTAGCTTGAATGTCGGCAATGTCTTTGCTCATTACTAGCATATCATCAACATATAAGCAAACAATGACTATATGGTTTGGAACATTCTTAATGTAAACACATTTATCACATTCATTAATCTTAAAGTCATTTGACAACATTGTTTGGTCAAATTTCGCATGTCATTGCCTGGGTGCTTGTTTTAGTCCATGAAGGGACTTAACAAGTCGACACACCTTCTTTTCTTTTCCTGGAACCACAAATCCTTCAGGTTGGTTCATCTAAATTTCTTCCTCTAGATCACCATTTAAGAATGATGTTTTTACATCCATTTGATGGATTTGAAGACCATACAAGGCGGCTAACTCTATTAGCATCCAAATGGATGTAAATCTTGTTACCGGCGAGTATGTGTCAAAATAGTCAAGACTTTCTCGCTGTCTAAATCCTTTGACAACAAGTCTTGCCTTGTATTTGTCAATAGTACCATCATCCTTCATTTTCTTCTTAAAAATCAATTTAGAACCCAACGTTTTGTTACCTGGAGTTCGATCAACCAATTTCCATGTATGGTTGCTCAATATGGATTCTATTTCTCTATTGACAGCTTCTTTCCAATATTGTGCTTCTGAGGAAGACGTTGCTTCCTTGAAGGTACGAGGCTCATTTTCTAACAGAAAAGTCAGAAAATCTGGACCGAATGAAGTAGATGTCCTTTGACGTTTACTTCTTCTCGGATTTTTCTCATTAGGCATACCATCTGTTATTTCCTCCCCAGGTAGTTTTGACTTTTGGTAGGTCACTTCACTTACCTTTTTATACGGATAAATTATTTCAAAGAATTCATCATTATCTGATTCTATTATCATGTTAATGTGAATCTTAGAATTTTTTGATTTATGAACCAGAAAACGATATGACTTGCTATTGGTTACACATCCAATAAATACACAATCAATCGTTTTTGGACCTATCTTAACCCTTTTAGGTTTAGGAACTTGTACCTTAGCTAGACACCCCCACACTTTGAAGTATTTCAAGCTAGGCTTCCTTCCTTTCCTCTTTTCATAAGGAATGGATTGTGTTTTACTATGAGGTACACGTTTGATTATTCGGTTAGTTGTAGGTATAGCTTCCCCCCACAAGTTTTGTGGTAAGCCAGAACTTATCAGCAACGTATTCATCATCTCCTTCAATGTTCAATTCTTTCTCTCCGCAATTTTATTAGATTATGGAGAGTAAGGGGCAGTTGTATTGTGAATAATGCTATTTTTCAAACATATTTCTTCAAAAGATAATTCATATTCGTCACCCCTATCACTTCTTATCATTTTGATCTTTTTGTTTAGTTGCGTTTCAACTTCATTCTTGTATTTCTTGAAAGCATCAATTGCCTCATCTTTACTATTTAGTAAATAAATATAGCAATATCTCGTGCAATCGTCAATAAAAGTAATAAAATACGTTTTTCTATCGCAAGATGGTGTTGACTTCATATCGCAAATATCTGTGTGAATTAAGTCTAAAGGACTTAGAATTCCTTTCAACAGACTTATAAGGATTCTTAGCATACTTTGATTCCTCACATATTTGATATTTGGAATTAATGCAATCAAATTTTGGCAATACTTCTAGACTTATCATCTTTCGCAATGTTTTGAAGTTTACGTTACCTAAACGTGAATGCCATAAAGTGTTTGACTCAAGTAAGTAAGAAGAAACATTCACTTATTGATTGGAACTGCTATTACATTTAGCTTAAGAAGGCCCTCATTTAGGTAACCTTTTCCTACATACAAATCGTTCTTACTTAGAACAACACTATTAGAAACAAAAATACATTTGAATCCATTCTTGACAAGAAGTTAGGTAGACACCATATCCGTGCGAATTTCTGCAACATGGAGGACTTGGTTTAGAGTCACTATTTTTCCCGACGTCATCTTCAACGCAATCTTGCCAACTCCTTCAATGTTGGCTGTAGACAAATTTGCCATAAAAATTGTCTTGTCGGGTCCTGCGGGGGCATGAGAAGAAAATAATTCCTTGTTATCACAAACATGGCGGGTAGCTCCAGAATCTATCTGCCATTTTTTCGGATTTCCTACCAAGTTTCATTCAGACAACATGGCACACAAGTCCTCCATTTCATCAGCATCTTCAACCATGTTAGCTTGTTTCTTTTTCTTCTTCGATGCACGACAATCCACGGCCTTATGCCCAGATTTTCCAAAATTATGGCAATTACCCTTGTACTTTTTCTTGCTTGGGTAATTCTTTGGTCCAGAAGCCTTCTTCCTCTTCTTATTTTGTGGCGCCTCCTCAACAATGTTTGCACCCACAATTGTCGAGTTTGCACGTGACTTCTTTTCAGCATTTTTGTTGTCTTATTCTATCCTCAAACGAACAATCAATTCTTCTAGTGTCATTTCCTTCCATTTGTATTTAAGATAGTTCTTAAAATCCTTCCACAACGGAGGTAATTTCTCAATGAAAGCAACGACTTGAAAGGCCTCATTTATGACCATACCTTCAATAACAAATTTATAATTAATAATAAGATAAATCTTATTAATAAAATTATTGATTCGGGTCATACCTTCAGCAAGGAGGTCGTGCACAATGACTTGTAATTCTTGGACTTGAGTTATGACCGACCTAGTGTCAATCATCTTAAAATCCAAAAACCTTGCAGCCACGAACTTCTTAAGTCCGGCATCCTCAGTCTTGTACTTCTTCTCAAGCGCATTCCATAACGCTTTTGAAGGTTCTATGACACTATAGACATTGTATAAGCCATCTTTCAAACAACTCAATATGTGTTTCTGCACAAAAAATCAGAAAGTTTCCATGCTTTAGTTACAACAAGTCGTTCATCATCCGGAGTATTTTCTGCCAAGGCCGGAGGATCCTCCTTGATGAAACGTTGCAAACTCAACGTAGTAAGATAGAAGAGCATCTTCATTTGCCAATATTTGAAGTCAACATCGAAAACCTTTCCGGGTATTTCTGCTGGTGCCATAGCATGAGCAGAAGTTGAACGGCTTGACGAGGCAGCAATACTCGTAATAGTAACACCCGTTCCCACAACATTTCCATTAGTTTGGTTTTCATTCGTCATGTTTTTGTAGAGTTGGAAACAAAACAGAACTTTGTCAAATCAGTGAAGTTTTGATATCTTCAAACTAAATACAAAACAAAACAGACAACACGTAACAATGGTGAAGTTTTTATATACTTCAAACCCGTTCGTTTATTATTCTGGAAAAGTTTTTATATACTTTAAACCGGATAAAATAATTATTAGATTAGAAACCACCAAATCTTTAGTCTCCAACGCAGTATAGAAAACAGTTTAGTATATAATTCAACAGAGAAACGTTAGTATAAAATTCCTTAAGTTTGTGAGTGTTACTGTGTTAAAATAAAAAATCATAAAATTGTTAGAACAATAAAGAAATCTGGAAAAACAGTAAAGAATCAAACATATTCCGAGTCTACAATTTCCTTGTGCGTCCTTAAGGAATTTTAACCCCCTCACACGTTGCCAAGGTAATGGATTAAATCCTCCCAGGATAAAACGGAATAAACCTTCCTGTAGCAGTGGCAAT
Source organism: Nicotiana benthamiana (assembly GCA_034376525.1). Taxonomy (NCBI): domain Eukaryota; kingdom Viridiplantae; phylum Streptophyta; class Magnoliopsida; order Solanales; family Solanaceae; genus Nicotiana; species Nicotiana benthamiana. The sequence continues at coordinate 27,215,719 of CM067333.1, read as the reverse complement.
ACAAACTGCAGGATACCAACGAACTCAAGGAACGGAGCAAAATCACACTTACAAATTTGAGAGAGAGAGACTGCCAATTAGAATACAGTAAGATCAAAAAGAAGAAAGTTCTGGAGTGTTTTTCGTGTATGGAAAATGGAGCCTTGCCTCAGAATTTATAGACAATTATCAGAAAAGGTATCTGGAAAATGTGCCTTTCCGAAAGTTGACGCGGCCTGCCGTGGTCCTACCGCAGTTACGCCAGGACCGCAGTCAAAGAGGCTCTCTGAATAATTAGCAGGGTTCTAGCGCGGTAGGACCTCGGCCAGACTATGCTTGTGATTCTTCAGCAGTGATCTGCTATTTAATTAATAATTAAATAATTAAATAAATTTTGTCCAAAAATAATTTTATCGATCGACAAAGCCGAAGCCGAGCGAGCCACGACGACGCAAGGGTTCATTCTCTTCATCTCCTTTTAATTGCTTTAAGAAGTGATTCTATATATAAGCACACAAATGTAGACAAAAAGTTTACTTTTTAAAATTTTCATTTTTTCTTCCATTTTCAATTCACACTTCTTCTATTTCAAAGCCCAATGACTTAAAAGTCCAACAAATATATATTATAGTGTTGTTGGAATCAGCTTATACACACCTCGACTATTCCCCGGGCTCATTTTTTGTCTCTGTTAGGATCTAAATTCCAGTCTCCAAGGTTTATACACACTTCATTGACCACACAACCTCCGGCCATTTATGGAGTTAGCGACCAATAGAAGAAACTCCCTGACGAACATACAACCGGTGCAATTAATTGGCCTGCACGCCTCTTTTGTTACTTGATCGTATCCCTGTTCTTAAGAAACAACTCAAGCATTCCAACCGAATCTCAAGTTTTAAGCTGCAGCGAAGAACTGAATTTTAGTTATCGTGTTAATGGTTTATGTAAAGAATCGCAGGATAGTCCCCACGTAAAATCCAATCTACGGAAGTAGCACTACAACTTTGTTTCATGAGAACCGCAGAGAAGCAACCGTTATCCTATTGCATTGCAATCTTTGCAAAATATAACACTTCGACTAAGAGAACCAGAATAGAAGTAAGTGATAGAAAAATAATCCGTGCAAAGTCTAGCTGAGGTTGAAAATATAACATCTGTATTCAACAAATTTAACATTTTTAAGCCTAATAAATTGCTCTCCTTGAGCATAGTCAGCTTTGCTGCAATGTCATTTTGATCAAGTTGAGCATCACGCTGTAGCTTAAGGCCGGTCAACAACCTAGCGGTGGATACTATATAATCATGATACAAGATATTCATCTCTTTCATTTCCCTCAGCTCCTTGTCTTTAGCTGCAAGACCTGTTCGTGCATCGTCCAAATTTTGATTGGCATCATCCAGTTTACTTTGAAGTTCAGAAACTTGGACCCTCGAAGCCTCATTCTTTTTCCCACTCTTTCTGAACGTGTTCCATCTGTACTCAACATATCAATGCAAGCAACATAAAATTTCAATATCAATATAAAAGCAGAATGCAAGTTTAACGCAGAGACATGGAGGTGACATACTTTATTCGACTCTTTTAACCTGCTTACGAACATCATTTATGTATATTGCTAGAGCAACACAAATGTCCTTTCCCTGCGTAGAGTGAAGATGGTCGAGTTACATGAAATTGTGAGGCAATCTGAATAACTATCTATAAACACATAACATAATCATATTTACTCTGAACCTGCAATGTTTCAAACAGAAAGTTATGCAAGACACCAGCAACTCTCGTCCTAAAGAAACACATCAGTGTTGTTGCTACCACATTGCCTTATGTCCCTCAACAAAGCTGAATGCAAACATTCCTTTGGAACTGGAGGGAAAAAATGAACCCGTAGGGAACAAGAAATCATACTTGAAAATTGAAGAACGTGTAACTTAATACTCATCCCTCTTCTGTAACTTGGTAGACAACATGATACATCGTATCTTACCCACGCTTAATAATGCCCAATTATGATTTTCTCTGGCAAGAGTTCAATAGGATCACTAATCTTTCCAACAGCAAAGAAAACTGAATTCCCATATGGAAGAGTCCGCTAGATCTGCATAAATTGTTGTTTGGCACCATCTTGGGGCAAGTTTTCTTGCAGATAACAAACGAACCTTATTTTGACCGGGCACAAACTCAAATGGACTTCATGGATAAATTAATTCAAGGAATTTTAACATAAGTTATCGAAACCCTGTTTGGTATAATTTCAAATAAGGGGAAAATTAGCCACAATGAAAATAAAAAAGAAACAAACAGAAAGAGAATGAGCAATTAGAGAAGAACTACGAGATAACAGTCAACCGCTGCTGGCAGTTCATGTTTCCTGCTCACAAAAAGAGGCTTTGAGAAATACGTAAAGCATAAATCGTCTACTAGAATTTATTGGAAAACACATTGTACTATGAAAGAAAATACACGTATATTAACCATAAAAATGACAACATTAATGAAAAATTAAACAGAAAGAACTTCTCCCCAATGTCTTTGAACATGATTCTTGGGCAAGGAGAGCCGGTTAACCTTTTACCATCAATTCACGTGTCAATGCAATTTGTCTGGGTAGAAAATATTCCAGCAGTGATGGCCAATACTACAACAACATATCCAATATTATCTCAAATGAGTAGTGTGTACGTAGCCCTTACCCCTACCTTATGAGGATAGAAAGGTTGTTTCCAATAGACCCTCGGGTCAGAAAAGGGGCACCTACGACATGTTCAGGCTTTGAGAGGAATAGTAGCAGTACTAGGCATAATTCGAAAGGAACAAAAGATAATGAAAACTACTAACTCGCGAGATTGAGGGCCATGAACATATCCAATGTCAACTAGAATCTGTAGAGCGGACATCTGCGCTGCATCATCCTCGCCAACGGGATAATTGCCTAATATGTAATCATGATGTAACTGTGAACACGTAACATCTATTATCACGAAGTAGAATCAACTTTGACTTTAAAGGTCTACCGATGAACTTAAATATTTAGTACAACTCAACTAGAAGCAAATAGACATACTTGAACATAAGATAATTGCACGAATATTGGCTCCGTAACAACTTCATCTGACTCCCGAAATAACGTCTTTTAGAAAATCAGTTTACTGTGCAAAATCTCCCCTTCACGTAGGGATGTTCATTGGGCGGATTGGGCGGCTTTTTACTCTAACGGTTTGGTTTAACGGTTATCGACTTTTAAATGTATTCATCCGTTAGCCACCCGATAAGATATCGGGCGGATTGGTATCGGGTTAGCTCTTATCGGGCGGTTACTGGGCGGTTTATCGGTTTAATACCTAAGGGCTCAAATATATTATGTCCGCACACTAGGACATAACTAAAATTTCCTGTGCATGACATTCAAAGGCATCTGACCTTGCCATGGATTTTACAATTGACAATGAAACAAAGAAAAAGAGAAGATAAGATACATTATCAGGTTTACAACAATTGGTCACAAATTTTTCAAGATACAGTGCGCCCATAGCATAGGCAAGAAAGATAAGAGGTTCTTTCCCCATTTCTCCTGCAACGAAAACTAAAGTTGACACAAGTTAACTCTCTCATAATAAAATGAAGATGATAAAGTCTCATAATATATTAGTCTGAGAACTACAACCTTGCTAATAACAGAACCTAGTCAAAGCAAAAGATTCATAGAGGCAATACGAACTGGTCGCAAGTAAGACTGGGCTCTGGTGTTACACTTGCATCAGGTCAGGTAGGGATAACAAAGTGACTGAAAGAACCTCTACCTTTAGAGAACCTACTGTATAGTAATTTGGTATTTGGTATTTTTATTATACACTTATACTTATTCATTTTTAAGGTTTTTAGTTTTTTATATTTAATATATATAATTATATAAATAAAAACAAATTATATATATATATATATATATATATATATATATATATATATATATATTCTTAACGGGTTAACGGATTACCCGTTAAGAAAATTGAATAATCCGCCCCCAATCCGATAAGCCGTTAATAAAAAAATTTTATTCCGTTCTCCGTCCGTTAAGTCGTTACCACTAAGCTATTAAGCTTCGATTTCGAATCGGTTTTCAGTTTCGGATCGATTTTGAACAACCCTACCTTCACGTCTGTTATTTGATGCCTTAAGGTCCGCCAGTATATCGCCAATATACTTATTGTCATCCAAGGCAATGTACTCCTCTAAACAAAGCACACAAGCTTAAGATGCCAAATATTTGACCTTGAAAGACTTTAATAAGTGGATAGGAATTAGTACCATTTGCAGCATCTATGGATTTAGAACTGTTACTAAACTGTATCCGTAAAACAACAAAAACTTAGTATATTCGTACAAAATGGAATCCGGGGAGGGTAAAACAATTAATATAAATTGTATTTGTAAAACAATTCTGGAAATATAAATTAATATAAATAGAAATTATGATAAACAGAAATGACATAAACAAAAATGATCATAAACAATTCGAGTCCACTGAATTCACAGTGTCTCCTTAAGGAATTTAATCCCCTTCTAACATCCAAGGTTATGGATTATTTTTCTCCCAGGATAGAATAAATTACATACTGGTGTAGTGATACTCCAAACGCCAGTATTTCAGCGAACACAAAGATCAGTAGAAAATCACACTTACTTTTTGCTTTGTTTGTATGCTAAAAGTATGCAGAAGAAGAAGAGAAAACTCATAAATTCGTAGTGAAATTCTGAGCAGAATAGTGTTGTATATATAGCTAAAATTTGGGCTGATATCTGAAGAGGTGCAACTCTTCAGAATGGTTGTTTCTGCAAAACTGCCACAGCATAAATGTCATTACATAAATGGCTATTTACTCAACAATAAAGAGGGAAAATTGATGGGTAGTTAATTTTCTGTTACAAAAACAGAAAAACGGATTAGATTTAATATTAATATTCTGTTATTAACAAATATTTAATAATATTTTTTTGTTAATATTTTACTATTAACAAATAAATTTGATCCAAAAAGTTAATCAATCAATCGATCATTTGACCGAATCCGAAGCCGAGCGAGCGACGACGACGGCGCGAGGCTTGCTTTCTTCTCAACTATTTAAGAGCTAGAAGAAGAGAAATTGCTTATAAACCCATAAAAAGTCTCTTTCTCTTCCAATATGGATAATGTCCATATGCCAAGGGGGGAAACTTGAAATTTCACTCAAAAATTTCATTTCCCTCCATTTTTCATTCACCCTCTTTTAAGTATTTAATTTATTAATTAAATACATAAACCCAACAATTCCCCACATGAATGGGGAATGGCTATATCGCGAAAGTATGCATAAAAACTGTGTGATTCGCAAGCAAGGATTAATTGCATCTGGATAAATAGGTTTCCCTTTTCACTTTCCGTAGTGAACGTATGTCGGATATACTCGATAAATCGGTAGATTTGATATCTTTGAACCGTCGAACTTTGGTGTATACCTAGACAACCATAGGTCTCACAACCAACCCTTAACCGTCTTTGGTTCTCATTGTTGTGTTCGTTTCAGCCATGAACACCGCCTAGTTTCATAAGTGCGTAGAGAACTGGCCTTACAAAATTCTCCTTGAAGCAGCTAACACTTCACACTTACATAGGCGATTCCTAAATGTGCCATCCCGTAGATGCACTATTTGATATACCCCGTGTCAAACTTAGAAATCATTAAAAAGCATTAATGTTTTATCCTTTGTACTGAACATTGTTTCATCACGAGAATGGACCAAAAGTTTAGTTGACAATGTTGAACCATCATAAATGACTTTGTTTGATCTCCTTGAACCTAGATCTTGGGATCTCCAGTCTTTTAGGTAGAGTTGCCGCCACTATGACTTGTTCTCGGCCACAGTCCAATTCCCCTTGATAACTTCTCAACTACCTCTCTAGTTATGCCTTTTATAAGCGGATCCAACACAATATCACTTGACTTTACATAGTCAATCGTTATAATTCCTCTAGAGAGTAATTGTCTAACAGTTTTATGTCTTCGTCATATATAACGAGATTTACCATTATACATAATGCTCCCAGCCATTCCAATTGCCGCTTGACTATCACAATGTTTGCATATTGGTGCCAACGATTTGGGCCAAAATGGAATATCTTCCAAGAAATTTCGGAGCCATTCAACTTCTTCACGACTTTATCCAAGGTTATGAACTCAGCCTCCATTGTAGAGCGGGCAATACAAGTTTGTTTGGCCAACTTCCAAGATACCGCTCCTCCACCAATAGTGAAAATATATCACTTGTGGACGTAGAATCAGTTGATCCGGTGATCCAATTTGCATCACAGTATCCCTCAATGACTGCAGGATATTTGCTGTAGTGCAAACCAAAGTCATGGGTATGTACTAAATACCCCAAAACTCGTTTCATGGCCATCCAATGAGATTGACCTGGATTGCTTGTATATCGACTCAATTTACTTATAGCACAAGCTATATCTGGTCGTGTACAATTCATGATGTACATTAAGCATCCCAACACACGAGCATAATCCAACTGCGATATGCTTTGGCCTTTATTCTTTGCTAATGTAAGATTCATGTCAATTGGAGTCTTTGCAACTTTAAAGCCCAAGTGCTTGAATTTTTTAAGTACTGTCTTAATATAATGAGATTCTGACAATGCCAAACCTTGAGAAGTCTTATGGATCTTAATTCCCAGGATTAAATCAGCAACTCTCAAGTCTTTCCTATCAAAATTTGTAGTTAGCATACGCTTAGTAGCATTTATGTTGGCAATTTCATTACTCATTATGAGCATGTCATCCATATATAAGCAAACAATGACTATGTGATTTGGAAAATTTTTAATGTACACACATTTATCACATTCATTTACGTATTTGACAATATTGTTTGGTCAAATTTTGCATGCTATTGTTTGGGTGCTTGTTTTAGTCCGTAAAGTGACTTAACAAGTCTACAGACCTTCTTTTCTTTACCTGGAACCACAAACCCTTCAGGTTGTTCCATGTAAATTTCTTCATCCAACTCTCTATTTAAGAAGGCCGTCTTTACATCCATTTGATGAATTTCAAGACCATAAATTGCAGCTAACGCTACCAGCATTCATATGGACGTAATTTTTGTAACTGGAGAGAATGTATCAAAATAGTCAAGACCTTCTTTTTGTCAATACCCTTTGACCATAAGTCTTGCCTTATATTTGTCAATAGTACCATCATCTTTCATTTTCCTCTTAAAGATCCATTTAGAACCCAACGATTTATTTCCAGGAGGAAGATCAACCAATTCCCATGTATGGTTGTTCAGTATGGATTCAATTTCACTATTGACTACCTCTTTCCATAGCAATGATTCCGAAGAAGACATAGCTTCTTTAAATGTTTGAGGCTCATTTTTCAATTAGAAAGTCACAAAATCTGGTCCAAATGAAGTAGATGTTCTTTGACGTTTACTATGTCTTGGATCATCCTGGTTAAGTGTTCTTTCTTTTGTTTCTTCCCGAGGTCGTTTAGATTCTTCACCAATCAACTCACACTCCTTTTTATACGGATAATATTTTCAAAGAATTCAGCACTATTTGATTCTATAACCGTATTATTATGAATGTCGGGATTTTTTAATTTATGAACCAGAAATCGATATGCTTTACTATTAGTTGCATATCCTATGAAAACACAATGAACAGTTTTCGGTCCTATTTTTACCCTTTTGGGTTTAGGAACTTGCACTTTCGCCAAACACCCCCACACTTTAAAATAATTCAAGTTGGGCTTCCTTCCTTTCCATTTTTCATATGGAATTGTGTTTTGCTATAGGGTACTCGATTTAGTATTCGACTACCCGTAAGAACGGCTTCCCCCCACAAGTTCTGTGGAAAACCAAAACTTATCAATAATGTGTTCATCATCTCCTTTAATGAACGGTTCTTCATTTCTGCAATCCCATTGGATTTGAGCGTGTAAGGGGCCGTTGTTTGATGAATAATTCCATATTCTAAACATATTTGTTCAAAAGGAGATTTATATTCACCACCCCTATCACTTCTTATCATTTTGATTTTCCTGTTAAGTTGTGTTTCAACTTCATTTTTGTATTTCTTGAATGCGTCTATTTCTTTATCTTTACTATTAAGTAAGTAAACATACCAATATCTAGTATTAAAAGTTATGAAATACTTCTTTTCACCGCGAGATGGTATTGACTTCATGTCACAAATATCTGTTTGAATTAAGTCTAAAGGATTTGAATTCCTTTCAACTGACCTATAAGGATGTTTAACATACTTGGATTCCACACATACTTGACATTTTGATTTGTCACATTCAAATTTAGGCAATATTTCCAAATTAATTATTTTCTGTAATATTTTATAATTAACATGACCTAAACATAAATGACATAATTCATTTGACTCAAGCAAGTAAGATGAAGCTGAAATTTTATTATTATTCTCCACAACCATTACATTCAGCTTGAAAAGACCCTCAGTGGGGTAACCTTTTCCTACAAATATTTCATTCTTACTTATTACAACTTTATCGGAAATAAAAACACACTTAAATCCATTCTTAACAAGAAGTACAGTAGAGACTAAATTTTTCCTAATTTCGGGAACATGAAGGACACTGTTCAAAGTCACCACTTTGCTGGAAGTCATTTTGAGAAATATCTTCCCACATCCTTCAATCTTGGCCTTTGCAGAATTTCCCATGAAAATTGTCTCATCGGGTCCAACAGGAGCATAAGTAGAACAAGCTTCCTTGACAGCACAAACATGGTGAGTGGCTCCAGAATCAATCCAACACTCTTTAGAATTGCCCACCAAGTTGCATTCGGAAAGCATGGCACATAAGTCATCATCATCATGTTTTTCTACCATGTTTGCTTGACCCTTCTTCTTGTCTTTCTTTAAAGCATGGCACTCCGTAGATTTGTGTCCGATTTTTCCGCAGTTGTAGCAGTTTCCACTAAACCGCTTCTTACTTGGGTTGTATTTCGGACCAGAAGCTTTCTTTCTCTTCTTGTTCTCTTCAACAATATTTGCTCCCATTATTGTTGAACATCCACGGCCACTTTTTTCAATAGCTTTGTTGTCCTCTTCAATTCTCAATCTAACAATGAGATCTTCTTGCGTATGTGTTTCAAGTAGTTTTTGAAGTCCTTTCAGAAAGGAGGCAACTTCTCAATCATTGCTGCTACTTGGAATGCTCATTGATGACAAGGCCTTCAATGAAATTTCCGTTAGTAAGAATACTAAGATTACTACTTTCAACATCAATATTAATTTGATTTATACCTTCAGCAAGGAGATCGTGAATAATCACTTCCAGTTCTTGGACTTGAGTAATAACAGATTTGTTATCTACCATTTAATAGTCCAAAAACTTTGCAGCCACGAACTTTTCTAACCCGACATCTTCAGTTTTATACTTCCTTTCAAGCACAGTCGCAATTCTTTTGACGTTTCCACGCCACTGTAGACAGTGTACAAAGCATCCTCCAACCTGCTAAGAATATAATTCTTGCACAAGAAATCTGAATGCTTCCACGCCTCAGTCACGAGCAAGCATTCATTATCAGGAGTTTCATCAGCCAGTATAGGAACATCTTCCTTGATGAGCTTCTGAAGACTTAAGGTAGTCAAATAGAAGAACATCTTTTCCTGCCAGCGCTTGAAATCAATCCCGAAAATTTTCTGGGTTTCTCCGCCGGTGCCAATGCTGCCGGTGTTCGGCTCGTTGATGCATTAGCTGTCACCATTGGAACAGCTTGGTTCTTATTCTCATTAGTCATTTCTTTAAAAGAATGACACCAACGTTAAAATCACGTAGATTTTAATAGAGTACAAAACCACAAAGGTTTTACTCTCTAGAAAACAATAATACAAATACAGAAATATATTAAATTCCTTAAGCTTGTTAGTAAACTGTTTTTGTAAAACATGTCTGGAAATATAAATTAATATAAACAGAAATTATGATAAACAAAAATAGCATAAACAAAAATGATCATAAATAATTTGAGCCTACTGAATTCACAGTGTCTCGTTAAAGAATTTAATCCCCTTCTAGCACCCAAGGTTATGGATTATTTCTTACCAGGATAGAACGAATTATACACTATGTAGTAGTACCCCAAAACGCCAGTGTTTCAGCGAACACAAAGATCAGTAGCAAATCACACTTACATTTGGCTTTGTTTGTATGCTAAAAGTATGCAGAAGAAGGAGAGAAAACTCAGAAATTCGTAGTAAAATTCTGAGCAGAATAGTATTGTATTTATAGCCAAAATTTGGGCTGGAATCTGAAGAGGTGCAACTCTCCAGAATAGCTGTTTCTGCAAAACTGCCATAGCATAAATGTCATTACATAAATTGGTATTTACTCAACATTAAAGAGGAAAATAAAGAGGGAAAATTGATGGGTAGTTAATTTTCTGTTACAAAAAATAGAAAAATGAATTGGATTTAATATTAATATTTTGTTATTAACAAATATTTAATAACACATTTTTGTTAATATTTTGTTATTAACAAATAAATTTGGTTCAAAAAGTTAATCAATCAATTGACCAAATCCAAATCCGAAGCCGAAGCCGAAGCCGAACCGAGCGAGCGAGCGAGCGATAGCGTGAGGCTTGCTTTCTCCTCAACTCTTTAAGAGCTAGAAGAAGAGCAATTGCTTATAAACCCATAAAAAATCTCTTCCTCTTCCAATATGGGACAATGTCCATATGCCAAGGGGGAAAACTAGAAATTTCACTCAAAAATTTCATTTTCCTCCATTTCTCACTCACCCTCTTTTAAGTATTTAATTTATTAATTAAATACATAAACCCAACAAGAACCAGTAACAACCTTATGGCACTCGAACAGACTGAAGCCAGCATAGTTGACAAATTGATTGTCCTTGCAACCTCCTGAAAGAGCAAGTAGGGGTGTTCGTAAAAATCCGAAAATTCGAACTAAACCGAAAATCAAACCAAACCGACTAAAAATTTTGATGTATTCTGGTTTGGTTTGGCTTGGTTTTGGTTTTGAAATTTAAAAACCGATCAAATTTTGTTTTGTTTTGGTTTTAATTAAAAAAACGAACCAAACCGAACATAGGAGTAGCTATTTTAAATTTATTATTACACACACACACACACACACACACACACACACACACACACACACACACACACACACACACACATATATATATATATATATATATATATATATATATATATATATATATATATATATATATATATATATATATACATATACATATATATATATATATATATATGTATATGTATATGTATATATATATATATGTATGTATGTATGTATATGTATATGTATATGTATATGTATATATATATATATATATATACATATATATATATATATATATATATATATATATATATATATATATATACATATATACATATATATATATATATATGTATATATATATATATGTATGTATGTATATGTATATGTATATGTATATGTATATATATATATATGTATATGTATATATATATATATATATATATGTATATGTATATATATATGTATGTATATGTACATATATATGTATGTATGTATGTATGTATATGTATATGTATATATATGTATGTATGTATATGTATATGTATATGTATACTTTAATGCAAAGTTTTAAAATTTTTATAGTAAATATTAATCGTGTGCATTTTTAGTACAGTTCTTTACCTTTACATTCTAGTTTAATTGGTAGTTTTTTTTTATTAAGTGTATGAATCTATTTCATGTTAAAAATAACATATTTTAAATTGAGTCCTTAAATTATTCATCGCTATTTGATTCAATTATCATCAATATATCTTGGTAAATAATGAATTTCTCAAAGGGCAATTGATTTGATGGCGTTACATTGAAAATGTGGATGTCCAAATGTGTGTTTGATAGTGTATGTCTTATATTTAAAAAAACGACAAATAATATAAAAAATCAAAAAACCGACATAAACCGAGTCGAGAAAAAACTGACTTAATTGATTTGGTTTGATAATTGATTTAGAATTTCAAGATACCGACTTACTTGATTTGGTTTCTTTTTAGGGAAAAACCGAACAATGAACACCCCTAGCAAGTATATTACACGAAAGTTATTAAGGGAAAACATCACTATCGTATCCACTATTAAATATATCTGGTCTCCAAAGATGCTAAGAATGCTGAAACAGGAACTTCTTGATTTAATGTTGGGGTATGTGGATCGATTGGGCGTTGGTAAACACAAATTTGAGAGAAAAACAACCTCTATTACTCACAAGAATAGATTACACGAGTATTTACAAAACTCATAAAAAACTCTCAAAAAACTCACAAATGAGGATCACTCTTGTTCTCACTCTTCTTGGTGATGAACACTCTAATTTTGTGATAATATACAATGAAGGCAAGCACGTCTATTTATAGCAAAAATGGTGAGGATTTTTTGTGGAAATTCTCGTGTGAATAAGGTAGCTTCCCATGGAGTCTATGGTTGGCTTGTTCAACCATTGTGGGCTGCCCGTGTGAATAAGGAAGCTTCCCATGGAGGCTATGGTTGGCTTGTTCAACCATTGTGGGCTGCCCGTATGAATAAGGAAGCTTCCCATGGAGGCTATGGTTGACTTGTTCAAAGTTTGCTAGTTTGAACATCTAGAAGTACGGCTGAAAGTCATGATTTAAGCCATCAAAACATAAGTCAAACTTTGTAATTCTTGATTATATGAAATAAAAAGAAATGAGAAAAGAAGAAGTAATAGTGAGATACCACAAAAGTTGAAGTTCCAACAGAATATAAGAAGCAGTCGATTTAACAGATTAGAAGTCATTAGTTACTTCTTAGTTTTCTTTTCTGCTGATAGTAACAATAGTTTCGGGCAAGCAATGTTGCACAGTTTCTTTTCATCTTTTTAATTTTTTTTTATTTGGTGGAAAAATTATTTGTCTTGTAAACAATTTCTTTATTTACGCCAACTATTTTTCTCATTTGTACAAAGATAATTTCTCTACACATTTTATAAATAGGCGAAATACATAAATATCTTTTTTAGGTTGTCCTCAACGATCAGACACACTTTAACTGAGCTCTTTTTCATTTTAACACTTCAATGGCTATTAAGTAGGTCAAAGCACCTGAGTACACCAAGCCATATGCGTGAGTTACACTTTTTTTAGCCTAGTCAACGATGAAGATTTTCCGGCGAATTTGTTTGTTCTCTGCTTCTGGCATCTTGCTGGTCTTGGATTAGTGGCGATAATAGTTTGAAAAAGTTGAAGAAAAAAGAAGAGGGAGCGGGGTCGCCATCTGGCGGGCCCGTGGGATTCACGACAGCATGGCGAAAAATATTTTGAACAAGGGGAAGTAAAGATGAAGGTAAGTGGGTTCATAAAAATAAATATTACTTTTTAAATTGAAAAGAAAAAGAAAAGAACACAATTCAAATCTTCACGCGTTTAATTTGTAGTGAGACACAATTGATTTATTATGTTAGCGTAAGATGTTTACTTAATATACTTTATAAGTACTTAAAGTATTTAACTGAAAATAAATTTTGTTGGGGTATTTAGTTGATCGTTGGAAACAACTTAAAATGACGCTTTAGGGTTATGTATGTCGCCTAATAAATACTTATCCCACCAGCCAAAAATTTAAGTTTGTTCTCATTAACTTCTTCTGTTGACTCTTAATCTTTACACTCTCTTCAAGAGTCTGTTTTTCATTGATTCTGAATTCCAAGTACTGCCACTGATTACTTATCCAATTTTGTCTGTTCCATTCATATGTACTAATTCCATTCATATGTACTAATATTAATATCAATATTCGTGATATGCATGGTAGAATATTAGAAATTTTTTGGTTTCAATATCTGGGAATTGATTAGGAATATAAATTTCCCCTACTTTAGTACTAGAAAAGGTATGTATTTAGCTCAAAGTTATCGTACACTCTACAAGCATAAAACAATCAAAAAATAAATGAGTGTCAATCATAGCAGATCGTAATAAATCATAGGACCAAGTAAAAAAAACGAAATGCAAGTATTTCGAATTAACTAAAGATGTGTAAAGAGATTTTATTGATAATATAGATTTCGTCAGTCTCTCCATGGAGAGGTTCAGAGCCCTACAATGATGTTCCCCTTTTCTTGGGAATAGTAGTGAAGAGGAAGGAGCAGCCCCCCTTTTAAGGTTACTTCTCTTAGTAATTATAGCTATAAGCTGTATGAGCTGGCGATGAATGGTCGTGATCACATTGAGGTTTCGTTCTTATGATGGTGGATAGGTTGTGGCCTGTTGATCGAGCCGGATGACTATCGGGTATCGTGATTAATAGTGGTCATACCACTTATTAACCAAGAATTAGCTTAAGATATAATTAATTTCATTAATTATCAGGGGGTCGGATTATGACCCATACAGTTAGTCCCTCTGTTTATTGAGGTCATGCCTTGGCCGAGCTCGATGACGGACTTCACTGAATGCAGTTTGAGAAGTTCGGAAAGGGAGGTCGAATGCAGTTTCGGTCGAGACCGAATTCTCTTTGGCGATGATCTTTAACTTTAATACTGTTGACGGCCTTAACCGTTTACATACTGGAGATGGCCATAGCCTTAATACTGTGGACGGCCTTAGCCGTTTTCATACTGAGGATGGCCGCAGCCTTAATACTGTGGATGGCCTTAGCCGTTTACACAATGGATATGGCTATAGCCTTAATACTTTGGACGGCCTTAGCCGTTTACACATTGGAGATGGCCATAGCCTTAATACTGTGGACGGCCTTAGCCGTTTTCATACCGGAGATGGCCGCAGCTTTAATAGTGTGGACGGCCTTAGCAGTTTACTCACTAGAGATGGCCATAGCCTTAATAATGTGGACGCCCTTAGTTGTTTACACACAGGAGATGGCCATAACCTTCATACTATAGACGGACTTAGATGTTTGCACACTAGAGATGGCCATAGCATGAATATTGTGGACGGCCTTAGCCGTTTACACAATGGAGATGGCCATAGCCTTAATATTATAGGTCGAATGATGTTTTAGCTGAGGCCATGATCTTTTTTGGTGACAACCTTTAGCCTTGTGGGGTGTTAATATTATCTCGGCGTTATAGCACCGTCGTTCGGGGAAGGTCAAATTCTCCCCCTTGGCGGAGGCACTTAGCCTTTCAACTTATTTCGGGTGTGGTCGAGTTCTACAGCATTTGAATCTTTGTTTGTTTGAAGGTGTAGTCGTCGTCCTCGGCGGACGAGCCGTATGTTGTGCAGCCGAAGAGAGTACGGGCACGCTTCGTATGCAATTGGTTACGTCCAAAGTTTGAAGGTACACAGGAAGTTCCCTCAACGTTCGCGGGCCGTTTCAACCGTTTCGAAGGTGAAACGTCGATGGATGACTGAAAAATCGCTTCATGGAGCCTATCATAATGACGCACGTTTCTGTGAAACTGAACCATTTTGCGGGTGGTCATGTAGTTAATGATGGCTATTGGAATTCGTGAAAGCCACTTTTGTTACCTATAAATAAGGGGTTGAGGCATTTATTTCTTACCTTTTCGTTGTTTGTCTAAGTAAGATTTTGAAGGATCTCTCTCCATTGTTTGTTTATTTTCGTCTTTGTTCTTTATTCATTACAATCCTCATCTCTTCCGTCGAATTTTGCTCTTTTCTCGTTTTCTAATCAATAATGGCAAGCAATTTTTCCAAAAATATTTCTATGACAAATCTTCCGGTTAGCCTTCCAGTGGCTAAAGGGCCATCTCCGGCGGTAAGAGGTACAGAACCGGTGGATACTGAAGGAGTTCCGTCGGTTGGCGAGATTTTATCTCTGCCTCGGGGCCCGGCGACTGACTTCACCGCCGATGGTGGAGAGGATCCAGTGGATGAAGCCCCGCTAATGGGGGAAGTTGAAATATCCCAACTTCGGGAACAATGGGGCATCCACGGATATGATGACATCATTGTTGCTATAAGCGAGGATAGGGTCCATACCGACCGCAGAGGATATTGCGTCTTCTATGCCTATCCCTTCAAGTTTGAATTTAGGCTCCCGCTTCCGATGCTAGTAGTAGATTTCTGCCTATACTAAGGGGTATGCTCGGGTCAGCTTACTCCTTCTTTCAATAAGTTGCTTGCCATGTTTATCAAGTACGCGGAGTTGGCCGGCAAGGAGGTCATGCTGCAACATGTACTTAGCCTTTACACTCCCAGAGAACTCGCGGCACGATAATTCGGGCGAGCCCTTGTGGGTCAAGGGGCCTGGACGCAGAATTGGACGACGTGGTCGACCCTCTCCCTTTCGAGCACTTCTTCTATATCAGATCTAATCATTTAGTGGCGCCCCTACCTGGGTTCCCAGAGGATTGGAACCACGCACGTAAGTTTTTTAGTCTTTGAATTCTCTTTTTTGTCCCTCCTTATGTCTTGTGCTCGTAAGCGTTAACTTGTGTCAGTTTTGTAGCCGAAGGTCGCCACCGGCTTCGCTGCATAGGATACGTGAGTGGGTGGAGGCTATGCTTCCGCATACAGCGGGAATACACATTTGGACGTCTTTTTGGGTGAGGCATGGTCATAGGGCTGCAACTGTTGAGGATTTGACTTCTCCTTCTATTTCGTTCTTGTTTCCAACTCTATTTACCGACTTTGTTTTTTTGTGATTAGGGAGGACATGTTGCGTCAGGGATCCTCAACTCCTTCCATCGGCCGGGTGCGACTGCTAGTCTTGCAGCACTGGTACCGCGCCCAGTACCGAGGGCAGCGTCGGTTGAATCTCCAGCAGCACCTTCGCCAATATGGACCATACTTTGGACCGAAAGGCCATCGAGGGTGGTGCGTCATAGGGCGGAGTCGCCCTCAAATGAGGCGGAAGAGAAAGAGGAAAGGTCGTTGGTAAGGCAGAGGGTTGCATTCACACTGGCTCCTCCTATGGTGATAAATTTGGACTCTCCCTCGTCGGATGTGGAGAGGAGTGTAGTTGTAGTGCTCACCCTTGAGGGCGGACAAACATTGGGGGTTGCCCCGGGTTGTTCAGGTCATGATGATACTGTCGCTTTGGCACCCAATTGATTGTTCCCGTCGCTGAGATGGGAGGTAGTTCCTCAGCGACTATTTTTGTTGGAGAATCGAGTGCTCCTTCGGCGGCGGCGGCAGAAGGCTCTGTTCCGCCGGCGGCAGAAGGAAGAAGGAACACTGCAAGAGGTGAATACGAGTCCGAGTATGACTTGGACCCAAAGGACTCCCATTTGTTTTACAAAGGCTTCACCAACTCATGCGAAGGGGAAAATTCTCTACATTGAGATTCCCACGGAGCAGAACTTGTTACTTCAAGGGACAACTTAGTGCCGTTGTTTGAGGTGTTATGCTCAAAGGCGGCAAACGCATCGTTGAGGGACATTACGGACGTCGGATTGATGAATGAGGTGGTCGTGATGGGCCTGAGGGTACGTATGATGACCTTCTTTTGCCTTCTTCTTGCCTTAGTTTATTTTTACGTTAATCGTTGTCTTTGTTTTGCAGTCTTATCTGTTGGATGTTGAGGTCATCTGTCGAGCCAACGTCCGCACAGGGATCTTTTTGCGGGCATTGGAAAAGTACCGCCGCTACCAAGATCGATGTTGCGAGATGCGCGAGCGTCTGAGGAACGACCTCCGTAAACGAGCCTAGGTCAAGGAGCTGGCGAGGTGAGAGCTTCAAATGCAGAAGACACTTGATAGGATACGTGCCCTCAAGGAACAACTTCGTCAAAAAGACGAGGAGATCGAGGCCGAAAAGAGTGCTACAGCTGAGAGGGAGCGCCAGAATCAGGCTATGGCAGCGGAGGCCTCTGAGACCTTGAACAGGAAGGTGGTTGCATTGGAGAGTGAGGTAGCCTCTTTGAGTCTACAAGCAAGGGATGCCTCATCAAGGGCTGGGGCGTAAGAGGCGGCGATCCGCGTTCATGAGAAGGAGCGAGCCATGGAGAGAGCTATCGTGGCCTTTAGAAAGATGGGGCTAGAGGACATCATTGGTGTCATTGAGCGTGATGCTCAAGCCATGGTGGATCGGATCACGGCCTTGGAGGGGAGAATCAGTGCCAAAGGGACTAGGCTGCCTCTTCCAACCAGGCTCGTGAGCTCTGGACGTTTGCTGAGGCCCAACGTGATGTATATAAGAACTTGTAGGAGGTTGGCATCGTGACCGAAGCTGCTTTTGATACAGCCCATCAGAGGACTTGTGAAGCCGTATTGACTGTGTTTTTGACCCAGCAACGCCGGGGGCCGATGATGGTGTGGGTGACGCCGAGTAAAAATCATTGATGTATTTTTTATTTGTTCTCCATTTGGCGTTTGGATATATTTAGATTTTTATTTTTCCTTTTCTTCGTACTGATCGGCCCTAGCTGAGTATAAGCGGGCATTGCCCGCACATGACTTTGTAAGTATATGTAAGCTTACTTTTTCCATTGTTGTTGTTGTACTTATTTTATGTCATCCTTTCGTGTCCTTTAGATTTTTCTATTGCATGTGCTCAAGGGGTATTTTTGCCTTAGAGTACGACTCTGATAGGCGTGTTGATTTTTGGTTTTTAACGGTCTTGATTCTTTGACTCGGTATGGGCGAGTTATAGCCGTTATTTGGCAATAGTGGCTCTTAGCCTTAGTCCCAGTTCTGGCGCAATCGAACTACCGGCCGTAATGGTAAAAAAAGCAGCCTTGTAGTTTGACAGGTGCCAAACTTTACATGGCCCCAATCGTAGTTCGAGTTGGGAGTACTTACTTGAATGGCAAGGGCGCTTGGCATGCGCCCCTATTTGTTGTAGGCCGGGTTTTACAGAGTTCGATGTGGAAGGAGTTTGGCCTGAGTCGTTAGATTTGAGGGCGAAGGCGCCTAACCTCATGGCTCGATCGAGGTTGAACTTGTTGGATTTGTTGGTGAAGGTGCGTGGCCTGAGTCTTGGTTCAACTTGTAGGTGAACTTGTAATTTTTGTTGGCGAAGGCACATAGCCTGAGTCCTGGTTCAACCGTAGTTGAACTTGTAATTTGTGTTGGAGAAGGCACGTAGCCTGAGTGTCATTTCAACTTGTAGTTGAACTTGTAATTTTTGATGGCGAAGGCATATAGCCTAAGTCCCAGTTCAACTTGTAGTTGAACTTGTAATTTTTTATGGCGAAGGCACACAGCCTGAGTCCTAGTTCACCTTGTAGTTGAACTTGTAGTTCTTTATGTCGGAGGCGCATAGCCTGAGTCCCAATTCAACTTGTACTTGAACATGTAATTTTTGATGGCGGAGGCGCATAGCCTGAGTCCTGGTTCAATCGTAGTTGAACTTTTAATTATTCTTGGCGAAGGCACGTAGCCTCAGTCCTGGTTCAGCTGTAGTAGAACTTGTAATTTTTGTTTGTGAAGGCACATAGCCTGAGTCCCAGTTCAACTTGTAGTTGAACTTGTATTTTTTCTTGGAGAAGGTACGTAGCCTGAGTCCTGGTTCAACTTGTAGTTGAACTTGTAATTTTTGCTGGCGAAGGATGTAGCCTGAGTCCAGGTTCAACCGTAGTTGAACTTGTAATTTTTGTTGGCGAAGGAACGAAGCCTGAGTCTTGATTCAACTCGTAGTTGAAATTTTTTTATTTTTGTTTTTGATGGCGAAGGCGCATAGCCTGAGTCCCAGTTCAACTTGTAGATGAACTTGTAATTTTTGATGGCGAAGGCACGTAGCCTGAGTCTTGGTTCAATTGTAGTTGAACTTGTAGTTTTTGTTGGCGAAGGCATGTAGCCTGAGTCCTGGTTCAACCGTGGTTGAACATGTAATTTTTGTCGGTGTAGGCATGTATCCTGAGTCCCAGTTCAACTTGTAATTGAACTTGTAATTTTTGATGGCGAAAGCACATAGCCTGAGTCCTGGTTCAACCGTAGTTGAACTTGTAGTTTTTGTTGGCGAAGGCACATAGCCTGAGTCATGGTTCAACCATAGTTGAACTTGTAATTTTTGTTGGCGATGGCACGTAGCCTGAGTCCCAGTTCAACTTGTAGTTGAACTTGTAACTTTTTATGGCAAAGGCACATTGCTTGAGCCCCAGTTCAACATGTAGTTGAACTTGCAATTTTTTTATGGCGAAGGCACATAGCCTAAGTCCAGTTCAACTTGTAGTTGAACTTGTTATTTTTGATGGCGGAGGCGCATAACCTGAGTCCTGGTTTAACCGTTGTTGAACTTGTAATTTTTGTTTTCAAAGGCACGTAGCCTGAGTCCTGGTTCAGCCATAGTTGAACTTGTAATTTTTGTTGTTGAAGGCTCGTTGCTTGAGTCCCAGTACAACTTGTAGTTTAACTTGTAATTTTTGATAGTGATGGCACATAGCATGAGTCCCAGTTCAACTTGTAGTTGAACTTGTAATTTTTTATGGTGGAGGCACATAGCCTTGATTTTGCTATGTCGGTATTTGAGAGCTGAAGCTCGGTTTTGATTCAAAATCTTGAGCAGCTTAAACGCTATTTTCCAACCGAGGTATGTAGGCTGGCTTGAGGCGACTCTCGGTTCGAGATATCTTCCTATCGGTTTCCGGCCGGAGCCCGTATCAGGGATGTGATATATTCCTTAGAGAGATCCTCCCTTGACGGGGGGCTTATATCTTCTTCGTCTTCTTGCACTTATTCAAGAATGGAGGGGTGTGGGGTTCAGGTTCTTGTCGAAGTCTTTGGTTTCCCCTTATCCGATGTGTTGCTTTGGCTCGTTTGAGTTGGGTTGCTTTCTCTTTCCGGCGTTTCGTTCCTTTTGGTCCAGAGAAGAACTACGCAATTCTGCTATGAAATCCCCACAGACGGCGCTAAATTGTTTAGCTCAAAATTATCGTACACTTTACAAGCATAAAACAATCAAAAAATAAACGAAAGCCAATCATAGCAGATCGTAATAAATTACGGGACCAAGTGAAAGAAATGAAATGCAAGTGTTTCGAATTAAGGAAAGATATGTAAAGAGCTTTTATTAGTAATATAGATTTGGTATGCCTCTCCATGGAGAGGTTCAAAGCCCTACAATGATATTCTCTTTTTCTTGGGAATAGTGGTGACGAGGAAGGAGCAGCCCCCCTTTTAGGGTTACTTCTATTCGTATTTATAGTTGTAAGCTATATGAGCTGGCGATGAATACTTATGATGGCGGATAGGCGGTGGCCTTGTTGATCGAGCAGGATGATTATTGGGTATCGTGATTAATAAGTGGTCATATCACTTATTAACCAAGAATTAGCTTAAAATATAATTAATTTCATTAACTATCAGGGGGTCGAATTCTGACCCATACAGTATATAATGCCGACGTTAAAGGTGATGCTTGTGTTGTGTGAAATTTTAGTGTAAGAGCAAGTTATATGAATTAGTAAATTTCTTCATGGCGGGGTTGCTGGGAATTGTTTTTAGAAATTCCTACTGCTTAGCCAATAAGCCATCACTAGGGGTGTGGATTATTTTTATCAATTCGATTTTGACCTTTATCGATAATTACGTATTGTTATCGATTATAGATTTTTACATATCCTTATCGTTATTGTTTCAATAAGGTTTCGATTTTTTCGATTTAGATGTATCGATTTTTTAGGTTTATCGATTCGGTTATCGATTATACCAATAAGAAAATTTGCGAGATTCCATGAAAAGTATATTGCTATAAATACACCTATGTAATATGGATAAAAAGAAGCTAAAATAAGATGAACACCGTTTATAACATAAAAATTGTGTCAACAAGTACATGCAACGAAATTAAAGTAAGGGATGAAATGTATGCCACAAAAATTTTATCGGCTAATTCTATTTTTCATTAATTTGAACTTTATTCCCTTGAGCTTTAAATGTGATCATTCCTTAAATGTGGTAGATGAAATAATAGGGTTAGAGACTTAGGGTAAAGGAAAGGGTATTATAGAATAAGGGTAATTTATTTTTGGGTATATCTTATCGGTTTATAGATAAACCGATAACCGAAAAGGACAAAATCAAAATCGAAATAGATAACTCGTTAAGGAAAATTTCGAAATCGAAATCGATAAATCGATAACAAATAATTCATTCGATTTATCGATAAACTGATTTGAATGTGCACCCCTAGCCATCTCATCAAAAATTCCAACACGTTTTAGCCACCTATATGATTCACTTTTGCTTGGCATTTTTTTCTAATTCATTGGATAACTTGCTACCTTCCAGCAACATAAGCATTAGGCAACTGTATCGCTCAAGCTTTAAACAGATGGAAATCTTGTGCCTAACTGTGCCTTGTGGAGTTAAATGAACATAGATTGTAGAAGCAATCCAAGTTATTATATACGGTCAAAATCAAGAAGTCTGATTTCGAATCCTTATATTGGAATATGAGTTCGAGTCCGGGCGATTCCGAATAGAGATCATACCCGGTTGGGAAACACACACCTCAAGAAAGCAGATTGAAGACCAGGCTCGACCTACACTGAGGGCAGTATATTCTCTGAGACAATCAAGAAAAAGCGGGAATTTCTCAAGTACACATGGATCAGGGCATAAATTAAAGGATAAGATTTTTACAAAAGAGTACATGTCCGTACTAATTTGTTATACACCTATACCAATAGAATTCTTTACTTCAATTAGGAATTTACTATATTGGGGTTTTCTCCTCTTATATAAAGGGAACTCCAATCATTTGGATCACACATTATTCACTACAGTAGAATATTCTACTCTGTTTTCTCTTGTTTAATATGCTCAACAAATGTTTTTAAATTTTATTATTTTTTTACTTTATTGTTCATACTCCATTATTCGTAGCTTACCTCGAGGCCCCAAGAAGGTCAAGCTTGAGGTCGTCACTGATATAGCAAACTGATTTGGTTTAACAATTCTTTCTTATTTAAACTTAAGGCTGAATACATTGGTGGACCCTTAAACTTGCCCCTTTATTCCACATAGAGACTTAGAACTAAAGCTTGTTCGTATTGAACACTTCAATTATGTTGAATGTGTGTCAATTGAACACATATTTTACATTTCTAAACTAAGTTCAGTGTGTGAGTTTCACTCGCTGCGAAATAGCAAAGTCGACCAACGAGTAAAAGCTACGTCAAAATGAAACAAAAATCTGGAAAAAAAAATCAAAAATCTAGACTGGAAAAAAAAGTAATACTACCGGCCTAAATAATGTTTTCTTCGTTACCAATTATGCGAAATTGATGAAAAATGTTTTCTTTATGACAAATCTGCGGGACAAATAGTACCGACTGAAAAAGGGAACATCGTGACTTCGAGCATTAGCTTTGGATAACAAAAATGGTGTTGTACCGGAGAAATCGTAGCACGGGATCAAAATCAATGTCAGCATTTAATGTAGGTCTTCAATCGATTTTATCTTCAAATGCCTCCTTCATCGGCTTTTTCGAACTAGTCATGGCTGAACGGTGGGGCGACACCACCACCTCTGCTGCAAAAAACTTTTGAAGAAAAGTACCAGTACATCCGCCGGAATTTAAACCTTTGGAAGGATTGAAATAGTTTACCTTGCTGTGATAAATGCTCCCACATGTCATTAGGTGAAACATCGGGTGGATTAATCTTTTGGAGCAGATCTTGGTGGTGAATGTTCCTCAAGCGCCGGAACCGGCAGTGTGCAACGGTATCGGAATTTCCTGATTTAAGCTTCAATGCCAGTTCCAAAATGTGCTAAAGTTTTCTCTAATGACGATGCTTCACGATTTAAGCTTCCCCATTTGATGATATGGATTTGTTTGAGGATATAGATTTTGCTCGTTTAGTGGTGTTGTTAATATATTGGTCAAAATGTGACCGTCTTAGGTGACCATGACCCATTCTTGCCATCATTTAGAAAGAGTCAATAGAGGTAACTAGACCCCGCTTTGAAGAGATTCAATCCAATGACCAAAGCAAGGCCTCTCCACGACCGAGGTCCTCCTCTGACCCAGTCACACCGAAGCGCGGCAAAAATAGAAGGGTTCTTGATTATATATACAAGCCAAAGACAATTTCGGATGGAGGGGCTTCCGCTCCGTGAGCATTATCACATATTGAAAAGAACTGAACTCCACTTTGAGAAGGAGGAAAGAGAGTCATACGCCTAGCAGAGAAGAAATGAGCTCCATCTTGTGTTTGGAAAAGGCGAAACAATTGTAGTTCTCCTTCCATCTCCACAGAGGGGGAAGGCAAGGCTAAACTATAAATAAGATCTTTTCATACTCTATTCATCTGATATATACTTGCAGTTGTTCTTTCCTTCGATCTGGTATTTATTAAGTTTGACTACAATTTACTCCTTCATCTTTGATTGATTTGCTCAAAAAGAGTTAAAGATCTTTTGAGTCAAACAATTAGGCGTCGTCTGTGGGGATTTCCTAGTGAAAACACCTAGTTTTTCTCGGACCGAAGCTAAAGAAACACGAGAAGAGAATCCAACTCATAGAAAATTTGAGGGCAGCGCATTGAAAATTGAGAAACCGAAGGGGTTAGCAAGGTCTAGAATTTCTTGCCCTACCGGTTTCGAACACCCTAAACAAGGCAAAAGGCATTGCAATATATCCTCCCCTTCCCTCAAAACCACCGGGCAAAGGCAGAAGCATCACATCCTCATCCTCATCCTCTGTACTTCGCCAAATTGGGAATCAACGCAAGGGTATCCAGACTGAGGAACCAAAAATCATCTCAGAACAGCCGAAACCCTCCCGGTCGGCAGCACCCTCAAAACAAACAGCCAAAATCAACCAAGAAACGCCAACATGCGTACCACGCGAGCCTGTGTGAAATATTGGCACCTCTAGCCCGTGATGTTAACCATCGATATGAGCAATGCCAACCAAACTGGGACTTCCACCAATGGCGGTTCGACCTCGTTCAAACTTAGACGGGCTGTTTATTTTGATAAGTTTGAAATAACACCCTTAAGGCAAAGGGCCTTCGCCATCAAAGAAAAATATGTTCGACATTGTTCGAACTCAGACGAGTTGTTATTTCGATAATTTGGAAATAACCCCCCTTAAGGCCAAGGGCCTTCACCATCAAAGAAAGATAGGTTCGACCTCATTCGAACTCAGACGGGCTGTTATTTTGATAAGTTCGAAATAAAAACCTTAAGGCCAAGGGCCTTCGCCATTAAAGAAAGATAAGTTTAACCTTGTTCGAACTCAAACGGGTTGTTATTTCGATAAGTTTGAAATAACACCCTTAAGTCCAAGGGCCTTTGCCATCAAACAAAGATAGGTTCGAACTCATACATGCTGTTATTTCGACAAGTCGAAATAAGATCTTTAAGGTCAAGGGCCTTCACCATCAAAGAAAGATAGGTTCGACCTCGTTCGAACTCAGATGGACTGTTATTTCGATAAGTTTGAAATAAAAACCTTAAGGCCAAGGGCCTTCATCATCAAAGAAAGATAGGTTCGACCTCATTCGAATCAGACTGGTTGTTATTTTGATATGTTCAAAATAACACCCTTAAGGCCAAGGGTCTTCTCCATCAAAGAAAGATTGGTTCGACCTCGTTCGTACTCAGACAAGCTGTCATTTTGATAAGTTCGAAATAACACCTTTAAGGACAAGGGAATTCTCTATCAAAGAAAGATAGGTTCGACCTTGTTCGAACTCAAACAAGCTATTATTTTGATAAGTCGAAATAACACCCTTAAGGCCAAGGGCCTTCGCCATCAAAGATAGATAGGTTCGGCCTCGTTCAAACTCAGATTTGTTTTTATTTTGATAAGTTTAAAATAACACCCTTAAGTCCAAGGTCCTTCGCCATCAAAGAAAGATAGGTTCGACCTCGTTCGAACTAGACGGGCTGTTATTTAGATAAGTCGAAATAACACCCTTAAGGCCAAGGGCTTCGCCATCAAAGAATTATAGGTTCAACCTTGTTCGAATTCAGATGGGCTGTTATTTCGATAAGTCGACATAACACCCTTAAGGCCAAGGGCCTTCGCCATCAAAGAAAGATAGGTTCGACCTCGTTCGAACTCAGGCGGTCTGTTACTTCGATAAGTTAGAAATAATACCCAAGGCCAAGGGCCTTTGCCATCAAATAAAGAGAGATTCGACCTCGTTCGAACTCAGAGAGGTTGTTATTTCGATAAGTTTGAAGTAACACCATTAAGGCCAAGGGCCATCACCATCAAAGAAAGATAGCTTCGACCTCGTTCGAACTTAGGCGGATTGTTATTTTGATAAGTTCGAAATAACCCCATTTAAGGCCAAAGGCCTTCGCCATCTAAGAAAGATAGGTTCGACCTCGTTCAAACTCAGACGGGTTGTTATTTCTATAAGTTCTAAATAACCCCCTTAAGGTCAAGGTCCTTCGCCATCAAAGAAAGATAAGTTCGACCTCGTTCGAACTCAGACGGGCTGTTATTTCGATATATTCGAAATAACGCCCTTAAGGCCAAGGACCTTCGCCATCAAAGAAAGATAGGTTCAACCTCGTTTGAACTTGGACATGCTGTTATTTCGATAAGTTTGAAATAATACCCTTAAGGCCAAGGGTCTTCGTCATCAAAATTAAAATGGGAGATAACCTCGTTTTAATAGTGATTGCTTGCTATTTCAATAAGATCGAAGTAACACCCTTAAAGACACGGGCTAAAAAAAAAAGAGGAGTGAGAAAAGAGAGAACACCGGGACTCATCAGATAATCTCTCGTCCCGTGTCAAGGCCGCACAATTAACAATGAAAAATGGGATACATGGTAAATGGATGAACTCTTTATTATTGAAAAAAGTCATGAGAGCAGACAAACGCCACTTACAATGGCCCTAGGTCGAAAAATATAAAAAAGTAAAACGAACAGACACCAGCCTACTAATGGAACAAATAAGAAAACAAAGTACAAATATATTTATTACTCTTGCGTTACTAACGATGTCATCATCACCGTCTCCGTGAAGGTTATCATCATTGCCATCATGCCCCCATTAGGTTTAGGCGTCGCCACATCATATCCACAATTGATATGAGCCTTTTCTCGTGCCTCCTCATATGCGACCTCGCTTACGGTGCCTACTTCCAACAAACACTTGTAGATGTCATGCTGTGCTTTGACAAAGACCTAGAGCTCATGAGTCTGCCGAGGAACCGCAGCGTGAGCCAATTCATCTTGAGCCTTCAGTAGTTCATCCTCCGCCTCTAGGGCCGCGACTCGATCTGCTAGTAGTGAAGCCTCATCGTCAATCGAGCCAATCCACTCCTCGAGCCTCGCCTCTATAAGGGTTGTTGTCACCCTCTTCGACTCCTACTGAGACTGGACCACACAAATGGTTTCTTCTAAAGAAGTCGCCTTTGCCAAAGCCTCAGACCAGGCCCTCTCAACACGCTCCAGACCAGTGACCTTACTCTCCAACACCGCCAGCTTCCGTCTCCATTCCGAGCTCATCGCTTCTACTCGGACCAAGTTCTGGTCCATCTCCGACTGCATGGATCTCACCTTGCCGTGCAAAATACTCACGCTCTACGGTGACACCTTTTCCTAATTCGAGCTACTCATCCTTGAGGCGAAGTTGCTCCTCGAGCTCGCTCTTACTATGGATCGTTTGCAGCAGCTCTTGATCCCTCTTCCCCAATTCCTCGCCCAAAGCCTCGTTATGGGGGTCCATCCCTAGCCGTCCATGCAATTCATGACACCTTTCCCGGTAGCGATGACATTTCTCGGATATCAGCAAGAGAATCCTCGATCGGACATTGGCCCTGCAGATGCTTTCCACCTCTACCATATACGTCTGAAAAATAGAAAGGCAATTAAAACTAATGTTTCCAAGCAAAGGGAAAGTCTAAAACAAGATCCAATAATATCATACCCTCAATCCCATAACGACCAACTCATCCCTCAGCTCGACAACTGGGAAGCTCCGCAAGGATTCATTCTCGACTTCCGAGCACAATAGACTGAATTGCGGCACCAAGTTGTCCCCCTACACCAAAAGATTCACATCGGAGGAAATCCGGAAAACTCAAGTCGACCCCCCGGCGTGAACCACCAAATGAGTAAGGCACTCATCGAACATTCTGACGTCGTCATGATCCAGGTCCGACTCGGATTCATATTCATCAGGTCACCACGCATTTCCCCTATTTTTTGCAGCGAAAGGAGGAATGCAACCCGCCGCGGACGAAGAGGGCACATATGAAGTCACTATTGCAGCGCCGAAAGTCTGGTCCTCTATTCCGATAAGGTGTTGATCAACAGTAGTTCCAGGAACTTCTGGCCGAGCCGTTACAACGATCGGAGTTTCCAGGCACTGATCACTGGCGCCTGTCTCGACAACTCACTCTGCCTCAATGGAGGATGCCGCAGCAGTACCTTCCCCTAAGCCTATCGGGGAAACTCGTCCAGGTAAATCACTATTAGAGGCGCCATCTCGAACTCTACCCACTGCCTCTTCGACGGCCCTTCCCCCTCCCCGATTGAGGGTGACTCTTTCGTGGGGAGAACCTCGTCCTCAAAGGCAATCCTTGCTGGAGTAACCAAAGTCGCAGATTCGATCGAGGTTGCCCTCGATGAAGGACGAGTAGCGGGTACCGCGACAAGACGAACGGACACGGCCGGTTGGCAAAATGCTAGTTAAGGGGACCTGGCCTTCCACAATCTCCCTGATAACGGAAAACAAGAAATGAGAGACGAGACGAAACACGAATAAAAAAATAATAAATAAGGACGTTGTCTTACCTGTAAGGGGCCTACGCCCAAACCTCTCATGGAAGGTCAACTGTGTGAGGAAGAACGGCTTCCACCCATTCACGAATCCCTTCAAGAGACAACAGAGGCAATTTCTTGGCTACAGAGTAACAAAGCAATTCAGCACACACCACAAAAAAGGAGGAAGCAAGAAGAAAGAAAGAGAGAAATCAAACATTTTGATAATCAGATACGTATACTAACGAGCTAAATTCCATATCTCAGGGAACCCAGTCAGGTCCGCCACAATATGCTCGATCCGCATGTAGAAATAATTCTCGTAAAAGCGACGATTGGTTTTATCATCCATCTTCACCACTAGACCATTCGATCCATAAGGATGCACATGAATCACCGTGCCCCGAATCAATTGGGGAGCAAAGAGGCTGAGCACATGACCTAGAGTAACCTCATGACCGGCGAGTTTCTCGTATTTGAGCAGCATGAGAAAAGTTTGTATAAATAAGGAGAAAGTTGAGCAGGACACACCTCATAGTAACGGCATAAATCCACCACCAACATAGGGAGCGTATACCCCACGATGAAGGGGTAGGCATAGAACATACAAAAGTCAGGGCGGCCGTATTGAACTCGGTCATTCCTCCCTGCCGGCTACATCTCGACGAAGCTAGGGATCCCTCATCGCTCCATTAGCTCTACGATCCCTCTCTCTCTAATAACGGGGGTAATGTTCTCCGGCTCCATTTCACCGCAGAAGCTGAAGTCGATCACGTCCCTCCCGGGGCGGAGCAGGATCTTATCTATCAAAGGAACCTCCTCATCCTCCACCATTTCCACTTCCTCGGTAGCTGGAACTAGGTTCTTGGTTACCGGAGGAGCAACAGAAAGATCATCACGGAAAGAAGCACTGGCCATTTTTAGCCAAAAGGGGAAAAGAACCTGACGGGAGAAGTGAAAACATTGAAGATTGCGATAAACAAGAAAGTAAGCAAGAACCCGATGTATCGGGAAAGGGAATATAAGGGGAATTTCCTCATAATGAATGCAAAAGTGTGAGAAGCGAATAACAAGATTCCCATATTTATAAGGGACACAGATCCTCCGAGCTAGAAACCCAAGAGTCGCCATTTAAACCTGATGGGACGAGAAACATTTTGATTCCTCGAAAATGTGTGTCATAATAATGGCACGAAGCAACGTTTCGTTTACCTACCAGCACTTTGATCCTGAAACTATCGCAACTATACATGAGTAACGGAAAAACATTCCCACGCCATCTGAAGTGAGAAAGGTCGTTATTTAGATAAGTTCGAAATGACACCCTTAGCTCCAAGGTCCTTCGCCATCAACGGAAGTACAAAAGGTTCGACCTCGCTAGAACCTAGACAGGTCGTTATTTCGATAAGTTCGAAATGACACCCTTAAGGCCAAGGGCCTTCTCCATCAATCAAAATAAAAAAGTTTCGACCTTGCTCGAACTTAGACGGTTTTATTCCTATAAGTTTGCAGAATACGGCTAAATAACATAATAGGGGGTCTGATCCCCCTCGACTATATCGCATACATGATTCGTCCGTCGAGCTCTATAAAGCACGACCTCGACGAACGGAGGGACTAACTGTATTGGTCAAAATCTGATCGTCTCGACCGGGGTGACCACGACTCCATTCTTACCATCATTTAGAAAGAGTCAATAGAGGTAACCGGACCCTGCTTTGGAGAGATTCGATCCAACAACGAAAGCAAGGCCTCTCCACGACCAGGGTCCTCCTCCGACTTAGTCACGCCGAAGCGCGGCAAAGGTAGGAGGGTTCTTGACTATATATACAAGCCAAAGACAATTCCGGAGGGAGGGGCTTCCTCTCCGTGAGCATTCTCACAGATTGAAAAGAACAGAACTCCACTTTGAGAAGGAGGAGAGAGATTCCTCCGCCTAGCAGAAGAGAAATAAGCTCCATCTTGTGTCTGGAAAAAGGCAAAAGAATTGTAATTCTCCTTCCATCTCCACGGAGAAGGAAGTCAATGCTCAATTATAAGTAAGATCTTTTCATACTCTATTCATTTGATGTATACTTGCAGTTGTTCTATCATTCGATCTGGTATTAATTAAGTTTGACTACGATTTACTCCTTTATCTTTGATTGATTTGTTTAAAAAGAGTTAGAGGTCTTTTGAGTCAAACAGTTAACATGACGTCATTTGTTCATCTATCGGAGCTTTATGGAGGAGAAAAATTGAAGGTAAAGGTGAACAGTGAACGAAAAGTGGCGGAAGATGAAGTAAAACAAAAGTGACTGGAAAATTGATTCTTCTGATAAAGCTTATATTTTCTGGCAAAACTATTTGTTGTAGCTTAAACGTAAAAAGAGAAAGAAAACAAAGAAAAATAATGGATTAACCATTTTTAAGATGTGACGCGCTCAAAAGAATGACAAATACACATTTTGCCATGTCAGCAAAATGTGCCTAATAAGTATATCTTTGAACTAGTTAAGTGTTTAACAGGCACTACTTTGAGTTAGGTGTCTAAATGAAAAGAATGAACCAGTTTAAGGGCTTGTGTATGTATTTGGCCTAAATTTAATATTACTTGTATATTCATTAGTATTAGAATAAATTATATATCTTTAAAATCATAAATACATTTAATTATTACTTTCATTTTTCGAGGTAAATAGTTAGCATAAAAAACTAATCTAGTCCTACAACCAGATTTCTTGATTACCTGATTCTGTTCGCTCAAAAAGTTAATGATGTCTTTCCTTCTCAATATTGTGGTGCAAGTGACGTTTCAAACTCTCTAAGGACTTTATTAAAAAAAACATCAAATGATAATTATAAAGTCGATTCAACCTTCTAGCAACCGCAGTCGTTAAAGAGTACTTGAATTGTTTCGAGCCATGAACTGTGAAAATTACCTTTGTTAAAATATCACTGATTACTTACATAAGTAGTTTATTTGCATCCAATTTACTATTGAAGGAGAAAAGTAAAATTCAAATTAATTAGATAAGTCGTAATTGATATCAACCGCTATAGATGAATAAAAAGAACTGAGAATGTAATTCTTATTGGAAGTTAGAATTTGAACTAAAAAAGAAAAAGTTCTTGTTATAAATAGAATCCTATTTAAGGTGAATGTCTATATTTAGAGAGATTCTAGGGTTTACTACTTGGTGGCTAAGTCACCACCTCCTTATAAATAAAGGGGTTCTATTCCATTGTAAACCATCCCAAAGTATCAATAAGAATACTCATCTATCTACTTTTCTCTCTATTGTTCTTGTTCTTATATTATTTCATAACAGGTTATCAGCACGAGTCTCTAACCAATTGAATTTAATATTCAGCAATCATCGCCCTCAGAATCTCGAGTTGCAATCAGATTCATCCACTCTAATTCGTGTTCCGTCGTTTGGATTTTTCTATTTGAGTGAAACGAGATTTGTGATATTTTGGTTTATGAAATTCTTCAATTTTTTTTCTCGTTGTTTACTTTTGTTTTCTTTTTGAAGGTGAATTTCCAAGCAAAAGAGTGTAATAACGATTGCTACTGCTCCATATGAGAATTTCTATGCGGAAAAATAGAAGAGATGGTATCATCATAAAATAATGCAACGGGATGGAAACTCAAGAGGTATATTTGATATCACAACATTTATTGGTATACCTTAAAGGTAAGTAATTTACTTTTCCCTTTCAAATTCTTGAAATTCTACGATTTGATTTCATATACAAACATAGACAACAAAGTTTGATTATAACTCTAATGGAGTTTGTAAGGAATTATAACCACGTGAAGTGGTAAAATTTTTATGCCTTGCCATAATTAAATTCATGTATGATTGTAGGAAAAGAATTGAAAACCCGTCCAATTGAATTTGCTCCATTCTCATTCCGTTAAGAGAATGTGATCGCAGTATGTGATAAGTCTGAAAGAAGACAAAATTATTACCATGAAGGTATCAATGGATGTGGGCGTGGCAATAGGCATCATTGTGATAATGAGAATAATAAAGATTCTCAAAGTAATCTTTTACTTTATGAAAGTAATATTTGACATGAGATTGTATATAACACATACAGATGATTATGATCCATTCCCTGAAGTGAATGTGATAATTGTAATAAAGCTCGTAAGTATGGACACGCTCTTGATGTAATTTTGTTTTATGTCTGACATTATGAAAAGAAAGTTCGTTGCCCTTGAAATTTCGGGCAAGAACTATATGACATGGGTGTTGGATGTTGAAATCCATTTGGATGCAATGGGTCTTGGAGCCGCCATTAAAGACAGAAATAATGCATCCACCCAAGACTATGCTAAGACTTTGATTTCTTGCGCCATCACCTTGATGAAGGTTTGAAACTGTGCTAAGGCCTTGATTTTCTTGCGCCATCACCTTAATGAAGGTTTGAAACTGTGCTAAGGCCTTGATTTTCTTGCGCCATCACCTTGATGAAGGTTTGAAAATTGAATATATCACAGTCAAAGATCCACCTATCTTGTGGAATGGCTTAAAGGAGAGATATGACAACCTGAAGTTGGTCACTCTGCCACAAGCACGATGCGATAAGAATCCAAAAGGAAATAGTTCATAAACTATATATTATCGTTGCGGTGGAAAAGGGCACTGGGCGAAAATTTGCCGTGTACCAAGACATTTGGTTGAGCTTTATCAAGCATCTCTAAAAGGTAAATGCCCTGAAACCAATTCTGTCTCTGACGGCAATTTTGACATCGCCCACTTGGATGTGGCAGACTTCTTTGAGCACCCTGAGGGGAAAATAGACCACTTAATTGGTGATGAATCTGTGATAAAGGAAGATGGAATTGTTTGGTTTTATTTTACTTATTTGTATTAGTTAGTGAATAAACTAATAGTCATTAGTATCAGCTCGTATTAGTTAGCTTATGATATAATGTTAGTATTAGTTCTTTAGAATGTTTCAATATGCTTAAATTTCAAAGATATTTTTATTTTCCAGTAGAGTTAATCGACTAACCTAACAGTTAGTCGATTATCTAATATTTCGCATTAAAACTGGATTTTTCCGCAAGGCAAGATAGTCGACTATCTGATTTAGATAGTCGACTAACCTGATGACTGTTTACTAAGTTAGTCGACTATCAACTTAGTTAGTCGACTAACTAATATTTCGCATTAAACTGGACTTTTCCGCAAGGCAAGATAGTCGACTATCTGATTTAGATAGTCAACTAACCTGATGACTGATTCCCAAGATAGTCGACTATCAACTAAGTTAGTCGAATAACCTCAGCAGATTTTGAAAATATTGTTTAAATATGAAACAAACGGATTGAATTTGTTTATTCTCATGTTCGTGTATTTCTTTTGTGTGTCAAAACCATGGGAAAGCAAATATGGATATCTCATAAAGCAAGCTTGGATCAACGTCCAACTGTAAAAATATTTGTTTAGTTGATTCATGTACTACACATACGATACTCAAAGAGAAGAAATATTACTCTCATTTAAGTATGTGTAAGGCAGATGTTACTACAATTTTTGGTAGTAGTAAATTAATTAAAGGCTTCGGAAGAGCAACTATAACTCTGCCTAAAGGAACAACATTTTAGAGAATGCAATGTTCTCCTCCAAGTCTAAAAGGAATTTGTTGAGTTTTAAAGATATCATTCAAAATGGATATCATATTGAGACAATAGATGAGAATAATCTTGAATTCCTCATTTACTCATGAAAACGAGGCTGCCCACTTCGGTTTGGGGTCACGCCATTTTGCATGCAGCAATGCTAGTTCGTCTCAGAACGACGAATTATCACAAATATTCCTCGTTGCAATGAGTTTTGGGTCATGAACCTAATATATCCCACTTAAGAATTTTTGGATGTGCAGTATATATGCCTGTAGCACCGCCATATTGCACCAAAATGGGTCTGCAAAGAAGGTTAGGAATATATGTTGAGTTTGAATCGCCCTCCGTTATTCGCTACCTCGAAACATTGACAGGGGATTTGTTCACTGCACGATTTGCAGACTGTCAATTCGATGAGACACTTTCCCAAAATTAGGGGGAGAAGTTGGTGAAACCAAACGGGAAATTTTGTGGAAAAATGCATCATTATCTCATCTTGATCCACATACCTCTATTTGTGAAAAAGAGGTGCAAAATATTATCCATTTGCAAAGAATAGCAAATCGAATGCCAGACGCATTTACAGATTTGAAAAGGATAACAAAATCACATATCCCCGCAGTGAATGTGACAACATCTGATTCACGAATACATATTCATTATTGGAAGAATATGAACATGAAATTGGTATTGAATATACCACACTCACCCCTAGAAGGAGGTTTGAGATGATATATGAAAATAATGTCATTGTTATGGCATGAATAGTCATTGGTCACGTACCTATTGTACGCCAAAATAATTTGTCAATGTGATTATCAAAGGACAATAATAATGCAAGAAACATATCTTGCATATAATTTTGACATGACCATAATGGTATAACTTTCTCTCTATAAGAGATATTCACCACATGGATGTTGATGAATTTGTGGTAGTACAAAATTAATTGAGAGCTCTAGAAGAGCCAATTATTACTATGTTGGAGAAACACAATTGATTACCAATAAGGAATTGTGTTGTAGTAAGTCTCAAAGAAACTTATTCAGTTTCCAAAAGTATATGCGAAAGCGATTGATTATATTGAGACTATTAAATAAAGGAAAGATTTGATATCTTCTATTACTACAACTTGTAGCGGGATAATCTGTATGTGAAAAACTACCCGCTTTATTCTCCAGTTTGTACTAAACAAGAATACCACAATAAAGTGGACGTTTATTGATATAAAAACTCATATCATAATAAACTTGAAGTTTATTGATAATTGCACATGTCATGGTGTAAATTTAAAGTTTATCAATATTGATAATTTATTCAGTTGGCATTCGGGTTAGCCATATCATTTTAAGAATGATGTGCAGTAATAGAGAATTCACATGGGTAAATATCAAAGAACTAGAAAGTTCTTTACGAATTCTCTTATATTACTTGTTCTCATTAATTAATTGACCAACTAAAGAGTACGGGTTGAATCCCATAAATTCTGGAAATATCAAAGGTGAATATGGGCCCATTCACCTGCCATGTATACCACATATGATGCATCTATGATATGGTTACATGTGCGATTGTTATTAACCCGCAACCTGGCCGGTGCTTGCGAGGTAAATTGCTCAGTAATATAACTTCGAGCATAATTTCCAGATTTTCTATTCAAGATAGTTCATCTTAATAAGTTGGTTTATATCATAGTTGGTTTAGCAAGATAATTATTAAGTGCCTCCACTTAATAGCTAAACTGTTTCTTATGAGAACAAAGTTATATATACCAGTTTGATATACGTTGTATACGAGAGTATATTATATTCTCCCCTCACAAGTGGTTCAGGGTCAAGAACCAAATAATTTCATCTTATTATTATTGATGTGCGGTGTATATTTTCATTAACACCATAATGCACAAAGATGGACTCTCAAAGTTGAGGAAACAAGTTAGCTTTTCTAACATGAGGGGGAGACATGATAAATACTTGAGAAAAGGTTACATGGGATGAATTATCATTTGTATATATAGATCCTCGAATATCATAATATGAACCTGAAGTTCATAAAAGGATAATTCAATTGCAACATATTGCAAAGCATGCTATACGCATTTGCTGACCCAAAGAAAGTAATTATATTCTCACTGCAAATGCTCATATTAAGTCCCAGAAGGACAAAGTCTTTGATACGCTTAAAGCGTATAGACAAATCGGTTTCAAAATAACTTCTTAATAAAGAAGATGAGCAAATGATCAAAGTGATCATAATGGGGAGGCAAGTGATCTAGAAGATCACATGACATAACACTTCATAAAATCTCATGAGAGATTCAGGTACCTGAATATATGAATAAAGAGATCTCCATGTTATGTCTTTATGAAAATGTACTGGAACCGATATAAAATGTTCGTCGACGACATCTATGATAGCGCTAAATATCGATGAGGATCTTATGTTTGTCGAATACAAACAAAAATATTGGCTAAGTGGAAGAGATACAATTCAAGCAGAATTGATTCCATATGAAAGACATGTAGTTTTGGACATGTAGTTCAAATACTTGAAAGTATAAAGTCAATGGTATGTGTAGTCAGTTTTCGATATCTTATTTGTTTAGCATGACATGAAAATTTGATATGCATCTAAAGTCTATTATATGGCTTATATGACTTAACTTATATGTCAATCCATGAAAGATTGAAGTTGCTTGAAGCATATACAATTCTTGGTCCTGAAGTACCACATCCTAAGTGCAACTTGTGTACATATGTATCTTGCTATAACTATAAGCATGATGGCATCAAGAATACCTCTATGGAGATATTGAAGAGTCATTCCACGACATTATATGAAGATGTTCATATCTATCAAGAATGATTATTTCAAGGTGCGGAATATTTATTCAAATCAATATGGCTGATTTATTTATCAAATCTCTACAAAAGATCGTTTTGAAGATGATGCACAAGATTGGAATGCAAATGCTCAAGGATGTGAATTGATGCTCTTTTCAGGGGGAGTTAATGCGCGTTGCACTCTTTTTCCCTTACAAGGTTTTGTCCCAATGGGTTTTCCTTGCAAGGTTTTTAACGAGGCAACCAATAGGCGCATATTCAAACATGTGTACTCTTTTTCCTTTTCTATCATTTTTTCCCATTGGGTTTTATTTAGTTAAGGTTTTAACGAGGCACATTATTGAATAGACATTCAAGGGGGAGTGTTATAAATAGAATCCTATTTAAGGTGAATGTCTATATTTAGAGAGATTCTAGGGTTTACTACTTGGTGGCTAAGTCACCACCTCCCTATAAATAAAAGGGTTCTATTCCATTGTAAACCATCCCAAAGTATCAATAAGAATACTCCTCTCTCTACTTTTCTCTCTATTGTTCTTTTTCTTATATTATTTCATAACAGTTCTCCATATATCCTATCCGGCTAGAATATTCCCGTCGGATTTCCAGTAACCGCGCCTAACCCTGTTTCCCTGAGTATGCCGGCCGGCCTTCAATACCGAAAGGGCTTGTTAGCCACGAGCGATAAGAAATAATAATAATTTTGGGATAACTTAACTAAAGGACCCAAAGAGGTAATGCATAACAATGCACTCGGGAATAAGCAGGTAGAGCCAAGAGTTTTTTTGTTTCTGTTTTCCAACTGTAATTATCCTATTTTCATCGACATGCCAACCTTCTCTACTCTTTCCAATTTTATCAAATGTTTTGAAGGGACGGCACAAAATAATGGTGTTCTGTTCACTAGTTACGGATATTTGATAGGGGAGAAAACATACTTGTATTGTTGCTTAGAGTTATTTTGACGTACCATGCCCAAATGCACTAATGACAAATTATTTTTAATATGTAGTTACGATTATACTGACGTGATTAAGAGTAAGCCTTGTAGTGAAAATATCACGAGGAAAATTGTTAAGACATTTTCACATAGCAGAAAACCTACTTCTTGATACTAGCGTATGTACCGGAAAGGAAATGGCATAAGCTCCAGCGTGCTACAAAGGAAGAAAAACCTCAAAATAAAACGCTCCAAACGTAAAAAGGAAAGAAATTTGTAGAAGAAAATCACAACAAATACACTCATAATCAGAGGCTAGCACAGCAGAGTTAAACAAGGGGTATGTCCTTTCGAATCATCACACCCAATAGCAACCCAATTTCTTTCAATTGCAAGAAGCTGAAAATACGAGAACAAGACAACAATACCAAGATGAAGACACTGAGCTCTATTAAATCCACAGCTGAAACTGAATACACTAGAAATCAACTTAGAGTGCATCTGAAACCAGAAGGAGAAATTACTTCTACCACCGGAGGTAATGGAAGGTGGATGAATCCAGTATAGAGGTACACCCACTGCTTCAAACTACAGTAATATTATATTACTACTCAAACTAGTTGAAGTTTACTAATATGAATCCTTCAAGTTCATTCTGCTACATTTGCACTCCTTTCATTAGCTACTCAATAATCTGTCCTTGGATTTTCCAAAATTAGGATCCTAAAAAATATCCCATGTATCCTCTATCGTACAATCTATAACCAAGTTCAAAACACTCCTGATAAATACCGGGCCTAATGTAAGTGTGCCAATAACAATTAACCTTAACCCAACTGAGTTCCCTTTGCCAACAAGGATACTTGATTTCTGTTCCATGCTTAGTCTCTATGGACTGAAAGAAATTGTTCCATGTAATTTAAGACTACATACATTAACATACATGTATTTGTGCATCAAAACTTCTAGAGATGACTGTATATAGTATATATTAATGTGTATCCAGTATCCAGATTCCTGTGCTTTCTTCAGTCACATGCTAATCAATAGAAAATCCATACTTCCCCAGAATAAACGCAGAGACTAATTTTACAGAGCTGAATATACAATGCATAACTAAATGAATCTTAATCATCCCATTTGAGTAAAAAACATTATCCCATTCCAATGGTTTCAGTACTGATACCTGAAATAACAACTGGCCAGAAAATCAAAACTACAATATACGGAAGAACATATCCCAAAGTATAAAATACGCTCGTCCAAATCACAAGAAGAGGCTCCTTAAACCTCAATTACTGTAAAATTTAAAACGAAATTAAGAGTTTTCTAGACTTACAAACCATCTCACTCAGAACGATTAGCATACCTTTCCACCTTATCATCAAGATTAATTCCAACCATAGCCTCACCAAGCCCACAGCTAATTTCAGCCAGCAGTCCTGGGTCACTGTAATGAGTCACGGCTTGCACGATAGCGCGTCCCCTTTTGGCAGGGTCACCACTCTTGAAAATTCCAGAACCCACGAACACTCCGTCACATCCCAACTGCATCATAAGCGCTGCGTCTGCTGGTGTAGCCACCCCACCTGCTGCAAAGTGAACCACAGGGAGCCTTCCAAGCTGTTTTGTTTGCATCACCAGGTCGTACGGTGCCTGAAGCTTCTTAGCAAAAGTGAAAACCTCATCATCATCCATGTTTCGCAGCACCCTGATATCACCCATCACGGAACGCACGTGACGGACGGCTTCGATGATGTTGCCGGTACCGGCTTCCCCCTTGGTGCGTATCATGGCGGCTCCCTCCCTGATACGGCGGAGGGCTTCGCCGAGGTTACGGCAGCCACAGACAAAAGGAATGCGGAAATTGTGCTTGTTGATGTGGTTCTCATCGTCGGCGAGAGTGAGGACTTCTGATTCATCCACGTAATCGATTCCGATAGCCTCGAGGATTTGGGCCTCGACGAAGTGACCGATACGGGCCTTGGCCATAACGGGGATGGTAACAGCCTGTTTGATTTCTTTGATAAGCTGGGGATCCGACATGCGGGCTACGCCGCCCTGAGCGCGTATATCAGCGGGGACGCGCTCAAGGGCCATGACGGCACACGCGCCTGCCTCCTCGGCTATACGGGCCTGCTCGGGATTGACGACGTCCATGATAACGCCGCCGCGAAGCATCTGAGCGAGACCCACTTTCACTGAGAAAGGGGATTGCTTTGTAGTCTCGGTGAGTGCACCATTTCCGTAAAGTGTTACCACACCGCTTCCGGCCATAATCGAATTTTTTTTGTGAGTGTGTATGTGAAAGAGAGGAACTGAGCAGAAGAGAAAAGAGGAGGAGATAGGAAATGAAAAGGTGGTGGAGGAGAATAGGAGTAAAGTGGCTAGGGATTCTGTGTCTGAGGATTTCTACCTTGTTTATAGGAGTAGTAACTGCTCTATTAATTTAATTTAATCGGCCTTTTTAATTCTGAAAAAACCTTCATGTTTTGTACACCAAACAAAATTAACATACTTCCTTATCAGCCCTCGTTTTCGCTTGTTTGTTTGTGATAAACATTTTTATATATGGGGGTGAGACAGTGAGAGATCTTTTACATCTTGGGTTGTTTAGTTGGAACACTATTTATAAGGATATAAGTTATGAAAGTATAAATTATATTTGATAAGTTATGCTGGAATTAATTATATTTTATTTATTATTTGGTATAGTCTATTAAAAATGATAATTGTATAATTTCTAATAAAAAGATATAAGTTATACTATTGCTAATTACCCCACATTTTATAAGATATACGTTATTCCAGTGTTAAAAGTAACATCAAGATAACTTATAGTACCTGATTTATTAATCAAACAGAGTATTACGATGGTATTAAGTTTTTATATCATTCTTATACCTCACACCAAATGACCCATAAGTTTTTCTTTTATTTCTCATTTGGTTTGATGTTTGATATTCACTTTGTGCGCAGACTAAGAGCCCGCTTGGATTAGCTGATATGAAGTAGCTGATAAGCATTAGCTGCTGAAAAGCACTTTTAAGTGTTTAAATTAAATTAATAAATAAGAAATCATGTATTTAGGTACAAGTGTTGAAATTGATAATAAGTTGTTACACTATTTGATAAAAAGTGCTGATAAGCTCTTTTCCTGTTAAAATAACTTAAATAACCTTAAAACTACTTACACTTATAAGTGCATCATTTCTTGAAAATTTTAGATTCCAGATCGCCTCAAATACAAAATATTCTAATTGTCGTTTTATTTTAAATACAATTGTGCTTAGATAAAATAATTTTTATGATAAATATAATTTATTTTATAATAAGCATATAACCGTAAGTTATAATAATAACAACAATAATAATAATAATAATAATAGTAATAAATAGACAAAAGTGTCTCGATAAAAAATAAACCTAAATAGGACAAATTATTTGAAGAGAAACAAAAATTGTCATCACCACAACACTTAGAAAGCAATACACCAAAAGTTTGATATATCCTCGCTTATTATATACAGTTCAAAGATTAATACACAATCACATAAATATAAATATGCAAAGGAATAGAGAATTTGCTTATTTTAAATAGTACATGAGAATTGCATACTTGAAGAGGTTGGGGGAGGAGGGGGGGAAGGGGGCAGTGACTATCGATGCAAGAGTTTTGTTCTAAAAATAAATATTTTAAGGATAAAATAGTAAAAATCTTTGTCAAACGTAAAGTGCTTACAAGCTAAAAATTCATAAGTTGGGGATAACCAGCTTATGGCAGAGAGGAGGGTCTTTATCAAGCTGTTGTAATAAAATTTTCGTATGGAAAACCAGCGCTTCAAGAGTTAAGACAGATTCTACCGAAACTGTTGGACGTCAAAGGTAAATGTAACATTGGTCAGCTAGAATATAGACATATTTTGCTAAGATTCGATTTATTCGAAGACTACGCTAATGTCGTATCTAGAACATCTGGTTATGTTAAGTCGAAAGGAGACAAATTCTTCTTTCGAAAATTTCCATGGACTATGGGATTTAACCCCCGTGAAGAAACGTCAAAAGCTATGGTATGGATTTCATTCCCTGATCTGCCCGCAAACTTATTTGCAAGAAAGTCATTGATGTCCATCGCATCGGCTGTTGGGAAACCTCTCGCCGTAGATAAGGCTACTAAAGATCGCATGCGGCCTAATATGGCTCGAGTTAAAGTGTTGATTAACTTATTAGACAAACATCCAAAGAAAGTCAAGATCAACATCCTTGATGTAAAATCTGGAAAATTGGTGGAATATGACCAGCAGATCGTGATTGATAATCTTCCAACATACTACACTTACTGTAATCACCAAGGTCATGACGAAAAATTGTGTCGTTGGAATACAAAAGACTGTAAAGAAAAAGCAGTTCAGGATAGTGAATCCGAAGACAGGGGCAGTATGGTTAAACTAGGTCGTGATGCCCGGGAAATATTGAATGAGATTTGTGCAAGTCGACGAATTGAAAACTTTCAACAACCTGAGAAGGTAGATGCTGCCAAAAAGAATATTTCTGTCGCAAATGCTGATGCTACAGAATCTCTGCCAGGGACATTTCAAGTTGTTACTCGAGCTGAACAACATCCTAAGGAGTTAAAAGACAAAGAAGTTTATTCAAGAGTTGAATCAACTAAAGTTGCAAATCAAAATGCACTGTTGGGTGAAGGTGTATCTGCACAGCAGAATGCAGTTTTGAATACTGGCCATCGTGATTTGATCACAAATCAGACTGGTCATATACAGCCTGCTCAAACCTCAGTGTGTGATATAACTGTTGCAGATCACCATCTTATGTGGAAATCTGCTGTAGTAGATGATAAGATAGAGGCTTTACATGTTGCATCTTTAGTCCAGTCCATCAATGAAGTGCAGAAGTTGGACAATCCCAAGTTTTCAACTCGGGATAGCTCTTTTGCTGATTCGAATGAGAAAATTCAGCCAGCTGCAGTTTGTATTAACACCAAGGCACAGGCTGATCAGCTAGAGGAAAGTGCTATACAGAATTTCAAATGTAATGAC
The DNA here is from genome assembly GCA_034376525.1 of Nicotiana benthamiana. Classification (NCBI taxonomy): domain Eukaryota; kingdom Viridiplantae; phylum Streptophyta; class Magnoliopsida; order Solanales; family Solanaceae; genus Nicotiana; species Nicotiana benthamiana. Next base: position 27,172,585 of record CM067333.1, on the reverse strand, counting down.
CAGCAGCAAGATTTAACTGATGCAGCATCTGCAGAAATGACACTTGAGGGTATAGCTGACTGTGGTAGGAAAATGCCTGACACTGTTACATTGAACTTTCTATGTAGGGCAAATATTGAAAAGATAGTGTCAAATGAGGCTGACACAATGCAAGTCAATATTACCCTTAATAACAGTGCACAAAACAAAGATTCAGTTTCTTTTGGCATTGATGATTCAAATAAATCTGGACAAAATGAGTTGATTGAACAGCAGCAGGGAAAGCAGGTGAATGAAATTGCTAACTTGTCTGCTCAAGCAAAAGGAGTTATAGAGGCACAGAACACAGATCACACAGAAGAGTACTTGCAAACAACAGAGAAGTTGGTAACGTCTAATCCAATTCCCTTTTGGGTTAACAGTCAGCACATAGCTGCAGAAGAGGAAGCAGTCCATGTAGATATTTCAAATTCAAAGATGGATACTGCCATTCCTTTGCAAAGTCTTGCAATTCGAAGTTCAACTGGGAGAGATGATAATGCCATTCAGTTAATTACTCCGTCAGTTAAAGACAGTTTTGGAAGCTCATCTAGGCAGAATACAAACTACCAAACAGAAATGGATCAACAAAGTAAAATAGTTGCGGCTATCCCTAACAGTGTTTTGGATTTGCATCCTTCAGAAGATCTGCAAACTACAATGGATACTAGACAACAAAATGCAAACGAACAGTGAATCATCGAGGTCTAATAGAAATGAATCTCCCTAGAAAAAAATAAACAGATCGCAAAGAAGTCTACAGCAGTAACGTTAAGCTCCAACTCAGTTGTCACGCTTGAAAATCTGGGTAAACATGATGGAAAAGTGGTTGGAGGATTGATTCAGAAGGTGCAAAGTTATCCTCCCTTTTCTATATCAAGTGCACATAGCGGGGAAGATATCAATGATAGTGGAGAATTTTCAAGCCTCGAGGGAATGAACAAACAACTAATTTTATCTAACATGAGAGAATCGGTTATTAAATTGAAACTCTGGGACCAACGACAATTCGATGATGACGAGAGTTGGGACGAAGGTTCTGCTGGTTGGTCGTCTGCTGAAGAAGGGCATCAACATGATTGTAATAGCTCAGGAGAGGACAGTGATGCCACGATCAAGCCAATGCTGAGGCAGCTGCATGCCGTTCGACAAATCTCTCCGCCCTTTGTTTGAATGTCATACGGACCATGGCAGTGACAAGCAGTCCACGGTCAGATTTCAGCAAGCCGTTGAATGACTCCGACACGTTTGTAGTTAGGGCTCCCTATCGCCTGCCACCATCAGCATGCAATGTCCACATGTGAAGCTCATGCCCATCAACCAAGTATAGGCTCTTGGTTCTATCTGCTGTATCGCTTCCATGCGCCTAGTGAATTTGCATTGCTGGTGCTCAGTTGCAACCATCAATATTAAATCATGCAAGGTCTTGTCAGGAAAGTGTTTCTGAAAATTGGCCTTCAGGTGCCGCACACAGTAACAGTGGTATGCATATGGTTCCTTCCATGCAGGCAAGTGATGCACAGAACTTAAGATACCACCATGACGATCAGATATTAGAAATATGCCTGAACGTTGTTTGACAACGTGCTGCTTCAAGTGATTCAAAAAATACGTCCAGGTTTCTTCGCATTCGTTAGCATATATGGCAAAATCTAATGGAATATTTGCCCGTTGGCATCTACAACAACTGCAATCAAAAGCTTAATATCATACTTTCCATAGACATGAGTACCGTCTATGAAAATAACAGGACGAAAATGGACAAAACCATCAATTACCGGTATAAATGACGAGAACACAGTTGAAAATATATTCGGGTCTGTATGGACTCCGGTCACGCCTCCATTCAACAACAGTGCCGGGGTTAAATTGTTTCAATGTGGCTATGTACCTGGGAAGATTTAAAAAAGACTTATCCCAGTCGCCATAAATAAGTTCAAAGGCACATTTGCAATCGAGATATGCCTTTCTTTTCGTTATAGTACAACCATACTCCTGATGGACAACTGTAATACACTCTTTAATCTTAAACGTAATGGACACCTCCATATATGTATCAAGATAAGAGATATCAAGTCGAAATCCAAATTGAAGTGATTCTCATTGTATGTGTCCATTTCACATATGTGCTCGCTCATAAATTTACCCACTTTCCACAAACCTGATTTATTCTTGGTGGCACGCAACATCGGTGACATCCCATAAAATATCTACGGCATACAGCCTTCCATTTATCCGTAGTTGACTCAAGTACAGTCATCTCACGGCACTCTTTTATGAAATAGATTTTTACAGCCCTAATTAAGCAAGCTTTATTGGGGAAATACATGCCCTTAGTCAGAACAGATGGCTTGGACTCATCCCACATTTATGACCGAAATTCATCATTATCCCTTGTGAGGGCATCCACGTTCGGCATGCTTGGCAAATTATCAAGGTAGGGGATATTTCGCTCATGAAATGGCACGTGGGAATCGTACACAATAGGTCGCACGGAGGTGGAGGAACAAGCTCCATCACCGGTTCAGGTTCAACATTCACTTCCTCCTCCTCATCACCAACCTCAATAGGGAAGGGTGTGTCATCCCCAGACACATCCGCATTATTGTCGTAGTCACTATCATCTTCCTGACTCTGCGCATATGCCAAATCACGAGTAAATACGTCGTCCATGGGGAGCTGTGTGAGGTCAGGAGCTTCAAGAAACTGGTTTTCACTGCACAAAAAGAACAAAAACATAAGTTACATAATACTCCGAAAAGATACTTTAGATATAGCTATATCACTTTACTTACATGTCGTATTGTCTTGACATTTCTTTTTGGTAATGACTCTCGGATGGACCACCGTGGTCCAATACTCCATAACAACGCATATTCCAACTAGGGGTCGGCTCATAACTCGTAAAATTCATATTCGGACAATACCCCCTATGAAAAGTATGACCGTTAATACAAATCCAATTCAAATGTAAAATAAACAGCGCTAAAGCGTAGCAAAATTGAAGTTTACCAGTCCTCTTGATGATTATATAAAGCCGATAAATTATTTTGTGGCTGCTTATTCGCCGGTAGTGACAAGTTTAAATCAAGACAAGCTCTTTCTTCGCCAATCTGTCTGTCAATTACTCCAGAATAACCATCCGATGACTGGGGTTATCCATGCTATGCACACCCTCTTCTAATAATTTTAATACAATAAATTCTCTGTATTCCTCTGGAATCCGCAAAAAATCTCTAAGAGTATCATAATCCTCGATGTTAAACTCTGACTAATAAGCAAACCCCTGCGGAATCACTGAATACGGATATCTACCGGTTACTTTGAAGTTAATCGAACGCCTTCTCACTCATTTTTTTAGGTAACAACGATACCAATATATCATACTTTATATTAAGCGACAATTTAACGTGACACTGAGGAGGTGAGTTGTACCTCACAAAGTTATTCTTCAACACAACCTCACCACCCTAATATAGAGAAACCCTTATTTTTTGCACTTCAGTCATTGTAAAAAAGATTGATAAGAAGAAGAGAGAAGTTTATTGAATGAATGTTCATGAAAGTGAAACGCCTATGAATAAGGCAAGTCCGAGCTCGGTGCATAGTATTTTTCAAAGGAAGTCGCAATAAAATATTGTGTTTTATATTTTTGAATTATTGTTATTTTATCAGTTAAAATAACTAGGTGGGGCCAAAAATAAAGTAATAATTCGCAGTAAACTACTGCGAATTAGCAATTCGCAGTAAATTAACTAGGTGGGGCCAAAAATAAAGTAATAATTCGTAGTAAATTACCGTGAATTGCTAATTCGCAGTAAATTATTGCGAATTAGCAATTCGCAGTAATTTACTGCGAATTGTCTTTTTTTTTTGACTATGTCACAGGTGCTTAGTAAAAATAATAATTTAAAGATAATTTGCAGTAAATTACTATTACATTTTAATTTTTTTAATGAATTCACAATAATTTATTTACACAACAAAATTTCGTTAGTCTAATTTACACTAAATTACTACGATATAGGTATAAAAATAACTTTTTTTAATATTAAAAAATATTCTGAGTTCAATTTATTAGCGTCAGTCTTGGACTCCTAAAAATATGCCTTGAAAAGTAAGGTTGTCACTGTTGGACAGTGAAAGAGAGGCGGCGAGAGCAGAGGGCAAGATGTTGATAGTGGCTGATGCATTAATGCATTTGAGAAAGATATGGCGTATTAATGATGATGCTATTTTCCTCGAAAAGGCAAAATGCAATTGAACCACTTGAAAGAAACAACGAAAGTTGGAAAACGTAAAAAGCCTTGGGTAAACCAAAGTCCTGTAGTATAATAATTCCTGTCACGGATTTATTATTGACTCTGATGCCCAAATCTTGCGAATCCTGTGCCATCTTTTATCTAATTGGACTAGTCGTTATACCTTATTGTTCAAAGATTTTAGTTTAATTTATTACTTATAATTTTGAATTCTTCCATTATTTTCTTCTAATTCATGTACCAAAACATAATTTTCCTTATCACAACATTCCTAACCACAACAGCAGGTAAACAAATGAAAGAGCACAACTTGCAAACAGTTAGTAAGCAGTGATCGCAGAAGTGGTAAGGAGCGGGGCCATAGAAGAATCTAAGATTTTTTTTAATACGAGTATACTACTAAAGAAAGGAGAAAAAAAAAAGTAATTAAGTGGGATTTTTTCCTTACTCCTCTAAGAGAATAACTCGAGATTTAACTAAATACATCATTTAACCTCATTAGAATATGTGTGTAAGTAAATAATATTAGATCATTAAAAAAAAATAAGTACACAAAATGACTAATTTTGCAGAAAGAATATAGGTTCACCTACTTCTTATATTTGTCTATAACTTCGCCCTTGAGTGTGGCAGTAGCTCCTTTCCTAATGTCATCGCGGGTTCTCCACAAAACTCGACAATTTTGGGTTGTCAACAAAATTAGAGCCCGTTTGGATATAAGAAAATTTCAATTATTTTTTCAAAAGAGTGTTTGGTTATCAAATCTTACAATTTTTCTAATTTCATTTGAAGATGCATCTTCAAATATTGAAAAATTAGTGAAAACCAATTTTTTAATTGAAAATTGAAAGGTTGCTATATTTTAGTTTTACAAATTCACCATATATTTTAAAATTTATAATAAGGCCCCATAAGTTATTAACCTAGATAACCATCAACTACCCATTTTCCTTTCCAAAAAGTCAAAAACACAAAACGGAAGTAGCAAGTCATCTTCTTTCGGACTAAAATTCTATGACTGCTCCGCCACCAATTAACATGGTAACTTGATTTAAAGTTTTTTTTTGCTCTTATGTGCATGCCTTCAATATATTATGGTTAAAATAGGGCTTGTCGGATTTTGCCATTTAATCGAGGCCACGAAATCACGGCGAGGTCTGTTGAAATAATAATTTATCTAAAAAGAATGACCACCGGCCATGTCTTTTAAAACACATATTTAGTTGTTAAAATGAGATTTTAAAATAAAATTCACCTACTAAGGTTAGACACCGGCCATGGTGTGTTAGATTTTTGATTCTTTGTTTCATATTATTTGTTCACACTAAGGGTTAACCAGTATAAATATGCCTTGTAATTCATTTGGTTATTATCAAGTTTTCAAGCAAGTATTGAGTGATCAATAGCTTGAGTGTAAGAAGTGTTTGTAAGAAATATTTTTGTATTTGAGAGTTTCCGAGTTGTATTAATAAATCCATTTTCGATATTCTTTTGTCTCCATAAATTGTTTGGGAATCATTAATTTATTTTTGGTTCCTAATTTGGTATCAGAGCTAGTTTGAGTCTTGTGAGGTGTTAGGAAATTGAGTCATGTCAGGCAATAACTCGATTCAGTTTTAACTCCCAAAACACAACGGTAAAAATTACAACAATTGGGCTATCCAATTGAAAGTATTTTTCCGATTACAGGCTTTATGGGAAGTGGTGAAAAATGGCTATACCGAAGTTTCAGACGCCAAAGCGTTCGAGGCGTTGAAGAAGGAGGAAAAAGACGCCTTAACTGAAACTCGGAAAAAGAACCAGAAGGCATTGTACGCTATCATTCAGGCTGTCGATGAGCTGGTATTCAAAAAAATATCAGCGGCAGAGACGTCAAACCAAGCGTGGGTTATTCTGCAGAAAGCCTACAAAGGTGACGATCGAGTGAAGCGGGTCCGATTACATACACTCCGTGCAGATTTTGAGTTCTTGCGCATGAAGGACTCGAAAAATGTTGCAAGCTACTTTGACCGTGTGCAGTCAGTCGTAAACCAATTGCGGGCTAACGGTGAACCGTTGGGCGAGCAGAGGGTGGTAGAAAAAATCTTACGCTCTTTGAGCACAAGATTTAACTACGTAGTAGCTGCAATCGAAGAAGGTCAAGATACAACAACTATGTTGGCAGACCAGTTGTTGGGTTCGTTAAGTTCTCATGAGCAGAGAATGAACCAGGCGGCGAGTAGTAGTAACCAAGAACAAGCTTTGCAAAACAGCTATGTCCCATGAAATTGCGGTGGCAGTCAAGGCAACAACAGCCATGGACGCGGTGGCGGATAAGGTAGCGGGCAAGGTGGAGGAAATTGGAAAAATAATTCTTCTGGTAAAATTGACAAGTTCAAAGTCAAATATTACCGGTGTCAAAATTTGGGCATTACAAAAGGGAATGTCCGCATGGCAACCGAGACGGACGAACGCAGCAGGCGCATGTTGCAGAGGCAAGTGACAATATGGTTCTAGCATGCAACGCTGGAGAACCAAATAAAAAGCACTCAGATATTTGGTTTCTTGATAGCGGTTGCTCGAATCATATGTGCGGACGCAAGGACCTGTTTACGAAGCTAGAAGAGTACGAAGGCGGTGAAGTAAACTTGGGCAACAAGACGCAGGTGAGTGTCAAAGGTAAGGGTGACATCAAATCCAGTCAAAAGATGGTACGGATGTTACTGTCGCTGATGTTTTCTTCGTACCTGGGATTTTCTGGAACTTATTAAGCATTGGGCAGCTTTCAGAAAAGGGGCACAAGATTCTTTTCCAAGACGGAGTCTGCACGATCCGGAGCAAGAACAACAAGTTAATCACGCAGGTAGAAATGGTCAAAAACCGAATGTTCACTCTTACTCTTAATACGAAGGGAGTAATGAATTTCCAAGCTGTGGCAATGGATAGCAATCGACTATGGCATCTTAGGTTTGGTCAGTTACACTTCAGAGGCTTGAAGTTATTGGCGCAAAAGAAGATGGTGACATGATTACCAGTGATTGATGTTCCACATCGAACGTGCGAAGGATGTCTACTTGGGAAGCAGCACAGAGACGGGTTTCCAACAGGGAAATCCATACGGGCAGAGCAACTATTAGAGCTAGTACACACGGATCTGTGTGGCCCAGTTGAGGTAGAATATTTTGGAAACAAAAAGTACATGCTTGTTTTCGTAGATGATTTTACAAGAAAAACTTGGGTTTATTTTCTGCGTGAAAAATCTGAAGCATTCGGAAAGTTTAAAGAGTTTAAAGCCTTTTTTGAAAAGCAAAACGACTTTAGCTTGAAGACTCTGAGACCCGATAGAGGCGGTGAATTTACCTCTAACGAATTTCATAATTACTGCAAGTCCCAAGGAATTCTTCGTCAGTTAACTGCCAGTTATACACCGCAACAAAATGGTGTGGCAGAAAGAAAGAATAGGACGATCTTTGAGATGACACGAAGCATGTTGAAGGCGAAAGGATTACCAAAGGAATTTTGGGCGGAAGCTGTTGCTTGTGCAGTATTCATGCTGAATCGGTGTCCGACAAAAGCTGTGCTCGAGAGGACTCCACAAGAAGCGTGGAGTGGCAACAAACCTGATGTTTCTTTGCTGAGGGTATTTGGGTGTATTGCATATCCCCATGTATCAGACGAACGTAGGAAGAAGCTGGATGATAAAAGTCAAAAGTGTATCTTTATTGGCTACAACGAAGGGACTAAGGGTTATAGACTTTATAATCCTGTCAGCAAAGAAGTCATCGTAAGCAGAGATGTGCAGTTCGTAGAAGATGGAGCTTGGAATTGGAGCAGAAAAGATGACACTAGAAGAGGTGTGCTGATGAAAATAGAAGAGGCAGATGAGCAAAATGTCTTAACCCCAGAACCATCTGAAGATATTCCATCTCCGGAGCCAGTAGATATTCCATCTTCGCAGGCAGTAGAGATTCCATCTTCACAATAAGAAGAAGAAGTCGAACGAGAGGAGCGGCCTTGTCGACAAACAAACATGCCACCACGTTTCAAGGATTTTTATATGAGGAGAAATGAAGAAGGTGTTGACAATGACAGCAGTCCTGACTTTACTGATGAAACATTGGTAAATTTTTGTCTTTTTGCAGATTGTGATCCAGTTTCGTTCGAGGATAATGCTGATAATGAAAGGTGGATCAAGGCAATGAATGAAGAAATTCATTCCATTGAAAAAAATGACACATGGGAATTAACTTCTTTGCCAGCCGGAAAGAAGCCTATCGGTTTCAAGTGGGTGTACAAGACCAAGTATCGACCCCACGGTCAGGTGGACCGATTCAAAGAAAGATTGGTAGTCAAAGGCTATTGGCAAAAGCCTGGAATTGATTACTATGAAGTCTTTGCACCAGTGGCCAGAATGGATACTATTCGCATGATAGTAGCACTTGCAGCTCAGAACAGGTGGAAGATCCATCAAATGGATGTCAAGTCAGCTTTCCTTAATGGCTTTCTTGAGGAGGAGGTCTATGTTGAGCAACCAGCAGGTTTTGTAAGAAAAGGACAGGAGAATCAGGTCTACAAATTAAAGAAGACATTATACGGACTGAAACGAGCTTGGTATACGCGCATTGATACGTACATGTTGCAGGCAGGATTCCAGAGGTGTCCTTATGAGCATACATTATACATCAAGTCAAAAGTAAATGGCGACATGATGTTTGTATGTCTTTATGTTGATGATTTGATTTTCACAGGCAATTGTGAATCAATGTTTGCAGAATTCAGGGAGGCCATGACTAGTCAGTTCGAAATGATAGGCATGGGGCTTATGTCTTACTTCTTGGGCATAGAAGTACAACAGCGTAAAGATGGCATCTTCATTTCGCAAAAGAAATATGTGAATGATGTCTTGAAGAAATTCAAGATGGAATCTACGACTCCAATCCGAACTCCAGTTGCTGAACGCCTAGAAATGAAGAAAGAAGGAAGCGGTGAGCTGGTTGATCCCACTTATTTCAAAAGCATAGTTGGAAGTCTGCGTTATTTGGCTTCAACTCAGTCATATATTGTTTATGGCGTGTGAATTATCAGTCGATTCATGGAGACACCACATCAGTCACATTTGCAAGCGGCAAAAAGGATTTTGAGATATATTAAAGGTGCCCATGATTATGGAATTTTCTATACCTACTCTGACAACTGCAGTCTAGTAGGATATACAGACAGTGATTGGGCAGGTGATATGGAGACTCGAAAGAGTACTTCAGATTATGCTTTCTTTATTGGGAAAGGAGTATTTTCATGGTCATCAAAGAAGCAACAAGTAGTTGCTCTTTCTACAGCAGAAGCAGAGTACATGGCAGCGACTTCTGCGGCTTGTCAAGCAGTTTGGCTTCGAAGGATACTTGGAGAGCTGAAACACGAGCATATTCGTCCGACAAGAATTATGTGTGATAATAGGTCAGCAATCGCATTAGCCAGGAATCCGGTATTTCATGGCAGGAGTAAGCATATCAGAATTAAGTATCACTACATACGGGATCTTGTTAAGGATGGTGAAATCGAACTTGAGTTCTGCAGATCTGAAGATCAAATAGCGGATGTCCTTACAAAATTGCTGAGAGCAAATTGTTCGAGAATCTGAAGTCAATGCTTGGTATAGGTAATTTTTGATAAATTAAGGGAGGCTGTTGAAATAATAATTTATCCAAAAAACTTGACCACCGGCCATGTCTTTTGAAACACATATTTAGTTGTTAAAATGAGATTTTAAAATAAGCTTCACCTACCAAGGTTAGGCAACGGCCATGCTGTGTTAGATTTTTGGTTCTTTGTTTCACATTATTTGTTCACACTAGGGGTTAACTAGTATAAATAGGCCTTGTAATTCATTTGGTTATTATCAAGTTTTCAAGCAAGTATTGAGTGATCAATAGCTTGAGTGTAAGGAGTGTTTGTAAGAAATATTTTTGTATTTCAGAGTTTCCGAGTTGTATTAATAAATCTATTTTCGGTATTCTTTTGTCTCCATAAATTGTTTTGGGAATCATTAATTTATTTTTTGGTTCCTACAAAGTCAGTCTCACGTGGATCAGGCCAACATCGATCGAGACCATATATGACAGACTTTGAACGAAGCGCAATAATGGAAAGACGAGATATCGGTAACCGGTCAAAGATCACCGCGAATTCTCGAAAAGGTCAGATCAAGGGCAATTATTTAGGCTAATCATGAGATTTACTTCTGTAATTATAGTTACATCATAATTAGGAGTCCCCATCATTTGTAGACAACTTATAATCTTGTTCATCAGCTTATTATAACTTTTACTATTTTAGCATTAATCTGTTCGAGGGCATACGAGCTCGAGAGCTTAATCTTGTTGCAACACTGGTTGCTTTATTTTAGTGACAATTTCAATTGTTCATCTTTATATTGATATATTAGTATTAGACGAAATCACATATCTTTAAAATTACATTATTAATTTAATTGTTATCTATTCTTTCGGGTAAACAATTACTTATAAGGCTTATATTCAGTTGTTATGCACTCTAAATATGAAAGCTTTTATATGTGACTGAGTATTCTATTATTGTTATATTGTAGAAATGTAAAAGAATGAGTAAATCAAATTGGGGTGGTTTTGATATTTTTCATTAATTGTGGGGTATATGATGTTTCATGATTTTTTTTTAAAAAAGGACATCCAACTAAACACAACTTTATTTTCAATTCAAATTTTAGTAAATTCCAAATTTGATTTTTTTTTATGGAATTCATATCCAAACGCCTACTTAGAAACGCTACAACTGCAAAAGCACCGGTAGAGGACCAACAAGCTTAACAAACTTCCGAAGGACACATTTGACTGAAAAAATCCTGCATTTATTTTTATTTTGTTATGAAATAATATAAAGACAAGAACAATAATGCAAGAATAAGAACAATATAGAGAGAGAATAGGGAGAGAGAGAAGTATTCTTATTAATACTTGGGGTGATTTACAATGGGGTAAGACCCCTCTATTTATAGGAAGAGGAATGACTTAGCTTCAAGCTAAAACTCTTAGACATTCACTCTAAATAGACTTCTATTTTATAACACTCCCCCTTGAATGTCTATTCAATAATGTGCCTCTTAAAACCTTAAAACCAAAACCCATTGGGAAAAATTAAAGAAAGGAAAAAGAGTACACATGTTTGAATATGCGCCTATTGGTTGCCTCGTTAAAAACCTTGCAAGGAAAATCCAGTGGGACAAAACCTTGTAAGGGAAAAAGAGTGCAACGCGCATTAACTCCCCCTAATGAGTACATCAATTTATATCCTTGAGCATTTGCATTCCAATCTTGTGCATCATCTTCAAAACGATCTTTGGTAGACGTTTGACAAATCAACCATATTGACTTGAATAAATATTCCGCACCTTGAAATCATCATTCTTGATAGATATGAACATCTTCATATAATGTCATGGAATAACTTTTCAATATCTCCATAGATGCATTCTCAACGCCATCATGCTTATAGTTATAGCAAGCTACATATGTACACAAATTGTACTTAGGATGTGGTACTTCAATATGCTTCAAGCAACTTAAATCTTTCAAGTTAAGTCATATAGGTCATATAATAGACTTTAGATGCATATCAAGTTTTCCATGTCATGCTAGATAAATAAGATATCAAAAACTGATTATACATACCTTTGACTTTATACTTTCAAGCATTTGAACTATAGGTTCAAAACTACATGTCTTTCATATGGAATCAATTCTTCTTGAATTGTATCTCTTCCATTTAGTTACTTTCTTTGGGTCAGCAAATGCGTATAACATGCTTTACAATATGTTGCAATTGAATTATCCCTTTTATGAACTTCAGGTTCATATCATGATATTCGGGGATATACATATACAAATGATAATTCATCCCATGTAACATTTTCTCAAGTGTTTATCATGTCTCCCCCTCATGTTAGAAAAGCTAACTTGTTTCCTCAACTTTGGGAAATCATCTTTGTGCATTATCATGTCAATATACACAACACATTAATAATAAGATGAAATTATTTGGTTCCTGACCTTGAACCACTTGTGAGGGGAGAATATACTCTCGTATACAACGTATATCAAACTGATATATATAACTTTGTTCTCATAAGAAACAGTTTAGCTATTAAGTGGAAGCACTCAATAATTATCTTGCTAAACTTACTTTGATATAAACCAACTTATCAAGATGAACTATCTTGAGTAGAGAATCTGGAAATTATGCTCGAAGTTAGATTACTGAGCAATTTACCTCGCAAGCACCGGCCAGGCTGCGGGTTAATAACAATTGCGCATGTAACCAATTCATAGATGCATCATATGTGGTATACATGGCAAGTGAATGGGCCCATATTCACCTTTGATATTTCCAGAATTTATGAGCTTCAACCCGAACTCTTTAGTTGGTCAGTTCATTAATGAGAACAAGTGATACAAGAGAATTCGTAAAGAACTTTCTAGTTCTTTGATATTCACCTGTGTGAATTTGCACATCATACTTAAAATGAGATGGCTAACACGAATGTCAACTGAATAAATTATCAATATTGGTAAACTTCAAATTTACACCATGACATGTGCACTTATCAATAAACTTCGGGTTTATTATGACATGGTTTTTTATACCAATAGATATCCACTTTATTGTGGCATTCTTTCGTTTGTGTAGTACAAACTGGAGAACAAAGCGGGTAGCTATACAAATTACCCCGCTACAAGTTGTAGTAATAGGAGATATCAAATCCTTCCTTTATTTATAGTCTCAATATAATCAATTGCTTTCGCGTGTACTTTGGAAACTGAATAAGTTTCTTTGAGACTTACTACAGCACAATACTCAATTGTGTTTCTCCAACATAGTAATAATTGGCTCTTCTAGAGCTCTCAATTAATTTTGTACTACCACAGATTCATCAACATCCATATGGTGAATATCTTTCTTAAAGAGAAAGTTATACCATTATGGTCATGTCAAACTTATATGCAAGATATGTTTCTTGCATTATCGTTGTCCTTTAATAGTCATATTTCCAAAATACTTTGGCGTACAATAGGTACGTGACCAACGATCATTCATGCCATATATCATCTCAAACCTCCTTCTAGGGGTGAGTGTGGTATCATCTCAAACCTCCTTCTAGGGGTGAGTGTGGTATATTTAATACCAATTTCATGTTCATATTCTTCCAATAATGAATATGTATTCGTGAATCAAATGTTGTCACATTCACTTCGAGGATATGTGATTTTGTTATCCTTTTCAAATTTATAAATGCGTCAGGCATTTGATTTGCTATTCTTTGAAAATGGATAATCTTTTGTGCCTCTTTCTCACAAATAGAGGTGTGTGGATCAAGATGAGATAATGGTGCATTTTTCCACAAAATTTCCCGTTTGGTTTCACCAACTTCTCCCCCTAATTTTGGCAAAAGTGTCTCATCAAATTGACAGTCTGCAAATCGTGCAGTGAACAAATCTCCTGTCAATGTTTCGAGGTAGCGAATAATGGAGGGCGATTCAACCTCAACATATATTCCTAACCTTCTTTGCAGACCCATTTTGGTGCGGGATGGCGGTGCTATAGGCACATATACTGCGCATCCAAAGATCCTTAAATGGGATATATTAGGTTCATGACCCAAAACCAATTGCAACGGGGAATATTTGTGTCAATTCGTCAGAAGAGACGAACTAGCATTGCTGTATGTAAAATAGCGTGTCCCCAAACCGAAGTGGGCAGCCGACAAACTAAAATGCTGCATGCAAAATGGCATGAACCCAAACCAAAGTGGGCAGCCGACGAACTAGCATTGCTGCATGCAAAATGGCGTGAACCCAAACCGAAATGGGCAGCCTCGTTTTCATGAAGAATTCAAGATTATTCTCATCTATTGTCTCAATATGATATCCATTTTGAATGATATCTTTAAAACTCAACAAGTTCTTCTTAGACTTGGAGGAGAATATTGCATTCTCTAAGATAAACGTCATGCCTTTGGGCAGAGTTACAGTTGCTCTTCCGGAGCCTTCAATCAATTTAATTCCCCATGGTTTGATATACAAAAGAAATACACGAACATAAGAATAAACAAGTTCAATTCGTTTGTGTCACATAATATTTTCAAAATCTGCTGATGTCAGTTGACTAAAATAAATCAGATAGTCGATTATATGTTTTCCATAATCGATTACTATGCAGTTTGAAAATTTCAGTTTAAGCATTTTCATAAAACAATCGATTGTTAAACACACACAATCGATTGTTGAGCATTGACAATCGATTGTTAAACATAGACAATCGATTGTTGACAAGTTTTGAAAAATTCCAGATCACACTGTTTTAAGACAATCGATTGTTAAATATAGACAATCGATTGTTGGCTATTTTGAAAAATTCCAGACCTTACTGTTTCAAGACAATCGATTGTTATGCATAGACAATCGATTGTTGGCTATTTTGAAAAATTCCAGACCTTACTGTTTCAAGACAATCGTTTGTTAGACAAAGACAATCGATTGTGGATGATTTTTGAAAAATTCCAGATTACACTGTCTTAATGACAATCGATTGTCAGACAAAGACAATCGATTGTGGATGATTTTTGAAAAATTCCAGATTACACTGTTTTAAAGACAATCGATTGTTAAACATAGACAATCGATTGTTGACTGTTTTTGAAAAATTCCAGAACACACTATTTTAAAGACAATCGATTGTTGATCATTGACAATCGATTGTTTTGCAGTTTTTATGCGAAATATGAGATAACCGACTAGTTTTTCAGGCTAGTCGATTACCTCTACTGGAGAGTAAAAATATTATTGATATTTGAGCATATTGATATATTCTAAAGAACTAATACTAACATTGCATCATGAACTAACTAATACGAGCTAATACTAATGACTATTAGTTTATTCACTAACTAATACAAATAAGTAGAACAAAATCAAATAACTCCATCTTCTTTCATCACAGATCCATCACCGATTAGGTGGTCTATCTTCCCTTTGGGTTGCTCAAAGAAGTCTGCCACATCCAAGGGGGTGATGTCAAAGTTGTCATCAGAGACAAAATTCGTTTCAGGGCGTTTACTCTTTCGAGATGCTTGATAAAGGTCAACCAAATGTCATGGTATACGGCAAGCCTTTGACCAGTGCCCGTTTCCACCGCAACGATAATATATAGTTTATAAACTATTTGCTTTTGGATTCTTATCGTATTGTGCTTGTGGCAGAGTGACCAACTTCAGGTTGTCATATCTCTTCTTTAAGCCATTCCACAAGATAGGTGGATCTTTGACGGTGAGATATTCAATCTTCAAACCTTCATCAAGGTGATGGCGCAAGAAAATCAAGGCCTTAGCATAGTTTCAAACCTTCATCAAGGTGATGGCGCAAGAAAATCAAGGCCTTAGCATAGTTTTGGGTGGATGCATTATTTCTGTCTTTAATGGCGTCTCCAAGACCCATAGCATCCAAAATGGATTTAAGTATCCAACACCCATATCATATAGTTCTTACCCGAAATTTCAAGGGCAACGAACTTTCTTTTCATAATGTCAGACATAAACCAAAATTACATCAAGAGCGTGTTCATACTTACGGGCTCTATTACAATTATCATATTCACTTCAGGGAATGGATCAAAATCATGTGCTTTACACAATCACATGTCAAATATTACTTTCATAAAGTGAAAGATTATTTTGAGAATCCTTATTGTTCTCATTACCACAATAATGACGATTATAACTTCGTCTATTGCCATGTCCACATCCATTGATACCTTTACGGTAATTAGTCTTCTTTCAGACTTATCACATACTGCTACCACATTCTCTAAAGGGAATGGAGCAAATTCAATTGGACGGAATTCTTTGCCACGTCCACATTAATTGATACCTTCATGGTAATAATTTTTTGTCTTCTTTTAGACTTATCATATACTGCTTCCACATTCTCTAAAGGGAATGGAGCAAATTCAATGGGACGGATTTTCAATTCTTTGCCCACAATCATACATGAATTTAATCATGGCAGGACATAGAGATTTCACCACTTCATGTGGTTACAATTTCTTACAAACTCCATTAGAGTTATATTCAAACTTTGTTGTCTATGCTTTGTATATAAAATCAAATCGTAGAATTTCAAGAATTTGAAAGGGAAAAGTAAATTACTTACCTTTAAGGTATACCAATTATATTTTCAATGTTTTCTTCCTTTTCTCCACTGATGCAGACGACGGCGGCTCCGATGCGGAGAAATTGACGGCGGCTTAATCTTCTTAAAGAGCTTCTCGAGACGGTAGAGTCTCGTGCTGATAACGTGTTATGAAATAATATAAAGACAAGAACAATAATGCAAGAATAAGAACAATATAGAGAGAGAATAGGGAGAGAGAGAAGTATTCTTATTAATACTTGGGGTGATTTACAATGGGGTAAGACCCCTCTATTTATAGGAAGAGGAATGACTTAGCTTCAAGCTAAAACTCTTAGACATTCACTCTAAATAGACTTCTATTTTATAACATATTTTCCGATTTCATTTAACAATTATTGCAATTTTATATGGTTAATAAGAGTTTAAATAAATAAACATGCTTAGCATTTTATTCTTTTTCCTTTTACACTTTAAACAAACTGAATTTAATCAAAATATTTATATTTTAAAAAATAAAACATATTTTAACAATAATTAGTCCTTAATTCAAATAAATTGGAATTGGCTATAAGCATTCTCACGGTTCATGTTTTGCATTAAGTGTAACTCATGTCAGTATCACAGAAAATAAAAAATAAGTTAAATAAATATATATAAAACCATGTCGTAGCCTTTTTTAAGAAAGGATAGAAATTTGTCACGATGCAAACTACCACAAGCCTTTTTCCACTACTTTTTGAAGAAATCCCTGTTTTTTTCTCGTTCATTAATCACCATTGCAAGCCAACAAAAAAAGAGTTGCCACTAATATTGCTTTTTGGGCTGTTGGCCACGTCATTTTTCTTACTCAAAATTAGGCAAATATTGGTAACGCCTTGATGGCTCATTTCATGCCTTACTTTCTTTCTTCTTTCCTTATCCCACAATCACAAGACTACAATATCCCACGTAACAATGAATTAAACCCTTCAACCCTCTCCTTCCCAGTCCAGAAAAGGTAATAAAAAATAAAAGACGCAAAATAATTTTGAGAATGTCATGAGTTACAAGCAAAAATAGATTTTCTCATTGTAGGAAGGTGAGGAAGAACTCACTTTCAGCATAAACTTAAATCTTTTTTGATAAAACTACGAGTATTAGTCACAAATTGAACTAAATTAAGTTTGTCATGTATGATATATTCCTTGATATGCATTACTACAAAAGTAAACGAGTGATATTTGTTTTCTTAAGTTTTTCTTTTAGCATCATTAGTAAATTAACTTAATTGATATGTTTAATGACAAGTTCTTTAGAACATATTCAAATTTTTATAAGATAATTATCCCAAAATCACTTTCATCAAAGAGGGGAATTATCCGAACAAAATTTTGAGAATGAACATTTACAAGAAGCAACACCACAGAATGAAGGGAAACATATTTCCATTAATTAAAAAAACAATATGCTTCACAGTTCGCACTTCCTTGTTCTCTCATAAATGATCAATAAGCTTAAAACTCGCTATAAGTTTCAACCATCTAGCTTGGACTGTTTATCTGCGTGAAAAGAGAATATGGATCTAGTTCTGTCGTTAAATCCTGAATTCGCCACTGTTTGTATAATTTCTATCTCGAAAGTGAGCAAGGACTTCCAGCCGAAGGGAATGCAATGGATCTTTTGAGGAATTGTTTTTGCTTGTCATCAGCAAAACAAAGCACTGAATCAATGCAAATCTCAAGAGCAGAGGGGGGTTGAACAGGAACGAAGTCCTGCAGCTTTGCATACTCTGAAATCAAGTGATACATGTAATCATATATCCGATCAATGCTCAAACTTTCCATGAAGTCTTGTCCTGCTTTTCCAATGGCTTCGGCCTATTCAACAAAACATTTCACAGAAAAAAAGTATAAAGATATTGGTAAATAAAAGAGTCAAACGATAACCACAACTAATTTAATAGCCTGTTTGGCCAGCCTACAAGTTTGCTAGTTCTGCTTGACCCGCCCTTCATCATGGGCATCACATTCATTCCACCCTCCCCTCCTCCCCCAGGACTTAGCATCTTCACTGAGGTGTGCTCCACCATCATGCTGAGGGAGCTTCGGTTCAATACTATATTTGTCATGATTCAAGGTCATGACACGTATTGTTTGCTTTGGACCAAATATTGTCATGATCCAAGTTTATGGCACGTATTGACCCAAAGACGGCAGGCCCAGAGCTGAAAATACATATCTAGGCTCAAACGGACCACGGGCGTGGGTCGTGTACTTTTCAGAACATAAGGTCACTACCATTATCTCAGCATAGGAAAAAAGTAGCTACACTGACATAATCATGGGGCGAAAACATACCTCTGATGGGTTTGCATTACCCCAATCAACAGCAGCCTTTATTGAAGGGCATAATTCAAATGGAGGAATTGGCCAGTAATTTTTCTTTGGAATGAGACCACGACTAAAGAAATCCTGATACTGTGGGCTGATTATCAGGGGAAGAGAACCACATGCTAGAATATACTTCAAGCTCACTGACCATGCATATCCTTCTGCATAAATCTTGTATCTGCATTATTAACAATATAATAATTGAATAAAGGCATTAATGAACTATTGCAACATGGAATTTTCATAGAACAATATGACAAGCAAATTATAAAGATTGATCCTAGAAAGTCTCAACATCAAACAAGAAATCTTTGGTGCCTCAAATTAAAATACAAAGCATGTCAGGATCCAAAACTCGAATGACAACCGAAGAATGTTACAAGCTCACCTATGATTACATTGCTTTGATAGCTTGGACTTCTCAAATCCAACCTTTGCTTCTTCTGCCCAATCCTGTATCCATATCATAATGTACAATTTGTAGTTAAGAAAACAAAGGGATTCAAAAGAAAAAATGAAACAAAAACAGAAAACAAGTACTAGTAGTTATAATGAAACTATAAGAATAAAATGTCTTAGGCATGAACCTGCCGCATAATTTGTGCTCTCCACATTTGAGTGTCATTGCAATTGAGCAACTCTGTGCGAATCGGAGAAACAACATCTGGATTTCCTTTCCAGTATGCTACCGGGATCTTCATTATCCAACTTCGAGATTTTGAACCCTCTTTTATGCTTTTAAATTCTTCTTCCCATGGTCTTATGTTTATTTCCGACCTGAAAAATAATCCCCAACATATAAATTGAACCAGAGGGAATATAATTTATGGCCTGAGAAAGAAACATAATTTCCCACTGTTTCTAGATTAGTTCACTAATAATTCAGCATGTGTTAGAGGTTTAAGTTAATAACATAAAGGATGCACACTACAACACTAGCCAATACTTTATTTTGGTCACTTTCATATGAGTTTATTAATCCAATATAAAGGTTCTAAATTAGCTCGTGAATATGAAGGATAAATACCAATAACCTGAAGTCGTAACCGCTATATCAGCAGTAGTTCAACCAAAACAAATCATTTTATAATAATCCATTTCTAATAACGTTAGGAAAGCATTAACCTAAAATAAGCAAAGCCACACAATTCCTCTGAGCACCTTGTATTGTATATACTAAGTAACTTTAGTTATGGTTTTGGCGGACATAGTATGCATTCTGCAGTTTCGACATAATTCACCGCTTTTGGTATTCTTATGTGTGCGCATGAAAAATAAGTGTCGATAACATTAGAGATTATGTATTTCAAAATTTTCAGTTTCAATTCAAAATTCGTGTAACTAAATTATGAATCTGTCACTGCATTATAGAATTATATGAAAGTAGATGTGCAATGAAATGATATGATCCAAACATGTTAAACTCAATCATTTTCTACTTACAATGTTACAATATGTCAAAAAGTAAACAAATGTAGTTCGCATCAGAATAAAAGAAGCTTGAAATTCTTACCAGCCCCAGAAAGACCAATCTGGAAATGGTATATCAAAATGGTGCGGTGTGGTACAGTACCGAAACAAAGGCAAAGGCATTGAAGAATGTTCAGTTCGATTTATAATAGGTTTGTCCATGCAATCAAACATCAAATCAACATCTGGAACCTTTCCAGGATACCTCCTAAGTAACTGCAATATTCCCCAGATCGTGAACATAGCCCTACTCTGTACACAAGCATAGTAAAAATCTACAAATAATTTGCCACCAACTATAACAACTCTAAAAGCAGCAAACTTCTGTGCCTCCATTACATGGTTCATAGAAATCCTGGACTTGGTCCATGGTTCAAGGTCATAAAGTATGCTCCTGAAGAATTCTGGGCAAGTTTTGGATTCAGAGGTTTTCGATTTGGATGCGGAATTGCTATTTTGAGGAATGGTGACATGACCGGGGCAGCTAAGATAAGAGCATCCTATAATCTTGGAAGCCTTTGAAACAGTGGATTCTTCATCGAATGATTTTGCAGGAAATACATGCCACGGCGTTGGCTCTAAATTGTGACCCACGATGGTTTTTGTCTGAGAAATTAAGTTGTCAACCTAAGCATCAGAAAAGATAAAACAACGACAATAATAAGAATGTCTTAAAAAAGAAACTGGAGTGGACACCACAGTTAACATAAACAAAAGTATACAGAGATGCAGGATGAGGACCTCGAAGAAGAGGAGAAGAGCGAGGAAGAGGAAAGCAAAGAAGATAACGTAGCGAGGAAGGAAAGATGGCCGGCGACTATGTCTAGAAAGTATCCCCATTGAATCTATGCAGCTTGTCTCGGATTGAATTGCTCAATTATATTCATGTCCATGATACTTAACTTTGAGTTAATTGTGATTAATTGATCTTTAATTTCTTTGTGCTTCTTGATCTC
Organism: Nicotiana benthamiana; assembly: GCA_034376525.1. NCBI lineage: Eukaryota > Viridiplantae > Streptophyta > Magnoliopsida > Solanales > Solanaceae > Nicotiana > Nicotiana benthamiana. The sequence goes on along the minus strand of CM067333.1, from coordinate 27,151,313 downwards.
TGCTCTTTGCCTTTCTTTCTCACACCATAATTGTTGCATGGCTGAGGGATTGCCTCCCGTACACTACCAACGTGGAAAACCAACAGTATTTAAGACCCCATAAATATGAAGTGTACTACGTTATTATATAATATATATGATTTATATTTATATAACTATTAATAAAGGATTTCAAATTTTAGCATTTCTTTTTAAATTTAGTAGAGGTAGGATTGAGTGAGTTAATTAGATATAAAAAAAATCCTCATTAAATTAAATAACATATTTTCTTTCTCATCAATTTTATTTTTATTTCCTCTCTTTTTTCCTGCAGTTTTGCTTTCTAATTTAAACTCCAATTCTCTAAATTAACTATTCCTTTTTGTCATATTTAATTAATCCATAGATCATTAAGCAAGTTCTTTAGTATCTATCTATTTAATCAAGAAATTCCGAAGCAAGTCTAGCAAGGTTCACTCCATGAATACTGGCTCACCCGTTTTTCTTCACTTAATACTGTATCTTTATATGAGGAAGAGTTCAATATCATGACATGCTCTCGTCACTAGATCAAACCGAGTAGGGCTTCTTTTATATCTCATTATTATATAATTTTATGAAAGAAAGTTTAAGCATCTTTTAATATATTATGATTTTAGGTCATAGCAATGCCCCCACGAACATTATATTCAACTAACTTTATTCATATTCTATAACTGAATGACTCATTCGTTATTTTAATATTCTTTGTTATTGTAGTCTTCTCTTAATTTAGACTCTAACGTCACAAGTGGACATCTCGCTCAAGGGAAGACTAGTAACACCTTGGTTTAATCAATTTTGAGGCCCAAAAAATTTTATAGTAAGGTTTGCAATTTATTTTAATTTGAACAATACTAAAGTTTACAAAAAGAATTTAAAAGTATAAAAATTGTGTAAAAAGAAAAGAAAGACTTCTACTACTAACCAATAAAAATATTTAGAACCTTGAATTAAATTGCTTAAATCTTCATATTAGTAAATATAATTTTGTACAATAATATCAAAAATAATATATATTGTAAATATATGCCTAACATCTTAGTTATTTAAATTGCCCTCACTAATATAAATAATACAACTATGTGAAGCTAAAGGCTTTATGTCATTTAAGAATATTATATGTGATTCTAACTAAAAGAAAGTATAGCCTCTTATTAAAATTTACTTTAGGCCATTAATTTTATTGAGCCGTCCTTACTCGCACTTTCTCATTCCCTACTTGCTTGAACAATAATTGTCACGATAGTTTACATTCCATCTATATATTAGAAAGATTTTAATTTTCTTTACATTATCTCTAAGTATTAGAAATATTTTAATTTTCATGCTTTATATTATTATGTCAGCTAAAAATAATTCTAAATAGCAATTAATGAAAGTGAAATTATACTAACTGATAATATGAAAATATTATGCATAATATAAGTTGGTACTTGAGGAGGCTCATAGCTCATGATATTATCACGACATAAATTTTTCTCCATAAGATGTCGTGATAGCACCTAATCTCTAAGCTTAGGTAAGTCTGATAATTACGGAATAACAAAAATAATAACTGAAATAACGACTAAACATCAACAGATATTATATATAACTAAAAGTGCCGCTTGACATGTACAAGTAAAATCAACAACTCCGAGTAAAAATAACTTCCAATCCCATTAGTCAACAACTACAAGCTCCGAGAAATGTACTAATTATTTTTATACATCAGCATCTAAGAGAATAAAGAAAAGATAATATAGTAAGGATGGAGTGGGAATCCGAGGTCTGGACGCTGGCAGATATACCTTGAAGTCTCCAAGCAGCAGTACACAGTCTCCTAATATCGGGACTAGTATGATGTACATAGGTTTGCACAAAAGATGTGCAGAAGCGTAGAATTTGTACACCACAATATTAAGCAGTACGTGCCAAGCCTAACCCCGGTAGAGTAGTAACAAGGTCAGGCTAGGGCCCTACTAGAATATAAGAAATAAGGAAGATGGAGAAATAATAATAAAAATAGCAGGTTAATGAAACAAATAAGAATGTATGGAGAAGCAATAACACAGGGAAAAACATGAGACAATTACAACATGTAAGAAAAAGAACATCTTACAAGTTAAGGAACAACAACAACAACAAACAACACAGCAAAAATGGGAAACCAACATGGGCGCTCCCGAGGTACCGCCTCGTAGTCCCAAAGTAAATATGCAACAGGGGCACTCCCGAAGTACTGCCTCGTAGTCCCAAAAGTATATATCTCACAACGGCACGACAGAAACCTTGTGCTATAATCTCACTTCGCACGGAAGAAACCTCGTGCTAAATCATACTCCATACAGAAGAAACCTCGTGCTAATAACCCAGCAACTATCACAACAAGAATCACGAAAGTCAACACGTAATAAATACAACAATGACATTACAAGCAAGGAAATCCTACAGTTAAAGTTCAAACAAGGAATCAAGGAAAAACAGACAACTCAACTATGCTTGCCGTACAAGTTGCAACTAAGAAATGAAACACGTAGACATGTGAAATTAGGCTAAACATGAATACTACACGTGCTAGATTAAGAAATAAAAAAGAAATTACTCAGCAAAGACTGGATTTTCAACATTATCCTGTGTACGCACTCGTCACCTCGCGTAAACGGCGCTCACATATTCCAAAATTGTTACAACAGTACCAAATCCTAAGGGGATTTCTCCCACACAAGGTTAGGAAAGTCACTTACCTCAAACCAAGCTCAATCAGTCAATAAGAATGTCTTTCCCTCGACTTTCCAACTCTGAACAACCAAATTCTAGCCAAAAGCAATTCCATGCTATAAATATAACTATAAGAAACTAATTTAATTAATGAAATCAAGATTTAACAAGAAATAAGAAAATCTCCCAAAAAAGTAGACACGGATTCGTTCAACCACGAGTTCACCCATACCAAAATTACTCAACTCCGATACCAAAATCTCGATTAAAACCTCAAAATTTGATCTAAGAACTTTCCTCAAATTTTTTCAATTTTCTACACCAAATCACTAATTTAATAAAGCTAAGAAAGAATCACTTACCTCAAACTCCCACGTGTAAATCTCTCCAAGAATCGCCTCCCATAAAGCTCCCAAATTAATTTTTGGGTTATGATCTCAAACCCTTATTTTTGAACATTTAAATATTCTCAGGCGTTTCCTACTTTGCAAATGCAGAACTTGCCTCGTGTTTGAGAAGCACAAAAAGTCATAGACCAAAAATTACGCGAATGCGAGGTTCCTCTCGCGAATGCGATGCACATAAGGCCTGACCTTCGCGAAATGCTATCATTCTTACGTGAACGCGAAGAACAACATTACATGCCTCTCCAGTACCCCTTCGCGAACGTGGAACCTCTTTCACGAAGGCCAAAGGCAATATCCAGTAGCGCAACCTCCTATACGCGAACGTGGAAGCACCTTCACGAACGCGTAGAAGGAAACCAAACACCAGCAAGTCTAAAGCTTCAGCCGCCATCCAAGTCAAAATTCCAATCGGTTAACCATTAGAAATTCACCCGAGGCCCTAGGTACCTCAACCAAACCTACCAACAAGTCCTAAAACATCATATGAACGTATTCAAGCCTTCAAATCATATCAAATAATGCTAAAACCATGAATCGCACCCCAATTCAAGCTTATAGAACTTTATAACTTTAACTTCTACATTCGGCGCAAAAACCTATCAAATAATGTTTGATTGACCTCAAATTTTGAACATAATTGAAATTACAGACCTAATCCAACTTTCAAAATTGGAATCCATCCACTCCCGATCAAACTTTCCAAAGATATCAAATTTTCCAACTTTTGCTAGTTGATGCCAAAATGACCTACTAACCTCTAATTCAATATCCAAACATGCTCGTTAGACCAAAATAACTCTACGGAGAACCATCAAAATTATATTTCGGAGTCGTCTTCATACAATTCAAACTACGGTCAAATTCCTAGAACTTAAACTCCCAATTTAGGGACTATGTGTCCATTTTCACTCCAAAACCAAAATTCAAACCTACCGGAAAGTCAAGTAAGCATAAAATAAAATAGAGGTCATAATAAATAGGAGAGCGGGGCTTATACTCTCAAATTAATCTATCAGATCATTACATATATTCTATTCACACCTGCGTCCCGAAGATGTATCATAACTCGAAGCAACAATACTGGTGGCGAAAGTGGAAGGAGGACATTATTAGACATGTTTAATGGTTCTTGAATTGTTAGCTAATCAATTATTATTATTATTAGAAACAAGGTGGTTTGACTTAGAGGTTAGTGATCCTAAAGACTTTGAAAATAAGTGCTAGTAATTATATTGATACTAAGAAATTAAGAAAGTGTGGAGAGTATCGCCATTGAATCTATGTAGCTTGTCTCAGATTGAATTGCTCAACTATATTCATATCAATGATATTTAATTTTGAGTTAACTGTATTTAATTAATCTTTAATTTGTTTGCGCTTCTTGATCACTGTTCTTTACCTTTCTTTATCACACGATAATTGTTGCATGGATGGGGAACGGCCTCGCATACACTACCACCGTGGAAAACCAACAGCTTGCACCGAGGGCCCCCAAGTATTTAAGGCTCTACAAATATAAAATGTATTTGTTATGAAATAATATAAGGACAAGAACAATAATACAAGAACAAGAACAATAGAGAAAAAAGTAGAGAGACAGAGGAGTATTCTTATTAATACTTTTGGGATGATTTACAATGGGGTAAGACCCCTCTATTTATAGGAAGATAAAAGACTTAGCCTTGAAGTAAGACTCTTCTTATAAGATAGACATTCACCTTAAATAGAGTTCTATTTATAACACTCCCCCTTGAATGTCTATTCAATAATGTGCCTCGTTAAAACCTTAACTAAAACAAAACCCAATGGGAAAAATTCTAGAAAAAGAAAAGAGTACATATGTTTAGAAATACGCCTATTTGTTGCCTCGTTAAAAACCTTGCAAGGAAAACCCAGTGGGACAAAACCTTGTAAGGGAAAAAGAGTGCAACGCGCATTAACTCCCCCTAAAAGAATATCAATTCACATCCTTGAACCTTCACATTCCAATCTTGTGCACTAGCTTCAAGACATCGTTAGTAGATATTTGATAAATAAATCAACCATATTGACTTGAATGAATATTCCATACCTTGAAATTATCATTCTTGATAGATATGAACATCTTCATGTAATGTCGTGGAATGACTCTTCAATATCTCCATAGAGGTATTCTTGATGCCATCATGCTTATAGTTATAGCAAGATACATATGTACACAAGTTGCACTTAGGATATGGTACTTCAGGACCAAGAATTGTATACGCTTTAAGCAACTTAAATCTTTCAAGTTAAGTCATATAAGCCATATAATAAACTTTATATGCACATCAAGTTTTCATGTCATGCTAAACAAATATCGAAAACTGATTACACATACCTTTGACCTTATACTTTCAAGTATTTGAACTACATGTCCAAAACTACATGTCTTTCATATGGAATCAATTCTTCTTGAATTGTATCTTTTCCATTTAGTCAATATTTTGTTTGTATTTGACAAACATAAGATCCTCATCGATATTTAGCGCTATCATAGATGTCGTCGACGATCATTTTATATCGGTTCCAGTAAATTTTCATAAAGACATAACATGGAGATCTCTTCATTCATACATTCAGGTACCTGAATCTCTCATGAGATTTTATGAAGTGTTATGTCGTGTGATCTTTTGGATCACTTGCCTCCTTATTATGATCACTTTGATCATTTGCTCATCTTCTTTATTAAGAAGTTATTTTGAAACCGATTTGTCTATACGTTTTAAGCGTATCCAAGACTTTGTCCTTCTAGGACTTAATATGAGCATTTGCAGTGAGAATATAGTTACTTTCTTTGGGTGTAGCATGCTTTGCAATATGTTGCAATTGAATTATCCTTTTATGAACTTCATGTTCATATTATGATATTCGAGGATCTATATATACAAATGATAATTCATCTCATGTAACCTTTTCTCAAGTGTTCATCATGTCTCCCCCTCATGTTAGGAAAACCAACATGTTTCCTCACCTCTGGGAAATCATCTTTGTGCATTATCATGTCAATATACACAGCACATTAATAATAATAAGATGAAATTATTTGGTTCCTGACCCTGAACCACTTATGAGGGGAGAATATAATATACTTTCGTATACAACGTATATCAAACTGATATATATAACTTTGTTCTCATAAGCAATAGTTTAGCTATTAAGTGGAGGCACTCAATAAATCATTTTGCTAAACCAACTATGATGTAAACCAACTTATCAAGATGAACTATCTTGAATAGACAATCTGGAAATTATGCTCGAAGTTAGATTACTGAGCAATTTACCTCGCAAGCACCGGCCATGCTGCAGGTTAATAAAAATCGCGCATGTAACCATATCATAGATACATCATATGTGGTATACATGGCAGGTGAATGGGCCCATATTCACCTTTGATATTTCCAGAATTTATGGGATTCAACCCGAACTCTTTAGTTGGTCAATTTATTAATGAGAACAAGTAGTACAAACTGGAGAATGAAGCGGGTAGCTTTTCATACACAAATTATCCCGCTACAAGTTGTAGTAATAGAAGATATCAAATCTTTCCTTTATTTATAGTCTAAATATAATCAACCACTTTCACATATACTTTGGAAACTGAATAAGTTTCTTTGAGACTTACTATAACACAATACCTTATTGGTAATCAATTGTGTTTCTCCAACATAGTAGTAATTGGCTTTTCTAGAGCTCTCAATTAATTTTATACTACCACAAATTCATCAACATCCATGTGGTGAATATCTCTTTTAAAGAGAAAGTTATACCATTATGGTCATGTCAAAAATTATATGCAAGATATGTTTCTTGCATTATTATTGTCCTTTGGTAATCACATTGACAAATTATTTTGTCGTACAATAGGTACGTGACCAATGACCATTCATGCCATAATAATGACATCATCTCAAACCTTCTTCTAGGGGTGAGTGTGGTATCATCTCAAACCTCCTTCTAGGGGTGAGTGTGGTATATTCAATACCAATTTCATGTTCATATTCTTCCAATAATGAATATGTATTCGTGAATCAGATGTTGTCACATTCACTGCGGGGATATGTGATTTTGTTATCCTTTTGAAATCTGTAAATGCGTCTGGCATTTGATTTGCTATTATTTGCAAATGGATAATCTTTTGCACCTCTTTTTCACGAATAGAGGTATTTGGATTAAGATGAGATAATGATGAATTTTTCCACAAAATTTCACCAACTTCTCCCCCTAATTTTGGGAAAAGTTGCTTTTCCGATATCGTGTGTGTGGTACATGAATGTGATGCATAAATGAATGAACATATAGAAGTGGAAACTATATTGTGCAGTAGTTACAAAGGTGCACGCATGTATGTTACGGACATATACACAGGTAATACAGTGAATAGATGACAGCGTATCATAAAACTCGAGTAGTGTATGTAATATGTAAAGAATGTGTAAAAGTTATGTGATGAATAATTTAGCACATTATCATGGACGATCACATAATTACAAATTTGGAACTAAGCAATTGACATGAATATGTGAATAGTATAGAAGTGCACATTTATAAGCCAATGCAGACATGTGACAGTACACTGTGTTAATAATATCTCTGTATAGAGTACAATGTTTCAAGTTGAAATGTCATGTAAGTACGTTAGTTGTTAAGTACATTACGAGTGTGTTTGCAAAAGTTGCTTAAATACGTTATGTAGATTAATTTTCTACAAATCAGTGTGGTAAACAAATTTAATCCGTTGCTTCTTAATTTAAACAATATTTTCAAAATCTGTTGAGGTTATTCGAATAACTGGATTGATAGTCGACTAACTTTAGGGAAGCAGTCATTAGGTTATTCGAATAACTAAACCTGATATTCGACTATCTTGCCTTGCGGAAAAATCCAGTTTTAATGCGAAATATTGGTTAGTCGAATAACTAATTAGTTATTCGACAAACTTAGTAAACAGTCATCAGGTTATTCGAATATCTAAATCAGGTTATTCGAATAACTAAATCAGGTTATTCGAATATCTAAATCAGGTTATTCGAATATCTAAATCAGTATTCGAATATCTTAGCTTGCGGAAATTCCAGTTTTAATACAAAATATTAGATAGTCGATTTTATTAGTTAATCGACTAACTTTGCTGGAAAATAAAAATACCATCGAAATTTAAGCATATTGAAACATTCTAAAGAATTATATCATAAACTAACTAATACGAGTTGATACTAATGACTATTAGTTTATTCACTAACTAATACAAATAAATAAAGTAAAATCAAACAGTTCCATCTTCCTTCATCACAGATCCATCACCGATTAGGTGGTCTATTTTCCCCTCGGGTTGCTCAAAGAAGTCTGCCACATCCAAGTGGGTGATGTCAAAATTGTCGTCAGAGACAAAATTTGTTTCAGGGCCTTTATTCTTTAGAGATACTTGATAAAGGTCAACCAAATGGTTTGGTACATGGCAAGCTTTTGACCAGTGCCCTTTTCCACCGCAACATAACATATAGTTTCTGAATTATTTGCCTTTGGATTCTCATCGTATCATGCTTGTGGCAGAGTGACCAACTTCAGGTTGTCATATCTCTCCTTTAAGCCATTCCACAAGATAGGTGGATCTTTGACTGTGATATATTCAATTTTCAAACCTTCATCAAGGTGATGGCGCAAGAAAATCAAGGCCTTAGCACAGTTTCAAACCTTCATCAAGGTGATGGCGCAAGAAAATCAAGGCCTTAGCACAATCTCATGTCAAATATTACTTTCATAAAGTGAAAGATTATTTTGAGAATCTTTATTATTCTCATTATCACAATAATGACGATTATAATTTCGTCTATTGCCACGTCCACATTCATTGATACCTTCATGGTAATAATTTTGTCTTCTTTCAGACTTATCACATACTGCTACCACATTCTCTAAAGGGATTGGAGCAAATTCAATAGGACGGATTTTCAATTCTTTGCCCACAATCATACATGAATTTGATCATGGCAAGGCATAGAAATTTTACCACTTCATGTGAGTGTAATTTCTTCGAACTCCATTAGAGTTATAATCAAACTTTGTTATCTTTGTTTGTATATAAAATCAAATCGTAGAATTTCAAGAATTTGAAAGGGAAAAGTAAATTACCTACCTTTAAGGTATACCAATAAATGTTGTGATATCAAATATACCTCTTGTGTAAATTCCTTTCTTTCTCTCACGTTTTTCTCTTTCTGTTTCTGTTTCTTTCTTCTTTGTTTTTCTTTCTTTCGTTTCCACTTTTTTTTAGTTTCTTTTCCTTCTTTCTTCTTTGTTTTTCTTTCTTTTTCCTTTTTGTCTGTATAGAAATTCTGGAAGAAGGAAGAAATCAAATTCAATTGGTTAGAGACTCGTGCTGATAACGTGTTATGAAATAATATAAGAACAAGAATAATAATACAAGAACAAGAACAATAGAGAGAAAAGTAGAGAGAGAGGAGTATTCTTATTAATACTTTTGGGATGATTTACAATGGGGTAAGACCCCTGTATTTATAGGAAGATAAAAGACTTAGCCTTGAAGTAAGACTCTTCTTATAAGATAGACATTCACCTTAAATAGAGTTCTATTTATAACAGTATTATATATATGTAGGAGAGTTTTGGGTGAAAATAAATTCAATTATCCTTAAGGTTTTCTTAAAAAGTCAAATTTTACTTTGGTCAACTTTCTTGGGAAACGGATCCAGATTCGTGATTTAATGGTCCTGTAAGGTCAGTGGAAAAATATGGGACCTGAGCGTATGCTCGGAATCGAATTTCGAGGTCCCTAGCCCGAGTGCGAAATTTTTGTGTAAAATTATTAAGTTGAAGTTTTAAAGAATTAAAGAATCTAAGAATTTATTAAAAACCTGGGTATTTGGTTCGGATTCCGGTTTTGAAACTTGGTACAAGTCCGAAATATATGTTAAGACCCACCCGTAAAATTTGGTATCAATCCGAGTATGTAAGGGCGTTTTAACCCGTTGAAGGGAAATTAAGAACTTGGAGTTCATTGAGTTGATTCAATCGGTTTTGGGTTTCAATTCCTTGAATTAGCATTGTTTTAAGTGTTTCGAGGGTTCGAGTAGGTTCACCTCATGATTTCAAACTTGTCAGTATATTCGGGCGGGGCCCGGGAGCCCCGAGCGTCAAATAGTCGAGGTTCAAGTGAAGTTGAAACTTAGAGAAAAAACAAACCTGTTGCTTCTGTCATAACCGCTTCTACCGCAGAAGCGGTCTCAGGAGCGCATAAGCGAAAAGAAGGGAGGCAGAGGAAACCGCAGAAGCGGCCCTGCTTTTGCGACCGGCTGACCGTAGAAGCGATTTAGCCCAAAGCCTTCCCCAAACTGCAAAAGCAGCTTTCTAGCCGCAGAAGCGGACTCCGCAGGTAAACATGGCCGCTGAAGCGAAAATCACTGGGCAGAATGGGGGTTCATTAAATACAAACCCATACTCATTCACTCTTATTTTTACTCTATTTGGGCGATTTTGAAGGTTCCAAAGGGAGAGTTTCTTTATAATATCACAAGGTAAGTAATCCCCACTTATTCATAGCTTAAATACATGAATATTAGATAGATTTAACACTCATAATCAAATAAAATCAAGGGTTATAACGAGACCAAGGATTTTAATAAAATTATGATTTAACCACCTAATTAGCTACGTAATAAACTAAAATTCACATATTAGTAATCCTTAGGTGATAGAGAATAACTTTCTTTGAAAAATCTCGGAATCCAGGCGCGTGGGCCCGGGGTCGAAAATTAGGGAACTTGCGGGAAACGTTGGAAAATCACTTAAATAGTTAGAATTCAACCTTGTAAGCCCTTATTGACTAGTTCCTACATTGTTTGATTAGTTTGTGCGCTTCCAGCTTCGCTTTGAGGTCTCGGGCTTGATATTGATATTTGAAAGTACGTTTGGAGCGAGGTGAGTCTCCTTTCTAACCTCGTGAGAGGGAATTGTCCCTCTAGGATTAACAAATAATATATTGCTATTAAATGCGGGGGCTACACACGTACTAGGTGACAAGAGTCCATGCGTAGCTACTATGATATTAAATGTTTGGGGTAGTTTAGGACCTACATCTTGCCTAAATTGAGATTTCCATTGGTTGAATTATCTATATGATCTTGTATGACATGTTAGAGACTAGAGGAGACGGAAAATGAACATATGGTTATTATTTGAACTTGAAAGAATTTTTCCTTGGATATGAATGATGCCCTTGTGTGCATTCTTGATGTTGTCTTAGTATATGTTCATCGAACCAAAGTACGAAGTTAGAATATACGTCTCCAAGATCTTTGAGCCCATGACTCCGGAGCCAACCCCGATTCTGAATAAGCTCGAGTAAACGTTACCGGACCCAATAACGGAAGGCCGAAATATTTCCAACCTGTCGGATATCACGACGAGAATCTCGTCACGTATCAATGAGAAACCGATTAATTAAAAAGTCATGAGATTTCTTAATTTTTATAGAATTGTAACTAAAGCAGGACTTCTCTACTATATAAAGGGGAGTCTGATTCTTTGTAATACACATTATAACACACATCCAAAAGTTTTCTAATATTATTTTCTTTCTGCAAGTTACCATTCTTTATATTTGACATCATTTGTCTTGGATTCAATGACACCCCCAAGCGATAACCTATTTTATCCTTCAGAACCAGCTTTATCAATGAGTAAAGAAAAGAAGAATTCACTATTGGATCCTTCGACCGTGTGGACATCAAAATCTTCACTTTCATGAGCAGGAGTTGGAGTTTAGGAATCAAGCATAGGTGTTGTCCATTCCATAGATGAGAGACCCGCTGACCCACTAGTGGTTTTTGTTGGTAAAAGAAAACATGTTCAAGAACTTAGAGCGGGGATATTTAGGTGTTTATCCTTAGAGAAAAGGTGACTTCCCTACTCCCTTGCTTTTACAGAAGAACGACAACTGCCTTCGTGATTCCCACCCGGGAATCACTTCACTTCACGTGCCTGTAGAGTCGGGAATTTATTCCTATAATAAGGAAGGGCGGTCTTTTCAAAAGGTGTGAATTCAAATAAAAAATATCTCATGGATAAGCTTCACGACCGGGTAGTCCTCGTAATAGAAGAGAAATTTGGCGATAAGCTTGTGCTTGTTTGGAGGGATCATCATAAATAATTAAAGTATGTTGTTCACGAAACATAAAATATTCAGACAGAGTTGTTCCTGTATAAGGAGCAAGGTATTGTAATGTCGCAGGGGCTTTCTCAAGGCTATAATTGTTCAACTCACACAGTTTGAAGTCACTTTATTGTTGTTTGTTTTATTTATAATCCAATCTATTGCTTTGTGTCAAATTAATGCATGTAGCCTCAAAATCATTTATAAATTCTATTATTATCCAATTTTGAGCGTAAACAAATACCAAAAGAAGTACTAATTTACAACAGCACCCGTCCACAAACAACATCCATCAAAATACTGAGTCAACACATACAACTCTTATTTATGACATAATGATCATAGCACTTATACACTAAATCTGATACTAGTAACTAGTAGGGAAAACAAAGAGTAATCGAGATTACTGAGTTCGGATTCATCAAACAAATTGATTCAGGATTCAACGCCTCTCCGCTTTGCCGTTGTATTTCTTAGATTCCAATGAATCCAATGCTCGTCGCTGATGTACGATATTGCAGAAATTTACAGAGAGATCAGAGTAAAGGCAGGAAATTTTGGAGATATTATGATTAATATCTCGAATAAGAGCTACGTTCTTCGCTAGGTTATCTGGAAGCATCGATTGATGATTTTCGTTCACCTGTTGAATAAGAATTCGATTCCGATCTAGAACAGATTGAACCTCTCGGAAACACTTGGTAAGTGTTTTCCAAGCCTCCGTGTCATACTCTTCCTCTTTTACGTCGTTAAATTCGTCGACATTTAATCGGTGCTTACTGACGTCGGAAAGCTTCGTTAGGGTTTGGGAGGTAGCGTCCATGACCGCTGAGGACGATTCAGATGTGTCGTCAATCGTAATCTGTGCCTTCTACTCCCCCCGAGTTCTTTTAGGAGCGAAATATCGTATTCTGGACTCTAGTACTGCAGAGTCTCATCTTATGTGAATATTCCGGTTGAAAAAATTTTGGACACACAAACGTGATTCAATCAAATTTCAATAGTATAAACGGAGAAGGGTAAAAATTGTCCCTAAATTATTGAAAGGGGTCTAATATTTATTTAGTGGGCTAAAACTATTTCTCTATCCACCATTTTAGTTCACTTATGCGCTTTGACCTAATTCAATGCTAAATTTAAAAAATAATTATTTAAATTTCACGTGGAAACTTCTTATTGTCGAAATTAAAATATTTAACTTATTGGAAAGACCTACCCATATCTATTTATTTTCCGACTAACCCATCACAAACACTAACCTGGCCAAAATAAAAAGTTCAAAGAAAAAAAGACACCCCACTTCCATCTAACCCATAGATTTGCATGTGTTAAATTCTTGATTAATCTCATGTATATCATTATCATCGAGTAAAGGTTATGAACAAATTAAACAAGAAAAGCCCAGCATGAATGAGCAAATGATTTTCTTGGCAATAATCTGGGACGAAAAACTAGGGGTAATCCAGCGGTTTGTAATATCTTTCAAACGATCACTTTGAGATCTTTCCGTTATGTGAAAATGATTTAATTAAACTCATTTTGAATATAATGCAGTTTGTGTCTATCATCAGAATTGAACTTTGTATGCCATAACAAGTGAAAGAAAATCACGTAGTAAATTTACGTCTATATGTTCGCTGCAACTTCCATGGAGCTTTTTTCCATGGATTTTGATAGAAGCGGGGTCTCTCTTTTTTTTAGTTGAACTTTTTGTTCGGTTCGGATTAGTGTTCGGAGCCGGTTACTACGAAAAAATAGTAGATATGGGTGGGTCTTTCTAATGGGTTAGATGTTTTAATTTTAGCCAATAAAAAGTTGTCACGTGAAATTTAAATAATCATTATTTTTAATTTAGCATTGATCTAATGATCAAAGCGCATAAGTGCACCTAAAAGGTGGATGAAGAAGTATTTTTAACTCAATAGATAAATAAAGGGTATTTTAAATATTTTTCAATAATTTAGGGACATTTTAACCCTTTTTCGTAGTATAAAATTAAAAATCGTGCATCTGCACATCTTTCTTTATTTTTTGTTTAATTTCTATGCAAGCTAGAAGATAATTATAGCTAACAATTCATGATACTGAGTACATAAAAATAATAAAGAGCTGTCAATATGGGTCAGACCGGATTAGCCCAACCCAGCTTACGTAGGCTTTAGTAATTGACGGGTTAGATTGGGCTAGCCTACCATTTTAATGGGTCTTGTTATGGTCAGCCCAGCCCACCCCAGCCCTATCTGGCAGGGTCCCCGGGCTGACCATTTATTTTTTAAAATATTATTTTTGATTTGTTCTTTATGTTCTAACCTAAAAAAAGATAATTATTTAAAAGTTCAAAAATATCTAACTGCCAACATCTCATAAAACTATAATAATTTTTTATATTGTTCCAATATATCACAATAAATCCGAAAAATGTAAAAGACAAGACTATATTTCATTCACTAAAAGTCAAAACTCAAAACAAACTATTTAAGAGAACATCCATGACACTTATGGGATATCCAATACATCAATATATTTGAATTCGCTTGTGACAAAGTTGTCTTAACATCTTCATTTTCATATACATCTACAATTGATATTCAATATTAATTAGTTAAATATTAAGAATAATTAAATTTAAAAAACTTATAAGCAATATTTAAATTTACAAAAAAAATATTACTATTAGTTTGAGTTTGGGAAAAGTGCTGCAGCCACTTTCGAATAGTAACAAGTGTTTGGACATTTTCATGATGAATGCAACTTCTATACTTTGTAAGGACACGCCCACTAATGCCAAATATTGGTTCCAATGCTACATGGGTAATAGGAATACTAATATATCACGTGCTATCACTGAAAGATCGGGATATTTTTTAGAGTGGTCCTTCCAATACGTAACAACATCAATCTCTTGAAACTTCTCAAGATCAAGCTTTGGTTCTTCTCAGTAAAGATTCATTTCTAACTTTCCATCGCTAGAGGCAATATACTTTTTACATTTTATAAATTATAAATAAATATTTTTATTAAGCCCATGGGCTGGCCTAGTCCAGCATCAGTCAAGCCTCACGGCCCACAAGCTTACTTGGGTTGAGCTTAAAATTTTCATTTTTAAATGAGCTCCAAAAATTCTACCCTAATCATGTTAAATTACGGGATGGATTGGGCTGGTCTGATGGGCTAAGCCCATATTGATGGCTCTAATTAGGGGTGTACATAGGCCGGGTTGGTTTGGATTTTACAATTACTAAACCAAACCAATTGTGCCGGGTTATTAAATCTAAAGACCAAACCAAACTAATAAAACTCGGGTTTTTCAATGTCGGTTTTTCTCGGGTTTTCTCAGATTTTCGGGTTTCGGATTTATTTTGTGGTAAAATCTTCGTAGAACAAAACATATAACGTATACTCAAAATATTTCTTTAATGTAAGATACAACTACATAAAGTATTTTCCAAGAAAATAATACAAAATATGAGATGTGTCATGACATTATCCTTAAATATTCAACAATAAAGACAATAAAATTATATAATATAAATATTGCTAATTAAAACGCCATAATAAAAATAAACATAATCTAAAAGCACTAAGTCATGCTAAAATAAGTAGACTAATATGGGAGTATTAATTACATGACTAAAAGCTAAAGCAAAATAAAAATAGGTTATGCATTTTTTATCTAAATTATTGCAAAACAAATATAGAAATTCAATACATTCCTGTTGGTAATATTGAATTGAAAGACTTTTGTTAGCATTTATATTGATTGTTAGTATTATGTAATTTACTAATATTAATGGCTATAAAACTTATTGGAGCATTCAAAAGTTCTAAATGCAACCTTGAAATAATACCTTTTTAGATAAAATTATGAAATTTTTTAAGAAATACTTATAAATTACATTATAGATAAGTATATTTATACATTAAATACATCTAAAATTTCTGTATATTTTATGTCGGGTTGGTTTGGTTTCGGTTTGACTTTTTTTAGTTAGAACCAAACCAAACCAGTTATGGTCGGATTTTTTTCCAACATCAAACCAAGTCAAACCAAACCATAATCAGGTTTTTTTTCTCGGTTTGACTCGGATTATTTGTTGGTGCGGTTTGTCGGTTTCCTTTGTACACCCCTAGCTCTAATAACAAGATAGATAAATTGCAATCATAGTTAAAAAGATGGGAAAACTACCCTCTATAGCCCCTCAAAATTTTAATAGCCCACGTTTTGGCCCACTTGCAAAAGATGGCCCTTCAACCCAAACATATTGCATCTAGTAGCCCGAAATATCTGTTTTGTATATTTTTTGTATAGTGATTGTCTATTTGGATATTTTTGTATAGTAACAGTCTATTTTGTATAGCGACAATCTACTTTGTATAGTGAGAGCTAATTGTACATAAATTGTATAGTAGCAGTCTATTTAGTATATTTTTATATAGTGATAGACTATTTTGTACATATTTTGTATAATGACAGTTTATTTAGTATATTTTTTGTATAATAACATTCTATTTTTGTTATATTTTGTATAGTGATAATCTATTTGTACATAAATTGTATATTGACAGTTTTTTTGTATATTTTTTATATAGGGATAGTCTATTTAATATATATATATATATATATATATATATATATATATATATATATATATATATATATATATATATATATATATATATATATATATATATATATATATATATATATATATATATATATATATATATATACATATACACATACACACACAAAAATATATATATATACAAATTAGACTGTCACTATACAATATATATATATATATATATATATATATATATATATATATATATATATATATATTGTATATATATATACATATACACATACACACACAAAAAAAAAATATACAAATTAGACTGTCACTATATATATATACATACATATATATATATATATATATATATATATATATATATATATATATATATATATATATATATATATATATATATATATATATATATATATATATATATATATATATATATATATATATATATATATATATATATATATATATAATGTAGTGATTGAACACAATTAGTAAACACAATTATGTAATTAAAATAATCGTCAAACAACACGTTACCTCATTAAAATTGAAATTACAAGCAAGACAAATAAGCATAAATAAAGCAAAGTAACTGCATTACTTACATTAATCCTAAAGCCACATAAACTAAAAACCTTACCTAAAACAATAAAGTACATGTCTGTCACACGTGGCACCTATATAAAAGCCACACCAGTTATGTTTTTTTAAAGGACAAAAACTTTAAAGGACAAAAACTAGTGAGTGCTTCGTTGATATCTATATCCATGCTTATCACTTTTCTTTTGAACTTTCTTGAGAATAACACCAAACAATACACATACAAAACAACAAAAAACTTAAAGAGAGAAAAACAATTCAACCTCTCTCTCTTTTTCGGTCTTTAAGCTTATTAGCTACCTCTATTCATATTCAAGAACATCAATGGGGAAGGTTTTATTTTGCTCTTTACCCGATTTCTTTTCTTTTCTTTTCTTTTTTTGTGGTTTTTTATTTGGAATTTTTGTTTTTTGCGGAGGTTATAGAAAGAGAAGAATAAACCAGAAGAAGTGACACAATTTATATAGTGACAATGGTGAGCAATCTTTAAATTGAAACAAGAAATTAAGCCCTCTGTGGTTGGTGCTAAGAGGTCAGTTCTGGATTAGGTATTTGTTAGCACATTGCAATTGGAGATTGAGCATTGTTTGATCTTGATTTAGCAGTGATTATGGAGTTCCTGAGTTGTGCCAACGCTCCTTGCTTTATGTATGTATAATACAGCGACATTAAAGATCTTAAATTCCTGCTTCTTATCTTAGATTTTATTTTTTTTATTTTGGAACTTGAGTTGGAATTGGAGAAGAGAAGTTTTTGGATGAAGGACGGGGTTATGCTTCCGTGATAGTTGGGTCGGTGGCTAACCTTTTAATTAGTTTAGGGCTATAAAATGCATACTGCAATTTTATGGCCAGCGGCTGATATTAATTTCTAGTGGCTGGCCATAAATGAAGTTTGCTCAAAAGATGGTGTACTTTTATTTACATTGTCGGCTTATATAAGGTAATTCTATATAAATGAATAAATAAATAAAAGAATCAATTTTTAGTGCCTAGTGTAATGTAAGCTTAATAAATCGCGTAAATACGAGTAATAGATTCTAAATACCTTTTATTTTTTTTACACTAAACAAGATAGAAAGGCAACAAGTTCTGTTGGTATGTGTTGGTATGCGTAGTTCATTGCAAGCTGTTATAACTTGAGATAAATAGACAAATAACGAGGCACGACCATGGAAGTAATGAAAAAGAAAAAGTTTATGTAGTTGGACCATCAGTTCTATCCGTTCGAGTTTTGCTTCTCTAGAGAAGATGAGAGGCTAAAAATGAAAGTGTTCGCAACACATACCGAAAAGGTACTAATTAAGCCGACCACAGGCAATTAAATTGAATCGATTGTGTAAAAATTCTTTGCACATTCTAAATATTTTCATCATTTATTTTGCGCTTTTCCTTGAGAATTATAGCTTCTTCATTTAGATTTCTGCCTTTTGCCTAGCTTCAAATTTCATCTACTCTTGTAAAAAAGTTAAAAAACAATCTGCCCTGAATTTGGTAAGCTAATTCTGCTATTACAAAAACGCAAAACCAACGCCCAGTGGAGAGAACATCATGCTTGACCTCTCTTTATTCAGAATATTCAAAGAGTGTGGAAGAACCCCACACTCTTCATTCAAGGTTTACTATCAACTGAATTAATCGGTTCTTCACAAACAGGATTAAGTAGTAATCTCTGCTGACCGTTGCGAATCGGCTCCAATGCTCCGGGAGAACTATGCAAGTCCCACTTACATTCTTTGATAGATTGTGCTGCTACCATTTTCGCTTCATTGAGAGCTGCTTGGAATTCTTCATAATCTGATGGCTTCAGCTTCTTTGGTCCATCTTCCTGTTTCTCATGCGACCCAGACCACTGCAACCTCCTTTTTAGCACTTCATCTTTCACTCTCTGGGGAGAAAATTAATACTACATGAGCAAAAAATAAGCATAGCAAAGAGCAGGTAATATTGTTGTAGGCACATCAGCCGACTCAAAGGGTGGGGGTGGCCCCGGTGGATGAGAAGATGCGAGAAGCGAGGCTGAGGTGGTTCGGGCATGTGCAGAGGAGAAGTCTTGATGCCCCCAGTGAGGAGTTGTGAGCGGCTGACGATGGTCGGCGTACGGCGAGACAGAGGGAGACCTAAGAGGTATTGGGGAGAGGTGATTAGGCATGACATGGCTAGAATGCAGGTTTCCGAGGACATGACCCTTAATAGGAAAGTCTGGAGGTCTAGTATCAGGGTTGTAGGATAAGGGCTCCTAGAGTTTTTCGTACTCCTCACCCGGACCGGGGTTGGGTGAGGCTTGGCAGGGCTATCCATAGATGATTTGTGTATTGGATTGTGTCTCCCTTATGGTAGTTATTTGTGGTAGTTACTGTCTCATATTATTGTACGCTATTCTATTTATGTTTCTTATGTTTAGATAATCATTTACGCTATTTCTGCTGGAGTTACTAATGCTCTTTTGTTTTTGTTTTTATTTTTTCTTTCCTTCACTGAGCAGAGGGTCGATTGGAAACAACCTCTCTGTCCTTTCGGGTAGGGGTAAGGCCCGTCTACATATTACCCTCCCCAGACCCCACTTTGTGGGACTACACAGGGTAGTTGTTGTTGTTGTTGTTGTATGTTCTAGTTCTCTTCGACATATACAATTCATGACTAATAGCTCTACTTTCGATATAGTCCAAAGGCATATATGTCTCTATCACCCTAAGAGAGGAAAAGGATATAGGACGAGGAAGCAGGCCAAGAAGAGAAGGTTCAATAACAAAGCCATCCTGGTGCCTGTCACTCATTCTTGCTCTAGAAAGAGCTGTCATATCAGTACTTGTCTAAGAAGTGATTGTTGAAATGGACTTTAAATAACCTGATGCTTCTATTGCTGTTTCCAATCGACCCCCGGCTATTTCATCTGCGGTAAATCCAATAACATTAAAGCAGTGATTGTTGGTTACTAGGTTCCATAGCCAAATTCCTACTACAATAGCTCGATACAGGAAAAAAGTATCTACGTCTGATGGGGACAAGTAAAATACCTCCACATTTCCATATTATAAATGGAAACTAGATAAACTAACAAGATACGTAATCACTACTATACTGCAGCATACAAATTTAGTTCTCTGATAGATTGCTATTCACATAACGGATGGTCACGATCCCTCTTCTATTATTTGTGATTGTAGACTGCAAGAAATTTTCACTTCAGAAATTCATTTCCAAATCGACTTACTAGCTTTCTGCAGTTTCTATCAACTAAGGAACTATAAGGGGAGTACATCAAGATGTATAAGGAATTGGGATATATAGAATGACTAAACACACTGAGATTCTGCTAATACCCACCTCAAATACTGCACTCTCTTCCCCACTCTATCTGCATCAACCTTAATGTTCCATCAACTCTTGTCCACATCAAAGATATATATCTTGGTAAAATCATGACCAAGGAGATAAGGTGATCCTTCACATGTAAGGTTTTATCTCACTATCTAACCAGAGATATTATACTGGCATGCATTAAGTATACTATCAAAGAATAGAAATATCTTAAACTTTTCTTAAAAAGCAACGGAAGGCGAAGGAAATAGATATCACCTAATAGTTGAAACTTTCTTTTCTTGTTTAAAGAAAGAGCACAAAACTAAATGTAATTCCACATATCTTGACAGCGTTAGGAAGAAAAGTATAGTATGGAAAAAGCATCAATAACAAATTGCAACATTCTATTGACACATACAAAAGAAAATTGATTTCATCCCGAAAGATAAGAAGTCTTATGGGCATTTTGGCTCTTCCTCATTTTTCTATTATTAAAGACAAAATCAGAGAATTGAAAGGTGTATCCAAATGGATGGTAGCCGATGTAGTTTTGCTGTCAATGTTACATATCGGTCATACAGCAGCAGACTTTTATACGTGTTTAAATGTCATTCAAATTAAAAGCATCACTTCAACTATTTTCAAACTTCAAATTGTATATTATGGCACCGGGAGAAAACTAGATTAACCACAATATGGCAGTCCAGTTATACACCATTCTAATTCTTCCTCACTCAGACTAGAACATAATTAGGCAACATCTTCAATGCAAACAACTATGAACTTAGAGCATGATATTCCATAACAAACTGTTGCAAATTTAGTGACAGCTAAAACTCTGAACTTTCATTTGTCTTTGCAGTTATGTCATATCTTGAGTATACTGTTATAGATGTGTGTGTTTTTTGTCAAATCCTTGGATTTCCTTTAACAAAGCTCAACTCTTCATAAGTGTTTTCTTCCTACTATTATTTTGGTTTTGATACCTATTACTAAACGCTCAAATTCAGATAGGAAAGAAAACTATGCATGCATTTTATATTCTAACTTGAATTAAACATAGTTCAACTAGTTTTATTGATCTACAGGAAGAAGGTGCCAATATCAGTTATCAACAAGCTCATAAAAGCATTCAAGCACTATAAAACCACTAGTTCAACAAATAAAAATGTCAAACAACAAATGACATGCATAATCAGCAGCAGTATCTAAACAACCTGTAGCAACCGGGAATCGAACTTGGGAAGCCCAATGTGCCCTACAGTCAGTGATCCGAAAAAGTTCCCCAACAATGCAGCATCCGGTACATTCAAACCATGAACAAGCCCTGCAACTAAACCTCCAAGAAAACTATCCCCAGCTCCTGTTGGATCAACTTGAAAAGCTGAAAAAGGCGCAAGGGGCAATTCTTCATCTTTAGTATATAATGCACACCCTTCCTTCCCATTAGTCACCACCACACAACACCATTTCCTTGCTTCCTCAACATCTACATATGTTGCCTCCTCCGCGGAGGCCTTCAAAAACCCAATTCTTTTCAATAAAGGCCCAAACCCGGTTTGATCCAAATGTACAAGATTCACTGTTCCATCAACCGGGTCAAATACCCGAATCAAAGCTTGGATATCTACAAACACAATTTTACATATATCAATCATTCGTTCTAGGGTTTCCGGTAGAATTTCCCCACCAACACCTACAGCCAAACCAAAATCGAAATTTGATTTTGGAAGATCCGAGGGAGTTACCGGGTCGCATGCACTGATCCGTTTTAGGATCCGATCTTGGCGTTCGGTTTCCGTTGAAAAATAGGCGTGAAAAACGGTGGTTTTGGAAGAAGCTGACGTAATCGGCCGGTGATTTACGGAGTACACGAAATCGGTGCCCACTTTAGAAATGTAGTCGGAGGAAATGGACAAGCCGTCGAGGACAGCGGAGATGAACGAAACTGCCCCGCCGAGTGACTCCGCTATTACTACGTCGTCTTTAATAAGAACGTCGTGGCAGTAATTCCCCGCAATTAGGCACCGGTGGGTGGTGGGTATTGAATCTTTTGCTTCCTTCACCATAATTAATTTAAATTAAAACCTCCAGAATCTGCTCGCCGCACTCGTTTAAGCTCTGATAAATTTGGAATCTTTATGTACTGGTAGGATTTTAACTAAATCTAATAGAGAAAGTTTTTGCATGATTTTTGCTCACCAGGGTAAAGTTTTACAGCAACATTTTTCTTTTTGTAACCGTGGCTGTTTCTGCGCGTCAATCAGGAACATGTGAAAAGGGCAAGGAGAGGAAGAGAAAAGCAATTTTCGAAGATGGGAACGATACGCGGAAAAGACAAATGTTGCTCAAACTACGTGCATAAGCAATTCTGTATGCTTTACATGTGTTTCTTTGCCAATTAGTACAAGGGCGAGGACGACAGAAAAAAGATGAGTTTTACATGCAAATTGCAAAATAGATTGTAAATTAAGCAAAGTCGTGAAATGGAATCTACGCTTTTAGGGGGGAAGGATGGACGTTAACGCATCGAAGTGCGGACCTTATTGATTCTGCGCCATCCTAAATTTCATCATTACTCGCTTCGTTAAGGAAATTATTTTTTAATATTAATTAATAATAAAATTGATAATAAATATAATAAACAATCTTACTTTAAAAAAGTAAATTAATTCTTTCCTGATATATACAAAAATCAAGTATCATGAACTATAAAAGACAGGCCAAAAGTCATTTAACATGGAGGGGGTAGTAAATTATCTTCGATTTGGGGACCACCGTCATATTTGACCAATATCATCCATTTCAACCCGTCTCCTCTGATCCTACTTTGCCTAATTACTCATGCACTTGTATACCAAATTTAAAGTCCATTTTTTTCTTTCTTTCTTTCTTTTTTAAAAAAAATCGGGGTAGAGGAAATGGGGAAAAGAATTGAAAGGTGAGGAATTAAACCCCCCCCCCCCCCCCCCCCCCGCAACAAGGTAAAAGTAGTAACTGAGCTACTATAATTCTCTTTATGTTATGAAATAATATAAGAATAAGAATAATAATACAAGAACAATAACAATAGAGAGAAAAGTAGAGAGAGGAGTATTCTTATTGATACTTTGGGATAGTTTACAATGGAATAGAACCCCTTTATTTATAGGGAGGTGGTGACTTAGCCACCAAGAAGTAAACCCTAGAATCTCCCTAAATATGAACATTCACCTAAAATAGAATATTTTATAACACTCCCCCTTGAATGTCTATTCAATAATGTGCCTCGTTAAAACCTTAACTAAAACAAAACCCAATGGGAAATAAATTAAAGAAAAGGAAAAAGAGTACACATTTTTGAATATGCGCCTATTGGTTGTCTCGTCAAAAACCTTGCAAGGAAAACCCATTGGGACAAAACCTTGTAAGGGAAAAAGAGTGAAACGCGCATTAACTCCCCCTGAAAAGAGCATTAATTCATATCCTTGAGTCTTCGCATTCCGATCTTGTGAACCAGCTTCTTGAAGGTTGACGTTGGTAGAGATTTTGTGAACAAATCAGCCATATTATCGCTTGAACGAATCTGTTGCACATTGATATCACCATTCTTTTGAAGATCATGTGTGAAAAATAACTTTGGTGAAATATGTTTTGTTCTATCTCCTTTTATGAATCCTCCCTTCAATTGAGCTATACATGCTGCATTGTCTTCATACAAAGTCGTGGGTAGTTTGTTACACTTCAAACCACATTTGTCTTGAATATGATGTATTATAGACCTCAACCACACACACCCCCGACTTGCTTCATGAATAGCGATTATATCGGCATGATTAGATGAAGTAGCCACAATTGATTGCTTAGTCGATCGCCAAGATATGGCGGTGCCTCCACAGGTAAACACATAACCCGTTTGAGATCGAGCCTTATGTGGGTCGGATAAATACCCAGCATCAGCATAACCAACAAGATCAGGACTGCAATTATTGCTATAAAATAAGCCCATACCGGTAGTCCCTTTTAGGTACCGCAATATATGTTTGATCTCATTCCAATGTCTCCTTGTGGGAGCCGAGCTATACCTTGCTAAGACATTAACTGAAAAGGTTATGTCAGGCCTTGTAGTATTTTCAAGATACATTAGTGCGCCAATTGCACTAAGATATGGTACTTCAGGACCAAGTAGCTCTTCATTCCTTTCTTGCGGTCGGAATGGATCTTTATTCACATCAAGTGATCGAACAACCATCGGAGTACTTAAAGGATATGCTCCATCCATGTAAAACCGTTTCAGTACCTTTTCTATATAGGTAGATTGATGAACAAAAATTCCGTTTGCCAAATATTCAATTTGCAAACCAAAACATAATTTTGTCTTTCCGAGATCTTTCATCTCGAATTCATTCTTTAGATAATCAATTGCCTTTTGGAGTTCTATGGGGGTTCCAAAAAGGTTTATGTCATCGACATATACGGCAAGTACAACAAATTCCGATGTTGTTTTCTTTATAAAAACACACGGGCAAATGGCATCATTTATATAGCCTTCTTTTAATAAATACTCACTAAAACGATTATACCACATTCGTCCTGATTGCTTTAGACCATACAAGGATCTTTGCAATTTGATTGAAAATATTTCCCGGGACTTTCAATTATGAGCGTTTGGCATTTTGAGTCCATCGGGAATTTTTATGTATATCTCATTATCCAGTGAGCCATAAAGATAGGCAGTAACCACATCATTAAATGCATGTCAAGCTTTTCAAGGACAGCAAAACTAATGAGATAACGAAAAGCTATGGCATCCATTACAGGCGAATATGTCTCTTCATAATCGACACTAGGCCTTTGAGAAAATCCTTGTGCAACAAGGCGTGCCTTATATTTTTGTACCTCGTTTTTCTCATTTCTCTTGCGTACAAAGGCCCATTTATAGCCAACAGGCTTAACACCATTAGGTGTTTCAACTATAGGGCCAAAAACTTCACGTTTTGCCAGTGAATTCAATTCTAATTGGATTGCTTCTTGCCATTTTGGCCAATCATGTCTTTTTCGACATTCTCCAACAGATTGAGGTTCAAGATCCTCACTTTCTTGCATAATGCTAGATGCGACATTAAAAGCAAGGACATAATCCACCACTATATCCACTCGATTAAAATTTGCCTCAATATCGATTGGATTTATTGATAGTTCCTTATTTTCTTGAGTCTCGGGCTCAATGGATTCTTCATGAATCTCAGAATTTATTAAATCATGAATTTTCTCATGAGATTCTTTCGTAGTGTCATTTTGATCGTTTGCTTTCCTCTTTCTAGGATTTCGATCTTTGGAACCTAATGGCCTGCCACGCTTCAGGCGTGCATTCGACTCATTGGATATGACACTAGATGATTGTCCAACAGGGACATCAATACGGATTGGAACATTCTCTGCGGGGATTTGGGATTTTGTTATCCTTTTCAAGTCCGTAAATGCGTCAGGCATTTGATTTGCTATTCTTTGCAAATGGATAATCTTTTGCACCTCTTTTTCACAAATAAAGGTATGTGGATCAAGATGAGATAATGATGCATTTTTCCACAAAATTTCCCGTTTGGTTTCACCAACTTCTCCCCCTAATTTTGGGAAAAGTGTCTCATCAAATTGACAGTCTGCAAATCGTGCAGTGAACAAATCCCCTGTCAATGTTTCGAGGTAGCGAATAATGGAGGGCGATTCAAACCCAACATATATTCCTAACCTTCTTTGCGGACCCATTTTGGTGCGGTATTGCGGTGCTATAGGCACATATACTGCGCATCCAAAGATTCTTAAATGGGATATATTGGGTTCATGACCCAAAACCAATTGCAACGGGGAATATTTGTGATAATTCGTCGGTCTGAGATGAATTAGCATTGCTGCATGCAAAATGGCGTGACCCCATACCGAAGTGGGCAGCCTCGTTTTCATGAGTAATGGTCTTACAATCAACTGCAGGCGTTTAATTAAAGATTCTGCAAGATCGTTTTGAGTGTGAACATGAGCTACAGAATGTTACACTTTTATCCCAATTGATAAGCAATAATCATTGAATGCTTGGGATGAAAACTCAGCAGCATTATCCAGTCTAATAGACTTGATTGGATTATCAGGAAATTGTGCTCGTAGTCGAATTATTGGTGCCATTAGTTTTGCAAACGCAAGGTTGCGTGATGACAACAGGCACACATGAGACCATCTGCAGGATGCATCTATTAAGACCATAAAATATCTAAAGGACCCACTAGGTGGGTGAATAGGTCCACAAATGTCCCCTTGTATACGTTCCAAAAACGTAGGTGACTCAGTCCCAACCTTTGTTGGTGATGGTCTAATAATTAACTTGCCTTGATAATAAGAAGTGCAAGAAAATTCATTATTTAAAAGAATCTTGAAATTCTTTAACGGATGCCAATATGAGCTTTCTATTATCCGTCTCATCATGATTGATCCAGGGTGTCCCAATCGATCATACCAAAGTACAAAAGTATTGGAATCAGTAACCTTTTGGTTTACTGTTGAATGTGCCTCAATTGCACTAATTTTTCTCCAATACAGGCCACAAGATAAAGACGGGAATTTCTCAATAACCCTCTTTTGTCCAGAGACATTCTTTGTAATGATGAGATATTCAAGATTATTCTCATCTATTGTCTCAATATGATAGCCATTCCGGCGTATATCTTTAAAACTCAACAAGTTTCTCTTAGACTTGGAGGAGAACATTGCATTCTCTATGATAAACATTGTTCCTCTAGGCAGAGTTATAGTTGCTCTTCCGTGTTAGAATATACGCTTAACGCTAGAGGGGGGGTGAATAGCGTTATAATAAAAAACAGCGTAAACTTGCGGAATTTAAAAATTGCAGGAATGAACTAAGTGCGATAAGTAAATAATAAGGAACGAACGCACCGATGTTATCCTGGTTCACCACAACCCGTGGCTAGTCCAGTCCCCGAGAGATTCTCTCGAGATTCCCACTAACTTCGTTAAGCTTACGAGTTCTTAACAAACCGTTACAAACTGAGAACTTGAGTCACACAAGCCTCAACAACCTTTGCTCGAAGATACAACACTTCAAGACTTCAACCAAAGGAATCACAACGTTCCTTCTTACAATACAAGGGATTAACACTTTCCTTCAAGTGTATAAAAACACTTTGCACTCAAAACAAGACTCTCCTTAAGAGTAGATATGAGTAAAATAAATACGCTCAAGAACGCAACAACTTTCGTCAAGAATTTGGATCTCAAAAACTTATGTAATGAATAGAAAATGACAAATAAGAGAGTATGCAAGCTTTAGCAATAATATGATCAGTTGTTTTGTTTAGAAAACTGATTTGAAGATGTATTTATAGTGTCAACAACATGCAAAACCGTTGCCTAATTGCCAATTAAGAATTGCTGATTCTCTGCTACGACAATCGATTGTCTAATTGGCACAATCGATTGTTTTCCAATCGTTCCAAAAATCATTCCCAGATTTTACGCAGCACAATCGATTATCTAAGACGTATAATCGATTACTGGCAACGTTCAAAAAATCATTTCCAGATTTTACTTAAAACAATCGATTATCAGAAATATACAATCGATTACTTGGCAACGTTCAAAAAATCTTTTTCAGATTTTACTTCAAACAATCGATTATCAAAATCCTATAATTGATTATCTGATGGAATTTGAAAATATTTTGGCAACGGTCATTTACATAATCGATTATGCTATATGGACAATCGATTATTTTTCAGTCTTGAAAAATCTAATAGACACTGCCTCAACACAATCGATTGTCATAAGGTTCACAATCGAAAATTTTGTAGCTTTGAAAAAATCTGATGGACACTGTCTCAACACAATCGATTGTCATAAGGTACAGAATCGATTGTCTTGCAGATTTCAAACATCTGATGGACACCGCCTCAACACAATCGATTGTCATAAGGTACACAATCGATTGTCTTGCAGCTGCCTTAACATAATCGATTATCATAAGTACATAATCGATTATGTTTGTCCAGATTTTAGAGGCATGTTTAAAAATCATTTTGCTAAAATAAATATGCATGATTTAAAATCATTTTGCTCTAAATTAAATATGCATGATTTGATAAAAATGTTTTTACGAGAGAAGCCAAGTCTTGAGTTAAATTGTCAGATCAAGATCACAATTAAAGAGCGACTCATGTATAACTTTGTTTAATCTTGATCTTTGTTTGTCTTGTGCTTGAACTTCGTTATGTGACATTTGCGCGCTTGTGCTTGGACCTCGTCATATGTCAATTGCGCATCGTTTGTTATTTATCAAAACCTACAAATATGAACACACGTTTAGTTTAGTGCCTTGAGAACGTGTTTCAACAATTTCCCCCTTTTTGATAATGGCAAACCTTAATCGGGATATAAATATTAGGTAATTCATAATGACGATCCAAGACAAGTATATATATATGCAATTAGTTCCCCCTCAACATATGAATTCCCCCTCAATTTGTGCCAATAAGTATTAAGTGCATAGCCCTTATTCTTCCCCCTTTTGACATTAGCAAAAAAAATGGTAAATAACTTGTTTATTGATTAATCAAAAATTTCAACTTCATAAAAGGGATAATAAAGCAAATAATGGCAACATAATCGATTATTGATACTTGATAATCGATTATATACTAAAGAGAAATCGATTATTCTAAAGAGGAATCGATTATTCTGCACCAGTTTTTGTAATTCCCCCTGCTTTTAGGGCGATACCTGCAAAAATACGTTAGACGCCTCCGACGCTCAAGTTAGTAATCATGTGAAAGGGAAAATGCAATGCATGACTTAGATCAATGTGGAGTCAAGAATCCCGAGTTCACTACGAATTCGGAAGAAGGACTCTTTCTCTAAAGGTTTTGTGAAGATGTCGGTCAATTGATCTTTGGTTTCAACAAATTCAATTTCGACATCACCTTTAAGAACGTGATCTCTTATAAAATGATGCCTAATTTCAATGTGTTTTGTTCTTGAATGAAGAACGGGGTTCTTCGTCAAGCATATGGCGCTAGTATTATCACATCTAAGAGGGATATGATCGATACTTAGGCCATAGTCCAAGAGTTGCTGTTTCATCCAAAGAATTTGAGCGCAACAACTCCCCGCGGCTACATATTCAGCCTCGGTTGTGGACAACGCAACACTTACTTGTTTCTTGCTAAACCAAAAAACTAGAGAGCTACTGAGCAAATGGCAAGTGCCACTAGTGCTCTTGCGGTCCAATTTGCATCCAGCGAAATCGGAATCGGAATAGCCAACAAGTTGGCATGAAGAACCTTTGGGGTACCATAGACCCACATTTACAGTACCAACAAGATACTTCAATATCCGTTTCACCGCAGTTAGGTGAGACTCCTTAGGACATGATTGATAACGAGCGCATAAGCACACGCTAAACATGATGTCGGGTCTACTAGCAGTAAGATAAAGGAGAGATCCAATCATACCTCGATACTTCTTGGTGTCGACTTCCTTACCTTTCTCATCTTTGTCTAGATGGTCGGATGTGCTCATGGGAGTGGCCATTGCTTTTTCGTTGCTCATTTCAAATCGTTTTAGCAATTCTTTGCAATATTTAGCTTGACAAATGAAGGTTCCTTCTTTCATTTGCTTTACTTGCAGCCCCAAAAAGAAGGTTAGCTCACCCATCATAGACATTTCAAATTCGCTTGTCATTAAATCAGAAAATTCCTTGCACAAAGCATTGTTAGTAGCACCAAAAATAATATCATCCACATAGATTTGAACTAATAAAATATCATTGTTTTTATGCTTAACAAATAGAGTGGTGTCAACTTTCACCTAATGAATTCATTTTCCAAAAGAAATTTGCTCAATCGTTCATACCAAGCTCGGGGAGCTTGTTTGAGGCCATAAAGCGCCTTTTTAAGTTTGAAAACATGATTGGGAGATTTAAAATCTTCAAAGCCCGGGGGTTGTTCTACATAAACTTCTTCTTGAATAACACCATTTAGAAAAGCACTTTTTACATCCATTTGATATAAATTGAAATTCATAGACGAGGCAAAAGCAAGCAATAAATGAATAGCTTCTAACCTTGCTACGGGTGCATATGTCTCTTCATAGTCAATTCCCTCTTCTTGATTATAGCCTTTTGCTACAAGCCTAGCTTTGTTTCTAGTGATTACGCCATTTTCATCTAGTTTGTTTCGAAAAACCCATTTCGTACCAATTATGGTATGATTTTCGGGTCTTGGCACCAAATCCCAAACGTCATTTCGTTTGAATTGGTTAAGCTCCTCTTGCATTGCCAAGGTCCAAAATTCATCCCCAATTGCTTCGGAGATGGTTGAAGGTTCAATTTGAGAAACGAAAGCAGTATGTCCTAAGGTGTTCCTAAGAGTATTTTGAGTACTTACCTGTTGTTCAATGTCGCCAATTACCTGTTCGAGAGGATGGTCTTTGATTGTCCTCCATGCGTTAGGCAGTTTCGTTTCTTTTTCCAGTTGTGGCGCTTCCTCCGATAATTGTTCCAAGATTTCATCTTGAATTTCCATAGGAGTTTCCTCTTGTAATTTGTCTTGAGGAATCATTGAGTTTAAACTACCTGCAAGTTCAAAACCAGAATCCTTTCTCGCCAAGCGAGCATTATTTTCAGAAAACATAATATGAGGGGATTCCTCCATAGTTTCGGTTCTATTATTGAATACTCTATATGCTTTGCTACGTGAAGAATAACCAATAAAAGTTCCTTCATCGGATTTGGCATCAAACTTTCCCAAATTATCTTTACCATTGTTATGAATAAAACATTACAACCGAATACTCTAAGATGGGAGATATTTGGTTTCCTTCCCTTGTAGAGTTCATAGGGAGTTTTCATAAGTATTGGCCTTATGACTACTCTGTTTAAAACATAGCATGCGGTACTCACGGCATCCGCCCAAAAATGTTTGGGAATCTTAGCCTCATCGAGCATGGTTCTAGCCATCTCTTCGAGACACCTATTTTTCCTTTCCACCACTCCATTTTGTTGTGGTGTGCGTGGAGCAGAGAAGGTGTGCTCGATACCGAGTTCGTCACAGAAATCCGCGAAGAGATTGTGATCGAACTCTCCCCCATGATCACTTCTTATTGAAGTGACGGTTGTGTCCTTTTCATTTTGAACACGTTTAAGAAAACATTTAAAATTATGAATAGCTTCACTTTTATGAGCAAGAAATAGTG
Source organism: Nicotiana benthamiana (assembly GCA_034376525.1). Lineage (NCBI taxonomy): Eukaryota > Viridiplantae > Streptophyta > Magnoliopsida > Solanales > Solanaceae > Nicotiana > Nicotiana benthamiana. The sequence goes on along the minus strand of CM067333.1, from coordinate 27,119,266 downwards.
TCCATGTAAATCTAGAATAATCATCAACAATAACAAAAGTATAACGATTTCTACCAAGACTTTCAATGCGAGATGGTCCAAAAAGGTCCATGTGAAGAAGTTGCAATGGTCTAGTAGTTGAAACAATATTTTTCGATTTAAAAGATGCTTTTGTTTGCTTCCCTTTTTGACAAGAATCGCAAATGGAGTCTTTTTCAAATTTCAAATTTGGAAGACCAATAACTAAATTTTGTGAAACCAATTTGCTTAAAAGATGCATGTTGATGTGAGCTACTCTACGATGCCATAACCACATATCATCTTCTTTGCTCATAAGACAATTCACATACTCAGATGAAGAATTTTCGAGATCAACCATATAGATGTTATCCATTCTAAAACCACGAAGGATAATTTTAAAATCGCTACGGCGAAAAACTAAGCATTCATCCGAATCACATAAAACAAGATTTCCCTTGTCACATAATTGACATATGCTCAAGAGATTATGTTTTAGACCTTTAACTAGCAATATATGCTTAATGGAAGAAGGTTCATCCTTACCGACCGATCCAATGCCGATAATTTTTTCCTTGTTGTTATCTCCAAAAATAACGCTTCCTCCTTCCTTGTGTTCTAGTTGAAGGAACTTGGATTCGTCTCCGGTCATGTGTTTGGAGCATCCACTATCAAGGTACCAAAGTACACTTGATCCCTTCAAACATACCTACAAGACAAATTAATGAGTCTTTGGTACCCAAGCTGTTTTGGGTCCTTGAGAGTTAGGTGTAACATGTTGTTGTGCTTGACATGCAGTTAAGTGTCTATGTCTAGTGAAGCAAGAAGGAGCAATATGTCCAATTCGATTGCAATAATGACAAATGACATTAGGATTATGCATTCGTCTAGGTTGATAGTAGTTAGACGGACGAAATTTGTTTACTCTATTTTCGACAATATGACTATTGCGCATTTCATGAAAATCATTTCTCCTACTATTTGTTCTAGGATATGCAGCATTTCTAGAATAGTTATTTCTAGGTTGAAAGCCATTTCTAGGTGTCCTAAAATGTTCAACGTTTCTTCTAGTGTTTGGTCTAGGATATGAATCATTTCTAGAATAGTTATTTCTAGGTTGAAGGCCATTTCTAGGTGTCCTAAAATGTTCAAAGTTTCTTCTAGTGTTTGGTCTAGCATGCATGTTGATTCTAGGATTGTTATCTGTAGGATGAACATTTGTTTTATTTGTCCTAGGTTGAGCCTTAGGTGGTTGGGGTTTGGCTTCAACTTTTTCATTAGGCTCGTTTTTAAAACCTATCCCATGTTTGGTCGATTTCAAATTAACAAGAACTTCATTCAAATTTTTATGAGAAGAATTGAACTTATCTAAGGTGCCCTTAAGTCTTTCTACCTCATCTTATAGATGCATGCAAGAAGTACAATTTTTACTAGAACTCTCGGGTTTGTCGGCGCTTCTTTTGCCGAAAAAATTGGTTTCTTCTTTCAACTTCTCATTTTCCAAAATCAGTTTTTCCAAATCCTTTTCTTTCAAAAAGAGTTGTTTTTCAAAATCTTTTTCTTTCAAAGAAGCATTTTCCTTAATGTTTTTAACAGTTTTGGAAGCTTTAATGAATTCACTATACAACTCATCAAAGGCATTTTGCATTTCCTCAAGAGAATAGAAGTTTTTGGAAGAAATTTGACATACCTCTTCTTGATTGTTTTCGTGAGCCATGAGACAAAGATTTGCGGTTCGTCTTCTTCTTCCTCACTCGACTCGTCTCCGGAGTCGCCTCCCCAAGATATGTATGCTCGTTGTTTCTTGAAGGGTTTCTTCTCCTTTTTGACATTTGGGCAATTTGATTTAATGTGCTCGATTTCTCCGCACCCATAGCACTTTACTTGATCTCCTTGTTGTTTGCCTTTTCGTTCATACTCTTTTCACATGAACTTTTGAAATCTCTTAATAACGAGTCCGAACTCATTATCTCCGTCCTCGTTATTTTGAAGTTGGCTTGTGCTTGCCTTGAGGGCGATTCCTTGTTTCCTTTGATCATTAACAAGAGGGTTAAGTATAGTAGATTCATAAGTTTTAAGATTACCTCTTAATCCGTCGATGGTGACATTTGAAATGCCAATAGACTCTTGAATCGCGTCGGCCTTGGAGCGCCATTCCGGAGTGAGACTTCGGAGAATTTTTCGGACAAGTTCCTTATCCGTGAAGGTCTTCTTAAGAGCATGTAAGTCATTAACGATTTTTGAAAATCGTTCGAACATGTCATCGACCCTTTCGCCTTCCTTCATGTGAAACAGTTCATATGCATGGGTTTGAAAATCAACTTTAGCCTCTCTTACCTGGTCCGTACCTTCGTACGTGATTTCCAGCTTATCCCACATTCGCTTTACCGTTGTGCAACATGATATTTTTCTGTAATCATCAGCGTTTACAGCACAATATAATAAGTTGATGGCTTTAGCATTGTTATGCACTTTTCGGATATCATCCGCATCGTATTCATCTTCGGATTTTGGAACCCATTCATTTTCAACCATTTTGGTTGGAATTTGTTCTCCCTTCATTATAACCTTCCACAGATGAAAACTATTCGATTGAATGAATATTCTCATTCTTTCCTATTCCTGCAAAAGAATCACGAGTAGAAGCCATGGATTGTTTCTCTCAAGCGGTTAAGTTTTTCAGAGAGTTGGGCTCTGATAACAATTGTTAGAATATACGCTTAACGCGAGGGGGGGTGAATAGCGTTATAATAAAAAACAGCGTAAACTTGCGGAATTTAAAAATTGCAGGAATGAACTAAGTGCGATAAGTAAATAATAAGGAACGAACGCACCGATGTTATCCTGGTTCACCACAACCCGTGGCTAGTCCAGTCCCCGAGAGACTCTCTCGAGATTTCCACTAACTTCGTTAAGCTTACGGGTGCTTAACAAACCGTTACAAACTGAGAACTTGAGTCACACAAGCCTCAACAACCTTTGCTTGAAGATACAACACTTCAAGACTTCAACCAAAGGAATCACAACGTTCCTTCTTACAATACAAGGGATTAACACTCCCTTCAAGTGTATAAAAACACTTTGCACTCAAAACAAGACTCTCCTTAAGAGTAGATATGAGTAAAATAAATACGCTCAAGAACGCAACAACTTTCGTCAAGAATTTGGCTCTCAAAAACTTATGTAATGAATAGAAAATGATAAATAAGAGAGTATGCAAGCTTTAGCAATAATATGATCAGTTGTTGTGTTTAGAAGACTGATTTGAAGATGTATTTATAGTGTCAACAACATGCATAACCGTTGCCTAATTGCCAATTAAGAATTGCTGATTTTGTGCTACGACAATCGATTGTCTAATTGGCACAATCGATTATTTTCCAATCGTTCCAAAAATCATTCCCAGATTTTACGCAGCACAATCGATTATCTAAGACGTATAATCGATTACCGGCAACGTTCAAAAAATCATTTCCAGATTTTACTTAAGAAAATTGATTATCAGAAATATACAATCGATTACTTGGCAACGTTCAAAAAATCTTTTTCAGATTTTACTTCAAACAATCGATTATCAAAATCCTATAATCGATTATCTGACGGAGTTTGAAAATATTTTGGCAACGGTCATTTACATAATCTATTATGCTATATGGACAATCGATTATTTTTCAGTCTTGAAAAATCTAATAGACACTGCCTCAACACAATCGATTGTCATAAGGTTCACAATCGATTATTTTGTAGCTTTGAAAAAATCTGATGGACACTGTCTCAACACAATCGATTGTCATAAGGTACACAATCGATTGTCTTGCAGATTTCAAACATCTGATGGACACTGCCTCAACACAATCGATTGTCATAAGGTAAAAAATCGATTATCTTGCAGCTGCCTTAACATAATCGATTATCATAAGTACATAATCGATTATCTTTGTCCAGATTTTAGAGGCATGTTTAAAAATCATTTTGCTAAAATAAATATGCATGATTTAAAATCATTTTGCTCTAAATTAAATATGCATGATTTGATAAAAATGTTTTTACGAGAGAAGCCAAGTCTTGAGTTAAATTGTCGGATCAAGATCACAATTAAAGAGCGACTCATGTATAACTTTGTTTAATCTTGATCTTTGTTTGTCTTGTGCTTGAACTTCGTTACGTGACATTTGCGCGCTTGTGCTTGGACCTCGTCATATGTTAATTGCACATCGTTTGTCATTTATCAAAACCTACAAATATGAACACACATTTAGTTTAGTGCCTTGAGAACGTGTTTCAACATTCCGGAGCCTTCAATCAATTTACTACTACCAGAGATTGTAGTAACATCTGCCTTACACATACTTAGTTGAGAGAAATATTTCTTTTCTTTGAGTATCGTATGTGTAGTACATGAATCAACTAAACAAATATTTTTACAGTTGGACGTTGATCCAAGCTTGCTTTGTGAGATATCCATATTTGCTTTCCCATGGTTTGACATACAAAAGAAATACACGAACATGAGAATAAACAAATTCAATCCATTTGTTTCACATTTAAACAATATTTTCAAAATCTGCTGAGGTTAGTCGATTACCTTAGTTGATAGTCGACTATCTTGGGAAGCAGTCATTAGGTTAGTCGACTAACTAAATCAGATAGTCGACTATCTTGCCTTGCGGAAAAGTCCAGTTTTAATGCGAAATATTAGTTAGTCGACTAACTAAGTTGATAGTCGACTAACTTAGTAAACAGTCATCAGGTTAGTCGACTAACTAAATCAGATAGTCGACTAACTTAGCTTGTGGAAAAGTCCAGTTTTAATGCGAAATATTAGATAATCGACTAACTGTTAGGTTAATCGATTAACTCTACTGGAAAATAAAAATATCTTTGAAATTTAAGCATATTGAAATATTCTAAAGAACTAATACTAACATTATATCATAAACTAACTAATACGAGCCGATACTAATGACTATTAGTTTATTCACTAACTAATACAAATAAGTAAAATAAAATCAAACAATTCCATCTTCCTTCATCACAGATCCATCACCGATTAAGTCTATTTTCCCCTCGGGTTGCTCAAAGAAGTCTGCCACATCCAGGTGGGTGATGTCAAAATTGTCGTCAGAGACAAAATTTGTTTCAGGGCCTTTATTCTTTAGAGATGCTTGATAAAGATCAACCAAATGTCTTGGTACACGGCAAGCTTTTGACCAGTGCCCTTTTCCACCGCAACGATAACATATAGTTTCTGAACTATTTGCCTTTGGATCCTCATAATCCCATTTCTGCTTTTGGTGGTTATATCTCTTTGGGGGGTGACGGACATCAGGGAAATTTCTTCCTTGTCTACGTCCACGGCCATGACCCCGATTACGACCACGACCATGATTAAAGCCATAGCCTTTTCCATGCTTGGCATAATGAGAATACACCTTATCTGCTTCAGGCAATGGTGTAGACCCAGTGGGTCGATTTTCGTGATTTCTCATGAGCAGGTCATTGTTTCGCTCAGCCACAAGGAGAAGAGAAATCAGTTCAGAGTACTTTTTGAAACCTTTCTCTCTGTACTGTTGTTGCAGTACCATATTGGAGGCATGAAATGTTGTAAACGTTTTTTCAAGCATATCATAATCAGAGATATTATCTCCACAGAGTTTCAATTTAGAAGTAATTCTGAACATTGCAGAATTATATTCAGAAACAGACTTAAAGTCTTGGAGCCTCAGATGAGCCCAATCATATCGTGCTTGTGGCAGAGTGACCAACTTCAGGTTGTCATATCTCTCCTTTAAGCCTTTCCACAAGATGAGTGGATCTTTGACTGTGAGATATTCAATTTTCAAACCTTCATCAAGATGATGGCGCAAGAAAATCAAGGCCTTAGCACAGTCTTGGGTGGATGCTTTATCTCTGTCTTTAATGGCGTCTCCAAGACCCATAGCATCTAAGTGGATTTCAGCATCCAACACCCATGTCATATAGTTCTTGCCCGAAATTTCAAGGGCAACGAACTTTCTTTTCATAATATCAGACATAATTAAAAACAAATTCAGAAAAAGGGAAATACCTTAATTTTCTCAAGAGGATTCTTAAGACGGTAGAGTCTCGTGCTGATAACGTGTTATGAAATAATATAAGAACAAGAACAATAATACAAGAACAAGAACAATAGAGAGAAAAGTAGAGAGAGGAGTATTCTTATTGATACTTTGGGATGGTTTACAATGGAATAGAACCCTTTTATTTATAGGGAAGTGGTGACTTAGCCACCAAAAAGTAAACCCTAGAATCTCTCTAAATATGGACATTCACCTAAAATAGAATATTTTATAACACCTTAAATATTTTGACAGCTGTGGAAGCAGTCGATTTATTGACTTTTTTATTGTTATACTATTTTTACATTTTTATTTGATGAACTTTTAACTTTTGATCATGCTTATGCGATGACAGCATAATTGTTGTGGTTAAAGTACGTGTTACTCACTGCTTTGAGTTCCTAAACCCAACCGCTGGTCACGAAAAAAGGAAATGGTTTTGTTTGTAAATACGGTACTTCGTAAAATCAGTTACAATAAAGAAACTGTTAAGAATAGAATTCTATTTAGAGTGAATGTCTATCTTGTAGAGAGTTTTACTTTGAAACTAAGTTATTTTTCCTCCTATAAATAGAGGGGTCTTACCCCATTGTAACCCACCCCAAAATTCAATAAGAATTCCCTCTCTCTCTACTTTACTCTACAATACTCTTCTTCTTTTATTATTTTATAACACGTTATCAGCGCGAAGCTCTACTATCTCAAGAATTTCTTTGAGAAAATTAAGTTCAATGGTCATGGCTATTGTACAAAGTTTGGCTCGAGTTTCTCTTGGTTAATATATTGCAGATAGTCTGTCGTTGGCATCGTGGTTCTGATCCGGTAAGTTGTGTGTGCTTCAATTTGTTCTGATATTTAGATCTGAATTCAGTGTATATGTTTGAATTTTTTTGTCTGGTTTTCCCCCTATTTTTACTCGCTTCTTATGTGATAAATGCTGTGAGTACATAATTGGAATTGCTGGATTTCATGAATTGATATTAACTGATGCGATACATTTGAAACATGTGTTAACTTTTTCTTTCTGAAAAATGAGCAGAATTGAAGTTTTAAGATACTTTGCTTTTGCCGGTTTGTCTCTTTTCATTAATTTCACATAGCAACTTTGTCGAAAGTAATATTGGTGAATTTTGATCATTGTTCTTGCCTTTCAACTGAAACGTATCTAAACTCGTGCACTTCCATAAGATTTTGTCTACCTTTCAATAGTGCCTGTATATTTGTACAGTCTTTCTTTTCCATCAATTTAAAAAACTCCCATTTGATTGATATTTTTGTCCAAATGGAAAATTCTAATTTCATATGACTGGTTAAATTGAAATGAGATTAGAGGTTACTAGTAAAAATTAATGGGTCATGGGAATTTGACTTGGAATGTGAATTGCCGAAATAATGGTGATGGTATCACATTTAGCAATCTTTCTATATTCTAATTTATTTTTTTTATGTTTGTGTTAAAAAGCTTGAGTAGTTTTATGTTTCTGTTGATCTTTAGTTTATATTAGCGTAAATTGGAGATGAATCAAAGAAGGTAGAAATTTTAATTCTGTGATTCGATTAGTTCGTGTGGGTTAAACACGTTCGGACTCAAATTGGTCGTGTGGGCCATATTAGCCAAACATTGTAATCGATTAACCTTATGTCCGTTGCCTGTTCATCGACTAGTTTTTTTTTAAACGTTGAAACATGTTAGTCGATTATCTATTTGGTTAATCAACTAACCTCAGCAGATTTTGAAAATATTGTTTAATTATTAAGCAACGGAACAAGAGTATTAAAAGGAGAATAACTATGATAAAAGATTTTTTTTTTTTCATAATGACCGCACTGAAACTATTATGTTGAATCATAGACTTAAATTTTGTTTATTCTCATATTTTTCGTATATTTCTTTTGTATGTCAAACCATGGGAAGAAAATATGGATATCTCACAAAGCAAACTTGGATACATAGAAGAAATATATTCTCTTCTCTATTTCTCTCTACTTTGTTGTCTATCTTTTTGTTTATTACTTTGAGCTAAGTTTTATAACACGTCCAATTGTAAAAATATTTATTTAATTGATTCATGTACCACACATACGATATTCAAAGAGAAGAAATATTTCTCTCATTTAACTATGTGTAAGGCAGATGTTACTACAATTTCTGGTAGTAGCAAATCGATTGAAGGCTCCGGAAGAGCAATTATAGCTCTGCCTAAAGGAACAATATTTATCTTAGAGAATGCAATGTTCTCTTCCAAGTCCAAGAGGAACTTGTTGAGTTTTAAAGATATCCGTCAAAATGGATATCATATTGAGACAATAGATGAGAATAATCTTGAATACCTCATCATTACAAAGAATGTCTCTGGCCAAAAGAGGGTTATTGAGAAGTTCCCATCTTTATCTTGTGGCCTGTATTGGACAAAAATTAGTGCAATTGAGGCATATTCCACAGTAAACCAAAAGGTTACTGATTCCAATACTTTTGTACTTTGGCATGATCGATTGGGACATCCTGGATCAATTATGATGAGACGGATTATAGAAAACTCATATGGGCATCCATTAAAGAATTTAAAGATTCTTTTAAATAATGAATTTTTTTGCACTTCTTGTTATCAAGGCAAGTTAATTATTAGACCATCACCAACAAAGGTTGGAACTGAGTCACCTACGTTTTTGGAACGTATACAAGGGGATATTTGTGGACCTATTCACCCACCTAGTGGGTCCTTTAGATATTTTATGGTCTTAATAGACGCATCCTCTAGATGGTCTCATGTGTGCCTATTGTCATCACGCAACCTTGCGTTTGCAAAATTAATGGCACAAATAATTCGATTACGAGCAAAATTTCCTGATAATCCAATTAAGTCTATTAGATTAGATAATGCTGCTGAGTTTCATCCCAAACATTTAATGATTATTGCTTATCAATTGGGATAAAAGTGGAACATCCTGTAGCTCATGTTCACACTCAAAATGGTCTTGCAGAATTTTTAATTAAACTGCTGCAGTTGATTGCAAGACCATTACTCATGAAAACGAGGCTGCCCACTTCGGTTTGGGGTCACGCCATTTTGCATGCAGCAATGCTGGTTCGTCTCAGACCGACGAATTATCACAAATATTCCCCCGTTGCAATTAGTTTGGGTCATGAACCTAATATATCCCATTTAAGAATTTTTGGATGTGCAGTATATGTGCCTGTAGCACCGCCATACCGCACCAAAATGGGTCCGCAAAGAAGGTTAGGAATATATGTTGGGTTTGAATCGCCCTCCATTATTCGCTACCTCGAAACGTTGACAGGAGATTTGTTCACTGCACGATTTGCAGACTGTCGATTCGATGAGACACTTTTCCCAAAGTTAGGGGGAGAAGTTGGTGAAACTAAACGGGAAATTTTGTGGAAAAATCCATCATTATCTCATCTTGATCCACATACCTCTATTTGTGAAAAAGAGGTGCAAAAGATTATTCATTTGCAAAGAATAGCAAATCAAATGCCAGACGCATTTACGGATTTGAAAAGGATAACAAAATTACATATCCCCGCAGAAAATATGATAGCACTATGAAACAAGTCTGAAAGAAGACAAAATTATTACCGTGAAGGTATCAATGGATATGGACGTGGCAATAGACGAAATTATAATCGTCATCATTGTGATAATGAGAATAATAAGGATTCTCAAAATATTCCTTCACTCTGTGAAAGTAATATATGTCATCGATTTGAAATGAGATTTTATATAGCACATATAGATGATTATGATCCATTCATGGTGTGAATGTGACAACATATGATTTATGAATACAAATTCATTATTGGAAGAATATGAACATGCTATTGGTATTGAATATACCACACTCACCTCTAGAAGGAGGGTTGAGATGATATAAGAAAATAATGTCATTATTATGGCATGAATGGTCATTGGTCACGTACCTATTGTACGCCAAAATATTTTGGCAATATGATTATTAAAATAATGCAAGAAACATATATTGCATATAATTTTGACATGACCATAATGGTAAAACTTCAAGAGCCAATTATATTATTTTGGAGAAACATAATTGATTACCAATAAGGTATTGTATTGTAGTAAGTCTCAAAGAAACTTATTCAGTTTCCAAAGTATATGCGAAGCGATTGATTATATTGAGACTATAAATAAAAGAAAGATTTGATATCTTCTATTACTACAACTTGTAGCATGATAATATGCATGTGAAAAGCTACCAGCTTTATTCTCCAATTTGTACTATACAAACAAAAGAATGCCACAATAAAGTGGATGTTTATTGATATAAAAACCCATATCATAATAAACTTAGAGTTTATCGATAATTGCACATGTCATGATGTAAACCTGAATTTTATCAATATTGATAATTTATTCAATTGGCATTTGGGTTAGCCATATCAATTTAAGTATGATGTGCAACAATAATAAGAGAATTCACATGGGTAAATATTAAAGAACTAGAAAGTTCTTTACGAATTCTCTTATATTACTTGTTCTCATTAATTAATTGACCAACTAAAGTTGGGGTTGAATCCCATAAATTCTGGAAATATCAAAGGCGAATATGGGCCCATTCGCCTGCCATGTATACCACATATGATGCATCTATGATATGGTTACATGTGCGATTATTATTAACCTGCAACCTGGCCAGTGCTTGCGAGGTAACTTGCTCAGTAATCTAATTTCGAGCATAATTTCCAGATTTTCTATTCAAGATAGTTCATCTTGATAAGGTGGTTTACATCATAGTTGGTTTAGCAAAATAATTTATTGAGTGCCTCCACTTAATAGCTAAATTATTGCTTATGAGAACAAAGTTATCTATATCAATTTGATATACGTTATACACGAGAGTATATTATATTCTCCCCTCACAAGTGGTTCAGGGTCAGGAACCAAATAATTTCATCTTATTATTATTGATGTGCAGTGTATATTAACATGATAATGCACAAAGATGATTTCCCAGAGTTGAGGAAACAAGTTAGTTTTTCTAACATGAGGGGGAGACATGATAAACACTTGAGAAAAAGTTACATGGAACGAATTATCATTTGTGTATATAGATCCTCGAATATCATAATATGAACTTGAAGTTCATAAAAAGATAATTCAATTGCAACATACTGCAAAGCATGCCATACGTATTTGCTGACCCAAAGAAAGTAACTATATTCTCACTGCAAATGCTCATATTAAGTCCTAGAAGGACAAAGTCTTTGATACGCTTAAAGCGTATAGACAAATCGGTTTCAAAAGAACTTCTTAATAAAGAAGATGAGAAAATGATCAAAGTTATCATAATAAGGAGGCAAGTGATCTAGAAAATCACATGACATAACACTTCATAAAATCTCATGAGAGATTTAGGTACCTCAATATATGAATGAAGAGATCGCTATGTTATGTCTTTATGGAAAACTTTTGGAACCGATATAAAATATTTGTCGTCGACATCTATCATAGCGCTAAGTTTAGATGAGGATCTTAAGTCTATCGAATATAGACACAAAAATATTGGCTGGTAGAGACACAATTCAAGTAGAAATGATTCCATATGATAGACATGTAGATCAAATACTTGAAAGTATAAAGTCAATGGTATATGCAATCAGTTTTCAATATCTTATTTTTCTAGCATGACATGAAAAACTTGATATGCATCTAAAGTCTATTATATGGCATATATGACTTAACTTATATGTCAATCCATGAGGGATTTAAGTTGCTTGAAGCATATGCAATTCTTGATCTTGAAGTACTGTTTCCTTAGTGCAATTTGTGCACGAATATATCTTGCTATAACTATAAGCATGATAATGTGATAGCAAGAGTTTTTCACCTCTATGAGAAGATATAGAACTGACGATTCCAACAAGATCATACGAAGACGATACATCTATTAGGGATGATGATTTCAAAGTGAAACAAATTCATTCAAGTTAATATGGCTGATTTATTTATCAAATCTCTACCAAAGATCTCTTGAAGATGGTGCACAAGATTGGAATGCGAAGGCTCAAGGATGTGAATTGATGCTCTTTTCAGGGGGAGTTAATGCGCGTTGCACTCTTTTTCCCTTACAAGGTTTTGTCCCACTGGGTTTTCCTTGCAAGGTTTTTAACGAGGCAACCAATAGGCGCATTACTAAATATGTGTACTCTTTTTCCTTTTCTAGAATTTTTTTCCCATTGGGTTTTGTTTTAGTTAAGGTTTTAATGAGGCACATTACTTATTGAGTAGACATTCAAGGGGGAGTGTTAAGAATAGAATTCTATTTAAAGTGAATGTCTATCTTGTAGAGAGTTTTACTTTGAGGCTAAGTTATTTTTCCTCCTATAAATAGAGGGGTCTTACCCCATTGTAACCCGCCCCAAAATTCAATAAGAATTCCCTCTCTCTCTACTTTACTCTACAATACTCTTCTTCTTTTATTATTTTATAACAGAAACACTATTATTCATTAATGTCACAAAGTCATATATTGAGACACATTTTCACCTTAATTTATTAATTTACGAAGAAAATTAACATAACTTGACCTAAACACTAGACACATGTAAGTATTCGTCTCTTCTTTCATTTATTTTTAAATTCATCATTCTTCATGTTAATACATCTTCTAAAAATTACACATTAAGAATTTAGTACTTCAGTCCATGCACCAAATGCATACTATATGATAGTACTGTTATGTTATTTTGAGTTTGATACGATATCCTTATATTCTTTTTACACATTGTCTACTACTCCACTATTATTCTACAGAAGTCGAATATTTGTAAAGAATAATGCATTTAAACTTTATTCTTTCAGTCCGTTTGAAGGGTTGACTAAGTCGAATAAGATGGGTGGAAAAGGGACTATAATTTTTCATGACATTTAAAGTTAGGAAAATGCATTTGGCGTTACTTAAGCTAGGGGAGAATTAGACCCACGGATTACTTTAAGTTCATTAGTAATTAATCGATTCAAGAAGAATTTCGCACTGGAGTTGGGGGTCTTGGTAGAAGAATCACCAATGGCATTACATGTGCTGCGACTAAAGACAGTACTGTACAGGTCTTGCTGATACTAAAAGAAAGAGACAATATTGTAGTCTAGATATGTTCACATGCAGTTATTTTCATTCAACACAGAAGTGACCAATAAATGTTACCAAGTAAACAAGATGGTTACCAAGAACTGATGCTTCAAAATACAATTAGGAATTCCAGTGGACAGCCTAGCACCTTGCTTCTTGCCATGACAATGCATATTAGGAAGCTCCATAGTTATAATGAACCTTTGAAGATAATAAATATCAAGTTGAGCGGATTCCCCCCATGAAGGTCCTTGGATCAGGACAATTGCCGGAGAATTGTGCCTGTGAGAAGTCAAAACCTGGATTCTGCAGAGAAGAAACCCTTTGTTACCAATATAAACTAGTCAAATATTTTTAAATCCTTTCTGTGCCCAATTTATAAACAGAATATAGAAGATGCATAGCAGCTCAAAGACAGATACGTGTAGGTACCCTATTCCAGAGTTCAAGCAATATGTCTGGAAGTATCACAACCATCCACTTTGACGAAATACAAATGCATTTAGTCACTGAGGAAGTTAAGATGGATATACCCATTGTGATCCAATCAATAATACTACAGAAATTGACCCCAAGAAAAGCATTAATAGATACACTGCTCAAGAGGCTTGAAGTAATATATGTACATCGATATTAACATTAATTCTTTTCATACAATCGCACAACAACAACAACAACAACAACAACAACAACAACAACCCAGTATAATCCCACTTAGTGGGGTCTGGGGAGGGTAGTGTATACGCAGACCTTACCCCTACCCTGGGGTAGAGAGGCTGTTTCCAAATAGACCCTCGGCATCCTTCCCTCCAAGAACTTCCCACCTTACTCTTGGGGAGACTCGAACTCACAACCTCTCGGTTGCATACAATCGCACACGCACAAGAAAACACGTCTTAAATTATTAAAGGAAACAAAACCACACTGTTAGAGAGAATGATAAGAAGTAAACCCTAAGCAATTTCCCATATTTAATCATGCGTCTGACTCATCAATTATCATACATATAATCCAAACAACCGAAAAATGACAATGATGTCGCGATAAACATTCATTTTCCCGAAAAGACAAAAAGTAGCTCCACCTAAAACTGCGCAAGGGTGCAAACAACAAAATGGTTAAACAAAAAGAAAATGAAAAGAAACATCTCCTTTTTTTTTAAAAAAAAAAGGAAATGTCTAATTCCTAAATTTCAGTCATAAATATACTACTAAAATCCAATTATTAAATCTTAATGTTTAATAAAAGCTAAATCCAAATCAAGCAGTTTACAAAAGCAATCCAGTTTTGCCATTCAAAACTTCTGAGTCCCAACAGTGAAGCCAATTGATTCTGGATTAAGGGCTATGGTATGAAGTTTCAACTACAGGTAAAACAAGGTTCACCCCAGTGATGATTTTTCTGAAGCTTCATGTGTATTCATGCATTTAAAAAATCTCATTGGGTGGGAATTCCTAAAATCCTTCCAAAGTTCAAAATTTCTGTTATACTCCGTCGTTTGACTGTTAATCACTAGGAGATAACTCCTAAGAAAAATATCAGCAGTGACTGAAACAATTAGCAGAAAAATATCTGCAGTGACTGAAACAATTAGCCAATCGCCTGCAATCATTGAGCTAGTATCTAGCTTAACACTCACGTCAGGACTCATGAACGGGAATGCTTAGTGAGTCCTGCCTTTAACTTAACTCAGTACATAAAGAAGCAAACCATCTTGTTTTCGGTCATATCATCATCTAAGGGCTGCTTACAGTCATTGAAGCTTTATAAACCTAGCTCCTTCAGTAGCCCAACTAACTACCAACTCTCTTGTGACATACTTCCAATAGTAGAGCTCTTCCAGCCTCATAATCATCTAATTCATTTGACTGCACTAAACTATCACAAGTATCAATATGGATCTCCTAAAAGCTTAGCCTCTCTAGATAATTTATGATGTATATTGACCTCATTTACAAAGTTACACTCCTATAATTCTATCTTGATCCATGTGTCTTGTCCATTAACCTTTACTTCCAGAAGACCCACGTGGAAGATATTAGTGTTTTTCAAGGCAGCTCGTCAAAATTTCTGTAAGAAACTCTGAAACCTTGGAGCTTGGACACAGCTTCTCCAATGCTCCAAAGTATTGTTGTTCTAAAGAGGGAACATTAAAATTATATTTTAAGAAAAGTAAGGTAAAGAGGAATATAATTCTACTTTTAATTTGGAACCAAAGTTTACAGCACTGTTATCTGCTTCTTTCTATAAGCTGCATTTATGCAAAAAGGAGAAATGAGCCACAGCGTGTTGAAGAAAGGATTTTAAGCGAAATAAGAACTGCTGGAGCAACAGACAGGCATAACAAATTATAGATCATCGAAACAGTCTTCATTAAGGCAGTTAATGACAAGAAAAGAGTTCTCCAGAAAATGTCCTGCAACTATACATCAGATTATCTCCGAGCTTAGTAGGATCAGTTTCCGCAAGCTATAAATTACTCTTGCCTAATTTCCTGCACTTTCTTCTTCCTTTTTTCTTTCTTTTAAAGTTCAGTAATATCCTGATAATACATCACGAACATATTAAATACTGCTATGTGGGAAAGTCTTCCCTGTTAGTATTAAATTTTATTGCTTCCAGGAATTTTAAGAAGGAGAGCCTTGGAGCAACAGTAAAGTTGTCTCAATGTGACCTATAGGTCACAGGTTCAACCCTCAGAATGAGCCACTGATGCTCGTATCAAGGTAGATTGTCTACATCACACCTCCTTGGGGTGCGGCCTTCCCTGAATCCTGCATAAACGCGGAATGATTTGTGCAGCGTGCTGCTTTCAGGAATGTTAAAGCTCCTATATACTATAACAATCTTACAACAGAAAATGAACCGAATGAACTTATGAACCCAACCCACAATGAAGCCACTTCAGGGAAAAGAATCAGATATCTCAAGTCCAAGAAGAATGTCAATGACAAACAATTAACTAATGAAATAACAATATTTTGAAAGGGTCAAGGAATTCATGAGTATGACTAGTCCACCAAGAAGGGGCAAGTCAACGAATCAACCAATGAAGAAACAGTAAAAAAGCAAGTAACAATTTGCAATTCAATGAATCAACACGAACCAACAGCTTGGAAGTAGCAATTGCAGGGAACACTCAACAAAAACAATCAACGGGGCACTCCTAGAGGATATGAAAATGCAAGGACTGCAACATAAATTTTAGTAGAGCTTAATCATATCACCTCTTCTTGGAACCTTTGGAGCATGAGCCTCTTCTGTTCAAGATCACTGGCTAAAGGATCCAATTGCCCTTCACCCATTATGGGAGAAGACCATGTCTGACCTATATCCCTCTTCTGCAAGGTTACATGCATTATATCATCCTCTGCAATATACCATCTCTGTTAGATACGAGTTTATCCGCATATTAACTAAGCAATTATCAATGATCAGTCCCGACAAAGTGTATTAGACCTCATAAGTTTCATCAATTGAGTAAAACTTTGCACAAATATACCCAGCTTCAACTTTGCACAACAGCTAGCTCTTATATCCATTAATTAAGCTGACCCGACTAGACTCCATGTTCTGAACAAACAAACGTCACCACCCTTCAACTTTCCTAAGAATTTCAGAGACATTTGATGACTACTATTTTAAATGCTGGAAACATGAGTTGATTCACACTGCTTTCTAAAAGAGAGACCCAATTCCATTGTACCACGAGCAAATCATCCGAAGCAGCAACAACTATTCCACAATCTCAAACTCGTATAGTCAGCTATATAAATCCTCTATATCCATTCCACTCCATTTAAGCCCGTTCCAATAGAAATTCGTTACCGGAATGAAAGAAATATTATTTCTATGAAGAAAAACAATTAATTACCTAGAGTCCAGAAGGAACAATCCGTCTTAACTGGGTTCATAAGATCGTGCTGCAGACAACAACAAAATTAAACAAAGTTAACACCATTGGTGATAGAATATTAAGTTTAAAGCTTAGAAAAGAAGTACGAAATTAAATAACTGACATTAAGATAAGGAGGGTTGCCTTTGATCCCAACTTCCAAATGCTTGGATTCAACCTTGCAGTAAAATAACTTCTTAGGAACATTTTCAGGAAGAGTTATGTAAATGTTCAATTCTTCAAGCGTTTGGTCCCACTCGAACACCTTCTGGCCTGAAATTCAATTGTCAATTTCACAATCGACGCTAACATTTCCATATGCACAAAAAAACCAGTCGTAGATGAGGAAAAGGAGAAGGAGTTAAAAATACCGTTGTGGACGAAGCTGTGACGTTTTTCGGGGGCCAATTTTTCAGCCATCAATTTTAGGGTTCAGCTTCTGCTTTAAGGTAATTTTCTCTTATTTTGCTTCTCCTTGGCGCGGAATTGTTCTTTCTCCCCGATACCTCTCCTTCTGCCCGGTTCACATGATCTAGGCTCTACTGGTCCACCAGGTTTGGTCGCCACGTCTTGTATGTCTCGACTGTCCTTATTTTTTAGTTTTTTTTTTTTGAGAAACAGGTAATAAAGTAATTTTATGTGGGTATCGAATTCGAGTAAAATCGTATATCTGTTATGTCTCTCATTTTTATTCCGTGGAATAATTTATCTCCCTGCCATCCAAGTTAGAATAAAGGCATGTTTGATTAGACCGTTAATGTGCAAATGACTTTTCTTCAAATGATGTTTTAGATACACTATTTCGCAGGAATATTAATTTGTTTTTGGTCAAATCATTTGAGAATATTGGTGTATATGGTGAAAATCAGTCTCAGAATATGAGTAAATTATAAGAAGCAACACATGTCAAAGAGGATCAATTAATAGTGATTCAATCATGTTCACATCGGATACAAACATGTGATCGAATAAAACGTTGACATCGGAAATAAACCTTCAAAATATGACCGTGTAGAAATGTTACGGACCCCCAACCTTTATTTGTTTTTATCAACCCTTATTGGCTTTTATTGAAGGAGAGCATTGGCATAACTAGTAAAGTTGGTCATGTAACCAGGAGGTCATGGGTTCAAACCGTGTAAACAGTCTCTTGCATCAATGCAGGGTAAGGTTGCATGCAATATACCTTTGTGGTCTGGTCCTTTCCTGGACCCCGTGCAACGGGCTGCTATTTATTTATTGTCTTTTATTAGTTTATTATTCTTTATTATCTTTTAATTATCTTTTATTGCATCATAAATACTGATAATTAAGGGGCATAATTTATAATTATACACCACATAGCTCTAGTATAAATAAAGGCTTTCATTCTATTGTAAGAGAAGAAAAAATAGGGAATCTTACATAAATATTTCAAATAAGTCTTAGCTTATCAACTTGTAGTCATTAATCACAGACTTACTAAAACTAACTAAATACATATAAAAATTAAAAACACAAATAAATATAGTTCTTTCTCTTCAAGAATCACATGCAAAGATCTCCTTCCATATTTTTAAGCGTGATCAACAACATTAGATGCAAGACAATTGTGGTATTATTTTGATATGTTCATCTTATACTAACGTGCTTTAGAGGTTTTTCTGTTTTAAGCATACTCCAGTTATGGCACATAATGATATCAAATATTCGCTCAATGTTGGAACAAACTACAACGATGAGCCTACGGGACAATCTCCATGATGGAAATCAATAGGATGGTTCAACTAATGAAACCCGTCTCGATGGAAATGAGTCAACTCCCAACCGGGTTGAAAGAAAGATTCGACCTGAGATGAGTCTTACCCCTGATGATATGGATGGTCTGCCAGTGGTTGTTACCATAAAAATGCTGAGAGCACAACAATGAAAAATTATGGATCATTTCACAAGACAAGATCGGATAATGGTTGGGCTTCAACAAGAAATATCGGAGGCTTCAAATAAATCAAATGGTAGAGTTCGACTCCCTTTTGTCATCCCTATAAATCAAATGGCACCAATAATCAGTAATACTATTACTGGGGGAAGTTCGGAAGAAACAACAATCAAGATGGTGGTGCGGGTAGTAGATCTGAAAATGAAAATAACACAGACGATTCTTTCAAGCTGAACTTATGAGGTTTATGAGGAAAATAAATGCTCGAATGGATCAAAATTCTAAAGAATTTCATGCTTAGATTGATCAAATTCTGGGAGCACCTTCGGTCCTAAAAGTCCCGGACTCAAAAAAAAATATAAAGTTATCATTTAACCCCAAATGCAGCTCCAGAGTTTATTCCAAAGAAATTCAAAATTTCTGACATTCCAAAATACGACGGAACATCGGATCCATAGGAACACGTCACAACCTACACCACAATTTGTAAAGGGGAATGATTTGGCTCTGTATGAGACCGAATCATTTTTTACTAAAGAAATTTGGCGAAACCTTGTTAACAGGGGATTTAATACGGTATTCACTTTTACAACACTCAATTGATTCTTCTGAAATACTTGCATATTCTTTCAACAAAGCTCACGCTGGAGCAAGAAAAGTTCAAGTTAGGAAAATAGATATTTTCATAATAACTCAAGGAGACTCAGAGTTGTTGCTAGAGTTCGTGATAAGGTTCCAAAAGGAACTGTCACGAGCCAAAATTTAACTAGTCGTGATGGAACCTAACACAACCCTCCAGATAATCTAATTAACAACTAACTAATTTAATGAGTTTTATTAAGAGAAGAAATGATAATACAACTCTTGTTATACAAAGAATTTCTGAATGAATGGTAGTATAAATTATGAGCTTCCAAGATTTAGATTTTACAAAGTTGGTATGAAATAAAGTACATCATATGTTTGAAATATACATGAACAGATTAAAATTCTAAAGCTACCAAGATCAAGAGGCAGCTATAACCGGAACGCAGACGCATCTTCAAATCTAACTCCCGCCGTACATAGTAATATTAGCATCCAAAATCTGCATGAAAGGTGCAGAAGTATAGTTGGAGTACGACCGACTCCATGTACTCAATAAGTAATAAATCTAACTTTAGGTTGAAAGTAGTGACAAGATGAAACAAAAGTCAGAGTCCAAGCCAACAACAGTTCATCACAACATAATAAAAGTTCTAAAATAAGTAATTCAGAGATAAAATGTCAGCTCATTTACAATTTCAAAAAAATAGGCATGTTTTTCAAGTATATTAGCGAAAACCAAATCTTTATCGGAATCCCCAAAAATATATGAGTAAGTTTTTAAAACTGTGATTTTTCCAATAGCTTTCATTAGGTAAATATTTTATTTTCGAATGGCATGAGGAAAATACATCTCTATGCATACTTGTCATTGTGTATGTAAAGTCATGAATGACGCAATGCCGTACAACATAAGGAAAATGCATCTCTATGCATGTATGTTAAATGTGCATGTCGAATGCAATGCAACTCAAAGATAAAACCATATGCATACTCTCAGGGCATCAATTCACTCAAACCCCCCAATCACTTAGTCCTCATAGTCACTCAGCAATCGGTCTCGAAACTCGCACTCGTACTTAGTAGGTACCTGTGCTCACTGTAGAAGTGCAGACTCCGAAGGGGAATTCCATTTTTCTTTTTGACCATAATGACATTGGCAATCCACTGGGGGTACTTTGATTCTTTGATGGAATCATTGGCTAGTAACTTATCTACTTCCTCACTGACCGCTTCATTGATAGCGGCATTGAACTTTCTTCTTATCTGTCGCACGGGCGGGTGTAATGGATCGACATTTAGCCTGTGGGTGGCGATGTCCCGCGGGATTCCCGGCATATCTGAATGGGAAAAAGCAAATAAATCTGCATGGTTAGTTAGGAATTCATGATACTTACTTGGGTTGGTGAGACCGTGCCCGATATAAGCCCTTTTGTAGGGTTTGTGTCATCCAATTGGATTGGGTCGAGAATCTACGAGCCTCGGCAATGTCGGGATCTCTAATGGCGTCAGTTATTGGACTGACCTTAGTCCCCGACACGGCTGATTGCTATGCCTATGCACTCGCCCCCTTTAGTTGTTTAGTGTGGGCGCAGTCTTGAGCTATTTTGTTGCATTCCTGTGCGGTGCGTGGCTCGCCTTGAATGCTGAACATTCCCCATGGGATAGGTAATTTGAGCACTTGGTAAAACCTTGAGGGGATCGCTCTCATGGCATGTATCCATGGGCGTCCTATGATGGCTTTGTATGTCCTTTCCTGGTTCATCACATGGAAAGTTTTTTCCAGCGTGACTCCTCCTGCTAAAACTTGCAGTGGTATTTCTCCGGATGTCCGTTCCACTGTATTGTTAAAACCAGTTAGTGTTATGCAGCGCGGTGCTATCTTATCCTCAAGTCCCATTTGTACGAGGACCTTCGGATGGATAATATAGGTTCCACTTCCGTCGTCAACCATGATTCTTTTAACATCCGTATCGTTTGCCACTTCCGTCGTCAACCATGATTCTTTTAACATCCGTATCAACGATACGTAAAGTGATAAATAAAGCATCATAATGAGGGAAAGCCAAATCGTCGGCATCAGAATTATCGAAAGTGATACTATCTACGAAATCGTCATACCATTCATGGGCGATGGTCTGTTTTAGCTTGTGCATGGTGGTGAACTTGACATGGTTGATCGTCAAGTAGTCGCCGCCTCCGACGATCATATTTATCGTGCGTGCTAGGGAAGGCGACTTCGACGGCCCGTGGGGTTCTTCCCGTACGCGTGCAAAGTTGGTTTTCCCTTTGTCACGGAACAACTCCATCAGGTATCCCTAGTTCAGCATTCTGACTACTTCTTGCCGTAGGCCTATGCAGTCTTCCGTCTTGTCTCCCCGTTCCTGATGGAACTCACAAAGGACGTTTGATTTCCTTGTGGAGGGATCTGATTTCATCTTCTGCGGCCACTGTACTTTGGTGCCCAGCTTCTCTAGTGCGTACACTATTTCTGAATGAGACACACAAAAGTTTTGGGCGGATAATAAAGGGGGCGTACCACTTTTGTTTTGTAGCGGGGCGACGTGTCACTGTAGTGCGTCTGTATGCCTGGGTGGAGGCGGATGGGTGGATCTGATGTAAGGCTGGTGTCGATCTTTATTGAAGCGTGGGAGTTGTTCTCTCCAACCCTCATTTCGTCGATCCCTCCTTATTTCTAAGTGTATCGTCGTTAGCCATTAGGTTGGCCCAATAAGATCGTCCTCGTCCACTCGTAACCTCCGCACAGTAGGCATTGTGGATTTCCTCCCACGTGGTAGGGGGATATATTATAAGGCGGCTCAGCAGTTTCTTAGTTGCCCTCGAACTATCCCTATTTAGCTCGTTCTGGAAAGCAGCAACTGCCATACCTTCCGATACGTTTGGTAGACTCATCCTTACCCTGTTAAACCTGGCCAGGAAGTCCTTGAGTCCTTCTCCTGTGGTTTGCCTAAGGGCGAAGATGTCGTTGACCCTTGCTTCCGTTTTCTTTGCACCTGCATGGGCTGTGACGAACTTATCCGCCATTTCTTCGAACGTTGATATTGCCCTAGTTGGTAGCTGAGAGTACCACGTTAGGGCCCCTCCTGTTAACGTCTCGCCAAACTTCTGTAGCAGCACCGATTGTACCTATTCTTTTGATAGGTCAATGCCTTTCACGACGGTAACATAGTGGACCAGATGGTCCTTGGGATATGTTGTTCCATCGTATACCCTCAAGTAGGGTGGCATTTTCAAGGTTTTTGGGATGGAGTGCGGGGCAGCTCCTTCGGTGTATGGTTGTTCAACGAACCTCCCCATGTCGTGTTTTGATGGCAACTTGGGAGCACCGGGGATCTTGTTTACCCTCTCCTGATGTTCCTTCATTTGGTCGTGGAGTACTTTGTTTTCATTTTCCATTTCTTCCATTTTCTTAAGGATGGCTGTGAGTGTGCCATCGCTGGTTTGCACATCAACGGGCTCGTCATTTGCTCGTATAACTTCAGGTTCACCCATGGTAGCAACGATGCCTACTGTTGATTAATATCTGAGGTTACTTTGCGGTGACTTCTCAACCAAGCCACTTAAGGTGCTTGTTAGCCATTCTTTTAGTAGCTTCTTGACCACCGAGGGCGCCTCCTTAGCAGTAGATGTTGAAGCTCCTTTTTCATGCAAGATCGTTAGATCCCCGGATGAGAAGGCAAGATCTATGCACCCGGGGTGGTGCTAGGGGTTGCATTCAAGATTCCTTCGCCCTCAGCCTCGTTGAGAGAACCCAAGAGATTAGTTGTAACACCCACTATTATTTTCATTCTTTGTTTTCGGCCATCTTTTGTTTTTGTGTGGTGTAGAGAATGATTGTCGTTGTTATCTAGGTGCAAACTATGATTTTGATTCTCGAAATCCCCACAGATGGGCCAAATGATTTGGCTCAAAAGTTATTGATATACTTTGTAAGCTTAACAACAAACAAAAATTAAACGAGGGTAAATCATAATCAAATATAATATGACGTAGAGATTATAAGGACGGTATTGTTATTGTAAATCTGAAAGATAAAAAGGTAGTATAAACTTAATAGCGAAGTAATCGTTAGATATAGATAGATAGATAGATAGATAGATAGATAGATAGATAGATAGATAGATAGATAGATAGATAGATAGATAGATAGATAGATAGATAGAGAGAGAGATAGAGAGAGAGAGAGAGAGAGAAAGAGAGAGAGAGAAAAGAGTTGTGTTATTCGAGAATAATGATGATACCCATTTACAATGTTATGGTCTCCTTTATATAACATGAGACCTTCCTCGAAATAATCAAAAAGGTACAAAAGTAGGTGGTGTCTTTTGAGTGAAGGCGTTGAGTGTTTAAACGACGTCGTCTTTGTCATCACGTCCAGGTCCTTACTTTAGTCGACGTATGTTCAAAGTCGTAGCCATCAGTAGGGGTGTACGTAGGTTGGGTTGGTTCGGATTTTACAATTACCAAACCAAACCAATTGTGTCGGATTATTAAATCTGAAGACCAAACCAAACCAATAAAATTCGGGTTTCTCTCTCGGTTTTTTTGAGTTTTCTCGGGTTTTCGGGTTATTCGGAATTTTCTTCTAACAAAAACTTCGTAGAACAATACATATAAATTATGCTCAAAACATTTCTTTAGTCCTAGTAAGACACAACTATATAAAGCATTTTTCTAAGAAAATAATACAAAATATGAGATATGTCATGGCATTATCCTAAAATATTCAACAATAAAGACAATAAAATTATGCAATATAAATATTTCTAATTAAAAATCCATAATAAAAAAACATAATCTAAGAGTATTAAGGTATGCTAAAATAAGTAGACTAATAAGGGGGTATTAAAGACATGGCTAAACGTTAAAGAAAAAATTAAAATAGGTTATGCATTTTTATCTAAATTATTACAAAACAAAAAATAGATATACGTTCGTAGTATTGAATTAAGTGTCTTTTATTAGCATTAGTATTGATTTGGTTTTGGTTTGGGCTTTTGTTAGCACTATTTAATATACTAATGTTAATGGCTATAAAACTTGTTGGAACATTCAAAAGTTCTAAGAAATAATACCTCAAAAACTAAAATTATGAAATCTTTTAAGAAATATTTATAAATTACATCACAACAAGTATATTTATATATTAAATATATCTAAAATTTCTATATATGTAATGTCGGGTTGGTTTGGTTTCGGTTTGATTTTCTTTAGTTAAAACCAAACCAAACCAATTATGGTTGGATTTTGTTTTCCAACACCAAACCAAATCAAACCAACCCATAGTCGGGTTTATTTTCTCGATTTGACTCGGATTATCGGATTGGTGCGATTTTTCGGTTTCCTTTGTACACCCCTACCCATTAGCATAGAGACATCTAGGATCAAATTTGACCATATACACATGCTTTTACTTAATAAAATCTCTTAATCATAGTAATTAAATTGTATTTGAATGTCATTGCACATAACACAAGATCTTATGGCAATTTAGAGTGTATAAAATAATTTTTCCTACATTAGTTGCCTTATCATCAACGACCATGGATCAAATGGTTTAGATTTTACAATTTATCAAATTATAAAATTATAAGGTAGTCAAACAAGTGCAATAATAATTTATTTAGTCCCTCAGTTTTAATTTATGTGATCTCATTTGACTGGGCACGAAGTTTAAGAAAAGAGAGAAGATTTTTGAACTTGTAGTGGAAAATGAGACACATATATTTTGTGTGATTATAAATCTTTACACAAAGGTAATTATTTCCAAATAAAGAAATGAGTCATTCTTTTTTACACAAACTAAAAAGAAAATAGATTCACACAAATTAAAATAAAAAAAATAAGTTTTTCTAATATTTTTCGAACATCGCGCGGATATTATACAAGTTGAAAGTAAATACATGCCTCAATAGCGAGAGGGATGCCAACATGGAAACGAACTCCAGTAGACTGATATGCCACCTTTAGTTTTATAACTGTCACACTCAACCAATCAAGGGAAGCCGGAAAATGAGACTATAAAAAGTCTTCAAAATTCATACCCTTCCACAACACGTCACCATCATTTATTAGTGGGTTCTTTTTTTCCACAACTTATTTTCTTTTTACTCCATTCTTATTAAAAAAAATTAATTTGGAAAGAATTTAACTTTTTCAATTATATTCTTAATGGAAAAGCTCTTACATCCACATAAATATTTTGGCATGTTTAGTACTACAAATTTCAAAAGAACTATAACTACACAAATTTTCTTTCTTAAACTCCATATCAAGTCAAATAGGTTCATATAAATTAGAACGGAAAAAATATTTTCTTAACCCTACAATTTGGTATCCTACACTCCTACAGAAGGCATAGTGAACTCATAAATTGCAGAATCAAATGCCACTCAGTCGTATCCCACCATCATTTCCGATCACCTAACATTCCCAATTCCTAAATGGAGCTTCAAACTAGTCTTGTTCGTTTAAGCTCTCTCTTCTTTCTGTCATTCCATGCTATTCTCTTCATATTTCTATACTTAACTTTTCCACAGTATGCATCAGCAGGCATAATAACTTTTGCACAGTATGCATCAGCAGGCATACTTGGGAATCAGTCAGACAAACTTGCATTGCTTGATTTTAAGTCCAAAATAATTGAAGATCCTCAAGGACTCATGGATTCTTGGAATGCCACTCTCAATGTCTGTAAGTGGCCTGGTGTTACATGTGGCCATAAACATCAAAAGGTCATTTCTGTAAATCTCAATGGCCATAGATTGGCTGGCAGTATATCACCTAGCATTGGCAATCTTTCATTTCTCCGAATTCTTGATATCTCAGACAACTCCTTGCATGGTGTAATCCCTCCAGAAATTGGCCAATTGATCAGACTTCAAACCTTAAACTTAAGCTTCAACTTCATTGAAGGTGAAATTCCATTAACCCTGTCTCGTTGTGTTAACATTGTTAACCTTATCGTAGACCATAATAACATTGAAGGACACATTCCTGATGAAGTTGGTTCATTGACAAAGCTGGAAATGTTATACCTCAAGAATAACAATCTCACAGGAAACATTTCCATCTTCTATTGGAAATCTTACATCTCTGAGAGAGCTTTACATTTCCTACAATGACTTGGTAGGTGAATTACCTGATACAATGGCCAATATGCGAAGCTTGACAATTTTTGGTGCATCAGTCAATACTCTTTCTGGAGAGTTTCCCCCTACACTTTGTAACCTTTCATCTCTTATACTCATAAGCTTGTCATTTAACAAGTTTAGAGGTAGTCTTAGACCAGATATTGGCCTTGCCTTCCCAAATCTTCAGAATCTGTATTTGGCCAACAATTACTTTACTGGTTCAATACCAGCTTCATTGTCCAATTGTTCAGATCTTCTGCGGCTTGATATTCCTACGAATAATTTCACTGGAAATATACCGTTGAGTTTTGGCAACCTCAAGAATCTGCTCTGGCTAAATGTTCGCAGTAGCCAGCTTGGAAGTGGTGCACCTGATGATCTAAATTTCGTAAATGCTTTAACCAGTTGCAGAAAGCTTGAGTTCCTGGACATTGCTGACAACAAATTTGGAGGTATTTTGCCTTACTCTATAACTAATCTCTCAACAACTTTGATAAAGCTACTGATTGGGAACAACAGGATAAGTGGAACCATACCTAGAGAGATCTCCAACCTTGTCAATTTGGATGTGCTTAACATCAAAGGACTCTTATCAATGGTAGCATTCCTGATTCTATTGGAATGTTGTCAAACTTGAAAAATCTCAACATGGAATCAAATCAGTTGACAGGAAATATTCCCTCTTCCTTGGGGAACATCACAGGATTGCTGCGCATTTATTTGCAGAACAATAGCTTGGAAGGAACCATACCTTCAAGTTTAGGAAATTGTACATCTCTCCAAACCTTAGACATTTCCCAGAATAAACTTGGTGGTAGTATACCAAAACAAGTCGTAGCACTCTCCTCCTTATCGGTACTCCTTAACATGTCTTATAACTCTCTGAGTGGTCCCTTGCCCGTGGAAATAGGTAATCTGACCAATCTTGCTGCACTTTACATATCAAACAATAAATTATCTGGTGAAATTCCACACACTGGACAGTTGTTCATCCCTTGAAGTACTCTTCATGCAAGGAAACCTCTTTGAAGGAACAATTCCTCCTCTGAATAATTTGAAAAACATTCTGTATCTTGATCTTTCCTGTAATAACTTGTCAGGCAACATTCCCAACAGTATTGCCCAGCATTTCTCTTTACAGAACCTCAACTTGTCATTGAACAACCTTGATGGAGAGGTGCCGGTTCAAGGTGTTTTTGCTGATGCAAGTAGAGTTCAAATTATGGGAAATATAAATCTTTGTGGGGGAATCAAAGAGCTGCATCTGCATCCATGTCTTGAGCAAGCGAATAAAAGACCGAAGAAGCACATTGTCCCCATTATAGCACTGACTCTTGGTGCTATTGCTGCATGCTTAACTTTATTGCTGCTACTTCAATTTTGCTGCAAGCAAAAAGTGAAGCAGAGGCCTAGCTCAACATCTTCTGTTGGGGAAGGATACACAAGAGTTTCCTATGAGGATCTCTTAAAAGCAACTGGTGGGTTCTCTTCAAATAACTTGATAGGATCAGGAAGTTTTGGCTCTGTATACAGAGGGAGTCTTTCTCAAGAAGGAACAATTATTGCAGTAAAGGTACTCAAACTTGACAAAAGGGGTGCTTCGAAAAGCTTTTTAGCTGAATGCGAAGCCTTGAGGAACATACAGCACAGGAACCTGGTGAGGATCTTAACTGTTTGCTCAAGTGTTTATTTTGATGGAAATGACTTCAAAGCTCTGGTTTATCCATTTATGGAAAATGGGAGCCCAGACGAGTGGTTACATTGGAAGGAGGGAGATATGCCCTAGAAGAGATTATCTTACACAGATTAAACATTACAATAGATGTGGCTTCAGCATTGCAGTAACTTCACAGTCAATGTCATACACCTATAGTTCACTGTGATCTTAAGCCAAGCAATGTTCTTCTGGACAATGATCTGACTGCTCTTGTGAGCGATTTTGGTTTAGCAAGATTCCTGTCTGACTCAGGTCAAGATGCTGATGTAAATCAGTTCAGCTGTGTTGGGATTAAAGGCACAGTACATTATGCTGCTCCAGGTAAAGTACTATATTGGAGATCTTGCTCTATGTATTATCTGAACGCCTTTTATCTCCATAAAACACCAACAATTTACTGCTGCTATTTTATAAGAGACACTGGATGCTCCTTGTCCTAAGCCCTGGGCATCTGGTTATCTTTGCAGATCTCTACTTCCTGGCTGCTATTTTATAAGAGACACTGGATGCTCCTTGTCCTAAGCCCTGGGCATCTGGTTATCTTTGCAGATCTCTACTTCCTGTTTTTGTGCTATGGTCACCTACAACATCTCTTCTCTTTAACATTTTACGACCGGAATAACAAGCCTCGTCTTTTTTGGAGTATTTGACATAACTAATAATTAATTGATACGAGTGATCTGTGTGCTGAAGTATTTTCTTGACAAATGCGTAGCCTCATCTTTTTGGAGTATTTGACAAAACTAATAATTAATTGATACGAATGATCTATGTGCTGAAGTATTTTCTTGACAAATTCGTAGGATCTCTAATATAGCTATCAAACGCCTTCTCTAATACATCAAAATTTGCAGAATATGGCATGGCTGGTCAAGTATCAAGTCAAGGAGATGTATATAGCTTTGGGGTTCTTTTATTGGAGATTTTCACGGGGAGAAGACCAACCAGTGAACTATTCGAGGCGAATGAAAATCTTCACAGCTTTGTTAAGCATGCATTGCCTGGTCAAGGGATCGAAGTTGTGGATCAAACTGCTTTATATGACAAAGAACCAGGGTATCTTATGGGTATACACAGCTGCAGAAGTGAATTTGTTGAATGCTTGGTTTCTATTCTTACCATTGGAGTTGCTTGTTCAGAGGAAGCTCCACTAGCAAGAATGAACATGGGGCGGGTTATTTTGGATCTCATTTCAATCAGAGACAAATTAAGCAAAATTTTAGTTCAATCAAAGAAAGTCAACAGCTCAAGAAAAGGTGAATAGTATTGTACTTCACAGTTTGTAACTGGACTTATTTCGCTTACTAACCGCCTCCAACCTCCTCTTCCACGGGAAAAGAGATCCCTCCAGAAAAAAAATACAATTTGACCTATGCACTTTACCTTCATTGGCACTTTTCTTTTGTTGTTTCACTTTGCGTCGACATGAATGTTATGTACCCAGGCAAGTTAATGATCATCCTATATTTGAAGGTTTGAGGTAGACTTAGCATATGAAATAACCTTGATTGCTATTTATTACAGCTCCTATATTGGTGTCTCTAGTATATTTCATCTACATGTTAATTACAACGCATCCCCAATCATCTAAAAGCCTTACCTGCTATTAGCTCCATAGGGAGGCAATATCTCAAGAAATGAACATCACCTCACTCTACAGTTCACTATAGAGTCAATTCTAACACTCACCAGTAGTCCTTACATGAGCAATTCCCCTCTTTAAAATGATGGAATCGGTAGCGATCCCTCAATAGTACTTCTCGATCATAAAGCTTGGAGAGAAGCTTGGCAACAGCGTGGCAGTCGCCACAAACACGTAGATTCTTCACGATGCGAATTGGTTGAGATGGAGCCGCACTGATAAGTCCAAATGCCATAGCTAGCTTCTCACTGTGAAGATTTAGGGCTTGCTCCTGCATATCTTCTTCTTCAATAAGTTGCAGTACTTGAGACTTGTTGGAAATGTAACCTACAGACTTCAGTCTAGCTGCAATCTCATCCAATTTTGCATAGATTTTCTGCGACAGAGGGTGAGAATTATCTCCCACCATAAACTCATGAACAATACCATTGACCTCAATTGAGCTACAACCTGGTTCTTTCTTCAATCCACATTCTCTCATAAGCTTTCTTAACATAGAAACCTTGTCCCATTTCCCTGATTTTGCATAAATATTGGATAGAAGTATGTAGGCACCATGATTTTCAGGTTCCAACTCAACTAATTGATTACAAGCCCGTTCAGCTAGTTCAAGATTGCCGTGTAATCTACATGCCGCAAGCAGAGCACCCCAGACTGATGGACCAGGGGTTACTGGCATATTCCTTATCAGCTCCACAGCTTCTTCCAATTCACCTGCACGGCCAAGTATATCAACTAAGCAAGCGTAATGCTTCACTCCAGGCACAATTCGATAAACGGTCTCCATTTGGTTAAAAATTGCCCGCCCCTCCTCCACCAACCCTGAGTGGCTGCAAGCACATAATACATTTGTGAGTGTAACAGAATTAGGCTTGACCTTATGTTCTTGCATTTTCAAGAACAAACTTATTGCTTCCTTGCCACGTCCATGCATTGACAAGCCAGCAATCATAGCACTCCACACAAACACATCTCTCACGTTGACTAAATGGAACACCTCAAGTGCTTTCTCCACGTCCCCGCACTTGGAATACATGTCGATCAGTGCAGTAGTGAGGTGACAATTTAATTTTTTTCCTTGCTTCTTTATATACACATGGATCCATCCACCTAAATCAATTGCACCCAACTGAGCACACGCAGATAGGGTACACACAAGCGTTATCTCATCAGGTTTTGCCTTCTTGATGAGCTGCAACTCGTTGAAAACAGCCAAAGCCTCCTTTGGTTTACCACTCTGCTCGTAAGCTGAGATAAGAGCATTCCAAGCAGCAACATCTTGGCTAGGCATTGTATTTAAAACATTTCTTGCTGCAACAAAATTTCCCACCCTTGCATACCCAACAAGCATTGTTGTCCAAGAAACAATATCCTTCTCCCCCATCTTGTCAAACAATCTCTCAGCATCCTCAATGCTCCCACATTTCATATACATATCAATAATCGCATTATCTAAAATTAAGCTCTCCCTAATACCGTTCCTCTCAATAAATGCGTGCACCCATCTACCAAACTCCAAATCCAACTCATTACTACAAGCAGACAAAAGTGCCATCATTGTCACATCATTAGGTTTCACATTCTCATCCTCCATCCTATGAAACAACTTCAACCCCTCACTGGCATAACCCTTTTCAGCAAAACCTAATATCATTGTATTCCAAGAAACAACATCCCTTGTCTGCATATTCTCAAAAACCAAGTAAGCCGCATCCAAACATCCACAATCAGCATAAAAATGAATCAATGAATTAAGTACAAACAGATCAAGACTAAATCCCCCCTTCACTACCATTCCATGAATTCCTTTCCCCAATTGAAAAGCTTTCATCTTGGCAGATGCTTTGATCACAAATGGGTAAGTATGTTTACTGGGAAAGTCACGACCCTCCCAAAGCATATTAACAAATATGAAGAGACTTTGAATGGGGTCTTGCCTAGAAGAATAGGCACGAATTAGCGCATTCCAAGAGAAGAGATTTGGATGAGGAATTTGATCAAACACTTTCTGCGCATAATCGAGACTACAGATATGCGATAGTGCAGAGGCTTCGATTAATTTGCTAGCTGAAAATGGGTCGAAGAAGAGCTCAATTCGGAGCATGCGGGCATGAATTTGTTTGAGCTGCTTGATGCTGTGACATTTATCGATGAGTAACACCAGTGGATGATTCGCGAAGTAACGGTCGTTGGTGACAGTTATCGAATATGGGTTCGGTTTTGGAAAGTATTGGTGACATGGAAGGGGAAAGACTTGGGTGTAAGGAGTCGCCATAACTTCTTCGTCACTTCTTTTGGCTCCTAAAATGAAATATATTACTACGTATCTACTTTCTCCCTTGTTAATATAAAAATAAAGATATTAGCGCATGCGGATGTCATAGCTTAGAGTATCTCCGATGTCACTCTA
Source organism: Nicotiana benthamiana (assembly GCA_034376525.1). Classification (NCBI taxonomy): domain Eukaryota; kingdom Viridiplantae; phylum Streptophyta; class Magnoliopsida; order Solanales; family Solanaceae; genus Nicotiana; species Nicotiana benthamiana. The sequence continues at coordinate 27,086,740 of CM067333.1, read as the reverse complement.
CATCTTACACTAAATTTAAATTTAGAGCAAGGACTGATATTTTTTTCTTCAATACAACACCATTTTTTGTACTATTATAGAGCATGAATAGTAATTTGGTGCAACACTATTCATCACTCTATATTTGGTTTAATATTATTTTATTTAATTTTTTATTTTTGGACTTTTAATTTATCATATATTGTATATATAATTAATTTTTATATTAAGATTTTATAATTTTAATTTTATATCCTATTTTTTGATATATTAATTTTTGTATATATTATATTTATATAACATTATAAGTTAATTTTATTATTATTATTATTGTATAAAAAGAAATATAACCATTATTTAAAAATAAAAAATGCAAGTGTAAGATATCTAATGTTGCTATAATGAATATGAAAAAAAGAAAAATAGTATTAGTTTGAAGGAAATAAAAAATAAAAAGTAATAGAAGATAATAATATAATATAGAAAAGAGAGAAGATTTGGTGTAAAAATGGTGTAATTGTTGGATTAAATTTGGTGTTATACCATTTTAGTGTGAAATTTGGTGCAAAAAATAGTGCTAGCGTTGGAGATGGCGTTACTTTTCTTTTTTTCACTTGTAAATTATACTCCAAAGTCCAAACTTTATAACAAGTTACGAATTGAATAAAAAATAACATAGATAATTTTGATTTATTGCGAATTTTTCTTTAAGAAAACACTGAATATTTACAAGTTTTCCATTAATATAGGGAACATCGTATTCAACAATAACTACCCAGTATAGTCCCATAAAGTGGGGTCTAGGGAGGGCAATATGTAGACGAGCCTTACCCCTACCCGAAAGGGCAGAGAGGCTGTTTCCAATCGACCATCGGCTCAGTGAAGGAAAGGAAAAACAAAAACAAAAACAAAAACAAAAGAGCATTAGTAAGTCCAGTAGAATAGCGTAAATAATTATCTAAACATAAGAACAGTAAATAAAATAGCATGCAATAATATCATACAGTAACTACCATAAATAACTACCATAAGGTAGACACAATCCAAAACACAAATCATCTATGGATTGCCTGCCAAGCCTCACCCAACCCCGGGTGAGGAGTACGAAAAATTCTAGGGCCCATATCCTACAACCCTGATACTAGACCTCCAGACTTTCCTATCAAGGGCCATGTCCTCAGAACCTCTAGCCATGTCATGCCTAATCACCTCTCCCCAATACCTCTTAGGCCTCTCTCTGCCTCGCCGTGCTTCGACCATCGCCAGCCGCTCACGACTCCTCACCGGGGCATTAGGACTTCTCCTCCGTACATACCCGAACCACCTCAGCCTCGCTTCTCGCATCTTCTCATCCACCGGGGCCACCACCACCTTCTCTCGAATAACTTCATTCTTAATCTTATCTAACCTGGTGAGCCCGCACATCCACCTGAGCATCCTCATCTCCGCAACCTTCATCCTCTGAACATGAGAGTTCTTCACTGGCCAGCACTCCACCCCATACAACATGGCCGGTCTAACAACATCTCTATAAAATTTCCCCTTGAGTTTCTGTGGAACTTTCTTTTCACACAGAACTCCTAATGCAAGCCTCCACTTTGACTACCCCGCTCCTATACGATGAGATAGGGAACATCGTATTCAAACTTCAAATAATCAACCCAAAAATCGAGAGGTTAATTCGGACAATAAAATCACAAGTTCACAAGTTGCTGCAAAATTAATCCTTTCTACTCTTCCAAAATCATTTGAAAAAGGCAAATTGGAGATGTCTACATTCTAAATGATACTTCTATTCTTAAAATCATTAACGTAACCGATGTGATGATATTCTTTTACGAAGCTTGCCGCTTTACTGTTGTGGATGTGCAAAACTTGTTAACGCCTATATTCTTTCTCCTCACTTGCGAGAGATAGAGACAACTCAATTTGTGAAAAACATAAGAAAATGGAAAAATCTGGAAACACTACCAGTGTCCCATGTTACTGATATAATAAATGCTAGAGTATAAATAATTGACCCTACTTTGACCACTGATTATTTTATCCTACGAGACTCGGACAAGGGAGATTATTTGAGAATTCTTTCATAAGGATAATGCTTTAACCATAAAATAAGGTAAAAGTTGACCAACTAAAATAAGATAAAGTGGACGAAATTGTCAAATCTTGAAGTATGTAATACGTCATCACTCCGCAGATGAACTATACCACTTTGGCTGTAAACTGGCTTCATTGTCTATCACTCAACAAAATTCACATGGAAATATATAGAAGGCAACTATTCTGGGGAGAGAATTCCTACAAACCAACACATAGTAGAAATACCATTTTCAATTATCTGGAAACCCAAAACTTATGAACGTACAGGAGCTGCACTTGAAGCTATGCGCTGCTCAATTACCTAGAAAAGTAAGAAAGCAAAATGCTTTAGGGTTGATATTCGCATCTTCTACTTCAGGCTCTTACTTGGTTTATCTTTTGCTGCAGTTAACTATGAAGGGAAAAGGGAAGGAGCACTTTTCCTTGTCTCTTTTGGCAATATTCTTCCAGACTTCCAGTGATGCTTCCAGACTTCAATTGGAAGGGCATCTTTCTGTTGCCGGAAAGAAGCCGACTGACTCTTTAACCTTTCTTTTCCCGACCGAGACCCTCTCAGACAGGCATTCTTTTGGAAGCTATTTGAACCGCTTGCTCTGATCACTCCGAAGTCTAAAAGCTACGGTAAATAAAATCCCTTTTGAAAAAAAACCACTAATCCGCCTTAGGTACTCTTTTAAGTCCGTGTAAGGCGGAGAGAATGAAGGGACCTGCAGGAGGCTGAAAAGCCGTAGTGCGCTGGCGCTAGCGAGTTAGCGCAACAACTTAGTGTCTTGTTTTCTTCGCTACTTTTTTTTCACATAAGGTCCGCAGGAAAGAGGTTACTAAGGCTTGTTATATCAAGGTACAACTGTTTATCTCAAATACAGATTGTGCGCGCAAGGACTTCATTCCAAATGGGAGTTGGCCAGTTGGGCAGACCCAGAGGAGGGTCATATCAATCATTCAACCAAGTATACCTTAATGCCAACCTACTATGGATCGGTAATGTCCTCTACACATATAAGGATCAAATGCTATTGACAAAATTCAGAACAGAATAATCACAATCATTGTGGCTTTCATTGTGAATTACCTTCACAACCACTTCGAAATGATGATCATCACCGTGCTCTGTAAGCCAATCAATTTCTTTTCGCCAGGGACTCCGGTGCCCATTTAAGTGACTTTGGTTTGGCAAGAACTTCTCAGGATCACAATGGAGAAACTCTTTGAGTCAGTTCAGCTTGATTTTAGGGGAACCACACGACATCTCCAGGTACCCAACCAAGTACAATACAGATGGTTCCCAAAAGAACATATGCCTTTACTGTCAATAAGCCTGCAGTGTCGCTCTAACTCAATAAGGAAAAAATAAAGAAAGAAAAAGAGCTCAACATTTTCTTCTTTCAACTAGTTTTCTAGATTATGTCCAAAGTCAGTAGTTCATTCTGTTGTATAAAATCTAGTGATGGTTTCCAAATCTCCAGAGTACGGAATAGGTTCTACGCAATAAACATAAGGGATGTGTCACAGTGATATCACTTTTACTGGATATGTTTACAGGGCCGGCACCAACTGTTTGACAAGTTAAGATAATCGGATCCTCAAAACATTGTACAAATGGCATTCCCAGATCAATGCATGCAAATCATGGACCATTCTATGCTATTCAAAGAATGCAGGGACTGCCGGCCAGAGAGTTTCAGTGCCAACAGTCAGAACAGAAATGAGAGTTTTGGGCAATTTTTGGAGTAAGTTTGTTGGATATGTCCTTATAATAAGTTTTCCAAAGAACAAATTTATATTTTGATAGATGTCTTTTAGAAGTTCTGTCCTGAATAGAAGTCCGAAGGTTGTCTTAAAGGCCAAAGACGTTTGTTTTGTTATTGAAAAATTTCCTAAAAAGAGGGGAAAAGAACAGTGAAAAAGTTTCTGGTCTAGATATTGGAGTCTTAATGGAACAATTGCCAAGGGATAAAACGGATGTTACATGTTTAGAACTGGGAACACCAGCTATAAGAGAAAAGTTTCTCAGAACCGGAATAAATTGTAACAGGCAGGCAGCAGCCATACCGATTAAGATGAGGAAAGAATAGAGCCTGAATCTACAGATCTTTTGCTTCACATGAAAGTAACTGATGAATCTCTTTGCTCTTCGTTTTAATACCAACATTTCCTTCTCTGTTAGAGCAGTGGTCTGCAAGTTACCCTTTTTCAATGGCAAATTAAGTTTATGCAGACCACATTTATACACTTTGTAAGGATAACTTAGAAACAGAAGCCCACAGTCTTGCAGTGTTATCAAAGGCGAAAAGCGCAAAAAAGCACTAAGGCCCGTTGGGGCTTTAAGCGCAAAATGCAAATAAAGTGTAGGCTTTAATGAAAAAAGGCACAAGATGAGAGAAAAAAAAAGTATGTACAAGTAGTCCAAGACCAATAGTTATAAGCAACAACAACAACAACTACCCAGTATAGTCCCACAAAGTGGGGTCTGGGGAGGGTAATATGTAGACGAGCCTTACCCCTATCCGAAAGGGCAGAGAGGCTGTTTCCAATCGACCCTCGGCTCAGTGAAGGAAAGGAAAAACAAAAACAAAAACAAAAGAGCATTAGTAAGTCCAGCAGAAATAGCGTAAATAATTATCTAAACATAAGAACCATAAATAAAATAACATGCAATAATATCATACAGTAACTACCAATAATTATAAGCATGAATAACAAATATATGGATAAAAAAAGTTGAAGAAAAAATAAGAATAAAGTGAAATATCAATTGTTCAGTGCCGCATTTTCAGGATTACACTCATTGGCAAGGAAAGTATGCCTTAGAGCCTTGATGCAACACTAAAGCACCCGCAAAGCGACGCGAAGCGCTCAACATGTTTTGAGCCTCACTTTAGGGCTTAAGCGCGCATTTGACAACACTGCAATCATGAAGGTACTTTTTCAACTACTACTGAAATGAACTACCTTTCAAATTAACCAACGGGTCACGCTGCAGCAAACCTCCAAAGAGTTACATTTTCATGCATCATACATGAGCAATTAGCATTTATCTCAAGTCATCTAACAAATCCTAACAGAGGAAAGAAGGAATAGAAATTAAAAATTTTCTCTCTGTCAAAAACAAAAGGCATAAGCTAGACTAATTACTGTTGCACAGTCTAAACCACCTCATCACTTCAGTACAGTTATCCTATGAATGAAATGAAAAATGTAACGTTTCCACTTGATCGAATTATGCGAATCTTAGGAATGAAATCCATTAACCTATCGATCAACTACACCTCAATCCACAAACATAGTTGTGGTCGGCTCTATAAATCCTCTATCTATTTAAGCTCTATTCGAGCTTGTTATATCCAAATTACCAATGAAATTAAGAAAAACTTTGGTAAGAAAAATCAATTGATTAATCCTACAGATGCGAAAAGAAAACATTTTCAGGGAACATAAACTTTCATACAACCAAACAAAATCTTCAAATGCTAAAGAGTCTGCAAAATACAACATGAAAAAAGAGAAACAGAAAAAACAGTTCAAACGATTATAGGACATGCACCTCACAAATATAACTACGGCCTGCTATCATAATCAACAACCTCGGAATCGGTAACAGACCGCGAGTGCTGAACAATCGATCGGCCAATTGAATTTATCCATTCCTCTTTCTCCTTCTCAGAATCGGCGATGAAGTACATAGTATCACGACTTGTGGAGAGCTCAAAGGCAAAAGGTTTATTGATTACATCTTCAGCGCCTTTAACAGTGAGGCACTCGGCAACTGAGACCACTCCACGCGGAATGGCAGCGCGTGTGACGGAAGAAGGGCCTTTGAACCAGAGAAGCTTGCCTTGTTTAAGAATGAACCATCGACGGCGCCAGGTCTTGATGTATTCGCCTTGCTTCGTGAGCCACCCGGTTCGCTCAGGGTTTGACCAGAATTCGATTTCCTCGTAATCTGAGGGGTTAGGGTTCGCACCGGTCACTGATCGAAATAGACTCTCCATTTTTAGCTGGTTCTTGGGCTTCGAATTGGACAAAGGTCTTTGATTGATCCCTTTATTTTATCGCCGGCGACACGACGGAGCAGAAATCACTGTTTGCTTCGCTGTCACTGATAATAAATTAGATTTTTTTCTTTACTTATTCCGCGAACCTGCTGTCCCTATTATACATGCATCTGTTTTCTTTTTATTCGGACCTAAGGAATTTGACATTTTAAGAACTACTGCTAGTAATATTTACATTCCCTTTTGGCTTTACTGAGATGCTCTCTCGGGTTTTAGGGGACACTGTTTGTTTAGACCCCTATCTAAACGTATTTTTGGCGTTTTATTATCTAATATTCTATATCTATCCGGGGGATAATTTCACATAAATACAACTCATACATCTGACTTGCAATATAGTCATAACTTTATAAATCGGTAGCCCAAAAATAGTCGGCTAATATTTGAAAAAAAGAGTATTTTTTAGCTTTTTTATTCAGCAACAGAGTTTAGTCAGAATAATTATCTTATTTAGATGAAGTCATGAGATTTTCTAATTCTTCAGTCGTATAATTTCTCCCCCAATTTGTTTTTACTGCTGCAAGTTGTCCCCCAATTTTTTGTTGATTCTACTTATATGGTAAAATTTAGAAACTATTGCTGCAAGTTCGTGATTTGGCAGAGGATAAACAAGGAAAGTAGATTTATACATGAATTATTCAAAAAAAAGGAAGAAAACATGAAAAAAAAAATTTGATTATACATATGCAGAATATGTATAATGATGTATAATTATGTATAATTTTGTATATGGAATGTATAATAATGTATATCAAAAAAATAAGAGAAAGAGAAAAGTGATGTTATGAACATATATACACATTTATATATAATTATATATATTTATATACAATTATACATATTTATGCACAATTATACAATAATGTATAAGTGCGTATAAATAGTGGCTATACAATATTTATACCAGAACACATCTTATGTTCAATATTACACCTCTATCTCAGTATCAAACTATCAAATGAGAGTTTTTCAGAGGAAGTTAGATCTGAAAATTAAAGAGGAGAGAAGATGGAGACGAAATTATTTTATAAAAGAAGATAAAACTGGAACATCATCTGAAGAACTTGAAAATTGTCTGAATACAATACAAGACCTCTTTTAAGACATATACTACACGTTAGAAATCCTACATGATTACATTTAGGAATCTTGTTAGTATAATTATTTTCGGCCATAGACATTAGAGGCAGATCTAGAATTTTAGGTTTATGTGTTCCTATAAAAATTGAGTTAATATACAATATTAATCAGATGAACGGACTGGGTTTCAAGCTAATTATTCTTATACATTTAATGAATTTTTCAATAAAAAAATATGTTCTAGACAAAAGCTACTGGGTTCACGGGAACCCGTAGCTAATGAACTGAATCCACCTCTAATAGACATATAGTAATACATGTTAGCATGTAAACATAATACCTCTAGGAACACACGTAAGATTTCCTTTTAGTATAATTACTTTCGGAATAAACACATATTTATAGTCATGTAATCTTATTACTTTTAGGTTATAACAACAACAACAATAACAACCCAGTATAATCCCACTTAGTGGGGTGTGTATGCAGACCTTACCCCTACCATTGGGTAGAGAGGCTGTTTCCAAGTAAACCCCCGACATCCTTCTCTCCAAGAACTTCCCACCTTGCTCTTGGGGAGACTCGAACTCACAACCTCTCGGTTCGAAATGGGGGTTGCTTACCATCAGAGCAACCCCTCTTGTCTATTACTTTTACGTTATACTTTTTAAAAATTCCTATTACTAATTTAATTTGAAAACATATTATAATGTCATGTTACTAATTTAATTTGAGAATGTATTAAATTATCAAATCTATTTAGAAAGAAGAGAGCCTATATTATTATTATTATTATTATTATTATTATTATTATTATTATTATTATTATTATTATTATTATTATTATTATTATTATTAGTATTATTATTATTATTATTTAAAGTACAAATATAATATTAATAGATCAAAATAGCCCTAAAATAGTAAATAGAAGAACTCATAGGGAAAGGATATAACTATAATAACATATTTTTGGGACTACAATATCTTCTATGTTAAATTTTTTAATATTTAAGATGTTAAAATTAATAAAATTTTGATTACTAAATTTATTAAAAATATCTAGGAAAGTATAATAAAACCAATTTCATAAGAATCCTCTGTATTGGCAATATATTATCAAAACAAATTATCAATTTTTGTGTAGTAAAATATACCCACTTATTAAATAACTAGTGTTATGATAACGCGCGTTTAACCTATCTAAATGAGTAAAAACTTTTAAAATATTATATAAATACTACATTTGAATTATAAAAGAGAGTGTAATTCTTGGAAATATCTAATCATAATTATATTTTTATTCACCAAAAATATTTTTCAAATAGTAAAAGAGTTTAATAAGTGAAAAATCGTTCATGCGCGACATGTTCCCAAAACATGGGCGAATGGAAATTCTTTGTAAATCTTAAAGAATAAAATCATTATATACTATTAACAAAATCTATGAAAATATTGTTTGGCTAAAAAGTTATGTAAATACTTATTAGGCTCAAGACAATCGAAAATAATAAGGGTTAATCGGAATCAAGCGTAATATGAACTAAAGAATATCATATATCTGAGATCGGTGATAATAGTGTAGATAGCTTGAGATGTAAGAATAATAAGGCAAGTAATAATCTTTGCACGAGAGAGAGAGAGAGAGAGAGAGAGAGAGAGAGAGAGAGAGAGAGAGAGAGAGAGAGAGAGAGAGAGAGAGAGAGAGAGTTGTATATTCTGAATGGAAAAATACACATGAGTCTTTACAAAGGGAAGGTCTCCTTTATATATTAAGGGACATTCCTCGAAATAATCAAAGAAAAGTACAATGGTTGGTGGTATCAGTGTACGGGGGAGTCAAAGCTTCAAACGACATCGTTTTGACTCATATCACTCGGTCCTCCACTTTTTGAGGCCGACCTTACTCGAGTCGGCCCCAGTTAGGCCGCTCTCTACGTCAAGGGCGTGCGTAGATAACATGAGAACATAGGGAACTAAATTTGCCCAATACAGATAGTCCCTCCGTTTGTTGAGGATGTAGCCGAGAGACGTCTTCAACAAACGGACATACGTGCTCGACCTTTCTAGAAATTTGGCTATACCTGTAGATACTGTGAAAAAGGGCGTGATCATATGCGGAGGTGTTATGCCGTTGAAATATAACCTCCTTTTATTGCTCCTTTTTAGGATGACATCATCGATCACGTGCGTGATCATTACTTTTTCTCCCGAGGCGGCTCAGGACATGACGTGACGTTTTGGTTTTCCGTGCCGGTTTTTGAATCATGCCTTTTCGATTTTCGTGTGTCTTTCCTAATAAATAGAGGAGAGGTTGAATCCCAAAACTTTCGAACTTTTTAGAGAGTACTTTCTTAATCTTTTCCTCATCTTTTTGTGGTACTCGTTGATCCTTTATTTTAAAATCTTCATTCCTGAGAATCAAACCCTGTGTCCCTAAAGCGCTTTTCTCTCATAACTTCCATCATGGTTAAGCGTCGCCACGATAGTACCAGGACCAAGGATGACGCCCTCTCTAGGGTTTCGTCGTCTTCAGATGATGGGGAAGCCGATAAGGTTCTCGTTCCTCTATCAACGGCCAATATACCTCCACTGGATATGGTTACACAGAAGGATTTTAACAACAAGTGTAAACTTCCCCCTTGGGAAATTAGTGAACTGATACCATCTCATTTGGCTACTCTCAGTGAGTCGTACGATATCCCTGATTACGTTGAGATGGCTCCCGCCGGGACGAACTATGCCAATGTGCACATGCCTGGGTATTTCACATTCTACGAGTATGATTTTTGGATTGGGATTGCCTCCCGCTCAATCCTATGGCGGAGGACTTTATCGTTTGTTCGGGGCGTATCTGGCCCAACTTACCCTCGTATGCGCTGAAGGTGTGCAGGATGCTTACCACGTACGCGACTAAGGCTGAGAAGGAGGTCACTGTTCACCATCTCTTGCAAATGTTCGGCGTGAGCTTCATGAGAGGCTCAATGCTCCAGTTAGTACATCGGGGCAAGAAGAGTTTGTGGTGCAAGCTGACGACAAGGCCAGTCGTGAATTTTGGAAGAGATTTTTCTACGTGCATACTGAACATCTGGTGTCTAACCCCGAAGGGTTCCCGGAGGCATGGAATGCAGCATGTAAGCATTCCTGTACGTAGTCTTTTACGGTAACCTTATCTTGTTGGCTTTATCCATTGTAGATGTTTTTTACCTTTATGTAGTGAGGGCTCGCACTCCTCGAAGTATTGACGACATTAGGTCGTGGGTGAGAGAGTTGATACCGTTTGCAAAGGATTGCCGTACCTGGCCAGAATTCTTCAGGCTCTATGGTACGACAGGTAACGGCCTTGTTTGGTTTTTCCTTTCTGTTCTGACTAGGAGGCTCCCCTCAATATTCCTTTCTCAACTCGTATATGTTTTGGTATCTCGGGGCGCTTCTAAGAAGGCACAGAAGAAGAAGAACAAGAACAAGAACAAGAAGAAGACTATGGCCGGCCCTTCTAGGTGGTTTCTAATTCCGACGAGGAGGATATGATCCTCGTAGGTACATCTAGGGCAGTGCTTCTCCCCCCTCAAGACAAGAGGTTGCATCGTTGGCGGCTCCCGAGGCAATATCTGAGGCAGCGCCTGGGGCCGTACTTGAAGTGACGCCCCGAGGAGGTACCTGCAGCTGTGCCTAAGACCGTTCCTGAGGTTGCCCCCATAAGTACGCTTACGATCAAAGTGATGCCATACACCCTGACTCGCATCCCACGGAGGGGGACCTTGAAGAGGAAGAGTCGTTGGAGAGTAAGAGACGTCGGATTTGTACTGGAAAGGCGGTGGTCACACAGGTAGAGAAGGTTAAACCACCCAGCCCCGAATCTAGGCCGGTCTTTATGGCTGAGGCCATTCGCTCGGGGAGGTCCGCTCTTAGAAGAGAAGTTGCTATTAACCTTCGCTCGGCATATGCTCGGAACGGCGGGTCGTGGGAGGCCGCGGACAGAAGGGTCGAAAGCGTGGATGTGGCGAGCCCGGAGATCGCCATTGAGGATGCGGGCAGAGAAGGCAGGTCCTTAGACCAAGTGGAGATGGTGGTTGGCCAATTTTCCCGTCGCATAGTGATTCCTAGCCATTATAATTTGTTGGAAAATTTCGAGGAGGCGGCCACCAGCATGACACTTTTGTGTGCGGGCGTTGAGCACGCGGCCCTGGTGGAGACCAGCGACAAGGACCTGGCCCGAAGAGTGGCAGGTGCGGCCTTGCAGGTATGTCTTTTGACTTGATTGGTGATATTTCTTATGCATTTGTGGAGGGTGATTTTCCATGCGCTTACTTTTCGATTTTTTCCAGACTCTTATCTTGGAGGCGGAAAGGGGCCGATGCCTGAAGAAGAAGGTGGACAAATATAATAGGTTGGTGCAGAAATACAACATGATGCATGAGGCGCACCATACCTTGGCCGATATGTACAAACATGACCCTAACTTCAGGGTGATCCGCATAGACCTCGTGCAGTCTGAGGAGCAGTTGAAGAAGAGGGTGGCTGAACTGGAGAAAGTTGATGAACAACTCATGGTCGCTGTTGCTCGGACTGTTGAGATGGAGGTCCTTATTCAAGCTAAGGACGAAGAATTACAGCTCAGCCGCGTAGTGGTAGAGGAGGCAACGGAATTGCGCACTCGTTTGTGGCCTTAGCGGCAGAACTTGATGCCAAGAAGGCCGAGGTTGAGGACCTCAAGCGGGCTCTTGCACAGGCTGATGCATGTCGTGAGGCACATGAGATGTGGGTGTATTCTGAGGCCCGACTAGTCGTACTTGAAGAGTTTTTGGTGGCCGGGCGAGAATCGAAGGTGGAAGTTGAGAGCCAACGCCAGTTGGTTAGAGCTTCCCGCGAAGCGGCCAGCTATAGTCCTGAATCACCGGTCCGGGAGGAGGGTAACTTCGCAGATGTTAACCGTTTGGAGTCCAGCTCTTGGATTTCCAAGGCGTATCCTGGGAATGAAGACGGGCCACATGAAGGCCAGGCGGGGCAGGATAATCAGAGTGGCGGAGGCCTTTAGGATTTTTGTAAATACTGATTTTTGTATCATGGGTGTACATCCTTTTGAAGATAAAGACATATGACTTTTGCCATAGTTAATCTTTTCTGTTTTCTGGAACCTTGTTTATTTTTTTTCCGTAGTTCAAGCTAAGTGGGCCATTCAGTGGCCTTGACCATGTAGAAATGATGGCTTCGGCTACATAAATTTTGACAACCTTAGTTACGTGAAAAGGGTGGACTTAGCCATATAGAACAATGGCTTTTAGCTATGTAATATTCGTCGGCCTTAACCGTGTAAAAATAATGGCCGTAGCCATGTAAAATTCGGCGGCCTTAGCCGTGTAAAAATGATGGTTGTAGCCATGTAAAATTTGATGGCCTTTCGTGTAAAAACGATGGCCGTAGCCATGTAAAATTCGACAGTCTTAGCAGTGTAAAAATGATGGTCGTAGCCATGTAAAATTTGACGGCCTTGGCTATGTAAAAACATTGGCCGTAGATGGAGCCATGTAAAAGCAATGACCGTAGCCATGTAAAATTCGATGGCCTTAGCTGTGTAAAAGCAATGATCGTAGCCATGTAAAATTCGACGACCTTAGCCGTGTGAAAATGATGGTCGTAGCCATGTAAAATTTGACGGCCTTAGCCGTGTAAATGCAATGACCGTAGCCATGTAAAATTCGACGGCCTTAGCCTTGTAAAAACAATGGCCTTAGCCATGTAAAAGTTGACGGCCTTAGCCATGTAAAAACAGTGACCGTAGCCATGTAAAATTCGACGGCTTTAGCCGTGTAAAAATAATGGCCTTAGCCATGTAAAATTCGATGGCCTTAGCCGTGTAATAATGATGGTCGTAGCCATGTAAAAATGATGGTTGTAGCCATGTAAACTTCGACGACCTTAGCCGTGTAAAAATAATGGTCGTAGCCATGTAAAATTCGACGACCTTAGCCGTGTAGAAATGATGGTGGTAGCCATGTAAAATTCGACGGCCTTAGCCGTGTAAAAATGATGGTCGTAGCCATGTAAAATTTGACAGCCTTAGCCGTGTAAAAATGATGGTCGTAGCCCTTTCATACATTTGGAGATGGTCGTAGCCCTTTCATACATTTGGAGATGGTCGTAGCCCTTCTATGCATTGGAGATGGCTGTAGCCCTTTCATACAGTTGTAAATGGTCGTAGCCCTTTCATACATTTGGAGATGGTCGTAGCCCTTTCATACATTTGGAGATGGTTGTAGCCCTTCTATACATTGGAGATGGTACTAATCCAGTCCATGTATCATGTCGGGCTTGGAGAGTACACGGAGAGCCTGATGATACACTTGTACTGCAAACAACTCCAGATGTTCCCTTTGCCGCCTCGTTAAAAACCTTCCCGAGAAAACCCAATTGGGACAAAACTCGGGTAAGGGAAAAAGAGTACGACTTAGGGGATGCCTTTTAGAAGTGGAAATGTTTGAGGTGAGCGACGTTCTAGTTGTTCTGGAGCATTTTTCCCTCCATTGTCTCTAGCTGGAATGCTCCTTTCCCAGCTGCCGCTGTGATCTTGTAGGGTCCTTTCCAGTTTGTGCCTAGTTTTCCTTCATTTGGGTCTTTGGAGGCCAACGTGTTGTCTTTGCGGACGTGGTCTCCTACTTTGAGTAGCTTTATTTTTGCCCTTTTGTTGTAATATCTTTCGATTTATTATTTTTGGGCTACCATCCTGATGTAGGCCATTTCCCTTCTTTCTTCGGCTTCATCAAGATCTTGAAGTCTGCCGGTGTCGTTTTCTGTTCCACTGGTGTGCGAATACCTTAGGCTGGGTTCGCCTACTTCGACAGGAATGACCGCGTCGGTTCCATAAACTAGTGAGTACGGGGTTTCTCTAGTGCTGGACTTGGGTGTTGTTCTGTGTGCCCACAAGACTTCAGGCATTAGTTCGGGCCATAGCCCTTTGGCAACTTCAAGCCTCTTCTTTAGTATGTTTAGAATTGCTTTGTTGGAGGACTCCGCTTGGCCGTTGGAGGCGGGGGTGGTATGGCATGGATAGTATCTTTTGATGCACCATTCTCGAAGAACTCGGTTGTTTTTTGACCGACGAACTGACGCCCGTTGTCACAACTGATTTCTTTGGGGATGCCAAAGCGGCATATGATGTTCTTCCATATGAAGGCGATGAATTCTTGTTCGCGTATTTGCGCGTATGCACCTGCATCCACACACTTGGAGAAATAGTCAGTTAAAACAAGTAAAAATTGTACCTTCCCTCGTTGTGCGGGTAGCGGGCCGACTATATCCATTCCCTATTTGATGAATGGCCAGGAGGAAGTGACGGAATGCATGGGTTCTCCTGGTTGGTCTATCATTGGGGCGTACTTTTAGCATTGTTTGCATCGGCAGACATACTCAGCTGCCTCTTTTTTCAAGGTGGGCCAGTAGTAGCCGGTATGTATGATATATCGCACAAGGGCGCGGTTGCCAGTGTGAGTGCCGCAATGGCCTTCGTGTACTTCTTCGAGTACCGGCCTCGTTTGGTGCAGCCCTAAGCATTTGGCTAGGGAGCCACCGAACGTCCTTTTATAAAGGTCGTTGTTGATCATGCAGTATCGGGCGCCCTATATGCAAAGCTTTTTCGCCTCCTTTTTATCGGGGGGTAATGTCCCGTTTTGTAGATAAGATATGAACTAGTTACGCTAGTCCCAAGTCAGGTTTAAGTAAAGTACCTCAGTGTGGTCAATGGCCGAGTGGAGGAGCATGACCACACTTTCTTTGTTGATGTTTTTGGTGGCTGCAGCCAACGTTGCTAGGCCGTCCGCTACGATGTTTCGTGCTCGGGGAATTTGTTCGAAGCGGCATTCGTCAAATGTAGCCATCAGTTTGCGGATTTCTGTCTGGTACTTTCGTAGCCTTTGCTCTTTGACTTGATAAGTCCCAGTGACCTGGTTTACCACAAGTTGGAAGTCGTAGTGGAGGAGGATTCGGCGAGCCCCGTACTTGGTGGGCAGTTTCATGCCTGCAATAACGGCCTCATACTCAGTTTTATTGTTTGTCATTTCCGGGCATCATATGTACTGGCAAATTGTTTCGCCCGTGGGGACCTCAAGAACGAGTCCCAGTCCCAATGCTGATGCATTGGCGGCATCATCTGTGTAAAGGACCCATAGGTTATTTTTGGAGGATACGCATTGTGCCTCGAGTTCTGCCTTTGGCAGGAGTTCTGCACTGAAGTCGGAAATGAAGTCGGCTAGGACTTGCGACTTGATGGTGGTCCTTGGAAGGTATGTGATATCATGCTCGCTGACTCAACGGCCAATCTGACAAGTCGTCCTTAGAGTTCGGGTTTGTGTAAGACACTCCTTAAAAGGAAGGTCATTACTACCCTTATGGGGTGGCATTGGAAGTAGGGTCGTAACTTCCGTGAAGCTACTAGAAGTGCCAGTGCCAGCCTCTCAAGGTGTGGGTACTGCGTTTGACTTCCCCTAAAGTTTTGCTAATGTAATAAATAGGAGACTACGTACCTTTATTTTCGCGTACTAGGACAGCGCTGACCGCGACTTCCGATACAGCCAAGTACACCAACAGCGGTTCGCCTGGGTTGGCTTTGACTAGTAGGGGTGGCAATGACAGATATGCCTTCAAACTCTTCAGGGAGTCGACACATTCTTCGTTCCATTGTAGTCACCGGTCATTTTTCAATAGACCAAAGAATTTGTGGCACCTGTCGAAGGAGCGTGAGATGAACCTGGAGAGGGCGGCTATTTGACCCGTCAGCTTTTGCACTTGTTTTTTTGCTGCTTAGTATTTTTGGGATGGCTTCTATAGCCTTGATCTAGTTTGGATTGACTTCGATGCCCCTTTGTGACACCAGAACCCATGAACATTCCCGAGGCTTCTTTTAAATGATCGAGGTGGTCCTCTTTTTTCGAATACTTCACTAGCATGTCGTCAATATAGACCTCCATCGTTTTGCCGAGTTGCTCTTTGAACATCATAGTCACTAGACTCTGGTATGTAGACCCCGCATTCTTAAGCCCGAAGGGCATTACCCTGTAACAGTATGTTCCTTGGTGAGTGATGAAGGCCGTTTTCTCATGTTCTTCCTCGGCCATTATGATTTGATTGTAGCCGGAGTACGCATCCAGGAAGCTTAACAACTCATGCCCTACTGTTGCGTTTATCAATTGGTCGATGTGGGGCAGTGGGAACGAATCTTTGGAACACGCTATGTTTAGGTCGGTGAAATCCACGCACATCCGCCACTTCCCATTTTTCTTCGTGACCATTACGACGTTGGTGAGCCATTCTGGATACTTGGACTACCTAATAGAACCGTTCACCAGTAGCTTGTCTACTTATTTACTTACTGCTTCGTTGATAAAACAACTACTACTACCCAGTATAGTCCTACAAAGTGGGGTCTGGGGAGGGTAATATGTAGACGGGCCTTACCCCTACCGGAAAGGGCAGGGAGGCTGTTTCCAATCAACCCTCGGCTCAGTGAAGGAAAGGAAAAACAAAAACAAAGACAAAAACAAAAGAGCATTAGAAACTCCAGCAGATCGATATTCAGTTTGTGGGAGGCAATTTCTCATGGAATCCCTGGCATATCTGCATGGGAAAAAGAAAACAGGTCTGCGTGGTTAGATAGAAATTCACGATACTTACTTGGATTTGAAAGGCCGTGGCCTATATAAGCCTTCTTTGTGGAATCGCTGTTGCTCAGCTGAACGGGGTCGATATCTTCGACCATGGCCTTGTTAGCCTCAACGTCATCAGGATCTTTGATGGCGTCCTCTGTCGGGTGGACCTTAGTCCCCGATAGGGCTGATTGTTATGCCTCCACACTCGCTCATATGAGCTGTTTGGTGTGCATGAATCTTGAGCTATTTAATAACACTCTTGGGCGGTGCGCGGCTCGCCTCGTATGCTGTATACCCCCTATGGGGTAGGGAATTTGATCACTTGATAGAAACTGGAGGGGACTGCTCTCATGGCATGTATCCAAGGACGTCCGATGATAGGTTGTATGCCGTTTCTTGGTTCATCACGAGGAAAGTGGTTTCCATCGTAACTCTTACTGCCAAAACGGGCAGCGTCACCTTCTTAGAGGTTCTTTCAACTACATTGTTAAAATCAGTTAGCATTACACAGCGCGGAATCATCTTATCCTCGAGTCTCATTAGTGCAAGGTCTCTTGGATGAATGATACATGCGCCACTGTCCTTGTCAACTGTAATCCTTTTAACGTCAGTATCTACTATGCGTAAAGTAATAACTAAGGCATCATAATTGGGGGAAAAACTGTCGGTATCAGACTTATCGAAGGTGATACTATCTTCGAAGTCATCATAACGTTCGTGAGCCATGGTTCGCTTTAATTTGTGAGTGGCGGTGAATTTGACATGGTTGATTGCTGAGTCATTGCCATCCCTAATGATCATGTTGATGGTGCGTGTTGGTGAGGGCGGACTTGGTGGGCCGTGAAGTTGTTCACGCTCGTGTGCGAAGTTGAGTTTTCCTTTGTCGCTGAGCAGTTCTTTCAATAATACTTGGTTCAACATCCGGACCACCTCCTGCTGGAGACCTATGCAGTCTTCGGTTCTGTGCCCCCGTTCCCGGTGGAATTCACATAGGGCGTTAGATTTTCTGGTGGCGGGGTCGGACTTCATCTTTGCTGGCGATTGTACTTTATTGCCCAGCTTCTCCAGTGCGTACACTACTTCTGAAGGAGATACACAAAAGTTATGTGTAGATAGTAAATGAGGCATACCTTGTCGTTCCTCAGTGAGGCGACATGTCGTTGTAAGGCGTCCGCGTGCCTTGGCGGATGCGAAGATCTGATATACTATTGGTGCCTCTCCCTTTTGAGGCGTGGGACTTGTTCCCGTTGTCCTTCGTTGCGTCAGTCTCTTCGAATTTTTGGGTTCACCGTTATTAGCTGCCTGGTCGGGACATTAAAGTCGTCGTTGTCTCCACGTACTTCGGCACAGTAGGCATTGCGAATTTCTTCCCTAATGGTTGGGGGATATTTTATAAGACGACTAAGTAGTTTCCTGGTCGCCCGTGAGCCGTCCCTGCTGAGTCCGTTCTGAAAAGCTGTAATTGCCATGCTTTCAGACATGTTTGGTAGGCTTATTCTGACCCTGTTGTACCTGGCTAAGAACTCTCTGATCCCTTCTCATGAGGCCTGTCGGACAGCAAAGATGTTTTTGACGTGTGCTTCTGCTTTCTTGGCTCCTGCGTGGGCGGTGACAAATTTATCTGTCATTTCCTCGAACGTGGAGATGCTTTTGGCCGGTAGCTGGGAGTACCACGTTAGGGCCCCTCCTGTTAGTGTTTCACCGAACTTCTTCAGAAGTACGGATGGTACCTGCTCCTTTGATAAATCATTACCTTTGACTTCCGTGACGTAGTGAATCATGTGGTCCTCGGGATCTGAGGTCCCATCATATACCTTCAAGTAGGGGCATTTTGAAGGTCTTTGGGATGGGGTATGGTGCAGCTTCTTCTGTGTAGGGTTGTTCAACGAACCTCCCCACGTCTCGCTCTGGCAGCAACTTAGGTCCACCGGGGATCTTGTCCACTCTTTCTTGGTGCTCCTTCATCTGGTCGCGAAACGACCTATTTTCGTTTTCTATTTCCTCCATCTTTTTTAGGATGGATGTGAGTGTCCCCCCGTGAGCTTGAGCATCGAAGAGCACGTTTTTTGTTCGTGTGACCTCGAGTTCATCTTCGGTTACGACATGGTCTTTCGTTGGTGTGCATCTAGCATTTTGGGGTGGCTTTCCAGCAAAACTACTCAGAGCGTTTGTCAACCATTCTTCTAATAACCCCTTTACCTCTGGGGGTGCTTCTTTAGTTATAGATGTAGAAGCCTCCTTTTCTCGTGGAACCACCAGATCTTCAGAAGGGGAAGGTGGGGTTTCACGTTTATCAGGGTACTAGGGGTCGCGTGTGGAGCATCCCCTTCACCAGTCGCGTTGAAAGGACCCATAAGATTGGCTCTAGCATCCATGATAGCTTTCATTCTTGCATTGTTTTCAGCCATTTTAGGTTGTAGAAAGTGGTTTTGGAAGGATCTCTAGAAGCAAATTACAATTTTGATTCACAAAATCCCCATAGACATCGCCGAATTGTTTGGCTAAAAAGTTATGTAAATACTTATTTGGCTCAAGAACAATCGAAAATAATAAGGGTTAATCGGAATCAAGCGTAATATGAACTGGAGAATATCGTATAGCTAAGATCGGTGATAATAGTGTAGATAGCTTGAGATGTAAGAATAATAAGGCAAGTAATAATCTTTGCACAAGATATATATATATATATATATATATATATATATATATATATATATATATATATATATATATATATATATATATATATATATATATATATATATATATATATATATATTCTGAATGGCAAAATACACATGAGTCTTTACAAAGGGAAGGTCCCCTTTATATATTAAGGGACCTTCCTCGAAATAATCAAAGAAAAGTACAATGGTTTGTGGTCTCAGTATACGGGGGAGTCAGAGCTTCAAACGACATCGTCTTGAGTCATATCACTCGGTTCGTCCACTTTCTGGGGTCGGCCTTACTCGAGCCGGACTCAGCTAGGCCGCTCTCTACGTCAAGGGTGTGCGTAGATAACATGAGAACATAGGGAACTAAATTTGCCCAATACAAATATAATTTGATCCGATCTAACTAGCTCAATAAAGAAAGAAATCTTGTCGCATTGGATCCTTATATGCCTTATTGTGATTTCAGATAAGTTATGAGGGAATATTTTATGGAACGTGTTGTTATTTTGTGATCTAAATACTAAATAAAGAATACAAAATATTTTTATTATAATTCTTTAAAGAGTTATTTGATTAAAACATAAAACTATAAATAATGCATCATATTACGTTTTCCAGCATTATTGTATGGGTACTTGTTTCATGTCGTGTCTTTTAACAGTATGAAGGAACTTTTGTCGACTTTGTTTCATTATTCAAAAGCTTATTTTAGTAATCCACATTTTATATATTGAGAGATATTTTACCCAATACCAATCAAAAATGATATACTGGGTCGTTCTTATTGGAGGTGCATTTTATTAGTGGACAAAGGTTTACCCTTTTACTTTATTTGTTCATTTTTCTTGAAAGTATTGATCTCTTGGTAACAATTGGGGTTTGTATGCAGGTAATTTAAAATTTATAGTATTTACAGGAGATAGTATAAAAGTATGAAGAATTACATCAATGTTGGAAAAGTCAGTCAACGTTGGAGCTTAGAGTCTACAACGCTTATGCCATGGGTAAATCAATCAATCTTTAAGCTATACTGTGGTCTGTGGGTCTTCTTTTAAGTAATACAATTTCATTCTCAATTGCAAGCTCACAAACTTAGTGACATAATTAACCACATGAGGGACTAAATTAGTAAAATAGAATTACTCACATCGAATATATGTGGATGCTCAACATTAACCATATGTTTAAATGATATAACCTTCGGCACTCCTTCACCATCATGTATGAATGTTTGTCTTGCATATTAAATTTTCTTGATGAAATTCTCTTCACATAAATCATTAGTGATCTTCTCTATGGCAATAATTCTGCACTCCAAAGAACTAAACCTCAAAACGAAGTTAAAGTACCAAAACTATTTTCTAATGAGGGGAATAACCAATAGTAATTCCAAAAAAAATTGGTTCTGCTAATTATAAAGGATAATACTTTAAAAATAGTGTAATGCAAGAAATTAACAGAACTCTTGACTACAGTTATTATAAGGCTCAACTTTTCTATTACGAAAACAAGCGGTCTCAAAAGAACAATTGATTGTCCTCTTTAGTTCATGAAATATCATAAGCATATTAATCATTTGTAAACTACAAAAAGGAAAAAAGTTAAACATATTTGTAGTATAATACAAGTAGGCTACCAATAAGAAGGAGGCGATGAAGAAATTGACCCAAAATCGATTTATACGATCGACTTTTTAGGCTCGGTATGTGTAGTTTAAATGGAAAAGAAATACGGCCTTGGATGATTTACAATTATATCCTTATATTATACAAATGTTAAAGGTCATAAAAGTCGGTCAATATTTCAGGAATATTTTTATCATTCAACATTTAGTATAAATTATTCGTGTTTTTATAATAATATAGATAGATAACTAAGAAAATATTTAATAATATAAATACGTGAGAAAGATAAATAAAATACCACTAATGATTCTGCAAACATAAAGATCTAAAAGTAAAATGTCATACCGATCTGTTTACTTTTTGAAAATAAATTTATGGTGGATAAAATTATAATTAAGATTAAATATTCAAAACAAAAGATGAACTAATATTAAGATCTGAATTAACATAAAATAAATTATTTTTATGTTAAGATCAAATAATTAAATGTAACGATCCGACCGGTCATTTTGAGCTTTTACACTTTGATCGCCAGTTCTCGGGCATGACTTGCCTTTTGTAATTTGTTATGAATGATGTAGATCGTTGGTTTTAATTTTCACAAAAATTGGTATGAATTTGCAAGAACAGTCTCGTTGGGTGATTTATGACTCGGGAGTATATTGAAATTAATTTTGGAGGTCCGGTAAGTTAGTGTTTGGAAATTTTCGGTAGGTAGGTTATATTTTGATCTGAAGGTCGGAATGGAATTTCGAGAGTTGCTATAGCTTCGTTATGTAATTTGGAATGTGTGTGCAAAACTTTTGAGATCATTTGAACGTGGTTTGGTTGGATTTTTTTTTTATCAAAAGCGTGTTTCGGAAGTTTTTAGAAAACTTAGGCTTGAATTCGATGTGAATTGATGGATTTGGTGTGGTTTGAGGTGTTTTAATGATTGGAATGTAACGATCCGACCGGTCGTTTTGAGCCTTTGACCTTTGATCTCTAGTTCTTTGGCATGACTTGCCCCGTGTAAAGTATTATGACTGATGTAGATCATTGAATTTGGTTTTTACGGAAATCGGTATGAATTTGAAAGAACAGTCTCAGTTGAAAGCTTTGAATTTGAAAGATTTGACCAAGATTTGACTTATTTGTATATGAGCTTGGATCGAAGTTTTTATGATTCGTTTAGCTTCATTGGGTGATTTATGGCTTAGGAGGAAGATCAGAATTGATTTGGAGGTCCGGTGTAGAATTAGGCTTGAATTGGCGAAGTTAGTATTTTGGCGATTTTCGATTGATAGGTGAAATTATATTTCGAGGTCGAAATGTATTTTGAGAGTTGTTGTAGCTTCGTAATGTGATTTGGGATGTGTGCGTAAAATTTCAGGTCATTTAGAGGTGTTTTGGTTGGGTTTTTGATCAAATGCGTGTTTCGAAAGTTTTAGAAGAACTTAGGCTTGGATCCGATATAATTTAATGGTTTTGGTGTTGTTTGAAGTGTTTTGGTGATTGGAACAATTTTTCTACCTAGAGGGGGATGAGAGTCTTTTCTACCTCCTCCTCTTTGCCGCTAGGGGAAGGCGGAACCCTAAATGGGGCGGTGTCCTTGTTCTTTTTGCTACTTTGATGACGTTTTACCATGATGTTCCGTCTAAGAAACAAAGTGCTAATAACGAGAAATAAGGATTCAGAGAGGTGGAAGAGTCTCACACGAAATAACAGTTATCAGAGAGAAAGACAATGAAGAAAGTCGAAAAATATTTTCCAAGGGTTCGAAAGATGAATCAGATTGAATCTTTCCCCTATTTATAGGGTTAAGTTGCACAGAAATCAAAAAGGCATGACTCAAAACGGGCGCGGGAATCCAAAACGTCACATCACCTCCTGAACCGTCTCGGGAATAAGTGTAATAATAATGCATGCGGGTGGTGAAGTCACCCCATAAAGGAAGCCACACGTCAACGGCTCAACAACGTTCCTGTTGCCACCCAAGTATGAGGTCAAATTCTCCAAAAATGAGGTTTGCAATTCTGTCCATTGGAGATGCCTATTGAATGCGCCTCCAACGAATAGAAGGATAAACTGTGTGGGGTCAAATTTGATCCTAGACGTCTCCACACTGATGGGCACGTCTTTGAGCATACGTCGACTAGAGCAAGGGCATGACCCGGACGTGGTGACAAAGGTGACGTCATTTAATACTCTGCGCCTTCACTAAGAAGACGCTACCTACTTTTGTACCTTTTAGATTATTCCGAGGAAGGTCTCCTATTATATAAAGGAGACCTTCAAATTGTGAGGGGCATCATGATTATTCTTGAATAATACAACTCTTTTCTCTCTATCTATCTCTAACGATTACTTCTCTCTTAAGTTGATATATCTTTTTATCTTTCAGATCTATAATAGAAAGATCGCTCTTTTCATTTCTAGGTCATATTATATTTAGTTACGATTTACCCTCATTTATTTTTGATTGTTTTTAAGCTTACAAAGTATATCAATAACTTTTGAGCCAAACAATAGTAGTCCTTAAAACTCAATAGCAACGCAAGTTAGGATTCTATACTGATGTTGATGAATCTATGTGATTAGGATGACTAGAGGGCGTATTAAAAAGTGGAGAGTAGATGATGAAATACTCACGCACTAAGGTGTAGGCCATCTCCATGGAAACCAGTACTCCAAAAGATTCCAGCAGGTTTACCAGCTAACGCTTGAGTTGCCCATATCTCATGGGAGGCATCAAAAAACGCTTTGAATTGGGCTGCCATGACACCGGAACGAGAAGGGTCCAAAGATGAAACCATCAGCCTCCAAGAGCTGCTCGGGCCTGATCTCGAGCACATCATCAGGTTTTCTAGGAGCTTTCATCTTCTCCAATATCCACTCTGGAAGTGTTTCCGAAACCTATGTGCATCTAACAATCAAATTCATGGAACTAGTAATAAAAGAAATTTAATTTTTATGCACTTAATTAAAAGCTAATTGTGTTGGCGGAGTCGAGAATTATAACAACGGGATCAGAAAAAATGCAAGACAGGCACACTTAGGATTCAAACCTGAGACTAAAGCAATTTTTAACCATCTTTATCGCTATAATAAAAGCTCCTAGCTCTTCTTCGAATGGGATTCAAGAATTTTTATATACCAAAAAAAAAAAATTGTTTTCACCTTACTTGCACAGATTAAATAGAAGCCCCTTCAATCGGATTAGACATAGTCGTCTTTAATGTACATGGATTAATAACACTACAAAATATTAAATCCTGGTAAATGGTGAAACCCTTAAAGCTAAAGAGAAAACTTCAATGCTAATTATGTTTGGCTCAAAAGTTATACACACTTTGTAAGCTTAAAATCAATCAAAAAAAAGTATACGGGTAAATCGTAATCAAGTATAATAAGCCCTAGATGAGATTATCTAGCTAATATTGTAGTAGATCTGAAAATGTAAAAGGTTATGGAGAGTTTACGTATCAAGATAGATAAAGAGAAGCTTGCTTGCTAACAGTAGAGAGAGAAAGTAGAGTCATAGTATTACTCAAAATAATGCACATATCCCATTACATGGTAAATGACTCCTTTATATATTAGGAGACCTTTCCCAAAATAATCAAAAGAAAAGTACAAAAGTTGGTGGCTTCCTTCAAGCCTTAAACGACGTCGTTCCTCCGCCTAGTTGATTAGGACGTCCTTGCTCGGGCCGTCCTTGCCTGGGTCGATACGATTCGAGGGCGGCTTTGTCATGAAGGAAGTGTCCGCTTAGACGGGGATGGGACGAGCCAGCTTTTACCTCATACAATTAGTCCCTCCGTCCATTGGAGGCGTGCTCGATGGACGTCTTCAATGGACGGATATGTATGCTTATGTGACAATATAAAGCCGTTGACGTTCGGCTCCTCTTTAGAGTGACATCACCGATCACGTGCTTCATCATTATTTTTTCTCCCGAGACGGTTCAGAGCCTGGCGTGATATTTGACTTTCCCGCGCCAACTTTTGAATGATGACGCGTCACTTTCCGTATACCTCGCCCATATAGACAATGCAGCGGTTTAAAATGATCCACCATTCAAACCTTTAAAGGACATTTCTCCCTTTATTTCATCTCGTTTTCCGGCAACCACTGCTTTACTTGATAATTTCTTTTTCTAAGGATCGAACCTTGTATTACTAAAACACTCTTCTTTGCAAACTATATCATGGTAAAACGTCATCAAGGCAGCAAGAGGTCCAAAGATAACGCACCTTCTAGGGTTTCACCTTCTTCCGATGATGAGGCGAAGGAGGTTGGAGAGGCCCTCGTTCCTCTATTTTTGTCTAACGTTCTTTCGAAGAAAAAGAGCAAAAGGAATGTCTTTAGTCAATAAAGCTCACCTCCACCGTGGGGACACAACGAATTGACGCCATCTCACTTGGATGCCCTTAGGATGGAGTACGGGTCCCCGAATCATGTTGAGACAGTTCCTACCGGAGGGGACTATTCCAATGTACACAGGACCGGGTTCTGTACGTTCTATGAGTATGCATTTCGAATTAGATACAGTTTCTCACTCAACACTCTAGCGGAGGAACTTTGCCTTCTTCATAGCATGCCCGGCTCAACTCACCCCTTACACTTTCAATATGTGTAGGGTACTTACCCCATACGCGGAGAAAGTCGGGTGTGCGGTCACGATATATCATCTTTTGCAAATGTTCAATGCAAGTTACTTGAGGGGTTCAATATTGCATTTGACGTGCCTCGGCAAGAAGAGGTTCGTGGTACAGTCCGATGATAAGGCCAATTGCGACTATTGGAAGAGATTCTTCTATATCCGGACGAAGCATTTGGTGGTTAACCCCGAAGGGTTTCCGAAGGTGTGGAACCCAGAGTGTAAGTATCCCTTTGTGCTCTCTTCAGTGCTTTTTTTATGACGGCTTAACCTCTTACGGATCTTTTGTCTGCTGTTTGTAGTGGCGGCTCGTATGCCTGTAGATTCTTCATCCTTTTCTTGTGGCGACGACAGCAGGTCGTGGGTGGAGAGGCTGATACCACATGTATAGGAGTTCCATACCTGGGCTCAATTCTGCAGTATGTACGGCCCGACTGGTAACGGTCTTTCCTTGTTCTTTTCTTTCTCCTCGTCCTGATTCGAGGTTTCTTTTGGTTGACACATCTTTTCCCCGGCAGGTCAGGGCACTTCTAAGAAGGCCAAGAGGAGGATAACTGATGTCGGCCCGTCTAGGGCAGAGCCGAGCCGAGCTCTGAAGATTAGGATGTGTCTGTAGGGGGTACGCCTGAAAATAGCACCCTCTCGGCCCCTTAGAAGTAGGTTACGCTAGAAGCGATGTATGAGGCGACGCCTGAAGTGACGAAGGATATGGCGTCGGAGGAGGTTCTGGCAGTAGCACCCGAGGTCGTGCCCGCGAGGGGGACCGAGGTCGTGTCCGGCAATGAGGCACTTCCTTCAGGGTCGCGTTTGCAGCCAGAAGAGGCGGCTTCTGAAGATGAGGAGCC
This sequence comes from Nicotiana benthamiana, assembly GCA_034376525.1. Taxonomy (NCBI): domain Eukaryota; kingdom Viridiplantae; phylum Streptophyta; class Magnoliopsida; order Solanales; family Solanaceae; genus Nicotiana; species Nicotiana benthamiana. The sequence goes on along the minus strand of CM067333.1, from coordinate 27,060,095 downwards.
TCTTGAAAGTAGGAGGCGGCGACTGGTCAGCGGTAAGGGGATAGCTACCGAGGATGAGAGGGTACAATTACCTCGTCGCGAGTCGGGGCAGCTGTTTATGGGTGATACAATCTGCTCATGGAGGACTGCTCCTCGGAAGAGGGCTGATGTTGAGGCTGACCCGCCTTCCGCTCGGGAGGACGGATCGTCGACCGCAGCAACAAGGACAAGTGTGGCCGCAGAGCGGGCGGGCCTTGAGGCCGTCGCTGAGAGAGCGGACAAAGGAAGGAGTTCCCCGAATGTGTTGAGACGATGGCCGGTAGGTCTACTCGCTGAATCGTGATTCCCAGCGGCTATAATCTTTTGGAGAACTGCGAGGAGGCAGCTGCGGATATGACCCTTCTTCGCGCGGGTGCCGAAGGCGAGACGTTGGCGGAGGTCAGTGACAAGGGCTTGTCCCGAAGGGTAACAGGCGCGGCCTTATAGGTAAATTTGACTCTCTTTTCCATTGGTATTACATGGGTGGTCCGCCCACGTACTGACTCATCCTTTGGATTTGGGTCGCATCAATGCACACCCGAGTTTAAGGAAGTAATTTAATTTAATCGTGCTTAAAGGTTCTAATGTAATATTGTTTGGGAAAGGCCATTGAAATTCGCTACCTTCAAAATTCTAATCATTTTTAATAACCAATTACTGAGGGCCCCACAGTTATTTTTGTTCAGTGAGGCTCGTCTCCGGTTTTGAACCATTTTTGTATCATTATTGGTTTTATAAGAATTACGACGTCATGAAAACGTGTTTCTAACCCCGTTGCCATCAAGGAACCCGTGGTTATCAATACATTTCGACTTCGTCGAGATTAGGATTTGGGTTGCATCAATGCACACCCGAGTTTAAGAAGGTATTTTAATTAAATGCATCTAAAGATTCTAGCTTATTATTTTGGGGAAGACCATGAAATTCGTTAAACGGCCCTCCTATATTCTAAATAATTTTATGAAACCATTATTGAGGGCCCCAGATTTGTTTTGTTTGGCGAGGCTCATCTCATTATTTTATTAAAAGGTCCACCCTGATGTATACTACGATTTTCCTACAAATGCTGAGGCCCCTGCCACTTGTAAATGGGCTATCTAGCCCTAGATGTTGGACTGGGCCCAATTGCTGCTTTGCATAAATCAGATAGACTTTAAGTGAATTTGCTTATGCACTGATTTGTAGCAAGGCAAAGGCAATGTAATTTGCTTACTTGTTTTGATTTCAATTTCACACTCAAACCGTGTCTATTTAAACAAACCACTACAGAAATTTAAAATGCAACGACTATGGCAAAGCGATTCACCAGTTTGAGTGCCTTTTCCCTGATTTCAAACTCGAACCACTGAACTGCATAATATCAAACCTAATTTTCATTTTATGAACAATCAACAAAATTTAGATTTCATTACACTAGTAATCTAGCTAAACCCAAACAACCTACTAAATCAATCATTAAGTCTAAACTCGATCTACTTACTAAATGCAGAATCAATTTCGAGTTTAAGGCAAAGCTTCAAACGAGTTCCATTTACAATATTCTAACAACACAAATTATACCGAAATGGATTATTAAATACAGATTTCATATGTTCTTAGTAACCAACTGAACTAAGCTAACAATCCATAAATCAAAACGATCCAAAACAGTTCCATTAAGTACCACGTTTAACTACTAAAATGAAGTTTAAAATAAACTGTAACAAATCTGACAAAGGCAATCGAGCTAAATATCAAGTTCTCCATCTCCCATTCAAATGACACCACAATTGGCTCAAGATGCGTCCCTGGAATCAGTTTGCAAGAAGGAAAAGGAAAAATTAGTAATCGAGGGAGTGAGCAACAACAGCTTGTGACGTGAACAGCAACAATGCAACAGATCTTAGCTCAGAGAATGAGCCCACAGCAGCCCAGAACCAGTCTAAGAGTTAAAAAATATTTTGAAACTTCACGCAGAAAAACCAATCCAATTGCAGCACCCAAATTGAACAAAATAAACTCAGGAATGCCACCATAATTACAAATCCAATACAGATTCCAAGTCTGACTTGTTTAAACTCAGAATCCACTCGAAATTAAACCAGGAAGGATGCTGAACCTCAGCTACCAAACAAAGAACTAAGAGAAGCCAAACTAACAATTAAACTCGAAATTAAGATGCAAACACCAATGGAACAGATTGATTGTTTTTAATTTTTTTTTTGAAGATTTTTTGTTGTTTTTGTGTTTTTGAGTATGAGGAAAGCTAATATCTAAAGGTATTTTTAGAACTGAAATTTTTACTCTCAAATCTGTAGAATTGAGGAGTATATTTTAGGAAATTTTCTGACTGAGGGAAGAAGACCCTTTTACAAAGCATTAGATGCCTTTTTATAGGCAACACTAGGGTAAAGAATCAGATTTTTGTTTTCTATTTTAGTCCCTTTTTAATTTTCAGTTTGGTCCTTTTATTTTTGACTTGCTAAACAAGCAAGTACCCCTATTAAGCTAAAATCTACACTAATGCACCATTCTAGAAGGTCCTAAGATGTTCTTCTACCCACAAAATACCTATACTACCCTTACCCCTGCTTTGAAATTACTATTTTTAAAGAAACTGCCCTTTTCTATGCCTAAAATGCCCTCCTACCAGTCTGAAAATTACTAACCCTCCTAACCTCACCCAAACCTTACCCCCTTTAGCTAAAACTAACTAAGGTTAATTGAAGAACTACTTAGCTATAACCAACCTAACTGTTCCTTAATATTAAGATGCATAGATTAGCCCTAATTGAAAACAATTCCCAAACCAATTCCAAATCCCACCTTTCAATCAGCGTGATTAACTACCAAACCTAAACTAATTAACAAGCGACAATAGTTAAGAAATAGAATCGAACTAAGCTACCAGTTAATAGAGAAACAATAATTAAACCAAAAGAAATAGAACAACAGGTAAACATTTAACATGCATATTGTTACCATGACTTATTTGGCTAAAATTATCTACGATCGATGTTAAAAATGGTTGATAAACAACTAAACCTACTGACTAATTAAGCTAACAGTAAATTAAAAATTTAAACTTACTGCTAGATTTAAACTTACTACTAAAACTGAAACAAATTAATAACTAAAGAATAAACGAGACTCAAATTAACCAACTTGCCTAAGGTCAAAAGATATGAAATCGAACTGACTAAGAACAATTCCTACAACTGGCCCAATTGACGGAGAAGGAGGAAAAGAAAACGAGACTATTCAACTAAATACATTAGAGTCATAAAATTAAAGGAAAACTCACCAGAACGAATTTGAAACCCTATAAGGACATGCAGGGATCAAGGAGTTCGAACCATAGGATTCTGCCGCCTTTTCGATTTAAGATTCGAGAAATTCCGTTGATGTTTGAAGGAAACCAGTAGAGGATTCCGGTAGAGGAGAATCAAGAGAGTATGGGTTGTGTTTTTGAGGTCATTTGGTGACGGCGCCGCCACCGGAGAATGTGTGATGGCGCTAGTGTTTAACGTTTCAAATCCATATTCGAGGTATTTGGGCTTGATTCGGGGGAAAAGGGGCACAGAGTTGGAATGAGGAGAAGGAAAGGGAGCTAGGGTGTAAATCTGGTTGTCATTGGGGTGGTTTGAGTCATCACCGCCGGTGGAAAGGGTGAAGGTTTCAGGGGCAGCGGTCTCTAGGGTTTTGAGGGGTAAGAGAGACGAATGGAGAAAGGGGGGTGAGGGTCCCGTTCGGACAATTATATAATGTGAAGAAATCAGTTCCCACCCGTTGGATCAGCTATCCTAGACGGCCAGGATCGAAAGCCAAAGACGACATCGTGTCGATAGAGCGTATTGGACCAGGTGGAGACTGGGGCCTAGGCATGTGGTGTTTGGGATTGGGCTAAGATGATACAATAAAAAATTGGCCCAATTTTGAGCCTCTTCTTTATTGGCTTTCTTTCATTTCTTTTATTTATTGCCTTCATTTTTGTATTTTTTTGTATATATTTTTTTCTGGTTTTATACAAATGCAAAAAATTAAAATAAAGTCCTAATATATTTCAAAATTAAACTATTTAATTCCTAACATTATTTTATAAACCTATTTCACGACAAATCCATAACTAAAATAATTAAAATACAAAATGAACTATTTTTGTGATTTTCAAGCTTTGTTCTAAAAACAAATTAACCCCCTAATTAATCCTAAGAATATGAAATTATATCCTAAATGCAAATGCGTATTTTTGTATTTTTATGAATTATCGTGCACAAATAAAACGAAACAATTATCAGAAAATGACACAAAAGGCACCAAAAATTGTAAAAATAAAGAAAATTATTTTTGTTTGAATTTTACGGGAATGATTCATATATAAGGCAAAAAAATCACGTGCTCACAACTGCCCATCTTTGCTCGGAAAAATAAAAGGTTTTCGGGCAAAGATAAGTGAGCAAATACGAGCGATTTTTGCCTGTTTAAATATTCCGTTGTGAAACCTTTTGAAAGTTTTGATCGCACCCTGCTTCAGAGGTTGCCTACATATCCTGGGCTAAACAGGAATCAGGTCAGTAGTTCGGGAGTACCTGGTAGCTGGGACTACCAGGAGTTGTGATTTCACTGCGATTGCTGTTGCTGCTACTGCTAGCTGACCTTCCTTATTGATGATTAAACACCAGACAATTTTTTTTTTTTTTTTTACATTTATCAATCTTCACTTGGAATTTTTTGAGTTGTGTATACTTAATTTATCTGAAACACTTGATAAAAAAAAAAATGTTGGAGCACCTGCTCGCGTGGGCCCGGTTGCACCAATTGATGTGGTTGTTCCTCCTTGAAACACTGGACTTGATCCTTCCCAAACCAGTTTCTTTCAGGTTCAATTCTTTCAATATTTCCCAAGCTGCTCATGCTTTTATCTGTATGGATAATCTCAAAAACTCCTTTTTTTAGGTACTCAATATCCCAACTAAAATCAACTAGGGAACTGTTGAGATCACCATCCCTGTGGAGATTATAAAGAAGGGGGAGAAAGTGGGCTCCTCTGAGTCTGCACTTCTGTCTAAGTTGGGTATTAAGCCATTCTCTTATGGTCTCATAGTCCAATTTGTCTACGACAGTAGTTCTGTTTTCAGTCCTGAGGTTCTTGACCTCACAGAAGATGATCTTATTGCTAAGTTTGCTGCTGGACTTTCCAATGTTGTTGGTCTTTCTATGCTTCTTTCATATCCTACTCTTGCTGCTATTCCTCACATGTTCATCAACGGGTACAAGAATGTTCTGTCATTTGCCATAGCAACAGAATACTCATTCCCACAGGCTGAAAAAGTGAAAGAGTACCTGAAGGTTAACACTAACTGAAATTCTTGAAAGCCCTTTAACTAATGCATTATTCTTGACATTATTTGAACAAAATGTTTTGAACTTGCAGGACCCAAGCAAGTTTCCTACAGCTATTGCTGCTCCAGTTGCTACTAAACCTGCTGCTCAACCTGCTACTGCCAAGGAGGAAAAGAAAGAAGAACCTGCTGAGGAGAACGATAACGACTTTGTCAGCGGATTGTTTGATTAAGTAGTTTAATGTAATGGCGGTTTCAGGTCCTATAGTTGCAATGGTGAATGCTATTATGGGTGTCTATTAGATGCTTTTAAGCAATTTCCATTTTGTTTGCTATCACTCAGATGTTTCATGCACTGATGTATTAGTTCTGTTGCTTCAGTGGAGTTCTAACTTTTGGATTTGTGTTATCCTTGGCATTTTGCTCCTCTCATTGGCTTTGATTGTTGCGTTTGGACATCTAAGTGCTTCTTTGCCTTAGCTTATAATATAGGATCAGCATGCAATATAGCTCTTTGGTTCATACGAATCATGTTCTAATTTAATTTGCAATGATGTCCAAAAGATTAGACCACCTGGATATGGATATCCATTTGAAAATTAATTTTCATTCATAGTTGGAGAAGAGATTAACTGATCTTGTAACAAACTGAAATTTCCGGATACAGAATTTCCTTAGTGATGATATTAAGTTATGCTTTGAGTTGAAAGAGTAGCTTTATATTTGCATGTGGCGGAAGCCACGAAACGCAATTTGGAGAGCGAAAGCATGCACTTCTCAGTCTAATAAGCTTCCAGTTATAGCCCAGAAAATTAATCTCTTCCTCCACAAAGTGTCAGTGTAGCTCTCCTACTAATTTGCAGTTACTTTCATAAGCTCCGCTTACTATGTAACTAAGGAGAAAAGGTGTTGGGACTTCTACAAAAAGAAATGCTCAGGATAATGTTTTCACCCTTTCACTAAAATCAACAGTGGGGCATTACATTTGATTTTATTTTTAATCCAGAGATTCTTGAAATTGAGAATCAGCAAATGGTAATAATACTAGAACTTGCATGTTACACATTAGTGTACATTTACAACTCTCTTTGTCACTGTTTTCCCTATATAACTTTTTTCCAACAATAATAAAATCTTTGGACCTAGATGTTCTTGTTCCTTCTATCCATAGCCGCATTGACCAGGTTTGATGTCTGTTTTCATACACAACAAAGTCAATATATATCTAGTTCCAGTAGTGTATTGCAAACTACAAAGGGAAAAAATTAACCTTCATGTCTGGACCATAAATTGGCTGTTTGTAGCAACGAAATAAATAATAGAGAATCACAATCTTGCACTAAGTTGTTCATCACACTTGTTGAAGACAATTTCGAAAGAAGCGTATTCCCTGATCCAAAATAAGTGTCATATATTAGTGGCATCACTTCATCCGTTAAAAGAATACAACTATGGTTAGCAGGTGTCTCTAAGAAACCAGATCAGAACAAGTGCAACGAAATAAGTTCATACCTGCAATGCTAAGGTGATGTCTGCTTCATCTACCTTTAGAGTTACTCTGCTTAATTTTTCTTCTCGAGCCTTTCCTACCTTTAGAATCCCCTACAATTTTATTTACATCTTCAGTTATGCTTCTTCCCATTCTTTAACTAAGCACTGATGAGTGATGATTGAGAAAGATAGAGAGAAAAGGAAACTGAAATGAAGAACATGTTGTTTACATGCTTTTCAAGATTTTACCTGGTCACCTAGCACTCTACACATGCTTGATAGCTCCATGATTCCAACTGGTGGTATTAAAGTTGATTTACAGACATCAAGGTAAGAGATGTTCAGCTGCAACAGATTGTAAAATGTCTCACATCTTTTTTCTCCTTATGCTATTAAATCTCACCTTTATAGGAACAAACAGAAATTACCTCGCCTATAGTCGCATCCTTCTTCTTCCCCCTGAATAGCTTGACAGCAGAGCAAAGTATAATCTGCAGCAAAGCATATTTACGCTTTACTCAGCACCACCAAGTGATTTTTTATATGCCCACACAACAATAATCTAGAAGGACCTCATAAAAAAAAGTGACTCAGTTGAGCACTTCTTGTTGAGCGTTAATAGATTTGCAAATCACTAAAATCCTACATTCTGTGATGATGCTTTTGGTAAAGAGTAAAGACATTGCATGCAAATCAACTTTTGAATCTAGTTCTTGCATTCGATGCTGCCAATACACCACAAATATTTGAACGCTTCAACCATAATCCAATAGCTTTCCTCTATCGTTCTTTTCTTTTTATTTTCTCCTTAGTTGGTTCCTTTGGTAGTCGAGAACATAGAAACCTACTAGGAGATGAAACCAAATGAACTTTAGATATCTTCTTATGTCAAGTAGCAAAGGAATGTTTACCTGTTGATGTAGTGGAAGTAATTGTATAGTATCCACCACTGGCGATCTATATGCCTTAGATAAAGCAATAGCCACATGATCAACCCTAACCTGTTAAAAAGTTCCAACTTATAACAAAACACAAAATGCAGTGTAAAAAGAAAAGGCAAATGAGGATACAGAATTTATAAAGTTACAGCTAAGTTCTTACTGGAGACCAAGGGGCAAAGATAATTAAAAAAAAAGTGCTATTTAAGAACTAGATATATATTGCTGGACAATGTGCTCATTGAATAATGAAAGTTTAAGTAGTAACAAGCAGCGCACTGAAACTAGTAGTACTAGTTACCAAGCAGGTTTAAGCAGCAAGGCAGGTTGATAAGGGAGAACATAGAACAGTAGCATTGCAGGCTGGAATACTACTAGTGATTGCTTTTAAAAATTCAGCTAAACTTGTCAGCTTTTATCATATATGAATAATGAGGTCCCTAGGTCTATAACTTACACCTTCATTATGTGATAAATTCCGATCTTCAGGCCTTAGAAATGTCGTCTATAACTCTCAAATACTTTCTTGTAGAAAGGTAACAGTGATAATTCTCAAATACTTATATATCGTGCTTTCCCTAGGCCACAAATGTGAAGCAGCAGAAGTTCAAAACTAACTTTAGTCTGCAGTACCATTGCTCATCCACCCTTTGAAATTCTTGATTTTATTAATATCTAGAGGAAGCTTAACAATATGGAATCAGAGAAAAAGAAGCAATAAGAAGAAAACTATGCAGATGCTGAAGTTGGGAATCACGCTATGACTTGGCTATAAAAACTAGACCGACTCTCTCAATTATAGATCCTCCAGAACCAGTAGTTTGACAAACTCAAAACCATAATGACAAGTGAAAATGATGCTAATACTCACAACATTGCTTTCGTGTATAGGTGGTTTATCACAAGCTCCATCTCTTTGTTGATAAGAAACTCTCCCATGTAATGATGGTAAATCAAGGCTGCTGATAGAATCTCTTATTTCAGCTTCTAACATCTCAATTGCGCTCCTGAAACAAAGATGGAAAGAAAGAATTACTTCTAATCAAGGGAAAGTAGTACAACAAGCTATTAACTAGATTTAGATCTGTCAGATAAAATAGCAAAGTAGTCAGGTCATAATCTATATGGAATCGGGAAACTTGGTCAAACTATGATCAGCCAATCTTGCAGCAATATTCACCAACCTGCAAACCCATAGAGCCTTCCTCATATCTCCGGATGCAGAAGCAACTTTCTGTCACATTCGAAGCACTTTCATTAGGAAACTGAGAATTATTTTGAAATAAATAAATCTTGGATTAGTGGTTTGAAGTAGCAATGGATAAATGAGAGCCACTAGGAGACTCTTACTGCATAAGTAAATAAAAAGAAATCAAACTAAGCAAAACACAGATGTCAAAGTACCTACCCTTGCACATAGTTCCAATGCTTGAGGCTGAAAGACAGTGTAAGGAAATGCCTGTTCAAGCAGTCAAATTGTAATACAAAGTCTATTAATTACAGAACCAAAAGAAATGATTTTGCATCCATATTTTGTGCAGATAACATACATGGGATGTAAATATCACCAGCAATCTACACATTTTCTTACCTCAAATCTTTGCTGAAGAATGGAGATGATCTGGTCCTTAGAATAGGCACGAAATGTTATAACTGCAGGCTTGCCTGAAAAAATAAAGCATAAGTCAAAGATAAAGTAGCGGTGTACATACAAAAACGAATCTAGCATTAATTGCATTGAGAAGTTAATTGGCAAACAGGTCCTTTTGTACCACATAACCTTGAGAAGAGCTGACGGAGCTTATTATATGACAGAAAACTCATATAATACAGAAAATCAAGGAACCCCATAACTAAAGCTAGTCTATTTTCCTCTCTCAAATTGCTTGTGTCAAGACATATTTGAATAACAAAGTTTCGCAGCAGTCATCAAGGTTGGTCTGACAGTTTGTAGGGCTTATACCTTCTGTGTTAACAATAAGAAGCTTGGAGCAAAAAAATTTTAACAGCTTGAAGACTTAGGTCGAAAAGTTAACACCTCTTTAACCTCTCCTTCCAAAACTAGATGGAGTCAACGAAGATGGAAAAGAATTTAGAAAGAAAATCTGACAGGAAGGGAAATACTCACAGCTCATGGATTGTAGCTTTGGAAGAAATCTATCAGCTAGGTCTATTGCATTAGCAATTCCTGTCATATGAGCAACCACTATAGAATAAGAGATTCTCTTTTTGTTTACAATACCATAAGTAGTATTAGAAAAAAGTAAATGATTAGACCAAGAAATTTTGAGCATTTTAGTCTAACAGCACCTACCTATCAGAATAAATCTGGAGAAAGGAGACATTGTTAGCATGAACAGCTCATGAAGCACGACTTTGTCTTTTGTGATTAAATAATCCAACTCGTCAGCAACTATTAACCTGTTCAATTATTAAGCAAATAAGTAGTTTGATTAAGAAAATCTAACAAGCACTATAACTGCTTCTTCGAGTTAAAAACAGAATCTTGAAAGGGCAAAAAGGGGTCCCCAATTGTAGAAATTATTATAACCGTCAAAAAGGTGACTCACAGCATCTTCGTGCCTGCTGGCTGCTGCTTCTCAGAAAACGTTTTCTGAAGATACTGCAATGGTGCTGTTGAACAATTTAACTTTCTCCCTGGTTGAATTTTATCAAGTATCTGTAACGGCTACCAAAAAGTAAGCAAATGTGCATCTCGTATTTAGCATGTGAATCAGTATAATAGCAATTTACCTTGCCAAAAATATCAGATGTGTTTGACAGAGATGTGCAGTTGACGGATAACATGTCTGGAGCCTCAAAGCCAGACTGAAATGAGAAAACAAATAGTTGGTTAGCAATGGTCTTCAGAGAGTTGGATATGCAACTCCAGAAGATAGTTGACAAAGAAAATCTTTTTGCCAACCCCTCAACCCATTGGGATACTCGCATATGCAGAAGATCCCCATTGAGTTATTCAAGATCAGCTTAGAGTCAAAATTGAAATGATTCTTGCACCTGATAAAAAACTAAACATGTCCAAATCAAAACACTGATCTCTTGGGCTTTGAACTTTTACATGAACCCCATCACCTGAGGGCTTAAAAATATGACTTACTCAACTGTGGACAACTCCAGCCATATGTGTGTACGTTATAATGACAATATATCCTTGAGAACCTCAGATCATCAAACAAGAAGAGCAAACAGAAAACTATACAAACTTCACCAAAACAAAAAAGTCCAGCTGACCTGAAAACTGGTACAATTTTTTGTTCAAAAAGTTTTTAAGATTATGCACAATAAAGAACAGATGTAAGAGTCTCATAAAAGAGTTACTTGCAATTATACGGTCAAATGAACTCCATCTCTGAGCTAGAAGCCCGGGAATCAGAATAATTACCCCTTATTACTTTATTTAAGGGTTCTGTAGTAACTGCAATAGCATTATTTTGCTTTGAAGACCCAATTCCTCATTTCACTTATCTCAATCCCAGTGAAGTATGGTACTACAGGTACTTCACTACATTATAAAAGCGATAGTTAGAAACTTGATAGCATTTATTTTCATGGTTTATAGCACTTCAAACTTCAGGATACTGCAAATGGAAATAGTTCATGACACGGATAGATGAAGTTGTTTGGCTAAGAAAATGCAGATCATTAAGCATTCGCGTCATTCCCTCAGAAAACATTCATCGCAAACCAACAAGTCGAATTTGGAACACACAAGCAATAAGCTATACCTCATCTGCCCAGTTAACCAGGACCTCTTTGACCTTCTCCATTGACAAAGACTTTCCAGTTCCTGGGCAGCCACAAACATACAAACTCCCAGCCTTCTCTTTTTCCACAGCTTGCTTACAGAAGTCCAGAACTCTATTCTGCTCAACTTGTCGACACACCAGATTTGATGGGGCCCTAGACACATGCAATGCCTCCTTCACTGCATTTAACTGCTCCATATCTATGGATAGAGATGGCAATTAACACAACTTGAAATCAAATAATCACATGTCACTAGATATAAAGTTCAAACCCTTCTCAATTTAGCAAAGTTAAAAAAGATTATGTCTCAGTTAAAGAAAGAGTTTAAGTTATGTGCATTGATGGCGTGAAACATATTTACACAATCACATGATTTTGTAAATAGGTCAACTTGCCGGTAACTCTATTTACAATTACACCTTAATTCCAAACTAGTTGAGACATGCTATATGATTCTAATATATACTATTAATTTTGCTCCATGTGAAATAATATATTTATTTAAAAAAAAAATAGTGTCTCTTAGTGCTAGAGATACTTGACATTGAGCGAATACACAAATCTTTAAAAACAAACTGAAAAACTCCTAGCAAACATTGAACCATATCAGTGAACAATCTCGATTTGAGAAATAAGTTAAATCAAATAATCAAATTCACCTCTTGGATTCCACATAGGCTTCTCAAGAAAACTTTCAGATAATCTCCTTTTCACTGGTGATTTGCTCAAATTTATTGTTTTATCTCCACGATTCGCCTGAATTCCACAGGAAAAAAATATCAATTAACACGAATCCACTAGGAAAATGCCTTCTATAGGAAACATCTACTGAAAACATAGCGTAATTGGAGAAGTTGAGTTACATTAAGAGGACTCTTAGGGCGGTCATTGACACATCGACGCGGTGATTTCCATTTGCACGGAGAGATTTCCATGGGCGATGGAGTTAAAGATGAAGTTACAACATTGTCTTCAGTAGTGGAATCGGATCTGATTTTGCGTTTTGAAGGAGTGGAGACTCCGATCTCATTCATACTAACCGTTTGACCGACGACTTTGCTACCGCCGGAGATGCGTGGTGAACGACGGACGGGGATTGTCGGCATTTTGAACTTCCGGCGACTTGAGAGTTGTTTGCGGCGTTCGTCGGAGTGAAGTGAATGCAGATTGCGAAGATTAAGTATAATGGTAAATTGTTTAAATAGGATGGATTGGCGCAGAGATTCTATCCGTTTCGCGCGCTACAGGCAACTGCTACAAGTGCATTTCCCGCCGTTTCGTAGTGTTTTTTGAAGTCTGGTTTCTTTAGTGGATTCCTTAGTGGACTTGCATTGCAAAGCAGTCAGCCCAATACGTAAATCTCGGCCCAAATATCTGGAGACTCTGGTTTGCAAACGGATAATTGCCATATCTGAAACCTTATTATCAAATATGTGCATATTATGTATATTACCCGCACAGTCCATAGTTTATCTACAATTTATATACCATTCGTTGAATCTGCCATTTTTAGCACGCGAAAAATCAGGCACAGAATTTGGGATTGATTTATTCTATATTAAATTCAAAATTTTAAACGAAAAAGAGATCTGGAAACTATATAATTTTGGAATAAAAGGAGATTTCTGTTCTTTATCCTCATCTGTTCTTCCATATATTTTCCACCATTAATAACCATTAAAAAGCTTGAAAGGTTTGAATTCAAATTTGGGTTTTCAAAAATCATTATTTGTTTGGATTGGGTGTTGTTGAAAATAATCGGGAATATGGTTTGGAGTTTATATCTCAATTTTGAGGGGTTTTGCTGAAGATTAGACTTGGTTTTGACTGAATTTCAGATTGAAACTCGAAGAATAAGACATATTTCCAGGAATTGTAGATAAATTGTAAATTGGGAAGACTAAAACTTCTATAAATCTTCTATAATTATGTCGAAAATGCCAATTATTGTACAATTGAAATGGGAATTAGGATATTAAAATTCAATGTATCTAGTTTGTATATATCTTGTAGATAAATTATAGATTATTTGTATTCTGATTGTAGATGCATTATATTCCGTTTTCACAAATCCAAAACGACTAAGACTATTACAAAATCTTTTGCAAAAAAGTTTACAATTTATCTACAATTTTTTTAATTTTTCTAAAATTTATCTACAAATTCTGGAGTCTTCTTCTGCGAGTTTCAACTCGACTGTTGGATTAGAGATCCTCGACGACAGAGATTAGATTGGGCAAAACAGTGTTGTTTTAGTTCTTAGGGGTTGCTGGACCGGGTCGGGGATCAGGTCAGGGGTATTTGGGCAGGTAACATGTTTTATTTTTTAACTGGGCTGGTAAAATTCAGCCAAAATCAAGTCTAAATCTTCACCAAAACACCTCAAAATTGAGATATACACTTCTAAACATATTCCGAATTATTTACAATAACACCCCAATTAAAACAAATAATGATTTTTGAAAACATAAATTTGAATTCAAAGTTTCAAAGCTTTTTAATTATGGTGAATGGTGGAATTCAAAATAGAAACGATTTGGGGGGGGGGGGGGGGACGGGTAAAGGTAAAATGTCTTGGGGGGGGGGGGAGGGGGAAGTGAGAAGATACGGTCCTATAGTTATGCCTAATATAAATGCACCCTTAATTATATCCCTTATTAGAATTATGGTATATAAATGGTAATTTGGTTTACTGAAATATAATTAACTCAAACATTAAACATTGGGGGTAATAAGGTTTCATATGTGGCATAGGAAGGTAAAAATCCCTTTTGCAAATACCTACGGGGCAAAAATATTTACTCGCCCCTACCCATTTTTATTGGGATTTTTACCTTCCTATTCACTATTTGAAATTTTATTACAGAAAATGTCTACGTTTAATTAATTATCCGGTCTGAACAAATTTTGTTTACAAAAATATACATTTCACCTTAAAAGACTCACAATCTATTATTAATGCCTACAATTAAGAGAATTAGTTATACCTTTTTCTTTTTTTCTCCTCTTTCCCCTTATCTCTCCATATCTTCTACCCACACTCCATATCTTTTAGGTTCCTCTTTCTTTCCTTCTTCGAAGCATAATTGCTTCCCTTTTAACTCAAGTATAAACTTGTAAGTTGCTTTTTAACTTGACATATGTCACGTAGCCTTGGCGTTTAATCACTATCATAGTAAACTACAAGTAATATACTTTGGCGTAAATGGTGTGTGTGCAAATTCCCTCCCCCACCTCCTCCCTAAAAAAAGCTTGGCTCCATCCTTTCGCACATGCTCACATTCCAATCAAAAGCACAAACCTTCTAATTTTGTTTTTACGAGAAAGAAATTCTTAAACTAGATATTAAAGTGGTTTCTGATTGTAGCTAATTGGGAATATTTTCAGTGGTATCAGCTTAACTAATTGCCTTTGTCCATATTAATTTTTGTAGCTTAGCTGACTCAATAAATACATAACATACCAAGCAATGCACTTATTGTTTTGTCTTTAATTGATGGCATCGACTTCAAAATTCAATATGAAACATATTAGAGAGATTGAAACGTCACATACATTCCGCTAACTTTCAGTTGTCTCAATGATGTTTAAATATGAGGGTGAAATTGGGATAACACTGGTTGATATGTTAATTTCAATGTCGACAAAATTATGATAAACTTGAAGTCAAGTTATGGCGCATTACTTTCAGCCATTACAGAGCATCTATCAATTGATATACAATTACAACTTTCATACATCATTTTTACAACTACAATATTACACCACTTAAATATAAATTTCATACAATATGTCTTTTGTATTTTTTTATCTGATTTATACATAGTAAAAATAAATTTTATACAACTAATTATATATGTCACGACCCGGGGTTTTTACCCTCGGGAGTCGCGATGACGCCTACTAATAGGAATTAGGTAAGCCAAACTTAATTACCTTTTTCATAGTTAATATTGATAACATAAAACATCTGAATTCATGTAATAAAAGCGAAAGACTTAGCAGTAAAGAAAGCTGAATAAAAACTGCGGAAGTTTAACATAATGCTCTACCCAGAACCTGGTATCACATAACTCACGAATTGCTAAGATTTTACTAAATACAATATTTGAAAGAAGTTATAAATGTCTGTCTCGAATACAAGATAACAAATTGAAAAGGAAAGAAAGATAAGGAGACGCCGGGCCCGCGGACGCCTGCAAGGCTATCTCGGTATCTCTCTCTGGACTGAAGGCCTTCTCTCGATCTAATGTCGTTGTTGTCCAAAGCCTGGATCTATGTAAAATAGCACAGAGTGTAGAATCAGCACAACCGACACCATGTGCTGGTAAGTGCCTGGCCTAACCCCGGCGAGGTAGTGACGAGGGTAGGACCAGACTATCAATCAAACCTGTGCAGTTATATGATATACATCAGAGAATAAAGCAAGAATAAACAATTAAAGATGGGAGGGGAAACATACTGCAGGGGTTCACCAATACTAACAGTAAATCTAGAGTAACAGTCTAAAGGCAGCTTAAAGATTACAATGAACCAGAGAAACTACTATTCAAGATAAACACACTTATATCAATAACTGTTGTGGCCCTCAACCCGATCCCAATATATATTAAAAATATTGCGACGTGCAATCCGATCCTTATATATATATATATATATATATATATATATATATATATATATATATATATATATATATATATATATATATATATATATATATATATCATTTATCATTATTGCGGCATGCAATCCAATCCAACATTATCACTACAATGTACGGCATCACCCTTCGTGCTTTAGCACTCATCCTCGCCCGAACAACAATCACAAACAAAAGGGGCGTGGGGAGTGAGCAACTACTAATAGAAATCCTGACAAGGGAACACAAGTAAATAGTTAAATCCCTGCAGGGGAACAACAACAATAATTTTAACATCCCGGTAAGGGAGTTACTCAATATACATAGACAACCCGACAAGGGTACAATTAACCATCTTTATTCTTCCTTTTATTTTCTACTCATCACTTTCATTACCACTTGAGCCAATGCTCCAAAGGGAACCACAACTCATATACTTCCGCTTTTCATAGAATAACTTGAGTCAATGCTCCAACGAGTACAATAACTCATAAATTTTCTTAATTTATCAAATAACTTAAGCCAATGCTCTTCTACGTACAAAGTCATAATCCTTTTCACAAATGTTGCACAACAACTAGAATTCATCTCCAAGGCATGAAATATAAAACATGAAACAAATATTCACAATTCATAGACTAATGGTCATGCTAGACACCAACGTATAGATACTCGTCACCATGCCTACTCCACATAAAACAAGTAACACATAGGACTCAACTCCTAATCCCTCAAGCTAGAGTTAGACCGTACACTTAGCTCGATGCTTCAAATTCAACTCAAGCCTCAAGTATAGCTTTACCCCTCGATTCCACTACAAAACCGCTCGAATCTAGTCACAAATTACTTGAATACATCAACAAATGCTAATTGAATCAATTTGAATGCATAAAAATGAATTTTCCAAATTTTTTCCCAAAAAGTCCAAAAATTGCCCTGGGCCCACGTGGTGAAAACTCGAGGTTTGAACCAAAACTCAGTTACGCATTCCCTCAAGAATCCATATCCATGATTTGTTTTTAAATCGAATCTCAAATTGAGGTCCAAATTTCCAATTTTAGAAAAACCTAAGTTCTACCCAAAATCCCCAATTTCACCCATGAAAATCCTGATTTTAAGTGGAAAATATGTTAAATGATGTAAATGATTGAAGTAATTAAGTAAAAATCGACTTTCAATTGATTTGGAAGAAGTCTTTTTCTTGAAAAATTGCCTATGGGGTTTGGGTCTTGAAAGAATGGTGGAAAATCGACTAAATATGAAGTTGCTGGGTCTCTGCTGTCGCATTTACGAACTGGGGTTCGCAATTATGAACCCCGACCAAGTTTGGGAACTGCGAGGTACTTTTTCCTATTTGCGAACTATGACAAAAACTGAGAAGTTCGGATTTGTGAACCATAAGGTCGCATTTGCGAAACCTGGCCCTTCGCATTAGCGAGGTTCTATATCGCATTTGCGATAACCATAGGCTAGCACATTTCTCGCATTTGCAAGCAGAACCTTCGCAATTGCGAGCTCGCACTTACAAGTCAAGCTTCGCAATTGTGAAGCCTATAGGTCAGTTATGGCTGCAATTTTTCCAAGGTTGAAAAGCACTCCGACACCTATCCAAAACTCACCCGAGCCCTCAAGGCTACAAACCAAACATGCACACAACCTCAAAAACATCCTACGGACTTACTCGCACGATCAAATGGCCAAAATAACATCGTATACATCGAATCAAGCCTCAAAACACATATTTTCTTTCAAATTTTCATAGAACACAAAATTTCCATTTTAAGTCCGAAACACGTCAAACTATGTCCTTTTTCAATCAAACTTTACAGAAAGTGCTTAAATTATATATTAGAGGCCTGATACCGTAGTCTTCTAATCGAATTTCATCTCTAATTTCTAGAAAGTATTTTCATACAAAAATTCATTTCTCGAGCTTGGGACCTCAGAATTCGATTTCGGGAACACGCCCAAGTCCCATAATTTCCTACGGACCCTTAGGGACCGTCAAATCTTGGGTCTGAGTCCATTTATCCAAAATATTGACTGAAGTCAAATTTAATCATCTTATTATCAAAACTTAGCAGTTTTCTCATAAAATTCACATTTAAGCTTACCGACGACACGCTCGGACTGTGCACGTAAATCGAGGCACTCCTAAATGAGGGTTTCAAGGACTCAGAGACACATAATGCATAAGGAAATAAATGATGACCCTTTGCATCGTCACATTTTCCATATCTAAAATAACTGTTCATCCTCAAACGGACAAACGAAAGAAGTACCTGAGTTGAAAAATAGATCAGGATAACGGCTCCGCATATCTGACTCAGACACCCAGGTTGATTCCTCAAGAAGCTGACCTCGCCACTGAACATGCACAGAAGAAAAACTCTTCGACCTCAACTGTCAAACCTGCCGGTCTAAAATAGCCATCGGCTCCTCCTCATAAGACAAATCATTGTCCAACTGGACAATGCTGAAATCTAACAAGTGGGATGGATCGGCGTGATACTTCCGATGCATGGACATATGAAACACTAGATGTACGACTGACAAGCAAGGCGGTAATGCAACTCTATAAGTCACCTCTCCCGTACGATCGAGAATCTCAAATGGACCAATGAAACTAGGGCTAAGCTTGCCCTTCTTCCCGAATCTCATCATGCCCTTCATAGGCGACACTCGGAGCAATACCCGCTCACCAACCATGAAAGCCACATCTCGAAACTTGTGGTCTGCATAACTCTTGTATTTGGACTGAGCTGTTCGAAGCCTATCCTGAGTGATCTTGACCTTGTCCAAGGCCTCCTAAACTAAATCTGTACCCAACAATCAAGCCACTCCCTGCTCAAACCACCCAACGCGAGATTGACATTGCCTACCATATAAAGCCTCATAAGGAGCCATCTGAATGCTAGACTGGTATTTGTTTTTGTAGGCAAACTCCGTCAAAGGCAAAATTGGTCCCACAAGCCTCCAATATCAATGACACAGGCTCAGAGCATATCCTCTAGGATCTGAATAGTCCACTCGGACTGACTGCCCGTCTAAGGAATGAAATGTTGTACGTAACTCCACTTGAGTGCCCAACTCTCATTGAACTGCTCCCTAGAATCACGAGGTAAACTGCCTACCCCAGTCCGAAATATAGATACCAACACCCCATGAAGGCGAACAATCTCCCGGATGTGGATCTCAACTAACCTCTCGGATGAGTAGGTGGCTGCAACAGGAACAAAATGCGCTAACTTGGTCAACCTATCAACAATGACCCACACCATATCAAAATTCTTCTAGGTCAACGGAAGTCCAGTAACAAAATCTATGGTAATCCTCAACCACTTCCACTCGAGAAGCTCAATTCTTTGAAATAGTCCACCATGTCTCTAAAGCTCATACTTTACCTGCTGTCAATTGAAATACTGCGCCACATATGCCACAATTTCCTTCTTAATTCTACGCCATCAATAATGATGTTGAAAATCCCGATAAATCTTCACTGCACCCGGGTGAATAGAATACCGAGAACTATGGGCCTCCGCTAAGATCAACTCTCGAATCCCATCAACATTGGGCACACGAACTCGCTCCTGTAATCTCAAAACACCATCATCATCTATGGTCACCTACTTGGCACCTCCACGCTGCACCGTGTTGTTGGAAACACGTTCTCAAGGCATTATACTAAACGTGTGTTCATATTTGTAGGTTTTGATGAATGACAAACTATACGCAAATTGACATATGACGAGGTCCAAGCACAAGCGCAAAATTGATATATAATGAGATTCAAGCACAAGACAAAGATCGAGATTAAGTTTTATATGAGTCAGTATTTAATTGTGATCTTGATCCGACAACTTAAACTCAAGACTTGGCTTCTCTCGTAAAAATATTTTTAACAAATCATGCATATTTAATTTAGAGAAAAATGATCTTAAATAATGCATATTTACTTTAGTCAAAATGATTTTTAAACATGCCTCTAAAATCTGGACTAAGATAATCGATTATGTACTTATGATAATCGATTATGTTTATGTCAGCTGCTTGACAATCGATTGTGAACTTATGACAATCGATTGTGTTAAGGCAGTGAGCATCAGATTTTTCAAATCTGCATGACAATCGATTGTGAACCTTATGACAATCGATTGTGATGAGGCAGTGTCCATCAAAGTTTTTCAAAGCTCAAAATAATCGATTGTGAACTTATGACAATCGATTGTGTTGAGGCAGTGTCTTCCAGACTTTTTCAAAGTTATTAAATAATCGATTGTGAACCTATAACAATCGATTGTCAAGAGGCAGTGTCTAAATTGATTTTTTCAAGACTGATATATAATCGATTGTTAACTTAGTATAATCGATTGTATAACTCACCGTTGCTAAAATGTTTTCAAATACCGTCAGGTAATCGATTATTGATTTCTTATAATCGATTGTTTTAACTAAAATCGATTGTTTTAACTAAGGTCCAGTTCAGAATGCACAATGAAATATATATATATATATATATATATATATATATATATATATATATATATATATATATATATATATATATAATTGAATATTTTTTTTTGTTTTTGGTTAGAGTTCTTAATTCAATGTAAATATATAGGCTAATTCTTACTCAGTCTCATACTTTAATTAGTATACTCTTGTGACAAGTGTTTATATGACTCACTAATCTCTAACAAAGTTTTGACATTTGAGGCATGATCAAGAGAAGTTTTACTTGAAGAACCCGGTTCATCAGTATATGCTCATGAAAATGTTCAGGTATATTTCTATACTTTGCACTAGAAAGATAAAATTACCAATCATGAGCATAAGTCCTATTTACACCAAACATCCAAAAAAATTATCCGTCGAGCATTGAACCAGTTTTATATCCTAGGAGTCTAACTAAAAATAGATTTTTTCCTAAAAACTAGTGTCGCTCATTAATTTCTAAAGAGACTGGAATTCAAATGTGATTAGAATCCTATTTGACTACTGAAAAAGATGTTGTTACTGCCTTAAGCATGATCCCTCTTTAAATACCTACCATACCATTTCTCATCACTCATAACCGTCATTTCTGATAATCCCCTGCCTTCTCCAAAATTCCCAAAAGATTTCCAAAAATACTCCGCCATGACTAACCCTGAAGATAATCCTAAAATTTCCCCAACAGTATCCCCTAATAATCCATCATCAACACCTCCTATTGAAACCCCAAAACCTAGATTTCGCCGGCAGAAGATGTTAGTCAAAAAACTATAGCATTTGGTTCTTCGAGAAAAGCTTTAAACAAAAAGTTAAAGGTTAGCCAAAAGAAAGAGGCTCCAGCTGAAGAATCTAACTTAAGCTCTGAGTCTGAAAAATTTATTTCTGCTAGTGAAGGAGAAGAACCTGAGTCTTCTGACAATGACAAGAGTCAAGAAACCCAGGTGAGGTAAACACTTGCTTTGTGTTTTCTGATGTGGCAGAGAGGGAAGATAGTAGGTCTGTGTTGGTGGGTTCTGTAAAGAATGTTGAAGGGGCTGAGTTTAGTAGGAGGAGAAAGAAAAAGAAATGAGAGGTTCTTGCTATCTGTGGTAGTGTAGAAGAGGGTGGCTTAAAGTTAGGGGGAAGTGGATCTGGAGAGGTTGCTGAGGGACTTGTTCATTTGAGTGAGCAACAAGATAAACATGGTTCATCCGTGGAGGAAACCTTAGCAGATATATTCTAAAGAAGGTGGGGACCATTTATGACCCAAAGAAGCGCAAGGCATCTTCAAAAGGAACGCAGTTGCTTCTAAACCAGCAAAGAAAAGCAAAATATCCTCTCCCAAGACCGCTGCTCCTTCTGTACCTAGGGGAAGAGCCACAAGGAGCAAAGTAAAGCAAAGCGAGGCGGAACTACAGAAACCTTTAGAGATGAGTAAGAAAAATAAGAAGGAAAAAGGAAAAGAAAAGGTTGTGGAAAGTTCTGAGGATGTTGAAGAAGAAGATGAAGAGATGGAACTGGTCCATCAAGAGAGAGGTACAACTGTGAAGGTTACCATTTCCACACCAAAGGGAACCAAGACTCCTACAAAGAAGTCTCAAAATCTGTATTTGTTGAACCCTCCCATGCCAAAAGAACTAGGTCTGCAGTGAAGGGAAAACAATTAAACGTTACTGAAGAAGAAGAAGAAGAAGAGTGGAGTGGAGAAGAAGAGGAGGAGGAGTCTGAAAAGGAACAAGATCATTTTGTCATTTTTGGCAGGAGAAATATATTGAAGGGAAGGTTGTTGAAATACCCGTAGGATCTAGGCATGCTTAGGTTGGTAGATGCTTTAACTGCACAAGGGTGAAAGGATATGGTCCATCAGATGGATGGAAGACTAGCCAGAAAAAAGCTGATTGAATTCATGTCAAATGGCTCTGTGAAAAATGGCTTACTAACAAATGTAGTAAAAGGAGTGAAGGTGCAGTTTGATGTACCTAAATTTGTTAAGATTTTGGACATTCCAAGTGAGGGCTATGGTGATTACACCAGGTAAAGGTGGCCTTGTCTAGATGATCTGCCTACTGCACTCCAAATCACTAGGAACTTCTATGATACAAAAGATGCTGAAGATGTGCCTGAGGCAATATTTGTTCAAAAGAGTGAGATGAAGCCAGAACATAAAGTGTTCTTTGAGTTTGTGAGCAAGTGCATGCTGCCTAGACAGGAGAGGAGGCATACTGCAAATTACATGGGCCTGGTTCTCATGGAGTGCCTTGTAAAGGGTAAGCAGATTAATTGGCATGCTTTTATTGTCAAGCTGCTGGACAGAGTCATTAATGGCTCAAAGGCTCATGCTACTCCTTATGGATTCCTTCTGACAACTGTACTAGACAGGCTAAACGTTCCCTTGAAGAAATGGAAAATGGCCTCCAGTAAAGAGTACTTTGGAATCAAAACTCTGCAGGCTTGTGACTATCTCCTCAGTGTAGGCCCTGGTGAACCTGGTTCATCAGTGAAGACTCCAGTTAATATCAAGGTTAGGGCCTTGGTTCAAGAATGTGAGACAAAAGATACTGAAAATTGCTATGCTTTAGGCTCGTGTTGCTTAGCTGGAAGATGAAAGGAACGGGGTGAAAGCTG
Source organism: Nicotiana benthamiana (assembly GCA_034376525.1). Taxonomy (NCBI): domain Eukaryota; kingdom Viridiplantae; phylum Streptophyta; class Magnoliopsida; order Solanales; family Solanaceae; genus Nicotiana; species Nicotiana benthamiana. Next base: position 27,036,816 of record CM067333.1, on the reverse strand, counting down.
AGTTAACAAAAGAAAATTAAAAGAGTTAAGGGATGCTAAAAACAATGCTCAACCTACTCCAATCCCAACCCTCTAGTTCCTCAAAACCTTCTCCTTGCCCTATCTTTGAAGCAATTCAGTTACCCCCCAGTGACCAAGATTAGGGATTTTTCTTGTTTTTGCTCATGGTTTGTTGTTTTTGTTCTTTCTTTTTATGGACTGTTTTGTAGAAGCACTGCCTTATCAATGACAATTTGCATTTCTCTTGTTTTATGAAGATTCTGAACTTAATAATTATTTTTGGTCAAGTTGATTTTTGATTAACTAAAGCATGCTTTCTCTTGCAGTTGCCCTAGTGGCCATAAGTAATGATTAAAATTTTGGGATTCATATTTGTATGCAACTTTTTGATGATGCCAAAAGGGAGAATATATTGTGCTTCAGAAGAAATTTTGTCTATTTTATGAAACAGTGAAGTTTATGATCTAATTAAATCTAACCCTTAATGATGAGTTAAATTATTCAAGTGTTGATAATTTAGCTTGAGTTCCACAGGTTCTCTGATCAGTAAAAGCATAGAGTTTGTCATCATCAAAAAGGAAAAATTTATTTGGCCAAGCTCATTTGAAGTTTTGAAGAGTGACAAATAAACTCAGTGAAGGACCATGTCCATCTTAGGAGATACAGTTATTATAGCCCATGCACATGAGATGCATATAAAGAAGGTAGGCTTTAGGATCAAGCAACAATATCTTCTGAACTGATCAAAAAGATTGCATATGGGATAAGGAGAAGACGTCTCCTTATGAGAAGGGAACACATCCGGATAAGGGCTGGAGTTTGGATAGGTCTAGGACTCAAACTCAATGGACGATCTGAAATTGAGTCATACTCAAACTCTAATTACTAACCTAATAAATAAATGAGTTGTTCTGTTTTACAGGTATGCACATACGCTGAAGTTAAGCTAAATTGAGAGAAAAAGAGCAAGGATATTTTGCAAGCAATTTATGTGAGATCAAGTGTGCACGCCTGCAGCTACTTGAACAAGATAGAAGAACCAGTTCCATCGTGTTTATTCTTATTCTAGTTCAATTGTAGTAGGTGATTTAAAACTTATACCTTTCCAGCTTTCATAGAAGAAATTATATTAGGTACTTTGAGTATTCAAGTTAGAGTTAACTTGAAAGCGTCGCAACAATTGAGGTTGTGTGCCACACTGGGATTAGAGTTAATCCTTTGGTTTACAAGAGTTTTGTAAATGCTATTTTTGGCTAATTGAGTTTAGTGGATGATTGCGAAAATCCTACTGAGTAGTTGGCCGTGGTTTTTTCAGCTTTTGAGCAAGGATTTTCCACGTAAAAAGCTCTATGTTCTTTATTTAAGCATTTTATTTCCGCAGATAGTAGTAGTTAGAAAAACTAGAAGAACCAAGTTCTTCTAGATCGAAAATTGGGTACCACACAAATCACCCTCCTCTTGTGTGATATTGACGTTTGGAACACCATTAAACTTCTTTTGAAAATGACTTTTTCAATAGTTACGCAATGATTACAAAACAGTTAGTGCCGATAAGCACAGAAAATCTGCCCATCGGGCAAAAATACCATATTATAACAGATACAATGAAAAGTAAATATGAAAGATGCCACATAAAAGTTCGCTCCTCGGGCAATATCACAGAACAGTACCAGCCCCTCGTGCTACCTTACAATCACTCGTATCAGCCCCTAGGACTCACTCTCTAAATAATATCATATAGTAACCACTGCGGCATACAACCTGATCCATATATTGGTGTGGCGCCCAGCCCGATCCATATATCGTCGACGACACTCACTGTGGGAGTGCAGAATCCAGAGGGGCTCATTACGGCCCAAGCGCTATATCAAGCCACCTTGTTGCATTATCACTCGGCACTTGCCCTCACGGCACTCGGCACTCGGCCTCACATCACTCAAGCCACCTCGTGGCGTATAAAGTATCTTAGGCCCTCGGCCTCATATCACACAGCATATCATCACATATGGCCCTCGGCCTCACTCAGTCCGAAAATCATCACAAGTTTCTCGAGCATTTTTAAAACAATAATCCTCAACCCAAAACATCATTTAGAAATATCATTTAGGTTTCAAATCTGAGTAAAAGTGGCTGAGTTTGTAAAACAGTAGATATCAACAGGACTGAGTTCAAGTAATGAGTTAAAACAGTGGGGAAATAGTGGTAAAAATTCCTGATGGGTTCAAATAATTGGCAATCAGCCCAAAGATGGCAATCAACCCAAATCATGATAATAACAAATAAGTTTTAGTCAAATACACGGTAAAATCATCAATCGGGATAGACCAAGTCATAATCCCTAGTAATAAAAGACCCCATGCTCATCATCTATCGCGTGTCTCACCTCAATATAGCACTATGATGTGCAATTCGAGGTTTCAAACCCTTAGAATATCATTTACAATCATTACTCACCTCAATCCGAGCAAAAAATCCTACTGCGAATGCCTTTGCCTCTTTAATTGACCTCCGAATGCCTGCATCTAGCCAGAACGATTTGATTCAGTTAGTAAAAATTATAGGAATTAATTACATATGAAATTCTGCATTTTCCATCAAAATTCGAAATTACGCTCAAAATTTGCCTGTGGGGCCCACATCTCGGAACCTGGCAAAAGTTACAAAATATGAAACCCCATCCAACCATGGGTCTAACCATACAAATTTTACAAAAATTCGACAACAATTCGACCTACAAATCTAGAATTTTCATTTTCGAAATGTTTACAATTTTCTCCAATTTCTTCCATTTGATTCACTAATTCTTGATGAAAATAACCATGGAATCATTAAATATAATTACTTTTGGATATAGAACATTTAACCCAATCCATGGTGAAAATCACTTTGAAAATCGCTTCAATCCAACTCCATTGCTCCAAAAATGAGAAAAACTCTCGGACTGCCCGATTTATACAATGTCCAGGAATTTTCGCATCTAAAGTACTGTTCACCGCAGGTGCGATTTTTACTGTTCATCGCATCTGCGAAAATACTAGCAATTGCCCAAAAAATTGCAGCAGCTTTTTAATTCACTAAAAATGCTCTAACTCCATCATACGAACTCAGAATTTGACGATTCTCGTTCCTATGAGTTAGAAATAATAGTACGAACCTATTCCTTCAATAGAAACACAATTTGGAGCTCATATGGGCAGTGCAATACCTGTTTCGCTAGTTAAACAATTAACTCATGTTTCGCGTTAAAAATCCAATCGCGACTTGATGAAATTAGACCAAACTTTCCAGATCACTCCTATAATTCATTATTAAAATTTTGGATGTCTCAAAATCAAATTTCGATCTCTAAAACTAAAAATGGACCTTTGGATCATTACATGCTTATGCTCAAAACGGCAAAAATCTTCCAAAAACTCTTCCAAAACTTATCCTAGCCTCATGGGACCCCCACCAAGTATGCCAACATAATTCATAATATAATTCAAACTTGTTCCAATCATCAAAATACCTCCAACAACATCAAATTATCCAAAACTCATCGAATTTAAGCCTAAGTTTCCAAACACTTTCGGAATACAATTTCGATCAAAAACCCGATCAAACGATGTTTGAATGACCTGAAATTTTGCACACACATCCCAAATGACACAATGAAGCTACAAAAACTCTCCAAATTCCATTTCGACCCTCGGATAAAAATCTTACCTATCAACCAGAATTCGTCAAAATACTAACTTTTCCAATTCGAGCCAAATCCTTCAACGGACTTCCAAAATGCATTCCGATCGCGCTCCTAAGTCATAAATCACCAAATGAAGCTAACCAAATCATAAAACTTCCAATTCGAAATCATATACAAATAAGTCAACTCTTAGTCAAACCTTTCAAATTCAAAGTTTTCAAGTGAGACAGCTATTTCAAATTCATTCCAAATTTTCCTGAAAACCAAAACTAACGATCTACATCAATCGTAATACATTACACGTGGCAATTCATGTTCGAGAACTAGCGATCAAAGTGCAAAAGCTCAAAACAACTGATCGGGTCCTTACATCCTCCCCCACATAAACTTACGTTCGTCCTCGAGCGTACTCAGAGTTGTTCTAAAAGCCAACCAATAGCGAATAACTTTACCATCCATATACCCGGTGGTGATCCCATGTCACCCTATCTCATATAGGTGTGATAACACATAGAAACTGAAATTACACAACCCAATCTAGCCCATAAGCCATAGAGCCACATTTTCATTTCTAAAATCATCGATACGGTCAAAACCTCACTCTTATACTCTGAATAGACCCGAACCAGCTGTAATAACCCATGCCCGCAACCTCGGGAGCAATCCTCTCGTAATGATAACTTCTAATCACAACAACTACTCACAACAACCGAATATCAATAGAAAAACCTTTTATCAACTAAAATCTTATTCCAACACTTTCAGGTACTGGTAATGATAAATGAAACACGTATTAAACCATAACCACTTCTTAAATCAACCATTCATGAAGCCATTTCTCCTCTCGCAATTACATAGCAAATTTTTTAGTCGAACCTCGATATTATCCTTCCTATATGCTAAAATAAATTTTATTCGTACTCATTAATGATCCCAACGTTTTCCTCTAATCCAACACACCACATTGGTGATATGATACATCAATAGGTGCCTAATCCATATCTAGCATTATACGCCCACCAATAAGCAACGGTCCGAACATACTCAAATATTGAAAATGACTCAAATGAAAAAGTTGTAGCTCAAGCTTACCAGTACCATCATAATACACGGCTGAGGACCCGCCTCACATTATAGAAATATAACACATGAATCTAACCCGCTCTTTGCTTCGCTACAACGCACGATCCTGTCCAAACACTGCCCCACATAAAACACCTCAAGTCATTATGTTAGAAATAGACAACACGCTCAATTGATGTCTGGAACCAAAGAAAATTATTACACCCACGGTGAAACAAATGACATACATAATGCAACCCGATAGGATATAACCGATATTCCATTCACCGAGCAACTCCCAATTGCTCTTCCCGCTCGACTTCCATTATGAAACTCTAATAGAACCGACCAAAGGTGCCTATAACCAACAAATTATAATGTCTCACAACATAGAAAGGTAACTAATAGAAACCCCTAATTGCTAATAGCTCAAAACAACCGATTCAACACATCCTTCGCCAACAACAACTCAAAGTCAACAAAACTGTCTCGATGCCAGACACATACCCCATAGAGGTCTGCCAATGGACCACACATCAACTCCAATTACTCACAACAGATGATTAATCCTTTGAAGGTCCACAATGAATGTATCATATCGCATACTAATATCTGCCTAACTAGTCTCAGAGTCCATAAAATACACGAAGTACCATATTTGATCCCAATTCCGCCACTCTTATATACAACTCACCTCTAGTACCCAATCATCCTACGGTAGATACTCTAAAATATTTCTGTGATGCCAACCAAACTCGAATATCAGCAACCGATCTGACGAAAAGTGATGTAATACTACCGAAGTACCATCAACTTAATCACATTGCATCTTACGGGAAAATATACCCTCGTCAACTACCTCAATTAGCATTACCATTTCCTTAATCATCTACAAATCATTTCTCAAATCATTTGAAGCTCATTTTTCTAATTATCTGAAACTGCCCGCACTGCCTAAGAATTTATGACCTTCCATTCAAATCTGAATCGTGACCTTACACATGCAAACCTCATTCTTACACAACAGGCTGCATAAATTGTACCACTCTAAGATAACCACAAGAAATTCATATCCCTTTCGAGCTATAAACATCTACGTTCTCAATTAGTCAAGAACTTTCCGTTGGTCCCATCGATAAGAAATCACTATACATCATATGCTTCATATTCCCATAGAAAATATACATCTCCACACTGCCGTAAAAATCATCAAGAATTCTCCGAGTCCCATTTGCGCAAATCTTAATCGTTAGAACCAAATCCTTCTAACTCGACCAAACTATGCAGGTCACTAAAACCCAAGAGAATTACTGCGTAACACCCGTAGAATCTCATTATCTCGTAAGCATCTAAAGAGTTAATCCTATCCTTACCATACCAACTCAGCCTACTACCAAGCTATCCCAGCTATCTGAATTCCCTTTCGATTTACCTCGATACTAATTCTTTCTATAACATTACAATTCCTTCTACCCAGACTTACCACACGGAACCCAAGCATAAAACTACACTGTCTAAGGCTCATAAGCCATTGAATACTCTCTTCACTATTCCCAAAAGCACCACTTTAAAAATACTTTACTCTGAGGAAGCTTCATGCGAATATAAATTCGTTACCTTTACATTCCTGATACTGATACATAGAATCCCATAATTAATATAGAAAATACCACAACTCTTGACATCTTCCCATGAAAACTCAATTTGTAACCACATACACAACTTGAAGATATCTGTTGGCCCAAGTTCAGTTGAAGTTTTGAAGAATGACAAATGAACTCAGAAATAGACCAGGTCCATCTTGTGAGACACAATGATTATCGACCTATGCATATGAGATGCACGTGAAGAAGATAAGTCATAGAGATTAAGCAACAATGTCTTCTGAACTGATCAAAAATATTGCATATGGGATAAGGAGAAGAAGTCTCCTTATGAGATGAGAACACAATCTGAATCAAGGATAAAGGTTGGAGTTTATATTGTTGAATGACTCAAATTCGATGGAGGATAAGAAATTGAGTCTCAATCAAACTCTAATTACTAACTCAATAAATAACCGAGTTTGTTCTCTTTTATAGGTATGCACATACACAGAAGTTAAACTAAATTGAGAGCAAAAGAGCAAGACAATTTTGCAAGCAATTTATGTGAGATTAAAGTGTGCACTCCTGGAAGCTACTTGAACGAGATAGAACAACTAGTTCCATTGTGTTTATTCTTATTCTAGTTTAATTGTAGTAGGTGTTTTAAAATTGTACCTTTCCAGCTTTCATAGAAGCAATCGTATTAGGCACTTTGAGTATTCAAGTTAGAGTTAACTTGAAAGTATCGCAACAGCTGAGGCTGTGTGCCACATTGGGATTAGAGTTAATCCTTAGGTTTACAAGAGTTTTGTAAATGTTGTTTTGGCTCATTGATTTTAGTGGATTTTTGGAAAATTCCTACTGAGTAGTAGGTCGTGGTTTTTTACCTTTTGAGTTAGGTGTTTTATACGTAAAAATCTCTATGTTCTTTATTTTTTGTACTTTTAATTCCGCAAATAGTAGTTGTTAGAACACCTAGAAGAACCAGGTTCTTCTAGATCAAAAATTGGGTACCACACAAATGAACCCCACTCATGTGTGGTATTGACGTTTGGAACATCAATACCCAATTATTACATGTAAAGTCTTGAACCTATTAGAACCATTTAGGCATCCACTCTACTCGAACTGCAATTAGCCTAATCAAATGAACTGAACAACCCATGCCTCACTGGCACTCCCACACGAAGAATGTAACCTCATTCCAGTACAACCAGGCAACTTCCTGCTCTAGGCACCGAGCATCCTTTACCAATAACAACTCAAGACTTTTCGTGAGTCTCACACACCTGTGAAGAATCATATAGCCTTAGTTAAAAAGAATTCCTTCACTCGAGCCATCCTCGATCTCAATTTCAGTAAGCCATAACTGATTCACCAGCATACCTCAAACTGGAATCAACATAGCACATAACCGTGCAATCATCTAATCTACAGCAGACTCCCCGACTTAGCTCGAAGTCGTAGACCAAAACACACACAATAACTCATAGCGCATATACTCTATGTCTGCCACAATACCATAGAGAGATTAAACTCAAACTTTCATAAACTCGTGAAACACAGACCATCTAGTACCTTGAATATTCTAAGGGTCTCGCATTTATTCCTTGCAATAGTCAAGCCCACTCCCTTAAGAGACTCAAAATTCAAATTTCAACACTTATATTACACTTGTAAATGAGTCCTTTTAAAAGACACATTAGGATCACACAACCTCGGAACACTTCACAGGTGATAACCCACCTGCCTTGCTTTCAAAAATTGAAAGTTTCAATTAACATTTCTGTACACCTTCCACCATTATAAACTGTACATAGTCACTTAGTCTTCCTAAGTTGAACTCATACCGTAACATGAAATGTGATGGCCCAAAGGGTCATCACTGTAGTTCTTCCTTTTTTTTTGCTTCTGATGCCCTAAAACCCTCATTTTTAGTTGCCTTTTGCGTGTGCAGTCCGGGAACGAAGCCAAAAAGCTTTTACGTTGAAATATGTAAATTCTGTGAAACATTTGAAGAATTTGATATTAATATTTTTAAAGTTTACTTCGATCAATATTTTGGGTAAACGAACCCGTACCCATGATATGACGGTCCCGAGAGCTCCGTAGAAAAATATTGGACTCGCTCGTATTCTCAGAATCGAAATATGAGGTCCCGAGCCCGGGTAATGAATTTTTGAAAGAAATTATTTTTTCGAAAATGATATGAAAATTTGAAATGAAAATGAGTTAGAAAATATAGGTATCAGGCTCGTATTTTGGTTCCCGTGACCGGTATAGGTCTTAAATATGCGTTACGCACTTTCTATAAAATTTGGTCGAAATCGAACGTCGTTTGACGTGTTTTGGACCTAAATATCTAAAGTTAAAGGTTTATAAAGTTTGAAATAAAAAATGATGATTTTTGGGTTTGATTCATTGAATTTGAAGTTATTTTGGCGATTTGATCGCTCAAGCAAGTTTGTAGGATGTTATTAAGTTAGGGTGTGTGTTTGGTTGGGATCCCTGAGGTCTCGGGAGTGATTCGGTCATGGTTCAGGGTAGTTTTACACTTAGAAAAGTTGTTGAAAATGTCCAGTTCCGGTATCAGGTGTATTGCTCTATGCGATTGCATAGAGTCCTCCGCGATCGCATAGAGCAAAGTTTAAGAGGTTCAGGTTTACTCTATGCGATCGCATAGCTCCTTCGCGATCGCACTGTGTTATTTTGAAACTCCTATATTTATTCTACACGATCGCAATACCTCTACACGATCGCATTGCCTTAGCCCAGCTCCCTTAAAAATCCTTTTATGCGTTCGCACTAGCACTCATGCGATCGCTGTGCTTCAACACTCTAACCCTATGTGATCGCATGCCCCCTTCTGCGATCACATATGGCAATTTTCACCCAGTGATTTTTAAAGCTCAAAACAGACCCATTACAGGATTATTTCCATTTCTTCATAAAACTTGTCTTCTCCAAGCTCTAGAGGCGATTTTTGAAGCTCTTCTTCACCAAAGTCCTTGGGTAAGTAGTTTTACACCAAAATTTTTCACTCTTCTTCATTAATTACTGAAATCCTAGACCTAAATCATGAATTCAAAGTAGAAATTGTGGGGTTTGGGTAGAGTTAGGGTTTTGGAAATTTTGGGTGATTCAACCTCAATTTGGGGTCGAATCTTGAAATAAACTGCATATTTGAGCTCGTGGGGTTGTGGGTGAACGGATTTTGGTCTGAGCCTCGAGTTTGGACCATGTGGGTCCGAGGTCGGATTTTTGTATTTTTGGAAGAATGATAGGAAATTCATTTCTAGGCTATGAAATTGTTGTCTTTAGGCTTTTATGTTAATATTGAACTAAATTGTGCCTAGATATCATTGTTTTGGAGTTGGATTCTAGAGGAAAGGCGGTGTTGGAGACTTGATTGCCTTTTCGGACCGAAGTAAGTATTTGATCTAACTTTGGTTTGAGGGAATAGGATTAGGGTATTATTTGCTAATTGCTAAGTGTTGAGTACGGTGCATAGGCATGGTGATGATTATCTATGCACCGGAGTCTAGCATGATCGTGAGTCTTAAATTGCTTTAACTCAAATGATGTGACATAAGTGTCTTGTTTAGTTGATCAATTTCATATAATGTATTAGTTGAGAACGAAATGAGTTAAAAGAGAATGTGTTGAAATTATTCCCTTGCCGGGACATGTAGACTGTTATTATTGTATTCTCTCTTGCCGGGATATTTTGAGCTGATAGTTGTACCTTACTGCGACTTATTTATAGTTTTGTTCTCCCTTGACGGGATGTTTAAGACTGTTTGTTTACTCCCCCTTACTCTGATTGGTTGTGACTGTTAATTTGGTGAGGAAGAGTGATATTTAAGCACGAATGGTCATTCCGCGCCTGCTACGACCCGACCTGTCGTCTTTGGAATTTATGCCCTGTTCTCCAATTAACTGCTTCCCCTAAGTTCATTTATGCTATTTTGGTTTGCTGGGATATTCGGTAATAGAAATCGGAGTGTTTTGGGACACTTAATCCCTAAATGAGATCTTAAGTGTTGGAAATAGTCCGTAATTAGAACAGTATCAAGACAATCTCGGAATGAAAAAATGATGATTTTCTTATCTCTGCTAGGTGATTTCGGGGTTGGGAGCATGTTCGGAATGTTTTTTGGATGTACGTAGCTCATTTAGGCTAGAAATGCCGAAAGTTAAAATTTTGAAGTTTCCGGTCTGATAGTGAATTTTGATCCGAGGGTTGTTACGGTATTCCGAAAGTTTTTGTAGCACCGTCATGTCATTTTGGACATGCGTGCAAAATTTTAGGTCAATCGGACGTGTTTTGGTTAGGTTTTGAATCGAAAGCGAGTTCGGTTAAGTTTTGAAGTTTTTAAGTTCAAATCATTGATTAATTCGAATTCCGACGTTGTTTTAGGTGTTTTAAGGATTGGTACAAGTTTGAAGGATGTTACGGGATATGTTGGTAGGTTTGGTTGAGGTCCCAAGGGCCTCGAGTAATGGTGCATTGTGGCCCGGGCCTGGTGTTACCTTAAGGCCCGTGACGGGCCGATCCACTTTCAGTATGAGACCGGGACCGTTACGCTCGGGACCGTCAGCCGGGCCTGGGCCGGTCCTGGCGGGCCTAAACGGGCCCAACGGCTATTTTTTTAAATTTTTTTTATTTTAAAAATCAGCAATGGTCATATATAAAATATAGCCATTTGGGCTGAAAATATGGCCATTTGAAAGTTTACAAAATATCTATTTGGCACCCAAACTTTAATTTAACCCCAAATTTATATAATTACACTTTTTTCCATTTCGCAATTATAAATACCCTTTCATTCTTTTATTTTTATTCACCAATTCATCAATATCTTTCAATTTCTCTCAATTTTTCTACTACAATTTCTTAATTTATTGTTGAAAATTCGTGAAAAATTGTGAAGTTGTTGAATTGAAGTTTTCAAGTGTTCAACGATTTTCAATTTTCAAGAAGTTGTTCGGCAATCCGGTAAACTCATTTCAACTCTTACATTGTAATAATATATTTTTATATGATTTAGTTTGCATAATTAAAATTAATATGGTATTTTCTTTGAAAAAAATGTTTGGTAAAGGAAAAAGGTAAAACTGGTGAAAGTAGTGGCCATAATACTACCTTCCCCTGGCTCCCCGACCTACAAAAGATAAGCAAGTTGAAAGTAGTCGCCAACCTAGACGTCCTCCTCCTCCTCCCGTAATACTTGATAGTGATTACCCTTGTTTTCAATTTACCGATAGTGAATTTCTACATGATGTTGCAGTAGGTGATAGATTAGATGATGAAATTATGAGTGCTCTTTATCCTAATGAACCTATCTTAGAGGAAAATGAGGATGATGATGATGATGAAACCCAAGCACCAGATTTAGATGATACACCTACTAGTCCCGTTCATAACTCAAGTAATGCACGGGCGGACCCACCCGTAAAAACTCCAACTTTTGATAGACAACATGCTTAACGTCAAGAAACATCATTAGTTTGGAATTTTTTTTCTCAAGTAAGAGAACTAAATAAGGCTAAGTGTAAAACTTGTGAGAAATTACTGGTTCATAAATATAATGGAGACCGTAGCGGAAGGGGTAGTTTGACTAGGCACATAGAACTAGACTTAGAGAGTATTTTAAAAAATATGATGAATATGGCCTTAGAGAAAGAAAGGTTCCTAATCCTTGCCCGACTAGATGGAATTGTATGTACGAAAGATTAGTAGTTGCAGATGACAATATAAGCCCAATTAATGCAACGTTTAATTCTCGGGTAGGTGGTTAGGATGATGATGAAATGCTTACTACCCAAGATTGGACGAATGTTAAAATTCATTTAGATTTTTTAGAATATTTTCAAGTTTCTAGAAATGCATTTTCTAGGATATTTTATCAATTCAAGCTTCAACTGTTGCATCGGAGAGCGCTTTCAGTCAAGCAAGACTACAAATAGGTGATCATGGAGCGTCGATGAGAGATAGCTTGAAAAAATCGGTACTTTTTAGAGAATGGATCCGCGCGGAAAGAAGAAACTTTGGAATTGCAGATCACAACCGGCGATAGATGAAGCTTATGAAGAAATGATAGCGGAACTTGCGGAGGATTCGCCTTCCCCCGGAAGTGGTGATGAACAAGCTTCTTTTCCACCACCACCAACACAACCTCCTCCCAACCTTGACGGATTTATGAGATTTGTTAGAGATACAATGTAGATAATGACGTAACATGTACTTTGGCGCATCTTCTTTTAGTTTTTTCTTCTTTTAATGGTGGTATTAGTACTTTGTTGTGCTCATTTCATTCGGGGAAGGAAGACTAAGAAAGATATGTCATTTTGGGTATTAAAAATTATAAGACATACCTTTGAATATTTTTTTTCTCAATATTTCTTTGTCTTTACTTCGAAAATATATACGAGAATATATATACATAGCATACAACCTAAACTACAAGAAAATATATAAGTAATAACATATATACATAAGATACAATATATATAAGAGAATATATATACTACAACAAAATATATAACTATATAAGTTATAATATATATACATAAGATACAATATATATAGTACAAGAAAATATATATATATACATAACATACAATATACTATAAGAAAATATATAAGGGAATATATATATACATAACATACCATATATACTAATTACTACAATACAATATACAATAAAATATATATTATATATACTATACTAATAACTAGTATACTATGTAAATATATTCTATACTAGTATATTATATACTATACTAATAACTACTATACAAGATATTACCTTAAGCAAAAAAAAATTACAAAAAAGCCCGCCAAGCCCGTTCCGCTAAGCCTAGGACCACATGGGCTTAGGCCCGTCAGGGGCTGGTCTGACCCATTGAGCCCACGAAGCCCGGGACCGCCAGATCCCAGGCCCATGAAGCCCAGGTCCGTGAAGCCCGGCCCGCGAAGCTCGTTTAGGCCCGGGCCCGGGACAAAATACAGCACTAGCCTCAGTGTGTTTCGGATGCCCAACAGAGGCATTTGGTGTTGAAGAACAGTTGCAAGTTTGCTGCTATATCTGTTGCAGACCTTTCTTCTATGCGATCGCAGCCCACCCATGCGATCGCATAATGCAGTTGGTGAGGGGCCTATTTTCCTTCAATGCGATTGCAGGTCATTGTATGCGATCACATAGTTTTCCTTTATCCTTCTCCGCGATCGCACTACTCTCCATGCGTTTGCATAGTAGAAATTAGGAACTGGACCTCAGGGCCAAAATCCTTCTATGCGATCGCATAGCCCAGTCCGCAATTGCATAGCTTCACCCCCCCTTCTCTGTGATCGCATGACCTCCTCTGCGTTCGCATAAGTCATTTTCTAGGCCTTCAATTTTTACTCTACGCGATCACATCACTCCTTATGCGATCGCATTGAACAAATGCCTGGGCAGTTATAAACTTTTCAAAAATGAGAGTTCTTCCATTTTTATCAAATTCAAGCTAGAGAGCTCGATTTTGGGAGATTTTTCGATTGATTTTCATAGGCAAATATTGGGTAGCGATTCCTTACTCCCTTATGATTAATACTCACTAATCTAAACTCGAATTTAAGCTTTAATTTTGGATTTTGAATGAAAATTGGGGTAAAGTTCTTAGACCTAACTTTGATGATTTGAATGGGTATTGACCTCCGATTTGGGGGATTTTTATATGGTTAGACTCGTGAGAGTACGAGGTTTCTAAAAATGTAAAAATTATTTGATTTCAAGACGTTGGCCTGAGGGGAATTTTGGTCATTTCACCTATTTTCGCGCCTTAGCTTTAATTTTAATAGTGTAATTAGTTACTTGCGATGTTATTTACAATATGTAATTGGTTTGAATAGATTTTGGCCACTCGGAGTCGTATACTCGTGGCAAGGGCATTATTTCTTAGCGGTTTTGTACCAATTCGAGGTAAGTGGCTTGTCTAACTTTGTGTGGGGGACCTCTCCCATTAGAATATCTTTGTCATTGTTTAAAAGCCTTGTGAGCGAGGTGACGGGCGTGTACTTGTGCTAGTTGTTGGAAATTCACCTTACTTGGTTTATTTAGACCGTGTTACTTCACATATTTAATTGTCAAAAATGAAACTTCACTTGTTTTGACTTAGGGAAAGCATGTTAGTAACTTATTTACTCTATTTGACTAAATTGAAATATCTGTCTTTCCTTGGAAAGCATGCTAGTGATTTATTTGCTCCATTTGACTAAATTGCCATATTTGTCTTTCTTGTGAAGCATGTTAGATTCTCGACTTTACTTGTTTTTCGCATTTGGCTTCCTTTCCGTTAAATATTGACTTGTTGTGGTGTATTTACCTTTGGGACTATGGGTTCAAGTCCAGGGAGATCCTCTATTATTGGTATGCTGGACTACGCGTTCGATTCCCGGGAGATCCTCTATTATTGGTATGCTGGACTAGGGGTTCAATTCCTGGGAGATCCTCTAATATTGACATGACGGACTATAGGTTCAATTCCCGGGGGGTCCTCTGATATTGACATGACAGACTACAGGTTCAATTCCCGGGAGATCCTCTGATATCGGCATGACGGACTACGGGTTCGATTCCCGGGAGATCCTCTGATATTGATATGATAAAATGCGGGTTCAATTCCCGGAGATCCTCTATTGGTGGTATCAAGGACTGCAAGTTCAATTCCCCGAGATCCTCTGTTATTAATATGATGGACTACGGGTTCGATTCCCGAGAGATCCTCCGATATTGGTATAAATGGACTGCGGGTTCAATTCCCGGAGCTCCATGTGGCATCCTGACTTTTGAGTGATTTTTCTTGTGTTCGTAGACTGTACTTGTAGCCGTTCTATTCTACTTACTGTCTTGCTAGATATTCGGGATTTACTTCATTATCTATTATTTATTTATTCTTATATTATTTCTTATGTTCATATCAGTAGGGCCTTGACCTTCCTCGTCACTACTCCACCGAGGTTAGGCTTGGCACTTACTGAGCACTGTTGTGGTGTACTCATGGTATTCTTCTGCATACTTTTGTTGTGCAGATCTAGGTACTACTGGTCGGACGCGATATTAGCGATTTCGGAGCGACATTTGGAGGCTTGAGGTATGCATCTGCCGCATCCGCATATCCGAAGAGTCTCCTTCTATTCTATATTTAGCTAGTGGTTTCATTCATGTACTCAATTGTTGTAGACACTTCTGGATGTTCGAGCCGTATGTTATATTTTATTCTTAGCCTGCGTTGCTCGTGGGTTTCCGGGTCTTGGAGGTTTTACATTATTTTGAGTTGAAGTGTATGTACCAGGCGGCACTATATATATTTTCTTATGTTATTCATGTTTTATTTATCATTTTTGGTAAGGATTGTTGAATTTCCGCAAAGTGCCAGGCTTACCTGGTCGCGAAGACTGGGTGCCGTCATGAGAGTTTCACGATTGGTGAACTAGGGTCATGACTGAGCCATGTGTGGTATTTATGCACGAAGGGTCATTCCGTGCCATGTTTGATATTTATGTGCGAAGAGTCATTCTGTGTCATGTTTGATATTTATGCACGAAGGGTCATTCCGTGCCATGTTGATATTTATACACGAAGGGTCATTCCTTGCCTTGATATGAGAGTATGTGAGGAAAAGAACACAGCCTGATACCGTGCACTTTATTTGACTGTTTTGGTGAGAATGAGAGCAAAACCACGAAGGTTGGTGCCGTGCAGTTGTTGATTTACCCTTTTTTTCCTTAATTGATGTTATTGTTCGGTTCCATTTCATTATTCGTTAATTAATAAATCTGAATTGTTACACTCCCATAGCATGCTCCCCTTCCTTATTGGTATTTAAATTCTGTATATTCCTGCCGTTGTATATATATCTGCACAGGTTGTTTTTGGTAGGTCCTGTCTAGCCTCGTCACTACTTCGCCGGGGTTAGGCCATGCACTTACCGGAACATGGGGTCGGTTGTGCTGATGCTACACTCTATGCATTCTTTTGTGCACATACCAGAAAGCAGCATTTGGACCTCAGTAGCGGTATCGCTCGTGCACTGATTTTAGCTCAGGGGCTCTCGAGGTAGCCTAGCCGGCATTCGCAAGCCGAAGTGCCTTCTATGTTTTTCGTTTGTTTAACTCATAGTAGTTTGTGAGTAGTGACACCAGATACTGGATGGAGGTGTATTTTTAACCTTCCACATTTCCGTTTACAGTTAATTAAGTATTTGCAAGTCTTCTGCTTTAATTATTGTTTCAGTTTATTATAATTGTTTAAATGAAATCAGTAGAGATGTTGTGATGTTTGGCTTGCCTAGATCTGACAGTAAGCTCCATCACGAATCCCGATGGTGGGAAATCCGGATCGTGACATGAAATTTACTTCACTCTCAACTAGGAAACATGGACAGATCCCTCACACGTCCATAACTTGGTCTATAACTTGAATCAAGACGAAAATCAAGCACCTTATAGTTCTTCTATCCTCCAGAAGACCTTTCTCGTCACTTCCAAATCATGCAAATACATCTCGCAGAACAAACATTCTCATTACATAGCCATTCAGCCGTCACTTCCACTAATAGGAAAGAAATACCAAACATATAAATTCAAAAGAACTTGCTCACACAATTAGCACCTCGGTGCTCAAGCAATAGGAAAAAATATTGTCACAAGTCCTCCAGACTGGCCCAACATCAACACAGAGAGATCATATCTCGCCCCTTGATCAGGGAATCATAAGCCATCAAGGCACATCTGATACTGAGCGCTCATGCGCGCATTCGAACGCGTGGGAGGAATTTCAAGAGTTATTTTTCAAGCTGAATCAAGGAGCACGATAAGAATTCTAGAATATAATATTTTCCTAAAGGTTCTACAGCCTCTCGAGGATAAATACAGTTGTCTCCGTACCGATTCGCGAAACTCTACTAAACCTGCTCATTACTCTTGAGACCTATGTAACCTAGGCTCTAATATCAATTTGTCACGACCCAAACCCTGCTCCGGTCGTGATGGCCCTCTCATGAAGACAAGGCCATCCAACCAACCCATTTCGTCTTTTCAGAATAATTCATATTAATAAAAAGTTTTTATACGATTATATAACTACAGACTAAGCAAAATATTTCCTTAAAAAGTGTGGAATACAACCCAAACACAGCCCAAATCGGGGTGTCACAAGTCACGAGCATCTATTAGAGTGAAAATAAAACTACATGGCCAAAATTAAATAAAACAAGAATGATGAACATAAGGGAGAAAAGCGGTACTTCGAACGCTGTCAATCATCTCGCAAAACTCCGATAGACTCTGCCTCCGATCAGTCAAAACCCGCTACTAGGTGTATAAATACCTGCATCCGCATATGGGGTATAAGGAGTAAAGTGAGTACTCCAACTCAGTGAGTAATAAAGGTAAATAACAACTAAGGCAACAAGAAATAACGTAAAGCAACCAACATGCTGTATAGAAGCAATGTAAAACCCTTTGAGAAAAAACAGTGAAACTGTGAAATCTTTAGAAATATCTTATCTCAATTTAAACGTCTTTTGAAAATGACTTTTTCCACAGTTACACAATAATTGCAAAATAGTCAGTGCCGATAAGCACAGAAAATCCGCCCATCGGGCACAAATACCATAGTATAACAGGTAAAATGACAAGTAAATATGAAAGATGAACCCATAAAAGTTCGCCCCTCGGAAAATATCTCAGAACAGTAGCAGTCCATCGGGCTACCTCATAATCACTCGCATAAGCCTGTCAGGATATAGAAAATAAAATCTGTACACACCGTGGCAAGACTGGCCATTACAAAAATGAATTCAATGCAAAAGAAAAGGCTAGAAAAGAAAAAAGCTTTTATTCAAGAGAAACACAAGTTGTCTTGTTGGGTAAGAAAGATTCTGATTCATCATTTTGCCCATAAAAAGGGACCCAAACTAGTTTGAGTTTCTAAGACTAACCCCTGATTTCTTCTTGCAGGTCCAAGTGAAAGAGAGAAGCCAAATATGATATATGGATAGTGCATGCTCAAAACATATGGCTGGGAACAAGGACCGGTTCCTTTCAGATGAAGACCTAAAAGGAGGAAATGTCTCATTTGGTAATGGAAAGAAAGGTGAGATCATTGGGCTTGGAAAGATAGGTAAGATAGACTCTCACTCCATTGAAAATGTCTACTTGAGAGATGACTTGAAATGTAGCCTAATGAGTGTGTCACAACTGTGTGACAGAGGTTAGAGTAGAAGAAGAGAGGAAGCTATAAGAAAAAAGATAGAAGAAAGAAGAGGGGGCTATTTATAATTTTTAAAAGTCCAAAAATGTAATTTGTCAATTATTAGAGGTGGAGGGCTATTTTAGTAAGGAGATAGGCCGAAATGGCTAAAAGTGCAAAAAATAGTAGTTGCCTAATAGTCATTTTTTATTTTGACTATTGGCAACGTTCATTTTTTTTAAAAAAAGAATTACAAATTAAACATGGCTAGATCGGGCACGAACACGATTAAAATCCTTAAACGGGTTACTGGGCTAAGTTTCGATGCACCCGTATCCAAAGAGGCCCGACCCGTCCGGCACCACCCCTACCTCTAACCACCCGTCTCACCCTTTACCGGCCCGAGCTGAACATGATCGAACCGAATTGTTAGTGGCCGGCCTGGCCCCATTAACACCTTTACATAAAAGGTAAGGAATTAGTAAAAATTGCACGGGGCGTCCTATTTGGTCGCCCCATTTAACCTATACATATTTTTTGAATTTTTTTTTTCAATTTATACCCGCTTTTTAAACAATTTCAGCTCCCTTTTTCCTCCTTCATTTTTTTTCTTCTTTTACAACGATGACTTATTACCACGTACAGTAAAATTTGGAGGTGTTAAAAAGGACAACACAAATTCCAACCTTTTCATCACAGTACAAAGATTTTAGACGCTGAAACTCAGTTCATGATCCAGGTAGTGATCATGGAAAGCAGGTGTTGGTATCACATTAAGCTTGGTGTCATCCTTTAATCAAAGAAAGCATTTGATGAAAAAGCAAAATCCACTGATAATTTACTCCCAGCTGAGGGTGTAATTTCTTGAGTTCAAACAGTTTGTTCTGTCAGAAGAAGATTATTGAAACACCCATCATCAAACAGCCCACAGCCACCCATGGACTCAACCGTTCACCTGTTCATATTGAAGTATATATCGTAAGACAACTTTGAAAAATTTCACGCATTCTGGAGGAAAATATGGATTAAATGATTAAATTTTTCGGTTACAACATAAAAACTTTAACTCTGGAGCTGAAGTTTCTCAGTTATAACACAAAAACTTCAGCTCTAGAGCTGAAGTTCGCCAGTTACACAACAAAACTTCAGCTCTAGAACTGAAGTTTCCCAGTTACAACATAAAAACCTCAGCTCTACAGCTCTAGAGCTGAAGTTCGCCAGTAATAAAACAAAAACTTCAGCTGTAGAGCTGAAGTTTTCCAGTTACAACACAAAAGTTACAACACAAAAATTTCAGATCTAGAGCTAAACTTCAGGCCCGGCTACTAGAATGCTGAAGTTTTGCGTGATTGCCTTTGCAACTTCAGCCCTGTGTACTGAAGTTATGCGAAAAAACGTGCACGCTTACAATTTTTTTACAAAGCGAACACAAATTAAAATATAATATAAAATGTGATATAGATACAAATGCCCCGAGGAATAATTATGCAACACTTAGAAAATTCTTAAGTTTATTTTTATCTCTCAATTTCCACCACGAGAGTCCTAAAATTATTTAGGAAAGAAATGGCATCTAAATTAAGCATCAAAACTACAATTGGGCTTTCTACTAAATATTTACTTAATATTTTAATTTAATTTTATAATTTTTAGATTTTGTATAGTGTCATATTAATATGCTATATACTATAGACACTAATAGTCTAACTTCTTTTCTGGCAGTAAAATATATTATACAATTAGATAACATAAGTGGCATTTGTAGGTTACTATCTATATATATATAAACATTAATTGACTAGTAACTCGGAAACAATATAAGTAACATGTTATAATGTGTTTGTCAAATTAGAGTGACAATGCAAAATAAAATAAAATAAATTACACCGCCTTTAACCTCTATACATTCTAATTATTTAAAAGCCATGCAATAACAAGTAATTCTTGATATCAACCATTTATTGGCAACATGGTAATTCAGTTCTTATTACAGTCGTAAAACCACTTTCATAATTAATACTTCCGTCGGTCCATAATAAATGATTAATTTGTGTTTGACAAATCTATTAAAAAAATATTAATTTTTAAATAAAAATAATTAGTATAATTAAACTATTCTTCATTAAATATTGCACTATAATTATAATCGTACTTACTTCTCTTCTAAAATGCGATGGTTAAATAACTTTTTAGAGATACGTACATAAAGATAATTTTAAAGAAAAAAAATTAAATTTTTTTTAATTATATAAATAATTATTTTAGACCAAAATAAAGAAAAATAAATTAACCGCTTATTGGGAGATATCAGTTATCCACAATATTAGTGTATATAAGTAATTAGGTATTCTCAAAGATTCTAACTTAACTGAATATCAAAGGTCGAAGCCATCGAGATTTGAGCTCAGGAAATTTTATGATTCTAATTGAATACATATCACGAAAGTGCTTTATTAAACACTTCACATGTAACGTACTGCCTCTCAACTAACTGAAAGTTCATCATCTGTTTGGACATATTCAAAGATATATACTTCCAATCAATAAACATAAATGGTGTACATGGAGTAGCACTGTATGTGGAAAACACTCGCTTGTATTTGGTATGTTACGCGGCGCCTTCCTGAGGTTTCTTAGAAGGGCGACGTAAGGTTAAGCAATCAATGTTAGTGCAGTTGTTGTCCGTCAACTGAAGTCCCCTCTATGCGCTAGACGAGATTGTCAGTGCCGTATGAGAAAACACTTGTCAAGAGCAATTGCGAAAACGGAAATGAGAATTGAGAATGAAATCTTGATTGCATTAATGAAAGCTATTACAAAAGGCTACGCGGTGCTGAGAGGTAGAGAAACCAGTACGGAGAAATGTTTGCTTGCTAGAAAGTTTGATTGATTGGTTCCCCCTAATAATGCTTAATAAAAAAACCAAAGTTACAAGACTAGACTTAACTAAGCTAGAGAAGCATAATGGAAGTACATGAAATAAAACTACTCTATATTTACAATGAAAATGACTGAATTATCTACAAGGCAGAAAGCAGGTCCGTTAACAGCAACTTTGTCTTTCGCATCACGGTCTGCGCGCGCGGTGTTGTTGGCGCGCACGACACAATTTGGAGTCCGCCTGCGGCTGGCCGCTGGCAAGGCATCAGGATCTGCACGCGTGGCATTATTGTGCGCGCAATGCTGTTGGCATCATCATGAACTATGCTCCTCACATTGTCTGTGCGCGCGGCGATATTTGTTAGGATTTATGCCCGTCACTAGAGGGGGGTGAATAGTGCGGCACGAGAATATTGATAAATATTGCGGAATTAAAATTGCAGGAATAAAATAGATTCGGTAATTAAAATAGTGAGGAAAGAACACACCGAATTTATCCTGGTTCACCACAACTTGTGGTTAGTCCAGTCCCCGAGAGACTCTCTCGAGATTCCACTAACTCCGTTAAGCTTACGGGTGCCTAAAAAACCGTTACACTTACTCGTAGATGTACACTCTACAAGACTTCAACTTGCTCGAGGATACCGCACCTCAAGACTTCACCTTGCTCGTGGATACCGCACCACAAGACTTCAACTTGCTCGAGGATACCGCACCTCAAGACTTCACCTTGCTCGTGGATACCGCACCACAAGACTTCACACACTACGATTGAGGGTACTTAGCAAACCCGACAATCAATGAGAAGATATGGTCTTCTCAAACACGTTTCTCTTTTACAACAAGAACTCTCTCAAAAGAGTAGATAAAGAGATACAATATTAGCTCTATGAACAACTCAAAGTTGTCTCTCAAATGGCTCAACAAAATCTCTATAATGATGCACAAATGATATCAATATGTATATGAATAGTGAGAGGTGTTGTGTGTTGCAATTCAGCTCAAAAGACCTCTTTTTATAGGGGTTAAAGGGTGGATGTCCGTTGCTTAATTGGCAATCAATTATGCTGATTTTATGCTAAAATAATCGATTTTATTATGTGATTGCATAATCGATTATCTTCTCAACGTTCATAAAACGGAACGTTGGGAGGCAACGGATAGTGAAATAATCGATTATTCCAATCACATAATCGATTATGTTGCTCCAGTAAAATCTGGAAACTCAGCAAAGCTGGTATATACCAGAGTATACCAGAATCAAAGCTGGAGTATACCAAAATATACCAGAATCGAAAATTTACTTCAGAAATCATTTTGGTTAAAATGAAAACGTTAAAATCATTTTGTTTGAAGTATATTAAAAATGTTTATGATATATATGATTTAATAAAATGATTTTATGCATATTAATGATGACCTATGTTGAAATGAAAATGTTAAAATTATTTTGTTTGAAGTATATTAAAAATGTTTATGATATATATGATTTAATAAAATGTTAAAATCATTTTGTTTGAAGTATATTAAAAATGTTTATGATACATATGATTTAATAAAATGATTTTATGCATATTTATGATGACCTATATTGAGCCAAAAGACGAGATAACTTAAGCGTTGCTCTTACATTGGTTCTACCTAACGACCTACGCCTTGGGTCTTCGGTCTTGAACTTTTGAGCTCGTCTTTGGCTTGTCTATGCAATCCATTCATCAATATGCTTCTCGGCATTCAATCTTGATTGTTTGTCATATGATAACGTTGTTTGACACTTGACTTCATTGTTTGTCATTCATCGACTTCGTTGTTTGTCATTCATCAAAACCTATACATGAAAATCATGCTAATACAACCAAAGCACATATATCATGGATAGAATGATTTTCTACAATTTCCCCTTTTTTGATAATGACAAACAACTGGAGATATGTGTATCGGATTCCCCTAAATTCATGCTATATCTCAACATACAATTCATGCAAACAATTCCCCTTAATGACAATTCCCCCGCAAATAAAGCATACTATAACGTAGATACATTCCCCCTTATTTGATGCATATCGCCTAAACTCTTCCCCCTGTTGGCATTAGCAAAAAGAGAGTATACAAAGGCTATTATCCCCTTTCGACACTTCCCCCTTTTGGGTATATCAATTGTTAATGTCAAATATAGGATACGAAATACAATGAGGAATATACATTGACGATATTTAAGAAATCATACCGACATGAAATAATACTAACTGTTAGTAAAAATATAACAACCATATCAAAGGTTATTTTTGGCTAATATACCAACTGTTAGAAAAATATATCAATCATTATTTTCAAAATGATACCAATTGTTATAAAAAAAACATGATAAAATCAATTGATTACCAACTGTTATTCAAATCAAAACATGAATGAAGTGTTTTTAACAAAAACATGCTAACAGTTAATACATACCAACTGTTAAACAAGACAAACATTTCAAATGTTATTTTTATCAAAAAGATACTAATTGTTAACACATATCAACAATTAGGTTTTTATCAAAAGAATAACTTATATTCATCAAAACATGGATCAATCATTATTTTTAACAAAAATAATTGATACCAATTGTTATTCAAAATAAAAGTTATCAAAACATGAATCAACAAAAATAATTGATACCTATTGTTAATAAAGACATATCAATAGTTAACACATATCAACTATTGCGTTTTTATCAAAAATATGATAACTAACCGACATTCCCCCTCGATGCAATAAGGTTTCGTGCTTGGTGCATCTACTACAATATTTGTTAGATAATACGCTTAACGCTAGAGGGGGGGGGGGGGTGAATAGCGTTATAATAAAAATTAGCGTAAACTTGCGGAATTTAAAAATTGCAGGAAATAAATAAGTGCGATAAGTAAATAAATTAGAACAAACGCACCGATGTATCCTGGTTCACCACAACCCGTGGCTAGTCCAGTCCCCGAGAGACTCTCTCGAGATTTTCACTAACTTGTTAAGCTTACGGGTGCTCAACAAACCATTACAACTTGAGGACACAAGCCTCAACAACCTTTGCTCGGAGATACAACACTCCAAGACTTCAACCAAGGAAACACAAGTTCCTTCTTACAACACAAGGGACTAACACTTCCCTTCAAGTGTACAAAAACACTTAGCACTCAAACAAGACACTCCTTTAAGAGTAGATATGAGTAAAAAGAATACGCTCAAGATCGCAACAACTTTCGACAAGAATTTGGCTCTCAAAAGCTTATGTAATGAATATAAAATGATAAGCAATAAAGTATGCAAGCTTTAGCAATTGTATGATCAGTTGTTGTGTGTTGTTGTTCTTAAAAGACTGAATTGAAGCTGTATTTATAGTTGAAAAACTTTGTATTACCGTTGCCTAATTGCCAATTAAGAATTGCTGATTTTACTCTGTGACAATCGATTGTCAAATTACCACAATCGATTGTTTGCCAGTTCTTCCAAAAACCAATCCCAGATTTTACGCATAACAATCGATTATCTAAGATCAATAATCGATTACTGGCAATGTTCAAAAAATCATTTCCAGATTTTACGTAAAACAATCGATTGTCAGAAATCTACAATCGATTACTCAGCAACGTTCAAAAAATCCTTTCTAGATTTTAATTAAAACAATCGATTATAAGAAATCAATAATCGATTACCTGATGGTATTTGAAAACATTTTGGCAACGGTCAGTTATACAATCGATTATATTAAGTTAACAATCGATTATATATCAGTCTTGAAAAATCAATTTAGACACTGCCTCTTGACAATCGATTGTCATAGGTTCATAATCGATTACTTAATAACTTTGAAAAAGTCTGGAAGACACTGCCTCAACACAATCGATTGTCATAAGTTCACAATCGATTATTTTGTGACTTTGAAAAATCTGATGGACATTGTCTCTTCACAATCGATTGTCATTAGCTTCACAATCGATTATTTTGAGCTTTGAATACCTTTGATGGAAACTGCCTCATCACAATCGATTGTCATAAGGTTCACAATCGATTGTCATGCAGATTTGAAAAATCTGATGCTCACTGCCTTAACACAATCGATTGTCATGAGTTCACAATCGATTGTCAAGCAGCTGACTTAAACATAATCGATTATCATAAGTACATAATCGATTATCTTAGTCCAGATTTTAGAGGCATGTTTAAAAATTATTTTGACTAAAGTAAATATGCATTATTTAAAATCATTTTGCTCTAAATTAAATATGCATGATTTGTTAAAAATATTTTTACGAGAGAAGCCAAGTCTTGAGTTTAAGTTGTCGGATCAAGATCACAATTAAATACCGACTCATATAAAACTTAATCTCGATCTTTGTCTTGTGCTTGAATCTCGTTATATATCAATTTTGCGCTTTGTGCTTGGACCTCGTCATGTGTCAATTTGCGCATAGTTTGTCATTCATCAAAACCTACAAATATGAACACACGTTTAGTATAATGCCTTGAGAACGTGTTTCCAACAATTTCCCCCTTTTTGATAATGGCAAACTTTAAGCGGGATATGCATATTAGGCATTCATAATGACGATTCAAGACAAGTAAAGATATGCAACAAGTATATAGATATGCAATTTGTTCCCCCTCAATATATGAATTCCCCCTCAATTTATGCCGATAAGTATTGAGAGTGCATACCCGTTATCTTCCCCCTTTTGCCATTAGCTAAAAGATATAGAATAATGAAAAAACTTGTTTATTTATTAAAAAAACGGTTACATAACGGGAACAATAAAATATAGAACAATGAAATAGAAAAACAAATAAAGAAATTATTCATCATCATTTCCCGCCTCATCATCCGGCACTGCTTCATAGGGAACAAGACTGGCATATGGATAATGAACATGGTCAAAATATCCATGGATCTCATGTGTCAATTGACCGACAGAGGTGGTCAATGAAGCAATTTGGTCGGAAATGGATTGAAGAGTAGGTTCTTGAGGCTGATGCGATCGACGAGTTGGAGGAGGAGTAGGAGCTACATGATCGCCGTCATGGGGAAAGGAGGATTCGGAAATTTCCCATTTCTTGGTGCTCTTTTTGAGAGGACCGATAGAGGTGTTAAACCCGGACGCTTCAAGAAAATTCATAATAAGGAGGGCATAGGGAAGTGGTCTATCGTCTCCGATGGCATCACGCATGTGAATTTTGACGAACTTACACCAGTTGATGTGAGCTCCGGTTATAATGGCATGCATGAGCTTTGCGTCCTCTTGGGAAAGAGTAGTATGATTATGCTTCCGAGGCTTGAGGACTCGGGTGATGAAATAGAAAATCAAACGATATTCGGGGAGCATTCCCGTAATGGTAGGACGTCGAGTAGATAGATTAGGATCATAAGATGTAAGACCTATTTGGTTTAGGAGAATTTTCTCATCAAATAAGGCGCCGGCCTCTCTAATGTAGCGAGTAATGTTTACGCCACTTCGAGGAAGATGGGCAATGGAATGCAAGTTTTTATTGGACAAAAGAATTTGAACACCATTAATATTTGATACAAGTTCACCATCGTCATCCTCATGAAGGTTTGAGTAAAACGCTTGAATTAATGGAGGATTAATATAAGGATAAGTAAGATATAAAAAGTCAAGAAGTTGACATTCTTTCAGAATGTTTGCAGCGGGGGCATATGATTCAAGATACTTGCTTGTTGAAAAGCGAGGAGGAAGAATGTCACGCTTTTCGAATTTTGTCAAAAATCTAGTAAGCTCGGTTTCAGTATTGAATTGTAAAATAGACCCATCTTGATAAGGGAAATTTGGAGGTGGAGGAGCAGAAGAAGATGCACCTTGTCTACCTGAACGGGAACGTTTAGAGTGTCTGCCCGACATTTTCAAAGAGTAGTAATGAACTTTGTAAGAAACTTGGAAGATTTTTGAAGGTTTGGGAGCAAAGATTGATGCTTGAGTGAATAAAATTGAAGACTTATGATGCCTATTTATAATGGGAAGAATGGTATTTCATATATGATGAAAATCTGTAGAAATTTATGAGCCAAAACAGTCAGAAACGGTAAAAATAAATTGTACTGACCGTTAGACAATCGATTGTTGAAACGAAATAATCGATTGTTGAGCAGATTTTGACTTGAACTCGGAACTGACACAAAATCGATTGCAGGACCCAAACGGTAACAAATATTTGAATTTCTGACAAAAAATAATTGATTGTTGAATTATGATAATCGATTGTTGTGATACAGTGAGCACGGTAATTTTCTGACTCGGAAAATAATCGATTATATTTATGAAACAATCGCTTGTTTTAGGAAAGCAGTACTGAATGACTGAGACGGTAATCGATTATACAGTTAAAAAATCGATTATTAAACACAAATGCATAATAAGCATCAAACATAAATAATCGATTAGTGATACTTGCTAATCGATTGTCCGCACAGTAAAATAATCGATTATTTGCTGTAACAATCGATTGTTCTATGCCATTTCCTTATAATTCCCCCTGCCTTTAGGGCGATACCTGCAAAAGAGAATTAGACGTCTCCGACGCTCAAGTTAGTAATTTGTAACGAAATAATGCAATGAGAACGTGATCTTTTAAGAAGTGTGTCCTAAGGTGTTCATAAGAGAGTTTCGGGTACTTACCTTTTCTCCGACGTCGCCAATTACCTGTTCGAGAGGGTGATCTTTGATTGTCCTCCACTCGTTAGGCATTTTCGTTTCTTTCTCCAATTGTGGCGTTTCCTCTGTTGATTGTTCCAAGATTTCATCTTGAATTTCCTTAGGAGTTTCCTCTTGTACTTTGTCTTTTAAACTATTTAGAATACCTGCAAGATCAGAACAAGAATCCTTTCTCGCCAAGCGAGCATTATTTTCGGAAAACACAATATGAGGGGATTCCTCCACAGTTTGGGTTCTATTATTAAATACCCTATATGCTTTGCTACGTGAAGAATACCCAATAAAAATTCCCTCATCGGGTTTGGCATCAAATTTTCCCAATTGATCTTTTCCATTGTTATGAATAAAACATTTACAACCGAATACTCTAAAATAGGAGATATTTGGTTTCCTTCCCTTGTAGAGTTCATAAGGGGTTTTCATGAGTATTGGCCTTATGACTACTCTATTTAAAACGTAGCATGCGGTACTCACGGCATCCGCCCAAAAATGTTTGGGAATCTTAGCCTCTTCGAGCATGGTTCTAGCCATCTCTTCGAGACACCTATTTTTCCTTTCCATCACCCCATTTTGTTGTGGTGTTCGTGGAGCGGAAAAGGTATGCTCGATACCGAGTTCGTCACAAAAGTCCGCAAAGAGATTGTGATCAAACTCTCCCCCATGATCACTTCTAATTGAAGTGACGGTTGTTTCCTTTTCGTTTTGAACACGTTTAAGAAAATATTTAATATTCTGAAAAGCATCACTTTTATGGGCAAGAAATAAAGTCCAAGTAAATCTGGAATAATCATCAATAATAACAAAAGCATAACGATTTCTACCAAGACTTTCAATGCGAGATGGTCCAAACAAATCCATGTGAAGCAATTGCAATGGTCTAGTAGTTGAAACAATATTTTTCGATTTAAAAGATGCTTTTGTTTGCTTCCCTTTTTGACAAGAATCACAAATAGAGTCGTTTTCAAATTTCAAATTTGGAAGACCAACAACTAAATTTTGTGAAACCAATTTGTTCAAAAGATGCATGTTGATGTGAGCTACTCTACGATGCCATAACCAAGAATCATCCTCTTTGCTCATTAAAGAATTCACATATTCGGTGAAGAATTTGCAAGATCAACCATATAAATGTTATCCATTCTAAAACCACGAAGGATAATTTTAAAATCGCTACGTCTAAAAACTAAGCATTCATCCGAATCAAATAAAACATGATTTCCCTTGTCACATAATTGACTTATGCTCAAGAGATTATGTTTTAAACCTTTCACAAGTAATTATATGCTTAATGGAAGAAATTTCATCCTTACCGACCGATCCGATGCCGATAATCTTTCCTTTGTTGTTATCACCAAAAATAACACTTCCCCCTTCCTTGTGTTCTAGTTGAAGGAATTTGGATTCGTCTCCCGTCATGTGCTTGGAGCATCCACTATCAAGGTACCATAGTACACTTGATCCCTTCAAACATACCTACAAAATAGATTAATGAGTTTTAGGTACCCATGCCATTTTGGGTCCTTGGGGGTTAGGCAAATCATAGTGATGTGATTGAGTGTTATGTTTATGTCGTGTAAAACAAGCAGGAGCAATATGTCCAATTCGTCTACAATAATGACAAGTCACGTTAGGATTATGCATCCTTCTAGGTTGATAGTAATTGGACGGGCGAAATTCATTTACTCTATTCTTGACAATATAACTATTGCGCAAATCATGAAAATCATTTCTCCTACCATTTGTTCTAGGATATGCATCACTAGAATAGTTGTTTCTAGGTTGGAAGTCATTTCTAGGTGTTCTAAAAGGTTCAAAATTCCTTCCAGTATTTGGCCTAGAATGTGCATTATTTCTAGCATGATTATTTCTAGGTTGCGATTGATGAAAACCATTTCTAGGTTTGTTGTATCTAGGATGAACATTTGTTTTATTTATCCTGGGTTGAGCCTTAGGTGGTTGGGGGTTGGCTTCAACTTTCTCTTTAGGCTCGTTTCTAAAACCTATGCCATGCTTGGTCGACTTCAAATTAACAAGCACTTCATTCAAATTTTTATGAGAAGAGTTAAACTTATCTAAGGTGCCCTTAAGCCTTTCTACTTCATTTTTGAGATGCATGCAAGAAGTACAATTTCTAGAACTCTCGGGCTTGTCGGCGCTTCTCTTGCCAAAAAAATTGTTTTCCTCTTTCAACTTCTCATTTTCTAAAATCAGTTTTTCCAATTCCTTTTCTTTGAAAGAGAGTTGTTTTTGAAAATCTTTTTCTTTTAAAGAAGCATTTTCTTTTATACTCTTAACAGTTTTTGAAGCTTTACTAAATTCGCTATACAACTCATCAAAAGCATTTTGCATTTCTTCAAGGGAAAAGAAATTTTTGGAAGAAATTTGACATACCTCTTCTTTGTTGTCTTCTTGTGCCATAAGACAAAGATTTGTGGCTTCGTCTTCTTCTTCTTCCTCACTTGACTCGTCACCGGAGTCACCTCCCCAAGATATGTATGCTCATTGCTTCTTGAAGGGTTTCTTCTCCTTTTTAGCATTTGGGCAATTTGATTTAATGTGCCCGGTTTCTCCGCACTCATAGCACTTTATTTGATCTCCTTGCTTTTTGCCCTTTCGTTCATACTCTTTTCTCATGAACTTTTGAAATCTCTTGATAACGAGTCCGAACTCGTTGTCTCCGTCCTCATCATTTTGAGGTTGGCTTGTGCTTGCCTTGAGAGCGATTCTTTGCTTCCTTTGATCATCAACAAGAGGATTAAGTATAGTAGATTCATAAGTTTTAAGATTACCTCTTAATGCGTCGATGGTGACATTTGAAATGCCAATGGATTCTTGAATCATGTCGGCCTTGGATCGCCATTCTGGAGTGAGACTTCGGAGAATTTTTCGGACAAGTTCCTTATCCGTGAAGGTCTTCTTAAGAGCATGTAAGTCATTTACGATTTTTGAAAATCGTTCAAACATCTCATCGACTTTTTCGCCTTCCTTCATGTGAAACAATTCATATTCATGGGTTAGGAAATCAATTTTGGCTTCCCTTACCTGGTCCGTACCTTCGTACGTAATTTCCAGCTTGTCCCTCATTTGCTTTGCCGTTGTGCAACAAGATATCATCCTGTAATCATCAGCATTTACAGCACAATATAATAAATTAATAGCTTTAGCATTATTTTGCACCTTTCGGATATCATCCGCATCGTATTCATCTTCGGTCTTTGGGACCATTCATTTTCAACCTTCTTGGTTGGAATTTGTTCTCCATTCATTATGACCTTCCAAAGATGAAAACTATTTGCTTGTACAAATATTCTCATCCTCTCCTTCCAGTATGTATAATTTGTACCATCGAATAGCGGTGGTCGGGTGGAGCACTGTCCTTCACCTATTCCTGCAAAAGAATCACGAGTAGAAGCCATAGATGTTTCTCTCAAACGGTTAAGTCTTCAGATAGTTGGGCTCTGATACCAATTGTTAGATAATACGCTTAACGCTAGAGGGGGGTGGGTGAATAGCGTTATAATAAAAATTAGCGTAAACTTGCGGAATTTAAAAATTACAGGAAATAAATAAGTGCGATAAGTAAATAAATTAGAACAAACGCACCGATGTATCCTGGTTCACCACAACCCGTGGCTAGTCCAGTCCCCGAGAGACTCTCTCGAGATTTCCACTAACTTGTTAAGCTTACGGGTGCTCAACAAACCGTTACAACTTGAGGACACAAGCCTCAACAACCTTTGCTCGGAGATACAACACTCCAAGACATCAACCAAGGAAACACAAGTTCCTTCTTACAACACAAGGGACTAACACTTCCCTTCAAGTGTACAAAAACACTTAGCACTCAAACAAGACACTCCTTTAAGAGTAGATATGACTAAAAAGAATACGCTCAAGATCGCAACAACTTTCGACAAGAATTTGGCTCTCAAAAGCTTATGTAATGAATATAAAATGATAAGCAATAAAGTATGCAAGCTTTAGCAATTGTATGATCAGTTGTTGTGTGTTGTTGTTCTTAAAAGACTGAATTGAAGCTGTATTTATAGTTGAAAAACTTTGTATTACCGTTGCCTAATTGCCAATTAAGAATTGCTGATTTTACTATGTGACAATCGATTGTCAAATTACCAAAATCGATTGTTTGCCAGTTCTTCCAAAAATCAATCCCAGATTTTACGCATAACAATCGATTATCTAAGATCAATAATCGATTACTGGCAACGTTCAAAAAATCATTTCCAGATTTTACGTAAAACAATCGATTGTCAGAAATCTACAATCGATTACTCAGCAACGTTCAAAAAATCCTTTCCAGATTTTAATTAAAACAATCGATTACCTAATGGTATTTGAAAACATTTTGGCAACGGTCAGTTATACAATCGATTATATTAAGTTAACAATCGATTATATATCAGTCTTGAAAAATCAATTTAGACACTGCCTCTTGACAATCGATTGTCATAGGTTCACAATCGATTATTTAATAAGTTTGAAAAAGTCTGGAAGACACTGCCTCAACACAATCGATTGTCATAAGTTCACAATCGATTATTTTGTGACTTTGAAAAATCTGATGGACACTGTCTCTTCACAATCGATTGTCATTAGCTTCACAATCGATTATTTTGAGCTTTGAAAAATATTGATGGGCACTGCCTCATCACAATCGATTGTCATAAGGTTCACAATCGATTGTCATGCAGATTTGAAAAATCTGATGCTCACTGCCTTAACACAATCGATTGTCATGAGTTCACAATCGATTGTCAAGCAGCTGACTTAAACATAATCGATTATCATGAGTACATAATCGATTATCTTAGTCCAGATTTTAGAGGCATGTTTAAAAATTATTTTGACTAAAGTAAATATGCATTATTTAAAATCATTTTGCTCTAAATTAAATATGCATGATTTGTTAAAAATATTTTTACGACAGAAGCCAAGTCTTGAGTTTAAGTTGTCGGATCAAGATCACAATTAAATACCGACTCATATAAAACTTAATCTCGATCTTTGTCTT
Organism: Nicotiana benthamiana; assembly: GCA_034376525.1. NCBI lineage: Eukaryota > Viridiplantae > Streptophyta > Magnoliopsida > Solanales > Solanaceae > Nicotiana > Nicotiana benthamiana. Next base: position 27,003,640 of record CM067333.1, on the reverse strand, counting down.
GTGCTTGAATCTCGTTATATATCAATTTTGCGCTTTGTGCTTGGACCTCGTCATGTGTCAATTTGCGCATAGTTTGTCATTCATCAAAACCTACAAATATGAAAACACGTTTAGTATAATGCCTTGAGAACGTGTTTCCTACAATATTGTAGTCTTCAAGCACACCTGCAAGCGTACCTAAAAATAAGTTTTCGGTACCCAACTGCTTTTGGGTCCTTGGGGGTTAGGCAAATAACAATCATAGCCAAAAGATAAATCCCTATGTTTTGTAAAACATATGGGTGCTATGTGTCCTACCCGGTTGCAATAATGACATATTATGTTTGGGTTGTGCATATGCCTCGGTTGTGCCAAATACGTTCTAGGTGATCTAAAGTCATCATTCCTAGACGCGTTGAAATTCCTAGAGTCATTTCTAGGTGGTCTAGAATAATTATTTCTAAACACATTAACACAATTCCTAGAATCGTTTCTAGGTGGTCTAAAATGATTAGTTCTAGACTCATTAACAAAAATCCTAGAATCATTTCTAGGTGGCCTAAAATGATTATTTCTAGGCTCATTAATAAAAATCCTAGAATCATTTCTAGGTGGCCTAAAATGATTATTTCTAGGCTCGTTTACAAAAATCCTAGAATTATTTCTAGGTTGCGCAACACCATTTCTATCATGATTCTTCTTCTTTTTACGCCTTTTATTTTTCCTAGGCTTTCTCTTCTTAGTTTCTTCAACAGCTTTAGGAATTTCTACACTATGTTTTTCTAGTGTGCTCCTAAGTTCTATGTTCTCTAATTTCAAAGAATTACAAGATGAACAATTAGAACTTTGATCAATTGAAGAAGTTACATTCATCGCCTTAATTTTATTTTTAAGATCGATATTATCATTTTTCAAAAAATTATTTTCTTCTTCTAAAACTTTAATTTTAGCCGTGGCCTCTTTGGCGATTTTTGAAGTCTTTTTCAATTCACCAAATAGTTCTTTAAAAGCTTCTTGTAATTCTTCAAAAGAGTAAGAATTAGAAGTGCTTACCTCTTCTTCTTCATCGGCCATGAAGCATAGGGCAGTCGTTTCATCACACGAGCGGTCCGAGTCCCATGTCACATGCTTTTGGACTTGAGGCGTACCTTCATAAATGGCTTCAAGTTTATCCCACATTTCTTTGACGGTTTTGCAATAGGAAATCTTCCGATAGTCATCCAGATTCACCGCACAATATAACATATTGATGACCTTGGCGTTGAATTCATATTCTCCTTCGGAGCCATGGCTTCCCCAACTTTCTTTGTCGGCGTTTCACCGTTCTTGATGATTTGCCATATGCGAAAGTTGTTTGATTGGATGAAGATTCTCATCCGCTCTTTCCAATATGTGTAATTTGTTCCATCAAATAGTGGAGGCTCAATGGTAGAGTGTCCTTCGCTCATCATTCCTGCGTTCAACATTCTCAACAAAAAAATGTATGTCGTTCTCTCAACCGGTTAAGGCTTTCAGAGAGTTAGGCTCTGATACCAATTGTTAGGATTTATGCCCGTCACTAGACGAGAATATTGATAAATATTGCGGAATTAAAATTGCAGGAATAAAATAAATTCGGTAATTAAAATAGTGAGGAAAGAACACACCGAATTTATCCTGGTTCACCACAACTTGTGGTTAGTCCAATCCCTGAGAGACTCTCTCGAGATTCCACTAACTCCGTTAAGCTTACGGGTGCCTAACAAACCGTTACACTTGCTCGTAGATGTACACTCTACAAGACTTCAACTTGCTCGAGGATACCGCACCTCAAGACTTCACCTTGCTCGTGGATACCGCACCACAAGACTTCAACTTGCTCGAGGATACCGCACCTCAAGACTTCACCTTGCTCGTGGATACCGCACCACAAGACTTCACACACTAATATTGAGGGTACTTAGCAAACCCGACAATCAATGAGAAGATATGGTCTTCTCAAACACCTTTCTCTTTTGCAACAAGAACTCTCTCAAAAGAGTAGATAAAGAGATACAATATTAGCTCTATGAACAACTCAAAGTTGTCTCTCAAATGGCTCAACAAAAGCTCTATAATGATGCACAAATGATATCAATATGTATATGAATAATGAGAGGTGTTGTGTGTTGCAATTCAGCTCAAAAGACCTCTTTTTATAGGGGTTAAAGGGTGGATGTCCGTTGCTTAATTGGCAATCAATTATGCTGATTTTATGCCAAAATAATCGATTTTATTATGTGATTGCATAATCGATTATCTTCTCAACGTTCATAAAACGGAACGTTGGGAAGGCAACAGATAGTGAAATAATCGATTGTTCCAATCACATAATCGATTATGTTGCTCCAGTAAAATCTGGAAACTCAGCAAAGCTGGTATATACCAGAGTATACCAGAATCAAAGCTGGAGTATACCAAAATATACCAGAATCGAAAATTTTACTTCAAAAACCATTTTGGTTAAAATAAAAACGTTAAAATCATTTTGTTTGCGTATATTAAAAATGTTTATGATATATATGATTTAATAAAATGATTTTATGCATATTAATGATGACCTATGTTGAAATGAAAATGTTAAAATCATTTTGTTTGAAGTATATTAAAAATGTTTATGATATATATGATTTAATAAAATGTTAAAATCATTTTGTTTGAAGTATAATAAAAATGTTTATGATAGATATGATTTAATAAAATGATATTATGCATATTTATGATGACCTATATTGAGCCAAAAGACGAGATAACTTAAACGTTGCTCTTACATTGGTTCTACCTAACGACCTACGCCTTGGGTCTTCGGTCTTGAACTTTTGAGCTCGTCTTTGGCTTGTCTATGCAAATCATTCATCAATATGCTTCTCGGCATTCAATCTTGATTGTTTGTCGTATGATAACGTTGTTTGACACTTGACTTCATTGTTTGTCATTCATCGACTTCGTTGTTTGTCATTCATCAAAACCTATACCTGAAAATCATGCTAATACAACTAAAGCACATATATCATGGATAGAATGATTTTCTATAATATTGGCATCTGCCAGCCGCTGGGCCCTGGCGTGGGCTATCGGTGGGACGACAGAGGCACATGCGCTCTTGTCACTTGGTGTTGCCGAGGCCACGGGGCCGACCATGGCACTGGGAGGCTTGCCAGGACACCATGTGATTCGTCCTAGGGGTCATGAGGAATGGCTGGAAAGACGCTCATGACAGGTAATATGCCTTGAGCGAGAAATGCATAAAATGTTGCTTTTATATTTTTTTATCACGTATTCTGATTAATTAATATAATATTTTATATAATTTATTTTATATTTATTAATGTATAGAGTAAAATATGATATGACACGTGGTCATCTAAAGGAAATACACGTGGAACCCAAGACGGGGATGGCCAAAGACCGAACGCAGTTATTCTGCTTGTCACCGGAAGGAATAACGTTCATAAAGGTATATTAAATGCTCTACGCCTAGGAGAATTTAATGAAGAATATTTTGTGGCATTAAGTGCGACGGCCCGTTACAAAGAATCTGACACCTCATAATTGATAATAAAGGAGGGCACGATCGTGGGACCTCCTTTCCTAGACACAACTATAAATAGTGAGCTCAGTTATTATTGTAAAGGACAGGAATTTTCTGGCACACTTACACTACATTCTATTCAAAGCTTAATACATTCTTACTTTCTCGCTTTTGATTTCATTATTATTGTACTCGAAAACCATGTTCCTGTAACTGCCACTTCCGTCGTTTTGTCTATATTTTAGTGCTAAGTGTTGCATAATTCCTCCATTATCTTATTATTTCATAATCAAATTAGTTCATTTGTCTAGAAATCATGTATAGATTCAACTGTACTATTTTATGGGTAAACAGTTTGGCACCCACCGTGGGCCTAGACAACCTGCAGTTAAATTGATTGTTGTATTTTTTACTAACGCGCTTTGATTATTTTGTCTTAGAAAAAAATCACAAAACTGGTACTGTTAAGAACATACACAACCCTGAGATTTGCGGGGATAAGCCTTAGTTCGAGGACTCAATCACTGACACTCACAATGAGGGGAATGACGCCACACCGGTGTATGACAAGCAATATCCTCGACTGGTTCGGGAGACAACCCCCGATGATGCTGATGAGGAGCATGTCGTTGACGCGATTAGGGTATTGCAAGGTCAATATGCGATCATTCTAGGTCATCTCACGCGGTAGGGTAAGGTTATGACGGAGTTTAAGAAGTCCCTATCAGGGGCTTCGAATAATGAAAATAGACGAGATGTAATTCCTCCTGGTGCTCCCGCAAAATAAACAATGCTGAGGGTCGACAACAACACTCCCAAGGGTGAAGTTGGCTCCAACGGGGCTGGGGCAGCGATTCCAGTCTCAATAACGAGAACGAACTTTTTAAGAATGAACTTTTACGATTTATAAGGGAAGTAAATTCCCACGTGGATCAAATCTCGGGTGCTCCATCAGTATTGAAAGGCCCAGAAATATACCCAGTTGCAATATAAGCCAAGTACGTTACCAGAATTAATCCCGAAGCGGTTCAAAATGCCTAAAGTGCCAAAATATGACGGAACTTCAGACCTTTAGGAGCATGTTACCACCTATACAACGTTGGTAAAGCAAAATGATTTAGCTATTCACAAAATTGAATCTGTATAGTTAAAGAAATTTGGAGAAACTCTCATGAAGGGAACTCTGACATGGTACTCACTATTACCCGTGCATTCCATAGATTCCTTTGAAATGCACGTGGACTCTTTCATCAAGGCCCATGCCGGGGCCAGAAAAGTTCAAGCCTGGAAGGCCAATATATTCAAGATTGCGCAGGGAGAGTCCAAGTTACTACGAGAATTTGTTTCCTTATTCTAGAAGGAAAGAATGTTGCTCTCGCTTGTCTTGGATGAATGGGCGGCTGAAGCATTCACTAAAGGATTGCATCCGAGAGGTTCAGACGCTTCCCTGAAGTTGAAAGAAAGACTGCTTGAGTTTCAAGCAACGACTTGGGTAGATTGTCCACAACTGGTACGATTCATAAATATGGACCAAAGATGATCAGGTTGGATTTCCATCGTCGTCCAAAGGATGGGAGAAGAAGAGAGAAAAATCAAAAGATGACTACGATGCGGACTGACAGATTTTGAGGGGGTGTTTTTTACCTTATGAGTGGATCGAAGGCCGTGCCAGAAGCATTAGGATAGCAGACAAGTTCTCCATTGAAGGAAATAGATCACTACAGGATAAAGAAACGTCAGGGTCACGGGATCCTTCTTACCCCAAGTTATCGAAATACAACTTCAACATCAGTATAGTAGAGTTGGTGTTAGCCATGAAAAACGTCAAAGAGGCACGATTTACGAGAACTATGAGATTTGATTCCAGCCAAAGGGATCCTAAATTATGGTCTGAATACCATAGGATGAATAACCACTAATCAGGGGACTGCCTACACGTCCGGGAAAAAAATGGCAACACTATTAAAGAGTAGTCACCTTAGAGAATTCTTAAGAGACCGAGCTAAGAACAATTATGGTCATAGCAGAGATAACAAGGAACCCTTGAAAGCAAGAGAAGACCCCACATGGCAAACAATCAATATGATCTTCGAAAGGAATGAGATTAATGGAGTCAGCTTTTTGGTAGCAAAAAAGCTGAAAATGTCAACAACTCATAGTAAAAGGCTCTAGGAAGATGATATCACTTTTAGGGAAGAGGACACATACAGATTATTGCCACACAACGATGCACTAGTAATTTCTTTAAATGTGTTATATATTAAGATTAAACGTTTCTAGTGGATCTAGGAAGTTCAGCTAATATGATACAACATAGAGTATTAGAGCAAGCTAAACTCAACAGAAGCATTAATCCGGCAACCAATCTCCTTGTTGGATTCAACCTCGTGAGTGTCACGACCCGGGGAGAGATTTTACTACTTTCGAACGCTGAAGGAGTAATGAAAACAACTCTATTCGAAGTAGTAAATAGTGACATGGGATACAGTATCATCCTGGGAAGGCCATGGTTACACGAGATGAAAGTTGTACCCTCAACGTATCACTAATTGCCGAAGCTTCCAATCCCCGAATGAATCAAGCAGATAAGGGGTGATCAACTGGCAGCAAGGGAGATGACTGCAATTTCGGTCTCTAGTATCAAAGGAAAGGAACACATTGCGTACTAATTACACGAACCGAAACCTAACCTCGAGCCAGAAGGAGTTAGTCCGGGGAAAGAGGTGTCAGAACAATATCAAGTACTAAGGTATTTCCAAGTTCCAGAAGAGACGATTGCAACGAAGTCCATGGCCGAGGAACTGGAGCGAGTTGCATTGTTCGAAGAATTCCTAGTAAGGAAACTTCACTTGGGGATGGGACTGGAGCTCAAGTTTGGTTTTATTGAATTTCTTAAATTTAATGCCGACTATTTTGCATAGTCGCACGAGGATATGATAGGTATGCCGATGGAGGTAGCAGTGCACAAGATAAGCGTGGATCCTAACATACCTCCAGTAAGACAAAAATTAATTCCTTATTGCCGAAGCTATAAATAAATTCCTCAAAGAAGAGGTAACCTGCTTGCTTAATAAAGGTTCGATCCGAGAGGTAAAATATCCGGACTGGCTAACGAACGTAGTAGTAGTTCCTAAGAAGAACAATACATTCCACGTGTGTGTAGATTATAAAGATCTTAATAAGGAATGCATAGAAGACTCATTCCCACTACCAAATATCAATAAAATGATTGATGCCATGCCCGGGCACAAGTTAATGAGTTTCCTCGATGCTTATTCTGGGTACAACTAAATCAAGATAAAATCGGAAGATAAGGACAAGACTATGTTTATAACAAATTTTGGTACATATTGTTATAATGTCATGCTCTTTTAGGTTGAAGAATGTCAGATCCACTATCAAGGGCTCGTGAACAAAATGTTTTAAATCAAATAGGAAAAACAATGGAAGTTTATTTTATGATATACTCGTTAAGTCTCTGAATGCAGGTGACCACCTTAAATATTTGCAAGAAACTTTCGGCATCCTGAGGAAGCATAACATGAAACTTAATCCCGAGAAATGTGCGATTGGGGTCAGTTCTGGGAAGTTTCTGGGATTTTTGGTCTTGCAAAGGGGAATTGAGGCAAACCCCGACAAAATCGAGGCCATAGAAGATATCCCCGATCAATCGTCAAATGTAAAGGAAGTCCAAAGGCTCACAACAAGGTTGGTAACTTTGAGCAGGTTCATTTCCCAGTCAATGAAAAAATGCCACCGTTTCTTTACACTGCTCAAAAAGAAAAATAATTCAGAATGGACATCAAAGTTCCATCAAGCTTTGAGGGATTTGAAGAGGCACTTGTCAAGCCCGCCATTCCTCTCAAAACCAAAAGAAGGTAAAACATTGTTGTGAACACGTGATTTTTTCCCTATATATGAATTATTTCAAAAATTTAAACAAAATAATTTTTCTTTATTATTTTACTTTTTTGTGAATTCTGTGTTATTTTCTATTAATTGTTGAATTTTGTTTGTGCATGTTAATTCATGTGAAAAATATAAAAATATACATTTTGGCATTTGCATTTAGTATCTAATTTCATATTTTAGGATTAGTGGTTAAGAACAAAATACGAAAAAAAAAATAAAAATAGTTCACTCTTACATTTTTAATTGATTAATTGTTGAATTTGTGCCGAAATAGATTTTAAATAATTTAAGGAGTTAATTAGTTTAACTTTGAAATATATTAGGACTTTATTTTAATTTTTGTATTGTTTATAAAATCAGAAAAAAATACAAATTGAAATACAAAAAATAAATAAATAAAGGGAGAGAACAAATGAAAGGTAAATAACTAAAAAGAAGGAGAGCGCAACTTCTTGCTGAAAAAAACAAAAAACTCGGGTAGGAATTTTTTTAGAACCAATTTTGAAGAGCAACACCATCAAGTGATGTGGTGCAGTGGATGAGGTTGCTTCTTCCTTGACTAGAGATCTCGAGTTCGAGTCCTGGATATGAAAAAATTATTAGTAGGGAGCGCTACCCCCGAATGCCTTACCCGGCACGAATTCGGATATAGTCGGGCTCCAATACGAATACCGGACATCGAATAGAAAACCATTTTTTTTTTGAAGAGCAGCCTCGGAATCGCAGCTCGAAACAACTCCCTTTCACCCAAAAGACTGGTTTTATCTCCTTCAAATAACAACAGCAAAAATCCATAAAAACTGCACCGAACCCGCTCAAAACAGATCCATAATCGCACAAAATGAGCAGCTCCAAAGTTGAGTGAAGCGAAGTCGTCGAGTCTTCCGATTTATGTCTTTATTTGACGCTTATTCGAGAATTCGAAATTGTTCCTATTTAAACAAGGTTCATTTCTTTAACTCTTAAGTTTTGGATATATATTTTGGCACATGACTCTGTTTTATCCATTTGTTCTTCACTCTTATCATGTTAATTTATTTCTAGTATCATTTTGTGTTTGGAAACGTGATAGCTTAGCAACTTCTTTTTGCTATTGTTGTTTTCATTCTTAGTTTTCATAGCTAGCCTATAATGTAATTAGATGTAGTTTAAATCTTAAGATGTGCTACTAAATCTTATAAGTAGTGTTGGATGTTGTTAATTCACATTGTTAACAAAGTTAAGCTTTTTTTTTTAGAATAAAGACGAATATTAATAATTAATAGTAGTTCATCTTTAAGATATCATTTTAAAATAAATTGAGGTGTGCCGCGCCAAATAAAATTGACAAATTGTGTGGCCCTTTTTAATTATATCTTTAAAATATATAGAACATGAGGCATGCCATTTAGCTAATTTTCATGACTCTCCAAAGTTAATAACACATTAGTTGCTTTTTAGGTGCGTCATTTAATATTTTTACCTTCTTAAACTCGGGTGTGCATTTCATGTGACCCAAATCCAAATCCCAAAACGTTGAATAAAATATGTTTAGGATTGCGGTGCATTTCATGTGACGTGATCTAAAGACACGTTTTATATGATGTTCAACTTTCTTTAAAAAATTGAATAAAAGCAGTTAAAAGCTAAAATTGACACATAGGTTCAAAATATATTAAAATCACATAATTAAGCTAGATATGATAGTTGAGCGACCGTGCTAGAACCACAGAACTCGGAAATGCCTAACACCTTCTCCCGGGTTAACAAAATTCCTTACTCGAATTTTTGATTCGCGGGCTGTTAAACAGAGTCAACTTTTCCTCGATTCGGGATTCAACCGGTGACTTGGGACACCATAAATCTCCCAAGTGGCGACTCTGAATCTCTTAATAAATAATCTCGTTTCGATTATCCTTTAATTGAAAAAACTTCTTTATGCCCTCCGGGGTGTAGGTAAAAAGGAGGTGTGACAGCTCTTAGTCTACCTCGCGGTCTCAAATGTTGCAGTAAGTGCAATTTTAGTCCATGAGGACGAAGGTACGCGATTCCCCTTTATTATGTTAGCAAAATTTTATCGGTAACAGAAACTTGCTACCCACATTTTGAGAAATTGGCCTCATCTCTCATAATTGCCGCTCGGAAGTTGAGGCCCTGCTTACAATACCACCTGATAGCCGTGGTGACTACTTTCCCTTTGTGGAACATCCTCTATAAACCCAAACTATCGGGTAGATTGGGCAAATAGATTGTCGAAATTAGTGATTTGAATATAGAATATATACAAAGGACTATAATTAAGTCGCAAGTCTTGCCTGACTTCATGGCCAATTTCAATCCGGGACTACTGCCTCTAGCAACCAAAGGAGGCAGTAATAGTGGCAGAATCGACATTGAGGGTTTGGACCTTATTTACATATGGAGATTCACGTAAAAGGATCTGGCTCGAAATAGTCTTAATCACGCCTTCGAGGGAAACCCTATGGAAAACCATTAGAACGATTCCTTTAACTAACAATGAAGCAAAGTACGAAGGTTTGATTACATGGATCGAATTGGCCCAAAGAATTGATTTCGAGGTTATTGAAACCAAATGTGACTCACAACTGGTTGTAAATCAGGTCTACGAGATCTTGGAGACCAAAGAAAAATGCATGCAATAATACCTGATAAAGGTCCAAGCTCTGTTAGCACGATTCCTCTCTGTTAGCATGATTCTGAGAGTGGTCAATTACTCGTATCTCAAGGGAGGATAACGTAGAATAAGATGCATTGGAAAACTTAGGATCATCATTGAAAATAAAAGGGTCAAAGCTCGGGATGGTAGTGCAAATGATGAACTCAGTCCTAGACACAGATGGTTATTATAAGGTAAATTCGACTAGTTTGGTCTAGGACTTGAGAAATGAAATAATCAACTATCTCGAGCACAAGAAGTTGCCTGAAGACCCCAAATCATCACATGTGTTACGCACCAAAGCAGCATGATATAGATTTAAGAGAGAGAAAATCTTTCCTAGGCCAATTGGCTCGGTGCTTAGGATCGATCGAAGCTAAATATGTCATGAGAGAGATCCACGAAAGGATATGCGGTAACTACTCAGGTGCAAACTCTTTGGTGCTGAAATTGGTACGGGCAGGATATTGCTGGCCCCACATAGAATAGGACGCCAAGGACTTCGTACCTCTAGTGCATCAATCGATAGAACCCTTACATTCGGTTTTATCCCCATGCCCGTTCATGAAATGGGGGATAGACATCGTCACAGTGCTGCCACTGCTCCCGAAAAGGTAAGATTTTTTTTTAATTCTTACTGACTATTTTTATAAATGAGTGGAAGCATATCCTTATTAGAAGATCGGAGAATACAAAGTGGTCAAATTCCTGTGTGAAAATATAATTTGCAGGTTTGAAATATCAAAAGAGATAGAAAGCGAAATGGGGCACATTTTATCAGTGCAAAAGTTACAAAGTTCCTCGAAGATTTGAAGATAAAGATAATCGCATCTTCTTCTTATCATCCGAGTGCAAATAGTCAAGTGGAGTCAATGAATAAAGTGATTATTCAAAACCTCTAGAAAAGGTTGGAGGCAACAAAAAGTAATGGTCTAACGAATTTCCTGGAGTTCTATGGGCCTACCTAATAACGGCTAGGTCGAGCACATGAGAAACTCTTTTTTTCCTTATGTACGGTGCTGAAGCTCTAATCCCAGTGGAAGTAGTTAACCCATTTAAAGATATATCCGGGTAGATGAAGAATCGAACAAGGAGCAATGTTAATCAACTTGGAACTGCTCGAAGGACACATGGACTTGGCGTATGTAAGAAGCCCAAAAGCATAGAATGGAGAGATATTATAATCGAAGAGCCAGCCTCCGTTATTTCAAATTAGGAGATTTGGTTCTAAGGAAAGTAACTCAAAATGTCCGGGAGCTCAACGTAGGGAAGCTGAGTCCAATGTGGGAACGTCTTGCCAGATTTCAGCTATTACCGGGAAAGGCTCATACGAGTTGGAGAACCGAAATGGAAAAAGTTGCCCAACAATTGAAACGTGGCGCACCTCAAAAGATATTATTGTTGATGAACATTATTCGAGCGAAAAGTATGTGTTGCACTATTTTTCCCTTTGTTTAGTTTTTGTCCCAATTGAATTTTTCTGCCAAGGTTTTTAACTACGCAAAAACGAAAAGCATACTATGAAGACAGTAGCAATAAGACCTTCAATAACAAGGAAAATAAGCAAGTTTCACTCGGGGATGATTAGATAATATTTGGCTCGATGGGAAGTTAAGTTTGCTACTGAGAAAAGGCCACCCGATCGTTCACGAGCAAATAACATTTGAGGGTTGTTACATAGTCTTTTGCTCGATAGCATGGATTCCTAAGGGAAAGTAAGGTGTGTTGCCGAGTTAAGGATTATCTAGAAATTCATTGGTGGAATCTTTGAAGGCATACGATTTCCAGTGTTCCAATTTGCATTCGAACATTGGGGGGAAATGATATGAGGATACGTCAACAATGACTGCCACGTCAATCGGTAAATAAAAATCTACAAACATAAATGCATCATCGGGACCAGAGACTACGGAGCTAGCCCCGTAGAAAAAAGTTGTACAAGATAGCCATAAGTAAAAGCAATTTCCTTTTTGCATAGTAAATGCTTGTGTACTTTTGAAAATAGAAGGAATTATATGAAATGAAATCCTTTTGTTTTCATCTTCTTTCTTGTCTGGACGATGGACTAACTTTGTCATTTGAAAGTTAAACAAGTACTTCAAATGTTAGTGCCATAATGAACAAGAGACGTCCTTTTCAGAACACCATAAACATAAGAGAGCCTTCTCTTATGAAAACCCTCACGTTAAAGGGTTGGTTTCGAAATAATATATGCCCAGAATCAAAATTCCTTCAAGGAAAAATGCACCGAAGACGTACACGAAAAGACGCAAAAGTAAAATTTTGCAAATACTTATAGAAACCCTGACATAAAAGGGTTAATCCTCGGAACCAAAGTGCTTCGAGGAAAATACATTCGAGGCTACACATAATAAACGTGAACAGAAAAACATGCACATAATTCTTATGCAAATGCAAATGTTAAAGACGTGCATGGATATTCAAACAAAATCGAGACTCAAATAGTAGTTGAGCAAAAAATATATGTTTGTATCGACAATAACATGCCAAAACAGCAAAGTACAAGAATGGGAAAAAGAAAAGAAAATCTAAACTGCAGTATCTCTAGAACCAGAAGGAAGAGAAGTGTCCACGCCCTCGAGAGAAGTTGGTGGATCGACCGATGGCTCGACATTTTCCCCTATTTGGTCTTCGGCATCATCGTCCTTCGTTCCTCTTTAGTTCCCGAATCGGAACCAAGAGATCAGATTGCGACAGGATTCCATTTTTTGCAGCTAACTAAAGCTCTCGGGCCTTAGTAATTTCGGCACCAATGTCAATGATACCTACGTTAGCCTCTTCCAAGGTTTTTCTTCTCATGACATACATGGAATAAGTTTATTCAACAGCGAGGGAAGCCGCTCGACGCTATTCTTCTTTGAGTTGAGTTACCTTGACAGAAAGGCTTTCCCGATGACCTAACAGATCCGAGGCTAACATCAGGGTCGTGGAAAGTTGAACTAAAGAGCCTGTTATGCCCGATAGTTTTCTTTAATTCTCTTCCAATTAGGCATGTTTTACCCCTACCATAGCAAGCTATTCGATTTTGAGTTCAAGGCTGCCTATAAGTCAGTCACTTTTTCAGCACTAGCAGCCCCGCTCTCGATTGCAGCAAGAATTACGTCCTGAACTTCAGCCTATTTGGCCTTGGCTTCATCAAATATATCCCTCAACGAGCCCATTTCTTGTCTAAGGGTTACCACCTCTTGCTTGCTTTGCTGCAAACGAGCCTCAAAACAACAACCCTAGTAACTTTGGTTTCCAGTTTTGAGAGGCGGAGAATGCTTTGGTCCCGTTCCACCAAAAGTTGATCCCTCTCAGAAGTGAGTTCCTCATTCTAACAAATCAACCTCTAAAGGCCCTTGGAATCAAGAAGTTGGCCTATAAAACAACAGAAATAAAACTTAAAATACATTCATACAAAAGTAGGAGAAATAACAAATGAAGAAAGGAGCGCACCACTGCGGCATTGTTCAACAAACACTCGCCCGAGAGTGCTTGAATCTTTTCCCAGTCTTTCTTTAAAGCCAAAGGCTTCAGATAATTAGTAAGCTCCACCGACCGAGATAGCAGGTTGAATCTGGTAGAGATTGAAAGATCAATATTCCTCCTCTTATGGGGATCATCAGAAGGGGCAGCATAATTTTGCCCCGAATTCCCATGAATTGGGGACTGAGGAGGAGGAATATCTCCTTCATGATCAGATGTGGTTGGTGGAGATGATGTACCAGTTGTTGGTGGAAGAGTGGATGAATATGAAAGTGATGTAGAAATTGCCGGCGCTGGTGAAGAGGGGGATAAAACTGATGGAGTTGAAGGATATGAAGCAGCTGCATCAAGAGCAGTACTGGTAGTTGGATGAACACCAACCTAAGATGGTAAGGACTCGGTATTTGGCCCCACAGTACCAAGCATGGTAGTTAGGACCCGATAGCAGGAGTTGGCATTACCCACTAAATCAAATATCCCCCCCCCCCCCAAGGCTTCGTTCTCAATTGGTGTAAATAACTTCACAGATTGAGCATTCTATTGAGTTGATGATGAATGTCGCCTTTTGTGTATTGAAGCCCTATCATCACTAGCTTTTCCATCATCATTGACCATCACGACGTCTATGACCAGCCTGGAATGAGGGCTGGTGATCACAACTTCCGGAGACGACACTTGGGCAATAGTTTTCGCCCTCTTGTTCTTTTCCCTGGCCACAAAAGAACGCCTTCTTTTTAGTTTCTTGTTCTCCGGTAGGGAAATCCATGATAAAACATTTGTGCCTGAAGCAGGCCGGAGATACCTATTCAAGTAAGTGCTTTCTAAAGTAACCTTGCTGCATCAGCATGATCAGCCAAGACGTCCTCCTAAGGGACAACAACAGAGCCCGCGGATAGACCTAATTTCATGAACAAGTTAAAAGGGTTCAACCAAGTTCTTCACATAAAATGGAAGCAAGGTAAGTTTAAATTACCATGATTTTTAGCCTTCCTCCCGTATTTAAGGGCCAGTTCTTTTCAGAAACAAGTTTCAGGCGACGTAATGACCAAGATCTCCTAAACACACAGATTCAAGCCTTGCACCACCGGTGGGATCCATCAAGTTGATGAAACATGCGAAGGGTGAAGAGTCAATACGGACATAGAGCAGTATTTAGTAGAATGAAATATTAATTGAAGATCTTACGAGTGCACTTCCAAGCAGCCGGAAATGATGAAATCATTGTCGGAATGATATGATCGATGGTAGCTTCAATGAATCTTTCCGTCCACCCACAGTCGTTATCATCATGCATGCTGGTCAACATAGCATGGTGGCCATGTTTGCAAAAGTTTATCATTTCCCTAAGGAAAATCTTGGGAGAGTAGAGATTCATCATACAAGCTAAGGTTAGCTCTTCTCCAATCTCCTGGCACAAACGTGGAAGGCATGCAATCGTCCTCCATGCAGAAGGACTTATTTGTGCCAAACATACTTGGTAGCGGAGGCGAAACTCCACAATCACGAAATACAGCTCTCTATTCAAAGAAAAAAAAACGCAAAGTAAAGGGATACATGTAAAAATATGTAAAATTCTCATTGGAAAGGGTCACTCGCTCCGATAGATCAAGAGCAATAATATCTAATTCATGGCAGCGACAGTCTTCCTTCACAATAGGAATACTGGAAGGACAAATGGAAGAAGGGTACCTACTGATAGCCCATGCACGAGGGTTAGCAGTAGGGAATTTCTCTTCGAAGTCTTTTATTGTAATAAGACTTCTAGGGATGATGGAACCCACCGTTGGAGGAGAAGAATCTTCAGCCTTGTCCTTATTCTTTGAAAAACTGGCGCGCTTAGAAGAAGAAGCCATTGAATGGAAAAAGGAAAAGGTTTTTTGTTTGAAGAGAGTTAGAGAGAATATGGAAAACAAAGGTGCAAATCAAAAGTTTTAAAAATTATGGAGTACAAAGGAAAAAGGATGGTGCGTATAAGCAAAATTTTGGCGGCTAAATTCATGGCCATGATTACCTCGATAATCGACAAAAGTTATGCTGAATCATGGGATGACGCTTGTTCAGAGTATTAAATACGGAGAGACGTATGTCTAATCAACTATCAAAAGCCTTTAGAGGGAGTTATTGTAATTCTCGCCAAAAGAGTGTTTCTACTAAATTTTCGGTAACATAAAATTATGTCACTAGAAAGTAGGGAACAATTTGTATAATGTAAAATATAATATGATACGTGGTCATCTAAAGGAAGGGCACGTGGAACCCAAGACGGGGATGACCAAAGACCGAACACAACTATTTCACTTGTCACTGGAAGGGATAATATTCATTAAGGAATATTAAATGTTCTACGTCCGGCAGCATTTAATAAAGAATATTTTGCGGCATTAAGGGACGGCCTCTTACAGAGAATTTGACATTTATGTTCATCGTTACATCTTTATCAATAACCCCATAATTGATAGTAAAGGAGGGTACGATCCTAGGACCTCCTTCCCTAGATACAACTATAAATAGTGAGCTGAGTTACCATTGTAAATGATACGAATTTTTTCGCAAACTTACACTATATTCTATACAAAGCTTAATACAATCTTACTTTCTCACTTTTGATTTCGTTATTATTGTGTTTGGAAACCTTGTTCCTTGGACTATTACTTCTGTCGTTTCGTCTTCATTTTAAAGCTAAGTATTGCATAATTCATCGATTATCTTATTATTTCAGGATTAAATTAGTTCACTTATCTAGAAACCATATATAAATTTAACTGTACCGTTATACGCCTAATTTTCATGAAGATTTTCTCTATAAAAGTGTCGTTCAAGCCGGTGAGTCAAACTTTACAGTTATGTTACAACGCCTAAGTGCTAACTCACAGTAAGAAGGCAATTACGGTCATTGAATCAAGTCTCTGTCTCTTTCTTCTAAAGGTGCCGATCCTTACTAAGGCTATTCTGTTACTTTAAACTGATTGTTAAGTATTCTTGATCATATATTAGATGCTTCTGTTGGGGTTTGTCCCGATCTTTCTACTATGTTTGAATTTTTTATTTTTTTTAATATTCTTTTACTTTAAAATAAAAACATTATCATAAGTGATTTTACTTTTTCTAGAAGAAAAATATACTAAGTTGAGAGATCCCTTTGTTGTAGGAAAATATTGTGAACCTTAATATATTGAGGATCTCCCATTCACACAAAGACAACAATTAATAGAGGCGGATTCAAAATTTTAAGATGATGAGCACACTGTTGTAAAGAGGTGGATCTAGAATTCATATTTAACGGGTTTAATTTTCATTTAGTCTCTTACCCAAAATCCGCTACACTTTGAAAATTATAGATTCAAAATTACACTTTTTGAAATTTTACTTATTACCACATACACACACACACACTCCAAGCAGTGTGCAAAATCTCCACAAATGGGGTTCAAAATATTCTTTTGTAGTTAGTGAGAATTGAACCCATGATCTTATGTATATTTTGAAGCCCCTTGACCACTAAATTACACTTTTGAATTGTGTTAAGGGTGTTCAAAACTTAATATATAGAGATAAAAAATAAATTTTGTTTTATATATACAGTGTAATTTTTCGACGAAGGGTGTTCAAGTGAACACCTTTGCGCCCCCTAAATCCTTCCCTGACACCAAGTCGAAAACAAGATTGTTCGGAGTGAGTTTTGAGCCGCTAATTTCACTTGTAGTGGTGCACTCAATAATTATTGCACTATAGGAGTCATTGAACATGGGTGCACGCAGACATATTTTAAAGTAATTTTAAAGAAATATAACATTGTTACACATGATTTAGGAAGAAGAGCATGTGTTCACGTGGACCTATATCCTTAGACCTAGATATGCCCCTACAATAATAGCATCCACAAAATAAGTCATTAAAAGATTGATTTAGAGGGAGAATTTACTCTCGATATTTAATTTTTTTCTTTTATTCTGGTATATTGATGTAGGTCAATTGGCCATCTTCAACTCCTTGTAAGTTTTTCCTTTTTTAGAAAGAGAGTGAGTACAAATCTTAAGGGGTCGTGAGCAAAAAATGAATCAAACATTGCTCGTTCTAGCGGTAAGAGTCCTTCGGATGCTGAGTGGTCAGATCAACACGTTCCGTTTCCGTGTAGAAACGAAGAAACCATATTATAGTATATTATGCCTCTTTTATTATAATTTTTTTGGTCGTTTAATTTATTATCGTTAAAATTTATTTTGTTAGGACTTCTTATTATTTCAATCCAACAGTTTCAGCTAACATTGTGGCATAACGTATATATTTGCTGGTATACATGGAAATATAGCAGCTACTAGCTTTAAATATCTTTTTGAACAAACAAAAGAAAGAAAAGTCCCTTCTTCCTAGCTCTCCCTACTTTCCAAACTTATAAATGTTCCATCATTAGACGACAACTTCGATTAAAAGCTTAACTATGTAACCATAGCTAGATGACTCTCTCCATGCTTTCCTAAAACAAGAAGAAATAGAAGAAGCAAATTAACAAAAGAATATTCGAGGTATAAAGTCGACGGTAAACGTCCTTTCAACAGTTGAAGAGACCACGTGAAATATCCACGAAAAAACAATTCAGTAGGACCAAAATCCAAAACAGTCTTTGTTAATACTTTCATGATATTTGTCTTGGCTGCTTTTTCTTTTCCTTTCTAATTTCATATCGCAAATCTTCTCTTATAAAGGACGCTCACTACGAGGAAATGTGCAAATAAAAACCAATTGCCATATAAGTTTTAGATCTACCTTCAATTATCGCCTGCAAATCCAACACTTGCAAGTAATTTTTTTCACACATGCAGATAAAATATACTAGACAAGATTTGACCTTTTGTCAACTCATGTTGTCATGGGGGGCTCTATTAGAACGAAAGATGTCATCCAAGAAATATTGAAAAAATTTATTTTGTGCTTCATACAACTGAAATTAATTATGTGAGGCCACTTTTTGTCTCACAACTGTGTGATCCCAGAATTTTTGTTGATCCAGATATGTAAGATATGGGTCCACAAATATGTGAGATAAAAAGAGGCATCATACAACTAATGTGAATTGTGTGAGGCACAAAATAAAATCACTCTGGTACCATAATAGAAGTTATGAATTCGACATATTCCAATTATTTTGATTCAAACTCTATATTTATATTAAGAAATTCACTATATATATATATATATATATAAGCTATGATTCAAAACCCTTAACCTAATGTCCTAAATTTGCCTCTGATTCCAAGAGGTGTGAAAAGTCATGGAAAAAAGATTACAGTTGGATTTTTAGGACTTATATATTTGTATGGATGTGAATGGAGCTAATAGGGATGATCAAAACAACTCAGATGGGATTGCGTGAAATCCATGCGAATTACTGTCAACAATTATATCAAATTGTCCAACTGATGGTTGCCGCTCCCACCGGCCCGAGCCCCTACCTTATAACGACTCCTTCGTCGATATTATATAATGTGACTTCTTCCATTTTTTGAAACTGACTTTTCAAAGTTCCTTATGATATTTTCCCTAGCCAAATTTCCATTCTAACCTTAACCCTAGGGGCGACGTATTCATTCCCATGCACACAATGGATCGAGTTGTGCATGTCAAGGTGGGATAGAGATGTACATTGCAATGTACATCTGGTCTTTTTGAGCCGAGAGACAGACTCATGAGTTGAAGTTTCTGGAATTTTTAGAACGACCTCAAATTAATAATTGAATTCAGACTTAAATATTTATAGATATTTAGCGAATTTTTTTATACATATACATGGGTGAACAAATGTTACATGATTTTTATGAACCCATAACTTGGGCATACAGATTAGCTCAATTTGTAGAACTGAATCCGAACTCGTCCATTCTTTGCTAGTTCTTCCACAAAAATATTACAATTACCTCTGCGCCATAACCTTTGGCGGTAGAAATAACTAAACAGCAAATTTTGCTATATATGTGTGCGTGTATGATAAATTGTACCATGCGATTAGTTAGTTTTCGTTTGGTAAATTAATGTGAAACCAAAATCTACGAAAAGTTAGAAATTTCCAGCAATAATCAGAAGCTACCTTTTTGTCGAACAAGATTTTTGAACTAGATTCCGTTATTATGGCCAAAGTTACCTCTTTCTTTCTAGTTGAGAGAATTGTTAAATTAAAAAGAGAAAAATAAACAGCAGGTTCTTGCACAAGTGGATTTTATGTGTGTGTAATAAATTGCAACCACGCATGACAAAGAGGAGAAGAGTTAGCTAGAGTCTCGTGTACGGGTTCGACAAAATCCAGCTAAGGATTCAAACACCCCAAGAACAATTTAGGACGAAGCAAAAAATTTAGCAAAGTAGCTATATAAGATATTTATTAAACTAGGAAAAGAATTTTGTAGGAAATTTTTTCATAACTTACAAACTCTTGAATTTCTCTATAAAATCAAAAATCTTGTCTAATATAAAATTGGTAAAAAAAAAAAAAATTCTAACTAAACATGAATTAAATAAACTACGAAATATCAAATCGTAGACAACTTAGGAATACTAATTAATCTTGGTTTAATTTCCAACAGCCTCTCATGTCACAACATTAGTTCACCAATTGTGAACCTGTCATGACAGTACCTAGTCTTTGCGACCAGGTAAGCCTAATACATTGCGGAATTAACATCTCTACGAAAATTAATCACAAAATACCGAATAACATAAAGAAATGTATAGAGTTGCCACATGGCAGAATATACCGAAATACCAAAATGCTACAAATAACTCCCAAAACCCGGAATCCCATAGGCTACACATGCTATAGAAAACATATGATGCTCTAAACACTAGAATATTCTAATACAAGAGGAACATAATAGCAACTAGCTAACTATAGGTAGAATGAGAGGGACACTCTTCGGATCTGCGGACGCGGCAGATGCATACCTCAAGTCTCTGAGTATAGCTCCTGAATTACTGATAGTATGCTCGACCAGAAGTACCTGGATCTACACATGAAAAGCATGTGCAAAAAAGGCATGAGTACACCACAGCGGTGCTCAGTAAATGCCAAGCCTAACCTCGGTTGAGTAGTGACGAAAAAGGTCAGGGCCCTACTGAGAGTAAACATAATAACAATAATGAACAGTGTAACGCAGAGAGTAATCAGGAAAAACAACGATAAACATAGGATAGAAGCTGCAAGTCAATGACAATTAAGCTAAGTAAGAAAAATAACACAACCAAGTATCACTCAATATTATGGTTGTGAACCTCCCAGGATACCGCCCTGTAGTTCTTTTTCCTCAACTGTCCAGTGGATCTCCCGGGAATCAAACCCGTAGTCCGTCATACCAATGTTTGGAGGATCTCCCGCGAATCGAACCTGTAGTCCATCATATAAATTTCTGAAGGATCTCCCGGGAATCGAACATGTATTCCATCATACCCATATCTGGAGGATCTCTCGGGAATCGAACCCGTAGTCCATCATATAAATTTTTGGAGGATCTCCTGGGAATCAAACCCGTAGTCCATCGTATTAATTTAAATGCGCAACCACAACCAATAATTTATAGGAAAAATCAAATATGGAACAACAGTAATTAGGTATGACTAACCTAGCATGCTTCACATAGTACAATTTAGGAAAATAAGCAATTAATTCTATCTAATCATGCATTTCTAATTAACATAGATAAATCTTGGATTTGAAATCAATTAAATAAACGGAGATACACAGTAACAACTCAAGTAAAGTGGATCTTTCAACAATTAGCACAAGTACACGCTCGTCACCTCGCGTACAGGGCTTTTAAATCAGCAGATAAGAAGTCCTAAGGGGAGAGGTCCCCCATACAAGGTTAGAAAAGCTACATACCTCGAACCGGTACAAAAATCACTATGAAAAGATACCATTTCCACAAGTATCCGACTTCGAGTGGCCCATATTTATTTAAACCAATTACATATTGTAAATAACATCACAACTAACCAATTCCACTATTAAAATTAAAGCTAAGGCGCAAAAATAGGTAAAATAACCAGAATGTCCCTCAGGCCAACATCTCAGAATCAAATACTTTTCATATTTTCGCAAACCTCGTACTCTCACGAGTCTAACCATATAAACATCTCCCAAATCGGAGGTCAAATGACCCCTCAAATCCTCACAATTAGGTCTAAGAACTTTACCCCAATTTTCATTCAAAATCCGAAACTAAAGGTTGAATTTGAGGTTAGATTAGTGGGTATTAATCATAAGGGAGTAATGAATCATTACCCAATCGTTGCCTCTGTAATGTCTTAAAAAAATCCCTCAAATCCGAGCTCTCTAGCTTGAGTTTTGTTAAAAATGGAAGAAATCCTCGATTTTGAAATATTAATACTGTTCAGGGGTTAAAGTATCGTGAACGGGTAAGGTCTGTCGTGTTCGTGAAGGGAAAGTTTTAAGTGGCTGAAAAATGACCTTCGAGATCACGAAGGTGAGGCTGCGAATGCTAAGGTCTAGGGCTGGACCTAACGCGAACGTGACGCGTATCACGCGAACGTGTAGAAGGAAGGACAGGGGGTCCAGAAATAGCCCACGCGAATACATGAGCAAGGACGCGAACGCGAAATATGGGATGAATGGGCTTAGAACGCGGGAAAGGTTAAGCTTCGTGAACGCTGGGCTTGCTTCGCGAACGCAAAGAAGCAATCACGGCCTGTAATTTTCTGCTGCAATTTTAAAACTCCAATTGCTCCATTGAGCATCTGAAACACCGGAGGCCCCCGGGACCCCAACCAAACCTACTGACACATCCCATAATATCATTCAAACTTGTACCAATCCTTAAACCGCCTAATATAACATCAGAAACTCGAATTAACCAACGACTTAAACCTAAGAACTTTAGAACTCAACCGGTCTCTCTTTTGATAAAAAACCTAACCAAACCAAGTCCGATTGACCTGAAATTATGCACGTACGTCCCAAATTACATGATGGTGCTGCAGCAACTTCCGAAACCTTGTTTCGACCCTCGGATTAGAAATTCACCATCGGACCAGAAACTTCAAAATTCTAACTTTCAGCATTTCTAGTCTAAATGAGCTACGAACATCCAAAATACATTCCGAACACGCTCCTAAACCCCAAATCACCTACCGGAACCATAAGATTCCCATTTCGAGGTTGTCTTCACACTATTCCGATTACGTACCATTTTTCAATACTTAAGCTCTCATTCAAGGGCTAAGTGTCCCAAAATAATCAGAATTCTAACACCGAACGTCCCGGCAAACCAAAATAGGAGAAAGTAACTTAGAGGAAGCAGTTAATGGTGAAAGGGGGCATAAATTCCAAAGACGACTGGATGGGTCGTCACATCCTCCTACACTTAAACATTCATCGTCCTCGAACAAGCATAGAGAACATACCTGAAGTACGAAAAAGATGAGGGTATCGACTGTGCATATCCCGCTCGGTCTCCCAAGTCGCCCCCTTGGCCGGCTGACCCGGTCACTGAACCTTTGCTGAAGCTGTATCCTTTGACATGAGCTTTCGAACTTGCCTGTCTAATATTGCTACTGGCTCCTCAACATAGGACAAGTCATCGTCCAACTAGACTAAAGTGAACTCCAACACATGAGACGGGTCACCGTGATACCTTCAAAATATCGAGATATGAAATACTGGATGAACCCCGGCCAAACTGGGAGGTAAAGCAAGCTCATAAACAACATCCACAACTCGGTTCAAAATCTCAAATGGGCCAATGAACCTCGAACTCAACTTTACTTTCTTCCCAAACCTCATGACGCCTTTCATAGGCGAGACCCGAAGCAAAACCCGCTCACCAACCAATAAGGAAAGATCATGAACCTTCCGGTCCGCGTAACTCTTCTGTCTGGACTGGGCCGTACGGAGTCTATCCTGAATCACCTTAACCTTCTTGACTGCTTCCTGGATCAAATCAGTGCCCAATAGCCTGGCCTCACCCGGCTTGAATGAACCCTCCGAGGATCTGTATCTCCTACCATATAAGGCCTCATACGACGCCATTTGAATACTAGACTGATAACTGTTGTTGGACGCAAACTCATCCAATGGAAAAAACGGATTCCAAGACCCTCTAAACTCAATCGTGCACGCACGGATCATATCTACAAGAATCTGAATAGTGCACTCGGACTGTCCGTCCGTCTGAGGATGAAAAGTTGTACTCATAGTCACACGGGTACCCAACTCCTGCTAGATGGCTCTCCAGAACCATGATGTAAATATTGAACCCCTGTCTGAGATGATAGAAACTGGAATGTCGTAGTGACGGACAATCTCCCTGATATGAATCCCCGCTAATCGCGTCGCTGAGTAAGAAGTACACACTGGAATGAAATAAGCAGACTTGGTCAGCCGATCCATAACAACCTAAATATAATCAAATTTCTTCGCCGTCAGAAGGAGACCAGTTACAAAATCCATAGTGATCTTCTCCCATTTCCACTCCGGAATCTCCATCTACTGGAGTAACCCTCCCGGTCTCTGATGATCAGCCTTTACCTGCTGACAGTTGAGGCATCTAGCTACAAACTTTGCTATGTCCTTCTTTATCTGCCTCCACTAGTAATGTTGTCTCAGATCCTAATACATCTTCACGGCACCCGGATGGATGGAGTACCGCGAGCTATGGGCCTCTGCCAATATCAACTCCCGAATATCATCAACATCAGGTACACATATTCGACCCTGCATCCTCTATACCCTGTCATCTCCAATAGTCACATCCCTAGCATCGACATGCTGAACTGTGTCTTTGAGGACAAACAAATGAGGGTCATCATATTGTCGCTCCCTGATATGATCAAACAATGAAAGCCAAGAAACCATACAGGCTAAAACCCGATTGGGCTCTGAAAGGTCCAATCTCATGAACTGGCTGGCTAAAGCCTGAACATACATCACCATAGGCCTCTCTTAAGCTGGTAAATATGCCAAACAACCCAAATCTCCGCCCGGCTGCTCAAGGCATCGGCTATCACATTGGCCTTGCTCGGGTGATAAAGAATAGTAATATCATAATCCTTCAGTAGCTCCAACCATCTCCTCTGGCGCAAGTTCTGATCCTTCTGCTTGAACAAGTGGTGTAAGCTCCGATGATCCGTGTAAATCTCACAAGGCACGCTGTACAATTAATGACGCCAGATCTTCAAGGCAAGAACCATAGTAGCTAACTTAAGTTCATGGACGGGATAGTTCTTTTCATGTACTTACTATTGTCTGGATGCGTAGGCAATCACCCTACCATCCTGCATCAACACCGCTCCAAGTCTGACTCTTGAGCAGTAGGCAAAATCAGAATAGGGGCTGAATTCAAAGCCGTCTTAAGCTTCTGAAAGCTTGCCTCACACTCGTCTGTCCACTGAAAGGGAGCACCCTTATAGGTCAATCTAGTTATAGGGGCTGCAAATGATGAGAACCCCTCCAGAAAATGACAGTAATACCCTGCCAGGCCAAGGAAACTGCGGATCTCTATAGCTGAGGAGGGCCTGGACCAACTCTGCACGGCCTCCACCTTCTTCGGATCTACCCGAATGCCCTCATTCGATACCACATGACCTAGGAATGCCAAAGAACTCAACCAAAACTCACATTTTGAGAGCTTTGCATATAATTTCTTTTCTCTCAGGGTCTGAACCACTATACTCAGGTGCTGCTTATGATCTTTCCGACTTCGAGAGTATACACGAATATCATTTATGAAAACAATGACAAACGAGTCGAGATAGGGCCTGCATACACTGTGCATCAAATGCATAAAGGCTGATGGGCCGTTGGTCAGCCCAAATGACATGACAAGGAACTCGTAATGGCCATACCGAGTCCTGAAAGCAGTCTTTGGGATATCGGCTCCAGAATCTTTAGCTGGTGATAACCTGAGCACATATCAATCTTAGAAAACACCTGTGCACCCTGAAGCTGGTCAAATAGATCATCGATACGAGGCAAAGGATATCGATTCTTCACTATAACCTTGTTCAACTGACGATAATCGATACACATTCGCGTAGAACCATCAATTTTCTTTACGAACAATATAGGAGCACCCCATGGTGAAACACTGGGTCGAATGAAATCCTTATCAAGTAATTCCTGTAATTTATCCTTCAATTCCTTCAACTCAGGAGGAACCATATGGTAAGGAGGAATGGATATGGGCTGAGTGCCCGACAAAAAATCGATACCAAAATTAATGTCTCGATCAGGCGGCATACCTGGAAGATCAGCTGGAAACACATTGAGAAAATCCCGTACCACTGTATAGAGTCAACAGAAGGGGTATCAGCACTGACATCTCTCACATAAGATAAATATGCGACGCACCCCTTCTCAACCATACGGTGAGCTTTAAGAAAAGATATAACTCTACTGGGAGTGTGATCAAAAGTACCACTCCATTCAATACGCGAAATACCTGGCATAGCCAGTGTCACGGTCCTACCGTGACAATCAAGAATAGCATACTGGGGCGACAACCAGTCCATGCCCAAGATAATATCAAATTCAACCATATCAAGTAATAAAAGATCTTCCATGGTCTCAAAACCACAAATATTAACCAAACATGACCGATATACGTGGTCCACAATAAGGGAATTTCACAGAGGAGTAGAAACATAAATAGGAGAGCTCAAGGTCTCTCAGACTGTACGCAAATGCAGAGCAAAATAAGATGACACGTATGAATAAGTAGAGCTTGGATCGAATAGAATTGATGCCTCTCTGTGACTAACCAATATAATACCTGTGATAGCAGAATCGGAGGCGACAGGCGCAACACGATCAAGAATAGCATAAAATCTGGCCCGGCCCCTCCCTTGAGGGTGACCTCTATATCCCCGATCTCCGCCCCTAGCTCGCTGGGATGGTAGGGTGGCAGTTGGAGCTGGAACGATGGTCTGCTGACCCTGTGTAGCATGCCGAGGTTGTGGAGTCTGAGAAGGAGCACCCCTCCCACGTCTGGGGCACTCCCTAACCATGTGGAAGGTATCCCCACACTCATAACAAGCTCTAGGAGGGTGCGATGGCTATGAATGACCGAGCCCACCCCCACTAGACTGACCTCTGGAGGTACCTCGCGCAGGAGGCACACTAGAAATCGAAGGTGCATAATAAGGCTCCTGATATCTGGGAAGAGCTAGAGTAATGCTGGATGAAAGAAGAGCTAAGTGAACTAGGCAACCCTTATAGCCCCTACCATGACACCTTGCTGCATATGTACGAGCATGAGAGTAATGACCCAACTCTCGAGACCTCTTGGCCTCTCTCTCCTCTCTCTTTCTGGCATGCATACCCTCTTTCCTCTTAGCTATGCTCACTACCTGCTGATAGGGTATATCCATCTCCAAATCTCAATCCAAGCCAGACCTGATGGGAGGAATAAGAGCCACCAAAGCCGGTGCATGTCTGGCCAACCTAGTATAACGGATGGCATACTCGGAGACAGTTATAAGGCCCTGGTGCAAATACTGAAACTCCGCACGCCATGCATCTCAGAGGCTCTGGGGAACAAACTCCCTCTGAAACATATCTGAAAACTGAGTCCAAGTCAGGGAGGTAGCCTTGTCCGGACTGTCTAACTCAATGGTGCGCCACTAGTCATAGGTTGCTCCCCGAAGCTTGAAAGCTACAAAAGAAATCCCACTTGAGGCGGTAATACCCATTGTGCAAAAGATTCGGTGACAATCCTCCACAAATACCAAAGCATCATCCGTAGCTAGTCCGCTGAAAATAGGATGGTCATACTTCTTGAACCTCTCTAGTCTATGTTGCTCATCCTCCGAAGCAGGTGCCTCATCCCCGAGCTGAACCGGTACTGCAGGCTGGACGAGGATAATATCTGGAAATTGTCCCATATGCACCCTCTGCTCCGGAGTGCTGGCTGCGGGAGTCTGGTATTCTCCCCCAGCCTGGGACGTGGCTGTAGGAAGGGGAATCAACCCTGCCTGTGACTGCGTAGTATACATGCTCATAAACTGTGTCAATGCCTCTTGAACAGCTGGAGTAATGGTGCCTGTGGGCGTGTCAGGTTCTTGAGTCCTGGCTAGATCTGCTGGTGGTACCTTGGCAGCCACTCGCACTGGTGCTCTGGCTACACCACGCACGCGTCCACGACTGCTGCCCCCGGCCCCTGCCTCTACCGCCTGCAGGAGGGGTGCGTGTGCCTGATCATCCTGGGTCGTGTGTGTCCTCACCATCTCTGAGAGAATAGAAAACAGAAGTTTAGAGTCCATGCCAAAAATATAGCACGACAGGGAATTCAATGAAGTGAAGATTTTTCCTAAACAGTTACATAGCCTCTCGTAGATAAGTACAGACGTCTCTGCACCAATCAGAAAGACTCTAATAAACCGGCCTGTTTCCCGTGGCTCCTATGAACCTAGAGCTCTGATACCAACTTGTCATGACCATAGTTCACCAACTGTGAACCTGTCATGATGGAACATAGTCATTGCGACTAGATAAGCCTAACACGTTGCGGAATTAACAATCGCTACGAACAATAACCACAAAATGCCAAATACATAAAGAAATATATAGAGTTTCCACCTGGAACAATGCACTGAAATACCAAAATGCTGCAAATAACTCCCAAAACCCGAAACCCCACTGGCTACACAGGCTATAGAAAACGTACGATGCTCTAAAAACCAAAATAGTCTAATACAAGAGGAACGAAACAACAACTACCTTACTATAGGTAGAGGGAGACTCTTCGGATATGCGGAAGTGGCATATGCATACCTTAAATCTCCGAGTATAGCTCCTAGATCACTAATAGTGCGCTGGACCAGAAGTTCCTGGATCTGCACATGGAAAACATGCGCAGAAGAGGCATGAGTACACCACAACGGCACTCAGTAAGTGCCAAGCCTAACCTTGGTTGAGTAGTGATGAGCAACGTCAGGTCCCTACTGAGATAAAACATAATAAAAATAATGAACATTGTAAGGCAGAGACTAATCAGGAAAAAACAACGATAAAAATAGATAGAAGCTGCAAGTCAACGACAATTAAGCTAAGTAAGGAAAATAACACCAACCAAGTATCACTCAATATCAGGGTGCCATATGAACCTCCCAGGATACCGTCCTGCAGTCCTTTTTCTTCAACTGTCCAGTGGATCTCCCGGGAATCAAACCCGTAGTCCATCATACCAATGTTTGGAGGATCTCCCGGGAATCGAACCAGTAGTCCATCATATAAATTTCTGGGGGATCAGAATCGAACCCGTAGTCCATCATACTCATATCTGGAGGATCTCCCGGAAATTGAACCCGTAGTCCATCATATTAATTTCTGGAGGATCTCCCGGGAATCAAAACCATAGTCCATCATATCAATTTAAATGCGCAACCACAACCAAGAATTTACAGGAAAAATCAAATATGGAAGAACAACAATTATGTATGACTAACCTAGCATGCTTCACATAGTACGACTTAGGCAAATAAGCAATTAATTCTATCTAATCATGCCTTTCTAATTAATGCAGATAAATCTTGCATTTGAAATCAGTTAAATAAACGGAGAAACACAGTTTAACAACTTAAGCAAAGTGGATTTTTCAACAATTATCACAAGTACCCGCTTGTCACCTCGCGTACAAGGCTTTTAAATCAGCAGATAAGAAGTCTTAAGGGAGAGATCCCCCACACATGGTTATACAAGCCACTTACCTCGAACCGGTACAAAAATCACTATGAAACGTCGCTCTTGCCACAAGTATCCGACTCCAAGTGGTATAAATCTATTCAAACCAATTACATAGTGTAAATAACATCGCAAGTAACTAATTCCACTATTAAAATTAAAGCTAAGGCTCGAAAATAGGTAAAATAACCTAAACGCCCCTCAGGCCAACATCTCAAAATTGAATAAATTTAATATTTTCAGAAACCTCGTACTCTCACGAGTCTAACCATATAAAAATCTCTCAACTCGGAGGTCAAATTCCCTCTCAAATCCTTACAATTCGGTCTAAGAACATTACCCTAATTTTCATACAAAATCTGAAATTAAAGGTTGAATTTGAGGTTAGATTAGTGGGTATCAATTATAAAGGAGTATGAAATTGTTACCCAATCGTTGCCTCTAAAAAGCCTACGAAAAATCTCTTAAATTCGAGCTATCTAGCTTGAGTTTTGTTAAAAATGGAAGAAATCCTCGTTTATTTAAATATTAACATTGTTCATGGGTCAAAGCATCACGAACGCGTAAGGTCTCTCGCGTTCACGAAGAGAAAGTTTTATGTGGCTGAAAACTGACCTTCGCGTTCGCGAAGGTGAGGCTGTGAACGTGAAGTTCTGGGACTAGACCCAACGCGAACGGAACGCGTATCACACGAACACGTAGAAAGAAGGACCGGAGGTCCAGAAATGGCCTACGCGAACGCGTGGGCAAGGACGAATGCAAAAAAGGGGATGACTCGGCTTCACGAACATGGGAAGGGTATGCAAATGCGTTGGAGGTGAAAGGTAAGCTTCGCGAACGCGGCTCTTGCTTCGCGAACGCGAAGATGGAATCACTGCCTGCAATTTTCTGCTACAGTTTCAAAACTCCAATTGCTCCGTTGAGTATCCGAAACATACCCAAGGCCCTCGGGACCTCAACCAAACCTACGGAGACATCCCATAACATAATTCAAACTTGTACCAATCCTTAAACCGCGTGAAACTATGCCGGAAACTTGGATTAGCCAATATTTTGAACCTAAGAACTTTAAAACTCAACAAATCTTGCTTTCGATAAAAAACCTAACCAAACCAAGTCCGATTTACCAGAACTTTTGCACGCACGTCCCAAATGACATGAAGGTGCTACAACAACTTTCGGAACACCGTTCCAATCCTCGGATAAAAATTTCTCTATCGAACCGCAAAATAAAAAATTCTAACTTTCGACATTTCTAGCCTAAATGAGCTTCGGACATCCAAAATACATTCCGAACATGATCCCAACCCCAAAATCACCTAACGGAGCTAACAGAACCATCAAATTTCCATTTTGAGGTCCTCACATTATTCCAATTATGGATAATTTTTCAATACTTAAGCTCTCATTCAGGGACGAGTGTCCCAAAAACACTCCGAATTCTAACACTGAACATCCCGGCAAACCAAAATAGCAAAAATGTGTTTAGGGAAAGAAGTTAATGAAGAAACGAGACAAAACTTTGAAAGACGGCCGGCCGGGTTGTCACACTTAAACAGCCAAGATCTTCAAATTTGATCATGCCCAACATTTTCTTCAACTTGATAAGTAATTTCAATTTTAGTGGTTTTGTAAAAACATCAACAACTTGCTTCCCGCTCTTGCAATACTCAATAACTATGTCTTTGTCTTGAATCAAGTCACGAAAAAAGTGTAATTTGATATCAATGTGTTTACTGCACCCATGAAAAGTTGGATTCTTTGTTAACTCAATTGTAGACTTGCTAACACAAAAAAATTATTGTAGGACTGTCTTGCTTGTGTTGAAGAAATCTAAGCATTCTTCTTATCCACAATGCTTGTGTAGCACTACTTGTTGGAGCCATGTACTCTGCTTTAGTTGTTGATAAAGCAACAACTTGTTGCTTTTTGGAAGATCAAGAAAATACACCAGAACCCAAATAAAATGCATTACAAGAAGTACTTTTTCTTTGTATTGTATCACCACCCAATCACTATTTGTAACAAAAAAAAATCACTATCTATAAATTCCACAATATTGCTATCATTAGTCTTTGAATAAAATATGCTATTTCTTTGTGAATCTTGAATATATCTCAATGTTTCTCTTTGCTGCTTGAAAGTGGGATTGTCGTGGGGTCTCCATAAATCTGTTATTTAATCCAACTCCATAAGTAATATTAGGCCTTGTAGGAGTCAAGTACCTTATACTCCCTATTAAATTTCTAAAATATGTAGCTTCAACAAAGTCACCAGTCTCATCTCTAACCAAATTCAATTTTCTTCAACAAGGGTTAATATTGGTTTGGTTTTATCCATATTCTTCAGAATATCACCTGCATATTTTTTCTGAGAGATAAATATTCCACTATCTAATTGAGATACCTCAATGCCAAGAAAATAAGGCATTAAACCCATGTCATTCATCTCAAACTGGCTAATCATTGCCTACCTAAAGTCAGAAATTAATTAGGATTATTGCTAGTAAAAGTTAAATCTTCAATGTACAAGCACACAATGAGATATCTTTGCCAGACTTGAATTTGATATATAAAGTATGGTCATCTGGGCATCTCGGAAATCCATGTCCAATAAATAAGAATTAGAAGCTCTAGGTACTTGTTTTAATCCATATAATGCCTTCTTTAGCCTATAAACTTTATTTTTTTGACCCGTTTTGACATAACTATTAGGCTGCTCAACATACATTTCTTCTTCAAGTACCCTAGTTAATAAAGCAGATTTCATATCCATTTGAAAAGTTCTCCAATAATTATTGGCAGCAAGAGAAATTATCATATGCACGGTATCAAGTCTAGCAACAGGTAAAAAACCTCAAAGTAATCAATACTCGCTTTTTGCTTGTATCCTTTAACAATTAATCTCGCCTTAAAGCGATTCACTTCTCGAGTTGGTTTGAACTTGGTCTTATATATCCACTTGACTCCAACTTGGTCTCAATAGCATGAATTTCTTCCTTTGTTGCATGAACTCATCGATCATCTTTAATAGCTTTCTTTAAAGTAACTGGATAACAATCTGCAAATAAAGTAAAATTTACAATATCATTGGATAAATCATTATCATCACCAACAATATAATCTTGCAAACGAGCTGGTAGTTGGGGTTGTCTTTGAGGGCAGCTGGACATCTCTGCTTGAACATGATCTACTATATGTTCCTCTGGATATCTACTAGAACTTCCTTCCTCTATAAATGAAATTATTGGTTGAGACCTAGAGGTTTAGAATTCTTCTTTGACCAATCCCAAGAACTCTGCACCTCAAAAGTAATATCTCTGTTAATAATTACTTTTTTGTATCTGGATTAAACAACTTATAATCCTTTGTCTTATGACTATAACTAATAAAAATATACTTTTCAGCTTTGCCGTCCAATTTCTTTCTCAAAGCATCAGGAACATAAGCACAAGACAACCAAATACTTGTAGATGAGAAATATTTGAATTCTTATGTGTCAAGATCTCTTGCAGAGTTTTTTCAAAAATAGACCATATAGGACCATTATTTAATACCTAAATTGCACATGAAACAACTTCTGCGCAAATACTTTTTCGAATATCTTTTGGATTATATCATAGATGTCACTATGTCTATCACTGTTCTATTTTTTCTTTTAGCCATACTATTTTGTTAAGGTATATATCTAGCTATCAATTGATGCTTAATACCATATTATTTCAAATAATCATCACAATTAGGAAATTCAATGCTCCTATTAGTCCTTAATATTTTAATAAAATACCCACTTTGCTTCTTCACATAAACTTTGAAGCTCTTAAAAATATATATTTATTTTTCAAAAAATATACCCAAGTCTTTCGGCTGAAATTATCAATGAAAATAGTAAAATACTTACTACCACCATTAGAAGAAACTTCAACTGAACACAAATTTGAATGTATTAACTGCAATGGTGTACTAACTCTTCAAGCCTTGCCTTTCTGAAAAGGTTCTCTGTAATTCTTTCCCAAAATACATGACTCATACTTCTTGTCATGAAAATCAATAGAAGGAAAACCATCAACCAAATTCTTTCTTGCAAGACATTTTAAACTCCTAAAATTTAAATGGCCAAGACGTAGATTCCACAGCCAAGTATCATCATAGTTTATAGAAATAAAGCAAAGTAAATCATTATTATTGAGATAAAAAAGCTATACACAACTATTGTTCGTGTTAAAATTTGCAATTAGTCCAAATTTAATTTACCATCATTGATTGTGCCAATCCTATACTTAAAATAAAAATTGTACCCCTTTTCTGATAGTTGTCCCAAGCTCAATAAATAATGACTAAAACTCGGCATATAAAACACATCTGATCAAAAATTAGAAGAACCATCTTTTACAGCAATGCAATTTTTTTCCTTTCCAACAGTATGCACCTTTGTAATATTTTCAAGTCTCACTATACCTCTAAATGTTTCATCCAGATCGGTAAATAATTTCTTATTTTCACTCATATGAGTTTTGCAACCCGAGTCAATAAACTATTCATTCCTTTTCGTTTCTTCAACCCCAAAACTAGAAAATAATAAAGTACCTTATTTATCCCCATTATTTTCAGCCACCTTAGCACGTATTATTACCAGATTTATTAGACCAACATTCACTTTCATAATGTTTAAATTTACCATAATTATAGAACTAAATCTTAGATTCATCACTTCTTTGAAAAATTTGATGACGTTGTTGTTCCTTCCAAAAATTATTACTATTTCTTTGTTGATAAGAAAAATTACCTCTACCATGGCCTCGAAAGTTACTTCTACCATGACCTCTACATCTGAAATTTTGGCATCCTTGATTTGTTTCTTTAGGATAACTTGTCTCTTCTTTTGCTTTAGGTTGATCCACCTTTACTTACAACCAGTGGCGAAAATAGGGAATTCGATAAGGGTGTTCAAATTTCGAATACATTTGCCAGTGGACTATGCAAGGGTGTTCAAAGTCTATTTTTAATCAATAATAAGTAATATTTTACCTTATATATAGTATAATTTTCGGCGAGGGGTGGTTAGTTGACCATCATTCAACCAAAGTAGCTTCGCCCCTACTTGCAACGCCTCCTCCACTATTTCAGGTGTGTCTTGAGTCAGGGACATCTCATATGTCACCAATTCACTTTCTAAATTATCAAGTGTAGAAGTGCTAAGATTTTTGGTAGCCTCAAGAACTACCTTCTTTGCGTGAAATTTTATACTCAAGGACCACATTATTTTTTTTTTTATTTTAACTTCATCTAGTACTCTCCAATGCTCCTCATGCCATTGACAATACTAGTAATTCTTGTAATAAGTTCTTTAATGGACTCTATTGGTTTCATTTGGGCAAACTCGTACTATCTCCTTAGCTTTTGTAATTTGACTTTTTTTCACTTCAACGGAACCTCGATGTGAATTTACCAAGATTTTTCAAGTCTCCTTTGTTGATTTTGCATGCAAAAATTTGTTAGATACATGCAATTCAACCTTGCAGGTGAGATAGTAACGTACCTTATAGTCTAATTGTCTATTTTTCTCTAATTGCATAGCTGCATCACCCATCAATGGTGTACCTTGTGGGAGTTCATCAAATCCTTTTTTAATAATGGGCCATAATCCAACAACAGTGAAAAAATATTTCATATATTGATGCTAGTCGTCACAATTATTTTTGCCATCAAACTTGAAAGCATGGCAATCATGTAAATATGAAGTATCCATAATTTTTTTAGGATCTCGACCGATTTTGATAGAATCTCAGACAGTCTCTGATACTAATTTGAAAGATTCAAATACCACGAAGAACAACTTAGGCACAAGAAAAAAAATTTAGCAAAAGCTTTATAGAATAAATTTATTAAACTAAGGAGAGAACTTGGTAGGAGGCCTTTTCACAACTCATAAACTCTTGAATCTCTCTACAAGAAAAAATAAGTAGTAGAATCCCTATTTATAATACTACAAAATCAAAAACTTATTCCAATATAAAATTAATAAATAAAACCTAACTAGACATGAATTAAATAAACTACCAAATATCAAATCCTAGATAATTTAGGAATACTAATTAATCATTCATCATAAGTTTTGGATCACATATGGTGTTTGTTTTAAAGCTTTATTGAATATGTACAAATTATTAATTTAGAATCAAATAAATTAAAAAAATTAAAAATCAGAACCTATAAATTTTAAATCATGACTCCGTCCTACAACAAATTAAACGAATTAACACTACATCATATTGTTTGTTTGGCACACCTTTGTGTCTTTGGTACAATAACTATATTTTCATCACTAATATTGTTTGTTTGGCAAATTAATGCTAATAGTATACAAGTGTAGAACCTGACAACCAAGAATAACTGATAATAATCAGAAGCTAGTAAACTACTATTTTCTCAAAGAAGAAAATTTTGAGATTCTGTTATATTATAGAGACTACATCTTTATTTAGAA
This sequence comes from Nicotiana benthamiana, assembly GCA_034376525.1. NCBI lineage: Eukaryota > Viridiplantae > Streptophyta > Magnoliopsida > Solanales > Solanaceae > Nicotiana > Nicotiana benthamiana. The sequence continues at coordinate 26,967,886 of CM067333.1, read as the reverse complement.
TTTAATACTAAATGAAGAGCATCCACAAGAAGGATAAGAATTTCAAATGAAAGATTGAAGATGTGCCTGCTATAAACATCTGTATTCTGCATAGTTGGATTTTTGCACCTAAATTTTCCACTTTTGGTGTGTTAGGAATGAAGACTATTCTGAAGTATTTTAAGTTTACATTTGAGTCCATGTATTATTTTAATTTGTAGTCTATATTATGTCAATTGAGTCCCTTGTATTAGTATTGTTATTTCAATTAAGTCTTAAAATTTGTTAGTGGATTATGGACATATGTCAATCTTAGAGTATTATCAGGGAATCCAATGTTAGATTTGCCTTGCGTCAGTAGCGATTACTCCACACTAGGAAACTCACATATAGTAGACCATTTGCTCAGCTCTTAGGCGGCTCCATCAGTTTTTGAATCCATCGAAATCTCATGTACAAAAGCTATTTTGGCAAACACTTAGGCTTATATTACACCTTTTACATACCTTGTTAATCATGGTTTTACATTCCCTCAAGCCCAAGTTTTATCAGTTCACCTATCTTTCGTCCTCCTATTTTTTCTTCTAATCCACCACTGCTACCAAAGCCAGTTAACCTTTCTGATACTAGCCTCACCCAGAGAGCACTAAAACCTAAGATAAACTTCCCCGATTTTGAGGTAAATAACCCTCGAGGATGGATATGAAAATGTGAAAAATTCTTCTAGCTCTATGGTATCCCTAAACATGAGATAATTATGCTTCTTGCACATTGGTGATAAGGTTGATATTTGGTTTGATAGTTATCTAGTCAACCAGAGTGGTCGGGTAACTTGGCAGAAGTTTTGTTTATTAAGTATGCAGAAAGTTTGGAAGAATTAGACCCAAGGATATATAATGGATGAATTTAACAAAATTACACCGACGAGGAGTGTGGATCAATATCAAGACGATTTGAAAAACACACTAGTTATATTACTATTATTATTCTATTGTTAAATGAAACCCACTTTTTTCCAGCTTTATAATTAAAACCATTGGTCAAATTAGCTAACCCCTCCTCTATAATGGATGCATATGAAACTGTTATGTTATATGAGGAATTCTTTGCAGGATTTGCTTCAGTCATTCCCTCTAGACATGCTCCTTGCCCTGCCAACCCAAGACCCTTAGCCATCACATATCCTAGAACCACACCCTAAACTTCTGAAGCAGCAACCCCTATCCAAACCTTGAGACTCACTTACCCAAATCAAAAGCCACATGTTAGGGCTCCCCTCAAACCAAATTCCTTTGAAGCACCGAGAAAAAATTGTATGTGCTATAAATGTAAGGAAAGGTATTATCCAAGTCTTATGTGTAGGACCAAGACTCTTCATGCCATGGAAGGTGTGGCTGTAGAAGGAGAACCAGAAATAGAGTTTTTAGATATTCCAGAAACCTTAGAGGAACAAACATAATAACAAGTAGAAGTTTAAATTAATGTGGTGTTGGGATTGGCTAGTTCCACTTCCACTATTAAGTTGCTTGGGGTAACAGCCATCCCACTAGTGATATTATTCGCTTTGTCTAGGTCCTCATGGGTTTAAAATGCGTCATTAGGGGCTAAGGCTTGTTAACTTATATACCCAGCATCTCTCTTATGTTTTGCCGATGTGAGACTCTGTCTAAAATCTGTAGTGTTACATACACCCCTTCTTTTGGACTCGGCGTCCTCGCTGAGGTTTGACCCACCATATGAGATTCACCTAGACTCAGCACAGAGGTTTGCCTTGCCTAACCGGGATTTTCCTAAACTAAGTTGGACCTTGACCCACTATCGGCAAGGCTGACACAAGAGTGATTCTACACCATCTGTAATAGTCCATCTTGCTAGTGACATTTTTCACTCTGGGCCTAGGCCCTCACGGGTTAAAACGCCTCAATAAGGTCTAATTAACTTATATACCTAGCATCCCTCTTGTATTTTGCCGATGTGGAACTCTGTCTAAAGATAGAGGTTTTACAGTTGGTTATGCTAAGAAGATACCATTAACTGTACTAATTGATAGTGGCTTTACTCATTCATTTGTTGATTTTTATGTGGCCAAACAATTGAGGTTACAAGAACAACCTACTGCAGTATCTTTAGAAGTGTTGGTTGCCAATGGTAAATCAATGTACTACAATAAGGAGTGTCCTCTATTTTCCTAGAAAATTTAGAATGAAAATTTTCATTTAATATTAAGCTTCTAAAGGTCGGGGTTGTGATATGGTCCTAGGAATAGATTGGATTGACCTTTTTTCTCTAGTAGTACTGAATACCAAGCCTCATAGCTTGTCATTTTAGAAGGAAAAAAATGATAACCTTATGGGCATAAATGAGAAGCCTAAGGTGTCACCTATTGATAGAGAGGCACTTAGGAGAATGTTGCAGTGTGGAACTTATGAGGCAATGGCTAAAATATTGTGACGACCCGGCCGATCGTCTTTGGAATTTATGCCCCGTTTCCACAATATCTGCTTCCCCTAAGTTCATTTCTTCTATTGTGATTTGCCGGGATGTTCGGTAGTAGAATTCAGAGTGTTTCGGGACACTTAGTACCTGAATGAGAGCTTAAGTGTTGGAAAATGGTCTGTAATCAGAATAGTGTCAAGACGACCTCAAAATGGAAAACTGATTGTTCCGTTAGCTCCGTTAGGTAATTTCAGGTTTTGGAGCGTGTTCGGAATGTATTTTGGATGTTTGTAGCTCATTTTGGCTAGAGACGCCAAAAGTTAGAATTTTGAAGTTTCTGGTCCGATAGTGTATTTTTGATCCGAGGTTAGGAACTGGAGTCCAGAAGTTTCTGTAGTACCTTAATGTCATTTGGGACGTGCGGGCAAAATTTCAGATCAATCGGACGTGTTTTGGTTAGGTTTTGAATCGAAAGCGAGTTTGGTTAAGTTTTGAAGTTTTTAAGTTCAAATCATTGATTAATCCGAGTTTTCGGCATTGTTTTAGGTGGTTTAAGGATTGTTACAAGTTTGAATGATGTTAAGGGATATGTCCATAGGTTTGGTCGAGGTGTCGGGGGCCTCAAGTGTGTTTCGGATGCTCAACAGAGCAATTGGAGTTGATTATTGTAGCATAAAATTGCAGGTCAGTGATTCCTTCTTCGCGTTCGCGAAGAAGGCCCTGCGTTCGCGAAGATTTCCTTTCCCCTTCATCACAATCGCGTCCCTCACCAACCGATCACGAAGCCTAGCCAGTGCCTCTTTCCGGGTTCGCGTCCCTGCCAACGTGTTCGCGTAAGCCATTTCTGGACCCCTTGTTCTTCCTTCTACGCGATCGCGTGAAACGCGTCGCGTTCACGTAGTGTTCCGGTCCCAGCTCTTCGCGTTCTCAACCTACCCTTCGCGATTGCGAAGGCCATTTTTCAGCCACTTAAATTTTACTCTCCGCAAACGCATGCCCATCCACGCGACCGCGATATACAAATGTTCTGACCAGTTCATATATTTCAAAATGAACCTTCTTCAAATATTACAAAAACTCAAGCTAGAGAGATTGGTTTTGGGAGGTTTTTCAAGGGATTTTCAGAGGAAAAAATTGGGTAACGATTCCTTTCTCCTTTATGATTATTACCCGCTAATATAATCTTGAATTCAAGCTTAATTTCAGATTTTGAATGAAAATGGGGGTGAAATTCTTAGACCTAACTTTGATGATTTGAAGGGGCATTTGACCTCCGATTTAGGAGATGTTTATATGGTTAGACTCGTGAGACTACGAAGTTTCTAAAAATGTAAAACTTATTTGATTCTGAGACATTGGCCTAGGGGTAATTTGGTCATTTCACATATTTTCGCGCCTTAGCTTTAATTTTAACAGTGTAATTAGTTACTTGCGATGTTTATTTACTATATGTAATTGATTTGAATAGGTTTGGGCCACTCGGAGTCGGATACTCGTGGCAAGAACATTGTTTCTTAGCGGTTTTGTACCAATTCGAGGTAAGTGGCTTGTCTAACCTTGTGTGTGGGATATCTCCCCTTAAGATATCTTTTTCATTGTTTTAAATCCTGGTGCGCGATGTGACGAGCATGTACTTGTGCTAGTTGTTGGGCATTCACCTCACTTAGCTTATTTGGACTGTGCTTTCTTCCATGTTTAACATTTAAAAATGAAACTTCGCTTGTTTTAATTTAGGGAAAAGCATGTTAGTAACTTATTTGCTCTATTTGACTATGTTGAAGTAGCTATTTTTCCTTGGTAAGTATTCTAGGGACTTATTTGCTTTATTTGACTAAATTTTCACATTTGTCTTTCTTGCGAAGCATGTTAGATTCTCGACTTTACTTGTTGTTCACATTTGGCTTCCTTTCCGTTAAATATAGAATTGTTGTGGTGTATTTTACTTTTGGATTGCGGGTTCAATTCCTGGAGATCCTCTATTACTGGTATGTTGGACTACGGGTTCAATTCCCGGAGATCCTCTGTTATTGGTATAAAGGACTGCGGGTTCGATTCTCGGAGATCCTCTATTAATGGTATAAAGGACTGCGGGTTCGATTCTCGGAGATCCTCTATTAATGGTATAAAGGACTGCGGGTTCAATTCCCGGAGATCCTCTGTTATTGGTATGAAGGAGTGCGGGTTCAATTCCCGGAGATCCTCCGTTAGAGATGTGATAGACTACGATTTGATTCCCGGAAGATCCTCCGATATTGCTAAAATGGACTGCGGGTTCGATTCCCGGAGCTCCATGTATAGGTCCTAGCATTTGAGTAATTTGCCTTGTGTTCGTAGTCTGTAATTGTAGCCGTTCTATTTAATTACTCTCTTGTTAGATATTCGGGATTTATTTCATTATCTACTGTTTATTTATTTTTACATTATTTCTTATGTTCTTCTCAGTAGGGCCTCGACCTTCCTCGTCACTACTCCTTCAAGGTTAGGCTTGGCACTTACTGAGTACCGCTGTGGTGTACTCATGCTACTGTTCTGCACACTTTTGTTGTACAGATCCAGGGCCATCCGGCCAGGCGTATCGCCAGTGAGTTTGGAGCTTGCTACCAGAGACTTGAGGTATAATGTCGCGTCCGCAGACTAGAGAGTCTCCATCCTTTCTATCTTATGTAGCAGTAATGTTCCTTATTATTTCCATTGTGCTAGACTCTTTCAGACATTAGAGCTGCATTTAGTTTCTCTTAGACCTGTGTTGCCCGTGGGATTCCGAGTTTTTGGATGTTGTTTCAGAAATGGAGTGTGCAGTGTATGTGCCAAGCGGCACCGTATACATTTCATGTTCTATTTAGCATTTGATATTGTTTTATTTCCGCACTTTTAATTCCGCAATGTGTTAAGGCTTACCTAGTCGTGAAGACTGGGTGCCGTCATGACAGGTTCACGGTTGGTGAACTACGGTCGTGACAAGTTGGTATCAGAGCTCTAGGTTCATAAGAGTCATGAGACACAGGCAGGTTTAGAGTCTCGATGATCGGTACGGAGAAATCTGTACTTATCTACGGGAGGCTATGTAACTGTTTAGGAAAATCTTCAATTCATTTGAATTCTTGTTGTGCTATGTTTTGGACGTTGATTCTAAACTACTGTTTCCTATTCTCTCACAGATGGTGAGGACACGCATGACCCGGGATGATCAGACACCCGCAAACCCTCGTGTAACAGTTAGGGGCAGGGGCTGGGGCTGGGGTCGTGGATGCACGCGGGGTGCAGCCAAAGCACCTGCGCGAGTAGCCGCCAGCAGACCCAGTCAGGACTCAGGCACCAGAGACACCCACAGCCAGTACTACTCCAGCTGTTTAGGAGGCATTGGCACAATTTATGAGTATGGTAACTATCGCATTCAGGGTTACTTCCACTTCCTGCAGCTATGTCCCAGGCCGGGGGAGGAGCCCAGACTCCCGCATCCCGCACCCCAGAGCAGAGGGTGTATATGGGACCGATTCCAGATGTTATTCCTTCCTGGCCTGCAGTACTAGTTCAGCCCGAGGATGGGGCACCCGCTTCGGAGGATGAGCAGCGTAGATTAGAGCGGTTCAAGAAGTATGACCCTCCTATTTTCAGCGGACTGACTACAGATGTGCCTTGGGGGTTTTTGGAGGATTGTCATCGAATTTTTCGCACCATGGGTATTACTTCTTCGAGTGGGGTTTCTTTTGCAGCTTTCCAACTTCGGGGAGCTGCCTATGACTGGTGGCACACTTTTGAGCTAGACAGTCCGGACGAGGATTCCTCCCTGACTTGGACCCAGTTTTCAGATATGTTTCAAAGGGAGTTTGTTCCCCCACAGCCTTCGAGATGCATGGCGCGCGGAGTTTGAGAACTTGCGTCAGGTCCCTATGATTGTTTGTGAGTATGCCATCCATTACACTAGGTTGGCCAGGCATGCGTCTGCTTTGGTGGCTACTTTTCGTGAGAGGGTTCATAGGTTTATCGAGGGCCTTATTCCTTCTATCAGATCTAGTATCGTGCGAGAGTTGGAGATCGATATACCCTATCAGCAGGTGGTGAGTATAGCCAGGAGGATAGGGGGGTATGCATGCCAGAGAACGAGAAGAGAGAGAGGCCAAGAGGTCTCGACAGTTTGGTCATTTCTCTGGTACCCGTACTTTAGGAGAAGGACGTCATGGTAGGGGCTATACGGGTCGCCCAGTTCGCTCAGCCCTTCCTTCATCCAGTAGTACTCCAGCTCCTCTTAGATCTCAGGAGCCTTATCATGCACCTCTGGTTTCTAGTGTGCCTCCTGTGTAGGGCACCTCCAGGGTTAGTCTATCAGTGGTGGGTCCAGTCAGTCATAGCCGCTGCGCCCTCGTAGAGCTTGTTATGAGTGCGGGGATACCCGTCACTTGGTTCGAGAGTGCCCGACACATGGTAGGGGTGTGCTTTCTTAGGTTCTACAGGCCCAACATGCTCCACAGGGTCATCATGCCATTGTTCCAGCTCCAGCTTCCACCCCACCTGCCCAGCACGCCAGAGGCGGGGATCGGGGAGTTAGAGGTCGCCCTCGAGGTTGGGGCCGAGCCAGATTTTATGCCATTCCTGATCGTGCCGAGGCTGTCGCCTCTTATTCTGTTATCACAGGTATTATTTTGGTTAGTCACAAAGAGGCATCGGTTCTATTCGATCCAGGCTCTACTCATTCTTATGTGTCATGTTATTTTGCTCCGCATTTGGGTACAGTCCGAGAGACCTTGAGCTCTCCTATTTATGTTTCCACTCCCATGTGAGATTCTCTTGTTGTGGACCGTGTGCATCGATCATGTTTGGTTACTATTCGTGGTTTTGAGACCAGGGCAGATCTTTTATTTCTTGATATGGTGGATTTTGATATTATCTTGGGCATGGACTGGTTGTCGCCCCATTATGCTATTCTTGATTGCCACGCTAAGATAAGGCTGTATTTTTCGCGGTTCCGGACCGGAACCGGACCGGAACCGCGGCCCTGGCGGTTCTGCCGGTTCCGGCGGTTCCGGTTCTGGCGGTTCCCAGGAACCGTGGCAGGGCGGTTCTACCCGTTGGAACCGCCATAACCGGAACCGGAACCAGACCGGTTCTGGCGGTTCCAAACGGTTCCGGCGGTTCTGTAACGGTAATTTTTCTTAAATTTTTTTTTAAAAAAAATAATTTCCAAGCGGCTCTTTTTCAAAAGTAGCCGTTTGGAAGTTTAAAAAATAGTCATTTGGCTCCCAAACTTTAATTTAACCCCAAACTTATATAATTATACTATTTCCCATTTCTCAACTATAAATACCCCCTCATTCTTTCATTTTTATTCACCAATTCATCAATATCTCTCAATCTCTCTCAATCTCTCTCAAGCTCTCTTTCAATCTTTCTAGTGCAAGTGTTTAGTTTATTATTGCAAATTCGTGAAACATTGTGAAGTTGTTGAATTGAAGTTTTCAAGTGTTCAATTTCAACGATTTTCAATTTTCAAGAAGTTGTTCGTCAATCCGGTAAACTCGTTTCAACTCTTACGTGCTAAGAATATTTTTATGTGTTGTTATTTTGCTTAATTATAATTATTATGCTATTTTCGTTGAAAAATATGTTCGGTAAAGGAAAAGCTCAAACCGGTGAAAGTAGTGGCCAAAATACTACCCCTCCCCCGACTCCCCGACCTAGAAAAGATAAGCAAGTTCAAAGTAGTAGCCAACCTAGAAATCCTAATGAACCCTTCGGAATCCTTGATAGTGATAACCCGTGTTTTCAATTTAGCGATATTGATTTTTTGTACATGATGTAGCAGTTGGTGATAGAATAGACTATGATATTATGAATGCTCTTTATCCTAATGCACCTATCTTAGAGGGAAATGAGGATGATGATGATGATGAAACCCAAGCTCCAGTAGATTTAGATGATACACCTACTAGTCCTGCTCATAACTTAGGTGATGAACCGGCACACCCACCCGTACAAACTCCCACTTTTAGTAGACAACCTCCTAAACATTCAGAAACATCATTAGTTTGGCAATTGTTTATTCAACTAAGAGAACAAGATAAGGCTAAGAGTAAATCTAATGAGAAATTACTTGTTCATAGGTATACTGGAGATCGTAGCGGCACCGGTAGTTTAGTTAAGCATATAAAATTACACCCTAGCGATAAGGCTAGATATTTCCAATTGAAAGCGCAACAAGAGGGGAGGACAAGTCCTGATACTACAGTTAACCCAAGTACTGGTTCAAATCTAGTTCAACCAGGAATAAACACAGTCACCGGAGGTATATTATATTACGATCCAAATAAGGATCGTGAAGAATTAGCTAAAATGATTACTGTTATGTGTTTGCCTTATTCTTTTGCTTCTAATCCTACATGGATTCATTATATTAGAAGAGTATTTAATCCTACGTATAAAGGTTGGCCTCGCGCCACAGTTAAGGCTGATATTTATAAATACAAGCATGGATATGAACAATACTTGCGCTATTTATTTACCCATATGACTAATCGTATGTCTATTAGAAGTAATAATGATTGTGATTATCTAACCGTAACCAGTCACTGGATAGACCTTGCCCGACTAGGTGGAACTACATGTACGAAAGTTTAGTAGTAGCGTACGAATATAGAAACCCAATTAAAGCTACGTCTAATTCTCGGGATTGTGGGGAGGAAGATAATGACATGCTAACTACACAAGATTGGACTAACGTTATAATTCTTTTAGATTTTTTATAACATTTTCATGTGGCTACAAATGCTTTATCTGGCCAATATTATCCAACTATTTCTAACTGTTTAGTTTATATTGCCGCACTTGCTAATTTGTTTGTTGATTTTAACGAGGGAGGGGAAATTTATGAAATTGCAATAACTGAAATGAAAAAGAAGTTTAAAAAATATTTTTTCCAATCCCTCCTATATTTGGCGTGTCTGCTATGTTAAATCCTACTATGAAATTAGGAGGTCCGCACTTTTGGTATTCTATTATTTATCAATCTTTAGATCTTTCAGAAGTAGAAATGGCTACACTAGCTGATGCGAAAGCATCAATTAAAGTGAATGCTCAAACTGTTTATAATGCTTATAAATAGGCGTCAGAGCATGCTAGGCCTAATATTCCAACCCCTACTTCGTCTACATCACAGTCGTCTAAAAGAGCTGCTGGCTTAACAGCTCTTAAATCGTGGACGGAGTTCAGGGGTACTCAAGGGGAAAATTTTGATAAAATTTCCCATCTAAATGAGCTTCAAGTTTATTTGTCGCAGGGACTAGAGAATGAGAATCCAGAAGGCTCTTTCGACCTTTTGGATTGGTGGAAGACAAGGGAAAAGCATTTTCCCGTTCTTGCAAGGATGGCTCGGGATGTTCTGTCGATTCCAGCGTCAACTGTTGCATCGGAGAGAGCTTTTAGTCAAGCAAGACTACAAATAGGTGATCACAGAGCGTCGATGCGGGACAGCTTGGAAAAATCAATGCTTTTTCGAGATTGGATCCGCGCAGAAAGAAGGAACTTTGGGCTAGCTGAATCACAACCAGAAATAGATGAGTGCTATGAAGAAATGATAGCAGAACTTGCTCAAGAAGCAACTTCACCCGGAAGTGGTGATGAACAAGCTTCATTTCCACCACCACCAACACAACCACCTCCAAACCTTGAAGGTTTTATGAGATTTGTTAGAAATAATGCATAAATTATTATGTAACTTGTACATTGGCACATCTTCTTTTAGTTTTTTTTTCCTTCTAATGGTGGTATTAGTACCATATTGTGCTCATTCCATTGGAGGAAGGAAGACTAAGAAAGATATGCCATTTTGGTCAATAAATATGCTCTTTATCATATTGAATATCATTTTGTCTCAATATGACTTTGTCTTTACTTCTATATCAATCCTTGAATATTTTAATAACATACAATATATAACATACAACACAATATACTAACTACAACACAATATACACTACTTATATACAATATATACTACTTAAATACAATATATACTACTTATATACAAAATATACACTACTTATACACAATATATACTAATTACCAAACACAATATATACTATACTAATAACATAGTACACCATATAAAATATATTCTACAATATACTAATGACTACTATACAAGATATTGATTTTAAAAATAATAAAAAAATTCAGAACCGCCGGGAACCACCGGAACCGCCAGAACCGCCGAAATCAGAACTGCCAGAACCGGATGGTACCCGGAACCGGATGGTAGCGGTTCCGGCTCCGGAACCGCCAGAACTGGAGCCGCTAGAACCGCCAGAACTGCCAGAATCGGAACCGCCAGAACTGGAACCGCAGACCCAAATAGACCCAGAACCGGAACCGGGTACAGCCTTACGCTAAGATCATGACACTGGCCATGCCAGGTATTCCTCGTTTTGAGTGGAGTGGTACTTTTGATCACACTCCAGTAGAGTTATATTTTTTCTTAAAGCTCACCGTATGGATGAGAAAGGGTGTGCCGCGTATTTGGCCTATGTGAGAGATGTTAGTGCTGATACCCTTTCTGCTGACTCTGTCCCAGTAGTACGGGATTTCCCCGATGTGTTCCCAGCTGATCTTCCGGGCATGCCGCCCGATCAGGACATTGATTTTGGTATTGATTTGTTGAAGGGTACTCAGCCCAAATATATTCCTCCTTACCGTATGGCTCCTCGTGAATTGAAGGATCAGTTATAGGAATTTCTTGATAAGGGTTTTATTCGACTCAGTGTTTCACCATGGGGTGCTCCTGTATTGTTTGTGAAGATAAAAAATGGTTCAATTCGCATGTGTATCGATTATCGTCAGTTGAACAAAGTTACAGTGAAGAACCGGTATCCTTTGCCTCGTATTGCTGATCTATTTTACCAGCTTCAGGGCGCACAGGTGTTTTCCAAGATTGATTTGCGCTCAGGTTATCACCAACAAAATATTCGGGAGCCGGATATCCCCAAGACTGCTTTCAGGACTCGGTATGGTCATTCCGAGTTCCTTGTCATGTCATTTGGGTTGACCAACGACCCAGAAGCTTTTATGCATTTGATGCACAATGTATTCAGGCCCTATCTCGACTCATTTGTCATTGTTTTCATAGATGATATTCCTATATATTCCCGGAGCTGGGAAGGTCTTGAGCAGCACCTGAGGACAGTGCTTCAGACTCTGAGGGAAAAGAAATTATATGCAAAGTTCTCAAAATGTGAGTTTTGGTTGAGGTTTGTGGCATTCCTAGGCCACGTAGTATCGAGTGAGGGCATTCGGGTGGATCCGAAGAAGGTGGAGGCCGTGCAGAGTTGGCCCAGGCCCTCCTCAGCTACAGAGATCCGTAGTTTCCTTGGCTTGGCGGGGTATTACCGTCATTTTGTGGAGGGGTTCTAGTCGATTGTAGCCCCTATGAGTAAATTAACCCAGACGGGTGCTCCTTTTCAGTGGTTGGAAGAGTGTGAGGCGAGCTTCCTAAAGCTCAAGACGGTTTTTATTTCAGCCCCTATTCCGATTTTGCCTACTGGTTCGGGGTCCTATACACTATATTGTGATGTCTCACGAGTCGGACTTGGAGTGGTATTGATGCAGGACGGTCCAGACAATTGAAGATGCATGAATAGAACTATCATGTCCATGACCTTGAGTTAGCTGCTATTGTTCATGCCTTAAAGATCTGGCGTCATTATTTATATGGTGTGCCTTGTGAGATTTATTCGGATCATCGGAGTTTGCAGCATTTGTTCAAGAAAAAGGAACTGATTTTTCGCCAGATGAGATGGTTGGAGCTACTGAAGGATTATGATATTACTATTCTATATCACCCGGGCATGGCTAATGTGGTAGCCAATGCCTTGGACCGCCGGGCAGAGAGTTTGGGGAGTTTGGCATATTTACCAGCTTCAGAGAGACCCATGGAGGTGGATGTTCAGGCTTTACCCTTTCAATTCGTGAGATTGGACCTTTCGGAGCCCAGTCGGGTTCTAGCTTGTGTGGTTTCTCGGTCCTCATTATTCGATCATATCAGGGAGCGACAGTATACTGACCCTCATTTGCTTGCTCTCAGGGACACAGTTTAGCATGGCGATGCTAAGGATGTGACTATTGGAGATTACGGGGTGTTGAGGATGCAGGGGCGGATCTGTGTGCCCGATGTTGATAATATTCGAGAGTTGATATTGACTGAGGCCCATATCACGCGGTACTCCATCCACCCTGGCGTCGCGAAGATGTATTAGGATCTGAGGTAGCATTATTGGTAGAGGCGGATGAAGAAGGACATAGTAGAGTTTGTAGCTAGATGTCTCAACTGTCAGCAGGTGAAGGATGAGCATCAGAGACCGGGAGGGTTAATCCAACAGATGGAGACCGGAGTGGAAATGGGAGAATAACACTATGGATAAAGTGACTAGTCTCACCCTGAAGGCGAGGAAGTTTGATTCTATTTGGGTTGTTGTGGATCCGCTGACCAAGTCCGCTCATTTCATTCCAGTGTGCACTTCTTACTCAGCGGAGCGGTTAGCAGGGATTTATATAAGGGAGATTGTCCGTCTGCATGGCATTCCAGTTTCTACCATCTCAGACGGGGGTTTAGTGTTTACATCATGGTTCTGGAGAGCCGTCTAGCATGAGTTGGGTACCAGAGTGATCATGAGCACATATTTTCACCCTCAGACGGACGGAGAGTCTGAGCGCACTATTCATATTCTTGAGGATATGCTGTGTGCGTGCGTGATTGAGTTTAGAGGGTCTTGGGATCAGTTATTGCCATTGGATGAGTTTGCGAACAACAACAGTTATCAGTCCAGTATTCAGATGGTGCCTTATGAGGCCTTGTATGGTAGGAGATGCAGTTCCCTGGTGGGTTGGTTCGAGCGGGGCGAGGCTAGATTATTGGGCACTAATTTGGTTCAGGATGCGGTGGAGAAGTTTAAGGTGATTCAGGATAGACTCCGTGCGGCCCACTCCAGACAGAAGAGTTATTCGGACCGAAAGGTTCGTGATGTTTCATTTATGGTTTGCGAGTGGGTTTTACTTCGGGTCTAGCCTATGAAAGGCATCATGAGATTTGGAAAGAAAGGAAAGTGGAGCACGAGGTTCATTGGTCCATTTGAGATTTTGAAGCATGTTGGGAAGTTGGCATATGAGCTTGCTTTACCTCCTAGTTTGGCCGGGGTTCATCTCGTATTTCATGTTTCGATGCTTCGGAGGTATCATGGTGACCCGTCTCATGTGTTGGAGTTCACTTTAGTCCAGTTGGACAATAACTTGTCCTATGTTGAGGAGCTAGTGGCAATATTAGATAGTCACGTTCGAAAGCTCAGGTCAAAGGTAATAGCTTCAGTAAAGGTGCAGTGGCGGGGTCAGCTGACCAAGGAGGCGACTTGGGAGACCGAGCGGGATATGCGCAACCGATACCCTCATATTTTTCCTACTTCAGGTATGTTCTCTATGCTCGTTTGAGGATGAACGAATTTTTAAGTGTAGGAGGATGTGACGACTCGGCCGGTCGTCTTTGGAATTTATGCCCTTTTTCCCCATTATCTGCTTTCCCTAATTTCATTTCTGCTATTTTGGTTTGCCGAGATGTTCGGTAGTAGAATTCAGAGTGTTTCGGGACACTTAGTCCCCAAATGAGAGCTTAAGTGTTGGCAAATAGTCCGTAATCAGAACAGTGTTAAGACAACCTCAGAATGGAAAATATATGGTTCTGTTAGCTCTGTTAGGTGATTCCGGACTTTGGAGCATGTTCGGAATGTATTTTGGATGTCCGTAGCTCATTTAGGCTAGAAATGCCGAAAGTTAGAATTTTGAAGTTTCCGGTCCGATAGTGAATTTTCTATACGAGGGTCAGAACGGGATTTTGGAAGTTGCTGTAGCACCGTCACGTCATTTGGGAGGTTCTTGCAAAATTTCAGGTTAATCGGACGAGTTTTAGTTAGGTTTTGAATCGGAAGCAAGTTTGGTTAGGTTTTGAAGTTTTTAAGTTCAAATCATTGATTAATCCGAGTTTCCGACATTGTATTAGGTGGTTTAAGGATTGGTAAGAGTTTGAATGATGCTATGGGATATGTTCGTAGGTTTGGTCGAGGTCCCGGGGGCCTCGGGTGTGTTTCGGATGCTCAACGGAGCAATTGGAGTTGATTATTGCAGGAGAAAATTGCAGGTCAGTGATTCCTTCTTCGCGTTCGCGAAGAAGGCCTAACGTTCGCGAAGCTTTCCTTTCCCCTTCATCGCGATCGCGTCCCTCATCCAGCGATCGTGAAGCCCAGGCAGTGCCTCTTCCGTGTTCGCGTCCCTGCCAACGCGTTCGTGTTAGCCATTTCTGGAGCCCTTGTTCTTCCTTTTACGCGATCGCGTGAAACGCGTCGCGTTCGTATAGTGTTCTGGTCCCAGCGCTTCGCGTTCGCAGCCTACCCTTCGCGATCATTTTTCAGCCACTTAAATTTTACTCTACGCAAACACGTGCCCATCCACGCGATTGCAATGTACAAATGTTCTGACCAGTTCATATATTTCAAAAACGAATCCTTCTTCCATTTTTACAAAAACTCAAGCTAGAGAGCTCGATTTTGGGAGGTTTTTCGAGGGATTTTTAGAGGCAAACATTGGGTAATGATTCCTTGCTCCTTTATGATTATTACCTTCTAATCTAATCTCGAATTCAAGCTTAATTTCGGATTTTGAATGAAAGTTGGGGTAACGTTCTTAGACCTAACTTTGATGATTTGAAGGGGCATTTGACCTATGATTTGGGAGATGTTTATATGGTTAGACTCGTGAGAGTACGAGGTTTCTGAAAATGTAAAATTTATTTGATTCCGAGATGTTGTATTAAGGGGTATTTTGGTCATTTCACCTATTTGCGCGCTTTAGCTTTAATTTAAACAGTGTAATTAGTTACTTGCGGTGTTTATTTATGATATGTAATTGGCTTGAATAGATTTGGGCCACTTGGAGCCGGATACTCGTGGCAAGGGCATTGTTTCTTAGCGGTTTTGTACCAATTCGAGGTAAGTGACTTGTCTAACCTTGTGTGGTGGATCTCTCACCTTAAGATATCTTTGTGATTGCTTTAAAGGCTGGTGCGCGAGGTGACGAGCGTGTACTTGTGCTAGTTGTTGGAAATTCACCTCACTTAGCTTATTTGGACTGTGTTTTCTTCCATGTTTAACTGTTAAAATGAAACTTCATTTTTTTCATTAAGGGAAAAGCATGTTAATAACTTATTTGCTCTATTTGACTAAGTTGAAATATCTATTTTTCCTTGGGAAGTATGCTAGGGACTTATTTTCTTTATTTGACTAAATTGACATATTTGCCTTTCTTGCGAAGCATGTTAGATTCTCGACTTTACTTGTTGTTCGCATTTGGCTTATTTTGCGTTAAATATTGAATTGTTGTGGTGCATCTTACTTTTGGGACTGCGTGTTCAATTCCCGAAGATCTTCTGTTACTTGTATGTTGGACTACGGGTTCAATTCCCAGGAGATCCTCTGAAATTAACATGATGGGCTACTGGTTTAATTCCCGGAGATCCTCTGTTAATGGTATAGAGGACTGCGGGTTCAATTCTTGGAGATCCTATGTTATTTGTATAAAGGACTGCAGGTTTAATTCCCGGAGATCCTCTGTTATTGGTATGAAGGACTGCGGGTTCAATTCCCGGAGATCCTCTGTTAGAGATGTGATGGACTACGGGTTCCGTTCCTGGAAGATCCTATGATATTGCTAAAATAGACTGCGGGTTCGATTCCTGGAGCTCCATGTAGAGGTCCTAACATTTGAGTAATTATCCTTGTGTTCGTAGTCTGTACTTGTTGCCGTTCTGTTTTAATTACTGTCTTTTTAGATATTCGAGATTTATTTCATTATCTAGTGTTTATTTATTTTTACATTATTTCTTATGTTCTTCTCAGTAGGGCCTCGACCTTCCTCGTCACTACTCCATCGAGGTTAGGCTTGGCACTTACTGAGTACCGCTGTGGTGTACTCATGCTACTCTTCTATACACTTTTGTTGTGCAGATCCAGGTGCATCCGGCCAGGCGTATCGCCAATGAGTTTTGAGCTTGCTACTCGAAACTTGAGGTATATTGCTGCGTCCACAGACCAGAGAGTCTCCATCCTTTCTATCTTGGTTAGCAGTACTGTTCCTTATTATTTCCATTGTGCTAGAATATTTGAGACATTAGAGCTGTATTTACGTTTCTCTTAGACCTGTGTTGCCCGTGGGATTTCGGGTTTTGGGATGTTGTTTCAGAAGTGGAGTGTGTAGTGTATGTGCCAAGAGGCATCGTATACATTTCATGTTTTGTTTAATATTTGATATTGTTTTATTTCCGCACTGTTATTTCCGCAATGTGTTAAGCCTTACCAAGTCGCGAAGAATGGGTGCCGTCATGACAGGTTCACGGTTGGTGAACTAGGGTCGTGACAAATATGCATGATGAATTCTGTAAATGCAACATTTGATAAAATTGTGATAGATCATGCTGTGGAAAGGCTTTTGTTAACTTACATTGAGGTGTTCCAAGAACCAATTGAGTTACCACCAATGAGGAGCTGTGATCATGCCATCAACTTGATTCCTGAAGCACAACCATTCAATTTGAGGCCTTACTGTACTCTCATGATCAAAAGAATGCAATAGAATCAATCATTAATGATATGTTGGAGGCAGAAACTGTGGTTCCTCGTTAGTTATCATTTGTTTCCCCTGCCTAACATGTGAGAAAATAAGATTCTACTTGGAGGTTGTGTGTTGATTATAGAAAATTGAATGTCTTGGCTGTTAAAAATAAGTACTCTATTCCCATGATTAATGACTTTTTGGATGAATTACATGGGGCTACTGTGTTATCTAAAGTGGATCTCAGGGCTGGATACCACCACGTGAGAATGAGAGCTGAAGATGAACTTAAAACTATATTTAGAACCCACCTTAGGATGTGGTAATTTAGAGTCATTCCCTTTGGGTTGACTAATTCCCCTATTACCTTCCAATCCCTAATGAATGATCTGTTTAAATACCAATTGAGAAAATTCATATTGGTATTTTTTGACAATATGTTGGTATACAGCAAGACTATTCAAGATCACTTCAAGCACCTTGAAGTAGTTTTACAACTACTGAAAAAGAACCAGTTCTTTGCCAAAAAAAGTAAATGTGATTTTTCTCAACCTCAAGTAAAGTATCTGGGACATATTATTTCAAGAAAGGGTGTTAGCACTGACTACAAAAAGGTGACTGCAATGTTAAAATGACCATAATCAGTGACTCTGAAATAATTGAGGGGACTTCTAGGACTGACTGTATACTACAGGAAGTTTGTCAAGAACTATGCACAACTCAGTAGGCCTTTGACCAATTTGTTGTGGAAATGAGTTTTCAATTGGAGCTCTGAAGCAATTGCAGCTTTCCAGCAACTAAAAAAGTCCATGACCAATGCTTCAGTGTTAGCCTTACCCGACTTTAATAAGACTTTCATCCTTGAAGTAGATTCTTGGAAAACTGGGGTACGAGTTGTATTGATGCAAAAAAAGTGACCCCTAGAATTCATGAGTTAGTCATTAAGAAAAAGGCATCAATGGTTATCAACTTATGAGAAGGAGTTAATTGCTCTTCTGATGCCAGTAGAAAGATGGAGGCATTAGTTGTACCCACACCACTTCATAATCAAAATTGAGCACTTTAGGATGTTCTTGCAGGAACAAAATATCACGATTTCACCACAACACAAAGGCTTAACCAAGCGAATGGGCTTGAGTTATAAAATTCATTATTAGAAAGGAGTAGAAAACATTATAGCTGACATTGTAAAGAAGAAGTGAAGTATCACAGGAGGATAACCCGCCTCAATGCATGATAGTAAGTCAATTATAGCCCAAGTAATTCAAAGAAGTGATACCAGTTATGAAGAAGATTAGGCAGTGATGCAAGTTATAGCCACTCTCAGTACTAATCTAGCTACTGTGTTGGATATAACTCCACAACAAGGTTTATTAAGGCACAAAGGAAGAGTTGGGTTTGGTAATCTTGGGAACTTAAGACAACAACTAGTCTGAACTATACACAATTTTGGATTGGGAGGGAATTCAGGTGTAATGGTCGCGTATCAAAAAATGAAGGCAGTATTTTATTGACCTTCAATGATTGAGGATGTGAAGCTGATTGTGCAGGAATATGACATCTGTCAAAGATGGAAAAATGAGACGAGGCCTATCCTAGACTCCTATAACCACTACATATACCTGAGAAGGCATGAGAACATATCTCAACGGATTTTCATTGGGAATTTACCAAAATATGAAGGTCAGGACACTATCCTAGTAGTAGTGGAAAAGTATAGCAAATATGTCTATTTTCTCTCCTTAGATCACCCCTTTACAACATCTCAAGTGGGAAGGTTTTTCATGGACACAATTTATAGATTACATAGATTGCCCAAAATCATAGTGTCATACGGGAATAAGCTCTTTATCAGAAATTTTTGGAAATAACTTTTCAAGAATCTACAGATGCAATTGCTTTATAGCTCTTCCTACAACCCACAAACAGATGGAGAAACAGAAAGATTGAATAGATGTCTAGAAAATCACTTGAAATGCCTGACATGACATAATCCTAAGGAATGGAATAAATTGCTGAGTTATGGTACAATAGTAGTTACCACACCTCATTGAATATGACTCCTCTCAATGAACTATATGGTTGTGATCCTCCACAATTATCGTTTGAGTTGATTGCACAAACCAGGGTAGCATCATTGATGAGATACTTAAGAAAAGGCAATTGATGGCCAAAGTAATGAAAGATAACTTTGAAAAGGCTCAAAGTAGAATGAAGACATACTGATAAGAAGAGAACTGAAAGAGAATTTGAAGAAGATGATTGAGTGTCTTTGAAGTTACAAACATACAGATAAACTTCGGTGACAACAAGGAGGAGCTTGAACCTGGCTTCCAAGTTTTTTGGCCCTTATCAGATTATCCAGAAGATTGGATCAGTTGCATACAAATTGAAGTTGCCCCCTAAAAACTAAGATACATCATGTATTTCACATTTCTCAACTTAAGAAAAAGGTGGGAGCTCAGATGTGACAACCCAAAGGTCACCACCGTAATTCTCCTCTTTTCTATGCTTCTGAGTCCTTGAAAACCTTGCTTTTAGTTGCCTCGATTTTCATGCACAGTCCGGGCATGAAGTCGGAAAATTTGTATGTTAAAATATGTGAATTCTGTGGAAATTTTGAAGAATTTCGATATTAATATTGATATAATTGACTTTTGTCAGCATTTTGGGTAAACGGACCCGGACCTGGGATGTGATGGTCCCGGGAGGTCCGTAGGAAAATATGGGACTCAGGTGTATTCTCGGAATGGTAATCCGAGGTCCTAAGCCCGAGTACAGAATTTTAAAAGAAATTATTTTTGAAAATGATATGAAAAATTTAAATGAAAATGAGTTATGAAATACAGGTATCGGGCTCATATTTTAGTTCCAACACCCGGTACATGTTTTAAAAGAGCGTTAAGCACTTTCTGTAAAATTTGGTCGAAAACAGACATCGTTTGACGTGTTTCGGACCTAAATATCTAACGTTAGAAGCTTATGAAGTTTGAAAATGAAAAATGATAATTTTGGGGTTTGATTCATTTAATTTGATGTTATTTTGGTGATTTGATTGCTCGACTAAATTTGTAGGATGTTATTGAATCAGTGTGTGTGTTTGTTTGGGAGCCCCGAGGGTTCGGGAGTGATTCGAAGGTGGTTCGGGGTGGTTTACACTTAGAAAAATGCAACAAATTTTCCAGTTATTGCAGGCCTGACTTTTGTTCTTCGCGAACGCATCCCGTCGTCACGTTCGCATAACTCAAACCTATTCCTTCATCGTGTTCGCGGTTGCACCTATGCGTTCGCATAGTTCATAAATAAGTCCTCAGAAATGTCCTTCTACATGTTCACATGCCTTCCCGCGAACGCGTACCACAACCTGAACCACCCCCCCCCCCAGTTTTCTTATATGCGAACGCATAGTACCTCCGCGTTCGCATAGAATACCAGCCAGCCTTCATCGGGAACGCGACCGAGTGTCGCGAATACATAGAGTATTTTTCCCAGTAAAATTTTTAATTAAATATAGTGTTCATTACAGAATTTTGCCATCTTCTTCACACGAACTCCTCTCCTAAACCCTCAAAAAACGAAATGCAAGCTCTCCTCCTCCATAACTCTTTGGGTATGTAATCTTAATATCATTCCCTCATTATTTCTTCGTCTAGTTACTAATCTCCAAGCCTAAAAATATGAAATCAAAGTAAAAATTAGGGCTTTTGGGTAGAGTTAGGTTTTTGAAAATTTTGGGCGATTCAACCTTAATTTGGGATCGAATCTTAAAACAAATTACATATTTAAACTCGTGGAATTGTGGGTGAACGGATTTTTGGTCCGAGCCTCGAGTTTGGACCATGTAGGCCCGGGGTCGGATTTTGGTATTTTTAGAAGAATGATAAGAAATTCATTTCTAGTCTATGAAATTGTGTCTTTGAGCCATTATTGATAATATTGAACTAAATTGTGCCTAGATATCATTATTTCGAAATTGGATTCTAGAGGAAAGGCGATGTTAGAGGCTTGATTGCTATTTTTGAACAGTGGTGGGTGTTTGATCTAACATTGGCGTGGGGGAATTGGATTAGAGTGTTTTGATTGCTATTTGCTAAATGATCGAGTACGGTGTATAGGCATGGTGATGAGTATCTATACACCCGTGTCTAGCATGACTGAGAGTCGTAAATGATTTTAATTCGAAAGATATGGCACATCCGTCTTATTAAATTGATAAATTCCATGTAAAGTGTTAGATTAGAATGAAATGAGCTAAAAGAGAATGTGATGCAATGATTCCCTTGCCGGGACGAGTGGACTGTTACTATTGAACTCTCCCTTGCCAGGATATTTGGGCTGTTAGTTGTACCCTTGCCGGGTTTCATATTTAAGTGGTTGAATTTCCCTAATGGGACCTCCCTTGGAGAGATTATTTGTGCTATTTATTATAATATGGGATCATGTGGCATGCTGATCACTTATGGATTATAATATGGGATCGTGTGGCACGACGTCCACTTATGAACTATGAATTGGGATCGTGTGGCATGCCGACCACTTATGAATTATAATATGGGATTGTGTGGCACGCCGTCCACCTATGAAATATGAATATGGGATCGTGTGGCACACCGACCACTTATGCACTAATAAATGGGATCGTGTGGCGCGCCGTCCACTTAGACATATATATATATATATATATATATATATATATATATATATATACACACACACACACACATACGAGTTATAGCATTGAGATGGTTACATTGTTATATCCGTTGATTTGTTCTTTGATGTATCTCCCCGAGCATGTCCCTTTCCCTTTCTATTGGTATTTCTTTGTTGTTATTTCCGCTGTCTTGTACATATATATATATATATATATATATATATCCGCATAGGTTGAATTTTGGTAAGTCCTGTCTAGCCTCGTCACTACTTCGTCGGGGTTAGGCCAGGCACTTACCAGCACATAGGGTCGGTTGTGCTGATGCTACACTTCTGTGCTTTTCGCATAGATTACAGTACCGGAGCAGCTTTTGGACCACAGCAGTAGCCTATTCGATCGGGAGCTGAATTCAATCCAGGGACTTCGAGGTAGCCTAGCTGGAGTTCGCAGGTGGGAGTCCTTTTCTATGTTTATTTTGTATTCTTTGTACCGAGACAATAGTTTTGTGTTTCCATTTAGACTTATTTGTAGCACTCTTTAGTAGTACGTGGGCTAGTGACACCAGATTTTGGGTAGAGATATATTTTGAACTTCCGTATTATGATTTTGTTTTTATGAAAAGTCTTCCTCTTAATTTTAATTATTGTTTCAGTTTATTATAATTTTTTTAAATCAATCAGCAAAATTATTGTAATGTTTGGCTTGCTTAGCTTCGATAGTAAACGCCATCACGACTCTCGATGGTGGAAAATTCGGGTAGTGACATCGGACTATACCTTCTATTGATCCACCTATCTTCTCTCTTGGAGGACAACTATTGGTGGAACCTGTTGCTATAATATATAGAAGGATGGTGGAAAAGGGGAACAAGGCCACAACCTAAGTCTTAGTCCAATGGGCCAACTTACTACCTGAAGCTACGTAAGAAGATTACAATTACATCAAGTTTCAGTTTCCAGGCTTCACTAATAGAATCCTGGGAAAATTCGACCACAAAAAGCGACCAAAGTTGATCACTATTTGACTGAAAAGCGACCAAAAGGACCTGGTAGCTATATTGATGGTCTCTTTTATTTTGGGACCAAAGTTGGTTACTAATTAGCGACCAACTTTGATCTCTAAGCTAAATGGACCAATTTTTCTGGATATTGACTATAGAGACCAACTTTGATCGCTTTATTAATTTAATAATATAAATTTGGCAACCAAAGTTGGTCTGTAAATAAAAAATACGTTATTTATTTATTTATTAATTATTAAAAAGAGACCAACTTTGGTCTCTAATTCAAATATTATATTTTAAAATCTGGAAGCTAGAGACCAATGTTGGTCACTTGTTATTCAATTATTTATTTATTTTAATAAATTAGCGATCAACTTTGGTCACGAAATATATGAATTTAATTTATTTTTAAATATTAGCGATCAAATTTGGTCGCTATATCACCAGAAATTTTATTTCTTTTAATGAAATAGCGATCAAGTTTGATCGCTTTTTATAGAAATATGGGTAAATAGTGACCAAAGTTGGTCGCTATTCTCCAGAAGTTTTTTTTTTCATAACATGAAAAACGACCAAATAGAGACTAGCTTTGGTCGCTATTCTGTATATTATTGGCAGATACACCACCTGCCAGTCATACCAATTTCCTAAATAGGCATTTTATGCCAATAACAACAACAATAAAAAGCAATTAAAAGAAACAAAGAATAAAGTTCAATAGAACTAACACATTAAGCTAACAAACTAAGTTAACACTTATTAAAAGACCATTTGAACTAAAAAGAACTAACACAATAATAAATTGGTATATAAATTAGTTCTAACAAAATAGAACTAACACAATGTAAATTAGTTCTAACAAAATAGAACTAACACAATAGTAAATTAGTTCTAACACAAGTAAATTAGTTCTAACAAAATAGAACTAACACAATAGTAAATTAGTTCTAACGCAATAGAACTAACACAATAGTATATAAAGTGCTGGAGGAGTGTTCTTTCAGCATCCTCGTCTGAAAGTTGGATTGCGTCGCTCGGTTCATTAGGTGGTTGACTGCGTATGAATTCCCCCACGTCAGCTGTGAAGCGAATTGAACATATATGAAAAATTATATTGAATTAGTATTTCAAAACGTATATAAAAGCAAATCAAAATATTTAATAAAAAGTAAAAAAAACTTACATGGATATAGTCGAGGCTTGACCCTTCTTTCTGAATTAGTCTCTCTCTCTCTCTTCTTCTTTACAATAGAAGTTTTATTTAATAGCTCATCTTGCTTTATTGGCATCATAAAGTTTTCCGGTGGCTTTGGTGACTATCCTCGTGGTACTACTACACCAGATGAACTTTGATGCAGAGAATAACTTGGATACGGTACCTGACGGAGTGTGTCGTTGATCAATTGTTTATCTCATTAGATACAATTATAATAAGAAGGCAGGGACATTTGTTTCAAAAAAGTGATGGTGTATGTAGGATTTAACATTCCTAAGTAGATAAAAGAGGTTATAGAGAAATTCTCTACATCACTTTCCAAGAGGAAAAGAAGTTTGATTGATAGTGACAAGGTTGATGAAGACAGAAGTTTTTCCGTTGGTCGTCACAGTTCCCATAAAACGTGGATCATAAGACTCTATGATGACAAAGATTATAGGAAGTTTTGTGCTCAACTTTCTTCCAAGTCTAATCCCTACAAGCTTAATGTGATATTGGATGATATTTCTTCGGATTCAGACAATAATTTGACCAACAAAGTATGAAAATGCTCTTAAAAAGAATTAAAGGTAAAACGTTTTTCTTGGTAGAGAAGGATGTTGAAAAACATTTTACTTTTATATCTTTTTAAGACCATTTCCATACTTTTGTCGGTCAAATCATTATCTGAATCCGAGGAAATATCACCAATATCACATTAAGCTTGTATTGATCAGACTCGAAAAAAAGTTTAGTACAAAACTTCCAATAATCTCTGTCATCATAGAGTCTTATGATCCCCATTTTATGGGAACTACGACAACCAATGAAAAACCATCTGTCTTCATCAATCTTGTCACTCTCAATCAAACTTCTTTTGCTCATGGAAAATGAAGTATAGAATTTCTCTATAAGCTCTTCTTTTATCTACTTAGGAAATATTAAATTCCTACCTATACCATCACTATTTGAAAGACATTCCATTGCCTTCTCATCATCATTGTTGCTATAATGAGAAGAACAATTAACGACACATTTCACCAGGTAATGTATCTTATTTATTCTTGGTGGAAGTTCCTATTGCATGTCTAATAATGTCATCAACCTCTTCGTGGTACTATTACTTGGTATGAACTTGGATACAGAGATAACTTGAATACAATACCTGATAGGGTGTGTCATTGATCAATTGTTGATCTCTATGGCTACAATGATAATGAGATGGAAACGGAATGTGTTTCACATTAGTGATGGTGTATGGAGGATTTAACATTTCCTAAGTAGATAAAATAGGTTACAGAGAAATTCTCTGCTTCATTTTCCAAGAGGAAACGAAGTTTGATTGATAGTGACAACGTTGATGAAGACGGAATATTTTCTATTGGTCGTGGAAGTTCCTATAAAGCGGGGATCATAAGACTCTATGATGAAAAATATTATAGGAAGTTTTGTTCTAAACTTTCTTCCAAGTCTGATCCAACAAGTTTAATGTGATATTTGTGACATTTCTTCGGAATTAGACAATGATTTGACGGAAAAAAGTATGGAAATGCTCTTAAAAAGAGTTAAAGGTAAAACGTTTTTCTTGGTAGAGGGATGTTGAAAAATATTTTACCTTTAATTCTTTTTAAGAGCATTTCCATACTTTTGTCGGTAAAATCATTGTCTGAATCCGAATAAATATCACATATATCACATTAAACTTGTTGGATTAGAGTTGAAAGAAAATTTAGAACAATACTTCCTATAATCTCTATGATCATAGAGTCTTATGATCCATTTTATAGGAACTGCCATGACTAACGGAACACATTCCGTCTTCATCAACCTTGTCCCTCTAAATTAAACTTTTTTTCCTCATGGAAAATGAAGTACAAAATTATTCTATAAGCTCTTCTTTTATCTACTTAGGAAATACTAAATTCCTACCTACCCCATCACTATTTGAAACACATGACATTGCCTTCTCATCATCATTGTCGCTAATGAGAATAACAATTAAAGGCACGTTTTGTCAGGTACTGTGTTTTAGTTATTCTTGGTGGAAGTTTTATTGCATATCTAATAACATCATCAACCTCTTTGTGGTACTATTACTCGGGATGAACTTGGATACAGTACCTGACAGGGTGTGTTTTTGATCAATTGTTGATCTCATTAGCTATAATGATAATGTGAATCCAACGACATGTGTTTTAAAATAGTGATGGTGTAGGTAGGATTTAACATTTTCTAAGTAGATAGAAGAGGTTGTTGAGAAATTCTCTACTTCACTTTCCAAGAGGAAAAAAAAGTTCGATTGATAGCGACAAGGTTGGTCAGATGAAATATTTTCCGTCGGTCGTGGTAGTTCACATAAAACGTGGATCATAAAACTCTATGATGAAAAATATTTTAGGAAGTTTGGTACTTGAATTTCTTCCAAGCTTAATAAATACAAGCTTAATGTGATATTGGTGATAGTTCATCGGATTCAGACGACGATTTGACGGACAAAAGTATGGATTACCAAGAAAAATGTTTTCCTCTAATTCTTTTAATCAAAATTTTCATACTTTTGTCCGTTAAATCGTCGTCTGAATCTGACGAACTATCACCAATATCACATTAAGCTTGTATTTATTAAGCTTGGAAGATAGTCGAGTACCAAACTTCCTAAAATCTCTGTCATCATACAGTCTTATGATCCCCTTTTTATGGGAACCGTCATGACCAACAGAACACATTCCATCTCCATCAACCTCGTCACTCTCAATTAAACTTATTTTCCTCATGAAAATGAAGTACATATTCCTCTATAAGCTCTTGTTTTATCTACTTAGGAAATATTAAATTCCTATCTACACCATCACTATTTGAAACACACGCCATTGCCTTGTCGTCATCATTGTTGCTATAATGAGAATAACAATTGAAGGCACATTCTTCCAGGTACTTTATCTTAGTTATTCTTGGTGGAATTCAATTGCATGTTTAATAACGTCATCAACCTCTTCTACAAAATCATCCCGCAATCTAAAATTCCAAAACACAAACCAAAATTTCAATTCATATCCAAAAGGTTCAACTCATACCTAAAAGGTTCAATTTATATCCTAAAGGTTCAACTCATACATAAAAGCTTCAATTCATATCAACAAAAGTTCAAGTCATATCCTAATTCAACTCATACATAAAAGCTTCAATTTATATCCTAGAAGTTATATTCATATCCTATGAGTTTAAACTTAAACTAATAGTTCAATTTATATCCTAAAAGCTTCAACTCATACCTAAAAGGTTCAATTTATATCCTAAAGGTTCAACTCATACATAAAAGCTTCAATTCAAATCCACAAAAGTTCAAGTCATATCCTAATGGTTTAACTCATACATAAAATTCAATTTATATCCTAAAAGTTATATTCATATCTTACGAGTTTAAATTCAATTTATATCCTAAAGGTTCAACTCATACCTAAAGGATTCAATTCATATCCTAAAAATTCAACTCATATCCTAACAGGTTCAATTTATGTCCTTCAAGTTCAATTCACAAGAACAAAACGTAAAAATTATAAGTTATATTCGTATCCTACGAGTTTAAACTTAAACTAAAAGTTCAATTTATATCCTAAAAGTGGGCGACTCGTTGTACTCAAACAAGATCCAACGCAACGATTCGCTTAAGGCCTTAAACATTAACATTGTCTTGAACTTTAAGAGAAAATCCAAATATACTATCATATACCTATATTAAATATCTACCTATAAACAAATCAAGATTAAACTAAAAGCTCAATTTTTACCCTAATATATATCTACCTATGAATCAAGTCCTTGACGTTAAATTAGTATCTATTGCTTACTAAAATTTTGAAGGAGAAATATTCAAGAAAGACTAGCCTAAATATTCAACCCATACCCTAAACCCTAGATTTCTATAAAATGTTAAATAATGATAAATACAATCTAAAACTTAGGTTTCTATAAAATACAATGTTAAATAATCAATTAAAACACTAATTCTAGGGTGAAACAACAATCAATTGAAACCCTAGGTTTGTAATTCTAACCTTGAATTTTCAGGAGGCGGAGAAGGAGAGACGCAACAGCGGCAGAGGCGACGACGACGGCGACAGCTGAGCGGTGGTCATTGGTAGCATGGGTGGGGCCTGGTGGTGGGAGTTGGAAGGGGTTGGGGTTTAAGTGTGAGAGAGAAAAGAGGGATTTTGGGAAATATTTAGAAAGAATGGGAGGGGATCCCGGTTTTGACAGTTCTGTAATTAAAATAGCGATCAACATTGGTCGCTATTTTGGTGGGTAAAACGGTTTTGAATTTTTAGAAATAGCGACCAACGTTGGTCTCTATTTTTATATATATATATATATATATATATATATATATATATATATATATATATATATATATATATATATATATATATATATATATATATATTAGCGTAAGTTTATATATTATATATATAAGCTATATTCGATACAGTATTACCTAATACACTTATACTTAGTGCATAGTAAAGCGTAAATGTATATGTATATATATAATAAATGTACTTACGTTATACTATGCACTAAGTATAAGTGTATGAGGTAATACTGTATCGAATACATCTTATTTATATATATATTCGATACAGTATTACGTAATACGCTTATACTTAGTGCATAGTATAGCGTAAGTATATATAATTGTACTACTATTCATCCCTTGTATTATAAAAGTATTAACGACTTGCATTTATATTATTTACATAGTACATACAAAAGTAATTTTTAATTTTGAACATATAGAGACCAACTTTAGTCGCTAACTATAAATGAATTTAATTTAGCGACCAAGGTTGGTCGCTAACTGTACATGAATTTAATTTAGAGACCAAATTTGGTCACTAAAATTTAACTAGATTTATTTATATTTTATATAATTTGTAGATTAATAATAAAAATTATTAAATATTAGAATTGGGTCCCACATTGGCGACCAACGTTGGTCTTTATTTCCTTAAGCGACCATCTTTGGTCGCTAAATTTTGCACTATATTTATTTATATTTTATAAATTTTTTATATAAATATATATTTATTAAAATATTTTAACTGAGTCCCACTTTAGCGACCAAAGTTGGTAGCTATCTTCTTATCCTTTAGTTAGAGGCCAACTTTGATCGCAAGTTTTTAATTATATATATTTATATTTTATAATTTTTATAAAATAATAATAAAATTATTAAAAAATTACTTGTGGGTCCCACTTTTACGACCAACATTGGTCGCTAAATTTAGTATATCTTTGACCAAGCAAGTCTGACCAGTCAAGTCAACAGTTTGACTAGATTTGCGTCCAAATAACGACCAACTTTGTTCGCTAAATTATTTCAATTTTTTTTTTATTTTCCCTAGTTGGGCGACCAACTTTGATCGCTTTTTTTGACAGACCAAATTTAATCGCTAATTTTTAATCACTTTTTTGTCGAAGTCTAGTAGTGCTTTGATAAACCTTGAGGACAAGGTTGTGAAGGAGGATGGATTGTTAGGAATAAAGACTAATCTAAATTTTTTTATGTTTACAGTTGAGTCCATATCTAAGTTTAATTTGTAGTTTACATTATGTCAATTGAGTCCTTAAGATTAGTATTGTTATTTCAATTACGTCCTAGAATCTGTTAGTAGATTATGGACAAATGTCAATCTTAGAGTATTATTGGGGAATCAATGTCAGATTTAATTATATATATCTGTTGGCTGTATTAAGCATTTTATCCGGTAAATAAAATTATTCTCTCTTCACTGAACTTTCTCTCTCCCTCTTTCCCCTTTTTTTTACCTTCTTCTAGTGTATTCTGCCATTTTAGCTCGCAAGAGCTTCAGCTTTTGTAACATAGTGTGAGATTTTAGATTCTGCAGATATCAATGTATTATATGAGTTTTTCTTTTTTCCGTTATATATTTATGTGATCTCGCAATTGTTTTCTTGGAATGTTCCTTCTTTTGGATATTGCATCATTTCACCGTCATTTATTAATTTCCCCTACTATATAAAAGATGATAAGAACATGCGAGGGACAAAATTTTCTTCTTGTATTCAACTTTTTATTTTATTTTTTTGGTATTTTGCTGATGCATAATGGAAGGAGGAGAAATCATCTCGTTAGGATATTATCTTCCTCATCATATATACTTTTATAAGATCTCTGAAATTCATAGAAGATGTAATTTTGAAAGATGATAACCCCAAATTGGAATTTGTCATAACAATTCTATGATCTTATATGAACGTTGACATGCAAAAACTGATTAGTTTGTGTGGTGTTTTGGTAATCTTTCAAACAGCAAGGGAATGTGACATGCATATTAGTTCAATCAAAAATGAAGTTTCTTTAGAAGGGAAGATGAGAAATGGAAGATGGAATTTAAAAGGAGAGTATGAGAAGATAAGGAGATTGTTGTGGCATTGGCGTCTGCAATCTCTGTCCACTTCTTACAACCTAATTATCCCTTTCATTAATATCCTAGTGTGCTCCACACAAAATTACGTAAATTTTCTCTTGAATATAAATTTCATATATAAGGAACATGCATGCATAACAACTTAATGTCAAATTTCAAGAAATGAAATCAAACTTGGCCAATTCATGCCGGTTTGGATGGATTGAGCTGGACAGATATTCATTTACGGGTCAATGTGGTCATAAACAAAGTTAGCTCATCTAAAAGTTTGGGCCAATAATTTGGACGGTCTAAATAACCCAAATTTACTCGTAAGACAATTAATTTATCAATACATAGAAAATAATATTTTTTGAGTTTGGTTGGTTACATAGAGCTAGTCACGATAAATAAAAGAAAAATAGAACTGTTTGTTTGATTTGTCACTAATAATAAATACATCATTTTGAATTAAACTGGTTGAATTATGATTATTATTCGCCCAAATTAACGTATCCACTTGGCCAAGCAAAGTACAGACAACCTATGATCCAACGCATTACGATTTAACTTATTCTTACCTATCTAAATTTAATCTAAGTCGCTCATTTAATTCCCTAAACTTTTTATCGTTAAATTGAAAAAACAAAAGACAAACAATATCATTATTATTATAAGCGAAGTTTTTTTTTTTGGGTAAAAAAAGGAGATATATATTAATACTTAAGTTGTGTTACAAGGAGCAGTAGGGGTACCAGTAGCAAGAGAAGTTGATATATGAACTGCACTCACATGTCTAACGAATTGATTATTTTCTATAACAAAGAGAAAAGCATTGTTAAATGGAGTCATAAGCCATGTGTATATAATGATCAGTAAAAAACATGGCATGTGTGGAAAAGAAGATAAAGGGGACAAGTACATTGATGTGCTCGACTATCTTCTTTTGCTGTTTTAAGGCCAGACTTATCACGATAAAGTGCATGCTTTCATACCAACCTATGCTCGTTATGACACGATTCAACCACCTTTCCCAAAATAGAGTACCATCGACAAGAACCTAAAGTACAGTGAAAATATATGTATCATTGAAGAATGGAGGTGTATATAATTGAACCCCCTAAATTGACCTCAACGGCCAAGGCTATTTCTTCTGTACAACTTCCATGTGCCGCTGGAGGCAAATCTAGGACAGATGTTAAGGATTCAACTGAGTACGGAGCAGGGGTGTATTTAGGGTGTGTTTGATATGAAAGAAATATTTTTCTCGAAAATTAATGATTTTATCACTTTTTTATGTTTGATTGGTGAATGGAAATTTTTTTCCGGAATAATATTTGGTTAACGGATAGAATTTTCTTTTTGTGAAAAATATAATTCCTCATTTTCAATTTATGTGAATTTATTTGATTGGGCATGGAGTTTAAGAAAAGGGAGAAGATTTTTAAATTTGAGGTGTAAAATAAGGCATATATATTTTGTGTGACTATAAATCATTACATAAAGATAATTTTTTTTTTCAAATAAGGAAAGAGGTCATTCCTTTTGGCGCGGAGCAACTAAATTTACATAAATTGAACGGAGGGAGTAATTTAAGCAAACACTATGGGGTGGGGGTGGGACGGGTGGGGGGTATGGACGGCTTTGAGGGAGGGTGGTGGGTAGAGGTTGGAGGGGATGGTGAAATAGGATTAAGGTCGAAAAAGAGTTTTTGAAAATATTTTTCCTCCTCTTAGTAGGGAAAATATTTTCTTCCAATTGAGGGAAAAGAAGTTTATGATAAAAATATTTTTCAAAATATTTAATCCAACCAAATATTGAAAAAATGGCAAAAAATATTTGCTCCATAGAAGAATTTGAATTTGAATTTTTTCGTCAAATACTTAACGTACGTGTATTACGCCAACAAGTTATATCTTACTAATCTATCATCGGACTATGTTTTGAACTCGTGTTAATACTTTTTGCAACATCATGTTGAACTAGCTGCCTTTCTTATTTTATTCAAACCACTTTCGTGAAAATTATTCTTAAATTTGCGGGACCTTTATAAGAAACTTAATATTCCAAAAAGAAAAACGTCGCTGACTTGTTGCCTGGGTTTAGATACTCTGCTTTTCTTTCCTTTTCTTTTCGATTCTTTTTCTTAAAAAAAAAAAGGCTTCAGTATGCAATATGTTAACTACAGTTTTAACATCTAATCTAAAAGATTTAATGTTATCAAGTTTTGACATGTTGTAATATCTCCAAATACAACAACAATAAATCTAGTAGAATCCCACAAGTAGGTCTAGGAAAACTAAAATGTACGTAGACTTTACCCCTACCTTATGACGGTAGAGAGATTGTTATGAAAGGCCATCAGTTCAAGAACAGTTAAAACGAAGCAACAAACAGACAATAGTAACAACAAAGTAATAAGACACTGAAGCAAATTGTGCAATGTGCAATAACAAAGATCTAAGAATACGTCATTACAAGAATAGAGCCAGTCCTACTGAAAATAATGACACACCGTGTAATAGCAAGGGACTAAGAATAGAAATATGCAAGACTAGTACTAATACTACTGGAAAGACTAGGCGAAATTCTAGACTGCTTGTCAATCCACAACCCTAATTCTCGACTTACACACCCTCCTATTGAGGTTTATGTCCTCAGTAAGCAGAAGTAAAGTCATGTCCAGTATAATCGCTTCACCTAGTCATTTTTAGGCCTGCTTAATTAGCTCACCTTAGTACTTCTTAGGCCTTCCACTATGTCACGCCTCAAATGTGAAGAGGTGTGACCGGCACCCGGTCCTTACTCGGCTCGAGCATACCACTTTGTAACTGTGAACTCTGGAGCAGTATCCCTCAACTTGGGCCAATGAGGCCATATTTTGAATCATCTGAAAATGTCGTCTCTCTTATTATATACATATAAAACTGTGCAGGCTAACGAGGCCTCCATGAACATTTACTGATACACAAACTATACATGACTCGTCTACAAGCCTCTAAAGATAGCTGAATTGTACCGTGGGCGGGAAAGGGTCTCGGCCTACCTATCAAACCTGTATATATAATGGACTCCAAGGTCTAGACCTCGTAACTCTGAGGAAGTGGAGTTTACCAACTGAGCTGATATTTGACTCTGTCTACTGGGAATGTCTATCCAGCTATCTATTAGGAACTGCAAGCATTTAATGTAACGTCTCCAGCAAAAGGGATGGCAGTACGAAATACTGTACCGAGCATGTGAGGCAACAGAATAATTGAAAGTTAAAACTGAACTGATAATATAGCTGAAAGTAACTGAGAGTCAAAGATGATCTGAAGATATGCTTACCTACAGATATTGACTCAACTCTCTCAATTTAGTAAGTAAAATAGTTGTTTGACCCTATAAGGCTCGATACATATAACTGTTCTGCCGTAATATGCTCGCTCATAGGCGCTCGGCTATACTAGGATCTATAAATCGGTCACACTAGGCTCGTTCATAGGCGCTCGATTACAGTAGGCTTGGTATATAACTTACCATCTGATTAGAGGCTACCCAATAGGGCCTGCCCACCAATTATGGCTTGATCGTGGTGAAAGTATCATAGTACTGCCCAATAGGGCCCTGCCCACCGATTATAGCTCGATGGTAGTGAAATATATACATATATATATATATATATATATATATATATATATATATATGTGTGTGTGTGTGTGTGTGTGTGTGTGTGTGTGTGTGTGTGTGTGTGTGTGTGTGTGCGTGTGTATGCATAGAGAGAGAGAGACCATCGATGGTGTATGTTATTTGTAGATAACATAGTACTGATTGACGAGATGCATTGTTATATTAATGTTAGATTGAAACTACAAGTGTTTGAGAGATAACAACTCTTTCGCTGCAAATTTTGATTATTTTTGTAATATAAATAGTTCCATTTGAATAATCTGCAATGTCATCCACCTTCATCTGTAAATTAGTCATCTTTGAATCAAATGCATAACCTTTCCCTTTCAACTGTTAATACTTCTTCTTTGAATATTAATGTCTCCTGTTTTGGATCTAATGTGAACATTTTTTGGCACAATAGGCTTGGACATGTGCCATTTGTAAAAATGAAAGTTAGCTTCACTATATTTGCTGAAATTTCCCCTAATCAACCTTTCATATGCACATTCGGTCCTATAGCAAGACAAACTAGACTGGCCTTTCCCCAAAGAGTCAGTACTTCTTTCAGAACTTTTGAATTATTCCATCTAGATTTATGGGGACCTTATCATGAACACACACATGAAAAATAATGATACTTCATCACCATGGTAAATGACTATAGTAGAACTACTTGGACTCAGTTGTTAGCATGCAAAAACAATGTCCTACATGCAATTAAGGCCGTTATCTTGTTAGTTAAAAACCAGTTCAAAACTAATATCAAGTCCATTAGATTAGACAATGGATTTGAATTTGAAAACCTTCAAGCAACTATTTTCTTTCAGTCAAAATAGATTGTCCACCAAAGAACTTTCCTTATATACTACAATAAAATAGAGTGGTGGAAAGAAAATATAGATATTCGCTTAAAACAGTCAGGGCCCTACTTTTCTAGTCTAAACTGCATTTAAATTACGATTAAGGGTCAAAACTGCCCTCAACATATCGACTCCGGAACAAGATTGCCCTCCGTTTACCTTTGGCGAAGAAAATGCCCCCACTGTTAACTTTGTGGCCTATTACTACCCCTAAAATCTAACAGAATCTTGAATTTCATTTTTAATTTTTTTTAATGCCACGTGTCACGTTTTGATTGGGACATATAAAGAACGGAAAATTGGGACATATAAAGAACGGAAAAAGGGTCAAAACTGCCCTCAACGTATTGACTCCGGAACAAAATTGCCCTCCGTTAACATTTTTTGGGTCGGGACGGTCGGGTTGAAGTGTAATGTGATTTCCCGCTTTCCAACAAATGTAAAGAGCTTGATATATCACATATATTCATCTTCAGTTAAAGTGGATTGGTCATTCTTATCCAATGGGGGCTGGTTTTTCATGGCTTGGTCATGGGGGACGGGTTAGACGCCTGGTTCGCGATGGAGGGTGGCTATTTGGTTGTGAAGTTTTCCGGTGATGTGAAGGTGACGGGCTGGACGGGGAAGATGAAGCAACGGGGTAGCCATGAGAGGTCGTTTGGTGGTTTAGGGTTAGAGAAGGTGTGTTGTGAGGAAGATGAAGAGAGGGTTTGGTGTTTTTTGGGTCGGGTCGGTCGGGATGCTTGTATTTAATTTTTAATTTTTTTTAATTTCACGTGTCACGTTTTGATTGGCCATTAAATAAACTTGAACCAAAATCAATTCTCACCCAAATTCCGACACAACCCGACCCAACCCCGACCGACCTGACCAAAGAAGGTTAACGGAGGGCAATTTTGTTCCGGAGTCAATACGTTGAGGGCAGTTTTGACCCTTTTTCCGTTCTTTATATGTCCCAATTTTCCGTTCTTTATATGTCCCAATCAAATCATGACACGTGGCGTTAAAAAAAATTAAAAATAAAATTCAAGATTCTGTTAGATTTTAGGGGTAGAAATAGACCACAAAGCTAACGGCGGGGGCATTTTCTTCGCCAAAGGTAAACGGAGGCCAATTTTGTTTCGGAGTCGATAGGTTGAGGGCAGTTTTGACCCTTAACCGTTTAATTATTGTGCGAAATATGTTCTAACAACCGCTCACATTATAGATAGGTTATCTACTACATATATCCAAAAGAAGTTAGCATATAAAGTCCTATATGAAAATAAATCAGACTATACACAGCTAAGAAGCTTTTGTTGTTTGTGTTTTCCTACAACACCTAAGGTTGACATAAACATTTTTGAGCCAAGAACAGTTCCACATGTCTTTTTGGGATATCCTTTTGGTGTCGAAGGTTACAAAGTTCTGTATTTGTCAACAAAGAAAATATAGATTATTGGAGACATTTTCTTTCAAGGGTTTATATTTCCTTTTGACATCTACTAAGTCTGTTTTTGTGCCTTTTCCTACATTCTTTGATATTGTCTCCTCTGATGAACTTATGACTACTAGTCATGACACTGTCATTAGTGTGTCCACTGATGACTCATCACCTAATTCTCCATATATAAGATCATATTGTCTTGTTGACCCCATATCTTCTTCTCCTTCTTCACCTTGCTCGCCTTCTTTATCTCTATCTTCAACTTCTCCTAAAGATGCTTCTGTATCTTCTCATTCATACTCACCTCCTTCTCTTAGTTCTCCTTCAGTACATCACTCTTTTGAGAATTTAAGAAGGTAAACAAAGGAACACAAGACTCCTACATATCTAAAAGACTATATACATAATGTTAAAAATCCTGATAATTACTCATTCTCTCTAAAAACCTTATTTTCTAACCTACACCACATAATCCGAGTAAATAAATCCTAACAGTCAGGCTTTGGTAAGCAATATTTGCAGTGAGAGTGAGCTATCTTCTTTTGAGGAAGCTGCTGTCAGCCCTGCTTGCAAGCAGCCACGGTCCAGGAGTTTGAGGCACTCTATGCTAACAACACCTAGAATTTAGTATACCACTCCCTCCATATAATAAGGCAATAGGTTGTAGATGGGTTTATAAAGTAAAGCATAGGTCTGATGGCACCATAGAAAGGTCCAAATTCAGGCTGGTTGTGAAGGGTTATACTCGTAGGAAGGTATAGATTTATTATAGACATTCTCTCTAACAGAAAAGATGACTACAATGAGAACACTTATTGCAGTTGCAGTGAAGAACAATTGGTCAAGGATCCAATTGGATATAAACAATGTTTTTATCTATGGAGATTCACATGAAGAAGTATATATGCAAGTTCCACCAGGCATCATGGTGAAAGACCAATCCCTAGTTTGTAAGTTAAACAAATCCCTATATAGTCTGAAACAAGCAAGTAGGCAGTGGTATGAGAAATTAACTAAGGCTTTGTGCTATAAAGGTTTCAACCACTCCTTGAATGACTATTCGTTGTTTCACAAGCAACATGGAGATTCAATGGTTTATGTGGCAGTGTATATAGATGATGTCTTTTTCACACGTACAGACCGGGAGAAAATGTGTCAGTTGAAATCTTTCCTTCGTGATAAGTTTAAGATAAAGGACTTAGGAAACTTGCATTAATTTTTAGGTCGAAGGTTCTATACAATCCAGGTGGTGTGATTATCTCCCAAATAAAGTTTATATGGTAAAATCGGAGGGTCCAATTTTTCGTTGTTGCGATGCCTTGTAAGCACATTTTACAGGTTCGAGACTATGGTCGACGTTCACCCCGAGGGCTATCGACGCTCGACCTCGGGGTAGTGGAGACCAACGGCTATGATGAAAAGTGGGGAGTTCCCAAGGCGCATAATTAGAGCTGACAAATTCTAGTGAGCTAAGTTCAGACCCGAATCATAGCATCAACTAGTTGTCCCATCTCCATATCTTTGTAATAAATGTATTTGTACTATGTTGAGATTTTCCCTCATATATAAATGGGATACTTGTTATTTTATAGGGGATCTGGTGCTCAATACTAAATCCACAAGAACATTCTCTCTACTCTTTAACATATTCTCTTGCTCTCATTACTCCCATTTATTGTATCCTATCCATTGTTCTTTATTTATTGCTTATCATCGATCATAAAGAGCTACCATTTTTATCTCTCATAGTTGTTAGCTCCCCCCCCCCCCCCCCAATTTCCCTAAGCCGACCTCCAGACTCGACCTCAAGGCCTCGTATGCGGCAGCTCGAGGCCCCCACCTCCAGCTGTTTGGTTCGATAATCACATCGGTTTTAATCTTGCTTTCTAGTCTTTTACTTAACATCTATTGCCTAGCAACCAGCATAGAAATGGCTCACGCATTTTTTGAACCACAAAGTAAATTTAATTATTATTACTATTTTCACGAAAAATATAAAGTTTGGTCTAAATTTGCTAAAAGAGTATGATTGCTTGGAGTACAATGCTTTAAGTTCATCACTCGATCCTAATGAAACATTAAAAGCCAGGGAGGATCCAATTTTTTTACAGAAAGCTGATAGGCAAGCTAAACTTTCTTACTAATCCAAGACTGGATATAGCCTTTAGAGTGCAACACTCGAGCCCATTCATGCAAGACCCTAGGGAACCTCACGTGAAGGCAGCCTATCACTTACTGATATATATTGATACCCAATTTTTTTCTCATATATTTTTTACAGATGCACAAATACTTTCAAAATATTGTACATGCATTTACAAACATGCACATGTATTTTTACAATTTTAAAAGGCCTTAAATCAATTTATTTATGCACTTTTTTAATATAATTAATAATTATAACTCATATTATTTTATAATTATTTAATCATATAAATTTATTATTTATGCTAATATAAGTGTTCAAATATTTTAATTGCATATTTACAATAAAAATTGCATTTTTAAGATTATAATTACATATTTTGCAATAATAGCTCATACATAGGCATAATTATATTATCTATACAGAAAATGACTTTTTATATTTTTATAATTGTAAAGTAATTATTTTAAATTATTTTCATGAATAATATTATTTTAATCATTTATAAATTATTTAGGAAAATTTTTTATTAATAAATTAGGTATTTAGTAAATAGCCCTTTTAATTCCATTTTAATTAAATTACATCAGCCCAAAACCCCCCAAGCCCAACTCTTCACCTATCCGACCCAAAGACCTTGCCTAATCGTGGCTGTTGATCTCTAAGATCAACAATTTACGTTATTTCTTATTATTTTTAATCCTAAGCCTAACCCTAATCCCCAATTACCCCACTCTTTCGTCGTCATCACTTTTCCTAACCTCTCCATTCTCTCTCAAATACCCCCTAAAACCTAGTCGTTATCACCTAAAAAACTCCCCGTCCATAGGGTTTCTT
Source organism: Nicotiana benthamiana (assembly GCA_034376525.1). NCBI lineage: Eukaryota > Viridiplantae > Streptophyta > Magnoliopsida > Solanales > Solanaceae > Nicotiana > Nicotiana benthamiana. The sequence continues at coordinate 26,928,634 of CM067333.1, read as the reverse complement.
TGTATTTTCGGCCCTTTCCGGCCTGTTACATCTTCTGGTTGTTTGACTTCAAAAAGATTCAATCAGGTTTTGTCGAAATCTGTCTCACCGCCCTGTCTTTGGCCATCCCCATTTGTGAGTAACGTTTCTTGCCTATTTTTGGTTTGAATCTATAATTTTGGACTGAGTTTCTTTCAATCTACTATTTTTGAAAACCCTAGTCTTATAACTACATGGGTCGGTCTAGATCCTTGTAGATATGGAAGGTTTTAAGTGCTATTTGATATTTTTCCTAAAATATCTTATACTTTTGTAATTACTATTGCAATTTCAGTGCTTCTCTGAAATTAGGGTTTTCGTCCCAAGTTTCTCCAAAAGGTTTTCTTTTTTAAACTTTGAAGTGTTTAATCTGATTATTCTTTACTCGTTTGGTTAGTTTTATATATGTTCTTTAAACCCTATGTCTTGTTCTGTTATTGCACTGATTTCTTCAATTTTCTTCCCGTTTTGTTTATTTCTGTCAACCTAATATACTAATAGATTTTTATTTGGGATTCTAATCATATTTTCCTATTAAAATTAGTGTTTTTCGTGATTTTACCTATTTCCTTATTTGTGACCTTGATTATTTATACTTGCCTTAATTAAACTATTAGTATGGTTTGGGGATCTGATTGACTCATATATGGTATGAAAATAATTTCTTGCCTTATTTGGGCTCTAGTTCTATACCGTTAATTAACCCTCTCCAATTTAAGGGTTCTCTTCCGGATTTTTCTATAGGAATTCATTTCCTAATTGGCTGGTTGATTTTATTTGATTACCCTTATTTTACGAACTGTGATTTCCTCATTACCTTATTTGTTTAACCTCACTAAGTGCTATATATACTTTCATTACTGATATTTCATGACACGAACATAGTTCAAAAAATATACACACAAACAAAAACTTTACTCTTGTCACGACCCAAATCCTGAACCTGGTCGTGATGGTACCTCTCGTGAAGACAAGGCCAGCCACTCAACCCTACTAATCCTTTTAATATAATTATTTAACAAAGATATAGTGCAACATGGTTTTAATAACACCCATTAGCGGAAAATCCAACCCAACATGGCCCTAACCGGGGCGTTACAAGTGATGAGCAACTAAGAAATCCTAACACAAGTCTACTAAATACGGAATCCGACACAATAATTTGAATAACAAAGGAAGTATAAGATAAAGGAGTCATTGGGGCTGCGGATGCCAACAACTACCTCGTAGTCTCCGAACACCACCTGGACTTGAAAGGTCAGCTCTCAGGTATGAAAATCTGTTATGCCTGAATCTGCACACACGGTGAAGGGAGTAATGTGAGTACTCCGACCCAGTGAGAAATAAAAATAAATAATGTCTGAAAGCATGAAATCTCATAAAGGCACAATATAACGCTATCTCAAACAGTAAAATCAATTATCCAGTAATGCCATGAAATATCAGATAATTTTCTTTTTAAAACAGTGAAGATAAATAATTTCAACAGTAAGGAATAATCAAAAGCTTGCCCCTCTGGCTCAATATAAAACTCACAATACAGTATCAGCCCCACGTGCTCACTCCCAACTCACCAGCATACAACATCAGCCCCTCGGGCTCACTCCCAACTCACCACACACAAACAACGGCATGTCGGGCCTACTCCCAACTCACCTGGGTACCCTGTGCTCACTGGGGATGTGTACACTCCGGAGTGGCTCCTACAGCCCAAGAGCAATATCAATAGGCCTGAAAGCCTTCACATATCACACACGAGGTCTGAAAGCCATATCACATAACACTAGAGGCCTAAAAACCTCCTCACATAACACTTGAGGCCTGAAAGCCTCCTCACATAACACTTGAGGCCTGAAAACCTTCTCACATAACACTCGAGGCCCGAAAACCTCCTCACATCACTCAACATATCCTCACGTATGGCCCTGGCCTCAATCAGTCCAGAAAATAATCATATGCCTCTTGGGCATCAGTAAAACCATAGTGCTCAGCTCAACAGCATTATAAAAATCATTAAGTCTCGAGTTGAGTATAGATGTAGCCGAGTTCACAAAATAATATAATTCAATTGGACTGAGTTCAAATAATATTTCAATTCTTGAGGAAAATAGTGGTGTGAATTCACAAAAGATTTCAGATATTTGGCACGAAACCCAAATATGGCAATAAGCCCCAATCATAGTGAAAAACAATAAATCTTTATCAAATACGCGGTAAAAATACCAATTGGGACGGATCAAGTCACAATCCCCAATAGTAAATGACCCCGCGCTCGTCATATAACGCATGTCTCATCTCAACATAGCAGTATATTGTGTAATCCGGGTTTCAAACCCTCAGTGCATCAATTAAAATCATTACTCACCTCAATATGGCCAAAAGTCTATTCCATGATGCCCTTTCCTTTTGATTGACCTCCTCGCACGTCGAATATGGGCAAAACTACAATGAATATATTACAATAGACTAAGGGAATATAACCCAATCGAAAAGACCCGAAAAATATCAAATATCACAAAATTTGAAAAACCCGAGCCCCGGACTCACTTCTCCAAAAATTACGAAAGTCACATCACCGGATTCCTCATCTCACCACGAATCCGTACATATTAAATTTACCAAAATCGGAGTTCAAATGATCCCTCAAATCTTCAAATTTTATTTTCAAATCCCAATGCCTAAATCCTCAAAATTTTTGTGATTTTCATGCCTAAATCCATACATAATTGATGTACTTAACTGAAAATAGGTGGGGATAACTTACCTTCACATTGATGATGAAAATCCCTTCTTGAAGCTCTCCAAAAATCGTCCATACTTTGAAGAAATGAAGAAAAATGAGCTAAACCCGCTAAAATATCATTATGCCCAGATATTTCTTCATCGCGATCGCGGAGAGCAAATTTTTCCAGCACAAATTTTACCCTTCGCGATCGCAAAGAGCAATTCCAACTCCTCCGGACAGCCTTCAGTATAATGGCCATAACTTTTTGCACACAACTCCGAATGACAAATGGTTTGATTCTAGAAACTAGACACAAAGATCTATAACTTTCATATGTTACTCATTTCCTGAATCCTTATATATTGGGATATATAAACTTCCAAATTTATACATGTGTATTAGAGATCCTTTCCGGACAAACTAATGTGTAACGCCCATAACGTTTGCTACAGAAGTCAAAATTACAATATCTTTATCTTTCTAGAAACAAGATTCGAAGGGCTACAACTTTCATTTTGGAATCACCTCAAAATCTCTTGTAGATAAAACGATATCAGCTTCCGAAATAGGATCAATGCAGCAGAAAGTTTGCTTCTTCACGATCGCGAAGCACTGTACACGATCGCGAAGCACTGGCTATTTTCTCACATTTTAAACAACGTGATCGCGACCAACTCCATGTGATCGCGTAGAGCACTGCTGTGGGCAAAAATCAGCAATTAAAATAGCCTAGAAATGGTCTGAAACCACCCCGGAACTCACCCGAGCCCCTCGGAACCCTGTCCGAATGTACCAACAAGTCTGGAAACATGTCACGGACTTAGTCGAGACTTCAAATCACATCAAAAAACGTTGAAATCATGAATTAACTTCCAATCCAAGCTTGATGAACTTTGAAGTTTCCAACTTCTATTTCCGATGCCGAAACCTATCAAATCCCATCCGATTGACTTCAAATTTTGCACACAAGTCCAAAATGACATAACAAAGCTACAAAATTCTCGGAATTCCATTCAGACCGTCGGATCAAAATTTCACCTATCAACCGGAATTCGCCAAAATACTAGCTTTGCCAATTCAAGCTTAAATTCTATACCGGTCATCACAAAAATATTCCGGACACACTCCTAAGTCCCAAATCACCTAACGAAGCTATCCAAACCATAAAATTCATATTTCGAGCCCGTTATCAAAATTTCCACTTCCGGTCGAATTTTTCTCAAAAACCTTCAATTTTTTATCTTTAGCCAAACGACTCCAAAATGACCTACAGACGTCCAAATTCACTTCCGATCGTGATCTAAAATCCAGAATCACCATACGGAGCTAATTCTAGTCTCGGAATCCCAAACGAACATCAATAATGTTGAAATGCATTTTAAGCCAAACTGATGCCATTTCTTCTAAAATGCTATCTTCCATAATAGGCGCTAAAATGCTACCAGGTTATGCAAAGACGATACGGGCATACACCTAAGTCTGAAATCATCATACGAACCTGCTGGAATCTTCGGATCCCAATTCCGAGGTCGTTTACTCAAAATTTCTATATTAGTTCGTTTCTTCAATTTTAAGCTTCTAAAATGAGAATTTTCATTTAGATTTTGCTCCAAACTTCCTGAATTTTAGTTCTGACCATACACACAAGTCAATATACCTGAGATGAAGTTGCTCATGACCTCAAACTACTGAATGATGCGCTGGAGCTCAAAATGACCGGTCGGGTCGTTACAACTCTCAAAACCTCTATGCTACTTGTGTTCATTGCACTGCCTAGACGGCTGAAAGCCAAGGCTAGACCATTGAGTTTTGCTTATCTTTCATCTTCTGTTTACCATCTTTAACTGGTATGTCCCTATTCCCAATGTCGTTCATTATTCTATGAAGCTTGAACCTATGTGTTCTCTTATCAGCTGCTTTACTTCTGTTGAATCCATGTCTCTTCTATATTTCGATTAGCATGTCTACTTCTATGTTTAGCTCTGTATCCTTCCTATTTATTGCCTTAAACCAAAATGCTTACTTAGGAATTGAGACTCTTATCTTTAGTGTCCATTGGCCTCAATTAGTATGACCACTTCTGTGTAATTAAATTCCTGCCCTTTCTATGAACTAGCATAACTACTCCTGGATTTAAGTTCTATGTCATTCCTGTCTACTATTTTAAGTCACCATGAGTTCTTCTAATCTATCCAGTGCTATATAATCTGGCTCTTTAAACTTATGTGCTTACTCTCTATTGCTTCAAATTAGCATCACTAGGTCCTATTGAGTGCTATGGAATTTGACTCTTATAATATGTCAATTTGCTTGTGTTAATCAACATGCTTTTGTTTTTTATTAGATTCATATGTCCTTGGATAAGGATTTCTATGTTCCTAACCCCTGTTATCCCTTATTTGTATAGTTGTTCCCAGGATGCTAAATGCCTACCTAGTGTTAACTAATGAGCTAAGCTAAATCTGGGGAATATGAATCTTTGCTTTATGACTGTGTTTCTGTGCTGCTGAAATCTTTATTTTCAGAATGCTTCTAAATTGTTTTCACCTCTAAGTTGTTTTCACTTCTGAGATATTTTTACTTTTGAATTATTTTCTTAAAATTATTTCTTCTCTTTCAAGAAATATATTCCGCTCCTACTCGTAGAATATCTAGGATCCTTCCCCTCCAGTGTGAGCACTTCCTGGGAATCTATGAGACTCCTCCGAACTCTGACACACTGGGACTGGCCCTTCCACACTGCACAAAAACTATTTCTCTTTAAAGAGGATTCTTGATGTGAGCATTTCCCAGGGTACTAAGGCCCTTGGGAACTTTGACGCACCAGGATACTCTCTTGGATACTGTGAGATGTTGGGATACTTCATACTTGGTTGAAGGCCTTGTTTTCCAGGTTTACTTTTGGGACTATCCAAGTTCCCTATACTTTAACAATCTCATTTTGTAATTTATTCATTTTTGGTCTGTAACAACAATTCTTATAAAACAGATATTGAAAATATTAGTAAAACATATATACATACATGTATATATATATATATATATATATAGGCTGTTGTGTGTATTAGAAAACATCCTTATAGGTTCATCATGCTATTTGCTCTAAATTTCTATTTTTTGCATGTTTACATCAGCGCTAGAAATCCTGTCTCTAGGTTATTGTTAATTCAGCCTTAACAATCATGTTCATAGATTCCCCTATTTGCATTAGAAACCATGTTCTGGGACTCTTATTGCACTCACCTAGATATCATACCTGTAGTGAAATCATATAAAAATTAATTTCTTCAGTAGCAGTCATGCCTATAAGAAATAAATATAAAAGCAGTCCCAGTACCTATATATCAGGCTTATATATAAAACTAGTTCTGTAACATCTGTGATTATATTTCAGCACCCAGACGACATGTCTATAGGACCTAATGAACCAAACTGCCTGCTTAAAATTGTGTACTGGTTTATTACGGTTTTGATTAACGATTAGATGTCATGTTTATAGGATATCTCTAATTCACGCCTAGGCAAGCCCGTATGATAATTGAAATCTTGAAATTATGAAACTTTGCTTTGTTTAACTGTTTGTGAACTACCTAGATTAAGCAAGTCCTAGAATTAGTAGGCAAACTGATAAGGTATCTTCTGCCTCACTTTAAATAAAAAAAATCACTGCATATGTTCTGCTTTGTGCTCACCTAGATATCTTGCTATAGGACTTTTAAAGTGTCTAAAATATTGCTATTTGAGACGTGAAATTGCCTGCTTATATGTGGAGGTAAATGTAAGCCTTTAACTGTTTCTTTATCTGACAAGTCCTATTTGTTTTGCTTGTCGCTTAGATTTTCTTCTTTAGCACTATATGAGAGTCTAGATCCACCTTAACTAGAGGTCCTAAACACATCCAGGACCATAAGTAAGGGACGTGCAATGCACACGTAGAGTACGTTTAATTAGAATCGCTTAAATACCACTAAGGGGAGGCTAATTGGGTAGTAAAAGATATGATGACATGCACATTAATGCTATGTGTAGCACCCTAACTTGGGAACAATTACCAAGTATTGCATAGAAGAGATCATATAGGCTAAAAAAAACTATGACCCTTTTTACCCCTTGTTTTAAACGTAATATCTATTTGTCTAAATTGCTTTGCTTTTTTATAAGACTAAGTCACCTTATTCCAGTTTGGCCAGGACCCACCGCTGTGGTACTTACCTTCCCCTCAAGATTATTTTGAGCTCTTACCTAATCTCTTGTAATGCAAACCATTTTATGAGTTATTTGCTTTAGGTGCCCTAACATGCCTTAAATCTGTTAGGTAGCGACTCTTCAGATTCCATACTCAGTTCCCAAAAGAGAATGAGTTGTCCCAAAGGAATGTTGAAACCCAGACTCCGCGAGAAAAAAAAAGGCGCGACAAGATATCTCAAGGGTGATCCTACTTTGGGAGTTTTTGTGTCCAACACTGTACACTGGTCTGTTAGAGCGATTTGTGATTCTGATTGGGCTTCCTGCCCAGACTCAAGAAGGTCTGTGAGTGGGTGAGTTTTTTTGTTAGGAAATAGTCTACTCAGTTGGAAATCTAAAAAGCAAGAAAAACTATTTTACTATCCTCGGCGGAGGCGGAGTACAAGTCACTTAGGAAAGTGGTTGGTAAACTTGTTCGGTTGACCATGCTACTGACTGAGCTAAGAGTTCTTTCCTTCATCCAATTGCAGTGTTTTCTGACAGTTTGTCAGCTTTACACATAGCTAAGAATCCTATATTTCATTAGTGTACAAAACACATCAAAGTTGATTGTTATTTTGTGCGGAAACAACTGCAAGAGGGCCTTATTTCTTTGTATCACATTACAAATGACCATCAACTTGCAGATATCCTTACAAAAGCTCTCACAAATATCAAATATTCTATTAGTTTAGGCAGGTTGGAAGTATTTTTACCACCTCCAACTTGAGGGGGGAAGGGGGTATTGAGATATATTATTTCATAATTAGTTAGGTAATTAAACACCGCTATGGTTTGTTGTCAGTTAGTGTTAGTTAGTAGTTAGCTTTTAGTGTCAGCTGGCAACATGTGTATATATCCGTGTATTATTTTCAATGAGGGTTTGAGCTTCATTTCATCAACTTCACTCTCTTTTCTTCTGTTCTCTCATGATTAGTTCTTGAAGCTTCATCTCTCCACCTAGGGGCAGACCCACCTTGTAGGAAGGGGTTTCAGTTGAACCCGCTTCATTAAAAAAAGCTAATTATTTCTAACTTGAAATTTCATCATAAAATTATAAAACTGGTAAATATTATAATATCTGAACTTGTCACTAACATAAGTTGTTGTCCAATGGCGAGTGGGTTCAAAGTAATTAAGGCCAAGGTCGTAAGTTTGAATCTCTGCAAAACCTGCAAACTAACTATGCCGTTTTTGCTAAACATATATTTTGTCTACTGTTAGGGCTTAATGTTTCCTATTTTGTCTTTGATTCTTTATTTTCTTACTTCTCTTTATTGTTATTTTTCTTTATTAAATCTAATAAAAGCGATTCTATTAAACTCCTCCATTTATTTCAAAAAGATTTAAACCATTCTACAAAGTGAAATTTTATTCTAGTGCTTTATCAAAATTACTTATAATGTTTTAATTTAGTTTAGTTTACTTTAAATTAAAAATATTAATTTATTTTTGTAACGACTTGTATTTTTCATCCTCGGGAGTCGTGATGGCGCCTACTAATGTAAGCTAGACAAGCCAATCATTTAAACTAATTACTTCATTATCCATTTTATAACATAGCCGATAATCTAATTTAAACATCATGTACATAGAAGGCAACCACCCAATCTACAGGTTTACCTTGGATCTCCTCGTGGACTGAAAGAAGCCACCCAATCTATGGTCCAAAAGCTTCTTCGGGATCTGCACATAGTGCATAGTATAGTATCTGTACAACCGACCCATGTGCTAGTAATTGCCTAGCCTAACCTCGGCGAAGTAGTGACAAGGCTAGGACCAGAATACCAAATAAACCTGTGCAATTGAACTATATACAGCGAAAAACAAGAACAGTAATAAATAGTTAAGTATGGGAGGAGTAAGATGGTGGGGGGGATCTATCAATTTAGAATAGAAAGACAATGGGTAATTGAAAGAAACAACATATCTCAGATATCAACAAAGAACCATAAATTAATAAGTGCACGACATCACCCTTTGTGCTTTTACTCTCGTCCTCATGAAGCAATCAAGTAATGAAAATGTGCATGGCATCACCCTTCACGCTTTTACTCTCTTCCTCACCATATAATCAATTTAATCTATATGGAATGGTACATCGTGCGGCACGGCATCACCCTTCGCGCTTTACACTCTTTCGTCACGCATTATACACGGCATCACCCTTCGTGCTTTAACACTATCTCACCAAAGAATACACGGCATCACCCGTCGTGCTTTAACTCTCTAACTCACCCAAACCATAATCACAAACAATAGGGAAATGAAATAAATGAAATTACAATAAGAATCCCGGCAAGGAGCAATAATCCAACAACAATATCCCGGCAAGGGAGACAACATAGTGATTCTTTTCTCTTTTTTCTCTTTTACTTCACAACTCACTTTACAACTTGATCCAATACTCTAAAAGGGTTCAATTTACCTCTTACACTTTCACATTTCATTATACGACTTGAGCCAACGCTCCTCAATATTCAAATGCCACAATTACTTCTACAAACTTTGCGCAACAATAGAAATCATCACCAAAGCACGAAAAATACAATAAAGTCACAATAATAACAACATATGACTCATGGGCATGCTATACACCAACCTATAGATACTTGTCACCATCATAGCAAATAGGACTCGGCTCATAATCTCTCAAGCTAAGGTTTGACCAAACACTTACCTCGATGCCCCACGAACACAATTCACGTTTCAACTAACGCTTTACCCCTTGATTCCACAACCAATTGGTTCGTATCAAGCTACATGTTACTTAATTACATCAATAAACGCTAAATGAATCAATTCCAACGCATGAAGATAAGTTTTCCAAAGGTTTACCCAAAAAATCAAAAATCGCCCCCGATCCCACATGATCAAAACCCGAGGTTCGAACCAAAATACGATTACCCATTCTCCCACAAACCCAAATATAAAATTTGTTTTTAAATTGGATCTCAAATTAAGGCCAAATCCCCAATTTTAGAAAAATCTAGGTTTTACCCAAAATACCCAATTTCCCCCATGAAAATCATTGATTTTGAGTTGAAATCATGTGAAAAGATATAAATGCTTGAAGGAAACGAGTTAAAATTGACTTACAATTGATTTGGAAGAAGATTTGTCTTTAAAAAAATCGCCCAAGAGTGTTTTGGTTTTGAAAGAGTGTGAAAACAGGAAGATATTTGGCTAAGTTATAAAATTGCAGGTTGCAGATGTCGCAATTGCGACCTGGATTTGCAATTGGGGACTGAGACTTCTGCTAAGTTCACATTTGTGAATATAATGTTGCATTTTCAAAGTTGCATTTGCGACTGAAGTCTCACATTTGGGACCAAGGGGGATTCCAAGGATTTTTTGCATTGGCAATGTTGCATTTGCGAAGAAGGCAGCCCAGGCCACATCTCGCATTTGCGAGACTGGCTTCGCAAATGTGAAACCTGTTGGCCTGTAGCATACCAAAAATTTCCTAAGTTAAAATTTTACTTCGCCTATCCAAAACTTACCTGAGCCCTCGGGGCTCCAAACAAACATGCACACCAACCTAAAAACATCATACGAACTCGCTCATATACTCAAATAACTAAAATAACATCAACAACTATGAATTTAGCATCAAATTTATGAAACTTCTCAAGAACTTCAAATTTTCTATTTTTCTCAAAAATGATCTAATTCACTTCATTTCAAGTCCGTTTCTTACCAAACTTCACAGAGTTATCTTAAATCACATATAAGACCTGTACGAGGCACCAGAACCAAAATACAGGCCCGATACCATCAAGTTTTAAACGCAATTCATTTTCGAAAACTCATAAATATTTCAGAAAATAATTTTCTTCAAAAATTCATTTCTTGGGCTTGGATCCTCGGAATTTGATTCCGGACATACGCCAAAGTCCCATATTTTCCTACGGACTCTACGGGACCGTTAAATTATGGGTCCGAGTCCGTTTATCTCGAATATTGATCGAAGTCAACTTAATATATTTCATAGTAATAAATTATCATTTTTCATAGATATACACAGAATGGCTTTCCGGCGACGTGCCCCAACTATGCATGAAAATCGAGGTGACGCTGAAAGAGGTTTTTAAGGCTTCGGAATGTAGAATTTATTTCTTAATCAAGTGACCCAAAGGTCATCACATTCTCCACCTCTAAAACAACTGTTCATCATTGAACGGACAAAAGAAAAAGTTCCCTAGTCGGGGAAAAGATGGGGATAATGGCTCCGTATATCAGACTCAGACTCCCAAGTCGATGTCTCAGCAAGATAAACTCGACACTGAATACAAACAAAAGGAAAACTCTTCGATCTCAACTGAAAAACCTTCCGATCTAGATTAGCTACCGGCTCTTCCTCATAAGACAAGTCCTTGTCGACCTGAGCAATGTTGAAATCTAACACATGGGATGGATCACCGTGATACTTCCAAAGCATGGACACATGAAACACTACATGCACGGCTAATAAGCTAGGCGGAAACATAAGTCTATAAGCAACCTCTCCCACTCGATCAAGGATCTCAAGCGGTCCAATCAACCTAGGTCTAACCTTGCCCGTCTTCCCAAATCTCATCACGCCCTTCATAGGCGATACTTGAAGCAATACCCGCTCACCGACCATGAATGCTAAATCAGGAACCTTGTGGTCGGCATAACTCTTTTGCCTGGACTGATCTGTACAAAGCCTCCTGAATGATCCTAACCTTGTCCAAGGCATACTTTACTAGATCTGTACCCAGCAACCGAGCTCTCCCAGCTCAAACCATCCAATCGGCGATCGACACTACCTACCATACAAAGCCTATCTGGATACTCGACTGGTAGTTGTTGTTGTAGGAAAACTCTGCTAAGGAAAAAACTAATCCCACGAGCCTCCAAAGTCAATGAAACAAGCCCGGAACATATCCTCCAAAATCTAAATGGTCCGCTCGAACTGCCCGTCCGTCTGAGGATGAAATACTGTGCTCAACTCAACCCGTGTGCCCAACTCTCCCTGAACCGCTCTCCACAAATATGAGATAAACTGCATACCTCGATCTAAAATGTTAGACACCGGCACACCATGAAGGCAAACAATCTCCCGGATATAGATCTCAGCTAATCTCTCGGAAGAATATGAGATTGCCACATGAATGAAATGTGCTGCCTTGTTCAGCCTATCAATAATAACCCACACTGCATCGAACTTCCTCTGAGTCCATGGGAATCCAACAATGAAGTCCATAGTTATATGCTCCCACTTCCACTCAGAAATCTCTATCTTATGAAATGAACCACCGGGCCTCTGATGCTCGTACTTAACCTGTTGACAATTCAAACACCAAGCTCAGCAATATCCTTCTTCATTCTTCTCCCCCAATAATGGTTCCGTAAATTTTGATACATCTTAGCGGCCCCCGGATGAATAAAGTACTGGGAGCTGTGTGCATCCTCTAAAATCAACTCTCGAAGCCCATCCACATTGCGCATGCAAACTCAACCCTGCAATCTCAAAACTCCATCATCTCCTAAGCTGACCTGCTTGGCACCTCTGTGCTGCACCATGTCTCTGAGGACACATAAATGAGGGTCATCATACTACCGATCTCGGATACACTCAACTAATGAAGAACGAGCGAATATGCAAGCTAACACGCGGCTAGGCTCAGAAATATCCACCCTCACAAAAAGATTGGTCAAAGTCTTAACATCCAAAGCAAGCGGTCTCTCACTGGCCAAAATACAAGCAACGCTGCCCATACTGGATGACTTCCTACTCACAGCATTGGCCACTTTGGCCTTTCCCGGATGATATAAGATAGTGATGTCAAAGTCCTTGACTAGCTCCAACCACCTTCTCTGCCTCAAATTTTGCTCTTTATGCTTGAACAAATACTGCATACTCTTGTGATCTGTGAACACCTCACATCCCCCGCCATACAGATAATGCCTCCAAATATTCAATGCATGAACAATAGCTGCCAACTCCAATTGATGAACCAGATATTTCTTCTTATGAATCTTCAACTACCGTGAAGCATAGGCAATGACATTGCCTCCTGCATCAACACCACACCAAGTCCAATACGAGATGCATCACAATAAACTGTATAAGGTCTTGAACCTACTGGGAAAAACCAACACAGGTGTCATAGTCAGAGCTATCTTGAGCTTCTGAAAGCTCGCCTCACACTCATCTGACCATCTGAACTTGGCACCCTTCTGAGTCAACCTGGTCATCGGGGCTGTAATAGATGAAAACCCCTCTACAAACCGACAATAATAGCCTGCCAATCCCAAGAAACGCCTTATCTCTATAGCTGATGTTGTTCTAGGCCAGTTCTTGACCGTATCAATCTTCTTCAGATCGACCTGAATACCCTTTATTGATACAACATGACCCAGGAATGCAGTTGAACTCAACCAGAACTCACACTTCAAAAACTTAGCATACAACTGACTATCCCTCGAAGTCTGGAGAACCATTCTATAATGCTTCTCGTGCTCATACCGGCTGCGGGAATAGGTCAAAGTATCATCAATGAAGACTATCATGAATGAATCCAAGTAAGGCATGAAGACTCGGTTCATCAAATCCATAAAAGTTGTTGGGGAATTTGTCAACCCAAATGATATCACCAAGAACTCATAATGCCAGTACCGAGTGCGAAAAGTTGTCTTAGGGACATCGGATGCCCTAATCCTCAACTGATGGTAGCCACATCTCAAGTCAATATTCGAAAATACCTTGGCACAGTGAAGCTGATTAAACAAATCATCAATCCTCGGCAATGGGTACTTATTTTTTATTGTCACCTTGTTCAACTGCCGGTAATCAATACACATTCTCGTCGATGTGTCCTTCTTCTTAACAAAAAACACCGCCGAACCCCAAGGTGAAACACTCGATCAAATGAAACCCTTCTCAAGCGAGTCTTGCAATTTCTCTTTCAACTCTTTCAAAATCAGGCTGGCCATACGATACGGCGGGATAGAAATGGGCTGGGTGTTATGCCCTCTTTTTGTCGCCAAATCGGATTTTGTAACATTTGGTAGGACAACTCGTTCTTTTTGGAAAAGGGGTTCGAATTGAAGAGTATCCCCATCATGATTGAAGTGCATTAGGTTACTAAGAAGGGTTTGATTTAATATATCAGAGATTGGGTAAGGGCTATAAATTATCCCAAAGGGGAAGTGTTAGGTACCCATCAGATCCACTAGTATGGTTCCCGGCTAGACTATTATTGTGAACATAAGTGCAAATAACACATAGATAAATAATAACTTCAATTAAGGGGGGTTTTCACATGATGGTTAAAAATAAAAAAAAATTGGAAAGAGTTATAGAAAGTTGATTTTTCCTTAAAAGAAATAGTATGAAAACTTTAAAGGGAACAAAGAAAAAAAGGGAAATATGTCCTAGGTTTATATATAATATGGATCACCCCGCACAATATTCGATAATCACTCCTCAGTTAGGGGCTACACATGATGTTATCGCATGGTCATCATATCCATATCTACCCTTTCCCACCCCATTAAGGTATTAAAGCGCGGAATGGTCTTGTTTCCTTATTACATGCTATTACCCGTCCAAATCCTATCAATCACGGAGGCATTTAGGACTACTAATCCTAAAGGGGGAGGGAGATTAGGCTTATTTGTAGTGTTAAAAGGAAAAATTCTAAGGCGACACACAAAACATGTATAACAAGCAAAAGGCTCAGGTATAACTCCTTTAAACAGACAAAGCAAGTAATTAGCATGACATACACATAATGTTTAGGGTCTGATTAAGAATTGGAAAATTCAGGCAGGCTGATTTATCACATAATTCATATAAGAAGTCTGAATCAAATCTGCCCGCTGGTTGTACTTAATAATGAGTAATTCACTTTATGACTTTTTTTACACTAAGGCTTGCCTAAGTGTTGGACAAGGATCATATAGGCATGGTATCTACTGATTTCAGAAACAATGAAATAAACTAAATGCGTACTGGTTAAGAGAGGTTGCCAGATTATTAAAGAGAAGCAAATTTTAACAAAGGTTATAAGTTCTGCAAATGGTGACACAATTTTATTACTGGTTTTAGCATTATACAATCCGGGCTCGATTAATAATTCTTATAGACATGCTTTCTACGCATAGTTGATTTTAAACCCTTTTGAGACATGGTAAAAGTGTAAAAACCTTATAGGCATGATATCTATGTGAGTGCAGAATTTCATAAATACATATAGGCATGATATCTATATGAGAAACTGCAGAATTCAAAAGTACCTATAGGCAAGATATCTATGTGGAAAAGTAGAGTTTTAGAAATACCTATTGGCAGGATATCTATGTGAGGATGCAGAATTTCAGAAATACCTATAGGCAGGATATCTATATAAGAAATGCAAAAATCAGAAGGTACCTATAGGCAGGATATCTATATGAGATAATCCAGAATTCAAAAGGTACCTATAGGCAGGATATCAATATGAGAATGGAGAATTTCAGAAGGTACATATAGGCAGGATATCTAAATAAGAATGCAGAATTTCAGAAATACCTATAGGCAGGATATCTATGTGAGAATGCAGAATTTTAGAAGTACCTATTTGCAGGATATGTACCCTTTGCACACATAGTTACCCACCCTTTTCATTAGACATCGCCAAGAGTTGATTACAAATCACTACTGCCCAAAATAAAGTGAGAAAAGAAAAAATACATCAGAAATTAAAGGTATAACCAAGGAGAACCTGATTCAGACGTCCTATCTGAAATATGAAGTAAACAAATTCCAAGAGATCATGTTCTGAAGCCTTTCTCCCATTTGGATGTGTCAAATTTCCCTAAGAGCCTCGAAAAGGACTCCGGCCAATGCTCACACCAAAATGATTTATCAGATTAAGACAAAAGTGTAGTGTGGAAGGGCCAGCCCTCAAGTGTGTTGAAACACGTTCTCAAGTCGCTAAAACTAAACGTGTGTTCATTTCTGTAGGTTTTGATAAATGAAAAACCGACGCGCATGGAACATTGACATATGCCAAAGTCCAAGAACATGAGAAACAAAGAGCAAGATCAAGAATAACAACAAAGTTATAAATGAGTCACTTTATAGTGTGATCTTGATCCGACAACTTATTCAAGTCTTGGCTTCTCTCGTAAAATCATTTTCATGCATCGTTGAGTTAAACCAAAATGATTTTCAAATGATTTTCAAACATGTTTTTCAAATCGGGACATAAATAATCGATTATGTTAAGACTGTTAACCGAAATTTTCAAGACAGCAATATAATCGATTATGTTAAGACAGTGTTAACCGAAACTTTTCAAGACAGCAATATAATCGATTATGTCTCACTTGTAATCGATTATGTTAAGACAGTGTAAAACCGGATTTTCAAAGCAACAAAATAATCGATTATACGAGATAACATAATCGATTATTCACTGACCGTTGCCAAAGTATTTTTAAAACGCTGAAATATAATCGATTACACACAAGGCAATAATCGATTATGCTTGCACAGAATCTGCATCCGATTTTTGAACGTTAACAAATAATCGATTATGCAACTTGAATAATCGATTATTCTGCTTAAGATCCGCATATGATCTTTGAACGATCTGCAGATAATCGATTATGCAGATCATATAATCGATTAAGCAAGCAAAAAATCAGCAATTAGTGATTGGCAATTAAGCAACGGTCTTGGTGACTTTGAGCACTATAAATACATCTTTAATTCACGTTTTTAAACACAACAACTGATTATAATTCCTGCATAAAGCTTACATACTCTTCTCTCATCATTTCATATCTATTTCAAAATTTTTGAGAGCCAAATTCTTGAATAAGTTGTTGTGTTCTTGAGCGTATTGTTTTTACTCATATCTACTCTATAAAGAGAGTCTTGTCTTGAGTGCTAAGTGTTTGCATACACTTGAAGGGAAGTTCTAATCCCTTGTTGTAAGAAGGAAAGTTTAGTTCCTTGGCTTGAAGTCTTGAGGTGAGGTATCCTCGAGCAGGTTGAAGTCTTGTAGAGTGTATATCTACAAGCAAGTGTAACGGTTTGTTAAGCACCCGTAAGCTTAACGAAGTTAGTGTAAAACTCGAGAGAGTCTCTCGGGGACTGGACTAACCACACGTTGTGGTGAACCAGTATAAGTTCGGTGTGTTCTCTCCTTACTTATTTATTTACCGCACTTATTTTACTCCTGCAATTTTAATTCCGCAAATTTACATTGTTTTTTATTATAACGCTATTCACCCCCCCCCCCCTCTAGCGTTAAGCGTATATTCTAACAATTGGTATCAGAGCCTAACTCTCTGAAAGACTTAATAGTTTGAGAGAAACAATCCATGGCTTCTACTCGTAACGTCAATGCAGGACTAGGTGAAGGACAATGCTTCACAAGGCCACCACTCTTTGATGGCACCAATTACACTTATTGGAAGGAGAGGATGAGGATTTTCATTCAATCAAACAACTTCCAATTGTGGAAAATCATAAAGAATGGAGAACAACTTCCAACTAAAAAGGTTGGAGATGAACTCGTCCCAAAGTCGGAAGACGAATACGATATGGACGATATCAGAAAGGTGGAATATAATGCAAAGGCCATCAACATGCTATTTTGTGCTGTAAATCCCGACGTTATCGGAAAATCTCATGTTGCACCACGACTAACCAAATGTGGGATAAATTGGAGATCACCTATGAAGGTACGGACCAGGTAAGAGAAGCTAAAATAGATTTTCTAACCCACGAATATGAACTTTTTCATATGAAGGAAAGCGAGAAGATAGACGATATGTTCGAACGATTTTCAAAAATCGTTAATGATCTTCGTGCTCTCAAGAAGACTTTCACGGATAGGGAGCTTGTCCGTAAAATTCTTCGAAGTCTCACTCCGGAATGGCGCTCCAAAGCCGACGCTATTCAAGAGTCAATCGGCATTACAAATGTCACAATCGACGGGCTTAGAGGTAATCTCAAAACCTATGAATCTACTATTCTTAACCCTCCTTTGGATGATCAAAGGAAGCGAAGAATCGACCTCAAGGCAAGCACGGCTCAACCTCAAAATGATGAGGATTCAAGCGACGAAGATAACGAGTTCGGACTCGTTATTAAGAAATTTCACAAGTTCATGCGAAAGGAGTATGAACGAAAAGGTAAGCGACAAGGAGACCAATTAAAGTGCTATGGATGCGGAGAAATCGGGCACATCAAATCAAATTGTCCAAATACCAAAAAGGAGAAGAAACCCGTCAAGAAACAAAGAGCATACATCTCTTGGGGAGGCAACTCCGGAGACGAATCAAGTGATAGAGAAGGAAACGAGACCGCAAACTTGTGTCTTATGGCACACGAAGAAACTCAAAATGAGGTACGTACTACTTCTAAGAACTATTTCACTTTAGAAGAAATGCAAGATGCATTTGATGAGTTGTATAAAGAGTGTATTAGCGCTTCTAGATCTATAAAAGATTTAAGAAAACAATTTTCTTCAAAAGAAAAGGATTTTGAAAAACTAACTCTTAAAAATGAGAAATTAAAAGAGGAAAACAAGTTTTATGGTAAAAGAACCGCCGATAAACCCGAAAGCTCAAATAAGGATTGTACTTCTTGCAAATCTCTAAAGGAAGAAGTAGAAAGTCTTAGAAGCACTTTGCACAAATTCAATTCTTCACACAAAAATCTCAATGAAGTGCTTGTAAATTTGAAATCCACTAAGCACGGTATAGGCATTAAACACGAGCCAAAAGAAAAAGTTGAGTCCATTCCTAAACCACCTAAGACTCAACTTAGGCAAAACAAAATAAATGTCAACACTCAACCTAGAAATTTTAATCCTAGAATTGCAACTCATCATAGAACAAATGCTAGAAGAAATATTGGAATGTATAGGCCACCTAGACAAGATTTTCGAAAACCACATCAAAACTAGATTCCTAAAAATAGAGTGAATGCTAGAAGAAATGTTGGCATGTATAGACCACCTAGACAAGATTTTCGAAAACTACATCAAAACTATGTTCCCAAAAATAGAGTGAATAAATTTAGACCCCCAAATTATTATCATCCTAGAAGAATGCACAATCCGAATGTCATTTGTCATTATTGCAATAAAATTGGACATATTGCTCCCGCATGCTTCACTAGACATAGACATTTCACTGCAGGACAATCACACCAATATTTTGCACCTAACACACAAGGACCCAAAATGGCTTGGGTACCAAAATCTCATTAATTTGTTTTGTAGGTGTGTTTGAAGGGATCAAGTGTACTTTGGTACCTTGATAGTGGATGCTCCAAACATATGACCGGGGATGCATCAAAATTCCTTCAACTAAAACCCACGGAAGGAGGAAATGTTATTTTTGGAGACAATAATAAAGGAAAGATTATCGGCATTGGATCGGTCAGTAAGGACGAATCCTCCTCCATTAAGCATATTTTGCTAGTTAAAGGTATTAAACATAATCTCTTGAGCATAAGTCAATTATGTGACAAGGGAAATCTTGTATTGTTTGACTCCGAAGAATGCTTAGTTATCCGTCGTAGTGATTTCAAAATATTCTTCGTGGTATTAGAATGGATAATATCTATATGGTTGATCTTGAAAATTCTTCATCAAGTTTTGTAAATTTCCTTATGAGTAAAGAAGACGACATGTGGTTATGGTATCGTAGAGTAGCTCATGTAAATATGAATCTTTTAAACAAACTAATTTCACAAGATTTAGTAATTGGTCTTCCAAACATGAAATTTGAAAAAGATTCTATTTGTGATTCATGTCAGAAAGGGAAACAAACAAAAGCCTCTTTTAAATCCAAAAATGTTGTTTCAACCACTAGACCCTTACATACACATGGATCTTTTTGGACCATCTCGTGTTGAAAGTCTTGGTGGAAATCTTTATGCTTTTGTAATTGTTGATGACTACTCTAGATTCACATGGACGTTATTTTTTGCTCATAAAAGTGATGCCTTTCATGCTTTTAAAAGTATTCTTAAATGTGTTCAAAATGAAAAGAACACAACCGTCACTTCCATAAGAAGTGATCATGGGGGAGAGTTCGATCATAATATCTTTGCGGATTTTTGTGACGAACTCGGTATTGAACATACCTTCTCGGCTCCACGTACACCACAACAAAATGGAGTGGTGGAACGTAAAAATTGATGTCTCAAAGAGATGGCAAGAACCATGCTCGATGAGGCTAAGATTTCCAAAAAGTTTTGAGCGGATGCCGTGAGTACCGCAAGCTATGTTTTAAACAAATCTTTCATAAGACCGATAGTCATAAAAACTCCCTATGAAGTCTATAAGGGAAGGAAACCAAATCTTTCCCATCTTAGAGTCTTCGGTTGTAAATGTTTTATTCACAACAACGGAAAAGATAACTTGGGAAAATTTGACGCGAAATCTGATGAAGGAATTTTTCTTGGTTACTCATCGCGTAGCATATAGAGTTTTCAATAATCGAACCAAAACTGTTGAGGAATCTCCTCATGTAGTATTTTGTGAAAATGATGCTCGCTTGGCGAGAAAGGATTCTTGTGTTGATCTTGCAGATGCTTTAAACAAAATCAATCTTCAAGACGAGGTGCAAAAGGAGAATCCAAAGGAAGTTTAAGATGAAGTCATGGAACAATCATCGGAAGAAGTACCACTACAAGAAGAAGAATCGATAATGCCTAAGGCTTGGAGGACGTCTAAAGATCATCCTCTTGACAAGGTAATTGGCAACATCGAGAAAGGGGTAAGTACACGAAACCTTCTTAAAGACACTGTAGGACATATGGCTTTTGATTCACAAATAGAACCTAAAACCATTTCTGAAGCAATTGGGGATGAGCATTGGACCTAGGCAATGCAAGAGGAGCTTAACCAATTCAAACGTAATGATGTTTGGGAATTGGTGCCAAGACCCGATAATCACACCATAATTGGTACGAAATGGGTTTTTCGGAATAAATTAGATGAAGATGGTATAATCACTAGAAACAAAGCTAGGCTAGTTGCTAAGGGATATAATCAAGAAGAAGGCATTGATTATGAAGAAACCTATGCACCCGTTGAACGCCTAGAAGCCATTCGTTTATTACTTGCTTTTTCATCATCTATGAATTTCAAATTATTTCAAATGGATGTCAAAAGTGCCTTCCTCAATGGGTTTATTCAAGAGGAAGTGTACGTTGAACAACCCCCGGGCTTTGAAGACTTTAAATCTCCCGATCACGTCTTCAAGCTTAAGAAAGCGCTATATGGACTTAAACAAGCTCCTCGGGCTTGGTACGAGCGCTTAAGCAAATTTCTTTTGGACAATGAGTTCGAAAGGGGGAAAGGTGACACTACACTGTTTATCAAAAATAAAAACAATGACATTCTATTAGTTCAAATTTATGTTGATGATATTATTTTTGGTGCTACTAATGATTTTTTATGCGAGGAATTCTCTAAGTTAATGACTAGCGAATTCGAAATGTCAATGATGGGTGAGATAAACTTCTTCTTGGGGTTGCAAGTGAAACAAATGAAAGAGGGAACTTTCATTGCCAAACCAAATATTGCAAGGAGTAGCTAAATCGTTTTGAAATGAGCAACGCCAAAGCAATGGCCACTCCAATGAGCACATCCGACCATCTTGACAAGGATGAGAAAGGTAAGGAAGTAGACACCAAGAAATATCGAGGTATGATCGGATCCCTTCTCTATCTTACTGCTAGTAGACCGGACATCATGTTTAGCGTGTGTTTATGCGCTCGATATCAATCATGTCCGAAGGGGTCACACTTAACTGCGGTAAAACGGATTATGAAGTATCTTGTTGGAACAATAAATGTGGGACTATGGTATCCCAAAGGTTTTTAATGCCAACTTGTTGGCTATTCCGATTCCGATTTTGCGGGTTGCAAATTGGACCGCAAGAGCACTAGTGGCACTTGCCATTTGCTCGGTAGCTCCTTAGTTTCTTGGTTTAGCAAGAAACAAGTTAGTGTTGCGTTATCCACAACCGAGGCTGAATATATAGCCGCGGGGAGTTGTTGTGCACAATTCTTTGGATGAAGCAACAACTCTCGGATTATGGTCTTAGTATTGATCATGTTCCTCTTCGATGTGACAATACTAGCGCCATAAGCTTGACGAAGAATCCTATTCTTCACTCAAGAACGAAACACATAGAAATTAGACATCACTTTATAAGAGATCAAGTTCTCAAGGGCGATGTCAAAATTGAATTTGTTGAAACCAAAAAAAAATTGGCCGACATCTTCACAAAGCCTTTAGAGAAAGAGTCCTTTTTCCGCATTCGTAAAGAACTCGGAATTCTTGACTCCATGATGATCTAATTCATGCATTGCATTTTTCTTTAAATAATTACTGACTTGAGCGTCGGAGGCGCCTAATTATTTTTTGCAGGTATCGCCCCAAAGACAGGGGGAATTTTCGGGCACTGGTACAAATAATCGATTATTGACTAAGAACAATCGATTATTTCTAACATCTCGGTTTGCAGGAATTTGGCAATAATCGATTATCATATATTACTAATCGATTAAGTTGAGATTCAGTGTTACAGGTTTTATAATAATCGATTATTTAGTACTGCATAATCGATTACCTTTTATCGTCTCGGCTTTTTGTCATATCACTGGACTGAAATAATCGATTATCATATTAACCAATATCGATTATTCCCCGAGCCCGGACCCTCATAATACTTCTGTTTTCAAATAATCGATTATCTCCTATCGCATAATCGATTTCTTCTCTGACTACAATTCAAAATATTGGCAATAATCGATTATTCAGCCTCCATAATCGATTAGCCACGGTCCATATTTATAATTTTGTTACCGTTTTTTGAACGTTTGGCTTGGCAAATCTGTAGCTTTTACTCAATAAATGCCCTCAAATCTTCAAGTCTATAAATAAGGGTACCATCCTTCAAATTTTTTCACTTCAATCTGACTCTTAGCTCCAAACAATCTTCCAAAGCCTTCAAACTTTTGAAACAACTCCTATTTCTTCATACTATTGGCAAGCAAGCACTCTAAACGCTCTCGTTCTGGCAAACATATTGCCTCCTCTTCCGCCGCTCCTCCACCCGTTTTCCACTATAAAGACGGCTCTTATTTGCGTTTTGATACTCAACCCGAACTTCTTTGATTCATTGAAAAATTTGAGAATCGAGAAATCCTTCCGCCTCGTTTCTCAACTACTCGATATCTTCGAAATAGCGCACCCCCATCAACAGAAAATATTCTTATACAAAGCCAACTCATTGACTTTCTATATCTTCAATCTCCTTACATTCACCCTGCTCTAATCCGTGCCTTCTATTCAAATCTACAGAAGGACGAAGATGGTGACCTTGTCTCTAGCATCAATGGAGTTCCAATTTTTGTAAATGAGGAAAACTTGCAACTCCTCACTAACCTTCCACGACATGGTGAAGACATCTCTCTTTACACTAGAGAAGAAGGCGCTTTATTTGATGAACAACTTCTTTTCCACCAAATTGGTATTGGCGACTGTCCGGAGAATCGTCGCCCAACCATTACGCACATGCTCCCAAAATATCGTCTAATATTTTATTTCATCACCCGAGTTCTCAAACCCCGCAAATTCAATCATACCACTCTCTCTCATGAGGATTCAAAACTCGTGCATGCAATTATCACCGGGGCTCGCATCAATTGGTGTCAGTTCGTCATGACTCACATGTATGATGCAATTGGGGACGATAAGCCACTCCCATATGCTTTTGTCATAATGGCTATTTTTGAAGCCTCTGGTATCGACACCTCTGTCGGTCCTCACAAAAAGGCAACAAAGCATTGGGAAATTCAAGAATCTTCATTTCCCAATATTGGTGAACATCCTCCTCCTCCTCCTACTCAAATACGTCGTCCTCAAGCTCCTACTCTTCAAACCATTTCGGACCAACTTGCTTCTTTGTCAACCTCAATGACTCGTATTGATCAAAACGTCACTCGTTTGACTTATGAGCTTCATGGGTACTTTGATCATGTCAACTATCCATATGCCCAAATTGTTCTTCCGGATGGAGTGCCGGATGCCAAGCCGGATGTTGATGACGATGAATAATAAATTTTTTTATGTATCGTTTAAATTATATTCTGTCTATTTTTCTTGCTTTCTCATGTATGTTTAATATTTTTAATGAAAGTTCATTATTTTTGTTAATGTCAAAAGGGGGAAGAATAAGGGCTATGCACACTAATACATATTGGCATAAATTGAGGGGGAACTTATACTTATGGGGGAACTCGTACTTATCTTATGCATATCCCGATATTGGTTTGCCATTATCAAAAAGAGGGAAACTGTTGAAACATGTTCTCAAGTCGCTAAAACTAAACGTGTGTTCATTTCTGTAGGTTTTGATAAATGACAAACCGACGCGCATGGAACATTGACATATGCCAAAGTCCAAGAACATGAGAAACAAAGAGCAAGATCAAGAATAACAACAAAGTTATAAATGAGTCACTTTATAGTGTGATCTTGATCCGACAACTTATTCAAGTCTTGGCTTCTCTCGTAAAATCATTTTCATGCATCGTTGAGTTAAGCCAAAATGATTTTCAAATGATTTTCAAACATGTTTTTCAAATCTGGACATAAATAATCAATTATGTATTTCTTATAGTCGATTATGTTAAGACTGTTAACCGAAATTTTCAAGACAGCAATATAATCGATTATGTCTTACTTATAATCGATTATGTTAAGACAGTGTTAACCGAAATTTTTCAAGACAGCAATATAATCGATTATGTCTCACTTGTACTCGATTATGTTAAGACAGTGTAAAACCGAATTTTCAAAACAACAAAATAATCTATTATACGAGATTGCATAATCGATTATTCACTGACCGTTGCCAAAGTATTTTTAAAACGCTGAAATATAATCGATTACACACAAGGCAATAATCGATTATGCTTGCACAGAATCTGCATCCGATTTTTGAACGTTAACAGATAATCGATTATGCAACTTGAATAATCGATTATTCTGCTTAAAATCCGCATATGATCTTTGAACGATCTGCAGATAATCGATTATGTAGATCATATAATCGATTAAGCAAGCACAAAATCAGCTATTAGTGATTGGCAATTAAGCAACGGTCTTGGTGACTTTGAGCACTATAAATACACCTCTAATTCACGTTTTTAAACACAACAACTGATTATAATTCTTGCATAAAGCTTACATACTCTTCTCTCATCATTTCATATCTATTTCAAAATTTTTGAGAGCCAAATTCTTGAATAAGTTGTTGTGTTCTTGAGCGTATTGTTTTTACTCATATCTACTCTATAAAGAGAGTCTTGTCTTGAGTGCTAAGTGTTTGAATACACTTGAAGGGAAGTTCTTGTAAGAAGGAAAGTTTAGTTCCTTGGCTTGAAGTCTTGAGGTGAGGTATCCTCGAGCAGGTTGAAGTCTTGTAGAGTGTATATCTACAAGCAAGTGTAACGGTTTGTTAAGCACCCGTAAGCTTAACGAAGTTAGTGTAAAACTCGAGAGAGTCTCTCGGGGACTGGACTAACCACACGTTGTGGTGAACCAGTATAAGTTCGGTGTGTTCTCTCCTTACTTATTTATTTACCGCACTTATTTTACTCCTGCAATTTTAATTCTGTAAATTTACATTGTTTTTTATTATAACGCTATTCACCCCCCCTCTAGCGTTAAGCGTATATTCTAACAAAGTGTCCAAGTTCAGAGGGAACTCCAGGTCCCAAGGCAAGGTTCACAGGGGGGGGGGGAGGGGGCAGAACTTAGAGACTAAGAGTGAGTGCAAGCGCAGAAATAAAGTTATGAAAGGGATAAGGGAAAGGGAAACAGTTACAAATAAGTACATATAGGGGTATGGGGGAAATAGGGAAATTGAAAGAGGTAAGAAGTAGTAGGGAGTGCTAGCAAACCCATAAGCCTGTTAGAACACACTGTTTAGAGGCTGGGATCCCGAAGGATCAAGTTTAATTCATGGACAATAATTTACATATTGCAGTATGTCTTAAACCGTAGCTCAAACGCATAAGAGAATTCAAAGTAGGGATTCATAGCAGAAACAGGCAGAAAGAGATCAGCATGTTAATTTAAATATTAAACTCTATAGAAATAGTAAGTAGACATGGATACACAAGTTATAAATAAACACATTGTTGATTTTTTGGGGCTTAAATCAGGATATACCAGTTTCAAAGAAACAAATAGAGAAAAGCAGTAGGTCTAATAGACAGGCCACAGTACAGACAAGGAGAGAGAATACTATTATGTGTGAGTATGAGTTCAGAAAGATTGTGAAAAGTGTGTGAGTTTGTCAAAGAGTTGTGCCTTTATAGTGTGAAAATCAGGCAGAAATAAGGTAAGAAAATAGTTAAGGAACTGAATTTCAATTAAGAATCAATCACACAAGACTTTCTTTAATTAAGAATTCAGATTCAAATGTTAAAAGTTATTTAAGGAAAGAAATCTAACGAGCAATTTGTGTAAAGTAGGCAATTAGGGTAAATACATCAAAGGTTATTTGAGAACAGAATTTGAAAATACATTGTTGAACAAATAAGGTAAGAAAATCAATTAGTAGCCACTAAATCAAAGGTTAGAGATTTTGTAATTATTGGTCCATGAATGAACCGAGTCAGAAAAGCTGAGAAAGTTTTAACTTAATTCGAGTCACGGGGAAAATCAGCAAACAAGGAAAGAAAATCAATTAGACCTATTCACAAGAAAGTCTTAGCTAATCACAAATTTGAAAGCCATTTTAGAGGGAAGTTCATCAAATATAAAGAGCATACAGACGTGTCAATCATGAAAGAAGATATTGTGTCAATATAAAATGAGTAGAAAATAGACCACAGAAGCATGGTTTTCACATAGGTTAGCAATGTAGAAGAGAAGTAGCATCTAATAGCATACAAAGGATCCTGTGTAAATGAGTTTAGAAAAAATCAGAATCGTATGAAAAACGAGGATTCCAAAATCCAGTTCAGAGACGCGAAGTAGGTCCGAAAGAGTTAGGGTTTTGAAAAACCAGTTCAAACAAATCAAACAGTCAATAGTTTCCAAAGTTGGAAGAGCCCCCAACTTTGAGGGTTTCTACCATCAATCGAGCGCAGAGATGAGAGGGCAAGTAATCAAGGCAAAAACTACTGACGAAACAACTTCCAAAATTATAGAAAGAAATTGAGACGTTTGACATGCATCTTTCAGTATAAGAATCAAAGTAGAAGAAACGACATACAAATGCAGTAGGAGACATTACATAAGAAATACAGTAGCATAATAGAAGAACACATAGAAGAAACACACTAGAAGAAATATCATAGGAAATACAGTAGAAGAAACACATAGGAAATATACATATAAAATACAGTAAAATCTGCTAAAGATTAGAGAAATTTTAAAGGAGAACTTGACGAAACCCTATATTGGAAAAAGATGAAGGTTCGGAAGGTGTAGTTTTGAAAGGACTTCAAGAAAAATGCTTAAGAGCTTAGAGAAAACACAAATATGCAACGGATCTAAAGGAATAGGAAAAACCTCAAAGGATTAGGGTTTCAGAAGAATCCCAGTAGTGAGAAAGGCTTGGAAAAGTCACTGATCTAAGCCGGAAAAGTCAAAATCAGGCTCGAACAGCCATGGCACATCGAAGCAAGGACGGAAAACCCGAATCAAACGAAGCATGGGCCAAACGGTTTCATGGTCAGGCCTTTAATCTTCGAAAACTATAGGAGCTATAGGAGGCGGGTATAGGATTTCCATAGCCTTGGAAACCATGGATTCAGGTGGCTTTTAGGGCGGAAGTGGTGGGAGACGGCTAGTGTTTGAGAAGCTTTGAGAGAGTTTGAGAGAATGTGGGGGGAGAGGTTCAAAGCCAGCTAATGATACCAAATGAGTAGGGTTTGGGGGGATGGGTAATTAAAAAATGTAAGGTTGAACTGTGGCCATTGATCATTTTGATCAACGACCTAAATTAAAGGGGGAATCGCAGATCATTTTGATCAACGTCCTGGATTAAACAGGGAGCCGGGCGTGTCACTTAAATGGGCTATGGGTCGGGTGAATTAGGATCGTGCTTGAGTATTGGGACGGTTTTATTGGGTTGGGTATTTGGTTAAATTTAGGCTAAATTGAAAGCCAAATTTGGCTATACGTTAAAAAGCACATTTTCCCACTTAATTTATAGAAAATAGTAAATAAATTCTCAAAAACTAATTGAAAGCACTAATATAATTTATAATATATAATTAACAATTTAAAATATAGGACTTAATTTTAGGATATAAAATATACTTGAATCTTAAAATGGCTAATATTGCAATGATATGCAATTTAGCTTAAAAATACTAAATAAATTTATAAAAATATGAAAAAATTACTTAAGCTATATTTTAGAATATATAAAATTGCATTAAACGAATTACCAAAAATAATAATTTTGGAAATAATCATTGAGTTTTTTATGGATGAAAAGTGGAAATAAATCGTATTAAAAACCTTTAAAATATGGGGAAAATAGTAGAATGCTTGGACATATATACATGCTATTTTTAAAGATATTTTGCATGTAAAAATATACAGGGAAAATTTGAGTATCAACACTGGGTGGCCGGAGCCAAATCAATGCAAAAGTCAATATTCTTGTCGGGTGGCATACCTAGCAGGTCTGAAGGGAATACCTTAGGAAACTCACGAACAACGGGCACAGAATCAATAGAAGGGACCTCAGCACTAGAATCACGAACATAGGCCAAATAGGCCAAACACCCCTTCTCGGCCATACACCAAGCCTTCATATAGGAGATAACGCTACGGGTAGAATGACTAAGAGTCCCTCTCCACTCTAAACGAGCTAAACCCAACAAGGCTAAGGTCACAGTCTTGGCATGATAGTCCAAGATAGCATGGTAAGGTGATAATAGTCCATCCCCAATATGACATCAAAATCAACCATGTCCAGCAGAATCAAATCTATACGAGTCTCAAGAGCCCCAATGACAATTACACATGAACGATGGACTCAATCTACCACAATAGAATCACCCACCGGTGTAGACACATAAATAGGAGAACTCAATGAATCACTAGGCATGGCTAGATACGGTGCAACATAAGATAACACATAGGAGTATGTAGATCCTGGATCAAATTAAACTGAAGCATCTCTGCTAAAAAACAATAACAGTACCTGTGATAACTGCATCGGAAGCCTCAGCCTCGAACCTGGCTAGAAGAGCATAACACCTGGGCTGGGCCCCACCACCCTAAACTACATCTCTGGGATGGCTTGCTGCTGGCTGGCCTCCACCTCTAGCGTCCTAAGCTCCACCTCTAATACCTCTACCTCCACCTCTAGCACCTCTACCCCCCACCTCTAGCTGGCTTTCCGTGCTTTAGAACACTCGGTTCATGAACCATGGCACGGGAACCCTGATGCTGAGAGCTACTCGGTGCTCGAGGGCAAAACCTAGCAATATGTGACCCATATCACCACAATCATAACAAGCTCTCGGCTGTTGAGACTACTGACCTTGACGACCTCAATGACCACCCCAAAAACTTTGAAGCGGCAGTACACTGATAGGAGCTGGTGATGCATTGTAGGACTACTGATCAGAATATTGCATCTAAGAAACATGGCCACCTGAAGCCCCGTAAGAAACCTGAAGTGCTGACTAAAAAAGACAAGGAGGATGGACTCTACCATATGATTCCTTACCTCTAGATGAGGTACTTCTGAATCAGCCTGAAGGACAAGGCCTCTTGTCAGATCCCTAACCACCCCCCTTCGATAGAACCGTCTCAACTCTCCGGGACACATTGGCCGCCTCCTGGAGAGAAATCCCACCTCCAGTCTCCTTGGCCATCTGAAGTTGAATAGGATGGATAAGTTCCTCAATGAACCTCCTCACCCTCTCTCTCTCTCTCTCTCTCTCTCTCTCTCTCTCTCTCTCTCTCTCTCTCTCTCTCTCTCTCTCTCTCTCGGTGGGAAGTATGACAAGAGCATGACGAGCCAAGTTGATGAATTTAGTCTCATACTGAGTAACGGTCATATAACCCTGCTAGAGACGCTCAAACTGCCTCGTATAGGCCTCTCTCTGAGTAATGGGGAGAAACTTCCCCATAAATAGCTGAAAAAATTGCTTCCAAGTCAAAGCCTATAATCCGACTGGTCTAGCCAAGCAATAATCTTTCCAGCAAGTCTTGGCGGATCCAGACAAGCGAAAAGTGGTAAAATTGACCCCATAGTCTCCACTATCCCCATGATCTTGACAACCGCATGACAGCTGTCTAGATAATCCTAGGGATCCTCAGAAGATGCACCGCTGGAAGTAGTAGTGAAGAGCTTGGTGAACCTGTCCAATCTCCAAAAAGCATCGGCAGACATAACTGCTCCATCATCGCCTGAGCTGGAACACCCTACTGAACTGCGCCAACTGGCTGAACTGCTGGAGTTTGAAACTGGGAGGCTACCTGCTCCGGAGTGCGTGTAGTACGAGTCTGGGCTCCTCCTCCGGCCTGAGAGATGGTCGGTGTTATAGAAAGCAAGCATGCCCGGGTGACACTCTCCATAAGGCCCACTAGACGAACCAGATCATCCTAGAGTACTAGGTAGCAATAAATCCCTCTAGGACTTGAGATGGGCCCACCGGAATTGTTGGGCCCGGACCTTATCATCTAAGTCAACCTGAGGTTCCGCCACTGGTGCTTCAACTCTGGGCTGAGCTATGTCCCTACCTCGGCCTCTAGCATGGCCTCGACCTCGCCCTCTGTCCCTCGTGGATGCTGCTGCTGGGGGGCTCGGGCATCTGGTCAGTGGATGAGGAAGCGCGTGTTCTCACCATCTGCGAAAGAATAGAGTAGAAATTCAATTAGCATTGAGAAACCAAACCGCACGACATGAAAGAATAATGTGATTTTTTTCCTAACTTTGTAGCCTCTGGGGGATAAAATACAGACGTCTATGTACCGATCCCTCATACTCTACTAAGCTTGTCTGTGAACTGTGAGACCTATGTAATCTAGAGCTCTGATACAAACTTGTCACGACTCGAATTTCCTACCCTCGTGAGCCGTAATGGTGCCTACTAATGTAATCTAGTCAAGCCAACTATTTAAACTAATTACTTCATTATCCATTTTATACTCTTTAACAATTATAAAGCCAAAGCGTGTAGACAACGGAAATTACAATAAGCGGAAGAAATGCGGCATATTATCGTATATCTAGTACATTTGATTAAACCTTGACCACCCAGAACTGGTGTCACAGTACCACATAAGATTTAAGAATACTACATACAAAGTCTAAAAATAAACAATACACTATTTCTGAATTAAGGAGATGAAGCAGGAAGGCAGCCACCCAATATACAGTCCAAAATCTGCTCTAGGATCTGCACATAGTGCAGAGTGTAGTATCAGCACAACCGACCCCATGTGCTGGTAAGTTCCTAGCCTAACCCCGGCAAAGTAGTGAGGGTTAACAGTAAATAAACAACTATATACAAGGGAAAAGAAGAACAGTAATAAACAGTTAAGTATGTGAGGGGTAACATACTGCGGGGAGCTATCAATTTAGAATAGAAAGACAATGGGTAATTGAAAGAAACAGCATATCTTAGATATCAACAGAGAACGATAAATCCATAAGTGCACGGCATCACTATTCATGCGTTTACTCTCACCCCAGCCAAAGCAATCAAGTAATAAAAATGTGCACGGCATCACCCTTTAATCTTTTACTCTCGTCCTCACCATATAATCATTTGTAATCAGCACAGTATGGTATATCGTTTGATACATCATCACCCTTCATGCTTTACACTCTTTTCTCACAAATCATACACGGCATCACCCTTCATGCTTTAATACTCTCTCACCAAACAATACACGGAATCACCATGCGTTCTTTTACTCTCTTCCTCGCCCAAACAAAAATAAAAAACAATAGGGCAAGGAAATAAATTAAATTACAAATCGCAGTCCAAATCCTCAATTATTGAAAAACTTAGGTTCTATCCAAAATACCGAATTTCCTCCATAAAAATTTTTGATTTTGAGTTAAAATCATGTGAAACGATGTTAATGCTTGAAGGAAACGAGTTAAAATTGACTTACAATCTATTTGGAAGAAGAGTTGTCTTTGAAAAATTTCCCAAGAGTGTTTTGGATTGGACAGAGTGAAAAATGGAGGATTTTCGGCTAAGTTATAAAATTGTAGGTTGCAGATGTCGCAATGGCGAACCCAAACTTCTTCTAAGTTCGCATTTGCGACTAAAGTCTCGCATTTGAGACCAAGGGGGATTCCACATAGTTGTCGCAGTTGTGACTTCGCATTTGCGAAGAAAGCAGCCCAGGCTACATCTCGCATTTGCGACACATTGCTTGCATTTGCGAGACAGGCTTAGCAATTGCGAAGCCTGCAGGCCTGTAGCATACCAACGATTTCCTAAGTTAAAATTGTACTCCGTGGCCTATCCAAAACTCACCCGAGCCCTCAAGCTCCAAATCAAACATGCACACTAACCTAAGAAATATCATACGGACTCGCTCGTGAATTCAAATCACTAAAATAACATCAACTGTGAGTTTATCATCAAAATCATGAAAATTCTTAAGAAATTTAAATTTTCCATTTTTCTTAAAAACAATTCAATTCACATCGTTTCTAGTCCGTTTCTTACCATACTTCACAAATTTATCGTAAATCACATGTAAGACTTGTACCGGGCATCGGAACCAAAATACATGCCCGATACCATCAAGTTTTAAACACATTTTATTTTTGAAAACTCATAAATATTTTAGAAAATAATTTCTTCAAAAATTTATTTCTAGGGCTTGGGACCGCGGAATTCGATTTCAGATATACACGTAAGTCCCATATTTACCTACAGACCCTTCGGGACCGCCAAATTATGGGCCCAGGTCCGTTTACGAAAAATGTTGATCAAAGTCAACTTAATTCATTTTATAGTCAAATTTTATAATTTTTTACAGATTTTCACATAATTACTTTCCGGCTATGCGTCGGATTACGCACATAAATCGAGGTGTAGTTTGTAACTCTCTTTTTTGTGCCTTTTGTTTGTACAACTTTGTACTAAATTTCTTAGAGTTATGGTATGATTTTTAAGTAGGTTAAATACTTTTTGGCTAAAATTGCTAAATTTCTAAAATAAAATTTGTTCATTTATATAGATAAATTTTTTTACAAAAATTAAAGGACGAAATTTTTTTTAAAAAATTTCTCCCTACCTTTTTTAAAAAAAATGACTTCATTTTAAAGTGATCTGATGAACAAAAAAAGAGCTGTACATAAATTATGTTTACCGCTGCACTCGTACAATCGACTACTTTGTTTATTGATTGAAATCGCTTGTAGAAAATTCTTGGTCCGACACTGTCTCCACCGTGGCTGGTGTTAGCTCTCTGCCACTTTGAGCTTGAGTTGACTATGAGAGCGTTGTTGTGGGGGCAGCAAGAACAACCAAGCTAAGGTGCACGAGTAGCTCCAAGGCAAAAGAGAAACGGGTAAGTGATGGCTAAGGCTTTGACAGATGCAAGGCAGCTTGGCAAAGACTTGACAACGAGATGCAAGCTGAGGGTGACACTTAATCATGGCAAAGGCATCAAGGCATGAGGCAGCAATGCCAAGGTAAGGCGAAAACGAAGTGGAAAGGCAGGGTAAGTGCAACGAAAGGTAGAGATGAGGGAGATTTGTCATGACATCGGGGCACGATAAAAGACCATGTGCGTGGGCAATGGAATGGGCAAAATACGGCTAGGCACCTAAGTACAAGGCATTGATGCCTAATTCAAGCCAAGGCACGCACATGGGCAGAAAGCTTCATATTGACCAAGTCAAGAGCAGTCAGACGGCACATGTTGTGCACATGGTAAGCATTTGGTTTTTGCTAAAAGCTGGCAGATGGTGTTAGCACGTTTTTGGGCCATGTTTTCATTATGGATAAGATTAGGAACGATGTTATTCGGGAGAAGTTACGACTGTCACTCATTGATGACAAGATGCGGTAAGCGAGGCAAAGATAGTTAGGCATGTTCAGAGGAGAAGCCTAGATACTCTGGTAAGGAGGTGTGAGTGACTGGTTGTAGAGGGCACGCGAAGAGGTAGAGGGATGCCTAAGAAGTATTGGGGTGAGGTGATCAGGCAGGATGTGGTGAGGCTTCAAATTTTCGAGGACATGACACTTGATAGAAAGATGTGGAGGTCGAGTATTAGGATTGTATGTTATGATATAGTCGGGTCTTGCCTTAAATCGTACCTTTGTCAGAATACTCTGGTGGAGTTTTTGTCTAAGATAGCTAGTGGCAATATTATTTCCAACTATTTCGATTTTCATTACAGGACCTATTTAACTAACTATCGCTTTTGCTTTGCCTCTTTCTTCTAAATTTCATGTTTCTTTTTTTTTCTATGATTATCGTGGTGATGTTAATATTGTCCCCTTTTTTCTTTTTATTTTATTGAGCCGAGGACCTTTCGAAAGTATCCTCTATACTCCTTTAGGGTAGAGGTAAGGTCTGTGTACACACTACCTTCCCCAGATCCCACATATGAGATTTTACTGAGTTGTTGTTGTTGGTGGTGGTGGTGTTTCCATTATTATTAGCTTGATCTTACATGATCTTAGTAGTTGGCGGATGTAAACTACATTGGACTAAAATAATAGATTGTGTGGGACACGTATCTAAGCCTAAATGCGACAAGTGTAAGGCAAAGGGGATGTCTCATATTTTATAAATGGGCAGAATACTTATGCTTGGGGCAATAGAGAGAAAAATGTATGTGAGTGCATGTTTAAGTATGTTTTCTAGTGGGAGAACACCTAAGGCTAAGAGTAGTCTTGTGAGAAAATATGAGGGCCAAGACTCAAGAGTGATCTTCTTTTGTACGCGGTTGCACTTCGAGTTTGAATTTTTTTTATGCTCGAGTTAAATACAAATTTGAAAAAAGAATTTTCTGTAATTGTGCCTTATGTTCTTCTTAATCTTTTGTTGCTTTACTAAATTTCGTTGCTTAAACTTACTTCATAGAAAGCTGCCTAAAAATATTCTAAATCTAAAATTGCAATAATTTTGGCCAAGTATTGTGAGAAGGCTTAAGTAAAATGTGGGACTTAACTGCCGCAGGGTGGTTTTGACGGACAGAAACAGAAATCACGCCTGGTATGGTTGATTAGCACCACACATGAAAAATCAAATAAACAATAATTTCACATAACGATATACACTATATAAATTACATTTCATTTGGTACTATCATTTTATTTGTTTGTTTTATAAAAGACAAAATATTTTTATATCTAAAACAATTTTGTTTTATCGTTAATGAAGTATATTTGCTCTGATTGTAAGCAACACCCACTTTCAATCGAGAGGTTGTGAGTTCGAGTCTCTCCAAGAGCAAAGTGGGATGTTCTTGGAGGGAAGGATGCCGGGGGTCTATTTGGAAACAGCCTCTCTACCCAAGGTAGGGGTGAAGTCTGCGTGCATACTATTCTCCCCAGACTCCACTAAGTGAGATTATACTGGATTGTTGTTGTTGAAGTATATTTTAAATAACTACAAAAATTCCATGACTTGTCTATGAGCACAAGTGCGCAATTCTTTATCATTTTCTTAAAATTCATATCGAATCAAATTACGCTATATGAGTTGAACCCCAGGGTTACATAAAAATATCTTTTTAGATTACATCTTTTGCATGCAGGGCGAATTTATGGTATATAATACGGGTTTTCGAGAACCAAATAATTTTTACATAGGCTCTGTATTCATATTAAAAATTCACTAATATTTATATATGTCTAACTGTGAACTCAATTATTATTTATATTAATCTAAAATTATGATGGGAACAAATAAATCTCAAATCTTAAATCCGCCAGAGTGTATATATATAGAGAGATATTGCAACAAATAGAAAAGGTCGCCTATCATTGTATGTTAGTACGAAATGGCCTTATCAATAATTTAATGAAGCTCGAGTAATTAATTGGATCCTTCATCAGGATTTGATCAGAGTGAACGACTGATTACCTTAAGGTGGGTCCATCAAATTCATGGGCCGATGCTGTCACTATCAGTACGAACCTATTTTCAGTCAGTAAAGTGAGAAAACAAATTGCAACTTGGACTTGAGCTTTCCATTCTGCGCCGTTGGTTCCTTACCCGTTTCAAACCAAATTATATTTTATACAACGAATAATAATATATAAATTGAAAATCAACCAGTAATCCAAAATTTCTAATAGTATAAAATATAATATTGAAATAAAGTTAAGAATTAGCTTAACGGGTTATTTGGTTCGGAGATAAGTTATGCATATTCTAATTATGTAAAAAATTAGCTATACAAATATTAATTATGTATAAATTAATTCTTTTTAAAGATCTGGATTGTTAAATTAAAAACTAGTATATATGACATAACTTAAAATATATGTTTAAAATTAGTTAAAGCATATCTTTCCAAAAGCATCAGGCTATTTAAGGATAACAAAATCAGTCAATAAAGTATGATGGTTCTTAGCAAAGCTTATAAGCTAATCAAATTGACTTATGAGCACGTTTTAGCAAGTGTTTATAAGCCAAAATCAACTAAAAAATCATAAGATGATATCTCTTTTAGTTTGACCAATTTTTTTATTAATTTATCATAATTCTACTAATTATATGTCATTTATATTAATCATATGGAGTATGTGTTAATCATAATTTTTATATTAGTAACCAAATATTGTATTAGTTATTTTTTTATTAATACGGCAACAATGAGCCATTTTAAAAATTACTCCACCCCCTTTTGTCCATATATTGGTTGTTATTTATGAAGGTTGAGAAAAAAGGAAGCAAAGTGCAAAGTAAGTGAAAGATACTTACTAAAGAGTATGCTGGAGTTGTAAATCTATCATTGACTTCTTTATTAAAAGGGAGTGCTTAGCCATCCGTAATCCTTTGATATGAAAATATGACGAGGTTCGCGATAATAGTCAGAAATTTCGTTAAGGATATTTAAATTAAACAGGTCAATAAATTTTTTTGGTTGATAAATGGTCTATCAAAAAATTTGGATCAAACCATGCAATATTTAGCTAACAATAAAAAAAAATTAATAGAGCTATAATTTTGTAAATCAAAATTAAAATAATAAAAAGACAACATTATAAAATTTTATAATAAAAATAAGCATAAAACCAAAGGAAAGAGAGAGTCGAGAAGATTTATAATTTGTAAAGAGCTTTTGTTGAATAAATTTTTGTAGAGCTTGGCTTTTAAATTATAAAATTTAGTTCAACACAAATTTTAAATTTTTTAAGAGTAATTTTATTTTAAAAAATTGGATTGAAAAGATAGACCATACATGATCGTCTCCGTTTAGTTTTAGCAAATAAAATGGACAGAACTTTGAACCCGTTATCCATAAATCACTTTGAACACCTGACAACTGTGCTAAGGGTATTCAAAATATAATATATATAATCTTATAATGTAAGTATTTTAACTTATATATGCAGTTCGATTTTCCGGCGAAGGGTGTGCTCTTGACCACCCTTTGCATAGGACTGCTACTATATGTAGTAAAATTGGTTTATATAAAATAATCGAATTGTAACATGACACGTAAAACCGAACATAGGCAAAAGGCATATCAGGTAATAACCAATACCAGATATAACGAATGTAATCGATATCGAGTAAACCTCGATGGGAGCTTAGTCAATGGGAGAAGATCAAGGGTTTGCCAACGGATAATATTCAATACGGAAATATTCATTAATATCAAATGAGCGACCGGTGCAGAAAATATTTGTATTCATGGCTTGCCGTTACACGTTCCTCAATGACACTTTTACTACTCCCTCCGGTTCACAATAAGTGACCAATTTGCTTTTGACACGCCCATTAAGAAAATACTAAATTCTATAGAAAAATACCTAGTATGACTAAACTATAGGGTCGATAACAACAACCCAAGGAGTGAAGTAGGTTTTAACGAGGCCGGAGGGATCTGTAGCGGATCTAGGAATAACAATGGGAATGATCCCTTTAGAACATAACTCATGAAGTTTATGAGGGAAATGAATGCATCAGAATGCAACTAAGTTTCACGCTCGAATGGATCAAATTCCGAGCGCACTATCAACACTAAAAGGCCAGAGTCAAAAAAAATACATGCAATTGTCATTTAAACTGAGCGCCGTACCAGAATTAATTCCAAAAAGGTTTAACATGGCAGGCATAACAAAATATGAAGGGACTTCGAATTCGCATGAGCACATCATAACCTACACCACGTCTGTAAAAGGAAACAGTTTGGCTAAACATGAGGTCAAGTCTGTCTTACTGAAGAAGCTTGATGAAACCCACACAGAAGGGGCCCTGGCATGATACTCTCTCTTACCGAGCATTCAATTAGCTCGTTTGAGTTGTTTGCAAATTCGTTCATTAAGGCTAACACTAGAGCAAAGAAGGTTCAAGCTAGAAGATGGACATACTTAGAATTATGCAAGGTGAGTCTAAACTGCTACTAGAATTCGTAATCTGGTTCTGGAAAGAAAGGATGTTGTTACCGGCGGTACCTAATAAGTGGGCATCGAACGCGTTCATAAAGGGTTGAAATCCACATAATTCTGACGCCTCCCGAAAGCTGAAGGAAAGACTGCTTGAATTTCAAGCAACCAAATGGGAAAATGTTCATAGCCTTTATGAGTTAAAAATTAGGATAGAAGATGGTCAGCTCAGGTTTCCGATATCAACTAAGGGATAGGATCGAGCCAAAAACCAGGAAAAGTTAAAAAAGTGACTTTGATGCAGATTGACGGTCCTCTAAAGGTCGATTTGTGCCATATGAAAGAACCGAAGGTCGTGGAAGAGGGTTTCGGTCATCAGATAAGTTTACTTATGATTGAAGAATAAATAGTGTTCGGAGTAGTAGGTCATTACAAGAGAATGAGATGTCAGGGCTCGAGACTCTACATATCCCAGGTCATTAGATTACAACTTTAATATCAGTTTAGTAGAGTTGGTATTGGAAAAGATGAATATCAAAGAAGCATGGTTCTCGAAACCAATCGGATCTGACCCAAGATAGAGGGATCCAGCTGATGGTGTGATTACCATGGGACTCACAACCATAGAACTAGGGATTTCCAACATCTTTGTGAAGAGGTGGCGACATTGTTGAAGAATGGCCATCTTAGGAAATTTTTAAGTGATCGATCCAAGAACAACTACAGTCGAAGCGAGGACAATACATAACCTTCGAAGGTAGTAAAAGGCTTCCCTTGGCTGACTATTAACATGATTTTCTGAGAAAAAAGTAAATGGTGTAACCTTTTCAGTAGCAACGAAATTAAAGATATCGGTGACTCACGACAAGAGACTCAACTCAGCCAACTTAGTCTGGAACTGAAGGAATGAATTCGTCAAGTACCTTTGGCATGGAAAATTACTTGTTGACCCAAAGGACTATTGGGCACTGTGAAACAAAGCAAATTGCTACAGTGTCGTAGATGGGCAGTTATACCGAAGATCATACCAAAGACCATTGGCCTAGTGTGTGGGAGCCTCGAAGGCGGATTACATGATAAGAGAAGTCCACGAAAGAGTTTGCGAGAATCATTCTAGTGCAGATTCATTGGCTCTAAAATTAATCAATTCGGGATACAATTATCCTCGGATTGAACATAATGCAAAGACGTTCGTTAAAAAAATGTGACAAATATCAACGTCGTGCACCATTGGTACACCAACCAGCAGAACTCTTGCATTCGATGTTGTCCCCATGGTCATTCATTAAAGAGGGAATGGACATAGTTGGTCCTCTATCACCAAGCCTCATAAAGTAAGATTTCTATTAGTTTTAACTGAATACTTCACTAAATGGGTTGAAGCAAGTCCTTACAATAAGAGCAGTGAGCGCGAAGTGGTCAACTTCATATGGGACCACATAATCTATCGATTTGGAATATCGAAGGAAATTGCATGTGACAACGGGCCACAGTCTATATGTTCAAAAGTCACAAAAATTTTGGAAGATTTGAAAATAAAGAAGATTACATCTTCACCGTACCATCCAAGTGCCAAGGGGCAAGTGGAATCAACAAATAAGGTAATTATCTAGAACCTTAAAAAGAAGCTAGAAGATGTTAAAAGAAAATGGCCCAAATAACTACTCGGTGTGCAATGTGCGACCGGATAACGACAATCGAGGATGGGAGAAACACCTTACTCTTTCGTGTATGGCGCAGAAGCTTTGATACCGCTAGAAGTAAAGGAACCAACGTTTAGGTTTTTTTGAACAAATGAAGATGCAA
Organism: Nicotiana benthamiana; assembly: GCA_034376525.1. Lineage (NCBI taxonomy): Eukaryota > Viridiplantae > Streptophyta > Magnoliopsida > Solanales > Solanaceae > Nicotiana > Nicotiana benthamiana. Next base: position 26,888,279 of record CM067333.1, on the reverse strand, counting down.
ACAGTGAAGCGCTGCTGGTGAGGCTGGTCTTGCTCGATGAACATAGGGACTTGGTGTACGTGAGGATGGTAGCCTAAAAGTAGAGGATGGAAATATATCACAATCGCAGGGCCAATCTCCATTATTTCAAGGCAGGAGACTTGTTTTTGAAAAAGGTGACTCATAGCACTCGAAAAGTCAATGACGGAAAGCTGGGACCAACATGGGAAGGCACTTACGGGTTACAACTATCACTGGTAAATGGTCGTACGTGTTCAAAATTTAAGATGGAGTTAAATTACCCATCAATTAGAATGTGACTCCCTACAAAACGTATTATTACTGATGGATCCTACCCATACGGAAAGTATGTACTGTACTCTTTTTCACTTCAACCAGTTTTTGTCAAACGAGTTTTTTCTAATAAAGTTTTTAACGAGGCAGTAATGACAAGCATACTACGAAGGAAATGTTATCGACAAAAGAAAATACCTCTAGATATCATGGCACTAAAGTTTTCACATTGATGTAAACGACTACGTGGATGGTTAAATAATCTTTGATTCAATAGCAAATTTTGCCTTCCATGTCACGACCCATTTCCAAAACAGGTCATGATGGCGCCCAACAACCTTGTTGGGCCAGCCAAGTGCGGAATATTACTAAAAATCCTATAGAGTTGCACTAAATTTTAACTGAAATACCCATTTAGCTTGGGTTTAGAACTAAAGCAGTAAATGCGGCGAGTAGTATAATATTACACAATCCTATAGAATTGCACTAAATTTTAACTGAAATACCTATTTAGCTTGGGTTTAGAACTAAAGTAGTAAATGCGGCGAGTAGTATAATATTACATAACCCAAAATACTAGTCTACTAAAATGTACGTGCCAAGACCTGGTGTCAAGGTGTAAGAGCATCTAGTAAAATATACACATCTCTACCCTACTGACTAAAACAAGGGAAAGACAACAAAATACAAAAGAAGTTTCCGTCTGGCTGCCGAGCGATGTGGAAAAGAAAGCAGCGCACCATAGAAGTCTCGACCATCACTCACTGGCGCGCACCCTGACGATATTCAGATGAATCAGCCTCAGACCCTGTATATTTAAGTACAGAAGCATAGCATGAGTACATAAACAATATGTATCCCGTAAGTATCCCGTCTAATCTAGGAGAAGTAGAGACGAAAAGTCGACTCGATACCTACTAGGTTCAGATAATATCATAATAATGATGTACAGTATACAACATGAATAATGTAATTAAGTAACAGTTGCCATAGATGTCATCATGCTTGTAGTCATATTTTCCTTTATCATATTTACTCCTTTTATTTATTTAGCAACAAATCATAAAAAGCCTAATCTCAAGCATAAAACATAAATCACGTGCAACAATGCTAAGGTCGACGGCCCGCTCCAACAGAATATAAATTTTGTGCACAGCCGAGGGTCAAACGACCCATACCATAGATGCATCTATTTCACCGAGGCGATCGGCCCGATCCACAAATATTAAAGTAAGGAAAAATCCCTTTCAAGTTCATCAATTAAGAATATGTTCCTTGTTCATCCTCCTCTAGTCTCTAGCATGTCAATAAAGACCATTTAGATAATTCAAACAATGTACAGCTTGTTGGAAACACGTTCTCAATGCAATATACTAAAACGTGTGTTCTTTTGTATAGGTTTTGATGAATGACAAACGAAGCGAAAATTGATATATGACGAAGTTCAAGAAACAAGCGCACAATTGATATACAACGAGATTCAAGCTCAAGACAAAATTTTATAGTTTAATTGAGTCATTCTTAATTGTGATCTTGATCCTACAACTTGACTCGTAACATGGCTTCTCTCATAAAACTATTTTCCAAAATCATGCATATTTAATTTAATGTCAAATAATTTTAAATCATGCATATTTACAGTAGTCAAAATAATTTTTAGACATGCCTTAAAAATCTGGACTAAGATAATCGATTATGTACTTATGATAATCGATTGTTTTAAGCCAAGACTGCATGACAATCGATTGTGAACTAATGATAATCGATTGTGAGTAAGACAGTGAGCATCAGGTTTTTCAAACCTGCATGACAATCGATTGTGAACTAATGACAATCGATTGTGACTGAGGCAGTGTCCATCAAAGTTTTTCAAAACTCAGAATAATCGATTATGAACTAATGGTAATCCATTATGTTGAGACAGTGTCTTCCAGTGATTTTCAAATTTATTAAATAATCGATTGTTACATTGGACAATCGATTGTCAAAGAGACAGTGTCTAAAATGTTTTTCAAAAACTGATAAGTAATCGATTGTTGACTTTGTGCAATCGATTGTGAAGCTGACCGTTATCGTAAAGTTTTCAAATACCGTCAGGTAATCGATTATTGATTCTGTATAATCGATTGTTTTGATTAAAATTCGGAAAAGATTATTTTTGAACGTTATTGGGTAATCAATTATTGATTTTGTATAATCGATTGTTTTGATTAAAATCCGGAAAAGATTTTTTGAACGTTGCTGAGTAATCGATTGTTGATTCTGGAAAATCGATTGTTTGTGGTAAGATCTGGAAAGGATTATTTGAACGTTGCCAGTAATCGATTATGGATTGTAAGTAATCGATTATCAAGCGTAAAATCTGGGATTGAATTTTGATCTGACTGGCAGACAATCGAGTGTTGGGGTTTGACAATCGATTGTAAGTGAGTAAAATCAGCAACTCTTAATTGGCAATTAGGCAACGGTAATGCCAAGTTTTTCAACTATAAATACAGCTTCATTTCAGTGTTTTAAACACAACAACATACTACAACTGATCATTACATTGCTATAAGCTTGCATACTTTTGTTTATCATTTTATATTCAATTTCATAAAGCTTTTGAGAGCCATATTTTTGTCCAAAGTTGTTGTGATCTAGAGCTTACTTCTTCTACTCATATCTACTCATTAAGGAGTATTGTATTGTGTTTGAGTGTTTAGTGTTTTATACACTTGTAAGAGAATTGTGATTCTCTTGTTGTAAGGAACTTGTGTTTCCTTGGTTGAAGTCTTGGAGTGTTGTATCTCCGAGCAAAGGTGTTAAGGCTTGTGTCCTTAAGTTGTAAAGGTTTGTTGAGCACCCGTAAGCTTAACAAGTTAGTGGAAAATCTCGAGAGAGTCTCTCGGGGACTGGACTAGCCACGTGTTGTGGTGAACCAGAATATATCGGTGCGTTCTTTCCTTTTTGTTTATTTAACGCACTTATTTATTTCCTGCAAAGTTTAATTTCCGCAAGTTTACGCTAAATTTTATTATAACGCTATTCACCCCCCTCTAGCGTTAAGCGCTTTATCTAACAATTGGTATCAGAGCCATACTCTCTGAAGACTTAACAGTTTGATCCATGGCTTCTACTCGTGACTCTTTTGCAGGAATTGATGAAGGAAAGTTCTCCACACGATCACCTCTATTCAACGGTACAAATTACACGTACTGGAAGGAGAGGATGAAGATCTTCGTTCAGTCCAATAGCTTTCACCTTTGGAAGGTGATAATGAAGGGAAACCAAATTCCAACAAAGAAGGTGGAAAACGAATGGGTTCCCAAGTCCGAGGATGAGTATGACGCGGATGACATCCGAAAGGTTCAAAATAATGCTAAAGCAATTAATTTATTATATTGTGCTATTAATGCTGACGATTACAGGAAAATATCGTGTTGCACAACGGCGAAGGAGATGTGGGACAAGCTAGAAGTTACATACGAAGGTACGGACCAGGTAAGGGAAGCAAATATTGATTTCCTAACCCATTCTTATGAATTATTTCACATGAAGGAAGGTGAAAAGGTGGACGAAATGTTTGAGCGATTTTCAATAATCGTAAATGACCTACATGCTCTCAAGAAAACATTCACGGATAGAGAGCTCGTTCGAAAAATTCTTAGAAGTCTCACACCAGCATGGAGATCAAAGGCCAATGCAATTCAAGAATCCATTGGCGTTTCAAACGTCACCATCGACGCACTAAGAGGTAAACTTAAGACCTATGAATCTACTATTCTTAACCCTATTGTTGATGATCGAAGGAGGCAAAGAATAGCTCTAAAGGCGAGCACAAGCCAACCGCAAATTGATGAGGAAGGAGACAACGAGTTTGGACTCGTTATCAAAAGATTTCAAAAGTTCATGCGCAAGGAGTATGAAAGCAAGGGAAAAAAGCAAGGCGAACAAATCAAGTGCTATGAATGTGGTGAAACCGTGCACATCAAATCAAATTGCCCAAACATCAAAAAGGAGAAGAAACCTTTTAAAAAGCAACGTGCATACATTTCTTGGGGAGGCGACTCCGGAGATGAGTCAAGCGAAGGAGAAGAAGACGAAGCAGCAAATCTTTGCCTTATGGCACAAGAAGACAACAAAGATGAGGTATGTCAAATTTCGTCTAAAAACTTCTTTACTCTTGAAGAAATGCGAACTGCTTTTGATGAATTATATGCTGAGTTTATTAAGGCTTCAAAAACTATTAAGGGCATAAAAGAAAATGCTTCATTAAAAGAAAAGTATTTTCAAAAACAGCTTTCTTTGAAAGAAAAGGATTTAGAAAAACTGATTTTAGAAAATGAAAAGCTGAAAGAGGAAAACAAGTTTTTTGGAAAAAGAAGCGCCGATAAGCCCGAAAGTTCTACTAAAAATTGTTCTTCTTGCTTGCATCTCAAAAATGAGGTAGATAGACTCAAAGGTACCTTAGATAAGTTTAATTCTTCCCACAAGAATTTGAATGAGGTCCTTGTAAATTTGAAATCAACCAAGCATGGCATAGGATTTAAGAATGAGGTTAAAGAAAAGGTTGAAGCCAAACCCCAACCACCTAAGGCTCAACCTAGGACTAATAAAACAAATGCTTATCCAAGAAATAGCAATCCTAGAACCAATATGCATGCTAGACAAAATGTTGAACATTTTAGGAGACCTAGAAATGACTTACCACCTAGAAATAGTTACCCTAGAAATGATGCATATTTTAGGCCAAATGTTGAACCCTTGAGAAGACCTAGAAATGGCCTTCAACCTAAAAACAGTCACTCTAGAAATGCTGCCCATCCTAGAGCTCATAGTAGGAGAAATAATTCTCATGAAATGCGAAATAGTCATAGTGTTCAAAATAGAGTAAGAAATTTTCATCCGTCTAGTTACTACGAACCTAGAAGGATGCATAACCCAAATGTGACTTGTTATTATTGTAGACGTATTGGTCATATTGCTCCTGCATGCTTTACACGTCATAGACATATTACTCAATCGCATCATTATAATATGCCTACCCTCCAAGGACCCAAGATGGCATGGGTACCTAAAGAACATTAATTTGTTTTGTAGGTGTGCTTGAAGGGATCAAGTGTACTATGGTACCTTGATAGTGGATGCTCCAAGCATATGACGGGAGATGAATCCAAATTCCTTCAATTAGAGCACAAAGAAGGAGGAAGTGTTATCTTCGGTGATAACAATAAAGGAAAGATCATCGGCATCAGCTCGGTCGGTAAGGATGAAAATTCCTCTATTAAGCATATATTACTTGTTAAAGGATTAAAGCATAATCTCTTGAGCATAAGCCAATTGTGTGGCAAGGGAAATCTTGCTTTATTTGATTCGGATGAATGCTTAGTGTTCAGACGTAGTGATTTCAAAATTATCCTCCGTGGTTTTAGAGTGGATAATATTTATATGGTTGATCTTGCTAATTCCTCACCCGATTATGTTGATTGTCTAATGAGTAAAGAGGATGATACTTGGCTATGGCATCGTAGAGTAGCACATATCAATATGCATCTTTTGAACAAATTGATTTCTCAAAACTTAGTTGTTGGTCTTCCCAATTTAAAATTTGAAAATGACTCTATTTGTGACTCGTGTCAAAAGGGGAAGCAAACAAAAGCATCTTTCAAATCTAAAAACATTGTTTCAACTTCTAGACCATTGCAATTGCTTCATATGGATTTATTTGGTCCCTCTCGCATTGAAAGTCTAGGAAAAAATAAATATGCTTTTGTGATTGTTGATGATTACTCGAGACATACTTGGACTTTATTTCTTGCCAATAAAAGTGATGCTTTTCAAAATTTTAAATATTTTCTTAAGCGTGTTCAAAATGAGAAAGAAACAACCGTCACTTCAATTAGAAATGATCACGGGGGAGAGTTTGATCACAATCTCTTTGCGGACTTTTGTGACGAACTCGGAATCGAGCATACATTTTCCGCTCCACGTACACCACAACAAAATGGGGTGGTGGAAAGGAAAAATTGGTATCTCGAAGAGATGGCTAGAACCATGCTCGACGAAGCTAAGATACCCAAACATTTTTGGGCGGACGCCGTGAGTACCGCTTGCTATGTTCTAAGTAGAGTAGTAATTCGGCCGATACTCATGAAAACCCCCTATGAACTTTATAAGGGTAGAAAACCAAATATTTCCTATTTTAGAGTTTTTGGTTGCAAATGTTTTGTTCATAACAATGGCAAAGACCAATTGGGTAAATTTGATGCTAAGTCGGATGAAGGTATTTTCATTGGATATTCCTCACGTAGTAAAGCATATAGGGTCTTTAATAAAAGAACCCAAATTGTGGAGGAATCCCCTCATGTTGTATTTTCCGAAAATAATGCTCGCTTGGCGAGAAAGGATTCCGGTTTTGATCTTGCAGGTATCTTAGATAGCTTGAAAGACAAAATACAAGAGGAACCACCCAAGGAAAATAAAGATGAAACTGAGGAACAACCAACGGAAGAAGTGCCACAATTGGAAAAAGAAATGAATATGCCTAACGAGTGGAGAACAATCAAAGATCACCCTCTTGAACAGGTAATTGGAGACATCGGAGGAAAGGTAAGTACCCGAAACTCTCTTAAGAACACTTTAGGACACACTTCTTAAGAGCTCACTTCTCACTTGGCAACACTAGTTTAAGTTATTACTTCTTTACAAATTACTGACTTGAGCGTCGGAGACGTTTAATTCTATTTTGCAGGTATCGCCCTAAAAGATAGGGGGAATTATAAAGTTTTAGCACAGAACAATCGATTGTTCCAAGCAAATAATCGATTATTTTACTGTGCTGAAAATTGATTAGCAGTATCACTAATCGATTGTTTATGGTTTATGTTCATTATGCAGTTTTGTATAAAAATTGATTCCTTAAATTGCATAATCGATTTCAGTCTCAGCCATTCAGCAATGCTTTTCCAAAATAATCGATTATTCCACATTTGACAATCGATTATTCCACATTTGACAATCGATTATTTCACGTCAGAAGTTTAAACTCTTGTTACCGTTTGGCTCCTCAATCGATTTGTGTCAGTTCCAAGTCAGGTCATAACTCTTCAACAATCGATTATTGCATCTCAACAATCGATTGTCTAACGGTCAGTGAACTTATTTTACCGTTTCTGACTGATTTGGCTTTAAATTCTCAGCAGATCTCTTCCATAAATGATAAGCCACTCTCCCCTCTATAAATAGGCTTCATATATGCTCATATTCATTCACTCAAGCATCAATTTTAGCTTTCAAAATATCAAATTCTCTCTAATCCTTTGCAAAATCCAGCAGCTTTCATTAAAAATGTCGGGCCGTCACTCAAAACGTTCCCGTTCTGCTAGGCACGGCGCATCCGCCTCTGCTGCCCCTCCTCGTCCGAACTATCCCTATAAAGATGGTTCCGTTCTATATTTTAATTCTGACATCGAGCTTACTCGATTCTTAACCAAATTTGAAAAGCGCGACATTCTTCCACCCCGCTTTTCAACCCACAAGTATCTTGAATCATTTGGGCCTGCTGCAAATATGCTCAAAAATTCTCAACTTCTTGACTTTTTACTCCTTACCCATCCTTACATCAATACTACATTGGTTCAAGCATTTTATTCCAACCTCCATGAGGATGATGATGGTGAGCTTGTCACCAACATTAATGGTGTTCAAATTCTTCTTTCCGATGAAAATCTTCATACCATCGCCCGTATTCCTCAAAATGGTGAAGACATTTTTCGGTACACCGGAGAGGCCGGAGCCCTTTTTGATGAAACAGCCCTCTTACACCAAATCAGTCTTACTTCTTATGATCCAAATCTTTTTTCCCGTCGTCCTACAATTACGGGAATGGATCCCAATTATCGGTTGATTTTTTATTTCATCACCCGAGTCCTCAAGCCTCGTAAGCATAACCATACCACCATTTCCCAAGAGGACACCAAGCTCATGCATGCCATAATAACCGGAGCTAACATCAATTGGTGTCGGCTTATCAAAATTCACATGCGTGACGCTATCGGAGATGATAGGCCTCTTCCTTATGCTCTCCTCATCATGAACTTTCTTGAAGCCACCGAATTCGTCACTGGAAATGGTCCTCTCAAAAAGAGAACCAAAAAGTGGGAAATTTCGGAATCCTCCTTTCATCATGACGGTGATCATGTAGCGCTTGCTCCTCCTCCAACCCGTCGTGCTCCTCCGCCTCAAGAGCCTTCCCTCCAATTCATTTCCGACCAAATTGCTTCATTGACCTCTTCTTTCGGTCAACTAACTCACGAGATCCATGGATATTTTGACCACGTTCATTATCCATATGCGGGTCTTGTTCCATATGAAGTAGCGCCGGATGATGAGGCGGAAGATGATGAATGAATAATTGTAGTTTTTAAGTTTGTTTTTATATGTTGTATTGTCTTCCCTGTTGCTGTAATTCTTTCCAATAAATAAACAAGGTTTATTTCATCTTTGGCATCTTATTATAATTTTTGCTAATGGCAAAAGGGGGAAGATAACGGGTATGATGCACTCTCAAGTTATAAGCTTAAATTGAGGGGGAATTCTCAAATTGAGGGGGAACAAATTGCATACTTGTTGCATGTATATACTTGTCTTGAATCGTCATTATAAATTGCTTGTCTTGCATATCCCGCTTAATGTTTGCCATTATCAAAAAGGGGGAAATTGTTGGAAACACGTTCTCAATGCAATATACTAAAACGTGTGTTCTTTTGTATAGGTTTTGATGAATGACAAACGAAGCGAAAATTGATATATGACGAAGTTCAAGAAACAAGCGCACAATTGATATACAACGAGATTCAAGCTCAAGACAAAGTTTTATAGTTTAATTGAGTCATTCTTAATTGTGATCTTGATCCTACAACTTGACTCGTAACATGGCTTCTCTCATAAAACTATTTTCCAAAATAATGCATATTTAATTTAATTTTAAATGATTTTAAATCACGCATATTTACAGTAGTCAAAATAATTTTTAGACATGCCTTAAAAATCTGGACTAAGATAATCGATTATGTACTTATGATAATCGATTGTTTTAAGCCAAGACTGCATGATAATCGATTGTGAACTAATGACAATCGATTGTGAGTAAGACAGTGAGCATCAGGTTTTTCAAACCTGCATGACAATCGATTGTGAAATAATGACAATCGATTGTGACTGAGGCAGTGTCCATCAAAGTTTTTCAAAACTCAGAATAATCGATTATGAACTAATGGTAATCGATTATGTTGAGACAGTGTCTTCCAGTGATTTTCAAATTTATTAAATAATCGATTGTTACATTGGACAATCGATTGTTTGTGGTAAAATCTGGAAAGGATTTTTTGAACGTTGCCAGTAATCGATTATGGATTGTAAGTAATCGATTATCAAGCGTAAAATCTGGGATTGAATTTTGATCTGACTGGCAGACAATCGATTGTTGGGGTCTGACAATCGATTGTCAGTGAGTAAAATCAGCAACTCTTAATTGGCAATTAGGCAACGGTAATGCCAAGTTTTTCAACTATAAATACAGCTTCATTTCAGTGTTTTAAACACAGCAACATACTACAACTGATCATTACATTGCTATAAGCTTGCATACTTTTGTTTATCATTTTATATTCAATTTCATAAAGATTTTGAGAGCCATATTCTTGTCCAAAGTTGTTGTGATCTAGAGATTACTTCTTCTACTCATATCTACTCATTAAGGAGTATTGTGTTTGAGTGTTTAGTGTTTTATACACTTGTAAGAGAATTGTGATTCTCTTGTTGTAAGGAACTTGTGTTTCCTTGGTTGAAGTCTTGGAGTGTTGTATCTCCGAGCAAAGGTGTTAAGGCTTGTGTCCTTAAGTTGTAAAGGTTTGTTGAGCACCCGTAAGCTTAACAAGTTAGTGGAAAATCTTGAGAGAGTCTCTCGGGGACTGGACTAGCCACGTGTTGTGGTGAACCAGAATATATCGGTGCGTTCTTTCCTTTTTGTTTATTTAACGCACTTATTTATTTCCTGCAAATTTTAATATTCCGCAAGTTTACGCTAAATTTTATTATAACGCTATTCACCCCCCTCTAGCGTTAAGCGCTTTATCTAACACAGCTCAACGTAGGCATGATGTGGGTCCTAAACTACCCTTACATATAACATCATAGTAGCTACGCACGGACTCTCGTCACCTAGTGCATATGTAGCCGCAACATTTATTAGCAAATTATCATTTATTAACCTTAGAGGGACTATTCCCTCTCACGAGGTTAGAAGGGACTCACCTCGTTCCAAACCGCACCTCCAAATGCCAAGAGCGAGCTCGAAACCTCAAGGCAAAGCCGAAAGCACACAAACTAGTTAAACAATGTGGGAATTAGTCAATAAGGGCTTACAAGGTTGAATTTTAACTTTTTAAATGGTTTCCCAACCTTTCCTACAATTTTCCAAATTTTCGACCCCAGGCCCACGTGCCCGGATTCTGAGATTTTTCGAAGGTTCTCTATAATCTAAGGATTACTAATACGTAAATTTTAGTTCATTATATAGCTAATTAGGCAGTTAAATCATAAGCTTATCAAAATCCTAAGTCTAACTCTAATCCTAGATTTTCATTTGATTACTAGTGTTAAATCTATGTAGGATTCATGTGTTTAAGCTAAGAGTGAGTGGCAATTACTTACCTCATAATATTAGGAAGAAAATCTCTCTTTTGGAACCTTCACAATCGCCCAAAATGGTGTAAAAATGAGAGAGAGGGGCTTGGGTTCGTATTTAATGAAACTTTCTATCCCCATCGATTTTCGCATATGCAGACAAAATTCTGCTTTTGTGGTGGCCGTTTATGCGGTCAGGGGGCCACTTTTTTGGTTTGAGGAACACTGAGAGGACATCTTTTGCGGTCAGGATTCTGCATAGGCGGGACCGCTTTTGCGGTCTCAGAGATGCCTCTACGATCCCCTTTCACTCCCCCCTTTTCCGCTTTTGAGAGATACGGACCGCTTATGCGGTCTCCGCTTCTGCGGTCGAGGTGGCACAGAAGCGGTTTTGACAGAAGCAGCAGGTTGGTGTTTTTCCCTAAGTTTCAACTTCGCTCGAACCTCGACCATTTGGTGCTCGGGACTCTCGTACCCCGATTGAACATACCGACAAGTCTAAAATCACGAGGCGGACCTATTCGAGCCCTCGGAACACCCAAAACAATGCTAAATCAAGGAATCAAGACTCCAAAACCAATTGATCAAACATATAAAACTTCAAGTTCTTAATTTCCTTGCAACGGGTCAAAACGCCCTTAGACTACTCGGATCGACCCCAAATTTTACGGGTAGGTCTTATATGATATTTCGGACTTGTACCAAGTTCCAGAACCAAAATCCAAACCTGATACCTATGTATTTAATAACTAATTAGATTCTTTAATTCCTTAAAACATAAATTTTACAATTTTACATAAAAATATTGTACTTGGGCTAGGGACCTCGGAATTCGATTCCGAGCATACGCCCAAGTCCCATATTTTTTCACTGACCTCCCGGGACCGTCAAATCACGAATCCGATTATGTTCCCCAAGAAAGTTGACCGAAGTCAAACTTGGCCTTTTAAGAAACCTTAAGGGAATATTTAGTTTTATTTTCACCCAAAACCCTTCTAACTGCCGAACTGTTCGCCCCCGCAAGTCGTAATTTAGCTAAGGAAAGCATGGAATGTTTTATTTAAGGGAGCAAAGTTCTAAATAGTAAAACGACCGGTCGGGTCGTTACATTCCATTACCAAAAAAAAGATTATTTAACCATTCATAAGTTGTTTCCACCGATGAAGTAAGACTTCCAGTATTTGAATTTGCATATTTCACATTCAATCACGGGGAGGGGGAATAATATCCGATACGGTTCTAGAAATGCCACGTAAATCGGGACTTCTTGAACTAGGATATACTTTATCAAAATCGAGGACTACATAATCAGCTCCATAGAAATAAGTTGTATAAGTTAGCCATATATCTTAGCAGTTTTTAATTTAACAAACGAATTTTTATGTACTTTTAAAGGTAGAAGGAATAAAATAAAGTCCTTTTAATTATATCTTATTTCTTGTCCAAATGATGAGTTAATTTTATTGTTTGAAAGTTTACAAAATCTTCAAATGTTTGTGCCGAAATGAATAGGAGACGCCGCGTTCAAGAGCACTGTAACCATAAGAGCTCTCTATTATGAAAACATCATAGTAAAAGGTTTATTTTGGAAGAATTTGTTCCCGTAATCAAAAACTATCAGATGAAAATATACCCGAATATTTAATCAATTAAACACAAAAGGAATATATTTTTCACAATACTTAAGCAAAAATTCTTTTATTTATCAATACCAAACTCGGTGAAAGATTTGGCACGATTACAAAGTACAAAAGAAAATGGAAAAGAAAAAGAAGCTATGTATCATTGCCGCCAAATCCCGAAGGGAAAGAGGGGTCTACGATTTCACCAGTAACAGAAGGCAGATCCACTATCGGATTGGGCATTCACTTTCTTCAGTCTTCCCTTTGGTTTTAGAATACGCAAAACCAACTCGAGGAGTCAGTTGCATCTGGCCAAGTAGGAAAATTTTATGAGCATTTAGCTCCGATTCTCAGCCTTGGGGATACAATCATCAATATCGATGATGACTTCTTTGGCCTCTTCAAAGGTTTTCCTCCTCATACGATATATAACATAGATCTTCTAACATACGACGGAATCCTCTAGGTCCTGGAGTTTATTTGGAGTTCATCAATTTCGGCCTGAAGATCGTCCCTTTCCGACCTCAAGGCACTGAGGGGAGAGTCGAGCTCAACATTTGTCGTTGAGTGAATCTAATTCTGATCAATGGCCCTATTGATCCTCTCTTCCATTTATCCCTCTTCTCCTCGGAAACATAGGCTTCTTCGATTTTTGAGTGTAAGTCTGCCTTCAAATTATTGATTTGATCCTTAGGGAATTGTGGAGGTCGAGCATTAAGGTTGTAAGTTAGGGAAAGTTGTGAATATTTCTACAGTGTACTATAGTGAGACTAGCCAGTTAGGAGTTAGTATTAGGATGCTACTGGTCAGCTACTGATGCAGGCTTTTATCTACTGGATAGTATTATACCTTCCATCTTTTTTTTTATTTTCTATATTTCTTATATTGCTGTTATTTTATTATTTTATATTATTTTATTATGAGTCCATTGATAATACAAATATATCGTCTCTTGTTTCTTTCTTGAGCCGAGGATCTCCTGAAAATAGCCTCTCTGCCCCTCGGGGTAGGGGTAAGGTCTGCCTACATATTACCCTCCCCAAAACCCCACTTGTGGGATTATACTAGGACGTTGTTATTGTTATTGTTGTTAGTGTTGTTGTTGATCCTCAAAAGCGACTCTACAGCGACAAGTGCAATATAGTAAAGCTCGGCCTACTTAGCCTTAGTCTCTTGAAGCTTTTCATGTAACTGAGTTGCTTATTGGCTTAGGGCCACTTGTCTTGCTCACTCAGCTACAACCAAGCCTCAAGCTCAGTCATCTCTGTGGCTTTTGCCTCCAGCACTGGGAGGCGGGGGGCAAGCTAGTTCCTTTCAGTTAAGAGTTGTTCGCGCTCGAAAGCAAGTTTGTATTTATCAAGGATCAACCTCTACAGGCCTTCAAAAGCAAGAAAGTTGGCATTTTAAGAAGAATAATAAAGTTATGATTTCCATTGCAAAATAATAGTAGAAAAGAATATACAAAGGAAACTAATACTGTACCTCCGCTTGCGCTATGCATGACTTTGTTCATCAAACACTCCTAAAAAATGGATCACATTTTCTTCCAATCTGGCCTCAGATAATTTGCAAGCTCCACCGGCTTGGACAAGAGATGGCACAATTCGAAATCGAAAGAGGGGCACTTCTCTTTCCTGGAGGATCTAGGGAAGGTATTAAATAATCATGCCCCAAATTTTGATTGTTGGGAGATTGAGGAGGATAAATAACTTTTTCTTGATCATCTGTTATCGGTAGAGGAGATGTAGTTGTTGCTGGTGGCGAAGGAGCTGCTGGTGTCGATGGGCGAGAACATATTAGTGTACAAGGTGAAGAAGCAGCGACAACAACAGAAGTGTTAAATATTATTTTCTCAGTGGAGAAAAGAAGAAGAGGCCTAAGGTCAGAGCTCCTTGGACCAGAAACAACAGTTGGGAAGAGAGAATCAACATTCTCTACCAGGTCCATCTCATTCTAATGTTATTCGGTTTCCTCTGTGGTCATGTTTTGAAGCTTCCCCGGCTGAGCATCTGATTGAGTCGTTGAAGATCCCTTTCTCCTTATAAGGGAATCCTCTCCGTCACTGGCTTCCCCTTCATCATCGATGACTACTAAGGCCAACTCATATGTCATCATATTTTCTCTGTTCACATAAGTCCCAGACAAGGATGTACATTTTCTCTTTGGTTTCTTATCCTTAGACTGGGAACTCCGAGAGGAGGCACTCTTGCCGGAAGCAGATCCACGAGCTCTGCTTTGGGAAAGGAGCACCTTGCAACACCCGTCTTGCCTCCTCGTAGTCCCCTAACACATTAAATTCGGGGCAAATGACGGAACCCAGTGGAAGTCCTGAATCAAGAAAAAGCATAGAAAGTAACTTTTCATGAGATTACTTGTGTTAGTACGAAGATAAAAGGAAAAAGGACTTGGTTTACCATGATGTTTGGCCTTCCACCCGTATTTAGGGGCAATTTCCTTCCACCATTGGGACTTTGATGTTGAAATATCCAGAATTTTCTGAATCTATTAGTATAGGACTTGGACTCGTGGTGGTTTCCATTGGGTAGCTGAAACAAAAAGTATAAGAGAATAAGTAACAACAGGAAGCAATCTTTTCATGAAGGAAATAAGTGAATGACCAAAAGCTTACGAAAGCAATTCCACGACTTACAAAAAGTTGGAGTTTTGGCCAGGATGATATCCATGGTAGGGATGATCACGAATCGTTCATCCACCTACAATCGTTGTCATTATCTACGCTTGTGAGAAGAGCATTGTGATCACACTTGCTAAATTTTATTACTCCCATATGAAAAAATTAAGGGGAGTAAAGGTGCATTATGTGTACAAGGGTTGGGGTTTCCCACGTCTCCGTGCACAGTTGGCAAAGGTAGGCCACAGTCTTTCATATAGATGAGCCTACCTATGCTACGCAAACATGATACAGGTGACAGAACTCTAAAATTATCAGGTCTAGACCTTTACTTGGCTCAGGGTAAACAGGCCCAAGGTAAAGGGATACATATAAACAGACGTAAACCTCTCCTTGGAGAAGGTAACCCTTTCTATCATATCCCGGGAAAGGATTTCAAGATTGGGGCAGTTGCAATCCTCCTTCACAGTTGGAATACTGGAAGGGCGAATGGAGGAGAGATACCTACAAACTGGCCAAGCTCGAGAAGACGCAGTAGGAACCTTCTGTTGAAAAGTACTGAGATGTTATGTATTATGGTGCCGAAAGTGGGAGGTTCAAAATCAACTTCGACCTCCTTGTCCTTGTGTTTCTTTAGACCTCCACTTAAGAGAAAACCAGTATTTTCAAAGAAGCCAGTGAAAAGGCCATGATAACAAAAGGTCAGTGAAAATTCTTGCTGAGAAAGTTGAAGAAGATGGTCGAATTTCTAAGAAAATGTAGGGAAGAAGAAAGGCTTATGAAAATTTTGAAAGTAAAGAGGTAAAAATGATGAGTAGATGGGAAGTTATAGACGACAAAAATTATGGTCATGATTACCTAAAAAATTGGCAAAAATATTTGCTGAATCGTAGGGCAACACGTGTTTGAGATATTAACTACAAGAAGACGTGCATCCTTTCAAGCATCAAAGATTGTTCATGAACTTTCCCGCCAAGAAAGGAATCTTTACCAACTTCTCCGTAATACTAAAATATAACTGAAAAGTATGCGGATTATTTATATAGGGTAAAACTGGTTTATAACAAATGGTCAAATAGTCACATAACACATGAAATCAAAGATAGCCAAAAGGCATGTCAGGTAATAATCATTGCCGGATATAACAAATATAATAGACATCGGATAAATACCAAAGGGAACGTAGTCAATGGGAGAAGATCAAGGGGTTGCCATTAGATAGTATTCAATGAGGGAGTATTCAGTAATTTTAAATGAGCGACCATTGCAGAGACCATTTGCATTTATTGCTTGCCGTAACCCGTTAGACTTTTTTACTACCATTTAAAGAGGAGCTTGATCCTATCATCTTGTTTTCCTAGGTAGAACTTTAAATAGTATGCTCAACAACCATTGCAGGGACGAAACATTCTATTCAAATAAGACAATATTTTACTACTTTTGCTCTCGATTTAACAACTTTATTTACACTTTATCGTTGCTCTCATTTTTGTCCTCGGAGACATTTTATTCGGAGCCAAGCTTGTCATCTTCTTCAATTTCAATTGCTAATGTCAATTTTAATCTTATTTTTTTGTCATTTTTAGATAAATCAGTTTGCTTGTTTATAAAACACACAATAAATTTAATTATACTGTCTTACTGGCAAATAAATACGCCACTGATTTGGCTTTTTATAGCATAGAAGTTAAACCGAGATCTCATTGTTGAGGCATCAAAATAACAATCAAGGGGTCCGAGGGTTGAATTCACAATTACGACATTAGATGTAAATCAATCTGCTCACCCTCAATGAAAGATTATCTTAATAGCATGTGCTTGTGGGCTAGATATATTGTTTGAATACGCACAAATTGATCCGAATTTCTTTTTGAGTTTTTTTCCTCCTTGAAAAGAAACCTACCAGTTTTAGATGCACCACCAAACAAATTCATCATGCACTCGAAGTCACTTTTGGAAAGAAAGGAGCACGAGCAGTTTATTAACAACAATAATGCAAGAGGGATAGATTCTCTTTTTTTTTTCTTTCTGATTTTTATTTGAATGGAAAGATTCTGCACATGTATTTAATGGGCGATGACAGATATGTGTATGTGACCATATTTAATTTCTATTTTCTCTGACTTCCCGTCTTTATTCATCGTCGGTTTCACTTTCAAAATTTGCCAAATAAAATTGATTTGGCATCAAATTCGACTCTAATCGCAAAAAAAGAAAGAAAAAAGAGGAAGTATAGTGGGAGAAGAAAATTAGCAATAATAACTTAGAGGAAATCTGCGCTACAGCTTGGGGAAAAAATAATCCTCATTATTTAAAATCTTTAATTAAAAAACGAACAAAAGCCTGTGTGCAAAAAGTACTACTTTTTGGATCTTAAGTTGACTCATTACATAATTAGTCCTTAATCATGTGTCGGGTTTCTCTTTTGATAGTTATGCTTTGGTTTATATTATGTTAGTCTTTGTGCTTTACTTGACTCATCACATAAAGTAACAGTAATCAGCACGTTCACAAACCAAAAGCAAAGATATACAAAAAACACCCTGAGCCTTCTGATTTACTACATTTTATGTATTTCCTTTACTTTTTCATTGTTTAAAGATCATTAGTTTTTTGTCCTCTGAGTATTTTCTATTAGATGTACAATTTCACACAGGGATTTAATTTAATCATTTTTTAAAAAAAAAATTCTATTAAAACGACACCGGGCATATTGATAAAAGGAAATTTCTTTCCTTTTTAAATTTTGCATATCAGCAAAAACATCTTGCTAAAATATCACAAGCACACCCCCTCATGTTTCTTGCTTAAGTCGATTGCAAACCACACTTATAGAAATCTTTAGAGTTGAGTGTCTCCAACAAAATCGCAATTAAGGAATGATTTGTTAGATGGATTATGAACAATAATTTCAGCGCAAAAATGGATATAACTTATTTTGACAGTTACTATAATTTATACCTTAATGTAGATATTACTTTATACTTGATACAACATGAATATAATATGTCGATTTTATAAATCTTCACGTAACAATCCTTTTTTTATGCTCACTGCATAATTAGTCCTTGAACGAAACAATCCTTAACTACCTTGCCCATTATGAATCTTATGTAATTAATTACATTAAATGAGAGCCATAAACCAAAATTACACTTTATTACACCTGTGAGCAAAATGGACACTTGGGTCGGTGAACTCACGTTTCCTCTTAAAGTAAAAATAAAAAAACCTCATTGGTGAATTGACACGTGGCACGAGCCCATTCTTGGTTCAGATCCAGAAGTCCCGTGACCACAGACGCGTTAAACTCACTAATCACCCAACGAGTCTCCCGTTTGCTAACACTCCAATTTGACTTTGACTCCTCAAAACAGCTGTAAATTTCTAAGAGTTCCTATACAAACGTTTAACTGGCTACCGGCAAATTCAGAGACGTGAATTTATGTGTATATAATTTAATACTAGTAATTTATACGATTTGATTCCTTTTGTGGGAGATCTTTTACCCACTTGTTGCTTGTTTGTACTTCATATATTTTTAGAAAACAAAAGGTCATTTAAATAGTGACAGAACGTGGACGTATTTGTCACTGCGTTAATAAAATTTATTATACTAAAGGGATTTAACCGTTTATATGTGCAAAATACAGTAATTTTATCATTTATAGTTTCAATTAAAAACCCTGCCAACTATGTATTTTATGCAGTTTACCACTGTATTTAATTTTTAAGAGCCTTGAAAATTTAGACATCTTTTGGTAGTAATTTTATGAAAAAAAAGTTCGTACAAAAAAGAATTTTGTTGGATGATTAAAACTTTTTAAAACGTTTAACCGCAATAAGGTAAAAAAAGATATTTTTTTTTTCGAAAAGATTGGTTGGATCACTTCATCAAACGACAATACTTTTAAGAAGATTTTCTTAAACATTTAAATATAAAATAAATAAAACAACAATTTCCATGCAATTTGGCTTTGACGGGGAACAGCTGTCAAAAAATATCCTAGCAGTACACAATTATACTGGGAACCGGCAACTTCCCAACCTTTAATGTACGTGCATACTTACTCTTTTATTCTATTCGTACTTCTCCGCTCGCTTTTGGACTCTGTTAAGATTATTATTATTATTATTATTATTATTGTTTTTAATAATTTTCTTTTACGTTTTATTTAATTAAAATGAAATACTCCTGTATTTTATTTTGTTGAAACGTGCATATATAAAAGACCTCAACTAGACTGCTAATCTTGATAAGCGAACTTAAGGTGCTGGTACTGGCTCCTCTCCACCGAAAATTACTCCCCAACTCATCGCAGAAAAGGTACCGTTTTCAGCTTTTCCAGTGACAGTGCCTATTACTACGTAAGTTTCAAAAATACTTTGACGTGAATTTCTATGCCATTTTCGTTAGTATTCATTTTCTTTGATCCGATTTAAATGGATGAGTATAATCATTGGTAACACGGTCTTTTTGGTTATATTGTGTATTTTTTTTTGCGTTTACTGATTCAGTTCAACTTAAACTATGGTACCACTTTCCTTGAATTTGACTTTTTTGGTTGGTTCATTTTTATTTGTTTTTGCAGGTTTTGGGGTCGAGTTAAAAGAAAGAAAGGTGAAGCCTTTTTGTGGATCCGAATCAAAAGGTTGAGACGTTTTTTTCCACCACCATATAGTCTCTTGGTTAACAATTGAGTACAAAAAAATGGGAGTAAAAGTTGCAGCAACATGTTTGCAATGGAATCAATCCTTTGTTCCTCACTCTTCATCCTCTTCTTCTTCTCAAACTCTTGCTTCTGCAATATCTTCACCTTCTTCTAAACGACGTAGTATTAGCAGCAGAGGCTCTCTTATCTGCCGTTATGTCCATAGGCTGGACCAATCTGCTCTTTTTGGTACCCAATTCTTGAATTTACAAAGGTCTCAATCTTGTGACCAACTCAAACCAAGAACCAGAACAATTACAAGGGCTTCTAGCACAAATGCCAGCTTAGATTCATTTTCAGATGAAGAGTTCTCCAAGGAAATTCAAGAATTGGCCCTAAAATTCCAACTTTCAGATGACGAAAATGAAAATACTATGAGTTCTGAGCTTGAAGCTATTGCTGAGTCTATGGAAACAAGTTGTGAGATTGTTAATAGTGGTAGTGACACTAAGTTTTTGGAGAATCAGAAGCCGTTTGATCCTTTAGAACAACCGGATTGGCCTGAAAGAGACGAGATAATTCCTGCGAACATTGAATGGAAGGCGAATAGCGTGGATTTGCCTTTCTCCCTTAGGATTATAAAGAGAAAAAAACAATGGCAAGATGGGGTGAGAGAAGCAGGGGAATCAGCATATTGTTCAGTGAAAAAAGCATTTTCAAATATGGTGTTCATAATTCGAGAGCTGCAAAGCTATACTATGCAGATGAGGGAAATGTTGTTTTATGAAGATCTACAAGGTATTTTGGTGAGAGTACAAAAGGAGATGCATGCATCTTTTGTGTGGCTATTTCAGCAAGTATTTTCACATACACCTACTTTAATGGTATATGTGATGATACTGCTGGCTAATTATAGTGTTCATTCTATGGCAAACAGTGCTGCTATTGCTGCTACACCACCACCACCACTTACAGAAACTGTTTCTACTTTGGAAGAGAGTAGTTGTAAACAAAAGTTTGATACTTCTGCAATTAAGACATTTTCAGTGTCATCTTCAAGTGGGAAGGTTACATCCATTGGTGGAAGTAATGGAGGTGGTGGGAATTTCAAGCCAATTACTAGTGGAAATGATGGTGATGGAGGTCTGTCGTCTAATTATTATACTGTTGTTCCTGATGGGATTTCTTCGAATACTCGGATCAGTGAAGAAGAGGGTGTATCTGCTCAAGAAACAAGGGAAGAAGAGTTGAAGCTTTGGGATTCAATTGTAGATGAGGCTTCTAAGATGCAAGCTGCAACAAGAGATGAGTCCTTAGATCATGAAACTATGCAGAGATTTGTGTCACCAATAAATGCAAATATTGAAGTTGATGATTACGCTGATTATTTCAGAACAGAGTTGCTGTATCAAATGGGACTCCACCGAGAACCACAGAACACTCTTTTGCTAGCCAATTATGCTCAATTTCTTTTCATGGTTTCCCAAGATTATGACAGGTATCAAAATTTTCTCTTTTTCTCATTTCTATTTTAGATTTTTAATCCTTTTATTCTACTTAGGGGAACTAGATCTAATTGGCTGATTAAGTCATGACTTTCAGCTCATTAGCTGATCTTCATGTCAAGAATAGTTGCTTGTTTTGAATTGTTTTGGTGGGCTTAAAAAATCACCTTCACAAAGCAATGGTTATTTTCTGTAATATATGGGTGGGATTGTTGAATCTTGATAGGGGAGTCTGTGGTAGTACTTTAATTTCTTTTCTCCAATTATATCAATCTGTGCGGGCCCTAGGTGCAGCTTCCTGTAAAATATCACTATGTATAGGCCCCATTTCAGTCTTGAGGTACTACTTTGAAAGAGAGCAGTAAATGCCCCAAGAAAATTGGTTTGTTCTGGATTGATATTTTAGAGTGAATTTAGCTTCTAGCAATGAATTTTTACACTATCAACCCACCTAAAAAATAACTAAAAAGAACAACAACAACAAGCCCATTAGTTTTTTTCACAAGTGGGATCTGCAAAAGGTAAAATAACCTCTACTCTGGAAGGGTTGAGAAGCCGTTTCCGATATACCCTCGGCTAGAGAACTAAAATATAACGATACGTAAATGATCATAATAAGTAGATCTATAACCTAAAGAAATAATGTGCGGATTACCTGCGACAACAGATTAAAAATATAAAGAGTGTAAAAATTCTTTGTATAGTGGGTGTATATAAATTGGTTAAGTGTGGATGTTAATTATTTAGCAGTGCTGTTATGAACAGAGCGGAGGAGTACTTCAAGAAAGCATCAAAGGTGGAGCCAAAGGATGCAGAGGCATTGAATAAGTATGCAAATTTTCTGTGGCAAGTAAGGAAGGACCTTTGGGCTGCAGAAGAAACCTTTCTTGAAGCCATAGCTGCAGAACCAAAAAACACATTCTATGCAGCTAATTATGCTAATTTTCTATGGAATACTGGTGGTGAAGATACTTGTTTCCCACTCGACTCCTCCAATACTGATGATTAATTCTAAAAAGGAAAGAAATAAAAAAGAGAAAGAAAAAGATGAAGTCATGAAGAGAAGAAAATCTGATTGGTCAAGGATACAAATTGAAATAACAAAGGGATAAGTAGAATGGGGTCCAAGATAATTTTGGTTTACACAATTTGGATTTTCCCTTTGTATTTAAATTGCTGGACAATGGTGTTGGGGAGACAAGGAAGAGCAAGGAGGGTGACTTTGGAGTTGTTAATTGACAACCGCCCCTTTGGCCTTATTTTCCTACTACTATAATTGCTACTAGTCATATGATAATACAGATCCTCTCAAAGTTGGGTAAATTCAGCAAAGTCTTGTCTTTAGATCACAGATAACTGAGAAGGGTCTCTTGCTTGGGATTTTTTCTGTTTACTTTTTCATTCTTCTTGTTAACAGTTTTCCTTTTTCTTTTTGGCATAGTTCACATAGCGAAATTGTAATTAAACTTTTGTTGATCAATAAATGCGACTCTTTCTTTGTAGCTTCCGACATCTGTATGTTACTGAAATACATGATCCAATGCGTAGTTGGAGTTTCAAAACTGAATAAATGGTAGATACAAAAGCAGCCCATGCTGTAAGCACGAAATACCGTACTGCTCAGCACATGAATATAGTTCCTTTCAGAATTTATTTTATATTTTATGATGTGCGTTCAGTATAAATCCTTTTTAATACGTACAAAACAAATCCTCGGCTCAAAAAAGTATAAGCACCGCATTAACGAAAATATAGACTAGAAGGAATAGTGTCAAAAGGCCATATAAAACCAGAATAAAAACAACAAAATAGTAAGGTTATCAACAATAAAAAAAATAACGGTTAGTTATAAAAATCTACCAACACTCTAAATTACTTACTTTACTATCTTAATGCTGGACCTTCATAATTTTTATTAAAGATCATGTGCTCGATTAGCTGAAGCTGAAACAAAATACGGGAATAATGTATATTAAATGGATTAACTCTGCGCATAGAGTAGAGTCATGTCATACTTTCTTGTGAGAACTGAGAAATAGTAATCTTAGGTTGGCAGAGAATTGAAAGAGCAGAGCACTATTAGGTAGAAATGGATAAATGTCATCACGGTCTAGCCGAGTTAGATTTTCTCACCGGTTTTTTCCCCAAATACTTTCAAGTTTAAAAAAAAAGATCATCTGGAGTACTTTAGCTTAAGAAATTGTACTAATTCATTTCACAAAATTTAAGAAATCAATATTTAATTTTAGGCTGAAAATGAGATGTTTTGACTTCTGTACTATAAATTCCATCATTCCTTTCAAACAAAGAGAATTTTATATTTATTTTTTATTTAAGTTAGCTGACGGAGAGATTGATAATGATAAACGAGACGAGGGCCGGTGTTAGTGAAAGGTTAGAGGTATGGAGACAGACCCTCGAGTCTAAGGGTTTCAAAATAAGCAGATCTAAGACAGAATATCTGGAGTGCAAGTTTAGCGACGAGCCGAGTGGGGTAGGCAGGGAAGTGATGCTTGGTTCTCAGGCCATCGCCAAGAGGGACAGTGTCCGATATCTTGGGTCTGTGATTCAGAGAGACGAAGAGATTGACGGGGACGTCACTCATCGGATAGGAGCGGGGTGGTCGAAGTGGAGGCTTGCTTCAGGGGTCCTGTGTGACAAGAAAATTCCACACAAACTTAAGGGGAAATTCTACAGAGCCGTAGTTAGACCTGCGATGTTGTATGGGGCGGAGTGCTGGCCCGTGAAGAACTCTCATGTTCAGATAATGAAGGTTGCGAAGATGAGGATGCTTAGGTGGATGTGTGGGCACACCAGGCTAGATAAGATTAAGAATGAAGTTATTCGACGGAAGGTAGGGGTGACCCCGGTGGACGAGAAGATGCGGGAAGCGAGGCTGATGTGGTTCGGGCATGTACGGAGGAGGGGTCCCGATGCCCCGGTGAGGAGCTGCGAGCGGCTGGAGATTGTTGGAGGTCGGCGAGGTAGAGGGAGGCCTAAGAAGCATTGGGGAGAGGTAATTAGGCAGGACATGACTAGAATGCAGGTTACCGAGGACATGACCTTTGTTAGGGGAGTCTGGAGGTCTAGAATCAGGGTTGTAGGCTAGGGGATCATAGAGTCCTTCGTACGCCTCACCCGGGGTTGGGTGTGGGATAGTAGGGTTACCCATAGTTGACTAGTGTTTTAGCTTATGTCCCCTTATGGTGTTAGTATGGTAGTTACTGCTTGTTACTATTGCATGTGACTGTATTTATGTTTCTTATGTTTACATAATTATTTACGTTATTTCTGCGGGATTACTTATGCTTTATTATTTCGTTTTGTCTTGCTTTGGTTTCTAATTTTGTCTTTGTTTTAATGCAGCTTTTCATTTTATCCTATGCGCCGAGAGTCGATTGGAAACAGCCTCTCTGCCCCTTCGGGTGGGGTAAGGCTCGTCTACATATTACCCTCCCCAGAACTCACCTGGTGGGAATATACTGGGTAGTTGTTGTTATTGTTGTTGTAAGTTAGCTGACAACAATATTAATAGTACGATAATAATAATAATAATTAAAATAATAAAAGGGTCTATCCTATAGATAGAACTTATCTTCTAGAAATTTGAGAAATTAGTGTCCTTTCGTTCATGACGAAGATTTGGTTGCAAATGTGTGGACCTAATGCTGCAAAGTATAATAATCTAGTTGAAGGTGGCGCACTATCAAATATACTATAATAATTACTACTACATGTGAGACATGTTTTAAACAGACTATTGTTGATTAAAATATCTGTGTGTAATTCTTTAAAATCAACATTCCTCAAAATTGAAAAAGAGGAGGAATACAGATGACAATTAATCAAATGGTTAAGGAGCTTAAATGCAGCTACAAGTGGCAAACTGCGATGATAGTAGGGAGATGGGCGTGCCTATCAGTCCATGTTTGAGCTTATCGCAGACATCATTCATACATAATTTCATACTTTATGAGGAAAATAAATAGTTAGAAAAATCAAGCAAGTACTCTAACATAGTTCTAGGTTTTATATTTGTGCTACGTTATTAACTGCAAATGCAAGACAGAGATTGACTTAAGTGCTTAGTATTTGCACACTGACCCTGTAAGTGTTATCAACTATGATTAGTTGATAAAATTTCTATTAAAAATAATATGTTACTCATTTATAGTTGATAAAATTTATATTGAAAACAATATGTTATGCATTTATTGATCGGTTAAGTTTTTATAACACTGTCCATGATCGGCTTAAATAGCCGCGATACCCCCACAGTAGCTTAGCTAAAGTATTTAATATGTATATATTCGATCGAACCTAATAACTTTTGTTTAGATCTTGTATTATTATTAAATATATATAAATATTTATCCGGGAACCCAATAAGTAAAATAAATTATGAATTTAATGGTAAATTCTGAAGCTATAAACTTCAATATTAAACTCCACACCACACATTTATCTCGTCGTTGCTCCTCCCTTGGTCGGCTAGCATTGCTTTAAGGTGACTTTCAGGTAGCCGCCAATAAATAAGGCATTATTATTGGATCTTGCATATTTGTACAGCTCCCATGCTTCCATATGCTTAGACCATTTCATCGTCAACTGCTTCATTACCAAACTCCTGTGCTTTTCTTTGCTTAAATCCAGTGTACGACGAACTTCCTTGTCTATCTCATTTTTGGTTCGATGACAAGTCTAATGAACATAACATAAATTCAACCTAATATTACGAATATTATTTCTTATCTTCTCGTCATTTTATTAATTAATTACGGGTTACCTTGACGTTCTAATGTAAAAAGAGTAGATCTTGAACTTAAATCAATCCTGATAACGAGTTTGTCAAGTGAAAATATCTCAAAAATATTCTAACATGCCAACATATTCTTTCAATTAGTGCAAAAAGTAAAATTAATTGTCATTGTTCTGCATTGCAAGAAGTCAGTAATTCATTCAAAATTGCAACGAAAAAAAAAAGTAACGAACATACTGACAGCCTATTTTGGCCATTATTATCTATAAGAAAGGATGTCATAGATACACAAGCTGAATGTGAAGTTGGCTTGTCGAATAGAGAGGACTTGCCAAGCAATTGGCCCACCTACTAGATTTATGAAGGTCAAAGAGCTGATGTACATTCACTTTGCCCCTATTTGGATTGGATAATTTAAAGTAGCTGATAACTTTAAGTGTTGAAAATTAAATAAGCCAATGAAACTAATAATAAACAGCTGAAGTGATCGGTGGAAAAGAGCTGATAAACATTTTTTATGTTAAAAAGACTTAAATGCTCTTAAAGCTTATTAGAATAATAAGGATGTTAGTTCCACAAGATTTTAAGCTCCAAGTTAATTCAAATATAAATTAATTATGCCTCAATTTATGAATAATGTGGAATTAATTATATAAGATTATCTTTGATAAAAATAAGTCATTTCATAATGAACAGAAATATAGTGCTGGTTGTATAAAGTAACCTCAACCTTCATCAAGTTCATCAATATGATCAACCTTTGGTTCAGGTGACGTATAGGGGTTTAGAACTGTTAAGTCGACTGATTCTCGGCTATGATCGAAGATATAAAGAGTAGAAGAAGAAAGAGATCGAAGCAAGAGAAAAATGAGAGCTTCTAGATTCATCTATTGAACATGCTGTTACAAAATGAAGCTATGTTCTAAATAGCTACTGTTGCTAACAATATATGCGTACTTCTAATCAACTAAATTAACCTACCAAGTGAAGCTTGCTCAATTGGTAAAGTACCTCCACCTATGACCGTTAGGTCCTGGGTTTGAGTCATCGGAGAGGGAAAATGTGGAAGCACTATAGGTCCTCTTAGTTTCAGAGGAATTTTAAAAAAAAAAACCAACCAACTAACTACACTATACGGCTTGCCCCAACTATGATCCAGCTCAGCATTAGTGCACTGTAGTGCATCTATCTAATTCATTCACAGCCCCTTAATTTACGAGATATGAAGATATTCTTCAGGCTAGACTTAATTTAGGAGATATGAAGATATTCTTCATTCCTAGTTTGAATTGTGCTGAGCAATTGGAAGTTTCTCAGTCAAGATGTCAGCTTGTTGATCCGAAGATGGCACATAGATGATGTCCACCAGACCTTGATGAATCTTCTCCTGACTAATGTGACAATCAATATTTAAATGCGTAGTTCGCTGTTGGAACACATGATTCACAACAATATGTAAAGAAGACTTGGTGTCACTGTGCATAAGAATAGGCGAATGCAAGGAAATTCCGAAGTCTTTGTATAAACCAATAAGCCAAACAATCTTTGCCAGAGTTGTCATGACCCATCCGAAGGGTTACGACGGACACCTGGTGCCATATTAAATCGATCACTGACGTACCATACTTTCGTATTATTCGACCATAGGTAAATAAACCGGGGTAAAGCAAAAGGAAAATACAAAACAATACATATGACATACTGGCCTATAAGACCAAAATAATCACTCGTACACATAACATAGGCCGACAGGCCATATAATCTTTCATGTACACAACTTAAGTCTACCAAATAAGCAACTCCGGAGTAAATGGAGCGCACCAACACTTTCCGTTGAGATGATAGCCTAGTTGGAGGACTCTCATCCTATCTATCCGGACTTGTGGGCATGCAACGCAATGTCCCCAGGCAAAAGGGAAGTCACTACAAATAATTTACCGATTATGTAAGGAATGAAAATCAGTAAATAATAAACATGAGAGAAACATGGAGTGGAAGACTCGACATGTAAGTCTGGATAACTCTCTAAATTATGTAATACTTATTGTGTCATGCATATGCATATGAATGTCATGTCGTGGATAAGTTCATGTGTTCATAATATCATCAAGCCTCTGAGGGCATCCTATCGTGTCATCTCGACCTCTGTGGGCAAAATCATCAATGTATACCAACTAATCAAGTGGTGGTGCGTATATAACACCGTAACCTTTTTCCATATATATATATATATATATATATATATATATATATAACGCCATCTGGTCATGGGTCAATATACATGTATAAATGAATGCAATGCATGAGAAGTACGTCAATAAAATCTTTTGGAGTGTCATCAGATCATTATGCCTTTGATTAATATCATGAAATGAAATTTATCAACTTACGTATTTTCTGAGATCCATGAATAGATGATAGAATAATATGACACACAGAGATTCAAGAACATAAGCATTTATAGTACTTCTATGAATAAAGTTATTTATAAAAATTATGCATTTGCTCATTTTGTTTTTATCGTATGGGTCATGCCATAAGAAAATAAGGGATAGCCTTAATATACCTCAGTCGATTCTCTTAACAACCCTTCTAGCATATGGCAATCACGACAAAACACGTGACGCCAAGATCAAAGTAGAACAAAATCCGTATGAAATTCTTGAGAAAGATTGCACCGTACTCCCTTATAATCGCAAAATTCCGCTGCTATAATATTACGTAGTATAACTTCTTTTGCTAGAAATGCGTTGCTTGATAGCTGTAAAACATCTCCATTTTTGTAGTTTTGATCATAATATTGTATAAGCTTTCTTGCTGAAGTTCATCCGTAACTCGAAGATGAAGTATCTTTATTTTTGTAAATTAAAGAAGTGATTTGACGAAATTCTTTAATCCAAAGAGATAATGTGCTCATCTCTTGAAGTACTGCCACCTTGCAAGGTGATTCAAGAGTCACCTAATATATTTCCAAGTGACTGCCATGTTGCCTTAGTCTTTAGCCAAAAGATTTTAATTAATCAATCACTAATTATTAATTAATTTGTTTATTTTCCATTATCCAATAATTCACATAATTAAGAATCTTCTCAATTACTTAAAATACTATTCACTTTTAACAGATCTTATACATCTTACTATCATTGTCATGTGATACCTTGTATGATGCTAGTCCATAAATATCGAGTATTTTAACTCGGGCTTTATTTTATCCCAACATGTCGAACATTGACGAAAATTCATTTTCCTTAATTTTCTTACCCTCTCACCTTCACGAATTTACTCATCACTTGTTTGAAATTGAATAATGCTTATAATCTCAAAATAATCTCATTCCCAAACTTATGTGATTAGCTTACATCGAAACTTTAGCGCACGAAAATGTAGAAAGTAACATTTCATTTCCGAGCTTATATCAATTTAGCTATGGCGTACTTCCACGTAGGAAAATATGGGGTGTAACAACTCCCCCCTTTGGAACATTCGTTCTTGAATGTTGACTAATGCACTAATCATTTTCATGACTTATGCCTTTTGAATACTTTAGTACTTTCCTTGCTATCAAGACAACTATTCTATGAATAATTCTAAAGGCCAGGGCATTCCCCTTTTTAGGCCCCTTTCTCACACCATAACTTACGGTCGAATCCTTCCAACTCGTAACTATTGTTACCTTCTATCATGCATCCTATACAACTTCGACCTTATAAGTGCGCCTATGTGACTTTTTTCCCCTTTTTCCTCCAGCTTCTGGCCAATATCTAGGCCTCACTTTGTAAACATATGCAGAGATTGACAAGATGTCCCTCTAAGAATCTATATGTATACTGATGTTCTCGGTGCTTTGTTGAACTTACGAATATTTCTATACCATATTTAGTAGATTCGTTTATCAATTTGTATGACTTTATAACCATAACTCTTACTTAGATTTATCGTTACGAATAACTACTACCAAACGCCAGGTTACTTTCGTTGCTTATCCTATATGTATAAATCGATGTTCTTTAATGCTTCTTTATTACCTTTCATCTTAATAATGATGACTTGATCTCACCTCATACTTTATGAATTTTGTCCATCCATTATCGATTCACCTTAATGTTGAGGTATCATCTATCATTGATAACTTGACCTCTTATGTAACACTGCCGCTAGGGCTCACATCTCATCGTGGAACATTTATAGTGATTGTCTTGACTCACCTAGGGGCGATACGATACTATACTTCCATAATCGTATTTCATACATCCCAATGTGATTTAACTTACGTGGGTATTTTAATCCTATACAATTCATGAAATCATTACTTAATCGAAGACCCAAACGTCATCCTTCACCTATCACAATTACACCTTCATTCTACTACCAGGGTAGCATGCCATCTCCTCTAAAAGCTATTAGGCGTAGACTCTTTCGTGTTCATTCAGGAAATACTGAACTTTCAAAAACTTAGAGAAACCATCAGCTCTCTTGTTTTCATGGGCTTAATCCTAAGGGCTTATCCATTCTCATCACCTTCTTACTCGCCCTTTCTTATCCTTACTCATGTCTTCCTAAAACCTTGTCGCTTTACCATACTTTAGCTTGCGACCTACACATATTCATTTATACTTATCACAACCTTTCTTCAACTTATTTGCACCATAGATTTTCTTACGTTATTCTAGAATATCAAGCGAGACATCACATGGTCCCAAACTCTTCTTTTACTCTCTTAACTAGACCTCTTGATACCTAGAAACCATAGGCTGGAAGATATTCTATTGACAATGCCGCTACCATTCCTGGATATTGAATCCCCACGCTTCTAGCCTTTTATCTGAAGTATGGACTATTCACACCCTTCTACATTTGAGTATTTCGTATGTTTTTCACCTTTACCTTACTACCTTAAATCTTGCATCATACCTTCCATCTCTTTCATGAACTTCATTCCACATAAGTATAATCACATCCATAACTTGAAGCTCTATCATAATACTTGCTCCGCTGGTGCATACACTATCTAGTGGGAGCTTCGTACTGACTTCTTATGAGGCTGATACTTTTCCAACTAGCTTTATTGTAGGGCCGTTATAGAATATGGTTTTTGTACTTTCTCTCTTGTACCTCTTGTTGGAAACACGTTCTCAATGCAATATACTAAAACGTGTGTTCTTTTGTATAGGTTTTGATGAATGACAAACGAAGCGAAAATTGATATATGACGAAGTTCAAGAAACAAGCGCACAATTGATATATAACGAGATTCAAGCTCAAGACAAAGTTTTATAGTTTAATTGAGTCATTCTTAATTGTGATCTTGATCCTACAACTTGACTCGTAACATGGCTTCTCTCATAAAACTATTTTCCAAAATCATGCATATTTAATTTAATGTCAAATGATTTTAAATCATGCATATTTACAGTAGTCAAAATAATTTTTAGACATGCCTTAAAAATCTGGACTAAGATAATCGATTATGTACTTATGATAATCGATTGTTTTAAGCCAAGACTGCATGACAATCGATTGTGAACTAATGATAATCGATTGTGAGTAAGACAGTGTGCATCAGGTTTTTCAAACCTGCATGACAATCGATTGTGAACTAATGACAATCGATTGTGACTGAGGCAGTGCCCATCAAAGTTTTTCAAAACTCAGAATAATCGATTATGAACTAATGGTAATCGATTATGTTGAGACAGTGTCTTCCAGTGATTTTCAAATTTATTAAATAATCGATTGTTACATTGGACAATCATTGTCAAAGAGACAGTGTCTAAAATGTTTTTCAAAAACTGATAAATAATCAATTGTTGACTTTGTGCAATCGATTGTGAAGCTGACCGTTGTCGTAAAGTTTTCAAATACCGTCAGGTAATCGATTATTGATTCTGTATAATCGATTGTTTTGATTAAAATCCGGAAAAGATTTTTTGAACGTTATTGGGTAATCGATTATTGATTTCGTATAATCGATTGTTTTAATTAAAATCCGGAAAAGATTTTTTGAACGTTGCTGAGTAATCGATTGTTGATTCTGGACAATCGATTGTTTGTGGTAAAATCTGGAAAGGATTTTTTGAACGTTGCCAGTAATCGATTATGGATTGTAAGTAATCGATTATCAAGCGTAAAATCTAGGATTGAATTTTGATCTGACTGGCAGACAATCGATTGTTGGGGTTTGTCAATCGATTGTCAGTGAGTAAAATCAGCAACTCTTAATTGGCAATTAGGCAACGGTAATGCCAAGTTTTTCAACTATAAATACAGCTTCATTTCAGTGTTTTAAATACAACAACATACTACAACTGATCATTACATTGCTATAAGCTTGCATACTTTTGTTTATCATTTTATATTCAATTTCATAAAGCTTTTGAGAGCCATATTCTTGTCCAAAGTTGTTGTGATCTAGAGCTTACTTCTTCTACTCATATCTACTCATTAAGGAGTATTGTGTTTGAGTGTTTAGTGTTTTATACACTTGTAAGAGAATTGTGATTCTCTTGTTGTAAGGAACTTGTGTTTCCTTGGGTCAAGTCTTGGGGTGTTGTATCTCCGAGCAAAGGTGTTAAGGCTTGTGTCCTTAAGTTATAAAGGTTTGTTGAGCACCCGTAAGCTTAACAAGTTAGTGGAAAATCTCGAGAGAGTCTCTCGAGGACTGGACTAGCCACGTGTTGTGGTGAACCAGAATATATCGGTGCGTTCTTTCATATTTGTTTATTTAACGCACTTATTTATTTCCTGAAAATTTTAATTTCCGCAAGTTTACGCTAAATTTTATTATAACGCTATTCACCCCCCTCTAGCGATAAGCGTATTTTCGAACAATTAGTATCAGAGCCATACTCTCTGAAGATTTAACAGTTTGAGAGAACCATCCATGGCTTCTACTCGTGACTCTTTTGCAGGAATTGATGAAGGACAGTGCTCCACACGACCACCTCTATTCAACGGTACAAATTACACGTACTGGAAGGAGAGGATGAAGATCTTCGTTCAGTCCAACAGCTTTCACCTTTGGAAGGTGATAATGAAGGGAAACCAAATTCCAACAAAGAAGGTGGAAAACGAATGGGTTCCCAAGTCCGAGGATGAGTATGACGCGGATGACATCCGAAAGGTTCAAAATAATGCTAAAGCAATTAATTTATTATATTGTGCTGTTAATGCTGACGATTACAGGAAAATATCGTGTTGC
Source organism: Nicotiana benthamiana (assembly GCA_034376525.1). Lineage (NCBI taxonomy): Eukaryota > Viridiplantae > Streptophyta > Magnoliopsida > Solanales > Solanaceae > Nicotiana > Nicotiana benthamiana. The sequence continues at coordinate 26,854,970 of CM067333.1, read as the reverse complement.
ACAACGGCAAAGGAGATGTGAGACAAGCTAGAAGTTACGTACGAAGGTACGGACCAGGTAAGGGAAGCAAAAATTGATTTCCTAACCCATTCTTATGAATTATTTCACATGAAGGAAGGTGAAAAGGTGGACGAAATGTTTGAGCGATTTTCAATAATCGTAAATGACCTACATGCTCTCAAGAAAACATTCACGGATAGAGAGCTCGTTCGAAAAATTCTTAGAAGTCTCACACCGGCATGGAGATCAAAGGCCGATGCAATTCAAGAATCCATTGGCGTTTCAAACGTCACCATCGACGCACTAAGAGGTAACCTTGAGACCTATGAATCTACTATTCTTAACCCTTTTGTTGATGATCAAAGGAGGCAAAGAATAGCTCTAAAGGCGAGCACAAGCCAACCGCAAATTGATGAGGAAGGAGACAACGAGTTTGGACTCGTTATCAAAAGATTTCAAAAGTTCATGCGCAAGGAGTATGAACGCAAGGGCAAAAAGCAAGGCGAACAAATCAAGTGCTATGAATGTGGTGAAACCGGGCACATCAAATCAAATTGCCCAAACATCAAAAAGGAGAAGAAACCTTTTAAAAAGCAACGTGCATACATTTCTTGGGGAGGCGACTCCGGAGATGAGTCAAGCGAAGGAGAAGAAGACGAAGCAGCAAATCTTTGCCTTATGGCACAAGAAGACAACAAAGATGAGGTATGTCAAATTTCGTCTAAAAACTTCTTTACTCTTGAAGAAATGCGAACTGCTTTTGATGAATTATATGCTGAGTTTATTAAGGCTTCAAAAACTGTTAAGGGCATAAAAGAAAATGCTTCATTAAAAGAAAAGGATTTTCAAAAACAGCTTTCTTTGAAAGAAAAGGATTTAGAAAAATTGGTTTTAGAAAATGAAAAGCTGAAAGAGGAAAACAAGTTTTTTGGAAAAAGAAGCGCCGATAAGCCCGAAAGTTCTACAAAAAATTGTTCTTCTTGCTTGCATCTCAAAAATGAGGTAGATAGACTCAAAGGTACCTTAGATAAGTTTAATTCTTCCCACAAGAATTTGAATGAGGTACTTGTAAATTTGAAATCAACCAAGCATGGCATAGGATTTAAGAATGAGGTTAAAGAAAAGGTTGAAGCCAAACCCCAACCATCTAAGGCTCAACCTAGGACTAATAAAACAAATGCTTATCCTAGAAATAGCAATCCTAGAACCAATATGCATGCTAGACAAAATGTTGAACATTTTAGGAGACCTAGAAATGACTTACCACCTAGAAATAGTTACCCTAGAAATGATGCATATTTTAGGCCAAATGTTGAACCTTTGAGAAGACCTAGAAATGGCCTTCAACCGAGAAACAATCACTCTAGAAATGCTGCCCATCCTAGAGCTCATAGTAGGAGAAATAATTCTCATGAAATGCGAAATAGTCATAGTGTTCAAAATAGAGTAAGAAATTTTCATCCGTCTAGTTACTATGAACCTAGAAGGATGCATAACCCAAATGTGACTTGTCATTATTGTAGACGTATTGGTCATATTGCTCCTGCATGCTTTACACGTCATAGACATATTACTCAATCGCATCATTATAATATGCCTAACCCCCAAGGACCCAAGATGGCATGGGTACCTAAAGAACATTAATTTGTTTTGTAGGTGTGCTTGAAGGGATCAAGTGTACTATGGTACCTTGATAGTGGATGCTCCAAGCATATGACGGGAGATGAATCCAAATTCCTTCAATTAGAGCACAAAGAAGGAGGAAGTGTTATCTTCGGTGATAACAATAAAGGAAAGATCATCGGCATCGGCTCGGTCGGTAAGGATGAAAATTCCTCTATTAAGCATATATTACTTGTTAAAGGATTAAAGCATAATCTCTTGAGCATAAGCCAATTGTGTGACAAGGGAAATCTTGCTTTATTTGATTCGGATGAATGCTTAGTGTTCAGACGTAGTGATTTCAAAATTATCCTCCGTGGTTTTAGAGTGGATAATATTTATATGGTTGATCTTGCTAATTCCTCACCCGATTATGTTGATTGTATAATGAGTAAAGAGGATGAACTTGGCTATGGCATCGTAGAGTAGCACATATCAATATGCATCTTTTGAACAAATTGATTTCTCAAAACTTAGTTGTTGGTCTTCCCAATTTAAAATTTGAAAATGACTCTATTTGTGACTCGTGTCAAAAGGGGAAGCAAACAAAAGCATCTTTCAAATCTAAAAACATTGTTTCAACTTCTAGACCATTGCAATTGCTTCATATGGATTTATTTGGTCCCTCTCGCATTGAAAGTCTAGGAAGAAATAAATATGCTTTTGTGATTGTTGATGATTACTCGAGATTTACTTGGACTTTATTTCTTGCCAATAAAAGTGATGCTTTTCAAAATTTTAAATATTTTCTTAAGCGTGTTCAAAATGAGAAAGAAACAACCGTCACTTCAATTAGAAGTGATCATGGGGGAGAGTTTGATCACAATCTCTTTGCGGACTTTTGTGACGAACTCGGAATCGAGCATACCTTTTCCGCTCCACGTACACCACAACAAAATGGGGTGGTGGAAAGGAAAAATAGGTGTCTCGAAGAGATGGCTAGAACCATGCTCGACGAAGCTAAGATACCCAAACATTTTTGGGCGGACGCCGTGAGTACCGCTTGCTATGTTCTAAATAGAGTAGTAATTCGGCCGATACTCATGAAAACCCCCTATGAACTTTATAAGGGTAGAAAACCAAATATTTCCTATTTTAGAGTTTTTGGTTGCAAATGTTTTGTTCATAACAATGGCAAAGACCAATTAGGTAAATTTGATGCTAAGTCGGATGAAGGTATTTTCATTGGATATTCCTCACGTAGTAAAGCATATAGGGTCTTTAATAAAAGAACCCAAATTGTGGAGGAATCCCCTCATGTTGTATTTTCCGAAAATAATGCTCGCTTGGCGAGAAAGGATTCCAGTTTTGATCTTGCAGGTATCTTAGATAGCTTGAAAGACAAAATACAAGAGGAACCACCCAAGGAAAATAAAGACGAAACTGAGGAACAACCAACGGAAGAAGCGCCACAATTGGAAAAAGAAACAAAAGTGCCAAATGAGTGGAGGACGATCAAAGATCACCCTCTTGAACAGGTAATTGGCAACGTTGGAGACAAGGTAAGTACCCGAAACTCTCTCAAAAATACCTTAGAACATACTGCTTTTGTTTCTCAAAATGAACCCAAAACCATCTCAGAAGCAATTGGGGATGAATTTTGGACTTTGGCAATGCAAGAGGAGCTTAACCAATTCGAACGCAATGACGTTTGGGATTTGGTGCCAAGACCCGAAGGTCATACCATAATTGGTACGAAATGGGTTTTTCGCAATAAACTAGATGAAAATGGTATAATCACTAGAAACATAGCTAGGCTTGTAGCAAAAGGCTATAATCAAGAAGAGGGTATTGACTATGAGGAAACATATGCTCCCGTAGCTAGATTAGAAGCTATTCGCTTATTGCTTGCATTTGCCTCTTCTATGAATTTCAATTTATATCAAATGGATGTGAAAAGTGCTTTTCTAAACGGTTTTATTCAAGAAGAAGTTTATGTTGAACAACCCCCCGGTTTTGAAGATTTTAAATCTCCCGATTATGTTTTCAAACTCAAAAAGGCTCTTTATGGTTTAAAACAAGCTCCCCGAGCTTGGTATGAAAGATTGAGTAAGTTTCTTTTGGAAAATGATTTCATTAGGGGGAAAGCTGACACAACTCTCTTTGTTAAGCATAAAAACAATGATATTTTGTTAGTTCAAATATATGTAGATGATATTATATTCGGTGCTTCTAACAATGTTTTATGCAAGGAATTTTCCGATTTAATGACAAGCGAATTTGAGATGTCTATGATGGGTGAGTTAACATTCTTTTTGGGATTACAAGTAAAGCAAATGAAAGAAGGTACATTCATTTGTCAAACCAAATATTGCAAAGAATTGCTGAAACGATTTGAGATGAACAATGCAAAAGAAATGGCAACTCCCATGAGCACATCCGATCATATAGACAAAGATGAGAAAGGTAAGGAAGTCGACACCAAAAAGTATCGAGGTATGATTGGCTCTCTTCTTTATCTTGCTGCTAGTCGTCCGGACATCATGTTTAGCGTGTGTTTATGCGCTCGTTATCAATCGTGTCCGAAGGAGTCTCACCTTACTGCGGTAAAACAGATTTTAATGTATCTTGTTGGTACTACAAATGTGGGTCTATGCTACCCCAAAGGCTCTTCATGCCAACTTGTTGGCTATTCCGATTCCGATTTTGCTGGATGCAAATTGGACCGCAAGAGCACTAGTGGCACTTGCCATTTGCTCGGTAGCTCTCTCGTTTCTTGGTTTAGCAAGAAACAAGTAAGTGTTGCGTTGTCCACAACCGAGGCTGAATATGTAGCCGCTGGGAGTTGTTGCGCTCAAATCCTATGGATGAAACAACAACTCTTGGACTATGGCCTAAGTCTTAATCATATCCCTCTTAGATGTGATAATACTAGTGCCATATGCTTGACGAAGAACCCCGTTCTTCATTCGCGAACGAAACACATTGAAATTAGACATCATTTTATTAGAGATCACGTTCTCAAAGGCGATGTCAAAATTGAATTTGTTGAAGCCAAAAACCAATTGGCAGACATCTTTACAAAGCCTTTAGAGAAAGAGTCCCTCTTCTGAATTCGCAGTGAACTCGGGATCCTTGACTCCACGTTGATCTAAGTCATGCATTGCATTTTTTTTACATGATTTCTAACTTGACGTCGGAGACGTCTAATTCTTTTTTGCAGGTATCGCCCTAAAAGTAGGGGGAATTATAAAGCATGACGCGCAAGAATTGAGTCTTCTTCAGAAAAATCCGTTTCCCTCATCTAGTAATCGATTATCTCGTATCAATAATCGATTGTAATGCTATCATTTGAGCTATTATACTCTCTTTAAATAATCACACCTTCTTTCCAATAAATAAACAAGGTTTATTTCATTTTTGGCATCTTATTATTATTTTTGCTAATGGCAAAAGGGGGAAGATAACGGGTATGATGCACTCTCAAGTTATAAGCTTAAATTGAGGGGGAATTCTCAAATTGAGGGGGAACAAATTGCATACTTGTTGCATGTATATACTTGTCTTGATTCGTCAATATAAATTGCTTGTCTTGCATATCCCGCTTAATGTTTGCCATTATCAAAAAGGGGGAAATTGTTGGAAACACGTTCTCAATGCAATATACTAAAACGTGTGTTCTTTTGTATAGGTTTTAATGAATGACAAACGAAGCGAATGACGAAGTTCAAGAAACAAGCGCACAATTGATATACAACGAGATTCAAGCTCAAGACAAAGTTTTATAGTTTAATTGAGTCATTCTTAATTGTGATCTTGATCCTACAACTTGACTCGTAACATGGCTTCTCTCATAAAACTATTTTCCAAAATCATGCATATTTAATTTAATGTCAAATGATTTTAAATCATGCATATTTACAGTAGTCAAAATAATTTTTAGACATGCCTTAAAAATCTGGACTAAGATAATCGATTATGTACTTATGATAATCGATTGTTTTAAGCCAAGACTGCATGACAATCGATTGTGAGTAAGACAGTGTGCATCAGGTTTTTCAAACCTGCATGACAATCGATTGTGAACTAATGACAATCGATTGTGACTGAGGCAGTGTCCATCAAAGTTTTTCAAAACTCAGAATAATCGATTATGAACTAATGGTAATCGATTATGTTGAGACAGTGTCTTCCAGTGATTTTCAAATTTATTAAATAATCGATTGTTACATTGGACAATCGATTGTCAAAGAGACAGTGTCTAAAATGTTTTTCAAAAACTGATAAGTAATCGATTGTTGACTTTGTGCAATCAATTGTGAAGCTGACCGTTGTCGTAAAGTTTTCAAATACCGTCAGGTAATCGATTATTGCTTCTGTATAATCGATTGTTTTGATTAAAATCCAGAAAAGCTTTTTTGAACGTCATTGGGTAATCGATTATTGATCTCGTACAATCGATTGTTTTGATTAAAATCCGGAAAAGATTTTTTGAACGTTGATGAGTAATCGATTGTTGATTCTGGACAATCGATTTTTGTGGTAAAATCTGGAAAGGATTTTTTGAACGTTGCCAGTAATCGATTATGGATTGTAAGTAATCGATTATCAAGCATACAATCTGGGATTGAATTTTGATCTGACTGGCAGACAATCGATTGTTGGGGTTTGACAATCGATTGTCAGTGAGTAAAATCAGCAACTCTTAATTGGCAATTAGGCAACGGTAATGCCAAGTTTTTCAACTATAAATACAGCTTCATTTCAGTGTTTTAAACACAACAACATACTACAACTGATCATTACATTGCTATAAGCTTGCACACTTTTGTTTATCATTTTATATTCAATTTCATAAAGCTTTTGAGAGCCATATTCTTGTCCAAAGTTGTTGTGATCTAGAGCTTACTTCTTCTACTCATATCTACTCATTAAGGAGTATTGTGTTTGAGTGTTTAGTGTTTTATACACTTGTAAGAGAATTGTGATTCTCTTGTTGTAAGGAACTTGTGTTTCCTTGGTTGAAGTCTTGGAGTGTTGTATCTCCGAGCAAAGGTGTTAAGGCTTGTGTCCTTAAGTTGTAAAGGTTTGTTGAGCACCCGTAAGCTTAACAAGTTAGTGGAAAATCTCGAGAGAGTCTCTCGGGGACTGGACTAGCCACGCGTTGTGGTGAACCAGAATATATCGGCGCGTTCTTTCCTTTTTGTTTATTTAACGCACTTATTTATTTCCTGCAAATTTTAATTTTCGCAAGTTTACGCTAAATTTTATTATAACGCTATTCACCCTCCTCTAGCGTTAAGCGTATTTTCTAACACCTCTAATATTAAGAGTGATCCTGCAATGTTCTCAATCACGGTTTCTATGATTTTTTGGGTCCAATAATCAGACTTTTGATTTACTTGATTGATGTAACTCTTTAGTTTCATTTTCCTTATGATAGGCTTAGGCTATCTTTCGATCTATGGCTCCTAGTATTAGTTATTACTTTATCTTTTCATGGATGTTATGGAATATCCATGATACAATCTTCTAACGACTGAATCCTTTGTCTATGGACGTGGCTCAATTCTCTCTTTTTAACTTATACTGGAGTCTTTTATGCCTGTATGATTGTGAACATATATGCTGTATGTTCCGAACTCTTAAGTGCGTTCATACCGTAACTAACTCTGGATTATAATCGAATGATTCTTTTCGTTCCTTCTCAGTTTTCTTTCAATGTAAGAAATTACTTTTCCTGCTTTTCTTTCCCCCTTGTTGTGTGCATGCGTATCTTACCTTAGTTCCAACTGATATTGAATTCCGTACAACACATGTGATCTTGAATTTCACTCCTAATTTTACTTCCCGTCCATTAACCATGGTAGGTGCCACTTTCTTATGGAGTGCATACAATGTTGTGGTAACACTATTTTTACAAGACCATTTCCTCTTTAGGTCACTGTGCTTAGGCTGAAGACTTCATCCGTATTCCCTCATCTAGTCTTTTGTTTTAGTACTTAGGGAGGACTGGCTCTTGTAAAGCTGTGAGCTTATTACATCGAATACTCGCCGGACCTTTTGATGTCCTTCCTTGCCTATAGTTATCTGTAGTTACTTACCTCCACACCCTTATGCTTGTAGGGCTTCTTCTGAACTAATATTTGACAATCTCCCCAGTGGCACTCTCTCTTATTCCCGTAATATTTATATGCTACCTTTAACTACCCCGAATCCTTTCTAAATATATCTTAAGTATTATAATTACATTACTATGAGGTTGAATTCACTACATTGGATTTACTGTATTTATCTTGCACGATCTGCTGATTTGTCTGTAACCACCTGTCTAGCCACAACTAGGCTCTCCTAAATCAACTTCTAACTGCTCGTTTGCCCATTCTCATATCAATAATTTACGTAAACTTTTTTGGGTTATTTTCTTTGTCTTAACTTACCTGTCGCACTGATTTTTTTATTAATAACATCCCAAGTCGGAACCTTTACTTCCTCTCCTTGACGTCGTGCTAGCATAATGTTCTAGAATCGTAGCATATCTGTAGGATTTTGATAAGCGCATTCTCAGTTTTATCACATTCTTTCTATACCATTCCATAATTACTAGAATCACTTAATTCTGACTTAGCGCCACATAACTCCATATTCCCCCCTTTAGGGGAGTACTGAGAGTTGGAGTTACGGCGACCTACCTATAGATGTTTTATCTCTTCATCTTTGGCATCCTTTCATATCATAATTGACCCTTACTCGTCTTGTGGCAATACTTCTGTATCAAGGATAACAAAATTTTTTACTTGCGATGGTGACACTTAATGTAATTGGCACATACAGTTCCTTAAGCTTATCTTTTCTCTCATTGCTAGCTTCAGTAAAGCGTCTTAATAATTGACCATTCTCTAAATTTTTCGTAAATCTTTTTCTATTATCCATTCTACTATCGCCTGATCTGAATCTCTGAATTTCTCATGATGCCGACTATTATCAAATCACTTAGTGCATAATTCATGTTTTATTTATCTTGTTCATGAGTCCATACTGATTTCTATTATTCTGGGGGTCTAGATTTTCCTTCTTTTAATCACATTAGATTTCATCAAGTTATTTCTCGAAATGAAGATGTGACTTTATGACCTATACTCTTTTGTTGTCTCAATGCCTATCACCCCCCGCATTTTCCCTCCCATGTCTATAGACTTTGTAATACTGTTTCTTTCTCTTTTTTATCTACCGTTGTCATCTATGCATTACATCTTACCCACAATGCTTCATTAACTCTCTTCTTATTTCCCTGCTAACATTTCTGTCTATCACTTTATTGTGAAAACCTTAACAAGATATTCAGCTCCCCTTGCTCCATCCATTGGCTCTTCGAATCACCTAACATTCTTTTTCTACTAAGAACGGGAGACACACTTAGGTAATATCCCTTCAAGGCTTCCACTGACTATCTTTGTAGTACTCATATCTAGTTGTACTATTTTAGAGTGCACTGTTTGGATGTTTCACAAGGAGATTTGTTAGCACTTTTGCAATATCCTTCAGAAACGACAACTAATACAATAATTCGTCCACCATTTTGGGTTACTCTAACCCAACTGGATTGTGATATCCTGTCCTCTTCTTAAATCATATATATTAGCTCATATAGGGCATAACTGAGATCGGTGCGGCTGATTGTACATACCTCTGTTACTGTTAAAGGTAACGCAAAAGGCTTATATTCCTCTGCCTGAGTTGTAAATATTGTAAACCTTCATTAACTAGTGCCTCGTACCATTATTCATCTTGTTTCTTTTGCTTCTTGAAACTTGTATTTATCTTCAGAATCTCTCATTGTCTTTCACCATAAAGGTGGATAGAACCCAACCCGAAGGTCCACGATAGGCCACGACGGGCACCCAGTGCCTTACTCAATCTAATACCAACGTACCATACTTTCATATTATTCTATCATAGGTAAATAAACCGAGTAAAGCATGAGGGAAATACACGCCTGTACATATGACATACTGGCATATAAGACTAAAATGATCACTCGTACACTGAATATAGGCCAAGACCATATAATTTTTCACCCACATGACATATGTCTATAAGCCTCTAAGAGTACATAAAAGTTATAAATGTAGGGATAGGGCTCCGCCATACTAATAAATACATATTCTAATCATATTGACCAAACAATCAACTCCGGAGTGAATGGAGCACACCAAGACCTTTCAGTGAGCTGATAGCCTAGTTGGAGGACTCTCATCATGTCTATCGGGACCAACATGCATAAAATGCAGTGCACCTAGGTAAAAGACATGCCAGAACAAATAATGTACCGAGTATGTAAGGAATAAAAATTAATAAATAATAGATATGAGAGAAACATTGAGTAAAAGACTCAACATTTAAGTCTGGATAACTTTTTAAATCATGAAATACTTATAGTGTCATGCATATGCGTATGAATGTCATGTCGTGCATAGGTACATGTGTTCATAACACATCAAGCGTCTGAGGGCATCCCATCATATTATCTCGGCTACTGTGGGAAAAATCATTAACGTATACTAACTGGTCAGGTAGTGGTGCGTATATAACACCGTAACCCTTTTCCATCTCATATACATATATATACATATATAGGCATATATAACGCCATCTAGTCATAAGTAAATATACATGTATAAATAAATGCAATGCATGAAAAGTACGTCAATAAAATCATTTAGAGCGTCATAAGACCATTATGCCTTTGATTAATATCATAACTTAAACTTTATCAACTTATATATTTTCAAAGACCCATGAACAAATGATTGAATAATATAACACATGGGGAATCAAGAACATAAGCATCTCTTGTATTTATATGTATAGAGTCATTTATAAAAATGATGCATTTGCTTGTTTCGTTTGTATCGTATGGATCATACAAAAATGAAAGAAATGATAGCCTTTGTTGAGTTGTCCCACATCGGAGGGATTTAAGGCCCTTGGTCTCCTTATATGTCTTGGGCAATCCTCACCTCATAAGCTAGCTTTTGGGATTGAGTTAGGCCTAAGGTCCATTCTTATCATGGTATCAGAGCCAGGCCCATACCAATTTATTGTTACCGATGTTGGGTCCCCATTTATATTGTCCACGCTCCAGTTGCAGGCCTGTGCATGAGGGGGCTCTTTAGTTGTCTCCTACATCGGTAGATGATTGGTATCTTGGTCTCCTTATATGGTCTTGGGAAATCCTCACCTCACAAGTTAGCTTTTGGGGTTGAGTTTGTTGAGTTATATCCGACATCGGTGGATTATGAGTATTTTGGTCTCCTTATATGGTCTTGGAAAATTCTCACCTCACAAGCTATTGGGGTTGAATTAGACCCAATGTCTATTCTTATCATAGTATCAGAGCCAAGCCCATCCCAATTATTGTTATCGATGTTGGGCCCCCATTTATGTTATCCATGCTCTAGAGGTCTGGCGTGGGGGGGGGGGGGTGTTGAGCTGTCCCCACATTGGAGAGATTTGAGGTCCTTGATCTCTTTATGACTTGGGCAATCCTCACCTCATAAGCTAGCTTTTGGGGTTGAGTTAAGCCTAAGGTTCATTCTTATCAACGTTAACATACCTGAGTCGAGTCTCGTAACAATCCTTCTAACATACGGCAATAGCGACAAAACACGTGACGGCAAGATCGGAAAAATCTGTATAATATTGTTGAGAAAGATTGCACCGTACTCTCTTAAAATCGCAAAATCACGTTGCTATAATATTTTGTAGTACAACTTCTTTTGCTGAAAATCCGTTGCTTGGTAGATGTAGAACATCTTTAATTTTTGTAATTTTGATCATAATATTGTATAAGCTTTCATGCTGAAGTTCATCCGTAGCTTGAAGATGAAGTATCTTTATTTTTGTTAATTAAAGAAGTGATTTGATGACATTCTTTAATCCAAAGAGATAAGGTGCTCTTGAAGTGTTTCCACCTTTCAAGGTAATTCAAGAGTCACCTAATATATTTTCATGTGGCTAACACCTTTTGCCTTAGACTTTATCCAAAAGACTTTAATTAATCAACCATTAATTATTAATTAATTTGTTAATTCTTCCATTATCTAATAATTCACATAATAAAACATTTCAAATTGTCTTAAAGACTACTCAGTTTTAATATAACTTATACACCTTATTATTACGGTCATGTGGTGCCTTGTATGACAATAGTTCATAAATATCGGGTATTTTAGCTCGAGCCGTATTTTATCTCAATATGCCAAACATTGACGAAAATTTATTTTCTTTGATTTGCTTACACTCTCACCTTCACAAATTTATTCAACACTTGTTTTAAATAGCATAATGCTTATAATCTCATTCCCGCACTTACGTGATTAGCTTACAAAAATACTTTTGCGTATGAAAATATGGAAGGTAACATATCATTTTCGAGCTTATATCAATTTACTTATGGCTTACTTCCATGTACGATAATATGGGATGTAACAACAGTAGTTGTGGGACTCATGTACTCTGGTTGAGTTGAGCTTTGAGAAATGGTTGCCTGCTTCGCTGTCCTCCAAGAAATGAGTGAGTCTCCAAATTTGATCAAGTATCCCGTGACTGACTTCCTTGGGGTAGGAAGTCTAGTCTGTATCACAAAATGCCTGAAGTGTAGGAGAGCAGTGAGATGACATAAGGATACCAAGGCAGGTGCTTGTTTGACTTATCTGATGACCCTGATGGCTGCTTCCATATGAGAAGCCCTAGGAGCATGCATAAATTGGTTCAGGCATTACATAGCAAAAATAATGTCATGCCTAGTGATAATCAAGTAAAGGATCTTCTAGTGGTCGATGAGCCAACATGGGCATCAAATTCACTGCTGGGTAAGTTTCTGATTCAACTCCACTGATGCCCCAGGTGGCCAAGCAGCTGCTAACCCCATGTCTGAAATTAATCTAGAGAATATTTGTGTTGATGCATCATAATGCCCTCATTACTTCTAGCAAATTCTATCCAACAAAAAATATCCAAGCTCACCTAGATCCATAATCTTGAAACTGTTCTGCAGAACAACCTTTGTGGCACTAATTATCTCAAGATCATTCCTAGTGATTAAGATATCATCAACATAAACAAGAATCACCACTTGTTTGTTTCCTGATTTCTTGGTGAGCAAAGAATAATCTAAATAGATCTGTGTATAACAAGAAGCAGTCAGTGCTGAGATTAACTTAATGTTCCACCGTCGGGATGCTCGTTTAAGCCCATAAAGGAGATAACTGCTCTAACAGTGACCATTTTGACAACATGAGAGAATATTTCTTAGTAGTCAATTCTCTCCTTTTGGTTGTATCAATTTTCCACTAACCTTGCCTTAACCTTTTCACTTCATCATTTGCCTTGTACTTGATCTTGTAAACTCATTTTCACCCTATGGACTTCTTCCCCTTTGGTAGTTATACAACCTCCCAGATCTTATTTTCTTGCATATATCTCAACTTTTATTGCTTCTATCCACTTTCTATCTTTGGCGGCTTCAGGATATGATCTTGGATTAGTAATGCTAGAGACATGTGCCACAAATTCTGGTAGGGCTTGGAGAAATGGTCATAGCTAATCACTGCTGATATTGGAGAAAGGCGTGTGCTTTCCACTTTGTATTCCTTGCCTTGGGTAATATCGTTCTTGAGCCGGATGGGAGGCTTACTGAACCTCCCTAATTTCTTGACTGTATTATGTATAGGCTCAATATCAATAAGTGGCTCCTGAGAAGTGGGAGCTGAGGACGGAACATGTGCATCTTAAGCCGGTGAAAGACTGCCAGAAATAGTTGGAAGAGATGTTCCATGGCTTCTTGATGCTGTATATATTGCACGATAGGAGCACTGATGGACCTGTCTACCTCTAGCTCAGGTTCCCTCAACATGTGTGACTGCTGGCCTGAATTTGCAAATGGTCTGGGCTAGAAGAAATAATCTATGTAGGTGCTTATGTAGGTATGTGTTGCAGAGAACCATCAGTAGACTAACAGAAGGACTCATAGTGTGAAAGGGATAGATGTCCTCATAAAATGTTATATCTCTTGTAACAAAGATAGATATGTTAGTTATATCATACAACTTATACCCTTTTGAGTTGCAGCATATCCTAGTAAATTTTATTTGATTTCCCTTGGAGAAAATTTATCCTTCTTTTTGACATTCGTGCATATCAAAGACACCCTATAAATCTCATATGCAATAAAGATGGTGTTTTCCTATAGACAAGCTCATAAAAAGACTTGTTGTCCAGTACTATAGACGACAACCAATTAATAATATACAAAACCCCGATGATGCATTCACCCCAAAATCTGGTAGGTAAGTGTCCTTGAATTTTTATTGCTCTTGCTATCTACAATATTATGTCTGTGCCTTCGCTCAACCGCTCAATTTTATTGTGGAGTTTAAGGGCAAGAACTTTGATGAATATTCCTATTACTTTTGAACAAATCACTATAATTGGAGTTGAAGAATTCCGATCTATTGTCAGGTACTAATACCTAACTCTTTGACCAAATTGAGTAGCACACTATCGCATTGAAGTCTTTCAACAAAACTACAATATAAGACTTAAGATGCAAAAAAATAAACCCAAGTTCATCTAATTAATCATCAAACAATGTCAGAAAGTATCTCATTTCATTATGTCTTGGCACCTTATAAGGCCCCATATATCCATATGCAAGAGAGCAAACATGATATCAACTTTCTTACAACTAATTAGAAATATAACTCTTGTTTGTCTTTATAAAAGACATACTTCATAGTGAGTAATACAAAACTTATTACTATTCTCAAAATTAGTGAACTTCCTGTTGAGATGAAAGACTGCATGGCTTCCAAATCCAAGCATAAATGATTATATACACTGTATATACGCTGTATATATATTATAATTTCTGGTATACATTATATATGTGGGAGTTGGGCTGTGATGATTTGTTGATTGGGCTGTAAATAATCTGAGCCCGTTTCATTTTGTTCTTGGGCCGTTTGACCCGACCCAAGAATAATTGTATATATCTCACATATACAGATATTTTATGGAAGGGGATTCATTTTGCTTTCTGGCTTTCTCCAGAAGCTTCCGTTTCTCTCTCTGTGTCTCTCACTGTTCATCTTCATCTTCTCTGATTTTCTTCTTCAAACCTTAATGTTTTCATTGTATCAGAAAGGGAAAATCTTCCGATCTTTCTCCGTTATCTGTTATCGATGCTTGATGAAGCTTTTGCTGAAGTTTTTTTTCGGTTATCTGAGAAAAATACTGTTCGTATATTTTTTTTCGATGAATGTTAATCGGTTAATCGGGACTTTTCTGACTGTTTGAGGCTCCGATCCTATATCAATAGATGTTTTGGGTGATTTTCCGACATCTCTGATTTTGTTCCAACGAGTTCTTCAAATTCTAGGGTTTTCCGACTTTCGGACCTAGAGTGTTATCCGATGACTTTTTCTTCGCTTGATGGACGTTTTGGGTAATTTTCCGGCGTCTGTGACCTTATTCCGGTGAGTTTCAGAACCTAGGGTTTCCGGTGTTGGACCTAGGGTTTTCTCTGTTGATTGAAGGCCGATCTTCTCCGGTCGCGAAGAAGAAGGGTAACTCTATCCTTATTTTGAGTATTGTATGCTTTGTATGTGACTATCTGGTTCTGTATGTGAGTATCTGGTTCCGTTGTTATTATTGGCTTGTCGAAACTATTTTTCTTTCAAGCTGGTTCATTAATCATGGCTTCTAATACTAATGCTGGTGCCTCCTCCTCGGTAGACTCTACCAGCCCCCTTTTTGTATATTCATCTGATGTCCCTGGGGTCTCTCTTGTCCCCACTCCCTTCTCGGGTAGTGGCTATGGGGGTTGGAGGAGAAAAATGATTGTTGCATTATCTGCTAAAAACAAATTTGGATTTGTTGACGGCTCATGTCCTCGACCAACCACTAATGTGGCTCAACAGGGGCTGTGGGATAGATGTAATAACATGGTCATTTCCTGGTTGACCTCTTCCCTATCCCCTCAGATTGCTCATAGTGTGCAGTATTCTGATACTGCACAAAGTATATGGTCCCAAATTGAGAAAAGATATGGTACCCCTAACAAGATCAAAATCTTTGAATTAAAAAGGGAACTTTCCCACACATCTCAAGGCTGCTTAGACGTAGCCTCATACTTTAACAGGCTCAAAGGCTTGTGGGATGAGTTGGGCACAATGTGCACAAATCATGGGGAGAGATGTGTGTGTGCTGCTAAAAATATAATAATTCAGGAAGATGATGAAAACAAGGTATTCCAGTTTCTTATAGGGTTGATTGAAGCATACATGAGGGTTAGGAGTAATCTGTTGATGATGCAACCATTTCCTTCCCTTGACAGTGTTTACAATATAGTGCTTAATGATGAGAAACAGAGACAAGTTCAATCTATTTCTCAAATCAGTCCAGACTCTATGTCTTTTAATGCTAATGCAAATAAGCACTCAATTGGGTTTAATCAGGCCACAGTGCCTAGTCCCCCTATTTTCAGACCCAGAGTTAGTTTTGAGCAAAGCAGAGGGCCCTTATTTTGCAGATACTGTAAGAAAATTGGCACTTAATTGATAAGTGCTACAAGATCCATGGGTTTCCTCATAACATTAAATACAACAAGGGAAGGAAATCTGCAACTGCTCATGTCTCCACTGGTGAGGAAAGTGTGTCTGTTAATCATGGGAATCCTAACATGTCTGTTCCTCTTGGGGATCCTCCTGCCAGCCATCACCATGTTACCCACATAGATGGTCACAGCTCCGTGATACCAGGGTTGAACATACACCAATATGATCAATTGATGAGCTTGTTGCAACAGACCAAGTCAGGGGATTCCAGTGATCAAGCTCCTCCTCCCATGTATGCTGCTAATTTTGCTGGTACTATGTTGACTGAGAGTCTTGTTTCTGATTCCAAATTATGCATGCTTACACACATTAATTCTGTCACCTGGATCATAGATTCAGGGGCATCTAATCATATGACACATGATAAAAACCTACTCTTTAACATCATACCTTTGACTGTTCCTTATATTGTAACTTTGCCTAATGGTTACAAAGTGAAAGTAACTTGTTCAGGTTCTTTTGCATTAACTTCTTCCCTTACTCTTCACAATGTGCTTCTGGTTCCTTCCTTTAAACACAATTTGATTTCTGTTCACAAGTTGATAAAACAATTGTACTGTATAGTTTTGTTTACTCCAACTTCCTGTTTACTTCACATGATATAGGACCCTTCTCTGAAGAGGCCTTTGGATCTTGGTAAAGAGGAAGCTGGCCTATACAAACTGTCTTGGGTGCCATCTTCCTCCTCTTCCTCTCCTGGTTCTTCTTTTACTTCTGTGTGTGCTTTTTCTGATTTTTGTAATGATGACAATGTCTTTGACAACAAAATTGTTGCCTTGCCTCCAATTGTAAATAATTCCATTTGTAATAATTCTGTTACCACTGATATGAATTACCTTTGGCATTTAAGACTAGCACATACTTCTTTTGCAAATATGAGACATATTT
Source organism: Nicotiana benthamiana (assembly GCA_034376525.1). NCBI lineage: Eukaryota > Viridiplantae > Streptophyta > Magnoliopsida > Solanales > Solanaceae > Nicotiana > Nicotiana benthamiana. The sequence continues at coordinate 26,837,802 of CM067333.1, read as the reverse complement.
CTGGTTTTTCTTTTCCACTTGCTTCTAAACAACCTTTTCCTTGTTCTGTCTGTCCTATGGCCAAACAAACTAGACTCCATTTTCCTGACAGCAGTATTAGTACTACTAGACCATTTCAATTAATACATGTGGATAGTTGGGGGCCTTACCACACTTCTACTTCTTCTGGTTATAGATACTTCCTTACTATAGTTGATGATTTTTCTAGGGCAACCTGGACACACTTAATGGATCTAAAAGCAATGCTTTTTCCCTGCTTAAGTCTTTCATCTGTTTTGTTAAAACTCAGTTTAACACTGTGGTTCAAACTGTTAGAAGTGACAATGCCTTAGAATTGGGATCCAGCATTGAGGGCATATCTTTCTTTAGTAGCCAAGGCATTATTCATCAAACCTCCTGCCCTCATTCACCTCAACAGAATGGTGTTGTTGAAAGAAAGCACAGAACCCTTCTTGAAACATGTAGAACCCTGCTTTTTCAATCTGGCCTACCTGTGTCTTTCTTGGGGGATTGTCTGTTGACTGCCACTTATCTTCTTAACAAAATACCTTCCAGAATTCTTCACAATAAGTCTCCTCATGAAATTTTGTATGGGAAATCTCCATCCTATTCTTATTTGAGGGCATTTGGGTGCCTTGCTTATGCTGCTGTCCCTATTCCTCAAAGGGACAAGCTGAAGCCTAGAGCCCTCTCTTGTGTTTTTCTGGGTTACCCCTTTTCCAAAAAGGGTTATAAATTGTATGATCTGGTTTCCAAGAAGTGTTTTGTCTCCAGGGAGGTTGTCTTCCATGAAACATCTTTTTCTTTTAAGAATAAAGCTTCTTCTGCTCACCCATTTCCTTCATCTTTTCCATCTATTCCTACTGCTGAACATTTCCCTGACACAGATTTTCCTATACATGCTTCTCCTGATTCTCCTGTTCCTAATTTTACATCTGATTCTCCTGTTCCTGATTTTACTGATGCTGCTCCATCTTCCCTTCCTTCTTTCAATCATGATATCCCTCCTCCTGTTTTAACTCCTTCACATCCTCTTCCTACTCCTAGAAAGTCCACTAGACAGCATAATCATCCTTCCTATCTTAAGGATTATGTCTGTCAACTCCCTGCCTTTTCTGGTTCCTCTTCTTCTACTTTGGAATCTGAACCTTTGTATTACTCTCAAGCTGCATCTGTCCCAGCATGGCAGGATGCAATGAGACAGAAGTTTGATGCTTTGGAAGCTAACCATACCTGGGATGTTGTTCCTCTTCCTCCTGGTAAGAAACCCATTGGCTGTAAATGGGTCTATAAAATCAAATACAAGTCTGATGGTCTTGTTGAAAGGTATAAAGCAAGGCTTGTTATTAGGGGTGATCACAAGTTGAAGGGATTGATTTTACTGACACTTTTTCTCCTGTGATTAAGATAACCACTGCGAAATGCCTTATTGCTGTGGCTGTCAAGAATCACTGGCCTCTGTTTCAACTTGATGTCAATAATGCTTTTCTCCATGGGGATTTGGATGAGGAAGTTTATATGAAACTTCTCCCAGGTTTGACAGTTTCTGCTCCTCTTTCCGGTTCTGTTTCTCCTCCATCTTCTACTTCTTCTCCTCTGGTTTGTAAACTCAAGAAATCCCTATATGGGCTGAGACAAGCATCCAGACAATGGTATGCTAAATTGTCTTGCGCTCTTTATTCCAGAGGGTACAAACATTCTTTGAATGACTATTCTTTGTTCATCAAAGGTAAAACTGGATCCCTTGTGGTTATGGCAGTCTATGTGGATGATATTATCCTTACTGGGGATGACAGTGATGAGATTACTGCCCTGAAACTGTTTCTGGATGATCAATTTAAAATCAAAGATCTAGGATCTTTGCATTATTTTTTGGGCCTTGAAACGTCAGTTGTTCCTGGTGGAATGATCCTTAATTAGCATAAATATATTTCTGATTTACTGCACCAGTTTGATTGTGCAAATGTCTCCTATGTTGTTTCTCCTCTGGACATTTATGTCAAACTTCATGCTGATTCTGGTGACCTTTTATCCTCACCTGACCAGTACAGGAGTCTTGTTGGTAAGATGTTGTTTCTGACTCACACTAGGCCTGACATATGCTTTGCTGTTCAACATCTGAGTCAATTCCTCAAATGCCCCAGACTTCCCCATATGACTGCTGCCTTGCATGTTTTGAGATACCTTAAAGGCACTCCTTCTATGGGTTTATTTTATTCTGCCCATGCTGATTTCTCTGTTGCTGGCTATTCTGATAGCGACTGGGCTGCATGCCCTGATACTAGACGATCTGTTACTGGATTTTGTGTGCTTTTGGGTGGTTGCCTGATTAGTTGGAAATCTAAGAAGCAACCTGTTGTTTCTTTGTCTTCTGCTGAAGCAGTACCGAGCCCTCACCAAAGTTGTTGCTGAATTGTCTTGGCTTTCTCGTTTATTGGCTGATCTTGGGGTATCTGTTTATCTTCCTTTTTCTGTGTATTGTGACAGCCAGGCTGCTGTCCATATAGCTAAAAATCCTATTTTTCATGAGCGTACCAAACACATCGAGGTGGACTACCATTTTGTTCGGGACCTGCTACAGACTGGTTTTCTCAAGCTGGTTCATGTTCCTACTTCTCGTCAACTGGCTGACCTGCTCACTAAGCCATTGCCTGGCACTGTGCTTCATCCGCTGTTATCCAAGTTGTAGGTGGTTTCCCCCTCCAACTTGAGGGGGGGTGTTGAGATGAAAGACTACATGGCTTCCAAACCCAAGCATAAATGATTGTATACACTGTATATACAATGTATATGTATTGTATTTTCTGGTGTATATGTTGGAGTTGGGCTGTGATGATTTGTTGATTGGGCTGTAAATAATCTGAGCCCGTTTCATTTTTTTTCTTGGGCCGTTTGACCCGACCCAAGAATAATTGTATATATCTCACATATACAGATATTTTATGGAAGGGGATTCATTTTGTTTTCTAGCTTTCTCCAGAAGCTTCCGTTTCTCTCTCTGTGTCTCTCACTGTTCATCTTCATCTTCTCTGATTTTCTTCTTCAAACCTTAATGTTTTCAATTATTATTATTATTATTATTATTAAAAATATTTTGACTAAAGTTGTGCGAAGGTATACTTCGATTTTTTTTAAAATCGTAATTGTATTACGCGAACGTATACGTAATCACGATATATCTTTTGTAAAGGCATACTAGTATTTTTGAGATTATTGAAGAAACAAGTCAGCGTTTAACCTAAAAGCGAAAGTACAACGTGATTATTTCAACCAAAACCTCATTCTTATCCCCAAGCTTATATACGATTTCCAACACCAACGGCCCATTTATTTGGCCCAAAATTCTATAGCAACTAGTCTGCACGTCCTTTAGCTCTTAACAAATCTCCATTTGTTGTGTCCCATTTAACTAATAAAGAAAGTAATATTCTTCTATTTATACATATGACATCAGAGTATATATATATATATATATATATATATATATATATATATATATATATATATATATATATATATATATATATATATATATAACTTTACCACACTTGCAACTACATACTAACAAGAATATTATTTAACTTAAATATTCATAATGCAAACAAAATTGTAGAAAATATCATGGCACCAAGGTTAAGGATCAAATTAGACTTTAAAGCATGGCAAAATATGGCACGGAAACAACCTGTAACTAACGAAATTTTCTTTTGCTAAATCCAAATGCATTTGAAGGATAAAAGATTAGATTGGTGGATCAAACTGTTGTAAAATAAACTTGATTGTGGGTTATGTGTTTTGGATTTGAGCTTGCAAGTATCCAAGTATATTAGATCAAGATTGTAGTCCATTATCTAGAAACTTCTTGTAATATATAGTAGTCGAAGTGTGTAGAATAATCTTATAAAATATCTAATTTTAGAATTATTATGAGAATACTTAGGAATTATCTAGATACTAGTAGATGATGAAGTGTTCTAGACTATTCCATTGTGTAGTATAAATAGAGGTATCACCCCTCATTTGTAATGAAGCAATAATCAAAGCATTCAAGATCAATCAAGCTTCTAAATCATCAATCCTCTCTTCCACATATATATATATATATATATATATATATATATATATATATATATATATATATATATATATATATATATATATATATACCTATTTCCAACAAATTGGTATCAGAGCTTGGTTTGACAAGATGATGGCCAACAATGTCATCACGTTGCCTCGCCTCACAAAGGATAATTATGATCGATGGAGCATCCAAATGAAGACCTTCCTAGGTGGACAAGACCTATGGCAGATTGTGGAGCAAGGTTATGAGGAGCCTAAAGGCAAGGGCTCACTCACGAAAGAAGAAAAGCGAGACAAGATTAATGATCAAAAGGCTCTTTCCATCATCCAACAAAGTGTAGATGATGGAGCTTTTGAGAAAATTACAAGTACAACCATCGCCAAGCATGGGAGATCTTAGAGAATTCTCACAAGGGAGTTGATAAGGTAAAAAAGGTTCGACTACAAATCCTACGAGGTGAGTTCGAATCCTTAAATAAGAAAGACTTTGAATCAATTTTTGATTATTTTACAAGAGTCTTGGTGATTATCAATCAATTAAAGAGGAATGTGAAACTCTAAGCGATGTAAGAGTCATTGAGAAAATTCTTAGATCATTAGATTCAAAATTCGACTATATAGTCGTAGCCATTGAAGAATCTAAAGAACTAGAATCAATGACTATCGATGAACTCATGGGTTCACTACAAGCCCATGAAGAGAGGTTCAATAAGAAAAATAAGGAGCCTTTGGAGCAAGCTTTACAAGCAAAACTCTCTTTCAAGGAAGAGAGTAGTGAAAAGACTCATCAAACGAGTCAACGAGGTCATGGTCAAGTACGTGGCTGAGGACGAGGGCGAGGATATATCAAACGTGGAGGCTATAGTTCTTACAAAAATGAAGAAAGAAGCCAAGATTTTCACTCGACAAGAGGTCGCGGGAGAGGCTACACAAGTAGAAGGCCAAGGTATGACAACTCTCAAACTAAATGCTATAATTGTCATAAATTTGGCCACTATGCTTCGTAATGCGAGAAGTCAAACAATTACGTGCAAGAAAGAGCAAATTTTGCACAAGAAGATACGGAAGCCGTGGAAAACACTTTGTTGCTAGCATGCAAAGGTGGAGACAATGAAGGATCGAATTTGTGGTATCTCGACACGGGTGCAAGCAACCATATGTGCGGTGACAAAAGCATGTTTGTGGAGTTAGACGAGGCAATAAGTGGAAATATCACCTTCGGAGATTCCTCTAAAGTCCCGGTTAAAGGCAAAGGTAAGATCCTCATCCGCTTGAAAAATGGAAGGCATCAATTTATCTCTAGCGTGTATTATGTGCCCAATTTGAAGTCTAATATACTGAGTGTTGGACAACTCTTAGAGAAAGGCTATGATATTCACATGATAAATCGTAGTCTTTCTATAAGAGATCAAAGTGGAGGTTTGATAGCTCAAGTGCCAATGTCAACGAATAAGATGTTTTTGCTAAATATTCAACATGACATTCCAAGATGTTTAAATGCATGTTTCAAAGATAATTCTTGGCTTTGGCACATGAGATACGGGCACTTAAATTTTGGAGACTTAAAGTTATTATCAAGTAAAGGAATGATGAAGGGTTTGCCTCAAATTAATCATCCGGATCAAATATGTGAGGGATGCCTTCTAGGAAAGCACTTTCGAAATAGTTTTCCAGTAGAGGCTTTTAGTAGAGCGAAGAAACCTCTAGAACTTATTCACGCGGATGTGTGTGGACCCATCCATCCACCATCTTTCGGTAAAAATAGATATTTTCTTCTAGTCGTTGATGATTTTAGTCGAAAGACATGGGTCTATTTTCTAAAAGAGAAGTCAGAAGTCTTTGGAATGTTCAAGAAGTTCAAAGCGTTTGTGGAGAATCAAAGTGGTCTCACCATAAAGGTGCTGAGATCTGATTGTGGAGGAGAGTTCACATCCAAGGAATTCAAGGAATTTTGCAACAACAATGGCTTACGACGTCCTCTAACTCTTCCGTATTCACCTCAGCAAAATGGTGTTGCAGAAAGAAAGAATAGGACCATCCTTGATATGGCCCGGAGTATGTTAAAGAGCAAAAGGATGCCTAAAGAGTTTTGGGCTGAGGCAGTGGACTGTGCGATCTATCTAGCAAATCGCTCGCCCACTAAAAGCGTCAAGAACAAAACGCCCATTGAAGCTTGGAGTGGAAGGAAACCCGGCATCTCACACCTACGAGTGTTCGGAAGTGTGGCATATGCTCATGTGCCAGATCAGAAGAGGACGAAGCTCGATGATAAAAGCGAGAAGCTCATATTCGTGGGATATGACTCAAGTTCGAAGGGTTACAAGCTATACAATCCCAAGACCGGTAAAGTAATCTCAAGTCGAGACGTGGTGTTCGATGAAAAAGCAACATGGGATTGGAATGTTCCCGAAGAGGAGAACTACAATTTTCTCCCTTATCCGTTCGAGAGTACTATATGGAACGAAGAATATCTAGAGGTTCAATAACCTTCGAGTACACCATCTCCGCAATCTCCACATACTCTAACCACACCAAATGAAGCGACACCAACATCAGGAGAAGAATCAAGTAGGCTACTACATCGCACAAGGAGCATTGAGGAGTTGTACGAGGTAACTCAGCCTATGGAGGATCTAACATTGTTCTGCCTTCTTGCCGATTGTGAGCCAATAAGATATGAAGACGCAGCAAAAAGCAAGAAGCGGAAATGTGCCATGGACGACGAGATTCATGCAATCAAGAGGAATGATACGTGGGATCTCGCTACTCTACCAAAGGGGCATAAGGCTATTGGTGTAAAGTGGGTGTACAAGGCCAAGAAGAATTCCAAAGGTGAAGTTGAAAGATACAAGGCAAGGTTGGTGGCGAAGGGATATAGTCAACGAGTAGGCATAGACTATGACGAGGTATTTGCTCCTGTCGCTCGCCTAGAAACTATAAGATTGATGATCTCACTTGCGGCTCAGCATAATTGGAAGACTTATCAAATGGATGTCAAATCCGCGTTCCTTAATGGCCACTTAGAAGAAGAAGTCTATATAGAACAATCTTCGGGATACATCGTGAAAGGCCAAGAGAATAAGGTGCTGAAATTGAAAAAGGCCTTATACGAGTTGAAGCAAGTGCCTCGGGCATGGAATAGCAGGATAGACAAGTATTTCCAGCAGAATGACTTTACAAAATGCCCATATGAGCATGCCCTCTACACAAAATAAGCAAGGATGGAGATGTTATGCTTGTGTGCCAATACGTGGATGACTTGATATTCACCGGTAGTAATCCCAAAATGTTCGAGGAGTTCAAGAAAGCAATGGTTCGGGAGTTCAAGATGACTGACATCGGACTTATGGCTTACTATCTTGGGATCGAGGTGAAACAAAAGAAAGAAGGAATATTAATATCCCAAGAAGGTTATGCGAAGGAGGTGTTGAAGAAGTTTAAGATGAATGACTGCAAGTCGATGAACACACCGGTGGATTGCAATCTCAAGTTGTCAAAAGATGATGAAGGATACTTGGTGGACCCAACACAATACAAGAGTTTGGTTGGAAGTCTGAGGTACCTAACCTGCACGAGGCCAGATATTCTCTACGGAGTTGGACTAGTAAGTCGATATATGGAAGCACCTACAATAAATCACTTGAAGGCAGCAAAGAGGATACTTCGCTACATCAAAGGTACGATTGACTATGGTCTGTTTTATTCGCCTTCTAATCACTTCTAGCTAGTTGGATACAGTGATAGTGATTGGGCTAGAGACATAGATGATCGTAAGAGTACGAGTGGTTTCGTGTTCTATATGGGAGATATGGCGTTCACATGGAGTACGAAGAAGCAACCCATTGTGACTCTGTCAACATGTGAAGCCGAGTATGTAGCAGCAACATCGTGCACCTGTCATGCAGTGTGGTTCAGGAAGTTACTAAATGAGCTTATGTTTTCTCAAAAGGAAGCTACAAAGATACATGTGGATAACAAGTCTGCGATTGCTCTAGCAAAGAATACAGTCTTCCATGATCGAAGCAAGCACATCGATACGACATACCATTATATCAGGGAGTGTGCTACAAATAAAAAGGTGCAGATAAAGTACGCGAAGTCATTTGACCAAGTTGCTGATATTTTCACAAAGCCTCTTAAACACGAGACGTTTCAGAGATTACAGAATCTGCTCGGAGTGACGAAATCAAGTTTATGGGGGCTTGTTGAAAAATAAACTTGATTTTGGGTTATGTGTTTTGGATTTGGGCTTGCAAGTATCCAAGTATATTAGATCAAGATTGTTGTCTATTATCTAGAAACTTCTTGTAATATGTAGTAGTCAAAGTGTGTAGAATAATCTTGTAAAATATCTAAGTCTAGAATTATCATGAGAATACTTAGGAATTATCTAGATACTACTAGATGATGAAGTGTTCTAGACTATTCCATTGTGTAGTATAAATAGAGGTATCACCCCTCATTTGTAATGAAGCAATAAGCAAAGCATTCAAGATCAATCAAACTTCTAAATCATCAATCCTCTCTTCCACAAATAATATATATATATATATATATATATATATATATATAGCCTCCTATTTCCAACACAAACATTACATTTTTGTAACTCAACCATTAAGCTGAGAACAAAGACCACGACCACAAAACTTTGCCGGCGCCAACCTTGACGGACCTCTCGAACTACAAACAGAACAAACAATCTGTAACCTTGAAACTCCATAATTCCGACACTAGCACTCAATGTTTATGGAGCTGTTTTGTTAGGTGTGTTTGACTGATTTTCACATGGGTTCTCAGTTGGGTTTTGTCATGTTTTCATGCTTCTTTGGGAGAAAAGCTTCTGCACCCTTGGTTGTTTCAATAGCTGAGGACTTCTGTTGTTTTGAAGCTTTATTTGGTTGGACATTCATGATGGTTTAAGGTGAGTTTCATGGTTGAGAAGGGAACTAAATGAATAAAAACTCTTAAAAATCAATACAAATTATTTTTGTCTATTTTTAGGAGTTGTCTTCATGTAGGGGAAATATCACATGCTTACACTGCTGAGATGAGCTAACAGCACGGCGAGGACACTCCCTCCGCATATGTCTGAACTCTCCGCACTCATGGCAGCTCTCGAGTGCTGGGAACTGGGACTGAAGAGAACCCGTCGCACCAGAGTGACTGGCTGATGCACTAGGCCAGGAAGAACCCTGAATAGATGGAGCACAGGACGAACTCTACGTTGGAAGAGAGTTGAGAAATGGATGACATTGCTGGGAGCCCTGATAACCTCGACCAAAAGATCCACCTATGTACTCAGGTCGAGCTGACTGAGCGGTCCAGAAAGAACGACCCCTGCTCTGCTGAGACTGGCCCCTAGACGGAGCACTACTAAAACTACTCGAGGCTCGACGTCTCTTGGCCTCCCTCTACTCTCTCTTCTGACGACGAGCCGTCTCAATATCAAAAGCAATATAGACTGCATCCTCGAAGGTATGACTAAAAGTCCTCTCTCGGGTCATAGAATGCGGATGGGATAAACAATTGCGTCCTCAAACATCCTAATCCTCTCCCGATCAGTTGGACCATCCATGAAGCATAGCAAGACAACGCTTAAAATCTTGCCTCATACTGAGACATCGTCATATATCCCTTGCAGAGCCACTCAAACTATCTACACAGCTCCTCCATCTGAGACTGCGGTATCCACTTCTCCATGAAGAGAGTGAAGAACTCTTGCAAAGGCAAAGGTGTAGAACCTGCTGGCCTACGCCACTCATACGCTTCCCGCCAAGTGGAGTCCGCTCCAAAAAATTGAAATGTAGTAAAAGACACACTGTTGGAATCGAGAATCCTCGTTGTCCGAAGAATACGCTGACACTTGTCAAGAAAACCCTGGGCATCCTCGCCCTGTGCACCACTGAAAGAAGGAGGCTCAAGCCTATTGAACCTCTCAAGATGACGCTGCTCATTGTCTGACATAACTGGAACCACAAAATCGTGAACCGATGCAACCGGCTGAACTAGTACAACCTGCTGAACTGTGGTGCCTCTAGTATTTGCAAACCCTGCACTACCTTCTCAGGTGTGAGAGCAGCGGGGGTCTGATTGCCTCCCCCGGCATGCGAAGTAGCTGCTGCAGTAGTGGCTGAGACTGCCTGAGCCAGGCCAGTGCAAATTGATAAAATCTGAGTTAGGGCCTCCTAAAGACCCGGAATCACAATAGGCACAGCTGGTGCCTAAATAGGTGCTGCTGGAGTCTCTACAGCCGGAGCCTTAACCCGAGCGGGGGAAACTGGTGGGTCAACAGGTGCTGCCCCCGCGGCTTTGCCTCGACCATGACCTCGTCCACGGCCTCCGGTGGCCTCAATATTTAGTACAGGTGGTCGTCCGCCAGGTCCGGTAGCGAGTTCTCACCATCTACAAGAGAATAGAATAGAGAAGATTAGTTTGCGGATTAACAAAGTCGCACGACAAGAATTTCAAGAATATGAGGTTTTCCTAAAGGTTCTCCATCCTCTCGAGGATAAATATAGACATATGTGTACTGATTTGTGAGACTCTACTAAACCGGCTCAAGACTCGCGAGACCTAGTAACCTAGGCTCTGATACCAACTTATCACGACCCATATCCCCGGTCGTGATGGCGCACAATACAACGTTGGCAAGCCCGACCAGTCCATCACTCTTTATCCCTTATGAAGAAATTATTTCCAATTAACAGGAATTAAAGCCAAATTAACACGATTATAATCTTGAAACGGTAGTTAAAATAGTACGGAAAACCATACAATAGCAATACAAATCCCACCGATCTGGTGTCACGAGCCTTTAATACAAGTTTGAGTAGCAACCTTCACATAGAGTTTGTCTAGAATGCGGAAAAGCAAAGAGGATAAGGGGAGAAATCAGGTCATACGGACTCCATACAGATACCCCAGTGATAATCTGGATGGCAGCAGAGACTCAACTATGCCTCCAAGATACCTATATCTGCACACATGGTGCAGGGAGTAAAGTGAGTACTCCGACTGAGTGAGTAATAGCAATAAATAATAGTTAAAGGAAAGAAAACTCGTAAAAACACTATGCAATTCTATAGTACCACAGTAAAAGCTCTTTTAGCAACATCTGAATGAGGGAGGTCAGATAAAACCCTTTTTAAGCCAGTATTCACCTCATTAACTTCTTACGAGAACCAAAATTCATAACTATACTGCTGTGGCGGGCAGCCCGATCTATATATATATATATATATATATATATATATAACAACAACAACAACTCAGTATAATCCCACTTAGTGGGGTCTGGGGAGGGTAGTGTGTACGCAGACCTTACCCCTACCCTGAAGTAGAGAGGCTGTTTTCAAATAGACCCCCGGCATCCTTCTCTCCAAGAACTTCCCACCTTGCTCTTAGGGAGACTCGAACTCACAACCGCTCGGTTGGAAGTGGGGTTGCTTACCATTAGAGCAACTCCTCTTGTCATATATATATATATATATATATATATATATATATATATATATATATATATATATATATATATATATATATATATATATATATATATATATATAGCCCAATCCATAGCATATCATCACCCTAAAAAAAGGGGGTACTCGACCCCTCTCAGTTAATATAGATTTGGCCTCACGGGCAAGCTAAGATAATACGGGGTTCCCAAACCCGCCTATTTTCACATTAGGATTTACAAATTTCTAAAGCCGGATCAATTTTTATGTTAATCAACTAAGAAAATGACTGAGGGTAAGATTTCAATAAGTAAAGTAAGGTCAACAAGTACAAATGCCCCTAAGGGTTCTACATATCGGCACAAGTCCCCAAGCATGGTATCTAGACCAGAATGTAACGATATTAACTAAGTCTTAGTCAAAATACAATAGATCCACCACTCGGGATGGACCATGTCCGAATCCCCAGCAATACCAGACCCTACGCTCATAATGTCACGTGTGTCTCATCCCAATATAGCACTAATTTGTGCAAATCCGGGGTTTCAAACTCTCAGAATATTATTTATAACCATTACTCACCTCAAGTAGGCCGAATTCCTATCTCGCTACTCCCTTGCCTCACAAATCAACCTCCTCGAGCGCCAAATCCGATCAAAATCACAAGGAATATATTACAATAGGCTAAGGAAATATAACCCAATCTAAAAGACTCGAAAATTATTGAAAATCACGAAGTTGGAAAAACCCGAGTCCCGAGCCCACTTTTCGGATTCTAGAAAATTTTACATCAATACGATCCTTATCTCACCACGAGTCTAAACATATCAAATTCTCAAAAATCAGAGTCCATTTTACCCCTCAAATCCCTAGTTTAAACTCTCTTATGTTTCAAGCCCTAACCTTCATTTTTTTGATCCCAAATTCTTTAATATGTAACCCTTAATTCATGTAATAACACATTAAATTTATATTTTAGGCTCGGAATTTCATACCGCAATGAAGTACCTTCAATCCCTCTCCAAAATCACACCAAAGCCTCCAAGTCCGAAGTGAAAATATTGAGTTCTTTCAAAAATTCCCGAAGATAAATTTGAATACCTCTGAACAACCCTTTTCGCTTCTGTGATAAAATAGTCGCTTCTGCGACACCGCTTTTGCGGATTCCCTTCCGCTTCTACAGCTTCTAAATTCTTGTCCGGGACCTCTTCTACGCTCCATTACTCGCACATGTGATACCGCCTCTTCGGTCAAAATGTTCGCTTCTGCGGAAAGTCCCTAGGCCTCATCTTTCGCTTATGTGACTTGGACTCCACTTCTACCGTCCATTTCAACAGAAGCGAAAACACCAGATATCATATGTAACAGCAAACCTTAAACTCCAAATTTCATCCTGATAGCAATCCGAAATCACCCCGAGGCCCCTGGGACCTCAACTAAAAGTGCCAACCCATTCTAAAACATTGTCTAAACTCAACCCAATCATCAAAGCACATCAAACAACATTAAAATCATCATTTCGCAACGGATTCAAGCTTAAGTTTCTTCCAAACTTTCGAAATACACATTTGATAAAAAACCCGACCAAAACACCTCCGAACGATCTACTATTTTACACACATATCCAAAATCATCTAACGCAACCATATCAACTCTCGGAATTATATTTGACCCTCACATCAAAATCTCACTTATCAACCGGGCATCGCCAAAATGCTAACTTTGCCAATTCAAGACTAATTCCACCCCGGGCCTCCAAATTCATTTTTGATTATGCTCCTAAGCCTTAAATCATCCTCCGAAGTTAATCGAATCACCGAAAATCACATCCGAGCCCTCTAACTTACAAGTCAACATCCGGTTGACTTTTCCAAACCAAAGCTTCCTTAAAGAGACTATGTATCTCATTTCCTACCAAACTCAATCCGAATCAACTCAATTCACCAAAAGTAGATAATGAATAATGAAGAAGCATAAAACGGGAAAAACGGGACGATAACACAAGAAACAACGAGTCGGGCCATCACAATTGCAAAACGAAATAAATATACACACACACACACACACACACACACACACACACATATATATATATATATATATATATATATATATATATATATATATATATATATATACATATATATATATATATATATATATATATCAATTCACCAAACGTAGATAATGAATAATGAAGAAGCATAAAACGGGAAAACGGGATAATAACACAAGAAACGACGAGTCGGGCCATCACAATTGCAAAACGAAAAAATATATATATATATATATATATATATATATATATATATATATATATTCAATACATTCTAGTTCATAGTATTGAATTGAATGGCTTTTTTAGCATTAGTATTGATTTGATTTTGTTTCAGGGTTTTGTTAGAATTATCTAGTTTACTAATGTTAAATTATCTAATTTACTAATGTTAATGGCCATAAAGCTTATTAGAACACTCAAAAGTTCTAAGTGCAACCTTGAAATAATACCTTAAAAGATAAAATTATGTAAATTTTTAAGAAATATTCATAATATTTCTATATATGTAATATCGGGTTGGTTTGGTTTCGGTTTGAATTTCTTTAGTTATAACCATACAAATCCAATTAAGGTCGGGATTTTTTTTGCCAACACCAAACCAAATCAAACCAAACTATAATCGGATTATTTTTTCTTCTGTTTGACTCGGATTATCGGGTTGGTGCGATTTGTTGGTTTTCTTTCTACAGCCCTAATATTTGTACACATCATATTATTGATTATCATGATTTGGCTAAAAATTCGGATAGATCACTAGAATTTTGACTACAAATCCTCTCAGGTTTTAATGGTTTGGGGTAGAACGATAAATGGGCTTTCTGAGCTAGCCAAGTTAACCATAAAAAATTCAGCCCAAATTGACCCATAATGATGCCCAATCTTGACCTAGAGAAATACTCAATCTTAGAGTTTTACTTTAACCTATATTTTGGAAAATATTTTTAATTTTTTTCATGTTTGATTGATTTAAAATTGTTGAAAATAATTTTCTTTGTGAACTCATTTTTATCCAATTGGAGAAAATATTTTTCTTATCAAGAGAAGGGATATTTTTCAATATTCTTTTTCAACCTTCCTCATTTCCACCAACCCCCCTCCCCCACCCACCCACCTCCTTTATCCCTACCCCACCCCCACTCTAACCCAACACCACCCCTACCCTCAACCCGCACCCTAAATATATGAGAATATTATTTAGAATACTTTCTTAATGTTATAAAATATTCTATTTTAGGTGAATGTCCATATTTAGAGAGATTCTAGGGTTTACTTCTTGGTGGCTAAGTCACCACCTCCCTATAAATAAAGGGATTCTATTCCATTGTAAACCATCCCAAAGTATCAATAAGAATACTCCTCTCTCTACTTTTCTCTCTATTGTTCTTGTTCTTGTATTATTGTTCTTGTTCTTATATTATTTCATAACACGTTATCAGCACGAGACTCTACCGTCTCAAGAATCCTCTTGAGAAAATTAAGGTATTTCCCTTTTTCCGAATTTGGTTTTAATTATGTCTGATATTATGAAAAGAAAGTTCGTTGCCCTTGAAACTTTGGGCAAGAACTATATGACATGGTTGTTGGATGCTGAAATCCACTTAGATGCTATGGGTCTTGGAGACGCCATTAAAGACAGAGATAAAGCATCCACCCAAGACTGGGCTAAGGCCTTGATTTTCTTGCGCCATCACCTTGATGAAGGTTTGAAAATTGAATATCTCACAGTCAAAGATCCACTCATCTTGTGGAAAGGCTTAAAGGAGAGATATGACAACCTGAAGTTGGTCACTCTGCCACAAGCACGATATGATTGGGCTCATCTGAGGCTCCAAGACTTTAAGTCTGTTTCTGAATATAATTCTGCAATGTTCAGAATTACTTCTAAATTGAAACTTTGTGGAGATAATATCTCTGATTATGATATGCTTGAAAAAATGTTTACAATGTTTCATGCCTCCAATATGGTACTGCAACAACAGTACAGAGAGAAAGGTTTCAAAAAGTACTCTGAACTGATTTCTCTTCTCCTTGTGGCTGAGCGAAACAATGACATGCTCATGAGAAATCACAAAAATCGACCCACTGGGTCTACACCATTGCCTGAAGCAGATAAGGTGTATTCTCATTATACCAAGCATGGAAAAGGCTATGGCTTTAATCATGGTCGTGGTCGTAATCGGGGTCATGGCCGTGGACGTAAACAAGGAAGAAATTTCCCTGATGTCCGTCACCCCCCAAAGAGATATAACCACTAAAAGCAGAAACGGGATTATGAGGAACCAAAGGCAAATAGTTCAGAAACTATATGTTATCGTTGCGGTGGAAAAGGGCACTGGTCAAATGCTCGCCGTGTACCAAGACATTTGGTTGATCTTTATCAAGCATCTCTAAAGAATAAAGGCCCTGAAACAAATTTTGTCTCTGACGACAATTTTGACGTCACCCACTGGATGTGGCAGACTTCTTTGAGCAACCCGAGGGAAAATAGACCACTTAATCGGTGATGGATCTGTGATGAAGGAAGATGGAATTGTTTGATTTTATTTTACTTATTTGTATTAGTTAGTGAATAAACTAATAGTCATTAGTATCAGCTCGTATTAGTTAGTTTATGATATAATGTTAGTATTAGTTCTTTAGAATGTTTCAATATGCTTAAATTTCAAAGATATTTTTATTTTCCAGTAGAGTTAATCGATTAACCTAACAGTTAGTCGATTATCTAATATTTCGCATTAAAACTGGACTTTTCCGCAAGCTAAGTTAGTCGACTATCTGATTTAGTTAGTCGACTAACCTGATGACTGTTTACTAAGTTAGTCGACTATCAACTTAGTTAGTCGACTAACTAATATTTCGCATTAAAACTGGACTTTTTCGCAAGGCAAGATAGTCGACTATCTGATTTAGTTAGTCGACTAACCTAATGACTGCTTCCCAAGATAGTCGACTATCAACTAAGTTAATCGACTAACCTCAGCAGATTTTGAAAATATTGTTTAAATGTGAAACAAACGGATTGAGTTTGTTTATTCTCATGTTCGTGTATTTCTTTTGTATGTCAAACCATGGGAAAGCAAATATGGATATCTCACAAAGCAAGCTTGGATCAACGTCCAACTGTAAAAATATTTGTTTAGTTGATTCATGTACTACACATACGATACTCAAAGAAAAGAAATATTTCTCTCAACTAAGTATGTGTAAGGCAGATGTTACTACAATCTCTGGTAGTAGTAAATTGATTGAAGGCTCCTGAAGAGCAACTATTACTCTGCCTAGAGGAACAATGTTTAATCATAGAGAATGCAATGTTCTCCTCCAAGTCTAAGAGAAACTTGTTGAGTTTTAAAGATATACGCCGGAA
This sequence comes from Nicotiana benthamiana, assembly GCA_034376525.1. NCBI lineage: Eukaryota > Viridiplantae > Streptophyta > Magnoliopsida > Solanales > Solanaceae > Nicotiana > Nicotiana benthamiana. The sequence continues at coordinate 26,820,830 of CM067333.1, read as the reverse complement.
TGGCTATCATATTGAGACAATAGATGAGAATAATCTTGAATATCTCATCGCTACAAAGAATGTCTCTGGCCAAAAGAGGGTTATTGAGAAATTCCCGTCTTTATCTTGTGGCCTGTATTGGACAAAAATTAGTGCAATTGAGGCACATTCAACACTAAACCAAAAGGTTACTGATGCCAATACTTTTGTACTTTGGCATGATCGATTGGGACACCCTGGATCAATCATGATGAGACGGATTATATAAAGCTCATATGGGCATCCGTTAAAGAATTTCAAGATTCTTTTAAATAATGAATTTTCTTGCACTTCTTGTTATCAAGGCAAGTTAATTATTAAACCATCACCAACAAAGGTTGGGACTGAGTCACCTACGTTTTTGGAACGTATACAAGGGGACATTTGTGGACCTATTCACCCACCTAGTGGGTCCTTTAGATATTTTATGGTCTTAATAGACGCATCCTGTAGATGGTCTCATGTGTGCCTGTTGTCATCACGCAACCTTGCGTTTGCAAAACTAATGGCACAAATAATTCGGCTACGAGCACAATTTCCTGATAATCCAATCAAGTCTATTAGACTGGATAATGCTGCTGAGTTTTCATCCCAAGCATTTAATGATTATTGCTTATCAATTGGGATAAAAGTGGAACATTCTGTAGCTCATGTTCACACTCAAAACGGTCTTGCAGAATATTTAATTAAACGCCTGTAGTTGATTGCAAGACCATTACTCATGAAAACGAGGCTGCCCACTTCGGTATGGGGTCACGCCATTTTGCATGCAGCAATGCTAATTCGTCTCAGACCGACGAATTATCACAAATATTCCCCGTTGCAATTGGTTTTGGGTCATGAACACAATATATCCCATTTAAGAATCTTTGGATGCGCAGTATATGTGCCTATAGCACCGCCATACCGCACCAAAATGGGTCCGCAAAGAAGGTTAGGAATATATGTTGGGTTTGAATCGCCCTCCATTATTCGCTACCTCGAAACATTGACAGGGGATTTGTTCACTGCACGATTTGCAGACTGTCAATTTGATGAGACACTTTTCCCAAAATTAGGGGGAGAAGTTGGTGAAACCAAACGGGAAATTTTGTGGAAAAATGCATCATTATCTCATCTTGATCCACATACCTCTATTTGTGAAAAAGAGGTGCAAAAGATTATCCATTTGCAAAGAATAGCAAATCAAATGCCTGACGCATTTACGGACTTGAAAAGGATAACAAAATCCCACATCCCCGCGGAGAATGTTCCAATCCGTATTGATGTCCCTGTTGGACAATCATCTAGTGTCATATCCAATGAGTCGAATGCACGCCTGAAGCGTGGCAGGCCATTAGGTTCCAAAGATCGAAATCCTAGAAAAGAGGAAAGCAAACGATCAAAATGACACTACAAAAGAATCTCATGAAGAAATTCATGATTTAATAAATTCTGAGATTTATGAAGAATCCATTGAGCCTGAGACTCAAGAAAATAAGGAACTATCAATAAATCCAATCGATATTGAGGCAAATTTTAATCGAGTGGATATAGTGGTGGATTATGTCTTTGTTTTTAATGTCGCATCTAGCATTATGCAAGAAAGTGAGGATCTTGAACCTCAATCTATTGGAGAATGTCAAAAAAGACATGATTGGCCAAAATGGCAAGAAGCAATCCAATCAGAATTGAATTCACTGGCAAAACGTGAAGTTTTTGGCCCTACAGTTGAAACACCTAATGATGTTAAGCCTGTTGGCTATAAATGGGTCTTTGTACGCAAGAGAAATGAGAAAAATGAGGTACAAAGATATAAGGCACGCCTTGTTGCACAAGGATTTTCTCAAAGGCCTGGTGTCGATTATGAAGAGACATATTCGCCTGTAATGGATGCCATAACTTTTCGTTATCTCATTAGTTTTACTGTCCTTGAAAAGCTTGACATGCATTTAATGGATGTGGTTACTTCCTATCTTTATGGCTCACTGGATAATGAGATATACATGAAAATTCCCGATGGACTCAAAATGCCAAACGCTCAAAATTCAAAGTCCCGGGAAATGTTTTCAATCAAATTGCAAAGATCCTTGTATGGTCTAAAGCAATCAGGACGAATGTGGTATAATCGTCTTAGTGAGTATTTATTAAAAGAAGGCTATATAAATGATGCCATTTGCCCGTATGTTTTTATAAAGAAAACAACATCGGAATTTGTTGTACTTGCCGTATATGTCGATGACATAAACCTTATTGGAACCCCCATAGAACTCCAAAAGGCAATTGATTATCTAAAGAATGAATTCGAGATGAAAGATCTCGGAAAGACAAAATTATGTCTTGGTTTGCAAATTGAATATTTGGCAAACGGAATTTTTGTTCATCAATCTACCTATATAGAAAAGGTACTGAAACGGTTTTACATGGATGGAGCATATCCTTTAAGTACTCCGATGGTTGTTCGATCACTTGATGTGAATAAAGATCCATTCCGACCGCAAGAAAGGAATGAAGAGCTACTTGGTCCTGAAGTACCATATCTTAGTGCAATTGGCGCACTAATGTATCTTGCAAATACTACAAGGCCTGACATAACCTTTTCAGTTAATGTCTTAGCAAGGTATAGCTCGGCTCCCACAAGGAGACATTGGAATGGGATCAAACATATATTGCGGTACCTAAAAGGGACTACCGATATGGGCTTATTTTATAGCAATAATTGCAGTCCTGATCTTGTTGGTTATGCTGATGCTGGATATTTATCCGACCCACACAAGGCTCGATCTCAAACGGGTTATGTGTTTACTTGTGGAGGCACCGCCATATCTTGGCGATCGACTAAGCAATCAATTGTGGCTACTTCATCTAATCATGCCGAGATAATTGCTATTCATGAAGCAAGTCGGGAGTGTGTGTGGTTGAGGTCTATAATACATCATATTCAAGACAAATGTGGTTTGAAGTGTAACAAACTACCCACGACTTTGTATGAAGACAATGCAGCATGTATAGCTCAATTGAAGGGAGGATTCATAAAAGGAGATAGAACAAAGCATATTTCACCAAAGTTATTTTTCACACATGATCTTCAAAAGAATGGTGATATCAATGTGCAACAGATTCGTTCAAGCGATAATATGGCTGATTTGTTCACAAAATCTCTACCAACGTCAACCTTCAAGAAGCTGGTTCACAAGATCGGAATGCGAAGACTCAAGGATATGAATTGATGCTCTTTTCAGGGGGAGTTAATGCGCGTTTCACTCTTTTTCCCTTACAAGGTTTTGTCCCAATGGGTTTTCCTTGCAAGGTTTTTAACGAGGCAACCAATAGGCGCATATTCAAACATGTGTACTCTTTTTCCTTTTCTTTAATTTTTTCCCATTGGGTTTTGTTTTAGTTAAGGTTTTAACGAGGCACATTATTGAATAGACATTCAAGGGGGAGTGTTATAAAATATTCTATTTTAGGTGAATGTCCATATTTAGAGAGATTCTAGGGTTTACTTCTTGGTGGCTAAGTCACCACCTCCCTATAAATAAAGGGGTTCTATTCCATTGTGAACCATCCCAAAGTATCAATAAGAATACTCCTCTCTCTACTTTTTCTCTATTGTTCTTGTTCTTATATTATTTCATAACACTTAAAAGTATTTTTTTTTATTTTAACAAAATGAACTATCTTCTTTTCATGACGTAGAAAAAGTATTTCTTTCATTTTAACAAAATGAGTATCTTCTTTTCATGATGTAGAAAAATAATTTTCTGTCATTTCAGCAAAATGAGTACTTTCTTTTTATGACGTCGAATGATTTATTTAACTAACTGTTGTTGATAAAACTAATCATCAAACATGAGAGAAAACTAAAAATAAAGAAGAAACACATTGACACAACAGAGAAAATAATAAATAAAATTTATATCAATATAATAAAGGACGGGTACTGAGCTATTTTTTAGGTATCACAATAAAATAAAATAAAGTACTCATTTTATTGAAAATGAAAGAAAATATTTTTTCTACAAAATGAAAAGAAAATATTCTTTTGTTGAAATAAAAAAAATACTTTTTCTACAATAGGAAAAGAAATTACTTATTATGTGAAAAAGAAAATACTTTTGCTCTATGATGAAAAGAAAGTATTCTTTTGTTGAACAAAATAAAGTACTTGTTATGAAATAATATAAGAACAAGAACAATAACTCAAGAGTAAGAGCAAATAGAGAGAAGAGTAGAGAGAGTTCTTCTTATTGATACTTAGAGAATGTTATGAGTGATTTACAATGGTAGAAGACCCCTTTATTTATAGGGAGGGGGATGATTTATCTACCAAGAATAGAACTCTAGAATCTCTCTAATTATAGACATTCACCTTAAATAGGAGATTTCATAACACTCCCCCTTGAATGTCTATTCAACAATGTGCCTCGTTAAAACCTTAAAACCAAAACCCAATGGGAAAAATTAAAGAAAGGAAAAAGAGTACACATGTTTGAATATGCGCCTATTGGTTGCCTCGTTAAAAACCTCGCAAGGAAAACCCAGTGGGACAAAACCTTGTAAGGGAAAAAGAGTGCAACGCGCATTAACTCCCCCTAATGAGTACATCAATTTATATCCTTGAGCATTTGCATTCCAATCTTGTGCACCATCTTCAAAACAATCTTTGGTAGATGTTTGATAAATCAACCATATTGACTTGAATAAATATTCCGTACCTTGAAATCATCATTCTTGATAGCTATGAACATCTTCATATAATGTCGTGGAATGACTCTTCAATATCTCCATAAATGCATTCTCAATGCCATCATGCTTATAGTTATAGCAAGATACATATGTACACAAATTGTACTAAGGATGTGGTACTTCAGGACCAAGAATTGCATATGCTTCAAGCAACTTAAATCTTTCAAGTTAAGTCATATAAGCCATATAATAGACTTTAGATGCATATCAAGTTTTCCATGTCATGCTAGACAAATAAGATATCGAAAACTGACTATACATACCTTTGACTTTATACTTTCAAGCATTTGAACCATAGGTTCAAAACTACATGTCTTTCATATGGAATCAATTCTTTTTGAATTGTATCTCTTCCATTTAGTTACTTTCTTTGGGTCAGCAAATGCGTATAGCATGCTTTGCAATATGTTGCAATTGAATTATCCCTTTTATGAACTTCAGGTTCATATCATGATATTCGGGGATATACATATACAAATGATAATTCATCCCATGTAACCTTTTCTCAAGCGTTTACCATGTCTCCCCCTCATGTTAGTAAAGCTAACTTGTTTCCTCAACTTTGGGAAATCATCTTTGTGCATTATCATGTCAATATACATGGCACATTAATAATAAGATGAAATTATTTGGTTCCTGACCCTGAACCACTTGTGAGGGGAGAATATACTCTCGTATACAACGATATCAAACTGATATATAACTTCGTTCTCATAAGAAACAGTTTAGCTATTAAGTGGAAGCACTCAATAATTATCTTGCTAAACCAACTTTGATATAAACCAACTTATCAAGATGAACTATCTTGAGTAGAGAATCTGGAAATTATGCTCGAAGTTAGATTACTGAGCAATTTACCTCGCAAACCGGCCAGGCTGCGGGTTAATAACAATCGCGCATGTAACCATATCATAGATGCATCATATGTGGTATACATGGCAGGTGAATGGGCCCATATTCACCTTTGATATTTCCAGAATTTATGGGATTCAACCCGAACTCTTTAGTTGGTCAGTTCATTAATGAGAACAAGTGATACAAGAGAATTCGTAAAGAACTTTCTAGTTCTTTGATATTCACCTATGTGAATTTGCACATCATACATAAAATGAGATGGCTAACACGAATGTCAACTGAATAAATTATCAATATTGGTAAACTTCAAATTTACACCATGACATGTGCACTTATCAATAAACTTCAGGTTTATTATGACATGGGTTTTATACCAATAGATATCCACTTTATTGTGGCATTATTTCGTTTGTGTAGTACAAATTGGAGAACAAAGCGGGTAGCTTTTCATATACAAATTACCCCGCTACAAGTTGTAGTAATAGGAGATATCAAAGCCTTTCTTTATTTATAGTCTCAATATAATCAATCGCTTTCGCGTGTACTTTGGAAACTGAATAAGTTTCTTTGAGACTTACTACAGCACAATACTCAATTGTGTTTCTCCAACATAGTAATAATTGGCTCTTCTAGAGCTCTCAATTAATTTTGTACTACCATAGATTCATCAACATCCATGTGGTGAATATCTTTCTTAAAGAGAAAGTTATACCATTATGGTCATGTCAAACTTATATGCAAGATATGTTTCTTGCATTATCGTTGTCCTTTAATAGTCATATTTCCAAAATACTTTGGCGTACAATAGGTACGTGACTAACGATCATTCATGCCATATATCATCTCAAACCTCCTTATAGGGGTGAGTGTGGTATATTTAATACCAATTTCATGTTCATATTCTTCCAATAATGAATATGTATTCGTAAATCAAATGTTGTCACATTCACTTAGAGGATATGTGATTTTGTTATCCTTTTCAAATCTATAAATGCGTCAGGCATTTGATTTGCTATTCTCTGCAAATGGATAATCTTCTGTGCCTCTTTCACAAATAGAGGTATGTGGATCAAGATAAGATAATGATGCATTTTTTCACAAAATTTCCCGTTTGGTTTCACCAACTTCTCCCCCTAATTTTGGGAAAAGTGTCTCATCAAATTGACAGTCTGCAAATCGTGCAGTGAACAAATCTCCTGTCAATGTTTCGAGGTAGCGAATAATGGAGGGCGATTCAAACCCAACATATATTCCTAACCTTCTTTGCTGACCCATTTTGGTGCGGGATGGCGGTGCAATAGGCACATATACTGCGCATCCAAAAATCCTTAAATGGGATATATTGGGTTCATGACCCAAAACCAATTGCAACGGGGAATACTTGTGGTAATTCGTTAGTCAGAGACGAACTAGCATTGCTGCATGCAAAATGGCGTGAACCCAAACCGAAATGGGCAGCCTCGTTTTCATGAAGAATTTCAAGATTATTCTCATCTATTGTCTCAATATGATATCCATTTTGAATGATATCTTTAAAACTCAACAAGTTCCTTTTAGACTTGGAGGAGAACATTGCATTCTCTAAAATGGATTCTCAAAACTCAACAAGTTCCTTTTAAACTTGGAGGAGAACATTGGTATCATTAAAACTCAACAAGTTCTTCTTAGTCTTGGAGGATAATATTGCATTCTCTAAGATAAACGTCATGCCTTTCGGCAGAGTTACAGTTGCTCTTCCGGAGCCTTCAATCAATTTACTTCCCATGGTTTGACATATAAAAGAAATATACGAACATGAGAATAAACAACTTCAAATCGTTTGTGTCACATAATATTTTCAAAATCTGCTGTTAACAGTTGACTAACAAAATCAGATATGTTATCCATAATTGATTACTTTGCAGTTTGAAAATTTCAGTTTAAGCATTTTCTTCAAACAATCGATTGTTAAACACAAACAATCGATTGTTAAACATTGACAATCGATTGTTAAAACACACACAATCGATTATTTGCTATTTTGAAAAACTTCAGATCATACTGTCTTAAGACAATCGATTGTTAAATATAGACAATCGATTGTTGGCTTATTTTGAAAAATTCCAGCACTGTCTTAAGACAATCGATTGTTATGCATAGACAATCGATTGTGGATGATTTTTGAAAAATTCCAGATTACTGTTTTAAAGACAATCGATTGTTAAACATAGACAATCGATTGTTGACTGTTTTTGAAAAATTCCAGAACTGTTTTAAAGACAATTGATTGTTAATCATCGACAATCGATTGTTGACTGTTTTTGTAAAATTCCAGATCACTGTTTTAAAGACAATCGATTGTTGATCATTGACAATCGATTGTTTTGCAGTTTTTATGCGAAATATGAGATAACCGACTAGTTTTTCAGGTTAGTCGATTACCTCTACTGGAAAGTAAAAATATTATTGATATTTGAGCATATTGATACATTCTAAAGAACTAATACTAACATTGCATCATGAACTAACTAATACGAGCTAATACTAATGGCTATTAGTTTATTCATTCACTAATACAAACAAGTAAAATAAAATCAAATAACTCCATCTTCTTTCATCACGGAACCATCACCGATTAGGTGGTCTATCTTCCCCTCGGGTTGCTTAAAGAAGTCTTCCACATCCAAGTGGGTGATGTCAAAGTTGTCGTCAGAGACAAAATTCGTTTCAGGGCGTTTACTCTTTCGAGATGCTTGATAAAGGTCAACCAAATGTCATGGTATACGGCAAGCCTTTGACCAGTGCCCGTTTCCACCGCAACGATAATATATAGTTTATAAACTATTTGCTTTTGGATTCTTATTGTATCGTGCTTGTGGCAGAGTGACCAACTTCAGGTTGTCATATCTCTTCTTTAAACCATTCCACAAGATAGGTGGATCCTTGACGGTGAGATATTCAATCTTCAAACCTTCATCAAGGTGATGGCGCAAGAAAATCAAGGCCTTCGCACATTCTTGGGTGGATGCTTTTTCTCTATCTTTGATGGTGTCTCCGAGACCCATAGCATCTAAGTGGATTTCAGCATCCAACACCCATGTCACATAGTTCTTGCCCGAAATTTCAAGGGCAACGAACTTTCTTTTCATAATGTCAGACATAAAACAAATTTACATCAAGAGCGTGTTCATACTTACGGGCTCTATTATAATTATCACATTCACTTCAGGGAATGGATCATAATCATGTGCTTTACACAATCTCATGTCAAATATTACTTTCATAAAGTGAAAGATTATTTTGAGAATCTTTATTATTCTCATTATCACAATAATGACGATTATAATTTCGTCTATTGCCATGTCCACATCCATTAATACCTTTACGGTAATAATTTTGTCTTCTTTCAGACTTATCAAATTCTGCTACCACATTCTCTAAAGGGAATGGAGCAAATTCAATTGGACGGAATTCTTTGCCACGTCCACATTCATTGATACCTTCATGGTAATATTTTAGTCTTCTTTCAGACTTATCATATACTGCTTCCACATTCTCTAAAGGGAATGGAGCAAATTCAATGGGACGGATTTTTAATTCTTTGCCCACAATCATACATGAATTTAATCATGGCAGGGCATAGAGATTTAACCACTTCATGTGGTTATAATTTCTTACAAACTCCATTAGAGTTATAGTCAAACTTTGTTTGTATATTAAATCAAATCGTAGAATTTCAAGAATTTGAAAGGGAAAAGTAAATTACTTACCTTTAAGGTATACCAATTATATTTTCAATGTTTTCTTCCTTTTCTCCACTGATGCAGACGACGGCGGATCCGATGCGGAGAAGTTGACGGCGGCTTAATCTTCTTAAAGAGCTTCTTGAGATGGTAGAGTCTCGTGCTGATAACGTGTTATGAAATAATATAAGAACAAGAACAATAACTCAAGAGTAAGAGCAAATAGAGAGAAGAGTAGAGAGAGTTCTTCTTATTGATACTTAGAGAATGTTATGAGTGATTTACAATGGTAGAAGACCCCTTTATTTATAGGGAGGGGGATGATTTATCTACCAAGAATAGAACTCTAGAATCTATCTAATTATAGACATTCAGAGATTTCATAACAGTACTCTTTTTATTGAAATAAAAAAAGAATATTTTTTGTATAGCATGAAAAGAAAGTATTTATTTTCAGGAAAAAAAATATCTTTTTCATATCATAAAAAGAAAATATTTTTAAAAAAAAAAGTAATTTCGCTGTTGGGTGGCGAGACCCTTTCTTATATCATTCAAAACAACTTTCAAAGTACATACTAGACTAGATTAAACCAATTCGGAAATATCTATCTTCTACCACTATGTAAGATTGCATCAGTCACCAGACATCTAAAATAAACTACTCTTGACTGACTATACAGCTACATGCAAAACTTCCCAAAAGAAGGTGTAATTACAATTCAAATAGATCACCAAAACGCAAACCTCCTATGCTTGTGCCTGAATGAAACCATTTCAAAGGAGTCCATTGTATATGGACCTTTAGCGTAGTGATGTAGATCAGAAGAAGAACAAATTAGTAGATTATTATTTCGGAGACTCCATTTGGCCAAGGCATCCGTAATCTGATTAGCCTCTCCGTAACCGTGTTGAACTGAACAAGTGAGTTGTCTTTTAATGCGCCTTGAATTTGGTTAATAGTGTCCAACATATGTGTTAGAAGTTACTGTTACTGTTTTGTAATATTATTGTATTTACTGTATCTATTTTGTTTTACTGCATTGGTTAGTTATTTTGTGTCCACAAATTGAGGAGTTTGTTATTTTATTCTCCTTGTTTTCTGGTTTGTTATCACTGTAGAAGGAGCCTTCTCACAAGGACTATAATTCATTGTGTATATAATCACTTCATCATCATTTAATAAAATTATCTTTTTGTCCATCTTGCTCTTATATGGTATAGGAGCAGTCTCCTTGACTCTCACAAGTTTTTTTTTCCGATTCTCTGACTACCACCACAGGCTCACACTTGAAGTGGCCGCTAATGTAACAAATGCTGACTCCACTAGCAGCAACTGTAGTGTTATTGTTCAGTTCAATCCCGTGTCACAGCTGCCGCTAAAGCTTGTTGACAGCCATAACTTTGCGACATGGAAAGCCCAGATTTCCATGCTCATGCGTGGGCATAATCTATTCGGTCATCTTGATGGTTCCTCTCCCACTCCTCCGACAACTATCACACAAAATGATAGGCAAGTGGAGAATCCAAACTACAGCATTTGGCTCCGTCAAGAATAGTTGATCCAGAAAGCCATAATGGCTTCTGTGGATCCGACGATAGCCACCACTGTGGCTGCTGCCTCTACTGCTAAATTTGCCTGAGACTCCCTTCACATGGCTTATGCCAATAAGTCCCAAACGCGAGTCTTTAGCCTTCGCGATCAGCTCGCACGACTATCCAAGGACTCTCGTCCAGTCGCTGATTATCTTCATGAAGTGCGTTCTCTCAGTAACGAGCTTGCCACTGTCGGTGCTTCAATCTCCAACGATAAGTTGATTGTGAAAATTCTTAGTGGTCTAGGGCCATATTTTCGTGAGATTTCCGCTGCAATCCGAGCAAGAGATATTCCATTGTCTCTTATGAGGAGTTGTATGCCAAACTAATTGATCATGAGCTCTTTCTCAAATATGAGGAATTGAAGAAGGAAACCACCTCGCTTACTGCCGCTTTGGTAACTCGTAACAAATCAACCAATTCCAGCAACCGCACTGCTCGTCGACCCAACAACAACTCCCTATAGCGTTACAACAGTCATGGTAATGCTCCTGCTCAAGGGCGTTACACAAACAACAACTCCACCAATACCCCTGTTCGCTGTCAGTTATGCAACAGACAAGGTCACACTGCAAATGTTTGCAGGTCACAGTCACATAATCATTTAGAGGCAAAGGCAAATTTTCTTTCAAGTACACAAGCAGCAGCCAACCAATGGATTCTTTACTCTGGTGCTACTCATAATGTCACCACAGAGCCTACCAATCTTGAACAATATAATGGTTCGGAAGGCATAGCTATGGGAGATGGTAAAAAAATTCAAATTACTCATAATGGTTCTACTGAATTAATTGCATCAAGTAAAGCTTTTAAACTAACCGACACTTTGTGTGCACCTGCTATCAAAACAAAATATTATTTCTGTGTCAAAATTTTGTCAAGATAATCTAACTTCGATTGAATTTTTCCCTTTTTCTTCTTTGTGAAGGACTTGAAAAAGCAGACTCCACTGGTATCCGGTCGGAAAAGGAATGGACTCTACGAATGGCCAAACTTCACTGTTAACAAGCCTACTGTTCAAGTCACTTGGACAATAGTTCCTCGTCATGTTTGGCATCGTCGTCTTGGTCATCCCCATTCAAGAATTCTGAACTTTGTTTTGAATAATTTCTCTGCCATTTTCATCAACAAACAAGTTTACTTTATGTAATTCTTGTTGTTCAAATAAAGTTCAACGATTTCCATTCAGTTATTTGTCTCTAAACAGTACTTCTTCACTACAAATAATTTTTACTGGTTTGTGAGGTCTATCACCTGTTCTTTCTATTGATAAAAAAACAATATTACTGTGTTTTCATTGATCAGTACACAAAATATATTTGGTTGTACACAATTAAAAACAAATATAAGGTTCGCGACATTTTTCCTAAATTTCATGCCTTACTCGAAAACTTTTTCAAAACAAAAATTGTTTCTCTTTATACTGATGAAGGAGGTGAATACAAAGGTCTTGACCCGTATCTCCAAAAAAATGGAATTGAACACCTTGTATCACCTCCTTATACACCGCAAAGAGTGGTCATAGACGAGCGTCGTCATAGGCACATTGTTGAAACTGCCAAAACACTCTTACATGAGGTATCCTTGCCTTCAATTTTTTGGTCGTTTGCCTGCCAAGGCACAACCTATTTAATCAATCAACTACCCACACCGCTTCTAAAACATAAATTACCATTTGAAAAATTATTTGGTGTCGCACCTAAGTATGACTCAATTAGAACCTTTGGTTGTTTATGCTATCCATGGCTTAAGCCTTACACCACGCATAAACTCGAGCCTAGGTCAACTCCATGTGTCTATTTGGATTTTTCGCAGGTTCATTATGCACACTAATGTTTGGATCCCATTCATTCTAAAATTTATATCTCACGAGATATAAAATTCCTTGAAAATATTTTTCCCTTTCAAACAATATTTTCTCATATAAAAGATAAGTTTTCTAATCTCACGTGGGAAATTGCTACTAACACTCCTACCCAATCTCAAATTCAAACTCCTTCTCCTGATATTTATGTTCTTCCATCTCCTGTACGAGTTCAAGACGTATGTACCAGTGGCCAAACTTATGAGTCCACCTCCTCTGGACAGAATCATGCATATTCTACGAATTCAGGTAATTCTCTTTCTCTTCCTTCTCATTCCCTTGCTTCTTTGCAACAATCTCAATCTCTTATCATCGCCGAAACAGAACCCAAAACATGCTACCTGCTGGTACAGTTTCTCCTGCACAACCTTCAAACCTGCCTTCTAATTCACCACCTCTACATACTCCTATTCCTTCACCCCAACCACCTCCTCCACCCCGTCCAATGACCCGATCACAAAATAATATTTTCTGCCCAAAGAAACCATTCACTTACCTTGTTCAACTTCCCGACAGTGTTACGCCTCATACCTTTAAGCAAGCTCAAAAGCACACTGAGTGGAGGTCAGCTATGAAAGCTGAATTTGATGCCTTAGTTCAGAATCAAACATGGTAATTGGTTCCTCAATATTCTCACAAGAATGTTGTTGATTATAAGTGGATTTACAGGATCAAAAGGAAGGCTGACGATTCGGCTGACAGGCACAAAGCTCGCTTGGTTGCCAAGGGGTTTACTCAGCGTCCCGGTCTTGACTATCACTGCACATTCAGTCTGGTTGTCAAGCCCAGTACTATTCGTATTGTTCTTTCCCTTGCAGTTAAGCACAATTGGGTCTTACATCAGTTGGACGTCAATAATGCCTTTTTACAAGGCACTCTAGAAGAAGAGGTCTTTATGGAACAACCATCTGGATTTGAAAATGCAGCCCATCCATCACATGTTTGTCGTTTGTGTAAGGCCTCGCGCTTGGTACAATGAACTGACATCATATCTCTTTTATATGGGATTTATTAAGTCTCACTCGGATCCGTCTCTCTTTGTTCACCAAGACTAATGGTGTTGTGTATCTTTTGGTCTATGTAGACGACATCATTCTTATAGGAAGCACCTCTTCAGTAGTTAATCAGGTTATCTCTTCATTGGCTTCCCGTTTTTCCCTTAAAGATTTGGGTCCTTTATCTTACTTTCTTGGGGTTGAGGTTCTTCGAGATGCCAAAGGTCTTTTTCTGTCACAAGCGAAGTATGTTTCAGACCTTCTCCATGATTTCTTGATGGAGAATTGCAAAGGTGTCTCCATAACCATGAGTTCATCTCAAACTTTACTGCTAAATCATGGTACTCCATCTCATGATGCTACTGAACACAAGAAAGTGATTGGCAAGCTACAATACTTGTCTTCTACTAGGCCTGATATTTCTTACTCAATGAACAAATTGTCTCAAGTATGCATGCGCCCTCTGAAGCTCCACTGGAAGGTTGTTAAGCGCCTCATTCGATATCTCAAACAACGCTAACCATGGCCTTCGAATTGCTCCAAGCACCAATCTTAATCTCTCTGTATTTTCTGATGCTGACTGGGCCAGCAACCTCACTGACCGAAGTTCCACTACAGGTTATATTATTTTTCTTGGCTTTACTCCAGTTAGTTGGTCATCATAAAAACAACGCACCATTGCCCGCTCGCCTACTGAAGCAAAGTACCGGGCTGTTGCTAGTGCCGTTGATGAGATCACTTGGGTAAAAAAATCTTCTCAAGGAACTTCATGTCCATATCCCCACAGCACCTACAATTTTCTGTGACAACCTTAGAATCACCTACTTATGTCAGAATAACATTCTTCACAGCCGCATGAAGTATATAGTTGTTGACTTCCACTATGTTCGCCAACAGGTTAATGATAAGCGCCTTATCTTCAGACACATTCCTAGTTCTGACCAGTTGGCTGATATTCTCACCAAATCGCTTCCAGAAAACTCCTTCCGTCGCCATTTGTCCAAGCTAGGTGTTGTTGCACACCATCTAGCTTGAGGGGGTGTATTAGAAGTTACTGTACTGCTTTGTAACATTATTATATTTACTGTATCTACTTTGTTTTACTGCATAGGTTAATTATTTTATTTCCACAAGTTGAGGAGTTTGTTTTTTTTATTCTCCTTATTTTCTGGTTTGTTCTCGCTGTAGAAGGAGCTTTCTCACAAGGACTTTGTAATTCGTTGTGTATATAATTACTTCATCATCATTTAATAAAATCATCTTCTTATTCATCTTGCTCTTATAATATGCCATAGTGGTTTGCTCCTTCCTCTAACCATATCAACGACCAGCATAGAATCACACTCCAAGATCATGAAAAGAAATATTTATTTTATTGAAACAAAAAAAAAATTTTACGCTACAAAAAGAAAATATTCATTTTATTGAAATGAAAAAGAAAATACTCTATATATAATATTAAAAGAAAGTACTTTAAATGGGGAAGGGGTTTGGGGTTGGGTTGAGTGAGAAGTTCTAATTTTAATACTTCTTTTTTATTATGATCTTTGTTAGTATTATAAGATGAAAAACTATGAAATAAAGTTCTGAATCTAAATTGAGGAACGAAATTATTAGGTATGAATTGACATTTATTCTAAAACATAAGATAATTTTTATATATGATTGTTTAAAAGTTGAGATATTGCAAAGATTTCAGTTAATTTGGCGGGTAAGGTTACAACCCATTATTTAGCCATCTTGATCCAGCTCATTTTGATCAAAGTGAACTTTTAGCAGGCTTGAACAATGACATATTTAATGAGTCAATCTATTTTGACCAGCCCAAATACAGTCCAAACAAAACATTTGCCACCTCTAATTTACATGTTTCTTTAGGGGAGTAATAATGTTCTTTATTTTACTTTAAAATGTTTTTAATCAAGTTATACTATTAGTTTGCACGAAAGACAAAAAAAAAAAAAAAAAAAAAAAAAAAAAAAAAAGAAAAGATTGCCATTTAGCGAGTTAAAACGATGGAAATTTCTCCATGCATTTACCCAAAATCGAGACATGACATTCTGCGTTCATGACCCAGTTCATTTTTTAACTAATTGGCCATTCTATGTAACATTCCTGTATCATTTATACATGTTATTAAGCTGTCATTACTATATGCTTATTGACAGTATCATATTAAAGAAGAAAAACATATTCTATGATTAGAGAAAATTATTAATCAAGTAAGTATATTATGAACTTGTTAAAATAAAAATTACGATGTTTATTAATTCTTCCCTGCTCCCTACTGTAGCTTTCGAGATATATATATATATAGCTCCGTTAAATTTGATATGTAGATTTAGACGTAAATCGCTAAAGGGTCGTTTGGTAGAATGCATTAGATAAGCTAATGCATGTATTAGTTTTGTGTATTAATAATATATTGTTTGGTAGATATTTTGAACCTATGCATTAGTTATGCAAGCATTAGTTATACATCCTATTTGGTATTATCCTATGCATAACTAATGCATAGAAAACAATGGTATTACCAATGCAATGGATTTTAATGTATGCATTAGCTTAGTTAAAGATAAAATTATCCTTTAAAATTTAAGCTTGATTAAAATAAGCTAGTTAGTATATTAATACAAGTTCAGAATAATCCAAATAGTGAGAAATAAAATTATATTCCTAGTAAATAAATAAATATTTAGCATATTTTTTTAAATAAATATTTTATTTTATTTTACAATATCGGTAGACAAATAAAATAAAATTTTTAAAACGTTTTCATATAAAAAAATTTCTCAACATATGTTTCTTTTAAAAAGTTAAAGTGTGGACTAGTTTTGAGGGTATTTTTGTAAACAAATAATTTTTTTAGAAACTGTGCAGTGCTTTAATACATCAAACCAAATAATGGATAAAAAATAAGTCAGCTTAACTAATACCAGCATTACTAATATATCATATTCAGCATTATTCTTATGCACCCTACCAAACGACAAGTGTGTATATATATTACGTGCACAAGATCACCTTTTGACACGGACTCAAGCATCTCACATTCTTGAAAACATCTTAATGATTCTCTTGTAATTTCAATTGAATTTGACTTTTTAATAGAATTTTATCAATGTCTAGAATATGAGTTGCATAAATGAAAATCTGCCAGAAAACAAGTTCAAGGATGACTACTTCTTGTAGTAGTACGTGTGGTTGTCCAAAGATAGGAAAAATAGAGTAAATCATGTTAGTGACTGATGATATTGAAACCCTAGACTTTTCAAGGTGATGCATAATGAACAGTACTAAAAGACCAGCCGGAGAAAAATGAGATTAATTTTAAGCATAGAGGTCATCTTGTTATCTCCAAATGAGGTAAGCATTTAGTAGTTATGCAGAGCTATTAATATGGAGCTTAAAGTCATCCAAAATTCCCTCTATTGCTAGGGAGAAAATTAAGAGCACTAATTACCTTATTAATTATGATCCTTTTAATTTAGCCTTCCCTCTAAAAAAATTTCAACTTGCATTGGTTCTAAGAACTGTAATTCTTCCTCTTTAACCTTAATTTTCTCTAACCTTCTTATTTTTATTTTTATATATTTCATTACAGACTTATCTCATGGCCGAAAATTGGACAAAATATGAACTTCGGATATACATATAATAGGTAGTTTAGCATCTAATTATTGTCAGTAAAACAAGAAATAAATTCTCAATGAATTCACCACAACTAGTTAAACTTTTTTTTTTTAATTATAGAAATTGATACATTAATGATCATTCATTAACGACAGCACTAATCTCTCCACATTTCTTTCTATTATTATTGACACTAAGAGGAAGCTCAGGAGACTTATAGCTAGCCCACCTCCTTTCTGAACCGTTTGATGTGTTCTAAGATCAACGGCTGTAGTTTCTCCTCAGCTGCTCTATACAAGCCATAGTTTTATAAGCTCATGATACTATCTTCTAAAACAAGAAGAAAACTAAAGCACTTTCCTTTTACTCAAAGCAAATTTCTTTGCTGAAAACATTCCTTTTTTTCTTCATCCCTTTCCATGGAAAGTGGTAGTGTTTTTCGTCCCTATCAAAATTTACCAAAACCAAGACCTCCATTAACTGCCATAGATAGGTTCTTATTGAGTCATGAAAATTATTTTTGTCCTTTTAGTGGTGCAAATGCAAGTAGTAGTAGCCATGCAAATGGGATTTCTTGGCCAAAAAGTTTACCAGACCCAAGATTTATTGAAGGGTTTTTCCTCAATGAGCAAGAGAATGGCTTAATAGAAGACGCGAAAACAGCTCAAGAAAATAAAAAGGAGAGTTGGAAAAAGGCAAAAGAAGGCAATTCAACAAAAAATTATTTGGTCAAGGGTCAATGGACTGATGAAGAAGACAGGTACTATACTTGTCCAAAGAAAAAACATGAATTTTCTTTGTTACTTCCAGAAGTTCATTTTTTTCATTCTTAAGATTAAATGAAGTGTTCTACATTTTTCTTTAAATTTGGATTATGAAGGAAACTGGTTAGGTTGGTAAAACAATTTGGAGAAAGAAAATGGGCTCAGATTGCTGAGAAGATGGACGCTAGGGCAGGGAAACAGTGTCGAGAGAGATGGCATAATCATTTGCGTCCAGATATTAAGGTTTTCTTTTCCTAAAGTATAATTTTTGTTCTGATTATAGGAACACTTCAGTTGTTGTTGTTGTTTGTTCTGATAGTTTTTCCTTGTCTTCTAAAGTGTTAAACTTTTTCTTTTATTATTAGTCGAATACAGTAGTTCCCTAACTACGTACTCATCAAGTAATTTTTGGTCTTCAACCAAATACAAGTGTTAAATTTTAAATAGATACTTGCAAAGGTTATCTAAATTCGCTCTAGATTTTGGGTGATGTTTAATCATTAGATTTCCACCTTCCATTTTTATTTGATCCAGTAACCAATATTTTTAAGCACCTTAATTTTGTTGCTTTATCCGTTAAAAAAATTGTTTTATTTTTGGTAATGAATGATCCCTCCATCAGAAAACATTATCTTATGTTTTTTCATGGAGTAGAATTAACCTTTAGAACTTCAGATGTTTGAAGATTTTCTCTAATCTCTTCTTCTTTTTTCTTTTTCTTTTTTTTTTTTGTGGGAGATGTCTTTTTGGATTTGCTTAATTAGCTTTTATGCTCTTACCTTTTTGGTCACAAGGATTTCCTCCAAAAAGGTATTTTTAGGGTTTGTTTTGTACTTATATTTACTTCATTAGCTTCTTACAATGCTTGACTCATTCCAATCCTCCATTTTCACGTGACAAGTGAAACTTTTCTTTGACAAAGCATAAAAAATTGTTATAAAAGTGAGTCCACCTCATTGAAAAAAGTAATTAACTAGTATTGGATTTCTTGTAAATTATTAACATCTTTTATTTAATATATATTTCTTCATTCACAACTATCTTTTAATTTTTCCTTTTAGAAAGATACATGGAGTGAAGAAGAAGAGTTGTTGTTAGTGGAAACACATAAGCAACTTGGAAACAAATGGGCAGAAATTGCTAAGAGAATTCCTGGAAGGACTGAAAATTCAATCAAGAACCATTGGAATGCCACGAAAAGAAGGATGAATTCAAGGAGAAATAAGAAGAGAAAAAATAATCAACAAGATGGCGGCCAAAAAGAACGCTCCAATGTTCTCCAAGATTATATAAGAAGCGTGTACTTCACTGATGATTCTTTCCCAACCGCATCCTCATTCCACGGCGGTGGCGGTGGGTCTGGTGGTGGCAGTTCCACTGCCACGACAGTCACACCGAGAAATAGTACTCCACCATACTCTGATGATGATGCTCCATCTTTGATCACTCATCAAACATGTGATGAAGAAATGAACTTCATGCAAAACTTATTTAGGAATTAAGAATTCTCTCATACTATGTGATAATAAAGCCATAGATCAATATTCCACGGAGGCAAAAGAAACTCAAAATCTTTTTGACAACAACTCATCAATGATCTCTTCTGCATTCAATTCCTTTCCACTGGCTAAGGGTAAAGTTGGGAGTTATAGTACAGAAAAGGTCACAGACAACGTTGGGAATTACATGGCTGACTCTAATACCAAAGAGGTTAATCAACTGCATCATTCTCAAAATTATTATTGTCCTGACATTTACCTTTCGTACTTTCTTGATGGTTCATCTTATATGATGAATCAAGCATCTTCAGGAGGAAACAATAAGGTGGAAGTTGATTTGATGGAGATGGTTTCATCCTCTCATTTACCTCAAGGAGCCTTTAACAATGCCTTCTTTTGATCTTATTAATGCTACTCACGTTGTCTCTAATTTAGTCCTTTAATTTGGTGACATGTTTCAAGTGATACAAGATTTGTGTCATTTTGTACAAATGAGATTAGCTAATTAAAATGGTCTGGTGGGATGATACTGTTATCTTATCTACTGTATTTTTTTTAAATCATGGATTATCATAATCTCTGGCCGATATTTTTTTGAAATGTTTAATGGTTCTCGTTTTAGCCATTAATCGACGATTATGTACGTATTTCAACGTCCCAGGTGTTAGTTTTCAGTTGCTGTGTGTTTAGCTCAAAGTTATCATGCATTTTATAAGCATAAAACAATCAAGGGCCAATCATAGCAGATCGTAATAAATCTAAGGAACGAATAAAAGGAACAAGAAACAAGCTTTTTATTTTAAGAAGAGATTTATGGAGAACTTTTTATTGATGATATTGATTTAGTCTGCCTCTCCTTGGAGAGGTTCAGAACCTTGCAGTGATGTTCTCTTTCTCATCGTGTGGGTAACAATATCTGTTCTTTCTTCCTTAGAAGTAGTGGAGAAAAAGAAGAAGAAGCCCCCTTTTAGGGTTCTTCTCTTGGTATTTATAGCTGTGAGTTTTGCAAGCTAACATTGGGTGGTCGTGACCACATTGAGAGAGCGCCTTCGTAATGGCGGATGGGTCGTGGCCTCCCTGGTCGAATCGGGTAACCATCATATACCATCGTTAATAAATGGTCGTCCCATTTATTAATTACAAATAGGCTTAAGAGTGAATTAGTTCCGTTAATTACCATGGAGTCGAGTTTTGACCCATACAGTTAGACCCTACGCTCATTGAGGTCGTGCCATGGCCGAGCTCGATGAGCGGACTTTGTCGACTGAAATTCGAGAAATTCGGGGGTGGGGATAAAATGTTGTCTTGGTCGAAATCGAAGGTGACCGTAGCCATTTATACACTGGAGATGTCCATAGCCGTTTATACATTGGAGATGGTCAAATGATGTTTTAACCGAGGCCATGATTTTGTGTCGACGACCTTTAACCTTGTAAGGTGCTAACATTATCTAGGCATTACTGCATCATCGTTCGGGGAAGGTCAGATTTTTTTCCTTTGGCGAAGGCACTTGGTTTTTTTTCTTCTTTCGTGTGGGGTCGAGCTCTTGTTCATTTGGAAGTATAATCGCTGTCTTTGGCGTTCGAGTCGTATGTTGTGCGGCCGAAGGGAGTACGGACACGCTTGGCACGTATTTTGGTGACGTCCAAAATTTAGAGGCATATAGAATGTCCTTTCAATACTTTCAGGTCGTTATAACCGTTTCAAAAGTGATGTGTCTGTTGACGACTGAAAAGTCATTTCGTGGTATCTGTCATAATGACGCACATTTCTATAGAACTGAACCGTTTTTGCGGTTGGTTAAGTAGTTAATGATGGCTATTGGAATTCTTGAAAGTCACTTGTGTTGCCTATAAATAAGGAGTTGTGTCATTCATTTCTCACATTTCCATCATTTTTCTAAGTGAGATTTCTGAAGGAACTTCCGTTATCGTTAGTTCAACTTCTTCCTTGTTCTCCATTTAACACCATCTTTGTTTTCTCCCGTTGAAACTCGTTATTTTCTTTCCTATTAATCAGCATTGGCAAGAGTTCTCGCAATAGCCTCACTCCGGCGACTCTTCCGGTGGCTGAAGGGCCATCTGCTGTAGTGAGAGCCACTGGATCGGCGGAGGTCAAATGTGTTCCATCAATGAATGATATTCTATCCCTTCCCGGAGGTCCGACGACTGACTTCACCGGTGATACGGGAGAAGATCAAGTGGATGAGGCCTTACTGATGGGGGAAGTGGGTATTTCCCAGTTACGGAAACAGTGGTATATCCCCGGCTTCGCTGATATTTCCCTCGCTAGACGCGAAGAGAGGGTCCACGTCGACTGCAGAGGGTATTGCGTCTTCTACGCATATCCCTTCAAGTTGGGATTCAAGCTCCCTCTTCCTATATTGGTGGTCGACTTCTGCTGCCATTACAGGGTGTGCCCGGGCCAGCTCGTTCCATCTCTTTACAAGCTTCTTGCAATATTTATTTAGTATGCGGAGCTGACTCGAAGGGAGGTTACGCTGCAGCACGTGCTGACTCTTTACACCCCTCAGAGGGTTTGTGGTACCATGATTTGGGTGATCCCTCGCGGGACAGGGGGTTTGACTTCCAAATTAGATGAGGAGGTCTACTCTCATCCTTATGAGCATTTCTTCTACATCAGGACTGATCATTTGGTGGCGTGAGCTACTAAGTTCCTAGAGGTGTAGAACCATGCACGTAAGTCTTTTACTTGTTAAATTCAGCCTTTGGCCCCTCCTTATGTCTTACTTCTAGGAGTAACAAATTTTGTTTTTTATGTTTGTAGCTGAAATGCCGCGTCTGGCCCCTCCACCTGGAATTCGTGAATGGGTCGAGGCCGTGCTGCCTCATACAGTGGGGATTCGCACGAGTGCCTCTTTTTGGGAGAGGCATGGTCGTAGGCCCGCTCCTGGTGAGAATTTTGACTTTTTTTGTCCCGTTCTTGTTTTATTCCATTTTGCCTTTCCTTTTCAAGTTTGTTTTTCTGTGATCAAGGAGGGCAAGCCGCGTAAGGGATCCTCGGCTAGCCTTTCGTAGGTCGGGTGCGACTGTCTGACTCGTCGCAATGCTGGCACCGCGTCCGGTTCTGGGAGCGACGTTGGTTGAATCTTCGGCGACTCATTCCCCGGTTCGGAATACGCCTGGAGTTGAAGAGTCCTCGGGGGTTGTGCGTCCTAGGGCAGAGTCTCCTTTGAATAAGGATGGGAGGATGAGAAGAGGTCGCTGGTTAGGCATAGGGTAGCATTTATGCCGGCTCCTCCGGTGGTGATAAGTTTGGATTCTCTACCATCGGAGGTGGAGGGGAACGTGGTGGTGTCACCAGCCCTTGAGGGCAAACACACAGTGGGGTTTGCCCCGGTTGGATCAAGCCGTGATGATACAGTCGCTTCAGTGACTCAGTTGACAGTTCCAGTTGTTGAGAGGGGAGGTAGTTCCTCAGTAAATGTTTTCGCAGGAGAAATCAGTGCCAATTTGTTGGCGGGGGCGGGAGCCTCAACTTCTCAGTTGGCGGAGGGAGGAAGGGGCGCCGCAGGAGGGGAGTACGACTCCGAGTCTGACTTGTATCCTGACGATGTCCGCATGTTCCAGGAAGGCCTCACCAATTCGACGGTGCATGCAAAGGGGCAATTTCGCTATATTGAGATTCCTACGAAGTAGAACTTGGTTCTTCAAGAGGATAACTTAGTGCCACTATTCGGAATGTTGTGCTCAGAGACTAAAAGCACGTCGTTGAGGGGTATTTCAGACATCGGATTGCTGACCGAGGCAGACGTGATGGGCTTTAGGGTACGTATGATGACCTTATTCCGCTCTCTTATTACCTTAGTTCATTTCCCACTTTAACCATTTTCTTTAGTTTGCAGACTTATCTTTTGGAGGTGGAGGGTATACGTCGAGCCAAGTTTCACTTGGGGATCTTTTTGTAGCCGTTGGAGAAGTATCACCGCTACCGAGATCAGTGCCACGAGATGCGGGAGCATTTGAGGAACGACCCCCGGAGCCGGGACATGGTTGAGGAGCTGGCGAGGGGAGAGCTTCATATGCAGCAAACCCTTGGCCGGGTAAATACCCTCGAGGGGCAGCTTCATCAGAAAGACGAGGAGCTAGAGACCGCAAGGAGGGTTGCAATCGAGAGGGAGAGCCAGAGTCAAGTCAGCGCGGCAGAAGCCTCTGAGACTTTGACCAGACAGGTGGTTGCTTTAGAGGCCAAGGTCGTTGCCTTGAGGCTGCAAGAAAGGTACGCCTTATCGAGGGTTGGGACATTGGAGACGGAGAATCGCGTTCGCAAAAGAGAACGGTAGCTGGAGAGGGATGATGCGGCCTTTCGAAAGGTGGCGCTGGAGGATCGCATCAGCATCCATGAACGGGATGCCAAAGCTACTGCGGATCAAATTACATCCTTAGAGGCCAAGAATCAGTGCTTGCGGGATCATCCCCGCCTCTTCCAATCAGGCCCGTGAGCTATACATGTTTGCTGAGGCCCAACTTGATGTGTACAAGAACTTGTGGGAGGCCGGCATCGCCCCTCAGGCTACTTTTGAGGAAGCCCGTCAAAGGGCTCGTAAAGCTCAGGTTGATTGTGGCTTTGACTCGGCGACACCGAGGGTTGATGATAACGCTGGAGGCGCTGATGATGTTAATGGTGGCGCGGTGGCGCCGAGTACAAAGGATTTGTTGTGTTCTTTTCCTTGTGTTTGTTGTCGTTTGGCCTACTTTTTTTTTTTTTGATTTACTGGCCTTGGCTGGGTGTAAGTGGGGATGACGCATTGTAAACTTTTGTAAATATATGAAACTTTTTTTTCCTTTATTTACCTTGCATTTAATTTGTCTCTTTCTTTTTCCCAAGTTATCTTTTGCACGCGTTCATGGGGGTTTTGCCTCAGAGTTTCTCTGGCAGGCGTGTTAATCCCCCTATGTCTTTGGTCGTAATGAAGTCAATGGCCTTGGCCATGATGACGTTGGTGGCCTTGGCAAGGTAGGTGACTTCGATTGTCGTCGAGTCGTTTGCTTGCCTTAATCAAAAAACTAGGTTGGCTGCTAGCCGCGATGGCCTTTGCCATGATTAAATATTTTTTGCTTATCGTTTTCTTTTGCTTGGTGTGAGCGAGTTGTAGCATTATTTGGCGATAGCGGCACTTAGCCTCAGACCCAGTTCGAGCACGATCGAACTACTGGCTATGGTGGTAAGAATGCGGCCTTATAATTCGACTAGGGCCGGAATTTACGAGGCCCAAATCTTAGTTTGAGTTAGACGTACTTTCATTAATGGCGAGGGAGTTTAACTTGTGTCATCATCCATTGAAGAATGGACCTTGGTGCGTTCAATTGGTGAAGGTGCTCGGCCCGAGTACTGATTCGAATGCAGTTGAACTCTTTAGATTTGAGGGCGAGGGTGTCTGGCCTTATTATTCGAGTGAGGTTAAGCTCGTGAGGTTTGCTAGAGAAGGCGTGTGGTCTTTTCCTTGATTCGACAGTGGTCGAATTTATAATTTTTGATGGTGAAGGCACATGGCCTGAGTCCCAATTCAACTTGTAGTTGAACTTGCAAATTTTGAGTGCGAAGGTGCATGGCCTGAGTCCTAGTTCAACTTGTAGCTGAACTTGTAATTTTTGATGGCGAAGGCGCATAGCCTATCTTGGTCCAACCTGTTGTACTTTCTATTTTTGGTGGCAAAAGCGCATATAGCCTGTCTTGGTTCAACTTGTTGAACTTTTTATTTTTGATGGCGAAGGCGCATATAGCCTATCTTGGTTCAATTTGTTGAACTTTTTATTTTTGATGGCGAAGCGCATAGCCTATCTTGGTTCAACCATAGTTGAACTTATTGGCAAAGGCACACAGCCTTGATTTAGTGGCGAAGGTACATAAACCGAGTCCCAGTTGAAAACTCGTCAATGAGCTCTCAAGGTATTGCAAAAATGGAGGAAATATGAAATAGCTCGCGGATGAAATGTTTATTAAAAACCTTACTGCCCAGAAAACTCCTTCATCGCGTTTGCAACCCTGGCCATGCGAACGCGGTACTTTACCTGACCACGCTCCTAGGCCCTCTTACGCGAACGCGTCCATCTCAACGCGAACGTGATGGCCCACTCCCCCTGGCTTACGTGAACGCGTCAACTTATCATGCGAACGCGATCAAGAACATTTCCTCTACTACGCGATCGCGGCCTCCCCTTCGAGAACGCGAAGGAAAAATCTCAGGCTCCCATATTCTTTCTATGCGTTCGCGTCCACCCCCCACGCGAACGCGATGCTTTGTGGTCTGCAACACCAACAACTGAAAATCAGCCATCCTTCAAAGCCAAAAATCCTTCTGTTAACCATCTGAAATCACCCCGAGGCCCCCGGGGTCTCAACCAAAAGCACCAACACGACTTAATACTTCATTCAAACTTGCTTGGGCCATAAAAACACCAACATTAACATCAAAAATCATCAAATTCCTCAAATTCAAGCCTAAGTCCAACTAGAACTTTTCCAAATTCGCATTCGATCCACAACCCAACCAAGCAACGTCCGAAGGACCTGAAAGTTTGCAGACACATCCAAAATCCCCTAACGAAGCTATTGCAACTCTCAGAATTCTATTCCAACCCCCGGATCAAAATTTCACCAATCAACCGGAATTTGCCAAAAATCGAACTTAGCCAATTCAAGCCTAATTCTACACCGGACCTCCAAATTTGATTCCTATTTCGCTCCAAAGTCACAAATCACAATCCGAAACTAGTCGAACCATCGAAAATCCATTCCGAGCTCTAACTCACAAGTCAACGTCAGGTTGACTTTTCCAACTTAAACTTTCCTTAAAGAGACTATTGGTCTCATTTCTAACCAAATTCAATCCAGCACATCTCAAACTCACCAAACACATATATCAACACACACTAAAGTATAATACAGGGATAACGGGGCTGAAATACGAAAGACGACGGGTTGGGTCCTCACATTATGAAAAGAGCCTGGCAAGGAAATAATCACATCTCTTTCTCTTTCTTTCATTTTTTACTCAATAATCACCTTATTATTCGACCCAACGCTCCAAAGAGTTTACAAATCATAGTTCGTTCTCATACTCTTCACATTAAATAGAAATTATCAATTAAATAAGGAAGAGTCCCAACAAAAATCAGCATAAGCACCAATAAGTACTCACGGTCATGCTACTCGACAATTAGCACTTAGCAAACAATACTCTACTCATGTTCCCTCAAGCCAAAGTTAGATCGAACACTTACCTCAATTTTTACGGCTAAATCAATCAACAACGATTGCTTTCCCTCTCGAATTCGGCTCCAAATCTATGAAATAATAACTTTATAATATTAATAATAGCTAAATAAAACCAAACCCAATGCCTAGATATAGGTTTCTAAGCTTTCTTCCCAAAATTTCAAAAATCGATTGTGGGCTCGCTTGGTCAAAACACGAGGTTCGAACCAATTTCATATCATCCATTCCCCCACGAGCCCGAATATATAATTTATTTTTAAATTCGACCCACAACGAGGTCTAAATCAAGAAAAATCGAAAAGCCCTACTACCCATTTTCCCCAATTTCAACCCTAGATTAATTGATTTACGCTTAGAAACTTACTAATTAATGAAGGAAAATGAAGGAAATGAGTGGAAATTTACTTACCCAAGAGGTCTTGATGAAAGGAAGCTTCAATGGAGGCCTAAGGACCTTGGAGAAGAAGGAACTCGGATGTTTTTATGAAAATTTCGCGACCATATTGTTCTGAAAATTAAAATATAACTTGGCATATTTACCCTCATGTTTGAGGAAATGGAGACGTGTTTGCGAAGGGTCACACGGGCAGAGCATGGCGATAACATGTCATGTAACACGAACGCGTAGAGGAAAAATTAGTTGGGTCCAAGGTTTGGCCTACGCGAATGCGTGAGGCCTTACGCGAATGCGTTGAGGGAAACGATGAAGCTACGCGAACGCGTACTAGGGGATCACGAATGCGAAGTAGAGAGCAGTGAAGGCATCGCGATCGCTGAAGGGAAGTCGCGATCGCGAAAAAGGAAGGGCATGTACACTACTGCAGATTTTTCTACGGAAATTCTCTAATCCTCCCGGAACACCCCCGAGAACACTCCCGAGCCCTCGGGGCTCCTAACCAACCATACACACTAACTCAACCACGCCATACGAACTTAACTGTGCAATTACATTACCAAAATAACATCATAAACGAGGAATCAAACCTTAAAATCATCACTTTTTCATCAAACTTCATAAACTTTCATTTTTAGATATTTAGGTCCAAAACACGTCACATGACGTCCGATTTCAACCAAATTCACAGAAAACGCTTAAACCACATATAAGACATGTAACGGATGTCGGAACCAAAATACGGGCATGCCACCAACACTATCTAATCCATTTTCATTATAAATTTCTATATTAATTTTAGAAAATAATTTCTCTTAAAAAAATTATCTCGGGTTCGGGACTTCGGATTTCGATTCCGGGCATATGCCCGAGTCCCATATTTTTTTACGGACCCTCCGGGACCATCAAATCACAGGTCCGGGTCCGTTTATCCAAAATGTTGACCAAAGTCAACTTTAATCATTTTAAAGCCAAATTTTAACAATTTTCTATAGAATTCAACATGTAAGCTTTCCGGCTACGCGAGGCAAGTAAAAGTAAGATTTTCAAGGCTTCGGAAGCACGGAAAAAGAGAGAAAATAGATAATGACTCTTTGGATCGTCACGTGGTTTTTGTTCTTTTATTCTTGTCCGTATATAGAGAAAATAGGTCTAATTTACCGAATTGAAAATGAACCCCCACACACACTCTAAAACAACAGAAGATTTGACCATACAAACAAGCAGCTGGAGATAATACATGTACCTTCTCCGTAAGTGTTCAGTGTGAACGACTCTTTCTTTTCTATAGTGTGAAGATCAGTAGGATACTCTCAGCTTCTTCTTTTAATTTTTTTTTTTTTTTTGTTTTCCCTGACAACTCTTAGTGGGGTTTTCTTCATAAATTTCATCAACGTATCCTTGTTCTTACCTGCACCTCTTACTTACAACATAAAGTTTATGAATGTTTTCTTGGGGAAGAAAAGTGAAAAGCATCAAAGACGAGAAGTTCCAAATGGCCAGCATTCCAGAAAGTAAGCAAAGTTGTTTGCTTAAAAAAAGTTGATTGTATTGAATTATTGAATAGTGCACTTTCAGTAGTCATTGCTCCTAGAATTTGCACCGATACTTTATGCAATCAGTCTATATGTATTATCATAAATCGCTAATTATAAGTTGTAAATGAGTTTGGGATTGTGACGGTCACACTTTTAAGGTTTTACTTTTTGTTTCAAATTAATATTTATTTTGTATTATTTTTGAGTGGTGTCACTTTATATTGCGTCCATATTTATTCAATTGGACAAGAGACTATTTGGATACTTCAAAGAAATTTAGTGACTTTCAAATATCCTTTCTTCTACAAACGTTTATACATTCGAATTAAAATCAGAAACGGATAAATGTTTGAGTTATTACTTGTTCTTGCTGAGGTAGTTAATAACGACTTTTTTTCAGTAACGATTATTATATTGTTTTAAATAATTGAAAAAGTATATATTTTTCTCTTTAGTAACCGCTAAATATCCCTGGTATATCTTAAATTGCATCCATATGTATTCAATTGGACAAGAAGAAACTATTTGATACTTCAAAGAAATTTAGTGACTTTCAAATATCCTTTCTTCTACAAACGTTTTTACATTCGAATTAAAATCAGAAACGGATAGATGTTTGAGTTATTATTTATTCTTGCTAAGGTAGTTAATAACGACTATTATATTGTTTCAAATAATTGAAAAAATATATAGTTTTTCTCTTTAGTAACCGTTAAATATCTCTGGTATATCTTAAATTGCATCCATATGTATTCAATCGGACAAGAAGAAACTTTTTGGATACTTCAAAGAAATTTAGTGACTTTCAGATATCTTTTCTTCTACAAACGTTTTTACATTCGAATTAAAATCAGAAACGGATAGATGTTTGAGTTGTTACTTGTTCTTGCTGAGATAGTTAATAACGACTTTTTTTTCAGTAACGACTATTATATTATTTCAAATAATTGAAAAAATATATAGTTTTTCTCTATAGTAACCGCTAAATATCCCTGGTAGATCTTAAAATTTAAAAAATTAAAGTAGCAAGATCACATAATGCCGCACGGTAATCCAGCCTTCTCTCCTCGACAAAGCTAATTAGTCTCCAATGCAGATATTGTTAGGATCGCAAAAAATCAAGTGGCATGCGGAAACTAGAAAAAAAATCATGAATGGCGATAAATCATACTAAAAACGATAAATACACCAAAAAAGGCATAAATATTTAACGTGATTCGGTCAACTGACCTACATTCACAATGGATATAAGCAATTTACTATGTAAAAGAGAGTATAAAATATCGAGAGAACAACCTCACGAAGAGGCAAACACAAGTGACACACTAACACATGTTCCGTAAATTATCCCCCTAAATACTACTCTCAATCCCCTATGACTACATTGTGGATGTTATTGAATGAGAAGGAAAGATCCTCAATTTATAGAAGTCCAAACTTTTTCCTACAAGAAAAAGGACCCACCAAGTATAGGAGAATTATAATTTCCTTCTACAAAAAGGAAAACTCAGTTAAAGTAATTATATTGTCATTTTTCTTCAATAAATAGGAAAACCAAATATGGTAAGAAAATTATGGCAAACACCTAATAATTCTCCCCCTTGGCCGGAATTTTCTGACAAAATAAACTTGATTCACCTTCTTCACATAGCCTTCAACAGGTCGCATCCCCAAATCTCCACCACAAAGTTTGTCTCAACGTGCGTAGCACACTGGTCAAATTTCACAGTCAAAAATCATTATTACCGTCAAATAGGTTGCAGCTAGAACTATACCCGCAAAGATAAACCTATCGTGAACCTCACTCTCACTCTAATACCACTTGTTAGAATCGCAAAAAATCAGTTGTCATGCGGAAGCTAGCAAAGCAAACCATGAATGGCAATAAATCATACTACAAACGAGAAATACACCAAAAGAGAGATAAACGTTTAATGTGGTTCGGTCAATTTACCTACGTCCACAACGGAGATGAGCAATCCACTATATAAAAGAGAGTACAAAATATCGAGAGAACAACCTCACGAAGAGGCAAACATAAGTGACACACTAATACTTGTCCCGTAAAATTCTCCCTTAAACATTACTCTCAATCCCCTGTGGCTACATTGTGGATGCTACTAAATAAGAAGGAATGATCCTCAATGTATAGAAGTCCATACCTTTTTCCTACAAGAAAAAGGACTAGCCAAGTATAGGATAATTATAATTTCCTTCTACAAAAAGAAAAACCTAGTTAAGGTAATTATGTTACCCTTTTCCTTCAACAAATAGGAAAACCAAATATGGTAAGAAAATTATGGCAAACACCTAACAATCCTCCCCCTTAGCCGGAATTTTCTGACAAAATAAAATTGATCCACCTTATTCACATAGCCTTCAACAGGTCGCATCTCGAAATCTCCACCAGAAAGTTTGTCTCAATGTGCGTAGCACATTGGTCAAATTTTTCAGATAAAAATCATTATTACCGTCAAATAGGTTGTGGCTAGAACTAAATCCGCCAGGATAAACCTGTCTTGAACCTCGCTCTGATACTACTTGTTAGGATAGCAAAAACTCAGGTGTCATGCGGAAGCTAGCGAAGCAAACCATGAATGGTAATAAACCATACTACAAACGAGAAATACACCAAAAGAGATAAATATTTAACGTGGTTCGGTCAATTGACCTACGTCCACAACGGAGATAAGCAATCCACTATATAAAAGAGAGTACAAAATATCAAGAGAACAACCTCACGAATAGACAAATACAAATGACACACTAACACTTGTCCCGTAAAATTTTCCCCCTAAACACTACTCCCAATCCCCTACTACATTGTGGATGCTACTGAATGAGAAGGAAGGATCCTCAATTTATAGAAGTCCAAACCTTTTCCTACAAGAAAAAACTAGCCAAGTATAGGAGAATTATAATTTCCTTCTACAAAAAGGAAAATCCAGTTAAGGTAATTATATTGTCATTTTCCTTCAACAAATATGAAAATCGAATATGGTAAGAAAATTATGGCAAACACCTAACAGATATTGTAGATTAATTTTCTTTACGATTTAATTATTTAAGTGAATTTCAAATTAATACAAATAGTTTCACGTCATACATAAGGAAAATGTTTCAGACACCAAATTTAGGAATTGAGGTATGCTTGGTATGAAAGTAAAATGTTTTCGTAGAAAATGAGTAATTTTATCACTTACTATTCTTTATTTGGTTGGTGGGTAAAAAAATTAATTTTAAAAAATATTTTCTAATGTTTGGTTAGACAACAACAACAACAACAACAACCCAGTATATTCCCACCAGGTGGCGTCTGGGAAGGGTAAAAAAAATATTGTAAAAAAATAATTTTTATGTTACTCTCCTCACTTCACCCCCCTCTCTCTTCCCCCCAAATCCCCATATTTCATGTGTGCTCCCCCATGGTGGGGGTGGGGGGTTAGTGAGAATTGTTGAAGATGGGGAATAGGATGGGGAAGGTTGAAAAAATATTAGGAAAATATTTTTCTCAATTTAGAGAAAAATGAGTTCACGAGGAAAATATTTTCCAAAACATTTCAATAAACCAAACATGAAAAATTTGGAAAATATTTCCATTCGTACCGAACACACCCTTATTGTTTAGATTTTGTTAACTCATGTCCTTTGTTGATTTCAAATTTGTCAAATAACTCTTATTCCCTTCTCCGGTTAGGTATATACTACTTACAATATTTGAATTTTGATACCAAAGAAACTAGTTTAGGGTTATAAAAAATAACAAGTGTATATGTATTAGTTGGAGTAGTGATATAAAGTAAATAGTCAATTGTGGAGAGAAAAAAATGGCTTTCGCTCAAAACGTTAGAGTCTTTTTTTTCTTTTGGTAATCTGAAAACCAAACTCTATGAAAATACATTATTTTCTAGAACATTTTTGCTGCCATTCGAGCATTTGAGCAACATAAGCTACCATTCGACAAAAATCAAACAACTCGAAGTGATACTATCATATTATTTTCATCAAATCCATAGGGAATTCTTTTATCCCTTTCTACAGTGTATGTAATTAACTAATTATATATGTATAAAGCTTTATGTAGTTTGACCTTATTCCAGAAAAAGAAAAGTTTTTTCAGATGACTGAATTGAATAACTACTGCTCTCAAAAACCAAAATTGATAGATGCTTCATTTCCCTGCAATGAGCATCTGACAGACCAAATAAATAGGAGTAACCAAATATGGTATATTGCTCTCTGCTCCTACTGCCTACACTGACTTGTATTGGGAAACTCCTTGTGTGATTCTCTTGGAGTTCCAGAGTTTTTATTGATAGTCAATCTGTATATGCACGCTATTTGAGTTTCCAAGCGGAAGATCACCTATCTCGGACCCGAGTGTAGCACGTTGTCAAGACATCTTGGCCCTGGCAAAAAGTACTCCAGCAAGTAGACCTGAAAGCAATGGCAGATTTCAGTAAGGTAAACTAAGTAACTACTAAAGAGAATTACATTAAATCTCCAAGAATATAATATGGATAGTTCACATTACCGAAAAGTATACTGAATAAATTGGGAACACTGAGAGGAACCTTGAACACCAAAAGGCCAGCAATAGAAATGGGAATCTTGTTTAAGGAACCTACAAGACTATGAAGCGGAGAAAGAGTATAGGATTAAATACCTAATCATGAAGCAATTTGAAAATCAAGAGTGCATCTTATACTTCCTTTCAAGTAGACTGTAAACTTCAATTTTTAATAAACAAAAAAAAAGGTCACATTCAGGTAGATTTCTTTCGTTTTTCCTTCTACCCAGTATAATCTGGGTTAACCTTGTCTAACTATTACCGGAAAAGATTTATGGCAGACTTAAATAATAATCCAGCAAAATGTAGGAACAGAATGCATGTCAAATATCTATCGAGAACCAACTCCATGCCAAAGTGATAAGGGTCCATATCTTTATTGTCAACAAGTTAGCAGATCACGTAAACCAAGCTAAGTAGTTCATGATGCAACTCCCCAAGAAATGTCATGCCAGTATGACTCACCTGTAAGTGGTTGGACCAGTTTGTTTCAAAAACCACATAGATGTGAAGCTAATGGCTAGCCCAAGCAATCCACTGGCTGTTGCAGCAACCCAGAACATTGGAATCTTAATTACATCCCTGCAAAAGAAAAAAAAAATTTGAAACTGCAAAATTTATTCGGTACTCCTAAGTGAAGGACTAAACAGAAAAAGAAGAGACTGCTGAGCAGTTCAAAATTGTAATATTTATTCCATCAGCATAAAGACAAATGACTAATGATATAGTAACAAAGATATAGCACCCACGCATTAATTACATAATTCCATTCATCAAACAGGAAGATCAAGCCGATAGCAAAAGGTATAGATATCCCATTGTTCAGTAACACCATTGAAACTTCATTAAGCGATCCAGATTTTGTAAATTGCTTTGCTCTGTCCATGACATGTCGCAGTTTGAGCTGTTGAAAATTTATGTCCAAAGAAAACAAACAGATTAGGGAAATAAAAATATATATTTTGAAGTTTGACTTGTTATATTAGTCAAAGTCTAATTTTTGTTGGCTTTGTTATAAATCAAAGAAGTCAAGCAAATTTCTTTGCACGATCTTGGTACAAGCAATCAAGGATGAAGAACAGAGTAAAGCAGAAAGTACATACTGAGTAGCCTGCAGTGAGAATGCAATTAACTGATTGCCAAGCATAACCCGTCCCATCGAATGAGAGGTCTGTTATGCCTCCAGATATAGCAGAGATAATCTGAAAGCAAGAAGATAATAGCATCAATGAAGAGAATGCCAATAAAATGTTCTTTTTCCCTAGGCCAGAGTGAGACCAAGGGTGAGGAGGAGAAAGAGTAAAGTAGTTCATATACAACAAAATTTAATTATTAGTCAGTGAGTGGGAAGCCCAGATGGAGTTCTGTTTTGGCCTTAACTAAAATTAAAGGAGAACTGGAACAGTGAAATCAAATTTTGGTGGCTCTAAATTATATGTTACTGCTGTACATATCTTAACAGTTAACACAGAAAAAATATGAGGTATATGCAACTGTCATCTAACTAAAATCAGGGAGCAGATGCTTAGTAGGACTACTGCGTAATGTTATCCCGCGATCTGATATGGACTGTATTGACTGGATATCCAGCATAGTAATTACAAAGAAGATTTTCCTTGAGGATGATGTGATCTCTGACAACTAAGTCTAAATTGCATGCCTGAACAACACAAACATACCATAAGAAACATGGCAGTCCACACTTTCTGATTCTGTCGCTTCCCAAATATATACAACTCTCCAGTTGCTGTTAAAATATTTGTCACATTCTTCAGAATTGTCACCATTGCAATATTTATGTATTTCAAACTGAAAAGTTGCAAAAGTAATGTCATTGGCATAATGATGTAGAGCTAATCATTCCTAAGTCTATGGTGAGTATAGACATGTCAGATATTACCTATACATGCCTGAAACAAGCATGCCAATGAAGATCAAATTCACGGGGATCCAAACTTTAATGAGCTTCCAATTAAGCTTCTCCACAGTAACTGCTCCAGAGCAACCCAGTATACAGACTATAAGAGTACTGATAAGGTTCTGAGAGAAGTAGGAGTAGAATTAGTTTCATGAGATGACATCTTTAAACTGCAAGTTCCTGGTGCTAGGGAAGCAGTGTCGCAAAATCAAGGTTGAAAAAGGATGTTGGACATGCAAATGAATGAACAAAAAGTTTCCAATTGGAGATCAAAATGGCAATGATATAACATGCATAATAGCTTACCTTAAGCATTAATGTGCCTCATCTTGTTATTCCTAAGGATGGAAAGATGGTCAACCGTAAGTAGAGAATACCTGGTAGAACATCAACGAGATACCAGCATTGAAAGAATAACTTGAAAGGACAATTTTATTCAGCAGGATCATGCAACAAGAAGAAAGGCAATATGCAGTTCCAGACAAAAGAGGGCCAGATTTTCTTCCAGATCCATGTTCCCTTTTTTCTTCGCTATCCACAGCTTGATTGCTTTTGGAAAACCTGTGAGATGTGAGAATAGGTTAATTGCAAAAATCGTTTGGTGATCACTTCTCAGAAAAATATCAGGCCCTCGCCCTGTGTCCAGGAAAACGGCAAAAAGCTATGGATCTAACTGGAAAGCAATTCTGAAAAATATGCGAAAGCTTATGCATCCACAATACTCCCGTGTATTTAAAAGGTACCTAAACAGTATGATGCTAAGTTGAACGATAGTAGCTAGCAAATAGCTATCAAAGAATTACCCATTAGTTGATTTTCAACTAACTCAAAGTGACCTATTTTTAAGGCAAGGAGAAGACTGCATCTCTTATTCAAGAAATGAACAGTAACATCCATGAAAGCAAAATAAGACAGTAGGAAAGTCAAATTGAAGAATGTACGAGGCATGCTAGTCATTCAGCTTGAAGGCACTGAGATAAGTTTCCAGGAAAAAAAGCTAGACATAAATAAAATAAAAAGAGATGGAAAAGATAAAACTTCAAAAGGGAGCTCCTAAGGTTAAAGTATGCTATATAGGTACAACCCCTCACCCTTCCCTAAGAAAGATGAAGAAAAAAAAAGAAAAATGGGGAGAATTCTGGTAAGATAGTAGAGCTGCACAACACCTGTCACTAGCTACTCTTCGTTCTGCAGCAATTGATATCTTGCCAGCCGACCATACCCCTTTCCTACGGAATCCGTCAAGTATTTTGTGTACCACATTTAATCTTTTGGCAAATGCTACCTGTCCATTTACAGATATATGACCTGGCTCCTCACCGTCATCACAGACAATTGATTCCAACTTAACCGCAGAGGACATTGAATTAACCTAAGAAAGAAGACAAGGAAACAATTTCAACTTTGATACATAAATGTCTAACATGAAGAAAGAGCTCTGGAGAGCATAGACAACAGTTAAAATTTATCACCAGTCTACTACACCAATCCAAATACTTGTAAGTTACAAGTGCAACTAATTGTATAAAAACATACATTTGAATAAGATAGAATGCTAATATTGATGTGTACGCCACAATGAAAGTAACTCCAGCATCATAATCTGAATTTGGTTAACAGCCAGCCTATGGGAAACTGCTCCTTCGAATAAATCAACTACCCTCAATCCCAAATTAGATGGCATTGGCTATACAAATTCTTTGTGTCCATCTATTCAGGTCAATTTCGGTCCGATACTAATAATTTATCCTTTAATGTAAAACTAGGGGTGATTTGAATAATATCAGATGCGATCATTGCAAAGTTACCTGACATAATTAGCTCTAATATTTATGCCCTCAAATCATCTTTAGGTGTAAAAGTAAACCACTGAAACGAGATTAAGCTAAAGGATTTTTTTAATTTCCTTTTAGTAAATAAAAGATGAGAATATAAAACACCGAAAAAGCATACCAATAAATCTTCAGAAACTTCCAGATTCCAATCAAGAGCTCAAAATCTTTCAATGCCCAGAAAAGATTTTCCCAATCTCAGCCACTAGATATAGGAGCAACAGCTAAAAATACCCTGTTTGACAATAAATTAAGCAATCCCAAAACCGTTCCTTGGGTTTCCGTACAATAGTGCAAGCAGCTAGGTGCAACAAAAGAGGTCACGAAAAAGACGTGAGAACACAAACAGAGAGCTTTTTGAAGAGTACGCAAAGCAAATGGAAAGCGTGAATCTGAGAAAACCATATAAACTGTAAGAGAAAACATGGCCAGTGGAAAAAATAAGATATTTTAATAAGGGCAATTAATGGAGGATGAAGGTGAGATGAAATAAGCGGGATTCCAGGAGAAAGAAGAGGCAGTTGAATTTAGGTTTATAGGGAACTGAAATCGAGGCAAATGCTTCACAATTTAGTCAAAATTGTGTGTAATAAACTAATGTTTTGTTGTGCCTTTGAGCTCTATTTTGCTTCAACAACAATTAATACTCTCTACTGGAGAATTCCACTGGGGAAACACGTATCAGTGGGGAGGGTTGAAAGTTCAAACTTCAAACTGGGAGGAGAAGATGGCGGGTTTTGCACATGTTCAAAAGATGGGTGATTCAGTGGGCTGGATTATACGTACTGGTCCATTGTTAGTTTTTGGCCCAAGGCTTCTAGCGGGCTTATCGATTACACAAAACGGAAAGTTTACGGTTAGCCACTAATAACATATGTATTTACTTTTAAGTCATTGTTTAAAATGTCTTTAGTCTTTAGTTACTACTTTAATAAACTTTATCTGCCCGGACGAAAATATCCTTTTGCTTATAAAATTCAGGACCAAGTGTCCTTAACTTTTGAATTTGTAACTCTAAGTTCAGGACTTCAGGACTACATTTCCTTAACTTTTGAACTTGTAACTCTAAGTTCAGGACCACATGTCCCTAATTTCTGTGCTTGTAACTCTAAGTTAAAGACTACTTATCCTTAACTTTTGAACTTGTTAGTCTAAGTTGAGGACCATTATCCTTAACTTTTAAGCTTGTTAGTCTAAGTTCAGGACCAAGTGCTCTTAACTTTTGAACTTGTAAAAGGCGAAGGGAGCAAAAGGGTGCTGCAATTATGAAAGGCAATTCCTATACCCAATCTGCCATCACATGCTACACCAATGAAGCTGCTTAACCACGCAGTCGTTTCGTTTCCTTGGAATGTGTAACGATCCAACTGGTCGTTTTGAGCAATTATGCCTGTTTCAGCAGTTTAAGGTCTCGAGCAGCTTCATAATATGTGTATCGACTTTTGTGCATGGTTGAATTCAGTTAACAGATGATTCACAATCAAATTGAAAGAAGGAAACTAGTTTCGGAAGTTTAAATAGTGAGAATTTGACCGAAATTGGTATTTTGAGTAAATGGCCCCAAAATGGGTTGTGGGTGATCTCAGCAGCTTCGTATGGTAATTTTGGACTTAGGCACGCTCCCGGATTCAGATTTGGAGGCCCATAGGGTAATTTGAGGTGTTTCGGCGAAAGTTGGAAAAGTTTAAGTTTGGAAAATGGAAAAGTTTGACCCATAGTTGACTTTTGTAATAGTAGGGTCAGAATGTGATTCCAAGAGTTGGAACAGCTCCGTTATGTCATTTTGGGCTTGTCTAGAAAATATAGCGTCATTCCGGGTTCATTTGATAGGTTTCGGCATGAGTTTTGGAAGTTGGAAGGTTTAAAATTTCTCAAGGTCGATTCACGGTGTGATTCGTCATTTTGGCGTTGTTTGATATGATTTGAGATCTCGAGCGAGTCCCTGTTAGGTTATATGACTTGTTTGTGTGTTTAGACGGGGTCCCGAGGGACTTAGATGTGTTTCGGGTGTATTTCGGATCATTTTGGGCTACTTTAGATGCTGATTATCTGATATCTGATGTAGTTCGTGTTCACGAGGAGCCTCCCGTGTTCCCAAAGAAGAATTTGGCTTCTAGAAGTTTGTTCTTTGCGTTTGCGAAGAGACACTCACGTTCGCGAAGAAGGAAATCTCGGTTGCATGGGTCTAATTTCGGAGGCTCATATCTCACAATCTAAAAGGAATTTGGAGATGATTCAACAAAGTAATTTGTATCCATTTGTGTCTAGTTTTCAGAAATGTAAATTAATTGGCATTTAGATTTGTGTACAATAAGTTATAAGTTCTATTACTGGCTGTCCAGGAAGAGTTCGAAAATCTCCATTGCACAGGGTTGACTTTGGAAGCTTATATCTTGCAATATATAATGATCCAGGAAATGACGACCTATGAAACATTAGAACTTGGTGTCTAATTTTCAGAACATCAAACCATTTGTCATTTGGATTTGTGTGCAAAATATTATGACCATTAAACTAATGGCTATCTATAATGAGTTTGGAAATCGCTGATGAGGAATTTACTCATCGCGAACTCAAGAGAAGGGTCACGAACGTGAAGAACAACCCATGGGCAGGCAGAATATATTCTCACATCTAGGTTAGACCATTTTATTCATATCTTGACTTGTGGGGCTCGATTTTGAGCGATTCTTTGAGGGCTTTCAGACAAATCGATTAGGTAAGTGTTCTTCATCTAGAATCTAACATATTCCATGATTTTATCTTCCTTTTCATCATTTAGTTTGTGTTTTGGAATGGGAGAAATGTTGGTTTTTGAAGGAAATTTTAAAAATGAAAAATCATAATTTGAGGGACCAAATGGTATCGGAATTTGATAAATTGTGCATGGTTAAACTCATATCGAAATGGGTATTCATTTTTTTGTAAAATTTGTCTGGTTTTGAGCTGCGGACCCAGGGGTCGACTTTTGGACCGATTTTGAATTTTGTTAAAGATTGAGACTTTATAGTTCGGAATAGTTTCTTATGTATTTTGTTTGTGCTTTGAAGTTAATTTGGTTAGATTTGAGCCGTGTGGAGGTCTTTTCACCTAAAAGTGCATTTTAGAGTATCGATTTATTGTTCTTGAGGTATGTATCTTGCCTAACCTTGTGTGAGAGACTTTCCCTTAGGAATTGATTCTTCTATGCTAATTGTAGCCCATGCATGCGAGGTGACGAGTGTGTGCTCAAACTTATTTGTTGAAAATTTGCCTCTAGGGTTCTTAGGTCCTTATGTGAAAAGTATCCCATTATGATTTGGTTTTTATAGTTGCTTAAATTGCATCTATATGCTTCATATGACTTTGTTAGCTTTCCTCTAATTCTTACGTGTTACATTGACCCTTAATTACCTTAATTAAAGTGTTTTCCTTCCTTATTGTTTTGATATTTCATGATTTTGAGTTCTTTTATACTTCGTGCAAATAGATTACATGTCCAATTGTCGTAGTTGCCGGTGTAGTTATCGCATGCTTATTATGTCTTGTTGTTTAGTTGATGTTTCATTGTGAAGTTAATTATTGATACAAGTTTTGTTATAGTTGATTCCTTTGCCGAGACATATTTAATTTTTACTGTTGGTTCCCTTGCCGGGATGTGTTTATTCTTGTTGTTGACTCCCTTGCCGGGATATTATTATTTTGTTATTATTTTCTTGCCGGGATTCTTTTGTGATTGGTGTTGATTTGTATATTTGGATCAGATTGCATGATGCAACAATATTATTTGGATCGGATTGCACACCGCAACATTATTATACGGATAGGGTTGCATGCCGCAACATCATTATATAATTTGGATCGGGTTGCAGCCACAACAATATTATTTGGATCGAGTTGCACGCTGCAGCATCACTATTGCACGTTGCAATAGTACTATATGATTAGGATCTGGTTTCACGTGCAACAAAAAAGAATACAACTAAATATTGATTCCTATGGTGAGAACGAGAGTAAAAGCACGAAGGGTGATGCCAAAACTTTGTGTTGTTGTGTTTATTTGTTATTATCAATTCAAACATTTAAACTATTTAATTTCTTTATTGATGTGATCATTTGGGTTAGAACCCATATATATATATATATATATATATATATATATATATATATATATATATATATATATATATATAAACATAATTGTTATATCCTTAATTCAATGAGTTTCTCGATTATATCCCTTTAAACCGTCTAAGGTTGTATTTTTCTCAAAAAGTAATTTCTACTTCATTTTAAGTTGTTAACTCTCATCTTAAAGGTAATAATTCATTCGATGTTGTATTTTAAATTAAAAGGGGTACTTTTTTTACTCAAAGGATTTTCAAAGAAACAACTTCATATTTTCTTGTTGGCTTTTTGAATTAGCTTAGAAATTATAATTTTACTTATATTAGGCAAATGAGACTTCATCGACATATTGAGTGCATTGTACGGATGGTATGTATTGTATAGCATGTGGATTTGTTATTAAAAGTGAAATGGAAAACGAAATATGGAGGCACAAGGTGCTATGTGTGCTGAAGGTTCAGAAGTTGAGATTACGATATGAGAAATCGAGGGTTGAGATGGTCGGGATTGTGTACTAGGCATGATATGATTGATTTAGCTAGCATTGCTTTATTTATTTGGATACATTCTTACTTGTCTCTGATCTCGTTATGTAAATGTTGATTTACTTGGTTATCTGATTTACTTGGTTATTGTCTGTTACTACCCGTGTTCTCCCATATTGTTCCCACTGTTTGTATTTTTATTTCTCTCCATTGTTGGTATTATCTTGTTATTTTTATTTCTATCATATCCTGTTCATTTTATTTGACCAGTAGGTGTCTTAGTTGTTCCTCGTCACTACCCACCGAGGTTAGTCTTGTGTCAAAATCTGAATTTTCCACCATCAGGAGTCGTGATGGCGCATACTAACATGAGCTAGGAAAGTCAATAATTTAATCATTTCTTTAAGCAATATCAACAATATAAGGAAAAACGAGATATGCGATATAAAAGCGGAAGTCTGAAAACATAAATAACTAAAAGCAAGTGCGGGAGTTATAGTACAACTCTACCCCGATCTGGTGCCACTAACTCACGAACATCAAATGAGTGCTAAATACAAAGTTTGAATAGAAGTACAAAATGTATGTTTCGGTACAAGGAAAAACAAACTAAATGACATAGAAAGGGACTCCGGCCTACGGACGTCGACAAGGCTACCTCAAAAGTCCCTGGACTAAAGTCAGATCCCGATCAATCCTACTGCTAAGGTCCAAAAGCTGCTCTTGGATCTGTGCAGAAAGATGAACATATTATAGCATTAGTACAACCGACCCCATATGATGGTAAGTGTCTGGCCTAACCCCGGCAAAGTAGTAACGAGGCTAGACATGACCTATCAAAACAACATGTGCATATATATATATATATATATATATATATATATATATATATGCAACGAAATAACAACAACAACAACAACAAAACCAATTAAAGTGAGGAGGGGGCATGCTTAAGGGAAATACAGATGAAAATGACTTATCAGAAGTAAACAACGAAACTACATCAGAATCTCATAATCTATATAAACGCATATCTAAGCTTTCCGGCTATGCGTCCGGACTGAATACGCAAATCTAGAAAACCCTAAATGAGGTTTCTATGGCCTTAGAGACACAAAATAAGTAAGAAAACAGGTGATGACCACCCTTTGGGTCATCACATTATCTACCTCTAAAACAATCGTTCGTCCTCGAACGGACAAAAGAAATAAGTACCTGAGTCGGGAAATAGATGAGGATAACAGCTCCACATATCAGACTTGGACTCCCAGGTCGATGCCTTAGGAGGCTGGCCTCTCCATTGAACACATACTGAAGGAAAACTCTTCGACCTCAAATGTCAAACTTGCAGGTCTAGAATAGCCACCAGTTCCTTCTTATAAGACAGATCCTTGTCCAACTAACAGTGCTGAAATCTAACACGTGGGCTAGATCACTGTGATACCTCCGAAGTATGGACACATGAAAAACTGGATGCACGGCTGACAAGCTAGGCGGCAAGGCAAGTCTATAAGTCACCTCTCCCACACGATCCAGAATCTCAAATGGGCCGATGTACCTAGGGCTAAGCTTGCCCTTCTTCCCAAACCACATCGCACCCTTCATAGGCGACACTCGAAGCAATACTCGATCACCAACCATGAAAGCCACATCTCAAACCTTGCGATCTGCATAACTCTTCTGCCTAGACTGAGCTGTATGAAGTATGTCCTAAATGATCTTGACCTTATCCAAGGCCCCCTGAACTAAATCTGTACCCAATAACATCCCGGATCAAACCATCTAACTAGAGACCGACATCGCCTACCATACAACGCCTCGTATAAAGCCATCTGAATGCTGGAGTAGTAGTTGTTGTTGTAGGCAAATTCTGCTAATGGCAAAAACTGGTCTTACGAGCCTCCAAAATCAATGACATAGGCTTGGAGCGTATCCTCCAATATCTGAATCGTCCTTACAGACTGACTGTCCATTTGAGGATGAACTGTTGTGCTCAACTCAACTTGGGTGTCCAACTCTGGCTGGACTTCCCTCCAGAAGCACGAGGTAAACTGCGTACCCCAGTTCAAAATGATAGATACTGGCACCCTATGAAGGCGAACGATCTCTTTGATATAGATCTCAACTTAGCTCTCAGATCACTAAGTAGCTGCAACATGAACAATTGTTCAGCCTATC
The DNA here is from genome assembly GCA_034376525.1 of Nicotiana benthamiana. NCBI lineage: Eukaryota > Viridiplantae > Streptophyta > Magnoliopsida > Solanales > Solanaceae > Nicotiana > Nicotiana benthamiana. The sequence continues at coordinate 26,776,898 of CM067333.1, read as the reverse complement.
AACAATGACCCAAATAGCATCAAACTTCTTCCGAGTCATCAGAAGTCCAGTGACAAAATCCATTGTAATCCTCTCCCACTTCCACTCGGGAAGCTCAATCCTCTGAAATAATATACCGGGCCTCTAATGCTCATACTTAAATTGCTGACAGTTCAAATACCGAGCGACATATGCAACTATATCTTTCTTCATTCTATACCACCAATAGTGCTGCCTCAGATCCTGATACACCTTTGCGGCACCCAAATGAATAGAATTCCGAAACTATGGACCTCCGCTAAGATCAACTCTCGAATCCCATCAACATTGGGCACACAAACTTGCCCCTGCAATCTCAAAAAACCATCATCATCTAAGGTCATCTCCTTGGCACCTCCACGCTGCACCGTGTCTCTCAGGACACATAAATAGGGATCATCAAACTGCCAATCATGAATACGCTCCCATAATAAAGAACGAGCGACTGTGCAAGCTAACGCTCTGCTAGGATTAGAGATATCTAATTTCACAAATCGATTGGTTATGTGTTTCTTGCAGAACTATCGGGCATGCCACCTAATAGGGATATTAATTTTGATATTGACCTGTGTTAGGCACTCAGCCCATTTCTATTCTGTAGTATCGTATGGCGCCATCTGAGTTGAAAGAGTTAAAGGAGAAGCTTCAAGAATTCCTTGATAAGGGGTTCATTCAGCCTAGTGTCACCTTGGGGTGCGCCAGTTCTATTTGTGAAGAAGAAGGATGACACCTATGAGGATATGCATTGATTATAGGTTGTTGAACAAAGTAACAGTTAAGAACAAGTATCATTTGCCTCGCATTGATGATTTATTCGACCAGCTTCAGGGAGTGAAAGTCTTCTCCAAGATTGATCTCTCTTTGGGTTATCACCAGTTGAAGATCAAGGAATTGGATACAACTTTCAGGACCCGAAATGGTCATTATGAGTTCTTAGTGATGTCTTTTGGGCTGACCAATGGCCCAGCAGTGTTCATGCATTTGATGAATAATGTATTTCGACCTTATCTCGACTCGTTTTTATAGTCTTCATTGATGATATTCTAGTGTATTCGCGTAGGTAGGAGGAGCACGTGGAACACTTGAGAGTCGTATTGCAGAGATTGAGGGAGGAGAAGCTTTATGCAAAGTTCTCCAAATGTGAGTTTTGGATCCGTTCAGTGTTTTTCTTAGGGCACATGGTGTCCAGCGAGGGTATTCAGGTTGATTTGAAGAAGATAGAGGCGGTTCAGAGTTGGACGAAACCGTCCTCAGCCACAGAGATTCGCAGCTTTCTTGGTTTGGCGGGTTATTACACCGGTTTGTTCAGGGATTCTCATCTATCGCATTTCCCTTGACCAATTTAACTCAGAAGGGTGCTTTATTTGTATGGTTGGATGAGTGTGAGAAGAGCTTTTAGAAGCTCAGGACAACCCTGACCACAACTCCATTGTTAGTTTTGCAATCAGCTTCAAGTTCACATACCGTGTATTGTGATGCTTCGAGAATCAGTATTGGGTATGTATTGATACAAGAGGGGTAGAGTTATTGCTTATGCTTCTCATCAGTTGAAGCCCTTTGAGAAGAACTACCCTGTTCATGATTTGGAGTTGGCTGCCATTGTTCACGCGTTGAAGATTTGGAGACATTACTTGTATGGTGTGTCTTGTGAGGTGTTTACTGATCATCATAGCCTCCAGCACTTGTTCAAGTAGAAGGATCTCAATTTGAGGTAACGGAGATGGTTGGAGTGGCTAAAGGATTATAATATCACTATATTATACCATCCGGGTAAGGCCAATATGGTGGCCAATGCTTTCAGCCGAAAGGTGGTGAGTATGGGGAGTTTGGCATATATTCCAATTAGGGAGAGACTTGTTGCAGTTGATGCTCAGGCCTTGGCCAATCGTTCATGAAATAAAATATTTCGAAGCCTAGTCGGATATTGGCCTATATGGTTTCTTGGTCTTCCTTATATGATTGCATCAGAGAGTGCCAGTATGACTATCTGCATTTGCGTGTCCTTAAGGACAGAGTTCAGCATGATGATGCTAGAGAGGTGACTATTGGTAATGATGGGGTGTTGAGAATGCAGGGCCGAATATGTGTGCCCAATGTAGATGGGCCTCGAGAGTTGATTCTGGAGGAGGCCCATAGCTCATGGTATTCCATTCATCCAGGTGCCACGAAGATGTATCAGGATTTGAGGCTGCATTATTGGTGGAGGAGAATAAATATACATTATAGGATTTTGTATCTCGGTCTCTCAATTATCAGCAAGTGAAATATAAGCTTTAGAGATCGGGCAATTTTCTTCAGCAGATGGATATTCTAGAGTGGAGGTGGGAGTGGATCGCCATGGAATTTGTAGTTGGGCTCCCACGGAGTTTGAAGAAGCTCAATGCTATTTTGGTGATTATGGATCAACTGACCAAGTACGTTCACTTCATTTTTTTGTGTACTACCTATTATTCCGAGCGGTTAGCAGAGATCTATATCGGGGAGATTGTTCATTTGCATGGTGTCCCAGTTTCCATCATTTCAGATAGGGGAACTTAGTTAACTTTGCAGTTTTGCTGGTCTGTGCAGGAAGAGTTGGGTACTCAGGTTGAGTTGAGCACAACTTTTCACCCTCAGATGGACAGATTGTCTGAACACATTATTTAGATAATGGAGGACATGTTACGTGCTTTTGTCAATGATTTCGGAGGTTCATGGGATCGGTTTCTACCGCTTGCAGAGTTTTCTTGTAACAATAGCTACCAGTCGAATATTCAGATGGCTCCAAATGAGGCTCTGTATGGGAGGCAATCTAGTTGGTTGGTTTGAGTAGGGTGAGGCTAGGCTATTGGGAACAGACTTGGTGCAGGATGCTTTAGAAAATGTAAAGGTAATTCAGGAGAGCCTTCAGACAACGTAGTCGAGGCAAAAGAGTTATGTCGACAGAAAGGTTTGGGATGTATCCTACATGGTTGGTGAGAAGGTTATGTTGAAGGTTTCACCTAAGAAGGGTGTTATGAGATTTGGGAAGAAGTCTAAATTGAGCCCTTGTTTCATTTGGCCTTTTGAGGTGCTTCCGAGGATAAGGGAGGTGGCTTATAAGCTTGCTTTAACACCCAGCTTGTCGAGTGTGCATCCGATATTTCATATTTCTATGCTCCAGAAGTATATTGGGGATCCGCCTCATGTTTTGGATTTCAGTACGGTTCTGTTTGATGATGAATTGACTTATGATGTTGAGTCAATAACTATTTTGGGGCGTCAATTTCGAAAGTTGAGGTCTAAGGATATAGCTTTAGTGAAAGTGCAGTGGAGAGGTCGGCCCATGGAGGAGGCTACTTGGAAGACCGAGCGAGAGATGTGGAGGAGATAACCTCACTTGTTTGAGGCTTCTGGTATATTTCTTGACTCGTTCGAGGACAAATATTTGTTTAAGAGGGGGAGGGTGTAACAACCCGGTCGATCGTTTCATGAGTTACCGCTATGTTTCCCCCATTTTTTCTCATTATTGCTTTGTTTATCAGTCTTATATGTGATATAGTTGGTTGGTTTGGGTTCAGAGAGGTTTTGAGAAGGTTTGAGGGAATTAGTCTCTTTTGAGGAAGCTTAAATTGGAAAAGTCAATCGGACGTTGACTTATATGCTAGAGGGCTTGGATGTGAGTTTCGATGGTTTTGATAGCTTCAAAATGTGATTTGAGACTTAGGTGAGTGATCGGAATGTGTTTTGGAGGTCCGAAGTAGATTTAGGCTTGAATTGACGAAATTGGAATTTTGGCATTTTTAGGTTGATATGTGAGAATTTGATATAAGGGTCGGAATAGAATTCTGAGAAATGTAGTAGTTCCGTTGTGTCATTTGGGATGTGTGTGCAAAATTTCATGTCATTCGTACGTGGTTTGCTAGATTTTTTTATCAAAAGCGTAATTTAAAAGATTTTGAAATTCTTAGGCTTGAATTCGATGCAAATTTAGTATTTTGATGATGTTTAGGTTGGAACAAGTTTTAATTATGTTAAGGGATATGTTGGCATGTTTGGTTAAGGTCCCGGGGGCCTCGGGTAAGTTTTGGGTGATCAACCGGACCATTTCATGTTTTGGAAAGTTGCAGAAAATATGCTGAAGTGTTGTAGACATTTGGCCTTCACATTCGCGAGTAGGCCCTCACGTTCGCAAAGGGTTAGTAGGTGAGGCTGAGGATTTATCCTTCGCATTCGTGAGGAAGGTTCGGCGTTCGCGAAGGGCAGGGTTCATTCTGCATCGCGTTCGCATAGAGAAAGTTTAGCAACTGGGGTTTAGGTTGATTTATTTTTCTGTTCGCGAAAGGGAGTTGCGTTCGCGGTGAGTAAGGGAGCTAGGTCTTCACGTTAGCGGTGAGTAACAGAGCTAGGTCTTCGTGTCCGCGAGTTAGGATTCACGATCGCGATGAGTAATTTTTTTCAAAGTTAGTTTGTGATTCGCGAACGCGAGGCATTGACCATGCTCGCGAAGAAGGATTGAAAGTCTGGGCAGAATGTTTAAATAGCCATTTGTCCACGATTTTGAGGTTAACTTCCACCATTTCTGAGTGATTTTGGAGATTTTTGAAGAGGATTGAAGAGGGATTCAAGGGGAAACAATTGGAGGTAAGAATTATGGACTCAATACTCAATTCTTATGTCATTTAACTAATTAATCATGGAATTTAAGTCTAATATTGAAAAACTAGGGCTTGTAATTGGAGACATAGAATTTGGGATTTGAGGGTTCGTTTGTGGTTGGACTTTAATGCTTTTGGTATGAATGAACTCGGGGAGTAATAAGGAGTCTATTGATATACTTTTTGTCGAAATCTGATATATGGGCCGCGGTGTCGGGTTTGGCCAATTTCATTTTTGTTGTAATTTAATTTCTTTCGAGTGAGATTTGTTCCCTTAGCATATTTTGATAGTTTTGCACTGATTTTGGTTAGATTTGGAGCATTTGGAGGCCGATTCGAGGGGCAAAGGCATTGCGAGCTAAAGATTTGGACCGGGTAGAAGTGAGTAATGATTGTAAATGTTGTCCTGAGAGTATGAAACCCTGGATTGCACATCGTTGTGCTATATTTAGGTGACACACACGCTAGATGAAGAGCGTGGGGTCGTGCACCATTGGGGATTGCGACTTAGTCCCTCCCCTATGGCTGTTTTACCGCATATTTGATTGAAAACTATTTTCTACCATCATGTTTTTGGTTGAATACCATATTTGGGCCTCATGCGAACTATTTGAACCCTTAGGGGATTTTACTGATTGTTTCTCACATTTTTGACTTTATTCTTGTAATCTGTCATGTTATATTCTACTGTTTTCATAACTCACCCATATTTACTCTGTTATAAAATATTAAATGATATTCTAAATGATAACTTGAGTTGAGCATCATGTTTTACTATTTCCCGAATGGCTTATGAGATTCTGACTGAGTAAGGCCGAGGGCTTGTGTCGTGAGGATACACCGATTCATGATTATGAGGCCGAGGGCTTGAGATTTTTACACCACGAGGTGACTTGTTGATATGAGGTCGAGAGCCTACTGATTATGCCACTAGGTGGCTTAATATTGTGCTTGGACCATAAGGGGGCCCTCCCAGAGTCTTTACACCCCCAACGTGGGTACCTATTGTGATATAAAATATTGCTCGAGGGGTTGGTGTTGTTCCATGATATTGCCCGAGGGGCAAATTCTGTTGATAAGCCCGGGGGGGGGGTTGTTTATCTGTTCTAACTTCTTTTGATTTATTGTTCAATCGTTAGAAATGGTACTTAAAGAAGCTTCTTCTAAACTAAGTGTTTTTACTTGTTTTCACTGTTTCATTGCTTTTATTAGCTTATGCTGCTTCTTTATAGTACGTTGATGTATTTTTACGAGATTTCTTATCGCTCAGTCTTCATTTATTATTATTATTCACTGAGATGGAGTACTCACTTTACTCCCTACACCCCGTGTGCAGATTCAGGCGCATCAGGTCCTGCTTGCGAGGGTTGAGAGAGCTTCTTGTAGATTTCGGAGATTCACTAGGTAGCTGCCGGCATTCGCAACCTAGTGCTTCTCCCTCTATCTTATTTCTTCTATTTTAGTTATGTAATAATTGTGTAGACTCTTTCATACTTGTAGTTTTTATGATAGATGCTCATGATTGGTGACACCTTGATGGCAAGTTATGTCTATTCCGCAAACTATATGATTCACCTTATTTTGAGATTATTATAATTATGCTAAAGACTTAGTTTCTATTATTCAATTGCTTAAAAATGAATTGGCAGTATCGGCTGACCTTGTCTTCACGAGAGGCGCCATCACGACCGGGTCCGGGCTTAGGGTCGTGACATTATCATTGTAGAAGATAATTTTATCCTGGTTATTGAACTTTTGTGTTTGTTACAGAAAAGTCACTTTTTTTTTGTTAAGTAAAAATTATTCAACTTTGTGTTCATTACACAAAATTCACTTTTCTTTCTTTTTTTTCACATAAAAACTATTTTACTTTGCTCTAGTTATCACAAAAGTCACATTTTACTTAAAAAGTCTGTTATGCCTTTGATATTACTTAAACCTTCATATTTATATAATACCTTCTATATTATGTACTATATATATATTTTTTTAACTATGTATTTTATTTATAAATAAAATAACTTAATATTATTTTAATTACTATTTTAATAATATATTCGTATCTTTAATTTTTTCTTAACGTTAATTTTCAAAATGTATTAGTAGTGTTATAAAATTTATCAGTAACTTTAATATCTATTAGTAAAAAAATAAATAGGCAAGTACATTTCCATGAGAAAATTCGCAGGCAACAAACAAAGAAAATGAGAAGAAACATATGTTAATCTAAAGGAAAATCCCTAGGTAGTACATGCGAATTTAGCTAAGGATATTTTCTTGAAAATTTATCTAGGCAATTTGTTATTTGAAAATTTACATTACTAGAAATTCGAGAAAACCCATCCAAAACATCGACCAAAATTGGCCGGTAATGGCCAATAACCATCCAAAACGTGACCATTAACGTGTGATCGTTATTTTGAAGGTTGGAAGGTCATACCGGCCAAAGTTGTTCGGTAAATTCAAAAAATAAAAAAAGCATTACTGGAAAAAAATTATTTTATAATGCTATTGATATATCTTGAAAATTAAAGTTACAAAAATTAAACATACGAATATATTATAAAATAATAAAGAAAACAATATTATGTTATTTTATTTATAAGAAAAATACATAGTTAAAAATATACTTCCTCCGGTTCATAATAAGTGTCCAATTTACTTTTTCATTTTGGTTCAAAATAAGTGTCTAGTTAAGTAATCAAGAAAGAATTCAATTTGTTTTTACAAAATAACCCCTATGTACATATCCCTAAAAAGTTTCTTACTCCTTCCATTAAATGTTTAATTAGGGGTAGTTTAGTCATACTATGTATTTTTGTATAGGATTTAGTATTTTCTTAATGGACGTGCTAAAAGTAAATTACACACTTATTGTGTACCGGAGGGAGTATTATATGGTATATAATATAGAAGGTATTGTATAAATATGAAGGTTTATATAATATCAAGAGCATAAGACACTTTTTAAGTAAAGATGTGACTTTTTGTGATAACTAGAGCAAAGTAAAATAATTTTTGAGTAATAAAAGGAAAAAAAGTGACTTTTGTATAATGAATACAAAGTTGTGTTATAAATACACTTCTATTTAAGGTGAATGTCTTTAATTAGAGAGATTCTAGAGTCCTATTATTGGTAGCTAGATCATCCCACTCCCTATAAATAAAGGGGTCTTCTACCATTGTAATACACTCCTAACATTCTCTAAGTATCAATAAGAAGAACTCTCTACACTCTTCTCTCTATTGCTCTTGTTCTTGCATTATTGTTCTTGTCTTTTATATTATTTCATAACACGTTATCAGCACGAGACTCTACCGTCTCAAGAACCATTCTCGAAAAATCTAAGGTATTTCCCTCTTCCTAATTTAATTTTCGATTATGTCTGACATTACGAAAAGAAAGTTCGTTGCCCTTGAAATTTCGGGCAAGAACTATATGACATGGGTGTTGGATGCTGAAATCCACTTAGATGCTATAGGTCTCGGAGACACCATCAAAGATAGAGAAAAAGCATCCACCCAAGACTGTGCGAAGGCCTTGATTTTCTTGCGCCATCACCTTGATGAAGGTTTGAAGATTGAATATCTCACCGTCAAGGATCCACTCATCTTGTGGAACGGCTTAAAGGAGAGATATGACAACCTGAAGTTGGTCACTCTGTCACAAGCACGATATGATTGGGCTCATCTGAGGCTCCAGGACTTTAAGTCCGTTTCTGAATATAATTCTGCAATGTTCAGAATTACTTCTAAATTGAAGCTATGCGGGGATAATATCTCCGATTATGATATGCTTGAGAAAATGTTTACAATGTTTCATGCCTCCAATATGGTACTGCAACAACAGTACAGAGAGAAAGGCTTTACAAAGTACTCTGAACTGATTTCTCTTCTACTAGTGGCTGAGCGAAATAATGACCTGCTCATGAGAAATCACGAAAATCGATCCACTAGGTCTACACCACTGCCTGAAGCAGATAAGGTGCACTCTCATTATGCCAAACATGAAAAGGGCCATGGTCATGGTCGTAAACGGGGTCATAGCCAGGGACGTAGACAAGGAAGAAATTCCAATGAAGTCCGTCAACCCCCAAGGAGAGATAACCGCCGAAAGCAGAAACGGGGTCATAAAGATCCTAAGGCAAATGGTTCAGAAACTATATGTTATCGTTGCGGTGGGAAAGGGCACTGGTCAAAGACTTGCCGCATACCAAGACACTTGGTTGACCTTTATCAAGCATCTCGAAAGAGAAAAGGCCCTGAAACAAATTTTGTCTATGACGACAACTTGGACATCACCCACCTGGATGTGGCAGACTTCTTTGAGCAACCCGAGGGGAAAATAGACCACCTAATCGGCGATGGGTCCGTGATGAAAGAAGATGGAGTTATTTGATTTTGTTCTACTTATTTGTATTAGTTAGTGAATAAACTAATAGTCATTAGTATTAGCTCGTATTAGTTAGTTCATGATGCAATGTTAGCAGTAGTTCTTTAGAATATCTTCAATATGCTCAAATATCAATAATATTTTTATTTTCCAGTAGGGGTAATCGACTAGCCTGAAAAACTAGTCGATTATCTACTATTTTCGCATTAAAGCTGAAAAACAATTGATCGACAATCGATTGTCTTTGTCTAACAATCGATTGTCGTTAAGAAAGTGTAATCTGGAATTTTTCGAAATAGTCAACAATCGATTGCCTATGCATAACAATCGATTGTCTTAAAACAGTGTGCTCTGGAATTTTTCAAAATAGCCAACAATCGATTGTCTATGCATAACAATCGATTGTCTTAAAACAGTGTGCTCTGGAACTTTTCAAAATAGCCAACAATCGATTGTCTATGCATAACAATCGATTGTTATGCATAGACAATCGATTGTTGGCTATTTTGAAAAATTCCAGAACAGTGTGATCTGAAGTTTTTCAAAATAGCAAATAATCGATTGTGTATGTTTAACAATCGATTGTCAATGTTCAACAATCGATTGTTTGTGTTTAACAATCGATTGTTTGAAGAAAATGCTTAAACTGAAATTTTCAAACTGCAAAGTAATCAATTATGGATAACATATCTGATTTTGTTAGTCAACTGTTAGCAGCAGATTTTGAAAATATTATGTGACACAAACGAATTGAACTGGTTTATTCTTATGTTCGTGTATCTCTTTTGTATGTCAAACTATGGGATAGCAAATATGGATATCTCACAAAGCGAACTTGGATCAACGTCCAACTGTAAAAGTATTTGCCTAGTTGATTCATGTACTACACATACAATACTCAAAGAAAAGAAATATTTCTCTCAACTAAATATGTGTAAGGCAAACGTTACTACAATCTCTGGAAGTAGTAAATTGATTGAAGGCTCCGGAAGAGCAATTGTAACTCTGCCCAAAGGCACGACGTTAATCATAGAGAATGCAATGTTCTCCTCCAAGTCTAAGAGAAACTTGTTGAGTTTTAAAGATGTACGCCGGAATGGCTATCATATTGAGACAATGGATGAAGATAATCTTGAATATCTCGTCATCACAAAGAATGTCTCCGGCCAAAAGAGGGTTATTGAGAAATTTCCGTCTTTATCTTGTGGCCTGTATTGGACAAGAATTAGTGCAATTGAGGCACATTCAACAGTAAACCAAAGGGTTACTGATTCCAATACCTTTGTACTTTGGCATGATCGATTGGGACACCCAGGATCGGTCATGATGAGACGGATTATAGAAAGCTCATATGGGCATCCGTTAAAGAATTTCAAAATTCTTTCGAATAATGAATATCCTTGCACTTCGTGTTATCAAGGCAAGTTGATTATCAGGCCATCACCAACAAAGGTTGGGACTGAGTCACCCACGTTTCTGTAACGTATACAAGGGGACATTTGTGGACCTATTCACCCACCTAGTGGGTCGTTTAGGTATTTCATGGTCTTGATAGACGCATCCTGTAGATGGTCTCATGTGTGCCTGTTGTCATCACGCAACCTTGCGTTTGCGAAATTAATGGCACAAATAATTCGACTACGAGCACAATTTCCAGATAATCCAATCAAGTCCATTAGACTGGATAATGCTGCTGAGTTTACATCCCAAGCATTTAATGATTATTGCTTATCAATCGGGATAAAAGTTGAACATTCTGTAGCTCATGTTCACACTCAAAACGGTCTTGCAGAATCGTTAATTAAACGCCTACAGTTGATTGCAAGGCCATTACTTATGAGAACGAGGCTGCCCACTTCGGTATGGGGTCACGCCATCTTGCATGCAGCAATGCTAATTCGTCTCAGACCGACGAATTACCACAAGTATTCCCCGTTGCAATTGGTTTTGGGTCATGAACCCAATATATCCCATTTAAGAATTTTTGGATGCGCAGTATATGTGCCTATAGCACTGCCATCCCGCACCAAAATGGATCCGCAAAGAAGGTTAGGAATATATGTTGGGTTTGAATCGCCCTCCATCATTCGCTACCTCGAAACATTGACAGGCGACTTGTTTACTGCACGATTTGCAGACTGTCGATTTGATGAGACACTTTTCCCAAAATTAGGGGGAGAAGTTGGTGAACCAAACGGGAAATTTTGTGGATAAATGCATCATTATCTCATCTTGATCCACATACCTCTATTTGTGAAAGAGAGGTACAAAAGATTATCCATTTGCAAAGAATAGCAAATCAAATGCCTGACGCATTTACGGACTTGAAGAGGATAACGAAATCTCACATTCCCGCGGAAAATGTTCCAATCCGTATTGATGTCCCTGTTGGACAATCATCTAGTGTCATATCCAATGAGTCAAATGCACGCCTGAAGCGTGGCAGACCATTAGGTTCCAAAGATCGAAATCCTAGAAAGAGGAAAAAGAATGATCGAGATGACACTACGAAAGAATCTCATGAGGAAATTCATGATTTGACAAATTCTGAGATTCATGAAGAATCCATTGAGCCCGAGACTCTGGAAAATACGGAACTATCCCTAAATCCAATTAATATTGAGGCAAATATTAATCGAGTGGATATTGTGGTGGATAATGCCTTTGCTTATAATGTAGCATCTAGCATTATGCAAGAATGTGAGGATCTCGAACCTCAATCTGTTGAAGAATGTCGAAAAAGACATGATTGGCCAAAGTGGCAAGAAGCAATTCAATCTGAATTGAATTCGCTGGTAAAACGTGAAGTTTTTGGCCCTATAGTTGAAACACCTAATGGTGTTAAGCCTGTTGGATATAAATGGGTCTTTGTACGCAAAAGAAATGAGAAAAACGAGGTACAAAGATATAAAGCACGCCTTGTTGCACAAGGTTTTTCTCAAAGGCCTGGTGTCGATTATGAAGAGACATATTCGCCTGTAATGGATGCGATAACCTTTCGTTATCTCATAAGTTTTGCTGTCCATGAAAAGCTCGACATGCACATAATGGATGTGGTTACTGCCTATCTTTATGGCTCACTTGATAATGAGATATACATGAAAATTCCCGATGGACTCAAGGTGCCAAACGCGCACAATTCAAAATCTCGGGAAATGTTTTCAATTAAATTGCAAAGGTCCTTGTATGGTCTAAAGCAATCAGGACGAATGTGGTATAATCGTCTTAGTGAGTACTTGTTAAAAGAAGGCTATATAAATGACGCCATTTGCCCGTGTGTTTTTATAAAGAAAACAACATCGGAATTTGTTGTACTTGCCGTATATGTCGATGACATAAACCTTATTGGAACCCCTATAGAACTCCAAAAGGCAATTGATTATCTAAAGGATGAATTCGAGATGAAAGATATCGGAAAGACTAAACTATGTCTTGGTTTGCAAATTGAATATTTGGCAAACGGAATTTTTGTTCATCAATCTACCTATACAGAAAAGGTACTGAAACGGTTTTACATGGATGAAGCACATCCTTTAAGTACACCGATGGTTGTTCGATCACTTGATGTGAACAAAGATCCATTCCGACCACAAGAAAGGAATGAAGAGCTACTTGGTCCTGAAGTACCATATCTTAGCGCAATTGGCGCACTAATGTATCTTGCAAATACTACAAGGCCTGACATATCCTTTTCAGTTAATGTCTTAGCAAGATTTAGCTCGGCTCCTACGAGGAGACACTGGAATGGGATCAAACACATATTGCGGTACCTAAAGGGAACTACCGATATGGGCTTATTTTATGGCAAGAATTGCAGCCCGGATCTTGTTGGTTATGCTGATGCTGGATATTTGTCCGACCCATACAAGGCTCGATCTCAAACGGGTTATGTGTTTACCTGTGGAGAAACCGCCATATCTTGGCGATCGACTAAGCAATCAATTGTGGCTCTTCATCTAATCATGCCGAGATAATTGCTATTCATGAAGCAAGTCGGGAGTGTGTGTGGTTGAGGTCTATAATACATCATATCCAAGACAAATGTGGTTTGAAGTGTGATAAACTACCCACAACTTTGTATGAAGACAATGCAGCATGTATAGCTCAATTGAAGGGAGGATTCATAAAAGGAGATAGAACGAAGCATATTTCACCAAAGTTATTCTTCACACATGATCTTCAAAAGAATGGTGATATCAATGTTCAACAGATTCGTTCAAGCGACAATATGGCTGATTTGTTCACAAAATCTCTACCAAAGTCAACCTTCAAGAAGCTAGTTCACAAGATCGGGATGCGAAGACTTAAGGACATAAATTGATGTTCTTATCAGGGGGAGTTAATGCGCGTTGCACTCTTTTTCCCTTACAAGGTTTTGTCCCACCGGGTTTTCCTTGCGAGGTTTTTAACGAGGCAACCAATAGGCGCATATTCAAACATGTGTACTCTTTTTCCTTACTTTAATTTTTCCCATTGGGTTTTGTTTTAAGGTTTTAACGAGGCACATCATTGAATAGACATTCAAGGGGGAGTGTTATAAATACACTTCTATTTAAGGTGAATGTCTTTAATTAGAGAGATTCTAGAGTCCTATTATTGGTAGCTAGATCATCCCACTCCCTATAAATAAAGGGGTCTTCTACCATTGTAATACACTCCTAACATTCTCTAAGTATCAATAAGAAGAACTCTCTCTACTCTTCTCTCTATTGCTCTTGTTCTTGCATTATTGTTCTTGTCTTTTATATTATTTCATAACAGTTGAATGATTTTTATATAACAAAAAAAAGTGACTTTTGGATAGCAAATCCAAAAGTTCAATGATCATAGATAAAATTATCTCTATCATTATAACTAATATTAAATTGAGGTTTTTATAGGTATCCAAAAAATTTAAATTTTGAATTTGTCTTTTGAGTCTAGGTAGCTATTTTATCTTACCTATTAAAGGTCTATGTCCAATTGGTTGATGCTCTCACCACAGAGAGAAATGGTAATATTGGATTGAGATATAAAGTGACTCCAAGGGCAGCAACTCAACGACTCTGTGTTATGCTGGAGAAACATGATACCAGAAAGGCAGGATTGGTCACGAATTCAAATTTTAAAGAAGTGCAAGCTGACTTAGTTGCAGATAGGTGGGAACAATTTGACTTATACCACAATAAAAGTAGATTTTTTGACCTTAACCAGGGTTCATAAGTTTTTCCCCAAGGAAGCAAAAAATTTCGTCCCTTGTTTCAACAACCAATTAATGGGAGGTGGATACATCAGTATTTTATTTGTACTCTGTGTACCGTAATGTCGTTTCATATTTCACTTGCTAGGCAAGCCAATGTTAGAGAACCGTTAGGTCAATTTTTTCAATTTCAATAGATCAAGTCAATTAAGTCAAAATAAAGGAAAATCAAGTGAAGAATAACTTAAAAGTCTAATATCTACTACAATACGGACATAGAGTCACAACTCGCGAGCTTCTCCAATTTACTACGTTTGAAATAAATACAACTATTTTGAAAGAAAAGAAACAGTGAAACAAGGAAAATAAAAAGGGACTTCAAGGTCTGCAGACGCCAGTAGAACTACCTTGAGTCTCCAAAGCTAGTCCAAGTTGTTCCAACCCACGGACAGCTAGGGTCGGTATCAAAATATGCACAAGAAGTGCAGAGTGTAATATGAGTACACCGACCTCATGTACTTATATGAGTCGAGTCTAACCTCGATGAAGTAGTGACGGGGCTATGACAAGACACCTATATAATACACCTGTGTAATGTACAAGATAACAACAAATAGAAGCTATACATGTATTATTGGGAGGGGGACATACTAAGGGGATACAAGATACGGGAGATACAACAAAAATGATAGCCAGAGCAGTCAATATGCCTTTAACCAATAAAAATAATTAAGAACAATGAAGAAAATTGCACGGCATCACGCTTCGTGATTTTACTCTCAACCTCACGATGAAACAATGATAATGCACAGTATAGATCAATATACATCACGACATCACCCGTCGTGCATTAACTCTCATAACATGGCACGATATTACGGCATCACCCTTCGTGCATTAACTCTTATAACATGGTACGACATCATCCTTCATGTATTAACACTCATACTATGGCACGACACTACCCTTCGTGTATTAACAGTCACATACAACACGACATTACCCTTCGTGCAATAACACTCACATATAGCACGGGATCACCCTTCGTGCATTAATACTCTCCCTTACCACATAACAATGAACAAGTAATAACCGTGACATAGGATAAAACAAGTACAAGCCTTACTTCAACAACGATTCCACAATCCTAATCTTAACTTGGAATCAATACTCAATTATTACCAAAGCCCATGAACACGACAAAAATATTGGATAATATGATCAAGAAAAGCATTAATTACAAAGAACAAGTCCCGCCCGCATTCTATTACTCAATAACAACATATAAATACTCATCACTTCTCATATACGTTGTACCCAACATCTAAATATGTAGGAAATAGACAAACAAGTCCAAATTCCTCAAGTCAAGGTTAATCACTGCACTTACCTCGCTCCAAAGGATCAATTCAAAGTCCAACTACAACTTTGCCTTTCAAACAAGCTTCCAAACCAATAGAATCTAGAAAATACCAACCAAGCGATTCAAATTAAGCATTAGGAACTATCCACGGTTGCAAAGGATTCAGTTTAGGTCATTATTGAAAAAGTCAATGAAATTCAACTCCCGGGCTCGCTTGGCCCAAATTCGAAATTCGAACCAAAATTTGATTAACCATTCACCCCCGAGCCCGATTATGTAATTTGTTTTGGAATACGGCCTCAATTTGAGGTCTAATGCCCAATTTTACAAAAATCCCTATATCTATCCAAACCCCCAATTTCCACTAAGAAAATACTAAATTTTAGTTTTAAAGCTTAGGAAAAGTAGTGAAAGATTGAAAGAAAATGGATTAAAATCACTTACCAATGATTTGGGGGAGAAGAGCTCTTTGAAAAATCGCCTCTAGGGTTTTCTTGTTTTGAAAATTTGTAGAATGAACAAAAATCCCGTCTAACTCCCATTTTGATCAGTTGCAGAAGTCGAAGAATCAATCGCAAATGCAAAGCTCTTCACATCTCTGCTTTCATTGCAAATGGAATGAACTATTCACGAATGCGAATAATGATCTCCGGCAAATGCAACCTTTGCGATCACTGTGTCCCCTGAAGCACTGTCACGACCTTAGTTCACCAACCGTGAACATGTCATGACGGCACCCAGTCTCCGTGACCAGGTAAGCCTAGCATTTGCATAAAACATAATAATTGCGGAGAAATAGAATACCAAATTTAAATATCTAAAAAGAAAATTGTACTGAATGTCGCTCGGCATATACAACTCAATAACTCACGACTAAAATAATCCCAACACCCAGAAACTTACGGGCAATACATGCTACAAAAAGGTATAGTAAGGGCTCCAAACTCCAGAATATCTAACAAACGGAAGGAAAAAGAACTAGGTACTAAAGATAGAATAAGATGGAGACTCATATCTGCGGACGCAACAGATCTACCTCGAAGTCTCCGTATATCCTCCTGCCTTAATGATAACGCGCCTAAGTAGGGGTACCTGGATCTGCACATTAAAAACATGCGCAGAAGAGGCGTGAGTACACCACAACGGTACTCAGTAAATGCCATGGTCGGGTAGTGACGAGGAAGGTCAAGGCCCTACTAAGAATAAACATAGTAAATACTAAGATAACAGAACAATGAAAATAAAGTCTACCGCAAGAATCTAAACCAGATAAATATGGAAAGTAATGGAAACCAAAGGTAACAATACAAGGAAGGATATTCTCAACAAGGAATAGCAGTCGGGGATCTCTTGGTATCCTGAGGATCTCTGGGTATCCTCATCATATGCATTGGGGATCTTTTGGTATCCCGAGGATTTTTCAGTATCCTCAATAAGTAAGCTGGGGATATCTTGGTATCCCAATATATATAAGTACATGTGCGAGGGATCTCTTGGTACCCTGCACCCTCAATCCAGAACAAGTCAAGTACAGGGGGATCTCCTGGAAAAACCATCCGTAGTCCCAATTTAAACACACAACAACAACAACTCATATTCTAAGAATAATTGGTAAATCCGAACAAATAAGTAAATTCTATCCTAACATGCTTCATAGAGTGCACATAATACGATTAATCAATTAAACAAGTAAGTCAGCTAAACATGCTTCTCTAAGCTAGTACAAGTTAAACTAACAATCTACAATGAACAAGTAAACATGAATCTTAATTTAGATATTCAAGTAGAAACGGGTTACAACAATTAGCTCAAGTACGCGCTCGTCACCTCACGTACGAGGCTTTCAAATATCAAGGTTCATGTCCTAAGGGGAAAGGTCCCCCACACAAAGTTCAGACCATTGGTTCAGTGCGAATGCGGAGAGGGGCACGCGTTCGCGGAGAAGGAAAATTTAAGCAGCTAAAAAATGCCCTTCGCGATCGCGAAGGAATGAATACGAACGCGAAGGCCTAGGACAGAAAGCTACGCGAATGCGACGGGGCTCACGCGAACGCATTGAAGGAAATCATATGAGGCCCAGAAGTTGACCTATGCGAACGCGTTGACTAGGATGCGAACATGGAAGAGGGGAATGCTAAGCTTCGCGAACACTGGGTAGGGGACTCGAACGCGATGAAGGGGTAGGACTACGCGAACACGATGGCTTCTTCGCGAACGCAAAGCAGGAATTCAGACCTTCAATTTTCTACTACATTTCCAAACTTCAAATTGCTCCATTGAGTATCCGAAACACACCCGAGGCCCTCGGGACCTCAACCAAAACAGACATATCCCATATCATCATTCGAATTTTATCAATCCTTAAACAACCTAAAGCAATGCTGGAAACTTGAATTGATCAATTATTTGGACTTAAGAACTTCGAATTTCAATCAAACTCGTTTTCGATAAAAAACCTAACCAAACACGTCCTATTGACATGAAATTTTGCACGCACGTCCCAAATGACATGACGGTGCAGAAACTTTCGGAATTCTATTCCGACCCTCAGATCAAAAGCTCACTATCGAACCGGAAACTTCAAAAATTCAAACTTCAGCATTTCAAGCCTAAATGATCTACGGGCTCCCAAAATACACTCCGAACATGCTCCTAATCCCAAAATCACATAAGGAAGCTAACAAAACCATCGCTTTTCCATTCCGAGGTCATCTTCACATTGTTCTAACTACGGACCACTTTCCAACACTTAAGCTCTCATTTAGGGACTAAGTGTCCCAAAACACTTCGAATCCTAACACCGAACGTCCCGGCAAACCACAATAGCAGAAATAAACTTAGGGGAAGCAATAAATGGTGGATCAGGGTATAAATTCCAAAAATGACCGGTCGGGTCGTTACACCCACTTCGCAAATGTAAACTTGAGGTTCCCTAGCTACTCTTTGCAAATGTGAAGCCTGACCTTGCAATTGCGAGGTCTATCTAAAATTCACCCGAGCCCTTGAGGCTCTAAACCAACTATGCACACAAGTCTAAAAATATCATACAACTTGCTCGCGCGATAAAATTATGAAAATAATGCCTAGAACTACGAATTGAATATCAAATCAAATAAAATCTTCAAGAAAACTTTGAAACTTCTATTTTCACAACTGGACGTGCGAATCACATCAAACAAACTTTGTTTCTCACCAAATTTGACAGAAAAATTATAAAAATAATATTGGACTTATACTGGGTTCTGAAACCAAAACACGAACCTGATATCCAAAAAGTCAACTATTGGTCAAACTTTTCAAATTCATTAAGCCTTTAACTTTTAAATTTTAGCAAAGTCCAATAACTAGGGCTAGGTACTTTCGAATTCGATTTCAGGCATACATCCAACTCCCAAATCGCGATACGAACCCACCGGGACCGTCAAAATATGAATCCGTGCCCGTTTGCGCAGAACATTGATCGAAGTCAACTCAAATGGATCTTAAGTCAAAAATTTTATATTTTTTCAGTTATTAACATAAAACTTCCCGAAAACACGTCCGGACAATGCATACAAATTGAAGAAGGCGAAAATAAAGTTTTTGAGGCTTCAAAGCGTAGAATTAAGTTCTAAAACATAAGATGACCTATCAGGTCTTTACATATATAAATTAAAACCTGTTGAGGATGCCTTGTGTCTTGAATACATGTATAAATTTTCACGTACTTGTTTTCTATAACAATTAAGGCTTGAGACTAATTAATTCCACTGATCAAACATCCTTGTTACGTGGTGTGCAATTATCCAATCAAGCAGAAATGCTTTAGTACTATCCGCTTGGACCTATTAAAATCTAACGCGTCTTTTGTTAGCGTACGTACTTCTTAATTCTTACTATTCGTAGATAGGGGCGGACCTACGTGTTAGGTCGAGAGGGCACGTGCACCCATTAATCTCGATAAATACTTTATAGATATATTTTATATATATTTATACATATAGTTGGAACCTCTAAAATATTTTCCTTGTATCCCAAGCTGAGAAAGGCAGATGGAAGGAATGGTAATGGCGGCACACTTTGTTTTCTTCCTTCGTAGGAGGTTGTGGGTTCGAGACTTGCTATGCGTTTCCGTTTTCTAAATGCTATTTTATACAGTAATAAAAATAGTCATAGTTAAATTTTCTTGTGCCTCTAGACAAACAGAGAGGCAGATGGAAGGAATGGTAACGGGTCACACTTTGATTACTCCTTTTGCAGGAGGACGTGGGTTCGAAACTTGCTTAAGCATTTTCACTTTATCCTATTACTAGAGAACTTTATTTATTATTTTTTATATTTTCTTGAAGCTAATTATAGTTTAGTATAACTTAATTAATTTTATTCTCTTCAAATTTCTCCCTTAAAATTAAAAAGCTTCAAATCTCAACTTATTGCTCTATAAACAGAAAAATACAAATTATCTTGTCCCCGCCTTTTTATTTTAAGGAGAAGAAGGATGTGGCTTTACTTATTACTTTTATATTTTATTGAATTCAAATGTAGTTTAGTGTTCATGCATAATAGTCTAGTTAATTAATTTTATTATTTTTCAAATTCCTTTATTAAAATTTAAAGCTTCAAATTACATATTGTTGCTCTACAAATAGAAAAATACATAACATTCTACCACAGCTTCCTTTAACAATTATTTATAGCGGATATAAACTTGATTTAGCAATGGAAACTAAGAGTTGACACTCTTTTTTAGTTCTTTGACTATTAGTGTGCCCTTAATCTTGATTTCTTTCGTTACTTTTGGCGTTTGAACACCATTTTGATCACTGACACTTTTTTATTTGAGAAAATAATCTAAAATTTAAGCTTGAAAAAGGTTTAAATCAACACTTTTACTTCCCATAGCACCCATTTTGCGAAAAAATTTCCCCGTTTCGGTACTTTCTCCTTTTAGAACTTTTTTTTGTTTATATTTGGATGATTAGTCATCTTACTTGTTAAAATTTCAAAGATTTGTACATCAAATTTTATTGCTAGTAATTAGTATACAATGGTGCCCCCGCTACGCTAAAATCCTAGGTCCGCCTCGTAGATGTTTAACCAAAAAATGTAATTTGGTCAAAGCTTGAATTTTAGAGAGAATAAATCGGGTTACTGATAATCTAGAGACCAAAATAAAAGGCTTTCAGAGAGTAAAGATAATGCAGTAAGAACTCGTTATTTCAATATAATATCAAGAATGTTCCGTGTCGTAACAAACGATGAAACTTTCTCCTTTTATAGTTGACAAGGAGTAACGTATTAATCTATATAATAAATAGCATTTAATGTGACGTTACATAATCATTGCTATTAAATACTGATTAAAAACGTATTAGGTTTTAATAATGAACATAGACTACTTTTTGTCATCAGATTCTTGCCTTCAGTGCCCTTTTCATCCGTTGGTAATAAATGACTTGAACAGGCACGAGACTCGTATCTAAGATTCTCTCTCGTGTATATTTCATTTCCTTCCCCCGTGTCTGTTGTCTTCCTTGCCTTTTATCATTTATTGTTCTTTGACTGTTTGACCAGTCCACGTGTCACACCACGTCATATTCAATTTAAATTCAGTTTTTCCCCAATACAGATAGTCTCACCACTTCTCATTTATTTATCAATTAAATAATTGAGAAGTGGATCATGAAAAAAAATTTTGTCACAATTAATGCTTGTGTCAGTATCGACGTCTCATCTGTCTTTCTCATTTAATACTCTATACATGTGTCAACTTCTGATTAGATCTGCAATTTTACCCATTTTTCTAGGCCTGTTTAACTTCCTGTATTTACGAAGTGATGATTATCTTTAATATAGGCTTTCCATCATTGCTCCCCTTAATTTTAACGGTTGTTCCCATATAAACTTTTAATTCACACTTTCTTTGTCTTCTTCTTCATTAATTTCCATCAAGCATTCGCATTTCCTCTCTTTCTTTTACTTCTACTTACTTCAAGATTATCTAACAATGGCATCTCCAAACCCTAACTCCAAAAAATTTTTACTTATCGATCAGTTCCCTAATGCACTTGCTCCTATTAAACATTCAAGAGGCAGAGGAGGACGACTCTAAAGTATGGGATCTACATGTGGAGGTTCAACTGGTTTTGTACCTCCTTCTTTTGGTTCTGGAATCAAAGGTTCCTCTTCCAAAACTCAATCTTCGAAAGGTAAAGAAGTATCAGACCTTTCTATAGAACCCACAGTTGAAGCAATTATACCAAATGATTTATCTTTTGCAAGTGATAAAGCATCCCTTCAAAAACAAATTGCAAAATAGAAAAGAGTGATCATTATCCTTCTCTTATAACTGAACTCACAATCCCCACCATTAGGAAAGATTGCAATGGGAAAGAGAGTGTTCGTTTATCAGTCCCTTCTATAAACCATAGAATTTCATCGTATATAAATGAGTTTTCCTTTGTTTATACCTACCCCTTTCACTTTGGGGTTCAAACATGCCATAGATCTAGTTATCCTCGATTTTTGTAGATTTTTCAATATTTGCTTAGCTCAGATTGGCCCTTTAGTTTGGAGGGTTGTAGCTTGTTTAAGATTCTTGTCTTCTAAGGCAAAAATCAATTTTACCTTTTCCCATCTTATCCATTTGTACCACCCTAGTTTATTGCGCCATGTGATTTTTACCTTAACTGCAAGGAGTAAGAGAGTTTTGGTAAACGCCGATGACGATAAAGATCGTGGGTGGTATATGCGTTACATTGCTATTCATACAGTGGATTTGCTGGGAGAATCAAGCATTCCCTTCCCTAAGAAGTGGAATTTTGCACGTAAGTTTCTACTTACCTTTCCCGTATCTATTTTCCAAGATTTTGATTTTACCTTTAAACTTATCCCTTTTTTGGTTTTTTTTTTGTAGCAACTATGGGGGATGTGGAACCTGTTTCCAACTTCCGTGGTTGGGTAGATTCAATTCTGAAAATTGCTTCTAAGGAAGATAGGACTTGGAAGTCTATTTCTTCCTTACACGGGTTGATTGTGAAAACTCACGCTATATATCTCTTTTCGTGTATGTTTTTTATATACAAATATTAAATAATAAATCCAAACCTTTCTTTTAATAAAAGGGATGGCAGCGGATGTCGATTTAGCTATGCGCACTTACTGCCAACACCTCCCTTAGTTTGGACAAGGCCAAAGCACTTTTAGCCAAAAGAAAAGCTATGGTAATGGAAACTGAGAACGGAGAAGAATATAATACCTCTTTAGTATCTAGACCAAGAGCTAGGAGACGTGTTGTTATGGATGAAGAAATTGAATATTCTCCTGCTCATACCTCTTCTGCAACTACTTCTTCTACAGTTACTTCCATTACCGAGCCTATTTTAATCCAATCCGATGAATATCTCGCACCTAGACTGTTCACCGTCTCTTCGAGAGTGTTTTTGAAAGTGGGGAACTTGCCCCGTTCTTAATGAAATTTCCTTATCTACTTCCTTTTCTATTTCTCAATTTTATTCTATTTCTCCTTCAACCGTACCTGTTTCTTTCCCTTTGACATCTTCCACTATTCTTACAACTTCTTCTCCCGTTGCTTTTTTAGCCCCGTGCCTATTACTTCAGCTGCTGCTTTGGTTTCTGCCGCTCCTATTGTTTTTACCTCTTCTACTTCTCCTCCTTCCACTACTCCTTCTTCCTCTGTTTCTCATTCTGAATCTGGCCCAAATAACAGAGGTATGGCTATGAGAAAGGTTAAACTTGAAGTACCTGCTACTCATAGTCTATTAAGGAAGACTGGTGGAGTTGATGTTTGGCTCGAGCCTCTTGTTGGATATGTTGAGAGAACAAAGATGCAAAGCCACAACTGTTATACCTTGATGAATGACATAGTTCATTCAATACTGAATGTAACTTCCTTACCCTTGATTATTTACTTTTCCTTGACTTTAAGTTCTTATTTTATGCCTTATGTTTGCAGGCAAACTTGATCGGAACTGAGTTGATGGGGAGGATCCCTATCTTAGAGAAAAAGGCACATGAGTCTGCTAAGGCTGTTGCTAATGCTAAAAGAATATCTGAAGAAGCACAGCTTGAGGCTCAAAATTGGACGGAACAATTCGAAGGTTCTTTAGGGAGCATTGAAGAGTTGCAGTCTACTAAATTTCAACTTGAACAGCAAAATCAAGCTTTATCCCAGAAGTTAGGGATTGCCATAGCTTCCACGAGCCAAGTAAAAAAGGATAAAGAGATTTTGAAGGATTCTTTGTCAAAGGCTAATGAACAAATCAAAGAACTCAAAGCACTAATAGAGAAAAAAGAAGAATATGCCAAGGAATTAGTGCAAACTTTGAACCAGACTCGGGCTGATTTGAGGATTTATTCAGATAGGGTACGTGTGTTGGAGAGTTCATGTGTCAATCTTCAGACTTCCCTTGACTCCCACCTAGCTGAGCAAGAAACGATGAAGAACACCCTTGCTACGTGGGGGAGGGATTATGAAAACCTGGAGAAGGATTACAATTCTTTAGCAGAGAATTTCAATTATGAGGTTAACTGGGCTTTCTTGAAATCTCGTCGTGATGCTTTGATGGAGGCTTCTCAAGAAAACTTTGACTTGCAATCTGAGTTAGCCAAAGTTTAGACATGATTGAGAAGAATGAGCAACCTATTTAGATTCCTTCTCTAGACCAGGTAATTGACATTTCTTCTCCAACAATCGGAACTCCCGGGGTTGAAGAGCCTTTGAACTTAGAGTCAACAGCTGAAGTTGTTGAAGTTACAACTCTGGTGACCGAGGGTGATTTATCTACAACACAATCTTTGGGAACGGAAATCCCCGTATCTACTGCTTCTCTCGGAATGTTGGTACTTCAACGGAAATCGTTAGTATAATTTTAACAATTCAAAAGAAAACATTTAACATGGCGATACCTGACCAAGGGTACTTCCCTACCTCTTTAAATGAACAACATTCCAATGTAAGGGTAAAACCTTGCCATCCATTGTCTCTAGCTCGTATGCTCCTTTCCCCGCAATTTCTCGAATTCGATAAGGTCCTTCCCATGTTGGACTTAGCTTTCCTGAGTTAGCTAACTTTGTAGATTTGAAAACTTTTTTCAACATGAAGTCCCCAATTTTAAAACACCTGAGGCGTGCTTTCTTATTATAATATCGCTTAATTACTTGCTTTTGAGCCGCCATCCTTATCAACGAAGCTTCTCTTCTCCCTTCAAGTAAATCAAGATTTACTCGTAACTCTTCGTTGTTAAAGTTTTCCTCTTCTTGAACATGTCGTGTACTAGGTTCACCTATCTCAACTGGTATCAAAGCTTTCGCACCATAAACCATTGAAAATGGCGTTTCTCCTGTACTTGTTTTGGCCGTTGTTCGATATGCTCATAATACCGCTGGTAATACTTTAGGCCAATTGCCTTTTGACTCTTGTAACCTTTTCTTTAGGTTGTTGATAATTACTTTGTTTGTAGACTCTTCTTGCCCATTACCTACTGGATGATACGGTGTCGACGTAATTCTTTTGATTTTCCAACTTTGAAAGAATTCTGTGACTTGAGCTCCTTTAAATTGTGGTACATTATCACACACTATCTCCTTTGTAACTCCAAAGCGGCAAACTATATTTCTCCAAATGAAGTCCTTAACTTCTTTCTATCGTACCTGTTTAAACGCTCCTGCTTCTACCTATTTAGTGAAATAATCAGTAAGTACGAGTAGAAACTTTACCTGGCCTTTTGCCTGGGGTAATAGTCCTACGATATCCATTTCCCATTTCATGAAGGGCCACAGAGCTATGACCGGATGTAACAACTCAGCTGGTCTATGCATGTTATTCCCATATCTTTGACATTTTTCACACTTACATACGAAATCATTCGCTTCTTCTTCCATTTTAGGCCAGCAATATCCTGCTCGAATCAATGTCTTTACAAATGATCTGCCTCCTGCATGATTTCCATAATAGTGTATTTTTCTCATCACATATTCTGTTTGAGAAGGTCCGAGACACCTGTCTAATGGTCCACCAAACATTTTACGGTAAAGGTTTCCTTGATATAGGTAATAACGAGCGGCTTTCTTTCTTAGTGCATGAGCATTCACCTTGTCTTCAGGTACGGTCCCGTGCTGCAAAAATGACACGATTTCTTTCTCCAATCCCAAGTTAAGTGATTAAAGTTTACCTCATTTTTATCAGGGTCAAGAACAGAGTGGAACAAATGTATGATTGAAGCATTCGCATCTTTCGCTATATCTGCTGCAGATGCGAGATTGGCCAAAGCATCTGCTTTCCAATTTTCTTCTCTTGGAATTTGTATCATTTTCCAAGTTTGGAACTGTCTTATTAATTCTCGTACCTTTGCGAGATACTCTTGTATTCGAGTTTCTCTAGCCACGTAAGTCCCCAGCATTTGATTTACTACGACCTGTGAGTCACTTTTGATTACGATTTGCATGATACCCAGTTTTAATGCTAGCTCTAAACCTGTAATCACGGCTTCATAATCTGCTTCGTTATTAGTTACAGGGTGACATTTTATAGCTTGTCTAATTGTTTCACCTGTAGGTGGTATAAGAAAAATTCCTAAACCTTCCCCCTTTAAATTAGATGATCCATCAGTAAATAATAGCCAAGTCCCCGGATTAGCACCATTAAAAACTTGTAATTCTTTTTCTGCTTTTAAATGCATGCTTTAACTAAAATCAGCTACGAAATCGGCGACTACTTGGGATTTAATAGCTGTTCGAGGTTGGTAAATTATTTCGTATTCACTTAGTTCTATAGCCCATTTTTCTAATCACCCCGATAATTCATGTTTATGCAAAGATATTTCGTAAAGGAAAAGCAGTAACAACAACAATAAGATGGCATTGGAAATAAGGTCGTAGTTTTCTGGATGCCATGAGGGCTAGTGCTAATTTTTCCAGTTGTGGATATCTTGTATCTGCATCTAATAAAGTTTTACTCACATAATAAATTGGAGATTGCTTACCTTGGTCCTCACGAACTAAGACTGCACTTACCGCCATTTCTGAAACTGCTAAATAGATGAGTAACTTCTCACCTTTCTTAGGTTTTGCCAGTAAAGGAGGATTTGATAAATAAAATTTCAAACCTCTCAACGCTTGTTGACAATCTTCATTCCACTCGAAATGATCTTGTAGGACAGAGAAAAATTTGAAGCATTTTTCTGAAGATTTTGAAATAAATCTACCCAGGGCCGCTATCCTTCCCGTTAATCTTTGAACTTCCTTTTTACTGGTAAGGACATCGGGTATTTCTTCAATTGCTTTAATCTGGGAAGGATTTACCTCAATGCCACGGTTAGAAACAAGAAAACCTAAAAATTTACCTGAAGCAACTCCAAATGCACATTTTTCAGGATTAAGTTTCATATTGAATTCTCGCAAGATTTCAAAGGTAACAGTTAAATAGGAAATATGGTCATGGGAATGCTGGGTTTCGACGAGCATATCATCTATACATACCTCCATTTTTTCCCAAATGTTTTTGAAACATTTTGGTGACTAACCTTTGATAGGTTGCTCCAGCATTTTTTAGACCGAAGGGCATTATTTGTAACAGTAAGTCCCCTGGTCTGTGATGAAAGAAGTTTTTTCCTCATCACCGGGGTCCATTTTAATTTGGTTGTACCCCAAATATGCATCTAAAAAACTTAAAAGTTCATGACCTGCAGTTGCATCAATCAATTGATCTATATTGGGTAAAAGAAAAGAATTTTTTGGGCAAGCTTTGTTTAGATCAGTGTAATCTACACAAACTCGCCGCTTACCATTCTTCTTAGGTACGACCACCGTATTAGCTAACCAATCAGGGTATTTTACCTCACGAATGGATCCAATTTTTAATAACTTTTGGACCTCATCTTGAATTACTTGATTTTTGAAGCCCCTTGCTTTCTTTTCTTTTGCTTAATTAGAGTAAAGGATGGGTCCTCGTTGAGTTTATGAGTCATCACATCCGGTGGAATACCTATCATATCAGCATGGGACCAGGAAAAACAATCCACACTAGCTTTTTAAAATTCAATTAACATACATCGCATGTCGGGATTTAAGTTGACTCCTACATAAACATTTTTCTCTGGCAATTGTTTAAATAACACCACAACCTCGAGTTCTTCTATTGTCGTTTTGATGTTCTCATTTTCTTCAGGTTCTTGAATTACATCGGGCCTCGAATCTAAATCCATTTTTTCAGTTAAAGTTTGTTTGCTGATACCTTCAATTGTTTCCGGTAATTACTATTACTCTTTACTCGCGGTACTCGTATCTGTTATTGTGTTGATACTCTTGGCTATTTGTTGATCTCCTCGAATTTGACATATTCCACAGGGTGATGGATATATAATAACTTGATGTAAGGTTGAGGGAATAGCATCCATATAATGGATCCATGGTCTCCCCATTATTATATTGTATGCCATTTCCATGTCAACTACCTGAAACTTAGTTTCTTTAATAATACCTGCAGCATAAGTCGTCAGAATCACCTCACCTTTTGTTACCACACTTGAATTGTCAAAGCCTGACAAAGCATGCGCCTTTGGTATCATTTTATTTTCAGCTTGCATTTCCCTTAGCTCTCTTATTAGAATGATATTTACAGAACTTCCGGGATCAATCAAAACTCTTTTTACATCAGTCATGTATAATTAAAGATATTACCAGAGCGTTGTTATGAGGTGTAGTCACGCCCTCCGTGTCTGCATCATCGAAGCTTATACTCTCATGTTCTAAGGTTTGCCGTACTCGCTTGACGTGTGTAATCGTCATCTTGGTAACTTTGTTTGAAGCCGTGTAAGTTACTCCGTATATATCTTCCCTCCACTGATGACATTGACTGTTCTCTTAGGTGAAGGTGGTTTCAGTGGCTCTTGCCTATTATTCATATAGGCTTGCTTTCCCTTTTCACTAGACAACTCCGTGAGATATCCTTGTTTCAACAAATGATCTACTTCACTCTGTAGAAATCTGCATTATGATGTTTTATGTCCATGGTCATTGTGAAATTCACACCAATGGTCTGGGTTACGTCTGTTTGGATTCGACCGCATCTCTTTTGGCCACCGTACCTTATATCCTATACTCCTTAGAACAACTACAAGTTCGGAGTTAGTTACATTGAAACTATAACCAGCAAATCGTGCCATTAAGTTCCTATCATCATCTCGTGGCTCTTGGTTGTTTCGATCGCCTTTGAACCTGGATGAAGATCCGGATCCCCTATCTCTCGACCTTTGATCATAATGTTAATTGTGTTGCCTAGAACGTGGGTTTTTTCCTGCAGGTCCCATATATGGATCGTACTTGTTCTTACCTGACCTTTTGTCGGCTTCAGATCTTCTGGACCCGCTTCTATCTTCTCATTGATGTTGAGATACGGTATCTTCTTCAATTATGAGCTTCGTACTGTACCTGTTATAAACATCGTTCCAAGTAGTTGCGGGAAATTCACGAAGGCTTTCTTTAAGTCTTCTCGTGGATTCTGAACTTTTATCATTCAAATTACTTGCAAAAGCTATTGCTTCCCAATTATCCGGTACACGGGACAGCATCATTCTTTCACGTTGGAATCTATCGACGAAATCTCTGAGCAATTCAGAGTTCCCTTGCTTGATTTTGAAGATATCCTCCATTCTCTTTTCAACCTTCTGAGCTCCCGAGTGTGCTTTTATAAAAAAATCTGCAAGCTCAGCAAAAGAATTTATAGAATTTTCAGGTAAAAGAGAATACCAGGTTAATGCACCCTTGGTGAGAGTCTCCCCAAACTTTTTAACCAACAGTGACTCAATTTCTTGTTTGGTCAAACTGTTGCCCTTCACTCCTGTTGTAAATGCAGTTACATGGTCACCAGGGTCCGTTGTACCATCATATTTTGGAATGTCAGGCATTTTGAATTTCTTTGGAATTGGTAGAGGAGCAGCACTTGGTTTCCACGATTGTTGCGAGTATTTATCCACATCCACTCCTTTTATCATATGTGGAACACCAGGGATTTGCTCGATACGTTCGTTCTGCTCCTTGAGTTGTTTCTGCAAGGTTAGTACCAAACTTTGAAGATGAGAATTACCTGTATTAATTGGTTCTCCTTCTTGCGAGTCACTGGGAGTTGCTCCATTGCCAGAATTAACTAGACCAGACGAGGGTTCTCCAACGTGTTATTGTTTGTTGTTTCTGGTGCGACAAGCAATCGACTAACTAAAGCTTGCAAGGCTCTATCAATTCGTGAGTCGATTATTTTCTTTAAAAGTTCATCTCTTGTTTCAGCTTCTCCTTCATCATGTTTAGACATATCATTTGGAGTTCCTTCACGAGATGCACGTGGAGAAGCTTGAGGGTTAGCGTTGTTGAGTTCATCATCATCAATTTGATGGTTCTGGTTTTCCTGGTTATTGTTGTCATTTTTGTTAGACATATTGACAATAGGTTGAGTGTTAATTTAGAAAGAACGGATTATCAGATTCCCGGTAACGGAACCAATTTGTTTAACAAAAAAATGTAATTTGGTCAAAGCTTGAATTTTAGAAAGAAGAAATTGGGTTACTGATAATCTAGAGACCAAAATAAAAGGCTTTCAGAGAGTAAAGATAAAGCAATAATGTATTGATCTATATAATAAATAGCATTTAATGAGGCGTTGCATAATCATTGCTATTAAATACCGATTAACTAACGTATCAGGTATTTAATAATGAACGTAAACTACTTTTTGTCATCAGATTCTTGGCTTCAGCGCCTTTTTTACCCGTTGGTAATAAATGACTTGAACATGCACGAGACTCGTATCTAAGATTCTCTCTCGTGTCTGTTTTATTTCCTTCCCCGTGTCTGTTGTCTTCCGTATCTTTTAATTATTTATTGTTCTTTGACTGTTTGACCAATCCACGTGTCACGCCACGTCATCTTCAATTGAAATTTAGTTTTTCCCCTATAAAGCAGATACTAGGAGTACTGATAATACAAGTTTTACTTTAAATTTCTCGGAAGCCCTACTTGCTAATCTATGTCGTTTGTTTGGAGTACTGATAATACAAGTTTTACTTTAAATTTCTCGGAAGCCCTACTTGCTAATCTATGTCGTTTGTTTGGCACTCAAAATCAAGTCAGTGAGTGGAGACATATTTACTATCATCATACACATACAGCAGTTAAAAATATAAATTTGAATTTTTATTCGAAAATAAGGAACATATGAATAAAGTAAATTAATCATTCTTAAACTCATGATTCGAAGTAACCATACAGATCAACAAACACAATGAAAAACTGAAAATATGATAATTAAAAGTAAATACAATTATAAAATCACCAATATCACCATTTGACCATGCACATATTGCATAATTACATCCTCAAAAGTATTCTCTATTCCCATAATACCATTTATTCAAGCAGACATAGCGACCTTTGGAGGTGCAGATGCAAGTTCACGAGGATTCAAGTAAACTTTAAGCCCATTCTTCATGAACAAAGTTAGAGACATTTTCTGTTCAACTTTATGACCTGGAACCGGTAAAAGCCGGTAACGCAGCAGTATGGCAGCAGCTACAGATTTCATCTGGAGATACGCCAAATCTTTACCTAAGCAAGTCCTCGGTCCACCATTAAATGCCACAAATTTATACCCATCCTTTGGCGGTTCGAACCGGTCTCCTCCGGTTGACAGCCATCTTTCCGGTTTAAACTCCATGCAATCCTCTCCCCAAACCGTTTTCATTCTCCCCACAGAATAAATAGAATAAGTCACGGTCGAACCGGCTGGGACCCACGTGCCATCTGGCAAAACATCATCAGAAATGACATATTTGAAATCTTCAGGGACCGAAGGGTACAGACGTAAAGTCTCAGCTAAAGCTGCTTTGAGATAAATCAATTTATCAGCTTCATCAAAAACCAGTGGCTCTTCAATCCATTTTTCACAATCTTCACCGCGGCTTTCTTTCAAAACAGTTGATATTTCTTCAATTATCTTATTTTCCACGTGGCGATTGTTCATGACGCTCCAGAAGAACCAGCTCATAGCCACTGATGACGTGTCACGTCCAGCTAGGACAAAGTTTAGAGCAATGCGTTTTAGTACATCACTTGGGAAGGAATTGCCGTTTACGTCCTTTTTCTTCATAAAACGTGACAATAAATCATCGGATGGACTTTCCTTACGCGATTCCAATGCCTCCGAAATGTAATTTTCAACAACTTGGAGGCTTTTTTGTAATCTTTTTTCAGCTCCAATGCCTAAAACTTTTTTCAATCTCCAGAGAAAATAAGGGTATAAAAGTCTTTGCATTGTGGCTTCGGTGGCTGAATCAAAAGCTATAGCAAATGGATTTTCAGGCATTTTAGGAGAAAGAGTTTCAGGGTCTTTACCAAAAGTAAGTCCGCAAATATTATCAAATGTTAAACGTAGCAATAAATCTTGTAATTCGACTGGATTTTTTTCCTTAGCAGCTTTATCCAAAATTACCCATAAACGAGTTCTGATGGTCCGGTTCACCCACCGGTTCATGGCTTGTCGAAGTGTCCGGGTCGTGAATTCAAGAGCTGCGGTTTTCCTTTGCATGAGCCACGTGTCACCGTCGCTGTTGAATATACCTTGACCCAAGAGGTCATCGAATGCACTTTGCCATGTTGGCCCTTTGGGATAATTATCAAACCTACATGCATGGAAATCAAGTAGCTTACAAATAAAGTACGAAAAAAAAAAGCATAATGCTAGCTGCATATGAAGATATTTTTTCCCTTTATATATGCATAATGCATCCAACAAGCTAAGAATAACTACACTTAAAACAAGTTGATATAGGCTAATATGAATTCTTAATTTCATTCCATACAACTTCATCGTAGACCAATAATATATTCCTCGGTTTTAATTTACGTAAATTTATATGATTGAGCACAACATTTGGATAAAGAATAAAGACTTTTACAACTTACAGTTCTAAACAAATCATAAAATTTGTGTGATTATAATTCTTTTGATATTTATAATATTAAATATGTCATATTATTTGTATAGCTATAAATTTTTTTTATTAAGGGTATATTTTAAAAGTTTATTTGAAACGAACTAAAGGTTCACGTAAACTAAAACTGACGAGGATAAAATAAAAATAAAAATGTACCCGAAGTTCACTGTAATTTTACTAGATATGTATTGTACAAATTTCTTACAGGACTAAAAGACCTAGAAAGAATAGGACATAATACTTAAAAAAAAATGAAACCTGGTTCGAAGGATGTGTTCGATGTTTTTTGGGTGACATGTGACAGTATAGAAGCCTTGTTTCCAAGCAAGAAATGGTATGCAAATGGTGGACGTTTGATATGTAGCAGCTCCACCTGTTGAACGTAGGTTTTCAGAAATCCAGTCGTGGAATCTCCTTCTGTTCATGAAAGTATAGGGGAGGCTACCAACTAGTGGCCACACTTTTGGACCCGTGAGCCTCTGGGCAAGAAGCCAAAACCAGAGGAGATAAACTGTAGTTGCAGCTGCTATTCCAAAGTAAATTACTACAGGATCCATATGAATTGTCTATCTTTTCCCTACTTCTGTTTTGGTTTATGTAGATCGAGTAGAGAAGAAATACGAATTAATAGCTTCTCGATATAGTGAAGTAGTGGATGATTGGAAGAGAATGTGTTATAGGAATTAAAGGAAGGGCATAGGGTTTTTATATTTACGAAATGCATTAATTAGGGAAAGGTTTAGGAGAGAGTTGTTGAGAATTTTTGAGCCATGAAGAAGAGAAGGTCCTTATTCGGTTGATAGGAATGGTAATTCATTTTATTTGCATACGCAAACCCATATTGGGTTTTCGCCTTCATAAGAGTGCACACGTCTCATGTGCGTACAATTTTTTTATTCCTGCCCATGTACTTGTCTCTCATTCTAAGATAAGTAATAATCTTATTTAATTGTTCTTATTTCAAAATCTATCGACTTTTTATTGCAGACATTGATCAAATACCAATATAATTTACTTTCTTCGGTAAATACATGATTAATTGAACTTCATGCATGAACAACATGATACTACTCCCTCCGATTCGGTCCATAATAAGTGACCAATTTAATTCGTTTTGGGCACACCCAATAAAGCAATACTAAATTCTAGACAAAAATAGTTAGTGTGACTAAACTATCCTTTATTAAATATTGCATTAAATTTATAGTAGCACTTACTTCTCTTCTCAAATGTGAGCAATAAATGACTTTTTAGAGATACGTACATAAGAGTAATTTTGAAAAAACAAATTGAATTTTTTCTTGATTATATAAATGAACATTTATTCTTGACCAAAATAAAAAAAAATGATCATTTATTGTGGATCGGAAGGAGTAATTAATATATCGAACATTCTTATTTTTCTTTCATTTGTCATCGCCATACATATTCAAACCATGCATGAGGGTTTGAAATCTGTGTGCTGTTAATTAATTTTTACCCATGCAGTATTAATGTAACTAGAAGAGCTAAACATGAGGGTTTGAAATTTGTGTTGTATTAATTAATGTTTAACCATGCAGTATTAATGTAACTAGGAGAGCTAAACAGGAACCCATTACTTGAAGAATGGAGTATACATGAAACCAACTCTTATAAAATAGTAAAAGAAGGTACAAACATGACAAAAATTGGGAAGTGGTTGAGAATCGGTTTAGCTGTGTTGAGAAATAGGGCTTTGCTCCAAAAGCTAGAAAAATGATTCTAGTATATAATGATTCTACCGTAGATATTGGAAGGCTTGAATTAGAAGCTAAGTAGCTCAGAACGACACACCACGCACCTTTCTCCTTTTAACTCCTACTGACTATAGAGCAAATTTCGGCACATACACAGTATGTGGCGGAGACAGGATTTCTTGCTAAGGGGTTTAAAAAAGAAGTTAAAAAAATTATAGCTAATGGGAATTGAACCAATGATTTTACTAAGATTTTGAACCCCCTTAGTTACTAAATTGTGCTTTGGTTTTGAATTGTGTTAAGAGGATTCAAAACATAATATATAAAGGTAAAATACAAATTTTATTTTATATATACAGTGTAATTTTTTGGCGCGGCGAAGGGACTTGACGATCCCCTTCCGCCCTGATGCAAAGTCTTCTCAATCAAGACATGTTGCAACAGATAAACGCACCAAATTTTTTATAGCATCAATGTATTTTAAACCGATTATAATAGGTTATTGATTGCATTTTTGTTAGACTATCAAATTATTAGGATTACTATTTAAACAATTACTGCTTATTATTTTATGTCTAAGGTGATATACGAATATTATAGGAAGTTATATACATGTTCGTATAGATTAGAGCCTCTTTACTTCCAACGTTTCCTGATTTAGCTCTTTCTTAGGAAAAGGTTCTTACATCTATAACAACCCTGACTTTTGCAATTCTATAAAGGCATTAGCTGCAACTCATGGAATTAGAATGTCATATAATACAAAAATCACCATACAAGATGTTATGCTTGTTAGAATAATTTATTTCAATAGCTAATGCTGTCACGTCAATATATTGGACGTAATAAGAAATATCTAATGCTGCAAATTGCACTAGAACAGTTCATGCCAGATTGTTTTTAAAGTTCCCTTAGAATTTATGCAACCTCCTTATTTAGAAGAAAACCTTTTCGAACAAAGACATAAAGATATACCCATATTCCTAAAAGTGGATAACAAGAGGAAAACAAGTTAAATATAGAATTACTTGGTTCGTATAACATTATAAAATGAACTTGGTTCTTACCTTGGTGTAGCAACAACACCAACTGCGTATGCAGAATTTTTCGTAAGCGATATCATATTTAAATAAGGAAAAAAATTGCTCTTTTTATTTTAAATTAGATGACACATTTCGCTTATCAAAAGTTAATTTACCTAAACTCTGAAGCTAAATTGTTGGTTAGAGCATCCGCTTAGTTAGCGGAGGTCTTGGGTTCGACTCTTAACAAAAATATTTTATTTTCTTGTATTTATGTATTTCGCTTTAATTGTACTCGTTGCGTGAACATACAATCCATACATGTTGTATCCTTTATATACACCCATGTATACAGACGATACAAGTTGTATAATTTGTATACACCCTTGTATTTCGTGATAGTTAAAATTGATATATATTGTATTCCTTGCACGAATGAATACAATTGCGCGAATGAATACAACACAACGAATACAGTTGACAGAGGTTGTATTTATTCCGCGTTTGAATATAAGTTATGCAAATTAATAACAATTAAATAGTAGCTACGAATGGTAATTCACAAAACCATAATTACTAGGCTCTAAACTATATTGGTTTATGAAAATTCTTCTTTATTTTATTTGTCAAAATGGATGTCTTGCATTTGATTGTCTTTTTCCCCTAGAAATTGTAAGTAAAATGAGTAGATAATATTGACAAAGAATAAGGAAACAAGAGCAACTTATCAAAAATATTGTGTTGTGGCAAGCCACTTGAAAGCGATTTCGGCCTGATTGGGCAAAAATCGTTGAGACCTATCGCTCCTTAATGTTCCACAACACCTCCAAACACGTGTACTCGTGACTGAAAGTTTGAAATTTTCACAAAACAATTGCCAAGAAATCAGTTGAAGAAGAAGAGAGTTGAAGGTGTTTTCTGTATCCCATTATTCACAAATAAAATTGCCTTTTGTAGGCAAAGTTGTTAAACAGTTATAGATGAAGGAATTAATCCATAGCGATTACAGAAATTAAAATGGAGCCATTATAAAATTAACTACAGCTGTTACAAGAATTAAATACAGTTGTTACAAGAATTAAAGCATGATTGTTATAAAGTAATAAATTAGACGTTATAAAATCCAATTTAAAAAGAATGAATTTTTGTAAGCATTTATTTGGACATTTTTCTGGTAAGCTCAAGAAATGAAAAATAATTTTAGCAAAATCCTTTTTGTATTAGGCCTCACGTATATCTCGCGCGCAGAAGGGGCAAATCGACCCGTTTAGTCTTTAGGACCAATTTCTCATGTGCGCGAGTCCACTCCCTTTTACTAGTTCTTACAAGCCCAACAAAGATCAATTCAAAGGAGAAGAAAATACTTTTCACAATCAATAAAGGACAATTTGTATTTCACAAAAGACAAAGAAATAAAAAAACAAAAAGGGACCACAAAATAATTTTTGGCTTTGCATTATCACGTATAATAATACCAACAATCCCTCACTAGTACAAAGACAAAAAATAAGAACAACTCTGAGCAAAAGAAGGAACATGTACTTAAGTTTCAATATATTTTTATTTGAATTGACATGTAGTGAAATAAGGCAACAACTAACATCCACAAAGTGAAGTACTCTTAGACTGAATGAGTATTAGTTGATACCCCCACAACACATACTATATCCCTAATTTTATACAAATTTTGCGATATTAACAAAGTACTTTTATGGTCATGCACATACCTTGGATCTCATGAGTGCTCTAGAAAGACATCTCAAGTATTTTATAAAAGGTGATCACATATTTACACTCACATAGGTGACTTTATCGAGTCTATCTATAAATAGACCACATTAAGTTTATGGAATCATTAAGAGCAAAATAAGCTCAACCTTATAAAGCACTATTACATGCCATATGGATATAAAATATAGTGCATATTGAGGTCTCATATGGCTTCATTTGACCACAAATGAGTATGCATCATACTTCCTCAATCTATGTGATTTAGCCCCATCCCCTCGGCGTTTCAAGGATAACTCTCCTTGTCAAGCCCTTGTTTAAAGGATCCGTCAAATTTTTTTTGGATCTTTACATATTTCAAGTAAATAACATCATATTTCAATAACTGTTTTACTGCACCATGCCTAATGCAGATATGTCTTCTTTTTCTGTTGTACACACTATTTTTTGCAATTTCAATTGCCGCCTAAGTCACAAAGTACAGAAACTAGTGAATTTTGTCTTCTATATAAAGGCACGTCTGTCAATACGTTTCTCAACCACTCGGCTTCTTGCCCTGCTAATTCAAGAGCAATGAATTCAGACTCCATAGTAGATCGTCCTATTCAAGTTTGTTTTGACGGCTTTCATGAAATAGCAATTGCACCCAAAGTAAACACATAGTCACTAGTAGATCTAACTTCATCATTGTCAGCAACGCAGTTTGCATCACAAAATCTTTCTAAAATAGCAGAAATCTTATAAAATGCAAACATCAATTCATAGTACCTCTCGAATACCTTAACAAACGATGAAGAGCATTCCAATGTTCACTAGTGGGGTTACGAGTATATCTACTCAGTCTACTAACAGTTAGTGGTAGAAGCAGGATCTCCACAAAGAGGATTCAAAAAGAAAAAAGTTAAAAGACATTATAGCCAGTGGAAATTGAACCTATGACCTTACAAAATTTTTGAATCTCCTTGACCACTAAGCTATACTTTTGGGTTGTGTCAAAGAGATTCAAAAATTAATATATAGATGTCCCCAAACCCGATCGTGATGGCACTCAACCATAAAACTAGGTATGCTTGACCATTAATTGCTTTTCATTTAACACGAAGTCTCAAAGACCGACATTATAAGAATATTATAGTAATTTCATAACAATAATCCAAAAATATAATGGAGTAATATGGATAAATATAAAAACATACCAGTAAACACTCCCAAAAGATATGGGGTCACGAGTCTAGAGCCTGTAAACAAAACTGGATAATAATATCTGAATGAAAATATAAAAAAATCTGGAAATGAGTATAATAATAATGAATTGGAATATGAAGAGCAGCCAGGTCCTGCGAATGTCAAGCAGCTATCTCAACGACTTTGAAAAAAATAGCTGGAGACTATGAGTACTCAGCTAAGCCTCCAGTGTACCCGAATCTGCACACGAGGTGCATGGAGTAGGGGTGAGTACTACCGACTCAGTGAATAATAAGCGTAGAAAAATGTCTGAAAGTAAGAAATCCACGAAATTCTACAAAGCAAAGCAAAAACTAACCGTCCTATACCTTAGTTACGAACTAACAACAAAGCAATATTAAATATAACAGTCATGTATCAGATAAAGATGCAATGTATTGCATATGAATACGCCGCGGCGTGCAGCCCGATCCGCTTAACGTCGACGATGCTCACTGGGGGTGTGTACAGACTCCGAAGGGGCTCCTTCAACCCAAGAGCAATATTATCATATCACCACTGCGGCATGCAGCCCGACCCATGCTCAGTCCACAGTACGCATATGAGTCGCATAACAAATTTAATCTAATTTTCCATTTTTCAATTTTTAAGGTGAATGTAATTTAATTAATCAATTTCAGGAATAAGGTGACTTAACATTTAATAACAGTGATTAAGCACAGGGTTAAGATCAATGATTATGAAAATCATATTATCACACAGATATTCACCTAGACGGGTACTACAGAACGACACAAGGCCCCAAACATGGCATTAAGCCCAATTATCAACAACACAATGCGCGTATCAGCCGCCAATAATTTATTTTCAGCTCTCAGGATGGACCAAGTCACAATCCTCAATATATACCATCCCGCACCTACCATGGGGCACGGGTCACGCCCTAACATATCGTCACAATGTAATAAACCGGGATTTCAAACCCTCAGGCCATCATCTATACAAACTACTCACCTCTAACCGGTCCTAGACTAGTCTGCGATGCCTTTTCCCTTTGAATCTCCGTCTACGCACGTCGAATCTAGTCAAAA
The DNA here is from genome assembly GCA_034376525.1 of Nicotiana benthamiana. NCBI lineage: Eukaryota > Viridiplantae > Streptophyta > Magnoliopsida > Solanales > Solanaceae > Nicotiana > Nicotiana benthamiana. The sequence goes on along the minus strand of CM067333.1, from coordinate 26,737,603 downwards.
CCACAATGAATATGTTATTATAGGCTAAATAAATATAACCCAACTGAAATTATTCGAAAAACACTAAAAATCACAAAGTTGGCAAAACCCGAGCCCCGAGCCCACTTCTGGAAAAATTCTGAAAATCACATCTTTGGATTCCTCGTCTCGCCACAAGTCAGTACATATAAAGTTTGTCGAAAACGAAGCTCGAATGACCTTTCAAATCCCCAAAATTTGTTTCTAAAACTTAAGCCCTAGTTCTTCACAATTTCTACACAATTTCATGGAATTAAGGGTTGATTCTTCCTAAAATGATGTTTTTAAGTCAAGATACTTACCTCCAATCAATACCCGTTGAAAACAGGCTTCAAATCGCTCAAAAAGCTCTCCTGGTTGCTTTACAATGGAGGAAATTATGAATAGGCCGCGGGTGATATAACCCTTAAAACATTCTGTCCGCCCAGTTATCCTTTAATGCGATCGCATCCCTACTTCTGCGATCGCATAGACCAAAAATCCGGTCCTCCAATTTTACTCTTGCGCGATCGCATAACAACCCATGCGATCGCATAACACTGGGCCCTACAACTACGCGATCGCATTCGCCACTACGCGATCGCACTGAACACAATCCCACACCTATGCGATCGCAGAGCCTCTTACGCAATCGCATAGGGCAATTCTAGGGCCCTCCAAAACCTTCTATGCGATCGCATAGAGTAAATCTCTACTGCAATTTTTCTGCTGCACTTTCTTATTCGAAAGTCCTCGTTAGCCATCCGAAATCACCCCGAGGCCCTCGGGACCTCAATCAAAAGCACAGATATGTCCTAATACTTCATTCAAACTTGCTCGTAACATAAAAACACTGTCATATACATCAAAATCATCAAATTACCACGGATTCAAGCCTAAGTTAAACTAAATCTTCTGAAACTTTCATTTGATCCAAAACCCGACCTAAACACCTTCGAATGATCTGAAAATTTGCACGCATATCTAAAATCACCTAACGGAGGTACTGTAACTATCGAAATTCCATTCCGACCCTCGGATCAAAATCTCACCTATCAACTGGACTTCGCCCAAATTCTAACTTAGCCAATTCAAGCCTAATTCTACACCGGACCTCCAAATTCAGTTCTGATTGCTCTCCTAAGTCATAAATCACCACCCGAAACTAGTCGAATGGTCGGAAATCCATTCCAAGCCCTCTAACTCATAAATCAATATTCAGTTGACTTTTCCAAACTAACATTCTCACAAAGAGACTAATTGTCTCCTTTCTACCCAAACTCCATCCGAATTACCTCAAACTCTCCGAACACATATAATGGAACATATAAAAGCATAAAATGGGGAAAACGGGGTGGAGATACCTGAGACGACGGGTTGGGTCGTTACATCCTCCCCAACTTAAACAACCGCTCGTCCTCGAGCGTGCCCAGAGTTGCACTAGGAGCCAACCAATCTCCGAATGACCTTACTAATCATATACCAGTGGTGATCCTGCGTCACCCTAACTCACATATGCTCGATAATACAACACAGTTAAAAATTTCACAGGCCTATAACCGTAGAACCACATTGCAACTCCGAAACCATACACAAGATTAGAACCTCACATTTATACTTAGAATAAGCCTGAACCGGCTGTAATAACCCATAAATGCAACCTTAGGTGCACTCACATGATATACCGCATAATCCTAACACTCGAAACAATAATTTATATCCACAGTAGTTGTCCATAACAACCATGTACCGATAGAAACCCCTTATTAGCTGGAGTCTTATTCCAACACCGCCATACTCTATCAATGATAATGAACACACAGTAGACCATAACCATTTCTTAGATCAACCATTCACGAAGATATCTCTTCCCCTTTGACTAATACCACAACATATCTCCGAGCCGAAACTCGATATTAACCTTTTGAAAAGCTGAAACCAAATCCGTTCGTACCCATTAGTGACCCCAAAGGTCTCTTCTGACCAAACACACCATACTAGTGACATGACACATAAACACGGCCTAAGCCACAACTTACATATTACATATACGAATAAGAGACGGTCTGAACATACTCAAGTCATGAAAATGACTCAAACGAAAGAGTTGTACCTTGATCTCACCAATACCACCACAACACAAGGCTGAGACCCCGTCCCATATCATAGAAATAGAATACCTGAATCTTTCTCGAAGGGTCAAATCTCCACGTAGCCTTGCTATAATGCGCGATCTCGTCCAAACACTTTTTCACATGAAGCACCTCGAGTCGCTATACTCGAACTTGACAACCACGCACAGATTGATGTCTGAAACCAAACAATCCATCACACCCACGGTGAAGCAAGTTATATAGACCATTCAATACTGAAAGGACACAACCGATGCCCTATTCGCCGAGCAACTCCCAATACGGACTTTCTACAGAAACCAGGATGCAATGCATACAAAGTAATATACGGAATCTATCCTCAACATCACACTGTTGCGGTGCGCAACCCGATCCAGATAACATACCCTGTGGTGGCTTGCCACCTAATTCATTCAAATATCTTACATAAGGAGTTGCACCTAGAGCCGAATTTTCACATTATAACAAAATACCGAGCATCGGTCGTAAGCACACTGAGTGCATAATCATATCTACTTGTAGTGTTGTAAGCTACAAAGCTCAACTTCCATTATGAATCTCGATAGCACCGTAATTTATGTGCCACTGCACAAAAATTATAACGTCTCGCAGCACAGAAAAGCAACTCATAGATCTTTCCAGATCACTAATAGGTCCAATAACGATCGAATCAACCTATCCTTTAATAATACAATCCAGGACTAACCAAGTCAACTCAAGCTATAACATAATCAGATGCACCTTGTCACGTAACCTGTGGCATTTTAGACCATAGCACAATAGTCTAGAATAACCCAACACTGAGACAACCAGTCTACCACCAACATCACATCTAAAACCTAACATATCAACAAACAAAGATCCACTCGGGCTTGCCAATCCCAATAGCCGCTTACGGTGCCAATGCACACAATCCACAACCACTACACAGACTGCATTGGGGAACTCCCAGTCTCCAACTCCATATAATTTACAAATCACTATACCTGGTCCCACATTCTTCCGTAGGAATACATATTACACATCAAGTACCCATTCGTTCCACGAAAGATATTCTAAAATTTCCTTGTGCCATCAACAGACTCAAATGCCAACAGTAAGTGCAATAGGAAACTGCAGCAATCCCATCGAATTATTATCAGTTTACATCACCTTCCCCTATTACCGAACGTATACTCCCGTCAAATTACTAGAATAGTAATACCATTTTCCTTAATCATCCGAGGGTCTCTTCTTAAATCACATGCAGCTTCCCGAGCTGCTTTAGAATTTATTGACTTTCCATTAGGAACTGAACCGTACCTTACACACACAAATCCCAATCCTCCACAATAGACCACACATACCATACAATACTAGGATAACCTGAGAACTCCATCTCCTTTTTCCTAACCACAAGCTATACTGCCTGGACTAAATACTTCTATCCACACCAGCTTAAGTAAGCTGTCCAAGCTCAAAAGCTCTTCCAGTACCCCATAAGGGCTCATTACCTCGAACATAAACAAGGAATTGATCATATCTTTACCATACCGATTCGGTCCGCTAACAAGCTACTTCATTTGTCTAGATTTCCTTCTGATTCATTTTCAACTTGATATACTCTCTCGCTGTAGTGCCACAATGCCTCAACCCACGCTTACCACATGAGACTCGAACGTAGGACCATACTGTCTAAGACCAATAGTCCACTACACACTCTCTCAAACCTTTCCAAAAATACCACTTCTAAAATAACCTACTTTGAAGAACTTCCTGTGAATCTAAGTCCGCTACCTTTACTTCCCAGATACTGATACGTATAATCCCGTAATTGACGTAAAAATACCACAAGTCTTCACCTGTTCTAATGAAAACACTGACTTGGTCATCTACTCAACCTTAAAACATCTGAGTGCTACATATAGAATCTTCAACACATTAAAATTATTCTCAAGAGCCATCCACTCTTATACCCACTGCAAATTACTTGACTTAACGAATCGAACCACTCGTTCCTTATCAACATTCTGATCCAACCAAACAACTTCCTTCTCTTTATACTAAGCATTCCTTATCCACAACTTAAGAAATCCTATTATTTTCTCACTTCTACGAAGCACCATATAACCTTTGTCAAAATTTTTGCTTCACTCATGCCATCCTCTGCTCAATATCTACAACCAGAACTGATTCACCCGCGTGCATCAAATCAGAACTAACATAATACCTAATTGTAAAATCATCTAATTAACAGCAACCTCCCCAACTTAGCCCGAAGCCATATATACCACAACACATATACTCTTTTGCTGTCGTAATATCATGGTGTGGAAACACGAATCATCATAATTTTAACTCTTCTGCAATTCTTGCATTCATTCACATAACAGTTGAGCCCACTCTTTCGGCGACAAAATTCTTAACAAAGTTTCAAATTTTTCAAAAATTTCGTCAGAGTTTCCTTTGTAACTGAGCATATCCACCTGCCATAGAATCACCAAAACCATCCTAACAACACGTCCACAACTTGACAAAGCATCACAATGTATATCAACAACATTAATCTCAATACTACATGTATTATATTATCAAAAATTGATACATGGGCATGCGTTGTACCTATTTGAATCCTAACACATGAAAGTACCTTTCAATTAAACATGAAATCTTCTCACAATATACATAGGAACCACATCACTTAAGAACACTCCGCAGGAGATAACCCACCTACTTCACCGCATATAACATTTCTGTATACCTTCCACCGTCATACACATTACACAGCTACTTAGTGTTCCTGAGTCTGAACTCATATCGTATCGTGTAATTTACTTCACTCCCTCTAGGAGACTCGAAAAGATTCTTCACGCGCCCACAATTGGGAAACTCATCGGACCACCATAGGAAATGAATCACTTGACAGTTCATCTATTATCTAGCAGACTCCTTCGTTACTACCAGGTCAAATAATTGCATCTCGCAGTACTAGCATACTCATAACACGATTACCAAACTGCCATTCCAGCTAATAGCGACAATGCTGAACATATACGTTCAAAACACTTGATCATACGATCAGCACCTCAGTGCTCAGCCCTAGGTAAGGCCCGGTCTCAAGTCCTCCAGACTGGCCCAGCATCAACCTCACGAAGATTACATCTCGCCCCTCGCCATCGAAGCACATATAATACCGAGCGCTCATGCGTGCATGCGAACACGTGGAAGGAATTTCAAGAGTTACTCTTTCAAGCTGAATCAAGGACGCACGATAAGATTTCAAGAAAGTGGAGTGTTTCTTAAAAGTTCTGTAGCCTCCCGATGATAGATACAGATGTCTACGTACCAATCCGTGAGACTCTACTAAACCGACTCATGACTCATGAGGCCTAGTAACCTAGGTTCTGATACCAACTTTGTTAGAAAATATGCTTAACGCTAGAGGGGGGGGGGGGTGAATAGCGTTATAATAAAATTTAGCGTAAACTTGCGGAAATTAAAATTTGCAGGAAATAAATAAGTGCGTTAAATAAACAAAAAGGAAAGAACGCACTGATATATTCTGGTTCACCACAACACGTGGCTAGTCCAGTCCCCGAGAGACTCTCTCGAGATTTTCCACTAACTTGTTAAGCTTACGGGTGCTCAACAAACCTTTACAACTTAAGGACACAAGCCTTAACACCTTTGCTCGGAGATACAACACTCCAAGACTTCAACCAAGGAAACACAAGTTCCTTACAACACGAGAATCACAATTCTCTTACAAGTGTATAAAACACTAAACACTCAAACAAAATACTCCTTAATGAGTAGATATGAGTAAAAGAAGTAAGCTCTAGATCACAACAACTTTGGACAAGAATATGGCTCTCAAAAGCTTTATGAAATTGAATATAAAATGATAAACAAAAGTATGCAAGCTCATAGCAATGTAATGATCAGTTGTAGTATGTTGTTGTGTTTAAAACACTGAAATGAAGCTGTATTTATAGTTGAAAAACTTGGCATTACCGTTGCCTAATTGCCAATTAAGAGTTGCTGATTTTACTCACTGACAATCGATTGTCAAACCCCAACAATCGATTGTCTGCCAGTCAGATCAAAATTCAATCCCAGATTTTACGCTTGATAATCGATTACTTACAATCCATAATCGATTACTGGCAACGTTCAAAAAACCCTTTCCAGATTTTACCACAAACAATCGGTTGTCCAGAATCAACAATCGATTACTCAGCAACGTTCAAAAAATCTTTTCCGGATTTTAATCAAAACAATCGATTATACAAAATCAATAATCGATTACCCAATAACGTTCAAAAAATCTTTTCCGGATTTCAATCAAAACAATTGATTATACAGAATCAATAATCGATTACCTGACGGTATTTGAAAACTTTACGACAACGGTCAGCTTCACAATCGATTGCACAAAGTCAACAATCGATTACTTATCAGGTTTTGAAAAACATTTTAGACACTGTCTCTTTGACAATCGATTGTCCAATGTAACAATCGATTATTTAATAAATTTGAAAATCACTGGAAGACACTGTCTCAACATAATCGATTACCATTAGTTCACAATCGATTATTCTGAGTTTTGAAAAACTTTGATGGACACTGCCTCAGTCACAGTCGATTGTCATTAGTTCACAATCGATTGTCATGCAGGTTTGAAAAACCTGATGCTCACTGTCTTACTCACAATCGATTGTCATTAGTTCACACTCGATTGTCATGCAGTCTTGGCTTAAAACAATCGATTATCATAAGTACATAATCGATTATCTTAGTCCAGATTTTTAAGGCATGTCTAAAAATTGTTTTGATTACTGTATATATACATGATTTAAAATTATTTGACATTAAATTAAATATGCATGATTTTGGAAAATAGTTTTATGAGAGAAGCCATGTTACGAGTCAAGTTGTAGGATCAAGATCACAATTAAGAATGACTCAATTAAACTATAAAACTTTGTCTTGAGCTTGAATCTCGTTGTATATCAATTGTGCGCTTGTTTCTTGAACTTCGTCATATATCAATTTTCGCTTCGTTTGTCATTCATCAAAACCTATACAAAAGAACACACGTTTTAGTATATTGCATTGAGAACGTGTTTCCAACAAACTTATCACGACCCAAACCTGGTCGTGATGGCACCCAACTCTAAAGCTAGGTAAGCCTGACCATCAATCGCGTTTCATTTAACACTAAGTCTCAAAAACCGACAATTTAAGAATATTATAGTAATTTTATAACAATAATCCAAAAATATAATGGAGTAATATGGATAAATACGAAAAATGCCGGTAAACACACCCAAAAGATCTGGGGTCACAAGTCAAGAGCCTCTAAACAAAACAGGATAATAATATCTGAATGAAAATATAAAAACATCTGGAAAGGAGAATAGAAATAATGAACTGAAATATCAAGAGCAGCCAGGTCCTGCAAACGTCAAGCGGCTACCTCAACGACTCTGGAAAAAAATAGCTGGAGACTATGAGTGCTCAGTTAAGCCTCCGGCGTACCTGAATGTGTACACAAGGTGCAGGGAGTAGGGGTGAGTACTACGACTCAGTGAATAATAAGCATAGAAAAATGTCGGAAAGTAAGAAATCCACGAAATGCCACAAAGCAAAGCTAAAACTAACCGTCTTATTCCTTAGCTATGAACTAACAACAAAGCAATATCAAATATAACAGTCAAGTATCAGATGAAGATTCAATGCAATGCACATGAATACGTTGCGGCGTGCAGCCCGATCCGTTTAACGTTGACGACGCTCACTAGGTGTGTACAGACATCGAAGGGGCTCCTTCAACCCAAGCGCAATATTATCATATCACTGCTGCAGCGGGCAGCCTGACCCATGCTAAGTTCACAATATGCATATGAGTCACAGAACATATTTAATCTAATTTCCCATTTTTCCAATTTTTACGGTGAATGTAATTTAATTAATCAATTTCAGGAATAAGGTGACTTAGCATTTAATAACAGTGATTAAGTACAGGAATGAGATCAATGATTATGCAAATCATTTTATCACACAGATATTCACCCTATACGGGTACTACAGATCGGCACAAGGCCCGAAACATGGCATTAAGCCCAATTATTAACAACACAATGTGCGTATCGGCCACCAATAATTTATTTTCAGCTCTCAGGATGGACCAAGTCACAATCCTCAATCATATAACATCCCTCACCTGCCACGGGGTGCGGGTCACGCCCTAACATAGCGTCACAATGAGATAAATCGGGGTTTCAAACCCTCAGGCCATCATCTATACAAACTACTCACCTCTAACCGGTCGTAGACTAGTCCGTAATGTCTTTTCCCTTTGAATCTCCGTCTATGCACGTCTAATCTAGTCATAACCACAACGAATATGTTATTATAGGCTAATAAACATAACCCAACTGAAACTATTCGAAAAATACCAAAAATTACGAAGTTGGTAAAACCCGAGCCCCGGGCTCACTTCTCGAAAAATTTTAAAAATCGCATCTTTGGATTCCTCGTCTCGCCACGGGTCCGTACATATAAATTTTGTCGAAAACGGAGCTCGAATGACCTTTTAAATCCCAAAAATTCATTATTGAAAACTAAGCCCCAGTTCTTCACAATTTCTACACAATTTCATGAAATTAAGAGTCAATTCCTCCTAATGTGATGTTTTTAAGTCAAGAGACATACCTCCAATCATTACCCGTTGAAAACAAGCTTCAAATCGCTTTAAAAGCTCTCTTGGTTGCTTAACAATGGAGGAAATTATGAATAGGTCGCGGGTGAAATAACCATTAAAAAATTCTATCCGCCCAGCTATCCTTCTATGCAATCACATCACTACTCCTGCGATCACATAGACCAAAAATCCGGCCCTCCATTTTTCCTCTTACGCAATCACATAACAACCCATGCTATCGCATAACACTGAGCCCAACAACTACGCGATCGCACTGAACACAATCCCACACCTATGCGATCGCAGAGCCTCTTACGAGATCGCATAGGGAAATTACAGTGCCCCTCTAAAACCTTCTATGCGATCGCAGACATACCCATGCGATCGCATAGAGTAAATCTCTGCTGCAATTTTTCTGCTGCACTTTCTTATTCGAAAATCCCCGTTAGCCATCCGAAATCACCCTGAGGCCCTCGGGACCTCAACAAAAAGCACAGATATGTCCTAATACTTCATTCAAACTTGATCGTAACATAAAAATACTATCATAAACATCAAAATGATCAAATTCCGCGGATTCAAGCCTAAGTTAAACTAAAACTTTCGAAACTTGCATTTGATCCAAAACTCGACCTAAACACCTCCGAATAATCTGAAAATTTGCATGCATATCCAAAATCACCTAACGGAGCTACTGCAAATGTCAGAATTCCATTCCGACCCTCGGATCAAAATCTCACGTATCAACCGTACTTCGCCCAAATTTTAACTTAGCCAATTCAAGCCTAATTCTACACCGGACCTCCAAATTCAGTTCTGATTGCTCTCCTAAGTCATAAATCACCAACCCAAAACTAGTTGAATCGTTGGAAATCTATTCCGAGCCCTCTAACTCATAAGTCAATATTCGGTTGACTTTTCCAAACTAACCTCTCACAAAGAGACTAGTTGTCTCATTTCTACCTAAACTCCATCTGAATTACCTCAAACTCTCCAAATACATATAATGGAACATATAAAAGCATAAAACAGGAAAAACGGGGTGGAGATACCTGAGACAACGGGTTGGGTTATTACAATAGAGGTAAAAAAATAAATTTTACCTTATATATACAGTGTAATTTTTCAGCAAAGGGGTTCGGGTGAACCCCATTCCGTCCCCCTAAAACCGCCCCTGCTAACAGCATAAGCAATATCAGGTCGTGTATAATTCATGAGAAACATTACTCTACCGATTATCGTAGCATATTCAGTTTGAGAAATACTCGATTCTTTATTCTTTCTCAAGTATATGATAGGATCATAAGTAGTTCTTACATGTGCTACATGAAACTAATTAAACATTTTCAATATTTTCTCTATATAATGAGACTGAGATAACGAAAAACCATTAAAAGTTCCTTTGATTTTAATTCCTTATATCACATCTGCTTCTCCAGCATCTTTCATTTCAAATTTAGAAGACAAAAATTTTTTAGTCTCATTAACAAAATTTACATTAGGGCCAAAGATTAACATGTCATCCACATACAGATATATAATCACACTATCTGATCCTATCATCTTGAAATAAATACAAGTATTAGATGCATTAACAACAAAACTATTATTCATTAATGTGCTATTAAAATATTCATACCATTGCGTAGGTGCCTGCTTTAGACCACATAGAGACTTTATCAATTTGCATACTTTATTCCCCTATCCTTCGATCACAAATCCCTGAGGTTGAGATATGTAGATCTCTTCCTCTAAATCACCATTTAGGAAAGCCGTTTTACATCCATTTGATGTATCACAAAATTATGAATAGAGGATAAAGCAACAAGAGTTATAATAGTCGCTATCTTATTCATATTAGGATAAGTGTCAAAGTAATTAATGCCTTTCTTTTGGTTAAAACCCTTAATAATAAGTCTAGCCTTATATTTCTCAATTGTGCTATCAGGTCTCAATTTCTTCTTAAATATCCACTTGATACTTATGGGTTTACAACCTTTAGGCAAATCAAACAAGTTCCAAGTGTGATTAGAAACTATATCTCGCGCGCAGGGGGGGGGGGGAGGGACAAATCGACCCTTTTTTCCTTTAGGACCAATTTCTCATGTGCACGAGACCACTCCTTTTTACTAACTCTTTACAAGTCCAACAAAGAGCAATTCAATATAAGGAGAAGGAAAACACTTTCCACAAATAATAAGGGAAAAAATACTTTCCACAACTAATGAGGGACACTTTATCTTTTACTAAAAACATAAAAGTAAAGAAGAAAAAGGGACCACAAAGAATTCTTTGGCTTTGCATTATCATCGTATAATAATACCAATATGAATTACTCAATATCCACCATATTATTTTTACCTAGGAAAATTGTGCTTGTGGTTTTGTTAATTATTTCGACAATATTATGAGGTTGCAATTTTAGCAAACCCATTGTCTTCTAAGTTTTCATATTATTCTTAATTTACAGAAGCTGATATAATATTATAAAATATAATTTATGGACGAATGGCTAAAGCATTTATTCGTACAAGTACAGTCGCTTAAGGCATTACTTACAATTCATTTAAGCTCCTCAACAAAAAAACTCATTAATCATCACGTTATCCTTTTGATCAATTAAGGCATTACTTTGTCTTATCGGATAAATCAATAATCGTACCAAAGCATTTGTTTACCCGTAAAAAAATATAGTTGAATTTTTATCATAATTTATAGATACGTAAATTAAATTAATAAAAAAATTTAAAATAATAAAAGCAAAAGTGAATAAATTAAGAGTAAACGAGCCTGAGCCTTGAATTGAGCTTTCCTAAAAGCAAGACCAATATCAATAACAAAGTACTTAACAAAATAATAGTAACAGAATAAGAGAGTAATACTGGCCTCTTTTTCAATAGGTACAAATTTCTTTATTTATAGCTATTTTTTGGGAGACAAGATCCCTAAGTCAAGCGTCTCTCCGGTGATGTTTTTGGAACTCATACAACATCGATCACATGCTTGGATCGTGTCAAATTTTTATTGAATCATCTCCTACGTGTCTTTGCTACCATGTGTTCACTTGACAAACATACACTTATCATCTGTTAATTTACCCTATATATATAGTCCCCTTACTTTCCGGTGACTCAACTTGATGTGATTGGGAAGTAGATAAGACCTCTATTCTTGGCAAAAAAGTTTTTGAACGGGTTCTTACACTTGAAAGGTGCACATCTCTTTACATTGAATGAGCCGAACACGTGTTGTCCCGTAATTCAACAAATATTTTCGCTAGTTACATATGTAATAATGGCCTTGCATTATACTGCCTATAAACTTCTCCCCTTTTCACTACTTTCATCTTTCACTTTTAGCAAATTTCTTCTTCCAGTTTTCCTAGAGCTTTCATGAAACTCTCTTTTCCTCAACAAAACTTACAAATTCATACTTTCCATCATGATGTCTTATATCATTTCTTCCTCAAATTACAAATGGATTGATATCAGTGGGGGCCCATCCAAAAAGAATAAGTCTAAGAAACCTTATGTCAGACCTCCCTCTATAAGTACCATCGTCCCTTTTTATTTATCTTGCATAAATGATCTCTCCATTCAAAAGGAATCTTCTGACCCTGATAACGACAAAAATAGGGATGTTGGTGAATATCCGTCTTCTATTCGCCCAACTAGTATTCCCGTCGTAAAAAAGGATTATGACTAAAGAATATTGAAGTTTCAGCCAGTGGAAATGATCACATTTAGTAAACCAGGGTACATGTACGTTCACACGTAACCTTTCACTTTAACACTTGGGAAGGAAAAAGATCCAATTATCTTGGAGTTTTGCCGGAACTACCGTGTTTGTATGGCTCAAGTAGGACCGATAATATGGCACATGGTGGTTTGCCTTTGATCCCTGTATTCCCGGGCTCAGGAAACCCTTACTCTTGCTCATATGATCAACCTCACCCCTAAGATTTTGCATGGAGGCGTGATCAAACTTAGCAAACGTGGTCACCATGCCATCGTCACCGGCATAGATAACAACGATCGTGGTTTGATGGAGAGTTTGTCATGACCCAAACCTGTGGGTCGCAACTGGCACTCGGTACCTTACTCAACCGATTACCAATGTAACATATATTTTTTATCGTACTTCCATTGGCAAATGGGCCAAACGGGCCGTTATGGGCTAACCATAATAAACACAGGGGAATACTCAATATAGGACGATCTAATATGATATAAAAAATTATATATGTGACATACGGGCCTATAATACAAAAATAATCACTCGTACACTGAACAGAGGCTGACAAAGACATACAGTCCTTCATATACATGACATATGTCTACAAGCCTCTAAGAGTACATAAACGTCATAAGGCTGGGATAAGGCCCCAACATAGCAATCAGTACATATCTAAATCATACTTACCAAATGAGCAACTCTAGAGCTAATGGAGAGCACCAACATATTTTGTTGAGTTGACAGCCGACTTGGAGGACTCTCAATCTGTCTATCAGGATCTGCGGGCATGAAATGTAGTGTTCACAGGCAAAAGAAACGTCAGTATAAATAATGTACGAAGTATGTAATGAATAAAAATCAGTAAATAATAGACATGAGAGACAAATAGAGTAAAAGACTAAACAAGTATATCTGAATAGCTCTGTGAATCATTTAATATTATAATGTCATGCATATTCATATAAATGTCATACTCATGTGTATATGCATTCATAATATCATCAAGCCTTTGAGGACATCTCATCAAATCATCTCAGCCATTGTGGGCAAATAATCAACATATACCAGCTGATCAGGTTGTGGTCCATATATAATGCCCTAACCTTCTTCCATATCCCATATACATAATATTGACGTACTTTCTCATGCATTTCATTCATTTATACATGTACATTGACCCATGACCAGATGACATTATATATATATATATATATATATATATATATATATATATATATATATATATATATATATATATATATATATATATATATATATATATATATATATATATATATATATATATATATATATATATATATAATGTCATCTGGTCATGGGTCAATGTACATGTATAAATGAATGAAATGCATGAGAAAGTACGTCAATAAAATCTTTCGGAATGTCATAAGAAAATTATGCATTTGATTAGTATCATGAAATAACCTTTGTCAACTTACATATTTTCTGAGACCCATGAACAAATGATAGAATAATATGACATGAAATCAAGAACATAAGCATCTCTAGTATTTTTATGAATAGAGTTATTTATGGAAAGTGTGTAATTGCTCGTTTCGTTTGTATCGTATAGATTATATCAAAAAGAAAGATGGGATGGCTTTAACATACCTGAGTTGGTTCTCTTGACAATCCTTCTACACACGTTAATTTTGTAAAACATGTGATATCAAGATCGGAATAGGAAAAAATTCGTATAATATTCTTGAGGAAGATTGTATCGTACTCCCTTAGAATCGCAAGATCTCGTTGCTATTACCGTATGAAATCTCGTATGAATTTTTAGCAAATTCCATATAATCACTTTGTGAATTTGATCACAATTTAGTAGGATTCTTACTCAAGAAACAACGTTAGAGTCTTAAGGTTTTTTGTGAATTCCATATCTTTGCAAACCTTGAATTTAAGAAGCCATTTTTCAATTATCTCTTTAAAGAGTGCCACGTAGCAAAGTTGTTCAAGAGTCACTTAATAACTCATGTATGTGGCTGCCACGTTAATATCTTAGTCTTTATCCAAAGACTTTAATTCATCATCCATTAAGTATTAATTAACTTGGTAGTCCCCCATCAGTTTAATAATTAACCAATTACCCACATAATTAAGAATTATCTCAAATTACTTAAAATACTACTTACTTTTAACACACCTTATACATTTTACTATCATGGTCATGTGGTTCCTTGTATGTCACTAGTCCAAAAATATTGGATATTTTAGCTCGGACCGTGTTATATCCCAACATATCAAACTTTGACAAAAATTTATTTTCTTTGATTATCTTACTCTCTCACCTTCATGAATTTACTCATCACTTGTTTAAAATAGCATAATGCTTAGAATCTCATACCCAAACTTATGTGATTAGCTTATGACAAAACTTTAACGTACGAAAATATGGAATATAATATCTCATTTCTGAGCTTATATCAATTTACTTATGGCGTACTTCCTCATACGAAAACATGGGGTGTAACAGGTTTGTTGTTGTCTCTCCTGGATAAAAATGGATGATCTCTCCACGAAATGTTTAATTAATAAGATGCACCTTGCTACTCAGGTACCATCACATCCTTCTTTTTTTCCTTTTTTCTTGCGAACCTACACCTTTGGAAACTCTAATATTTGACTTTATAGGGTTAGCCTCATTACCTTCGAGGGATTACAGAGGTTGGTCAAGGATAAAGAGGAACTTGCTGCTGAACGGGATCAAATCGTTGTCGAACAGGATCAACTTATGGAACGTCTTATGGCTTTAGAGGCAATACTTGCTTAGATGGGTGAACTCGAAGCCCTTTTTGGAGCAAACAAAGCAAAATAAAAGATCCCATAGCCAGGAGGCAACTTAGTTGCATGTTGAACTTGCTGAGTTCAAGGCCAAGTAGGCTGAGCTATAGTATGCTGTTATTTCGGCATGAGAATGCGAGTCTTCTTCCATGGAAAAGATCAACAAGCTGGAAGAAAACTTGCGTTCCAAAACAGAGAAAGCCACTGCGGCTGAGGAGAAGAGAGCAAGAATGGAAGAAAGCCTCAAAAGGGTCATGGAGAAAAATCGCGAACATGTGAGGACCAATATTGACCTTTCTCGGACTTATGATATCGTTAAGGTTGATAATTCCTAGTTGTAGTCGAAAATCCAAAGACTCCAAGCCAAACTCCTAGATTAAGATGATTCTTTCTTGCTTGAGAAAACTCATGCACTTTATCATATGAGAAGGAAAACTTTGTAGGATGCCAAAGAAGACATTTTTAAATATAGATGACTGTATGGCTAAAGACCTTAATTTGGAGACAACTACTTTCGAGAACATTCTTTCCAGGCCCGTTGCTTCAAGATCCTCGAGCACTTGCTCTGAGTCCTCGAAAAATGCGGAAGAAGATAAGAATGATGATGCTAAACTAGATGTTGAGAAGCCTTTATCTTCAAAATATGCAACAAAGACTTCTCGCCCTTCAGACTCTATTGATAAAGCACACTAATGCTTTTTTTTAATTTTGTAATTACCCCGGAGTCTCTAGTGTGTCCGTGATTTTTCAAAATAAAATATACTCTTTTTACTTAACTTCTATGAAAAAGATATCTTTTTGTTTTTCTATTGATAAAGTCCGAAAAAATTATCATCCGATTAACTTTAGTACCAGGCATTCATACTTCTTATTTTTACCCTTTAATTTGAGGGTTTCATAAGAATAGGCACTTATGTTTATAGTGCTCTTGAAGAGGACGTCTCCTATTCATTCGGCACTTGCATTCGATGTTTTAAGTAATATTCAAATGAAAAAATCAAATTCATATTATTAAGACAATAAATAAGATAAAAGTAAATGGTCTCTTATTTATTCCTTCTATTTCAAAAGTACATTTACATAAGCCAAAAAAGTTATACATTCACTTAAGTAAATAAAGCTGCCATTACATGTGGATCACTTGTACAACTTATTTCTATGGAGCTAGTCACACAGTCCCTGATCCTGACTTGAGGTCTTTTATGGCAACTGAACTTTTTAACTTCAAGAAATAGTCCTTCGTTCTAACAGTCCCTAGTTCCACTAACATTTATGGTAATTGATGGAACAACCTTTATTTTATGGATCTATGGTCTACCAAGAATCATATTATAGCCCATATCACCATCCACGACTTCGAACAAAGTGGGTTTCATCTACCATTTGGCATATTTAGGCAGCACAATCTCTCCTCAGGTTGTTACACTTATTAGGTTGAATCCAGCCAAAAGCTTTATTGTCAAAACTATGTTTTTGACTATCTTTGCTTGTGATGACATTGGTTTAATTACACGTGTCAACTAACACATGTTTTATTTTAAAATCTAATACATTTAAAGATAATACTATAGCATCATTGTGCAATAAAATAAGGGCATCCAAATCTTCCTCCGTGAAGGTAATTTCATCATCTTCTGATGCTTTCTAAATTCTCTTCCCATGAGTGATTGATATTTTGGTCTTTTTAGCAGCCAAAAATGACACCCTATTTACTTTAACCCCACCAAAATTCTTGTTAATCGTTAGGTGGCGAGACCTTATGGCTGCTTTTGCTTGTTCCGTTCCATCTCGACTTCTACCATAGTTATTTTTAGCCCGGTCACTCAAAAATTCTCTAAGGTGACCGTTTTTCAACAGCGTAGCCACCTATTCATGAAGGTGTCGGTAGTCCCAATTCTGTGACCATGTGTACCGTGGAACTCGAACCATAAATTGGGATCTCTTTGACTAGGGTTTAATCGAATTGGTTTCGAGAACCTCGCTTCTTTGAAGTAACCAACGCTTGTGAAGTGATATTAATATTATTATCAGATGGCTAGGGATATCTTGAATCTCGAGATCTCGATGACTCTTTTTCCAGCAAGCCCTGGTATTCCGACCATGATCAGTCTTTCTGTCCCATCTGAACCTTTCTGACGACTGAAAGCCTTTATCTCCACGCCCAACAGACCTTTTATTTGGTATATAAGGTTGTAAATGATTTTGGGAAGATCTACGATCTGCGTCAAAATTATTTTTTACCTTTTCTTGATGCCAATTACGATTACAACCCTTGGATGATACTGAAGAACTCAAGTGATCATCTTCAACTCTAATCTTTGATTCATTATGATTATGGACATCAGCCCATGTGGTTGCGTGAAATTCCAATAAGCTTTCCTTCAACTTCCTCGAGGCATAGGAGCATAAAGGATTGAGGCCTTTGGTGAAACCCTCATCTTTCTATTTATCTGGTACTGTCGACAACAACGTCCTCCTTGGAACCAAATTACAAAATCTCGTAGCAACTCTGATTCTCTTTGAGTAATTCTAAATATATTTGCCTTCCTGGCTTGGGCTTTCTTTAATATGCAAGCATTTCAAAAGATTAATTTAATATTCAGGTAGGGGTAAATACCACGTTAGAGATCCCTTTTTGTTAAGATTTTGCCAAATTCCTTTAGCAAAATAGATTCATTCTTGTGCTGAGCCAAATCATTTTCCTTTACAATCATAATATAAGTTGTGATGTCCTCTTGTGGATCCGAAGTTCTATCGTATTGGAATATCTGACATTTGAACCTCTTTGGAATCAACTCTGGGGAAGCATTTGGTTTGAACGACAAATGAGTATACTTCTTCAAATTCGGGCCCTTCAATACCGAAGGTTCCCCAGGGAACTAATCTATCCGTACGTTGAAATATTTAGCATTTTGATCCATTAGATCATTCATTTCCCTAATAAACCTCATGAGCTCAATTTTGAAAGGATCATTTGTGTTGTTATCATTCCCGAATCCACTGCCTGCACAACATGCTTGATTATTATTAGATCTGAAATCCTCCCTTGAAGTGATGTTGCCTGTTCTTTACGTTGTTTGAATTGTAGGCACATTAGGAGGGGCTTAAACTCCTCCACTGGAATTATTTACGGCAATTGATAGTTCTTGTTGGAGTTCATATATTATCCAGTCCTATCTTTGAGAGATAATCCATGATTTTCCTTTGATGCGCTCTCAAAACTTTTAGTGTCTTGAAAATAGGTTCATCATTCATACAATAATGGTAGGATTCCTCAAATGTTGAGTATTTCGTTCTTCTTGGACCGGAGTTGCCTCATCGTCATTTTCACTGGTTTTTTCATCGTGCTGATCTCCACAACAGAAAAAGTCCCCATGCTTGTTGTTTGTCCCAACATTGAGTAAGTTGTTGACATCATTAGGTGCCATATCCATTTTTTGCTTTACTAATGGAAAGCTTCAAAATACGTTAATAAAAGACGAATGGATCAAACTAATTCCACAATTGTCCATGACCCATGGTGGGTGCCTAATTGTTTATCCATAAAATGTTATTGTTAAATTTATAACGTGGTGTATAAATATGTGACTTAAATTAATCAAAATATTAAATAATAAAGATAAAAAGTGAATAAATTGAGAGTAATTGAAGAAAATACGAGTATGAGCCTTGAATTGCACTTCTTTAGAAGAAAGAAAACTATCAAGAACAAAGTACTTAGCAAAATAATGTTAACAGAATAAGAGAGTAATATTAGCCTTTTTCATACAAGTATTTCGTGTCCTTCAATGAGTGTAGATTTTTGTATTGATAGCTAAATTTAGGGAGACAAGATCCCCAGATCAAGCTCCTCTTTAAGGTGAATAAAGATCCCTCGATAGCTATATAATGATTGAGTGTAAATGCTAGGATTTTCTATAATGACTGCTCCTTCAATGCTGCCTTCTTTAACCGGTATCTTACTTTAAAATTCTTCTCCACGATCTTGATGTTTTCAAAATTCATATAATACCGATCACATACTTGGATCTAGTGTTATCTCTTGCTTGTCTTTGCTGCCACTCGTTCACTTGACAAACATCCACCTGTCATCGATTAAATTTACGTTATATAGATAGTCTCCCTACTTTTTGGTGACTCAACTTGATGTGAACAGGAACTAGATAAGACATCTTTTCTTGGTGGAAAAGTTCTTGAATGGTTTATAACACTTGAAATGATGCAAATTCTTCTCCCCGATCTTGATGTTTTCAAAGTTCATATAATACCGATCACATACTTGGATCTAGTGTCATCTCTTGCTTGTCTTTGCTGCCACTCGTTCACTTGACAAACATCCACCTGTCGTCGATTAAATTTACCTTATACAGATAGCCTCCCTACTTTCTGGTGACTCAACTTGATGTGAACATGAACTAGATAAGACATCTTTTCTTGGTGGAAAAGTCCTTGAACGGTTTATGACACTTCAAATGATAAACATCTCTTTGATTTATGACTTGAACATGCGTTGTCCCATAATTCGACAAGTATTTTGCTAGTTACCTCGGTAATGATTGCCTCATTCTGCCGCCAATAAATTTCTCCCCTTTTCATCACTTTTAGCAACCTTCTTCTCTGTGTTTTCCTAAAGCACTTTACGTCACAATATCCTATGTTATTTCTTCCTCCATTTACATAGGGATTTGTATCGGCATCGACCCATCCAAGAAAAATAAGTCTAGGAAGCTCGATGTCGGACCTCCCTCTATAAGCACTATCATCCATTATTAGTTCTCTTGTGCAAATGATCTCCACGTTTAGAAGGAATCCTTTGACTCTGATGATGACAAATACATGGTTGTTTGTAACTATCCCTCTTCTATTCGGCCGACTAGTATTTCTATTGTAAAAAGGGATTGTGGCTGGAAAAATATTGAAGTTTCAGCCCCCAATAAAATGGAAAGGATTACATTCAGTGAACCGAGGTACATGTGTGTTCACACGTACCCTTTCACTTTAAGACTTGACAAGGAAATATGTCCAATAATCTTTCAGATTTGCCTTCATACTTAAGTAGGACCGATAATATGGTGCATGGTGGCTTGCCTTTGATTCTTGTGTTCCCAAGCTCGGGAACGATTACTCTTGCTTATGTGATCAACCTCTACGCCCTAAGATTTTTTGTGGAGGCGTGATCAAACTCGACAAATGCGATCACTATGCCATTGTCACCAGTGTTGATAATGATAATGACCGTGGTTTGATGTAAAGATTTGTTATTTTTGCTCTTGGAGACATTTGACTGGCAACACCATCTCCTATTCCAGAATCCTGGAACGACATTCGTAAGCTTTCTTACCATCCTTCTATTATTGTGTTAAAAGAAATGCCCCTCTTACTAAACTTCATTTTCTCTTTTTAGCCATTTTTTGGGTTTCCTCTAATAGTTGAGAACTTAACCAAATGAGTTCAGAAAATTTTGTGTACTTCCACATTGGATTCCTACAAGTAGAAGGAAATTTCAATTAGGTTTGACTGAAAGGCCAAGAACCACGGTGAAAAAAAATTCATCTTTTCTTTTTTAACTTTTAACTCTATGCAATAGATAATTTTTAACCTCTATGAACAACATATAGGCCTCCTGAAAGGATCTGCGATTTGTCCCACCATCATGGTTTCACATGAACCAAGGTGGCCCAACAACGGGTTCAAGATGTCCTTGATCGGAAGAGGGCTCGTGAATTCGCTCTTACTTCTCGTGAAGGAATATCTTCTCAGAGTCCCCATCCCAAGGGGGAAAAACAAAATAGAAAGCTTACCTCTAAGGCTGAGGATAAGGAGAAGCCTCTAATAATAAAAGAGATCACGGAAGGACCATCAAAGTGGTCCTTCAAGAAGAGGAAATAGAGGACAATGATGAAGCACTTTATCTTCATAGAAGAACAAAAAAAGAACTCTCTCAGCTCAACCAGAGGATATAGAAGGACTCTTTATGGAGTTGTTGTTTCCTCTTGTCATAAAGGTTCCACTATTGATGCTCCTCTGTATTCAATTCCATCGTCTCTTGTTTCACCAACTCTTGCCTTGCCACCAGTTCCAACCGAACAAGAGGAAGATATGTGTTCCCCCATCACCCGATCAAGGGACCATAAAAAATTCCTTACCGACGTCCATCTGAAACCTTAATGGTAAACACAGTGCTGCCTTTTTTATATCGGATAAATACCATTTGCTTTCAAAACCGGTGGAAGTAGCCATCTACTTGAAGCCTTTGGCTTCGCACAAGGGACCAAAAAAATGGACGATCTCTCCATAGAATGATTAATCAACAACATGTACCTCGCTGCTCATATATTATCTCATCATTCTCTTTTTCTTTTTCACTTGCTAACCAATGCCTTTTGCAACTCTAATCTTCGATTTTACAGGCTAACATCCCCGCCTCCAAGGACTTATAGAGGTTGATCTAGGATTAAGAGGCGCTTGCTTCTTAATGGGATCAAATCACTATTGAACGGGATCAAGTTGCCGAATTCCTCTAGGCTTTAAAGGCAAGGCTTGCTCAGATGGGCGAACTCAAAGCCCGGTTGGATCAAATTGAGCAAGAAAAAAATGATCCATAACTAAGAGGTCACTTAGTTGCATGCTAAACTTGCTAAGTTGAAAGCCAAGTGGGTTGAGCTGCAAGATAATGTGACATTACTAACCGAACGTGAGTCTGCTTCCATGGAAAAGATCATCAAACTGGAAGAAAACTTACATTCCAAATTTGAGGAAGCTTTTGTGGCCAATGAGAAGAGAGAAAGAATATAGGAAAGGCTCAAAGGGATCAAGGAGCAAAATCGAAAACATGCAAGTACCAATACTTACATTTCCCTAACTTTTGACATTTTGAAGGTTGATAATGATCGGTTGTGATCGAAAACCCAAAGACTCCAAGCCAAACTCCTAGTTCAAGAGGATTCTTTCTTTGTTGAGAAAGCTCATACATATTATGACATGAGAAGGAAAACTTTCGAGGATGCCAAAGAAGGTATTTAAATATAGATGACTACATCACTGAAGCCCTTAATTTTGAGACAACTGCCTTCGAGAACATTCCTAAATGACCCAGTGCTTCAAGCTCCTTGAACATTTGCTTCAAGTCCTCAAAAGTTTAAAATGAAGAAGAAGATAAGGATAAAGATGTTGAACTGAATTCTGAGCAACCTTCATCTTCAAAAGATGCAATAGAGACTTCTCAATTTTGGGGAGACAAGATCCTCAAATCAAATTCGTCTTTAAAGTGAATAAAGACCCCTCTTGACATATATATAATGGTTGAGTTAAATACTAGAATTTTCCATTTCGATTGTTCCTTTAATGTTGTCTTCTTCAACCGATACCTTACTTTCAAATTCTTCTCTCCAGTCTTGATGTTTTCAGAACTTATACAACATCAGTTACACGCTTGGATTCAGTGTCAGCTGTTTGTTGACGCATATCCTACGTGTCTTTGCTGCCACATTTTTACTTGACAAACATCCACCTGTCATCTGTTAATTTTACCCTATACAACTTTAATAATCGATATAAATTAATCGATACTCGATAATGGATATCTTGTTGGTTCGGTTATGGGTTTTAGCATATTTATAAATCAATAACCAATATGCTAAAATGATAACAATTAAAAACGAACCGAATCGATCGATACCTACCCTTAGTACTCGTATTGATATTGCTAAACTATAAGTTTTTTTAAAAAAATATCACATTATTTTCCTTTGTATAGTTGAGGGGTAGAGACGTGAATAATTTCTTATTTCAGTTAGAAAAGGAATATTGAACGCAATATTATCCCACGTCTATTAATTTTAATTTTTAATATTCAAGTCCATATTTAAAGAAAATGATACAATCAAACAATATAATTAAACTTCACTACAATTTGAACCCATGACTCTATTTGGGTAAAATTGGTTTGTATTAAATGATCGAATGATGCACGACACGTGGAACCAGAGGTAGATGGAAGATGGATCAAGACCGAGGACCACAACTTCGATTAGTATCAGGTAGATCCCAAAGGGAACGCAGCCAATGGAAGCAAACATATGTTTGTCACCAGATGACATCTAATAAAAATTATTTTTCAGTACTACTACAAATAAGACCTTTAGCGGCAATACAAAAGGGCTTTAGCGGCAATAATAATAGTCGTTATATCTTTTATCGGCCATTAGCCTTTTGCCGCTGAAACTGGGGTCGGCAAAGCCTTTAGTGGCTATTCTCGGAAAAGCTGGTAAATGGTACATTTTATTGCCGCTAAAAGTTATTATCTTTAACGGCATTTATTTGCGGCAATTATAATGGCTACTAAATCTAATTCAAAATTACTACTTCTATTTCTTTAGCGTCTAATATTATAGCCGCTACGTTCAAAATAATTGTCGTTAAAGATATTATTTGTGACAATTATAATGGCTACTAAATCCAATCTAAATGGCTAATTATACTTCTTTAGCATCTATTTTTTATAGCCGCTAAATTAAAAATAATTACCATTAAAAGTTCGCATTTTTAATGGCAATTATTCAGTGCCAATTAAAATGGCCATAGTATCCCTTCTGAAAATATCTTAATTTGCCCTTTTAGCTTTCATTCTAATGGCTAATATATTTAACTCAATTGTCGCTAAAAGTCAATATCTTTAACGACATTATGTTTTACATCAATTATAAATAGTTTAGCCACAATTAATAACTACTATATTCGTACATAATATGACTCAATTAATAAAATATATTAATATTAATTAAAAAATATAATGTAACTCATTAATCTTAACAAACAAAAGGAAGTATTAATAAAAAATATTAATATCATATTAACTTAAAACATTAAAATATATTGTTTAGACTAAATAGCTAATGTCATTATATAACTAATCCAAATGATGGCCTTCAAATAATTTTTGTAAATTTTAATTATTTTAAAATCTTTCACCGGCTAAATTATCCAACATCAGACGATATGACCTGAAATAATAAAATAATTGTGTCAAAAGAATATCGAAAGAACAGAAATGTTCCAATAATCTATATGTCAAGTTACTACTCACTCTGTCAAGGAATAACTGCAAATTACTTGCTATTAAATAACAAAGAAAATAATTGTCTCGTATTACTACTCATTCTATCAAGAAACAAAAATTGGTGAACACTTCCGCAAACAAGAAGACTAAGCAAACACAGTTCAGGAAAACCACATAGCGTATTAGATTATATTCAAGTCTTATGCCAAGCAAGTTATTCTGTGTTACAATTCAATATGTCAACGGAGAGTTTAGAAGTCCTACAAAGATCCTTCCCTTACTATTCCATCCCAAGTAGTAATAGACAGTTACTACTGAGTAAATAAAGTAAATAAACAAAAGGAATAAAGTAAATAAACAAAGGACAGAGGAATAAAGTAAATAAACCAGAAACTACGCCAAACTGTTCCAAAACCAAGAGGACAGATTTACCAAGTTGAG
This sequence comes from Nicotiana benthamiana, assembly GCA_034376525.1. Lineage (NCBI taxonomy): Eukaryota > Viridiplantae > Streptophyta > Magnoliopsida > Solanales > Solanaceae > Nicotiana > Nicotiana benthamiana. Next base: position 26,712,747 of record CM067333.1, on the reverse strand, counting down.
TATTGTCATGAAACAATTGACATAGTATAGACACATCAAAAAACTGAAAAGCCACAACATATATCTGAAACAGTGTTATCAAAGCCAAAATGCGGAAAAAGGCTTTAAGGTCCATTAAGTGAGGTGAAGCGCTCAACATACTTCGCGTCTCACTTCAGGGCACAAGTGCACCTTTGACAACGATGAGTTGAAACAGAGTTACGAGCTAAAGAAACTACAAGACAGAACAACTGTGTCAAAACCTAGAGGGTTGATATTGCTATGGAGATTAGATAGACAAATCCTGATCCGCAATGCTGTGGTACTTATAAAAGGTGAAATTGGATCTCAAAATCCAGTAGACAAACCTTAACAGTAAAAATAGCCATACTCTTGAAGTTCAAGCTGAAAAGGTGAGATGCGAGACAGTAATAAGACAATTAAACAATATCATAGAACAAGGAGACATTATCTTAAATACACAAACATAATAATAACTCACTAGTGAATTAAAAACTTATAAGAGACTTAAGGACCCTCAAGACTTTTGTTAAATTTACAAGGAGGCCTATGCCAACCAGAATATTATTATTCTTACTTTCCTACCTAAAAGCAAGTACACTCCAAATTTAAACAAGGAACGTCATATAAATCATAATAAAGCAAACTCTGCTAAATTACTACAAAATAGAAAATGACCAAACTACTATGCACATCATAAGCTTAACCAAATAAGCTAAAACCTAAAAGCAACTTAGAAATGAAAATAAAATTAAAGCTAAACCTACAAATCAGTACATGCTTATGGATTCAATGATGTAAAACAAACTATTTTCTCTTATTTTCCTCTTTCAGCACATCACTAAAGGATTTACGATTTTTTCTAGCCAATGAATAGACACACTGTTATATGAAACCAGACATCAGAACAAAAATGGTCCAAGAATGAGTCTAACAGCTTGCTGAAAAACAATAGCGTTAAGCAAACATAAACTGCACTACTTCCAAATACTATTAAAGTTTAAAATAGTAACAGTCTAAATATTAACAGGATGTACTAATTAGAACTTAGAAGTAAAGTCTCAGGGAAGAAGTTAAGAGCTTTAGTAGACATTCCTTATACGTATAAATACAGACATAAATATAAACTCAATCTCAGCTAAAAACATGTCATTTGTATGTATATGAAGTTGTATGAGTTGATGCTGTAAAAGGATAATAATAAATATTTCTACAAGTAATTACATGATAAGAGACAAAAGGTTGCTTAGATTGCCTCTATTAGCAAGCAAAGCGAACAAAGGAGAAATAAAAAATTTCAGAAAAAATAATGTCTTGGGAAAATACTCTTAAGGTAGATACTGAAATTCTACACCTAATGGGGTGAGTCTAACGTTCAACGGATTGGAGTAACAACTTTCAGAATCAAGATTTGAATTCCTCACATGGTAAATTATTATTTTTTTCCTTTTCGCATTGCCGAGCCAGCGCACCTCCACTATTCTACAATGCCCTGCAGCCTCCTACCATAACTAGGTAAATTCTTCCCATCCAACTAAGACATCATGGGAAAGCTACTTAATACTTGTGCTAGTGCGAGGTAGTATCTCAATAACCTCACGTATTTATACAGGTAAAAAGGATAACAAACTGCTTACCAGATCAAACTGTTCATCCAGAATGTGGGGTGCTCTTGGATTCTCTTCAAAAGTTGTGAACTTGGCCTCATTTCTCTTTACATGCCCACATGCATCATTGCGTCCTACTTTGCCAAGGTTCGATTTCCCTGGCAAACTTAATTGTCATCAAGTTCCACATTAACTGCTCCATCGTGTAGGTTTGCCTTAATCATAATATCTTCCTGTAATTCTAAATCCTTCACATCGGACCCAAAATGTGACAAATCACTGTCTTCGAACAAGGTAGCAACTTCAGGATCCATTGCCTTCTGAACTCTTATCCCTACTGTCTTGGCTGCCAAATTTTATATAGATTTGTCGTTGTAATTATCATTCACTTTTGCAACCTCGACTTTTGAAGCATCATATGCCTAGCCAAAACCAAAAAATCACTAACTTAAAATAACAAGCCACAAAGCTAATGCCTTTAAAATTCATTAATCATTCTTCGCTTTTCTCCCTTTAGATGAGTATACTGGTAAGAACAAATACTACCCAGATCTGAGCCAAAAGAATGAGAAAGGTACCATTTTGATGAGTAAAATATTCATAGAATCTCAAACAGAGCAGAATGGTATAAAGGATTTTATATATCCAGGCGCCAATCAGATGGAAAAATCAAACTAATTCAATTAAAGCTGAAATGTTATGACTAACTATGTACAATGACATAAGACATAACAATACTACTACTGTCACGACCCAATTCCCATACCCGACCGTGATAGCGCCTCTCGTGAAGACAAGGCCAGCCAGACCATTTCAGAACACCACTTAAAGCAGTTAGTCAGTTATATAACAATCGAATATGAACTAATGATATTAATACATATAAGTACAACCCAATACAGTCCGACCGGGGTGTCACAAGTCACGATCATCTAGGAGTGCCTTTATTAAAGTTTTAAAGTCTATAATACATAGAGTAAAATCTGGGAATCAAGAAGAAGAAGAGTCTCGGTGCCGCGAACGCTGGCGGTCACCTTGCTTAGCTACGATAGCAATACCTTCAATCCGCTACTAACCCGCTACCGGGTGAACAATACCTGCAACCGCACGCGAGGTGGAGGGAGTAAAGTGAGTACTTCCAACTCAGTGGTAATAAGAGAGAATAATATCTGAGCGATAAGAAAACACGTATGGGCACACCAAACGGCTATAAAAGACAGAACAACCCTTTGAGAAAAACCAAAATACTGTGAAAATCTTTTTAGAAAATCTCAAGATCAGTTCAAAATCTCTTTTACAAAGTCTATTTTTTCAATATCTCTTTTATTTTCAACAGCCCAGCATATGGATGCTATATCAGATAGAACAAGTCGGCTCATAAGTCTTCCCCTTGGGCACAACACTCCTTAACATATAACACCAGGGTATCTGGTCAACAAGGCAAGTAACAGTATGTATGCCAATGATATATGAGTGCTAAATGTCATGCCATGTAGTGCAAACAGGAGTGAATACGTGAATGCAATGCAATGAACATGACCGCTACGACGCGTAGCCCGATCCATGGGTACACTGCGCTCACTGTGGCTGTGTACAGACTCCGGAGGGGCTCCTACAGCCCAAGCGCTATAATACTGCAGCGTGCAGTCCGATCCATATAATATACTACTGCGGCGTGCAGTCCGATCCATGCAATATGCTACTGTGCCGTGCAGTCCGATCCATGCAATATGCTACTGCAACATGCAGTCCGATCCAGGAAATATGCTATTGCGGCGTGCAGTCCGATCCAGGCAATATGCTACTGCGACGTGCATTCCGATCCATGCAATATGCTACTACGACGTGCAGTCTGATCCATGCAATATGCTACTGCGGCATGCAGTCCGATCCATGCATGTATATGCATAAGCATACATAACACTCGAGGCTTGGAAGCCTCCTTACATTACTGTTCATGCCCTCATATATGGCCCTCAGCCTCAATCAGTCAAAAATAGTCAAAATCCCCTTGGGCATCCGTAAAACGATAATACTCAGCCCAAACAATAGTTCAAATGTCAGTTAAAACTCCAAGTTTGAGAAAACAATAGTTGAGTTCATGATGATAGTTCATAAAGAGTTCAAATAATCGGCAATAAGCCCCAGGTATGGCAATGAGCCCAAGTCATAATGATAACAATAAATCATTCTTAATTTCGCGGTGAAAACCAACATCCGGGACAGACCAAGTCATAATCCCCAACGGTGCTCTACCCACGCTCAGGTTCAGCGTGCAAGTCACCACAATACAGCACTAAGATGTGCAATCCGGGGTTTCAAATCCTCAAGATACCATTCCCAAGTATTACTCACCTTGAACCGGTGAAATTCCTTGCTCGCTTTGCCCCTTAAATTGGCCTTCACGCGCGCCAAATCTGACCAAAATCTGTACAAATATATCATAATATGCTAAGACAACACCCAATCGAAAACAATCGAAATATAACAAAAATCTTGAAACTAGCAAAACCCAAGCCCCGGCCCACTTCTCGAAAAATTACGAAACTTACATTTCCGGAATCCTCGTCTCGCCACGAGTTCACGTACCATGAACTCCCAAATCTGAGCTCAAATGACCTATCAAATCCCAAATTGAAATATCAAAAACTCAAGCCCTAGTTTGTTAAATTTTATACCCAAATTCTGATAATTAATGGACGATTCTTTGATTAAATGACGTTTCTAGACCACGAGACTTACCTCCAATCACTTCCCATCGAAACCCTCTTCAATATCACCCTAGAATTGCCTTCCCTGAGTTCCAAATGTTTTCTCCTTCTCTTTCAAACTCGGAAACACTGTTAACTTAAAACCCCAGTTGATTTCCGTTTACGCGATCAAATGACCGCACATGCGGTCACTGCATACGTGACCACACGAATGCTTATGCAGTCTCACTTAAACCATACGGGACCGCTTTAATTCTGCTTTTGCGGTCCCCGCTTCCGCGATCTGATAACTGCTTCTACGGTTCCCTCATGAATTCCATGACCGCTTCTGCGGTCTGTTACCGCTTTTGCGATAGCCGCTTATGCGGATTCCCAAACCGCTCCAGCAGTCCAAGCCGGCCCTCCCTCAGGACTCTTATGTTGAGAACCATCCGCTTTGCGGTAACCACCTATGCGGCTCCTCTTCTGCAGAAGCATTAATACCAGAAGCCAGACTTTATTTCTCATGCAACAACTCCAAAAACCTCCGTTCAACCACCCGAATTTACCCCGAGGCCCCTGGGACCTCAACCAAAAGCACAGACCAAACCTAATACTTCATTCAAACTTGCTCGAATCAAAACGCTAATGTTAACATTAAAATCCTCAATTATGATCAATTCAAAGGCTAAATTTCTAAAAATTTTACGAATTGCATATTCGATCAAAAACCCAACCAAACGACGTCCGAATGACCTGAAAATGTGCAGACATATCCAAAATCACTTAACAAAGCTACTGAAATTTTCGGAATTCCATTTTGACCCTCGGATCAAAATCTCACCTATCAACCGGAATCCGCCAAAATTCAAACTTCGCCAATTCAAGCCTAATTCTACATCGGACCTCCAAATTTAATTCCGATCGCACTTCTAAGTCATATACCATCCCCCAAAGCTAACCAAACCACCGGAATTCACATCCGAGCTCTCTAACCACACAGTCAACTTCTGGTTGACTTTTATAATACAAACTTCCTTCTAAGAGGCTATGTGCCTTATTTTCAACCAAAACCAATTCAATTACACCCGATCTAATACTTATATTGAAACATGAATCCATACAATAAGGGGGAAACGGGGCGGTAACTCATGTGACGACGGGTCGGGTCGTTACATCCTCCCCAACTTAAACAAACGCTCGTCCTTGAGCGTACCCAGAGTTGTACTAGAAGCAACCCAATAGCTGAAAGACCATAGCAAGCATATACTCAGGGTGATACCACGTCACCATATTTCACATAGGTTAGATAACACAATATAGCTGGAATTTCACAGTCCATCTAAACCATAAACCACATTGCACTTCCCGAAATCATGCACCAGATCAGAATCTCACGTCTTTATTTAGAATAACCCGAATAATCCGTACCTGCAACCTCGATTGCAATCATATGATGTACCACATAACTCGAACACATGCAGCAATAACTTCCATTCACAACAGCTGCCCACGACAACCAATATCGATAGAAAATATCTTGTTAGATAAAGTCTCATTTCAATACCTTTATATGCTGCCAATGACAACTGAAACATGCGATATACTGAACCCATCTCTCAGATCAACCATTCATGAATCCATTTCCCTCTTGACTGTTACTACAACAAGTTTCCGAGCCAAACCCGTATATTACCTTTCTAACATACTGAAATCAAATTGGTCTGTGCTCATTAATGACTCCAATGATCACTTCGACTCTAACCACCCCTCTGGTGATATGACACCTCGACACAGGCCTAAGACACAACTTGCGTAATACACGCACCCATGAAAAGCAGTTTGAACATACTCAAATCATGATGATGACTCAAACGAAAGAGTTGTACCTCAAGCTTAACAGTACCATTACAACACAAAACTGAAATCCCGTCTCACATCATAGAAATAGAGTACCTGAATCCTCCTCGAAAGGTCATAACTTCAAATGGCCTTGCCACAACGCGCGATCCTATCCATAACACTATTACCCATGAAGCACCTCAAGTCACCATGCTCAACACGGAGAGCCATGCATATATTGAGGTCTGAAAACACAACAATCCATCAAACCCACGGTAAAGCAAGTAATATACTCTATTCAATCCTGAAAGGACACAACCGATGCGCTATTCGCCGAGCAGCACCCAATACGGACCTTCCTCATAAGCCAGGAAGTAATGCATACAAAGTAACATACAGAAAACTATTCTCAATCATCACACTATTGCGGCATGCAACCCGACCAGATAACATACCTGAGGCAGCGTGCCACCCGATCCACACAAATATCTCACATAGAAAATGCATATCGAGCCAAATTATCTCATTACAATAAACACATATAGCCTAATGCCCGACCACAAGAAACGCATACGAACAAGTCCCCCAAATACCGGGACTGAATCAATGGTAGAAACCTCTGAACTGACATCCACCACGAAGGCCCAATTAATAAAGCAATGCTTGCCAGTCGTCCGCTGGACTCTGGAATACAAGCTACCTTGCTAGAAGATAATCTGATGCACCTTGCCATGCAGCCTGTGGCATTTTCCAACATAGCCCATAAGACATTAGTCTAGAAAATCTGACATTGGAACAACCAGTCTGCCATCTAATATCATAATCCAAATTTAACGTAACAAGCAGAGAAAGATCCACTCGGACCTCCAATTCCCATATAACACATGAATCACTATACCTGATTCCCCACTCCGTCGTACGAATACATATCACACCACGTATCCATTCATCCCACGAGAGGTATCCAAAAATTTCCCTGAGCCATCAACAACTCAATTATCATCAATCGATCCAACAAGAGAACACTGCAATACCACCAAATATTATTGGTTTTTCATTACCTTGCCCCCCTTTTTCTGAACATAAACTCCTGCTAAATCACTATCATAGCGATACCATCTTCCTTAGTCATCTAAATATCGACTCTTATAGCACCTGCAACTTCCCGTGCTGCTCATGAATTTAATGACTCCCCATTATGACTGAACCAAAACCTTGAACACGCAAATCTCAATTCTCCATAGCAGACATCAACGTACTCAACTAGCCAAGAACTTTCATGATCCCATATAGGAGAAAAATTATTACACACTCCATGCTTCGCGTACCCATAAGAATATACTCATTTTCAAACCACGGTAAAACACATCAAGAACTCTTTCTCCCAATTCCATTGCACAAGATAAATTGCCAGGACTGAATCCTTCTACCCAAACCAAGTTAAGCAAACTGCCAGCACTTAAAAGCTTTGCTGCATAATACTTGTAAGGCTCATTACCTCGAACATGTACAATAATTAATCATATCCTTACCATACCGATTCAATTCATTATCAAGCTATTCCATTTATCCAATTTCCTTCATGATTCGTCTTTGATTTGATATTCTCCATTGTTGTAGCACCACAATACCTCGACCCAGGTTACCATACGAGACTTGCACACAAAACCACACTGTCTAAGACCCATAGGCCATTGAATACCCTCTCAAACGTTTTCCAGAAGTACCACATTCCAGAATGCTTTACTTTGAAGAACTTCCTGAGATCCTGAATTTGTTTACCATTACCATCCGAAAGCGGATACGTAGAATCCCATGATTAACACAAAGTACCACAAGTTTTGATATTTTCTAATGGAAACATAGTCTCTAGCCACATACAAAAACTTAAGACACCTAATTATTACATGCAAAATCTTGAACACAATAAAACCATTCTCGAGAGTCATTCACTCTTATTCAGTTGTAATCCACCTGCCCTGAATGAACAGAACCAATCGTGCCTCATTAGTATGCTGACACCACAGAACATGATTTCATACAGATACAAACAACCATTTTTCTTCTCTATACACTGAGCATTCTTTATCATCAACAGCTCAAAACATCCTAGTATTTTCTCACACCTACAAAGCACCATATAACCTTTGTAAAAAGTTTTCTTCGCACGTGCCATACTCGACTAAATTTATACAACCAGAACTGATCCGCCATCATCCCTCGAAACGGAACCAACATTGTACATAACCGTGCAATCAGCTGACCAACAACAACCTCCCCGACTTGGTTCGAAGCCATATATCAAGGCACTCTTAATAACTCATAACACTTTTACTCCAATGATTCCAAATGTTATAGTGAGATTTAACTCAAGTCATTTACAAGTTTGTGAATACACATATCATCTAGCACTGACATTCTCTGCAAACCTCGCATTCATTTCCACATCAGCTAAGTCTATTTTCTTAAGCGTCCCCAAATTCTCAATTTCAACACATACCCTTCAATTACACATGAAACCTTCTAACATACACATAAGAATCACACCCCTCAAAAACACTCCGCAGGAGATAACCCACCTACTTCACCTCATTTCAATATTTCAACATGCCTTCCGCCATCATATACGTTATACAACCAATTAGTCTTTTTGAGTCTGAGCTCATACCGTCACATGAAATATACACTTTCCAACTAAGAGACATGAAAAATATTCTTCACGCGCCTATAACTTGGGGCTACACAACAGACCGCAATAGAAAACAAACACTTAACGACTCATCTATTATCCATCAGACTTCTTTGTCACTACCAAAATCACATAGATACCCCTCGCAGTACTAACATACTTATCACATGGATATCCCACCGCCAACCTGGCTAATAAGAACATTACTGAACACATAATTTGAAAACACTTGCTCACACAATGAGCACCTAGGTGCTCAAGCTATAGGCAAAGATCCGGCCTCAAGTCCTCCTGACTGGACCAACAAGAACTCACAGAGATTACATCTCACCCCTCGATCGGGGAATCACAAGCCATCCAGGCACATATACTACTGAGCGCTCACGTGCGCATACAGACATGTGGAAGGAATTTCAAGAGTTACATCTAAAGCTGAATCAATTATGCACGATAATGTTCTGCAGCCTCTCGAGGATAAATATAGATGTCTCTGTATCAATCTGCGAGACTCTACTAAACATGCTCATGACTCGTGAGGCTTGGTAACCTAGGCTCTAATACCAACTTGTCATGACCCAATTCCCATACCCGGTCGTGATGGCGCCTCTCATGAAGACAAGGCCAGCAAGACCATTTCAGAACACAACTTAAAGCAGTTAGTTAGTTATATAACAGTCGAATATGAATTAACTATATTAATCAATATAAATACAACCCAATACAGCCCGACCGGGGTGTCACAAGTCACGAGCATCTAGGAGTGCCTTTATTAAAGTTCTAAAGTCTATAATACATAGAGTAAAATCTGGGAATCAAGAAGAAGAAGAGTCTCATTGCCGCGAATGCCGGAGGTCACCTTGCTTAGCTACGATAGCAATACCTTCAATCCACTACTAACCCGCTACCGGATGAACAGTACATGCAACTGCACACGAGTTGCAGGGAGTAAAGTGACTACTTCCAACTCAGTGTTAATAAGAGAGAATAATATCTAAGCAATAAGAAAACACGTATGGGCGCACAAAACTGCTATAATAGACAGAACAACCCTTTGAGAAAAACCGAAATACTGTGAAAATCGTTTTAGAATATCTCAAGATCAGTTCAAAATCTCTTTTACAAAGTCTCTTTTTTCAATATCTCTTTTATTTTCAACAGCCCAGCATATGGATGCTATATCAGATAGAACAAGTGGGCTCATAAGTCTTCCCCTTGGGCACAACACTCCTTAACATATAACACCAGGGTATCTGGTCAACAAGGCAAGTAACAATATGTATGCCAATGATATATGACTGCTAAATGTCATGCCATATAGTGCAAACAGGAGTGAATGCGTGAATGCAATGCAATGCATATGACCGCCACGGTGCGTAACCCAATCCATGGGTACCCTACGCTCACTGTGGGTGTGTACAAACTCCAGATGGGCTCCTACAGCCCATGCACTATAATACTGCAACGTGCAATCCGATCCATATAATATACTACTGCGACGTGCAGTCCGATCCATATAATTTACTACTGCGACGTGCAGCCCGATCCATGCAACATGCTACTGCGACTTGCAGTCCGATCCATGCAATATGCTACTGTGGCGTGCAGTCCGATCCATGCAATATGCTATTGTAGCGTGCAGTCCGATCCATGCAATATGCTACTGCGGCGTGCAGTCCGATCCATGCAATATGCTACTGAAGCGTGCAGTCTGATCCATGCATGTATATGCATATTCACACATAAGACTCGAGGCCTAGAATCCTCCTTACATCACCCTTCCTGCCCTCACATATAGCCCTCAGCCTCAATTAGTCCAAAATAGTCAAAATCCCCTCGGGAAACCGTAAAACGATAATACTCGGCTCAAAAAATAGTTCAAATGTGAGTTAAAACTCCAAGTTTGAGAAAACAATAGATGAGTTCATGAAACAGTGTAAATCACATGGACTGAGTTCAAATAATCTTTCAAATAGTGAGGAAAACTGTGATGATACATCATAAAGAGTTACAATAATCGGAAATAAGCCCCAGGTATGAAAATGAGCCCAAGTCACAATGATAACAACAAATAATTTGCAATTTCACGGTGAAAACCAACAACCGGGATGGACCAAGTCACAATCCATAATTGTTCTCAAACCCACGCTCAGGTCAAGCGTGCAAGTCACCGCGATACAGCACTTAGATGTGCAAATCCAGGGTTTCAAACCCTCAGGATATCATTCCCAAGTATTACTCACCTCGAACTAGAGAAATTCCTCGCTCGCGACGCCTTTGCCCCTCAAATTGGCCTTCATGCTCATCAAATCTGACCAAAATCAGTACAAATATATCATAATATGCTAACGGGACAACACCCAACCGAAAACAATCAAAATATAACAAAAGTCTCGAAACTAGCAAAACGCGAGCCTCGGGCCCGCTTCTCGAAAAATTATGAAACTTACATTTTTGGAATCCTCGTCTAGCCACGAGTTCAAGCATACCAAGAACTCTCAAATCCGAGCTCAAATGACCTATCAAATCCCAATTTGAAATATCAAATACTCAAGCCCTAGTTTCTTAAATTTTATACCCAAATTCGGAGAATTAATGGATGATCCTTCGATTAAATGATGTTTCTAGACCACGAGACTTAACTCCAATCACTTTCCGTCGAAACCCTCTTCAAAATCGCCCAAGAATCTCCTTCCCCGAGTTCCAAATATTTTCTCCTTCTCTTTCAAACTTGGAAACACTGTTCACTTAAAACCCTAGTTGATTTCCGCCTACGCGATCAAATGACCGCACCTGCGGTCACCGCTTACGCGACCACACGACCGCGTATACGGGCCGCTTCTGCGGTCAAAATGCCTCTTTTGCAGTCCCCGCTTCCGCGATCCGATGACCGCTTCTGCGGTTCCCTTATGAATTCCATGATCGTTTCCGCGGTCTGTTACCGCTTTTATGGTAGCCACTTATGCGGATTCCCAAACCGCTCCAGCGATCTAAGGCGGGCCTCCCTCAAAACGCTTATGCGGAGAACCAGCCGCTTCTGCGGTAACCGCCTCTGCAGCTCCTCTTCTGCAGAAGCGGAAATACCATAAGCCAGACTTTATTTTTCATCCAACAACTCCAAAAACCTCTGTTCAACCACCCGAATTCACCCTGAGGCCCCTGGGACCTCAACCAAAAGCACAGACCAACCTAATACTTCATTCACACTTGCTCGAATCATCAAAACGCTAATGTTAACATTAAAATCCTCAATTATAATCAATTCAAAGGATAAATTTCTGAAAGTCTTACGAATTGCATATTCGATCAAAAATCCCAACCAGACGACGTCCGAATGACCTGAAATTTGCAGACATATCCAAAATCATCTAACGAAGCTACTAATACTCACTACATTCCATTTTGACCCTCGGATCAAAATCTCACCTATCAACCGGAATCCGCCAAAAATCAAATTTCGTCAATTCAAGCCTAATTCTACACCGGACCTCCAAATTCAATTCTGATCGCACTCCTAAGTCACAAATCATCCCCCAAAGCTAAACAAACCACCAGAATTCACATCCGAGCCCTCTAACAACACAGTCAACTTCCGATTGACTTTTCTAATACAAGTTTCCTTCTAAGAGGCTTTGTGCCTTATTTTCAACCAAAACCAATTCAATTACACCCGATAGAATCTAATACTGATATTGAAACATGAATCCATACAATAAGGGGAAACCGGGGCGGTAACTCACGTGACGACGGGTCGGGTAGTTACAACTACAATAATTATGCATCGGTCTCAAACAAGTTATGGTCGGATATATAAATTATCGCGGACCACACTACAACAAAAAGTGTGTTTAGCGGCAATACAAAATATCTTTAGCGGCAATAACAATAGTTGAATATGCTACTTGAACTAATAAAACATCATACTCATTATTCTTTGTTATTCAAGTAAATATATTTCTGTGTAACATTTTATCAAGCAATGAATATGTTTCTTAAATTGTCCTTTAGAAGCAACATCTAAAGTAATATAGAATAATCAAATAATTCAGAGTCAAATCCCATCACAAGCAATATAGTAAAAAGGCAAATAAAATAGAATAAACTCAGTTCCAATTATTACAAAATCAAAATCCAATAAACGCAAAGCTAAAAGAAATTGAGAACAGTTAATTACTATAAAAATAGAATACGTAGAATATTCTATCCATATAAGGATATGAATGGAAAATAAAAAATACAAGTACAAAAATATGCAAAAGTATCGAATAGGTAATTGACAGTGATGGAGATGCCGACGATAGTAGAATGGCAGAGGATTTCGATCAATAACTGGTTAATTGGGCTTTGAAAATGGTGTAATATCTGTGCTCATCCTTTTTCTTCCTTTTTGGTTGTTGGCCTGCTACTATTATCTTCAATATTCATTGAAGGTATAAAAATTCTTAGATGATCTAAATGGGAAAAAAATAAGAGAAACACTATAGAAGAAAAGTCAGAGGTGGGAGGAGTAATATAGAGGGAAACGAAAAATATCGGGTTTGCTTTTGGAGATTAAAAAGTTAAAGTTTGTTCTTTTACTGGCCATTTCATTTAATTGCCAATAAATATGTAGCTTTTCTCGTCTATTTTTTTGTTAGCCACTAACAATTCGACATAAGGAATTAATTACCGGTGATTATCTTATTGCCACTAAATAATTATTGCTAAAAATATTTTATTGTAGTGAGTATTAAATAGGCATTCGTTGCAGAGAATTTTGGCATTCATGACTTGTTGTTACATATTCATCAATGGCCTATATTATTGATCCTAGAATCTTGTTTCCTAGGTATAGCTACAAATAGGTATTTCAACAACCATTGTAAGGGACACTAAATCTCTAGCAAAACTTATGATATACTTTATTCTCAAGAAAATAATATAACTTTACTTTCTGTCTGATATTGCTCTTACTGCTATCGCTCCCAGAGCTAGGCTTGCTATTTTCTTTTGATTTTAACACAATATTATTTTAAATTTAAGGTTTCTTTACTTTGGATCAAATCAGTTCCTTTTTTTATAAATCACGTAACCAATTCAACTATACTATATTATGGGTAAATAGTTTGGCATCTAGCTTAGGGTTTGGACAGTTGCGTAATTGAGTTGATCCCTGCGTCTATCACTAACTTGTTTGATTCTTTGTTTCACAGCAAAAAATAAAAAAAATGGCAGCTGACAATACTAACATAGCACACAACATTAAGGCACACGAGAATCTGCCTCAACTTGAGGATTCAATCAGTGACACCGGCAACGAGGGGGACGTAGCTACTCCTGTCCATGGCTGAAAATATCCCTAACATGTGAGTAAAATGACTCCCGGTGACACTGAGGACGAATATATTATGGAAATAGTAGGGATCTTGAGAGAGAAATAAAAACCCATCATGGGCCATCTCTCAAGGCAGGACCAGTTCATGATGGAATTAAAACAAGCGTAATCAGGCGCTTCCAACAACGTAAAGGGAAGGGACCCTAGTTTCTCCGGCGTTGCTGCAAATCAAGCGGCTCAAAGAGTTGATAATAATACCCCAAGGGGTGAGGTCAGTTTCGACAGAGTCGGGTGGACCGGTAGCGGATCTGGAAACGATAACATCAATGATCCCCTCAAAATCAAACTCACGAGATTCATTAGAGAAATGAACGAGTGGATAGATCAGAATGCGATAAAGTTCCACGCTTGAGTGGACCATATTTTGGGTGCACCATCAGTGTTGAAAGGCTCGGACTCTAAGAAGTACACCCAATTGTCGTTTAATTTGAGCGTAACACTAGAATTGATTCTAAAACTGTTCAAAATGCCAGACATACCAAATTATGATGAGACTTCAGACCCTCAATAGCACATCACAATTTATACAACAATAGAGAAAGGAAATAACTCGGTCCAACATGAGGTTGAGCTAGTTCTATTGAAGAAATTTGGACAAACCCTCACTAAAGGGGACTTGACATGGTATTTTCTTTTACTCGAACATTCAATTAATTTTTTTGAAATGCTTGTAGTTCTTTCATTAAGGCCCATTCCAGGGCCAAGAAGGTCTAGGCCTAGAAGGCGAACATATTCAGAATTTTACAAGGAGAATCTGAATTGCTGCGTGAGTTCGTGATAAGGTTCTAGAAAGAAAGGATGTTTTTATCGGCTGTGCCAGCTTAATGAGCAGTTGAGGCATTCACTAAGGGTTTGAATCCGAGGAGCTCTAATATCTTCCGAAAGTTGAAAGAAATCCTGCTCGAGTTCCAAGCAACCACATGTGTGGATGTCTATAACTGTCATGAATCAAAGATAACGATAAAAGATGTTCAACTTGGGTTCCCTACATAAAACAAAGGCCGAGATTGAGATATACAATGATAAATTGAAAGATGATATTGATGCATACCGGCGATCTTCTATGGGACGATTATTATCGTACGAGAGAGCTGAAGAACACGGCATCAAAGGTTTTTAGTCTACGAATAGGTTCGTCCTTGATAGAAGAACTTACCACGGCCGAAACAACATGTCGTTGCAGAACAATGAGGTATCTGGTTCCCGGGATTTCACTTATCCTAGGATGTCAGACTATAATTTCAATGTTAGCATCATGGAGTTTGTATCAGCAATGAGAATATCAGAGATGGACGATTCCTGAAGCCGATCAGATCAGATCCCAGCCAAAGGTATCCTAACTTATCGTGTGAATATAATAGGACTCATGGCCATCGAACTGGGGACTACTGGAATATGCATGAGGAGGTAGCTACATTATTAAAGAATGGCCATCTCACGGAGTTCTTGAGCGACTGGGCCAAGATTAATTAGATCAACAGCCGAGACAACACAGAACCCACAAAGATAGGGGAAACCCTCCTCGATTAACTATTAACATAGATTTGTTTGGGAGGAGGGCGGTTAAAATTAACATTGTAACTTTCTCAACAGCCAAGAAGATGAAGGTATTAGTGACTCATAGCAAGAGACTACAGGAAGTCACCGAAGATGACATCACCTTTACGAAAAAAAGATACTAATGGACTTCTCTTGCCGCACAACGACGCCACAGTAATTTCCTTTAATGTCCTAGATTTAAAGATTAAACATGTTTTGATTGACCTAGTAAGTTCGACCAACATCATTCAATGGATATTGCTGGAACAAGCCTAATTAACTGGAAGCATCATTCAGGAGACAAAGCTCCCTGGTAGTTCAATCTGGCAAGTGTGACAACACGAGGGGAGATCTTGCTGCCCACAAATGCCGAATAGGTCACAAAAACCACCTTAGTTGAAGTGGTGTATGGTAACATAGGCGACAACATAATCCTCGGCAGACCGTGATTGTAAAAGATAAAGGTTGTACCATCAACTTATAACTATTTGCTAAAATCCCTGACCCTAGAGGGAATCAAGCAGATAAGAGGAGATCAACTTGTAGCAAGAGAAATGAGTATTTGTTTCCAACAGTAAGGGGAAGGAACCCAACAAATAGAAATTATAGGAACAGATGCCTACTCATAAACCAAATGAAGATGATGAAGACAAGGGGGCGTGGGAATCCCACTAGGTACCGGAAGAGACAGACGCAACCAAGTCCGCGACAAAAGAGCTCAAACAAGTGGCTTTGTTCGAGGAATTCCTGAAGAGAAAATTTCACTTGGGAATATGACTTAATCCTGAGCTTAGGTCAGGGTTTATTGATTTTCTTTAAGTTACGTTGGTTATTTTTCATGGCTGCACTCATATATGGCAGGTATCCTGCTAGAGGTAACCATGTATAAGCTAAGCCTAGACCTAAGCATCCCTCCGGTAAGGCAAAAGAAATGTCCAATAGCTGAGGTCAGAAACAAGTTTGTTAAGGAAGAGGTAACTCGATTACTTGACATCAGTTCAATCCGGCAGGTAATATTTCCTGACTGGATAGCCAATGTAGTTTTAGTTCAAAAAAAATCAAATGAGCGTGGATTACAAAGATTTGAATAAGGCGTGCTCGAAGGGCTCGTTTCCACTGCCAAACTTTGATCAAATAATTAATGCAATGATTGAACACGAGTTGATGAGTTTTCTTGATATCTATTTTGGGTACAATCAAATTAAGATGAACCTCGGAGGATCAAGAAAAGACTTTGCTCATAATAAAATTTAGCACATATTGTTATAATATGACTCCATTCGGGGTTAAATATACTGGAGCCACTTACTAGAGGCTCGTGAACAAGTTGTTCAAGAAAGAAATAGGTCAAACAATGGAGTCCTATATAAATGACATGTGTGACGACCCGACCAGTCATCTTATGTATTTCCATCATGTTTTCCCCGTTAAATGCTTTTACATGTTTCATTTAATCTGTTTGCTGAATTTGAAGTAATTCGGGTAGAGTTTGGTTGGAAATGAGACAATTAGTCTCTTTAAGGAAGGGTTGGTTTAGAAAAGTCAACGAATGTTGACTTGTGAGTTAAAAGGCTCGGAATGGATTTCTGATGATTCGGTTAGCTTCGGGGATGATTTGAGGCTTAGGAGAGCACTCGGAGGTAATTTTGGAGGATCGGTGTAGAATTAGGCTTGAATTGGCTAAGTTAGCATTTGGACTCCGATTTTGATAAATTTTATAGGTATAGACTCGTAGTGAGATAAAAAACATTTTGGTGTATAAATTTCTGATTCAAGAAGTGGGCTCGGGGCTCGGGTTTTGCAAATTTTATGATTTTCGATATTTTCGAGTCTTTTTGATTGGGTTATATTCCCTTAGCCTATTGTAATGTATTCTTTTGGCCAGATTTGATGCGCGAGGAGGTCGATTTAAGAGGCAAGGGTATTGCTAGCTAGTTTTCGGCCGGCTAGAGGTGAGTAATTGATGTAACTGTTGTGTTGAGGGTTTGAAACCCAGAACTTTCGCATCGTAATGCTATATTGAGGCGTGACACGCACTCCAGGATGAGTGCGGGGTCTTATATTGTTGGGGATTGAGACTTATACCATCCTGAGTGTTAAATCCTACCTTATTGGAGACTGAAATGCATACCTTCTCATTGTGAATTGGGGGTATTGCCGTGCTTGAGGCCTTGTGCCGACCTGCAGTATCCTTAGGGGATTTTTATATGTTTTCCTCACTTGTGTGCATACCATAAACTCTCAGTCATGTTTACAAATAGAAACAATATAATAACTGTGTTTTATACATGAACCTTAAATGAAAAGGATATGACGGCTGAGATCCCTATGGTATGTCATGCCCGATTGGTTATGGAATTGTTTGACTGAGATAGGCCGGGGACCCTGTAGTGAGGATGATTTCTTGATATGGATCGGGCTATACGCCATAGCGATTATATATATATATATATATATATATATATATATATATATATATATTGATATTGAGGTCGAGAGCCTGTTTTATACCAATACATGGTTGATATTGTGCTTGTTCTGTAGGAGCCCCTCGGGAGCCTGTACATACCCCCAGTGAGCGTCGTCAACGTTAAATAAGTAGAGCGGGATGCACGCCGTAGCGGGTACTGGATTATACCGTTATATGTGTTGCATTCTGTCATGCATTATTCCTTAAATATATTATTTGTTGCATACTGTTTCCACTATTTTAGATATGAACCGCTAGATATAGAGTACTTTGTGCATTTCCTGTATTTTCTTATCTTCATACTTTAGTTATGTCTATTACCACTGAGTTGGAAATACTCACTTTACTCCCTGGACCTTGTGTGCAGATCCAGGGAAGTCTCAGGCTAAGTATTTCTAGCTGATCCAGAGTTCTTTTCGGGAGTATTTGAGGTAGCTGCAGGGCGTTTGCAACCGATGATTCTCCCCTCTATCTTTATCCTTTAGTTATGCATTATCAGTGTTAGACATACTTTGTAACAGGATATTATTCTGTCATTAGAGGCTCATGGTCTTGACACCGGTTCCTAGTTGGGCTGTTTCGGTATTTTTGTCAGATTTTCTTTATTTTTATCAGTATTTCAGACTTTGACTTAAATAGTTTTATCTTTACTTGTTTATATAATTGGAGTAACTGTTATAAATGATCAGCCTTGCCTAGTAGTGTGATGGGCGTCATCATGATCGGGTTGGGGTCGTGACAAGTTGGTATCAGAGCCTAGGTTACTTGATCTCGCGAGTCATGAGCCGGTTTAGAAGAGTCTCAAGGATCGGTACGGAGACATCTGTACTTATCCTCGGGAGGCTGCGGAACCTTCAGGAAACTTCATATTCTTGGAATTCTTATCGTGCAACCTTGTTGATCCGAGAACTAAATTCTGTTATTATATTCACTCGTAGATGGCGAGAACTCGTGCTACCAAAAGTGGCGGACGACCACTTGTACCACCTACTGAGGCCACTAGAAGCCGTGGAGTGGTCGTGGTCGAAGCACAACCGAGGGGAAAGCATCGGTTGACCCTCCAGTTGCCCTGTCTCAAGAGCATGCTCCATCTGTAGAGACTCCGGCAGCACCTGTTCAGGCACCAGCTGTGCCTATTGTGATTCCGGGCCTTCAGGAGGCCCTAGCTCAGATTTTATCAGTCTGCACTGGCCTAGCTCAGGCCGTCTCAACCACTGCTGTAGTAGCTACTTTGCAGGCCGGGGGAGGCAATCAGACCCCCGTTACTCGCACGCCTGAGCAGGTCATGCAGGGTTTGCAGACACCAGAGGTACCACTAGTTTAGCAGGTTACCCCAATTCAGCCGGTTGCCCAGGTTCAGGAAGATATGATCCCAGTTATGCCAGACGATGAGCAGAGTCGTCTTGAGAGGTTCAGCAGGCTTTCACCTCCTACTTTTAATGGTGTTCCGGGCGAGGATGCCCAGGGTTATCTCGACAAGTGTCGACGTATACTGTGGACCGCAGGGATCTTTGAGTCGATCGGGGTATCATTTACTACTTTTTAGTTTTCTGGAGTAGCTTTCACTTGGTAGGAGTCCTATGAGCGGAGTAGGCCGAGAGGTGCAACGCCTTTTTCATGGCAGGAGTTCTCCACTCTCTTTCTGGAGAAGTGGGTACCGCAGTCTCAGAGATAGGAGTTGCGCAGACAGTTTGAGTACCTCTATCAGGGAGATATGACCGTGACTCGGTATGAGGTGAGATATTCGGAGTTGGATCGATATGCTCCATGGATGGTCCCGACTAATCGGGAAAGGATTCGTAGGTTTGTGGATGGACTCACCTATCCCATTCTTATTCTGATGACCCGAGAGAGGGATCTGGGCCATACCTTTGAGGATGATGTGGATATTACTCGTGATATTGACATGGCTCGTCGTTAGGAGAGAGATGAGAGGGAGGCCAAAAGGCCTTTAGGATCAGGTAGCTTCAGTGGCGCTCCGTCTAGGGGCCAATTTTAGTAGAGCAGGGGTTGTTCTTTCAGGCCTCATCAGTCGGCTCATCCCGAGTATCGTGGGGCGTCTTCAGGCTTTGGTCACCAGGGGTACCAGCAGGGCCAGTCTTTACTTAGTGCCCTCCCATCTCATAGCTCTTCACATGCTTCTTCAGTCTGCGCAAGGTGTATCGGCTGGTCATTCTTGTGCGAGGGGTTCCCATCATTCCCCTTCTCCAGCATCTTGTGATTGCTTCGAGTGTGGTGAGTGTGGCCATATGAGGAGGCAGTATCCTCGACGTCGTGGTATCCAGTCTCAGTAGAGGGATTAGCCCTCGTCTTCTGCTCTGGTTTCTTCAGCACCAGCCCAGTCAGAGAGGGGCGGAGGCCATGCAGCCAGGGGTCACCCTTGGGGCAGAGACCAATCAGGTGGCGGCAGCCAGGCTAGATTTTATGCTATCCCGGGCAAGACAGATGCCATTGCATCTGGTGCTATTATCACATATATTATTTCAGTCTGGCACAGAGATGCCTCTATCTTATTTGATCCCGGTTCTACCTATTCCTATGTGTCTTCATATTTTGCTCATTATTTGGGTACGACCCGAGGGTGTCTTGCTTTACCTGTGCACATATCCACCCGGTGGGTGATACTATTATTGTAGACCATGTGTGTCGGTCCTGTCTTGTTACTATTGGGGGTCTTGAGACCCGAGTTGATTTATTTCTCTTGAGCATGGTAGACTTTAATGTTATCCTGGGCATGGACTGGTTATCTCTGTGTCATGCTATTCTAGATTGTCATGCAAAGAGAGTCACATTGGCTATGTCGGGTGCTTCGAGGATCGAGTGTCATGGTATGACTGATTATGCCCCTAGCAGGGTTATATCTTTCTTGAAAGCCCACAGCATGGTTGGGAAAGCTTGTCTATCATATTTTTCTTTCATGTGTGATGTCGGAGCTAAGGCTCCCAGCATAGATTCTGTTCCCGTTAAGGGACTTCTCTGATGTATTTCCTGCAAACCTACCGGGTATGCCCCCAGACAGGCACATTGATTTTGGTATCGACTTGATGCTGGACACCAAGCCCATTTTTATTCCGCCTTATCGTATGGCACCAGCGGAGCTGAAAGAATTAAAAGATC
Organism: Nicotiana benthamiana; assembly: GCA_034376525.1. Classification (NCBI taxonomy): domain Eukaryota; kingdom Viridiplantae; phylum Streptophyta; class Magnoliopsida; order Solanales; family Solanaceae; genus Nicotiana; species Nicotiana benthamiana. The sequence goes on along the minus strand of CM067333.1, from coordinate 26,691,422 downwards.
AGCATCAGGAGCTCCTAGAAAAGGGGTTTATTCGGCCGAGTGTGTCACCATGGGGCGCACTTGTGTTATTTGTGAAGACAAAAGATGGCACAATGAGAATGTGCATTGACTACATGCAGTTGAACAAAGTAACAATGAAGAACAAGTATCCCCTACCATGTATTAATGATTATTCAACCAGCTTCAGGGAGTGAGGGTGTTTTCTAAGATAGATCTTTGTTCGGGTTATCACCAGTTGAAGATCAAGGAGTCAGATATTCATAAGACTACCTTCAGGACCAGATATGGTCGCTATTAGTTTCTAGTTATGTCTTTTGGGCTGGCCAATTCCCCAACAACATTTATACATCTCATGAACGGTGTATCTCAGCCGTATTTTGATTCGTTTGCTATTGTATTCATTGATGATATCTTGGTATTGCAAAGATTGAGGGAGGAGAATTTGTATGCCAAGTTCTCCAAGTGTGAGTTCTAGCATAGTTCTGTGGCCTTCTTGGGACACGTGGTGTCCAGTGATGGTATTCACGTTGATCCAAAGGAGATTGTGGCGGTTCAGAGTTGGTCTAGACCGCCATTGGCCATAGAGATACGTAGCTTCCTCGGTTTGGCGGGTTTTTATCGCTGTTTCGTCTAGGGTTTATCATCTATTGCCTCGTCCTTGACCATGTTGACGCATAAGGGTGCTCCGTTTGTATGGTCGGATGAGTGCGAGGAGAGCTTTCAGAAGCTCAAGATAGCTTTGACCACAGCTCCAGTATTGGTCTTGCCATCAGCTTGAGGTTTTTACACCGTTTATTGTGATGCTTTAAGAGTGGGGATTGGCTGTGCATTGATGCAGGAGGGTAGAGTGATTGCTTATGCTTCTCGGCAGTTGAAGCCCCATGAGAAGAACTACCATGTTCATGACTTAGAGTTGGCTGCTATAGTTCATGCCCTGAAGATTTGGAGGCACTATTTATATGGGGTATCTTGTGAGGTATTCACCGATCATCACAAACTCCAACACTTGTTCAAGCAGAAAGATCTTAATTTGAGGCAGCGGAGGTGGCTTGAGTTACTTAAGGATTATGACATTACCATCTTGTATCATCCGGGAAAGGCCAATGTAGTGGTCGATGCTTTGAGACGAAAGGCAGTTAGTATGGGGAGTGTGGCATATATTCCAGTGGGGGAGAGACCCCTTGTGGTTGATGTTCAGGCTTTGGCCAATCGATTGTTGTGGTTAGATATTTTGGAGCCTAGACGAGTGTTAGCGAGTGTGGTTTCTTGGTCTTCCTTGTATGATTGCATCAGAGAGCACCAGCTTGATGATCCGTATTTGCTAGTCCTCAAGGACAGGTTCTGCACAGAGATGTTAGAGATGTGACTATAGATGACGATGGTGTGTTGAGAATGCAGGGCCGGATTTGTGTGCCCAACGTGGATGGACTTAGATATTTGATACTTGAAGAGGCCCACAGTTCACGGTATTCCATCCATCCGGGTGCCGCCAAGATGTATCAGGACTTGAGACAACATTACTGGTGGAGGAGAATAAAGAAGGATATTGTGGGATTTGTGGCTCGGTGTCGTAATTGTCAGCAGGTAAAATATGGCCATCAGAGGCCGGGCGGTTTACTTCAGCCGATTGTTATTCCTGAGTGGAAATGGGAGAGAGTTACTATGGATTTCGTGAGTGGTCTTTCGTGAGTCGTTGTGGATCGACTGACCAAGTTCGTGCATTTCATTCCACTGTGTACCACATATTCTTCAGAGCGGCTGGTAGGGATCTTTATTTGTGAGATTGTCCGATTGCATGGTATTACAGTTTCTATTGTATCAGATAGAGGTGCTCACTTCACTTCTCAGTTTTGGAGGACTTTTTAGCATGAGTTGGGTACTCAGGTGGAGCTGAGTTCAACATTTCATCCTCAGTCGGACGGACAGTCCGAGCGTACTATTCAGATATTGGAGGATATGTTGCGTGGCTGTGTGATTGATTTTGGAGGTTCTTAGGATGAGTTTCTACCTCTGGCAGAGTTTACATACACCAATAGCTATCAGTCTAGCATTCGGATGGCGCCGTATGAGGCCTCATACGGGAGACGGTGTAGATCTCCGGTCAATTAGTTTGAGCCCGGCGAGGCTAGGTTTTTGGGGACAGATTTGGTCCAGGATGCCTTAGAGAAGGTAAAGGTGATTTAGAAGAGACGTTGTACAGCGCAGTTGCGCCAGAAGAGTTATGTGGACCGGAAGGTTCGGGATGTATCTTACTCGGTGGGTGAGAAGATCTTGCTGAAGGTTTCACCCATGAAGGGTGTGATGAGGTTCGGAAAGAAAGGGAAGCTAAGTCCGCGGTTCATCGGACCTTTTGAGATGCTTAGGAGGATTGGCGAGGTGGCCTATATGCTTGCCTTGCCACCCAGCTTGTCGGGCATTCATCCAGTGTTTCATGTGTCTATGCTCAGGAAGTATGTTGGGGACCCATCTCATGTCGTGGACTTCAGTACAGTTCGGTTGGATGAGGATTTGATTTTTGATGTGGAGCTAGTGGCTATTTTGGGTCGACAGGTTCGGAAGTTGAGATCAAAGGATATAGCTTCGCTGAAGGTACAGTGGAGAGGTCGGCCCGTGGAGGAGGCCACTTGGGAGACCGAGCAGGAGATGCGTAGCAGATACCCGCACCTATTTGAGACTTCAGGTATGTTTCTTGACCCGCTCGAGGACGAGCGTTTGTTTTAGGTGGGGAGGATGTGACGACCCGAACCTTCGTCTCATGTATTTTCGTCTCGTTTTCCCCGTTAAATGCTTCTACATGTTTCATTTTATGTGTTTGGTGAATTTGAAGTAATTAAGGTAGAGTTTGGTAGGAAATGGGACAATTAGTCTCTTTAAGGAAGGGTTGGTTTAGAAAAGTCAACCGGATGTTGACTTGTGAGTAAGAAGGCTCAGAATGGAATTCTGATGATTTGGTTAGCTTCGGGGGATGATTTGAGGCTTAGGAGAGCAACTAGAAGTAATTTTGGAGTCTCGGTGTAGAATTAGGCTTGAATAGGCTAAGTTAGCAATTTGGCGATATACGGTTGATAGGAGAGATTTTGATCCGAGGGTCGGAATAGAATTACAAGAGTTGTAATAGCTTCGTTAGGTGATATTGGATGTGTATTCAAAATTTTTGTTGATTCAGAGGTGATTAGGTCGGGTTTTTTATCAAATTTAAGTTTCGGGAGTTTAGTGTAACTTAGGCTTGAATCCGTGGTAATTTAAGGATTCTTGTGTTGTTGGACGTGTTATTATGATTGGAACATATTTGTGTGATGTTTTAGGATGGGTTGAAACTTTTGGTTGAGGTCCCGGGGGCCTCGGGGTACTTTCGGGTGGTCAAACAGACCAATCTTGGCCTTTGGGAGTTGCAAAAAATAATTGAAGTGTTACAAAGGATTTTCTCTATGCGATTGTATAGGGGGAATTGCAATCGCATAGGAGGTTTTGGAAGGGGTTCGAATTTGTTCTATGCGATTGCGTAAGAGGCTCAGCAATCGCATAGGTGGGGAATATTGGTCAATGCGATCGCATAAGGGAGAGTGTAATCGCGTAGTATATTTGGGGCTGGGGTCCCTGGCAAAGAATTGTTCTATGCGATCGCATAGTGTTGAGTGCGATCGCATAAGAGGAAATCTGGAGGTTAGAAATTTTTGCTATGTGATCGCATAGAGTAAAAATTGGCAGACATAAGGGTTTTAATAATACTTCATCCGCGAACCAAGCCTACTTTCCACCATGTTGAGCAACCTTAAGAGCTTTTGACGAGGAATTTAGAGGATTTTGACTGGGAATCAATTGGAGGTAAGTCCTATGGCCAATAAACGTCATTTAATTGTGATTTCAGCACCTAAATTCACGGAATTTTGTAAAAAGGGAAGTACTAGGGCTTGTGTTTTTGTAATGAGAAATTGGATTTTGAGGGAGAATTTGGACTCTGATTTTGATGAATTTTATAAGTATAGACTCGTGGAGAGATAAGGAACATTTTGGTGTAAAAATTTCTGACTTTCGAGAAGTGGACCCGAGGCTCGGGTTTTGCAAATTTCATGATTTTCAATATTTTTTGAGTCTTTTCGATTGGGTTATATTCCCTTAGCCTATTGTAATGTATTTGTTGTGGTTTTGGCCAAATTCGACATGCGAGGAGGTTGATTCGAGAGGCAGGGGTATTGCTAGCTAGTTTTCGGCCGGGGTGCGGGGTCGTATACTATTGGGGATTGAGACATAGTCCATCCCGAGTGTTAAATCCTACCTTATTAGCGACTGAAACGCATGCCTTGTCATTGTGAATTGGGCGTATTGCCTTGTTTAGGGCCTTGTGCCGACCTGTAGTATCCTTAGGGGATATTTATATGTTTTCCTCACTTATGTGCATAACATAAACTCTCAGTCATGTTTACAAATATTAAAAACAATATAATAACTATGTTTTATACATGAACTTTAAATGAAAAGGATATGAGGGCTAAGATCCCTATGGTATGTCACACCCGATTAGATGTGGATTTGTTTGACTGAGATGGGTCGGGGACCCTGTAGTGAGGATGATTTCTTGATATGGATTGGGCTACACGCCGTAGCGATTATATATATATATATATATATATATATATATATATATATATATATATATATATATATATATATATATATATATATATATTGATATTGAGGCCGAGAGCCTGTTTTATGCCAATACCTGGCTGATATTGCGCTTGGACTATAGGAACCCCTCCGGAGTCTGTGCACACCCCAGTGAGCGTCGTCGATGTTAAATTAGTGGAGCGGGCTGCACGCCGCAGCGGGTACTAGATTGTACCGTTATATGTGTTGCATTCTGTCATGCATTATTCCTTAACTTTATTATTTGTTGTATATTGTTTCCAGTGTTTTGGATATGAATACTTTGTGTATTTCCTGTGTTTTCTTACCTTGAGACTTTAGTTATGTCTATTAACACTAAGTTGGAAGTACTCGCTTTACTCCCTGCACCTTGTGTTTAGATCCAGGGCAGTCTCAGGCCGAGTGATTCTAGCTGATCCAGAGTTCTTTCCGGGAGTATTTGAGGTAGCTACAGGGCGTTCGCAGCCGATGATTCTCCCCTCTATCTTTATCCTTTATTTCTCCATTATCAGTGTTAGGCAGACTTTATAGTAGGATATTATTCTGGTATTAGAGGCTCATGGTCGTGACACCGGGTCCTACTTGGGCTATTTCGGTATTTTTGTCGGATTTTTCGTATTTTTATCAGTATTTCAGAATTTGGCTTAAATAGTTTTACCTTTACTTGTTTAAATAATTGGAGTTACTATTATAAATGGTCAGGCTTTCCTAGTAGTATGATGTGCGCCATCACGACCGGGTTGGGGTCGTGACAACCTGTTGGTCAAGTTTTTAAATGCAAGTGACCATTTAAAACACCTCTAGAAAACCTTCGATATCTTGAGGAAGCATAACAAGAAACTCAACCCCGAAAATTACGCATCCAGGGTTAGCTCCGGTAAGTTCTTGGTTTTCTTGGTTTGATAATCGAGGTAAATCCCAACAAGATAAAAAAACGAGGACATCCTGGACCAGATAACTAAACAGGTTCATTTATCGATCTTCGAAAAAATGTCATTACTTTTTCTTACTTCTGAAGAAGAAGAAGAAAAACTTCAAATGGACTCCAGAATGCCAACATGCTTTAAAAGACCTGAAACATTATCTATCAAGCCCTATGCTACTATCAAACCCGGGGGAAGGTGAACAGTTTTTGATATACTTAGCATTCTCGGAGGTAGTAGTAAGTGTCTTTCTAGTCCAGGAAGACGAAGATACGCAATCTCTTGCTTATTATGTTAGCAAAATTTAGTCATGAACGGAAACTCGTTATCCGCACCTCAAAAAATTGGCCTTACCTCTCGTAGTCACTTCTCGAAAGCTTAGGCCTTATTTTCAGTGACAATCGATAGTTGTTGTGACAACCTTTCCCCAGCGGAATGTTCTTCACAAACTCAAGATCTTGGGTCGGTTAGACAAATGGGCAGTTGAAATTAGTGAATTTAATATTGAAAATAAGCCCATGATTGCAATAAAATCATAAGTTCCGGTCGACTTTGTGGTCGATTTCAGTCATGGGTTACTGCATTTGGTCGCAAAAGAAGCAGTGATGGTGTCTAAATAACATTAATAGTTTGGACATTTTTCGTGGATGGAGCTTCCTCTGTGAAAGGGTCCGGGCTCTAGGTGTTCCTAATCATACCTTTGGGGGAGACCTTGAGGCACACCACTAGAACAATTCTGTTGACTAACAATGAATCCGAGTATGAGGATTTGATAGCAGGACTTGAGTTGGCCTGGGGACTTGGCTTTAAGATCATTGAAATCAAATGTGATTCCCAGGTGGTAGTAAACCAAATATATGGAATTTTCGATACGGAAGAGGAATACATGCAACAGTATGTGATTAAAGTTCAAACTTTGCTCACACGGTGCAGGGAGTGGTCAATTACCCACATCCCAAGAGAAGAAAACATAGAAGTATATGCATTGGACAATTTGGTCATCCACATAGATGAAAGGATCAGATTCTGGTACAGTCGTTTAACTTATGCATTCGGTGCTAGATGTGGACAGTTATTATGAAGTAAATACAATCAACCTAGTTTGGAACTAGAGGAATGAGCTATCGATTAACTTCATCATGGAAAGTTGCTCGAAGACCCAAAGGCATCCGGGCACTCTGCACCAAAGCAGCTCGCTACAGTCTCTTAGGGGAGTTATATAAAAGGTCGTTCCAAGGCCCGTTGGCCCAATATTTAGAAGCCTCAGAGAAAGACTATGTCAGAGAGAGGTTCATTAAGGAATTTGTGGGAATCATTCCATTGCAGATTCTTTGGTGCTAAAATTAGTTAGGGCAAGATACTACTAGCCCTGGATACAACAAAACACAAATGCATTCATTCATAAATGCAACAAATGCCAACATCATGCGTAGTTAATGCACCAACCGGTAGAACTCCTATATTCGGTACTATCCCCAGGTCCATTCATGAAATGAGGAATGGATATAGTTATGCCACTGCCACCGGGTCCCGAAAAGGTAAGATTTTATTTTGATTTTAACAAATTACTTCACTAAATAGATTGAATCAAGTCCTTACCAAAAAATCGGTGAGAGCGAAATGGCCAACTTCCTGTGGGAAAACGTAATTTTTCAATTCAGAATACCAAAAGAGACTATATGTGATAACGGGCCATGGTACATAGGCTCAAAAGTAACAAAATTTATTGAAGACCTGAAGATAAAGAGGATTACATATTCACCATACCATCTGAGCGCTAATGGGCGGATGGAACCAACCAATAATGTGATTATCCAAAATCATAAAAAAAGATTAGAAGCAACAAAGGCAAGTGACCCCAAGAATTACCGGGTGTGTTATGGGCGTTCTTGATGACAACAAAATCAAGTACGGGAGAGATACCTCTCTCTCTCATATACGGTGGAGAAGCTCTGATCCCGGTGGAAGTAGGAGAACCGACCTTATGATACTTCTGAACGGACAAAGAAGCGAAGAATGAGGCATTGCTGGTCAAACTGGAATTTCTTAATGAATGCAGGGACTTGGCACATATAAGCATGGTGGCTCAGAAACAAAGGATGGAAAGGTATTACAAAATAGATGAATCATGTCCTTACCCAAAATCGGTGAGTGCAAAATAGTCAACTTCATGTGGGTAAAAATAATTTTCCAATTCAGAATACCAAAAGAGACTACCTGTGATAACGGGCCACCGTTCATAGGCTCCAAAGTCACAAAATTTATTGAAGACCTGAAGATCAAGAAATTTACATCTTCACCATACCATCCGAGCGCTAATGGGCGGACGGAATCAACAAATAATGTGCTTATCCAAAACCTTAAAAAGAGATAGGAAGCATCCAAAGGAAAGTGGCCCCAAGAATTATCGAGTATGCTATGGGCGTGCTGGATGACAGATAAATCAAGTGCGGGAGAGACACCTTTCTCTCGCGTATATGGTGCAGAAGCTCTGATCCCGGTGGAAGTAGGAGAACCAACCTTACGATACTTCTGAATGGACAAATAAGCGAATAATGAGGCATTGCTGGTCAAACTGGAATTTCTTTATGAATGCAGGGACTTGGAACATATAAGGATGGTGGCTAAAAAACAAAGGATGGAAAGATATTACAATTGGAGGGCCAATCTCCGCTATTTTAAAGTAGGAGACTTGGTTTTGAGGAAGGTGACTCAGAACACTCGGGAGATCAATGCTAGAAAGCTGGGTCTGACTTGGGAAGGACCTTACCGGGTTTCAGTTGTCACCGATAAAGGATCACACGAGCTGGAGAATCAAGATATAGTCAAATTGCCTAGAAACTGGAGCATTACTTACCTCAAGAGGTATTGCTGCTGATGGATCCTGCCTACACTGAAACTATGTGCAACTCTTTTTTTCCCTTCGACCAGTTTTGTCCCAACCGGGTTTTTCTGGCAAAGTTTTTAACAAGGCAGCAACGTAAAGCATATTACGAAGGGAGCATCATCAGCAAAGTTAAGACCTTTAAATAACAAGGTAATGAAACAACAAGAAACTATGGGATGGTTAGATAATCTTTGGCTCGATGGCAATGTTCCTAATGGAAAACAAAGCTTTCCATATAACCAAATATTATCCAATCTTTCACAAGTGCTTTTGTCAAAATATCAAGACATCCAGTGTTCCAATTTCCACGAAACTCAGGACTACGAGACCCGTGAGCAATAATGTCTCATCGTAACTAAGCACAGCACAGCTAGCCCCATAGAAATAAGTTGTACAAGTTAGCCACATGTGTTGGCATATTATTTTTTACAAAATGAGTTCTTATGTACTTTTAAGATAGAAGGGTTAAAATGAATTCCTTTTATTTTTATCTTTTTTCTTGTTCAAACGATTAACTAAATTTATCATCTGAAACTTAACTGAAAAATTCAAATGCTAGTTTCAGAATAAACAGAAGACATTCTCTTCAAGAGTATCGTAAACATAAGAGGGCCCTCTCTTATGAAACCCTCATAATAGAGAGTTGGTTCCGAATGAATTTATGCTCGGAACCCAAAAGCTATCAGGAGAAAACACACCCCAAGCCTTACTTAATTCTACGCAAAAAGAATGAACTTTATGCGATACTTAAACAAAAAGTCCTTTTTATTTGTAAAACATGCCGAGGGGCATATATACAATGATACAAAAGAAAAACAATAAAATAAAAGAAAGTGAAAAGGCTAAACTTCATTGCTATCAAAACTCGTGGTAAGAGAGGCATCTATGCCTCCAGGAGAAGTAGGTGGATCTGTCACCAGCACGGAATCTAGGCCTTCATCATCATTCTCTTCAAGTTCCTCCACGGTTCCCAAAAACTCAACACTGATACTAGAAAAGTCAGTTGCACTAGGCTGAGCTGGGAGAAGCTCTCGAGTAGTTAACTCCAGCAATGGGGCCTTAGCAATGTCATCATCAATATCAATAACGCAAACTTTGGCCTCTTCCAAGGTTTTCCTTCTTATATGGTACATGGAGTAGGTTTTCTCAATAATGAGGGAATCCCTTTGGTGCTGATGTTTTTTCTTAAGCTTGTTGACCTCGGCCAAAAGGCCATCCGGCTCGGATCTTATGTCACCGAGGCTAAGATCGAGATCAAGGAGCGTAGATGTGTAGACTTGTTTTTGCTCCATCATCTTCTTATCCTCTCTTCCATATTGGCCCTTTTCCATCAGCAGCAATAGCCACTTCGGGTTTGAAGTTCAAAGCTGCCTCTAAATTATTTGCTCATTTAATGGAGGCAAACTCGCGCTCGGTAGCAGCAAGAGCAGTATATTGAGACTCGATCCACTTAGCCTTTGCATCTTGAAGTTGTACATGTAGGTGAGTGGATTCTTAACTATGAGCCATCACCTTTTGCTCACTTTTTTTGCAACCGGTCCTCAAGCTCGGCCGCTTCAGCATCATTCGCATCTATCACCGGAAGGCACACAATGAGTTGATTCCTCTTGGCCAACATTTGATCCCGCTCGGACATAAGTCCCTATTTGTCAAAGATCAATCTCTGAAGGTCCTCAGAAGCAAGGAATTTTGCATGCGAAACAAATATCAAATTCAAAAACCCCATTGTAATAGATGAATAGAAACAAGCCATAAGAGAACAAGTACGGTACAACTATTGTATTGTGCATAGCGTTGTTTAACATACACTCCCATAAAAGAAAATGTATTTTCTTGTTATCGTTTTCCGAAGCCAGTGGCTTTATATAGTTGGTGAGCTCCACCGATCAGGACAACAGATGACACTCCTCTGAAATCGAGAAAGAGATGCTCCTCCTCCCTCGAGGATCTAAAGAAGGGGGTGAATAGTTGTGCCCCAAATTATCATAGTCAGGGGACCGGGGGAGGGACATCCTTCTCTCGAGCATCTGCGATCGGTGGAGATATAGCAACTACTAGTGATGAAGGAACAACTAGCATGGAAAGAGATGAAGTTGATGGTGTTGCATATCGAGAAGCAGCTACGATAGAGGCAATGTATATATTAGTTTCTCACCAACCAAAGGTAGAAGAGGCCTGGTATCAGACCTCATTGGACTAGAAGCAACAATTGGGACCGGAAAGGGAGAATCAACATTCTCTACTAAATCCATTTCTCCCAAGAGCAAATGGACCTCGCCTATGGTTGGGGTTCTAGGCTCTCTAGATTGAGGATTCTGTTGAGCTTATGAAGATCGTTGTCTCCTTTGGATGGAAGCCTCTTGATCATTAGCTTCCCCATCAATGTCAATAACCAAAGTGGTTGTGGTTGGCTCCGGCATGGCCTTATTTATTTTCTTATTTTTTACCCCCGGCCGAAGAAGAACGCTGTTTTTTTGGTTGCTTGTTATCTAGCCGAGGACTTTGAGAGGAAGCACCTGCACAAAATGTAGACCCGAGGGCACTGCTTCGAATGAGAGCTTCCTGCAATAACCTCGTAGCTTCTGTAGGATCGGCCAAAACCTCCTCTTCAGGGTAGGAAACAAAACTCTACGGGAGCCCTAAATCATACAAAAAGGTACTGTTAGCAAGTTTTCTCATGTACAAATGCAAATGATAGAAAGAATAAGTTTACCATGGTTCTTGGCCTTCCACTCACAAGTGGGGGCCAACTTCTTCCACCAACGGGTCTGTGGCATAGTGATGTCCAGAATCTTCTGAACCCATCGGTTCATGGCTTCAACCCTTGGTGGTATCCACTGAGTAGCTGTAATAACGAAAGGAAAGGGATTAGCAGTGACATGGAACAACCTTTTTCGGAGAAAGAGGTAGATTTTAAACTTGCATGAATGGTTCTATGATTCAGGAAAAAAAGGAGTTCTGGCAGGAAAGATATCCCTATTGTTCCATCCATCCATAGTTATTGCCATCATCCATGCTTGTAAGCAAAGAATGATGGTCATGCTCGCTAAAATTTATCCCATCCCCCCCCCCCCAAAAAAAAAGACTTTGGTGAGCTTGGGTTCATCATATGTGCCAGGGTTAGGGTCTCCCCTGTTTTCAAGCATAGACAGTGCAGACTATCCACCGTTTGCCACACCGAAGGGCTACTTGTACCAAGCAAACCTGATACCGGTGGCAGAATTCCAAGATCACGGGGTCAAGTCCCCCACCCAATGAGAATGATCCCAAAGTAAAGGGGTACCTGTAAACATACATAAAACCCTTCTTGGTGAAGGTCACCCGCTCCATCAGGTCAGGAGCAATGATGTTCAGGACTTGGCAGTTACAATCTCCCTTCACAGTAGGGATACTAGAAGAACTAATAGAAGAATAATACTTTCCAACAGCCCAAGTTCGAGGGTTTGAGGTGGGAAACTTCTCTTGGAAATCGTAGCAGTGTTCAGATGTTTAGGAATGATGGTGCTCGTCGTGTGAGGATTAGCATCAATATTAGCACATTTATCTTTGCTTCCCTTCGGTCCTCCACCGAAGAGAAGACTTGAGTTCTTAGAGTAGTAGGAGAAGCCATAATGATAAAGAGATGATATAGTTTTTTGAAGAACATCAGAGAGAGATGAAAGCAGAAGAAAGTTAAGTGCAAACAGGGTAAGAGAGCTTATAAAGTTGTTAGAAGTGAAAGAAGGAGAATGAGATGTATAAGTAAAGGTATAGATGGCTAAAATCGCGTTCATGATTACCACGAGAACCGACAAAAATATTATTGAATCGTGGGGTAACATGAATTCGGAGAATTAGATGTGAGGAGACGTGCATCTTATCAAGCCTCAAAAAATGTTCAGAAGTGTTCAGAAAATTTCCCCCCAAAAAAGGAATCTTTACCAACTTCCCGATGACACAAAAATATGCCACCAACAAGTAACGGGACTATCGGTATATGGTAAAATTAGTATGTATTAAATGATTGCACGACATGTGGAACCGGAGGCTAACGGAAGATAGGTTAAGACCGAGGACAAAAAAATTGATTAGTATTGGGTAGATCTCGAAGGGAACACAGTCAACGGAAACAAACGAATATTGGTCACCAGATGGCATTTAATGAAGAATATTCCTCGATATTGAATAGCTAGCCATTGCAAAGAATATTGGTCTTCATGAATTATCGTTACATATTCATCGTGGCCCCCATTATTGTCATTTAAGAGGGGCTTGATCATAAGATCTTGTTTCTAGGTATAACTATAAATAGAGACGTCAACAACCATTGTAAGGGATACGAAATCTCTAGCAAAATTTATGTTGTACTTTGTTCTTAAGAAAATAATACAACTTTGCTTTCTATATCATATTACTCTTATTATTGTCCTCAGAAGCATTGCTTCCGGAACCAGGCTTACTATTTTCTTTGATTTTAATACTAAATCTTATTATTAATTTAATTTATTTACCATTTTGAATCAAATTAATTTATTTGTCTGTAAATTACATAACAAATTCAACTGTATCATTTTGGGTAAAGAATGACGTTATGCTCTAGTGCATGACTTACTAACTACCCCATTGTTGCTTGGAAATAAATTGAAAAATATTTAATGGTTGAAAACTTTGTTTGATCATAGTGGTCTAATGGGATGCCACGTGTCAAGTCCTCCGTCACATAGCAAGATGGAGAGGAGCTCTCTAAGTCTAATACAGGAAATTTTGCCATCCGAAGCAAATTTAGGACACGAAAAGGGAAACCGAAAGCGAAACAAAATTGAAATAAAAGAAAAAGGTAAGGAAAATTTTAAATTTTAAAAGAAAAAAAAGAAGAGAAAGGGATAATAAACTTGTGGAGAACTCGTGCTACAACTACCTTCATAGAATCCTCTTCACAATCTTCACCTTCATCCTAGGGCTCAAATTCATTCTCCCAAAAACCATACAAACTATATTATCCACATTCGGAGATTAGTACTTGCTCCTAATTTATTCATTCCAGTAGTCTTCTGCACATAATCAAAAGAAAAAAAAGTTAATTTAGCAATCCAATGGCTTCGTTGAACTTGTTTAATTTTACTCCAATAGCAACCGCCGAGAGAAGCAGAGTATACACCGCCTCCTTAGCAATCACCGAGCGAAGAAGAGTATACGCCGCCGCTACGGCGGCAAAGAGCTCAGGCGGAAGCAGTGAGGAGAAGTCGCTGTTGGATTTTATCCTGGGGAGTTTACAGAAGGAAGATCAGCTATTGGAAGTAGATCCAATTTTGAAAAAAGTAGAGGACAAGAGTGTTGGCACCACTAGCCGCGGTAAGAACTCTGTTGCTGTTCCTCCCAAGAAGAATTCCAATGGCGGTGGCTTCGGCGGATTTGGTGGCCTCTTCGCCAAAAAAGATTAATGAACCCATCAATTAATTATTTCTCTGTAAGTCCGCTTTTTTTTCCTCTTGATTATAACAGTGTCGAGCAAATTGAGATTCGAAAAAACCACTGGAGTTCTGCTTTCTTGTATGAAGCTAATGTCTTTCTGTAATCTATTACTCCTATATAATTGAACATTTCATTTGATATGAGCTTTTCGTGTTGTGCAACATTGGTTATTTGGTGGTTGCATTAGTAGTAATATGCTATGTCCGCAAGCCGCTAGGCACTAGGCAGGGATTTTGTCACAAATCAAATAAGTTGGATTTTTAAATATTGGAATCAAAGCCAGTTTTTTATCCATTCGATTTTTGTCAATTTTTTTTTATTTTTCGTTTTTTCGATTATTTATCGATTTTTTTCTTAAACACTACCAAACGCATATTCTGACGATTACATTTTCAACATATCACTATCAAATCAATTGCTCTTTGAAAAATCTATCATTTACCAAGATATTTTAATGTTAATTTAATCAAAGAGTGATGAATAATTTAAGTACTAAATTAAAAATCGATAATTTTTAACATAAAATAAATTCTTGTACTTAGCAAAAGAATACTACTATCAAACTGTATGAGTTAACATTTGACCAGATAAGATCGATGTGGGAAGGGACTGTGAAAGTTTACCTAGAACTGTCGTATCCATACTACTGTAACGACACGCACTTCAGCCACAGTCGAGGTCATGTATTCAAGATATCTTAGACGATTTTGGATGTCATGGCATTTCAAGGGGTCGGTACATAATATAGTCAAGTGATTTAAACACTATGGGTAAAGACTTTTGGGTAAGGAGAAGAAATAGTATATAAACTAAGGGAGAAAAAGAGTGGGGGGGGGGGGGGAGAGGGGGGCAAATAAAAATACAGACATTCCCCAAAAAGAGGAGGGATAATCATCTCTCTCCATGCAGGAGAAAGAAGCAAGGAAGCTCAGATCTTCAGCCTAGATCGTTAGTCTCATCACACCCAATGTGCATGGTTCTACCTTATTAAAGATCGGTGACCTTTTCCATCCATGTATTCCTCATTTATTACTAAACATTATGGAAATTGTCACCTTCTTCTTACATAATGTTATTTAATCAATATTACAGTTAAATCTTATGTGTGTTATGTTTGTTTACTCTCATTTTCTATCTTAAATCTAGAATAAATTCTCATTGGCTAAGATTTACCGGAAGTCTTATTATTTAATTGGTTTAGCAAAAAGCTCAATACTTTTTGGTTAAACGCAAACTAGAATGTAAAAGTAAAGAATTAGATTATTATAATAGCAAAGAACTAGACTAAAAATACAAATGACTAATTGTACCATAAAATTTTAGAAACTTTATACACACACACACACACACACACACACACACACACACACACACACACACACACACATATATATATATATATATATATATATATATATATATATATATAATGATAAGTCTAAATAGCTACTATTATAGTCAGTTTGGTTCAGGCTTTTTCGATTTTTTTTTATTAAAACTAAAACCAAATCAAATTTAATCGGTTTTTAAAATTCAAAATTAAAATCAAATCAAACTTAAATGGTATCGATTTGATTTGATTTTCCAAATTTTTATGAATACCCCTACCGCTAGGGAATAATTAGAACTTGTAGCCTTGCCCCTGCTAGCAGCTCAGTATCCACACTATTAGATTACTCCAAATAAACAGTAGAAATAATGTGCATAATAAGGGTAAACTGATAACTTGGAAAAAAAGGATGAATAATTGATAGAATCGGTGGAACTAAATTAATTGTGTCTCTGTATTAACTTAAATCATGCAAACAAAATGTTGAATCTAATATGACAATTAATGTTGAGATTAATTCAATTTTAAAAACTAACTTAAAATGTGAGTGTTATTCAAAATCATAAAAAGTTACAACCAACAATCACATATACTCAAACCAATGAGAAATTCTAATAAAACTGATGAGCATATTGGAATATCAATTTAATAGAAAATCGAAGCTGAAAATTGGTACTTCCTCTATTTTATTCAGTAAATTGGTCCCTGGTGTGTTTGACCAAATAGGGGAGCCAAGGAGAGATTAGTAAAGTTTTACGTAGCTCTGTTTAACCAAAAAATATAATTTAGTCAAAGTTTGAATTTAAAAAAAAGAAGTCGGGTTACTGATAATCTAAAGACCAAAACAAAAGACTTTCAGAGAATAAGTATAAAGCAATAAGAATTTGGTATTTCAGTATGATGTCAATAATGTTCTCTATCCCTACAAATGATGAAACTTCCTCCTTTTATAGCTGACAAGGAGTAACGGACTAATCTAAATAATAAAGAGCATTTAATGAGACATTACATAATCATTGCTATTAAATATTGATTAACTAACGTATCAGGTATTTAATAATGAACGTAGACTACTTTTTGTCATCAGATTCCTGTCTTCAGTGCCCTTTTTATCCGTTGATAATAAATGACTTAAATAGACACGAGACTTGTATCTAAGATTCCTTCTCGTATCTGTTTTCTTTTCTTTCCCCGTGCCTATTGTCTTTCGTGCCTTTTAATCATTTATTGCTCTTTGATTGTTTGACCAGGCCACGTGTTACGCCACGTCATCTTTAATTCAAATTTATTTTTTTCCCAATACAGATAGTCCCCACACTTCTCATTTATTTATCAATTAAATAATTGGGAAGTATCCTAAAAAGGAATTTTAGTCACAATTATGCTTGTGACAGTATTGATGTCTCATCTGTCTTTCTCATTTAATGCTCCATACACGTGTCATCTTCTGATTGGATCTGCAGTTTTGTACCCATTTTTCTAGGCCTGTTGAACTTTTTTTTTTTTATTTAAAAATTTTGTATTCATAATCGCAAAATATACAATTTCCTATTTATAACTGGTTGGACAGCCAGTTATATACTCTAATTACATCAGTATTCCTATGAATCTAGCAAAGCAACAAAACTTGTTTATAGGATTTACATAACTAAGCAACAGTTAAGGAAAACTATTTATTTGTTGAAGTCCATATCGCCATCTTCTACAATGTCTGCCACGAATATGAAGGAGCATAGCGATTTCTCTAGCAGTTGTATCCTCGTCATATGCCACACTTTGAAATCTAATATTATTCCTCGCCTTCAGTATTAAAGCTATAACATGAATGAATGCTGCAGCAGTAAAAGCCTTCTTCCATGTATTGCTTCGAGCTATTTTGCATATCCATTTCAGTTCCTCTTCCCAGCCAAGAATCTGTCTCTGATTTTCCAACCAACAGCAGATACGAGACCATAACCTCTGTGTAGTACAACATTCAAAGTATAGATGATGGAATGTCTCATCCTGCTGTTTACAAAACACACACAGAGTGGGAATCTGCGTACCAAATTTTATCAATCTATCCACAGTAGGTAGTCGATGTTGTGCTGCCAGCCAAGCAATAAACTTGTGACGAGGGATTACATTATTAACCAATAACAAATTCCTCCAGTTTACTCTTTCAAAACAAGGCAGCATGGCAATATAAAGCTTATGAATTGGGAACTTCCCCATATAACATACGCAATCTATCCGACAGAACATAAGCAAGTCATCTGCAAAACACACATGTGTGCAATTCAGTTTCCTACACTTTGGATGAAAGTTAAAATTCCCATTCTTTTGCAGCTGTCCCAAAATTCTGTTTAAATATTCCATGGCCATCACAAAAAGGTAGGGTGACATTGGATCACCCTGCCTTATCCCTCTCTTGGCTTTAAATGGTTTTGTGAATCCACCATTCATAACTAAAGAGAAAGAAACAGTAATAGTGCATGCCATAATCCAGTTTATGAATTTAGCTGGAAATCCATAAGCTGCTAGAATCTGTTGAAGAAAAGACCATTCCAATGAATCATAAGCTTTCCTCAAGTCCACTTTCAATACACACCTAGGAGATACTCCCTTTCTTGTGTACCCTTTGAATATCTCATGACTGAGTAGTATATTATCCACAATACTCCTCCCCTCTATAAATGCAGATTGAGCTAAACCAACAATATCACTGACAACCCCCTTTAATCTTCTAGTAATGATCTTGGATATAAGCTTATACAAAGTAGTGCAACATGCAATTGGCCTATAATCCTTGACTGTAGTAGGGGAACTATTTTTGGGAACCAATGCAATAGCTGTAGTGTTTATGAAATGTGGCATAGTGCTGGTCTTGAAGAATTCCTTTGTGGCTGCTAATATATCATGCTTGATGATCTCCCAGTTTTTGGTGAAGAACTCCACAGGATATCCATCTACACCAGGAGCTTTATCCTTTGGCATATCCTTCAGTGCATTAGTAATTTCTTCCATAGATACTTCTCTGATTAACATCCTCTGTTGAGACAGATTCAAACACTTCCCCTCCTTTACAGTAGCTATGTCCACACAAGTTAGTTCTTCAGCTCTTCCTCCCAGCAATTCTTGAAATACAGTGAGAAATTCATGTTCTACAGCAGCAGGATCAGTTAGATGAATTCCAGTATCTGTGTAAACTGAAGTGATGGTATTCTGGCTATTCCTAATCTTCCATTGAGCATGAAAATACTTAGTATTAGCATCTCCACATTCAATCCATGTAGCCTTGGATTTCTGCCTCATGACTTGTTCCTCAATATTACTCCATTTTTCAATTTCTGCCAATGCTTCCTTTTCCTCAGTAAATAGATCTTGTGAATGAGGAATAAACTGCAGTTGGGACTGAACAATATCAAGTTTCTCTCTAGCCTGAATGAGTCTTTGCTTATAGGATGCCATGTAACTGTTAGTCTCCTATAATTGCTGCTTCAACAACTTGAGTTTTAACCATACCTGTTGCATAGGACTCCCTGTACATTCTTGCTGCCATTCATCCTTTATTTTGTCATGAAATTGTGGAAACTCCATGATCCCAGTGTAGAATCAAAAAGGCTTAGGATGTAGTAATTTCTGACTCCCAAACCTTATACAGATAGGTGTGTGATATGATACAGAAGGATTTAAAAATTCAGCTTCAATGTGCCCATATTGCTGCACCCATTGGAAGTTCCCCAAAGCCCAATCTATTTTGCTATATACTTGCTTATTTGTCCAAGTGTAGTTCCACCCTATTCTTTTGAGAGGAGTAAGCTGCAGATCATCAATGAGTTGTTTAAACCCCCTGACTTCAGCTTCAATATCTATGGACCCTATTCTATCCTCAGCAGATAGAACATTGTTGAAATCACCACAAAGTAACCAAGTATCCTGTACAGGTATAGAGATACCCTTTAGATCATTCCACAATCTACCTCTAAGAACACCAGTATTGTGAGCATATACTATACTAAGATGAGTCTTAGCATGGCTAAATGACTCCCCTATATGGCATTGTATCAGCTGATCAGTAACACAGGAAATAGTGACCTGGATATGAAGTTTCCAGATCAACCATATCCTCCCATTTACTGCCTCAGAATAATTGCAAAATACTTTCCAACCTTTAGCAATCTTCCCTTGGATCTTCTGAGCTTTATGTTCCTTAACTCTAGTTTCAAGACACCCCATTACATCTAGTTTATTTACATTCAGAAAGGCTTTTAATTCTTTCTGTTTATGGGCTAAATTCAGCCCTCTAATGTTCCATGTAACTATGATCATGGATATGAGGGTCCAGGATCATGCTTGCTATTCCTACCAGCAACTATCACCTCCAATTTAGCTTTCCCTCTGCTGCAATTATCCACCAATGCTCTTTCTGTGCCTGGTAAACCACCATTACCCTGATCCACTACTACATCTGTGCTACTTGGGACAACTTCAGTGACTTGATCATTTGTTCTATTCTGAGAACTCTGATATATACTCTCCAATGCATCTGTCTGGTGTGCCTCAATTATAGAACTCACAATCAGCCCATTAGCTTCCTGATTGACCACAGCAACTTGAGATACACTAGCAGCAGGAGCCTTTTTCACAGTCCATCTCTGCCAAGTAACTTTGACTGGTTTACTAGGCCTCCTAGGTGCTTCCTGAACTTCCTTATTTGTAACATCATCATCCTTGGCATTGTACCAGCAATCACTAGTATCATGACCAAACTTTAGACAATGGTTACAAAATGTGGGCTTCCAATCATAATCAATCAGTTGAATTTTATGGCCATAAGGAGTTTCAATGTCTATCTGATCAGGCAAAGGTTGTGAAGCATCCACTTCCACTAGTACACGAGCAAATGAAATTCTCTCATAATGGGCAGTGATCTTATCAGTATACAGTGGTGTTCCAACTGCACTAGCAAGCTTGCTTAACACCTCTGCTGACCAATACTCTACTGGCAGCCCAGGGAACTTCACCCAAACAGGTATTGTATTCAGAACATCACTCTGAAAAGAGAAATCAGTTTCCCATGGCCTCAACACCATCGGTTTGCTCCTATATGAATATGGCCCAGATTGTAGCACCAGATCCATATCCATTTTGCTCATAAACCGAAATATACAATATTCTTCTGAATGAACTAAGATCTGTGGCTTAGAGACAAAATTCCATACATGCAAGAAAAAATTCTCCATAGCTTTTTCAGTAGGGTTATCCCCAATTATATATCCAATTAATGAGTCCTTCCAATACTCAGCTTGTGGTTTTAATTCTTCCTCACTAATAGTGACTATCTTCTTCCCTTCCCTACTAACTGGAGGAACAAACATAAGGGAATTACCCATCTGAGTGAGGTGATTCCCTCGAACAGCTTCAGCAAATGTTAGGGGAGGGGTTTCAGCATCAACAACATTCGAAAACTGCAATTTCCTCACGAGTTCTTCATTTTGATTCTCCACTGTTTGCATGCAAGTTTCAGTAGCTTTTCCCAATCTTCCTTCATTCGATTGCAAAGCAGGTGGTAGAAAACTACCAAAAGTAAGAGGTTCTAGTACTTTGGTCTCCACTGGAGCTGGAGTAACAGTCTGCAAGGCAGTTGTAGGTGGTGGACGACGCCGGCGAGCCATTTTCCGGCAGAATTAGCGCCTTGCTAACGTGCGCCAGAGGTGGAACTGTTCTATTGCCAAACGTGCACCGAGAGCATTTTAACGTGCGCTGCCTATCTTTTATTTCTCTGTTTACGAAGTGATGATTATCTTTAATATAGGCTTTCCATCATTGCTCCCCTTAATTTTGATGGTTGTTCCCATATAAGCTTTTAATTCACACTTTCTTTGTCTTTTTCTTCATCAATTTTCATCAAGCATTCGCATTCCTTCTCTTTCTTTTACTTCTACTTACTTCAAGATTATCTAACAAAGGCATCTCCAAATCCTAACCCCAGAAAGGTTTTACTTCTCGATCAATTTCCTAATGCACCTGCTCTGATCAAACATTCAAGAGGCAGATGAGGAAGACTTCGAAGTATGGGATCTACACGTGGAGGTTTAACTAGTTCTGATCCTCCTTCTTCTAGTTCTGGCATCAAAGGTTCATCTTCCAAAACTCAATCTTCGAAAGGTAAAGAAGTTGAGACCCTTCTATAGAACCCACAGTTAAAGAAATTATACCGAGTGATTTATCTTTTGCAAGTGATAGAACATCCCTCCAAAAGCAAATTGCGAAATTGGAAAAGACTGATTCTTATCCTTCTCTTATAACTTAACTCATAATCCCTACCATTAGAAAATATTGCAACTGGAAAGAGAGTGTTCGTTTATTAGTTCCTTCCATGAACTAGAGAATTTCATCTTATAGAAATGGATTTTCCTTTGTTTACACCTATCATTCACTTTGGGTTCAAACCTGCCATAGATCCAGTTATCCTTGATTTCTGTAGGTTTTTCAACATTTGCTTAGCTCAAATTGGCCCTTTAGTATGGAGGGTTGTAGCTTGTTTGAGATTCTTGTCTACTAAGGCAAAGATCAACTTTACCTTTTCCCATCTTATCCATTTGTGCCACCCTAGTTTACTGCGTCATGGGGTTTTTACCTTAACTGTAAGAAATAAGACAGTTTTGGTAAACGCCGAAGATGATAAAGATCGTGGGTGGTATCTCCGTTACATTGTTGTTCGTACGGTGGATTTGCTGGGAAAATCAAACATTCCCTTCCATGAGAAGTGAAACTTTGTACTTAAGTTTCTACGTTTTTTCCCATACCTATTTTCTGAGTTTTGATTTTCTCTCTAAACTTATCCCTTTTTTGGTTTTTTTTGTAGCAACCATGGGGGATGTGGAGCCTATCCCCAACTTACGTGGTTGGGTAGATTCAATTTTGAAGATTGCTTCTAAGGAATATAGAATTTGGAAGTCTATTTCTTCCTTACATGGGTGGATAGTAAAAACACACGTGTATATATCTCTTTTCGTGTATGTTTTCTAGATATATATATATTAAATCTTGATAATAAATCCAAATCTTTATTTTTATTAGGATTTGGAATAAAAGAGATGGCAGCGGATGTCGCTTTAGCTATGCGCACTACTGCCAACACCTCCCTTGGTTTGGGCTAAAGCACTGTTAGCCAAAAGAAAAGCTATGGTAATGGAAAATGAGAATGAGGAAGAAGATAATACTTCATTGGTATCTTGACCAAGAGCTAGGAGACGTGTTATTATGGATGAAGAAATTGAAGATTCTCCTATTCGTACCTCTTCTGAAATTACTTCTTCTGCAATTACTTCCACTATCGAGCATGTTTTAATCCACTCTGATGAAGATCTGGCACCTAGAGACACGAGTGAACCTGTTCACCGTCTCTTCGTGAGTGATTTTGAAAGTGGGGAACTTGGCCCCATTCTTAATGAAATTCCTTTATCCACTTCCGTTCCTATCTCTCATATTTCTTCTATTCCTCTTCCAACCGTGTCTGTTATTCTCCTTTAACATCTTCTACTGCTCCTTTATTTACTTCAAATTTTCCTTCTCCCGTGCTTTTCTAGCTCCCGTGCCTATTCTTTCAGCTCCTGCTTTGGTTTCTGCCACTTCTGTTGGTTTCACCTCTTCTACTACTCCTCCTTCCACTATTCCTTCTTCTTCTGTTTCCCATTCTGAATCTGGCCCCAACAATAGAGGTATGGCTATGAGAAAGGTTACACTTGAAGTACATGCTACTCATAGCCTATTGAGGAAGACTGGTGGAACTGATGTTTGGCTCGAGCCTCTTATTGGAGATGTGGAAATAACGAAGATGCAAAGACACAGATGTTATACCCTAATGAATGACATAGTTCATTCAACACTGAAGGTAACTTCTTTGAACTTGACTATTTGTTTTTCCTAGATTTTAAGTTTTTATTCTTCTGCCTTATGTTTGTAGGAAAACTTGATTGGAACCGAGTTAATTGGGAGGATCCCTATTTTGGAGAAAAAGGCACGTGAGTCTGCTACGGCTGCTGCTGATGCTAAGAGAATATCTGGAGAAGCGCAGTTTGAGGCTCAAAATTGGAAGGAACAATTTGAAGATGCTTTAGGGAGCATCAAAGAGTTGCAGTCTGCTAAATTTCAACTGGAGCAGCATAATCGATCTTTATCCTCGAAGTTAGGGATTGCCACGGCTTCCACGAGCCAAGTGAAAAAGGATAAAGAAATTTTGAAGTATTCTTTGTCAAAAGCTAATGAAGAAATCAAAGAACTCAAAGCACTAATGGAGAAAAGGAAGAATATGCTAAGGAATTAGTGCAGAGTTTGAACCAGACTCGAGCCGGTTTGAAGATTTCTTCAGATAAGGTTCTTGCGTTGGAGAGTTCTTGTGCCAACCTGCAAACTTCCCTTGATTCCCACCTATCTGAGTAAGAAATAATGAAGAACACCCTTGCTACGTGGGGAAGGGATTATGAAAACCTGGAGAAGGATTACAATTCTCTTGCAGAGAATTTCAATTATGAGGTTAATTGGGCTTTCTTGGAGTCTCGTCGTGATGCTCTGATGGTGGCCTCTCAAGCAAATTTTGACTTACAATCTGAGTTGGCCAAAGTGTTAGATATGATTGAGAAGAATGAGCAACTTATTGAAATTCTTTCTCCTGACCAGGTAATTGACATTTCCTCTCCAACAATCGGAACTCCCGGGGTTGAAGAGCCTTTGAATTTTGAGTCAACTGCACATTTCCTCTCCAACAATTGGAACTCCCGGGGTTGAAGAGCCTTTGAATTTTGAGTCAACTGCTGAAGTTGTTGAAGTTACGATTCCAGTGACTGAGGGTGATTTATTTATAACAAAGTCTTTGGGAATGGAAATCCCCGTGACTACTACTTCCCTCGAGAATGTTGATACTTCAAGCTCAGCTGAGACTGCTTCTTTTGTTGTTCCTTTAGAAGTTACTATCAAACCTAATGAGGCTACAACTTCTAAAGTTCCAATTTCCTCAGTGACCAATGAAAATATTTAACCTTGCCTTTTTTTGATGATGTAACTTTTTAGTGAAGTTCCCAGTTTCTATAATGGGGCATTTGTTTTGGAAAACAATTGTATTGTAATAGCTAAGTTTTTTCCCTTAGCTTTTTATGTTAAAAAGTTTGTATAATAC
This sequence comes from Nicotiana benthamiana, assembly GCA_034376525.1. Classification (NCBI taxonomy): domain Eukaryota; kingdom Viridiplantae; phylum Streptophyta; class Magnoliopsida; order Solanales; family Solanaceae; genus Nicotiana; species Nicotiana benthamiana. The sequence goes on along the minus strand of CM067333.1, from coordinate 26,667,024 downwards.
TTCTTTATTTTATTCTTGTCTATTCACTTTGTTCTAGACTTTACAGAATAATATTCTATTTACCCTATTCTTGCCTAATTTTCTTTTTAGGACTTAGAGAATAGGTTAGCATCTTTATCTTTTCAGAAAATGCTTTCATGATTCTTCTCATGCATTATCATCATGAGGAAAATAAAAGAGGGCCATTTTATTTATCGACACTTAATGAAGAAGACGTCTCAACTTCATAATGATGTTACCATACGATGAAAGAAATAGTAACATACATGTTTCGTATGAAATAATTTTTGACAAGTTTTTATTCCTGAACTTTGACAAGTTTCTTGAGTATTACATGTATTGGAGTACATCTACAACTTTCTCGCAACTGTTTCCTTTTAACAGATTTATAAAATACACAAGGTTTTTCATAACCTGTTTTTAATACATAGTCACGGGCCTATATTTATACTAGGAAGGGTTTGAGAGGTGACTCCACTGTTCTCATGGGAAATAACACTATGATGATTGCTTTTGTTTTTGACTTCGTGACTTCGTGATTTTTGCTTGACATTTGACTTCTTGCTGCTTGATTTTTGTTTTTAAATCTTGCTCACTCGTATCCATTCTTCTGCACATACTCATGTGTATATAGCATGGTCCCCCAAGTGTTTGAGCGGTAAAGTATGAAGCCTCGAACACTTATGTGTTTGCTCCAATTTTGGTCCTTTTCCTGAAACAGAAAAATATACGGGACACTGAGGTACGATTATAGATGAAGATTGTCTAACTCGTGTGTATTTCCATCAGATTATTGTAACTCTAGGTAGGAATTTAAGAGTATTCCATTTTGTCGTGCAGGTCGTGACTCATCATTTGGCACGAGTTAGGGTTTTTGCCTAGCATCTAAAATCGTTAGTATAATTTTAATAATTCAAAGGAAAAAATTTAACATGGCGATACCTGACCGTGGGTAGTTCCTTAGAAGTAATACCTCTTTAAATGAACGGCATTCCATTGTGAAGGTAAAACCTTGTCATCCATTGTCTCCAGCTCGTATGCTCTTTTCCCCGCAATTTCACGAATTTTATAGGGTCCTTCCCATGTTGGACTTAGCTTTCCTGAATTAGCTGTTTTTATAGACTGGAATATTTTTTTAACATGAAATCCCCAATTTGAAAAAACCTTAGGCGTGCTTTCCTATTGTAATATCGCTCAATTACTTGTTTTTGAGTTGCCATCCTTATCAACGCGGCTTCTCCTCTCCCTTCAAGTAAATCAAGATTTACTCATAACTCTTCGTTATTTGAGTCTTCCTATACTTGAATACGTTGTGTACTAGGTTCACCTATATCAACAGGTATCAAAGCATCCGTACCATAAACCATTGAAAATGGTATTTCTCCGGTACTTGTCTTTGTCGTCATTCGATATGCCCATAATACTATTGGTAATACTTCAGGCCAATAGCTTTTTGACTCTTGTAAACTTTTCTTTAGGTTGTTGATAATTACTTTGTTTGTAAATTCTGCTTGCCCATTACCTACTGGATAATATGACGTCGAGGTAATTCTTTTGATTTGCCAACTTTGAAAGAATTATGTGATTTGAGCTCCTATAAATTGTGGTCCATTGTCTTACACGATCTCCTTTGGAACACCAAGCAACAAATTATATTTCTCCAAATGAAGTCCTTAATTTCTTTATCTCGTACCTGTCTAAACACCCATGCTTCTACCCAATTAGTGAAATAATCAGTAAGTACGAGTAGAAACTTTACCTGACCTTTTGCCTAGGGTAATGGTCCTACGATGTCCATTTCCCATTTCATGAAGGGCCACGGAGCTATGACATGATGTAATAACTCATCTGGTCTATGCATTTTATTCCCAAACCTTTGACATTTGTCACATTTAGATACGAAGTCATTCGCTTCTTCTTCCATTTTAGGCCAGTAATATTCTGCTCGAATAAATGTCTTTACAAGTGATCTTCCTCTTGCATGATTTCCACGATGCCCTTCATGTATTTCTCTCATCACATATTATGTTTGAGAAGGTCCGAGACACTTGGCTAATGGTCCACCAAACATTTTTTGATAAAGGTTCCCTTGATATAGGCAATAACGAGCAGCTTTCTTTCTAAGTGCATGAGCCTTCACCTTGTCTTCAGGTACGATTCCGTGCTGCAAAAAAAATACGATTTCGTTTCTCCAATACCAAGTTAAATGATTAAAGTTTACCTCATTTTTATTAGAGTCAAGAACGGAGTGGAACAAATGTATGATTGAAGCATTCGCATCTTTTGTTGTATCTGCTGCAGATGCGAGATTGGCTAAAGCATCCGCTTCCAAATTCTCTTCTCTTGGGATTTGTATCACTTTCCAAGTTTGGAACTGTCTTATTAATTCCCGTACCTTTTTGAGATACTCTTGCATTCGAGTTTCTGTAGCCACGTAAGTCCCCAGCATTTGATTTACTACGAGCTGTGAGTCGCTTTTGATTACGATTTGCATGATACCAAGTTCTAATGCTAGCTCTAAACCTGCAATCACATCTTCATACTCTGCTTCGTTATTAGTTACATGGTGAAATTTTATAGCTTGTCTAATTGTTTCACCCGTAGGTGGTATAAGAAAAATTCCTAAGCCTGGCCCCTTTACATTAGATGAACCATCAGTAAATAATAGCCAAGTCCCCGGATTAGCACCATTAATAACTTGTAATTCTTTTTCTGCTTCTAAATGCATGCCTTGACTAAAATCAGCTACGAAATCGGCAAGTACTTGGGACTTAATAGCAGTTCGAGGTTCATAAATTATTTTGTATTCACTTAGTTCTATAGCCCATTTTTCTAATTTTCCTGATAGTTCATGTTTATGTAAGATATTTCGTAATGGAAAAGCAGTAAGAACAACAATAGGATGGCATTGGAAATAAGGCCGTAATTTTCTAGATGCCATGATAAGAGTTAATGCTAATTTTTCTAGTTGTGGATACCTTGTCTCTGCATCTAATAGAGTTTTACTAACATAATAAATTGGAGATTGCTTACCTTGGTCCTCACGGACTAAGACGACACTTACCGCTACTTCTGAAACTGCTAAATAAATGAGTAGCTTTTCACCTTCCTTAGGTTTTTCCAGTAAAGGAGGATTTGATAAATAAACTTTCAAATCTCTCAGGGCTTGTTGACAATCTTCATTCCACTCAAAATGATCTTGCTTTTTGAGCGCAGAGAAAAATTTGCAGCATTTTTTTGAAGATTTTGAAATGAATCTCCCTAGGGCTGCTATCCTTCCAGTTAATCTCTAAACTTCCTTTTTATTGGTAAGGACATCAGGTATTTCGTCAATTGCTTTAATTTGGGAAGGATTTACCTCAATGCCACGGTTAGAAACAAGAAAACCTAAAAATTTACCTGAAGCAACTCCAAGTGCACATTCCAAGTGCACATTTTTTAGGATTGGGTTTCATAGTAAATTTTCACAGCATTTCAAAGGTAACAGTTAAATGGGTAATATAGTCATGGGAATGCTGGATTTTGATGAGCATATCGTCTATATATACCTCCATAGTTTTTCCTAAATGTTCTTGAAACATTTTGGTGACTAACCTTTGATAGGTTGCTCTAGCATTTTTTAGACCGAAGGGCATTACTTTGTAACAGTAAGTCCCTCGGTCAGTGAGGAAAGAAGTTTTTTCCTCATCACTGGGGTCCATTTTAATTTGATTGTACCCCGAGTATGCATCTAAAAAAACGTAAAAGTTCATGACCAGTGGTTGCGTCAATCAACTGATCTATATGTGGTAAAGGGAATGAATGTTTTGGACACGCTTTGTTTAAATCAGTATAATCTACACAAACTCGCCACATACCGTTCTTTTTAGGTACGACCACCGCGTTAGCTAACCAATCAGGGTATTTTACCTCACGAATTGACCCTATTTTCAACAACTTTTGAACCTCATCCTGGATTACTTGATTTTTGAGGGCTCCTTGCTTTCTTTTCTTTTGCTTAATTGGAGTAAAAGATGGGTCCTCATTAAGCTTATGAGTCATCACATCCGGTGGAATGCCTATCATATCAGCACGGGACCAGGCAAAATAGTCTACGTTAGTTTTTAAAAATTCAATTAACATACCTCGCGTGTCGGGATTTAGATTGGCTCCTACATAAACTTTTTTCTTTGGCCATTGTTCAAATAACACCACAGCCGCAAGTTCTTCTATTGTCGTTTTGATGTTCTCATTTTCTTCAGGTTCTTGAATTACATCAGGCCTTGAATCTAAATCCATTTTTTCAGTTGAAGTTTGGTTGCGGACGCCTTCAACTATTTCCATTAATTGCTATTTCACTTTACTCGCGGTACTCGTATCTGTTATTGCGTTAATACTCTTGGCTATTTGTTGATCCCCTCGAATTTGACATATTCCCCAGGGTGATGGAAATTTAATGACTTGATGGAAGGTTGATGAAACAACATCGATATCATGGATCCATGGTCTCCCCATAATTATATTGTATGTCATTTCCATATCAATTACCTGAAATGTAGTTCCTTTAATAACACCTGCAGCATAAGTCGTCAGAGTTACCTCACCTTTTGTTACCACGCTTGAATTGTCGAAGCCTGACAAAGCATGCGCCTTTGGTATCATATTATCTTCAGCTTGCATTTCCCGCAGCACTCTTAGTAGAATGATATTTACAGAACTTCCTGGATCAATCAAAACTCTTTTTACATCAGTGTCATGTATAATTAAAGATATTACCAGAGTGTTGTTATGAGGTGTAGTCACTCCTTCCGAATCTGCATCATCGAAGTTTATACTCTCATGTTCTAAGGTTTGCCTTACTCTCTTGCCGTGGATGATCGTCATTTTGGAAACTTTGTTTGAAGCTGTGTACGTTACTCCACATATATCTTCCCCTCCATTGATGACATTTACTGTTCTCTTAGGTGAAGGTGGTTTCGGTGGCTCCTGCCTATTTTTCATTTAGGCTTGCTTTCCCTTTTCACTAAACACCTCTGTGAGATATCCTTGCTTCAATAAATGATCTACTTCACTCTGTAGAAATATGCATTCTGATGTTTTATGTCTGTGGTCGTTGTGAAATTCGCACCAATGGTATGGATTACGTCTGTTTGGATTCGACCGCATCTCTTTTGTCCACCGTACCTTATCTCCCATACTCCTTAAAACAGATACGAGCTAGGAATTAGTTACATTGAAAATATGACCAGCAAATTGTGCCATTAAATTCCTATCATCATCTCGTGGCTCTTGGTTGTTTCGATCAACTTTGAACCTAGATGAAGATCTGGTTCCCCTGTCTCTCGACCTCTGATCATAATGTTGATTGTTCTGCCTAGAACGTGGGTCTTTTCCTACAGGTCCCATATATGGATCGTAATTGTTCTTATCTGACCTTTTTCGGCTTCAAATCTTCTAGACCGTCTCCTTTCTTCTCGATGAGGTTGAGATACGGTATCTTCCTCAATTTTGAGCTTTGTACTGTACCTGTTATAAACATCGTTCCAAGTAGTTGCGGGAAATTCGCGAAGGCTTTCTTTGACCCTTATCATGGCTTCTGAACTTTTATCATTCAAATTACTCGCAAAAGCTATTGATGCCAAATTATCCGGTACACGAGGCATCATCTTTCTTTCACGTTGGAATCTATCAACGAAATCTCTTAGCAATTCAGAGTTGCCTTGCTTAATTTTGAAGATATCTTCCATTCTTTTTTCAACCTTCTGAGCTCCCGAATGTGCTTTAATAAAAGAATCTGCAAGCTCAGCAAAAGACTTTATAGAATTTTCAAGTAAAAGAGAATACCAGGTTAATGCACCCTTGGGGAGTGTCTCCCCAAATTTTTTGACCAGCACTGATTCAATTTCTTGTTTAGTCAATCGTTGCCTTTCACTCCTGTTGTAAATGCAGTTACGCGATCGCGAGGGTACGTTGTATCATCATATTTTGGGATGTCAGGCATTTTGAATTTCTTTGGAATTGGTAGAGGAGCAGCACTTGGTTTCCAAGGTTGTTGCGAGTATTTATCCACATCCACTCCTTTTATCACAGGTGGAACTCCAGGGATTTGCTCGATACGCTCGTTCTGCTCCTTGAGTTGTTTCTACAAGGTTAGTACCAAATTTTGAAGATGAGAATTACCTGCATTACCTGGTTCTCCTTCTTGCGAGTCACTGGGAGTTTCTCCATTGCCAGAATTAACTAGACCAGAGCGGGGGTTTTCCAATGTGTTGTTGTTTGGTGTGGCTGGTGCAGCAGGCAGTCGATTAACTAAAGCTTGCAAGGCTTTGTCAATTCGTGAGACGATTATTTTTTTCAAAATTTCATCTCTTGTTTCAGCTCCTCCGTCAACATGTTTAACCAAAAAATATAATTTGGTCAAAGCTTGAATTTAAAGAAAAGAAGTCAGGTTACTGATAATCTAGAAACCAAAATAAAAGGCTTTCAGAGAATAAGTATAAAGCAATAAGTAGGGCTGCTTATCGGGCAGATTTCGCTGTTTTTACTCTTAACGGTTTGGCTTAATAGTTATCCACTTTTAAATGTATTAATCTGTTAGTCATCCGATAAGATATCGGACGGATTGGTAACGGTTTAGCTCTTAACGGGCGGTTATCGGCCTAATTAATTTTATATTGTGTAGTGTATACCAAATGAGATGTATGGCACTATGGCAGTTCAACTACTGCTCAAATATCACGGCCTGTAATTCCAAGCAGATACTCAAATCCATCGCAATTGACTGCTCGAAAAATATAATAAAATGTAATGCTACAAAACAACAAAACTCTATAAGATCAAGCACTAGATGCAAACGGATTAATACAAGAGTAAGCACTAAGCAGACGTATTAATACAAGAGCAAGCAAACAGATGTCTTGTTTTTCAGTCAACTTTTAGACTTCAATGCAATCTTGAGCCGAGAATCCTTTCGAGTTTGAGCATGATTTCAGTCTTTTCTTGTACTTTTGTAGCTTCGTATATCTATTTTAACAGAAACCACTTCATCCATGGCTGGAGAGAAGAAGTCAATTATTAGTATCAAACAAATGCCAAGTAAGTATCAAACAAACTAGAATTCGAAGCCTTGCTGGGTTAATTCAAGAACAGAGTAATGTTAGTCTTACTTACTGTCTTAGAGGACTTAGACAAATATAATAGACAATTCACACTAGAAAAGTAGACAGAGATTACTGGAATTCTGGAAAGTAGAAATTCTTTTTTATATTTAATATATATATATATATATATATATATATATATATATATATGTTCTTAACGGGTTACCCGTTAAGAAAACTAAATAATCCGTCCCTAAACTGTTAAGTCGTTAATAAAAAAATTTAATCTGTTCCCCATTCGTTAAGTCGTTAAGCCGTTACCAGTAGGCCATTAAGCTTCGGTTTCGGATCGATTTTCGGTTTCGGATCGGTTTTGAACACCCCTAGCAATAAGAATTTGTTATTTCAGTGATGTCAATAATGTTCTCCGTCCCTACAAATGATGGAACTTCCTCCTTTTATAGCTGACAAGGAGTAACGGACTAATCTAAATAATAAAGAGCATTTAATGAGACATTACATAATTATTGCTATTAAATACTGATTAACTAACATATCAGGTATTTAATAATGAACGTAGACTACTTTTTGTCATCAGATTCTTGTCTTCAGTGCCCTTTTTATCCTTTGATATTAAATGACTTAAATAGACACGAGACTCGTATCTAAGATTCCTTCTCGTATCTGTTTTCTTTTCTTTCCCCGTGCCTGTTGTCTTTTGTTCCTTTTTTATTGTTCTTTGACTGTTTGCCCAGTCCACGTGCCACGCCACATCATCTTTAATTCAAATTCATTTTTTCCCAATACAAGCTCCACATATCTTATTGGATCGGCCCGGGCCAATACTTTGGATTAGATCGTATTTTATTTCGATAAATATTGTGATAGTGTAAAGAGTACCACGATAAGTCTTCTTAAAAAGTATTGCTCTGTGATGAAGACAAGAATCACTTGTAAGTTCGATTAACATTTTTCAAGCAAGAACACTTTCAATACATAAGTTCACCGTTTAACATTGCAGAGACAAAACTAACAGAAAAATATGTATTTTCCTACTTTGTCAAGCTACCTCATAAAACATTGTCCAAGTATTTTACTAACCCAAGTAGTATTTGATACAGTCGCTATATTAAGAACCTTTTAGAACTGAAATTGCCGAAGTTAACCATAGTAAAAGATATTACAAGATGATTTGATAACAATTTAAATATCCCTCTAATAAATAATGAGTTGAATTAGTTAAAAATAAAAAATCTATCTCCCCACAAACATGAAATGGGTAAGCTAGTATAAGAATTGCCAGGTAGCTGCTACAGGTTAATTCTCTAGTTTGGTTCTAGGTTAGTGTTTTTTTGGAGTTTGCTGTATGTATTGTGGCTGTGGTCTGGGATGATAGAGTAAGGTCATGTCTTCGAGGGATCCCGAGGGTGAGAAGGGGAGCGGGGATGGGGCGGTAGATGGGGCGAGAGGCAAGGTGGGTAAGGGGAAAGAGGGAGCTCGTAGATTGAGGATCGGATCATGGAACATAGGCACGCTGACGGATAAGTCTACTGAGTTGGCAAAGATTCTTCAGAAGAGAAAGGTTAATATAGCGTGTGTACAGTAAACTAGGTGGGCAGGGTCGAAGGCGAGGAATGCAGACGGGTATAAGCTGTGGTACTCTGGAGTCGAGAGGGGTAAGAATGGAGTGGGTATCTTGGTGGATAGGGACCTTAGAGAGTCTGTGGTTGAGGTTAGGCGAGTGAATGATAGGCTTATGTTTATTAAGTTAGTAGTTAGCGAGTGCACCCTCATGGTAGTTAACGCTTACGCTCCGCAAGCGGGCTTGAATGAGGAGGTTAAGAGGCGCTTTTTGGAAGGTTTGGATGAGATTGTGCGTAGTATTCCTCTTTCTGAAAGGTTATTTATTGGAGTGGATTTTAACAGCCATATTGGGCCGGCGCTTGGTAGTTATGGCGAGGTGCATGGTGGCTTTGGCCTTTGCGTTAGGAACGGGGAAGGTACTTCGTTGTTAGACTTTGCTAAAGCTTTCGAGCTGGTGATTGTGAACTCGACTTTTCCGAAGAGGGAGGAGCATCTGGTTACTTTCCAGAGTTCGGTGATGAAGACTCAGATTGATTACTTTCTCCTTAGAAGGTGTGATAGAGGGTTATGCAAGGAGTGCAATGTTATTCCGGGAGAGACCCTCGTGACTCAGCATAGGCTCTTAGTAATGGACATTGTCATTAGGATGGAGAGGAAGAAGAGGCATGCTTCCAGTCGACCGAGGATTAGATGGGGAGATTTAACCAAGGATAAATCCCACGAGTTGAAGGGTAGGTTATCCACTATGGGAGCTTGGAGGAGTGGGGGAGACGCGAGCACTATGTGGTCTACGATGGCGAACTGTGTGAGAGAGGCGGCTAGGTACATCAAAGTGTTCTGCTGGCAGGCACCAAGGCGATTGATGGTGGAATGATGTAGTCCAAGGTAAAGTGGAGGCGAAGAAGTTAGCGTACGCGAAGTTGGCAGGGAGCACAAGTGAGTAGGAGAGGAGAGGGAATAGGGAGAGGTAAAAAGTGGCTAGAAGGAGGCAAAGCTGGCGGTTACGGAGGCTAAGAATGCAGCGTTTAGTCGTCTATACGAGGAATTAGGAGAGAAAGGTGGGGACAGGAAGCTGTTTCGGCTAGCTAAAGTGAGGGAGAGGAAAGCCCGGGACCTAGACCAAGTGCGGTGCATCAAAGACAAGGATGGTAGAGTATTGGTAGAGGAGTCCCAGATTAAGCAGAGATGGCAGACATACTTCTATGGTCTTCTGAACGAGGTGGGGGACCGGGATATATCGCTAGGAGACTTGGGGCATTCAGAGAGTCTTCGAGACTTAAGGTATTACAGGCGTATTAAGGTGGAGGAGGTCATAGGGGCTTTGCGTAAAATGAGTAAGGGTAGAGCGATCGGGCCAGATGAAACACCGGCTGAGTTTTGGAAGTGTGTGGGAGAGTAGGATTGGAGTGGCTGACCGGGTTGTTTAATGTAATTTTTAGGGCGAAGAGGATTCCGAATGAGTGGAGGTCGAGTATAATGGTACCGTTGTACAAGAAAAAAGGTGATATCCAGTGCTGTAAAAATTATAGGGGCATCAAGTTACTTAGCCATACCATGAAATTCTGGGAGAGGGTGGTGGAGGTGAGGGTGAGGAAGTCGACGTCTATTTCCGTCAATCAATTTGGGTTCATGCCAGGTCGCTCCACTACGGAAGTGATCCATCTTATTAGGAGGTTGGTGGAATTGTACATGGATTGGAAGAATGATCTGCACATGGTGTTTATTGACTTGGAGCGTACGACAATGTTCCTAAGGAGGTGCTCTGGAGATGCCTTGAGGCTAAGGGCGTGCCGGTAGCCTATATAAGAGCGATCAATGACATGTATGATGGAACTAAGACTAAGGTTAGTATTGTGGGAGGTGATTCAGACCATTTTTCGGTTGTTATGGGAATACACCAAGGCTCTGCGCTTAGCCCGTTCTTATTTTCCTTGGTGATGGATGCATTGACACACCATATTCAAGGGGATGTGACATGGTGTATGTTATTTGTTGATGATATAGTTCTAATTGATGAGACGAGGGCCGATGTTAACGCGAGATTGGAGGTTTGGAGACAGACCCTCGAGTCTAAGGGTTTCAAATTGAGCAGGTCCAAAACTGAGTACCTATAGTGCAAGTTTAGCGCTGAGCCGAGGGAAGTAGGCGTGGACGTGAGGCTTGGATCACAGGTCATCCCGATGAGAGATATATTCAAGTAACTTGGGTCGATGATTTAGGGGGACGGAGAGATCCACGAGGACGTCACCCACGACATAGGGGCGGGCTGTATGAAATGGAGGCTAGCATATGGAGTTCTGTGTGACAAGAAAGTGCCACTGTCACTCAAAGGTAAGTTTTATAGAGCTGTGGTTAGACCGGTCATGTTGTATGGGCAGAGTGTTTGCCGGTTAAGAACTCACATATCCAGAGGATGAAGGTGGCATAGATGAGGATGCTGAGGTGGATGTGCAGGCACATGAGGGAAGACAAGATTAGGAATGACAATATTCGGAAGAAGGTGGGTGTGGCCCCTGTGGATGACAAGATGCGGGAAGCAAGGCTCAGATGGTTTGTACACGTGCAGAGGAGAATCCTTGATGCGTCGATAATAAGGTGTGAGCGGTTGGCTGTAGTGAGTACGAGAAGAGGTAGAGGGAGGCCTAAGAAGTATTGGGGAGAGGTGATAAGGCAGTACATGGTACAATACAGATTTCCGAGGACATGACCCTTGATAGGAATGTCTGAAGATCTAGCATTAGGGTTGTAGGTTAGGGGGTAGTAGAACCTTTCTTAATTCTTTCCGGGGGTGAGGCGGGGCTGGACTAGGGTTGACCTTGGATACCTTGCAGTTTATGCTGAATACACACTTTACTTGTTTATGTTAGCTCGAGCCTTAGATACTAGTTATTATTATTGCATGTCTTTCATCCTTTGGTTGTTATGTTTCTATTACTATTACCATTACGATTTGTACTTGAGTTACTAATGAATTGTCTTTTCTTGTTTTCTTATTTTCATCTTTCTGAGCCGAGGGTCTATCGGAAACAGCCTCCCAGCCCTATCGGGGTAGGGTAAGGTCTGCATACACATTACCCTCACCAGACCCCACTTTGTGGGATTTTACTGGGTAGTTGTTGTTATTGTTGTTACAATGTGAGACAGTATAGTCGTTTGTGGACACGACATCCAATTTACAGCTTGTTTGGATGGTTGTTCCTCATTGTATCGTATTGTATAGTTAACCCAAAATAATATTTATTTTGATTATTTCATTAAAATTGGTTGTATTATATTTTTAAATCCATTGTTCCGGAACAATGAAAAATCCTTTTTTGAAACAACCAATTTGGTGTGGTTAAATCGTTTTTTATTCTTTTTCCAATTATGCGTAACTTATTACTCCACAATTCTATTTTACTCTTTACCTTTCTTCTATTTTAACTCCAAATCTCCAACTTATAACCTACGTTATTTTTTCCAGTACTTCTGCCGCCAACGTTAAAGGTGTTTTGCCGCCTATTTTATTTTTTCTCCTAGTTTGTTTTTAACTCAATTCTAATTAGTTGTGCTCCTTTGTTTTGCCTTCTTCTGTTCTTCTTTCTTAAGGTGTTTTGCCTTCTTCTGTTTTATTTTTTTTAAATTACTTTATGCATAATTTTTTATAAAATCAATATTTAAACAATTGAGGGTATTTTAGTAAAATTATCAGTTACAGTACAGTACGATATAGTCAAACCAAACGGCAAAATATTATTTAACAATGACAAACAATACAATCTATTCAAACATTGTATTCATAAAACGATACAGCACAATACGATACAGTACCATACAACACATTATAAAACGATGGAAGGTATTTTAGTAAATAGAAGCTATAAGATTTTAGGTTTTTCAACTTTAAATTAGTTTCTCAATTAACTTTACAATAATTTTTTCTGACCTATTAATCCTTATATTTTATGAGTTTATTTGATTCAATTACCAATTTAGTTATTGATTTAATTCATATTTAGTTGATTTTAACATTGCATAATTGATGTAGTCATTCAAGGAAGAACTAAAGTAGACCTGCATCAAAGGCGGAATCAGCATTTAAAATTAACGGCTTTAAAGTTCTAGATTAATAATTTGTATATATTTAAAAAAAATTAAGGAAAAATTATAGAATTTGGATAAAAGCTATTAGGTTCTGCCCTAACCCGTCGGAAGCTCTAGCTCTGTTCCTGCACATGGTTCTGATAGCCTAAACATACTAAAATGTACAAGTAAAACCAACGCAAAGTATCAGGCATTTGATATTCTTTGAGCATTTAAAATACTCTAAAAATAAATTTATATCTAGTACTACTAGTCAGTAATTACAATCTTAGAAATAAGATTATTTAAAATATGTTTGAAAATACAGTATACTAAAAAAATTAACCAGTCAAATCCTCAGTGCTGAAAAAATTTTCTCTAGTTATTAATTAATGAGCAATGGTTGGATAAAAAAATCCTGAACTTTTTCTCCAAATCTTGCAAAAATAAAAAGAAAAATCAACTTGAATTAGAGCAAACTCTTGGATATTCACAAGTTTAGTAATGTGTCTTAAAGCTAGCTACTTGTATACTATTCCTAAACATCATTATAAAGTGCACACAGGAAAAAAATAAAGAACGTCTCATGGATAATTTTTTGACCAGTTCATAATTAGTACTGTTAAAGTTTTTTTTGGAGTAATATACACAAGTAACTATGATTATTGTTTCCCCATAAGGAGGTCGAATAGTCAGAGAGTAGCTAAAAGGCTGCAAATATGTCAGCTAGAAAAGTCGTCTGGGACTAGTGGTTCAGCAATTTTATGATTATTTTTTCCCCATAAGGAAACATACAATATAGAAAGCAATATAGCACCACAGGATTATGATAGAACCGGACATATCAGATGTCATGCGGAAATTAGTAACAAAATCTTGAATAATGATAATCAGATAACAAAAGATAAATTTATCAAAAGAGACAAACATATAATATGGTTCGGTCAACTGATATATGTCCACTACAGAGATGAGCAATTTACTATATAAAAAGAGAGTAAAATATCGAGGGAAGAACCTCACAAAGAGACAAACACATGTGACACACTAACACTTGTCCCATAATATTTTTCCCCTGAACACCACTCTCAAGCTCTCTATCGCTACATTGTGGATGCTACTGAATGAGAAGGAGTGATCCTCAATTTATAGAAGTCCAAACCTTTTCCTACAAGAAAAAGGACAAGCCAAATATGGGAGAACTAAATAAACATGATCTACCTTCTTCACATAGCCTTCAACGGGTCGCAACTCCAAATCTCCATCACTAAGTTTGTCTCAACCTGCATAGCACAGGGGTGAAATTTCTCAGACAAAAATCACAATCATCGTCAAATAGGTTGCGGCTAGAACTAAACCCGCCAAGATGAACCTGTCTTGAACCTCGCTCTAATACAACTTGTTAAGATCGAAATAATCAGGTCTTCTGCGGAAGCTAGCAAAGCAAATCAGGAACGACGATAAATCAGACGGCAAAAGAGAAAACTAAAAAAAGAGACACAAATATCTAACGTGATTCGGTCAAATGACATATGTCCACAATGGAGATGAGCAATGCATTATATAAAAAAAAGAATAAAAAATACCGAGAGAACAACCTCATGAAGAGCAAACACAAAAATAAAGAAGATAAAGAACACCAAATTTTAACGTGGAAAACCATTCAAATCGAAGGTAAAAACTACGGGATCACAAAGATCCAAAAAGCTATACTATAACAGGGTTACAAAAATTCTCCAAATTGAATACACAATAAGTTCCAAACAAGTAGCAAAAATAGCAACAAGAGCAACAACTAATCAATTGAAGAAAGAGTATAATTGATAAAAACGAAGCTGATGTTCAAGGCTCGAAATCAGATGTTACTCATTTCTAAATCCGATCTCCACTGTTCAAATACAAGAAAAAGATGTTACGAACGCTTAGTTAAAATTTCATCCCGATCTAACGGTTAATGAATCGAAAACGTGATTGAATGTTGGCTGGTCGGAATAAAAATCTGCAGCAAAAACAAATATTCTCTCTTCTCTCTTCTCTCTTCTCTCTTGATGAAATCTCTCTCAAAAAATCACTCTTATGTGCTTAAGTCTTTCAAAGACTTGTATCAATAAGCATAGAATAATTCTCGAAGGTTATCCTATTTATAAATCATGAGCGGTACTTTCTCTTAAAGCCAAAACTCACTCAAAATAGGAATAAATCGTATCCAATTCCGAAAGGATTGGAAATCAAAAGAGAATAGGATTAGGCCATTAGGCCTTTTGGCTGGACAACATGGGCATGAGCCCAAAAAACTCCCCCTCCAGCCAAGGGGCCAAATATGTCTTCAAGTAGAGGAACTATTGACAGGTTTCATGCTTGCCGATTTTCTGCAAAGAGCATGCTTATCTGCAAGCTTAACTACGAAGTCCTCAGGCTGCTCCATATAAATCTCCTCATCTAGATAACCATGAAGAAAAGTAGTCTTAACATCCATCTGCTCATCCTCTAAATCAAAACTTGCGGCTAAGCCTAGAACCACACGAATAGAAGACATCTTCACAATAGGGAAGAAATTTTATCAAGGTCAACTCCCTTCTTCTGGACAACTAACCTCACCTTGTATATAGGCGTAGAGGTATTGTTATCTTGCTTTGTTCTAAATATCCATTTGTTAGATAAAGCTCTCTTACCATTCGGCAATCTCACTAACTCATACGAATCATTCTTATGGAGTGACTTCAGCTCATCTTCCATATCTTCGATCTACTGATCTTTGTGAGTATCTTGCATGGCTTCATCATAATTCTCAGGCTCTTCCATGTTAGTCAAAAGTACATACTCATCAGGAGGATAGCGCACGGATTTTTGCTTCTACCTTGTAGATCTTCTAAGAGAGGTTTCAGGAGCATTCTAAGTAGTTACGTATGCAGGAATTGGTTGCTGATAAACCACAACCTCATCAACTGGAGCATCCATAACATCTACACTATGATGATTATTTTGATCTTGATCACTATCTCCATCATTATCTTGGGTACCTTCATGTGCAATAGGTGGCTTAGCAATTGAAACTGAATCAATATCGACTAATCTCTCATTACTCTGAGAATCTATCTTCTCAGCTTTGTCAATATCTTCAATAGTTTGGTCTTCAAAGAATATTGCATCACGACTTCTAATAATTTTATTGTCAACTAGATTATAAAAACGATACCCAAACTCATCTTGACCATAACCGATAAAGATGCACTGCTTAGTTTTGACATCCAGTTTCGATCTCTCATTTTTAGGAACATGGACACAAGCTTTATACTCAAAAACTCTCAGGTGATCATAAGAAACATCTTTGGAAAACCAAACTATGTCAGGGACATCACCATCCAAAGCAACTGCAGGAGACAAATTGATAACATAGACAAACAGTGTTAAGTGCTTCCGTCCAAAATATATTTGGAAGTTTAGCCTCTTAAAGCAAGCATCTAACTCTCTCAACTAGAGTTCTATTCATTCTCTCTGCCCAACCATTCAATTGAGGCATTTTGGGAGGAGTTTTCTGATGACGAATTCCTTGTTCCTTGCATTAGTTATCAAAGGGACCATAATATTCACCACCATTGTCTGTGCGGATACATTTTAATTTCTTTCTCGTATGTCTATCAGCTAAAGCATGAAATTCTTAAATACTCCGAGTGCTTGATCTTTGGATTTCAAAGGATACACCCAAAGCTTACGAGAATGATCATCAATGAAGGTCGCAAAGTAAAGTGCATCACTTTTTGACTTTACTTCAAAAGGACCACACAAATCAGAGTATACTAGCTCCAATAAATTGGGCTTTCTTGAGGGAGGATGGCTATGAAAGGAAACTCTTTTCTGTTTGCCAACTAAACAATGTATGCACCTTTTCAGTTTTGCTTGTTTCACTCCAGAAAGTAAACTTTTCTTAGCCAAACACATAATCCGCTTCTTGCTCATATGAATTCAGTGTTCGGTGCCACAATTCTAATAAAGTATCACTTTCCACCATATTTATGGAGTTATTTCGAACAAAGCCTTAGTTATTTATCTGGGTTGTTACGAAATGGAGGCGAATATGAGCAAGATGGTATGTTTAAGTGGGAAAAATTATAATGTTTGAAAAAGCAAGATAAAAGACTTGTTGTTCGTGAAGAAAATGCATCTACTCGTTTTTTCATCTCATAAATCCAAGAGTATATCCGATGAAGATTGGGATTTCGAGCACCAACAAGTATGTGGATATATACGGCAATTGATTGAAGATAATATTCACATCCATATTATGAACAAGATACATGCGAGATCATTGTAGGAAAAGCTTAAGACTCTTTATGCTTCAAAAACCAGGAACAACAAATTGTTTCTGCTAAAGAAATTAATGACCTTTAAATACAAGGAAGACAACCCTATCCTTGATCACATAAACGATTTATAGGGCATCCTTGATCAGCTATCTGGAATGAGAGTTAATTTGATGATGAGATACAAGGACTTTGGCTTCTTAATACTCTGCTTGACTCTTGGGAAACTCTTCGTGTTTCTTTGATAAATTCAGCTCATGGAGATAAGGTGACCGTAGAATATTCCAAAAGTGGTGTGTTGAACGAGAAAGTAAGGAGAAAATCTTAGGGTTCGTCCTCACAGCAGATATCTTTGCTACAGAAGACCGGGAAGAGATAGAATAAGAGGCCAAAGGAATAGAGGTAAAAGTATAAGTAAATCAATGTTCAAATACTATAATATTACACGCAACCAAAAAAGGACACATCAAAAAATTTTGCCCTAAGTTGAATAAAAAATGTTAGAATTACCCTCCGTCGGTAAATAGGGATGTCGACTGAGAGCTACTTCTGCACTCTTCTATATAAGTAAAATAGAAAAACCTATTATCTCGAGACCTTTCTAAATTTGGCAGATTTTATTTGGTGCACTTTTAAACTATTTTTCACCCTAATTATCTTTTCACCCTTGAACTTAACAATTTAATAACGTTTGCCCTGTGAATGCTGACATGGCAAATAGAGTGACCACTTTCTTTCAAGCATGTGAGAGTAATTAAAAATCAAAAAATCAACTTTTTAAGTGTAGTATTTTTCAACTGTTGATTATTACATAATCATATAGTACAATATATTTATTTGTTCTAACTACATATTTCTTCTTGCTTCTAAAGATGCTAGGTATATTTTACCTCAACTTTGTATTCTTTTAATTTATTTATTTTTTAAATGTAATGACTATTTATTCTAATTATGTATTTTCTCTTCTGGGTTAATAATGTAGAAGACACTTGATTGAAACTCGATTATTTTTAGCCAAAATAACAGAGTTCTAATTGTGAATTTTTCTTTTCATTTCTTACTTAGATGCAATAACTGTGTAATTTTCTTACTCTAGAAAAATCTATGAGAAAATTTTCTACAGCTCTATCTAAATAAAAAAATTTAGCAAAATAATGAAATTTCAGTTATACATTTATCTTTACTTCATCTTTAGATACAATGATAATTTATTTTAATTGTGTAATTCTTATTTAGTCTTTACGGGCTAAATATGCCCAAAAAAAAAACTTGTGTGAAACTCCATTATGCTTAAATATAAACAATTAGGCATTAGCCTAAATAATGGAATTTGAAATATGGTTTTCTCAAAATTGGCACGAAAAAATAAGTTAAAATTGATAAATTTAAAAATATAAAAATAATATATTTTATTATTAAAATATATATACTTCACTTGGACAAAAACAATATTCTTGTGACAACAAATACATCACATCTCCCCGGGTTAAGGTTGTCCAGGGGTGAAAGCTACCAAATAGCCGAATATAAAGAGGTAATTAGGACTAAAATAGATGCACTGAATTGTGATGATCAAAGGGGCATCTTTTGTTTTAGAATTGGAATTCGAGTTTCGAGGCCCTAAAACCTCGTTTTATTTCTCTTCAATTTACGTGCATAATTCGGACGCGTTATCGAAAAACCTTTGTGTGAAATTTAAGAAAAATATTGAAGTTTATCCTTAAAATTGATTAAAAGTTGATTTTGGTCAATATTTTTTGGTAAATGGATCCGGACCCATAATTTGACGGTCAGGTAGAGTCCATAGTAAAATATGGGACTTGTGCGTACGCCCGAAATCGAATTTCGAGGTCCCTAGCCCGAGAAATAAATTTTTTGAAGAACATTATTTGTTGAAAATATAAAGATTTTAGAAATGGAATAGCCGTTAGTATCGGGCACGTATTTAAGTTTCGAAGGCCGAGTACATGTCTGTTGTGGTATTTAGACCTTATCTGTAAAATTTGGTAAAAAAGGAAAAGATTTTATGTAATTTGGACCCTTGGTTGTGAAAATAGAAATTTTGAACTGTCTTAAAAATTTCATGAGTTATGGTGTTAAATTCATTGTTTAAGATATTATTTTGGCAATATGATCGCACAAGCAAGTCTATATGATGTTCTTAGACTTGTGTGCATGTTTGGTTTGGAGCCCCGAGAACTCCGGTGAGTTTTTGGTTGGTCATGGAGTATATTGGACTTAGAAAAAATATTGCTAGTATGCTTCAGTTATTGCAAGCCTCTGATCTCGCAATTGTGAGATCAGGCATCACAATTGCAAGCCCAAGGTCCGCATTTGCGAGCCTTTCATCGCAAATGTGATAAGAAGGCAAGGCCAGCATAATTCGCAAAAGCGAACAAACCTTCGCAAATGCGAAGGGAGCCTGGGAGGGGAACTAATTGCAAATGCGATCATTTGTTCGCAATTGCTAGGTTCGTAATCGTAAACGCAACATTTTCCTCGCATTTGCTAAGGCATCATGAATTGTGAAGGCTTCGCAATTGCGATAGTCCTTTCGCAATTGTGAGCTTCGCATTTGCGAATCTCTGGTCGCAAATACGACATTTGCAACTATGTAAAACATAACTTAGACGGGTATTAAACTCATTTCTTAAATTTTCAATCCCTAAGCTTCCATAGGCGATATTCCAAAGAAGAGTTCTTCCCCAAATCATAGGTAAATAACTTCTAACTCATTTCTTTCAATCTATTCCATCCTTTCACAAAATCAAGATTTTTCCGTGGGAAATTGGATGTTTTTGTGTAGAATTTAGTAATTTTGAAATTTGAGGATTTAGACCTCAAATTGAGGTCGGATTTCAAAACCAATGTTATAAGCGTCAATACCACACAAGAGAGGGAATGATTTGTGTGGTACCCAATTTTTGCTTTAGAAGAACCAAGTTCTTCTAAGTGTTCTAACTACAATAATTTGCCGAATAGTAAATACTGAAAGTAATGTGCACAGAGAATTTTACGTGAAAAACACCTGGCTCAAAAGGTGAAAAAATCACGACCTACTGCTCAGTAGAATTTTTCCAAACTCCACTAAAATCACTGCGCCAAAAACAACATTTACAAAACTCTTTTTAAACCTAAGGATTAACTCTATTCCCAATGTGACACACAATCTCAACTATTGTGACACCTTCAAGTTAACTCTAACTTGAATACTAAAAGTACCTAATAAACTTGATTCTAAATAAGCTAAAAGGTACAATTTGAAATACCTACTACAATTGAAATAGAATAAGAATAAACACAATGGAACTGGTTCTTCTATCTCGTTGAAGTAGCTTCAGGCATGCACACTTATATCTCACATGTATTGCTTGCGAAACAGACTTGCTCTTTTTCTCTCAATTATATTTTACTTCTGTATATGTGCTTTACCTGTAAAAGAGAAGAACTTAGTTAGTTAATAGATTAACAATTGGAGTTGGATTGTAACTCAACTTCGGATTCTCCATTGAGTTTGAGTCCTAGATCAATCCAGACTCCAACCCTTATCCGGATGTGTTCTCTTCTAATAAGGAGAAATCTTCTCCTTATCCCATATGCAATCTTTTTGATCAGTTAAGAATATATTACTGCTTGATCCCCAAGAATTTATCTTCTTCACATGCGTCCCATATGTATGGGTCATGACAATTGTGTCTCCCAAGATGGACCAGGTCCATCCCCTGAGTTCATTTGTCAATATTCAAAACTTTAACTGAACTTGGGCCAACAAATACCCCCTTTTTGATGATGATAAACTCTGTGCTTTTATTGATCAGATAACCTCTGGAACTCAGCTAAAACACTTAAGATTTTAACTTATCATTAAGGCCAGATTTAATTAGGTCATAAACATCACTGTTCAGATAATAGAATTTAAGAAAAATATCTTCCCCCTTTTGGCATCATCGAAAAGTTGCATAAATAATGTGAATCCCAAAAATCAATTGTTACTTATGGCCACTGGGGCAACTGCAAGTGAAGACATACTTTTAGTTAATCAAAAATCAACTTATCAAAAAGAACTATTTAGATCAGAATTAACAAAAAGCAAGAGAGATGCATATATTCATTTAACAGCGATGCTTCTACATAGCAGTCTACAAGAAGAAAAACAAAATTATTAACCATGAGCAAAAACAAAAAACAGAACACATAAAATCCCTAATCTAGGTCATTAGGGTATTTTCTAGACTGGTTCACTATAGTACAAGGAAACTTAAGGCTTTGAGGAGCTGGAGGGTTGGGTTTATAGCAGATTTAGCACTTGCTAGAGCATCCCTTCATTCTTCTCTTTTTCTTTTGCAAGTTCAGCTCTCAACCCATTCCTTTCTTCCTCCAATTCAATAACTCGAGCTTCAAGCCTTGCAATCTCAGCATCCTTTGTCCCAACCTCCAAAACCAAGGCTCTGAACTTGCCATTCACAAGAGTATTCACTGATGAACCAGGTTCAACTGGGCCTACACTAAGCAGATAATCATAGGCTTGGAGGGTCTTGATGCCAAAATGCTCTTTGCTAGAAGCATTTTTCCCATTTCTTCAGGGGAACTTTCAGCTTGTCCAGCACAATAGTCAAAATAATTCAATAAAGAATGGCATGAGCCTTTGAGCCATTTAGCACTCTGTCTAGCGCCTTCACAATAAATGCAGGACAGTTAATTTGCTTTCTTTCCACCAAGCACTGCATGAGGATTAGGTCTATATAGTTTGTTGTATGCCTTCTCTCCTATCTAGGCAGTAGGCATTTGTTCACAAATTCAAAAAGCACTTTATACTCTGGCCTCATCTCACTCTTTTGTACAGCCCTTGCTTCAGGCACCTCCTCATCAGCTTGGGTGTCACAGAAGTTTCTAGTGATTTGAAGATCTGTAGACAATCCATCCAGACAAGTCCATCTTTGCCTTGTATAATCATCATATCCCTCACTAGGAATATCCAGAATTTTAACCAGCTTGGGTGCATCAAACTTCACCTTCACCCCCTTCACTATGCTGGTTACCAGTCCATTTTTCACATTTCTATTGGCCATAAATTCAATGAGCTCATTTCTGGTCAATTTACCATCCATCTGAAGGACCATATCCTTCCATCCTTCTACCTCCAATGCAATCAACAATCTCATCATGCCTGAATCCTCCAGGTCATTGAGCAACCTTCCCGTCAGAATTTTTCTTTTGCCAAACATGACATACCTATCTTGTTCCTTCTCAGACTCATCTTACCCTTCTTCTTCACTCCACTCATCATCTTCTTCGTCAGTTATCTTTACTTGCTTACCTTTTCCAACTGACCTTGTTCTCTTGGCTAGAGAGGCTTCAGCAGTATAGATTTGGAGGGCTTTTTGGCAGAAAACCTGGTTCCTTTTGATTTGGCATTGGGAACTTCCACAGTAGTACCCCTCTCGTGATAGACCAGTTCCATCTCTTCCTCCTCCTCTTCAACAACAGCCTCAGAACTTTCACCTATTTTTGCTTTCCCCTTTTCTTTGCTCTTTTTCTTACTCTCCTCTAGAGCTTTCTGCAATTTTGCTTCACTTTCCCTAACTCTACTTCTTATGGTTCTAACCCTAGGAGCAATCTTGGGTCATGCAGTTTACTTTTCTTGGTTGGTTTTGACACATCAGGAGTACTTTGTGAGGAAGCCTTGCATTTCTTTGGGTCATAACTAGCCCCAACTCTCTTCAGCATATCTACCAAAGTTTTTTCTGCAGATGCACTAGGTTCATCAGGTTGTTCACTCAAGTTAACTAATCCCTCTGCAACTTCTCCTGCCCCACTTCCCCCTGACATCAAGCCTCCCTCTTTCCCACTACCACATATAGCTAAAACCTCTTTTTTTTCTTTTTCTTTTTCCTTTTACCAGACTCAGCCCTATCAACATCCTTAGCAGCCCCTATCAGTACAAATCTATTTTCCTCCCTCTAAACTTCATCAGAAAATACAAAACATGTGTTTACCTCTCCTGGGTTTCTTGAACTTTAGCATTTTTAGAAGACTCAGGTTCATCTCCTTCACGGGCAGAGATATATTGATCGGACTCAGAACTAGAGTCAATCTCTTTGGTTGGGATTTCTCTTCTTTTAATGGCCTGTAATTTTTCATTTAAAGTCCTCCTTAGGGAACCAGTAGCTACCGTTTTTCTTGCTAACATTTTTTGGCGACAGAATCTTGGTTTTGGGGTTTCAATAGAAGGTGAGGAAGATGAGGTGGTGATGGGTGAGACGGGTGGTGGAGTTTCAGGGTTGTCTTGGGGATTGGTCATGGTGAGGAATTTCTTGAAATCTTTGCAGAATTCTTAAAGAATTTTGGAGCAGGAAAGTGACGATCAGAAGTATTGAGAATAGAATGACGGTTATGATTGATTTTGGGGGTTTTAAAGAGGGATCATGATTAGATCAGTACTGGAAACTTTTTCAGTGGTCTATTAGAAGTCTAATCAGTTAAGAGTTCCGGTCTCCTTAGTGATTAATGAGGATCGCTAATATTTAGGGAGGAGTTCAGTTATATTTAGACTTCTAGTTTCAATGAAGCTGGTTCAATTTGCCCAACGGATAGAATTTTTGGACGTTTGGTGTATCTAGGACTCTTGCTCATGATTGGTAATTTAATTTTTCTAATTGAGCAAATTATAGAAACATACCTGAACTTTCTCATGAGCGTATATTGATGAACCAAGTTTTTCAAGTGAAACTTCTCTTGATTATGTCTCAAATGTCCAAATAGAAAACTCTATAAGAGATCAATGATTCATATAAACACATGTCACAAGAGTATACTAGTTAAAATATGAGACTGAGTAAGAGTTAGTCTAGATATTTACATGAATTAAGAACTTCTAACCAACTTTTTTTTTCAATTTATTTTTTTCATTGTGCAATCTGAACTGGACCTTTAGGTGATCTTAATCATCCCTAATTCCAACCTGTTCCTTTCAAAGTTTTCTCTACTTAGTGCCTTAGTGAAGATATCAGCTATTTGTTTGTCAGTAGCATAAAATACTATGGAGATTAACCCTTTCTCATAGTTATCTCTTAATAAGTGGTGTCTAACATCTATGTGCTTAGTCCTTTTATTATGAACATGGTTCTTTGTCATACTTATAGCACAAGTGTTATCACAGAATATTGGTATGCATCCCACTTCAATTCCAAAATCTACGGTATTTGCTTAATCCACATCAATTGAGCACAACATGAAGCAGTAGCAACATATTCAGCTTCAACAGTAGAGAGAGCTACTGAATTTTACTTTTTGGTAGCCCATGATACAAGACAAGAACCTAGGACGTGTGCCATACCTGAGGTGCTCTTCCTATCCACTAGGAAACCTGCATAATCAGCATCAGCGTATCCAACTAAATCAAAATTACTACCTTTGGGATACCAAAGACATAAATCAGTGGCGCCTTTGAAATATCTCAATATTCTTTTAACAGCCGTCAAGTGTGACTCTTTTGGATTCGCCAGGAAACGAGCACAAAGCCCTACACTAAAAATAATGTTAGGTCTGCTGGTAGTAAGATACAAAAGTGAGCCAATCATACCCCTATACAACTTCTTAATCATTCAGATCCCAGACATTAAGTGCGTTTGTTTTCAAAATCTGAATATTAACTATTCAGATCTTAATCATTAAGTGTGTTTATTTTTTTTACTTCACAACCACTTAATAGATCTGAATAGGTCTGTATGATTAAGATCTATAACATAGACTTAATTTCATTAATATGCTATCACATATTCATTATTAACAACCGTCACCACCTACCATTATCAACTACCACCATGTCGCCACCACTAGAACCAAACTCAACCACCACTACTGCCACCACCTCCATCCCCACCACCACAACTACCACCCCACCACCACCACCATCACGCCACCATCATCCTCAATCATAGCTTCTATGATCGACCATCACCACCTATTATCCCAACCACTCCGACCACCATCATTCTCACCCACAATCACACTCATTCACATCAACTACCACAACCGACCACCCCATCACCATCAACAATCACAGACATCATTGCTTATCATTTTAACCTACCACCACCCGACATTATTAACTATCACCACCCACCACCACCATCCTCAATCATAATCGCAACCACTACCAATAACTACTAGCTACTAGCATGAACCACCATCATCAACCAAAACTACCACCAACCACCGCCTCTAGTCGGCATTCACCCGTTAGTTATCATCACTAACAATTATCATATTTTATTGATAGAATGTAAGATTAGTTAGTATGAATTTATGTTTATTAATTTTCAAATAAAAATAAATTTTATACATTCAGATGTTAAAAATCAAACAGTCTTAATTATTTCTATTCATATCTTAATACACATCTTAATATATTTAGATGTGTATTCAAATTCAAATGTGTTAATCTAAATACACATGTTGATATTCATATGTGTATTCAGATTCAGGCGTCTAAAATCTTAAAAAATACAAATGAGGCCTTAGTGGATGTGGCAATAGGAGTATTTATTTCTTTGGATTCTTCCATTTTAAACATTTTCATTAGTTCCTTTGTGTACTTCTGCTGATGGATCATAGTTCCATTTGGACTTTGTTTGATTTTCAATCCTAGGAAGAAATTGAGTCCACCCATCATACTCATTTCAAACTCATTTTCCATTAGTTTTGTAGAGTTCTTGCTCAACCTATCTATAGAGGCCCCAAATATTACGTCATCAACATATACTTGTACAAAAAGAAGATCTTTACCTTTTTCCCTTAGGAATAAAGTTCTATCAATTTTACCTCTTTTGTACCCATGCTCCAGTAGGAATTTTGACAATCTTTCATACCAAGATCTAGGGGCCTGCTTGAGACCATATAGAGATTTATCTAGCGTGTACACATGTTTAGGACACTCCTTACTTTCAAATACTGGAGGTTGTTTAACAAACACTTCTTCCTTGAGGTAGCCATTTAGGAAGGCACTTTTGACATCCATCTGATGAGGAGTGAATTCCATATGTGCTGCAAAGGCTATGAGAAGTCTAATTGCTTCAAGTCTAGCAACTGAAGCAAAAGTCTCATCATAGTCAATACCTTCCTATTGACTTTAACCTTGAACCACCAGCCTTCCCTTGTTTCTTGTAAATGTTCCATCTTCTCTAGTTTCTTCCTGAAGACCCATTTTGTCCCAATGATTGATCTGTCCTTAGGTCTTGGAACCAAGTGCAAGACTTGACTTCTCTCAAATTGATTTAGTTCATCCTGTATGGCATTGACCCAATCTGCATCCTATAAAGCCTCAATAAGATTTTTGGGTTCAATGATGGATAGAAAGGCATCAAATGCACACAGGTTCTTCAGTTGAGATCTAGTTTTGACTCCAGATGTTAGAATATTGATGATGTTCTCAATGGGATGAGAACTCAAGTACTTGTAAGATTTCCCCACCAGCTGTCCTTGCTAGATGCTTCTTCATTGTTATGCTGCAGAGGAACATGTTCAAGTACAGGTTCCTTTAGAGAATGTTTTTTAGTTTCTCTCAAATTGGTTCCCCCTATCAGGTTTCCCAGAGTGGAAAGACCTGTTCTATCACATTTTCCTTCCTTTTGATGCCACCTTGACTTGTGTTGTGGCTTCAGTCTATTGTCTCACCAGTCCGATGGCTTAATCTTCATGTTTCTGTCTCTGAGATAGAATGTTAGATTCATCAAATACAACATTTACATTTTTTTCTACACACAGAGTTCTTTTATTAAACACTTTATATACTTTGCTATGTGTAGAATATCCCAAGAACACTCCCTCATCACTTTTGTGATCAAACTTACCTAGGGAGTCTTTGCCATTATTGTGCACATAGCACTTGCAACCAAAAACCCTAAGATTGGATATGTTTGGTTTTCTCCCTTTAAGTAACTCATAGGGAGTTTTCTCTACAAGAGGTATAGTCATGCATCTATTTATTATATAACATGAAGTGTTTATATCCTCTGCCCAGAAGCTGTGAGGTAGTTTACTGGAAAGAAACATGGTCCTTGCCATATCCTCAAGGGTCTTGTTCTTCCTTTCAACAATCCCATTTTGATGAGGGGTCCTAGGAGCAGAGAAATTATGATCTCTTCCATTTTCATCACAGAATTCACCAAACTTTACATTTTCAAATTCATTTCCATGATCAGACCTAATGGATGCAAGTTGATTTCCAATCTGTTTCTGGGTTTTTCTAATAAAAGCAATGAACATTTCAAAGGCTTCATCTTTAGATGTTCGAAACAAAACCCATGTAAATCTACAATAATCATCAACAAGCACCATTACATATTTTTTACCATCTCTGCTCATGGTTCTTATTGGACCACAGAGATTCATATGAACCAGTTCCAACATCTTGGACGTACTTACTATTTTATTGCGTTTGAAGGATGACCTTACCTGCTTCCCATTTGCACATGCCTCAGAAACTTTGTCTTCCTTAAACTTGATATTAGGTAACCCTATCACCAAGTCTTTGGAGACTAATTTGTTCAATTGATTTAGACTGGCATGACCAATTCTTTTATGCCAAAGGAGGGGATCTTTAATTAACACACTTAAATAAGTGAGTTCATTTTCAGAGAGAGTTGACAAATCTACAATGTAAATATTGTTAACTCTCTTTCCCTAAAAACAATCTTGTCAGTAGTAAGGCTAATCACAAAGCATTTGGTGGAAGTGAAAGACTATATTTTAAGACATTTATCAAATAGATATTCTCAATATAATGAGAGTCTGTCTTTCCTACCTTTCGAACTCAAATGATCTCACCTTTCTTTCCATTTCCAAAGGAGACATTACCTCTTTTTAGGTGCTCATGTGAAAGGAACTAGTCCTTGTTCCTAGCCATGTGCTTAGAGCAACCACTATCCATGTACCATATTTGGCTACTCCCCTTCACTTGGACCTGCAAAATGAAATCATGGGTTAGTCTTAAGAGTCCAAACTAGTTTTGGTCCCTTTCTATGGGAAAAAGGATGAATTAACTTTTTCTTTGCCCAACCTGCCAGTTTGTGTTTTTCTTGAACAAAGGCTTTGTTCTTTTGGCTGGCCTTTTCTTTTGCATTGCATTCATTTTTGTAAAGGCCAGTCTTTCCACAGTGTGTTCAGATCTTATTTTCAAGAAGTGTGAGGTACTTGTTTTTGGGATCCTATTTTGGAGTTTGTATCCCAAATCCAAGTCTTCTCTTGTTGTTGTTGTGATGTTCTTGCAGCCAGGAGAGTGCATCAGAAGCCTTTTCCATTTGCATGTTCTATCTAGTTCATGCTTCACCTTTCCTAAATCTTTTTTTAGTACGTTAATCAATTCATCTTTCTTATATAGTTCATCTTTCATTTTTCCTAGATTTTCTTCTAGAGTGAGAAATGATTGATCAGCCATTTTCTTTCATGTTCCTAATTTACATTTAATATTTTCAGATCTAAGTTGTAGGACATTATTTTCAAGTTGAAGAACCTGGTTTTTCAACTCAGTATTTGTGTTGTCACTCTCATCAGCCCTAGATTCTAACCTTTTGCATTTTGCTTCTGGGATAACACATTCCCTAGACAGAACATTCTTCTCACTATTTATTATTTCAGACTCATCAATGAAGTCCAATAATAGCTCAGCCAACCTTTCTTTAGACAAAAATTTAATCTTTTCTTTAAGAAGTAGTATACTTACCTCTTGTTCATCCTCTGATTCTCCGATGGCCATAAGAGCTTTCTCATTTTCAAGTTCATCTTCTGAGTCTTCATAAGAGGTTTCTCCCCATGCAGCAACCATGGCTTTAGTCGAACCTTTGTTTCTTCTTGGTTTGACCTATTCCTTCTTCCTGTTTCTCCGTTCAGCTCTTTCTTTCTTCCACTCAATCTCCCAATTGGGGGCAGTTCTTGATCATATGGTCTGTCTTACCATACTTATAGTAGCCATCATTTGTCTACTTCTCAGGAGCCCTAGGTTTTCTGAAGGTTTTTCCTCTTGAGGGACCCTTTCCTCTCATAAGATACTTTTTGAAATCTCTGGTAATCATAGCCATTTCGTCATCTTCCAGATATGATCCTTCTGAGACTCTGAGAGCCAAACTTTTTTCTTTCTTTGGAGCATCCATCTTCGTATACTGACTTCTCAACTCACAGGAAGTAATATTTTCAATCAGTTCATCCAATTTTAGGGTAGCAGTATTCTTGGATTCCTGAATAGCTGTGATTTTGCATTCCCGGGCAATTGGTAGAACTCTAGTTAAGATCTTCTCAACTTTGTCTTCTTCCTGAATAATCTTTCCAAGAAACTCAAGTTCATTTGTCAACGTAGTGAACCTAATGTATATCTCTTGGATGGTTTCTCCATCCTTCATAGTGAAATTATCATATTGAGAATACAGTAATGTTCCTCTTGATATCTTCACTTGAAGTGTTCCCTCATGGGCTACTTGTAATGTGTCCCAAATTTTGTTGGCGATATTATAGCTTTGAATCATGTTATACTCATCTGGGCCAAGTCCACGTACTATCCATTTCTTAGACTTTGCATTCTTTTCCCACTTCTTTAAGACTTCAGCAGTGCAATCAGCTCTTGTCTTTGGAACATCCAACCCTTCAACAGTCTACTTTGTTGTGGCTAAAGGACCATCAGTAATGATGTCCCAAAGCTCATAGTCTTCACCCATGGTGTGATCTCTCATTCTATTCTTCCACGGGGAGTAGTAGAGACCATTGAGAAGTGGAGGCCTAACAGTGGATTGTCCTTCCCAGTTACCAGGTGGTGCACTAATGTTGATATTTCCTAAGGTGTTAACCTCTTCAAGGATAACCTGTTGTGATACCAATTGATGTTATAAATGCCAATACCACACAAGAGGGGTGATTTGTGTGGTACCAAATTTTTGCTTTAGAAGAACCAGGTTCTTCTATGTGTTCTAACTACAGCAGTTTGTAGAATAATAAATACTGAAAGTAAAGTGCAATGAGATTTTTACGTGGAAAATACTTGGCTCAAAAGGTTAAAAAAACACGACCTACTACTCAATAGAATTTTCCTAAACTCCACTAAAATCACTGAGCCAAAAACAGTACTTACAAAACTCTTGTAAACCTAAGGGTTAACTCTAATCTCAGTGTGGCGCACAGCCTCAACTCTTGCGACACTTTCAAGTTAACTCTAACTTGAATACTCAAAGTACATAATACACTTGTTTCTAAATAAGCTGAAAGGTACAATTTGAAATACCTACTACAATTGAACTAGAATAAGAATAAACATAATGGAACTGGTTCTTTTATCTCGTTCAGGCGTGCACACTTATATCTCACATATATTGCTTGCAAAACATACTTCCTCTTTTGCTATCAGTTATGTTTTACTTCTGCATACGTCCAATCCTGTAAAAGAGAACAACTCAGTTATTATTAGATTAGTGATAAGAGTTGTATTGTAACTCAATTTCTTATCCTCCATTGAGTTTGAGTTCTAGACCAATCCAAACTCTAACACTTATCCGGACGTGTTCTCTTCCAATAAGGAGACATCTTCTCCTTATCAGATATGCAATCTTTTCGATCGATTAAGAAGATATTCAAAAGATATTTTTGCTTGATCCCCAAGGATTTATCTTCTTCATGTGCGTCTCATGTGTATGGGTCGCAACAACTGTGTCTTCCAAGATGGATCAGGTCCATCCCCTGAGTTCATTTTTTCAATCTTCAAAATCTTCAACTGAACTTGGCCAACAAAAACCAATTGCATATTTGGACTTGTGGATGAATGGGTAATCGGGTTTTTGTCCGAACTTCGAATTTTGACCAAGCGGGTCCGGGGTCAATTTTAGACTTTTGGGAAAAATATTGGAAAACCTAGAATTTATCTTGGAAAACCTAGTTATTGTTCATGCTAACAAGTTTTACTATGTTGTTCTTGGTTTTGGACATCGGTTGAGTATTGTCTCAAGTTGAGGTTTCTTTTCTGACATTAAGTGAACAATCCAGGTTATTTGATTGTGATGCCCTTGACAATCTATTATTATTTCTATTGTTGCTCATGGTGAGGGAGAGTGATAAAGTTTGAAGGGTGATGCCATGCACATTCATATTTATGCATATGACGAGGAAGAGTGATATTTTATACTTTAATACCACACAAGAGGGGGCGGTTTGTGTGGTGCCTAATTTTTAGTTTAACCTAATAATATAAGGACCTGGTTCTTCTATGTGTTCCAACTACTACTGTTGCGGAATAATAAATGCAGAAATTAAAGAACACGGATATTTTACGTAGAAAACACCTGGAAAAAAAGGTGAAAAAACCACGACTTACCTTCCATTAGGATTTTCCAAACTCTTCGTTAAAATCACTTAGCCAAAAATTGTATTTACAAAAAGATTTTTGTAAACCTAGGATTAACTCTAATCCCGTTGTAGCACATAGCCTCAACTACTGCGACAACTTCAAGTTAACTCTAACTTGAAAACTCTAGGTACCTAATACAATTGCTTTTAGATAAA
This sequence comes from Nicotiana benthamiana, assembly GCA_034376525.1. Classification (NCBI taxonomy): domain Eukaryota; kingdom Viridiplantae; phylum Streptophyta; class Magnoliopsida; order Solanales; family Solanaceae; genus Nicotiana; species Nicotiana benthamiana. The sequence goes on along the minus strand of CM067333.1, from coordinate 26,635,460 downwards.
GCTGAAAGGTACAATATGAAAATACCTACTACAACTGAACTAGAATAAAAGATAGATACTTGGAACTAGTTATTCTATTTGGTTCAAGTAGCATCAGAATTGCACGCTTGAATCACACATAAATTGCTTGCAAAATTGTCTTGCTATTTTGCTCCCAATTCACGTTTAACTTCTGCTTTTGTGCATTACATGTAAAAGAGAACAACACTGATATTTATGGAGTTAGTAAATAGAGATTGACTAGAATACAGATGCTACTCTTCCTTGGTGGAAGAGTTCTAGTTGGTCTAATCCTCTAACTCTGTCTATCTCTTAAGATGTGTTCCCTTTAAGTTAGGATTCTTTCTCCTTATCTAATATGCAAGCTTTTCGATCAGGATTAGGAGATATCACTTCTGGTAAGTGAGGTTTATCTCCTTCTCGTGCATCTCACATGCTTGAGTTGACCATATATGTGCTTCACTAGGATGGACCTATTCCATGTCTAAGTTCCTTTGTCAGTTGTCAAAACTCATCTTTACTTGGTCCAACAAATTCCCCCTTTTTGATGATGACAAACTCTATACTTTTCATTCACTTAAGCTTTGTCAGAACTCAACTTATTCATCAATGCAAAGTTAGAAAATTTCTTGCTTATCATCAAGGACAAGGTTCATTAGGTTATAAATATCACTTATTCAGAATGTAAAGCACAATATCTCTTCCCTATTTTGGCATCATCGAAAAGTTGCATAAACATAGTATGATTCCTAGAATTCCAACAATTACTCATGGCCACTAGGGCAATTGCAAATACAATCATGGTTTAATTATCTGTAATCAACCAAACATATTCAAACAATCAAGGAAATATAAATAGTCAACAAGAGCAAAAACAGCAGACTTCATTGATAGAGAACAAGAGGTCAAGGTCTTTTTATGGATTGTCATAGCTATCTCATCATCCTTTGCCCCAATCTCCTACATTAGAGCTATAACCTTACTATTTATAGGTATCTTCTTAGATGAACCAGGTTCATTGGGAATGGCATTGACCTCACAGTCACAAGCAATCAAAGTTTTGATCCCAAAATAGGCTTTGTTTGAGACCATTCCTCACTTCTTAATGGCACCTTGCAACGATCCAGAACAATAGTTTGAGTAAATCCATAAGGGGTGGCATGGGCCTTGGAGCTATTTATAACCCTGTTCAGTAGCTTGATAATAAATGCAGGCCAGTTGATCTGCCTTTTGCTTTCAAGACACGTCATCAACACTAAGTCCATGTAGTTAGCAATGTGTCTTCTTTCCTGCCTAGGCAACAGACACTTGTTGACAAATTGAAACAGGACCTTGTGGCACGACTTCATTTCACTCTTATGAATGACCTGGGCCTCATTCACTTCTGTAACATCACAGAATCTCCTAGTGATTTCAAGGGTAGTAGGAAGGGAGTCCAGGATTGGCCATCTTTGCATAGTATAGTCATCATATCCTTCAGAAGGGATGTCAAGTATCTCACTAAGCTTCTTTGCATCAAAGGTCATTTGAACCCCTTTCACCTGGCTGGTAACTCTTCCATACTTGACCACTGCATTGGCCATGAATTCAATGATCTCATTCCTTGGTAGCCTACCATCCAACTCAAAGACCATGTCCTTCCAGCCCTAAGCAGCTAGAACATCAACCAATCGAACCATCCATCGTTCTACCAAATCCTTCCGAAGTCTACCCTACAAGATTATTCTTTTGCTAAACTTGGCAAGCTTGTCTTTTCGGCATCACACTCACTCTCTTCTTCACCACTACATTCCTACTCCTCAGTAATTCTAACTTGCGTGATTTTCACAACAGACCTTGACCTCTTGGACAATGAAGGTTCAGCTATCTTAGATATAAATGAAGACTTCTTGGAAGAAGTCTTGGTCTTTTGGGGCTTGGGGGCCTGAACCTCCACAGTTGTGTGCTTTTCCCGATGGGCCTGTTCCATCTCATCCATATCAACAGCCTTAGCAGGCTTTGCAACCTTAGCTTTCCCTTGCTTTCTGCATAGCCTTTTGTAACTCACTCTCACTCTGCTTCACCATACTTCTTGTGGCCCTTCCTTTTGGTATGGGAATATCATTAGTTATTGGAGAAGTAGCCTTTCTTTTAATTATATTCTTTGTAGTGCTGGGGGCTTTTGGTTTTGGGGTTCTCTTTTTCTTTGGGTTATAAATTGCACCTACTTTCTTCGGAAAGCGTGCTAGGGTCTCCTCAATAAACAAACCAGGTTCATCAACATGTGAACTGATATTAACCAACCCTTCAGCACTCTCCCCTGAACCACTTCCCTCTGTTTTGTTGCTACCCTCTTCCACAGTTATATGTTCAGCCCCACAGATAGCCGGTCTAACCATTTTAGAAGTGGGTGAAGAATCAACCACTTCTTTTCCTTTTCCCTTTTACCCTCACATCACCACACACACCCTCACTCTCTTTTTCTTGTTCACTTTTATTTTTTCCTCCTTTCCTTCTTGACTTAAGCATTTCCACATCCTTACCAGACCAAACTAGAACAGATGCATTGTTTAACATTTTAATCAAAATAGAACGCACCTCACAAGAGGGATCTTGAACCTTCTCAAAGTAAGAAGACCCAATTCTTTCCCCCTCACTCGCAGATTTGAAGAAGTCATCTGAGTTTTCAGAATCTTAGGCTTGGCTAGCCTTTAATTTTGCGTTCAACTTCTTTGACAGTGCACCTATGGCTATAGTTTTGCGAACAAGAATTTTCATTCGCCTTCTCCTAGGTTGGGGGATTGTGCTGGGTGGAAGGTAAAGGAGTCTGAGGGGGTAGTTTTCAAGATTTTTGCTATTTCTCGGTTTGTTTTTGATTGGTCATTGTTACCTTAGCATATTATGATGTATTCGCTCTGATTGCGGTTAGATACGATGCATGTGGAGGCCGGTTTGAGGGGAAAGGGCGTCGCGGACTAGAGATCTCACTGATTCGAGGTAAGTAATACTTGTAAATGATATCCTGAGGGTTTGAAACCCCAGATTAGCACATCATAGTGATGTATTGAGGTGACTTACACACCAGATATGAGCGTGGGGTAGAGCACCATTGGAGATTGTGACTTGGTCCATCCGGGTTGTTGGTTTTATCGCGTATTTGACTGGAACTACTTGTTATCATCATAATTTGGGCTGATTGCCATGTTTGGGCTTTGTGCCAACTATGTGAATCCCTCATGGATTGATATCACTATTTTTCTGCATTACTTTTCATATTATTTGATCTCGGCCCAAGGTTTTAATATTGTTTTGCAAACTCAGCCATTTTTTTCTATGATATGAAAACTTAAACAATATTTTATTGACATTTTGAGCTGAGGACTGTCATGTTAATATGCCCAAGTGGCATATGTGCATTTCTGGAGTGAGCATGTAACGAGTTGCACACAACAGTAGTGTTATAGTGATTTCTAAATATATGGATGGCTCGGGCCGCACGCCGTAACGGTGTTATATTGATATTGAGACCGAGGACCTGATTGATGCCACGAGATGGCTTAATATTGCACTTGGGATGTAGGAGCCCCTCCGGAGTCTGTACACACCCCCAATGAGCGCCGCCGATGCTAAATGGATTGGACTGCATGCTGCAGTGGGTGCCGGAATGTACCATTATATGCATTGAATTGCACTCATACATTTGTTCCTATTTGTACTAGTTGTCATTACATTCAAAACTCTCATTTTATTGGCATCTATGCTACTTCTTGCACTGTTTACCAGATAACCTGGTATTAATTGTTAGTGGAGTGTTGTGCTCGAGGGGGTGACTTGTGTGCTGATTTGCACTATCTGTCTCCGCATTCATTTCCAAAAGAGGTTTTGAACTAAGTCAAGATATTTTCTAAAGGATTTTCACATTTTCACTATTTTCTCAAGGGGTTACACTGTACTATATAGCATGATGACTTGCTTTATGTGGTTTCTTGCTGCTCAGTTATTATTTGTCTTTATTACTCACTGAGAGGTATGATGGAAGACAACAGAAGTGGTAGCTGGCCGCACCTGTGGAACCACATAAGCGTCAAGTGACTGCAACTATGAAAGTCATGGCTGGGCAGTGTCTTCTTTAAAACGAGGGTTTGGATCTATCTCATTTCATTTCGCCATGGGAGCCAATTCTGGAGCACATTGGAGTGCCATCTTCAACAATCATAATGGGGTAAGTGCTTTCACCACAATTTTGAGTTAAATCGATAGCAATCTATCTACGTAAGTTCATTAGAAAGAAAGGAGGAGAGGAAGTTCGGGATTATTAAAAGACTTGTACTGCCTTAGACTTATTATAGGGTTAATACGACCTATGATGGCAAGCGAGCGAGCTAACTATGCATCGGAAAGCAAGCCTTTGACGTCACTATAGGCCAAGCCCTGTACCTCTACCACGAACTTGAGCCCTTGATCAATTAGTGGGGCATTCTAAACCTACGTCAACAATCAATGGGTCACCTCCCCATCGTATGCATCTGCTGGTACTGCGCCTGAGCTAGTGTGACTGGATCCCTCAATCCCTCTTAAAAGTAGAAATTCCTTCTTTTTATTACTTCCAAACGATTGTAAAATTCATTAATTTTTTTCTTTTTTCCATAAATAAAGTCGAGCCCGCCAATCAAATTGATATCCCAGAGAAGGGACGAGCGCCTACACAACCTAGCCAGATCCGTAACTACTAAGCGTCAAGTTAATCCGTAACTACAGCGTCAAGTTTGGTTTATATAGATTTGAACATGGATATTAGTAGAAATAGGGGTTTTGGTGGAAACACCTAGAATTTTGTATATTTTGATTTTGACCATGAATTTTGAACAGGGAATTGAGAATAAATCATATATTTGAGTTTGTGATGTCATGGGAAAAGTTTATCTTTAAAATTATTTGAAATCCGGGCACATGGGTCCGATGGTGATTTTATCAACTTTTTAAGCGGAGTTGGGAATTGGTGCAAATAGGATTATAAAGATTATTTGAGTATATATTAATGGGTTTATATAAATTATTGACTAGTTTTGGAGCGTTGGGCATTGGTTTGAGTCGTCAGAAGGGCTTGGGAGCGGTTCTGGAGTTCAGAGCGAGGTCAGCCTCCTTTCTAACTTTGTAAGAGGAAATTAACCCCATAGGTTAACTAAATTATTAGGCGCTTCTATTTTGTGGGGGCTACATATGCACGAGGAGATGAGAGTCCGTACGTAGCTACTAGCTATGTCTATGTACGGGTAGTTTTAGGCTTACATCATGCCTTGTTGATATTGTTATATTTATTTTTTGTCCTGAGAAGAAGCAAGATTGAGTTAGCTTATTAAAGATTTTGAAAGGAGTTGAAATAGAGTAAAGGTTGGGAACTTAAAAGTTTTCATTTGAAATTCATACTTTAAAAAGAATCGAGGAATACTTTAATAACTTAAGAAATCTATGTGTAATTGCATCGCAAGTATGATTTGCGAGCGGGGTAACTCCTTATACTACTCTCATGGGAGCGGACATATCGCCTCGACAGGTTAATAGATGCATCTATGGTTCGCGTCGTTCGACCCTCGGCAATGCACATTTTACTTTTATGTTGGATCGGGTCGTACGCCTCAACATTTCCTATCTATATTATCCTCATGGAGTTGTGCATAATATTTAGAAAGAAGCCGGTGTATCTGATGGATTTTCCATGATTTGAATCATAGCAACTTCTTTGAAGAAATCCACTATATCATATATATGCTCCGGTTACAGAGAGAACTTGCTAGTTGAGAGCTTGAGTAAAGTTATAAAGAGGGAATTGTACCACGTATTTTATACTTGTTTATTCCATATATTTAATCTATTTCATATTTATTCACTTCTTTATTGTACCTGATATTATTGGACCACTAGCAAGTATCGAAGTAGACTCCTTGTTACTACTTGTTCGAGGTTAGACTGAATACTCATACGATACTTGCTGTAAATTTTTATTGTACAGGCACATATAGGTCTAGTGGCCTAGAGGGCATAGCGGCATGGTTGATAAGGAGACTTAGGTACGCTACATCTTTTGAGACGATCTGCAGCCAGCAGAGTTGTCACGACCCAAACCAATGGACCAATGCAAGCACCCGATACCTTAGTCAATCGAGTACCAACATAGCGTATCTTCCTTATTACATCATCAAATACATATGACATACGGGTCAAATAGGCTAACATAATTATTTATTAACGCAAAACATAGGCCGACAAGGCCGTACAATATTTCACGTACACGACATATATCTACACGCCTCTAAGAATACATAAATGTCATAAAAGTCGGGTCAGAGTCCCGCCATACCAAACAATGCACGTCTAAATTATACTAACCAAACAAGCAATTTTGAAGCAAATAGAGCGCATCAACATCTTCCGCTGAGCTTGTAGCCTACTTAGAGGGCTCTCGACCTGTCTAACGGGATCTGCGATGAAATGCAGTGTCCCCGGGCAAAAGGGACATCAGTACGAAAAATGCAATGAGTATGTAAGGCATATAAACAAGTACATAAAAGACATGGAAGAAATATAGAGTAATTCACTCAACCAGTAATTCTGGATAACTCTATAAATCATAAATTAATTTTAGTGTCGGACTTCAACCGACGAGAAGCATAAGCACTAACTCTACCCTCCTGCGTCAACACACACCCAATCCCAATTCTCGAAGCATTGCAATACACACTATATGAACCTAAAGTTGATGGCAAAACCAATACTAGAGTTGTGGTCAAAGCTGTCTTGTAGCTTCTGAAAGCTCTCCTCACACTCGTCCGAGCATACAAATGAAGCACCCTTCTGAGTCAACTTGATCAAGGGCAATGCGGTAAATGAGAATCCCTGAACAAACCGGAGATAACAGCCTGCCAAACCAAGAAATCTACGAATATCTGTGGCTGAGGACGGTCTGGGCCAACTCTGAACTGCCTCTATCTTCTTAGGATCAACCTGAATATCCTCGCTGCACACCACGTGCTCCAAGAAACCTACAGAACCAAGCCAAAATTCACACTTGGAGGATTTTGCATAAAGCTTCTCCTCCCTCAATCTTCTGCAACACAACTCTCAATTGCTCCGCATGCTCCTCATGACTACGTGAATACACCAGAATATCATCAATGAAGACTATGATGAATGAATCGAGATAAGGTCGGAACACACTATTCATCGAATAGATGAACGTTGCTAGGGCATTATTCATCCTAAAAGACATCACCAAGAACTCATAATGACCATATTGAGTCCTGAAAGACGTCTTAATAATATTTGAATCCCTAATCTTCAACTGGTGATAACTTGAACGGAGATCAATCTTGGAGAATACCCTCGCTCCCTGAAGTTGGTCGAATAAATCATCATGCGAGGCAAAGGATACTCGTTCTTAATTGTTACTTTGTTCAATTGCCTATAATCAATGCACAGTCTCATTGTGCCATCCTTTTTCTTCACAAACAGAACCGTCCACCCTAAGGTGACATACTAGGCCGAATGAACCCCTTATCCAGGATCTCCTGAAGCTTCTCCTTCAATTCCTTCAACTCCGTTGGTGCCATATGATATGGCAGAATAGAAATGGGCCGAGTGCCAGACAATAGGTCAATAACAAAATCAATATCCTTGTCCGGTGGCATGCCCGATAGGTCTACGAGAAACACATCGGGTAAATCCCTCACAGCTACAACAGAATCAATACTGGGAGTCTCGGCTTTGGAATCCCTCACAAACGCTATATATGAAAGAAAACCCTTCCCAACTATACGTTGGTCCTTCATGAAAAAGATCACTCTACTAGGAACACATTCATTCACATCTTGCCACTCAATCTGTGGCACACCCGGCATAGCCAAAGTGACTGTCTTTGCATGATAGTTCAGAATAGCATGACATGGAGATAACCAATCCATACCCAAAATGACATAAAAATCCACCATACTCAGTAATAACAAATCCACTTGGGTCTTTAGATCCCGAATAGTCACCACATATGACCAGTATCACCCACTGGGGTAGATATATGAACAGGTAAATCAAGAAATTCCCAGGGCGTACCCAAATAATAAGCAAAATACAAAAACATTAAAGAAAAGGTGGAATCATGATCAAATAATATAGAGGCTTCTTGGCAGACTAAAATAATACCTATAATGACAAAATCTAAAGCAATAGTATCTAGTCTACTTGGAATGACATAAAAACGAGCCTAACCACCGCCTGATCGACCTCCCCTCTAAGGCGACACCTGGCTGAGTAACCTCCACCCCTAGCTGGTTGAGTGGGTCGTGGTGAAGAAACTGGCGCTGAAGCTGATGACTGACCCCTCTGCTAGGACGAACTAGCAACACGACGAGGACATTGCCTCCATATGTGGCCTATCTCACCACACTCATAACAACTTGCAGGTGCTGGAGAAAGGGACTAAAGGGAACCTCTCAAACCGGAGTGACTAACAGATGCAATCGGTATAGAAGAGCCCTTATTTAATGGAGCATGGGTCGAACTCGAGCAAGAAAAGTGCTAAGTGATGACTGCACCTACTGAGATCCATGATAACCATGACCCGAAGATGCCCCACGATAACCTGGGCAAGCTGACTGAGTAGGCTTGAATGAACGACCTCTGTTGTGCTGAAACTGGCCCCTTGAAGGAGCACCACATAATTGTCAGATCGTGAAGGCCTCTTGGCCTCCCTCTCCTCTCACTAGTGACAACTAACCAACTCAAACTCCCGAGCAATATCAACCACCTCCTCGAATGTAGCACTAGATACCCTATCCTTGGTGATAAGAATATGGAGCTGATAAGTAAGACCATCAAAAAATCTCCTGGTCCTCTCTCGATATGTCTGAACCAACTAGATGGCATGACGAGCCAACTTAGAAGACCTCAACTCATACTGCGACACGATCATATCCCCATATCGCAACCACTCAAACTGCATATGCAGCTCCTCTCTGTGGGACTGTGGCACATACTTCTCCAGGAAGAGAACGGGGAATTGCTACCAGGAAAGGGGTGCTACACCAACAAGCCTACACCTCTCAAAGTCCTCTCACCAAGTGAAAGCAGCTCCTAAAACCTGATAGGTGGTAAAAGCGACCCCGCTGGTCTCCAGAATACCTGCAGTACGAAGTATCCTCTAACACTTATCCAAAAAGCTCTAGGCATCCTTGCCCTCTGTGCCACTAAAGGTCGGAGGCTACAATGTACCAAATATATCTAACCTACGCTGCTCATCCTTCAACATGATAAGAATCACGTTGTCCTAAGCAGGTGCAACCATCTAGGCTGGATGCTCCCCCAACATCTGAAGTCCATGCACTACCTGCTAAGGTGTGCGAGTGCCAAGAGTTTGATTGCCTCCCCCGGCCTGTGAAGTAGCTGCAGCTATAGTGGCTGTTAACACCAGAGCTAGGCTGGTGCAAATTGATAAGATCTATGCCAAGGCCTTTTGAAGACCCGAAATCATGATGGGCACAGCTGGTGCCTGAACTGGTGCTGCTGGAACATCTATAGCAAGAGCCTGATCTTGACTTGAGGCGGCTCGTGGATCTACAAGTGCTGCCCTCAGTTCTCTCCCTATTCCACGACCACAACCGTGCCCTCGGCCTCTGGTGGCCTCAGTTGGTGGCACTGGTGGACGTCCACCTTGTTTGGTAGTTTGTGTCCTTACCTTCTGTGAGAGAATAGAATAATAAAAGTTTAGCACTCAGATCAACAAGTTCACACGACAAGAATTCAAGAATATGAAGTTTTTCCTAAAGGTTCTACTCCCTCTCTAGGATAAATACAAACATCTCCATACCGATCCGGGAGACTCTACTAAACCTGCTCATAACTTGTGAGACCTATGTAACCTAGGCTCTGATACCAACTTATCACGACACTAACCCCAAACTCAGTCGTGATGGCGCCTCTCGTGAAGACAAGGCCAGCCAATTAAACAAAATTCACTTTCTAAAAAAACAATTAACTAACATAAACTTAGTCTAAACATGATTTAAATATACTAAACAATGGAAAAATATTGACAACAATGTGGAAATGCCACCCGTCGCAGCCGTAACCGGAGTGTCACAAGTCACGAGCATCTATAAGCTATAATACAAGTATGCTAAAGTTATAAACTACTCCAAATGTTTGAAAAGGAACAGAAATGATAGAGGAGTAGAGACACAGGGTTACAGACATCAACAGCTACCTCGTAACCTCCGAAAGGCCTGCCTGGAACTGGAGGAAATCAGCAGTTCGAAGTGGAACCAGCTACGCCTGAAACTGCACATAGGGTGCAGGGAGTAAAGTGAGTACTCTAACTTAGTGAGTAACAGATGTAAATAATGATTGCAAGTAAGAAAATACGTAAACCACAAGGATTTCTTTAATGAAGCAGTAAATCACTTAAAATCAGTAAAACAAGTAAAAATCAAGTAAAATCCTCTTTTAACCAGTAAACAGGTAATTGATAATTAAGATAAAGTAAACATATAAAATTTCACCCCTCGGGCATAGTATCAACAAATCCACCCCTCCGGAAATATCTCAGATCAGTACCAGCCCCTCGGGCTAAATCTCATATCACAATAGGTACCCACGCTTACTAGGGGTGTGCAGACTCGTATAGGGGCCCCTTATGGACCAAGCACAATAACAAGCCATCTAGTGGCATCAAATCTAGTCCATAGGTATCATATATATCAAGCAACCTCGTGGCATACATACCTCAGTCCCTCGGCCTCAAATCAGTATCAGTGTTTCCTCACAATATAGGCCCTCGGACTTACTCAGTCAAAAATCATAACAAGCCCCTCGGGCAGTAGTAAAGCAGTGTTTCTCAGCCTAAACGTCATTTAAAATATCGTTTAAGCTCAAAACTATGTAAATATGGCTGAGTAGTAAAACAGTGGAAAATAACACGACTAAGTTCAAGTAATAAGTCAAAACAGTGAGGAACTATTAAAAAATAACCTCGAAAGGGTTCAAATAGTTGACACTAGGCCCAGATATCGCATTCAACCCAAATAATGATGATAGCAAATAGTTTTCTCAAATACGTGTTAAAATCATCAATCAGGGCGGACCAAGTCACAATCGCCAATAGTGCACGACCCCACGCTCGTCATCAAACGTGTGTCTCACCTCAATGTAGCAGTACAATGTGCAATTCGGGGTTTCAAACTCTCAGAACATCATTTACAATCATTACTCACCTAAAACCGTCTAAATCTCTAGCTCGTGATGCCTTTGCCCCTCGAATCGGCCTCCACGCGCTTCGAATCTATCCAAAATTACGAGAACGTCAAAATATGCTAATGGAATGAAGCTCAAGAAAAAACAATCAAAATTCTACACAAATCCCAAAATTACAAAAATCCGACCTCGGGGCCCACTTCTCGAAACTCAAAAAATCTCACATCAATATATTCCTTATCTCCTCACGAGTTCATAAATATCAAAAGTTCTCAATTTTGACCCCAAATGGTCCTTCAAATCCCAATTTCTCAAGCCCTAGTTCTTCAATTTTAGGTTTAACTTTCATGATTTTCTAGGTGGAATTCACATAATAATCGAATTTTTAGTCCAAAAATCTTACCTCCCTACGATTCCCCTTGAATTCCTTGCCAATCTCCTTTGAAAAATCTCCAAAAACGAGCAGCTACGGATGAAATAAGCTCCAAAATCACGGGCAAGACGAGCTTAAAAACATTCTGCCCATGTCCAATTTTCTTCTTTGTGAACGTGGTCAAACCCTCGCATTCGCGAAGCACAAACTCACTTTGACCAACTTTTCCTCTACATGAATGAGACATAACCATCACGCAAGCATTGCTTCCTCGACCTTACCCTTCACGAACGCCGTCACTCTTCTGCGGACGCGATGAATAATTTACCTTGGACCCATCTGACCCAAATTCCTCTATGGGATCACCAAAGACCTTCTCGGAACACGATGCACCACTTCCGAGCTCTCCGCAAATGCGAAGCCCTTATCGCAGATGCAAAGGCTAAATTCCTAGCCTTCCTCAGTTGCCTCTTCGTGAACGCGAGGATCCACTTGTGAACGTGAAAGGTAAAATCCCTGCAACAGCTAAATAGTTTTTCTGCAATTTCTAAACTCCAAAATGATCCGAATGACTACCCGAATCTTACTTGAGGCCCCCGAGACCTCAACCAAACACATTCTACAACGTTATTAAAACTTGCTCCAATCATCAAAACACCTCAAACAACATCAAATCACCCAAAGCATATCAGATTCAAGCCTAAGTTTCTAAAATCTTCCGAAATACGCTATCAAAACCAACCAAATCATGTTTGAATGACATCAAATTTTGCTCATACCTCCCAAATGACACAATAAAGCTACTACAACTCTAGAATTCCATTTTAACCCATATATCAAAATCTCTCCTATCAACCGGAAATTTTCAAAAAAAATCTCCACTTCGTCAATTCAAGCCTAAATCTACTCCGAACCTCCAAAACCCATTCCAATCACGCTTCTAAGTCATAAATTACCTCCTGAAGCTAACCAAACCATCAAAACTCATAACCGAGCCCTCTAACAAATAATTCAACATCCGGTTGAGTTTTCTAATTCAAACCTTCTTAAAAGAGACTAAGTGTCTCAAACCTTACCAAAATTATTCCAGGTTCGATCTGACCAACCTGAATCACAAAACATGGATAATGAAGCATAAAGAATCAGAAATATGGGAACAGAGTGGTAATTGATGAGACGACTGGCGGGGTCGTTACAATTTCAAATAATGTTATTTTGAACAAAGAAGTCTTATTTTAGTTGAATTTTGCTTTCAATCCTTAGTAGACTACTCATAAATTGCTATGAGTCAGCTTATTGATTGGTGGCCTTGTGCCACGTGTTTGGATGGTTGATTTTTATTAATTTTTATTCATTTATTAGTTAATATGTTCTATTACCTGGTAATTAACCAATTACCCGCATAAGTTTAATATTACCATAAGTTACTTAAATTTTTTCTTATTTTTAGCATATTTTATATATTATTCTACTGTGATCATATAGTATCTTGCATGGTACTAGTCTATAATTACCGAGTATTATTTCTCGACCTATATTTATCCCAAAGTGGTCACTTTCAACGAAACTCATTTTCTTTAATTCACGTATCCTTTATCCTTCATGACACTTACTTATTTCTTGTTATAAATAACGTAAATACATTAACCTCAAGAAAATCTCATCCTCGAGCTTACATCGATAAATTTATGATGAAGCTTTAACATTTGAAATGTGGACTATAATAATATCTCATTGTCAGACTTTCATCAATTTACTTATGGTGTACTTTCATGTACGAAAATATGAGGTGTAATAACAGTCTCCTTTAGAGTATTGTATTTTCTCTTCTGTCCAAATTTGTATTCCGGACAGTTATTATATTTTATTTTATTTCCTAAAAATTGCTCATGCACTTGTGACACCAAATTTTGGAAGAATTATGAGATATTCAGTATTGAAAATGGAAAATATTATTGTTATTCTGCAGAGTTCATCTTTTATTAGTTAAATAAAAGAAAATTTATGATTTCAAAAAAAAATTAAAATGAGAAGTTATTAACTATATAGTGTTGTCTTGCCTAACGGACCAGCTCCATCACGACCTTTAAATGGATTTTCGACTGTAACAACAAGGTATTAGAGCTCTAGGTTCACTTAGGTCTCATTAATCATGAGCAAGTCTAGTAGAGTCTTACAGATCGGCATGGATATGTCTTTACTTATATTCGAGAGGCTACAGGGCTGTTAGGAGCATTCCTCATCTTGATTCCTCGTGGTCCAATTTGATTCTTTTGAGGCTTATGACTTTATTTCTTCCTATTCAATCTTATGGGACATGAAGCGCTTGTTATTGATCGAGAATTGAGGAATTGTAATGGTACTACATATGCGGTGTGAAATTTTTCTCCTGGTTAGTTGATTAGGCTATTGCAGTTTCCTTGCATAAGGAGTCATCTAAGCTTGGTAGCTGTACTTTTGAAAGCTCTGTAGGCTATGCATAGGTTGGTATGGTACTCATGATCATTATCGCACAATACTGATGTGGTGGTAAGAAGATTGCCTATGTGTCGGGATAGTGAATAACTTGAAAGGAGGTTTACTCAATGCATGATTCAGAGATTCGGTATTTTATTTTCGGCAAAGGAAAGAAAGCCGGACTATAAATTTTCAGGTTTGGGTTGATGGAGTAATGAGACGTGGTGTTTTCGAGCGTGGTGGAATTTTTATCTATGATGTGGTGTCATTGTCCTTGTTGAATACGTTAAGTCCGTCGGTGTTATGGTCTTCGTCAAATCTTCCTCAGGGAAGGAAAGCATGAAATAGAGCTGGAGAAGCGACTAGAAGAGATCGTGGTGTGCGGTGGTTCAGGATTGAATCGGTTTTCCTGGTATGGATGGCTATGGCCTTGAAGGGATTTGACGTTAGTAGAGATCTATTGGTTCGAGTGCTATAGAAGTAGATTTTGATTTGAGGCCAAAATTGGGCGGCGAAAGATGATGAAGGACATATGGGAGGTGTCATACGTTAGTTAAATTTCTAGAAGGTTAAGTGGAAGAAAGAAGTCAAGTAGTTGCTTAAAGGATAGGATTTAGCCAAAGTGGGAAAGTGATAGAGTAGCATGTGGGTTCGGTGATAGGATAGCTACACGTCTTGAGAAAAATGTAGAGTGATTTGGAATTTATGGTGGACAGTGACTAGGTCTACAGACTTAATTTGGAACATTGGCTATTATACGTCGGGAGATTGGATACGATAGAATGGAGTTTGCTGGATATGAAGAATGATACAGCATGACCTTGTATCAGAAGATATTGGCGCACCTCTAGTTGATGTCTATGAGGAGTGAACAGACTTGTACCGCTGGTGTATGAGCATATGCCCAGGAGGGGTTACTGATTTGGTAGTAATTGTAGCCAATGCAGCAACATTAGAAGATGTCGGCAAGTGATTTCGATAGGCGGGTTATCTCTAGTGAGCAAGTCAGCGTTCCCATGGTTGATGAAGCTTATACGAAGAATTCTACTGGCTATCCAATAAGAGGTCGAATATGTAAATATGGCTGGTAATTTAAAGTGTTCATAAAGCGTTTAACACAATGATTTCAAGAAATTTGGCAGGTTGATTGTGCAAGATCAGGTCGACAATGAAGAAAAAATTTTGGTGTGTTTCAGAGTTATGCAATAATAGCTTCAAGCTAAGTGGGAGAGCCCCACCGTCTACGAATTTGGATTTGCATGGTTGTCTACTTGTGAAGTTTCTGGTTATTGGCATGTTGATGGGCTATTGCGACTAAGAAAAGAGAACATCGGTGGTAATTCGAGCAAAGAATTTGAGGAATGTGTTCTATAATTGGCATTATCTATTCATGTTTGGGATTTAGGAATAATCAAGAATTACGCTTCGTGTAGAAGTGAGTTACAAGGAAAGTGATTCAGCCTGGTGCTTCCTTGAGAGAGTGTTCATGTGCTAGCAGAGCCTTGGAGTTTATTATATTTGGGACTGAGTTAGAGTGGGTGACTCTCAGTAACGGTCTAAGTGAATTCAAAGGTTAAAGTGTTGTGCTTAAGGATTTCGAGTCCATAGTAAAGTTGAGTATCGAACTTTTGTAGCGGATTATTATGAAAGAGCTTGGGGTGTTCTGCGTAATCTGTGATATGTGGTGTAGTATAAGGGGAATGGGAGGAAATAACTTTGTATTTATAGAATTATTAGAATGGATATACTAGTTGAAGACGTGATTATGTGTACAAGGAGGGTAGGAAATGGTTCATGGGTTAGAGACAATATGGTCTTGTGAAATATGGTGACTCAGGACGAGTGCAAATTAAGTTTGCAGTATTTTAAATGGAGCTATTATTATTCCTAACGAAAGTCCAGGGTAAATTAGGAGAAATTCATACCAGTTAGCAAAAGTTGAATTAGCATGATGATGGAAATGATCAGCTCCTTTAGCGTGTTAGGTTACTCATGTGATTTGTGACGGTATGTGCAAGGTATGACGACCATTGTAGTTGACTTTATCTGGAGGTATTTAAGTGTTATGGCATGTTATGTGTAGATAGATCCCGGAAGGATCACGGTGGTTTAGACCACTGCCTAAGGATCATATTTTCTACAGTTATTAGAATTTAGTCGCATGTTGCTATGGTTCTCCTAAAATGAGTTAAGTCAAAAGGTTCCTATATGGTGAAATGTTTAATCTATTAGTGGTTTAGGAGTTATGATGAAATTCTTGTACTCTAGCAAATTGACATGATTAGGTGCAGTGAGTAGCATAGGTATTGGAAGTTGAGGGTCAAGGTTGCGATTTAGTGTTGACAAGGATGTCGCGAGCTCGGATGATCGAGAAAGGACTTAGATAGTTGAAGTCAGCTGGCATTGTTTTTGGCGTCGCCTAAGATTGGTGTCTACTGTGAAAAGGCTTTGCATACTGATTGCGGATTCTTGAATGTTTTGCAATATTAGTGTGGCCGGTAGTATGGATTTGCAGACTCGTTGTCTGGTGCGGAAGGTCGGGGGAGCGTGTCCCACAAAAAGATTGTATAAGTGTGACAGGTATTCACTTAAATGATTAAAAACAAAAACCAAGTATGGAAGTTGTGGTACTATCATTGATGTGAGAATTTATGCTGGTCGATTCATTTGGTTGTGAACCGAAAATATTTGTTCCAAATTTTATGGCTATTCTTGTGTCATGGGAAAAAGGGTTACCCTGTATCCTTGAAAGGTCATTAGCCCAGTTCGATACGATCAGAATCGGTTTGAGGTTTGTGGATGGATCTATATATGAATATGGGCTACATATGGGGTCGGATGGGTTCGTTTCAGCATAGCGTTACTTGGGGATGAGTATTCGGACATTGGATATTATTTTGTCACCGGCTATTTCATGTAATACTATATTGTTCCATGTGAGTTGTGAAATGGCTTGATGATTTCATATGGGTTGAGGTTCCGCGTAGCAATCGTTTTATGTGAGCAGGATAGCTCTCGAGATTCAGATCATATATCACACCTTGGTTGGGCTTGCGTTTTGTAGCATATGGCGCTATGTGTCTCCCCAGGGTTGGTATTATGCACTTGGCGTGCTTGTGGCTGACATTCGGATATTTTGCAGGTATGGGCACTTTAGCTCGGTAATTAATTCCTTATAGATTATTATCTATGAATCAGGTGGACGCCGCCAGGATATGTTGTATGGATCGGGTTGCACGCCGCAACAGTGTGATGTTGAGTACAGTCCCATAAAGCTATTTTTGTGTGTTTTGTTTTCCATTTTTTAGGAAGGTTCATAACACCTTTTCAATTGTCTAGTTAGTTGCGTAGGTGACTATTCCTTTATAGAGTTTATTTTCCTTATGTATCACATCTGAGTTGGTAGCTTGTTGGCATGTTGTGACATCATATGAGACTTTTGGTCATGTCTGAAGTGG
Organism: Nicotiana benthamiana; assembly: GCA_034376525.1. Taxonomy (NCBI): domain Eukaryota; kingdom Viridiplantae; phylum Streptophyta; class Magnoliopsida; order Solanales; family Solanaceae; genus Nicotiana; species Nicotiana benthamiana. Next base: position 26,617,955 of record CM067333.1, on the reverse strand, counting down.
CTTATTGCTCGGGCAGCTTATACTGGGTGAGACAAGATTATTGGGCCTCAGATCGGTGCGTCATATCTATATGAAGTACATTAAAGAGAAAATATAGTTATTTAGTTCATAATGAGGCAATGGTTCTTGTCAGGAGGAAAGACTCAATGAATTATTGACTCGGCAGTGGATTATGAATTTCTACACATCTCTTCCGTTGTGGCGGTGCAACAAGAGTTGGAACATGACTTGTGTAAGTCATGGGGTGTGTTGGAAGCATCATATCCGTGGAATGTCTGTTATTATTATTAGAGGATGTTATTGTGATCATGTGAATTACGTGGTGCACGTGTGAATTCAGAAAATGTAAAAAGTCATGTTTTGGTACATCGTGTGGTGATTGATACAGTGTTCATATTTTGGAAACGGGCCTGACAGAAGATTCTGGATGTTAGAATTTGTCTCTAAGGTTAATTTGATAAAACAAAAGGGAAATCTTTGGATTTACTCGAGCCAGTGTGCTCAGCTGAGTTGTGGTAGCACGAGTAGGTGCACAAAGTGTTAAACAATGATTTCAAACAATTCCAATGCAGTTCTTAGTACGTTTGAGGATGAGCGTAAGTTTAAGTGGGAGAGAGTGTAATGACTCGACCGACTGTTTTGAGCTTTAGCACATCACTCGGCGGTTTGAGGCCATGAGTAGTTTCACTTAAGGTATTATTACTTGTATAAATGTCGGGATTGAATTTCGGGAAGTTCAGAGTTGAATTGGAAAGAAAATTCTTATTTCGAAAGCTTTAAGTTGGAAGAATTGACTAAGATTGGTTTTTATAGTAATCGGCATCGGAATCGAGATTTGAAGGTTCCAGTAGGTTTGTATGGTAATTTTGGACTTAGGCGTATATTAGGATCGGGTTTTGGATGACCTGGGAACATTTTGGTGACTATTGCGAAAGTTAGCATTTTGGAAGAATTTCATAAATTTTGGTTAAAGTGAATTTCAACGCTATCGATATCCATTTGGAATTCCGAGTCTGAGAATAGCTCCGTATGGTGATTCCGGTAGGATCTAATGGTGATTCTGGTATTGGGACTGTGATCGGAAGTGGATTTGGAGATCAGTAGGTCATTTTGGAGCCGTTTGGCGAAAGTTAGAAATTTGACGGTTTTTGAGAAGTTTGATGGGAAGTGGACTTTTTGATATCGGGGTCAGAATTTGATTCCAAAAGTTGGAGTAGGTCTGTAATGTCAAATGTGACTTGTGCAAATAAATTTGAGGTCAATTGGGCGTGATTCGATATGTTTTGGCATCGAATGAGGAAGTTGGAAGTTCTAAAGTTCATAAAGCTTGAATTGGAGTATGATTCATGGTTTTAGCATTGTTTGATATAGATTGAGGCCTCGACCAGGTCTGCATTATGTTTTTGAACTAGTTGGTGAGATTGGACGGGGTCCCCAGACCTCGTGTGGATTCTAGGTGGTTAATGGATCAAAATGAAATTTGATGAAGGGCTAAGGCATTTAGGCATCTGGTCTAATCGCACCTGTGTGAAGAGGACAGCATGTGCGAGCCCGCAGGTGCGGGAAAGGATTTGCAGAAGCAGATTTTGCTGGGGGGCGTGGACCACAGATGAGGTTGAGTTTCGTAGAAGTAGGACCACATATGCATGCGTAGAGCCACACAAGCGGAAGCGCCGAAGCGGATGGGGGCGAAGATGCGGAGTTGAGGGGTTTGGTGGAAAACCGAAGAAGCGGTAGTTAGGCCGTACCTTTGGAACCACAGAAGCAGTCAAGTGACCGCATGTGCAAAAATTAGGGTTGGACAATGTCTTCTTTAAAACGAGGGTTTGACTTTATTTCATTTCATTTCGCCCATGGGAGCCTATTTTGGAGCGCATTGGAGTGCCATCTTCATCAATCATAGTAGAGTAAGTTCTTTCTTCACAATTTTGAGTTAAATACATGAGTTTATATGGATTTAAACACGGAAATTAGTAAAAATTTGGGTTTTGGTGAAAAAATCTAGAATCTTGTATATTTGGATTTTGACCACAAAATTTTGGACATGAAATTGAGAATAAATTATATATTTTAGTTCGTGATGTCATGAGCAAAGTTTATCTTCGAAAATTCTCGGAATCCGGGCACGTGGGATCGAAGGTAATTTTATCGACTTTTCAAGCGAACTTGGGAATTGTTGTAAATAGGATTATAAAGAGTATTTGAGTATATATTAATGTATTTGCATAATTATTGACTAGTTTTGGAGCGTTGGGCATCGATTTGAGTTGTCGGAAGGGCTTGGTGGCCGGTTATTGTAACGACCCGTGCGATCGTTTTTAGAAATTTCGCCTCGATCCCCTATTAAGTGCTTCCTCTAAGTTCATTTCTGCTATTTTGGTTTGTCGGGACGTTCGATATTGGGTTTCGGAGAGTTTTGGGACACTTAGTCCCTAAATGAGAGCTTATGTGTTGGAAAGTGATATGTAGTCGGAACAGTGTAAAGATGGCCTCAAAATGGAAATCTTATGGTTCTGTTAGCTCTGTTAGGTGATTTCGGGGTCGGGAGCGTGTTCGGAATGCATTTTGGAAGTCCGTAGCTAATGGGCTTGAAATACCGTAGTTTGAATTTTTAAAGTTTCTGGTCCTATAGTGAGTTTTGATTCGAGGGTCATAATGGAATTCCGGAAGTTGCAGTAGCTCTATCATGTCATTTGAGATGTGTGTGTAAAATTTCAGGGCATTCGAACGTGTTTTGGTTAGGTTTTTTATCGAAAGCGTGTTTTGATGAAACTTGAAGTTCCTAGATTTAAATCTTTGATTAATTCGGGTTTCCGGTGTTGTTTAAGGTGTTTTATGGACTGGTACAAGTTTGAATAGGGTATTACATGATGTTGGTGCTTTTGGTTGAGGTCCCAGGGGCCTCGTGATGAATTCGGATGGTCGACGGAAGGTTTTTGAAGTTCAAGAGTTGCTGAAGATTGCTGGTACTGTCATAACCGCACCTGCGGTTTGGGTTCCGCAGGTGCGGAGCTGCAGAAGCGGCCGGGCAAGCGCAGATGCGGATTTTGGGCAGATGTGGGACTTTAACCACATAAGCGGTACTGCACCTGCGGAGTAGTAAATCGCAGATGCAGGAATTGGATTTTAAGTGAGAAGTACAGATGCGATGAATGGTCTGCAGAAGCGGGACCGCATATGCGGTCCCTTGGCCACAGAAGCAGAAATCGCTGGTCAGAAATAAGAAATTTCAAGGGTTAATTTCAAAAGTTAGAGAAATCTAATTTGAGCATGGGAGAGGGCTAGTTTGAGAGGGTTTTTAAGAGAAGATCATTGGGTAACGTTTCATTAATCCTTTCTAGTCCTATTCCATCAATCTATAGTTAATTATATCATTTAAATTCGAATTGGGGATTAAAATTGAGAATAAGTTGGAAAAAACTTCATAGACCAAGTTATTGAGTTTTTAGTGGGTGTTTGACCTCCAATTTAAGAGATTTTTAAATGATTAGACTCATGATAGTACGAGGGTTCTGAAAATGTGAAAATTGTCCAATTTCGAGACGTTGGCTAGAGGGGCATTTTGGTTATTTTAACTAATTTCGCGCCTTAACTTTGAATTAAATAGTAGAATCTGTTTCTTGCGATGTTATTTACGATATGTAATTGAATTGAATAGATTTTGGTCATTTGGAGTCGGATACTCATGGAAAAGGCGTGGTCTCTAGTTGATTTTTGAGCCGGTTCAAGGTAAGTAGCTTGTCTAACCTTGTGTGGGGGACCTTTCCCCTTAGGACATGATATTTGAATGTCTCGTACGTGAGGTGATGAGCGTGTACTAGAGCTAATTGTTGAAAATCCATTTTTACTTGAAGTATTTAAATAGTGTTTTCTTGCTTACCTATTTATTCTAATTGCAAGTTTAACCTGTATTAGTTTAGAAAAGCATGCTTAGTTTATTTAAACTTCCTATTTGCATAAGTTGCCTTGACTGCACTACGTAAAGCATGTTAGGCTAGTATTACACGTTGCTTGTATTTTTGTACTTCATTTCTGAATATCCTTTGGTTGTGGTTGCGTATTTACATTGGGACTACGGATGTCGGATTCTGGTAGCTCCCCCTTGTTTGAGGTCTTACACTATATATTGTGACACATCGCATATTGGACTTGGCGTGGTGTTGATGCAAGACAGTAGGGTGCAGTTGAAGGTTCATGAGAAGAATTATCTAGTGCACGACTCGTAATTGGCAGATATTTTTCATACATTGAAGATTTGGATGTACTATTTGTACGGTGTTCCATGTGAGGTCTATGTAGCACCCCAAAAAATTTCGAAGTACTTAAGCGTTATTAAGAAAGTTGATGTGTTAATTATATTAATTCGTATGCAAACGAGGACTATTAATATGATGGATATCAATTGGATATGATAATAAGTGTACGAGGTATATTATAATTGATGTGGGGTCTAAGGATAGCCCTAAGTCCAAGTCAAGTTGGACATTACATAATAGACTATCAAGAAAGTTGATGTGTGCTAAATATATTACTTCGTATGTAGACGAGGACTATTAATATAATGGATATCAATTGGATATGATAATAAGTGTACGAGGTATATCATAATTCATAAGTGATGTGGAGTGTAAGGATAGCCCTAAGTCCAAGTCAAGTTGGAAATTACATAATATACAAAAGTTCCAAATAATTACGCACATAACCTAATTTCGGGTGGGTATATATATGTGTGTGTGTGTGTGTGTGTGTGTTTGTGTGTTACAACATATCAAATGAAAGGTATTTGAATCTGTTAGATAATACGCTTAACGCTAGAGGGGGGTGAATAGCGTTATAATAAAATTTAGCGTAAACTTCGAAAATTAAAATTTGCAGGAAATAAATAAGTGCGTTAAATAAACAAAAGAAAAGAACGCATCGATGTATTCTGGTTCACCATAACACGTGGCTAGTCCAGTCCCCGAGAGATTCTCTCGAGATTTTCCACTAACTTGTCAAGCTTACGGGTGCTCAACAAACCTTTACAGCTTGAGGACACAAGCCTCAACACCTTTGCTCGGAGATACAACACTCCAAGACTTCAACCAAGGAAACACAAGTTCCTTACAACAAGAGAATCACAATTCTCTTACAAGTGTACAAAACACTAAACACTCAAACAAGACACTCCTTAATGAGTAGATATGAGTAAAAGAAGTAAGCTCAAGATCACAACAACTATGGACAAGACTTTGGCTCTCAAAAGCTTTATGAAATGAATATAAAATGATAAACAATAGTATGCAAGCTTATAGCAGTAGAATGATCAGTTGTTGTGTGTTGTTGTGTTTAAAACACTGAAATGAAGCTGTATTTATAGTTGAAAAACTTGGCATTACCGTTGTCTAATTGTCAATTAAGAGTTGCTGATTTTACTCTGTGACAATCGATTGTCAGGAGGCCACAATCGATTGTTTGCCAATCGTTCCAAAAATCAATCCCAGATTTTACGCTTAACAATCGATTGTCCAAGATCAACAATCGATTATTGGTAACGTTCAAAAAATCATTTCCAGATTTTACGTAAAACAATCGATTATACCAAATCAATAATCGATTATTCAGCAACGTTCAAAAAATCCTTTCCAGATTTTAATTTCAACAATCGATTGTACAAAATCAACAATCGATTATTCAGCAACGTTCAAAAAATCTTTTCCAGATTTTAATATCAACAATCGATTGTACAAAATCAACAATCGATTACCTGACGGTATTTGAAAACTTTACGACAACGGTCAGCTTCACAATCGATTGAGCAATGTTAACAATCGATTATTTATCAGACTTTGAAACTCATTTTAGACACTGCCTCGTGACAATCGATTGTTTTATACTCACAATCGATTATTTAATAATTTTGAAAAAGTCTGGAAGACACTGCCTCAACACAATCGATTGTCATAAGTTCACAATCGATTATTTTGTGACTTTGAAAAATCTGATGGACACTGTCTCTTCACAATCGATTGTCATTAGCTTCACAATCGATTATTCTGAGTTTTGAAAAACTTTGATGTACACTGCCTCATCACAATCGATTGTCATAAGGTTCACAATCGATTGTCATGCAGGTTTGAAAAACCTGATGCTCAATGCCTTAACACAATCGATTGTCATTAGTTCACAATCGATTGTCATGCAGTCTTGGCTTAACATAATCGATTATCTTAGTCCAGTTTTTAGAGGCATGTTTAAAAATCATTTTGACTAATGAAAATATGCATGATTTAAAATCATTTAGCATTAAATTAAATATGCATGATTTTGTAAAAATAATTTTACGAGAGAAGCCATGTCATGAGTCAAGTTGTCGGATCAAGATCACAATTAAGAACGACTCATTTAAACTATAAAACTTTGTCTTGTGCTTGAATCTCGTTATCCACCAATTGTGTGCTTGTACTTGAACTTCGCATATATCAATTTGCGCTTGTTTGTCATTCATCAAAACCTACACATAAGAACACACATTTTAGTATAAAGCCTTGAGAACGTGTTTCCAACAGAATCTAGTTTCTAACTCTTTAAATCGTTTAGTATTTAGACATTCCTAAAATAAGTTATGACCAAATTATCAAAGGCTGGAGGAGGAGTCTGCGGATGCGAAGCATCCGAAGCCGCGTTTGAACGAATGGCTGGCAGTGAATTGCTGCCATAGCATCCAAGGCATCATCCGAAACCCAGAAATCGGGGCCTATCAATACCAAGTCGGGGGATTAGGGTTCTTGAGGTGAACGGGCGATTTTAAGCTCAAACCAAGTCCAATCCACCAAGGTACGTTGTTAATGTTGTTTTTGGGTTGATTCTTACTCAATATGCATGAGTTCTAACATCATTCTTGCATCCAAATGCTAGATTTCATCATCAAATCCTCTTGAATACTAAATTACCAAAGTTGTAATTTTTCAAGATTGAGTTACTAGAGGTAATTTCAATCTTCAACCTCGTTTATTATGAGTAGTTAGAAGTATTTAAAGCATTTGTTATAAGTTTTAATGGTTGAAATATTGGATTATAAAACTCTAGTTCATGGCATGAATAGTTGTCATGACCCCAGTTCTCCCTCTGTGAACATGTCGTGATGGCACCTAGTTCTACGACTAGGTAAGCTTAACAATGCGGAAAAACAACATAACTTGCGGAATTAAACAATTAAAATGAAGAACTAGAAGAAAACTATATACAAATGCCACGCATATACAACTCAATAATGCGAAGGTCTACAATATCACCCCAAAACCCGGAAACTCACGGGAACACAAGCTAGAAGAAGTACTATAAAAATGCTGTAATCTCCAGAAATGTCTACAACAAGAGTACGATAGAAGGCTAAATACTATAGATAGAGTAAATAAGGAGACTCTTCGGTATGCGGACGCAGAAGATGTACCTCGAAGTCTCAGTAGCTCTCCCTGCCTCAAGGATACTGCATCTGGATAGAGGTACCTAGATCTGTACATGAAAAACATGCGCATAAGGGGCATGAGTACACACAGTTGTACTTAGTAAGTGCCAAGCCTAACCTCGATCGGGTAGTGACGACGAAGGTCAGGGCCCTATTGAGATAAAATATGATAAATGATTGGATAAAAAAACATTATAATGAAAGTCTACAACGAGAATCTAAATAGGATAAATAAGGAATACAATAACAGAAAAAAATGAAATAAGACAACACAAGGAGAAATGCCATGCACAACAAGAATGATAACTGGGGATCTCATAGTATCCCAAGGATCTCTTGGCATCCTCACCATGTACACGAGGGGTCTCTTCATATCCCGAGGATCTCCTAGTATCCTCAATAAATAAGCCGGGGATCTCTAGGTATCCCAAGGATCTCTTTGTATCCTCATATATATATATATATATATATATTTATATATATATATATATATATATATATATATATATATATATATATATATATATGAGGTATCCTGCACCCTCATTCCAGAACATAACACATGCAGGGGATCTCGTCACCTCACGTACAAGGCATTCAATTACCAAATATCATGTCCTAAGGGGAAAGGTCCTACACACAAGGATAGACAAGCCACTTACCTCGAACTGGCACCCAAATAAACTCGAAAACACTCTTTTGCCATGAGTACCCGACTCCAAATGGACCAAATCTATTCAATTCAATTGCATATCGTAAATAACATCGCATGCAACTGATTCTACCATTTAATTCAAAGCTAAGGCGCGAAATTAGGTAAAATAACCAAAACGTCCCTCAAGCCAACATCTCAGAATCGGATAACTTTTACATTTTCAGAACCCTCGTGCTCTAACGAGTCTAATCATACAAAAATCTCTCGAATCGGAGGTCAAACACCCACTCAAAACTCAATAATTTGGTCTATGAAGTTTTATCCATTTTTCATTCAAAAGTCCAAAATTAAGGAGCAATTCATAATTAGACTAGTGGGTTTTAAGCATAAGAGAGTAGAGAATCAGTATCCAATCATTGCCCTCGAAAATCCCTCTAAATTCTCCCAAATCCGAGCTCCCAAGCTTGTGTTTTAATAAAAATGGCTAACCCTCGGTTTTGAAATGTTTATATCTGCCCAGGTGTTTTGTTCTATGCGATCGTAATAGTAGGAACGTGACCGCGAAGAGCAAAATTTAAAGGTTCAGAAAATAGCCTATGCGAACTTAGCCCTAGTCATGCGATCGTAGAAGAGAGAGGAGGCAAACTTTTGTGATTGCGAGCTATAGAATGCGATCGCGTAGAAGAACTTAATAACTGAGCTGTTGGCTTAGTTTATTCAATGCGAACGTGGGGATGGGATTGCGAATGTGAAGAAGTAATGGGCGGCACTATGCAAACGCGATTTATATAATGCGATTGTGTAGAAGGAAATCGGCCCGCACCGAATTTAGACAATGCGATCGCGGGGATAAAGATGCGATCACAGCTGAAGCAAAAATCTGCTACTTTCTAGGTTCTAAAAAAATGACCCGTTGAGCATTCGAAACACACCCGAGGCCCCGGGACCTCAACAAAACCTACAAACATATCCCATATCATCATTGAAACTTGTACTAATCCTTAAACCACCTAAAACAACGCCGAAAACTCGAATTAATCAAGGATTTAAGCCTAAGAACTTTAAATTTCATCAAAACACGCTTTTGATCAAAAACCTAACCAAAACACATACGAATGACCTAAAATTTTGCACACACATCCCAAATGATATGACAGAGCTACTGAAACTTCCGGAATTCCATTCCAACTCTCAGATCAAAAGCTCACTATCAGACCGGAAACTTCAAAAATTCAAACTTCGGCATTTCAAGCCAAAATTAGCTACAGAGTTCCAAATTGAATTCCGAACATGCTCCCAACCCGAAAATCACCTAACAGAGCTAACGAAACCATCAAATTTCCATTCCGAGGCCGTCTTCACACTGTTCTGACTACTGACTATTTTCCATCACTGAAGCTCCATTTAGGGACTAAGTGTCCCAAAACTCTCCGAAACTCAATACCGAACGTCCCAGAAAACCAAAATATCAGAAATTAACTTAGGGGAAGTAGTTAATAGGGGATCAGGGCGTAAATTTTAAAAATTACCGGTCGGATCGTTACAATAGTACTTTTGATAAAATAAGAGAGAAGATGAATGGTAATCTTGGCGATGAAATTTATGAATACAATGAATCCATGGAGTTATTTGTTAGCAAAAGATGGAAGTGACCAAATAAGTAATCACCCAAATTGTATATTTTGCAAGTGTTGACTATGGAAGAGGATGAATAGTAACTTGGTGGCAATGGACAATTGATGTAGTATCATTAACGACTTCGAATAGGTATTAAAATATAAGAATGAAGTTGAATGGTCTAACTTGTAAATCTATTTGGCAATTTGAGTTGTTGGAAGCTTGTAGCCAATCATGATCCATATATGGATGTTGATAATATCTAAGTTCATATATTGATATAATTAAGATATCTAATTGTAGATATCGACATGTTGGTGATGTTGAGCATTTTAATCAGCTTTGGGATGATGGTGGAGGATTGAAAGCTTGTGAAAGTTAATAAAGCGAAAGCGAGGTAAGTTGATTAAAACTTACTCTTCTTGAGGGATTTCTCTAAAAGCATGTTTCGAGTTAATACTTAAGTTTTTGCAAATGTGCTTTCATGCTTGTTGGGGTAAACAAGTACTGATATCTCCATATACTTGAATATTATATTGTATATGTAGTGTCATGTTGTTTTATCAAAATTTATTTTAAATCTTGTTGGCAAAATGACACTCAAGGAAAATGTTATAATTTTTTATCAAAACTTACGTATTGACAAAAGTATACAAACTTTAGTGCTAAAGATAAGTTTTCATGGAAAGTATTTCTTTTGGAAATTGACGAACAAAATAACAGTTGTGGTATCTTTTAAAGATTAATGTTAAATTACTAAAGGTCTTAGCATGTAAAAGGTTATTTATTTACTTTTTGTTCAAATAATTCAGATTTTTCTATATATGTTACGAGTTGATAAAACTAGATCTTTTGAAGCTACTATGCTATGAATCTACTGTTGAAGTACTAAATGTGTTGGGAGTTACTTGTGTTCACCAGATTGACTTCAGATATACTGTGTTTGTTGTCATGAAACTACACGTGCCGGTGTAGGCATAAATGATCACTTTGTGGTATAGACTACAGCAGAGTACTCTCCCTCGAGAGAGTACTATTTTTTGTTATTATTAGTATGGCTAAGTCGATTCATACGGCACTATGATGAGACGACATGAGCAAGTAGGGTATCTGACACTTGCCGCTAGGTACATAACCTGGTTGACCTTCTTATGTCAGTGATGGTATACTACTACCACTGAAAGGCAAGGATAATTTTCTTATAGATGTTATAAATGTCAATACCATACAAGGTGGAGGTGATTTATATGGTACCTAATTTTTGACCCTAGAAGATCCTGGTTCTTCTAGGTGTTATAACTACTATTGTTTGCTGGAATTAAAAGCACATAAAATAAAGAGCACAAAGATTTTTACGTGGAAAATACCTGGATCAAAAGGTGTAAAAATCATGATCTACTACTTAGTAAGATCTTCCAAAACTTTCACTAAAATCACTGAGCCTAAACAACATTTATAAAAACTCTTTGTAAACCTATGATTAACTCTAATACCAGTGTAGCACACAACTTCAACTGTTGCGACACTTTCAACTTAGCCTATAACTTGAACACTCAAAGTACCTAGTACAAATGCTTCTATGCAAGCTGAAAAGTACAACTTTAAACTACTACTACAATTGAACTAGAATATGAAAAAACACAATGGAACTGGTTCTTTTATCTTGTTCAAGTAGCTTCAGGAGTGCAACTTAAATATCACATAAACTGCTTACAAAATTGCCTTGCTCTTTTGGTCTCAATTTAGTTTAACTTCTGCGTATGTGCAATACCTATAAAAGAGAACAATCACTGTTATTTAATAAGTTAGTAATTAGAGTTTGATTGAGACTCAATTGCTCATCTTCTATCGAAGTTGAGTCCTTGAACAACACAAACTCCAACCCTATCCTTTATCCAGATTGTGTCCTCCTCACATAAGGAGACTTCCTCTCGTCATACAATATGCAACCTTTCCGATCACCTTAGGAGATATTGTTGCTTGATATCTAAGACTTATCTCCTTCACGTGCATCTCGCATGTATAGGTTGATAAACACCGTGCCTCATATGATGGACCTGGTCCATGACTGAGTTCATTTGTCATTCTTCAAAACTTCACCTGAACTTGGGCCAATAAATTTCCCCTTTTAGATGATGAGAAGCTCTGTGCTTTTAATGAGCAAAGAACCTGTAAGAACTCAGCTTAACCATTAACACTTAACTTATAATTTTAACTTATCATCAAGGACCAGGTTTAAGTAGGTTATAAATATCACATTATGCAGAATAAGAGTAAAGCACAATATCTCTTCCCCTTTTGGCATAATCAAAAAGTTGCATACACAGTGTGAACCACAGATTTAAATAATTACTCATGGCTACTGGGGCAACTACAGGTGAAAACATGGTCCAATTAATCAATAATCAACAAACACATTTACTATTAAGATCAGAATCGTCATAGAACAAGAGAAATAGCAATTGTCATTGATAAGGATATGATTCCACAAACAAACCACAAAAAGAAAGAAAACTTCCAAAACATGAGCAACAAAACAAAAAAGTCCTGAATCTGGGTCACTAAGGGGAGGTACTAGACTGGTTCAGAAGACAAGAACTGGAAGACCTAAGGTTTGGAGAAACTAGAGGGTTGAGTTTGGGGAAGATTGAGCATATTCTGAAGCATTCCATCACTCTGCTCCTTTTTTTTGCTAGCTCAGCTCTAAGGCCATCTCTTTCAGTTTCCAATTCAGCTACATCAGCCAGGAGCCTAGCAATTTCAGCATCCTTAGTTCCACATTCTTGAACCAAAGCCCTCACTTTACTATTGAAAGGTGTCTTCAGTTATGAACCTGGTTCAACTGGGGTGGCATTGAATGGATAATCACAAGCAAGAAGAGTCTTGACGCCAAAGTATTCCTTGCTTGATGTCATCTCCCATTTTTTCAAAGGCACATTCAGCTTGTCCAGAATAGTAGTCAATATGAACCCATATGGATTGGTATAAGCCTTGGAGCCATTGATGACCCTATATAGCAATTTGACAATAAAGGCAGGCTAATTTATCTACATTCATCTCACAAGACACTCCATAAGAACCAGGTCCATGTAGTTTGCAGTATGTCTTCTCTCCTGTTTGGGCAATAAGAACTTGTTGACAAACTCAAACAAGACCTTGTGCTCAGGTCTCATCTCATTTTTCTGCACAAATCTGGCTTCAGGAACATCTTCAGCAGTTGTAGCATCACAGAAATTCCTAGTGATTTGAAGAGCAGTGGGGAGAGAATCCATAGATGACCATATTTGCCTTGTATAATCATTATACCTTCACTAGGTATGTCCAGAATCTCACCCAGTTTGAGTGCATTAAACTCCACTTTTACTCCTTTCATCAGGCTGGTGACTACCCCATTCTTCATAGTGGCATTGCCCATAAAATCAATCAATTCTTTCCTCACTAGCCTTCCATCTATTTCAAGGATCATGTCCTTCCACCCTTGTGCAGCTAGGGAATCCACCAATCTCCTCATTCCTGGTTCATGCAGGTCTCTCAATAGTCTTCCATTCAAAAAAATTCTTCTGCCAAAGATGGCAAACCTATCTTGTTCTTTCTCAAATTCCTCTTCTTCTTATTCTCCATTCCATTCTTCTTCTTCTTTAGTAATTTTTACCTGCTTGCGTTTCACTGCAAATATGGCTCTTTTGTCTAAAGAGGGTTCAGCAGATATAGCTTCAGAGGAAAACTTCTTGGAAGAAGTCTTGGATCTTTTTGGTTTGGATGTAGGAACCTCTACAGTTGTTCCCCTTTCTTGATGGATCAGTTCCATCTCCTCCTCCTCCTCCCCCATCTCAATCTCAGAAATTTTTACAACCTTTGCTTTTCCCTTCTCCTTCTTATTCTTCTTATTGCTTTCTTCTAGAGCTTTCTGTAACTCCGCTTCATTGTGTTTGACCCTGCTTCTAGTGACTCTTCCCTTAGGCACTGAAGGTACAGTAGGTTTTGGGGATGAAAATTTGCTTTTCTTAGTTGGCTTGGAAGCAGTTGGAGCCTTTTTTCAGAAGGTCAGCCATAGTTTCCTCAGCAAATGAACCAGGTTCATCTTGTTGCTTTCTTAGATGAACAAGCCCTTCAGCCTCCTCCCTAGAACCACTTCCCCCTGACTTGCTGCCACTTTCTTCAACACCTCCACAGATATCAAGAATCTTTTCCTTCTCATTTCCCCTCTCATCACCACTTGCTCCGTCTCTCTCTCTCTTTTCCTTTCTTTTTACCACCACTCCTACTTGATTCAGCCCCTTTACATCTTTAACAGGACCAACCAGAACAAATATATTTTCTACGTTTTCAACCACACAAGAACTTACCTCACCAGGGGAATCTTGCATTTTCTCCGTGTTAGAAGACCCATGTTTTTCACCTTCATTGGCAGAAATAAAAGCTTCAGACTCAGAGCTGGAGTCAGATTCTTGAGCAGGACTTTCCTTCCTCTGGCTATCCTTCAATATCTCATTTAGAACTTTCCTTAGAGCTCTAGAAGCTACAGTTTTTCTAGCCAACATTTTCTGCCTACGAAACCTAGGGTTTGGGAAAACGTTAGGAAGAGTAGATGAGGATGCATTAGAGGGGGATACTAGTGGGGGGAGTGCCAGAATTATGGGGGTTAGTCATGGTGAATTGTTTCATGAGAAAATTTAGGAATTTTAGGATAGAAAAGGGTGATCAGAACTGGAGAAGTGTTTTGACGGTTATTGACTAATAAAAAAGAGGTGTGGTGTGTGTTTAAAGGTGATTATAATTAAATGCAGTAACGACGGCTTTTTCAGGGGTCAATTAGAAGTCTAATCAAAATGTAATTCCGATATCTTAGTGATTATTAGGCATCGCTAGATTTTAGGAAAAAATATTGACTTTTTAGAGTTCTAGGAGAAAGGAACGGTTCAATGCTCAACGGGTAGCATTTTTGGATATTTGACGATTGTAGGACTTCTGCTCATGATTGGATAATTAATCTTTCTAATTGTGCATATTATAGAAAACATACCTGAGCTTTGTTATGAGCACATACTGATGAACCAGATTCTTCATATAGAACTTTCTTGAACATGCCTCAAATGTCATAATAGAAAAAACTTTGTAAGAGATCACTGAGTCATATATACACATGTCACAGAAGTATATTAATTAAAGTATGATACTGATTAAGAATTGATCTAGATATTTACACCAAGTTATAGCTCCTAACCAAATAAAATTTTCAATTTTTTGTGCATTTTGAACTGGACCTATTAGATGATCTTAATCATCCCTAATTCCAACATGTTCCTCTCAAAGTTTCCTCTATTCAGTGCTTTAGTAAAAATGTCCGCTATTTGACTATTAGTAGCACGGAATTCTATTGAAATCAATCTTTTCTCATAGTTATCTCTTAAGAAGTGGTGTCTAACATCTATGTTCTTAGTCCTCTTATGACGAACAGAGTTCTTTGTCATACTTATATCACTAGTTTTCTCACAAAATATTGGAATACATCCCACTTCAATTTCAAAATCTACCAGTTGTTGTTTGATACATAGAAATTAAGCACAACAAGAAGCAGCAGCAACATACTTAGCTTCAACAGTTGATAGGGCCACTGAATTTTGCTTTTTGGTAGCACATGACATAAGACATGAACCAAGGAAGTGAGCCATACCTGAGGTGCTATTCCTATCCACTAGGAAACCTGTATAATCAACATCGTCATATCCTACTAGATTGAAATTACTAAATTTGGGATATCAAAGACACAGATCAGTGGTGCCTTTTAGATATCTTAGTATCCTCTTGACAACAGCCAAGTGGGAATCTTTTGGATTTGCCTAAAAACGAGCACAAAGTCCTATACTGAAAACAATGTCAGATCTTCTGGCAGTAAGATACAAAAGTGAACCAATCATACCCCTATACAACTTTAGATCAACTAATGAACCAGGTTCATCAAAATCTAATTTAGTGGCAGTTGCAATAGGTGTATCTATTTCTTTAGATTCCTCCGTTTTAACTTTTTGATTAGTATTTTTGTATACTTCTGCGGATGGATCATGGTCTATTTGGACTTTGTTTGATCTGCAAGCCTAAGAAGAAGTTAAGCTCACCCATCATGCTCATTTCAAACTCACTCCCATTAGTTTTGCAAAGTCCTTACTCAGCCTATCAGTAATGGCCCCAAATATTATGTCATCAACATATATTTGCACAATAAGGAGGTCTTTACCTTTTTCCCTTAAGAATAAGGTACTGTCAATTCTACCTATTTTTCCCCCTTGCACATTCCTCACAAACTTTTTCTTACTTGAACTTGATATTAGGTAACTCTATTACCAAGTCCTTGGAGACTAATTTGTTTAGCTGATTCAGACTGGCATGACCAAGTCTTTTGTGCCACAAGAGGGGATTATTAACCAATTCACTTAAGAAAGTGAGTTCATTTCCTGAAAGAGTGGACAACTCTACAATGTAAATATTGATAACTCTTTTCAACGCAAAACAATCTTGTTAGTGGTAAGATTAATCACAAAGAATTTGGTAGAGGTGAAAGCTACAAGGTTACCTCTGTCACACAGTTGTGACACACTTATTAGGCTATATTTCAAGCCGTCAATCAAGTAGACATTCTCAATGGAATGATAATCTGACTTACCTACCTTTCCAATCCCATTGATCTCACATTTCTTTATTTCCAAATGAGACAATACCTTTTTTAGGTCCTCAAGTGAAAGGAACTGGTCCTTGTTCCCAGTCATATGTTTTGAGCAACCAATATCCATACACCATATTTGGCTAATCCCTTTCACTTGGACCTATAAAAAGAAATCGTGGATTAGTCCTAGGAACCTAAACTAGTTTGGGTCCCTTTCTATAGGCAAAAGGATGAATCAAATTCCTTCTTGCCCACCCAGGCAGCTTATGTTTCTCTTGAACAAAGGCTTTGTTCTTTTGACTGGCCTTTTCTTTTGCGCTACGTTCACTTTTATAATGGCCAATCTTGCCACAGTGTCTGAAAATTTTATTCTCATCAAGTGTGGGGTACTTGCTTTTAGGGTCCCACTTTGGAGCTTGAGTCCCATAGCCAAGTCCTCTTTTGTTGCTACTGTGATGCTCTTGCAACCAAGATAGAGCATCAGAAAGCCTTGTTCCACTTACAAGTTCTATCTAGTTCATCTTTCACTTTTCCTATATATTCTTTTAGGAATTTGATCAATTCATCTTTCTTATACAACTCATCTTTCATTTTTCCTAAATTTTCCTCTAGAGTGAGATATGAGTAATCCGCTTTCTTCTTTCCTGTTACTAGTTTCAGTTTTAAGTTCTCAGACCTAAGTTATAGGACACTGTTGTCAAGTTCAAGAACCTAGTTCTTCAACTAAGCATTTTTGTTATCACTCTCATCAGCCCTAGATTCTAGACTTTTGCATTTTGCTTTTAAGATCACACATTCCCTAAACAGATCTTCCTTTTCATTGTTGATTATTTCAGACTCATCAATAAAGTCTAGTAACAACTCAGATAATCTCTCTTTATACAGAAATTTAATCTTTTCTTTGAGATGAAGAATACTTACCTCTTGTTTATCATATGATTCTCCAATGGCCATAAGAGCATGTTCTTCTTCAGTTTCACCTTCTGAGTCTTCATCTGATGTCTCTCCCCAGGCAGATACCATAGCCTTTGTTGATCCTTTATTTCTTTTTGGTTGAATCTGTTCCTTCTTCATGTTCCTTCGTTCAGCCCTTTATTTCTTCCACTCAATTTCTCACTAAGAGCAATTCTTGATCATGTGATCACTCTTACAACACTTGTAGCAACCCTCATTAGTCTATTCTCAGGAGCACTTGGTTTGTTGAAGGTTGTACCTCTTGAAGAACCCTTTCCTCTCATCAGGTACTTTTTGAAATCTCTAGTGATCATAGCCATCTTCATCTTCCAGATATGATCCTTCAACAATTATGAGAGCTAGGATTCTCTCCTTTTTGGGTGTATCCATCTACATGGTTTGCCTTCTTAGTTCATAAGCAGTAAGATTCCCAATCAGGTCATCCAGCTTGAGAGTAGCAATATTCTTGGATTCCCGAATAGCAGTTATTTTCCTTTTCCATGAGACTAGCAAAACCATTGCCAAGATTTTTTCAACCTTATCTTATTCAAGAAATAATTCTTCCAAGAGACTTAAGTTTATTTGTCAGTGTAGTGAACCTAGTATATTTCTCCTTCCTTCATAGTAAAATTCTCATATTGAGAATACAATAGTGTTTCTCTGATCTTTTCACTTGAGGTGTTCCTTCATGAGCCACTTGCAAAGTGTCCCAAATTTCCTTAGTAATGGTACAACTTTGGATACTACTGTACTCATCTGGACCAAGTCCACACACAAGCCATTTCTTGGCCTTAGAATTTTTCTCCTGCTTCTTCAGGTCTTCGGCAATGCAGTCAACCCTTGTCTTTGGCACATCCACTCCTTCGTCATTCTTCTTTGCGGTTGCTAAAGGACCATCAGTGACTATGTCCCAGAGTTCATAATCTTCTCCTATTATGTGATCCTTCATCTCCCACTTCTTTAGGTCTTCGGTAGTGCAGTCAGCCCTTGTCTTTGGCATATCCACTCCTTCCTCATTCTTCTTTGTGGTTGCTAAAGGACCATCAATGACTATGTCCCAGAGTTCATAGTCTTCTCCTATGATGTGATCCCTCATACTGTTCTTCCACCAAGAATAATACTGTCCATTGCAAAGTGGAGGCCTGGTAGTGGATTGCCCTTCCCAGTTCCTAGGTGGTGCACTCATGTTGATCTTTTCCTAAGGTCTTAGACTCTTCAAGGATAACCTGCTCTGATACCAATTGATGTTCTAAAAGTCAATACCACACAAGAGGGGGGGGGGGGGTGATTTGTGTGGTACCCAATTTTTGCTCTAGAAGAACCTGGTTCTTCTAGTTGTTCTAACTACTACTATTTGCGAAATTAGAAGTACATAAAATAAAGAACACAGAGATTTTTACATGGAAAACACCTGGCTCTAGAGGTAAAAAAACCACGACCTACTACTGTGTAAGGTTTTCCCAAATAGCAACTAAAATCACTGAGCTAAAACAGCATTTCCAAAAACTCTTTGTAAACCCAAGGATTAATTCTAATCCATGTGTACCACACCCCCTCAACTGTTGCGATACTTTCAAGTTAGCCTATAACTTGAACACTCAAAGTACCTAGCACAAATGCTTCTGTGAAAGCTAAAAGGTACAACTTTAAACCAGCTACTACAGTTGAACTAGAATAAGAAAAAATACAATGGAACTGGTTCTTCTATCTCGATCAAGTAGCTTCAGGAGTGCACACTTAAATCTCACATAAATTGCTTGCAAAATTGCCTTACTCTTTTGGTCTCAATTTAGTTTAACTTCTGGGTATGTGCAGTACCTGTAAAAGAGAACAATCACTGTTATTTAATGAGTTAGTAATTAAAGTTTGATTGAGACTGAATTGTTGATCTTCCATCGAAGTTGAGTCCTTGAACAACGCAAACCCCAACCCTATCCTTTATCCGGTTTGTTTCCTCTTCAAATAAGGAGACTTCATCTCCTTATCCAATATGCAACCTTTTCGATCACTTTAGGAGATATTGCTGCTTGATCTCTAAGACTTATCTCCTTCATGTGCATCTCACATGTATAGGTTGATAAACATTGTGCCTCACTTGATGGACCTGGTCCATGACTGAGTTCATTTGTTATTCTTCAAAACTTCACCTGAACTTGGGCCAACACTTATGTTTAGGCCTAAGAGACGAAAGTGATTCCAATGGCTTGAAGAAAATGAAATGCTTTTGTATGATTTTATCCAAAATCTTGGATTGGTATAAATCTATTAAAAGCTTATATTGTCGGTTATATTTCACTTGGATTTATTCAAAATAACAAGGGTCATGAATTGATATTCTTATCGTTTTATTTCAAATATTGGAGCATTATTTTTATAAAGTTTTTTCCAAGAACTTAAGTTAGAGAGAGTCTATGACACTTATTGAGTACCGTTGTGGTGTACTCAACCCTTAGACCCCCCTTCTAGGACCCTGCTTACCTTACATGTTTCAGGATGAGTATGATACGTGGTATGCGGTCAGGACTAGGATGACTCTCTTCCTGAAGTATACGGTAAGACACCGCTCCTATTTTGTGGTTGCTATCATGTTTTTTTCTTAATTTATGCTAATCGGGTATTGGCCCAAGTGCTTAATTCTATTCTTTGGAATAGAGTCTCAATAGGTTGTTGTAAAAGATTGTAGTAATGGGTTGTACGCGACATATATCAAAAATATAATTATTTTACTTAGTCTCATTATTATTATTATTATTATTATTATTATTATTATTATTATTATTATTATTATTATTATTATCATGAAACGTGTTATGTGTGATTTTGAATTGAAAAGTATTTTATTATTTAACTTGAAAATGTATATGATTTTCAAAAAGCTTCTGCAGTTAAATTGGTTTTCATGCATATGATTTGTGTGCATCATATGGGTTGGTTCACTCGGATCCGGTAGTGTGCCAGGTGTCGGTCACACAGATTTGGATCGTGATAGTCTATACCGACCACCGGAAAGATCTTAAGTTGCGGTACCGGAGATGGTTAGAGTTGTTGAAAAATTATGATGTCAATATTATGTATCATTCAGGGAAGGCCAATATGGTGGCAAATTTCTTGAGTAGAAAGACGAAGAGTATGGGTAGATTGGCATACCTACCATCAATAGAGAGGCCACTAGCCATGGATGTGAGGCCTTGGCCAACTAGTCGTGAGATTCGATGTTTCGGAGCCCAGTCAGATTTTTGCTTGTGTGGTTTCTCGGTCTTCCTTATATGAGTGCATCAGAGAGCGTCAGTATGACGACCCCCAAATGTTTTTCCTTAAGGACACAGTGCAGTAGGATGATGTCAAGGAGATTTCTTTTGGAGATGACAGGGTGTTACTAATGTAGGGCCAGATATGTGTGTCCAATGTGAATGGGTTGCGTAAGTTGATTTTTTATGAGGTCCACAGTTAGCCGCACTCCATTTATTCGGGTGCCACCAAGATGTATCAGGATTTGAGCAGCACTATTTGTGGAGGAGAACGAAGAAAAATATAGTAGAGTATGTGGCTCGGTGCTTGAACTGCCAACAAGTGAAGTACAAGCATTAGAGACCTAGTTGTTTGATTTAGAAACTTGAGATTCCTGAGTGGAAGTGGGAGCGTATTATCATGGACTTCGTTGTTGGACTCCTATGGACTTTAAAGAAATTTGAATCATTGTGGGTGATTGTAAATAGCTGACCAAGTCGACACATTTCATTCCGGTGGTGACTACCTATCTTTAGAGCAACTAGCTCATATCTATATCCGTGAGATTGTTCGTCTTCACAGTATGTTGTGTCCATTATCTTTGAGTGAGGCACGCAGTTCACATCGCATTTTCTGAAGAGCCGTCAGTGTGAGTTAGGCACTCGGGTTGACTTGAGTATAATATTTTACCCCGAGATGGACGGATGGACAGTCACAGTGCACCATTCAAATTTTAGAGGATATGTTACGCGCCTGTGTTATGGATTTCAGTAGTTCTTAGGATCAGTTCTTGCCGCTTGCAAGTTTGCCTACAATAATAGCTAACAAACGAGTGCTCGGATGACTCTTTATTAGGCCCTATATGGGAGAATGTGCCACTCACTGGTTGGTTTGAACTGGGTGAGGCTAGGTTGTTAGGCACCGATTTGGTTTAGGATGCCTAGGAGAAGGTCAAGCTGATTTAGGATCGGCTTCGTACAACACAATCTAGACTAAAGAGTTACTCTGATCAGAGGAATCATGATGTGGTATTTATGGTAGGAGAAGGGTTTTGCTGCGGGTTTCACTCATGAAGGGTGTGATGAGGTTAAGGAAGGAGACCAAGTTGATCCCTAGGTATATTGGTCCTTTTGAGATCTTTGAGAGAGTTGGTGAGGTGGCCTACAAGCTTGCATTACCACCCAACCTATCGACGGCCCACCCGGTGTTCCATGTTTATAAACTTTAGAAGTATTATGGTGATCTATCTCATGTATTAGATTTCAGCTCAATCCAATTGGACAAAGATTTCACTTAAATTGAGGAGCCGGTGGCCATCTTGGATAGGCAGGTCTGAAATTTTAGGTCAAAGAACATTGCTTTAACGAAGGTTTAATGGAGGGGACATCCATTCGATGAGGCAACTTGGGAGGCCGAGCGTGACATGCGAATTGCTATCCCACATTTTCATCACTTCAAGTATGTCTCTAGGCACGTTCGAGGATGAATGTTTGTTTTAAAAGGGGGAGAATGTAATGATTCGACTGGTCATTTTGTGTATTTGAACCCCATTTCCCCTTTTGATACTTCACAAATGTGTAATTTTTTACTTTATGGCTTATGAGGTTGATTGATTTCGTTCCGGGAAGGGTATGGATTGATTTGGACCCTTTGGTTCTTGGTTTAAAAACCTAAGTTAGAAATGTCGACCAAAGTTTGACTTTTGTGAAAACGAACCTGGAATGGTATTTTGATGGCTCTAATAGGTTCCTATCGTGATTTTGGACTTGGCGTATGCCCGGAATCGAACTCGGAGGTCCGTAGGTTGATTTATGTTGTTTTGCCGAAAGTTGGCAATTTGAGGTTTAGAAGATTTCTTAAGTTTGACCTAGGTTGACTTTTGGCTAACGGATTCAATATTTGGTTTTGGGACTTGAAATAGGTCTTTTATGCTATTTAGAACTTGTCTGAAAAATTTGGTGTCATTTGGAGTTGATTTGGTAGGATTCAAATATTTGGTTGCCACTTTAGAGGTTCTTGAACTTTTCTTTGAAATTCATACGTTTTGATGTCCAATTCGTAATTCTAGATGTTATTTTTGTATTTTGATTGTGTAAGTAAATTTGTATAATATTTTTAGACTTGTGTAAATATTTGGTTTGTAGCCCTGAAGATTCAGATGAGTTTCAGACGCGCTTTGTATGGTTTTGCATTGAAACAGGATTACTAGTGCTAAAGTTGCAATTGCTTTATTTCTTAAGGTAAAGTAGAAAAAGAAAACAAAACACAGGTTATTGCTACCAATAAGAACAAAAAGGAACTAAATGGTATTGTTTGGTTTCCCTTAAAATATACGAAAATCTTTCAAACTTGGCCTTGAAGTTTCAATTGCATTTATTTTGAGGTATTTTGCCAATGCAACAGAGGTAGAATACATGCAATGAAAATTCTAAAATTTTACTTGAATGCTGAAAAGTAAATAAAAAAAAAGCACTTTGCACCATATATTTTCGAAACTCTTGCAATATCGTCGTCTTGGAGCTCGTTTGGATTGTCTTAAAAAAGTGGTTTTTAAGTGAAGTGCTTAAAAGCATTTTATGAGTGTTGAAATTTATTTTATAAATAAGCAGTACGTATTTGGATTAAAATGCTGAAACTGAAAAAAAACTGATAATGTGTTTGGTAAAGTTTTGCTAGTAACTACTTTTTCTTGTTAAAATGACTGAAATATCCTTAAAATTGTTAAAATGACTGAAAATTTATTTTATCCTTTGAAATGGATGATTGTTGCATTTTTGTCTTGTATGTTTTCTATTTTTTTCTGGGTTGGTAAATGGGAAGATAGATGAGCTATTGAGCCAATTATTTGTAAAATATTTCCTCTGCAGTTTCATATTTGTGCAATTAAGCAGAAACCATTAGGATTTAATAGTTTGCAGCAGCTTGAATTTGTTGGATCTGAGAAAAAGAATAAAAATCTAGACAAGCAAAGATTGTATTCTTATGAAAACAAATCTTATGAAATTAATCTTGGAGAAATAAAATAACAAAGAAGTTCACTAATTTGAAATACTTCGATACAAGTGGAGTACCTGTAACCTTGAAGTTTATATATGTTTTTATGTGATTTGACTTTAATCTGCAACAAAAATGTGAGTAAAGAAAAGAGGGGTGTTCAAAACCGATCCGAAACAGAAAATCGATCCAAAATTGAAGTTTAATGGCTTAGTGGTAACGGCTTAACAGCTTAACGGACGGGGAACGGATTAAAATTTTTTTATTAACGGCTTATCGGATTGGGGGCGGATTATTCAATTTTCTTAACGGGTAATCAGTTAACCAGTTAAGAATATATATATATAATTTATTTTTATTTATATAATTATATATATTAAATATAAAAAACTAAAAACCTTAAAAATGAATAAATATAAGTATATAATAAAAATACCAAATTACAAAAATAGTTAAACAAACACCCCCACCCCCACCCCTATGTTCTGTACAGTGTATTGTCCACAAACAAAACTAATTATATTCTAAATTTCTAATTCCTAATTACTAATACCTATTCCTCATTCTAGAGAAAGACAGAAACTTTCCGCCTGAAACTCTAACAGCAGCAGTCGTCGTCTTCCACCAGTAGCCACCAATCCTTTCCGCCTCCGCTCGTCGTCGTCTACTTCCACCAGTAGTCGGTCTCCCTCCTCTCGCCATCTCGTCTCTCCAATTCTCCAGGTACTCTTCTTATCCTCGTCTAAATGATTTAGAGTGGATGACAGGATGAGATATGTCGGTCGTTGTACTCTCTCGAAATAATTTTTTCAAGGAGTTGGGGACTTTAGTGCTAATAGATTATAAGGTAAACCTCAATTTTTTTCTGCAATAACTTTAATTTCTATGAAAAAGGACTTTCTTCTTGACACTGGAAAGCTGTTCTCATGACTATCTTAATGATGGTCTTCCAATTATATATATGGTGAAGGAATGTTGCCTAAAGTTTATGCTTAGTGAATTGTGACTCTATACTATTCTGTAGTTCGTGAATGCTTAGTACAACACAAATGTTATAAATTTATTTGTTTTTTTCTTCAATGTATTTTACGGGGTGAGTTTGCTATATGAACAATAATCCTTTTTTCTCTCTGGAAAAACAAGAAAGTAATTCAATTGACTTGTTTATCAGCCTTGTGTAATACTGTAAAACAAGCTAGCACTGGACAACTCTTTACTTGTTTTCCCCTTTTCATTTGGCCTTGCACTGAACCTCTTATCTTTCTTGCCTATGCTATGGGCGCACTGTATCTTGAAAAATTTGTGACCAATTGTTGTAAACCCGACAATGTATCTTATCTTTTCTTTTTCTTTGTTTCATTGTCAATTGTAAAATCCATGGCAAGGTCAGATGCCTTTGAATGTCATGCACAGGAAATTTTAGTTATGTCCTAGTGTGCGGACAAAATACATTTGAGCCCTTAGGTATTAAACCGATAAACCGCCCAGTAACCGCCCGATAAGAGCTAACCCGATACCAATCCGCCCGATATCTTATCGGGTGGCTAACGGATGAATACATTTAAAAGCCGATAACCGTTAAGCCAAACCGTTAGAGTAAAAAGCCGGCCAATCCGCCCAATGAACACCCCTAGAAAAGATAGTACGTTAGTAGGGTTTTCTATTGAGGGGTAATTTCAGGATTAGAAAAAATTATAAGGGATAAAATTTGGTCAAAGTAATATGATTTTTAGTAGGGCTGCTTATCGGGCGGATTAGATGGCTTTTTACTCTTAACGATTTGGCTTAACGGTTATCGGCTTTTAAATGTACTAATCCGCTAGCCACCTGATAAGATATCAGGCGGATTGGTATCAGTTTAGCTCTTATCAGGCGGTTTATCGGCCTAGCATACATATTTAGAAATCACAATTACACCGAACATACATGTCTGTTAAAAATACAGAAAACATCATTTGGCTGATTACATATGAATCTTCAGCATTTGGCTGTTAAAAAAGCAGAACTGGGATGATTACATACGAATCTGCAGCAATTAAAGTCATAATAAACGAAGTGAACTAGGATGATTAATGACTTAAATAAAAAAGCAAAATACGGTGCAAACACGGTGACTACACTATGCTTCTGCACTTCCTTCAAGGATGCTTGACGGCCGGCATCATCCACACTGGCCAATGCCTTCTCACTCTACATTATCATAAAGATAAAAAGATCAGCTAAATTAACAACAGCTTACTATGTGATGATGGATTGATAAATTTCTTTACATTATTCAGTTATAAGACGTCCATCAGATTACTAATTTCCTTTCACAGAGAGGACCATTCTTTATTCTCCTTCAATGTTTACTTGACTAATCCAGAAAGATGAATAGGATTTAATATGCCGAAACTCGTGTGTCATATTTGATGCCAATGACACCACGCCATTCCTTAACTTAGGTCATTCGGTGCTCAATGATAAGCACAGAAATGATACAACATCAATATAAATGTGGAAAAAAGAAGATGATATCTGGCAAACTCTTCAGTGTCTCAAACTCTCAATATGTTCTGACCCTTACGCTTCAGTAGTTCAGTGTATCAATATAATATGCCTTTTGTTTTTGTTAATAATTTTCAAGGGTTTTAATTTTTTATATTTAATATATATAAATAAAAATTTAATATATATATTTATATTCTTATCGGGTTATCCGGTAAGAAAATTGAATAATTCGCCCCCAAACCGATAAGCCATTAATAAAAAAATTTAATCCGTTCCCCGTCCGTTAAGCCGTTAAGCCGTTACCAGTAAGCCATTAAGCCGTTACAAGTAAGCCATTGAACACCCCTAGCTTTTAGGCCAATTTCGAAAAGGTTGGGTTTTCCAACTTATTGACTTTGACCTTTTTAAAACAGATTTTAACTTTTTTTAAAGATTTTTTTAGTTGCCAAATACTTTTACAAGTTAAAAAGTACTTAAAAATTGATTTGACAAGCTTTTAAGCCCATCCAAACAATCTCTTGGTCTTCCAATATTTGTGAATCTTCTTTTTTTTGTTAGGTTTCAGCTGGACAGGGCTGGCCCAAACTTGGATTTATCCAGCACTCTTCTTCGTTAAAATAGAACGGCCTAGTCAATTTTCAGACTGGTCATTAGATTTGTAAAGTTATTGAAAAATTGCCACTATTTTATTGCAACAGGGACCGGTCCAACATAATAAATTGAAGATCGGTGCACTTATATATGAATTTCCAGTATTTTATGCCGGAACTCCAACACATTGAAAGTTCCAGCATAATATACTGGAGATTTGATCACCTATGTATAAACTTCCAGCATATAATACTGAACCGGTATATTATATTACTGGAGTTCCAGTATACTTATGGTTGAAGTCCATTATAATATGCTAAAGTTCTAGTATACTCATCCTGAAACTCTGTTATAATATATTAGATTTCCAATAAACTTATATCGGAACTCTAATATATTATGCTAAAGTTTTTTTAAATTTTAATTTAAATTTATCTTTGCATGAAAAATAGTTAAATTTTCATTAATTTTGAAATTGTGGCTATTTTTGAATGAGAACTTGTAAAGCTGGCTATTTTTGAATTTCTCCGCTCTTCTTCGTTTGTTCGTTCTCAGAGGAAGCAGGACCCGCAAAACTGAATACTGAGAAGCCCAGATAGATGCACTTGAAGAAAACCCCCAACAATTAATTAAAATGAAGAGAGAGTAAACAAATTACTATTCATATTCAGTCGGGATTGAATCTCAAGAAGTAGAATGGCTTTTCAGGGATTCAGGCAGAATACAGGTCCCATTGGCCCTCCGAAAGCGGAAACCCCTTTTGGAAATTTTCCCCGTACTCCTTCACCTCCTCCTACTTTCCCCCCATCTCCCAGGTATTCTCTTCTTCTTTGCATTTTCATATCTGCGTCTTCATAAACTAGCAGGTTCAAACATATTCAGTTCAAATTTCCCAGTGTTTTAGACATATTCAGAAATTGGAAATATTTTTCCTGGAAAATTATGATTTCTTCAAGTATGTTTTATATTTTTAGAATTAGTAATGCTTGACTGGCCTTTTAGAGGCAGCGGTTACTTTTAATTGATTATCTAAAGAGAGTTCCTACTATTGGAAGAAACCTAGAAGTTAGGATGTTTAGAGACGGTGACACCAAATTCTTCATGGAATATCTCGATTTTAAATTGGTTCAGGGAGTTTGAAGCTCCGGAAAGGATACATCCACAACCCTTGCCTTTTGTTGGACGCCATCCTATAGCAGCTCCATCTCGCGCTTTTGCTGGAGAACAGAGGTAAAACCTTGAAAATTCCTTTTTTTGTTTATATTTGCCTTTGTCAGTAGCATAGATGTGTGTGCAAGCAATTATTTGTTTGAGTGGTAGAGGATTTTCTTAACTTTGGTTGGCCACAACCCAAGAAGATATTAGAGAATATATCTCCGAAACCAGATTTTGCACCCTTTGTTCATTTCTAATATAACTTGTTTGCTTGCTATGAGAAAAAGGAAATGCCAATTTTTTTCGGTTTCTTTACTACTTGAAAATGACCTTGTAAACACCTTCCACCCAAACAACATTCTTTTCATCTCAGGTTATTGATAAGTAAATGTTTTTAAGGCATCGATCCTACTTGTAAGTTGGTCTAAACTCTAATTGGCGTTAGTGGCGAAACAGCCAATCATGTTTAAACATTAAGCATATTAGCTTCTGGGCCAGTTTTTTTGTCAGTGCTATAAGAAGTGCAGGTTTTAGCACCTTAATAATTAAGACGTGTGATAGTTAACTACTTTTTGGACCAATAACCATTAACTAGTTGCTTGGACAATCTACCAATAACTTAATTTTTTTCTTCATTCACAACTCATCCAGGTGATTTATGCAATAGCGAATTGAAATGCTTAATTCGTGAAAATTTTAGGATCAGGCGTCATGTATTTTTGGAGATTATATCTACACGTTAAGGCTAACTTAATTTGTCAACTTTTCCTGTAGGCGTAGTGAGACTCTTCCTAAATGGAGTTATGGGCAAAAATACATCTACCATGATTATGATGCCCAATCCCACCAACTATCTCCCGAAGTAGTGCCACCTGTAGTTTCAGGGTTTTTTGAGAATGCCCTCCCTGCCAGAGGTGCCCAAGTTCAAGATTTTCGAAGAACTGGGCCACGTCCATCATTGCCTTCTGATGCAGAGATTCCGGGAGCCTCCAGGACAATGAGGGGAAGGTATTTTTTTATTTCCTTCTATTTTCCGAAAAATACTAATTTGTCTTATATTTTTTTTTTTTTTGATGAAGTAAGGAGAATTCATTAAAAGCATCCAGAGGATGCAAGCAAAAGATTACGATTAAGAGAGATGGTGTCTGCTCATATAGACAAAAATACTATTCTATCACTAAGGAGCAGACACAATCAAAAAATTGAAAAGAACTAGTTACAGGTGCCTGATTTAGCCAACTAAACAAATTCAATAAGCATTTTTCTTTGACTACATGGATCGGAGTTGAGATCACATCAAAACATCTATGGTTCCTTTCCTTCCAGGTGCACCAAAAGATAGCAGCAGGTATCGTTACCTAAAATTTTTTGATGGATTTACCAACTCTCCATGGACCCAGGCTAGTCCAAAAATAGAGAGAAACATGTTCCAAATACTGTTCTGTCTTATTTGAAACATTCCGTTTGATTCTAGATGTAATTTCTCTTGTGTAAGGGCTGTCCTAAGAAACTCAATAAGCATTTTGCTGCAAAATATACTGTCTTCTAATTCTCCCTACTTTTTTTGGTAGTCATTCAGATTTAATATTCAGTGATCAGGGCCACTTTGTTACCCAGCAAAATCAATCATCTCCATCATTCCAAAATAAGAGTCGATTGGTTCCCCAGAGTACAAGGTCACCTCCGTTGGCTTTCCAGAACAATGTTCACGTAGATGGCCAAAGTCCTATTGGTGAAGCTCAGTGGTTAGTTTGGCCTCAATGACTTCTTTCTCTTTCTCACATGGTGCTTTTTAATTGAATATTGTCTCAATTAACTAGCATATGCATATAGCTGTATATTTTTATTTTACTTTCGGTATTAACATGCTGTTGTAGAAGACTTATAATCTGTAGTTGATATCATTGGAGTATTGCAACTATACACGTAATGTACTACCCTAATGCCATCTTGACTTTCTAGTGTACACGTAATGTACTACCCTAATGCCATTTCAGATACAACATCTTGGCGTTTGTTATAGTCCGCTTTGGCTCAGTCTAAAGGATTGACAAATAGGAGTGTCACTAGTAAATAGAACTATGAGGTCTTAGGTTCAAATTCCACTGGAGGCAAAAGCACTAGGTGATTTTTTTATATATTCAAGTCTTGGTGGACAGCGTTACTCGTACCTGTGCTGGTAGGAGATAGCAAGCTCACCTTGGAATTAAATGGCTTCTTGGCCACTTAAACTTGCATCACTTTTTAAGCCGATATATAAACTTTTGGGTTTTCCATTTGAACGCTCGAACTAGTGAAACCCATAACTAATAAACACGTTTGACCCCTGACCGTCCGTGCATGTATCATATTTCTGCTAACGTGTCCATCCAGTCATATAACGTGTCCGCCCGGTCAGCACTGAGCCAATTAAAACATTACACGTCAGACACCCAACCCTTTTAGCTCGATTTCATTCTCATTGAAGTTTTAACTCGACGTGCATCAATGAAGAAGACGACAATGGTGGATTGGAACCCCCTGGAAAAAACTTTATAGAACTGGGAAACAATTTAAAAAACTTTAGATTTTATCATCCGATCCCACCCAATACCTTTCACTTCCATTATTTATCATCTTCTCATCAAGAAAATATGAACCATCTGTAAAACCTTTTACCACAAAAAATTATAAGGAAAATATCACCAAAAACTATTATCAAAATCAAACCCAACTTTCCCAACAAATCAACAAATTAGAATGCAGCGACCATGATCGAAATCAGACCAAAGTTTTTCCAACAAATCAGAAAATAATTTCAACAGAAGCAATAAACACTATTTGCTTTTCAATTTCTTTTGACCCATTCATTCTACAAAATCAGACCTTATTTCTCCATCTTGCTTGATCTGATGGGTTTATTTTTATGATAATGGGTATAGACTTTTCTCTAATACAGAGCTTTGGAATGTGATTGATAGTGAAAGTTAAAGAATAAACAAATATGACTGATTAATATGGACCTTTAGAGTGTGATTTATCAAATTTTTTGGTATGGACTTAATTATGAATAAAAGGAGAAAGAGATGGAAAAGGAAGAAGAAGAGAGGGGGTGGGGTTACGGGGATAGCGATAATTTGGGGGATATGAGTGAAGAAAAGGAGGGGGGGTGGGTGGGTACGAGGAAGAACTAATATAGGTGGGTCTTTTTTTATTTTTTATTTTTACTAAGTTTTATCTTGTTCACGCGCTTTATAGTCGTGATTAACACATAAGTGACCACATCAGCTCTAATATTGCCACGTACGCATAGTCAACGGTCAAAAGTGTTTATTAGTAGTCATTTTCTCAAGTAAAGGTGTTCAAATGGGAAACCCAAAAGTTTATATATCGGCTTTACAAAGTGATGCTAGTTTAAGTGGCCAGAAAGCCATTTCGCCATTATTAAAAAAGAAGAAATGGATGTCTGGGTGGTGTCTGAACTATAACCTGATCAAAGCGGTCTTGTCGAGGGATTGGTTATGAGAATATGCAGTAACTTATCCCTTTTTATTTTGAGATCATCCTCTAAGCTGAGGGAAGTATCTCTGATCGTGGTTTCTTTCAGTTGTTGCAGTGTTGTTATTTTTTCAACTTTTGTCATAGAATAGGTACACAATAGTTTAGAAGAGAGGATATGATCATTTTATTAGCTTCGCTATGTCATATTTGAAAGAGGAAGTCGAAGGGATTACTGCCTGACAGGAAAAGTGCAAAAACTTTTTAGTTTCATTGATACTAGAAGGGACCAGAAGCCAAATTAATCGACAATATTTTATATTCTTCATTAAAAAGCTGTTGGTATCTCCATGTTTACCTCTTTGGATCTTTATACTTATGGCGTTTAATCATGACAAAAGGGAAAACTTGGTAAAAGAGGGATGCGATAGAACCTTAACAAAGAAAATACAGTTATTTACAAACAACCAGTATCTATACACGTTGGATTACCCTGCGTTGCTGAAAAAAGTACCAAAAAGGAAAAAGGTAAAAAGAAGTTTGATATGGGCAGTTCTCTGTCCCTTCAAGAGTTTTTTACTTCACTATCGACCTCATTATCTCTATTCCAAATTTCCTGCTTAACAACAATTCCTTTCAATAATTGGGCATAATGCATTCAACCCAAATATGTTCCAGACAGCATGTCAGCATTTGATTAGCATCTTGCTGGTGCAGTAGCAAAATATTGATGTCCTTTCCTGGACCTCTTCTCATAAGCACCATCCATTGGATTTCACCTTCTCAAAATATCTGCAGTCGGATATGCATCCATGCTGCCGTTTGGACTAAAAAAAGATACTAGGTTGCTTACCTCTAAACGTGCTATGCATATGTAAATCTTTTTCTTATTGTAGATACCTTGAAGAAATAAAGAAAATCTGGTTTGTCTTGCGGTCTTTGGGAAAAAATCTTCTTTTGGTAGTCATTGAAGTAAACTATCTGATGACTGAACTGATGGTTGTGGACCAGCTTAGTTCTCTTTGAGATGTGCATGGTTTTTATTTGTTGGACAATCTTGTTCTATTGAACATCTGAGAAGCATAAAAGAACTCTTGCATGAAGAAATTTATTTGTTATATTTTATTAAGATCTGTTATGTCTCTCACTGAATACTTGTAGGATCATGCGTACTCTGGTTTTATTCTTCCACATCAAATTTTCATTATTTTATTCTTGGCTGATGCTTTGTATTCTGAACAAGCCTATAAAGTCGTAAGCAATTTCATATTTTGCAATTTTGGCGAGAAATATTTGTATGATGGTAGGGCTGGTTGCAGCGGATCCTGATGATTGGGTTTTCTATCAGATTAGTGTACAGAAAGATACTTTATTGAAGTTCTTGAATGCACTTTTTGGCTATTCTTTTTCTTCTAATCCTCAATTGGCTGATTACTCGTGTCATTTGGTCCTCATGAAGTCCTGCTAGTTGTTATACACGTTAAATCTTTTTTTCCTCTTTCAATGGTTTTATTGAGGATTTCTCATGCTTCGGTATGCTTGTAGTGATATTATGTTTAGAACTTCTACTAAGTAAAGCTACATTTTTTGTCCCAAAAATTATCTTCTTATCATTCAGGACCATCCTCTTTCTCAGTTTACCACTTGTAACTGACTTGCCAGTAGGCAACTCTTCTGATTGAAGGTTCTAACTCTCTTTTACTGTGGATTTGTCATGAAGGCCTTCTCTGCCCCCTCATATGCCGGGCAACTCATCCCAGTCGTTCCAAAACTTTCCAATCCGATTACCTCAACAAAAGATGTCCTCGATTCCAACAAATTATGATCCTGGAAGAAAGATTGCAGTGAAGCATACTGACCAAGTCTCTAAAAGAACAAGGTCCCCGCCTCTTTCATCTCCTGATGGCGCTTCTTTTGAAAACTCAGCTTTTGGTCTACGTGAATCCAAAAGGTACAACAGAAAAATCCTTGCTGCTAATTCTGTGTATTTTTACTTTGATAAGCACAGAGAAAGTCAATGAAAAGGCTTGCCTGAAAGGTGCAAGGTGTCACGTGTTTTTCTTATCCAAACTAATTTTTTTCCTTGTCAGAACTATTTTTAATGTTACCTGCGTTGTAAATTTTCTTTCTTATGCCGAGCAATTATCACGGGAGCCTGCAAAATGCTGCAATTTTTCTTTTTTTTCCAGTCAAGCAATTATTGGGGGAGCTTCTGCTGGTAGACCTTGTTGATTCCAACAAAAACAAGAATATGGAAGAAAGGCGAATATCCTAGATTCTTTCATAAATATGGAACATAAACAAAATAAACCCGCTAGAAGGTTGTGATCAGAGCATCCTGATAGCCTGCTTGATAGTTGGCTCAATTCATATCTGAAACTCAACAAGTTCTGTGTTTACCTCAGTTTATCTTGGCTGGATCTATATCTCAATGACGTCTAGTTTAAAAGGCAACTGAAGAAGACTGTGATTAGAAGCATATGAAATTGTGTTTTTGACAACATTTTATATACATCTGCCTTAAGTTGTTATATTACAGCACGGAATTGAGAGTAGTGCAAAAAAGAAAAAAAAGGATATATACGTTTGACTTTTGAAGGAAAAAAGTAGTTTGGATGAATTCACCATTGATTTCCTGCTCTCGTAAATTATTTATTCAGGCCTTCCACCTCTCCTTCCAAAATGAGGTTAGATGGTCTCCCCGACTCTCTAGCTCCTCAAAAGTCTTCACTGTCTGGAAATGGTGTCAATGTTGAAGCTGATCTGAGTAAGCCAATGAACTTTCCAGTTCCCAAAAGAACCAAGTTTCCTTCCGTACCTTCATCTGGTCAAGTTCATCGAGGTGACTCCAATCATGTAGATGATGATATTCAACGGTAAGAAACTATACCGATTTACAGCTCATCCTTGCTAAGTTTATTATTTTGTAAATCCTTTTCTTGTTGACAGAGAAACTGAGGCCAAGGCAAAGCGCTTAGCTCGTTTCAAGGATGACCTAAGCCACAATGTGCAAGATGATTCTAATATTCATCAGAAAGGTCCCTCGAAGAGACAATATCAATCTGTTATGGACGAACAAAAATTTGCTGCAGAAGTTAGTGTAGATTCAACTGATGATTTCTCAAATGGCAATCTGTTATCTGATTATCATGGCTCAGATTCTTCTGGTGTCATAATTGGGTTATGTCCTGATATGTGTCCAGGTATGTTGTCCAACCATTCATCATGTCATACTTGTTGAAAGTTCTGCAGCTGCCATGATGAGTTAACCTGTCCATTTATGTCAATGGCTCGTGTGATCATGTCATGTTAAAGAATTCATTTTTCCCCATCCAATCTCCTATATGTTCCCCTTCTCTGGATTTTGTTATAGGTGAGAATGATATCACATGCAGAGTAACATGATTCTTTTCCAGCTCTTATAATCGCCTGCTGTTTGCCTTCGCTGCAGTGGCAGACCCACAGATTTTGCTCGAGGGTCAATTAGACACTGTAACATTAGTGTGACTGATAGTTGACAACAAGGACTAACGTATACATAAGTGCATTTCATATGCTTACTTCTTTTTTCTTTTATCATAATGACCCTGGAAAAACATCGTTTTGAGGTGGTTTTTTTTAATGATAAACAACAACAACAACAACAACTACCCAGTATACTCCCACCAGGTGGGGTCTGGGGAGGGTAATATGTAGACGAGCCTTACCCCTACCCGAAAGGGCAGAGAGGCTGTTTCCAATCGACCCTCGGCTCAGTGGAGAAAAGGAGAAACAAAAATAAAAACAAAAGCAAAAACAATAGAGCATTAGTAACTCCAGCAGGAATAGCGTAAATAATTATCTAAACATAAGAAACATAAATAAAATAGCATGCAATAATATGATACAGTAACTACCATAACTAACAGCCATAAGGGAGACATAAGCCAAAACACAAATCATCTATGGATAGCCCTGCCGAGCCTCACCCAACCCCGGGTGAGGAGTACGAAACACTCTAGAAGCCCCTATTCTACAACCCTGATACTAGCCCTCCAGACTTTCCTATCAAGGGTCATGTCCTCGGAAACCCGCATACTAGCCATGCCATGCCTAATCACCTCTCCCCAATACTTCTTAGGCCTCCCTCTGCCTCGCCGAACGCCAACAATCTCCAGCCGCTCACAACTCCTCACCGGGGCATCGGGACTTCTCCTCCGCACATGCCCGAACCACCTCAGCCTCGCTTCTCGCATCTTCTCATCCACCGGGGCCACCCCCACCTTCTCTCGAATAACTTCATTCTTAATCTTATCTAACCTGGTGTGCCCGCATCCACCTGAGCATCCTCATCTTCGCAACCTTCATTCTCTGAACATGAGAGTCCTTCACGGGCCAGCACTCCGCCCCGTACAACATCGCAGGTCTAACCACGGCTCTATAGAATTTCCCCTTGAGTTTATGTGGAATTTTCTTGTCACACAGGACTCCTGATGCAAGCCTCCACTTTGACCACCCCGCTCCTATGCGATGAGTGACGTCCCCGTCAATCTCTTCGTCCCCCTGAATCACAGATCCAAGATATCGGACACTGTCCCTCTCGGCGATGACCTGCGATCCAATCATCACGTCCCTGCCTACTTCGCTCGGCTCGGCGCTAAACTTGCACTCCAGGTATTCTGTCTTAGATCTGCTTATTTTAAAACCTTTAGACTCGAGAGTCTGTCTCCATACTTCTAACTTCTCAATAACACCGACCCTCGTCTCATCAATAATCAATACTATATCATCAGCAAATAGCATACGCCAAGGCACATCCCCTTGAATATGTCGGGTTAGAGCATCCACCACTAAAGCAAACAAGAGGGGACTCGGCGCCGATCCTTGATGGAGCCCCATAACCATTGGAAAATGTTCTGAGTCACCACCCACCGTCCTAACCCTAGTCTTAGCTCCATCATACATGTCCTTGATTACTCTGATGTAGGCTTCCAGCACGCTCTTCGCCTCCGAGCACCTCCATAGCACCTCCCTTGGGACCTTGTCATACGCCTTCTCCAAGTCGATAAGCACCATGTGTAGGTCTTTTTCTTTTCCCTGAACTGCTCCGCCAGCCGCCTGACAAGGTGGATGGCCTCTGTAGTGGAGCGACCCGGCATGAAACCGAACTGGTTCCCAGATATAGATGTCATCTCCCTCACCCTTGCCTCAATCACCCGCTCCCAAACCTTCATGGTGTGACTTATTAATTTGATACCCCTATAGTTGTTGCAGCACTGGATGTCCCCTTTGTTCTTGTACAAGGGCACCACTGTACTCCACCTCCACTCATCCGACATCCTTTTGGTCCTGAAGATCGCATTGAACAACCTGGAGAGCCACTCCACTCCTGACCTACCAATGCACTTCCAGAACTCCACCGGGATCTCGTCAGGCCCGGTCGCTCGACCCCTACTCATCTTACGCAAAGCCCCCATTACCTCCTCCGCCCTAATGCGCCTGTAGTACCCAAGGTCTCTATGTTGTTCTGAATGCCCCAGCTCCCCTAGCTCTATGTTACGATCCCCCTCCTCGTTAAGTAAGTCCCGAAAGTACGCCTGCCACCTCTGCTTGACTTGAGACTCCCCCATCAGAACTCTACTATCCTCGCCCTTGGTACACCTAACTTGGTCAAGATCACATGCCTTCCTTTCCCCTGCTTTAGCTAACCGAAATAACTTCTTGTCCCCGCCTCTCTCCCCTAGTTCCTCGTCCCCTAGTTCCTCGTACATGCGACCAAATGCCGCGTTTTTAGCTTCCATAACCGCCATCTTTGCTTCTTTTCTCGCCACCTTGTAGATCTCCCTGTTCGCTCTCCGTTCTTCCTCGCTTGTGCTCCCTGCCAACTTAGCGAACGCCGCCTTTTTCACCTCCACTTTACCTTCAACTACATTGTTCCACCACCGGTCACCCTGATGTCTGCCTGAATAGCCCTTGGCTACTCCGAGCACGTCCCGTGCTACCTCCCTAACCAAGTTCACCGTCTCTGACCACATAGCGTCCTCTTCCCCAGAATTTCTCCAAGCTCCGCCCTCAGCTAACCTCCTTTCCAACTCCTGTGCTTTCTCCTTAGTCAAAACACCCCGTATAAAATTAATAAAATTTCATTAATGAAGAGCCTAAATGCCCGTATATAAGAAGTATACCAAAAATAGAGAACCTCACAACAAAATATGGTTCTGTACAAAAGACACCCAATCTTTTATTCTTAAAAGAATCTCATGGGTGCACCAAAACATAATAAGAGAAAAGAGGCTACTCCTGAAATGAACAAATCCCTTCTCTATCCCATCAAAAGCTCCTATTTCGCTCTCTCCAAATGATCTATATGAGTGCAAGTGGAGTGACATCCTATGCCATGCATCTTCTTCTCCTCCTCCAAACTTCCAGCTGAAGCCATGCCTGACATCACCCACTAAACTCCAAGCCACTCCAACACCTCCCTACTAGCGAGATGCAACCTGACAATGTAAGAGAAGGTGATCTACATCTTCTCCCAAACACTTATACATGAAACACCAACTGACACATCTAACTCTCCCCTTTCCAGGTTCTCAGCCGCTAGAATCACCCCCTCGTAGCTAACCATGCAAAAAAAAAGAACCTTTACTCCAGGAATCCACACCAAACAATAGGGAAAAACTACTTCCTCTTTATCCAGCAGTGCTCCATAATAGGACCTTAACAGAAAAACACCCCTACTCCCCCCCCCCCCCCCCCCCCCCCCCAAACCCCCAATCTCCAACCATCTTGGCTACTCTGTGAACTGTTTTGCTTATGGAGCAACTCCATCAATCCCTGGATTTCTACGAACTCCCAGTCTTGCAAGATCCTTCTAAACCTCACATCCGATTGTGTTTCCCCACCTTGCATCCTACGTATACTTGGGACCGACATCTTCTTTTGACATGAAATTCTGTACATGTTAGGAAAAATGATACTCAAAGTATTATTTCCACACCATTTATGTCCCCAAAAGCTTAGTCTACTACCATCACCCACCCTAAATGATACATTCCCAAAAAACTCTTCCCACCCTTTCAATATATTCCTCCATACTTGCAACCATAAGCAAGTGTATTCTTAGTTCTCCACCCCTTTTTGTCACACCATATTTTTCTGCAATCACCTCCCTCCAGAGAGCATTCACCTCTACTCCAAATCTCCGTAGACATTTCTCAAGTAGTGCTTTATTCACCTCTACTCCAAATCCCCATAGCCATTTCCCAAGTAGTGCTTTAGTAAACACCCTGTACTTTGGTGTGGTGATGGTCTCCCAATTAACCAGGTGAAACTTTCTTTCTCCTTTTGTAGAGTCTCATAAAAAGTTCCTCTGAATCTTTTTCCAAATTCCTTGTAACAGAGATCAGAGCATGTAGCATAAACATGAAATACGTGGGAATACTTATTAAAGTACTCCTTATTAATACTTCCTTTTCCCCTTTGGATATATATACATACATATATATATATATATATATATATATATATATATATATATATATATATATATATATATATATATATATATATATATATATATATAGATTATTTTTTTATTTTTTATTGTATGCGCGTGTGTGTTAACCAGTCATAAGTCGACAAATTTTCCTTTAAAGTCTTCAATTAAAATTTTTCTTTTTTTCATAACTGCCTCTCTACCTCCACAGTGCGGTGCTATCAAAGACGAAAAGCGCAAAAAAGCTCTAAGGTTTGTTGGGGCTTTAAGCGCAAAACGTAAATAAGACGTGGGCTTTAAAGAAGAAAGACGCAAATAGAGAAAACTACAAATATGTATATGTAGTCCAAAACTAATATATACACACACATGAATGTCGAATATATTGACAAAGAAATTGAAGAGAACTTATGATAAAGTGAAATATCAGTTGTTCATGATTACACTTATTGGCAAGGAAAAATATGCCTTAGATCCTTGATGACAGTGTTTTGGATAGCGTGCGGCGACAAATAGCGACAAGGGCCCGTTTCACTGAGGCGAGAGGCGTGTAACGAAGCAACTCAATAACAAAAATATATTAATAAATATATCATTCAAAAATTAAAGACTCAATAGATAGTCAGAGACTTGTAGATTCATAAACTAAAGTCTAATAGTCTAAACTCTAAAACAAGCAACATCTATTCTTCTTCAAGTTTTTCAAATTCTACAACTTCATGAATGTTAGCATTATATTGGCTGTCATCTTCTTCATCCTCGGAGTCTTCATCAATTAGTGACCGGCTTGAACTTGCTATTCCCTTTCCCTTGTAACTTGAAGAACTCCCTCTAAGACCATAGATATTCTCCTCAATTACAATCGCCATAGAAACAGTACCCCAATCAAGATCATCTCCTTTATACACTTGTTCATATTTATGATTTTTGGGGACTCCAGTTAACAATTCATTTGCCTCGTCAATATTGTCCAACAAAATTGGATCAATGGTATCGCGAGCTTCATAACATCGCCTCAATGTTCTATTGTATTTAATATACACTAGATCATTGAGACGCATAGCTCAAGCCTATTCCTTTTCTTGGAGTGAATCTGCGCATAAGTTATTTAGATTAATTAATAGATACTAATAATAATACAATATAGAATATATTAATATAATAAATCTACTTTTTACATGCTCAAATACGCTCCAATTTCTCTCGCATCCAGATGACTGCAAGTTAGGCTTAGTACTTTAATGACAAAATTTTGCAAGTTTGGAGTTTGATGTCCAAATTGCTTCCACCATTCAACAATAGAAAAATATTTTAAAAACTAATAAGTATAGATCAAATAAATTAAATTAAAGTTATAAGAATATCTATATTAAAGTTAGTTATCGAGCGACCTTATGTCTCTGGCTCTAATGGCAGCCTGTAAACCAAATAGGCCCTCTGCTTGTGAGTACCTACCAAACTCCTCCCCTATTTGATCTATCGTCGCTGAATTAGGGACCAACATCTCAAGACATGCATGGCATCCAATCCACACATCTGAAGCCAAAGTTTCATCTCTAGTGTTCTTGTAAAATAATCCCGAGTTCAGAAGACGGCCTGCTGCATGCAAAGGTCGATGGAGTTGATTGTTCCACCTGGTATCAATTATCTCAATAACTTTCTCATATTTCCTAACATCTCCCTCAAATGACGCCGCAATACTCTCTTTGGCTCGAACCCTCAGGGGTTGGCCTGGTGGCAATTGATTTTAGCCTTGGGGTTTGCTCCCTTTCAATGTCTCAAGTTCGAAACCCAACCTGAATTAACCGTGATGCACTTGCGGAAAACTACTTGCCGAGGGCCTGTGCATCCCCGGATTAGTCTGGGCTCGTAGAGACTCGGACAGCCGATGCAATGAAAAGAATACTCTCTTTGGCTCGATCCATAGGCCATAGCTTCATAAAGATAGCCCATTGGTGGTTCTCTCCTCATCCACCATACGAAGCACCTAATCAAAGGACCACCAACTTTAAGAGCCCGAATGACGTCATTCCAGAATGATGGAGAAATAAGAACTTTGGCAGTTTCTTTCCCCGCAGCCTTCTTTGCATATTTATTATCTTTCCATTCATTTTGAAAGAACTAGCTTTCTCAAATTTTTCTTTTGTAAGTAAAATCTATGCAAAGTTAAGAAAGCTGTTGCAAATCTAGTATTGGCGTGTCTCACTCTCACCAATTTTTTTTTTCATTTGTGAATTTTCTCGTCAAATTCAACAACAACGACCTCTAACTGATGTAAGAATATACCTTTACGGCTTTAGTGAAAACTGTAAAAGTAATAATAACAAATTTATAGTTAATACTTAATATTAGGACATAAGTATAAATAAAGTTAAAGGCTTTAAAGATAACTATATTAAAGTTACCTGAAGCATATGGGTTTTCCTTGAATATGTCACCAAACATCAAGTTGATACAATGAGCATCACATAGAGTCTAATAAATGTGTGGATACATAGCTTCCATCATCTTCCCCGCACTAACATTCTCACTAGCATTATCTGTTACAACTTGTACAACATTTTCCTTTCTAATTTTATCAATAATCTTTTTAAACAAGCTGTACATTTTGCTTCCATCCGTAGAAGAGTTGCTAGTATCGTGAGATTCAAGATACATGCCATCTGTTGTGTTGCGTTTCAAAATAGCAGTAGCCTCTGCCTGCGTAGCCATTTCTCATTGCCCAACTGAAAAAATGTTGTAGTTCAGTTCGACGATCACATTGAAACTGACAACTTCACTATGTCAAATCTTACCGGTCATTAAAAATTATTCATTCTAGTTTATTGTCATTTTAATACAAAGTTATCAGAATATCAACACCTAATCCATTTTGGAAAGGTTGATTTGAGTGAA
Source organism: Nicotiana benthamiana (assembly GCA_034376525.1). NCBI lineage: Eukaryota > Viridiplantae > Streptophyta > Magnoliopsida > Solanales > Solanaceae > Nicotiana > Nicotiana benthamiana. The sequence goes on along the minus strand of CM067333.1, from coordinate 26,576,314 downwards.
TATAATTCTTAGCTGGAGGAAACTCGCAACCGGCCCCACATCAGATATTGAAAAAACTGTTTGAACCTGCCGTGCATAAGGTAAATCCCTCCCCCCTCCTTGCAGCCCCGTTTGCCATCCGCATAAGTGGGCTCAATTCTTAACGTAACTAGTTTGGTGGAGGGTAACCTGATTTCTGAGGACTTATATCGAAAGCCAAAGTATGAAATGATAACTGACAATGAAGATCTTCAATAAATTTGGAAAGAAAATTTTCCGTGCATGTTTCAGGAAAATCCTTACTGTCTCTTCTGTATCTCTGAAGCAGATTTAGCTTTGGTTCTTGTGTCAACTCAAGAGCGAAGTTTGGTTTGTTCAGGTTCTAAATTCCTCACTGGAAGTCAAACTTGTTCCTGAATTGTTTTTGGTTGCAGAATCAGAAAGAGCCGAACGAGAAAGGAAAGGTGATCTTGACCAATATGAACGCTTGGATGGAGACAGAAAGCAAACGAGTAAATTGCTTGCTATCAAGAAGGTCTTTACTGGAAACTCTTGAGTATTATTCTCTTTCATGATAAAAGATAAGTTAAAAGTTCATGAGAGCATGAGAAACAAGAATTGATGAACATTGCTATATGATTCTTTTCAGTACACCAGGACAGCTGAGAGGGAAGCTGTGCTCATACGTCCAATGCCAATCCTACAGAAGACTATGGATTATCTTTTGAATTTGCTGGAACAGCCTTATGATGACAGCTTCCTTGGCTTGTATAACTTCTTATGGGACAGGATGCGGGCAATCCGTATGGATTTGAGGATGCAACATATTTTCAACCATGAAGCTATTAATATGCTGGAGCAAATGGCATGTAGATTTTTGCATTATTTAACTAAAGTTTGTTAATGCGTAAATCAATCTAAAGTTTGTTAATGATTGATATTTTTGACCATGTTTATAGTTATATTACGTTCAAGCATCTTTGGCTTATCATTATCTATTTTTCTGGGAAGCCTTTTCTTAATGAAACTTGTATCACCTTTTCAGAGGCTTTTATATGTGAGCCATCTATAACTTATCCTGATGTTGAGATGTACACCACGATACTGATGGATTAATCTCAGAAGCTATTCATCTTTTTTTTTGTCGTCATAATCTAGTCATATTTTGGTAAGAGTAAGTTAGTCATATTTTCCAGAGCATACAACAACAACAACAATCCTAGTGGAATCCCACAAGTAAGGTCTGGGGATATTTTTCAGAGCATAAGATCTCATATTGCTTTATGTGGACTGGGGAATGGACAAAACTTGGCGTCCATCTAATATCAAAAGTCAATTTGGTTTAGAATTAACTAATGCATTATACTCCATAACCAATGCAAGTGCTCTATTATTGTAATCAGATTATAGTTATATGGTTTACCATATAAGATTGTTTTTTGTTGACTCAACCAGTATGGATATTTTAATACTCAATGATCTTTATTTACAGATAGGTTAGCCTGGTTGGATTGAGTATAAAGTGGCTATCTGTCTTGTTTTAGGTGAGATTAAGCAGAAAAATAGCTACGGGAGAAAAATTCTATTGCATGGAACCATATCATGGGTGTTGGAACAGTACTTACTTTTTCAAAGGGCAAAATGTCCTTAGCTGCTTGTGGCTCTCTGCCGGTGCTTGTTGGAGGATGTTAATTTCTTGTTTTCCTGGATATGCATTGCTTTAATCCAATTATCATCTTAGTTTAAATTCCCAAGTCAAAGCACCTAATTTTTCTTCTTGACTTAAGTAAATGTTACTTTTATCTAGATTCTAATTTGTATTGCCTATTGTTTTGGTTTCAGATAAGGCTTCATATAATCGCCATGCATGAATTGTGTGAATACACGAGAGGAGAGGGTTTTTCTGAGGGATTTGATGCACATCTCAATATTGAACAGATGAACAAAACATCAGTTGAATTATTTCAATTGTATGATGACCACCAGAAGAGAGGAATAAATGTGACAAGTGAGAAAGAATTTAGAGGTTATTATGCACTTTTAAAGCTTGATAAACATCCAGGATATAAAGTAAGTCAACTATCAATAAGCATGATTACCTTTTTTTTTTCCAAGTGTTTTCCTTTTGTTTAAAGTATGAGTTTTGTACTAGGTTGAACCTGCAGAGCTTTCGCTTGATTTAGCAAAGATGACACCAGATATGCGTCAAACCCCAGAAGTTCTCTTTGCTCGTGATGTGGCAAGGTTGTTTCATCATTGCATCATTAGGAGACCTTATACACTAACTCACCTGCGAATGTCTCTCTTTCATAATTTCAGGGCCTGCAGGACATGCAACTTTGTTGCTTTCTTTCGGCTTGCAAGGAGAGCTAGCTATCTTCAAGCTTGCTTAATGCATGCTCATTTCTCAAAGGTAGAACAGACACCTTCCTTAGTCTTTTAATTTCGGTAGTGATTTACTGACACCTTCCTTAGTCTTTTAATTTCAGTAGTGATTTACTGACTTTACCGATCCTTCTATCCAAGTGCATATTGTCAGTCGATAATTCAACAAATCAACTACATCTCAGTTCATGAGTTTTGGGGTCTCAGTTATATGAATCCTCTATATTCATTCCACTCTATTGGGAACCATGTCATTCGAATTGACTATTGCCTTTTTTACAAATAATTCATTTGTTCTTTGGCATAGAAAGCACTACTATAAGTGACTTGAGGAAATAGAGAAGTTGAAGTGTTTTACTTTGTTTGACTGATTTTTGTGCTCATGGATGTCTGGTTTTGCTTTCCATCGTTGAAGGTTATGGATGCAAACTTCTAAATATTTTACTTGTTCATAGATCTGCCCCTCGGGGTAGGGGTAAGGCCTGCGTACATATGACCCTCCCAGACCCCACTTGTGGGATTATACTGGGTTGTTGTTGTTGATAGATCTGCATCCTGTTCAAGGTTTCATTTCTTTTGGTGTTTTGCCCAGTTGCGAACCCAGGCTCTAGCTTCGTTACACTCTGGCCTGCAGAATAGCCAAGGAATCCCTGTTGCCCAAGTTGCCAAATGGCTTGGGATGGAGGTAATTTCTTAATATTTTTGCTGGCTGTGTTCTTACATACTCCGTCTTGTTGCATTTTATGTGACGTTTAATTGGGAATCGAGTTTAAGGAAGAAAGAATGACTTTTGGAACTTGTGATCTTTACAAGCTGTAGACATTTGTGTGGCTATAAATCATCTCATTAATGGTAAATGAGAATTTTAAAGTTAAATTGTCTCTAATATAGAACAGACTAAAAAAGAAAAGTGTGCCACGTAAAATGGGACAGAGGGAATAACAGTTTTTTTAGTGGAGTAACTTCTTCTGTTCCTGGATATCTATCAGGAAGAGGACATAGAAGGCCTTCTTGAGTATTATGGATTCTCAATAAAGGAGTTTGAAGAACCATATATGGTGAAGGAAGGTCCATTTGTGGAAGCTGACAATGACTATCCTGTCAAGTGCTCAAAACTTGTCAATGAGAAAAAATCAAGGACGATATTCGAGGATGTTTCGGCTCCACATGTTGAATCAGTGTGGGAAAAAGAAACAGAACCCCTGTTGGATAAGGATCATCATAAAAAACCTACAGCTATTCGATTTCTCGAGCCTTATAGTTCTTCATTGGCCATCGAGGAGAACATGCCTGATTATGAAGCTGTTTCATCTCCAAAAGATGAGAAAAAGACAGTTCCAATTACTAGAACAGAATCTCATCAGAAGAATGAAAGTTCACAGGCTCCTCCTAATTATTCGGTGTCAAGTCTGCCGACTCCTCCTAGTCCTTTGATATTCTTTCCTCATATTTCCCCCGAGACTCAGCAGCAAGCTATAGTCGGGAGAGCAGGAACACCTGAAGTGCAGCTGCAAGATGGAGTTGAGAGTTCAGGGAAACCCAAAAGTAGCGCTGTTGCACAATATGCTGCAAAAGGCATGACCGTTCAATTTGAATTTGCCAGAGATGAGCAGGAGAAGTTGTCAGTTTTTCCAACTCATTCTCTTGTTGGAGACACAGAATTGCAACACGTGTCAGATGAAGAGAATGTAGATGAAGAACTGGTGGTCACCAGTGAGCAAGCTGAAACTAATGAAGCAGCAGCTAGTTATTATGACAAAGAAGTTGCTGAGGCAAAACTTAAACTGATTGTCAGGTGCAGCTTGTTCTTCATGGACCTGATATCTGCTGCATTTACCCTTGTTACTCTGCTAACGTGTCAATTTACAGGATCTGGAAGCGGCGTTCTTCAAAGAAAAGGGAGATGCGGGAGCAGAAACAGTTAGCATCTAAAGCTGCTCTGAGATCACTCTTTCTTGGAGTGCCAATATGGCCCAATAGAATTGTGAGTAGCGACGAAAATCGTCTTTTTTTTCTCTCCTGCTTTGGCCGCTTATGTTTCTGCATCTGTGCTTTCTCATGATAGTCCTGGTGCAGCCTCAGTTTCCAGTAATAAAAACTCATCTATTTTCTATATACTGCATAGTAGTAAACAATTTAACTAAACCATCATGCTTTTTTTTTTCTTTTTTTAATAATCGAGAAATCCCAAGAGCCTGCTCGCACAATTCAAAACTCAGTGGATTATGGGCCTTCTCTTGGGGGGAATTAAATCATGATACTTGTGCAGCCACTTTCTTTTTTCTTTTTTTGGTTGAAGTCTAAGCAGGTCTTGTGTACATGTGAAGGTTGAAAAATTGATGGATAAATATATACCATTCACATTTACTATATTTTGATGTGTCTTAATTAGTTTCCCAATTTATGGGACACTCTTATAAATTACCATGCTCTTTTTATATATTATATTTTGTTAAAGGTCAAATGTGATAATTATGATTAGTTTGAATATGAAAATCTAATTTTGTAAAGTTTCATTTTGATAATTTTTATTTATTAACATTGATTTTGACTAGCGATTGATAAGTCCCCAAAGGGTCTGTGACATAAAATAAAAAGAATGGATGTTTGTTAATGGAGAATAATGGGTGATCAATCCCTTGTTTGCTTTTAAAGGTGAGTCAGAAATTAACTATTACCTATTTAATCGATTTTAGGAAATAGTTATTGGAGATGCTGAAATTGCAGGTAGTGCTGGCTCATCTTGTGCTCTCACTTTATTTTTCTCTATAGTGATGAAACTGAAATTCGGCTCAAGAGAACAGGAAAATAAAAAAGTGAATATTGATGGGTCTGGTCTTTGAGGATGCATTAGTGTCCACTGGCCAAAACTTGATTTTCTTCCTTTTCCTATCTAAAAGTACTTGGACTCTCCCTTAGAAAGACAAATGTTCTCCCTCTTTCAGTTCATACCAGTATCATCTGGATTACATACTCCAATAATACAGAATTTAAAGGGTGTATGGTGGATTAACTAGTCAAAAAGATATAGGACCCGGAATTTGATGCATCTATTCGGGTTCATCAAACCATTATTAGACTTAGCAAGGAATTTTGAGTGAACTTTCAAGGCTGTGAAAGAGAAGCTTTGGGGCTCTTTTCAAACATCGACAACAAAAGGCAAGATAGCAAATGGAAATTAGAATGAATTAAGCGTCAATTTCGTAAATTGGAGAACACAAAGGAATTTTTAGATTAAAAAGATTGAGCATATCTAGACACATTCTCTCTACACGTGTCCTCCTTTATTGGCTGACTTAACTTGGGAATATCAGCCGCCTCCCTTGCGCTTCCAAAGTCGAACAGTTCGTCTTCCACTTCTCTTCGGCAACCATCCGACAGACTCCGATGTATTCTTTCCACCCATACCGTGGATTCAACCCACACCGATACAATGAAAGCTAATTCATCCACCAAAAGCTTCACTGTTGCTGGAATGTTGACCCCTGTATAGAATATGCAGATTCTGGCCCATAGCATATGAGATCCTGCTCTGGTAGTTTCACCTAGTTATAACTTATAAGAAACCTCCCAGTCTATCACCAATCTCATTGAAAACACCATAAGTGCGTTGGAAAGACCAATAATTTAACCCATACATGATTCAGACACCAATTTTTCTGGTGGCAGGTACTGATCGGCAACCACCACTCCAGATGAAGTATTCGATTTTTGAAACTCCAGGATCCCATTTTTACTCTTCCAGCCTCTACTCTGGATGGAAACTCAAACAGAAAGAACACCCCATTCAACTCTTTAACATCAGCCGGAATTTTCCACATAAATTCTGACCATTTCTGTACCTCCCTTCTACTCGGCATCACTGATGTAATGTCCCGAAATAGCCAAAAGTCACCTCTGCAAATACTCAATCCTGGTAAAAGTAGCTCATGTCATTTTTCGAGTGAGGCAGTATTATTCTGCTGGCTTTAGTGGATTCGAGAAAAGGTAGAGGACGACCTAAGAAGTACTGGAGAGAGGTGATCAGGCAGGACCTGGCACGGTTGTAGATTTCCGAGAATATGGCCCTTGATAGGAAGGTTTGGAGGTCGAGCATTATGGTTGTAGGATAGGGTGGTAGTCGAGCTTTTCGTCCATTCGGCGGGTTGAAGCGAGTTTGAGTAGGTTGGTCCTAGACAACTTGTGGTTAATGTAGAGTTCACACTAACCTTACTGTTTTCCATACCTCTAGAGCTTAGTTGTGGGTTATGGTTATTGCATGTCATCTATTTATGGTTTTTAGGATGCTGCCATTATTTCTATGGTAGTGTGAACTGCTCGCTTTAGTGGGTTCGAGAAGAGGTTGAGGACGGCCTAAGAAGTATTGGGGAGAGGTGATCAGGCATGACCTGGCACGATTGCAGATTTCCGAGGACGTGGCCCTTGATAGGAAAATTTGGAGGTCGAGCATTAGGGTTGTAGGATAGGGTGGTAGTCGAGCTTCTCCTCCTCCATTCCGGGGGTGAAGCGAGTTTAAGTAGGTTGGTCCTAGCCAGGCTTGTGGTTAATGTAAAGTTCACACTAACCTTACTGTTCTCCATAGCTCTAGACCTTAGTTGTGGATTATGGTTATTGCATGTCATCTATGTTATGATTTTTAGGATGTTGTCATTATTTCTATGGTTATGTTGATGCTGATGAATTGTCTTTTCTTGTTTTATTTTCATTTTCCTGAGCCAAGGGTCTATCAGAAACATCCTCTCTTCCCTATCGGGGCAGGGGTAAGGTCTGCGTACACACTACCCTCCCCAGACCCCACTTAGTGGGACTTTACTGGGTCATTGTTGTCGTTGTTGTTGCAGTATTATTTTGCTACCTCTATATTTTGCAAGTCTGACGGTTCCAAATATTTTAGCTCCTTCCACAGAACATAAAACTAGCTTCTTGCTGCATAAGCTCTTATTACAGGATCATCTTATCTTGTTGAAAATCTTTTCTAGGTTTCTTCATATGTAAGATCTATCACTTCATGGTTTAGAGAACTATCAGATTTATCCTCTTTGAGGGAAGAAATTAAATACGGAACAGGTCTTGCGAGTTGCGACACAGTTAGCCTAGAATCAATAAGCTTTCTGTTACTTTAATCCTGCTCATATGTTCTTAGGATTACTCTATTCAATCTGTAGAAAAACTATATTAGATTTATCCTGCATTGAATTTGTTTGGAGGGTCATAACATTATAACCCAACCAGAATGCTTATTGCCTTATTTCCTCTATATAAATATCCCTAAAAATTTCCAACTATTTGGGTGTAATTCTCTTCCCCCCCCCCCCCCCCCCCCCCCAAAAAAAAAAAAAAAAAAAAAAACCCCACTACTGTTCCTTATGTTGTGCAAAAAGGCATATCAACTATGAATTGCTTGAAGAATGCAGAGTATTACCGTAGAGTAGGCCAAGGGTAGTTATTGGAATGAATTGAATCCCAACCAAATCCCTTGGCAAGAGACGTCATCAACATCTATTCCTCACCATACTTTCAACTTTCAAGCAAATCTCCTGATCCCAGGGTAGAGGCCTCTCTCTCACAATTCCCAAAAAAACCAAACTCTGCCTTACGTAAAGTTGCCAGAGTACGATTAACCTCTGGATTTGAAATCACTGCTTATATACCCGGTATTGGCCATAATTTACAAGAACATTCTGTAGTCTTAGTAAGAGGGGGAGAACGAGCTTTTTCGAGTTGTTCAATAGCCCCTCCACGCAGTTCTTCTGAATTTCGAATAGTATTCAAGATCTTCTGTTTTCGATTATCTAATAAATCACTTAATGAAAGTAGATTATTTTTCCATTCTGTTGGTTTAAAGATGAAAAACTTTGTTAGAGAAAAAGTGAGCAGAGAGAACTTGTTGAGGAAATAGAAGCTTAATTAATCTGAAACTTGGATTCACAAATTTATAAACTGAAAAAAACAGAAAGCATGCTAAATATCAGCCACTAAGTTTAACTACTTCCTAAACTCTAGGACTCCATGATGCCACTATGTTTAACTACTTCCTAAACTCTAGGACTCCATGATTGACTAACTAGAAACATAAAAATAGCTAACATAATCCACTACTGCAGAATCATGGTAGATCATGTAGTTAGTGTTTGAAACAGTCTTCTAACACTCCTCCTTGCTTCAAACACTGCAAACTCCAAGCTTCATCCTTAGCTCCTCAAACTTACTAGCCGGCAGTGGCCTAGTAAATATATCAGCTAACTGATCTGTACACTTGCAATAGACCAGAACAATTTCACCATCCTTTTGCACTTCTCTAAGGAAGTAACGTTTGATCTTGAAATGCTTAGTCTTTCCATGAAAGACTGGATTGTTTGATATTGCAATTGCTGCTTGATTGTCAACTAGGATCTCAGTGTTGGTCCATTGCTTCAGTTGCAAATCACTTAAAATCTTCCTTAACCAAATCGCTTGATTGGCTGCTGCTGTAGCTGCAATAAACTCAGCTTCGGCAGTGGATTGTGCAACTGTATCTTGCTTTTTGGAACACCACGAGAAAACACCTGATCCAATACTGAAACAATAACCGGAGGTGCTCTTCATGTCATCAACAGAACCACCCCAATCACTATCAGAAAAACCAAGCAGCTTCAGCTCCTCACTTTTCTCAAACTTCACACCAAATTCGATAGTCCCTTTGATGTAACGAACTACTCTTTTTGCTGCCTTCATATGTGCTCCGTAGCGCAATGCATGAAACGAGATAAGAGACTTACAGCAAATTGGATATCAGGCCTTGTAGCTGTGAGATACATCAAACAACCAACTAGGCTTCGGAAGTACCCTTCTTCAACTTGATCAGCTTCATCATTCTTGCTTAAGTTCTCCTTTTGATTGATAGGCGTGTCAACGGCCTTGCAATCTTCCATGCTGAACTTCTTGAGGATTTCCTTTGCATACTTCTTTTGGCATATGAAAACATAATTTTCCAGCTGCTTAATCTCCATTCCCAAGAAGTATGACATCAATCCAAGGTCTGTCATCTCAAAAACTTGCTTCATTTCTTCCTTGAACTCGTCAACTAGCTCAGCATCTCCACACGTGATTAGGAGATCATCCACATAAAGAGATACTATGAGCACATCATTTTCCTTGCGTTTCACATAGAAAGTAGCCTCTGACAAACTTTTTTCAAATCCCAAGCTAGACAAGTGCTCATCAATCTTGCTGTACCACGCCCTTAGAGCTTGTTTCAAGCCGTATAGAGCCTTTTTCAGCAAGTACACCTTCTCCTCTTCACCTTGTTCTACAAACCCCTCAGGCTGCTCAACATAGATCTCCTCCTGCAACGTACCATTGAGGAATGCTGATTTTACATCAAGTTGAAACACTTTCCATCCTTTTTGAGCAGCGGTAGCTAACAAGAGTCGATTGGTGTCAAGTCTCGCTACGGGTGCAAAGGTGTCTGAATAATCAACACCACAAACCTGTGCATACCCTTTTACCACGAGTCTCGCCTTGTACTTGTTGATAGAACCATCAGCATTTAGCTTTGTTCGAAACACCCATTTGACGCCAATTATTTTCCGATCTTTCGGTTTGTCAACGAGCTCCCACGTCTTGTTTTTTATAATCATTGACATTTCTTCTTTCATGGCATTCCTCCAATTCTGGTTCTTTGCAGCTTCTTCGAATCCAGCAGGTTCACAGACAGCAACATTGCATCTTTGATAAATATCAGAAAGTGATCTTGTCCCTCGGACTGGTGGATCATCTTCCAACTCATCTTCAATCAGATCCAAAGCTGGCTCCTTTTGGTTTGCTACTTGAACCGAAAAGCTTGACTTTCTCATACCTTTTACTTGCATCAGCTCCCAATCCCACTGCTCCTCTTCTTTGAAAGATACGTCCCTACTAACAATGATCTTCCCAGTTTGAGGTTGATATACCTTGTAGGCTTTTGAAGAAGAACTATATCCCACAAAGATTCCTAGTTCCGACTTTTTGTCAAGTTTGTCTCGCTTGACTTGTGGAACATGAGAGAAGCATAAACAACCAAACACTTTTAAGAAATTAAGTGAAGGTTTGTAACCATACCAAGCTTCAAATGGAGTCTGCTCCTTCAATGCCTTAGTAGGCAATCTGTTCTGCAGGAACACAGCTGTGCTTGCAGCCTCAGCCCAAAATTTCTTCGGTAACTCCTTGTCATGAAGCATACATCGAGCCATCTCCATTATGGATCTGTTTCTCCGTTCACTAACTCCATTTTGCTGCGGAGTGTAGGGAGCTGTAAGTTGATGTTCAATGCCAGATTCTTCACAAAAGGTATTGAACCTGTTTGAAGTATACTCCTTTCCGTTGTCAGATCGCAGACATTGGATATGACAGCCACTTTGATTTTCCACCAATTTCTTGAACTTCCAGAATGTATCAGCCACTTCAGATTTGCGCTTCAAGAAATAAATCCAACACATTCGGCTGAAATCATCAATGAAAATGACATAAAATCGGTTGCCTGCTAGCGATTCAGTTCTTTGAGGACCAGCAACATCAGTATGAATCAGCTGCAGCTTTTCAGAGGCTTTCCAAGTTGATGTAGGAAATGGACTTCGGTTTTGCTTCCCGAATTGGCATGCGGAACAGTTTGGCAGCTTGTCCGCAAGAGTCGGCAGTCCGAATGACATCTCCTTTGTCAGCTGCAACATCCTTGAAAGATGACAATGGCCCAACCTCTTATGCCATGTTTCAGTCACGTTCTCCTCCATGGAATAGGCAGCTTGTTCCATCATGGCTGGTCTGAAAGAGAAGCTTTTGCACCTCATTTTTATCTTGAGAACATCTCTACCTTTTGCATCTTGAATTTGGCAGAAGTTGTGCTCAAAGATCACCTTGAATCCTTTTTCAATCAGCTGCCCCACACTCAACAGATTTTGATTTATGTCAGGCACAAAGAGAACATCAGATATCAATTTTGTACCTGAATTAGTCTCAATAGAGATAGTGCCTTTTCCTTTCACCGGAATTTGATCACCATTTCCTATTGTGACTTTGGTGATAGTTGTGGTGCGTAGCTCCGTAAAGAGAGCTCGATCATGAGACATGTGGTTTGTACAACCACTGTCTATCAGCCAACTTCCATCGGATACAGAGGTAGAGAAACAGCTTGCCACGAACAATTGATCTTCTTCATCTTGTCCAGCAACTTTTGCATTTGGTTCCTCCTTATTTTTGCAAATCACTGCCTCGTGTCCAAGCTGGTTGCACTTGGAGCATTTTGCATCAGGCCTTCTCCAACATTTGTACGGAGGATGACCCTTCTTTCCACAGTGTTGGCAAGGAGGATACTTCCCCTTTGAGGATCCATTCTTGCTCTTGTTGTCAACTGTGGCATTCGAACCAGAACTGCCTTCTTGGTTTTTCTTCTTCTTCTTTTTGTTCTTATCAGCTTCATAATGTTTGGCTCGTAAGGCTCCTTCAACATCATCTTCCTCCCTCATGGCTCTCCTTTGCTCTTGTGCTTGAAGTGCACTAATCAACTCCTTGAGACTGAGCTTTGTCATATCCTTGTTGTTCTCCAGAGATGCAATAGTGGCTTCAAACTTCTCAGGTACAGTAACAAGGATTTTCTCAACAATCCTTGATTCTGTTAATGAAGAACCAAGTATCCCAATTTGACTTGAGATGTTCAGCAAGCGATCTGAATACTCTTTAATGGTGTCAGTCGATTTCATCTTTTGCAACTCGAAATCCCGCATCAGATTCAGCACTTGCATCCCCCGAACTCGATCATCACCTTTAAATTCAGTTTTGAGAAAATCCCATACCTCCTTTGCTGATTTCAAAGGCATGATCCGAGGGAAAATAGTGGGAGAGACAGCAGCGGACAAGTAGGCTTTTGCCTTGGACTTCTTCGTCTTCTTCTCCTTGTGTAGCTTAATCTGAGCCATTGTAGGATTTTCAGCAAGCACCGGGACTGGATAGTCTTCTTCAACGGCTTCCCAAAGATCCAGAGCATCAAGATGGGCCTCCATGTGTGCTGCCCATACTTGATAATTATCTCCATTGAAGACTGGTGGAGTAAGAGATGAAAAACTTTGTTCACCCTCCATGACTGGTTTCATTCTCACACAGGTCCCTTAAGAAGAGAGCTCTGATACCAATCTGTTGGTTTAAAGATGAAAAACTTTGTTAGAGAAAAAATGAGCGGAGAGAACTTGTTGAGGAAATAGAAGCTTAATTAATCTGAAACTTGGATTCACAAATTTATAAACTGAAAAAAACAGAAAGCATGCTAAATATAAGCCACTAAGTTTAACTACTTCCTAAACTCTAGGACTCCATGATGCCACTATGTTTAACTACTTCCTAAACTCTAGGACTCCATGATTGACTAACTAGAAACATAAAAATAGCTAACATAATCCACTACTGCAGAATCATGGTAGATCATGTAATTAGTGTTTGAAACAGTCTTCTAACACATTCCTTTCCAAAATTCCATAATCCCTTCCCGAACTTACAAGTATTTTTTTTTTCTTCTTTTTTGGAAGCAAAGAATGTTGCGACGATTTCCCCAATCTGCAAGAATTTTCTCATTGCTTTTGAACTCAGCTCTTCATTTTTGTTTCGCAGTTTGTTGACAAATACACACTTTAAAAGATAAAATCAACAGTGCCACCCGAACAGAATTGCTTCGTGGAAATGTCAAGATTTGCAAACTGTTTTTCATTTATTAGATGCTTTCACAAGAGCATGTGGTTTATCGGGTTATTTGGCGAGGTTGACATATAAGTTTCAAGATAAACTCAAAATAATTTTGAACTTCATTGCATCTTTCTTTGACTCCGATCTTGGATCTTTATTGTAAATCCCAAGACATCTGCACAATGTCAACTTTTTACTACACTAAATTTTTATTTCTTTACTCCTGATCCATGGGGAGCAAAAGAGAGGGAAGGGAACAAAGTTTTCTTCCTCCACCCTGGAGATGTTCCATTCAGATGTGCAAAAAAGCGTTCTGCACAAGAATGTTGCGATCTCGTATACAAGTTTTTATTTCTTGTGTAAAGTGCATTATATTCATCGCCCTTGAGCAATTTTATGGCCAGTTTAATTTCACTGATATTTTCTGCTGTTTCTCTTCTTTTTAGCAACATAGCATATCTGACAAGTTCGACATTGATTGTGCTGTCTCAAAATGGCACCAGACTCGGGAAAGATCATGGTCAAGGCTGAATGTTTCAGATGTAGTTTCCACCGCACTCCATGAAAAAAATCCAGCTGCCAAATGCCTTTGCTGGAAAGTAATTATATGTTGTCAGGATAGTATAAACAATCGAAACCGAGAAAATGGTCTGGAGAAGTTGAATTCTAAGTCGTGGTTGCTTTCCAAGCTCATGCCTGGCAGAGACCATGAAGATGATTTGCTGATCACATCTCCAGGCCTCTCTGTTTGGAGAAATTGGCTTCTTGATCAATCAGTCGAGGACCTAATTTGTTGTTTATCAGTTATCAAGTATGCTAATTTTGAGAATCTGAATGAGACAGTAGCAGGTGCAAGTGCTGTTCTCTTCCTGTTGTCAGAAGGCATTCCGTGGGATCTTCAGAAAAATCAGCTTCATAAGCTGTTAATGGAGGTACCGTCTGGTTCTCATTTGCCCCTTTTGATCTTAAGTGACATGTGCATGGAAAATGCAGATCGTTCCACTATAGTTAAAGAACTGGAGCTACATGAAGTCCGTGAATCAAGACTTCATTCCTTTAGTGTTGTTTTCCTAAAAAACCAGCAGATGGAACAATTGAATGGGTTTTTCAGCGATGAGCAATTAAGAGGAGGACTAAAGTGGTTAGCAAGTGAATCACCACCACAACCAGTTCTCCAGTGTGTAAAAGCCCGAGAACTGGTTCTCTACTACTTGAACTCTTTGCTTGGGGTTCTTCGTGAAATGGATGCTAGTGATGTGGATCCAAACCACTGTATTTCAGCCTTTAATGAGGCCTTGGATCAGTCAATGAGGGAAATCGCTGCTGCAGCTCATGCAAATCCTACCTGTTGGCCCTGTCCTGAAATAGGTTTGCTGGAGGAATCTAGCCTTGAGTACAAAGCTGTGAGCCAACACTTGCCAAGGCCGGGGTGGAGCTTAGCTTCAAGAATTGAACCAGTTGTCTGTGCAATATCTGACTGCAAACTTCCATCTTTTCCTGACGATATATCTTGGTTACATAGAGGTTCAGACGTGGATATCGCCATTGAACACCAGATATTACAACTTCAATATTGTCTAATAAAGTACTTCACAGACATTAGCAGGTTGATGGAACTGCCATTTGCAACAAAAGAGGAAGTTCTTATGCTGCAGAAGTTTGTGCAGCTTCAACTCCAGAACTTCCGCTACTACATTGTACCAAACTGGGTTATGATTTTCCGACGGGCATTCTTTTGGCAGTTGATGAAGTTAGCCGGAGACGCATCTTTTTCAGTGTATACCCTGATACAGGATGATTTTTCTACTTTAACGGTTGGAGCAGTGGAACTTGAAGACTCTGGACAATCACATTACCATTTGTCACATCCATCTCTTGATGAAATGGTTGAAGTTGGACGGATGCCTCTTCCCAGATGTGCAATGGTTAGTGGACGGGGAAGAGCTTTCCAACCCCGTCCAGGTATGGCTTCAATTAGTGAAGAAATTCCTACAACTACTGGCGCAGGCGAGGAAATGGAGTATGGAAAGGATGTTCGACGTGATGATGAATTTATAAAAACCAGTTATAATACAATGACAGATATGGAACCACTGCTGGCCACTAAGAAAATAAAAGAAGCTGACGTACTAAGCGAATTACTTGAGAGGTGTAACATTAAGCAGAACATGAATGATAAAAATTTGTCAATATATTTCTAATCAATTACCTTTTCCCTCACTCCCTGAAAATCTGTTGTATGTGTATTATACACGCTACCATGAAATCCAACTATGTATATGAAGGGTGTGGCCTTTTGTATTATTGGAAGGGGCATGGATTTTGCCCGCGGTTAACTTTTAAAACGTGAAGGAGTCTTTAAGAGCTGAAAATTTTATGCATTTTCCCCTACTTTTATGTATCCTTGCTAAGTCGAAGGAAATCTTCACATCTCGAAATTTACCTTTTTATGGCGAATGGTTTCTTTTTGTTCAAAATTTACCTTCGATCTTTTTAGGGCTTCCATCTGCTGTTTTTTTTTAGGAAAACAACACTAAACGAATCCTTTTACCATATGTTGGACATTATTGTAATTCATAAGCTCCTTATTAATCTCTAACATTTTTCCTTGGTTAACTGGTTATTTTGGTTCATTATGAACTTGGTATGTACTATGCGCAAAAGATTTTTCTGAAGTTGTTAGGTACGTAGGGATTCAAATCTCCTTCTGTCCATAAATCAATGATTATCACTGAGGAGGTTGCATCTAATGGCTCTACTTTCGATACTGCATTCGGTTTGGAAGGTGGCCAAGCTCGACCGATTGCCTCTCATTTTGGCTCTCTTTTATGTTACGACTAAAGTTGCCCGCGAAAGATTAAAATGACAAAGTGAATTTACGATGAAATCTTATTGTAAATTTAGCTAAAATGTAACAGATGAAATTTTTTGTGTATGCATATAAACAAATATTTTCTCCAATTAATTCCAAAACTCTCTGTATCATTTATTCCAAGACCAATTTAGTTTAAATCCTAAGAAGAGAAAATAATTTTTGTATGATGATTCTGAACTAATTTTTAATAGATAATGTTTCAAAATTAAAATAATCGCTAATGTCCATCAGACACCAAAGATATCACTTTATCTATAGACTACAAAGGAAAAAAAGGAGCCAAATCTAACTTTATTAAATTCTTAAAATAGAAAAATAATTATAATATAAATTATAATCTAATTCATAATTCTTTATTAGAAAAGGTTCGGCACCACGAAGCTTAGCC
Source organism: Nicotiana benthamiana (assembly GCA_034376525.1). Classification (NCBI taxonomy): domain Eukaryota; kingdom Viridiplantae; phylum Streptophyta; class Magnoliopsida; order Solanales; family Solanaceae; genus Nicotiana; species Nicotiana benthamiana. The sequence goes on along the minus strand of CM067333.1, from coordinate 26,560,001 downwards.
TCAATTTCTTTAGCAGGAAATTTGCTCAGAGTTATACACTCTTTCCCTAAATGCTTTCAAGATTCACCTTCCTCCCCTTTTAGCTTTTCACAAAATATATAGTGAACTCATAATCCTTTCTGATCGACTGTCACCTTTTATTATTCTTACACTTTGTGATGAATAGGAACTATTTAATTCGATTGATAGAAGAAAAATTAAATCATTTGATATCGATGTTGAATTGAGTACGGAACAAAAATGCATAATTCTCATTGAAACAATATGCCTATAAAAAGTATAAAATACTTCTTTGAGGTTCAGGTACAAGATATACAAAAATACAATACTACTGCATATCTCAAAGAAGCTCAACATCCAAAATGTAAGTGATCATTGTAAGTGAAAGGACAATACGCCCAATTTTATTAAAACATAAGAGTTACTTGTTTTTTTCCTCTCTTGTAAATCATCACAGTAACACAACTATCTGTTACTTACTATCAAACCAACATCTAAATCCCTAATATCCCTTCACCATTTACACCAAATGTTTTCATCACATTACTATTTTAAAGAAAATACATGCATATGAATGATTCTCCCAAAGTCAATTCTTTCTCGTTCCTATAATAGTTAAGCTTGTACATTAAATTGTCCTCATATTGAATCACTTGGTATGAGTTAATTTTTAAGATTTAAAGATTATTTACATTCTCCATAAATAAATATTATTGTGATGCGACAATTTGGATTTCGACAACTTACTACGTATGGAAGAGCATAATTTTCTGCGAACATGTGCCTACATAAAGAAATCTTCATAGCCTTGGTTGTATTTCATTTACAGAGAGTACTTATATATCACTTACAACCTCAAATTTAGAAGAAACTGGAGGAAGGGGGTTGTTTCTCCTAATGATTAATTGCTTAATATTAGGAGAAAATCTTACATAATTTGCATATGCTTGTGAATTCGAAAGTTGGTAACTTTTCTTTGGAGAACGGCAGTTAAGAAATTAGTTGTTCAATCAATAGTATAATAAGAATTAATAAGGAGATATATTTGTTTAGCTCAAAGTTATCACATACTTTACAAGCATAATACAATAAAAATAAATTGAGGGACAATCATAGCAGATAGTAATAATCGAGGGATCAAATGAAAGACATAAGAGGCAAGTATTATTTGTTAGAAAGAAATGTTTAAAGATCTTTTATTGATAGTATTGATTTGGTCTTCCTCTCCATAGAGAGGTTCAGAGCCTTACAATTACGTTCTCTCTTTTCTTGAAAATAGTGATGAAGAAGAAGTATCCCTCGCTTTAGGGTTCTTTCGCTTAATATTTATAGCTGTAAATCGGATGAGATAGCGATAAGTGGCTGTGACCACGCCGATGTATGTCTCATGTGATGATAGACAGGCCGTAGCCTTCCCGATAACGTCCCGTACCCACAAATTATTAATGATTACAAGTGGTCATACCACTTGTAATTTATACTTTACCTTTTGAAATAATTAATATCGTTAATTATTGGGGGGGGGGGGAGCGGGTCAGATTTTGACCTATACAGTTAGTCCCTCCGCTTATTGAGGTCGTGCCCTGGATGAGCTTGGTGAGCGGACACTGTCGCCTGCTACCTTGGTCGGGACCGAAGGTGGCATTGGCCATTTATACATTGAAAGTAGTACCATTAAAATCGATAGCCTTAGACATTTTGCGTTGACGGCCTTAGCCGAAATGGAGTCATGTTGGTGACCTTAGTTGTATTCTGTTGAGGGTCTTAACCGTTCATTCATGGGAGAGGGCCGTATCCGTTCGTACATCGGAGATGACCGTAGCCGTTTATATGTTAGGAATGGCCGTAGCCGTTTACGTACTGGTGATGGCCATAGACTTAATATTGTGGACGACCTTAGCCGTTTACATACTGGAGATGGACATAGCCTTAATATTGTGGACGACCTTAGCCGTTTACATACTGGAGATAGCCATAGCCTTAATATTGTGGACGGCCTTAGCTGTTTACATACTGGAGATGGCAATAGCCTTTCATACATAGGTTGAATGATGTTTCAACCTAGGTCATGGTCTTCTTTGGCGGCGACCTCTAGCCTATGGGGTGTTAATATTACCTTGGAGTTACTACGCCATTGTTCGGGGGAGATCTAATCCTCCCCCTTGGCGAAGGCGCTTAGACTTTCAACTTATTTCGGGCGGGGTTGAGCTCTATGGCGTTTGAATTTTGCTTGATTTGAGGGTTTAGTCGTCGTCCTTGGTGGACGAATCATATATTGTGTGGCCGAAAGAAGCACAGGCATGCTTGGTATATGGTTGGTGAAGACAGATGTTTTGGAGGTGCAGAGGACGTTCACTCAATGTTCAAAGGTCATTTGAATCGTTTTGGAAAGGAAACGTCGATTGGTGACTGAAAAGCCACTTCGTGGAGTCTGTCATAATGACGCACGCTTCTGTATAACCGAACCGTTTTGCGGTTGGTCATGTACTTAATGATGGCTTTTGGAATATGTAAAAGCTACCTTTGTTGCCTATAAATAGGGGGTTGAGGTTATCACCTTTTCGTCATTTGTCTGAGTAAAATCTCAAAAAAAGCTCTCTCTCTTGCTAATTCATTTTTGTAGTTGTTCTTTATTCGTTACAATCCCCATTTTTTCCGTTGAATCCTGCTCTTTTTCATATTCCGATCAGCAATGGCGAGAAGCTCTTCCAAAAACATTCCTACGACAAGTATTCCGGTTAACCCTCCGGTGGCTGAAGGGCCATCGCTGGTAGTAAGAGGTGCTGAACTGGTGGACATCGAAGGTGTTCTGTCGGTTGACGAAATTCTAAATTTTTCCTGGGGCTCGGCAACTGACTTTACAGCCGATGGTGAAGAAAATTGAGTGGATGAAGCCCCTCTAATGGGGGAAGTTGGGATGACCCAACTTCGGGAACAATGGGGTATCGATGGCTATGATGACATTGTTCTGGCTAGAAGCGAGGAGAGGTTCCATACCGACCACAGATGATATTGCATCTTCTACGCCTATCCATTCAAGTTGGGATTTAAGCTCCCGTTTTCAATGCTAGTAGTAGATTTTTACTGCTACTATGGCGTATGTCCTGGCCAGCGTACCCCTTCTCTCTATAAGCTACTTGCTATATTCATCAAGTATGCAGAGCTGGATGGTAGGGAGGTCACCCTGCAACACGTACTTAGCCTGTACGCCCCCCAGAGGACCCGTGGCACGATGATTCGGGCGAGCCTTCGTGGGTTGAGGGTCATGGCAGCCGAACTGGATAACGTGGTCGACCCTCACCCTTTCGAGCGCTTCTTATACATCAGAACCAATCACTTGGTGGCGTCCTTGCTGGGTTCCAGAGTCTTGGAACCATGCATATGAGTTTTCTCTAATCGTCGAGTTCTTTTTTCCATTTTTCTCTATGTATCATGCCTGTAAGCGTTAACTTGTGTTGATTTTTTAGAGGACAATCCACCGTTGGCTCCGCTGCCTGGGATACTTGAATGGGTCCAGGTTGTGCTTCTGCATACATAGGGAATATACATATTGGCGTCTTTCTGGGAAAGGCATGGCCGTAGGCCTGCAACTTGTGAGGATTCGTCTTATTTTTCTATTTCATTCTAATTTCCAACTCCATTTACTTATCTTGTGTTTTTTGTTATTAGGAAGGGCACGTCATGTAAGGGATCCATAGCTAGCTTTCCGGCGACCGAGTGCAACCGCTCATTTTGCAGTGCCAATACTACACGTAATGCCGAGGGCATCGTCGGTTGAATCTTCAGCAGCACCTTCCCCAACAAGTACTGTACTTCGGATTGAAGGGCCGTCGGGGGTGGTGCGTCCCAGGGCAGAGTGACCCTCACATGATGAGGAGGAAGATGAAAGGCTGCTGGTTAGGCGGAGAGTTGCCTTCACGCTGGCCCTTCCAGTGGTGATCATTTTGGATTCTCCTCCATCGAATACGGAGGGGCGTGAGGCTGCGGCGCCTGCCTTTGAGGGCGGACAAACAGTGGGGGTTGTTGCGGTTGGCTCAGGCCATGATGATACTGTCACTTCGGTGACTCAACTGATTGTTTCTGCTGCTGAGGTAGTAGGTAGTTCCTTAGCGGCTTTCTAGATTGGTGAATGAAGCGCTCTTTTGGCGGATGCAGCAGAAGGCGGAAGGGGCGCTGCAGGAGGTGAAGATGGGTCCGAGTCTAACTTGGACCCAGAGGACATCCGTTCGTTCCATGAAGGTGTAACCCCCTCGATAGTGCACATGGAGGCGCGATTTTGCTACGTCTAGATTTCTATAGAGCAGAACTTGCTGCTTCAAGGGGATGGCTTGGTGCCGTTGTTCGAGGTGTTGTGCTCGAAGGTAGAACGTCATGGACGTCAGATTGATGAACGAGGTAGCCGCGATGGACCTAAGGGTACGTATGATGATGTTCTTCTACTTTTATTTAGCCCTAGTTTGTTCTTAGTTCAATCGTTATCTTTGCTTTACAGTCTTACCTTTTGGAGGCGGAGGGTTTCCATTGAGCCGACGTCCGGAGAGGGATATTTTTGCGGACGTTGGGGAAGTACCGCTGCTACCGGGATCGGTGCCGCGAGATGTGTGAGCGTCTGAGGAATGATCCTCGTAGCGGGTACTTGGTCGAGGAGCTGGCACGGCGAGAGCTTCACATACAGCAGGCACTTGACAGGGTACGTGCCCTCGAGGAGAAGCTTCATCAAAAGGACGAGGATATCGAGGAAGAAAGGAGGGCTGCAGTTGAGAGGGAGCGCCAGAATCAGGCCGTGGTGGTGGAGGCCGTGGCGGCGGAGGCCTCTGCGGACTTAAATGGGAAGGCAGCTGCATTAGAGAATGAGGTCGCCTCTTTGGGGCTACAAGCAAGGGGCGCCTCGTTAAGGGCTGCAACGCTGGAGGCGGTGATCTGCATTTATGAAAGGGGGTGGTGTCGGAGAGACCTGTTGCGGCCTTCAGAGAGGCGGGGCTAGAAGACCGCATCGGCGTTTATGAGCGGGACACCCAAGCTATGGTGGATTGGATAACGGCCTTTGAGGGAGAGAATCAGCGCCTAAGAGACCAGGCCGGCTCTTCCAACCAGGCTCGTGAGCTATGGACGTTTGTTGAGGCCCAACGATATGTTTATAAGAACCTGTGGGAGGCAGGCATCGTGCCCAAAGCTGCTTTTGAGGTAGCCCATCAGAGTGCTCGTGAAGCCTGTATTGAGTGAGGTTTTGACCCAGCTACGCCAGGGGTTGATGATGGCGCTGAAGGCGTTGGTGATGGTGGCGCGGGCGGCACCGAGTGAAAAGGATTTGTTATGTTTTTCTTGTTTTTGTTGTCGTTTGGCTAACTCTTTTTTTGTTGTTCTTTCTTTTCTTTCTTTCTCATTTACCGGCCTTGACTAGATATAAGCGGGGATGACCCGTTATAACTAAAGATTTAAATATATGCAACTTTATTTTCCTCTCTTCTGCATGGTGTTTATTTTGTATCTTTCTTGTTCCCAAGTTTTTCTTTTTGTACGCGCTCAAGGGGGGCTTTGCCAAAGATTTTTTCTGGCAGGCATGTTAATCTCCCTATGTCTTTGGTCGTAATCACACCGATGGCCTTGAGCATGATGATGTTGATAACATTGGCTAGGTAGGTGACTTCGACTGCTGTCGAGTCATTTGCTTGCCTTAGTCAGAAACTAGGTTTGCTATTTATCGGCAATGGCCTTGGCCATTATTGAAAGCATTTTGTTTGTTGTTTTCTTTTACTTGGTGTGAACAAGTTGTGGCCATTATTTGGCGATAGCAGCACTTAGCCTCAGTTCCAGTTCGGGCGTGGTCGAACTACTGGCCGCGATGGTAAGAAATGCGGCCTAGTATTTCGACCGGGGCTGAACTTTATGTGGCTCGAATCTTAGTTTGAGTTGGGCGTACTTACTTGAATGGTGAGGGAGATTAACTTGTCTCTCTGTCCGTTGTGGGGTAGGCCTTGCTGCGTCCAATGGTGGAGGCACCTGGCCTGAGTTTTGGTTCAAATAGGGTTGAACTCTTTAGACTTGAGGACGAAGGTGTTCGGCCTTGTTGTTTGAACGCGATTGGGCTCGTGATGGCGAAGGCGTACAATCTGGACCTTGATTCGACCATTATTGGATGTATGATTTCTATGGCGAAGGCGCACAGCTTGAGTCCCGGTTCAACTTGTACTTGAAATTTATAGCGATGGCACATGGCATGAGTCGTTGTTCAACTGTAGTTGAATCTCGCAGTTTTTCATGGAGAAGGCATATGGCTTGAGTCCCAGTTAAACTCGTGGTTGAACTTTTTGCGTGAAGGCACGTAGCCAGAGTCGCTGTTCAACCATAGTTGAATCTTGCAATTTTTATGGCAAAGGTACATGGCATGAGCACCTGTTCAACTTGTAGTTGAACTTTCAGTGAAGGCGCATAGCCTGAGTCGTTGTTCAACCGTAGTTGAATCTTATTATTTTTTATGGCAAAGGCGCATGGCCTGAGTCTCAGTTAAACTTGTAGTTGAACTTTATGGGCGAAGGATTGTAGCCTGAGTCGTTGTTCAATCGTAGCTGAATCTTGAAATTTTTGATGGCAAAGGCGTATGGCCTGAGTCTCGTTAAACTTGTAGTTGAACTTTTAGGCGAAGGCATGTAGCCTGAGTCGTTGCTCAACCTTAGTGGAATCTTGAAATTTTGATGGCGAAGGCTTAGGCCTGAGTCTCAGTTCAACTTGTAGTTGAACTTTTAGTGAAGGCGCATAGCCTGAGTCGCTGTTCAACCGTAGTTGAATCTTGCAATTTTTGATGGTGAAGGCATATGGCCTGAGTCTCAGTTCAACTTGTAATTGAACTTTATGGGCGAACGCACGTAGCCTGGGTCGTTGTTCAACCGTAGTTGAATCTTGCAATTTTGTATGGCGAATGCGCATGGCCTAAGTCCTAGTTCAACTTGTAGTTGAACTTTCAATGAAGGCGCATAGCCTGAGTCGTTGTTCAACCGTAGTTGAATCTTGCAATTTTTTATGGCAAAGGCGCAAGGCCTTAGTCTCAGTTTGGGTGCGATCAAACTACCGGCCATGATGGTAGGAAACACGACCTTGTAGTTTGATCGGGGCCGAATCTGCGTAGTCCCCAATCGTAGTTCAAGTTGGGAGTACTTACTTGAATGGCGAGGTTGCTGGACTTGCGCCCCTATTTGCCTTGGGCTGGGCTTTCTCGAGTTCGATGAGAAAGGCGTTTGGCCTGAGCCGTTAAGTTCGATGACGGAGGTGTCTAGCCTGGCTCGAGCAAGGTCGAGCTCGTTGGATTTGCTGGTGTAGAAGAGTGGCTTGAGTCTTGGTTTGACTTGTAGTTGGACATTTATAATTTTTGTGGCGAAGGCACATAACCTCAGTCCCAGTTCAACCATAGTTGAACATTGATAATTTTTGTGGCGAAGGCACATAGCCTGAGTCCCAGTTCAACCGTAGTTGAACCTTGATAATTTTTATGGCGAAGGCACATAACCTGAGTCCCAGTTCAGCCGTAATTTAGCCTCGATAAGTTTTGGTGGCAATGTCACTTAGCCTAAATCCCAGTTCAACCATAGTTGAACCTTGATAATTTTTGTGGCGAAGGCATATAGCCTGAGCCTTGGTTCATCTGTGGTTGAACCTACTGTCAAAGGCACGTAGCCTAGACCTCGTTATGTCGGTGTTTGAGAGCTGAAGCTCGGTTTTGAGTCGAGGTCTTGTGCGGTTCACGCGTTATCTTTCCAACGGAGGTATGTACCTTCATTTTGATTTCTGGCTGGGTCCCGTATCAAGGATGCGGGAGATGCCTTATAGAGATCCTCCCTCGGGGGGGAGGGGGAGTGGAACTGCTTCTTCTTCTTGCTTGCACTATCCGAGAGAGAAATGGTAGAGGAGTTGGTTCTGGATTCGAGATCTTCGAGTTCCCTTTGTCCAATATGCCGCTTTAGCTTGTTCGAGCTGGGTTGTTCTTTGGCGTTTCTTTCCTTTCGGTCCGAGGAAGAACTACGCGATTCTTCTATGAAATCCCTACATAGGACACCAGATTGTTTAGCTCAAAGTAATCACATACTTTACAAGCATAAAACAATAAAAATAAATTGAGGTACAATCATAGCAGATCATAATAATCGAGGGAACAAATGAAAGACATTAGAGGCAAGTATTATTTGTTAGAAAGAAATATTTACAAATATTTTATTGATAGAATTGATTTGGTCTGCCTCTACATGGAGAGGTTCAGAGCCTTACAATCATGTTCTCTCTTTTCTTGAGAATAGTAATGAAGAAGAAGTAGCCCTCGCTTTAGGGTTCTTTCGCTTACTATTTATAGCTGTAAATCGGATGAGCTGACGATAAGTGGCCGTAACCACGCCGGTGTATGGATCATGTGATGATAGACAGGTCCAGCCTTCCTGATAACGTCCCGTACCCACAAATTATTAATGATTACAAGTTTTCATACCACTGTTTAACCAAAAATGTAATTTGGTCAAAGCTCGAATTTAGAGAAAAGAAATCGGGTTACTGATAATCTAGAGACGAAAATAAAAGGCTTTCAGAAAGTAGAAATAAAGCAATAAGAATTTGTTATTTCAATGACGTCAATCATGTAATGTGTGTTTACAAATGATAAAACCTCCTCCTTTTATAGCTAATAAGGCGTAACGGTTTAATCTAAATAATAAAGATCATTTAATGAAATGTTGCACAATCATTGCTATTAAATGTTGATTCTGTAACGTATCAAGAATTTAATAATGAATTGGGACTACTTTCGCCACCAGGTTCGCGTCTTCAGCACTTCTTTTTACCCGTTGGCATTAAATGACTTGAATTGGTACGAAACTCATATCTAAATTCCTTCTCGTACCTGTTTTCATTCATCTTCCCGTATATGTCATTTCCCGTGCCTTTCGCTGGTTTATCACACTTTGACTATTTGACCAGCCCATGTGACATACCACGTCATCTTCAATTTAAATTGAATTTTTTCCCAGTACAGATAGTCCCCCACTTTCCATTTATTTGTCAATTAAATAATTGGAAAGTGGATCTTTATAAAAAAGGGAATTATTGTCACAATTAATGCATCTGAAAATATTCACGTCTTAGTTGTCTTTCTCATTTAATGCTCCTTACACGTGTCATCGTTTGGTTGGATTGACCATTTTACACCTCTTCTCAAAACCTCTTTACTCCACTATTCACGAAGTGATAGTTGCCTTTATTATAGGTTTTCCATCATTGCACTTCTGATTTTTGACGGTTGTCATCATATACATATTTAACCTTTTTATTCTTTGTCTTCTTCTCTACAAACATTTAGCAAACACTCTCTTATTTACTTTCACTTTCTCTTCAATCCCTCCAGTTTCAACAATGACATCTTCAGACCCTAACCCCAAAAAAGTTCCGATATTGGACAATTTTCCAAATGCCCCAGTTAGACTTAGAAGAGGCAGAGGCGGTAGACTTTGACCAGAATCTACTCGAGGTGGCTTTTCTAGTTCTTCTTCCAGGAGCTCTATTTCAAAAATACCTTCTTCTAAAGGTAAAGAATTTCTGATTCTTCTCGAGAACCTTTAGTTGATGAAATCGTACCCATCGATTTATCTTTTATCAGTGATAGACAATCTCTTGAAAAACAAGTCGCTGGTTTAGATAAGGCCAATGCTTACCCCACTGTAGTTACCGAACTCACAATCCCTTCCATTAGGAAAGATTGTAATTGGAAAAACAATCTTAGAATGTCTATTCCTGCCCCAAATAAAAGGATTTCTTCTTTCAGGATTGGGTATTATTTTATTTACACTTATCCTTTTACTTTGGGCTTTAAACCTCCAATTGACCAGGTGATTCTTGATTTTTTTCGTTTCTTCAATATCTACTTAGCCCAAGTTGGTCCCTTGGTATGGGGGACAATGGCTTACTTAAGATTTTTATCCACCAAAGCCAAAGCCAATATCAATTTCACTTTTTCTCACGTCATTCACCTATACCATCCTAACTTGATACGTCATAGGGTTTTTACCTTAACTGCGAGGAGTAAGAAGGTTTAGCTAAGCCCAAAAGACGACAAAGATAGAGGATGGTACGCCCATTACATTGATGTTCGTACAGTGGACTTACTTGGTGAAACAAACATTCCCTTCCCTGAGAAGTGGAATTTTGCACGTAAGTTTTTCTTATTGTACCATACTTATTTTTGTTTTTGAATTTTGATTCTAACTTCACCTCTTTTTGGTTTTTTGTAGCAACCATGGGAGATGTGGAACCTGTTCCCAACTTCCATTGTTGGGTAGATTCAATTTTGAAGATTCCTCATAAGGAGCAAAGAACTTGGAAATCAATCTCTGCCATACATGACTGGAAAGTCAAAACACATGGTACCGTATTTGTTTTACACATGTTTTAGGCCTTAAGCACCTTTTCATTAATTTTGATTGCCTACCTTCTTTTGATCAGGATTAGTGAACAAAGGAATGGTAGCCGAAGTGGCTATGGCCATTCGTATGTCTGGTAATGCTGCATTAGACTTGGACAAGGCACGAGCCTTGCTTCAAAAAAGAAAACTTTAGCAGAAGGTACGGAGAATGAAGAAGAGGAAGGTACCTCATTAATAACCAGGCCAAGAGTTAGGAGAAGAGTCGTCCATGATGATGAAATTGAAGATATTCCTACTCAACCTTCTACCACCGAGCCTGTTTTAATCCTTTCTGATGAAGAGACCGTGCCAAAAGACACGAGTGAACCAACTCAACCCCCCTTGGATAGTGGTTTTTGGAGTGATGAGCTCGGACCTATTTTTGATGAAGCTCCTATTTTTTCATTCGTTCCTACTTCTTCCATTCCTTTGCCAATTGTAAGCGTTTCATCACCAATGATTGCTTCCTTTCCTTCACCAATTTTGAATAATTCCATTCCTGTTCCTGAATCATTTTCTACAGCTTCTCTTTCCCTTCTTGCCTCAACTTCTACGACCCCTATAGTGTTTACTTTTTCTACTACGCCCTCCTCTGTTGTTCCCTCTTCATCCGCCCCTCCAGTAGAGGTTAGCTCCAGTAGTAAAGGCGTGGCTATTGGGAGTGTTACTCTTGAAGTTCCTGCCACTCAAATCCTTATAAGAAAATTTAGAGGTGCAGATACTTGGCTCGAGCCTCTTAATGGGGATATTGAGAGGAATAAGATGCAAAGCCACAACTGCTACACCTTGATGAATGACATAGTTCATTCAACTTTAAAGGTAATTTTCTTGACCTTAAATTGTTTTTTCTCTTTTTAAGTCCTGACTTTGATGTTTCATAATTGTAGGCTAATTTCATTGGGACTGATCTAATGGGGCGAGTTTCTTTGTTGGAGAAAAAGGATCGTGAATCTACAAAGGCTATCTTCGAAGCTAGGAAAATAGCTCAGGATGCATTACTTGAAGCAGCAAAATGGAAGGACCAGTATGAGAATGCTCAAGGGATTAAAGAAGAATTACAGGGGAACACAGTTCATTTGGAGCAGCAGAATCGTAGCTTATCTTTAGATTTGGGAATTGTTATCGCCTCATGGGGTCAACTTAAAAAGGATAAATAGATTTTTGGAATGCTCTTTATCTAAAGCCAATGCTGAGGTTAAAGAGCTCAAGGCTCTTTGGAGAAAAATGAGGAATATGCAAGGGAATTGGGAGAGAACCTGTCTTGTGCTCAGAATGATTTGAGGATTTCTTCCGAAAAAATTTGGAGAATTCTCATGCCTCTCTTGAATCTTCACTGGAATCCCACCTAGCTGAGCTCCCAACAGTAAAAAATGACATTGCTATGTGGGAGAAGGAATACAAGGCTCTGGAAAAAGAATACAATGCCCGTGAAGAGAATTTCAACATAGAAGTGAGTTGGGATTTTTTGAATTCTCGCCGTGATGTCTTAATGGAGGCTACCCAGGAAAATTTTGATTTACAATCTGAACTGGCCAAAGTTATGGACACTATCGAAAAAAGCCAACAACTTGCTGATACTCCTTCTCCAACCCTTGGAAGTGTTAGTACCCCTTCCCCAGCTCTTGAAGTTCATGGAGCAGACGAGTTATTGAACTCAGAAGCAGTTACTGATATGGGTGAAGCTATGATTCCCATTTCTGAAGGTAAAGCTTCTACGACAAAGTCTATGGGAATGGAAGTTCCCATGACTACTACTACCCTTGCTGAAACTGTAGAAGTCGCTGGCTCCATCCCTGTTGTTGTTTCCTCAGAAGTTTTTACCGTGCCAATTGCTGCCTTTGAAAGTGAAGTTTCAACTTCTGAAGTTCTGGCTCCTTCATCGAACAGTTAAGTTCTTGCTGTTTTCGTTCCTTTCTCTTTGATGATGTAGTTTTTTGGTTCCTTAGTGAAGTCCCTAGTTCCATTACGGGGCTTTTGTTTTAAAAACAATTACATTCTAATGACTAAGTTTTTCTCTCAGCCTTTTATGTTAAGAAGTTTGATTAATACTTCTTTATTTTGGTCTGTTTACTACATTCTAGACTTTATGGAATAGTTTTGTATTTACCCTATTCTTGCCTATTTGACTTTCTAGGACTTAGAGAATAAGTTAGTATCTTTATCCTTTCAGAAAATGCTTTCATGGTTCTTCTCATGTGATATCATCATAAGAAAAATAAAAGAGGGCCCTTTTATTTATCGACACTTAATGAAGAAGACGTCCCAACTTCATAATGGTGTTATAATACGATGAACGAAATAGGAATATACATGTTTTGTAAACCCTGACAGATTTTCATTCATAAACTTTGACAAGTTTGAGAATTACATGCATTGAAGTACATCTACAACTTTCTCGTAACTGTTTTCTTTCAACAGATTTCAAAAAGGAAATAAAACACAAGGTATTTATTCATAACCTCGTTTCACTTAAATAATTTACAAGATTTTCATTACATTGCCTTTTAACCTATAAGGTTTTTCTTTGGCCTTAGCTCGTGACTTTGCTCTTAACTTTTGATTTGTTGGATAGACCTTAGGCTTGACTTGAATTTTGATTTTTGTTCTTAAATCTTGCTCACTCGTATCTGTTTTTCTGCACTTGTATTCATTCTTCTACACATACTCGTGTGTATATAGCGTAGTCCCCCAAGTGTTTAAGCGGTGAAGTATGAAGCCTCGAACGCTTGTGTATTTGCTCCTAATTTTTGGTCTTTTTCCTGAAACAGAAAAGATTACGGGACTCCGAGGCACGATTATAGATGAAGACTGCCTAACTCATGTGTATTTCCATCAGATTAATGTAACCCCGGTCTAGGAATTTAAGAGTATTCCAATTTTCCGTGCAGGCCGTGACTCATCATTTGGCACGAGTTAGGGTTTTTGCCTAGCATCTAAAATCGTTAGTATAATTTTAACAATTCAAAGGAAAAAATTTAACATGGCGAAACCTGACCGTGGATACTTCCCTAGAAGTAATACCTCTTTAAATGAACGTCATTCCAATGTGAAGGTAAAACCTTGCCATCAATTGTCTCTAGCTTGTATGTTCTTTTCCCCGCAATTTCACGGACTCGATAAGGTCCTTCCCACATTGGACTTAGCTTTCCTGAATTAGCTGACTTTGTGTATTGGAAAACTTTTTTCAACACGAAGTCCCCAATTTTAAAAAACCTGAGGCGTGCTTTCCTATTGTAATATCGTTCAGTTACTTGCTTTTGAGATGCCATCCTTATCAACGCGGCTTCTCTTCTCCCTTCAAGTAAATCAAGATTTACTCATAACTCTTCATTGTTCGAGTTTTCCTCTGCTTGAACACGTCGTGTACTAGGTTCAACTATCTCAACTAGTATCAAAGCTTCCACACCATAAACCATTGAAAATGGTGTTTCTCCTGTACTTGTCTTTGCCGTCGTTCGATATGCCCATAATACCGCTGGTAATACTTCAGACCAATTGCCTTTTGACTCTTGTAACCTTTTCTTTAGGTTGTTGATAATTACTTTGTTGTAGACTCTGCTTGCCCATTACCTACTGGATGATACGGTGTCCACGTAATTCTTTTGATTTGCCAACTTTGAAAGAATTCTGTGACTCTAGCTCCTATAAATTGTGGTCCATTATCACACACTATCTTCTTTGGAACACCAAAGCGGCAAATTATATTTCTCCAAATGAAGTCCTTAACTTCTTTCTCTCGTACCTGTTTATTCGCGCTTGCTTCCCACCCATTTAGTGAAATAATTAGTAAGTACGAGTAGAAACTTTACCTGACCTTTTGCCTAGGGTAATGGTCCTACGATGTCCATTTCCCATTTCATGAAGGGCCACGGAGCTATGACATGATGTAATAACTCATCTGGTCTATGCATTTTATTCCCAAACCTTTGACATTTGTCACATTTAGATACGAAGTCATTCGCTTCTTCTTCCATTTTAGGCCAGTAATATTCTGCTCGAATAAATGTCTTTACAAGTGATCTTCCTCTTGCATGATTTCCACGATGCCCTTCATGTATTTCTCTCATCACATATTATGTTTGAGAAGGTCCGAGACACCTGGATAATGGTCCACCAAACATTTTACGGTAAAGGTTTCCTTGATATAGGCAATAACGAGCGGCTTTCTTTCTTAGTGCATGAGTCTTCACCTTGTCTTCAGGTATGATTCCGTGTTGCAAAAAAGACACGATTTCGTTTCTCCAATCCCAAGTTAAGTGATTAAAGTTTACCTTATTTTTATCACGGTCAAGAACAGAGTGGAACAAATGTATGATTGAAGCATTCACATCTTTCACTATATCTGCTGCAGATGCAAGATTGGCCAAAGAATCCGCTTCAAATTTTTCTTCTCTTGGAATTTGTATCACTTTCCAAGTTTGGAACTGTCTTATTAATTCCCATTCCTTTGTGAGATACTCTTGAGTTCAAGATTCTCTAGCCACGTAAGTCCCCATCATTTGATTTACTACGAGCTGTGAGTCACTTTTGATTACGATTTGCATGATACCCAATTCTAATTCTAGCTCTAAACCTGCAATCACTGCTTCATACTCTGATTCGTTATTAGTTACAGGGTGACATTTTATGGATTGTCTAACTGTTTCACCCATAAATGGTATAAGAACATATCCTAAACATGTCCTATTTACCTTAGATGATCCATCAGTAAATAACAGACAAGTCCCCGTATTAGCACCATTAAAAACTTGTAATTCTTTTTCTACTTCTAAATGCCTGCCTTGACTAAAATTAGCTGCGAAATTGGCGAGTTCTTGTGATTTAATAGCAGTTCGAGGTTGGTAAATTATTTTTTATTCACTTAGTTCTATATCCCATTTTGCTAATCTCCCTGATAATTCATGTTTATGTAAGATATTTCGTAAAGGAAAAGCAGTAACAACAACAATAGGATGGCATTGGAAATAAGGTCGTAGTTTTATAGATGCCATGATGAGAGCTAGTGCTAATTTTTCCAGTTGTGGATACCTTTTCTCTGCATATAATAAAGTTTTACTCAGATAATAAATTGGAGATTGCTTACCTTGGTCCTCACGAACTAAGACTGCACTTAGCGCCACTTCTGAAACTGCTAAATAAATGAGTAACTTCTCACCTTCCTTAGGTTTTGCCAGTAAATGAGGATTTGATAAATAAACTTTCAAATCTCTCAAGGCTTGTTGACAATATTCATTCCACTCAAATGATCTTGCTTTTTGAGCGCAGAGAAAAATTTGAAGCATTTTGCTGAAGATTTTGAAATAAATCTACCCAGGCCCGTTATCCTTCTCGTTAATCTTTGAACTTCCTTTTTACTAGTAAGGACATCATGTATTTCTTCAATCGCTTTAATCTGGGAAAGATTTACCTCAATGCCACGGTTAGAAATAAGAAAACCTAAAAATTTACCTGAAGCAACTCCAGATGCACATTTTTCAGGATTGAGTTTCATATTAAATTTTTGCAAGATTTCAAAGGTAAAAGTCAAATGGGGAAATATGGTCATGAGAATGCTGGGTTTTGACGAGCATATCGTCTATATATACCTCCATAGTTTTTCCCAATGTTCTTGAAATATATTGGTAACTAACCTTTGATAGGTTGCTCCAGCATTTTTTAGACCGAAGGGCATTACTTTGTAATAGTAAGTCCCCCGGTCTGTGATGAAGGAAGTTTTTTCTTCATCACTGGGGTCCATTTTAATTTGGTTGTACCCAAATATGCATCTAAAAACTTAAAAGTTCATGACCTGCAGTTGCATCAATCAATTGATCTATATGGGGTAAAGGAAACGAATATTTTGGGCAAGCTTTGTTTAGATCAGTGTAATCTACACAAACTCGCCAGTTACCATTCTTCTTAGGTACGACCACCGTGTTAGCTAAACAATCAGGATATTTTACCTCACGAATTGACCCGATTTTCAACAACTTTTGGACCTCATCCTGGATCACTTGATTTTTGAAAGCTCCCCACTTTCTTTTCTTTTGCTTAATTGGAGTAAAGATGGGTCTTCATTAAGCTTATGAGTCATCACATCCGGTGGAATAACTGTCATATCAGCATGGAACCAGGCAAAACAATCCACGTTAGCTTTTAAAAATTCAATTAACATACCTCGCATGTCGAGATTTAGATTGACTCCTACGTAAACGTTTTTTCTGGCCATTGTTCAAATAACACCAAAGCCTTGAGTTCTTCTATTGTCTTTTTTATGTTCTCATTTTCTTCCGGTTCTTGAATTACATCGGGTCTCGAATCTAAATCCATTTTTTCAGTTGAAGTTTGGTTGTTGACACCTTCAATTGTTTCCAGTAATTGCTATTTCTCTTTACTCGCGGTACTCTTATCTGTTATTGCGTTGGTACTCTTGGCTATTTGTTGATACCTTCAAATTTGACATATTCCCCAGGGTGATGGAAATTTAATGACTTGATGTAAGGTTGATGGAACAACATCCATATCATGGATCCATGGTCTCCCCATAATTATATTGTACGTCGTTTCCATGGCAACTACCTGAAACTTAGTTTCTTTAATAACACCTGCAGCATAAGTCGTCAGAATTACCTCACCTTTTGTTACCACACTTGAATTGTCGAAGCCTGACAAAGCATGCGTCTTTGGTATCATTTTATCTTTAACTTGCATTTTTCGTAGCACTCTTAGTAGAATGATATTTATAGAACTTCCTGGATCAATCAAAACTCTTATACATGAGTGTTATATATAATTAAAGATATTACTTGAGCGTCGTTATGAGGTGTAGTCACTCCTTCCGTATCTGCATCATCGAAGCTTATACTC
Source organism: Nicotiana benthamiana (assembly GCA_034376525.1). NCBI lineage: Eukaryota > Viridiplantae > Streptophyta > Magnoliopsida > Solanales > Solanaceae > Nicotiana > Nicotiana benthamiana. Next base: position 26,542,723 of record CM067333.1, on the reverse strand, counting down.
TCATGTACTAAGGTTTGCCGTACTCGCTTGCCGTGTGTGATTGTCATCTTGGAAACTTTGTTTGAAGTCGTGTAAGTTACTCCGTATATATCTTCCCCTCCATTGATGACATTGATTGTTCTCTTAGGTGAAGGTGGTTTCGGTGGCTCTTGCATATTTTTCATATAGGCTTGCTTTCCCTTTTCACTAATCAGCTCCGTGAGATATCCTTGCTTCAAAAAACAAAATGTACTACTTCACTCTATAGAAATCTGCATTCTGATGATTTATGTCCATGGTCGTTGTGAAATTCACACCAATGGTCTGGGTTACGTCTATTTGGATTCGACCACATCTCTTTTGGCCACTGTACCTTATCTCCCATGCTCTTTAGAACAGCTACAAGCTCGGAGTTAGTTACATTGGAACTATAACCAACAAATCGTGCCATTAAGTTTCTATCATCATCTCGTGGCTCTTGGTTGTTTCGATCGCCTTTAAACCTGGATAAAGATGTGGTTCCCCTATCTTGTGTTGCCTAGAACGTGGGTCTTTTCCTGCAGGTCCCATATATGGATCGTACCTGTTCTTACCTGACCTTTTTTTGGCTTCGGATCATCTGGACCCGCTACTTTCTTCTCGTTGAGTTTGAGATACAGTATCTTCTTCAATTCTGAGCTTCGTACTGTACCTGTTATAAACATTGTTCCAAGTAGTTGCGGGAAATTTATGAAGGCTTTCTTTAAGTCTTCTTGTGGCTTCTGAGCATTGTCATTCAAATTACTGGCAAAAGCTATAGCTGCCCAATTATCCGGTATACGGGGTAACATCATTCTTTCACGTTGGAATCTATCAACGAAATCTCTGAGCAATATAGAGCTCCCTTGCTTGATTTTGAAGATATCCTCCATTATTTTTTCAACCTTCTGAGCTCCCGAGTGTTCTCTTATAAAAGAATGTGCAAGCTCAGCAAAAGAATTTATAGAATTTTTAGGTAAAAGAGAATACCAGGTTAATGCACCCTTGGAGCGTCTCCCCAAACTTTTTAACCAACACTGACTCAATTTCTTATTTGGTCAAATCATTGCCTTTCACTCATGTTGTAAATGCAGTTACATGGTCACGTGGGTCTGTTGTACCATCGTATTTTAGTATATCATGTATTTTGAATTTTTTTGGAATTTGCATAGGAGCAGCACTTGGTTTCCAAGGTTGTTGCTAGTATTTATCCACATCCACTCCTTTTATCACAGGTGGAACTCCAGGAATTTGCTCGATACGCTCATTTTGCTCCTTGAGTTGTTTCTGCAAGGTTAGTACCAAATTTTGAGGATGGGAATTACCTGCATTACCTTGTTTTCCTTCTTGCGAATCACTGGGAGTTGCTCCATTGTCAGAAGTAACTAAGGTTTTCCAAGATATTGTTATTTGGCGGCAGTCGATTAACTAAAGCTTGCAAAGCTTTGTCAATTCGTGAGTCAATTATTTTCTTTAAAAGTTCATCTCTTGTTTCAACTCCTCCATCAACATGTTCAGACATATCATTTAGAGTTCCTTTTCGAGATCCATGTGGAGAAGTTTGAGGGTTAACGTTGTTGAATTCATCATCATCCACTTGGTGAATCTGGTTTTCCTGGTTATTGTTGTCATTGTTGTTTGACATATTGGTAGTAGGTTGAATGTTATTTTAGCAAGGATGGATTATCAGATTTCTGGTAACGGAACCAATTTGTTTAACAAAAAAATGTAATTTGGTCAAAGCTCAAATTTAGAGAAAAGAAATCGGGTTACTTATAATCTAGAGACCAAAATAAAAGGCTTTCAGAAATAGAAATAAAGCAATAAGAATTTGTTATTTCAATATGATGTCAAGAATGTAATGTGTGTTTACAAATGATGAAAATTCCTCCTTTTATATCTAATAAGGAGTAACAGCTTAATCTAAATAATAAAGACCATTTAATGAAATGTTACACAATCATTGCTATTAAATGTTAATTCTGTAACGTATCAAGCATTTAATATGAATTTGGACTACTTTCGCCACCAGGTTCGCGTTTTCAGCACTTCTTTTTACTCATTGGCATTAAATGACTTGAATTGGTACGAAAATTCCTTCCCGTACCTGTTTTCATTCCTCTTTCCGTATCTGTCATTTCCCGTGCCTTTCGTTGGTTTATCACACTTTGACTATTTGACCATGCCACATGTCATGTCATGTCATCTTCAATTTAAATTGAATTTTTTTCCAATACAACTACTTGTAATTTATACTTTAACTTTTAAAATAATTAATATCGTTAATTATTGGGGGTCAGATTTTAACCTATACAATATTGACCGAGGATTTGCCGACGACGTATCATGGTTGGAACTTGGAAGGCCAGAGGGCGTAAGAAAGTTCCTAGATGAAACATGAATTATGGGTACCGGAAAAGATAAGAACCGCAGGAGAATCCATAGAGATACCGCCGTTGTTTGACTGCCGTTGTTGTGGTTTATGTATCTTCAAATCACTTTCTCCTGAAATATTTAACTCCCATAATGTGCCTTTTGTTATTTGTTTCAACTATTCCTTACGGACACAACCTTTCATTTGCTTCTTTTATTACACCAATAAATAACTGATCGTAACAAATGGCAACTTTTGGACTTTTTCTTAAATAAATAAATGCAAAATTTAAAAATAGCAAAACATTTATGGAAAAAGATAAAGGCAATTCATGGGCAATCAGGCAAGCCACATCACCGGGTTAATGCATCTCAATTATATATATACTAATTTTTCGGTACGCGTTTTGGGCGTGTGTTCCACCTCTATTAGTGTGATTTTTGTTTAAATCATAAAACCGAATTTATAAAAAAAGTTATGTTTGATCCATAAGAATAAAAAGTGAAAGACAAACATTTAAATACAAGAAAATAATCATTATTGACTTTGTTTAGCTAACCAGTAAAGGACGAAACTCTATCTTGGAAGTCATCCATCAATATTGTCAATTTAAAATTTGTTCAAGCATTATAATTTCTTTAAATCAATTTTACAAATTATCGTGCTTCCTTTCTGGTTATCAATAACATAAAATTCTAGAAAATTTAAAAGCTTTTACGAATTTTGTTTTGAAAAGTTATTTATAATTTATTCTTAAATACACCAACATCGTCAACCAACTAAGAAAAGAAATACTATAGGAATGTTTATTTAATATATAAAAGAAATACTATTAGGAATTGTCTAAAGCATATTAGAAAATCCAGAATCCAACATTTACATTTTGATTAATCTATTTTTTTCTTGATTTTACAAATAATCTCTATTCAATAACATAATGCATTATATATTATTTTTGTTTAAGCGAAATTTTGTCATTATAGTTGAATTACCTAGTGTTGATGGATTTTAAATATGTTAAGACTATCCTAGTTAGTGAAAATATGAAATTCATATTAAAATAACATTTAGAATTTATTCTTTCAATCTATTCCAAAAGATTTATGTTTTAGTTTTTTGTGTCTGTCTATAATTGATTCTCATTTAAGTAGGAACCTTTTAAAAGTAAATCGTGCTTTATCAAAAATTTATATTTGTTATTTATCTTTTCTACACAATTGGTTCTCATTTAAATAGAGGTCTTTTAAAAGCAAAACCTGACTTCATCAATACCTATATTTATTGATTGTATTTTTTGATAACATTTTAAATATTTTATGAAATTATTATTTTTTTAGTTCTATTGTATTTATATTTTTACTTCATAAAACATATTTATGAATGCTTTTTTATCAACCATAACTTTAGATTTCTTTTCATTATTTTGTTTCCATGTTTATGACAAGTGTTTTCCTTCAAGCGAACAAATACATGAAAAAATAGCACAGAGATCATACTCCTCTCTCTTTTTTAACCTCCAAAATAGATAAAGGAAAGAAACTAAACCAAAAACAGATTTTTATGATAGCAATATATATATATATATATATATATATATATATATATATATGTGGATGTTAAGCTAAATCAAAATATGCAAAGAAAAAAAATAACATGTCGTGATTCAGCATATACTAAGAAATGAAAGTTTTTTTTAATTTATTATACATGGAAAGTATTGAATAAATAAAAACAATACAAAACTATTGACGTGAAAAAAAATTGTACTGCTGCACAACACCAAAACATTCCTTTGAATTAATAAGCCACAACATTTATCGAAGGTGAACAAGAAAGCCACGACAAGAAGAAATTAAAAAATAAAAGAAATAAGTTCATCCATACTTATTATTGGAAGAAAAATATTCAGTGCATGTTTTTTTAAAATAATGAGGCAACATTGCAGCTAGTGATAGATTTGGAACTTCAATACTATATAGGAATCTTAAAGCATATGTTAATTTATGTGATGTTAATTTTTGCCGGTATATTAGTGTTATTAAATAGTAAATAATTTTATGGATATTTTGTAAAAATCTATCAAAAGAATGAGGAGTTACAATTTGTATTTTAGCTTCGGATGGTGATGATTTGTTTCTTTAGCCTTGGGAAGTGGTTATTTGTTTCTATTTGGCTATGTAAATGGAATGGTCGTGAATATTAATGAAGGGGTGGGTATGAATTATTGTTTTGTGGGTTCTTATAGCGTAAGTTATTAAATTTGTTTTTTAATATTTAGAAGAGTATTTTCGTAATTTAACTTTTTGTTTTTGCGCTTCCCATTTTTAATATAGTACTAATCTCTACATACCTGCGTTTCACGTATATCTCTCGCTAATAATTAAAAAATAACGTGACAAATAATTTCTTTTTATAACGTCATATAAAAGATGCCTTTTATATTATTACATCATGACCATGTCAATTTGCCCATTCAATTATTAAGTTATTATGTTATGTCAATTTTTTGGTGACATTTTTTGTCTACATGGAAGAAAATAGGTGTTATGTTTGTAAAAGAAATTATATTATATAATTGGATGATGCCTTTCTCATGTATTTGTGTACACACATTTAAGGTAAATGAACATTTTGCAATATCTCTTTTGTTAACTGTGACTCCTTGAACCATCCAATCGTCCAAAAATATTTTAAAAAAAGAGAGAGAGTAGGTAAATAGGTAATGCATTTAAAATATAAATCTACCTAGTAACTAACCTTGGACAACTTTCCTAGCTAGGTTGAGTCCTTCTGCATCTATGCATTATATTCAACTCAGAAAAATATAACAATCTTAATTCTCATCTCTAAGTATCCCGAATTCACACTCTCAAAGACTTATCCTATGGCTTTTGGGATTTCACAAATATAGTCCTAATATAAAAAGTACCAACAAACAAACATGACACTGGTCTTTTATCCGTACACACGAAAAAAAAAACCTAATCGAGGTATACACATTACAGTATTATCTAAATATATAAAACATGAAAAAAAATTAAAGAAAGGTTAAAGGAGCGTACATTAATCGAAATCCAAGATAGAGAAATAGCTTTAATAATCCGAATATGAAAACATCATCGTTCAAGAGATTAAGAATATATGAAGCTAGAAATCATGATAATGAAAAAGAAGTTTTGTTTCTGTATTTAGGTATTCAACAGTTTTTAGGAAATAGCATTCTAAAACTAAAATAAGAATAACTCTAAGGAAATTATCAGCTATGTCCATTTAGAAGCAGCTCATTATAAAAATTGCCAACTGATAATATATTATTAATATTAGTAAAATGGCCAATTAGCTATTTGTAGCAAAAAAATATCAAATTTTTACTTTCTTTTTAGTGGGTGCTATTAGGGGTGTGTATTCTACTTATCGATTCGATTTTGACCCTTATCGATAATTACTTGTCGATTATCGATTTATACATATGCTTATCGTTATCGTTTCAATAAGGTTTCGACTTTTTCGATTTTGATTTATCGATTTTGGGGTCTTATCGATTTGGTTATCGATTACACCAATAAGAAAATTTGCGGAATTCCACGGAAAGTATATTGCTATAAACACGCCTAACTTATATGGACAAAAAGAAGCTAAAATAAGACGAAACCATTTGTAACATAAAAATTGTATTAAAAAGCACATGCAAGAAAACTAAAGTAAGGAATCAAATATATGCTACAAACACTCCAGTGGTATAAAAAAATAAAAAAGACAAAATACATCATCATGACTAATTTTATTTTCCATTAATTTGAACTTCATTCCCTTTATCTTTAAATATGATTATTCCTTAAATGTGGTAGAGGAAATAATAGGATAAGGGACTTAGAGTAAATGAAAGGGTATATATTAAGGAAAATGATATTGTATAGCTGCTTTCAAAATAGTAGCGGAATATATATACATTATGTATGTTATATTAATCTACACAAATAGGTAACTATTCATTTTATAAGTGTCTACAGTGCTATTAGAATAGATTGGGTATATCTTAAGGAGCTTGAATCTCAGTTTTGGGATGATTTAGTGAAGTTTTTGAGGTTGTTTGAATTGAAAATTCGAAGTAAAAACTGAATATGAAGAAAAATGATACGTGTATCACACTGTGTATCACATATATATCATATTTGTATCGATTGTGTATCACATATAAATCCATGTATATCTGTGTGTGTGATACATGCGTGATACATGTGTCACATAAGAATTTTTTGATATCGATTTAATTATGAATTTTGTTACAAAACCAGTCCAAATCACCTCCAATCTTCCTCAAATTTTGTATATTGACTTATATGTTTTCAACGAATTTCGACTATACAAATTAAAAAATCCCTTATTTGTTTCGATTTTTGAAATATTAGCTAAATATTGATAAATTAAAATTTATATGGAATATCAATCGAAAATCAAAACAAAGCAGACATTACGATAAGACGTGAAAACACCCGATCGTTCTGTAAATTTTCCATAAATCTATTAGTAGCAGTAGAGAACGTCCATTAACCATGGAATAATTCCTATCAGAATTGAGACTCAATAGCAAATGGTTTTCTTGGCAAATACGGATTCTTCAAAAATTAAAATTGTGTTAGTTACATTTATCTCCACCTTTAAATTGATTTAATAAATACTTAAGTGCATAAAAGTCAACTAATATTTTAAGAAAATTTTACTTGTATAATATTTAGCGTAAAATATTCGTGCTTTTATAATAATATATATATAGATATAGAATAGAAAGATAGAATATGATAGGATAGGATATGATAGGATTCCTAGTGGTAATTATATAGAATTCCTAACGTGTAATATTATATCCTAAAATTAATAGGATAAAGCTAATATCTAGAATTTCAGTTATATTCTTTTATTATAAGTTATTATGTTTAGTATTATAAGGTTATTTTTGTAATCTGATATTATATTCATGCTTTTATAATAATATAGATATAGATGATATATATATAGATTTCACATTTCACATGGAGTAATAAAACACGGAAGAAAAATAAAAGAATCACAAAAATAAATAAAATAACAAGCAATCGGTTCGTCACTTCGTTGTATGCTTTCGGCACCAAACAAATGGGCTTAGTACTCCTTTCTTCCCAATTTGTGTGACATTTTTTTTAGCGGTCCCAAAAATAAATTTATCTATATTAAGTAATAATTTAACTTTTATTTCTCATTTTATTCTTAATAAGATAGTTTATAGACTCATAAATATCTATGGTTTATTTTAGACTATTAAGTTTCAAAATTTGTTTTTGTCTTAATGGATTTTTACCTATGTATACTATATATGAAACTTATTTTCCTTTTCTAATCAAGTTTTAACTTAATTATATGATTATATACAATTTACCAATTCTATACAAAATAATTTTAAATTAAACGAGTCTCCCTTGTTTGTACCCAATAAATTTAGTAAATTCCCAATCACTGTACTTTTTTTCTCTTTCTCTCTTTAAAATCAACCCTCTTTCTCAAGGTTTTTTCTTTTAAAGCTCATAATTGTCTCTAACAATAGCGAAGAAAGAGATTAATTTTTTTATCGATTTGAATTTTTCCATGGCTGGAGTTCCGATCTTTTTTGGGCTTCCCCTTTTCGTGTTAGCGTTCTGACGGCAAGCTAGCAACAAATGAATATTAAATAATAAATTTTGAAGGTGTTTAACTCTCCACTATTGACAATCATTAAAAAAGATTCGAAGCCTTAATTTCGAATTCGAACTTCTCAAAAAATAGTATTTGTTTAGATTGGGTGTTATTGCAAACGATTGTAAATATTTCGTGGAGTTTATATCTTGATTTTGAGGGTATTTGATGAATATTGGATTTGATTTGGCTGAATTTTCATATTAGAATTCGAAGAAGAAGCAGCAGAACATACAAAAAATATATAAATCATATACAAAATACATACAAAAGACATTGTATAAAGTTTGTATGAAAATTATATTTAAGTTGTATGATGTTGCAGCTGTATTTAAACATGTAAGAATAATGTATGAAAATTGTAAATAACTTGTAAACTATATAATTAGTTATATGAAATTTAGTTTTAGTATGTATATTGTTGTAGATATATCAAATTTTGTATTAAATTTGCATGAAGTATCTTGTTGTATCATAGATTATTTTAAAAAAAAATGGTAATTGTGGCAAAGAGAGGGAAGAGTTGCACTAATTATGGCTTAAAATAGGTAACACACGACTAGGAGGAATCTTATTTAGATGGAAGGATAATTTGGACTTTATTCCCTCCGGTTACGCCCTTTTTCAAACAAAGAACCCCCTAACTTAAGCCACTAATAATGACTTATATATAAATTGTAAGATAAACTTGTTCAGTGTGGATAATATATAAAATTTAAACAATTTTGATAAAATATTTTAAATATTGTATAAAAAGAAAAAAATTATTTTCTTAAATTTTGTGCCCAATCCAACATCATTATGTAAATTGGGACGAATGAAGTATGTTTGTATAAAAATAAAACGAAAAAAGAAGTATGCTTCCTTGTCACATACGAGCATGATAGTATCCATTGGAAGTTTTTTATGTTTCCTTGTCACACACGAACATGATATTATCCATTGGAAGTTGATGTTAAAAAAAAAAAAAAAAAAAAAAAAAGGCAACCCAAAAAGGCCGTTGAAATGAGATAGGACTTAGAGAGAGACTCTCTGACCACTCTGTATAATTATTTTCACTAACAACCCAAAGCCATCATTGGAATGCCATTATTACCGCACCAAATCGGTAAATCAGTCGTATTTTTTATCAATACGTAATGATGGATTTATCAATACAATTCAATAAAAATTAATATAAATATTATATTTAAAGTAATAATACAATACAATACAATATGTAACAACCATGCAAATAAAATATATGAGGTAAATATGCAAGGATATGTGTGCAAGTATAGTTGAGACTATAGTCATCATCAGGAAATACATTCAACCTATTATATATGAGGAAGAAGGAATCCTATGTAAGGACTGTGGGAGGATAAGCCATAATAAAATTTAACTAACTCTTCAGTATGAATCTCTAAGCAGCTGCTATCCAGCTACTACAGAGGAAAACCAAGAATGATAGAAAATTAATTTTCCAAGGAGAAGAAGGCAACAAAAATAAAAGGTAAATAACCAACCATAACCCTGTAATAATCTAAGTGACTCCTAAGACATCCAGGTAAAATTGTTCAATGCGGCTAAATGTAATTTTCTTGATACTCAGAAGTTCAAGTAACGTGAAATAAATTGGGAAAAAATCATGAAATAGAACATATTCCTTGTTCTCAACCTACCGTGGATCCCAATGTTGGCCATGGGAAGAGAAAGATTCCTCCACACATTCCACAAATTGGTGTAGTTGATAAAGGTGAGAGAAGATTACCCAAATGCGGGTGTGGAGGGTGTAACGCCTAACAAAAAGGCAGCGCACCCCTTACTCTGGAAGTAAACAATAAAGAGCATCCAAATCAACGAATGGTAACTCTACTATGCAATAACCAATTCTTTGTAGGACTAGTGCACCCATAAGAGATGTAGAAAAGGGCACCCCTCACAGATAGTGATCTTTATTCCAACACCTATTTTTTCTCAAACAAAAATCCCGTGGAAACTTTTTTAATGAATCAAGATCATCGTTATTCCATATCTGATGAAGTCATACTCCTCATCTCATCAGGAAAATCACAAATTAAGGCCACATTTCCCACATAAGAATTAAGGAAAATATGGCCTTAAGTACTATCCTTCTCTCAATGTTAATTCACACTAACCATTCCTCTTTATATGACGAGATGCTCGAGAGTTTCGTTGATGGCCAAATCATCCTCCGAAACAATAAGGTCTAAAGCCCAGAAATTTTAGCTGGTAACTAAACCATTACCACCATAACTTATTACCAAAATCGTGGTTGGAGTTGGCTCTACAATAACCTAACTCTACACTTTATGGTATCCAACCATTCAATGACTCTCTCTCTCTCTTGTCCTCTCTTTTTACAAAGAATGGTAATGGAGGGTATGAATAAAGAGCTAGAGTATTTTAGACAATAACTATGGTTGACTATCCTACTTTAAGCACAACACTTCACAAACCAACAAAACCTGTAATATGGTGTCCATGTCATTCAAATAATTTGGTAGCCAATTTTGTTGACTTGGTTTAGTTTGGTAGCCAACTTTGTTGAATTATTTGGTAGTCAATTTTATTGACTTAGTTTGGTTAGGTAGCTAACCTTGTTGAATTTCTTTGGGTTGGTAGCCAACTTTGTTGAATTGTGAAAAGTGTGTGTAAATTGTCAAATATTGTAGGATTTAGAGAGTGAAGCTTTGGCTATAAAGGAGGGCTTCAACTCTCATTTCAACATACCAACAAAGAGAGAAAAGAGAGAGCAAGGTATTCCATAAAATGTAAGAAAATAGTTTATAAAAAAAAATAGAGTGTGAGAAATATTGTAGTGAGGTGAAAGAAGCAAAAGAGTGTTTAATTCTTTTGAGGGTGTAGTGGTCTTAGAAGTATTTTTACTCGTTACTACACAGTGTAAAATTTCTCGCTATGGTGGTTGCTCCTCTGGCCGTGGTTTTTCCCTTATTCAGAAGGGTTTCCACGTAAAATCTTGGTGTCATTTTTGCTGCTTTCTATTCTTGCTGATTGAACCATAACTTAGTGTTCTGCATTTATCACTAATACCGTGAATACTATTTTTTTGGGGTTTATTCTAACAAGTGGTATCAGAGCCAAGGTTCTGTCTAAGTATGCTCTGTGGTTATAGCCCAGTCTGATCTTCCACATTAGAAAAAAATTACTTTGGTCTCATAACAAATAGTATTTGTATTTGTGATAAACGATGGAAGCCAACACTAGTGAAATGATTACTTTGAATGGCACAAATTATGCCATTTGGAAGCGCAAAATGGAAGATTAGCTCTATGTCAAGAATCTTCATCTACCTGTCTTCACTACTATAAAGCCTGATAATAAATAAGATGAAGAGTAGAGTTTGTTACACAGGCAGGTTTGCAGCTTTATTAGACAGTGGGTTGACGATAATGTTTTGACCCATATTTCTCGGGAGACACATGCTCAGACCCTTTGGGAGCACCTTGAAAGTTTGTATGCTCGGAAAACTGGAAACAACAAGATGTTTCTAATAAAGCAGATGTTGGGTTTAAAATACCATGATGGTTCCGCGATGACAGATCATCTGAATAATTTTCAGGGGATCATGAACCAGTTATCTGCTATGGGCATTAAATTTGATGAAGAAATTCAAGGTCTGTTTCTACTAGGTTCCCGACCAGATTCTTGGGAAATTCTTAGAACTTCATTATCAAATTCTACTCCGGATGGTGTGATCTCTATGGATCTTGCCAAGAGCAGCCTTTTAAATGAAGAGATAAGAAGAAAATCTCAAGGTTCCTCCTCATCAGATGTCTTGGTGACTGATTCTAGGGGGAGAAAAAAGAATCGGGGGTCTCAAATAGAGAACATAATAGAAGCAAATCCAGAAGCAGACTTAAAGATATTGAGTGCTATCATTGAGGGAAGAAAGGGCACATAAAGAAGTTCTACCGGATTTTAAAAAAGGAGAATAGAGACAAGGAAGAACAAAAAGAAGATGGCAATCGTGTGTTCACCGTCACTACAGAAGATCTTGTTACTGTCCTTGATGCGGATTTGATAAATATTGCTTGTGATGAGTCAAGCTGGGTTGTGGACTATGGTGCCGCATCTTATGTGACATCAAGGGAGGAATTTTTCTCATCCTATACTCAGGGTGACTATGGAACTTTGAGTATGTGTAATGAGACTGTATCTAGGGTGGCTGGTATTGGAACGATTTGTTTGGAAACTAGTATTGGAACTAAACTAGTTTTAAACAATGTAAAGCATGCACCTGATGTTCGTTTGCACTTGATCTCTGTTGGTGTTTTGGATGATGAGGGATATGTTAGTACCACTGGTGTTGGAAAGTGGAAGCTCACTAAGGGCTCCATGATTTTGGCTCGTGGGTAAAAATGTCGTGGTCTATACTGGACTACGGCCTCTACCTGTGTTGATATGGTGAATGCCGTTGAGAGCCATAACTTTTCAACGTTATGGCATAAGAGGCCTAGCCACATTAGCGAGAAATGACTAAATGTTTTGGCTAAGAAGAAATTGTTGTAAAATTATAAAAGTGCAAAATTAGAAAAATGTGAGCACTGCTTGGCTGGAAAAAAACAAGAGTTTCTTTCCAATCCCATCCTCCTTCAAGAAAGACAGAGTTGCTTGAGTTGGTGCATTCAGACTTATGTGGTCTAATTAAGATAAGGACTGTGGGTGGTGCACTTTATTTTGCTACCTTTATTGATGATTGTTCAAGAAAACTTTGGGTCTACATCTTGAAGACCAAAGACCAAGTGCAGGGTGTCTTTAAGGAGTTTCAGGCTTCAGTTGAAAGAGAAACTGGAAAGACGCTGAAGTGTATTCGTACTAATAACACTGGTGAATACTGTGGACCATTTGACGAATACTGCAAGCAGCAGGGTATCAGACACCAGAAGACTCATCCTAAGACTCCTCAGCTTAATGGTTTAGCAGAAATGATGAATAGGACCTTGATAGAAAGAGTCAGATGTTTGCTTTCTAAAGCAATGTTGCCGAATTCCTTTTGGGGTGAGGCTTTGTTGACCGCCGCATATGTTATTAATCTATCCCATGCAGCAGCTTTGCAAAATGATGTTCCAAACAGAGTTTGGTATGGCAAGGATGTTTCCAATAACCACTTGAAAGTATTTGGTTGCAAAGCTCCTATAACCACTTGAAAGTATTTGGTTGCAAAGATTTTCTACATGTGCCTAAAGACGAGAGGTCAAAATTAACTGCTAAGACAAGGCAGTGCATCTTCATTGTTTATGGATGAGTTTGGTTACAGGCTATATGATCCAATTGAGAAGAAGGTCGTGAGAATCCGTGATGTTATCTTCGTGGAGGATCAAACCGTTGAAGATATTAATAAAGCGGAGAAGCTAAAAACTTTAAGTTCTAAAGGCTTAGTTAATCTTGATCAAGTTACTCATAAAAATGCGGATGACGTTGGTGGGCTCAATGATGGTGATGCCCAGAACCATTTTCCGGATCAGCATATTGATGGTGATGGTGATAATAATGCTAATGTTGATGAAGTAGATGCCCCAACTCACGAAGTTGTGGAAGAATTAGATATTCCACTCAGGAGGTCTTCTAGACCTCATACTCCTTCCTCCCGTTATTCACCCGATGAGTATGTACTACTCACTGATGGGGGAGAACCTGAATGTTATGCGGAAGCCAAAGAGGATGAGCACAAGGATCAATGGATTGAAGCCATGCAAGATGAGATGAAATCTCTACATGAGAACTATACTTATGAGTTGGTGAAATTGCCTAAGGGCATGAGAGCTTTGTAGAACAAGTGGGTGTTCAAAGTTAAAGTTGAAGAACATAGTTTGAAGCCCAGATACAAATCTAGATTGATTGTCAAGGGATTTAGTCAAAGGAAAGGTATTGACTTTGACGAAATATTTTCTCCTGTGGTGAAAATGTCCTCCCTTCGGATAGTTCTTAGTTTGACTGCTAGTCTTGATTTGGAGATTGAGCAGATGGATATGAAGACTGCTTTTCTTCACGGCGACTTAGAAGAGGAGATTTATATGGAACAACCTGAGGGCTTCAAGGCAAAAGGTAAATAAAATCTTGTATGCAAACTTAATAAGAGTCTATACAGATTGAAGCAAGCTCCTAGACAGTGGTACAAGAAGTTTGAGTCTGTTATGGGGAAGCAAGGCTGCAAGAAGACTTCTTCAGATCATTGTGTGTTTGTACAAAGATTTCCTGATGATGACTTTATCATCCTCTTGCTATATGTGGATGGTATGTTGATTGTGGGCAGGAATGCTTCAAAGATTGAAGAGTTGAAGAAACAGTTGAATAAGTCCTTTGCAATGGAAATCTTGGGTCATGCTAGGCAGATTTTGGGCATGATCAACTCCATGTACCATGCAAAAACAAAGCATATAGATGTGAGATATCATTGGATTCTTGAGCAGGTGGAGAATGAATCCTTACAGGTCAAAAAGATTCATACGAGTGAAAATCCTGCTGATATGTTAACCAAGGTGGTACCAAGAGACAAGTTCGAGCTATGCAAAGAACTTGTCAGCTTGCACTCGGACAAGAAGACGGTGCCACCTCCTCTAGATGAATGAGACTGGAGGGGGAGATTGATATGGTTTCCATCTCATTCAAATGATTTTGTAGCCAATTTTGTTGACTTGGTTTGGTTTGGTAGCCAACCTTGTTGAATTGTTTGGTATCCAATTTTATTGGCTTGGTTTGGTTAGGTATCCAACCTTGTTGAATTTTTTTGGGTTGGTAGCCAACTTTGTTGAATTGTGAAAAGTGTGTGTAAATTGTCAAATATTGTAGGCTTTATAGAGTAAAGCTTTGGCTATAGGAGGAGAGCTTCAACTCTCATTTCAACATACCAACAGAGAGAAAAAAGAGAGAGCAAGGTATTCCATAAACTGTAAGAAAATAGTTTATGAAGAAAAATAGAGTGTGAGAGATATTGTAGTGAGGTGAAAGAAGCAAAAGAGTGTTTACTTCTTTTGAGGGTGTAGTGGTCTTAGGAGTATTTTTACTCGTTACTACACAGTGTAAAATTACTCGCTATAGTGATATATGTTCATCCTCTTGGCCGTGGTTTTTTCCTTATTCAGAAGGGTTTCCACGTAAAATCTTGGTGTCATTTTTGCTGCTTTTTATTCTTGCTGATTATTGAATCATAACTTAGTGTTCTGCGTTTATCACTAATACCGTGAATACTATTTTTTCGGGGTTTATTCCCAACAACCTGTCCCCTTAAGAACTAGACATGCTAATGAGCCAGGTTTATTATTCTATGCCTTTCATTCTAGTGCTATCACCGGAGGTACCAACAATGCAACCAATCATAGTTCCATTTCTGTCTCGGTTAGAAATGGTGCTACTGCACTAGGATCCTACACGATCCATATCTCCAGGCTCACCATCTCTGGAGACACCTTGTCTCAACTAACAAGCCGAAGTTGGCAGAGATAAATATACTTGAGCACCTCCAAAACTCAAACATGGATATTTAGCCCTTCTAACAGATTTGGGATTCCAAGAACAAAGCCACTTCTGATCTTGGAAGTTCATAAAATAAAGTTCAGAGAGCCTTTTGCCAAAATGTTGATCGCATTATGTACCCAAAAAATAATTAAGTGTGCAGTACGTGTACGAATTCCATCTAATACAAGCTTAGAGAACTCAATAGCCGTGATAATACCACAACTGGAGAGAGTAACACCAAAATTCAAGATGGAAGCCAATCCTCCTCCAACGGGAAATGGGAGAGAGTAAAGAGGAAAGCCCCATCACCTTCGCAAAGTATACAGATGAATTTAATCATATGAAATACGAGGGGTGCCAACATCATCGAGTTCCAAAGGCACTGTGCCAGCATGGTCTAGATGCACAAGTCGAAAATGCCAGTTCTGCTTGAAACACATATGTCGAACTATAAGCACATTGTCAAAGAGCTAAAATTCTCAGCTCATGTTCAATCACCTACTATTGGCATCTCTGGGGACATTGTTGTAATGTGGAGAGATGAAACCCTTAAGCTAAAGGAAGTCTCTAACACACCGTAGAGGCCACACCCTAGGGTGTCCATATTTTTACCAAGGTAAATTCATTCCTTGACCCTTGTTTTCTTTTCCTATTACTATGCTAATAATGTTTACGCTAATAAGAGAATATTGTGGGATAATCTAGTGTGTGGGGGGAGGGGTGTGGGGGAGGGGAGGATTTACTAAAGTTCTTAAGGATAGAGATAAATTTTGGGGCAATCATATAGTCTCCTCCAGGTCTAACACCTTTTGGTCGTGCCTTAATTAGTATAAATTTGTCTGACTTAGAATTTAAGGGCATCAAATACACATGGACTAATAAGAGATACTCCAATACGTGGGATCTTATTTTAGAAAGGCTTGATTAATGCATGGATCTCTATGTATCCTGATACTACTATTACTCACATCCCTAGAACATACTTAGACCACTATCCCCTCCTTGTCAATCCAGATATGCACCAATTTTAAAAATGAAATCAAGCCCTTCGAGTTTGACTATGTGGTGTATCCACCATGATTCCCCATCATTAGTACAACATTACTTTAGGGATGCTAGAAACCTTTTTCATACTACTAAGTATAACAACTTGACTGATCGTTTTGTGTATTTGAACCTCGTTTTCGCATTAGATGCTTTGCATAGTTTTTTTGTAACTTGATGGGATAGTTGATTTCTCTTTGCAAGATTTGAGAGTGATTTGAGATGCTTAGTCTCAACTTTGAAAGCTTAAGTTGCTAGAATTGACCAATGTATGACTTATGAGTAAACAATCTCAGATTAGCAATCTGATGGTTCCAATAGATTTGTATGATAATCTTGATTTAGATGTATGTTTGAATTTAGATTTTGAGGTTCCTAGAAATTTTTAGCTCTATCGATTTAAATTGGTAATTTGAAGGTCCAAAGAGTTCATAGGTTCGACAAAAAGTTGACTTAGATATTATTGGATTTCGTTTAATACTATAGGACTTTGAGAAGGTCATTTAGTGGATTGAAACTTGTGCATAATTTGTGATTATAATCCGGTACGTCTAAGTTTGAGATGCTTGGTTAGAAGTTTTGAAGTTTATAAATTTAAACGAGATTTTATTCGGTTTTCACTGCGATTATTTGTTATGATATTTCTAGTTGTATTTTTCGTCCTTGGGCAGGTGTATATAGTGATTAAAGACTTGTAGGTATGGTTGAATGGAATCCCAAGGGCTTGGGTGAGTTTCAACACATTAGAGGCGATTTTGAAATATTGGGCTATTATCAGGTCCATTTTGCAAATCATTTCGCGGACCACAGAATGGTTCTGCAGGCCATGCATTGGTTTCGCGGTCATAGAGGAGCTTTAATTTTGGTTGTTTTACAATATCTTTCACAGAGTGTAGAATGGATCTGTGGCCGTATAACGAGTTTACAATGGCTTGGATGTTGGGTTGTGTCTTTCGGTGATGGGTTTCATGGACCGCAGATCAGTTATGCAGTCTGCATAGTTCTTTTTGCGGTACTGGATAGATTTTTGGTATGGACTATTTAAGTTTTAGTTTTATGATTTCTTATTTTATTTTCTATCTTTTTGAGCTTATTTTGAGAAGCTTGAAGCTAGGGTTTCATCCATAACTTTGGGCTTGTGATTCTAACATTAATCTATGGATTTTGCATGAAGTTATCACTCGATATATCATCAAAACATAAATTCTAAAGTAAATTGTCACAATACAAAATCCCACCAAAGGTCGTGAATGATACCTAATCTGCTTTCTAGGAAAGCCAACATATAACAATAATGGTACACCCCATGTTTTTGCACATGAAAATACGTCGTAAGTCAATTGATGTAATCTTGAAAATGAGATCCTCTTTAAAAGTATATAAAGCGATTTAATGATGTTATGCCCAATTTTTGCAAGCCTTTAAGAGTTAATATTTGGGAGCCATTTTTCTAAGGGAACATGTTGTTACACCCCATATTTCAGACGTTACTGTCATTATAGGATTATCTAATATAAGCTCAAAAAGGACGAAATCCTTCTACAAGGATAAGAAAGGTAAAGTTAAGATGAATATGCTACTTATTAATCATGATTCAAATGAGTTTAAAGTTAGTATATAACTATATATGATGTTTGGATATGAAATATAAAGTTTGAAAAAAATCGGATTTAAGTTGCGGAAAAATCGACTAAGGATTTGCCTTGTAATGAAGCTTTTTGAGCAATACAATTTGTGTGTTATATGAAGTGTTTTTAAGACATATTATATACCAAATTAAAGTTCTTGAAATTTAGTTTCCAACTCTATTAACTGTTTACTCATATGACACCTAATAAGAAGTTATAAGCGTTGGAAGAAGGACCAATGCTAGGGTGCCAAGTAGCACATTTTTGGCTTTTAAAAAAAATGAATATTGATATACTTATCTTATCTCTTTCTTTAATTTTCCAGAGAGCACAACCAAATAAGACCCCTAACTTTACCCTTAATCTCTCTACATGGGTTTCAAACAAGATTATCATCTCGGGCACGAAATCAAGATGTGATAACATTAGAACGACCCCAAACAACGCAAGTATCACTATATCACCTCGCTTTTTCACTGTAGTTTAAGTTTTGGAAGGTATTTAGTAGCTATGAAATTTCCTACTTTCTGTTTTTAAGATTTTAAATATCAATAAAGGTTGATAAATTCGTTTCTTAATAGTTAGAACTCATTGGATCGTGATTGGAAGCCGTGAATTCGAATTATTCGACTTGTAATGGGCTATTTTGTGGGCTGTTTTGTGTTACTTTTAATCTGTCCATTTTGCTGCCATTTAATGGAGATTTAGAGGATAAATTGGGTCGATAAATACCACATAATGGCAAAATTATGGATTAGTTGTTCTTTGTAACATTTTAGGGTGTTTGGCACTACTATAATTGTTGTTTTGGATATGAAGTGATTGAGGTGTGTTGAGCTATTGTATACTAAATATAACATGAATTTTGACTTGAATCCACTGTAGGAGGTAATTATATTGTGTTCTTTCTTCTGCTTAAGGTTATCTTGACGTTGATTAAGTTAAATGGATGGACTAGGCATGAACTAGTGAAGCAAGTTGCTAAGTGAGGATAATTGGAATTGTGAATTATTTTTCTTGTTATAAATATATGGTATAAGGATGGAATTATTGATGAATAAATTCATTGTCATATTAATGATATAATTAAGTTAAAGTAAGAAGTCTATAAGGGGTGGGGTATACAAGTTCCAATTGGAGCTTGCCACTCGTCGTGAAGTAGTTGTGATTTGTTGTTATTTTATGGTGTCTTGTTATTGATATTATATATTGATGGATTTATCTGGTCATTGTTGTTGGTATATGGTATTGGCGGAGGCTCTTTTTATAGGGGAGATGCTGCCCAAATTTATACGAACAAGCTACTAATTTAATTTGCGAACATAGTCTTTACTCAACACTGATTTTGAATCTCCTTATGCTATGGTAGATTGAGTTGAGTTGTTTAAAGAATTTCTTGAAAGATATTAAATACTCAATGAAGTTAAAGTATGTTAAGGGTATCCATTCTTTCCTTTTTTCATGATCCATATAATACAAACGAAACTTACAAATGCAGAACTTTCATAGAAGTACTATAGATGCCTATGTTCTTGATTCCCCATGTGTCCTATTATTATATCTTTTACTCGTAGGTCTCGGAAAAATACATATGTTTCTAAAGTTTATCTGAAGGCATATTGATCTTATGGCATTTCGAGAATTCTTACTAACTTACTTCATTATGCCTTGCATTCATTTATATATGCACATTGACCAATGATCAGATGGTGTTATATACACGTATATTATATGTATATGGGATATGAGAAAAGGTTATGGCATTACATGCGCACCACCACCTTATTGACCGGTATACGTTGATGATTTCACCCACAGTGACTGTGATGATATGATGGGATGACATTTGAGGCTTGATGATGTTATGTATGCATATACCTATGCATGATATTTCATTTATATATACATGCATGACATTGTAAATTTTTCATGATTTACATAACTATAGAATTACAGGTTGAGTTTTTTACTTCATGTTTGTTTTATGTCTTTTATATACTATGTCATTCCTTACATACTCAGTACTTTATTTGTATTAATGTCCCTTTTAATTAAGGATGTTGGGTTTCACACCCGTAGGTTGCGATAGACAAGTTAAGAGTCCTATTAGTAGGCTATCAGCTCAAAGGAAGGTGCTAGAGCTCTCCACTTGTTCTGAAGTTGCCTATTTTGTCAGTATGATCTAGACATGTATTGATTAGTATGGCGGGACCCTGTCCTGACCTTTATGACATTAAAGTACTCTTAGTGGCTTATAGACAGATAAAATGTATATGGATACTTGTATGGACTTGTAAGCCTATATTTATAGTATACAAATGATCATGTCGGCCTTATAGGACTATACGTCACATGTATAAATTTTTATATCATGTTGGGTCGTTCTATGTATATTATTTTCTTTTGTTTTATTCTTGTTATTTGACGCTCCTTCTAGCCTATTTACCCATGATAGTATGACAAGAAATATATGTTACATTGGTCTTGGTTGAGTAAGGCACCGAGTGCCCGTCAGGGCCCTGCGGTTTGGGTCGTGAAAAAAGTGGTATCAGAAAAGTTCTTTCCTAGGGAATCTACAAATCATGTCTAGTATAATCTTATTTATGGGTGTTGTGCACCACACTTATAAGTAGGAGGCTACATGGTATTTAGGACTATCACTCTTTCTTCTTACTCTATATCGTGTGTTAGAGCTCAGTTGTAAGAATTCAAACTCTTAAATTTTATTTTTTCATAATACAATGATACTTACATCCATAAAGACAGTTGGTAAATGATTGAGTATGGCAATGGAAGAGTTGAGTTAGAGGAACTAAATTTTGCATCATGCTTATGATGAGTAAATATGAGGTCTTCAGCAGATCATGTGTGTACTAAGATGTGTAAGCTCTTTGATAAGGAGCCTTAAGGCAAGAATATCTATTCACTCACATGGTAAAAAAGAGTAAGAGAATCGGAAGGTAGACACAAGTTTGAGCAAGTAAAATAAGCAAGATAAAGAAGGGTACGAGGTACTTAGCTAATGCTGATTATCAGTATTTACAATTCAGGTAGAGAAATACATGCATTCTGAGTTACTTTCACCAGTAACGGAGTTATATACATGTATGGCCCTGTGAAAATGAGTGCTCAGGTGTTAGAAGCTCACAGAGTCGAGTCTACCTACATGGATCAGATCCTTTTTACTATTTTGAACTAAAAATTTTGAAATCGAATTTTTCCAGAAAATGGTCAAAATCCAGTCCAGAATGCGGTCGCAGATCAGCTATACGGACCACATTCCTACCGTAGAGTGAATCAGAGAGCAACAAATTTTTGATGTTGAAAATGCGGTCAAATCTGCGATCGCATATTCAATATGCGAACCGCAGAGTGATCGCATATTGTCCCTGAGGAAATTCGAAGGTCGGTTCTACGGTGCATTCTGCGACCGCAGAACTCAAATGTGGACCGCATATTTACCGCATTCCCAACCCGATAGGTTTGAAACTTGGGCCATTTCTGCGGTCCATTCTGCAGACCGCATGTCTATTTTGCGATTGCAGATTGCGTCTCAAATCGAGCTCGCCTGAAAATTTTCTAATATTTTAGACCCGACCCACCTTTTATTAAAACATCTTCTCCCTCATTTTTAACACACTTCTGATCAAAATAAGAGAGAGGGAGAGAGGGTTCTTGAGAGAGAAATTGAATTCTTCATCATTTAGACTTTAAAAACCATTGGAGCTCAGAAAATTCTTGGTGCGTTGTCCTCTCCATTGATTTCTCAGGTAAAATCCCTAACTCATTTTCCCCAAAATTCAAAATTAAGCTTGGGAAGGGAACCCCATACACTTTCTTTGAAATTTCTTCATAAAACCTTCATGCATGTCTTCAAAACCCTAAAATCTTGTAAAAAGGAAATTGGGTAGTAACTGTGAGTTTAAATTCTAAAACCTAAATGTTGCTCATGAACTAGACTGCCTTCTTGATTGCTTGGCGAATTGGACAGAAGGTTTAAAGGGGATAATCAACTCCAGGCATGTATGGCTAACTGTGATCCTTGTGAAATCACCCTGTGATGGTTGTGAAATTGTTGATAGTTGATATTCATGTGAGAATCATTGTGAAGTCTTTTTATTGTGTGTTGTATAATCGTGTGGTAACACCTTGTGGGTGAAAGTTGTGGAACTTGTAATTGGAACAATGGAAATGGAACTAACATGGAACAGTGGGAATGGAAATAATATGGAACAATGGAAATGGAAATAATGTGGAACAATGAAAAATGAATTAACATGGAACATTGGAAATGGAAATAATATGGAACAACGTGTGTGATTTGTTGTGAACAACTGTTGTGGTAACCCAAATTGTGGACCAATTTGATGAACATGAGGAAATTATGTTGCTAGTTGTGGAATTAGATTATCCTTGTCGTGGATCTATTTTAATAAAGTGTCATAGTTGATATATTGTATGTTGTGTGAATTGAAACTGTCAGGCGGGGTCGGGTTGCGCGCCGCAACACGGTGAAATAAGGTGTGGGTTGGGGTGATAAGGGTGGCTGAGGTAATAAAGGTGGACGAGGCAATAAGGGTGGAAAATTTGATCCAATATCACTATTGATATGAATATGAATCATGAAATAATAAATGTGGAATTGTGAAAGGAGACAGCAGGAGAGTTTGTAGCCTGTAGGACACTGATTGCCCCTTTGTCTGACTACTTCAATCATTTGTTGTGAAGTATTTGGTTGTTGCTCCATGTTTGTACCTGTACTATTGTTGTTCAGTTCTATACTTGTATATGCACTTTTGGCTTGAGTTTACTTGGGATAGAGTTTGTTCATACATGCAAGTACAATTCAAATGTACTGACGTCCCTTATGTAGGGGGCGCTACATTCATGTTATGATTGTAGGTGGATCCGTGAGAGGCACTCCAGTCCATCGTTCGTAGCTACTCCTCCCCTCTCTATCGGTGGTATTCGTGTTTGGTGAGCCCCTTTCCTTCCGGGGCCTTGTGTGGATCATGTCACCCCTGTTTTATTTTGAAGTTTTGTGTTATTCTGTAAAGGTATAGCCGGGGCCTTGTCGCTGGCAAGTGTTGTACTGTCTTTCTCTAAGAGGCTCCGTAGACAGTGGTATGTGGGTCAGAACTTATGTATAAAGGTGTATGTCTTTGGGAGCCGTAAACTTGTACACCATGTACCCTGTTAATCCTAATGTATGTTTTGTAAAAGGTGTTCCCTGTTAATCATAATGTGTATTTATTAAAGAGAAATTTCTATTTACTTTAAATTGCAATCTGGTATCTTTTGGCTAATTAACAAAGAATTATGTGGGGTGACGCACGGGGAATAGGAAAGGCACCCAGGTCTACTTGACCGAGGATACCGGGTTGAGTGTTGGTCATGTCCGTCGGATTCGTGGCGTGACAAACTTGGTATCAGAGCCTAAGGTTTTAAGGAGTCCTAGGATGTCTCGGAGCCGTGCCTAGTAGGGCATTTCTTATCGGTGTGTTGTCGACCACATCTATAAGTTGGGGGCTATACGGGCATTTAGGAAAAATGATCCTCTTCTTTGTTATTCCAAGTTTGTGCGGTGAAGTGATGTTGTGGCTAATTCATGCTTTATTTTGAATTTTCAATGATGGCACCTAAGAAGAAAGCTAGGCTCGACCTAGGGGCCAATGCCACTTCCAGTGCGGAAGTGGATCATGTTCCGACTGCCGTGGGTGAGAGTGATTCCCCATTTCTGAATTTGCCTACCCCATCCGTTCCTGATCCAAGCAATCATGTTCCAGCAGCGGCCGAGGGTGCTACAATTCCTCATGCCAATGCTTCTAATCCTGATATTGCTCCAGCTTCCAATCCCGGGATTTTCGAAGGAGACCTTAGGGGAGCTATCCGTATGCTGACTCAATTAGTGGCCGCCCAGGCCCAGAGATCTCATGATGCCCCTGTTTCCTCCTGCGGACAGGGAGATTCCTCCAGCTCTAGAGTTCACAAGTTTCTGCGGCTCTCCCCTCTAGAGTTCTCAGGCACATACCCAAAGGCCGATCCGCAAGAATTCCTTGATGATATGTACAAGACCCTTCGAGTGATGAAGGCTACAGAGATAGAAGGGGTAGAATTGGCTTCATACAGGTTGAAGGGAGCTGCGCGTTTGTGGTTTGAGATGTGGGAAGATTCCCGTGAGGAGGGGAGACTTCCAGCTAGATGAGATGAGTTCGTAGATGCCTTCATGGATCACTTCTTGCCTGTCGAGACCGTGGCAGCCCGTGCCCCCGAGTTTGAGGTTCTTAAGCAGGTTAGTATGAGTGTTTGGGAGTATCTTATGGAGTTCGTGAGGTTGTCCAAGTATGCTCATCAGTTGGTGTCGACTATGGAGGGTAGAGTTCGGTGATTCGTTCAGGGTCTCATCCCTTTGGTGGTAAATGAGGCTGCTACGGTGGCTTTGTATTCAGACATGAACTATGGGAAGATCGTGGGTTTTGCTCAGGCCACAGAGGCCAGGAAGTTGAAGATTCGGGCATACAGGGAGAGTAGCAGCAGGGCCTGGTCTATGGGTCACTCAGGGAGGTCAGCTCTCGGGAGAGGGTCATCAGGACCATCTCAGTCTTATGCCCAGTCCTCAGCTAGTGCACCGCCATCCGTGCACCGTTTCCAGCAGAGTAGCCCTTCGTGAGCCAGGTTCAGACAGCAGGAGGTCCTGCCATTTCAGTCATTCGGGAATGAGACCTCGGCAGCAGGGAGGTATATGTCCCAAGTGTGGGAGATTTCATACAGAGGCCTGTTACTTGGATGCTCCAGTGTGTTACAATTGTAGGGTGAGAGGTCACATACAGCGGGACTGCCGTGTGCCCAGACATGGTACGGGTAGGGGACTTGCTCATCCATCCAGTTCATCAGTTTCTACGTCATCAGTGCGCCCTCCATCCCCAGTAGGGCGTGGTGCAGCCATAGGTGGAGCTCGTGGTAGAGACGGACCCAGCATGTTTTATGCATTGAGTGGCCGTTAGAGTGCTGAGGACCCAGATGTTGTCACAGATATCCTATCTATTCAGACCATTGATTGTTATGCTCTTATTGATCTGGGGTCTTCTTTGTCCTATGTCACTCCATTTTTTGCTTCGAGTTTTGGGATTGAACCAAAGCAGCTTCTTGAGCCATTCTCTATATCGACTCCGGTTGGTGATTCCATTATAGACGCACGGGTCTATAGGAATTTTGTTGTTATAGTAGGTGGTCGTGTTACCACGACTGACCTTATCGATCTTGGGATGGTGGATTTTGATGTAATCATGGGGATGGATTGGCTCTTTTCGTGCTTTGCTAAACTTGATTGCCGAACAAGAGTCATGAGACTCGAGTTCCCTAATGAGCCGGTTGTTGAATGGAAGGGAAATGGTGTGCCGAGGGGTAGGTTTATTTCCTACCTCAAGGCTTTGAAGATGATCAGTAAGGGGTGCATCTATCATTTAGTTCGGGTGGCGGACACTACTCCAGAGGTACCTGCCCCCGAGTCCGTGCCAGTGGTGAATGAGTTTCTTGAGGTATTTCGAGACAAGCTTCCAGGAATTCCGCCGGATAGGGAGATTGATTTTGGGATTGATGTATTTCCAGACACCCACCCAATATTTATTCCACCATATAGAATGGCGCCTACAGAGTTGTGGGAGTTAAAAGAGCAGTTGAAGGATCTATGGAGAAGGGGTTTATTCGGCCAAACGTGTCGTCACGGGGTGCTTCGGTTCTTTTTGTCAGAAAGAAGGATGGGTCGCTTCGGATGTGTATCGATTATCGACAGCTTAATAAAGTCACCATCAAGAATAAGTACCCTTTCATAGATGATTTGTTCGACCAATTGCAAGGTGCAAGGTTCTTATCCAAAATTGATTTGCAGTCCGGGTACCACCAATTGAAGATCACAGAGCAGGATATTCCCAAGAGCGCTTTCAGAACTCATTATGGCCACATTAAATTCTTGGTCATGTCCTTTGGGCTAACCAATGCCTCAGCAGCTTTTATGGATCTTATGAATCGGGTCTTCAAGTCATTCTTAGACTCCTTCTTGATTGTTATCATTGACGACATCCTCGTATATTCGCGGAGCAGGGAGGATCATGCCAACCACCTCAGAGCCATTTTGCAGACTCTACATCAGCACCAATTGTATGCCAAGTCTTCCAGATGTGAATTTTGGTTGGAGTCCGTCGCTTTTCTGGGTCATGTTGTTTCCAATGAGAGGGTTCAGTTGGACCCCCAAAAGATTGCAGTGGTGAAGGATTGGCCTAGGCCCACGACCCCGATGGAGATCCGTAGCTTTTTGGGGTTAGCAGGGTATTATCGGAGGTTTGTAGAGGGATTCTCCACCCTCGCCTCCCCATTGACCAAAGTGAGGTAGAAATCAGCCAAGTTCCAGTGGTCAGATGCTTGTGAGAAAAGTTTCCAGGAATTGAAGACAAGGTTGACTTCGGTACCAGTGTTAGCTTTGCCAGAAGGCACAGAGGGGTTTGTAGTTTATTGTGATGCCTCCAAGGTCGGTTTATGGTGTGTTCTGATGCAGCAGGGGAAGGTCATAGCATATGCTTCCAGGCAACTCAAGAATCACGAGAAAACTTATACGACGCATGATTTGGAGCTTGCAGCAGTTGTGTTCGCCTTGAAAATATGGCGGCATTATCTTTATGGGGTTCATGTAGATGTGTTTTCAGACCACAAGAGTCTCCAGTATTTGTTCAAGCAGAAGGAGCTTAATTTGAGGCAGCGGCGGTGGCATGAATTGCTTAAGGATTATGATATGGATATCTTGTACCATCCAGGGAAGGTGAACGCGGTGGCCGAAGCCCTCAGTCAGAAATCCATGGATAGCTTGGCTCACCTAAGAGCGGATCAGAGGTTCCTAGCTTGGGAGGTAGATCAGTTGGCCAGCCTTGGGGTTTGTATCTCAGCCCCAAATGAGGAGGGACTCATGGTACATAATACAACAGAATCGTCGCTCGTGGCAAAGGTTAAAGAACATCACTTTATTGATCCAGCATTGGCACAATTGAAGGAGGTATCTCTAAGTAACAAAATTTCAGCATTTTCACACGGCAGCAGTGATGGTGTACTACGGTGCCATGACAGGTTATGTGTCCCGGACGTGGATAATCTTCAGGAGAAGGTAATGGCGAAGGCTCATCATTCCAGGTATTCAGTGCACCCAGGCTCTACAAAGATGTATCATGATCTCAAGGATATCTATTGGTGGAGTGGTATGAAGAAGAATGTGGCGGACTTCGTCTCTAAGTGTCCAAATTGGCAGCAAGTGAAGGCCGAGCATCAGCGGCCGGGAGGGTTGAATCAGCTGATAGAAATACTGATGTGGAAAAGGGAAATGATCAATATGGACTTCATGATAGGACTACCTCATACTCAGCACAAGTTCAACTCAATTTGGGTAATTGTGGATAGGCTCACCAAATCAGCTCACTTTTTGCCAGTCAAGTCCACCGATACTGCGGAACAATATGCTCGGTTGTATATCAAGGATATAGTGAGGCTTCATGGTACGCCGCTTTCTATCATTTCGGACCGAGGAGCTCAGTTTACAGCTAACTTCTGGAGGAAATTTCAGCAAGGTTTGGGTACTCAAGTGAATCTTAGCACAACTTTTCATCCGCAGATCGATGGCCAAGCAGAGCGGACTATTCAGACGCTCGAGGATATGTTGCGGGCATGTGTCGTGGATTTCAAAGGTAATTGGGATGGTCACCTGCCCCTTATAGAATTTGCTTATATCAACAGCTTCCATGCTAGCATCCAGATGGCCCCATTCCAAGCATTGTACGGAAGAAGGTGTAGGTCCCCGATCTGGTGGTTCGAGGTTGGTGAAGTGGAATTAATAGGGCCAGATCTCGTGCATCAGGCCATGGAGAAGGTAAGAGTCCTTTAGGAGAGGATGAAGACTGCTCAAAGTCTCCAGAAATCCTATGCGGACATGCGTCGAAGAGAATTGAAGTTTCAAGAAGGAGATTGGGTATTCTTGAGAGTGTCCCCTATGAAGGGAGTCATGCGCTTTGAGAAGAAGGGAAAAACAAGTCCTAGGTACGTCGGTCCTTATCAAGTCATTCAAAGGATCGTTCAAGCTGCGTATAGGTTGGAATTTCCCCCTGAAATGTCTTTGGTGCACCCGGTATTTCGTGTATCTATGTTGAGGAAAGTTGTGGGTGATCCATCTAAAATTGTGCTCGTGGAAGACATCAAGGTTACAAAAGAGTTACAATATGAGGAGATTACGGTTGCTATTCTGGATAGGTAAGTACGAAAGTTGCGAAACAAGGAGATTGCTTCAGTTAAGGTGTTGTGCCAAAATCAGCAAGTCGAGGAAGCAACATGGGAAGCGGAAGATGAGATGAAGATAAAATACCCCCATCTATTTGAGTAAGTCTAGGAATGATCGTGCGAATCTTGTCCCCAGGATATCTAGTGTTGTGTTCCATTTGGTGTAAGAATCATCCCTTCTCTTTCCAAGTGCCTACTGTTGTAGTTTCTCCAAGTTACGCTAACAAAAATTATGTGTTGTAACTATTTGAGCAATGTGCAGTCCTTTGTGGTAATGAAGGTCTTTGTGCTCCCATGTTAAGGTGATGTTTGGAAGTAATAATTAATTTTGCAAAGAGACTGTGTATCAAAGTGTTCTAATTGTGTAATGATAAGTTTTGCATGGAGGAATTGTGTTGAAGTAAATAACTGTGTCGTACCCTTGTGATAGGTAAATGGCTTTAATAAGTGCAGGTGATTAATGCTTAATTTGATCATATATTGTGTGCCAAATGGTTAAAAGTGTATCAAGAGGTTGAATAGGTGCAAGTGTGAGCATTGTGCATTTTACAACTGTTGTAAAGGTGGCAAGTTTGTGTAATAGTGCTTGGAAAATATGTTTTGGGGAGTCTTTGACAGGTGGTTATGTCCATATCACAAAGGAAACTCTGGCAAAAATTTTCTAAAACAAACTTGAAAGTTAATAAAAGTGTAGAAACTTACATATCATGTTTTCAAACTCATTTGGTTCCCAAGTCCTCATTTGAGGAAGAATGATCTTAAGCGAGGGATGATGTAAGGCCTCATGAATATGAGTGCTCAGGTGTTAGCAGCTCACAGAGTCGAGTCGACCTACATGGATCGGATCATTTTTACTGTTTTGAACTTAAAAATGTGAAATCAAAAGTTTTCCATAAAATGGTCAAAATGCGGTCCAGAATGCGGTCGCATATCAGCTACGCGGACCGAATTCCTACCGAAGAGTGAATTAGAGAGCAACCAATTTTTGATGTTGAAAATGTGGTCAAATCTACGATCGCATAATCAATCTACGAACCGTAGAGTTTCGCATATTTTCCCTGAGAAAATTCGAAGGTCAGATCTGCGGTGCATTCTGCAACCGCAGAACTCAAATGCAGACCATAAATTCAACCCATTCCCAACCCGAGAGGTTTGAAACTTGGGCCATTTCTGCGGTCCATTCTGCAGACCGCATGTCTCTTCTGCAATCGCAAATTGCGTCACAGATCGAGCTCGCCTGGAATTTTTCTAAACTTTTAGACCGGGCCCCCCTTTTATTAAAACAGCTTCTCCCTCATTTTTAACACACTTCTGATCAAAATAAGAGAGACGGAAAGAGGGTTGTTAAGAGAGAAAGTGAATTCTTCATCATTTAGACTTTCAAAACCATTGGAGGTCGGGAAATTATTGGTGCTTTGTCTTCTCCATTGATTTCTCAGGTAAAATCCCTAACACATTTCCTCCAAATTTCGAAACAATGCTTGGTAAGGGAACCCCATACACTTACTTTGAAATTTCTTAATCAAACCTTTATCCATGTTTTCAAAACCCTAAAATCTTGTAAAAAGGAAATTGGGTAGTACCTATGAGTTTAAATTTCTAAAACCTAAGTGTTGCTCATGAAATAGATTGCCTTCTTGATTGCTTGGCGAATTGGACTAAAGGTTTAACGGGGATAATCAACTCCAGGTATGTATGGCTAATTGTGATCCTTGTGAAATCGCCCAGTGATGGTTGTGAAATTGTTGATAGTTGATATTCATGTGGGAATCATTGTGAAGTCTTTTATTGTGTGTTGTATAATTGTGTGGTAACACCTTGTGGTGGAAGTTGTGGAACTTGTAATTGGAACAATGGAAATGGAACTAACGTGGAACTGTGGGAATTAAAATAATGCGGAACAATGAAAATGGAAATAATGTGGAACAATGGAAATGAAAATAACGTGGAACAGTGGAAATGCAAATAATGTGGAACAACGTGTGTGAATAGTTGTGAACAACTGTTGTGGTAACCCAAATTGTGTACCAATTTTATGAACATGAGGAAATTGTGTTGCTAGTTGTGGAATTATATTATCCTTGTTGTGGATCTATTTTAATAATGTGCCATAGTTGATTTCTTGTATTTGTTGTTGTGTTGTATGTTGTGTGAATTGAAACTGTCAGGCGGGGTCGGGTTGCGTGCCGCAACACGGTGAAATAAGGTGTGGGTTAGGGTGATAATGGTGGCCGAGGTAATAAGGGTGGACAAGGCAATAAGGGTGGAAAATGTGATCCAATATCACTATTGATATGAATATGAATCATGAAATGATAAATATGGAATTGTGAAAGGAGACAGCAGGAGAGTTTGTAACCTGTGGGGCACTGATTGCCCCTTTGTCTGACTACTTGAATCATTTGTTGTGAAATATTTGGTTGTTGCTCCATGGTTGTACCTGTACTATTGTTGTTCAGTTATATACTTGTATATGAACTTTTGGCTTGAGTTTACTTGGGATAGAGTTTGTTCGTACATGCCAGTATAATTCAAATGTATTGACGTCCCTTTTGCCGGGGCGCTACATTCGTGTTATGATTGTAGGTAGATCTGGGGTAGGCACTCCAGTCCACCGTTCATAGGTCCTCCTCCCCTCTCTATCGGTGGTATTCGTGTTTGGTGAGCCCCTTTCCTTCCGGGGCCTTGTATGGCTCATGCCACTCTTGTTGTTTTATTTTGAAGTTTTGTGTTATTCTGTAAAGGTATAGCCAGGGCCTTGTCGCCGGCAAATGTTGCACTATTTTTCTCTTAGAGGCTCGGTAGACAGTGGTATGTGTGTTAGAACTTATGTATAAAGGTGTATGTTTTTGGGCTCTGTAGACTTGTACACCATGTACCCTGCTAATCCTAATATATGTTTTGTAAAAGGTGTTCCCTGTTAATCTTAATGTGTGTTTATAAAAGAGAAATTTCTATCTACGTTCAATTGCAATCTGGTATCTTTTGGCTAATTAACAAAGAATGATGTGGGGTAACGCGTGGGGAATAGGAAAGGCACCCAGGTCCACTCGACCGAGGATACCTGGTTGAGTGCCGGTCATGTCCCTCGGATTCGGGGCGTGACAATACAATTGACCACACTCATCTCAATTATGCCCTATAGGAGCTGACATATATAGTTTAAGAGAAGGATGGGATATCAAGATCAAGTTGGGGTTAGAGTAAGCCAATATTTTGGATGGATTGTCATCATTAGCTAACATTTCTGAAGGATAGTACAAATGTGGTAATAGATCTCCTTGCGAGACATCCAGATGATGAACTCTAGAATAGTACAGTTAGATATGAATAATAGAATATTCAGGAATTTCAGAATAAAGGCAGTGGGATCCAATAATGGATAAATATATACCTTAGTATGACTCCAGCCCCTAGATAAAAAAGGAAAATGTTAGGCATTCCAAAGAGCTAGTGATATGAAGCAAGGAGAGCTAAAAATGAAAGAACATTTTGTTGAAGTTCTTAGAATAAAGTGATAGACAAAAATATTAGTCGGAGAATAAGAAGAGAGTAAATAAAGCATCATGACTAAGATGTGATATATGAGTGATAACAGTAAATCAAAATATGACGCGATGACAGAGTCTATAGTCAAGTGAAGGAAAAGAAAATATGTGACATGCCTTGAGATAATAAAAGAGTATAGGCTAAAAGTCATATCCTCATTTTGAGAAATGATTTGGTGGAGACACATGATTTTTGACCATGTCCGAAATTTTACCCATTTTAGCGTAAAATATTTAATTTAGGCTTTATATAATTATTTTGACTAATTTTGACTCCTTTACATTATCTTTATCATAAAATCGAAAAATAAAAAAACAATAGTCTGACTTTTCTATTTATTCAGTATTAGGTATTTTGAGAAAGATATATTACTTTTAAACTATTTTAATTCTAATATAATCCTTGAAAATACCAAAATATTTCCAACTTTAATTTCTAGTTCTATTTTTAATACTAGTAGTTTATCAAAATTAATGTAGAGTTTTCATAGGTATTTAATTTGAATTTTTAGTACTTTTTGGCCCAATTTTGTACATTTTGAAGGCCAAAAATGAATCCAACAAGACATAGGCCCAATCCCATAACCCATCTCTCATTGTTCTTCACACAAAAGAAAACCCTAGCTACTTCATCTCTTCTTCGACACCATAAGAGAAGCACACAACAATTGAAAGGAAGACAACCAAAAAAACCCTAGCATCCTAAAACCATAGCAGTCACCCACCCTTACCTATCCGCCGCTTCTGCTTCTTCCCATTCCAACAGCCCCCCCCTCCCCACCGTCACGTCTGCACCCAACCTTAGCACCATCCTAACGCCGACGACCACTCACTCCATCGTAACTCCATAAGACTTGCGCGCCTCTGCTCCCCAATCACAAACCAAACCCACGACCCTTCCCCGTTTTGCTGCCAAGAAATAGTAGGATGCACATACAGAAGGACCTAAATCTGATCAGAAATGTGTGATTCCGACAACAGGGCATAGAATCCTGCGAAATAAATTCGAACACCAACGGTAAACCCAGCTTCAAAACTCCCTGAAACTACACAAAATCAATGCGAAAGTCATCTTTCCAAACATCACAGCTACCCGATCCCAGATCTCCCTCCACCAACTGGCTGCAAATTCAGCAGCAACAATGACAAGCTCGCTAGAAAATGGGTTGAGAAGAACACCAGCCGCTGCTTACCCACCTCGTCGACCAGTGAACTTTCAGACTTCCTTCTTCTTCGAACCTAGATACATACAGCCATTTAGAAGCTTTTACGGTCATTGTACAAGTTATGGAGAACAGTTTTCAAAAATAGAGCATACTAGAAATTGATTGAACTATGAGTTTGAGTTCGTGTTATTCCAGTGGCGATTTTTAATTTTGTCCGAGATTGTTTGTTGATTAGAGTTTGAGGTGCGGTTTGCGATGCCGGTTCGAAGTCCGTTGTTGAATCTTGTCCGCGGTTCCTTGCTCGAAATTATTTCTGTTTTCTCGTTGTCAAGGTTCGCTCTCACCTTATTTTTATTAATTGATGTTGTAGTAGTTTAGTGTGAAAAATACTTATTATTGATTCGTTGAATTCCGCTAGATAAAATGTGAAAATGCTTGTGTTTGTTTGTTTGAGTTACTCGACTGAGATTGTGAAGCTAGTTATCCCTTTATAATCTAGGTTAATTAAGAAATGGAAGTGTTTGTCGGGACAAGGAATTTGGGTATTAAAATGAAAAGAGATTTGAGCTTAAATCTTGCCTTTGTTATTTCCTTTATCCGCTAGGAGCATGCTTAGGCCGGCAACACTTGGGTAGGCAATTTTAAAATTTTTCATTTGCTTTTGGTTTTGAGGTGAGAGGTCGCTCCTGATAGTTAAATTTGTCCGGGGAATGCCCCGAAGTATTTGTATATATTTTAAACTGGGGAATGCCCCGAAGTAAATGTAAATGGAGGTCGTGGCATTATAAATGGAGGCGTAGTATAGGCTAGCAAGACTTACTTCATTTTGTTTTATTTTTCTTTTATTAGGTGAGGACGACCTCGAGCCTCTTGTGTGTTTATTTTATTTCTGTGTATTTTACCTCACCTTGAATGTTTTGAAAGCCAACTAGATCAAGTACGCAACCGTACTAGCTACGGGACTTGGAGAATGCCTAACACCTTCTCCCTAGGTCAAATGAACCCCCTTACCCGAATCTCTGGTGTAGATTTAGTTTTAGAGTCTCAAGTTTTTAAAAGGAAAAATATTTTCTAAAAAAACGTTGGCCTGGCACACCGAAATCAAATGCCAGGTGGCGACTCTGAGTTATTTTCCTTTTGAAATAAATTTTTGTCACTTTTCAATTGAAAACCCTTTTCAAGCTTTATTTAAATCTTTTTATTAATTTCAGATTATTAAGTAAAGTTTGTTTTAAAAAAAGGGTGTGACATCTCTGGCGACTCTTCTGGGGAGTTTCGGGTTCGAGCTAGTACTTGATCTTGTTGGCTTTTAGGATTTTCGGTTGAGGTTTTTATGTGTTTTTTGTGTTTTATTTGATTTTTAATTTTGTTTATGTCTTTTTATTATTTGCTAGCTGCTTATTTGTTTATAGTTTTTCCTTTATGTGTTACTGCTTTATAAATTGTCATCATTTTGCATAACCATGGGTCTTCTTTCTGCAACAAGTTTTCCGGAGTACGTTTGAGCGTACACGGTCTTTTTGCGAGTCACCTGTGTCTTTAGGGGGATGGCGTGGGAGCGTTGAGTGGGCGGACAGCTAGAGCAGTCGCCATCGACCACGTGCCGCCCCGAATTGCCTTGTTAGTAAACCCCAAACTTAGGCCAGCCTTTAGGTCATTTTATTCGCATCAAGTCATTCACACCTAGTAGGGCTCGGCCCCAGGTACCGTGTCCCTTTGTAAGGAGCCTGTCCAAATTTTCTCAAAATGGGCCCATGGCCCAAAATAACATTTAATCATCCTATGTGCTAAATGTTGCATCTTTGAGGGTAAAAAGGTCATTTGGTGGACCGAAGTTTGGGAAAGAAGGGTGAGAAATGAAGAAAGTAGGGCCCACCCGCATTTTTCTTTCATAGTTTTCCAAAAATAAAAAAAATGAAAATTAAAAAATCCAAAAAGATTCTACACTCTTCCATTATTTTTCAAAAATTCAAAAAAAGTAGAAAATAAAAAATCCAAAAAAATTTTACATTATTTTTCAAAATTCAAAAAGTAGAAAGTGAAAATCCAAAAAAGAATTTATACTTTTTCATTATTTTCCAAAAATAGAAAATCCAAAAATATTTTACACTTTTCCTTTATCTTCCAAAAAGGGCAACAAAAAAAAAAAAGAAAATCCAAAAAAAGATTTTTACGTTTTCCCATTATTTTCCAAAAAATCCAAAAAAAGGTTCACATTTTCCCATCATTTTTCAAGAATTCAAAAAAAAAAGAGAAAAAGAAAAAAAAAAGATGTTGCATTTTCCATCATTTTTTCCAAAAAAAAAAAAAACAAAAATAGTTTCTTTTTTCAAATTAGATGCATTTTTTGAATTCTATCCTATATTTAATTTTCCCGAACTACGCGAACCTGATTTTCGTCTTTCGGGGCGAGATACGTAGGCAACCTATATAGGGTCCGGTCTTCCTAGTCTTAGGTTCTTTGCTTTGCGGGGTCTTAGCTAAATCGTGCATGTCTAGGCACTTGTGGCCATATTGGCCATTGTTGCAAAATGGGTCATTTTCGCAAAATTGGTTCAATAACCCGTGTCTTAGGATCTAAGGTCCACAACTAGGTGTCATATTACTTTAAGATCCGTCCTTTTTGAGTTTGTATGTTTAGCCACATTTGGCCATATAGGCCATTTTTGCAAAATGGGCTATTTTCGCAAAGTAATTTTTTTTAAGGCCATGATTGTTGAGATGTTTGAGTCAATAAGTCATTCAAGCTTTAAATGGACTATTTTTCATGCATTAAGGGGTCAATTTTGTCACGTTTTCACTAATAGCCACTTTCAGTCACTCAAGTCATTTTGTAAAATATAGCCAAATCGTGTCTTGCATCTTTCCACTAGGAGGATTCGTGGCATCACATGTGTCTTCGATCACTAACTCTGTTTGATTTTATTTTTCCATCAGGTTTGGGTTCAAATACCCTAGGACCATTCCAGTTAAGATCGTTGCATGCACGAGCTACTTGAGGAAACTTCTTAATTTTTTTTAGTATATCTTATGTTCTCGTTTAATTTTAGTCTTGTAAAGTAGGATCGAGTCTGTCAGTCTAGTTAATAATATCAATTCTTTTGTTATATTACTTCCAATTTTGTATTTGAAAAAAATATATTATTATTATAAATGAAAAATCCAAAAATATTTTTATTTTTAGCTTATTTGTTCATTATTTTTCAAGAACTACGCTTGATCTGATTCATGAGGGGCATGATACGTAGGAAACATACATAGAGTTCGATCGAAGCATTAAAAAGAAAAAAAGGAACAAGAAAAAGAAAAAGAAAAAAAAGAATGAAATTGTGGGATTTAAGAAATTAGTGAAAGGAAAGAATGGTAATCAAAAGAAAAGGGAGGAAAGAAAATGAAAAACCAAGGAGGGTTAAAGACAAAAATGAAGAGGAAAAGGGGCAAGAAGTGAACAAAATTGGGATGATGTCAAATGACCTTGTGACCCTCTAAGCCATTCTAGAACCATTAATTGTTGCAAGGGGCATTGCACGCAATGTGATATTTCTATCTGATAAATGTCCTAACGCTAACATGTTGCCTTTGTTTTGATCCTCTTTGTTACTTTAATTATAACAGAGGGTGGTTAGTTTGTGGTATTTTGGCAATTTGTCTATACAACACAAGGTCAAAGAGCAAGGTAGCCATGGCTAGCAAAGATATGAACGTAAGAGTTGTCGACCCGCCGAGGAGATTGTTGAATCGGAATCTGAATTGAAGGAGGAGGTCCAAAGGTTGAAACAACAGATGGCAAAAATGTATCATTCTTGGATCAGGGGGCATCCTGCACCTCATTCCCCAATAACTAAACTGAAAACCCTGCAACTATCCCGCCACCCTCACAATCCCAGATGCCTAATGTCATTGATCTCTCGCCACGACAAACACCATGCTTTACCCCTTACCAAAATTACCTTGGCACTTCCTCCGAGACTTTTCATGTTCCACCAGCCAAAACAACCGCATTCCCAGCTCCATATACCCAATATTGTGCCCCGGAACCCACTTTCAATGTTCCGGATTCATTTTTCCTACACTTCCCACCTTAAGCCTCATGTTGAAACTGAGAAACCGCCCAAGAACGCGGAGCATGAGGAGATATTTAGGAACGTAAAGAGTCTGGATCCATCATTGAGAAACATGCAAGGGTTAGGAAGCCAGGTGAGTGTTGTTTATGAGGATTTACGTTTGTTCCCTGATGTCCAATTGCATGTCGGGTTCAAGATGCCCAAGTTTGATTTGTATGATGGAAATGGGGATCCTATAGACCATCCGAGGAGTTATTACAGTAATATGAGAGGCGCTTGGGGAAAAGATGAATTATTGATGGCGTATTTTAGCCAGAGTCTGATTGGGCAGCTCTAGAATGGTATACTCACCAGTGGATGGTACACATGGGACGATATGGCTCACGCCTTTGCCCGGCACTTTCAGTTCAACGTAGACATTGTCTCGGATCATCTGTCTCTGACCAAGGTAGAAAAGAAGCCTAGTGAAAGCTTTAGAGAATATAGGTTCCGATGAAGGGAGCAAGCTGCACGAGTCAATCCTCCGATGGAGGAAGACGAGATGGTTAAATACTTTATTCGAGCCCTGGAGCCCACTTACAATAGACACTTGATCTCAGCCATTGGTTAGTCTTTCAATGATGTGTTGAATATGGGACAAATGGTGGAAGAGGGGATCAAGTCGAGTAAGATCATGAGCTATTCTGCCTTGAAAGCCACAACACGGGCGATTCAGAACGACACAGGAAGCTTACCGGGTCAGAAGAAACATGATGATGTTGCCATGGTTGTCTCAGGATCACGACATGGCCCAACGGGTCTATCTCACCAATATACTTAGTCTCGACCCCGACCCCAACTCCAAACCTATCATCGGGCTCCACATAATCCATCTCAGCATTATCCCTCAAACAACGCCCAGTCATTTGTTCAACCAATGGGTCACTCCTTATTGCGAGCACCAGCACCGCATAATACTCTTTCTCCTTCACAACATTTTCGAGAACCCAAAAACTCTAGGAAACAGGGGCATAGAGGGGAAAAAAGGCAAATAAATTGTTTCACTCCAATCGGAGAAACCTACACAAGTTTGTTTGAAAAGTTGAAACAATCTAGTCTGATTGAGCCACTCCTCGGCAATACCCCAGACCAATATGCAAAAAGTTTTGATCCTACTGTGCGGTGCATGTACCACTCTAATGTCCAAGGGCATAGCATTGAAGATTGTCGTTCTTTGAAAAGGGAGACAGAAATAATGATTCAAGAAGGGATAATTGTGGTCTAGGACAGTGACACCCAGAATATCGAACAGAATCATTTACATGCACATGATGATGCACACTTTGTGGGTGAGGTGCGTGGTGACAAGGAGTATGAGAGTCCTCTTGGGA
The DNA here is from genome assembly GCA_034376525.1 of Nicotiana benthamiana. Taxonomy (NCBI): domain Eukaryota; kingdom Viridiplantae; phylum Streptophyta; class Magnoliopsida; order Solanales; family Solanaceae; genus Nicotiana; species Nicotiana benthamiana. Next base: position 26,504,033 of record CM067333.1, on the reverse strand, counting down.
ATTTGTTGAGTGAAGTTAATGAAATTAGAATTGGTGAAAGTCCTAGCAATTTCGATGTGCAATCCAGTGGCTAAGACGTCGAGGTTGGCGATTGAGAAGACACTCCTTTCTCGGCTAGCCAGCGAGGAGTTTTGGTAGTTTATTTTGTAGTTATTCTTGCTTGTTCGGTTTATTTCAAGATTGTAATTTTGATATTGTCTCGTGGCTCAAACTCTTCTTTTTCTCATTTTGTCTAGTTCGTTTAGTTTGTAGTAACTCGTCTAGTGTTATTTAGGATTATTCTAGGGTTGTATCCCATGTCTATTTTGCTTGTTTTGTTCAAACATTGTTCACCGTCTGTCTAATGCAATCTCCTATTTTCTGTTATTTCTAGTCAGTTTTGTTTAAGTCATTTTTCCTTTTATAGTTCTTTTCATGCGGACTTTAGTGGCACAAAATGCACGCATAATTCTCAGCCTGATCTTGAAATCTAATCTAATCATAAAGCAATGGCACAATTTTGAAAATGATAAAAGGATGTGTTTGAGGATACAATTAAAATTCACGCATTCTGAGATGACCTGAACGTCGAATTGAGTGAAACTGAGGCAGTTATTTTGGAAAATGAACATGTTGATAAGAGCATACAACAAGGAAATGTCTCTCAAGAAGTTTGAGGTAAACCAGTCAGTGCTAAAACACATTCTTCCACATCGAGATGAGGTTGAGTCAAGTCTGCTTCAAACTGACAAGAGACATTCACTAAGATAAAGGTATTGCCCATTGGCGCCTTTGTTTGTGATTGATTCCATAAATAGATACTATGTGTGATTTGTATGCTTATTTTCAATTGCATTGTTTGTATTTGGCATTTTTTAGGTTTGGTATGACGAAGGCATTTCATTCTGCTACCCAAACACTTTTATCATTCGCTACCCATTTTGAGTCTTAATTTTTGTTTCATACCCCTCTTTTGGAATCAAAAATAGAGTTAGGAACTAGAAAAGAAAAAGAAAACAAAAGGAAAAAAAGAAGGAGAAAAGAAAAAGAAGAAAAGAAAAGAGAAAAAGAAAGAAAATAAAAAGAGAAAAAAAGGCGGAAAAAAGGAGAAAAGAAAAGAAAAACACAACTTTGTCGTTTGAACTACGTTCGACCTGATTCTTGTTACCGCAAGATACGTAGGCAGCCTTACGGTTCGGTCATATTAAATAAAATATTTCATAATCCCCCGAAGTCAAGAGTGGGGCAGTTTCATCTTAAATTAGAGTTTTCCCAAACTCTGAGAAACTGGGGCAGGAGTTTTAATTTTGCCAAAAGGCATGATTCCAAAAGTTGTAATTTTGAACCCTTTCATTTATATTTTTTTGAGCCTTCATGCCACTATTTCTTTCTAACCCTGTCCGAAAGTCTACATTATGGTCCAAAAAAAGACCTTCTGACCAATCTTTGAAGATGCCAAATCAAGCGGGTAGTGAATGAATGATCTTCTTGCATCATGGGTAATACTTTGTTCTCAACACAAAGAGAGAGATGATAAAAATGAGAGAGAATTATTGGTGAAAACCCTCTGGGGACCGTAAGGCGATGGTGAGTTGAGAAAAGAACAAAATGAGAGAGGCTTGATGGTGAAAACCCTTCAGGGTACTACGAGTCGATTGAGGATTGTGGATCAGATGGGACAATTGAAGCACTGAAGCCCAGTTTCACAGCTTAGAAGCACAACAAGAGCTGAATATTAGACTTGCTTGAGAGATTAAACCACCTAATCCAAAGGTGCATGTCATGGTCATCAGAGTTGGTATCCATATCCGATAAGCTTTTACTTTGTAATTTTCTTATTAGGTATCATCTCTTTCCATTGTCCTTTATTTTGTTCCTCATGTTTGTTTGAGTCCCTTCTTGAGTCTGTTTTGTCAGAATAAGTAAAGAAATGACTTCAAAATATGCTACTAGCTTTACAATTGCACAAAGCAGATTCTGGCTAGCATATCAAAGCGGCATAAGTCAGGAAAGAACAGTATGCACACTGAGTTGATAACAATTAACATGCTTTGGGATTCATGTGAAATGCAAAGATTCAGTAAATGTCAATTTATGAGCACAATGCAACAGATAAAGGATATTGGGATTGAATGGAGCAGAGATGTTTTCTGTGATAAGGGTTGAAAGAAAAAGGGTAGCTGATAACAGGCAAGTTCTTGCAAGTTGAAATCCAAATTATCTTGGTTGTGCAGAAGCAGCCGCCTTCAAAGTCAATGCCACAAACTAACTACCGTGTTTTAAACTCACAATTTTTCTTGTCTGAAACAGGAATGAAGGCTATGTTCATATCAAAGCTTGAATTTTTCAGGTGTAATGTCCCAATTCTGCTTGCGCAAAGGCTATTGAGAAGATCACATATCACCCCTAGGAGAAGCACTTCCTAGTCTGGGCCTCTCAAGTTATATTTTGTTTAGGAGACGCGCTTCCTAAATTGAAATGTTACCCATATGAGACGCACTTCCTAGTTTGGGTCTTGCAGGATATATTGTGTTTTAGGAGACGCACTTCCTAAATTAAAATTTTACCCCTAGGAGATGCACTTCCTAGTTTGGGTCATGTAAGTTCATTCCTAGGAGACGCACTTCCTAGTTTGAGTAATTGAAGTTTCACCCATAGGAGACGCACTTCCTAGTTTGGGTCTTGCAAGATATATTGTGTTTCAGGAGACGCACTTCCTAAATTAAAATTTTACCCCTATGAGACGCACTTCCTAGTTTGGGTCTTTCAGGATATATTGTGTTTTAGGAGACACACTTCCTAAATTAAATTTTACCCTTAGGAGACGCACTTCCTAGTTTGGGTCATGTAAGTTCATTCATAGGAGACGCACTTCCTAGTTTGAGTAATTGAAGCTTCACCCCTAGGAGACGCATTTCCTAATCTGGGTCCTTCAGTTTATATTTTGTTTTAGGAGACGCACTTCAAAAATTGAGATTTTACTCCTAGGAGATGCACTTTCTAGGCTGGTTATTTCAAGTTATATTTTTATTTTTAGGAGATGCACCTCCTAAAGTTGGTCAATCAAATTCATCCAAGGAGACACATTCAAGTTAGAGTCACCAAAGTTTTATCCGTTAGGAGACGCACTTCCTAGTAGGGGTCTTTTAGATTATACTTGTTAGGAGACGCACATCCTAGCTTTGGTCATTCAAATTGATTTCTAGGAGACGCACTTCTTAGTTTTAGTCATTGAAGTTTCACCCATAGGAGACGCACTTCCTAGTCTGGGTCATTCAGGTTATGTTTTAATTTTTAGGAGACGCACTTCCTGGTTTGAGTCATTGAAATTTTACCCCCTAGGAGACACACTTCCTAGTCTGGGTCCTTCAGGTTATATTTGTTTTAGGAGACATACTTCCTAAATTGAGATTTTACCACTAGGATACGCACTCCCTATTTGGTTCATTTAAGTTTATTCCTAGGAGACGCACTTCCTAGTTTGAGTTATTGAAGTTTCACCCCTAGGAGACACACTTCCTAGCCTGGGCATTTTAAGTTGTATTTTGTTTTAGGAGACGCACTTCCTAAATTGAGATTTTACTCCTAGGAGATGCACTTCCTAGGCTGAGTTTTTAAAATTATATTTTTATTTTTAGGAGATGCACTTCCTAATGTTGGTCATTTAAATTCATCCCTAGGAGACGCACGTCCTAGTTGGAGTCATTGGAGTTTCACCACTGGGATACGCACTTTCTATTTGGTTCATTTAAGATTATTTCTAGGAGACGCACTTCCTAGTTTGAGTTATTGAAATCTCACCCCTAGGAGACACACTTCCTAGTATGAGTTTCCAGGTTACATTTTCATTTTAGGAGATGCACTTCCTAAATCGAGATTCTATCCCTAGGAGACACACTTCCTAGTTCGAGTCATTAAGGTCATTCCTAGGAGATGCACTTCCTAGTTTGAATCATTGAAATTTACCCCCTAGGAGACGCACTTCCTAGTCTGGGTCCTTCAGGTTATATTTTTTTTAGGAGACGCACTTCCTAAATTGAGGTTTTACCCCTAGGAGACGCACTTCCTAGTTTGGGTCACTTAAGTTCATTCCTAGGAGACGCACTTCCTATTTTGAGTAATTGAAGTTTCACCCCTAGGATACACACTTCCTAGTATGGGTCTATCATGTTATATTTTTGTTCTAGGAGACGCACTTCCTAAATTAAAATTTTGCCCCTAGGAGACGCACCTCCTAGTTTGGGTCATTTAAGTTCATTCTTAGGAGACGCACTTCCTAGTTTGAGTCATTGAATTTTCCCCTTAGGAGACGCACTTTCTAGTATGGGTCTTTCATGTTATATTTTTGTTTTAGGAGACACACTTCATGAATTGAGATTTCACCCCTAGGAGATGCACTTCCTAGTTTGGGTCAAGTTTCGCCCCTAGGAGACGCACTTCCTAGTTTGGTCCTTTAAGTTCATTATTAGGAGACACACTTCCTAGTTTGAGTCGTAGAAATTTCAACCCTAGGAGACGCACTTCCTAGTATGGGTCTTTCATGTTATATTTTGGGTTTTAGGAGACGCATTTCCTGAATTAAGGTTTCACCCCTAGGAGATGCACTTCCTAGTTTGGTCATTTAAGTTCATTCTTAGGAGACGCACTTCCTAGTTTGAGTTATTCAAGTTTTACCCTAGGATACGTACTTCCTAGTTTGAGTTGTTCAAGTTTTACCCTAGGAGACACACTTCTTAGTTTTTGGTTCATTCATGTTATACCCCTAGGAGAAACACTTCCTAATTTGGGTCATTCAGGTTCTATTCTTAGCAGACACACTTGCTAGTCAAAGATTATTGGTTTTACTCAGAGGAGACGCACATCCTAGTCGAGTCTTTAGTTTACTCTCATCATTGCATCAATAGCATAAGTGGTTTACAGTTTTTCTAACAACTCACAAATCTTCCTAGTTGCAAACTGGGGCAGAAAATTTTGTTTGCTTTGTTGTTTTGATTGCAGGCGCCCACCTGGAAAATGAGGGAATACATTTCAGAGTTCATTTCTGAGTCATTTCAAAAGTTCAAGTCAGTAGCAGGTACCACCTGGAGGAAAAATGAGGTCATTTCAGAATACAATTCAAGTTAGAAGTAGCAGGAAAAAAAAAGAAGAAAAAAAAAGAAAAAAGGTGAATCCAAAATGCAGAAGCCAAGACAAGAGGTGAATTGATCAAGAAATGACTAAAGACACAAGCATGGTGTGTCCGGTTCTGATCCGAAAAGCTGAAGAAGAATGAACTAGCACCTGCAGCTAGTGAGCGTCAAAGTTGAGATCTGAAGTATGCATGAAGAACTATTCAAGATTCAAGATCAAGCTTCAGAAGACTTATAGATAGGAATTTTGTAACTTATAGTTGACAGGCTTAGTTAGTATTTTTCAATTTTTCTTTTGATGTAATAACAGGACCGCGGATCGGAACCTCGACGGCACCTCAATCGGCTCTCCACCTCGGTATACTCCATCATCTCATTTACTTTTGAAATACACGTGGCCTGATTCCTTTATAGCCAAGGATATGTAGGCAACTCAGATACCGGGGCTCAGTCACACTATCTTCATTTCTCTTAGTTTTTGGTATCACCAAATAAGGGTCGGGTCAAAAACCCGTCTAGTCGTTCTTTGTCTAATAACACTTCGTGTTTCCAGTCAAAGAGGGGCAGCTGTAGACACGTGATTTTTGACCCTCTCCGAAATTTCACCCATTTTAGCATAAAATATTTAATTTAGGATTAATATAGTTATTTTGACCAATTTTGACTCTTTTACATTATCTTTATCATAAAATTGAAAAATACAAAAAAAAAAAGTAGTCTGACTTTTCTATTTAATCAGTATTAGGTAGTTTTAGAAAGATATATTACTTTTAAATTTAATTCTAATATAATTCTTGAAAATACAAAAATAGTTCCAACTTTAATTTCTAGTTCTTTTTTTAATACTAATAGTTTATCAAAATTAATGTAGAGTTTTTACAGGTATTTAATTTGAAGTTTTAGTACTTTTTGGCCCAATTTGTACATTTTGAAGCCCAAAAATGAATCCAACAAGACATAGGCTCAATCCCACAACCCATCTCTCATTCTTCTTCACACAAAAGAAAACCCTAGCTACTTCATCTCTTCTTCAACACCATAAGACAAGCACGCAACAATGGAGAGGAAGACAACAAAAAAAACCCTAGCATCCTAAAACCCTAGCAGTCGCCCACCCTTACTCATCCGCCGGAGGAAGACAACAAGAAAACCCTAGCATCCTAAAACCATAGCAGTCGCCCACCCTTACTCATCCGCCGCTTCTGCTTCTTCCCATTCCAATACCCTCCCCACGGCCACGACTTCACCCAACCTTAGCACCACCCTAACACCGGCGACCACTCACTCCATCATCACTCCGTAGAACGCGCGCCGCCTCTGCTCCACCATCGCCAACCAAAACCATGACCCTTCCCCGTTTTGCTGCCAAGAAATAGTAGGATGCACATATAGACTGAGCTAAATCTGACCGAAAATGTGTGATTTCGACGACTGCGCATAGAATCCGGCGAACTGAGTTCGAACACCAACGGTAAACCCAGCTCCAAAACTCCCTGAAACTACACCAAATCAATGCGAAAAAGTCATCTCTCCAAACACCACAGATACCCGATCCCAAATCTCCCGCCACCAACTGGCCGCAAATCCAGCGGCAACAATAACAAGCTCGCCAGAAAATGGGTTGAGAAGACCACCACCTACCTCGTCGACCAGTGAACTTTCAGACTTCCTTCTTCTTTGAACCTAGATACATACATCCACATAGAAGCTTTTACGGCCATTGTACAAGTTATGGAGAACATTTTTCAAAAATAGAGCATACTAGAAATGGATTGAACTACGAGTTTGAGTTCGTGTTATTCCAGTGCCGATTTTTAGTTTTGTCCGAGATTGTTTGTTGATTAGAGTTCGAGGTGCGGTTTGCGATGTCGGTTCGAAGTCCGTTCTTGAATCTTGTACGCGGTTCCTTGCTCGAAATTATTTCTGTTTTCTCGTTGTCAAGGTTCGCCCTCACCTTATTTTTATTAATTGATGTTGTAGTAGTTTAGTGTGAAAAGTTCTTATTATTGATTCCGTTGAATTCATGGCAGATAAAATGTGAAAATTCTTGTGTTTGTTTGTTTGAGTTACTCGACTGAGATTGTGAAGCTAGTTATCCCTTTATAATCTAGGTTAATTAAGAAATGAAATTGTTTGTCGGGACAAGGAATTTGGGTATTAAATTGAAAGGAGATTTGAGCTTAAATTTTGCCTTTGTTATATTCTTTATCCGCTAGGAGCATGCTTAGGCCGGAAACACTTGGATAGGCAATTTTAGGATTTTTCATTTGATTTTGGTTTTGAGGTGAGAGGTCGTTCTCGATAGTTAAATTTGTTCGGGGAATGCCCCAAAGTAAATATAAATAGAGGTTGTGGCATTATAATTGGGGGCATAGTATAGGCTAGCAAGACTTATTTCATTTTATTTTATTTTTCTTTTATTAGCTGGGGATGACCTCGAGCCTCTTGTGTGTTTATTTATTTCTGTGTGTTTTACCTCAACTTGAATGTTTTGAAATCCAACTAGATCAAGTAAGCAACCGTACTAGCTACGGGACTTGAGGAATGCCTAACACCTTCTCGTCGAGTCAAATGAACCCCCTTACCCGAATCTCTGGTGTAGAATTAGTTTTAGAGTCTCAAGTGTTTTAAAAGGAAAAATATTTTCTAAAAAAAATGGTGGCCTGGCACACCGAAATCAAATGCCAGGTGGCGACTCTGAGTTATTTTCCTTTTGAAATAAATTTTTGTCTCTTTTCAATTGAAAACCCTTTTCGAGCTTTATTTAAATTTTTTTATTAATTTAAGATGATTTTGTAAAGTTTGTTAAAAAAAGGGTGTCATAATTGGTGACTATAATGTGATTACTAGAAGGAAAAGTTAGACCTCCAGAGTAAAAAAAATCAATATGGACTAGTGAACAAGATACACTAAACATGAATTAGGGATAAGAAGATTTAATAATAGTCAACATCATAAGAATTTTAGACATGCATTCCGCCAATAATAGAATGGAAAACAAAAAAATAACCTTTTAATGGCCATTTAGGAAGACGCTTCCCTAAAGCGAGCATTGCGAACAAAGGTAAGCTTAAGGGACTAAGTGTGCCAGTTACACTAGGTGTCACCCTCGTGGGTAAGAACTTCACTTATCCATGGAACATAAAGGTTACCTCAAGGCGAGTAAGTGTGAGTAAATATGTGAAATGACACCAAAGATAAAAAGGCAACTACGAAATAGTAAAGGAAGAATGTAGTGAAAAGGCAAAAGGAATGAGATTGCATTTATTAAAATCCTACAGATATGCTATGATTCTAGAATATTATGCAAGCACAACGTCTAGGAGAGGAAGTAATGGTTCCATCGAGATGTCATTGATAAATAAGGGGCCAGTACGAGAGGTAAGTTAAGATAAAAGACATAACCCAAGAGAGATTACGTGGAATATAGATATGAGAATGGGCCAACGAGTAGTCTGTAGTTGATTCAGGAAGAGCCTAGTTATGGCTAGACAAGAGGTCATAGACAAATCAACATATCATACAAGATAAACATAGTGAACCCCTACGTAGTGAATTCAGTCTCGCAGATATGATATCAAGATCCTTGAGAAATTTTCATATAGGAGTTGGGTAGTTAAAGATATATTAAAATTGTTATAGAAATGAAAGAAAGTACCAGTGGGAAGACAATAAAAAAAATTCAATTTAGAAGCAACCCTACATGCACAAGGGCATGTAGGTATGTAATTGAGGATAATTATAGGCAAGAAAGAACATCAAAGATTCCTTCAGGTATAAGATGTAATAATTTCGCGGCTTTACTGGAGTCAAATGGTCTCCATTAAGTACTACAAAGAAAGCCTAGCTAAGGATATTAGGAATAAAGCTTCAACTTAAGCATAATGATATAAATAAGAAATGTTTGTAAAAACAGTACTCTTACAACATCATTGTATGCACTGCATAAGAAAGTGGCACCTATCGTGGCTAATGAATGGGAAGAAGAAGAAAATCAAAAAGTGATATTCAAGATCATATGGGTTGCATGGAATTCCAATATATGTGGGCACTAAGATTAGCCAAGTATTTATGAAAAAAACATAACGTCCAAGAAAAGTCATTGCTTACATTTAAAGACAAATGAGAAGGCACGAAAGGAAATCAATGGTGCTAGCAACACAAAGGAATGGTTTGAGTAGTATGAATCAATATGTGTATGTCGCACGCTAAAGTATCGTATAGCGACAAGGTTTTAGGTAGATATGAGTAAGGATAAGAAAAGGTAAGTTAGAAGGTGACGAGAATAGGTAAGTCCTCAGAATTAAACCCATCAAAACAAGAGAGCTGATGGTTTCCATAAGTTATAGAAAGCTCGGTATAGTCTAAATGAACTCAGAAGAGTCGAAGAATAGGATCAACTAGAAGAGGTGAGATGCTGCCCTGGTAGTAGAATAAGGATGTAATGGTGATATGTAAGAGGATGACGTTTATGCCATTGATTGAGTAACAATTTTGGGAAAAGGGATTTCATGAGTTGCACGGTATTAGAATTCATATAATGAATCATGTTGGGATGCTAAAAAATATGGTTATTGAAGCATAGTATCACCCTTAGGTGGATCAGGAAAATTACTTTAGATGTTTCCCGGTGGGATGTGAGCCCTAGTGACAATGTATTACATAAGAGATATCAAGTTATAAGTAGTAGATATAGATCAATATTAAGGTGAATCAATAACAGACGGATAAAAGTTACAAAGTAAGAGATGAGATTAGGCTATCATTCTTAAGATGAACAGTAATGCAGAAGAACTAAAGGTCTTAGATTTATACATATAGGATAAGCAGCGAGAGAGTAACATGAAGTTGGGTTTCATACCTCGGTAGTAATAAACCGAAGTAAGTGTTATGGTATAGTACGACCTACTTAGATGTATTAAAGCCATAAGGATAGATAACTAAAGCAATAAAACAAAATGTAACAGTAGTCGTAATTGCGACAAAGTCCAAAGCAAAGAACTTTAGTACACCTATATATGCCCAGAGGGGCATCTTTTCATAGTTCTGTATATGTTCATAAAGTGAAGCTAAGAGATTGACAAAAATCTAGACTGGAAGCGAAAAGGACACAGTCATACATGCTGCATCACAAAAGGTAGTCAAAATTCCGAGATTGGAAGAATTTTGATCACCAGTCATGATGTGAGAAGAGGCCTACAGGAGGGAATGTCCTGGTCTTTGGATTTATTCATAGAATAGTTGCCGATATGTCAAATGACAATATTAAAGTATTCATTAGAGCCATAAGTTATGAGAATGATAAGGGCGCCAGTCAACATTCAAGGATGAATGTTCTAAAGGGGGAATGATGTTACATCTCATGTTTTTGTACGTGAAACTACTTCGTAAGTCAGTTGATGTAATATTGGAAATGAGATCCTCTTTGAAAGTATATACATTGATTTAATGATGTTACGCCCCATTTTCGAAAGTCTTTAAGAGTAAACATTCGGGGACAAATGTTTCTAAGGGGACATGTTGTTACACCCCATACTTCAGATGTCACTGTCATTATAGGATTATCTAATGTAAGCTCAAAAAGGACAAAATCCTTCTACAAGGATAAGAAATGTTTACCGAAGTCTTAAGTAAGTTAAGATGAATATAATACTTGTTAATTATATTTTAAATGAGTTTAAAATCATTACATCTATATATGATGTCTGGATATAAAATATAAAGTTTGGGAAAAATTAGATTTATGTTGCGAAAAAATCAACTAAGAATTTGCCTTGTAATGAAGCTTTTTAAGCAATACATTTCGTCTGTTTTATAAGGTATTTTTGGGATATATTATATAATAAATTGAAGGTTATGGAATTTAGATTCCAACTCTCTTAACTGTTTCTCACATGACACCGGATAAAAAGTTATAATCGTTGGAAGAAGGACCAATGCTAGGGTGCCAAGTAGCACCTTTTTAACTTTTCAAACAAAATGGATATTCATATACTTATCTCGTTTCTTTCTTCAAATTTCTAGAAAGCACGATTAAATAAGACCCATAACTTTTACCCTTAAGCTCTATACAAGGGTTTCAAACAAGTTTATCATCCCGGGCACGAGATCAAGAAGCGATAACATTAGAATGATCCCAAACTACGTAATTATCGCTATATCGGCTCTCCTTTTCTTGGTAGTTTAAGTTTTGGAATGTATTTATAATTAAGAAATTATCTAGCTGTATTTAAGATTTTAAATATAAATAAATTTTATTTCCTAATAGTTAGAACTCATGGGACGGTGATCGAAAAGCGTAAGTTCGAATTATTCAACTTGTAGTGAACTGTTTTATGGGCTGTTTTGTGTTACTTTTGGGTTGTCTGTTTTTCTGTTGATTAATCTAGTTTTTGAGGATAAATTGTGTGGAAAAATACCACATAATGGCGATGTGGTAGATTAGTCCTTTTGGGTAAACAAGATGTATGGGGTCAATATGCAAGGATATGTACGCAAGTACCACTAGAAACATTAGTTGAGACTATAGTCATCATCAGGGAACACATTCAACCTATTATATATGAGGGAGAACAAATCCTATATAAGAATTTGGGAGAAGACATTATGAATAGTTTCCCCCATTAAATTTAACTAACTCTTCAGTATGTATCTCTAAGCAACTGCTCTCTAGCTACTACATAGGAAAACCAAAATGATAGATAATCAGTTTTCTAAGGAGAAGAGGGCAACAAAAATAAAAGTTAAATAACCCACCATACCCCGTAATAATCCAAGCGATACCTAATACGTCCAGGTAAAATTGTTCAATGTGGCAAAAAGTAATTTTCTTGATGCTAAGAAGTTCAAGTATAAGTGAAATAAATTGGGAAAAAATCATGAAATAGAACATATTCCTGTTTCTCAACCTACCGCGGATCCCAATGTTGGCCATGGGAAGTGAAAGATTCCGGCACATATTCCACAAATTGGTGTAGTTGATAAAGGGAAGAGAAGATTACCCATTGGGGATGAATCAATTGATAAGGAAGGAAAAGATTCATCTCTAAGTGCAGAAAAAAAAAAGATATTCTCACAAATACGGGTGTGGAGGGTGTAACGCCTAACAAAATGGTAGTGCACCCCTACTCTGTAAGTAAAATAACATTGACCCTTCAAACAAGGAATGATAACTCTACTATGCAATAACCAATTCTTAGTGGGGCTAGTGCACCCATAAGAGATATAAAAAAAGCGCACCCCTCAGGGACACTGATCTCTATTCCAACACCTATTTTTTCTCAAACCAAAATCGTGTGAAATTTTTTTAATGAATTCAGATCATCATTATTCCATATATGATGAAGTGATACTCGCCACCTCATCAAGAAAATCACAAATTAAGGCCACATCTCCCACACAAGAATTAAGGAAAATATGGCCTTAAGTACTATCCCTCTCTCTATGTTAATTCACTTTATGTGTATATATGTATTATGCATTTCATGTCCGTAGACCCCAGAGGCCCTCAGATGTTATAGGTTACATAACTTTATATTACTGTTATTGTTTATACTTTCATGCCTTACATACTCGGTACTTTATTCGTACTGACATTCCATTTGCCTGGGGACGCTACATTTCATGCCCGCACGTCCCGATTTATCGTTTAACAGTCCTCTAAGTAGGTTATCTGCTCAGCGAATGGTATTGGTGCACTCCACTAGCTCTGGAGTTGCCTATTTGGTCAGTATGCTTTGGATATGTATTGATTGGTATGTTGGGGCCCTGTCTAGACCTTTATGATTCTATGTACTCTTAGAGACTTGTAGACAAATTTCAGGTGTATGGATACTTGTATGGCCTTGTCGACCTATGTTTTGAGTATACAAATGGTCATATCGGTTTTATAGGCCCGTATGTCACATGTTTAAGTTTGTATATCATGATGGGTTGTCATATGTTGAGTATTCCCTTATGTTTTATTCTTGTTATCTCATGACGTGTTTTCTGGATTATTTACCCATAATAGTATGATAAGAAAGATATGCTACGTTGATACTCCGTTGAGTAAGGCAGCGGGTGCCCGTCGCGGCCCCTTAGGTTTGGTCATGACACGGAGTTTGCCTACAATAACAGTTATCAGTTGAGCATCCAGATGGCTCCCCATGAGGCAGTATATGGTAGGCGGCATCGCTCGTTGGTTGGGTGGTTCGAGCAGGGAGAGGCTCGGTTGCTGGGTACAGATTTAGTTCAGGATGCCATGGAGAAGGTTAAGATCGTTCAGGATAGGCTTAGTACAGCTCAGGATAGGCTTCGTACAGCTCAGTCCAGGCAAAAGATTTATGTCGACCGTAAGGTTCGTGATGTGGCATTCATGGTGAGAGAGTGAGTGTTACTTTGGGTGTCGCCCATGGAGGGCGTGATGAGATTTGGGAAGACGGAAAAGTTAAGCCCTAGGTTTATTGGGCCTTTTGAGATCCTTGATCGAGTGGGAGAGGTGGCTTACAGACTTGCATTTCCGCCAGGCTTATCAGCTGTGCATCCAGTATTTCATGTGTCCGTGTTTCGAAGCGATCACGGCGATTCATCCTGCGTGTTAGACTTCAGCACTGTCCAGTTGAAACAGGATTTGACCTAGGAGAAGGAGTCGGTAGCTATTCTAGACCGGCAGGTAGATCAAAGAGTTGGCATTCGGTTCTTGTGCAGTTGAGAGGTCAGCTTTTTGAGGCAGCTTCCTAGAAGTCCTAGTTCGTATGCAGAGCCGATATTCCCATATTTTCACCAACTTAGGTACTTTTCTATGTCCATTCGAGGATAAATAGTTATTTCAGAGGTGGAAAATGTGATGACCCAAAAGATCATCTCTTATTTTTGAAGTTAAATCTGTATTATAAGGCCTTAAAACCCTCATTTTCATTCTCCTCGATTCGGTGCGCTATCCGAGCGTATATTCGGAAAGCCCTTTTGTGAAATTTTTTAAGAAATGATGAACTATGATTTTTGTTGGCTTCGATCAATGTTTTAAGTAAACGGACTCGGACTCGGACCCGTGTTCTGACGATTCCCGATGGTCCGTAGTAAAATATGGGACTTGAGCGTATGTCTGGAATCAAATTCTGAGGTCCCAGCCCGAGAAACGAATTTTGAAGAAAATTGTTTAACTGGAAAAATGGTTTTAAAAAATTTATCAATGCTTGATTTCAATGGTATCGGGCCCGTATTTTGGTTCCAGAGTCCGGTACATATTTAATATGGCATGATTCAGACCCTCTGTTGTGAAAATCGAAACTTTAAAGAGTTCTTGACATTTGTATTGATTTTGATGATGAATTCGTAGTTCTAGGTATATTTTGAAGATTTAATCGCGCGAGCAAGTCTATGTGATGTTTTTTGACTTGTATGCATATTTGGTTTGGAACCCCGAGGGCTAGGGTGAGTTTTGGATAGGCCACAAGGTGATTTAAAATTAGGAATTTATGTTGTATAATTGCTTCTGGTGTTCCGGTACCTTGTGCTTCACATTCGCGAAGCAACTCTCGCGAACGCGAAGTGCAACTTGGGCTGGGGAGGGAATTGTTCTTCGCGAACATGAATCCATGATTGCAATGCGGAGCACTGGGAGAGTGCTCTTCGCGAACGTGATCGGCATCTCGCGAATACGTAGAGAAAAAAGGAGTTGGGCTGGGAGTCTCTGAGTTGTTCTTCGCGAATGCAGTCCGAGGCCTGCGAACGCGATGGTCAGGGGGAAAGACTATCGCGAACGTGAACAACTCTTCTTGAAAGCGAAGGCCCTTCTGGCTGTAATGCTTCGCGAACACGACAGGCCCTTCATGAACGCGAAGAAGGCTTGTCTAGTTTTTTTAAAACAGAATCAAAAACAAAAATTTAACATTCTTTCACATTTTCGAAACCAAGGAAGCTTAGGGGCGATTTTCAAGAGACAAGTTCTTCCCCAAAGTATTGGTATATGATTCTAGACCACTTTCTTTCTATTACCTATTCCATTTCATCAATTTTTATCCAAAATCTAGGTTTTCATAGTAAAAATTAGGGATTTGGGTAGAATTAAGGCTTTTATATAATAAGGATTTAGACCTCGATTTGGAGTCAGATTTTAAAACTAATTACATATTTGGGCTTGTGAGTGAATGAGGGAATAAGTTTTGGTCCGAACTTGGAGTTTTGGTCAAGTGAGCCCGGGGACGGATTTTGACCTTTAAGGGAAAGTTTTGGGAAAATTAAATTTATGCATTGTAGTTTATTCCTTGTCAATAATTGTTGATATTGAGTTAATTGTAGTTAGATACGAGGGGATTGAAGGTGAAATATAGAGGGAAAACGGTATTTGAGGCTTGATTTTTGGCCGTAGAATCAAGGTAAGTGTTTGGTCTAACCTTAGCTTGAGGGAATATGTGTTATTGTCTTACTAGCTACATGTTTAATTATTGAGTATGACATATAGGCATGGTAATGAGTATCTAAACATTGTTGTTAGGTCATAGCATGCAAATGAGCCTTATACTTGTAACCATTGTGTCTCTTATCATGTATTTTTCATGCTTAAGCTGGTTACTCTTCATGTTGAACAAGTTTGGTTATATTTTCTTGTGATTGAGTAGTTATTGAGTGTTGACTCAAGTTGAAACTTACATTGTGAATTTTACTGTTAAAACGAGATTGGTTATAGTTGATTTTCTTGCTGGGATGTTATTATTTCTATTATTTGGATGAGGAAAGAGCGATAAAGCAAGAAGAGTTATGCTGTGCACATTTACATTTATATTGATGCATATGGCAAGGAAGAGAGATAAAGTACGAATGATTATGTCGTGCACATTTCTATTATTCATATGGTGAGGAAGAGTGAAAAAGCACGAAAGGTGATGCCGTGCACTAGAGAGATAAAACACGAAGGGTGACGCCGTGCATTATCTGTTTGCTGTGATTATTTGCTGTTATCGTTCAAGTGCATCAATTGTTTCATTTTCGTTATTACTGTGATTACTTATTCTGGTACCCACATAGCATGTTGCCCCTTCTCGGTAGTTTCTATTTAGCTTCTATTATTGGTATTCTGTTAGATATTATTTAACTGCATAGGTTCATGTTGGTTGTCGTGCCCTAGCCTCATAACTACTTCTTTGAGGTTAGGCTCGGCATGTACCAGTATATGGGGTCGGTTGTATTGATACCGCACTCTGCACTTTCTGTGCAGATCTCGGTGCCCGACCTTGTGAATAGAGTTCGGGTGGCTACCTTCAGTCCATTGGAGACCCAAGGTAGTCCTGCATGTGTCTGCAAGCCCTGGCGTCCCCTTCTATACTATTTCTTTTCTATTTTATCTACTTTCGAGACAAATATATATTTCTATGTTTTGACCCTTGTTTGCAGTGTTCTAGATTGTTCGTGAGTTGTGACACCAGTTCTAGATGGAGTTTTATTATGATTTCATTATTAATATTAAGATAATCTGTTAAATTATGTTCTTCAGTATTTATTTCGCTGATTTACTTTTGTTAACATGTAACTGTTAAAAGATAAAAGAAAAAGATGAAACAATTTGTAGCGTTGGCTTGCCTAGCGAGTATAAGGTTAGGCGCCATCACGATCCCGACGGTGGAAAATTCGAATGGTGACACTTATAAACTCTCTTTAAGATTGCCAAATGTCTTTATTGTAGCTAGCCACTTGACTTAACCACAATGCACACTTTATTCCTTTAACATATATAGATTTTAATTGTATACTTGTTTAAAACTAAAAAAAACTTAGTCTATATAGATTTTAATTGTATACTTGTTTAAAACTAAAAAAACTTAGTCTAAAATAGACACTTTGGATTATCCATCATGAAAGATATAATTTATTAAATATAGCTACATTCTGAACTTTAGGTTAAAACCTTAAAATATATTTATCTTCAATTCATTAAAAGGTATTGTATTTTTAAAATAAATTAGAATTGCCCATTAGATTACGGTAAGGATATTCTTCTCACTCGATATTAGAAGAGGAATCCAAATCTATTAATATCAAAATTCTTTACTTACCAAATAAAACATTTCAGTTAGAAAATATTAGTACAATGGCTGAAATTTATTTCTAAATGAAAAATTCTTATTTCAATTTAATTTCAATAAATGAGATTCCATATATATTTCTTAAGTGATATTTTCTTTTTTGACAATCTCCCACAAAGTCTCCTTAAGATTGCCAAGTGGTTTCATAGTAGCTTGTGACTTGGCTTAACGACAATGCAAACTTTTGTCCTTTAATATATATATACATACAAAGTAAAAGTGAACCGAGGGAGTACATCATTTTCTACCAAAAGTTAAGTATGATTTGTTGTCTGACTTCTGAGTTTGTTGAATATTAGTGTCTGGAGTATCATTACACCGGTGAGGTTAATCCATTCTATAATAGGAAGAAACAATCCTAAACTTGGGGCACTAAGAGAGGACTTTAAGGACACATTATAAAATCAGTAGGCTTGGATTTTTTCTTCTTCTTTATTTTTGTTTCTATAATACAGAAAGATAACAGAATAACATTTGGTGCAAATTATCGTGGTCTCAGAATAGGAGCGCTTGACCGACTTGATGATCCTTATGGAAGAGATTATCGTAATTCAATCAAGATAATCATCAATACTGGAATTGATATGGTAGGATTAGAACATTGCGGTAGAAGCAAAAAAACAACAACTTTTTAGCCTAATTCATGAGATCTGTTAGCATTTTGGGAATATTTGCTAGTGATATATAGTTCCAATTAGGTATGAATTAAATTTGAGGGATCGGCTATCACGGATAGAAACTGGGAAAATACGATGATCAGGATAAATGATGCTGTTGAAAGAATCTTGAGACACAAATTTGTTGATGGATTGTTCGAACATCCATTTAAAGATAGATCACTAATAGATTTAGTTGGTTGCGAGGTATTCTTACTTACACGCTTTTAAGTCTAAAAATTCCATTATTTAATGGAACAAAAATTGCAATGAGTTCCCACAGTGACAATTCTAATTTCTGGAAGACCTATGGTATTAGAACCAGCTCAAGTAGATGCATTTGTTGCAGGCTTGCAGCTTGGTTGCCAGGAATCACATATGTTCTTTTTGAAGACTATCCATTTCAACCTGACATGGTTTAAAACTGTTTGACAAGAGGGGTTGGGGTTGCTCTGGTGGTAAGCAACCCCCACTTCCAACCGAGAGATTGTGAGTTCGAGTCTCCCCAAGAGCAAGGTGAGAAGTTTTTGGAGGGAAGGATGCCGGGGGTCTATTTGGAAACAGCCACTCTATCCAAGGGTAGGGATAAGGTCTGCGTACATACTATCCTCCCCAGACCCCACTAAGTGGGATTATACTGGGTTGTTGTTGTTGTTGTTGTTGTTGTTGTTGTTGATGGTTTAAAACTGTTGATCAATTGCCGATGCATGCTCGAGCCAGAGGCGGACCCATTATTTTTTACGCAACGGGGCATATTATTCTGTTCAACTAGTGTCTCTTAAAGGCTTTTAGCATTCAGAGTGCCAACCGCAAGATGTTGCACCATCCGTATTTAATTTGTAATAACTTGGTTTGGGTGGTATCCATATAAGGTTTAGACGTACCTTATTAGGTTTCGTGGGTTATGATGCAACTATATAAGCAAAGTCAATAGTTTGATGTAAGACAAAATTTCGACTAGTTTTTAGTGATTTTTGGCCGTAGAGATTCCCAATTACTGAGTAATCTAGATATTCCAAAGACTCAATGGTATGAAAGTGTGTGTGTTCAGCTTATGAGGGAGTTGAAGTGCCTTGTAGTGTATGAGTTGATGTAGCCAAAGCTTGGTGACTCCATGGTTGAAAGGCTGCGGATGTAACCATTGAGGCCTATAGAATGCCAATATTGCTGAGCGTTAGGGCAAATTGGAAAGATGTGATTTGTAGTTTCATTTGCAGCTGGATAGTTAGGCCAATTTGCTACTGTTGATATGCCAATAGCATTGAGGTAATGGCGTGTAGGTAGTCTATTGTGGGGCATTTGTATCTATATATGTTTTTTCTGTCACATTTAAACTTGTATTTGCCTTGTAAAAAAAATCGCAAGCGTACCCGCTTTTTCACATAATTTCAGCCCACGGTGTTTGCTTTGTAAAAAAAATTACAAACGTACCCGTTTTTTCGCATAACTTCAGCCCCGTAACGTACCCGCTTTTTCACATAATTTCAGCCCACGGTGTTTGCTTTGTAAAAAAAATTACAAAAGTACCCGTTTTTTCACATAACTTCAGCCCACGGGGCTGAAGTTTTTCTTTTGTACTGGAAAACTTCAGCTGAAGTTTTTGTCTTTGTAACTGGAAAACTTAAGCTCGAGAGCTTAAGTTTTCCAGTAATAAAATAAAAACTTAAGCTTTAGAGCTTAAGTTTTTTAAAAAGTTGATACGGATGCAAATAGAAAGACAAAGCGGCTACAGGTTAAAAAGAAGCACCCAAATACAATTTTGGCAGAATAACCTAATAAACACTTCTACTTGTCATGCTTTGTCATCCCGGTCCCGATACTTTACGAAGTTTCATCCAGACATTTGTAATTTTCAAAATACATAATTTTAAACCTCTCCAGCCTCGCGTGTTCCTCAAATACACGATGTGGATGACACACTATAGTCCACATCAGATTTTAAATGACACATCATTATTTTTTTAATTTAAATTTAAAATTTTAATTTTTTCCTTTTTTCACTCCTCCCTCGCCCTTGACCACCTACTCTGTTTTTTAGGGCAGAAATAACACCACCATTTACCTCATTTACCGGCAGCAGCACCATGGTGGACAACTAAAACCCACCATTTTTTAACTTTTCATTATCCATTTCCCTTTTAGAAAGGTTTACCATTGAAACTCCTCATCGTTGGACAGATTTCAGTCCAAAATTTTTTCAAAAGTAGTGATCGAAAAAATACAGGTTCCTTCGTAATAGACATTTAAGAGGCGTGATGTAGCCAATAAAAAGGAATCCATATGCCCACATTCTATATTGTACACCTCAAAAACTTTCAATAGACATAGTTCTAATTTATCTCAAAAACATTAATGGTGATTGCTCTTCAAAAATAATTTATTATTTTTTCTCAACTATTAACTGAAGATTTGTGAAAATGGAACGTTCGGAAATAATGGAAGAAAAACAAAAAAGAAATAGAGGAGGGGAATAACAGGAAAGGAATAAGGGAAGAAAGAGAAAAGAAAAATGGAGGAGGATGAGAAAAAAACGGGAAAGGGGAAGAGAAGAAAGAGAAAAAGAAATGGAGATGGGATGGGGCCTGGGTAAAGAAGAAAGAACGGAAATTTTTATTTTTTCTTTTATTTTTCTTTTCTTTTCTTCTTATTTTAATCATTTTTAGTCTAACTTTTTTATACTTACTCTCGTTATACGCGTGAAATTTACATATTTTGTCCAACTCAGTCATGAAGTTGCCACATATGCTTGGTCAATGGTCAGAGGGGTTTAAAATAATATATTTTGAAAACTACAAGAGCCTGGATGAAACTTCGTGGAGTCTCGGGACCGGAATGACAAAGCGGGATAAGTAGATGTGTTTATTAGGCTATTCTGCCTACAAATTTCACTCTACTATGCTGGAGTACCGAGAGGAATGTTTTGATTTCTGGTTGGATTGGCAATACCCAAAATCCATTTTAGAAAAGGAATTTTTACATATATGTGCCAAATACACTCATATATTACATAATATGTTTAACCTTTCATTTTATTACATATATGTTATTTTAATTACATATATGTACCATAATTCAAAATAATGATACTACTATGTGGGTCTTTAAATTAAACATAATCACTCAACCATACCCCACTAAAAATGCAACATCCCCAATTTATCAGCCCTTTTTACTATTTGTTTTGATCACGTTTCAAATTAAAGTAAAATTTTTTCCTAATTTCCTCCTCCCACTACACCCCCACCCCGTACCCTCTCTCCTTCTCCAACTTCACTTCACTGTAAGCATACCCTCCATCCTCCACCAATTACATCCACGCTCCATTTTTCTTTTGCTCACAAATTCGTACAAAGTTGCGGCAATTTGTTGTTGTAAACAATGAACAATAATAAATCACCTCAAAACCCTCAACAAATTCCTAACATACCCAACATTACCTCTTAATTATGATACTAAAGTAAAAAAAAGGCAAAAGTAAAAGTGGGTCTTGCAACAATTGAAGAAAATAAAATTTGGGTGTGAATGTTTGTACTGCTAAGCACCGATTTCTGAAACGGAAATATTGATTTCCTTAAGCTCCATTGCCTACAATTGGATTCTTGGAATAAACAAAAGGGACGAAGAGATTCAACAAAGTTCTATATTCATCATCAACAATTGAAGCTTCATATCAGTTCTTCATCAAAGCAACTCTATTATAGTTTAATTATTGTTAATTATTATAGTTTTGATATAAATTGTATATGGTATATAGATAACTTGTGGATAATATATTTCTATGATTGTAGTATCTATTTATTATGTTTGTTGTTTACTCTAACTACAACTGACAGTTATACTGAATTGTAGTTTCTTGTTGCATTTACATGTATTATGGCTATATGTGGTGAAGATAAGAATCTATCTTTTTTTTACTGAATTATGTGTTCTATTACTATTACATTTAGATGTATGGCTAAGTGGCTGTGTGTGGTGGAGATAAACGAACCAATCTATATTGTTTTCGTAGTCTCTGCATTTCCATTATTTCTTTGTCGTTTTAGTACAATCTGGGGTCAAACAAGGAAAGTCTTGAATTCATTGACATGTTTGTTCTAACTCAGATCTTAACCAATAGTGTTTGTATATTGTTGGTTTTGTATCTTTCTAGTTGATATTAGTACTACATTTTCTAGTGTATTTATTTGATACATTTTGCATAAATTGTCCACATTTTATATTAATTTCTTTTAAACCTTGGTTGTATTGAAGATCTGGGTGAATTACAGTGTTTAGCCTGAGGAGCTGTGACCGTAAAATATGGATCATCAATACTTATAAAAAGATCTGAATGCTTAAGGGTATGAAACCAAATTAAATACGAATTCTTTGATTATGTTTCAATTATATTAGATTAATGTTTTTTACTAGAAATGCCAACTCAATTCTATATTCTTTAAAAAGGTGGACTGGTTCTGAGTAGTGAATCATAAAAAAGTAACCATTAATCTATACAATATCTACATAATTCTTCAACAAAAAAAGTAAGAACTACAGAATGACTAAATAAAATAATATTAGCAAAAATATAGAAAATAACAACTACAATTAATTTAAAAAATTAATACAGCTAATCGGCATGACTATAAAATTACTACATTTATAAACTATAGATAATAGCAACTACAATTTATACACAAAATTTAACACACCTAGTCTACATGACTACAAAATAACTACAAATATAAACTATAGATAATATCAACTATAATTAATCTACAAAATTAAGACTACTAAACTATAATTTAACAACCAATTAAAATATAGATTTGTATAGCCTTAATCTACATAATACCTACATAATTCTTCGGGGAAAAAAGGTAAGAACTACAGAATGACTATAAAATAACAATATTTGTAAAAATATAGAAAATAGAAACTACAATTAATCTACAAAATTAAGACAACTAATCGATATGACTACAAAATAACTACATTTATAAGCCGTAGATAATAGCAACTACAATTTATACACAAAATTAACACAGCTAGTGTACATGACCATAAATATATACTGTAGATAATATCAACTACAATTAATCTATAAAATTAAAACTACTAAACTACAATTTAACAAACAATTAAAACATAGATTTTTACAGCCAACACAATATTAAAACAAGTGTAGGTATTAATCTATACAATGCCTACATAATTCTTCAAAAAAAAAAACACCCAAAGGATTTCAACCTAAAGGACGAAAGAAGTCGCAACTCGACCCAAACCAACGTCAAATCATGCTCGAGTCACAAACTATTGATTGATGTAACCTTCAATCGCTAAAAACTATGAGAAAATCGAAAAGGAAAACGAACATATTTTTTGGGGCTTTTAAATTAGAAATTTGGTGGTCTTGGTGAGGATTTTGAGGAAGCTAATGGGAGATTAGTAATGAGGGGAGGATTTTGAGAAAGCTATCAGAACTGCATCAAATTCGAAATCGATATATCTCATGTGTTCATCCCATTTCCCCTTGAATTGTAGCATTACAACAACTTTTGACATGATAGAGTGGTTGTAACTGAACAGAAAATATTTTTTGATGAAGGTCTACTATACAACTAAAATTTTATTCTGAACTTTTTTGATGTTATACAAAGTTCTTCTACCCTTTGGTTTATTAAATTTGTACAAAGTGTCGACTTAGGGGAAGCAAATTGCTAGCATTTTTCACTTCCAACCACTCTCAATTCTTTCATCATAATAATGTAATAAATCCCCTTTTTTCTACCACACTTTCAATAACTAAAGTCAACCCACTACACTTTGTTCACATTTTAAAAAATACAAAAGTTATTAATATCCACCTTTATAAGAAATGAAATCTTTTTTCTAACATTTGATGTAATTTAGGTAGTATGGACATATTATGTAATACAATTTTGAATTTGGTACATATATAAAAATATCCCTTTAAAAAATTGGGTGTAGTAGGAAATTATCATTATTTTCTAGGGCCTTATACATAATTTGGACAGTACATCGTCCGTCGTTTGTAAAGGCCCAAAAGAGTTGGTTTGATTGGTGTGTTTATATGGAAAGGTAGTGCTTATTGATAGCATTTTTTTATGGGGTAAATTACTCTCTATAGAGCCTCAAAATTTTAATAACCTATATTTTGTACCACTTTTAAAAATTAATCATTCGGCCCAAAAGTATTACATATAGTAGACGAAAGGATTGAGAATGACAACATAAACGCCTGTAGCTCAGTGCATAGAGTGTCTGTTTCCAAAGCTGAAGGTCGTAGGTTAGAACCCTTCCTGGCGCGATAGAGTATCCCTTTTTTTCTTTGCAATGTATGAATATTGTATCTTAAGTTCACAGTGTATCCTTGGTGTATATTGAGCCTATCTCGAGCGTACTTGTGTATCTAAAGTGTATATATTTTTGTACCCCAAATGTTTTTTGTATCGTGAATGTATAATCTTGCATTTTGTGCGAACAATGTATCAAAATTATATATAATTTGTATTTTCGAATATGTAAGCACAGTGTATATAATGTGTAACGTGTGCACACTGTGTATATGGAGTGTATCATATATTTTTTTATAGTGAAAGTATTTTTTTTTTTATATATTTTTTAAAGTTACATCTATTTTTTATATATGTATTATAGTTACATCTATTTTATATATTTATTGTATAGTGACAGTCTATATTGTATATTTTTGTATAGTGACAGCCTAATTGTATACTCCCTCCGTTTCAATTTATGTGATAGTCCGTGCCAAAAAGAATGACCCATTTTCTTATTTGGAAATAATTTACTTTACACAATGATTTATAGCCACACAAAATAAAGGTGCCTCATTTTACACCACAATATTAAAAGTCTTCTCTCTTTTCTTAAACTCCGTGCCCAGTCAAATGGGTCCACATAAATTGAAACGGATGGAGTATTTTTTGTATAGTGACAGTTTATTTTGTATATTGAAAGTCTATTTTGTATTGTGACAGTCTATCTATATAAATTGTATAGTCACGGTCTACTTTTGTATAATTTTTGTTTCAGTACTACTAATTTATTGGTAGTGAACTAAACTATATCAAAAACATCATAGGCTTATCCAATTGTTGAACTTTATCTTCTCTGCCTATGCAATGACTGACTTAATTATCTATTCTTGTTTTGGACGCCAAAATAATTTTTGAACAAATCAGAACCCTTCACCATCCGTTGAGTAAGACATATTCACATTCCATTTTGCAGACCCAGCCATATTCTCTATTTCAAGTATAGTTTCAGCATTGTCCCGCACAGTCAACTTTCCTTCTAACCTTAGAATCCTGTCCACTTATGCATTTACTGGTACTATCTTGCACCTGTTGGCAACAAAATATCACATACAAATTTTTGTTTCAATACTACTAAGAACCATTTTTTTTGGTACCAATACTTCTAATTTACTTGGTTTATTTAAAAAAGATGAATTTGATAACCGATATCTATGACCTCACAGTTGCCGAAAATAGTAACAAGATTGCCGGAGTTCTAAAATTTCAGGAAAAGATCTTCGAAAATATTAATTTTATATTCCCAGAAACTATAAGAGAAAATCAGAGAAAGAAGACAAGGCTCGTGGTTGGCAGAGTTGCTTCTTCAACGACAAGGACACTGGCATCCATGGCCTCACATTTGCTGAAAATGCTAACCAAAATATTATAAAAACAATAAAAATTGTGAATCAAAATTGTAGTCTTTAACAAGTTCTTGAGATCTATAGTTATAGAAATTTATGGATTTGATGCATTGAAGAATAGATGGAGATCTAGTAAGTTTAGTGGGTTGTTGCTCTTGTTGTTGTTGTGAGTGATTTTATGAATAATCTTGTTCTTGTTGGTGTTGTTCTTGTTTGGGAGGGTGATTTTATTTTTGGTTAGCCATGGAAGAAGTAAAAGCAATGGTACCAATCATGACATTAAGAAGAACAAAAAGGACAGTGGGACTATGGCATAAAATTGACGGGAGAAGAAGAAAGACAGGATAGGAGGCGACAACTAGGGCTTGTCATTATTTTTAGGCTATAACTTGTATGGGTCAATTTGTGGGCTACTGATTGAAATTTGTTTTGCCCGATGATCTATAAAGGAAGTTCTCTCTTTTTATGTCGGAAGGAATATCAAACAGTAGATTGGCCCAATTCCATCCATAAGGTGTTAATATGTTAGAGAAATTAAAAGTTTGATAAAACTGTGGCAGGGATCTATGAGTAGGGATCGCAAAAGCATCCCTGATTTAATCGAGGAGTTAGTCCATAAGTGAATATTATCCCTTGTTTCAATTCTCCACTGGAGATCCAGTTGGCAGTGGTTCCATCCTTTTAGAAGTTGATGAGTGGTTAGTGACTGATGGAAGAGGGAGGTATTTATGTAATGAAGTTTTAGCCCAAAGAGATTGAGGTGTTTGTAAGATCCGCCAAGCCAGGCTCGCTAGCAAGGCATTATTTTTGGTCCTAGTGTTTGAATATTCAATCATCCCCAATCTGTAGTAGTTGTAATTTGCTTCCATTGTAAGAGATGTAGTTTTTTCCTTGTAGCAGTGGTGCCCGAAAAAAGAAATTTCATTGATAATGTTTTATTTTATTAATGATGTTGGTTGGAATATGAATGTATTGCATGATATGGTTGGGGAGAGTATTGAGTGTAGTTCTCCCTGCCATAGTTAAGAGTTTTATTTTCCATTCAGCTACCCTATTTTTAAAGTTATCCAGTAGGAATTGAAAATCACTCATTTTGGGACGGGGTGAAATATAGAAAAGCCTAAATATTTTCCAAAAGAGTTCCTTTTCTATATCGGGAATGATTGTAGAACAAACTTTTTATTAGCTTGCGAGCAACTTTTTGAAAAAAATAGCTGGGATTTTTTAAAATCAATTTTTAGCCTGAATGGTGAGTAAATTGCTCAATTACGTCTATGATCACATGACAACTTTTTGTAGTGATTTTAGAAAGCAATATAATGCCATCTACAAAGAATAAATGAGAGATATCAAGATTAGTTTTCGAAAGATAAATAGGTTGCCAGTTGAGATAGTTCACTGGAACATTAATACTATATGAGAACATTTCCATACACATGATAAAAAGGTAAGGTGACAAAGGCTCCCCCGACAGAATGCCTCTAGAGGGTGAAAATAGGAAGTACGGGTTCCACTAATTAGGATGGAAGTAGATGTAGTAGTAATACAAGACATGATTAGTTTAATAATTGAATAAGGAAGGGTAAAGTAAAGAAGTGTTTTCTGGATAAAAGACCATTCTAGACGATCAAAAGCCTTTTCAAGATCTAATTTTAAAAGCATATTACTATTTTTCCTTTCATTTTTTGAAAATGAGTTAGGTTTCTTGAACTATTTTAGCATTGTCTGAAGCCCTCTTTCCCTTTCCCTGTTGGAAACTGGTTTGGGTTGGACCGATTACTTTAGAAATAGTATACTTAAATCTATTAAAAAAAAATTGTGGATGATTATTAGTTGTTACCCATCATTTCATAACTTAATGTTTTGTATTTTATTGTTTAATAATATTATTATTCCATGATTTGTGTTCACTAGCAGAGGCAGATCTAAGATTTAGATGATGCGGGTGCTACATCTAAATCCTATGACAACTTGATGCAATAAGAGTTTATATATATATATATATATATATATATATATATATATATATATATATATATATATAGATTAATTAAAAATGTAGCTATTAAATCTTTTTTATTTGAATAGAAAGTTCTATAGTGTATAAAAATTATTTTCTTATTTAACTATGTAATATAATTATAATACCTTTCATGTTATTTTTAAAATATTCGTATTAATTCTAGGCGAATATATATTGATAATAATGAAGAATCATGAACTATACTATACTCCTAATAAATATGAAGGAGTCCTTGATTAACTCAAATTAAAAGAAGAAAGAAAGAAAAGTGTATCTTAGGGTACTTTCGTAATTATAGTTAAATTGTTGTTTATATGATGAAGCAAGATGACACTCTTATAGCCCGTTTGGCCAAGCTTCAAAAATCAGCTTATTTAGAGAATTGTTTTTTTTTTCAAAAAAAACTCTTTTCTCGAAAGTACTTTTGGTGAGAAGTAATTTGTATTTAGCTAATTAGTTTGAAAAGCACTTCTGAGCAGTAATTAGTGGTTAAGCTTTAAAAAACTGCTTCTAAATGTATTTTTCTTAAAAGTGTTTCTCAAAAAAGTGCTTTTGGAGAGAAACTACTTTTTTCTACTTCTCCAAAACTACTTCTGCTTCTCTTCAAAAGTACTTTTTTCCTTCCAGAAATATGGCTAAAAAAAACACTTTTGGCAAAAAAATAAGCTTGGCCAAACAGGCTATTAGCTTCCACCACTCGCACCTTAGTGCCTTTTGGTACCGTGGGTGGCAACTCTTTTATATTTATATATATATATATATATATATATATATTATTCTACCAACCTTGCGGGTGGCATATCACTCCTAAATAAATCCGCCTCTGTCCACTAGAGTTTGGTGCTCTTCATGCCTATCATCTGCGAGCGTATTTTTCACTATTCAAAAATAATGTTATTACTCATAGAGCAGAATGCTCAGTGATGGTGATTCAATTATTAAAGGGTCAACTGCTCCCTCAACAAGGAAATTTTGAATTGTCTTCACTACTCGTCTTAACAATAAATAAAGCATAAGATATTGGGTAAATTTCATTGTATCTTTAATGCGGGGACAACATGTTCAACTTTGTATCGAGACAAGTCTGCTGACCCAAGGATAATATTTAAGCATAGGACGAATTAAGTAACCAAATGGGGAGATAAAATTTTAAAACTGACACGACAAACAAAATGGGGGAAGCAAGCAGTAAACTTACGATGTGGATCATAAATATTGCCACAAGTTGAAATTTTACAATTTTAAAAATTATACGTATAATTGTTTTTCCCAGCTAGTTGACTGTGCAAACAATGGGATCGGGCATGGGCTCCAATTAGTTCAGTTGGCCTCGGAACTACGTCCTTTCTGTAACCAATCTTTTTTAAGAAAACAAGTTGCACCAATCATGCATTCTACTTCTACCAACCACTCACCTTTCTCTCTTTTCTGCCAATAACAAAATAATCTAAGAAAAGAATAGTAAAGTAGTAATATATGTTAAGACCAGCGGTCTTAAACTATTTTTTCCCATAAAACAGATATGAGATGTGCAGTTGCAGTGAATGGATGAATTATATTAGGCCACAGATACAGCAGATAACACATGTTGTCACCAATTTTCAGTTTTACTTTTTTCGTCTTTCGATTTACATATTAAAAATTTACAAGTTTCAAAGTTATGAGTTCGGAGATTTATATGTTTCAAAGTTTACGGGTTTGAAATTTTGCGGTTTCAAAAGTTTTGCAGTTCAGAAGTTTATGAAATTTATGGGTTCGAAAAGTTGTTGGTTCGAAAGTTTATGACTTCATATTTATTGTATCAAAATTATTTATGAATACTCTTGAGAAAATGTTTTCCTTCATTTGCGTATCAAATACCGAAAAATGAATAAGACTGCTACTTGTTTTCCAAAAAAATATTTTCTCCACGAAGAACATTTTCTGTCATCCAAACACACCCATAGTGTCTTTACTTTTTCTTGTGTTGTTATTGTTGTTTGCTTCCTCTTTATGTTCCTTAAGCCGGGGGTCTACCGCAAACAACCTCTCTACCCTCACAAGTTAGGGATAAGGCCTGCGAAAACACTATTTTACTTAGGCTCCACTTATAAGATTACACTAAATTTGTTGTTATTGTTGTTCGATCTCACCTATCTAATCAATAGTTTCTTATTGATTACTGTAGTACTGTAACTTATAAGAGCTTCCTGTTTTCTTTTTATCCGCTCTTTTTTCCCCAAAATTCTTTTTGATTATTGTGTGTAAGGCCCGCGTAGAGACTGCTTTCCCTAAAACTCACTTATAAGATTACACTGAATTTATTATTATTGTTGTTGGATCTCACCAGTCTAAACAATAGTTTCTTATTGATTACTGTAGTATTGTAACTTATAAGAGCTTCCTGCTCTTTTTTTTCCTCTCTTTTTTCCCAAAATTATTCTTTAAGTAAAAATGCGATAATAAATAGATAAAAAGAGAGTTCTTTATTTATTTTTATCTGACAGTAATAAATAAATCTAGTAAATCAAACTACTTAAAAATTACATATAAAAATTTCTATATACATGCAAATGTCTTCAATAAATAGTCAAATATTAGGCTAGGCCCCGTATCAATCTCTATGAGCAGTGATAAATTTATAGTGAATGCCCCCGCGATCCCAATCCTGGGTCCGCCACGCCTCTGGTTGTAATGTTGCTAGACAAAGAAATACTCTTATGGCTTGTTTATCAGGATAAATTGCTAACAAAAGAAAGGTTACATAGACTAAATATACTCACCGGTGGGAACATGAAGTGCTGCTTATGTGAGCTTGGAGTTCCAGAAACTAAGCTGCACCGTTTTGCTGAATGTGAATGGGTCACTAAAGTAAAGAAAAAACTGGCTACATTGACGGGCATCTCTCTCCTACAGAAGCGCCCTGCAATGGATCAGAGACAGACAATGAAGGCAAGAAGTTGGTGCTGCTGTTTATGGAGCCATGGTTTACTATACATGGCAAGCTAGGAATTGGAAGATGTTGAGGAAATTAAATGTAAATAGTGAGTATATAGTTTTACAAATTCAAAGAGAACTTAGGGAGAGAATTAGCAATTGTACGGGCTCTAGAAGAGCTAGGAACTGTCAACAACATTACAACAACAACAAGTAAAGAGGCTGTTTCCAAATAGAAACTCGGCATTCTTTCCTCCAAGAACTTCCCACCTTGCTCTTGGGGAGATTCGAACTCACAACCTCTCGGTTGGAAGTGGGAGTTGCTTACCATCAGAGCAACCCCTCTTGTCTTGCTAGGAACTGTCAAGTTTTGATTAATTAGATGGAGAGTTGTCTTTCTGAGGTCTTAGTATTCTGAGCACCCTTCCTAGAAGGTGGTTTGGAAATTAGATGCTCTTAGTTTGTCAAGTTTTTTAGTTGTTATGAAAATATTTACAGTTTATTACCCAAAAAAAATAGTGTACTATTTTTATTAAAAGGTAATCCATAATTTTATTCTTCTTATTAAATCAAGGAGTTCATTATACAATTTTTATCTCACAAGCTTTAAAAGAAACTTGTTAGTATTTAAAATATTCATCCAAAAGTTATTTGAAAAATCTATTTATCATATGAAAAAACTGCTCATTCTTATAATGACATTTGATTTAAAGAATTCATTTCAAAACCCTTTTTGAAAATTTTCACAACACCTAAAAACAGAAAATTTCAGAAACAAATTTCATCTGATTTTGGAACAAATGTCATTGGCCACATCCCTATAGAATATGGATTATTATGGAACATGATTCAAGTTTGTATCGCCAATAAATATTGTTAATGCAGGTTTAGTATAAAAAAGGAAAAGAATTACATTTATGATTTACCCAAGTGGTAGGAATGATAAATATAGGGAAACTATTAAGTTTATATCATAGCTAGACTACCATACTATTATGGTGCCAAAAGTAAATAGAAATTTTTTAATTTCACATAAGTGGAATTAAGTGAACCTTTTTAAAAGATTATCCAATCAAACATCCTACAAGTTTACGAGCCTCGTCAGCTTCAATATCTTATTCAATTATAGCGGGTCCCACTTCCCACTATCTCTTTATTTTTAGTTTCTTTTCCTTTTATTATATTATCATCCCCGTCGTATCCTATCCTAGTAAGTATAAATAGAAACCTTAGCCCCTTGTCCTATTCCTCTAACTATTTTTTTTCCGTAAAATCTATCTGGCTATCTAAGTAAGAGTACTTATTATTAAGATCTCTTGATTCTTCATATCAATTATGGATTGTGTTTACAAATATCCTAATGCACCAGTTGAAGAAAGAGTCAAAGATCTTTTATCAAGAATGACACTTGAAGAAAAGATTGGTCAAATGACCCAGATCGAACGAGCTGTTGCTAATCATTCTGCAATTAGAGATCGTTATATTGGTAAATTCATTAACCCCTTTATCTCTTTTTTGTTTTTATTGGATTTCTATTATTGAATTAGTTATGAAATTTGCAGGGAGTGTATTGAGTGGAGGTGGGAGTAAACCATTTGAGAATGCAGCGTCAAGTGATTGGGCTGACATGATTGATGAGTTTCAAAAAGGTGCAGTTGAGACCAGGCTTGGCATTCCCATTTTCTATGGGACAGATGCTATTCATGGGAATAATAATGTTTGGGGTGCTACTATTTTTCCTCACAACATTGGACTTGGAGCCACCAGGTTAGTTACAGGATGCACTTGTATGTGTAGTGTAGGTAGCTGGGTGTCTTAAGACAAATGGAGTACATGTTATGAACAAAAATTACTGGTTCAGTCGAACCCGCATCCCACACTCTGGCTCCACCCCTGGTAGCTGAGTTTCTTGAGGTTGAACTCTATACTTATAGTTGAATTGACAATTATAGTTCATGGTGTTCGGGTCAGCTTGAGCACCTTGATTATTCTATTGGCCTAGTGATGTTGGTCTAGGTGCTTCGATTCGTACAATTATCTATTCTTTGTTTATATCAATTACTATATGATGGGTAAGTACGGATTTAAAATCTTGAATCTGCCTTTGAGCGTATATTTGTGAAGCGATACTAGTAAAAGGAGTAGTGTATTGAAGGTGGTTTCGTGTTTTAGAAAGGCTGATAATAAAGGTGTATATTTCGCAGAGATGCTGATTTAGTCAGAAGGATAGGAGTTGTGACAGCTCTTGAAACCAGGGCATGTGGAGCTCAATATGCTTTTGCTCCTTGTGTTGCTGTAAGTCCAAAAAGAAAATTTTCCTTTGTTTTTCAACTTTAATATTGCTACTTATGGACTAAATTTGATGCTTGTTGGTATAAATTTGGCTTGACTAAGAACCCCTTTGAGTTACAAAATATTCCAGTCCCACTTGCTATTAATGAAGTAGATATCTTGAGATAACTTTTCTGCTTTCTTGACGTAAATGCAAAGCAAGCATATTTTATTTCCTGTTCCAACATTTACACCTACTAATGATGATTTATTTCTGGTTGATCATCTAATTAAGTTTTTATTTTTTCTTAAATTAATTGTCTATCTGGATGTTATTCATTAAGAAAACTGATACTACAGTGACATAGTCCCTTGCTTATGAGACATGGAGGTCTTAACTATCAATATTCCTCTTGAAGTAAGACTTCCAAGACTGTTAGATATGCAAGTTAAGAAAATAAGTTGTTAGATTTTTGTTACGTAAAAGGAAATTCTAGTGTCTTCTTGCAGTTTCTCCTGTAATGGCATTTAACCGAATCCAAAAATATATGATCCAACTGAATTATGGCAGGTCGCCAAAGACCCTAGATGGGGAAGATTTTACGAGAGTTACAGTGAAGATACTGAAGTTGTCAGAAAAATGACCTCTCTTGTTACAGGATTGCAAGGTCAGCCACCAGAAGGACATCCAAATGGCTATCCTTATGTTGCTGGAAGGTAGAGATAATGATGAGCACTATAATTTCATTTATTCAAAACTTGTCATCTTGCATAGTTAAAGCCAGAATTATTCACCTGCCAAAACTTGCTTCAGTTGGAAGTGCTTTAGTTTTTTTGACAAACTAGTAGAATGATTCACATCAAACTGTAATGTAGACAGCTAGGTGCAAGCAACACTTGCATAAGTGTTAGAATCCTAACAAGTACAGAATGGACGTTTGATCTGTCTTCGTATAATGATGTTGTCCATACATTACTTTGGTAACTAAGTATTTATGATATCCTAATATAACATGTACCTCATAGATTTACTTTATTTGGAGTTCTGCACCTCTTCTTCCTCTATCTATCTCTAGTTTATACTACTTCTACAGCCTGTTTTCTCAAATACAAAAATGTTGACACTAGTTTCTTGATTTCAGAAATTATGTCATGGCATCTGCAAAGCATTTCGTAGGTGATGGGGCAACTGAGAATGGCACAAACGAAGGAAATACAATAGCATCACATGATGAAATTTTCAATATCCACCTAGCACCATATATAGACTGTATCGCCCGAGGAGTTTGCACTGTTATGGCATCCTACTCCAGCTGGAATGGAGACAAAATGCACACGCATCGCTATCTTTTGACAGAGGTCTTGAAAGATAAGCTTGGATTCAAGGTAAAAAGATTTGAACTTAACTGCACACCTGAATACAAAAGAGCAGAAAGATATGTTCTTCCGAACTTTCACTTGCATTCCTAAAAATAGAACTAAAATATGACTTCTTTATTTGGATTAAGTTTGATAATTAACATGGCATGTCACTTTTTTCTATTCCTTTCTTCTCTTTGCTACAACACCTTTTCTCTTTTTCTTTTGGGGGGAGAGGGGTGTATGGGAGAGGTCCAAGTGTTTGATTTTTCCCTCTGTTCTCATTTAGTTATTTTGTTCTAATGGGGCGATTCGGAGAAGCTTTTTTATACAATAAAAGAAACATTCTGGTGCAGGGTCTCGTGATTACAGACTGGGAAGCGCTTGACCGGCTTACTGACCCTCATGGATCAGATTATCGTCAATCAATCAAGTCAACCATCAATGCTGGAATTGATATGGTAGGATCAAAACATAGTTTTTGAAGCCAAAATTTGCAGCTGTTTTGCCTAATTCAAACTTTCTGTTTGCATGTTGTGAATATTACAGGTGATGGTGCCATTTAGATATGAATTATTCTTAGAGGAGCTGCTATCACTGGTCAAATCTGGGGAGATATCGATGACCAGGATAGATGATGCTGTTGAAAGAATCTTGAGAGTCAAATTTGTTGCGGGATTATTTGAACATCCATTTACAGATAGATCATTGATAGAATTGGTTGGTTGTGAGGTATTCTTACTTCTTTCTGTCGCCTATTGCGATTATATTTACACTCTTCTGAATCTAAGAAGGAACTCCTGCTTAAAATTGATAAATAGCCTCTCATGTCCCCTCTTAAAAAATAAGAAAGAAAAATTTTGTCACTGCTGATGTTGAAACTGTTTACTCGAACCTTGTCTTATCATACTTTCTCTTCACGAAATGCTTAAGTTTTAGTGAGATTACATGTTTCCAGTTCTTTACTTTCTCTTCACAAAATTCTTAAGTTTTAGTGAGATTACACGTTTCCAGTTCTTTGTTCTATGCAACTGTGATTCTGATCAATGCGGATTTTTCAGACGGAACTTTGCCCTGGATTAGTGTTCTCGTTAGACTCTGTTATAGTTTTCTTCTAAGTTGCTCCGACACGGCAGTTTAGGTGCCGCACCAGTGTCGACACGACACTAGTATGGGTGTGGGTGCGGGATCTGTATTGGATCTGGTCAAACAATTTTGGGTACTTTGAACATGACAGACGGAAAAATTTGAGACATGATACAATTTGATTAATTGCATACCTTATTTTGGAAATCAATCTTTTACTTTTCTATAACTTGAGAATAAAAAAGAAATCTACACTTTACAAGCTATACGTAAGTATTTCATAAAATTTCTCATAATTTTGAGATATTTTTATTTTATTTTAAATTATTTTTAGCCGGATCCCCACATCCGGATCTGTACTAGGATCTGTATCCCTGAATCTTAGAATTTACATTTCAAAGGATCCGACCTCTAGATCCGCACTCGTGTCCGAGCAACTTAGGTTTTCTTTAAATTGTCTTGCATTTGAAGAAATGGTGATTCTGGACTTCATCATGTTGGATCTGACTTAAGTCAATGCTATTGTGTCACATTGTTTAAGGCACATAGAGAGCTAGCTCGTGAAGCCGTTCGCAAGTCCTTAGTTTTGTTGAAAAACGGGAAAGATCCAAAGAAACCATTTCTTCCTCTGGATAGGAATGCCAAAAAGATCCTTGTCGCTGGAACTCATGCTGATGATCTTGGTTACCAATGTGGAGGGTGGACTGCTACATGGACAGGAGAAAGCGGCAGAATCACAGTTGGTAAGTACACCCTCCTTTTCAATTTAAGTGTCTTAGTTTGACTATGCACCAAATCCATCTGTAACATGATTAACAGACTACCATTTGCACATTACTATTGTAAGCTCAACTGGATATATGATCCATTTTGTATAGGCACAACCTTATTGGAAGCATTAAGGAAATTGATAGGAAATGGAACAGAGATAGTATTTGAGCCAAATCCTACGACAGAAACTTTTGCTAATCAAGAATTCTCGTTTGCCATCGTGGCCATTGGTGAGGGTCCATATTGTGAAACTGGTGGTGACGATCCAGAGTTAAAAATTCCATTTAATGGAACAGAAATTGCAACGTTTGTTGCTGACAGAGTTCCTACAGTGACTATTCTGATTTCTGGAAGACCTATGGTATTAGAACCATCGCTCTTCGAAAAAGTAGATGCATTTGTTGCAGCTTGGTTGCCTGGAACTGAAGGAACAGGAATCACAGATGTCCTTTTTGGAGATTATCCATTTCAAGGGAAACTACCTGTGACATGGTTTAAAACTGTTGATCAATTGCCAATGCATGCTCGAGGGAATTCCGATCCTCTATTTCCTTTCGGATTTGGTCTGACAGCCTAACAAGAAAAAATGACAGGCACTTAAATGCTTAAATGAGATGGTCATGGATTCATCATCATACCAGCCAGTTATTCTTTGGTTGAAGTCCTTGAAGAGAACTTCAGCTGGATTCTTGCTCCTGAATGGAGACGTTAATTACATAGAAATATCTATATATTACTGTTGTATCTGGAATAACAAAAAAGAGAAGGTAGTAGCTGTATCTTCTTGTATGATGTTCAATCAAGATTATGAATTTATGATGATTGCTTCAATGCTGAAATTTGATTTTGCCTTTTCTCCTATTTCCAATAGACAAACTATGTTTTATAACCTTACACAGTTACAGCCTTACATGACTGTATATTCATTTTCATTTGAAAAAAGATTGTCCGGTAAGTTATTCACTTTTTACTAGAAAATACATATGCTGCCGTATGTTTTCCATCCCTATTAGATTCTTTTTCTCTGATGCTTTAGTTCAGTAGTAAGAGCGGTGTGACCCTGTGTTTGGAAGTGTGTGTTAGCTGGCTTCCGAAGATTCTTGGATTATTAAAAAAAATGTTTTTTTTCTCTGATAAGGAAGAAAAGCCCCCACATGAGATCATTCAGAGATCTCTATGGTCCACAGAGCTAACCTTATTTGCACCATAGCAGTAATTGGAGCATCATTTGTAAAATGTAAACAAGGTCCTCTACTTGATCCATTGGAATATCTTCCTAGAAGAAGAATTAGAATATTGTAATCCGAATGTATTTAAGAAGAAAAGAAAAACAACTTTTGTTTGCCGAAAGTGTGAGGTGTTGGACTAGCATGTGCGGCTGTAGATGGTGAAAGAAGAGATGAAAATTCGAATAAATTAACTTTGTGACTTCCCTTCTGCAACTTGCACATTATTATGCTCTTTTCTTTTTTATAAAAGAATGTTACTTTTTGTCATTTCCTGTGTGGTACTTACTGTTTTAGTAAACCAATTAAGCATAATGCTCTTGCCACCCTAAATTGAGAATTCCTCCCCTACTTGATGTGTTTGATTTGGATATACTATAAGTCCAAGTAAGCTAGCTGCTACTGGCCTTCCGAAAGACATATCTGCAGTTGGAGCAACTGAATTACACAACGCGATGTAGCCTCGAACACCCCCTCCACCCGCATATCAAAGACTGGACATATGGAGCGTGGACAATATAATATATGCAGCTAACATTGGGTATACCAACAATAAGGATGAGTCTGGCATTGTTACCATTTTAAGAAAACCGGAACCTTGAGCTTAGCTCAACCCAAAAACTAGCTCCTTTCTTATGAAGTGAAATCTTTGCTTTTCCTTTCATTTTAAAGAAAAAAGAAGTTGGTATGATATGGTATTAAAATAAGAGAGCAATCATATATTGTTTGGAATACTGATTAGATCTTGTTCAGCACTTCAGTCGTGCAATGGTCACACCAAAACTGACTAATACATTGAAGAAACTTTTCAAGTAAATGAGTCTAAAAGGAGAAAGTCACTGCATTTGATTACCAAAAGAAAGAAGGACAAGTCCATTATTTAGTATGAGAAATCTGCCATGAATCTTGCTTTGTACCTTTAGATCATATCAGTTTACTCATTAATTAATGTTCCTACAAGTGGGATCTTGATTTTTTCAAAAGGATCCCTTGAAAAAGATCTCAAAAAGATTATACATAATCTCCAAGAAAAAGGAAAAAGGAAAAAGGGGGTGGAGGTTTTGGATTATGGGAAGGTTTGAAGAATAGGATGCTTGAGTTAGTGGAATGTAGACTCAACTTCGACTAGAAAGCTTGCAAGTCAGACGCGGTCAAGTGAACTTTTTTAGTTCTTGTAAATAGAAACAGATTCAAGATTTAAACTTGATAGTATTCAATCTTTTTCTCCGAGTCAACATGCATTTCCGAAACAACGGATTCGAATTTAACATTTGTTTTTGCTAAGCTGTGTCAAAAAACTACAGAGTAACTGTGTCTGCTTATGCTAGCGAAAACGCCCTTAAGACTGCTAGGTCTATCAACAGGGAAACATTTGCATTCAAAACAAAAGCTTAAATGTGCACTAGGAATATCCGGTGTTACTACAATCAATAGTCAAATCTCAAATGCCATAAAATTTCTAACAGACCTTTATTTGTTGTGATTTTCATTTAGAGTACAATAGCTAGTAATACTCCATGATCTTCCTGAAATGCACATATAATAAGGCCATTTTCCTTGCATCTCTTGTAATTCTATTATGCCCTCAAAAGGATTTTACAGGCTTTTGTCCATTCCTCTTTGCTCATTTTGCCACTGTGAACTCCACTTGTACTATGGTTCTAAGTACAGACTACAGAGAGTAAGGACTTCCTAAAAGGACACACTAACTCAAGGCTAACTCAAAGTGCCAAGCAACATATATTCACAATACAAGAGAGATGTAGACCAACGGAAGCAACAGAAGCTAGATACTGAATTGAAAATAAGCATATTTTGATGCACTGATCAAAGTTTTAATATTTTGGATATGCCTATGTCATGCATGATAGTAAGGCTGTGCCGATTGAAGCTGAAAATTCATACTTTGAGATCCAAAGTAAGGCTCACGCATCGCAGCTCTTTGCTGCAGACTTTGGCTTTGCATTTTAGTGTCTCCATAGGAGTTACCTCCATAAGGAGGAGACATGAACAAACTTCCTTCTGCATAATTAAAGCCATTATTCACCTGACTCCACTGAAATGGCATTTTGTGCATGGCATTGTCAGCCGATTTTGGTTGCTGGGAAATCACAGTGGATTGATCGATTGGAGTTGGTTTTTGGTGATCCGGTGAAGGCGTTTGATTATCGTTGAGATTTATTGTTGTAATGTCATGAATGCTGGCGCGTCTTTTATCTTTGCCACCCGAAAGTTGTCTGATAAAGTACTTCTGAGCATGACTTGCCACTTGAGTTGGGGTTCTAGTAATAACGAAATTTCGTGAGATATTCCTCCAATCGCCTTTTCCATACTTTTTAAGCCCCATTAGAAACAACCTGAACAAGAATCAAGCAAACCCCCTTGTCAATAATGAAATTTGATCATATAAACATCAATGCTTGAAGAATCTTAGAAAATTAACAGATAAACCAAGTCTAACTTACATGTCAGCTTTCTCAGCACCCAAGAGTGAAGAACAACCAGAAAACTTAATAGGTTCAAGATTCCGAGCTCATGGATCCAAAATTAATATGCTACTTTTCAGGGGTTTTCCCTTTTAGTATATATTTATAATCTACGCTAAAAATGATGAGTTCAACGGAATCAACTCCTAACACTCTAGGTCCGCCTCTCAATTATTGTCAACTTGTCACATAATTATTTAGGTGGAGGTTCATTATTCCACTACCTGACATGTTTTGCCAAGTTGTTAAATGAACTGTGTGATATTATAGGGATACAACTATACAAGAAAAATTATAGGGTGGTCCATACAGAAAGAAGCCAAACATGCAATGAAAAAAAAAAGCAGTGAAAGAAAGTACACACACAACAGAAATAAACAATAATGAAGAAAAAACTCACTTATGTTCTTCCTCTGTCCATGGAATACCCTTCTTCCTCTCTTGTTCTGGAGGTCTATTGGACAAAGATCTTTTGCCTCCAACAACATAAGATTGTTTGTATCCATCAAAGCTACTATGACTATTCCCCCATTCTAATGTAAAAGGTGAAGAAGAAGAAGTAGTAGTAGTATAACCAGGAATAGTAATTAATCCAGCTTCTATCCTGCTCACATCATCTTCTAATTCCTTATATTGCCTAATTACATCAACAACTGTTTTCCCTGGAACCATTTCTGCTACCCTTTGCCATCTATCTGGTGTATCTTTATCAAACAAAGCAAGAGCATTCTCAAATGCCTTATTCTCAGCTGGAGTCCATTTTGTGCTCTTTTCCTCATCAAGAAACCAGCTTGAATTTGAAAGATAAGGAGCTGGTGATAAAATCTCCATAACCCCCCACCTCAAAAAAAAACAAAAAGTTAAATTACAGAGGGAAAAGTTACAAAAGATGGTTCAAGAATGCATTTTTTTAAGAAAAAGTTATTGAATTTTAGGAAGCAAGGGACTCAGAGAGGAAATGTAGAGAGGCTGAGATTTTACAATGGCAATATCAGTGTTAAATCAACAAGTCAGCATCTATAAGGAATCAGAATACCTTTTTTAACCATAGCCACCTCCCCAACCTGAGGAATCTTGAAAAGACTCAACTTTTTCAATGTCAAAAGAAAAAAATCCTAAGCTCTATGATAATCTTAAAAAAAGGAGGGATTAACTATAACAGACAAAGATTATCTCACGCCAAGTTAAATCTAACAAAATATTCTCATTAAGATCTGAACCCACAGAACAATTTTGAAAAAGAAAAAGGAGAGAACTTTCTATATTTAAAGCTCAGTAGCTGAAGAAACAAGGTGACACTGTAAAAGGCTGAAAATTGTTGAAACCCAAATGAGTAAATAGTACAAAGGACTCTGAATTTGAGAATTATAAGGGGGCTTTGTATGAGGAGAAAAAAGGAAAGAAGCAGAGAAAATTTGTGTCTGCTTTCTTCCTTTTCCCTTTATGACTCAACAACAAAGAAAAGAGAGAGAGAGCAAGAAAAAAATGGTAAGAACAAGAGCAGCAAGTAAACAATCTAGTAATAAGCTTTGAGGAATTAATCTAAATTTACGTTCCCCAAAAAAAATAAAAAAAATAATTTGAATTTGGAGAGAGAAGGCTAAGGGTGGTGGGGTTGTGATTGGATGGGGATGGTGCTTGTGGATACTGCAACTTAGGAAAAAGTTTTTCTTATTTTAGGACACACTTCTGCTACCTCTCTTTTCTTTTTCTTTTCAAAATTAGCAAAAGAAATTAACTTTTAAAATTAGGAAAAAGGAATTAAAATTACAAAAAATATATTTTTGCAAGACATGAAATTTGGTTAGGCTCCTCATGATGATTCATGGAAGCTCACTTAAAAGGAAAATGTGTTGGTGGAAGGGGACCCAAATACATATAGGCAAACCACTTAATTGGCAAGGGGTGGATTGGTTTAAAGTAGAATAGAATTAATTCATATAAAATTTTATATGAGAATGACAGTTTTGACGTAATTGGTAAAATTGATGTTATGTGATCTAAAAGTCACAGGTTCAAGTTATGAAAATAATTTCTTGCAAAAACACAGCCTAAGACTATGTATAATAGACCCTTATAGTACAGTTCTTCCCCGGATCCTGCATAGCAGAAGCTTCGTGCACCGGACTGCTCTTTATAAAGAAATTTGTATTACTACTAATATCGCATTTGGCTTTTTGATATAAAATTTTGAATAACTAGTACTCCCAAAACTTATGTGGGGTCTAAGGTGGTAAATCAACTATTGCCTTTTAACTTATGCAATCCCATAATAGTTCTCATATATAAAAAATATAAACATTAGCAATAACCACATAAAAATCCTTAAATTATCTAAGAAATACATACATTATAATTGTAACATAACTAGATCGTTAACGAGATGACATGTGTAATTTGGTTTGTCATTATCTAAGACAAATGAAGAAAATATAATTTTATGTCTTTAGGAAAGATATTGTACGCTTAACTTTGTTGATTAGGATTTGGTAGTGATATCTGTGTAATTTGTAGTAAAAGGGAATTCATTCCATGACTCATGTTGCTGTCAACAGGTGGAATGTCAAAACCAATCACCTTTAATAATCCAAGATAAGGTCAGTGAGCTTCTGATTAGGATTAAGGTTTGACTCATTTTTATCAAGGGGAGGTTTTAAGCCTCGACCTTTAAAAATTAATTAAACACTAAACAGGACTTTGTTTTTGTAGAACTATAGTTTAGTAGGAGTATATTGTTTTCTTTGCCTCAATTCAAGTGACTTTACTTAATTAGCTGATAGAAACATCATTATCAACAACAACCCAATATAACCTCACAAGTAGGGTCTGGAGAGGATAATATGTACGCAGACCTTGCACCTACCCCGAGAGGCAGGGAGGCTGTTTCCAGGAGACCCTTGGCTCAAGACAGCAACAAGAGACGATATATTAGTATTATCAATAGACTCATACTAAAATAACATAAAATACATAGTATAACATAAAATAACAACAATATAAGAAATATATAAAATACAAAAAAATGGAAGGTATACTAACATCCAACAGATAAATTCCCGCATTAGTAGTTGATTAGTAGCATTCTAAGATTAACTTCTAACTGGCTAGTCTCATTCTAGTGCGCTATAGAAATATCCACAACTTCCCCCTAACCTAGGGCTAGATATAAATATCAGCTATTTTATTTAAGTCACCTTTAAATACGTTAAATGACTAATTTCATTGGTAGGATTGAGTTTTTAAGTTACAAAACTGCTCTCTTTCTATCTCTTAAGTAGGTGAGAATATAGTTATAGTAAAGATAGCAGTAAGCGCCAACCAGAATTAAGCCAAGTCAAATCGAGCTCAATTTGAGCTCGACCTATGCTTAATCTTAAGGGTGTACAAAGAAAACTGATAAATCGTACCAACCCGATTATTCGAGTCAAACCGAGAAAAAACCCTGACTATGGTTTGGTTTGACTTGGTTTGGTGTTGGAAAAAAAAACCCGACCATAATTGGTTTGGTTTGGTTTTAACTAAAGAAAGTCAAACCGAAACCAAACCAACCCGATATTACATATATAGCAATTTTAGATATATTTAATATATAAATATAGTTATTGTAATGTAATTTATAAATATTTCTTAAAAAATTTCATAATTTTAACTTTTAAGGTATTATTTCAAGGTTTAATTTAGAACTTTTGAATGCTCCAATAAGTTTTATAGTCATTAATATTAGTAAATTAAATAATGCTAGCAATTAATACTAATGCTAACAAAAGACATTCAGTTCAATATTACGAACGGGAATTATGCCTGTCAACCGGTTCCACCGGTCCGGTCCGGGTCGATTTTTTTTCGACCCGTCCGGTTACCGGGCCGGGTCCAAACAGTGCCGGGTTTAACCGGGCTGGGTTGTTAGGGGTTAAGATTGAACCGTACGGCTTACGGGTTGTAATGGTCCGGGCCGGGTCGGGTTTCGTTATTTTGTATTTTTTTTAGAATTATGTATAAATATTAAGTTATATTAATACTTTGTAATAATTGAATGAAAA
Organism: Nicotiana benthamiana; assembly: GCA_034376525.1. Lineage (NCBI taxonomy): Eukaryota > Viridiplantae > Streptophyta > Magnoliopsida > Solanales > Solanaceae > Nicotiana > Nicotiana benthamiana. Next base: position 26,460,345 of record CM067333.1, on the reverse strand, counting down.
CAACAAAAGATGGCGAAAAAATTGCACTTATTGCAAGTGCTACTTTATTTCTCAATTTCAAATTAATAAGTAGATAATGAAATGTTTACATTTTTTATAGTGAAGTAGTAATTTCAAATGTTTTGCATCACTTCATCAGTTTATCACTTCATCTTCATCATAATCAATATCTCCAAGTTAAAGTTCTTCGTCTTCTGGGCTATGAAGTATGAACTGTGAAATGTGAACATCTTCCTTTCCTGATTTCTTCGTTCCGATCTATCTAATCCAATCTCTGAAACAAAGTACAAACAGTCAAACATACTAAAAGTCTAAAACTTACAAATCATTGCTTCCCATAATTATTGACCCATTCTATAGGATGGACAGCTCTCATATGTCTTGTAAATGGTCCAGTCCCTCCTAAATTTCCTTCGGTCAAATGTTGAAAAGTTTCGTTACAAATTTTGCACTTAATATTATTAGTACCTTCTATTATTTCAAAAAAATTCCATACCCGACTTCTTCATTTACGATTAGAAGTCGGGTGATCATTATTACTAGTACTACCAGAAGCTACAGGATTAGCATCATTATTGACCCATTCTATAGGATGGACAGCTCTCATATGTCTTGCAAATGGTCCAGTCCCTCCTAAATTTCCTTCGGTCAAATATTAAAAAGTTTCGTTACAAAATTTGCACTTAACACTATTAGTACCTTCTATTATTTCAAAAAAATTCCATACCCGACTTCTTCTTTTACGATTAGAAGTCGGGTGATCATTATTACTAGTACTACCAGAAGCTACAGGATTAGCATCATTATTGACCCATTCTATAGGATGGACAGCTCTCATATGTCTTGCAAATGGTCCAATCCCTCCTAAATTTCCTTCAGTCAAATATTGAAAAGTTTCGTTACAAAATTTGCATTTAACACTATTAGTACCTTCTATTATTTCAAAAAAATTCCATACCCGACTTCTTCTTTTACGATTAGAAGTCGGGTGATCATTATTACTAGTACTACCAGAAGCTACAGGACTAGCATCATTAAACATATTGTAAAAATGAAAATATAAGCTTAAATTAAATATGCAATTAAAATATTAAATAAGAGAAAGAGTTGGAAAGAGTGCACCGAATTCGACAATAAATTGAGCACTTGATTACGCAAATCCGCTGTTACCACGAACAAACGTCAAGCAAGTATTTCAATGTTGAACACTTGAATGAGAAATTACGATAAATTAAATTCGGGAAAACAAAGACAATAAAATTATAAAATTAGAATATGAATTCTTGAAAATTGAAGAGAAGAGAGTGATTGATAATTTGAGAATTGAGAGAGAGATTGATAATTTTGAGTGAGGAAATGAAGAAGAGGGGAGGGTATTTATAGATTTTAAGAAGGGTTAATAATGTAATTTAATAAATACAAAAAAAAAACAAAAAAGTGGCCATTTCTGAAAATACTCCCGTTGGCCAACGGTTCTGGACCGTTGCCAACGGTCCTGTGGGGCCCACATGCTCAGAAATTTTTTTTTTTTTTTAAATTTTTTTTGACCGTTGTACCGGTCCGGTCCCGGTCCGGGTCGACCGGTTCAAGCACTGTTTTGCTTACCGGGCCGGTCCGGTCACGGGTCTTAATCCTAAAATCCTAACCGTTCTAACCCCTCCCCCCCCAACCCAGCCCACCCCTTAAGAACCGGTCCGGTCCGGTCCCGGTTTATACCGGTCCGGTCCGGTTCGGTCCCGGGTCAACCCGGACCGGTTGACAGGCTTAACGGGAATGTATTAAATGTCTATTTTTTATTTTGCAATAATTTAGATAAAAATACATAACCTATTTTTATTTTTCTTTAGCTTTTAGGCATATAAATACTCCCTCATTAGTCTATCTAGTTTAGCATGAATTAGTGCTTTTAGATTATGTTTGTTTTTATTATGACTTTTTAATTAGCAATATTTATAGTACATAATTTTATTATTTTTTATTGTTGAATATTTTAGGATAATGTCATGAGTCATGACATATCTCATATTTTGTATTATTTTCTTGAAAAATACTTTATATAGTTGTATCTTACTAGGATTAAAGAAATATTTTGAGCATACGTTATATATTTTGTTTACGGAAAAAAATTCGAAAAAACCCGAATAACCCGAAAACCCGAAAAAATCCGAGAAAAACCGATATTGAAAAACCCAAATTTATTGGTTTGGTTTGATCTTTAGATTTAATAACCCGACACAATTAGTTTAATTTGGTAATTGTAAAATCCGAACCAACCCGATCTATGTATCTTACCTCTGACAAGATTGAGTTAAATTGAACCCGAACTCCGTCATATTACCTGTAATCCCATAGGTATACAATAAGTTTTCAGTCTCTAATTTCATAAACATTAAAAATCATATCAAGATAATCAATTTGAGACAAATGAATAAATTTATAATCTAATATGTGTATCTTGTTTTATGCATTAAAAACATCCTTTTTAGCCATTAGGAGGAGAATGCGACATTAAGGATAAAAAGTGATATCTAAGTTTACTTGCATTAAGAAAATGTCCTTAGTTCTAACCTAACAATTGCTAATTTATGTCAGTGCAACTATATTGTAGCAGTTGTAATACTTGGCTCGTTTTATCTAAATAACCATACCAAATGTAGCCATTTTTCCATGGGAAGTTTGGATAAAACTTATCAAACGTTCGAACCAAGCTATATGCATTTATCATAATTAAATTAAATAAGAATGTATACTAAGTACCCCTAGTTATGCTTAAATGATAAAAGTGTATGTGCATAACACATGTAATATTTTTATTGATTTTATAAAAACAATAATTGTGCATAACTTGTTTTTAAGAAGTCCCTTTCTTGCAACCATCTATTTCATTTTAAATTAATTTTACCTTTCAAAAATATCTAGTATAGTTTTGGGGTATTGCCTTTTTAATTTAGAAGTACAAAATTATGGGACCACTATAAATATCTATTATTGGGTAGCTTTCCTACATCATTGTGAATTTCTATTAGTGAAAGTTTTTATGGTGGCAATAATCACATGCGTTGGGTCCGATGGGTAGTTAATATAGAGGCGCATGGGATTGCACCTAATACTTACTGCTACTTCACGAACGTGGGGACCAATTATTGTTGAGCACCACTAGATTTTCGAAACGTATACACCTTTCTCTATTTACCTTTTTTTATATTGGATTCCTGATTTATATAACATGATCGAAATTTCTTTCATTTTTTCAACGAGAAGTCTGGAATTTGACCCATAAAAATAGAGAGCTTTTGGGAGAATTATACCTTCTTTATTGAGCTCACTCATTGCATATTTAAATTTGTTGAACATGACTTCCGAATGCTCAAAGCAAGAAAAAAACACACACACACAGTAAACATGGGAAAAGAAGAAGAAAAAACACATGGGGCTCTCTCTCTCCCGCTCTTTTGCATTAATGATCTGCAAAATACAAGAATAAGAGAATGTTAATATCATTGTCAATCGTTATTCCAAGATTATAAATTTATAAACATGTATTACGTTCACTATATTTTAAATAATGAATTTGAATTTACTACAAAATACACTATTTATATTACTCTCTCCAGTCATCCTTATTTGTTCCTTTAGCCAAAAAAGAATTGCTTAAATATATTTGTCTCTTAGAAATGTATTTATGTTACTCTTTCTAATCCGTCTCGTTTTCACAAATTTTCTAGAGCCAATGCCTCGTAAACAATTTTACTCCTGATGGTAAAAAAAGAAAAAGTTGCAAAATTTAAGGTCAGTTGGGGGGTTGGGAGAGTGGGGTTGGGGGGTTAATACAGAAGAAAGGAAAACAATAATGTTTTGGCCTTTCAACCAATACAACAAAGCGGTCCCCTTCTGAATTGACAAACTGCTTCACTGCTTTCACTGCTTTGTAACTCTGGATCTAGAATTTCTAATATATGGATATATTATAAAAATAATATATATACTCTTTTTGTTTCAGTTTATGTGAATTTGTTTAATTGGATACAAAACTTAAAAAAAAAATGAAAAATTTTGAAATTTGTGGTCCTAATCAAGTTAAAAAATGACCCAGAGTATTTATATGGTTAAAAAAGCTTCTCATTAATGGTAGAATTGTAATTTTAAGCTAAATTATTATCAAATTTAAAAAGGAGTTCATTCTTTTTGAAACAAACCAAAAAGAAATAGGTTAATATAAACCAGAATGAAGGAAGTATATATTAAGTGAAAAATGATCCTTGTTCCTCTTTATAAATAATTCAACTGTCAATCAAGTGCATCATTCAATCTTCTTAAATTATAGATATCAACAATTAATATTATAATTTTTTAATTAGAAAATATATACATAAAATGTCTGTCGGAGACGGAGCTAGGGGGAGAATTACTAATGTCTGATGCCCTCTATTTTAAAATTTAGAACTAAATCATGCTCCGCCCTGCCCCCAACAACAATCACCTATTCTCCCTTGCATTTCATCTCAAACTTATTGAGAAAACAAAAAGTAATTTGTACACTTTTTACTTTCTAGTCTCTACGACCTCCCACAATAGAACCAAACTACCAACTTCCCTTAGTTTTATGCTGCTCGTTGCTTGCCATCTGGCTTACATAATTTCGATGAGCATTTTACTCATATCTATGTTAATCAAGAAATATGGTGAGATGGTTAAAATCTCTTCGTTTTTCAACCAAAGTCTCGAGATGGAGTTCAAGGAATGAACAACCTTCCCATAATTAAGGACTACCTTACCCTACTAGACTTATTCGATGCAAATCCGAATAAGGTAATCCATGCAAAAATAATCGAAAAAATAAAAATCAACGGTGACATTTTGATAATTTGTTTGGCCAGTTGGCCCCTGCCTCAGGTACATCCTGAAACCATATATAGATTCACGCGAGCAAAGTATTAAACGAGAAGAAATTAGGGCTTTTATTAATTTTAGCCCACGTCAGAAATTATTTATATTTGGTAGCTGAAAAATATATAAAAATTATATAATTTTGGTATATAACATATAGAATATATTTACAAAAAATATATTTTTTTTTCTGCTATTATTTTGAGAGTGGCTATATAATGTCAAGTGGCTACAAGTAGTACCTTTGAAGTGTTTTGGGCCTTGGAGGGCCCAAATATTGGCCCATTGCTAATACTGACGAAACAACTCACTTAGCGTCGGCCTTGATCTGGTAACATTTAGATGGTCGAGATTACTTGCTCTTTTCTCCTTTGCAAGTTAATTACTCTTTGATAATTTCAATAATTTAGTGGATTTTCTGGAAACATTTCGGTGGTAAATAGACCATTATTCGTTTTATAGTATGAATGTCCAAACCTTCTAGTAATTATTGTTCAGTTGAGTTTCTTTATTTATTCTGCATCCTTTTTTTAGGGTAGAGGAGGTCTTAGGGGCAGTGCGTAGGATGAGTAAAGGTCGAGCGACCGGGCCTGACGAGATCCCGGTGGAGTTCTGGAAGTGCATGGGTAAAGCTGGAGGGGAATGGCTCTCTAGGCTGTTCAATGTGATCTTCAGGACCAAGAGGATGCCGGATGAATGGAGGTGGAGTACAGTGGTGCCCTTGTACAAGAACAAAGGGGACATCCAGTGCTGCAACAACTATAGGGGCATCAAATTAATGAGTCACACGATGAAGGTTTGGGAGAGGGTGATTGAGGCGCGGGTGAGGGAGGCGACTTCTATATCTGAGAACCAGTTCGGTTTCATGCCGGGACGCTCCACCACAGAGGCAATTCACCTAGTCAGGCGGATGGCGGAACAATTCAGGGACAAGAAGAAGGACCTCCATATGGTGCTTATTGACCTGGAGAAGGCGTATGACAAGGTCCCGAGGGAGGTGCTGTGGAGGTGTTTGGAGGCGAAGAGTGTTCCAGAAGCCTACATCAGAGTGATCAAGGATATGTACAACGGAGCTAAGACTAGGGTTAGGACGGTGGGGGGTGAAACAGACCATTTCCCTGTGGTAATGGGGCTCCATCAAGGATCGGCGCTGAGCCCATTATTGTTCGCCTTAGTGATGGATGCTCTAACCCGACATATCCAAGGGGATGTGCCTTGGTGTATGCTCTTTGCCGACGATATAATATTGATAGACGAGACGAGGGCCGGTGTTAGCGAAAGGTTAGAGATATGGAGACAGACCCTCGAGTCTAAGGGTTTCAAAATAAGCAGGTCTAAGACAGAATATCTGGAGTGCGAATTTGGCGCCGAGCCGAATGGGTTAGGCGGAGAAGTGATGCTTGGTTCTCAGGCCATCGCCAAGAAGGACAGTGTAAGATATCTTGGGTCGGTGATTCAGGGGGATGGAGAGATTGACGGGGACGTCACCCATCGGATAGGAGCGGGGTGGTCTAAGTGGAGGCTTGCTTCAGGGGTCCTGTGTGACAAGAAAATTCCACACAAGCTCAAGGGGAAATTCTACAGAGCTGTGGTTAGACCTGCGATGTTATATGGGGCGGAGTGCTGGCCCGTGAAGAACTCGCATGTTCAGAGGATGAAGGTTGCAGAGATGAGGATGATTAGGTGGATGTGTGGGCACACCAGGCTGGATAAGATCAAGAATGAAGTTATTCGTCAGAAAGTAGGGGTAGCCCCGGTGGACGAGAAGATGAGAGAAGCGAGGCTGAGGTGGTTCGGGCATGTTCGGAGGAGGGCCCCCGATGCCCCGGTAAGGAGCTGCGAGCGGCTGGAGATTGTGGGTGGTCGGCGAGGGAGAGGGAGGCCTAAGAAGCATTGGGGTGAGGTGATTAGACAGGACATGACCAGTATGCAGGTTACCGAGAACATGACACTTGATAGGGGAGTCTGGAGGTCTAGAATCAGGATTGTAGGCTAGGGGCTTCTAGAGTCCGTCGTTCGCATCTCTCGGGGTTGGGTGTGGGATATCTAGGGTTTCCCATAGGGGATTAGTGTTTTAGCTTATGTCTCCTTATGAGTGTTAGTATGGTAGTTACGGCTTGTTATTATTGCATTAATGCATGTGACTGTATTTATGCTGCTTATGCCTTCATACGTATTTACTTTATTTCTGCGGGAGTACCTATGCTTTATTATTTTGTTTTGTTTTGCTTGTGTTTCTAATTTCCCCTTTGTTTTCGCAATGCAGCTTTTCCTCCCACATCCTATACGCCGGGGGTCGTTTGGAAGCAGCCTCTCTGCCCTTTCGGGCAGGGGTAAGGCTCGTCTACCTATTACCCTCCCCAGACCCCACCTGGTGGGACTACCTGGGTAGTTGTTGTTGTTGTTGTTGTTGTTGTTGTACTTGGACTTTACTCCATGATTGTCTAATTATTAGGGAAAAAGTTGCAACAAAAGTAAAATTATCTTAAATACGGTCTGATTTTCAGAGGAAACAATTCTGCAGTACTCCCATGACAATATTAGTAATCTTCCGAGCTTATTTTTACTCATATTTCCATGAAGACCTCATTGTTCTGATTAATCTTTTATGTAATATCTTCCTTTAAAAATATAAAATAACAATGTAGTTCCAAAAAGAAAGTAACTCGTGGTTGAAATAAGTCTTTTAGATTTACATTGTACTTAATTATTTAAACAATCACGGAGGCTCAGTGTTTCTTCCAAATGCACACGCAAGTATACGCGATCGTTAAGTAATAAAGTGACTAAAAGTCGAATGTCGATCCTATAAGGACTTGTGATTAACTATTAACTAAATTAGAATATCCTAATTATTTAAACAAGAATTAAACCTAGAAATATTTGATTCTAAACAAATTAAAATAAAAAGAAAAGAAATAATGAACTTGAACAGAGAAAGAACAGATTTTTATGTTATCAATGTAATGAAAACGATCTTGGGTTATGGGCTATCTAACATTCCTATTGTATTCTTCTATTGAATTGACTAACTAATTTATCTAATTTATTGGTTGACAGCGTTAATATTGCTCATAAGAATCTGTCGAGTTCTTACTCGCATATTCAAGCTAACCTAATGCCTATATGTCTATGGAGTTAGAATCACCAATAACGTATTTATAATTCCTGTAAATCAACCAAGCAAGGCAATTGGGTAAATGTCTATCCCAACCGTGAATTCGTTCCCCGAGGCCCAGGTTTAAGAACTTGCTCAACTCAATCCTATATGCAATCTAGAATTCCCATTTTCGAGTTCAATTCAAGATTCGTAGATAGTATTCAATTGGTGATCAAGCAATTAAATAATTAAGCGCAAGATTAAATAAATAAACCAATAAGATAAAATGAGAAATCAAAATCAATATCGGAATAACAATAGTCATGAAAGAACCACAACCCTAGAACGTGAAGTTTAGATCTACATAGACATAGTAGCAAAACAACAAATCATACCAAGAAACACAAAAATTACTAAATTTGGTAGAAGAAGAGATGAAACCCGGCCTCCACAACGGCTCTGTGTTCTTCCTAGTCTAAGATGTGCCAACAGTCCTCAAAATGACGTTTTTACATGTATTTATACCAAGTAGGATCAGGCCCAGACGAAAACACCTTCTTCCGTTTGAAATAGGACTCTCGATCTGCAAATTTTATACAGTCGCGCCGCACCACGTGCCGTGCCATGCAGCGTGATAGTGCACTTTAGCTGAGGCTTCAAGTTTTCTTGTCAGGCAGCGTTTTACACTGCTGCGGCGTCCTACACGGCGCGATAGTGAGAATTTGCGAAAACGTAAAAGATGAAAGTTGTAGCCCTTTCGAATAGCTTTCCAACGATATATTATGGAGCCCAAACGGAGTTCTGAGCGAAAAGTTACGTGCATTTTACTAGAAAATGCACTGTATGCCCGCTCGACTCTCCGTTTCGTTCTTAACTATTATCAATTGATCCTCGAGCACAATCCCGACTTAATTCCTTGGACTTTTACTTAGATTTCAAAGCTCCAAATCACTTGAATTCATTCCATAATAACTACATAGCTCGGAGTCACTCCTACAATGAATAAAACACATATTTAGTGCAAAACACTAGCGATTAAAACTCAAGCTCAATTATAGTGCAGTAAATTAGAGTGTAATAAGCGACTAAAGTACACAATTATAGCCTATCATCACTCAATACTTCAACTGAGATAATGGAAATTTATTTCACCTTAATTTTTAGTTCTTTTTAGTTGAAACTTTAGGTGGCTCTTAAAAATAGCGACCAAAATTATTCCTAGAGTCGAGACTAAGAGGATTATGCAAACTAATGCTTTGAGATACAGACCAAATACCTAGTCTATTATTCCCTTTGTTTTAATTCAGATGAAATATTTTTTTACTCTGTTTAAAAGAGAATGATATATTTTTATATTTAAAAATAAGTTAATTTTAAATTTTTTATTCTACCCCACTTTATTTTTAACAAGAAACTTTTATGACCCAAATATTATAAACTCACTAAGCTTTTATTTTAAACCTTTTAGAACCACATAATTTAAAAGTTTTTATTTTTCTCAAATCAAACTACGTTCTCTAAATTGAAACAAAGGAATTAGGATAACATTTTAGAAGTATGGAGAAACGAACAGCTCGAGTAGTAGGAAAAATAATTCCAATGGCTTTAGATCATATGAAACATGCGCCATTCATTGTTGGCTTGTCATACAGCCCATCATTTCTCGAAAGTCTAAATGCTATAAACACTAGACATTTAATAGGAAACGTGTCAATTAGCAAGCTAAATGATGACTATATTTTAATTGAGTTAGTTTGGGGCCCTTTCCAAAAGTGGATGTGCCTACTTTGAGTGGTGCGCCTACATGTTATTAACTCCAAGAGGCAACAGCAGCCCTATCAGTCTTTGAGTGCAGGTGTCCTTTTGTGACACGATTCAGAGTCGCTATTAGCTAGTTTTAGTCTTTAACACACAACGTCACTTGTTCCGTCATTTAATCCTTCCCCAATAGGATACTTTTTTCACTTACTATCGGTATTATCATCGACAAAAAACACAATAAAGCTCTTAGAGTGGAAAAAATGTGTATATAAAAAAATTATAAATTTATATGTATAATTAAAGACTAATATTTATATGTATGAATATCAAATATATAGAAAAAAAATAGAATTTTGTTTACCATATGTCACACCCCAAAATTCGAGAAGCGCGGCCGGCGCTCAACCGAGTAAATTCGACCGAGCAAGCCTGTTAGATCTCATTCTACCCAAACTAACTCATGAATAAATAGGAGGTGGACTCCATTAATCAATTCCTGTAAACATATAATTAACAATTTCCATTCTATTTTCATTAGTAACTTCATTTCCCACTTTAAAGATAATACAAATTTTATACATCATTGCCAAACATCAACGTTTCTAGTTTAGTTTCCAATACCCGACATCCATAACATGTCTACAGAGCCTCTAAATACAACCAAAGAAAAGTATGGAAATGCCGGCGATAAGGCTCCGGCTATACCTTACACAAATACCAAAATAGACTCCGGAATAAAAGCGACATGAGCCACGCAGGGCCCCAAGAGGAAATATGCTACTGTCGGAGGACTGGAGTACCTGCTATGCAATCAACTACAATCATAACACGAATGTAGCGCCCCCGGCAAAAGGGACGTTAGTGCCATTGAATAACCCTAGTATGTATAACTAAACACCGGCTAATTAGAAAGAACTATCAAACAAGAATAAAGAAATCACAAGTAAAACTCAAACACTTTATAAATGATCACAACGTTTTCAAATAAAAGGGATCACATAGCTTCCACATAAAATTCCATAACTCTAGGTTGTGTTTCATAGCCCGTCCAATGAGTTCACGTATCAAACTGTACACCTATGCATTTCATAGCCCGTCCATAGGTCCAACATGTTACAGCACACACCTATATGTTTCATAACCCGTCCATAGGTCCCACATGTTACAGCACACACCTATGCGTTTCATAGCCAGTCCATAGGTCCCACATGTTACAGTACACACATATGCGTTTCGTAGCCCATCCATAGGTCCCACATGTTACAGTACACACCTATGTATTTCATAGCCCGTCCATAGGTCCCAAACGTTACAGTGCACACCTATGTGTTTAATAGTCCGTCCATAGGTCCCGCATGTTACAGTACACACCTATGCATTTCATAGTCCATCCATAGGTACCACAATAAAACACATCAAAGGCATCACCAAGTACGTTTATAATTCAAGTTCTCAAGAATAGCACATTGATCACGTTGGAATGTATCTACCACAAATATAGGGTCATAACACCAATTCATGTAATGTATCAACCAAAGCAAGAAACCAAAGTTCAGTCTTACCACATTTACATAAGCACCGATAAAGCTCAATTTCTAAAAGACAAGGTTTTAGCCATACATACCTCGATTGAGCTTTCCTTAAGTTACTACAACACTCCAAAAACTCTAGCAATTCCAATATATGAGACATAACAAGATTAAAAAAATATTAGAAAGATATTTATGAAGCTAGATCATTTGAGCATTTTATCAAACACTAGTTGAGCATCTTGGTTACAAATTTCCTTTTCAAGGGTTTCCTCCATTCCCCAACCAAACCTTCACTTAATTAGGTTCAATAATCTTCCCATAAACCTAAGTTGACATGCAAGTAAGGAATCCACTCTTATACTCATGAATCACCTCTCTAATTACTCCTTATAACTAAGAATGGAGATAAGAGCAAGGGTGATGAATCTTACCTCTTGGGACGAAGATCCAGGGCCTTCACTTGATTATCTTCACGGAATTAAAAAGATTTTGTGGAGAAATTTGATCGGATAAACTTTCCCTCTCTAAAAACCCTCTCTCTCTTAATAGAAATACTCAGAAAAATGCTCAAAATGAGCCATGGGGTCAAATATAACGATAGGGGGTCGGGTTTAGAAATAAAAAAAAACCCCCACGATGTCGATTCAGCTGTAGCAGATCAGACCGCAGAATCGACATGCGGTTCGTAGAATGCTTTGCAGAATCGAAGCCCAAAACAGAGCTTCTCTGGACCATTGTGCGGCCAAAATTCAACCGCAGAGTGCAATCTGCGGTCCAAAATGCGGTCCGCAGAATTGACACAGGACATCAATTTCCAGCCTTTGGTAATTAGATTATAACTTCGTGTAGGAATGTCCAAATGACGAAAGATTTGAAGCATTGGAACCTAGACTCAAAGACCTTTCATTTGATATGCTATTAATCACATAAAACCTTACACATATTTAGATATGCCCGTTCAAAGTGGAGCCTTGTGCAATCCCATTAGAAGTTTTAACCTATTGCGATATTTTTCCCATTTGGCATACACTTGGGCTTCTATTTGGACCTCACATCACTTACCATAAGATATATTCTCTTATTTACTAAGTCTAATTGATGTACACCAGGTTAATATAATATAAAATATAATAATTAGCCTACGGGGCAACACAAAATCCTAGATTACTTAGCGAACTTTCTCAGGGTCTTACATTCTCCCCCCCCCCCCCCCCAGGATCATTCGTCCTCGAATGAAGAGTATAGTCTTCCCCAACACTTTAACATCACACATGTCTCTTCTAACCTACCTCAAGTCCCTAATTTTTTATTTTACGAACTCCCAAATTTTACTTTTTTTATTTTATATTTTAGAAATTTCTGCAGTCTCCTTTGTAACTATGCCCATCCACCTACCAGAGAATCACCAAATTCGTCTCAACAACACATCCACAACTATACATAGCACCACAATGAATATATACACAATCCTAATCTCAGTATTACAAGCACTACATTATATAAGGATACCAGAACATGGACTGCACAATTTTATATCAAAACACCTATATTGTACATTACAAGTCAAAACTAACCGGAATTCAATCAGGCGAAAATATTTTCCTTCCACGACACATTTAGCCTTCCAGATGACTTTATCTACTTACAAGCATTGTCATGACACCTTCTCAAAAATAACGTCAACTCCCAAACATACATTACAAGGATGACAGATAAACATCTTGCATGAGATAACTACCCATTGACTTTACCTTTCAACAATTTTCACTGTACAATTTACATCTCACCGGATATTGCAATTCATGGTAACAACATCAACCCACAATTCCCTCACATAGCATCATACCATAAAGAATGTCATCTCATAGTAAACAAACGATCATGTGTTCATAATAGTCCTTACCAGCCATTAATGTAATCACAAAGGTCTAAATCAATAAGAATATAATTTCATTTCAATCAACAGTCCATATGAAGTCAAGCCATCACGATTATTTCTAGTAATGCATCATATAGGATATTTTCATGATCATATAGTTCGTTCAAACCAACTCATTACCTTCTTAGACCTACATATGGAAGCACAAAGTACATGAGAAATAGTTACGAGGGATATCACACTTCTATTGCAACCTAATGTGTAATACAGTCATGTTACCTTTGTTATCAACTCACAAAACATTTTTAGGGGAACAGTCACACTAAATCCTTGATGACCCTTAATAGTTACTCTAAGATGTGATACCATAAACTGACCATAAAATTATCTATATATATATCTGACCACACTATGAAGCTTTATCCTTGACTTGTTTGATCTTGGTACCCAATGGATCTAATACAATAAGAAACAACAGAGTTCAAGATCAAGCTGGAGTAATTCAGGAATCCATTAATGCACTGAGTAGGGAATTCCATGAAGTTACATGTTAAGAGACAAGAGGATTTCTATTCGTGATGCTAATGTGGATAATCATTGTGACGCCATCAACTATTAGGCAATTAAGGCATCGGGGTAACTCGTACATTGGAAATATGAACCATTAAGGGGAAGTGCTCAAGTATATGAACCACTTGTTTCCTAGAGTGAAGGGTAATTTCGTTTATCAAGAATAAAAGTATTCTGGCACCTTGAATGCGATATGGATATCAAAATACATGAAGTCGAATAATACTCTTGGCATATGGAATCTATGCCACAAGACTATGAGGATGAAAACAAGTTGAACGCATATGAGATTATCATATTTCAGACAACTTAACCCTTCCTGATGATTAATCATATACAAGGGAACTACAGACACTTGTCATTCAAATCAACATGCTCAGGATATTTGCAAAATAATCATGGAGGGTTTGTAGATGTTCTTGATGAATTCTCCATATATTTTGACTTGAGAAAAAGGAATGTCACAGTGACACATTGAACGAGCATGTTCTCACATGGTTATCGAACATGTTTTGGGATCTAGAACAATGAATTCACTAACCAAGGAACACAATTAACATGTTGTGGGGGTATAAAAAATAATCATTTGTTATGAGCTAGGCATGTCTCTACTATATTCACTCCCAACTGCAATATGCGACCAGGCCAAGAGCAACCGTAGTACTAGAACATAGTGAGCTACATACACGGGAGGTACTAAGTGGACACGAAAGTGATAGTAGCACAATATTTTCCTATGATGGGGACATGAGTACCCCAATTTTTAGAGAGGCTTTATGCACATGGTAACCATTTTGATTTACATGCAATCCTGTGATAGGTGTTAAGGTATACCCTTATGTTATGAGGAAGTGGGAAGCTTTCATGATGATATTCACAAGAGAGTAGATTGAATATCCAAATCATTTAATCTATATATGCAACTGAGCAAAATAGTAACTTGAGAAGGATCACAACGTTGGGATACTTTGCATGGGACTTGACACCACATAGGAAAAGTTGACATGTATAGGCTCAAGCGAGTAAATTTTTGTCCAATTAAATAAAAAGATCATTCAAGAAATTCATCGGTTATAATCCCTTGGTGAGAATATAGGAAAATCAAGTGGGAAGTATTAATAGTGTTATAAACTCAATTCATGCTTGTACTTATAGAGCCCAGTTCCATAGGGGGTTGTGAATAATAAAACTCTGATTCGGAGACTATGTAAATAATACGCCCCATTCAAATAGTCGATACACGGGATGTTTTGAGCACCTTGTTAGGACCACGTTTATGAGAACTCTTCAATATAGATGTACATATACAATTAGTAGAAATTCTAAATTTGACTCACTTAATGACATTAGGTTGATAGGGAAGTAGCTTAATCGATGCCCCTCGACTCCACATCTCTAACGTACTAGGTAACATGCTGACATAACACATACTCAATATAAAAACATCCTTTCTAAGCACTTAACTCGTGTTGTAAGCATGTGTAAACGCCTCAAATCCCATTTCCATCTCACCTGATCATTTCTGTATGAGTAAAACTTACCGAGTTTGGAGGTCTAAACATGTAAGAAAGTATCACCCCATGGTCAGTCTTCCATGGCATGAAATTAAATGAGCCATACCTATTCACATACATCATAGAACAAATGGGGTTAAAGGAATTACTTGTTGCTCTTCATTTGTTGGGGCAGTGCCTTAGCTGATGTCCCTTAACTCCGCACCCTAAACACTCGCCAGTGCCCTTACGAAACACCCCGAGATTATGCCTCCTACACTTAGGGAAACGGGGTTGCTACTGCCTCTGATGACCCCCACTTGACTGGACCTGTTGGTTTGATTTCGTGTTGCCTTGGTCTTGTATATTATGGCCACAGTGCTGCTGATCAGAACCTGAGGGTAGCGCCTTAGCTGAGGTCTGAAGGATTGACTGTGAGGGTTAGAATGACACTCTCCTGTGTGATTCTTTTCCACTATAACCATTACCCTCACTGTAGGAGCCATTATAATTGCTCGCAGATTGGGTTTTTTTGTTACCCTCTCTCCCCATTCTACTCTTCAATTTACGATCCTCTGTAGCCTGAGCATATACCACCATCTTCCCATAATTCATGTCCAAATTCAATGCTGTTGTAGATGCCTCATTAATAGTTAAAGGATTGAGACCCTGACAAACCGATGCACCCTAGCCCCCATTATTGGCAACAATGAATAGCATACTTGGACAGGTGAGAAAACTCCATATGGTACTCCCACATACTCCTACTACCTTGCTTCAGATTCTCAAACTCTACTGCAGAAGCTACCCTTATCTCAGCAGGTAGGAAATGATCTATAAAGGCATCAGCGAACTCACTCCACCTCGTCGGAGGGCTCCACTCCTCGCGGGAACCTTCCTATAAATCAAACCATACATAGGCCACCCTTTTCAGACGGTAGGCAGCCAACTCTACTCCCTATGTATCAGTCGCACGCATCACCCTGAGGGTCTTGTACATATCATCAATAAAGTCCTGAGGTTCTTCTTCTGGATTGGCACCTGTGAATACCGGAGGGTCTAACAGAAGGAATCTGGTAACCTTAGAACTAGTAGAATCTCTTAGATGGCTGGACAAACTGGGCGCAACATTTGACCTCTGGGCCTAAGAAGCCACCAACTGAGCCAACATCTGAATAGCTCCCCTCAGATCCCTCGGAAACACCAGAACTGGAAGTTCGGGCTGGAGGCGGGACAGGAGTATCAACATGAGGGATAGTGGCCCCCTCAGTGGGTGTAGAAGCTATGGTAGTCTGTCCCGGAATAGAAGGATCCGACAGAGTAATAGCAGGGCGACTACCCTCACCCGCAATATCAAATAGTGAATGATCAGCCACTTTTAGGGTGGCATTGGCTTCTTGGCCAATTTTCACTTTCTTCTTAGGTTCCATCTACTAAAAGATAGAACAATGCACTGATAAGGAGAGAACCAGTTTCACCGCACGATCCTGAATATCAAAGAATGGTGTTATTCCTAAATGTATGAACAGCCTCCAACTTATAGATGTGGACGACAACACAGTGATAAGAAGGACTCTACTAGACACGGCTCCGAGACATCCTAGGACACTTCAAAACCTTAGGCTCTAATACCAAGTTTGTCAAGCCCCAAAATCCGAGGAACGCGACCGGCGCTCAACCGAGTAAACTCGACCGAGCAAACCTGTTAAGTCTCATTCTACCCAAACTAACTCATGAATAAATAGGAGGTGGACTCCACTAATCAGTTCTTGTAAACATATAATTAACAATTTCCATTCCATTTTCATTAGAAACTTCATTTGCCACTTTAAAGATAGTAGAAATTTTGTACATCATTGCCAAACATCAACGTTTGTAGTTTAGTTTCCAATACCCGACACTATCCACAACATGTCAACGTAGCCTCTAAATACAACCAAAGAAAAATATGGAAATTCCAGCAACAAGGCTCCGGCTACACCTTACACAAATACCAAAATAGACTCCGGAATAAAAGTACATGAGCCACGCAGGGCCCCGAGAGGAAAGGGGCTCACCAATGCAGCTGTCGGAAGTGGAGGAGGTGCTAATGTCGGAAGCTGGAGTACCTGCAATTCAATCACCTACAATATAACACGAATGTAGCGCCCCCGTCAAAAGGGACGTTAGTGCCATTGAATAGCACTAGTATGTATAACTAAACACCGGCTAATTAGAAAGAACTATCATACAAGAATAAAGAAATCACAAGTAAAATTCAAACACTTTATAAATGATTATAACGTTTTCAAATAAAAGGATCACATAGGTTCCACATAAATTTCCATACCTCTAGGTTGTGTTTCATAGCCCGTCCAATGAGTTCACATATCAAAATATACACCTATGCATTTCATAGACCATCCATAGGGTTCACACACCATATTATATTATACACCTATGCATTTCATAGCCTGTCCATAGTTCCCACATGTTACAGCACACAACTATGCGTTTCATAGCCCGTCCATAGGTCCCACATGTTACAGCACACACCGATGCATTTCATAGCCCATCCATAGGTCACACATGTTACATTACACACCTATGCATTTCATAGCTCGTCCATAGGCCCTACACGTTACAGTACACACCTATGCATTTGATAGCCGGTCCATAGGTCCCTCATGTTAAAGTACACACCTATGCATTTCATTATCCGTCCATAGGTCCCACAATAAAACACATCAAAGGCATCACCAAGTACATTTATAATTCAAGTTCTCAAGAATAGCACATTGATAACGTTGGAATGTATCTACCACAAATATAGGGTCACAACATTAATTCATGTAAAGTATCAACCAAAGAAAGAATCCAAAGTTCAGTCCTAACACATTTACATCAGCATCGATAGAGCTCAAGACGGGGTTTTAGCCATACATGCCTCGATTGAGCTTTTCTTAAGTTACTACAACACTCCAAAAACTCTAGCAATTCCAATTATATGAGACATAACAAGATTAAAAAAATATTAGAAAGATATTTATGAAGCTAGATCATTTGAGCATTTTATCAAACACTAGTTGAGCATCTTGGTTACAAATTTCCTTTTCAAGGGTTTCCTCCATTCCCCAACCAAACCTTCACTTAATTAGGTTCAATAATCTTCCCATTAACCTAAGTTGACATGCAAGTAAGGAATCCACAATTATATGTTGGAAACACGTTCTCAATACAATATACTAAAACGTGTGTTCTTTTGTATAGGTTTTGATGAATGACAAACGAAGCGAAAATTGATATATGACGAAGTTCAAGAAACAAGCGCACAATTGATATACAACGAGATTCAAGCTCAAGACAAAGTTTTATAGTTTAATTGAGTCATTCTTAATTGTGATCTTGATCCTACAACTTGACTCGTAACATGTCTTCTCTCATAAAACTATTTTCCAAAATCATGCATATTTAATTTAATGTCAAATGATTTTAAATCATGCATATTTACAGTAGTCAAAATAATTTTTAGACATGCCTTAAAAATCTGGATTAAGATAATCGATTATGTACTTATGATAATCGATTGTTTGAAGCCAAGACTGCATGACAATCGATTGTGAACTAATGACAATCGATTGTGAGTAAGACAGTGAGCATCAGGTTTTTCAAACCTGCATGACAATCGATTGTGAACTAATGACAATCGATTGTAACTGAGGCAGTGTCCATCAAAGTTTTTCAAAACTCAGAATAATCGATTATGAACTAATGATAATCGATTATGTTGAGACAGTGTCTTCCAGTGATTTTCAAATTTATTAAATAATCGATTGTTACATTGGACAATCGATTGTTAAAGAGACAGTGTCTAAAATGTTTTTCAAAAACTGATAAGTAATCGATTGTTGACTTTGTGCAATCGATTGTGAAGCTGACCGTTATCGTAAAGTTTTCAAATACCGTCAGGTAATCGATTATTGATTCTGTATAATCGATTGTTTTGATTAAAATCCGGAAAAGATTTTTTGAACATTATTGGGTAATCGATTGTTTTGATTAAAATCCGGAAAAGATTTTTTGAACGTTGCCAGTAATCGATTATGGATTGTAAGTAATCGATTATCAAGCGTAAAATCTGGGATTTAATTTTGATCTGACTGGCAGACAATCGATTGTTGGGGTTTGACAATCGATTGTCAGTGAGTAAAATCAGCAACTCTTAATTGGCAATTAGGCAACGGTAATGCCAAGTTTTTCAACTATAAATACAGCTTCATTTCAGTGTTTTAAACACAACAACATACTACAACTGATCATTACATTGCTATAAGCTTGCATACTTTTGTTTATCATTTTATATTCAATTTCATAAAGCTTTTGAGAGCCATATTCTTGTCCAAAGTTGTTGTGATCTAGAGCTTACTTCTTTTACTCATATCTACTCATTAAGAAGTATTTTGTTTGAGTGTTTAGTGTTTTATACACTTGTAAGAGAATTGTAATTCTCTTGTTGTAAGGAACTTGTGTTTCCTTGGTTGAAGTCTTGGAGTGTTGTATCTCCGAGCAAAGGTGATAAGGCTTGTGTCCTTAAGTTGTAAAGGTTTGTTGAGCACCCGTAAGCTTAACAAGTTAGTGGAAAATCTCGAGAGAGTCTCTCGGGGACTGGACTAGCCACGTGTTGTGGTGAACCAGAATATATTGGTGCGTTCTTTCCTTTTTGTTTATTTAACGCACTTATTTATTTCCTGCAAATTTTAATTTCCGCAAGTTTACGCTAAATTTTATTATAACGCTATTCACCCCCCCTCTAGCGTTAAGCGTATTTTCTAACAATTAGTATCAGAGCCCAACTCTCTGAAAACTTAACAGTTTGAGAGAACCATCCATGGCTTCTACTCGTGATTCTTTTGCAGGAATTGATGAAGGACGGTGCTCCACACGACCACCTCTATTCAACGGTACAAATTACACGTACTGGAAGGAGAGGATGAAGATCTTCGTTCAGTCCAATAGCTTTCACCTTTGGAAGGTGATAATGAAGGGAAACCAAATTCCAACAAAGAAGGTGGAAACTAATGGGTTCCCAAGTCCGAGGATGAGTATGACGCGGATGACATCCGAAAGGTTCAAAATAATGCTAAAGCAATTAATTTATTATATTGTGCTGTTAATGCTGACGATTACAGGAAAATATCGTGTTGCACAACGGCAAAGGAGATGTGGGACAAGCTAGAAGTTACATACGAAGGTACGGACCAGGTAAGGGAAGCAAAAATTGATTTCCTAACCCATTCTTATGAATTATTTCACATGAAGGAAGGTGAAAAGGTGGACGAAATGTTTGAGCGATTTTCAATAATCGTAAATGACCTACATGCTCTCAAGAAAACATTCACGGATAGAGAGCTCGTTCGAAAAATTCTTAGAAGTCTCACACCGGCATGGAGATCAAAGGCCGATGCAATTCAAGAATCCATTGGCGTTTCAAACGTCACCATCGACGCACTAAGAGGTAACCTTAAGACCTATGAATCTACTATTCTTAACCCTTTTGTTGATGATCAAAGGAGGCAAAGAATAGCTCTAAAGGCGAGCACAAGCCAACCGCAAATTGATGAGGAAGGAGACAACGAGTTTGGACTCGTTATCAAAAGATTTCAAAAGTTCATGCGCAAGGAGTATGAACGCAAGGGCAAAAAGCAAGGCGAACAAATCTAGTGCTATGAATGTGGTGAAACCGGGCACATCAAATCAAATTGCCCAAACATCAAAAAGGAGAAGAAACCTTTTAAAAAGCAACGTGCATACATTTCTTGGGGAGGCGACTCCGGAGATGAGTCAAGCGAAGGAGAAGAAGACGAAGCAGCAAATCTTTGCCTTATGGCACAAGAAGACAACAAAGATGAGGTATGTCAAATCTCGTCTAAAAACTTCTTTACTCTTGAAGAAATGCGAACTGCTTTTGATGAATTATATGCTGAGTTTATTAAGGCTTCAAAAAATGTTAAGGGCATAAAAGAAAATGCTTCATTAAAAGAAAAGGATTTTCAAAAACAGCTTTCTTTGAAAGAAAAGGATTTAGAAAAACTGGTTTTAGAAAATGAAAAGCTGAAAGAGGAAAACAAGTTTTTTGGAAAAAAAAGCGCCGATAAGCCCGAAAGTTCTACTAAAAATTGTTCTTCTTGCTTGCATCTCAAAAATGAGGTAGATAGACTCAAAGGTACCTTAGATAAGTTTAATTCTTCCCACAAGAATTTGAATGAGGTCCTTGTAAATTTGAAATCAACCAAGCATGGCATAGGATTTAAGAATGAGGTTAAAGAAAAGGTTGAAGCCAAACCCCAACCACCTAAGGCTCAACCTAGGACTAATAAAACAAATGCTTATCCTAGAAATAGCAATCCTAGAACCAATATGCATGCTAGACAAAATGTTGAACATTTTAGGAGACCTAGAAATGACTTACCACCTAGAAATAGTTACCCTAGAAATGATGCATATTTTAGGCCAAATGTTGAACCTTTGAAAAGACCTAGAAATGGCCTTCAACCGAGAAACAATCACTCTAGAAATGCTGCCCATCCTAGAGCTCATAGTAGGAGAAATAATTCTCATGAAATGCGAAATAGTCATAGTGTTCAAAATAGAGTAAGAAATTTTCATCCGTCTAGTTACTATGAACCTAGAAGGATGCATAACCCAAATGTGACTTGTCATTATTGTAGACGTATTGGTCATATTGCTCCTGCATGCTTTACACGTCATAGACATATTACTCAATCGCATAATTAAATATGCCTAACCCCCAAGGACCCAAGATGGCATGGGTACCTAAAGAACATTAATTTGTTTTGTAGGTGTGCTTGAAGGGATCAAGTGTACTATGGTACCTTGATAGTGGATGCTCCAAGCATATGACGGGAGATGAATCCAAATTCCTTCAATTAGAGCACAAAGAAGGAGGAAGTGTTATCTTCGGTGATAACAATAAAGGAAAGATCATCGGCATCGCTCGGTCGGTAAGGATGAAAAATCCTCTATTAAGCATATATTACTTGTTAAAGGATTAAAGCATAACCTCTTGAGCATAAGCCAATTGTGTGACAAGGGAAATCTTGCTTTATTTGATTCGGATGAATGCTTAGTGTTCCGACGTAGTGATTTCAAAATTATCCTCCGTGGTTTTAGAGTGGATAATATTTATATGGTTGATCTTGCTAATTCCTCACCCGATTATGTTGATTGTCTAATGAGTAAAGAGGATGATACTTGGCTATGGCATCGTAGAGTAGCACATATCAATATGCATCTTTTGAACAAATTGATTTCTCAAAACTTAGTTGTTGATCTTCCAAATTTAAAATTTGAAAATGACTCTATTTGTGACTCGTGTCAAAAGGGGAAGCAAACAAAAGCATCTTTCAAATCTAAAAACATTGTTTCAACTTCTAGACCATTGCAATTGCTTCATATGGATTTATTTGGTCCCTCTCGCATTGAAAGTCTAGGAAGAAATAAATATGCTTTTGTGATTGTTGATGATTACTCGAGATTTACTTGGACTTTATTTCTTGCCAATAAAAGTGATGCTTTTCAAAATTTTAAATATTTTCTTAAGCGTGTTCAAAATGAGAAAGAAACAACCGTCACTTCAATTAGAAGTGATCATGGGGGAGAGTTTGATCACAATCTCTTTGCGGACTTTTGTGACGAACTCGGAATCGAGCATACCTTTTCCGCTCCACGTACACCACAACAAAATGGGGTGGTGGAAAGGAAAAATAGGTGTCTCGAAGAGATGGCTAGAACCATGCTCGATGAAGCTAAGATACCCAAACATTTTTGGGCGGACGCCGTGAGTACCGCTTGCTATGTTCTAAAAGAGTAGTAATTCGCCGATACTCATGAAAACCCCCTATGAACTTTATAAGGGTAGAAAACCAAATTTTTCCTATTTTAGAGTTTTTGGTTGCAAATGTTTTATTCATAACAATGGCAAAGACCAATTGGGTAAATTTGATGCTAAGTCGGATGAAGGTATTTTCATTGGATATTCCTCACGTAGTAAAGCATATAGGGTCTTTAATAAAAGAACCCAAATTGTGGAGGAATCCCCTCATGTTGTATTTTCCGAAAATAATGCTCGCTTGGCGAGAAAGGATTCCGGTTTTGATCTTGCAAGTATCTTAGATAGCTTGAAAGACAAAATACAAGAGGAACCACCCAAGGAAAATAAAGATGAAACTGAGGAACAACCAACGGAAGAAGCGCCACAATTGGAAAAAGAAACAAAAGTGCCAAATGAGTGGAGGACGATCAAAGATCACCCTCTTGAACAGGTAATTGGCAACGTTGGAGACAAGGTAAGTACCCGAAACTCTCTCAAAAATACCTTAGAACATACTGCTTTTGTTTCTCAAATTGAACCCAAAACCATCTCAGAAGCAATTGGGGATGAATTTTGGACCTTGGCAATGCAAGAGGAGCTTAACTAATTCGAACGCAATGACGTTTGGGATTTGGTGCCAAGACCCGAAGGTCATACCATAATTGGTACGAAATGGGTTTTTCGCAATAAACTAGATGAAAATGGTATAATCACTAGAAACAAAGCTAGGCTTGTAGCAAAAGGCTATAATCAAGAAGAGGGTATTGACTATGAGGAAACATATGCTCCCGTAGCTAGATTAGAAGCTATTCGCTTATTGCTTGCATTTGCCTCTTCTATGAATTTCAATTTATATCAAATGGATGTGAAAAGTGCTTTTCTAAATGGTTTTATTCAAGAAGAAGTTTATGTTGAACAACCCCCCGGTTTTGAAGATTTTAAATCTCCCGATCATGTTTTCAAACTCAAAAAGGCTCTTTATGGTTTAAAACAAGCTCCCCGAGCTTGGTATGAAAGATTGAGTAAGTTTCTTTTGGAAAATGATTTCATTAGGGGGAAAGTTTACACAACTCTCTTTGTTAAGCACAAAAACAATGATATTTTGTTAGTTCAAATATATGTAGATGATATTATATTTGGTGTCTAACAATGTTTTATGCAAGGAATTT
This sequence comes from Nicotiana benthamiana, assembly GCA_034376525.1. Taxonomy (NCBI): domain Eukaryota; kingdom Viridiplantae; phylum Streptophyta; class Magnoliopsida; order Solanales; family Solanaceae; genus Nicotiana; species Nicotiana benthamiana. The sequence continues at coordinate 26,436,084 of CM067333.1, read as the reverse complement.
TCCGATTAAATGACAAGCGAATTTGAGATGTCTATGATGGGTGAGTTAAAATTCTTTTTGGGATTACAAGTAAAGCAAATGAAAGAAGGTACATTCATTTGTCAAACCAAATATTGCAAAGAATTGCTGAAACGATTTGAGATGAACAATGCAAAAGAAATGGCAACTCCCATGAGCACATCCGATCATCTAGAAAAAGATGAGAAAGGTAAGGAAGTCGACACCAAAAAGTATCGAGGTATGATTGGCTCTCTTCTTTATCTTACTGCTAGTCGTCCGGACATCATGTTTAGCGTGTGCTTATGCGCTCGTTATCAATCGTGTCCGAAGTAGTCTCACCTTACTGCGGTAAAACGGATTTTAAGGTATCTTGTTGGTACTACAAATGTGGGTCTATGGTACCCCAAAGGCTCTTCATGCCAACTTGTTGGCTATTCCGATTCCGATTTTGCTGGATGCAAATTGGACCGCAAGAGCACTAGTGGCACTTGCCATTTGCTCGGTAGCTCTCTCGTTTCTTGGTTTAGCAAGAAACAAGTAAGTGTTGCGTTATCCACAACCGAGGCTGAATATGTAGCCGCGGGGAGTTGTTGCGCTCAATCCTATGGATGAAACAATAACTCTTGGACTATGGCCTAAGTCTTAATCATATCCCTCTTAGATGTGATATACTAGTGCCATATGCTTGACGAAGAACCCCGTTCTTCATTCGCGAACGAAACACATTGAAATTAGACATTATTTTATTAGAGATCACGTTCTCAAAGGCGATGTCGAAATTGAATTTGTTGAAACCAAAAACCAATTGGCAGACATCTTTACAAAGCCTTTAGAGAAAGAGTCCCTCTTCCGAATTCGCAGTGAACTCGGGATCCTTGACTCCACGTTGATCTAAGTCATGCATTGCATTTTTTTTACATGATTTCTAACTTGAGCGTCGGAGACGTCTAATTCTTTTTTGCAGGTATCGCCCTAAAAGTAGGGGGAATTATAAAGCATGACGCGCAAGAATCGAGTCTTCTTCAGAAAAATCTGTTTCCCTCATCTAATAATCGATTATCTCGTATCAATAATCGATTGTAATGCTATCATTTGAGCTATTATACTCTCTTTAAATAATCACACCTTCTTTCCAATAAATAAACAAGGTTTATTTCATCTTTGGCATCTTATTATTATTTTTGCTAATGGCAAAAGGGGGAAGATAACGGGTATGATGCACTCTCAAGTTATAAGCTTAAATTGAGGGGGAATTCTCAAATTGAGGGGGAACAAATTGCATACTTGTTGCATGTATATACTTGTCTTGAATCGTCATTATAAATTGCTTGTCTTGCATATCCCGCTTAATGTTTGCCATTATCAAAAAGGGGGAAATTGTTGGAAACACGTTCTCAATGCAATATACTAAAACGTGTGTTCTTTTGTATAGGTTTTGATGAATGACAAACGAAGCGAAAATTGATATATGACGAAGTTCAAGAAACAAGCGCACAATTGATATACAACGAGATTCAAGCTCAAGACAAAGTTTTATAGTTTAATTGAGTCATTCTTAATTGTGATCTTGATCCTACAACTTGACTCGTAACATGGCTTCTCTCATAAAACTATTTTCCAAAATCATGCATATTTAATTTAATGTCAAATGATTTTAAGTTATGCATATTTACAGTAGTCAAAATAATTTTTAGACATGCCTTAAAAATCTGGACTAAGATAATCGATTATGTACTTATGATAATCGATTGTTTTAAGCCAAGACTGCATGACAATCGATTGTGAACTAATGACAATCGATTGTGAGTAAGACAGTGAGCATCAGGTTTTTCAAACCTGCATGACAATCGATTGTGAACTAATCTGGGATTGAATTTTGATCTGACTGGCAGACAATCGATTGTTGGGGTTTGACAATCGATTGTCAGTGAGTAAAATCAGCAACTCTTAATTGGCAATTAGGCAACGGTAATGCCAAGTTTTTCAACTATAAATACAGCTTCATTTCAGTGTTTTAAACACAACAACATACTACAACTGATCATTACATTGCTATAAGCTTGCATACTTTTGTTTATCATTTTATATTCAATTTCATAAAGCTTTTGAGAGCCTTATTCTTGTCCAAAGTTGTTGTGATCTAGAGCTTACTTCTTTTACTCATATCTACTCATTAAGGAGTATTTTGTTTGAGTGTTTAGTGTTTTATACACTTGTAAGAGAATTGTAATTCTCTTGTTGTAAGGAACTTGTGTTTCCTTGGTTGAAGTCTTGGAGTGTTGTATCTCCGAGCAAAGTTGTTAAGGCTTGTGTCCTTAAGTTGTAAAGGTTTGTTGAGCACCCGTAAGCTTAACAAGTTAGTGGAAAATCTCGAGAGAGTCTCTCGGGGATTGGACTAGCCACGTGTTGTGGTGAACCAGAATATATCGGTGCGTTCTTTCCTTTTTGTTTATTTAACGCACTTATTTATTTCCTGCAAATTTTAATTTCCGCAAGTTTACGCTAAATTTTATTATAACGCTATTCACCCCCCCTCTAGCGTTAAGCGTATTTTCTAACATTATACTCATGAATTACCTCTCTAATTACTCCTTATAACTAAGAATAGAGATAAGAGCTAGGGTGATGAAATCTTACCTCTTGGGACGAAGATCTAGGGCCTTCACTTGATTATCTTCAAGGAATTAACAACATTTTTTGGAGAAATTTGATGGGAGAAACTCTCCCTCTCTAAAACTCTTCTGTATCACTGTAGAAATACTCAAAAAATGCTAAAAATAAGCTATAGGGTCAAATATAACAATAGGGGATCGGGTTTAGAAATTAAAAAAAGTTATCCCCACAATGTCGATTCAGCTGTAGCAGAATGGACTGCAGAGTCGACATGTGCTTCGCAGAATCGACACCCAATACTGGGCTTCTCTGGACCATTCCATGGCCAAAATGCAACTGCAGAGTGCATTTTGCGGTCCAAAATGCGGTCCGCAGAATTGACACAGGACATTAATTTCCAGCCTTTGGTAATTTGATCATAACTCTGCGTAGGAATGTACAAATGACGAACGGTTTGAAGCGTTTGAACCTAGACTCAAAGAAATTTCAATTTATATGCTATTCACCACATAAAACCTCAGATATAGTCATATATTACCGTTCAAAGTGGAGCCTTGTGCAATTCCATTAGAAATTTTAGCCTATTGCGATAGTTTTCCCATTTGGCATACACTTAGGCTTCCATTTGGACCTCACACCACTTACCATAAGACGTATACTCATATTTACCAAGTCTAATTGATGTACAACAGGTTAATAGCATATAAAATATAATAATTAGCCTACAAGGCACCACAAAATCCTAGATTACTTAGTGAAATTTTTCGGAGCCTAACATTCTTCCCCCCCCCCCCCCCCCCCCCGTAGAATCATTCATCCTTGAATAAAGAGTATAGTCTTATCCAACACTTAAACATCACACACGTCTCTTCTAACCTACCTAAAGTCCCTAAATTTTTTTATTTACTAACTCCCAAATTTTATTTTTAAATTTTTTTTAAAAAAAATTTCGGCAGAGCCAGAGAATTACCAAATTCGTCTCAACAACACATCCATAACTACACATAGCACCACAATGAATATATCTACAATCCTAATCCCAGTATTACAAACACTACATTATCATAAGCATACCAGAACATGGACTGCACAGTTTTATATAAAAACATCTATATTGTACATTACAAGTCAAAACTAACCGGTATTCAATAAAGCGAAAATATTTTCCTTCTGCGACACATTTAGCCTTCCAGGTGACTTTATCTACATACAAGCATTGCCATGACACCTTCTCAAAAGTAATGTCAACTCCCAAACATACACTACAAGGATGACAGATAAACATCTTCCATGAGATAGCTATCCAATGGCATTACCTTTCAACAATTTCCACTGTACAATTTACATCTCACAGGATATTCAATTCAGGGTATCAACATCAACCCACAATTCCATCACATAGCATCATACCATAAAGAATGTCATCTCATAGTAAACAGACGATCATGTGTTCATAATAGTCCTTACCAGCCATTAATGTAATCACAAAGGTGTTCATCATCAAGAATATAATTTCATTTCAATCAACAGACCATATGAAGTCAAGGCATCATGATTCTTTCTAGTAATACATCATATAGGATATTTTCATGATCATATAGTTTGTTCAAACCAACTCATTACCTTCTTAGACCTAACATATGGAAACACAAAGTACATGAGAAAAAGTTACGGGGGATATCATACTTCTATTGCTACCTAATGTGTAATACAGTCATGTTACCTTTTATTATCAACTCACATAATATTTTTAGGGGAACACTCACACTAAATCCTTGATGACCCTTAATAGTTACTCTTAGATGTGATACCATAAACTGACCATAAAATTATCTATCCAATATATATATATATATATATATATATATATATATATATATATATATATATATATATATCTGACCACACTATGAAGCTTTATCCTTGACTTGTTTGATCTTACGGTACCCAATGGATCTAATACAATAAAAAACAACAGAGTTCAAGATCAGGCTGGAGTTATTCAGGAATCCATTAATTCGCTGAGTAGGGCATTCCATGAAGTTACATGTTAAGAGACAAGAGGATTTCTATTCGTGATGCTAATGTGTTAATCATTGTGATGCCATCAACTATCAGGCAATTAAGGCATCGGGGTAACTCGTACATTGGAAATAGGAACCATTAAGGAGAAGTGCCCAAGTATGTGAACCACTTGTTTCCTAGAGTGAAGGGTAATTTTTTTTTATCAAGAATAAAAATATTCTGGCACCTTGAATACGATATGGATTTCAAAATACATGAAGTCGAATAATACTCTTGGCACATGGAATCTATGCCACAAGACCATGAGGATGAAAAGAATTTGAACACTTATGGGCGTATCATATTTGAGACAGTTTAACCCTTCCTGATGATTAATCATATACAAGGGAACTACAGATACAACCATTTGTCATTCAAATTAATATGCTCATGATATTTGCAAATCATGGAGGGTTTGTAGATGTTCTTGATGAATTCTCTATGTATTTTGACTTGAGAAAAAGGAATGTCACAGTGACACATTGAATGAGCATGTTCTCTCATGGTTATCGAACATGTGTTGCGATTTAGAACAATGAATTAATCAAGAAACACAATTAACACGTTGTGGAGGTATAAGGAGAAAATAATCATTTGTTATGAGTTGGGCATGTCTCTACTATATTAACTCCCAACTACAATATGCGACCAGGCCACGAGCAACCATAATACTAGAACATAGTGAGCTACATAAATGTGAGGTACCAAGTGGACACGAAAGTGATAGCAACACAATATTTTTCTATGACGGGGACGTAAGTACCCCAATTTTAATAGAGGCTTTATTCACGCTGTAACCATTTCGATTTGCATGCACTCATGTGATAGGTGTTAAGGTATATTCTTATGTTATTAGGAAGTGGGAAGCTTTCATGATGATATACGCAAGAGAGTAGATTGACTATCCAAACCATTTAATCTATATATGAAACTGAGCAAAATAGTGACTTGAGAAGGATCACAACGTTGGGATACTTTGCATGGGACTTGACACCACATATGAAAGCGAGTAAAGTTTTGTCCAATTAAATAAAAAAGTCTCTGTTAGAAATTCATCAGATATAATCCCTTGGTGAGAATTTAGGAAAATCAAGTGGGAAGTATTAATAATGTTATAACTCAATTCATGATCATACTTATAGAGCACAATTCCATAGGGGGTTTGCGAATAATAAAACTTTGATTGGGAGACTATGTAAATAATATGCCCCATTCAAAGAGTCTATACACGGGATGTTTTGATATTCAACACCTTGTTACAACCACGTTTATGAGAACTCTTCAATATTGATGTACATATACAATGAGTAGAAATTCTGATTTTGACTCACTTAACGACATTAGGTTGATAGGGAAGTAGCTTAATCAATGCCCGTCGACTCCACACCTTTAACTTACCTAGGTAACATGCTGACATACCACATACTCAACATAAAAACATCCCTTTTAAGCACTTAATTCGTGTTGTAAGCATGTGTAAACACCTCAAATCCCATTTCCATCACACCTGATCATTTCTGTATGAGTAAACCTTATCGAGTTTGGAGGTCTAAACATGTAAGAAAGTATCACCCCATGGTCAGTCTTCAATGGCATGAAATTAAATGGTCAAGCCTATTCACATACATTATAGAACAAATGGGGTTAAAGGAATTACTTATTGCTCTTTAGTTGTTGGGGTAGTGCCTTAGCTGATGTCCCTTTACTCCGCACCCTAAACACTCGTCAGTGCCCTTACGACACACCCCTAGATGATGCCTTATACACTTAGGGCAACGAGGTTGTTGCTGCCTCTGATGGCTCCCACTTGACTGGACATGTTGGTTAGATTTAATGTTGCCTTAGTCTTGCATATTATGGCCACACTGCTGCTGATCAGGACCTGAGGGTAGCGCCTTAGCTGAGGTCTGAAGGATTGACTGTGAGGGTTCGAATGACACTCTCCTGTGTGATTCTTTCCCACCATAACCATTACCCTCACTGTATGAGCCATTATAATTGCTCACAGATCGGGTTTTTTTGATACCATCTCCATTTTGTTCTTCAATTTATGATCCTCTGTAGCCTGAGCAAATGCCACGATCTTCCCATAATTCATGTCCGAATTCAATGTTGTTGTAGATGCCTCATTAATAGTTAAAGGACTGAGACCCTGAACAAACCGACGCACCCTAGCCCCATTGTGGGAAACATATGAATGGCATACTTGGACAGGCGAGAAAACTCCATATGGTACTCCCTTCAGATTCTCAAACTCTGCTGCACAAGCTTTCTTTTTCTCAGCAGGTATGAAATAATCTAAAAAGGCATCAGCGAACTCGCTCCACCTCGCCAGAAGGCTCCCGTCCTCGCTGGAACCTTCCCATAACTCAAACCATGCATAGGCCACCCCTTTCAGACGGTAGGCAGCCAACTTTACTCCCTCTACCTCAGTCGCACGCATCACCCTGAGGGTCTTGTGCATCTCATCAATAAAGTCCTAAGGGTCTTCTTCTGGATTGGCACATGTGAATACCGGAGGGTCGAACTGAAGGAATCCATTAACCTTGGAACTAGTAGAATCTCCTGGCTGGCTGGAGGAACTGGGCGCAACATTTGACCTCGGCCTGAGAGGTCACCAACTGAGTCAACATCTGAAAAGCTCCCCACAGATCCCCATCGGAAAAACCAGAACTGGAAGTTGGGGTTGGAGGCGGGACAGGAGTATCAGCAGGAGGGATATTGGCCCCCTCAGTGGGTGTAGGAGTTGTGGGAGTCTGTCCCGGAATAGAAGGATCCATCAGAGTAATTGCAGGGCGACTACCCTCACCCGCAACATCAAATAGTAATTCATCAGCCACTTTTAGGGTGGTATTGGCTTCTTGGCTAATTCTCGCTTTCTTCATAGGTGCCATCTACTAAAAGGTAGAACAATGCACTTATTAGGAGATAACCAGTTTCACCGCATGATCCTGAATATCAAAGAAGGGTGTTATTCCTAAATGTCTGAATAACCTCCAACTTATAGATGTGGTCGACAACATACCGATAAGAAGGGCTCTACTAGACACGGCTCCGAGACATCCTAGAACACTTCAAAAACTTAGGCTCTGATACCAAGTTTGTTACGCCCCAAATTCCGAAGAGCACGACCGGCGCTCAACCGAGTAAAATCGATCGAGCAAGACTGTTAGGTCTGATTCTACCCAAACTAACTCATGAATAAATAGGAGGTGGACTCCACTAATCAATTCCTGTAAACATATAATTAACAATTTCCATTCCATTTTCATTAGTAACATCATTTGCCACTTTAAAGATAACAAAAATTTTGTACATCGTTGCCAAACATTAACGTTTCTAGTTTAGTTTCCAATACCCGAAACTACCCACAACATGTCTACGGAGCCTACAAATACAACCAAAGAAAAATATGGAATTGTCGGCAACAAGGCTCTGGCTATACCTTACACAAATACCAAAATAGACTACGGAATAAAAGTGACATGAGCCACGCAGGGCCCCGATAGGAAAGGGGCTCACCGATGCAGCTGTCGGAAGTGGAGGAGGTGCTACTGTCGGAGGACTGGAGTACCTGCTATGTAATCACCTACAATCATAACACAAATGTAACGCCACCAGCAAAAAGGACGTTAGTGCCATTGAATAGCACTAGTATGTATAACTAAACACCGGCTGATTAGAAAGAACTATCAAACAAGAATAAAGAAATCACAAGTCAAACTCAAACACTTTATAAATGATCACAACATTTTCAAGTAAAAGGGATCACATAGCTTCCACATAAATTTCCATACCTCTAGGTTATGTTTCATAGCCCGTACAATGAGTTCACGTGACAAATTATACACCTATGCATTTCATAGACCGTCCATAGGGTTCACACACCATAATGTATTATACACCGATGCGTTTCATAGCCCGTCCATAGGTCCCACATGTTACAGTACACACCTATGTTTTTTCATAGCCCGTCCATAGGTCCCACATGTTACAATACACACCTATGCCTTTCATAGCCCGTCCATAGGTCCTACACGTTACAGTACACACCTATGCGTTTCATAGTCCGTTCATAGGTCCCGCATGTTACAGTACACACCTATGCGTTTCATAGTCTGTCCATAGGTCCCACAATAAAACACATCAAAGGCATCACCAAGTATATTTATAATTCAAGTTCTCAAGAATAGAACATTGATCACGTTGGAATGTATCTACCACAAATATAGGTTCAGAACACCAATTCATGTAAATTATCAACCGAAGCGAGAATCCAAAGTTCAGTCTTACCATATTTACATAAGCATCGATAGAGCTTAATTTCTAAAAGACGGGGTTTTAGCCATACATACCTCGATTGAGCTTTCCTTAAGTTACTACAACACTCCAAAAACTCTAGCAATTCAAATATATTATGAGACATATCAAGATTAAACACATATTAGAAATATATTTGTGAAACTAGCTCATTTGAGCATTTTATCAAACACTAGTTGAGCATCTTGATTACAAATTCCCTTTTCAAGAGTTTCCTCCATTCCCCAACCAAACCTTTACTTAATTAGGTTCAATAATCTTCCCATAAACCTAAGTTGACATGCAAGTAAGGAATCCACTCTTATACTCATGAATCACCTCTCTAATTACTCCTTATAACTAAGAATGGAGGTAAGAGCTAGGGTGATGAAATCTTCCCTCTTGCGACGAAGATCTAGGGCCTTCACTTGATTATCTTCAAGGAATTAATAAGATTTTGTGGAGACATTTGATGGGAGAAACTTTCCTCTCTAAAATCCCTCTCTCTTACTCTAGAAATACTTAGAAAAATGCTCAAAATGAGCTATGGGTCAAATATAACGATAGGGGTCGGGTTTAGAAATTAAAAAAATAACCCAACGATGTCGATTCAGCTGTAGTAGAACGGATCGTAGAATCGACATTCGGTCCGTAGAATGCTTCGCAGAATCGACGCCTAAAACTGGGCTTCTCTAGACCATTCTGCGGCCAAAAAGCGATCGCAGAATGCATTCTGCGGTCCAAAATGCGGTCCGCAGAATTGACACAGGACATCAATTTCCAGCCTTTTGTAATTTGATCATAACTTTGCGTAGGAATGTCCAAATGACGAACGATTTGAAGCGTTGGAACCTAGACTCAAAGAACTTTTATTTGATATGATATTCACCACATAAATCCTCATACATAGTTATAAATTCCCGTTCAAAGTGGAGTGTTGTGCAATTCCATTAGAAATATTAGCCTATTGCGATAGTTTTCTCATTTGGCATATACGTAGGTTTCCATTTGGACCTCACATCACTTACCATAAGACTTATACTCATATTTACCAAGTCTAATTGATGTAGAATAGGTTAATAGCATATAAAATATAATAATTAGCCTACGAGGAACCACAAAATCCTAGATTACTTAGCGAAGTTTTTCGGGGCCTTACACCATAAAATGGTATAGTGGAATTTGTACGTAGTTTCTAGATAAGTGAACTAATTTAATTCCAAAATATTAAAATAATTAAATAGGAATATGATACTTAGCCTCAGAATGTATATAAAATAGTAGAAACAACGATTCTGGAACAAGACTTCTGGTCACATCAGTGATGAGACAAAAGCAAGAAAATAAATGATATTAAGCTTTGAATAGAATGTGATATAAGTTTGCCAAAAAATTCCGGTCCTTTACAATGATAACTGAGTTCTCTATTTATAGTTGTATAGAGGAAAGAAGATCCTAGTATCGTGCCCTCCTTTAATGTCAATTATGAGGGAAATTGATGAAGTTGTAACGGTAAAAATAAATGTCGAATTTATTGTAACGTGATAAATTCTTAATCCTGCAAAATATTCTTTATTAAATGTTATCGGATAAAAAATATTTAATATACCTTTATGAACATTCCCTCTCGGGGACAAGCGAAATTGGTACGTTCGATGAACATCTCCATTTTTGGGTTACACCTGTCCTTCCTTTAGATAACCACATGTCATATCATATTTTTCACTATAATAATAGTCCCCCTGCTTCCCAGTGACACAATCTTGTGTTTTCGGAAAATTGGTAGAAATACTTTTTTTTTTGCGGGAATTACTATAATTCTCTTTGCAGGACTCTTTTAGTTGATTAGACGCACTTCTCTCTATCTTTAATGTCCCGAACACGCATCATCCCACTATTCATCACACCATTTGCCGATTATCGAGGTAATCATGGCCAGAATTTAGCCGCAAAAATTTCACTGATACGCATCACCCTTCTCCTATGCTTTTCATAATTGCTCAAAACTTCTAACTTGCATATTTGTTTTCCATATTTTCCCTAATTCTCTTCAAATCAAACCCTTCTCCTTCTTATTCGATGGCTTTTTAATCCAAACGCTTCGGCTCTTCAAACAAACAGAGAAAGGCTGAGGATTGTGCTCCTCCAACAGTAGGTTCCATTATACCCCAAAGTCTTAACACCGCAAAAGACTTCGAAGAGAAACTCCCTATTATTAACCCTCTTTCATGGGCCCTCAGTAGGTATCCTTCTTCAATTCGCCCTTCTAGTATTTCTACTGTGAAGGAAGAGTGCCACTACCATGAGTTAGACATTATTGCTCCTGATCTATCGGGGTGAGTGCTCCTTTCCGAGGAAGGTTTTACGTATTTTTACATGTATCCCATTACTTTAAGTGTATTTTCTTTGAGCGGAGAGCTTGATTCCGTGATTCCGGAGTTTTGCCTTTGCTAACAAGTTTGCTTGCCATAGGTGAGCTCTTCAGTGTAGAGGATAGTTTCTTGCCTTTGACGCCTGTGCCGGGAAATTGGAGAAGAACTAGAATTAGCTCGTATGCTGAATCTTTACTCCCCTAAGATTTTTCGGGGGACATGATAAACCTCTGCAAATATGTCTACCATGCTTTGTTGACTAGCATGGATGATGATAACGATCATAGGTGGATATAACAATTTCTTAGAATTGCTACCAATAATATCATTCCATCAACGACATCAACAATTTCGGTCGCTTGAAACCGCACTCGTAAGACCTTTATTTAGTATATTTTTTTCGCTAAATATTCTTCTATTCTTGTATTGACTATGCATCCTTTGTATGTTTCAGCAACTCGATGGACCCCACCGGCGGTGGAAGGCCTGGACCGGTGGGTTCAAAAGATTTTAGATGTTACGACGCTCGAAACTCGTTTGTGGAAAGAATTGGCCCTTAAGTACGGTTGGAAGGCCAAAAATCATGATAATTCAAACTCACCTTATTTCAATTTTTCATGTGAAGAACTTGACTAATTTCTTCTATCTTTTTCTTGAAATCAAATCTACCCGTGTGCTTAGTTGTATTGGCTGATCCTACTAGTGCAACAAGGCTGCTTTAGGAGGCACTTACTCAAACAGGTGTCTCTGGGCCTGCTTCAAAAATAGGTGTTTCATTACAAAGTTCCTGGCTAGAGAACAAGCAACCAAAGATAAAACATTCCTCTGCGGATGGGGAAAAGAATAAGAGGGCGAAGACTATTGCCCATGTGTTATCTTCAAAAGTTGTTACTACTAGCTCTCCTCTGCGACAGTCATAGACACTCTGATGATTGACGATAATGGAGAAGCCAGTGATAATGGGTCTTCTCTACACAGGAGGCGACGTTCATCATCAAATCAACATCATGTTCCATCTACTGTGTTAACTATTCCAACCGAGGACGACGTCTCGACGCTCTGGGGGGGAGTTTGATTTGGTAAAAGATGCCAACTCCTGTTATCGGGTCCTAATAGTTGTGAGCGATACTGTAAGGACCGAGTACCGAGTCCCTGTCGTCTATGGTTCTTGCGCATCCCACCAGCACTGCACTTGATGCAAGTGCTTCACATCCTTCAACTCCATCAGCTTCATTCCCATCTTCACCACCACCGCCAATTGCTACATTATTTCCATCTTAATCCACTCTTCCACCAGCAATTACTATAACATATCCATCGGCCGCATATGGTCATGAAGGAGATGTTCCTCCTCCCAGGTCATAGTTCAAGGTAATTTGGGGTAAAATTGTTGGAAACACGTTCTCAAGGCATTATGCTAAACGTGTGTTCATATTTGTAGGTTTTGATGAATGACAAACTATGCGCAACTTGACATATGACGAGGTCCAAGCACAAGCGCAAAATTGATATATAACGAGATTCAAGCACAAGACAAAGATCGAGATTAGGTTTTATATGAGTCGGTATTTAATTGTGATCTTGATCCGACAACTTAAACTCAAGACCTGGCTTCTCTCGTAAAAATATTTTTAACAAATCATGCATATTTAATTTAGAGCAAAATGATTTTATGCATATTTACTTTAGTCAAAATGATTTTTAAACATGCCTCTAAAATCTGGACTAAGATAATCGATTATGTACTTATGATAATCGATTATGTTTAAGTCAACTGCTTGACAATCGATTGTGAACTTATGACAATCGATTGTGTTAAGGCAGTGCGCATCAGATTTTCTCAAATCTGCATGACAATCGATTGTGAACCTTATGACAATCGATTGTGATGAGGCAGTGTCCATCAAAGTTTTTCAATGCTCAAAATAATCGATTGTGAAGCTAATGACAATCGATTGTGAAGAGACAGTGTCCATCAGATTTTTCAAAGTCACAAAATAATCGATTGTGAACTTATGACAATCAATTGTGTTGAGGCAGTGTCTTCCAGACTTTTTCAAAGTTATTAAGTAATCGATTGTGAACCTATAACAATCGATTGTCAAGAGGCAGTGTCTAAATTGATTTTTCAAGACTGATATATAATCGATTGTTAACTTAATATAATCGATTGTATAACTGACCGTTGCCAAAATGTTTTCAAATACCGTCAGGTAATCGATTATTGATTTTCTATAATCGATTGTTTTAATTAAAATCTGGAAAGGATTTTTTGAACGTTGCTGAGTAAGTGATTGTAGATTTCTGACAATCGATTGTTTTAAGTAAAATCTGGAAATGATTTTTTGAACGTTGCCAGTAATCGATTATTTATCTTAGATAATCGATTGTTATGCGTAAAATCTGGGATTGATTTTTGGAAGAACTGGCAAACAATCGATTGTGGTAATTTGACAATCGATTGTCACAGAGTAAAATCAGCAATTCTTAATTGGCAATTAGGCAACGGTAATACAAAGTTTTTCAACTATAAATACAGCTTCAATTCAGTCTTCTAAACACAACAACTGATCATACAATTGCTAAAGATTGCATACTTTATTGCTTATCATTTTATATTCATTACATAAGCTTTTGAGAGCCAAATTCTTGTCGAAAGTTGTTGCGATTTTGAGCGTATTCTTTTTACTCATATCTACTCTTAAAGGAGTGTCTTGTTTGAGTGCTAAGTGTTTTTGTACACTTGAAGGGAAGTGTTAGTCCCTTGTGTTGTAAGAAAGAACTTGTGTTTCCTTGGTTGAAGTCTTGGAGTGTTGTATCTCCGAGCAAAGGTTGTTGAGGCTTGTGTCCTCAAGTTGTAACGGTTTGTTGAGCACCCGTAAGCTTAACTAGTTAGTGAAAATCTCGAGAGAGTCTCTCGGGGACTGGACTAGCCACGGGTTGTGGTGAACCAGGATACATCGGTGCGTTTGTTCTAATTTATTTACTTATCGCACTATTTATTTCCTGCAATTTTTAAATTCCTCAAGTTTACGCTAATTTTTATTATAACGCTATTCACCCCCCCTCTAGCGTTAAGCGTATTATCTAACAATTGTATCAGAGCCCAACTCTTTGAAGACTTAACCGTTTGAGAGAAACACCCATGGCTTCTACTCGTGATTCTTTTGCAGGAATAGGTGAAGGACAATGCTCCACCCGACCACCGCTATTCGATGGTACAAATTATACATACTGGAAGGAGAGGATGAGAATATTTGTACAATCAAATAGTTTTCATCTTTGGAAGGTCATAATGAATGGAGAACAAATTCCAACCAAGAAGGTTGAAAATGAATGGGTCCCAAAGTCCGAAGATGAATACGATGCGGATGATATCCGAAAGGTGCAAAATAATGCTAAAGCTACTAATTTATTATATTGTGCTGTAAATGCTGATGATTACAGGAAGATATCTTGTTGCACAACGGCGAAGCAAATGTGGGACAAGCTGGAAATTACGTACGAAGGTACGGACCAGGTAAGGGAAGCCAAAATTGATTTCCTAACCCATGCATATGAATTGTTTCACATGAAGGAAGGCGAAAAGGTCGATGAGATGTTTGAACGATTTTCAAAAATCGTAAATGATTTACATGCTCTTAAGAAGACCTTCACAGATAAGGAACTTGTTCGAAAAATTCTCCGAAGTCTCACTCCGGAATGGCGATCCAAGGCCGACGCGATTCAAGAATCCATTGGCATTTCAAATGTCACCATCGACGCATTAAGAGGTAATCTCAAAACTTATGAATCTACTATACTTAACCCTCTTGTTGATGATCAAAGGAAGCAAAGAATCACTCTCAAGGCAAGCACAAGCCAACCTCAAAATGATGAGGACGGAGACAACGAGTTCGGACTCGTTATCAAGAGATTTCAAAAGTTCATGCGAAAAGAGTATGAACGAAAGGGCAAAAAGCAAGGAGATCAAATAAAGTGCTATGAGTGCGGAGAAACCGGGCACATTAAATCAAATTGCCCAAATGCTAAAAAGGAGAAGAAACCCTTCAAGAAGCAACGAGCATACATATCTTGGGGAGGCGACTCCGGTGACGAGTCAAGTGAGGAAGAAGAAGACGAAGCCGCAAATCTTTGTCTTATGGCACAAGAAGACAACAAAGAAGAGGTATGTCAAATTTCTTCCAAAAATTTCTTTTCCCTTGAAGAAATGCAAAATGCTTTTGATGAGTTGTATAGCGAATTTATTAAAGCTTCAAAAACTTTTAAGAGTATAAAAGAAAATACTTCTTTAAAAGAAAAATATTTTCAAAAACAACTCTCTTTTAAAGAAAAGGAATTGGAAAAATTGATTTTAGAAAATGAGAAGTTGAAAGAGGAAAACAAATTTTTTGGCAAGAGAAGCGCCGACAAGCCCGAGAGTTCTAGAAATTGTACTTCTTGCATGCATCTCAAAAATGAAGTAGAAAGGCTTAAGGGCACCTTAGATAAGTTTAACTCTTCTCATAAAAATTTGAATGAAGTGCTTGTTAATTTGAAGTCGACCAAGCATGGCATAGGTTTTAGAAACGAGCCTAAAGAGAAAGTTGAAGCCAACCCCCAACCACCTGAGGCTCAACCTAGGATAAATAAAACAAATGTTCATCCTAGATACAACAAACCTAGAAATGGTTTTCATCAATCGCAACCTAGAAATAATCATGCTAGAAATAATGCACATTCTAGGCCAAACACTAGAAGGAATTTTGAACCTTTTAGAACACCTAGAAATGACTTCCAACCTAGAAACAACTATTCTAGAAATGATGCTAGAACAAATGGTAGGAGAAATGATTTTCATGATTTGCGCAATAGTTATATTGTCAAGAATAGAGTAAATGAATTTCGTCCGTCCAATTACTATCAACCTAGAAGGATGCATAATCCTAACGTGACTTGTCATTATTGTAGACGAATTGGACGTATTGCTCCTGCTTGTTTTACACGACATAGACATAACACTCAATCACATCACTATGATTTGCCTAACCCCCAAGGACCCAAAATGGCATGGGTACCTAAAACTCATTAATCTGTTTTGTAGGTGTGTTTGAAGGGATCAAGTGTACTATGGTACCTTGATAGTGGATGCTCCAAGCACATGACGGGAGACGAATCCAAATTCCTTCAACTAGAACACAAGGAAGGGGGAAGTGTTATTTTTGGTGATAACAACAAAGGAAAGATTATCGGCATCGGATCGGTCGGTAAGGATGAAATTTCTTCCATTAAGCATATATTACTTGTGAAAGGTTTAAAACATAATCTCTTGAGCATAAGTCAATTATGTGACAAGGGAAATCTTGTTTTATTTGATTCGGATGAATGCTTAGTTTTTAGACGTAGCGATTTTAAAATTATCCTTCGTGGTTTTAGAATGGATAACATTTATATGGTTGATCTTGCAAATTCTTCACCCGAATATGTGAATTGTTTAATGAGCAAAGAGGATGATTCTTGGTTATGGCGTCGTAGAGTAGCTCACATCAACATGCATCTATTGAACAAATTGGTTTCACAAAATTTAGTTGTTGGTCTTCCAAAGTTGAATTTTAAAAATGACTCTATTTGTGATTCTTGTCAAAAAGGGAAGCAAACAAAAGCATCTTTTAAATAAAAATTATTGTTTCAACTACTAGACCATTGCAATTGCTTCACATGGATTTGTTTGGACCATCTCGCATTGAAAGTCTTGGTAGAAATCGCTATGCTTTTGTTATTGTTGATGATTATTCCAGATTTACTTGGACTTTATTTCTTGCCCATAAAAGTGATGCTTTTCGAAATTTTAAATATTTTCTTATACGTGTTCAAAACGAAAAGGAAACAACCGTCACTTCAATCAGAAGTGATCATGGGGGAGAGTTTGATCACAATCTCTTTGCGGACTTTTGTGACGAACTCGGTATCGAGCATACCTTTTCCGCTCCACGAACACCACAACAAAATGGGGTGGTGGAAAGGAAAAATAGGTGTCTCGAAGAGATGGCTAGAACCATGCTCGAAGAGGCTAAGGTTCCCAAACATTTTTGGGCGGATGCCGTGAGTACCGCATGCCACATTTTAAATAGAGTAGTCATAAGGCCAATACTCATGAAAACCCATTATGAACTCTACAAGGGAAGGAAACCAAATATCTCCCATTTTAGAGTATTCGGTTGTAAATGTTTTATTCATAACAATGAAAAAGATCAATTGGGAAAATTTGATGCCAAATCCGATGAAGGAATTTTTATTGGGTATTCTTCACGTAGCAAAGCATATAGGGTATTTAATAATAGAACCCAAACTGTGGAGGAATCCCCTCATATTGTGTTTTTCGAAAATAATGCTCGCTTGGCGAGAAAGGATTCTTGTTCTGATCTTGCAGGTATTCTAAATAGTTTAAAAGACAAAGTACAAGAGGAAACTCCTAAGGAAATTCAAGATGAAATCTTGGAACAATCAACGGAGGAAACGCCACAATTGGAGAATGAAACGAAAATGCCTAACGAGTGGAGGACAATCAAAGATCACCCCCTCGAACAGGTAATTGGCGACGTCGGAGAAAAGGTAAGTACCCGAAACTCCCTTAAGAACACCTTAGGACATACTGCTTTTGTTTCTCAAATTGAACCAGCAACCATCTCCGAAGCAATTGGGGATGAATTTTGGACCTTGGCAATGCAAGAGGAGCTTAACCAATTCAAACGGAATGATGTTTGGGATTTGGTGCCAAGACCCGAAAATCATACCATAATTGGTACGAAATGGGTTTTTTGAAACAAACTAGATGAAAATGGTGTAATCACTAGAAACAAAGCTAGGCTTGTAGCAAAAGGCTATAATCAAGAAGAGGGTATTGACTATGAAGAAACATATGCTCCCGTAGCTAGATTAGAAGCTATTCGTTTATTGCTTGCTTTTGCCTCTTCTATGAATTTCAATTTATATCAAATGGATGTGAAAAGTGCTTTTCTAAATGGTGTTATTCAAGAAGAAGTTTATGTTGAACAACCCCCCGGTTTTGAAGATTTTAAATCTCCCGATCATGTTTTCAAACTCAAAAAGGCTCTTTATGGTTTAAAACAAGCTCCCCGAGCTTGGTATGAAAGATTTAGGGGGAAAGTTGACACCACTCTATTTGTTAAGCATAAAAACAATGATATTTTATTAGTTCAAATCTATGTGGATGATATTATATTTGGTGCTACTAACAATGTTTTGTGCAATTTTACGATTTAATGACAAGCGAATTTGAGATGTCTATGATGGGTGAGTTAACATTCTTTTTGGGATTACAAGTAAAGCAAATGAAAGAAGGTACGTTCATTTGCCAAGCGAAATATTGCAAAGAATTGGTGAAACGATTTGAAATGACCAATGCAAAAGCAATGGCAACCCCCATGAGCACATCCGATCATCTAGACAAAGATGAGAAAGGTAAGGAAGTCGACACCAAAAAGTATCGAGGTATGATTGGCTCTCTCCTTTATCTTACTGCTAGTCGTCCGGACATCACGTTTAGCGTGTGCTTATGCGCTCGTTATCAATCGTGTCCGAAGGAGTCTCACCTAACTGCGATAAAACGGATATTGAAGTATCTTGTTGGTACTGTAAATGTGGGTCTATGGTATCCCAAAGGTTCTTCATGCCAACTTGTTGGCTATTCCGATTCTGATTTTGCTGGATGCAAATTGGACCGCAAGAGCACTAGTGGCACTTGCCATTTGCTCGGTAGCTCTCTCGTTTCTTGGTTTAGCAAGAAACAAGTAAGTGTTGCGTTGTCCACAACCGAGGCTGAATATGTAGCCGCGGGGAGTTGTTGCGCTCAAATCCTTTGGATGAAACAACAACTCTTGGACTATGGCCTAAGTCTTGATCATATCCCTCTTAGATGTGATAATACTAGTGCCATATGCTTGACGAAGAACCCCGTTCTTCATTCACGAACAAAACACATTGAAATTAGACATCATTTTATAAGGGATCACGTTCTCAAGGGCGATGTCGAAATTGAATTTGTTGAAACCAAAGATCAATTGGCCGACATCTTTACAAAGCCCTTAGAGAAAGAGTCCTTCTTCCGAATTCGTAGTGAACTCGGGATCCTTGACTCCACATTGATCTAAGTCATGCATTACATTTTCCCTTTCACATGTTTTCTAACTTGAGCGTTGGAGACGTCTAACGTATTTTTGCAGGTATCGCCCTAAAGGCAGGGGGAATTATAAAGCTTGACGCACAGAACAATCGATTTCTCTTTTATATAATCGATTATCCAGTATCAATAATCGATTGTCTTGACATTATTTGCGTTATTATTTCTGAAATTGCAGATTTAATAAATAAACAAGTTTTCTTAATTATTCTATATTTTTTTTGCTAATGGCAAAAGGGGGAAGATAACGGGTATGCGCTCTCAATACTTATTGGGATAAATTGAGGGGGAATTCATATATTGAGGGGGAACTAATTGCATATCTATATACTTATTTGCATATCTTTACTTGTCTTGAATCGTATGCATATCCCGCTTAAAGTTTGCCATTATCAAAAAGGGGGAAATTGTTGGAAACACGTTCTCAAGGCATTATACTAAACGTGTGTTCATATTTGTAGGTTTTGATGAATGACAAAATATGCGCAACTTGACATATGACGAGGTCCAAGCACAAGCGCAAAATTGATATATAACGAGATTCAAGCACAAGACAAAGATCGAGATTAAGTTTTATATGAGTCGGTATTTAATTGTGATCTTGATCCGACAACTTAAACTCAAGACCTGGCTTCTCTCGTAAAAATATTTTTAACAAATCATGCATATTTAATTTAGAGCAAATGATTTTAAATAATGCATATTTACTTTAGTTAAAATGATTTTTAAACATGCCTCTAAAATCTGGATTAAGATAATCAATTATGTACTTATGATAATCGATTATGTTTAAGTCAGCTGCTTGACAATCGATTGTGTTAAGGCAGTGCGCATCAGATTTTCTCAAATCTGCATGACAATCGATTGTGAACCTTATGACAATCGATTGTGATAAGGCAGTGTCCAAAGTTTTTCAAAGCTCAAAACAATCGATTGTGAAGCTAATGACAATCGATTGTAAAGAGACAGTGTCCATAAGATTTTTCAAAGTCACAAAATAATCGATTGTGAACTTATGACAATCGATTGTGTTGAGGCAGTGTCTTCCAGACTTTATTAAATAATTGATTGTGAACGTATAACAATCGATTGTCAAGAGGCAGTGTCTAAATTGATTTTTCAAGACTAATATATAATCGATTGTTAACTTAATATAATCGATTGTATAACTGACCGT
Source organism: Nicotiana benthamiana (assembly GCA_034376525.1). Taxonomy (NCBI): domain Eukaryota; kingdom Viridiplantae; phylum Streptophyta; class Magnoliopsida; order Solanales; family Solanaceae; genus Nicotiana; species Nicotiana benthamiana. Next base: position 26,415,380 of record CM067333.1, on the reverse strand, counting down.
TGCCAAAATATTTTCAAATACCGTCAGGTAATCGATTATTGATTTCCTATAATCGATTGTTTTAATTAAAATCTGGAAAGGATTTTTTGAACGTTGCTGAGTAATCGATTATAGATTTCTGACAATCGATTGTTTTAAGTAAAATCTGAAAATAATTTTTTGAACGTTGCCAGTAATCGATTATTGATCTTAGATAATCAATTGTTATGCGTAAAATCTGGGATTGATTTTTGGAAGAACTGGCAAACAATCGATTGTGGTAATTTGACAATCGATTGTCACAGAGTAAAATCAGCAATTCTTAATTGGCAATTAGGCAACGGTAATACAAAATTTTTCAACTATAAATACAGCTTCAATTCAGTCTTCTAAACACAACAACTGATCATACAATTGCTAAAGCTTGCATATTTTATTGCTTATCATTTTATATTCATTACATAAGCTTTTGAGAGCCAAATTCTTGTTGAAAGTTGTTGCGATCTTGAGCGTATTCTTTTTACTCATATCTACTCTTAAAGGAGTGTCTTGTTTGAGTGCTAAGTGTTTTTGTACACTTGAAGGGAAGTGTTAGTCCCTTGTGTTGTAAGAAGGAACTTGTGTTTCCTTGGTTGAAGTCTTGGAGTGTTGTATCTCCGAGCAAAGGTTGTTGAGGCTTGTGTCCTCAAGTTGTAACGGTTTGTTGAGCACCCGTAAGCTTAACAAGTTAGTGGAAATCTCGAGAGAGTCTCTCGGGGACTGGACTAGCCACGGGTTGTGGTGAACCAGGATACATCGGTGCGTTTGTTCTAATTTATTTACCTATCGCACTTATTTATTTCCTGCAATTTTTAAATTCCGCAAGTTTACGCTAATTTTTATTATAACGCTATTCACCCCCCCTCTAGCGTTAAGCGTATTATCTAACAAAAATTATGCTGCCCCTTCTGAAGATCTACAAATAAGGAGCAATGTAACTCTTTCGGTCTCTACTAGGTGTAATACGCTTTCCCACCCGATGGAGCTTGATAATTATCTGAAGCATTTGGCTTCGGAGAGAGATTGAGAAAGGATCCAAGCACTATCGGGAGAGTTTGATAAACAGTGCCATGCATAATATTGCAGTTTGTATTCCGTTCTTCCTTTGTAATTTCTTCTACATTGACTGAATGCATTCTATGTTTTGTGTATTTTGTTTTGTAAGCCAACATTCTTGCTTACGAGGGCATTCAGAATCTGATTCGTAAGAAAGAGGAACTTACTTCTGAATGGAATAAGCTTTTGGCGGAACGGGGCTAGTTTGTCCTCCACCTCTCAAAACTGGAAACTAAAGCCATTGAGGCAGTTGTGTTGGAGGCTCGTTTGCAGCAAAATGAGTAAGAGGTGGTGAACCTTAGCCAAGAAATTAGCATGTTGAGGGTTAGATTCGATGAAGCTAAGGCTAAATGGGTTGAAGTCCAGGACATTGTTCTTGCTACAATAGAGCGTGAGGCTACCACTGTTGAATTGGAAGCAGCCTTGGACTCCAAAATTAAAGAGCTAGCTGCAATAGAGTCGAAGTGTGCCCAGTCGGAGGAGAAGTAAAAAAAAAAAACTAGGCAGAATATCTTGGTAGACACTTGTACTTATACCGCTATAACATTCCGGTCCCATTACATTGCGAAGTTTCATCTAAGCACTTGTATGTATCCAAAAGAGTATTTTAAACACCTCTAACCATAGGCTGAGCTTATGTGTCATTTATATGGATGAGTTGGACAAAGCGCGTGATTTATACGCACGTATGATATGTGAATTCACTGAATTGGTTATTTTACTTCAAGGGAAATAAGAAAATGACAAAATCAAAAAATAAACAAAAAAAGAAAGAAAAATATAATCCCCTCCCTTATCATCCTTTTCTGTTTCTCCCCCTCCCTTTCTCTCTTTTTTTTAACAGATTCTCTCCCCTTCCCATTTCCCTTTCTCTTTCTTTATTCTTTTCTTCGTAAGATTTTCTGCTTTGTGCATTCTTTTTTCCATCAACTCGTCTCCAACCGTCTTCTTCCCCTTTCCTCTTTCCCTTTTCTATAGTTCCACCATTATTTTTGGTGATTAAAGTTTCTAAATCAAAATTTTCTTCCATTAATATTCTCCAATAAAGAAAATATATTAAAATAAATAAATTTTGTTTGAATTTCAATAATTTTTAAATGCTACGCTTGTTAGGTATATTTTCTGGCGAGTGAAACATTTTATTATTTTGAGCTTGATGGTTATTTTTGTATGGCTACTATTTCTCGTCGCTGGCGGAAGGAGTGGTGACGCAATGATCAGTAGTGGTACTAACAATGGGTAAGACTGGAAAGTTGATGGTGAGGGGTGAATTTGTGTGTGTGTTAATCAAATTTTTGTAAATTCTATTTGGAGAAAATATGTATATGAGCCATTGTTCCGGTGGGTTGACTGAAACATAATTTAAAGGACCCAAAAATGAGTAAGAAAACGCGAAACAGAGGGTTTTAATTTTAGTTTTTCAAATGAAATTTTTAATAGATAATGATAAAAAATGACATGGCAAGTGATGTGGATCTGATGTGTCATTCCGATCAAGCAAGTGAGAAACACGTATCATAGTCAATGGTCAGAGGTGCTGAAAATACTCTTTTTGGATACGTACAAGTACTTACATGAAACTTCGCAAAGTAGTGGGACCAGGATGTCAAAGCGGTATAAGTACAAGTATCTGCCTGACTATTCTGCCAAAATACTATCGAGCATAATAGGCTCTTTAGTTCAACTATACGCGACCTTGATATTAGCTCCAATCCGTTATATCCGCCCGGAAAACCTCTTTAAGGAGGTAACCCGACTCAAGGAAAAATTCAAACACCAAGCAGATTCCCTCATTATTGAAAAAACTTACGCCATGTACAATATGAGGAGAAAAACCTTGGAAAAGGCCAAAATAAGCATCCTTGACTTTGATGCTGAAATTACTAGGGCCCAAGAGCTTGAGTTGGCTGCTAAAAATGGATTCTTCACACAGTCTAATGCTTCTTGTTCTTCTAGTTCCAGTTCCGAGTATTCAGGAAGTGAAGAGGAAACGGAGGATGGTGATGCTGAAGACCAAACTATCGAAAATGTCGAATCATCAGCGGATGTGCAGACACTCCTTTTCCTCCTGGTTCTGGAGATTCTACAGTTTAGTTTTTCCTTTCTCTTTCCCATTCTTGTATCTTTGCCATTTGGCACGTTTTTGTAAATAAAGACACATTTTTGCTCATTTATTATTTGAGTCATATTTTCGTTTGAATATCCATGCAAGTATTTAATCTTTGCATTTGCCTAAGAATTTTGCGCACGTTTTCATTTCTTGCTTTTCTATACGTAGTTTCGGATGTGCTTTCTTTGAAGTACTTTGATTCTGAGCATTATCCCTTTTACATGAGAGTTTCTATAAATGTTTGTGCAAGTTTACCATTTTGTGTATTTTCGTATACGTCTTCGGGTGCATTCTTTCCCCGAATGCATTTTGATTTAGGGCATAAATTCTTCCCAAATTAACCTTTTTATCGTGGGGCTTCTATAAGAGAGGGCCCTCTTACGTTTACGATGCTCTTGAAGAGGATGTCTCATGTTCAATACAACAGTAGTATTTGAAGTACGTGTTTAACTTTCAAATGACAAAGTTAGTTCATCGTTCAGATAAGAAAAAAGATAAAAACAAAAGGATTTCTCTTTATTTAATTCCTTATATTTTCAAAAGTAGAAAAGCATTTGTTATGCTAAATAATAAATTGTCATTGCTTGTTGTTATATTGTACCACTTGTTTATATGGTGCTAGCTGTGCAGCCCTCGATCCCGATGACACATTTATACTTCCAGATATTTGTTTCCGATCGACATGACAGTTATTGATGTCGTATCCTCATATCATCCCCCCAGTGTAAGAATGTGAATAATGTGAATTGGATCACTGAAAGTCTCATACCTTCAAAGATTCCGCCAATGGATTCCTAGATAATCCTCACTTGGTAACACATCTTGCTTTTCTTCAGAATCTATACTATCGAGTTAAGGATTATCTAACAATCCTCTAGTGATGTATGCTCGTGAACAGCCGGGTAATGTCTGCTCAATTGCAAACTTAACTTCCTAGTAGGAATTTTCTATAGATCCAAAGACTATCTAACCATCCCCGAGTAGAAATTCGCTTGTTTACCTTGCTATTAAAGGTCTTATTGCTATTGTCTTCTTAGTATTCTTTTTATCTCTGCATCATTAAAATCATTATCAAAAAAACTTAGTTGGGACAAAAACTGAATGAAGGGAAGAAAAGTGTAACACATACTTTTAGATTGGATATTGTTCGTCAGCAATAATAGCTTTTGAGGTGCGACACGTTCCAACTCGTATGAACCTTTTTCAGTGATAGCTGAGATCCGATAGGGACCTACCCACGTTCTCCCCAGCTTCCCCGCATTGAGTTCCCGGGTATTTTGAATTAATTTCCTTAAGACCAAGTCTCCTACTTTAAAATAACAGAAATTGGTTCTTGAATTATAATATCACTCAATTCTCTGCTTTTGAGCTGGCATTTTTATAATATCAACATTGCTTCGATGTTCGGTTTCATTTGCTTAGAAGTATCTCAAAGTGGGTTCTTCTACTTCAACCAGGATTAGAGCTTATGTACTATACACAAGAGCAAAAGGAGTTTCTCCTGTGCTCGATTTGTCCATTGTACGGTAGGCCCATAGAACTCCTAGTAATTCTTCGAGCCAATATCCTTTTGCCGCTTCTAATATTTTCTTAAGGTTTTGAATAATCACTTTTTTATTGACTCCGCTTGACCGTTTGCTCTCGGATGATAAGGTGAAGAGGTGCTCCTCTTTATCTTTAAATCATAAAGAAATATTGTAATTTTTGCGTCGATAAATTGCGGCCCATTGTTCCATGCTATCTCTTTAGGTATTCCGAACCTACAAATTATATTTTCCCACATGAAGTCGACCACTTTGCGTTCTACGATCTTCTGATAAGGTCATACTTCCAACCATTTAGAAAACTAGTCAATTCAAAATAAAAGAAATCTTATCTTTCTAGTAGCTGGTGGCACCCGTCCAATAATGTCCATCCCCCATTTCATGAATGACCTAAGGGACAGAATCAAATGTAAGGGTTCTGTCGGTTGATGTACTAGTGGTGGGAAGCATTGGGACTTGTTGCATTTTCAGATGAAGTCTTTGGCATCTTGTTCCATGCGGGGCTAGTAATATTCTGTCCGAACTAATTTCAGCACCAAAAAATCTGATCCCGAGTGCATGCCTCATATTCCTTCATGAATTTCTCTATGACATAATTGGCTTCGAACACTCCTAAACACCGCGCTAGCGGGCCCTGGAAAGGTTTTCTATATAATTGGATTTTCCTAAAGATATAACGTGCAACTTTTGTGTGTAATGCTCGTGATGCCATGTGGTCTTCGTGAAACTTTCCCTGCTCAAGATAGTTCATTAATTCATTTCTCTAGTCCCAGACTAAACTAGCCAAATTCACCTCAAAGTAAACATCTGAATCCAGGACTGAATTCTAGTTGTACCACCGTCCCTGACTCTGATCCCTTGATTTCTGTCGGCGAGCCCAAGTTTGTCAATGCATATGCTTCCATGTTTTCTTCCTTTAGGTTATGAGTAATTGACCACTCTCATAATCATGCCAATAGATCCTGAACTATTACCACGTATTATATCATACGGTCCTCATTGGCGTCAAAGATCTTGTAGACCTGATGTACAACCAAATGCTAATCACATTTGATTTCAATAACCTCAAAGTCAAGTCCCTGGGCCAATTCAAGTCTTGTAATCAAAGCTTCGTACTCTGATTCATTGTTAGTTAAAGGGATCGTTCTGATGGCTTGCCTTAGGGTTTCCCCCGATAGTGTGATTAAGACTATTCCGAGCCCGGGGCCTTTTACTTTAGAAGCTTTGTTCGTAAGTAAGGTCCATGTCACGACCCAAACCGATGGGCCATGACGAGTGCCCAGTCCTACTTGTCGAACACCCCTAAGTATGCGTCAAGATATAACATGAACTAAGGGTAGGTCATGAATAACATCTGTCTATAAACTACTGAATCGCGTGAATGACATACGTGAGGAAATAATGTCCAAAAGACATATATACATGCATATATATATATATACATATATATATATATATATATATATATATATATATATATATATATATATATATATATATATATATATATATATATATATATATATATGAGGAATACGATAGGGCGAGATGACATGGCTATTATAGACAATTATATATCCAAAACTAGAAATCTACAAAGCCACATACTCTACAACTATACATGACTGTCTATTGACCTCTAATAGTGTACAATTGTATACAGGACGATACTGGGCCCCGTCATACCCATATCTACATACAAAAATAGCGTACTAAAACTAATAACAACTTAGTATCAAGTGGAGTACACCAAGTACCGCTGAGCAAGGATCCTAATATGTGGGACCGTCAGCCTGGCTACCTGCACCCGTGGGCATGAAACATAGGTCCCAAGACATAGTGGCATCAGTACAATAATGTACTGAGTATGTAAGGCTTGAAAATCAGTACATAAAAAACATAAAGAAAATGTGGAGTAAAGAATTCTAGCTGTAAGTCTAAATAACTTTTTGAATCTTGAAATATTTGTAATGTTATGCCTGTGCATATAATTGTCGTATCATGCATAGGTATAGCCTTACATAATTTCATCAGGCCTCTGAGGAATCCCATCATATCATCTAGTCTTCTGTGGGTGAAATCATCAACGTAAACCAATTTATCAGGTGGTGGTATGTATATAACGCCACAACCTCTCCTCATATCCCCTATATATATATATATATATATATATATATATATATATCTATATATATATATATATATATATATATATATATATATATATATATATATATATATATATATGATGTTTTATACATCAATACCACACAAGAGGAGAGGTGATGTATCCAATTTTTCACTTAAACTGCTTATGAAGGACATGGTTCTTCTATGTGTTCCAACTACTACTGTTGCGGAATAATAAATACAGAAAATAAATATATCACAGAGATTTTACGTGGAGAACACCTGGCTCAAAAGGTGAAAAATCCATGATCTACCACTCAGTAGGATTTTCCCCAACACTTCACTAAATCACTAAGCGAAAACAACATTTACGAAACTCTTTGTAAACCGAAAGATTACCTCTAATCCCGTTGTAGCAACAAACCTCTAACTATTGTGACAACTTCAAGTTAACTCTAACTTGAATACTCAAAATACCTATTACAGTTGCTTCAAGATAAAGCTTAAAGGTACAATATGTAAACATCTACTACAATTGAATTAGAAATAAAGAAAAACATATAAAACTCTTCATGGAGTTGGTTCTTCAATCTGTTCATGTAGCTTCTGGTTTGCACACTCGAATCACACACGAACTGCTTGCAAAAAGCCTCGGTATTTTGCTCCCAATTCATGTTTATCATCTGCATTTTTTGTGCAACACTTTTAATGCAAGAACATCCTGCAATTTATAGAGTTAGTAGATGAATAAATAACTAGAGTTTTGATGCAACTCTTCCTTGGTGGAATAGTTCTAGTTGATTTCAACTTCTAACTCCTCCCATATCTTGGATAGTCTTCTCTTTGATTAAGGAATTCTTCTCCTTATCACTAATGCGACCTTTTCCATCAACATATATTAAATACACCAAGTTAAACTTATCTCCTTCACGTGAAACCCACATGCTCGGATCTGCCCGTTTTTGTGCACCTGAGTGATCCATCTGGTACATCCTGAGTTCCTTTATTAGTCTTCAAAACTAACCTTTACTTGGGCCAACAAATTTCCCATTTTTGATGAAGACAAAATCTCTTATTTTCATAATCTTAGACCATGTTTCAACACAGCTCAACAGCAAAACAATGTTAGAAATAGTTTTCCTTTTTATCCCTTATCATCAAGGACCAGGTACATTAGGTTATAACATCAATCTGGTTCATGTAGCTTCTGGTTTTCACACTTGATTCACACACGAACTGCTTGCAAAACACCTTGCTATTTTTCTCCCAATTCACGCTTAACTTCTGTGCTTTTTGTGCAACACTTTTAATGTCAGGACATCCTGCAATTTATAGAGCTAGTAGATGAAGAAATAACTAGATTTCTAATGCAACTCTTCCTTGGTGGAAGAGTTCTAGTTGATTTCAACTTCTAACTCTTTCCCTATCTTGGATAGTGTTCTCTTTGATTAAGGACTTCTTCTCCTTATCAATTATGCAACCTTTTCAATCATGAGATATTAAATACACCAAGTTAAGTTTTTCTCCTTCACGTGCAACCCACATGCTCGAATCTGCCCATTTTTGTTCACCTGAGTGTTCATCCCGAGTTCCTTTGTCAGTCTTCAAAACTAACCTTTACTTGGGACAGCAAATTTTCCCTTTTTAATGATGATAATATCTGTGCTTTTTATAAGCTTAGACCGTGTTGAACTCAACTCAACATCAATAGAATGTTAGAAACATTTTTCCTCTTTATCACTAATCATCAAGGACCATGTACATTAGGTTGTAAGATCACTTGTTTAAAGCACAACTTTTTTCCTCCTTTTGGCATCATCAAAGTTGCATAAACAATGTGAGATAACCAAATTTTAAAGCTTACTCATGGCCACCGGGGCTACTTCAAATGTAAACATGGATTAATCATCATAAATCAAACTAAGAATTTCAACCATCAAAGAAATATAAACAAACAGTGAGAGAAAAAATAGTGAATTTCATTGATGATTGATAAGATTCTACCACAAAGTATAAGAAGAAATAAAAATACTGAAAATATGAGCAAAAGAAACAAAACGTCCTGTACCGGTTCACTAGTTGATTACACTAGGCTAGGAGGCTTAAGGTTAGGAAGAACTAGGTGCTTAGTTTTTGACTTGAAGGAGTTTCATCATACCTTGAAGAATGCCATCATTCTTCTCTTTTTCTCTTGCCAGATTATTTTTGAGAGCATCTCTCTTAGTCTCCATCTCAACCACACTCTTCTTCAACTTTTCAATCTCAGCATCCTTAGCCTCACTTTCTTGCAACAAGGCACTGACCTTGCTATTCACTGGTACCTTTTGGATGAACTAGGTTTTTTAGGAGTGACATTGATTTCATTATCATAATCAAGCAGGGTATTAACCCAAAAATGATTCATGCTTGTACTATCCTCCCACCTTTTCAAAAGTTCATTGAAATATGCAGACACAGTTGTGAGAATGAAGCCATAGGAAATGGTATGAGTTTTGATGCCATTGATAACTCTATCAAGAAGCTGGATTATAGATTTCAGTCACTTTCTTCTGCAGGTCTACGAGAGTTTCCTCTACAGATGAACTAGGTTCATCTCCCCAAACAACCATAGCACCTGCGTCTTCGGTTAAATGCATAAGAGTGGGTGAAGAATCAACCACTCTTGTCCCCTTTTCCCTCACAGTACTCCTAGAACCCTTGCTCTCTTTTTTCTTTTTCATTTTTACCACCAACTTCTCCAGATTTTGTAGTCTCAACACCTGCAATAGATCCAAAATATATTTTCCAAATTTGCAGTAACTTTAGAAATTGTCTCAGGAAAAATTTTAGAATCAGAAGATACTTGTTCAATTTCGAAAGAACCACTTTATTCCCCCTGAGTAGCAGACTTAAAAGAATCTAGGTAGTTTAATACGATCAGGAGTCTTGAACATAGCTGGTTCACTTGTAATAGATAAGTTCAAAAGAACTTTGGTATTTGGTAGGACTCTGCTCATGAACCAAATATAGTTATTTAAAATAATGCAGAGTGTAGAAAAAATATCGTGTTATCGTGATGAACCAGGTTCTTCAGTGATAATTCTCTTGAGTAAGTCTAAATTTGTCAAAATTGAGAAAATATTATTAGAGATTAATGAGTCATTTTAACACATGGCACAAGAGTATAATATGGACAGTATGATACAGAGCAAGATTTAATCTATCTATAAACAATTTACAGACTTTATAACCAAATATATATTTTTTTTTATTTTTTTCGTTTAACCTTGAACTGGTGCTTTTAGGTAAGCTTAGTCATACCTAATTCCAACCCGTTCCTCTGAAAGTTAACTCTACATAAGCCTTTTTGTGAAGATATCAGTAATTTTCTTGTCGGTAGCACAAAACTCCATATTAATCAAGCCTTTCTCATAGCTGTCCTTCAAAAAATGGTGTCTAACATCTATGTGCTTAGTTATCTTATGATGAATCAGATTCTTAGTCATACTAATAGCACTAGTGTTATCACAAAAAAATAGGGATGGAACTAACTTCAATACCAAAATCCATCAACTGGTTCTTGATCCACAACAATTGAGCACATTCATGAAGCAGCAATAGCATACTCAAGTTCATCAGTAGATAAGACCACTGAATTTTCTTTTTAATAGACCATGACACAAGACATGAACCAAGGAATTATTCCATACCTGAGGTGCTCTTCCTATCCACTAGTAAACTTGCATGATCAGTGCCAGCATGTCCCACTAGGTTAAAATTACTACCATTTGGATACCAAAGGCAAAGTTCAGTAGTGCCTTTCAAGTATCTCAATATTCTCTTTACATTAGTCAAGTGGGACTCCTTTGGATTTGCCTAAAATCAAGCACAAAGACCTGCGCTGCACATAATGTCAGGTCTGCTAGTAGTGAGATATAAAAGAGAACCAATCATTCCTTATACAACTTCTGATCAACAGATGAACCAAGTTCATCTATATCGAATTTCATGAATGTTGCAATAGGAGTTTCAATTTCGTTGAATGTTCCTTCTTGGTTTTGTTACTGAGGAATAGGTTCCTAGACAAGTTCCCTCGAGGTTTGAGGATCAGTTCCTCTCTAGTCAGTTCGCCCTGTCATGTTGCTCTGGTTGGAAGGGCCTGTTCCATTACATGCTCCTTCACGTGATTTGTATTCAAGATGGTCTGTGGTTTCACCATATGAATTTCTTATCAGCCCGATATCTTCATTATCTTGTTCCTGCCTCTCAAAAGAATTTTAGTTTTTCAATAAAATAACATATGCACATTTTTCTATACACATAAGTCTTTTACTGAATATCTTATAAGCTTTACTATGTTGAGAATACTCCCTCATCACTTTTGGGATCATACTTATGTGGGGAGTCTTTGTCATTATTGTGCATAAAGCACTTGCATCTAAATGCCCTAAGATGGGAAATATTTAGCTTTCTCCCTTTAAGTTACTCATGGGGAATCTTCTTAACAAGAGGTCTAGTCATGCAACTATTTATGATGTAGCATGCAAAAATTCAGCAAACTTAGCATTTTCAAATTCAGTTCCATGATCAGACATAATTGATGCAAGTTGATTACCTATTTGTTTCTGAGTTTTTCTAACAATAGAAGTAAACATGTCAAATGCTTCATCTTTAGATGTTAAAAATAAAGTCCAAGTAAACCTAGAGTAATTATCAACAAGCACCATCACATAAATTTTACCACCTCCACTTAATGATCTCATTGAACCACAGAGATCCATATGGACCAGTTCCATCGTTCTAGTGGTGCTTACCACTTTCTTGCATTTGGGAGAGGATCTTATCTGCTTCCCCCTTGCACAAGCCTCACAAACTTTGTCTTCCTTGAACTTAATATTAGGCAACCCTATCACTAGATCCTTGGAGTCTAATTTGTTGAGTTGACTCAGACTTGCCTGTTCAAGTCTCTTGTGCCAAAGGAGGGGATCATTGTCCAACACACTTAAGTAAGTGAGTTCATTTTATGAATGTGTGGACAAATCTACAATGAATTTATTTCCTACTCTTTTTCCATACAAAGCAATCTTGTCAATGTTAAGATTAATCATAAAACATTTGGTAGAGGTGAATGCTACCAAGTTACCTCTATCCCACTTAGTGCTGGGGTCCCGTAGGCAAGTCCTTTCTTATTGCTACTATGGTGTTCGTGTAGCCATTAAAGTGCATCGAAGGACCTATTCCATTTACAGGTTCTGTCTAGCTCGTGCTTAACCTTGTTTAGATCCTCTTTAAGTTCTCTTATCTACTCATCTCTTTTGTACAACTCATCTTTTCTTTTTCCTATATTTTATTCTAAAGTGAGTTGCGTGTGATCAACTTTATTTTTACCATTTCCTAATTTTATGTTTTCATAACTAATCTCTAGGACAGTGTTATCAAGTTCACGAAGCTAGTTCTTTAACTCAACATTTTTACTTTCTCTTTCACTAGCCGTAAGTTCCAAATTTTTGCACTTAGCTTTCAAAATCACACACTCTTTAGACAATTGTTCCTTTTCATTGTTTAGATCCTAAAGTTCATCATTGAAATCTAGGAGTAACTCAGATAGCCTTTCTTTAGATAAATATTTAATCTTGTCTTTGAGATGAATTATGCTTACCTCAGATTCCTCATCGGATTCTCCAATTGCCATAAGTGTTTGTTCATCTCCATCTCCACCTTCTGAGTCCTCATCTGAGCTTTCTCCCCAGGCACCAACCATAAACTTTGTTGATTCTTTGTTCTTCTTGGGTTTAAACTGTTCCTTCTTCATGTTTCTTTGCTCAGCTCTTTTCTTCTTTCATTCAATTTCCCATTGAGGGCAATTTTTATGTGGTGATCAGTCTTCCCACAATTGTAACAACCCTCATTGGTTTGTTTTTCAGGAACCCTTGGTTTGTTGTAGTTTCCACTTCTTGAAGCACCATTTCCTCTCATTAGGTACTTCTTGAAGTTCCTTGTGATCATGGTCATTTCATCCTCCTCTAGATCAGCACCTTCAGTGATTTTGAATGTCAGGATCCTTTACTTCTTAGGTGCATCCATCTTCATGGTTTGCCTTCAAAGTTCATAGGTAGTGAGATTTCCCATTAGTTCATCCAACTTAAGAGTGGCAATATTCTTTGGTTCCTGAATAGCAGTGATTTTTCTTTCCCAAGACACTGGCAGAACCCTTGTCAAAATCTTCTCAACTTTGTCTTCTTCAAGAATAACCCTTCCAAAAGACTTAAGTTCATTTGTCAGTGTGGTGAACCTTGTATACCTCTCTTAGATGGTTTCTCCTTCCTTCATGGTGAAATTCTCATATTGAGAATATAGCCGTGTCCTCTGGACCTCTTCACTTAAGGTGTTCCTTCATGAGCCACTTTCAAAGTGTCCCAGATTTCCTTAGAAGTGGTACAACTTTGAATTCTACTATACTCGTCTGGACCAAGTTCACACACAAGCTATTTCTAAGGGCATTCTTTTCTTATTTCCTCAAATCCTCAATAGTGCAGTCAGCTCTTATTTTTGGCACTTTTATTCCTTCAACAATTTTCTTCATGGTAGCCAGGGGACCATCAGTGACAATGTCCTATTGCTCAAAGTCTTCTCTGATGATGTGATCTCTCATTCTGGTTTTCCACCAAGAGTGGTAACGGCCACTAAAGAGTGGAGGTCTATCAATGGATTGCCCTTCCCAGTTTCCAGGTGGTGCACTCATCTTGATATTTTTCTAAGGTGTTAGCCTCTTCTACTATAACACGCTCTGATACCAATTGATATTTTATACGTCTATACAATACAAGAGGGGAGGGGGTGATTTGTGTGGTACCCATTTTTTTGCTTAAACTGCTTATGAAGGACCTGGTTCTTCTATGTGTTCCAACTACTACCGTTGCGGAATAATAAATACAGAAAATAAATAACACCGAGAATTTACGTGGAAAACACCCGGCTCAAAAGGTGAAAAAACAACGACCTACCACTCAGTAGTATTTTCCCAAACACTTTACTAATCACTGAGCCAAAATAACATTTACAAAACTCTTTGCAAACCTAAGGATTACCTCTAATCCCGTTGTAGCAACCAGCCTCTAACTATTGCGACAGCTTCAAGTTAACTCTAATTTGAATACTCAAAATACCTATTACAGTTGCTTCTAGATAAAGCTGAAAGGTAAAATATGATAACACCTACTACACTTGAACTAGAAATAAAGAAAGACATATAAAACTCTTTATGGAGTTGGTTCTTCAATTTGGTTTATGTAGCTTCTGGTTTTCACACATGAATCACACACAAGCTTCTTGCAAAAAGCCTTGCTATTTTGCTCCCAATTCATGTTTAACTTCTGCGTTTTTTGTGCAACACTTTTAATATGAGAACATCCTGCAATTTATAGAGTTAGTAGATGAAGAAATAACCGGAGTTCTGATGCAACTCTTCCTTGGTGGAAGAGTTCTAGTTAATTTCAACTTCTAACTCCTTCTCTATTGTTCTCTTTGATTAAGGATTTCTTCTCCTTATCAATTATGCAACCTTTTTGATCATGAGATATTAAATACACCAAGTTAAAATTATCTCCTTCGCGTGCAACCCATATGCTCGAATCTGCCCATTTTTGTGCACCTGAGTGATTGACTTGGTTCATCCCGAGTTCTGTTGTCAGTCTTCAAAACTAAACATTACTTGGACCAATTTTAATATATATATATATATATATATATATATATATATATATATATATATATATATATATATATATATATATATATATATATATATATATATATATATATATATATATATATATATATATATATATAGACACACACACACACATACACACGCATATATAATGATATCTGATCATGGGTCAATGTGTGTATAAATGAATGCAATGCATAAGAAGTGAGTTAATAAGATTTTTGGTATGTCATAAGATCATTACGCCTTTGATTAATATCATAAAATATACTTTATCAACTTACATATTTTCTGAGACCCATGAACATACGATAGAATAATATGACATATGGGGAATCAAGAATATATGCACCTCTAGTACTTCTATGAATAGAGTCATTTATAAAAGTTATGAATTTGCTCGTTTCGTTTGTATCTTATGGTTTATGCCAAAAGGAAATAAGGGATAGCCTTAACATACCTAATCTGATTCTCTTAGCAATCCCTTTAACCCACGTCTTTTTTGAAAACACGTAACGGCGAATCAAAGCAGGAAAAAATTCGTATGACATTCTTGAGAAAGATTATATCGGTCTCCCTTAGAATTGCAAATTCCGTTGCCATTACGTTATGTAGTCTCGTATGAATTTTTTCTGAAGCTTTCATCCGTTACTATGTAGAGACAAGCATCTCCTTTAGTGAATTAGAGAGGTTTATTATCTTAGTGGTTGTGGGCCCCACTTTATAAGGATGCCTTTGCCAAGCTCCCCTAAATGTTCTACCTAATTACATGAACTAGGAGTCACTATTTGGATTCGATTAAGACCCCATTTGTTGCCATGTGGGGGTTCATTAAGCTTATCCAAATATTATAATTACTTAGTTAATCTCACACTAAAAATCAATAATTATTCACATAATTAATAATTATCTCAAATTTCTTAAAACACTAATCACTTTTAATATATTTTGTACACCTTACTATCATGATCATGTAGTACCTTATATGGCATTAGTCCATAAATATCGGATATTATAGCTTGAACCGTATTTTATCCCAAGACATTCAGTGAAACTCATTTTCTTTGATTCGTTTACCCTACAACAAGTACTTCTTTAAGTTCTTCAAGGCTTGCTGACATTCCGATGTCCATTCACAATTATTCTTCTGTCTGAGCAGTGTGAGAAGCGATGACATTTTTTCGACGATCAGAAATAAACCTGCTCATTGATAATCTCCCTGTGAGTCTCTAGACTTCTTCTACGTTTGACAATTGATCCAGAATATCTTCTATGGCCTTGATTTTGTTGGGGTTTACCTAAATTTCCCTTTGTGAGACCAGGAATCCTAGGAACTTACCAGAGCTCACCTCGAACGTACATTTATCGTATATATGTACTTCCATAGTCTTTGGTATTTATTTCTTGAACATCTTATTTATGAGCCATTGATAAGTGGCTAACTCAAAAGGTATTACATTGTAACAATATATGCCAAATATTTTTTAAACGAAGTATTTTCCTGATCTTCTGGGTTCATCTTGATTTGATTGTACCCAGAATAAGCATAGAGGAAACTCATTAACTCGTGCCCGGCTGTGACATCAGTTATTTGATTGATATTTGGCAATGTGAATGAGTCTTTAGAGCACGCCTTATTAAGATCCTTATAGTCTACGCACATGCGAAACTTATTATTTTTCTTAGGAACTACTATTACATTGGCTAGCCAGTCCAGATATCTTACCTCTCGAATTGAACCGATATTGAGTAAACGGTTACCTTTTCCTTGAGAAGTTTATTCCTCGCTTTAACTATATAGTACTTCTTTTGTCTTACCGGAGGTATGTCAGGATCTAAGCTTAACTTGTGCACGACTATCTCCATCGGGATACCTCTCATATCGTCGTGTGACTATGCAAAACAATCGGCATTAATTTTAAGAAATTCAATAAAAGTATACTTGAGCTCTGGGTGCAACCCTGTCCGGAAATCGAATTTCATTTTTAGGAATTCTTCCAACATAGCAACTTGCTCAAGTTCTTCCCCTATAGGCTTTTTTTGTGTATGTTTCTTCTGGGACTTAGAAATATCTTGGCACCTGATATTGTTCTGATTCCTTTAATGCGGGGGTAAGTGTCGGTTCCTTTAATTGCTATGCCACACGCTCCTTTCCTTTGCTACTCGAGACCAAGATTGAATCCATCTCCCTTGTTTTCGGTTAATCTACTATTATCTGATGGATCCCTCAGGTGTTAGAAATTTCAATTATTGGTAATACATTGAAGGCACAACTTTCATATCATGCAACCATAGCGTTCTTAGGATAATATTGTACCCCATGTCTCCATCTACAACTTTGAAGAGAGTTGTCTTCATTTCTCTTTCAGCGTTTGTGAGTAGCAAAAGCTCTCCCCAGGTTGTCACACTTGCGAGGTTAAATCCAATGAGGAGCCTTATTGTCGGAACAATGCTTTCAGTGAGTTTGGTTTGCTCTAGTACTTTCCATTGTATGATGTTAGCTGAACTTACTGGATCCATTAGAATATGTTTAATTTTAAAATCTAATACATTTAAAGAAATTACCAGTGCATCGTTGTGTGGAAGCATCAATCCATTTGCATCTTCCTATGTGAAAGTGATATTATCTTCTCGGATCCTTTTACTATGAGTTATTGAGATTTTCGTCATCTTTACCACTGAAAAGATTACCCCATTAATCCCATTACCCCTGAATATCATATGGATCATCTAGCTTAAGGGTTCTCCAGCTTTCGAGGGTTCCACATTATCTCTTTTCCGAACATAGTTGTTCTTGTCTCGGTCACTTAAGAATTCTCTGAGGTGGACATTCTTCAATAGCGTTGCCAATCTTTCCCAAAGGTGTTGGTAGTCCCCTTTCCGGTTGTTGTTATTCCCATGGTATTCACAACATAAGTTAGGATCCCTCTATCCGATATCAAATCTCATTGGTCTCAGAAACCATGCTTCTTTGATGTTTCTCATGGCCGAAACCAATTCCACTATGTAGATGTTGAAGTTATATTCCGATAACCTAGGGTAAGAAAGATCATGTGAACCTAACGTTTCTTTTTCCTACAATGATCAGTTGTTCCGACCGCGATCGGTCCTTCTGTCAACAGTGAACTTATCCACTGTTCGGAGGTTTCTATAATGGCCTTCTGTTCGCTCGTAGAGCAAAAATCGGCCGCTTGAAGTCCTTCTACCATAGTCATCTTTTGATTTTCTCTATCATTATCATGTCTTTTGCTCAACGATGGATAGCCAACTTGATCATCTTCGATTCTTATCTTTGACTCATACCAGTTGTGGACATCTATCCAAGTCATAGCCTGACACTCAAGCAAGATTTCCCAACTTTTGTGAAGCGTATGAACTTCTCGGATTCAGTCCTTTAGTGCATGCTTCAGCCTCCCATTCATCCGGGACAACCGAGAGCAATATTCTTTTCTTTTGGAAACGTATGGCAAATTTGCGCATCAACTCGAACCCTCCCTGCACAATCCTGCATATATAAGCCTTTCGGGCTTGCACATTTCTAGCCCCGACATGGGCCAGATGAAGGTATCTACAAGAATTTCAAAGGAATCTATGAAATGCTCGGGTAATAATGAATACCACGTCAGAGATCCTCTCGTGAGAGTTTTCCCAAATTTCTTTAGCAACACAGATTCAATTTCACGAGGCGCTAAATAATTTACTTTTACTGCCATCGTGTAAGTGGTAATATGCTCCTGCGGATCCGAAGTTTCGTAATATTTTGGCATTTCAAGCATTTTGAACTGTTTCAGGATCAAATCTGGCGTAGCGCTCGACTTGTGCGGCAACTGAGTATACTTTTTCGATTCCGGGCCTTTCAATACTTGTGGCGCACCCGAGATTTGGTTCGTGCGGGATTTTACTTCACTCATAAATCTTAAAAGCCTATTTTGAAAGGATCACTTTTGTTGTTGAGATTAGATTTACTCCCCCCCCCCCCCAGCCCCGTCAGACCCAACTTCACCCCAGGTGGTATTGTTGCCGACCCTATGCTCTGTTTGATATATGGGGACACCGCGAGGAATTGGATCTCGTCTGTTTGCATTGTTGGAGGCACCCGACAGTGCTTGCTTCAACTATGTCATAACCTTATCCTGTCGCGTAAGTTGGCCTAGATGAGCGCGTGTTCCTCTTGTAAAACTTTTACTTCTTACAACGTCAACAACATGTTCCTCATCAGTATCATCGGGAGTTGCCTCCCGAACTTGTCGAGGATACTGCTTGTTATGGACCGGTGGGGCGTCATTCTCCTCATCACGAGTATAACTGATTGAATCCTCGAAGTGATTCCAATCTCCTTAAATCTCAGGTTTGTGCGTGTTGTTAGCGGTGTTATTTGTCATTTCTTATGTTTTTTCTTTTCTAAGACAAAACAATCAAAACATATTAGTAGAAAAGACAAGGATTAATTTAATTACACAGTTGTGTAGGCCCTACGGTGGGCGACAAACTATTTACCCATAAAATAGTACAATTGAATTTCTACGTGGTTTATAGACAAGTAAACTAATTTAATTCAGAAATAATAAAACAATTGAAGAATAATACGATACTTTGCCTCAGAATGTGTAGATGAAATAGCAGAAACAATGGTTCGGGAAACAAGACTTCTGGTCACAACAATGATTAGATCAAAAAGCAAGAACGTAAATGATACTAAGCTTTGTATAGAATGGGATATAAGTTTGCAAGAAAATTCATGTCCTTTACAATGATAACTGAGTTCTTTAGTTATAGTTGTGTCTAGGGAATGAGGTCCTAGGATCGTGCCATCCTTTAATATCAATTATGTGGGCCATTGATGAAGTTGTAATTGTAGAAATAAATACTGAATTTCCTATAACGGGCTGCTATTCTTAATGCTGCAGAATATTTCTTATTAAATGCTACCCGACGACAAGCGAAATTACTGCGTTCGCTAACTATCTCCGTCTTGGGTCCTACGTGTCCTTCCTTTAGATGACCACGTGTCATATCATATTTTTTCCTATACAAATTTTTTTTATAATAAAGTAAAAATATAAATTGTTTTGTGTCTTCTCTTTAGGATTTTGTTCGCCGATAAGGAAAAGTATGCTCTAGAGCCTTGAGGAAAATACTGAAACACTAAAGTCTAAACGAGGCAAAGCACTCAAAATATCTTGAGCCTCGCTTTAAAACTTAAGTGTATTTTAAGCGCGCCTTTATTTACACTGCTTGGTATGTGATACTTGGCACCGACTCATGCCGCGTCATATTCGAAAGTTCAAACTCTAAATTTCTAATTAAGGCGAAAATTTTTTATTCATCCCATTATACCTTTTAATTTTTTTTGAAGCAAGACGTATAAAAGTTGCTAATTTACATTTGTTTGTAATAAAATATTTAAACCATTTGAAAATCATTATCAGAAGAAGAAGAATTTGTTGACAATCAAAGTAGTAATAATGATAATAAGTTCATAAAAAATTAGACCAATAGAGTTTATACCTCTTGGAGGCCTCAACTCTCTCTCTCTCTTTTTTTTTTCCAGCTCTTTTTCTTTTCCTTTTTTCTAGTTTCCATGTTTAGATTCTTGTAGTCTTTGAAAGAAAGTCTAAATTGTTGAACACTTTATATCTGGTATGTGTTCCCTCTGTTGGTGCATTATGATTTCATGAACTTTCTAGTCCTCAATTATTTTTTCTCTTTTGGGTCATTTCTACGTTGTTAACGTGAACAATTTATAAGTCCTTAGTGTGCAAGTTTGAACGGTATGGTGCTCCTAGCTCCTAGCATCATCACCTTCCCACTAAATTGAAGTAACTTTTAATTACTAAATGATGACCATTTGTACTTGATCAATCATTTTCGAGAAGCTGATTCGACATTACGATTATACAAAATTCAAATAGTAATTTATGTTAAGCTATTCCCACCTTAATAATTTAATATAGACTTCTAAAAATCTTTAATTACGTAATTGAACATTGTGGAACTAAGACAAGAGGGGTTGCTCTGATGGTAAGCAACCCCCACTTCCAACCGAGAGGTTATGAGTTCAAGTCTCCAAAAGAGCAAGGTTGGAAGTTCTTGAAAGGAAGGATGCCGGGGGTCTATTTAGAAACAGCCTCTCTACCAAGCTCTCATTCGCTGCCGACAATGAGATTTCCCTTCTGGTTTGAAACTCATGTTTCTCTCATTTGACCCCATAAAAAGAAAAAGGAAATTTGTTTTACTAATTATAGTTCATTGCTACTAATAAAAATACTAGAGCAGCGACATAATAGCTCCTGGTAATCGTATAAGAGAAGTATTGAATATTAAAGTCGGATTAAAACGTAGGGCTACGAGTTGGAGGATTAATTAATGAACCATTTAGTAGACTAACTACAAAATCATTCTCTTTGTCTCTTCGTCGAATACGTGTCTTAATGCCAATAAGCCACAAAGTTCAACAAAGGTGCTTTAATTTAGTGCAGGAACTTTTAGGTTAACAGAAAATTTATTGAAGTGCTCAACGACTAATGACAATTTAACAAGTGGCAAGATTGCCTAGCTTCAGTGCGATATGGTTTAATTAGACAAACATGGTGTGATTATTAAAAACACAAAAAGCACATAGGAGATCAGCACTTTCCTTTTTACGAATGTCCTTAGACCCTTTTTGGAAGTAAATTTCAGTTTTTTATTATAGCTCTCTGATAAATTGAGTATGAAAATAAAATTAAAAAATATATATAACTTCGCAAAAAATATTAAGTAATTTTCCAACGAATATTAAGTTATAATGATAGTATATATTTTTTTAACCTTATATGTATAAAACTTAAATCCTTTCTCCAAAATCAATCATTGTTTTTTGTTATCTTTCATGAGTGTCATCAGCTCAGTTTTTTTGGAATGCACTAACTGGCTTGGCTTTTTAAATACATACCAATTTCAAACTTTTATTATTTTATCGTTTATTGCAAAATTTTATATATTTTTTATAACATTGTTTGCTGGATGTTGACCAATCATATCAACATAAAGATTCTGTCCCCTTTTTTCTTCTTATTTCTCGTCTTTTATAAAATAAGTAACAACAACAACAACTACTATCCAGTATAGTCCCACAAAGTAGGGTCTGGGGAGGGTAATATGTAGACGAGCCTTACCCCTACACGAAAGGGTAGAGAGGCTATTTCCAATCAACCCCTGGCTCAGTGAAGAAAAGGAAAGACAAAAACAAGAGAGCATTAGTAATTCCAGCAGAAATAACGTAAATAATTATCTAAACATAAGAAACATAAATAAAATAGTATGCAATAATATAATACAGTAACTACCATAAATAACTACCATAAGGGAGACACAAGCCAAAACACAAATCATCTATGGATAGCCCTGCCAAGCCTCACCCAACCCCGGGTGAGGAGTACGAAAAACTCTAGGAACCCCTATCCTACAACCCTGATACTAGACCTCCAGACTTTCCTATCAAGGGTCATGTCCTCGGAAACCCGCATTCTAGCCATGTCATGCCAAATCACCTCTCCCCAATACTTCTTAGGCCTCCGTCTGCCTCGCCGAACGCCGACAATCGCCAGCCGCTCACAACTCCTCACCGGGGCATCAGGACTTCTCCTCTGCACATGCCCGAACCACCTCAGCCTCGCTTCTCGCATCTTCTCATCCACCGGGGCCACCCCCACCTTCTCTCGAATAACTTCATTCTTAATCTTATATAACCTGGTGAGCCCGCACATCCACCTGAGCATCCTCATCTCCGCAACCTTCATTCTCTGAACATGAGAGTTCTTCACGGGCCAACACTCCGCCCCATACAGCATTGCAGGTCTAACCACAGCTATATAAAATTTCCCCTTGAGTTTATGTGGAACTTTCTTATCACACCGGACTCCTGATGCAAGCCTCCATTTTGACCACCCCGCTCCTATACGATGAGTGACGTCCCCATCAATCTCTCCGTCCCCTTGAATCACCGACCCAAGATATCTGACACTGTCCCTCTTGACAATGACCTGAGATCCAATTATCACGTCCCTGCCTACTTCGCTCGGCTCGGCGCTAAACTTGCACTCCATGTATTCTGTCTTAGATCTGCTTATTTTGAAACCTTTAAACTCGAGAGTCTGTCTCCATACCTCTAACCTCTCAATAGCACCGACCCTTGTCTCATCTATCAAGACTATGTCATCATCAAATAGCATACACCAAGGAACATCCCCTTGAATATGACGGGTTAGAGCATCCATCACCAAGGTAAACAAGAGAGGGCTAAGCATCGATCCTTGATGGAGTCCCATAACCACTGGAAAATGGTCTGAGTCACCACCCACTGTCCTAACCCTAGTCTTAGCTCCATCGTACATGTCCTTGATTACTCTGATGTAGGCTTCCGGCACGCTCTTCGCCTCCAAGCACCTCCATAGCACCTCCCTTGGGACCTTGTCATACGCCTTCTCCAAGTCGATAAGCACCATGTGCAGGTCCTTTTTCTTATCCCTGAGCTACTCCACTAGCCGCCTGACAAGGTGGATAGCTTCTGTAGTGGAACGACCCGGCATGAAACCGAACTGGTTCCCAGATACAGATGTCATCTCCCTTACCCTCGCCTCGATCACCCGCTCCCAGACCTTCATGGTGTGACTTATTAATTTGATACCCCTATAGTTGTTGCAACACTGGATGTCCCCTTTGTTCTTGTACAAGGGCACCACTGTACTCCACCTCCACTCATCCGGCATCCTTTTGGTCCTGAAGATCGCATTGAACAACCTGGAGATCCACTCCACTCCTGACCTACCCATGCACTTCCAGAACTCCACCGAGATCTCGTCAGGCCCGGTCGCTCGACCCCTACTCATCTTACGCAAAGCCCCCATGACCTCCTCCGCCCTTATGCGCCTGCAGTACCCAAGGTCTCTATGTTTCTCTGAATGCCCCAACTCCCCTAGCTCTATGTTACGATCCCCCTCCTCGTTAAGTAAGTCTCGAAAGTACGCCTGCCACCTCTGCTTGACTTGAGACTCCCCCATCAGAACTCTACCATCCTCGCCCTTGATGCACCTAACTTGGTCAAGATCACGTGCCTTCCTTTCCCTTGCTTTAGCTAACCGAAATAACTTTTTGTCCCCGCCTCTCTCCCCTAGTTCCTCGTACATGCGACCAAACTCCGCATTTTTGGCTTCCGTAATCGCCAGCTTTGCTTCTTTCCTCGCCACCTTGTAGATCTCCCTGTTCGTTCTCCGTTCTTCCTCGCTTGTGCTCTCTGCCAACTTAGCAAACGCCGCCTTCTTCACCTCCACTTCCTTCGACTACATCGTTCCACCACCAGTCACCCTGATGTCTGCCTGAATAGCCCTTGGCTATTCCCGTGCTACCCCCCTAACCAAGTTCGCCGTCTCTGACCACATAGCGTCCGCATCCCCAGAACTTTTCCAAGCTCTGCCCTCAGCTAACCTCCTCTCCAACTCTTATGCTTTCTCCTTAGTCAAAACACCCCATATAATCCGTGGTTGTCCCCAAGCATCCCTCCTCTTCCTTTTCACCCAGAGACCGACATCCATCACTAGGAGTCTATGAAGAGTCGAAAGGGACTCTCCCGGAATAACCTTGCAGTCCTTGCACATACCCCTATCGCTCCTTCTGAGAAGGATGTAATCAATCTGAGTCATCGCCGCCGAACTCTTGAAGGTGACCAAATGCTCCTCCCTCTTCTGAAATGTCGAGTTCGCAATCAGAAGCTCGGAAGCCCTGGCAAATCAAGCAGTGAAGTACCTCCTCCGTTCCTAACCCCAAAGCCGAAGCTACCGTGCACCTCACCATAACCACCAGCATCAGCCCCAATATGACCATTGAAGTCCCCTCCAATAACTAACTTCTCAGATTGGGGAATACTACTCACCAGGTCATCCAAGTCCTCCCAAAAGCGCCTCTTAGCCTCTATGTCTAAACCCCGCTTGCGGCGCGTAAGCGCTGATGACGTTGAGGACGCAACGCCCAATAACCAACTTAATAGACGTTAATCTATCATTCACTCTCCTAACCTCGACCACGGACTCCCTTAGATCCCTATTTATAAAATAAGTGGTAATTGCAAAATGCCAAAAGCGTCAGCTCAATCAGAATTCAATATTGGTTTCTCCTTTATGCAATCTTGGCAAATTATAAACAAATTGTATTTACCATTTCATTAATATCTCTGACAGGAAATCGAATTTTCCTTATTTAACAATATCACAATATATAATTACACTTCTAAAGAACAGAATAAAATCAAGACTAAAACATTTCAATATATAGCCTCCTAATTGGTTTTTTCTTACAACATCAAGATTATAACCAATATTTCAGAATTATATTTCTTATTGTTAACAATGTGGGAATTGTTTTTTTTAGATAAATAAAGTTCCCTCTTTGAAAATGATTGAAAGAAAAGGTTAAAGGCCAAAATGGTTGTTGAAGTGATTGTCAGCATGTTCATAATGTAGAACAAGAACGAAAAACAATTAAGTAAAAGGAATATAAAAAGATGAGCAGTGGAATTAATCAAATATATAAATGATGGTCCATTAAAGGAAATGAGTTGTCACTTGGCAAGCAGAACCACAAATAATTTGTTTCCGTTAAAGGAAAGATTCCTTTTTCTCTCTAATTCCTAAAATAGTCAAAATGAGTGGGAGCATGTGATTCGGATTAGAAGACACTATTGGTAAGCGTGTGCGTCATACTCATGTGGACAAGCGTGCAACCTGCAATTACTTGCTGGCACCAAAGCTACTAATACAATGGCCTTATTAATATTCATTCCTCATTATTTTTGGCCCTTTTGTTATGGGATTAGGATACTAATTTTGGAATAGTACAGTCAAACCTTTTTATGATATTATTCCTATATAATAATATTTTACTATAAAATATAAGTTTTTTGGGAATTAAATTTCATATTATATATATTATATTATATATTCTTTGTTTAACTCAAAATTCTCATACACTTTATAAGCATAAATTAATTAAAATCGATAGAGGGCCAATCATAGCAGATCGTAATAAACCAAAAGGCCAAACGAATAAAACATAAGAGACAACAGTTATTGGTTAGGGGGGGAGGGAGGGTAGAGATCTTTTATTGATAAGATTGATTTGGTCTGCCTCTCTCTGGAGAGGTTCAGAGCCTTACAATGATATATATTCTTTTTTCTTTTAGAAGTGGAAGGTTAAGAAGAAGAAGAAACAACCCCCCTTTTAGGGTTCTTTCTCTTAGTATTTATAGCTGTGAACCTTGCCAGCTGGTGCTGGACGGCCGTGGCCACGTCGAGAGGACGCCTTCATGAGGGCGGATAGGTTATGACCTTGCAGATCTAATCGGTTAACCATCTGGTAACCTTATTAACAAATGGCCGTACCATTTGTTGATCATAATTGGATTTAGAAACGGATTGGTTCCGCTAATTCACGTGGAGTCAAGTTTTGACCCAAACAGTTAGTCCCTCCGCTTATTGAGGTCGGGAACCGTCCGAGCTCGATGAGCGGACTTTGTCGAGTATAGTTCAAGAAATTCGACATGGGAGATCAAACTCCATTTTGGTCGTGACCTAGGATGTCCGTGATCATTTATACATTGGAGATCATAATGTCGAAATCGATGGCCTTAGTCTTTTGTGTTGACGATCTTGGCCGTAGTAGAGTCAATGGTCCGGGTCGTATTCGAATTTGACGACCCCAGTCGCACTTTGTCGAGTGCCCCAACCGTTTACATATGGGGGATGGCGGAAACCGATTATAATTTGAAGATAGCCGTAGCCATTCAGACTCTGACGATGGCCGTAGCCGTTTATATTTTGGCGATGGTCATAGCAATCTATACTTTGAAGATGACCGTAGCCATTTATGCTTTGAAGATGGCCATAGACATTCTTACCTTGAAGGTAGCCGTAGCCATTTATACCTTTGAAGATGGCCGTAGACATTTACATTTTGAAGGTGTCCGTAGCTATTTATACTTTTGAAGATGGTCGTAGCCGTTTTCACATGGAGGACAGCCGTAGCCATTTTCTTATTCAAAGGATGGCTGTGGCTATTTACATTCGGAGGGACGGCCGTAGCCATTTACTTACTTATAGGATGGCTGTGGAAATTTACATTAAGAGGCACGACCGTAGCCATTTACTTACATATAGGATGGCCGTGGCCATTTACATTCAGAGGGACGACCGTTTGATGTTTTATCTAGGGTCGTGTGTTCCCGTAGGAGGCCGGTGGGGATATGGACCTACCTGATGTGCATCAAAATGACGCTCGGTGTATGGAGGCATACTGGACGCCTTTCTATAATACCCAGGTCGTGGACCCTGCCTAAAAAATGAAGCGTCAATTGACGATTGCAAAAACCGATTCGTGCTATCTGTCATAATGACACCCGTTACTTATGGATTCGAACCGTTTTGCGATTGGTTCGGGAGTTAATGGTGGCTTTTGGAATTCGGAAAAGCCACTCTACAGTATAAATATTGAGTAGTGTTATCTGTTTCTCACTTTTCAATATTTGTCTAAGATTTTCGAGGAAGCAACTTCTCTCACTCTTTTTTTTATTAGTTTGTGTTCTTTTCTCCCCTCTTCCACTCAATCTCCGTTTTCGTTTCTTCTCCAGCAAGCTTCGTTCACTCATTGCTCAGTGGTTATCAATGGCAAGCAGTTCTAACACGGAGTTTTCTCCAGTGACTCTTCAGGCAGTCGATAGGTTCTATGCGGTGGCGAGGCCCATTGAACCGCCAGAAACTGACTGGATCCGATCTGTGGCCAATATCCTCTCTCTGCCCAGGTGTCTGGCGACTGACTTTACCAACAATTAACGGGAGGATCATGTCAATGAGGCAGCACTAATGGGCAAGGTGGTCCTTGCCTAATTGAGGAAGCAATGGGGTATTCCTCGTTCTGCCGATATCTCCCATGCTAGGAGCGAGGAGAGGGTTCATATCAACTACCCTGAGTATTGCGTTTTCTATGCCTACCCTTTCAGATTAGGGTTCAGGCTCCCACTTCCGGCGCTGGTAGTGGATTTTTGTTGTTACTATGAAGCGTGCCCTGGGCAACTCGTCCATCCGTCTTCAAGATTTATGCTATGCTCGCCAGGTATGCGGTGCTGGTGCGGAGAAAAATTATGCTGATGCACGTGCTGACTTTGTACGCCCCTCAAAGGGTACACGGGACCATGATTCATATGCTCCCTCGTGGGGCCCGGGGTTTGACGGCTGAGCTGCACGATACGGTCGAACCTCATCCTTACGAGAAATGTTTCTATATCAAGACCGAGCACTTGGTGGGGAATGTCAGACACTTCCCATAGACTTGGAATCATATACGTAAGTCCTATATTCTTTGGGTTCTGCTTTCCGTTCTTTCTTATTTTGGCTCTTAAGGGAGTTAATTTATGTCTTGCGTTTGCAGCCGAGCGAGCGCCGCCGGCTTCTTTGTGCGGCATTGGTGAATGGGTCGATGCCATACTCCCACAGACAGCGGGAATTCTAACATGGCCGGCCTTCTGGGAGAGGCATGGCCGTAGGCCAGCCGCGGGAGTGTCCGAGTTATTGCATTGTTCTTGTTTAGTCGTGTTTAGTTTATTTTCTCCTAATTCCTTTTCGTTTGTTGGTTAGGGGCGGTGCGACTTGTATGGACTCCTCAGCTTGCTTTTCGTAGGCCGGGTGTAACTGCTCAGTTAGTGATGGCGCCAACTCCATGCCTCGTTCTAAGGGCGACTTCAGTTGAGTCGTCGACGGCTCATTCCCCAGCGCGGTCTTCAATGAAGGTCGAGGCACCTTTGGGGGTTTGTTTGCCACAGCGCGGAACCATCAATGGGTGAGAAGGAGGAAGAAGAAGAGGAGAGACCGTTGGTGAGGCGAAGAGTCGCCTTGACGCCCACCGCGGAGGTGGTACATTTAAATTCTCTGCCGTCGGAGGCTGTTGGGGAGGAGGCGGCTTCGCCTGCCCTTGAGGGCGAGAACACAATGGGGGTTTCCCCTGTAGGCTTAGGCCATAGTGACACAGTCGCTTTGCCAGCTACATCGTCAGCTCCAGCTGTTTAGAGGGAGGTTGGTTCCTCAGCAGCTGTTTTGGTCGGGGAAGCAAATGCATACCCTTTGGCAAGGGGGGAAGCTTCAACCTCCCGACCGATCAAGGAAGGACGGGACATCGTGGGAGGGTGGTTAGATTCCGAGTCCGACCTGGAGTCTGATGACGTTCGCCGGCTCTTGGGAGGCTTTACCAACTCGATAGCGCATGCAGAAGGTCCGTACCGTTATGCTAAGATTCCTACCGGCCAGAACTTGCTGCTCGAGGAGGACAATTTGATACTAATGTTTGCACCCTTATGCTCGGAGGAGGAGAGAAGGTCACTGAGGGACGTCTCGGACGTCGGATTGATGATCGAGGTGGCCATGATGGGCTTTATGATGCGTGTGGTGTTTCCCTTTCGTTTCCTTTCTTACCTTGATTTGTTTCTTATTTTAAACGCTGCTCTTATCTTGTAGTCTTTTCTTTTGAAGGTGGAGAGCATGCGCCGGGCCAACGTCTTTTAGGACTTTTCTAATGGGCGCTGGAGAAATATCGCCATTGTCGGGGTAGGTTTTGCATGTTGCGCGAGCTCCTGACGAATGACCCACGCAACCAAGAGTTAATTAAGGAGATGGCAGGGTGGGAATTTCTAGTGCAGAAACCTCAGGGCAAGGTTAGTTCCCTCGAAGATCAATATCGGCGTATGGACGAGGAGGCTTAGAGAAATGCTGCCGCCGAGAAGGATCGCCAGAGTCAAAAGGCTGTGGCGGAGGCTTTCGAATCCCTTATCAGGTAGCTGCTCCGACTGGATGAGGAGCTCACTGCTTCGAGGCAGCAAGCTAGGGACGCTTTGACGAAGGCTGGGGCGTTAGAGGCGGCAGTTCGTGTTCGGCAGAGGGAGCGGGAGCTGGAAAGGTCTGCTGCGGTTTTTAGAGTGGTAGGGCAGGAGGAATGCATCAGCGTTTGTTAGTGGGACGCTCAAGTTGTGACGGACCAGATTGCGGCCTTGGAGGCCGAGACCGGCCCCGCTCGTGACCTTTTGTCGTTTGCTGAGGCCCAGCTCGATGTGTATACGAAGTTGTGGCAGGCTGGCGTCGTGCCTAAAGGCATTTATGAGCGGGCGCGCAAAAAGGCTCGTGAGGCTTGTCTTGGCTGTAGCTTCGTTCCGGCTACTCTAGTGAACGACGATGGCGCTGAGGCGCAGATGATGGTGGGGGCGGCCCCGAGGGTGGCGCGGGTGCCGTTGAGTAGAAGGGGTTTTTTGGAGTTAGCTTTTACTTACTATTATTTTTTGTATTGTTGTTTTTATTGCCGTTTGGCTTTCTTCTCTTTTTTTTTTCGTTGGCCTTTGCCGTATGTATAAATGGAGGTGACTTGTTGTAAATAATGTTGTGAATATATATACAACTTTTATGCTCTTCTCTTTTTTGTTTCCGAGCTTTCTTTTTCACTTATTCAAGGGGGGAACGTGTTGATCTACCGACGACCTTAGTCGTGATAACGTCGGTGGCCTTGACTGTGATGACGTTGATGGTCTTGGTCAGTTGGAAGAATCTGACTATTGTCGGGTTGTCTGCTTGCCTTAGTCAAAAACTAGGTGGGCTGCTAGCGTCGACGGCCTTAGCCGTGATTGGCTGCTTTTCGTTTATCGCTTTTCTTTACCATACGAGTAAGTTGTAGCCGTTGCTTGGTAAGGGCGGCATACAGCCTTAGTCCCAGTTCGGGCATGGTCGAATTGTTGGCCGTGGCCTTGTAATTCGATCGGGGGCCGAACTTATCGCGGCCTGAATTTTACTTTGAGTTAGGTGCACCTGCTTTATTGGCGAGGGTGCTTAACTAGTTCTTTTATTCGTAGGGGAATAGGTTTTTCGGCGTCCTCCAGTGATGGTACTGGGCCTGAGGCTTGATTAATTTTGTAGTTGAATTTTCGTGCGAGGTCACATGTCCTGCGTTATTGTTCGGTCATGGTTGAACCTTTGGGTGAGGGCACGTAGCCCGAGCCGCTCTTCAACCATAGTTGAACTGTTGCAACTTTTATTGTCGAAGGCACATATCCTGAGTCTTAGTTCAACTCATAGTTGAACTTTTGGGCGAGGACACGTAGCCTGAGCCATTGTTCAGCGTGGTTGAACTCTTGCAGTTTTTGATGTCGAAGGCACATAGCCTGAGTCCCAGTTCAACTCATAGTTGAACTTTTGGCGAGGGCACGTAGCCTGAGCCGTTGTTCAATCGTAGTTGAACTCTTGCAATTTTTTGATGTGAAGGCACATGGCCTGAGTCCCAGTTCAACTCATAGTTGAACTTTTGGGCGAGGGCATGTAGCCTGAGCCGCTGTTCAACCGTAGTTGAACTCTTGCAATTTTTTGATGTCGAAGGCACATGGCTTGAGTCCCAGTTCAACTCATAGATAAACTTTTGGGTGAGGGCACCTAGCCTGAACCATTGTTCAACCGTAGTTGAACTCTTGCAATTTTTGATGTCGAAGGAGCATGGCCTTAGTCCCCGTTCAACTTATAGTTGAACTTTTTGGCGAGGGCACATAGTGTGAGCCATTATTCAACCGTAGTTGAACGCTTGCAATTTTTGATGTCAAAGGCGCATGGACTGAGTCCCAGTTCAACTCATAGTCGAACTTTTGGGCGAGGGCACGTAGCCTGAGCCGTTGTTCAACAGTAGTTGAATTCTTGCAATTTTTTGATGTCGAAGGCGCATGGCTTGAGTCCTAGTTCAATTCATAGTTGAACTTTTGGGCGAGGGCACGTAGACTGAGCCATTGTTCAACCATATTTGAACTCTTGCAATTTTTGATGTTGAAGGAGCATGGACTTAGTCCGAGTTCAACTCATAATTGAACTTTTGGGCGAGGGCATGTAGCCTAAGCCGTTGAAGGATACAGTGCACCCGAGCAGACAACTCGAGTCGAGGAAGGAGCTCTTTTCCGGGAACTAAAAGGCTAGCCGACTTAGAAACTTTGCGAGCCTCTTTTATTTCAGGGTATGACAGTAACATAATAGGGAGTCTCAACCAGTAAGAACATCACTGGAGGTGAGAAGAGAATGGTGTCAGCACAGTTTATATACAGTTTAGATAACATCAAAGCGGTAAAACATTTAGCACATTTAGCACATATCACATGAAAATATCAGATCAAAATTATAACACTTTATCATAAGCTCGAATTTCTAACCCTGAACCAGTGAATCTGGGTTGATTTCCCTAGTGGAGTTGCTAGAGCTGTCACGCCTCCTTTTGGCACGCCCCACGAGGGACGCATGGAGTTTTTTTCAATTAAAAGACAATCGAACTTGATTGGATTAATTATTTCAGAGTCTCCACCTGGGAGATTTATGGTGTCCCAAGTCACCGGTTTTATTACCGAATCGAGGAAACGAATGACTCTAATTTACAGTCTGCGTACCAGATATCCGGATAAGGAATTCTGTTAACCTGGAAGAAGGTGTTAGGCATTACCGAGTTTCGTGGTTCTAGCACGGTCGCTCAACTATTAAATTTGGCTTATTATCTTATTTTAAACAATATGTGCTTAGTGCAAAAATATGAGTTTTTACCGCTTTTGGTATTACTATTGTTATTTTTTAAAATGACTTGCAATGTCGTGAAAACGTATCTTGAACCACGTCACAACCAGTGTACGCGTGGTCGTCGACACATTTCGACTTCATCTAGAGTTGGATTTGGGTTGCATAAATGCACACCCGTATTTAGGGAGGTAATTTTATTAAAGACGTGCCCTAAGTGACTATCATAGTGTTCTTTTGGACAAAGCCATGAAATTTTGTTAATCGACCCGTCCAGAGTCTAAGCAATCTTGCACAACAAACATGTACATAGGGCCCCGCAATTTGTGTATTTTTGGTTTGGAGAGGCACGCCTCCTTTAGTTGCTTATTTTTTAGAATTACGACGTCATGGAAATGCATCTCGAACCACGTCACAACCAGTATACACGTAGTTTATTGACGCATTCCGACTACATCGGGATTTGAATTTGGGCCGCATAAATGCACACTGGGATTAGGAAGGTAAAATTAATTAAGGCGCGTCCTAAAGAGACTAATGTATTTGTTGTTTTGGAAAAGGCCGTGAAATTCATTAAGCGGCCAATTTCGAAGTCTATTCACTTATTATGTCCTTTTAGTCGAGGACCCCGCGATTTGTAATTTATTTGGCAGGGAATGCCTCATTTTATTTTAAAGGATAACCTGAAGCGACTAATTTTCTATTTTCGTTGCGTCTCTAAAAATAAGAGAAGAGCCCAAGCTAATAAATATTGGTTTAAGAATCATAATAATTGGGCCTTGAGCACAACCCATTTAAAATCAGAAACCAAATCGCCTAAATATAGACTCTCAGTCCTTTTTCGCAAAAAATGAAACACAACTCCGATTAAAACGAGACTAGACATTTGCTGAATTTTAATTTCAATTTTTTATAATCAGTACCTTAGACAAGATTAAATGCAAAGACTAAATTGAGTAAAATGCCCATGAGATAAACTAAAGTATATGAATTACCCCTTTTATCACACAATTTGACTATCTGTATCCTTCATATTCCCTAATACACCTTCCTAGTATTGTCAACAAACTAAATTATTACTGAAATAGCTTCGCAAAATAACTTCATTGCAACTATATTATTACTAGAATAACTTCATGAAGCAATAGAAATGACTACAGGAGTTAACTTTAGCTAGTTAAGACATTACTCGATTGGACATAAGCATAAGTGAATGCTTAAATAATACTCACACAAGTCTAGAAAAATACTCACAGTCCACACACAATCCCGTATGAGTTAAATGATCTAAGTAGTTCAAATTTTTTTCTAATTATGTAGTCCTTACTACAATTGCAAATTAAACAAACTAAATGCGTATACTACTCATCACATGGTTGAATACAACTATATGCATCCAAACGAGCATAGGTCTGGAAATATGATTTCATTTCATTGTTTTGATAGGATAAGATACATTGATAATCCAGAATGTGTACCTGGTAATTGACAAATTAAATGATAGGAGGAAGGATCAGTAATGAACAACAGTAACAAATACAACACATCAACAAGTTCAAGCAACACCAGTGAACTTTCAACAGAAAACCAATCACTCAAACTGAAGCAATGTTCAGCAAGTAGAAAACCCAGGAAAATACTAAACAGTAGTACTTGAAAACCAACTGAAGAACCTAGCAACACCAATGGAATACCAGTAGTACCAAAAAATAACCTCAGTCAAAACCGAAGAGAAACAAATGAAAAGCAACAGTAGTTGCCTGCCTTTGAACACTCATGAAAAAAAAACTTGGAATTTCAAATGAACCAGTTGAAAACACTAACACTGACTTTTAGCAAAATAGACCATACTCTCCTAATATTGAACTTCTGATCTTAAAATTCAGTTCTAAGCTCTCAATTCCGAATATTTAATATTCAGTCCCACTCTTAGTTCTAAGTTTCTGAACTCCAAAACTCTCCTCCTTTTCTTTTTCGACCCCCTGTATTTATAGCCCATTATAGCCCTTAAAAGGCACTAAGCCAGCTACCTTATTCATTACTCCTTCATGTACTTTTGCTTTTCAGCTCTTAGGAGCAATATCACTAATTAAAGAAGTGAATAAAACCATGTTATTCCCTGTATTCCCCACTCAGAATACTCAAACACTTAGCTTTTTGGTACCACCACTGGCCTTTCTTTCTTTATTAAGTTACAGAGGTATGGGCAGCCTGTTATTCTATTCAAAATCCCTTAAACCTGTGAAAGGATGCCCATGTGACTTCTTCTTTCTGACCCTAAGGGTGTATTAATCAATGTATTAACTTATTGGTCCACTAGTATCACCTGACAGACCACTCACTAGACCATTTTCAATTTCTGAGATTTCAAATTACCCTTGAAAATCTCACTAGAGATGCAACAATAATCAACTTAATCAAACTCAACTCAGATACTGAGATGAATGTACTAAAACTAGTGAGGCAAAACATGCATTTAAACTGAACTGGCAACCCACAGAACTTAGAGATTGACAACTTCAGTTCAATGTTATTACTGACTAAGTAAATGAATTGATTTCTAAACTTGAGCATTCAGGAAGACTTATCAATTTTAACATTGTGATGCATTAATTTCATACGAACAGACTAACTTGGTTTGATCATAGAATCAAACAGAAACTAAGCAGGAGAAGAAGAAACACTAAAATTAAACAAAGAAAGAGAGTTGAAAAATACCGGATATTCAAAACTGAAAATTCCTCGTCCCTTCGTTCTGGGCAGAAGCGGACCTTAATCGTGTGCTTCCAATATGGAAATATATGACTAAGGTCAAATTCAGTCCCAAAAGATCCTCACAGTGCGTGTTTGGTCTTCGAGTCAAAATTACGGCTCCTTTCAATCAATCTAAGATTCGAAAACTTCTAGCCTGGTTCAATCAAAAGATGGTGTTAAATTAGGGATGAGGGGGGTCAGGTGGAGCTGGGGAGTGAACTTGGAACTGGTTGGGTAGGATTAATGTTTCATTCGAATCTTTGATTGAAGATTCGAAACAAACCGGGATGATTCGAGGTGAAAGGGGTAAGGAATTAGAGAGGGGGATCAGGGCGGTTCAGGAGTGTAAGTTTGGCGGACATTGGAGCCGGCGCTGCCGGGTTTTTAGGCGAAGGAAATGGGGGCGGTGTTTAGGGTTCAAGGGTCATTTGGTTCGTCTCTGAAGAGACGAAGGGGGAGTGTTTGGAAATGAGACGGGTAAAGGGGATTTGTGGGGGGGGGGGGGGGGGTGTATTTGGATACAAAATTTCTTAATTAATCTGGGTTGTTGGATAATGAGATCAAACGGTTCAGATTAAAAAGAAATTATGGGGCGGTCCGGTTTGGTATCGGGTGAGGGCCGGACAATGTATCTGGGTGAGGATTAGATGATCTGGACCGTTGATCAAGTGAGATCAACGGTCAGGATGGGGAGTGACGAAACGACGTCGTTTGTGTCGTCTGTGAGGCTTGGGCCAATTTGACCGGGTAAAGGGATGTTTGAATTGTGCTTGCTTATATTATAAAATTTCGGCCCAAACCGAATTACTTCATTTTCTTTCACTTTTTTTTCATTTTCTTTTTAATTCCTAATTACCAAAGTTCCTAAAGTAAATTGTAAAAATCAAAATTACCTTAAATTATTAATTAACCTTTAATAATAATTATCACACCAAAAATTAAACATTAAGTACAAACAAGATCAGGAACTTGGATATTAAGTGCCAAAAAATACAGACAAACGTATTTTTTTTGTGATTTTCATTCTTTTAAAACCAAATATGGTTCAGTTAATTCCTAATTGTACAATTAAATCCTAAATGCTCATGCAACATATATATTTTTGGATTTCTAATTAATTAAAACAAAAACAAAAAATAAACAATTACTGGCACAATAATTTCTGAAATTTCATGCAAGTTCTCAAAATTGTACCCGGAGGTAACTTGTTTTATTTTTTTCCGATTTATTTTGGAGTGATTTTCGTGAAGCAAAAATCCCGTGCTCAGAGCTGCCCCTCTTTGTCCAAAGCACGAAGAGCTTTCGTGCAAAGATAAAGTGAGCGGTACGAGCGTTTTTCGTCCGTTGGAATACTCAGTGCGAAGAATTTTTTGAAAAGATTTAACCGAACCTTTGCTTCAAAGGCTTCCTACATATCCCTGGCTAAAAGGGAATCAGGTTAATGTAGTTCGGAAAGTTTTGGTATCTAGGACTACTAGGGAACCGTGGTTCTGCTGTTACTGATGCTGTATGCCGTAACTACTGCTTTACCGATCTCCTTATTAAACCGTGCTAATAAGAAAACAAGAAGCTAGGCTAGACTATGGATCAGAAGATCTTATCTATCTTCAACTTGTTTTTGCTGCCTTGCTTTCTTGTCGACTTGTGTTTCTTTCGCCGCTTCTTTCTTCTGAGAGCTTGAGGGGTGACCCTGACCTTTGCCTTCTGAACATTATTTTTCATTATCTTTGCTTGGACTGCTGGGGGCATGGCTTCCCTTATTATGCTTCTTGGCGATTCCATTGGGGAGACGACTTTTTGGCGATTCCATTAGAGAAAATTTTCCGCCTTTTTGGCGATCCCCTATGGATACGACCTTCTTCATCAGTGTTTGTTATGCCGGGGCTTTTTGTGGTAACCTTGTTCCTTCCAGAGGGGGTTACCGATTTCAAATCATAAATGTAAAGCTAATGAACTGTAACTATATGCAATGTGGATGAAAATTTATATGACGCATAGTCATATGAGATGTAGATGCAAAGTTATATGACACATAGTCATGAGATGTAGCTGCAAAGCTATATGACACGTAGTCATGAGATGTAGATACAAAGCTATACGACACATATTCGTGATGTTGATGCAAAGCTATACGACACGTAGTCGTGAGATGTAGATGCAGAGCTATATAACGCGTTCTCATATGATGTAAATACAAAGCTATATGACACGTAGTCATAAGATGTAGATGCAAAGCTATATGACACGTAGTCGTGAGATGTAGATGTAGAGATATATGATGCGTGGTCATGTGATGTAGATGCAGACCTATATGATGCGTAGACATGTGATGTAGCCCCTGGTTTGGATAGACAGGTGGCCTGAATGCAAATCTATATGATGCAATCCCTTATTTTACTAGTGGGTGCCCTAGGATGCTGTTGTAAGGATGTGATTATAACTTGAATTCAGTTTCCCCATTCCGAGGGAATGTTCGACAAAGGCAGAAAATTTTCTGCCCCAGTTCAGGCGTTCTCACATGTGGTACGTCTTTTAGCCAGTGTCAGCATTTCTTTTTCTGCTTCCACTCAAAGAAAACTTTATTAGTTCAAAACATGGCGAATGGTCATGCCACTCCATTGGGTATGGTCTTTGCTTTCCTTTTTTCTTGCTCTGTGCTCCCAAACTTTCTAGGGATTGGCGTTACATGCTAGGGATGATATTTCTGTTGGTGATGGTTTGCTATTTCTTACTTCCTCGTCCTGTGTTCGAGATGCTCTAGGAATGTCTTTTAAGCAACCTCCTTTCAAAAGTTTCACTTTCCCTTAGCTCTTCTGGGGATAAGATGTTATTAGCTGGGATAGTGTTGTCAAGGATATGGATGGTGGGGGTTATCTTGCTGGGGATGAATTTTACCCCTTTCCCTCCCCTTTTCCGCGTTGTCCGACCACCTTGGAATTTGGCCAATAATCTGTCGAAGTTCTGCTGGGGATCCTCTTGTATTTTGGTCCACAATTTCTTCAACTGCTGCTTTCCAACTTTTCTCCATATTTCCGTTGACATTTTAGTCCAGTTTGTCATTTGGTCTTGCAACAAACGCCTTTTCGTCTTATTGTCTTGTTTTTGGCTAGTCCTCTTCACATTTCGCTTTGTACCATTTTGGCAACCGGTAGTAAACTCTGAAAAATCTTTCTCAAAAACAAATTTGTTTTTTTGGATAAAGTCTTTTAAACAAAGCAATGAAAAGATAGAAAAGGTAAAATCTTTCTGAACAAATGCAAGGAAAAGAAAAGAACTTATCTAGGTGGTACAACTGATCCCAACGATCATGTCGTGCATTCCGGATTAATCGACCTAATCTATTTGTATTAACCAATTTTTCCTAACGGCTTCATTTGCCGGGATAAACATATGTCCAACTCTTTGCCATATGCGGATCCTCTCCGCCAATCTCATCTTGCCGCCTTATAGTGCCCTTTGAGGGGTTTTCACTAGTAAGACTCTCTCCTTTCTCTCAGATCCTATCGCCTTATGGTGACCGTGAAGGTTTTCACCACAAGACTCTCTCATTTTGTTATCTCTCAACTTACGTCGCCTTATGGTGTCTGTGAAGGTTTTAACCGATAAGACTCTCTCACTTTATTTTTCAGCTGGGGATCGGAGTGTTACCAATAAGATTCTCTCTACTAGGAGTTCTTTTGGCTATCAATTTCTTCAGCTTATGACCCTCATCCGGTTGGAGATCAGTGTATTATTCTTGGATTCCACTTGCCTGACTCGGCACATTTCGGATATTGATAGGGAGGTCTTCTTTTGTTATAACATGTGGGTTCTGTGGGCTTGAAAGAAAAAGGGGTATCAAAATTTCGAAGTGACTTCGATGGGTGAGAGACTACAACTCTTGGAATAAAAAATTTTCTAACAACCTAACTTCTGCCCCAGTTTTTCTTGGGGAGTTTTGATTTTTCGCGACATTTCGTCGCACTATGACCGAGCCGTGAGGCACCTACGTATCCTTTCTTGAGGAATCAGGTCAAACTTAGTTCCCAAATATTTTTTTTCTTATGATTTTATTATGATTTTCTCTCTTTTTTTAACAATTCCAAGAGAAGGGTATGAAAGAACAAATACGGCTCAAAGGGGGAAACAAAGGTTGATAGTGTTTAGGTAGAAGAAAGAATTGCCTCCGTCATTTCTTTATCCGATGAACACCAAGTACAAACAAACAAAATAATGATAAATACAATCAAGGAATTTGCACATAGTATCTCTTGACCGCGTCAGAATTGATAGCCATGTCAGTGCATCTTCCTTCGACATCTGTCAAGCATAAAGCACCATTGGATAATACCCTGGTCACAACATATGGTCCTTGCCTCGACCTGTAGCGGGAGAATCTGTTTCAGTACTTGCTGCCCTATTTAAAATTTTCTAGGGTGCACCTTCATGTTGTAAGCTCTCGCTATTCTCCTTTGATATAATTAGCCACGGCGTACTGGTTCCACTTTCTTTTAGTCAATTTAGCTCAACTACCCCAATCGAGCTTTGACCCACATTGTCGGCATGGATGCTGATTTTGGTTTCCCTCACATTGTCACCATCCCCCAGATTAACAGCCTCAATATCATTTAAATATGGCTTAGGCTTTTCTTTGTATTGGCTCAATTCCCTGTTTACCTCTTCAAAGGCTTCATCCTCGCCATATTCCAATTCATCATCAGAATCGACCTCTTGTATAATTAGCTCAGAATTAGATTAATTATTTAGACTGGGCCGAATATCCGTCGTGCATGCCATGTCATCAGGACCAATAAAAATAGAACCGTTCAGAAAGCAAAAGAAGAAGAAATAAAATTAAACAAAACAAGAATAGAAAACTTTTACTTTAATAAAATAGGGGATAACAGGGTTCACACTTTTACTTAAAAATAAAACAAAATTTGGATTACACCTTGGAATAATCCAGAAAACGAGAAAGATAAATCAAGGCCTATTACCAAGACTCCCTCCGGGTAGGGAGAGGAGTTATTGTCTGGTTGTTAAGGTTGGCCCTAGGCCCGACAAACGGCATATCAGCCCTGCTGGAACCCTCTCCGGCTTCTAATACATTAACGTCGACGAACATCTTTGGCTCCCCTCCTTCGTGCACCAGCTCGATCATATGGGTTGCATGATGTGCGGGCAATGGGTTTTGGTTAATGTTAGGTGCCTCCGGCGCCTGAACCACAATTTTGTTGGCGTCGATAAGATCTTGTATCGCCCGCTTCAACTTCCAACATTTTGCCGTATCATGTCCAGGCATTCTCGAACAGTACTCGCAACTTAGCGATTGGTCCACATTTGGGGGTGGGGGATTTGGCAACCTATTCCCCACAGGATTCAACAAATCCAACTGCTTTAACTTGTGAAAAAAAGCGGTATAGGTCTCTCCTAACTCGGTGTAGGTTCTTTTTTCTGTATTCTTTCATTTCTGTTGCCGGATTTCCCCGAAAACCTGCCCCTGGAGGGTTATTGTTGGACCTGGGTGGTGGATAAATGTTTTGTGGAGGCGGGTATGTGTTTTGTGGAGGTGGATATGTGTTTTGGGAAACCGACGTGCGCCATTGTGGTTGAGCCGGGGGTTGAGTGTAGGTTTGGGCTGGATATACCGCGAAATGTGGTTCTTGTGGTGGATAGTGGTACTGTGGTGGGCTGTGTGGGGAATGTGGAAAATTTGGCTGGTGGGGACTATGTTGGTTATAGTAGTGCTTCCTGGATCTGGACCAATTGCTAGCTTCGACCGTGGCCACTTCTTCTTTCCTTTTCTTTCCAATCGCACCTCCCGTGCCGCTTTGAATAGCCTGAGTTGTTGTCTTATGCGCCGCTCAGTTCAGGATTTTATCGGACTTCAGTCCCTCCTCTATCATAACCCATATCTTTACTACTTCATTGAAGGATTTTTCAACCGTCGTCACCAAGTGACCAAAGTAAGTCGGATCCAGCGTTTGCAGGAAGTAGTCCACCATTTCCCTCTCTCTCATGGGAGGATCAACCCTGGCTGCTTGTTCTCTCCAACGGAACCCGAATTCACGGAAACTTTATGTGAGGCGGCCAGGGACTATCCCGAGATTGTACTGGAAGTGACCTGTGAAAGCCCGCGCTAGATCGTCCCAGGTGTACCACCTGCTGGGATCCTGTCTGGTATACCATTCCAGTGCTGATCCGTTTATACTTTGGCCGAAATAAGCTATCAGTAGCTCAACTTTGCCACCCTCTCCTCTCATCTTGCTGCCGAAACCCCGTAAATGTGCCAAAGCATCGCCATGCCCTTCGTACTAAGTCGAATTTAGGCATCTTGAAACCTGAAGGCAGTTGGACATTAGGGAACGAGCATAGATCTTTGTAGGCTACGCTGACTTAGTTGCCCAACCCGTACATGCTCCTGAAGGATTGCTCCAGGCTTTTGAACTTCCTCATTACCTCATCCTGCTCCAGGACCATTGAAGGCTTTTCAATCTCCACAGGGACTTCCATGTGGGTATTATGGGTATGGGGCTCTGGTGCATTGAATGTGGGTTCAGGGGGATAGTATGGTGCATCGTGAGCCTGAAACAACGGCTCACTAGTTGATCTCTGCAGCGTGGCTGGTGAGGGTCCCATAAAAACGGGAATGTTTGGAGGTGGAGCTTGGGTATCATTGGGGCTTCTGCCCTGATAATAGTGGTGATTCAGGAGGGTTGTTGAAGGGCCAGGGTGAGGGTATTCCGGCGTATGTCCTAATGTAGGAGTAACGGGTGGTTCATGGCTCTTCTGCACTTTATCCAAGGATAACTGCATCGCGTTCATTTCCGATCCTATCCTTTCTATCTTCTCCATTGCCTCTTTCAGCAACTGGCTCATTGGCCTTTCTTCCTCGACGCTATGTTCTCAAGTAGTCATGCTTATTGGTATAGGTCCTTTGGATCTGGTTTGATAATGATGTGATGCCAGAATGCTTTAACAACTAACTGTCTGAGATTCGGTAAATAACAAACTTGTTAGCATTAGTTTTAACAGATATTGCCATTGCACGCTGGGGGATGCAATGTTCCTTGGCAGTTAACCATTTCTAGCATGTTATGCTTTGATCCGCATGCGTCACTCCAGCTTAGTTATGATTACCTCTTTTTTTTAATAAAAGACCACGTATTGCAAATACGGCCTTTCAGTGTCTCGGGGACAAAGATTATAAGTCTGTGTGGGTCAACTGGCCAAAATCTAAAAAATGACCCAAAGGTGGCCGTTAATCCAAAATTAGCCTTCCGGCGTCCCTTTCGGGAACATTTGGCTATTTTGACAATAATGACGTCACCTAACTTATTTATGACGAAAATTAAAATTTTTGACACTTTGTTTTTGGTTATTTTTTGCAAAGGGGAGGTTGGACCCGATTAGGGTTGCCGACGTATCTCACATCCGGTGAGAATCAAACAAACGTTGTTCGGGTGAGAAAAATAAATTAAAGCGAGACTCTATTATTTTTGAAGAAAAACACCCCATTTTTCTTCTTCTAAAATTTTGGCATAGTTTTACAATACTTGGACATTGTTTTTTTAAATCAATTTATTTACTTTTTTATTTTTAAAATGCGCAATTATCTCTCCGCCATTTTTCTCTCTTTTTTCACAATTTTTTGGTTTTCCAGAATTCCTGTTTTCACAAGCTGGTCAACATGCAATTTCGAAGCAAATTATATGCGCAAACAAACAAGATACAACAGGATGATCTTTTTGTTTCAGGTTGTTATTCCTAGATAGGCCTAACCCCTGTGTTGATCCCCCTAAGTCATATGCAATGTGATGCAAATAAGCATATCCTACTTGGGATCCGGCATGAAGTCATGTTTTACTAGGTTCAAATCCTGGGTATATATTCTAGACAGTGCACCCGAGCGAACAACTCGAGTCGAGGAAGGAGCTCCTTTAAGGGAACCAAAAGGCCAACCGGCTTAGAAACTTTCCGAGCCTCTTTTATTTCAGGGCATGACACTAACAAAATTAGGGAGTCGCAACCAGTAAGCACATCCTCGGAGGTGAGAAGAGAATGGTGTCGGCAAAGTTTATATACAGTTCAGATAACATCAAAGCGGTAATACATTTAACACATATCCCATGAAAATATCAGATAATAAATCAAAATACAATTTATCATGAACCACTTGGCGCGCCCCGCGAGGGGCGCAAGGAGTTTTATCAAATTAAAGTATAATCGAACGGAATTAGATTAATTATTTCAGAGTCGCCACCTGGGAGATTTATGGTGTCACAAGTCACCGGTATTAATCCCAAATCGAGGAAAAGAATGACTCTAATTTACAGTCTGCATACCTGATATCTGGATAAGGAATTCTGTTAACCCGGGAGAAGGTGCTAGGCATTTACGAGTTCCATAATTCATGCACGGTCGCTCAACAGTTATATTTGGCTTATTATCTGATTTTAAACAATATGTGCTTAGTGCAAAAATATGACTTTTTACAGCTTTTGTTATTACTGTTGTTATTTTTTATAATGACTTGCAATGTCGTGAAAACATATCTCGAACCACGTCACAACCAGTGTACGTGTGGTCGTCGACACATTTCGACTTCATCGAGATTTGGATTTGGGTTGCATAAATGCACACCCGTATTTAGGGAGGTAATATTATTAAAGATGCGCCCTAAGCAACTAGCGTAGTGTTTCTTTGGACAAAGCCATGATATTTTGTTAATCGGCCCGTCCAGAGTTTAAGCAATCTTGCACAACGAACATGTATAGAGGGCCCCGCAATTTGTGTATTATTGGTTTGGCGAGGCACGCCTCCTTTAGTTGCTTATTTTTATGAATTACGACGTAATAGAAATGCATCTCGAACCACGTCACAACTAGTGTACAGTAGTTTATTGACGCATTTCGACTTCGTCGGGATTTGGATTTGGACCGCATAAATGCACGCCCGGGTTTAAGAAGGTAATATTAATTAAGATGTATCCTAAAGAGACTAACGTATTTGTTGTTTTGGAAAAGGCCTTAAAATTCATAAGCGTCCCATTCCGAAGTCTATTCACTTATTATGTCTTTTTAGTCGAGGAGCCGCAATTTGTAATTTATTTGGCAGTGCATGCTTCATTTTATTTTAAAGGATAACCTGAAGCGACTAATTTTCTATTTTCGTTGCATCTCTAAAAATAAGAGAAAGAGACCTAGATAATTAATATTGGGTTAAGAACTATTATAATTGGGCCTTGAGCATAACCCATTAAAAATCAGAACCCAAATCGCCTTAATATAGACTCTCAGTCCCTTTTCGCAAAAAATAAAACACAACTCTGATTTAAACAAGACTAGACATTTGCTGAATTTTACTTTAAATTTTTTATAATGAGTACCTTAGACAAGATTAAATGCAAAGACTAAATTGAGTAAAATGCCCATGAGATAAACTAAAGTATATGAACTACCCTTTTTATCACACAATTTGACTATCTATATCCTTCATATTCCCTAATACACTTTCCTAGTATTT
Source organism: Nicotiana benthamiana (assembly GCA_034376525.1). Taxonomy (NCBI): domain Eukaryota; kingdom Viridiplantae; phylum Streptophyta; class Magnoliopsida; order Solanales; family Solanaceae; genus Nicotiana; species Nicotiana benthamiana. The sequence continues at coordinate 26,370,959 of CM067333.1, read as the reverse complement.
CCAACAAACTAAATTATTACTGAAATAGCTTCGCAATATAACTTCATTGCAACTATATTATTACTAGAATAACTTCATGAAGCAATCGAAATGACTACAGGAGTTAGCCTTAGCTAGTTAAGACATTACTCTATTGGACATAAGCGTAACTGAACGCTTAAATAATACTCATACAAGTCTAGAAAAATACTCATAGTCCAAACACAGTCCCGTATGAATTAACTGATCTAAGTAGTTCAGAAATTAATCTAATTATGTTGTCCTTAATAAAATTACAAATTAAACAAACTAAATGCGTATACTACTCATCACATGGTCGAATACAGCTATATGCATCCAAACGAGCATAGCTCTGGACATATGATTTCATTTCATTGTTTTGACAAAATAGAAGAGAAACAAATTAAAAGCAACAGTAGTTGCCTGCCTTTGAACACTCAGGGAAACAAAACTTGGAATTTCAAATGAACCAGTAGGAAACACTAATACTGATTTTTAGCAAATAAAATATGCTCTCCTAATATTGAATTTCTGATCTTAAAATTCAGTTCTAAGCTCTCAATTCCCAATCTTTAAAATTCAGTCACACTCTTAGTTATAAGTTTCTGACCTCTAAAACTCTCCTCCTTTTCTGTTTTCGACCCCCTGTATTTATAGCCTATTCCAGACCTTAAAAGGCACTAAGCCAGCTGCTTCATTCATTACTCCCTCATGTACTTTTGTTTTTCAGTTCTTAGGAGTATTATCACTAATTAAAGAAGTGAATAAAACCATGTTATTCCCTGCATTCCCCACTCAGAATACTCAAACACTTAGCTTTTTGGTACCACCACTGGCCTTTCTTTCTTTATTAAGTTACAAAGGTATGGGCAGCCTGTTATTCTATTCAAAATCCCTTAAACCTGTGAAAGGGTGCCCCTATGACTTCTACTTTCTGACCCTAAGGGTGTATTAATCAATATATTAACTTATTGGTCCACTAGTATCACCTGAGATACCACTCACTAGTCCACTTTCAATTTCTCAAATATCAAATTACCCTTGAAATCTCACTGGAGATGCATCTATAACCAACATAATCAAACCCAAGTCAGATACTGAGATGAATGGACTAAAATCAGTGAGGCAAAAGATGCATTTAAACTGAACTGGAAACCCACAAAACTTAGAGATTGACAACTTCAGTTCAATGTTATTATTGACTAAGTAAATGAACTTATTTCTAAACTCAAGCATTCAGGCAGACTTATCAATTTTAACATTTTGATGCATTAATTTCATACGAACAGACTAACTTGGTTTGATCACAGAATCAAATAGAAACGAAGCAGGAGAAGAAGAAACATGAAAATTAAACAAAGAAAAGAGAGTTGAAAATACCGGATATTCAAAACTGACCAACACTGAAAATTCCTCGTCCCTTCGTTGTGGGTAGAAGCGGACCTTAATCGTGTGCTTCCAATGTTGAAACATATGACTAATGTGGAATTCAGTCCCAAAAGATCCTCACGGTGCGTGTTTGGTCTTCGAGTCAAAATTTGGGCTCTATTTAATCAATCTAAGATTCGAAAACTTCCAGCTTGATTCAAACAAAAGATGGCGTTAAATTAGGGATGAGGGAGGTCAGGTGGAGCTGGGGTGTGAATTTGGAACTGGTTGGGTAGGTTTAAGGTTTCGTTCGAATCGTTGACTGAAAATTCGAAACAAACCGGGATGACTCGAGGTGAAAGGGGTAAGGATTTGGAGAGTGGGGATCAGGGCGATTAAAGGGTGTAAGTTTGGCAGACATCAGATCCGGCACCACCAGGTTTTCAGGCGAAGGAAATGGGAGCGGCGTTTAGGGTTCAGGGGTCGTTTGGTTTGTCTCTGAAGAGACGAAGGGGGAGTGTTTAGAAATGAGACGGGTAAAGGGGATTTGGGGGCGGGGTTATTTGGATATAAAATTGCTTAATTAATCTCGGCCGTTGGATAATGAGATCCAACAGTTCAGATTAAAAAGAAATGATGGGGAGGTCCAGTTTGGTAACGGGTGAGGGTTGGGCAATGGATATGGGCGAGGATTGGACGATCTGGACCGTTGATCAAGTGAGATCAACGTTCAGGATGGGGCGTGATGAAACGACGTCGTTTGGGACGTCTGTGAGGCTTGGGCCAATTGCACCGGGTAAAGAGATGTTTGAATTGGGCTTGCTTCTATTTTAAAATTTTAGCCCAAACCGTATTTCTTCATTTTCTTTCACTTTTTTTTCGTTTTATTTTTAATTCCTAATTACCAAAGTTCCTAAAGTAAATTGTAAAAATAAAATTAACTTAAAATATTAATTAACCTTTAATAATAATTATCACACCAAAAACTAAACATTAATTACAAAAAAAATCGGGCACTTCGATATTAAGTGCCAAAAAATACAAACATACATATTTTTTTTTTGTGATTTTCATTCTTTTAAAACCAAAGATGATTCAGTTAATTCCTAATTATACAATTAAATTCTAAATGCGCATGTAATATATACATTTTTTTATTTTTAATTAATAAAAATAAAAATAAACAATTACGAACACAATAATTACTGAAATGTCATGAAAATTCTCAAAATTGTACCCGGAGGTAACTTTTTTATTTTTTTCGATTTCTTTTGGAATGATTTTCGTGAAGCAAATATCATGTGCTCACAGCTGCCCCTCTTTGTCCGAAAGCACGAAGAGCTTTCGTGCAAAGATAAAGTGAGCGGATACGAGCGATTCTTGCCCGTTGGAATACTCGTGTGAAGCATTTTTTGAAAAAGATTTAACCGAACCTTTGCTTCAAAGGCTTCCTACATATTCTTGGCTAAAGGGAATCAGGTTAACGTAGTTCGGGATGTTTTGGTAGCTGGGATTACCGGGGAACTGTGGTTCTGCTGTTACTGCTGTTGTATGCCGTTACTATTGCATTAACGATCTCCTTATTACACCGTGCTAAAAAGAAAATAAGAAGCTAGGCTAGACTATTGATCACAAGATCATATCTATCTTCAACTTATTTTTGCTGCCTTGCTTTCTTGTCGACTTGTGTTTCTTCCGCCGCTTCTTTCTTATGAGAGCTTGAAGGGTGACCCTGGACTTTTGCCTTCTGAACATTATTTTTCATTATCTTTGCTTGGTATGTTGGGGGTATGGCTTCCCTTATTATGCTTCTTGGCGATTCCATTTGGAGACAACTTTTTCGCGATTCCATTGGAGAAAATTTTCCGCCTTTTTGGCGATCCCCTGGGGATATGACCTTCTTCATCAACATTTTTTATGCCGGGGCTTTTTGTGGAAACATTCTGCCTTCCAGATGGGGTTACCGATTTCAAGTCATAAATGTAAAGCTAATGAAATGTAGCTATATGCAATGTAGATGCAAAGCTATACGACGCGTAGTCAAATGAGATGTAGATGCAAAGTTATATGACAAATAGTCATGAGATATAGATGAAAAGCTATGTGACACGTAGTCATGAGATGTAGATGCAAAGATATATGACACGTAGTCGTGAGATGTAGATGCAAAGCTATACGACACGTAGTCGTGAGATGTAGATGCAGAGATTTATGACGTGTAGTCATGTGATGTAAATGCAAGCTATGCGATACGTAGTCATGAGATGTAGATGCAAATCTATGCGACACGTAGTCATGAGATGTAGATGCAGAGCTATATGACACGTGGTCATGTGATGTATATGCAGAGCTATATGACGCGTATTCATGTGATGTAGCCCCTGGTTTTGTTAGGCGGGTGGCCTGAATGAAAATCTATATGATGCAATCCCTTATTTTAATAGTTGGTGCCCTATGATGCTGTTGTAAGGATGTGATTATAACTTGAATTCAGTTTCCCCATTCCGAGGGAATTTTCGACAAAGGCAGACAATTTTCTGCACCAGTTTTGGCATTCTCCCTTGTGGTGCGTCTTTCTGCCATTGTCAGCATTTCTTTTTCTGCTTCCACTCAAAGAAAACTTTATTAGTTCAAAACATGGCGAATGGTCATGCCACTCCATTGGGTATGGTCTTTGCTTTGCTTTTTTCTTGCTCTGCGCTCCCAAACTTGCTGAGAATTGGCGTTACATGCTGGGGACGATATTTCTGTTGGTGATGGTTTGCCATTTCTTTCTTCCTCGTTCTGTGTTCAAGACTCTCCAGGAAGGTCTTTTAAGAAACCTCCTTTCAAAAGTTTCACTTTCCCTCAACTCTTCTGGGGATAAGATGTTATTAGTTGGGATAGTGTTGCTAAGGATACGAATGGTGGGGGTTATCTTGCTGGGGATGAATTTTCCCCCTTTCCTTCCCCTTTTCTGCGTTGTCCGACCACCTTGGAATGTTGTCAATAATCTGTCGAATTTCTGCTGGGGATCCTCTTGGAATTTGATCCAAAAGTTCTTCAACTGTTGCTTTCCAGCTTTTCTCCATATTTCCTTTGATGTTTTAGGCCAGTTTGTCATTTGTTCTTGCAACAAACGCCTTTTTTGTCTTACTGCCTTTTTTTTTGGCATGTCTTCTTCACATTTTGCTTTGTACCGTTTTGGTAACTGGTAGTAAACTCCGAAAAATCTTTCTCAAAAACAAATTTGTTTTTTTGGAAAAAGACTTTTAAACAAAGAAATGAAAAGATAGAAAAAGGTAAAATCTTTCTGAACAAATGCCAGGAAAAGAAAAGAAAAGAACTTATGTGGCTGGTATAACTGATCCCAACGATCATGTCATGCATTCTGGATTAATCGACCCAGTCTATTTGTATCAATCAATTTTTCCTAACGACTTCATTTTCCTGGATAAACATATGCCTAACTCTTTGCCATGTGCGGATCATCTCTGCCAATCTCATCTTGTCACCTTATAGTGCCCTTCGAGGGGGTTTTACTAATAAGACTCTCTCCTTTCTCTCAGCTCCCATCGCCTTATGGTGTCCGTGAAGGTTTTCACCACAAGACTCTGTCATTTTGTTTCTCTAAACTTACGTCTCCTTATGCTGCCTGTGAAGGTTTTCGCCGATAAGACTCTCTCATTTTATTTTTCAGATGGGGATCAGAGTGTCACCGATAAGATTTTATCTACTAGGAGTTCTTTTGGCTATCAATTTCTTCAGCATATGACCCTCATCCGGTTGGGGATCAGTGTATTATTCCTGGCTTCCACTTTCCTGACTCGGCACCTTTTGGATACTGATCGGGAGGTCTTTTTTGGTTATAACATGTTAGTATTGTGGGCTTTAAAGAAAAAGGGGTATCACAAATTCAAAGTGACTTCAATGGGTTAGAGACTACAACTCTTGGAATCAAAATTTTTCTAACAACCTAATTTCTGCTCCAGTTTTCTGATTGGGGATTTTTGATTTTTCGCGACATTTCGTCACACTATGACTGAGCCGTGAGGCGCCTACGTATCCTTTCTTGAGGAATCAGGTCAAATGTAGTTCCCAAATATTTGTTTTCTTATGATTTTCTTATCATTTTATATCTCTCCCTCTTTTTTAACGATTCTAAGAGTGGGGTATGAAAGAACAAATATGGCTCAAAGGGGGAAACAAAGGTTGACAATGTTGAGGTAGATGAAAGAATTGCCTCCATCATTTCGTTATCCGATGAACACCAAGTACAAACAAAAAAAATTATGATAAATACAATCAAGGAATTTGCACATATATCTCTTGACCGCATCAGAATTGATAGCCATGTCAACGCATCTTCCTTCGACATCTGTCAAGCATAAAGTCCATTGGATAATACCCCGGTCACAACAAATGGTCCTTGTCTCGACCTGATGCGCGAGAATCCGTTTCAATACTCTCTGCCCTATTTAAAATTTCCTGGGGTGCACCTTCATGTTGTAAGCTCTCGCCATTCTCCTTTGATATAATTTACCATGGCGTACTGGTGCCATTCTCTTTTCATCAATTAAGCTCAACTTCTCCAATCGCGTTTTGACCCACATTGTCGGCATGGATGCTGATTTTGGTTTCCCCCACATTGTCGGCATCCCCCAGATTGACAACCTCAGTATCATTTAAATTTGGCCCTCTTTACCTCTTCAAAGGCTTCATCCTCGTCATATTCCAAATTATCAAACTCGACCTCTTGTATAATTAGCTCGGAATTAGATTAATTATTTAGACTGGGCCGAATATCCGTCGTGTATGCCATGTCATCAGGACCAATAAAAATAGAACCGTTTAGAAAGCAAAAGAAGAAGAAACAAAATTAAACAAAACAAGAATAGAAAACTTTTAATTTAATAAAACAGGGGATAACAGGGTTCACACTTTTGCTGAAAAATAAAACAAAATTTGGATTACACCCTGGAATAATCCAGAAAACGAGAAAGATAAATCAAGGCCTACTACCAGGACTCCCTCCGGGTAGGGAGAGGAGTTGTTGTCTAGTTGTTAAGGTTGGCCCTAGGCCATACAAACTTCATCTCAGCCCTGCTGGAACCCTCTCGAGCTTCTAATACATTGACGTCGGCGAACATCTTTGGCTCCCCTCCTTCGTGCACCAGCTCGATCATATGGGTTTCATGATGTGCGGGCAATGAGTTCTTTTTAATGTTAGGTGCCTCCGGCGCCTGAACCTCAATTTTGTTGGAGTCGATAAGATCATGTATCGCCCGCTTCAACTTCCAACATTTTTCCGTATTATGTCCCGGCATTCCCGAACAGTACTCGCAGCTTAGAGATTGGTCCAAATTTGGGGGTGGGGGATTTGGCAACCTATTCTTGACAGGATTCAAAAAACCCAACCGCTTTTACTTGTGAAATAAAGCGGTATAGGTCTCTCCCAACTCGGTGTAGGTTTTTTTGTTATGTATTCTTTCATTTTTGTATGCCGGATTTCTCCGAGAACCTGCCCCTGTTGAGTTTCTGTTGGCCCTGGGTGGTGGATAGGTATTTTGTGGAGGCAGGTATGTGTTTTGTGGAGGTGGATATGTGTTTTGGGGAACCAGCGTGCTCCATTGTGGGCGAGCCGGGGGTTGAGTGTAGGTTTGGGCTTGGTATACGGTGAAGTGTGGTTCTTGTGGTGGATAGTGGTACTGTGGTGGGCTATATGGGGAATGTGGATAATTTGGCTGGTGGGGACTATGTAGGTTATAGTAGTGCTTGCCGGATCTGGACCAATTTCTAGCTTCGATCGTGGCCACTTCTTCTTTCCTTTTCTTCCCAAATGCAACTCCCGTGCCGCTTTGAATAGCCTGAGTCATTGCCTTAAGCGCCGTATAGTTCAGGATTTTATCTGACTTCATTCCCTCCTCTATCATAACCTCTATCTTTACTATTTCATTGAAGGATTTTCCAACCGTTGTCACCAAGTGACCAAAGTAAGTCGGATCCAGCGTTTGCAGGAAGTAGTCCACCATTTCCCCCTCTCTCACGGGAGGATCAACCCTGGCTGCTTGTTCTCTCCAAGGAAACCTGAATTCACGGAAACTTTCCCGTGGCTTCTTCCCAGTCCTTAGTAATGTGAGACGGTCAGAGACTATCTCGAGATTGTACTGGAAGTGACCTGCGAAAGCCCGCGCTAGATCGTCCCAAGTGTACCACCTGCAAGGATCCTGTCTGGTATGCCATTCCAGTGCCAATCCGCTTAAAATTTGGCCAAAATAAGCCATCAGTAGCTCATATTTGCCACCCGCTCCTCTCATCTTGCTTCAGAAACCCCGTAAATATGCCATAGGATTTCCATGCCCTTTGTACAAGTCGAACTTAGGCATTTTGAACCCTGAAGGCAGTTGGACATTAGGGAACGGGCATAGATCTTTGTGTGCTATGCTGACTTGGTTTCCCAACCCGTACATGCTCCTCAAGGATTGCTCTAGGCTTTTGAACTCCCTCATTACCTCATCTTGCTCCGGGACCTTTGCCGGCTTTTCAATCTCCACCGGGACTTCCAAGTGGGGATTATGGGTATGGGGCTCTGGTGCATTGAATGTGGGTTCCGGGGGATAGTATGGTGCATTGTGAGCCTGAAACAACAACTCACTAGTTCATCTCTGCAGCGTGGCTGGTGAGGGTCCCATAAAAACGGGAATGTTTGGTGGTGGAAAGTGCTGATTGAGAGGTGGGGCTTGGGTATCATAGGGGTTTCTCCCCTGATAATAGTGGTGATTCGAGAGGCTTGTTGAAGGTCCAGGGTGAGGGTATTCCGGCATATCCCTAATGTAGGAGTAACAGGTGGTACAGGGCTCTTCTGCACTTTAGCCAACGCTAACTGCATCGCGTTCATTTCCAATCCGATCATTTCTATCTTCTCCATTGCCTCTTTCAGCAACTGGCTCACTGGCCTTTCTTTCTCGACATTGTGTTCTCAAGTGGTCATGCTTATTGGTATAGGTCTTTTGGATCTGGTTTGATAATGATGTGATGCCAGAACGCTTTAACAACTAACTGTGTGAGACTCCGAAAACAACAAACTTGTTAGTGTTAGTTTTAACAGATATTGTCATTGCACGCTGGGGGATGCAATGTTCCTAGGCAGTTAACCATTTCTAGCATGTTATGCTTTGATCCGCATGCGTCACTCCGTCCTAAATATGATTCCCTCTTCTTTTTTTAATAAAAGACCCAGTATTGCAAAAACGGCCTTTCATCGTCTCGGAGACAAAGATTATAAGGCTGTGTGGGTCAACTGGCCAAAATCTAAAAAATGACTCAAAGGTGGCCGTTAATGCAAAATTAGCCTTCCGGCGTCCCTTTCGGGAATATTTGGCTATTTTGACAACAATGACGTCACCTAACTTATTTATAACAAAAATTAATATTTTTTACACTTTTTTTGGGTTATTTTTTTCAAAGAGGAGGTTGGACCCGATTAGGATTGCCTACGTATCTCACAATCGGTAAGAATCAAACCCGTGTAGTTCGGGTGAGAAAAATAAATTAAAGTGAGACTCTATTATTTTAAGTAAAACACACCATTTTTCTTCTTTTAAAATTTTGTCAGAGTTTTACAATACTTGGTCATTGGCTTTATTTGAAAAATTATTTATTTATTTATTTTGTTATTTTTATTTTTAAAACGAGCAGCTATCTCTCCGCTATGTTTTCTCTCTTTTTTCAAAATTTTTTATTTTCCAGAATTCCTGTTTTCACAAGCCGGTCAACATGCAAGTTCGAAGCAAACTATATGCGCAAACAAACAAGATGCAGCATGATGGTCTTTTTGTTTCAGGTTGTTATTCCTTCGCAGGCCCAACCCCTGTGTTGAGCTCCCTAAGTCATATGCAACGTGATGCAAATAAGTGCTTCCTACTTGGGATCCGGCATGAAGTCATGTTTTACTACGTTCAAATCCTGGGTATATGTTCTAGATAGTGCACCCGAGCGGACAACTCGAGTCGAGGAAGGAGCTCCTTTCCGGGAATCAAAAGGCCAGCCTGCTTAGAAACTTTCCGAGCCTCTTGTATTTGAGGGTATGAGAGTAACAGAATAGGGAGTCTCAACCAGTAAGCACATCCCCGGAGGTGAGAAGAGAATGGTGTCGGCACAGTTTATATACAATTCAGATAACATCAAAGCGGTAAAACATTTTGCACATTTAGCACATATCACATGAATATATCAGATAATAAAGCAAAATTATAACAATTTATCATATGCTCAAAGTTCTAACCCTGAACCAATGGTTCTGGGTTGATTTCCCAGTGGAGTCTCCAGAGCTGTCACACCTCCTTTTGGCGTGCCCCGCGAGGGGCGCAAGGAGTTTTTTCCAATTAAGGGACAATCAAATGGGATTGGATTAATTATTTCAGAGTCGCCACCTTGGAGATTTGTGGTGCCCCAAGTCACCGGTTTTAATATCGAATAGAGGAAAAGAATGACTCTAATTTACAGTCAGCGTACCTGATATCTGGATAAGGAATTCTGTTAACCCGGGAGAAGGTGCTAGGCATTTACGAGTTCCGTGGTTCATGCACGGTCGCTCAACAGTTATATTTGGCTTAGTATCTGATTTTAAACAATATGTGCTTAGTGCAAATATATGACTTTTTACAGCTTTTGTTATTACTGTTGTTATTTTTTTATAATGACTTGCAATGTCGTGAAAACATATCTCGAACCACGTCACAACCAGTGTACGCGTGGTCGTCGACACATTTCGACTTCATCGAGATTTGGATTTGGGTTGCAGAAATGCACACCCGTATTAGGGAGGTAATTATATTAAAGACGCGCCGTAAGCGACTAGCGTAGTCTTGTATTGGACAAAGCCGTAAAATTTTGTTAATCAGCTCGTTCATAGTCTAAGCAATCTTGCACAACGAACATGTATAGAGGGCCCCGCAATTTGTGTATTTTTGGTTTGGCGAGGCATGCCTCCTTTAGTTGCTTATTTTTAAGAATTACAACGTCATGGAAATGCATCTCAAACCACGTCACAACCAGTGTATACGTAGTTTATTGACATATTCTGACTTCGTCGGGATTTAGATTTGGGCCGCATAAATACACACCCGGGTTTAGGAAGGTAAAATTAAATATGGCACGTCTTAAAGAGACTAACGTATTTGTTGTTTTGGAAAAGGCCGTAAAATTCATTAAGCGACCAATTACGAAGTCTATTCACTTATTATTTCCTTTTAGTCGAGGACCCCGCGATTTGTATTTTATTTGGCAGGGCATGCCTCATTTTAATTAAAAGGATAACATGAAGCGACTAATTTTCTATTTTCGTTGCGTCTAAAAAGAGAAAGAGCCCTAGCTAATTAATATTGGTTTAAGAACTATTACAATTGGGCCTTGAGCATAACCCATTTAAAATCAGAACCCAAGTCGCATAAATATAAACTCTCAGTCCCTTTTCGCAAAAAATGAAACCCAACTACAATTTAAACAAGACTAGACATTTGCTGAATTTTAATTTCAAATTTTTATAATCAGTACCTTAGACAAGATTAAATGCAAAGACTAAATTGAGTAAAATGCCCATGAGATAAACTAAAGTATATGAGCTACGCCTTTTATCACACAATTTGACTATCTGTATCCTTCATATTCCCTAATACACTTACCTAGTATTTCCAACAAACAGATTATTACTGAAATAGCTTCGTAAAATAACTTCATTGCAACTATATTATTACTAGAATAACTTCATGAAGCAATCGAAATGACTACATGAGTTAACCTTAGCTAGTTAAGACATTACTCTATTGGATATAAGCATAACTGAACGCTTAAATAATACTCGCACAAGTCTAGAAAAATACTCACAGTCCAAACACAGTCCTGTATGAATTAAATGATCTAAGTAGTTAGGAAATTTTTCTAATTATGTAGTCCTTAATACAATTACAAATTAAACAAACTAAATGCGTATACTACTCATCACATGGTCGAATACAGCTATATGCATCCAAACGAGCATAGATCTGGAAATATGATTTCATTTCGTTGTTTCGACAGGATAAGCTACATTGATAATCCAGAATGTGTACCTGGTAATTTACTAAGCAAATGAAAGGAGGGAGGATCAGTAATGAAGAGCAGTAACAAACACGGCACAGCAACATGTTCAAGCAACACCAGTGAACTTTCAATAGAAAACCAATCACTCAAACTGATGCAATATTCAGCAAGTAAAAAACCCAGGAAAATACTAAACAGTAGTACTTGAAAACCAACTGAAGATCCTAGCAACACCAATGGAATACCAGTTGTACCAGAAAACAACCTCAGTCAAAATAGAAGAGAAACAAATTAAAAGTAACAGTAGTTGCCTGCCTTTGAACACTTACGGAAACAAAACTTGCAATTTCAAATGAACTAGTAGGAAACACTAACACTGATTTTTAGCAAAATAAAATATGCTCTCCTAATATTGAATTTCTGATCTTAAAATTCAGTTCTAAGCTCTCAATTCCCAATCTTTAAGATTCAGTTACACTCTTAGTTCTAAGTTTCTGACCTCTAAAACTCTCCTCCTTTTCTGTTTTCGACCCCCTGTATTTATAGCCTATTCCAGACCTTAAAAGGCACTAAGCCAGCTGCCTCATTCATTACTCCCTCATGTACTTTTGCTTTTCAGTTCTTAGGAGCATTATCACTAATTAAAGAAGCGAATAAAACCATGTTATTCCCTGCATTCCCCACTCAGAATACTCAAACACTTAGCTTTTTGGTACCACCACTGGCCTTTCTTTCTTTATTAAGTTACAGACGTATGAGCAGCCTGTTATTCTATTCAAAATCTCTTAAACCTGTGAAAGGGTGCCCATGTGACTTCTGCTTTCTAACCTTAAGGGTGTATTAATCAATGTATTAACTTATTGGTCCACTAGTATCACCAGACAGACCACTCACTAGACCACTTTCAATTTCTCAGATTTCAAATTACCCTTGAAAATCTAACTAGAGATACAGCTATAACCAACTTAATCAAACTCAATCTAAGATGAATGGACAGAAACCAGTGAGGAAAAACATGCATTTAAACTGAACTGGCAACCCACGGAACTTAGAGATTGACAACATCAGTTCAATGTTATTACTGACTAAGTAAATGAACCGATTTCTAAACTTATGCACTCAGGCACACTTATCAATTTTAACAATGTGATGCATTAATTTCATACGAACAGACTAACTTGGTTTGACCATAGAATCAAACAGAAACGAAGCAGGAGAAGAAGAAACATGAAAATTAAACAAAGAAAAGAGAGCTGAAAAATACCGGATATTCAAAACTGACCAACACTGAAACTTCCTCGTCCCTTCGTTTTTTGCAGAAGCGGACCTTAATCGTGTGCTTCCAATATGGAAACATATTACTAAGGTCGAATTTAGTCCCAAAAGATCCTCACAGTGCGTGTTTGGTCTTCCAGTCAAACTTAGGGCTCCGTTCAATCAATATAAGATTCGAAAACTTCCAGCTTGATTCAAACAAAAGATGGCGTTAAATTAGGGATGAGGGAGGTCAGGTGGAGCTGGGGTGTGAATTTGGAACTGGTTGGGTAGGTTTAAGGTTTTGTTCGAATCTTCGATTGAAGATTCGAAACAAACCGGGATGGTTCGATGTGAAAGGGTTAAGGATTTGGAGAGGGGGGATCAGGGTGGTTCAGGGGTGTAAGTTTGGCGGACATCGGAGCCGGCGCCGCCGGTTTTTCAGGCGAAGGAAATGGGGGCGGCGTTTAGTGTTCAGGGGTCGTTTGGTGTCTCTGAAGAGACGAAGGGGGAGTGTTTGGAAATGAGACGGGTAAAGGGGATTTGGAGGGGGGTTTATTTGGATATATAATTGCTTAATTAATCTAGGCCGTTGGATAATGAGATCCAACAGTTCAGAATAAAAAGAAATGATGGGGCGGTCCAGTTTGGTAACGGGTGAGGGTCGGGATTTGGATTTGGGCCGCATAAATGCACACCTGGGTTTAGGAAGGTAAAATTAATTAAGATGTGTCCTATAGACACTAACGTATTTGTTGTTTTGGAAAAGGCCTTGAATTTCATTAAGCGGCCAATTTCGAAGTCTATTCACTTATTATGTCTATTTAGTCAAGGAGCCGCAATTTGTAATTTATTTGGCAGTGCATGCGTCATTTTATTTTAAAGGATAACCTGAAGCGACTAATTTTCTATTTTCGTTGCATTTCTAAAAATAAGAGAAAGAGACCTAGGTAATTAATATTGGGTTAAGAACTATTATAATTGGGCCTTGAGCATAACCCATTTAAAATCAGAACCCAAATCGCTTTAGTATAGACTCTCAGTCCCTTTTCGCAAAAAATGAAACACAACTCTGATTTAAACAAGACTAGACATTTGCTGAATTTTAATTTTAATTTTAATTTTTTATAATGAGTACCTTAGACAAGATTAAATGCAAAGATTAAATTGAGTAAAATGCCCATGAGATAAACTAAAGTATATGAACTACCCTTTTTATCACACAATTTAACTATCTGTATCCTTCATATTCCCTAATACACTTTCCTAGTATTTCCAACAAACTAAATTATTACTGAAATAGCTTCGCAATATAACTTAATTGCAACTATATTATTACTAGAATAACTTCATGAAGCAATCGAAATGACTACAGGAGTTAGCCTTAGCTAGTTAAGACATTACTCTATTGGACATAAGCATAACTGAACGCTTAACTAATACTCATACAAGTCTAGAAAAATACTCATAGTCAAAACACAGTCCCGTATGAATTAACTGATCTAAGCAGTTCAGAAATTAATCTAATTATGTAGTCCATAATAAAATTACATATTAAACAAACTAAATGCGTATACTACTCATCACATGGTCGAATACAGCTATATGCATCCAAACGAGCATAGCTCTGGACATATGATTTCATTTCATTGTTTTGACAAAATAGAAGAGAAACAAATTAAAAGCAACAGTAGTTGCCTGCCTTTCAACACTCTGGGAAACAAAACTTGGAATTTCAAATAAACCAGTAGGAAACACTAACACTGATTTTTAGCAAAATAGACTATACTCTCATAATATTGAACTTCTGATCTTAAAATTCAGTTCTAAGCTCTTAATTTCTAATCTTTTAAATTCAGTCCCACTCTTAGTTCTAAGTTTCTGACCTCTAAAACTCTTCTCCTTTTCTATTTTCGACCCCCTGTATTTATAGCCCATTCCATCCCTTAAAAGGCACTAAGCCAGCTGCCTCATTCATTACTCCCTCATGTAATTTTGCTTTTCAGATCTTAGGAGCATTATCACTAATTAAAGAAGTGAATAAACCCATGTTATTCCCTGCATTCCCCACTCATAATAATCAAACACTTAGCTTTTTGGTACCACCACTGGCCTTTCTTTCTTTATTAAGTTACTAAGGTATGGGCAGCCTATTATTCTATTCAAAATCCCTTAAACCTGTGAAAGGGTGCCCCTGTGACTTCTACTTTCTGACCCTAAGGGTGTATTAATCAATGTATTAACTTATTGGTCCACTAGTATCACCTGACAGACCACTCACTAGACCACTTTCAATTTCTCAGATTTCAAATTACCCTAGAACATCTCACTAGAGATGCAGCTATAACCAACTTAATCAAACTCAAATCAGATACTGAGATGAATGGACTGAAATCAGTGAGGTATAACATGCATTTAAACTGAACTGGAAACCCACAGAACTTAAAGATTGACAACTTCAGTTCAATGTTATTATTGACGAAGTAAATGAACTGATTTCTAAACTTAAGCATTCAGGCAGACTTATCAATTTTAACATTTTGATGCATTAATTTCATACGAATATACTAACTTAGTTTGATCACAGAATCAAATAGAAACGAAGCAGGTGAAGAAGAAACATGAAAATTAAACAAAGAAAAGAGAGTTGAAAATACCGGATATTCAAAACTGACCAACATTGAAATTCCTCGTCCCTTCGTTGTGGGCAGAAGCAGACCTTAATCGTGTGCTTCCATTGTTGAAACATATGACTAATGTGGAATTCAGTCCCAAAAGATCCTCACGGTGCGTGTTTGGTCTTCGAGTCAAAATTAGGGCTCCATTTAATCAATCTAAGATTCAAAAAGTTCCAGCTTGATTCAAACAAAAGATGGCGTTAAATTAGGGATAAGGGAGGTCAGGTGGAGCTGGGGTGTGAATTTGGAACTGGTTAGGTAGGTATAAGGTTTCGTTCGAATCGTTGACTGAAGATTCGAAACAAACCGGGATGATTCGAGGTGAAAGGGGTAAGGATTTGGAGAGTGGGGATCAGGGCGATTAAAGGGTGTAAGTTTGGCAGACATCAGAGCCGGCACCGCCGGGTTTTCAGGCGAAGGAAATGGGAGCGGCGTTTAGGGTTCAGGGGTCGTTTGGTTTGTCTCTGAAGAGACGAAGGGGGAGTGTTTAGAAATGAGACGGGTAAAGGGGATTTGGGGGCGGGGTTATTTGGATATAAAATTGCTTAATTAATCTCGACCGTTGGATAATGAGATCCAACAGTTCAGATTAAAAAGAAATGATGGGGCGGTCCAGTTTGGTAACGGGTGAGGGTTGGGCAATGGATGTGGGTGAGGATTGGACGATCTGGACCGTTGATCAAGTGAGATCAACGGTCAGGATGGGGCGTGACGAAACGACATCGTTTGGGGCGTCTGTGAGGCTTGGGCCAATTGGACCGGGTAAAGGCATGTTTGAATTGGGCTTGCTTCTATTTTTAAATTCCGGCCCAAACCGAATTTCTTCATTTTCTTTCACTTTTTTTCATTTTCTTTTTAATTCCTAATTACCAGAGTTCCTAAAGTAAATTGTAAAAATCAAAATTAACTTAAAATATTAATTAACCTTTAATAATAATTATCACACAAAAATTAAACATTAATTACAAACAAAATCGAGTGCTTGGATATTAAGTGCCAAAATACAAACATACGTATTTTATTTTTTTTTGTGATTTTCATTCTTTTAAAACCAAAGATTGTTCAGTTAATTCCTAATTACACAATTAAATCCTAAATGCACATGCAACATTTATATTTTTGTATTTTTTATTAATTAAAACAAAAATAAAAAAATAAACAATTACGGACACAATAATTACTGAAATGTCATGCAAATTTTCAAAATTGTACCAGGAGGTAACTTGTTTTATTTTATTTTTTTTCGATTTCTTTTGTAGTGATTTCCGTGAAGCAAAAATCAAGTGCTCACAATGACCTTGATGATCCAATCGGTTAGCCATCGGGTAACCTTATTAACAAATGGCCGTACCATTTGTTGATCATAAGTGGATTTAAAACGGATTGGTTCCATTAATTATCGTAGAGTCAAGTTTTGACCGATACATTTTCTATAACAACACTTCGCTATAATATTCAATAATATTAGGAACAAATAAAACTGTTATAGAAATGTTTGACTATACTTAAAATTGCATTATTTTATATATTAGGTTATGAGTATTAAATACAAGTATATGTCTTATACTAAAGTTTAAGTATTAACTAGCCAATATTGGATGTGGGTTAACAATTAGAGAATTAAAATATTAATCTATGGATGAGCCTCTTTCAAACTAAATGACCTTTTAGTGCTCCAAGTTATATACACCGATTATAAAATTGGTTATATCAAGCATGAGACTTAACATGAAGAGTTATATATTGTCATAAGTCAATGTAACTTCATAATGTATAAAATTACATTATAAATGCACCAAACACAAACTCTTTATTCTTTTCATTCTATAAGTATGCATAAACATGGGGAGAAAATTATGTATGTATATCGTATTCTCAAGAATTAATTGTATGAATAATGAATAAATCTTCTGTCTTGAGTCTGTTGGAATTTGGAATTTGTTTTAAATTGTGTAAATCAACCATTATTAGATAAATAGTTCATTGCTAAATAATTAATTAAAATAAGCAGTTTCTTCGAAGGGGTAAATGATCATTAATTCAAGAAAAACGTAATTAATAAAAAAAAGAATTTGGATGAAGAAGATATTCAATCTAAAACCATGATTAAAGTAACCAAAACAATTCAAACAAAGGGAACATCAATCTCCTTTTGCCCCCCGAAACGGCGAAATATTTCTCTTGGAACTTTAGAAAACAAAAGTGCATTAAAGCATAGTACACTTAGAAATTCATGACACGTAGCTTATGCTTCGTCCATCTCCAAGTCCAATTTCCATTTTAAGAACAACATTAACCTAACACTTAAAAAGTCATGCTCTTAACATGCATCAAATGGTTTGCCCTTAATTGGGCCGGGTCATGCTCTTCAATTATATAGGCCCTATAAAATTGGACCAAATCTAAAGATTGACCCGAAATTGTATTCATGGCAGCTTTTGGGCCAAGTGTGGGATGGCAGAAAAATTTTCGTAAAAATAGTACGGGCTAGCCGGTTAACGGAATGGTCATTTAAAAATAGCCAACATTTACAAAGTCATTGAAAAATAGTCATTATTTTGCTGCAATACGAAAAGTTCCAGCATAATATACTGGAGATCGATGCATCTGTGCATGAATTTCCAGCATATTATGCTGGACTTCTAACACGCGGAAAATTCTAGTATCATATATACTGGAGATCGGAGCACCGGTGCTCCAATCTCCAGTATATTATACGAGAATTTCAGTTTAATATACTGGAGTTCCAGTATACTTATGCTGAAACTTCAATATATAATACTGGAGTATTTTTCTGGATTTTGAATAGCATTTTCCGTTCAGATTTATCTTTACATGAAAATTGGCTAAATTTCGATTATTTTTGAAACTGTTGCTATTTTTGAATGACTACTTATAAATTTGACTATTTTTGAATTTCTCCCAAAATTTTCATGTGGCACCCAATTTTGCGCCACCAATTGAATTTGTATTTTGTACCCATTTAAAGAAAAATTTAATTGATACCCTATTTTTAAATAACGTCAGATACATATACTTTCTCTCCTTCTTCACTGTTGTTTTCTTCTTCTTTGTGCTTAGAGTTTCTTTTTCTTAGTTGCAAAGTAGGTTTGTTAAATTTATTGTTGTTTGGTGATTGAAATTTGTTCTTTATGATATTAGAAAATTATGTTTTAAATTAAGCTCACTTGGAGTAGACTTGTGCATTGAATCGGGTATTAGATTGTTGAAATTCGAAGACTTAGTTTAGGTTTCAAAACATAAGATTCGAAATCTAATGTTACATTAAATAGATTGAACTACTTAATATTCGAATTTCTGAAGTTACATTTCAAAAATAGAATAACTTCGGATTTGATTTCTGAATTTATATTAAAGAGATTGAACTACTTCATATTCGAATTTCTGAAGTTGAATTTGATAGATAAAAGAATTTCAAATTTGATTTCTGAAGTGCATTGAAGATATTGAACTACTTGAAATTCGAATGTGTACATTTTGCCCTATTTTGTGCAATACAAATATAACTTCAATGGTGATCACAAAAGTTAGTATATATGAAAATACGTAAAATTTTCATATGGCGCCCAATTTTATGTCAACCATTGAATTTGTACCCATTTTAAAAAAAAAAAGTTTGATTGATACACAATATTTGCATAACTTCAGATACATACACTTTGGCCCCAAAAGTGGGTTTATATAAAAATGCCCCTAAAATTAGACTTTTAACACATTTGGCCGCTCGACCACAAACCATAGTTTCGTGCTATTTCGTAAAAGTCCCATTTAGGTCCCCCAAAGAAAAGAAAAAAGGATAAAAAAAGAATACCCAACGATTATGCAAGAAATGTATTACCAAAGAACACATATCTCATTTATAATTTACAGCTTTTCTCACAAACATTATCATAAAAGTACTTTTATACAAACTTGTCCCCTGTGATATTATAACTTTTTTTATTCTTGAAAAAACAAACTGTTTACTCAAAGAACCTCTTTTTGCCTGCTCAAACAATTCATACCAGTGGATTACTCTGAATATATACACATAAATGATAGGAAATCTTAACATGTAGGAAGATCTTTGGGAGGAGGTAAAAGAGATTCTTCAGGACCATTTCCATTATCAACCACAAAAGCCATCTTGAGTCCCCATGTTGTGTGCACCTCCAAATGGCAATGCAGAAACCAAATCCCTATAAAAATCAACCCAAAGAAATAAAAAGATTACAAAGTTGAAATCAGTTCAAACAACATAATTTTTAACTTTTAACTGTAAGATAATTTTTCCATAATTCGGTTAATTTAAAGATAACTATATGTAACAGTTCATAATAAGTGGAATTAGTAACTTGAAAAGTATGACATGTAACTTGTTATAACAGGTTAAAATACACAATACTGAAAAGATCCTTTATACTATCACTGTAAATAACGAAAAACCTTTATTTCCAGAAGATTTTACCTGGATTATTTGCCCTGAACCTGATAGCAACCCAACCACCAGAAGGGGCATTTATGGTGTTCCTCTCAACAGGGTCAACAAGGTTGAACCTTTTAGGGTCTTCCTCTGGATCAAAATTTCCTCTGCCTCTTCCAACCACAAAGAAATTGAAGCCATGTAAATGCATTGGATGGTTCTCAGGGCTCAACAGTCCTGTATCTTGCATTATTACTTGGACATTAGAATTATAAGCAAGTCTATATAGCCTAGTCCCTTCCATTGTCCTCAAGTTTTCTGGTGGAATCCCTGTGTAGTCAAATGTATATGCTGGATTTCCAGGGAAATCATCAGTAAACACTCCACTTTTATTGAAGAAATGTGCATTAAGTAGTGACACACTTGGCATAACAAATGTAACATTATTGATAGCTGCCACAATTCGAAATTCTCTGTAACATGATTCACAAGGGTTGAGTCCAAGACTAATGGTGAAGAAAAGAGAATGATCAATTTTCAGTGGGACTTTTGCTGGATATTTTCTTGAATTCAAGCTTCTTAGAGAGTCCATAAATTTAGTTGCAATAGGGGTGGCATTTGTAGGCGGCGGCACGGTTGAAGTTGTTGTGGTGGAAGACGTATTGGTGCCTACATATTGCAAAGTAGCAGTAGCAGTTCTGTTATTCACTAAGATATGAGAATCCATGTATGGTGATGTTACCATTAAGTATTTTCCAGTTCCAAGATCAGCTGATAAAATGACATTTGTAGTCTGCCCTGGAGTTGTTAAAATGGTGTCAGTTTTAAAGGGTTTAACATAGGAAGCATCAACTTCAACCACAGTGAGCTTGTGGCCAGCAATCTTAAAGAAAAGTTCTTCATTCAGTGCAGCATTGACTATTCTCAGTAAGTACTTCTTGCCTGGCTCCACTAGGAAAGTGAATCCCTCTGTCGATCATCGGAACCCAAAAAATAAAAAAATAAAAAAATATTAATAATATTCAAGTTCCTTATAAAGTAAATACAGGTTAATTTGTATGACAAGGCATTAGCAGCTGACCTAGTAAATATGATACTAACTTTTTATCACATGTTAAACTACTAAGTACTAATAGTGTTAAAAGTTTTTACACTGCAATATGTATGTATATATATATATATATAAAACTTTAATCCAAAATATATTACAAAAAGAAAAAGAAAGAATAGTCCAAAATCTCAAGAATGCTAGAGAAGAAGAAAAATGTCTTGAATTTACCTTGTGATGAGCAGATTGAGACAGGACCAGGAAGGCCATTGATGGTATGAGCATCAGAAATATTAGGGGGCAAACCTAATTGTGTGGCTTCATCAACTACAGCTTCAACATCTGACTTCCACCATTCACCTGCCAATTGAGCCACCAAATTTGTGGATAGAAAAGGAAAAATAAAGTGGAAACAAGTTAAAATTTTCAGTGCCTCTTGTACCCTTGAGTCAATTGTATGAAAAAGAAATGAATCTCACATAGTTACTCGACGATTCTATGTACCCTACTATGTCGATTCTAGTAAAATTTAAAGGACAAATTCGTTGTCGATTTGGGATTCTAAGGAAAGATACTGTATACACCAAATACACATGTGATCCTGCTAGTATATTTCAACTAGGCTATTCATTTTCCAATAACAATAATAATAATAATAATAATAATAATAATAATAATAATAATAATAATAATAATAATAATAAATGGCATGACAATGACAAAACATTACCTAAAATGATTAGAATTTCCTTTTGGGGGTTGGGGAATGGGTAGGGCAAAGCAAGCTTAGGGAGAATGACAATAGCACCATGGACAGTTGCCCTGAGCCAGAGAATGTGTGCATGCCAAAATAGTGTTCCTCTCTGATCTGTGACTGTAAAATTGTAGACATAGCTTTTCCCTGGCTGTATTGGACATTGTGTTACGTAAGCCGGCCCATCAGCCCACCCTGTCCTCATTTGTTTGACACCGTGCCTGCTCATCAATTTTTCTTTATTTTAGTTTTGTTGGGAAATTCACAAATAAAAATGAAAAGAACAAAAATGTAGGATAGAAAGTTTTGTAATAGAGAACTAACCAGTGGATGGTGAGATTATAATGAACTTGGTTAACGACCTTGATAAGTAGGATATCATCTTCCCTGGCATAGATAGTTGGACCAGGAAATTTGCCATTCACTGTTACAGTAACCTTAGTTGAGCACAATCTTGTTATATTTTTCATGACCACCTGCATTAAAAATCTCAGCAATCATACGGAGTTTAATTTTCGTATACTATTGGAACGGTCGCTAAACCATAACTATATCTCTATAGCAACGATCGTGAAAACCGTTGCGCTAGCGAAAACGCAGCTATATCTCTATGGCAACGGTTTACCTATCTCTTGCAACGGTTTTCCTTGTGTTGCAGTAGTACCATTTTCCAGTAGTGGAGGTCACTGTTTAATGTGAAGCTTGATATACTAACCTAAAAAGTTTATTATATTGATAGTATAAAAATTATTTATACTGTCAGTCTTTAGCTTCATAAGTTTTCAATTTAATCTATTGAGTGTTGTGATGATCACTGATCCTTTTCCATTTCATCCTTTCAAAATTTTTAGTGTTGCCATTTCAGCAATTAATCAAATTATTACAAGGCGATCTGAAACATGATGTAGTTGACCATTCAATTGATATATGTAACATTTTCATCTTGTAAGTAAATTATACTAGTAATTTATTCTTATAAACATAACCCATTCTCCTTCTTTTATTTTGATTGAAACTCACACGTAAATGTAGAGTACCAAAATAAGATTTTGTGAAGTGATTTTACTGTAAAATGATAAGTACGACTATAATGTTGACATATTTGGTACATATATACTTTATTGATCTGTAGGTTTGTCTGGAAATGCAGAGAATTTGACAGCGGTTGATAGGGAAAAGAAGAGAATGATCAAGACAGTGGCTTCTATCCCACAAAACACAATTTGGACTTTATATATAACGTTATCGCAAATACTTTTTAAAAAATGGAGTACAATATTTTGCATGATTACCAAATATTTTGGAAAATGACATTCCATCCATTAATCTGTCCATTTGGAGCCAAAACTTTTCTGTAGAATATTTGTGCATTATGGAAAATGACATTCTATCAGTTAATCTTGCATCAGACATCACCTTTGTGTTTGACGCAAAATCGCAATGCACATGCATGCTGCTTTATATTGACATATTTGTTTCCACAGATATTTCAGGACTCAGGTAAAAACTAAGAAATAATGAATTAAGACCAATATAGACAAGAGGGGTTGCTTTGATGGTACGCAACCCCCACTTCCAACTGAGTGACTGTGAGTTCGAGTCTCCCCAAGAGCAAGGTGGGAAGTTCTTGGAGGGAAGGATGCCGGTGGTCTATTTGGAAACAGCCTCTCTACCCAAGGTTAAGGGTAAGGTCTATGTACACACTGCCCTCCCCAGACCCCACTAAGAGGGATTATACTGGGTTGTTGTTGTTGTTGTAATGAATTAAGAACAATGAAAATTAATGACGATAAGTTTCGCTTCATAAGTCAATATATTCATTGATATCTCTGTTCCTGCGAACTTTTATGCTTATGTAAAACTATTGAATACAGAATGAAACTTACATTGAATTTATAATGACGGATATTGCCTCTGCATTCTACCAACACTGGCCAGGAGAGAGCCAACACCACCATAATTCTCAGCCATTCCACCATTTTTCCCACTATCAAATTATATATCTCTCTATCTTATTTTCTTAACTTAAGTTCATATATTTAGTGAGCTAGAGAGTAAGTACAACAACCTATCTTATATATAGTCTATGCATGCAAGAACGTCATTTTTATTACTAGTTTGGTGGATAAACGAGATGCTTCAAGGGGAAGATCAGAACCTCATTTTCTGATTTACTGATTTCTTTCTTATAATTTACACAACCTTGTTACATGTATTATTCAAAATGGTAAACTCCTTTTTGAAGCGAAGCTTACATGGCTACATACATATACATAATTCAACGTTAACCCTTAATAAAAATTTAATATATCACACTTTGAACTTGGGTTGGTCCAACAGTATCTCTGGTTCAACTACAACAAAAGAACAAGTCCAAGTGTTCAAATTTGTTCATGTAAAAAAAACTTAAGTAAAAAAGATGACATTTGCAAGAATTGAAACATCAGTACCAACTAAAGCTTATCTAATTGTTGCCTCTATTAAATTAATACTAATAAAACTCGGCATTAGTTGATATTAATAGATATCTTTCTTTTCTACATGGTTTAGAGCACATAAAAACTTTTAGAGTCAGAGGTCTTGACCATTAATTAATAAAAACTTTTCTGATTAGTAAAACCATAGTACAATTTTCTCATGTATTATTGAAATCATGAGCTGTATGTTGGTTGTATTGTTTTGTAAAGAAAGAGATGTAGGTGAGAGTTGCGTTTTTCCCAAAAGAGTTTGAAGAGTTCTTTCTTATATGTGGAAGAAAGAAGTGAGAACGTAGGTTGTAGTTAGAGAGTTATTATCATGGAGCCTGCTGTCACGAATTAAGCAAAAGACTTTGGTAAAAGCTCATTCCTCCTATGAATAGTTGAATCTGGTCATAAAATTCTGAAAATTTTGGCTTTAAATTAGTAACTTTTAGCTCAGTTAAATCTACTCATAAAATTCTCTTTTAGTATAATTCTATTTGGACTGCTTCAAAACGAGAATTCGTGATAATGTCAATTTTTCTTTTAATGTTTATTAGTCCCTTTCTAAGGGATTAAAGGAACTATATATAATTCCAACTCTATGTAACCCAGAAGGTGTGTTAATTGATGCATGTTATGTACGTTTATTGTCATTTTTTCAAGTCAACAAACAATTAAACTGCAATGAAGTTCCATATGTTAATTTATGTCGACGCTATAACAATTTATTTTCAACATTAGTAAAATCTTCTAGAGACTAATAATTATTGAGGAGATTGCAATTTCATCTTATACCTTAAGTGCTCAGAGCATACTCTTGGTCGATTGATGTTTAGCCAAAACCTCATGTTTTTATATGTGAAGTGCCTTATATTTTTGCCATATTAATTTTAACGTGTTATGGGACGACTCGAGCCTAATTACAATGTTTCTATGTGTAGGAGTCAATCGTTAGTGATTTCGAAAGGATATGCGCGATTTGAACCCAAAATGGAAGTATTATGAGGGATAATGAGTTTGACGACCAGAAGGGCACAAGACACTAACTATGTAGCCACCCCGACCGGTCGTTTTGAGTATTTTAGCCTCGATTCCCTATTTATTGTCTCCTTCTGTTGTATTGTGGTTACGTGACTTGCCGGGGTGTTTGGTTTTGGTTTCGGGTGAGTTTCGAAGTGAAGTGGGATACATAGTCCTAAGTTGGAGGTTTAAGTCGTAGGAGTTAACCGTAGTTTAACTTGTATGAAGATAAATATGTAATGGAGTTTTGATGATTCTAATAGCTTTGTATGGTGATTTTAGCCTTAGGAGCGTGTCCGAATATTAATTTGGAGGTCCATAGGTCATTTCAGCGTGAATTGGCGAATGTTAGAAAATGGAATATTTAGAAAGTTTGACCGGGAGTTGACATTATTGATATCGGGGTCATATCCCGATTCCGGAAGTTAAAATAGGTCCGCATGTTATTTATGACTTGTGTGCAAATTTGAGGTCAATCAGATTTGTTTTGTCATGAATCGTCGTTGGTTTTGGAATTTGAAAGTTCATAATTGCATAGGCTTGAATTTGGGTTGCGATTCGTAAAATTTATATTGTTTGATGTGATTTTTAGCCTCGAGTAGGTCCATTTTATATTTTGAAACTAGTTGGTATATTCGAACGGGATCCCGGGGGCCTCGGTTGTGATTCGGATCGAATCCGGAACAATTTGGACTTGTATAATATGCTGAAGATTTGCAGCTTCTGGTGTCTTTGCACCTACGGAGTGGATGGTCGCAGGTGCGAGAATTTGGCTGCAGATGCAGAGCTGGTCATGCCCAGGCGGGTTCGCAAGAGCAGGAAATATTCCGTAGAAGTGACTTCACTTCTGTCATGGAGAGGAGCGCAGGAGCGGCAGTGGTTGCAGGTGCGACGCTTTCGCCGCAGGTGCACATGCGCATATGCGAGCTATGTTTTGCATAAGCGGATTCCTTAGACTTAAGTGAAATTCGCAGCTGTGATGGTTTTTCCGTAGGTGCGGAGCCGCAAAAGCAGTCCACGACTCCGCATGTGCGGAAGTCACTAGGTAGAAAAGGGGAGATTCAAGGGTTTTGATTCATAATTCATTTTTGGACGTAGGGAGCTTGGTGGGAGGCGATATTTTGAAGGTTTTTCAGACAGAACGTTGGAGAATGGAATTCTAACTCATTTTTGGTTGATTTGCAAGAATTTATTGGTGATTTACACATTTAATTAGAGTATTGGAGTTGAAAATTAAAAATGATAGAAACTCCTTAGGCTAATTTTTTGAGTTTTGAAAGGCGAATTGAAGTCATTTTGAGTAATTCTTTTCTTGTTGGATTTGATAACAAATGAGTATTCGTATTTTGTAATTTTGGTTGGGTTTCGAGATGTCGACCTAGGTTGACTTTTTGGATCGATTTTTTAATTATTTGCAAAGATCATAATTTCATTGTTTGAATTAGTTTCCTATAGTTATATTTATAGTATGAAATTATTTTGGCTATGTTCGAGCCACTCGGAGTTGGAAAATCAAAGGAAAGGTCTTCTAGTTTATTGATTTAGCAATATTTGAGGTAAGTGACTTGCGTAACCTTGTGTGCGATAATTACTCCTTCGGATTTGGTGTTAATAATTATGATATGTGAAAGCCGTGTAAGTAAGGTGATCAGTGTGTATACAGGCTAAATGTAGAATTTTTTTATTTTAGTTGTGTAGATCCCTTCCATGCCCTAATTGAGTTGCCTTAACGTGTTATAGACGTGCAACAATGCTGGGACTTATAGAGATTACCTCATCAAGCAGTTTGCCCGCTCGCTAAAAGAAAATGCTTTTGACTGGTATACGGACCCCGAGGCTGGATCTATCGATAGCTGGGAACAACTAGAGCAAGAGTTCCTTAATCGCCTTTATAGTACGAGACGTAATATGAGTATGATTGAACTTACAAATACTCGTCAACAAAAGGGGGAACCAGTTTTTGACTTTTATCAACTGTTGGATGAATGCAAGCCTCAACTGCAAAGACTGGCTTAGTGAAGCTTCAGGCATAGAGTGCATCTAAGGCATGCATTGGGGATTGCGCTATATCTTGCAAGGTATCTAGCCTGACACATTTGAAGAACTTGCAACTCGTGCCCATGACATGGAATTGAGCATGGCCTCCGCTTGAAATGAAAGGCTACTCATCTATGAACCTCCCAAAGGGAATGACAATCAATAATCCAGGAAGTGGGGCAAGTTCATACCCAAGTCTGAAAGCAAAGAAGCTATGAACATCAACACGTCACCTATGAAGTTCACGACGAAGGTGAGCCAGAAGCTGTTGATACCCAATTTTTTCCTATATATTTTAAATATGCATAAATACCTTCAAAATATCATATACATACATACATACATAAACATGCACATGATTTTATAATTTTCCATAATTTTAAGAATTTAAATTAATATATTGTTCCCCCTTTATTCATAAAATCCCCAATAATTATTTTTTAAATTATTGTTATGAAGACTTAGTCATTTAGTTCCTATATTTATGCCAAAATATGGTTAGTATTTTCGTATGCATTTTTTATAATTGCATTTGATATTTTTAGGCTAAATTGCATATAATTGCAATATTGGCCCATGTAATTTATAATTACTTTTTATATGCGTAAAATTAATACCTATATTTTTAAAATAAGAAATATATATTTTAAATCATTTTGTTACATAAAAGTATTTTTCAAAAATTATTTATTATTTATTATATATTAAATATGAAAAATTGGCTATTTAAATTATAGCCAGATTTGTATTTCGATTATAGCCTAAATTGAAACCAACCCCAGTCCAATTTTTTGTTAAATTACTCGACCCAGACCCTATGTACACTTACCCGTCCTAGAACCCGTTAGATCGTGATCAACAGCCCGTATGGTTTCTTACCTTTTTTAATCATAAACGACCCCTAACCCTAATCATTTTCTACACACCATTTCCCTCAAATCCACTCATCTCCTATCTCCTCTGAACCTAACCCTAACCACATTTCAACCGCCTCCCTTCTCTAGTCTTCTTCGGCGACACCCATCGGCCACTAAGCCTCCAATGGCTCCTCCTTTGCCATGCTCATCTTCTCTGAGGCCTTCAAGGGCCCTGCTCCACGCTGAATTATATCTAGGGTTTGCGATTTTGGTTGTTCACGGCTACTCCGGTGTGATTCCAAGTAAAATCACACTGTATTTGTTACTATCTTTGATTTTCTAAACATATTCTTCCATCTCTACTCAGGTTTCTTCTGAAACCCTAATTTTGTTTACATCTCCTAGATCTATGCTATTTCTAAACGATTTGAATCTGTTCTTTTTATGTTTTACACTATTCTTGAACCTCTTTTGAAAAAATTATTGATTTTAAGTTATTATCACTTTCCTCTAAAGTTAGGATTTTTCGGAACTTCTTCTACACTTTGTTTAAATCGATTTTTATGTCTAAACTTCTTTCCTTTTCATATCTCAACTAATTCTATGTTCCTATAGCTTTTTCAACTTGCCTATGTTAAAATCCCTAATTGTTCGAGATCTTCATTGTTTGGTTATGTGTGTTAGCATGACTACTCGATTCTTGTCAAGTTTCTTTGGTTACCTTGCTTCGAATATGTTCTTATTGAGTTCTTAGCCTAACTTATAGCACCTTTATGTGATTGTGTCCATCGATTGTTCAAGACTTGCCTCTTTATCGATATTGCTGACCCTGCCTGTTTGCTACGTCTAGTTGCTCTTACTCCATTTATATGTTGAGTATTGAATCATAAGTTCCTCTAAGATTGATTCTGGATTCCTTATTTTATGGTTTGATTGAAAGATAGTCTTTTATACCCTAAAATTCTACCTCGTCTATCTAAGATAACTTATTCTCCTACCTTATTTGCTATGGTACTTTATTCTTACTAAACTATTCCTTTAAAATGAGCTTTCTGAACTTAGGCCTAATTGTCTACCCTATACTTAATGAGCTTGAATCTTTCTTTATTAGTTGTATACTGATTTCTTTCCTTATTTATCACTTTTTCATACTGTTTGAGTTAATTTTCTTAACCTAAGTGGAGTATTTACCTTGATTACCTGTCTGGCTGATTTTGAGTTCATTAGTAACTAATGGACTTTGATTTTTACCTTATTTGCTACTTGCTTTCAAACTATAAATACCTTAGTCTTTCATCAACACAACACGTGAACACTCTTGGTTCAAAAACTATGTCTC
Organism: Nicotiana benthamiana; assembly: GCA_034376525.1. Classification (NCBI taxonomy): domain Eukaryota; kingdom Viridiplantae; phylum Streptophyta; class Magnoliopsida; order Solanales; family Solanaceae; genus Nicotiana; species Nicotiana benthamiana. Next base: position 26,341,660 of record CM067333.1, on the reverse strand, counting down.
ACTTAAAAACATTTTGTTATCTTTTGTGCTACTTGCTACTGCTCTAAGTTAGCCAGCTGCAAGCTAAGGCTAACTGTTGTTTCCTACTGTTCTTTAACTTTGCTTAATGTCCTCTTTACTAGTATGTTTTAACTTCAATTTAAAGTTCCAACAGCAACATGATTTTCTTATTGCTTCAGTTCATCCTGCTTCTAGTTTTCTTCTATTTGTGATTTTTTTGTGAAACTTGTAATTTTTGTTCACATTATTATGTACTCCCCTTCCTTTAGATCAAAATGTTACCTCTCTGTGCTTTTTCCTAACATGTATGCACCAATTATCTCTATTTATTTACCACCATGTGTTCCATGTATTCTTATACCCCTTGACCCCTCTTTGTAACTACTAAACCAGCCTTGGTGCTGTGACTCCTGGTTGTGTATGAACCTGTCCTAAGGTGTTGTATTTGGACTTCTGTTCATTTCTTCAATCTCTTTTCAAACAGTCTATGAGTTTTACTAAATTTGTATCAAACATGTCTTCTTTTATACAGTTTTTCACTAAAATCACTTTCACCCTACTCTTAGTCAATAAGTTATGCCCCCTTCAGTATGTGTACTGCCTTGGGATCCTCTTGAGAACCTCTGAACTCTGGAATACTGAGGCTGGCATACTCTCTTGTGTTACTTGCTAGTGCTCTAAGTTAGCTGGATGCAAGCTAAGGCTAACCATTGTGTCCTTCTATTCTTTCACTTTTCTTCCCATCCTCTTTACTGGTATGTTTAAATTTCAATTGAAAGTTCCAACAATAATATGCTTTTCTTATTGCTTCAGTCCATCATATTTCTAATTTGCTTCTATCTGTGGTTTTGTTGTGAACTTATAATTAATGTTTACATTAATATGTAATCCCATTCCATTCTGTGTTGTTTCTGAACATGTATACACCAATTGTCTCTATGTGTTTACCACCATGTGTTCCATGTATTCCTAAACCCCTTGACCCCTGTTTGTGACTATTGAACCTGCCTTGGTGATGTGACTCCTAGTTGTATATGAACATGTCCTAAGGTGTTGTGTTTGGACTTCTATTCATTTCTTCAATCTCTTTTCAAAAAGTCTATGAGTTTTACTAAATTAGTTTTAAACATGCCTTCTTTTATACAGTATTTCACTCAAATCACTTTCACTACACTCTCTGCCCCCTCCAGTATGTGTATTGCCTTGGGATCCTATTGCGAACCCTCTGAACTCTGACATACTGAGACTGGCCTTTCCACACCGCACTTGTTCAATTTTTGGTTACTAAGTCTAGGTGTAAGCACTGCCCTGGATCCTTGAGATCCTTAGGGAACTTTGATGCACCTAGACTTTATCATTGTTTATGGAATTGAGGAATTTGAGGTCAAGGAGGCTTTGAGAAATCTAGACATAATCGAAGGCTCCCTATAATAGCTTATTTTTTCTTATTTACTTATGTAATACATTTATTAATATGTAATAACTTGTAAACAAATATTGGGGTATTTAGTGAAAGGGATGGGTAGATACATGTTATATGGGGTAATACGGGTAGACATCATGTTCATAGGACTTTATATTTAATCTGATTGCTTTATCAAGTAGAAATCATGCTTATAGAGCTTTACATTTTGTCATCTCATTATGCTAGAAACCATGCTTATATGTTCCAAATAATCATGCCTTCAATGTCTTAAAATCGGCTTAACTAATAGATGTCATGTCTATAGAACCTAATCCAGATTCTGTTATTGCAAGTGTTTATCTATGTTTTCATGTCTGCATGTCTTAAAATTAGATTTACAAAGTTAGATATCATGCCTATAGCGAATCATATTCAAAATTTGGCCTGTCAATCTAAACTAGTCTAAGTAATTCAACTTAGTCTACGCTTAGTTCACTTCTGATTGGTTTAATTACGTAGTTTATATTTCTGAAACAAGTTGTTTTATACTGCCTGAATATATCATTAGAAAGCATGCCTATAGGTATTAAAGAAGTATATTTCAAAACCTTCTTTATTTCACTATAAATGTAGAAATCAGTACTCCGCGTATAGACAAGCCTTTAGGGCATTTCCAAAACTGCATCTCTAAAACTGTTCCTATTGCTTAATGTTTTCTGATCCTAAGAGGGTTTTTAAAATCGATAGGCAACTGCTAGGGTTATCACTTTTGTGTCTAAAAAGAAATTGTTTGTCTTCTGCATATTTACCTAGACATCATGCCTTAAGATGTTGTCTAATAAAAGCCCTTAATTATGCTTTAGTCGTGTTGTTTATGTGCCGTGTTTGAGGAGGAAACTTTTAGTCTCTAGTTGAGCATATTCAACTTTGAGTCTCTAGTTGAGCATATTCACCTAGACATCATGCCTTAAGATGTTGAAAGTCATATGTATTTTGCTTGTCGCCTTAGAATTTTCACATTTATGGCCTTAGGGGTCTGTCTTGAACCACCTATAGGTAGATGTTCTAACTCCCTCCAGGATTGTTAAGAAGGGACAGGTAGCAGCACGCAATAGAGGTCGCTGACCAAACACTCATTTTGCATGACCACTAAGGGGATGGGAAGGGTAGATATGAGATATGATGACCATACGCTAATTTCATGTGTAGCCCCTCATCGTGTAGTATTTACCGGACATTGTGTGGGGTTATCCTATAGGCTAACCAACCTAGGACTCCTCCTTTTTCCAAAATTCCTTTTCTATTTAAACCTTTGTTTACAACTTTGTTCAAAAAACTTTATTCTATTACTTGAGTACCTAATGTGTTTTAGTTGCAACCAATTTGATTCATCCGTTTATTTATGTGGACTAATTTATGAATATAAGTTTGACCGGAACCCACACTTATGGATCAAGAGGGGTGCCCAACACCTTCCCCTCGAGGTTACTTCGAGCCCTTACCCTAATCTCTAGTAGTGCAAACCAACCCAAGAGTTAATCACTCTAGGTGCCCTGACGCACCGCAATTCGTTAGATGGCGACTCTAAAAATACCCAATTACCAAAAGGAAATGAGTCATTACACCCCATGAATGTCGAAACCCGGACCTCTCCCCGCGAGGAGGGGAAAAAAGGGACGCGACAGCATGGCGACTCTGCTGGAAATATTTTTAGGCTCTTACCATAACGAACTTATCTTTTTACAAATTAGTCCAAGCATAATTTATCCCGTACCTTTCTCCCTTCTTCGAATTTAATTGTCCATTTTTAAGCATTTATGGCTCTTTATCCTTAAAACTGGCTTGTCTCTTTGTTTTCTTTTTCCTGTAACTGTCTTTCAATTATTTAAATGCAATATTTATTTTTTCTACGTGCCAATACTTGACTACGTGTTATTTATTTTGTTGTTTAAATCATGCTCCACATCATATTCCACTCGTGCGTATCAAATCCTATAGCAACATTTTAATAAGTGGTTGCACTCTTCCTATTTACTACCCTTAAATTCGGAGAGGCTTATTTGCGGTAAAACTTGTCGATTAGCAGTGTAGTCGATGGTTCTGGGCCTTCTTCATCGAATTGTTGGCTTGAGGTTACTAGTCTAAAACCACATAGAAACCTTACTCTGGTTAAAATTGTGCATGGATCATGGTCAAACCTAGTTGGATCAGTTATGTTGTCCACATAATAATCCTTTAAGATAAGCCTTATTCAAAGTCCATCGGGTTTTTCCATAATCCCAACGGACACGACCACATTTTGTGCATTAATTTGGAAAATTAAATGCCAATATGCTAATCGTAAATGTATATATGGTCGAGTTTGGTGAGGGTAAGTCGCATGTTATGTTACTCTTGTTCCCACTGTGGAATTAGAAAATCCATCCCAATGGGTCAATCAAAATAAAACTTGTGCGCACCATTACGGTATGAAAGGGCACACCACTGTTGAGTGCCGAAGATTTAAGGATAAGATCCAGATGCTCATTCACAATAAGGTCATACAGGCAAAGGAAGCCGTGCCTAATTTCCACAAAAATCCCCTCTCTGATCACAGAGGTGATGGTGTACATGTGATGGAAACAAGTGAAGAATGGGACCCTAAGGGGTCAATCAGGCTTATTCGTGAAGGTGATCACTTTAAAGTTGCAGTCACACTTACTCCCATTGTGTTTCAGACTCAAACACCAATTGATGTTGAGGTAACTGCATCGATTCCATTCGAGGTAGAAGTAGCTCCGCCCGCAGCCAACTCTGCTCCATTTGAAGTAGAACTGGTCACACCTTTTATTGTGACAGTATCAACTACACCCCCATCCATCTAAAAAGAGAAGGCCAAGGTAGAGTAATCTGACGCTGCACAAGGAATGACTCAAATCAAGAGAATCTATATACCTGAACATTTGGAAGGTTCAAGTAAGGAGGCCACTGCTAGGCAGGCTATTATTGAGACAGGGCCAGATGACTTGTGAAGGAAAGTGCAAGCAAAGGAGTACTCTGTTGCTGACCATCTGAACAAAGTCCCTGTTCAGATATCTATCCTGTGACTATTGCAAAATTCAAAGGCATACAAGAGCACTTTGATGAAATTACTGAGCGAGGCTTATGTACCCAATAACATCACCGATGGAGAAATGGCCAACATGGTCGGGCAAGTACTGGAAAGCCATAAGATTATCTTCCACGAGATGAGCTACCACCCGAGGGTTTGAATCACAATCGAGCATTGCATATCACAGTATAATTTGAAAGACAAGTTCATTTCCAGGGTCCTGGTTGATGGAGGTTCAATCCTAAATATTTGTCCACTGGACACTCTGAAGAGGTTAGACAAAGGTGTCCACGAGGTATCGGTAAGAATCATGAATATGAAAGATTTCGATGGGTCCTAGAGGGCTATGATTGGGGAAATCAACCTTTGCTTGCAGATGGGGCCAGTTTGGTTCGGCATTAAATTCCAAGTGCTTAGCGTACCAGCCTCATATAATCTTTTATTGGGTCGACCATGGATCCATGTTTCTGGAGTTGTGCCCTTCATGAAGTTCGAATGAAACCATCAGGTGGTAATCATTCACGGAGATGAGAGTCAGCCCATCTACACCAGTCAAACCATCCAGGTCATTGGACATATAAAAAGGCTAGGAGGGGAAACCTATCATCACATTGAACGGGTCAATGCCGTCGAGAAGGATAAGTGGTAGAGTAACACAAAAGAAAGCATAATAGCATGGTCCAGATATGAACCTGGCAAAGGGTTGGAAAGAACCTCTAAGGCATCACCAAGCCAATACAACTAAAATACCATGGTACCACTTTTGGGCTCAGATACCAGTATACATGGCAAGAGTACATGGAATGGTCGCCTCCATGGCGTGGACCATATTACCCTCTTGAGCAGCCAGTGCCACATTTGGAACAAGCTTTTCACTAGGCTGACACAATATGGGGAACTACAGAGGAAGAAGCACTTGTTGGGTTGAAGAATTGGTTCTTGGAAGATGAGGACATGGATTGTTGTGCCATAATTGAGGAGGAGGAAGAAGAATCCCTCACTATTCAGACCATGGAAAATGGAGTTGTCTCAGAAATTGGAACGCCACACCATCTTGAGCCCGCAGAGTCCCTGGGTAGCTTGGCGGGATTTACCTCTATGATTGTTTTAGGCACTTAAAATTTCCTGTAGTTTCGTCTTAATATTTACTTGTTTCAAAATAAATGCTCGATTCATCGAGCCCTGTTTTGCCTGAACAATTTCTCAAGTTTCAATCAAATGTATTTGCTCTTTATTATTCACTACTATCTTTACATGTTTTCATTACACAACGCTATTACTACTTTTCCTAATGAATCAGTGACTGTGACATGTAATGAGGCAACACAACATGAGAATAGTGACTTAGAGGAAGAAGATGAGATACCCGAGGAAATTGTCAGGGAGGTTGAGAATTTTGAGAACAAACCTAAGTCCAATCTGGATGAAACAGAAGCAGTAAATTTGGGAGACACGGAGACCATCAAGGAGACAAACATCAGCATTCACTTGTCACCAACAGAAAAGGAAGAGTACATTTAGTTCCTAAAATAATATGAGGACACCTTCGCATGGTCAAATGTCATATGATGACATGGCGGGTTTGAGCACTTCTATAGTAGCTCACAAGTTGCCTACTAATCCCATGTGTGCGTAGTCAAGCAGAAACTCAGAAAATTCAAACCAGACACGAGTTTGAAAATCGAGGAGGAAGTTACCAAGCAAATCAAAACCAAGGTTCTTAGGGTGGTTGAATATCCAAACTGGTTAGCTAACGTTGTTCTAGTTCCAAAGAAAGACAGGAAGGTCAGGGTATGTGTTGACTATCAAGATTTAAACAGAGAAAGTCCCAAAGATGATTTTCCACTGATCGATAATTACGCCAAGCATGAACTCCAATCCTTTGTAGATTGCTTCACGGGTTATCACCAGATTTGGATGGATGAAGAATATGCAGAGAAGACAACGTTTATTACACCATGGGGTGTATATTGTTATAAGATGATGTCATTCAGTTTGAAGAATGTTGGGGCCACTTACATGAGCACCATGAAAACCATCTTCCATGGTATGATACATAAGGAAATAGAGGTATATGTTGACGACGTCATTATTAAATCCAAGAGGACCGCAGATCACATAGCAAACTTGAGAAAGTTCTTTGATAGGCTAAGGAGGTACAACTTGAAACTGAACCCCGCAAAGTGTGAATTCGGGTTTCCTGCAGGAAAGTTACTGGGATTCATTGCCAGTCGCCGAGAGATCGAGCTTGATCCATCCAAAGTCAAAGCTATACAAGAGTTACCACTGGCCAAGAGCAAAAAGGATGTGATGAGATTCATAGGGCATCTCAACTACATCAGTCACTTCATAGCACAGTTCACAGTCATATGTGAACCCATCTTCAAGATGCCAAGGAAAGATGGTGAGACAAGTTGGACCGAGGATTGTCAGAAAGCTTTTGACAAGATCAAAGAGTACATGTCCACACCACCAGTTCTGATCCCGCCAGAACTAGGATGATCTTTGCTACTATATTTGTCTCTATTGGATGGAGCCTTCAGATGCGTTTTGGGACAACATATCGAGACATGAATAAAATATCAAGCCATATATTACTTGAGTAAGAAGTTTACACCTTATGAAGCACGATATTCTCTACTTGAACACACTTTATGTGCTTTGACTTGGACAACCCATAAAATTGAGGCATTACTTCTGTGCCTACACCACCTACTGTATATCCATAATGGATCCTCTAAAATACATATTTCATAAACCCATGCGAATTTGGAAGTTGGCTAAATGGAATATATTACTAAGTGAGTTCGATATCGTCTATGTAACTCAAAAGGCGATCAAGGGACAAGCGTTGGCCGATCACTTTGCTGAACATTCGGTGGGAGCATAATACGAACCCTTGAAAAGGAATTTTCCCAATGAAGAAGTATCATTTATAGGGGAAGACATTACTGAATCATACAACGATTGAAGGATGTTCTTTGACAGAGCTGCAAATTTCAAAAGAAGTATGAATTGGAGCAGTTTTGGTATTAGAAACGGGTCAGCATTATTCGATATCTGCTAAACTCAGATTTCCCTGCACTAACAGTATGGCGGCATATGAAGCCTGCATACTATGGTTCAACATGGCAGTCGACATGAACATTCAGGAGTTGTTGGTGATCAGTGATTTAGATTTGCTCATGCACCAGGTATAAGGAGAGTGGGCCACCAAGAATTCCAAGATATTTCCATATCTACACCATGTGGAGGAATTAAGAAAGAAGTTCACAAAGATAGAATTCCGACATGTGCCCAGAATTTAGAATGAGTTTGCCGACGCATTAGCCACTTTGTCATCAATGATACAACATCCAGAAAAGAACTATATTGACTCCATTCCGGTGAGGATCCATAATCAGACGGCCTATTGTGCTCATGTTGAGGAAGAAGCAGATGGAAAGCCTTGGTTCCATGACATCAAAGAATACTTATCGAAAGAAGAATACCCGGAGTATGAACATTACACTATAAAATGCACGTTCCGGAGATTTCAAATCACTTCTTCCACATTGAAGGAAACTTGTACAGAAGAACTCCTAATTTGGGGCTACTAAGGTGTGTCGACGCGAAGGGAACTTCTAAGCTACTTGAGGATGTGCATGCTGGGACATCGGTCCGCACATGAATGGTTTTGTTCTGGCTAAGAAGATACTCAGGGCAGGTTACTTTTGGATGACCATGGAAACAGATTGCATTCATTATATCCACAAATGCTTTCAATGTCAAGCGCATGCTGGCAAGATAAAAGTGCCTCCAAATGAGCTCAATGCAACAAGCTCACCTTGTCCATTCGCCGCTTGGGGAATGGATGTTATTGGCCTGATTGAGCCCATGACTTCTAACGGACACAGATTTATTTTGGTTGCCATTGATTACATCACAAAATGGGTAGAAGTTGTATCTTACAAAGGTTTAACCAAGAAGGTCGTCGCAGATTTTGTCAAGGAACATATTGTCTGCTGATTCAGAGTTCTTGAGTCCATTATAACTGACAACTCAGCCAATATCAATAGTGACCTAATGAAAGATATATGTGAAGCTCTCAAATCAAGAACAATAATTCTAAATCCTACATACCTTTGATGAATGGATCCATAGAAACGGCCAACAAAAACATTAAGAAGATACTAAGGAAAATGGTAGAGAACTGCAAGAAATGGAATGAGAAGTTACCCTTTGTTGTGTTAGGATACTGCACTACATTTCACACGTCAACTGAAGAAACTCCCTACATGTTGTTCTATGGTGCCAAGATTGTCAAACCAGTCAAGATAGAGATTTCTTCCTTGAGAAACATACAAGAAGCTGAACTCAGCGATGCAGAGTCGATAAGGAGTCGCTATGAACAATTGGCCATTATTGATGGAAAGAGGATGAACACAGTGTGTCATGGCCAACTTTATCACAACAGATTGTCCAGAGCTTGCAACAAAAGAGTCAAACCAAGACAATTCGCAGCAAGGCAGCTGGTACTAAAGAACATCTCCCTATACCAAGATGAAGCCAAAGGGAAATTCTCTCCCAACTGGCAAGGTTCATACATGGTTCACAAATTACTAACAGGAGGAGCACCCATACTTGCAGAAATGGAAGGAGAAGTCTGGCCAAAACCAATCAATTCAGACGTAGTCAAGAGATATTATGCTTTGATACTTTACATTTTCTCTTCTGATGTAATTGAACTACGCTTGACTTGATTCCCGTTTAAGAGGGGATATGTAGGAAACCTTACGGGTTCGGTCATATTATAATAAAATTTTAATTTCCATCCAAGATCAGAAATTGGGGCAAATTTTGAGGACGGTCCTCAAAATTCCGGAGCAAGTCCAGCAAATGTCAAAATGTGTTAGGAAGTCAGTAACTAGTCAAGAACAGGGGAAGAATTTTGAGAAGGATTTTCTAAATACCGGAGAAGGTTCAGTAGGGCCCGTCATCCGCAAACAGTTAAAAACCATCAACCAAACTGGGGTAGAATTTTTGGGAAGACCCTTAAAATTTCATAAGAGAACCGATGCCTTTAAATGTGTCGTAGTCACTAGGTCATCAAAAATTACTTGATATATCAATACATTTCCAAAACAACATTATTGTTTATCAATAATTGCATATTTTTCAAAAATTCTATTTCCATAACAGTCAGGTTCTACCTAGGGGGACTTGAAGGGGCTATTAGAACGGCGAGGGCAAAGCCAGCCGACAGAGGCACGAACCAACCTCCCATCACAAAACTTACAATTTTTCTTTGAAAGCATTCACGTTTGATGTAACAATGACATCCGCAGATATATGCATGTAGCACGATTACTATCAATAAAGACATCAGACACCGAATATACATCTTCAGCTAAGACACATGCAACTTTTATTCACTATTTTCTCCCTACATGAGGCTAATCCTTGCCTCATACTTGCATGAGGCTAGTCCTTGCCTCCATACCTGCATGAGGCTAATCCTAGCCTCCATACCTGCATGAGGCTAATCCCTGCCTCCCTACATGCTTGAGGCTAATCCTTGCCTCCGTAATTTCATGAGGATAGTCCTTTTTTCCTTACTTGCATGAGGCTAATCTCTACCTCCCTATTTGCATGAGGCAAATCCCTACCTCCCTACTTGCATGAGGCTAATCCTTGCCTCCCTACTTGCATGAGGCTAATCCCTGCCTCCCTACTTGCATGAGTCTAATCCTTGACTCCCTATTTGCATAAGGCTAATCCTTGCCTCCCTACTTGCACGAGGCTAATCCTTGCCTCCCTATTTGCATTTGCATGAGGCTAATCCTTCCTTCCTATTTGTATGACTGTAATCCTTGACTCCCTACTTGTATGAGTCTAATCCTTGACTCCATACTTGCACGAGGCTAATCCTTACCTCCCTATTTGCATAAGTCTAATCCCTAACTCCCTATGCATGAGTCTAATCCCTGACTTACCATTTGCATGAGGCTAATGCTTCTCCATTTGCATGAGTCAAATCCTTGACTCCATGAGGCTAATCCTTGCCTACCTATTTGCATGAGTCTAATCCCTCACTCCCTATATGTATGAGGCTAATCGTTGCCTCCATACTTGCATGAGGCTAATCCTTACCTCCACATTCGCATGGGACTACCCATTTCCACTCTTTGCCAAATATCAATCTATTGCTAATACTATCTATTTGCTTATGTATCAAACTAAGCTCTTCCCTCCATTTCACAAGACTAAGCATTGTCTTGATAACATCATATTATTGCATATTATGGGCTGAAACATCACCAATCTATTCGAAGGCGTCATAGACTCAAGGCATCAGCCTCATAGCCGGAAGACACCATGCCATGGCCTGAGGATCTCTCGAACTTGCATATTATTTTTCAAAGGCGTCATGGTTCTGAGGCACCATTTATATGGCTTGAGAACACCATTTCATGGCATGCGAATCCCTCACTAAACAATTCATGGCCCAGGACGTCATCTTTAATCGTCCAAAGACAACCCTCATGGTCCAAATGAAATTTGCATCATGTTTAAAATTTCGCAAATACTTTTGGAGCATCTTTTATCTGCAGGTAGCTAGTTAGCAACCGCTATCTTAGCAGGAGAAATCTTGCTCCAATTCTATCCAACCATCCCGAGCTTTAACCGCTCAGTGTAGCCGCTTCCACATCGCGTGTCATTTCTTGAGTAATTTCATTATCATACTCCACGGATTAATCAAGAACTACACAAGGCCTGATTCTGTAAAACCAGGGATACGTAGGCATCTCGAAGACGGGAGTCCGGTCCCTATCTTTCAAAGCATCTCGTTCGGTCAAAATTGGCCATCATTCTTTACCCAGAAACACTTTCATCTTTTCCGGATAATGAAGGGCAGCTGATGATACTCAATTTTTTTCGATATTTCAAAATATACATAAATACCTTCACAAAAGCATATAAATGCATATATAAGAATGCACAGGGTTTTAATAATTTTTCCATTATTTTAAGGATTTAAATTAATTTATTTTCTCCCTTTTTATTAATAAAATCCCACTAATTATTTTCCCAATTATAGTTATGATGACTTAGTCATTTAATTCCTATATTTATTCCAAAATATGGTTAATAAATTTTTTTATGCATTTTTTCTAATCGCATTTGGTAATTATAGGCTAAATTGCATATAATTGTAATATTGGCCCATTTAATGTATAATTACTTTTTATATGTGTAAAAGTGGTACCTCTATTTGTAAAATGATAAATATATATTTTTAATAATTTTGTTACATAAAATTATGTTTCAGAAGTTGTTTATTATTTATTGTAAATTAAATAAAAAATTAGCTATTTAAATTATAGCCAAATTTGTATTTCGTTTATAGCCTAAATTAAACCCAAACCCAACCTAATTTACTATTAAATTACCCGACCCAAACCCTAATATACACTTACCCGACCCAGAACCCATTGGATCATGGTCGTTGATCCTTTAGATCAACAACCCATATGGTTTCTTTCCTTTTTTAATCCTAAACGACCTCTAACCCTAATCATTCTCTACACACTGTTTCCCTCAATTCCACTCATCTGCTCTCTTTTTTGAACCTAACCCTAACCCTCTTTCAACCGCCTCCCTTCTCTGGTCTTCTCAGGTGACCAACCTTCGACCCCTAAGCCTCCAATGGCTCCTCATTTGCCATGCTCATCTTCTCTGAGGCCTTCAAGGGCCCTAGCCATGCCGACTATATCTAGGATTTACTGTTTTGACTGTTCATGGCTACTCTGGTGTGATTCCGAGTAAAATCACATCGTATTTGTTACGATCTTTGAGTTTCTAAACATGTTCTTCCATATCTACTTTGGTTTCTTTTGAAATCCTAATTTTGTTTACATCTCCTAGATCTGTGCTATTTTTAAATGATTCGAGTTTGTTCCTGCTATATTTTACAGTGTTCTTGAACCTCTTTGCAAAAATCGTCGAATTAAAGTTATTTTCACTTTCTTCTAAAGTTAGGGTTTATTGGAACTTTTTCTACACTTTGTTAAAACTGATTTTTGTGTATATCCTTTGTATGTCTCGACTGATTCTATGTTCTTACTGCCTTTTCAACTCGCCTATGTTAAAATCTGAAATTTTTCTAGATCTTCTTTGTTTGGTTCTGTGTGTTAGAATGACTACTCGATTCTTGTCAAGTTTCTGTGGTTACCTTGTTTTGAATATGTTCTTAATGGGTTCTTAGCCTAACTTATAGCACCTCTATGTAATTGTGTTCATCGATTGTTCAAGACTTACCTCTTTCTATCGATATTACTGACCCTGCCTGTTTGCTACGTCTGGTTGCTCTTACTCTATTTAAAAGTTGAGTATTGAATCATAAAATCCTCTTGACTGATTGCGGATTCCTTATTTTATGGTTTGATTGAAAGATCATCTTTTATACCCTAAAATTCTACCTCGTCTGTTTATATTAACCAATTTCCCTACCTTATTTGCTATGGTACTTTATTCTTACTAAACTATTCCCTTAAAAAGAGCTTTCTAAACTTAGGTCTAATTGTCTACCCTATACTTAATGAGCTTGAATCTTTCTTTATTAGTTGTATACTGATTTTTTCCTTATTTACCACTTGTTCTTACCGTTTGAGTTAATTTCCTTAATTAAAGGGAGATACGTGACTGACTAATTTTGAGTTCCTTGGTACTAATGGACTTTGGTTTTTACCTTAGTTTCTACTTTTTTTCAAACTATAAATACCTTAGTGTTTCATCAACACAACACACGAACAATCTTGGTTCAAAAACTATGTCTCACTTAAAAACTTTCTGCTCTCTTTTGTGCTACTTGCTACTGCTCTAAGTTAGCCAGCTGCAAGCTAAGGCTAACCATTGTGTCCTACTGTTCTTTAACTTTGGTTATTGTCCTCTTTACTAGAATGTTTTAACTTCAATTCAAATTTCCAACAACAACATGATTTTCTTATTGCTTCAGTTCATCATGCTTCTAGTTTTCTTCTATTTGTGGTTTTGTTGTGAAACTTGTAATTTTTGTTTACATTATTATGTACTCCCCTTCCTTTCAATCAAAATTTTACCTCTCTGCGTTTTTTCCTAACATGTCTGCACCAATTATCTCTATTTGTTTACCACCATGTGTTCCATGTATTCCTAACCCCCTTAACCCTTGTTTGTGACTACTGAACCAGCCTTGGTGCTGTGACTCCTGGTTGTGTATGAAAATTTTCCTAAGTTGTTGTGTTTGGACTTCTATTCATTTCTTCAATCTCTTTTCAAACAGTCTTTGAGTTTTACTAAATTTGTATCAAACATGTCTTCTTTTATACAGTTTTTCACTAAAATCACTTTCACCCTACTCTTAGTCAATAAGTTCTGCCCCCTCCACCATGTCTACTGCCTTGGGATCCTCTTGAGAACCCTCTGAACTCTGGAATACTGAGGCTGGCATTTTCACACTACACTTATTCAATTTTGGTTACTAAGTCTAGGTGTAAGCACTGCCCAGGATCCTTGAGATCCTTAGGGAAATTTGATGCATCTAGACTCTGACATTGTCTATGGAATTGAGGCATTTGATGCCATTGGAAGCTTTGGGAAATCTGTGCCTAATCGAAGGCTCCATATAGAATAGCTTCTTATTTTCTTATTTACTTATTTAATTCATTCAATGGTCTGTAATAACTTATAAACAAATATTGGGGTATTTAGTGAAAGGGATGGGTAAATACATATTTTATGTGGTAATACGGGTAGAAATCATGTTCATAGGAATTTATATAAAATCTTATTCCTTTATCAAGTAGAAATCATGCTTATAGGGCTTTACATTTTGTCATCTCACCATGCTAGAAACCATGCCTATAGGTTCCAAATAATCATGCCTTCAATGTCTTAAAATCGGTTTAACTAATAGATGTCATGCCTATAGGACCTAATCCAGATTCTGTTATTGCAAGTGTTTATGTAAGTTTTTATGTATGCATGTCTTAAAATCAGATTAACGAAGTTAGATATCATGCCTATAGGGAACCAAATTCGAAGTTCTGCTTGTCAATCCAAACTAGTCTAAGTAATTCAACTTAGTCCACACTTAGTTCACTTCTGATTGGTTTAATTACGTAGTTTATATCTCTGAAACAAGTTCTTTTATACAGCCTCAATCTATCATTAGACTGCATGCCTATAGATACTAAAGAAGTCCGTTTCAAAACCTGCTTTCTTTAACAATAAATGTAGCCGTCAGTACTCCACGTGTAGGCAAGCCTTTAAGGCGTTTCCAAAACTGCTTCTCTGAAACTATTCCTATTGCATAATATCTTCTAATCCTAACAGGATTTTTAAAATCGATAGGCAACTGCTAGGGTTATCACTTCTGTGTGTCCAAAAGAAATTGTTTGTCTTCTGCATATTCACCTAGACATCCAGCCTTAAGATACTATCTAATAAAAGCCCTAATTGTGCTTGAGTCGTGTTGTTTATGTTCCTCGTTTGAGGAGCAAACTTTGAACCTATAATTGCTCCCCTTTTATGTGTTGAAAGTCCTATTTATTTTACTTGACGACTTAGAATTTTTACCCTTAAGGCCTTGGGGTCCGTCTAGAACCACCTATAGGTAGAGGTCCTAACTCCCTCAGGACCGTTAGGAAGGGATGGGTAGCAGCACACAATAGAGGTCGCTGACCAAACACTCGCTTTGCATGACCACTAAAGGGATAGGAAGGGTAGATATGGGAAATGATGACCATATGTTAATGTCATTCCCCTCATTGATGAGTGTTTACCAGACATTGTGTGGAGTGATCTATAGGCTAACCAACCTAGGACTCCTCCTATACCAAAATTCCTTTTCTATTTAAACCTTTTTTTACAACTTTGTTCAAAAAATCTTTATTCTATTACTTGAGTTACCTAACATGGGTTACTTGCAACCTATTTTATTCAAACGGTTGTTTATGTGGACTCATTCGTGATATAAGTTCGGCTGGGAATCCACAGTTGTGGACCAAGAGAGGTGCCTAACACCTTCCCCTTGAGGTTACTTTGAGCCCTTACCCTAATATCCAGTAATACAATCCAATCCAAGAGTTAATCACTCTATGTGCT
This sequence comes from Nicotiana benthamiana, assembly GCA_034376525.1. Classification (NCBI taxonomy): domain Eukaryota; kingdom Viridiplantae; phylum Streptophyta; class Magnoliopsida; order Solanales; family Solanaceae; genus Nicotiana; species Nicotiana benthamiana. The sequence continues at coordinate 26,326,037 of CM067333.1, read as the reverse complement.
CTAACGCACCATAATCCGTTAGGTGGCGACTCTTCAAATACCCAATTCCCAAAAGGAAATGAGTCATTACACCCCATAAATGACGAAACCCGGACCTCTCCCCGCGAGGAGGGAGAAAAAGGGGACGCGATAGAAGTAGAGTATTAAATCCACTTCTTTTCAAGATAAGCCAAGTGGAAAGTTGACTCTAAAAGAAATGCAGGAGAAAGAGTACCCATTCCTGGATTATGATATGCCAACCATTTTCTAAGAACTCCTCGAGTTAAATCTCATTGAGCTTCAGGAAATGAATGACTCAAATTACTGTTAGAAATCATGTATATCTATGATGTGTGCGCTTTGGTTGTATGAGCATGATTTTCAGGTATAGGTTTTGATGAATGACAAACAATGAAGTCAAGCGTCAAACAACGATATAATATGACAAACTATCAAATGGCGAGAAGAATATTGATGAAGGGATTGCATAGACAAGCCAAGTTGAGCCAAAGAGTTCAAGACCGAAGACCCAAGACGTAGGTCGTTAGGTAGAACCAATGTAAGAACAACGTTTAAGTTATCTTATCTTTTGGCTCAACATTAGGTCATCATAAATATGCATAAAATCATTTTATTAAAGTAAATCATTTTATTAAATCATATATATCATAAATATTTTTAATATACTTCAAACAAAATGATTTTAACGTTTTCATTTTTAACCAAAATGGGTTTTGAAGTAAGTTTTCAATTCTGGTATACACAGTGTATATCAAGTGTATATCAATGGTATATAATCGATCCGTTGCCAAAGTTTTGAACACTGGAACAACATAATCGATTATATGTACACAATCGATTATATGAAGTCAACAATCGATTGTCTACTTTTAACAATCGATTATTTTGAGACAGTTTGCAACCGGTTTTTAAACATCAAAACAATCGATTATCAACAATCGATTGTCACTTTCATACAATCGATTATATTTTGACCGTTCCCACAGAATCCTAAATTGATTTTTGAACGTTGAAGAACAATCGATTATTCAGGTTTAACAATCGATTGTTTAGCCTAAAATCAGGAATGTTTTTTGAACGTTGGTCAGACAATCGATTGTCACCTCCAAATAATCGATTGTGTGAGCACAGAATCAGGGATTTTATTTGTCAATTAAGCAACGGTCAGCACTACTTTTTCACCTATAAAAAGAGGTCTTTTGAGCTGATTTTAAACACACAACTCTTGCATATATTGATATACATATTGATCATTTTCAAGCATCATTTTAGAGCTTTTGTTGAGCCATTTGATAGACAACTTTGTGTTGTTCATAGAGCTTATATTGTTTCTCTTTATCCACTCTATTGAGAGAGTATTTGTTGTAAAAGAGAGTTATTTTGAGAAGAACATATCTTCTCATTTGTCGGGTTTGCTAAGTACCCAAAGTCTTAGTGGTTGAAGTCTTGGGGTGAGGTATCCTCAAGCAAGTGAAGTCTTAAGGTGCGGTATCCTTGAGCAACTGTAACGGTTTGTTAAGCACCCGTAAGCTTGACGAAGATAGTGGAAATCTCGAGAGAGTCTCTCGGGGACTGGACTAGCCACGGGTTGTGGTGAACCAGGATATATCGGTGCGTTCGTTCTTATTTATTTACTTATCGCACTCATTTATTTCCTGCAATTTTTAAATTCCGCAAGTTTACGCTATTTTTATTATAACGCTATTCACCCCCCCCTCTAGCGTTAAGCGTATTATCTAACAATTGGTATCAGAGCCTAACTCTCTGAAAGCCTTAACCGGTTGAGAGCAATATATATTTTTTTCTGTTGAGATTATTGAACGCAGGAACGATGAATGAAGGACAATCCACCACTTGCCCTCCATTTTTCGATGGAACGAATTACTCATATTGGAAGGAGCGAATGATAATCTTCGTCAAATCAAACAACTTTCGTATATGGCAAATCATCATGCATGGTGAACAAATGACGACAAAAGTTGGGAAAGCCATGGTAAGTGAATACAACACCAAGGCAATCAATATGTTGTATAGCGCTTTGAATCAGGAAGACTATCGGAAAATTTCCCACTGCAAAACTGCCAAAGAGATGTGGGATAAGCTTGAGGTAACGTATGAAAGCACGTCTCAAAAAGCGGACAACTCATGTGATGAATCGACTGCCCGATGCCTCATGGCCAACAAAGAAGAAGAGGTAAGTACTTCCAACTCTCACTCATTTGAAGAAATGCAAAAATGCTTATAATGAATTATACAGTAAGTTTGTTAATGTTTCCAAAACTATTAAAGATTTGCAGAAAACACTTTCTTTGCAAGAAACAGATTTTCAGAAAACACTTTCTTTGCAAGAAAAAGAGTTTGAAAAATTGACTTGTGAAAATGAGAAGCTGAAAGAAGAAAATAAGTGTATTAAAAATGACAATGGTTTTCTGAAAAATAAGATTGAAGTTTTGGAATAAGAAAATAAATTTTTGAAAAATGACATTGTTGATTTCAAAATTAAAATCAAGGAATTGAATGAAGTCTCTTCAATTGATAAATGTTCCAGTTCTTCTTCTTGTAGTTCTTTAAAATTAGAGAACATAGAAATTAGGAACGCACTAGAAAAACGTAGTGTTGATAGTCCTAAAATTGAAGTTATCAAAAAGGAATATAGTAATGAGGTCGGACCACCTAGAAAGAATTCTAGGAACCTCGCTAATGAGTCTAAGATTAATTGTTTTAGACCACCTAGAAACGACTCTAGGAAGTTTGTTAATAAGTCTAAAACTAATCATTTTAGACCACCTAGACACAATTCTAGGAATTTTATGAATGAGTCTAGAAGGAATAATTTTAGACCACCTAGACACAATTCTAGGATGTTTATAAATGAGTCTAGAATAAATGATTTTAGACCACCTAGAAATGATTCTAGGAATTTCAACGATTCTAGGAATAACAAATTTAGATCACCTAGAACGCATTTGGCTCAACCTAGACATACGCACAATCGTAATGTTATATCTCACTATTGTAATCGGGTAGGACACATTGCACCCGTTTGTTTTGCTAAACATAGAGATTTATGTGTTGATTATGACTATTGTTATCCTAACCCCCAAGGACCCAAAAGAAGTTGGGTACCAAAAACCTATTTTTAGGTTCTTTTTGCAGGTATGCTTGAAGACTACAATAGTGTAGTGGATGCACCAAGCACGAAATCTTAATGCATTAAGGGGGAACGTCGGTTAGTTATCATATTTTGAATAAAAACGCAATAAGTTGATATATGCTAATAATCATTAATTATTTTTGGGTGATACATGTTTTAATAAGTTTTATTATTGAAAAACAATTAGTATCAATTAGTTTTATAATAAGTGATTGATTCATGTTTTGATGAATATTTTTAGGTTAAATAACAATTGATGAATTTGCGAAAAATGACCGTTATTATGGTGTTACTAATATTTGGAATTATTTGATTTTGTTTATAACAATTGATATCGTTAATGGTTTAAATAACTTTTGGTATACTCTTTTTGCTAATGCCAAAAGGGAGAAGAATATGGGCGATATGCATGCCTTAATTGAGGGGGAATTATATTGAATTGGTTGCATAAATTGTATGTTGAGATATAGCATGAATTTAGGGGGAATTCAATATGCATATCTTCCGTTGTTTGTCATTATCAAAAAGGGGAAAATTGTTGGAAATCATGTATATCTATGATGTGTGCGCTTTGGTTGTATGAGCATGATTTTCAGGTATAGGTTTTGATGAATGACAAACAATGAAGTCAAGCGTCAAACAACGATATAATATGACAAACTATCAAATGGCGAGAAGCATATTGATGACGGGATTGCATAGACAAGCCAAGTCGAGCCAAAGAGTTCAAGACCGAAGACCCAAGACGTAGGTCGTTAGGTAGAACCAATGTAAGAACAACGTTTAAGTTATCTTATCTTTTGGCTCAACATTAGGTCATCATAAATATGCATAAAATAATTTTATTAAAGTAAATCATTTTATTAAATCATATATATCATAAATATTTTTAATATACTTCAAACAAAATGATTTTAACGTTTTCATTTTTAACCAAAATATTGTTGGAAACACGTTCTCAAGGCATTATACTAAATGTGTGTTCATATTTGTAGGTTTTGATGAATGACAAACTATGCGCAAATTGACATATGACGAGATCCAAGCACAAGCGCGAAATTGATATATAACAAGATTCAAGCACAAGACAAAGATCGAGATTAAGTTTTATATGAGTCGGTATTTAATTGTGATCTTGATCCGAACAACTTAAACTCAAGACTTGGCTTCTCTCGTAAAAATACTTTTAACAAATCATGCATATTTAATTTAGAGCAAAATGATTTTAAATAATGCATATTTACTTTTGTCAAAATGATTTTAAACACGCCTCTAAAATCTGGACTAAGATAATCGATTATGTACTTATGATAATCGATTATGTTTAAGTCAGCTGCTTGACAATCGATTGTGAACTAATGACAATCGATTGTGTTAAGGCAGTGAGCATCAGATTTTTCAAATCTGCATGACAATCGATTGTGAACCTTATGACAATCGATTGTGATGAGGCAGTGTCCATCAAAGTTTTTCAAAGCTCAAAATAATCGATTGTGAAGCTAATGACAATCGATTGTGAAGAGACAGTGTCCATCAGATTTTTCAGTCACAAAATAATCGATTGTGAACTTATGACAATCGATTGTGTTGAGGCAGTGTCTTCCAGACTTTTTCAAAGTTATTAAATAATCGATTGTGAACTTATGACAATCGATTGTCAAGAGGCAGTGTCAATTGATTTTTCAAGACTGATATATAATCGATTGTTAACTTAGTATAATCGATTGTATAACTGACCGTTGCCAAAATATTTTCAAATACCGTCAGGTAATCGATTATTGATTCCCTATAATTGATGACGGGATTGCATAGAAAAGCCAAGTCGAGCCAAGGAGTTCAAGACCGAAGACCCAAGACGTAGGTCGTTAGGTAGAACCAATGTAAGAACAACGTTTAAGTTATCTTATCTTTTGGTTCAACATTAGGTCATCATAAATATGCATAAAATCATTTTATTAAAGCAAATCATTTTATTAAATCATATATATCATAAATATTTTATTATACTTCAAACAAAATGATTTTAACGTTTTCATTTTTAACCAAAATGGGTTTTGAAGTAAGTTTTCAATTCTGGTATACACAGTGTATATCAATGGTATATAATCGATCCGTTGCCAAAGTTTTGAACACTGGAACATAATCGATTATATGAAGTACACAATCGATTATATGAAGTCAACAATCGATTGTCTACTTTTAACAATCGATCATTTTGAGACAGTGTGCAACCGAAGTTTTTAAACATCCAAACAATCGATTGTTTTTGTCATACAATCGATTATATTCATAAACAATCGATTGTCATTTTCATACAATCGATTATATTTTGACCGTTCCCACAGAATCCTAAATTGATTTTTGAACGTTGAAGAACAATCGATTATTCAGGTTTAATAATCCATTGTTTAGCCTAAAATCAGGAATCTGTTTTTCGAACGTTGGTCAGACAATCGATTGTCACCTCCAAACAATCGATTGTTTGAGCACAGAATCAGGGATTTTATTTGTCAATTAAGCAACGGTCAGCACTACTTTTTCACCTATAAAAAGAGGTCTTTTGAGCTGATTTTAAACACACAACTCTTGCATATATTGATATACATATTGATCATTTTCAAGCATCATTTTAGAGCTTTTGTTGAGCCATTTGATAGACAACTTTGTGTTGTTCATAGAGCTTATTTTGTTTCTCTTTATCCACTCTATTGAGAGAGTATTTGTTGTAAAAGAGAGTTGTTTTGAGAAGAACATATCTTCTCATTTGTCGGGTTTGCTAAGTACCCAAAGTCTTAGTGGTTGAAGTCTTGGGGTGAGGCATCCTCAAGCAAGTGAAGTCTTAAGGTGCAGTATCCTTGAGCAACTGTAACGGTTTGTTAAGCACCCGTAAGCTTGACGAAGATAGTGGAAATCTCGAGAGAGTCTCTCGGGGACTGGACTAGCCACGGGTTGTGGTGAACCAGGATATATCGGTGCGTTCGTTCTTATTTATTTACTTATCGCACTCATTTATTTCCTGCAATTTTTAAATTCCGCAAGTTTACGCTATTTTTATTATAACGCTATTCACCCCCCCCTCTAGCGCTAAGCGTATTATCTAACAATTACTACAAATATCACCGACTTGTAAGCCACCCTCTGGAGAAGTGCTTTGTCTTCAAAAAAATATTTGTGAACTTGACATGTGAAAAGAAGATCGTACTTGAAGATGAGAAAGAAGGCGCGCACCAAGTCCCTATCACCTTTGGCTCATTCAGTCTAGATGAGTTATGCAGTTTAAAAGGAATTAAAAATGAAGAATTACTGGTGAAAAACAAAGTTGAAGACCATCAACCTGATGATAATGAAGGTTTGACGCTCGTTGTAGGTGCCACAAAAGGAGCCCACGAAAAGAATCAATAGAACAACCAACAAGGAAAATTATGGTAAAAAGACCATTGAAAAAGAATCTAGTTAGGAATTTTAAGAAAGCAAAAGTGGAGATGCACCATTCTCAAAAGCCACGAAATCCAATGACCTTGGAGGAGTTTTTACCAAGTTGGTTCCGTGCGGAGATATCCCATGGGGGAGGATATCGATGCCTCTTATTGCCATGCTGACAAAGGGGAAGAAAATAGTGATGACCTACCATTGGAACCATCTTTGGAAAATCTCACTAAGTCCACTCCTCAAGAAGTTAATGCTTGTACAGAAAAACTCACGTTCACAAATGACGATCTTCTGCTAGGTGACACTCTTCATAACCGCCCATGGTACCTGTTGGTTATATGCGTGATGAAAGGGTACATTGAATTTTGGTTAATGGAGGATCCTCAGTGAACATTTTTCCAATTTGCAGTGTGAAAGAACTTGGTATTCCCATGAACGAAACCTCAAAAAGTTGTGTGATAATCCAAGGATTCAACCAAGGGGGCAAAGAGCCATAGGCAGGATTAGGCTGAAAATCACCATTGAATATATGCAATCAAGTTCATGGCTACATGTGATCGATGCAAAGACTTCACACAACGTCTTGCTTGGAAGGCCTTGAATACACGAGAACAAAGTGGTTTCATCTACCTACCATCAATTTTTTAAGTACTACGAGGGTGAAGTCGAGAAGAAGATAGTTACTGATGATGAGCCATTCACCGAGACATAGTCACACTTCACCGATGCAAAGTTCTACTAGAAGAACCGCATTGTGAAGGAGATAAAAGTTGATGATGGCATGAAAAGCAATAATTATGAGCCCACAACTAAAAGAGCCGAAGTGACTACTGGTAGAGTCAAAGATGTTACCGAGGAGGTACAACCCAACGCGAGTAAATCTTATAGAGGGGTTATTGCGTCTTATGGCAAGAAAGTGAGTCATGTACTCCAATATGTTCCTAAAAGGAAGAAAGATGAAGATGAATCATCTAGTCTCCAAACCAAAATGCTAATGGAGTTAACTCTTCCGATAAAGCGAATTGAGGCAGTAAAGTTGTCCGCGAAATCGCTTGCAGGGTTTGTAGCCCAAAATCATTTGCAGAATGTGGCACTCCCTACAAAGAGAATAGATAAAGGTTTTGACCCTAACGCTTACAAGCTATATGCAAAAGCTAGATAGAATCCCAAAGAGCAGTCAAAGTTAGGGTCCCATCAGAAGCTCCAATAAGGAAACCACGTGAAGGTTTGGGATACAAGCAACCGTCACCAGTGCACATCTCAATAAATAGGGTGATCAGTAATTATATCACTGTAAAAGATGAATCAATCGCTTCTAAAAAGCCTTCCATCTTTGATCGACTTGGAAAATCACATGTAAGGACCTCCGTGTTTGAAATATTGGGTCCATTAAAGAGGGGAACAAGTTACGAAGGAATTTTCAAAGCATAAGAACACTCGCTTCACCCAAAATATATGATATTTATAAGTATTTCCAAAGTTTGTTCCTTCTAGAATGAGGCGACAAACAAAATATGTGGTTTCATGTGAAGAAGTACTGAAGGTAAATCCATATACTGTGGTCTATACTAAGGAGCGTGATGAAGATGAAGAAAGTGTGGGTTCTTTGTATCATGTTAGTGTACAAGGAGAGAATGGTTTCCCATCTTCAATCGAGGATGATGTAGAATTTGAGGATGTTTCACCATATTATCACATATCCTTCAACGATGGGGACCCTCAAGAAGATGAAGATGCGAAAGATGCTCCACCAAAACTTGAAGAAGGAGTGAAGATGATAATTGATGTGTTAAGAGAAGTTAAACTTGGCACAAATGAGGAACCAAGACCCACTTACCTAAGTGCTTTACTAGAAGCTGATGAAGAGAGCACTTATATTGAGTTACTCAAGGAGTTCAGGGAATTCTTCGCTTGGATTTACAATGCCTGGATCGGACCCGAAAGTAGTAGTCCATCACCTTGCAGTCAAAATGGTGCTCGCCCTGTTAAAAAAGCTCAAAGGCGTTTTAGGCCAGACTTGGTTCCCTTGATTGAAACTGAAGTTAACAAACTCATCGAAACTGGCTTTATTCGTGAAGTTTAATACCCAACATGGGTTTCAAGTATTGTCCTTGTAAGGAAGAAAAATGGTCAGATTTGAGTGTGCGTTAACTTTAGGGATCTTAACAATGCATGTCCGAAATATAAGTTCCCGTTTCCCATTCTAGAACTGATGATCGATGTTATTACTGAGTACAAGGAAATAACATTTAAGGACGGTTCATCAAGCTACAACCAAATTCGCTTGGCGCCAAAAGATGAAGAGCTTACTACATTCTGTACCCCCAAGAGTATTTATTGCTACAAGGTAATGCCTTTTGGCTTGAAAAATGGTGGTGCTACTTACCAAAGGGCCATGCAAAATATTTTTGGTGATCTTCTCCACAAGAATGTTGAATTCTATGTTTACGACTTAGTGGTAAAATCAAGAGATAAGGGCGACCACTTGAAAGACTTGAGAATGGTGTTTGAGTTGCTTCGGAGATACCAACTTAGGATGAACCCATTGAAATGCACCTTTGTAGTTACTTCCCAAAAGTTCCTTGGTTTCATTATTCAACATCGCGTGATTAAAATTGATTGAGCCAAAGTATATGGAATCTTGAAAATGCCTGAGCCTCGAGACATTCATGAATTGAAATTCTACAGGGAAAGTTAGCGTACCTTAGGAGATTCGTCTCAAACCTAGCTGGGAGGTGCCAACCATTCAGTCGCCTTATGAAGATAGTTGTCCCTTTCAAATGGGACCAAGTGGGTAGCGATGCCTTTGAGAGCATTAAATCCTATTTGATGAAGCCTCCAATTCTGGCAGCCCCTATAATTGGAAAGCCACTGATACTTTACATTTCACCACAAAAAAGGTCTGTTGGAGCAATATTGGCCCAAGAAAATAGTGAAGGGAAAGAAAACTCCCTTTACTACTTGAGTAGGATGATGACACCAAATGAGCTAAATTATTCGCAAATTGAAAATTTATGTTTGGCGCTAGTGTTTTGAATCCAAAATTTGAAGCATTACTTTCAAGATCATGTTGTTCGTTTGGTTTCTAGAGCAAATCCCATCAAGTTCGTGATGTCAAAACCTGTCCTTAGTGACCGACTAGCAAGGTAGTACCTCCAGTTTCAATAATTTGAAATCATGTACATCCCTCAAAAGGGTATAAAAGGACAAGCATTAGCGGACTTCTTAGTAGATCACCCTATACCTGATGATTGTATCAAGCACTAATACTTGGGCTCGAAATAGTTGTTGAAATGAAGAGGTTGCAATTCCAAGTCTTTGATAGACTCTCAGTTAGTGGTCAATCAGCTTTTAGGTAGTTACCGGGTCAAGAAGCCTTAACAAAGCCCATATCATGATTATGCTAAAATTTAATGGGGTGGCTCGGTGACGTGACTATTCAGCATGTGCCAAGGATAGAAAATAAGAAGGCGGATGCTTTAGCTATCCTAGCTTTATCTTTAGCCCTACTTGATCAGGTGCAATTTACTGTCTGCCAAAAATGGGTAATACCGCCGCCAAATAAGGCTGAAGGTGAAGATAATGAACTTAAGAATCTTGTCGTTGTTTCTGAAGTTGAGAAACAAGAATGGAGACAACCTATTATTGACTACTTGTGATATGAGATACTTCCAGAAAATCTGCAAAGAAGGACTAAAATCAATCATCATGCACCTCGCTTCCTTTACAACAAGATACTCTATACATAAGGTCATTCGAGGGAGTACTCTTGCGATTCTTAGAGGAAGATGAAGCACTCCAAGCTTTGCAAGAAGCACATTCGAGGGTATGTGGATCACACCAATCTGGACCAAAGCTCCACTTTCATATAAAAATGATGGGATACTATTGGCCAACGACGCTAAAAGATTGATTGGACTATGCTCGAAGATGCAGTGTCTTGTCAATTCCATGAGAATTTTATTTATCAGCCTCCTGAAGTGTTGCACCTGACTATTACATCCTGGCCGTTTAACGCTTGGGGATTGGATGTTGTTGGACTACTGCCAAAGTCCTCTGGTGGGCACCTATGCATCTTGGCTGCAACTGACTACTTCTCAAAATGGGCTGAAGATGTTGCTCTTAAGGAAGTAAAGAAGGAAAATGTTGCAAGTTTCATCCAAGTAAATATTATTTATTGCTTTGGCCTTTCTCGTTACATAATAATGAATATCAGAAAACCATTAGATTATTGGCTAATGAACAAGATTTGTGATCTCTTTGGCTTCAAGCAATGTAACTCTTCGATGTACAATGTTTCTTCTGTCAATGGTCTAGTTGAGGCATTCAACAAGACTCTATGCAACTTGTTAAAGAACGTCGTCTCCACATCCAAACGAAATTGGAATGACCGTATGGAATAAGCTCTATGAGTATATAGGATGACTCACTACATGCCAACACATACGACTTCTTATTCACTCGTTTATGGAGTCGAAGTTGGCTTGCCACTTGACCATAAAATACCTTCGTTACGACTAGCTATTCAAGAAGGGATCACTGATGAAGAAAATGCTCGACTTCGATTAGCAGAGTTTGAGGCTATAGATGAGAAGAGGTTGGAAGCTCAACAGAGTCTTAAATGTTATCAAGCTTGATTATCTCGCGCCTTCAATGAAAGAGTTCACCCGAGATCCTTTCAAATAGGAGATCAAGTACTCGTCGTACGAAGACCCATAATTATATCCCATAAACCTGCAGTGAAGTCCACTTCAAAGTAGGATGGGCCATATGTCGTACAAGAAGCTTACTCAAGTGGGGCTTACAAGCTGGTTGATGCAAATGGCATGAGAATCAGCCCTATCAATGGCAAGTTTCTGAAGAAGTATTATCCTTGAAGTTGGAACGCTTCTTGACGCATAAGCCTAAACTACATGTTGCTACACTCCTGGCCCGCATGCGTCTATACTGTGTACGGACCCTACAAAAAAAGAGTCCGCCAGGTTGAAAACTTCAAAAGAGGCGGTCTAGGAAAAAAGTTAGGACATAAAAAAAATTACCCAGTCTGAATTACGGTATGACTTGATGCTCTTTACCGAGGTACGTAGGCAGCTTAGAGTTTCATGCTAAGTTCAGCAGCATAAGTTCAAAAGATACATATTGCCCCAATTATAATCTGAGTGAAGCATGAAGGAATGTAAAATCAAGCTGAAACGCCATCCTCTTGTTGAACTTGACCTCATTTGATATAAAGGGGGAAAGATTCCATGGTAAATTGGTGTCTTCAAAAGAATGATTATAGTCTTTTAGGAAACTGCCAAGTATTTGCAATGAATTCTGGTGATTCGTTATGCCTTCAAATTTGCTAAACCTTCAAATATTTGGTCTTCAAGTTGAAGTCTGGAAATCCGCCAGTCTTTAAGTTGAAGTATTCAAGCCCTCCAAGTCCATCGGCCTTCAAGTTGAAGTCCTTAAGTTCACCAGAATTCAAATTGAGTGGTTTAAGCCCTCGAAGTCTTCAAGTTGAGGTCCTCAAACTCTTCGGTCTTCAAGTGGAAGTATTTTAGCCCTCAAATTTTTCAGATTGAAACATCAAAGTCCTTCAAATCTTCAAGTTTGTCGGTCTTCAAGTTTAAGTCTGCAAAGTCCGCCGAATCTTCAAAGTTTTCCAAGTGTTCAAGTCGACATCATCAAGTCAATGAAGTTTTTGAGTTGAAGCTTTATAACTTTCCAATCTTAAGGTGGACATATGAGTCCCTTTGCACCTTAAGTTGGCCTCTTCGTAGGTTTGTCCTTAAAAGGAACTATAACTTTCCAATCTTAAGGTGGACATATAAGTCCCTTTGCACCATAAGTTGACATCTTCGTAGGTTTGTCCTTAAAAGGAACTTTAATTTCCCAAATTTAAGGTGGATGTTTAAGTCTCTTTGCACCTTAAGTTATCCTCTTCATGGATTTGATTCTTCTATATGTTGATGTGGATTTGTCCATTTGTATGGTGATGCGAATCTATCCATATATATGTTGATGCGGATGTGTCAGCCTATATGCTGATGCGGTCTATATGATAATGGGAATTTGTCCATCTATAAGTTGTTGCAAATTAATCAGTCTATGAGTTGTTGCAAAATCTGCCCGTCTATAAATTATTGTGATAAAATGTCTTGAAGTTGCTCGTCAACTTAGCACTTGATGATTTTTCTATAAAAAATAACAAAAAAATAAAAACACAAAACAAGAAAGAAGTAATTACCTTCGCATCATTACTTTCAAATTATAAAGGTAATTCTAATAGAATAAAAACCATACGGTATTTATAGATGACAAAAGGCGGTTGTTGAAAGTATAGTGCCGATGTGGGAACGGTCTTCATCGCTACGACTTGTCTTATAAAAAGACTTCTCAAGTCGGCGGAGGTTTCATACTTGCATACAAATTCGGGTTGTAGTTCTAGTAAAATAAGGAAAAGTATTCTGGTAAAGATATCAGTATTGGCGTGCAAAAGAACATTAAAGTCTTGATAACAAGGTAACCTTATGTGGATTTCCTACAAATGATAATTTTGTGGAATTGCCAAGTCATGGGAAAATCTTATAAGATCCTATCTAGGAAAGGACAAAATATAGTCTAAGTTCAGTGCATAGTTTTGCCTAATGATGTTTCCAAGGTGTAATATGACCAAAAGGCAAGAGCTCAATGTTACAATCTCTAGAGTTACGGGAAGCTATTTCACCAATTTGCTAATTAATTCTAGCGTTTTGGATTGAATTCATGATAGATGGATTTAAGATTCTATCACTGTCAAGGCTCAAGAAGAACGGGATTAAGGAGAAAGTCTCGAACAAAATCCATCAGTTAAGCTATTTTTTTAAAGAAAAGAAAGTTGATTTCATGGTTCTTCAAACCTTGTCTTTGAGAATCACTAAGTATATATCCCGATAAAACTTGAAGCAGGGTCATTTGTAAGCATACAAAATTTATTGGATTTAAATTCACAAAATTAATTTAGACTATATTTTAAATTCAAGACATATTGGTCCAAATATATATTATGGGCTAATATAGTTAAATTAATTATATAAGTTTAATATATATATATATATATATAGATTACATAAATAAATCTTAATTCATAGGGTTATCCTATTTAATTGGGCTAAAGTGATGAGCCCGCTTCATTAAGCCCAAGATGACATCTTCCTAGAGGTCCATTTTGGTGTCACATGTTAAATGACGTGGCGCACCAAGTCAAACGAAAGAGCCAATGGGATCATGCCACGTGTCAAAATGACAAGGCATGCGAAGTCACACTAAAAGGCCAATGAAACCGCGCCACATGTGCAAGTGACATGTTCTGGCCAATCAAATGCGGTCATGTCACACTTCAATTTGATTGGTCGGGAAGAGTTTGCTCTTATCACAACTCCTCACTTCCACAACTATAAATAGGGGTCTTCATAACTCAAAAAAGACATCAGAAGTTACAGAAGAAGCAAGAAAAAGCTCGTGGATCAAACAATGCAAATTCTTCCACAAGACTGAAGCTTCAAGAAATCAAGTATTCAAGATCAAGAACGAAGTCAAGTCAAATACAAGACGTTCAAGATCAAGGTTGCTTGTTCGTGACACAATTTATGGCAAGAACGAAGAACGAATCAAGGTCAACTTCAAGCAATCAAGCACAACCTCAATAACAAGATTATCGTTCAGAGCAACAACTACATATTCAAGATTAAGCTCAAAGGCCCTTAAATTTATTTATAATTAAAAATAAGAATCGGAGGATTCATAGAGATTGTAACACTCATATATTCAAAATAAAATATTATAATTATAACAATATTCGGTCTTGATTTTATTTTTTTACGCTAATTTATTGTCTACAACTACATCTCCACACTTTGTCCAAACTGTCGTAATCATGCTTGAAATCAGTGAGCTTTGATTCTTCTCTGCCCCATGCGCTTATAACGGGAAATTGCAATTCACAGTTGGCAGTTTGGCCCAGTTGGCACCTTCACTAATATCACTTTCTTGTGCACTTTCATTTTCCTCTTTTCCACTTTCATTCCTTGCTTTGGTTTCACACGCACACATCGCTTTAAATTATTATCCAACTTTTACCGGCTGCTTTTCTTTGTTCATACACGAATTCAGAAAATAAATTTGATGTGTTCTATTTCCAATGTTAATTCAAAATATTAAATTATTATTGTGTAGAGGTAAAATCGGAGTAATGTCTACCCCGATTTCCCAATAAGAAAGCGGAGGTGGAGCACGGATGCACGAAATTATAACTGAGGTTCGAAACCCTTCATATCAAGATCCGGGAAGAGTGCATCGTGTATGATAAAGTGATGCGTCCCGGGCCAAAAATAAGTTCTAAGATCTCGGGAGACCCGGTGAACCGTTATGCATGACGGATAGAGGGTCACGATACTCACCTTCAATCGGATATCACGGCGCGAATCTCAATCGATGTTGATTATGGATCAGTAATTACCGGAAAAGGAACTTATACTAAGGTTGAAACTCTCTTATTATATAAAGGAGAAATTTTTCTTTTGTAACCCGCGAATCAAGGCAATACAAATTTATTTTCTGTCTTTTAGCTATAATTAAAGTTTTTCTCATTTGTTTTGTTCTTCATTCACGACTGGGCTTGAATTATGGGTCCAGCCGAGGACGAGGTTATTAGTTAGTCTAAATTTAGTCTTGGCCATAATATTGCAACTGGTTTGAACGTTTATTTCATTTCTACCTCATTTATTTGATATTCTTAATTGTTCGTGTTGAATTAAATCACATATCCTTAAAATCACGTATAAATTCAATTGTTACCCAATTTAGGGATAAACATAATTTGGCGCCTGCACTGGGGCTAAGGTTAATAGTGAAGATTTGATATGAGTCTCAATAAGCACACCCTATTTTACACTTGTTCTTTGAAGTCTTAATTTCAGGTCAGCCCATAAATGTCAAACTCTCAGTCTGTTCGCTTGAACATTAACCCCACAAAAGGTTGCTTCTTCCTTTACTTTTGTTTCTTCTTAGAAAAGAAACTTCCCTTTTCTCTTCCGGAATCTTTTAGGAATGGAGAAAACTTGTGCCTCTGCTTCTCAGAAGAGTGTGACCTCCTCTTCTTCGCTTCTATCTAAAGGCAAAACGGCAATGCCTCCTCGTGTTGAGGAATGTGTTCTAGAATTTTTGGCAACGGCTTCTGATTTCTAGGTCGAGAGAACTTCTTTGAAGCATAGGCGTTGCGAGCTCGTTTCTCAGTATATTATGTAGGTATCAGACCCAAAAGGGTGAGGACCGATTGCCAGTGGGAGGACACGGTGTTTGTTGATATCCCTACTCGGGAGGAGGATGTAATGACATACAAAGCTGGTTTCCTTAGTGTGTATACTTACTCATTTGCCCTTGGGCTGCCGGGGCCATCCTTACTTCCGATAGACCCCGTGATTCTCGACATCTGCCAATGGTAAATGGCCCTCGGCCAAATTCATCCTTTATTCTGGCGCACTGTCTACATGATCAGGTACTATGTGAGCATGATTGAGGCCTTGATCACCTGATCAGGATGTACAGCTTTTGTCTCTTCTGCGAGGGTCTGATTAAGCTCTATTGCCGAGATCCGAGGGACCCTTTGCTTGTATCAAAGAAGTTGGGAATGGAGGGTGGATGAGCCGCTTTGTCCGAGTAAGGACTTCGGCCCTGATCCCGATGGAAAAGTTGTCGTTCCCTAAAAGGTGGAATATGGAATGTAAGCAGATAAACTCTAGCATTCTTAGGTACACTTTTCCATATGCTTAATTTTTTTCCCTGGTGCATCCCATGCAATTTATCCTGGCGCGATCATGGACCTATTGGGTTGGGACGGCCGGCTGGACTCTGCTTGCCCATATGACGAGTGAGTATGGCTTGACCTGTCTCGAAATCGATGGGAAGCCAAGGATCATGGTGAGCTTTCGCCCATGTTGCAGTCGTACCTATTAACCTATATCACTATTGATTGTGCTCTCACTTCCAGTGCTTACCTCCTTTATTCGTGCAGGTCTGGGGGAGATTTCATTGATGAAGGGAACATCACTCGGTGAAGAGAGTATTTGGGACCTAATAAAAGGAAGAAAAGCCAGAGGGAGCCGTCGAATGAACCTTCAGAATTGAAGAAGGTCAAGGTGGAAGAAACTAGGGCCGACTCGGTATCCCCAACTCCCGAAACAGCTAAAAGTCCCCGAGTTGATAGCGAGGGGAAAAATAATTTCTTGATAACGCCCGAGGGAGGGGAAAACATTACCGATCCTCAGGCCATAAAAATGGTGGCTCTTGAGCCGGAGCTTGATGTCGTTGTGGTCCAACTTCGAAATGAGGAGGCCCCTGAGGGGGTATCAAGTGTGTCCCTGAGCCGGACGATGGCCAAAATACCCTTCGAGATGGAACGCAATTGGTAAGCAGTTTGGAGGAGCCCAGTTTTGGAGCCCTTCATGGAAAAGAGATGGCCTTGATTGACTCTGTTGGTGCCGTTGTCATGAGTGATTCTCCTCAAGGAATGACCTTACCCCTAAGGGAATGTAAGATGTACATAATGAAGAATCTTACAATGAGGGGGTGACTATCGAAGACATAGAGGCACTCGAAAGGCCTTCGGCCGATCCCGAAGGAATTCTCGGGCTGGATGTTTCACTCGTCTTCGGCGAGATGAGCAGGCTTTGTGAGCAGATAGCTTTTGTAAATCCTATATTGTGTTCTAATTTTTGTCGCATGATCTTTGTCTTTCTAACTTGTCTTTTTCATGGCTTCAGGCCAAGGCGCTTTATAACCAGACTTTCACTCTGTTTCAGGTTGAGGTGACCCGTCATGAGTGTGAGAAGGCTTATCTTATTTAACAGGTAACGTAGTTTCCATTTTGATATCGTCTCAATGTTTGACGGATCACAATTTTTAATGTCCTGGATTTGATCCATGTAGTTTGAGACGGAAGGTGCCCTATTGGGGGAGAGGCTCTGAGCCAGAGATTTTGAAGTGCTCGAACTCAAAAAGTATGTGAGAGATATAACCTCTAAGATAGATACTCCTTAGGAAAAGATGGCCTCAGTCGGTCGTCGGCTTTAAGATGCAAGGGCGGAAAATGACAAATATAGAGGTCTCTACTCTGTGTTTGTAGTTGCACTATTCGGGATCAAAACCGAAGCTAAGATGTTTATATCAGCGCACAAAGAGGGTGTCGTTGTAATAAACACTCACATTGGGAGAGTGCTCAAGAGGGTCAAGCTGAAATTGACTCGAGCCATGGAGCATGCTCGACGAGAATATTGGAGGCGAACTCTAGAGGACATAAATGCAAGGGATATCGAGTTGTCTGCCAGGACCGAGAGGGTGAGGACCCTAGAGGAGAGAGTTGTTACCCTGTTTGCTTCTGAAGATGTGCCGGGTAGTGGCTTAGAAGATGAAGAGAATGGAAGCGGGAATCCCCGCATTCGAAGGTCCTGGGGCTGTAGCCGGAAGCATTTGGGCACAACCTCTGGCAGAGCTATGAAAGATGAGGGCTTGATAATGGATCGGGTTCTAGTTGGCCCCTTTTTTGTAAGGATTTTTCAAAAGCCTTGTAAAAGTACCTCCATGAGCCATATGTATAATAGAATTTTTTGTTTTTATCATTTCTTTTCCCCTTTTACTTTTGAGAATAATAGGCGATACTTTTGCCAATTGATTCGAGATCTGAGACCTTGGGTTATACCCTCGGGTTTTTACTATTTGCTGAGCAGCCCGTGATGGTCTAAAGTTGATCCCCGAGTGTTCTCGGGTTAGACCTATCTTTTATACGTTGGGTCATTGTGACCTACGATTTTAGCTGGCGGCAGTGGCTCTTACGCGTTTGGTTGATGCGACCTTTAATTTTAGTGCTGGCGACAGTGGCTCTTACGCATTTTCTCTTGGGCATATTCAGTTAACTGTTTTACGTTCAGTTTCCAAATCATGTTATGACTCGAGCTCCATCAACCCTCAGATTTTTGAATTGCAGGCTAGCCCTTAGGCTCTTACGTGTTTTCTCTTGGGCATATTCAATAATTTTTTTTGGGTTCAGTCTCCGAATCGGGTTATGACTCGAGCCCAATCGACCCTCAAGTTTTTGAATTTCAAGTTGGACCTTAGACTCTTACGCATTGGGTCGGTGTGACCTTTTGTGTGGGTTGGCGATAATGGCTCCTACGCCTTGGGTCGATGCGACCTTTTGTGTGGGCTGGCGACAATGGCTCTTACACCTTAGGTCGATGCAACCTTTAATATAGGCTTAATTTTCCCTCGTTAAGGACTCTTTGAAATAATGTTTGCCTAACTCTTTGACGGTTTAATAAAAAACCTCGATTATTACTCATTATATGGCGATGACTAAGCACCTCGGCAGGTTTGGCTCGGAGGCTGAGTATCTTAAAGCCAATTGTTTAGGAGCTGATGAGGTCGAAACTCTTTTGCTTATGTCGAGGGTAGTCTGTTTAACCGGTTCTTTCCAAAGTATATTCGAAGTTATTGAAGGCTTGTGATTTATAGCGACAGCCGGGCATCCCTGAGTTACGTTATTTTTGGCTGGTACAGCCTTGTGACATGAGTCATTTCTATTTGGTCGGAGCCTTTAAGTCCCGAATGAAGTAGTTTCAGCGTCTATATCGAGGGTATGCCTTTTTAGGGGTCTTATAATTTCGATATATAGCCAAAGCTTTGAGATTGGGTTTATGCCTTTAGTAAGGTCTTACAAGTTTTACATGCCTTTGAGGTCTTACAGTTTTGGATACTTGGTACAAGTATGGTTCATGCCTTGCTTGAGGTCTTATAGATATTTTTGCTGCCTTATATAGGTCTTACAAGTCCGAGGCTGCCCACATGTGGCCTTATGGCCTGATGTTTTGATAAGTCGATGGAGATAGTGATTGACGGTAGCCCCGAGTCATCGAGAGTTTCTTGGCTCGGGAGACATTACTTATGAACTTGGTTTTGCCTTATCGAGGGACTACGATTTCGGAGTTTCCGACCCATATGTCATGTAGCCTTGAGTTTTCGACACCAGTCCCCGAGTGTTCGGGGCATTTTTGGGTCTGGAGTTGTTTTGTGATCTCGTCGCTGCCTCATTGAGGGCTTATGAGTTAGGAGCTCCGACACAGGGGTTGCATTGTTTTAATTTTTGACGTTAGTCCCCGAGTATTCGAGATATTTTTTGGCTCTAGGTCGTATTTTCTTTTGTAAAAATATCGATCTTCCTTAAGATGCAAAATGCTTTTGGGAATTATTCTTTGATTACTTGGTACAAATATACATGTTTTATTTTTTGTTGCGGGCTCAGTTGTTCTATGCAGACACGGTTTGCTCGACCGTTTGGCCCGATATATTAATTTCCTACTGAGTGAATCTTTTGAGGTTAGGGTGAGAGACAGACTGAATGAATTTTTTGAGGTTTGGGGGGGTTGACTAATTTCGGACAGTTATATCATAATGAGTGACCAGTTCGGAGCCGTTGGTTCAAAGGAATCCAATGGTTGTGATGCGATTAAGATGAAATAGGGTCATTTTGGTTTTAAATGCGGACTGGGTAAGGTGAGTTTTGGGCTTGGACCTGCGTACTATTTGGACAGGCTTTTTGGCAATTTTAATGGCCCAAAATTGAAAACAAATCCCATTTTCAAATAAACTTTTATTTCGTTTTAATTAAAAATCCTAAATTATCAAAAGATGTGAAATTAAACTAATTAACTAATTATAAAAAATCATAAAATCACTTAATTCTAAATTAAAAGAGAAAATCAAAAAATTAAAAAGGAAAAGGAAAAAGATGGAAAATGAGATTTTTGTTATTTTCAAATTTCTATAAAACAATTAATAATTGATTAATCCTAAAAATATAAAAACAAATAAAGCCTTAATGCGATGCATGGTATTTTTGGTGTTTTTCATGATTTACTAACATTAGACATGTATAAAAAATGCAAAAAATTAAATAAAAATTCTACAAAATTCTTAAAAATGATAAATAATTAATAAAAATCTATTTTCTTGGGATTTTATAGGAGTATTTCGTATAGGGCAAACATTTCATGCTCACAGCTGCCCCTCTTTGCTCGAAAACACGAAGGGTTTTCGACCAAAGACAAAATGAGCAACTATGAGGGATTTTTGCACGTCTGAAACTCCATGAGAAGCATATTTTTAAAGGGTCTGACCGAACATTGCTTCAGAGGTTGCCTACATATCCTTGGCTATAAAGGAATCTGGTCAGTATAGTTCTGAAAGTTTTGTAGCTGAGACTACCAGAAAACTGTGATTTCACTATTGTTGTTATTGTTTCTGCTTGCATAGCTCCTTATTACACCAAGATGAAAGATGAAAAGCAAAAACTAGCTAATCCTAAAGACTCTGATGCGAATCTTGATGCTCATTAGCTGCAAACTGCTGATTCATCCTTCTTCGATTTTTCCAGATCAAGGCGGGACATTCAAAACTTGTGACTTCAATTATATCTTGAGTAGTCTGCATCCCTTTTCCTCTTCTAAACTTGGAGTTCAATTTCTTTTCTTGTTCTTCTTTTCATTTATTTGGATTGAGACTTCTTCTTTTAGTCATCTCAAACCTTGTGCCCCAAAGTAAAAACCTGTTCAGGCACCAAAGCAAACAAACGAACAAAATTTTTCTGCCGCAGTTTTCACTAGAAAATTTCGTGAGTTATTTTATCAAAAATCTAATCAATTTCTTTATTTGAAAGAAAATAGAATAAGGACTGTGTATCCTTGGAAAGAAAAGATTAGGGAGTGGAGCCTTATATCTATACTAAAATCAACCAGGGAGTGGAGACACTATGTTGGAAAAGAGACTAGGGAGTGGAGGTCCTATGTCTAAAATAAAACCAACTAGGAAGTGGAGAGCCTATGTTGGAAAAGTATACTAGGGACTGGAGGCCCTATGCCTAAAATAAAACCAACTAGGGGATGAAACCCTATGTTGGAAAAACAGACTAGGGAGTATAGACCCTATGGCTAAAATAAAGTCAACTAGGGAGTGTAAACATATGTTCGAAAGGAGACTAGGGAGTGAAGACCCTATGTCTACAAATAAACTCAAATAGTGAGTGGAGACCCTATGTCTAAAAATAAACTCAACTAGGGAGTGCAGACCCTACATTGAAAAGGCAACTAGAGAGTGAAGACCCTATGTCTCAACATAAACTCAACTAAGGAGTGGAGACCCTATGTTGGAAAGGCGACTAAGGAGTAGAGACTCTATGTCGAAAAATAAACTCAACTAGGGAGTGGAGACCCTATGTTGGACAGGAGACTAGGGAGTGGAGACCAAACTCAACTAGGGGGTGGAGAGCCTAGTTGGAAAGGCGATTAGGGGGTGGAGACCATATGTCTAAAATAAACTCAACTAGGGAGTGGAGACCCCATGTTGGAAAGGCGGCTAGGGAGTGGAAACCCTATTTCTAAAAATAAATTCAACTAGGGAGTGGAAACCCTATTTCTAAAAATAAATTCAACTAGGGAGTGGAAACCCTATGTTGGAATGGAGACTAGGGAGGTGGGACCCTATGTCTAAATAAACTCAACTATGGAGTGGAGACCCTATGTTGTAAAGGCGACTAGGGAGTGGAGACCCTATGTCTAAAAATAAACTGAACTAGGTAATGGAGACCCTATGTTGGAAAGGTGACTAGGGAGTGGAGACCCTATGTCTGAAATAAACTCAATGTCGATGCCCCCTTTTTCTCGTGATATCGGATTTACGATATTTGGGAGGACAACTCATTCCCTTTTTGGGAATTGGATTTTTGGAATTGAAGAGTTGCCACCTAATGATTAAAGTGTTTTATGACGCTAAAAGGAGTTTGGGTAAGGGCTAGAAGTTATCTCGAGGGAAGTATTAGGCACCCCTCAAGATCCGATAGTGTGGTTCCCGGGCATGATATAAATTTGACTTCACATAATCAACTAAGAAATTAAGGGCTCAAATATAAAAGGTTCACATACAACATTGCAAGTAAGTCAGAACTCGAAAAAAGGTAAAGAGGGAAGAGATTTTATGACAGATTTGAATAATTCTACAAGAAAATGATGAAAGTAAATAAAGGGAGGGGGTCCTAGGTTTATGATCAATATGTATCACACCAATGCAATATCTAGTAATCACTCCTCAGAAGAGGGGCTACGTGAGATATTAGCGCATCGGTCATCATCTCCATATTCTAACCTTCCCACCACGTAAAGGTTAATTAAAATGTATGAGTTGGTCACGAATGCTTATTGTGTGCTATGTCCTATAAATCTTGGAGAGAAGTTAGGAACACTATTCCTACAAGGTAAGGGACTTGGTCGAACCCTTAGGTTTAAAGGATAAAACGCTAAGCGACATACATAACAAATGCGCGCGCGCATAAGGGAGCATACAAATACAAATAAAGGATCACAGATCCCTCCACAAGTGAACACGTAATTAGCACGTCTCAAACACATTTAAGGTCTCAAAGAAGGAAGTTTAAAAACGGGAATAGATACAATAGTTTATAGTCAATAAAAGATAAAAATCGTTAAAGCAAGGTTTTTGAAAATCAAGTAGTGACATTAGCTTAACAAGATGCAGGACTGGTATTCAAAACAACACGATTCTGGGCAGAGAATGGTAACCCAGTAGTTTGAAAACATAATAGGACAAGAATCACAAAATCACTAAGAGTAAATAGATGCATAATTGTAAGATTTGTTTCCAGATAGGGCGGGACTTTTAATAAAAAACAGAGTAAACTTCAGAGAGTCAAAGCAAGAATGGGAGCAGCAGAGTTCAAAAAAAATTATAAGAGGTTGATGGGTCTTAAACCGGTATAACCTGAATAATCAAGCCTTATTAGGCCTAAAGTTTTCCTAGGCGTCGTATGCGTTGCCTGATTATCTAAAGGGGGCAAACATGCATATCAATTTTTTAAGTTGTGAGAGGGATAAACAAACAATTAACCGTACTTGTATTATTTGATTAATCATGCTAATAACGCGTTTAACAATTGCAACTCAAACAAGTATAAATCCCTAAACAACATGATGTCTAATGCACATAGGAGTTCCTAAAACATGATTTCTAAATTCTAATGATTATGAGAATGTAGTAATAGACATTATAACAGTTATTTGCTTATTGTTAACTGATCGTGATTACGAAATGAATTTAATAGCAGGCTGAAAATAAAGAACCTAGAGCATGATCTTTAATGTATGAGATGCATGTCCTATACAGGTTGTCTATTGCGCAGATAAGTAAATAAAGTCCTATAAGCATGTTTTCTACTCATTACTCAAAATAGGCATGCATAACCCCTCCCCTTATTCACTATTCAACCTCAATCATTTGTTTACAAATTATTACAAACCAATGATAGCCAACTTACAGTAATGAAGAATAAAAATAAGAAGTTATTCTATAGGGAGCCTTCAATCAGGCAAGTCTTCCAACCTCTATCCTTTCAAGTTTCACAGCCTTGTCATGGTCAGGGTGCAGCAAAGCTCCCTAGGGCCCCCACTGGGTCCCTGGCCAATACCAGCACCCAAACACTTACCAGAATATTGGACATGTGTAGTGTGGAATTACCATCCTTGTGTGTCAAAGTCCAGTGAGTACTCAGGGGTACTCAAGGCAATGTTCACACGAAGGGAGTAGAACCTAACTTTTAAGAGTAGCGTGAAGTGCAGGAAGGAGAGGAAAATTTGTAGCTTAAAGAGGTTTTTAAAAAATTGGAGATTTACACATAAGGATAATGGGCAAAGGGGACAAATAGATCACATAATATCACCAAGATGCAGAAACTTGTGCAAATTCAGTATCATGAGTACACAAAATCAAAGAGTTTTAAAGGACCTAGAAATGGTCGAATTTAGGCATAATAGTGAGTACTAACAGAACATAATCATAACATGCAAGATTATGAGAAAAATGTGGTTATGAGCATGCAATTGTCAATAGACAATCAAAGGGGTCAATTACATGTCGTACATTAGAATCATAGGTAGAAAAGAATTAGGAATATTACACACTAAATTAGTAATAACCACATTGGTTTAAAACTTTGAAATTAATCAGGACATAACAGTAACAAGAGAGCGCAGCAGAATGCAAGAACCAAATATGAGCACAATATCAGCCTTGAATTTTCAACCGGCTAATAATAATTAGGAGCAGGGAGCAACAATAGAACAAATGAGAGAAGTAGCACAAGAGAGAGAGCAATGCTTATTGTTGTGTGTGTTTGTGTTATGCAATGTGTTGGTGTCATGCAAAAGGGAATTGGGTACTTATAGTATTGAAGACGAGTAAACAAACAAGTTAGCAATCAGTAATTTAAAGAACTGGGTATCAATCATAATCAAATCAGCATATGGACTCCCCAATAATTAAAGAATGAAAGTCAAACGGTAATGAGCAGTTATTTAAAAGGAAAGAAATCACAAAGCGTAGTATGATTAGATAACGAAACAAAATAGCATAACGTATACAATAAAAACTAAGTACATGATACTAAAGTACTGAAATATATCAGACAGATCAATCAATATATTTGTGCACACATATTGGGCATAATACTACTTCAATTCTGGAAAATAGTTTCAAAAATAGTGAACGAGATTGAAAATCTAGGAGAGTAGTATTAATTTAGGAAAGTATCCCATAAATTAAGGAAGCAATTTGAAATCATTACCAAACTGTAAGGAAAATACGCAAAATCACAATCTTTAAGGCAAGTATCATAGTCTTAAAGGGAGCTTGTAAGAATCAGTATAAAATCACCATATAATACCTTAAGAAAAGAACACAGAAGAGTAGGGAAATGAAACACTAGCAACAAAATTAAAGCAAAGAGCACGAAACTCATAAAAGAATCCAGAAAAACATACAAACAAGCAAACACGACAATAATACAAATATAAACCTTAAAGCTAGGGTTTCATCATAATTAAGCAAAAAAAATTTAGAAACAATACTGAGAATCATGAGCTAGTACTCAAAAATCAGAAGATAAAGTATTTTCGAAAAGGGGTTAAGAAACCCTAGTTTCAAAAGTGAACAAAAACATTTAAAACTTCAACAATCGTAAAGATCGAGTAGAGAATTAGTGCAAAACATAAAGGTATGAGTTGAAAATTGTTAAAATATATAGAGATTTAAGAGGTTTCGGTCGAGATTAGGGTTTCATAAGAAAAGAGAGAGAAGTGAGAGAAACTTGGCTGTGAAACTTAAGAATAATGGCGTTTATAGCACCATTGAGCCAAAACCCATCGGAGAATGGCCGAAAACAAACACAGGCAAAGCTTCAGTGATCGCCTTGCATGGTGAAGACTCATGGGGTCTCGGGGATGGAGAGAACCAATTCAATAAGGCTTCAAGGCGACTGGTGGTTGAAAGGGGTAAGGCTAGAGGTGGTCGGAGAGATGGTGAAGGTCATCGGAGAAGAAGAACCAAAAGGTTCTAGAGAGAAGGAGTAGAGTGTAAGAAACACGTTCTCGAACTAACGTGTGTTGATTCATGTAGGTTTTGATAAATGCCAAACATTGAGCCAAGCATCGGTGATGGAACAATAACAGACCAAGTACAAGATGGATAGTACGCGTTCAAGAATAGAAGATGCAATCAACTGTTGAGTAGGTCTTAATTTGTAATCTTGACTCAACGACTTATTTCTAATATTGGCTCTCACCTAAAATGATTTTCATAAAATCATGCATCATAAGTTTTTAAAGAAATAAGTTGCATATTTGCCAAAATGATTTTTAAACTCGTTTTGAGAAAATTGGGTTTAACAATCGATTGTCTTGAAGAAACAATCGATTGTCAAGTTCTATACTTAGTTTTTAAAATGTTGTCTTGAGACAGAAACTTCGTTTGAAATCATTTTTGAAGCAACAATCGATTGTCACTGTTCAACAATCGATTGTCAGATTTTATACTTAGTCTCAAAAAGTTTTGGACAACTTACAGAATGTTTTCAAAATCTTCAAAAATGAAGAACAATCGATTGTCACTATTTAACAATCGATTGTGCTTAGTGATTTTTCCAAACGGACTTTTTCCAACGGCTTATCTATTTATGGTATAATCAGTACACAATCTTTTAGTCAAAAAGTTGCCAGAAATATTTTGAATATTTGAACAACAATCGATTGTCTAAAGTTAACAATCGACTGTCATTTTTTTAAAAATTCAACAGAAATCTTTTTAACCGGATTTTAAGGATCTTGTCTGTTGAAAGTGTTCCAACAATCGATTGTCGAAAATCAACAACCGATTGTCAGGCAGATTTTCAGGAGCGTTTTCTGGAACTAAATGCAACGGTCTAATACTCCATTTTCTATATAAAACACTCTCTGAAAATCATTTTAAAACACAACAACACTGCAGAAAAATTACAAAGCATACATTACATTCTTGTGATTCAAATTTCATATCTTACATTGTTTTTGAGAGCTAATATTATTGATTGAGTTGTTGTGTTCTTGAGCCATATATTTTGTACTCATAATCCACTCTTTGAGAGAGTTCTTGTAAAGTGAGTAAAAGAGTGTTCTTGTTAAACACTTGTAGTAAGAAGGAGTGTTATATTTCTTCTTGTAAAATCTTAGGGATAGGTTTCCTTAAGCGGGTTGGTTGAGGCTTGTGTTGTATCAAGTTCTCAAGTTGTAAAGGTTCGTTAGGCACCCGGAAGCTTAACAAGTTGAAGTCTTTGAGGTGAGGAACCTCCGAGCAAGGTGAAGTCTTTGAGGTGAGGAACCTCCGAGCAAGTTGAAGTCTTTGAGGTGAGGAACCTCCGAGCAAGGTGAAGTCTTTCAGGTGAGGAACCTCCGAGCAAGTTGAAGTCTTTGAGGTGAGGAACCTCCGAGCAAGTTGAAGTCTTTGAGGTGAGGAACTTCCGAGCAAGTGTTTGAGATTTGTGTGATTCAAGTCTCAAGTGTAAAGGTTTGTTGGGCACCTTAAGCTTGACAAGGTTGTTAGTGGAAATCTCGAGAGAGTCTCTCGGGGACTGGACTAACCACAAAGTGTGGCCAACCAGTATATATCATGGTGTAATTTATTTTTACTGCATTTGTTTATTTCCTGCAAAGTTTAAATTCCGCAAGAAAACGCCAAATTTTATTAATACGCTATTCACCCCCCCCCCCTCTAGCGTAGAGCGTTATTTCTAACAATTGGTATCAGAGCCATACTCTCTGAAAAACTTAACAGTTTGAGAGAACCATCCATGGCTTCTACTCATGATTCTTTTGCAGGAATCGGTGAAGGCAATTGCTACACCATGCCTCCAATATTTGATGGAAACAACTACCTATGTTGGAAAGATCGGATGAAAATCTTTATCATCGCCAACGACTTTTATCTGTGGCAAATCATCAAACTTGGCGATCAAACGACAACACAAGTCGGGAAAGCCAAGGTAAAGGAATATAATACTAATGCTATAAATATGTTGTATAGTGCCTTGAATCAGGAAAATCATCAAAAAGTCTCCCACTGCAAAACTGCAAAAGAAGTATGGGATAAACTTGAGGAAATATATGAAAGCACGCCTCAAACAGAAGGAGACTACTCAAATGAGAAACCAACTACCCGATGTCTGATGGCCGACAAAGGAAACAACGAAGAAGAGGTAAGTATCTCTAATTCTCACTCGTTCGAAGAATTACAAAATGCATATGAAGATTTGTATGGTGAATATGGTAATGCTGTCAAATGATAGTGTAGAAAAAGATTTCAAAAATCAACTTTCTTTAAAACAAAAAGATTTTGAAAATCTGTCTCTTGATAACGAGAATCTTGTAAAAGAAAATCAGTTTTTGCAAAATGATAGTGTAGAACTTAGACAAGTCATTAAGACTATGCATGAAGCTTCTTATGTTGATGAATGCTCTACTTGTACTTCCTGCGATTCTTTGAAGTTAGAAAACGCAGAACTTAGGAAAACTTTAGAATCACGAAGTATAGATGTCCCTAAGGTTATTGAAGAAAAGGAAACGTCGAAGAATAATCAACGGCATAAAAGCAGAAATCCCATTAGAATTTTTACTGCTCCACCTAGAAATAATTCTAGGGCTGTAAATGAGTCTAGGACAAATTCCTTTAGACACCTAGACATTACGCTAGGATGTATGAAAACAAGTCTAAAACTAACGCCTTTAGATCACCTAGATACAACTCTAGAAATTGGAATAATGAATCTAGAGTTAATCACTTTACATCGCCTAGAATCAATACTAGGACTATTGTTGATAAGCCTAGAACGAACTACGTTAGACAACCTAGAAATGACTCTAGGATTCTCAACGCCTCTAGGAATGACTCTAGATCACCTAGAATGTATTTGGCGCAATCCGAACGTAGTATGCCATTATTGCAATCGGATAGGTCACATTGCACCCGTGTGTTTTGCTAAACATAGAGATTTATCTTTTGGTCATAATTATTATTTGCCTAACCCCAAAGGACCCAAAAAGATATGGGTACCAAAAACCTCTCCGTAGGTATTTTTGCAGGTGTGCTTGAAGACTACAAAATTGTAGTAGATGCGCCAAGCACGACACCCAAAGGCATCGAGAGGAATTTCGGTTAGCTATTCTTTTTGATAAAACTGAATATGTGCAAGTTATTAATGTTGACAGATTTGTTGATATATGGCAGCTGGTGTTATTAACATATAAGTTGTCAACTTGATTCTCACCCTGAAAAACGTTGACATGCGTTAATTGTAAGAATCAATTTGTGAAATTTCTTGTTGACTATACTTGTTGATTGACATGCTGAAAATTCATTTTTGATTACTAGTATCAACTATTAAATGCTTGATCCATGCTTTGACAAATGTTGATTCGTGCATTGAATGAGTACCTACTAAAATCATGTTTAGTTGAATTATGTCTTGACAATCTTTTCAAACAGCAAAGTGTTTTAAATCATGTTTTAATATATGTTTTGATAAATGCTTTTTATATTAGCATACTCTCATAATCGATTTTTAGGACTTAAAACCTTTTTGGTCTAGTCCACAATCGATTGTTCACAGGCACAATCGATTGTCCGTGTTTTTCTGAGTTTTCAAAAACTTTCTGTTTCTTGCAGATTTTTCAGGAACTAAGTGTCAAATAGTTCAACAATCGATTGTCCCTTTTCAACAATCGATTGTCAATCGGTAAAAATCTCAAGATTTGTTACCATTCTGAATTCTGAACTCGACAGCTATCATTTATCATCGTGTCAGTTCAAAATAGGCATAAACGTTCTTGAACTCTTTTTTTTTTTAAAGGCTAGGCTTTCATTTTTATCATGCCCAATTGTATGTGTTGATATGTCTTTGTTAACCATCCGTATCAATTCTCCTTGAATCATGCTTTGTTTTGGTTCTCATTATTGCAAATGCGCTTAAATATGTGACATTTGTTGCAATATGGATTGCTGAAAATAACCTTGTGTATCACTGTTAATAAAACAACATTTGATGCATTTGTTATGCTCTCCGTCAAATGGATTTTTTTTCTTCTGTAACAATCGGTATTTCCTGTAAAATGTCAAATTGATGTGTTTTGCTTAAACAGGTGATAAGATGGTTGATTCATGATTTGACTAGCTATTTGAAACAGCATGCAATATATGTTTTGACAAATGCCTTCCAAAATAACAATTATTTTTTTTTGTTGTTTGGTTGATATAATTGATAAATTTATAAAAAATCGTCATATTGTATATTCCTCAATATCCTTCCTATTCTTTTGTGAATATGGTAAAAGGAATTAGCCTTAATACAATCTTCTTATCAAAAGAAGAAATGTCTTAGGCAATTTGTTACAAGTAAGAGGAATGTCATTACATTCCATTTTGTCTTACTTAAGAGGGAACTTGTGCTTTGAAAGAATTGATTGCATAAATTTTATTGATGATATTTTCTTAACAAATATCTATTTGGTTTTTGAATTGTTATTATGGTGATAAATTGCTTGTATATATATATATCGGAAATGGCTTCACTTGATTAAATGTTGGAAATGCAAATGTGCTCGCATGAAGCATTCAATTCAAATTTCTAGCAAATTGAGATGTCAACGATGGAGGATGACATCAAGACAAACCGGGTATGATCGTTCCTTACTCTACCCTTTAGCTAGTTGAATTGGTATTATATGTCACAAGTATTGATATGAACGTTATTTTGATAAATTGCACAATTGATTAAGTGCATAAATTGTATTGAGTTTTGATTTTCTAAATTGGTATTTATAACAATTGGTGTTGATCATATGTATTCATGATGGAAAATCTATTTTCATAAAAACGTTTTCATCCGAAGAATCATTATCTTCCACCATGTGTTGATGACGTTGTTCCATTCATAATCAATTTTCATAATTCCAAAATTGATTATAACATATTCAAAATTGATTACCATACTTCCAAAATCAATTTTCAGGACTTAGACCATTTTTGCCCATTACACAATCGATTGTCAGTGATTTTCTGAAATTTCAAAAACATTCTGTTTCAAGCCAAATTCTCAGAATCTAAGTGTCAAACTTGCCACAATCGATTGTCTCTATCACACAATCGATTGTCCAACGGTATTAATTCAAAAATTCTTACCGTTGAGTCCTGCAGCTCTCTTTAATCGATTGCCAGCTTTTCAGAAACTGTCAAACACTCAACAATCGATTGTCATGTATAAACAATCGATTGTCAGACGGTATTAATTCAAAAATTCTTACCGTTCTGTCCTGCAGCCTCCTTTAATCGATTATCAGCTTTTATCAGTCAATCCAACTGGCATAACACTGTTCAACAATCGATTGTCTCAAATACACAATCGATTGTCTCAACGGTCAATTCCAAAACTCGACCGTTTTTTAGTTAACTTCAGGCATATTTTTTTCTCCTATTCTCCCCTCTATAAATAGGAGATGGTGTCTTCATTCTCATCACCAAATATTCAAGCTCAAAGCCTCAAATCCTCTCTAAAAAGCTCATTTTGCAAAATTCAAGCTTTCTTTCTTCTATCAATATGTCGAGAAGAACCCGTTCAAATAGGGAAGGTGCTTCCACCTCTACTCTTCCTCCCTCCGGATATCATCCATATCAAGATGGTGATGTTTTGGTCTTCAAAAGCGAAAATAAATTAAATCGCTTTCTTACTAAATTTGAAAAACGTGA
Source organism: Nicotiana benthamiana (assembly GCA_034376525.1). Taxonomy (NCBI): domain Eukaryota; kingdom Viridiplantae; phylum Streptophyta; class Magnoliopsida; order Solanales; family Solanaceae; genus Nicotiana; species Nicotiana benthamiana. Next base: position 26,294,269 of record CM067333.1, on the reverse strand, counting down.
TATTCATCCTCCTCGTTTTTCTACTATGCGATATCTCCAAAACTATGGTCTTGCTGTAAACTTACTCCGAGAAAGTCAACTTCTTGACTTCCTTCTCCTTTCATATGATTTCATCAATACTACACTCATTCGGGCCTTTTATTCAAACCTCCGTCCAACTGACGATGGCGATCTTCTCACTTTTGTAAATGGTGTCAAAATAGTTGTCTCCGACGAATATCTTAACGCCATTATCAAACTTCCAAATGATGGTGAAGACATTCACCAATATGTTGGACAAGAGGGAGCCTTATTTGATGAAACCTCTTTTCTTCGTCAAATTGGACTCACTCACTATGATCCACGTCTCACTTCTCGTCGTCCTACGATCACGGGAATGGATCCGAACTATCGGTTGATATTCTATTTCATCACCCGAGTTCTCAAGCCCCGAAAAAGCAGTCACACCACCATCTCCCAAGAAGATTGTAAACTCATGCATGCCATTTCTTCCGGAGCTCGATTAAATTATTGTAAATTAATCAAGCTTCACATGCGTGATGCTCTCGCCGAGGACAAACATCTTCCTTATGCACTTCTTGTCATGCATTTTCTTGAATCCGCCGGCATTATCACGGCAAATGGTCCACTTAAAAATCGGACCAAACACTGGGAAATTTCTGATTCATTTCACAGTGGTGGCGATCATGACAATCACCCTCCTCCACATCCTCCTCAAAATCCTCCTCCAAATCAAGATCCAAATTCGGATATTTTAAATCATCTTACCCGCATTGAGACAAAAGTTGATCTTCACCCGCTATGTCCAAGGATACTTTGACCATGTCAACTATCAATATGGTGCTGTTGTCCCATTTGAGGCACCGCCGCAAAACATGGACGAAGATGATGATAACGAGGATTAAATATTTTCTTGTATTTTTATTTATTTAATGGCCTATGTAATATTTTATCTATTTAGTGAAAGTTGATTTTCATTTGAAATATCTCTCCTATTTCCATTATATGAATTATTTGATATTTTCAAAAGGGGGAAGTACATATTTTTTTTAAAAGGAAGAAAAGAAAGGCTATATGCAAGACTAGAGTTTATGCATACTTACATGCTTTCTTTGAATGTGTTGCATAAATTCAGGGGGAATCTTATATTTAGGGGGAATTTTTTTTTCCAGTGCAAACTATTCGATTATCCCGTATAATAATCGATTATGTTGACGTTTGTTGAACTAGCAAGCTATTATTAGACTTGTTATCTAGCCACTTTTTGTTAATGTCAAAAGGGGGAAAATAAACGGGCTATGCATGCATAATATATTTCCCATGCACTTTGATATAACTGCACACATTTAGGGGGAATCATCATTTAAGGGGAAATATCTTATGAAACATGAACATGTCTATGATGCATATTGAATTATCTTGAACTGTTATTATTATGCATATCCCGATACATGTTTGCCATTATCAAAAAGGGGGAAATTGTAAGAAACACGTTCTCGAACTAACGTGTGTTGATTCATGTAGGTTTTGATAAATGCCAAACATTGAGCCAAGCATCGGTGATGGAACAATAACAGACCAAGTACAAGATGGATAGTACGCGTTCAAGAATAGAAGATGCAATCAACTGTTGAGTAGGTCTTAATTTGTAATCTTGACTCAACGACTTATTTCTAATATTGGCTCTCACCTAAAATGATTTTCATAAAATCATGCATCATAAGTTTTTAAAGAAATAAGTTGCATATTTGCCAAAATGATTTTTAAACTCGTTTTGAGAAAATTGGGTTTAACAATCGATTGTCTTGAAGAAACAATCGATTGTCAAGTTCTATACTTAGTTTTTAAAATGTTGTCTTGAGACAGAAACTTCGTTTGAAATCATTTTTGAAGCAACAATCGATTGTCACTGTTCAACAATCGATTGTCAGATTTTATACTTAGTCTCAAAAAGTTTTGGACAACTTACAGAATGTTTTCAAAATCTTCAAAAATGAAGAACAATCGATTGTCACTATTTAACAATCGATTGTGCTTAGTGATTTTTCCAAACGGACTTTTTCCAACGGCTTATCTATTTATGGTATAATCAGTACACAATCTTTTAGTCAAAAAGTTGCCAGAAATATTTTGAATATTTGAACAACAATCGATTGTCTAAAGTTAACAATCGACTGTCATTTTTTTAAAAATTCAACAGAAATCTTTTTAACCGGATTTTAAGGATCTTGTCTGTTGAAAGTGTTCCAACAATCGATTGTCGAAAATCAACAATCGATTGTCAGGCAGATTTTCAGGAGCGTTTTCTGGAACTAAATGCAACGGTCTAATACTCCATTTTCTATATAAAACACTCTCTGAAAATCATTTTAAAACACAACAACACTGCAGAAAAATTACAAAGCATACATTACATTCTTGTGATTCAAATTTCATATCTTACATTGTTTTTGAGAGCCAAGATTATTGATTGAGTTGTTGTGTTCTTGAGCCATATATTTTGTACTCATAATCCACTCTTTGAGAGAGTTCTTGTAAAGTGAGTAAAAGAGTGTTCTTGTTAAACACTTGTAGTAAGAAGGAGTGTTATATTTCTTCTTGTAAAGTCTTAGGGATAGGTTTCCTTAAGCGGGTTGGTTGAGGCTTGTGTTGTATCAAGTTCTCAAGTTGTAAAGGTTCGTTAGGCACCCGGAAGCTTAACAAGTTGAAGTCTTTGAGGTGAGGAACCTCCGAGCAAGGTGAAGTCTTTGAGGTGAGGAACCTCCGAGCAAGTTGAAGTCTTTGAGGTGAGGAACCTCCGAGCAAGGTGAAGTCTTTCAGGTGAGGAACCTCCGAGCAAGTTGAAGTCTTTGAGGTGAGGAACCTCCGAGCAAGTTGAAGTCTTTGAGGTGAGGAACTTCCGAGCAAGTGTTTGAGATTTGTGTGATTCAAGTCTCAAGTGTAAAGGTTTGTTGGGCACCTTAAGCTTGACAAGGTTGTTAGTGGAAATCTCGAGAGAGTCTCTCGGGGACTGGACTAACCACAAAGTGTGGCCAACCAGTATATATCGTGGTGTAATTTATTTTTACTGCATTTGTTTATTTCCTGCAAAGTTTAAATTCCGCAAGAAAACGCCAAATTTTATTAATATGCTATTCACCCCCCCTCTAGCGTAGAGCGTTATTTCTAACATAGAGACCCTATGATTAAAAATAAACTCAAATAGAGAGTGGAGACCCTATGTTGGAAAGGCGACAAGGGATTAGAAACCCTATGTCTAAAAACAAACTAAACTAGGGAGTGGAGATCATATGTTGGAAAGGCACCTAGGGAGTGCAAACCCTACGTCTAAAATAAACTCAAATAAGGAATAGAGACCCTAGGCAACCATTTTTTTTTTTTTGAATTTTCTTCTTATCTCTTTTTTTTTTTAACATTTCATAGAATAAATGAACGTGGGAAAGAATTTTGGAGGGGATTTCCCTTTATGGATTGTTGCTGCAAAGCGCCTTCTATCCCTTGCGCAGTTTTTATTTGGTTGAACCTGCTTCTTGTAAGGTTGCTTTGGGATTGCACCTATTTCATGTTTTCAAACAAAAAACCATGGTTAGTTTGAAACGGTGGTTCATTTTTTGGCCTTGATTGTCTTGATCATGGCCCAAATCGTTTGATAAAAACTCTACTGCACGCTGGCTTTTTGGAGATCAATATCTCTCCTAAAACCAGGGACCTGGATTTTCCAAAATTTCACATGATGGTTTACCCGTGTAGGGCTTTGGCCTCTTATTCTACATTTATGGGCACTTTGGATTTCTTTTCTTTTCAATAATTTTACTTTGGATCTTAGGCCATCATGGCCAGTCGGGATCGACTTGATGCACCTGTTGAGGCTGGGTGCTTTTCTTTGTATTAGTTTTCAAAGAAGGATTATACCGATAGGAACTCAAAGAAGAGTAAACAAATGATAATAATAAATATAACAAGAGGTACCCCTTTCCGGGGAAGAGAAAAAGGACTTATCTCGAGTGCATTCAAACTTCAATTGATATGACATGCCATTTGGATGGATACCAAATCTGCGCAGCCATCCTATCTCGCAAAGACATGTCATAATCCATACCTCAAAATGAAGAAACCTTGCCAGAACTCTTATCAGTACTGATGGTTGTATGGAATTCCCTCCTTTTGATCAATGGCGTCCTTTTTGCGTTTTCGCCAATGGACCTCTCTCATTTCTCTCCTTACCGTCGCCTTATAGTGCTCTTTGTGAGTTTTCACTAATAAGACTCTCTCATTTCTAGTTCCCTGCTTACCATTGCCTTATGGTGCACGTGTGGGTTTTCACCTATAAGACTCTCTTATTTTATTTCTCTCGTCTTGTTGCATCAGAACCAAGCAACCGCATCCTACAATCCTTGAACATCTCGCCGATTGATCGGAATGACTTGAACATGGTGGAGGGTAAAAAAGAATTTTGATCGAACAACTTTGGAACCATTTAGGCGAGATCATCATCAAACCACAACAATATCTTCCCCAGTTCTATTTTTTCGGGAATTTAGATTTTTTTTTGTGTGTGACTGAACCCCAGAGAGAGGATGTCTACGTATCCTTTTGGAATCAAGTCAAACATAGTTCAGGGATTTCAAAGAAAGGTAATCGGCTCAAACGTTTTCAGGTTCCAAAGAGGGTAATCAAAGAAAGGTAACTGGCTCAAAGGGTTAGCACAGGATTAGAGTTTTTGTGGTAGCGAGAATGAAGCCCTTCGTCATCCCAATTGGATAATATTGTTGCTGCATAAACACTAAACATAATACCTTTTGACTGTGCCTGCACTTACAGTTTTTTCAGGGCCATTTGCTTCAATGTCTCCCAAGTACAATGCCCTTTTGGCAATATTTTTCTTATAGTATGGACCCTTCTAGTTGAGAGAGAACTTTCCTTTTGCTTCCTTGTGATGAGGGAGAATAGTCTCCAAACGAGTTGTCCCATTTCAAAGTTCCTAGGCCGCACTTTCTTTTTATAGGCACGGGTCATTCTTTGTTGATACAACTGCCCATGGCAAACTGCGACCATCTACTCTTCATCGATCAAGGTTATCAGTTCCAGATTGGTCTTGACCCACTCACTGTCCTCAATCTCAGCTTCAACAATGATCCGAAGAGAAAGGATTTCGACTTCCGCTGGTATCACGGCTTCAGCACCGTATACCAATAGATAGGTTGTTGCTCTGACTGATGTGCAAACAGTTGTGCAATATCCTAATAATGAAAACGGAAAATTTTCATGACACTGTCTCGAACTTTGAATCATCTTTCTCAGAATCATTTTGATATTCTTGTTTGCTGCTTCAATGACACCATTAGCTTTGGGCCGATAAGGGGTAGAGTTCCCATGCAGGATATTGAATTTGTAGCATATCTCCCTCATCAAATGACTATGCAAGCTCGTAGCATTGTCCGTAATAATGGTCGTAGGAAACCAAAATGGTATATCATATTGGAGTGCATGAAATCCACCACTGCTTTCTTAGTGACGACTTTAAGGGTGACTGCTTCAACCCATTTAATGAATTAGTCAACGGCAACCAATATGAATCTATTCCCATTTGAAGATTTTGACTCGATTGGACCAATGACATCCATACCCCAAGCAACGACCGGCCACGATGTTGACATAGGATGAAGTTCTGTAGGTGGTGCATGAATCAGGTCACCATGCACCTGACACTGATGACATTTTCGGGCAAAACTGAAGCAATCTTTTTCCATAGTCATCCAGTAATATCCTGCTCGAAGAATTTTCTCTGCCATGGCGTATCCATTCATGTGGGGTCCACACACTCCTGCATGCACTTCATGCATGATTCTTCCGGCCTCTTCCGCATCCACTCATCTTAACAAGTTGAGATCTGGAGTCCTTTTCTACAAGACTCTCGCCGCTCAAAAAGAAACCGCTGGCAAGCCTTCTAATGGTTTTCTTTTGGTCTCCATTGGCTTGCTCGAGATATTCTTTTGTTTTTAGAAATCTCTTGATATTATGATACCATGGCTGAACATTTGGTTCCAACCTAACCGTATTGCAGTAACCATGCCTTTCTCGAATTTGGATTTCCAACGGATCAATGTTGAAATTGCCTCGATATGGAAACATTGAGGCCAAAGTAGAGAATGCGTCGGCTAACTCATTGTGAAAAAAGGAATGTACCTAAACTCGACTGACTTGAACTGTTTGCTAAGATCTTCCACATGTTGCATGTATGGAATAAGCTTAACATCTCGAGTTTCCCGTTCTCCCTAAGCTTGTGGATAATCAGAGCTGAATCTCCCATGATTATCAGTTCTTCCACATCTTAGTCAATTGCCATATTCATACCCATAATGCAGGCTTTTGTGCAGAAAACCCAAAGTCGAGCTGTGACTGGATAGTGCTGAGCAACGGGTGAGATCAAAATTGCCCCAATCCTGACACTTTTTGCGTTCACAGCTACATCGAAGAACATTTTCCAAGCATTGGTGTCTTCTGTTGTTACTTCAACTAAATTTACCTCCTTGTCAGGGAAATAATTACTCAAAGGCTGATATTCATCATCAACAGGGTTTTCAGTTAGGTGATCTGCTAAATCCTGGGCTTTCATTATCGTGTAGGTGACACAGACTATATCGAATTCAGTGAGAAAGATTTTCCATTTTCCTGACCTCCCTGTGGGCATCGGCTTTGGGAATATATATTTCAAAAGGTCCAACTTGGTGATGAGGTAAGTGGTATAGGCCTACATGTAATGCCTAAGCTTTTGAACGACCCAAGTCAGGGTGCAGCAAGTCCTTTCCAAAAGGGTATATTTGTCTTTGACACTTGTGAACTTTTTGCTCAAATAGTAGATTGCCTGCTCTTTCTTCTCAGTCACATCGTGTTGCCCGAGGACATAGTCAAAGAAATTCTCCAAGACTATCATATACAGAAACAAAGGCCTCCCCATTTCGGGTGGGACCAAGACTGGCAGGTTCGACAGATATTCTTTGATTTTGTCAAAGATTTCTTGATACTCATCTATCCATTTAATCGCTGCATCTTTCTTCAACAGCTTGAATATGGGATCACATGTGGATTTCAACTGCGCAATGAAACGGCTGATGTAGTTCAACCTTCCCAACAGGCTCATAACCTCTTCTTTTCTTGGTTCTTGGCAGAGGAAAATCCCGAGTAGACTTTATCTTTGTTGGATCTAGCTCAATGCCCCTTCGACTGACTATAAATCCCTAGAGTTTACCAGATAGAACCCGAAAAGCGCATAGCCGGATTTAGCTTCAAGTCATATTTACGCAGCCGCTCAAAGAACTTTCTCAGGTCTCAAACATGGTCGTCCTGTATTCTGGATTTGATGATCATATTGTCCACATACAAATTGATTTCTTGGTGCATCATGTCATGAAATATGACAGTCATGAACCTTATATAAGTTGCCCCGATGTTCTTCAGACCAAAAGGCATGACCCTGTAACAATAGGTGCCCCAGGGTGTGGTGAAGGCTATCTTTTCTGCATCTTCATCGTCCATCAAGACCTGATGATATTAGCATAACAATCCACCAAAAGATTGTATCTCATGTTTGGCACAGTTGTCAATAAGGATGTGGATGTTCGGAAAAGGGAAGTTGTCTTTGGGACTTTTTTTGTTCAGATCTCGGTAGTCAATACACACTCAATTTTTCCCATCTTTCTTTGGCACAGAAACCACATTAGCCAGCCAGGTGGTGTATCAGATCACCCCCCTTCTTCAACTACTTTGTGACCTCTTCTTTCATCTTGTCACTGATATCAGTTTTGAACTTCCTTTGTTTTTGCTGGACAGGGGGTAATCGGGGTAAGTCGGCAATTTGTGGACCACCAAATCAACACTTAGACCTGGCATATAATTATAGGACCAAGAAAACACATCTTCGAATTATAAAAAAAAAGTTGGATCAATGTATCATTGGTTCTTTCATCCGTGTGAATGCTTATCATGGTTTCTTGGACCTCTTCAGAACTACCCAAATTAACCGTCTCGGTTTCATTTAAGCTTCTCGGTTTCATTTAAGTTTGTCTTAGTTTTATTCTTGAATTTTTTCAATTCTCGGTTTATTTCCCTAAAAGCCTTTTCTTTATCATATTCCAGTTCTTGATTCCTTATTTCACAATCAGACAACACGCTATTATCTAGGCATGAAGTCCGCAAGCATGTCATGTTATTTAAGTCCGCATTATAGATCTGAAAGGAAGGAATAAGAAAAGTAACAAAAATCAGAAATAATAACGGAATAAATTCATAGATGATGAAATATTGATTTAATTTCATAGAATTTTGAAAATAGTAGGTTTTACATTGGAATTTTAAACATAGTAAACTGAAGTAAACGTCCAATTACACCCTGGAATAACTCGTGATGTAGAAAAGATGGCAAGACTGGACTACCAGGATTCCCGCCTAACTGGGAACGGAGTAGCCTCCTAGTTTTGCAACTTGGCATTAGGCCCCATATACAGCACCTTAGCGGTACTCGAGCCTTCTCCTAGCTGGACCATGTGGGATTCATACAACATCTTTCTCATAGCTCCACATATTTCCTCAATTTCCTCGGCTGTGAAGGCCTCATCTTATTCTTTTTCTGAATACTTAAGCTTGGCAAATATTTTGTATAAATATTGGACCGGCTGAGATAGACCCAAACCACTGCACTTTCGTTCATTTTCCCATGTCACATCAGTTTCTGCGAAAACCCATACTGAAGAACTTCTCAATGGCAGGTAAAGTGATAGGTTTTATGATACCTTACAATGATACCCTGAGTCCCTTCCCAGGCTTATTACCATGCTTGATCATTTCAGTAGCGACCATGATAGACACATTTGACAGAAATAGCTGAGGACACTGGCCCTCTTCACATTGATATGCAACCACTAACTCGAAAGCCTGATAGGCTATATGCTCGTTACCTTCCCTAGCTTCGATACATGGGACTGACGGGTGGCGGTAAATTGACTACTCATCTTCTCCATTAACCACAATTACCTGATCATCGTGTTCAAGCTTCACCATTTGATGGAGGGTAAAAGGTACGACCCCTACCGCATGTATCAAAGGCCTTCCGAAGAGAAAGTTATAAGAATTGTCCATGTCTAGGACCTGAAAGGTCACCTCGAAAACCACAGGACCAATAGTCAAGATCAAATCGATCTCACCTATGGTGTCTCATTTGATCCCATTAAAGGCACGCATACAGATATTGTTAGGCCTAATTCTCTCAGTCGCAATCTCCATTCTTTGAAAAGTTGAGAGAGGGCATATGTCGACCCTCGTTACACAATTTGGCATGACTCTTTTCATATAATACCCCTCACATTTAATTGTCAAATGGAGAGCTTTGTTGTGGGCGGCCCCTTTCGGGGGGAAATCATTATTGCCAATGGAAATCTGATTAACTACAAAGAATCTTCTACCATGCTTTCTAGTTGTTCGAAAGTGGTTTCAATCGAAACATAAGCTTCATTGAGGGTTTTTATCAACACTTTCTGATGCTAGTTGAGCTTATCAGCAAAGACAAAATCGAGACCTAAGCAGAAGACTTTTGGAGTTGGTCAATTATCTCGTAGTCTGTAGTTTTTATTTTTCAGAAAAACTCCTCTGCTTCTTCATCACTAACTGGATTTTTGAGCAGGAACCGCTTCTGCTTGGCATTGTTCAATTCCTCCAGATTGAGGTACCTCCCAGATGGGTTGGTTTCATTTACTTACCCTACAATTTTTTTCCCTTTGTATGTCACAATTTCTCTGTTATAGTTCCAAGGGACTACAGTGAGGTCTTCCATAGGCCTTTGTGGTGCACAGCTAATAATCACTGGCTTACTCAAATTGGGTGGAATTACTGGTCCTTGCACCACATAAGTACCTTTGGGCACATACATCTTGGGTCCCTTGTTCAGCTCAAACCTCTTAGGAGGACTCAACGCCAATGGTTGTTTCATGTGAGCTCGATGAGCATAAAGAATGGCGTATTTAGGGGCTAATCCTCCTATTTTGTATTCTATAATCTTTTCTTCACTTCGAGGAGCGGAATTACTCTTTTATCCCCTTTATCTTGTTTTGCGGAAGCCTTTGGCTTCTTTTCACATCAATTATATCAATGATGGCTTTCAGAGCAGGATCAAACTCTTTATCTTCACAAATTATCCCAATTACTGGCATGTTTTTGTGAGCCAGCAATGAGTTGTTGGTCACATTGGGGACCTCTTCATCTTTCAGCACTACTCTTTTTTGTTCTATTAAGTTTTCAATTGCCCTTTTGAGAGTCCAACAGTTTTTAGTGTCATGCCCTTCCGCTCCAGAATGGTAAGCATATTGAGTACCGGGTCAGTAGGGGGCAATTTTTGGTTTGCCTGGTTTGGGGTACGGGTTGTAGCAAACCCAAATGGACCAGTTTAGGGAAAAGGCTAGAGTATGGCTCACCAATATGTGTGAAGTTTGTTCTCCTGGGTGGCTTCCGAGCACATGCATTATGGAGGAAGTTATTTTGTGGAGGTTACGGATTATATGGAGCTTGGTGAGGAGGGTTATTTCTTCGAAATGGAGCTCGATTTTGGTTAAACTATTTTTGTGTCCGAGCATATGGTTGGGCATTCATTGTTGTGTATGGCTGAGGAGCCATACCATAGGTCACATCCTGATAAGGATAATAATGTTGTGGGATGCTTGGAGGAAAGTAACCTCTGGGTAGACGAGGGTTTCTTAGACTTGAGGCCGTCATTGCCACTTTTTCTTTCTTCTTTCTGTTTCCTACACCACCTCACCCTCTTTAGATTGCTTGGGACATAGATTTTGTAGAATATTTGCTCAATATGCGACCTGTCTTCAGACTATTTCCAAACCATCTTACCAATCTTAATAGCCTCAGCGAATGGGTTCCCCGTTGCAAACATCATATTCTGAAAATACTCAGCCTCCTAGGCTTGTAGAAAAATGTGTCAATGAGATATGTCCTGATCCATGTACCACTCAGATGCAATGCCAACTAGGCTCTCTCCGAAATACGCCATTAGGAGCTCTTCTTTTCCGCATTCCCCTCTTAATTGATTGCAATGTCTCTTGAGTTGGGCTATGGGATCCCCGTGCCCTTCATACTTTTCAAACTTTTGGGTATTAAAACTAAGGGGAAAATGCACATGTGGGAACATACATAGATCACCATAGGACACTCTCTTTTGTCTGCTCAAGCCTCGTATATTCTTAAGTCTCTGTTCCATGCTCCTTATTTTCCGCATGATATCCTCCTACTCGGGGTTCTTTGTAACCTTCTCCTGTCATGCGGTAAAATCGTACCAGGGTTGTTGAGGGTAAGAATTGGTGGTGAAATGGGTAGGCTCTGGTGGAAAAGATGGTACTTGGAAAGTGAAAGATGATGGATCAAAGCTTGTCTTAGGCAAACTCGGTTGTACCGCAGTCGAGGTTGGTGGTGCGGTAAATATGTTGGAGGCTACTCCCGAAACCACCTGGGGGAGAACCTCAGATGGTGTTCCGGTGAAGTTAGCTGAGATGTTGGGGTATCCAATTGAGGTAAGCGGGTAATTTATTAGGACATTGGAATTTCCACTTGCTCTGTGAGATAACTAGGAAAAACCGGGTATGGCACTTGGAGTATCTCTACCATTGGACCAGGCATCCCATATTTCAAGCACGCGGAGGCGCACTACCCTATTCTCCTTAGTAGCCGCTGACTCTAAGGTTGGGATAACCGATAGAGGGCTATCCTCTGGGATGGGAATTGTTGGTGGATGACCTTCTCATGACATTTCTACACTACCCTTGGATCTAGTAAAGTATGGGTGTGAAGCCAGGTTACCACAAACTAACCACGTTAAAAACAGAACTTATACTCAACAGTAGACAAAAAACCGGTTAGTTTGAAGCAATTAACACATAGGAAATCCCACATTGGGGACGTGATGCACCTATACTGTTAAATGAGTTTCTACATGTTTTGCAACGATTCCATGTCTCATCCAAACTTTTGTTTATCTTCCCGATTTTTCTCTTGCTTTCTTATTTTGTTCTCGTTCTCTTTTCCTTGTTTTCTCTATTTTCTTTTTTTGGTTTTTCTTTTTATTTTCTCTTTCCCACATTTCTCTTTTATTTGAGTTCTTTACAAAAATCATGACCGGATCTAATAAGGATTGCCTACGTATAATGACATCTCGTGAATCGGATCATCATCTAGTTCAAGGAATACATGCAAAACAAATAAAACATCTTTTTTTTAAAATTTTATTAAAACAAGACTTCTAATTTTCTCTATTTCAAAGACACGATCCTACATATTTAAGAATTGAAACTAAAAAAGACTTGAAACAGACTTTAGGAATGAAAATAAAGACTTGAAAAAGAGAAAACAACCAGGAGTACATCAATTCCTCCAATCCTGTCTTAGGAACACCAACTGGTCTAGTTGTGGGCTTATGCGCCATGTCATCAATGTGGCGATAGAGATCATCCATTATCTGGTAAACAAAGATCATGACAGTGGAGAAGAACATGGACATGGTCATGTCCTCGCACTTGTTGCACTTCATCACAATGTAATCGGTGATTCTTCTAGCCCTTTCTCCGATGATACCTTTTTCTTGCAACAAACACCCAATATGCTGAGATCTAGCTTCCAAAACTCGGGTGGTCGTATGATTCTGTTCTTGAAAATGTTGTAGGTCTCCCTCTAGCTGTGCCATTAAAGCGTAGCAATGTTCCCTCTCGGCCTTAAAGCTCTTGGCTTGTTTAGTCATTTCGCCCTCAAGGCTATTAAGGTCCTTTTTCCAGCCCATGACCCCTCTGTTATATCTTTCCTTCAATTGTCGAATGAAAGTTGCCAGCTTTCACTAGATCAGACTCAGTCTTTTTCAAATCATCCTCAAAGTCACGGACTTTTTGCGTAAGGTTGTAGATCAGCCTTTTATCTTTTTTACTTCTGCCCTGGTTCTCAGCTGTTATTCTCGTTTTTTGAACTTGGGCCTGGAGAGCCTCATTTTCTTGGACCAAATTTCTTATTTCTCCTTCAGCTTCTTATGTTTCATATCGGCAATGATTTGAGCGGGACCGCTTCTGCTTGGCATTGTTCAATTCCTCCAGATTGAGGTACCTCCCAGATGGGTTGGTTTCATTTACTTACCCTACAATTTTTTTCCCTTTGTATGTCACAATTTCTCTGTTATAGTTCCAAGGGACTACAGTGGGGTCTTCCATAGGCCTTTGTGGTGCACAGCTAATAATCACGGGCTTACTCAAATTGGGTGGAATTACTGGTCCTTGCACCACATAAGTACCTTTGGGCACATACATCTTGGGTCCCTTGTTCAGCTCAAACCTCTTAGGAGGACTCAACGCCAATGGTTGTTTCATGTGAGCTCGATGAGCATAAAGAATGGCGTCTTTAGGGGGTAATCCTCCTATTTTGTATTCTATAATCTTTTCTTCACTTCGAGGAGCGGAGTTACTCTTTTATCCCCTTTATCTTGTTTTGCGGAAGCCTTTAGATTCTTTTCACATCGATTATATCAATGATGGCTTTCAGAGCAGGATCAAACTCTTTATCTTCACAAATTATCCCAATTACTGGCCTGTTTTTGTGAGCCAGCAATGAGTTGTTGGTCACATTGGGGACCTCTTCATCTTTTAGCACTACTCTTTTTTGTTCTATTAAGTTTTCAATTGCCCTTTTGAGAGTCCAACAGGTTTTAGTGTCATGCCCTTCCGCTCCCGAATGGTAAGCATATTGAGTATCGGGTCAGTAGGGGGCAATTTTTGGTTTGCCTGGTTTGGGGTACGGGTTGTAGCAAACCCATATGGACCAGTTTAGGGAAAAGGCTAGAGTATGGCTCACCAATATGTGTGAAGTTTGTTCTCCTGGGTGGCTTCCGAGCACATGCATTATGGAGGAAGTTATTTTGTGGAGGTTACAGATTATATGGAGCTTGGTGAGGAGGGTTATTTCTTTGAAATGGAGCTCGATTTTGGTTAAACTATTGTTGTGTCCGAGCATATGGTTGGGCATTCATTATTGCGTATGGCTGAGGAGCCATACCATAGGTCACATCCTGATAAGGATAATAATGTTGTGGGATGCTTGGAGGAAAGTAACCTCTGGGTAGACGAGGGTTTCTTAGACTTGAGGCCGTCATTGCCACTTTTTCTTTCTTCTTTCTGTTTCCTACACCACCTCACCCTCTTTGGATTGCTTGGGACATAGCTTTTGTAGAATATTTGCTCAATATGCGACCTGTCTTCAGACTATTTCCAAACCATCTCACCAATCTTAATAGCCTCAATGGGTTCCCCGTTGCAAACATCATATTCTGAAAATACTCAGCCTCCTAGGCTTGTAGAAAAATGTGTCAATGAGATATGTCCTGATCCATGTACCACTCAGATGTAATGCCAACTAGGCTCTCTCCGAAATAGGCCATTAGGAGCTCTTCTTTTCCGCATTCCCCTCTTAATTGATTGCAATGTCTCTTGAGTTGGGCTATGGGATCCCCGTGCCCTTCATACTTTTCAAACTTTTGGGTATTAAAACTAAGGGGAAAATGCACATGTGGGAACATACATAGATCACCATAGGACACTCTCTTTTGTCTGCTCAAGCCTCGTATATTCTTAAGGCTCTGTTCCATGCTCCTTATTTTCCGAATGATTTCCTCCTACTCGGGGTTCTTTGTAACCTTCTCCTGTCATGCGGTAAAATCGTACCAGGGTTGTTGAGGGTAAGAATTGGTGGTGAAATGGGTAGGCTCTGGTGGAAAAGATGGTTCTTGGAAAGTGAAAGATGATGGATCAAAGCTTGTCTTAGGCAAATTCGGTTGTACCGCAGTCGAGGTTTGTGGTGCGGTAAATATGTTGGAGGCTACTCCCGAAACCACCTGGGGGAGAACCTCAGATGGTGTTCCGGTGAAGTTAGCTGAGATGTTGGGGTATCCAATTGAGGTAAGCGGGTAATTTATTAGGACATTGGAATTTCCACTTGCTCTGTGAAGTAACAAGGAAAAACCGGGTATGGCACTTGGAGTATCTCTACCATTGGACCAGGCATCCCATATTTCAAGCACGCGGAGGCGCACTACCCTATTCTCCTTAGTAGCCGCTGACTCTAAGGTTGGGATAACCGATAGAGGGCTATCCTCTAGGATGGGAATTGTTGGTGGATGACCTTCTCATGACATTTCTACACTACCCTTGGATCTAGTAAAGTATGGGTGTGAAGCCAGGTTACCACAAACTAACCACGTTAAAAACAGAACTTATACTCAACAGTAGACAAAAAACCGGTTAGTTTGAAGCAATTAACACATAGGAAATCCCCACATTGGGGACGTGATGCACCTATACTGTTAAATGAGTTTCTACATGTTTTGCAACGATTCCACGTCTCATCCAAACTTTTGTTTATCTCCCCGATTTTTCTCTTGCTTTCTTATTTTGTTCTCGTTCTCTTTTCCTTGTTTTCTCTATTTTCTTTTTTTGGTTTTTCTTTTGATTTTCTTTTTCCCACATTTCTCTTTTATTTGAGTTCTTTACAAAAATCATGACCGGATCTAATAAGGATTGCCTACGTATAATGACATCTCGTGAATCAGATCATCATCTAGTTCAAGGAATACATGCAAAACAAATAAAACATCTTTTTTTAAAAATTTTATTAAAACAAGACTTCTAATTTTCTCTATTTCAAAGACTCGATCCTACATATTTGAGAATTGAAACTAAAAAAGACTTGAAACAGACTTTAGGAATGAAAATAAAGACTTGAAAAAGAGAAAACAACCAGGAGTACATCAGTTCCTCCAATCCTGTCTTAGGAACACCAACTGGTCTAGTTGTGGGCTTATGCGCCATGTCATCAATGTGGCGATAGAGATCATCCATTATCTGGTAAACAAAGATCATGACTCTGGAGAAGAACATGGACATGGTCATGTCCTCGCACTTGTTGCACTTCATCACAATGTAATCGGTGATTCTTCTAGCCCTTTCTCCGATGATACCTTTTTCTTGCAACAAACACCCAATATGCTGAGATCTAGCTTCCAAAACTCGGGTGGTCGTATGATTCTGTTCTTGAAAATGTTGTAGGTCTCTCTCTAGCTGTGCCATTAAAGCATAGCAATGTTCCCTCTCGGCCTTAAAGCTCTTGGCTTGTTTAGTCATTTCGCCCTCAAGGCTATTAAGGTCCTTTTTCCAGCCCATGACCCCTCTGTTATATCTTTCCTTCAATTGTCGAATGAAAGTTGCCAGCTTTCACTAGATCAGACTCAGTCTTTTGCAAATCATCCTCAAAGTCACGGACTTTTTGCGTAAGGTTGTAGATCAACCTTTTATCTTTTTTACTTCTGCCCTGGTTCTCAGCTGTTATTCTCGTTTTTTGAACTTGGGCCTGGAGAGCCTCATTTTCTTGGACCAAACTTCTTATTTCTCCTTCAGCTTCTTATGTTTCTTATCGGCAATGATTCGAGGGAAACCAATTAAGGGTTCAGATTAAGGAGGGGATGAAGTTTCTAGGGTGTATAAATCGTGGTGTTTGGAGGTGTTCCGCCGCCATGAGCCGATTTCTGGCTGGCGGACCACGGCGGGACGATGGAGGTAAAATGGGGCGGCTAGGGTTTTCATCTGTGAGGGTGAGGGATAGACTGAATGAATTTTTTAAGTTTAGGGGGGTTTGACTAATTCGGACAGTTATATCATAAATCAGTGACCAATCTGGAGCCGTTGGATCAAAAGAATCCAACGGCTGTGATGCAATTAAGATGAAACGGGTCGTTTTCATCTTAAATGGGGCGAACCGGGTAAGGTGAGTTTTGGGCTTGGACCTAGGTAGTATTTGGAAAGGTTTTTTAGTAATTTTAACTGCCCAATTTAAAGACAAATTCCCTTTTCAATTAAACTTTTATTTCATTTTTCTTCTTTTCTTATTAAAAATTCTAAAATTAAAAATCATAAATTGTCAAAGGATGAGCAATTAAATTAATTAACTAATTATATAAATCATAAACAACGGTTAATTCTAAATTAAAAGAGAAAATCAAAAAATTAAAAAATAAAAGGAAAAGGTAAAAGATGTACAATGAGCTATTTTTTGTCATTATTAAATTTATATAAAACAAATAATCATTGATTAATCCTAAAAATATTTTTTTAAGATAAAGCCTAAATTCAATACATGGTATTTTTGATATTTTTCACAATTTTAATAAATTTAAACATGTACAAAAAATGCAAAAATTCAATACAAATTCTACAAAATTCCTCAAAATGGCAAATAATTAACAAAAACCTATTTTCTTAGGACTTACAGGAGTATTTCGTATAGGGCAAAAATCACATGCTCAAAATCATATGAACGACATGCTGAGGAATCTCTCTTTTTTCCCAGGTTGGATATTTCTCAATTTTTCGTTGATTTTCTCGGCACGTTCCTTGATTAATGTGAGGACCGGCGTTAACGCCTTGGGAGTTGCACGAGGTCGTACCTTTGGGAATCGGCCCCGGTGTGTTCTCAAGGTTTCGTGGTGGTACACCCATACCTGGAGTGATTGTACCGCCTTTCCCATAGTTTATGAGGTTGTTGTTTTCGGGCATGCTTACTGATTTAAGTATTTTGACCTGAAGTCAAAGATCTTGGACAAGAAAAAGTGTGAAAGATAACTTGTTTTATGTGGCTAAACTAGAAAGAAAATAATTACTATTATTTTTAGCTTCACAGTGGGCGCCAAACTATTTACCGTAAAAATGGTAATAATAATTAAATTTAATTTAGTGGTTCTAAAAATATGTGATCTATTTTTATGCTAGTTATTAGGTAGTCGATGCTATGGAAAATACTTAGAAACAAAATAAGAGCTTAAGAACATGGTTTTAATCAAATCGAATCATTGTCAATCGGGGCCTCGAGCTTGTATATTCGAGGGTCTTGGGTCGAGTCTCAAGCTCGGCTGGGAGCTATCGAAGGTGGTTGATGGAGACTAATAGTTATAAATAAATCCAAGGCGGCTCTATATGGCCAAGAATACGTAGTAATTGATGAACAATAAATAGAACACAATAATATATGGGCAACAAATGAGATAATGAGACCAAGAGAATGCGTTAGAGAGAATAGCGAATATTCTAGTATATTTAGCATGGAGCAACAGATGTTTACAAAATGACAAGGATCCCCTTTATATAAGAGGGGGAATTCCAACATAGTACTAGTGTATTTATTGCAAAGATATGGAGATGGGACACCTAGTTAATGCAACGATACGGGCTCAAACTAGCCTGATAGATTTGGTCGGCTATAGCTTCACGCCTTGGGAACTTCCCATTTTTTCGCCATAGCCGTTGGTCTGCTTTGACCCGAGGTAGATCGTCGATAGCCTTCGAGAGTGAACCGCGACCCTAGTATTGAACCTTGTGATATATGCTTACGAGGTATTATAACATCCGATACCGTATACAGAAACATACAACTTCAGGGCCGATCAGATCCCGGGGGCATCCCCAATAATGAAAGGACCGGACTCTAAATAATTTATCCAAAAGCCTTTTCTCCCGAGCGCGGCACCAAAGCTGGTACCAAAGAGGTTACATATGTCCAACGTCCCCAAATATAACGGGACCACGGATCCAAATGAGCACGTGGCCTCCTATACATGCGCAATCAAAGGGAACAATTTGGAAGACAAAGAGACCGAGTAGTATTACTGAAGAAGTTTGGGGAGACTTTAGTTACATTTTGCTTTTCTTACGTTAATGTTTCATTTTCAATTGACCTATATGGACTCGGGGATGAGACTATATTGAGGTTAATGTATTTATGCTATTTATAACAAGCAATAAGTAAGTCTCATGAAGGATAAAAGGCACACAAATTAAAGAAACGAGTTTCGTTGAAGGTGGCCGATTTGGGATAAAATACGAGTCGAGCTATAATATGCGATAATTATGGACTAGTACCATGCAAGATATCATATGAACACGGTAGTATGATGTATAAAATATATTTAAATAAATAAAAAATTTAAGTAATTTGAGATAATTCTTAATTATACTAATAGTTAATTACCGGGTAATAAGACATTTACCTAGTTAATTAATAAAATAAGTGGATAAGATTAACCCCTTCTTCCCTTCCAAAAACGAGGCACAAGGCCACCAATCAAAAAAATGACTCACAGTCATTTATGAGAAGGTGTTTACTTAAGGTTAATGGAAATATCAACAAAGTAAGACTCATTATCTTATCTCCATTTTCATTTGGAAAAGGTCAGAACGTCATATCAGTCCAAACAAGAATTACATATCATTTTTATTCTTCCTACTTGGAAGATGCCAAGAATAGGAGTTAATTCAACCCAGTTCTTGCAATTCTAAATTCAATCCGACGTGCAACAACACAATTCGAAAGAGAATTTGTTAAAATCATAGTAACATAAAATTTTGCGGTTCTAAATAAATATGTGCAATCTTCTCCAAGATTATTATTGGGTTTTTTTTATCCCATAGATGTTAAGGACATTCCTTCTATCTTTTTTGTACGATCCAAGTTATATATAATAAATGAGTAAATGCACAGTTTTCATAAACGACTATATTAATAGAAATACTAAGAGTCTTTGTGTTCCTGACTCCCCATGTGACATATTATTATATCTTCTGTTAATGAGTCTCAGAATAATACACAATTGAAAAAGTTTATCCGGAAGGAATATTTAGATTATTACATATTTTTAATGCATTTTATTCATTTATATATGTACATTGACACATGACCAGATAGCATTATACATATATATATATATATATATATATATATATATATATATATATATATATATATATATATATATATATATATATATATATATATATATATATATATATATATATATATATATATATATATATATATATATTTATGTGTGTGTGTGCGCGCGCGCGTATGGGATATGAGAAAAGGGTTACGGTGTTATACATGCACCATCACTTGATCAATTGGTATATGTGGATGATGTTGCCCACGATGGCCGAAATTATATAATGAATTGCCCTAAGTGGCTTGATGATGTTATGTACACCTATACACATGCATGACACAACATTTATAAACATGTGCATAACATAATAAATGTTTTGGAATTTACAAAGTTATTCAGATTTACAGATGGATTTCCTTATTCCATGTTTTATCTATGCCTTTGACGTACATATTTTCATGACTTACATACTCAGTACATTATTTGTACTGGCGCCCTATTTCATGGGGCCTGTATTTCATGTCCGGAGGTGTAGGTAGGCAAGTTGACGGTCCCCCTTCTTAGGACCCTGGATCAGCAAGAGTTGGCGTGCTCCACTTGATCCGGAGCTGCTTTTGATTTTGGTACGATATGATTGTTTGTGTATATATATATGTATGTATGTATGTATGTATGACGTGGCTCAGTCTCATCTTTGTATAGTTATATTTCTATTAGATGTTTGTAGACAGTACTTATGTGACCTCGCCATCTTCTAGTTTGAGATGTATAGTCGTCTATAGCAGTCTTGTCGACTCGCCATACGTATGTTGCACATATATGTATGTATGCCTTTTTGGGCGGATCTCCTTCATGTATATTATTCTCGTAATTTAGCAGATTTTATTTAGTATTATATCTTAGACACATGATTAGGGGTGTTTGACAGGTAGGACTCGGGCACCCGTCGCGACCCATCGATTTGGGTCGTGACAAAAGTGGTATCAGAGTATTTCTATCCTAGGATTGTCTACAGGCCGTATCTAGTAAATTCTTGTTTATATGTGTTGTGCACCACACTTATAGACAAGAGACTATAGACATATAGGATGTTATCCTCAATTTTTATCTCAGATCGTGCGACACAAGAATTCATGTTCCTAATGATATGTTATATTTTTAGCAATACCTCCAGAGAGTAAGGCCGTCCAGAAGGGAAATTTCATGGCTGGTGAGACTGCTAGTCGAGCGCCACAAGTTACCAGGGCTTGGGGAGAGTATCACGAAGAGGTTCCTTCTCAGACTTCATAAACCCCGCCCTATCCAGAAGAGCTCCGAGAGACATCAGCCCCAGCGCCCGCCCCTGTACATTAAGCACCTCAGCCAGATACATCAGGTCAGGAGATGAGAGATGTTATTCAGTTATTAACCCAGTTAGTAGTTGCACAACCTCAGCGTCGGGAATAAGTATTGGTCGTACAGATTGGTCCGTTAGTGCGAGGGTTCGTGACTTCATTAATTTAGACCCTCATGTATTCATTGGGGCAGATCCGAACGAGGACCCTTAGGTATTTATTGACAGAGTGTAGAGTACATTACGGGTAGTGAAGGCCACTATGACTGAGTTAGTTGAGCTAGCCTCCTATTGACTCCAAGATGTTGCAGTTAATTGGTACGAGTCTTGGGAATTGTCCAAAGGTGAGGATGCCCCTATGGTATTATGGCAGGAGTTTGCAAGGGCTTTTCTTCGTCATTATGTGCCACCGTAGCTTAGACAGGCCAGAGTTGATAAGTTCTTGATCCTTCGACAAGGTAACGTGAGTGTTCAGGAGTACAACCTTCAGTTTGATTCATTGACCAGGTATGCTCCTACTATTGTATCTAAGATGGAGGATCGGGTTCACCAGTTCATCATGATGGGATTAGAGCCTTACTTGCTAAACAATTGTACGCTGGTCTCACTTCAGCTAGACATGGATATTTAACGTATCAGTCATACGCTCAAGGTGTAGAGGAACATCAATAGAAATAGAGGGCCTATCATGAGCATGATAGGGCCCAAAATAAGAGAGCGAGGTCTTCTGGTGCTTATGGTGAGTTTCAAAGTTGTTGGAGGCAATAATACCCGAAGTATCCAGCCCATCCATCGGCTAGTGCGCCCCCTCAGTTTAGCGGTAAGAGATTTGACCGTTCCATGTATTCAGGGTCTGGTTAGAATTTTAGGGCCTCAGGTTCTTAGTATATGGGTGAGTCAAGTCAGATGAGGCCGCCCTTGCCACGATGTGCTCAATATGGTAAGTGGTATACCGGGAAGTGTCGTATGGGATTAGGTATTCATTATACTTGTGGTTATCTGGGCCACATTATGAGGGATTGTTCGATGAGAGGTGATCCAAACGTAGCTCAACCAGCGATATTTGTAGCTGGTTCATCATCATTAGCACGCCCCTCTGGGAAAGGTCCACAAGGACCAATGAGTCGTGATAGAGGCAGAGGCAGAGCATCTAGGTCGAGCTGTCCTTAGAACTGCATTTATGCGTGGACAAGATGACAGGACCAGGAGTCATCGCCTAATGTTGTTACATGTATATTATTAGTCTCCTCATATGATGTATATGCACTGATTGACCTAGGTTCCAACTAATTGTATGTTACCCCATTGGTCGCTAGTAAGTTTGAACTAAAACCTAAATTGGTTAAACCTTTAAGGTGTCTACACCTGTTGGGGACTCACGGGTAGCTAATCAAGTATATAGGGGTTGTATAATAGTATTTCATGGTCGATCTACCATAGCAGACTTGATCGAGTTAGATATGGTGGAATTTTATGTTATAATGGGTATGGATTAGTTGGATTCTTGTCATGCCAATGTTGATTGTAGATCAAATATAGTCTTATTTCAATTTCTAGGGGAGCCTATTTTGGAATGGAAAGGTTATACGGCATCGCCAAGAGGAAGATTCACGTCTTATCTCAAGGCAAGGAAGAAGATTAGAAAGGCTATATTTATCACTTAGTTAGGGTTCAGGATGCGGAAGTGGAGTTACCAACCATTCAATCCATCGTTGTGCTTAATGAGTTTCTTGATGTTTTTTCTTATGAGCTTCCAGGTCTTCCGCCAGCGAGAAATTGAGTTTGCTATTGACCAACTACCAGATATTCATCCAATATCTATTCCTCCCTATATAATGGCCCCCGCAGAGCTAAAAGAATTTAAAGAACAACTAAAGGACTTGCTTGAAAAAGACTTTATTAGACTTAGCATATCACCATGGGGAGCACATGTGTTATTTGTGAGGAAGAAAGATGGTTCCATACAGATGTGCATTGATAATAGACATTTGAATAAGGTGAAGATAAAGAATAAATACCCACTCTTCAGGATTCACGATTTATTTGATCAGGTGCCAAGTGTTTTTCAAAAATAGACTTGAGGTTCGGGTACCATCAGGTAAGGGATAAGGAGGAAGATATTCCGAAGACATCATTTAGAACCAGATGGGCACTTCGAGTTTCGTGTTATGTCGTTCGGTTTGAACAATGCCCCAACAGTATTCATAGATATGATGAACCGTGTGTTCAGGACCTTTTTAGATCAGTTTGTAATTGTATTTATCGACAATATATTGGTGTATTCTTGTTTAGAGGCTGAGCATGTTGATCATCTGCGTACTGTTCTCAGAATTCTCCAATAAGGGAAGTTGTATGCAAAATTTTCTAAATGTAAATTCTGGTTGAACTCTGTAGCTTTCCTTGGGCATTTCATTTCGGGTTATGGCATCTGGGTGGATACACAAAATGTTGAGGCAGTAAAAACTTGGCCTAGACCCACAACACCGACGGGGGTTCGTAGCTTTCTCGATTTGGCAGGTTATTACAAGAGATCTGTAGAGGCATTTTCTTCCCTTTCGGCACCTTTTACAAAGTTGACTCAGAAGGGAGAAAAGTTTCAATAGACCGATGCTTGCGAACGGAGTTTCCAAGCATTAAAGGATAGAGTAACGTCAGTTCCGGTTCTAATGCTTCATAAGGGACCAAAGGTTACGTTATCTAATGTGATGCTTTAGGAATTGGGTTGGGTTATGTGCTGATGCAGCATGGTAAGGTTGTGGCCTTGCGCTTCTAGACAACTAAGAAAGCACGAGAAAAACTACCCGACCCACGATTTAGAGTTAGCTGCTGGGATTCATGCACTAAATATGTAGAGTCACTACTTGTATGGCATTCATGTTGATATCTATTCTCGTTATTCTATCCATCCCGGAGCGACAAAGATGTATCATGATATCATGGAGGTATATTCATTGGACGGAATGAAAAAGGATATAGTGGAGTTTGTTTCTCAGTGTCCTAACTGTCAGCAGGTCAAGATAGAGCATCAGAAACCCGGTGGGTTATTGCAGGCTATGGAGATTCCTACTTGGAAATGGGAAATAATCAATATGGATTTCATTGTAGGATTACCTCGTACCGAGCGTAAGTTCGATTTGAGATGGGTGATTCTTGATAGGCTTACAAAGTCAACCTATTTGCTGCCCATTAGGACTAATATTCCCTAAAGGATTACGCAAGGCTTTATATTAATGAGATAGTATGACTACATGATGTCCTTGTATCTATTATCTCGGATAGAGGAGCTCCATTTACAGTTAACTTCCGGAGGTCCTTCCAAAAAGGATTGGGGACTCAAGTAAGTCTTACAATATTTCAACCCCAGACAGACATGAAGGTTGTGCATACTACTCAGACACCAGAGGATATGTTACGAGCTTGTTTAATAGACTTCAAAGGTAGCTGGGATGATCATCTGTCGTTTATTGAGTTCGCATATAATAATAACTACCATTCCAGTATTCAGATGGATCCATACGAAGTTCTTTACAGACGAAAGTGTAGGTCACCTATAGGGTGGTTTGAGGATAGAGAATTTGGGTTACATGGGCCAATCCTGATTCGGCAAGCCATAGAAAAAGTAAAGTTGATCCAGGATCGACTATTGCCAGCTCAAAGTTGTTAGAAGTCATATTCTGACGTGTGGCGACGAGATTTATAGTTCGGGGTTGATAATTGGGTATTGTTAAAGATGCCACCTATGAAGGGTATGATGAGATTTAGAAAGAAAGGCAAACTTAGCCCACGATATATTGGGCCTTATAGAAACATTCGGAGAGTGGGCCAAGTAGACTATGAGTTAGAATTTCCCTCAGAGTTGGAGTCTGTCCATCCATTTTTTCACGTATCTATGTTACGAAAATGCATTGGTGATACTACCCAAGTGGTGCCCACAGATGATGTACAGATTACAGAAGACTTGTCTTACGAGGAAAATCTAGTTGCCATCCTAGACCGATAAATCCGCAAGCTATGGAATAAGGAGGTAGCCTCTGTGAAAGTACTTTGGATGAACAGCAATGTGGAAGAAATGACTAGGGATACCGAGGAAGATATGAAGTCTAGATATCCCTAATTATTTTCTGTTCTAGATTAAGGTCCGACTAAGATGTCATAACCTTAAGGTACGTGTATATATTCAGGTGTCAGTTATTGTCGTTGGGCGTGTGAGGCCATTGTCGTTATTGATGATTGTGATCCTATGTGGCATTGAATTATTAAGTTTCTACAGGACGAGTTGGTAGTAGCATCATACAAAGGAGACTCTACCAAGGTTATATAGATCCTGGAGAGTTAAACATTCGAGGACGAATGTTTCTATGGGGAGAGGATGTTACATTTTGCGTTTTCGTACGTTAAAGTTTCATTTTCAGTTAACTGACGAGGACTCAGGGATGAGACTATCTTGATGTTAACGTATTTATGCTATTTATAACAAGCGATAAGTAAGTGTCATGAAGGATAAACAACAACAACTGCCCTGTATAGTCCCACACAGTGGGGTCTGGGGAGGGTATTATGTAGATGGGCCTTACCCCTGCCCGAAAGGGCAGAGAGGCTAAAGAAAACGAGTTTCGTTGAAGGTGGTCGATTTGGGATAAAATACGAGTCGAGCTATAATACGCTATAATTATGGACTAGTACCATGCAAGGTACCATATAACCCCGATAGTATGATGTATAAATTTTGTTAAAAATAAAGAAATTTTTTAGTAATTTGAAATAACTCTTAATTATACGAAAAATTAATTAATTATCGGATAACACAATATTACCTAATAAAATAATAAAATAAGTGAATAAGATTAACCCCTTCTTCCCTTCCAAAAACATGGCACAAGGCCACCAATCAAGAAAATGACTCATAGTCATTTATGAGTAGGTTTCTACTTGAGGTTAATGGAAATATCAACAAAGTAAGACTCATTATATTGTCTCCGTTTTCATTTGGAAAAGGTCAGAACGCCATATTAGTCCAAACAAGAATCACATATCATTTTCATTCTTCCTACTTTGAAGGTGTCAAGAACAGGAGTTAATTCAACCCAAGTCTTAGCAATTCTAAATTCAATCCAACGTGCAACAACACAATTCCAAAGAGAATTTGTTAGAATCGTAGCAACATAAAATTTTGTGATTTTAAAGAAGTATGTTCAATCTTTTGTAAGAGTGTTATACGAAGTTTTTCTTATTCTAGGTATATTAAGGTCATCCTTTATTTCTTTTTCGCATGATCCAAGTTATATAGAAGAAACAAACAAATGCACATTTTTCATAAATGACTCTATTCATAAAAAATATGAGGAGTTTTTGTGTTTCTAATTTCCCATGTAACATATTATTATATTTTTTGTTCATGGGTCTTATAATAATACGCAGTTGAAAAAGTTTATCCGAAGGAATATTGAGATTATTACATATTTTTCATGCATTTAATTTATTTATATATGTACACTGACCCATGACCAAATGATGTTATATACGCGTATTTATATGTGTGTGTGTGTGTGTGTGTGTGTATATATATATATATATATATATATATATATATATATATATACATATATATGTATGTATGTATGTATGTGTGTGTGGGGGGGAGGGGGGCTATTGGAAAAAGGTATGGTATTATATATGCACCACCCCCTGATCAGTTAGTATATGTTGATGATGTTGCTCACAATGGATGACATGATATGATGGGATGCCCTCAATGGCTTGATGATGTTATGCACACCTATACACATGCATGACACGGCATTTATATACACGTGCATAATATTATAAATGTTTCAGAATTTACAAAATTCAGATTTATAGATGGATTTCTTTATTCCATGTTTCATCAATGCCTTTTACGTACAGATTTTCATGCCTTACATACTCAGTACATTATTCATACGGACGCCCTATTTCATGGGGCCTGCGTTTCATGCCCGCAGGTGCAGGTAGGCAAGCTGACAGTCTCCCTTCTTAGGATCCTTGATCAGCGAGAGTTGGCGTGCTCCACTTGATCCAGAGCTGCTTTTGATTTAGGTACGATATGTTTGTATATATATATATGTATGACGTGGCTCAGTCCCGTCTTTGTACAATTATATTTCTATTAGTGTTTCTAGATAGTATGTCTAGTTGGATAGTATG
Source organism: Nicotiana benthamiana (assembly GCA_034376525.1). Taxonomy (NCBI): domain Eukaryota; kingdom Viridiplantae; phylum Streptophyta; class Magnoliopsida; order Solanales; family Solanaceae; genus Nicotiana; species Nicotiana benthamiana. The sequence goes on along the minus strand of CM067333.1, from coordinate 26,266,964 downwards.
TGACCTTGTCGACTTCCAGTTTTGAGATGTATAGTTGTCTGTATCAGTATTGTTAGCTCGCCCTACGTATATTACATGCATATGTATGTATACCTTTTTTGGCCAAATCTCCTTCATGTATATTATTCTCATAATTCAGCAGATGTTATTCAAGTTTATATCTTAGACATATGATTAGAAGTGTTTGATAGGTAGGACTCGGGCACTCGTCGCGGCCCATCGGCTTGGGTTGTGATAACATTGTCCAATGGAGCAATGATATGGTATCACAACTTGCCCTCAAATTCCATTGACTCGTTTTCTATGCTTGCATATGCTTTCGTGAAAGCCCATGTCGGGTCCATCAAGGTTGAGACCAGAAAGTCAGACCTTTTCAATGTAAAATAGAGGGACAACGACATGCTTGGGGAGTTCGTGTCAAGGTTCCAAACAGAATGGATAGACCTACCTCCTATTGCAAATGATTGGGCCATTTAGGCGTTCACTCAGGGGCTCAATCCCTGAAGATCCTTAGAATCTGAATAGCTAGAACAATATTTGGTAAAGTACCAGGTGGTAACCTGGGCCAACATCCACAACAGGTACCAGTCAAAGATCAGGGTCGAGGACGACCAACACGGGGCCCCTGCTAGATTTGTTTACCCCATCAAGGCCAACGATAGGTCTAAGAGGATCATTGATCAAAAGCTAAGACCGGTCTGAGAGCGGTATCAACCATATAACGCAAACTGAAGGGGAAATAGATCCGGGCATCATCCTACAAGGAACGAGGCAAAAAGTAATCGAAGGCTCGATGGCCGAGGCTTGATAAGAAAAAAATGGGTTCGATAGGTTGCTCTAGAGCAGAGAAGAATTGATATTGTTGGAATACAACTTCAATGTGGACGCTGCCAGCATCATGTAAGCCATAGGACGCATTAAAGACACCAAATGGCCCCGACCTTTGCAGTCTTATCCTACACAGAGAGATCTCTATTTGATGTACAAATATCACGGCACTCACGATCATAGGACCAAATATTTTTGATAGTTAAGAGAAGAAGTTTACAAGTTATTCAACAACGAGCACCTCCGAGAATTCCTGAGTGATAGAGCCAAAACCTACATCGGGAATAGGGACGCCCACAAAAAGGTCAAACAAGAAGAGCCTCAGCACGTGATAAACATGATCATTGGAGGAGTCGATGTCCCCCAAGGACCAATGATAAAGTGCACTAAAGTATTTATCACAAGGGAGAAATGCACTCAGGATAACCATTTCATTTAGCGACAAAGATGTAGATGGCATCGTACCTCACAATGATGCACTGTTAATATTCGTACTTATCAATAATTCTCTATTTAAACATGTGCTAATTGATCCAGCAAGCTCAGACAACATCATTAGATCCAGAGTCACGGAACAATTCGCGTTACATGACCAAATTGTTCCAACTGTTCGGGTGTTGAATGGATTTAATATGGAATGTGAGACCACTAAAGGGGAGATAACCTTGCCAGTAAACACTGCCGGGAGAATCCAAGAAACAAAGTTCTATGTGATCGATGAGGGCATGAGGTATAACATTTTATTCTAAAGGCCATGGGTTTACCATATGAGGGCGGTACCCTCGACCATGCACCAGGCGTTGAAAATTTCCACATCGGGGGGAGTCAAGAGAGATTACGGATAATGGTCGACCAAAAAGGATATGTTTGTTGTTGACAAGGTAGTCCCGGTGCCTGCAATTTTGATCTCAAGGAATGCGAAACTGAACAAAAAGGAAGAGATTAAATAGTAATCACATATACCGGCCTTGGCAAAACTAGAAAAATAGGAGGAACGAGTAGCAGACGAAAAGGACGATTATGGCATCATGAGATCCTTCATATCTCTTGATGACACTGACGCCCCCAAATCGACATTTGAAGAGTTAGAGCAAATTATATTAATCGAGAACCTACAAGATTGAAAGTTATATCTGGGCACGGGATTAACTCTCGAGCTTAGGAAAAAACTTATTGATTTTCTTAAAGCTAATGTTGATTGTTTCGCTTGGTCCCATATTGAAATGGCAGGGATCCCACTGGAGGTAAACACTTATAATTTGAGTTTGGACCTGAAGTTCTATTTGGTTGAGTAGAAGTGGAGGCCACAGTTTGAGATCAAACAAGTGTTCATCAAGGACGAGGTATCCAAACTTTTAAAAATAGGATCACTCCAGGAAGTTAAATACCCGGATCGGTTAGCTACGATAGTAGAAATGCCTAAAAAGGGGAATAAACTAAGAATTTGTGTGGATTACAGAGACCTAAACAAAGCATGCCCTAAGGATTCTTTCCCTTTGCCTAAAATCAATTTGATGATTGACACGACGGTCGGGCACGAGATACTCAGCTTTCTCGATGCCTACTCCCGGTACAACAAAATTTGGATGGACCTGGGCGATCAAGAAAAGACTTCTTCCATTACCAAATTTGGCATATACTATTATAATGTAATGTCGTTTGGATTAAACAACGTCGGTGCCACCTACCAACGCCTAGTAAACCGGATGTTCTAAGAACACAAGGGAAATCGATGGAAGTTCATATTGACGATATGTTTGTCAAACCATTTGAAATATTAATAGGACACCTTCGACATATTAAGAAGATACAACATGAAGCTAAACCTGGAGAACTGACCATTCGGGGTCGGATAGGGAAAATTCCTCGGGTTCATGGTATCTAATGGGAGATCGAAATCAACCTCGATAAAATGAAGTCCGTAGAGGACATCACAGTAGTAGACAACACTAAGGCAGTTTAAAGACTGACCACGCGTATAGCCACATTGGGCTGGTTCATCTCGAGGTCCTCAGACAAGAGCCATCGATGATTCTTTTCACTATTGAAGAAAGAACAACTTTTCTAGGACCTAGGAATACCAGCAATATTTGGAAGAACTCAAACGATACCTGTTGAGCCCCCTCCCCCCCCCCCCCTTCTGTACACTTCGAAGGTAGACAAACAGTTGTACCTTTACTTGGTGGTTTCTGAGGTAGCGGTAAGTGGTGTCCTAGTCGGGGAGGAAGAAGGTACACAATTTCATATTTACTATGCCATTAGAACTCCAAGTAAGGCCAAATCAAGGTATCCTCACCTGGAAAATTAGCGCTTGCTTTGCTAAGCACTTTTAGGAAGATAAATCCGTACTTTCAATGCCACCCTATATGTTTCGTAACCTCTTACCCCCTGAGTAATATCGTGTATAAGACCGATCTCTCAGGACGGTTGGTCAAATGGGCTGTGAAGATTAGCGGTTACAATATCGAGTACCAACCCCGGACCGCCATAAAATCTCAAGTTTGGCAAACTTTGTGTCCGACATTATGTCGGCCTTAATACCCGGAATAAAAAGGGAACTACTGCTCACCTCGAGGACTACTTTAGAAATCTAGACCTTCTTCACGGATGGTGCCTCCAACACAAAGGGGTCCGGGCTCGGTATCATATTAAAGCCACCTACGGGAAGTATAATTAGGTAGTCTATTAGAACTGTAAAAATGACTAACAATAAAGCCGAGTATGAGGCCATAATTGTAGGTCTAGAATTGGCTAAGTGCCTTGGGACTGAAGTAGTTGAAGACAAGCGTGACTCCCTCCTCATGGTAAATCAATTCAATAGAATGTTCGTAGTAAAACAAGAACAGATGCGGAGGTACTTGGACAAATTGCATGTAACCCAACACCAATTCAAGGAATGGACCCTACATGATGTACCCTGAGATCAAAACAACGAGGCCTATGCACTGGCTAACTTGGGGTCGTTGGTTGATTCTGATGAATGCAGCTCAGGAGCAGTGGTGCAACTAATGAATTTGGTGATAGAAGAAGGTAATGCCGAAGTGAACTCAACAATTTTGACTTAGTATTGGAGAAACAAATACATAGAATACATGAAAACAAGAAGATTACCTTCGGACCTTAAAGAATCGAGAGCCTTGCGTACCAAAGCTATCCGATTTAGCTTTGTCAAAAGGGCATTATTCCGGAGGTCTTTCTTTAGCCCACTAGCCAGATGCTTAGGATCGGAGAGACCGAATATGCCATGAGAGAAGTTTACGATGGCACTCTTAGGAACCGTTTGGGGGTAGAATCCTTGGTTTGGAAGCTCATCAGAGCCAGCTACTACTAGACCAAAATGGAGAAGGATGTGAAATACTTCGTACCGAAATGCGACAAGTGCCAAAGGTATGCGCTAATGATCCCTCAACCAGGAGAAATGCTCCATTCAGTAATGTCTCCGTAGCCATTTATGAAGTGGGAAATGGACATCGTCAGTCGCTTGCCATGGGCACCTAGTAAAGATTAATTCATACTATTCATGACCGATTATTTTTCCAAATGGGTCGAGGCTCAAGCATTCGAGAAAGTCTGAGAGAAAGAAGTCATTAACTTCGTCTGGGATCATATAATATGTCGATTTTGGGATACAGTTGAGATTGTTTGCGACAACGGTAACAATTCGTTGGCAGCAACGTGAGTAAGTTTTTCAAATATTACAAGATCACGAAAATACTATCAACACCATATCACCCTAGTGGGAACGGGCAGGCAGAATCAGCGAACAAGACTATATTCCAAAACTTGAAAAAATTGTTGACCGATTCGAAAGGAAAATGGAAGGAGATCTTGCCCGAAGTCATGTGGGCGTACTACATGACTTCGAAATCAAGCACCGACACCACCCTGTTTTCTCTGGTTTACGGAGCTAAAGCCTTAATACTAGTCGAGGTGGGGGAATCGAGCCTCAGATTCTAATATGCTATTGAATAGTCAAACGGTGAGGCCATGATTACGAGCCTAAAACTGTTGGACGAAAGGCGGGAGGCCGCCATGGTCTAGTAGGCCGCCTAGAAGTGGCAAGTAGGAAGGTACTAAAAATGAAGGTCCAACCCCAGACATTTTCAAGTTGAGGACTTGGTATTGAGAAAGGTAACACTACACGCCAGGAATCCGAACAAAGGAAAAAATGGGCCCGAATTGGAAAGGACATATCGAGTTGTCGGAATAATCGGCAAATGCCCATATAAACTCGAAGCGGGCAACGATGTATAACTACCAAACAATTGGAACGTGGCACAATTAAAGCGTTACTACTGCTAAGGTACGAACTTAATTCCTTTTTGATTTTTTTATATTACGTACTAATGTATGCGGGTACTCGACCAAAGGCGGATATGGCTATTAGGTCTGAAAGCACGTCTTGCACTCTTTTTTCCTTGAACCGGTTTTCTGAAGTGGGATTTCCGTCAAGGTTGAAGCAATAGTATAATGTGCTACCTTAGATTTGAAAACTTGCGATAAACTAGAATCGATGATCACTCGCTTCATATCGACAACATCCGAGCCCTCACAAGTTTGGCCTCGAATACTGGGAGGCCATTACCCCTGGATTAATATATTTAGCAAGGGAAAAGAAAATTTTTATGTGGAAAAGCTAAGGCTTGGTGGTTAGGATTCATTGTAAGGGTCAAACGTTCATATGAATCGTGCCCACATAGTCCACTCTTTCCACGACACAAGTTTTATGTGCCTTCGATCATGTATCTTGCATAATAAGCAATGAAAGAAATTTCTACTTCCCCAGCATTTTGTTACTGCATTCGATGTTGGATCCTAAAGCCCATGGGCTACCCCTATTCGGGGACTATCGAATCCCGGAGGCACCAAGCCTATAAGGAAGTGCCAAAATATGAAAGACTACGACAACCCTAAAAATAGCTCAGAGAGGTCCTAAGTCCGTACGCAGAAAGTAAGACCCTTACAAAAAATCGAAACCTGTTAAAAGGTTACCCTCAACAAAAATATCATCTAAAAACCCTTAATCATGTTAAAGGCCTTTGGTTTTACTGAAGATTCAAAGCCACAAGTAACCCGAAGTTACATCGAAGTCGGGCTCCGTTCGGACCACCGAAAAATGGATGCTCTAGACTACATCTCATTTCATACTGGTGCGTTAAAAATAATACACAAATAGAAATTGAAAACAGATGCTGGAAAATTAAAGACATGGTATTACCAAAAAGTGAAAATTTTATATATTCCAAAATATTTTTACAAAGGCACAATAGAACGACCTCAAAATAAACAAAAACATTATACAAGAAAAATTATGAAAAAGAATTAAGGAATCTATGCCTAGTCTTCATCGGGGCTCGACTCGTCGCCGGAATCGTCGGAACCCTCGAAGCCTTCGGGAATCCCAGGCTTGTAGAGTTTGTTTTCCTCAGCCTCAAGTCTCCTGGCTTACTTAATATCGGCCGACAGGTCAAAATCTATGGCATGGATCTATTCGAGGGTCTCTCTCTGGGATAGCCGATAGCCGCTTTATGTAGTCAATCTTTATCTTTAAGTAGATCTCGGCTACCACCACACCAGCCTTATATTGGGCAAACATTTCCTCGATGTCAGAAGAGGTTGCATCCAATTTGGACCTCAGTACGGCATATTCTTGTCCGAATGCATCTCGTTCCATGACGGTAGAGCTTAGTTGTGCCCGAAGATCATCATTTTGCCGAGACCACTTATCAGCCTTCTCTTTTTCCACCCGGAGTTCGTTCTCAATCAATGCCAGCTCCAATTTTGCAGCCTCTTTTTTTGAATCAAGCAGGTCCATCCTGCCCTTCCACGCCTCGGTCTTGGCCATGACCTCATCCTTCTCAGCCCGAAGTTGGTCGATCAGGTCTACCTTTTCTTGGACCTGCGAAGTTGCGTTGTTAGACACCACGAGTAGCTTCTCCTTTTTGGCCTCAAAGATCCTTACCTTCTCGAACAGGTTGTCAGGCTCTGGCTTCAAGGATGAAACCTCTTTCTAAGCCTTTTTAGCTCAGCTTGGAGAATTGGGAGGTCCTTGAGGGCTTCATCTTGTTTCTCACTAAGATCCTTGTACATGTCCTTCTTCTGGACTTGATCTTGAGCTCCAACTAAAGCTAGCTTATCTTCAAGCGGGACCAAAGGAAGGTCTTATGATGAAGCACTGAAGCCTGAAAAACAATGAAGTTATTAGAACAAGTCTAAAACTAAACAAGGTTCGCAAAGGGGTATAAAGGGTAAACGCCTTACCCGATTCAGCGCCAGTTGCACCACGTTGAAGAGTATCGGTGTTCCCACTTCGTTCATCTTTGCTTAGTCCTCCTAGGTCACCATGCATTGAAGGTATCTGGCTATGCCCACCGGAGTAGACAGGACCCAAGTGTCTACCAGGATCTAAAGAACAATCGTCGTCTTGCGCCGGGGGTTCACGCTCAGAGTAGGGAATTGTTTCACTAGTTTTGGGCTCAAACTCAAATAGCCCTCTCTTGATGGTACATCTTTTTTCAGGACCTCCAGGTGACCGAGCTCAGAAAAATCCTCCAGTGCGGCCATATCCATGCCATCGAAGAATGTGTTATTGGCATAATCTGGGCCCGTCGCCATCTCACTTGATTTTTCTTTGCCTGTTTCGGTTTTTTCGAGCATGGACTCGGCGTAAGAGGGTGTTTCCACGATGTCAATGAAACCAGATATGTCCTTCGGTACAGGAGCGGCTTTCTGATAGGCTGCGACTTTTGTCTCTCCCTCTGGTTCCCAAGCTAGAAGGGGATCGTCCTCGTGGTCGTCCTTCCCAAGTGTTGCATGCTCCCCCTCGTTAAGGGTCGACCCATGAGCAATAAAAAAGTAGTCATTCTCAGGCTCATCCCTTATCTGGTAGAGGGAATCAGAGCCTAGTATCCCCGACTTTGTGCTCTTTTGATTTTCCGCACCCGGATGGTCACCATCTTCTTCATTGCATCAGCATCCGGGGAACCCGAGGACTTTCTTTTCTTCTTCTTCTTATCCTCTTTTGCAACAACCCCGGGCTACCCCAAAGCGGAGGGTTCAGTAAGCGAGGATGGATCCTCGTCCTGATCCAACGGACTAAGTTTAGTAGTCTTGGGCAAACCTGGAAGAAAAAAAGACTTAGCAATATGTAAGCTAAAAGTATGAAAGAAATTATTCGGAAAAGAAACTCACCATGGGAACGGGCCTCCCACTTGTCGTTCGAGAGCTTGCGCCATGCGCGCTCGGAGTATGGCATATGTTTGTAGATTCCCTTGATACACTCCTTTAAGCGGAGAACTGCATTAGGAACTTGTACAACAGTTGCATGGCAACAAACACAGGTACTGAGAGGAAGAATAAAAGGAAATGACAAATACTCGAGAAGGAAAATACTTACACGATAAGTTCCACTTTTCTCGGAACGATAGAAAATTCAGTGGGGGATGAGGTCTTCAGTTTATCCCGAACGAACCTCTACTACCAGCCTCAGTCCTCATTGATGCGTGAGAATGGAGCCTTTCTCTCTCGGCGAACAAGCTTTATCAGCCCCTCGAAAGATTTGGGGACTATATAGACAAAAAAATGGTCAAGAGTGAACCGCGGTGCTTCAATGTTGTTCCCACAGTGTCGAAGGCTGATTATAATCCTCGAAAAGTATGGGTGAATCTGCCAAAGGAAGACCTCGTACCTTTTATAAAAGTCAAGGACTATAGGGTCCACCTGAGAAAGCGTGAAGGGGTAAGTGTCAACATTTAAGTACCCCTTCACATGAGTAGTAATATCGTCATCAGTCCCGGGGATAACCACCTTCTTACCCTTATAGTTAGTGTCCACCCGGACTGTGGGTAGTGTTTCCTTAATAACAGAGCATATGTATCTCCATGCTCCTTCACCCCGATCATGTTAACCAGAGGCTTTCTCCGCATTAAAATTGTCTCCAATAGAGTAACCCCCAGGCACGAAGCTCTTCAAGGGGGCTACTGGGCCACCTCAGTGTCTGCAACCAAGTTGAAAGATGAAGTAGTGGTTTGCCGAGGCACGAATTTGGACATTTTTTACTATGGGAATCTAGGAGATATGAAGGTTTGAAGAAAGAGTAAGATGGTTTGAAGGAAAAATATGAAGGTTTGAAGATGGGATGAAGATATGAAGGTCTAGATAGAAGATTCAAAGAGAATAAATAAGAAGATATGAAGTCCAAAGGAACAATGCATGAAGATTGAAAGGAGTTGAACGACAAGTAGAGAATTCAAGGGTAAGTCTAAGAGTTCTAGGGTCGGAAAGTAGAAAAGTAAAAAAAGGTCGAAACTTTTATAGAGGAAGGATAATCAATGCGCGACGTTTCACATTTGAAGACAGTCAACTGGCGATTGACATGTGTTCGAAGTCAGAATAATGCGACTGATGGGACGTTTCATTGACTCGCATCCCGGTTGTAACGTACGAAGGAAGGAACTGAGGTACATCTATTGCTTTTCGTCGTTTCGGTAAACCTACTCTCCAAAAAAATGAGGGGACTATCTGTGTATGAAAAATCGGGGGGGGGGGGGGGGAGGGGGGGTAATTTGTACCCCGATTTTCCAATGAGAAAATGGAGGGGGAGCACGGATGCACGAGATTGTAACGAGGTTCGAGACCCTTCTTATCAAGATCCAGGAGGAGTGAATGATGTCCCTGCTATCGGGTACGATGAAACGATGCGCCCCGGGCCAAAAATAAGTTCTAAGACCTCGGGAGGCCCGGCGAACAGTTATGCATGACGGATAGAGGGTCGCGAAACTCGCCCTTAACCAGATATTACGGCGCGAATCTCGCTTGATGTCGATTATGGATCAATAATTACGGGGAAAGGAAGAATTTTACCTTTTTTAGACTTATACTAAGGTTGAAACTCTCCTAATATACAAATGGTAAGCTTTTCTTTTGTTTCACACGTTATAACACGTGAATCAAGGCAGTACAAGTTTATTTTCTATCTTTTAACTATTGTTAAAGTTTTGCTCATTTGTTCGGTTATTCATTCACAACTGGACTTGAATTGAGGGTCCAGTCAAGGATGAGGTCATTAGTCAGTCTAAATTCAGGCTTGGTCACAATATTGCAACTGGTTTGAACATTTATTTCATTTCTAACTCATTCATTTGATATTTTTAATTGTTCGTATTGAATTAAATCACACATCCTTAAAATCACATATAAATTCAATTGTTACCCAACTTAAGGATAAACAATTGTACTTTTAAAATCATAGCTAGGAATTTAATATTTATCGAACTTTAATGCAAAATAATTATTGTGTGTTTGAAAATACTAGATTCAGTTAAATAGCTCCATCCGCCTCTGATTTTGTTGAGCTGAAGTGAAAACGGCATGTTGAGAAGACTAACTTGTCATTAAGTAACACCATGTGACATTAATTACTCTTTCCCTCGCAATAGTTTACAAGTCAACTCATTCAACGGAAGAGCCGGAGAAATCTTTATTCAAAAGCTTTTTGGATTATTGGGTATCTTTATTTATAAATCATTTGGGCCATCCAGCTCACTCTTGGATCTGTTAGCTTGACGTCTTAGCACAGCAATTCTGCTGAGTATTGGGAACCAAAGAAACACTTTCGAATTCAAGTATGTACTATACCCTTTTTGTATCTCTCTCTTGGTTTAGATTTTAACCTGGTTGTTAGTTTTCAAGTTATTTAAAGTGCTTTGCTTTTTTCTTTTTTTTTAATCAAACGATTAGCATGCAGAAATTTTGTAATTTGAGCTTTTTCATGTTTGATTGTCCAAATTTTATTATTTGTTTGTCAAACGATTAGCAATTGATTGAGTGTTTATAGTTTTAACCTGCCAAACTTCTAATTTGCAGTATGCAGAAAGACATGGGAGAAGTTTCTGGAGAAGATGATTTGTATACGAAAGATGGAACAGTTGATTACCGCAATAATCCAGCTAAGAAGGCTGAAACTGGGACTTGGAAAGCCTGCCCTTTCATCTTAGGTACTCATCCTCGACATTCTAAATTCTTTTTTCTTTTTCTTTTTTCCTCCTTTTAGAACATTATTTCATGGATTAAATTATATGCTCTGAATGATAGAGTAGAAACAATTTATATTCAAAGTAATTTAACTCGTTTTAGCGGGTAACCTGTCTTATTAAGGTTACTATTCCCGATTTTATAGAGGGTTATCTATAATTATGTTTAAAATAACCAGATAGGGGAAGAAGACAAGTTATACTGGGATTAGTTATACTGGGATTAGTTATGCTAGGATTAGTTATCCTGGTATTATTTCTTATTGACCGGTTGCTACTATGTTGTATCTTGGGATTGTCAATTTTACTGTTTTATTATGGGATAATTTATCTCAGATTACTAATCCGCCATCTGGTAGGTATAAGCTATCCCAGTACTATTTTTAATTCTGAGATAACTTATCCCAGAACTAGTAACCAAACAAGGGATAATGCAGTACTAACTTTTATCCTAGTATTATTTTTGCCTATCCGCCGTACCAAACGAACCCTTAGTATTTAATAGGTTTATGGTTAGTAATTTCTGAAGGGAATTTTTGTTGGCAGGAAACGAGTGTTGTGAAAGATTGGCATACTATGGGATGAGCACAAATCTTGTTTTGTATTTCAAGAAAAGGCTCAACCAACACAGTGCTACAGCTTCAAAGAATGTGTCAAATTGGTCCGGAACATGCTACATCACACCACTAATTGGAGCATTTCTAGCAGATGCATATCTAGGAAGATACTGGACAATTGCCTGCTTCTCAATCATCTATGTAATTGTAAGTTTTATATCTGTTGAAGTACATTAGCTCTTCACTACACTATGTAACTTGTTTGTGTTGAATTGTGTGATCACCTCCTTTAAAAGTTTAAGCGGGTAGAGCGAACATAGTTTTATTTACTGAATTATGTTTCGACACGCCTCTTACGTGCGGGCCAAATTCTTTTTTCATGGGTGAAGCACGTGGAACTTTTTTCTTCTTTTTCTAGCAGTGACTTGATCCTTGGACCTTTGTCTGATTTGATACTCTATTTTAGTGTGTAACCACCTTTTCTAAAAGCTTTAAGTGGCTAGAGAGAGCAAACTTTTATTTATGGTGGAAACTGAGAAGAAAAACTTGGTCCAATGTAAACATGTTACACGCACAAAAAACATGTAAAGGATGAATAAGCAGGAGGAAAATGAATTTTTTGGAGCCTATGCCAAACTGCTACCTTTAACTTGCTGAGTTATAATTGATTCTCATCAACTTTAAGGATGAAAGAATAAATAAATAAATAAGCATTTGTGTATGTGTGTGTGTATAAAACCAAAGTCTCAGCTTAAATTCCTTTTATGGGAAACTTAGAAGCATAAATATATGTCTCTTGCAGGGGATGACTCTGTTGACATTGTCAGCTTCTGTGCCAGGCCTAAAGCCAAGCAGTGATCCAAAGGAAGTGCAAACTGCACTTTGCTTTGTTGCACTTTACCTCATAGCATTGGGCACTGGTGGGATTAAGCCCTGCGTTTCATCTTATGGGGCAGATCAGTTTGATGATGCTGATGAAGTTGAGAAGAAACACAAGTCATCTTTCTTTAATTGGTTCTATTTTTCGATTAATATCGGTGCTCTTGTTGCTTCTTCAGTGCTGGTTTGGATACAAGACAATGTGGGCTGGGGATGGGGTTTTGGAATTCCAGCAGTGACTATGGCCATCGCTGTAGTAAGCTTCTTTTCAGGTACCCGATTGTATCGCAACCAAAAACCTGGAGGGAGCCCTCTGACTCGCATATGTCAAGTCGTTGTTGCGTCCTTCAGAAAATTTAAAGTTGATGTGCCTGGAGACAAAACTTCCTTGTATGAGACAACAGATGCAGAGTCTGCAATCACAGGAAGTCGCAAGCTTGATCATACAAAAGACCTCCGGTGAGCAACTGTTGATATCCTTGAAGCTTTCCATTATTATTTTTGATGTAATGCATTTGCTCAAAAAAACTAGTGACTGTCTAGGAATGAGAAAAATTATTAACATGATCATCTTTAGGACAATGAATGGTTCAATATTTTAGTGATACTTTACTTGGACCTGAAAATATGTACACAGCGCACTGACTTGTTGAACCATTTTTTATGATGTCCACATTGATTAATGTTGAATTCCATCAACTTTTTTTCGGCATCTTTAACCGTTCTCCTATTTTCTATGATGGTAAATGATGAAACAAATGATTTACACACTGATGTTATCATGCAGTTTCTTCGACAAGGCAGCAGTGCAGACAGAATCTGACCATATGAAAGGCAATATAGACCAGTGGAGACTTTGCACCGTGACCCAAGTTGAGGAGCTCAAAGCCATTATACGATTGCTACCTATATGGGCCACAGGGATCATATTTAGTGCTGTATACAGTCAAATGAGTACCATGTTTGTGTTGCAAGGAGCGTCCATGGACACTCGCGTAGGAAATTCCAGCTTCAAGATTCCACCAGCATCACTTAGCATTTTCGACACTCTCAGTGTTATATTCTGGGTTCCCATTTATGACCAACTTATTGTCCCAATTGCTAGGAAGATTACAGGTCACAAGAATGGCTTGACACAACTACAGAGAATGGGTACAGGGCTCTTCATATCCATCTTTGCCATGGTATCTGCCGCTATTCTAGAGCTCTTTCGGCTAAAATATGTGAAAAAACATAACTACTATGAACTGGAGCAGGTACCCATGTCAATATTTTGGCAGGTTCCACAGTATTTCCTTATAGGTTGTGCAGAAGTTTTCACATTCATCGGTCAGTTGGAGTTCTTCTACGATCAAGCACCAGATGCCATGAGAAGTTTGTGTTCGGCTTTATCACTGACTACCGTTGCACTTGGGAATTACTTGAGTTCTCTGCTTGTAACAATTGTCATGAATATTACAACCAAGAATGGGAAACCCGGATGGATACCAGATAACCTGAATTATGGTCACCTTGACTACTTCTATTATCTTTTGGCTGTGCTGAGTGTACTGAATTTGGGAGCTTATCTCATGATAGCGAAGTGGTATACTTACAAAAGGCCAGTGGGAACTCTGCGTTGAAGGTTGAAGTGGCACAACAAAAGTAAGCTTCTTATATTTTGGGTTCAAGAACCTGTAAATATAGTTTGATTGGAAAATCATATGTTGTACACAAACATATTTTCTGTAAAACTAGTGAACTGCCACCACTATCAATATGATGTCAAAGACATCAGTTTCTGTATGATCTGTTCTACTTGTAACACCTCCCACTTAAGACTGATAAACATGATCATATTTAGTTTTTCTTTCTGATTCTCTAGCTCAATGGACTCTTACAAAGGTCCAATCCTTGTTATCTTAATTTATCTCTATAATAAGGGCATTTTATCTAAGTATTCTTGATTATGCTCGATTAATAAGAATTTGATTTGAGTTCACAATAACATGTGTGAGGATTTTGCTTATACTAGAACTTCATGAACCCAAAACGTACTTATTAGTGGTTAGGGGTTGCAATTTGAACTCAAACACATTCAATCCGTCCAGAAATTAATCGGTTGGGCTATAAATATTTTAGCTCATGAGTCAATTTGGGTTGAGCCCAAGTTAACTCATTATTTTTTTAAAACTTATTCTGACCCATTAAGCAGCCCAAATAAAACCCATTAAACTCATCCAAAAAAAAATGAATCTCAATCCAATTTAACTAGAACTTTACTTAGTTGGTTCAATTTTACTTCTTTTTTTTTGTATGTTCAATTTTCTATTCTTTTGTTTTTCCGCACAACCCGTCACCCTATCCCCTCGCCCCCCCCCCCCCCCCCCAAAAAAAAATTACTTTTTTATTCTTTTGTTTTTTCCGCACAACCCGCCACCCTATCCCCCCCCCCCCCAAAAAAAAAACTTACTTTTTTTATATTTTTTATTTTTTTATTTTTCTGCACCACCCATCCACCCTACCCACCTCAAAAAAAATTGTATGTTCAATTTTCTATTTTTTTCTGCACCGTCCCTTCCACCCCCGCACGCAAACCCCCTAAAAAAATTTACCTTTTCTGGTATTTTTATTTTTCTGTTTTTCCGTTTTTCTGCCCCACCCTCCACTCTCAAAATATTTTTCAACTTACACATTTTAAGGTAAAAAGCTTTTTTACTCAAGATGAGCATGGTTCTAAAATATGGGTCAAGTTGAAGGGATTAGGCTATGACCAATTGTTTAGTCCATCTTAACCCAAGTAAACTTTGAACTAAAAATGATAGCGGTTGGCCCAAATATTTGATAACTAAAGGCATATTGTTAAATTATTTCGTATGTGGATAAATAAGGCCCAATAACTATTGAATTGTGATAGGGAAACACTCTCTCAATAATTAGAGGTCAACCTTTCTTTCCCTAGTTTCAAAATCCTAGATTATTCAGGATGTGAGAGCATGATAACTACGGATGTTAACTATCGATCGTAATGAATTTGAATGGTACCCTCTTTTAATCCTAACTCAAGATTTTATTTGTGTGTGTTTTTTTTTAATTCTCTGGAATACATAAATTCTTATATTTTTCCATTGATCTATCTCATCACACCGTTAGTAATGATAGTCACACAACTCAAAAGAACAATCTGTCAAAAAAATTGGTTCTTATCTAATTCTTTTTTTTGGTAATTAAGGCTTTTCATTAATCACCAATGAAGTAACATTACAAAACCATAGTTTAGCTTCAACTGAGCTGACTATCTGAGAGATAACATATAAAACTGTTTCTACTATCCTAACTAACTAACACTACTATATTCGAAAGTGTTGTAATTGTTTTCTAATTCGTGGGGTACCTCTAACATTACAATTATACACTATGTCTCTCAGTAAGGCAGTGTTATATCGAAATATCTTGTTGAAGACTCTTGCATTCCTTTCCAGCCAGATAGTATGCAAATTCAGCAGTTACCATTTTGAAGATGGCTGCTCGACATGTTCGACCCTTGGCTTTGCTTATCAACCACTGCATTTTCTGGTTCCAATCATTGGTGGGAGGATAGCTCTCCAGCAGCCAGTTCATTGTTCTTTCCCATAAGTCCACAGTGACAGGGTAGGTCATTAGTAAGTGATCTCTTGTTTCCGGGTGGATTTGGCATAAGGTGCATTGTTGATCAGTACTCATTCCCCAGCTGTGCAATCTGTCCTTTGTTGGGAGTCTGTCATGTAAGAATAGCCATAGGTTGAAGATTGTCTTTGGCCTTGCATAGTTTTGTATGATTAAATTCTTCCATGGTACTCTCGGCAACTCTTGCATCTGTGATTGGTACAACTGTCTAGTCGAGCATCTCTGTTCCTTCCAGTGCTGGATCCTCTGTAGTATGTCTCTTGATTGGATGATCTTTCTAACCATCCAACTTGCCTGAGCATGAATTGGAATGGATTCTATAGGTCTGTCTTTGATGTAGTACACAGTGATCCACCTAATCCACAGCTTGTCCTTTTTGTGAGCTAGATCCCAGCAGGTCTTTGCAATGGCAGCTTTATTCCAGAGCTTGAGATTAGTGAGATTCATCCCTCCAACTAATTTTGGGGTACACATTTTATCCCAAGAGATATATGCTTTCTTAGTTACAGTGTTCATCCCAGACCAAATGAAACTCCTACAAATGCCTTCTATCATTTTCAGTACTTTCACAGGCAATATAAACAATTGTGCCCAGTAAGCTTGGACCCCAAAGATGACAGATTGAACCAGTTGTATTCTCCCAGAGTAAGACACTATTTTGGCAGTCCAAGAAGTGATCTTGGCAGTGATCCTATCCACTAGAGGTTGCCATTACAGCAGTGTGATTTTCTTGGTGGACAGGGGAACTCCTAGATACTTGAATGGCAATTGACCTTGGTCATAGCCAAGGTGGTCAAGGATCTGTTTCTGTATAGCCAGTGCTACCCCTCCGAAATAGACTGAGCTCTTGTTCAGGTTAGCCTGTAGTCCAGAAGCTTCAGAGAATTGGGAGGAACATTTGGATAGGGCCATGACAGAAGTAATGTCTCCTTTGGCAAACAGCAGCAAATCATCAGCAAAGCACATGTGTGTAATGCCCAGCTTTTTACATCTGGGGTGGAACTGGTACGCTGGATCATCTTTTAGTGAGGAGCATGATCTGCTTAAGTACTCCATGACTAGAGCAAATAGGAAGGGGGAAATGGGGTCCCCTTGCCTCAGTCCCCTAGCAGCAGCAAAGGGTACAGTTGCCTCTCCATTGACTAGCACAGAGAAGCTCACTGTTGAGATACATTCTATTATCCATTTGGTGAAGGTGCTGGGGAAGACAATCTATTCCATAACCTGCTATAGAAATACCCATTCAACTGAATCATACGCTTTTTGGAGGTCAATTTTAATCATGCATCTGGGGGACACATGTTTTCTAGTATAGTTTTTGACTAGTTCATGTGCCAGGATGATGTTGTCCTGGATCTTTCTACCTGGGATGAATCATGCCTGAGCTTCACTGATAATACTTGCCATCACCTTCTGCAACCTGTTAGCCAGAATTTTTGAGATAATTTTATAGAGGACAGAACAGCAAGCAATAGGCCTATACTCTTTGACTGTAGATGGTTTGGACAGTTTAGGAATGAGGGTAATAGTTGCACAGTTTATTGGTTTGAACATCCTAGTTGAGGTGAAAAACTGCTTAATGGCAGTGGTGACCTGGTTACCAATGATGCCCCAGCTCTTTTTGAAGAAAACAGCATTGTATCCATCTATCACTGGTGCTTTGTCATCTCCAATAGCCTTGAGACTCTCTGCTATTTCTGTATCAGTTACAGCAGCACATTGTTCCTTTCTTTGTTATTGTGTCAGCTTTGGGTCATTTGACATGTACAGTTGGTTTATAGCAGGCAGATTGGTTGCAGAAGTTCCCATCAGTGCCTTGTAGAATCCCAGGATTTCCTCTTTGATATCCTCGGTAGTAGTTAGTTTGGTTCCCATTGCATTGGTAAGTTCAGTAATCTGGTTGTGTTGAGTTCTCTCCTTTATTACTGCAGAGAAGTACTTAGTGTTGGAGTCCCCAAGTTGTATCCATTTTGCTCTTTCCTTCTGTTGCAGAACACTTTCCTCAATCATTGACCATTTTTCCATTTTTAGTACCAGCTCCTTCTCCTTCTGTTGTAGGCCATCAGTGTATGCTTGATTCATCTGGGCTTGTATTGTCCCCAGTTCCTGTCTGCACTGTTCTATTCTCTGTGAGATAGTCTTGAATTATTTAATATTCAGGACCTTCAAAGGGCTCTTCAAGGCTTTGAGTTTGGACCATATTGCTCTCATAGTGTCTGACTTTCCACCCTGCCACACTCTTGCCACAATCTGCTGGAAATCCTCATGCTCAGCCCAGACATTAAAGAATTTGAAAGTCTTTTTCCCATGCCAGGAAGATGATGTTAGTGTCATTATCATGGGGTTATGGTCTGAGATTAAGGGCAGATCATAATAAGTTACCACCTGGTTCCATTTGATCATCCATTCATAGTTACCAAAGACTCTGTCCAGTCTACTGCATACTCTGTCCACACCAGTTTGTTTATTTGTCCATGTGAAATAGTCACCCCTCCAGGGCAACTCTGATAGCCCATCTAGCTGAATACATTTGTTAAATTCTTGAGTTTCAGGGAGTCTAACTGGCTTGCAAGACTGCCTATCTTTGTCACATAAGACAGCATTGAAATCCCCTGCAACAACCCATGGATCTTGCATTCCTAGTGACAGTGCTTGTAATCTGCTCCATAAGGATCTTCTCTGTTCCAGCCCATTAAAACCATACACCACAGTGAGGAAGCATGTGAAATCCCTTGTCCTGCTGGTAACCCTGCTGTGAATCAAATGGCTTTCCTCCAGGACACTAGTGACTGTAAAAACTTTTGGATTCCAGAGAATCCACACTCTACCCTTTTCGCCTGAGACATAGTATGTTAAGATACCCCAGCCTGGTGCTAGTAGATTAGCAATTCTACTAGCATGTATTTGCTTAACCTTAGTTTCTACTAATCCAACTAGGTTAATGTTGTTTTTTCTTATATACTCCCTAACTTCTTTCTGCTTGTACCTTTTATTTACACCCCTTATATTCCAAACCAACCACTTCATTGATAAGATGTTGATCCCCCTAACTCCCCTGGAGGGTCATCTTTACTACCAGAAACTACTTCAAATCTATTACTCACAGTGATGGGGGACAAAGGTGGGAAATTAGTGATCTTGAGTGCTGGACTCTGAGGTTGTTTCCCTTTGTCACTGCCTTTATCAACCCTCTGGCTCTAGACTGTCCTGGCTTCAGCATGAAACCCCTTAGATTCTGGAGGCTGCCTCTGCATTGGCACAGCAGGGCCCTTGGTTCTTCATTCCTGAACTGCCTTTGGCTTCCACACTTGTGTAGGCTGTTTTGTGATTTGCTTTGGTTGCGCTGCACGATTGTGTCCTATTGTTTGGCATTTCTCACAATCGGAGGGTTTCCACTCATAAACCGCATCTTGAAGAAACTTCTTCCTATTCGGATCCATAACCCAGATCTCTGTTGGTAGTTCTAGTGTCGCTAAGTTTCATTTGAAGCTAATACAAAATTTTGACATTCAAGAATTTTATAGAAAGGCTTCTTAAGATTAATTTTTGATTTTGTAAGAAAAATTGTGCAAAAATAGAGTTCCCCAAGAATTTCTTCTTTTCCTTCTTTCTTCTTCTTCTCCACATTCTTCTTCAATTTCTTCATCTTCTTCGTCTTCTTTTTCTTTAACTCCCCCTATTTCAAAATGTTTGCACTATTTGCTCACTACTCTATTTTAAAAAGATTGGCATCTTTATATATTTCCTTAATAAGGTATTTATAGCCACACAAATATTATAATAAATTTCAGACCACAAGTTTCAAAAATTTTATACTCACACAAATATTGTAGATTATTTAAGACCAAATATCTCAAAAATCATCCATTCTTTATTAAAGTTTGTGACAAATCAAACTAAGACAATATTTTTAAAACGGAAAAAGTAATACATTATGGGCATACAACTAAAATCGAAAAACAATAAAAGATATGTGGTAGAAAATTGAAAAAAAAATGCTTATTTATGGTTGGATTCAAATAATGGATTGATAATAGAATGTTGTATTATCAATCCTCTCTATAATAGTCTCGTTTGTTCCAATACTTTTTGGCTTTTATAGTGAATGGTTTCTATACACTTATAATAACATTTGACTTAAATATCTTTTGGCTGTTATAAATAAAAATTTATCCAAAAATAAATATTTTTTCCTTTTTTAATGTACATATTAAAGATAAGAAAATTGTTCAAATTTAAAATCTCAAAAAATATGCATCTTTCACTAGTTAAATATTAAAGAAAGCTAATACATTATTAATAAATTCGTAAGTAAAAGTATAATGATTAAAACTCTAAGTTAGACATTTTAACATTGGCTAAAAAATATTTTTTTTCAAGATTGATGGAAGAACTTTGTAATTATAGGTTGTTTCATAGATTTTATTCTTTTACTAGCGATATAACGGTTGAATTAGTGAAGATCTGTATCCAAACTTTCAGCAAAAGGTATCCAATAGCTTTCCCTTAAATACAACATAAGAGCTTAATAGTTAAATTTTATCTAAATATTTTTTTGAAAATTATCCCATGCAAAAGATATCATAAGTAAATCTTCAAATCTTATATCTTATGCGAGGTAGAAACTTTATTTAGTGAAAAATTATTTCGCTGTCAATTTTTAAATGTATGCTAGTATGAAATTATTTATCCATCATTTTTTTTTGGTAAGTAAAGATTTTTATTTACCAGTAATCAATATGTACAAAGCAATCAAACTGAGCCTAGACATACCCTAGGCTCATAACATCTCTATCTACTCATCTTCTATACTACTATGGATAAAAATTTAATGTTTCAAGCTTCTTTACTAGTCTATTCTTCATCAGCCCTCTACTTGTCACCTCTTTGAACAATATGTCTAACTAGCACTTCATTCGGTTGTTGTTGCCCTTGAAATACTCGCATATTCCTTTCCCTCCATATATGATTTACCACACAAGGCAGCGATATTATATACAACTAAGATTTTGCACTTCTTCCCTTTGCATTCCTTCCAGCCCATTCAATTTCCTTTTACCAATCTAGCGCATTTCTCGAAATACCTTGCCATTTGAGAACATTTTCCCAGACCTCTTTAGCTACCACACAACTAAAGAACAAATGATCCATTGTCTCATTTTCTTCATTGCACATAGGACAGCTCAAATCATCAGTTATTCACCAGTTGTTCAATCTATCTCTTGTGAGCAGTCGTTTCTGTATAGCCAAATTTAGCACAAATATCCATTTTGGAGCTCCTATATTATTGCAGGTTAACCTTCTCCAAGTCACTTTCTGGAATTCACCTCTCATTGTATTGTATAATTTTTTGATTGATAGGGACTTTTACCTAGCCACTTCATTCATAGTTAGTCTCATTTTTTCAAAGTACTTCTAAGCCTTGATAATCTTTTGAATATCCAAGATGCATTCTTAGGATTAGATTCTCGTACTGTTTGTCTCTTCCCATAGTACATACGTATCCATTGCACCCAAAGCTTGTCGTTCTTCTTGCAAAGATTCCATAAAAATTTGCAGATTGCAGTCCTATTCCATGTTGAAATTTCTAGTACATTGCAGCCTCCAACAGTTTTTGGCATCCACACTCTCTCCCATGCTAGAAAAGCCTTCTTGATGTTTCCACTCCCCCTGTCCATAAAAAGGTTCCGCCAGATTCTATCTTCTTTATCAACTTTTTAGGTAGCATAAATATCCGAGACCAATATATTTGGATGGAGAATAGTACAGTTTTGATTAATTGCAACCTTCCATCATATGATTGATATCTTGATGTCCAGGAGGTTATTCGAACAAGGATTTTATCCACCAGTGGTTGGCTTTGACATATAGATATCCTCTTGGTGCTAAGTGGTATCCCCAGGTACTTGAAAGGTAACTCCCCTTTGGAAAAACCCACAGCTTGTAGTACCTCCTATTGAACTTCATGTGGAACACCTTCAAAGTATATGGAACTCTTAGCAATATTGGCTTTAAGTTCAAATACTCCAGAGAATTCCTTGAAACGTTCATACATCATCTGCACTGAGACAGTATCTCCCCTACAGAACGGTAGCAAATCATCTTCAAATCCAAGGTGAGTGATGTTCAGTTTGTCACATCTGGGGTAGAAATTGAAGTTAGGGTCTTTCCTCAACTGCTTCAGGTTCCTAGTTAGATATTCCATGCCAAGCACAAACAGATAAGGTGACATTGGGTCACCTTGCCTTAGCCCTTTCTTAGCTTAAAATGTTTCAGTAGGCTTCCCATTTATAAGAATTGAATAGGGCACATTACTTACACAGATCATCATCCATTGCACAAACTTCTCAGGAATATTCATACTTGTTAAGACTTGTTTAAGGAACTCCCATTCAATTGAGTCATACACTTTCTGCAAATCTAACCTCATCTTGCATCTAGGTGAGATACCCTTCCTTCCATATCCTTTTACTAGCTCATAACTCAGAATTATATTATCAACAATTACTCTTCCTGGCACAAAACATGATTGGCTATTATCAATTAGATGATTTGCTACTGCAAATCTACTTCTGCTTCTATAATCCAACAACCCAATCTTGATTATTCAGATGCATCATCTCCTAGGGAAGATACTACTGGGTTTAGGATTGACATTGAGCCTGTTAGGAAGAAAAGGGGCCGGCCCAGAAAATATTCTCCTAATGGTAACATCGCTTTGGGCCTCTCTCCTACTCCTATTGCCCCTATTTCTTCTGTGGTGCCGGCGAATATAGATTCTGGTAGTGGTGATTGTGATGTGGAGGGTACATCTTCAGAGAACCCATCCAAAAAGGCCCGAGGAATGCCTCCTAGTTCTTCAAAAAAGCAGCTTGATGCTTTAGGTATTTATCCATCATTTACCTGGAAACAATATCATCAGATTTATTTTTACTCAAGATTAGTCATTATGATGTTTCTCCATAAAAAACTATTTATCAAGGTTGAACCTTTGTTTAGCTTCTTTCTCTAAAAAAAACCTTTAAGAGTTTTTTAACATTTGAAATATTTGTAGATACACATACCAAATCTATCTCATTAATTTGGTGCTTCTCTATCCCAACATACTTATATTTATAACAAAGTAATAAGTCTGGCTCTGATACTAAAATTAGAAAGTTTTAAGTAGAGGAACGCCTCACACGCGTTCACTTCTTTTTGAAGACAAGTGAAGGAAGCTTCTATACTTGATTCAACTTGCATACATAATAAGACCAATTTTCTAGTTGATTTTAACTCCATGATTTTTATTTGCTAAATTTGTGATCAAGAAAAAATTTAAAGAACTTGACTTACCTCCTGGATTGATCGTGAGTTTCCTCTTTAATTTAAATGACTTACTTATTAACAAAAGCAAAAGAATAAAGAGAAAAAATAGTTTTGGAATTGGGCAAATGTTGCTATAGTTTTGGTGAATATTGATAAGGATTCACTTATTCTTTTAGCCTTCAGAATTACCATTTGCAATCTCGAGATTTGCATATGTACCCAGTTTGGGGTCACCTTTTAATTTATACCCGCTTTGTAAAAAAATTACAAGCGTACCCACTTTTCGGGTTACTTCAAAAATACAAGCTTGAAGTAGCAAAAATTCATATTTGAAGTTTGAACTTCAGAATGTTTTGCCTGAAGTGTAGCCTTATCAAAGCAAAACTTTAGATATTTTTGCCTGAAGTTTGGTCTAATTTACAAAGGCAATCATGCAAACTTCAGTTCATAGTAATAGCAAACTTTAGTTCAATAAACTACATTATGTTTTAGCTGGAATTTTTATTTTGTAATTGTTGAACTTCAGCATTCTAGGAGCTGAAATTTGTTTTGTATTTGCTGAACTTCAGAATTCTAGGAGCTGAAGTTTTTATTTATATTTGCTGAACTTCAGCATTGCTAGGAGCTCTTACAAAATTAAATTGCAGCAACTGGAACTAATTTTAGTTGTTTCTCTGATATTGCTATGTCCAGAAGCAGGCAAGATATCAATATATATATATATAGTCCTTAAAGCTGAATTATATTTCAAATTGTCATGTACTGTTTTTACAAGTTTGCAAGAAATGAATAACATTTTTTTATGAGGCATAAAAGAACAATCACTTTTGATCACTCACATTAAGCACTCTAGATTCAGTGGAACATTTGCATAAGCACTTATTCATCTAGCTGCCCAACTACATACAATGTTTACTATGCAAAGAACAAGAGAACCCAATTGTTTTTTGTAAAAGGTAAAATATTAATATTTGCAACCACCTTTTTTCGTAAAAACATCATAAACTACATTAAAATATATTCACAATCACCATATAAAAGCATTGTCACCGAAGGAGGAGGGGGAGGAGGAGGAGGAGGAGGAGGAAGAGGAGTAGGAGAAAACGAAGGAGGAGAAGCAGGAGGAGAAAGAGATCTGAAATTATTTAAAAAGTGGGTACAAGCTAAAACTTTTAAAAAAAATATATGTATAGATTAAATGAGGTCGACCAAATAGGACGACCTGTGCAATTTTTACCTTGCAATTTATTTTAGGTATTCGTGACTAGCTAACATATTTGAAACTATAACAAGACTAGATTTCTTTTTAATATTTTGGCATGCGAGCTAGTCCAACCCAACCATATGAGGTTAACGGGCTGATTTTGGATGGGCTAAAAAGGCTAATCGAATTACACCGAGCTAGTGAGTTCAGTAGGTTGATTCTACGGGCCAAATTCATTTTAACAATTCCATTTTGAGTTATCGTCAAAGTCTTGCTCTATTCCTTGATTCGATCCAAAAATATGTTTTTCGTCGAATATTTTTATATTTCCATATATACCCCTTTCCCCACCCTACTAATATAAATGGGTGCTCATACACATCTAATTCTCTCCATGTGAGAACCCAAAAAACACAATTACACAAAGAGGAAAATAAAGGCTTCACTTGAGTTTAGAACTTATAACCAACTTGTTACATGTATCCTTCTCTTTTCTATTGATTCTTCTAACATAAAAGAAACGTCTTACAAAATTTTTGCTTGAGATTTTCTTTTCTGTTTTCTCATTTTCCAAGAGGCTAGATTGGAGAGCAACTTGGTCCCATTTTGACAATTGTTGAAAACAAGAGGCAAGTCCACTTTCCTTTTCTGGATTTTCAATTCTTTTTCGCTAATTATTTCGCTTACATTGATATTGTTCAAGAACTCAAAACAAGTGCACACGTTATACTAAAGACTGTAACATAATGTTGAAAATTTTAATGTCAATTGAATTTCTCGAAAATAGAATATCATTTTAACATTATGTTTTGATGTTGAAATATCCTTTGAATGAACAAAAATAGAAAATGAGTTCTTCTATGAAGAAAATTCAATGATTTCTTTTCAATTTTCTGCCTGAAATTGATTCGCGTAGTAGGCTCAGAGAAAAATTCAGAAGAGCGTAAATACGTATGTATGTTCTTTATCTGAAGATTGTATTCTCGCAAGAGTTCAAGAACACTCTACGGAATTAGGGTTTAAATCTTCATTTCTTTGAAAAGTACTTAAATCTGTATGCACTTTCTAGAAAGTAGAAATGATAATTTTAACGAATGTGAACCGTAAGTAGTCGAGAAGTCGAATCTTTAGGATTTTCACCAAATAAGCAGCGAATTAGAGCGCCAAGAACTTGTTTTCTGTTTCGTACGGACAAGAAGACCGAGTAAGCTTGATTCAGTTTCTTGGTTTTTTGGTGCTTGGAATTCGAATTTTTAATTGCCGCTACACTCTTCTGTAATTCCATGGCCGTTAATGCGATAGAGCTAGCTTCAAAGGCGGCGTGGACAGTTAGATCGGTGGCTTTTGTTTTACAAAACTGGAAAACTCTTGAACCAAGAAAACTGTAAAATATTTTTTGATTTTTTTTTTGAAGTTCAAAAAACTTTCTTTAATGAAAATTAACAATTCACCAATCTTGGATAAACAATCTTGGTTGAAAAATAAACTGTTTTTTTTTTTTCGAAACCCAGAAAATTTGATATAAAAAATATCACCCGTTTTTTAACAAACACCACAATTTCGTGTCTGGTATGATGGAAGTCATATTTTCCTCAAAAATTTTGTTGATTGGTTGGTCAGTGAAAAATATATTAGCCATTTGACCATATATCTTGAGTAGTGATCCACAAATTTTAATAATGAAAAGTAGGATGTTTTGCAAATTGGAGTAATCCTACTTGAGAAAGTAGGACAAGAAAATGCAGGTTAAGAGCGCCTTAATAAAGTAGGGAAGGGCCAAGAATCAAATGAAACCAAACCAATTCCGTTATATCTAGAGAGATATAAACCTATTTGAGAGCTTGAGCGTCAAAAGAATATGTATTTAAATTCATACATGTCTATATTTATTTTACTTAAATAGGGAAAATCATATAGCATATTCTAGAAGATATTTTAGGATATTTTGTATTTGACTGTAGACTATTTGTTTTATCTAATTAGAATAGACATTGATTACTAGATATTATACATATCCTACAACTCTGATAACATTGTAGTAGTATCTTTTGGTATATTATACTTAGCCCTTATTTGAGTTTATTTGATAGCTTCCTATGATTGAAATTTGATATGTTATACTTTAGCCCTTGTTTGAGTTTATTTGATAGCTTCATCCCCTTTGATTGAAAAGGTGTTATCACACATTCATTTTTTTAGTTACTCATTTTGATATCTACATTCAAGAAGTAAGTTTGTCTTTCAAATCTTTCGAAATATTAGTGTTTGTTGTGACAGATCATTTGTTTTTCGAGGTTTGGTTAGTGAATAAAAAATATTTTTTGAAAAAAACATATATCAAAGTTTAATACTAATATTAGCAAATTGGAGAGTGTTTTGAATAAATTTTTTATATTGAAGATTAATAATAATATCTAAGTTTTGTTAGAGCAGGTAATATTGAGTTAGAAATTAAGATAGTTATAAGAAAACTAACTTTTATCCGTAGAAGTTTTATCAAAGGTTTACCAAAGTGAAAGGTAAATTATATTAGAATACTTACAAGACCGGCACTGTTATATGGGAGTGAATATTAGGTTGCTAAAGTTAAATACATCCAAGATAAGTATCGCGGAGATACGAAAGTTAAGATTGACGTGGTCATACAAGATTAAAGATGGCCACATTCACCAGAAGGTGCAAGTAGCATATATCAATGATAAAATGAGAAAAGGTCACTTGACATAGTTTGATCATGTCTTGCGTTGACCTCCAAATGGGTTGTTCAATAGGTGTGAAACCATGCTGAATAAAGATGTTAAAAGGGGCCAAGGTAGACTTAAAATCACATGAAAAGAAGTTGTCCCGAAACACCTACAATCTCATGGAATCAATGTTGATTTACTGAAAAATATGGCATAATAAAAGAAAAAAACTTGTAAGTGACACCGATTAGTTGGGAATATATTTTAGCCATGTTAATACATCTAATTTAGGTCTTATGCTTTCTGGGAGTGATTTAGCCTTATTAGAGATTCTTATGCCAGTAGGAAATATAGAAAACTTGTGCTACTCTTAATTTTTGTTTTTATTTTTATGTTGTATATTGTTGACTGAGGTAGAATTTAAATTGGATACATGGTCAATGAGGATTCATGTAGTTGATCATAACTTGTTTGGGACTAAGCATGATTCTTGTTTTGTAGCTGTAAAGTAATCCTGTCTAAAGAAAGTAGAAATGCCAAAGTAGAACTCAAAAAATGCAGGTTAAAGAACGCCTTAACATAGTAGGAAAAGGCCAACAATCAAATGAAACCAACTTGTCTGTAATTAATTCTTAAAAGATAGACACTTATTTGAGAAATTGAGCTTGAATTGATTTCGAATTTGCTGGTTTCCTTTGTGCTCTTTCATTGTCCCGTTCATGTATTTGGTTGGCTGAAGCTACTTAGTTTGACAGATTGCCTTCAACCGTTTAAAACACCAATGTAGCTCGTACCCATTGTAAGAAATGGTATGATCTTAGGCCTAAATTTATAAATCGAGAGAAACAACATAAGAGAAAAACATACCTTATGCCATGAAATAAAGTAAAACCTGTATGATATCTAATAGTTCTCTGCCTTTGTGTTCACCAGCTAATGCGGAATAGATAACCATTAGTGTCTATACAATCTTCCTTTTGTCATCAACATGTTAGGGTTTTGATTTACAAGATGTGAACTTATTAATATAGTCTTGTCCCACTTCCCTAACTCACTTTTAAAGTGTCTCTTCATGATCTTACTCATCAAGAGTTATAATGGATAAGGACTATTAACTCTTCATCTACATTCAAATATGTCAATATACTATGTATCTGCATTAATATATGGATAGACATCCATTAAGAATCTTGAATGTATCTAAATAGTTACTTGACTTTGGTTAATGTAACTTAATGAATTCATATAATATTCATTTATATTTTCCATATGAATGTTCTTTGTATATAGATGATTCTTTCGTTTAATCTTGACAAATTTATGACTTTGATGATGTATACTTGAATGAAACTTGGGAAGATTCTTGACTTTGGTCATTGTACTATTAACCATCTATATGTACATTAATCTCCTAGAAGTTCAAGTATATGTACAGGAGATATGTATAAATACATACGTACGGTCAGGAAGGCCATATTTTGCTAACAGATGTATCAGAAGATTTTCAAAGTAGTTGCTCTGAGCTTACAGTGTTTGCTTGACATTCAGAGGGGTCTTAATCTGGTTCCTGATGAGACTCGTACTAATAAAATCATTGCTCTGTATCAATTTCCATTACTATATAATGCAATTTTGCTTTTGCTTGGTGTCTAGTACTACCTCTATAACTTTTATACCTTTCCTCTTTTATTCTTATGCAATTTGCTTTCCTTTAGAGTCCAATATTACCTCTAACTTTGCCACTTACCCTCTGTGTATTTTATCAAATAATTTTGTAACTTCTTTTTGGCATGTATAGTAGGGCTGCTTTAAGTGGATGCTAAAGGCTCATACTGTTGTCAAACAAGAAACATGGGAACCCTTTCGCTCAACCAACGCCTCCATTCAGGCTTAACTCTGCTTCACTAGCTAGACACAAAATTCTACAGAACAACAATCTCTTTCTATATCAAAGTTTTGAGTTCAAATACTACTCTCTGTTGCTTTAGGAACAGTGATATATACTCAGTAGAAGACAGACTCATACTTGTTCTTCTACTCATGAAGCATGCAGAGATCAAAAGAAGTACCGAATCCAACAGGTGATGAGAAAACAGAATGGTTAGATTACATCTATGATGATCGCAACAAATTGGTAATCCCAGTAGGACCCAGGTTTCAGGTTGAAGTTCCGGATTGGACTGACCCACAGAAGGAAGATAAAGGCAAGCATAGAAAGAATGAATCTGATACTTCAAAATGGTTGGGTACACTAGTATGGCCAACAGACAACAACCTAGGAAACAAGGAAGTTAACAAGGAGTTGACTGGGGAAGGGAGAAATGAACGTTGTCCTTGTGAGTCCCCTGAATCTGTTCAATGTGTTAAAAGTCATGTTAATGAAGAAAGGATGAAGTTGAAGTCTGAATTGGGGACAGCCTTTGATATCTGGAAATTCGATGAGATCGGAAAAGAAATTTTGAACTTATGGAACCCTGCGGAACAAAAAACATTCAGCTCTCTTGTTAAGACGAATCGGATGACTCAAGGTAAAAGCTTCTTGAAACCAGCATTGGCATCTCTTCCATCCAAGACTAGGCAGAACATTGTCAACTATTATTTCAATGTTCACGTTCCTCAGCAGATCAGCTCACAGACTAGGTCAGGTTGTAAAGTAATTGACACTGATGATGAGGAGGGGGATGATCAGGCCCCTACTCCCAAGGCTTCTCGGAAAAGGAATCGCTCGAAAAAAGGTGCATCCTCTAGTTCTAAACCTGCAAAGAGAATTTACTTGACTGGTCGACGATGAGATTACAAGTATCATTACACATTCTTTTTTGGTTGACATAGAAATTGAATATACAAAGAGACATGTATTCTATTGTTCCTTCAGTCCCTCCTGGGAAAATTCTGGGATGGGATTCACATTTTACATTGGTTGTAGAAAAGGTCACAATTTTTGGATATTGGTGCCAAGTTTTGAGGTCTGATAGGATAGCACAACGCTATACGTAAATGCACTGATTACTACAATTTGTAAATTTGACAGGGACATTGCTTCTTATTTGTTTCCTCTGTAAAAGAATCAGATGGCTAACGCAAGATATTACATCCAGATTCATACATGGTCTGTTATCTCGATTGGATTAGTATGTATCCTTGTTATCCTACTACTTCCGGTCATACATTTCTTTCATTAGTTTACACAACAACAACAACCCAGAGGGTAATAGGTACGCAGATCTTACCTCTAACCCAAGGGAGAGAGAGGTTGTTTCCAGGAAACCCTTAGCTCAAGACAGCAATAAAAGACGATATATTAGTACTATCCATAAACTCATACTAAATAACTTAAAATACATAACATAACAATAAAATAACGAAATAGCAGTAATATAGGAAATAGAGGAAATACTAAAAGGATGGGAGATGTACTAATATCCAACAGATAAATCCATGCATCAGTAGTTGAGCTGTAGCATCCTGAGATTAACTCCTAACTAGCTAGTCTTACTCTAGTGCATTATAGAAATGTCCCCAACTTCTCCCTAACCTACAACTCTAATGCTCGACCTCCACAATTCTCTGTCACGGGTCATGTCCTTAGTAATCCTAAGACGCGCCATGTCTTGCATGATCACCTCTCCCCAATACTTCTTAGGTCTTCATCTACCTCTCTTCGTGCCCACCACAGCCAATCGCTCACAACTTCCAGCATCTTGTCCTCCATGAGGGCCAGGTCCACCTTCTCTCAAATATCTCCATTTCTAATCCTATCCATCCTTGTATGCCCGCACATCCACCCAACATCCTCATCTCTGCTACTTTCATCTTGTGGATGTGTGAATTCTTAATCGGCCAACACTCGGTCTCATAAAACATGGCAGGCCTAACCACTGCTCTATAAAACTTACCTTTTAGCAACTGTGTAACTTTCTTATCACACAGGACTCCCGTTGCTAACCTCCACTTCATCCACCCCACCCCTATACGGTATGTGACATCCTCGTCGATCTCCCTGCTCCTCTAAATAACTGACCCAAGGTACATGAAACTACCCCTCTTAGGGATGACATGAGATTCCAGCCTCACTTCCAGTCCCGCTTCCATCAGCTCGGCCCCAAATTTGCACTCCAGGTATTCTGTCTTCGTCCTGCTCAACCTGAAACCTTTAGACTCAAAGGCATGTCTCCAAACCTCTAGCCTCTCGTTGACGCTGCATCATGTCTCATCAATTAGGACTATGTCATCAGCAGATAGCATGCACCATGGCACCTCCCCTTGAATATGATATGTTATGGCATCCATCACTAAGGCAAATAGGAAAGGACTGAAAGCAGACCCTTGTTGCAACCCCGTAACAACCGGAAAGTACTCGGAGTCGCGTCCTAACTTGAGTCTTAACTCCATCATACATGTCTTTAATTACCTTAATGTACGCTACCGGGACCCATTTAACTTCTAAGCAACTCCATAAGACCTCCCTAGGAACCTTGTCGTACGCTTTCTCTAGATCGATAAACATCATGTGGAGATCCTTCTTCTTATCCATGTATTGTTCCACCATCCTCCTAATAAGGTGGATTGCTTATGTGGTTGATCGCCCCGGCATGAACCCGAACTGGTTGTCTAAAATAGATATCGTCCTTCGCACTCTCATCTCTACCACTCTCTCCCAGACTTTCATAGTATGACTCAATAATTTGATACCCCTATAGTTGTTACAGCTCTGGAAATTGCCTTTGTTCTTATACAAAGGAACCATTATACTCCACCTCCATTCTTTAGGCATTCTATTAGTCTTGAATATAACATTAAACAACTGAGAAAGTCATTCCAAGCCTGCTCTACCCACACACTTCCAAAGTTCAACCGGAATTTTGTCTGGCCCGGTGGTTCTGCCTCTTCTCATCTTATGCATTGCCTCTATGACCTCATCGACCTCAACGTCCCAACAATAACTTAATTCATGGGGGTTGTCGGCATTTCTCAATTTACCTAGTACAATATCCTCATCCCCTTCTTCATTTAGAAGTTTATGAAAGTAGGTCTGCCATCTCCTCTTAATCTGATCATCCCCCATCAAAACTTTGTCGTCCTCATCTTTTATGCACCTTACCTGGTTCAGAACCCGAGTCGCCCTCTCTCTCACCTTAGCGAGTCGGAATAACTTCTTGTCCCCGCCTTTGTTCCTTAGTTCCTCATGCAGAAGAGCAAAAGCTGCTGTCTTAGCTTCCGTTACTGCCATCTTAGCCTCCTTCCTAGCTACCTTATATTTCTCACTGTACGCTCTCTTCTCTTCCTCGCCGGTGCTCCCTACTAATCGCATGTAAGCCGCCTTCTTCGCTTCCACTTTACCTTGGACAACTGAATTCCACCACCAGTCTCATTTGTGTCCACCGACGTGACCTGAAGATATCCCTAACACCTCTTTCGCCGACCTCCTTATACAATCCACCGTCGTCGACCACATAGTGTTTGCGTCCCCACTACTCCTCCAAGCTCCCATTGTCGCTAACCTTCCTTCCAACTCCTGAGCTTTATCCTTAGTCAAGGCACCCCACCTAATCCTCGGGCGGCCTCGTATTGACCTCTTCTTCCTCCTTATCATGATGCCAATGTCCATCACCAAAAGCCTATGTTGTGTCGTAAGGGTTTCACCTAGGATAACTTTGCAATCCTCGCACAACCTTCTATCGTGTTTTCTGAGGAGAAGATGGTCAATCTGAGTCTTAGCCACCGAGCTTTGGTAAGTAACCAAGTGCTCCTCCTGCTTCAGAAAACTTGAGTTCGCAATCACTAGATCGAATGCCTTGACAAAGTCCAACAAGCCCCCTCCGTTCTGCTCTGAGAAACCAAAGCCGCCATGCACCTCATTATAGGCACCTGCCGATGCACCAATATGACCATTAGTTTACACAATAGCACTAACAATTGACTACTATTAGAAGGCTTATTTCTGGACCTAGAGATGATTGCTGCGTCCATTTAAGATTGAGTCTTTGGTATGTCAAAAAAGTCATTTCAGAAAAATGCTAAGTCGTTTTTTTTAGGAAAATGCTATTCACGAGGGAATTGTTATATGGTATTTTCTTTAAAAGGGGAAAAGTTACTTCCCTTACTTTATGGATGTTATAAATAGAACTCTAATTAGAGTGAATGTCTATCTTATAGAAGAGTTTACTTTGAGGCTAAGTGTTTTCTATGCCTATAAATAGAGGGGTCTTACCCCCATTGTAAATCATCCCAAAGTATCAATAAGAATACTCCTTTCTCTCTACTTTTCTTTATATTGTTCTTGTTCTTGTATTATTTTATAACACGTTATCAGCACGAAGCTCTACTATTTCTTTGGTAAATATATTTCTCCTGCAGGTATTTAATTGTCAGGAGGATTTCGAATGATAAGAAAGGTTGTTTACTTAAACCTCTCGTCTTCTATTATCTCAAGCCTGGATATATAAATATATCAAAAGTTTCTCATCGTCCAACTGATAATTCTGCTGAAAAAGTTTCTCATCGACGCCCTCAAATTTAATGACAAATTCTGCTGAAAAAATAATTGCAGTCTGTAATAGTCAAGTGAAAGGTGGTTAGGGTTTATTGTCTGCATCCTTTATCAAGAAATAATCAAGAAAAGGGTGTCCATCCTCTACATAACCAGTAATTCGATTCGGGTTGCGCCAGACGATCAATTCGAAAGTTCCCTGACCAATTTTTATTTCTTGATGGCAAAGAAGAGGTATTTGAGAGATGACATCAAGAAGTTTACAGTTATCAAACAGCAATATCCCCAACAACTTAGTCAAAGGATCGAGAATCAGATGGCTTTGTTAAGTAACGACGTACAAGTCTTGGAGCAACGATAAAATCGTCTCCTGCTGAAGAATGCAAGAGAAATAGGAATATCGTCAAATATTCTATGATCTTCCTTCATGATTAAATTCTGGATTTAAGGTAAGTAATTTACTTTTCCCTTTCAAATTCTTGAAATTCTACGATTTGATTTCATATACAAACATAGACAACAAAGTTTGATTATAACTCTAATGGAGTTTGTAAGGAATTATAACCACGTGAAATGGTAAAAGTTCTATGTCTTGCCATGATTAAATTCATGTATGATTGTGGGCAAAGAATTGAAAATCCGTCCCATTGAATTTGCTTCATTCTCATTCCCTTTAGAGAATGTGATAGCAGTATGTGATAAGTCTGAAAGAAGACAAAAATTATTACCGTGAAGGTATCAATGGATGTGGACGTGGCAATAGACGGAATTATAATCGTCATCATTGTGATAATGAGAATAATAAAGATTCTCAAAATAATCTTTTACTTTATGAAAGTAATATTTGACATGAGATTGTATATAGCACATACAGATGATTATGATCCATTCCCTGAAGTGAATGTGATAATTGTAATAAAGCCCGTAAGTATGGACACACTCTTGATGTAATTTTGTTTTATGTCTGACATTATGAAAAGAAAGTTCGTTGCCCTTGAAATTTCGGGCAAGAACTATATGACATGGGTGTTGGATGCTGAAATCCATTTGGATGCAATGGGTCTTGGAGACGCCATTAAAGACAGAAATAATGCATCCACCCAAGACTATGCTAAGGCCTTGATTTTCTTGCGCCATCACCTTGATGAAGGTTTGAAACTGTGCTAAGGCCTTGATTTTCTTGCGCCATCACCTAGAAGAAGGTTTGAAAATTGAATATATCACAGTCAAAGATCCACCTATCTTGTGGAATGGCTTAAAGGAGAGATATGACAACCTGAAGTTGGTCACTCTGCCACAAGCACGATGCGATGAGAATCCAAAAGCAAATAGTTCATAAACTATATATTATCGTTGCGGTGGAAAAGGGCATTGGGCGAAAATTTGCCGTGTACCAAGACATTTGGTTGAGCTTTATCAAGCATCTCTAAAAGGTAAATGCCCTGAAACCAATTCTGTCTCTGACGACAATTTTGACATCACCCACTTGGATGTGGCAGACTTCTTTGAGCACCCTGAGGGGAAAATAGACCACTTAATTGGTGATGAATCTGTGATGAAGGAAGATGGAATTGTTTGATTTTATTTTACTTATTTGTATTAGTTAGTGAATAAACTAATAGTCATTAGTATCAGCTCGTATTAGTTAGCTTATGATATAATGTTAGTATTAGTTCTTTAGAATGTTTCAATATGCTTAAATTTCAAAGATATTTTTATTTTCCAGTAGAGTTAATCGACTAACCTAACAGTTAGTCGATTATCTAATATTTCGCATTAAAACTGGATTTTTCCGCAAGGCAAGATAGTCGACTATCTGATTTAGTTAGTCAACTAACCAAATGACTGCTTCCCAAGATAGTCGACTATCAACTAAGTTAGTCGAATAACCTCAGCAGATTTTGAAAATATTATTTAATTATGAAGCAACGGATTAAATTTGTTTATTCTCATGTTCGTATATCTCTTTTGATTAATTGATTCATGTACCACACATACGATATTCAAAGAGAAGAAATATTACTCTCATTTAAGTATGTGTAAGGCAGATGTTACTACAATTTCTGATAGTAGTAAATTGATTAAAGGCTCCGGAAGAGCAACTATAACTCTACCTAAAGGAACAACATTTTAGAGAATGCAATGTTCTCCTCCAAGTCTAAAAGGAACTTGTTGAGTTTTAAAGATATCATTCAAAATGGATATCATATTGAGACAATAGATGAGAATAATCTTGAATTCCTCATTTACTCATGAAAACGAGGCTGCCCACTTCGGTTTGGGGTCACGCCATTTTGCATGCAGCAATGCTAGTTCGTCTCAGAACGACGAATTATCACAAATATTCCCCGTTGCAATGAGTTTTGGGTCATGAACCTAATATACCCCACTTAAGAATTTTTGGATGTGCAGTATATGTGCCTGTAGCACCGCCATATTGCACCAAAATGGGTCTGCAAAGAAGGTTAGGAATATATGTTGAGTTTGAATCGCCCTCCATTATTCGCTACCTCGAAACATTGACATGGGATTTGTTCACTGCACGATTTGCAGACTGTCAATTCGATGAGACACTTTTCCCAAAATTAGGGGGAGAAGTTGGTGAAACCAAACGGGAAATTTTATGGAAAAATGCATCATTATCTCATCTTGATCCACATACCTCTATTTGTGAAAAAGAGGTGCAAAATATTATCCATTTGCAAAGAATAGCAAATCGAATGCCAGACGCATTTACAGATTTGAACAGGATAACAAAATCACATATCCCCGCAGTGAATGTAACAACATCTGATTCACGAATACATATTCATTATTGGAAGAATATGATGAAATTGGTATTGAATATACCACACTCACCCCTAGAAGGAGGTTTGAGATGATATATGAAAATAATGTCATTGTTATGGCATGAATAGTCATTGGTCACGTACCTATTGTACGCCAAAATAATTTGTCAATGTGATTATCAAAGGACAATAATAATGCAAGAAACATATCTTGCATATAATTTTGACATGACCATAATGGTATAACTTTCTCTTTAAAAGAGATGTTCACCACATGGATGTTGATGAATCTGTGGTAGTACAAAATTAATTGAGAGCTCTAGAAGAGCCAATTATTACTATGTTGGAGAAACGCAATTGATTACCAATAAGGTATTGTGTTGTAGTAAGTCTCAAAGAAACTTATTCAGTTTCCAAAGTATATGCGAAAGCGATTGATTATATTGAGACTATAAATAAAGGAAAGATTTGATATCTTCTATTACTACAACTTATAGCGGGATAATATGTATGTGAAAAACTACCCGCTTTATTCTCCAGTTTGTACTACACAAGAATACCACAATAAAGTGAACGTTTATTGATTTAAAAACCCATATCATAATAAACTTGAAGTTTATTGATAATTGCACATGTCATGGTGTAAATTTGAAGTTTATCAATATTGATAATTTATTCAGTTGGCATTCGGGTTAGCCATATCATTTTAAGTATGATGTGCAGTAATAGAGAATTCACATGGGTAAATATTAAAGAACTAGAAAGTTCTTTACGAATTCTCTTGTATTACTTGTTCTCATTAATTAATTGACCAACTAAAGAGTTCGGGTTGAATCCCATAAATTCTGGAAATATCAAAGGTGAATATGGGCCCATTCACCTGCCATGTATACCACATATGATGCATCTATGATATGGTTACATGTGCGATTGTTATTAACCCGCAGGCTGGCTGGTGCTTGCGAAGTAAATTGCTCAGTAATATAACTTCGAGCATAATTTCCAGATTTTCTATTCAAGATAGTTCATCTTGATAAGTTGGTTTATATCATAGTTGGTTTAGCAAGATAATTATTGAGTGCCTCCACTTAATAGCTAAACTGTTTCTTATGAGAACAAAGTTATATATATCAGTTTGATATACGTTGTATACGAGAGTATATTATATTCTCCCCTCACAAGTGGTTCAGGGTCAGGAACCAAATAATTTCATCTTATTATTATTGATGTGCGGTGTATATTTTCATTAACACCATAATGCACAAAGATGGACTCTCAAAGTTGAGGAAACAAGTTAGCTTTTCTAACATGAGGGGGAGACATGATAAACACTTGAGAAAAGGTTACATGGGATGAATTATCATTTGTATATATAGATCCTCGAATATCATAATATGAACCTGAAGTTCATAAAAGGATAATTCAATTGCAACATATTGCAAAGCATGTTATACGCATTTGCTGACCCAAAGAAAGTAACTATATTCTCACCGCAAATGCTCATATTAAGTCCCAGAAGGACAAAGTCTTTGATACGCTTAAAGCGTATAGACAAATCGGTTTCAAAATAACTTCTTAATAAAGAAGATGAGCAAATGATCAAAGTGATCATAATGGGGAGGCAAGTGATCTAGAAGATCACATGACATAACACTTCATAAAATCTCATGAGAGATTCAGCCATTCAGGTACCTGAATATATGAATAAAGAGATCTCCATGTTATGTCTTTATGTAAATTTACTGGAACCGATATAAAATGTTCGTCGACGACATCTATGATAGTGCTAAATATCGATGAGGATCTTATGTTTGTCGAATACAAACAAAAATATTGGCTAAATGGAAGAGATACAATTCAAGCAGAATTGATTCCATATGAAAGACATGTAGTTTTGGACATGTAGTTCAAATACTTGAAAGTATAAAGTCAATGATTGAAGTTGCTTGAAGCATATACAATTGTTGGTCCTGAAGTACCACATCCTAAGTGCAACTTGTGTACATATGTATCTTGCTATAACTATAAGCATGATGGCATCGAGAATACCTCTATGGAGATATTGAAGAGTCATTCCACGACATTATATGAAGATGTTCATATCTATCAAGAATGATAATTTCAAGGTGCGGAATATTTATTCAAATCAATATGGCTGAATTATTTATCAAATCTCTACCAAAGATCGTTTTGAAGATGGTGCACAAGATTGGAATGCAAATGCTCAAGGATGTGAATTGATGCTCTTTTCAGGGGGAGTTAATGCGTGTTGCACTCTTTTTCCCTTACAAGGTTTTGTCCCAATGTGTTTTCCTTGCAAGGTTTTTAACGAGGCAACCAATAGGCGCATATTCAAACATGTGTACTCTTTTTCCTTTTCTAGAATTTTTTCCCATTGGGTTTTGTTTTAGTTAAGATTTTAACGAGGCACATTATTGAATAGACATTCAAGGGGGAGTGTTATAAATAGAACTCTAATAAAGAGTGAATGTCTATCTTATAGAAGAGTTTTACTTTGAGGCTAAGTTTTTTCTATGCCTATAAATAGAGGGGTCTTACCCCATTGTAAATCATCCCAAAGTATCAATAAGAATACTCCTCTCTCTCTACTTTTCTTTATATTGTTCTTGTTCTTGTATTATTTTATAACAATGGCGGAAATTTTTTTTCCTTGCAACTATACATTACTTTTAACTTCCTATTATTTGCTCCAACTAACAAGAAAACATTATTATCAAAATTTCATCAAAATACTTTCTAATTTGCTAATATTATTATTAGTTACTATATACTATACTTTTAAAAAAAAAAAAAATAACTCGCCAACCAACACTGGTTTTCGTGGAAATGACGTCATACAAAGCACATTATGAGTGTCTTAACTTAAATTTACAAGTAATAAAATAGAATAGGGGAATTATGGTAAAATAACTTTTTTTCTTTTTGTGGTTTGGATTGAAAATAATTAAAATCAAATTTCACAAACATTTTTTTCTTCTTGAAATCCGTATTCTATAAAAATGACCGCCGTTTATTTCTTAAATAAAGCTATAACCATTTCATCGCATTAAGCATGGTAACTCCTCCTCCTCCTGTTGATAAATGATAATAGTTCACAACCACAAGACAAGGCTAATAGGATCAATGTGCCTTATCGAATGTTCTGAATAAGAAGGGACTTTGGCATGCTAGAAATGGAGTAATCTCAAAGAAAATACCGCTTTCACGCACAAAATAAATAGTTGGCACATTCATATATTCTTCCTATGGAAATATTATACTTTGATGGGAGAAATTCAACTACTGAATCCTCCTTTCTTCTAATATTAATCAACTCTGGGATTCCAGTCCATCTCTCCAAGTCTTTCCCCCAACACATGTAATTTACTAATAGTAGAGCTCAAAATTACACGAAATTGACTTTTTTCCACCATTATATGTACTACTCTATTTCAAACACAGAATTAGTTGAAGCTAAATGCTTGCAAGAGTAATTTTGCCTCTAAGAAATTATTGTAAATGAGTCACTGCTTTAACCAACATTCATCCTTTAGCAGTAAAAAGACATACAACCTCCACCCAACAGATTTTGAGCCCTAACTGACACTACTAACTCTGCCATAAATAAACAGGACTAAACATCAAACAGATAGAGAAGACAATGGTCTGAGAGATCAGCTAGTTGCTCCAAAGAAATGTTGACATTGTTTGAATATCTCAAGGCATGTTCATCAAGGGTTGTCAATTCACGTCAAAACATAGCAGTGACAGTGTTATTGTATAATGTGAACAAAATTTTACAGAAAAGAAAGGAGTACTTGTGCCTTAGAAGCAGAGGCTGGGGAAGCGAAGGGGATAAAAGGACAGGACGAAGATCACTCGACGAGAAGCACTCGTTTGGGTTCAAAGAAATAATAAGCAGTAGCCCTACCCCTCGGAAGCTGAATTTATCATTATGTAAACAAAAGAAAAAGGAAAAGAAAGAAAATGGATGTAAGGGGCTGGAATTGTTTGTCCATGCAGGTAGAAAAAACTCTAAGTTTAGAATCTTGTACCAATAAGGGGAAAAGGGAATTTTCCAACAGCTCCCATACGTGTCTTCAGATTTAATGAAATAATCACTTCTAAGATATATGAGAGTGGCTTTGCACAAGGTATTTGAAAGCAGTCTTTCTCTAAGATTCCTAAATGTGCAATTCAAGAAAATAAGAGCTGTATTTTACCCCATAAAACACTAAACAGTGTCAATCACAAGTAGCTATCACATCGAAACAAAGCAGTAGATGCAACAACTACTACCTTACCTGTCCCTGCTAAAAAATGGGACTTCTACAGCAAGGTCAGCAACATCCCAAGGCAGCTACTATCCACTCAGATAAGGTTCTTCTAATCCCATTTTCACATAAAGTTGGTACCATTCAGGGAAGATAACAGACAAGGTGAAATAAAGGTCAAAATTTGAGCTATTCATTATAAAAAAGCATTTTGATATTGCCAAGTAACCTGATATGCTGATACAGAAAAATACAAATCGTTTTTTACAAAATCCGATACATAATGAACTACATTAGTATCTTCCTTTAAATTCAGTGCAGAACATTGCCAGTAGGGTATAGGGGCTTCGTTAATTTGTTGTCACTGGATTTACGGCTCCTAGAACTCCTCAGCGGCATCAAATAGAATGGCAACGTACCATTATCAAAGTCATTTGAAGAGAATTTGACACTCTTGTTCCTCTCCAGCACAAATGCACCCCTACCAAAGTTTGTAGACGCGGCACTTTCAGCAATTTTCTTCTTACTGCGATTTAGTTCAGTCATATCCAACGAACTCCTAGGCTGATCAAAAGTGCTGCTGCAGGAATTCCCAGCAGGAACATAAGAGCTGCTGCACGATTTTCTAGCCCCAGTTATGCTGCTGCTGCGCGTAAGCCCCCACTGAGCAGCCTCTTTTACATTATCATAACCCTTGTACACTTGCTTCTCACTAATATCAGTGACTGAACTGAAGGTTTCTCCTTCTCCTTTACGGGTTTCTTGCTTGTTATTGACCTTATGCTTGTTACCAAAGAGATTGAACACCTCTCGCCACCGAGTAGACTTCTTAAACCCCTTATTGGTACCACAACTTTCAGCAACAATTCCGTTCTTGGAAAATGACTCAAACTTGGCCAAATGCTCATTGTTGATAGAATTCAAGTGCCAATCTTTCAACTCCCTCTCAGTAAAAACCAACTTGACATGAGCAGGAGATGAATTCGCCATACACTTGCCTTCATTAACCTCCAAATCCATCGCCCTCTTGCCAACACTCCTAACAGAACTCGACCTATCAAAACTACTTCCTCCCCGTTGTGATGATGAAGAATCCGAATTGGACTGCCCTGATCCACCTGAAGAACTACTCTCATCCTCCACTATAGCCTGCATTTGCCCATCAAGTGATGATCTATGCTTATCAAACCCATTTCCGGTCCCTCCTAAAAGCACATTTTCAACAACTGATAACATTGGTGTCAACCTAGGAATAGTCCTGGCTACCATATATCCATCCCAAGAAGCTCTAGGCTCATCAATTGAAATCCTCGGGCCTTCCAATTGTCCTGCATCCACTGAAAATCGAGGTTCTATATCACAAGATCTCCTCCCAATAGTACATTCACCAATCTCAGACCCATTATCCTTTAATTTATAACCTATCAACTTGCCATTTCTGCTACTATTAAGCTTCTTTTCCCTCTGTTTTTGCCTCCATTTTTGCAATTTCTTGCTAAAGACTGAAGCTTTTTCCCTAAAATTCCCCGCAATGTCTTTAAGATCCCTTGATTTTTGATTTTTAGTATGAAATTCGAGATCTATGAACTCTTTCATTGTCTTCAGCTCTCCATCTTCAGTATCTTCTTCTATATCAGCTCGAACCCTAAGCTCTTCTCTGTTTTTATGCTCAACTATTGACTTACAAACATTATCAGACAAATTCGTTAATCCCAGGTTCTTCGATTCAACATTGAAACTAGCATGTGACCCACCTGCCACGTCATCAACTCCGAATAGATTTTCAAGGGTGTTCCGGGACGACCTATCGTCGCAAGATCTCCGACGTGGCTCCGAGTAGCTACTAGAACCTTCACACCTGGCAGTAGAAACAGACCTACAACGCCGGAGATCCGGAGAATACAATCCGGGTTCGGGTTCGGGTCCAATATTACCATCTGGGTTTTGGAGAGAATGCAAGTATGTAGGAATAACAGAAGTTTCCGGGTCAAGACCGGAGAGGCGTTCACGCAAGCATGCGGCGCAGATGCCGGTGACCGGCTCCGATGGGTGGCGGTAACAAGCGGAGAGACGGCGGGTTCGGATACGGGTCCGGGTTTGGGAAGCGGTGCGAGTCATTGGAATGGGAGTGGGACAGCATACGATGGGCTCATTTATGAATAATAGGAGGAATTGGGTTTTTTTCTTCCGACAAGATGTACAGAAAATTTTCAGAGCAGAAAGGATCCAAAGAGAAGTAGGCAAAGAACCCTTCATAAACCCTTTATTGTCATTTGCTCCCCCACACCTTTAGAACTTTATTTTAAAATTATTTCCAAGTACTAATTAAATAGTGGGGAAGCATAGGGGTATGTACTATGTAACAATTAATTTTCATTCAGGTAGCAGTTAACGTTTAGTGTGACATTTTTATTTTTCAAGATGCCATGATTCCGAAAACCTCTAAACCTGTGCATAGATTAGATTAAGATCTTTAATATAATTTGTTTCTATTGGCGTATGGGCCTTAAGTCTTGATTCCACGTGGCCAAGATATAACATTATACGAGCAACAAAAAGGGAAGAAGGTCAATGATAATGTGTAGGCAGTATAGACTAGCAGGAAGACCCTCATGGTAGAAAGTACGTTCGTGTTGAAATGTAGGAGCGTGCATTCGAATCGGTTTATCGATAAATCGAATCGATTATTTGTGAAATTGAAATCAAAAAAATCGAAGCCTTATTAAAACGATAATGATAAGCATATGTACTGTATGAGGTAAAATCCGGCTCGCCTCACCCCCGTTTAAGCAGACACGTCCCTCACGACAAAGTTGTCCTCAAATCGAGTCGCCTCAAGCAAAAACGACCCGAGCAAGGACGTCCTAATCAACTAGGTGGAGGAATGACGTCGTTTAAGGCTTGGCTTCCTTCGCACAAGGAAGCTTCGAGAAATGTCTCCTAATATATAAAGGAGACATTTACCTTTGTAGGGGGAGATGTGCACTGTTATGAATAATACTATTTCTCTACTTTCTTTTTCTACTGTTATCAAGCAAATTTCTCTCTATCTCTCTCTTTGATACTTATGCTCTCTATAGTCTTATATATTTTCAGATCTATCACATTTTTGGCTAAATATTCTCTTTTAGGGCTCATGATACTTTATTACGATTTACACAAATACTTTTTTGATTGTTTTCAAGCTTACAAAGTGTGTATATCTTTTGAGCAAAACAATTTGGCGCCGTCTGTGGGGAATTCGAGAATCAAAGTTATAATTTGTGCTTAGAAAATCACTGACAACCATCCCCTACATCGCACGAGCAAACATGGAAGACAACTGTGCAATAAAGAAAATGATAGACGAGGTTGGGTCAACCTCATGGATTCACTCAATGAGGCAGGTGAAGATAATATCTTGAATACACCCCCCAGCAATACGATGTGGAGGAACCCCACCTCTTCCACCCAGAGATCTGACGCATCCGCGAGAAAGGGGAACTTCTACATCTACATCTAAGGAAACACCCCTAGAAGTCAAGGAGCTACTGAAAGAGTGGCTCACAAGCACTCTAAGCGACTTGGTCAAAAAGTCACCACAATGTGGCGTAAGATGCACGCCAACAATATGCTCACCGACACTCGAGCCAATAACGATGCGCTCACAGCCATCCTCAGAAAAATGGAGGAAATGGAGCACGAAAATAAGTCGCTCCGTGACCAAATGAAGGAACAGCAAGAAA
Organism: Nicotiana benthamiana; assembly: GCA_034376525.1. Taxonomy (NCBI): domain Eukaryota; kingdom Viridiplantae; phylum Streptophyta; class Magnoliopsida; order Solanales; family Solanaceae; genus Nicotiana; species Nicotiana benthamiana. Next base: position 26,222,550 of record CM067333.1, on the reverse strand, counting down.
GGGTAGACAAGATCCCAAGTGCTCCTAAACTGCTACCAAAGCGCAACTTAGGCAAGTTCGTGGAGAAACCTTACACAGAGGAGGCCGCACCACACTCTATCCTAAAGACTTTCAAAATGCCTCCCTATTTGAGGGTATACGACAGGACTACGGATCTCGAGGATGATCTAATTCACTACATCACAGCTGTGGAAGGTAACGACTTGGTAAAAGAACAGGTATTGTTCGTGCTTCTGAAGAAGTTCGGCGAAACATTGACAGGTGGATCTTTGATATGGTACTCCCTGCTACCGGCCAAGGGCATCTCCACGTTCGAGGAAATGGCAGATAAGTTTATCACCACACATGCAGGAGAAAAGAAAGCAGAGGTGAGAGTCAACGACATCTTCGCTGTTCGGCAAACCATGGGAGAAGGGCTCGGGGACTTCCTAGCCAAATTCAACAGGGTGAGAATGAGCCTACCAAACGTATCGGAAGGTGTGGCAGTCACCGTTTTAAAGAACGGGCTAAGCAGGGACGGCTCGAGGGCGACCAAGAAACTGCTAAGTCGCCTCATAAAATACCCTCCCACCACTTGGGAGGAAATCCATAATGCCTAATGTGCGGAGGTTCGTGCAGATGAAGACGACCTCAACGGTCCTACCCGAAGGCTAACGACGATACTCCCAAAGATCAGGAGGGACCGGCGCAATGAAGGGCGCTAGGAGCAAATCCCGCGTCCCAACAAGGAAAGACATCAACAATACGTCAGATCATCTCATCCGCCGCCACCAAGGCACGCGGACGCACTACAGCGAAACATCGCCCCCTACGAAACAAACGAGGTATGCCTCCTTTATTATCTGCACATAACTTTTGTGTTTCTCCTTCAGAGGTAGTGTACGCACTAGAGAAGCTGGAAACAAGGTACAATGGCAAGAAAAGATGAAGTCAGACCCTACCACCCGAAAGTCGAACGCCCTATGCGAGTTCTACCAGGAGTGAGGACATAAAACCGAAGACTGCATAAGTCTATGGCAGGAAGTGGTCAGGATGCTAAACCAAGGGTTCCTAAGAGAATTGATTAGCGATAAAAGGAAACTCAACTTTGCACGGGGGCGGAAACAACCCAACAGGCCACGAAGGCCACCCTCTCCAACACGCACAATCAACATGATCGTCAGGAACGGCAATGACTCGGCGCACGTCAAATTTACCACCACTCACAAGCTGAAGCGAACCATCGCCCCTGAACGGTATGACGACATCGAAGATAGTATCACCTTCGATAAGTCCGATACCGACGGTTTGTTATTTCCTCACTACAATGCTTTAGTCATTACTTTACGCATCGTAGATACAGATGTTAGGAGAATTATGGTTGACGATGGTAGTGGTACTTGTATTATCCACCCAAGGGTCCTTGCACTTATGGTACTCGAGTATAAGATAATACCGCACTGTATAACGCTGACTGGTTTTAACAATGCGGTAGAAAAAACCTCTAGTGAATTAACACTACCCATCCTGGTGGGAGGAGTCACGCTGGAAACCACTTTCCACGTGATGAACCAAGAAAAGGTATACAACGCCATCATTGGACGTCCATGGATACATGCCATGAGAGCAGTCCCCCCCCCCCCAGCTTTTATCAAGTGATCAAATTCCCTACCCCATAAGGGGTGTTCAGCATACGGGGTGAACCTCACACCTCCAAAAATGCTACAAAATAGCTCAAGACTACACCCACACCAAACAACTCAAAGGGGCGAGCGCAGAAGCATAGCAATCAGCCTTGTCGGGGACTAAAGTCCATCCGGCAGAATACACCATCAATGATCCCGATATCATAAGGGCCAGCAAATCCACGGTCGAGAACCTCGACCCCATTAAACTAGATGACAACGACCTCAGGAAGAAGGCCTACATCGGCCACGGCCTCTCAAACCCAAGTAAGTATAGTGAATTTTTATCTAATCATGCAGATCTGTTCGCTTTTTCCCATTCAGATATGCCAAGAATTCCATGAGAGATCGCCACCCACAAACTGAATGTTGATCCACTACACCCGACGTGTGGCAAATGAGGAGGAAATTCAACGCCATCAACGAAGCGATGAGTGAGGAAGTGATAAACTACTGGCAAATGGTGCCATCAGGGAATCTAAGTACCCTAAGTGGGTCACCAACGTTGTTATGGTCAAGAAGAAAAATGGAAAGTGGCGAATGTGCGTGGACTTCATCGACCTGAACAAGGCATGCACAAAAGATTCATTCCCACTGCCCCACATCGATCAACTAATAGATACGACAAGCGGACATGAACTATTGAGCTTCCTAGACGCGTATTCCGGCTACAATCAAATCATGATGGCCGAAGAAGATCAGGAGAAGACGACCTTCATCACTCATTGAGGAATATATTGCTACAAAGTAATGCCCTTCTGGCTCAAAAATGCGGGAGCCATGTATCAAAGGTTGGTGACTGAGATGTTCAAGGAGCAACTTGGCAAAATAATGGAAGTCTATATCGACGACATGCTAGTAATGCCGTCAAGAAAGGAAGACCACCTTGACCATATGAAGGAGGCCTTCGAAATATTGAGAATATACGGGATGAAATTAAATCCCGAGAAATGCGCCTTTGGTGTGGACTCAAGAAAGTTCTTGGGATTTCTTGTATCACAGAGGGGTATCAAAGTCAATCCAGATCAGATCAACGAAATAGACGCAATCCCAGAAATGCTAAGCAGCAAAAAGCAAGTACAAAAGCTGACGGGTCGAATAGCTGCCCTCTCCAAGTTCATCTCACGATCCTCCGACAGGTGCCATAAGTTCTTTAGTGTGTTGAAGAAAGACCAGGGGCTATAATGGAACGAGGAATGCATTGAGGCCCTAAAGAATCTGAAGGCATACCTATCCTTGCCGCCCCTGCTAGTCAAAGCAAGCCCAGGTGAACCACTTTGGGTGTATCTAGCCGTGTCCGAGGTCGCCGTCAGCACTGTCCTGGAGCGCGAAAACAAAGGTACGCAATCTCCCATCTATTTTATTAGCAAAATACTAGTGGACGCCGAAACTCGGTACCCACACCTTGAGAAACTGGCGCTAGCACTGGTAGTAGCTTCACGAAAGCTACGACCTTATTTTCAGTGCCATCCCATAAAAGTAGTAACGACCATCCCGTTGAGGAGCGTCTTACACAAACCTGAACTATCATGCCAACTTGCAAGATGGGCCATTGAGCTCAGCAAGCACGACATCTTATACCTCCCTAGAAACTTCATCAAGTCTCAAGTCCTAGCTGACTTCATAGACGACTTTAGCGCGAAGATCTTGCCGAAGGCAGAACTCGAGGCCCGACACGCCTCCCCCAGTAACGACCTATGGGTCCTTCATAATGATGGGCCGCTAGTGCATCTGGATCGGGACTGGGACTTGTCCTCGAGGTCCCAACGAGCAAAACAATTCGCCATTCCATACGATGCCCTGAAATTTCTAACAACGAGGCTGAGTGTGAGCCCATCATTGCAGGTATGAAATTAGCCATAAAATATGGAGCTCGGCATATCCTCCTCCATTGCGATTCTCAACTCGTGGTAAACCAGGTCACTAGGACTTACCAAATCAGGGAACAAAGGCTGCAAAGCTACCAGATGGAAATCTACAAGCTAATGGTTGCGTTCGATGAATGTCTCTTCGAACAAATCCCGAGGGCATGGAACATCGAAGCGGACGGCCTGGCAAAATTGGCCACGGCCACCAAAAATATCAACAAGGAAAGCATGGTCACCCTCCTTCATTCAGCCATCGACCACACTGAGGTATTTTCTTTAAGTCTAACCTTGTAATGGTGCAACAAGTTTGTGTCCTACCAAACCTCAAACCACAATTTCAAACACAACAGAAGTTCCAAGGAAAGAAAAGAAGAGCAACGGGAAAAAGGCATGTACTATTATCTCAATATATATATATATATATATATATATATATATATATATATATATATCTACATGTACGACCTCAGAAAAGGTCCCATTTATAACAAAAAAGGGGTACAAATACAAACCCTAAGGGCCCCTATCGCCCTGACCGGCACAACCGGCACTCGGACCATCACCACTCCCTGGCGGGTAGTCCTTAGAAATCCAAGAGGCAGAATCCAGGCGGTCAACATATTCATATTTTTATCCTTGTCTAGTGGGCGAGCTAGAGAGGTAGTCGGTCGTTCACGAGCAACGCGGGTTAGACTCTGTTGCCTATCTACTTTCGCTTCAAAGACACGACCAGATGCCAAAAGCTCTTCAAACATGACCAACCAGGCATCATAATACACCCACATGTCATGCGTATCCCGGCTCTCAACCTCTTGTGGGGCGGTCTGCGCAAGGGCCTCGATCTCGGCCTCCTTATCTCTGAGCTCAGTGGTTAAGGCCGCCACCTGGACCCGAAGTTCAGCAGCCTCTGCCGCTACCGCACGGCCAAGCTCCAACTCATCATCCTTCGCCCGAAAGAGAGCCTCCAATTCAGTGTTCCGGGCAACCACGGCCACGAGATGCTCATCATCCATCTCTAGTTCGTCCAGCCGCTTCTTTAATTGCTCCTCCGTCTGGGTAAGGCCCTCGCGGAACAGCCTGAATTCAGGGTCCTACTTGTACACATCAGCCAGCACCTGATGTGCCTCACGGACCCGCTTGTACCTCTGCAACAGTTTTTTATGGGCATCCGCCCTCTTCGCCAAGCGCTGCACCCTTTCCACCTCCAAGACAAGAACCTGAAAAATATCAATAGATGGATCAGTACGCAGGCGGACTACCCCTGCAACACCAATGGGAAAGAGAGTCAAATTTACCTGTAAGGCCAAGCCTACTACCCTTCGAGACAGGCCCTTATCACTGACCTCCACCAACGCCTCGCCCTCGGCACCACCACAAAGAAGGGTCATATCCGCAGCTGCCTTCTTGCAATTCTCCAAAAGATTATAGCCACTGGAAATCACGACGCGGTCAGTAGACCTACTGGTCGTTGTCTCAACACGAGCCGGAGATCCCCTTCCTCTGTCTATCCTCTCCGTGGACGCACTTGTCCCCGCTACTACGGAGGACGAGTCGTCCTCCCTAGCAGAAGGCAGGCCAGCCTTGATATTATCCCTCCCCCGAGGAGCGGTCCCCCGCGAGCGGATTGCATCGGCCATAAACAGCTGCCCCGACTCGTGATGAGGTAATTGTACCTTCTCCTCCTCGGTAGCTATCCCTTTGCCGGTGATCAGTCGGCACCTCCTACTTTCAAAAGGCTCCTCGTATTCAGAAGCCGCCTCTTCTAGATGCAAAGGCGACCCTGAAAGTAGCGCCTCATTGCCAGACACGACCCATGTCGCCCTCGCGGGCACGACCTCAGGTACCACCACTAGAACCTCATCCGGCACCACGTTTGTTGTCACTTTAGGTGTCGCATAAAACGTCACTCCCCGTATAACCTCCTGCTGAGGGGCTGAGAGGGCATTATTTTTAGGCGAACCCTCTACAGGCACGTCCTCACCTTCAGAGCTCGCTCCGCCATAGACGGGCGGACATCACTCCTCCTACGCTTAGCCTTCCTAGAAGTGCCCCGACTTGCCGAGAAAGAGATGTGTCAAACAAAGTAACTCTCGAATCAGGACAAGGAAAAAGGAAAGAACAGGGGAATACCATTACCAGTCGGGTCGTGCATACTACAGAATTGAACCCAGGTACGGCACTCCTCTACATGTGGTATCATCCTCTCCACCCACGACCTAATGTTTTCCACACAGGAAAGGGACAAGGAATCTACAGGCATACGAGCTGCCACTACAAATAGCAGATAAAAGATCCGTAAGAGGTTAAGCTTTCATAACCAAAAACACTGAAGAGAGTACGAAGGGATACTTACACTCCGGGTTCCACACCTCCGGAAACCCTTCGGGGTTAACCACCAAGTGCTCCGTCCGGACATAGAAGAATCTCTTCCAATAGCCGCGGTTGGCCTTATCATCGGATTGCACCACGAAGCTCTTCTAACCGCGACGCATCAAATGCAACATTGAACCCCTCAGGTAACTTGAATTGAACATTTGCAAAAGGTGGTATATCGTGACCGCACACCCGGCTTTCTCCGCATGTGTGGTAAGTACCCTACACACTTTCAACGTGTAAGGGGTGAGTTGAGTCGGGCACGCTCTAAAGAAGCGGCAAAACTCCTCTGCTAGAGGGTTGAGCGGGAAACTGTAGCCAATCCGAAATGCATACTTGTAGAATGTACATAACCTGGGCCTGTGCACATTGACATAGCCCTCTCTGGCAGGAACTATCTCAACATGATTAGGGAACCCGTACGCCATCCTAAGGGCATCCACATGAGATGGTATCAGTTCGCTGCGTCCCCAAGGTGGAGGTGAGTTTTTATGACTAAAGTCATTCATTTCATTCATGTTCTTCAGAAGAACATTAGCTACAAACAGAGGAACGAGGACCTCTCCATCCTCCTCCGCCTCACCATCGGAGGGGGGTGAAACCCTAGAAAGGGCGTTATCTTTGGACCGCTTACTGCCTTGATGACGTTTCACCATGATTAAGTTTTCAAAGATGAGTGTTTTAATGGTGCAAGGTTCGATCCTTAGAAACAGCAGTTCTTATGAAAAGTAGTGGTTGCCGGAAAACGGGATGGGGGAAAGAGAGAAATGTCCTTCAAAGGTTCGAATGGTGAATTGTTTTGAACCACTCCGTTGTTTATAGGAGCAAGCTACTCGAAAATCGAAGCGACATCATTCAAAGGCTAGCGCGGGAAACCCAAAAGTTATGTCAGGATCTGAACCGCCTCAGGAGTAAAAGTAATGATGATGCACGTGATCGGTGACGTTTCTCTAAAAAGGAGCAGAACGTCAATGGCTTTATATTGTCACATGAGCATACATATCCGTCCATTGGAGATGTCCAGAGGGACTAACTATTTGAGGTAAAATTCGGCTTGCCTAACCCCCATTTAAGCGTACACATCCCTCACGACAAAGCCGTCCTCAAATCGAGTCGCCTCAAACAAAGACGGCCCGAGCAAGGACGTCCTAATCAACTAGGTGGAGGAACGACGTCGTTTAAGGTTTGGCTTCCTTCGTACAAGGAAGCCACCAACTCTTGTACTTTTCTTTTGATTATTTTGAGAAAGGTCTCCTAATATATAAAAGAGATCTTTACCTTCGTAGGGGGAGATGTGCAATGTTCTGAATAATAATATCTCTCTACTTTCTCTTTCTACTGTTATCAAGCAAACTTCTCTCTATCTCTCTCTCTTTGATACTTAAGCTCTCTATAGTCTTATATATTTTCAGATCTATCATATTCTTGGCTAAATAATCTCTTCTAGGGATCATTATACTTGATTACAATTTACCCAAATATTTTTTTGATTGTTTTCAAGCTTACAAAGTGTGTATATTTTTTGAACAAAATATGTACAATCGATAAATAATTATCGATAAGGGTCAAAATCGAATCGATAAAACGAATGCACACCCTAGACTGTAGACACTTATAAAATGGGTAATTACCTATTTGTGTGTCCATTACCCTAAGTCCATTACCCTATTATTTGTGTGTCCATTACCCTAAGTCCATTACCCTAAGTCCATTACCCTATTATTTCCTCTATCACATTTAAGGAATGATCATATTTAAAGATCAAGTAAATGAAGTTCAAATTAATGGAATATAGAATTAGCCGTGATGATGTATTTTATTTTATTTTTATTTTTTTTATATCGTTGGAGTGTTGGTGGCACATTTGATCCCTTACTTTAGTTTTATTGCATGTGTTTGTTGACACAATTTTTATGTTATAAATGGTGTTCGTCTTATTTTATCTTCTTTTTGTCCATATTAGCTAGGTGCGCTTGTAGTGGTATACTTTCGTGGAATCCCGCAAATTTTCTTATTGGTGTAATCGATAACCGAATCGATAAGCCCCCAAAATCGATAAATCGAAATCGAAAAAATTGAAACCTTATTGAAACGATAACGATTAGCATATATACAAATCGATAATCGATAAGTAATTATCGATAAGAGTCAAAATCGAAACGATCAATCGAATGCTCACCCCTAGGAAGAGATTCTTTTATCTTTAATTAAAGGTATTAAGTTTAAACTTGAAAAAATTTAGATATGAAATATTTTATATATATATATATATATATATATATATATATATATATATATATATATATATATATATATATATATATATATATATATATATATATATATATATATTACACTTTTTAACTAGTAAGTGCAACCGGTCAACTAATTTTATAGTTTTCCCAAATATTTTGTCTTTTTAATGGTTGTAACTAGCACAAAATTGGTATTTGAATGTAGTCTCAAGCAATTTTCTTCTAAATACTGTTTTAAAAGATGTGAAGCGAGGTATTTTACCTGCGACGGTGCAAGACATAAGCCTCAAGGTACTAGACGTAAGCCGCATGATCGTTAATATTTAGTATATCATAAATCAATATAAGAAAAAATAAATATTTAGATAAAGTAAAACTACATAGAAATTAAAAAAAAAAAAATAAGTAGTATGTATATAATACTACATCTTATATCACTAATTTTGATCAGCATTTGACTTAAAAAACTAATCGAAACTACTTCAAAAAAGAAAAAACTTATTAAGCTTTGAAAAAAATCAATAAAAATTACAAACTAATTTGAAAGTGCAAAATAACTTTGAAATTAAAGAAAGCAAAGAAGGAACCTACAATCAGAAGCATTAAACCAAAGTAAATCACGAAGGATAATCTATTTTTATTTTGTAATTGTAAATTTGTTTCATTTTTTCTTTAACCCTGTAGAAGATGAAGAGAATAATAAAATTTAGGGCCAAGAATTAAAAATCTTTCGACTTTCAAGTTCCTCGACTTTTCAGAATGTAATAACAAGTGGATTTTTGTGCATTTTGTATTAAATGAAAGACCTTTTTAGCAATTTTAAGTGTACACCCAATGCCTAAGGGGTCGTTTGGTTGCCGGTTAGAAGTTATGCATGTATTAGTTATGTAGGTATTAGTTATGTATGTATTAGTTATGCAGGGATTAGTTATGCATGTATTAGTTATGCATGGATAAGTTATGTATGTATTAGTTATGCGAGGATTAGTTATGTGTAGTTATATAAGGATTAGTCATAGAAATATAATGTGAATGTTATTTATTACTCCCTCCATTTCAATTTATGCGAACCTATTTCCTTTTTGATTTATGCCAAAAAGAATGACCATTTTCCTTATTTGAAAATAATTTACCTTTATACAATGATTTATAGCTACACAAAATATATGTGCCTCATTTTACACCACAAGTTGAAAAGTCTTCTCTTTTCTTAAACTTCGTGCCCAATCAAATGAGTTCAAATAAATTAAAACGGAGGGAATATTAGCTTACTTTATTTTTAATTGTTAGTATAGTTTAAATATATTTTTTAAAACAAAAAATACAAGTTTGAATAAAGGGTATTCTTGTTATTTTGTATTTTAATACAAGTATTATTAATACAGGTATAAGTTATTTCACTTTCTACCTTGCATAAATAATACGTAGATTCCCTCATAACTTATACATGTATTAGTTATGCGAAAAAGGAAAACATGAACCTAACATTGTATTAGCAATGCAATATTTTATGTAGAAAAGAGGAAAAAGCAATCAAACATTGCATAACTTATGCTAGCTTTTATGTGGAGATTATTTTTTCTCCTTCTTTTAACCAAATAATGTGTAAAGTTATTCTAATTTTAATATATGTATAGCTCCTTTCTAACCGGCTACCAAACGACCCCTAAGTGTACGCAAAAATAATGAAGCAAAAATAATGAAGCTTACGCCTTGCAATATTTTTGCCGCGAAATTATTCCGATGTGCTTTTTATTTTTTTACTATGCCTCCCCTGAAATTATTCCGATGTCCCAAAAATACCTTCGGAATACCATTTAGGAAGAATCTCTATCATGTTTGTATCTTACAAATAATTTCTTTAATATCTATAATTTCGTATATATTTTAAAGAGTTCAATGAATAAGTATAAATAAATAGAATAAATAATATTGAGATTTCAAACTCGAGCTAATTAATATACTATATTAAAAATACGAAGATCTTCACGAAATATCGTTCATTTTTTTACATTTTAAAAATATATTACACATAAGACAAAGTCGTAATTTGATTATTTTCCTAATATTTAGGACTTAGAATAACTCCTTTACTTATTTGGATTGTGTAAAGTGATTATATAAATTATTTCTTATTTGAACAATGTATTTCACGAACAGCACGAGTCTACTTTTACTTCTCAATTTGACAATTAAAAAGGTTTAAAGACAAAATCAACGGTTCTTTATCAATACTATAAATGCTTCAAGGTTAGAAAGAACAAAAATTGAAAATTTAATTTAATTAAAAAAATTCGAAATCTTATGGGAAGTACCTAGTAGAAATTATACACCAAAAAATTATATTATTGATGTTCAGTAATACACGTACCTCTATTTATAAAAAATACACAATACTTATACTACTCTTATTTCATGTAGGACTGTGCTTATTTACAACACAACTAACTAACTAATACTCCTCATCATTCCCGTGCATATAAATTATATGTAAGGAGCTTGTTATATATATAACAAATACGAGGACCAGTGAGTGACTTGGTGAAAATGTCTGCAAGTTGATCATTCGTCTTCACAAACTTTATAGCAGTATCTCCTATGAGTACCTTTTCTGACGAAGTGACAATCAATCTCAATATGTTAATTAGTTCTCTCATGGAACAACTCATTTGATGCAATATGAAGGGTAGCTTGATTATCACATACAAGTTTCATTTGACTGATTCCACAAAATTCCAACTCCTTGAGCAATTGTTTGATCCAAACTAGCTTATATATTTCCATAATCATTGCTCGATATTCTGCTTTTGCACTATACCGAGCAACTACTTCAATTTCTTGCTCTTTCAAGACACCAAATTGTCTCATACTGAAACATAATATCCAGAAGTAGAACATTTATCAGAAGGTGATCATGCTCAATCAGCATATGAATATCCAATGATTTGCTCATGGTCTTGATCCTCAAATAATAATCCTTTTCCTGGAGCCAACTTTATATACCAAAGAATACAGACAACTACTTCCTAATGACTATCGCAAGGAGAATTCATAAACTGACTTACAACACTAACAGGAAAGAAAATATCAGGTTTAGTCACTGTGAGATAATTTTACCAACCAGCCACATATTCTCTCTACAACCCCATTTTATTGAGGGTATAAGGACAAGATGTCTCATTGTAATTCCTTGAGAAGTCATAAACTGCTAAAACTGAGAGGATAAATATTCTAAGATATTATTACTGCGAAAAGTGTGAATATAAACACCAAATTGATTTTTAATTTTAGCACAAAAACTTTGAGATACAGAAAACAACTCAGAAAGATCTTTCATTAAAAAAAGTCAAGTACATCTTGATAATCATCAATTAAACTAACAAAATAACGAAATTTCAAGGTTGAACTGACTCTACTAGGACCCCACATATCATAATGAACTAAAGAGAAAACAAACTTGGAATGACTCTCAACAATATTGTCACGACCCTGAAATTGACCCGATCGTGATGCCGTCTATCGTGGAAGTAGTCCAGCTGACACAATTTTTGATCAAACCATTATTCAATAAAAGCCATTTTAAGCCATTAATTAACAAGAAATCTCATAATAAAGTCTGAATAACCAATGCGGAATAGATGCACAAGCCTGACATCGGGGGTCACACTCACAAGTCACGAGAATCTACTAAGGTCTGAATACAACAAAGAGTCTGAAAATATATTAAAAACAGTCCAAAGAAGACAAGAGTGAGAAGAGCAGGGCTGCGAACGTCAGGCAGCTACCTTGCTAACTCCGATGACTCTGCCACTAAGCAATCAACACCTGCTACCGGATTCAGAAATACCTGAATCTGCACACTAGGTACATGGAGTAATGCGAGTATGCCAACTCAGTAAGTAATAAATATAAATAAAAGCTCAGTTGTAAGAAAATACGTAAACCACGTCATAATATTACAGCAAATGCAGTACATTTCAAAAATAGTATAGAAATCATTTACTTTGTAAATCAAGCTCATTTTCAGTAAAACCTTTTAAAACATCTTTCAATAGTTTCAAACAAGTGATAAAACAATAAGTAAAGATTATAGAAACGTAAACAACCACTTGAGCGAAACATGTATCACAAAACCGCTCATCGGGCATAATATCAACAGAACCAGCTCCTCGGGCTACCTCACAGTCACTTGTAATCTGCCCCTCGGGCATAACATAAATCAAGAACAGTCTCTTGGGAAACAACATGAAACAACAACAACCTCTCTACTACATCGCATCATTCACACTAGGTACCCGCGCTTACTGGGGTGTGTAGACTCCTGGAGAGGCTCCTAAAGCCCAATCGCTATAACAAGCGATCTTGTGGCATAATCAAACATGCTCTCGGCCTCAGAACAAGACACCTCAAGGCATACAAAGTCAGGACATCGGCCTCATAATCATAAATTAGTACAACACTGCTGCGGTGCGAACCCCGATCAATAATATCCTCACAACACACACCCTCGGAACTTAGTCAGAAATCTCTCAAGCCACTGGGGCAACAGTAAAACATGACGCTCAAACCAAAATATTGTTAGAAAATACGCTTAACGCTAGAGGGGGGGTGAATAGCGTTATAATAAAATTTAGCGTAAACTTGCGGAAACTAAAATTTGCAGGAAATAAATAAGTGCGTTAAATAAACAAAAAGGAAAGAACGCACCGATATATTCTGGTTCACCACAACACGTGGCTAGTCCAGTCCCCGAGAGACTCTCTCGAGATTTTCCACTAACTTGTTAAGCTTACGGGTGCTCAACAAACCTTTACAACTTAAGGACACAAGCCTTAACACCTTTGCTCGGAGATACAACACTCCAAGACTTCAACCAAGGAAATACAAGTTCCTTACAACAAGAGAATCACAATTCTCTTACAAGTGTATAAAACACTAAACACTCAAATAAAATACTCCTTAATGAGTAGATATGAGTAAAAGAAGTAAGCTATAGATCACAACAACTTTGGACAAGAATATGGCTCTCAAAAGCTTTATGAAATTGAATATAAAATGATAAACAAGAGTATGCAAGCTTATAGCAATGTAATGATCAGTTGTAGTATGTTGTTGTGTTTAAAACACTTAAATGAAGCTGTATTTATAGTTGAAAAACTTGGCATTACCGTTGCCTAATTGCCAATTAAGAGTTGCTGATTTTACTCACTGACAATCGATTGTCAAACCCCAACAATCGATTGTCTGCCAGTCAGATCAAAATTCAATCCCAGATTTTACGCTTGATAATCGATTACTTACAATCCATAATCGATTACTGGGAACGTTCAAAAAATCCTTTCCAGATTTTACCACAAACAATCGATTGTCCAGAATCAACAATCGATTACTCAGCAACGTTCAAAAAATCTTTTCCGGATTTTAATCAAAACAATCGATTATACAGAATCAATAATCGATTACCCAATAATGTTCAAAAAATCTTTTTCGGATTTTAATCAAAACAATCGATTATACAGAATCAATAATCGATTACCTGACGGTATTTGAAAACTTTACGACAACGGTCAGCTTCACAATCGATTGCACAAAGTCAACAATCGATTACTTATCAGTTTTTGAAAAACATTTTAGACACTGTCTCTTTGACAATCGATTGTCCAATGTAACAATCGATTATTTAATAAATTTGAAAATCACTGGAAGACACTGTCTCAACATAATCGATTACCATTAGTTCATAATCGATTATTCTGAGTTTTGAAAAACTTTGATGGACACTGCCTCAGTCACAATCGATTGTCATTAGTTCACAATCGATTGTCATGCAGGTTTGAAAAACCTGATGCTCACTGTCTTACTCACAATGGATTGTCATTAGTTCACAATCGATTGTCATGCAGTCTTGGCTTAAAACAATCGATTATCATAAGTACATAATCGATTATCTTAGTCCAGATTTTTAAGGCATGTCTAAAAATTATTTTGACTACTGTAAATATGCATGATTTAAAATCATTTGACATTAAATTAAATATGCATGATTTTGGAAAATAGTTTTATGAGAGAAGCCATGTTACGAGTCAAGTTGTAGGATCAAGATCACAATTAAGAATGACTCAATTAAACTATAAAACTTTGTCTTGAGCTTGAATCTCGTTGTATATCAATTGTGCGCTTGTTTCTTGAACTTCGTCATATATCAATTTTCGCTTCGTTTGTCATTCATCAAAACCTATACAAAAGAACACACGTTTTAGTATATTGCATTGAGAACGTGTTTCCAACAAATATCATTTAAAATAATGGAGTGAATATGGATGAGTTATGAAAACAATAGAATACAACATGGCTGAGTAAAAATATGAAGTCAAAACATTGAGAAATAGTAGAAAAATCCCTGAAGGATCCAAAACAGTTGGCACGAGGCCCAAATATGGCATTCAGCCCAAAATATGATAATAATTTCCAAAAACAAAAACAAGTTTTAATCAAATACGTGACTTAGCAGTCATATGGGACAGACTAAGTCCTTTGGGTCCTTGGGGGTTAGGATAACAATAGTCATAATCAACACATAAATCTCTATGTTTAGCAAAACAAACGGGTGCAATGTGTCCTACCCGATTACAATAGTGACATATAACATTAGGATTGTGCATATGTCTAGGTTGAGCCAAATGCGTTCTAGGTGATCTAAAGTTGTTCCCCCTAGAAGCGTTGAATTTCCTAGAGTCAGGTCTAGGTGGTCTAAAATTATTCATTCGAGACTCATTTATAAAATTCCTAGAATTGTGTCGAGGTGGTCTAAAATTATTCATTCTAGACTCATTAACAAAATTCCTAGAGTTGTTTCTAGGTGGTCTAAAACAATTAATCTTAGACTCATTAGTGAGGTTCCTAGAATTCTTTCTAGATGGTCCGACCTCATTACTTACATCCTTTTTAGTATCTTCAATTTTAGGACTATCAACACTACGTGTTTCTAGTGCTTTCCTAAGTTCTGTGTTGTCTAGTTTTAAAGAACTACAAGAAGAACAATTGGAACATTTATCAATAGAAGAGGCTTCATTCAATTCCTTGATTTTATTTTTAAAATCAACAATGTCATTTTTCAAAAATTTATTTTCTTTTTCTAAAACCTCAATTTTATTTTTAAGAACATCATTTTCATTAGTCAATTTTTCAAAATCTATTTCTTTCAAAGAAGATGATTTTTCAAACTCTTTTTCTTGTAAAGAAAGTGTTTTCTGAAAATCTGTTTCTTGCAAAGAAAGTGTTTTCTTCAAATCTTTTATCATTTTGGAAGCATTAACAAATTCACCATACAATTCATCATAGGCATTTTGTAATTCTTCAAACGAGTGAGAGTTAGAAGTACTTACCTCTTCTTCTTTGTCGGCCATGAAGCATAATGCGGCAGTTTCATCGCCCGAGCTGTCCGAATCCCGTGATACGCGCCTATGGTGTTTCTTCTTTTTCTTGTCCTTCTTCATAGACTTACAAGACTTTTCAATTATATCATTTGAAATATTATCATCATCCCTTTCCGAATCACTTACCTCTTCTCGTTTAGAGGATGAGGCTTTGAAGGCAAAATTTGAATTGCTTCTAAGATAAGGATTAAGAATTGTGCTATCATTAGTTTCGAGGTTACCTCTTAGTCCATCAATTGTGATATTCGTGAATTCCATCGACTCTTGGATGGCATTGGCTTTGGAGCGCCATTCGGGAGTGAGACTCCGTAGGACTTTTCGAACAAGATCTTTGTTCGTGTAAACTTTCCCGAGAGCATGGAGATCGTTGACGATTCTTAAAAATCGTTCAAACATAACACCAATGGGTTCCTTCTCCATTTAAAAGATTTCATATTTATGTGTTAGAAAATCAATTTTGGCTTCTCGGACTTGAGGCGTACCTTCATAAATGATCTCGAGCTTATCCCACATCTCCTTGGCGGTTGAGCAGCAAGAGATTTTTCGATAATCATCTGGATTCACCACACAATATAATACATGGATGGCCCTTGCATTATTTTCAACTTTCTTGATATCCTCGGCATCATATTCATCTTCCTTCTTTGGAACCGTGGTCTCTCCAACTTTTTTTGTTGGCATTGGTTCACCGTTTTTGATGATTTGCCACAAACGAAAACTGTTTGCTTTGAGGAAGATGCTCATTCGCTCTTTCCAATATGTATAGTTTGTTCCGTCAAATAGTGGAGGGCAAGTGGTGGACTGTCCTTCATCCATTCAGCGTTCAATATTCTCAACAGAAAAATATATATTTCTCTCAACCGGTTAAGGCTTTCAGAGAGTTAGCTCTGATACCAATTGTTAGTAAATACGCTTAACGCTAGAGGGGGGTGAATAGCGTTATAATAAAAAACAGCGTAAACTTGCGGAATTTAAAATTGTAGGAATGAAATAAGTGCGATAAGTAAATAATAAGGAACGAACGCACCGATGTATCCTGGTTCACCACAACCCGTGGCTAGTCCAGTCCCCGAGAGACTCTCTCGAGATTTCCACTATCTTCGTCAAGCTTACGGGTGCTTAACAAACCGTTACAGTTGCTCAAGGATACCACACCTTAAGACTTCACTTGCTTGAGGATACCTCACCCCAAGACTTCAACCACTAGGACTTTGGGTACTTAGCAAACCCAACAATGAGAAGATATGTTCTTCTCAAACAACTCTCTTTTACAACAAATACTCTCCCAATAGAGTGGATAAAGAGATACACAATAAGCTCTATGAACAACACAAAGTTGTTTATCAAATGGCTCAACAAAAGCTCTAAAATGATGCTTGAAAATGATCAATATGTATAACAATGTATGGAGGAGTTGTGTATTTAAAATCAGCTCAAAAGACCTTTTTTTATAGGTGAAAAAGAGGTGCTGACCGTTGCTTAATTGACAAATAAAATCCCTGATTCTGTGCTCAAACAATCGATTGTTTGGAGTAGATAATCGATTGTTTGACCAACGTTCAAAAGACAGATTCCTGATTTTAGGCTAAACAATCGATTGTATGGACTAAATAATCGATTGTATTCAACGTTCAAAAATCAATTTAGGATTCTGTGGGAACGGTCAAAATATAATCGATTGTATGAAAATGACAATCGATTGTTTATGAATATAATCGATTGTATGACAAAAATAATCGATTGTTTAGATGTTTAAAAACTTCGGTTGCACACTGTCTCAAAATAATCGATTGTTAAAAGTAGACAATCGATTATTTGTTATTTTGAAAAACTTCAGATCACACTGTCTTAATACAATCGATTGTAGGATTCAAATAATTGATTGTTGAGGCCCAGATTTAAAAGACATGTTTAAAACCTTTAACATCATTTTGTTTTAACACAAAGATGCATGTTTATGAAAAATATGATTTAATAAAATATTTTATGCATGTTTATGATGACCTAATGTTGAGCCAAAGGATAAGATAACTTAAACGTTGTCCTTACATTGGTTCTACCAAACGACCTACGCCTTGGGTCTTCGGTCTTGAACTCTTTGGCTCGTTCATGCAATTCCGTCATCAGTATACTTCTCGCCATTTGATTGATTGTCATATTATATCGTTGTTTGACACTTGACTTCATTGTTTGTCATTCATCAAAACCTATACCTGAAAATCATGCTCATACAACCAAAGCGCACATATCATAGATATACATGATTTCCAACAAATCTGGAGTGACATAAGATAGAGATTAGCTTGTCCAACTCTTTTTGCTTTAATTTGAAGCCCATTGCTAAAGTAATAGTGGAAAGAGACTGTGAATGTACAATATTTGATAAAAGTAATTTATTACCAGAGATATAATCAGAAGTGCCTGAGTCCATGACCCATGGTCTATGAGAAATAGACTGGAAAATACAAGCAAAAGAATTACTAGCAACAAAGTATCAGTCTAAGCAACAAAGGCCACTTCTGGAGATGTCTGCTTACTTGTCGGTACTGAAGGAACTCATTATATTTTCTTTCAGATAAAAATTTTCATGGTTACCTGTATTCTCGGCCAAATCAACATAAGTATTTTTGGGTGGTCGACCATGTAAAGAATATCACACTTCACGAGTGTGTCCAAGTTTATCACTATAAGAATATTTGAGTCTAGATCTTCCAAAATGGCATTCTCCTTGTCTATTTTTCATATCTGAGATGCCCAATTTCCCATTGTCTCGGATGCGAGAACAGATAAGTCAAGTGTCTATGATGAGATCACTAGGTAACTTGGTGTTGCAGCTAGGCAAAGTAATCGAGAGAATAATTCATAAAATATAGGGATAGTCGAACTAGCCAAAATCTGGTCACGTACTGAACCAAGATCATTAGGAATTCCAGCGAGTGTAAGAACTAGAAATATCTTCTATTGTTGCTCTTATTGATTTTCAGTACTAGCAGAAACTAGCGTTATCTTCTTAATCTCTTCCATGACTGCTTGTACTTGTCCCAATTAAGTAGACATATCCAATTCATATTTCTTCAAGCTTGTCATTCGCGATATCATCTCATTAAAATGAGATATGTCATTAGTGTATAAAGTATGAGACTTTTCCCAAACTAAATAACATGTCTGAAATGGGCGGAACAAAGGCATCAACTTGGAATTAATAGATCGCCACAAGATACTACATAGTTGAGCATTGACCTTTCCCACTATGCTTTGGCCTTTTCATCTCACTAACTAGCCTGTCTAGTTAAGTGATCTTGAACACCTTGACTTTATACCACAACTCCTCAGACGAAACCCAAGATAAATAATTTGAACTCCCAAGTAGAGGTTCAGAAGTAATCATCAAAAACTGAATTTCCAACTCCATTATATTTAGAACTAGAGTGTGGGGCAGGGTCAGGGTTTGGGACGGGAGGTAGAGGGGAAAAGGGGGCCTATAGGTTGAGAATCGTGTCATGGAACATAGGTTTACTAACGAGTAAGTCTATAGAGTTGGCGAAGATCCTTCATAAGAGGAAAATTATTATAGCGTGTGTCTAGAAGACTAGGTGGGTCAGATCGAGGGCGAGAAATGTGAATGGGTACAAGTTGTGGTACTCTGGAGTCCTGAGGGGTAAGAATGAAGTGGGCATCTAGGTAGATAGCCATCAAAGAGAGTTGGTGGTAGAGGTAAGACGAGTGAATGATAGACTACTATTAAATTGGTGGTGGGTGAGTGTACTTTAAATGTCGTTAGCGCAAACGTGCTATAAACAGGATTGGATGAGGAGATTAAAAGACACTTTTGGGAGGGGTTGGATAACATCGTTCATAGTATTCCATGTTCCGATAGGTTATTCATAGAAGGATATTTCAATGGCTATATTGGGTCTTCTGCAGGTGGTTATACTGAGGTGCATGACGGCTTTGGTTTCGGGGAGCAGAACGGAAGAGGAACTTCCCTGTTGGACTTTGCCAAGGCATTCGATCTAGTGATTGCAAACTCACATTTTCCAAAGCGGGAGGAGCATTTGATTACTTACCACAGTTCGGTGGCGAAGACTCAAATTGACTATCTCTTCCTCAGGAGATTCGATAGAAGGTTACGAGGATTGCAAGGTTATCCCTTGTGACCAACATAAGCTTTTGGTGATGGACATTGGTATTATGATAAGGAGGAAGAAGAGGTCAGTACGAGGCCGCCTGAGGATTATGTGGAGGAGCCTTAACTAAGGATAAAGTTTAGGAGTTGGAAGGAAGGTTATCAACAATGAGAGCTTGGAGAAGTAGTGGGGACGCAATCACTATGTGGTCAACGACGGCGGACTGTATAAGGATGGCGGCGAGAGAGGTCTTAGAGATATCTTCAGGCCGCACCGGTGGCCACAAAGGAGGTGGAATGCTGTTGTCCAAGGTAAAGTGGAAGCAAAGAAGGCGGCTTACATGTGGTTAGTAGGGAGCACGGGCGAGGAGGAGAAGAGAGCGAATAGTGAGAGCTATAAGGTAGCTAGGAAGGAGGCAAAGATGGCAGTAACGAAGGCTAAGACGATAGCTTTTGCTCGTCTGTATAAGGAACTAGGGAAAAAAGGCAGGGAAAAGAAGTTATTCTGACTCGCTAAGGTGAGAGAGAGGACGGACTTGGGATCTGGACCAAGTGAGGTTCATAAAAGATGATGATGGCACAATTTTGATGGGGAGTGACCAGATTAAGAGGAGATGGCAGATCTACTTTCATAAACTTCTAAATGAAAAAAAGGACCAGGATATTGTACTAGGTGAATTAAGGAATGCCGACAGTACCCATGAATTAAGTAATTGTAGGGACATTGAGGTCGATGAGGTCATGGAGGCAATGCGTAAGATGAGAAGGGGCAGAGCTACGGTGCCATACAAAATCTCGGTTGAACTTTGGAGATGATTGGGTAGAGCAGGCTTGGAATGGCTTACTTGGTTATTTAATGTTATATTCAAGACTAATAGGCCTGAAGAGTAGAGGTGGAGTACAATAATTCCGTTGTATTAGAACAAAGGCGATATCTAGAGCTGTAACAACTATATGGGGTATCAAATTACTAAGTCATACCATAAAAGTCTGGGAGAGAGTGGTAGAAATGAGAGTGTGAAGGATGGTATCCATTTCAGACAACCAGTTCGGGTTCATGTCGGGGCGATCTACCACATAAGCTATTCACCTTATTAGGAGTATGGTGGAACAATACAGGTATAAGAAGAAGGATCTCCACATGGTGTTTATTGATCTTTTTTTTCTTTTTTTGTAAGGACAATAATTATAGTAATAATTAAAATTAAAAATAAAAAGTGTAATGGAACAAAAACCGCTAGCAGCCCTATACAAAACACTATCAAACTAGCATATAACCAAATTTGAGGACTAAATGACACTTCTTTTAGAAATTGGGATTTTTCCAGATTTATGGAGAAGGCCATGAGAAAATGCTAGACAAAACATAAAAAATTTAAAAGGACATAATACGAGCGGATCGATTGGAAAAGGAATTCAAAGTTTAACAGAAATGAGGCTCCAATTTGTCCAAAAACCATCAGAAATTGGGCAAGGCCGCCATGGCTACAAAAGACAGATGGCTTATTGTAAGAGAAAATAAAACCAACTCACAAATGCAACTGAACTTTGTCAAACCAAGATACGTATCAACTGAAACAGAAATAGAGCAACCAGCCTTACGAACTCCTTCATTTTTCGAGTCTAAAACCTCATTCTTTTAATAAAATTATGGCAATGTAGTTGGCTCATATTCGCCTTTTCTCAGACAAAGACCAAAAATCTTTGAAAAAACAGCCATAGCTGCAAGCATCAGTTAGTCTTGTGGGACACAGAAGAAAAACCAAAAAGATGGAACTTTTTCAAATATCTCAAAGACACATCTGAGCTGCCACACCAAGAAACAGATTTTTTCACCTCATTAGAAAGATAAATCTGATAATCTTCATAGCCTCATTGCACATAAAATAAACCAGAGGGAGTTACTAGAAACGGAAAAGAGGGAGGTCAACTGAAATTTCACCAAAAGGGTGGTTTTGCAATTGGAAAAATTTTCATTTGACATATCAACGACAGCAGAAAAGATGCGATCATACTAGCACTAATGCACCGGATCCCATCAGAACTCCGAAGTTAAGCATGCTTGGGCGAGAGTAGTACTAGGATGGACGACACACTGGGAAGTCCTCGTGTTGCATCCCTCTTTTCCCCACGGTGCGGGATAAATACTGGGTATGTTGTTGTTGTAGATCAACGACAGCAGAATAAGACAGGGTCAAAACTACGCATAAAAACTCCCCACAGCTCTCTGTTTTCACGAGTCTAAGACAGAAAAAGACAGGGTCAAAACCACCCATAAAAACTCCCCACAGCTCTCTGTTTTCATCAGTCTTAGACTTAAACTAATAAGACTAGTGTCTCCATTTTGTGTCTCCTTTTTGAGGCTCGGATCTGTGTTATAACTCAAGCAAAAAGAGTCCGACGCCGCCATGGCTGCAAATACCACCAAGGGAAACCTGAACCATGCCCCGCCACCATCCTAGAACTCCCTCTTACCCCTGTTGGCCTCATTCTTCCTTCTGGTAAAGTAGAGATGATAATAACAAAGATTTTGAGGCTCACTCCATCTCAGGCACCACCATGGCTGCAAATCCGGTTATGGGCTGCCCCGCGAAGATACGGCCTATCAACTCCTGATTCCATGAAGCTCGGAAAAAAATCAATCATCACAGCCCCGTTATCCATATTTTTTGTTGTGTAGCTTTTCAAGGTAAAAATACAATACAATGAGAACAACCATCCAATCAGGGTGTTAGTGTTAGTGTACAGACATATAAATGCATATCGATCCAGAGGCGGATTCAGGAATCCAATATCGAATCATGGAAAAGATAATGTTTTTTTGTACTTTCAAGCAAATGGGACTCAGATATGTGTTATGATCAGGCAAAAGAGAAACCAACAACGACATGGCTGCAAAACACCGGTTGAATGTGTGAAAAGATTCAAAACTCTCAATCACAGGCCATACCGGGTTGCCACGCCAACATAGGGGTCGTCTCATCTCAATGCATGAAAATAGCACTGGCTAACCAGTTTTAAGAATGATAATTGAAAAATAACCTGCGTTTGCAAGGTCATTAAAAAATAGTCACGATTTTGCTGTTGTTGAGTTATCCCACATCGGAGGGATTTGAGGTCCTTGGTCTCCTTATATGGCTTGGGCAATCCTCAGCTCATAAGCTAGCTTTTGGGGTTGAGTTAGGCTCAAGGTCCATCCTTATCATGGTATCAGAGTCAGGCCCATCCCAATTATTGTTACCGATGTTGGGCCCCCATTTATGTTGTCCACGCTCCAGAGATCTGGGCATTGGGGGGGGGTGTTGAGTTGTCCCACATCGGAGGGATTTGAGGTCCTTGGTCTCCTTATATGGCTTGGGCAATCCTCACCTCATAAGCTAGCTTTTGTGGTTGAGTTAGGCCCAAGGTCCATTCTTATCAGCTGCAACGTGAAAAGTTAAAGAATAATATACTGAAGCACTATTGTAACTCCAACACACGGAACGTCCCACTATAATATTCAACATGGAAAGCTTTTCGGGTTTTGAACATTATTTTCATTCAGATTTATCTTTACATGAAACCCCACTTCCAACCGAGAGGTTGTGAGTTCAAGTCTCCCCAAGAGCAAGGTGGGAAGTTCTTGGAGGGAAGGATGCCGGAGGTCTATTTGGAAACAGCCTCTCCACCCAGGGTAGGGGTAAAGTCTGCGTACACACTACCCTCCCCAGACCCCACTAAGTGGGATTATACTGGGTTGTTGTTGTTGTTGTTATTATTTATACATGAAAAGTGCCCAAATTTTGATTACTTTTGAAACTTTGCCTATTTTCAATTACCACTTACAAATCTAGCTATTTTTGAAATTCCCCCACTCAATGCCCAAATCGGTTAGTCCAGATATAGAAACATTATCATCACTGCCACTTTATGTACCTTCCAATCTTCCATCAACACTGTAAAAGACCACACAGGCCAATGCGGGTTCGATATATCCCAACAATGAATCATGGAAAAGATTTTGTTTTTCTACTTTCAAGCAAATGCGGCTCAAATGTTTCTTATGATAAGGCAAAAGAGAAACCAACAACGCCATGGCAGCAAAACATCAGTTGCATGTGTGAGAAGATTCTCCACACAGGCCATCCAGGGTTGCCACGCCAAGATCCGGTCGGCTCATCTCAATGACCAAATCGGTTAGACCAGACATCATCAATGCTACTTTATGCTCCTTCCATTAATACTTTTCGTGAGGGCTCAGATTTGTTGTATTTTTTTGTCAAAGCAAAAGAGAAGGCGACGCCGCCATGGCTGCAAACACCAGTTTGCTATACAAAGCCGTACTGGGTAGCCCCGCCAAGCTACGGGTCAGATATTTTCTCAATGCCATGAATTGCACATAGCCGGAAAGGAAAAAGCAATCATCACAGCCCCGTTACAACATCCGTATTCAGTAGCAGCAGCACAAAGAGAGGAGAAAAAAGAAGAGGAATATATATTAGGGGTGTGTTTGGATGATTTTTTTGTTTGTTCTTTTGTTTAATTGAAAGGCATGTTGATTTTTAATGGAGAATCACAGGCATAACAGAGAGGGGCAACCACCCTTTTTACAGAAAATGCCAATCTCTCTATGTTGCCTCGTTCTTTTTCATTTATAAGGCTATGCTCGTGTTTATTGATCTAGAGAAAGCGTATGATAGGGTTCCTAGGGAGGTTGCTTATCGTGAAAATGGCAACAACAATTAGATTTGTAAATGGGATTCTAAAAATACGTAATCTATTCCCGAGCTAGTTTGTGAGGGTTGTTAGTGCCGAGATATGAAGTAAAGCAAAAAAATCAAATTAACCGAAGCGATCATCGAACCAGTGGGGGACGTTTCCCGGGCGCAAATCCAACCAGTGGGTACCTCAAAACTGAGCCTCGAGACTATCAAGGACAGTCAATGGTAGTCGAGAAGGGGATAGCAAGCAAAAATGTAGATAAACAAGGCTTTATACTATCGATACTGACCAAAATGATGTATAACAAGCAAGGAAATATTAAAGTGCTAAGACGACCATGAGGTCGATGGAGACAAATAGTTTAAGAGAGAGAGAGATATTATCGGATTGTGGAGGAGTGGAGTAATATCAGTCCCTTACAAGGTAGGGTGACTCCCCCTTATATAGGTAAGGGGAACCAGCATAGTACATGGGTGTCATTCGTGATGATAAAAAGATGGAGTGACGCAAGACCTTATAGTAGGCTCTAGATAGGCCGGATCTATCAGGTGTAGCCACGTGCTTAGGATACTTCTTCTTTCAACCCAACCTCGGACCTTGCCTTCTTCGAGTCAGGCTCCATCGAGCCCGGAGGCTAAGTACTCGGTCGTGGACTCCCACCCTTGTCGTCTCAAAAAGAGCTTTCGATGCATCTTGATAGCAAAAAAATCAAGCCTTCTGATTTTTCCGCGTACAAATAGTCTCAGCATTTCCCACGGCGAAGTGATGAGAAATGATTCTGACACTCGACTCCTTGAGCTTCATTTGATGTCATTATTCTAGCAATTCGAATTAAGGCACAATATTTCATAACAAACGGCGTATCACATAAATCATTGCTTGATGTATTGTTGTTTTCGCTTCTTGAGGCGAAAACACTACCGTGATTCGTTCATTCACAAGAAATAATAAGTGCATCTGTTGGTCAATCTTCCAGAGCATCGATGACCGTGTCATTTTTTCCCTATAAATGAGGGAATTTTGTGGCATTGCTTTCCTCGTCTCAATACTATCGTTGGCATACCTTGCTTTTTCCTTCCCGTTATCTTCTATTGCTCTTGATCACCATGATGGAAGCTTTCTGTCTTAAGGATGTTTCGAGGAATTCCTTTGGACTGTGTCGTAGCCTTCTACTGAAACATCTTCCAGACAGACGTAGATGTAATGCCACGCCACCACTGTGTTTGCTGATACACCGACCTTGGCTGCCATTACTAGGTCGAGGCGATGATGATGGACAGAGAGTTGGTTCCTCACTCATGTAGATGTCTGCTCGGATTATGCACTGTTGCTCATTCTCATACCTAGGCCTGGTGTGGCACTTCATCTCTTGGGTTCTCCTTTTCCCCAAGGGATAAGATGGCCACATCGGCTTCTAAGGCAGGGGCTCGCCAGGTTTTCACCTTTGACTTCGGTGAGCCCTATCTTTTTCCAATGCCTCCTCCGTGCCCCCTCCCTTTCCTCTTCTTCATCTTCTCCGACGGGAATCCCTTAGGGGGTTGAGCTGGGAACCTATCGAAGGTGGAGATCGAAGGAGTCACCATCAAGCATATGTTCTTTGAAGGTGTGGTGTCCAGGGATGCTGATAGCGGAGATGAACCCGCTAGGGTGGACCGTGCACCCAGGTTTTATCGCATGTACATCCTCCGTTCCTCGGCTTTATGCGTGGAACTCCTCCGTAGGCTTTTTGTAATTCTATGTAACAAACCCTCAAGGGCTTTTATATACCAACTTCTATGAGTAAAAATGAACTTATGCGGATTTCTGCTTTCAAATTTACTTTGTTTTCTGTGTGCTTTCACGTCCTTCGAGTCCCTTTGAATATCTTCTTTTATTGTATATCAATGATATCTAGCTCGGTCGTAAGTGTTTTATTCCGACCCTTTACTGATCGACATGGCTCTTCTTCCAAATCCATTACTGAGCTTCAGACTAATTTCAAACTGTCCCGATAAGCCGGGTCTGTCAGTTGGTTTATTTGGAGATCATGCGTTTAGTTTCGAGGCCCCAAGGGGGTGGTACCCCGAATGTAGGTCATCTTTGAGTACCCGGAGATCCTTATTAATCTTACTGCGCATGGCCTCTTCCAGGCCGTGTAAGATAGACTTCTGCTGTGGAGCTTGTGTGTAGCTTTCGTAATCGCAGCTTCCTTTATTTACTCTCCCCCCTTAGAGAGTGTGACTTGTGAAATCAATTTCTTTCCTTGTACCAAGCGTTGGTCGTCGAGAGCTTATCGAGGCTCGACCTCTTTTGGCTAGGGTTTCCTATCAGATAATGCTACTGTGATCATTGAGGTGATGCGAATGACTTTTCAAATTATGATTCTTCATTGGAGGATGCTTCTAGGGCCGAGTATCGACCCATCGATCTTGTATCGAGATTGTTGGCTTTCTGAGGCTTGCCTCGAGCAGATAAATCATCGCTTCCTTTTGTATATAAGTGCAGCTGCCTCGGCTTCTTTACAAGACTTTACAATTTTTGCGTAGCAGCCTTTTCATTCTGATACAGAGTATTGCGTCCTTCTAGGTGCTAGAGTGTTGGTAGGTACCTTTGCTTTGGCCTGTTAGTCTTGCCATAGCCATGGAAATTGCTCTGGGGCTGATCCGATAAGGGGTCAGAATTGATGCTCCTGGTGCGCAGGAATCAAAGGAATTTGCTTTGTAGATGGCGTGTTTGCTAGGGGGAACATCTGGTGATGGCGAGAAGATACTGCGAGTGGAGCGAAGGGGTAGTTCTGCGGGTGCTTTCCCCCGACGAGGGCATTGCGGACTCCATTTATAGGTTCTAAACGTGTATTTGTATCCTTTCGCTTTTGGCTCTCTGATAGGATTATGCTTGAATTCTATCTGAAATATCGGGTCAGTCTGGCGTAGGTTCACCCGTCATTTCTGCGGATGGTATTGATGGTGAAGTTCTTCACGGAGAAGGTCGAGCTCGAATTCACGCTTGATCACCTTGTCAGGCTATACCAGCTCTTTCATCATCAAGGCCTCTGAGGTGCTGCTCATCTACGCCCTTCATTGTTAATGACGAGGAAGGCAGTGATCGGAAGGGGGCCATTTGGTTTTTCCGGTTTCGGACGACTGATATTATTCCTGTGGAGTTCTTTCCATTTCCTGAAGGGTAGAATCACGAACGTGAGTGAGGCGTTTGGAGGTTTTCCAAATTTTTTTGTAGCAAAAGACAGCTGAGTGATAACGTTGGTTCCTTTATAGCAGCAACTTCGTGGATGCCTGGTGAAGTTCACGATCTGCCTTGTTGAGTCCGAAAGCTGGTGACCCATTCATCCTGGGATGAACGCATATAGCAAGCTATGCTTCGTACCGGATGGAGAGTGCCATATCGAGGTATGTGTATATATCACCTTTTTTTGTCTTTGTATACCCGAGCTAACATTTTCCCCTTCCGCTTGCGTTAGATTCGCCATTCGTAGATATCAAGCGATTCTTTGGGACGAGGCAAAGTTATTCTGGAAATGGGGAGGTGCCGAGGGCCTCCGGTCTGAGGATTATGGAGACGAGAGGGATCAACACTTACTGCGTGATGGAACTTCCAATGGCACTAGTCAGGTTTGCTTTTCTGGGGAAAGGGAGCGACCTAAGTCTTCTACCCCCTAGGTACCCGATTCCTGGATGTCGGTATATTTGAGCAAGCGTGTCATGCCTGAAGTTGATTCTTCCAGGGCCGTAGGAAAAGGATCGTCACAAGTGTGCTTCGACTTTGGGGAAGTCCATCTTCTTCACTTTGTCGTGAGTTCATATATAGCTTCCCCGCATTTCATTTTTTTCTCCCTCTATTAACTTCCCTTATGCAGGGCTACAATAGGCTTAAGGTCGAGCTGCTCCGTCAAGGAGCTAAGCTTCAGAAAATTCAGGGTAAGTGTGAGTCCCTTAGGCTTCTTAATAAGGAGAGGGAAGTAGAGTTGCAATATTAGTGATATGAGGCACATCGGAGCTCGGATTATCAGAGCTATCTGTCAGAGCAGGTAATTTTCCTTGGTGTGCGCTTTACTCTTTTATGATCTTGAGGTTGACTTCCCTTTGCCGTATCAGTTGCAAAAGAATTCGGAGGCTCTAGAGTACATCAACGGCAATGTCGGCCGCATCAAAAGTGCTTGAAGCTCAGGTTCGAGCTTTGGAGGAGATAAGTGCTTTGGCCAGGGTCCCCGCTCTCAAGATCCATCTCCCTTGACTCAAGATAATGCCAAAGTTCAAAGTAACACAAAATAACCTATATTAGCACAAACTTGAAAGATATATAAACATTGATTCAAATGTTTAACACGAATTTCTTTTGATTCAAATTTGTAAATTTCACAAAACATGGGTGAATGTCTTCTCATTTGTTCAAGTCCTTGATCGATAGCTTTACTGATACCTATTGTCGGTGAGAGGTATCTCGTGAAATTAGTGTAGGTGTGCACAAGCAGAACAAGAGAATATAATTATTAAAAAATTTCATAATATCTTTTATTATAAATAATTGTTAGGGTTTGACCTAATTTTCTTTTCATGTTTTGAATTACGTGTTACTTGAAAGAAGGATAAAATATTTAGCATAATTAATTTTATATTCTTTTAACATATATATATATATATATATATATATATATATATATATATATATATATATATATATATATATATATATTCTATAGATGAGATGTTCTTTTCTTGGAGGAAGATGCCATGGATCTCTATAAATGATGATCCCTCCTTCATAGAAAGACAACACAATAACATACACAATGTGCTCCTTAAGAGGTTCATGTTTAAGGAGAGATTTATACTCTTGGTAAAACAAAATTTTCTTTTATATTAGTAGATTGAGATAGATCAACTGACCAAATCATATCAGATATAATATGTCTATTGGTATAATTCTCTTTGTCGTCTGATTTATCGTAATTAAGATTTACTTTGTTAGCTTTCACATGACGCCTTGTTATTTTGATCCCAACAAATAACATTAGAGCCAATAGTTGAATCAAGGTTGAAAGCAAGTTCAAGCTGAGTTTCACTCAAGCTAAGGCCAATTTGACGATAATGAAGATGTTAAAAATATGTTCGAAGTACTACTGATTTTTTTTAACGTACGGCTCTAAGTTTTAACCCGGTACTTTGATGTAGTGCTCCATTTTAATCCTACGCATTTTTAATGCAGGACTCAAATATTTTTAAAATATGCTCACTTTTAATGTACAAAGCTAAATTTTCAATCAATACTTACGTTTAATCATGGCAAATAACAGTGATAAAAATTATGCGAAGAAAGCGGAACAAGCTTTATCAAGAAAATTCAGGCAAAGAAAATAATTGTTAAGATTTGCTCTAATTTTCTTTTCACATTAGATTTACATGTTACTTGAGGGGAGGGTAAAATTTTTACCATAACTAATATTACTTTTCTTGAAAAGAAAATACAAATCTCTTCTGTATTTAACATATTTCTTTCTTAGAAGGTTGTGGACTTCTTTAAAGAGGATTCCTCCTTCACACAAAGACAACATAATATTATCTATAATATAGTCCATAAGAGAGTCATGTTTAGGAAAGAATTTATGTAGGTCAATTGACCAATTCTTTTTAAATATAATATGTCCTTTTTAGTATAATTTCTTTTGTCGTCTGATTTAACAACACCAAAGTTTGCTTCGTTACCTTTCACATGATATTGTATTATTTTGATCCCAATAATAGTATGTTCTTTAAGCAATATCATTTCAGAGGTCTTGTTGTTTACCGTGAAAATAGTAACAACAATTAAATTTGTAAATGAGATTCTAAAAATACGTGATCTATTCCCGAGCTAGTTGTTAAAGCAGTTAATGCTAAGAACGTGAAGTATACTGATAAAATGCGAGCTGAGGGGGTAGTAATCAAACAATGTTGCCAGAGTGCAGAGATGATCGATGTGACCTCAGGGTCGGCGTTGGTATCGATCTCGAACTATCGGGACAGCCGGGGATGGGATAACAACTAAAGGTATAATTAGATAGGGCTTTTTTCGGCTAATATTGAGCTATGGAATGAAGAACAAGTTAAGAAGAAATGAATATGGGGGCGGCCTCGGGCCAATACCAAGAGATGAGAAGAATGACTGAAGATAACATTGAGCCAAGGGGAATAGGCAAATTTAGAGAGGAAAGAGAGAAGATGTTATTGCACTTGAGTAGGATAATTGGATCTCTGCTTACAAAGTGTTTGTGATCCCCCTTTTTATATAAAGGCGACATCCAAACTATGTACAAAATACTTAGTATGACGGAAAAGAGTGAGATGTGACAACCCATTAGTTTTACGTCGCATGAGGGCTGGTGTCGAGCCGCTTGAATAGATTTGATCGGCCCCGGGTGCACTCCTCATGGAATTCCTGCATTTGTCGAGGCCTCAGCTGATGTTTATACTTAGCATGCGTCTACAGGTTTCGATGGAAGCGACCGACCCGAGATCCTGTGTTTCCGAGATCACTCTTCGAAGCAATACGTCGGGCGGGGGGGATGGGTGGGTTTAGTTTCCCGGGTTCTCACCGCACACACTTGTCTATTCCGAATGATAATATCTAATGATAGTATTTTAAAAAAATACGCCAAACCCGACAAAAAAGGAGGTGAAAAATAATATACAATTTATATAATCCTCTAATTTTCAAACTATAGTAAAATTAAGAGTACATAAGTCTAACTCATCTAAGTTTTCGCATGGGTTCAAGATTAAAAATTTTATTATTTGAAAAAATATATATTTAAAACTATGTAAAAATATTGCTTAAAAAGGAATAGTTTAAACAAAGGCGAAATGGTTTCCTGGCCACTCAAACTTGCGGCCGATTTTAAAGCCGATATATAAACTTTCGTCTTTCCCATTTAAACACTTAAACTCGTAAAACCCATAACTAATAAATACGTTTGACCGTTGACTCATATCATGTGGCATCAGTTGGTCCTAGTCAGCACTATGCGTGAGTCTCACTCACTTTTAGGAGTGTGAGAGCCCCTTAACAACGCGATGAAGGTTGACATTTCGTTGAGCAATTATAGAGCCTGTTGCTCAACCAAATCAACTGCCGAGCAATCAGCTGTGCTTTTTCCGAGCAGAGATTGTTCATCGTAGCTGTTGGATTGTATTGAAACTTTGCATACCCATTCCTCTAATGGAAATGAAGAAATCCCAGTCATTGATTCGAGTTGGGATGCCCAGAAATGATATTGTCACTTCATCGAGCAGTTGGTGTGCTCGCATTTTGCATTGACAGTTGGTAAATTGGAGCTGCTGGTTGGTATGCAGATGAGATTGAGGATGCCTATTCGAACTCCTCATCTAGGAGAGCGCTTTGGTACCATTTTCCTTCCTTGTGAATTGTTGGAGTTCCATTCCCAGATATGTCGTTACAGCCTGAAATTTGAAGAAGGTCGTTGACGATGTTGGAGGTCCAGTGAGTTTTGATGGGTATGATATAGTTGTGGCTGGATTTGTTTGCACTGTCAAAAAGATGGAGGTCCGGCGAGATTTCACCAGTGATAGAGGGAGGTGGCTGACGCTGGTTCACGTGAGGGTCGACAACGTGAAGCCGAAGGGTCGTTTGGTCGGTGCTGGCGGACAACTATGGTAGAGTAGCTGGTTGTTTGGACAGCAGACTGGTGGTTGCTGTGGTGTGATGACGGACTGAAGGCGTCGTGGGGGCGACAGGCTGGTTGGGGGGGGGGGGGGGGAGGGACGTTGTCTTAGGGTTTTCAGTTGTTTTTGTTCTTCACCTCCATGAAGAAGAAGGTGAACAGTAGCTCTCAAAATCTGTTCGTGTTCGTTTGGTTGAGTCCCTTCTGACGTGTAACATTAAGATTGGATCAATGCTGACTAAATGGACACGTTAGTGAATGTGTAATACACGCGTGGATTATCAAGGGTCAAACGTGTTTATTAGTTATGAGTTTCACGAGTTTAAGTGTTTAAATGGGAAAATCGAAAGCTCATATATCGGCTTTAAAATCGGCCGCAAGTTTGAGTGGCCAGGAAGCCATTTCGCCTTAAACAAATGTCACTTTTGGACCAAGAGAGTAATATGTTTGATGTCTTCTTAAAAAATATAACCTACCTTATACTTTCTTTAATGCGTTTTAAGAGGTTTAAAGGGTGTTTGGCTAAGCTTATAAGCTGGTCAAATTGGCTTATAAGCACTTTTTGGCTTATCTATGCGTTTGGTAAAATTAAAAGTGCTTATCAGTTAAGTGCTTATAAGCCAACAATAAGCCAAAAGCCATAAGCTAATCTCCCCCAACTTATCAAATTTTAGCTTATAAGCACGTTAGGTTCAACCATGATATTTACTATTCTATCCCTAAAATAATTTTTTTAAAACAAAACTCTTCATATACCCGGTTCTTCAACTGTTTATTATTAATTTTAACTCTTTTATCCAAACATATAATTGTTTGTTTTTTAAATCAGCTTCAACACTTAAAAGTGCTTTTCAGCGCCTAATCCTTATAAGCTACTCTAAATCAGCTAAGCTTAACGGGCTCTTAAACTAGAATTTGATTAATTTGCTTAATTTTTATCTGAATACGCACATAAAATTCTTAACTTTCTGAAATAAAATTGATATATTTTTAAAACCCATATAAAAAAAATAGCACAATAAGTCAGCATAATTAATATTTTAAAATTTTTTGGAAGTATTCTCTTACATTGCGATCATCAAAGAAACTAGATTCGCCAAAATAATGGAGTATAAATTTACTTGTTCATCCGTTTACTTCACGTTAAAGCCGCTAGCCAAGAGAGACAGGTTTTCGTCCAATCCCTATAGTCATCACTGGTTACCCAAATTTCTCTTCTTAATCAACTTTTCACATTCATTTCTGCATTTTTATAGGAAGATACTTGTTATCAATTCGTAGCAGACATAATTACCCAAAAACTCAAGAACAATCAGGCTTATAAAATTGAGGGAAACGCCAAGATTCTACGACCAGACCGAGAAGACGAAGCAAATGGACAAAGCGAAAGCTTATATTGAACCAACCCAGGGAGAATCGGACCGGGTTTCTTCTCTTGCATTTCATCCTCACCGGGTCGGCACGGACTGTAGCTTCTATGAGTATTATGCGCTCAGAGGAATCCGAGTTGACCGAGTTGAACCGGGTCAAGTTTTTTGCACCTTCAAAGTTCCTCCTCGCCTCACTGTATGACATCCCCAATTTGCCCTTTTTTCCTCAGTCTGTGTTATGTGCTTCTCATTTTCAAAGTTTAAATTTTAATTAGTCTGTGTTATACGCTTCTCATTTTCAAATGGAATTCGACTTCTTGACTTTTGTGATAATTGTTTAGATATAATGGTGACAAACATTATAGCACATACGAAAATGGTAAGAGTATCATGTAGATTGAGCACAAGCTGATTCAGACACGTATCATATAAATTGTGACGGAGTACGCGTTTCATTATCTGTTTGTGATGCAACTGTATGCAGATGAAGGGTTTTGAAAGTAAATTGACCTTTTCCTTCTTTTTTAACTGCATTGTTGCTTGGAAATTGAAGTTTTTTTTTAAATGTAAATTTGTAGGACAGAGAAGGGAAACTAGCATCAGGCGCCATCGCGAATCTAGTTGACGAAGTCGGGGGTGCTGTAGTCTTTGTGGAGGGTCTTCCAATGAATGTATCTGTGGACATGTCAATTTCATTTCTTTCAAGTGCGAAGGCCGATGTAAGCCCCCCTCATTCTTCCTATCGTTCAAGGATTTCGCTATTGGTTCATGAATTTTGTGAAGGAAGAAATGAAATGCTAAATAGGAAGATAGACTGGTTCTGCTTTCATCATGCGCAGTCATGCTAATACAGTGCTGAATAACAAAAATCCATCAGCTATATACTTATTATGGTTGCTAATAAACTAGTTGATCAGGGT
Source organism: Nicotiana benthamiana (assembly GCA_034376525.1). NCBI lineage: Eukaryota > Viridiplantae > Streptophyta > Magnoliopsida > Solanales > Solanaceae > Nicotiana > Nicotiana benthamiana. The sequence goes on along the minus strand of CM067333.1, from coordinate 26,188,183 downwards.
CCTCTCTTTCAGCTTCAGGAAACTAGCGCAAATATTAAGATAATAATACTTCATTTAAACAACCTACGATTCTTCAAACGTTCACAATTCATTCCCTAACCCTGAAGGTTGAAACTACTAATAGTTCGTGAGTTGGGTCTTTTTGCTTTTTTTTTGTTTTGTTGGTATTCAGTATTCAAAACCTAAAGTGATTTGACATGTTTAATTTCTCTAAAGGAAAAAACACTTCATACCTGGAGTTTCTCATTCACAACATTTAAACTTGAGAGCTCTAATTAAGGAGGGGAAGAATCTGATCCATTTATCAACTATTTAGCAATCAGGTACGGTATAGATTCCAAGGGAACGGTTACATCTTCTAATCCGCATCCTTATTTGGTGCCATTAAACTTAGATACTTTAAGCTTTGTTTGGGTAGTTAAGTAAGAACAGGTATGAATTTGGATAAATAGAGGGAATGGAGACATTGTGAGTTAGTAGAAGGTGATGGTAACAATTTGACTGCACTATAAGCACATGAAAGAGTGGATGTGAGATGCATGGTGGTGTCGGTATATTGGTATGAGAAATGTTCTGGGATGGTTTCTGCAAGGGAATATAGGGGATAGAACCACTCCCTTTCCACTACACTTAGGGTTAAGCGATTGGCAACGGTGCATGATGTAGACTCTAAGTTATTCAAGTTGTTGCTTCTGGATAATGCCTGAATGGAGTCATAGATCATTTCTATGTGGCCCTTCCGTAGCTAATGCTTTTCAGCATTGCCCGTATATGGATTTTATTTGCTTATATGCCTAGTTTTGCTGCATATCGAAAAGAGTAGGAATATTCTCTCTATAAGTCTATATTAACTTTATGTTTTGTATTTCAAGCATCAAAACAGGTTCATTTTTACTGTTGGATTGCAGAAGAGCACAGTGCCGCAAGGCCCCTCCATCTCCCCCTTTTCTTTTTAAAACTGTTTTCCTGCCCTCAACTTTGGGAAGTGGAGTTTATATTTAAAGAAACAGGGTAATCTTAAATCATACTTAGTTACTTGCCTCTCCGGTATGAGCCTCCAATCAGTTTAGTAGGTAGTGAGGCACTTCACTTATTGCTGCTTATCCATCCCAATTTGATTTGAATTTTGTTTGGCTAAAAGTTATTCATACACTTAAATAGCTCTAAAACAATCAAAAAATAATATGGGTTAATCGGAATCAAGGGTAAGCAACCCCCACTTCCAACCGAGAGGTTGTGAGTTCGAGTCTCCCCCAGAGCAAGGTGGGAAGTTCTTGGAGGGAAGGATGCCGGGGGTCTATTTGGAAACAGCCTCTCTACCCAAGGGTAGGGGTAAGGTCTGCGTACACACTACCCTCCCCAGACCCCACTAAGTGGGATTATACTGGGTTATTGTTGTTGTTGTTGTTGGAATTAAGGGTGATGTGATCTAAAAAATATAGAATGATCAAGATTTGTGATTATAATGTAACTGAATCGGGATACAAGAACAATAAGATATGTAGTATGCTTTTTACACAAGAGAGAGAGAATTAGATAGAGAGAGAGTTGTATATTTCTTCAATAATGAAATACACATGAGTCTTTACAAAGGGAAGGTCCCTTTTATATACTAAGGGACCTTTCTCGAAATAATACAAAGAAAGTACAAGGGTTGGTGGCCTCGGTATACGAGTGTCAGAGTTTGATGTGACATTGTAGCTAGTCATGTCATTCGGTCCGTTTATTGACTGAGGCCGGCCTTGCTTGAGTCGACCATAATGAGGCTGCTTTCTTCATCGAGGACGTTTATAGATGGTATATGGGCGTTGGAAACCAAATTTGCCCAATACAGATAGACCCTCCATCTATTGGGGACGTGGTCGAGAGGCGTCTCCAATGGACGGACATTCACGCTCGACACCCATGGAAATTTGGCCGTTCCTGTTGATACCCATGTAAGAGGCGATAGAGGCGTGCTCCTTTGTGACGAGGCCGAGCCGTTGACTTATTACTCCGTTTTCGGAGTTCCTTTTTAGGAGGACATCATCGATCACGTGCGTGATCATTACCTCTGCTCCCGAGGTGGTTCAGGTTGTGACGTGACGTTTGGGTTTCCTGTGCCGGTTTTTGAATCATGCCCTTTCGATTTCTGTGCACCTTTTCTTATAAATTGAGGGAGAGTTGAACCACATTCATCTTTCGAACCTTTTTTGAGAGTATTTTTTCAATCTTTTCCCATCTTCTAGCGCCTGCTGTTCTTTTTTCTCTGAGATTTTCGTTTTAGGAATCGAACTTGTGACCCGCAGTACCTTTTTCCTATAACATTCTTTCTTCTCTGAGATTTTCGTTTTTAGGAATCGAACTTGTGACCCGCAGTGGGGTTGCTATGATGGTAAGCAACCCCCACTTCCAACCGAGAGGTTGTGAGTTCGAGTCTCCCCAAGAGCAAGGTGGGAAGTTCTTGGAGAGAAGGATGCCGGGTGCCTATTTGGAAACAACCTGTCTTCCAAGGGTAGAGGTAAGGTCTGCGTACATACTACCCTCCCCAGATCTCACTAAGTGAGATTATACTAGATTGTTGTTGTTGTTGTTGAACTTGTGACCCGCAGTACCTTTTTCCTATAACATTCACTATGGCTAAACGTCGGCATGACGATACTAGGACCAAGGACGTTGCTTCCACTAGGGCCTCGTCATCTTCGGATGGCGAGGAGGCCGAGAAAGTTTTCGTTCCGTTATCAACGTCCAACTTGCTTCCACGTGATATGAGCAAAAGGTATGACTTTCAAAATAAGTGTAAACTCCCTCCTTGAGAGCATAGTGAGTTGATGCTGTCCCACCTGGCCTCTCTCAGGAAGTCGTACAATATTCCTGATCACGTTGACATGGTCTCTGCGGGGCTAGACCATGCCAATGTGCCAAAGACCGGGTACTGTGCCTTCTATGAGTACACCTTCCGAATTGGATACACCCTTCCGATTTATCCCTTGGCGGAGCTGTGTCGCTGGTTCGGGGTATGCCCGACCCAACTTACCCCGTACGCCTTAAAGGTGTACAGGGTATTATCCATCTACGCGGCGAAGGCCGGGAAATAGGTAACCATTCATCATCTTCTACCAATGTTCAATGCGGTTTTTATGAGAGGTTCGATGCTCCAATTGAGGAGTCAGGGCAAGAAGAGCTTCGTATCGCAGGTGGACGACAAGGCCAACCGCAAATTCTGGACGAGATTTTTCTACGTGCGTACCGAGCACCTTGTGTCCGACCCTGAAGGGTTTCCAGAGGTGTGGAATGATTCATGTAAGTATCAATGCGCGTAGCCTTTACTACGGCGACCTCACCTTGCTGGTTTTCTCCGTTGAAAATTTCCTTTTATTTTTATGCAGTGATAGCTCCCATAATTCTATTGCCCGTCTCATACGTGTTTTGGCAGGTCGGGATGCCTCTAAGAAGGCACAGAAGAGGAAGAAGCAGAAGAAGAAGACCGTGGCCGATCCTTCTAGGACGGTACCTAATCCCAAGGAGGATTTGGTCTTTGTCGGCACGTCCAAGGGCAGTACTTCGCCTCCCTCGAGACAGGAGGTTGCATTAGAAACGGCTCCAGAGATAATGCCGGGGGCCGTGATGGGTTTTGCACCTGAGGCGACATCCATGGAGATGTCGGCGGCTGTTCTTGGGACTGTCCCCGTAGAGACGTCTACTGCTGAACCGACTCCCTCTGAGCCCGCTCTTCATCCCACGGAGGAGGACCGTGAAGAGTAGGAGACATTGGAGAGGAGGCAGCGTCGGATTCTTATCGGTAAGACCGTGGCTACCCAGACGAGGAAGGTTAAGCCACCCCGCCTTGAATCAAGGCCGATTTTTATGGCAGAGGCTATCTGCTCAGTGAGGCCCGTTCTTAGGAGGGCGAAGGCATGAATGTGGCGGGCCCGGGGGCCGCCACGGAAGACGCGGGCAGAAGAGGTGGGTCCTTCGACCGGGTGGAGATGGTGGCCGGCCAGTCCTCTCGTCGCGTACTGATTCCAAGTCACTATAATCTGGTGGAAAATTGCGAGGAGGCCAGGCCGGGCTGGATAAGTAGTGGACTCTTAGGGTCTTTGTAAATATGCCTGTACATACTGATTTTTGTATCAGGGGTGTTTGTCCCCTTTGATAAGGACATATATTTTTTGTTGTAAGTAATCTTTTCTACTTTCTGGCATGTCGTCGTACTTTTTTACCGTAGCTGCTTAGAACTTGATGGCCATAGCTGTGTGAAATAATGGCCTTAGCCATGTAAAACGATGGCCGCAGCCTTATAAAATAATGACCGTAGCCTGATGGCCTTAGCCATGTAAAACGATGGTTGTAGCCTTGAAAAAACGATGGCCATAGCCATGTAAAATAATGGCCTTAGCCATGTAAAATGATGGCCGTAGCCATGTAAAATAATGGCCTTAGCCATGTAAAATAATGGCCGTAGCCTGATGGCCTTAGCCATATAAAATGATAGCCGTAGCCGTGTGAAATAATGGCCTTAGCCATGTAAAACGATAGCTGTAGCCTTGTAAAGACGATGACCATAGCCATGTAAAATAATGGCCTTAGCCATGTAAAACGGTGGCCATAGCCTTGTAAAGACGATGGCCATAGCCTGATGGCCTTAACCATGTAAAACGATGGTCGTAGCCTTGTAAAAACGATGGCCATAGCCATGTAATATAATGGCCGTAGCCTGATGGCCTTAGCCATATCAAATGATGGCCTTAGCCATGTAAAACGATGACCGTAGCCTTGTAAAGACGATAGCCATAACCATGTATAATAATGGCCTTAGCCATGTAAAACGATAGCCGTAGCCATGTAAATTAATGGTCTTAGCCTTGTAAAACAATGGCCGTAGCCTTGTAAAGACGACGGCCATAGCCGTGTAAAATAATGGCCTTAGCCATGTAAAACGATAGCCGTAGCCTTGTAAAAACGATGGCCATAGCCTGATGGCCTTAGCCATATAAAATGATGGCCGTAGCCTTGTAAAAACGATGGCCATAGCCATGTAAAATAATGGCCTTAGCCATGTAAAACGATGGCCGTAGCCTTTCCATTCATTTGGAGATGGCCGTAGCGTTTTCATTCATTTGGAGATGGCCGTGGCCTTTTCATTCATTTGGAGATGGCCGTCGCCTTTTCATTCATTTGGAGATGGCCGTAGCCTTTTCATTCATTTGGTGATGGTCGTAGCCTTTCTATACATCTGGAGACAGCCGTAGCTATTTTATACATTTGGAGACAGCCGTAGCTATTTTATACATTTGGAGATAGCCGTAGCCATTCTATACATTTGGAGATAGCAGTAGCCATTCTATATATTTGGAGATAGCCGTAGCCATTCTATACATGTGGAGATAGCCGTCGCCATTCTATACATCTGGAGATAGCACTAATCCAAGACTGTATCTTGTCTGGCTCGGAGAGTACATGGAGAGGCAGACATGATACACTTGTGCTGCAAACATCTCCAGGTGACCCCTTTGCCGCCTCGTTAAAACCTTCCCGAGAAAACCCAATTGGGACAAAACTCGGGTAAGGGAAAAAGAGTACGACTCAGGTGACGCCTTTTTGGAAGTGGAATGTTTGAGGTGAGCGACATTCCAGTTGTTCTGGAGCGTCTTTCCTTCCATTGTCTCTAGTTGGAATGCTCCTTTCCCAGCCGCCGCAGTGTTTTTGTAGGGTCCGTCCCAGTTTGTGCCCAATATCCCTTCATTTGGGTCTTTTGAGGCTAAAATCTTGGCTTTGAGGACGTAATCCCCTACTTTGAGTGGCCTTATCTTTGCCCTCTTGTTGTACTACCTTTCGACTTCTTGTTTTTGGGCCACCATTCTGATGTGGGCCATCTCTTCTTTCTTCGGTTTCATCAAGATCTTGGAGTCTGTTGGTGTCGTTTTCTGTCCCGCTGGAGTGTGAATACCTTAGGCTGGGTTCACCTACTTCAACTGGTATGACAACGCCGGTTCTATAAACCAGGGAGTAGGGGGTTTCCCCTGTGCTGGATTTGGGTGTGGTTCTGTGCGCCCATAGGACTTCGGGCAGCAATTCCGGCCATAGCCCCTTGGCATCTTCGAGCTTCTTTTTTAGTTTGTTGGAAGACTCTGCTTGACCGTTGGCGGCGGGGTGATATGGCGTGGACATTATCCTTTTGATGCGCCATTTCTCGAAGAACTCGGTTGTTTTCTGACCATTGAACTGGCGTCCGTTGTCACAGCTGATTTCTTTGGGGATGCCAAAACGACATATGATGTTCCTCCATATGAAGGTGATGACTTCTTGTTCGCGTCCTGCTTCCACTCACTTAGAGAAATAGTCGGGTAAAACAAGTAAAAATCGTACCTTTCCTCGTCCTGAGGGTAGCGGGCCTATTATATCCATCCCCCACTTGATGAATGGCCAGGGGGATGTGACGAAGTGGAGGGCTGTCCTGGCTGGTGTATCATTGGGGCTAACTTTTGGCATTGCTCGCATCGGCGGACATATTCAGCTGCTTCTTTCTTCATGGTGGGCCAGTAATAACCGGCGCGTATGATGCACCTCACGAGGGCGCGGTTGCTAGTGTGAGCGCCGCAATGTCCTTCGTGTACTTCTTCGAGTACCGGTCTTGTTTGTTGTGGCCCTAAGCACTTGGCTAAGGGACCACCCAACGTCCTTTTATGAAGGTCGTTGTTGGCCATGCAGTACCGGGCGAACTGTATGCGAAGCTTTTTTGCCTCTTTTTGGTCGGGGGTAGTATCCCGTCCTGCAAATAAGATATGAACTGGTTGCGCCAGTCCCAAGTCAGGTTTAAGGAAAATACCTCGGGGTGGTCAATAGCTGAGTGGAGGAGTGTGACCACACTTTCTTTGTTGATGTCTTTGGTAGCGGCAGCTAGCTGTGCCAGGCCGTCCGCTGCGATGTTCCGTGCCCTGGTGATTTGTTCGAAGCGGCACTCGTCGAATGTAGCCATCAATTTGTGGATTTCTGACTGATACTTTTGCAACCTTTGCTCTTTGATTTGATAAGTCCCAGCGATCTAGTTTACCACGAGCTGGGAGTCGCAGTGGAGGAGATTCGGCGGGCCCCATATTTGGTCGCCATGTTCAGGCGTGCAATAACGATCTCGTACTCGGCCTGGTTGTTAGTCATTTCCGGGCATCGTATGGACTGGCGAATCGTTTCGCCCGTGGGGACTTCAAGAACGAGTCCCAGTCCCGATTCCGATGCATTGGCGACGCCATCCGTATAAAGGACCCATTGGTCGTTTTCGGAGGATGCGCGTTGTGCCTCAAGTTCTGCCTTTGGCAGGACTTCCGCGCTGAAGTCGGCGATAAAGTCAGCTAAGACTTGCGACTTGATGGCGGTTCTTGGGTCTGGCGAGTCGCCTTGAGAGTTAGGGTTTGTGTAGGACGCTCCTTAGAGGGAAGGTCGTCACCACCCTTATGGGATGGCATTGGAAATACGGTCGTAGCTTCCGTGAAGCTACTACAAGTGCTAAGGCTAATCTCTCAAGGTGGGGATATCGGGTTTCAACGTCCACTAAAGTTTTGCTGATATAATCAATAGGAGATTGCGTACCTTTATTTTCGCGCACTAGGACGGCGCTGACTGCGACCTCTGATACGGCCAAATATATCAGCAATGGTTCACTGGGGTTGGCTTTTACCAGTCGATAAGTATGCTTTTAAGTTCCTCAGGGCTTCTACGCATTCTCCGTTCCACTGCAGTCCTTGGTCTTTTTTCAGTACAGCAAAGAACTTGTGGCACCTGTTGGAGGAGCGTGAGATGAACCGGGAGAGGGCGGCTATCCGGCCCGTTAACTTCTGCACCTGCTTCTTACTGCTCAGTGTTTCTGAGATGGCTCTATGGCTTTGGTCTGGTCAGGGTTGACTTCGATGCCCCTTTGTGATACCAAAAATCTCAGGAACTTTCCCGAAGCTACTCCAAAAGCGCACTTCTCTGGGTTTAGTTTCATGCTGTACTTCCTTAGTATTTCGAAGGCTTCTTTCAGGTGGGTGAGGTGGTCTTCCTTTTTTGATGATTTGACCAACATGTCGTCGATGTAGACCTCCATTGTTTTGCCGGGTTGTTCTTTGAAATTGTCGTCACCAGCCTTTGGTAAGTGGCCCTTGCGTTCTTGAGCCCGAAGGGCATTACTTTATAGCAATACGTCCCCCGGTGGGTGATGAAAGTTGTCTTCTCCACATCTTCTTCAGACATTATGATTTGATTGTAGTCGGAATACGCATAAAGGAAGCTTAGCAGCTCATGGCCTGCCGTTGCGTCTGTCAGCTGGTCGATGTGGGGTAGCGGGAAAGAGTCTTTCGGGCATGCTTTATTTAGATCAGTGAAATCTATGCACATCCGCCACTTCCCGTTCTTCTTTTTGACCATTACGACGTTGGCGACCCATTCCGGGTACTTGGATTCCCTGATGGAGCCATTAGCTAGCAGCTTGTCCACTTCCTCGCTCACTGCTTCGTTAATGGCGGCATTGAATTTTCTTTTAATCTGCCGCACGGGCGGGTGCAATGGGTCGACGTTGAGTTTGTGGGAGGCAATTTCTCGTTGAATTCCCGGCATATCTGCATGCTAAGTTTCTCGGACTCAGGTGCGGGTATTCGATACGAGGACAATTTTGAGTATCGGATTCGGCAAAATCTAAATTTTAAGATTCGGGGGTGCGAATCTGGATATGGATACGGGTGCGCGGGGATACAGCTAAGAAAATACAAAATAATAAAAAATAGAGCTATAAAAATATTGTAAATATTGAGACTACATGCTAGGTCTACATGAAGTACAAAATCAGAACATGACACTTTAAATTTTTGGTTTCTCCGACACAAAGCATCAAATATGAGACAAAAATTCTATAACATTGAAGATATGTCATTTTCTATAACTTAAATCTGTTTAGTTTTTGATTTTGAGGAATCAAAATCTCAATTTTTCTCCCAAATTTGTCGATGGACTCCGGTCAAAGTGTCCGAAGTTGGTTGACCATATCCGGGACGTTTCCCGCTCCAGAACCCGTCCAAGTCTCGTATCGGGACGGGATGGCACCAAAATTGAAGAGTCTGTGCAACTTAGTCTGCATGAGAAAAAGCGAATAGGTCCGCATGGTTAGATAAAAGTTCACGGTAATGACCTGGATTTGATAGGCTATGGCCTATGTAAGCTTTCTTTGCGGGGTCGCTGTTGTTTAACTGAACGGGGTCTAGGTCCTCGACCGTAGCCTTGCTAGCCTCGACCTCTTTAGGATCTTTGATGGCGTTCTCTGTCGGATGGACCTTAGTCCAGGGCTGATTGCTATGCTTCTTCACTTGCTCCTTTGAGCTGCTTGGTATGCGTGTAATCCTGAGCTATTTTATAGCATTCCTGGGCGGTGCGTGGTTCTCCCCGTATGCTGTGCACTCCCCATGGGGTTGGGAATTTGATCACTTGGTAGAAACTGGAGGGGACGACTCTCGGCGTGTATCCATGGGCGTCCGATAATGGCGTTGTATGTCGTTTCTTGGTTCATCACGTGGAAGGTGGTTTCCATCGTGACCCCTCCTGCCAGAATGGGCAGCGTCACTTCGCCTGAGGTTCTTTCCATTGCATTATTAAAACTTGTTAGTGTTACGCAGCGCAGGATTATTTTATACTCGAGTCCCATAAGTGCGAGGACTCTTGGATGAATGATACATGTGCCGCTTCCGTCGTCGACCATGATCCTTTTAACATAAGTATCTACTCTGCGTAAAGTAATAACTAAGGCAATAATGAGGAAAACACAAACCGTCGGCATCAGACTTAACGAAGGTGATACTATCTTTGAAGTCATCATACCATTCGTGAGCGATGGTTCGCTTCAGCTTGTGGGTGGTGGTGAATTTGACGTGATTGATCGCTGGATCATTGCCGTCTCCAAAGATCATGTTGATGGTGCGTGTTGGCGAGGGCGGCCTTGGCGGACCATGGTGTTGTTCCCGCCCTCATGCGAAGTTGAGCTTTCCTTTGTCGCTGAGCAGCTCTTTCAAGAACCCTTGGTTCAGCATTCGGACCACCTCCTGACGGAGACCTATGCAGTCCTCCGTTCCGTGTCCCCGTTCTTGGTGGAACTCGCACATGGCGTTTGACTTTCTGGTGGCGGGGTCGGACTTCATCTTTGCTGGCCATTGTACTTTGTTGCCCAGCTTCTCTAGTGCGTACACTACCTCTGAAGGAGATACACAAAAGTTATGTGCAGATAATGAAGGGGCCATACCTCTGTCATTCCTTAGTGGAGCGACATGTCGTTGCAAGGCGTCTGCATGCCTCGGCGGTGGCGGGTGCGAAGACATGATGTATGGTTGGTGTCTTTCCCTGTTGAGGCGTGGCATTTGCTCCCGCCTTCCCTCGTTGCGCCGGTCCCTTCGGATTTTCGGGTGCACCGTTGTCAACCTTCGGTTTGGGCCGTTAAGGTGGTCATCATCCCCACGTACCTCGGCGCAATAGTCGTTGTGCATTTCTTCCCAGGTGGTGGGGGATATTTCAGAAGACGGCTGAGTAGCTTCTTGGTCGCACTCGAGCCATCTCTGATGAGCCCATTCTGAAAGGCCGCAACCGCCATGCCTTCGGATACGTTCGGGGCTCATTCTGACCCTGTTGAATCTGGCTAGGAACTCCCCGACAGCAAAAATAATGTCGTTGTCCCGTGCTTCCGCCTTTCTTGCCTGGGCGGTGGCGAATTTATCCGCCATCTCCTCAAATGTTGAGATGCTTTTGGCCGGTAGCTATGAGTACCACGTTAGGGCCCCTCCTGTCAGCGTCTCGCCGATCTTCTTCAGAAGTGCGGATGGTACCTGTTCTTTTGATAAGTCGTTGCCTTTGACGGCTGTGACATAGTGGATCAGGTGGTCCTCGGGATCGGTGGTCCCGTCATACACTTTCAAGTAGGGGGCATTTTGAAGGTTTTCGGGATGGGGTATGGCGCGTCTCCTTCCGTGTAGGGTTGTTCAACGAACCTTCCCATGTCTCGCTTTGGCAGCAACTTAGGCGCGCCTGGGATTTTATCCACCCTTTCTTGGTGTTCCTTTATCTGGTCGCGGAGCGACCTGTTCTCGTTTTCCATTTCTTCCATCTTTTTGAGGATGACCGTGAGTGTACCGTCGTTAGCTTGGACATCGACGGGTCCGTTGTTTGTTCTCGTGACCTCGAGCTCATCCTCGGTTGCGATATGATCTGTTGCTGGGGTGCATCTATCATTTTGATGCGGCTTCTTAGCTAGACTGCTAAGAGTGTTTGTCAGCCACTCTTCTAGAAACTTTTTTTATCTCCAGGGGCTCTTCCTTAGTTGTAGATGTTGAAGCTTCTCTTTCTCGCGGTACCACCAGGTCTTCTGACGAGGAAGGCAGGTTTTCCATGCCTATCAAGGTACGGGGGTTTGTGTGTAGGGCATCTCCTTCAGCATCCGCGTTGTGAGTGCCCTTGAGATCTGTTCTAACCTCCAAGATAGCTTTCATTCTTGCGTTGTTCTCAGCCATTTTAGGTCGTAGAGAGTGGGTTTTTTTTGAAGGATCTCTAGAAACAAACTACAACTTTGATTCTCGAAATCCCACAGACGGCGCCAAATTATTTGGCTAAAAGTTATTTGTACACTTAAATAGCTTTAAAACAATCAAAAAATGATATGGGTTAGTAGGAATCAAGGGTAATGTCTAGAGAATATAGAAGGATCAAGATTTGTGATTATAATATAACTGAATCGGGATACAAGAACAATAAGATATGTAGTATGCTTTTTACAAGAGAGAGAGAATTAGATACAGAGAGAGTTGTATATTTCTTCAATAATGAAATACACGAGTCTTTACAAAGGGAAGGTCCCCTTTATATAATATGGGATCTTCCTCGAAATAATACAAAGAAAGTACAAGGGTTGATGGCCTCGGTATACGAGTGTCAGAGTTTGATATGACGTTGTAGCAAGTCATGTCATTCGGTCGGTTTATTGACTGAGGCCGGTCTTGCTTGAGTCGACCATAATGAGGCCGCTTTCTTCATCGAGGACGTTTATAGATGGTATATGGGCGTTGGAAACCAAATTTGCCCAATACAATTTTTTCAGTCCTTTGTGATAAGCTAACACCATGAATTAAGCTACTAGACTTCCGATATGTTGTTTTACGTCTCATATATTCGCCTATTTCTTTGTCAGAGCAGCCTAGTAAGTTATGCTTTGAACCAACTCAATGTGGTTTATCCTGCCTTTGATCACTACTATCTTTCATTTGGAAATTCATTTTTGCTTTTTGTCTTTCTTAATGTGCATTGAACCTCTAGTAATGGATTTCAGACTTTGTTATGTGTTTCTTTGGGCGGGATTTATGCAGGATGAATTGGAGATCATTGGTCGAGTCTTAGGTCAGAAAGGAGGTTATTCTGGAACAAATGTGCTTATGAAAAATAAAGCTACTGGGGAGCTCATTGCTGAGGGGCGGCATTCACTATTTGGGAAACATGCTAGTAAAATGTGATGAAGTATTTTTCTGGACCAAGATGCCTCTTTGAAGAGGCGGTTCAGTTTCTACTACCTGGTCCATATGTTTTCTTCTTAGATTAGTAAGTGGTAGTACATAGTTTTTTTTGTTCCTGTGACAACGTGTATTGAGCAGCATTATGCCTGTGAGGAATAAGTGCGATGTAAATATTTGCTTGTTAGTGAAGATGGATACAAGATTTTCATTTGGTGCCGAGTAGCCATTGCATTTGTACTCACACAGAGTTCCTAAATTGTTGGTTGGTGCATTAAAAGAGAAAATGTTTGTGATTGAGGTATAATGCCACACAGAGTTCCTAAATTGTTGGTGCACTGGCATCCGCTGCCATGAGATACACCATTGCTGCTTGGTTTGCATGTGTTATAGCTTTACCTCGGCCAAATTGGTCCAGCTTCTTACAACAGATACAAGTAGCAGGAAAACCATTATCGTTTAACCTGTCACTAAACTGATGAATGTCTACTACTACCAGCAGATAAAAGTCAGTTAATTGAAATGGATGACTCGAGAAAAATATTGCATACAACAGAATCAAGGTCAATTAGCCATATGTTACCATATCAGATGAAGCCGATCCTATGTACTTACTTCCGCAGATTACTGATAACATAATAAATGCAAACCATATAGTTATTCTACCAGTTATGCAAGCTGAAAGAGAGTCCGAGGAAATGCTTGCTTAGTTACAATCACCGGTTCTTTGCACCCAACAAGTACTGTAGGATTTTTTTTTAACCTTAAAATGACAAAACAGTCCTTGTCCTTATGAAGCGGTAAATGTGTTTGTATAAACATTCGTATTTGACATTCCTGTATTCGTTTTTTGTTATGAGCAAGCGAACAGTTTGTCCATGCTGTTGTTGGAAGGGTCAACTCATCTAATATTTGTTTTAAAATGTAAACAAAGAAAAGGTGACCGTTGATCAAGATCTGTGTTTGCATATATTTCTCTTCTTCATCAACATTTCATGGGGATTAGCATCTATACCCGCTTTTTGGGTCACGTCTTTACAAAACTCACTCCCCGGGAGTACATGAACAGAAAGAAAAAAGGAAAAAAGCAAAAGTGGCACAAAGCCTGCTCTTCATCGCCACTATCCTCTGAACCATCTCCAGGATCCTCGTCTGGGACAATCAAAAGCGCCAACTTTCTCTCCGGCTCCCGGGCCTCCTCAATTCCAACTGATAGATCGACGCCTCCGGCCTCGATATCCTCCAAAGTTTTCATCCTCGCCTCCGCCCTAGCATGTTCGATGGCCCGAGCCAGTTTCTCCTCGGCCTTTATCGATACGTCACATGCTATTTGATTTGCCGTGGCTATGTCCTTCAGGTAAGTAGCAACATTTCCTACAATCTCAGACTTGGCCGCAACCAACGCAACAATCTCCTTTCGAGCATCCTTAAGAAGATCATGGGTGGATGCCAACTCCGAGGTCACTACCTTGTTTTGTTTCCTCATCCCGAGGATCTCAACATTCAGTCGCCCAATCTGTGAGTCATTTTGTTCGACCTACGAAAAGAAAAGTAAACCAGTCGGTATCGAATTATGGGAGGAAGGAAAGACTCATTCATAACAAAAATACTTGCTCGGCAACGGCAGCTTTTTCTCGGAGTGCTCCCTCCAAAGTAGCCCGGAGTTCGCCTGACTCTTTCTCCATACGGGCAGAACGAGTCTTCGACTCTCACGGTCTCAAGGACAACTTGTCAAGCTCCTTCTCACGGCATGAAAGCTCCTCGTTAAGCTTGGAAATGGCATGATCATACATCTCCTTGCACTACAGCAAAACAGAAGAGTTAGAAGAATAAAAGAAGATGCTCGAGACTAAAAGGAATATACTTAAAGCATCTATCACCTTGCTGCATGAACCTCTCCGCCACCTTGATGGATCCGGGAGCGTCAAAATCGAAGTTCTTGCTAACATCGTCAAAAATATTCACAAGCGGGCCTCCCCCTTCAGAGGACCCCTGGCTTTGGCGGCGCTCGCATTTTGAGCATTCCTCAGTTCCCCTGACGAGAACTGAAAGACTGAAATGATATCATCTATGTCACCGATGTCTCCGAGGGGCAATTCTTACTCCTGAAAAGATCCCGGTCTCAACCCTTCAGGGTCAACAACAACAGTTCCCAAAATAGAAACCGCACCAAACCAGGTCATGGGACCCGAGGCCACATTGACACCCTCCTCAAGGGTCTTCGATCTACGGGCCTGAACTGAGTCAGCCGTTCCCAATTCAGCAGCCTCCGGCCGAGGTACTTGCGAGGCTCCCACGCTCGACCTCGTCCTCTATGCCAACCGACACTCGTAATCATCATCATCATCATCATTATCCCCAGCGCCAGGACTTGCTCCAGAAGTTGAAGTCGAGGTGCTAATGACGGCTCGATGCTCGCGTGACTTGAGTTTCTTTGTCATGAATGGATCGGCATTCAACTTATCTTTCCTCTTCTTGCCCTTGCCGGGATCGGAAGCCTCCATCTTGCCACCAGGGGGCGGCCTCATGGGCATATTATCGCCAAGGCCTACACGAGCGCAGTAACCATATTTTGTCAGCACAAAGGATATGGGGAGAAATGTAAATCTAAGACATAGGTGATAAGGAAGCTCTACCATAATTCTTGGCCACCCATCACTCCTTAGCCAGGTCGGACCAAGACCGATCAAGATACGGGAACGTGATGTCCAACCGTTCAATCCACCCCAGCAAATCCGAAACCGCTTCGAGGTACTAAGCGACATCTACTGGAAACACAAATGGGTCACTATTCTGGAGGAAAGGAAAGAAAATGTTAAACCCCGGTAAGGAAAAAATGCTTACGCTGTGTGTTACACTTCTCCAGGAAAGGCATACTCCCGACCGGAATTATGTTCGAGATTCTCACCCGGATGAACCTACTCATTCACCCTCAATCCTTCCCATCGTCCCTGCTCGAGAAAAAAAAGATTTTTTGGATCGATGGTGAAGCCTGATCAAACCTTGTTAAAATCAATGGCTGTACAACCTAATCAAATGGTTGAGGGTAAAGATATCGCTCGCTACCCCTTTGGTGAAATGTTGGAGAATCAAGAGTATCTCCTAGAAGAAAGGATAGATTTGATCGAGAATCAATTGATATCTACCATAAAAATCAAGGATAACCGGATCTATTTCCGGGGGAGAGGATTCAAATGAATCGGCAGGGCCCATCGCTAACGGGTAAGTATACACATGAAGGAAGCTAGCCTTGTGATCCATTATATTTTTATCAGGGCCGGGAATTTCAACCTTCACTGCCTCGTCCCATCGGCAGACTGTCTTTACCGTCTCTATGCTAGTCAGGACACCAATGTATCGGACACGTGTCCATATCGACCTTGTGTGGATGAAGTGATATTGATGGTAAAGTCCTTCGACATATCAAGCTTATAGGGAGTACATTGTTCCAAGTTAGGTATCGCTTTAGGTTTCCCTTTAGATTTTCGAGATGAAGAGGCGACCTTGCCTTTCTGATGAGCCGTCTTGGAGGTTCTAGCCATAGTGATGGTGAAACTTTCCTGAGAAAGCAAGAAGAAAGGATGCAAGTACGGATGAGTCTGAATTTGAAAATCTGAAGAAGTCTGGAAAGTAAAAGTTATCCAACAATTCATGCATTTATAGGATCCGAGTAGGAAGCGGAAGGGATGAACTGATGGTGGTTCGTGGGCTTCTTGATAATCGCATCTGATGGGGACCTTTGTGTGATTTTTTAGGCATGGAATTTAATTCTTTGATAGGCTATCATCACAACAACAATGCCCTCGTCATTTAGGCACCTTAGAGAACCATCTCAAAATCTTGAGGCTACAAGATTATGATCGAGACTCCTCCATCGAGTTTCGTCGAGGCCTGATCTTGGGACAACATTGGCCTCGACCACGGTAGAAATGGGGAGTTCCCAAGGCACGTGGCTAGGACTGACAGGACTATCCTAGTCCTTAATCAGAATGTCTTCTAGTCATCCCATCTCTGTTTCTTTTGTCATTAATGCATTTTGTACTATGTTGGAATTTCTCTCCTTTGTAAAAGGGGATCCTTGTCATTTTATAAGGCATGTTGCTTCGGTTACTCCACACGAAATATACAAGAACATTCTATTTTC
This sequence comes from Nicotiana benthamiana, assembly GCA_034376525.1. Lineage (NCBI taxonomy): Eukaryota > Viridiplantae > Streptophyta > Magnoliopsida > Solanales > Solanaceae > Nicotiana > Nicotiana benthamiana. The sequence goes on along the minus strand of CM067333.1, from coordinate 26,171,551 downwards.
TCTATAACATGTTCTCTTGATATTATTGCTTTTATTTATTATCTTCATATTTGTTCATCATTTATTGCTTATCATTGGCCATAAAGAGCCTCCGTGAATTTTAGCATAATTGTTCGTCACATTTCAACTGCCTTTGATAGCTCTTAGGCGAGCTCCGGAATCAACCCCGAGGCCCCGATAATTGGCCCAACGGTTTGATTATCACCCTATCCTTAACTCTTATTTCATCTCTAAGTCTCACATGCATAACATCAACTGCATAACAAGCTAGCATAAAAATGATCACGTAATTATTAGAGTATCATAAATAAATCTAATTGTTATTACCATTTTTACAATAAAAAGAATCGTCAGGATCGGGACCATCCTCGATCCCCACAAGACACTCCCAAAAAATGTCACTCCCTTCATGGGTCATTCCCACATCAGGAGTCCTCATGGCCTAGGCATCTCGAAATTGCTCTTCAGAGAACACCGGGCCTGGCGGCGAATCATCTATATTGATTACCCCAAGTGATTTATTTGGGATATTATCCTGTCTTTGAAGGGCCTTGGAGTTAGGCTCTTTGAGCTCACCACCAAGTGTCCCCTAGGACGAGGCACACTTTTTCCACCTGATGGCTCGAGAACTTTGCTCGACCTTCCCTCTGAAATTTCTTCGGTTCGAGATTGAACTGCATCAGCTACCATCGGTTCAATGACCTTCGGAGTATCATTGCTTCCTCTTTTCTGAGCTATTAACAAGCATTCATCATCTTCTCCCTCTTCATCCTGATCCCAAAGACGTTGGGTCGTTTTTGGAGATAGGGCCATGGTATCGGCCTTAGGCTTTCGAGCCTTGCTTTTCTTTGGCTTCGGGGAACTTGCAGGCGACCCCCTCTTGCTTTTATTTTCCTTTGCAGACTTTGGGATTTCTTCTTTACCAGACAGGGGCGACCGCATAGCAACATCGTCTCGAAGGCCTGCATAATGATAAAGTGAGTACTTCATTAGAGAACATAAACATGTAAATAAAAGAACTCGCCATGGTTTTTAGTTTCCCATCGACCCTTCGCCAAGCCACGCCAACAGTGTTCTGCATATAAAGAAATGGAGGCCAGTTGTCGGACACAACATGTAAGGTCCGGGACCACCACAAGAAACTAAGAAAAGATGCATCATCATAAAGGGATTAGATCGAGTAAAGGATGAGATCGAGAAAGAGTAAGGAAAAAAGAATATTAAGTCATCATCGAATCCGTACTTATGTTTCATGTTCTATTCCTCGGGGAATGGCATCCTCTCAGCAGGGATCAGATCGGAGGTCCTGATTCGGAGAAATCGACTCATCCATCCTCGGTCCTTGTCCTCATCGATGCTGGAGAAAAGAGATTTTGAAGATCGGCACTGCATCTTTATCAAACCAGCTCGATAAAGGCGAGTGATGTATAACCTGATCAGGTGGTCGAGGATACAAGGCATCCCCTCGAAATGGACCTAGAAATACCTGATCAAATTAACGATGCGCCAGAAAGAACGATAGACCTGGCCAAGCATCACCTAAATATGGTTGGAAAATTAAGAATAACTAGGTCTACGGGACCTAGTGATGGATGTACGAGACCCAATGTAGAAGGGTAGGTATACACGCTTAAGTATCCTACCTTGTGGGCGGTGATGTCCTCTTCGGGGGAGGGGATCACCACGTCCTTATTCTCCCAATTTGTGATCCTTTTTTACCTGCTCAAGCTCATCTTTAGTGATCAAGCAGATGTATCGAGGCATGAGCTCACACCAGCCTAGTGTCGATGCAATTTTATCATTTTTAAAATCTGAAGTAATCTCGCATGGCCTGGTAATGCACTCATCGATACGAGGTGGCACCACTCTACCCCTGTCCGGCCGCGATGATGAAGAAGCTTTCTCTTTCTGGTAATTGTCTTAAATGTCTTTTCCATTGTTGTTGGGAAATTCAATAGAGGAGAAAGAATTGATGCTGTAGCAAGAACAAATTTGTCACGATCCGGATTTCCCACCCTTGGGGATTGTGATGGCGCCTAATGAGAGCTAGGCAAGCCAAGTTTAATTACTGTTTCATTAATAACATAATCCCCTTTTAACAATTATTGGCAATAATATAAAAAAACGGTATTAAATAATAAGCAGAAGTCTTAAATTATAGAAAACTGAATAGAAGTGCGGAAAAATCAACATAAGCCTCTACCCAAGGCTGGTGTCACAATACTCACGAACTACTAAGATTTACTAAATACAATGTCTGAAAGAAAATGTAATTGTTTGTCCCGAATACAAAAGACAACTGATTGAAATGAAAGGTAAAGGGGACGCCGGGCCCGCAAACGCCTGCAAGGCACCTCGGTATCTCACTGGACTGAAGGCCTGCTCCCATGCTACTACTGTTGTCCAAAATTTGTATATGTGCAAAAATAGCATAGAGTGCAACATTAGCACAACCGACACCATGTGGTGGTAAGTGCCCAGCCTAACCTCGACTAAATAGTGACGAGGCTAGGACCAGACTACCAAGTAAACTTGTGTGTGTGTGTGTGTATATATATATATATATATATATTATATATATATATATATATATACACACACACACACACACAACGAAAAAGAGATATAGGAAATAATCAATCAATAAAAGAAGGGGAATATGTTGTGGGGAGATAACAGTTTCAAATAAATAATCTCAAATAAAAAAAGAAACAACGAGGGGAGAATATCAATAAGGATCAGAAATCACAAACTTGCACGGCATCACCCTTCGTGATTTTACTCTCGTCCTCACCAAATCAATCATATCAATAATCATATGCACGACATGACCCTTCGTGCTTTTACTCTCTTTCCTCACAGTATAATCAATGGATATCAGTACAGAATGGTACATCGTACAACACGGCATCACCCTTCTTGCTTTATCACTCTTCTTCACCCAAATAATATTCACAAATAAGGGTCAAGAAAATTAACAAATAATGATAGAAATCTCCGCAAGGGAATGCAATTAAATAGTTAAATCCCAGTAAGGGAACAATATCAATAAGTTTCCATATCCCGGGAAGGGAGAAAATCAACAAAATAACAAAACGCCCAGACAAGGGAATAACCCAATAACTCTTTCTCTTTCTTTCACTTTCATCTCATAGTTCACCTTATCACTTGAGCCAATGCTCTAAAGATTAAATTATCTCATATACCTTCACAATTTGTATTTCAACTCGAGCCAACGCTCCACGAAGTTTAAAGATCACAATCCCTTTCACATACTCTTTACAACATATATGAATCATCAATTAAGCATGGAAGTTATAACAAAACCAAGATATTTGCAATATAAGGACTCGCGGTCATGCTAGACACCAATGTATACCATACATATACGTCGTACTCGGCAATTAGCAAGTAGAAAATAAGACTCAACTCATATTCCCTAAGGCTAAGGTTAGACCAAACACTTACCTCAACACTTTAAACTCAACTCAAGCCTCAAGTATAGCTTTACCCATCGATTCTACCACAAATTCGCTCGAATCTAGTCACAAATTACTAAATTCCATTAATAAATGCTAAATGAATCAATTTAAATGCATAAAAATGAATTTCCCAAAGTTTTCCCCAAAAAGTCCAAAAATGCCCCCGGTCCCACATGGTCAAAACTCGAGGTTCGAACCAAAACCTGGTTACCCATTCCCCCACGAATCCATATATATGATTAGTTTTGAAATCGGACCTCAAAGAGGTCCAGATTTCCAATTTGAAAAACCTAAGTTCTACCCAAAACTCCCAAATTTACCCATGGAAATCTTTGATTTTAAGTTGAAAACATGTTAAATGATGTTAATGATTGAAAGAAATGAGTATAAACTATCTTACAATTGATTTGAAGAAGAAAGATTTCTTGGAAAATCACTTATGGTGTTTGAGTTTGCGAAAATATGAAAAATGAAGTTCAAAAATCGTCTATGTGTTAAAATGCAGGTCTCAGATGTGGGAAATGCCAACGTGGGTTCGCAAGGTATGGGAATTGCGAAGGAACAGTTCACATTTGCAAACTCTGCCTGAAATTTCGTACTTCTCATTTGCGACAGACTCCACCCCGCAATTTCGAACCAAGTGGTCACATTTGCGAACTCCGTGAAGGATTCCCCTTCTTCGCATTTGCGAGCTCGCATTTGCAAGACCTGCTTCGCAAATGCGAAAATTCAGAACATGAAAACACCAGATTTTTCTCTAAGTTCAAAATGCACTCACGGCCTATCCAAAACTCACCCGAGTCCTAGGGGCTCCAAACCAAACATACACACAACCTCAAAAACATCCTATAGACTTATTCGTGCGATCAAATTGGCAAAATAACATCATATACATAGAATCAAACCTCAAAACTCATGATTTCTTCCAAATTTTCATAAGACATTAAATTTTTATTTTAAGTCCGAAACACGTCAAACGACGTCTATTTTCAACCAAACTTTACAGAAATATTTTAAAAAATATATAAGATTTGTATCGGGCGCCGGAACCAAAATACGGGCCCGAGACCATAGTCTTCCAATCAAATTTTATTTCCAATTTTCTTTTTAATTTTTAGAAAATAATTTTACTCAAAAATTTATTTCTCGAGCTTGGGACCTTGGAATTCGATTCCGGGCATACGCCCAAGTCCCATATGTTCATACGGACCCTCTGAGATCGTCAAATCATGTGTCTGTGTCTGTTTATCTAAAATATTGACTGAAGTCGAATTTACTCATTTTAATACCAAAACTTAGTAATTTTTACAGAATTTCATATTTAATCTTTCTGGCTACGATACCGGACTGTGCATGCAAATAGAGGCGACTAAAAATGAGGTTTTTAAGGTCTCGAAAGCACGGAAAGGATAGCAAAACTGGTGATAATTCTTTGGATCGTCTCAAAATTGGGAAAGGAGTGAACTTAGAGAAGACGAAGAAACTAGTAAAATTTTTGGAGTGATTTGAGCAGTAAAATATGTAAAAATTATGAGGTTGGCCTATTTATAGAGGCCGTCTTAAACGGTTTGGGGAAACCAATAGCCGACCATTAGTCGTCTTCAATTGATGGCCTTGAGAAACTGTGCAGACGTGACCTTTCAGTGACTTCAGTCGCTGACATTACGAGATTGGCATCATGATCGAGGCATCGAAGAGTCGAGAATCAAATCATTTCTTATCATTTTATTTTAAGAAATGCGGGGACTATCTATATACGGTCAAAATTATGTGCTTTCTATTTTGTAGGCTCGAGAGGTCGTATCGATGATAAAAGTTCGATATAGACTAAGCTCTGGTTCGAAGGTAAATGAAGAGGCTCGAAGACCTAAGTGCTCGAGGAACATCGAATCCAAGTACGACTGACTTCGAGACAACACAGTTCTAAGTTTATTATAGAAGGAAAAATTCCTTTCACGTCCCCGAGATCGTGGTGTAAATTTCAAAATTTATTTGTACGACCTAATACGAATCCATACTAGGTTGTTAGAAAGCTGTCCCAATAAGATTTCTTACTGTAAATAGAAATATACCTTATTTAGGGTTCCCCTATTATAAAAAAAGAAACCCAATGATTTGTAAGCATCATCTAATCATTGGAAAAGAATATACTTTCTTACTTTTTTGCTCATTGTTCATCAGAAGTGTCCTTTAGCTTTATTACTCTTGCTTTATTGTTCTTGATCCATCTCGAGGTCACTTTGGCTCGAGGTCGATATTGCCTAGCAACAGTGGTTTGATTTACTCATTTCTTTCAATTATACGTTATACTTCTTAACTAGTAATTCGTATTGAACTAAATTACGTATCTTTAAAATTATAAATCAAATTTAATTGTTACTCATATTTTCGAAGTAAACGACCATTTCTATGCCACCTTATTGAAACGTCGTTTTTCCCCATCAAATACTTTATTCGTTCCAAAATTTCAATCCCACTTAATGTCTAAGGGTCAAAGAAATGAATTTTGATAAAGAAAACTTTTTACGTAGTAAGAATTTAAATCTGAAACAAATGTTAACTTTTCATTATTAACCAAATTACATATTTATAGCTTTATTATGTATAAATTTTTCTTTTTTAGATAAATGGCTTTTATATTCACTTCAGAAAAATACACATTACATATCAATAGATGCTGACCATCTATACACCTTCTTCCATAAACTCTAGTCTAAGTTCCTTCTTAAGCTACAACCAACAAGACAATCCCAATACTAGCTAAGGCTCTTTCAAAACAGTACATTTCTAGCATTCTAAGGGTAACAATTTCTCTTCTTCAGAGTTTCTTTTCAATTCTGTATCGAAATCCCTTATATATATATATATATATATATATATATATATATATCTGAATTGCTATTTCTTTACAAATATTGTTGACTATCAATTTGCCTCCCCGGAATCTTAGCTTGTTCCTTTCTCTCCATAAAATATGAATCAACATACCAAAAATACAAGTGACTATCGCACAGTGCCCATTTCTCATTTTAGCACCCTTACTTATCTATTTGACTTCACTCTGCCAGTCACTAATAGGTCTATCATATTCCAACCATCGTAGTAGCCTCAATCATAATTCAGTCGTCAGTGAACATTCAAAGAATAAATGTCAGTCTGCTCGCAAAAAATACACTGTTGTGGAGCTTGTATTCCAAACTTCAGTATAAATTTTTTATTTGTTCTTAATAACATAATTTGTAGTCACAAAAATATCAATAATTGGTTTAGAATCACAAAATTCAAAAAACAATTTATTTCATCTTTAGTCAAAAACACAAATTGCAAAGGAAAAAATATCATGATTAAATCATCTTGAATATCTAAATTAACTTGTTGAGATTAAGGAACCAAAATAGATGAATAAATTCATTAGATACGGAAAAAGTAAAATAATACTCCTTACGTTCCAATTTATTGGAATTTGTTTGACTGGACATGAAGTTTAAAAAAAAATGAAGATTTTTGAAATTTGTTGTCCCAAACAAGTCAAAAAGGGGCCAGAGTATTTACATGGATATAAAAGTTTCTCATTAAGGATAGAATTGTAAGTTTAAGCTAAATTGTTACAAAATTTAAAAAGAGTTACTTCCTACGTTTTATATTAGATGGGGTACTTTTCTTTTTAGTTTGTTCCAAAACAAATGACACATTTCTAAAGTTGAAAATAATTCAACTTTATGCCATTTCATTTTATCCATTTATCCTTAATGAGAAGTTTTTATAGCCACACAAATATCATGACACCACAAACTTTTAACCCCTTAAACTTTTAAAATTACAAATTTTAAAAGTTTTTTTTTTAAATTTCGTGCTAAATTAAACTAACTTATTTAATATGAAATAAATGAAGTATTTTTTTAAACGGACAAAAAATATATGTTTGCATATACTGGAACAGAGCTAGTAACGTTCTCTTTTCTCTGTCTAAAGCGAAGCTCTTCAAGAACATTTATAGTTTCAGAAAGTGTGTACTACTATTTTCTCCAGGATATGTGTTAGCACGTATTCCTAAAACCATAATCTTTTCCATGAATTTAATTGTCTTCAAAGTTTGTAGTATTTACCAAAGTGTATAAGGGCAACTCATGTAATAAACTAAAAAGGCAAAGCTAAATACGTAAAGACCGGCATCTATCACTCTACCAAAAAAGACTCCGGAAATGCATAATTTACGTAAATGTTAAATAGAACGTGAAATAATAAATGTTACACCTAGGGGTAGCAGTAACCTGCAAATTAACAACGTGATGGGGCAGAGTGTAATTATTAGATCTGTTGTAGCTTTTGAATGGCAAGGGTTAAAATGGTGAAGCTAAGAAAATATATATATATATATATATATATATATATTACCGTCAAGCTACAGCGATATTCACCGGAAAAGGGCCTAAAATGCCCCTTCTACTATAGAAAATATGATATCAAAGTCCTCCGTTAAAAGTTAACCTCTTACGGGCTCTTGCCGTCTAAAAATAGGCTCAAAAAGGCCCTTATTCACTAACGGAAGATATGTAAATCCACGCGGAATTATAAAACGTAGAAGGGCATATTAGACCATTTTTGGATTGTACAAGGTCATATACGAGTCAGTTATAGTAGTCAATTCTCAAGCACTTCACTCCAGATCCGTTTACTCACATACTTTTTTTAGACCCTTCATTGATGTCTGATTTCTCCTACTAATTGGGTCACCTTATCGATTTCGAGTTGAGTTCTAGTTTAGGTTTAATTGTTTTTCATGTTTATCAGTTTGTTTTGGAGATTTCTCTAAGACAATGTCGCAAAGTTCGAGTAGCTTAAATGGGTCGATTAAGAGGTGTCGTTGTGGACTTGCTGCTAATTATTTAAATGATGGGACAAGATTTTTCAAGTGCCCTAAGCTTGAAGTATGTAAATTTATTGATGAGTTCTTTTAATTATTTCGATTTGACTGTAATTTTTTTTCTTTTTTTATTTTTTTATTTTAGGATGAAAAATGTTCCTATTGCTGCGAATGACAAGATGAGGAGCTTCCTCCTAGAAATTCAAATCTCATATGCAGTTTAAAGAAAGAGAAGGAAGTTATATTCCGTGAAAGAAATGTACTCCAATGGAAAGTTGCCGATCTTGAAAATGTTATGATGCTCGTCGATCATGGAGGAATAGAATCCTTGGAATTGGAAAAAAATATTCTAGTGAAGAAAATGGTTGATTTTAGGCCCTTTTCCGAATATTCTCTTTAGACCAATATTTGATATGGAAAAGATCCAAATGTATCCCTTTACTATCGGAAATTAGTTATTAGTACTCTCTGTTATACTTTCTTTCACTATTTATCCCTACAGTTATCCATTTTAATATTTTTACCCCTACAATTAACAGACTCATTTAATACAACACATGGCACAATCTTAAACGACCTAACCATCTACCCATTTACCCCACCCGTTCAGCCCCGACCCGATACCCCCTACATGTCCTTTCCTATTTTCCAAATGAGTTATCTTTTCCTTCCCATCTTCCATGCCTTCCCCTTCTTCTTTTTTCACAAATTTATAATTTATCTCCATTTTTATCTCTCTGTAGATAAAACGATTATGGTGATATACTTAGTAATTAATTTAAAAATAATCTCTTTCTCTGCATGTCTCTCTATTTCTATTTATCTTTGTACTCTATCACTCAAAAATGGTGAATCAATTTTTGTTTTGTTTTCATTTACCCTTATTCAGGACTCGTGAAAGCATTTCAATTTTGCATAATTTTATTTTTTATCGATAACTTTTAGGAAGTTCAATTGGATCTTCCCATTTGAAGGTCTGAGTTGAAATTTGTGTGGCTTGACCAATATTTCGACAACGTGAATAGTGAAAGTGACGAGAAAATTGAGAAGAGCAAGAGGTGGCCAAGCGAGGAACAGGAGAAAAGTAAAAGAGAAATACTAAGTGCAATACTTATGCATTTGAGAAAACTAAAATTTAATTTCTCTGATTTTCAATTGAGATTTAGAGTTCTATTTGGGGATGATGAATATATCGCATGCACCAAATTTCTTGATTTTGAGTGAAATTGGCATATTGTGTTAAGGAGATGTTGGAAATTTGAATTAAATTGGCCGAGATTCGATAAGCTTTTGATATGAGTTCATCAGTTTTTGGGTGGGTGCAAGGAAAAATGGATGGAAGACATGTTGAAGATGACTATAGTATATTTATTAAAATTTTATGATACCCAAAAGAAGAGGGCACACGGCTGAGTCGAATTTGGAAGGAAAGATCCAAACTTTGATATGGGTCAGCCATCTAATCTGGAATCAACAGATAGTCGCCACGTGTCCGTTTGAAGACGGATTTGAGTTGTTCGTTAGATTGAGGGGTAAAAATATTGAAACAAGTAAAGGCCAGGACAAATACCTTTAAAAAGTATAACGGAAGGTACTAATAACTAATATTCAATAGTAAAAGTGTTAAGAATAGAATTCTAATTAGAGTGAATGTCTATCTTGTAGAGAGTTTTACTTTGAGGCTAAGTTATTTTTCCTCCTATAAATAGAGGGGTCTTACCCCATTGTAAACAACCCCAAAATTCAATTAGAATTTTTTCTCTCTCTTTTTCTACAATATTGCTCTTGTTCTTTTATTATTAATAACATATTATCAGCACAATGCTCTAACCACCATTCTCCTGCACAACTCGATTTAAACCATACAAAAAACGGTAGAAGGTGGAATTCTCCTATCCAACTCAATTTAGATTCATCCTCCCACAGCAACACGTTGCTACCCCATCTCCAATATTTTATAACAATAAAATATACAAAGCAAAAGAAGACACAGAAATATGACATACAAATCAAAAGAAAATACCAAGTCTGGAGAGTTTTTATGAAGGCTCATGTTTTAGATTTCAGTGAATAAAGTCTTTTTAGATGATGTATTCTATAAGTTTCATGCTAATAAGCAACCAGACAATCATCACGTTCTGGGGGTGCTTGAAGATAGCCGAATTACGGCTTGAGATGTGAGTCTTAAATTTAGAAGGACGTTTATGAAGAATATTATGTTTATCTCCATAAGAGGGGCTCACGCAAATCTTCAAAATTATGGCTTTGGATATATGCACGATGTTCAATTTTTACATAATATTGAGCATAATGATTGTTAATCGTTCTGTGAACTTCCTTCAAGATTAATTGTGGATTTAAGGTAAGTATTTTACTTTTCTCTTTCAAATTATTGATATTCTATAATTTGTTTTTAAATACAAGCAAAGACGATAAATTTTGATTGCAACTCTAATGGAGTTTGTAAGAAATTATAACCACATGAAGTGGTAAAATTTCTATGGCTTGCCGTGATCAATATCACGTATGATTGTAGGAAATCCGTCCCATTGAATTTGCTCCATTCTCATTCCCTATATAGAATGTGATAGCAGTATGTGATAAGTCTGAAAGAAGACAAAATTATTACCGTGAAGGTATCAATGGATGCGGACGTGGCAATAGACGAAATTATATTCGTCATCATTGTGATAATGAAGATAATAAGGATTCTCAAAATAATCCTTCATCAATTTGACAATATGAGATTTTATAAAGCACATATAGATGATTATGGTTCATTCATGATGTGAGTGTTACAACATCTAATTTATGAATACATATTCATTCTTGGAAGAATATGAACGTGCTAGTGGTAGTGAATATACCACATCACCTCTAGAAGGAGGTTTGAGATGATATAAGAAAATAATATCATTATTATGGCATGAATGGTCGTTGATCACGTACCTATTGTACGCCAAAATATTTTGGCAATGTAATTATTAAAGGACAACAATAATGCAAGAAACATATCTTGCATATAATTTTGACCATGACCATAATGGTATAACTTTCTCTTTAAAAGAGATATTCACCATATGGATGTTCATGGATATGTGATAGTACCAAATTAATTGAGAACTCTGCAAGAGCCAATTATATTATTTTGGAGATACACAATTGATTACCAATAAGGTATTGTGTTGTAGTAAGTCTCAAAGAAACTTATTCAGTTTCCAAAGTATATGCGAAAGCAGTTGATTATATTGAGACAATAAATAAAGGAAAGATTTGATATCTTCTATTACAACAACTTGTAGCGAAATAATATGTATGCGAAAAGCTACCCGCTTTATTCTCCAGTTTGTACTACACAAATAAAAGAATGCCACAGTAAAGTGGATGTTTATTGATATAAGAACCCATATCATAATAAACATGGAGCTTTATTGATAATTGCACATGTCATGATGTAAAATGAACTTATCAATATTGATAATTTATTCAGTTGGCATAATCAGTTTAGTCATATCAATTTAAATGTGATGTGCAAAAATAATAGAGAATTCACATGAGTAAATATTAAAGAACTAGAAAGTTCTTTACAGATTCTATTATATTGCTTGTTCTCATTGATTAATTGACCAACTAAAGTTGGGATTGAATCCCATAAATTCTGGAAATATCAAAGGTGAAAATGGGCTCATTCACCTGCCGTGTACACCACATAAGATGCATCTATGAGATGGTTACATGTGCGATTATTATTAACCCACAACATGGTGTTTTGCGAGGTAACTTGCTCAATAATTCAATTTATAGTACGATTTCCAGATTTTCTATTCAAGATAGTTTATCTTGATAAGTTAATTTACATCACAGCGTGTTTAGCAAAATAATTTATTGAATGCCTCTACTTAATAGCTAAACTATTGCTTATAAGAACAAAGTTATCTATATCATTATGATATACGATAGTATATTATATTCTCCCCTTCACAAGTGGTTCAGAGTTAGGAGCCAAATAATTCCTTTTTATTATTATTGATCTGCGGTGTATATTTTCATTAACACTATTATGCACAAAGATGAATTTCAAAGTTGAGGAAGCAAGTTAGTTTTTCTAACATGAGGGGGAGACAAGATACAACAGTTGAGAAAAAGTTACATGGAATGAATTATTATTTATACATATAGATCCTTGAATAGGATAATATGAACTTGAAGTTCATAAAGGATAATTTATTTGCAATATATTGCAAAGTATGCTAGACGCATTTTGCTGACCCAAATAAAGTAACTATATTCTCATTGCAAATGCTCATATTAAGTCTTAGAAGGACAAAATCTATGGTACGCTTAAAGCGTATAGACAAATCGATTTCAAATAAACTTCTTGATAAAGAAGATGAGCAAATGATCAAAGTGATCATAATAAAGGTGGCAAGTGATCTAGAAGATCACATGACATAACACTTCATAAAATCTCATGAGAGATTCATGTATCTGAATATATGAATGAAAAGATCTATATGTTATGTCTTTATGAAGATTTATTGGAACTGATATAACATGTTCGTCGATGACATCTATCATAGCGCTAAGTATAGATGAGGATCTTAAGTCTATCAAATATAGACACAAAAGTATTGGCCAAATGGGAGAGATACAATTCAAGTAGAATTGATTCCATATGAAAGACATGTAGTTTTAGACATGTAGTTCAAATACTTACAAGTATAAAGTCAATGGTATGTATAATCAGTTTTCGATATCTTATTTTTCTAGCATGACATGATAACTTGATGTTCATCTAAAGTATATAATATGGCTTAAATGGCTTAACTTATATGACAATCCATGACGGATTTAAGTTGCTTGAAGCATCTACAATTCTTGATCTTGAGGTACCACTTCCTCAGTGCAATTTATGCACAAATGTATCTTGCTATAACTATAAGTATGATAATGTCATAACGAGGATACCTTTATGGAGATATTGAAGAGTCATTCCACGATATTTGTGAAGACGTTATATATCTATCACGAGTGATGATTTCAAGGTGAAAATATTCATTCAAGTTAATATGGCTGATTTATTTATCAAATATCTACCAACGATCTCTTGAAGATGGTGCACAAGATCGGGATGCGAAGGCTCAAGGATGTGAATTAGTGCTCTCTTCAGGGGGAGTTAATGCGCGTTGCACTCTTTTTCCCTTACAAGGTTTTGTCCCACTGGGTTTTCCTTGCAAGGTTTTTAACGAGGCAACCAATAGGCGCATTACTAAATATGTGTACTCTTTTCCTTTTCTAGAATTTTTTTTTCCCATTGGATTTTATTTTAGTTATGGTTTTTAATGAGGCACATTACTTATGAGTAGACATTCAAGAGGGTGTGTTAAGAATAGAATTCTAATTAGAGTGAATGTCTTTCTTGTAGAGAGTTTTACTTTGAGGCTAAGTTATTTTTCCTCCTATAAATAAAGGGGTCTTACCTCATTGTAAACAACCCCAAAATTCAATAAGAATTTTCTTTCTCTCTTTCTCTGCAATATTGCTCTTGTTCTTTTATTATTTTATAACAAAAAGGATATAAATAACCCTTTTCCGTATTTGATATATAATGAATTGACAAAACAGTCCTTGGTCGGCAAGCGGGTATGTCAAGGAACACCTATATATTTACTTGTTCATCCCGTTTGCTTCACCACAAGAGAGACTAGTTTTCGTCCAATTTCTCTTCTTAATCAGCATTTCACATTCATTTATGCATTTAATAGGAAGATACATCAATTCGTTGCAGACATAATTAACCAAACACTCAAGAACAAACAGGCTTATAAAATTGCCAAGATTCTACAACCAGACCGAGAAGACGAAGCAAATGGATAAAGCAAAAGCTTATCTTGAACCAATCCAGGGAGAATCGGACCGGGTTTCATCTCTTGAACGAGCAGGCACAGACTATAGCAGTATTATGCGCTCAGAGGCATCCGAGTTGACCGAGTTGAACCGGGTCAAGATTTTTGCACCTTCAAAGTTCCTCCTCGCCTCACTGTATGACATCACCAATTTACCCCTACATAACTCGTGATAGGAAGGATTGGAGGTCTAAGATTATAATAGTAGGTTATGTAGTCTAGATTATTAAGTATCTACTCGCATTTGCTTGGTAGTAGGCTTATCTGAATACCCGTTTTTCTCTCTCTATGCTTCTGCTTGGTTTTTCTATTTTGTCCGGTACTATTTTGGTTATTATTGTGGCACCCATTGAGCCGGGTTTCTATTGAAAATATCTCTCTGCTCCATAAAGGTAGGCGTAAGGTTTACATACACACTAATATACTATCAGTAGCGGATGTAGAGTATAGTTAGTGGGTTCTCGGAAACCTTATAACTTTTGCATAGACCTTATATTTTTATTTAAAAAACCCATTAAGTATCAATAAATATATAACTGTGAACCCAATTATTATTGTATATTAATTTGACATTATAATAGGAACCCATATACTTAAAATCTTGGATCCGCCTCTACCAACTATGTGCGATTATACTAGATATGTTGTTGTTATTGTACCCTTTTTTTCCCTCTGTCTGTGTTAGGTGCTTCTTATTTTCAAAGTTTAAATTTTGATTATGTGCTTCCCGTTTTCAATTTTAAATTTTGATAAGTATAACAGTAAATCAGAATTCTTGAATGTTGTGATAATGTTATAGAAATGTATATTATGGAAAGAAATGGTTGAAGAAAGTATTCAAGTTATAGTTGGTTTGAAGATTAAAGGAATTATTGAAAAGTTAGTTGATAAGGAAACACTGCATAAAAGTTTAGAATTTGAATAGTTTAATGAATTAGATTTCTTGACTTTTGTGATAATTGTTTAGAAATATAATGGTGACAAACATTTTAGCACATACAAAAATGGTATGAGTATCATATAGATTGAGCGCAAGCTGGTTCAGACACCATTCTTATCCCGAAGAAGAAAAAAAAGCATCATATAAATTGTGACCGAGTAGGTGTTTCATTATCTGTTTGTGATGCAACTGTATGCAGATGAAGGGTTTTGAAATTAAATTGACCTTTTCCTTCTTTTTTAACTGCATTGTTGCTTGGAAATTGAAGTTTCTTTTTTATGTAAATTTGTAGGATAGAGAAGGGAAACTAGCATCAGGCGCCATCGCGACGAAGTTGGGGGTGCTGTAGTTTTTTGTGGAGGGTCTCCCAAGGAATGTATCTATAGACATGTCAATTTCATTTCTTTCAAGTGCGAAGGCCGATGTAAGCCCTCCTCATTCTTCCTATCCTTCAACGTTTTCGTTTTTGGTTCATGAATTTTGTCAAGAAAGAAATGAAATGCTAAAGAGGAAGATAGACTGGTTCTGCATTCATCATGCGCAAGTCATGCAAATACAGTGCTGAAGAACAAAAATCCGTCAGCTATATGCTTTTTATGGTTGCTAATAAACTAGCTGATCAGGGTCCTCTCTTTCAACTTCAGGAACGAGCGCAATTATAGATAATAATACTTCATTTAAACAACCAACGACCCTTTGAACGTTCACAAATTCATCTAATGGTTCTTGAGCTGGGTCTTTTTGCCTCTTTTTTTTTCGGTATGCGGTACTCAAACCCTAAAGTGATTTGACATGTTTAATGTTCTCATTTATCTAAGGGCATCTCCAACCCTAACATCAAATTTCACTCCAAAATGGTGTAACACCAAATTTACTCCAACCATTACATCATTTTTTACACAAATCTTCTCTCTTCTATATTATATTATTATCTTCTATTTACTTTTTATTTTTTATTTCCTTCAAACTAATACTATTTTTTTTCTTTTTTCCATATTCATTATATATAATTCACTACTTATATAATCATTTATTACAAAATTATTTTAAAAGATAAATCAAGTAAAAGTGGAATCATTGATAAAAGATAATTAAATAAATATTACATCATAGTCAAATTTAATTTAAGTACCACATAAATATTTAACTTTCGCCTCAGTTTTAGCAACGCTAGATACCTTACATTTGGATTTGGTGCAAGAAATGGTGCAACCTTGGAGATGGTCTAAAGGAAAAAACACTTCATACCTGGAATTTCACATTCTCAACATTTAAACTCTGAGAACTCTAATTAAGGATGGGAAGAATCTGATCCATTTCAATACACAATCAACTTTTTAGCAATCGGGTACAGGTATAGATTCCAAGGGAACGGTCACATCTTTAAATCTGCATCCTAAGTTGGTGCCATGAAACTTAAGACACTATAAGCTTTGTTTGGGTTGTTAAGTAAGAACAAGTCTGAATTTGGATAAATAGAGGGAATGGAGGCATTGTTTTGTTGGTCATTTGGAATAGCTGAGTTAGTAGATTTGGTGATAAGAATTTAACTGCACTATAGGCACGTGAAAGAATGTATATGAGATGTGTGGTGGTATGAGTACAGTTTCTGCAAGGGAATGGAACCATCCCTTTCCACTACACTTAGACTTAACTGATTGGCAATGACTCATGACTTAGGCTCCAAGTTATTCAAGTTGTTCTTCTAAATAATGCCTGAATCAAGTAATAGATCAATTTTATGTAACCTTCCCTAGCTAATGCTTTTCAGCATTGCCCGTATATGGATTTTATTTGCTTATATGCCTTGTTTTGCTGCATATGGGAAAGAGTAGGAATATCCTCTCTATATTAACTTTTTGTTTTGTATTTCAAGCATCAAAACAGGTCCATTTTTGTTATTGGATTGCAAAGAGCACAGTGCAGCAAGCCCCCTCTACCTCTCCTTTTCTTTCTAAAATTGTTTGCTGTGTTAGTAAATACTGCACTCAACTTTGGAGAGTGGAGTTTATATTTAAAAGAAACAGGGTAATTGTAAATCATACTTAGTTACTTGCCTCTCCAGTATGAGTCTCCAATCAGTTTAGTAGGTAGTGAGGCACTTCACTTATTTGCTGCTTATCCTCCCAATTTGAGTTGATCTTTTTCAGTCTTTCTTTATGATAAGCTAACACCATGAATTAAGCTACTAGACTTCCGATATGTTGTTTCACATCTCGTATGTTAACCCTATTTTTTTTGTTTAGAGCAGCCTAGTAAGTTATGGTTTGAACCAACTCAATGTGTTTCATTTGGAATTCATTTATTCTTTTTGTCGTAATGTGCATTCAACCTCTACTAATGGATTTTGGACTTGTTATGTGTTTCTTTGGGGTGGGATATTTGCAGGATGAATTGGAGATCATTGGTCGAGTCTTAGGTCAGAAAGGAGGTTATTCTCGAACAACTGTATTTGTGAAAAACAAAGCTACTGCGGAGCTCATTGTTGAGGGGCGGCATTCACTATTTGGTAAACATGCTAGTAAAATGTGATGAAGTATTTTTCTTGACCAAGATACCTCTTTGAAGGGGCGGTTCAGTTTCTACTATCAGGTCCATATGTTTTCTTCTTAGATCAGTAAATTGTAGTACATAGTGTTTTTGCTGCTGCGTTAACATGTATTGAGCAGCATTGTGCCTGTGAGGAACAAGTGCGATGTAAATATTTGCTTGTTAGTGGAGATGGTTACAAGATTTTCATTTGGTGCCGAGTAGCCGTTGATTTGCTATAACTACGTCGATACTGGGTGCATTCAAAGACAAAAAAGTTTGTGATTGAGGCATAATACAACTACTTCATAGCTAGATGCAAAACCTACACAACAGATACAAGTAACAGGAAAACCATTATCGTTTAACCTGTCACAAAACTGATGAATGTTTACTACCACCAGCAGATAAAAATGATCAGTTAACGAAATGGATGAACATGGAAAAATATTTTTATTGGTTCTAGGCGTACCATAGAATCAAGGAAAATTCGTCATATGTAACCAGATGAAGTCAATCTTATAGGAGTATTTTTAACCCTAAAGATTACAGATAAAAATGAGAAAGACATTATTTGTCCTTATTAAGTGGTAAATGCGTTTGTGTAAACATTACATATTCGACATTCATGTTTTGTTATGAAACAAGCAAAAAGCTTTTGTCCATCATGGTGTTGGAAGGGTCAACTCATCTAATACTTTTTTTAAATGTAAAGGAAGAAAAGGTGCCCTAAAACTCAGTTGACCAAGATCTGTGTTTTCTCTTCTTCATCGACATTTCATAGTACTATCATTTTTACGTAAAGATCCTTTCTCATCATCAATTGATTGAACAAAATCTTTTACTTACATAACACTTTAGAGTATAAGGGGAAACGCCAAGAACAAGAAGAGAGAAGCAAATGGATAAAGCGAAAGATTTTCTTGAACTAACCCAAGTAGAATCGGACCGGGTTTCATCGCTTGCATTTCCTCCTCACCGAATCGGCACCGAGTTTAGCTTCTATCAGTATTATGCGCTCAGAGGTATTCGAGTTGACCGAGTTGAACCGGGTCAAGTCTTTTGCTCCTTCAAAGTTCCTCATCGCCTCACTGTATGACAATTCCCCAATTTCGCTTTCTTCCCCAGCATGAGTTGTGTGCTTCACAGTTTTCAAATGTTAAATATGAATAATGAATGTATATATATAAGTTAGTATATTTTAAGAAAATACTCTAGTCATGGTTGAAATGTTACTTTGATCAAGCTTTATATCAAAGTTTAAAGTTTGTATAGTTTAACAAATCATAATTCTTGAATGTTATAATAATTTTACAGGAATATATGCTACTTATCACAAGTAATGGTTGAAGAGATTAGTATTGGTTGATTTGAAGATTACACCAATTATGGGAAAGCTAGTTTGATAAACAAGTATTAGGTCAAAATTGAAAATTTGAATTAACTAATTTGAATTCTTGAATGTCTTGATAGTTATTACATGTATAAAGGTGTCAACATCTTAGTAAGTTCGAAAATGGTAAGAATATCATGTAAATTGGGTGCAAGTTGACTCGGACACTACCCTTGTTAGAAAGAGTATCATATAAATGGGATGGACCGAGTATTTTATTAGCATCTGTTTGTGATGTATGCATATTTTTGGCCTTCTCCAATTCTGTGCAGAGGAAGGGTTTTGAAATTAAAACGACTGTTTTCTTCTTTCTTTTTGACTGCATTGTTGCTTGGAAATTGAAGTTTCTTTGATGTAAATTTATAGGATAGAGAAGAAAAACTAGCATCTGGAGCCATTGCCAATCTAGTTGACGAAGTCGGGGGTGCAGTAGTCTATGTTGAGGGTCTCCCGATGAATGTATCAGTGGACATGTCTATTTCATTTCTTTCAAGTGCGAAGGCAGATGTAAGCCCTCCTCATTCTTTCTACTATTCAAGGATTTCATTGTTGGTTCATGAATTTTGTGAAAATATTCATACCAGATTCTGCACCTTTTAGTATGATCGTGTTGTATTTCGGAGCTAACATGGAAAGAAAGAATTATTAGAGGAAATTGCTGAAGAAACACTTGAACGCCTAAAGAGGAAGATAGATTAGTTCCATATTCATCATGCACGAGTTTCGCGAATACAGTGTTGAATAACAAAAGCTATGAATTGTATAGCCATGACATCACGCCTGCTAACAAACTAGTTGATTAGGGTTCTCTCTTACAAATTATGGCAACTAGTCCAAATATAAATAATAATGATAATACTTCATTGAAACAATCAACCACTTTTCTATCATTTGCAAACCATTGCCTAAACAATGGTTCTACTTCTAGGTGCGTTCTGATGAGTATAGTTGGGCAAAACAACCACGAAGCACTTCTGCAGCACTTTTAGCAGATTTTCTCCGTCAGCTTTTAGCTAATTCCGCCTTATTAGTTTGTCCCATCAGCGTGATGAATTTGCTCTCTTTAAGAAAAAGGGACACTATGGGGTATGCAGCAATATAGATGGAATATAGATCAATCCAATTGTTACAATACGAAATCCCCAACCGCTGGGTCGTGATGGCGCCTAACGTCCGCTTGCTTGGCAAGCCAACATTAATACACAACTAATTATTTTTAAACAATTGATTAAGGCTAGTACTCAAAACGACCTATCGGGTCGTCACACTAATACATCCTCAAGACCAGGTCACATCCACGGACTTTATGGCAGAAAGAAATAAAGCATGCTTCGAGGGGAAGAGGCTGCAGATTGCTAGAGTCAAAAAGCCCCCTCTACCTCCCAGTTTTATTTCCAAGACTGTTTTCTTGCGTAGGTCAACTTTGGGCAGTAGAATTTATATTTAAAAGACGTAGACAAGTTTCCAATCAGATAGCAGCTACTGATGCACTTCACTTATTGGTGCTTATCGTCTTTCTTAATGTGCATTCAACCTCTACTAATGGATTACATACGCCTTTGCGTGGGATATTTACAGGATGAGCTGGAGATCATTGGCCGCGCCTTGGGTCAAAAAGGAGGTTATTCTGGGACAAGTGTACTTTTGAAAAATAAAACTACTGGGGAGCTGATTGCTGAGGGGCGGCATTCATTATTTGGTAAACATGCCAGTAAAATATGATGAAGTATTTCTATGGAACAAGATGCCTCCTTGAAGTAGTTCATATGTATGTTTTCTTGTTTTAAATCAATAAATGGGGCATACTTTTTTCTTGCCATGAATGGATGGAGCAGCATCATGCCTGAAGAACAAGTGCCATGTAAATAATTGGTTACAAGATTACAAAATTGATATCCCACTTATTTATGAATGTTGTTTCAACAACAGTCGAAATTAAAAAATCCATTCCTTCCCACCCCCTCACACACAAAAAACAAGATCCTTTTGGCTGTGTCCACTCTGTTTTGGTAGGATAAGACAATGAAAGAAAAGGATAGAAAGTGAAAACTTACGAATATCTCTTGCTTTCAATCACCTTGTTTAAAGAGAGCAAAGGGGTCTACTTGTACTGTAAACGCTAGCTTTAACCACATAATTGGGGCTATGGGCTATATGCAAAACCTATACAAAACCACTAGTTCAAAGATCAAATATTACGGTACAACAACAGAGGGGGATGTCCACTATTAGCTAGTGGCGTATATGGACCGGATTGGTTCGGTTTTTATTAAAATCAAACCAAATCAACTGTATCGGTTTGAATTGGTTCGGTTTTGTTGGATTTTTTTATTTTTTATATTACATGAATATTATTTCAATCTTACTTTGTCAAAGTTATTGATAAAGTTTGATAAATGAATATATGTTTAGCATAAATTAAAAAATTGACAAACATATGATCTATTAAAATATTTTTATAGGAGAATTTTCTTTGTAGCGCATAATAGTTACTTTTTTAGTTATCTAACAATAATTTTTCGTTGATGTATGCTTTAAAAGTTTATCGAATTTAATAATTAACCATAAAAATCAATATGATACATAAATAATAATACGTTCTATTTAATTTTAAGTTATTGAAATACCATTTGAAATTCGAACAAGATATTATAAAACTTGACATATGAATATGGAGGAACAAAGACATGATTGACGCATTTCAGTAACACTTGATAAGAAAGTGATATAACTTATTATTAAAGTTAATTAAAATGAATGCACTTTATAGTTCCATTAAATATTACATCCCATGAGTAGATCTCAAATATTTATGGATGTTTATAAAGAAAATTCTATATAAAATCTTACAAGTATATGAAAGGACTATATATTTATATGTCGATTTGATTCGAATTTTTTAATTGATTTGGTTTGACTTTTCGTTCTGGTGAGATTTTTCCGTTTCGGTTCACCAAACCAATAACTATGTTTTGACTCTCTATATGTATTAAAATTTTTACCAAATATATATAAATATTAAATTTCGAACCAAGTAACTTAAGCGGTAGTTGCAGTGACAATACCAAACTCATAACGTTCAAACAGATAACACAAATATTTTAATCTGTGACAAACCGATGAAATGTATTACTACCACCAGCAGATAAAAGGCAGTAAACGCATTGGATAAATTGGGAGAAATATTTGTATTGGTTCTAGTCATACCAGACTACCAGGATCAATACGGCATACACCAGATACGCAGTAACATTACAAAATACTAATGTTACTGCGTAATGAGCCTTTCTCAACACGAAATCTACTATATGAATTAAGAACCAGCTGGACCATACAGTAGTAGAATTGAAGGGAAAACAAATTAAAATTCTACAATAGAGCAAGTAAGAGCGAGCAAGGAAGCTAACATAATGGAGAAAGCAAAAGCTTTCATCACTTGCCTTTCCTCCTCACCGAGTAGGCACCGATCGAGTTTAGCTTCTATAACTGTTATGCGGTCAGAGGAATCCGAGTTGACCGCGTTGACCCGATCTAGTCTTTTGCACCTTCAAAGTTCCTCCTCGCCTCACTGTATATATGACATTTCCACTTTCTTCTATGTATATATCATGTTATTAGTAAGAGTAATAAATGTTGTTGATCCATCACCTTACGTATCCGGGGATAGCGCATGTCGATGTGCTTTGTACGAGAATGATACATTGAGTTTTTGCTTAAATCAGTTGCATTTTGACCACTTTAACCACAACATTTCTTTTCCAGCTTCCGGTACAACAATATACTCTGCTTCAGTTGTGGATAGTGCAACACATTTTTGTAATCTTGACTGCCATGACACAGCTCCCCCTGCAAAAGTATAAACATATCTTGATGTTGATTTTCTTCCATCAGGATTTCCGGCCATATCTGGATCTGTATTGCCTTCCAAGACTGGTTCAGCTCCCCTAAAGCACAGACTTGATTTTGAAGTACCTTTAAGATACCTGAGAATCCACTTAACTGCATCCCAATGTTTCTTTCCAGGGTTAGAAAGACAACGACTCACCAACCTACCGCATGTGCAATATCTGGCATCGTGCAAACCATTTCATATAACAGACTTCCAACTGGTGAAGAATATGGAATTGTAGACATCTCCTAAATCTCTTTCTTGAATGAGGGGCACAAACTCTTTCTCAACTTGAAGTGATTTGCCAAAGGGGAACCTACCGACTTGGCATTACTCATATTGAACCGTTTGATCACCCGTTCAATATAATTTTCTTGAGATAGCCATAACTTCTTGTTTCTCCTATCTCGAGATATCTGCAATCCCAAAATATGCGGAGCTGGACCTAAGTCTTTCATTTCAAAGGACGTAGAGAGTTCTTTCTTCAACTGTCTAATTTTTGTTGCATCTTGTCCGACGATCAACATGTCGTCAACATAAAGTAGAAGTACAACAAAATTGCCATCCGAAAATCTCTGAATGTAAACACACTGATCTACAGCAGTTCTTTTATATCATTGACTTACCATAAATGAGTCAAACGTTTTGTACCACTGCCTCGGTGCTTGCTTTAGGCCATATAAACTTTTCGTAAGCTTATAGACGAGGTTTTCTTTTCCTGAAACCTCAAAACCTTATGGCTGCTCCATATAGATTTCTTCATTTAGATCACCATGAATAAATGCTATCTTGACATCCATTTGTTCAAGCTCCAAATTCAAACTGGCTACTAATTCAAGGATGATACGAACTGAAGTCAGTTTTACAACTGGTGAAAATATTTCATCAAAGTCAATTCCCTTTTTCTGTAGGAATCCTTTGACTACTAACCGGGCTTTTTGCTTCACCACCTTTCCGCTGCCATCTTTCTTGAGCTTGAATACCCATTTATTCTTCAGTACCTTCTTTCCTTGTGGAGTTTCATAATCTCATAAGTGTTATTTTTCTGTAAAGAGTTCATCTCTTCGGTCATTGCTAGTAGCCATTTTTCTTTATCCTTATGAGATATAGTTTCATGGAAACTCTCTGGTTCTCCATCTTCAGAAAGTAGAATATACTCGGTTTATGGGTATCGAGTTGATGGAATCTGACCTCGTTCAGATCGACAAGGTTGTTGATTGTTAGCTTCAGGAGGTGTACCGTCATCGTTCCCCTGTGATGGTTCTGTAGTTTCCTGAGGGGTTTGTGCTTCCCTCTGCCAAACATCTTCCTGTTCTGCTTCTGGTACTGTTTCATGCTCCTCCATGCTATTTGTGTCATACCGCAATAGTAGTGGATCTGGACCAAATATTTGGGCACAGGAACTCTTTCATAAGACATTGTGGGCTTTTGAATGTCTTCAATTGTTTGGTTTTCGTGGAATACAACATCCATACTTATGATCACCGTCTTTTGTACTAGATCCCATAATCTATACCCAAATTCTTCATCTCCATATCCTATGAAGACACATGGTATAGTTATACCATCATGCTTCTTCCTGAGCTCCTTGGATACATGTGCATGTGCTAAACAACCGAATACCCTTAAGTGATAATATGAGGGATTATTACCGGACCATATTTTCTCTGTAACCTCAAAATTCAACGGGGTTGATGGTGACCGGTTGATTAGGTAGCAGGCGGCGCGAACAGCTTCTCCCCAGAATGGCTTAGGCAGCCTTGCCATACTGATCATACTTCTAACTCTTTCCATAATTGTCCGGTTCATTCTCTCGGCTACTCCACTGTGTTGTGGGGTACGTGGGACCGTCTTCTCATGTCGAATCCCTTGTCTCTTGCAATAGGAATCGAACTCCTTGGAAGTGTACTCGCCTCCATTATCTAAGCGAAGGCATTTTAATTTCTTTCCGGTTTCACGCTCTACCATGACATGAAATATCTTGAAATAATCAAAAGCCTGGTCCTTTTGTCTTTAAGAAGTAATCCCACGCCTTTTGAGAAGCATCATCAATTAAAGTCAGAAAATACCTATTCCTGCCAAGTGATTTCTCCTCCATGGGACCACAAATATCAGAGTGTACCAAACTGAGTAACTCTAATTTTCTGGTTGAAGAAAATGTAAAATAGACTCTATGTTGCTTTCCGAATAAGCAATGATTACAAGGGTCTAAGCGGCATTCTTGTCCATACTGATAAGCTGCTTTTTCGTTAGAATTGATATCCCCTTTTCACTCATGTGATCGAGTCTCTGGTGCCACAGGTTTTGAGACGCCTCTTTTTCCATAACATTGAGGCTGTCTGAACATACCTTCACATGAGTTTTATATAAGTTGCCACAAATATTTCCTCGAGCGAGAATCATAACCCCTTTCAGTAATTTCCATGTGTTTTTTCCAAAATAACTTTCATAGACCTTTTTGTCAAGAGCTATACCTGATATTATGTTAAGATGAAGATCTGGCACATGACGGACATCCTTCAATATCATTGTACTCCCGATATTTGTTTGTATTTTGATATCACCAATTCCAGCTATCTCACAAGAAGAAATGTTCCCCATCTTCACTACTCCAAAATCTCCTGCTTTGTATGTTTTGAAGAAATCTTTTCGGGATGTGGCACGGTATGATGTTGCAGTATCGACCACCCATTCGTTGTCTTCTTGACTTGAGACGTGAAGGCAGGCATGCCTCTTCTTGGATGGAACAAATGACTACCTCTCCTTAGGTAGTGACTAATGCATCTCCATCCATCTGCTTCAACTACTCCTTCTCCTTATGCAATTTTCTGTAGTTCTTCTTTTAATGGCCCTTTATTCCACAGTGGTAGCACGCATATGATGACTTCCTACCATCTGTGAATTTTACCCTACTCTTGCTTCTACCTCTCCTCTTATCTTGACTTCTTTCTTGTTGTCTCCCTCTTTATGTAATAAGGACATGCGACTCACCATGATCGATGTCCTTTCTTCTGGCTTCTTCATTAAATAAGGCATCTTCAACCATAGACATGGTCAGATTTCCACTAGGTGCTGAATTACTGAAAGAGACTACCAGCGTCTCCCCGTTATCAGGAAGAGAACTAAGAAGTAGTAGGGCTTGGATCTCATTCCCGAGCGGCATACCAACATACGATAATTTATTTATCAAGCTCTGAAACTCACGGGTATGCTCGGCAATTGAAGTTCCATGCTTTAACTTCAAATTTACCAAACGCCTCATCAACAAGGCTTTGTTCCTAGCGGTCTTTGCTTGATACATCCCTTCTAACTTCACCCAGCATCTGTCTTTTGTGCAACATAATGAAAAATATTATCGTGAATCCATTGTCAAATTTGACCGATAGTTTTTCTGTTTAATTTCTTCCACTTTGCTTCTTTGGTGGAATCGGTTTCTTACCCTTTGCTTCTAGGGGATCAAAAAAATCTTTACAATTGAGGAGATCTTCCATCCTAGGTCTCCACAATATGTAATTTGTGGCAATAAGCTTTATCATAGATCCAGATGATGATGACTCTTCCATTATATCTTTAAAATGGCTTGGTCAAAATTTTGGAGCTGAATCTCACCAAACAGACCTCACCAACGCGTCTAGAGTGCTGAAAAATGGTAGGATTGACTCTTCTTGGGTCAAAATAAGGCCTCCAGAAAATTTTCAAAATTTACACCAAAACTTTTGATGTTAAATCGAAAATATACTGAACTTTTCAGATTTATAATTTCAGTAACTTCAGGGATTATTTCATAATTTTTTGAAAATTTTTTATGACAGGGCGCTGACTAGATGCTGACTGGATGATGACGTGGCGCTGACTACATGCTGATTGGATGATAATGTGGCGCTGCTGGCTAATTACTATTCATCATCTTCTTCCTTCGAAAGAAAAAAATAGTAAAATTTAAATTCCATAACTTCTTCGTTTTAGCTTTGTTTTGCCTCCGAAAAATTACGTTGAATTCGTATCGACGCAAGGAATCTAATGAAATGATCAAAATACACCGAAGATCACATTTTCGAAAAACGTAAATCCAGGTTGAAATTTTCATGTTCCGATATTTCTCGATGAACACAGAATCGAAGGCTCTGATACCGCTTGTTGTGATTCTCTAATCACTATGAAGATTATTTGGGAGGAAAAGTAACTCTATTTCACAAGAATAGAATTATAGAGAATTTACACCAAGAATTTTCCTCTACAAAAAAAACTCACCAAACTCTCTTTTGTTCTCACAGTCTCTTCCTGGATTGTATTTCAATCTCTCTGGATTGATGTTTTTGTGTAAAACATACGGCTCTATTTATAAACATAAAGAAGGTGGTTGGTCGTTGAATTCTTTATTCAACAATTGAGGCTTCAACAATGGTGACTTCTAGAATGGGTTGATGGCTTCAACAATGGTGGGCTTCTAGAATTGGTAGTTGGCAGCAGCTAAACTTATCAATAAAGTGATCATTGAAAATTTATTTGTAGGATAGAGAAGGGAAATTAGCACCCAGCGCCATAGCCAGTCTTGTTGACGATGTGGGGGCTGCAACAGTCTTTGTGGAGGGTCTCCCGATGAATTTATCAGTGGACATGTCTATTTCATTTCTTTCAAGTGCCAACATCGATGTAAGCCTTCCTCGATCATTCTTCCCATTTCCTAAATGAGTTCATGCATGCCATCACTATTTTATGTATGTCTTCTAGTGCTGGCAAAATTAGTCCATATTTTGTCAACCCGCCCAATGAGCCCATATTTTAGTGGGTTGGATGAGTGGTATTTGAGTTGGGTAAAATTTGGGCTTTAGCTCATATCAATCCATAGAAATATGGGTTATTCATGTGTAAAATGTGGGTAAGATTTGGGCTTGCTAATTAGGTTATCTTAACTTATACATGCTATCATTTTTTAAACTAAAAATGCTACAATGGTATTCCAACTCCTTTTCCTCCGTCTTTTCTTTTACCTCCCAAAAGTGAATTTTTATGTTAGACAAATGTAATATAAGTTACTTTCCTACTATCTAGGATATTTAAATCAATTAAAACTTTGGTTATTAAATTGTACTTTATTGAATTAGGTAGCAAGTATTTAGCAATGTAAAATAATTGAAATTTTACCGTGTAAAAGTCAATTTGGAAAAAGTTAGTATCGTTTCAACTTGTTTTATAGGAGCTCTAATTATTCTACCAAGTAAGAATCATTTATAGTAAAAATATTTTATACAATATAAATGCAATACGTAAATAAGAGACATAATATGTAAATTGTTTCGTCTATATATATACCAATTTCATTTTACGTAGCTACCTAAATACACCTGGTAATAAAATATAAATATGATATGATTTGTAATATTACCTTGCCTATTACGTCCATGAAGGAATCGCTACTAGAATTCGGCCAAAAAGCGACCAAAAATTGGCGACCAAATTTGATATGTCAAAAAAAAGCGTCCAAAGTTGGTCGCCAAAACTTACGAAAATAATAAAAAAAACATTTGAAATAATTTAGCAACCATAGATGGTCGTTACTTGGACGCAAATTTAGTCAAACTGTTGACTGGACTGGTCAGACTTGCTTGGTCAAAGATATTCTGAGTTTAGCAACCAATGTTGGTCGCAAAAGTGGGACCCACATAATTTATTTTAATAATTTTATTATTATTTTATAAAACATATGAAATATAAATATATATAAAACTTACGACCAAAGTTGGTCGCTAACAGAAGGATAAGAAGATAACGATCAACTTTGGTCTCTAAAATGGGACCCAGTTATAATATTTTAATAAATATATATTTATTTAAAAAATTTATGAAATATAAACAAATATAATTCAAAATTTAGCGACCAAAGTTAGTCGCTTAAGGAAATAGAGACCACGTTGGTCGCAAATGTGGGACTCAAATTTTTATGTTTTTTTAAATTTTATATAAAATATAAATAAATCTGATTAAATTTTAGTGATTAAATTTGGTCGCTAAATTAAATTTATTTAAAGTTAGCGACTAAAGTTGGTCTCTATATGATCAAAATTACAAATCACTTTTGTATTTACTATGTAAATAATATAAATATAAGTAGTTAATACTTTTGTAATACAAGGGATGAATAGTACTACGAAGCGAGCGTGTGTGTCTATATATATAATATATGTACTTACGCTATACTATGCACTAAGTATAGGTGTATATGAGGTAATACCGTATCAAATACAACTTATATATATATATATATGTGTGTGTGTGTGTGTGTGTGTGTGTGTGTGTGTGTGTGTGTGTGTGTGTAATATGTACTTACGCTATACTATGCACTAAGTATAAGTGTATTAGGTAATACCGTATCGAATACAACTTATATATATATATATATATATTCCTACGCTATACTATGCACTAAGTATAAGTTTATATGAGGTAATATCGTATCGAATAGCTAATTTGGTCAAACAGTCAACACTAGCTATAGATATACATATATATAGCTTAAAATTAATTAAAATCCTAATACACTTATACTTAATGCATAATATTAGCGTAAGTACGTGTATATATATATATATATATATATATAATGTCAAACAGAAAATAAATTATTTTATTTATTTATTTTGAAATATAGCAACCAATGTTGGTCGCTTTTTTTGTCAAACGGCCAAAAATAGCGACCAACATTGGTCGCCAATTTGGTCAAACAGTCAATGCTTATATTGCTACCAAAATAGCGACCAAAGTTGGTCTTTTTTTAAATTTCCAGATCTCAAAATCGGGTTTCCCCCTTATTTTCTCTCCCAAATTTCCTCGAACTCTCTCTACTCCCCTTCTCTATTTACCTGACACAAATCAATCCCCCCCACCCCGCGCCACTATTGTGACCTCGTGCCACCACTGCCAGAACTGTCGTTGTTGAAGTCCTCCCTCTCCGCCGCTGTTGAAGTCGTCGTGCCACCACTGTTGTGCCACTGTCCGCCGAAGCACCTCCTTATTAGTTTTTTAATTCTATTTTTCATCTACCAAGGTTAGTAATCTACCTTATTACCTTTTTAATTTATAATTTTTGCTATACAATTTTATGTAAGGTTAATGTTTTTGTCTTTTTAGTATTAGGATTTTGTATAAATTATGAACTTAACGTATAAATTAGGAACTACCTTAAATTATGAATTTATGATTCTTAATAGAACTCAAATTAATGTATTAAACTTTTTGGATATGAATTGAACTTTTAGTTAATGAATTTAACTTTTAGGATATGAATTAACTAATTTAATTTGTTCTTGCGTTATTTAAATAGATGGAACATCGTTCTTGGATGCACAATAGGAATTATCCTAATCGGCGGGGATTGCGGGAGGATTTTGTAGAAGGGTTGAGGACTTTATTAGACATGCAATGTCACTTCCGCCATACATAAAAGAAGGAGTAATTTGGTGCCTTTGTGTTAAGTGCGACAGTATGAAGTTTGGAAAATCGGAGGAAGTTAAGGTTCATCTTTATAGGAAGGGGTTTATAGCGAATTACTTTGTGTGAACTAATCATGGAGAGATGGATGGTAGCCATGGGGTATTCCATAACATGGTTGTTGGTGAAAGTAGTAGGTCGAGGGAGAATAGAAATAGTGATTCAAGAATTCAAGATATAGTTGCGAATGCTTTTGGAATGCACTTTGGGGGTGAGCCCGACGAAAACGTTTAAAAAACTCCAAATGATGCAGCAAGACATTTTTATGAACAATTAGAGGAAACTAGTCGTCCACTACGTAAAGGACGTCCTGTCACGTCCCAAATCCCAAACCCGATCGTGATGGCGCCTCTCGTGAAGACAAGGCCAACCAACCAATTTAAATAACCTTTTCAACCATATATATATATATATATATATATATATATATATATATATATATATATATATACATGATTAAACACTTCAAGATGATAAATAAAAAAGATCTCGCGGAATACAACCCAACACAGCCCAAATCGGGGGTGTCACAAGTCACGAACATCTAAAGAATAGGGACACTACTATTTTGCCAACAAAATATATATACAAGGTATAACTAGAACTCAAAGTCGGAATGCGGTGCCGCGAACGCTAGCGTTCACCTTGCTCAACTACCAAAATATGGCCTTCGGCCCTGCTAATAACCCGCTACTGGCTGAACAATACGTGCAACTGCATGCAAGATGCAGGGAGTAAAGTGAGTACTTCCAACTGAGTGGTAATCAGAGAGAATAATATCTGAGCGATAAGAAAACATGTATGAGCACACCAAACTGTTATAAAATACAGACAACCCATTTTGAGAAAACTCGAAATACTGTGAAAAAATCCCTTTAGAAAATCTCAAGATCAGTTCAAAAATCTCTTTTGAAAGTATGTTTTTTCAACAATTTTAAAGGTAATTTCAACAAGTGGGAAATAATCCGAAACCTGCCCCTCGGACTCAATATCAACCTCTCTGTGCAGTATCAGCCCCGCGGGCTCACTCCCAACTCACAACATACAACATCAGCCTCTCGGGCTCAGCACTCCTTAACATATAATACCGGGGTATCTGGTCAACAAGGCAAGTAACAATTTGTATACCAATGATACATGAGTGCTAAATGTTGAGCCACGTAGTACAAACAGGAGTAAATGCATGAATGTAATGCAATACACATGAATACGTTGCAGCGTGTAGCCCGAGCCAATCATGCATATGAGTTAACGTCGACAGCGCTCACTGGGGGTGTTTACAGACTCCGAAGGGGCTCCTTCAACCCAAGTGCAATATTTACAGTGCCAATAGTTACAACTGTTTCCATTAAAATACATGGTGTCAATAGTTACCACCATTTCCATTTCAACATACGGTGCAAATAGTTACCATCGTTTCCATTTTAATACACTGTGTCAATAGTTACCATCATTCCAAGAAATAATATACAGTCCAGAAAATAGTGAGATAATGATCGTCAGCCCGAAATATCAATTAAGAATCGTTTGTGTTTTCAAAACATAGAATTTTGGCTGAGTTTGCGAAAATAGTGTTAAAACCCTAGA
The DNA here is from genome assembly GCA_034376525.1 of Nicotiana benthamiana. Classification (NCBI taxonomy): domain Eukaryota; kingdom Viridiplantae; phylum Streptophyta; class Magnoliopsida; order Solanales; family Solanaceae; genus Nicotiana; species Nicotiana benthamiana. Next base: position 26,139,473 of record CM067333.1, on the reverse strand, counting down.
CTGAATTCAAATAGTATGCAAATCATGCTAACTCTGATATATCAATCCCTAAAGGATTTTACAAGTGCCACAAGGCCCCAAACATGGCATCAAGCCCATATAACATCAATATAGGGTGCAAAGCAATCGCCAATATAGTATAATTCATCCCTCGAATTGAACCGAGTCACAATTTTCCACATATATGACCCCGCACTAGCCATGGAGTGCGTGTCTCGCCTCATATAGCGTCGCGATGTGATATATCGGGATTTCAAATAATCGGCAATAAGCCCTAAGTATGGCAAGGAACTCAAGTCATAATGATAACAACAAACATTTACAATTTAGCGGTAAAAACCAACAACCGGGACAGACCAAGTCACGATCTCCAACGGTGCTCTACCCCACGCTCAGGTCCAGCGTGCAAGTCACCTCAATATAACACTAGGATGTGCAAATGCGGGGTTTCAAACCCTCAGGATATCATTCCCAAATATTACTCACCTCAAGACGGCTAAAAGTGTAGCTCGCTATGCCCTTGCCTCTCGAATTGGCCTCCTCGTGCGACAAATCTGCCCAAAGTCACACAAATATCGATGAAGCTCGATTTCTAAAAGACGAGATTTTAGCCTTACATATCCGAAATTCGTCCGCATAATGATACTACAATGATGCAATATCGTTATGTAACTTCCATCTACAATACAATACAACACTCAATAGGGCCAATATTACTAATAATTTCCTTAACTTATGTCATTTAGGAATACTATCAAACACCTTGTAGGCATAGATATTTACACCTCCTTACTATAGTATTTGTTTATCCAACTAGTACCATTAACCAATAATTCATCCCACTATTATTCTTTGACAATCAATACTATTAACATCACATGTGTGATCAACCATTCACACCCAAACCAACAAAAATTCCATCAAATAAATACCTTTAAATTCCTACCATGTTCATGTAATTAAATTGGGAATTTATGTCTTTCAACCACCATACTATAAGTTGTAATGCTTGATTCATACTCATATTCCTACAATATATCCATATATGTAAAGTCTAAGGTGTAGGATTTACCTTTTAAAAGAAATCTTGCAGAATCCTCCCTTGAGTTTTTGAAGGAATTCTTGAAAATCTAAGGATGTTTAAGATCAATCCATGTTAATATATGTGTTTGGGAGTAGTAATCAACTCAAAATACTCCAAAAAATCTTTCCTTAGGAGTGAAATTGGGTGCCTTGGTCGAATTGGGGGTGTTGGGGAACCCTAAGTTTGAGAAATGACTCCATTTCTCTCAATTATGGTCTTTAAGGCACTTAAAAACGCTCCAGGCGTGCGTTTTCGCGTGGTGTTTGCGCGTTTGAGCTGATCATTATGCCTCAGACGCGCGAAACGCGCGTTTTCGCGGGTCTTCGCGCACTCTAACACCTGACTAGTAAAAGGATCATAACTTTTTATATACAACTCCAAATTAAGAACGGTTTGTTGCATTGAAAAGTAGCCTCAAGGGGAATTAATTTGATAGGGTTTAGCTCACACAACTACTTATATACCGGGAGATATGATCGTCCAAAGTAAGGTCTTGTGCACATTCATTTACAATTTTGTCTATTATGAAGTTTCCCAACTTCAAAAGTTCCCGTTAGCCATCCGAAATCATCCCGAGGTCCCCGGGAACTCAACCGAAAGCACAAACATATCATAAAACATTATTGAAACTTGTTCCAATCATCTAAACACCTCAAAGAACATCAAAACTATTAAGTTACATCGAATTCGCGCCTAAGTTCTTCCAAAACTTCCAAAATACACATATTATCAAAAACCGGACCAAATCACCTCCGAATGACATGAAATTTTGCGCACACATATCAAATCACATAATGAAGCTGCAGAAATTCTCAGAAATTCCATTTTGACCCTCGGATCAAAATCTCGCCTATCAACCGAATTTCGCCAAAATCCTAACTTCGCCAAAATAGGCTAACTTCTACAACGAAACAATGTTTTTCGATTTGAAAGATGCTTTTGTTTGCTTCCCTTTTTGACATGAATCACAAATAGAGTCGTTTTCAAATCTCAAATTGGGAAGACCAATAACTAAGTTTTGTGAAATCAATTTGTTCAAAAGATGCATGTTTATATGTGCTACTGTACGATGCCATAGCCAAGTATCATCCTCTTTGCTCATAAGGCAATCCACATATTCGGGTGAGGAATTAGCAAGATCAACCATATAAATATTATCCACTCTAAAACCACGAAGGATAATTTTGAAATCACTACGTCTAAATACTAAGCATTCATCCGAATCAAATAAGGCAAGATTTCCCTTGTCACATAATTGACTTATGCTCAAGAGATTATGCTTTAAACCTTTAACAAGTAATATATGCTTAATAGAAGAATTTTCATCCTTACCGACCGATCCGATGCCGGTAATCTTTCCTTTATTGTTGTCACCAAAAATAACACTTCCTCCTTCTTTGTGTTCTAGTTGAAGGAATTTGGATTCATCTCCCGTCATGTGCTTGGAGCATCCCCTATCAAGGTACCATAGTACACTTGATCCCTTCAAACACACCTACAAAACAAATTAATGAGTTTTAGGTACCCATGCCATTTTGGGTCCTTGAGGGTTAGGCATATCATAATGATGCGATTGAGTGATATGTCTATGTCGTGTAAAACATGCAGGAGCAATATGACCAATTCGTCTACAATAATGACAAGTCACGTTGGGATTATGCATCCTTCTAGGTTCATAGTAATTAGACGGACGAAAATTGTTCACTCTATTTTCGACACTATGGCTATTGCGCATTTCATGAAAGTCATTTCTCCTACTATTATGAGCAGCATTTCTAGAATAATAGAATAATTGTTTCTAGGTTGAGGGCCATTTCTAGGTGTTCTAAAAGGTTCAAACTTCCTTCTAGTGTGTGGCCTAGAATATGCATCATTTCTAGGTAAGTCATTTCTAGGTCTTCTAAAGTGTTCAACATTTGGTCTAGCATGCATATTGGTTCTAGGGTTGTTATTTCTAGGTTGAGCATTTGTTTTATTAATCCTAGGTTGAGCCTTAGGTGGTTGGGGTTTGGCTTCAACCTTTTCTTTAGGCTCATTCTTAAAACCTATGCCATGCTTGGTTGACTTCAAATTAACAAGGACCTCATTCAAATTTTTGTGAGAAGAATTAAACTCATCTAAGGTGCCCTTAAGTCTATCTACCTCATTTTTGAGATGCATGCAAGAAGTACAATTTTTAATAGAACTTTCGGGCTTGTCGGCGCTTCTCTTTCCGAAAAATTTGTTTTCCTCTTTCAACTTCTCATTCTCTAAAATCAGTTTTTCCAAATCTTTTTCTTTCAATGAGTGGTTTTTGAAAATCTGTTTCTTGCAATGAAAGAGTTTTCTGCAAATCTTTAATGGTCTTGGAAGCATTAACAAACTCACTATATAATTTATTATAAGCATTTTGCATTTCTTCAAGTGAGTGAGAGTTAGACGTACTTACCTCTTCTTCTTCGTTTGCCATGAGACATCGGCCAGTCGATTCACCACATGAGCTGTCCGCTTTTTGGGGTGTGCTTTCATACATTTCCTCAAGCTTATCCCACATTTCTTTGGCAGATTTGTAGTGGGAAATTTTCTGATAATCTTCCTGATTCAAGGCGATATACAACATATTTATTGCCTTAGTGTTGTATTCACTTACCTTGGCTTTCCCAACTTTTGTCGTCATCTGTTCACCATGCTTGATGATTTGCCATAGATAAAAGTTGTTGGCTGTGATGAAAATTCTCATCCGATCTTTCCAATATGTGTAATTGCTTCCATCAAATATTGGCGGCAACAAGTTAAAGTGATCTTCACCTATTCCTGCAAAAGAGTCACGAGTAGAAGCCATGGAAGTTTCTCTCAAACTGTTAAGTCTTCAGAGAGTTGGGCTCTGATATCAATTGTTACATAACACGCTTAACGCTAGAGGGGGGTGAATAGCGTTATGATAAAATTAGCGTAAACTTGCGGAATTTAAAATTTGCAGGAAATAAATATGTGCGATAAATAAGAAGGAACACACCGAAGTATTCTGGTTCACCACAACCCGTGGCTAGTCCAGTCCCCGAGAGACTCTCTCGAGATTTCCACTAACTTGTCAAGCTTCCGGGTGCTTAACAAACCTTTACAACTTGAGGACACAAGCCTCAACACCTTTGCTCGGAGATACAACACTCCAAGACTTCAACCAAAGGAAACACAAGTTCCTTCACAACTTGAGGACACAAGCCTCAACTACCTTTGCTCGGAGATACAACACTCCAAGACTTCAACCAAGGAAACACAAGTTCCTTCTTGCAACAAGAGAAAAACAATTCTCTTCAAGTGTACAAAACACTAAGCACTCAAACAAGACACTCCTTAATGAGTAGATATGAGTAAAAGAATACGCTCAAGATCGCAACAACTTTCGACAAGAGTTTGGCTCTCAAAAACTTATGTAATGAATATAAAATGATAAGCAATAGAGTATGCAAGCTTATAGCAATTATATGATCAGTTGTTGTGTGTTGTTATGTTCAAAACACTGAAATGAAGCTGTATTTATAGTTGAAAATCTTGGCATTACCGTTGCCTAATTGCCAATTAAGAACTGTTGATTTTACTCTGTGACAATCGATTGTCAAGAATCCACAATCGATTGTTTGCCAATCCTTCCAAAAATCAATCCCAGATTTTACGCTTAACAATCGATTATTCAAGATCAACAATCGATTATTGGCAACGTTCAAAAAATCTTTTCCAGATTTTAATTTCAACAATCGATTGTACAAAATCAATAATCGATTATTCAGCAACGTTCAAAAAATCTTTTCCAGATTTTAATTTCAACAATCGATTGTACAAAATCAACAATCGATTATTCAGCAACGTTCAAAAAATCTTTTCCAGATTTTAATTTCAACAATCGATTGTACAAAATCAACAATCGATTACCTGACGGTATTTGAAAATATTTTGGCAACGTTAGTTATACAATCGATTATACTAAGTTAACAATCGATTATATATCAGTCTTGAAAAATCAATTTAGACACTGCCTCGTGACAATCGATTGTTATATACTCACAATCGATTATTTAATAACTTTGAAAAAGTCTGGAAGACACTGTCTCAACACAATCGATTGTCATATGTTCACAATCGATTATTTTGTGACTTTGAAAAATCTGATGGACACTGTCTCTTCACAATCGATTATCATTAACTTCACAATCGATTATTTTGAGCGTTGAAAAACTTTGATGGACACTGCCTCATCACAATCGATTGTCATAAGGCTCACAATCGATTGTCATGCAGATTTGAAAAATCTGATGCTCACTGCCTTAACACAATCGATTGTCATTAGTTCACAATCGATTGTCATGCAGTCTTGGCTTAACATAATCGATTATCATAAGTACATAATCGATTATCTTAGTCCAGATTTTTTAGGCATGTTTAAAAATCATTTTGACTAAAGTAAATATGCATGATTTAAAATCATTTAGCATTAAATAAAATATGCATGATTTTGTTAAAATAATTTTACGAGAGAAGCCATGTCATGAGTCAAGTTGTCGGATCAAGATCACAGTTAAGAACGACTCATGTAAAACTATAAAACTTGGTCTTGTGCTTGAATCTCGTTATATATCAATTGTGCGCTTCTACTTGAACTTCGTCATATATCAATTTGCGCATCGTTTGTCATTTATCAAAACCTACACATATGAACACACGTTTTAGTATAATGCTTTGAGAACGTGTTTCCAACACTTCCGAGCAAACCCGAATACCACTAGTGGACCCAACAAGAACATGCCGCAATACTACTGAAATATAATCACTTTAATCTTATTGCCCTTTTTTTTAGTCATATACTCTCATAAAATCACCTCCACTTAACAATATCATTTTCCCAAATCATCCGAAGATCATTTATCTAATCACTAGGAGGAATCACTACACATCCCTTGCTCTGCATGAAATACACAAGTCTTGTTCAATTACAATAACGACATGAAAGATGAGATTTGTATAAATTCATAACACCGCCAAATTAAAATATTCATTGGGTCTATACTTCTGGCAAGAACTATCACCTCATTCTGAACCAAATAATGGTCCTAGCCCTTTAATTTACTTCATACACTCAGATTGCACTGATCTCAAACTATATGATCTCGCCTCACCCATTACGAACTGCTCAGGCAATAAACATAATCGAAAGTCACAGATGATGCCTCAATATGCCAATAGGCTACCAATTCGAACGTGGTACCAAAAGGAAAACGAACATTGGAAGGACTTACCAATCCCACACACTAATACGGACCTTCCTTAGAAAACAGGAAGCAAAGCATACAAAATATCATATAGAAAAATATACTCAACATCACACTGTTGCGGCGAGCAACCTGATCCAAATAACGCACCCATGGCGGCGTGCCTCCCGACCCACGCATAGATCTCACATAAGGAGATACACATTGATCCAAATCTGCTCATTATAACCAAACACCAAATAGCGGTCATAAGCATGCTAAGTGCATAATATCATCTCTGATGGATATTTAGCGTTATAAACTACAAAACTCGAGTACAACTGAGGTGCGATATACAATCTGAATTTCAAGAGCCAAGATGCTCATATAACGTCATTCCTACACATATTCTCAACATATAGCAATTTCTCAAGTCACCATAAAACTCACACGACGCAATGCATCGCTACACGAAATATCTGACAATGAAACATCAACCTAACTACTCCTCCATGAGGACCGCGTTACAAAAATGCACACATCTGGCCTGATGTAGAGCCATTATTCACATTAAATCTGTCCATCGACTTCAAGCCGATTTTGATCACACTGAATTGGTCTGATAACCTTTCACAGGTCCATAATAAGTTCCAGTTTCTTCATAAAACACAAGAATAACCATCACAGTCGGAATAATCCTCCCCAGTTCACAACCCAATATGCCAAGTGCCCTCCATGCATGATTCTTCAATTAACGACATCATCACAAACTTCATAATTGGTTTACATCATTAATCAATCAAGTGGTCACATGCCACATTTATGTAATCTTCTCGTGGGACACACTCCCACAACAGTTAAGCCCACTCTTTAGGAGACAATTTTTTTTACTAAGTCTCAAAATTTTTCAAAAAATTTGGTAGAGTTCTCTTTGTAATTGGGCCTATCCACCTGCCAGAGAATCACCAAAAACATCCTAACAACACATCCGCAACTTTACAAAGCATCACAATGTATATCAATTATATTAATCTCAATATTACATGTATTATATTATCAAAATAGATACACGGACATGCGTTGCACCTATTTGAATCATAACACATAGAAAATACCTTTGGATCCTCCATTGTTGGGATATTCAACCAAGTAAGAACATATTCTTTCCTTAATGTTTTCGACCTTCAAGGTGTGCTCCTCGACATAGATTTCATCATAATACATTAAAAGAAGCGATCTCAGCTACCAGACTTATTTAACTAGTATGATGAAATAGATTTCCCTTCATAAGCCAATTACTCACTAGCTTTACTTTAAGTTCATGTTTTTGTATACCTTCCACTGCCATACACATTACACAGTACCACATACTCATTACATAGCTATCCAGCCGCCATTCCCACAAATTAGGGACAATACTGAACATATAAGATCATAACTCCAGCTCACAAAATCAGCACTTTGGTGCTCAAGCCATAAGCAAAGATCAAGCCTCAAGTCCTCCAGACTGGCCCAACATCAAACTCACAGAGATTACATCTCGCCCCCTCGATCGGGGAATCACAAGCCATCAAGGCGCATATACTATTGAGCGCTCACATGCGCATATTGACGTCTGGAAGGAATTTTAAGAGTTATATCTCAAGCTGAATCATGCACGCACGATAAGAATTCCAATAATGGAAAGTTTTCCTAAAGGTTCTGCAGCCTCTCAAGGATAAACCTTGGTCATGACTCGTGAGACCTAGTAGAGTCTCTGTACCGATCCGCGAGACTCTACTAAGACTCTACTCTCCTTAAGGCACTAAAAACGCTCCAGGCGCGCGTTTTTCACGTGCTGTTCGGGCGTTGTTCGCGCGTTTTCGCTGATCATTCTGCCTCATACGCGCGAAGCGCGCGTTTTCGCGCGGTCTTCGCGCACTCTGACATCTGACCCGTAAAAGGATCATAACTTTCTGTATACAACTCCAAATTATGAACACTTTATTGCGTTGGAAACTGGACTCAATGGGCTTTAATTTTATAGGTTGTATCTCACACAACACATTATATAACGGGAGATCTGATCGTCAAAAGTGAGGTCTTGCGCACACTCATTTACAATTTTGTCTATTATGAAATTTCCCAACTTTAGAAGTTCCCGTTAGCCATCCGAAATCATCCCGAGGTCCCGGGACCTCTACCAAAAGCATAAACATATATTAAAACATTATTTAAACTTGTTCCAATCATCAAAACACCTCAAAGAACATCAAAACCATTAAGTTACATCGAATTTGCGCCTAAGTTCTTCCAAAACTTCCAAAATACACATTTGATCAAAAACCCGACCAAATCACCTCCGAGTGACATGAAATTTTGTGCACGCATATCAAATCACATAATTAAGCTACAGAAATTCTTGGAAATTTCATTCTGACCCTCGGATCAAAATCTCGCCTACCAACCGGAATTCGCCAAAATCCTAACTTCGCCAAAATAGGCTAACGTCTACACCGAACCTCCAAAATTACTTCCGATTGCTCTCCTAAGACTTAAATCATCCCCCAAAACTAACCGAATTATTGGAAATAAATTCCGAGCCCTCTAACTCACAAGTCAACTTTCAGTTTACTTTTTTTCAAATTGATCCTTCCTTAAAGAGACTAAGTGTCTCATTTCTTATCAAAATCATTCCAAAACAATTCTAATGCACCTCATACTGGTAATGAAACATAATAAAGCAAAAAATGGGAAGAACGGGGTAGTAACTCATAAGGCGACGGGTCGGGTCATCACACGTCCTCACTCTTAACTGTCTGTTGCAGTTCGATTACTAAGCATCAAATCTGATTGGAATATTTCTCAAGCAGCCATGGATTATTTCATTGACCTTATGCGTGAACTAGTTGAAGAGGAAATCGAATTACTTGGTGATTTCTATAAGACAAAGAGATTAGTTTCTAAGTTAGGACTTTTTTCAATGAGAACTTATTGTTGTGAAGATGGTTGCATATTATATTATAAAGATGATGCAAATTTAAGATGTTGTAAATTTTGCGAGAAGTCTCGTTTCAATAGGCTTTCCAATTTGAAGATTGTCGCAATCAAGGCGATGAATTATTTACCTCTTATACCTAGGCTAAAGAGGTTATATATGTCGATGAGTTATGCTACTCATGTGAGATAGCACTTTGAAAATAGAAGACCACCTGGTGTTATGTGCCATCCTTCAGATGGAGAAGCTTGGAAGCACTTTGATAAGACATATCCAGATTTTGCTAGTGAACCAAGGAACATTCTGTTAGGTCTGTGTGCGGATGGCTTCACGCCTTTTTTTATATCTGCAACACTATATTCATGTTGGCTTGTCTTTCTTACACCTTATAATCTACCACCCGAGTTGTGCATGACTAGTCCATATATATTCTTAAATTGTATTATCCCTGTCCACGTAATCCGAAAAATTTGATAGATGTATATCTGCAACCTTTGATTGATGAGCTAAAACAATTGTGGTACGATGGTGTTGAAACATATGACATCTCAACCAAGCAGAATTTCAATTTGCGTGCTAATTTAATGTGGACAATTAATGATTTTCCTGCGTATGGAATGTTGTCTGGGTGGATGACTTCTGGGAAGCTAGCTTGTCCTTACTGTATGGAAAATAGTAAAGCGTTCACTTTGAAACATGGTCGAAAGCAATCATGGTTTGATTGTCATCGTCAATTATTTCCTGAGGGTCATGAGTTTAGAAGGATGAAAAATGCTTTCACAGAGAATAAACTGGAATATGATAATCCACCTCCGATACGTTCAAGTGATGAAATTTGGGATAGGGTCCAGAACTTTAGTAAAGTTATTGAAGTTCCACCGCATAGATTCCCCTGATACGGTGTTACTCATAATTGGACAAAACAGAGTATATTTTGGGAGTTGCCTTATTGGAAGGATAATCTTCTCCGTCACAACCTTGATTTCATGCATATTGAGAAGAACTATTTTGATAATTTGTTCAACACAGTTATGGATGTTAAAGGTAAGACAAAGGATAACCCGAAGGCTAGCCTGCACTTATAAGAATATTGCAGGCGCCCTAAATTACACTTGCAGACAGCAAACAATGGTATGTTATTCAAGCCCAAAGCATGTTACACATTCACTTTGGAGAAAAAGGCGGTATATTTGTGATTGGGTAACGAAATTGAAGATGCTTGAGGGTTATGCATCGAATTTCGAGAAAAAAGTTGATATGGAGGTAGGGAAGTTGAGCCATTTGAAAAGTCATGACTGTCATGTTTTCATGGAGACCTTAGTGCCTATTGCGTTTTCTGGTTTGCCTGAAAGAACTGGAAACCCATCACTTAGATTAGTTTGTTTTTCCAGGACTTCTGTTCTTCCATATTAAGGGAAGAAAACCTATACCGGATGGATCAGAATATCGTGTAACTATGGGTAATATGGAAAAGATATTTCCATGTGGGTTTTTTGATGTGATGGAACACCTTCCAATCCACCTTGTACACGAGGCATGACTTGGAGGGCATGTTCAATGCAGATGGATGTATCCCTTTGAGAGGTAATATTATAGTCCATATATAATTTGCTATTTTATTTGAATGTTCTTGGCTAACCTGAAATTGTGTAGGACAATTGGAAAATGCAAACAATTTGTTAAGATGAGGAATAGAATTGAAGGATCTATATGCGAAGCTTATCTTGCAAAGGAAATTGCTCATTTTTGTTCTTATTATTTTGAGAGCAACGTGTCATGTGCTAGGAATAAGCCCAACAGGCACACGGTCGACCTTACGAATGATCTATTATATCCGCCTATGTCCATATTCAATCAACCAGGTCGATGTTCTAATGATGGTAAAAAGAGAAGTTTGAGTGATATGGAGTAAGCTACACTTCATGTGTTGCTAAATTATCCTAACATCCAGTGCTGCAACAACTATAGGGGTATCAAATTAATAAGTCACACCATGAAGGTTTGGGAGCGGGTGATTGAGGCGAGGGTGAGGGAGGTGACATCTATATCTGGGAACCAGTTCGGTTTCATGCCGGGTCGCTCCACTACAGAGGCTATCCACCTTGTCAGGCGGCTGGCGGAGCAGTTCAGGGATAAGAAGAAGGACCTACACATGGTGCTTATCGACTTGGAGAAGGCGTATGACAAGGTCCCAAGGGAGGTGCTATGGAGGTGCTTAGAGGCGAAGAGCGTGCCGGAAGCCTACATCAGAGTAATCAAGGACATGTACGATGGAGCTAAGACTAGGGTTAGGACGGTGGGTGGTGACTCAGACCATTTTCCAGTGGTTATGGGGCTCCATCAAGGATCGGCGCTGAGCCCCCTCTTGTTTGCCTTAGTGATGGATGCTCTAACCCGACATATTCAAGGGGATGTGCCTTGGTGTATGCTATTTGCTGATGATATAGTATTGATAGATGAGACGAGGGTCGGTGTTATTGAGAGGTTAGAGGTATGGAGACAGACTCTCGAGTCTAAAGGTTTCAAAATAAGCAGATCTAAGACAGAATACCTGGAGTGCAAGTTTAGCACCGAGCCGAGAGAAGTAGGCAGGGACGTGATGATTGGATCTCAGGTCATCGCCAAAAGGGATAGTGTCCGATATCTTGGGTCTGTGATTCAGGGGGACGGAGAGATTGACGGGGACATCACTCATCATACAGGAGCGGGGTGGTCAAAGTGGAGGCTTGCATCAGGAGTCATGTGTGACAATAAAGTTCCACATAAACTCAAGGGGAAATTCCATAGAGCCGTGGTTAGACCGCAATGTTGTATGGGGCGGAGTGTTGGCCCGTGAAGAACTCTCATGTTCAGAGAATGAAGGTTGTGGAGATGAGGATGCTCAGGTGGATGTGCGGGCACACCAGGTTAGATAAGATTAAGAATGAATTTATTCGAGAGAAGGTGGGGGTGTCCCCGGTGGATGAGAAGATGCGAGAAGCGAAGCTGAGGTGGTTCGGGCATGTGCGGAGGAGAAATCCCGATGCCCCGGTGAGGAGTTGTGAGCGGCTGGAGATTGTTGGCGTTTGACGAGGCAGAGGGAGGCCTAAGAAGTATTGGGGAGAGGTGATTAGGCATGACATGGCTAGTATGCGGGTTTCCGAGGACATGACCCTTGATAGGAAAGTCTGGAGGTCTAGTATCAGGGTTGTAGGATAGGGGCCCCAAGAGTTTTTCGTACTCCTCACCCGGGGTTGGGTGAGGCTTGGCAGGGCTATCCATAGATGATTTGTGTTTTGGCTTATGTATCCCTTATGACTGTTAGTTATGGTAGTTACTGTATGATATTATTGCATGCTATTTTATTTATTTTTCTTATGTTTAGATAATTATTTACGCTATTTCTGCTGGAGTTACTAATGCTCTATTGTTTTTGCTTTGTTTTTATTTTTGTTTTTCCTTCTCTCCACTGAGCCGAGGGTCGATTGAAAACAGCCTCTCTGCCCTTTCGTGTAGGGGTAAGTCTCGTCTACATATTACCCTCCCCAGACCCCACCTGGTGGGACTATACTGGGTAGTTGTTGTTGTTGTAGTACTATTTCTCAAATAAGTATTGATTTAATAGTTATCAAATATAAAACTTACTGTGATTACATCTCAATGCAACTACTAAAAATATTTGATGTGTCACAGTCACTTCGTGGGTCAATTTGGCCAAGATACCGTATATACGGCATTTCATAGGTGGTTCAAACAATTTGTAAGTATATCCTTAAAATATTCTATCACTATGTAGGTAAACAATGTTTGAAAGTTATGCTAACTTATGAATTTTGTTTACAGTATGTAGGTAAATGATCCAAATAATGATGTAAATCAATTTTTAAAAGATATATCTTGGGTACCTGGGGTTGAGGTCACAACATATTCCAAGTACGTTGTGAATGGTTAAAAGTTTCATACAGATGGTTGCTCTAAAGATAAAAAAAGCAGCAACAGTGGGGTGTGGGTTCAAGGTTGTGATGGCAACCAAGTTTGAGATATTGATTATTATGGTGTGCTCAAAGAAATAATAGAACTAGAATATTCATGTAGGCCATTTAAGAAAATTATTCTTTTTAGATGCAAGTGGTTTGATCCAAATCCAACAAGAGGTACGAGAGTTCACAATCAGTACAACATAATTGAGGTTAATCATACGAGGGAGTATGATCGATATGAACCTTTCATAATTGCACATAATGTTAGACAAGTGTATTATGCTCCTTATTCATTTTAACGGAATAAGTTTGATTGGTGGGTTGTAATCAAAACTAAGCTTGTAGGTAGGGTCGAAGTCGAGAATGTGTTGGGTGATGCATATCAAAATGATGTCTCCGGTGTTCACCAAATAGTGGACGAACTATTAGAAAATGATTTGGAACATCCTGAACACATACTGGAAGAAGTTGATATAAATGAAGTACGAATTATAGAAAACGAGGAAGAAGAATCAACTCATGAAGCTCAAACTAGTAAGGAAGCAGAATTCTCTGATGAGGAAGAAGAATTCTCTGACCAGGAAGAATACGTCGATGAGCTTTAAAAAGTTGGTTTCTTCGATAACTCTCGTTTATAGATAGTTTAGTTATATGTTTCAATCTAAATATGTATTATATTATGCAGATTACAGGCAAGGTTCTAGGTAACAATTAAGGTAGTGGTTCTCGAGGAAAAGAAAAGGCTAGGAAGCAAAAGAGGAGGGTAGAAGATAGTACTTAGCAATCTTTTCCACCCTCTTCTGATTTGCATGTCACTATGCCACAACCTCTACCCCATGGCTATACTAAGCTGCCACAGCATCACCAACCCTATACCTTCGTGCAGACTCCGGTTGTTTCTTCACAAGGCCATCGGACTGTGCGTCCGACATACAGTCCACCTGCCTCACAACCACGTGGATCCCACCCAGCAGCATCACATGGATCGTATCGATCCATGTCACGGCCACAGGGATCACATCCATCAGTGTCACAGCTAGTCGGGTCACAGCCACTTGGGTCACAGTAGTCAGTATCACAGCCACTTGTGATCTGTGCAGCTATGTCACAGTCATAAGGATCACATCATTCGTCATCAGCGACTCCACCTATTATAGGCCTTCGCTTGTGGGATAGTAGCTCTAACCCCCTACTCCTTCCACACATGCCTCTAATACACATGTTTCAGACGATGATGCTGATGTTGCTGCTGATGAGGAGGTGTATTATGATCAGTACGGCATGATCATCATAGTCCCTGAGGGTGATGGATAAGAGTTATTTGTTATTTTTATATTTATTATTTTGTACAGTTATTACTAATATATTAATTTGTTTATTTATTAAATTGTAGGTTCCTCCCGAGTAATATTACTACGAGGATAATCACCAAAGAAACTAGAAAGCTTTATGATGCCCCTTATGCGTCTTGGCGTGAATTCTTATTCTCACTGAAGGAAGCAATTTTCAATAAATTTAAGGTATAAATATTCTTTTAAGCAGTATAATTATATATATTTATGATATTAGGTAATATTTAACTTTTGAAATACATAGAAAGTATGTATGGGAACGCCAGTATAGTGCGGACATGGCTGCAAATTTTAGTCTCAAAGCTTACAAGTGGTCATTTCTTTCTCCATAGCTAGACAGCTGAACAAGAAGCCTGGCGGGTTGCTTTAGGAGTTTTGGGATAATTTGCAATGGCAATGGGTTAATACAGAGTTCTTACATAAGAGCGAAAAGGGGAAGAAAGCTCGGGCATCTGAGAAGGGTGGATCCTTGCACACTGGAGGTGCGGTCATCAAGGGGACAATAAAAAGAAGAATGGTACGTAATTGCTTAATGTATTTTAATTTTCAAAGTATATCTATTCTATTTATTTATTAAAATTTATGAGTTTTCAGGAAAAGAAGTTGGGGTCGTCTGATGAACCAAGATGAGCTATTCAAGGAGACTCATATTATGAAGAAGAAGAAGAAAGAGACGGATGAAGAAAGGTGGGTTGATGTGACGACCCGGCCCATCGTCACATGAGTTACCGCCCCGTTTTTCCCCATTTTATGCTTCTATATGTTTCATTATATGTGTTTGTAGAGTTTGGAGTGATTCGGGCAGAGTTTGGTTGAAATTGAGACAATTAGTCTCTTTAAGAGAGTTTAGTTTGGAAAAGTCAACCGGATGATGACTTATGAGCTATAGGGCTCGGAATATATTTTCGACGTTTCGGATAGTTTTGGGTGGTGATTTATGACTTGGGAGTGAAATTGGAACTGAATTTGGAGGTCTGGTGTAGAATTAGGCTTGAATTGGCTAAGTTTGAAATTTAGCGGATTCCAGTTGATAGGTGAGATTTTTATCCGGGGTCGGTGGAATTTCGAGAGTTGTTATAGCTTCGTTAGGTAATTTTAATTATGGGTGCAAAATTCAGGTCATTCGGATGTCGTTTGGTTGGACTTCTGGTCGTATGTGCATTTCGAATGTTTTTAAGAAACTTAGGCTTGGATTGGAGACATTTGGTGATTTTTGGTGTTAATGTTAGTGTATTTATGGCTCGAAAAAATTTGAACAAGGTATTAGATTATATCGGTGTTTTTGTTTAGGCCCCGGGGGCCTCAGGGTAATTCCGGATGGTTGAACGGAGGTTGTAGGAGTTTTTGGCATTTTGGGTGTGCTGCTTCTGCTATTTCCGCATCTACGAAAAAGGAGCAGCTTAAGAGGTTCCCCAGACGTGGCGGGTGAGCCGCAAAAGCGGCCAATGGGGGAGTTGGCCTGGATCCCGGATGCAGAAGGAAAACCGCATAGGCAATGACCGCGTAAGCGGTAGTCGACCACAAAAGCGGTCCCTGGGAGAATAAGTTGGATCGCAAAAGCGGTCGAGAGGCCGCAGTAGCGAGAGCCGCATAAGCAGAGTTACGACCGCAAAAGCGGAAATCGTGCTGGGTATAATGAACAGTGATTTCACAAGTTTGAAAAGAGCAGAACATTTGGACCTCGAACTAAGGCGAGTTTTGGAGCGATTTTGAAGAGGATTTGGGGGGAAATCATCAACTATGGATTTTTGGACTTAGAGTATGTCATTATAGTGTAAAAACATGGATTAAACACTAAGGATTCAAGGTTTTTAAAGTTAAAAATGGTGGTTAGGGCTTGAAATCCAAGTGAGCTTAAAGTGTTGATTTGAGGGGTCAAATGGACTCTGATTCTTGTAAATTTGATATGTACGGACTCGTGGCGAGACAGGGATTCTGATGATGTGAATTTTGTAATTTTTTGAGAAGTGGGCCCGGGGCTCGGGTTTTACCAACTTCGTATTTTTGGGTATTTTTCGAGTTCTTTTAATTGGGTTAGGTCCCATTAGATTATTATAACATGTTCCTTGTGGTATTGGTTAGATTCTGCACCCGAGGAGGTCGATTTGCGAGGAAATCGCAAGGCAAAAACAACAACTACCCAGTATAGTCCCACAAAGTGGGGTCTGGGGAGGGTAATATGTAGACGAGCCTTACCCCTACCCGAAAGGGTAGAGAGGAAAGCGCAAGGCGAGCTAGGATTTTGGCCGGTTTGAGGTGAGTAATGGTTATGAATGATATACTAAGGGTTTGAAACCTCGTATTTGCACTATGCGATATTTTGTTGAGATAAAATACACGTCATATTATGAGCGTGGTGATACTTCTGCTGGGGACTCGGACTTGGTCCATCCCGATTGATGATTTACTGCACTTCTAGACTGAGACTGAGCTTGTAACCATATATATATTGGGCTAGTTGCCATGTTTGGGGCCTTGTGCCGATCTGTAGAACTCCTAGGGAGCATGTTGAGCTGATTGACCTCACTTACCTATTGAACACATACCATTTGTCCTGACTTTGACTGTAAATCATGGAATAAACTGGACGTAGTAACTTGCACCCAAATGAGCAATACCTAGGTTTGAATACCATGTCTTAGCTGAGTGGGCCCGAGTGGCCAAGTCTATATTGACTGAGAGGGGTCAAGGACCCCGTAGTGAGGGTAATTGATATATTATATTGGATCTGGATGCTCGCTGCAGCATTTTATATATATATATATATATATATATATATGTTGCACGCCACAGCGATATATTATACGGATCGGGCTGCACGCCACAACGATATATTATATGGATCGGGCTGCATGCTGTAGCGATATATTATATGGATCGGACTACACGCCGCAGTATTATAGCGCTTGGACTGAAGGAGCCCCTCCGGAGTCTGCACACGCCCCCAGTGAGTGCAGTACTATATTATTGGATCAGGCTGAGCGCCGCAGCACTATATATATTATATTGGATCGGGCTGCGCGCCGCAGCATTTTATATATATATATATATATATATATATATATATATATATATATATATATATATATATATATATATATATATATATATTATTGGATCGAGATGCATGTCGCAATATTATATATATTGTATTGGATCCGCTCCGCGCCACAGCAGCGTTCGTAACTCGTCGGACGGAAAGAGAAGTATTTATCAGATTCTCTCTCTTGTTTAGCATTATTCACTGTAGTTACTATTGATATTAGAATTGTATAGTGTTCTTAACGGATTTCTTACATTCAGTTATTATTTATTGATATTACTCACTGAGTTGGAAGTACTCACTCTACTCCATGTACCTTGTGTGCAGATACAAGGATCCTGGAGGCTTAGCTGCGATTAGCTGCTGCTTTTCAGTTCAGTACCGGAGTTTTCAAGGTAGCTGTTGGCTTCCGCAGGACCTGATCTCTCTTTTTATCTATCTTTTTCTTCAATATCTAGATTTTTTATGTTTAAGATACTATTCAGTGTACTTAAAGGCTCAGGCTTGTGACGCCGGATCCTTTGGGCTGTTATTACTTTTGATTACGTTTTTCGCAGTATTTTTCTATTATTATCAAACTGAGATTTTATGTTAAATTTGGTATCTAAGTTAATCATTTGGCTGGGAAAGGTTTAAAAGGTCGGGCTTGCCTAACAAGGTGTTTGGCGCCATCACGATCGGGGTTTGGGTCGTGACAGTCGAGGGACGTGCGTCAACATACATGTAAGTTTTCACTTTTCATTAAGTATTTTCATTTACTTTTATATAAATTTTGAAATACTAATTTAGTTTACTTTTTCATATAGGATCGCTTCAGAGTTGAAGCTGAGGAATTCATACGCAACCAGCCACCTAGTGAGTCGGGCGAGCCATTCCAACTTTCGGCCGAGGATATTGAAAGACTATGGATGCGGGCTGCAGGCGGTCCAAAATGGGGGAAGGTATACAGCCTTCTTACTAAGACATTCCATCATTATAGGTGTGGAATGCAAGGAATAGGGACTTCCTGGCAAGCCGAATAACTTGACGGGGAGAGCCTCTCCTCTATGCGGGAGACTGTGTCAAAGCTCACATCCAATCTAGAAGCGTCCAAGAAAAGAGAAAAGCTTAGAGATGCTCAGTATGTAGGCGTGGTCGCTCAGAGCCAGGACATGCAAGAGCAGATCAAAAATCTCCTAGCTGGATCTTTTTCGATTCCCCGGTCTCGGCCAACATCGCTAGAGGATGCCCATCCCCGTGCTCGGTCATCCCCTCCTCCAAGTGGTTGTTCCTCCCGTCCTCCCCGTGATCATTCTTCCCATCATCAACAAGTATACCTTTCTCAATACCGTGATGATGATGAAACTTCATCAGGCAGTGATGATATTGATGTACCAAACATTAAATGAATTTTAGACAATTTGAACTAGACAAATACAATATGTTTTCCATTGGATTGTAAGAAAAGTTAACTTAATTTGGTAGTTCTATTGAAATTTACACTTTCTTGGTTTAATGTAGCTTTTAATATTATTTTTGTGTTTTTGTTGGGTTGTTGGTTGGTATTGTTATTGGAATTGTTGTTTGAATTATTGTTGTTATTGCTTGTTAGGGTTTTGGTATGACTGGCAGGTGGTGTAGCTGCCGAAACAGGCAATTTCTGCCAAAATTATACACAGAAAAGCAACCAAAGTTGGTCTATGTTTGGTTGCTTATTAAGTTTAAAAAAATATTCTGGAGAATAGCGACCAACTTTGGTCGCTATTTTCCCAGATTTCTTCAAAAAGCGACCAAACTTGGTTGTTACATTAAAAAAAATTCTAGTAATACAGCGATCAAAGTTGGTCGCTATTAATTAAAAATTAAATTAAATTCATGTACTTATTGACCAAAGTTGGTCGCTAAATTAATAAAATAAATAAATAATTGAATAAAATGGCGACCAACATTGGTCTCTAGTTTCCATATTTTAAAATATAATATTTGGATTAGAGACTAAAGTTGGTCGCTTTTTAATGATTAATAATAAATAAATAAATAAAATTTATTTAGAGACCATATTTGATCGCAATAATTATATTATTAAATTAATAAAGCAACCAAAGTTGGTCTCTATAGTCAATATCCGAAAAAATGGATCCATTTAGCTTAGAGACAAAAGTTGATCGCTAATTAGCGACCAACTTTGGTCCCTAAATAAATGGGACCATCAATATAGCTACCAGACACCTTTGGTCGTTTTTTGGCCGAATTTTAGTAGTGAATCTTACGATACCCTGTTAATTAAAATTACATATTATCTTGTTCAATATTGGCGCAAAATTATTATTTAATAACACTTATTTCCACTTTAAATTATCACTTAATCATGATGAATTTGTATAGTTTAATATTTGTATATTGACAATGATTCTATTTTTTTCAATATATTGACAGATGACTAGCTTCCGTATGTCACTTTATTTTCTTATTGCACTAAAAATATTATATTTATATAATATGGGTTAACCCATATTCAACCTGCCCATTTGACACCCAACCCATTTTTTACCCGCATAAAATATGGGTGGGTTAAGATCCAACCCGTTTTTGCTTAATCCATTTTCAACCCTTCCAAATCCGACCCAACTCGCCCAATTTGCCACCACTAATGTCTTCGAAGACTCATCCAGCTATATTTTTTATGGATAATGGTGAATTTAGCTATTAGCTAGACTTCTTATATGTTGCTTTTCACATCTCGTTTTATGATAAATGAACCTTGGAGCTAGCTTACGAGGTGAGAATTGTCAAAATCCATATAAGGAGACTAGATATCTCAAATTCCACTGATGTTGGACAACTCAACATATTATATTATACCTTGTCTCTTCATCGTACCAATTCAGTAAGTTAGGGTCTGAACTAACTCGATGTAGTTTATACCGAAAACTTCCTTTGCTCGATCACTCCAATATTTCATTTGGAAAATTATTTGTGCTTATTATATTTCTTCATTTTATTCCCCTTTTACTGATGTGTTATGGGCTTTGTTATAATTGCATCTTTGGTGCGACATTTGCAGGTGAGTTAGAGATCATTGGCCAAGTCTTAGGTCAGAAAGGAGGTTATTCTGGAACAAGTGTACTTGTGAAAAATAAAGCTACTGGGGAGCTCATTGCTGAGGGGTGGCATTCACTATTTGGTAAATATGCTAGTAAAATGTGATATGAGATACTACATCAACATGCCCTTTGAAGATGTGGTCTTTCCACTAACTGCTTCATATTTTACTTTTGATTTCTTTTTCTTTTATCAGATATTTTAAATCTGTTGCTACGATAACATGACTTCATGAGCAGCATTATGCCTGTAAGAAACAAGTATAATGTAAATATATGCTTGTTAGTTCAAGGTGGATACATGTTTTGCCATTTGTCTGGAGTACCATTACTTCTTCGTTGATAATACGCGCCTTCTGGTTTGAAATGAAACTGGTTCAAGCAAAACAGAAAAGAAATTGAGGAGTCATATAGTTGATATATGGATTTACATATATAGACAGTTGACCGGAAGATTTTGGAGAAAAAATAATATTCCGTTGGTGGTCTCATCTCTTTAATTGTAAAGTATGGTAGGATGAAAGAATGATGAGGGGAGTAGACTCTGGACAATTATGAATAATTCCTGAATTATGTCAGGTAGTTTAAAGAAACATAAGAGGGGTCGACTTGGATTATCAACTATCTTTCGTTTTTCTTTCTTTTTGCTCAACGAAAAGACTCTTCCTATAAGGATATCGTTCAAACGTTCTGGCTTCCACGACATCTACTGTACTACTAAAATAACACATCCGTTCAAAAATTTGGACCATATTACCCTTAAATTTGGGAAATAATATTTAGAAATCCTGTCAAAATTTATTGAAGATAGTCAAATTACAAGTAGAATTAGACTCCCCATCTTTTTGCAGAGCTCTGTCGCATTCAAATGGCTTGTCGACTTGCATGCTCGTTTTGTCTTGGACTTCCCATCTATTGGCAAAGCAAAGGCAGATGGAATGACAGTCTGCATTTAGCTAGTTCAAGCACCACTTCTATTCCAAAAACATAGATTTCCTATTCGTTTGTTTACCCAGTACATATAAAAGAAAATGTTGCTTCCTGCATTAGTCCAATTTTAGCGAACAAAGGTGGGGAAAATCAAATACCCCTTAAAATATGCGTAGGGTTCTAGAAGAGTTTTGTCAAGGATAAGATCAGCCTAGTATATTCTTCAAAGAACGTACCCTCCATAGTCTATCCGTTACCAGAAAGGAACGCACACATGAACAACATATAATCATGGCCAACAGTTATATAACACCTATATATAACTACTAATGCGAGACTATATTGAAATTCTATGTTATACGCAACCAACAGAAAAAAGCTAGCAAAAGGCAACGACTGGAGTGTGAGAAATAATACGCGCAGGCAATTACAGATGCCAATATGCCACATGCTTTTTCAAAGTCAAAATCAATTGCCATATTACTTCAACAGATCACAGAATACGCAAACGACAGTGCAACTAAACCCCAATTCTACCAGTCGAGTATAAGATAGAAAGCAGATTTATCTTGAATAAGACCAACCTTATAAAGACTTTAAGCTCTTCACAACAGAGTGACAGACTAAACCCTCCCAATAGTGTGTAGTCCTTCATGCTGAAGGAGATGAAGACCTAGGTGTAACAGACCTTGAAACAAATCTAGAAGATGCACTAACACTGTGACTCCTCTTAGAGACTCTCTTTGGACTAGGAGAATAACTGCTACAAGACTGACTACTCCTGGAAACACTTCTCGAATTGCTCCTCTTTGACCGCCTAGGTGATACACTGCGTGAATATCTTCTCCTGGACCTCCGATAATGAGGTGAAATACTCCGAGAAATGGAACGATATCGGCTCCTTCGATAGTAGTACCTGTCGCCAGGGGAGTAGCCACGATAGCGGCTCTCTCTATAATAACGATCATCCGGGGAGTAGGAAAGATCACGGCTGTCAGGAGAGTAGTCTCGGTAGCGGCTTCTTCTGTAGTAACCGTCATTTGGAGAGTAGGAACGATCACGCCGCCTGTTGACAGGAGAGCAATCATGGTAGCGGCTTCTTCTATAATAATGGTCATCTGGAGAACAGGAACGATCATGCCGGCTCACAGGCGATCTGCTATATGGAGATGAGGATCGAGAATAAGATCTGCCACGACTATAGTAAGGAGAATAAGGTGAGTATGACCGACGGTGGCGGCGACTGTAATACGGAGAATGGGATCTCTGGTGTCCTCTGTAACATCCTCTGTAACAGGGAGAGTAGTATCCACGCTCTCGTCTGTAATATGGAGAGTAAGATCCGCTCCTGCTTCTGTAACTCTCAGATGAGTAACGAGGAGAGCGACTCCTTGAACGAGGGGAATAACTTTGTGATTCGCGACGAACTACATTCACAAGGTGGAAATTAGAAGACATCACAGACTCATCAACCAAGTGAATTAATGCTCAGGAAAGGATATCATACCACTGACTGTTCTGAGACCCAAATATTTTCCTGGAGTAGGTGTTCTACCTCTTCTCCTCCTAGCCTGCATATATAAGAGACAATTTTTAGATGACATATCTAGACTTAGGTGGTTTGATGGGGATACAATGTCGCAATATAAGTCTCCAATGAGAAAAATGAATAATAAGCAATGAGGGTGCAAGTGAATAAAAGAAAAATGAAGGCTATACAACCCTCTAGTTCAACGGTCTGTTTGCTTGATGTGTTTCAATTTGTTATTTGGGACTTTGGTGAAGAGCTGCTACACACAGCTTCCCTGCTGCCAAAGAAACTCAGGCGAAACAAGCAAACAACTTTCAAACTCAAATTACTGACAGGAAGCAATCTATGATGTTGATACAACTAAGAACTAATACCAGCAAAGGGAAATTGTAAACGTAAGATTCAACAAACCGAGCAAGTATTCAGTAAATTCTACCTTCTCCACAGTTATCACTCTGCCTTCAAGTACCGAGCGGTTTAAATACTTGATGCAGCGATCAGCTTCCTCGACACTGGACATTGTCACGAAACCGAACCCACGAGATTGCCGGGTCCATGGGTCAACAACAAGATGAACATCTTCAACCTAACCACACAAGAAAAAAGCCTTTGATGACTTTGGTATCCCAACAATATGCAGACACATAGGAGCAGATTCTACGTGAGGTCACCGTTGTCTTCTTTTATATAGAATACAAAAAGGCCTAAATTAACGGACTGCAGAGAAAAAAGGAACGGAACCTTCAGAAACAACAAATATACCTTCCCCTCAGCAGAAAAATGCTTCTCGACATCTCGCTCTTTAACGCGGGTTGAGAGACCAGTCACATACAAATTGTTCCCTGGGTTCTCAACGTCGCTTGAATCACAGCTCCTGCCATTGTAATACAGTTAAATAACACAAAAATCTAGTCATCCGCACATATAATGAAGAAGTGAACTGCAGACATGTACCTTGACCGGCTCCGTGAAAGATATTTGGACCTTGAGACAGATTTACTATATCGATTGTATGAAGGTGAGCGAGAATACCTGCAATACAGATGCAATATTCGAATATAAAAAGGAATAATGACCATATAAAACCCACATTAAGACCAAACAATACCTTGACCTCCTGGAATACGACATCTGCAGTTAAGATTAAAGAAGGTGTTAGGATTAGGCTTATGATATAAAAGAGAGGAGCAGCAGCACAGCACAACATAAGCCCAACAGACATGTGTAAATGAATCAAATCGAGATCCCTGAAAAATAATAAGTCTAATACAATAAACGCCTCAAATATTTTGCACCAGCTTACCAACACTGTTTAAACTTATTTGTCAATTAATCCCAAACTAATTGGTGCAGGCTATATAAATTCTCTAAATCCATTCTGCTCTACTTGGCCTAATTCATCCCAATACTGGAAAAGGATCCCTAAATCTCGTACTATATTACCCTCTATTAATACAATTTAACCTCAATAATTCCAAATATTATAAAAGTATAAAAATGCACAGTCCTTGGAGATTAAGGCATAACAGATGATATGGCACTATTAGAGTCGGTCAAATCAAGTAGACAACAACAATTATTTAAAGATAGATGTGGGTCAAGCATTTAAACTTGATGGGTTCAACCTATAGGAATACGCACTGAACTAATTATAGTTTAAATTATGAATTATGGTACCATCTGTTGAAATTTTGATTGGTTTTCACATACATATTTATGTTCTGCAGGGGTTCAAATGAACCCGCGAAGGACTGCCGCCGCCACCGGTTACAGAAGTCGAAAGGAAGACGGTGAAACTCATTAATTTATATATATTATAACAACAACATTACACACAATTATAGCTCAAAGACGACGAATGCGCAGTAAACAAAATTTCGACAGAGCCCAATCTGTATAGTTCGGATTGTATTCTTCACTTGTGCAGGGTAATTATTGGGAAAATCAACGGAAAAAACTCATCCAATCCGGTAATTTCAAATTATAATGACGTCAAATGGTTTAATTTAAATCAAGCACTAACGAAAAGCACAAAACACACATACGTAAATGGCACACAATTTCATCATCTAATCATGTCGGAGAAGAGAAGAATGAGAAGAAAAAGAAAGCAGATGAATGGAAACTCACCGTGAAGAGATTATGGCGTATGATCGGAATTCGTCTCTCTATTTCGCGAAGGCTCTCGAAATCAATATAGTCTAAGCGAAGGTGGGGAGAATATTTATATACGTGGAGTGGGAGAAGTTTCTAGAGGGGCGGACACGAAGTCCTTTTTAATTGGAATTTGATTCGTCCCAATCTGTGGTGTCAGTTCTCTTGGCCAAACCAGTAAGGGCAAAAGAATAGAGAGACATTTTTGCTTTTTTAATATATTTACCCACAAAAATAAAATTATCTATTTTTTATTCATAAATTAATTATATTTTCTATCATAATAAATTTTGTAGGGAATTTTTTATTCTCAAATTCTTTTTTATGTCTATGCTTCTTTTTTTTTTCTTTTCTCCTTTTCTTTTTTCTCATTTTCTTCTTATTGTTTTCTTTTTTCATTTTCTAATTTCATATAACTTCTTTTTTCATATTCTTTTTCTCTTTATAGTTTAATTTTATTTATTGTTCTCGTTATTTTTTATTATTCTTTTTTTATACTGTTACTAAAAAATGAAATTGTGTATCAGTTAAAATAGCTAATACAATCAAAAAATATTAACTAATATATGATACTAGTATAGTGTATAGATATACCAACAGGGTATACAATTGTAAGTAAAGAGTTAAAAAATTAATTTAATTATTAAACTAAAATAATATCAGTTGTCAATAAAAATTTCAAAAAATTCTAAAAAGATCTAACTGTAAGAGTATCGTTACATTATATAGCATACTATAATTTTATTTTATTTTTTTGCATTTCAATTTGCCCCTCATGCTGAAAAGCTTAAAGCAAATTAAAAAGGAAAAAACGAGTGAATTTACAGGTAATAAGTATGATATTATAGTACATTGTATACTATTATAGTATACTGTTACAATATATTTTATATTATTACAGTATACTATAATAATATATTATATACTATAATAGTAACCCCCACTTCCAACCGAGAGGTTGTGAGTTCGAGTCTCCCCAAGAGCAAGGTGGGAAGTTCTTGGAGGGAAGGATGCCGGGAGTCTATTTGAAAACAGCCTCTCTACCCAAGGGTAGGGGTAAGGTCTGCGTACATACTACCCTCACAGACCCCACTAAGTAGGATTATACTGGGTTGTTGTTGTTGTAATAATATATTGTTGCAGTATAAATAGATACTCATATAGTATATTGCATACTGTAGCGGTATAATGTTAGATAACTGTGTTCTTCTTCGATTATTATAATATACCGTTACAGTATATTGTAAACTATAATAGTAAGCTATCATCCTTGCATTATTAGAATGTTGACAGTTCTCTGTACAAAAAAATCAAAAATTGAAGGACTTATGTGAAATAAGCGTATAAGACTTTAGTATTAATCCACAATGAAGGAAAAAAGAAACCGATGTTCAATAAGAAAAGTTGTTATAAAAGACGACTACAAATTCAATAAGAAAAATTGTTATAAAAGACGACCACAGGCATTTTGTTCATATCCTTGTTTCTTCGTTCACATTATGCTTGAAAGTTGATGTCTTGTTGGATTTAAACAGGATTTCGATGGGATCGACAATGGTTAGTAGTGAACTCCAACGGCAGGGCCTATACTCAAAGAGTTGAACTGAAGCTTGCTCTGGTTGAAGTGGCCTTGCCAACTAAGACATTTTCTGAGGGCTAAGAACCAAATAACGACTTATATCAGGGTACTGTTTTAATTTTCTGTCACCTCGTTCCAAATTAGGTTGAATTTTAATTTCACTTTTCACTATGGGTCAAAATTCGACCATACGATAATTGACGAATCAGACCCAGCTTTAAGTTAATTCAAGATTAACTAATGGTACGGTCATTAATCATTAATAATGTTTAATCCTTATTT
Source organism: Nicotiana benthamiana (assembly GCA_034376525.1). NCBI lineage: Eukaryota > Viridiplantae > Streptophyta > Magnoliopsida > Solanales > Solanaceae > Nicotiana > Nicotiana benthamiana. The sequence goes on along the minus strand of CM067333.1, from coordinate 26,112,280 downwards.
GGTTGGACCAACACAGCCACGGCCTGTCTATCGTCTTAAAGAAGGAACTTCGACGTGGCCATTACCACTTTTATCGCCAGCTAATTCAGTTTGCTGCTATAAATACTAAGAGAAAGAACCCTAGAAAGGGAATTGCTTCTTTTTCTTTATCACTACTCCCAAGAAAAGGGAAACTCACAATAGTACCCCTACCATGGTCATAAAGAACATCATTGTAAGGCTCTGAACCTCTCTATAAAGCTCTTTATAGATAGGCAGACCAAACTAATATCATCAATAAAAAGCTTTTTACATATTTCTCCTTACTTCAAAAAGCTTGCCTTTTTTTCCGTCTGATCTTTTGATTTATTACAATCTGCTATGACTGACTGTTATCTTATTGTGATTGTTTTATGCTTAAAAGTGTGTGAATATTTAATTGCTGCAGCATCTTTTTTAAGCTATGAAATGCTGAAGCTACCCTGGTCATGTTTTTTATCTCGCGATCTATTGCTACTTCTGTGGTGACAAGAAAGAGAGGATAATAAATGTTGAAAGATAGATAATTTACTTGCAAATGTTGATGAAGAATCAGTATTTGGCTCCCTATGTAACTATTAAGAGTTTAAGATATAAGATATCGATGTTCGAATCTACAATAGTTATTGTTTGTTTACTGTTGTAACATCTCCGTAAGCTTTGTGGTTGATGATGTGAAGCCAGGGAGGCATTGCTCACGATCTATTGTATCAATCATACAAGCTTACTGTCTGCTAAAAATACACGTGGAGCTAAATGGTGGAAGAGTTGTTGGCCAAGGACCATATTCTTCTTGTATTGATGAATATTTAAGAAAAGTACTACTCCTGTAGGGCGTATACAGTTGGAACTTGGATTAGAAGGGACAGGTAAATAGTTTGGGCCGATGGATAGAAGTAGTAAATAGTTAGTGTTTGGATAGTAAAAGATAAATAGTTTAAAATTAAAAGGTATAACGTAAGATTTTCTTTTTTTTTATTCCTTTGTACTTCAATTTCCATCTTTTTATGTAAATTAGTGTAAGGTGGAAGTAAGAATAGTCACGTAATTCTCTTGTGTAGATATTCCAAACACCCATAGTACGTTTTAATTAAGAGAAATAGATGTGAGTTTGGATGATCATATTACATATAGTTTAAACGGGAATAATACATAATTACCTCCGTGACTGAATCATTTTTTCAGAACAAAGGAAAAACAAAACAAAACAAAACAAGCAGAAAAACAAAAGAAAAGTCGGAATGACGCATGCAGCCGTTGATGTGTGACTACCTATCTGTATTTGTCTCAAAACTAACCGTTCGCTGCTGTCATTTCTAGAGTCCAGGTTTATAGAAATAGGTGGTTGATTTTGTGGTAAACTGGCTTCGCACCACTACTTTACCAGATCTAAAGGTAGTACAGAGATGTCGTCAGAAATAGCCCTGCCAACAATCCCTATTTCAGAAGATACCACTCTCAGGCGTTCCGGCCTCAGAGTCCGCAGTGGCCGAAGAAAAAAGAATCTTATGTCTGAGGGTAATGGAGATATGGGACGCATGGACAAATGAAAAAGAACCCCCGAGTGTCATTCCTGGATTTCTCGAGTTGCTCCCAAGACCAACGGGTACCTTTAACGTTCCCATCAGCCACCTGAACATCCCGCTAGTACAGCCTACTATATCCGCTCATTTTGTGGGAGTAACTTCTGAGGTCCGGCCCCAGGCATTCATACCTGGGACATCTCCAAACATCTTCACTGCCCCACCATCTTCTGCTACAACACAGCCCGCAGTCCCAAGGCCTGTGTTTGATCCATCGGCCTTCACTTATCAAACTACTACTTACCAGCCAGAACTTCCTCCATACTCCGCACATGCCTACCCTCATCCACCACCATATCAGTTTACACCGGGGCAACACAAAACCCCTAAAGCCCCTGAGGAATATGAGATGGCCAGAAGAATGATAAGTCTTGAATAGAGCTTAAAGAACATGCAAGGTTTGAGCGGGCAAAAGAGTGTCTCTTATACAGATGTGTGTATGTTTCCACATGTACATTTTCCGTCAGGGTTCAAAACACCAAAATTTAAAAAGTATGACGGGCACAGCGACCCCATTGCTCATTTGAAGAAGTATTGCAATCAGTTACGGGGGGCAGTGGCAAAGAAGAATTGTTGATGGCATATTTCGGGGAAAGCTTAATCGGCATAGCTTCAGAGTGGTATATAGATCAGGAGATATATCGATGGCACATTTGGGATGATCTTGCTAGAGATTTTGTTCGACAACTTCAGCACAACATAGATATTTCATCGTATAGGAATTCTTTGGCAAATTTAAAGAAAAAGTGCTCAGAAAACTTCAGAGAATATGCCATTAAGTGGCACGAACAAACATGTAGAGTTAAGCCTCAAATGGATGAGGTAGAGATGGTCATTGTCTTCCTGCAAGCCCAAGATCCCGATTACTTCCACAATATGATGTCAGTCATGGGAAAGCCTTTTGCATAAGAAAATAAAATCGGGGAAATGGTCTGAAAACGGGTAGAATTTTGAGTCAGTCATCCATCAGAGCAACCTCCCAAGCCATCCAAGGTGGGTCTGGAGGAATAGCAAAGAACAGTATGAGAGAAGAAACAACCATGGCAGCATCAGGGGTAAGAAGATACCTGGCTGGAAGAACCCCTCAACACTACTATCTTCACTCCGATATGGTCTATGATCCACCACCTTATGCAATTATGAATGCTCAACCTTTCAGCCGACCGCAACCACAAGCTAACAGAAATCAACCTCCATTCCAAAGAAACCAGTCTCCTCACCAGAACCACTATAATCCTTGACCTCCCTAGAATAACTTCCGTCCTCGGGAACCACCCAGAAGACCCAACTATACACAAATCGGTGAACCCTACTCCACCTTGTTCCCTAAGCTTGTCTGGATGAATTTGCTGCAACCCATACCCCCAAATGGGCAAAACTCGGAATCACCATCATATCAACAGGGAGTCAGTTGTGCATACCATTCAGGGGTAGATGGGCATGATACAAATGATTGTTGGACTCTGAAACAAGCGATGGAGAATTTGATACAGCAAGGGAAAATTGTGTTGAAGGATAAGGATGTCCCAAATGTGACCAATAATCCACTGACCGTTCACAACAACGGGCCGATAATCGGGATGATTTGTGAAGACAAAGAATTTGATCTGGTGCTTAAGGCCATAATTGCTACTGTTGATGCGGAAAGGAAGCACAAGGCATCCCCGAAATAAGAGAAAGGGGAAAAGAAGAGTAAAATCACCGATACAGAACCAGAAAAGGAAATTGATGTACCCAAGCAAGCCTATGTGGTATGGGGGACAATCAAACCACCTCGGCTGAATGAGCTAGTGGTTACTGGACGCATACCACAAAAGCCAAAGTACAGTAAAGAGGAAGAAGATGAGGTTTTCACAGCTGAAGAGAGTGAGGGAATATGTAGGGCAATGAGGAAAATGCTCTGCGAAACCAACATGGTCCAGCCAGGAGAAGGCACTAGCACTGTTGAGGTGTAATACATGGGGACTAAGCACCAAGCTTCGAAACTGGAAGGCTATGGCGTTCCCAATCAGGCGGGAGTCTGGGTAGACATGTCCTGCCACTTTTTCTGCATAGCGACCTATCTCAGGGTGTAATTCGGGTGTTTTCTTTAGTTTCCTGTCTTTAAATTCCTGAATGTCAATCCTGTTATCTTCCCAATTAAAAGAAATGAAATCAATATTTCATCGTTCATATTCTTTCAGAGTTTTGCCATTTTTTCTCTTTTATTTCTCTTCAATTCTAATAGTGCAGCTTTAAATAACATGACATGTTTGCGGACTTTGTGCCCAGATCCCAAGAAGCTCTGTCAGATTTCGAAATAATGAATCAAAACTTTAAATTTAAAGAAGATAAGTTTGAAAAAATAAAAGAAAGAATCGGAACAACCAAAGAAAATTGGTTCGTGGTTTTGGGAAAGGTTTGTCACTGAAGTAGGGTTTGAGGACAGCGAGTGGGTCTAGACCCATATAGAACGTTGACCTTAATTGAAACGGATGACTGCAGTTTGTCACGGGGAGTTGTACCAACAAAGAATCACCCGCACCTTTGAAATTTGAAGCACGGCAACTGGTGTTAAGGCACATTGTTCCTCCCCACCATAGAGTAAAAGGAAGTGCGCCTAATCGGAAGGATCCATATGCCATTGGAAATATTGCTAAGAGGAGCACTGTATCTTGGTGACATCGAAAAATGATCCCAATGAAGTTAAGAATGCAGATGCAGTAAAAAGGTACTATGTCTAAACTCGCTCCGGCGATGTCTTTGCACAGTTGAGATGACGAAAACTTTCATTCTCGCTATCCATACACCATCAATCCTTCGTAAACCTTTTGAGCCGGTTACCTTTCTTTGATTACCCTCTTTGGAACCCGGAAGTGCTATTGAAAAAAAAAGAAGGAAAAGGAAAAGAAAAAGGAAAAAAAGAAAAAGAAATTAAGAAAAAGAATAAAAGAAAAGAAAAAAAAACCGAAAAAAAAACAAAAATATTTTCCTGAACTACGTACGACTTGATTCCGAAAGGATACGTAGGCAGCCTCTCTCTGGGGTTCAGCCACACCAAAACAAAAATCAAAATTCCTCAAAAGATGGAAACTGGGTAGATGACATAATGGTTTGGCCAAGAGACCGCCGAAATGGTACCAAAGTTGTAGTTCCGTCCAAAATCCTTTTTACCCCAAAAACCTTGTCCAAGTCCTTCCGATCAACTGGCAAAGGCGGGGAAGTGGAAAATGCCATTGTTGGAATATGATACAATTCAAATTTAGATAAATAAAATGAGAGAGTCTTATCGGTGAAAACCTTCTGGCACCATAAGGCGATGGTAAATAGAGAAAATGAAAATGAGATAGTCCACTTAGTGAAAACTCACAACGAGCACTGTTGGGCAATGGTGAGAAGAGAAATGAGAGAGATCGATTGGCGAAAACCCATAAAGGGCCTTGTCGGTCGAAAAGAAGACATCTCACCACCAAAATAGTCCTGGCAAGGTTCCCTGGATTGAAAATATGGAAATGCGGTTTGCAAGAAGCTGGAAAGTTTGTTGGGTCGGGCGTCCAGTCCAAGAAGCATGACATGTTCATTTAAAGCTAGCATGCACCCACATAAGTCCTTCTTTTTCCCTGAAAGGGACGCTTTTCTTTAAATTCACATGATTGCCTTTTGTATACTTTTCTTTGAATCCCTTTTAGTTTAACCCTGATTCCGTAGTAATTACAAAGAAAATATGGCAGAACCAGTTTCACAGGGCTCCACCCGGCAAGAGTCAAAGAAAATATTTAGCCTCAGTGCTGCACCAGTCCAATCCCGACAGACCATGGTGGTTGATTGCCTCCAAGGATATGTAGGCAACCTCTGAAGCAAGGTTCCGTCAGACTCTTTCAAAAATGGCTTATCGGGAGTTTCAAAATAGGCAAAAATCCCTCATATTGTTGAAACACGTTCTCAAGTCGCTAAACTAAACGTGTGTTCATATTTGTAGGTTTTGATAAATGACAAACCGACGTGAACGGAACATTGACATATGCCGAAGTCCAAGCACAAGAGAAACGAAGATCAAGATTAAGTAAAGCAACAAAGTTATCCATGAGTCGTTCTATAATTGTGATCTTGATCCGACAATTGATTCAAGACTTGGCTTCTCTCGTAAAATCATTTTTATCAAATCATGCATCTTTAATTTAAAGCAAAATGATTTTCAAACATTTCAGTTTTAACCAAAATGAATTCTAAACATGTTTTTCAAATCTGGACAAAGATAATCGATTATGCACTTTATGATAATCGATTATGTTAAAGCAGTGTACACCAGATTTTACAAAGCTGTAAGATAATCGATTATGTACCTTATGATAATCGATTATGTTAAGGCAGTGTACACCAGATTTTACAAAGCTGAAAGATAATCGATTATGTACCTTATGATAATCGATTATGTTAAGGCAGTGTTCACCAGATTTTTCAACGCTACAAGATAATCGATTATATACCTTATGATAATCGATTATGTTAAGGCAGTGTTCACCAGATTTTTCAAAGCTACAAGATAATCGATTATGTGCCTTAGACTAATCAAATATGTTGAGGCAGTAAGCATCAGATTTTACAAAGTAGCAAAATAATCGACTATGGCTTTTCTGGTAATCGATTATATTAAAGACCGTTGCCAAAATATTTTCAAACGCTGAAAGATAATCGATTATATATAATCAGACAATCGATTATGTTAAGCATAAAATTGAGGATTGATTTTTGAACGTTTTCAGGTAATCGATTATACGATTTGGATAATCGATTATTCTGCTTAAAATCTGGGATTGATTTTTGAACGTTGGCAGATAATCGATTATGCAGAATCAGATAATCGATTATCCTAGCACAAAATCAGCAATTTGTGATGGGCAATTAAGCAACGGTCTTGGGTGTTTTTAGCACTATAAATACAACTCAAATTCACTCTTCTAAGCACAACAACTGATTACATTCTTGCTAAAGCTTACATACTCTCTTTGCAATCATTTTATGTTCATTTCATAAGTTTTTGAGAGCCAAACTCTTGACGAAATTGTTGTGTTCTTGAGCATATTATTGTTACTCATATCTACTCTTTAAAGAGAGTCTTGTCTTGAGTGCTTAGTGTTTGTACACACTTGAAGGGATAGTCTAATCCCTTGTTGTAAGAAGGAAAAGTAGTTCCTTGGTTTGAAGTCTTGAGGTGCGGTATCCTCGAGAAGGTTGAAGTCTTGTAGAGTGTATATCTACGAGCAAGTGTAACGGTTTGTTAAGCACCCGTAAGCTTAACGAAGTTAGTGTAAAACTCGAGAGAGTCTCTCGGGGACTGAACTAACCACGTGTTGTGGTGAACCAGGATAAAATTCGGTGTGTTCTCTCCTTATCTTTTTAATTACTGCACTTACGTTATTCCTGCAATTTTTAATTCCGCAAATTTACATTGTTCTTTATTATAACGCTATTCACCCCCCCCCCCCCCTCTAGCGTTAAGCGTATATTCTAACAATTGGTATCAGAGCCTAACTCTCTGAAAGACTTAACAGTTTGAGAGAAACTTTCCATGGCTTTAACTCGTAGTGTTTATGCAGGAGTAGGTGAAGGACAATGCTTCACAAGGCCACCACTTTTCGATGGCACCAACTACACTTACTGGAAGGAGAGAATGAGGATTTTTATACAATCAAACAACTTCCAACTGTGGAAAATTATCAAAAATGGAGAACTACAACCTACCAAAAAGGTTGGAGAAGAACTCGTTCCAAAAACGAAAGACGAATACGACGCCGATGATATCAGAAAAATAGAGAACAACGCAAAGGCAATCAACATGATGTATTGTGAAGTGAACCCCGATGACTATCAAAAAATATCATGTTGCACCACTGCCAAGCAAATGTGGGACAAATTAGAAATCACCTACAAAGGTACGGACCAGGTAAGGGAAGCTAAAATTGATTTCCTAACCCACGAATATGAACTGTTTCGCATGAAGGAAAATGAGAGGATAGATGACATGTTCGAATGATTCTCAAAAATTGTTAATGACCTACACGCCCTCAAAAAGACATTCACGGATAAGGAGCTTGTCCGGAAAATTCTACGAAGCCTCACTCCGGAATGGCGTTCCAAAGCCGATGCTATCCAAGAATCAATCGGCATCACAAACGTCACCATCGACGGACTACGAGGTAATCTTAAAACTTATGAATCAACTATTCTTAACTCTCCTTTGGATGATCAAAGGAAAAGAAAGATTGCGCTCAAAGCATCAACTACTCAACGCCAAAACAATGAGGAGTCAAGTGATGAAGATGTCGAGCTTGGACTCGTTATTAAGAAATTTCACAAGTTCATGCAAAAGAAGTATGAACGAAAAGGTAAGCAACAAGGCGACCAATTGAAGGGCAATGGATGCGAGAAATCGGGCATATCAAATCAAATTGTCCAAACAACAAAAAGGAGAAGAAACCATTCAAGAAACAAAGAGCATACATCTCTTGGGGAGGCGACTCCGGAGACGAATCAAGTGATGGAGAAGGAAACGAGACCCAAAACTTGTGTCTTATGGCACACGAAGAAACGCAAAATGAGGTATGTACTACTTCTAAGAACTACTTCACTTTAGAAGAAATGCAAGATGCATTTGATGAGTTGTATAAAGAGTTTATTAGCGCTTCTAAATCTATAAAAGATTTAAGAAAATAATTTTCTTCAAAAGAAAAGGATTTTGAAAAACTTACTCTTGAAAATGAGAAATTAAAAGAGGAAAACAAGTTTTATGGCAAAAGAAGCGCCGATAAACCCGAAAGCTCAAATAAGGATTGTACTTCTTGCAAATCTCTAAAGGAAGAAGTAGAAAGTCTTAGAAGCACTTTGCACAAATTCAATTCTTCACACAAAAATCTCAATGAAGTGCTTGTAAATTTGAAATCCACTAAGCACGGTATAGGCTTTAAACACGAGACGAAAGAAAAAGTTGAGTCCATTCCTAAACCACCTAAGACTCAACTTAGGCAAAACAAAATAAATGTCAACACTCAACCTAGAAATTTTAATCCTAGAATTGCATCTCATCCTAGAACAAATGCTAGGAGAAATATTGGAATGTATAGACCACCTAGACAAGATTTTCAAAAACCACATCAAAACTATATTTCTAAAAATGTAGTGAACACTAGAAGAAACGTTGGCATGTATAGACCACCTAGACAAGATTTTCAAAAACTATATCAAAACTATGTTCCTAAAAATAGAGTGAATAATTTTAGACCCCCAAATTATTATCATCCTAGAAGAATGCACAATCCGAATGTCATTTGTCATTATTGCAATAAATGGACATATTGCTCCCGCATGCTTCACTAGACATAGACATTTCACTGCAGGGCAATCACACCAATATGTTGCACCTAACGCACAAGGACCCAAAATGGCTTGGGTACCAAAATCTCATTAATTTGTTTTGTAGGTGTGTTTGAAGGGATCAAGTGTACTTTGGTACCTTGATAGTGGATGCTCCAAACATATGACCGGGGATGCATCAAAATTCCTTCAACTAAAACCCACGGAAGGAGGAAATGTTATTTTTGGAGACAATAACAAAGGAAAGATTATCGGCATTGGATCGGTCGGTAAGGACGAATCCTCCTCCATTAAGCATATTTTGCTTGTTAAAGGTCTTAAACATAATCTCTTGAGCATAAGTCAATTATGTGACAAGGGAAATCTTGTATTGTTTGACTCCGAAGAATGCTTAGTTATCCGTCGTAGTGATTTTAAAATTATTCTTCGTGGTATTAGAATGGATAATATCTATATGGTTGAGCTTGAAAATTCTTCATCAAGTTATGTGAATTGTCTTTTGAGTAAAGAAGACGACATGTGGTTATGGCATCGTAGAGTAGCTCATGTAAATATGAATCTTTTAAACAAACTAGTTTCACAAGATTTAGTACTTGGTCTTCCAAACATGAAATTTGAAAAAGACTCTGTTTGTGATTCATGTCAAAAAGGGAAACAAACAAAGGCTTCTTTTAAATCCAAAATTGTTGTTTCAACCATTAGACCTTTACAACTTCTACACATGGACCTTTTCGGACCCTCTAGAATTAAGAGTCATGGTGGTAATCTTTATGCTTTTGTTATTGTTGATGACTATTCTAGATTCACATGGACGTTATTTCTTGCTCATAAAAGTGATGTCTTTCATGCTTTCAAAAGTTTTCTCAAACGTGTTCAAAATGAAAAGGACACAACCGTCACTTCCATAAGAAGTAATCATGGGGGAGAGTTCGATCACAATCTCTTCGCGGACTTTTGTGACGAACTCGGTATTGAACATACCTTTTCGGCTCCACGTACACCACAACAAAATGGAGTGGTAGAACGTAAAAATCGATGTCTCGAAGAGATGGCTAGAACCATGCTCAATGAGGCCGAAATTCCCAAATATTTTTGGGCGGATGCCGTGAGTACCGCAAGCTATGTTTTAAACAGAGCTATCATTAGACCGACACTCATGAAAACTCCCTATTAACTCTATAAGGGAAGGAAACCAAATCTTTCTCATCTTAGAGTCTTCGGTTGTAAATGTTTTATTCACAACAACGGAAAAGATAACTTGGGAAAATTTGATGCGAAATCTGATGAAGGAATTTTTCTTGGTTACTCATCACGTAGCAAAGCATATAGAGTGTTTAATAATCGAACCAAAACTGTTGAGGAATCTCCTCATGTAGTATTTTGTGAAAATGATGCTCGCTTGGCGAGAAAGGATTCTTGTGTTGATCTTGCAGATGCTTTAAAGAAAATCAATCTTCAAGAAGAGGTACAAAAGGAGGATCCAAAGGAAGTTCAAGATGAAGTCATGAAACAACCTTCGGAAGAAGTACCACCACAAGAAGAAGAATCGATGATGCCTAAGGCTTGGAGGACGTCTAAAGATTATCCTCTAGACAAGGTAATTGGCAACATCGAGAAAGGGTTAATGACTAGAGAATTTGAAATGTCAATGATGGGTGAGCTAAACTTCTTCTTGGGGCTATAAGTAAAACAAATGAAAGAGGGAACTTTCATTTGCCAATCCAAATATTGCAAGGAGTTGCTAAATCGTTTTGAAATGAGCAACACCAAAGCAATGGCCACCCCAATGAGTACATCCGACCATCTTGACAAAGATGAGAAAGGTAAGGAAGTTGACACCAAAAAGTATCGAGGTATGATCGGATCTCTTCTCTATCCTACTGCTAGTAGACCGGACATCACGTTTAGCGTGTGTTTATGCGCTCGATATCAATCATGTCTGAAGGAGTCACATTTAACTGCGGTAAAACGGATTATGAAGTATCTTGTTGGAACAATAAATGTGGGACTATGGTATCTCAAAGATTCTTCATGCCAACTTGTTGGCTATTCCGACTCCGATTTTGCAGGTTGCAAATTGGACCGCAAGAGCACTAGTGGCACTTGCCATTTGCTCGGTAGCTCCTTAGTTTCTTGGTTTAGCAAGAAGAAAGTTAGTGTTGCGTTGTCCACAACCGAGGCTGAATATGTAGCCGCGGGGAGTTGTTGCGCTCAAATCCTTTGGATGAAACAACAACTCTCGGACTATGGCCTTAGTATCGATCATGTTCCTCTTCGATGTGACAATACTAGCGCCATAAGCTTGACGAAGAATCCTATTCTTCACTCAAGAACGAAACACATAGAAATTATACATCACTTTATAAGAGATCACGTTCTCAAGGGCGATGTCGAAATTGAATTTGTTGAAACCAAAATCAATTGGCCGACATCTTCACAAAGCCTTTAGAGAAAGAGTCCTTCTTCCGAATTCGTAGTGAACTCGGGATTCTTGACTCCACGTTGATCTAATTCATGCATTGCATTTTTATGTTTTAACGATTACTAACTTGAGCGTCGGAGGCGCCTAATTTTTTTTTGCAGGTATCGCCCCAAAGACAGGGGGAATTATCAGACACTGGTGCAGAATAATCGATTTCTCTAAAGTCAATAATCGATTATTCCCCATTTACGTTTTATGTTTATTATGCTGGAAAATTGACATAATCAATTATACAACACTACAATCGATTATCTAACAGTTTTGGCCTTGCAGGATTTTAGCTGTTAAATATAAAAATCGATTATCACATATCCCTAATCGATTATGTTGACATTTATGTTCAGGTGTTAAGTCACTGTGTGAAAATAATCGATTATTCAAAACAGTGTAATCGATTTTTCTATTGCCGTCTCGGATGTCCGTTACTACATTTCCTGAAATAATCGATTATCTCAAAAGCACAATCGATTATTCCCCGAGTCAATAAATAATGTCTTGTCTCTTTGTTGTTTCTAGGTTGCATAATATTCTGTCTTTTATTTTCATGTATTTGCAATATTGTTTAATCAATAAAGAGTTAGTTATTTTTTTTTTTTTTGCTAATGTCAAAAGGGGGAAGATATGGGCTATGCACATTGGCATAAATTGAGGGGGAATTCAAAACTTGAGGGGGAACTCGTTGCATATCTATATACTTGTCTTGGATAGTCATTATGAATTAATTAATATGCATATCCCGATATTGGTTTGCCATTATCAAAAAGGGGGAAATTGTTGAAACACGTTCTCAAGTCGCTAAACTAAACGTGTGTTCATATTTGTAGGTTTTGATAAATGACAAACCGACGTGAACGGAACATTGACATATGCCGAAGTCCAAGCGCAAGAGAAACGAAGATCAAGATTAAGTAAAGCAACAAAGTTATCCATGAGTCGTTCTATAATTGTGATCTTGATCCGACAATTGATTCAAGACTTGGCTTCTCTCGTAAAATCATTTTTATCAAATCATGCATCTTTAATTTAAAGCAAAATGATTTTCAAACATTTCAGTTTTAACCAAATGAATTCTAAACATGTTTTTCAAATCTGGACAAAGATAATCGATTATGCACTTTATGATAATCGATTATGTTAAAGCAGTGTACACCAGATTTTACAAAGCTGTAAGATAATCGATTATATACCTTATGATAATCGATTATGTTAAGGTAGTGTACACCAGATTTTACAAAGCTGAAAGATAATCGATTATGTACCTTATGATAATCGATTATGTTAAGGCAGTGTTCACCAGATTTTTCAATGCTACAAGATAATCGATTATGTACCTTATGATAATCGATTATGTTAAGGCAGTGTTCACCAGATTTTTCAAAGCTACAAAATAATCGATTATGTGCCTTAGACTAATCGATTATGTGAGGCAGTGAGCATCAGATTTTACAAAGTAGCAAAATAATCGATTGTGGCTTTTCTGGTAATCTATTATATTAAAGACCGTTGTCAAAATATTTTCAAACGCTGAAAGATAATCGATTATATACAATCAGACAATCGATTATGTTAAGCATAAAATCGGGGATTGATTTTTGAACGTTGTCAGGTAATCGATTATACGATTTGGATAATCGATTATTCTGCTTAAAATCTGGGATTGATTTTTGAACGTTGGCAGATAATCGATTATGCAGAATCAGATAATCGATTTCCTAGCACAAAATCAGTAATTTGTGATTGGCAATTAAGCAACGGTCTTGGGTGTTTTGAGCACTATGAATACAACTCAAATTCACTCTTCTAAGCACAATAACTGATTACATTCTTGCTAAAGCTTACATACTCTCTTTGCAATCATTTTATGTTCATTTCATAAGTTTTTGAGAGCCAAACTCTTGACGAAATTATTGTGTTCTTGAACATATTATTTTTACTCATGTCTACTCTTTAAAGAGGGTCTTGTCTTGAGTGCTTAGTGTTTGTACACACTTGAAGGGATAGTCTAATCCCTTGTTGTAAGAAGGAAAAGTAGTTCCTTGGTTTGAAGTCTTGAGGTGCGGTATCCTCGAGCAGGTTGAAGTCTTGTAGAGTGTATATCTACGAGCAAGTGTAACGGTTTGTTAAGCACCCGTAAGCTTAACGAAGTTAGTGTAAAACTCGAGAGAGTCTCTCGGGGACTGGACTAACCATGTGTTGTGGTGAACCAGGATAAAATTCGGTGTGTTCTCTCCTTATCTTTTTAATTACTGCACTTACGTTATTCCTGCAATTTTTAATTCCGCAAATTTACATTGTTTTTTATTATAACGCTATTCACCCCCCCCCCCCTTCTAGCGTTAAGCGTATATTCTAACACATATTGCCTATTTTATCGTTGCCCGAAAATCCTTCGTGTTTCTAAGCAAAGACTGGCGGCTGTGAGCACGTAATTTTTGCCCTACATGAAGATAACTCCTAAAAATATATCAAAATAAGTTTTATCGATTTTTTAGGAATTTTCCTTTATTTAGTCGCATTTTACGCATTTTTAATGTTTTTAAATCAAGAAAAAAATACCAAAATATCAAGCATTACATTAAGGATTTATTTTTACACTTTTAGAATTAATCAGTAATTACTTATTTTAAAATTTTGAAAATACAAAAAATGTTTCATTTTTATCCTTTTTCCTTTTTTGACTTTTTCTCTTTTAATTTTGGATTAAGTAGCTTTTGTAATTTTTATCATTAATTTAATTTTACAATTTAGATAGTGTTATGAAATAATATAAAGACAAGAACAATAATGCAAGAACAAGAGCAATAGAGAGAATAGAGAGAGAGAAGTATTCTTATTGATACTTAGAGATTGTTAGGGATGTTTTACTATGGTAGAAGACCCCTTTATTTATAGGGAGTGGGATGATTTAGCTACCAATAATAGGACTCTAGAATCTCTCTAATTAAAGAAATTCACCTTAAATAGAAGTGTAAAATCTCTCTATTTATAACACTCTCCCTTGAATGTCTATTCAATGATGTGCCTCGTTAAAACCTTAAAACAAAACCCAATGGGAAAAATTAAAGTAAGGAAAAAGAGTACACATGTTTGAATATGCGCCTGTTGGTTGCCTCGTTAAAAACCTCGCAAGGAAAACCCGATGGGACAAAACCTTGTAAGGGAAAAAGAGTGCAACGCGCATTAACTCCCCCTGATAAGAACATCAATTTATGTCCTTAAGTCTTTGCATCCCGATCTTGTGAACTAGCTTCTTGAAGGTTGACTTTGGTAGAGATTTTGTGAACAAATCAGCCGTATTGTCGCTTGAACTAATCTGTTGAACATTGATATCACCATTCTTTTGAAGATCATGTGTGAAGAATAACTTTGGTGAAATATGCTTCGTTCTATCTCCTTTTATGAATCCTCCCTTCAATTGAGCTATACATGCTGCATTGTCTTCATACAAAGTTGTGGGTAGTTTATCACACTTCAAACCACATTTGTCTTGGATATGATGTATCATAGACCTCAACCACACACACTCCCGACTTGCTTCATGAATAGCAATTATCTCGGCATGATTAGATGAAGTAGTCACAATTGATTGCTTAGTCGATCGCCAAGATATGGCGGTTTCTCCACAGGTAAACACATAACCCGTTTGAGATCGAGCCTTGTGTGGGTCGGACAAATATCCAGCATCAGCATAACCAACTAGACCGGGCTGCAATTCTTGCCATAAAATAAGCCCATATCGGTAGTTCCCTTTAGGTACCGCAATATGTGTTTGATCCCATTCCAATGTCTCCTCGTAGGAGCCGAGCTAAATCTTGCTAAGACATTAACTGAAAATGATATGTCAGACCTTGTATTATTTGCAAGATACATTAGTGCGCCAATTGCGCTAAGATATGGTACTTCAGGACCAAGTAGCTCTTCATTCCTTTCTTGTGGTCGGAATGGATCTTTGTTCACATCAAGTGATCGAACAACCATCGGTGTACTTAAAGGATGTGCTTCATCCATGTAAAACCGTTTCAGTACCTTTTCTGTATAGGTATATTGATGAACAAAAATTCCGTTTGCCAAATATTCAATTTGCAAACCAAGACATATTTTAGTCTTTCCGAGATCTTTCATCTCGAATTCATCCTTTAGATAATCAATTGCCTTTTGGAGTTCTATAGGGGTTCCAATAAGGTTTATGTCATCGACATATACGGCAAGTACAACAAATTCCGATGTTGTTTTCTTTATAAAAACACACGGGCAAATGGCGTCATTTATATAGCCTTCTTTTAACAAGTACTCACTAAGACGATTATACCACATTCGTCCAGATTGCTTTAGATCATACAAGGATCTTTGCAATTTAATTGAGAACATTTCCCGAGATTTTGAATTATGCGCGTTTGGCATCTTGAGTCCATCGGGAATTTTCATGTATATCTCATTATCAAGTGAGCCATAAAGATAGGCAGTAACCACATCCATTAAGTGCATGTCAAGCTTTCCATGGACAGCAAAACTTATGAGATAACGAAAGGTTATCGCATCCATTACAGGCGAATATGTCTCTTCATAATCGACACCGGGCCTTTGAGAAAAACCTTGTGCAACAAGGCGTGCCTTATATCTTCGTACCTCGTTTTTCTCATTTCTTTTGCGTACAAAGACCCATTTATAGCCGACAGACTTAACACCATTAGGTGTTTCAACTATAGGGCCAAAAACTTCACGTTTTGCCAGCGAATTCAATTCTGATTGAATTGCTTCTTGCCACTTTGGCCAATCCTGTCTTTTTCGACATTCTTCAACAGATTGACGTTCGAGATCCTCACATTCTTGCATAATGCTAGATGCGATATTATAAGCAAAGGCATTATCCACCACAATATCCACTCGATTAATATTTGCCGCAATATTAATTGGATTTAGGGATAGTTCCGTATTTTCCAGAGTCTCGGGCTCAATGGATTCTTCATGAATCTCAGAATTTGTTAAATCATGAATTTCCTCATGAGATTCTTTCGTGGTGTCATTTTGATCATTCTTTTTCCTCTTTCTAGGATTTCGATCTTTGGAACCTAATGGTCTGCCACGCTTCAGGCGTGCATTCGACTCATTGGTTATGACACTAGATGATTGTCCAACAGGGATATCAATACGGATTGGAACATTTTCCGCGGGAATGTAGGATTTCGTTATCCTCTTCAAGTCCGTAAATGCGTCAGGCATTTGATTTGCTATTCTTTGCAAATGGATAATCTTTTGTACCTCTCTTTCACAAATAGAGGTATGAAGATCAAGATGAGATAATGATGCATTTTTCCACAAAATTTCCCGTTTGGTTTCACCAACTTCTCCCCCTAATTTTGGGAAAAGTGTCTCATCGAATCGACAGTCTGCAAATCGTGCAGTAAACACGTCGCCTGTCAATGTTTCGAGGTAGCGAATGATGGAGGGCGATTCAATCCCAACATATATTCCTAACCTTCTTTGTGGACCCATTTTGGTGCGGGATGGCGATGCTATAGGCACATATACTGCGCATCCAAAAATTCTTAAATGGGATATATTGGGTTCATGACCCAAAACCAATTGCAACGGGGAATACTTGTGGTAATTCGTCGGTCTGAGACGAATTAGCATTGCTGCATGTAAGATGGCGTGACCCCATACCGAAGTGGGCAGCCTCGTTCTCATAAGTAATGGCCTTGCAATCAACTGCAGGCGTTTAATTAACGATTCTGCAAGACCCTTTTGAGTGTGAACATGAGCTACAGAATGTTCAACTTTTATCCCGATTGATAAGCAATAATCATTAAATGCTTGGGATGTAAACTCAGCAGCATTATCCAGTCTAATGGACTTGATTGGATTATCTTGAAATTGTGCTCGTAGTCGAATTATTTGTGCCATTAATTTCGCAAACTCAAGGTTGCGTGATGACAACAGGCACACATGAGACCATCTACAGGATGCGTCTATCAAGACCATGAAATACCTAAACGACCCACTAGGTGGGTGAATAGGTCCACAAATGTCCCCTTGTATACGTTCCAGAAACGTGGGTGACTCAGTCCCAACCTTTGTTGGTGATGGCCTGATAATCAACTTGCCTTGATAACACGAAGTGCAAGGATATTCATTATTCGAAAGAATTTTGAAATTCTTTAACGGATGCCCATATGAGCTTTCTATAATCCGTCTCATCATGACCGATCCTGGGTGTCCCAATCGATCATGCCAAAGTACAAAGGTATTGGAATCAGTAACCCTTTGTTTACTGTTGAATGTGCCTCAATTGCACTAATTCTTGTCCAATACAGGCCACAAGATAAAGATGGGAATTTCTCAATAACCCTCTTTTGGCCGGAGACATTCTTTGTGATGACGAGATATTCAAGATTATCTTCATCCATTGTCTCAATATGATAGCCATTCCGGCGTACATCTTTAAAACTCAACAAGTTTCTCTTAGACTTGGAGGAGAACATTGCATTCTCTATGATTAAAGTCGTGCCTTTGGGCAGAGTTACAATTGCTCTTCCGGAGCCTTCAATCAATTTAATACTTCCAGAGATTGTAGTAACGTTTGCCTTACACATATTTAGTTGAGAGAAATATTTCTTTTCTTTGAGTATTGTATGTGTAGTACATGAATCAACTAGGCAAATACTTTTACAGTTGGACGTTGATCCAAGTTCGCTTTGTGAGATATCCATATTTGCTATCCCATAGTTTGACATACAAAAGAGATACACGAACATAAGAAAACAAGTTCAATTCGTTTGTGTCACATAATATTTTCAAAATCTGCTGCTAACAGTTGACTAACAAAATCAGATATGTTATCCATAATCGATTACTATGCAGCTTGAAAATTTTCAGTTTAAGCATTTTTCACACACAATCGATTGTTTAACATTGACAATCGATTGTTGATTAATTTTGAAAAATTCCGGATCACACTGTCTAACGACAATCGATTGTTAGACATAGACAATCGATTGTGGATGTTTTTTGAAAAATTCCAGATTACACTGTCTAACGATAATCGATTGTTAGACATAGACAATCGATTGTGGATAATTTTTGAAAAATTCCAGATTACACTGTCTAACGACAATCGATTATTAGACATAGACAATCGATTGTGGATGATTTTTGAAAAATTCCAGATTACACTGTCTAACGACAATCGATTGTTAGACATAATGATTTTTGAAAAATTCCAGATTACACTGTCTAACGACAATCGATTGTTAGACATAGACAATCGATTGTGGATGATTTTTGAAAAATTCCAGATTACACTGTCTAACGACAATCGATTGTTAGACATAGACAATCGATTGTGGATCAATTGTTTTTCAGCTTTAATGCGAAAATATTAGATAATCGACTAGTTTTTCAGGCTAGTCGATTACCCCTACTGGAAAATAAAAATATTATTGATATTTGAGCATATTGAAGACATTCTAAAGAACTACTGCTAACATTGCATCATGAACTAACTAATACGAGCTAATACTAATGACTATTAGTTTATTCACTAACTAATACAAATAAATAGAACAAAATCAAATAACTCCATCTTCTTTCATCACGGACCCATCACCGATTAGGTGGTCTATTTTCCCCTCGGGTTGCTCAAAGAAGTCTGCCACATCCAGGTGGGTGATGTCCAAGTTGTCGTCATATACAAAATTTGTTTCAGGGCCTTTACTCTTTCGAGATGCTTGATAAAGGTCAACCAAGTGTCTTGGTATACGGCAAGTCTTTGACCAGTGCCCTTTTCCACCGCAACGATAACATATAGTTTCTGAACCATTTGCCTTAGGATCTTCATGATCCCGTTTCTGCTTTCGGCGGTTATCTCTCCTTGGGGGTTAACGGACTTCATTGGAATTTCTTCCTTGTCTACGTCCCTGGCTATGACCCCGTTTACGACCATGACCATGGCCCTTTTCATGTTTGGCATAATGAGAGTGCACCTTATCTGCTTCAGGCAGTGGTGTAGATCCAGTGGGTCGATTTTTGTGATTTCTCATGAGCAGGTCATTATTTCGCTCAGCCACTAGTAGAAGAGAAATCAGTTCAGAGTACTTTGTAAAGCCTTTCTCTCTGTACTGTTGTTGCAGTACCATATTGGAGGCATGAAACGTTGTAAACGTTTTCTCAAGCATATCATAATCGGAGATTTTATCTCCGCATAGCTTCAATTTAGAAGTAATTCTGAATATTGCAGAATTATATTCAGAAACGGACTTAAAGTCCTGGAGCCTCAGATGAGCCCAATCATATCGTGCTTGTGGCAGAGTGACCAACTTCAGGTTGTCATATCTCTCCTTTAAGCCGTTCCACAAGATGAGTGGATCCTTGACGGTGAGATATTCAATCTTCAAACCTTCATCAAGGTGATGGCGCAAGAAAATCAAGGCCTTCGCACAGTCTTGGGTGGATGCTTTTTCTCTATCTTTAATGGTGTCTCCGTGACCCATAGCATCTAAGTGGATTTCAGCATCCAACACCCATGTCATATAGTTCTTGCCCGAAATTTCAAGGGCAACGAACTTTCTTTTCGTAATGTCAGACATAATCGAAAATTAAATTAGGAAGAGGGAAATACCTTAGATTTTTCGAGAATGGTTCTTGAGACGGTAGAGTCTCGTGCTGATAACGTGTTATGAAATAATATAAAGACAAGAACAATAATGCAAGAACAAGAGCAATAGAGAGAATAGAGAGAGAGAAGTATTCTTATTGATACTTAGAGATTGTTAGGGATGTTTTACAATGGTAGAAGACCCCTTTATTTATAGGGAGTGGGATGATTTAGCTACCAATAATAGGACTCTAGAATCTCTCTAATTAAAGACATTCACCTTAAAGAGAAGTGTAAAATCTCTCTATTTATAACAGATAGTTTAGGATTTTAATTTTTAGAATTTTTTATCAAAGAAAACAGAATAAGGATCCAATTGCAATGATGTTAAGTAATTGGGCCTTTTTAAAGCGGAAACTAATCCTAAAAACTACCCAAACCCGTCTAAACCAAGCCCAAATGTCTTACCCGATCCAACCCCCTTTCCCCTTTAGAGACACGGAAACAACGTGCCTCCTTCCCATTTTTTCGATCCCAGCACAATTTCCTCTCCACAGTTCATCTTCTTCAATAATAAAAATCGAAAAACTCCATTAGATCCCGGACACACACAGATCAGACCCAAAAAATTGAGCAATGGTTTTCACCTTCTCCAACACAGACCCAAGCGTCTTCTTCTTCACAAACGAGAGGAGACCCTTCGATCCCCACTCAAAATCAACAGCCATAGCGTTGAGCTTTACCCTCCTCACCACCAAATCAGTCCCTGCTCCTTCCTCTTCGTCCAGCAACACCACCTGAAACAGAGGAAAACACAGAACAAAAACCAAAAAAAAAAAACAGCATCGAGAAGTATCAAATAGTCCTCAAAGCTTCAGCTATTTGAAACAATTTTCGAATTTAATTTTCAGGCAGAATCGAGGTTCCGACTTGGTCTTTGTTGATCAATCCGTTCATGTTTAGCTTCGTCGGTTGGATTTTCTTTTTAAACAGGCAGCAGTTCCTTTGAAAATTTGAAAGTAATTCAGTCTTCGTGCGGCGAGTGTGTTTGATTGAGCTGGTGTCGTTTCGAGCCGCTCGCTGATTGCCGATCGAGTCATTATGCTGGAGGAAATCACTGATTTCACTGCTGTTTGGATACTCCGTTGAGCACTCAGAGCGTTAGCTTTCCATTTCAAATTCACTTGGTTAATTTCAAGCTATATTATTGCTATCGAGGTGTTTCGCTTACTTGCTTCTTATGAATCTCTGAAATGTATGGAGTTTTCGTGTTGATGTGATTTGTTTTTGGCTCAAAAATGGAATTGTTGTTTACGAATATTACTGCCAAATTGGTTTGAGTATTTTAAGTTTGAAATTCTGTTTAATTCGTATGGATCGTGAATCTTACTATTCTTGTGGTTGCTGCTGTTTAGTGCAGTACATGCTAATCTCTAGTACTAATTGTGTGTTTAGCTGAACAAGTAGACAATTTAAGTCTTACTGATTGATATGACATCTAGTTGATATTTGTTCATTATCAGATGATGATTTATATTATTTGGGTTGATTGCACCATGAAGCTCCTGATTCGAGCGTTACTCTTTTAGAACTGAGGCCACGCTATAAAGTTTAATTCTCTCTTTGGATATGTAGAATCATATTGCTGAATGGTAAAGCTATCACAGTTGCCAAGTTAAACATTCTACTAAAATATTGCCCATTCTTCTTTATTGTAAAGGTTGAAGCTAAAGGTGAATGAATAAGTTAGATACATTCAAACAAAAGGCACAAGGGTATAAATCCATTACTTGATATTTAGTTTGGTGTATTGTTGTTTGATTTGGAAGAATAACATATCAGTTAATAAAGTTGGTTCTGATGTAAGGATTGAGATTCAATTTTTGTATTGAAGCAATTCTCTGTTTCTTTTCTGGAGTGTTAATGGAATTAGCATAGCAAATTAGCAATATAGAAACATGTAAAAGAAAAAACTGATCTATTACGTCAATTTTTAGAATATCAGGGACTAGTTATCAACTCGTCGTTTGGGATGATTCAGTTTCCGTGCTTTGGAGTTTGGTGTGCACAATTATTTGTCTTAATTTGCCTACATGAAGTTTAAAGTATGATTGTTTTATTTGGTTGCGATTGGGCGATAGTTTGCAGTTGGATTAATGAGCTTCTTTTGTTGTTTGAAATGATAGTATAATATCCATGTTATAAATTAGATTATAGTAGAATAAGGCTGTATCCGGTTCCGGTTCTGGGTCTATTTGGGTAAACGGTTTCGGTTCTGGCGGTTCTCGGTTCTGGCGGTTCCGGTTCTGGCGGTTCCCGGTTCTGGCGGTTCCGGAGCCGGAACCGGAACCATACGGTTCCGAAACCACCCGGTTCCGGTTCTGGCGGTTCCGGAACCGCGGGTCTGGCGGTTCCCGGCGGTTCCGACCTTTTTTTTTTTTTTTAATTAAATATCTTGTATAGTAGTGATTAGTATATTGTAGAATATATTTTTATATGGTGTACTATGTTGTTACTATAGCATATATTGTGTTTGGAAATTAGTATATATTCAAAATAAGTAGTGTATATTTTGTATATAAGTAGTATATGTTGTAGTAAAGTAGTATATATTGTATATAAATAATGTATATTGTGTAGTAGTTAGTATTAATAGTATTATGTGTTGTATGTTATATATTATATGTTATATAAATATTTTATATTCAAGGATTGATATAGAAGTAAAGACAAAGAAATATTGAGACAAATATATTCAAGTATATGATAAAAAGCATATTTATTGACCAAAATGGCATATCTTTCTTAGTCTTCCTTCCCCCAATGGAATGAGCACAACATGGTACTAATACCACCATTAAAAGGAAAAAAAACTAAAAGAAGACATGCCAATGTACAAGTTACATCATAATTTATGTATTATTTCTAACAAATCTCATAAAACCTTCAATGTTTGGAGGTGGTTGTGTTGGCGGTGGTGGAAATGAAGCTTGTTCATCACCACTTCCGGGTGAAGATGATTCTTGAGCAAGTTCTGCTAGCATTTCTTCATAGCACTCATCTATTTCGGGTTGAGATTCAGCTAGCACAAAGTTTCTTCTTTCAGAGCGGATCCAATCTCGGAAGAGCACTGATTTTTCCAAGCTGTCCCGCATCGACGCTCTATGATCTCCTATTTGTAGTCTGGCTTGACTAAATACGCTCTCCGATGCAACAGTTGACGCTTGAATGGACAGAACATCCCGAGCCATCCTTGCAAGAACGGGAAAATGCTTTTCCCTTGTCTTCCACCAATCCAAAAGGTCGAAAGATCCGTCTGGATTATCATTCTCTAGCCCCTGCGACAAATAAACTTGAAGTTCGTTTAGATGGGAAATATCATCTAAATTCTCACCTTGAGTACCCCTGAACTCCGTCCACGATTTAAGAGCTGTTAAGCCAGCAACTCTTTTAGACGATTGTGACGTGGACGAAGTAGGAGTTGGAATATTAGGCCTAGCATGCTCTAAGGCCTGTTTATAAGCATTATAAACAGTTTGAGCATTCACTGTAATTGATGCTTTCGCATCAGATAGTGTAGCCATTTCTTCTGGTGAAAGATCTAAACATTGATAAATACTAGTATACCAAAAGTTAGGACCTCCTACTTTCATAGTAGGGTTTAACAAAGCAGCCACACCAAAAATAGGAGGGATTGGAAAAAAATATTTTTTAAATTTCTTTTTCATTTCAAATATTGCATTTTCATAAATTTCCCCTCCCTCGTTAAAATCAGCAAATAAATTAGCAAGTGCGGCAATATATACTAAACAGTTTGAAATTGTAGGATAATATTGGCCAGATAAAGCAGTTGTAGCCACACTAAAATGTTCTAAAAAATCTAAAAGAATCTTAACGTTATTCCAATCTTGATTAGTTAGCATATCATTATCTTCATCCTCACAATCCCTAGAATTATAAGTAGCGGTTATTGGGTTTCTATATTCGTACGCCACTACTAAGCTTTCATACATGTAGTTCCACCTAGTCGGACAAGGTTTAGGAACCTTTCTTTCTCTAAGGCCACTTTCGTCACATTTTTTATAATATTCTCTAAGTCTACTTCTACGGTTTGAATAAAAAAGCCAATTAAGAGCGAATTTAACTTTTTCAATTTCTATGTTTAAAATTCTCATACCATCTCCAACAATTAAATGATAAATATGGCATATACATCTAACATGGAAAATATTTGTAAAAGCAGGATTAAGTTTTCTAGTTAAAATACCTATTGCAGTTGTGTTGCTACTAGCGTTATCCATGGAAATTGACATTATTCTATCACTAAAACAAAAATATCTACAAACATCATAAACAGTGCTAGCAATAAACTTACATGTGTGCCGTGAATTAATTATTCTATATGCTATAATGCGTTTTTGCATGGTCCAGTCTTCGTCTATCCAATGACTGGTCACGGTTAGATAATCACAATCATTTTCACTTCTACCAATATCAGTTGTAATAGACATACGATTACTTATATGAGTAAATAAATAGCGCAAGTACTGTTCATATTCATGCTTATATTTATAAATGTCGGCCTTAACTGTGGCGCGAGGCCAACCTTTATATGTAGGATTAAATACTCGTCTAATATATTGAATCCAATAGGGGTGTGCATTCGAATCGGTTTATCGATAAATCGAATCGATTATTTGTTATCGAAATCGAAAAAATCAAAATCGAAAAAATCGAAATCTTATTGAAACGATAACGATAAGCATATGTACACATCGATAATCGATAAGTAATTATCGATAAGGGTCAAAATCGAATCGATAAATCGAATGCACACCCCTAGACGGTATACATTTGTAAAATAAGTAATTACCTATTTGTGTAGATTAATATAACATATAAAATGTATATATATTCCGCTACTATTTTGAAAGCGGCTATACAATATTATTTTCCCTAATCTATACCATTTCCTTTACCCTAAGTCCCTTACCCTACTATTTCCTCTACCACATTTAAGGAATGATAAAGATCAAGGGAATGAAGTTCAAATTAAGAAAAAAAAATTAGCCGTGATGATGTATTTTGTTTTGTTTTATTTTCTTATACTGTTGGAGTATTGGTGGCATACATTTGATCCCTTACTTTAGTTTTGTTGCATGTGCTTGTTGATACAATTTTTATGTTATAAATGATGTTCATCTTATTTTAGCTTCTTTTTGTCCATATAAATTAGGCGCGTTTATAGCGGAATACTTTCCGTGGAATCTCGCAAATTTTCTTATTGGTGTAATCGATAACCGAATCGATAAGCCCCCAAAATCGATAAATCGAAATCGAAAAAATCGAAACCTTATTGAAACGATAACGATAAGCATATGTACAAATCGATAATCGATAAGTAATTATCGATAAGGGTCAAAATCGAATCGATAAATCGAATGCACACCCCTAGAATCCAAGCAGGATTAGAAGCAAAAGAATAAGGTAAACACATAACAGTAATCATTTTAGCTAATTCTTCACGATCCTTATTAGAATCGTAGTACAATATACCTCCGGTGACAGTGTTTATTCCTGGTTGAACCATGTTAGAACCAGTACTTTGGTTAATTGTAGTATCAGGACTTGACTTCCCCTCTTGTTCCGCTTTCATTTGAAAATATCTAGCCTTATCGCTAGGATGTATATATATATGTTTAACTAAACTACCTGTTCCGCTACGATCACCCGTATACCTATGAACAAGTTCTTTACCACAAGTTTTGCATTTAGCCCTATCTTTATCTCTTAGTTGAATAAAAAAATGCCAAACTAATGAAGTTTCTGTACGTTTCCGAGGTTGTCTACTAAAAGTGGGAGTTTGTACGGGTGGGTGTTCTGGGTCATTAGGAGCAGGACTAGTAGGTGTATCATCTAAATCTACCGGAGGTTGGGTTTCGTCATCATCATCACCCTCATTTCCCTCTGATATTGGTGCATTAGGATAAAGCAAATTATTAATATCATCATCTATTCTATCACCGACTGCTATATCATGTAGAAAATTAACATCGCTAAATTGAAAACACGGGTGATCACTATCAAGTATTCCTAAGTTTTCATTAGTATTTCTAGGTTGGCTACTAGTTTGAACTTGTTTATCTTTTCTAGGTCTGGGAGCTGGGGGAGGGGTAGGATTTTGGCTACTACTTTCACCGGATTTAGATGTACCTTTTCCGAACATTTTTTTCAATGAAAATGCCATACTAATTATAATTAAGGAAAATATCAACACACAACAAATATTCTTAGCACGTAAGAGTTGAATCGAGTTTACCTGATTTACGAACAACTTCTTGAAAATTGACAATCGTTGTAATTGAACACTTGAAAACTTCAATTCAACAACTTCACAATGTTTCACGAATTTGCAACAAAAATTAAGCACTTGCACAGAAAGATTGAAAGAGAGCTTGAGAGAGATTGAGAGTGCTTGAGTAAGATTGATGAATTGGTGAATTAAAATGAAAGAATGAGGGGGTATTTATAGTTGAGAAATGGGAAATTGTGTAATTATATAAAGTTTGGGGTTAAATTAAATTTGAGGGGTCAAATGGCTAAATTTTAAAAATGCCAAACGGCTATTTCTGCAATATCAACGTTCTGATTTTCAGAATTTAAAAAAGAAAAAAAAATTTTAAAAATATGGCCGTTGGGAACCGGATAGAACCGGAACCGGAATCGGACCGGTTCCGGCGGTTCCAAACGGTTCCGCCAACGGTCCGAATTTAAAAAAAAAATTTAATATCGGAACCGTTTGGAACCGTTTAGAACCGCCTGAACCGGTCCGGTTCCGGTTCCGCTTCCGATTCTGGCGGTTCCGGTTCCACGGTTCTAAAGGGTGGAACCGGCCCGGAACCGTGGTTCCGGTCACGGTTCCGATTCGGAACCGTTACGTGGTACAACCTTATAGTAGGACCCCCTTTAATTTGCCCTTTAAAAACATTTGTACATAAACCTTTTTCTTAAATTAATTTGAGGTGTGTCGTGTCAAATAAAATCACAAATCGCGTGGCCCTCTTTAATTATTTCATTAAAATACTTAGAATTTGGGACGCGCTATTCAGTGAATTTTCGTGGCCTCCCACAAAGTTAATGACGCGTTAGTCGCTTTAGGCGCGTTCTTTAATGATTTTACCTTCCTAAACTCGGTGTGCATTTCATGTGACCCAAAATCCAAATCTCAAAACGTCGAATAAAATGTGTCGCAGATTCGGGTGCATTTCATGTGACGTGATACAAAGACATGTTTTAAACGACGCTTAATTTTCTTAAAAAATAATAATGAAAGCGTTTGAAGTTAAAAAGCACATAAGTTATAACATATATTAAAATCAGATACTTAGCCATTTACAATAGTTTAAGCGACCGTGCTAGAATCACGGGATCCGGGTGTGCCTAACACCTTCCCCAGGGTCAACAGAATTTCTTATTCAGAATTTTTGGTTCGCAGACTCCAGTTGGGAAGTCGAAATTTTACTCGATTTGGGATTCAAGTTAAACCGGTGACTTGGGACACCAAAGTCAATCCTATCCCAAGTGGTGACTCTAAAATTAAATAAATAATCCCATTTCGAAATGTCACTTAAAATGGAAAAACTCCCTTATACACTATCCTCCGGGGTGGAGTGTAAAAAGGAGGTGTGACAGCTCTGGCGACTCTGTTGGGGAAAAGAACCCAGAACGTTTTGTTCAGGGTTCAGAGGTTCGAGCTTTGGATAATTGTTGTGTTTGGTTTTATCTGATTTTGTTACATGATATGTGCTTAATGTGGTAATTGGCCGCTTTAATATTTTGTGAACTGTATATAAATTGTGCCAGAACCTGTCTTCTATCTGAAGTCTTCTAAATCATGAAGAAGGGTGCACTTTGTGTGACTTCGTTTCTGTATAGAGTCTACTCCAATTTTAGAACGAGGTTCGGATAAGTTGCAAAGCCGGCGAAGCTTCTGTATACTCGGTACGTTGCCTCCCCCTCGACTTGAGCTATCTCGGGTAAGTCAGGTCTAGAACAAACACACAGGTTCTGAACCTAGAATAACTCAACTTCATGCCGGATTCCTAGTAGGAATGCTTATTTACATCATGTATATTTGACTTAGGGGACTCAACACAGGGGTTGGGTCTGTCTAGGACAAGCAACCTGAAATGAAAAAGACCATCCTGAAGCATCTTGCGTGCTACTTGCGCATTTGTTTGATTCGACTTGCAGGTTGACCAGCTTCTAGAATGGAGAAAGAAAATAAAAAAAATAAAATGAATAAAAGAAGCAAAAAAAAAGTCATTTCAAGAAAGCTTGATTTTTCTTGACAGGTAATAGTAAAGATGGAATATAAATGTGACAAGAAGAAGAAAGCTTAATAAAATGGGAACAAGAAAGCTTGATTTTTGCCTTCGATGGCTATTAGTAGGGTGGGAAAGTGAAAATGAAGAAGATGAGTGGATATCGAGTCAAATGAAGATGGTGGCTCCCATCACAACTTTTTTATCTTGTTTTTACTGTTCCCAACGTACGCGTGTTGGGTTTGGCAAATGCATTATCTGTGTCACATCAACACTGAATGTGATATATTTTTTTTTGGTCAAAAGAAAATTTTATTTCAACCATTATCAATTTATATCAGCTGTTTATTTGGACTCTAGAACAGATCTCAAAACTACAATCAAATAGTAAACTCTATAATTATGGTTGTTAAATTATTTTCTATTACAGACAAAGAAAGTGTTATGAAGAATCACATAAGGGATAGTGATTCACAGTCTGCATAATGGGATTCCATTTAGAGTGTTTCATTCCAGCAATGTGCACTTGAATTGTAATCTCCTTTGCTCAATCTTGACTGTTCTGTCCAGTTGTTGAAACCTTCTGTTGTTTCTTTCCGTCCAGATGGTGTAGACTACTGCTGCAAACACCACTCCAAGGATGGCTTTTCTGGGATTCCTGCTGTTGATATTGCCCGACAACCATTGCACTTCTGATTCCCATGTACCAATTGTACTTTGATACTTCATCCAATGTAACATACCTTTCCACAGGTTTTTGGAATATACGCATTCAAAATATAAATGTTCATGTGTTTCTTCAAAATCTCTTCCACATTTGAAGACCAATCTGTCAACTGTTGCCAGTCGCTTGTGCAGCGCCATCCATAAAATGTATTTCTGTTTTGGGAGCATGTCATTCACCATCACTAAGTTTTTCCATCGGACCTTGGGGTATTGCGGGGTGGTATGAATATATGCTTTTCTGATGCTAAATTGCCCATTTTGAGTACAGGTTTGCATCCCTATTTCATCATTTGCCCACCATTCCCTTGCTCCAATCAGTTTCCTAACTAGCCAGCTAGCTTGTTTAGGAATTTTCACTGTATTAAGGTCCTTCTTCTTTGTGTAGTGACAGTGGATCCATTTGATCCAGAGTTTGTCTTTCTTTGTCATTAATGCTCAGAGGAGTTTTGACAGAGCTGTTTTATTCCACCTTTCATAGGAAATAATGTTCAAACCTCCTGCTGCCTTTGGTTTACACATTGTTTCCCAGGCAATCGGGTTCTTATGGTTATTTTCATGACTACCAGTCCACAGATAATTCCTGCAAATTCCATTGACCAGTTTTATGATTTTTTTGGTATGAGGAATATGTGGGCCCAGTAAGTTTGCATTTCAAACAGGACACTCTTGATAAGTTGTATTCGACCAGCATAAGATAAGAGTTTGGATGTCCAGCTTCTGATCTGTCCACTATCTTTTCCACTAGGGGCATACACTGTGATGTATTGAGCTTTTTTGTAGATAGGGGAACTCCTAGGTATTTGAAGGGGAAGGTTCCCTCCGTGAGGCTTAGTTCAGAACAAATCTTCTGTTTGAATTCAGTTGAGACACCTGCTATATATAAAGAGCTTTTATCCATATTGGCTTTAAATCCTGATACACTAGAGAAGTGATCAAATTCCTTCATCCGTAATTTCATGGAGGTTTCATCAGCC
Source organism: Nicotiana benthamiana (assembly GCA_034376525.1). Lineage (NCBI taxonomy): Eukaryota > Viridiplantae > Streptophyta > Magnoliopsida > Solanales > Solanaceae > Nicotiana > Nicotiana benthamiana. Next base: position 26,082,230 of record CM067333.1, on the reverse strand, counting down.
CTACAGCACATCAGTAGGTCGTCTGCAAAGCATATGTGTGTGAATTGTAGGTTGGTACATTTTGGATGGAAGTTAAAATCTGGATTCCTACTCAGTTTCTTTAGAGATCTAGTTAGATATTCCATAACTAGGACAAATAGGTAGGGGGACATTGGATCTCCTTGTCTTAGTCTTTTCCTTGCTTCAAATGTGTTGGTCAGTCCTCCATTTATCAGAATGGAGTAGCTGACGGTGATAACACATTTCATTATTAGCACGACTAGTTTGTATGGAATTCCAAATTCTAGAAGTACTGCTTTCAGAAAATCCCATTCAATAGAGTCGTAGGCCTTTCTAATGTCGACTTTGATATGCATCTATGAGATATTGTCTGGAGAGTATAGCCTTTGATCAGTACATGGGCCATAATTACATTATCCAGAATGTTTCTCCCTTCTATGAATGTTGATTGGGAATGCCCTACTAAGTGATCTACAACCAGTTTCAGTCTGTTTGTTATGAGCTTTGAGATGATTTTGTATAAAGTAGAGCAGCAGGCAATGGGACGAAACTCTTTGACATAGCTAGGATTTTTAACTTTTGGGATCAAAGTAACAGTGGTGCAGTTAATCTGTTTTAGAATTTTTCCATTTTGGAAGAATTTCTTCACTGCCCTGGTAACTCCCCCCCCCCCCCCCCCCAACAATTGGCTAGAATTCTTTAAAAAATCAGCAGGGTAGCCGTCAATACCTGGAGTTTTATCTTGAGGCAGATTATGTACTGTCTGTTTGATTTCCTCTGCAGTCACTGGATTCAACAGTTGCTGCTGTTGGTGCAAACTTAGGCAGGGGCCATCTCTGGCCACATTGATGTCGATGCTTGGACTTTGATCTGCTGCTGTACCCAGTAGGTTGTGGAAGAATTGGATGAATTGTTGCTGAATCTGTTGTGGATCAGTAAGTTTCTGTTGGTTCTCCGTTATGATACAGCTTACTTTATTCCTTGCTTGTCTGGATTTTATGTAGGCATGGAAGTATTTGGTATTACTATCCCCCACTTGGATCCAATTGTGATATTTATTTCGCTTCAAACATAATTAGGTGTCATAGGATCCTCGCAAAGATAAATGGTGTATTTCAAAAGTGACTCAACCCTAGAAAGGTAATTATATATTATCTCGCTTAAATATCATGAAATTAATTTTTTATTTACAATGGTTGCTTCAGTACGTCAAATTCAGTAGCGTACTTAGAATTTTTTGTAAGTGTTGTAGCACTTTAAAAGTGAACAAATAAACAAAACAATACTAACAACATCATATTAAAGAAACACAAATTTGAATCTTATTAATAAAGCACAACTCAAGTAATTAATGCAATTCTTTTCGATGAATTTTAGTTTTTGAATTTAAAATCAACCTCATAAAAAATAACGGAAAAGGGTCATAATGCCCCTAAACTATTGAAAAAGGTTTAAAAAGAATATTCATCCACCTAGGGGGCTAAAAACATCCCCATTCACTTTTTTGGTTCACTTATACCCTTTGACCGTTAATTCAATGCTAAATTAAAAAATAATTACTTAGAAAATATTTTGCAAAAAACAATTATTTTTTTAAACTAATGCACTAGTAGTTCACTAATATTAAAGTCTTCTTCTTTATTCTTTTCAGTCTTTTATACAATTTAGTTTTTACAAAAAATATATTTTTTCGATTTTTAAAAAGCATTTTTTTTTTTGTAAAAACAGGAAAAAAATGTAAAAACTGGGGGGAAATTTTAATAAGATATTTCGTTTTTTTATAAACTGAAAATATATTAAGCAAAATATTTTCGTTTTTTAAAAATAGTTTTTTCAGTTTTGTAAAGCATTTTTTATGTAAAAACTGAAAAAATAAATTTGTAAAAACTGAAAAAACATATTTTCATTTATTAACAAAATATTTTTGTTTTTCAAAAACTGATTTTGAAAAAAATATTTTTCAAAAAAGAAAACATTTTTTTCAGTTGTTAAAAATATTTTTTTCTGTTTTTACATTTTTTCCAGTTTTTACAAAAACAAATGCTTCAAAAAAATTTAAAAAACACAACAACAGCGACCCAGTAAAATCTCACTAGTGGAGTCTGGGTAGGGTAATGTGTACGCAAACATTACCTCTAACCCGAGGGAGTAGAGAGGTTGTCTCCTAAAGACACTCGGCTCAAGAAGACAAAAAGACAAAGGGTATTTAATAAAAAAAAATAAAAAATGAGAAAAAAATTTGTAAAGATTGAAAAAAAAAAAAGAAAATTTTACTAAATTAGTGGACTACCAGTGCGTTAGTTTAAAAAATAACTACAAAGTTTCGTAAAATAATTATTTTTAATTCAGCATTGACTTAACGGTCAAAGAGCTTTAGTGAACAAAAAAGATAAATGAAGGGTTATTTTTACCTTAATAGGTGGATGAAGAATATCTTTTAACCTTTTCTAATAGTTTAGGAAAATTTTGAACCACATTTTCCGTTAATCTAAGTAATTTATTGTCACAAGAGTTTATAGAAGTGACTGCTGATCGAATTGCCAAAAGTTTTATTAGCTTCTAACAGGTCACTGGTACAAAATTTTGAAATAACAAATGAAATTTTTATGCTTCAAACCTGCGGCCTATACTAGAAAAAATGATGCATCTTTAGCTATACAATTATTTGTGTCAAGTGATTTTACTTTATTTTATTTAGTCGTACTTTAATTTCTACATTTTAATTATATATATATTTAGTAAAAAAATTTCAACCAAACAGCTTTAGGTGTTGAGCCGTTAATATGGACTTGGTCCATTGACCTTGCCAACCGGCACATGATTTAAGGGATTTTTACCTATCTATACCATATAGCAAACCTTATTACAAAAAATATTCATAATATTGTATTTACCTGCCTGGTCCATAGTTTGTCTACAAAATATGTACCAAACCAATAATAGGTAAATTCTACCCTAAAAAACACACCAAAAATAGAAGGAATCAGATTTAATTGGTGATTCTATCACCATTAATTTCGAGATTAAAAGTGGAAGTAAATCCATTGCAGCGTGATTCTCTCATTCTTCATGTATTTTCCACCATTGATAGCCATTAAAAAGCTTGAAAGCTTTAAATTCAAATTTGAATTTTTAAAATCATTATTTGTTTGGATTAGGTGTTGTTGTAAATAATTTGGAATATGTTTAGGAGTTTATATCTAAATTTTGAGGGGTTTTGGTGAAGATTAGACTTGGTTTTGACTGAATTTCAGATTGAAACTTATCGAAGAAGAAGAAGACATATTTACAGAATTGTATTTAAATTGTAGATTGGAAAGACTAAAACTTCAACAAGTCTTCTACAATTATGTCGAAAATGCCAATTATGCTACAATTGAAATGAGAATTGGGATATTAAAATTCAATGTATTCAGTTTGTAGATATCTTGTAGATACAATTTCTACAAATAAACTACAAATCAGTTTAAGTATTGTATAAAGTTGTATTGTTACATTTATACTACAATTAAACTACAATCTTGTGTCAAAAAAATGTTGACAACAAAATTTGCTCTTCGTATACAAAATTTCTACAAAAAAATTACAATTGCACTCACACTGTGGACTGGTTACACACCTCGCACTAAGGACGGGTTACACAACTGGACTTTGAAAGTGGTCCAAACACCACGAAATAAAGATTAAAATGTTAGTAGTATAATATTCGACTCTTCTTGTTTTAAAAGCAGTACGAATTATCATATATACTGTATATAAATCAAGGTGGGGTCATGCAAAGTTACTTTTATCGATATTTTCCCAGTCCTGCTGAATTTAAATTAGTTGAAAAACCGTGGGGGTGAGGGATGGGAGGAGAGAGAGGCGGGTAAATAAAATAAAGTGAATATATGCTCCTAAAATCATGCCTAGAATAAATAAATCAATAATTATACGCTTAATTTGAATTATGGTACATATTGAAATTTGGTGTATTTAAATATAAAAAACACAAACCTTAAACATGAGAGGTAATAATGTTTGTTATATGGTATAGATAGATAAAAATATCATGATTTAATGGGATTGTGCTGAGATTTTCCGAGCTCATTTAAGAATGAAGTTTTTGTCTGGTCCAAATAAGCATGTGGCCCATGAGGCTGGACCGAAGCTGGCTGGGTCGGATCGTGATCTAATAACGTGTATATATATATATATATATTCCTACCATTAATAAGGGACAGTTGAGGAGCTTGGGGTCGTCAGAGTTATTTTGGGACATTTGCAATTATTTTGTATTTTAACTATGTTGTACTAAGTGCTTCAGTGCTTGTACTCTTTTTCCTGCGGTCCCCGCCTGAACTTTCTTTTGCGGCGCAATTGTCATAGATGACTTTATAGTGGGCTCCACTTGCAGCCTTTTAATGCAGCCAGTTAAATTTACCATTTCATGGTAATTAGCTCTCTATTTGAATAACAACAACAACAACTACCCAGTATACTCTCACCAGATGGGGTTTGGGGAGGGTAATATGTAGACAAGTCTTACCCCTACCCGAAAGGGCAGGGAGGCTGTTTTCAATCGACCCCCGGCTCATAAGATAAAGACAAAAGCAAAAACAAAAACAATAAAACATTAGTAACTCTAGCATAAATAGCGTAAGTAGCTTAAATATTTATCTAAACATACGAAACATAAATACAATCGCATGCAATAATATCATACAGTAACTACCATAACTATCAGCCATAGGGGGACATACCCTAAAACACAAATCATCTATGGGTAACCCTGCTGACCCACTCCCAACCCCGGATGAGGCGTACGAAAAACTCTAGGAGCCCCTATCCTACAACCCTGATTCTAGACCTCCAGACTTTCCTCTCAAGGGTCATGTCCTCGGAAACCTGCATTCTAGTCATGTCCTGCCTAATCACCTCTCCCCAATGCTTCTTCGGCCTCCTTCTTCCTCGCCGACCGCCAACAATCTCCAACCGCTCGCAGCTCCTCACCGGGGCATCGGGACTTCTTCTCTGCACATGCCCTAACCACCTCAGCCTCGCTTCTCGCATCTTCTCATCCACCGGGGCCACCCCCACCTTCTCGCGAATAACTTCATTCTTAATCTTATCTAGCCTGGTGTGTCCGCACATCCACCTAAGCATCCTCATCTCCGCAACCTTCATTCTCTGAACATGCGAGTTCTTCATGGGCTAGCACTCTGCCCCATACAACATCGCAGGTCTAACCACAGCTCTATAGAATTTCTTCTTGAGTTTGTGTGGAACTTTCTTGTCACACAGGACTCCTGATGCAAGCCTCCACTTTGACCATCCCGCTCCTATGCGATGAGTGACGTCCCCGTCAATCTCTTCGTCCCCCTGAATCACAGACCCAAGATATCGGACACTGTCCCTCTTGGCGATGGACTGAGAACCAATCATCACGTCCCTGCCTACTTCGCTCGGCTCAGCGCTAAACTTGCACTCCAGGTACTCTGTCTTAGATCTGCTTATTTTGAAACCTTTAGACTTGAGAGTCTGTCTCCATACCTGTAACCTTTCATTAACACCGACCCTCGTCTCATCTATCAATACTATGCCATCAGCAAATAGCTTACACCAAGGCACATCCCCTTGAATATGTCGGGTTAGAGCATCTATCACTAAGGCAAACAAGAGGGGGCTCAGCGCCGATCCTTGATGGAGCCCCATGACATCTGGAAAATGGTCTGATTCGCCACCCACCGTCCTAACCCTAGTCTTAGCTCCATTGTACATGTCCTTGATTACTCTGATGTAGGCTTCCAGCATGCTCTTCGCCTCCAAGCACCTCCATAGCACCTCCCTTGGGACCTTGTCATACGCCTTCTCCAAGTCGATAAGCACCATGTGTAGGTCCTTCTTCTTATCCCTGAATTGCTCCGCCATCCGCCTGACAAGGTGGATAGCCTCTGTAGTGGAGCGGCCCGGCATGAAACCGAACTGGTTCTCAGATATAGGTGTCACCTCCCTCACCCGCGCCTCAATCACCCTCTCCCAAACCTTCATCGTGTGACTTATTAATTTGATACCCCTATAGTTGTTGCAGCACTGGATGTCCCATTTGTTCTTGTACAAGGGCACCACTGTACTCCACCTCCACTCATCCGGCATCCTTTTGGTCCTGAAGATCGCATTGAACAACCTGGAGAGCCATTCCCCTCTTGACTTACCCATGCACTTCCAGAACTCCACCAGGATCTCGTCAGGCCCGGTCGCTCGACCCCTACTCATCCTACGCAAAGCCCTCATGACCTCCTCCACCCTAATGCGCATGTAGTACCCAAGGTCTCTATGTTGCTCTGAATGCCCCAGCTCCCCTAGCTCTATGTTACGATCCCCCTCCTCGTTAAGTAAGTCCCGAAAGTACGCCTGCCACCTCTGTTTGATTTGAGATTCCCCCATCAGAACTCTACCATCCTCGCCCTTAATACACCTAACTTGGTCTAGATCACGTGCCTTCCTTTCCCTTACTTTAGCTAACCGGAATAACTTCTTATCCCCGTATCTCTCCCCTAGTTCCTGGTACATGCGACTGAACGCCGCGTCTTTAGCTTCCGCGACTGCCATCTTTGCTTCTTGCCTCGCCACCTTGTAGATCACCCTGTTCGCTCTCCGTTCTTCCTCGCTTGTGCTCCCTGCCAACGTAGCGAATGTCGCCTTCTTCACCTCCACTTTTCCTTTGACTACATCGTTCCACCACCAATCACCCTGATGTCTGCCTGAATATCCCTTGGCTACCCCGAGCACGTCCCGTGCTACACCCGTAACCAAGTTCGCTGTCACTATCCACATAGCGTCCGCTGCCCCAGAACTTCTCCAAGCTCCGCCCTCAACTAACCTCCTTTCCAACTCCTGTTCTTTCTCCTTAGTCAAAGCACCCCATCTAATCCGCGGTTGTCCCCGAGCGCCCATCCTCTTCCTCTTCACCCAGAGACCGACATCCATCACTAGGAGTCTATGAAGAGTTGAAAGAGACTCTCCCGGAATAACCTTGCAGTCCTTGCACATACCCCTATCGCTCCTTCTGATGAGGATATAATCAATTTGAATAACTACAAATAAAATAAAACTCTTATTTGGTACCTTATATGTATATTTTCTCAAAATTTATTTGGTACTTTATATTGAAGTTTAACATTTTAAAGTATGTCATTACGGAGAATTAATAATTCTTTGTACCTCTAACAAATTAATATTGTCAAGAAACACAAACAACCCATTTCAAATGGGATTCATGAAGATAAGAACTCTAACTTAAATAGAAAGTTGATACTAAATATACTAGAGAATAAGCAATTCACTCTTAACTACAAAAAAAAAAAGTCTCGGAATCAACATAATGGAGGTTTCAGAGTAATAAATAAATGTATTGCGAGGGTATGCCAACTGATTTATTCTAGAATAACGATTTTAGAACGAAGACAATTGTTAAACTCTTGTGTTCCCTTGTTGCAAATAAATCATTCCTTCTCGCAATATTATTTATTTTATAAGCAAAAAAAATGCTAAATATGACGGAAGAAGAATGTATAATATCATCTCATAAAGTGGTATTAAAAGAATATATATACTACCATCGACTTAGATAGATATGATATTAATTGTAAAGTATCAAATACTTTGTTTACAAAATTTATCTTTCATTACTCAATGAGTTTATAATGTTGGAATAAATTCAATTATAAAAAAATGTAGCCTTCATATTGAATTATTTGGAACTAAAACATAAGCGGAAGCGTACTTGAATCCATAGGTGGAAGCTCCTTGATCCGGCTTGGAGTTCGTCTGGGGTTTGGCTTTCCACTTGATGTGCAAGACAATGTAGAGTCTTTCTAAATTGTATGGGAAGAAGAAGAAAGAATGGTCTTGCATCAAATGGGAACCATAACCCCCTATTTATAAGCATGTAACCTTAGTTAGCCCATCATTAACTAAGGTTACTCTTTATGGGTATCTACACAAAATTAGTCTCTACACTTAATATGACAATGTATTGGCCTCCTTAATAATAATGTCCAAAAGACCACTATTTAGGCCAAACCAAAAGATAGCACATAACATATAATTAATCCATATATTGTCCATATGTATGTAGTACAAGTCCATATGTCTAACAATCTCCCACTTGGACGATATACTCATGCATATGTACAAACCTTAGTATTATATGTTACATTATAACTTTATGAGCTCAGTATTGCTATCAAAATAAAATTGTCATGATCAATCCGGTCCATCAATCATATCAACATAGGATCTAAGAGATCTTAGTTACTCTTGTGTAACTAGACCCAACATTGATCACATATATCAATATAACCAACGACAAGGATCAAGTGTAGGTGTGTAGCATGGAAATAACATAAAGTGTGGTCTGAAATAGAATGTCTATTTCCAACTGGTTCACCTTATTGAGATCAATCATAAACCATAAGAGTACATAAAACTTTAAGACTGAATATCTGCAGATAAAACCTTAAAGACTGAATTACCGAATGTACTGTACAATACATAATTGTATAACACAAACTCCCACTAAAACTCATAATCCTCAACTGATTTGACATCCATGCGAGCAATATGCTCATGAAATACTTTGGGTGGCAATCCCTTAGTAAGCGGATCCGCAATCATGGAGTTTGTACTGATGTGCTCTATGCACAATTGTCCATTTTGTACTCTTTCTTTAACAACCCAAAATTTGACGTCCATATGCTTTGCCTTCGTCAAACTACTGTTATTGTTAGCATATAGAACTGCTGATCTGTTGTCGCATAATAGCCTGAGTGGCCTTTTAATACTGTATACTATGCGCAGTCCACTAACAAAATTTCGCAGCCATAATCCCTCATTGGATGCCTCATAACATGCCATGAATTCTGCTTCCATGGTGGAAGTCACCGTAAGAGTTTGCTTGATGCTTCTCCAAGAGATAGCACCGCCAGCAAGCATGTAGATATAGCCTGAAGTAGACTTTAGACTATCTTGACATCCAGCAAAATCGGAGTTGGTATACCCGATGATCTCAAGCTGGTCCGATCTCCGATATGTGAGCATGTAATCCTTTGTTCTCTGTAAGTACCGCATGACCCTTTTGGCTGCCTTCCAATGGTCCATTCCGGCATTGCTGAGATATCTGCCCAGCATCCCAACAATGTATGCTATATCAGGTCGTGTGTATACCTGAGCATACATCAGACTCCCTACAGCCGAAGCATAAGGTGTCTTCTCCATTTCCATGGTTTCAAAACTATTCTTTGGGCACTGTTTGAGACTAAACTTGTCTCCCTTAGAACCAGGGGTGTCGCCTGGTTTACAATCCTGCATGCCAAATCTTTTAAGAACCTTATTAATATAGCCCTTTTGTGACAGACCGAGAACACCTTTGGAGCGATCTCGATGTATCTGAATTCCTAATACAAAAGAGGCATTACCAAGATCTTTCATTTCAAAATTCTTTGAAAGAAATTTCTTAGTTTCGCGCAATAATCCTATATCATTACTGGCAAGCAATATGTCATCGACATATAAAACCAGAAAATATGTTTGCTCCCATTGAACTTATGGTATATACAGTCATCAGCAATATTTGGTTCATAACCAAAGATGTGATGACTTTATGGAACTTGTGATACCATTGACGGGAAGCTTGCTTGAGCCCATAGATGGATTTCTTTAATTTGCAAACCCTTTTCTTTGAGTCTCCCGAAACAAAGTTTTCAGGTTGCACCATATAAATTGATTCCTCAATGTCACCATTGAGAAACGCTGTCTTAACATCTATCTGATGAAGTTCAAGATCAAAATGTCCTACTAGTGCCATTATTGTCCTGAAAGAGTCTTTCGATGAAACTGGAGAGAAAGTCTCTTTATAATCAATGCCTTCCTTCTGAGTGTAGCCCTTTACAACAAGGCAAGCTTTAAACTTAATGACATTGCCCTCTGAATCCCTCTTGGTTTTAAATATCCATTTGCAACCAATTGGTTTAACACCTTCGAGCAATGAAACAAGCTCCCAAACACCGTTATCGCTCATAGACTTCATCTCATCATTCATTGCATCAATCCACTTTTGAGAGTTAGAACCTTTCATGGCTTGACGGAAGTTGATTGGATCATCTTCCTCAAGTCCAATGTCACTTTCTTGTTCTTGGAGGAAGACAAGAGTATCTTCCACCATTTCCATGTTTGCCTCATGTTCTTGGAGAAATACAACATAATCGTCCGGAATTGCACTTCTCCTCTCTCTAGTGGATTTCCTTAATGGCACTTCAGGTTCTTGAGGTTGTTGAGTTTGATTTTCATTAATAATATCAGGAACTTGATTAGGGAGATTATCAAGATTGTCTTGAACTGGAGTTGTGTAATCCGTGTCAGGAATGAGAACACCCTCATCAAGATCAACAACTGGAGGAAAAGACACATGTTCTTCCTCAAAGACAAAATCTCTAACTTAAACTCCCCACCCCCCAAACTCAATATCCTCAAAGAACCGAGCATTACTCGTCTCAAAAATAGTTCTAGAAGTGGGATCATAGAACTTATACCCCCTGGATCTTTCAGAGTATCCAACAAAATAGCTACTAACCGTTTTAGAATCCAGTTTCTTTTCATTTGGCCTGTAAGGCCTTGCCTCAGCTGGACAACCCCAAATGTGTAAGTGCTTTATACTGGGCTTATTTCCAGTCCAAAGTTCATATGGGGTTTTGATTGTAGCTTTAGTTGGAACCCTATTAAGTATATATGCTGCGGTTTTCAATGCTTCTCCCCATAGTGAGTCTGGCAAAGTAGTATGACAAATCATACTTCTCACCATGTCCTTTAGTGTCCGATTTCGTCTCTCAGCTACACCATTCATAGTAGGACTGCCTGGCATAGTGTACTGAGGAACGATCCCGCACTCATCTAGGAATTTGGCAAATGGCCTTGGACGTTTTTCACCTGAACCATCATATCTACCATAGTATTCGCCACCACGGTCAGATCTAACGGTTTTAATCCTTTTGCTTAGTTGATTTTCAACTTCGGCCTTATATGATTTGAACACGTCTATAGATTGGGACTTCTCATGAATGAGATATAGGTATCCATAGCGAGAGTAATCGTCTATAAATGTGATAAAGTATTGTTGACCATTTCTACAAAGTGTAGGGAATGGCCCACAAATATCCGTATGTATCAATTCTAAGACATCTGAAGCTCTCTGGGCACCTAATCTCGTCTTGTTTGTTTGTTTACCCTTGATACACTCAATGCAAATATCCGAATTTGAGGAATCAAGAGAATCAAGAATTCCATCTGACACGAGTTTCTGGATTCTTTGTTTGGATATGTGACCTAAACGCTTGTGCCAGAGTGATAAGGAATTCTCATTAGATAATTTTCTTTTGGTACCACTAGAACTTGTATGCAAAGTTTCGTTATGTGAGGTTATTATGTCAAACAAAGATAGGCTATCATATGCTGATAAAAGACCAGTACCGATAAGATCTGAACCTTGAAAAAGACTCACTTTATTGTTACCAAATGAACAAGAATAACCGGATATGTCCAATTTGGGAACAGAAATTAAATTCCGTCTAAAAGACGGTACAACAAAAGTCTCATTCAAATCCAAATAAAAACCAGTCTTAAATAATAGCCTAAAATTTCTAATAGCCTCAACTTCGACCCTTTTGCCGTCACCAACATAGATGTATCTTTCTCCATCACTTTGTTTTCGGCAGTTCAGGCAACCCTGCATAGATAGACTTATGTGAGTAGTAGCAGCAAAATCTACCCACCAAGTATCTTTAGGTACCGAAATTAAGTTAACTTCAGAACAAACAAGAGCAAGAGATATACCCTTTTTCGCACGCCAAGCGTGGTATTTGGTACAATCTTTCTTCTTGTGATTAGTCCCCTTACAGAAAAAGCAACCTGATTCTGTAGTTTCAACCTTATTTTCCTTGTGTTGCTTCTTCTGGGACCTTGAGACCGCAACTTCCTTATTTTTCCTTTTCTTATTGTCTTTAGAAAATGATGCCAAATGAGCACTTTCTGTCTTATCTTGCTTTATTCTCTCTTCCTCTTGCACACAGTGTAAAATGAGTTCATTAAGAGTCCATTTCTCCTTTAGGCAGTTGTAACTGACCTTAAACTGATTAAATTGTGCAGGGAGAGAGATCAAAACTAAGTACACAAGTAGTTCCTCAGGTAATTCCAACTTGAGTGACTTTAGTTTTGAAGCAATATGAGACATTTCTAAAATGTACTCCTTTATAGTTCCTTTGCCTTTATACCTCATGGAAACAAGTTTACTCAAAAGAGTACTAGTTTCCGCCTTTTTGTTTTGTGCAAAACGCTTTTCAAGGTCCTCAAGGAAAACTTTGGCATTATTTTCTTCAGTCATAGTGCCCCTAAAAGATTCTGGAATTGTACATTTCATGATCATAAGACTCATGCGATTCGAGCGTTCCCACTTCTCCATCTCCTTCTTGTCATCAGAAGAAGATGTATCCTCAAGAGAAGTAGGTTTCTCAATCCGAAGTGCAAGGTCTAGATCCATGCAACCGAGAACTATCTATCATAATGTTTTTTTTCCATTCCTTAAAATTTGTACCGTTAAGCACGGGGATGCTGTTAATGTTCGCAGATATTGTAGCAGTTGAAGAATTCACTGAAAATAGAACAAGTACAACTTAAAACATGCTTACAATTATTTGAATTTTAACTTTAGTATACAGATTCAAAATAGGCAAATCCCATTACAAGATACCCAGCACAACATTGATCTTAGTCTTTGGACTGAAAATCAACTTGTAATTGGTACTCTTGGTGTAGTAATCAAATATTGACAATAAACTCCTGTCAAATATCAAGCCTTCCTTTGGGCCGACTTAATATTCACATGGAAAACTTAATAATTGTCACATATTCACCACAAGCATGCTCGAATTCCTGCCAAATAACAACCTTCCTTTGGGCCGGTGTTAAGCGCATGGAATACGAACATACACAGTCATCTTATATCTTAAAATCAATCAATCTTCACAAAAGAGGTTACTTTGGTAAGATAATGTTTCAATTGACTAATTTAAAATATTATATGCAAAATTAATTAGTTCTCTAAGCCATATATTCAATCTTAACCGAAAATTACATGTTTATTATGTAAAATCTGAATATTAAAATCTGAATATTAATGGACAAAACATTAATATTATAATCTGAATATTAATGGACAACACATTAATGTACAATTAAAATCTGAAAACTTAAAACGTTTCTTTAATAATAAAAAACGTTTCTTTAATTAATTGTACATTATGTCTTCATTAAACTGCCAGAAAAAAAAACGTTTCTGCAATAAATTGCCAGATAATCGATTATCTTTTCATGATAATCGATTATCTTGGCATTCTGGAATTTCCAATTCTGCTGGAAATTCCAGGATAATCGATTATCCTAAAGGGACAATCGATTATTCTGGCTTTCTGAAATTTCCAATTTTACTGGAAATACCAGGATAATCGATTATCTTGTTGATAATCGATTATGCAGGCTTACTGGTCCAGGATAATCGATTATCCTAAAGGGATAATCGATTATGCTGGCTTTCTGAAATTTCCATTCTGCTAGAAATTCCAGGATAATCGATTATCATAAAAGGATAATCGATTATGCTGGCATTCTGGAACTTCCAATTTCACTGGAAATTCCAGGATAATCGATTATCCTAGAGGGATAGTCGATTATCTTGGCCTTCTGTCCATAAATTTAATGGTGCTTTCAACAAAGGGCTTAATCATGGAATCATATTCAACAATCGAAAATATGCGTATAATCTCAACATTTTAATTCATATGGTGATAGCAAGGTATCGAAATACTGAAGTTTAACATCAACAACCATTCATGAAAGCATGCCATATCAAGGTACTAGAACTTCAAAATTATAATTCTAACTGAATTTTAATCATTAAGAATTATAACATTGAATTCATGAATTTCCAAATGACCCAATATGAATGAGGCTTTGGTACCAATTGTTGGAATAAATCCGATTATAAAAAAATGTAGCCTTCATATCAAATTATTTGGAACTAAAACATAAGCGGAAGCGTACCTGAATCCATAGGTTTAAGCTCCTTGATCCGGCTTGGAGTTCGTCCGGGGTTTGGCTTTTCACTTGATGAGCAAGACAATGTAGAGTCTTTCTAAATTGTATGGGAAGAAGAAAAAAGAATGGTCTTGCATCAAATGGGAACCATAACCCCCTATTTATAAGCATGTAACCTTAGTTAGCCCATCATTAACTAAGGTTACTCTTTATGGGTATCTACACAAAATTAGTCTCTACACTTTATATGACAATGTATTGGCCTCCTTAATAATAATGTCCAAAAGACCACTAATTTAGGCCAAACCAAAAGATAGCACATAACATATAATTAATCCATATATTATCCATATGTATGTAGTACAAGTCCATATGTCTAACATATAAAATTTATTTTTCAAGAGTCACTGATCAGCTCAAATATATAATTTATTGATTCTAAAAAAGTTCTTATGAGGAACAAGTGGATTTTGAATTCTAAAATAAAATACTTAGAAGATAATTTATTGTCGAAAGAATTATACGAAGTTATTTGCTAGCATGTCTCTCAGATCAACTCTTTATGCTGGAAAATCTCAGGAATAGTATGTTATTTCAATTTAAAATAATGTTACTCCCACCGGTCCATAATAAATGGTCAGTTTGCTTTTTTATTTTTGTTCAAGATAAGTATCCATTTATATAATCAAGAAAAAATTCAATTTATTTTTCCAAAATTACTCTTATGTACGTATCCCTAAAAAGTCATTTACTCCTCACATTTTTGAGAAGAGAAATAAGTATTGTTATGATTATAGTGCAATATTTAATGAAGGGTAGTTTAGTTATAGTAACTATTTTCGTCTAGAATTTAGTATTTCTTTAATGGATATGCCAAAAATAAATTGGTCAATTATTGTGGATCGAATAGATAATTATATTGGGCCCGTGCATTGCACTGGCATATTCGAACTAGTATATATATATATATTGGAACTAAAAAAATATGAAGAGTAGTCAAATCTCAAACTGATAACCAATTTTTATGTGAATACATATACTGTTTGTTCTTAAAATTTTAATTATTCTTTAATGTTTAAGTAATTAATTTTGCAGAACTCACGGCGATCTCTGGGAAAACCACACGACTGCTCCTGAAAGATAGATGAACGCATAAAACAACTATTCAACATATGCGCCAGAGCGATTAAAACGAGAGCGTCCCTTTCACCGGGACAAACAACCCATTTATGATCAGGGTCCCCTGGCTGACATAAATTTTCAACATAAAAAAAATCGCCTCTTTTAGATCCGAACTAAGCCTTCGTAATTCGAAATTTTTTTCGAATTTAGGGTTTATTCATTTTTTATTTGAGGTAAATTCGAAATTGTTCGAATTGTGTAATCATCAATTACTGACATTGGTAAGCGACCCAAAGCGATTTGATTATAATTCAATTCGTGACGATCATAAGTAGAAAGTTTTGTATTCATTAACTATAAATTTCGATGAAAATGAAGATGTTAAGACATCTTTGTTTTACAAGAGGATTCAAATGTAATTGATAAAGATGATTTATTGATGTTGAATATGTCATGAACATCTTGAAAATATTTTGAATTAGTCTGTTTGAGTATTAATTTTTAATGAATAAAATATTGCCCCCCTTTTTGTGTTTTATAATAATCTATTAGAACAATTTCAAATTTTATTAAGTTTTGCATGACCTTTCCATCCGATTAGTAACTTTATATATATGGGGGAGGGGGTTAAAACTTAAATTTTAAAAAATATGAAAAATGTTATGAAATAATATAAAAGACAAGAACAATAACTCAAGAACAAGAGCAAATAGAGAGAAGATAGGGAGAGAGAGAAGTATTCTTATTAATACTTGGGGTGATTTACAATGGTAGAGAGCACCTCTATTTATAGGGAGGAGAATGACTTAGCTTCAAGCTAAAACTCTTAGACATTCACTCTAAATAGACTTCTATTTTATAACACTCCCCCTTGAATGTCTATTCAATAATGTGCCTCATAAAACCTTAAAACCAAAACCCATTGGGAAAAATTAAAGAAAGGAAAATGAGTACACATGTTTGAATATGCGCCTATTGGTTGCCTCGTTAAAAACCTTGCAAGGAAAACCCGGTGGGACAAAACCTTGTAAGGGAAAAAGAGTGCAACGCGCATTAACTCCCCCTAATGAGTACATCAATTTATATCCTTGAGCATTTGCGTTCCAATCTTGTGCATCATCTTCAAAACGATCTTTGATAGAGATTTGATAAATAAATCAACCATATTGACTTAAATAAATATTCCGCACCTTGAAATCATCATTCTTGATAGATATGAACATCTTCATATAATGTCATGGAATAACTTTTCAATATCTCCATAGATGCATTCTCAATGCCATCATGCTTATAGTTATAGCAAGAAACATATGTACACAAATTGTACTTAGGATGTGGTACTTCAGGACCACGAATTGCATATGCTTCAAGCAACTTAAATCTTTCAAGTTAAGTCATATAAGCCATATAATAGACTTTAGATGCATATCAAGTTTTCCATGTCATGCTAGACAAATAAGATATCGAAAACTGACTATACATACCTTTGACTTTATACTTTCAAGCATTTGAACTATAGGTTCAAAACTACATGTCTTTCATATGGAATCAATTCTTCTTGAATTGAATCTCTTCCATTTAGTTACTTTCTTTGGGTCAGCAAATGCGTATAGCATGCTTTGCAATATGTTGCAATTGAATTATCCCTTTTATGAACTTCAGGTTCATATCATGATATTCGGGGATATACATATACAAATGATAATTCATCCCATGTAACCTTTTCTCAAGTGTTTATCATGTCTCCCCCTCATGTTAGTAAAGCTAACTTGTTTCCTCAACTTTGGGAAATCATCTTTGTGCATTATCATGTCAATATACACGGCACATTAATAATAAGATGAAATTATTTGGTTCCTGACCCTGAACCACTTTGTGAGGGGAGAATATACTCTCGTATACAACTTATATCAAACTGATATATATAACTTTGTTCTCATAAGAAACAGTTTAGCTATTAAGTGGAAGCACTCAATAATTATCTTGCTAAACCAACTTTGATATAAACCAACTTATCAAGATTAACTATCTTGAGTAGAGAATCTGGAAATTATGCTCGAAGTTAGATTACTGAGCAATTTACCTCGCAAGCACCGGCCAGGCTGCGGGTCAACAACAATTACGCATGTAACCATTTCATAGATGCATCATATGTGGTATACATGGCAGGTGAATGGGCCCATATTCACCTTTGATATTTCCAGAATTTATGGGCTTCAACCCGAACTCTTTAGTTGGTCAGTTCATTAATGAGAACAAGTGATACAAGAGAATTCGTAAAGAACTTTCTAGTTCTTTAATATTCACCTATGTGAATTTGCACATCATACTTAAAATGAGATGGCTAACACGAATGCTAACTGAACAAATTATCAATATTGGTAATCTTCAAATTTACACCATGACATGTGCACTTATTAATAAACTTCGGGTTTATTATGACATGGGTTTTATACCAATAGATATCCACTTTATTGTGGCATTCTTTCGTTTGTGTAGTACAAACTGGAGAACAAAGCGGGTAGCTTTTCATATGCAAATTACCCCGCTACAAGTTGTAGTAATAGGAGATATCAAAGCCTTCCTTTATTTATAGTCTCAATATAATCAATCGCTTTCGCGTGTACTTTGGAAACTGAATAAGTTTCTTTGAGACTTACTACAGCACAATACTCAATTGTGTTTCTCCAACATAGTAATAATTGGCTCTTCTAGAGCTCTCAATTAATTTTGTACTACCACAGATTCATCAACATCCATGTGGAGAATATCTTTCTTAAAGAGAAAGTTATACCATTATGGTCATGTCAAACTTATATGCAAGATATGTTTCTTGCATTATCGTTGTTCTTTAATAGTCATATTTCCAAAATACTTTGGCGTACAATAGGTACGTGACCAACGATCATTCATGCCATATATCATCTCAAACCTCCTTCTATGGGTGAGTGTGGTATATTTAATACGAATTTCATGTTCATATTCTTCCAATAATGAATATGTATTCGTGAATCAGATGTTGTCACATTCACTTCGAGGATATGTGATTTTGTTATCCTTTTCAAATCTATAAATGCGTTAGGCATTTGATTTGCTATTCTTTGCAAATGGATAATCTTTTGTGCCTCTTTCACAAATAGAGGTATGTGGATCAAGATGAGATAATGATGCATTTTTCCACAAAATTTCCCGTTTGGTTTCACCAACTTCTCCCCCTAATTTTGGGAAAAGTGTCTCATCAAATCGACAGTCTGCAAATCGTGCAGTAAACAAGTCGCCTGTCAATGTTTCGAGGTAGCGAATGATGGAGGGCGATTCAAACCCAACATATATTCCTAACCTTCTTTGCAGACCCATTTTGGTGCGGGATGGCGGTGCTAAAGGCACATATACTGCGCATCCAAAAATTCTTAAATGGGATATATTGGGTCCATGACCCAAAACCAATTGCAACGGGGAATATTTGTGTCAATTCGTCAGTCAGAGACGAACTAGCATTGCTGTATGCAAAATGGCGTGACCCCAAACCGAAGTGGGCAGCCGACAAACTAAAATGCTGCATGCAAAATGGCATGAACCCAAACCAAAGTGGGCAGCCGACGAACTAGCATTGGTGCATGCAAAATGGCGTGAACCCAAACTGAAATGGGCAGCCTCGTTTTCATGAAGAATTCAAGATTATTCTCATCTATTGTCTCAATATGATATCCATTTTGAATGATATCTTTGAAACTCAACAAGTTCTTCTTAGACTTGGAGGAGAATATTGCATTCTCTAAGATAAACGTCATGCCTTTGGGCAGAGTTACAGTTGCTCTTCCGGAGCCTTCAATCAATTTACTTCCCATGGTTTCACATATAAAAGAAATACACGAACATATGAATAAATAAGTTCAATTCGTTTGTGTCACATAATATTTTCAAAATCTGCAGCTAACAGTTGACTAACGAAATCAGATATGTTATCCATAATTGATTACTTTGCAGTTTGAAAATTTTCAGCGTTTTTCATAAGACAATCGATTATTAAACACACACAATCGATTGTTTGAACATAGACAATCGATTGTTAAACACACACAATCGATTATTTGTTATTTTTGAAAAACTTCAGATCAGTCTTAAGACAATCGATTGTTATGCATAGACAATCGATTGTTGGCTTTTTTTTTGAAAAATTCCAGACCTCACTGTATAACGACAATCGATTGTTAGACATAGACAATCGATTGTGGATGATTTTTGAAAAATTTCAGATCTGTCTAACGACAATCGATTGTTAGACATAGACAATCGATTGTGGATGATTTTTGAAATTCCAGACCTCACTGTTTCAAGACAATCGATTGTTAGACAAAGACAATCGATTGTGGATGATTTTTGAAAATTTCGACCTGTTTTAAGACAATCGATTGTTAGTCAACGACAATCGATTGTTGATCAATTATTTTTCAACTTTAATGCGAAAATAGTTGATAATCGACTAGTTTTTCAGGCTAGTCGATTACCCCCACTGGAAAATAAAAGTTTTATTGATATTTGAGCATATTGAAGATATTCTAAAGAACTACTGCTAACATTGCATCATGAACTAACTAATACGAGCTAATACTAATGACTATTAGTTTATTCACTAACTAATACAAATAAGTAGAACAAAATCAAATAACTCCATCTTCTTTCATCACGGATCCATCGCCGATTAGGTGGTCTATCTACCCCTCGGGTTGCTCAAAGAAGTCTGCCACATCCAAGTGGGTGATGTCAAAGTTGTCGTCAGAGACAAAATTCGTTTCAGGGCGTTTACTCTTTCGAGATGCTTGATAAAGGTCAACCAAAAGTCATGGTATATGGCAAGCCTTTGACCAGTGCCCGTTTTCACCACAACGATAATATATAGTTTATAAACTATTTGCTTTTGGGTTCTTATCGTATCGTGCTTGTGGCGGAGTGACCAACTTCAGGTTGTCATCTCTTCTTTAAGCCTTTCCACAAGATAGGTGGATCCTTGACGGTGAGATATTCAATCTTCAAACCTTCATCAAGGTGATGGCGCAAGAAAATCAAGGCCTTAGCATAGTTTCAAACCTTCATCAAGGTGATGGCGCAAGAAAATCAAGGCCTTAGTATAGTTTTGGGTGGATGCATTATTTCCGTCTTTAATGGCGTCTCCAAGACCCATAGCATCTAAGTGGATTTCAGCATCCAACACCCATGTCATATAGTTCTTGCCCGAAATTTCAAGGGCAACGAACTTTCTTTTCATAATGTCAGACATAAACCAAAATTACATCAAGAGCGTGTTCATACTTACGGGCTCTATTACAATTATCACATTCACTTCAGGGAATGGATCAAAATCATGTGCTTTACACAATCTCATGTCAAATATTACTTTCATAAAGTGAAAGGTTATTTTGAGAATCTTTATTATTCTCATTATAACAATAATGACGATTATAATTTCGTCTATTGCCATGTCCACATCCATTGATACCTTTACGGTAATTAGTCTTCTTTCAGACTTATCACATACTGCTACCACATTCTCTAAAGGGAATGGAGCAAATTCAATTGGACGGAATTCTTTGCCACGTCCACATTCATTGATACCTTCATGGTAGTATTTTAGTCTTCTTTCAGACTTATCATATACTGCTTCCACATTCTCTAAAGGGAATGGAGCAAATTCAACGGGACGGATTTTCAATTATTTGCCCACAATCATACATGAATTTAATCATGGCAGGACATAGAGATTTAACCACTTCATGTGGTTATAATTTCTTACAAACTCCACTAGAGTTATAATCAAACTTTGTTTGTATATTAAATCAAATCGTAGAATTTCAAGAATTTGAAAGGGAAAAGTAAATTACTTACCTTTAAGGTATACCAATTATATTTTCAATGTTTTCTTCCTTTTCTCCACTCATGCAGACGACGGCGGCTCCGATGCGGAGAAATTGACGGCGGCTTAATCTTCTTAAAGAGCTCCTTGAGACGGTAGAGTCTCGTGCTGATAACGTGTTATGAAATAATATAAAAGACAAGAACAATAACTCAAGAACAAGAGCAAATAGAGAGAAGATAGGGAGAGAGAGAAGTATTCTTATTAATACTTGGGGTGATTTACAATAGTAGAGAGCACCTCTATTTATAGGGAGGAGAATGACTTAGCTTCAAGCTAAAACTCTTAGACATTCACTCTAAATAGACTTCTATTTTATAACAAAAAACAAATTTTAATGGCGGGCCAACCTGCGAGCCATGTAGGGCTTAGTTGGGTTAATCATTTTAATGCCCACTAAAATAATGGTCTGACCCATTCCAACCCATCAAATGTCAAAGCTAGCATGGATGCGCTAGGCTTGGTCGGTATGACAGCTCTAGTTACATGACATCGCTTGGACTAAGGTAAACCCACCCCTTCCACCAATGATTCAACCCATAGGGTCTCTTTTACATCATTATTTACATGTGTGTTATAATAGTGCAAATAAGTGCTCTCGGAGGAACAATTCATTAATAATATGCAATCGCTAGAAGGTGGATTCAAAATTTTAAAAAGATGGGTACACTAATACGAAGTGGTAAATCTATGATATAAAATTTATGTGTTTAATATTTAGTTATTAATGTTGCATTCATTGTACTTTTGAAATTTCAAGTTCAATATTTTTTATATTAAATAGTAATTATCTTATATCTATTTTTATACTAAGTGTCAAAAATATTCGAATTATCTGTACTCATCGATTATATGATACATCATCCACTACAACTACCTTTATCATACATATTTTTTTGATAACTAATCATTTTAGTAATCACTAAAAATTTCAGCGCAAAGCCATATCTAGCAAAGATTCAACTAACTATCTAAGGAAGAGAAAAAACCAGACTCCTACAAAAACCCACTCCCTAGCTTTATAGTAGAGGAAACTAAAATAAATAAGTTTGCAATATTTTCTCATATCAACCTTGTATATACACATTTCTTTTAATCATAAAAAATTTTACAGTGATAAAAAAGTAATAGGTATTTCAGCATGTGAATTTTTTCAAAGAATAAATAAAACAAAGAAAGAAAAAATACTTAATTAGTACACAAAAAGTGACACCGAAAATGCTCATTTCCCTTGGGCAACCTTGTTCTAGAAGAAGAAAAAAAGAGAGAGACAATAACAAAATTGACTTAAGATTGAACTCTTAATCTCGCATAAAAAAGTACACCAACTAATCATCACATCATATGATATCTTTAGCTTGGGTGCAGACACATATATTTAAATATTTTTTAAAATAATATAACATTACTATATATGATTTAAGGAAGGAAGCATTGGTTCACGTATCCCATGTTCCCCCTCCTATTACGCTCCTTGCAGTAGCATATATGAAAAAAATTCACATTAGATATTGGTCAATATTATGGTTGGATTAACATCATATGACAACAGAGAATAGGAATTGATAAATTTTTGGCTTTAGATTACGTTTGGCGAAGGCAACCAAAAAATAAAATGGTATTGTACAACCAAAATTCCCCCAAAAAACTTCTTTCATATTTATTTTCTCTCTCCATAACCCACTCTATGTCACGACCCAAAACTCAACCTATCGCGATGGCGCCTATCGTGGAACTAGGCCATCCTCAACCCAAAGCAATCCAAATTTACAATACTAATATTGAAAATCACTTGCGAAAAACTTTCATCATTTTTAAATAAATTACTTATGACAAAAGAGAAAGATTCATATTACGATACAACCATCCCAAAACCACGGTGTCACGGAGTACATAAGCGTCTGGATGAATATATACTATATTAATATTTCTAAAGAGGCAATTGTAATACTACTGGAAAAAAATGAGAAGGAGGGTCAGGATCTACGAACGCCATGCAAATATCTCAACAAACTCCACATCCTGCAACCTCAATCAGCGACTGCCACTGGGGCCAAAAGTACCTGGATCTGCATACAAGGTGCAGGGGGAACGTGAGTACACTAACTTAGTAAGTAACAAGTCCAGCCTTTGTACTGATAGCTACTGATGAACTCAACCTCATCAAAGGTAACAGAAACAACATACAGAAATGTAGGCGTGTTCGCAATTGAATAAACAACTCGAACTGTAAAATATAGCAGGTATGAAAAGGTAAATAAATGTAACTGTGCTACATTTACATGACAATGCACATGATGTATGAAATGCATCATGCTCAGTGCCTCATGTGCCCACAATCTCAAATGCTCATCCATTCAGTAATGTATATGGCCCATACAGCCAGAGAAGATCCATCTCAGAATATATACATCTATGACAATAGTCACTCAGTACTGAGGAAGGCCAATCCAACCTACGGAGAAGATCTATCTCTAGATAATAATAATAATAATAATAATGATAATAACCTCACAACCACTCGGTACTGTATATGGGTGATAGGTTTAAAGTACCTTGCCACATAAGTATACTTTAATGTAGTTATCACAAATACGGTTCTGGTTTTTAATAGGGATGCTTCAATGCTATTTCATCTCGGGTCTATATACTCCTATGTGTCATCTTATTTTGCACTGTATCTGGTCATGCCTAGTGATTTCTTGAGTGCTCCTGTATATATGTCTACACCGGTGGGTGATTCTATTGTGGTAGATCGAGTCCATTGTTCATGTATAGTTGTGATTGGGTCTTGAGACTTGTGTAGATCTATTACTTCTGGACTTGGTTGATTTCGATGTTATATTGGGGATGGATTGGTTATCACCTTACCACGCTATCTTGGACTGTCATGCCAAGACTGTGACCTTGGCCTTGCCGGGTCTACCTCGTTTATAGTGGATAGGGACTCCTGGTCATTCTACCCATAGTGTTATATCTTATGTGAAGGCTCGACGTATGGTCGAGAATAGGTGTTTGGCCTATTTGGCATATGTTTGTGATTCTAGTACCGAGGTTCTTTCTATTGATTCTGTGCATGTTGTGCTGAGTTCCCTGAGGTATTTCCTTAAAACATGCCGGGTATACCACCCGATAGGGATATTGACTTCTGCATTGATTTGGCTCCGGGCACTCAACCTATTTCTATTCCGTTGTATCGTATGGCCCCGTCTGAGTTGAAAGAGTTGAAGAAGCAGTTGCAAGACTTGCTTGAAAAAGGCTTCATTGGACCTAGTGTTTTGCCTTGGGGTGCACATGTGTTGTTTGTTAAAAAAGAAGGACAGATCTATGAGGATTTGCATAAATTACCGGCAGTTGAACAAGGTTACAATCAAGAATAAGTATCCATTGCCAAGGATTAATGATTTGTTTGATCAACTTCATGGTGCTAATGTATTTTTGAAGATTGACTTGAGATTTGACTACCATTAGTTGAGGATTAGGGCATCTGATGTCCCTAAGACAACTTTCTGCATTCGGTACGGGCATTATAAGTACTTTGTGATGTCATTCGGGTTGATAAATGCCCCAACAACTTATATGGATGTGATGAACCGAGTATTCAGGCCCTACTTGGATTCGATCGTGATAGTCTTCATTGGTGATATTTTGATCTATTCCAGCAGCCGGGAGGAGCACGAGCAACATTTTAGAGTGGTTCTTCAGACATTAAGGGATAGTTAATTGTATGCCAAGTTTTGGTAGTGTGAGTTATGGCTGCGTTCAGTTGCATTCTTGGGTCATTTTGTATCAACATAGGGTATTCAGGTTGATCCGAATAAGATATAGGCAGTCAAGATCTGGCCTAGACCCGCATTAGCTACCGAGATCCGATGTTTTTTGGGATTGGCAGGCTACCATCGTTTGTTTGTGTAGGGGTTTTCGTCGATTGCAGCCCCGGCGACCAGGTTGACCTAGAAGGGTGCCCGTTTTAGGTGGTCGGACGGGTGTGAGGTGAGCTTTCATAAGCTCAATATAGCTTTGACTACGGCACCAGTGTTGGTTTTACCCACAGGTTCAGGGCCATATACAGTTTATTGTGATACATCTCGTATTGGACTTTGTGTGGTGTTGATGTAGGATGGCAAGGTCATTGTCTATGCTTCGCGGCTGTTGAAGATTCATTAGAAGAACTATTTGGTTCATGATTTTGAGTTGGCACCATTGTTCACGCGTTAAAGATTTGGAGGCATTGTCTGTATGGCGTGGCGTGTGAGGTTTTCACGGACCATAAGAGTTTGTAGTATTTGTTCAAGCAGAACGAGCTAAACTTGATGCAAAGAAAGTGGTTGGAGCTGTTGAAAGACTATGATATCACCATATCATATCATCCAGGAAAGGCTAATATGGTGGATGATCCTTTGAGTAGAAATTCAACCAATATGGGCATTCCTGCTTATATTCTGATCGGCGAGAGACAGCTTGCTTTAGATGTTCAGGCTTTTTCTAATCAGTTCGTGAAGTTGGACATTTATGAGTCCAGCCGTGTGTTAGCTTGCATAGTCGCTCGTTCTTCTTTATTTGAGCGTATCCGAGATTGGCAGTATGATGATCTACATTTGTGTGTCCTTCAAAACGCGGTGCACCTCGGAGGTGCCAATCATGTTACCTTAGGAGATGATGGAGTTATGAGATTGCA
The DNA here is from genome assembly GCA_034376525.1 of Nicotiana benthamiana. NCBI lineage: Eukaryota > Viridiplantae > Streptophyta > Magnoliopsida > Solanales > Solanaceae > Nicotiana > Nicotiana benthamiana. Next base: position 26,056,395 of record CM067333.1, on the reverse strand, counting down.
AGGTCGAGTTTGTGTGCCTAATATAGATGGACTCTAAGGGTTAATTTTATAGGAGACCCATAGTTACCGGTACTCTATTCATCCAGGCGCCACTAAGATGTAACAGGATTTTCGGCAGCATTATTGGTGGCGGAGAATGAAGAAGGACATTGTTGCGCATGTGGCTCAGTATTTGAACTGTCAGCAGGTTAAGTACGAGCATCAGAGGCTCGATGGTTTGTTCTATAAGATTGATATTCCTGAGTGGAAATGGGAGCGTATCACTAAGGACTTCATTGTTGGACTCCCATGGACTCAAAGGAAGTTCAATGCAGTGTGGGTTATTGTTGATAAGGTGACCAAGTCGGCACATTTCATTATTGTGGCAGTCTCCTATTCTTCCAAGAGGTTAGCTGAGATTTATATCCGGGAGATTGTTCATCTTCATGGTGTGCCTGTGTCTATCATTTTGGATCGAGGAATGTTGTTTACCTCGTATTTATGGGGAGCAATTCAACGAGAGTTGGGCACGCAGGGTGGAGTTGGGCATAGCATTTCATCCTTAGATGGACGGGCAGTCCGAGTGGACTATTCAGATTTTGGAAGATATTCTTTGAGATTGTGTCATTGGCTTTGGAGGCTCTTGGGATCAATTTTTTTCCTCTAGCAGAGTTTGCCTACAAAAACAACTACCAGTCAAGTATTTAGATGGTAGTTTATAAGGCTTTGTATGGTAGGAGGTGTCGATCGTCAGTTGGATGTTTCGAGCCGAGGAAGTCTCGGCTGTTGGGTATGGATCTAGTGTAGGATGCCTTGGACAAGGTCATGATCATTTACGATAAGCTTCGCACAGCTCAGTCCATGCAAAAGCGTTATGACGGTCGTAAGGTTCATGATTTGGGTGTCATGGTCGGTAAGCGGGTATTGCTTCGAGTGTCGCCTATGAAGGGCATGATGAGATTTGGGAAGAAGGGTAAGCTTATCCCTAGGTTCATTGGCCCGTTTGAGATTCTTGATCGATGGGAGAGGTGGCTTACGTACTTACATTGTCGTCGAGTTTATCAGCTTCATGGATCCATGCTTCAGAAGTATCACGGCGATCCATCCCACATGTTAGATTTCAACATTGTCCAGTTGGGTAAGAACTTGTCTTATGAGGAGGAGCCAATAGCCATTCTATATCGGTAGGTTCATCCATTGAGATCAAAGATTTTCCCTTCTATTCGTGTTCAGTGAAGAGGTCAGCCTGCTGAGGCGTCGACGTGGGAGTCTGAGTCCGATATGCGGAGCCGTTATCCCCATCTTTTCCCTGACTCATGTACTTTCTTCTTATGTCCATTCGAGGACGAACGATTGTTTTAGAGGTGGAGAATATGATGAACCAAAAGGTCATCACTTATTTTAGAAGTGAATTCTGCATTCCAAGTCCTTAAAAACCTCTTTCAACATCACCTCGATTTGCATGCGTAGTCCATACGTGTAGTCGGAAAGCCATTATGTGAAAATCTGTGTAAAATGATGAATTTTGACTTTAAAATGAATTTATGTTGGCTTCGATCAGCATTTTTGATAAACGGATGCAGACCTGTGATTTGACGATCTCGGAGGGTCCGTAGCAAAATATGTGACTTAGGGATATGCACGGTATTGAATTCGAGGTCCCAAGCCCGAGAAATAAATTTAAAAAAAATTATTTTTGAATAATTGTGAGTTTTTGAATATGAAATGTGTTTAAAACTTGATGCTATCAGGCCTGTATTTTGGTTCCGGAGCCCAGTACAGGTCTTATATATGATTTAATCAAGTCTGTGAAATTTGGTAAAACAAACGGGCTTGAAATAACGTGAATCTGATCGTATTTGAGAAAATCGAAAAAATTTGAAGCTCTTAAGTGATTTCATGATTTTTTATGCAAAATTCATAGTTTTTTATTTTATTTTGACGATTTGATCACACGAGTAAGTTTGTGTGGTGTTTTTGAGGCATTATGCATGTTTGGTTTGGAGCCTCGAGGGAGTTGTGGATAGGTTTCGAAAGGTTTTTACACTAAGAAAAATAGCAGATATGTTGTTTGTGATACACAAATGTTTTGTTCTACGCAATCGCAAGGCAACTCCCGCGATCAGGAAAAGGAAATTTGGGTAGGGTGGATTTTTTCTATGAGAAGGCAAAGTAGACGAAGCGAATGCGGAGCACTAGGGGGTGCGTGACACATTTCTCGCGAACGCGCTGTAAATGGGGGCTAGTTTGGGAAGTGATTGTTCCTCTGCGTGAGCACGTGCATGGGCGATTTTTGAAAGAGAACTTCACCACAAATTCATAGGTATGTAATATTTGACTCAATTTCATCAATTTTCATTAATATTCATAAGATTTCTATGCCTAAATCTTGTTCTTAAGGGTAGAAAATTAGGGATTTAGATAGAGTTAGGGTTTTTTGTATAAATGGAATTTGGACCTCGTTTTGGGGTTGGATTTCAAAACTAATTACATATTAGGGCTCGGGGTGAATGGTGATAAGGTTTTGGTCTGAACCTCGTGTTGTGACCAAACGAGCCCACGGTCGATTTTTGACTTTTTGGGAAAAATGATAGGAAATCTATAATTAAGCATTAGAATTGGATTGTTTAGCGTTTATTGATGTTATTAAGTCGATTGTGTCTAGATATACTTGATTTGGAGCCAAGTTCAAAAGAAAAAGCGGTGTTCGAGGCTTGAGTTGGCCATGGAAGTTTGAGGTAAATGTTTGGTCTAACTTTAGCTTGAGGGATTAGGAGTCATGTCTTATTTTCTACGTGTTAAATGTGGAGTACGACGTATAGGCATGGTGACGAATATCTATACATTGGTATCAAGCATGCTCGTGAGTCTTGTATTGCAATTGTTATGACTCCGTCGTGGTTTATCATGCTTTATATGAGGATTATCATTATTGTTCCATTGCCTGGATGTTATTATCATTATTTTTCCCTTGAAGGGGTGTTATTATCATATTATTGTTCCCTTTCCGGGATGTTTGTTTTAATATTATTATTTCCATGTCGGGATGTTGTTGTAATATTATTGTTCCTTTGTCGGGATATTGTTATATTGCTAGTGTTCCCTTGCCAGGATATTGTTATATTTCTATTATTCAGTTGCCAGGATTCTTTTATGATTGGTATTGATAAATGAAATAGGAGGGGGTTTCCCGACTGTAACGGTAATATATGAAATGGGAGCGGGTTGCACGCCTGAAACGGTCATATATGAATGGGAGAGGGTTGCACGCATTCACCGGTATCACATGAAATGGGATCGGGTTGCACACTTGCAACGATATTACAGGTGTACCTATTCTTCTTATTTCCTGGTAATTGATTTATGACATTCCTTGTATTTCTCTATTGTTGTTCTGTTGTTATCTGTTACTCCTCGCAGCATGTTTCCCCTGTCCAACTTTAGTTATAATTATCTGCTTATATTTTCACTGTATATGATTTACCTGCACATTTTTATTTTGTAGTCTGGTTCTAGCTTCATAACTACTTCGCCGAGATTAGGCTAGGCACTTACCTTCACATGGGGTCGGTTTGTGCTGATACTACACTCTACACTATGTGCAGATACTAATACCGAAATATTTGGGCCACAGTGAAGGTGTTGTCTTCAGTCCACACAGGCGACCCGAGGTAGTACTGCAGACATTTGTGGGCCCTGGCATCTCCTCCTATTTTTTCTCTTACTATTTTTACTTATTCATAGATAGACTTGTGTATTTTATTCAAGCTTTGTTTATAGTATTCTTAGACAGTCCTGACTTATCACACCAGATTCTAGGTAGTATTCTAGTTCAAATTACATAGAGGTGTTTGGTTGGAGTATTATGTTTCAGTTTCCGTATTTCCGATTGTTTAATCTTATTTCTTTGTTTAATCGCTTAGTATTTTATATTGTTTAATATGTCTAGAAAAAGGGAGATGAATTTGCAATATTCAGCTTGTCTAGCTTCCATGAGTAGGCGCCATCACGACTTCTGAGGGAGGAAAATCCGGGTCGTGATACTCAAGTCCTTCTTATGAAGTCAATTTTAATAATTATCTTTTCTCTTTGAGTTCTGTGTATAAATGAACTTTCGATCCAGTGAAAAGGATTGATGAAAAGTAGGTTGATTGATGATGAAGTGGTGTGATCTGCTCATGTAATTGTGGAAGAGAGAATGAAATGAAATCTTTTCCCGTGAGAAAGAATTTAAAGGGGGGTGGCTGAGAAAGATGCACCGGATAAAAAGGGTAAACATATTGAGAAGAAGAAGAAGAGAGAGATATGGTTGCTCAGGGATAGAAAGACTAGTGTATGTGAGGAACATAGTTCCTTACAAAACCAAAAGGTTGAGCCATTAGGTTTGGATGGAGAAGATGTTAAAGTCTAAAAAAGTGTTGTAAGGCAGAGTGTTGACTCTGATATTGCTGAAAAAATGGAGGAACTTCTTGACATTGTTGAGTTCCAAAATTAGAATCACCCCTTTGTTCCTCCAAGTCCCAATGTTTCTGAAGAAGAATTAAAATCTTCTATGTTTTACGTGATACTATGATGCATGAGACTGAGTTTGTTCTTGATGAGACGAAGCTTGGGGAGACTCTTGGTGATATTATTGATGGTTCAACCTACTCAGATAGGTTGAGAACCTGGTGCTCGAGGACCCTTGGCATAATATAAAGCTAAGTTAAAGGGTGAGAATGATAGATTGAGGAAACAAGTGGAGGAACTGTGAGAATAGATGATCATTGATCAATGAGAGTAAATGAACGAATGGACAAGCTTATCAAGGCATTTTACCCTTACTTTTTCCTCCTGCCCAGTGATCCATGTCATTCACTCCTTCTATATTCCCTTTAATTCTTATCTTCTTTTGATCTCTCTATTTGATGACATTGGTACTTTAGTTGTTTAAATTGTCATATTATGTATTGTTGAAACTATTGTGCCTTTCTTATAATTACTCCACTATGGTCAATCACTTTATTTTGCGCACTAACATTCACTTGCTGTTCTTATTATTGTTTATGTTGTGTCGCCCAAGTGGCCCGAGTTAATGTTGCTGAACTTCTTTTTGGTTGTGCTTATTCTGTTGAAAAGGGAGAAGTTATATATGTGTCAATATGGGTGTGAAATTTATCTCTGATCGGTGAAAGATAGTTGTGCATAAAAGTCATATATGTATCAACATGGTGGAGGAACAAAAATAGAATTGATATGTTGTATTGTACATGAAAGATGGCGCTGCTTCGCTTCACATGGGAAACGTTGCTGATAATATGTTGATTCTAGGTCTGATATGCAAGGAAACATGTGAGGAATATGGTTCTTAAGAGGAATATTAATTTTGGATTTGTCATTATTAAAAAAGGAAAAATTGCTCTAAGTTACACAATGTCATGTATTGATGATGACAAACATTCTCAACGTACTGGGTACGAACCAGATGTGATCAGCACAGATAAGGAACTTGATTCTCATGGGGAATAATTATGGGTTTGTCATTCATCAAAAATGGAGAAATTGATAAGTTATGGTACTTTGAGTTTTGATGATTTGGCAAACAGTCTTGAGGAACCAGTTGTGATCAGCTCCTTAGGTTCGGTTCTCATAGGAAATATGGCTTATTTGTATGGGGAACAATGTGGAGATTTGGTTCTAAAGGGGAATATCAATTCTAAGTTTGTCGTCATCAAACAAGAAAAAATTGATAGGTTACAAGTACCTCGGGCATAAGTACTTTACTTTATGTTTTGAAGATCTAACAAACATACCATCCAGAACCAGATAAGGAACGTGTTAATGATTTACAAGACCTTGAGATCATAAATTTCTAGCATGGAATAAAACTTAACTCTTCAAAGTGGACGGAACAACTGATGGATCAGGTCCCTACCAGTTCCCCAGGAGACTGTATGAAGCCAACTCTTCAGCATGAAACTTGCTGCCTGCACACGCTACTGCACACGAACAGGACATCGGTCAACTTTCTTTAGAAGGCTTTTTACCTACCCTGCTTACATCATTATAAGTGAAGTCACACACGTATAAATACGATCAAGAAAGATAAAACAACTTACTTCATAAAAGAACCAGATAAAGGACCTAAAGCACGACTGGTACCATCATTCAAGTTAATCGACTCAAGATAATCTGGGCAGGGTGCTTTAGATTCACAAGAACCAGTTTAGAGACTTGATCCCTTGGTGTTCCCCTGACAGAAGTATAGGTCAACTGTACAGCTGGAAAGCAATTGTAGAAAGTGACTGCCGTAACAGTGCAACAGACAGTGCAACAATCACTTCCCATTGAGAATAGGCATGTACTAACCAAGATTTGGCATCACTAAGGTGGTGTCGTTTTTTATACAAACCTTATGCAAGGAAAAAGATTCATGTTCAATACTTGTAAAACCAGAAAACGAAATACTCTCTCAAGTGTTAGCAATAACCTCTCTCAAGAACAAAGCTGCTGCAACCTCAAGGATCGGATCCAAGATAGAAGATATCTTAACTCCTTAGGTTTGTTGAGTCTTTGTTATTTGTTCTTCATTTGTAAATTTTATATTTCTTTCTTAGAAGCTGTGTTTAGGAAACCCAAAATCACAAACCCTCCAAGTTTGTGTCTTGGCTAGAGTTAGCCAAGTTGTAAAGCCTTTGAAATATAGTTATGACAAAGTGGCTTGTAATAGTGTTATTACAAGTTAGAGTGATTGAAGTTTTTGTAATAAAGTTATTAAAAATTGGCTTGTGGTGAGAGTATCACAAGTTCGTCAAATTTGTAACTAGAGAGTCACAAAGTGGCTTGTGGTAAAAGTGCCACAAGTTAGTTGAGTTGAATCCTCTGTAATATAGTAATTGCAAAATGGCTTGTAATAGGTGTTTACAAGTTAGTGAAGTTGAAATTATACAAGTGTAGGTCATGGTTTTTGTCCTCGTGAATTAGGATTTTTCCACATAATAATCCTCTGTATTCTTTATTTACTGCCGAGCTACTGTGGAAAAAATTAGAGAACCTGATTCCCTATACTAGTCTGTTGCTTACATTGAGAACTTATGGAGAATCTGGTTCTCTATATAGGAGCTTATCATGTGTCTCACTTACATATTAGTTCAGTAGTCAGCACTGTGAGAACCTGATATAGGACCAGATCGCTATACATCTTGGTTCATTAGTATTTTCAGTTGAAACTCATAGAGAACCGGTTATCTATACAATCTAGTGGATGCATAGTTTATAACAATGGCTCACAAGGCCTAGGGAAGATCCATCCCATAATATATACACATCACTGACAACGGTCATCCAGTACCAAGTAAGGCCATTCCACCCATATGGAGAAGATCCATCTCCAGATATAAGTAATTCAGACAAGATCCATGTCCACGGAAGATCCATCTAGCAATAATGTTATCTGCGCTCACTGGGGTATGTAGACTCCGGAGGGGTTCTTTTCAGCCCTAGCTCTACAACAAGCCAACGAAGGGATAATTAATAATTTGTTGCGATGTGCAATCCGGTCCCATTTGTCACTCATAATCAGGCTTTCGGCCTCACTCATTCATCACTCTCCAATATCACACATACGGGCTCACGATTCCATAATACTAGCCCGAAACAATGATATGATGTGCCAAATGATAACAACCGAGACTAAGACATAATATGATATGCATAAACAAGACTGAGTACAGAGTATCAATGAAACTAATGAGATGACAGCGAGAAATGACCACTCGGGTCTCAACAGCATTGGCGTGAAGCCCTAACATGATAATTAGCATGATTTACAGTTTCTTTTATTACAACACATGTATCAGTAAGAAAGAGTCACTAAGTGGTTCCATGGAATGAAACATGCCACAATCCTCATGGTGCATGCCCACACGCCCGTCACTTGGTATTTGTGTCACCTCAATATGAATCATATAACACAACATTCGGGGGTTCGAACCCTCAGAATCAGTTTGTAAGCATTACTTACCTCGGCTAAGACAATTCCTACTCCACTACGCCATTGCCTCAGCAATTGATCTCTAAGTGTCTCGAATCTAACCACAAGAAATGCAACACAATCAATATAGGCCAGATAATCAACTCCAAACGAAAAACTCTCAATTCAAACCAAAATCCTGAAATTCACCCACACCCGACCCTCCAGGACCACGTCTCAGAATCTGACAAAAATTAAAAAAGTAGAAACTCCTTTCCCTCCCGAGTCTATACATACCAAAATTATCAAAATCTAACCTCAAATGGTCCATCAAATCTTGAATCAAACCTCTCCAAAGCTCAAGCCTTAACCCCTTCAACTTCTCTCCAAATTCCAACTATTCCATGATTACACATTGGAAAAATCATCATAAACACAAATAATAAAGCCCTAGTAACCCACTGAAAATCCTTGATTCCTTTTGAAAATCACTGCCCAACGCTCAAATCTCGGCCAAAAATGGTGAAGAATGACCAAAAATTTGCGAATGAGACTTTATGTACATTCTGCCCAGAAGTTCTGCATCTGCAGTCCCTATTACGCTTATTCGGGGTCGCATTACGCAAAATTCTCCATTTTTACGGTGTCTCATTAAAAAGACATTTCTACTTCTACGGTTGCCTGACCACACCTACGGTCATTGCATATGTTGAGACCAAACTGCACCTGCGCCACTACTGCGCACCTGCGCTACATAACCGCCTCTGTGGACCTCGCACATGCGGTCCCTAATCTGCAGGTGCAAAAATTATAGAAGCAGTAACTTCAGCTACTCAAGCCAAGTTCCAATCCCTCCGTCAACTATCCAAATTCATCCTGAGGCTATCAGAACCTCAAACAAAAATATACCAACAAGTGATATACCACCATTCAAACTTATTCAAACCTTCATTACACTAACAATGACATCAAAATACCAAATCACCTTTGAATTCAAGCCTAAGAACTTAAACTTCTAAATTCCACAAACGACGCCAAAACCTATAAAACCTCGTCTGGATGACCTAAAATTTTACACACACGTCACAAATGATGCAACAGAACTATTCCAATTTTCATAATTCCATTTCGACACTTATATCAGAAATTTCCAATGCCGACAGAGAAACGCCAAATTTTCAATTTCGCCAATTCAAGCCTAATTCTACCACGGACCTCCAAATAACATTTTGGACGCGCTCCTAACTCCAAAATCACCTAACAGAGATAACAAAATCACAAAAAATCTAAATCTAGATCGAATACTAAAAAGTCAAGACTTGGTCAAACCTTTCAATTTTGAAGCTTCAAGCTGAGAATTATTTTTCCATATCTGTTTTGATTAACTTGAAAATCAAAACTGACGATATACATAAGTCATAATACATCATACAAGGTTAGTCATGCCCGATAACTAGTGAGCGAAGTACAGATGTTCAAAACGATCGATCGGGTCATTACACTCTATATCTTTTTTTGTCGTCTCCCTCTCCTTCGCTCTCCCGTATTTCTTCTATCTATCCTCTCTCCTCCTGCAACCAACCTCTGTTTTCTCGAGATCTATTTCATATTGATCTTCTTCTTCGAGATACCTTTTGAATATGGATGTGATGTATTTTTATAAAGGCTCATCGATTGATCAAAATTCATTCTTTGTTCTTTTCACTTTTCTTTAATTTTTTATTAAGAATAATTTTCATTCTCACCGTTTATATCAACATATTTCTTGTACATAAATTTATGTATATACAAAAAGAAAACATATGTTATTCATATATATTCAAAGAAATAAAATAACTTTTATATATACACTTTGGTATATAAAAAAGAAAATAAGCTTTTGATCTAAACAAAGCAAGAAAGTAAAATTGTGATATACATTTTATTCTATGTATTATATACTATCATATAAAAATACAAAAAGAAGATAACTAATTTTAAATTATACTCTTGAAAATGGAGACCAATAAATTATAGACAACTATATTTATAAATTCATATTATAGATACACACACAAAAATTTGATATATATATATTTTGATGTACACATAAAAGAAAAATAAAGTTGTGATATATATTTTGATATATAAATTATTATTATGATATATATAATTATTTATTTTGACTGATAATAAAAGAAATAGTAGGTAAATTTTCACCGATTAATAGGCTGAACTGATACACGTTATTAAATTCCTCCTCTCACCCTCTCCCAAAAAAAAAAAAAACTGAAATAGTTTAAAGGAAAAATTACTCAAACTATTAGTCCATGTGATGATCCAAAAGACCGTCACTTATTTTTAAAATAAATTCTGTGTTCCGAGGCCTTAGAAACCTCTTTTAGTATCATCTTGGTTTATGTGCGCAGTCCGGACGCGTAGCCGAAAAGCCATTATGTGAAAACTAAGAAAAATATTAAAATTTGACTTAAAAATACATTTAAGTTGACTCTGGTCAATATTTTGGGTAAATGGGCTTAGACCCATAATTTAACTATCCCTGAAGATCTGCAAAAAAAAATGAGTCTTGGGCATATGTCCGGCATCGAATTCCGAGGTCCCGATTCGGAGAAATAAATTTTTGAAATAAATTGTTTTCTGAAAAATATAAAGGTTTTTGGAAGTGATATGTTATGTTAAACCTGTAGTATCGGGCATGTATTATGGTTCCGGAGCCCGGTACAGGTTCAATATAATTTATATGTGTTGTCGGTAAAGTTTGGTAAGAAACAAATTTATTTGACGTGATTCGGACCTTAAATGCAAAATTTGATGTATAAAGAAGTTTTGAGAAATTTTATTGATTTTGAGGTTTAATTCGATGTTCGCGATGTTATTTTGGTTATTTGATTACACGAATAAGTTCGTAGAAAGTTTTTGAGGTTGTGTGTATGTTTGGTTTGGAACCCTGTAGGCTCGGATGTGTTTTGGATAATCCACGGGGTGGATTTTAGGATTTAAAAAATTGAAGGATTTTGCTGGTGTGATCAGTCCTGCAGGCTTCGCATATCTCAATTGAGAACCATCTCAAGCCTGCCCTTCATCGCAAATGCGAGATGTTCCTCGTAATTCCGACCTCGCAAATGCGAGATGTTCCTCGCAATTCCGACCTCGCAAATGTGAGGGTCTCTTCGCAAATGCGAAGTCTGCTTGTAATGCTTGAAGTCGCAAATGCGACTTTTTTGTTTGCAAATGCTAAAGTCCAAATTTCCTGGAAGGTTCGCAAAATGCAATCCCTATTTCTCAATTCCCAACTTAGCATTGCGAACCCCTATTCGCATTTCTCATACATGCGATTTATAACTTTTATAATTAGCCGAAAATTAATCATTTTTCACTTCTTTTCAAAACGCAAACTCCCTAGCGCGATTTTTCAAAAACAACAATTCTTCCAAAACGATTGTAAGTTAACTTTCACTCATTTCCTTCAATCAATAATATCTTATAACATGATTTCAACTCAAAATCAATGATTTTCATGGGGAAAATTGAGTGTTTTGGGTAGAACCTAGGTTTCTAAAAAATTGGGGATTTGGACCTCGATTTCAGGTCCGATTTCAAAACAAATTATATACTTGGGCTCGTGGGGGAATGGATAATCGAGTTTTGGTTCAAACCTAGGGTTTTGACCATGTGGACCCGGGGTGATTTTTGACCTTTTGGGCAAAACTTTGGAAAATTCATTTTTATGCATTCGAATTGATTCATTTAGCGTTTATTGATGTAATTAAGCAACTTGTGACTAGATACGAGCGAATTGGTGGTGGAATCAAGGGGTAAAGCTATAATTGAAATGTGAATTGTGTTCATGACATCGAGGTAAGTGTTTGGTCTAACCTTAGCTTGAGAGAATATGAGTTATGCCTTATTTGCTCTGTGTTAATTGTGGAGTGTGACGTATAGGCATGTTGACGAGTATCTATACGTCGGTGTCAAATATGCCCGCGAGTCTTGTATTATAATTGTTATGACTCCATTGTAATTTATTGTGCCTCACATGTTATTATCATCATTTTTCCCTTGCCGGATTCTTTGTGATTGTTATTGATTTTTAATTGGGATCGGGGTGGCACGCCGCCACGAAAATACATGAAATGGGAGCGGGTGGTATGCCTCCCTCAAGATATATGAAATGTGAACAGGTGAAATACCTACCACAAGATATATGAAATGGAAGCAGGTGCCCTGCCTGCCACAAGATATATGAAATGGGAGCGGCTGACACGCCTGCCACGAGATATATGAAATGGGAGTGGGTGACACACTTGCCACAAGATACATAAAATGGGAGCGGATGGCACGCCTACCATAAGATACTTGAAATGGGAGTGGGTGGCACGTCTGCCACAAGATTTGTGAAATGGGATCGAGTTGCACGCCTGCAACGAGGTAAATGAAATGGGATCGGGTTGCACGTTTGCAAGAAGACGTGAAATTGAAGTGAATTATGCCTTTGTTTTCCTTGTCCTTGTTGGTAGTTGCATTTTGGTTCTTTTATAATCCTCTTGATATTCTGTTGTTACCTGTTATTCCCCAAAGCATGTTTCCCCCATCCCATCTTTACTTATTTATTCTTGCTTTACTTTCTGTTGTATATTATATAACTGCACATGTTTATTGTATAGTTTGGTGATAACCTCGTCAATACTTCGCCGAGGTTAGGCTAGGTATTTACCAGCACATAGGGTCGGTTATGCTGATATTACACTCTGCACTATGTGCAGATCCCGGGGCAGCGCTTAGACCGTAGTTTGGAGGCTACCTTCAGTCCACACGGAGATCCAAGATATACCTGCAGGCGTCTGCCGGCCCTGGCATCTCCTCTATCTTTTATTTCATGTTTCATCCTTTTGCTTCAGGAACAATCTGTCTTTTATTTTCAGACTTTGTATTTAGCAATGTTAGACCGTTGTGGTACTGTGACACCAGATTTTGGGTGACTAAGACTTAAGCAATTGTAATAGATACAGATTTTAGATATTTTATTATTTTCTTCCGCTTAATTTAAATTTTCGTTGTTGTTATCGCTTTTATGTTTGTTAAAAAGAAATAAATAAAAAAATAAAGTAATTAGTTCAAATGATTAGCTTGTCTAGCTCACATTAGTAGGCGTCATGGCGACTCTGAAGGTGCAAAATTCGGATCGTGACAATCCATAAACAATTTTAATTCCAACCAACCCCAAATAAAATATTTACCAGAAAATGCCCAAATATCATTTTTATCCAAATAATTTTCTATTAACGCTAGTTTTTAAAATATAAAGTGAGCTAAAGTGAGTTTCAAATAATCGAGCACCTTAATTCTATTTTGATATCACTATTAATTTGATTGGGTCGAAGGATTAAACTGAAAGTACTATGGGCAACCATTGAAGCTTGTTTAAGCTTGAATTCAAAAATTTGGATTTTAATAATTGATTTTTTTTCGAGCGGCTGTTGTTGAGATAGATTGGATACATTTTAAGGAGTGTGATTCTCAATTGTTGGATGATTTGGTGGAGAATTTAGGTGGTTTGAATTGGCATTTGAGTGAAATTTAAAGTACACAAGATGAACATAGAAGAAGATGATATGTATCTCATTGTGTATTAAATATGTATATTCGTGTATCTTTGTGCATCAAATATGTCTCCTATATATCCATGTATATATGCATGTGAGATACACATTTGATTATTGGTTGTAGAAAAAATTTTAAACTCTATTTCAACTATGAATTTTGCATCAAAACTAACATGTCACATTCAATCTTCCTCAAATTCGTATATTGACTTATCAATATGTTTTAATGAATTTTAATCATATTTACTAAAAAAATCTATTTTTTTTGTGTGTTTCATCTTTGCTATCTCATCCATGAAATTTTTTTTTTGTCTTGCATTGCTGATCACGCTTAAAAATATAGAAGCAGATCTTTATGTGTGATTTTTGAAAAGAAAAAATCCTCGTTTATCTGGATTTTTAGTTTGCACTTAACTAGTTTTAATAAATATATTATTAGTGGCTAGAAATTGATAAATTTAGACTTATTTTGGACATTTCCGTAAGATGCCTAATACAAAGCCCAAGAGGCCATACTACTTACTTCGTCGGCCTTTCCGCGGCAGACCCAGTGATATACGGGCTAAAGCAGCCCAAAATAAAGGCGGGAAAAATATTTTTTCCACTCGGCAGTTCATTTCCATTCCCGCCAATAGCGAGCCCTGAATTCTTGAGCACACCTCCCAATTCAGCAGCTATATAAACCCTAGCCCCTATTTCCCACCCATTTTCTCTACTTCTCTCTCAGACACTATCAGTCCTTATCCCTCCTCCCCATTTCCAAGCCCTAACCCTAATTTCCCCAGACCTTCTCAAAGCCCCTTTTTCATAGAAAATGTTGGAATTACGGCTTGTTCAGGGAAGTCTGCTGAAGAAGGTTCTAGAATCAATTAAGGATCTGGTGAACGATGCGAACTTCGATTGCTCTGCCACCGGATTCTCTCTGCAGGCCATGGATTCCAGCCACGTAGCGTTGGTGGCGCTGCTGCTCCGATCTGAGGGTTTTGAGCACTATCGTTGTGACCGTAATATTTCAATGGGGATGAACCTTGGTAACATGGCTAAAATGCTCAAATGTGCGGGGAATGATGACATCATCACCCTCAAGGCTGACGATGGCAGTGACACCGTCACTTTCATGTTTGAAAGCCCCAGTAAGTTCCAAAACTTATTTTTCTTCTGAAGCCTATTTTTTTCGTAAGTTGTGTAGCATATAAATAAGACCTAGAAACATTGTAAAATTTGTTATGTAAAGTTGCAAATTGTTCATTGCCTTTCCCAAAATATGTGACCTTTTTTTTGCTTATGATTGCTCTTTTTTAGTACTTTGATATACCTTTTGGTTATTTTGACGTGGGAAAAATTGCAGCTAATAGTACTTTTGACAGTCTTTGAATATCTTAGATTTAAATTTTGAAAATTATTATCTACTGATTCTAAATAATTATAAGTGAAATAAACTTGTTTATTTAGCTCAAAATTTTTATAATTGATATTTGATCCAATAGATAAAATTGCAGCTAAATAGTGTTTTTGCAATAGTGTTTGAATATCAATGTTAATTTTTTTATAAATTTTAGCTCGGAAGTGATAATATTAAAAAAGTATAAAATAAAAATGAGTTAAACTTGTTTGATTTAGCTTGGAAGTGATATTATTGACATTTGATACAAGAAATTGGCATTGGCTATTTTCATCATAGCGTGTGGTGTTGCGTGTATTAAGCTGAATATATAGTTTTAGAAATTGTGATTTGATTCTGAATTTGGATTTACTCTACTATTCTTCCATTGTTATGGCTGGGTGTAACTAAGTATACTGTAACGTATCACAGCCCAAGACAAGATTGCTGATTTTGAGATGAAGCTGATGGACATTGACAGTGAACATCTTGGGATTCCAGAAGCAGAGTACCATGCTATTGTTAGAATGCCTTCTGCAGAGTTTGCTAGAATTTGCAAAGACCTTAGCAGTATCGGTGACACAGGTGCAATTTGCCTCTCATGTTAACTGCAGCATTTGTGAACTAACTAATGGTGATTGAAGATTTAACTTTTGTTTCAATTGTTAACTGCAGTTGTAATTTCTGTGACAAAGGAAGGTGTAAAATTCTCAACCAGAGGTGACATTGGTACTGCAAATGTCGTTTGCAGGCAGAATACAACTGTTGACAAGGTAGATATTTTGCTGATAGTGGTTCTGTCTGGTTGATTATTTCTTGATATAAGCTGATGTTTGACATGGTGGTTTCAAATTGGCAGCCTGAAGAAGCCACAGTAATAGAGATGAATGAGCCAGTATCTTTGACATTTGCCCTGAGATACCTGAACTCTTTCACGAAAGCGACTCCTTTGTCTAACACAGTGACCATCAGCTTATCTTCAGAGCTGCCTGTTGTTGTTGAGTACAAGATTGCTGAGATGGGCTATATAAGGTTCTACCTGGCACCTAAGATTGAAGAGGATGAAGAGGAAACCAAACCTTGATTTTATGTTTCTGCTTTCTTTTGAGCCTGGAGTTGGGGGGGGGGGGGGTTAAATTTTCTGTGATGAAGCTCATTTGAGGTTTTCAGGCAAGCAGTATGTAGTTTAGACTTGCTAGACAAATTTTAGCTTTGTGTTGATTAATGAAATCGTGTATTTCCCTCTTTTTTACTCTTTTTCTATTCTCTTGCCTGCATCTGAAGCTTGAATGTTGTAAACCTACACCATTGAGTTTACACAGTTTCTTGATTCATTTGATGCTTCTTTAAATATAGAGTTGCAACAGTGAAGGGATTTTGGGTCTGGAAGTATATAAGAGTAACTGCACATGGACGTGATTTTAAGAAGGGAAAAAGGGCAAAATAGTCCCTATATTATTGAAAATTAGTCATGTTTATATTTGTTTTTGCTTTTGGTCTAAATATACTCAGCAATTAAAATGATACAATGGACTTCATGTCCCTATTTATTTGGGGTTTTCCCTATCTATACCATATATCAAATATTATTACTATAAATGTTCATAATTTGTTATTTATCTCGTAGTTCACACTTTTACTACAATTTATTTATCAATTCATAAATAGGTAAATTTTTCCATAAAAAATGCGCTAAAATAAAGGAGCAAAATATGCGTTTGATTCCGACCCCATGAAATATGAATATTGAAATGGAAAGACAATTTATCAAACTGCACAATTCTCTCCTTCCACAATGTAATTGTCTCTTCTCTCATTCAACTACAATTCTAAAAAAATGCAAGCTTCACAAGCTCCAGTAATCAAATTGCTTTTACTAATTCTACAACACAATACAAATTATAGAATATAAAATTGTTCTTCATCGATATAGGTTCGTCTTTTTCTCTATCAACTACACGAAATCATGTCAAAAATCCCAAAGTTAAAAAAAATTTGTTCTTCCATATATTTTCCACCATTGATAGTCATTAAAAAGCTTGAAAGCTGTGAATTCAACTTTTGGTTTTTAAAAATCGTTATTTGTTTGGATTGGGTGTTGTAAATAATTCGGAATATGTTTAGGAGTTTATATCTTAATTTTAAGGGGTTTTGGTGAAGATTAGACTTGGTTTGACTGAAATTCAGATTGAAACTCGTCGAAGAAGAAGACATATTTTCAGAAATTGTAGATAAATTGTAGAATTATAGATAAATTGTAGATTGGGAAGACAAACTTCTACAAGTCTTCTACAATTATGTCGAAAATGCCAATTATACTACAATTGAAATGGGAATTAGGATATTAAAATTCAATGTATTCAGTTTGTAGATAAAATTTTTACAAATAAACTACAAATAAGTTTAAGTATTGTATAAAGTTGTATTGTTTTTAAGAGTATCTATAAAATTACTACATTTATACTACAATTAAACTACAATCTTATGTAAAAAAAAATATTGACAATAAAATTTGCTCTTCATCTATAAAATTTCTACAAAAAAACTACAATTACAACCACACTGTCAACTTTATTGTCTTCTCAATTGAAGATTCATGCTGAACGATCCAATATGACAAGTCCACTGGTACACGTTTGTTTCTCAAGAAATCAAACCCTTCTGCTCGACCATACGGTTTCAGCAATTCCCAGAAGTTTCCACCCACTCCCATTTCACACTCGTGAAATTATTGTCTTTCAGAAATTGGAAAAAGATATCTTCAAAAATTGAAACTTGAGACATAGGATGAAGAAGAAGGAGAATTTTAGTTGTAGAATCGCTTGGGCTCTTTTCTCGTAATAAGCACAATGAAGGAATTAACTGAAGGTAAAACGTGGGGGGAAGGGGGAGGGTGGGAGGAGAGAGAGGCAGGTAAACTAAAATTAGAGAATATACGCTCCTAAAATCACGCCTAGTATAAATGAAGCAATAATTATACTCTTAATTTGAATTATGATATATAAATAGTAATTTGGTATGCTTAAATATAATTAACACAATACTTAAACAATGAAGGTAATAAGGCTTAATATATTGTATAGATAGGTAAAAATCCCTATTTATTTTTCATCTTTAATAATAAATAACTAAACCCACTAAAATTAATCTTTTCCTTCTCTAACAACATACTGCTATTGCTACAAATTCAAGGTTCTTGTCCTGCTCCACAAAGTTAAATATATAGTTGCAACAGTGAAGGGATTTTCGGTCTGGAAGCATATAGCAGTAACTGCTCCTTGAAATGATGTTAAGAATCTGAAATGCTTTATTGCTGTGAAAATATTGATTTATGAAAATATCCTTGCCTGTTGTAAGCAATGCACGACTAGGCGAGGCACTTAACAATTCCCATTTGCTTATCCACGATTAAGATGAAACATAAAATGTTACTAGCATCTTGCATAATTATGACCAATATTCTTCAATTTTGCACGCATTTTTCTTGGAGATGATGCACTAAATTGTTAGAATTATTAGTACGAGCAACCACCTATTTGCAGATATGAAATTGGCGATTACAGATTTGCAAACATTTTAGTTGAGATATGTGCGAAAACTGGAACCAAGAACTGCCAATATCAGAAATATCAACAGGGAAGTAAATGCTATCTATTTCATTGTTGCGCTCAGTACGCAGGCCAAATCATCCTTTATGCCCGCGTATGATGAAAACCACGGTGCAGTTGCAAAAAACGCGAGATTTTTACCGATTGCACTTTAACTCAATTTCTTTTTACAAATGCCTCTACAAACAGGAAAATTCAGATTTTAACACCACTAGATTGGACCAGCCAATCTCATCCCGCAGTCTAATCATTAGCTGCAAAGCTATATCACTGCTCATGGAGAATGTTCGAAACGGTAGCCGTTTAGCTGCAAACAAAAAGACTCTAGTCTGTAGCGCTGCAACTAAGATAGAATGGAAAGAATGTCCAAATATAAGTCTGCCGAAAAATGATCAGGTCCTCCACTTTTCACCAATATAAAATGCTTGATCACCAAGCTCTTGTTCAATTCTAAGCAACTGCAAGATAAACAAACGTCATACTCGTTAGAAAAAGGACAGAAAAAAAGGATGTGAAAAAGCATGCTTAAGGGAAATAAGTGTTTTGTAGCGTGTCCTTCAGAGTGTCAAACCACAATAAGAGAATGGCACAGCAGATGGCGTGCCAGTAAAACTTCTTTCACTGAGGAGGTTGTAAACAGAGGAATTACTTTTTCAAACCCTCTACTCCCCCCAGGAAAAAAAGAAAAGGAAAAAGGAAAACCAGTTCTAAAAATTGAAAGCAGTTCACAAATTCAGCTAAACATGGCAAATACATTATAAAAAAATCATAAGCTAGCAACCAGACCTGGTTATACTTTGCTAGTCGTTCTCCTCGGCAAGGAGCACCTGCTTTAATTTGACCAGTAGCTAAGCCAACAGATAAATCAGCTATAAAACTGTCTTCAGTTTCACCACTTCTTTGAGATATCACAACCCCCCATTGGGCATCCTTAGCCATCTTGACCACTTCAATGGCTTCGGTCACTGTACCAAGCTGATTAACCTGCATCCCAGTGAATCCACGCCATCAGAAAGTATTTTACATCAGCAACATATGCTACCGATATTTCCAGACAATATGGAGACTTATCCTATGTATTCAATAATTTAAGTTATAAAATGATAGGATACTGTCCAGTTCCACTAAGGATTTATGATATTATCAAGGAGACTTGACAAAGAAAATCTGAAGGGCCTAATAATTAGGAAAGTACCAGAATCCCGAAGTAAACAAAATGGCATATTTTAATAAGATCTCATATCACTAATAATAGGGCAATGACTCAGAATTTAAATGGTGCAAATATTGGTGTCTCATTTTTGGCATCAGATGGATGGACAATTTCTTGACAGGTGTGATTGAACAAGTACTCCTCCAGAGTTGCCACAAATACTAAAGTGTAGAGCGATCTCAAATGGCAGGTAAAGCCTTCAAAGAATTCTTGGTGACCAAGATGAACCAAAAGCCAGGGAGTTGTTCACTCCATTAGAGAAAAGCAGTAAACATTGAAGATATAGTGGTTGCTATGTGCAATGACTCCAGTGTGGAGGTTGGATAGGGGTCCGGATTACTCTGTTTATTGAGACTTTTTTTGGGGGTGTTGTCGGCTGGCAATCTGATCCAGTCTTCGATGATCAATGAAGTGGTAGGGTTCAATTAAAGTTCTTTTTTCCCCTACAGGTCAGGTATGCTTACTTTAATGGACAGCAACCACCCCCTCAGGTGTACTGTGATGTGTAATCACATTACTCGTCTAATTTCCTAGATCATAGCCTCTTCATTGTCCTTCACACAAAAATGAGTTAAATTTTTGAAATAATTTTAAAATAAAAAAGAAAGAACATATTCTAATGTTTTACTAATCCAAGTATAAGGCTGTTCGAACATCAAAATTAAAAATTCAAGAGCTAATCTAAGTCCAATCATATCATACGATAATGAATTAAAACGTTACACTGTTAGACGATTCTTGTGAATTCCCAGCACAGCAAATATGTAGAATGTGGAGAGTCTAGTTCAATCCAAGAAAGGGAAGCACAAAACTACCAAAGGAAAACCAGAATAAGGTCAAACCACACAAAATCCTGAATGATCATATTACACATTGAGTTGCTAGGATATCCCTTTTCGGCGATATGATTGGATCGGTTAGAAAGCCATACTTCTGCAAAGATCTAATTTTTTTTCCTGTTTTAATAAATCAAACTGCTTTGGATTATTATCACAAGCCAATGTCCCTTCACAAAATAAAGATTTAATTTCCAAAACCTTCAACAAACAATCTATGCAATATGGGTTATCCTTTGCAAAGATAAATCTCAATAGAGCTCTTCTATAGAGGAATTTTTTCCTTTTGTGCGTCAAATGAACCCTGTTTGCTTCAACAATTATGATTTTACTCTTTTAAGTGTGAAGCTTTCATAATATACTCCTTTTCTTGCAAATTGCACTAGTGCCAAGGAGAGAAATATTCCTTGCCCTATATCAGTCACAGTTCGAACCAGAACACCCCCCCCCCCCCCCCCGGGTGCAGGATGGCCGCTCACGAAGGACAAAAGTTTGCTTCAAAGAAAGATGTCGTAGTACCAACAAATATCAGTAGGTACCTTGAGAAGAAGGGCATTGCACGCATTCTCTTGTATGGCTCTCTCAATCCGTTTCGGATTTGACATTAGTAAGTCGTCTCCAACCACCTGCAGCAAGCAATTCATGTTTGACGCATAATAGGACACTTGATAAATATGAAATGAATTTAAAAATATAGCAAGATCGCAATAAATGTATGTCAGTGGGCAGAAGTGCATCATGGCAGATATTGCAACCAGATGATCGAATCACCAGGGAGAACCCAGACGAACCTGGCACATTCCAAGACTCGAAAAGTACTTGACATGCTCCCAGTCCTCCTTGTCAAATGGATCTTCTATTGAGACAACGGGGTAGTCTATAGGGAGAGAAAAAAAAAGGATTTGATGAGAATGTGACATCGTCGAATAACAGAAAGCTCACATCACAGAATCAATAGATAGTAAAATACCTGCACAGAGTTCTTTGTACATATCAATCATATCCTGTCCCGATTTAAAATTTTGTCCAGATTTATTTGGAGTCTTAAAATCTAAATCATATTTTGTCCCTACATTTGAATAACACAGGTCAGTTTGTCAGTAATAAGAATATAAGAAGATTATACAATCAAAGAGACATATCATTACACCATTTCAACCTAGCCTACCACACGCCAAAAGCTAAAGACAAAATGCAGATTCAGTATTTTTTTTATAATAATGATTAAGCGATTTCCTCCTTCCTCACCCCAACTCCCAGTTCCAACCCCACAAAAAAAAAACTATTGTCCTCCCACTCTATCCTGATTAATCTTACATGCATGTGAGCAAAGATTACTGCAAATCAACTGAAGACTTTCCTAGCTAGCTATGACAGAGTATCACATGATTCTACGTATCTACAATCAGCAAAATTTTAAACTAAAGGGAATATATGACCTATGCAAAATTCAGTCGCAGCAACACCAATAGCTATCTTTATTTTCTCCTTGTACCCTGTTCTACCAATAGCCTCCAGAACAAGGTCCAAGCCATCTCTTAAGCTGCAAATGCAGTATCCAGGGTCAACAATTTCATTGAGAAGCATAAGACAAAGACATCAAAACTTGCCTTGAGATGTCGGGAGCAAAACCACCGTCTTCACCAACATTACATCCACGGGCACCATATTTCTCTGTAATCACTACCTGCCCTTCTAATTGTAAGCAAAGACCTTTTTTATATATAAAGTAAAGCAGTTTATTGATGATTGCAACCAGGGGATGCAAGAAACAGTAAAAAAAACTGGACTAACTCCAAGACAAACTTTAAGAAGCTTATGAAGTCAAGTAACAGATTTACATCAATTACAGCATTCTATTTGCTCCAGCAAAAAAGATTCAAAAGACAATTTGCTTTGAGTCTAGGATCACAAGTGGACTCTCCTTGAAAGCATCTCAAGTTTCTTTCCAATTGTAAGCAAAGATTATTAATACAAAACCTTTAAACTTAAACTAGTATTAAGAAATAGTATTTAGTTAATATGCTTTTACACAAAAATTTACATTGTAACTGCGTATTAATTGGCGATGAGAAAAATTGGACTAATACACCAGTACAGCCCCAACTCTACATTTTTCGGAGTAGTATCACTATCACATGTGGATATCAAAGGAGGTTTTCTAATATGGCAACATGTACAGGCTGCAAATTGTATACTTCGGGCTAATATAAATTATGCACAAATTGTTGCACATTATTCCAGGATTAATAGAAAATCATGGATGACAGCAGCTGTTCCAGCAAGATAGTGTGTATCCATAACAAACAAAGGATGGTTTCTCTTTCATATGAATCAGAAGTAAGCTTGACTTGCACAGTGCATTAAGCCATTAATAACACTTAAGAAAGGAACAAGACAAAACACTCAAGGATTCTGGGCAAGGGTAAGAAGACACAAGATTAATAAGACATATGTTGTTTGTATAAACAGTTAGAGCAATTTAAACTTCCTTCATGTGGCAGATAGAGAATATCCGATAATAGAGTTAGACGATATATTACTTAAATGAACTCACCTTCAAGTGATGATAGGTCTCAGAACCAATTTGTAAAGCCTCCTCAAATGTCTTTGATCCCACTGGCAGAATCATTATCTCCTGCGGAAGTTTAATATCACTTTTCAGACATGATTTACAATTTAGCACAAAAACATTATGAGCTCAAAATAGTGGTGTCATATCAAGATGATCAAAATGTTGAAGAAAGTGATGGAACACGGTGGCAAAGTAGCTCAAAGAAACACTCTGAAGAGCACAAAAGCAAAAGTGGGAAACGCATTAGGTAATAGATTTTGATCCACCATTCCAAGTGGAAATAGGTCTCTTCATCTAGAGTTACTTTTAGTCATTGGAAGTGACTATTTATGATGAGTAGAGACAGGACTGTTTCCTTCAGCATCACATATGTTATTCTTTAAATCAGACAACAAAAGTAATTTATATATCCTTGACTCTCTTCTGCAAATGCCACAAAACTTCTACATGTCAAAATTTGATGCAAGTGCAAAACCAAGAAAAATAAAAACAAAATCGTTGGTGGGCTGGGAGAACATGTCAATGCCATTAACCCAAACCCGATTTATAATTCTTTTCAACGGAACTTGATGAAAAAATAGCACGTCGCCAGCTTGTTCTTCTAGGAAGTATGCCCTACTTCACAAATAATGAGTCACCACCACTATGAAGAACTTGTGAGCAAGCATTGTGCAGGTCTTAAAATATACAAGTAAAGACTATGGGTTCACCTGAATAGCCAAATTATTTCCAGCATGTTTTCCTCCAGTTATGAGAGAAAAGACTGGAATAGGAAGAAGCAAGCTTGTTTGACCAGAAAGATCAGCAATGTGTTTGTAAAGTGGAACCTGAAGTTCATCGAGAGATAAGCACCAGGTCCAGTGAAGATTATGGGTTTAGGTATAAAACGGAGGAAGTATGCTTGCCTCTTTTTCAGCAGCTCCAGCTTTGCAAGCAGCTATTGAGACAGCTAAAATAGCATTTACTCCAAGTTCACTCTATCACATTGGACAAAGGAGAAGGTCAGTGAGCATGAAAGCTATTATGTCCAAAAAATGGGAAATTATTAAATTCGCTGGCATTGAACAAATGAGGACTCAAGAGCAGGTCAGTTACAATCCTCATTGCAAGAAAATACTTTCTAGCACACATCACAAGAATGGTGGGCGGAAAGAAGGTATGCTTAGAGCCGAATGACAGAGCTACTTTTCGAAAGCCAGCGATAAATATTTCCTTAACCATAGAATATGCAGACAAAAAAACGATAAAACTAAAAGAAAGAGGATGGAAAGAAATGCACACACGCGCTAAAGGGAATCTAATCAACTACATTCCATAGAAAAAGGATACGAAAGTTGTATTGCTCTTATTATGTTCACTAATTTAGATGGAACATTACAAGAAAATAAACTCCTTTGACAGAACCAAACAAATGGATATAATGGAAGAGAATTTCAAAGATAGGGTAAACTTCAATTGCCTGTAGGTAAAACACTCCAACTCAAGGTGTCCGCAAAATTTATCTTACAAGATAGCAACTCTTGTTTAAGACTTTCCTGCAATCCATGAAGTCCAGAACTCCAAGTATGTTGCAATATGGCAATTTTAAGCTATGTTGCTCGAACTCTGCAAAAATGTTGCCGGGTGCGTGTCGGATCCTCCAAAAGTAGTGCATTTTTGGAGGATCCGACACGCACCCGGCAACATTTTTGCAGAGTTCGAGCAACATAGATTTTAAGTACTAAGTTCCACATTCATAAACTATGCAAGTAGTCTAAAGTAGCATTAATACTAATTCCACATTCATAAACTATGCAGGTAATCGAAATACAAAGAGGCATTCTGACTCAGATGGCGAACTAAACGAAATAAGTACCTAATCGTTTGAACATTTGTGTTCAGAGAACCAAAAATACCTTATTTTCTGTTTTGTCCAAGTCTATCATGACCTGATCAATCTGAGATTGAAGAGTTGGATCCATACCAACCAATGCAACTGAAATTTTCTCATTAATATTCTTGACAGCTCTATTCACACCATTGCCAAGATAAGTTCCTTTTTCTCCATCACGCAGTTCAATAGCCTCATACCTGATATTTTAGAACAAAATACCACCATTACACCATTTGATTTATTCTCCAATATAAATTGCAACGGCTAAGTAAATGTTCAAACACAAGTTCGCAACTAGCTCCAAAAAAATCACTTAGAGGCTGGGAAATTAGTTTGCATTTTCACTGTTGCACTTCCAACCTCTACTAACTTTTTTGCCTTTAACAGGTCACTCTTATTGGGTGGTAAAAATGAGATATACACAGCGAATCACAATCTGAATTCTGACTTAAGACTAGAAAGTACCAAGAGCCCCTGTTCATTTATGTCACATGTATAAAACTATCCAGCAAAGATGAACAGGGGAATAAAAGGCTCTTGCATGAATCACTGAAAATTGTTAAACAAGAAAGCTCAAAGGAGCTTCACCGCAAACAATTATTCATAAAATAAAAATGTTCATTGTATGCATCAAAAACATTTTTAAAAATTAAAAAAAGGCATTTGCTCTTGATTAAAAAAAAGGGCATTTGCACACACCAAACAATTGTTATCAAGAAAAGAACATTTCCCTCCATCTGGTGATTTTTGGTTCACAGCTGACTTGAGTTAACTTGGAATGAAGTACTGGACCTAAATATAACAGAACGGATATAGATGATTCTTAGAGTCAAGTCCCCAAGGGAAAGGCCTAGTGGTTGAGGCATAGGAGAAACAATGTGGAGATCTCATATACGAATATTAACTACAACACTTTGTGTGAACCCAACTGCTCCAACCTTGGTGAGTAAGATTAAGCCTCCGAGATCTAACTAGAATTTCATTTCAATTCCGATATTGCTGAATTAGTATTTTTGCAACTTTGTTAGACAGCTCGCATTATGAATTAGTCCAGGTGCATGCAAGTTGACTCAAACACCACTTGTTCATACAGAAAACTCCAACTTATTTGGATTGAACCCTGGTCCATTAATCAAATTTACTTGAGTTAAACAAAAAATCAAATTTTGCGGAAAGTGTTCAGGCATGAATAATTATTACTCACAAACAAAAAGAGAGACAACATTTACTTTAAAGAAAATAAGGAAATAAAAAAGGCCTACATTCCGGAAGAAGCACCGCTAGGTACAGAAGCACGGAAAACGCCTTTATTCGTGTGCAGATCAACTTCGACGGTCGGAATTCCTCTACTGTCCAATATTTGCCGCGCTTTCACCTTCGTTATCACCGACGGTACAGATTTCCGCATGTGATTTGACTATCAAGCATACAGTTAGGGTTATTGAAACTGCCAATTTTGAATCAAAGCACCAAAAAGAAAGAGAAGTAAAAATAAATAAAAATATAGGAGCTTACAATGAAGAGGACGGGATCGGGGGTTTTAGCTCTGACGGCGGCATTAACGGCGTCTTCGATTCTCCGAGAAAGCATGTGCTTATCTAGATATTCTTGCACCGACATTTTCTTCTTCTTAGCTAATCTTAGGTTTTTTCACGAGAAAAAAGTTGGAAAACAGGGAATGAAATGAAGAGAACTGTTGCGTTTTGTTGCCGGAAATTTACTCCGGTAGCTCCGGCAGCTCGAACTCGAATTTGAACGAAGATGGAGTAACCTAGGATCTTGTGTGAGTATTGAATTTGGGACAAATGAGCTGATTGCTTTGCCTTTGTCTGATGATGCCACGTGTCCCCGATCAGACGTTTACAAAATAGACTAGTATTTCTACAATTTTATAGTGAGCTTAGTTTTGGAGGTTACCTGTATATTTAATTTCTTTTTTGCATGTGTTACCGTTACAGAGCCAACCTTATAGCTATGAGTTTTGGCTAAAATTTTCTACTGTTTTTTCCTAAAAGCGAGTCTTTCTGCATATACACTAAAATAGTTAATATAGATATATGTATTCGAAAAATGTAATTTATCAATAAAATTATAAATCTAAATATACCAAAGCTAGCATTCTCGCATAATCCTAAGATCTTTTATAAGTAAATTTAAAAGCTATGTTTCACAACAAATTCTATCTTTATGATAGCATTTGGCTATGAATTCTCAAATTTATTTTTAAAAATTTGAAGTTTGATTTGAAGATAAAAATATATTTGGATATTATTTTTTAAAATATATTTTACGTTTTTTTATATAAAAAAATATAAACGTGACTTACACCCATATGTTCTAAAAACTATAAAAAATACCCTACAATACCAAAGAAACAAACTTACGAATCATGTATATCATGTATATGCATAACCTTCATCGATGTCATTCATTATCATTATCACACACCATAGTCCTAAACATAGATAAGATTGACACAAAATTATTATTTTTATAATGAATTACATAACACACTACTCTAAAATCATAGTATGATACTTTAATATCAACTACTGATAGCACAATCACTAGCTACTGCAATTCGTGAAATTGCAATAATATTATAAGACTCGTAAGTCCAAAAAGAATTTATAGTAACTAGCCAATGGGTTAGTTGGGTCATAATAGATTATGTGTTTTTTTATAAAATATAAAAATTGGCGATAAGTTTTTTAAAAAATTTCAAAGGTAATATTTTGGGCCAAAACACGTGTGGGATTTAAAAATTTTATTTTTAAAATTAGCCAAGATATGAATAAAATTTATAAACAATCAGGTTTTTCCAAATTTGTTTTCGGATAAAACCTATAACCAAACGGGGGTATTTTTCTAGTCATCATACTATCCAGCTAAACTTTGGTATATCTTCTTTTTAAAATTAGACTGCTCTAATTAACGATGTTGAAAGTAGGAATTGTTTGATTAACTTTTTTTCTCTATATCCTTTGCCCTAACCGACATTCTAGAGCTATTTGTGTTACAAAAATTAAGCTCTTTAATATTTTGTTAGAAATGTCTTGTAATCTTGTTTGACATAGAGAAATTTGAGATACATCAAAATAGTTAGAAAAGAAAGAGTAAAATGTCAGTAAAAAAGGACGATAGTTAAAGTTCCAAATGAACTTATAAGTTATAACTCTAAAGCTTAAAATATTTTGTAAAAACTGTTATCAAATAAAACTAATTATTTAACTCACAAAAAAGTAATTATGTATTCGATATTGAAAGGACTTCTCTAAAGAGAGAAGCTCCAACATCTCTCTAATTACCAATGCAAATTATTAATAAAAATTACCAAATTCATCCAAAACCACCGGATATTAATGCAACCCAATCCAACAGAGATTCTAAACCTCCTATCACAAGTTTCAAACAAAAATTTTTAGAAGGAATGCATGAAGATCATATTCACATGACAATTCATCCTATTATAGAAGAGCCCCTTAGTTTTTATAGTGACACTACTACCACCCATCCAAATAATCTAATGGATGATCAAGAACAAGAAATTCATTTATCCTCGGAAGATCTTAAAAGAATCTATCATTCATGGAGTTACAGAATCTATAAAAAAAGCCCAGCATCATATTCTCAAGAAAAAAATTCAAGAGTTACAGAAAATCAAGGAAATTTTTTCACTAATTGATTTGGGATCAGATTAGTACACCACCAAATTCAATAACGAAGATAGTATGCTTAAGGTTCTACAAAGTGGTCCTTGATTTATTTTTGGTCATTTCCTGTCAATCCAGAAATGGGTCCCAAATTTCATCGCCTCTAAAGCTAAAATAGCAAACACATCTATTTGGATCCGCCTCCCCCAATTACCTATTGAATTCTATGATGGCTTCATCCTAATAAAGATATGTAACAAAATTAGGAGATTACTCAAAAGTGATGCTTGTACATCATCCACACTAAGAGGGAGATATGCTAGACTTTGCATTGAAATTCCCCTTGATGTGCCTGTCCCCTCCCATGTGTTCATAGAATAACACAAACAAGTTATTCATTATGAATGTACCAATTTCTTATGTAAAAAATGTGGTAGGCTAGGCTGCTCGTTATTAAATTGTCTATACACTCTTCCTTAATGCTCCGAAACTGCTCCCAATGAAACCCCAGTCAATACCCAATTCATGCCCTTGATAGCTCTAATGACAAAAAGGAAGATTCGACTACTCAGACAAAGGAAGATAATTGGCAAGTCCTATTCCCCAAGAAGAATAAATCCACTCAAACACAAAAAGTGTTGCCTCACTCTCCTGGTAAGTTGCATCCGTCAATCAAACACACCCTAGGTATATCTCAATCTGCTCTATTAATTGAAAAAGGGCACAAGTGAATCTATCAATGATGGCTTTGCCATTTCTCCTACAATGCCTAAATCTAGTGGTAAAAACCAAATAAAAAATACGCTGCAACATGCAACATGTTTGAAGCACTGGTCTCTCCGCCTAAGCAAACCAACATTAACAATAATTATTATGATAATAACCCTTTTAATACACATACTACATGCATGGCAACAGATGTGGACGAAGACCGTGAAATGGATGTCCAAATAGCAGCCAAGACTATTGGAAATTAAGCTACATGCAAACTAATCATACCCTATCCAAGGGTAATGAAGACCTAAAACACCCCATCCCATGCCTAAACAACTCCCCACATAAGGCTACCCCTAATCCACTCCAAAATTGATAATCTTTCCTGCATAAGCAACTGTCATCAAAGGCAAAGCACACAAATGCCCACATCCCCACTAGATATTGCACAAATGGCTGATAATATTAGCCAAAATATAGACTCCATATCTGAACAAAATGCTTCAAATACCATTCCCTCAAGCAAGATCCAAGACATGCACATAGAATCTTCTATAATTACTAACTCTACTCCTTTGAAAACTTCAAAAACAGTAGAGGACAACACTCTTCCTCCCCATATTATAAACGATTACTCTTCCTACGAAGATGCCAAGAATTTCACTCTCACAAAGAAGAAGATTCCGACTAGATCACATTATGAGACATCAAAGAGCCATAACCATGTCCAACCCTACAATTCCTCCAAATCACCAAACAACCAACCAAATCTACTACATCCAACCATCACTATCCCAAGACCATCAACCACTATCATGGGTGGAACAAACTCTAATGGTCCATGCAATCACGTTCAATATGATTTTGGACGGCCAAGAGACTATGATAGTCCTCCAAAATTTCCACTTTCTTGCACAATTAGTGTCAGAGGAAATGCACATAGCAATGAACAATTACCTCAATCAAGAATGGATGAACAACATCCTACATCCACTTGCACCCTCCATAAATCTAGATTAGGCCCAAGTCATGAGGTAGCAATGGAATCTTCCTCCCCACTTCAACCCCATTCTAAATGCCCCCTCCTAACCGGAACTACCTTTCTTTCCACCAGGGAAAATCTCCAACATGACCCCAATCTTTATGCAATGGTCTCTTTAATCGATCAATCCTCAAGCTCTGACCAGTCACAACATGCAAACTCCCCCCCCCCCCATGCAAACCCAACACCACCAGAAAATCCACAAATTCCACCACTCCAAATACCTCAAGCTGCCCTCCCCCAGTAGCAAACCTAGATCAACCAGTCCAAGTCCCTCCCAATGATCCAGAACCAGAAAATGTTCTAACGGAAGAGGAAGAAGAGATCAACCTACTAGGTTCAGGTCCGGTCCTCGAATTTTTAAGCCTCAACGAAGTAAAAGTCTGTCTCTTCAGGGAACTCTTAGAGAAGAGGTATGTACTCAGTTGCCCCCCAAGCTCTCTACAAATGCTCAATGGATGTGAGGCCACCCCAAGATCCTACAGTAGGGAATCATGCAATAATACTTGTCCCAAGCCTAAGGAGGAATCCAGTGTTTCCAAACCAAACAAACAATGGTCCAGCCAACAACCATGCCATGATGTTTAGGCCTACAAATTTTATTATCTGGAATATATGTGGGGGGAAACAATGATAATTTTAGGGTAAACTTTAGAGAGATGTTAGACACCCATAAGCCATGCATGGTTGCCTTATTGGAGACTAGAATGGAAAGTCACTTCTCCCTCTTAAGTGACTATTCTTTTTCTGAGATGATTGAAGTGCCAAGTAATGGCCAATCTGGAGACATGGTTAACTGTGAGATGCTAGTATAGTCAAGATCCACAACTTTGTTAGGAGGAATCAAGAGATTCATGCACTAATCGAGGTAAGCGCCTACACCCCCACTTGGTTATTCTCTTCTATATATGCTAGTACAAAATAGAACAAAGGAAGATCCTTTGGAATAATTTAGAAACTATTAGTACAACTTACAAAGGTCCCTGGCTAGTAGGGGGAATTTTAACGATGTTATTAGTTGTAATGATAAATTAGGGGAAATACCATCAACCGTAGACGTAGTAGCTCAATTTGGAACTCTATGAATAAATGTCATCTAATAGACCTATGTTATAAGGGACTGAAATATACTTGGTCCAATCTTAGGAAAAAAATAATAGGCCTTATATTGGAAAGGTTAGGTCGAGTTTTTGTTAATGAGGAATGCATATCCTTTTACCCCAAAGCCATAGTATTTCACCTACCTAAATTTTCTAATGCAAATATTCTTAAAATTTTTGGCCAATTGGTCTTTGTAACACTTCCTATAAAATTATTATTAAAATTATTGCTAATAGGATAAAACCTTACCTTCCCTACCTAATTAGTCCTA
Source organism: Nicotiana benthamiana (assembly GCA_034376525.1). Lineage (NCBI taxonomy): Eukaryota > Viridiplantae > Streptophyta > Magnoliopsida > Solanales > Solanaceae > Nicotiana > Nicotiana benthamiana. The sequence continues at coordinate 26,024,595 of CM067333.1, read as the reverse complement.
TGCAGGCCAGTTTCATTAAAAATAGGAGAGCATGTCACAATGCTATAATCATCTAAGAACTCATGAATGAGTTACATAAGAATAAAAAATCAAACTTTGATATGATCATCAAATTAGACTTGAAAAAAGCTTTTGATCGGTTGGAATGGTCGTTTGTACATAGAACCCTTAGATTTTTTAAGTTTCCACCAAATCTAACCCGTCTAATTATGCACTGCATTTGTAACTGCTTAATGAGTGTTATAGTTAATGGTGTGAAAACTAATTTCTTCCAATCAAGTCGAGGAATTCGTCAAGGAGACCCCCTCTCCCCATACATTTTCATTCTTTACCTTGAGTTATTATCTCGACTTATCAACTATCAAGTTAATACCTTACAATGGGACCCCATATATTTTAAACATCACAATCCAAACATCTCTCATTTCTTTTTTGGAGATGACATTACCCAGTGGGCAAAGCTAACAAAAAAATAAGTTTTTTTTTGTATCAAATCTTGCCTTAATCCTTTTTGCTCTGAAACTGGACTTGCCATTAACAAAAAAAAGTCCAAAATTGTCCAGCCAAGACACTTCCCTACTGATTTTACATTTTTTTTTATCATCTATACTCAATATTAAAATCACAACAAATTTTGGCAATTATCTAGGATTTCCTATACTAAGCTACTCTTCCATACCAAAAGATTTCCAATTTATAATTGATAAAATGCAATTCAAATTATCACACTGGAAGTGTTCCTTCTTAAAAATAGCAGGAAGAATAACTTTAGCTTCAAGTTCTTTAAGTGCTTTCCCTACTCATGCCATTCAATATACTCTTCTCCCCCTTAAAATCCTAAAAAAGACTGTTTATCTGGAGGTTCTCAAATTCTAATAAAAAATTACACAAGTTTAATTGGAAAATGATTAACTAGGGATAAGTCTGAAGGAGGGCTAGGGATACACCAAGCAAAATCTAAAAATCTAGGTCTTCTTTCCGAGCTAGCTTGGAGACTGCTTAATAACACTTCTTCCCCATGGGGCTAGATTCTACTTGCCAAACATGGCACTAAAAAAACTTTACACAATTCCTCCTTCATCTGGAAATCCGTTCTTCAAGATTGGAGATTTGCAATAAGGGCATTCTATGGCACCCTAGACCCAACTCTATTATTAACATTTGGAATAACATTTGGATTTTTAATTATAGGTCACTTAGAAGCTAAATTGAAAGACCACTAAATATTGAGGATCAACACTTAAGTATAAAAAAACGTCATTCAAAATAATCAATGGAATAGCAAAACTATCCTCTTTGATCTCCCAGTCGAATCCTCAACATCATTCTCTCCACCCATATTCCTAGCAAAGGTTCTATGACTGATAAAATGAGTTGGCACCCTAACTCTTCAGGTCATTTTACTACTAAATCTTGCTACAAAATATTTCACGATTATGAACCTACCTCAAAACCTTTTAAATGAATCTGGGAACTTCATTGCCCGGTCAAAATTAAATTCTTCTTATGGCAGTGTATGCACAATCATATTTCCTACCGTGCCTACTTAGCTAAAATAGGAATTAATATCGACTCTAAGTGCCCAATATGTAGAATAGGAGTTGAAGACATACAACATATTTTTATAAACAATCCAGTTGCTACTACATTTTGGAATAAAATGGGCTTGCCTACTGTGGACTTTGATCACAACAATAACTGACTAGTAAACCTAAGAGATTTATTCATTAGAAACTACAATCAAGATGGAAAATGAGTTACTATATTTTCATACTGTACATGGGAACTATGGAAGAATAGAATAAAAACAACATCAACAACTAACCAAACCCGTTGATATAAGGAAAGTTATGCATGCTTCTTAGGAATTTAACTTCTTCACTGAAAAAAACCCTTCATTGGATAAAACTGTTAGGGTGGATATTAGTTGGATACAGCCACGAAAAGACTATATTAAATTGAATTGTGATGGAGCTTTTGATAACAAAAGCAGCAAGTCAGGTCTTGGAGGTGCGTTTCGAAATAACACCGGGGACTGGATCGTGGGTTTCAATAGATCGTGCAAAGCAATTTCACCATCCATGCGGAGCTACATGCAATACTTAAAGGATTAAAATTGGCAAGAAACATGAATCTCAAGGAGATAGAAGTCGAAGCTGATTCCATAGAGGTTATAAAACTCCTTTATGAAAATAGCTCTAACTATTCAAATGTGGTTTGTGAATGCAGATGGCTAATGCACCAACTGAAAATCCAAATGATGATGCATAATTTCAGAGAATGAAATATGGTGGCTCATCAACTAGCTAAGCAAGCCATTAGAAGTGACTCTACCTCTAAAAGTTACGCACGTCCACCTTTTTTTTTTGTTGAGCAAGCACTTACAAAGGAGAAACACGATGTTATTTCTAGTTTTAAAACTCTATCTAGTACTGTTTGTAACTATTTGGCATCAATAGGCAATACTAATACCCTAAAACTATCTTCCATGACTACGTAATTTTGCTTGAAGTATTTATATAATTATCCATATGTTATGTTAAAAGAAACTCACAAAAAAGTATAATAGAACTTTATTGCCACAATTTATTTAACATAGGTTGAATGTACTCCAAATGTAAAAAAAAAAGAAAGACTAAAGAACATAAATTGAAATATGAATAAAATAAAAAAGTGATATTGGGAGTTAATATTTACTTTAGGATAATTTAAGTTCATGCCTCAAAACAATTTATTTGTTCTGAGATCTCCTAATATGGTCTTAAAAGAATGAAAATGTGACGACGCAAAGGGTCATTACCATAATTCTTCTTTTTCCTACACTTCTAAGGCCTTGAAAACCTCTTAATTGGTTGCCACAATTTGTGTGCGCAGTCCGGGCGCGAAGCCGGAAAAGTTTTATGTGAAAATATTTGAATTCTGTGTTAAAAACTATGAATTTTAATAATAATATTGCTATAGTTGACTTTGGTCAACGTTTTGGGTAAACGGACCCGGACCCGTGATGTGAAGGTCCCGGAGAGTCTATAAGGAAATATGGGACCCGGGCATATTTCCGGAATCGAAATTCGAGGTCCCAGGCTCGGGTACGGAGCTTTTCTGTGAAATTATTTTCTGAAAATGCTTAAGGAAAAATGAAAATAAAATCAAAAAGTAATGGTATCGGGCTCGTATTTTGGATTCGATGCCCGGTACAAGTCTTAAATAGGTATTAAGCGCTATCTGTAAAGTTTGGTTGAAAACAAATGTCATTTGACGTGTTTTGGACAAAAAATGGAAAATTTGAAAGTTTTGAACTTTGAAAAGAAAATCATGAGTTTTGGGGGTTGATTCTTTGATTTTGATGTTATTTTGGCGATTTCATCGCTCAAGAAAGTTCGTAGGATGACATTTAGTTAGTGTGTCTGGTTGGCTGGGAGCCTCGAGGGCTCGGGAGTGATTTTGGGGGTGGTTCGGGATGTTTTGCACTTAGAAAAATTGCAGAAAAAAATCGCAGCAGGTTTCTCTTCATCGCATTCGCGTCCCTCCGGTCGCGTTCAAATTTCCCTCCTTTTTCCCTCCTTCACGTTTGCGATTAACCCATCGCGTTTGCATATAACAAAAATTAGACCTTTGTCTTTTCCTCTACGCGTCTGCGTGAAGGCTCCCGCGTTCCCGGAGCCTGGCCTGCTCATTCTACGAGTTCGCGTATGGCCCACGCGTTCACGCAGGACAAATGTGAAGCCCCAGCTTCTAGTTTACCCGTTCGTGATTCTTCCCACGTGAACGCAATGCTCAACCTGCCCAACCCTTCACGAACGCGACCCTGTTCACGCGAACACGAATGGTAATTGCCCAACGAAATATTTAAACTCCAAAACAGTGTTCACTCCGGATTTCTTCCATTTTTTCACTCGAACTCTCTCCAAAAATCCTCCATTGACGAAATTCAAGCTCTACCTTCTTCCTAACTCTTAGGGTAAATATTATTAACTTCATTTACTCACTATTTCATCATCTAATCATCAAATTTCTAACCCTAAAATATGAAATCATGGTAGAAATTAGTACTTTTGGGTATAGTTAGGTTTTCGAGAATTTTGGGCGATTCAACCTCAATTTGGGGTCGAATCTTAAAACAAATCATATATTTGGACTCGTGGGGTTGTGGGTAATTGGAATTTGGTCCGAGTCTCAAGTTTAGACCATGTGGGCCCGGTGTCGGATTTTGGTATTTTTGGTAGAAAAATTAGAAATGAACTTCTAAGCTAGGAAATTGAATCCTTGTGCTATTATTGATAATATTGAATCAAATTATGTTAGATATCGTTGGTTCGGGGGCGAATTCTAAAAGAAAGGCGATTGTTGAGCTTTGAGTTGCCATTTTCGGATTCAAGGTAAGTGTTTGATCTAACTTTGGCTTTAGGGAATAGGATTAGGTTTATATTTGCTATGTGTTATGTGGAATCGGTGTATAGGTATGGTGACGGTTACTATGTGCCCGGGTCTAGCATGACCGTGAGTCATATTTGCTATTAAAATTGTGAATGAAGTGAACAATTGTGCTAATTACTTGTTAAATGAACTATGAAGTGATAGTTGAGAAGCAAATGAACAAAAAAGGAAATTTTGGTACTTTTCCCTTGCTAGGACTTATTGTTGAGCTGTATTCCCTTGCCGGGATTTATTGTTGAGTTATTCTCCCTTGCCGGGAATGATTGTTGAATTATTCTCCCTTGCCAGGATATTTTGTCTTGTTATTTATTTCCTTTCCCATTTGGTTGTGACCGTTGATTGGGCGAGGAAGAGAGAGAAAAAGCACGAAGGGTGATATCGTGCACTTTGTGTTTGAGAGTAAACGGACGAAGGGTGATGCCGTGCACTGTATATTGAGAGTAAAAGCATGATGGGTGATACCATGCATTATATTTTATATTGTGAGAAATTAGAGTAAAAGCACAAAGGGTGATGTCGTGCATTATATCTAATATTTTTGGTGAGAAATGTGAGTAAAAGCATGAATGGTGATGCCGTGCATTATATTTGACAGTTTTGGTGAGGAATGAGAGTAAAAGCACGAAGGGTGATGCCGTGCAGTTATTGATTCACTGGCTTTCTTTATTTAAATATTATTTATTCAGTTCCATCTCTTGTTTGTTGAAGTTAGAATTGAACTGCTACTCCCCCAGCATGTCCCTTCCCCTTTTATCTGTTTAAATTCTTGTTCTTTTTCTGTTATCACACATATATCTGTACAGGTTATTTGTGGTAGGTCCGGTTTAGCCTCGTCACTACCTCGCCGAGGTTAGGCCGGGCACTTACCAGCACATGGGATTGTTGTTGCTGATGCTACACTTCTATGCACTTTCTGTGCACAGGTAAGGATAAGCCTACGAACCGCAGTAGTATTTAGGGGGGGATTCTTCAGTCCAGAGACTCTGAGGTAGTTCGCTGGCGTTAGCGGGCCCTGAGTCTTCTCTATCTTATCCAGTTTGTTTAATTGTATAGAACAGACACGTTATGTATTTCTTTCAGACTGTTGTTCTTAGTAGTCTTTTAGTCGTCCGTGAGTAGAGACACGAGATATTGGGTAGAGGCATGTTGTTAATTTCCGCATTTTGTCATTTCTATAATTGCTAAAAGTCTTCCGCGTGTTTTAATTAATTATTTCAATATTTAATTTGCTTTAGATTAAGGTTATTATGAAAATGAATAAAAAGGGTTGGCTTGCCTAGCTTCGACAGTAGGCGCCATCACGACTCCCGATTGCGGGAAAAATCTGGACCGTGACAAGTTTGTATCAGAGCACTAGGTTACTTGGGTCTCAAAACTCACAGACAAGCTCGGTAGAGTCTGAGGGATCGGTACAGAGACGCCTGTATTTATCCCCCAGAGGCTAAAGAGTTAGGAAAAATTTCACTTTGTTCATTCTTGTGCGATTCTGTTTCTCAAATATTGATTGTTGTTCTACTCTATTCTTTCATAGATGGCGGGAACATGAGCGTCTTCTTCTTTCGCGTAGCATCCCGAGCCCCTAGCAGCATCTCCCGTGAGGGGTAGAGGCCGAGGCCATTCCAGAGGTCGTGGCAGGGGTAAAGCTCAGCCCAAGGCAGCAGTTCCAAAGGTGGAGCCTCTTTTTAACTTTGATGAGGATGTTCTAGCCCCACTAGCTCCAGTGGGCCCAGCTCAGGTCCCAGGAGGAGTGATGTTTTCCTCGGATCTTCAGGATGCTCTTGTCCGCATAGCATGCTTTATGGACAGTGTTGCTAGAGTGGGATTGCTGCCATTAGTACCAGCCACTTCTCAGGCTGGATGATGGGTTCAGACTCCTGCTACACGTACTCCGGAGCAGGTAGCCCCCCAGACTCAGGTTCCGTTAGTTCAGCCCGCAGTAGCAGCTCAGACAGGCATTACAGCTCAGGCCGGAAATGGGACGACCATGTCTTCATATGCTTTGTGAAGACATGATCGGTTTTCCAAGCTTTTCACTACCACTTTCAGCGGTGCTTCATCGGAGGATCCCCAGGATTTTCTATAAAGTTGTCATGAGATCCTCAAGACTATGGGGATAGTAGAGACCAATGGGGTTAATTTTTGCACTTTCAGGCTTGTGGGATCTGCCAAGACTTGATGGAGGGATTATTGCTTATCTAGACCAGCAGGGTCATCAGCCTTGACATGGGATCAGTTCGCAGAGTTATTTTTGGAGAAGTTTCTCCCTGTCAGTCAGCTGGAGGCACTTCACATGCAGTTTGAGCGCCTTCAGCAGGGATCCATGACACTTACACTGTATGAGACAAGATTTGTTGACTTGGCACGCCATGTAATAGTGATACTGCCTACAGATCGAGAGAGGGTCCGGAGGTTCATTGATGGATTGATTCTTCCGATTCGCCTTCAGATGGCTATGGGAGTTGGCAGTGATATTATTTTTCAGGAGGCGGCCAATGCGGCCGCCGGGTAGAGATGGCACTAGCTCGAGGAGGTAGTCAGGGTTTAGACAAGTGGCAGATTTAGTGGTACCTCATCGGGAGGTAGGGATTTCTATGACAGAGGCCATCCTCCGAGGCCTTTTTGGTCGGCACTTCAGGTTTCTCATGGTACACCAGGCGGTGGTGGTCATGAGCAGTATAATTTGGATCAGCAGTCCTTGAGCGCATCACCAGCCCCCATCAGTTTACCGCCACTTCAAAGCTTCAAGGGAGGACAAACCGGTCGACAAGGCCAGTATTCTCAGCCACCGAGGGCATGTTATGCTAATGGTGACATAGGTCACGTTGTCAGATATTGCCCTCGATCCTTGAGTAGTTCTCAACAGTAGGGTCCTCGCCCTACGATTCAGGCAGCAGGTGATCCACAGAATAGCCAGCTATAGGCGGGGTAGGGATCATAGAGTTAGAGGGAGAGACCGTATAGGTAGAGTCCGGACAACCAGAGGCAAGGGGCATCCCGCAACAGATCGTCCCAGAGATACAGTTCAAGGAGGTGGGGGTTAGCCCCGTTGTTATGCATTGCCATCCAGGCCGGAGGTCGATTCATCTGATGTTGTGATTACAGGTACTATGCTGGTCTGTGATAGGGGTGCTTCAGTATTATTTGACCCGGGATCTACTTATTCTTATGTGTCATCCTATTTTGCACCCTATTTGATCATGCCTAGTGAGGCTCTGGGTATTCCTGTATATGTGTCCACACCGGTTGGTGATTCTATAGTGCTCGACCAAGTGCATTGTTCTTCTGTGGTGGTATTTGAGGGTCTTGAGACCCGTGTCGATTTATTGCTTCTAGATATGGTGGACTTTGATGTTATATTGGGGATGGACTGGTTGTCCCCATATCATGCTATCTTGGATTGTCACGCTAAGACCGTGACTTTGGCCTTGCCAGATTTGCCCCGACTTGAGTGGAGAGGGACCCCAGGTCATACCACCCGTAATGTTATTTTGTATGTCAAGGCTCGGCGTATAGTTGAGAAGGGGTGTCTAGCATATTTGGCGTATGTTCGTGACTCCAGCGTAGAGGTTCCATCTATCGGTTCTGTCCCTATTGTTTGGGAGTTCCTCGAGGTGTTTCCTTTGGACCTGCCGGGTATGCCGCCCGACAGAGATATTAATTTCTGTATTGATATGGCTCTTGATACTCAGCCTATTTTTATTCCGCCGTATCTCATGGCCCCGCTAGAGTTGAAAGAGTTGAAGGATCAGCTTCAGGACTTGCTTGATAAGGGTTTCACTAGACCCAGTATATCACCTTGGGGTGCACCAGTGTTGTTTGTGAAGAAAAAGGATTGGTCGATGAGGATGTGCATTGATTATTGGCAGTTGAATAAGGTGACGATAAAGAACAAGTATCCACTGCCGAGGGTTGACGATTTTTTTGACCAGCTCCAGGGTGCCAGGGTGTTCTCGAAGATAGATTTGAGGTCTGGTTATCATCAACTGAGGATTAGGGCATCTGATGTCCCTAAGATAGCATTTCATACTCGGTATGGGCATTATGAGTTTTTGGTACTGTCGTTTGGGTGGACCAATGCCCTGACATCATTCATGGAGTTGATGAACCGAGTGTTCAGGCCATACTTGGATTTATTTGTGATTGTATTCATTGATGATATCTTGGTATACTCCCGCAACCAGGAGGAGCATGAGCAATACCTCAGAGTGGTTCTTCAGACTCTGAAGGATAGCTAGTTGTACGCCAAGTTCTCAAAGTGCGAATATTCTTTGAGTTCAGTCGCATTCCTGGGTCATGTCGTATCAGCAGAGGGTATTCAGGTGAACCCGAAGAAGATAGAGGTAGTCAAGAACTGGCCTCGACCAGCTTCAGCTACAGAGATTCGGATCTTCCTGGGTTATACAGACGTTTCGTGGAGGGGTTTTCATCCATCCCAGCCCCGATGACTAGATTGACCTAGAAGGGTGCCCAGTTCAGGTGGTCAGATGAGTGCGAGGCGATCTTCCAGAAGCTCAAGATAGCTCTGAGTACGACACCGGTAAATGTCTTGCCCTTGGGATTTGGGCCTTATACTGTGTACTGTGATGCTTCCCGTATCGGGCTTGGCGCAGTGTTGATGCAGAACGGCAAGGTTATTGCATATGCTTCGAGGCAGTTGAAGATCAACGAGAAGAATTATCCAGTTCATGACTTAGAGTTGGCAGCCATTTTTCATGCCTTGAAGATCTGGAGGAATTATTTGTATGGTGTGACGTGTGAGGTGTACACGGATCACAAGAGCCTTCAGTACTTGTTCAAGCAAAAGAAGTTGAATTTGAAACATCGGAGGTGGTTGGAGTTATTGAAGGATTATGATGTTTCTATTTTATACCACCCGGGAAAGGCCAATGTGGTGGCCGATGCATTGAGTAGAAAGTCCGCCAGCATGGGTAGTCTTGCCTATATTCCGGTCAGCCAGAGACCGCTTGCCTTGGATGTTCAGGCCTTGGCCAATAGATTTGCGAGATTGGATATTTCTGAGCCCAGTAGGGTGTTGGCTTGCACGGTTGCTCGCTCGTCATTGATGGAGCATATCCGGGAGCGGCAGTTTGATGATCCCCATTTGTGTGTCCAGAGAGACACGGTGCAACGGGGATCGAACAGACACGTTATGTATCGAACAGACACGTTATGTATTTCTTTTAGACTGTTGTTTTTAGATTTTTTAGTCGTACGTGAGTAGTGACACCAGATACTGGGTAGAGGCATGTTGTTAATTTCCGCATTTTGTCATTGCTATAATTGCTAAAAATCTTCCGCGTGTTTTAATTAATTATTTCAGTATTTAATTTGCTTTAGATTAAGGTTATTGTGAAAATGAATAAAAAGGGTTGGCTTGCCTAGTTTCAATAGTAGGTGCCATCACAATTCCCGATGGTGGGAAAAATCCGAATCGTGACAGAAAATATGGGACTTGAAATCGTGATTAATTTATTTAATATATGGCTAGGCGTCCTTTTAATTAGTCTCGGATATGATGTCCATGAAAACTAAGAATACAAAAATGTATTTTCCAAAAACATAGCATATGTATGTCCAAGTGTGTTCGGTAATTTATGTGAGATGCAATGCCAAATAATGAGCCAAACAAATAACATATTAATATATTAAGAGTATATAAGGGCGACAAATAAACATGTACTGTGCCTTTTAACATGAGAGAAATTCTTATGATGCATATATCAAAAATCCTCTGTACGCGATAATAGTACAAACATTTTTGTACTGTGACATCCTACAAATCTGAAGTGCTATAAGGTCAAATTCGTTGGCTCTTGCCTTACATCCTAGAAGTGTAGTGTTCAACTCTCATCCGAATCCCCATTCTTTTTCTCAGACCTAAGGTAAAAATTACTTCAGATATTGACTTACATCCATAAATTAAAATAAGAAGTCAAAATAACAAAAAATATCATGACCAAAAATCTTAAGCGATTGGTAGAGTAGTGAATGACCATATAGGATAATAAGTCTTATTGGAACTTGAACAATGAAATTATTCAAAGCACAAACAAGAAAGAAAAGAGAACTAAATGTACCGGAGTGGTAAAGGACGAACTTGAACAGAGAAGACCAAGAGTGAGGAGAAATAGTAACCACATGGGCAATTATTTTTTATGCCGAATGAAACTAAAATTTAGTTACAAAATCAGTGCAACTTTCCGTACCCTCAAGCTGACTACTCCTAGTTGTAAGTATCCTCAGTTAATCTGAATCATTGCGGCAGACTTATTTAGGCACTAATTTCATTGGAACAAATTTTACCAGCTTGATAGTAGATGCCAGAATCTTAATTAACTATGTTTGTTTTTGTATTGTATATACCTTACAATCTAGGTAATTATCGAGAAAAGAGTAACTTAGGAAGGGAGGATTAGCCATTTCACAGCCTATATTAACTGAAATTAGGAAGTAGTTAAGGCTTCCATTAGTTAGTTAATCAGTTAACTATATATTGTAAGATTTTATCGAGCAAACAAACAAAAATACAATTCATTTTATTGAGTTTCTCATCTCTCTAAACTCTCTCAAGCTTTATCTCTGTATTTTGTCTTCATCCTCAATTCCTAGGGTTCATACCCTATCAATATTACACTAATTACATGGTATCAGGGCAATCGAGCTTGATATTTTAGCTCGAATTTTTCGATCTGCTATTATTGAAATCTTCTTCCAAATCTTGTGAATTCTTGCTTCAATGAAAAATGAATAGAATTTAGGTCAAAGTTCAATTGATCAACAATATGCATGGGAACAACAAAATTCTAGAGTTGAAAATCAACCAATTGGAGTCGTAAATCCATAAATTGGAACCGAAAATCAGCCAACTGGAGTCGACTATAATCATCTATTGTTCTTGTCTCAGGTGGATGTAAGTGGTATACAAATCATCTTGTCAACTCACATGTATTGAGAACTATTCTATTTAGAATCGATCTATGTTGGTTGCTTTGCTAGGCAGAAATAAATTATGATTGATTGATGGTACATGCAATAAGGAAAAGTTCCCAGAATTCCTATGGAATTACTGTAAAGGGTGAATACAATTGTACTTTCGTGTATTATGAACTATATTTCTAAAAATCTTCTAGGAGGAATCATGTATGCGTCTGTGCCCAAGTAGTTTGGGAAAACTTATCAGAAAGATTTAATAAGGTAGATGGTTCAAGATCCTTTAATCTTCATAAAGAAATTGCAACTTTGTCTCAAGGCACTGCATCTCTATCACTGTACTTCTCAAAATTTAAGGATATATGGGAAGAATTTGAAGCGTTGGTACCAACATTGTGATGTGATTGTCTAAAATTTAAGGATTTTGTTGTTTATCTCCATATACTAAAGTCGTATTCGTTTTAATGGCGATTAACGACTCATATGCTCAGGCTAAAAGTCAGATTTTAATGAGAAGCCATATACCCACACTTAATCAACCCTATGCAATGATAGTAAGTGATGAAGGGCAAAAATCAATAGCAGCTATCACTGGAATTTTAGGAGCCAATCCTGCTATCATGGCACGAAGTTTTGATGCAGTAATGTACTCAAGAACTACAAGAAACCAAAGGTTCAAAAAGAACTATAACATTCTATGTGAGTTCTGTAAACTCAGAGGGCATAATAAAGATAGCTGCTACAAAATAGTGGATTATCCACCTGATTATAGAATAAAAATGAGAGGGGGAGCAGGAAATAATGCCACTTACAATGTCATCACAGACAATCATACACAACATACATACAAGGGGTACAATGATACAATGGTTCCTATGCAGAATCTGACTACGAATACAATTCAAGTTCCCACAACTACTGAGGACCAAGGGTCTGTAACTGGTCTAAACTTAAATCAACAAAGCTGAATCAAATGGTGGGACGCACCTTCTCTAGAGATAAATATGAACATATCCTTCAATTTATCAACAAAGCTGGGTCTAGCCAGAATTCTAACACAATGTCAACCACTACAGCAAATACAACATGTACTAGTTGTCCTATGTTGGGTTCTAATAGTCTATAAGATTGGATAATAGACACAGGAGCTACAAACTACATGGTAGCTAATCTTAATATGCTAAACAAGTCAACTATCCTTTAGTCTGAAAACCAAAGAAAATATTTATGCCAAAAGAAGATATTTCATATGTTACACATACTGGTTAGCAATCTATTAGAGGGGAACACAATTATTAATGTGTTCTATATTCCACAATTTAAGTTTAATTTGTTATCAGTGTCTAAACTGACAAAGGAATTTCAATGCTCAACAACCTTCTTTCCTATTATTTGTGTATTTCAGGAACTCTTTAGTGGGAAGGTGATGGCGATTGTAGAGAGGATGATGGACTCTACATGCTTTAAAGGAAAGTTGTTGGAACTTCTTTAGCAATAACACAAGGAATAAATGACAAGGATCAGACAGATACAACTACAACAAAGGGCATTGACTTTCGTCATAGGAGGTTTGGTCATATTTCAACTACAATTCTTAAGAAATTACTACATATGAAAGCAGAACTCATAATTGACAGAGTAAAACAGTGTGTAGTTTGTCCTTGTGCTAAGCAGACAAGGTTACCACATTCTACTAGTAGTATTAAAGTTGTGAGTAGCTATGATCTAGTACATATTAATTTGTGGGGGGGCATACAAGGCCTGTCAAGACCCAAAATCCACAATGGGTCGTGGTGGCGCGGAACACTGCTGTCAGGCCAGCCAACTAAAATACTTAATTAAATTCTTATTTTAATAATTTTGAAAACACTTTTTAATTATGATTAAAGAAATACTCAGTATGTTCCTCCAATTAAATAAGAAAATATTAAACCAACTTTTAAAATTTCTGAATAAATCCAAATACATCCCCAGAACCCGGAGTCACAAGTACATGAGCAATTTTCTAAAGAAAACCAAATAGGTACAACAACTGCCCGGAATACAATTGGACAGAAAGTAAATAAAGTTTTGAAAGAGACTATACTAGCTGCTAAATCGCCTCGAAGAAATACATCTCACCTAGTCTCTACGCCCGCCATGCCGCTATGGCGCAAAGCCATGAGCCACAAAATAAACCCGTGCAACAAAATGCACGGCAAGTATAGTATGAGTACAAAAATAACGTGTACCCAATGAGTATCCCGCCTAATCCCGAAGGGGTAGAGACGAGATGGTCAACTTTGACACTCACTAGCAGTCCAATGACTATTTATCCATAATAATTATATTAAAATAGTGGATTTATTTTATAAACATGATTAAGATGAGGGAAGCAAGGCTCAGATGGTTTGGACACGTGAAGAGGAGAAGCATCGATGCTCCGGTTAGGAGGTGGGAGCGGTTGGCCGTGGGGGTATGAGGAGAGGTAGAGGGAGACCTAAGAAGTATTGGGGAGAGGTGATCAGGCAGGACATGGTCCGTCTGCAGATTCCCGAGGACATGGCCCTCGATAGGAAGGCATGGAGGATAAGCATTAGAGTTGTAGGATAGGGGTAGTGGTGCTTCCCTTCCTGCATACCATGGGTGAGGCGGGTTGGATTGGAGTTGATCTTAGAGGGACGGTAGTTTATGTCGAACCGACATTATTCTTATTGTTTATCTTAGATGCCTTAGACTCTGGTTATCATTATTACATGTCTTTCATCTTTTGGTTTTTATTTTTATACTTATTTATGCTTCTGTTACTTTAATGGTTTTACTGGACTAATGAATTTCCTTTTCTTTTCTTTTCTTGTTTTCCTCTATTTCAGTCGTTCTGAGCCGAGGGTCTATCGGAAACAGCCTCTCTGCCCTACCAGGGCAAGGGTAAGGTCTGCATACACATTACCCTCCCCATACCCCACTATGTGGGATTTTACTGGGTAGTAGTTGTGGTTGTTGTTGTTTATTCTAATCCAGATATGGGAAAACAAGTAGTCATATAATTCTTTCACGGAAGATTTTCTTAGATTTCTTGTTATTATTAATAAAATAATCTCGAGCCATAATGTAGCATAAAACAACTCAAATAAGTTCAAGACAACAGCACAAACAAGCGCAAATCATGCTGAGGTCGACGGCCTGCTCCAACAGAAATGTAAAGTGTACACTGCCGAGGGTCGAGCGATTCGTACCATAGATGAATCTATTTCACCGAGGCTATCGGCCCGTTCAAAAAATAACACATACCCTGCTCGCAAATCATGCATGCGACGCAGATACACATAAGAATACATGCCCAATCAGTCAAATAAGAGCCTATCAGGGAATATTTGTTCAAATAAGCCCAAATATCCTTTAACAAATTTCTAAGAAATGAAGTTTAATCCCTTTGAAATTCATTTACTAATTTAATGTGATTTAGGCAATTCAAGCAATCAATGGGTTCATAATTTATTTAAGTATGACATGTTTTTCGGTCATAGACTACCTGGACAATAGCATAATAGTAATTATGCACGGACTCTCATCACCTTGTGCGTGCGTAACCCCCACAAATATGTGCACATAATGAATTTAATTTACCTATGGGGTAATTCCCCCTCATAAGATTAGAAAGGAGACCCACCTCGCCCGAAGATCCATAACGGGCCCTCTACATCCTTCCGAAAGCTCAAACCAATGCAAAAATGCTCCAAAACTATCCAATGGTCATTCAAACCCATTAATATATGCTTAATTAAACTCTACAACTCAATTTGTATTAATTCTTAACCCCTAACGAAAAGTTGACAAAAATGCCCTCGGGCCCACATAGCCGGAATTCGAAATTTTTTGAAGATAAACTTTGCCCATGACCTTAGGAACTCAAATATATAATTTTATCTTAATTTCCTACTCAAAATCGTCGTCAAAATCCAAGAATATTATTTTCTAGGTTTTCCACCAAAACCTCAATTTTTATACTAATTTTCATGCCCGAATGCACACAAAATTTATATGTTTAACTCAAAACGGGTGGGGATAACTTACCTCAATTATTAACAACGAAAATCCCCTCTTGAAGCTCCCAAAAATCGCCAAAGTCATGAAAATATGAGAGAAATGAGCCAAAATCCAATTTTTAAAACAGTCCCTCTGCCCCAGCACTTTTCGCTTTACGGTCCAGGGACCGCCCATGTGGTCCCTCTTATGCGGATACACAGGCCGCTTCTGCGGTCCCAAGCAAGGTCCCAACTTCCGCTTCTGCGACTCTCCAACCGCAGGTGCGGTTCCGCTTACACTGCTACTCGACAGCATCTGCGGTTCCCTTCACTATTGGCCAAAAATCGCTTCTGCGGTCCATATTTTGCCTTTGTGGGGCCGCTTCTATGGTCCCATTTCCCTAAAAGCGAAAATACCAGATACCAGCTCCCAAGTTTTTCCAAAGATCCAACTTTCGATCCGTTATCCACCTGGAATCCACCAGAGGCCCCCGGGACCCCAACCAATAATACCAGCCAGTCCCAAAACACATTCGAACTTGATCGAGGCCTCAAATCACATCAAACAACGTTAAAACCACAAATCGACCTCCAATCAAAGCCTTATGAAATTTGAAGTTTCCAACTTATACTTCCGATGCCGAAACTTATCAAATCACGTTCAAATTTTGAACACAAGTCACATTCGAAGTACGGACCTACTTCAACTTCCGGAATCGGATTCGGACGCCGATACCAAAAAGTCCACTCGCGGTCAAACTTCTCAAAAACCTTCAATTTTCTAGTTTTAGCCAAACGACTTCAAAATGACCTACGGATCTCCAAATTCACTTCCGATTGGGCTCCCAACTCCACAATCACCATACGGAGCTACTCCCACTCCCAAAAGTCCAAACAGACATCGATAACACTGAAATACACTTTAAGACAAACTTATGAAATTTCTTCCAAAATGCTAACTTCCACAACATGCGCCAAAACGCTTCTGGGTTATCCAAAACCCAAACCGGGCAAATGACCAAGTCCGATATCATTATACAAACATGCTGGAACCTTTAGATACCGATTCCGAGGTCATTTACTCAAAAATCCAATCCTAGTTCATTCTTTCAACTTTAAGCTTCTGAAATGAGAATTTTCATTTAAATTTAATTCCGAACTTTCTGGATTCCAATTCCGACCATGCGAACAAGTCACAATACCTAAAATGAAGCTGCTCATGGCCTCAGATTGTTGAACAACGCAATAGGGCTCAAAATGATCGGCTGGGTCGTTACATTCTCTCCCACTTAAACATACGTTCGTCCTCGAACATGCTGAGAACTATACCGAAGTAGTCTGAAATCACTATTTAGCACCTTATGCCCCTTTTCGTGCTGCCACAACTTAGCCGAGCACATTAGCTCGATATATTCTGAAGATATTTCCTTTTATTCAAGCAAATAGGCCTTAGAGCCCAATTCAAACATCCGGAATTCTATGCCAGGCCTGTTTTCATCAAGAGATCACCAAAGTATTCACCGCACATCATCCTCAAACATGACTGCATAACTTTGCTGGATTCTTACTTGGCAACACAAAATCCACCAGACCACGATAATATTTTTATGATCAACTTAGCCAAAATTCAATGAATCAGATGCTCCCATTGCACCTCATGACCTACATAGGTCTTGTTCTAACTTTTACAACACTGACACGACGAAAGAGATGTGGCGAAATTCATAACCAACTACTGAATCAACCAATCATTGGGTCTATATCTCTGCTCTTTAATATACTTCATGTACTTAGATTGCACAGATCCTAAATTCCATAATCTCATCTCACCCAGTACGAACTAATCAGGCAATAAGCTACCTCGGACACAATCAAGAGTGCCATATGATGCCACAACATGCCAATAGGCTACCAATTAGGACACGATACAAGAGGAGTACGAACTCTGAAATGGACATCCAATTACCCCGCTCGCGAATCATACGTGCGATGTGGGCTAACAACTTATACGAGTTTTCCTCAGAAAAATGGGAAACAGAACACATAAAAAACTAGGGGGAACTATGCCGAACATCATACTGTTGCGGCGTGCAACCCAATCCAAACATCATAACCATGGCGGCGTGCCACCCGATCCAAATAACATACCCATGGCGGCGTGCCACCCGATCCACATGCAGGCTCACATAAGGAGATATACATTGAGATAAATAGCTCATCACATCAAAATACCGAATATTGGTCATAGACACGCTAAGGTGTATAATACTATCCTGAGGAACCATGTAGCGTTATAGGCTACAAAACTCAAGCACAATTAAGGTGCGATACATGATATGAATCTCAAGAGCCATCCTACTCATATAACATCAACGCTACGCGGAAACTCAACATGTAAGGAATTTACCAAGCCATTTCACAACTCATACAGCGTAATACATCATTTCCTGGAATAGATGATGACAGAATAACACCCCGACTATTCCCCATAGGGAGCACTCACTGAAACGAACACAAAACTGGCCTGATATAAAGCCCTGCTCACATATAACCAATCCATTGATCTCAAGCCGATTTCTGATTGCGTCAACTTGGCTAATAACCTTTCAAAGGTTCATAGTAACCCATTCTTCCTCATAACATATAAGAAAAACCATTATAACCGGAGCAACCTCCTCAGTTCATATCCCAATAAACAAAATTCCCTCCAGGCCTAAGTCCTTCACATCAATAATATTACCACCTCATATTTGGTCTAAATCTTTAATCAATCGAGTGACTACATGTCATATTTATGCAATCTTCCTGAGGGACACACTCCCACAATCTCCTGAAGTACATAACATGTCCGCACATCTAACCCACCATACACACTGATATTGAAAAGCGATTAAGAATCCTCAACTAGGAACCAAAGCCTTTCTCACAAAACACTGATCTCAGGTGACACTGCAGATAATATCAATTTACTCAAAACATGGAAACTCCTTTCCTGCTCATCTCAGCTTGTGACATCATAGTCATTACCAAACTGTAACCTTGATCCTCACTTCAAATTCCATACCACTCACTGCACCCCACATGTCGATATACGATAAACATAATTTCTATCACAACTCTGGAACCATTGATAGACTACCACTTCATCATATAAAATTTTTCATTTAACCCACTTCGGGAGAACTATAACAACATAAAGGCGAATTCTCACAACCAACGAATATGCCAATCTCTAAGTAGTGGTCCAATCCACCATAACCCTACGGGATCCGCCTACTCATAACAGGCCATAACAGAAGAATGATTCTAAATAAAATCAATTACTGTGGCCGACAAGCATCACACATACCGCCACAAATCACATGCATGACTTGATCACGGTGGATGAACTGACCACCACTACCAGTATGCCAAGTTAACCATGGCTAATCCATCTACCTCCTTCCATTTTATCCTTGGTTGCCTTAGAAATACTACCTCTTCATTCAACACATAACATACTCTATCTGCACTCATCCGGAGCGACCTTGAATCACGAGACCATGCTGTCTCAATCCCACAAACTATTTCATATCTCTCAAATGCTACCCACAAGTCCAAATATCATAGAACATTACGGGCACCTTCTCATAAGCTGCTACAAAGCTTGATTCTTAACCGTACTCGTAGGCTGAAAATCATTGGGCACCACATTTTAACTTTCGAATTCACAGGGACCATTATTGAGAGACATCCACTGTGACTCGGTCCCGAATATAACCTACTCCATAGATCTTATAACACACGAACATTCTCTCCGCGAAGCACCTGGCGTAAATACTTCCTCTGAAACCTGCATCTATACTAGACATAAATCCTAAACCTTTTCCAAGTCCGAAAACGAGCCAATAAGGCCAACCATAGCATGCCTCCAACAATTCATTTGCTTGAATTACCACTTATGGTCTTTTCTCATAGCTGAAATAACCCATCAATATGCTAAACCAGAAATCACGCAAGTAGCTAATCATACAGCCCAATCAAAAGTGGTGGGACTCCCCACTTAGCTTGAAACCATCATTCTACAATTCTAGAGTTCGCCCGACCTCTTTACCTCTTATTGGCATAACCCCGTGCCATAAATTATCAAAATTTCTCAGAATATTCCTGAAAATTCCCATCTTTCATATTATGAATCATCATCCACATTCGCGCGATTTATCTCCTTAATGAACAACCAATAAAATTCTTTCAGCTTCGCCCACCTAGGAATCACCTCTCGACATCTTCCCATGCCGCTGCATGGGGTACATTCACTATTACACCAATAGCCCATACTTCACATCATACCCGCAGGCTTTAATTACTAATAATTAAAATCCCAATTCGATCCAAACTCTCCTTAAGGCGCGCAATCATCGTACTACCAAGCCCATATGCAACACCCGCCACTTTCCCACTTTGCAGAACTCATCTCCTTAATCGGTTACTTGACCTTGCTTTTTATACTTAGCCTTTTAGAAATTTAAACGACGCCTGACACTTCCCACATGTCTTTCCTCATGCTCTACTGCTCAATTGTTGTCTTAAATAAAACCTATCTTCATGGAACTTGAACCCACAATAGCTGGTAATCTTTAAGCGTTTCCAAAGGTCATCCTAATCGATCCATCAAGATTAGAAATTCTAATTCGATCTTAAACCACCTCACTATGCGATATCTGGCAGCTGTATCTCCAATACTATTTCACACTATCCTGCCATAAAGGCGAATTGTAGCAGATTATAATATCGACAAACTTAGTACGTTTCTTTAGGGCCATAACAACCCATCATAATAGAAAGCTCAGCCACGCTTGTAAATACCGGTCTCATTATTCCACCAGTCCAAATCTGACCATCCTTAGTCTGACTGCCTTCCCCCTTACCAGGAATAAAGTACTGAATACCTTGATTACACGCTGATGTGGGCAAACATCTTACCACTACAACAACACTACAGAATAATAGCTCATAAGCATTATGGAAACCTGTGCCTAGCCTCAAGGCTCTTAGAAGTCCTGTTACTGAGCTGAATAATAGTATACTCTTCCATGAAGCGAATATAATAGTCTGATCAACTATACCGGGAAAATCAACCCGCACCACATTTTTAGTGCCATTCAATTATTCAAATTCTCGATTTCTAGCAAGCGCTCGCGTCGCGTGAGATAGAGTAGGAAGGAACCAAAGGCATAAGGCTCAAATGAATCGAACCGAACGATAAGGAAATCAAGAAGGGAAGTACTCCTAACAACCCTTTAGCCTCCTGCGGATATGTATAGACGTCTCCGTACTGATCAGCGAGTCTCTAATAGACTTGCTCATGATTTGTGAGACCTACGGGAACCTAGTGCTCTAATACCATGTTGTCACGACCCAAAATCCACTAAGGGTTGTGGTGGTGTCGGACACCGCTGTCAGGCCAGCCAACTAAAATACTTAACTAAACTCTTATTTTACTAATTTTGAAAATACTTCTTTATTATGATTAAAGCAATACTCAGTATTTTCCTCCAATTAAATAAGGAAATATTAAATTATTTTAAATTTCTGAATAAATACAAATACATCCCAGAGCCCGAAGTCACAAGTACATGATCAATTTTCTAAACAAATCGAAATAGGTACAACAACTGCCCGGAATACAATTGGACAGAAAGTAAATAAAGTTCTGAATATATATATATATTCTTAACGGGCTAACGATTATCCGTTAAGAAAATTGAATAATTCGCCCCAAATCGATAAGTCGTTAATAAAAAAAATTCAATCCGTTTCCCGTCCGTTAAGCCGTTAAGCCGTTATCAGTAAGCCATTACGTTTCAGTTCAAATTGATTTTCGATTTCGAATCGATTTTGAACATCCTACGATACAAGATGATAAACATTCTGTCTAGACGAAAGCAGATATGTAACTACTCGTACAATTCTTTTCCCCCCTAAGCGCATATTACTTGGATTCTATTAAGAACTAGAGAATGAGAGTTAAAAAAAAATGTTTGTGCCTTTTAGCCAATTATATTTGATAGAAAATCACTTAAGATATATATATATATATATCCCTTTTTCCAACAAAATTATTTACTTTTTTTCGAAATCAGTATTTGTTCATAAAATTTGTAATTTGTACTTGAAGATGTATTTTGAAAAATTTTGAAAATTTTAAAAACTCCAAAAAATTATTTTTTAAAATTTTCACTCAAATTCCTCAAAAAACTTCAAAACAAAGCAAAATTATATTCATATCCAAACACAATTCTAATTTTCCAATAGCATATTTACTTTGAGTTTTTTCCCCCGATTTTGAAACTTTACGATTCTTATGTCCAAACCCCACAAAATCACATAAAATAGTTTCTCATTTTCCTGCCTACTTCTCGTAGTATTACACATCCCACCCTAAAGGCAGAAAAAGAAAGAAAGAAAGAAAAAATAGAGAGGGAGAAAAGAGCTCCGCCGCAAGGGCGAAGAAGCAAACTGGAGTTTCATCTCTCATCGTTGATTCGCTGAGGCATGGCCCTTGAATAGGAGAGAAGTAACAGGGGACAGACAGTTTAGGAGCAGATTATCTAAAAATGGCGCACGCTCTTGTAAACAGAGCAGCTACGGTGAATCGGGCCACGAGCTACTTTAGGCTCTCTTTCAATTTCCTCAGAAATCTGAGCACTGCGACCCCTACTAACAATCCTTCAACTACGTCGTCGGCCGATGGACCGAAGAAGCACAAACGGAAGAAGAAGAAGAATCTTTTTGAGGTGGCTCAGTTTCTGCCTAATTGGGGTATCGGTTATCACATGGCCAAGACTCATTGGACCGGTATCTCCTATGAAATTACAAAAATCAATCTTTATAAGGTACCTCTCCTTTTTCTGGAGAAGTAATAGCTTTAATACATTGGCGTACATTTGGGTTTACTTTCTAGCGTGTAAGGGTTTATGTGTAATTTTTTAATTGGGTTTCATTTTGAGTTTGCAGGATGGTAGACATGGTAAGGCTTGGGGACTCGCTTATAAAGATGGTGAGTATGGCTATAATGTTTCTTGAGCATTACAGATTGAGAATTGCATTCTTTCGGCTTTTCATTAGAAGTGTTGAGCTCTGAATTCCTCATTTGGATGATATCAAGTGTCAAACTTTGTCGGACATTTTCTATACCTTGAACTAATTTTATGTCAAACGATGATGATTAGCAAACTGTAGGCAATACCAAGTGTAAT
Source organism: Nicotiana benthamiana (assembly GCA_034376525.1). Classification (NCBI taxonomy): domain Eukaryota; kingdom Viridiplantae; phylum Streptophyta; class Magnoliopsida; order Solanales; family Solanaceae; genus Nicotiana; species Nicotiana benthamiana. Next base: position 26,001,989 of record CM067333.1, on the reverse strand, counting down.
TGTTATTAAGCAACTTACCCGTGTAGGAATAAGTGGGAGACCTAGATAACACCTATTTGCCTTAAGAACATATTATGTAGTAATGGAATGAACTACATCTAAATAGAGCAGAATGGATATAGATGGGTTCATATAGCAACTGATTTGGGAATGAGGTGTAGTATTTTCTTATTGATGACCTGTAAAATTATGATCTTTAATGCAAACATCCAGCTCATTCTCAGGGTTTAGTTTCTATATTTGTTTTACTTGGAGTAGCCGGTAATAAGCATACATAGTTGATAACTTTACCGTATTGTTAATAGCTTCACTTATATCTTCAACTCTTCCTCTCTGGAATTCTATCAAAAATCGCCTCCCTCAAACAGGAATCATCTTGGTTTGTTGTATATTTTAGCTATGTGATTAGATGTTGTTCTCTGCTATTTATCAACAGACCAGATTTCTTTCTTGTTTTTTCATGCATCGGTCATAGCATCTTATTGGCGCCTTTTGTATGCAAAAAACTGACTGGTATATCTTCATTTTCTGTCTTCTAATCTGGTAGTCATGCTGTTGAGTTGGATTTCTGACAAGTCTTTTGAAGAGTGAGTGCCATTGAGCTTGTATCACACAAAAATTCTTGTATTAGCCTTTTTGTTCTGAGAGTATGATGCTTTATCTATATTTTACAAATATCTAGTCGATGACAAGTACCCCTTCTATCCCAAAAAGGATGATACTTTTCGTATTTCGAGAGTTAAACTTCGTAACTTTGACCATGAATTCTTATGAATTTTTAAATTTTTTAAATAAAATTGATTTATTTCAAACTACATAAAAAGTACTATAAGTTACAATAATTAACAATTTAAAATATTTAAAAGATATATGAAAAAGTCATGGTCAAAGAACAACGCGTTCAACTCTCGAAATCTTAAAAGTATCATCCTTTTTGGGACGGAGGGAGTGTCAGTTTTCTGGAGTTTAGTAATTGAAGATTATCAACATTGGAGTTTAGTAAATAAAAAACAGGGATCTATTCTAATCTGGATTTTTGAATTTCATATGAGTTTTGCAAAAAACTTAAGAGCTTATTAGGAAGTGGAAGAGAAGGAACAGAGAGGGCCAAATATGGTGAATGCCTTGAGCTGTATTAGATCTTATCAAAAGAAACACTGGATGTATATCACTTCTTATTGCTTGATATATTGAGTTAGAAATGAAAAAAAATCTTGTCCTGTCTTTGTTCTCCTTTTACATTATTAATAAAAAGAAGAAAGAAATAAGGCTATCTTTCTTAAGCAGAGGCCAGCTCCAATTAGTTGAGCAATTTTGTGAATAGCTAATTCTTTATCTGTGGTGAAACTAAAAATATCTACGTACATAGTTTTGCATATTTTTTCAGAAGAAGATATGTGGATGCTTCTTACATGAAGCCTTGGGTGGATTGTGGTATACTGACGTTTGTTAATGCGGAGTCTGACAAAACTCAATTAGAATTCTTAAAACCAAATACAATGTCTATACACTGTATGGCTCCACCATACGTAGCACAACTCGTCTAAAGGTTAGAAGGTTAACTTTCAGATATTAAAATTTATATACAATTGTTTGCTCAGAGAGATTTATATATTCATGGAGTGATGATAAAATTGTTGCTGTGAAATGGGCTCACTCTGACAGCTTTTTTCTGTCTGGGCTTAGTAGGAGAGAAGGAGGTCACAGTAATTAGTAAGGAAGTAACTGTAAAAGCTGTGGTAAAAACAAAACTGTTCTCTAGATTCTTTCTGATGGAGTTTTTATTTTATATTTTGGGTTGGGGGTTGGGGAGATCTTTAATTGGAAGTATTATTACATGAAGATGTAACAGAAAAAGTTTTGGGGGTTCAAGTTGCAAAAAAAAAAAGATTTGCACCCATCTCAAGTAATAGCTTCTTGTTAGATAAATTATGGTACTAATTTTAGATCTTACTCCTTTTAAGTATGAGCCATGGGTTGGTTTTGGATTTGTTTCCCTGGATGCATCTCTTCGGTTTCTGGCACAGAGTTTTTTAGAACGAGGGTGGAAAGAAAGAAAGAGGAACTCCTGTTATGTTCTTTTTGCAGGACTGCTAGTTGATTGCCTGTTTTACTGGTATATGCAGTCTAACAGCTCAATGGTGCATCTTCATCCAGCTTTACCAGTAAACTATGGAACAAAGGACTAAGAGGAACTTAGTCCCAAAAGGGCTATTTAAATTCCATTATGCAACAGACTACTAATTTTTTATCTATCTCACTTCCAACTGATGATTTTTCTTTAGGTCGTTTTGCTATCTTTTTAAGTCTTCCCAGATATTTGTATGAACTTTAAATCATCCTATTTACTTGCTATTAATATTTCTATTTTTAATATCCTGTCTTCTGGAAGTAACAAACAGTCTTCCGTTCAGGTTTACCAATTGCTGACGCACCCAAGAAAATGAGTGGTGTACATAAGAGGTGCTGGAAGTACATTGCAAATTTCAAGAAAGCTGAAGGAAGTCTTGATCAAATAAAGAAAGCTGAAGAAAGTACCCCAAATTCAGATGTTGAAGCTGCTTGAGGCAGTTTCCTTGATCTCATTAACTGCTCTAGCATTGGAATCTTCAAGGTCATTGCAACTTCTTTTTGTTTGTGGTGGCATCGTGTCAATGAAGTAGCATTCAGTGAAGCTTCAGTCTGTTGCCTTCTGTCATGAAGTTATAGCACCTAGTCTGCCTTATTTTAGAAAGAAGTGATGGAAATGTGTACTCATTTCAGAAACTAGCTCTTTTTAGTTTTTAATAATAGATATTTTTATTTGCTGCACCCTAATGTTTTACTCCTTTGAAGCCCCAGCTTCATGAGAAAAAAAAAAGAAAGATTTGCTCTAGTTCACCAAGTTTTTCCGATTGTTCCTTTTCATCTCTTTCTTTTTTTTGTACTAGCCCTCATAGTGTGTTTTGTGTAACATCAAGGAAAGGGAAGGATCATAATATCTTGACTAATGTCGTCTTCTAATAAATATACAGAGTTATTTTTTACTTTCAGAATAGTATATTACTGCTTGGTGGGGTAGTCAGGGACAGCTTGGGTAAAGCTTTGATGCGTATGCTTTACCTTTGGAACCATGTACATGTACTAGTAACGTGGCTGAGGCTAAGGCACTTCTGTTTGGACTGAAGTGGTGCATTAGCATGGGTCATGGCTTGATTATTGGAGCAACTGACTCTCTGCATCTGTATAAAATGCATCCTGGTCTATTCCATGGAGGATTAAAGAAACTGTGACTGAGATTAGACATTTGGTGGTCAGTCATAGTTTATTCATTAAACATTGCTTCAGAGAGCCAATCAAGTTGCAGATAAAATGGCTCCTTTGAGCTACTGGTTAGATGAAATATATATTTACACATACTTTGACACAATACTTTGATAAATCGAAGGATTATTGAATACTGATAGATGACAACTTCCTTCCTTCAGAGTCAAGACCAAATGTGATGATTTTTGAGCCACCCTGAATCTTCATGGCTTTATTACCATATTAGATTACATCTGATTAGCTTTAGTTTACGTTATTTCTGTTGGAGTTAGTAATGCTCCTTTATTTTTATTTTTGTTTTGCCTTTCCTTCACTGAGCCGATGGTCGATTGGAAACAACCTTGGCCCTTTCGGGTAGGGGTAAGGCTCGTCTACATATTACCCTACCCAGACCCCATTTTGTCGGACTATACTGGGTAGTAGTTGTTGTTGTTGTAGCTTTAGTTATCGTGTACATGGGCATCATTTTTTTTGGTCATTATCATATGTAATGGAAGGTCAGGCTTAGCCCCCTTCCCTCAAAGTGAACTTTTGCTCATGCGGTAATAACATCATGGCTTTGGATTAGTAATGAAGGTGCTTGTTTCATTTGAAAAAAAAAGGAGACTCTTCTCAATACATGATAAATTTTTTCTAACAGCTTAATCTGTTAAGTCGGACACATTACTCTTACCGCAAAAGTTTTCTTACACTAACCTCGATCTCGATGGTAGCATCTTCGATTCTTTCCATTTTCTCAAGATAATAAGAATGGAATAGTCTAAATGATGTCAATCATAACGTTTTTTTTCCCCCTCTTTTTATTAATTCCATAATGACTAAATTGTATTGAGGATGCACGTGGAATTCATGTATTTTTAACTGAAGTTTTTGTCAGAATATGAATATCCAATTAATTCCTTCATATCTTAGTACGTGAATCTCAAATCTATTCACATCCTACATTCATTTATCAGTCACAAAAGCTGTAATGTTAGAAACTAAAAGGGCTGGAACTTTAATTTGAATAAACTAGAAAAAAGAAAAGGAAAATCAGAATACAGACGAAATTAAATTACTGTTGATAGAAAGAAATTGAGAATGTGGAGAGGGGGAGAGGGTGTCCCTCCTCTTTCATTATTATGTCGTTTCTGCACCACAGGAAATAAACAACTGTACATAAGTCTTTCCCCCTTTGCGTCTGCTTCCAACTGACACTCCTACATACACACATTGCAATTTAACAGTTACATTTGGAAAAAAGAAGAAAGCAAAAGAAAGAAATGAAAGAGGACCAAAAAGTAGTCCAATTAAGTCTTTTTGCTTCAAATCTTGAACTTTTTTGAACCCCTTTCAAATGCTTTCAAGTAATTTTCTTCTTTTGCTCAATCTGTGAGTTAAAAAAGACAGTTTTTAGGGTACTAAAAAATGTCTGCTTTTGATACTGCTATCGCTGACATAGAGGCAAATGGCAGCGGTGACAATGCTAATGTTCGCCGTCATCGTCGCCGTCAACGGCGCCGGCGCCGGAGACGGAGACCATCTATGGCAGGGAGCAGCGAGACGACTACTGATGGGAGCTTCCGGTTCTCTGATTCTGATTCCGACCAGTCTTGGCATTCCCCTTTAGGCTCGGTGGCAGGTGGGTCCTACCGTTTTGAGGAATGTGGGTCCTCTATGAGGACTGAGGGCAACTTGGTCAATTGTGAGCAGAGCAAGAGATCAGGGTCTTGTGGCTTAGTGGCTGATGAAGAGATTGATTTGGAGAGTGGTGAATTGGAGTTGAAGGTGCACAATAAAGAAGAGAAAAATTGTAGAATTTGTCATTTGAGTTTGTCGAAATGTGGTGGCATTGGTGATGATGACCAACTCTTAGAACCGTCTGGAGGAATGGCAATTGAATTGGGCTGTTCTTGCAAAGGTGATTTGGCTGCTGCTCACAAGCACTGTGCTGAAACTTGGTTCAAAATCAAGGGAAACACGTAAGTTCCCCCTACTTTAATGCCTCTGTATTCCCTTGTTTTAGTTCCTGTTTTTAATAACTTATCTCGTATAAATTAATAACAATGTGATCTTTATACACTGTTTCATTATTATAGTATGTTTCTATGAATGCAGAAATGCTATAGGCAACTTTTGTATCATTAGAATTGCAAAATGAATCATGTGGAAGATTAACTTGTACCGATTGGAATTGCTAGAGTACCCTTTTCTTGATACTCTTTTCTTAGGTGATGTCTGAAGACAATTCTCTCTTCTAGTTTAGAGCTCTTTCCAGAGTTAGTTCCTTTGTCCAGGGTGTATTTACAGAATTTCCTATGGCATCATTGTACAACGACACGAAATTTTTAAGTTCGTCCGTGGCATATTTTGCGTACTTTAAGGTTAAATTTGGAATACATGAAGTAAAGTCATCTAGTGGTTCGGTTGTTCTGTGGTTTACTCCTCTTTGTTTGAGACAGCCAAGATTCCGTTTTTGTTTATGTTCTTTGAGGTACTTAAGACAAGAGGGGTTGCTCTGACGGTAAGCAACCCCCACTTCCAACCGAGAGGTTGTGAGTTCGAGTCTCCCCAAGAGCAAGGTGAGAAGTTTTGGAGGGAAGGATGCCGGGGTCTATTTGGAAACAGCCTCTCTACCCAAGGGTAGGGGTAAGGTCTGCGTACATACTACCCTCCCCAAACCCCACTAGGTGGGATTATACTGGGTTGTTGTTGTTGTTGTTGTTGTTGTTGTTGAGGTACTTAATGATAGATGCACTCAGGTTTCTTACTTTGTTTATTTAGCCTCCAAGAAGCATTGTTTTTGGCTTTCTTTGGCAGGTTGAAAATTATCGTTCTCCTTGCATGCTGGGGATCAAACATATTGGATCTTCAAAGCACTAAATTTGACTGATACTGTGGTACTTATTTGTTGAAGTGACAGAAGTTCTCATAATTTATATTATCTCATTGCTCCTAATTTTAGTATCTTCAGACTCCAGCACATCTTAAACTAGATCCTAATCTTTTTGCCTGTGGTTGATAAATGTCATGGAAGACTGGATATAGAAAATAAATGATCTTGAAAAGTATATCCTGCGTTCTATGGCCTGGTTTGATTATAAAGCACATATTTACAAGAAAAAACTGATTTGAGCTATTAGTTTTGTCATTTCCTCTTATGCATCATCCAAAAAATGTTGAAGTCTTTGCATGTTCTTTTCACATAAAATGTTTCACCTGTCTCTGCACCTGTAGTTCTGTTTTATCTTCATGTTTCATTACCTGCCTTTCGAGCTACATTTGCTTCCAATGAGTTATCTGTGCCGTGTTGCTTATTTTCCATTAAACACATTGGAAAGCCAAGGTCGTTATATGGTTTCATTTAGGAGGGGTGGGAGTGCTGTACATTTTTCTTGGTGCATCAATGTATATGCAGTGGCATGTTGTTCAGGAAGGATAGGTGCTGAGGCCAGAGAGTATCTTTTCTGCTATGTCATCTCTCTTCTGAGACTTTAGCTTTGATTTTAGTATGTAGTAATTGGTTTATAAGCCAACATGAAACAACTGCAATTACAAAGCAAAGTGTATGTAGTCCCTCCTTATGTAACTTGACTTATCTTCTCTCTATGATCCAGCATTTGTGAAATCTGTGGTGCGACAGCACTGAACGTTACCGGAGGGCAGGCAAATGAAGCCAACAATGCTACAATAACCACCATGGGAGTATCAAATGCACCTGTAGTCCTTTCTGAAACCCGAAGATTCTGGCATGGGCGACGCGTCATAAATTTCCTGCTTGCATGCATGATTTTTGCCTTTGTCGTTTCATGGCTTTTTCACTTCAAAATATTCCCCTGAAGTTTGTTTGAGATCATCACGGCAGTACTTGTTTTGATTGACATCACTAACAACTCAACCCTCGGGGATTTATGATGTAGAGGTATATTTGGAATTTTCAGCCGTTATTTGAGTTGCGGAGTTATATCCAAGGGTAGGGGTAAGGCTGCATACATCTCACCCTCCCCCGACCCCAAAATACATGGTCGTTATTGTTGTTGTTGTTGTAGTTATATCCAAGGCAATGGAGGATTTTGATAAATGTCATGTGCTTCTCAAGATCGTTCCTTCACGATGATTATTTGAGAAAATGACTTGTAACTGGGATGGAAGATGACAAAGAGGAACAGTGACTTATTTGTTCGTCAAACCCTTCACAAGGAATGAATTCTTACCAGCTAGGAGCGAACTCCATATCCATGTTGAAATCTCATCTGTATCCATGTTCCAAATTAAGCTGTGGTGATGATGCAGTGTATCTGTTATATTTCAGTATTGTACTTTCTGTACAAATATTTCATGGTGCTTACTTGTGTGTTCATGTTTTCCCGTCCTAAGTGTGTTCCAATCAATGAACCTTGCTACCGATATATTTAGCCTGTGTCCCCCCTGCGTCTAAAAAACTGCAAATCGTTTGTGGAGGGTTCTTTTATATTTGATCATACTGTAAAACAATATTGTGGATTTCTGTTGACTTTTGAAAGTTCTGAACTTCTGATCCTTTATATTCTTTATATTCAATTGGTTTCATATTTCCCCCATAAGTGTAAATTAGCTTGCCATACCAGGAGCCTAGAAGCACTGGCAAGTGGCAAAGCATGTGTTTGGAGAAGCAGTTCTCAAGCAACTGGAACAATATTATGGTGTTTGTTTGAGTTTTGTGAAACTGAGTTTGCACCATACTGAGGTGTTGAGACTTGAGACCATGAAACTAACTTCTGAATTTCTCGGATTTCCTTACAGACTTCTCGATAAGTTTATTACAGTTGTGGAGATAATACTAGTTCAAAAAGAATTTTGATGCTTGCCAATACAGATCACTCTGTGTTTTAGAGTAGCATATATATACTTCTTCAAGTTGACATATTGTTGTCTCCATGCAGCTTGGACAATGTGTAACTTTGCTGGTACCATAGCTGATGTTATAATATCTCACATTGGTTGAGGGTATGCGATGTTGTCTCCTTATATGGTTTTGGAAAATCACCACCTCATAAGTTTGTGATTGAATTAGGTTCAATATCCATTTTCTTTTACCATTTACAGGTTGGATCAGGGAACACTTAAGGCTGTTTACCTATAACTGAGGTGCTGGCATTAATATCTTGTAGTGCATAAATCTTGGTTGCAGTTGCAATAGTCAGTGGTGACCAATGATCAAATTGCCGTCCTTCCTTTCGGAGGAGTTAAAAGAAATACTATGATGGAGTTAAAAGAAATACTATGATGGCTCCGTTGCTTTATATGTTTAATTTTTCCTTTTTTTTTGTCTTTGAAACTCGTACAATAACTACCAAAAGTAGAGATACAACAGCTCTCCCAAATAGAAGAAGCAGAATGAGAAATTAATCACCTGCGCACTAATGGATGTACAATGTATGAAAGGTGATATGTACGATGAGTTTTTTGTGCAGAAGTATATTCCACATTTACTGTCTCATTCTTCTGAAATCTAAGGAGGAGCCATCTTTGAGTGTTTCCCGGGCATCTGAGTCCATTCCGAGGGTGAAGAGTGCAGCTGCTTGAAGATAGAAAGCAGGTGGCCAATTGGAAAATTGAACTTGTGCTTGCATTGCATCTGCAAGAGCTTCTTGTGGCTTGTCACTCATTAAATAACATAACGAGCGCCTTGCCAGCACAGTTGGGGACTTAACATTTCCGCCCTCAAGAAACTGCAGTGCAAACGAAACAAGCTGTTTGATCAATACTCAATTTTAGATGGCAGCTATATACACATCAATTCCAAACAAGTCGGTGTTGGCTATATTAATCTTCACTGACCATGTCGCTCTATATAAGCTCATCTCACACCAGTAAATAGGGATGTTCATTCGGATCGGATATCCGAAATCCGAACTGATCCATTCAATTTCGGATTGTATTTTTTAGAATTTTGGATTTCGGATCGGATTCGGATTGATATATTTTAATCCGATCCGATCCGAAATTCGAAATTATTAGGGCATGTATAACTACTATACTTTAATTTCAGATAGTGAGTACTTTCTTTACATCAACCTCCAAGTTATTTACCTTTACAATTGCTATATTTAACTATATTGGCACCATAGTACTCTCATAATTGCATAAATATGAATTTTAATTAATGTATTGCCTCTTTTACAAAGAAAAAATATATATATTAGTTTAACTTTGAGGCATAATAATATGATCCGAAATCCGATCCGATCCGATCCAAACTTTAAAATTCGATTCAATCCGATATAATTCGGATCGGATTCGGATTGCATTTTCTAGAATCTGAAATCCAAAATTAGAATTCAAAATGTGCTAAATCCAATCCGATCCCGCACAGTGTGCGCCCTACCAGTAAGTTTTCTATATTTTCTACTGGCATACAGGACTAAAAAATTCCTAGATATAAATGTATTAACATGACTAAAACATGATCCCAACTAATTGGTGATATGACAGTTTCCGCTTTTTTAACATTTTAAGTTTGAAACAAGAGAGGTGCATGCCTTATGCATTTCCAAATTGATGGCTTACCTCTGTGTAACATTTGATTGCAGTAGTAAAATCTTTAGCTCGAAATGCAGAATCGCCAGACTTCCTAGAATTCAGGGTTTCTTGTATTTGATTAGCCCACATCTGAAATGAAAGCTGCAAAAGGAAAAAAAGTTTCACATAATGGAGATCTGTTGTCACAGTAATGGCATTCTAATTTGCTATAATTCAGAATGACATCTAGTGTTGCTTTAGACACGAGAGAATACAACAATATTAATCTGTAACCAAAGCTACAAGAATGACATGTTCACTTTTAGTTTCATTACAGCAAGTTAAACACGGACAACAAGGAAATTTGCCTTTCCTGTTAAGGTATTCATAGTATACTGACCTCATTAGCGATGCCCTCGTCCTCTTTGTATCCAGCCTTTTCTAAAATCTCATGTATGGCAGTTAAGTCTAATCTCGAACAAGCCTCGCCAAGAGGTGTTAAAGGTACTTGGGAAGGTGAGGTGGTTTCACGAGAAATACTCATGAGAACGTTTGATGGAGCCTGCAGATCGTCAAATAGCATGTCAGTTTTATCCCTATGTATAGAATTACATTACAACATACGAAAGGACTATTGATTATTATAGTACATCTTTTTCTTTCTGAAGAGATGTTAGAGAGGTGAGAAGAGATTTGACATTTGGCCTGTCATGAGGTTCGTGTTGCAAACAACGCGAAGCAAGTTGCACTAACTCACTCCCATCGTCATTTGAGAAGTGACCTTCCAAGCAAGAATCAATAAGCATCAGAAAATTCTTTCCCCGTATAAGGTCAAGTGCCTGCACAATCAATTTTGAAACTATTGAGGATTGAGGGAATGATTGAATAAACATAAGCAGTGCATGTTTTGGAGAAGTAACTGAAACCGAAGAATAACATACATATGAATATATATATATATATATATATATATATATATATATATATAAGCACTTACGTGGCTAGGAGGAATATGCTTCCCGCTAAGAAGGTCAAGCAACAGGGCGCCAAAACTGTAAACCACACTCTCTGGGGTCACCTTACCTACCATTACACAATCATGTTAAAACATTGAATCAAACAACTGCATTGAAACTCAAATAACAGGTGACACTTAAAAACTTGATAGCAGCTGAGAGATACCTGTCTTTAAATACTCCGGCGGAGTGAAGGCCAAGTTTGTACTATAACTCTTGCCATCCCTACTGTTTTTCATTAAGCCAAAACATGATAGCTTTGGATCACAATCCTGTCATGTGCTGACTCGTAGTAAGAACAATGAAGTACAGAAGATAGCTTGAACATTTAACGGAGCACAGATATACATATATGTAGGGTAAAGATTAAAAGAAAATTTACTTGATCGAACAAAACTCTGTAAGAGTTTAGGTCATGATATAGTTCTCTCCCTTTACTACTGCAGTAGTCTAATGCTTGTGCTAAATACAAAGCAACTCTCAACCTCATCGCCCATTTCAATGGTTCGTTATCCCCTAAATCAATTGAACCAACATAAACTACAGTTAGGTAAATATATCTAAGGAAAATCTTGTTATCGAATGATACTGCGAGTTTTAAGCCCCATTACTACGGGGTTGGATTAGACAAAAACTATGTAGTTTACAGAGAAATTGCTTAAGTTGACATGTCAACATGAATCCAGAAAAACGAAATGAGCAAAACTTACAATGGAATAAATGCTTGGATAATGTTTCATGAGGCATAAATTCAGCCACTAGTAATCTCTCATCTCCTTCACAGCAACACCCTAACAAATTAGCCAACCGCTTACTCCTTAGCTGCCCCACTGTTTTCGCTTCATCCTTAACAATGAATGGGCAATTTCCAAATCAATATAGTACACATCATATTCTTGTTGTTGAAGGCATAATTACGTAAATAAAAGTCTATTCTCTCTAATAGCTTAAACTTTTAGATGAGTTTGTTCCATGTTTCAATATGGTATAGGACAGAAAAAGATTACTACAAGTTCAAGTCTCACACTTAACTTTATCAAAAATGACTTTCACGTGATTGGCTTATAAAAAAGAATTAGCCCGACAGGTAAGGGGCGTGTTGAAGACATAATTAAACTGTACCCCCTCTAACAGCTTGAGATGTTTACATAATTAGCATTATTTACCCAAAGCCATAGCATGAAACAAGATATGAAAAGAGAATTAATACTGACTAGGAATTGGCGAGAATCAGGCCATGCAGACGAGTGGAAGCGCTTGATAGCAATCCAACGGCCATTACCATCAAGCTGACCTTTAAACACAACGTTGGGGGCTTTCTCTCCATGTTCTGAAACTATATTATTAATGGAGAAAGTTGAGGTGGCAGCCTTCAGCTCCTCCAAACCATATTCTCTAAAAGCTGGCAAATTCAGCTGCTCATTCTCCGCCCATTTTTCTGAATCACACAGACAATGCGAGCAACAAGATTAACATTGATTCTTCAAAGTCCCACATTATCAAAAGAATGAAAGAGCTTACCTATATCAGAGGTATACAGAACATGGGACTTGATGTTTGAAGGCCATAAACAGAAACACAAATTGGAGCAACGTGCACCCATTGTATAAAATTTTCAAGAATTCAGATATATTAAATTTAAGAGTCCCTTTTCTCACCTATAACAAACGAATGTGGGAACTTTTTGGGAGAAAAAAAAGGGAGAAGAGAGATTATAACGGTGTGTTTCAAAAGTCAATATTCAAATAATTGCGGCAGCTCAAAATTTTTTTCTACAAAGAGAAATGCAATGCAAGGGGCGTTAATGGTGTTCCTTTTTTGCTACTGGGAACAGAGAGGCTCTGTCATTCTTAGCAATGATCAAGAATCTAAACTGCTACAGCCTACATTATATTTATTTTATTTATTTATTTATCCCAAAGGAAAGAGGAGAGAGAGTTTTCTGTTTCTTTCGGTTGGGACAGGGAGAAGAAGCAGAGAAACATGGAAGAAACAAAAGACCGTTTTTTGACCCCAAGAGCTACCTTTTCTATTCTTTCGGAATAAATTAACGTTGTCGCTCTTATCCCTTGAGAACACTTTCTTTATCCATATACGATCAAACAAAACCACTCCCTCCCGTTTTAAGTTATGTGAATTCATTTTGCCCAGCATAAAATTTAAGAAAAAAGAAAGATAATTTTAAATTTGTAGTGTAAAATAAGACACATATATTTTGTGTGATAATAAATCATTGCATACGAATAAATTATTTCCAAATAAGAAAACGGATCATTCTTTTTGGCACGAACTAAAAAGAAAATATTTTCACATAAATTAAAACAGATGGAATATTTATTATTATCTAATATTTATGTGTGATAACCTGATAGGTCATTTTTAGCTTTAGCCTTCATTTATGTGTTCTGAGACCTCGAATAGCTTCGTTTATCCTTTCTCAATTTGCGTGCACATTTCGTGCCTTTTTTCGAAAATTTTTTATGTAAAAATTTTGGAGAAAATGTGAATTTTAACCTTAAAAATTATTTGAGTTGACTATGGTCGACATTTTGTGTAAATAAACCCAGATCAATGTTTTGACAGTACCAGTGGGTTCGGGTCTTAATTCGGGACTTGGGCGTATGTACAGAATCAAATTTGAAAGTCTCTAACTCGATTTAACGTGATTTGTTGAAAATTAGTAATTTGAAGGTTTAAAGAATTTCTAAGTTTGATCGTAGGTTGACTTTATTGCTATCGGGTTCGGATTTAGGTTCTGGAACTTGGTATAGGTCTATTATTTATGGCTTGTCTGCAAAATTTCGTGCAAAACGGGATTGATTTGACGTGATTCACACGTCCAATTGTAAATTTCCATGTTCTTGAGTTTCTTTGAAAATTTCATTCATTTTGATGTCTAATTCGTAGTTTTAGGTGTTATTTTATTATTTTGATCGCGCGAGCAAGTTAGTATGATATTATACATTTGTATGGATGTTTGGTTTGGAGCCCGAGGGGATCGAGCGAGTTTCAGATAAACTAAATAGTGACTCTTGAACTTAGAAGAATGCTGGTGCATTGCTATTTCTAGTGCTGGATTGCATATCTCGCACTTGCGAGGTCTTGCTCGCAAATACGAGCTTCGCAATTGCGAACAAGGCTTCTCATTTGCGAGCTTGAGCTGGAGGGGGAGTCTTGCATTTGCGAGGGAAAATATCGGATTTGCGAATGAGTAACTGCCATTTTTACGAAACCAGAGTCGCATTTGCGACTCAATATACTCCTGGGTAACCTTTGCATTTGCGGAGGATTGATTCACAGTTGTGAAAGTTGGGGTTTCGCATTTGCGATGACTGATTTTCTGAGAAGGGTTCGCATTTGCAACCTCTTTCTCGCATTTGCGAACAAGATATCTGTGTACGGTGAAAATCGGGGAACCAATTCCCTGTTAGTAAACTGTATTTGTAAAACAATTCTGGAAATATAAATTAATATAAACATAAATTATGATAAACAGAAATGACATAAAAAAATGATCATAAACAATTCGAGCCCACTAAATTCATAGTGTCTCCTTAAGGAATTTAATCCCCTTTTGGCACCTAAGGTTATGGATTATTTCCTTCCAGGATAGAATGAATTGCACACTATTGTAGTGGTACTCCAAACGCCAGTGTTTCAGCGAACACAAACATCAGTCGCAAATCACACTTACTTTTTGCTTTGTTTGTATGCTAAAAGTATGCAGAAGAAGGAGAGAAAACTCAGAAATTCGTAGTGAAATTCTGAGCAGAATAGTGTTGTATTTATAACCAAAATTTGGGCTGGAATCAGAAGAGGTGCAACTCTTCAGAATGGCTATTTCTGCAGAACTGCCACAACATAAATGGCTATTTACTCAACAATGAAGAGGGAAAATAAAGAGAAAAAATTGATGGGCAGTTAATTTTCTGTTACAAGAACAGAAAAACGAAAATATTAAAATTCTGTTATTAACAAATATCTAATAAGCACATTTCTGTTAATATTTTGTTATTAGCAAATAAATTTGGTCCAAAATGTTAATCAATCAATCGATCATTTGACCAAATCCAAATCCAAATCCGAAGTCGAAGCCGAGCCGCGCACGACGACGACAACGCGGCGCGAGTCTTGCTTTCTTCTCAACTCTTTAAGAGCTACAAGAAGAAAAATTGCTTATAAACATATAAAATCTCTCCATCTTCCAATATGGGACAATGTCCATATGCCAATGGGGAGGGGGGGAGGGACTTGAAATTTCACTCAAAAATTTTATTTTTTTCCGTTTCTCATTCACCCTCTTTTAATTATATAATTTATTAATTAAATACATAAAACCCAACAATCCCCCACATGAATGAGGAGTGGCTATATCGCGGAAGTATGCATGAAAAACTGTGTGATTCACAAGCAATGATTAATTGTATATGTGTAAGTAGGTTTCTCTTTGAATTTTCCGCAGTTAACTTATGTCGGATATACTCGATCAATCGGTAAATTTGATATCTTTAAACCGTAAAATCTTGATGTATACCTAGACAATCACAAGTCACACGACCAATCCTTAACCGTCTTTGGTTCTCATTGTTGTGTTCGTTTTAGCCATGAACACCGCCTGGTTTCATAAGTGTGTAGAGAACTGGCTATACAAAATTCTCCTTGAAGTGGCTAACACTGCACACTTACATAGGCGATTCCTAAACATGTCATCCCGTAGATACACTATTTGATATACCCCGTATCAAACTTAGAAATTATTAAAAAGTCTTAATGCTTTATCCTTTGTACTGAACATTGTTTCATCACGAGAATGGACCAAAAATTTAGTTGACAATGTTGAACCGCCATAAATAACTTTGTTTGATCTCCTTAAACCTATATCTTAGGATCTCCAATCTTCTAGGTAGAGTTACCGCCACTATGACTTGTTCTCGGCTAGAGTCCCATTTGTTGATACCCAATTTTCCCCATGTATTTCTATACTTAAAATATTCCCAAAATAGCATGTAGATGCATATATAAGCATCCACAAAGGTTTTGGTATTTTTATACATTTTTTTCAAGGATTTTAAAATCAATTTATGACTTATTTTGCAATATAAAATCCAATATTTAGTCCCAAATCTTGTTATTTTGATAAGTAATCTATTTTATTCTCTGATTTACATAAAAATATAGTTTATATAATTTTTACAGAATTTTACAAGGTCATTAGGTATTTCTAAGATTGCAATTTTAGCCCTTTTCTCGATTCAATAAGTATTTTAATTACAAAATCGTTTCCAATGTTTTAATTAATACATACATACATACATACATACATACATACATACATACATATATATATATATATATATATATATATATATATATATATATATATATATATATATATATATATATATATATATATATATATATATATATATTAACTCAGTATTTTAACTGAATTTTTATAATGACATTTACTATTTTAATAAAATTAAATTTGGGGAAAATGGCTATTTAAATCATAGCCCTAGTTATTTTAATTTTAGCCCAAATTCCAACTTCAAATTAACCCCTCCAACTACATGACCCAAATTAAATTTACCCGACCCAAACCCGCCTAAACTAACCCTCCCCATCTTTCCTTTTAATCGTGGCCGTTGATCACATAGATAAACAGTCCACATCAAACCTACCATAATTAAACCCCCAAATACCCCTAACCCTAATCACTTTGCAATCCCAGCCGCCCTTGTATCCCCAAATGCTCTCTAGCCCTTCTGAACGCTAGTATGTTCCGGCTCCATTTCACCGACGTCTATGGCCGTTCAAGCCCCAAAACATCTATATCCACCACTCCTCACCTCTCATGGCTCTTGGGTTTGAAAATCAGAACCCTATCTCGAATGTTATCGGACCAGAGACCCTCCGATTTGAGTTCTGTAGCCGTGTCCGACCTTTCTCCAGTAAGCCTTGAAGCTATGAGTCCTTTGCTGACTCAGACTGGTCCGTTCCAGGCTTTCTCGCTATCTAGAGATCTTTCTATGAAACCTTAATCTTCGATGTTTTGCTCTGTGTTTATCTTTACGATCTTCTCTAAATCCTAGTTATTCTCTAAAAATTTTAAAGTATTTCTCACTTTTTCTTCGCCTATTTTCGTTTTCAAACCGTCATCTCCTTAAAATTTAGGGTTTCTCTGATTTCTAAGAGATCCATGGGGACTAGTTGAAGTAATAAGCCTCCCACAGACTCTGGGTTCCTTGCGGCGCTGCTTGCTATTCTATCAAGGAAGAAGGAGCAGGAAAGGTTCGAGTCTTCGCGATCCAAGGCCTGTCTCTCTGATTTCTTTGATTTCTTTGCTTTATCTGCTCTACTGTGTGTTCTCCTCTAGTTCTTACTGTGATTTCGAGTACTTTCTACTATGGCTCTGAGGCATTTTTACTTTACTCGGTTATTTTATAGCGTTTCGAGTTAATATGTTCTTTGCTCTTCATTATGTTGTTCTGCTTTTGTTCATCTTCATCTATGTTCTTCATTATGCTCTATATGTGACAGAAACCCTAAGTTCGAAGGGTTTTATGCTTCTCTCTGTGTGATTACTTGCTTTATGTTAAACCCTAGTCGCCTCTAATTTCCTTCTTATGTGTTTCTACTACATGATTTGTTCTATAATTCCAGTTTGCATATGCGAATCTATGCATCTATTTAAATAGTATTCTCCCCCTTTTCTGAATAACCCTAATATGGGAAAATTGATTTCATACAGCTTGTTTGATTCTCTAATTGAGACCTGCTTTCTGACTAAATTCAAAATAAGCTAGTATCTCAATTCCTTGATTTTCTAGGTGATTAACACCTTATGTGTTTACCCGTGTGAATTTCAAAATTCTTTACACGTATTTGCCCTATATTTCGTGATTGGTATTTCATTTTCTTTTGAAAAATAAACTGAGGTTTATTTACCTCAAGCCCGGTTCCTTAATTGAAGGGAACCTTTTCCCTAATTGGTTGTAATTGATACTGATGGATATTTTCTTGCCTTAGTGCTTCTTATTTTTCAAACTATAAATAGCCTTCACCTTTTCTCACTTACACACATAGAGATAAACGAACTACTATAAGTTTACTCGCTGAAAACTCTCTCTTCTCTTCTGTTCTTCTCTGTTACTTGCTCTATTGCTGGAGTTAGCCTGCTGAAAGCCAAGGCTAACTATAGGGATCCATCTACCTTACTTGCTTTGTTATTCAAGTTTGCAACTGGTAGGCTCTTAATTTATATTATCAACCTCCAAACTACCTGTTTACTTAACCCTTTCCCTTTGCCTGTTTATGTTCAGTTAAGTTATTGCATGCTTAACCCCTTCCCCCTTTCTCTTGTCTATTTATGATTTTAGTTTAAGTTTAGCATGCTTAACCCCTTTTTACCCTTTCCCTTATCTGTTTATTTTTCATTATTATGGTTTAAGTTACTGTACACCCATTTCCCCTGAATCCCTTTAATTAAGTCCTGTTCTTTCAAGTATTCTTATGTGATTCCCCCTTCCCTTAACCCCTGTTTGCATATTGGTGTGTTTTGAACTAGTGTGGCACTTAATTGCCACTCCTAGTTTAGAACTAAGGTTGCTATGAGCCTATACTCAAAGTAATCCCATTCCCTATCCCCCATACTATGTGTTTGAGCCTTGAAACATGCCTGTTGGTGTCCTAATCACCATACATGCCCTAGTCTGATTTGTTAGCAAGTCTGCTCTTTCCTGTCAAACCATGTAAGAGATTAGAGGTGTTCCAGTCTCACTTCATGGCTAGGTATGATCACTTCTTTCATTGGTCTTCCTCTAGTTCCTCACTTTTACACTTATTCCTAGTTCTTTGAGTCCTACCCCCCTTTGGTAAGCCATGCTTAGGGACCCTGGAGTCTCCTTTGAACTTGGATGCCTTAGGGCTGGTAATTCCATACTTGCACTACTCTAATTGCTTGGGGTTTAAGCATTGCCTGGGTTTCCTTGAAAACCCTTTGGAACTTTGTAACACTCTAAAGAGAAAGCCTCGGATAAGGTGAAAGGCATATGTTGGACATTAAAGCTGCTTTGAGCTTCTTCCGGCCTGTTGTAATTGTTGATGTATTTAGCTTATTTCCTTTAACGTTTTTCTGTCCAGATTTTGTAGATAAATTTGTATAAAAGAATCGGGGATATAGTGAAAGGGCATATGGGAGGGGTTTACTTTCTTGCATCAATTAATGGTTGAAATCATGCCTATAGGTCTACTTTACCACAAGATCATATAGATGCCATATCTATAAGGCTTTACATTATTGCACAATATCATATAGATACCATGTCTATAAGGCTTTACATTGTTGCACAATATCATATAGATACCATGTCTATAATGCTTTACATTATTGCATTAATATCATATAGATACCATGTCTATAAGGCTTTACATTATTGCATTAATATCATATAGATACCATGTCTATAAGGCTTTTCATTATTGCATCAATCTCATGATAGAAACCATGACTATAGGGCTTGCATTATCACATTCTCATATAGAAACCATGCCTATAAGTTTAATGTCATATATCATATAGGAACCATGCTTATAAGTTTTCAACATTGCATCTCGCCTAGAAAGACATGCCTATAGGAACTGTATAAAACGCTAGGCAAACAACAGGTCGACTAAAACGTGTAAAATAGTAACAAAAAGGGTCAGTGTGCATGTTATAAGGTCCAAACTTGCCCAGTGCTTAAAACGTTTCAGCACAGTTGTCCCAAATCTGTTTACTTTTAAATCGAGCCCAGGTCTGCCTTTTTACACTACTCTACTAAGTCTGCAGTTTTGAACTACTTTGTCTGCCTAAGTTTAATACTTTAAGGTAGCTTTGAAAACTTTCTGCTTGCATCCTTTTTACTCAAATAGTCCGGCTAAATTGTAAGCCATTTCTAAACCTTGCTGCAACTTCAACTCTTCTTTTTAACAGTCCTATGTCTGGAACTAATGTTCTCCTCTAAGATTAATTGATTTTAAAAAACTGTCAATTCCTAAAACGGGCCCGGGGAGCTCGAAGTAGATTTTCTATCCAACTTTTATGTGTTAGACTAATATGTCCGCTCTTCTAACCTCTTTTAAAGACCAAATCAGTATTTGAAGTCATGCTAAACTAGTTGCTGTTATATTATGGGGTTTTAACTGACCCTTCGACTGTCTTATTTGCATACCTCTTATGTGCTATTTGTTTTGCTTGTCGTTCTAGTATTTTTACCTTTGAAAACTACATATATATCCTATCTTTCTCTCCCCCCTCTTAGGATTAGAAGTCCTAATACCCCAAGACTAATAGGATGGGACGGGTATTAGCATGCAATAAGTAAACGATACCAACACGTTTAAATACCTTAACGGGGCGGGAAGGGTAGAATATGGAGATGATAACCGATGCGCTAATACCATATGCGACCCCTCTTTGAGGAATGTGTGCGGGGTATTTCACCGATATGATCCATATTATAGTCAAACCTAGGACCCCCTTTCCTTTGCTTGCTTTATTTAAATGTTTTTCTAAAGTAATGCTTTTTTTTCAAATCCATTCTCTCTTCTATTTTATTTAACTTATGCCTTTCCCTTTTCGAAATTCCTAAGTTGTTCAAATGTTTATATGTGAATCTTATCTGTCTACTTGCTTCATCTTTTCATAAAGTCATATTAGCACGGCCAGGAACCACACTAGTGGATCTTGATGGGTGCCTAACACCTTCCCCCTCGAGATAATCTCAAGCCCTTACCCGAACTCTTGTTTTCTTTCAAAATACTCCTCTCATCTTTAAAAGTGTCCTAATACACTATAATCATTAGATGTCTACTCTTCAAATTTCATAACCCAATTCCCAAACGGGAATGATAGTTCTTTTGCCCATTATGTCGTAAAACCCGATGTTGGTTTTGAAAAAGGGGGCGTCGACAGCATAGCTACTCTGTTGGGGATTTTTTTAACTTTTACCATTACGTGTATTGTGATTTTATTGCTTTCTTTACTACCTTTATTTATTGCTTTAATCATTTCTTCAGAATTACTGACTTGTTTCTTCATGTCTTCCTTTTTCAACTATTTTACTGCATTACTGCCTTTACTTTATTTCAATTCCGTCTTAAATTCCGAGCATCTGTTGTAAACATTATTGCATGAACGTGAAAATACATGCACTTATTTCACTGTTGTAATTGCATCCTTCAACATCAGTTTCCACTCGTGCCAAACAAATCCCATTGCAATGCTTATAATGAGTGGTTGCACTCTTCCAATATTATAAACCCCCTAAATTTGGCAAAGGCGTATTTGCGGTAAAACCAGTCGATCAACGATGTAGTCGACGGTTCCGTGCCTTTCCCTCTTGAGTTGTCCGCTCAAGGGTACCTTGTCTAGCACTTCAAAATTAAAGTAGAAAACTTATTCCGTTATACTGTTCATGCATCATGGTCAAACTTAGCCAAGTCAGTTATGTCGTCCGCATAGTGACTCATTAAGATAGCCTAAACCAAAAGTCCATCGGGTTTCCTTGAAACCCAAATGGACGCCTTCACTTATGTGCATTTATTTGGAGAACTAAATACCATATTGCTAATTACTGATTTAAATAGTAGAGTCTGATGGGGTTAGGGCCTAACACTCTCTTTTGCAGGAAATGAGGCACGAGGTCCCCAAATTCGTTATGGTATCAAACATTCACCCAAAGTTACTATGATGGTGGGAGGATTTGCATGGTAGTTACCGAGTTGTTGTTCGCAAGCACTTAGGGAATCTTCCTTCACTCCTGAAATTTAGGCCAGAGATTAAGATTGTGGAAGCTTCCACTCTGTTTTGTGACAGTGAACTGTCGGTTTTCCGTTTTGGGATATTGAATGACTCCGCTCCTGGAAGAGATTGGGGGTCTAGCCAGGATTCCCTGGGATAGTACAGGTCTGCTTATGCCATAAAACCGCAAAGGTAGATGGTTCCTGAAAATGATGGGGCTCAAGAAGAATCCAATCTGACCAGTCTGAAGGACTCCTACATATCCTTCGACTTCATGTACGAAAGGCCGGACATAGCAAATCCTACCGCACTCATATGGACGAATTCGCCCTCACCTCTTTGGGGCACATACATAGGAGGGCCTTTGTATTCATGTTTTGTTTCCTGGGCATGATAGTGTTTCCAATGAAGAAGGCTAGGATCCATACAAGGCTAGCCATGGTAACCAAAGCTGTAATGGAGGGTATCGATGGGCAGACATTCAGCATAGCGCCCACGATCATCGCCGAACTGTACTGGGCTTTAGAGCAGTGTCAACGAGGGGCACCACACTTCGAAGGGTGAAATTTGCTACTACAACTCTGGCTCATTGAACATCTTAAGAAGGGAGATTATAGACAGGAGATCATACGCCGAGACTGGGATGACCATATCACTTTCCATCATCCAAAGCGAATGCGTTTCATGCCAGATATGTTTCCTTACCGGAAGACGCCAGTGGATGGGTAGAACTACTAGAATATCTGAATGGAGAGCAGGTACAATGGATGCATGAGTGGTTTCCAACTGGAGATTTTATCATTCGTTCTAGGGACGCGCCATTCCTTATTCTCATCGGCTTAAGAGGAACTTACCATTATGTCCCTCTTCGAGTCATGAGGCAAGCGGGACGAAAGCATATTATACCGAGGGTGTAAAAGATGAGTCACTACAGGTCCGACTTCCAAGACGACGATAGCCCCCACAGGTGTCATGATCAGCATATGTGGCACTCCAAGCTCATCTTGGAAAATGAGTCTATGGAACTAGACATGTATCAGGATGGGTGTGCGCTACTTTATCCGGGATGGTTAGAAGACGATCATATTGTCTTGGGAAATCCGGGTTTCGTCCATGGTCACAGACTTATTGATGAGAAAACTGCAGCGAAGGTCAAGTACAATCAGTTACGCAAACGGATGCGAGAGTATGAAAGTGAGCATCGGGGAATACAAGAGGCCGAAGAGAAGCTAATCAATGAATGGAAGAACATGGCTGTTCACGCAAACAAATGCCAAGGGTACTTGGAGCGAGCTTTAGTGGAGCTGGAAGGCAAGTTTCTGAAAAGGATCAACGACTCAAGAAGCTGAAGGTAATGAAGGTGGGCACTTGGCTCGGGCTTACTTGTTGCTAGGACTGTGCGAGTTGATGCAGTTGTACGAGGGAGGCAAAGATACCGAATATGGGGAAGGTCCTTCTGGGACCAAGTAGTTAGGATTTTACCGCTTTCTTGATGTAATAAGGCCACTGGCCATTAGTAACAGTTTCTCTTTATTTCGGTTTGTTTTTGACTCATTCAATTTTCTATCAATAAAATAAGGCACTTAGTGGCATAAGTTCTCCAAATTCTATCTGTCGCTAGGCCTACCTCGGGCACAACGAGGCACCTAAATAGGAAACGACTTATATTCCTGCAACAATATGTTTAAATATCGCAATGTTTTCCTTCTCAGAATCTGCACTAACTTCTTACTTTTCTTTTATTCCCCTCCCCAAAGGTTAGTTCGTGCGCTCTGGCACCATCAGCATACTCAACAAGATCTAAGGGTCCTCCTCCTCCGAGTCCCCCCAGAAACAGGAACAAAGGAAAGATGGGAGATAATGAAGCAAGAAAGGAAATTGAAGGAACTTCCCAGGGTACCCCGATCACCAAAAAGAGTGCTGCTCATTTGGAGCAAACTTAGCCAAGGTTTCGAGAGGAACTAGACCAGGTCCGGAGTTTGGCAAGTTTGTCCATCTCCCTTGCTGCTGCAGATGTCAACAATCAGGTCCCTGCACCTCCGCAGAATACCCCAACCCAGGTTTGCAACAACGCTCCACTGCTCATCCCTGAGCCCCAAAATTATCCGAACCACCAAGATACCCCTATCTTTGTGGACTGTGCCGTACTATGCACAACCCATATCAGATGTGTCAGAATCAGACTCACTCATTCAGAACTTGGCTGATGAAATCAAGAAACTCACTAGCAGGGTTCAAGGCATGGAAGGTAACAAGGGCGTGGAAGGTCTGAATTATGAAGACCTTTGTGTTCAACCTAATGTCGAACTCCCGGAGGGGTACAAACCTCCTAAGTTCAAAATGTTAGATGGTACGGGTGATCCCAGGGTTCACCTCAGGATGTATTCTGACAAGTTAGTGGGGTTTGGTAGAGATGAAAAGATCCGCATGAAGCTGTTCATGAGGAGCTTGAAAGGTGATGCTTTATCTTGGTATATCAGCCAAGATGTGAAGAAATGGACAAGCTGGGTAAACATGACGTCTGATTTCATGGATCGTTTCAGATTCAACACTGGGAATGCACCAGACGTATTCCATATCTAGAATTTGAAGAAGAATCCAACTGAAACCTTTCGCGAGTATGTTACTCGTTGGAGGTCAGAAGCTGCCAAGGTCAGACCGGCTTTGGAAGAAGAACAAATAAATAGATTTTTTGTCTGTGCTCAGGATCTGCAGTACTATGAGAGATTGATGCTGATAGAGGGGCAGAAGTTCTCTGATATCATCAAACTGGGAGAAAGGATCGAAGAGGGCATAAAAAATGGAATGGTTACTAACCTTGAGGCACTGCAGGCCACCAACAAAGCCTTACAATCTGGTGGTACGTTGAAGAAAAAGGACGAAAACTACGTAATGGCTGCGTAGAGAAACCACTCTCCCATGAAATACCAACCCTACCCTCCAACTCCACTCACATACCAACCCTCTCTAAATTACCAGGCACCTTCACCTACCTATCAAAATCCACCACCTGTCTACCAATCATCTCCATCACCAACATATCATCCCACCTCGCCAGGATATTCCCAAACTGCACTCGTATGCCAAGCTTACAACTCCCAACCTCCTAACTATCCATCACCACCTACCCGCCAAAACTTCCCACGACCAAGACCAAACTTTGACCGCAAACTGCCCAGACAATACACCGCTATTGCCGAACCCATTGACCAACTGTATAAGAATCTCAAGGCCGCTGGATACAGAAAACCCTTCCCAATGGATCAATACAAATAAAACCCATGCATACCATTTGGGGATGAAGGGCCATACATCAACGAGTATCGCTCGTTGAAAGACAAAATTCATACCTTAATTGACAACAAGGTTATCGTAGCTAAGGAGCATGCTTCTAATGTTCGTAACAACCCTCTTCCGGACCATAAGGGTGGAGGCATCCACATGATTGAGGTTGAGGACGACTTGGACCCCAAAGGGTCTATCGGTTTGATATCTGAAGGAGAGGAGCCCAAGAAACCGGTGGTCACTCTTAATCCTATTGTTGTACACATCCAGCCATCTGAGGGCGACGTGGTGAATATATTTGTACCATTTGAGTTCGAGGCACCTCCTACAAAGGTGCCAAGACCAATTGAGGTGGAGTTTGGGACTCCAAGGGCGCTCGCACCGATTGAAGTTACTATGTTGCCTCTATGGGTGCCCATTCCGGTCACCATGTCAGACATAACCCCATTTCAGTCAAATGCCATACCTTGGGACTACACAGCCGAGGCAAGAAGGAAAGGAAAAGCACGCACGGGTGAAGCAATTGCAGCGTAAGGTATGACTTGAACAGGCAGGGTGTACACACCAGAGCACCTAGTTGAGTCCAGCAAGCAAGCCTCTGGACGTCCTGTCAAAACTGGACCTGATGACCTCTGGAGGAAGATACATGCCAAGGAATATTCAGTTGTTGAACAGCTGAACAAGACTCCGACACAGATTTCCATCTTGGCGTTGCTGCAGAGTTCTGAGGCACATAAGAACGCCTTGATGAAGATATTAAGAGAAGCTTATGTTCGCATCAACATAACAGGAGGAGAGATGGCGAACATGGTAGGGCAGATATTGGTGAGTTACAAAATCACTTTCCACGAGGATGAATTACCACCTGAAGGGCTCGGACATAGCAAAGCACTACACATCACTGTGGAATGTGAAGATCATTTCATCACCAGGATCTTAATCGACGAGGGTTCTAGCCTAATCATTTGTCCATTGATTACCCACAAGAAGTTGGGCAAATGATTGCACGAGATAAAAGATGGGGCTATCAACGTTAAGTCTTTCGACAGTTCTCAGAGGTCCACCCTCGGGGAGATTAGCCTGTGTTTGTAAATGGGGCCTACTTGGTTTGATGTTGATTTCCAAGTCATCGACATACCAGCATCTTACACCTATTGCTAGGACGACCCTGGATCCATGCCCTGGGGCTGTGGCATCAACTTTACATCAGGCCATGAAATTTGAGTGGAACCATCAGGAGAAAAACATCCATGGCGACGGTAACAATCCTATATACAGTCGCCAAACCATTCCGATGATCGGAGGCAGAAGAAGGATAGACGGAGAAACATACCATCATATTGAGCGAGTCAACGCAGTGGATAAAGACAAATGGTAGAGCAACAAGGTCGAAAGCATTCTGAATTGGATTGGGTATGAACCGGGAAAAGGCTTGGTAAGAATCTTTAGGGCATGACCAAACCTATCCAGTTGAAGAAACATGGTACTACCTTCGGACTGGGATACAAGTACACTTGGGAAGAGTACAAAGACTGGTCGCCACCATGGCTCGACCCATATTATCCATTGGAATACCCCATACCTCAGTTGGAGCATACATTTCAGCCAGCCGACATTATCTACGGGTCAGAAGAAGTAGAGGCTCTTGCGACAATGAAGAACCTGTTTCTAGAGGAGGATATGGACTGTTGTGTGATTTTTGAAGAGGAAGGGGAGGAAGGCCCTTCCATTCAGGTTGTGAACCAAGGGAGCACCTTACCAATTGTTCAATCATGACCACAACCGCCCGGAAATCTTCGGGGTAGCAAGGCAGAACAAGCATCATGCGCCTTTGTTTTAGTTGTTTTTCTTTACTTTCCGTATTGTCTTTACTTTTCAAAAGAGCTCTGATGTTTTGAACATCTATGAATTTAATCAAAAGCATTTCTTAGTTCAACAAATATCTCGTTACTCATTACTTTCTCCGCTATTTACTTTATTTTTCATACATCATTACTATTATGTATCTTGATAATGAACCGACAATTGTTACTTGCAACGAGGCTATACAACAAACGGACATAGACTCGGAGGAAGATGATATACAGGAAGAGGTTGTCAGAGAGGCTGAGAATTTTTAGAATAGGCCTAAGTACAACTTTGATAAAACTGAGGTCGTCAATTTGGGAGATACATAGAATGTCAAAGAAACGCGCATCAGTGTGCACTTATCACAGACGGAAAAAGAGGAATATACAGAGTTCTTAAGGGAATATGAGAATATCTTTGCATGGTCTTACGACGATATGACTGGTCTCAGCACATCCATCGTCGCCCACAAGTTGCCGACAGATCCTGCATGTCCTCTAGTAAAACAAAAGCTCAGAAAATTCAAGCCAGCTATGAGTTTAAAAATCAAAGAGGAGGTCACCAAGCAGGTCAAAGCCAGAGTTCTTCAAGTGGTGAGTACCCAACCTGGTTAGCTAACATCGTGCCAATACCGAAGAAGGATGGGAAAGTCAGAGTCTGTGTCGACTACAGGGATCTCAACCAGGCCAGTCACAAAGATGATTTCCCCTTGCCAAACATACATATTCTGATCGACAACTGCACCAAGCATGAGTTGCAGTCATTCTTCAATTTCTTTGCGGGGTACCATCAAATATGGATGGATGAAGAAGATTTAGAGAAAACGGCGTTTATTACGCCATGAGGAATGTATTGCTACAAAATGATGCCATTCGGATTGAAGAATGCGGGAGCTACTTATATGAGGGCCATGACTACCCTATTTCATGACATGATACATAAGGATATTGAGGCATATGGGGACGACATCATCATCAAGTCCAGAAAGGCTACAGATCACATGGAGAACCTCCTAAAGTTTTTCAACAGACTAAGGAGGTATAACGTGAAACTGAATCCCCCCAAGTGTGCATTTGGGGTCCCTACGGGAAAGTTATTGGGTTTAATCGTGAGCCACCGAGGAATAGAGCTGGATCCCATCAAAAGTCAAATCTATTCAAGAGTTGCCACTGCAGAAAGAGGTAATGAGTTTCCTGGGGAGACTCAACTATATAAGCCGGTTCATAGCTCAGTCTACCGTCATCTGCGAACCTATCTTCAAGATGCTGAAGAAGGATGCTGCCACCAAATGGACCGTTGAATGTCAAAAGGCTTTTGACAGGATCAAGGAATACTTGTCTACGCCTCCAGTCCTGGTTCCACATGAGCCTGGGAGTCCTTTATTGTTCTATCTCGCAGTTTTGGAAGGAGCATTTGTTGTGTCTTGGGACAACATGATGAGACGGGGAGAAAGGAGCAAGCTATTTACTATCTCAGCAAGAAATTTACCCCGTACGAGGCTCGGTATTCCTTACTAGAACGCACCTATTGTGCTTTGACTTGGGTAGCTCAGAAATTGAGGCATTATTTATGTGCTTACACTACCTACCTTATATCAAGAATGGATCCGCTAAAGTATATTTTTCAGAAGCCCATGCCCACTGGCAAGCTCGCCAAGTGGCAAATAGTGAATTCGACATTGTCTATGTCACCCATAAGGCAGTTAAAGGACAGTCTTTGGCAGATCATCTCGCAAAAATTTTAGAAGGGGAGTACGAACCATTGAAGACGTATTTTCCCGATGAGGAAGTAGCTTTCATAGGAGAATATATTGCAGAATCTTATAACGGTTGGAGGATGTTTTTTGACGGAGCCGCAAATTTGAAAGGAGTTGGTATCGGAGCAGTTCTGGTATCAGAAACCGGTCAACATTACCCAGTATCTGCCAAACTCAGGTTCCCGTGCACCAATAATATGGCCGAGTAAGAAGCCTGCATCTTAGGGCTTAAACAAGCCATTGATATGAATATTCAGGAGCTGCTAGTGATTGGAGATTTGGACCTGCTCACATATGAATTTATACTCTCTTGTCTTCATCACATACATGAGTTGAGGAAGAGATTCAGAAAGACGGAATTCCAGCATGTTCCAAGAATGCAGAATGAGTTTGCAGATGCGCTTGCCACTTTATCACCCATGATTCAGCATCCAGATACAAACTTCATCGACCCTATCCAAATCAAGATTCATGATCAACAAGCATATTGTGCTCGCGTCGAGGAGGAAGCTGACAGAAAGCCCTGGTTCCATGACATCAAATAGTACCTAACAACAGGAGAATATTCGGAGCTTGCTAATGCTACTCAAAAGCGCACTCTTCGAAGGTTGTCCAACAATTTCTTTCACAGCGGACCTGTATAGGAGGACTCCCGATTTGGGACTATTAAGGCGTGTCGATGCGACAGAAGCAACCAAGTTATTGGAGGAAGTGCACTCAAGGACTTGTGGGCCGCACATGAACAATTTTGTTCTAGAAAAGAAGATACTCCGAGCATGATATTTCTGGATGACTATGGAGACGAACTGCATTCAGTATGTCCGAAAGTTTCACCACTGTCAGATACATGCAGATATGATAAAGGTACCCCCAAACGAGCTCACTGCAACGAGCTCACCGTGGCCATTCTCCACCTGGGGAATGGATGTTATTGGACCAATCGAGCCTGCCACATCAAACGAACATAGGTTCATCTTAGTGGCAATTGATTACTTCACTAAATGGGTTGAAGCAGCCTCATACAAAGCAGTAACCAAAACGTTGTGGCAGACTTTGTCTGAGATCGTATTGTCTGTCGGTTGGGGATTCGAGAATCAATCATCACTGATAATGGTTCCAATCTCAACAGCGACTTGATGAGAGCAATGTGTGAAACTTTCAGGATCAGGCACAAAAATTCTACAGCTTATAGACCTCAGATGAATGGAGCCGTGGAATCAGCCAACAAGAAAATCAGGAAAGTATTAAGGAAAATGATCGAAAGGCACAAGAAGTGGCATGCGAAGTTGTCATTCGCTTTATTGGGTTATCGTACTACGGTTTGCACATGTTGGTTAACGGTACAGAGGCGGTCATTCCTGCTGAGGTAGAAATTCCATCCTTGAGAATCATACAAGAAGTAGAGCTAGATGACGGAGAATAGGTCAAGGGTCGCTACGAGCAGTTAGCCCGTATAGACGGAAAGAGAATGAATGCGGTTTGCCACGATCAGCTATACCAGAACAGAATGTCCAGAGCCTTCAATAAGAGAGTTCGACCAAGGAAGTTCACAATGGGACAACTTGTGTTAAAGAAGATATTCCCACATCAAGATGAAGCCAAAAGGAAATTCTCTCCCAACTGGCAAGGTCCATACATGGTTCACCGGGTTCTAACTGGACTAGCCCTTATTCTCGCAGAAATGGACGGAGAAGTTTGGCCAAAACCGATCAACTAAGATATAGTGAAGAGATACTACATTTGATTGTATGCCTTTCTTTATGATGTAATTTGAACTATGCTTGACCTGATTCCCGTTTAAGAGGGGATACATAGGCAGCCCTATGGGTTCGGTCACATCTTTAATAAAATTCCATTCCCCCCCCCCCCCCCCCCCGCATTTGGAACTAGGGAAGAATTTTGAGGAGGACCCTCAAAATTCCAAAGTCAGTTTTTTTAGTTTCCGCATCAGCATCAACCCAGTAAACGGGGCATAATTTTGAGGAGGACTCCAAGGTTGATCCGTTTTCAGTCATTCAGCACCGTCGTCAACGGCGCCACCCAGTAAACTGGGGCAGAATTTTGAGGAGGGCCCTCAAAATTCCGAAGCCAGCAAGGTTGCCTTGCCTTGAACCACATTGTAGTTGTGGTTAAAACAAAACTATCTTTTCTTTACTTATATATATATATATATATATATATATATATATATATATATATATATATATATATATATATATATATATATATATATATATATATATATATATATATATATATATATATATATATATATATATATATATATATATATATTTGCATCATGATTACCAAATTTGCATAAAATCATTTGGATCACTATCGTTCAGCAACGCTACCCCAAATGGTACAAGACGCCACGAGCCAAGGGACGCGAACTAACCTCCCCCTTTATAGAACTCACGATTTTTCTTTGGATGCAAGAATTCAGAATACAAATAGGTGATGCATGTGCTTTACAAAATTGAAATTCCCGAAACCACTACTTACTTCGCAAAGGTTTACTATCTACATTCAACACTTCCCCAACAGTCATGATATCGCAATCATCCACCAGCTAAGAAAATCACCACCATCCTCTCCTTTATATTTCTGCACTTCATAAGGCTATTCTTTGCCTTCCGAGGTTAAGCTATACCTCCATCCTGCATAAGGCTATTTTCTACCTTTCAAGACTAAGCCCTGTCTCCATCTGCATTTTACATATGGCTATTCTCTACCTTCCGAGGTTAAGCTCTACCTCCATCCTGCATAAGGCTATTTTCTGCCTTTCGAGTCTAAGCTCTGCTCCATCTGCATTTTTGCATTGCATAAGGCTATTATCTACCTTCCCAGGTTAAGCTCTACCTCCATCCTGCATAAGGCTATCTTCTGCCTTTCGAGACTAAGCTCTGTCTCCATCTGCATTTTTGCATTGCATAAGGCTATTCTCTACCTTCCGAGGTTAAGCTCTACCTCCATCCTGCAAAAGGCTATTTTCTGCCTTTCGAGACACTGTCTCCATCTGCATTTTTGAATTGCATAAGGCTATTCTCTGCCTTCCGAGGTTAACCTCTACCTCCATCCCGCATAAGGCTATTTTCTGCCTTTCGAGACTAAGCCCTGTCTCAATCTGCATTTTGTATAAGGCTATTCTCTGCCATCCAAGGTTAAACTCTACCTCCATCTTGCATAAGGCTATTTTCTGCCTTTCGAGACTAAGCTCTGTCTCTATTTTCGCATAAGGCTATTCTCTGCCTTCCGAGGTTAAGCTCTACCTCTTTTAATTTAAATCTGACTGAAAGATCACCACCCTGTTTCATTTGGCTGAAATATTGCCGCCCTGCATTTTAAATTCCTGCTCGGCTGAAAGATCGCCACCCCTTGCATTCATTCGGCTGAAATATTACCACCTTTTCATGGGCCGAAATATCGCTAACTTATTCAAAGGCATCATAGTTTGGAGGCACCATATGCATAGCCCGAGAACATGAATTCATGGCCTGCAAATCTCTACTTCCATGCTCCGCATAGCCCAAGACGTCATAGTCCGAGGACGCCATCCTAATCATCCGAAGACATAATTCATCGACCAAAGGGAACTTGCATCACATTTAAATTATGTAATATATACGCACATCATTCATTTGCAGGTACACCGACTGGCATGACTACCTCAGCAGGAGCTATACCGCTCCAGTTCGCCGCTGCCTGTTCGATCTCCGAACCCTTGACAAATCTCAAACCCCGTTGCGTCCGCCTGTTCCAAATTTTCATTGGCATATCCTGCCAATGGTTCCTAATCTACATATGGCCTAATTCTTGTAAAACTAGGGATATGTAGGAAGCTCAGAAGCCAGAGTACAGTCGAAGTTCTCTTACAATCGTCATTTCCGATCAATATTGGCTATCTTGTCTTCACCCGACAACTTTTTCATCCTCCTCGGGTAAAGAGGGGTAGCTGTTGATACCCAATTTTTTATCCACGAATTTCTATACTCAAAATATTCCCAAAATAGCATGTAGATGCATATATAAGCATCCACAAAGGTCTTTGTATTTTTCTACATTTTTTTCAAGGATTTTAAAACCAATTTACGACTTATTTTGCAATATAAAATCTAATATTTAGTCCCAAATCTTGTTATTTTGATAATTAATCTATTTTATTCTCTCATTTACATAAAAATATAATTAATATAATTTTTACTAAATTTTACATGACCCAAATTAAATTTACCCGACCCAAACCCGCCTAAACTAACCCGCCCCATCTTTCCTTTTAATCGTGGCCGTTGATCACACATATCAACGGTCCACATCAAACCTACCATAATTAAACCCCCAAATACCCCTAACCCTAATCACTTTGCAAACCCAGCCGCCCTTGTATCCCCAAATGCTCTTTGGCCCTTCTGAACCATACTCTGTTCCGGCTCCGTTTCACCGGCGTCTATGGCCGTTCAAGCCCCGAAACATCTATATCCACCACTCCTACCTCTCATGGCCTTGGGTTCGAAGATCGGAACCCTATTTTGAAGGTTATCGGACCAAAGGCCCTCCTATTTAAGTTCTGTAGCTGTGTCCGACCTTTCTCCGGCAAGCCTTGAGACTATGAGTCCTTTGCTGACTCAAACCAGTCCGTTCCAGGCTTTCTCGCTATCAAGAGATCTTTCTCTGAAACCCTAATCTTTGAGGTTATGCTCTATGTTTATCTTTACGATCTTCTAAATCCTAGTTAGTCTCAAATAATTTTAAAGTATTTCTCACTTTTTCTTCGCCTATTTTTGTTTTCATATTGCCATCTCCTTAAATTTAGGGTTTCTCTGATTTCTCTGATTTCTTTGAGTTCTTTGCTTTATCTGCTCTACTGTGTGTCTCCTCTAGTTCTTACTGTGATTTCGAGTACTTTCTACTATGGCTCTGAGGCATTTTAACGTTACTAGGTTATTTTCTAGGGTTTTGAGTTAATATGTTCTTTTCTCTTCATTATGTTGCTCTGCTTTTGTTCATCTTCATCTATGTTCTTCATTATGCTCTATATGTAACAGAAACCCTATGTTTAAAGGGTTTTATGCTTCTCTATGTGTGATTACTTGCTTCATGTTAAACCTCAGCCGCCTCTAATTTCCTTCTTATGTGTTTCTGCTACATGATTTGTTCTATAATTCCAGTTTGCATGTGCGAATCTATGCATCTCTTTATATAGTCACATTCTCCCCCTTTTCTGAATAACCCTAATTTGGGAAAATTGATTTCGTACAGCTTGTTTGATTCTCTAGTTGGGACCTTCTTTCTGACTAAATTCAAATAAGCTAGTATCTCAATTCCTTGATTTTCTAGGTGATTAACTTTCCTTATGTGTTTACACGTGTGAATTTCAAAATTATTTACACGTATTTTCCCTATATTTTGTGATTGGTACTTGATTTCTTTCAAAAAATAAACTAAGGTTTATTTACCTGAAGCCCGGTTCCTTAATTGAAGGGAACCTTTTCCCTAATTGGTTGTAATAGATACTGATGGATATTTTCTAACCTTAGTGCTGCTTGTTTTTCAAACTATAAATAGCCTTCACATTTTCTCACTTACACACAGAGAGATACACGAACTACTCTAAGTTTACTCAGTGAAAACTCTCTCTTCTCTTCTGTTCTTCTCTGTTACTTGCTCTATTGCTGGAGTTAGCCGGGTGAAAGCCAAGGCTAACTATAGGGATCCATCTACCTTACTTGCTTTGTTATTCAAGTTTTCAACTAGTAGGCTCTTAATTTATATTATCAACCTCCAAACTACCTGTTTACTTAACCATTTTCCTTTACCCGTTTATGTTCATTTAAGTTATTGCATGCTTAACCCCTTTCCCTCTTTCCCTTGTCTGTTTATGATTTCAGTTTAAGTTCAACATGCTTAACCCCCTTTTTACCCTTTCCCTTGTATGTTTATTGTTCATTATTATGGTTTAAGTTACTGTACACCCATTTCCCCTAAATCTCTTTAATTAAGTCCTGTTCTTTCAAGTATTCTTATGTGATTCCCCCTTCCCTTAACCCCTGTTTGCATATGAGTGTGTTTTAAACTAGTGTGGCACTTAATTGCCACTCCTAGTTTAGAACTAAGGTTGTTATGAGCCTATACTCAAAGTAATCCCATTCCCTATCCCCCATGCTATGTGTTTGAGCCTTCACACAGGCCTGTTAGTGTCATAATCACCATACATGCCCTAGTCTGACTTGTTTGCAAGTCTGCTCTTGCTCGTCGAACCATGTAAGAGGTTAGGGGTGTGCCAGTCTCACTTCATGGCTAGGTATGACCACCTCTTGCATTAGTCTTCCTCTAATTCCTCACTTTTACACTTATTCCTAGTTCTTTAAGTTCTACCCCCCTTTGGTATGTCATGCTTAGGGACCCTGGAGTCTCCTCTGAACTTGGATGCCTTAGGGCTGGTATTTCCAGACTTTCACTACTCTAATTGCTTGGGGTGTAAGTATTGCCTGGGTTTCCTTGAAAACCCTTTGGAACTTTGTAACACTCTAAGGAGAAAGCCTCGAATTTGGGATCCTGGATTTGGTGAAAGACATATGTTGGACATTAAAGATGCTTTGAGATTCTTCGGGCCTGTTGTAATTGTTGATGTATTTAGCTTATTTTCTTTAACGTTTTTCTGTCCACATATAGATAAATTTGTATAAAAGAACTCGGGGATATAGTGAAAGGGCATATGGGAGGGGTTTACTTTCTTGCATCAATAATGGTAGAAATCATGCCTATAGGTCTACTTTACCACAAGATCATATAGATACCATGTCTATAAGGCTTTACATTATTGCAAAATATCATATAGATACCATGTCTATAAGGCTTTACATTATTTCACAATATCATATAGATACCATGTCTATAAGGCTTTACATTATTGCATTAATATCATATAGATACCATGTCTATAAGGCTTTTCATTATTGCATCAATCGCATGATAGAAAACATGACTATCGGGGTTGCATTATCACATCTCATATAGAAACCATGCCTATAAGTTTAATGTCATATATCATATAGAAACCATGCTTATAAGTTTTCAACATTGCATCTCGCCCAGAAAGACATGCCTATAGGAACTGTCACACTCCATTTTTAACACAAAACTCTCTTAAAATTAATCGTCTTATGTAAATAAAAAGATTTAACAAAAATTTGAAAAGGGTTTTCACTTTTGAAGTGACAAAACTTTGTTTCAAAAGGAAATAAACTCAGATTCGCCACCTGATATTTGATTTCGGTGTGCCAGGTCACCATTTTAAAATACTTTTCCTTTTAATATGTTTCAGACTCTAGAACATAGTCTGCACCAGAGATTCGGGTAAGAGGGTTCATTTGACTCGGGGAGAAGGTGTTAGGAACTCCCCAAGTCCCGTAACTAGTACGGCTGCATACTCAATCAAGTTGGCTTTAAAATATTCAGTTGAGGTAAAACATGCAGAAATAAAGTAGACACACAAAAGGCTCGAGGTTGTCCCCACCTAATAAAAGAAAAATAAAGCAAAATGAAATAAGTCTTGCTAGCCTATACTAAGCCTCCATTTATATTGCCACTGCCTCAAATTACATTTAATTCGGGACATTCCCTTGTTTAAAATATATACAAATACTTCGGGGCATTCCCCGGATGAATTTAACTATGGGAACGACCTTTCGCCTCAAAATTAAGAAAAGTCCTAAAGCTTGCCTACCCGAGTGCTAGTGAACCTAAACCTGTTATAGCGATGACAAAAAGATGATATAAAAGTGAAATTGATACCAAATCTAATTCACATGTGTAGATTATGACCAAAGCTCAAATCCATTTAAAGCGAATTAACTAGATTCCCATCTTTTTATCTTTATATTTGAGACCATTTACTGGTTCATCAACTTATCACTTTTCTTTGCGCAATCAACACATACCCACAAGACGAGAATTCAACAATGTTTATGCTTAAGAAACTCAATTCAAACGAAAGATAAAATAATATCAGACATAGCATAGGAATTGAACATAAAATGCACACAAGCATGAATCATGCACATAAGGAAAATATGGACTAAGCCAAGAGCAGAGTAAAGAATTGACCTCCGGTGGAGCCAAAACAGTGATTAAAATTGAAGCAATGAAAATCTCCTTGTAAGAAACAATATTGCTCAGTATAGAACATCAAATCTATGCCTAGAGCTCGGACATGCCCGGAAACCTCAAACCCGACACCAACATCGGACTAAAACACCATGAGTTGAAACTTACAACCAATTCGGTGATTAGTCAACTCTTGACCATAGCATTTACCAACGACCTCAGTGCCTCAAACGGAACTAGCAACCAGTGAACGACAAACTTGACTAGGCCACGAACGGACTCCAAAACTGAAAATTCAAAACACGTGACTGTTTTGCTGCTCAAGCTCAGGCTAGGGTGTAAATGGAGAAGAAGAAGCTTATGGTGTCTCATGGCTAAAGTAGTGTTGAAGGAGAAGAAGAGCAACAATGTCCATGGTGCTCTGAGGTCCGAAAATGGCTGCTCGTGTGGGCTGAAGAAGAAGGAGATGACGACGGGAGATCAGAGTGGTCATTTGGATGTGAGATGGGCTATTGCTGGTCGTTTGGCGTGACAGTAGGGTGAAGCTTAGAGACGATGAGGATGAAGAAAACGAAGCACGACAGAAGGGCTGGTCGTAGGGTACTGGTTTCCGCCGAGTTTCTGGCCAGTTATGGTCCTGGTTTGGTGTGGTCGTGACGTGAGGAGATGGTGGTGGAATACGGGGTGGTTGTTTTGGTTGTCGAGGAGGTGGCTCGCGGCTTGTGTATAGGAGAGGTCTTCGGCAACTAGGGTTTTTTTGTTCAGAAGAAGAAGGAGATAGTCTAGGGGTTTTGGTCTTGTTTTAGGAAGACTAGGTGTGTGTGTGTGTGGGGGGGGGGGGGTTGGACTGGGCTTGGTCTTGTTGAGCTCAAATTTTATGGGCTAGATCACATAAAGTAGCTAAAAATTAGTTTTTCTAATTAAATAAGACAAGTCAAAACTAAAATTAACTCACACTTTCAAAGATAAAAATAAATAGAAAAATACTACTAGGATACTAGTAATTGACTTAAATAGAAAGATAAAAGGTAAAATTAAAAAGATATTTTTGTATTTTTGAATTTTATGTTCTACTATTTGACTAAAAGTGAAAAATACGCTAAATCATAATAAAATAGAAATAACTAAATATTTTTAAAATACTACTTTTAAAAGTTGCGCGGGTCAAAAATCACGTGATTACAGCTGCCCCTCTTTGCTCATGAACACGAAGAGTTTTTGGAGCTAAGAAAAATAAGCAATGTAATTGATTTATGACCTGACGCTTATTCAAAAAAAAAATAAAGATGGTTAAAAAGATTGTGACCGAGCTATGGTATTTGAGCTGCCTACATATCCTTGGCTATAAAGGAATCAGCACACGTGTAGTTCAGTAGTGAATGAGATGATGGAGTGTACCGGGTGGATAGGCGATTGAGCTGCCATTTCGTCGAGGTTCCGGTCCGCATTCCTATCATTACATCAAAATCAAAACAATGAAAAATACTAACTAAGCCGATCAACTATGAGTTACAAAATTCCTATCTATAAGCCTTCTGAAGCTTGATATTAAGTCATGAATGGTTCTTCATGCAGACTTTTGATTTGAATTTTGACGCTCGCTAGCTGCAGGTGCCAGTTCATTCTTCTTTAGCTTTTTTGGATCGAGGCCGCACATACCATGAGCAACCCACCTCTTGTTTCGCCTTCTGCATTTTGGATTTAGTTCCTTCCTCTTTTTTTAATTTTTTCTTTTTTGTTTTTTTCCTCTTTTTTTTTCGATTGAGACCACTTCTGTTGGTCACCTACGATTTTTGACTCGTATTCTGGCCGCGAGCTTCTGCTACTTCTACTTGAATTGAATTTTTAAATGACTTCCCTTGTTCTCCAAGTGGGTGTCTGCTACTGACTTGAAACTTGAACTGATTCCGAAATGAACTCTGAAATGTCTTCCCTCATTTTCTAGGTGTGTGCCTGCAATAAAAAATAAAACAAACAAAATTTTCTGCCCCATTTTTCACTAGGAAGATCAGTGAGTTGTTATCAAAACTGCAAAGTACTTATGCTAGTGATGAATAATGAGAGTAAAACTAAAGACTTGACTAGGATGTGCTTCACCTGTGAGTAAAACCAAGAATATTAGACTAACAAGTTCATTAGACTAGGTCTTCTATCTTAGGAGAAAGATTCATCAGACTAAGATATCGATCATAGGAGAAAATTCAAGAGAGTAAGTTTTCTATCTTAGGAGAATAATTCATCAGACTAAGATTTTGATCCTAGGAGAAATTCATCAGACTAGGTGTGATCCTAGGAGAAAGTTCATCAGACTAGGTTTTCTATCTTAGGAGAAAGATTCATTAGACTAAGATTTTTATCCTAGGAGAAATTCATCAGACTAAGATTTCTATCTTAGGAGAAATATTCATCAGACTAAGATTTTGATCCTAGGAGAAAGTTCATCGGACTAGGTTTTCTTATCTTAGAAGAAACATTCATCAGACTAAGATTTTGATCCTAGGAGAAAACTCGTCAAACTAAGATTTTGATCCTAGGAGAAAGTTCATCGGACTAGGTTTTCTTATCTTAGGAGAAACATTCATCAGACTAAGATTTTGATCCTAGGAGAAAATTCATCAAACTATGTTTTCTATCTTAGGAGAAAGATTCATCCAACTAAGATTTTGATCCTAGGAGAAAATTCGTCAGACTAAGATTTTGATCCTAGGAGAAAACTCATCAGACTAGGTTTTCTTATCTTAGGAGAAAAATTCATCAGACTAGGATTTTGATCCTAGGAGAAAGTTCATCAGACTAGGTTTTCTATCTTAGGAGAAAAATTCATCAGACTAAGATTTTGATCCTAGGATAAAGTTCATCAGACTAGGTTTTTTTATCTTAGGAGAAAAATTCATCAGACTAAGATTTTGATCCTAGGAGAAAGTTCATCAGACTAAGATTTTGATCCTAGGAGAAAATTCATTAGACTAGGTTTTCTATCTTAGGAGAAAAATTCATCAGACTAAGATTTTCTAGGATAAAGTTCATCAGACTAGGTTTTTTTATCTTAGGAGAAAAATTCATTAGACTAAGATGTTGATCCTAGGAGAGAATTCATCAGACTAGGTCTTCTATCTTAGGAGAAAAAGTATGGAGAGCAGTGGCAATATTTTATGCATACTAGCAAGATAGATGAAGGCAAAGATTTGAGAACCCCTTTGCCGGCTCTTCTCTTCCTTTTTTTTCTTTCTTTTTCTTTCTCTTGTTTTCTTTTTTTGTTTTGTTTTCTTTTTGAACCCATTTGCTTGCACTACTTTGTTCCTGTTTCAAAAAGTAAACTTGTGAGTTTGAATGTGATGGTTAGTTTGTGGCCTTGACCTTGAAGGCGGCTGCTTCCGCACTTGCCAAGATAACCTTTATTTCAACTTTGACGACCTTGAAGGTTGTCGACTATCCATTTTCTTTCAAATCTTACCACAGAAAACACCTCTGCTATATTCGATCCCAATATCCTCTATCTGTTGCATTTTCTCATTAATTGATATTTACTGATCCCTTGCATTTCACATGAATCCCAAAGCACGTTGGTTGTTGCCAACTCAGTACGCATACTGTTCTTTCCTGACTTATGCCATTTTGATGTGCCAGCCAAATTTGTTTTGTGCAATTGGAAAGCTGGTAGTAAATTTTGAAGTCATTTCTCACTTGTTCTGACCAAACAGACACAAGAAGGGACTCAAACAAAACAAGAGGAACAAAATAAAGAGAATACGAGAAAAGATGGTATCTAACAAGAAAATATTATTACCTAGGAAAAAGAACAAAGAAGAAACTAATCTGATTTGAAGGCCATCTCCACTGACCATGACATGCATTTTGGATTAGGCGGCCTGATCTCTCAAGTAAGTATAATATTTAACTCTTGTTGTACCTCTTCGCTGTGAAATTGGACTTCAGTGCTACAATTGTCCCATCTGATCCACAATCCTCAATCTACTTGTAGTGCCCTGAAGGGTTTTCACCATCAAGCCTCTCTCATTTTTTTCTTTTCTCAACTCACCATCGCCTTACGATGCCCATGAGGGTTTTCACCGATAAGACTATCTCATTTTATCATTTTCTCTCTTTGTGTTGAGAACAAGTATTACCCATGATGCAAAAAGATCATACTTTCACTACCCACTTGATTTGGCATCCTCAAAGAATGATCGGAAGGTCTTTCTTTGGACTGCAATGTAGGCTTTTGGATAGGTTTGGAAAGAAAGGGTGGCTTGAAGGCTCAAAATAATTTAAGATGAAAGGGTTCAAAATTATAACTTTTGGAATCAGGCCTCTTTGGCAAAATTAAAACATCTACCCCAGTTTCTCGGAGTTTGGGGGGATTATTTTCTTTTTTTGTTTTTTGCTCTTTTTATGGGGTTTCTAAGAAAATCTTCCCCAGTATTGATTTCGGGGATTATGCAACATTTAATTTCGTGTTACCGAACCCTAAGGCTGCCTACATATCTTGTGGTGACAAGAATCAGGTCGAACGTAGTTCAAACGAAAAAGTTCTATTTTTTCCTATATTTTTTCTCTTTTTTCTTTTTTCTCTTTTTTCTCTTTTTTTCTTTTTCTCTTTCCTTTTTTTCTTTTTCTCTTTTTATTTTCTTTTCTGGTTCCTAACTCTATTTCTGATTCCAAAAGAGGGGTATAAAACAAAAAATTAGGCTCAAAATGGGTAGCAAAGGATAAAGGTATTTGGGTAGCAGAATAAAATGCCTTCGTCACACCAAATTTTAAAGGCACCAAATACAAGCATGCAATTGAAGATAATAAAATAAATCATACACCATATCTATTGACGGCATCAACGCAAACAAAGAGTACCAACGGGCAATACCTTTGTCTCACGAATGACCCTGACCAGTTCAAAACAAACTTTACTCAACCTTCTCTTGATGCGGAAGAATGTATTTCAGCACTGACTGATTTACCCCAAACTGCTTGAGAGGCATTTTCTTATTGTATGATCTTATCAACCTCTCGATTTCCTAGACTTACTGCCTCAATTTCACTTAATTTCAACTTCAGGTTATCTCAAATGCATGAATCTTTACTTTTTCCTCAAATGCCTCTTTTTACCACGTTCAACACTACGTCATTGCTTCATGATTAAACTAACTTTCGAGACCAGGCCGACAATTATGCGTGCATGTCATGTCATTAGAGTCACCATGAAAGAACAATAAAAGAAAAAGTGACCTAAACAAAAACTGAGTAGAACTAACCGAAACAAGAGATTGCATTACACGGATGGTGAACAAGGTTTGAACAAAACAAGCAAAATAGACATGGGTTATTACTCTGGAACAACCTAGATAAAACTGGACGAGTTACTAGAATAAAATAAACTAGGCAAAAAGGAGAAGAAGAAGAGTTTGAGTCACAAGATAATATCTGGATTACAACCTTGGAATAACCCGAACAACAGAAATGACAACAAAAAAACTACCAAAAGTCCTCCTTGGCTAGCGGAAAAAGGAGTGTCTTTCCAATCAGCAAGCTCGACATCTTAGCTACTGGACTGCACATCAAAATTACTGGGACCTTCACCAGTTTCAATCTCATTAACTTCAGTCAGCAAGTTCCCAAGAGAATTCTCATACTCCGTGTAACCATACATCATCCCCACAATATGTGCATCATCAAGTACAAGTAAAGGATTCTGTGATATGTTTTGGGTGTCACTGTCCTGGACTACAATTATCCCTTCGTGAATCATTCTTTCTATCTCTCTTTTCAATTCCCGATAACTTTCGACATTGTGCCCCTGGGCATTGGAATGGTATTCACACCTTTTAGAAGGGTCAAATCTTCTTGCACGCTTGTCCACATGATTCGGGGGAATAGGTGCAATCAGGTCATAATGCTTTAGTTTCTCAAACAAGCTTGTGTAAGACTCTCCTCTCGGTGAAAAATCATCTTTCGACCTTTGTTTACCTCTACACCCCTGGCTTGGATGTGGATTATCGGGCACTTGATAATTTTGTGTTGGCTGGTGGAGATTGTGCGGTGCTGAAGCTCACCTTCTGGGGTGGCCCAGTGGTTGAACAAATGACTGGACGTTGTTCAGAGGATAATATTGAGATGGATTATATGGAGCTCGATGATAGGTTTGGAGTTGGGGTCGGGGTCGAGGCTGAGTATATTGGTGAGATGGACCCGTTGGTCCATGTCCTGATCATGAGACAACCATGGCAACATCATCATGTTTCTTCTGAACCGGCAAGCTTCCGGTGTCATTCTTAATTGCCTATGTTGTGGCTTTCAAGGCTGAATAGTTGATGATATTGCTTGACTTCAATCCCTCTTCCACCATTTCTCCCATCTTTACCACATCATTGAAGGCTAGCCAATGGCTGAGATCAAATGGCC
This sequence comes from Nicotiana benthamiana, assembly GCA_034376525.1. Taxonomy (NCBI): domain Eukaryota; kingdom Viridiplantae; phylum Streptophyta; class Magnoliopsida; order Solanales; family Solanaceae; genus Nicotiana; species Nicotiana benthamiana. The sequence continues at coordinate 25,959,007 of CM067333.1, read as the reverse complement.
ATAGTAAGTGGGCTCTAGAGCTTGAAGAAAGTATTTAACCATCTCGTCTTCTTCAAACGGAGGATTGACTCGTGCAGCTTGCTCCCTCCATCGGAACCCATATTCTCTAAAGCATTCACTGGGCTTCTTTTCTACCCTGGTTAGAGATAGGCGATCCGGGACAATGTCTATGTTGTACTGAAAATGCCGAGAAAAGGCTTTAGCCATATCGTCCCATGTGTACCATCCGCTGTGTCCTGGCGGGTATACCATTCTAGAGCTGCCCCACTCAGACTCTGGCAGAAGTACGCCATCACTAATTCATCTTTTCCCCCAGCTCCTCTCATCTTACTGCAATAACCTCTCAGATGGGCTATAAGATCCCCATGTCACACATACAAATCAAACTTGGGCATCTTGAACTCGACAGGCAATTGGACATCAGGGAACAAAAATAAATCCTTATAAGCAACACTCACCTGGCTTCTTAACCCTTGCATGTTTCTCAATGATTGCTCCAGACTCTTTACCTTCCTAAATATATCCTCCTGCTCCGCGTTCTTGGGCGGTTTCTCAGTTTCAACATGAGGCTCAAGGTGGGAAGTGTAGGAATAAGGATCTGGGGAATTGAAGGTGGGTTCTGGGGCACAATATTGGGTATCTGGAGCTGGGAATGCGGTTGTTTTAGTTGGTGGAACATGAAAAGTTTCGGAGGAAGTGCCAAGGTAATTTTGATAAGGGGTAAAGCATGGTGTGTGTTGTGGCAAGAGATCAACGGTATTGGGCATCTGGGATTGTGAGTGTAGCGGGATAGTTGCAGGGTTTTCAGTGTAGTTATTGGGGAATGAAGGTGGAGGATGCCTCCCGATCCAAGACTGATACATTTCTGCCATTTGTTGTTTCAACCTTTGGACCTCCTCCTTCAATTCAGATTCCGACCCCACAATCTCCCTCGAGGGGTCGGCAACTCTTGTATCCAAGTCTTTGCTAGCCATGGTTTCCTTGCTTTTTGACCTTGTGTTGTATGGACAAATTACCAAAGTGCCACAAACTAACCACCCTCTGTTGTAATGAAAGTAACAAAGAGGAACAAAATAAAGCCAACAGGTTAGCGTTAGAGCATTTATCAGATTGAAATATCACATTGCGTGCAATGCCTCTAGCAACAATTAACAGTTCTAGAAAGGCTTCGAGGGTCATAAGGTCATTTGGCATCATCCCAATTTTGTTCACTTCTTGCCCCTTTTCCTCTTTATTTTTCTCTTTAACCCTCCTTGGTTTTTCATTTTCTTTCCTCCCTTTTCTTTTGATTACCATTCTTTCCTTTTCACTAATTTCTTAAATCCCACAATTTCATTCTTTTTTTTTCCTTTTCCCCCTTTTTTCTTATTTTTAATGCTTTGATCGAACCCTATGTAGGTTGCCTACGTATCATGCTCCTCATGAATCAGATCAAGTGTAGTTCTTGAAAAAAGATATATACATATTAAACAAAAATAAAAATCTTTTTGAATTTTTCATTTATAATAATAATTTTTTTGTTTTTCAAATACAAAATTGGAAGTAATATAACAAAAGACTAGACAAACTCTTAAACCACCTAAAAGGCTCAAAAACATGCTCAAAATATAAAAAGACTCCTCAAGTAGCTCCTGAATGCAGTGGTCCTGGGGTATCAATCATTCTCGAGATGTGGTAAATGAATCCAACCTGAATGAAAAAAACAAAGCCAAACAGATTAATGGCCAAGAGTGACTATTAATGCAAACTCAACAAAAATGGACCTCATGGACATGGAAAATGACTAACTAGGACTTTTATGGATTCAAACTCCCAATATCATGGCCCAAAAATTAATTTGCAGAAATAACCCATTTCGCAAAAACGGCCGATATGGCCAGAAGTGGCTAAAGAAGCAGAATAAAAAAGACAATCCCTAAAGTAACATGACACATACATATGGACCCAAGATCATAAAACACGACTTTTGCGAAAATAATCCCATTTTGCAACAATGGCCGATATGGCCACAAGTGGCTAGACATGCAATATTTAGCTAAGATCCCGCAAAGCCAAGAACCTAAGACACTAGAAAGACCGGACCCTATGTAGGTTGCCTACGTATCTCACCTCGAACGACGAGAATCAGGTACGCGTAGTTCGAAAAATTAAATATGGGAGAAAGCCAAAAAATGACACTACTTTAGAAGAAAAAAAAATATTTTTTTAGTCTTTTTGGAAAATGATGAAAAATGTAATATCCTTTTGGATTTAATATGTATATATTTTTTGAATTTTTGAAAAATAATGGAGAAGTGCAAAAATATTTTTAGGGATTTTCTTTTTACCCTTTTTTTTTAATTTTTTGAAACATAATGGGAAAGTGCAAAATCTTTTTGGATTTTTCTTCATTTTCATTTTTTGAATTATTTTTGGAATATAATGGAAAAGTGTAAAATCTTTTGAATTTTTCATTTCATTTTTTGTGATTTTTTGGGAAAATGATGGCAAAGTGTAAAATCTTTTTGTATTTTCTATTTTTCATTTTTTTTGAATTTTTGAAAAATGATGGAAAAGTGTAAAATATTTTTTGATTTTCTATTTTTAATTTTTTTTTATTTTTGAAAGACTATGAAAGAAAAATGCGAGTGGGCCCTGCTTGCTTCATTTTTCACCATTCTTTCCAATTATCGGTCCGCCAAATGATCTTTTTACCCTTAAATATGCAACATATATCACATAGGGATGATTGAATGTCTTTTTGGGCCACGGGCACATTTTAACAAAATTTGGATAGGCTCCCTACAAAGGGACACGGTACTTGAGACCGAGCCCTACTAGGTGTAAATGACATGATGCAAATAAAAATGATTTAAAGGCTGACCTAAGTTTGGGGTTCACTAACAAGGCAGTTCGGGGGAGCGTATGGTCGATGGTGTCTGCTCATGCTTTCCACCCACTCCATACGTCCGACGGCTCCCCTCTTAAATTAAGGGTCACTCATCAAAGAGTTCGTGCACGCGGCGTGCTCCGATACTTGTTGCAGAAAGAAGACCTATAGTTATGCAAATGATGGCAATTTATAAAGCAGTAACACATAAAGGAAAAACAGGTAAACAAGTAAGCAACTAGCAAATAACAAAAAGACATAAACAAAAAAAACATATTAAATAAAGCAAACAAAACATATAAAAACCTCAACCGAACATCCTAAAAGCCAACAAGATCAAATACTAGCTCGAACCCGCAAACTCCCCAGCAGAGTCGCCAGAGATGTCACACTCCATTTTTAACTGAAAAACTCTCTTAAAATTAATCCTCTTAAATAAATAAAAAGAATTAATAAAAACTTGAAAAGGGCTTTCAATTTTGAAGTGACAAAAATTGTTTCAAAAGGAAATAAACTCAGAGTCGCCACCTGACATTTGATTTCGGTGTGCCAGGTCACCGTTTTTAAATATTTTTCCTTTTACAATTTTCAGACTCTAAAACATAGTCCGCACCATAGATTCGCGTATGGGGATTTATTTGACTCGGGGAGAAGGTGTTAGGCACTCCCAAAGTCCCGTAACTAGTACGGTTGCGTACTCAATCAAGTTGGCTTTAAAATATTCAGTTGAGGTAAAACACGTAGAAATAAAGTAAACACACAAAAGGCTCGAGGTCGTCCCCACCTAATAAAAGAAAAATAAAGCAAAACGAAATAAGTCTTGCTAGCTTATACTAAGCCTCCATTGATGTTGCCACAGCCTCCATTTACATTTACTTCGGGGCATTCCCTTGTTAAACATATATACAAATACTTTGGGGAATTCCCCGGATGAAGTTAACTACGGGAACAACCTTTCCCCTCAAAATTAAGAGAAGTTCTAAAGCTTCCCTACCCGAGTGCTAGCGAACCTAAACATGCTACTAGCGATGACAAAAAGATGATATAAAAGTGAAATTGATACTAAATCTAATTCACATGTGTAGATTATGACCAAAGCTCAAATCCATTTAAAGCCAATTAACCAGATTCCCGTCTTTTTATCTTTCTATTTAGACCATTTACTGGTTCATCAAATTATCACTTTTCTTTGCGCAATCAACACATACCCATAAGACGAGAATTCAACAATGTTTATGCTCAATGAACTCAATTCAAACGAAAGATAAAATAATATCAGACATAGCATAGGAATTGAATCATAAAATGCACACAAGCATGAATCATGCACATAAGGAAAATATGGACTAAGCCAAGAGCAGAGTAAAGAATTGACCTCAGGTGGAGCCAAAACAGTGATTAAAATTGAATCAATTAAAATCTCCTTGCAAGCAACAATGATGCTTAGAATATAACTTCAAATCTATGCCCGGAGCTCGGACCTGCCCGGAAACCTCGAACCCGACACCAACGTCGGACTAAAACACCATGAGTTGAAACTTATAACCAATTTGGTGATTAGTCAACTCTTGACCAGAGCATTTAGCAACGACCTCGGTGCCTCGAACGGAACTAGAAACCAACGAACGACAAATTTGACTAGGCCACGAACAGACTCCAAAACTGAAAATTCAAAACACGTGACTGTTTTGCTGCTCAAGCTCAGGTTAGGGTGAAAATGGAGAAGGAGAAGCTTAAGGTGTTCTCATGGCTGAAGCAGTGTCGAAGGAGAAGAAGAGCAGCGATGGCCATGGTGCTCGCAAGGTCCGCAAATGGCTGCTCCGGTGGGTTTAAGAAGAAGGAGATAAGGACGGGAGATCAGGGTGGCCCTTTGGATGTGCGATGGGCTGTTGCTGGTCGCTTGGCATGACAGTGGGGTGAAGCTCAGAGACAATGAGGCTGAAGAAGACGAAGCATGACGGAAGGGCTGGTCGTAGGGTACTGGTTTCCGCCGAGTTTCTGGCCAGTTATGGTCATCGTTTGGGGTGGTCTTGACGTAGGAAGATGATGGTGGACTACGGGGTGGTCGTTTAGTGGTCGAGGAGGTGGCTGGCGGCTTGTGTAGAGGAGAGGTCTTAGGCAGCTAGGGTTTTTTTGTTCAGAAGAAGAAGGAGATAGTCTAGGGTTTTTGGTCTTGTTTTAAGAAGATAAGGTGTATGGGGGAGGGGGGGGGGGGGAGGGGGGTTTTGGACTGGGCTAGGTATTGTTGGGCTCAAATGTTATGGTCTAGATCGCATAAAATAGCAAAAAATTAATTTTTCTAATTAAATAAGACAAGTTAAAGCTAAAATTCACTCACACTTCCAATGATAAAAATAAATAGAAAAATACTACTAGGATACTAGTAATTGACTTAAATAGAAAGATAAAAGATAAAATTGAAAAATATTTATGTATTTTTGAATTTTATGTTCTACTATTAGACTAAAAGTGAAAATTAGGCTAAATCATAATAAAATGGAAATAAGTAAATATCTTTAAAATACCACTTTTAAAAGTTGCACGGATCAAAAGTCACGTGATTACAGGAACTGTATAAAATGCTAGGAAAACAGCAGGTCGACTAAAATGTGTAAAGCAGTAACAAAAAGGGTCAGTGTGCATGTTATAAGGTCCAAACTCGGCCAATGCTTAAAACGTTTCAGCACAGTTGTCCCAAATCTGTTTACTTTTAAATCGGGCCCAGGTTTGCCCTTTTACACTACTCTACTAAGTTTGCGGTATTGAACTACTTTGTCTGCCTAAGTTTAATACTTTAAGGTACCTTTGAAAACTTTCTGCTTCCATCCTTTTTACTCAAACAGTCCAGCTAAATTGTAAGCCATTTCTAAACCTTGCTGCAACTTCAACTCTTTTTTTAACAGACCTATGTCTGGAAATAACGTTGTCCTCTAAGATTAATTGATTTTCAAAAACTGTCAATTCCTAATATGGTCCCGCGGAGCTCGAAGTATATTTTCTATCCAACTTTTATGTGTTAGACTAATCTGTCCGGTCTTCTAACCTCTTTTAAGGACCAAATCAGTATTTGAAGTCATGCAAAACTACTTGTTGTTATTTTATGGGGTTTTATCTGAGCCTTCGACTGTCTTATTTGCATACCTCTTATGTGCTATTTGTTTTGCTTGTCGTTCTAGTATTTTTACCTTTGAAAACTCCATATATATCCTATCTCTCTCCCCCCTCTTAGGATTAGAAGTCCTAATACCCCAGGCCTAACAGGTTGGGACGGGTATTAGCATGCAATAAGTAAACGATACCAATGCGTTTAAATACCTTAGCGGGGCAGGAAGGATAGAATATGGAGATGATGACCGGTGCGCTAATACCATATGTGACCCCTGTTTGAGGGGTGTGTGCGGGGTATTGCACCAATGTGATCCATATTATAGTCAAACCTAGGATCCCCTTTCCTTTGCTTGCTTTATTTAAATGTTTTTCTAAAGTAGTGCTTTCTTTTCAAAACCATTCTCTCTTCTATTTTATTTAACTTATGCCTTTCCCTTTTAAACATTCCTAAGTTGTTCAAATGTTTATATGTGAATCTTATCTATCTTCTTGCTTCATCTCTTCATAAAGTCACATTAGCAAGGCCGGGAACCGCACTAGTGGATCTTGAGTGGTGCCTAACACCTTCCCCTCGAGATAATCTCAAGCCCTTACCCGAACTCTAGTTTTCTTTCAAAATACTCCGCTCATATTTATAAGTGTCCTAATGCATTATAATCACTAGGTGACGACTCTTCAAATTTCATAACTCAATTCCCAAACGGGAATGAGAGTTGTTTTGCCCATAATGTCGTAAAACCCAGTTTCGCTTTTGAAAAAGGGGGCATCGACACCATTCCCCTTGATGACTTCTCAACTACCTCTCTAGTTAGGCCTTTTGTAAGTGGATCCGACACATTATCACTTGAATTTACTTAGTCAATCGTGGTAATTCCTCTAGAGAGTAATTGTCTAACAGTTTTATGTCTTCATCGTATATGATGAGATTTACCGTCATACATAACGCTCCTATCCCTTCCAATTGCCGCTTGACTATCACAATGTATGCATATTGGTACCAACGGTTTAGACCAAAATGGAATATCTTCCAAGAAATTCCGGAGCCATTCAGCTTCTTCACCCGCTTTATCCAAGGCTATAAACTCAGCCTCCATTGTATAGCGGGAAATAGAAGTTTGTTTGGACGATTTCCAAGATACCGTTCCTCCACCAATAGTGAACACATATCCACTTGTGGACTTAGAATCAGTTTATCTGGTGATCCAATTTGCATCACATTCTCCCTCAATGACTGCAGGATATTTACTGTAGTGCAAAGCAAAGTCCTAGGTATGTACTAAATACCCCAAAACTCGTTTCATGGCCATCTAATGAGATTGACCTGGATTGCTCGTATATTGACTCAATTTACTTATAGCACAAACTACATTATTAATATTAAATCCAATCCGTTTTTCTATTTTTGTAACAGAAAATTAACTACCCATCAATTTTTCCTATTTATTTTTCCTCTTTATTGTTGAGTAAATAGCCATTTATGTATTGGAATTTATGTGTGGGTTTTGCAGAAACAACCATTCTGAAGAGTTGCACCTTTTCAAATTCCAACCCAAATTTTGGCTATAAATACAACACTATTCTGCTCAAAATTTCACTATGAATTTTTGAGTTTTCTCTCCTTCTTCTGCATACTTTTAGCATACAAACAAAGCAAAAAGTAAGTGTCATTTGCTACTGATCTTTGTGTTCGCTGAAACACTGGCGTTTGGAGTACCACTACACCAGTGTGTAATTCGTTCTATCCTGAGAGGAAATAATCCATAACCTTGGGTTATAGAAGGGGATTAAATTCCTTAAGGAGACACTGTGAATTTAGTGGGCTCGAATGGTTTATGATCAGTTTTGTTTATGTTATTTCTGTTAATCATAATTTCTTTTTATATTAATATATATTTCTAGAATTGTTTTACAAATACAGTTTACTGACAAACTTAAGAAATTTAATATATTTTTGCATTAGTATTATTGTTTCTGGAGAGTAAAACCTTTGTGGTTTTGTACTCTAGTAAAATCTACGTGATTTTAACGTTGGTGTCAGTTTTTTTACAAAAATGACTAATGAAAATGAGAACCAAGCTGTTCCTATGGTGACTGCCAATGCTTCAACGAGCCGAACACCGGCAGCATTGGCACCGGCGGAGAAACCCGAAAAATTTTACGAGATTGATTTTAAGCGCTGGCAGCAAAAGATATTCTTCTATTTGACTACCTTAGGTCTTCAGAAGTTCATCAAGGAAGATGTTCCTGTGCTGACCGATGAAACTCCTGATAATGAATGGTTTCTCGTGACTGAGGCGTGGAAGCATTCAGATTTCTTGTGCAAGAATTACATTCTTAGGGGGTTGTAGGATGCATTGTATAATGTTTACAGTGGCGTAGAAATGTCAAAAGAACTATGAAATGCGTTTGAAAAGAAATACAAAACTGAAGATGACGGGTTGAAAAAGTTCGTGGCTGCAAAGTTTTTGGGCTATAAAATGGTAGATAGCAAATCTATTATTACCCAAGTCCAAGTATTGCAAGTGATTATTCACGATCTCCTTGTTGAAGGTGTGAATCAAATTAATATTGAAGTTAAAAGTAGTAATCTTAGTATTCTTACTAACGAAAATTTCATTGAAGGTCTTGTTATCAATGAAGTATTCCAAGTAGAAGCAATCATTGAGAAGTTGCCTCCTTTGAGGAAGGACTTCAAAAACTACTTGAAACACAAACGCAAGGAGATGACCCTTGAAGATCTCATTGTTAGATTGAGAATTTAAGAGGATAACAAAGCTGCTGAAAAAAGAGGCCGTAGAAGTTCGACAATAATGGGAGCAAATATTATTAAAGAGAACAAGAAGAGGAAGAAGGCTTCTGGTCCAAAATACAACCCAAGTAAGAAGTGGTTCAGTGGAAACTGCTACAACTGTGATAAAACCGGGCATAAATCTACAGAGTGCCATGCTCTGAAAAAAAAGAAGAAGAAGGGTCAAGAAAACATGGTAGAAAAACATGATGATGTTGATGACTTATGTGCCATGCTTTCCAAATGCAACTTGGTGGGCAATCTTAAAGAGTGGTGGATTGATTCTGGGGCCACTCGCCATGTTTATGTTGTCAAGGAAGCTTTTGTTACTTATGCTTCTTTTGGATCTGACGAGACAATTTCATGGTAAATTCTGCAAAGGACAAAATTGAAGGATGTAAGAAGATTTTTCTCAAAATGACTTCCGGCAAAATAGTGACTTTATTAGAAAAAATTTAGTCTGTACTAGGATTCTTGTTAAGAATGGATTTAAGAGTGTTTTTGTTTCCGATATGGTTGTAATAAGTAAGAATGAAATATTTGTAGGAAAATGTTACCTCACTAAGGACCTTTTCAAGCTGAATGTAATGGTTGTGGATAATAATAATAAAATTTCAGCTTCCTCTTACTTGCTTGAGTCAAATGAATTATGGAATATACGTTTGTGTCATTTTATTATAAAACCTTATAGAAAGTGATTAATTTGGAAGTATTGCCTAAATTTGAATGTGACAAATCAAAATGTCAAGTATGTGTGGAATCCAAGTATGTTAAACATCCTTATAAGTCAGATGGAAGAAATTCAAATCCTTTAGACTTAATTCATACAGATATTTGTGACATGAAGTCAATATCATCTCGTGGTGGAAAGAAGTATTTTATAACTTTTATTGACGATAGTACTAGATATTGCTATGTTTACATACTTAATAGTAAAAACGAATCAATAAACACATTCAAGCAATACAAAAATGAAGTTGAAACACAACTTAACAAGAAAATCAAAATGATAAGAAGTGATAGGGGTGGTGAATATGAATCTCCTTTTGAACAAATATATTTAGAATATAGAATAATTCATCAAACAACGGTCCCTTACATGCTCCAATCTAATGGGATTGCAGAAAGAAAGAATCGTTCATTAAAGTAGATGATGAACGCATTATTGATAAGTTCTGGTTTGCCACAGAACTTGTGGGGGGAAGCCATTCTTAAGGCTAGCCGAATACTAAATCGAGTACCCCATAGCAAAACACAATCAATTCCATATGAAAAATGGAAAGGAAGGAAGCCCAACATGAATTATTTTAAAGTGTGGGGGTGTTTCACAAAAGTACAAGTTCCTAAACCCAAAAGGGTAAAAATAGGACCGAAAACTGTTGATTGTATTTTCATAGGATATGAAACTAATAGTAAAGCATATCAATTTCTGGTTCATAAATCAGAAAATCCCGACATTTATAATAATACAGTTATAGAATTAGATAGTGCTGAGTTCTTTGAAAATATATATCCATATAAAAAGGAATGTGAGTCGATTGGTGAAGGATCTAAATGACCTTGGGAAGAAACAAAAGAAAGTACACTTAACCAGGATGATCCAAGACGTAGTAAACGTCAAAGAATGTCTACTTCATTTGGACCAGATTTTGTAACTTTCTTATTGAAAAATGAGCCTCAAGCATTTAAAGAAGCTATGTCCTATTCTGAATCATTGTTATGAAAAGAGGCAGTCAATAGTGAAATTGAATCCATACTGAACAACTGTACATGGGAATTGGTTGATCTTCCTCCTGAAAATAAACCGTTGGGTTCTAAATGGATTTTAAAGAGGAAAATGAAAGATGATGGTACTATTAACAAATATAAGGCAAGACTTGTGATCAAAAGGTATACAAAAAAGAAGGTCTTGACTATTTTGATACATACTCTCCAGTTACAAGAATTACGTCCATATGAATGTTGGTAGCATTAGCTGCAGTTTATGGTCTTAATGGGTGTTAAGACGACCTTCTTAAATGGAGAGTTGGAGGAAGAAATTTACATGAAACAAATTGAAGGGTTTGTGGTTCTAGGTAAATAAAAGAAGGTCTGTGGACTAGTTAAGTCCCTTTATGGACTAAAACAAGCACCCAACCAATGGCATGCGAAACTTGACCAAACAATGTTGTCAAATGGGTTTAAGATAAATGAATGTGATAAATGTGTGTACATTAAAAATGTTCCAAATTACATAGTCATTTTTTGCTTATATGTGGATGATATGCTCATAATGAGTAATGACATTGCCAACATAAATGCTACTAAGCATATGCTAAGTAGCAAGTTTGATATGAAAGACTTGGGAGTTGCTGATTTAATTTGGGGATTAATATCCATAAGACTTATCAAGGTCTGATATTGTCACAATCTCATTATATTAAGACAATACTTGAAAAATTCAAGCACTTGGGCTTTAAAGTTGCAAAGACTCCAATTGACATGAATCTTGCATTAGCAAAGAACAAATGACAAAGCATATCACAATTGGATTATGCTCGTGTATTGGGATGCTTAATGCACATCATGAAAATATTCTGTTATTAACAAATATTTAATAACATATTTTTGTTAATATTTTATTAACAAATAAATTTGGTCCAAAAAATTAATCAATCATTTGACCAAATCCGAAGCCAAAGTCAAGCCAGCGACAACGACGATGCGAGGCTTGCTTTCTTCTCAACTCTTTAAGAGCTAAAAGAAGAGCAATTGCTTATAAACCCATAAAAAATTTCTTTCTTTTCCAATATGGGACAATGTCCATATGCCGGGGTGGGAGGGGGGGACTTGAAATTTTACTCAAAAATTTTATTTTCCTCCATTTCCTATTCACCATCTTTTAAGTATTTAATTTATTAATTAAATACATAAACCCAACATTCCCCCTCCCCGCCCGCCCGTGATATTTCGGAGAATGGCCCCGGAGGCATGGGATCTGGGTCAGTCTCCCCATCAAAACCCGCCAATGCGTTGCCAAGAATGAACATAAATTAAAAGCCTGACGAAGGCGAGAATCCCTCAAAGAATACACCCGGGGTCGATCAAATCTACTCGAGCAGTTCGATGCCTGCAAACTAGTTTCTGCTTTTTTCCTTCTCAAAAGTCGAATAAAGAAACAAAAGCAAAACAGTATATGTAAAATCCTCCTCCTTAATCCGGACTTCGGACCAGCTGTGATACGATATGAGTCAAACACATGCGAAGTTAAAAGCTTACCTTTTTTGGTTCTTAAGTCAACGTCAATCAATTTGGGAAAGACAAAAATCTTAATATTTTGTCACATCATTTGTAATATTTGTTTTAAATGAATATCTCAGTTGTTTGTGCATTAACTAACTACGAGCATTATATAACATAAATTCAAATGTTCTTTTGAATCTTCAGAGAAAAAGAAAAAAAGAAGAAAAAAAAGTGAGCTTAGATAAATGCAACAGAGAGAGAGAGACAAAAATGAATCTTACATGCCAGTTTGACTGACTTGCTCCGACCTTTAAGCGCAAATGCTAGACAAAAGTCAGTTACCAGTAGAAATTGTAACATTAAGAAGAAAACAAATTAATAAAAGCTGCACCACAGCAAAAATGTATATCCTGTATAATAAACGAAAATTCTTAGTAAATCACCTTATGTCAACAACATCACAGGAAGTCAACCCAATTTGTTTTTTTTGATTTTACAGTTGCGGCAAGCATTTTGAAGACCATTTTTTTTTTGTTGAAAACTACTGAAGACCATTGTTTAACCAAAAAATAAATTTAAGATAAGAAATCGGGTTACTGATAATCAAGAGACCAGAAAAGGAATAACAGGCTTTCAGAGAATATGAATAAAGTAATAAACAAGTTTGTATTTCAATATGATGTAGTTGATTTTCCGTGTCCTTACAAATGGCGAGACTCCTTCCTTTTGTAGTTGATCCTAGGTAAAGGAATAAAACCTCAGCTTTAATGATACAATTATGAATAATAAATGACATTAAAAAAGCCGTTACACAATCATTTCTATTAAATACAAGTTCTCTAACGTATCACGTATTTAATACTGAATTTGGACACCTTTTTGTCTTCAATTCCTTGTCTTCAATGCCTTTCGATCCGTTGGCATTAAATGACTTGAATTGGTACGAGACCCATGTCTGAACTCATTCTCGTGCCTATTTAGATTTCACTTCCCGTATTTGTCATCTCCCGTGCCTTTTGCTCGATTATTACGCTTTGACTATTGAACCAGTCCACGTGTCATGCCACGTCATCTTTAATTTAAATTCAATTTTTTCCCAATATAGATAGTCCCCCCACTTTTTATTTAATCATCAATTAAATAATTGGGAAGTGGATCCTCATAAAAAAGGGATTTTTTGCTATAATTAATGCGTATGACAGTATTGACGTCTCGGTTGTCTTTTCCATTTAATGCTCTGTCCATGTGTCACTTTCTGATTGACTCTGCCATTTTGCACCCTTTTTCAAGGCTTCTTCACTCCACTATTCACGAAGTGATAGTTATCTTTATTATAGGCTTTCCATCATTACTTCTAAGTTTGACGGTTGCTATCGTATACATACTTAACCTTTTTCTTCCTTTGTCTTCTTCTTCACAAATCTTTAGCAAACACTCTCTTCCTTATTTTTGTTTTCTTTCGATTCAACTTAATTCAACAATGGCATCTCCAAACCCTAACCCCAAAAGAGTTTCAATTTTAGACAAATTTCCCAATGCCCCCGTTAGACATAGAAGAGGCAGAGGTGGCAGACTTCGAATAGGGTTAGAATCTACTCGAGGTGGCTCTTCTGGTTTCTCTTCTAGGAGTTCTATTCAAAAAATGCCTTCTTCTAAAGGTAAAGAAATCTCTGATTCTTCCCGAGAACCTTTAGTGGATGAAATCGTACCCAGTGACTTGTCTTTTATGAGTGATAAATAATCTCTTGAAAATCAAGTTGCTGGTTTAGAAAAAACCGATACTTATCCTACTTTAGTGACCGAACTTACAATCCCTACTATTAGAAGAGATTGTAACTGGAAAAATAGTCTTCGAATGTCTATTCCTGCCCCAAATCAAAGAATCTCTTCTTTTAGGATTGGGTATTCTTTTGTTTATACTTACCCTTTTATTTTGGGTTTTAATCCTCCGATTGATCCGATCATTCTCGATTTTTGCCGTTTCTTTAATATTTGTTTGGCCCAAGTTGGTCCTCTAGTGTGGAGGGCAGTGGCTTGTTTAAGTTTTCTATCTACCAAAGCCAACATCAACTTCACATTTTCTCACCTCGTCCATTTATACCATCCTAACTTAGTAAGCCATGGGGTTTTTACCTTAACCACGAGGAACAAGAATGTTTTGGTATGTCCAGAGGATGAAAACGATCGTGGATGTTATGCCCATTACGTAGCTATATGTACGGTGGACTTGTTTGGTGAAACAAATATTCCCTTCCCTGAGAAGTGGAATTTTGCACGTAAGTTTTTTTATTGGACCGTACCTATTTTTTTGAGAACTTCGATTCTTTTTCTGACTTCGTCTTATTTTGGTATTTTTGTAGCAACCATGGGAGATGTGGAACCTGTTCCCAACTTTCGTGGTTGGTAGATTCAATTTTGAAGATTGCTCCTAAGGAGCAAAGAACTTGGAAATCAATTTCTGCCATACATGGCTGGAAAGTTAAAACACAAGGTACCATCTTTTTACACATTTTTTTTACACATTAAGTACCTTTTCCTTAATGCTGATCATAAATCCTTCTTTTGATCAGGATTTGGTTCCAAAGGAATGGCACCCGATGTAGCTATGGCCATTCGCATGTCTAGCAATACTGCACTTGATTTGGACAAGGCTCGAGCCTTGCTTCAAAAAAGAAAAGCTATAGGAGAAGGCTTGAAGAATGAGGAAGAGGAAGGTACCTCGTTAGTAGCCAGGCCAAGGGTTAGGAGATGAGTCATCAATGATGATGAAATTGAAGATATTCCTGCTCAAACTTCAACCACCGAGCATGTTTTGATTCCTTCAGACGAGGACACCGTGCCAAGAGGTACGAATGAATCAACTCAGTGTCCCTTTGATAATGACTTTTGGAGTGGCGAGCTCGGACCTGTTTTTGCTGAAGCCCCTCTTTCTTCATTCGTTACTACTTCCTTCATTCCTTTACCAACCATTAGTGTTTCATTGCCATCATTGGTTGCTTCTGTTCCTTCACCAGTTTTAACTACTTCTACTTTCGTTCCAGGGTTAATTTCTACACCTACTCTTTCCGCTCCTGCTTCAATTCATACGACTCCTGTGGTGTTTACCTTTTCTACTACTCCCCCTTCTACTGTTCCATCTTCATCTGCTCCTCCAATAGAAATAAGTTCCAGCAATAGAGGCATGACTATGGGGAGTGTCACACTCGAAGTCCCTGCCAATCAAAGCCTCTTAAGAAAATCTGGATGAGCAGATACTTGGCTCGAGCCTCTTATTGGAGAGATTGAGAGCAAAAAGATGCAGAGCCACATCTGTTATACTTTGATGAATGACATAGTTCATTCAACTTTAAAGGTAATTTTCTTGACCTTAAATGCTTTCCTTCTCTTTCCTTATAATTTTCACTTTTTTTGTTTTATAACCGTAGGCTAATCTTATTGGGACTAAGCTGATGGGGCGAGTCTCTGTGTTAGAGAAAAAGGAGTGTGAGTCCACTAAGGCCATCTCTGAAGCTAGGAAAATAGCTGAAGATGCCTTACTTGAGGCAACAAACTGGAAAGATCAATTCGAGAGTACCCAAGGGACTATAGAGAAGTTACAGGAGAGCAAGGCTCACTTGGAGCAGCAAAATCGTAGCTTATCTTCGGAGTTGGGAATTGCCAATGCTTCTTGGGGCCAACTTAAAAAGGATAAAGAGCTTTTGGAATGCTCTCTTTCTAAAGCCAATGATGAGGTTAAAGAGCTTAAGGAACTTTTGGAGAAGAAGGAAGAATACGCAAGAAGGTTAGCTGAAAACATGACTCATGCTCAAAATGACCTGAGGATTTCTTCAGAGAAAATTTGTGCCTTGGAAAGTTCCCATGCCTCTCTTGAAGCTTCGTCGGATTCCCACCTAGCTGAGCACCAAATAGAAAAAAATTATATCGCTATGTGGGAAAAAGAATATAAGGCTTTAGGAAGGAGTGTAATGCTCTTGAAGAAAATTTTAATATAGAGGTGAGTTGGGCTTTTCTAAATTCTCTCCTTGATGGAGTCTACACAAGAAAATTTTGACTTGCAATCTGAATTGGCCAAATACATGGATACTATCGAGAAAAGCCAACAACCTGCTGATACTCATTCTCCTGCACTTGGAAGTATTGATACCCCTTATCCGGCACTTGAAGCTCCTGGAACGGATGAGTTATTAAACTCTGAAGCAGCTATTGAGGTACTTGAAGTTGTGATTTCGGCTTCCGAGGGTGAAGCTTCTATGACACAGTCCATGGGAGTTGAAGTTCCCGTGACTACTACTTCCCTCGTTGATGTTAACGCTTCCAACTTTGTTGAAATCGTTCCTATGGTTGCTTCTTCAGAAGTTGTGACCGCACCTGTTATTACTTTTGAAAGTAATGTTACAACTTCTGAAGCTCTGATTCCTTCATCGACCAGTTAAATGTATTGAGTTTGTTTTTAGTGATTGTTAATATTGTCACTTAGCAAATTTGAAGGGATCTTTTGGTGAAGTCCCCCTACCATAATGGGGCATTTGTAAAACTAACATTTTGATAACTAAGTTTTTCCTTAGTCTTTTATGCTAAGAAGTTTTTATGGTTACTTCTTTATACTTTATTCCTGCCTATTTACTTATTTAGGACTTATAGAATAGCTTAACATTTTTATCTTTTGAAAAGCTTTGTGATTCTTCTCATGGAATATCAACATGAGGTTTATAAAAGAGGGCCCTTTTATTTTATAGACACTTAATGAAGAAGATGTATCAACTTCATAATGGTTTTATAATACGATGAAAGAAATAGGAATAAACATGTTTTGTATGAAACAACTTTGATAAGTTTTCATTCACGAACTTTGACAAATTTTTGTGACTATTACATCTGTTAATATACATCTATGATATTTTCGTAACTGTTTTTCTTGTAATAGATTTTTACATGATATAAAATAGACAAGGTTTTTTCTTCATAACCTGTTTTCAATACAGAGTCACAACCCTATCTTTACATATTTAGGAAGGGTTTAAGAAATGACTTCGTTCGTAACAATATAATGAATGTTTTGTATTGAGTTCTGATGACTTCGTAATTTACTCTCAACACTTGTATCCAAAAATTTGCCAACTTTTGTTCGATATTTTTATCTTGTGATATTCGCATATGTATTTCTACACGCATCTGTGCATAATATGTAGTCCCCCAAGTGTTTGAGCGGTGAAGAATGAAGTCTCGAGCACTTGTATGTTTCTCTCAGTTTGGTCCTTTTCCTGAAACAGAAAAATATACGGGACTCGGAGGTGCAATTATAGATGAAGACTGCCTAACCCGTGTGTATTTTCATCAGATTAATGTAACCTAGGCTCGGATCATAAGAGCATTCCATTTTTCCGTGCAGGTCATGACTCATCAATTGGCACGAGTTAGGGTTTGTTCCTAGCATCTAAAATCGTTAGTAAAATTTTAACAACTCAAAGGAAAAAAAATCTAACATGGGGATACCTGACTTCGACCACTCCTTTGGAAGTAATATCTATTTAGATAGACATCATTCCAATGTAAAGGTAGGACCTTGCCATCCACTGTCTCCAACTCGTATGCTCCTTTTCCTGCAATGTCACAGATTCGATAGGGACCTTCCCACGTTGGACTTAGCTTTCCAGAGTTAGCAAATTTCGTAGATTGGAACACCTTTTTGAGTACAAAGTCCCAATTTTGAAAAACCTTTAGACGTGCTTTCCTGTTATAGTATAGTTCAATTACTTGTTTTTGAGTTGTCATCCTTATTAATGTCGCCTCTCTTCTTCCTTTGAGCAAATCAAGATTCACTCGTACCTCTTCATTACGTTGTTTCAACGTACCTTGTGCTTGGTCCCCTATCTCCACTGGTATTAAGGCCTCTGATCCATAAATCATTGAAAATGGCGTTTCTCCCGAGCTAGTTTTGGCTGTTGTTTGATACGCCCATAATACCGCAGGTAAGACTTCAGGCTAATTACCTTCTGTGTCTTGCAATTTTTTTTAAGTTATTGATTATGACTTTGTTTGTGTATTTCGCTTGTCCATTGCCTATAGGATGGTATGGTATTGAAGTTATCCTTTTAATTTACCAACTTTGGAAGAACTCCGCGATTTGTGCTCCTATGAATTGTGTACCATTATCACATACAATTTTCTTTGGTACCCCCCAAAGTGGCATATGATGTTTCTTCAAATAAAATCTTGGACCTCTTTCTCTCGTACCTGTTTGAATGCCCCTGCTTCTACCAGTTTAATGAAATAATCAGTAAGTACGAGTAGAAACTTTACCTGACCTTTTGCTTGTGGTAATGGACCTACGATGTCCATCCCCCATTTTATGAAGGGCCACTGAGATACAACATGGTGTAATAATTCGGTTGGTCTATGCATATTGTTACCTTATCTTTGACATCCGTCACATTTAGACATGAAATCATTATCTTCCTCTTCCATTTTAGGCCAATAGTATCCTGCTCGAATCAATGTTTTAACGAGTGACCTGCCCTCTGCATGATTTCCACAATGTCCCTCATGTTTTCTCTCATCACACACTCCATTTGAGAAGGTCTGAGACACCTTGCTAATGGTCCACCAAACACTTTTCTGTGAAGGTTTCCTTGATATAGACAATAACGAGAAGATTTCTTTCGAAGTGCATGAGCCTTTATTTTATCCTCAGGAACGGTTCCATGATGCAAAAAAGTTACTATTTCGTTTCTCCAATCCCAAGTTAAGTGATTAAAATTTACCTCATTTTTGTTAGGTTTGAGAACGGAATGGAATAAATGTATGATTGAAGCATTTGTATCATTTTCTATGTCCGCCGCAGATGCAAGATTAGCTAAAGCATCTGCCCCTGCATTCTCCTCTCTTGGGATTTGCATTACCTTCCAAGTTTGGAACTGTCTTATCAATTCCCATACCTTTTCGAGATACTCTTTAATTCGTGTTTCCCTAGCTACATAAGTCCCCAACATTTAATTTACCACGAGCTGTGAATCACTTTTGATTATAATTTGTGTGATGCCAAGTTCCAGTGCCAACTCTAAACCTGCAATCACAGCTTCATACTCTGCTTCATTGTTAGTTACAGGGTGAAATTTTATAGCCTGTCTAATGGTCTCACCTGTAGGTGGTTTAAGAACAATTCCTAAGCCTGCTTCCTTTACATTAGATGAACCATTAGCACACAAAATCCAAGTTCCTGGGTTTATTCCATTAAAGACTTGTAATTCCTTTTCTGCTTCTAAATGCATCCCTTGACTAAAATCCGTTTTGAAATCCGCGAGAACTTGGGATTTAATAGCAGTCCTAGGTTGATAAATAATTTCATACTCACTTAATTCTATAGCCCATTTTGCTAATCTTCATGATAATTCATGTTTATGCAAAATGTTTCGTAATGGAAAAGAAGTAACTATGACAATTGGATGACATTGAAAATAAAGTCTTAATTTTCTAGATGCCATGATCAAAGCTAATGCTAACTGCAGGAAATACGTTCTCAATGCAATATACTAAAACGTGTGTTCTTTTGTATAGGTTTTGATGAATGACAAACGAAGCGAAAATTGATATATGACGAAGTTCAAGAAACAAGCGCACAATTGATATACAACGAGATTCAAGCTCAAGACAAAGTTTTATAGTTTAATTGAGTCATTCTTAATTGTGATCTTGATCCTACAACTTGACTCGTAACATGGCTTCTCTCATAAAACTATTTTCCAAAATCATGCATATTTAATTTAATGTCAAATGATTTTAAATCATGCATATTTACAGTAGTCAAAATAATTTTTAGACATGCCTTAAAAATCTGGACTAAGATAATCGATTATGTTCTTATGATAATCGATTGTTTTAAGCCAAGACTGCATGACAATCGATTGTGAACTAATGACAATCGATTGTGAGTAAGACAGTGAGCATCAGGTTTTTCAAACCTACATGACAATCGATTGTGAACTAATGACAATCGATTGTAACTGAGGCAGTGTCCATCAAAGTTTTTCAAAACTCAGAATAATCTATTATGAACTAATGGTAATCGATTATGTTGAGACAGTGTCTTCCAGTGATTTTCAAATTTATTAAATAATCGATTGTTACATTGGACAATCGATTGTCAAAGAGACAGTGTCTAAAATGTGTTTCAAAAACTGATAAGTAATCGATTGTTGACTTTGTGCAATCGATTGTGAAGCTGACCGTTGTCGTAAAGTTTTCAAATACCGTCAGGTAATCGATTATTGATTCTGTATAATCGATTGTTTTGATTAAAATCCGGAAAAGATTTTTTGAACATTATTGGGTAATCGATTATTGATTTTGTATAATCGATTGTTTTGATTAAAATCCGGAAAAGATTTTTTGAACGTTGCTGAGTAATCGATTGTTGATTCTGGACAATCGATTGTTTGTGGTAAAATCTGGAAAGGATTTTTTGAACGTTGCCAGTAATCGATTATGGATTGTAAGTAATCGATTATCAAGCGTAAAATCTGGGATTGAATTTTGATCTGACTGGCAGACAATCGATTGTTGGGGTTTGACAATCGATTGTCAGTGAGTAAAATCAGCAACTCATAATTGGCAATTAGGCAACGGTAATGCCAAGTTTTCAACTATAAATACAGCTTCATTTCAGTGTTTTAAACAAAACAACATACTACAACTGATCATTACATTGCTATAAGCTTGCATACTTTTGTTTATCACTTTATATTCAATTTCATAAAGCTTTTGAGAGCCATAGTCTTGTCCAAAGTTGTTGTGATCTAGAGCTTACTTCTTTTACTCATATCTACTCATTAAGGAGTATTTTGTTTGAGTGTTTAGTGTTTTATACTCTTGTAAGAGAATTGTAATTCTCTTGTTGTAAGGAACTTGTGTTTCCTTGGTTGAAGTCTTGGAGTGTTGTATCTCCGAGCAAAGGTGTTAAGGCTTGTGTCCTTAAGTTGTAAAGGTTTGTTGAGCACCCGTAAGCTTAACAAGTTAGTGGAAAATCTCGAGAGAGTCTCTCGGAGACTGGACTAGCCACGTGTTGTGGTGAACCAGAATATATCGGTGCGTTCTTTCCTTTTTGTTTATTTAACGCACTTATTTATTTCCTGCAAATTTTAATTTCCGCAAGTTTACGCTAAATTTTATTATAACGCTATTCACCCCCCCTAGCGTTAAGCGTATTTTCTAACAATTGGTATCAGAGCCATACTCTCTGAAGACTTAACAGTTTGAGAGAACCATCCATGGCTTCTACTCGTGACTCTTTTGCAGGAATTGATGAAGGACAATGCTCCACACGACCACCTCTATTCAACGGTACAAATTACACGTGCTGGAAGGAGAGGATGAAGATCTTCGTTCAGTCCAACAGCTTTCACCTTTGGAAGGTGATAATGAAGGGAAACCAAATTCCAACAAAGAAGGTGGAAAACGAATGGGTTCCCAAGTCCGAGGATGAGTATGACGCGGATGACATCCGAAAGGTTCAAAATAATGCTAAAGCAATTAATTTATTATATTGTGCTGTTAATGCTGACGATTACAGGAAAATATCATGTTGCACAACGGAAAAGGAGATGTGGGACAAGCTAGAGGTTACGTACGAAGGTACGGACCAGGTAAGGGAAGAAAAAATTGATTTCCTAACACATTCTTATGAATTATTTCACATGAAGGAAGGTGAAAAGGTGGACGAAATGTCTGAGCGATTTTCAATAATCGTAAATGACCTACATGCTCTCAAGAAAACATTCACGGATAGAGAGCTCGTTCGAAAAATTCTTAGAAGTCTCACATCGGCATGGAGATCAAAGGCCGATGCAATTCAAGAATCCATTGGCGTTTCAAACGTCACCATCGACGCACTAAGAGGTAACCTTAAGACCTATGAATCTACTATTCTTAACCCTTTTGTTGATGATCAAAGAAGGCAAAGAATAGCTCTAATGGCGAGCACAAGCCAACCGCAAATTGATGAGGAAGGAGACAACGAGTTTGGACTCGTTATCAAAAGATTTCAAAAGTTCATGCGCAAGGAGTATGAACGCAAGGGCAAAAAGCAAGGCGAACAAATCAAGTGCTATGAATGTGGTGAAACCGGGCACATCAAATCAAATTGCCCAAACATCAAAAAGGAGAAGAAACCTTTTAAAAAGCAACGTGCATACATTTCTTGGGGAGGCGACTTCGGAGATGAGTCAAGCGAAGGAGAAGAAGACGAAGCACCAAATCTTTGCCTTATGGCACAAGAAGACAACAAAGATGAGGTATGTCAAATTTCGTCTAAAAACTTCTTTACTCTTGAAGAAATGCGAACTGCTTTTGATGAATTATATGCTGAGTTTATTAAGGCTTCAAAAACTGTTAAGGGCATAAAAGAAAATGCTTCATTAAAAGAAAAGGATTTTCAAAAACAGCTTTCTTTGAAAGAAAAGGATTTAGAAAAACTGGTTTTAGAAAATGAAAAGCTGAAAGAGGAAAACAAGTTTTTTGGAAAAAGAAGCGCCGATAAGCCCGAAAGTTCTACTAAAAATTGTTCTTCTTGCTTGCATCTCAAAAATGAGGTAGATAGACTCAAAGGTACCTTAGATAAGTTTAATTCTTCCCACAAGAATTTGAATGAGGTCCTTATAAACTTGAAATCAACCAAGCATGGCATAGGATTTAAGAATGAGGTTAAAGAAAAGGTTGAAGCCAAACCCCAACCACCTAAGGCTCAACCTAGGACTAATAAAACAAATGCTTATCCTAGAAATAGCAATCCTAGAACCAATATGCATGCTAGACAAAATGGTGAACATTTTAGGAGACCTAGAAATGACTTACCATCTAGAAATAGTTACCCTAGAAATGATGCATATTTTAGGCCAAATGTTGAACCTTTGAGAAGACCTAGAAATGGCCTTCAACCAAGAAACAATCACTCTAGAAATGCTGCCCACCCTAGAGCTCATAGTAGGAGAAATAATTCTCATGAAATGCGAAATAGTCATAGTGTTCAAAATAGAGCAAGAAATTTTCATCCGTCTAGTTACTATGAACCTAGAAGATGCATAACCCAAATGTGACTTGTCATTATTGTAGACGTATTGGTCATATTGCTCCTGCATGCTTTACACGTCATAGACATATTACTCAATCGCATCATTATAATATGCCTAACCCCCAAGGACCCAAGATGGCATGGGTACCTAAAGAACATTAATTTGTTTTGTCGGTGTGCTTGAAGGGATCAAGTGTACTATGGTACCTTGATAGTGGATGCTCCAAGCATATGACGGGAGATGAATCCAAATTCCTTCAATTAGAGCACAAAGAAGGAGGAAGTGTTATCTTCGGTGATAACAATAAAGGAAAGATCATCGGCATCGGCTCGGTCGGTAAGGATGAAAATTCCTCTATTAAGCATATATTACTTGTTAAAGGATTAAAGCACAATCTCTTGAGCATAAGCCAATTGTGTGACAAGGGAAATCTTGCTTTATTTGATTCGGATGAATGCTTAGTGTTCAGACGTAGTGATTTCAAAATTATCCTCCGTGGTTTTAGAGTGGATAATATTTATATGGTTGATCTTGCTAATTCATCACCCGATTATGTTGATTATCTAATGAGTAAAGAGGATGATACTTGGCTATGGCATCGTAGAGTAGCACATATCAATATGCATCTTTTGAACAAATTGATTTCTCAAAACTTAGTTGTTGGTCTTCCCAATTTAAAATTTGAAAATGACTCTATTTGTGACTCGTGTCAAAAGGGGAAGCAAACAAAAGCATCTTTCAAATCTAAAAACATTGTTTCAACTTCTAGACCATTGCAATTACTTCATATGGATTTATTTGGTCCCTCTCGCATTGAAAGTCTAGGAAGAAATAAATATGCTTTTGTGATTGTTGATGATTACTCGAGATTTACTTGGACTTTATTTCTTGCCAATAAAAGTGATGCTTTTCAAAATTTTAAATATTTTCTTAAGCGTGTTCAAAATGAGAAAGAAACAACCGTCACTTCAATTAGAAGTGATCATGGGGGAGAGTTTTATCACAATCTCTTTGCAGACTTTTGTGACGAACTCGGAATCGAGCATACCTTTTCCGCTCCACGTACACCACAACAAAATGGGGTGGTGGAAAGGAAAAATCGGTGTCTCGAAGAGATGGCTAGAACCATGCTCGACGAAGCTAAGATACCCAAACATTTTTGGGCGGACGCCGTGAGTACCGCTTGCTATGTTCTAAATAGAGTAGTAATTCGGCCGATACTCATGAAAACCCCCTATGAACTTTATAAGGGTAGAAAACCAAATATTTCCTATTTTAGAGTTTTTGGTTGCAAATGTTTTGTTCATAACAATGGCAAAGACCAATTGGGTAAATTTGATGCTAAGTCGGATAAAGATATTTTCATTGGATATTCCTCACGTAGTAAAGCATATAGGGTCTTTAATAAAAGAACCCAAATTGTAGAGGAATCCCCTCATGTTGTATTTTCCGAAAATAATGCTCGCTTGGCGAGAAAGGATTCCGGTTTTGATCTTGCAGGTATCTTAGATAGCTTGAAAGACAAAATACAAGAGGAACCACCCAAGGAAAATAAATATGAAACTGAGGAACAACCAACGGAAGAAGCGCCACAATTGGAAAAAGAAACAAAAGTGCCAAATGAGTGGAGGACGATCAAAGATCACCCTCTTGAACAGGTAATTGGCAACGTTGGAGACAAGGTAAGTACCTGAAACTCTTTCAAAAATACCTTAGAACATACTGCTTTTGTTTCTCAAATTGAACCCAAAACCATCTCAGAAGCAATTGGGGATGAATTTTGGACCTTGGCAATGCAAGAGGAGCTTAACCAATTCGAACGCAATGACGTTTGGGATTTGGTGCCAAGACCCGAAGGTCATACCATAATTGGTACGAAATGGGTTTTTCGCAATAAACTAGATGAAAATGGTATAATCACTAGAAACAAAGCTAGGCTTGTAGCAAAAGGCTATAATCAAGAAGAGGGTATTGACTATGAGGAAACATATGCTCCCGTAGCTAGATTAGAAGCTATTCGCTTATTGCTTGCATTTGCCTCTTCTATGAATTTCAATTTATATCAAATGGATGTGAAAAGTGCTTTTCTAAACGGTTTTATTCAAGAAGAAGTTTATGTTGAACAACCCCCCGGTTTTGAAGATTTTAAATCTCCCGATCATGTTTTCAAACTCAAAAAGGCTCTTTATGGTTTAAAACAAGCTCCCCGAGCTTGGTATGAAAGATTGAGTAAGTTTCTTTTGGAAAATGATTTCATTAGGGGGAAAGTTGACACAACTCTCTTTGTTAAGCATAAAAACAATGATATTTTGTTAGTTCAAATATATGTAGATGATATTATATTTGGTGCTACTAACAATGTTTTATGCAAGGAATTTTCCGATTTAATGACAAGCAAATTTGAGATGTCTATGATGGGTGAGTTAACATTCTTTTTGGGATTACAAGTAAAGAAAATGAAAGAAGGTACATTCATTTGTCAAACCAAATATTGCAAAGAATTGCTGAAACGATTTGAGATGAACAATGCAAAAGAAATGGCAACTCCCATGAGCACATCCGATCATCTAGACAAAGATGAGAAAGGTAAGGAAGTCGACACCAAAAAGTATCGAGGTATGATTGGCTCTCTTCTTTATCTTACTGCTAGTCGTCCGGACATCATGTTTAGCGTGTGCTTATGCGCTCGTTATCAATCGTGTCCGAAGGAGTCTCACCTTACTGCGGTAAAACGGATTTTAAGGTATCTTGTTGGTACTACAAATGTGGGTCTATGGTACCCCAAAGGCTCTTCATGCCAACTTGTTGGCTATTCCGATTCCGATTTTTCTGGATGCAAATTGGACCGCAAGAGCACTAGTGGCACTTGCCATTTGCTCGGTAGCTCTCTCGTTTCTTGGTTTAGCAAGAAACAAGTAAGTGTTGCGTTGTCCACAACCGAGGCTGAATATGTAGCCGCGGGGAGTTGTTGCGCTCAAATCCTATGGATGAAACAACAACTCTTGGACTATGGCCTAAGTCTTAATCATATCCCTCTTAGATGTGATAATACTAGTGCCATATGCTTGACGAAGAACCCCGTTCTTCATTCGCGAACGAAACACATTGAAATTAGACATCATTTTATTAGAGATCATGTTATCAAAGGCGATGTCTAAATTGAATTTGTTGAAACCAAAAACCAATTGGCAGACATCTTTACAAAGCCTGTAGATTAAGAGTTCTTCTTCCGAATTCGCAGTGAACTCGGGATCCTTGACTCCACGTTGATCTAAGTCATGATGCATTGCACTTTTTGTTACATGATTTCTAACTTGAGCGTCGGAGACGTCTAACGATTTTTGCAGGTATCGCCCCAAAGGAAAGGGGAATTATAAAGCATGATGCGCAAGAATCGAGTCTTCTTCAGAAAAATCTGTTTCCCTCATCTAATAATCGATTATCTCGTATCAATAATCGATTGTAATGCTATCATTTGAGCTATTATACTCTCTTTAAATAATCACACCTTCTTTCCAATAAATAAACAAGGTTTATGTCATCTTTGGCATCTTATTATTATTTTTGCTAATGGCAAACGAGGGAAGATAACGGGTATGATGCACTCTCAAGTTATAAGCTTAAATTGAGGGGGAATTCTCAAATTGAGGGGGAACAAATTGCATACTTGTTGCTTGTATATACTTGTCTTGAATCGTCATTATAAATTGCTTGTCTTGCATATCCCGCTTAATGTTTGCCATTATCAAAATGGGGGAAATTGTTGGAAACACGTTCTCAATGCAATATACTAAAACGTGTGTTCTTTTGTATAGGTTTTGATGAATGACAAACGAAGCGAAAATTGATATATGACGAAGTTCAAGAAACAAGCGCACAATTGATATACAACGAGATTCAAGCTCAAGACAAAGTTTTATAGTTTAATTGAGTCATTCTTAATTGTGATCTTGATCCTACAACTTGACTCGTAACATGGCTTCTCTCATAAAACTATTTTCCAAAATCATGCATATTTAATTTAATGTCAAATGATTTTAAATCATGCATATTTACAGTAATCAAAATAATTTTTAGACATGCCTTAAAAATCTGGACTAAGATAATCGATTATGTTCTTATGGTAATCGATTGTTTTAAGCCAAGACTGCATGACAATCGATTGTGAACTAATGACAATCGATTGTGAGTAAGACAGTGAGCATCAGGTTTTTCAAACCTGCATGACAATCGATTGTGAACTAATGACAATCGATTGTAACTGAGGCAGTGTCCATCAAAGTTTTTCAAAACTCAGAATAATCGATTATGAACTAATGGTAATCGATTATGTTGAGACAGTGTCTTCCAGTGATTTTCAAATTTATTAAATAATCGATTGTTACATTGGACAATCGATTGTCAAAGAGACAGTGTCTAAAATGTTTTTCAAAAACTGATAGGTAATCGATTGTTGACTTTGTGCAATCGATTGTGAAGCTGAAAGTTGTCGTAAAGTTTTCAAATACCGTCAGGTAATCGATTATTGATTCTGTATAATCGATTGTTTTGATTAAAATCCGGAAAAGATTTTTTGAACGTTATTGGGTAATCGATTATTGATTTTGTATAATCGATTGTTTTGATTAAAATCCGGAAAAGATTTTTTGAACGTTGCTGAGTAATCGATTGTTGATTCTGGACAATCGATTGTTTGTGGTAAAATCTGGAAAGGATTTTTTGAACGTTGCCAGTAATCGATTATGGATTGTAAGTAATCGATTATCAAGCGTAAAATCTGGGATTGGATTTTGATCTGACTGGCAGACAATCGATTGTTGGGGTTTGACAATCGATTGTCAGTGAGTAAAATCAGCAACTCTTAATTGGCAATTAGGCAACGGTAATGCCAAGTTTTTCAACTATAAATACAGCTTCATTTCAGTGTTTTAAACACAACAACATACTACAAATGATCATTACATTGCTATAAGCTTGCATACTTTTGTTTATCACTTTATATTCAATTTCATAAAGCTTTTGAGAGCCATATTCTTGTCCAAAGTTGTTGTGATCTAGAGCTTACTTCTTTTACTCATATCTACTCATTAAGGAGTATTTTGTTTGAGTGTTTAGTGTTTTATACACTTGTAAGAGAATTGTAATTCTCTTGTTGTAAGGAACTTGTCTTTCCTTGGTTGAAGTCTTGGAGTGTTGTATCTCCGAGCAAAGGTGTTAAGGCTTGTGTTCTTAAGTTGTAAAGGTTTGTTGAGCACCCGTAAGCTTAACAAGTTAGTGGAAAATCTCGAGAGAGTCTCTCGGGGACTGGACTAGCCACGTGTTGTGGTGAACCAGAATATATCGGTGCGTTCTTTCCTTTTTGTTTATTTAACGCACTTATTTATTTCCTGTAAATTTTAATTTCCGCAAGTTTACGCTAAATTTTATTATAACGCTATTCACCCCCCCCCCTCTAGCGTTAAGCGTATTTTATAACACTAACTTTTCTAGTTGTGGATATCGAGACTCAGCATCTAATAAAGATTTGCTTACATAATAAATAGGGGATTGCTTACTTTGGTCTTCTCGTACCAAAACAACACTTACCGTGACTTCTGATACTGCTAAGTAGATAAGCAATGTGTCACCTTCCTTTGGTTTCGCCAACAGTGGAGGATTTGATAAGTAAGCTTTGAAGCTCCTAAGGGCCTGTTGACAATCTTCGTTCCACTCAAAATGGTCTTGCTTTTTGAGAGCAGAAAAGAACATAAAACATTTTGAAGATTTAGAAATAAATCTTCCCAAGGCGGCAATCCTTCCCGTTAATCTTTAAACCTCCTTCTTATTGGTAAGAATATCAGGTATTTCTTCTATTGCTTTAATTTGAGAAGGATTTACTTCAATGATACGGTTAGAAACAAGAAAACCTAAGAATTCACTTGAAGCAACTCCAAATACACACTTTTCTAGGTTGAGTTTCACGTTAAATTTCTGTAAAGTTTCAAATGTAATAGATAAGTGAGAAATATAATCATGAGAATATTGGGTTTTGACAAGCATATCGTCTATATATACCTCCATAGTTTTTCCCAAATGTTCTTGAAACATTTTGGTGACTAACCTTTGATAGGTTACTCCAGCATTTTTGAGACCAAAGGGCATTACTTTATAATAGTAAGTTCCCCTGTTTATGATGAAAGAAGTTTTTTCCTCATCATCAAGATCCATTTTAATTTAATTATATTACGAATATGCATCTAAAAAGCTTAGAAGTTCATGACCTACAATTGCGTCAATTAACTGATCTATATGTGGTAAAGGGAAAGCGTCTTTTGGGCAAGCCTTGTTTAGATCAGTATAATCCATACAAACACGCCACTTACCGTCCTTTTTAGGTACGACCAACCGTATTAGCTAACCAATTAGGATAATTTACCTCGCGGATTGATCCAATCTTTAATAATTTTTGGACTTCATCTTGAATTACCTGATTCTTGAATGCACCTTGCTTTCTTTTCTTTTCTTTATAGGTGTGAAAGATAGGTCCTCGTTGAGTTTGTGAGTCATTACATCAGGTGGTATTACTGTCATATCAGCGTGGGACCAAGCAAAACAGTCCATGTTAGCTTTTAACAACTCAATTAACATACCTCGCATGTCGGGATTTAGATTGGTTCCTACGTAAACCTTTCTTTCAGGCCATTGCTCAAATAGCACCACAACCTCGAGCTCCTCTATTGTTGTTTTGATATTCTCATTTTCTTTAGGTTCTTGAATTACATCAGGTCTTGAGTCTAAATCCATTTTTTCTCATTCAGTTGAAGTTTGATTTTGATACCTCCAACTATTTCCTGTAAATGCTATTTCTCTTTACTCACGGTACTCGTATCTATTACGGCGTTGATACTCCTGGTTGCTTGTTGATCCCCTAGAATTTGACGTATTCCCCAGGGTGATGGAAACTTAATAGCTTGATGCAAAGTTGATGGAACAACATCCATATCATGGATCCATGGTCTCCCCGTGATTATGTTGTAGTCCATATCCATATCAACTACCTAAAATTTAGTTTCTTTAATAACACATGCAGCAAAAGTTGTTAGAATTACCTCACATTTTGTTACCATGCTTGAATTGTTGAAGCATGACAAAGTATGCCCCTTGGGTATCATTTTATCTTCAGCTTGCATTTCCCGCAATACCCTTAGTAGAATGATATTTGTAGAACTTCCTGTATCAATCAAAACTCGTTTTACATCAGTGTCATGTATAAGTAAGGATATTACCAATGCATCATTGTGAGGAGTAATCACTCCTTCGGTATCTGCATCATCAAAGCTTATGCTTTCGTGTTCTAAGGTTTGCCGTACTCGCTTCCCATGTGTGATCGTCATTTTGGAAACCTTATTTGAAGCCATGTATGTTACTCTATAAATATCTTGCCCTCCACTGGTGACATTCACTGTTCTCTTAGGTGATGGTGGTTTTGGTGGCTCCTGCCTATTTTTCATGTAAGCTTGTTTTCCCTTCTCATTAAACAACTCTATGAGATATCCTTTCTTCAGTAGGTGGTCTACTTCACTTTGTAGGAATTTGCATTCTGATGTTTTATGCCCGTGGTCATTGTGGAACTCGCACCAATGGCCCGGGTTACGTATGTTTGGATTTGATCGCATCTCTTTTGGCCACCATACCTTATCTCCCATAACTAGCGAATTGTGCCATTAAATTCATATCTTCATCTCGTGGCTCTTGGTTGCTTCGATTGCCTCTGAACCTGGATGAAGACCCGGTTTCCCTATCTCTTGACCTTTGATCATATCGTTGGTTATTCTGTCTAGATCGCGTATCTTTTCCTGCAGGTTCCATATATAGATGAAGATGATATTGAGGTACGATATCTTCTTTGATTCTAAGCTTTGTACTGTACCTGTTATAAACATCGTTCCAAGTGGTTGCGGGATATTCACGAAGGCTTTCGTTAAGACTTCTCGTGGCTTCTGAACTTTTATCATTCAAATTACTTGCAAAAGCTATCACTGCTCAATTATCTGGTTCACGGGGCAAAGTCATTCTTTCACGTTGGAATCTATCAACAAAATCCCTGAGCAACTCAGAGTTCCCTTGTTTGAATTTGAAGATATCCTCCATTATTTTCTCAACCTTTTGAGCTCCCGAGTGTGCTTTAATAAAAGAATCTGCAAGTTCAGGAAAAGAATTTATAGAATATTAAGGTAAAAGAGAATATCAGGTTAATGTACCCTTGGTGAGCGTCTCCCCAAACTTTTTGACCAATACTGATTCAATTTCTTGTTTGGTCAAATCATTGCCTTTCACTCCTGTTGTAAACGCAATTACGTGGTCACGTGGGTCTTTTGTACCATCATATTTTGTGATGTCAGGCATTTTGAATTTTTCGGAATTGGTAGGGGAGAAGCGCTTGGTTTCCAAGGTTGTTGTGAGTATTTATCCACGTCTACTCTTTTTATTACAGGCGGAACTCCAGGGATTTGCTCGATACGCTTGTTTTGCTCCTTGAGCTATTTCTGCAAGGTTTAGTACTAAATTTTGAAGATGAGAATTATTTGAATTACCTGGTTCTCCTTCTTGTGAATCACTGGGGGTTGCTCTATTACCAGAATTAACTAGACCAGAGCGGGGGTTTTCCAACGTGTTATTATTAGGCGTTGCTGGCGCAGCAGGAAATCGACTAACTAAAGCTTCCAAAGATTTGTCATTTTGTGCATCAATTGTTTTTTGCAGAAGTTCATTTCTTGTTTCAACTCCTTCATCAACATATTCGGACATATCATTAGCAGTTCCTTCTCGAGATCCACGTGGAGAAGCTTGAGGCATAACATTATTGAGCTCATCACCCTCCACTTGATGGATATGATTTTCCTGATTGTTGTTATCGTTGTTGTTTGACATGATGTTAACAGAATGTAACCTCAAAAAGAATGGATTATCAGATTCCCGGTAACAGAACCAATTTGTTTAACCAATAAATAATATTCTGATCAAAGCTAAAATTTAAGATAATAAATCGGGTTGCTGATAATCAAGAGACCAAAAAAAGAATAATAGGCTTTCAGAGAATAAGAATAAAGTAATAAACAAGTTTGTATTTCAATATGATGTAGTTGATTTTTCGTGTCTTTACAAATGATGAGACTCCTTCCTTTATAGTTGATCCTAGGTGAAGGAATGAAATTTCAGCTTTAATGATACTATTATGAATAATAAATGACATTAAACAAGCCGTTGTACAATCATTCCTATTAAATACCAATTCTGCAACTTATCAGGTATTTTATACTTAATTTGGACTCCTTTTTTTCTTCAGATCCTTGTCTTCAATGCCTTTTGATCCGTTGGCATTAAATGACTTGAATTGGTACGAGATTCGTGTCTAAACTTCTTCTCGTG
The DNA here is from genome assembly GCA_034376525.1 of Nicotiana benthamiana. NCBI lineage: Eukaryota > Viridiplantae > Streptophyta > Magnoliopsida > Solanales > Solanaceae > Nicotiana > Nicotiana benthamiana. The sequence goes on along the minus strand of CM067333.1, from coordinate 25,926,549 downwards.
CCTCTTGAAATTTCTCTTTCCGTATCTGTCATCCCCCGTGCCTTTTACTGGATTATTACGCTTTGAATATTTGACCAATCCACGTATCATGCCATGTCATCTTTAATTTAAATTTAATTTTTTCCCAATACAGCCATATCTTCAACTCCCACGTTTATATACTGAAACAATCAAAAGAAAGAGCCCGCTGTTAAAATATCATTTGGTCCTTATCTAAGATAATATTTCCTTTATATTGCATTAATTAATCTTCTTCCACAAGGGCTTCTCACTACAGTCAAAACTATGGGTATTCCCAAATAACTAAGGTATAAGAATATATTGTGTTAGAAAAAAGTATATACGGTAATACCTAGCTTGTCATAGAAGTGAATCTTTGAAGCATGAAATATGTAAACTGAAAATAGTAATCAAGACAAAGTTTATCAATAATATCATTAACAAATATTGTACACACGGCATTTCTAAAACACTTGATACTCCCATGAAATTTTTTTAGCTAACTCGTTTTATCATCTACTTCAAATTAATCTCCTCAACAATCCTTCATAAGTGATGATATGTTATTTTGCTCATCATTTTACAGCCTGCTCATTAGGAAAGTAGTTTTTTAGCTCATCATTTTGTGAGAAAAAATATAGTCCACTAACATACTTGATATATGGAAATACACCACATAAGCAGAAGGTGAGCTACCTGTTGTTGGCTTTTGTAGAATTCACAGATGAAGCAATCAATCATTTCTAAGGCATACAAACTTCAGAAACCAAGTGCATTCCATTTCCAAATACTCGGAATATCAAATAACAAATCCATTTTCCAAATGCTCGGAATATCAAATAACAAATCCAGACAAAGAAGCAAGTTAACAAAGACAGTGAAACAACCTTTGGGTTTCAATTTTTCTTTTGTATGATAAATGATATATATATATGTTGGAATGAATCCAAATAAAACACTTTAGCCTTCATATCAAATTACTTGGAATAACAACATAAGCGGAAGCGTACCTGAATCCATAAGTGGAAATCTTTAGTCCTTCTTGAAGATTGTCCAAGGTGTGCCTTTGAGAAGCTCCTTGATCCTTCCTTTAAGATTGTCTTGAAGTTTTTGCTTTCACAAGAATATATCCAAGACCAAAAATCGAGGATTGGTTTTCCACTTGATATGCAAGACCAAAATGCTCTCTAGTTTCAATGGGAGGAAGAAGAGAATGTCTTGCATTCTTATGGGAACCATAACTCCCCTCTTATAACATATGAGTTATGAAACTCAAAAGTCATAAGCATGTAACCATGGTTACATGTATGTAACCTTAGTTAGCCCATCATTAACTAAGGTTACCCTTTTGGGTATCTACACATTAGTCCTACACTTTATATGACAATATATTGGTTCCCTTAACAATGTCCATAAGACCACCAATTTAGGCCAAACCAAAAGATAGCACATAACATATAATTAATCCATATATTGTTCATATGTATGTAGATATAAGTCCATATATCTAACAATCTCCCACTTGGACGAGATACTCATACATATGTACAAACCTTAGCATTATATGTTACATTATAACCTTATGAGCTCAGAATTGCTATCATAATAAAATTGTCATGAACAATCCGGTCCATCAATCATACCAACATAGGATCTAAGAGCTCTTAGTTACTCTTGCGTAACTAGAACCAACATAGATCACGTATAGCAATGACCAACGACATGGATCAAGTATAGGTGTGCAGCATGGAAATAACATAAAGTGTGCTCTGAAATAGAATGTCTATTTCCAATTGGTTCTTTTTATTGAGATCAATCATAAACCTTAAGAGTACATAAAACTTTAAAACTGAATATCTGCAGATATAACCTTAAAACTGAATTGCTGAATGTAATTGACAATACATAATTGTATAATACAAACTCCCACTAAAATTCATAATCCTTAACTGATTTGACACCCATGCAAGCAATATTCTCATGAAATACTTTTGGTGTCAATCCCTTAGTGAGCGGATCCGCAATCATGGAGTTTGTACTTATGTGCTCTATGCACAATTGTCCATTCTGTACTCTTTCTTTAACAACCCGAAATTTGACGCCCATATGTTTTGCTTTCGTCAAACTACTGTTGTTGTTAGCATAAAGGACTGCTGATCTGTTGTCGCATAATAGCCTAAGTGGCCTTTTAATGCCGTCAACTATGCGCAGTCCACTAACAAAATTCCGCAGCCATAATGCCTCATTGGATGCTTCATAACATGCCATGAATTCCGCTTCCGTAGTGGAAGTGGCCGTAAGAGTTTGCTTGATGCTTCTCCAAGAGATAGCACCGCCAGCAAGCATGTAAATATAGCCTGATGTAGACTTCAGACTATCCTGACATCCAGCAAAATCGGAGTCGGTATACCCGATGATCTCAAGCTGGTCCGATCTTCGATATATAAGCATGTAATCCTTTGTTCTCTGTAAGTACCTCATGACCCTTTTGGCTGCCTTCCAATGGTCCATTCCCGGATTGCTTAGATATCTGCCTAGCATCCTAACAATGTATGCTATATCAGGTCATGTACATACCTGAGCATACATCAGACTACCTACAGCCGAAGCATAAGGTGTCTTCTCCATTTTCGAAGTTTCAAAATTATTATTTGGGCACTGTTTGAGACTAAACTTGTCTCCCTTAGCAACAGGGGTGTTGTCTGGTTTACAATCCTGCATGCCAAATCTTTTAAGAACCTTATCGATATAGCCCTTTTGTGACAGACCGAGAACACCTTTGGAGCGATCTCGTTGTATCTGAATTCCTAATACAAAAGAGGCATCACCAAAATCTTTAATTTCAAATTTCTTTGAAAGAAATTTCTTAGTTTCATGCAATAATGCTATATCATTACAGGCAAGCAGTATTTCATCGACATATAAAACCAGAAAAATATACTTACTCCCACTGAACTTATGGTATATACAGTCATCTGCAATATTCGGTTCAAAACCAAAAGATGTAATGACTGCATGAAACTTATAATACCATTGACGGGAAGCCTGCTTGAGCCCATAGATGGATTTCTTTAATTTGCAAACCCTTTTCTTTGATTCTTCCGAAACAAAGTTTTCAGGTTGCACCATATAAATTGTTTCCTCAATGTCACCATTGAGAAACGCTGTCTTAACATCCATCTGATGAAGTTCAAGATCAAAATGTGCTACTAGTGCCATTATAGTCCTGAAAGAGTCTTTTGATGAAACTGGAGAGAAAGTCTCTTTATAATCAATGCCTTCCTTTTGAGTGTAGCCTTTTGCGACAAGACGAGCTTTATACTTAATGACATTGCCCCCTGAATCCCTCTTGGTTTTAAATATCCATTTACAACCAATCGGTTTAATACCTTCGGGCAATGTAACAAGCTCCCAAACGCCGTTATCGCTCATAGACTTCATCTCATCATTCATGGCATCAATCCACTTTTGAGAGTTAGAACCCTTAATGACTTGACGGAAGTTGATTGGATCATCTCCTCAAGTCCAATATCACTTTCTTGTTCTTGGAGAAATATAACATAATCATCCGGAATTGCATTTCTCCTCTCTCTAGTGGATCTCCTTAATGGCACTTCAGTTTCTTGAGGTTGTTGAGTTTGATTTTCATTAGTAATATCAGGAACTTGATTGGGGAGATTTTCGAGATTGTCTTGAACTGGAGTTGTGTGATCCGTGTCAGGAATGAGAACACCCTGACCAAGATCAACAACTTGAGGGAAAGACACATGTTCTTCCTCAAAGACAAAATCTCTAATAACTTTATCTCCCACCCCCAAACTCAATATCCTCAAAAAACCTAGCATTACCCGTCTCAAAAATAGTTCTAGAAGTGGGATCATAAAACTTAAACCCCCTGGATCTTTCAGAGTATCCAACAAAATAGCTACTAACCGTTTTAGCATCCAGTTTCTTTTCTTTCGGCCTATAAGGCCTTGCCTCAGCTGGACAACCCCAAATGTGTAAGTGCTTAATACTGGGTTTATTCCCAGTCCAAATTTCATATGGGGTTTTGATTGTAGCTTTAGTTGGAACTCTATTAAGAATATAAGCTGCGGTTTTTAATGCTTCTCCCCAGAGTGAGTCTGGCAAAGTAGTACGACAAATCATACTTCTTACCATATCCTTAAGGGTCCGATTTCGTCTCTCAGCTACACCATTCATAGTAGGACTGCCTGGCATAGTATACTGAGGGACGATCCCACACTCATCTAGGAATTTAGCAAATGGCCCTGGACGTTGTTCACCTGAACCATCATATCTACCATAGTATTAACCACCACAGTCAGATCTAACGAATTTAATCCTTTTGCTTAGTTGATTTTCAACTTCAGCCTTATATGATTTGAACACGTCTATGGATTGGGACTTTTCATGAATAAGATATAGGTACCCATAACGAGAGTAATCGTCTATGAATGTGATAAAGTATTGTTGACCATTCCTACAAAGAGTAGGGAATGGCACACAAATATCCGTATGTATCAATTCTAAGACATCCGAAGCTCTCTTAGCACCTAATCTCGTCTTGTTTGTTTTCCCTTGATACACAACACAAATATCCGAATTTGAGGAATCAAGAGAATCAAGAATTCCATCTGACACGAGTTTCTGAATTCTTTGAATGGATATGTGACCCAAACATTTGTGCCAGAGTGATAACGAATTCTCATTAGTTAATTTTCTTTTGGTACCACTTGAACTTGTATGCAAAATTTCATTATGTGAGGTTATTATATCAACCAAATATAAGCTATCATATGTTGATAAAAGACCAGTACCGATAAGATTTGAATTTTGAAAGAGACTAACTTTATTGTCACCAAATGAACATGAATAACCGGATATGTCCAATTTGGGAACAGAAATTAAATTCTGTCTAAAAGACGGTACAACTAAAGTCTGTTGGACAATACGCTTTACGCTAGAGGGGGGGGGGTGAATAGCGTTTTAAAAATATTAAGCGTTTTAGTGCGGAATTTAAAAACTTTGCAGAAATTAAAACAAGTGCAGTAGAATAAACTTACACAATGATGTATCCTGGTTGGCCACAAACGTGGTTAGTCCAGTCCCCGAGAGACTCTCTCGAGATTTCCACTAAACTTGTCAAGCTTACGGGTGCTTAACAAACCGTTACAGCTGAGGACACAAGCCTCACCTAGTTGCTCGGGGATCACAATCCCAAAGACTTCAATTGCTCGGGGATACCAATCCCAAAGACTTCAATTGCTCGGGGATAACAATCCCAAAGACTTCAACTGCTCGGGGATAACAATCCCAAAGACTTCAACTGCTCGGGGATAACAATCCCAAAGACTTCAACTGCTCGGGGATAACAATCCCAAAGACTTCAACTGCTCGGGGATAACAATCCCAAAGACTTCAACCGAGGAATCACAAGTTCCTCAACAAACGAGAATCGCAATTCTCTTACAAACACAAAACACACTCACTTTACAAAGCACTCCTTAATGAGTAGATATGAGTAGAAATAGTACGCTCAAGATCACAACAACTTAGCTCAATAGAATGGCTCTTCAAAAAGCTTTATGGATGAATGGAAAATGATGATCAATGTAAGAAAGCTTTTAGCAATGAAAATACTCAAAGTGTATATGTTGTTGTTGTGAAAACACTGAGTTGAAGCTGTATTTATAGGTGAAAAACTCAGTCTTACCGTTGTCTAATTGCCAATTAAGGATTGCTGAAATTACTCAGTGACAATCGATTGTCAAGACTAAACAATCGATTGTTTGCCTATCAGATTAAAAATTCAATCCCAGATTTTACGTCAACAATCGATTACTTCAAATCAGTAATCGATTATTTATAACGTTAAGAAATCCTTTCCAATTTTTGGCATAAAACATCGATTGTCCGGAAATCAACAATCGATTATTTTAACAACGTTCAGAAAATCTTTTCCAGATTTTAAGCAAAACATCGATTGTTAAATATCAACAATCGATTACCTGAAGGTAATTGAAAATATATGACAACGGTCAGCTTCAACAATCGATTATCAAATGGAATAATCGATTATTAATTAATTTCAAAACTCTCTGTCTCATATATAATCGATTATCAAAAGCCACAATCGATTATCATTTTATTTAAAATCACTGGGAGACATTTTTCTCATTCTAATCGATTACCATTAGTTCATAATCAATTTTTATGAGTTTTGAAAACTTTGCCTCAGTTAACAATCGATTATCATAAGTACACAATCGATTGTTATGCAGTTTGCAAAAACCTGATGTTAACTGACTTACTCATAATCGATTATCATTAATTCACAATCGATTGTCATGCAGTCTTGGCTTAGAGATACTCGATTATCATAAGTACATAATCGATTATCTTAGCCCAGATTTTTGAGGCATGCTTGGAAAACATTTTAACAAATGTAAATATGCATAGTTTAAAATCATTTGACACTTAATTTAAATATGCATGATTTTGGAAAAATAATTTTAGTAGAGAAGCCATGTTATGAGCCAAGTTGAGGAATCAAGATCACAATTAATATTGACTCAATTATAACATTTCTAAACTTTGTCTTGAGCTTCTTGTAATGCATCCATTTTGTGCTTGTCCTTGAGTACTGCTATATATCGCTTTTTGCTTTGTTTGACATTCATCAAAACCTACAAAAGAACACACGTTTAGTATATTGCATTTGAAACGTGTTTCCAACAATTTCCCCCTTTTTGATAATGGCAAACATAAGCGGGATATATGCAATAAATATTTTGATAATCCAAGACAAGTGTAAAGTATGCAATTTGATGTTCCCCCTCAATTCATGTTCCCCCTCACTTTAAGCATGAATGAAGTTGAGAGTGATATAGCATACTTCTTGATATCCCCCGTTTCTTCCCCCTTTTGCCATTAGCAAAAATATATACAAGGGAAGAATATGCAAAAAAACATATGAAATAAACAAAAGTTTATTTATTGGAAAATAACATTACATGGGTGGAGCCAAACACAATAAAACGAACAACAACTAACCAACCAAGGAAAAACAAATCAAAAACAACAATTTCACATCATCAAAAACAACAATTTCATCATTCATCACCCCCATCCCCTTCATCATCATTGGGAGGCGCTTGATATGGCACCACCTGAGCATAGGCATAATGCACGTGATCAAAGTAACTATGGACCTCACGGGTTAATTGAGTAATTTGGTCAGAGATAGTCCGGAGGGTAGGCTCCTGAGGAGGATGAGCACGACGGGCTTGTCGATTTTGAGGAGGAGCGGGAGCATGATCACCATCATGATGAAAGGAAGACTCCGAAATTTCCCAGATTTTGGTGCTCTTTTTGAGAGGACCATTAGCAATATTGACCCCGGAAGATTCAAGAAATTTCATTATTAAGAGGGCATAGGGGAGAGGTATGTCATCTCTGGTGGCATTGAACATATGAGATTGAATAAGCTTGCACCAATTGATTTTAACACCGGTGATGATGGCATGAAGAAATTTGGAATCCTCTTGGCAAATGGTGGTGTGATTGAGTTTACGGGGTTTGAGAACACGAGTGATGAAATAGAGAATGAAACGATAATTCGGGTCCATACCCTTTATGGTGGGACGACGGGAAGAAGACTCATCATAGGTGACTCCGGCTTGGCGGAAGAGATTAGCTTCATCAATCATGTCCCCGGCATCATTTATGTACTGGTAGATGTCTTCACCATCATGCGGAATGCCGGCAATGAGGTGGAGGTTATCTTCAGAAATTAGAATGGAAATGCCGTTAACATTGGTAACGAGTTCACCCTCATCATCTTTGTGAAGGTTGGAGTAAAAAGCTTCAACCAAAGTAATGTTGTAGTAGGGGTGAGTAAGGAGTAGGAAATTGAAAAGTTGGCACTCTCTTAGCATATTCGCGGCTGGAATGAATGGTGCAACAAGAGCGTTTGTTGAAAAGCGAGGAGGGAGAATAAGGCGTTTCTCAAATTTGGTTAAGAAACGGGTGAGCTCTTCATCGGATTCAAAGAATAGAACCGATCCATCTTGATATGGATGGCGAGAAGAAGAAGCACCTTGTTTGGAACGAGCACGTTTGGAGTTGCGGCTTGACATTTTTGAAAAAGATGTGCTAGGATTTTTCAAAGATAACAAGATAATTTGATGCTTGGGAGGCTTGAGTGAGTATACAAGAGCATATGTGCAGCCTATATATAGAGAAGGAATGAATCTTACACTTATTTGAAAAGATTTGAAGAGATTTGAAGAGCTTTGAAGTCTGAAACGGTAAAAATAAATTCACTGACCGTTCAAGAATCGATTGTTTGAATAGAATAATCGATTGTCATTAATGAAAATGATCTGACACATCGATTACACGCCAGAACGGAAAAAAAAATTTGAAAAAGATAGTCGATTGTCAAACTTGGTAATCGATTGTTTTTCATATTTATGACCTGACAGGAATCGATTGTAGAGCCAAAACGGTAACATAAGTTTAAAACAGATAATCGATTGTCAATATATAGTAATCGATTATTTCACTCACAGAGAGTTTGGATTTTGGCAAATAATCGATTGGCAGAACAAATAATCGATTGTTTGGAAGGGGGATGCTAAAATGATGAGACTTAATTCTATCAAGCAATGTAAACATTCAACAAGATTTCATGACAAAAAAATTGAATCAACAAATAATCGATTATTGATACTGATAATCGATTGTAAGCATAAATAATCGATTATGATCGATTTTTCTTGTATCAAGACAATTTATACTTTCCTCTTACCTTTTGGGGGATACCTGCAAAATAGAATTAAACATCTCCGACGCTCAAGTCAGTAATCTATAAATGAAATAATAACTTTGAAACTAGTGTAGTCGGGTGAAAAACGTGAACTCTTAAGAATTTTGTCCTAGGATGTTCTTAAGAGGGTTTAGGGTACTTACCTTCCCTTCGACTTTGCCAATTACCTGATTTTGAACATCCTCCGTTCATTTTGGTCTTTTGGCTCATTCTTCAATTTAAGAAGCTTCTTCCACAATTTTGCCTTTGTCTTCCTTGTATTTTGTCTTTTAAATTTTTCGAAAATACTTCCGATTTTGAAAAAAAATGCCTAAATCGACTTTTCCGTCTCTTCCTCCTTCTTTGTGCTTTAATTTAAGGAATTTTGAATTCGTCTCCCGTCAAGTGTTTGGAGTATCCACTACACTTGATTCCTTCAAGCACACCTGCAAAACAAATCAATGCTCTTTTGGTACCCATGCCATTTTGGGTCCTTGAGGGTTATGCATACTATAATGATATGTTTGAGTAGCATGTCTATGTCTAGTAAAGCATGCGGGAGCAATATGACCAATTCGTCTACAATAATGACATGTCACATTTGGATTATGCATGCGTCTAGGCTCATAGTAGCTAGAATAATGCACATTGTTTACTCTATTTTCATTTCTCCTAATTTGAGCACCATAATCATTTCTAGGTTGAACATTTCGGGATCTTCTAGCATGATTACTGTTGTGCCTAAAATATGCATCATGTCTATGGTGACGATTGCTAGGCGGAAGGTCATGTCTAGGTCTCCTAATATTTTGTCTAGCATGCATGTTTGTTTTAGGAAAGGCATTTTTGTTATTAATCCTAGATTGAGCTCTAGGTGGTTGGGTTTTTGCATCAACCTCTTCTTCATTTATGAAGCCTATTCCATGCTTGGTTGATTTCAAGTTATCAAGCACCACATTCAAGTTTTTATGAGAGGAGTTGAATTTATCTAGTGTGCCTTTTAATCTACCTACTTCATTCTTAAGGTCTACACAAGAAGCACAATTTTTTGTAGAACTCTCGGGCTTGTCAGAACTTCTTTTCCCATAAAACTTGTTTTGTTCTAGTAGCTTCTCATTTTCCAAAACCAATTTTTCTAATTCTTTTTCTTTTAATGAAAACTGTTTTTGAAAATCTTGTTCTTTTAGAGAAGCACTTTCTCTTAAACTAGTGACGGTTTTTGTAACTTTGAGAAATTCAGCATACAATTCATCAAAGGCATTTCTCATGTCATCAAGAGTATAAAAATTTTGAGAAGAGATTTGACTTACCTCACTTTGATTTTCTTCCTGTGCCATGAGGCAGAGATTTGCCGCTTCTTCATTTTCTTCTTCACTGGATTCGTCTCCGGAATCTCCTCCCCAAGATATGTATGCTCGTTGCTTCTTGAAGGGTTTCTTCTCCTTTTTAAGATTTGGGCAGTTTGTTTTGATATGCCCTGTTTCACCACATTCATAACATTTAACTTGCTCACCTTGCTTTTTCCCTTTGCGGTCATATTCTTTTCGCATGAATTTTTGGAACTTTTTGATGATGAGTCCGAATTCGCTATCTCCATCCTCTTCAATTGGTGATTGACTTGTGCTCGCCTTTAGAGCAATCTTTTGCCTTCTTTGTTCATCAATAACAGGGTTAAGAATAGTGGATTCATAAGTCTTAAGATTACCTCTAAGAGCGTCTATGGTGACGTTCGTGATTCCAATTGACTCTTGAATCGCATCGGCCTTTGATCGCCATGCCGGTGTTAGACTCCTAAGGATTTTTCGAACTAGTTCTTTGTCTGTGAACGTCTTCTTGAGCGCGTGGAGATCATTCACTATTGATGAGAACCGCTCAAACATCTCGTCTACCTTTTCGCCTTCCTTCAAATGGAACAATTCGTAAGCATGAGTTAAAAAGTCAATTTTAGCTTCTCTTACCTGGTCAGTCCCTTCGTAAGTGACCTTAAGCTTGTCCCACATTTCTTTCGCTGTTTTGCAGCAGGAGATTTTCCTGTAATCATTAGCTTTAACAGCACAAAGTAATAAATTAATAGCTTTAAAATTATTTTGGACCATTCGATTATCCTCGGCGTTGAATTCCTCTTCTGATTTTAGCACCCATTCTCCTTCCACCTTTTTGACAGGAACCTCATTTCCTTTGGTGTACACCTTCCACAAGTAAGGGCTGTTTGATCTGACGAATATCTGCATCCTTTCTTTCCAATATGAATAATTAGTCCCGTTAAACAAAGGAGGTCTTGTGGGGCACTGTCCTTCATCAATACCTGCAAAAGAGTCTAGAGTAGAAGCCATGGAAAGATTCTCTCAAACGGTTAAGTCTTTCAGAGAGTATGGCTCTGATACCAATTGTTGGACAATACGCTTTACGCTAGAGGGGGGGGGTGAATAGCGTTTTAAAAATATTAAGCGTTTTAGTGCGGAATTTAAAAACTTTGCAGAAATTAAAACAAGTGCAGTAGAATAAACTTACACAATGATGTATCCTGGTTGGCCACAAACGTGGTTAGTCCAGTCCCCGAGAGACTCTCTCGAGATTTCCACTAAACTTGTCAAGCTTACGGGTGCTTAACAAACCGTTACAGCTGAGGACACAAGCCTCACCTAGTTGCTCGGGGATCACAATCCCAAAGACTTCAATTGCTCGGGGATACCAATCCCAAAGACTTCAATTGCTCGGGGATAACAATCCCAAAGACTTCAACTGCTCGGGGATAACAATCCCAAAGACTTCAACTGCTCGGGGATAACAATCCCAAAGACTTCAACTGCTCGGGGATAACAATCCCAAAGACTTCAACTGCTCGGGGATAACAATCCCAAAGACTTCAACCGAGGAATCACAAGTTCCTCAACAAACGAGAATCGCAATTCTCTTACAAACACAAAACACACTCACTTTACAAAGCACTCCTTAATGAGTAGATATGAGTAGAAATAGTACGCTCAAGATCACAACAACTTAGCTCAATAGAATGGCTCTTCAAAAAGCTTTATGGATGAATGGAAAATGATGATCAATGTAAGAAAGCTTTTAGCAATGAAAATACTCAAAGTGTATATGTTGTTGCTGTGAAAACACTGAGTTGAAGCTGTATTTATAGGTGAAAAACTCAGTCTTACCGTTGTCTAATTGCCAATTAAGGATTGGTGAAATTACTCAGTGACAATCGATTGTCAAGACTAAACAATCGATTGTTTGCCTATCAGATTAAAAATTCAATCCCAGATTTTACGTCAACAATCGATTACTTCAAATCAATAATCGATTATTTATAACGTTAAGAAATCCTTTCCAATTTTTGGCATAAAACATCGATTGTCCGGAAATCAACAATCGATTATTTTAACAATGTTCAGAAAATCTTTTCCAGATTTTAAGCAAAACATCGATTGTTAAATATCAACAATCGATTACCTGAAGGTAATTGAAAATATATGACAACGGTCAGCTTCAACAATCTATTATCAAATGGAATAATCGATTATTAATTAATTTCAAAACTCTCTGTCTCATATATAATCGATTATCAAAAGCCACAATCGATTATCATTTTATTTAAAATCACCGGGAGACATTTTTCACATTCTAATCGATTACCATTAGTTCATAATCGATTTTTATGAGTTTTGAAAACTTTGCCTCAGTTAACAATCGATTATCATAAGTACACAATCGATTGTTATGCAGTTTGCAAAAACCTGATGTTAACTGAATTACTCACAATCGATTATCATTAATTCACAATCGATTGTCATGCAGTCTTGGCTTAGAGATACTCGATTATCATAAGTACATAATCGATTATCTTAGCCCAGATTTTTGAGGCATGCTTGGAAAACATTTTAACAAATGTAAATATGCATAGTTTAAAATCATTTGACACTTAATTTAAATATGCATGATTTTGGAAAAATAATTTTAGTAGAGAAGCCATGTTATGAGCCAAGTTGAGGAATCAAGATCACAATTAATATTGACTCAATTATAACATTTCTAAACTTTGTCTTGAGCTTCTTGTAATGCATCCATTTTGTGCTTGTCCTTGAGTACTGCTATATATCGCTTTTTGCTTTGTTTGACATTCATCAAAACCTACAAAAGAACACACGTTTAGTATATTGCATTTGAAACGTGTTTCCAACAAAGTCTCATTCAAATCTAAATAAAAACCAGTCTTAAACAACAGCCTAAATTTGCCAATAGCCTCAACTTGCACCTTTTTGCCGTCACCCACATAGATGTATCTTTCACCATCATTTGGTTTTCGGCAGTTCAGGCAACCCTGCATAGATATACTTATGTGAGTAGTAGCAGCCGAATCTACCCACCAAGTATCCTTAGGTACCGAAATTAAATTAACTTCAGAACAAACAAGAGAAAGAGATGTACCCTTTTTCGCACGCCAAGCGTGGTACTTGGTACAATCTTTCTTCATGTGATTAGTCCCCTTACAGAAAAAGCAACCTGATTCTGTAGTTTCAACCTTAGGTTCCTTATTTTGCTTCTTCTGGGGCCTTGCAACCGCAATTTCCTTACCTTTCCTCTTCTTATTATCTTTAGTAGAGGATGCCAAATGAGCACTTTCAGTCTTATCTTGCTTTATCCTTTCCTCCTCTTGCACACAATGTGAAATGAGCTCATTAAGAGTCCATTTCTCCTTCAGGCAGTTGTAACTGACCTTAAACTGATTAAAGTGTGCAGGAAGAGAGATCAAAACTAAGTACACAAGCAGTTCCTCAGGTAATTCCAGCTTGAGTGACTTAAGTTTAGAAGCAAGATGAGACATTTCCAGAATGTACTCCCTTATGCTTCCCTTGCCTTTATACCTCATGGAAACAAGTTTACTCAAAAGAGTACTTGTTTCCGCCTTTTCGTTTTGTGCAAAACGCTTTTCAAGGTTTTCAAGGAAAACTTTGGCATTATTTTCATCATTCATAGTGCCCCTGAATGATTCTGGAATTGCACGTTTCATGATCATTAGACTCATGCAATTTGAGCGTTCCCACTTCTCCATCTCCTTCTTTTCATCAGAAGAAGATGTATCCTCAAGAGAAGCAGGTTGCTCAATCCGAAGTGCAAGGTCTAGATCCATGCAACCGAGAACTATCATAATGTTCTCTTTCCATTCCTTAAAATTTGTGCCGTTAAGCACAGGGATGCTGTTTATATTTGCAGATATCGAAGCAGCTGAAGAATTCACTGAATATAGAACAAGGATAACTTAATACATGCTTACAATTACTTGAACTTTAACTTTAGTTTACAGATTCAAAATAGGCAAATCCCATTACAAGATACCTAGCACAACATTGATTTTAGTCTTTGGACAGAAAATCAACTTGCAAGTGGTACTCTTGGTGTAGTAATCAAATATTGACAATAAACTCCTGTCAAATATCAAGCCTTCCTTTGGGCCGACTTAATATTCACATGGAAAACCGAATAATTGTCACATATTTATCACCACAAGTATGTTCGAATGATTGCCAAATAACAACCTTCCTTTGGGCCGGTGTTAAACGCATGGAATACTAACATCCACAGTCATCTTATATTTCAAGATTAATCAATCTACACAAAAGAGGTTACTTTGGCAACATAATGCTTCAATTGACTAATTTAAAATATTAGATGCTAAATCATATAGTTCTTTAAGCCATATATTGAATCTTGACTGAAAATTTACATGTTTTGACATGTAAAATCTGAATATTAATTGTTTTAATCTTAATTGGACAATACCAATATCTGAAACATGATGGACTAAAAAATAATTAATATTAAAACTGAATATTAATGTAAAACATTAATAATTAAAAAACTGAATATTAATTGACATATTATTAATGTACAATTAAAAAATCTGAAAACTTAATACTTAAAACGTTTCATTAATTATGAAAAACATTTCTTACATTATGTCCTCATTAAACTGCCAGAAAAATAAAACGTTTATGCAATTTATGGCCAGATAATCGATTATCTGAGCCTGATAATCGATTATCTGGGCCTTCTGGAATCTCAAAATTTGCTGAAAAACCTAGGATAATCGATTATCCTTTTAGGATAATCGATTATCTTGGCTCTCTGGACTTTCCAATTTTGCTGAAAAATTCCAGATAATCGATTATTTTAAAAATAATCGATTATCCTCAGGTTATGTTTCAAAATTTTTTTATGAACAAAACAAAATAATCGATTATTTCATAAAAATAGTCGATTATTCTGTGCTACTGTTTTGCAAAATTTTGGTCAACCTTTCAAGATAGTCGATTATCTGGATAAGATAATCGATTATCTTACTATTCTGTCCAACGACTTAATATGGTTTTCAACAAGAAACTTAAACAAGAAATCATGTTGATCATCAACCAAAATTATGCAAATTTCAATATTTCAAATCATCTAGAGATAACAAGATATTGATACACCAAAGTTCATCAACAACATATCATTCATGAAATCATGCTATATTATGGTACTAGAATTTCATAATCAAAATTCCATTTTAACTTAATCATAAACTTTATATAACATGGATTTCATGAACTTCCAAATAATCCAAATATGAAGGAGGCTCTGATACCAATTGTTGGAATGAATCCAAATAAAACACTTTAGCCTTCATATCGAATTACTTGGAATAACAACATAAGCGGAAGAGTACCTGAATCCATAAGTGGAAATCTTTAGTCCTTCTTGAAGATTGTCCAAGGTGTGCCTTTGAAAAGCTCCTTGATCCTTCCTTTAAGATTGTCTTGAAGTTTTTGCTTTCACAAGAATATATTCAAGACCAAAAATCGAGGATTGGTTTTCCACTTGATATGCAAGACCAAAATGCTCTCTAGTTTCAAAGGGAGGAAGAAGAGAATGTCTTGCATTCTTATGGGAACCACAACCCCCCTCTTATAACATATGAGTTATGAAACTCAAAAGTCATAAGCATGTAAACATGGTTACATGTATGTAACCTTAGTTAGCCCATCATTAACTAAGATTACCCTTTTGGGTATCTACACATTAGTCCTACACTTTATATGACAATATATTGGCCCCCTTAACAATGTCCATAAGACCACCAATTTAGGCCAAACCAAAAAATAGCACATAACATATAATTAATTTATATATTGTTCATATGTATGTAGATATAAATCCATATATCTAACAATATATTCTAATTACGCCTTCCTAATAGCCCATAATAAACACAGTATTATGCTGGGTAAATTGGCTAGCAAGTGCATGATAAATTGCTCATTTTATAATTTATAGTAATAAGTTAAGTTACGATCCAATAGTTTATATTTGATAGCAATTCTTGTCCAATAACATTTTCTATGACGAAGCAGTAAGAAGTTATGAACTTACTTTGTACTTTTGTTCTAGAATTAAAATATTTTTAAGACATACCGATAAACTAAATTTACCGATTTTGCCTTGATCACAAGCTCCAACTATATGGGGAAATTCACCACTAAATTTATCTCAACCAATGTACTCCAAGTTTTCTCTTTTTTTAACATCATGTAGCATAGATTTAGAATCGCAGTATAGGAACAACCACACGGTGGAATAATTCATTCAGACAAATGAGCAAACACCTTATGGCCATGTATTTACATTTACCTATTTAAAGAAGAGAGCTCGCATTGACCGCTCACATTCTTCTCCCATGACAAATTTTGACATAAAGGGTACCAACAGTAATATTAAAAAAAAAAAAGCACATAGATATAAATCATCTTTCCAAAATCACCCATTTTTAACCTGCACCCCGAAAATCAAAATAAACACCGATGGGCCAACTACTTTACCCGATTAAAACAATTTTAATTCAACAGTGATTTCAGAATTTGAGAAATTAAGAATAGCAAATGCAGAGGATCTGCAGAAAAGGTGAGAAGATTTAGGCAAAAATAGGGAAAACATAAGTCACCTAATAACTATACATGCAACTCACATAAACCGAACAGGGAGAGAGTAGAGCGGAAGATGGAGGAGTAGGTTGAGAAAGCTGGGAAATAAGACAACAGTTCAAATTGAGTTCTTCAAAGATAACATCAAGCAGAGCAAAGCAAAGCGAGAGACAAAATCGACAACGATCAACACAGAACTGCGGGAAAATCTAGTTGCTTGCCACGTTTTTAGAGCAGATAGTTGTCCACTTGGCGCCATACAAAGACCAGCTCTCTAACAAAGCGTAAGCAAGTGAAAACTACAAAAATTTACCAAAATATCCTCAGACGACCCTAAGCTCTCTGCTTCGATAATAGTAGTAATAAAACATCCCTTGTTGCCTTTGGATGCTATAACTAAGGCTATCAAGAAGTAGTGGAATATTGAAATATCTTCTGTATATTCATATGCTGTTACACCCTAGTAATACTTATTCCTCTACTCTTGCAACACCAAATTACAATTGCTTCATTCAGTCATGAGCCTTATTCAACCTCATGTCAATTCACCAAGCTTAGCTATAGTTAAAACAAAAACTGCAGAGCCTTTGATTTGATGTTTCAGCATGCTTGGTAAAGCAAGTCACTTAGACCTTTCCAAAAGTGAAGGAATTGCGACAAATTTGGCAGAAAACTCGACTTGGGCTCCCTCTGGATCTGGCAACATGATTACTTCAGAAGAATTTTTCAGCAATCTTGTTTGCATTTGGAAGAGTTCTTGATTTCTACCATTTAAAACTGCTATACAAATGGAGAATGCTTGAAGAAGCTTCAATGATGAACTGAATTCAACTGAAAAGATCCCATCCTTGAACGGAGTTAAGCTAAAAATGGGCTTACTGTCCCGTGCTTCTCCCTGCCAAACAAGAACAAAAAGATTTCACAATGGTGTATTAGACATTGGAAAATTACTGTAAAAGTTTGATAATCTGTATTTATGAGATCATAACCTGGGATAGAAGTTCAAATCTTGCAGCATTAAGTCTGGCTTTGGAACAACTGGATATCCTTTGATGATTGGTGTGATTCACAAGTAGTCTTAATTTGCAGCCCAAATCCCAGCCACCACAATCACACGATCCACCTGACTTCCATCGGTTAATCAGTGAAGAAGGCTCGCCTTTACTTGGTACGCTATGTGCACCACCAGGAAGGATAACTGTCATGTTAAGATCTTCAAAAGTATTTGTTAAACCTAAAGTTGAAACATTATTGCAGTTGCTATTCTGATGGTCACTTCCATTAGGACAAGTGGTGCTTCTATTGGGTAATTTGACAACAATAGCTGCAAGCTCATCGTTTGCCTGAAGGTCAGATGGTTTCTGTTCTGTAGCAAACAAAACAAACTCCCTCTTCCTAAACTGTGAGTCAAGTTTCTGCCTGTTCAATTCAGAGAACGGAACATCAGAAACCTTCATCTTTCCAACGATATTAGGCATAATTCCATGACTTCTGTCTTTGTCTACTTGATTTAACCAACTTCCACTCTTTTTCTTTGTTTCACGAACGGTGAAGAAAGTATAAATCCAGCAACTGTAATCCTTCAAATTCGGATTAAGTTTCTTCATTGTGGCTGCTAAAATGTCAACTTCATTGTCAACTGCAAATGTGAATAGAGGAAGACCATTTTTCACAGCTACTTGGAGGAGAGCTTGCAATCTTGATGGCACAAATGTGCCATTAGAACGTGGATCGTCGATATCAATCGTTTTACAACCCTTCAAATCCAATTTCACTTTCAATGAGTGTTTAGTAGGAGATTCACCACGTCTTGTTGAAGATTTAACGTGATCAGAGCTGCCTGTCTTTGGCTTCAGCAGTGGATCTAGCAACCTTCTCAAAGGACTAGTCCTGGTTCGGCCAGTGGTGTCTGATTTATCACAGCATGTATCAAGTGAGGACGAACTTTGATTTTTATTTGGACTAGATTTTTCTGCAGGCCATTTGACACCTTGTGATCCAGTGATCATATCTTTTATACCTGAAATCTGGCCAATCCTTCCCATTGCCATGCTAAATCGACGAGTTGGAGAGGAATTTCTGACTTTTTTAGATTCTGCGGAATTAAGTGTAGTTGGATTGTTAAGCATTGCAGTTGATTTCTTCTCTTGTTTGGAATTGGTTCCAGGTGGGCTGGACAATTCTTTTCCTAAATATGCTGAAGGCTGAATTGTCTTAGATGAAGGGAAACTATCCTTTGCATCTATTGGACTGGCTTGTCCCATCTTCGACTCATCAGCATCATGAGGAAGGGTGCTGGAACTAGAGATATCTGAAGAGGACTGTCCATGATAGAACGCAGATATAAATCCACAAGAAAAGCTCCGTCTGCTTGATTTCACCACGCTCTGGTCTATCACTACTGAATCAGGTGGGCAGAAAGTTGTGCAGCTGTTAGTTTCTTGGCCAGGTTCTGGTACTTGAAGGACATCTGATTTATGTTTCTCTATGCAATCAAAATCATCAAAATCTCCTTTCGATAAACATTCTCTATCTTGGATCTTCATCTTTCCCTTGGAACGTGATGTTTTCGTCTTAGTCTCTCCATCAAGTGATCTCCTAACATGAGGAGTCCTCCGCGGGCGGAGCATTGCCAAGTTCTTGCATATTTCTTTGTCGATACTCATCAAAAGACTGATATGTCCTGCTGACAAGTTGCTCAATCTCTAGGGATTTAACTACGCCAGGTTTTCGGTTTTGCAACTGTACATAACTTCCTGCAAAGGATTTGACATCAAGACTTTTAAGAAATTGGAACTTGAGCATAACTCAACCCCAAAAGCTAGCTCATGAGATGAGGATTGTCCAAACTCATTCAGGAAAGGAGACAACAACCCATTCCCTTTATGTGAGACAATCTAACAAAGACAGCTACCTCTAGGTGGTGATGAATAATAAGATTGTGATGTAGGACGATGAATCTTCCGACAAGCAGGAGAGCAGCTTCTGGCTCTGCTAGAATTGGATGAAGATCCCTCCATTGAGGAAATTGACAAGGCATTGCTGGTTGATGGTGAACAACCACTGGTTCTACAAGGTTCTTTTACATGTTCGTGTCGCCATTTTTCAAGAAAACGCCAATCCAGGACGCCAACGCTGAAAGCTTTCTCCTGCAGATTTTCCCCCTTTTCCAGGTAACTTGGCAAACTTGACATGTATTTGACAAGCTCTTCATTCTCAATTGTCTTTCTTTCACCACTTTGCTTTGACCGTCTTTCCATTGGCTACACCTTGCATGAATTCTCTAGCCTCTAGCAGAGGTTAAAAAACAATGATATTATTAACATTTTTAGCCCCTTCTGATGAAAATTTGTTGCAGTAGATTGCCTGAGTTTCCAGTAGTAGGTTAAAAAACAATGATATTATTACACATGATTTGATATGTAAAACAAGTCTTATGATATGATATATGGTGAAATGTTTTCCCAATCTAAAGCACAATATCTAGAAGACGAAAACACTGATGAACAGGAGGAGGAAGAAGTGAAAATCGAAAGGGGTAAAAACTGTAAAATAGTTGTTCGTCAGTATTCGTTGAACTGTATGGATAATCAGGTTAGAGTTCCAGATTGCCTGAGTTTCCAGTAGTTTATCATATGCAAAAAACATGCAGTGTTCCCCTTTATAGACTTGTTTCGTTACTAGGAATTACTCCATTAGATGTCAGTAGCCAGGAATTAGGTGTTATACAATGAACATAGCACTTACTGTTCCTCTCTTTTCAAACATAAAAAGCTGAAAGATATGAACATAAAAGTTAATTCATGAACTATTTGTCGTTGGTATCTCTCAACATGGGCTGTCCTTCATATCTGGGTGCAGGGGAATATTAGAAAATGGGAAAGTGATGTTAATAATTTTTTTTTTTGTATTCCTTCATTGCTTACTTTTTTCTTTTCCTTATTGTAATTTGGCCAATTATGAATACATGATCCAGACAGCTAAACAAAATCAGAAAGCTCAACACACTATCTTTACAAGTAGGACCCATTTGATTGGAGTACTTTATACTTTTAACTTTTATTTGTGGTGTTAATAATATTGTCTTCTTTGGTCTTTTTGTCTTCTTGAGCTGAAGGACTTTCGGAAACAACCTCTCTACTCCTTTGGGTAGGGGTAAGTTCTGCGTACACACTACTCTCCCCAATACCCACTAGTGGGCTAGGTCGTTGTTGTTGTTATATAGTTTAACTTTTACCTATTTCCCTCAAAAGTTATCACACACTTTCGAACTAAAGTAACATTTTTATTTCGTTGGTATAAAGGCAAGGCTATTCGATGGTTGTGCTTCATTGATAAGAGTACTATTTTTACCCTATGCACATATTTTTGAAAGATTTGAGAGACATTCCTTTTACCTGATGGATGTGTTTCAACAAACATTTTGGAGTTTGATCGCTAGTCTAATTAATATAGACTGCAAATTTGCTATTGTAGTTTTATATTCAAATTAAAAAATGTAAAAGGAAAATGATTTAGTTCACTGATAGTCTGTAATAAACTTTTTCTATAAAAGATATTACTTGCCATATATTTTTAAGTTCTTAATTCTACCTTTTATAGGTACTTCTTAGGGATTCAAATAGTAATATGCAGTACTAGTGAGATTTTATTTTTTTATTTTTACATAAGCATGCTTTAACGTATTATAATAGGTTAGTTATCATTTTTATTACGTAATCAATTAGTGTTTATCATAAGATTTACTTGTCTTACCATATAAGTGATCTGATAACTTTACACCGTTAGTTCATAATATAATTCTAAACTCGTTTGTTAGTGTGTTTTACTCGAAAGAAAAACTGAAAAAGATAGAAAGAGAAGTCGGCGGTTGGGTTTGCTTTGCCATAAACTGCCCCCCTTCTTCACCCTTCCTCTGTCTTTTGCAACGGTGTTGAGACCCAAAAATTAATGCAACAATATTTCCAGTTACGACATACCAAGATATGCAATTATTCTTAATTTAATCATGCATCAGCATCATGAATGAGAGAATGCAGAAATTATGGTATTAAAAGTGAGCTGATCGCAAGACAACAATTAACGAAAAGCCCCCTAACCTCTTATCTCTCTCTCTGAAAAAAAAAGGACGCTGTCCAGGAAACGGCGGAGCTAGTTCTTCGGTTGTCCGTCCGACCAAACACAATATTTGCCGGCAGTCGACGAAAATGATCAGAGTAATGAGAGAATTTACGATTTATCATGGTCTTTCAATATGCAGCACATAAAACCAGTAGAATATATATTTAAGAAGAAGAAGAGAAGAGTACATACCTAACTCAACAACCGCGAAAATAGGGAAGTGGAGGTGTAAATAAGTGTCGGCGGTGAGACCAGGAAGAGTAGGAGTAACTAAAAAAGCTGAGGAAGGAATTGCAGTGAGAGCTTAATTCAAGGACACCTTTAATTTCTAGATAATTACTTATTCACTCCCACTTCCAATCGAGAGGTCGTGAGTTCGAGTCTCCCCAAGCGCAAGGTGGGAAGTTCTTGGAGGAAAGAATGCCGGGGTCTATTTGAATACAACCTCTCTACCCTAGGGTGGGAAGTTCTTGGACGAAAGAATGTCGGGTCTATTTGAATACAACATCTCTAACCTAGGGTAGGAGTAAAGTGTGCGTACGTACTATCCCAAACCCCACTAAATAAGGTTATACTGATTGTTGCTGTACTTATTCACTCCCCTAACACAAAGTAAGTAAGACAGAGAAGAAACTAAAGAGCAACAAAACATAAGATAGTAGTAAGGGCGAACTTTTGGCTGGAGCTCTGCGTACCTTTTTGGAGGGGTGGGTCACGGGTAATTGGTAATGACGCTCTTTTGGACTCCACATACTTAATGACTGCTTATTTTATTTATTGGGATACTGCATATCTTGAACTGAGTTCATTCCCATTTATTGTTTTCCATTTAGATATTGTTTTTTATGTCAAAATCTTCTAAAATATTCTCTACAAGAATAATACATCATGAAGAAATAGAAATATTCTTTAATATCCTTTTCTAGTCCTGGTAGAATATCAGAAATAGAAACTGAAACTCCACCTCAACCAACCGCCTTTCAGAAACGCCAAATGCCACCTCTGCCAGCCTAGTTTGCCAACAAAAGGATTAGGGAAAACAGAAAACGTAAAAGTGGGAATTAATGTAGAATTAACAATGGGTGGACTGGGCTTTAAGCATAAGTTGATTGTCTAAATTGTTAGAGTAAAGTAAAGAGTAGCACCCCAATTGCTTTTAATGTCAGATTTGTCCCACACTATCTATAATAACTTTCGGTGACTAAAGAGATAAAGCATTTCAAAGTTAATCAAAAAAAAAAAATTCATAGTAATATTGTTACGTTTCTGGAAAAAATTTCCTGTTTCGAAATATTTCTTTTTCAGTTCATGTCTCAAATCTCAATGCTATTTTAAAAAGACTAAAGAATTTCATTTCTTTCTAAAACTGTTCAAATAAGCACCACTTATACTTAATTTTGATTAAAGCAACCTGCGATTTCACGGTGAAACAGTTTATTGCTACAATTATCAACAGGCCGCAATTTGCTAATTTGTTTCTTCCGTGTTCTGATTATATAATCAACGAACCTAATCTTAAAGTAAACAAGGTTAATCATGCAGACTGCGTTAATACACACTTGGTCAACGAATACATGATTGAAGATATAATGAAAAGGATTTGCACAGTAGAATGTTGTAAGTGATAATTTTTCTCTGACTAGATGAGAGCACTGAATCTCACAAGATTTGCTGTAATCTGCTTCTCAAATTTACCTCCTCCATCCCAGCCTCTAATTCGGTGTTAATTTTTTGTGCATTTAGCCTGTTAGGCATTTGCTTGATGACTAGTTTGATCATTTTCCATCCCCTATAATTATGTCCATTGCGTTTGGGGGTTCTCTTGTTATAGTCTCATCCACAATAATGAGTCCATGGCTCATTCCATCTATATCTCAATTATATTGTCGTACACTCCCTTTTTCCCTTTGGTGTACGTATGTTAGTTTTCTTGTGTTTTTTTTCTTTCTTTTTTCTAATTTCAAATTTTTGGGGAGATGGTTGAAGCGAATTCAAGATTTGAATTTTGAAGTTATAGTGACCTCAAATTAAAATATATTAGTAATGGGGTTACAACAATATTTATTACTCCCTCCATCATAATTTATGTGGAATGTTTGAATTTCGAGAGTCAAAGAAATTATTCTATTGATTGTACTTTTTCATATGCTTTTTAAATGTCTTAAAATTAATTTTTGTGACTTAAATATTTTTTACTTAATTTTTAAAATGTAGATTTTATTTTGAAATGCGAAAACTGTCACATAAATTGGATGGAGAAGATAATATTTAATGAACATTTTGATACTTAGTTCGGTTTGGATAAAAGTTACTAGGTTCATGTAAACTCGTAGCTAACACTATTAATCCTCCCCCTTTGTGAGAGCTGAAAAGATGCGGTTGCATCTCAATTTTGGGGTTTTCCGTTTCTGTTTTCTTTTTCTTTTGGGTTTAATAATTTTAGTATCCGAAATTGATTGCAGAGCCGGCTTAACCCCAAGGCCACTAAAGCGGTCGCTTCAAGCCTCACAAAATTAGAGGCCCCAAAAGCTAATTTTTTAATGTATAATCTAGATATTTATTGCATTTATTATTAAATAGTTATAAAAAAAATTCAATCATCTTTTGCTACCTTGTCACCAATCGTTAATTACACAATTTTATATTTTATGTTGTCTTTTTCGGAATTGGTTGAGAAAATTCAATTGAAAGTGAAAGGCAATTAAATATGTAATTACGTTCTAGTTTTTCTTACTCCAACTTGAGTAAATTTTATTTACAAATCTAACTTTGTAAGATCTTTTCTTTCAAGATCTCTTTCGGTACACTTCAACTTAATTAGATCGCAAAAAGCTATAGTTAATTTATTTATCATCTTTGTAAATACAAATTTTCACATGAATGTTACTTTTGGAGAAAATGCTATATAGTGAGTTATGTTGACGGTTTTGTGAAAAGAAAAAAAAATCAAAATAAACTTAATAAAATCTTACTATCAAATGTTAATAATGTTTTACCAAATATTAAAGGGGTTGGTTATATCGTCAAGATGAAACTCCGTCTCAAAAAGTAAAAACAATAAATTTTAACAAAAATATTTAAAATTATTAAACAAGTTTAAGGCCTTTTATTACGTCTTGGCTTTATGCCTCCAATATCATTGAGCCGCCTGTGATTGATTGGTCCAACTAATGTGGATTCATCTCAATTAGGTCCACTAAGAAGGTAAAACGCTTTGTACCAAATAGTTTTTCAATTCTAATTTAATCATTGATCGATGTTTTCAGTTTTCATTTACGTCAATTTATATTCGCAACCATTCGATTTGATGCTGCATGGATTGAGTTGGAAGTAAATCTTTTCCGCGTTCATACTTGTATAGAGGCTACAACAGTGACCTCCAAGGGGTTGTTTGGTCGAAAACAAGTTATTACGGGATAAAGTTATTTTATTCTTCGTAAGGATAAAAAAAAATACTATAATTTTGGGATAATTAATTTCGAGATTAGTTACACCATAATTTTATTTCAACCAAAAATAAAATAAACTCATTTTAAATTTAATTTCTCGATAAATTATCTCTTATTCGTTGTATTAACGAGACGTAATGAAATCATAAGAAAGTCAGCATGTGAACTTTGAGAGGACGTTGCAATAACTGAAGATATATTTTGGGAGCAAGCTGGTCCGTTCCTGCCTTTGCGCGATTTCAGCCATGGAATAACTTGGGTCTCTCATCACATTACATTTGGATTTTTTCGCTTTGCATTTAACAGAAATCTCGTGGACTGACTGAAACAAAGAGTAGGATGATCATTTTATTCATCTGATGATGCTCAGTTTCAGTTTCAGATCCATCTCTTATCCTCTGTCAATTCATGGTCACGTGTTGCACAGTAACAACCGACGGCTGGTCAATTCCAACTTATAGTCGGTCACTTTCTAATGTTTGATACTTAGTTACAAATCTTCTACGTACTATGTATTAATCATTCCTCCCAAATTATTTGATTGCGTTTGTTTATGCGTAAACGTTTTGTGATTTATAAATATGTGAATTAATTTAGTCCAAGAATATAAAGCAAATAAAAATATAAATAATTGTATACGGATAAATTGGGGATAATGCATACCTCGATTTCCTACCGAAGAAAATGGAAGAAGGGCATGGAAGCACGAGACGAAAATCGAGGTTGGAAGTCTTACGTGTCAAGATCCATGAAAGCTGAACGATGTGGTTGTTGATATCCAATTTTTCCATATAATGTTTTTAAGTGCATATATACCTTTAAAACTATGCATTAATATCAATAGATATTTTTCCGTAATTTCTATATTGTTAAATCAATTTTATCCTAGTATTTTATTTACATAAATAATTACAAATTGTATCAAAGATGACTTTATAGCAATTAATGACTTAATATTTTTATTTATAGTTATATTAGGTTCAAATTATTTTACAAATGGACAGATTTATATATTTTGGTTACAATTGCAATAATTTTGCAATTATAGCACATGTGTACATTATTACATTATTTTTACAAATATAGCTCATCGTATTTTTCTAAATATGTGGTAACAAGTTTAAAATATTTCTATGCATGAAAATTATTTTTTATAATCTGTTAATTATTTATAAAATATTTTTATCAATTATTTGGGTATTTAACAAATAGCCTTTTTAATTTCTCTAATTTTTTTTGACATAACCCTTTTAATACCAGCCCCAACCCCTTAATAATACCAGCTCAGTTCACCCTAAGCCCAATCTGCACCTACCCGAGCCAAACCGCCATCAAATCGTGGCATTGATCCTTTAGATCAACGGTCCACATTAAAACTTACCACAATTAACCTAGAATGACCCCCCAAACCTCTCACACTCCTTCATATGTCATCCTCATATCCTTTCTCTCTCAACTATCTCCATTAAACCCTAATTTTTCAAGCGCCGTCAACGGCGTATATCTCAACGTTGTGATGTTTTCTTGTCTTTTTCGTCCAGTCTTGGCCTCTTACACGCCATGGCTCTTCGACTCCTTAGATCCTTAAGGGGATCTTGAAGAACCTAGTTGTTTCTAATTTGAAGCTCTACTTGTTGGCCGGTCTCAGACCATTTGTATTGACTGTGGATGAGAACTTCTGTTTATGCTGTTAGGAATCCATGGTTTCTAAGCCTATGCCATCATCTTGTTTTCAAGAACCCTAGTCTATTATCTTTGATTATTTCCACATCTATATAGATCTGAGAGATTCGAGCACTATTACATGTGTTTCTCTAAAAATTTCTGATTTTAATCGCTTGTTCTTGCTATTCCCTAAAACTAGGTTTCATTACGAGTTGTTTTTCAAAGGCTATTTTTCATCTTCTTGATTGATTTTTTTGCAAAAGCACTCGAACCCTAGTTGACTCTATGTAATATACTGATCTTTTCAATTCTTGCTATCATTTGTGTCTTTCCATGTTACTAATTGTATTAGTTTGCTCTGTATCCTCTGACTTGCGTGCTTTCCTTCATCAAATTCAATATTATTGTGGTTTTCCCTAATAAATTTCTGTTAGGACGTGAACCTGATTTTTCCTGACTAAGTTATATGTTTTTATGAA
Source organism: Nicotiana benthamiana (assembly GCA_034376525.1). Classification (NCBI taxonomy): domain Eukaryota; kingdom Viridiplantae; phylum Streptophyta; class Magnoliopsida; order Solanales; family Solanaceae; genus Nicotiana; species Nicotiana benthamiana. The sequence continues at coordinate 25,899,062 of CM067333.1, read as the reverse complement.
GTTTTACTTAGTTTATTTTCTATTTATGGGAGTTGATATATTTTTTCCAGAAATCATTGTTACTTTGAAATTCAGCTGATTGATTTGCTCTGTTCGAAATTTGTGTGCCTAAGTCTTGCATGTTTCCATGTTTACGACCTTAATTAGTCACCCTTGCCTCATCTGATTACCTGTATATTTACCGATTCATTTGAATGATTCTTCCCTTAATTAAAACACTGATTATTTTATTTTGAACTCTTTTATTTGGTTTGATTTGAACTTCTTTCATTAATTAGACTCATTATTATCGTTTGGCTAATTGCTCCTAATTTAATGAGTCTATTCTGAACCCCTTATGTGATTGGATTCTGATGGTCCTTAATTGCTCATTTATAATTCTTTTACCTTATTGTCTTTATTCTTGAACTGCTATATAAGTGCTCTCATTCTTCTCCTTCAACACACGAACATTAATTCAGAATACAGACACGTACATTCAAACTCTCTCTTTTTTCTTTGCTACTTGTGCTAACTGCGGGTCTAGCCTACTGAAAGCTAAGATTAGATAGTAGAATTGCATATGTTTTTCACATTATGTGTTTTCTTCTTTAACTGGTATATCTCTATTTATATATTGAAACTCAACTTTATGTGTTCCATGTCTATACATCTATGCTTGTTCCTGTACTAGTTATTCAATTTGTTTCTCTATTTGTTGTTATTAAACATGTCTAAATTCTGCCTTGCGTGTAATCAACATGTCTGACTTAATTTAGTTCTTTGATATTTATCCAGCATGTTTACTTAGTTTCCTAACCCCCTAACTGGTATGACCATGTAGTTACTTTGTCTTTTAGTGCATACTTCGAATCATGAATTGAGATGTTGTTCCTTTTCTCCGAATTGCTGAACTTGAACTTGGATCTATTCCCTTGTTATTCAGGTGGGTTCCTGACTGTTGAACTTGAATTTCAATGTGTTCCTCTGTTATCCAGGCGGGCTACTGATTTCTAAACTTGAATTTGAAAGCTGAACGTGAAATTGATTGTTTTCCTCTGTTATACAGGCAGGCTTCTGATTGATGAACTTGAATAAACTTGAACCAAAATGTATTCCTCTGTTATCCAGGTGGGCTCCTGACTTCATAAAAAATAGACAAAACAAAGAAAATTGTCTGCCCCAGTTTGGAAACTGGGCACTGTTATAGGTATTAATAAAAATTTGGACTAAAACTTGACTCGAAATATCTCGGTTATACAGGCAAGCTGCTGATTCCGAAACCTGAATTGTGTACCTCAGTTCTATTGGCCCTAATTGTATGCCAAAATTTTGTTAAATAAACACTTATCTTCAATATGATCCTGCTGTATTCTTTCCCTATGTTTTAACTGTTTGTTACCATGACTGATTTGTTCAGTAGACTCCTAGTTGTTCTATACATTCGTTGTATCAAAATGTTTCCCTGTTTATGTGGTTTCAACCCTATATGTTCCCAATCCCTTCACCCCTATTTATAAGTCTGCTTGTCAAGTAAATCTGGGTATTTTATGATTAATTGATTTGTTTGCTGAGTATGCTTTCCTAAAAGAATGATTTCAAAACTGATGCTCCTACTCTTAGCCTTTTTCTCAAAACTGGTCACTCCTAGTATCATTAAAAACTGTTTATGAATCTTTTCACCTCTAAACTATTTTACTAAGTCTTTCTATACTATGTCAAGTGCTCTCACCCTATTCTTAAGCTATTAAGCTCTGCTCCTCTGGTGTGTGTACTGCTTAGGGATCCTTGAGATCTCTCTGAACTCTGGCATACTACGGCTGGCCCTTCCACACTGCACATAAATAATCCCTATTTGATGAAAGGTCTTGGTGTGAGAACTTTCCACGATCCTTGAGGTCCTTAAGGAACTCTGGCATACCAAGACATGCATTATTGGCTGTGAGATCTTTGGCTTCTGAGACTCTATTGAATGCCTCACATTCCCATGTTTACTTTGGGCCTGATTTAGGCTCCTTTTAGTATAGTTTCATTCACTTATGTAATTCATTTGATCCCAGTCTGTAATAATATTATTTGTAAATAGATGTTGGGGTGATTAGTAAAAGGGGAGGGTTTCTATATGATGTTTGTGGAAAACTGGGTGGATATATAATCAACGAACCTAATCTTAAAGTAAACAAGGTTAATCATGCAGATTGCGTTAATACACACTTGGTCAACGAATACATGATTGAAGATATAATGAAAAGGTTTTGCACAATAGATTGTTGTAAGTGATAATTTTTCTCATATTAGATGAGAGCACTGAATTTCACAAGATTTGCTGTAATATGTTACTCAAATTTACCTCCTCCATCCCAGCCTCTAATTCGGTGTTAATTTTTTGTGCATTTAGCCCGTTAGGCATTTGCTTGATGACTAGTTTGATCATTTTCCATCCCCTATAATTAGTCCATTGCGTTTGGGGGAACTCTTGTTATAGTCTCATCCACAATAATGAGTCCATGGCTCATTCCATCTATATCTCAATTATATTGTCGTACACTCCCTTTTTCCCTTTGGTGTACGTATGTTTGTTTTCTTGTGTTTTTTATTTTTTTTCTAATTTCATATTTTTGTGGAGATGGTTGAGGCGAATTCAAGATTTGAAGTTATAATGACCTCAAATTAAAATATATTAATAATTGGGTTACAATCAATGCTTGGAGGCGAAGAGCGTGCACGAAGCTTACATCAGAGTAATGAAGGACATGTATAATGGAGCTAGACTAGGGTTAGGATGGTGGGTGGCGACTCAGACCATTTTCCAGTGGTTATGGGGCTCCATCAAGGATCGGCGCTTAGCCCTCTCTTGTTTGCCTTGGTGATGGATGCTCTTACCCGACATATTCAAGGGGATGTGCCTTGGTGTATGCTATTTGCTGATGACATAGTCTTGATAGATGAGACGACGGTCGGTATTATTGAGAGGTTAGAGGTATGGAGACAGACTCTCGAGTATAAAGGTTTCAAAATAAGCAGATCTAAGACAGAATACATGGAGTGCAAGTTTAGCGCCGAGCCGAGCGAAGTAGGCAGGGACGTGATGATTGGATCTCAGGTCATCGCCAAGAGGGACAGTGTCAGATATCTTGGGTCGGTGATTCAGGGGGATGGAGAGATTGACGGGGACGTCACTCATCGCATAGGAGCGGGGTGGTCAAAGTGGAGGCTTTCATCAGGAGTCATGTGTGACAAGAAAGTTCCACATAAACTCAAGGGAAAATTTTATAGAGCTGTGGTTAGACCTGCAATGTTGTATGGGGCGGAGTGTTGGCCCATGAAGAACTCTCATGTTTAGAGAATGAAGGTTGCGGAGATGAGGATGCTCAGGTGGATGTGCGGGCTCACCAGGTTAGATAAGATTAAGAATGAAGTTATTCGAGAGAAGGTGGGGGTGGCCCCGGTGGATGAGAAGATGCGAGAAGAGAGGCTGAGGTGGTTCGGGCATGTGAAGAGGAGAAGTCCTGATGCCCCGGTGAGGAGTTATGAGCGGCTGGTGATTGTCGGCGTTCGGCGAGGCAGATGGATGCCTAAGAAGTATTGGGGAGAGGTGATTAGGCATGAAATGGCTAGAATGCGGGTTCCCGAGGACATGACCCTTGATAGGAAAGTATGGAGGTCTAGTATCAGGGTTGTAGGATAGGGGCTCCTAGAGTTTTTTCGTACTCCTCACCCGGGGTTGGGTGAGGCTTGGCAGGGCTATCCATAGATGATTTGTGTTTTGGATTGTGTCTCCCTTATGGTAGTTATTTATGGTAGTTACTGTATGATATTATTGCATGCTATTTTATTTATGTTTCTTATATTTAGATAATTATTTACGCTATTTCTGCTGGAGTTACTAATGCTCTTTTGTTTTTGTTTTTGTTTTTCCTTTCCTTCCCTGAGCCGAGGGTCGATTGGAAACAGCCTCTCTGCCCTTTGGGGTAGGGGTAATGCTCGTCTATATATTACCCTCCCCAAACCCCACTTTGTGGGACTATACTGGGTAGTTGTTGTTGTTGTTATTGTAGATTTTATTTTGAAACGAGAAAACTATCACATAAATTGGATAGAGAAGATAGTATTTAATGAAAATTTTCATACTTAGTTCGGTTTGGATAAAAGTTACTAGGTTCATGTAAACTCGTAGCTAACACTATAAATCTGCCCCCTTTGTGAGAGTTAAAAAGATGCGGTTACATCTCAATTTTGGGGTTTTCTGTTTTTGTTTTCATTTTCTTTTGGGTTTAATAATTTTAGTATCTGAAATTGATTGTAGAGCCGGCTTAACCCCAAGGACACAAAATTAGAGGGCCCAAAAGCTAATTTTTTTAATGTATAATTTAGATATTTATTGCATTTATTATTAAATAGAAATTCAATCATCTTTTGCTACCTTGTCACCAATCATTAATTACACAGTTTTATATTTTATGTTGTCTTTTTCGGAATTGGTTGAGAAAATTCAATTGAAAGTAAAAGGCAATTAAATATGTAATTACTTTCTAGTTTTTCTTACTCCAACTTGAGTAAATTTTATTTACAACTCTAACTTTGTAAGATCTTTTCCTTCAAGATCTCTGTCGGTACACTTCAACTTAATTAGATCATAAAAAGCTATACTTAATTTATTTATCATCTTTGTAAATACAAATTTTCACATGAATGTTACTTTGAAGACAATGCTATATAGTGAGTTATGTTGAAGGTTTTGTGAAAAGAAAAAAAATCAAAATAAACTTAATAAAATCTTACTATCAAATGTTAATAATGTTTTAACAAAGATTAAAGGGGTTGGTTATATCGTCAAGATGAAACCCCGTCTCAAAAAGTAAAAAGAATAAATTTTAACAAAAATATTGAAAAAGAATCTGTTGATTCAAAAACGAGGTGAAAGATGAAGATTTGAACTACAAGAAAGACTATTTATCCGTTCAAAAAGAGTAAATATTGAAGCTGTAGCGGTTCAAAGAAAGTTCATATATTAGGTATCAAAATAACGAATTTAGATCAAGAAACGTGTTCTTGAATGAAAAATTCCTAAAGTCACCACTTGGAATCAATTAACGTGATAAATAAACACCACATGCAATTGAAAATAAGATAAAGAATATCACCACCTTACTTGGAACAAAAAACAAGGATAAAGAAGACAAAATAGAGAAAAACACTCTATGGTAAAACTAGCCAAACCTTTAAAATATGAATTCTCCTCTACAAAGGCATGAGAACCCTTTATATATCCCTAGGGCCTCTTATTTGATGACTAAAATTTCTATTATAATAAGGAAACAATATAACTAAATACAAGAAAAGTAAAAATCCTTATTCTACAAGGAAAAGAAACTAGAATCCTACTAAAAGGAAAATCCTTATTCTAAAAGGAATAAAATAAATCCTATTTTAAGAAGGAAAGAATATTGGCTTCTTTAAATCAATCTTGAGCTTTCTGGACTTCTTGCGCTTCTTGAAATTAAGTCCATCTATTTGGACTTCAGCTCTAAAACATGATCTTGACCAAATTTAATATAAATTCTTCTTTACATATATATATATATATATATATATATATATATATATATATATATATTTGCAATAGATTTTCTGCTTTGAGTTTATATGATAAAATCATACTTTAGGCTCATATTCTATGTTACTTATATCAAGACATGTGATGGTTATATATTATGTGCATTAGGAAACCTGCCCTATGACGCTCACATTTATATTTTGCATATTAGAAATATGTTATAAGTTCATCACTTCTTTCTCTGACTCTACATATGTTATTATCACCTGAAAATTATGTCATTAAACTACTACTGTAATCATGCTTAATAGAAATGATCACTCTCTGTGCATTAAAAATCCTGATTTATAACTCTGTTTGCATTGAGTCTAAATTATGTCTACGTCGCTTAAATGAATAATTCTCTATAAAAGTTTTAATAATAGTCTAACACATAGATATCATGTTCTAGTGTGGACATGCATAAAGTCAGTTCAGTAACATTAATCACCTAATTCAGTATGCCTATAGGATTGAATGACTTCAACCTGTCTTAACTAATTCCTAGAATTATGATTGCATACAGACCCACACCTAGGCAAGCCTTAGGTAATTAATGGTTTTATAGTTGTGAAATCAGGTTCTGTTATGTGTGAAATTAGCTCTATTCTGGGCCACCATTTTGTCGACATCGATCTTGGCTATTTCAGCCATCGAATTGGCTGCTTTAAGCTCCTTGGCGAAGGTTTCCTGATCGGTAACAACCAAGCCTGATTCATATTGGATCTCCTCGGCTTTCCGGGACTTTGCCTCAGCCTTCTCCCTCATCATTCAAAGTTGAGCCTCCATCTCCGCCAATTGCGCTCGGGAAGTTTCCTTTTTCGATGCTAAGCGGTCTATTTTGCCTTTCCACTCATCAGACTAAAACTTGATAATGTCCATCTCGACTCGAAGTTGGTCGATCTTCTATTGGATCTGCGGGTTATGACTGTTAGTCACCGTGTATAGCTCATCATCACCAACTTCAAAGATTTTTAAACTCTTCCACCAGATCGATATGTTCTTTCTGAGCCACGTCCAACTTAGCTCGAAGGCTCTTAGCCTCTTCTTTATGTTGCTCACTGAAACGTTTGTACATGTCTCTCTTCTTGGTGAGCTCTCTAGCTTCGACCTCAATTTTGCTCAGCTTTTGTCGATACCGAAGGAAGGTCTTGTGGTGAAGCAATTGAGGCCTACAAATATGAGAAGAAATGTTAGGACCATCAATAACCAAAGTTGAAAGTGAAAAGGTGCGGTGACGTCTTACCCGGTTTAGCGCCCGTTGTGCTTCGTTGAATAGGCATGGGGAATCTAGCTTATTCATCTTTTCCTGGTCTTCTATGGTCACCAGGCACTAGAGGTAACTAGCTACCCCAACAAGTGCGGAAAGAACTCATGCATCCTCCGAAATGGTGATAATGATCGATTGCTTCCGATTAGGATCAGCACTCGAGGCAGGGGGCCGGTTGACCAGTCTCGGGCTCGAATTAGATCCACCATCCCCGGAGGGTGAACTTTTCCTCGGTACTTCTAAGTCACCCAATCTGGTGACATCCTCCGTGGCAGTGGAGTCCAAGCCATCAAAAAAGCTTTGGAGGGGATTTTCCACACCATGGACCCTCTCATTTGATCGCTCTTTCAGCGTTTGATATTTAACAAACATCGAGTCCGTGTACGAAGGCGAGACTGTTATGTCAATTACACTGGGTGAGGAAGAACTAGCCTCTTGAGGGTTCTCGTCCCTCACTGATGCATCGACCTCTTCAATTTGAGGGGAATTGACCTCTATTGATCCTCATCGATACTAAAGAACAGGGCTTTTCTGCCCGATGCACAACTTTATCAGCTTCCTTGGAATAGTTAGGGACTGTACAAATGAAGTAGGAGATCCACGGTGAACCATCAGCCGTCAATTTTGCTCATGAAAAACCATAGGAGGATCACGATCTTCCACATTGAAGGATGTATCTGACCGATACATACCTCGTACCTCTTGCGGAAGTCTATGATGACTGGGTTCACCGGTTCCAATGTAAGGTGATAAGTATAAAAGTTCAAGTATCCCTCGATATGGGTGGTAATGGCCTCCCTAGGGCCGGGGACCACTACAGTTTTATTGGCCCAGTTGCAATATGTTTTAGCCGTAGGAAGGATCTCTCCGATAATCGAACAAATATATCTCGAGAAGTCTTAGCACCGACCCGGTACGGAAGAAGGTTTTTCAACTTTTAAATCATTATTCACCAAGCACCCCCCATGGACAAACACTTTCAATGGAGGTTCGGCCACTGGTTCATCAACTGTGATGCTCGTAGTGGTCGCCTTGGCCTCAGTGGCCGACCACGAAGTAGAAAGATTTTCTTTCTAGGGAACAATTTTTAAGGTATTCACCATTTCTTTAGAAAGTGAAATGGAGGGAGATATGGAAAAGATGAAGAAACAAAGGAAGTTGAAGAATTAGGCTTGAGAAGAAGACTAGTAAAATGTTTTTGCAAAGGACCTTAAGTAACGGGGGTAAAAAGCACTTAAGATTTTTGAAATTCTAACGGTATAAGGGTAACATGTTTGTTGTAAAGTAAAAATGAACAAAGGAATAAGTGTTTATAGTAGTTAGGCGACAATTATTATCCAACGACAGCCAAACGGAGGCCGACATACATTACATGCTATTATGATGTGACTGATGAGACGTTTCGGTCCTTTTGTCGTTAGTGACGCGATGTGTCAAGGTAGGAATCAGAAGCTCATATCGTTTCTCATCGTTTACCCTCCGAGAAATGAGGGGACTACCTCTATATAGGTAAACCCGAGCTCATAATGTACCTTGACTTCCACTAAGATACGCCGAGCTCAAGATGTGATGGCAAGGGACAAAGATCAAGCCGAAGGTCCCATCGAGCCAGAGCCCGGGGACACGACGCCTGTCCGGAATATCGAGGTCATAGTTCCAGAATCGGTCTTGGCCTCGAACATCTTCTAAGGAAATTATTGACAATCAAGCATAACCAATGGAAGGCTGAAATATCTGTGACCGGCTGGATATCACGGCGGGTATCTCGTCATGTATCGATGGAGAATTGACAATCAGTTAATCAGAAGATATTTTTTTACCTTATATAGAGTTTTACCTAATGTAGAACTCCCCTACTATATAAAAGGGGTCTATTTACTGATAAAAACAACTGTAACATGAGTTCTAAGGTAATATTGTTAGTATACTGTATTTAAAACAATTCTTGAAATATAAATTAATATAAACAAAATTATGATAAACAGAAATGACATAAACAGAAATGATCATAAAAAATTCGAGCCCACTGAATTCACAGTGTCTCCTTAAAGAATTTAATCCCCTTCTAGCACCTAGGTTATGGATTATTTCATCCCAGGATAGAACGAATTACACATTGGTGTAGTGGTACTTCAAACCCCAGTGTTTCAGCGAACACAAAGATCAGTAGTAAATCACACTCACTTTTTGCTTTGTTTGTATGCTAAAAGTATGCAGAAGAATGAGAGAAAACTCAGAAATTCGTAGTTAAATTCTGAGCAGAATAGTGTTGTATTTATAGCCAAAATTTACGCTGGAATTTGAAGAGGTGCAACTCTTCAGAATGGTTGTTTCTGCAAAACTGTCACAACATTAATTCCATTAAATAGATGGCTATTTACTCAACAATAAGGAGAAAAAATTGATGGGTAGTTAATTTTTTGTTACAAAAATGAAAAAATATATTGGATTTAATATGAATATTCAGTTATTAACTAATATTTAATAACACATTTCTGTTAATATTTTACTATTAACAAATAAATGTGGTCCAAAAAGTTAATCAATCAATCGATCATTTGACCAAATCCGAAGCCGAAGCGAGCCGAGCCGAGCGAGCGACGACGACGCATCACGAGGCTTGCTTTCTTCTCAACTCTTTAAGAGCTAGAAGAAGAGCAATTGCTTATAAACCCATTAAAAATCTCTTCCACTTCCAATATGGGACAATGTCCATATGCCGGAGGAGGGGGGGGCGGGGGTAGGGAGGACTGGAAATTTCACTTGAAAATTTTATTTCCCTCCATTTCCCATTCACCCTCTTTTAAGTATTTAATATATTAATTAAATACCTTAAAAACCCAACAAATATATTATCATTTTCTCTGTTATTTAGCTTTTTTAACTTGTTCATCAGTGTTGACTATAGCAAGCCCATATCGAGGGTGAACATTCACTAAGGCTGAAACTATCTTATTCGTATGGTTTGAATTCATTTTATCTTTACTTGTTCAATCTAATCTAATTTACAGCTTTATGTAAAATTAATCCGTATATCCTTAAAATCACTTACAAATTCAATTGTTATCCGATTTTGAGGGTTAAAAAAATACTTCATTTATTTCTATTGATTGATCAACTTTGCCTCTGCGTTACCCGGTCCCAAACCCGAATAGTGAGATGATTGTGCAGGTAAGTCACCGTAAACTAGTCTTTTATGATGAATCTTCCACAATAATGACTATATTATCAAGACGTTTTCATTTACATGTGCATTACATGGAGTATAATATCAGCTCAAGGTGAGCTTAAATCGATAGAGTGGCACTGCCACTTTATCTTTCGCCAGTGGCGAGGCTAAAGCCGATTTTGCAATTTTGGTGATTGATCTCAACAATGCAACATTAAAAGGAACCTAGTCCACACTTCTATTATGGGAATGCAAAGATTATTTCGATACAATAAACTTTGTGTCACAAGAAATAAATCGACAACTTACATGCTTGAGACTAACAGGGTCACGTACTACTTTATTACATCACAATATGACTTGACAGTTATCAAGATGATCCATCCTCTATCTCTCTTTCTCAATACCATTAATGAAACAGTACCATTCACTAAATCGATGGCAGCAAAATTGGTTGAATAATTCAGCTAGAGATTTGAATAGATTTTATATCACGTTTCTTAGTTTCTTCTTTCGGGACAACAACAGTCAAAACACCATGTTCCATTGAAGCCTTAATTTGATCTATCTTGGCATTTTCCGGTAGCCTAAATCGTCTCATAAACTTACCACTACTCCGTTCGAGACGGTGCCACATGTCATTATGCTCCTCCAATTCTCTGCTCCTTTCGCCGCTAATATGAAGAACACGCTCCTCTTCAACTTCAACCTTCACTTCTTCTTTTCTCAACCCCGGAACGTCCGCTTTGAAAATGTGAGCTTCTGGAGTTTCTCTCCAGTCGATACAAGTGTTCACAAATGAAGAAGATGCGTCCCTCATTAGCTCAGAATTATGATGCATTGGTGAGAGGCCGTGGCGATTGAATGGATCCCATACGTCTAGCGAGAAGGGATCGAAAACTCCACCCCTTCTTCCACCATAGTGATGTGGAATCATTGACATTTTGAGCTTTTTTAAAGTACTGCAGTTAACTTATTAGGTTATGTTTTTATCGCTGTTAATTAACTGAAAGTCCTGCAATAATATTTGGTATTTATAGAATGGTGATGAGGATAGTAGCTTCTAGAAAGAGTGGGTTAGTTAAGGAGCAGTGTAAGACGAATCACAACCTTGCAAAATGTTTGGTCCGCCATTAGCATTATTCGGCTTAGGACATTGTCTCACCAATTTTCCTGCGGATTAGGTCATCTTATGGTGCTCCGTATATTTGATGGAGTAGTACAATTTTCTACTCGTTTTTATTTATTTATTTATTTTTTATTTTTTTTGAAGGGAATAGTCACAACTTTTTTTTTTTTTTTTTTAGCTCAAACTGTCCTTTGTATTATATAAGAAATATGTACAAGTATGCCTCTATAGTAGTAGTATGGACACTACTACTCATGACAATGTCAATCTAACTAATATCCACTTATGTCTAGCATTCTATCAACTATTAAGAAACAAAACTAAGGATAACAATTGAGCATTTTAAGCCCTTCTTGCCACCTTTTACATTTCCTACTCCTAGTATGAATCAATAAAGCTATCTCCTTGCAACATTGTTCCTCATCAAACCTTGCATCTTCAAATCTAAGTAAATTCCTATACCTCCAAATCAATGCAACAGTGGTGATAAATGCTGTTGCAGTAAGTGCCTTCAGCCAATTCTTACTCTTCACTTTGTTGCATATCCAGCTAAGTTCATCCTCCCAGCAGCTGATTCTTCTTACATGTCCCAGCCATGCACATATTCTACTCCATACTCCTCTTGTGATGTCACATTCAAAGTATAAGTGCTTGAACTCCTCATCTTTCAATTTACAGAAGGTGCATAAGGGAGGAATGTGATTACCAAAATGTTGTAGTCTCTCAATAGTAGGGAGCCTGTTATGGGCAGCCATCCATACAGTAAACCTATGCCTTGGGAGAGCATTTGAGCACAACATAATGTTCCTCCAAGAGACCTTAGGAAACACAGGCAGCAGAGAGATGTACATATTATGAATTTGATACCTTCAATTCCTGCATACACTCTGCAGTCTGTTGAACATGTTACCTTGTAACTGACTATTCTCCATCACCAGATCTTTGCAGCCAATAATCTTCTTTACCACCCAAGATGAGTTGGAAGGAATACTGACTATTTGAATGCAATTACTCTTTATGTAGTAAGAGTGTACCCATCTTACCCATAAACAATCCTTTTTATTAGCCAAATCCCATAACAATTTTGTGACTGCTGCTTTGTTCCAGATATGTAGCTTCATAATGTTGAGTCCTCCAGCTGAAATAGGCTGACATATCCTAACCCAGGCAATAAGGGCCCTCTTGGATAAAGCCTTTCCTGACCAAAGAAATGATCTACAAGTTGCTTCTATTGTCTTCAGTACCTTCTTTGGGATGATGAATACCTGTGCCCAATATGTTTGCATTCCAAAAATCACAGCCTTGATGAGTTGAACTCTCCCTGCATAAGATAGAAACTTAGCTGACCAACATGTTACCCTTGCTGTGATCTTCTCAATAAGTGGCAGGTAATGTTGAATGGATAACTTCTTGGAATCAAGAGGAACACCAAGGTATCTGAAGGGAAGCTGTCCTTCAGTATACCCTAGAACATCAATGATCTCCTTCTTTGCATCCTGAGTAACTCCAGCAAGATATATAGCACTCTTGTTTATATTTGCTTGTAATCCAGAAGCAGCAGAAAAGATAAGAAAGGTGCTGTGTAATATCTGAATTGAGCCCAGATCAGCCCTACAAAACATAAGTAAATCATCTGCAAAACAGACATGGGATATATTGAGCTTTCTGCACCTAGGATGGAAATTAAAGTTTCCATTCTTATGCAGTTGTTGAAGAAGTCTGTTCAAATACTCCATAGCCAATACAAATAGATAAGGTGACATAGGATCTCCTTGCCTTATTCCTCTCTTAGCATTGAATGGCTTAGTAAGCCCACCATTCATTACAAGAGAGTAAGAAGCAGTTGAGACACAAGATAAATCCAATTTGTGAATTTTGCAGGAAATCCCAGAGAAATAAGAACTTGCTTAAGAAAACTCCATTCTATAGTATCATAAGCTTTCCTTAAATCCACTTTCAGGACACATCTAGGTGAAACTCCTTTCCTAGAATATCCTTTAAAGATCTCATGGCTGAGTAAGATATTATCCATAATACTCCTTCCTTCAATAAATGCAGACTGTGCTGGACCAATCAGATTACCAATTACTATCTTCATCCTCCTGGTAATCACCTTAGAGATGATTTTATATAATGTAGTACAGCATGCTATAGGCCTGTAATCCTTTACAGTGATAGGGGTTTTTATCTTTGGCACAAGAGCAACTGCAGTGGTATTTATCATATGAGGCATTTGACAAGTATTAAAGAACTCTTTAGTTGCATAGTATATGTCCTGCTGAACTGTCTCCCAGCACTTTGTAAAGAATTCAATAGGAAAACCATCAACTCCAGGGGCCTTGTCTCTAGGCATATCATTTATAGCTTCACTTATCTCCTTCATGGTAACTGGCCTAATGAGCTCATTTTGTTGATCAGTGGAAAGACACTGGCCATTGCTCATTATATCAATGTCCACACAAGGAAGCTCAGTAGAAGTCTCCCCCATTAATGATTGAAACACTTTAATAAATTCCTGCTCAACAGCAACAGGATCAGTTAGCTTAATACCTGTGTCTGTATAGATGGATGATATTGTGCTTTGGCCTGTTCTGATTTTCCATTGTGTATGGAAGTATCTAGTATTTGCATCACCACATTCAACCCACACAGCCTTAGACTTCTGCCTCAGTACTTGCTCCTCTATATTGTTCCATTTGTCCAGTTCAATTAGTAAGCTCCTTTCCTCCTGTATCAGCTCCTGAGAAAGGGAGGTCCTTTGCATTTGATGTTGTAGGATGTCTAGTCTCTCTCTTGTCTGGATGATTTGCTGCTTGTACTTGGCTAGATGAGTATTTAATGCCTGTAGTTCCTGCTTCACCTTCTTTAATTTCCTCCAAGCTTGTTGCATATAAGTACCTTGATATTCCTCCTTCCAGACTTGGTTCACAATGTTATGGAATTTTGGATGTTCCATAACATTGTTATATAGTCTGAATGGCTTGGGATGCAAAGGCTTGTAATCACCAAATTTCACTAAGATAGGAGAGTGATCAGATACCATCGGATTCATATAATCTGCCTCCAGATGCCCAAATTGTTGCAACCATTGATAGTTCCCTATTGCCCAGTCAATCTTGCTGTATACTCGAGAGTCAGCATCTTGTTTGTTAGTCCAAGTAAAATGCCATCCTGTTGCCTTAATGACAGTCAGTTGCAACTCAGTCAAAGTCTCTTTGAAATCCTTTACTTCAGCTTCAGTCACAGGGGAGCCAATCCTGTCATCAGAGTTTAGCACACAATTAAAGTCTCCACTTATAAGCCAAGCATCTTGTGTAGGTATAGCTATTGCCTTTAAGTCACTCCAAAGCTGTGATCGAAGTGTTGCTGTGTTGTGTGCATATATGATAGTAAATTGACATCTAATTGCACTTCTTGAATCCTCCACCAAGCAATGTAGGTACTGATCAGATAGTGCACCTATCTGGATATGAATATGAGTCTCCCACAACAGCCAGATTCTCCCATTGGTTGCTCTTTCATAATTACACTTCCACTGCCATCCCTTAGCAATTTTCCCAAGTATAATCTTAGCCTTGTGTTCTTTAACTCTAGTTTCAAGTATACCTATTACATCTACTTTATTATCTACAAGGAATTGTTTCAATTCCTTTTGTTTAGGAGACTGATTAAGTCCCCTAATATTCCATGTTACCACAATCATGGATCCACATTAGGTATACTGTAAGAGGGACCAGGATCAAAACCCCTCTTAACTTGTTCATTCACAACTGATTTTCCCCTATTTGCTGCGGAACTCAACTGCTCATTTCTAGCAGTAACATTTGCTTCAGTAATGTTCACATTAACTTCAGAAATATGCACTTCAGCTGCTTGCTTCTCTTTCTCTTGTTGCTCAATTATACTTGCATCTTTTGCAGGAATATCCTGAATTTGCTGTACTACACTACCAGCATTTACCTCAGTAACAACATTTTTATTCACCTCTGTATCCTTTTCAACAGCCTTCTTAACAATCCATTCCTATTTATTCTGTTTCCCCTGATATTTGTTCCTCTTGTTCTCTCCTTTCTCCTTTTCCTGTTCATCTGAATTATCATACCAACACTCAATTGTCTCATGTCCAAATTTCAAACAATGATTACAAAATGTTGGCTTCCAATCATACTCAACATTTTGAATTTTAGATCCATATGGAGTGTCAATCTCTATTTCATCTGGTAGCTCATAAGCAGCATTAACTTCAACAAGCACTCGAGCAAAGGAGATCTTATCATAGTGAGCAGTGAAACTATCTGTATATAGAGGCTTCCCAATAGCACTTGCTAGTTTGCTCAACACCTCAGCAGACCAATATCCTACAGGTAGGCCAGGGAATCGAATCCAAATGGGAATAGTGCTAAGAACACTATTATGAAAACTGAAATCAATTTCCCAAGGTCGCACCACCATAGGTTTATTCCTGTATGTATATGGACCAGCCTGCATAACTGCATCCCTATCATCAGTACTAGCAAATCGAAAGATACAATATCCTTCAGCATGAATCAAAATTTGAGGCTTAGCAACAAAGTTCCATACATGCATTACAAAATTTTCCATGCTTTTTTCATTAGGCCTATCACCAATCACAAAGCCAATCAATGAATTTTGCCAATACTCCAATTGAGGCTTCAGATCTTCTTCACAGATGGTAACTATTTTCCTACCATCTCGCATAGTAGGAGGAACAAAGGATAATGATTTCCCCATATTCACATCGCGATTACCTCTAACAATCTCAGCAGCTGTTGGTTTTGGCTTTGCATGTTCTTCAATAACTGCTACTGTTGGTTTTGGCTTTGCATGTTCTTCAATCGCTGCATTTGCTTTTGCATGTTCCTCTTGTGCCATTATCTCTGAGAATTGCAGTCGCCTTGCTGTATTATCAGTCACCATACCATCTCCTTTTACACTTGCAGCTGGTATTACATGCTCATTAGATTTTTGAGGAAGAAAATTCCCAAATGTGAGAGGTTCTAGAGTAGTAGTGATGCCATGTTCAGGTGTGACAAGTTTTGGAGGGTTGCTATTGACGGTCGGAGCATTATTACGCCGTTTCCTAGCCATTTCCGGCAGCAATTCCGGTTGCTAAAATGCGCCGGAAGGGGAAGGGAACTGTTTTATTGATGGTGCTAAAATGCGCCGAGAGAAAACCCAAACGAAGTTATTTTCTTATTTTTTTTAGTCCAATTTTTTTTTACTCGTTTTTTATTTTTATTTTTAAGTACTCCTCGTATAAGTTTCCATACTGCATGGAAAATATGAAAAATTGGAAGGACTGATACATTATACTTGCTTGAATTTTTCATGAGGTTATCTCAATTCTGTTCCGTCCTTATTCTTAAAAAATGATAAAATTAGTCTATTAATGGTCAAATTTAATTTATTTTCAAATTATCCTCAACTATTTTTGTATTATACATGTACTTTTAAAAAATTTAAGTTTTACGTTCAATTTTTGCAATTACTTGCATAATTGACGAAGTAGCAACTACAACAAGAAAAATGATAACCATAACTAAATGGATGAGATGGTACCTATACAACTATATTAAATTTGTCAAATACTAATTAGAATTGCAGCGGAGTAATAATTACTCCTAAGGGTGTACATAGACCGGGTTAGTTCGGATTTTATAATTACCAAACCAATTATGTCGGGTTATTAAATCTAAAGACCAAACCAAACCAATAAATTTGGGTTTTTCAATATCGGTTTTTCTCGGGTTTTTTTCGAGTTTTCGGGTTTTTTCGGTTTTTTTGCCGGTAAAGAACAAAATATATAACGTATGCTCAAAATATTTCTTTAATCCTAATAAGATACAACTATATAAAGTATTTTTCAAGAAAATAATACAAAATATGAGACATGTCATGACTCACGAGATTATCCTAAAATATTCAACAATAAAAAAATAATAAAATTATGTACTATAAATATTGCTAATTAAAAAGTCATAATAAAAATAAACATAATCTAAAAGCACTAATCCATGCTAAACTAGATAGACTAATAAGAGAGTATTAATTATATGCCTAAAAGCTAAAGAAAAATAAAAATATGTTATGTATTTTTATCTAAATTATTGCAAAATAAAAAATAGACATTTAATTCATTCCCGTTCGTAATATTGAATTGAATGTCTTTTGCTAGCATTAGTATTGATTGCTAACATTATTTAATTTACTAATATTAATGGCTATAAAACTTATTGGAGCATTCAAAAGTAAATCAAACCTTAAAATAATACCTTAAAAGATAAAATTATAAAAAATTTTAAGAAATATTTATAAATTACATTACAATAAGTATATTTATATATTAAATATATCTAAAATTGTTATATATGTAATGTCGGGTTGGTTTGATTTCGGTTTTGACTTTCTTTAGTTAAAACCAAACCAAACCAATTAGGTCGGGTTTTTTTTCCCAATACTAAATCAAATCAAACCAAACCATAATCGGGTTTTTTTTCTCGATTTGACTCGGATTATCGTGGTTTATCAATTTTCTTTGTACACCTACACCTTCGTCCTAATCCAAAAATTACATTCAAACTCAGAATGTGCAATCATCTTTGTTAGAAAACATGTATCCCAAATATAGAACTTGCCGATGCGAATTCAAATACCAGAGCCGAAACCAAACAAAAAAATCATTTGTCAAATTAGAGAGTGCTATATATGTTTGTTTTTTAGTCCCCAAAGGCAGTCTTTGATTTCTTTGGAGGCGTATTAGTTAGAGGCAGTCTGTATTACAGATTACAGGTCCTTGTTCTCCCAATAAAATGATCCTAATGGGTTTCAAAATTTAAATGTCGAATCGTCAACTGGTTAACAGAATTGTTGTTCGGTGTCGCAGTTTTTTGAAAACTAAATGGCAAGAATTGATTGAGAAAACTTTAATCTTCTAACTCTGTATGCTATTTAAAAAGAAACATAAAAGAAGAACAAGAAAAAGAATTATGGAAGGTACGCGCAGAAACAATTATAATAAAACTACATTACTATTACATTTTCAACATAAATTTTTTATGGAAATACATCAAACGCGACATTAGGCCAAGAAACAGAATCGACCTAGGGCAAGATACAGAAACAGAGCAACTTCCAATCCTCAACAATACACGCCTACATTCTTCATTCATACTTGCCCATATTCTCTAGACTACTTGATAGGATATCTACGTATCTTTATTCTAAATTATAGCAGATACAGACAAGATACAAAAACAGAGCAACTTCTATTCGATTTCATATATACTTGCTCACATATCATAGCGTTCTTACATATTTCAGCGTCCATCTAACCAGTGATATCAATGGATTTGACATCAGGCTTCTTCACCTCTTCTTTCGGAACAGTAACAGTAAGCACTCCATTCTCCATCGCCGCCTTAACTTGATCCATTTTCGCATTTTCTGGGAGCCTGAATCGTCTCATAAATTTGCCGCTGCTGCGTTCCACACGGTGCCACGTATCATTCTTCTCTTCTTTCTCCACATTCCTCTCGCCGCTTATTTGAAGAACCCTATCATCTTCGATCTCGACTTTCACTTCCTCCTTCTTAAGCCCGGGGAGATCGGCCTTGAACACATGAGCCTCCGGAGTTTCCTTCCAATCGACTCGAGTGTGAGCGAATGCAGAGGTCTCCCGTGAATTGGAACCTGGAAAGCCCAATTCCCTGAAGGGATCCCATAGGTCGATTGAGAATGGATCAAAGACGCTGCTTCGTCGATCGCCGAACATTCTTGGAATCAGTGACATTTTCAGTAAATTTGTGATAACTCTTTTCTCAATTTGCTTTCAACTACACTGGTTCTAGGCCGATGGGTATTTATAGGTGTGTGCTTAGAGGATTGTCAAGTAGTTTCCCGATATTTCTTTCCGCTTCGATATTTCTCCAACCCAAGGAAGACAGACAGATGTCCAGAAGTTTCTGGATAAATCTCGTTTTTGCTTCCATAAATTAGTTGGCCCCTTGTGAAGAAATTTTTACCTAGAAAATCTCAGTATCCTATATTTTTTAAATAAATATTATTTTAAAATATTATATCTTATAAATATATTTTATCCTTTATAACAAAAAATTTAAATATAGTTTTATCCAACAATTAAGGCACCATATATGCTAAATATTATTTTTCTCTCTTCCTTTTTATATTTACTCCCACATAATTACTGCATATCTGCAAACCCCAATACAATCTCTCTCCGTTTGCATACAATCAGACTCTCTTCTCCTATAAACCCTAGTTTCTTAACTCTTCTCCCACCCAAAATCTTAATGTTCTGCTCCGCATCAACGTTATCATCAGCCATTGTTAACGGTAGAAAGAGCACCAAACAATTATCTAAATCCGTCTATGTTAAATGCAAGGTTAACAAAACCATAGCCTCCGCGGCCTCCACCAAGGGCAGTGGTGAATTTAGCAGAAGAGATAGCATGTAGCAGCGGCCACGATTTCTTGCACCAGAATTTCCAAGGCTGAGGTTTTTGTAGATGTGTTAGGGGGCTGACCAACTGAAATTAATCGTTGTCCGCCGGCCGGCGAAGCTATAGGGTTGTTTCTCTCTCTAGATCGCCCAAATCGCCTATTTGTATTCAGTTGTACGAATGTATTCTGCAGCAGTATTCACTTGTATTCATGTTTAATCAGTTGTATTTAACTAGCGGTAGTTAGTTGTATTCAAGTGTTTTATACAACTGTATTCAGTTGTAGGTAGTTATATTCAACTATTTTATTCAGCAAAAGTTAGTTGTATTTTGTTGCATTCAAGAGTTTATTCAGTTGTACTTTTGTTGTATTCAAGTGTTTTATTCAGATGAATTAAGGTATATTTTGTTGTATTCAACTATATTATTCATATGTATTTCTCTTTATTCAGCTATAATCTTTATTATGTATCTTTTGAATACATATTAATGAGCGATCGTTTAGTTCGTTGAGTTAAATTAGAAGAATATCATGTGATTTTATCCCCTTCCGTTTTTAGCACAGATACGTTACTGTTTTAAATGTTAATGTCGTTTGAATACAACTAAATACATATCAAACTTAGCTGGAATTCCAGATTTTACTTTTATATTTTCAGTTGTGTTAATGAATACAATAACTTAAATACATGAAATATATTATATAAAAATATAAAAGATATTTATAACGCGTAATATAACAAAGAATATCTATAAATGGCTAATTAGACCAAAAAGATGGTGCTTTATGAAAAATTTCCTTATGTGAATTCTACTTGCGTCTTTTTTGTAAAAGGTTGATATATTTACATTTAGTTAGTCAAATTAATTTATTTTCAGATAGTTTTCAATCTTTTTTACAACCTTTTTATTGTACATTACTTTAAAAAAATGTTACTAAGTTCTACTTTGAATTTTTCTAATAATTGATGAAGAGATAACATATTACTACAATTAGATAATTTCTCAAAGTGAAGTGCTACTATATATATGTTAATCCTCTGGCCCCCGGAGGTTGATCAAAGGGCGTTATATATGTTTTGATAGAAAAATATTTTTGATATCTCAAAAAAAAATTTTAAAATTATGTCTAAATTTATTTTCTTACTATTATATTAATGATGTTATGAAATAATACAAGAACAAGAACAATATAGAGAGAGTAGGGAGAGGAGTATTCTTATTGATACTTTGGGATGATTTACAATGGGGTAAGACCCCTCTATTTATAGGCATAGAAAAGACTTAGCCTCAAAGTAAAACTCTAGAATCTCTCTAAATATAGACATTCACCTTAAATAGAGTTCTATTTATAACACTCCCCCTTGAATGTCTATTCAATAATGTGCCTCGTTAAAACCTTAACTAAAACAAAACCCAATGGGAAAAATTTAAAGAAAAGGAAAAGAGTACACATGTTTGAATATGCGCCTATTGGTTGCCTCATTAAAAACCTTGCAAGGAAAACCCAGTGGGACAAAACCTTGTAAGGGAAAAAGAGTGCAACGCGCATTAACTCCCCCTGAAAAGAGCATCAATTCATATCCTTAAGTCTTCGCATTCCGATCTTGGGAACTAGCTTCTTGAAGGTTGACGTTGGTAGAGATTTTGTGAACAAATCAGCCATATTATCGCTTGAACGAATCTGTTGCACATTGATATCACCATTCATTTGAAGATCATGTGTGAAAAATAACTTTGGTGAAATATGCTTTGTTCTATCTCCTTTTATGAATCCACCCTTCAATTGAGCTATACATGCTGCATTGTCTTCATACAAAGTCGTGGGTAGTTTATTACACTTCAAACCATATTTGTCTTGAATATGATGTATTATAGACCTCAACCACACACACTCCCGACTTGCTTCATGAATAGCAATTATCTCGGCATGATTAGATGAAGTAGCCACAATTGATTGCTTAGTCGATCGCCAAGATATGACGGTGCCTCCACAGGTAAACACATAACCTGTTTGAGATCGAGCCTTGTGTGGATCGGATAAATATCCAGCATCAGCATAACCAACAAGATCAGAACTGCAATTATTGCCATAAAATAAGCCCATATCGGTAGTTCCCTTTAGGTACCTCAATATATGTTTGATCCCATTCCAATGTCTCCTTGTGGGAGCCGAGCTATACCTTGCTAAGACATTAACTGAAAAGGATATGTCAGGCCTTGTAGTATTTGCAAGATACATTAGTGCGCCAATTGCACTAAGATATGGTACTTCAGGACCAAGTAGCTCTTCATTCCTTTCTTGCGGTCGGAATGGATCTTTATTCACATCAAGTGATTGAACAACCCAAAACCAATTTCAATGGGGTATATTTGTGATAGTTCGTCGGTCTGAGACGAATTAGCATTGCTGCATGCAAAATGGCGTGACCCCATACCGAAGTGGGCAGCCTCGTTTTTATGAGTAATGGCCTTGCAATCAACTGCAGGCGTTTAATTAACGATTCTGCAAGACCGTTTTGAGTGTGAACATGAGCTACAGAATGTTCCACTTTTATCCCAATTGATAAGCAATAATCATTAAATGCTTGGGATGAAAACTCAGCAGCATTATCCAGTCTAATAGACTTGATTGGATTATCAGGAAATTGTGCTCGTAGTCGAATTATTTGTGCCATTAATTTTGCAAACGCAAGGTTGCGTGATGACAACAGGCACACATGAGACCATCTACAGGATGCGTCTATCAAGACCATAAAATACCTAAAGGACCCACTGGGTGGGTGAATAGGTCCACAAATGTCCCCTTGTATACGTTCCAAAAACGTGGGTGACTCAGTCCCAACCTTTGTTGGTGATGGTCTGATAATCAACTTGCCTTGATAACAAGAAGTGCAAGGATATTCATTATTTGAAAGAATTTTGAAATTCTTTGACGGATGCCCATATGAGCTTTCTATAATCTGTCTCATCATGATCGATCCCGGGTGTCCCAATCGATCATGTCAAAGTACGAAAGTATTGGAATCAGTAACCTTTTGGTTTTGCTGTTGAATGTGCCTCAATTGCACTAATTCTTGTCCAATACAGGCCACAAGATAAAGATGGGAATTTCTCAATAACCCTCTTTTGGCCGGAGACATTCTTTGTAATAATGAGATATTCAAGATTATCTTCATCTATTGTCTCAATATGATAGCCATTCCGGCGTATATCTTTAAAACTCAACAAGTTTCTCTTAGACTTGGAGGAGAACATTGCATTCTCTATGATAAACATCGTGCCTTTGGGCAGAGTTACAGTTGCTCTTCCGGAGCCTTCAATCAATTTACTACTACCAGAGATTGTAGTAACATCTGCCTTACACAAACTTAGTTGAGAGAAATATTTCTTTTCTTTGAGTATCGTATGTGTAGTACATGAATCAACTAAACAAATATTTGATTCAAGCTTGCTTTGTGAGATATCCATATTTTCTTTCCCATGGTTTGACATACAAAAGAAAATACACGAACATGAGAATAAACAAATTCAATTCGTTTGTTTCACTGTAATCGATTGTTAGACATACATAATCGATTATGTCTTAATATAATCGATTGTTAAACATACACAATCGATTGTGTCTTAATACAATCGATTGTTAAACATACATAATCGATTATTTACTATTTTGAAAAACTTCAGATCACACTGTCTTAATATAATCGATTGTTAAACATACACAATCGATTGTGTCTTAATACAATCGATTGTTAAACATACATAATCGATTATTTGCTATTTTGAAAAACTTCAGATCACACTGTCTTAATATAATCGATTGTTAAACATACACAATCGATTGTGTCTTAATATAATCGATTGTTATGCAGTTTTAATGCGAAATATTAGATAATCGACTAACTGTTAGGTTAGTCGATTACCTCTACTGGAAAATAAAAATATTATTGAAATTTGAGCATATTGAAATATTCTAAAGAACTAATACTAACATTATATCATAAACTAACTAATACGAGCTGATACTAATGACTATTAGTTTGTTCACTAACTATTACAAATAAGTGAAATAAAATCAAACAACTCCATCTTCTTTCATCACAGATCCATCACCGATTAGGAGGTCTATTTTTCCATCGGGTTGCTCAAAGAAATCTGCCACATCCAAGTGGGTGATGTCAAAATGTCGTCAGAGACAAAATTTATTTCAGGGCCTTTACTCTTTCGAGATTCTTGATAAAGGTCAACCAAATGTCTTGGTATACGGCAAGCTTTTGACCAGTGCCCTTTTCCACCGCAACGATAACATATAGTTTCTGAACTATTTGCCTTAGGATCCTCATAATCCCGTTTCTGCTTTCGGCGGTTATCTCTCCTCGAGGGGTGACAGACATCATAGAGAGTTCTTCCTTGTCTACGTCCACGGCTATGACCCCGATTACGACCACGACCATGATTAGATCCATGGCCCTTTTCATGATTGGCATAATGAGAATACACCTTATCTGCTTCAGGCAATGGTGTAGACCCGGTGGGTCGATTTTCGTGATTTCTCATGAGCAGGTCATTGTTTCGCTCAGCCACAAGTAGGAGAGAAATCAGTTCAGAGTACTTTTTGAAGCCTTTCTCTCTGTACTGTTGTTGCAGTACCATATTGGAGGCATGAAACGTTGTAAACGTTTTCTCAAGCATATCATAATCAGAGATATTATCTCCGCAGAGTTTCAACTTAGAAGTAATTCTGAACATCGCAGAATTATATTCAGAAACAGA
Organism: Nicotiana benthamiana; assembly: GCA_034376525.1. NCBI lineage: Eukaryota > Viridiplantae > Streptophyta > Magnoliopsida > Solanales > Solanaceae > Nicotiana > Nicotiana benthamiana. Next base: position 25,874,663 of record CM067333.1, on the reverse strand, counting down.
CTTAAAGTCTTGGAGCCTCAGATGAGCCCAATCATATCGTGCTTGTGGCAGAGTGACCAACTTCAGGTTGTCATATCTCTCCTTTAAGCCATTCCATAAGATGAGTGGATCTTTAACTGTGAGATATTCAATCTTCAAACCTTCATCAAGGTGATGGCGCAAGAAAATCAAAGCCTTAGCACAGTCTTGGGTGGATGCTTTATCTCTATCTTTAATGGCGTCTCCAAGACCCATAGCATCTAAGTGGATTTCAGCATCCAACACCCATGTTATATAGTTCTTGCCCGAAATTTCAAGGGCAACGAACTTTCTTTTCGTAATGTCAGACATAATCGAAAATCAAATTAGGAAGAGAGAAATACCTTAGTTTTTCTCGAGAATCGATTCTTGAGACGGTAGAGTCTCGTGCTGATAACGTGTTATGAAATAATACAAGAACAAGAACAATATAGAGAGAGTAGGGAGAGGAGTATTCTTATTGATACTTTGGGATGATTTACAATGGGGTAAGACCCCTCTATTTATAGGTATAGAAAAGACTTAGCCTCAAAGTAAAGCTCTAGAATCTCTCTAAATATAGACATTCACCTTAAATAGAGTTCTATTTATAACAAATGAGCCATTATAGTAATTATTTTAAATTATTTATAACAGAAAATTAGTTTAATTTTAAATTTAATTTGACATAAAATAAATTAGATAATTGAATACTCATTAGAATGGATCTATACGTTATTATACGTTATCATCATTTGTTAACATATTTTTGAAATCTAACAACTAAATGATAGTTATTATACATTAATATCATATGTTAACGTATTGACTTTTTATGACTGTCTTTATGTTTTGTAACCGAAGAGCAACGCTAACATTTTGATTAGCCTTTATGGCTTAGACGTTTTGATCAGATGGTGCGTTCTAAATTTTGGACTACATAAGTCATTTGTGTGATCACTTTGAAAAATAAGAAAAAAAATTAAGAAAGTATTTGTCACGACTCAAAATCCACTAAGGATCGTGGTGGCGCCAGACAGCGCTGTCAGGCCAGCCAACTAGAATACTTAATTAAATTCTTATGTTAATAATTTCGAAAATATTTCTTTATTATGATTAAAGAAATAGTCAGTATGTTCTTCCAATTAAATAAGGAAATATTAATTCAACTTTCAAAATTTCTGAATAAATCCAAATACATCCCCACAATCCGGTGTCACAAGTACATGAGCAATTTTCTAAAGGAAACCAAATAGGTACAATAACTGCCCGGAATACAGTTGGACAAAAGTAAATAAAATTCTTAAAGAGACTATACTAGCTGCGGAATCACCTCGAAGAAATACAGCTCACCTAGTCTCTGCGCCCGTCATGCCGCCATGCCACTAAGCCATGAGCCTCAAAGTAAACCTCTGCAATAAATTGCACAGCAAGTGTAGTATGAGTACAAAAATAATGTGTACCCAATGAGTGTCCCGCCTAATTCCTAAGGGGTAAAGACGAGATGGTCAATTTGACACTCACTAGCAGTCCAATGACTATTTATCCATAATAAATATATTAAACAGTGAATTTATTTTATAAACATGGTTCTAATCTAGATAGAGGAAACAAGTAAACATATAATTCTTTCATGGAAAATTTCCTTAGATTTCTTGTTACTATTAACGATATGATCTCAAGCCATAGTGAGGCATGAAACAACTCAAATAAATTCAAGACAACAGCACAAACATGTGCAAATCATGTCGAGGTCGATGGTCGGCTCCAACAGAAATGTAAAGTGTGATGCCGAGGGTCGAGCGCCCGTACCATGATGCGTATATTTCACCGATGCGATCGGCCCGTTCTAATAATGAACATACGCAGATAGACATTCAGTCAAATAGTAAACGTGGAGCAAATATCCAAGTAAGGTCCATTCCTTTTTAATAATTTGAGAAAACTATAGTTTTAGTCTTTTTAGAAATTCACTTTTTAATTTAATATGATTAAAGCATCTCAAGCCATCAATGTTACAAATAATCCAAGTATAACATATTTTTGGGTCCTAGACTACCCCGACAATAAATAGTAGTAGCTACGCACGGACTCTCATCACCTCATGCGTACATAGCCCCCACAATTAGGAGCACATAATCAATTTAACTCACATATGGGGTAATTCCCCCTCACAAGATTAGAAAGGAGACTCACATCGCTCCGAAGATCCGCAACCGGCATTCTACATCCTTTCAAAGACTTGAACCAACGCACAAATGCTCCAAAACTAGCCACTAATGATCCACATTAATTAATATATGCTAGGGTAATCATTACAACCAAATTTTATAACAATTCCTAACCCCGCTCGGAAAGTTAACCAAAGCACCCTCGGGTCCATGTTCCCGGAATCAAAAAAATTTCGAAGGTAAAGGTTACCCATAACCTTAGAAACTCAAATATATAATTTTTACTAAATTACATTCTCAATATCGTGGTTATATTCCAAGAACAAATGTTTTCTAGGTTTTCCTCTAACTCTCAATTTTCCCACAATTTTCATTCCTAAATCCATAGTATAACCTTGTATTTAACTTGGAAATGAGTAGAAGTAACTTACCTTAACATAGATGATGGAAATACTCCTTGAAGCTCTCCAAAATCTCCCTTAAGCCAAGAGAAATGTGGTGAGAAATGACTTAAAATCGGGTTTTAAAAACATTCTGCCCCAGTCGTTTTCCGCCTTTACGGAACTTCACCCGCTGAAGCGGTTCCACTTTTGCGGTCAACGGCCACTTCTGCGGTCCTGGGCTCAGCCCTCATTTCCCCTTATGCGATCCCCTCTTCTGCAGATGCGGTCCCGGTTCTGCGAAACATTGACCGCATATGCGGTCCATTACCCCTTCGATCAAAACCGATTCTACGGTTCCTTCAACCGCTTCTGCAGGGTCGCTTCTGCGGTCCCATTTTCGATCCGTTAGCCATCCAAAATCCACCCGAAGCCCCGAGACCCCAACCAATCATACCAACCAATCCCAAAACACATTTGGGACTTGCTCGAAGCTTCAAATCACATCAAATAAGGCAAAAATCACGAATCGACCTCCAATTCAAGCTTTATGAAATTTGAAGTTTCCAACTTCTACTTTCGAATCCGAAACCTATCAAAACACGTCCGATTGACCTCAAGTTTTACACACAAGCCATATTGACATTACGGACCTATTTCAACTTCCGGAATCGGATTCCGACTCCGATATCAAAAGTCCATTTCCGGTCAAACTTCTCTAAAACCTTCAAATTTCTATCTTTAGCTAAAAGGTTCCAAAATGACCTCCGGACCTGCGAATTCACTTTCGATCGCGCTCCCAACTCCAGAATCACCATACGGAGTTGCTCTAAATCTCATAATCCAAACGGACATCGATAACACTGAAACGCACTTTAAGCCAAACTTAAGGAATTTCTTCCAAAATACTAACTTCCACAACAGGCGCCAAAATGCTCCCACGTTATCCAAAACCCGAGCCGGGTATACGTCTAAGTCCAAAATCATCATATGTAACCTGGTGTAGCCTTCGGATCCTGATTCCGAGGTTATTTACTCAAAATTCCAATCATAGTTCATTTCTCCAACTTTAAGATTTCAAAATGAGAATTTTCATTTAAATTTAACTCCGAATTTCCTGAACTTCAATTCCAACCATACACACAAGTCAATATACCTGAAATGAAGTTGCCCATGGCCTCAGACTGTTGAACGACGTGCTAGGGCTCAAAACGATCGGTCGAGTCGTTATATTCTCTCCTACTTAAACATACGTTCGTCCTCGAATGTGTTGAGAACTATATCGTAGTAGTCTAAAATCACTGTTTAGCACCTTATGCCTCCTTTCGTGCTACTACAACTTAGCTGAGCACATTAGCTCGATATATTCTGAAGATATTTCCTTTTTACTCAAGCAAATAAGCCTTAGAGCCCAATTCCAACATCCGGAATTCTATGCTAGGCCTGTTTTCATCATAATATCACCACATCATTCACCATACGTTGTGCCCAACATGACAGCATTACTTTGCTGAGTCCACTCTTTGCATCACTTTACTCATAGGACCATAATAATATTTTCTGATCAACTTAGCCAAAATTCGATGAATCAGATGCTCCCATTGCACCTCATGACCTATATAGTTCTTACTCTAACTTCTATAATACTAACACGACGGAAGAGATGCGCCGAAATTCATAACCAACTGCTGAATCAACAAATCATTGAGTCTATACCCCTGACAAGAGTCATTTCCTATTCCTGAACCCTCTAATGGTCTTAGCTCCATAATACACTTCATATAATAAAATTGCACTGATCCTAAATCCCATAATCTCGCCTCACCCCGTACGAACTACTCAGGAAATAAGACACTCTAAATGCAATCAAAAGTCTCATATGACGCCATATTGTGCCAATAGGCTATCGATTAGGATACGATACAAGACAAAAATGAACTCTGAAACGGAGATCTAATTATCCCGCCCGCGAATCATACATGCGATGCGGGCTAACAACGTATACGAGTTTTCCTTAGAAAATGGAAAACAGAACATATAAAAGAAACTAGGGGGAATTGTAGTGAACATCATACTATTGCAGCGTGCAACCCGATCTACACAGCATAACCATGGCGGCGTGTCACCCAATCCACACATCATAACTATGGCGGTGTGCCACTCGATCTAAATAACATACCCATGGCGGTGTGCCACCCAATCCACATACAGGCTCATGTAAGGAGATACACATTGAGCTAAGTATCTCATCACATCAAAATACCGAATATTGGTCTTAGACATGCTAAGGTGTATAATACCATCCCTGAGGAACCATATAGCGCTATAGGCTATAAAATTCAAGAATAATTAAGGTGCGATACAAGATCTGAATCTCAAGAGCCATCCTGCTCATATAACATCACCGTTACGCGGAACCTCAACACATAAGGAATTTACCAATTCGTTTCATAACTCATACGACGCAATACATCTTAACCTGGAACAGCTGATGAGAAAATAACACCCCGATTGTTCCCCCATAGGGAACGCTCGCTAAAACGAACACAAAACTGGCCTGATATAAAGCCCTATTCACATATATATCAATCCATTGATTCCAAGCCGATTTGTGACTGCACCAACTTGGCTAATAACCCATCAAAGGTTCATAGTAACTTATCCTTCCTTATAACATATAAGAACAACCATTATAACCGGAGGAACCTCCTCCGTTCATATCCTAATAAACACCATGCCCTCCAGGCCTAAATTCTCAAATTGATGATATTACCAAAATCCTCATACTTGGTTTAAATGTTTAATCAATCGTGTGACTACATGTTACACTTATACAATCTTCCCGTGGGACACGCTCCCAAAACCTTCTAAATTAATTAATGGGTCTGCACATCCAAACCACCGGCTGCACTAACGCTAAAAAGCAATCAAGAATCCTTAACCAGGTCGCAAAGCCTTTCTCATAAAACACCAATCTCAGGTGATACTGACGACATTACCAGTTTACTCAAAACACTGAAACTCCCTTCCCGCTCATTAAAGCTCGTGACATCATAGTCATTACCAATCTGTAACCTTGATCCTCACTTCAAATTTCATACCACTCACTGCACTCCACGTGTCGATATACGATATACATGATTTCCATCACAACTCTGGAACCACTCATAGACTAACACTTCAACATATAAAACTCTTCATTTAACCCACTTCAGGAGAACTATAGCAACATACATGCTAATTCTCATAACCATCGAATATGCCATATCTAAGTATGGTACAAGCCACCATACCCTTTCGGGATCCACCTATTCATAACATCCCATAACAAAAAAATGCTTCTGAATAACATCAATCACTGCGGTCGACAAGCATCACACAAATTGCCACAAATCACATGCATGACTTGATCACGCTGGATGAACTGATCACCACTATCAATATGCTAAGTTAACCATGGCTAATCAATCTACTTCCTTCCACTTTATCCTTGATTTCCTTTGAAATAATGCTTCTTCATTCAACACATAACACACTCCATCTACACTTGCCCCGAGTGACCTTGAATCACGAGACCGGTGTCACGCCCCTCCATTTTCAAAGAGGTTATGCCATGCGGTCGATGATTGGGCGACACGCAGGCGATGATTAGGCGCACGTATGGCAACATTTCTCTAGCTAAGTCTAGATCCTTCCAATGGAAGATTCTAGACCCACCTAGACTTCTCTTGTATTTTCTACTAGGTGTAGAGATTTGTAGAGATTTGTAGAACTCTCTAGAGCTTTGATCTTAGCCATTAATTAGAATAGATCTTAGCCGTTGATTTGGGACTCTAGCAACTATAAATAGGCTAGAGGCATTTGCCATTTGCATCCAAGAAACATTCAAGCAATCCAACACCTGTATAAAGCATTCTCTTGTTTAATAAAAAGCTTTCTTGCAAGCTTCTCTTCTTAGCTTCTCTCTTAGCTTTGTTGTGGCAATATTTCAGGGAAAGGCTGACTTAGCACATCGCAGGGGCGGATTGTGACTAAGGCCACACGGAAGATAGCTAGGGAGTTATCCGGTCCGTGACAGTTGGTATCAGAGCCACACTACGAAAGGGTTCGTGGGTTAGCTGGGCACATTCACGACATGGCTAGCAGCGGTGAGGAGCAAGTTTGCAAGGGTCGCGAGGAGGAGCGCACCGTCCCACCACCACACAAGGGAGGTAAATCTCGTGACTATCTTGCTAGTTTTGAAGCTCGGTTAGCTAAACTTGAGATAGCTATGGCAGATACAAAAGAGAGGTTGGATCGCACGGAGCAAACCGTAGAAGAGTACGTCGAGAAGGTCGATACCTCGTTGGACACTTTCCAAGAGAGGATTTATGCTGCAGGGGCAGAGTTAGCCAACGAGAACAACTTGTTTCAAGCCAAGGTGCATCAAGCCTTGTCAGATTTGAGGCAGGACGTTGATGAAGCTAAGTCAAGCCTAGAGGCGTCCAAGGCTGCCGTAGAAGAAACCAAGGCCGACTGGGCAATGTGCAGGAGTGCTTTCATGGCGAAAGAAGCTGCCTCGACATCAACCGTGCAAGTCCGAGACACTGCCCGTGCCATGGACTTGCCAAAGCCAAAGGAATACAACGGAGCTCGAGACGCTGTAACCATAGACAACTTCCTTTGGCACATGGAGTGCTACTTCGAGGCGCTCAACTTAACAGGGTTGGCCCAGGTACATACTGCTACTCTACATTTCACCGACATGGCTGCACTTTGGTGGCGGAGAAAACGAGCCGACATCGACAAAGGGCTGGTCGTCATTGACAGTTGGGATGCCCTAAAGAAAGAACTCAAGGCGGAGTTCTACCGGTGCACGTAAGCCGCGAAGCAAGGGCGAAAATGAGGGACCTCAAGCAGGGCCATTCGATTAAGGAGTAGGTCAAGGCATTCTCCAACTTGATGCTACAAATTGACAACATGAGCGACGAGGATCTCTTGTTCTACTTCTTATCCGGGCTTAAACCATGGGCGGTTCAAGAATTAAGACGGTCCAAGGCCGATGACATCTCAACGGCACTCAAGGTTGCTGCCACATTAGAGGAATACTCTAGTGCTGACAGAGGGCATGTCAAGCACCAAGGCGAGTCATCCAAGTCCAAGACTCAAAGGACATGGCCGGTTACAGGTGGGGGAGCCAAGTACGGAACCCACAAGCCAACAACCCATGGTGACAAAGGGAAACAGGTCAGGGACAACAAAAAGGAGGCCAAACCAAGGGAGGGTTGCTTCCTATGTCAAGGACCACATTGGGCGAGGGACTGCCCACAGCGTAAAGCCATGAGCGCAATGTTGGAGCAACAGGAGCATGGCAACGAAGCTTTCATGGGATGTCTTAAGCTGCTTAGCGCATTGAACGTTAAGCCCACTCCTCACCAGGCGAGTGATAGGAGTCTCATGTACGTGCAGGGGCACGTCAACACCAAGGTCGTCCACATAATGGTTGATACCTGCGCCACTCACAATTTCATGACTCCAACCGAGGCGGAACGGTTGGGACTCAAGGTGACATACTCCAAGGGTTGGCTCAAGACCGTAAATGCCCAGGCCAAGCCCATGGATGGCGTAGCAACAGGGACCGAGTTGAAACTTGGCGACTGGTCAGGCAAGGTGGACTTCTCCGTGGCACCAATAGACGATTTCACCATTGTTCTAGGGATGGAATTCCTTCGGCGGTACAATGCAGTTCCGTTCCCTAGATACAACATGTTGATGATCTTGGAAGGGAAACCATGCATGGTTCCAGCTGTTGCCCCTCCCAAGACATCCAAATCTCCTCAACTTAGCGCCATGCAACTGGCCAAGGGAATTAAACGTGGGGAGGAGACATGGTTAGCCGTCCTTCAGCAAGAAGAAGAAGGGGGAGTTGATGGCGATATCCCCGCTTGCATCTAGAACGTGCTGGAAGAATTCAAGGACGTAATGCCACCCGAGTTGCCCCCTAAGCTGCCACCCAGGCGTGGGGTGGATCACAAGATCGAGTTGGAGCCAGGGGCAAAGCCACCAGCCAAAGCACCCTACCGGATGGCGCCACCAGAATTAGAGGAGCTGCGAAGACAGTTGGCGGAATTGTTGGAGATGGGCTTCATCCAACCTTCCAAGGCACCGTATGGTTCACCGGTGCTATTCCAACGCAAGGCGGACAGATCACAACGTCTTTGCATAGGCTATCGGGCTCTCAACAAGGTAACCATCAAAAACAAGTATCCAATTCCTCTCATTGCCGGCCTTTTTGATCAATTGGGGAAGGCCAAGTTTTACACAAAACTTGACCTAAGATCGGGATACTATCAAGTACGCATAGCCGAAGGGGATGAGGGCAAGACAACTTGCGTCACTAGATATGGGGCGTTTGAATTCTTGGTGATGCCTTTCGGCTTCACATATGCGCCAGCAACATTTTGCACTCTCATGAATGAGATTCTTCACCCCTACTTGGACAGCGTTCGTGGTGGTCTACTTGGATGACATAGTCATATATAGCAACACCATGAAGGAGCATGTAGAACACATACGGGCCGTTCTCAAGACCTTGCGGGACAACGAGCTTTATGTCAAGAAGGAGAAGTGCTCATTTGCCAAGGAGGAGGTACACTTCCTAGGCCATGTGATCAAAGGAGGCAAACTCATGATGGATACCAAGAAGATTCGGGCGATCGAGGAATGGGAGCCACCGACCAAGGTACCGGAGCTTAGATCTTTCCTTGGTCTTGTGAATTACTATCGGCGCTTCATTTCGGGCTATTCAGCTAACGCGGCACCACTCACTGACCTACTCAAGAAGAAGAAGGCTTGGGAGTGGGACGACAAGTGCCAACGTGCTTTCGACATACTGAAGAAGGCCGTAATAGAGGAACCAGTGTTGGCACTACCAGATTGCACCAAGGCGTATGAGGTGCATACTGATGCCTCTGACTTTGCCATAGGGGGCGTGCTTATGCAAGAGGGGCATCCAATTGCGTATGAAAGTCGCAAGCTTAATGACACCGAGAGGCGTTATATAGTGCAAGAGAAAGAGATGACGGCAGTGGTGCATTGCTTGCGAGTTTGGCGACATTACTTGCTCGGGGCCAAGTTCGTGGTACGCACGGACAATGTGGCGACAAGTTATTGTCAAACACAGAAGAAACTCAGCCCCAAGCAAGCAAGATGGCAAGATTTCTTGGCCGAGTTCGACTACGTGTTGGAACACAAACCGGGCAAGGCCAACTTTGTGGCGGATGCGCTTAGCCGAAAAGCAGAACTAGCAGCAATGTCAAGAGTCCAGGTGGAGCTCTTAGATCTTATAAAGGAAGGAATGGCGCATGATCCTTTAGCCAAGCAACTCATGCAGATGGCTAAAGAAGGCAAAACCAAGCAATTCTGGGTAGAAGACGGCTTGTTGCGCACCAAGGGACAGCGGATTTATGTACCTAAATGGGAGAGGTTGCGCAAAAGTATCATTAAGGAGTGCCATGATACCCGCTGGGCGGGTCATCCAGGTCAAAAACGCACTCAAGCTTTGGTAGAGGCTAACTACTATTGGCCTCGCATGCGGGACGACATAGAGTTATACGTCAAGACTTGTCTTGTATGCCAGCAAGACAAGGTGGAGCAACGGGCACCCCCAGGACTTCTAGAGCCTTTACCCATTCCGCAACGTCCATGGGAAAGCGTCAGCATGGACTTTATCTCTGCTTTGCCCACATCCGATGGCAAAGGTAGCATCATGGTTGTGGTGGATCGGTTCTCGAAGTATGCATCCTTCATGGCTGCTGCGAAGGATTGCATAGCACAGGAGGCAGCTCAACTATTTTTCCAAGGCGTGGTGAAGTACTGGGGCTTGCCTCAAGTTATCATAAGTGATCGAGACCCCCGCTTCACGGGCAAGTTTTGGACAGAGTTATTTCGCTTGATGGGGTCTGATCTACACTTTTCGACCAGCTTCCATCTGCAAACCGACGGACAAACGGAGCAGGCAAATGCACTTCTGGAATTATATTTGAGGCACTATGTGAGTGCTAACCAGCGAGATTGGGCCAAGCTGCTTGACGTTTCCCAATTCTCCTATAATTTGCAACGGAGTGAGGCTACTGGCAAGAGCCCATTCGAGCTTGCAACTGGACAACAACCCTTGACACCGCATGGGCTTGTTAACAAGTATACTGGGAAGAGTCCAGCGGCATTCAAGACGGCAAAAACTTGGCACGAGCAAACGGACTTAGCTCGTGCTTATCTTGACAAGGCCTCCAAGAAAATGAAGAAATGGGCCGACAAGAAGAGGAGGCACTTGTAGTTCAACGTGGGGGACTTGGTCATGCTAAAACTCAACGCTGAACAACAAAAGAGGCTGCGTAGGTTGCATAAGGGACTAATTCGGCGCTACAAGGGACCACTCCCCGTCCTTGCCAAGGTGGGCAAGGCTTCTTATCAGGTGGAGCTGCCACCCAAACTTAAGCTACATCCGGTCTTCCATGTGAGTTGTCTGAAGCCGTACCATGCAAACATGGAAGACCCTTCTTGGAACGAGTCACATCGGGCACCTCCAGTAATTACCACATCGTTTGACAAGGAAATTGAAAGCATCATGGCTGACCGGATGATTCGGTGACGGTTCAGGGAACCATTGCATGAATATCTTATCCAATGGAAGGGACTACCAGAAAGCGAAGCAAGCTGGGAGCCAAAGGAGGCGCTTTGGCAATTTGAAGATCAGATACGGGCCTTCCACGAAGAGTCGACGAGGGCGTCGACGCAATAGGTGGGGGAGGTTGTCACGCCCCTCCATTTTCCAAGAGGTTATGCCATGCGGGCGATGATCAGGCGACACGCAGGCGATGATTAGGCGCACGTATGGCAGCATTTCTCTAGCTAAGTCTAGATCCTTCCAATGGAAGATTCTAGACCCACCTAGACTTCTCTTGTATATTCTACTAGGTGTAGAGATCTGTAGAGATTTATAGAACTCTCTAGAGCTTTGATCTTAGCCATTAATTAGAATAGATCTTAGCCGTTGATTTGGGACTCTAGCAACTATAAATAGGCTAGAGGCATTTGGCATTTGCATCCAAGAAACATTCAAGCAATCCAACACTTGTATAAAGCATTCTCTTGTTTAATACAAAGCTTTCTTGCAAGCTTCTCTTCTTAGCTTCTCTCTTAGCTTTGTTGTGGCAATATTTTGGGGAAAGGCTGACTTAGCACATCGCAGGGGCGGATTGTGACTAAGGCCGCACGGAAGATAGCTAGGGAGTTATCCGGTCCGTGACACCGGGCTGTCTCAATTCTCACGAACTATTTCATATTCCTCAAATGCTACATCACGAGTCAAAATACCATAGAACATTCCTTCTCTTAAGCTACTACAGAGCTTGATTCTTAACTGTACTCATAGGCTCGAAATCATTGGGCACCACACTTTAAATTCTGAATTCACTAGGACCATTATTGAAAGCCACCCGCTCTGACTGAGTCCCGAACATAATCCACTCTATAAATCTTTATAACACACGAATGCCCTCCCGACGTAGCACTTGGCAAAATTAGTTCCTCTGAAACCTGCATCTATACGAGGCATAAATCCTGAATTCTTTTTCCAAGTCTGAACATGAGCCAATAAGGCCAACCATCGCATGCCTCCAACAATTCATCTGCTCGAATTATCACTTATAGTGTGTTCTCATAGCTGAAGTAATCCATCAATTTGTTGATAACCAGAAATCTCGCAAGTAGTTAATCATACAGCCCAATTATAAGTGGTGGGACTCTCCCACTTAGCTTGAAGCCATCATTTCACAATTTATGAGCTTGGCCAACCTATTTACCTTTTATTGGCATAACCTCACGTCTTAATTTATCAGAATTTCTCAGAGTCTTCCTGTAAATCCCCATCTTCGATATTCTGAATCATCATCCACATTCCCACAACTGATCTCTTTGTTACGCAACCAATATAATCCCTTGTAGAAGCTTCGCCAACCACGGGACCGCTAACCTGCTCACAGGGAATAACCCACCTAGGGGAATCACCTCCCGACATCTTCCCACGCGGTTGCACGGGGTACATTCACTATGACACCAGTAGCCCATACTTCACATCATACCCGCAGGCTTCAATCACAAATCCAGAAAAAAATCCCCAATTCGATCCAAACTCTCCTTAAGGCACGTAGTCTTCCTACTACCAAGCCCGTATGCAACACCCGCCACTCTCCCACTTTGGCGGAACTCATTTTCTTTAATCGGTCACTCGGCCTTGCTTCTCATACTTGGTCTTTTAACGTCGTCTGACACTTCCCACATGTCTTTCCTCATGCTCTATCGCTCAATTGTTGCCTTAAATAAAACCTATCTTTGTAAAACTTGAACCCACAATTGGTGCTAATCTTTAAGCCTTTCCAAAGGTCATCTTTATCAATCTGTCAATATTAAAAATTCTGATTCGATCTTGAACCACCGCACCATGCGACAACTGATTGTCGTATCTCCAATACTATTTCACAATATCTTGCCATAAAGGAGAATTTTAGCAGATCATAATATCGACAAACTTGGTACGTTCCTATAGGACCACGACACCCCATTATAGAAGAAAAGCTCCACCACGCTTGCAAATGCCAAATCTCGTTACTTTCACTAGCCCGCATCTGACCATTCTTAGTCTGACTGCCTTTTCCCCTGCCAGAAATAAAATACTAAATCCCTTGATTACACAGTGAGTAAACCTCCCTTCAATTCATCCACTGCCCGGCACGTGGGAAAACATCCTACAATCACAAGAACACTGTAGAGATAATCGCTCATAAGAATCATGGCAACCCCTGCCTAGCCTCAAGGCTCTTAGAAGTCCTGATACTAAGCTGAACAATAGAATATCCTCCCATAAAGCAACTATAGTAGTACAATCAACTATATCGGGAAAATCATCCCGCACCACATTTGTAGTGACATTTTAATTCTTCAAATTATCGATTTCTAGCAAGCGCTCACGTCGTATAAGACTGAGTAGGAAGGAATCAAAGGCATAATCCTAAAAGAAATCGAACTGCACAATAAGGAAATCAAGAAGGGAAGTACTCCTAACAGCCCTGTAGCCTCCCGAGAATAAGTACAGACGTCACCGTACAATCCGCAAGACTCTACTAGACTTGCTCATGACTCGTGAGATCGATGGGAACCTAGTGCTCTGATACCATGTTGTCATACATAAAAATCCACTAAGGGTCGTGGTGACATCGGACACGAATGTCAGGCCAGCCAACTAAAATACTTAATTAAATTCTTACTTTAATAATTTCGAAAACACTTCTTTATTACGATTAAAACAATACTCAGTATGTTCTTCCAATTAAATAAGGAAATATAATTCTAACTTTCAAAATTTCTGAATAAATCCAAATACATTCCCTAGACCCCGGAGTCACAAGTACATGAGCAATTTTCTAAAGGAAACCAAATAGGTACAACAATTGCCCGGAATGCAAATTGGACAGAAAGTAAATAAAATTCTAAAAGAGACTATACTAGATGCGGAATTGCCTAGAAGAAATACAGCTCACCTAGTCACTGTGCCTGTCATGCCGCTACGCCGGAAAGCCACGAGCCACACAATAAACCTGTGCAACAAAATGCACTGCAAGTGTAGCATGAGTACAAAAATAATGTGTACCCAATGAGCGTCTCGCCTAATCTCGAAGGGGTAGAGACGAGATGGTCAACTTTGATACTCACTAGCAGTCCAATGACTATTTATCCATAAAAATATATATTAAACAGTGGATTTGTTTTATAAACATGGTTCTAATCCAGATAGAGGAAACAAGTAAACATATAATTCTTTCATGGAAAATTTCCTTAGATTTCTTCTTGCTATTAACGATATGATCTCGAGCCATAGTGAGGCATGAAACAAATCAAATAAATTCAAGACAACAGCACAAACATGCATAAATCATGCCGAGGTCGGCGACCCGCTCCAACAGAAATATAAAGTGTGCACTGCCGAGGGTCGAGTGGCCCGCACCATAGCTGCATCTATTTCACCAAGGCGATCGGCCTATTCCAATAATAAACATACGCAAGCAGACATTCAATCAAACAGTTAGCGTGAGCAAATATCCAAGTAAGGTCCATTCCTTTTAATAATTTGAGAATACATAGCTTTAGTATTTTTAGAAATGCGCTTATTAATTTAATATGATTAAAGCATTTCACGCCATCAATGATTTATAAATAATCCAAGTATAACATGCTTTTGGGTCCTAGACTACCCCGACAATAGCATAGTAGTAGCTACGCACGAACTTTCGTCACCTCGTGCGTACGTAGCCCTCACAATTAGGAGCACATAATCAATTTAACTCACCTATGGCGTAGTTCCCCCTCACAATATTAGAAAGAAGACTCACCTCACTCCTAAGATCCGCAACCGACATTCTACATCCTTTCGAAGACTTGAACCAACGCACAAATGCTCCAAAACTAGCCACTGATGATGCACATTCATTAATATATGCTAGGGTACTCAATCCAATTTTATAATAATTCCTAACCCCGCTCGTAAAGTTGACCAAAATTTCAAAGATAAAGGTTACCCATAACCTTAGAAACTCAAATATATAATTTTTACTAAATTCCATGCTCAATATCGTGGTTAAATTCCAAGAACAATAGTTTTCTAGGTTTTCCTATAATCATCAATTTTCCTACAATTTTCATGCCTAACTCCATGGTATAACCTTGAATTTAACTTGGAAATGAGTAGAAGTAACTTACCTTAACATAGATGACGGAAATACTCCTTGAAGCTCTCCAAAATCGCCCTCAGGCCAAGAGAAATGTGGTGAGAAATGACCCAAAATCGGGTTTTAGAAACATTTTGACCCAGTCGTTTTACGCTTCTGCGGAACTTCACCCGCTTAAGCGGTTTTGCTTTTGCGGCCAATGGCCGCTTCTGCGGTCCTGGGCTCAGCCCTCCTTTCCGCTTCTGCGATCCCCTCTTCCGCATCTGCGGTCCCGCTTCTCCAGAACATTGACTTAATTTGCGGTCCAATGCCCCTTCGATCAAAACCGCTTTTGCGGTTCCTTCAACCCCTTCTGCGGTCCCATTTTCGCAGAAGCGGAAATACCAGCAACCAGATAGATCAGCCCTTCCAAAATCCCATTTTCAATCCGTTAGCCATTCGGAATCTACCCGAGGCCCTCGGGATCCCAACTAATCATACAAACCAATCCTAAAACTTATTACGTCGAAGCTTCAAATCACATCAAACAATGCAAAAATGACGAATCGACCTCCAATTCATGCTTTATGTAATTTGTAGTTTCCAACTTCTACTTTCGATGCCGAAACCTATCAAATCATGTCTGATTGGCCTCAAATTTTACACACAAGTCATATTTGACATTACGAACCTACTCCAACTTCCGGAATTAGATTTCAACCCTGATATCAAAAATTCCATTTCCAGTCAAACATCTTAAAAACCTTCAAATTTCTATCTTTAGCCGAATGGTTCCAAAATGACCTATGGACCTCCGAATTCACTTCTGATCGCGCTTTCAACTCCAGAATCACCATACGGAGATACTCCCAGTCTTATAATCCTTTCCATTTTAAATTGAACAATTCAATCTATAAAACGAGTTACTATCATATCTTGGCTTCATTGTATTATATATATATTTATATATATATATATATATATATATATATATATATATATATATATATATATATATATATATTTATACTATATTAAAAATACTAAGCCCCTATCAAAATATAATTCAATTTTTTCAGGAACTTATATATTTTTCATTAATTTTTATTTTATAAGTTAATATATTACTTAACAATATTTATGTAAATTATTAAAATAAATATTTTTTAATATTTTGCGTGGCGTAGCCTAAAACTAGTATATCTTAAATAGTTTATGGACGTAAGACTTGCAGATGCATTATTATATTAAATTAATTAGGGAAACTTACAAAAATATCACATATAAGTTTCAACTTACCAACCTTTATCTAATATTCCAAAATCGAAATAAACAAGAAATTTTTTTTATGGGTATAATCGAAATTCATTGAAAACATATAGATAAGTCAATATACAAAATTTGAGGAAGATTGGAGGTGATTTGAACTGATTTTGTATCAAAATTTATAACTAAATCAATGCCAAAAAATTCTTCTGTGACACATGTATCACGCATGTATCTCACACACAGATATATATGGATATAAATGTGATACACAATCGATACAAATATGATACATATGTGATACACAATGTGATACACGTATTATTTTTTTCATATTCAGTTTTTACTTCGAATTTTCAATTCAAACCACCTCAAAACTTCACCAAATCATCCCAAAACAGAGATTCAAGCTCTTTAAGATATACCCAATCTATTCTAATAGCACCCACTCAAAAGAAAGTAAAAATTTGATATTGTTTTTGCTATAAATAGCTAATTGGCCATTTTGGCAAATATTAGTAATATTTTATCAATTGACCAATTTTTATAATGGGCTAATTCTAAATGGACATAGATGGTAATTTTCCAATTAATTATCGTTAATCGTTTAAAAGTCATAAGAAGGACTCTGTCTCATGGAGTGTCAGCCTCTAAACGATATGAGGCCGCGTTTGACTATTGCACACTTTACACTTTAGGATGTTCATTTCATATTTCAATAACGCCCTATGCATGCTTTACTGTTTGCACCTTGAATTGTTTGCCTTATACACTTTAAAAGAAATTATGATTAAAAACAAAAATTCAATATTTATAACATGCTAAGAACTTGTTAATTTAGAATATTAATTTGTTCCAAAATTATTATGCCTAGAAGGCACAATTGTTATCTGTACATTTTATCCAAACAAATGACGACTGATGAATTTGGGCCGCAAATGGAACGAAAAGTCACCAGAGGAGCTGACCCAATTTCGTGCGTGTTTTTGTATGGGCTTAACGAGATTGCTCTTGGGGCAGAAATATCGGTGCGGATAGAAGTATCGAGAAAGCACTAAATACTCCTCTACAACAGTATAAATACCTACACTGGTCCTCTTTCTCGAACCAACTTGAAACCAGAAGCAAATTAAGAAACTTCTCAAAAAACTCACTGAAAATGTCACTGATTCCAAGAATGTTCGGCGATCGACGAAGCAGCGTCTTCGATCCATTCTCAATTGACGTGTTTGACCCCTTCAGGGAATTGGGCTTTCCAGGTTCCAATTCACGGGAGACCTCTGCGTTCGCGAACGCTCGAGTCGATTGGAAGGAAACTCCGGAGGCTCATGTATTCAAGGCAGATCTCCCTGGGCTTAAGAAGGAAGAAGTGAAAGTGGAGATCGAAGACGATAGGGTTCTTCAAATCAGCGGAGAGAGGAATGTGGAGAAAGAGGAAAAGAAGGATACTTGGCACCGCGTGGAACGCAGCAGCGGGAAATTCATGAGAAGATTCAGGCTCCCGGAAAATGCTAAGATGGATCAAGTTAAGGCAGCGATGGAGAACGGAGTGCTGACTGTTACAGTTCCCAAGGAAAAGGTGAAGAAGCCTGATGTCAAGTCCATTGAGATCACCGGTTAGATGCTATATATATATAAGTTAATATGTAAATGTAACAAGTACTCTATGGATTGCGTTTGGTATATTGAAGATATAGAGTTCGTCTCATCCTGAGGCGTCTCCTTATTTGGCGTATTAACCGCTACTGTATTCTCCCGTGTAGTAACATTCCTGTTGTTCTGTTCAAATCTTTTGTCTTACTCTTTCCTTCTTTTTGCCTTTTTACTATGTTTTATGCTGTTTAATCTGTTTCTCTTCCGGCCTTTGAGTGACACACTCTTTGGTACTCTCTGTTCTCATGTTCTGCATTTCTAGTTCTAACATTCAAAAACAAAATTAACAAACAAGAGACACTAGGTTGTTCAAAACTTACTGAAGCTCATCGAATTTGCAGTCTGTAGCGCGACATAATATCAATCAGATCTTCAACATTTCAATTGGTAATATGTCAAACTAGTCCTTTTTGTTCTCCTGTTTTGCCTTCTCAATTTTATTTTCTTACAAATAAAAAAGGGAATTAATAAGAGTGAAGAAGACTCGCCTGGAAGGGACAATGAATGTACATTCTGAGGTAACTTGCGGATGGTAAAACAGCTACTGAGCTGGTATTACTGGGCAGCATTCGTTTCGGCTCCTGGCAATTGAAACTTACTGAGCACGTGACAGTGTAAGAGTATTACCCATGTATGAACCAAAAGTATGAAATAGATAATAAAAGAACCAGGTTTTTTAACCATTAAATTTGAATATAATATGTGTATCTTTTTATACAAAATGATTGATGTGTTTCATATATTGTTGTTGATGTGTATCTTTTTATACAAAATGATTCTTTTGCTCTTGTTTCATATATTGTCATTGTCACGCAAGCCTTGATTTTCTGCCAAGGAACGTGACCCTTGATAGGAAACTGAAAGTCTAGAATTATAGTAGAATAGTTAATCTAGAATGTTCTTAATAGTAATATTGGCACGCAGTCTCGTCTTTCGTTGGTAATAGATTTTTATGACTAGTCGTTATTTTCTTTCATTGTTGTTATTTTTATCTGTTTTTATATGGTTCTTTTATACTGTACATTCTTATTTATATTTTTATTAATATGGTGCTTATACTTTCCTGAGCCGAGGATTTATTGAAAACAACCTTCCTATCCTCACATGGTAAGGGTAAGGTGTGCATACACACTAACTTTCTCAGACGCTACGATGTGGGATAATACTGAATATGTTATTGTCCTTATCATGCAAATCAAGACATAAAACCAGCCCAGAAAGGTAACAGGGAATCATTTTCAACCAAACATATCATATCAAGCTAAGATCGAAGAGACAAATGAGAATACAAGGAAGACGGTTGTTATATTAAATAAAGGTAGCTTCTTCTCAAGTGAACGCCATTCATTCTGGGTAATGACAATGTAATAAGTTCTCTAGAAATGCAGTATAGAAGACACAAATCAAGACGAGGGTCTAGCTCCCAATCATAATGAGGTCAGTTTCCAATTTTTCGCAATACCTCATAGCAAAATTTAAGAGCCAAATAAATGATATCAAGAACAGAACTACAAAGCAGCATGAGGCCCGAAGAAGAAATATTGTTGGAAGAGTGAAGCTGCGATAGCACGTTACTCCAATGAGTTAATCAAATCCTTAAAATTAAACACTAGCCAATCAGCTTTGGCTGCAACTGGTTCTCGTTGTTGAACTCCTCCATAGCAAATAAACAAGTCCGCACCACCTGGCATACGAGCCTGCAACAAAAATTGCAGAGAAGTGCAAAGCTGTCAACAGATAATATATCATTCAGAATCCTCCAACAATTCACAAAATAGTATAAACAAGAGCAAATAAGTTTGATGGTGTTGCTTTCAACATTTTCAAAAACAAAGTTGCCCAAATAATTTGAGTTTTTGCAAACTCTGTTTGTTTGACTTGTTCTGCAATAAATAAATAACAAATTTTCCCTAAGATCCAATCTCAGTTTTTAAAATCTTTTAACAATTCAAAGATTACTTTCCAGAGTTTCTGAGTCTTTGAAATTTTTGAAAAACTGAGTTTGGAAATCTTTAAAAAAATCACCAACTCCTTTTTTTGTCTTGGCGAAAAACAACTCAAACAAACGAAGTTTGCAAAAGAACTTAAAAACCGAGTTGCAAAGTTTGTTTTTGTAAATTTTCAAACAAAAGCTAGATATATCACTCCATCCATCACCCAATTTTCCATTTGGGCGATTGGAGTTGGTGGTCAACAGGAGACGAGCGCATTGGTTACTTACCTCAAGATCAGTAGCGCCATCACCAATCATCACTACTGATTTGTATCCACAAGCCTGAAAGATTACTTAGCTTTATGAGCAATCTTAAAAAAGATGACTTTAAAATAAACAACTACATCACCAGTTATTCCAACACCAACCTTTTTTATTTGTTGAACGGCAGTAGGTTTCCCACCACTCCTTGAAGTTGGCTCATTTTTATCAAATCCAGCACATTCTCCATCACTCCCAAAGAGCATTTGATTGGCAAAAATATTTTCAAGTGGTATACCAAGGATTGACGCGATAGGCTTCAGGAGAGAGTTATGGTTAGAAAAATAGAGATAATACACCACATTGTGGGATCAGCACAACTTTAAAAAAAAAAATGACACACATTTGATATTTGATATGGAGATAGAATGATGACTGATCAAACTACAGTTATCAAAACACATTATTCACCTAAATAACTGTACCAAATAATTGGTAACTAGCAGATATTTTTTTAAAGTCTAATTGGACACTATGGTAAACAGAATCAAGTGACCACTCAAATCTTTCATCATATTAAACGTAGCCAACAAAAAAATCTGGTTTTCGGGTTTGCCCTGACCCCCCTTGTTCCAACTACGGGAAAATTTTATTAGCATAACTTATTCATACATATGATAACATTTAAACAAGATGACCAGCCTATTTTAACTGTGACCAGTAAATCACTTAGCAAATTACAACAACAACAACAACCCAGTATAATCCCACTTAGTGGGGTCTGGGGAGGGTAGTGTGTATGCAGACCTTACCCCTACCCTTGGGTAGAGAGGCTGTTTCCAAATAGACCCCCGGCATTCTTCCCTCCAAGAACTTCCCACCTTGCTCTTGGGGAGACTCGAACTCACAACCTCTCGGTTGGAAGTGGGGGTTGCTTACCATCATAGCAACTCCTCTTGTCACTTAGCAAATTAAAACTTGGAAATTAGTAACAGCAGCGAAGAATAGAAAATTATCCAGAATGATGCTTAAAACTCACTTGGAAAGTTTGGAACTTCCTAATATTATAAGTGCAAGATCACAACAGCATATCTTTGATAGGTTTATATCGGGTGCAAGATGAACAAATAAATCTAACCATAAAATAAACATTTCAACAAGGGAAATACATTGATCATTTGACGGAACCCGCCTGAGACCAGATAAACATCTTTCTTTTTATCCTTCAGTTTCTTGACCAATAGATCAATGCCAGGAGAAAGTCTGCACCAATCATAACCAAAAGAGATTCAATAGCCTAAGCTTTATAAAGTAATCAATCAACGAGCTTCAAAGGGACACCAGACACTAGTTGATTTATTTGGCATCAATGGATTAAGCAAGATTATTTTTGAGAAGATTTCAACAACACAAGCTGATTAAAAATAACAACCAACTAGCTTCAAAGAGACACCATAACAAAGTTGAATTGTTTGGCAATTTTAGGGATTGAAGGATTAGTCAGATTATCATATAGCGTTTTGCTTAATACAAAAAGAAATTGTCCTTTCACTTGCAAAATTTATAAATTGTATGGGATTTCCTTTAGAATTGCTATCGATGAATTTATAGCCATGCCAAGCAGGGAGACACGGTTTGCTGAGTGCACAGATACAAATGGTCCAATGGGAGCAACAATTTTCAGGTCATTTGGAACAGTGTGCCCTGTCAGTCCTCCAGGCCCCAGAGACCGAAGCCCCAGTGAACGCAGCAGTAACTATAACGGTCCTAAGGTAGCGATATTCCTGGTCAGGAAGTTTGACCCCCTCTAATTTTTTTTATTTTACTTATTTGATTTGCATTTTCTTTGGGGACATAGATATACTGAAAGTTAATTACACAAAGCTGTATATCTTTGTTATTCACAAACTAATAGATGACTGAAGGAATACAGATATGAAATTTAACAACAACAACAACAACAACAACTACCCAGTATATTCCCACCAGGTGGGGTCTGGAGAGGGTAATATGTAGACGAGCCTTACCCCTGCCCGAAAGGGCAGAGAGGCTGTTTCCAATCGACCCTCGGCGCATAGGATAAAATGAAAAGCTGCATTAAAACAAAGACAAAATTAGAAACAAAGGCAAGACAAAACAATTAGAAACAGATATGAAATTTGTAGGAACCAATTAACTGTAACCAATCAGGGATGCAGGTAAGAAGGGATTAAAACAATAAGATGTTGCATTCATCACTTGCCCACTACTGGTTGGCTCACATCAGGAGTAACACTGCAAATAGACCAACATATATCCGGCATAGACTGAACAACACAGAAGCACGCCATATAGTGGAAAACAACGACACATTTAATTGAATACGGTGGGCAGTAGTTCGTGGTTGAATCACATTCATAAATATGAACAATTTACTGAATCCAACACTGCCATTTCTCATAAAATTGGTGGCGTACTTTTCGCCTCATCTCTTTGCATCATCATAAGGTGTGAGTAGATTCATATCAGTTGGTACAAGATTTATGAAAATTTGTAAAAGAACACCTCCCCACCAAGATCCTTTGATGATGCACAAACTATTTGAAATATCCCCTTTTCACCACATGAAACTTGAGAGAACATACTTTGAGTAATGTCTCCCCAATTTACTTCACTTCACTTCACTGGCCTGATTTGATTTTTTTTATTAACTTAAAGAACATAAATTCAGTGAGCTGCAAGTTTAATATGCTAAGGTAATATGTAGGCAAGAATATCATTACGTGAATGAGGACTCCACAGAGTATAAGTAGCAGGGATTTCAAAGCAAGCATTTAGTCATTTACTGCGAACCAAAATAAATGCATGAAGCTCTAACAGGCTTACTGTCAAATGTAACTATCATATATTGAGTAAGTTTGTACATTCTCTCTAATAAGCTTGTAAGAATATATTTTCACATCTTGACTGAACTTCTCTACAAGGAGGGATAATTATACACAGACTATTCTAGTAGTTCCTACCTAAACTAATTAAAGTAGGAGGTAAACGGAAAAGAGGAAAACAACGAAGAATACGCCCTGGAGTAAGTAAACCACACAAAAGGAAAAGAAATATGCATTTGAAATTGTATTAAGTATATTGAATCTAGCTATACTTGTGTGAAGCAACTAGTCGCTCAACCCGCCCAAGACGAGCTTCTAAATCCATTAAACTAGGCAAGTTAATATCAACACAGCTAGTTCTTTCCCCACTTTTCTGCTTGTTGGTAATTAGATTTTGAGCTACACTCTTTGTCTTGTTCCTGTCATCTGCATAGTCAGGGAATGTGTAACTTCTTTCTTCTGCAGTATTTTCTCCATTGAATCAGGAGGCGCAATGTTGAAAGCCATTTTTTGTGAAATCCCCATAGGAATATTCTTCTTCTCATTTACTTCACTGCATTTGGGTGTCTCCACATTTACTTTATTTTCCCCCATCGATATATTCTTCTTGTCATTTACCTCACCAAACTTGGGTGGAAAACCAGGAGGAACATCAGGGTAATTCTCCACTTTTACTTTTGTTAAGTTACAGTCAGTTGCTACTTTCACATGTTTTAACTTGGGAGCAAAAGCAGGAGGAGCATAAAGGCTAGAAAGCCGTCTTGATCTTCTTTTACTCCTTAGTCCACGCAACATTCCTTTGAATGCAACAGCTAGAAATAATACCTCTCTTATCCACCATTTCAATACTGGGCACTGAAATCTGATTCAAACAACCTAGATGGATAATACAGCCTTAAACCAGAATCAATGGGTCTGGTATAGTTGTACCAAGCAACTTGTGGACATGAACACGCGAGGAATCCAAGCAATCTCTTATAGTTTTAGGGAAAAACTTTTATTTATATAACAAAGGCTGAGCACAGACCCACGCTTATGTTATAGTCTATCTCTATCACAGGGTTAAAATAAAAACTGGTTATGTTACTTTTCAGCAATTTAATATTTGATGAAAGCTTAAGTGGCTCTTCTAGCCAAGCCATCTCTTTGCCTTTGTAATGCCATAGTGAAGAAAGAGCTGGCAGGGGCCAGGGCCTCTCTTAAAATTTGCTAATCCTTGAAAGATCCTGAAAGTTGAGTTTTAGTACTCCTAACGCTGTTGTCTGAACTTTAAGACTTAACTCTTAGGATAATTAATAAATAAGGCTAAAGCTTTTTTATCTTAGGAAAGAACAACTAACCCCTGGTTTGTAATGGAGCTATTCCTTCTCCTTTTGTACTTCTGCATCTTCTTGATTCCTTAACTAATGCAATTTGACTACTTCCTAATGTATTGATTTCTTTGAAGAACCTATCAACTGATAGTTTCTGTATTAATTACAACATGTCTGTAATTAAAGTCAAGTTGCAGTAATAATGAATCCAGACAGCTATAACATCTGAAGTCTGAACATCAAGAGAAGAAAGGTTTAAGAATTCAATGAGGAAAAAAAATTGACAACCATGACCATATAGCATGCTCGGTCAAAAATCTTTGCAAATAACTAACTTGGCAGTTGTGATTAAGGCACCTAATTATGGGGAATAGCAGATAATAATACTCTATACCTATAAAGCGAATCCACTCCTTGAATGTAACTGTTCAATTTTTCCATAAAAGGAGAAAATTTGAAGACTCAATATGTCATATGTCTTTCCTTTTAGTAAACTCGTAATAATAGTTCATAGAAATGGGAACTTTATGTACCATAGGTGATAAAATGCATATCGTTACCGTGGAGGTCTCTTAAGAAAATCCTGGAGTTGGGACAATGAAGGGTTGATAAGAGACAGACGAGCTGCCAATGCATCTTCGAAAGGAACAGAGCCATTCATTGCCCTGTCAAAGTCAAGATAAATGTGATATGAAATCCTATAGCATTTAATATTAGATTATAACCATTATCTGCTACATTTTAAAAAGGCAGCTAACCTAGCAGTCCATTCTGCTACAGCTTTTCCAGCCCCACAAAACTCTGCAAATTCATCTATGCCCTCGTCTATGCACACAGTGCTATCCACATCAAAGCATACAGCATTCGTATTTTGCCAAACATCAAGAACCTCTAACATAATGGAGAAAACTATTAGTTTGCTACATAGTCATAATTAGAGGTGGCAAAATTGTTAAAAGAAAACAGTTATCCACCCATATTATCCATCAAAAAATGGGTTGGATGATGAACCATTTAAAAATGGATCGAATATGAATAAAGAACCATATTATCCACTTAGAAAATGGTTAACCAAATGGATCACCAATGGATAACTAATGTGTTTAACTTTTACATTTGTAAAGCCTCAAATTGGAGTTCCTCAAGTTTGGAAGACTAGGAATTCTCTTATAAGTGATCATATTTAATTTAAGAAGCTATGGATAATATGGATATTCATATTAACTGTCAGATAAACCCGTTTTAATCCGTCTCAAATACAGGTCAGATCGGATAATTTATCCGTTTATTAAATTATCCGTTTTGAACTGCTCATATCTGACCCGACCGGTATGTTTGCCACCCCTAGTCATAATCAATTCCCTCCATAATAAAACCCAATCCATATCTCATTTTAATGATCATCAATCAATCAACTTCGTCTCAATTCCAAACTAGTTGAAGTCAGTTACATGAATTCTCTATATTTCTATTCAAGCCAATTTCATATTTGAGAAATATTCAAGCCACTTTCATTTACAAGCATGATTAGCAAAATTATGGGAAATCGCTCCTTAACAAAGACTACAGATTTCATTGTTTGAAGACAGGATTCACACTTTTCACTTACACACACACACATATATGCACAGACACAGGCCAAATTCACTTTACATGCATAAATAGAGAAATTTCGAAACAACCAATCCATAACAAGATATGACAGATGCTATAGTTTTGAAAACAAGATTCAGACTTTTCACACAAAAAAATACACAATACATATTATCCCCACCAAGAATGATATCAGATCCTGATGTTTACCTTTAGATGGTAATGTGTTGTCAAAAGGTGTAACAGCAGAGGCTTCAACGGGCTGAACTGAAGCAACAAATGAATTAAACAACCTGGAATTTCTCACCATTCCAATTGGCTGAACAGAAACTCTTGTACTAGTAATTTTTGAAGAGAATGCAGGAACTAGGACCGAGTTTTTCTGTCTAGAGACAGCACGAACAGTGTTCGCTTGAAAACTCATCAGTCCCTCCATTAAAACCTGAATTTCACAAACCTTGGAGATGGGCGTCGTTAAAAATCAAATCTTTTTATGTAATTTAAGGTTGTCTTGCTCGAATCCTTTTTTGGTGCTTGAGAAGACGCGCACCTGACCGAGAAGCGGTAGGTGCAGTTGGTGCGCACTCGAAGGAATACAGTGCAGTGCTCCTCACCTTTATGATTGTGGACCTGAATTCTTAATCTGTTGGACCGGCCTTTTTCAAAAAAGAAAAAGCCTGCTTTATTTGCAGTTGATGTATATGGGCTCGTAGTCTGGACTAAAATCGTAATCTGGTATAGCAATATAGGGCCAAATATATTATTTTTCCTTCTTGAATAGCACCCCAACCATGACAAGCACCGTGTACATAGCCATAGCCAGACTGCTGGCTGGCAGGGAGATTCGCATTTCCAATTTTCTTTCGACCATTTTACACTTGTGAAGATAAAAATAATGGAGTGAAATTAAACAAAGTGGTTACAGTTAACATTGCTTCCTAAGATGGAAGATATATTGAGAAAAAAACTCACTTCTTCGAGAAAATTTCTCCTTTCAATATTAAGGAATAGATAAGTATTCCAGTCGTCTAAATGAATAGTTCAATTATAATAAACCAACAAGTGTCTATCGGTCAAACAATAACTTGGAAAAAATACAGAGAGAGACAGAAAAAGAGAGACGGGGGAGAGAAATTCAGAAATTGATAGGGTATCAATTATTACCTATTTAATTGTCTATAATTAAGGGATAATCATTTATAATTAATAAGTATATAATTGGTAACATAGATTTGAGCCTTAATAAAGGCGTTATTTTAGGAGGCAACATCTGTGTAACATATTGTGTAACAAAAACATGGGATATGATGGTAATAAACAAATAATGCACAATAATGGTAGTAAGGTTTGTTATATGGGATGTATAGGTAAAAATCCCTTTCTTATATTTTGGGGCAATTATGTGACACATCAAATATTGTATTTATTATTTGTAGTTATACTTTCAACAAATTTATCATACACAATTATTTTATAGCAAATTCATAAAATAAAAAATTAATTATTTTTAACTGAAACAAGAGAGCAACAAGCTCTCATAGTTTAATTGGTTACAGTGCATGTTTAGTTAACGGAAGTCTTGAGTTTGACTTTCAACAAGAATACTATTTTTCTGTATTTTTGTATTTCGTCTTAGTTGCATTTGTTGCGCAAATAATTGTATCATTTGTATACACACATGTATATAGTCAATACAAGTTGTATCCTTTATATACATCCTTATATTTCGTGTAAGTTATAATTGATACATATTGTATTCGTTGCACGAATGAATACAGTTAATATATATCGTATTCATTGCGCGCGAACAAATACAGTTGACGCTAGCTATATTCGTAGTGCATTTAAATACAAATGATACAAGTTAATAATAATTAGATAATAACTATAAATGATAATTAGGCAAGCTATAGTTACTAGGCTCTAAACAGTAGTGATTTATGAAAATTCCTCTTATTTCCTTTTCAAAAGGTTCATATGATTTGTTTGGAGATTTTGCACAAATAGGATCATCTTTCGCGCCAAAGCGATTTAATTGGCTAATTATTCCACGTAAGGCGCGCTTGTAAATACGAGCTCGAGGTATTTTTAAGGAAGTACAAGATGTTTTTGATTGATACACTTTGCACCTGTTATAGATGTTCAATCGATATAAGGCTTAATTAAGATGTACGTCCAACTGAAAAATTATGATTACTTTAGGTATCTTTTATGTATTCAGCTTTTTAAAATAGCTCATACTAACCTGAATCTTATAACTATTTAAACGTTTCTGGCTGCCAGAATGTTGGCGTAATTGCAAATCAATAATGTCCAATATCTCTCTAGAATAATAGAATTATAGCGAGCTAGAGAAAAGGCTATTCTATTGGCCAAAAAAAAAAGGCTATTCTAGAAGGAATCAAGTTGGAAATATACTTACAAAGGAGTTCTGATAACAAGTACTCCCTCCATTTAATTTATGGGAATATGTATTATTTGACAGAATTTAAAAAGAGTTTTTCTTTTTAAAATGATGATCTTAGATATACCAGGCTATAAACTCATTTTTAGAATGAAACTTCTAAAATTAAAATAAAATTTTTAATTGATACAACACAACTAGATCCAAAATATTTTTAGTATGTATACCAAAAAATAAAAATACAAGGGGAAAGAGTCAATGCAAAAGCTCTTTGGCACATCATTTAAATAATTAGCCAACCTCTAGATAAGCTCCAGTTAACTACTTTATTACTCGAATAGGGTGGTTATAGGGGTATACATACGCCGGATTGGTTCAGATTTATAATTACCAAACCAAACTAATTGTATCGAGTTATTAAATCTAAAAATCAAACCAAACCAATAAAATTCGGATTTTTTGCTCTCGAATTTTTTCGGTTTTTCTTGAGTTTTCGGGTTATTCGGGTTTTTTCTAAATTTTTTCCAATAAAATCTTCATAGAACAAATATATAAATTATGCTCAAAATATTTCTTTAATCCTAGTAAGATACAACTACAGAAAGTATTTTCCAAGAAAATAATACAAAATATAAGATGTGTAATGGCATTATCCTAAAATATTCAACAACAAAGGCAATAAAATTATGTAATATCAATATTGCTAATTAAAAAGCCATAATAAAAATAAACATAATCTAAAAGTTCTAAATCATGCTAAAATAAGTAGACTAATAATGGAATATTAATTACATAACTAAACGCTAAAGAAAAAATAAAAATAGGTTGTGCATTTTTATCTAAATTATTGTAAAACAAAAATAAATATTCGATATGTTCCCGTTCAAATTATTGAATGTTAGCATTAATATTTATTTGATTTTGATTTTAGTTTGGATTTTATTCGTCACGCCCCGAATCCGAGGGACATGACCGGCACTCAACCGGGTATCCCCAATCGAGTGGACCTGGGTGCCTTTCCTGACCCACGAGCTACCCCATATTTTCATTACTTACTAATCGGGTGGAAAAAACTGTTTATAATTGAAGTACCTTTTTACAAGCCATACATACATGATATTATGGGGTTTACAATCTACAATACCCAAAATACAAGTACATAATTCATGGTTCGTGACCCGCACTTCATGTTTACGAAGCCTCTAAGGATACAAGATGACAATACTATACTTTCCGGTAACAAGGCTCCGGTTATACCTTTTTACAAAAACCAAAATAAGACTTCAAAATACAAGAACAAGGGTGGCATCAGCCACGCAGGGCCCCGGAAGGAAATGGGCTCACCAATACAGTTGACGGGGAATGAGGAAGAGCAACGGACGGTGGACTGGAGTGCCTGCTGAAGATCTACATACAATCATAACACGAATGTAGCGCCCCCGACATAAGGGACGTCGGTACATTTGAATTGTACTGGTATGTATGAATAAAACTTCTCCCAAGTAAAATCAAGCCATATGCAAGTAAAACAAGTGCACAGCAATAAAAATAACAGCCAAACACACATAGAGGTACAATTAGTCAAACAAAGGGGCAATCAGTGCCCCACAGGTTACAAACTCTTTTGCTGTCTCCTTTCACAATACCACATTATTAATTTCATGATTTTGTTCAATGTGTATATATATATCAATAGTGATTTCAATCACTTTTTCCACCGTTATTACCTCGTCCACCGTTATTACCTCGGCCACCCTTATCACACCAACCCACACCTTATTATAGTGTTGCGGCGCATAATCCGATCCCGCTGTACAGTTTCAATTCACAACAAACACAACCAAAGAGCAAGTCACAAAAATAAACAACAAGTACACCTCAAGATATCACCACAATAGCGTTACAAGTGTTTTCGCAACTATTAGTACCAATTTCATGACTTTCAAAAATTCGTACTCATTTCAAGTTAGCACCATTGCTCATAACATTTTAAGTACATTGTTATCACAAGTAGCCTCATTTCACCATTTACGGATTCCTTCAATCACTTGTTATTCAACTTTTATCACAATGTGCATTCATAATCAACCACTCAAGAAGCTCACAACTAACCAACATAAATATCAATTACCAAATAATTTACATACCAAGCAAGTCGATTTCACAAGAATCAAGGTTAGCCATACATATCTGGAGTCGAATTCTCTTTTTAAGATCCTATTTTTCAGTCACCAAGCTATCTAGCACAACCCTCTACTCTTATCCAATTTTCCCTTCACTAGACTCGAGGTTTGAGTCACATGCATGAGAGTTCTCAGTTGTTAGTTCAAAATAAATCATAAGACTCCCTTTCCTTAATCTAAATCAGAAAAATTGGGGAAAAGGGTTAGGGACTTTACCTGTAAGAGTGGGGATGAAGACGATAACTTAAAATTTTCCAACCCGGATGGTTTTAGAGGATCAACTTGATGGAAATTCCTTTCTCTCTCAAGAACTCTCTCTTCCCTCTCTCTTGTTTTGTTCAAAAAATGAGTAAAAATGAGGGGTAGGGGTGTTTTATTAGAAAAGGATCGGGTTTAAATTTTTTAGAAAATTGCTGTTTGCGGCGGATCTGCGGTCAACTATGTGATCGCATAATTGACATGTGGTCCGCAGATTGGACCGCATAATGGCCCCAAATTGGTGGCCTCTTGTTCACGCCCAAGTATACCCTATAAAAAGGACTCTATGGACGTTGCAATTAGAGCCCGAGTATTATGCCCAGGGTCGAATCCATAGAGAGTTAACCTATCAGCTACCATTTTTAGACCCACCAAATTCTTCAGAGCTAGCTTCCCAAGACTTTTGAATCACAAGTGGAGATTTACTACGAAATAAATTTGTAGAAAAGTAACAAGCTATGGCTAACTAACTAAGGTTGTAAACAAGAATGAGAGAAACGCTAAGGTAATGGCTTCCCTATTGATGGAATCCCTTCTGTTTATGCTTCATACAAATTGACCAACACACTTTATCAATAATGAACACTCAATTTACCGCAACTCTCTCCCGAGCAATTAGAGTAACATACTATTGCAATCTCCCGAGATACACTAGCTAGCTTTAATTAAACAGTTCATTTAATATTGCACCAAGGCTTCGTTATTCCTAATCCCGCCATTAAACCCGCAGTAATAGATTCCTCTTATTACTTTAGGAGTGGTGTTATTCAACAATAACCTAAATATGCACTCTTTTCCAAGTAATTGCACACTAGATAGGCACAGCTAATTGAGGATCCTGTCAATTAACTACAATAAGAACAAAGTTGAATAAATAAAGATTAAAACCGACAAATTTACATTAACATAAACGAGAAGTTCAACCCCCAATAGGTTTCATCAAGACCTTAGACAAAGGATTTAGCTACTCATAACTATGGGTAAACAAACAAAACTAAGATTCAACATAATTAAAATCAAAAGGAAAGAAGAAATAGGTTTGAGCTATTCTCACACACTTGTTTTTCCTTCTAAGAATTCAAAATAATCAATACATGCCTCAAAGGGGCGGAACCTAGTGACTAATATAGGTTTTAGGGCTTAATTCCACGTTTTTCCTCAATTTCCCTGTCCAGTCACACGCCTTCCGCGGTCGCGGTTGAACCGCACCCGTGAAGCCTATCTAAGTCTCGATTTTGTCTGCAGCCCTGTTTGTCTGCGCTCCAGCCGCGGTCGCAGCTCGACCACGGCCAGAGGCCTTCTCTGAACTTCAATTTGACTAAGGCCTTGATCCACCGCGTTCCATCCGCGGTCGCGGTTGGACCGCGGCCAATGGCCTTTTCTGAATCTTTGGCATTTTTCAACGCGATTGGTTGGAAGTTTGCATGGTTGGCCTTTTTCTTCATTTTCTCGACTCCAAAAGTACTTCTCAGCTTCCTAGTCACATATATCCTGAAAACACGAAAAAGCACCCATAAGAGCATTTTTGCTAACACTTTTAATATCAAAACAATACAAGAAGGTGGCTATTTAGGGCCTGAATATAGTCAAATTCACCTATTATCAACACCCCACACTTAAACCTTTGCTCGTCCTCGAGCAAGCTAATCCACACTTCCATACCTAACCATTTGATGCATTACCCAAAGTTATGTCACACCCGCCATTTTCACGGACCAACCTAAGAAATGCAACAACCATACCCAAGATGCAGACTCTATAGCCATGACATAATCAGCCTCACTCTATTTACTCTACAGAGGTGAAGACTCACTTTTTCTTCCTGAGTCATAGGCCCTCATATCAATATTCTGAGAGAAGTTCCACACACATTTAATTTAAATACAAGGAACTAAAGATAGAAAGAATTCTCTCATTCTCAGCAAAGAGCACTCACCGGTTACACATACATACCATAAGATTGCCCCTAATGTAATACTCTACTAATCGAGCTGTTTAATTCAAAGATCAAGAGGTATTTATTTGATTGTAATGTAGGCGAATGGAAGGGTAGGATACATTTCGATATAGTGACTAACCTCCCTAAGCACTTCTAATACATATTTCCGTTTTCTTATCTGTTTCCATGTTCATCACTCATTCCTCCACATTTTTATTTCATAGTTGTCCCCTACTTTTCTTCAGGTGCATTGGCCTCTTATTTTCTTGTTTCTCTCTTTTTTTTGCAAGACCAGTGCATCATTCATTTTACACATTCTTGATTCCCCCTTTTTTTTCGCTACTCCTTACCACCCCACACTTTGACTTTTATAACTTCTGCATTAATTCAAGTGCTTCTAGGAGGTACAGATTCAAACAATATTCAAACTCAGGGATATAGTTCATTACAGGGTTACCAAAGAATAGGCTTCAGGCTCAAAGGGGTTACTATGGACATATGTACGGGTGGATTCACATGATTCATATAAGGGCTTAAACAAAAAAATGCCTCAATCATCTCTAAGACCTAACAACTTCTATTTCGCTTTGCAAATACACAGGGCAAGTTCTAGGTATCACATGCCAACACGGAAAGCAGGTAAAACCTCACACTCACATAACATGTAACTCATTCCGAATCAGTTCATCAACACACTCATACAAGCATTCAAGCAAGAATAGATATGCAAAATTAAGGCATAGAATTGCAAGTCTACAACTGAGTCTAACCATCACACTCTCAAGCTCATGTTAATAAGTTGCAGGGGTGAACATCAGGGGTCGCAATCTAGCCTTTACCCATTTTAGTCTTAAACTACAAAAGGAAAAATCTACCTAACCCGGTTCAAGAAAAACCCTTGGAAAAGAACCGTAGTCAAAAGAAAAACCAAGGGGGAATTACTACACTACCTAAAAAGGAAAAATAAAATCAGAAAAAGTATCTACATGGACTACTTCCCTCAAGAGTACTTGTCCAAGTGGTCCGTCATCAGGAAAAGTCCTCTAACTATGTTTTTTTAGTTATACTCAATTCCGACTTTGACCCTCAAGAGACCCGTCGACAAGTGTCCGTCGTTGGGCCAAGTCAGCTATATCTAATAAAAGCATACTCAGATATATACAGCAAATATTTAAAACTACTACACTAAAAAAATTTTCATACACAATACAATAAACAGACAAAGCAAGTCTCCCACCACACACTTAAAATTATGGCATGACCCCATGTCATATCAAGCAAGTAAAGAGTAGAAGGGTAAGAAGACTTCCCTGAGACTCAATTCGAGTCGGAGACGGTGGCGGGGTCCACATTGCATGCCCTCCCCAGTGCACGGAACCAGTGCATGAACCGGCTCTCTGATCTAGCTTGTCGCTATGACATGGCGTTCATCCTCGTATGAAGACCATCCACCGAGGTGCGGAGATCCGCGGCCTCTTCTTCCATGGACCGCAACATCGGCCGTGAAGACTGGGACCTATAGAAGCCAGCGCCAGTCTGAGTGCGTCTAAAAGGTCTGGTATTGTCAGTGGACCACCTAGCTGGAGTAGGAGGGGCCGGGGCATCATTATCATCATTGATCTGAATAGGAGCCCGAACGCCCTGGCCTTTGACAATGAGGGCTGCTTTGAATGGAGTGGCAGGAGAAACTTTGCCATCTGTAGGATAGGTGGGCATGTTCTCTTGCACATATAGATAAGTCACCAACGAGGGGAAATAAAATGCCTTGGACCGTAATGGGAACCTCAGAAACATCTCATCCCCAATGATCTTGGAAGCCTCAAACTCTTTGCCCGTCACAAAGTACCAAGTCAAGACCGCTCTGTTGAAATTCACTTCTGTGGTGTTGCCGAACGGTATGAAACGACTGTAGATCACGGCTAGCCAACATTTTCTCAGGTGCATAAAGGAGGAGGAGTTAAAGGTCACGCCATCCGTGACCCAAGTTGCTCGTCCCCAATGCAAAGAGCGACAATCAAATCATCCCATGTGACATCGGGCCGGCTATGGTAATAATCAACATCTCCCGTAAATGTAGATAGCCGCAACGCCCTCTGAATGTATGGGATATGTGCCTGGATATACTTACCCCTCAAAAACACATCCCGAAGTGATGAAGCAGCCGGGCAGTTTGCATAAAATTCTCGCACAATCATCGGTTTGATCGGGCAAGTATCATCAAATAGGAATTCCATCTATTGTCGTCGAATCTCCTCGTACATCTCCTCTTTTTCCGCCCGGAGGGCCGCCCGGTCAAGCGCAACATCCTGAATAAAGGTCTTTCTAGCCTTGGCATTAAAGTCATCCTCCGCCAGTTCAGAGGCGAATCTAGACTCGTCATATGTGGGTTGGTTGGATGTGCCAGCCCGTCGCTTTTGCTTCTTACTAGTAATAGTACCTGCATAGAGACCAGACAATCCATTAAATTCATTCAAAGTGGTGTCAAACGGGTGGTTACGCTGACTTCACCACTTAATGACACCACAATAACACCCCCTTTTATAGTTCCAAGTGACACCTACGCCCCATTAGCATTCTAGTGAAGGCCTGACAACCTAGCTATATACAAAACTTGGCCAACACCAGCCCACACTTACTCATTCACCCAGTTTACCACAATATCACCAACTAACTCACCACAAGCATACCCCAAACTAGCAGAGCAATCATCAATTTTAAACCAAACATGGCCTCCCAACCACTACAACGCCATAAACAATTTTCTAGGCCTCCAAAATAGCAAAACAAGCCCTATAACTTCAAAAATAACGGAGGCCCAACAAATAATCACCAAACCAACCCATAATAAAAACTACAATCGTATACAACAACAAAAATTAACAATTATAACAAGAATTGGAGCTATTTCTACATAAGGTTAATTTAAACAAAAATAAACTAGATTACACTAAACTAGTAGTTAAATTAAATAAAAAGAAGAAGAAACTTACTAGGATTGAAGAGGGGAATGGGGTTGATGAAGTTGGGGGAGTAGAGTCGGGTGAGATGGGTATTGATTTGGGGAAGAAAGTATGAAAGCAAAGAGAAAATTTGAGAGAAAATGGGAGATAGAAGAGAGAATTTAGCTGGGGAGTGAAGGGGTTTCGGATTTGGGAATAAAAGGGGTAGGTAGGGGGTAATTAAAATAAAAAAAATAAAAAAAAACTTACCTGGGACGCGGGATCCGCGGTCCGACCGCGGTCATGGGAGGGCCGCAGGGGAAGGGGTTCAGAAAGGGGTCTTAGGCGCGGTTGGAAGGCGTTCGCGGTGGGACCGCGGGAGACAGAGTTCAGAGAGGGGTCATGGCCGCGCTTGGCCCGCGACCGTGGTTGGACCGCGGTGGCCCTCCTCTGAATCTGATGACATTTTTTTTCATATTTTAAAGGATTACAATTACAACAATTTCATGGGTTACCTCCCATGCAGCGCTTGATTTAACGTCACGGCACGACTCCGATGAGCACATTTACGGCTCGCCCGACCTCTGCAGCTCATTCAAGTGAAGTGTAGTTCCTTACCTAGATTCGTCTATTCCCACATATAGTTTCAACCGCTGACCATTGACTCTAAATGTGCGAGAGTCATCCTCAGTAGCAACTTCAACAGCTCCAGACGGGAGGACTTCAACCAACCGAAATGGTCCATACCATCGTGATTTGAGCTTGCATGGGAACCACTGCAATCTTGAGTTGTATGACAGTACCCTGTCCCCGGATTTGAAGGTTAGCTCCACAATGTGCTGATCATGCAGCCTCTTTATTCTTTCTTTATACAGTCGTGTGCTCTCAAAAGCAAGATGTCGGAACTCCTCCAGCTCGTGCAATTCTGTGACTCTAGATGAGCCTGCAACTTCCATGTCAAGATTGAGCTGTTTCAGTGCCCACCACGCTCTATGCTCCAGTTTTACCGCCAGGTGATAGGCCTTCCCAAACACCAACTTGTATGGAGACATACCGATTGGTGTCTTGAATGCTGTTCTATACGCCTAGAGTGCATCATCTAAATTTCTTGCCCAATCTATTCTTGTAGCGTTTACAATTTTTGTCAACACACTCTTTATATCTCTGTTGGAGACTTCCACCTGTCCACTGGTTTGCGGGTGGTACGGCTTAGCCACCTTGTTGCGCACATCATATTTTGCCAACAACTTCTCAAATGCTCTGTTGCAGAAATGTGTGCCCCCGTCACTTATTATTGCTTGTGGTGTCCCAAGGCGGGTGAATATATTTTTCTGCAGAAACCCCACCACCACCTTTGTATCATTGGTGGGTAATGCTACAACTTCCACACACTTGGACACATAATAAACAGCAACAAGAATTTACTTATTGCCGTAAGAGCCGACGAAGGGACCCATGAAATCTATCCCCAAAACATCAAACACTTCAACCTCCTGAATCGGGTTCATGGGCATCTCGTGGCGGCGGGAGATGTTCCTGGTGCGTTGGCATTCATTACAACCCATTACCCATGTGTGAGCATCTTTGAACACTGTTGGCCAGAGAAACCGGCCTCAAGCACCTTTGCTGCAGTCCTCACTGCACCAAAGTGTCCCCCATAAGCTGATGCATGACATGCCTGCAAAGTAGAAGATTGTTTTATCTCGGAGACGCATCTCCGGATCATGTTATCCAGACATATTCTAAAAAGATAGGGCTCCAACCATTAATACATACGGCTTTCACGAAAGAAATGCTTCCTTTGGACCGAAGACAGGTCGTGAGGGACTATACCCCAAGCTAGGTAGTTGGAAAAATTCGCATACCATAGTGCTTCTAGATGGTTAGCTACGAGCGGTTGCTCGTATGGAAAGGTTTCTAGAATATCCTCAACCTCAATTGTGTTTTTACCTCCCTCATGTCGTGATAGATGATCAGCGACTTGGTTCTCAGTGCCCTTTCGGTCACGTAACTCAAGATCAAACTCTTGTAGCAACAACACCCAACGAATCAGGCGTGGCTTAGAGTCTTTCTTCTCTATCAAGTGTCTAAGAGCTGCATGGTCAGTGTATAAAATTACCTTCGATCCTATTAGGTAGTACCGGAACTTGTAGAATGTAAACACCACAGCTAACTTCTCCTTCTTGGTCATTGTGTAATTCTTTTGGGCCCCACTCAGTGTTCTACTTGCATATTAGATTGGATGCATCAATTTGTCCTTCCGCTGGCCCAGCACCGCCCCCACTGCATAGTCACTAGCATCACACATTAGCTCGAAAGGTTGCTCCCAGTTGGGGGCAACAATGATTGATGTTGTGACCAGCTTTTGCTTCAGCTCTTAAAATGCTACCCTGCATGCATCAGAAAATACAAACAGATTATCTTTTTCCATCAACTTATAGAGAGGGTTGGCGATTTTGGAGAAGTCTTTAATGAACCGTCGGTAGAAACCGACACGTCCAAGAAAGCTTCTTATTGCTTTGACCGAGGTTAGCGGAGGCAGCTTTGCTATGACATCAGCTTTGGGTCTATCTACCTCTATTCCCTTGCTTGACACTTGGTGCCCCAAGACTATGCCTTCTTGCACCATAAAATGGCACTTCTCCCAGTTCAGCACCAAATTAATCTCAATACACCTCTTCAACACACGTGTCAGATTCACCAAGCACTCATCAAACGAATTCCCCAACCACTAAGAAATCATCCATGAACACCTCCATAATGTCTTCAACCATATCAGTGAAAATGGCCATCATGCACCATTGGATGTGGCGGGTGCATTGCAAAGGCCAAAGGGCATCCTCTTGAAGGCGTATATGCCATAGGGGCAAGTGAATGAGGTCTTCTCCAGGTCCTCAGGGGCAATAGAGATCTGGTTGTACCTGAGTACCCATCGAGGAAGCAAAAGTGCGACCTCCCAGCCAATCTGTCTAGCATTTGATCAATGAAGGGAAGTGGGAAGTGGTCTTTCCGGGTGGCAAGATTCAGCTTTAATGCATGCATATCCTCCAGCTAGTGACGGTTCTCATAGAGATTAGCTCATTATTGTCATTCTTCACAATCGTCATGCCACCCTTCTTAGGCACACACTGAACTGGGCTAACCCAGCTGCTGTCAGAGATAGGGAAGATGATCCCCGCATCTAACCACTTAATTACCTCCTTCTTCACCACTTCCTTCATATTTGGATTCAGCCTCCTTTGATGTTCCCAGGAAGGTCTGTGTTCCCTCTTCAAGTCGAATCTTGTGCATACAATAAGCGAGGATGATCCCCTTGATATCTGCCATGGTCCATACGATGGCAGTTTTGCATTCCTTCAGTACTGGTAAAAGCTGTTGCACCTGCACATCTAGCAAACCAGATGAGATAATAACAGGTAAAGTGGAGTTTGGGCCTAGAAATTCATACCTACGGTGAGCTGGCAAGGGCTTTAGCTCCAGCTTCGGTGGTTCTTCATTGGACGGTTTAGCTGGATGACTCTCTCTTTTCTCCAAATGTAGGGGTTCAAATTCAACCTTTCTATCCCAAAACCCTTACCTTCCAACGCCAACACCCATTCAACCAACTCTTCACCATTAGCCTCATTTAAATTTGACGGACATGCAGCCAAGGGATCCTCCACCGTCAATACATCATCATCATACTGAAAAATTACGTCCACAGCATCAATGAGAGAGCAATTAGCGAACTCACTTGGACGTCTCATCTATTTTTGCACATTGAAAATAATCTCTTCATCATTGAGCCTCTTCTTAAGCTCCCCAGTTTCACAATCAATCAAGGCTCTCCCAGTGGATAAGAATGGTCTTCCTAAAATGATAGGAATTTCCTCATCTACTTTGCAATCCAAGATTACAAAATCTGCAGGGAACACGAACTTCCCCACCTGAATAAGAACATCATCGAGGATCCCAAATGCACGCTTTACTGTCCTGTCAGCTAGCTGCAATAACATAGAGGTGGGTCTAGCTCTCCTGATGCCCAACCTCTTGTAAACAACCAGGGTCACAAGATTAATGCTTGCCCCTAAGTCACAGAGTGCCTTTGCAAAGGCGAAATTACCTATAGTGCAAGGAATAGTGAAACTCCCTGGGTCGGAGAGCTTTTCAGCAACGGGTCTAGTCACCACTACACTACAGGTGTGTGTAAGTGTTACTGTGGCCAAGTCTTAGAAGTCAAACTTCCTAGACATCAAGTCTTTCATCATCTTTGCGTACCCAGGCATCTCCTTTATAGCTTCAATCAGTGGGATGTTTACCTGAATTTGCTTGAGCATCTCAAAGAACTTTTTGTACTGCTCTTCCTTTTGATGCTTGGCCAATCTCTGTGGAAAGAGTGCAGGAGATGTTTTCTTCCCATGCACTTGGGACCTTGTTTTTTCAGCTACTATCACCTCAACCAGTTCTACAACTGGTTCAACAACTTTCTCTATCTCCTGCTGAGTATTATTATCTTCCCGCACAAGGTGTACTGTCACCTCTGTCAGTCTTGTTGATTCATCCAACTCAATAGGTACGTGAATGAATGTCTCAGTCTTCATATTCTCAAGAGCTCTTTCCTGCTCAATATCAATATCTCTACCATTGCGGAGATTCACCGCCATCAACTGCTTCAGGATCTGATCTTTGGGGTTGGTCTGAGTATCTGCAGGCAATGTCCCTTGAGGACGGTTATTCAAAGACATAGGAATCTGGCCCACCTGCACTTCAATGTTTTTAATAGCTGCATCATGTGCATCTACTCTCATGTTTATCTTTGCATTGGACCATACCACTTGCTGCATCATTGCGTCTAGCCTCGAGAACCCATCTTCTTGTCTCCCACCATGCTGCTACTGAGGTAGGTGGTACCCTTGCTGCTGATTATTATACCCTTGTGGCCTAGGTTATAGTGCAATGTTTTTGGGGGGTCTCATACTTCCCATATTCCCGGCATTGTATTATGGCTGCGGAGGCCTGTACTGCTGCTGAGTTTGTTGGCCCCAATTCTGGTTTCCTTGCCTCTGACCCCCATAATTTGCTACATAATTCATATCTTTAGGTTGTTGATGATGAAATTCACGCTCCACATTCCATGGATTACCAATTGGCTGACTGATGCAGGATGTGCACAAGCCCTTATTGGTAGTATCAACTATATGTACCTGCTGCTTTTATCCTGACTCTTCCACCTTCTTTGTGAGGATACTTATCTGTGTCAAAAGAGTCGCCACATTCTCTGCCATAGTGTTGGAAGTATCAAGAGGCACTGAATGCACCACCGGAGTGATAGGTGCATTTCTGGTTGTCCACCCTGAATTCTGAGCCATTATATCTAGCAGGTTCTGTCCTTCTCTCCATGTCTTGCTCAAAAATGCCCCACCAGCAGAGGAATCCACAATATTCTTCATGCTATCAGAAAGTGCCATGTAAAACCGTTGTCCCAACATCTGCTCTGGAATACCATGATGGGAACACATCACCAACATTCCTTTGAACCTTCCCCATGTCTCGTGCAAAGTTTCCATAGGTTTCTGTTTGAAGCTCACAATCTCATCAATCTGTTGTGTTGTGTTGTTGGGCGGATGGAACTTGTTGTGGAACTGTTTGACTAACTCATCCCAAGTTTCATTGGAGTTTATGGGGAGTGAGTTGACCCAAATCTGAGCAGTTCCTGTCACAGAGAAAGGAAATAATAGCATCCTGATTGCTTCCGGAGTCACGTTGGGCTACCTCTGAGTTTTGCATATAGACAGGAAATTCTTTAAGTGCTGTTGAGGATCTTCTACCTGTGTTCCAGAAAACAATCCCTTATTTTGCAACAAGTGCAACATATTTTTTTTTTAGTTTAACATTAGCTTTCATTGATATCAACAAATGTACAAGTAGGTGTTCTTTGTGGTAGTATAGACTAACTACCACACTACACAAAACTGTAAAAACTGTTTCTACATTTCAAAAACTAGCTAAGGATGGTGGTTAAGTTGTCTTAGCCCTTTTAACCATTTTTTGCATTTCCTGCCCCGTGCATGAATAAAATTGCAATCTCTCGGCATACAAGGTTCTCATCAAAACCTTTCCCCTCGAATCTGATAGCATTTATGCATCTCCAAATCAGTGACACTGTGGTGACAAAAGCAGTGGCCACCACAGCCTTTCTACAAATTTTACTCCTAGCACGTAGCAAATCCATGTCAATTCATCCTTCCAGCAGCATATTGTTCTGTTGCATCCCAACCAGCAGCAGACTCTATACCAAATCTTTTTTGCAATTGGACAAGAGAAGTAGAGATGATCAAACTCTTCAACATCCTGTTGACAGAAAACACATTTTTCCTCTACATTTATGCCAAATTTCAGTAATCTGTCGACTGTGGGCAGTCGACCATGAGCAGCCATCCATGCAGTAAACTTATGTCTAGGCAAGACATTAACTGTAGCCATTAAGTTCTTCCACTCCACTCTATGAAATACTGGAAGCAAAGAGAGATATAGAGCTTGTATTTGAAACTTTCCAGCTTTACACAAACCTGATAGTCTGAACAATAGATCCCATTGCAGATTGTTGTCAG
The DNA here is from genome assembly GCA_034376525.1 of Nicotiana benthamiana. Lineage (NCBI taxonomy): Eukaryota > Viridiplantae > Streptophyta > Magnoliopsida > Solanales > Solanaceae > Nicotiana > Nicotiana benthamiana. Next base: position 25,832,179 of record CM067333.1, on the reverse strand, counting down.
CCATAATAGGGGTCCTGCATTCTACTATTTTTCTGACTACCCATGAAGCATTTTTTGGAATAGCCATTGCCTCAATGTCATCACTCTTTATGTAGTAATAGTGAATCCATTTGATCCATAGGCAATCCTTTTTCCTTGCTAAATCCCATAACAGTTTGGCTATAGCAGCTTTGTTCCAAGTCTGGATATCAATAAGATTTAACCCTCCAGCAGTGACAGGTCTGCATATTTTATCCCAAGCTATCAATGGTCTTCTGGACACTGTTCCATTGCCAGTCCAAAGGAAAGATCTGCACATAGCTTCAATTGCTTTCACCACCTTCTTAGGCAATATAAAAATCTGAGACCAGTAGGTTTGGACCCCAAATAATACTGATTTGATAAGTTGACACCTGCCTGCATAAGACAAGAACTTAGCAGACCAACATGTAATCCTATCAGTAATTTTCTCAATCAGTGGCAAATAGTGATGTAAATTCTGTTAGATAATACGCTTAACGCTAGAGGGGGGGGTGAATAGCGTTATAATAAAATTTAGCGTAAACTTGCGGAATTTGAAATTTGCAGGAAATAAATAAGTGCGTTAAGTAAACAAAAAGGAAAGAACGCACCGATGTATTCTGGTTCACCACAACAAGTGGCTAGTCCAGTCCCCGAGAGACTCTCTCGAGATTTTCCACTAACTTGTCAAGCTTACGGGTGCTCAACAAACCTTTACAACTTAAGGACACAAGCCTTAACACCTTTGCTCGGAGATACAACACTCCAAGACTTCACTGTTAAGCTTACGGGTGCCTAACCAACCTTTACAATCTGAGGACACAAGCCTCAACAATCTTGCTCGGAGATACAACACTCCAAGACTTCGACCAAGGAAACACAAGTTCCTTACAACAAGAGAATCACAATTCTCTTACAAGTGTACAAAACACTAAACACTCAAACAAAACACTCCTTAATGAGTAGATATGAGTGAAAGAAGTAAGCTCAAGATCACAACAACTTTGAACAATAATATGGCTCTCAAAATTTATGTAATGAATATAAAATGATAAGCAATAGAGAATGCAAGCTTATAGCAATTGTATGATCAGTTGTTGTATGTTGTTATGTTTAAAACACTGAAATGAAGCTGTATTTATAGTTGAAAAACTTGGCATTACCGTTACCTAATTGCCAATTAAAAGTTGCTGATTTTACTGTGTGACAATCGATTGTCAAGAAGTCACAATCGATTGTTTGTCAATCGTTCCAGAAATCAATCTCAGATTTTATGCTTAACAATCGATTGTCCAAGATCAACAATCGATTATTGGTAACGTTCAAAAAATCATTTTCAGATTTTACGCAAAACAATCGATTATACAAAATCAATAATCGATTATTCAGCAACATTCAAAAAAATCCTTTCCAGATTTTAATTTCAACAATCGATTGTACAAAATCGACAATCGATTATTCAGCAACGTTCAAAAAATCTTTTCTAGATTTTAATTTCAATAATCGATTGTACAAAATCAACAATCGATTACCTGACGGTATTTGAAAACTTTACGACAACGGTCAGCTTCACAATCGATTGTGCAATGTTAACAATCGATTATTTATCAGACTTTGAAAATCATTTTAGACACTGCCTCGTGACAATTGATTGTTATATACTCACAATAGATTATTTAATAACTTTGAAAAAGTCTGGAAGACACTGCCTCAACACAATCGATTGTCATATGTTCACAATCGATTATTTTGTGACTTTGAAAAGTCTGATGGACACTGTCTCTTCACAATCGATTATCATTAGCTTCACAATCGATTATTCTGAGTTTTGAAAAACTTTGATGTACACTGCCTCATCACAATCGATTGTCATAAGGTTCACAATCGATTGTCATGCAGGTTTGAAAAACCTGATGCTCACTGCCTTAACACAATCGATTGTCATTAGTTCACAATCGATTGTCATGCAGTCTTGGCTTAACATAATCGATTATCATAAGTACATAATCGATTATCTTAGTCCAGTTTTTAGAGGCATGTTTAAAAATCATTTTGACTAATGAAAATATGCATGATTTAAAATCATTTAGCATTAAATTAAATATGCATGATTTTGTAAAAATAGTTTTACGAGAGAAGCCATGTCATGAGTCAAGTTGTCGGATCAAGATCACAATTAATAACGACTCATTTAAACTATAAAACTTTGTATTGTGCTTGAATCTTGTTATCCACCAATTGTGCGCTTATACTTGAACTTCGTCATATATCAATTTGCGCTTGTTTGTCATTCATCAAAACCTACACATAAGAGCACACGTTTTAGTATAAAGCCTTGAGAACGTGTTTCCAACAATTTTCCCCTTTTTGATAATGGCAAACTTTAAGCGGGTTATGCAAATTAAACAATTTATAATGACGATTCAAGACAAGTATATATATGCATCAACAAGTATGCAATTTGTTCCCCCTCAATTTATGAATTCCCCCTCAATTTAAGCTTATAAATATTGAGAGTGCATGCCCGTTATCTTCCCCCTTTTGCCATTAGCAAAAATAAAATAAGAAGATGCCAAAGATGTAAATAAAACTTGTTTATTTATTGGAAAGAGAGAACAATTACATAAGGAGGGGACAATGAAACATATCACAATAGAACCAAAAGAAATCATTCATCATTATTTCCCGCCTCATCATCCGGCACTGCTTCGAAGGGAACAAGACCCGCATATGGATAATGAACATGGTCAAAATATCCATGGATCTCATGAGTCAATTGACCAACAGAGGTGGTCAAGGAAGCAATTTGGTCGGAAATGGATTGGAGAGTGGGCTCTTGAGGCGGACGAGTTCGACGGGTTGGAGGAGGAGCAGGCGCTGCATGATCACCGTCATGATGAAAGGAGGATTCTGAAATTTCCCACTTCTTGGTACTCTTTTTGAGAGGACCGTTGGAAGTGATGAATCCGGAGGCTTCAAGAAAATTCATGATGAGGAGAGCATAAGGAAGAGGCCTATCATCTCCGATAGCGTCACACATGTGAATCTTGACGAACCGACACCAATTGATGTTAGCTCCGGTTATTATGGCATACATGAGCTTGGTGTCCTCTTGGGAAATGGTAGTATGGTTATGCTTACGAGGCTTGAGGACTCGGGTGATGAAATAGAAAATCAACCGATAATTGGGATCCATTCCCGTAATTGTAGGACGACGGGAAGAAAGATTTGGATCATAAGAAGTAAGTCCAGTTTGATGTAGGAGGACTGTTTCATCAAAAAGGGCTCCGGCCTCTCCGATGTACCGAAAAATGTCTTCACCATTATGAGGAATACGGGCAATGGTATGAAGGTTTTCATCGGAAAGAAGAATTTGAACACCATTTATATTTGTCACAAGCTCACCGTCATCATCCTCATGAAGGTTGGAGTAAAATGCTTGAATCAATGTAGTATTGATGTAAGGATGGGTAAGAAGTAAGAAGTCAAGAAGTTGACAATTTTTGAGCATATTTGCAGCAGGGCCATAAGATTCAAGATACTTGTTGGTTGAAAAGCGGGGAGGAAGAATGTCGCGCTTTTCAAATTTTGTTAAAAAACGAGTAAGCTCGATGTCAGAATTAAAATATAGAACGGAACCATCTTGATAAGGATAGTTTGGAGCAGCAGAGGAGGATGCACCATGCCTAGCAGAACGGGAACGTTTGGAGTGACGGCCCGACATTTTCACTGAGCATTGCTGGAATTTGCAAGAGACTTGAAAGAATTTTGATAGTTTGAGAGCTAAAGTTGATGTTTGAGTGAATAAAAATGAACATATATGGAGCCTATTTATAGAGGGGAGAAAGGCATTTCATTAATGGAAGAAATCTGCAGAAAATTGAAAGCTGAAACAATCAGAAACGGTAAAAATAAATCTTACTGACCGTTAGACAATCGATTGTTGGAATGAGATAATCGATTGTCATTAAGATTTGACTGAATCTCAGAACTGACACAAATCGATTGCAGAACCAAACGGAAAAAAAAATTTGAATTACTGACATGAAATAATCGATTGTCAAAATATGGTAATCGATTGTTATGTTACAGTGAGCACATAAATTTTCTGATTTTGAGAATAATCGATTATATTTTGAAACAATCGATTGTTTTGGAAAAGCATTGCTAAATGGCTGAGACGGAAATCGATTTTGCAGTTAAGAATCAATTATTTAACAAAACTGCATAATAAACATAAACCATAAACAATCGATTAGTGATACTGCTAATCGATTTTCTGCACAGTAAGATAATCGATTATTTGCTTGGAACAATCGATTATTTTGTGCCAAAACGTAATAATTTCCCCTACCTTTAGGGTGATACCTGCAAAATAGAATTAAACGTCTCTGACGCTCAAGTCAGTAATTAAAATATAAATGCAACCTAAAATGTATGCATCTAGATCAACGTTTACCCGCATTCAATACTTCATTTGGACATGATTTATATTTAGCACAACATTAAACGCTAAATATTTTATCAAGTCTACTAGCAATAAGGTAAAGTGAGGAACGATCATACCTGTGTAGTTCTTGGTATTGCTCGTCTTACCTTTCACATTTCTGTCAAGATGGTCATCTGAATTCATTGAAGTGACCATTGGTTTGGTGTTGCTCTTTTCGAATTGATTTGGCAACTCCTTGCGACATTTAGATGGACAAATGAAAGTTCCCTCTTTCATTTGCTTAATTTGCAGCTCCAAGAAGAAATTAAGCTTGTCTATCAATGATATCTCAAATGCCATTTACAGATTCCTTGCATGACACTTATTAGTTGCTCCAAAGTAATACAAATATTTTCTAAGATATCATTTTCCACAAGATTTGGAATGCAAGATATTATTGGCATGAGAGTTTAAAGAAAATAACATTGCCAATATAGAGAGTTGTTTTGAAATTCTGTCATCAAAAAGATAGTAAACTTCATGCAATCTATTTCCCCTTAATCAGAAATTTATCAAGACATACCAACAAGACATAGATATACCAATTGTTATAAAACAATGATAAACCCATTTGTTGGATGACATAACAAGTGTACCAAAAGTTATTTTATTTACAGTGATACAAATTGTTATTTTTAGTAAAGCATATTACAAACGAGTGTTGACTGTTAACAGATCAACCATACATCGAATTTTGAAGAACATACCAACCATTATCCGGACCAAAGGATGTGTTCATCAAGAGACGATTTTTAACAGAAGGATTTTTGTCAATTGTTAGAAACATGAGACATCTCAATTATTTTTCAAAGCTGAGGGTAGCATTCATCAAAAACGTGAGTGAAAACTTTTTGAAGAATATGCTAATAGATAATACACACCACACAGTATACTAACAGTTATTTAAACCACAGATAGCAATTATCAAATCATGAATGAAATGATTTTATCAAGCTAACTGTTAATACATATCAACAGTTTTGATCTTTTAAAAGCAGATAACTAACAAGTAAACTAATTGACACCAATTGTCATTTAACAACACGTTTTCAACATATGAATCAACAAAGCTAATTGATATTGATTGTTGACAAGGATATCTCAATTGTTAACGCATATCAACTATTACGACTAAGCTTAAAGATTCAACAATAAGGGAACCAAATTAACAACAAATAAGTTAATATTGGTTGCTAGCACATATCAACAATTCGATTTTTGTCAAAAAAGGATAACTAACCAAAATTTCCTCTTGATGCAATGAGGTGTCGTGCTCGGTGCATCTACTACAATACTGTAGCCTTTCAAGCACACCTGCAAAACAGATTAATGATCTTTTGGTACCCATGCCATTTTGGGTCCTTGGGGGTTATGCATATCATAATGATGAGATCGAGTGATATGTCTATGTCGTGTAAAACATGCAGGAGCAATATGACCAATACGTCTACAATAATGACAAGTCACGTTGGGGTTATGCATCCTTCTAGGTTCATAGTAACTTGACGGACGAAAATGGTTTACTCTATTTTCAGCATTATGACTATTGCGCGCTTTATGAACATCATTTCTCCTACTATGAGCAGCATTTCTAGAATAATTATTTCTACGTTGGAAATCATTTCTAGGTGCTCTAAAGGGTTCAAAATTCCTTCTAGTATTTGGCCTATAATATGCATCATTTCTAGGGTAGTTATTTCTAGGTGGTAAGTCATTGCTAGGTCTTCTAAAATGTTCAACATTTAGTCTAGCATGCATATTGGTTCTGGGATTGCTATTTCTAGGATAAGCATTTTTATTATTTGTCCTAGGTTGAGCCTTAGGTTGTTGGGGTTTAGCTTCAACTTTTTCTTTAGGCTCATTCGTAAACCCTATGCCATGCTTGGTTGACTTCAAATTATCAAGAACATCATTCAAATTTTTGTGCGAAGAATTAAACTTATCTAATGTGCCTTTAAGTCTTTCTACTTCATTTTTGAGATGCAAGCAAGAAGTACACTTTCTAATAGAGCTTTCGGGCTTATCGGCGCTTCTTTTTCCGAAAACTTGTTTTCCTCTTTCAACTTCTCATTTTCTAAAACCAGTTTTTCAAAATCTTTTTCTTTTAGAGAGAGTTGTTTTTGAAAATCTTTTTCTTGCAATGACAGAGTTTTCTGCAAATCTTTAATAGTCTTGGAAGCATCAAATAAGCATTTTGCATTTCTTCAAGCGAGTGAGAGTTGGACGTACTTACCTCTTTTTCGTTTGCCATGAAACATTGGCCAGTTGATTCATCATATGAGCTGTCCGCTTTTTGAGGCATGCTTTCATACATTTCCTCCAGCTTATCCCACATCTCTTTGGCGGTTTTGTAGTGGGAAATTTTCTGATAGTCTTCCTGATTCAAGGCGCTATACAACATATTTATTGCATTAGTGTTGTATTCACTTACCTTGGCTTTCCCAACTTTTGTTGTCATTTGATCACCATGCTTGATGATTTGCCATAGATAAAAGTTGTTGGCTGTGATGAAGATTCTCATCCGATCTTTCCAATATAAGTAATTATTTCCATCAAATATTGGGGGCAACATGTTAAAATCACCTTCACCTATTCCTGCAAAAGAGTCACGAGTAGAAGCCATGGATGGTTCTCTCAAACTGTTAAGTCTTCAGAGAGTTGGGCTCTGATACCAATTGTTAGATAATACGCTTAACGCTAGAGGGGGGGTGAATGGCGTTATAATAAAATTTAGCGTAAACTTGCGGAATTTGAAATTTGCAGGAAATAAATAAGTGCGTTAAGTAAACAAAAAGGAAAGAACGCACCGATGTATTCTGGTTCACCACAACAAGTGGCTAGTCCAGTCCTCAAGAGACTCTCTCGAGATTTTCCACAAACTTGTCAAGCTTACGGGTGCTCAACAAACCTTTACAACTTAAGGACACAAGCCTTAACACCTTTGCTCGGAGATACACTCTAAGACTTCACTGTTAAGCTTACAGGTGCCTAACCAACCTTTACAATCTGAGGACACAAGCCTCAACAATCTTGCTCGGAGATACAACACTCCAAGAGTTCAACCAAGGAAACACAAGTTCCTACAACAAGAGAATCACAATTCTCTTACAAGTGTACAAAACACTAAACACTCAAATTAAACACTCCTTAATGATTAGATATGAGTGAAAGAAGTAAGCTCAAGATCACAACAACTTTGAACAATAATATGGCTCTCAAAATTTATGTAATGAATATAAAATGATAAGCAATAGAGAATGCAAGCTTATAGCAATTGTATGATCAGTTGTTGTATGTTGTTGTGTTTAAAACACTGAAATGAAGCTGTATTTATAGTTGAAAAACTTGGCATTACCGTTGCCTAATTGCCAATTAAGAGTTGCTGATTTTACTGTGTGACAATCGATTGTCAAGAAGTCACAATCGATTGTTTGCCAATCGTTCCAGAAATCAATCCCAGATTATACGCTTAACAATCGATTGTCCAAGATCAACAATCGATTATTGGTAACGTTCAAAAAATCATTTTCAGATTTTACGCAAAACAATCGATTATACAAAATCAATAATCGATTATTCAGCAACGTTCAAAAAAATCCTTTCCAGATTTTAATTTCAAAAATCGATTGTACAAAATCGACAATCGATTATTCAGAAACGTTCAAAAAATCTTTTCCAGATTTTAATTTCAACAATCGATTGTACAAAATCAACAATCGATTACCTGACGGTATTTGAAAACTTTACGACAACGGTCAGCTTTACAATCGATTGTGCAATGTTAACAATCGATTATTTATTAGACTTTGAAAATCATTTTAGACACTGCCTCGTGACAATCGATTGTTATATACTCACAATCGATTATTTAATAACTTTGAAAAAGTCTGGAAGACACTGCCTCAACACAATCGATTGTCATATGTTCACAATCGATTATTTTGTGACTTTGAAAAGTCTGATGGACACTGTCTCTTCACAATAGATTGTCATTAGCTTCACAATCGATTATTCTGAGTTTTGAAAAACTTTGATGTACACTGCCTCATCACAATCGATTGTCATAAGGTTCACAATCGATTGTCATGCAGGTTTGAAAAACCTGATGCTCACTGCCTTAACACAATCGATTGTCATTAGTTCACAATCGATTGTCATGCAGTCTTGGCTTAACATAATCGATTATCATAAGTACATAATCGATTATCTTAGTCCAGTTTTTAGAGGCATGTTTAAAAATCATTTTGACTAATGAAAATATGCATGATTTAAAATCATTTAGCATTAAATTAAATATGCATGATTTTGTAAATAGTTTTACGAGAGAAGCCATGTCATGAGTCAAGTTGTCGGATCAAGATCACAATTAAGAACGACTCATTTAAACTATAAAACTTTGTATTGTGCTTGAATCTTGTTATCCACCAATTGTGCGCTTGTACTTGAACTTCGTCATATATCAATTTGCGCTTGTTTGTCATTCATCAAAACCTACACATAAGAACACACGTTTTAGTATAAAGCCTTGAGAACGTGTTTCCAACAATTCAACTTCGTTGAGTGTAGTGGAATGCCTAAGTATTTGAAGGGAAGATGTCCTTCACAGAACCCCAAAGCCTCTAGAATATCCTCCTTTTCATTTCGAGAAATGCCAGCAAAATATACATCACTCTTAGACTTATTAGTAGAAAGTCTAGATGCTGCAGAGAATGTTGAGAATGCATCATGCAGTAATTGAATAGAAGTTATATCAGCTCTGCAGAATAACAGCAAATCATCTGCAAAGCAAATATGGGAGCAGTTGAGTTTCCTGCACCTAGGATGAAAGTTAACGTCACCATTCTTATGCAATTGAGCCAAAGTTCTGTTAAGATATTCCATAGCAATAACAAATAGGTAAGGAGACATAGGATCTCCTTGCCTAATACCCCTTCTAGCTTGGAAAGGTTTGGTGAGTCCCCCATTAATCACTAATGAATAAGTCACAGATGAAACACAAGCCATAGTCCAATCAACAAATTTAGCAGGAAATCCAAGATCAACAAGCATCTGTTTAAGGAACCTCCATTCAAGGGTATCATAAGCCTTCCTTAAGTCCACCTTTAGCACACACCTAGGTGATATACCCTTCCTGCCATAACCCTTGAAAAGCTCATGACTGAGCAAAACATTGTCAATTATGCTTCTCCCCTTAATGAATGCTGACTGACCTTTCCCAATGATGTTATCAATAACAGCTTTCAATCTTCTGGTAATGACTTTAAAAATAATCTTGTATAGGGTGGTACAGCATGCAATAGGCCTATAGTCCTTCACTGTTTTAGGAGTTTTTACCTTGGGAAAAAGAGCAATAGCAGTAGTGTTAATCATGTGTGGCATCTGGCAAGTAGAAAAGAACTTCTTAGTGGCAGCATAAACATCACTCTTGACTGTCTCCCAGTTTTTGGTGAAAAATTCCACAGGGAATCCATCAACACCTGGAGCTTTGTCATTAGGCATTTCTTTGATAGCAGCAGCAATTTCATCCATAGTAACCTCCCTAATAAGAGCTCTTTGTTGATCAAAAGTAAGACAAATTCCTTCCTTAACAGTAGTAGAATTTAGACATGGTAGTTCAGCAGGTCTATCTCCCATCAGAGATTTAAACACCTCAATAAATTCATGTTCTACAGCCTCAGGATCTGTAAGCTTAACACCTGTTTCAGTATATAGAAGTGATATTACTCTGACTGGAGCTTATTTTCCACTGTGCATGAAAGTATTTAGTGTTTGCATCACCACAATCAATCCAGTTAGCCTTTGATTTCTGTCTCAAAACTTGTTCCTCAACATTACTCCACTTCTCTATGTCTAGAAGGGCTTCTTTCTCTTCCTTGAATAGTTGTGCTGAACAAGGATTTATCAACAGTTGGCTTTGAGTAATATCCAAATGCTCCCTTGCATGAATCAGCTTCTGTTGATAAGAAGCCATATGCCTATTGATTCCTTTGAGCTGCTGCTTCAACTCCTTCAACTTGTGCCATATCTATTGCAATGATGAACCTTCACCTACTTGATCCCATACCTGCTGTAAAATAGTATAGAATTGAGGGTCCTCCATAACAGCATAATAAATTCTGAAAGGTTTAGGATGCAGTAGCCTTTGCCTTCCAAACTTAATGAGAATAGGGGTGTGATCAGAGACTGAGTGGTTTAAAAAATCTGCTTCCACATGACTGAAATGTTGGATCCACTGATAGTTCCCAATTGCCCAGTCAATCTTGCTATATACCTGTTTATTGGTCCATGAATACTTCCGACCTTTTGACCTGATGGGGGTTAGTTGGAGATCAAACATCAGCTCCTTGAAATCCTTTACCTCAGCATCTGTTACAGGTGATCCAACTCTGTCTTCAGAAGATAAGACAGCATTGAAATCACCACTTAGCATCCATACATCCTGGTTTGGAATGGAAAGGCCTCTCAAATCATTCCACAGTTGCTTTCTAAGTGTGACTGTATTGTAAGCATATATGACACTCAGCTGGAATCTGATTGTTGTAGCTGCATCTTCAACAATACAATGAATAAACTGCTCAGTGGTGCACATAATATGAACGTGTATATGTGGTTTCCAAACTAACCAAATTCTACCATTAACTGCTTTGAGATAGTTGTGGTGAAACTTCCATCCTTTAGCAATTTTATTAATAATTCCTTGAGCTTTGGGTTCTTTGACTCTAGTTTCAAGACAACCAAGAATATCAACTTTATTCTTAAGCAAAAAGTTTTTTAGTTCTTTTTGCTTATGGGCTTTATTAAGCCCTCTAATATTCCATGTGACAACAATCATGAATTACTAGGTGGCAAACATAATGAAGGGCCAGGATCCTGCTGCTGGCCCTTTCTACCTTCATCCATTAATCCAGCATTAGCCATTTCTCCTATGTGTTCCAACATTGTGCCATATAAATCGCTGTCCAACCTTTCTTGGTTCCCATGATCACCCTCAGACCCAATGCTAGCAACCATATCAGTACCAATAGGGATCCTCAGCATAGTATCAACAGGCTGATCAACAATCACTGTATGACAGGCTGATCAACAATCACTGTACTCATATTAGCAATTTCTTCCCTAACCAATGATACTGGATTAGGCTCAGTATGCAATGGCAAGTTAGGAATTGCTGTTGTATTCATATCATCCTTAGCCAGAATGTTATTGTTGACAATGTTACCCTTTGGGATCCATTCCTGTCTTGGTTTCTTGCCTCTAATTTTGTTTCTATTCTCTTTCTTATGATCTGTCTGCTCTTGATTCCTTTCATTATGACTGTTATACCAACAGTCAATTAAATTATGCCCAAACTTCAAGCAGTGGTTGCAAAATTCTGGTTTCCAGTCATACTCAATATCTTGAACCTTCAAACCAAAAGGAGTCTCAATTTCAACTTCCTCAGGTAATGGAAATGCAGCATCAACTTCTACCAATACTCTTGCAAAGGAAATCTTCTCAAAGTGAGCTGTAACTTTGTCAGTATACAGAGGTTTGCCAACAGTACTTGCTAGTTTACTGAGTATTTCAGGGGACCAGTTACCCAAAGGCAAACCAGGAAATCTCACCCAAATAGGAATAGTACTAAGAATACCATTTTGCATAGAGAAATCCACATCCCATGGTTTCAATATCATAGGCTTATTCCTATATGAGTAAGGACCAAATTGTAACACTTGGTTCATATCCTCAACAGTACTAAATCGAAATACACAGTAACCATCTCTATGCATTAGAATTTGTGGCTTGGCCACAAAATTCCATACATGCAAAACAAAATTTTCCATGGCTTTCTCATTAGGGTTGTCACCAATGATATAGCCAATAAGTGAAGTATTCCAGTAATCAGATTGAGGTTTCAGCTCATCGATATTAATTTTAATAATCTTCCTTCCATCCTTATCAATAGGAGGAACAAATGTTAAAACCTTGCCCATATTATGTTTACCTCTTACAATCTCAGCCATAGTAGGAGGTGGCTGTTCAGCTACAGCGATATCTGAGAATTGAAGTTTCCTCACAGCTAGGCTATCTCGATCTGCATCAATCATCTTCAATTGAGGCTCAACATTTTCAATTTCCTCTGCATGCAAAGAATTTTTGGACTGAAATTTTTCTGGCAAAAAGTTGCCAAAAGTCAGTGGTTCCAGTTCCTTTGTTACCCCTGGAGCTGGAGTAACAATCTGTGATGGAGAAGGAGGAGGTTGCCCCCGGCGATGAGCCATAATCAACGGAGAAGCTTCGTGCTAACGTGCGCTTTCAAAAGCACTGTTCCATTGCTTATCGTGCGCCGAGAGGACTTTTTATTTTGAAGCAGTGTGGCACTCTCACAAGTGCAACATATTGTTTGTAATCTGGAATGATTCAGCTTGTATCGCTGGCACAACAATGGAAGTTGCTAAATTATAAGATATCGGTCGTGCCCAATCATAAAGTGCACCCTCCGGCACAAGAGGTGCCACTACTCCAGCATTTACATTGACTTGCTCCTATCTCCCGTTTCCATTGGGGTGGATTACGCCTTCCATTTGAGTTTCGAGTTTGTCTGTCTGTTGAGATGGTTGAAGTCTTCTGTTGGCACGGTTCAATGCGCGGAATATTTTTTCAGGCTCTGAGAGTCCTATAAGTAGTTCTCCAGACCTTGTAGAGTTTCTAGGCATACACCTGTGCAACCAAGTCGACCGTCAAAAGTTTCAATCAAAATTGGGTGTAAAGAAACTAGCTACACCAAGAATTTTTGTAACTCTAGCAATGGCAATTTATAATTCCATTAAATCCCCGGCAACGACGCTAAAATTTGATCACGCCCAAGCATGCCCTCTAAAAAGGACTCTGCGGACGTTGCAATTAAAACCTGAGTATTATGCCAGGGTCGAATCCACAGAGAGTTAACCTATCAGCTACCACCTTTAGACCCTTTAAATTCTTTAGAACCAGCTTCCCAAGACTTTTGAATCACAAGTGGAGATTTATTACGAAATAAAATTTGTAGAAAAGTAACAAGCTATGGCTAACGAAGTAAGGTTGTAAACAAGAATGAGAGAAACGCTAAGGTAATGACTTCCCCTATTGATGGAATACCTTCTGTTTATGTTTCATACAAATTACCAACACACTTTATCAATAATGAACACTCAATTTACCGCAACTCTCTCCCTAGAAATTATAGTAACATACTATTGCACTCTCCCGAGATACACTAGCTAGTTTTAATTAAACAGTTCATTTAATATTGCACCAAGGCTTCATTATTCCTAATCCCGCCTTTAAACCCGCAGTAATAGATTCCTCTTATTACTTTAAGTTTGTTGTTATTCAACAATAACCTAAATATGCACTCTTTTCCAAGTTATGCACACTAGATAAGCACAGCTAATTGAGGATCCTGTCAATTAACTACAACAAGAACAGAGTTGAATAAATAAAGATTAAAACCAACAAATTTGCATTAGCATAAATGAGAAGTTCAACCCCCAATAGGTTCCATCAAGACTTTAGACAAAGGATTTAGCTACTCATAACTATGGGCATACAAACAAAACTAAGATTCAACATAATAAAAATCAAAAGGAAAGAAGAAATAGGTTTGAGCTATTCTCACACACTTGTTTTTCCTTCCAAGAATTCAAAATAATCAATACATGCCTCAAAAGGGGCGGAACCTAGTGACTCATATAGGTTTTAGGCTTAATTACACGTTTTTCCTCAACTGCCCATGTCCAGTCACACGCCTTCCGTGGTCTAGGCGCGGTCGCGGTCGAACCGCGCCCGTGAAGCCTCTCTAAATCTCAATTTTGTCTGCAGCGCTGTTTGCCCGCGCTCCATCCGCGGTCGCGGCTCCACCGTGGCCAAAGGCCTTCTCTGAACTTCAATTTATCAGAGCCCTTGATCCACCGCTGTCGGGGTTGGACCGCGTCCAACGACCTTTTCAAAATATTTGTTCTATTTCAGTGCGATTTGGTTGGGAGTTTGCATGGTTGGCCTTTTTTCTTCATTTTCTTGACTCCAAAAATATTTTTCGCCTTCCTAGTCACATATAGCCTGAAAACACGAATAAAGCACCCATAAGAGCATTTTTGCTAACACTTTTAATATCAAACAATACAAGAAGGTGGCTATTTAGGGGCCGAATATAGTCAAATTCACCTATTATCACCTCTCTGTCTAGGTATGCGGTGAGTATGCAGTCCGCATGCACGTTCTGCGGTCGTAGATTGCACCGCAGAATTGACCTCCACAAATCCTCGAGAAATTAATGGGACGACTATGCGGTCAGTATATTAGTTATGTGATCGCATAATGGACCGCATTCAACATCCATTTTGGCTACTCTGATTCACTCTGCAGTCGATATGCGGTCCGCATATTGGTGATGCGATCGCATAATGGACCGCATTTTCAACATCCAATATTGGCTACCATATGATTCATTCTGCGATCGATATATAGTCCGCATACCAGATCTGCAATCGCATTCCTGACTGCAGAATTGACATTTTCTGGAAAAATTTTGACTTTAGATTTTTAAGTGTAAAATTAGTAGAAAAGGAACCGAAAATATCGATGGACCCGACTCTATGAGTTGCTAGGACTTGAGCATTCATTTTTACGGGGTCTTACATCCTCCCCTGCTTAAGATCATTCGTCCTCGAATGAAAACTTCGAATCCAAATGGTTTGAAAGCGCGATATGCATATTCCTAAGTTTTCACCAACACTTCATATTTAGAAAAATTTTGCCAGAGTTTTCTTTGTAATATGGACATACCCACATGTCAGTGAGTCCCAAAACATATTTCCAAGCACCATTATACAATCTTACTACCCCTATAACAGTTATACAATGCACGACTTTCACATTTATGCATATTCAACCTCTCGACACACTTTTAACCATTTGGTACACCACAATCAATTAAATTAAACACTAATCATCTATACTATTACCTATCGCAAGAGTATGACACAGTTAATCATTTCAACACAATTCCTCCATGCCAAATTAATCATTATTTCCTTGCATCACCTTACCATGAGAAAATTATCTTTCACAAAACACACAAAATTTTGGGCACAACTTGAAGAATTACAATGGTGAAGCATTTAGGAACTTTTACATAAAATGGG
Organism: Nicotiana benthamiana; assembly: GCA_034376525.1. Lineage (NCBI taxonomy): Eukaryota > Viridiplantae > Streptophyta > Magnoliopsida > Solanales > Solanaceae > Nicotiana > Nicotiana benthamiana. The sequence continues at coordinate 25,816,528 of CM067333.1, read as the reverse complement.
TCACAATGCTAGTTTGCTTTAGGGATAAGGACTTATATGACCACTCCTAGGCTCATACGAACAAATGGGGGTATTTTACTTTCATCTCATCTTCCACTTCCCACGTGGCCTCTTCAACTTTCGCCATAACACCTTGACCGAAGCGATTTCCTTATTTTTCAACCTACGGACTTGTCTATCCAGAATAGCAACCGAAATCTCTTCATATGACAACTCTTCCGTAACCTTGATGTCTTCAACTGGCATGATGGTGGACAGATCCCCAACCACCTTCCCTAACATGGACACATGGAACACAGGGTGCACTAAGGACATCTCAGAAGGAAACTCCAACCAATAAGCCACCTGTCCGATCCTTTGAATAATCTGATAAGGCCCTCATGCCTAGGACTTAGCTTTTCTTTCTTCCCAAACCGCATGACTCCTTTCATGGGCGACACCCGCAAGAATACCCAATCACGTTCTTGAAACTTTAATTCCCTTCGACGCACGTCCGCATAGGATTCCTGGCGACTCTGAGCTGTCTTCATCCTTACTTGAATGACTTTAACTTTTCCATGGCCTGGTGCACGAGATCCGGCCCTATCAATTCTGCCTCACCAACTTTGAACCATCTGATCAGGGACCTACTCCTCCTCCCATACAATGCTTCAAACGGGGCCATTTGGATGCAAGCATGGAAGCTGTTTTTGTAAGCAAATTCTATAAGAGGCAAGTGATCATCCCAATTACCCTTAAAATCCAAGACACAAGCCCGCAACATATCTTCGAGCGTTTTTATAGTTCGCTCTTCTTGACCATCAGTCTGCGGATGAAACGTCGTGCTGAGGTTCACCTGAGTACCCAACCCTTGCTGAAATTTTTTCCAAAAGTTAGCTATGAATTGAGCCCCTCGATCCGAAATAATAGAAAGTGGAGTACCATGAAGTTTCACTATTTCCTTGATATATAATCGAGAACATTGTTCTACAGTATCGGTGGACTTGAATGGCAAGAAGTGTGCTGATTTGGTGAGTCGATCCACTATTACCCAAATTGAGTCGAACTTATACTGAGTGCGAGATAGTCCTATCACGAAATCCATGTTGATCATCTCCCATTTCCACATTGGTATCTCTATAAGCTGGGTTAGCAAACCGGGCCACTGATGCTCGGCCTTTACTTGCTGATAAATTTCCTTGAGATCATAATAAATTTTTGTAGAACTCGGATGCACCGAATACCTGGAATGATAAGCCTCCACCATTACCCTCTCCCGAAGGTTATCTACATCTAGAACACATAATCTATCTTTACATCGCAACACACCATATTTGCTGTTGAGAGAGAATGCCGAAATCTTGTTACTTCGAACCGCCTCCTTTATTTGTGCTAATGTTGGATCAATGAACTGCTTTTCCTTGGCTTCCGCTACAAGCGACGACTCTGCTACATTGTGCATCATAATCTCCTCCTCACTCGGGGTCGAGATACAAATCCCAAGACTGGCCAACTGATAAACCTCTTGAGCTAGGAACCTCCGATCCGCTAGCCAAACTACCCATGGATTTCCGACTGAGGGCGTCGGCCACCATGTTCGCCTTCTCTGGATGGTACAAGATGTTCATATCATAATCCTTGAGTAATTCTAACCACCGCCGCTGCCTCAAGTTTAACTCCTTCTGCTTGAACAAATATTGAAGACTTTTGTGGTCCAAGAACACACCCACATGGACTCCATAAAGGTAATGCCGCCACATTTTAAGGCGAACACAACTGCTGCAAGATCTAAATCATGCGTCAGGTAATTCTTCTTGTGATTCTTGAGTTACCTTGAAGCATACGCTATAACCTTCCCATGCTGCATGAGCACACACCCTAAACCGACCCTGGAGGCATCGCAATACACCACAAACCCTTCTGTGCCTTCCGACAAAGCCATCACTGGTGTTGAGGTCAACCTTGACTTTAATTCCTGAAAACTTTTCTCACAAGCATCAGACCATTGGAACTTGACTGATTTCTGTGTCAATTTAGTTAATGGGGAGGTGAGGGTAGAGAACCCCTCCACAAACCTCCGATAATGACCTGCTAACCCCAAAAAGCTATGAATCTCTGTTGGGGTTATAGGTCTAGGCCAATCCTTCACTGATGCAAACTTTTGGGGGTCCACTTGAATCTCATTTCCCGAAACAACATGTCCTAAAAAAGCGATAGACTCCAACCAAAATTCACATTTTGAGAATTTAGCATACAACTGGTGCTGATGAAGAGTTTGCAAAGCTGCCCTGAGGTGATCGGCATGATCTTGCCTACTTTGCTGAATAAATGAGGATGTCGTCAATAAAAACAACCAGAAAGGAATCCAGAAATGGTTTGAAGATCCGATTCATAAGATCCATGAAAGCTGTCGGGGCGTTGGTTAGCCCAAAAGACATGACCAAGAATTCGAAGTGACCACAGCGAGTTCTGAAGGCGGTCTTAGGAATATCCCGCGCTCTGATCTTCAATGTGTGATACCCGGATCACAAATCAATTTTAGAGAAGAACTTCGCACCTTGCAATTGGTCGAACAAATCATCTATCCGGAGCAAAGGGTATTTATTCTTGATGGTGACCTTGTTAAGATGTCGATAGTCGATAAACATCCGAAGCAACCCACCTATCTTCCTGACGAAAAGAACTGGAGCACCCCATGGCGACACACTTGGTCGAATGAACCCCTTCTCCAATAAATCTTTCAGCTTCTCCTTTAACTCTCGTAATTCAGCTGGCGCCATCCTGTATGGTGGAATAGATATTGGCTGAGTGTCTGGCAACACATTGATCCCGATGTCAATCTCCCTATCTGGCAGAATCCCTGGAAGCTCATCTGGAAGTACCTTCGGAAATTCATTTACAACTGGCATGGATCCGAGGGCAGGCATATCTGAAGTGGTGTCCGCCACCCGGACCATATGATAGATACACCCCTTCCTAATCATCTTCGAAGCCTTAAGGTAAGAAATAAACCTACCTTTTGGCACAACACCATTTCCTCTTCACTCAATAACTGGCTCGTTGGGAAACTCGAGTCTCATGACTCTCGTTCAACAATCAAGTTTAGCAAAGCACAAATAAAGCCAGTCCATTCCCATAATCATATCAAAGTCGACCATCCCAAGCTCAATAAGATCGGCCCTAGTAACACGGCCACACACCGTGACAAACATCTCCTATAAACTCGCACGGTTGAAATATAATCACCAACCAGAGTCGATACAGAGAACGACTCAAGAAGTTGTTCGGGGTCAATCCCAAAACTCGAAGCAATGAATGGAGTGACTTATGAAAAAGAAGACCCAGGGTCAATAAGAGCATAACAATCAATGGCCTGACTAGACAAGATACCTGTAACCATATCTGCACCAAGCCCTGCTGGAGCTAGAGGACGCACAGATGTTGTAGCAACAGAAGAACTGGATGGCGGGGCGAATCCCCTACCCATGACCTGTTTGGGTGCACGACAATTTCACTGGACATGACTTGTCACCCGGCAATTGTAACACACCGAGATGTCCAAATAGCAAGTCTCCGTGTGGAACCTCCCACACTTGGGACATGTAGCTCCCCCTGCTCATGAAGACTGAACCCCAAATGATTGGACTGGAGGAACCTTCTGCTGTTAGAACCTGGACTCGAAGAACCACCCTGCTGATGGCTGTGCACTGATGGCGGTGCGCTGGCTGAAGACTTAACATATGACCGGGATGGCCCTGATGGCCCCCGCCATGGAGTTGACCTCCCTTAGTGACCCATTGACCGGGACCTGTTGTTGTTCTCCCTATCTGCTCGTATCTTCAATTTCCTAGCCTCAGTAGCCCGAGCGAAACCCACAATCTTCCCATAGTTCATATCCGAGTGCAAGACCGCTATAGCAGCCTTATTCACCACCATTGGACTAAGTCCTTGAACAAACCGTCGAACTCTAGCACTCATTTTCGGCACCAACTGAGGAACATACTTGGACAATCTTACAAACTCCATATGGTACTCCAAAACACTCATGCTTCCCTGCTTGAGAACCTCAAACTCTGTGGCGCGGGCAGACATTGTCTCGGCAGGCAAGAAATGATCTATAAAAGCATCTACAAATTCCTCCCATTTAGTCGGGGGCTGCCCTCCGCGCAGTAATCCTCCCACATCTCGAACCACGAACGTGCCGCTCCCATCAACCTATAGGAAGCCAACTCAACCCCCTCTGATTCTGTGCCCTTCATCACACGAAGGGTCTTGTACATCTCATCAAGAAAATCCTGCGGATCAGCCTCCGGGTCTGTGTCTGAAAACTCTGGAGGAGCCAATCTCAAAAACTGGTGGACTCTACAGCTGGTAGAATCTCCCTGCCCGCTGGAGGACATAGGGGCATTGTGAGATCTCTGGGCCTGAGCAACCACTAACTGGGTCTACATACGGATGGCTTCCCTAAGGTCCCCATCAGAAGCCTCGGGACTGGGCGCTGAAGCAATGCCAGGAATAGGAATATCGGTAGGAGGGATAGTGACGCCCTCTGCCGATGATGGAACAGGAGTGCTAGGATACGGAAGGGACGGTCCAGGCAGATTCAAAGCCGGGGATTCACTCTCACCCACGGTGTAAGGTACATGGCTCGCAATCACACTTGGGGTGGCGCTGGCCTCAAGGCCGAGTCTAACCTTCTTCTTAGGTTCCATCTCTGAAAATTTCGGAACAAGGCACGAGTTAGACACAAATACTTTCACATTTCACTTCCCCGAACGAAATGGAATAACAAAGAAGAGAAGTAGATTCCTAAATTCCCGTGTAGCCCCCTACTTATAGATGTGGTAGACAACACACCGATAAGAAGGGATCTACTAGGCATGGCTCCGAGACACCCTAGAACTCTTTTTTAAAACCTTTGGCTCTGATACCAAGTTTGTCACGTCCCGAATCCAAGGGACATGACCAGCACTCAACCGGGTATCCCCAGTCGAGTGGACCCGGGTGCCTTTTCTTACCCACGAGCTACCCCACATTTTCATTACTTACTAGTCGAATGGAAACATCTGTTTATAATTGAAATACCTTTTTACAAGCCATACATACATACATGATATTACATGGTTTACAATCTACAATACCCAATATACAAGTACATAATTCATGGTTCGTGACCCACACTTCATGTCTACGGAGCCTCTAAGGATACAAGATGACAATACTATATTTGCCGGTAAATAGGCTCCGACTATACCTTTTTACAAAAACAAAAATAAGACTCCAAGATACAAGAACAAGGGTGGCATGAGCCACGCATGGCCCCGGAAGGAAAGGGGGCTCACCAACTCTCCTGTTGTCTCCTTTCATAATTCCACATCATTAATTTCATGATTTGCTCAATGTATATGTATATATATATATCAATAGTGATTTCAATCACCTTTTCCACCCTTATTACCTCGTCCACCCTTATTACCTCGGCCACCCTTATCACACCAACCCACACCTTATTACACCGTGTTGCGGCGTGCAACCCGACCCTCCGTACAATTTCAATTCACAACAAACCCAATCAAACAAAAAGTCACAAAAACAAAAAACAAGTAAACCTCAAGACATCACCACAATAGTGTTACAAGTGTTTCCACAACTATTAATACCAATTTCAAGACTTTCAACAATTTGTAATCATTTCATGTTACCACCATTGCCCACAACATTTCAAGTACATTGTTATCACAAATAGCCTCATTTCACCATTTACGGATTCATTCAATCACTTGTTATTCAACTTTTACTACAAGGTGCATTCACAATCAACCAGTCAAGAAGCTCACAACTAACCAACATCGATATCAATTACCAAACAATTTACATACCAAGCAAAGCGATTTCACAAGAATCAAGGTTAGCCATGCATACCTGGTGTCGAATTCTCTTTTTAAGCTCCTATTTTTCAGTCACCAAACTATGTAGCATAGCCCTCTACTCTTATCCAATTTTCCCTTCACTAGATTCTAGGTTTGAGTCACATTCATGAGGGTTTTCAGTTGTTAGTTCAAAATTAAAGCATAAGACTCCCTTCCCTTAACTTAATCAGAAAAATTGGGGAAAAGGGTTAGAGACTTACCAGTAAGAGTGGGGATAAAGACAGTAACTTAAAATTTTCTGACGCGGATGGCTTTGGAGGATCAACTTGATGGAAATTCCTTTATCTCTCAAGAACTCTCTCTTCCCTCTCTCTTGTTTTGTTCAGAAAATGAGTAAAAATGAGGGGTAGGGGTGTTTTATTAGAAAAGGGTCGGGTTTAAAATTTTTAGAAAATTTCTGTTCGCGACGGATCTGCAGTCAACTATGCGATCGCATAGTTGACATGCTGTCCGCAGATTGGACCGCATAATTGTCCCAAATTGCTGATCTCTCTATTTAGTTATGCGGTGAGAATGCAGTCCGCATACATGTTCTGCGGTCGCAGATTGCATCGCAGAATTGACCTCCACAAATCCTCGAGAAATTTATGCAACGACTATGCGGCGCATATTGGTTATGCGATAGCATAATAGACTGCATTTTCAACATCCATTTTGGCTACTCTGTGATTCACTCTGCGGTCGATATGCGGTCCGCATATTGGTTATGCAATCGCATAATGGACTGCATTTTCAACGTCAAATTTTGGATACCATCTGATTCATTCTGCGGTCAATATGCGGTCCGCATACCTGATCTGCGACCGCATTCCTGACCGCAGAATTGACATTTTCTGAAAATATTTTGACTCTAGATTATTAAGTGTAAAATTTGTAGAAAAGGATTCCGACACATCGATGTACCCGACTCTACGAGTTGCTAGGACTTGAGCACTCATTTTGACGGGGTCTTACATTATTAGCATTATTTAATTTAGTAATGTTAATGGCTATAAAACATATTGGTTCTAAGTCCAACCTTGAAATAATACATAAAAATATAAATTTATGAATTTTTTTAAGAAATATTTATAAATTATATCTCAATAAGTATATTTATATATTAAATATATCTAAATTTCTATATATGTAATGTAGGGTTGGTTTGGTTTCGGTTTGACTTTCTTTAGTTACAACCAAACCAAGCCAATTATGGTCGGGTTTTTTTCCAGCACCAAACCAAATGAAACCAAAACATGGTCGGGTTTTTTTTCTCGGTTTGACTCAGATTATCGGGTTGGTGCGGTTTGTCGGGTTATCTAGACCCATCCTTGTTTATACCACCTTAAACTGAAAATTATTCTAGTCTTATATATATATATATATATATATATATATATATATATATATATATATATATATATATATATATATATATATATATATATATATATATATATATATATATATATATATATATATATATATATATATATATATATATATAATGTCCCCACGCCAAGTGGGCACGTCCCCCATAATAAGGACGTCCTAAGTAAGAGTGCGGCCCAAATCGCAAAAGAAGGAACAACGTCGTTTATTACCTGCACCTTTTACTGAGTGAAAGCCACCAACCTTTGTACTTTATTATTATTTTTATTATTTATTCATTCAAGGAAGGTTTCCTACTATAAAAAGAAAACCTTCCCATTGTAAAACGGGGATTACCATTATTCTCGGATAATACAATCTCTATTTCTATCTCTCTCTCTTTCTCTCTCCCTATCGTTCATAACCATTGCATTCTTCTTAAGCTAAGTCTATTATTATTGTCCGTTTACAAATCAACAAAAATCCTCGAAGTGATAATTATCTCTTGTGCTTATTATATTTGATTATGATTAACCTCCATATATTTTTTATTGTTTTTAGGCTTACAAAATACAAACACAATTTTTGAGCCAAATAATTTGGCGCTGTCTGTGGAGATTTCGAGAATCAAAACCATAGTTTGCACCTAAAAAACCATCGAAAACCTTTCTTTACTACACAAAAAACGAAAAATGGCTGATAACAAAGCAAGAATGAAAACAATAGCAGATGTTGCAACCAATCTTATCGGCTCGCTCAACGAAGCCGGTGAAGATAGGGTCATAATTACAACCCCTAGTACCACATTGAGCGGAGAAATCCCACCTCCTCCGCCCGAAGCCCTAACGATCTTGCCGGAAAAATGCGCTTCCACCTCTACATCTGAAGAAGCACCCCCGGAGGTCAGGAAACTACTGGAAGAGTGGTTAACAAGCACTCTAAGCGGTTTGGTTGAGAAGTCACCTCAACACAATGTCAGATGCGGGCCAACCACAGATCTTGCTGCAGTCGGAGTCGAACCCAGGGTCACTCGGGCGAACAACGCACCCCTCAATACTCGGGCCGACAGTGACGCGCTCAAAGCCATCCTCAATAAGATGGAGGAAATGGAAAATGAAAATAGGTCACTCCGTGACCAGATGAAGGAACACCAAGAAAGGGTGGACAAAATCCCTGGTGCCCATAAATGCTGCCAAAATGTGACGTGGGGAGGTTCGTTGAACAACCCTACGCGGAAGAGGCTACATGCCCCATTCCGAAAACCTTAAAAATGCCGCCTTATCTGAGAGTGTACGACGAAACTACAAATCCCGAGGACCACTTGATCCACTACGTCACTGCCATAAAAGGTAATGACCTCTCAAAGGAACAGGTATCGTCTGTACTACTGAAGAAGTTCGGCGAAACCCTAACGGGGGAGCAATGACCTGGTATTCCCAGCTACCATCCAAAATTATTTCCACGTTCGAGGAAATGGCGAACAAGTTTGTCACCGCACATGCAGGAGCTAAGAAAGCAGAAGTAAGGGTCAACGACATCTTCGCCGTTCAGCAAACCACAAGGGAAGGGCTCAGGGACTTTTTAGCTAGGTTCAACAGGGTAAGGATGAGCATACCCAACGTATAAGAAGGCATGGCAGTCACTGCTTTTCAAAATGGGTTAAGCAGAAATGACTCGAGAGTGATTAAAAAATTACTCAGCCGCCTTATGAAGTACCCGCCCACCACATGGGAAGAGATCCACAATGCTTATTGCGCTGAGGTGCACGCAGACGAGGATGACCTCAACGGACCTACCTAACGTCTAACAACGATACATCCAGAGATCAGGAGATATTGACGCAACCAAGGACGGCGGGAACAAGGTCCACGTCCAAATAGCGAGAGGCAGCAATCCTATACCAGATCCTCTCACCCGCGGCCACCCAAGCACGCGGTCGCACTATAGCGACATATCGCTCCTCTACGAAACGATAGAGGTACTCCCCCTTTATTATCTGCCCATAAGTTTTGTGTGTCCCCTTCATAGATAGTGTACACACTTGAGAAGCTGGGAAACAAGGGGCAATGGCCGGCAAAGATGAAGTCGGACCCTGTCAGAAGAAAATCAAATGCCTTGTGTGAGTTCCACCAGGAACGGGGGCGCAAAATCGAATATTGTATAGGTCAACAACAGAGGTGGTCAGGATGTTGAACCAAGGGTTCCTGAGGGAGTTACTCAGTGACAAAGGAAAAATCAACTTTGCATGCAGACGGGAGCAACACCATGGGCCACCAAAGCCGCCCTCACAAGCCCGCACGATCAACATGTTCATTGGGAACAACGACGATTTGACAATCAAGCACGCCAAGTTCACCATTACGCACAAAATGAAGCAAACCATCGCCCACGAACGGTATGACGACTTCGAAGATAGTATCATCTTCCATACGGCTGATGCCGACAGTTTGTTTTTCCCTCAGTACGACGATTTAGTTATTACTTTACGTATCGCAGATACAGATGTTAAAAAAAGTGTAGTCGATGACGGCAGTGGCGCCTGTATAATCTACCTGAGGGTCCTCGTACTAGTGGGACTCGAGGATAAGGTAATACTGCGCAGCATAACACTAACAGGTTTCAATAATGCAGTAGAACGTACTTCATGAGAGAAATCGTTACCCGTCCTAGCGGGGGGAGTCACGCTGGAAACAACTTTCCACGTGATGAACAAGGAAACAACATAAGACGTCATCATCGGGCGACTGTGGATACACGACATGATCGCGGTCCTTCGAGATTTTACCAAATGGTTAAATTTACCACCCCATGGGGAATATTCAGCATTAGATGCGAGCACCACACCGCTCAACAGTGCTATAAAATAGCGCAAGACTGCGCCCAGACCAAACAGCTTAAGGGGGCGAGCACAGACGCATAGCAATCAGCTATGTCGGGGACTAAGGTCCTCCCGACAGAAATCGCTATCAAAGACCATGATGTCGTAGAAACCCGTAAGGCTATGCTCGAAGACCTTGACCCGGTCCAACTAGACAACAACGAACCTATAAGGAAGGCGTACATCGGGCACGGCCTCTCAAATTCAAGTAAGTATCGTGAATTTTTATCTAATCATTCAGACCTAATTGCTTTTCCCATTCCGATATGCTGGGAATCCCGCGAGAAATCGCTACTCACAAGCTTAATGTTGACTCATTACACCCGCCTGTACGAAAAATGAGAAGAAAATTCAACGCCACGATCAAAGAAGCGGCCAGTAAGGAAGTAGACACACTTCTGCCAAAGGCTCCATCATGGAATCAAAGTACCCTTAGTGGGTCGCCAATGTTGTCATGGTCAAAAAGAAGAACAGGAAGTGGAGAATGTGTGTAGACTTCACCGACTTAAACAAGGCATGCCCAATAGATTCCTTCACACTGCCCCACATTGACCAGCTAATAGATGCAACCACGGGGCATGAGCTGTTAAGTTTCCTAGATGCATATTTTGGTTACAACCAAATCATGATAGCCGAAGAGGACCAAGAGAAAACAACTTTCACACCCACTAGGGGACATACTGCTACAAAGTAATGCCTTCGGGCTCAAGAATGCGAGGCCACATATTAGAGGCTGGTGACCAAAATGTTCAAAGAGCAACTTGGTAAGACTATGGAAGTATACATCGACGATATGCTAGTAAAATCGCGGCCACCTAAAGGAGGCCTTCGAGATACTGAAGGGGTACGGGATGAAGTTGAACCCCGAGTAATGCGCCTTCGGCGTAGCTTCAAGAAAATTCTTAGGATTCCTCATATCGTAATGAGGAATCAAGGTCAATTCAGACCAGATCAAGGCGATAGATGCAATACCTGAGGTGGTGAGTAGCAAGAAGTAGGTACAAAAGCTGACAGGAGGCATAGCCACCCTATCCCGGTTCATTTCTCGGTTATCCGATAGGTGTCATAAGTTTTTCAACGTACTGAAAAAAGATCAAGGACTACAATGGAACGAGGAATACATCGAAGCCTTGAGGAAGCTGAAAGCATATTTGTCTTCGCTGCCCTTGTTGGTCAAGGCAAGCACGGGTGAACCCCTTGCTAGTTTATCTGGTCGTTTCAGAGGTCACTGTCAGTGTCGTCCTCATCCGCGAAAACAAAGGTACACAATCACCTATTTATTAAATTAGTAAAACCCTAGTGGACGCCGAAACTCGGTACCCACACCTCAAAAAAGTTAGCATTAGCATTGGTCATGGCTTCATGAAAGCAACGGCCCTATTTCCAATGCCATCAAATAAAAGTGATAACGACCTTCCAATTAAGAAGCATCCTACACAAGCCCGAATTGTCGGCCCGGCTCACAAGATGGTCCATTGAGATCAGTGAGCACGACATCTCATACCTTCCTCGAACCGCTATTAAGTCACAAGTCCTGACCAATTTTATAGCCGACTTTAGTGCAAAAATCCTGCCGAAAGCAAAACTTGAGGCATGACACACCTCTGCCAATAACGACCAATGGGTCCTCTACACTGATGGTGCTGTCAATGCATCAAGATCAGGACTAGGACTCGTCCTTGAGGTCCCCACAGGAGAAACGATTCACCAGTCCATACGATGCCCCAAAATGACTAACAATGAGGCCGGGTATGAGGCCGTTATTGCAGGCATGAAGCTGGCCTTAAAATATGGTGCCCGCCGACTCATCCTTCACTGCGATTCCCAACTAGTGGTAAACCAAGTCATAGGGACTTACCAGATCAAAGAATAGAGAATGCAAAATACCAGTCAAAGATCTGCAGGTTAATAGCCACGTTCGACGAATGCCGTCTGGAACAGATCCCAAGGGCGAAATATCAAAGCAGAGGATTTAGCAAAACTGGCCACGACCACTAAGAACTTCGACGAGGAGAGCGTAGTCACTCTCCTCCACTACGCCACTGATCGCACTGAGGTATTCTCTTTAAATTTAACTTGGGACTGGCACAACAAGTTTGTATCTTATCTACAGGACTCTACGCTGCCATTCGACAAGAAAGAGGCAAAGAAACTCCGCACAAAAGCCCCCTGGTAATGCTTAATGAAAAAAGACCTCTACAAGAGAACGTTTGGCGGACCCTTGCCCAAGTGCCTAGGGTTGACCAAACAAGACCGGTACTCGAAGAAATACACGAGGGTCACTGCGGTGCAAATACAGGCAACCGCGCCCTTGTACAATGCATCATACAGGCTGGCTACTACTGGCTTACCGTGAAGAAGGAAGCGGCAGAATATGTTCGCCAATGCGAGCAATGCCAAAGATATGCCCCCATGATACACCAACCAAGAAAGCCCCTCTATTCGGTCACCTCCCCCTAGTCTTTCATCAAATGGGGAATGGACATAGTCGGCCCCCCTACCCGCATGACGGGGAAAGGTACGATTTCTATTAGTATTAACTAATTACTTTTCTAAGTGGGTAGAAGCAGGTGCGTACGCACAAATACATGAACAAGAGGTAATCCCCTTCATCTGGAAAAATATCATATGCCGCTTCGGCATCCCTAAAGAAATTAGTTGTGACAACGGACGACGGTTCATCGGTTAGAAAATGACCGAATTCTTCGAGCAATGGCACATCAAGAGGATACTTTCCACGCCATATCACCCTGCCGCCAATGGCCAAGCGAAATCCTCCAACAGAACAATACTAAACATACTGAAGAAGAAACTCGAGAATGCCAAAGGGATATGGTCCGAGATGCTACCCGAAGTGTTATGGGCATACCGGACCACACCCAAATCCAGCACAGGGGAAACGCCATACTCGCTTGTCTACGGAACCAATGCGGTCATACCCATCGAAGTCAGCGAACCAAGCCTAAGATATTCACACATCAGTGGAACAGAAAACGACGCCAGTAGACTCCAATACCTCGACGAAGTTGAGGAAAGGAGAAAATGGCCTACATTATAATGGTGGCCCAAAAGCAACAAGCCGAAAGATACTACAACAAGAGGGCCAAAATCAGACCACTCAAGGAGGGAGATTACGTCATCAAAGCCAAGACATTGGCATCCAAAGACCCAAGTGAAGGAAAACTGGGCACCAACTGGGAAGGACACTACAAAATCACTGCAGTAGCCAACAAAGGCGCATTCCAGTTAGAAATAATGGAAGGAAAAATGCCCAAAAAACACTGGAACGTTGCTCGCCTCAAGTATTTCCACTTCTAAAGGCATCTCGCAAGTCGTACTCTTTTTCCCTTACCCAAGTTTTGTCCCAATTGGGTTTTCTTGGGGAGGCTTTTAATGAGGCGACGGAGGGGATACCTGGGGATATTTTCGGAACAAGTTTATCATGTCAACCTCTCCTTACGACCTCCAGGCCAACATGATAAATGGACTGGATTAGCTTGATCTCCAATGTATGAAAGGCTACTGCCATAAGGCTATGACCATCTCTAATGTATGAAAGGATACGACCATCTACAACCATCTCCAATGTATGAAAGGCTACGACCATCTCCAATGAATGAAAGGCTACGACCATCTCCAATGAATGAAAGGCTATGGCCATCTCCAATGCATGAAAGGCTACGACCATCCCCAATGAATGAAACGTTAAGACCATCTCCAATGAATGAAATGCTACGACCATCTCTAATGAATGAAAGGCTACGGCCATCTCCAATGTATGAAAGGCTACGACCATCTCCAATGTATGAAAGGCTACGACCATCTCCAATTAATGAAAGGCTACAACCATATCTACTGAATGAAAGGCTAAGACCATCTCCAATGCATGAAAGACTACAACAATCTCCAATGAATGCAAGGCTACAGCCATCTCCAATGAATGAAAGTCTACGACCATCTCCAATGCATGAAAGACTACGGCCATTCCCAATGAATGAAAGGCTACAGTCATCTCCAATATATAAAAGGCTATGTCCATCAAATCTATCATGGCCAAGGCCATTGATTACATTATGGCTAAGGCCATCTTCACCAACGGTCGACCTAAGATTCGACCACGGTGAATAAAAGACTCGACAACAGTCGAAGTTGCCTACATGGCCAAGGCCATCAGTTCTATCATGGCCAAGACCATCGATTACGTTACGGCTAAGGCCATCTTCACCAACAGTCGACCTAAGATTCGACCACGGTGAACAAATGACTCGACAACAGTCGAAGTCGCCTATATGGCCAAGGCCATTAGTTCTATCATGGTCAAGGCCATCGATTACATTATGGCTAAGGCCATCTTCACCAACGGTTGACCTAAGATTCGACCATGGTGAATAAACAACTCGACAACAGTCGAAGTCGCCTACATGGCCAAGGCCATCATTTCTATCATGGCCAAACCATCGATTACGTTAAGGCTAAGGCCATCTTCACCAACGGTTGACCTAAGATTCGACCATGGTATAAAAATGACTCGACAACAGTCAAAGTCGCCTACATGGCCAAGGCCATTAGTTCTATCATGGCCAAGACCATCGATTACGTTACGGCTAAGGCCATCTTCACCAACAGTCGACCTAAGATTCGACCACGGTGAACAAATGACTCGACAACAGTCGAAGTCGCCTATATGGACAAGGCCATTAGTTCTATCATGGTCAAGGCCATCGATTACATTATGGCTAAGGCCATCTTCACCAACGGTCGACCTAAGATTCGACCATGGTGAATAAACAACTCGACAACAGTCGAAGTCGCCTACATGGCCAAGGCCATCATTTCTATCATGGACAAACCATCGATTACGTTATGGCTAAGGCCATCTTCACCAACGGTTGACCTAAGATTCGACCACGGTAAAAAAATGACTCGACAACAGTTAAAGTCGCCTACATGGCCAAGGCCATCAGTTCTATCATGGCCAAGGCCATCGATTACATCGTGGGTAAGGCCATCCTCGCCAACGGTCGACCTAAGATTCGACTGCGGTGAATAAACGACTCAACAATAGTCGACGTCTCCTACATGACCAAAGCCACCAACACCGACAATCAACAAAGAACGCAACAAAAGCTCTAAAGAAAGAAAGAAAAACAACAGCAAAAGGAGGGAAGAAAAATATTTCATTTATCCAAAAATATACATACAACAGGTCCTACAAAATTTCCATCTACAAAATGTTCTTATACAATCCCTAAGGGCCTTCACCACCCCTGCCATCGTGTGACCCGCCTAGTCGCCTTCAGGTCCGCTGCCATCCCCATGCTGGTAAGTCCTGGAAATCCATGAGCCGGATCTAGGCGATTGATATCCTCAGAATTATAGCCCTCCCAACCAGGCGAGTTGGAGCTATAACAGGCCGCTTCACGGGCAACGCGAGTCAAGAGTCGGTACCTATCTACTTCCACCTCGAAAGCTCGACCAGCCACCAAAAGCTGCTCAAAGACGACTAGTTTGGAATCATGGTACACCCATATCTCGTGTGCCTCACGGTGTATGACATCTTGGAGGCGACCGCCTAAGGGCCTCAACTTCGGCCATCCTGGCGTCCAGCTCGTCTCTAAGGGCAGTAACCTGGGCCTGTAATTCCGCAGCCTCGGTTTCTACCCCGCGACTAATCTTCGAGTCCTCCTAACTTGACCGTAGAAGAGTTTCCAGCTCATTATTTTGGTCCAAGGCAGCCATCAGCTGCTCATCCAGCTCCTTCAGCTCCGCTGTCTTCTTTTTCAAAAGAGCCTTTGATTCTTTAAGGCCCTCGCGGAACGTTCAGAACTGGGAATCCTGCTCAAACATGTCCGCCAATGCTCGATGCTTGGCATGGACCTCTCTGTATTTATTTACCATTTTGGAGAAGGTGGCCGCTCTATTTTGCTCACGCCACCTCCGCTCTACCTCCAAAACAAGGGTTTAAAAACGAAGAAAAGAAACGCGTCAGTACAAACCACAGTCGCTTTGAACGACAAAAAAAAGAAGAGGGCTGAAAGCTACTTGTAAAGCTGAACCAGCTACCCACCTTGACAAGTCCCAGTTGTTGACATCTCTCAGCGACGCATGCTCCGCAGCCGCGCACAACAGGGTCATGTCCGCCGCAGCCTACTCGCTATCCTCTAATAAGTTATATCACCCAGGGATCACAATGCGGCGAGTATATCGTCCCTCCCTCATCTCCACACGGGCCGAGCTGCCCGGTGCCTCCTCGAGAGCGGCTTCATAGACCGTCCTCTAAGTCTCTACGACTGCCTCATTAACAGTGGAGGATGACTCGCCTCCTGATGCACGATCCAAACGGGCGGCAGCTGCCCTCTGAGGGAACATTCGCCCAGCACGAATGGCTTCGGCCATAAAGGTCGACCTTGGCACTTGGCGAGGCTCACTGGGCCTCCTCACCCCTTAACTTCAATGCCTTTGCCAGTAATCAACCACCGCCTCTTTTTCTCAAACGGCTCCTTTCCTTTGGAAGCCGCCTCAGCTGGAGCGACTTCAAGTGCCGGCATAGAACCAATTTAAGGTGCCGCTGCTAATGAAGCCTCTTGTACCTCCATAGAGACAGCCTCATGCACCGCCTCCAATGCGGCCGCCGATGTAGTCCCTTGGTGGGGAATCAAAATGGGGCTACCTCTGGGTGAGCCGCCCACAAATATATCTTCGGAGTCAGACTCCGCCCTGGCAAGGATAGCTTCGGTGTTCTTCTTTTTTGTCCTTGAGGAAGCACCCCGACCTGGCAAATGACAAGCACATCATATAGGAAGGTCTCCAAGTTAAGGCAAAATTAAAAAAAAATTAAAAAAAAAAAAAAAAAATATATATATATATATATATATATATATATATATATATATATATATATATATATATATGGAAGTTTGTTACATGTTGGGCCGTACAACCTATGAAATTCAGGCCAAGTGCGGCATTTCTCCGTATATGGTATCAACCCCGCCACCCACAGCCTAATGTCGCCAATGGGGCGGGATGAGCGAGCTGCCACTAATAAAAAAGAGAAGAAGAAAGAAAGTAAGTCAGAGTTAAGTCAGTCAAAACAGAACGTCGCAAAGCTACATGTAGAGGTACTCACATCCTGCATTCCACGCCTCTGAAAATCTTTCAGGATCGGATACTAGATGGCTCGTCCTAATGTAAAAGAATTTATGGCAGAACTCGCGGTTAGCTTTGTCGTCACCCCTCACGACAAAGCTCTTCTTTCCACGGCTCCTTAGTTGGAGCATGGTACCCCTCATATAGTTGGTGCTAAACATCTGTAGCAAATGGTGAACAGAAACAACGGCCCCGGCCTCACCCGCAAGCGTGGTAAGAATCTGACACACCTTCAGGGCGTAAGGTGTGAGCTGAGCCGGACATACATTATAGAAACGGCATAACTCTTCCGCCAAAGGGTTAAGCAGGAAACTATACCCAATTTTAAGAGCATATTTATAAAATGCACAAAAGACGGGCTTATATATATTGGCATGGTCTGCCCCAGCCGGACCTATCTTGATGTGATCAAGAACGTTGTACCTGGTCCTGATAATGTCTAGGTGCAACCGAAGTAAGTCACTCTCCTCCCAAGGATGAGAAAGGCTATCCGTATTGAAGTCTTTTCTCGCACTCAAATCCATTGGTAAAATGTTGTCTACTGTTAACGAAACTAGGGTTTTTCCCGCTCCTTCCCCTTCGCCATCAGAAGAGGGTGGAACCCTACAAGGGGCACTGCCCTTAGCCTTCTTGCTTTCTTGGCATTTTTCCATAATACGTTGTAAAGAATGAAGTGTAAATAGTGAGTAAGATAATTATCAGGAAAGGTATCCCTCTGAAAACGATATAACTATTATAGGAAAGAAGGATGAAGAAAGAAGCAAAGGAAAATTTTCTAAAAGATCGAAAGATGAAAATCTTTGAACCACTCTCCTTTTTATAATAGAAAGGTACACGGGAATCGAAGAGGCTCAATTCTGAATTAGCGCCGAAAACCAAAAAATCACATAACATTTTGAACAAGTCTCGGGAACAAGTGTAATGATGACTGTTGACGTCACCTTACAAAAGGTAGGTCATAAGCCAACGACCCAACCAATGCTATCACGCCCATATTCTGCAAAGGAGGCGCTTACGGTCACGACCAAATTTTCGTAAAAAAAGAATCGTACATGTCCGTCCATTGAAGACGAGCATCGAGTACATCTCCAACAAACGGAGGGATTAACTGTATAGGGCTAAATTTGGCTCATAATGTCCCCGCGCCAAGCGGGCACGTCCCCCATAATAAGGACGTCCCAAGTAAGAGTGCGGCCCAAATCGTCAAAAGAAGGAACAACATCGTTTAGTACATGCCCCTTTTAAGGAGTGGAAGTCGTCAACCTTTGTACTTTTTTATTATTATTATTTATTTATTTATTGGTTCGAGGAAGTTTTCTTACTATAAAAAGGAAACTTTCCCATTGTAAAAGGGGGATCATCATTATTCTCGGATAATACAATCTCTATTTCTATCTCTCTCTTTCTCTCTCTCGCTCGCTTATAACCATTGCTTCCTTCTTAAGCTAAGTCTATTATTATCGTCCGTAAATTCTCGAAGTGATAATTATTTCTTGGGCTTATTATATTTGATTACAATTTACCCCCATATATTTTTTGATTTTTTTAGGTTTACAAAATACTAACACAATTTTTGATATATATATATATATATATATATATATATATATATATATATATATATATATATATATATACTTAACAAATTTAATTAGTTAAAATGGATATATTTAGATTTAAGGTCTATATACATATACAAGAAAAACAAAAGAGAAAATATGAAATCTAGAGAGCCTACCAAGTGGATTGGAGAGAAAGCAACATGGATATTATCATTTAACCGAACAATCAAGATCAGAACGACAAAGACCCCGTAGATTAAAAAATAAAAGGTAGAAAAAGACAAGCTAATTTTATAAAAAGATATTAAGTTTATTTTATAGAAAAAAAAAAGTCCTTTAGCAACTCCAATTCCATAAAACCTATATTACAATCGTTTTCTTTCTCTTGTTTTTATTCCATTTCAAAAAGAGTTCCAGATATATTCCAAGCATGCTGGTCAAGATATTTAATTTTCTGTCTGAAATTGAATATCAATTTCTTTTGTTTTATGAAATAAATTATATATATATATATATATATATATATATATTAATATTTAAATTTATTGGACAAACAGCTTGGAGGAGCAGTTAAGGTGCACACAAACTAATTTGACATTATACATATAAAAATAAATACTACATATTATAATCTGTTTTAAGATTTTGAAAGTGTTTGAGAATTAATTACTTGAATTGTTATATGATATATTATCATGTTAAACGAAAACTGTAATAACATGCATATTGTATCATCTAGTTTATGTAGTAAACTTGAGATCAGAATCTGTGAGAGATGTTGGAATTTGGACTTACGTTAATTGGTTATAGCCTGAAAGGATAGTGACATGGCCCAACTGATGGATAATTAAATGGCCTAATATTAAATAGTGTGGATAAGTGATGCCCAATAACTATTGGCATGTGATGGGTAGACACTCTTTATAAATAGAGTCCAACCCCCCTTTCCCTGGCTATTAGAAAAACCCTAGCGTATTCTACCTCTTGAATACGTGGTAGCGGTAGACGTCATATCAGTCAAGTTCTCCGAACTATGAGAGAACGTAGCTAGTGGATTGTGGAAGTTGGTCTCAGGCTTAATCCATGGAGTTTAACGGTACGCTTCCCTTGACTCTAACTATAAATTGATTGTATAATTGTGTCTTAATCTCTGCGATGGCTACGAGTCAATTATCTTACAATTGGTATTAGAGTCACCATAATTAGGGATTAAGATCAAGAATTAATCTTGTGTTTAAAAGTAGAAACAATCGTTATGAATTCCGACGATGGCCCGAGATTATCTTTCTCCGATATTGTTCCATTGCCGAAAGACGGTAATTGTTTTGAGTACATTAGAAGCGGCAGTACAAAAAGGCGAAAACAAGGAAAATAGATGAAGCGTTCTTCTTTGTTTAAACTAGTTATACTATTATTTATGTGATTAAAATAATTAAAGTACACAAGTTTTAGCCATTGAAAGGCAACATCGATGAAAAGCAGTGTGGTATTAATTTTCTTTTGTCTTGCCAATTTTTTTTAACTTTGGCATATTTTTTCCTTATTATTATATGATATTTCGATTTGAAGTTTGATAATTACAAGTACTATTTTATTAGTTATTTCTCTAATGACCGATCCTTAATCAAATATCCCATTAGGTTGCAAAGCATGACTTTTCGGTTTGTTATAGAACAATTGCCTTTTCATAGAATTATGTATTGATGTTTGCATGTTGAATAATAGTTTTTCCTTAGATTTTGCTGAGTACGTAGTTATTCCTTTTAAGTCAAAGGATGGAATTAAAAACAGGACAACACTAATCGGGTTTTATTGTATGGGCCCTGTTTTGATTTCACATGTATATAATATTATTTGAATAAGAATTTATGATTAATAAATAGTTTTCATCAAAGTGGTCTATTTATTTGGAGTCATGAGAAATTCTTGATGCTTTATACATTTTAAACAAATTATATGGATTGAGAATAATGGTTAATAGATAATTTCTACCAAAGTAGTCTATTTTATATGAGTCATTGAAATATTCTCAATATACCATGTCTAAATTGTTCTTTATGACTGTATGCTAGTGTTGGAGGTTTACTTTTTGATACTAGTGATGCTAAATTAACTTGTGAGATAAGATATTATATTTCAACCCAAAGGATGGAGTTAATATCTTGGTATCTCATGTATATATATAAATTAAATCAACAAGGATAATTTGATGTAAGAGAAGGTTTCGTGTCTCTTACCTAAAGGAAGAACACAATGTATGCCTTGTACTCTTAGTAATATGGGAGGATTTGTATCTCTTGCCTAAAGGTGAGGATGCAGTGAATGCCTTGGACTCCTTAATTTTTAAAAGGGGGGACAATTACATTAGGGGGGACAGTTACATCTTCTACCCAAAAGGAGGGGTGTAATGGATGTCTTTGACTCTTTTGATCTATATACTCTAGCCCATAACTTTATCTAATTTTGTGTTTTTTGCTTATACAGCTGTTAACAACATGACTACTCAATTGAATTCCATTGAAACTATGACTAGTAGCAACTACAAGAAGTGGAAACAGGATGTTGAAATAGTGTTTAGGCCTGATGGACCTCGACTTTGCATTGACTGAACAGAAACCTAATGAACTTACAACTACTACCACTGCTGATGAAAAGGCTAAGTTTGAAAAATGGATGAAGGCAAATAAATTGAGTCTTATGATCATGAAGAGATCCATTTCTGATCACATAAAGGGTGCAATTAAGGATAATGGAAATGCAAAAGATTTTCTGAGTGCCATTGGACAGAAATTCCTATAATCTGATAAAGCTGAGATAGATAGCCTGATTGATTCCCTATCTACGATAAAGTATGACCTTATAGGTAGTGTCTGTGATCATATTATGAAATTAGTTAACATTGCTACCAAACTGAACAATTTAGGTGTAACCATTACCGATGATTTTCTTGTTCACCAATCTCTAAGGTCCCTTCCTGAGCAGTTTAACCAACTTAACACAACCTATAACGCCCAAAAAGATAAGTGGAGTGTTGATGAACTTATTACTGTTTGTATGGTAGATGAATGGAGGATCCAAAAGGAGAAAGTTGAGGGTGTAGTGAATTTTGTTAGTTCGTCTAGGTCAGCTGATTGTCCCTCTTATAAAAGAAAAGGTGGACCCAAATTTCACAAAAAGAAACATGGCCGGTCTCATCGTCCAAGTGGTAATAGTAGCCATACTAATAAGCCTGGTGTTAACCAAGGTCAGTCTCATAATCCTCTTGGTCCTCAAGCTATAATCAAGAAAGAAATCAAGTGCTGGGATTGCAAACAAGTTGGTCATAAGAAATCTGGATGTCCTCTAAAAAAGAAACCAGGTAATCTTTAGACTTTTGTCTGCTTTGAAACCACTCTTGTTCACGTTCCTTTAAATTCTTGGTGGTTGGATAGTGGTGCAACTGTTCATGTAACCGATGACTTGCAGGATCTAGTAAGCAGACGGAAGCCAAAAGAGGATGAAGCCAGTGTTGTTGTGGGCAATGGACTCAAAGCAAAAGTAGAGTTTATAGGGATATCTATTTTACCTTTTAAGAATAATTCTAGTATTCGTTTAGATAATATGTTTTCGTACCGTCTATGAAACAAAAATGAGTTTCGGTTTCCCTTTTGGACAAAGCTGGTTATTCATTTCAACAAAATAATGGTATTATTAAAATTTCCTATGATTCGCATGTTGTTGTTGATGCTTTTTTAAGTGATGGTCTTTATCGCTTGAATATATTATATGAAACTTTTTCTGCAATGCATATTGAAAATATTGCCCACAAAAGGTCTGTTATGAGTAAAACGTCTTACATATTATGGCATAAGCATCTTGGTCATATTTCTAAAGAAAGAATTAAACGATTGATAAAAGAAAATATTTTATCTATTCTTGATCCAAAAGATTTTGAAACTTGTGTGGATTGTGTTAAGGGTAAAATGACTAAGGCTAAGAGAAAGTTTCCACTAGGAGCTCTGAACTCTTAGAAGTAATTCATACTGATATTAGTAGACCTTATGTACCGACTTTTGCCAATCATAAGTAATTTATTCCTTTTATTGATGAATTTTTAAGGTACTTTATATATATATATATATATATATATATATATATATATATATATATATATATATATATATATATATATATATATATATATCTTTTAAAAGAAAAATCTGAAGCACTTGATAAGTTTAAAATTTATAAGAGTGAAGTTGAAAAATAGCTTGGGAAGTCTATTAAGATAGTGAGGTCTGACGTGGTGGTGAGTACTATGAAAAATATGATGAGTCTGGTCAATGCATGGGGCCTTTTGCTTTATTTTTGCAAAAATATGGGATAGCAGCACAATATACCATGCCAGATACTCCTGAGCATAATGGTGTGGCTGAAAGACGAAATCGTACTCTCATGGAAATGGTGAGAAGTATGATGTCAAGGACTAGCTTACCTGAGTTCCTTTGGGGTGAAGCCTTAAAAACAGCTAGTTATATCCTGAATAGAGTTCCTATAAAATCTGTCTTGAAAACTCCCTTTGAACTATGGACAACCCGAAACCTAGCTTGAACCATTTTCACATTTGGGGATGTCCAACTGAAGTTCGTATTTATTCACCCACAGAAAAGAAAACCGATCCTAAAACTACTAGTTATTTCTTTATAGGCTATCCTGATCACTCCAAAGGTTTTAGGTTTTTCTGCCCTGAGCGTGGCACTAGAATTGTTGAGTCTATTAATGCGAAATTTCTTGAGCATGATGTTTGTGATTGTGATTGTTCATGCGGTAAGGAAATTGTATTGCAAGAGAAGGAAGTCATTATCCCTATTCCTTTTATACATGAAAGGTGGTAAACCAACCTATTCATGAGGGGGAGAATCAAGGGAACAACGACGTAGATCCCATAGTTCCTGAACAAAATGTACACAATGAACCACTCCGCAGGTCATAAAGAGACAAAAGGTCTGCCATCTCTGATGATTTTATCGTGATATGTGACTGAAAATCTTAGTGATACTGGAGAGCTAACCGATCCTTTATCATGTGCTCAAGCTATTTCCTCTCCATTTGTTGATAAATGACGTGAGGCAATGAGTGATGAAATGCGCTCCATGGAACACAATGGAGTTAGTTGAACTGCCTAAATATTTTAGACCTATAGGTTGCAAATGGGTGTTTAAAACTAAAAGAGACTATAAGGGAAACATAGACCATTACAAAGCAAGGTTGGTTGCTAAGGGTTACACTCAGAAAGAAGGTGTTGATAATAAAGAAACATTTTCTCATGCTTCATCCAAGGATGCATTTAGAATTGTGATGGCTCTTGTGGCTCATTTTGATTTAGAATTGCACCAGATGGATCTTAAAACTGCTTTTTTGAATGGGAGTCTACTTGAAGAGATTTACATGGTTCAACCTGAAGGGTTTAAAGAAGCTGGTAAAGAACATCTAGTGTGCAAGTTTAACAAATTCATATATGGGCTTAAACAAGCCTCTAGGTAGTGGTACTTGAAATTTGATGAAATTATTTCAAAATTTGGATTTGTGGAGAATAAACTTGATGAATGTGTTTATCTTAAAATAGCTAATGGTAACTTCATTATCATGGTTCTCTATGTTGATGACGTTCTTCTTACCACAAAAGATTTGGGCTTATTGAATGAGACAAAATAATTTTTTGTCTAGATCTTTGATATGAAAGATCTTGTGAAACCTCTTTTGTTCTTAGGATAGAAATTAAAAGAGATAGGTCACGTGGTTTATTAGGTTTATCACAGTGTTCCTGCATTGACTGTGTTCTTAAAACTTTCAATATACAAGACAGTAGACCTGGTATTGCACATGTTGTAAAAGGAGACAAACTTAGCAAGGATCAATGTCCGAAAAATGAAATTGAAATGAGAACTATGAAAGATGTGCCATATGTAAGTGTTGTTAGTTGTTTGATGTATATACAAGTTTGTACAAGGCCTGATATTGCATTTGTTTTTAACATGTTGGGAAGATTTTCTTCTAATCCTGGGTGGGCTCATTGGGTAGCTGCAAAGAAAGTGATGAGATATCTACAACGCACCAAAGATTTCAAGCTTGTATACAAAAATGTTGATGATCTGGATCTTTTAATATATTCAGACTCTGACTTTGCAGGTTGTCAAGACACTATGAAATCAACTTCTGGGTATATTTTTATATTGGGTGGAGGTGCGATTTCTTGGAAAAGTAAGAAGCAAAGTATCACTGCTACATCTACAATGGAAGCTGAGTTTATTTCTTGTTTTGAGACTGCTTCACATGTCGTCTGGATGAAGAATTTTCTTACTAAATTACAAACTGTAGATTTTATATCTAAGCCGGTGACTATTTTCCGTGAGAGCAGTGCAGCCGTGTTCTTCTCCAAGAATAACAAGAGAACAAGAGGCTCTAAGCATGTTAGCCTTAAGTTTCTTAAGGTTAGAGATATGGTAAAAGAAGGATATATTGAGCATATTAGAACAGAATCTATGTTAGCTGATCCTTTGACTAAAGGTCTTACGCCTGTAGTGTTTAATGAACATGCTAAAAATATGAGTATTTTAGAGTCTTTTGATGTGCTTTAGTCAGTGGGAGTTACTTTGTAATTGCTGACTGAGATATTGCTTTTGATAAATTTTATTTTTATGCAGGCTTGTGTTATTTCATATTTGTTATGCTTATTGACTAACATGATAATTTATTTATTTTTATTTTCAATTGGACATTGCATAAACTCATGATATCCTAGAGTTTTATTGCTTGTTGCCTTGATTATCCTGGGTAAGGCACAAGCCTCCTGAGGTGATATGATTTTGTGTCACTTGGAGGCTCCTCAGGTGATATGGTTATAATATCACTTGGAGGATTATTTCTTTCTAAGAAGTGTGAATCTATTCACCTTGATTAGAAAGATAATATGCTTAGCACAAATGTTTGATCCATGTTGATGGAAATACTAGCACATGTAGTCGTAGATAGAATTCACTCCTTAAAATGGTGCGATGCTGCTATGATTCATTGTTAGTCTTCTCTACTGAGACTGAATGGATTGTTATACGGGTCATTCTATCCTTGGCTATGTGAATAGTGTGGCCACTGTGGAGTCTAGAATCTTTTTTTTCAAAATGATTTTCTTAAAACTCAAATATTTTAAAATTGTTTCTTTTCCTCAACTAATGTTGGCGTCCAAGTGGGAGAATGTTGGAATTTGGACTTATGTTAATTGGTTATAGCCTGAAAGGATAGTGACGTGGCCCAAGTGGTGGATAATTAAATGGCCTAATATTAAATATTATGTGTGTGAATAAGTGATGCCCAATAACTATTGGCCTGTGATGGGTAGACACTCTTTATCAATAGAGGCCAACTCCCCTTTCCCTAGCTATTAGAAAAACCCTAGCGTATTCTGCCTCTTGAATACGTGGTAGCGGTAGACGTCCCATCAGTCAAGTTCTCCGGACTGTGAGAGCACGTAGTTAGTGGATTGTGTAAGTTGGTCTCAGGCTTAATCGCTGTTTGTTGTCCCTGCTGAATCTATAGAGTTTAACGGTACGCTTCCCTTGACTCTAATTGTAAATTGATTGTGTAATTGTATCTTAATATCTGCTATGACTACGAGTCAATTATCTTACAAGAGAAAGAGGCAATCGGTGGGGTCTCGAAAATCATGTTATGGTTTCCCAAAAATTAAGCTAGCGTTTGGCTATAGATTCCAAATTTATTTTGAAAATTTTGATTTGGATGAAGTTTGATTTGAAGATGAAAATGTATTTGGACATACGTTTTTAAAATATTTTTTCCAACTTTATTTAAAAAAAAAACATGTATATAATTCTCAAGTTTTAGGATTTTGGCCCAAATTTAGCTCAATAGCTGAATTTGGGATTTGAAATTTTGCGATTTGAGATTTGGTCAAAATATGAGTAAAATTTATG
Organism: Nicotiana benthamiana; assembly: GCA_034376525.1. Lineage (NCBI taxonomy): Eukaryota > Viridiplantae > Streptophyta > Magnoliopsida > Solanales > Solanaceae > Nicotiana > Nicotiana benthamiana. The sequence goes on along the minus strand of CM067333.1, from coordinate 25,789,713 downwards.
GCCAAACACGAGTTTTGAAAATAAATCTCAAATTTAATTTTGCAAAACTTATGATCAAACGGGACCTAAGTATACAATAGCACAAAGATGTCATCACATTAGTCGAGTAATTGATTAGCCTGTCTGCAATTACGATAGGAGTAGGACAACGCAAACGAAGAGAAAAGGGTAAAACAATAGTTTCTTGTCCTTGGTTTCTAAGGCAAAAACTTTCTGTATGCACCACAAACTATAGTTTAGCTAGTCAAGTAATTAATATATGTTCAATCTCAATTTGTCACTTAATCATAGTAAGTTAGTAATAAGGATTGATATTGTACATCAGTTCTAATAAGTTCTTTCCGTCACATATCCATATAAAAGCTTTCACCCTATAATTAAGAGTATACAACTATTTATTATTGACCATCAAGTGATATGGTGTAGTGAATGAGACTGCTCCTTCCTTATCCAGATGTCTTGAGTTCGAGCCTTAAGTATGGAAAAATTCTAGGTAGGGAGCGTTACCTCCGAATAGGGCCTTACTCGACGCGAATCCGGATATGGTAATGAAGCCCATTTTTTAGAAATCCCACTATAGTAATGCCAATAAAAATAAAAAATGAAAAGGTTCCAGTGCGGGTACCGAACACCGGATGAAAAACTAAAAAAAACTACTTATTATTGTGTTACGTCGGTTTTTCTATCTATATGTAAAACATGCCAGGATAACTAGATTACATGCCAACGACATATGGGAAGAACAATTTTATTTGCACTTAGCTTTTTACATTCTTGAATTGGATACATCACACCTCCAATTCTTGTTATTACAATACATCATAAATAAGACATCCCTCCCTCCCTCCCTCCCATCAGTACAAATATTCTAAGGAACAAGCCCATATCTCACACTATGATACAAGTACAACCTAAGACTGTTATTCGTCATCCATCTTGACTTCCTGCTAGGTGAAATTGAAAGCCCATATCACTTTCAATGTCACTACTTATTACTTTCCTACACAAAGATTCCTTTATTATTTGACGATAGAATATTCATTCGTCTCATTCAACTTCTGTCCTTATTTAGTTGCTTCCCAATTAAATGATGTAATTGCTACCCATCACTATTCAATAAGTCCATTCTTGAGGTAGTTGCATCTCTTGGTCGTTTACTACACTTACCCTCCTTGTTTGGTCCTCTGAATGTTGATTTTTTTCCGAAACAAATCCCTCAGTTTCATTCTCTGCATCTGGAAACAAATCACATAATGATTTTTTGTTAACTACGATGCATCATTGATTATATTTAATGATCCAAATACTTAGTCAATCTCTTTCTTGACTAGTTTGGAGTAAATCACTTTAAATCCTGAATTCATGCAGCAACCATTTAATGATTCAAGACCAAACAGATCCTCCACTCTTTTTGTTATCAAATCTCGAATTTATCAATCATTTATTGATCCAAACGTGCACAACACTTCTTGAGTTCCAACAGATTATTACTATTATAATATCAGACTTACCGTGAATAGTAGTCACTACCTCCTTTGTCTCATATTAACAATCGTGACTATTAAAAAATAGTTTTCTCAAATTATTTATTATTTTAAAAGCTCAAAATAAAATTGACTATTTTTTTTACCCTTAATATTGTTCTTGAAGATAGAGATAATAAACAAAGAGAGATAAATAAGGAGCGTGTAAAAGAAAAATACAACAAATAATACGAGAAGGAGAGGGAGTAATTGTTATAGTTAACTCTACAATGTAACTATACATAGGTTAAACTAGCTGAAAATGTAATTTAAGGAATTTGCGATATATTTAATGATAAGGTTACCGTATTTGGGAAGGTGAGTAGGGAGACAGGACGTGTTTGATTGAGACAGAACATCCATGTGGTTGAAGTGTTGTTGCAGAGCTTGTAGAACTCTTGCTGGTATAAGAACCGTTGAACCTCCTGTCCAAATTGTCATGATAAAAGCTTAGCTTTTGGATTCTTTAACTAATTTCTCAAAAACAATTTAACCTAACTTCAACTATATATTAATTACATGCTACTTAATAGTAGGGGTTTTTTTTTGTTATCAATTAGGAGTATCTACCAATTAGTTTTATCTTCAAGTTACTTATAAAAGATACAATTAGGTGACATCTCTTTTTGGCTTGGGTTTGGACATTTTTTCTGGAATATAACAACAACATACCCACAAGTAGAATCTGGAAGGTAGGGTATACACACGTCTTATCCCTACCCTTGACATTTTCTCTGAAATAGCCTTAGTAGAGAAGTATACTGAATATTTTTTTCTAAAATTAAAAAAAAAAAACAAGGTTCAATTGTTGTTTCTTCTATAATAAAGTTGTGTTTTGTTTTCGAAAAGCTTTTCTTTTTACAGAACAGAACTAGAAACCATATTTACAAAAATCAGTTCTTTTTTTAAACAGTAATCGTATTTTAATTCTATTTTAACTTCAACTCAAGTAGATATACAATGAAAGGTGGTAAACCGATAAGCGGTTTGTGCATGACAAAGAATATATGGAAAATTAAACAGTGAATTATCTCAATCATTGTATATGACCAAAAAAGGAGTTATGATAAACATTACGAGCGCTGAGAAATAAAAAATAGAAAGGGTTATCATCTGATTACGTACTTATGAAAATGTCTCTATCCTAATATTTATTTTTTAATAAACAAAACAAAAATGGACAATCGTGGTGGGGGAGAGAGATGTATATACGACTGATGACTGAAAAGCCAGTTGTCTGAATGGATCCCTTGAGCTTTAAACTAAAGTGGATCCCACCATCCATTATATTCCCATGTACTAAGATTGGTGTATTAAGATTCAAATCCAGATACTTTCGATAAGAAAATTCACCTTTTAATTTGCATAAGAATCAATTCATTTTTCTTATACATCTCGTCTAAAGTCGTTTTCACCTATTCATTAATGTCGTTAGATTTGAATTGGAATTATAAGATAAAATGATAATAACATACGTATTAAATTCGGAATGCGTGTCACATAATGTAATAGTACCTCTCTTATATTGACTTATATATCGAAAAGAATAGACCTTGGGCCTAACTCAACCCCAAAAGCTAGCTTATAAGGCGATGATTGCCCAAGCCATATAAGGAGACCAATGACCTCAAATCCCTCCGATGTGGGATAACTCAACACCCCCCTCACGCCCAAATCTAAGGAGCGTGGATAAATGGGGGCCCAACATCGGTAACAATAATTGGGATGAGTCTGGCTCTGATACCATGAAAAGAATGGACATTGGGCCTAACTCAATCTCAAAAGCTAGCTTATGAGGTGAGGATTGCCCAAGCCATATAAGGAGACCAATGACCTCAAATCCCTCCGATGTGGGACAACTCAACATATATTCCAGATTTCAGTTCTGCACACTGACCTAGAAGATTACCCATTTTTCTCAGGCCTATTCTATTTGTAACTTGTTAGAGTGTTAATTTGGTTATTTTCGAGCTAAACTATGCATTTAACTTGAAAATAAAATTTACTCGCAAACTATACAAGTTCACTACAAGTTTGGCAGGACATATTAAAAAAAATAATAAATGTATTAGCTTTGATATTTATTAATCCTAATTTGATAGTATTTTTAATCAATGTACAACTAATAGCTATACATAACAAGCCATGTCATTAACAATACCATAGGTCTAATACATGAATAAAGATACATATATAAAGGCAGAACTGCTCTCAAAATATTTATTTTTGTAAACAAACAATTGTTTTAAAAATTTATACAATACATGTTACTTTTAATACACCAAATTAAATAATAAAAAATGTGTTCAGCATAAATAATTCTAGCATTACTAATATAATATATTCAGTATTATTTTTATACACCCTACCAAATGACCTCTAATGTATTAAAAAAATTATACAATCACTTTGTAATTATAAATTTCTACGATACACATTAATAGGTATCCTAATGAAAATAACCTAATGAAAATAATACCTAACCTGTTATTATTTTAAAAAATATTATTCCCTCCGGTTCACAATAAGTGATCAATTTGCCTTTTTATTTTGGTCCAAAATAAGTATTCATTTATATAATTAACAAAAAGTTCAATTTGTTTTTACAAAATTACTCTTATGTACATATTCCGAAAAAGTCTTTTACTTCTCACCTTAAATTATGCTACAATATTTAATTGAGGATAGTGTAATCACACTAATTATTTTTGTCTAGAATTTAGTATTTCTTAATGGGTGTGCCCAAGACAAATTAATCATTTTTTACTTGATTTCCGCCTAAGGCAAATTAGTCATTTGTTGTGAACCTGAAGGAGTAATAATATAAAAATCTTTACAAAGGTGAAATAAGACGAAAGGAGGGAATAAATCTTGCCTGCATTTTCAGAATTCTTAAAAATTGATAGCTGCAACAATACAAAGGAGCCACCAGACGATGATACTGGAATCTAACCAGCAAATGAAAAAAAACTTATGTGGGCATCCTGAAGTATTCCTTTCTGATGGTGACAGGTTTCTTAATCCAGTAAAATTGTAGGCGGACAAAGGCTGAACGCAACACTATTGATTGAACCCTAAATGGGGTCCGTTTTACTCCATTTTGGTGGGGAAGGTTTTATCACAATTTTAATAAATTAATAATTAAAGAAGAGCAACAAAAAGTTTTAAGATAATTGATTCAAGAAAATTACTGTAGTAAGAAGTGGACTTACCAGATTTCTTTTTTGTTTCATTTGCAGTTGGGTTAATTCCGCGAGGCAAGAAGACTCCAGTTCCAGATGACCCGTTTATTGAACCGGATCCTCCGAGAAATATAGCCCTCATACCCGCTCCAGTACTCTGTATTGATTGATGATGATGATGATGATGATGATGATGAAGATGAGTCTTATCGCCATGCCCACCAAGTGTTTGTTTATTGGTAAAAGTATTCAGGATATTGTTCTGGTTCCTGTTTTTTTCGGTCTTGAGTTTCTGAACTGACTCAGAAGTAGTTGTCCCCTTAACTCTTTTTCCTTTAGAAGGCTTCTTTTTTAGTGTAGTTGGTTGGTCTTTTAAGTGGTACACCTACAAAACAAGTACCAAACCAGGAAAGCAAAGGTCAGTTAGATACTAAGACTTATCAACTAACAACCTAAAGCTGGTTTAATTTTAATTTCTTACTTGAATTGGTCTCTTCAAATCATCACTTGAGTAAAGTACAGTATTAAAATTCTTTACTAATTCTGGAGAGTACTCTGTTGTAGGCTTAACATATGCGCTTAAAGATTCTTTGTTATAATAGCATATTTCGCTGTAATTGTAATTGGACCAGTTTCCAGCCAGCCCACTTGGATTTGAAGACTGAAAAAGAAAACCAATTTCAGTAAAAATAATTGGCACCAAAAGAAAAGGTACAAAGTTTCAATCTTGAGAATATATAAATATACCTGAGCAATATTGGGAGTGTAGTTTGGGACCCTATTTTCTTCAGAATCGTTATTATCAACAATAACATCTCCTTCTTCTTCATCGTCGTCGTCTCTAAGCATATAATCAGCCATTTGGCGAGTCAACTGAGCAATGAAATCTTCATCCTCCTCGCTTTCAGTTTCATCAGTTTCTGTTGAGCCAATTTCAGACCCAAAAGGGCTGCTTAAACCAGAGGAAGATGAATGTTCTGACCACCCATATGAACCAAACATCGAATCATTCCCCCAATTTGCTTTCTTCGCCCCAGCAGTGCTCTGTTCTTCAGACACCGATGCAGTGCTAAGAGCCTTAAAGGTTAAACCAGTCAAGTTTAAATCTTTAATATGCTTCTTTTGCTGCTGTGGTTCCTCCATGGCAAAACCATGACTTGGAAACAAAGACGAACCCATGTGTGAAGCTTAGTTACACTATGTAATTGTTGGAATATTTGCCGTTTGAGAGGAAGGACAATAAAGATGCAACTATGGGAAAGGACGAGATTGGGGGGATGTTAGGTTGAACTTGGTCTAAATATAAGGCTAAAGGGGCGCGCGAGAGTTAGGGTTTAGTGGTTGGCCCGTACATTTGAATAGCCACGTTATTCAACTGCCACTTGTTGAGAACTGGTAACATGTAATTTAAAGATAAATATAGAATGGCCGTACCCTTGTGTGAGCCTTAATAAACTGCTAAAATGTCGTAAAAGGACTTCTTTTTATGGTTATGTTGTTGTTGTAGTTTGTTTCCCTAACACATTGGGTAGTAGAGAATGGCAAATGGTTATGGTTAGAGTTGTTTGTAGTGTCACACCTACATGGTTGACTGATTGAGTTGGTAACCAATTCCCACCCTGCTAATGTTTTAAACCTCAAAGGTCAAAAAAGGGGGAAAAGGGGAGAGAGAGAGATCTCTTCAATTTTTTCCTTTCTTTTGGGTTATCTTTTTTGGGCATACGGTATAGGGAATGGGATCTGGTCCAGTAGTTAATGGTCCATTAAATTAAACCTCAATTGTATATTGGATAAAAGCCATCCGGCCAGGGGCACGACCACCTTTCATCGGAAAATTATACTCCGTATAAAATAAAATATTACTTGTTGCTGATTAAAAATAGACTTTGAATACCCTTACATAATTCAATAGCAAATGTTTGAACATCTTTATTAAATTTCCTGGCTTCGCTATTGCATCTGGCTGCTTAGAATTTTAATGGTTAGGATGCAAATTGATTTTTCTTTTGTTTCCTTATATATTCAAAGTTTTCGTTGGGTTCTTCCACCAAAAAAGAAGAAGAAACTTCGCAAGACTAGTGGAGACTACAAAATAACTACGTCTTTATTTCAAGGACAAAAGATAAATAAATAAATATAACCATGTGGTTTGAAAAAGAAATTGAGAACGGAAAGAAGTGGAGTACATTTTCTTGTAATATGCTACTGAATTTTTGTTATATTTTTTTAATTTATTTTTAACATTTGCACTCAGAAACTAAAGTATTGGTATTAATTTTGGTTGTTTAGAGGGTGTTTGGCTAAGTTTATAAGCTGGTCAAATTGGTTTATAAGCACTTTTTAGTTTATCTACGTGTTTGGTAAAATTAAAAGTGCTTATAAATTAAGTGCTTATAAGCCAAAAATAAGCCAAAAGTCATAAGTTGGTCTCCCCAACTTATTAAATTTCAGCATATAAACACTTTAGATTTGAGTAAAATATTTACTATTCTATCCCTAAAGTATTTATTTCTAAAACATAATCTTCATATACACAGTTCTTCAGTTGCTTATTATTAATTTGAGTACTTTTATCCAAACACGTAACTGCTTATTTTTTAAATCAGCTTCAACACTTAAAAGTGCTTTTCATCATCTAATGCTTATCAGCTACTCTAAATCAGCTAAGCCAAACGGGCTCTTAATCTTTTGATGGTTCACCGAAAATGCACAATTTTTTTTTTTGGAAACAATGTTAATGTATAAGTGGGCGTTTGGACATAAGAATTGTACAATTCCGAAAAAAAAGTGAAAAAAATTTCAAGTGAAAATGGTATTTAAAAATTAGAGTTGTATTTAAATATGAATATAATTTTAGACTATTTTTGAATTTTTGTAAGTGATTTGAAGTGAGAATTTTGAAAAAAAGTTTTTTGGAGTTTTTAAAATTTTGGAAAAATTCTGAATTTATCCTCAAGCGAACATTAAAAATTTCAAGATCAAACACTGTTTACCAAAAAAAAAAAGTGAATTTGAAAAAAATAAAAATATTTGTACGCCAAGCGGCCCCTAAGTCTGCTAGTTTATTTTGTGAGAAAACCAAAAGAAAAGATCAAATGCATCCAAACCATTAAAAATCTAAGCATTCAGGTGGCTTTTATCCAAGATGCCATTGCAATTTACTGGTCACTACTGTACCATTAGGCAGTGAAAGGGTGGTGTGTCCTATAGACAGATATATGCTTCATCCAATAGATAACAACACCTAGTTTTACTTTTGACCAAGACCACGTGTAATGAGAGAGACCAAGTTAATAAAACATGTTTTCCAGTTAGTTTAAAGTGTTATGTGTCGACAATATAAAATAAGTTATATAATAGAGTCATTTAAAAATAGTTAGAGGTAACTCTCAAAGTTTATTAATTAGTAATCTGAAGAAAAAAGTTACCTGCTATGATATGTTAGACTGTAGCAATCCTATTTTAATTTTAAATTTTAAATTTTAAATTTCAAGTTCGTGTTCAATGACGCCAGGATCTCTAATAATATTCCTACGTTTACCTCAAGATTTTTTTGCCCCCATTCTTTATCCGCTTTTGCAGCTATTACAATGTATCTACGGCACTTTGAAAGAAAGTTAATGGTGGAAATCACAAATGAAAAGCTAAATCCACTAGCATTTGGTGGCGTGGCTTATCACCAGCTGTTGTACTGTCCACAAAGGATTAGTTCAAATCTTTTTTTAAGTAAAAGGATTAATTCAATAATCAAAACTAACCCCTAAAACTAGGGGATTTAAAATTCAATTCGCGTCCTACCCACAAAAGAAGTTAAAATGTTACTAGTTAAATTAAGTTAATTAAAGCAAATTTGTTTAGACATATTTTAGGAATAACATGCTCATATATAGATCTAACAGAAACAAAATAAAAGGATTTGTCTCGGGGCCAAGCTCAAAGCAGAGGATCATTGGGTCCTGAGCAACCCACCGACAAAAGAAACTTGCCGACGTTTCTTTTTTGCATGAGGCTTAATCCAAATGAAAATGTGAGGAGGGCGAGTTTTTGAGTTCAACTTATTTCATTTGCTTTCGTCTTAAATTACATATACACATTTAGAAAAAAAAACAAAAAAGTATAACATTTAATAATATCAGGAAAAACTAAAGTAGGTGTTTAGCTCAAAGTTATCATACACTTTACAGGCATAAAACAATTAAAATAAATCAAGAGCTAATCATAGCAGATCGTAACAAAATCAAGGGACCAAGTGAAAGAAACGAAAAGCAAGTGTTTGGAATTAAGGAGAAATGTATAAAGAGATTTTATTGATAATATTGATTTGGTCTGCCTCTCCATGGAGAGGTTCAGAGCTTTGTAATGGTGTTCCTCTTTTCTTGGGAACAATGGTGAAGGGGAAGGAGCAACCCCCTTTTTAGGGTTCCTTCTCTTAGTATTTATAGCTGTAAGCTTTATGAGCTGGCGATGAATGACCGTGACCACGTTGAAATTCCGTCCTTATGATGGCGGATGGGCCGTCGCATTGTTGATCAAGCCGGGTGACTATCGGGTATCATGATTAATAAGTGGTCATACCACATCGAGAATTAGCTTAAGATAAACTTAATTTCATTAATTATCAGGGGGTCGGATTCTGGTCCATACAGTTAGTCCCTCCGCTTATTGAGGTCGTTCCTGGGCCAAGCTCGATGAGCGGACTCCATCGAATGCAGTTTGAAAAGTTCGGAAAGGGAGGTCGAATGTTGTCTCGGTTGAGGCCAAAGTGGTCGTACGTCTATACGTTGGAGATTATGATGTTGAAAACGGTGGCCCTAACTATTTCGTGTTGACGACCTTAGCTATATTGGTGACTTCGACTATCGTCGAATTACTTTCTTGCCGTAGTCGAACTGGGTCGACTATTGGCGGCGAATGCCTTAGCCATGATGAAGTCGATGGCCTTGGCCGCTTACGCATTGGAGATAGTCGTAGCCATCTGTACATTGGAGATGGCCATTGCCGTGTATTCATTGGAGATGGCCATAGCTGTTTATACATCGGAGATGGTTGTAGTTGTTTATACATTGGAGATGGCCGTAGCTGTGATCTTTTTTTACGACGGCCTTTAGTCTTGTGGGGTGTTAATATTACCTTCGACGCCGTTCGAGGGAGGTTGAATTCTCCCCCTTAGCGAAGGTGCTTAACCTTTCAACTTATTTCGGGTGGGGTCGAGCTCTATTGCTTTTGAATCTTTGTTTGTTTGAAGGCGTGATCGTCTTCTTCGGCGGATGAGCCGTATGCTCGAAGGCGGAAAAAATGTCGTTGAGGGACGTTACGAATGTCGAATTGATGAACGAGGTGGCCATGATGGGCCTGAGGGTACGTAATCTTCTTCAACATTCTTCTTGTCTTAGTTTATTTTTACTTTAATAATTGTCTTTGCTTTGTAGTCTTAACTGTTGGAGGTGGAGGGCATCCGTCGAGCTAAGGTCTGCACGGAGATCTTTCTGCTGGGGTTGGAGTAATGCCATCGCTACCGAGATCGGTGCCACGAGATACGCGAGCGCCTGAGGAACAACCCCCATAGCCGGACCTTGGTCGAGGAGATCGCGAGGTGAGAGCTTCTGATGCAGCAGACACTTGACAGGATACGTGCCCTCGAGGAACAACTTCATCAGAAAAAAGACGAGGAGATCGAGGCCGAAAGGAGGGCTGCAACTAAGAGGGAGCACCAGAGTCAGGCTATAGCGGCAGAGGCCTCTGAGGCCTTGAACTCAAAGGTGGTTGCATTGGAGAATGAGGTTTCCGCTTTGAGGCTACAAGCAAGGGATGCCTCATCGAGGGCTGCGGCGTTGGAGGCGGCGATCCATGTTTGTGAGAGAGGGCGGGAGTCGGAGAGAGCTTCCGCGGCCTTTAGAGAGGCGGGGCTAGAGGACCACATTGGTTTCTATGAGCGGGACACTCAAGCCATGACAGATCGGATCACAGCCTTGGAGGGGGAGAATCAGCGCCTAAAGGACCAGGCCGCCTCTTCCAACCAGGCCCAATGCAATGTATAAAAGAACTTGTGGGAGGCCAGCATCGTGCCTGAAACGGCTTTTGAGGTTGCCAGTTAGAGGGCTCATGAAGCCCGTATTGACTGTGGTTTTGACCAAGCGACGTCGGGGGCTGATGATGGTGCTGATGGTGGTGTGGGTGACGCTGAATGAAAAGATTTGATATATTTTGTATTTTATTTGCCATTTTGGCATTTGGATATCTTTAGATCTTTATTTTCCCTTTCTTCGTACTGATCGGTCCTGACCGAGTGTCAGCGGGCTTCGCTTGCACATGACTTTGTAAATATATATAAGCTAATTTTTTTCATTGCTGGTCTTGTGCTTATTTTGTGTCTTCCTTTCTTTTCCTTTATATTTTTCTATTGCATGTGCCCAAGGGATGATTTGCCTCAGAGTACGACTCTGGTAGGCGTGTTGATTTTCGGTTATTAACTATCTTTCTTCCTCGACTCGGTATGGGTGAGATATAGCCGTTATTTGGCGATATAGGCACTTAGCCTTAGTCCCAGTTCGGTTGCAATGGAATTACCGGTCGTGATGGTAAACAAATGCGGCTATGTAGTTTAACCGGGGCCAGACTTTACGTGGCCCCAATCGCAGTTCGAGTTGGGAGTACTTACTTGAATGGCGAGGGTTCTTGACCTGTGTCCCTATTTGCTTTAGGCCGGGTTTCGCCGAGTTTGATGAGGAAGGCGTTTGGCCTGATTTGTTAGATTTGAGGGCAAAGGCGTCTAGCCTCATGGCTCAAGCGAGGTCGAACTTGTTGGATTTGTTGGTGAAGGTGTGTGGCCTGATTCTTGGCTCAACTTTTAGTTGAACTTGTAATTTTAAATGGTGAAGGCACGTGGCCTGAGTTCTGGTTCAACCGTAGTTGAACTTGTAATTTTTGATTTTTGATCGCGAAGGCACATAGCCTGAGTTCTTGGTCAACTTGTAGTTGAACTTGTAATTTTTGATGGCGAAGCCACATGGTCTGAGTTCTGGTTCAACCCTAGTTGAACTTGTAAATTCTGATGGCGAAGGTGCATAGCCTGAGTCCCAGTTTAACGTATAGTTGAACTTGTAATTTTTGATGGCGAAGGCACGTGGCCTGAGTCCTGGTTTAACCTTAGTTGAACTTGTAATGTCTGACGGCGTAGGCACGTGGCCTGAGTTCTGGTTCAACCGTTGTTGAACTTATAATTTTTTATGGCGAAGGCACATAGCCTGAGCCACAGTTTATCTTGTAGTTGAACTTGTAATTTTTTATGGCAAAGGCACGTGGTCTAAGTTCTGGTTCAACCGTAGTTGAACTTTTAATTTTGTATGGCGAAGGCGCATAGCCTGAGTCCCAGTTCAACTTGTAGTTAAACTTGTAATTTTTTATGGCGAAGGTACGTGGCCTGAGTTCTGGTTCAATCGTAGTTGAACTTATAACTTTTGATAGAGAAGGTGCATAGCCTGAGTCCCAGTTGAACTTGTAATTTTTTGTGGCGAAGGCACATGGCCTGAGTTCTGGTTCAACCGTAGTTGAACTTGTAACTTTTGATGGCGACGGCGCATAGCCTGAGTCCCAGTTCAACTTGTAGTTGAACTTGTAATTTTTGATGGTGAAGGCATGTGGCCTGAGTTCTGGTTCAACCGTAGTTGAACTTGTAATTTTAATGGCGAAGGCGTATATCCTGAGTTCTGGTTCAACCTGTAGTTGAACTTGTAATTTTTGATGGCAAAGGCACGTGGCCTGTGTCTTGGTTCAACCGTAGTTAAACTTGTAATTTTCGACGGCGAAGGTGCATAGCCTGAGTTCTGATTAACTCATAATTTTTTATGGCGAAGGCACGTGGACTGAGTCCTGCTTCAACTATAGTTGAACTTGTAATTTTTTATGGCGAAGGCACATGGCCTGAATTCTGGTTCAACCGTAGTTGAACTTGTAACTTTTGATGGCAAAGCCGCATAGCCTGAGTCCCAGTTCAACTTGTAGTTGAACTTATAATTTTTGATCGAAGGCACGTGGCCTGAGTTCTGGTTCAACCATAGTTGAACTTGTAACTTTTGATGGTGAAGGCGCATAGCCTGAGTCCCAGTTCAACTTGTAGTTGAACTTTTTGTTGACCTTACTTCTTCTGCACGACCCATTGTCATGGGTGTGGGGTGTTAGAGATCGGTTCTGATTTGAGATTTCGCATAGTTTATGCGTTGTCTTCTCGATTAGGGTGTGCGGGTTACCCCGTGATGGCATGGTTCTCAGTTTGAGATGTATTTGCACCATTTTCCGGCAGGATCCTGTATTAGGGATACGAGTGTACCTTACATGTGTTCTCCCCCGGGAGGGGGGGGGGGGGTACATCTTCTTCCTCTTCTAGCACTCATTCGAGAATAGAGGGGTGAGGGGTTCAGGTTCTTGTCGAAGCCTTAGGGTTACCCTTATCCGATGTGCTGCTTTGGCTCGTTTGAGTTGAGTTGCTTTTCCTTTCCGGCGTTTTGTTCCTTTTGGTCCAGGGAATAACTACGCAATTCTGCTATGAGATCCCCAAAGACGACGCCAAATTATTTAGATAAAAGTTATCATACACTTTATAGGCATAAAAAAATTAAAATAAATCAAGGGCCAATCATAGCAGATCGTAATAAATCAAGGGACCAAGTGAAAGAAACGAAAAGGAAGTGTTTGGAATTAAGGAGAAATGTGTATAGAGCTTTTATCGATAATATTGATTTGGTCTGCCTCTCCATGGAGATATTCAGAGCTTTGTAATGGTGTTCCCCTTTTCTTGGGAACAGTGGTGAAGAGGAAGAAGCATCTCCCCTTTAGGGTTCCTTCTCTTAATATTTATAGCTGTAAGCTTTATGAGCTTGCGATGATTGGCCATGACCACGTTGATGTTCCATCCTTATATTGGCGGATGGGCCGTAGCCTTGTTGATCAAGCTTTGTGACTATCGGGTATCATAATTAATAAGTGATCATACCACTTATTAATCAAGAACTAGCTTAAGATGGATTTAATTTTATTAATTATCAGAGGGTCGGATTGTGACCCATACAGTAGGACTAGTAAACTATTTGACCACTAACTTGCATTAGATTTGAATTAATGTCATGGAAGATGTCATAAATTCTAGTTTTACTTGTGTGTTCGCTGTTCCGCTCAAAGGAAAAATAATTATGCAATGGAGAATAATTTAGAGCAGGGGTATACAACGGAAACCGATAGATTACACCAATCCAATAATTCGAGTCAAAATAAAAAGAAAAAGAATCCGATTATAGTTTGATTTGATTTGATTTTGTATTGGAAAAAAAACCGACCATTATTGGTTTGATATGGTTTTAACTAAAGAAAGTCAAACCGAAACCAAACCAACCCGACATTACATATATAGAAATTTCAGATATAGTTAATATATAAAAATAATTATTGTGGTGTAATTTATAAATATTTCTTAAAATATTTTATAGTTTTATCTTTTGATGTATTATTCCAAGGTTGGACTTAGAACTTTTGAATGTTCCAATAACTTTTATAGCCATTAATATTAGTAAATTAGATAGTGCTAACAAAAGCCCAAACCAAAATCAAATCAATACTAATGCTAATAAAAGACATTCAGTTCAATACTACGAACGAGAATCTATTGAATATCTATTTTTTTTTTTTGCAATAATTTAGATAAAAATGCATAACCTATTTTTCTTTTTTCTTTAGCGTTTAGTCATGTAATTAATACTCCTTTATTGGTCTACTTATTTTTGCATGACTTAGTATTTTTAGATTATATTTTTTATTATGAATTTTTAATTAGCAATATTTATATTACATAATTTGATTGTCTTTATTTTTGAATATTTTAGGATAATGTCATGACATATCTCATATTTTGTATTATTTTCTTAGAAAATACTTTATACAGTTGCATCTTGCTAGGACTAAGAAACATTTGAGCAGACTTAATATGTTTTGTTCTACAATGATTTTACTGGAAAAAAACTCCGAAAAAATTCGAATAACCCAAAAACCCGAGAGAAATCGAGAGTGAAAACTCCGAGTTTTATTGGTTTGGTTTGATTTGTTTTTTATATTTATTAACCCGATACAATTAATTTAATTTAATAATTTTAAAATCTGAACCAACCCGATTTATATACATCCCTAGTTTCAAGTAGAGCTCCTTGCTGATGATTCTTCGTTCAATTACTCGTTCTACAAATAAGATACGTAAGTTACTCAATTGTACAGCCTCAGCGAAATAGACTAGTCCTTGTCAATAAATCTGCATTTAAACCTATCTTAACGTCAACTTACTTTTACATGCCAAATTCATGTTTAATAATGGCTTGCACAAAATATTACACCATTTGTGACAACGATCTTTCATATAATATTCCCAAATGAACATTCACGCCATCATCACAACCAGTGATGTAAGCAAAATTTTTCATAAGCTATTTTCACTATTTTTTACATGTCAAATTCATGTTTAATAATGGCTTGCACAAAGTTTTACTCACCATTTGTGACAAAGATAGTAAGACAGTCAAATAATATTTTGTGTTGTTAAGGGAGTTTGAACCCAAGACTTGTTACATCAAAGAGAAAGCTATCAACCACTAGACTACTGAACTATTTTATTGCAAATGCTGCCACTTTTATTGGTTTTATCTTATATTTCTGTTTCACTTATTATTTTTATATAATAAATAATAAAATATTTCGACGAAGCGATGTCCCGTGACACCGTCGGAGACCATGTAAATCCGCCCCTTATCACAACATATAGTTCCATGACCCAAATCATATCCTCTCTATGTTCTATGTACCTGTTTGATGACAGTATTTAAATTTTATATGAAATTTAAAACATAATTAGTAGCATCTTAGTGAGAACGAAAGAAAAATAATAAAGCAACGGTTGAAAAGTAAATTTATAGAAAACAAACCACATAAAATTTTAAAAGCCGAATAGTTTAATGTATTTAAATCCTTAAAGGTTATAGAAGTTGTGTAAAAGAGGAATTAGTGCAAAACATTCTGAAATGTCTTAGATTAAAAATGTTATAATATAAAATTGAATTATAGAAAAATGGGACTAGTAGTTATGGTAAAAAGAAGAAGACAGTATTCTCTTTAATGTTCATTACTTAAATTGCTCTAAATTTTGTTTCTTGTCCAATGCTAGAATAACGTGCAAGGCAACACGGGAATATATATACTAGAAACGTAATCTCACAATATGACAGTTGTACTTATCAAACATGTCATAGAATTTGTCCCGATGACAGAATAAAAGGTTAATTTTATTTGTAAAATTGATATCCAAATTTGAATATGTTGCGTAGTATGTATAACTAGCAGTTCTGGATTGAGGTTTTTTTTCCTTCTATTTCGCTAGGGAAAGTGAAGCGCCTGTTTGCAAAGACAGATTGGGAGAGAAGAAATAAAGGAAGGAAATTAGAGATGGTAGCAAGTGTAGTGGCATATAGGGCCGGATGTAGCATACAGTAAATTTTCGACATGAAGTATATATATATATATATTATATGGATTATTTGTTATAACCCTAAACTATTCGTACACTTAATTACTTCCTAAACTTGGCCTTTTGAGAGTCATTACCTCCTAGAAGTTGATGTGACAAAGAATGCGGCTGCACTCTCTTTTAAGCGCATGGGAGTGAAAAAAAATTAAAAAATCAACTTCCAAATAAGTTTTTTTACTTTTAATTATCATATAGTCATATATAATGATTTATTTGTTACAACTATGATTCTTCTTGCTTCATCTTAACATACAGTATGGACTTTACTCTAACTTTTATTCTTTTTAATTTCTTCTAAGATATAAAGTCTATTTGTTCCAAGTGCATTTTTTGGCCAAATTTGTAAAACATTTAGAAGGAACTCTATTATTTTAGCCAAATAAAAAAAAAATTAACAAAAATAATGGAGTATTAGTTGTGTATATTTTCTTTTCTTTATATGTAATGTCTATTTATTTTAATTGTGTATTTTTATTTTCGAGTCATCCATTATTTTTTAACAGATAAAAGAAGTATAACCAAAATAATGAACTTGTAATTGTACACTTTTTTTTATTTCTTCTTTTGAAGCAATGACTATTTATTTCAACTGTGTATTTTTACTTTTTGAGGTAAAATCTGTTAAAAAAATAGAGCACAATACATTAGAGTTATATAAAAATTACAGACAAAATAATGTATTTTTATAATATTTTAGATGTCTTGACTATTCATTCAATTGTACAAATCTTTATATTTTATATTCAGGTCAAATTCAAAAAAGAATAACTAAAACTTTATTATTTTTAGCCAAAATAAAAAAACTTATCCTAAATAATGTAATTCTAGCCATGTTTTATTGTAAAATTTATTCGAAAAAAAATTATCTTAAAAAGTATTCTTTTTAAATGCCACATAGACAGAAAAATCCACATGGCAGGCGAGTGCATGCCACTTTTCTTGGATGAGATCGTCCAAGGGGTAACAACTATCGAATAACCAAGTATATGTCGCGACCTAGAATTCTCATCGCCGTGACCGTGATGGCATCTAATATTACACTTGCTAGGCAAGTCAACGTTAGAAAAATTTATTCTTTTTAATTATTTAAATTTAAGTAAAGAAGAAGAATTGATTTAACTAAAATAATCCAAATATAAACGTGGAAGCTAAAATCGTAAAACATCTTCTATGAATATCAGAACCCGGTGTCACAATTGCATGAGCTTCTAGAGTAGTACATACAAGGGTCTGAAATAAATACAAAGTTGCTTGAATGAGATTAGCTAAATAGAAAGAGAAAGGGGACTCCAGCAGCTGCGGGCGCCGAACAACGTAGCTCAAATCTCCACAAGTGTCCAATCCGAGCACGCTAATAATCTTTGCTGGGACCGACTCCAAAATCTGTACAGTATAAAGAGTGTAGTATCAGTATAATCGACCCCATGTACTGGTAAGTGCCGAGCCTAACCTCGACGAAGTAGTGACGAGGCTAAAGCGGGTCAACTACACGATGACAGAAAGATAGAAATACTGAACAGGATTTAAACAGTTATCGAAAAATAATGACCACAACCTCAAGAATAAACCAGTATCGTCCAGAATTACCAATCTTTAACAGTTCAAACAAAATACGGAAACTAACAAAGTTCAAGTAATGGAAATATATATATTTGTTGTGGCGCACAATCAGATCCTACCAGACAACACAAGATCCTCCCGTATTTCACCATATCAATATCAACAACAGTAAATAATATATGTATGTTGCAGCCCGCAACCCGTTCTCATCATATATCAATATCAGTATCATAAATCACCCTTATTTTACTATATCAATCCATTATCCACCTTTATTATACCTGTTGCGGCATGCAATCCGATCCTACTATAGAGAACATATTTACCCTTATTCCAGCATATCAACCAACCCTTATTACACCTTGTCGCGCCCCTTTTCCCTCGCAGAGTCCGGGTTTATGACATTTGAAAAGACAACTCGTTCCCTTCGGGAATTGGGTTTTAGATTAAAGAGTAGCCTCCTATTGATTTAAGTGCATTAGGACACTAAGAAAGGTTTGATCTGTACAACCAGAGTTTGGGTAAGGGCTTGCAATTATCCCAAAGGGAAGATGTTAAGCAGCCTCGAGATCCACTAGTATGGTACACGGCCAAACTATTGTTGTGACTTTAAATACAAGAAGCACATAGGCAAGTAAGACTTCATATAAGAGGGGATTTTCACATAAAGGTTACAAATAAACATACTAAAGGAAAATTCGATTTTTTTTAAAGAATCAGTTTGAAATATTAAAAGAAAGAAATAAAAGAAGAGGAAGGGGCTCCTAGGTTTATTAATAATATAGATCACCCCACACAATACCCGGTAATCGCTCGGTCATTATCGCGTAAGAGGTTGCACGTGACATTATCGCGCGGTCATCATATCCATATCTACCCTTCTCACCCCGTTAATGTATTAAAATGTGGAACGGTCTCGTTTGCTTATTACATTCTATTACCCGCCCCACGTAGTTAGCATGACTTACATGTACTGTTTAGGGCCTGATTAAACTTAAGCGTTGAAGCAGACTACTTTGTTACATACTTTAGATAAGAAGCCCGAATCAGGCATGTATGCTGGTTGTAATTAATAAATTCTGATTCAGTTTGTAAACTATCCTATGGCTTGCCTAAGTGTTAGATGAAAACCTATATGCATGATATCTACTGATTTTAGAAACAAAGAAGTAAATTGATTGCAGGTTGATTTAGGAAAAAAGTTGCAAATTTTAGCAGAAGAGCACAAGTTCTGCAATTAATAATGATTTGCTACTGATAGGTTTAAACTTACTAACGAGTGAGGCGATTCAGATTCAATTAGAACCCCTATAGGCATGCTTTTTATGTATTTGTCAACTGTAAACATTGTTATAGGCGTAGAGAAATGCATAAATCCTACAACGTGATATCTAGGTGTTGCATTTTATTACGAACGTGATATGTGATTACAATTTGGTTATTAAGACCTATAAACATGTTTACCTAATGAAAAGTGGGTATGCAAGAATCAGAGAGGACCTATAGGCATATTTTCTACATGAAAATGCAGAAGTCAGATAGCTATAGACATGGTATCGATATGAAAATACAGGATTCCTATAGTCATGGTATCCAAATAAGAATGCAGAAGTTATTATTGACATGGTAATTATATGAGAATGCAAAAATTATTAGAGGCATGGTAGCTATATGAGAATGCAGAAATCTTATAGACATGATAGCTACATGAGAATGAAGAAATCTTACAGACATGATAGCTACATGAGAATGAAGAAATCTTACAGACATGATAGCTACATGAGAATGCAGAAATTCATATTCGTATATGCATGTTGTCTATATTTGAAAAATACTGAAATTAGATATTCCTATGTGCAAGTTATCTACCCCTTTTTACATGCATGGTTACCCCTCCCTTTTCACTAGTCATCCCCAAAAGTTTTATTACAAAATTATTACAGTCCAAAGAAAATAAAGCAAAGAAAATACATCAGAAATTGAAAATTACAACCAAGGAGAGCCTGATTCAGACTTCTTGTCTGAAGTATGAAGTAAACCAACTCCAAAGATCACATTTCAAAGCCTTTCTCCTATTTGGGTGTGTCAGAGTTCCGTAAGAGTCTCATAAGATCTCCGAGCGGTGCTTACACCCAAATGTATCACCATATTAAGCCATAGTACAGGGTAGAGGGGCCAACCTTCAGGTGCCCAAGTTTCGAGAGAACTCAAGGTCCCAAGGCAAGGCTCATAAGGGGGTAGAACTTAGGAACTAAGAGAGAGTGCAAGTGCAGATTTCTGAAAGGGGGAAAGGAGAAAGGAAGCAGTTCACGTTAATACACATAGGGATATAGGGAATGGGGAGTTGCAAGAGGCAAAGAGTAAACTAGTGGTCGTAACCAACAATGGAGGATTCTGGCACACCCATAGGTCTGTTTAGAAAACATTGTTTAAAGGTTAGAATCCTTTAAGGGATCAATTTCAATCCATAGACAATAACTTACATATTTCCATATTTTGAACTGTAACTGAAACACAAAAGGGGGTGGGAGTAAGGATTCATAGCAGAAACAAACAGAAAGAAATCAACATGCTAGTTTAAATAGTTAATTATGCAGAAGTAGTAAAGTAGACATGGATACAAAAAGTTACAAGTAAACACATTATGGTAATGATGAAACTTAAACTAGAACATACCGGTTTCAAAAAAACAAATAGAGAAAGTGCAGTAGTCTTGTAAAAGCCACAGTGCAGACAATAAGATGTAGTTCTATTATGTGAGTAAGAGTTCAGAAGAGATTGTGAGTTGTGAAGTGTGTGTTTGTGCAGAAAGGTCGTGCCTTTTATAGTGTAGAAATCAGGTATAAATAAGGCAAGAAGATAGTTAAAGAACTGATTGTCAATCAATTACACAAGGCTTTCCTTAATTAAGGGATTCCGATTCAACGGGTAAAATAATTTAAGGAAAGAAATTAACCAAACACTTTGTGCAAAGTAGGAAATTAGGGGGGAATACATAAAAGTTTTATTTAAGTACATAATTTTGAAGTATATGGTTTGTGCAAATAAGGTAAGGCAATCAATTAACAGCCAGTAAATCACAAGGTCTGAGATTTATATGAATGAACCGAGTGAAAAAGATGGGAAATTTTTTTAAGTTAAGGGAAATCAGCAAATAATAGAAAGGGAATCAATTAGGCATATTCAGAAGGAATTCTAAATTAATCGCAAGTTTGAAAACCCTTTTATAGGAAGGTCCATCACACATACGGATCACACAAATACGTTGCGTTGAGAGAAGATGTTTTGAAAAATCAATAGGAAAATCCTGTAAGTGAAAGAGTTTAGTAAAAAGGTCAAAATCATGTGAAATCAAGGAAACCCCAAACTCTACTCAGTGCCTCAAAGTTTGTCTGAAAGAATTAGGGGCTTTGAAATAAAACCCTCGTTCACTCAAATCACATAATCAAACTTGGCGAAACCCCCAAATTCTAGGACTTTCACCTTGAATCAAGTACGAAGATGAAAACACAAGTAGTCAAAACAAGATCAGACGTTCCAAAACTAATACGTCTTGCATGTTCCTTTCAGCAACAGAAACTCATGAGAAAACATGAGAGCAAAGTAATATGCAAACACAGTAGAAGGATTCAAAGAACATAATGGGAAATACTGATATAAACAGTAGAAGAAACATGCCTAAGAGATTTTCTAGAAGAAACTTAAACAAGGCTCAGTAGAAGAAAAAATAGTAAAAACACTTAAGAACACAGTAGAATAATATAGTAGGCAAAACATAACAGGAAATGGTAGAAGAAAATACCATAACATAGTAGAAAAGCATACGAGAACACAGTATAGGAAACACAATAGAAGAACACACAAGAACAAGGTATAGAAACACACAGTAGAAGAGCATTCATGGTAGAAGAAAAACATAAGAATACAATATAGGCAAATACGCACAAAAGAAAGGAAAGAAATTCAGAGAAACACTTAAACTTTTTCAGAAATTCCTAGATAGAAAAAGAAAAGTTTTGAAGGTAATTTTCAAAAGAAAAGTTAGGGAAATTGTTTGAAAACTCAAGGAAAGCATACATATACAACGGATCTGAAGAAATCGAAGAAAACCCTCGAAGGGTTAGGGTTTCAGAGGAACCCTAGAAGTGAGATAGGCTTTGAAAAGTCACCAATCTAAGTCGAAGAGGTTAGAATTAGGCTCGATGAACCATGGTATGCTGAAATAGAGCCGGAGATGGCAGTGGAACCTTGAATCGATAGAGGTCTATGTTTGACCCTTCATAGTCAGACCTCAAATCTTCAGGTATCAGGTGCGTGGGAGCAAGAGAGGGTGGGTAGAGGGCTCTCACAGTCTTGGAAGCCATAGATTCTGGTGGATTTCAGGGCGGAGGTGGCTAGGGATAGAGAAGGTTCGAGAGTGTTTGAGATAGAGGGAGAGTTCAGAGGCGGTTGTTGTTAAGAAATGAGGTAGGGTAAAGGGGTCATTTGGGTTAAAAAAAAGGAAAGAGGTAAGGGGAGTCGTTGATCTAAACGATCAACAGTTGGGATTAAAGGGGTTAGGTGGGAGACCGAGCGGGTTGGATATAATTGAGTCAAGGGCGGTAAGTTTCGGAATTTGGGGGGGGGGGGGGGCTGATTTAGGCTACAATTGAAATAAATAGGGCTAGTATTTAAATGGTCACTTTTCCCCTTTTATTTCATAAAAATAATAAAATATTTTCTGGAAACAAACTAAAGGTACAAAATGAATTAATAATATACAAATATTAAATTTAAATACTGAAATTATCTTTGTAATTATAAAATCAATTAAATATAAAAATAGGTTAAAATTGCAATTATACGCGGTTTAACTTTAAAATGCTAAATAAATGTATAAAAAATATGCAAAACTTACCTTAGCTATATTTTGATATAAATATAAGAATACAATAAAGGAATTACCAGAAATAAAAATTTGGGAAATAATTATTGGGTTTCTACTGATAAAATAAGGCGATAAATTGATTTAATAATCTTTTGAAAACTTGGAACAAATAATAAAACACTTGGACATGCTTATATATGAATACATATGCTATTTTGAAAGTATTTTGTATATGAAAAATATATAGAAAAAAATTGGATATGAACACATCTGCTGCGGCATGTAGCCTGATCCCACCATATCAGTACCAAATACTCAAAGTCCGACCAAATCAACAGTTCAACCACAAAAGCCTGTACGATCAATATATACCAAAATGGATCAAAAGTGAACTTGTACGATAAAGAAATCTACACGACCAATACTGCATAACGAGACCAATCCAGTAATTGACTATTAGAAGGTGAGAGTAAGTCAATTTAAGCAAATAGAAAGGAATCATGAAACTATGGAAAGACTAACATCGTTAACAGGACAAGATATTGATTAACAAGTAGAAGTTAAGCACGAAAGCATTTAGAGCATATAACAATTAAGATAGGAAAAGAAATAGTTAAGGAAAAATGGTACATTAGGAAAAATAGATAATTTGGCGGCATATAAGCACTCATCACCATGCATATACACCGCTCACATGGAATTCAAATAACATATAGCCCGAGGGTTCATAATACCTCAAGTCAAGGTAAGACACAACTACCTCACTCCGCAGTCAATTCAAAGCTCTACCGAGGCCTTTCCCCTAGAATTCGCCTCCAAACTAGTCGTATCTAGCCACAATTAACTCCATAACATTAAATATTGCTAAAGGAATTAAATACAATGCATACATTTAGATTTCCAAAACTTACTCCCAAAAAAACAATATTCGACCCCGGTCCTGCTTGGTCAAAACCCGAGATTCGGACCTAAATCTATTTACCCATTTATCCCCAAGCCCGATTATGTAATTTGTTTCAAAACCGAACTTAATTCGAGGTCTAAATTCTAATTACACAAAACTTCCTAAGTCTACCCAAACCCCCAATTCCCATCATGAAAATTCAAGATTTTAGGTTGATAACTCATGAAATATAATGGGTAATTGAAAGAAAGTCTGTTAGAATCACCTACCAACAAATTAGGGAAGCAAATATCTTGGAAAAATCACCTCTAGGTCTTCTAGTTTTTAAATTTTGAAAGAATGGCCAAAAATCCCATAGTGGGATTGTTTTAATAACTGGGCGTCAGTGTTCATCGTGTTCGCGAAGAGCTGCACCTTAATGGCTTACGTGATTGCGAGTTGTTCTACGCATTCGCATAGGCATATCCCCGCATAGACTCCGCGTTCACGATATATGCATCACGTTTACATATAGCAACGGTCAAGTCCCAACCCACCCCCAATGATTCTATGCGTTCACGTGTGATGAGTTGCGATCGCATAAAGCAAAACCCCAATGCTCTGCATTCTCGAACATGTCTTGCGTTCACATAGTGTAAAATTCTCCCTGAACCCAGATCCCCTTAGCGATCGCGAGAATGGCTTCGCGATTGCGAAGCACAACACACTAGAACACTACCTGTAGCAAAAACACCTAAATTTTCTAAGTTCAAATCACCACGAATCCTATCCGAAAACTCACCCGAGCCCTCTAGACTCCAAACCAAACATGCACACAAGTCAAAAACATCATACGAACTAGGTCGCATGATCAGATCGCCAAAATAACATCTAGAACTACGAATTGAACACCAAATCAAATGAAATTTTCATGAAAAGTTTAAAAGTTATATTTTCACAATCCGACGTCCGAATCACGTCAAACTAACTCTGTTTCTCACCAAATTTTACTGATAAATGATAAATATTATAATGGACCTGTACCAGGCTTCGAAACTAAAATATGGACACGGTATCAACAAGGAAAAGCATCAGCCCATTCTTAGAATTATTAAACTTTCAATTTTCAACGAAAATTCGTATTTCGAGCTTGGGACCTTAGAATTTGATTCCACGCATACGCCCAGGATCCAAATTACACTACGGAACCACTAGGACCATTGAAGTGCGGATATGGGGTCTATTTACTAAAAATATTGACCAAAGTCAACTCAATTTAACTTTTAAAGCAATTTTTTTTATTTTTATGAATTTTTAACATATAAGCCTTCCGAAAAATCACCCAGACCGTGCACGCATTTGAGAAAGGCCAAAATAAGATATTTAAGGATTTGAATTACATAATTTAGTTCTAAAATATGAGATGACCTATCGGGTAATCACATTCTCCACCTCTAAAACAACAGTTCATCCTCGAACGGACATAGAAAAGTACCTGAGCTAGTGAAAAGGTGGGGATATCTACTTTGCATGTCCGAATCGGACTCCCAAGTAGCTTCCTCAATGAGCTGACCTCTCCACTGCACTCGAACTAAAGGATAACTCTTTGCTCTCAACTGGAAAACCTGCTGGGCTAGAGTAGCCATCGTCTCCTCCTCATAAGTTAAATCCTTGTCTAACTGGACAGAGCTTAAATTATAGCATATGAGACACATCATCGTGGTACCTTCGGAGCATGGACACATGGAATATCGGATGAAATGTTGACAAACAAGGTGGCAATGCGAGCTTGTAAGCCACTTCACCTGCTCTCTAGAGAATCTCGAAAAGTCTGATGTACCTAGGACTCAAATTGCCTCTCTTTCCAAACCCCATTACACCCTTCATGGGTGACACATGGAGCAACACTCTCTCTCCGGCCATGAATGCAACATCACAAACCTTATGATTGGCATAACTCTTTTTCCTAGACTGAGTTGTGCGAAGTCTTTTCTCAATGATCTTAACCTTACCCATGACATCTTGTACTAAATTTGTACCCAATAATAGAGCTCCCCCGGATCAAACTATACAATTGGGGATCGATACAGTCTACCATATAATGCATCATAGGGAGCCATCTGGACGCTCGACTGATAACTGTTGTTGTAGGCAAACTCTACAAGTGGCAAGAACTGATCACAAGAGCCTCCAAAGTCAATAACACAAGCGCGGATCATATCCTTCAATATCTGAATAGTGCGCTCGGACTAACCGTCCGTCTAAGGATGAAATGTTATGCTCAATTTAACATGCATGCCCAATTCATGCTGTACTGCCTTCTAGAAGTGTGAAGTGAACTGCGTACTTCGATTAGAAATGATAGACACGGGCATACCGTGAAGCCAAAGGATCTCGCAAATGTAAATCCCTACCAATCTCTTTGAAGAATAGGTGTCACACCTCCTTTTTACACACCCGAGGGGGATATTAGGGGTTTTTTCCAATTTAAGCGACATTATTCGAAATGAAATTATTTATTAGTTTTTAGAGTCGCCACTTGAAATATTAAAATGATATCCCAATTCACCGATTTATTTTTGAATCCCAAATCAAGGAAATTCAACTTTCCTTTTGAAGTCTGCGAACTAGAAATTTTGAATAAGGAATTCTGTTAACCCAGGAGAAGGTGTTAGGTATTCCCGGGTTCCGTGGTTCTAGCACGGTTGCTTAAGCCATAATAATTGGCCTATTATCTGATTTTAATACATGTTTTAACCTATGGTACATTTTAAATTATTTAAAACTGCTTTTAATTAATTTTAAGAAGATCTAACGTTATCTAATATACATCATGAACCACGCCACATGAAATATACGTGCGGTCCACGACATATTTTATTTAACGTTGTTGAGAATGAAGTTGGGTCACATGATATACGCACCCAAGTTTAAGGAAATTAACTTAAATAGCTCTCCTAAAGGAACTACTAATGTTAATAAACGTCAATACCACACAAGAGGGGGGGGGGGTGATTTGTGTGATACCTAATTTTCGCGTTAGAAAAACCTAGTTCTTCTAAGTGTTCTAACTACAGTAGTTTGCGAAATAATAAGAACTGAAAGTAAAGTGCACAGAGATTTTTATGTGGAGAACACCTGGCTCAAAAGGTGAAAAAACCACGACCTACTATTTAGTAGGATTTTCCTATACTCCACTAAAAATCAATGAGCCAAAACAGCATTTACAAAGACTCTTTATAAACCTAAGGATTAAACTCTAATCCCAGTATGGCACACAGTGTCAGCTGCTGTGACACTATCAAGTTAACTCTAACTTGATAACACAAGGTACCTAATACAATTTCTTCTAATAAAGCTGAAAGGTACAGTTTGAAAACCTGCTACAATTGAACTAGAAATAAACACTCAGATGAAATTGGTTCTTCTCTCTTAGTTCATGTAGCTTCAGGCGTACACACTTGTATCTTGCATATATTACTTGCAAAATATACTTGCTTTATTTGCTCTCAAATATGCTTTTCTTCTGCTCGAGTGTGTTTCCTGTAAAAGAGAACCAACAAAATAATATATTGAGTTAGTAGTTAGAGTTTGATTACAACTCCACTTCTTATCCGTTGTCCATTTAAATCCTTAGCCAATACAAACTCTAAATCTTATCCTAACTTAGGATCAAGTTCTCTTCACATAAAGAGACTGTCCTCCTTATCCCAAATGCAACCTTTTCGATTACGTTCAGAAGATATTGACGCGTGAACTTTAGTGCATATATTCCTCAAGTGCTTCACATATGCACTGGTTGATTCATACTGTATAGTACAAGATGGACCAGGTCCTTCCATAAGTTCATTTTTCAGTCTTTAAAACTCCAAGTGAAACTTGGGCCAACAATATCCCCTTTTTTGATGATGACAAACTCTGTGATTTTTGTGATCAGGAAACCTGTGAACTCAGCTGAAAATCAACAATTAGAAAATTGTAACTTATCATCAAGGAGGTCAGTTTTAGGTCATAAACATCATTAGTTCAGTTAAAGAATTTTAAGAATAATATCTTCCCCCTTTTGGCATAATCAAAAAGTTGCATTAATACTGTGAATCTTCGTAGTTAATTAATACTCATGGCCATTGGGGCAACTGCAAGTGAACATAGTTAAGTTAATCACAAATCAGCTTAAAAATAACTATTTAGGAAATTTTCAACAAGAACAAGAAAAGTTGTATTCGTTGATTAAAGGGGTGATTCTACAGTGCATTTACAAAAAAAAACATCCAACCATGATCAAAACACAGAATAAGAACAGAACATGACATTCCTAGACTGAAAACTGGAAACTGAAGGGTTACTAGACTGGACACTAAGGACAGGACATCTAAGGCTTCGAAGTGCTGGAGGGTTGGGCTTGTAGCAGATTTAACATTTGTTGGAGCATGCCTTCATTTTTCTCCTTTTCTTTGGCGAGTTCAGCTCTCAACCCATTTCTTTCTCCCTCCAAATCAGCAATTCTGGCATTTAGCCTAGCAATTTCAGTATCCTTTGTCCCAACTTCTTGAACCAGGGCTCTGACCTTGCTATTCACAGGAGTCTTGGTAGATGAACCAGGTTCAACAGGGGCATCATTGAGAAGATAGTCACAGGCTTGAAGTGTCTTGACACAAAAGTGCTCCTTGATGGAGGCCATTTCCCACTTTTTCAAAGGAACATTTAAGACTTCAAGCACAGTTGTCAGGATAAAGCCATAGGGAATGTCATGAGCCTTTGAACCATTTATCACCCTTTCAAGAAGTTTCACCATAAAGACATGCCAGTTGATCTGTTTCCCTTCATTCATACACTGCATGAGCACCAGATCCATATAATCAGTTGTATGTCGTCTTTCATATCTGGGCAGAAGGCACTTGTTGACAAACTCAGAAAGCACTTTGTGCTCTGGCCTCATTTCACTCTTCTGGACTGCCCTGGACTTATACACCTCTTCAGCAGTGTTGGTGTCACAGAAATTCCTTGTTATTTGCAGCTCAGAAGGCAACCCATCCAAGCAAGGCCACCTCTGCCTGGTATAATCATCATATCCCTCACAAGGAATACCTAGAAATTTTCCCAATTTTTCAGTAGTGAATATCACTTTGACACCCCTCACTGTACTAGTCACCTGACCATTATTCACCTTTCCATTGGCCATAAACTCCACTAGTTCCTTCCTTGCCAATTTTCCATCAATCTGAAGGACTTTGTCCTTCCAACCTTGTGCCTCGAGTGCTGTGACAAGCCTTACCATGCCTGGCTCCTCCAGGTCTTTCAGTAATCTCTCCTTTAATATCTTTCTTTTGTCAATGTTTGCATACCTATCCTGTTCTTCTTCAGACTCACTTTCATCATCATCTTCTTCTATGGCTACTTTCACTTGTTTTCTCTTAGATGCTAATCTTGTTATCTTGGCTATGAAGGATTCAGCAGGAACTGGTTTTGAGGGATTCTTTAAGGAAGTCCTACTCTCCTTTGGTTTTGCAAGTGGAACCTGCACAGTAGTATTTCTTTCTTGATGGACCAGTTCCATCTCTTCTTCATCCTCTTCAGCTGTAACTTCTAAACTTTCACCTATCGTCCCTTTCCCCTTTTCTTTTCTTTTTCTCTTACTCTCCTCTAAAGCTTTCTGCAACTCAGCTTCACTCTCCCTAACCTTGCTTCTATTTGTCCTAACCCTAGGAGCAGAATTGGGTGTTGAGGGTTTGGATTTCTTGGTTGGTTTCGACGCAACAGAGGTCCTTTGTGAGGAAGCCTTGCATTTCTTGGGATCATAACTAGCCCCAACCTTCTTCATCATCTCAAATAGAGTTTCCTCTGCAGATAGACCAGGTTCAACAGATTGTTTGCTCAAACCAACTAACCCTTCAGCAGCCTCTCCAGACTCACTTCTCCCTGACTTCGAGACCCCTTCTTCCGTACTCCCACATATAGCTAGCACCTTCTTCCACTTATTTTTCTTTAATTTCACAGAATCACCCATAGCAACATCTTTAGCAGCCCCTATCAGAACATACCTATTTTCTACCCTTTCCCCTATGTCATCAGAAACAACATTTGGATTTACCTCTTTTGGGGTTTCTTGATGAGTGACATTGTCAAAAGGCCCAGATTCATCTTCTTCACTGGCAGAGAAGTAATCAAAAGACTCAGAATTGGAATCAGTTTCTTTTGCTGGAGATTATTTCTTTTGACTTGCCTTCAATCTTTCGTTCAAAGCTTTACTCAAGGGACTAGTCGCAACAGCTTGTCTTGCTATCATTTTTATGCAACGAAATCTGGGCTTTAGGGATTCACTAGGAAGTGTGGATGATGAAGAGGTGTTAGGTGACACTGGTGGTGGTGTTCCAGGATTATCTTGGAGATTCGACATTTTTGGTGAAGGATTTCTGTAAGGCTTGAGAAAATTTTGGACAATTTTTGAGGGTTTGGAAAAGAGAGTGGATGATCAGCATTTTGAGATGACGGTTATGAATGATTATTGTGGTTTTTAAAGAGCGGTCATTATAGCTCCAGGAACGGCAGCTTTTTAGGTGTCAGCAGAGGTCTAATCAGCTTATAGTTTCGATCTCCCTAGTTATTTATTAGGATTAACTAGAATTTCTAAGGTTTAGGAGATAGAGTTCCGTTACACTTAGAATTCTAACTTCAATGAAGCTGGTTCAATTTGT
Organism: Nicotiana benthamiana; assembly: GCA_034376525.1. NCBI lineage: Eukaryota > Viridiplantae > Streptophyta > Magnoliopsida > Solanales > Solanaceae > Nicotiana > Nicotiana benthamiana. The sequence goes on along the minus strand of CM067333.1, from coordinate 25,759,446 downwards.
CTCAACGGATAGAATTTTGAGATGATTGGGTTTTCTAGGACTTTTGCCCATGATTGGAAATTAAGTATTTCTATTTGTGCAAAGTATAAAAACATACCTGACAATTCTTATGAGCATGCATTGATGAACCAGGTTCTTCAAATGAAACTTCTCTTGATTATGCCTCAAATGTCATAATAGAGAATTTTTAAGAGATGAGTGGGTCACATAAACATATGTCCCAAGAGTATACTATTTACAATATGAGACTGAGTAGAAACAAGTCTAATATTTACAAAAGAACTCCTAACCAATTTTTTTTCATTGTGAATTCTGAACATTACCTCTTAGGTGATCTTAATCATTCCTAATTTCAACCTATTCCTCTCAAAGTTTTCTCTACTTAGTGCCTTGGTGAAGATGTCAGCTATTTATTTATCAGTGGCACAAAATTCTTTGGAGATTAGCCCCTTTTCATAGTTGTCCCTTAAGAAGTGGTTTCTAACATCTATGTGCTTAGTCCTTTTATGATGAACAATGTTCTTTGCCATACTGATTGCACTAGTGTTATCACAAAATATAGGTATCATCCCACTTCAATGCCAAAATCTACCAATTGTTTCTTGATCTAAAGCAACTAGGCACATCATGAAGCAGCAACAACATACTCAGCTTCAGCAGTAGAGAGGGCCACTGAATTTTGCTTTTTGGTAGCCCATGATACAAGACAAGATCCTAGGAAGTGTGACATATCTGAAGTACTCTTCCTATCCACTATATAACCCGCATAATCAGCATCAGCATATCCAATTAAGTCAAAATTGCTACCTTTGGGATACCACAAGAACAGATCAGTTGTGCCTTTTAGGTATCTTAATATTCTTTTGACTGCAGTCAAGTGTGACTCCTATGGATTTGCCTGGAAATGAGCACAAAGTCCTACACTGAAAACAATATCAGGTCTGCTGGCAGTAAGATACAAAAGTGAACCAATCATACCCCTGTACAACCTTTGATCAACTGAAGAACCAGGTTCATCAGCATCTAACTTTGTGGCAGTTGCAATAGGAGTATCTATTTCTTTGGATTCTTCCATTTTAAATTTCTTGATTAGTTCTTTTGTGTACTTCTGCTGATGAATGATAGTACCGTTTGGACTTTGTTTGATTTTCAAACCTAAGAAGAAATTGAGTTCTCCCATCATACTCATTTCAAATTCAATACCCATTAGTTTTGCAAAGTCCTTACTCAACCTCTCTGTAGTAGCCCCAAAAATTATATCATCGACATAAATTTGTACAACAAGAAGGTCTTTACCTTTTTCCCTTAGGAACAAGGTGCTATCAATTTTACCTCTTTTGTACCCCATGCTCCAGAAGAAATTTGGAAAATCTTTCATACCAAGCTCTTGGAGCTTGCTTGAGACCATAAAGAGACTTATCCAACTTGTATACATGGTCAGGACATTCTTTGCTTTCGAATACAGGAGGTTGCTTCACAAACACTTCTTCTTTAAGATAGCCATTTAGGAAGGCACTTTTCAAATCCATTTGATGAAGAGTGAATTATGTGCTGCAAAGGCAATGAGAAGTCTAATTGCTTCAAGTCTAGCAACTGGAGCATAAGTCTCATCATAATCGATGCCTTCCTCTTGACTATAACCTTGAACCACCAACCTTGCCTTATTTTTTGTAACTGTTCCATCTTCATCCAGCTTGTTTCTGAAGACCCATTTTGTCCCAATGACTGACCAGTCCTTCGGTCTTGGAACCAAGTGCCAAACTTGGCTTCTTTCAAATTGGTTGAGTTTTTCTTGCATAGCATTAATCCAATCTGTTTCTTGTAGAGCTTCACTCACTTTTTTAGGTTCAATCAGGGACAAAAAGGCATCAAATGCACACAAGTTCTTCAGTTGTGATCTAGTCTTGACTCCGGATGGGGGATCATTGATTATGTTCTCAATGGGGTGAGAACTCAGGTACCTGTAAGATTTCCCTACCAGTTGGTTTCTGCTAGCTTCTCCTTCATTATTATGCTGTAGAGGAAAAAGTTCAGGTACAGTATCCTTTAGAGAATCTTGAAAGGTTTCTCTCAGATTTGTTCCCCCTGTCAGGTTGCCAGGGTGAAAGAACATTTTCCATCACATGCCTCTTCCTTGGATGGCTCCTTGAGTTGTGTTGTAAATTCAATCAGTTGACTCACCAGTCCAATGGCTTCATCTTCATGTTCCTGTCTCTCAGAAAGAATGTTAGATTAATCAAACACAACATGTACAATTTCTGCAAGACATAGAATTCTTTTATTAAACACTTCATATTCTTTGCTTTGTGAAGAATATCCCAAGAATACTACCTCAACACTTTTGGGATTAAACTTGCCTAGGGAGTCTTTACCATTATTGTGCACATAGCACTTGCAACCAAAAGCCCTAAGATATGATATGTTTGGTTTTCCCCCTTTAAGTAACTCATAGGGAGTTTTCTCTACAAGAGGTCTAGTCATACATCTTTTAATTATATAGAAAGCACTGTTTATGGCCTCTGCCTAAAAGCTATGAGGTAGTTTACTGGAAAGCAACATGGTCCTTGTCATATCCTGAAGGGTCCTGTTCTTCCTTTCAACTACCTTATTTTGCTGAGGAGTCCTAAGGGTAGAGAAATTATGATCTATTCCATTTTCATCACAAAATTCAGCAAACTTTTCATTTTCAAATTTAGTTCCATGATCAAACCTAATGGATGCAAGTTGATTTCCTAATTATTTCTGGATTTTTCTAACAAAAGTTGTGAATAATTCAATTGCTTCATCTTTAGAAGTTAGAAACAGCACCCAGGTAAATCTAGAATAATCATCAACGAGCACCATAACATATCTTTTACCGCCTCTGCTCATGGCTCTGATTGGACCACAAAGATCCATATGAACCAGGTCCAACGTCTTGGACGAGCTTACCATTTTCTTAGGTTTGAAGGATGACCTTACCTGCTTCCCCTTGTATATGCCTCATAAACCTTTTCTTCCTTGAACTTGATATTAGGTAACCCTATCACCAACTCCTTGGAAACTAATTTGTTTAATTGATTAAGACTAGCATGACCAAGTCTTTTGTGCCAAAGGAGGGGATAATTAATTAACACACTCAGACAGGTGAGTCCGTTTTCAAAAAGAGTCGACAAATCTACAATGTAAATATTGTTAACTCTTCTTCCCTGCAAAACAATCTTGTCTGTAGTACGGCTAATCACACAATATTTTAAGGAAGTGAAAGCAACAAGATTACCTCTGTCACACAGTTGTGACACACTTATCAGGCTATATTTCTAGCAATCTATCAAATAGACATTCTCAATGGAATGAGAGTCTGTCTTTCATACCTTTCAAACCCCAATGATCTCACCTTTCTTCCTATTTCCAAAAGAGACATTGCCTCCTTTTAGGTTCTCAAGTGAAAGAAACTGATCCTTATTAGCAGTCATATGTTTTGAGCAGCCACTATTCATGTACCATGTTTGGTTACTTCCTTACACTTGGACCTGAAAAATGAAATCAGGGGTTAGTCTTAGGAACCCAAACTGGTTTGGGTCCCTTTCTATGTCAAAAGGATGAATTAAATTTTTCTTTGCCCAACCAGGCAGTTTGTGTTTTTCTTGAACGAATGCTTTGTTCTTTTGACTGGCCTTTTCTTTTGCATTGCATTCATTTTTATAATGTCCAGTCTTACCACAATTTGTACAGATCTTATTCTCTGGAAGAGTTAGGTACTTCTTTTTGGGATCCCATTTTGGAGCTTGTGTCCCAAACCCAAGTCCTCTCTTGTTGCTGCTATGATGCTCTTGCAGCCAGGAGAGTGCATCATAAGCTTCGTTCCATTTGCATGTTCTGTATAGTTCATGCTTCACCTTTCCTAGTTCTTCGTCAAGGACCTTGATTGATTCATCTTTCTTATACAGCTCATCTTTCATTTTTCATAAATTTTCTTCTAGTGTGAGAAATGATTGATCAGCCCTTTTCTTTCCTGTGCCTATTTTCAGTTTTAAGTTTTCAGACTTGAGTTCTAGGACATTGTTTTCTAGTTGAAGAACCTGGTTCTTCAACTTAGTATTTAAGTTATTACTCTCATCAGCCCTAAATTCTAGCCTTTTGCATTTTTTTTAGTATTACACAATCCTTAAACAGAACATCTTTCTCACTGTTTATTATTTCAGACTCATGTATGAAGTCCATCAAGAGCTCAACCAATTTGGCCATAATAGTTTGCTCATCTTCAGCTTCATTTTCTGAGTCTTCATCTGACGTATCTCCCCATGCAGCAACCATGGCTTTGGTAGTTCCTTTGTTTCACCTTGGTTGAACCTGTTCCTTCTTTCTGCCCTTTCTTTCTTCCACTCAATCTCTCATTGAGGGCAATTTTTTATCATGCGATCTATCTTTCCACATTTAAAGCAACCATCGTTTGCCTGCTTCTCAGGAGCCCTAGGTTTGTTCAATGTTGATCCTCTTGAAGAACCCTTGCCTCTCATAAGATATTTCTTGAAGTCTCTGGTTATCATTGCCATTTCATCATTTTCAAGATCTGATCCTTCTGAGATTCTGAGAGCTATACTTCTTTCTTTCTTTGGAGCATCCATCTTCATAGTTTACCTTCTCAATTCATAAGCAGTCAAATTTCCGATCAGTTCATCCAATTTCAAAATAGCAATATTTTTGAATTCCTGAATGGAAGTGATTTTTCTTTCCAGGAGATTGGCAAAACTCTATTTAGAATCTTCTCTACCTTGTCTTCTTCCAGAATAACCCTTCCTAGAGACTCAAGTTTATTTTTTAGTGTAGTGAACCAAGTATACATCTCTTGGATAGTTTCACCATCCTTCATTGTAAAATTCTCATATTGAGAATACGGTAGAGTTCCTATTGACCTCTTCACCTGAGGTGTTCCTTCATGAGCCACTTGTAAAGTGTCCCAAATATCCTTGGCAATTATACAGCCTTGAATCCTATTGCACTCATCAGGACCAAGTCCACACACTAGCCATTTCTTAGCTTTAGCATTTTTCTCCCACTTCCTTAGGTTTTCAGCAGTACAATCCGCTCTAGTCTTAGGCAGATCCAATCCTTCAGCAGTCTTCTTGGTTGTGGCCAAAGGACCATCAGTGATGATGTCCCAAAGCTCATAGTCTTCACCCATGATGTGGTCTCTCATTCTTTTTTTCCACCAAGAGTAATAGAGTCCATTGAAGAGTGGAGGCCTGGCAGTAGACCGTCCTTCCTAATTCCCAGGTGGCGCACTGATGTTGATCTTTTCCTAAGGTGTTAACCTCTTCAAGGATAACCCGCTTTGATACCATTGATGTTAATAAACATAAATACCATACAAGAGGGGGATGATTTGTATGGTACCTAATTTTCACGTTTGAAGAACCTGGTTCTTCTAATTGTTTTAACTACAGCAGTTTGCGGAATAATAAGAACTGAAAGTGAAGTGCACACAAATTTTTACGTGGAAAACACCTGGCTCAAAAGATAAAATAATCATGACCTACTACTCAGTAGGATTTTCCAAAACTCCACTAAAAATCAATGAACCAAAATAGCATTTACAAAGACTCTTTGAAAACCTAAGGATTAAACTCTAATCCAGTGTGGCACACAGCCTCAGCTGCTACGACACTATCAAGTTAACCCTAACTCGATAACACAAGGTTCCTAATATAATTACTTCTAATAAAGCTGAAAGGTACAATTTGAAAACCTACTACAATTGAACTAGAAATAAACACTCAGATGAAACTTGTTCTCTCTCTTAGTTCATGTAGCTTCAGGTGTACACACTTGTATCTTGCATATATTGCTTGCAAAACAGACTTGCTTTATTTGCTCTTAAATATGCTTTTCTTCTGCTCGAGTGTGGTTCCTGTAAAAGAGAACCAACACAATAATATATTGAGTTAGTAGTTATAGTTTGATTACAACTCCACTTCTTATCCGTAGTCCATTTAAATTCTTAGCCAATACAAACTCTAACTCTTATCTTAACTTAGGATCAAGTTCTCTTCACATAAGGTGATTGTCCTCCTTATCCCAAATGCAACCTTTTTTATTATGTTCAGAAGATATTGACGCGTGATCTTTAGTGCATATCATCCTCACGAGCTTCACATGTGCACTGGTTGATTCAGACTTTGTAATACAAGATGGACCAGGTCCTTCCATAAGTTCATTTGTCAATCTTCAAAACTCCAACTGAAATGTGGTTAAACAACTATGCATTCAAATTAATGACAAGATTTGCGAGGGCCATGAAAATTTTATCTAATGGCACACCTCGATTTATAAAGAGTTATAATTAATTAAGTGAGAGCCATGGGTTTTGGGGTTTTATTTGGCATGGCACGCCTCAAATTGTTCAATTAACAGGGTTTTTAGATTTGGTATTGAGGGCCATAAATTGTACGCTTGGCTAATATAGCACAACTCTAACTGATTTAAAGAGTCAAACTAATTATAGATGGCGCAAAGGAATTATAATTATTTAGACTAATGGTTAGACCAATTTAACAACTAACGTGCACCACGTTAAAATAATCGATTATTCAAAACAAGTTTTCTCCACCAACAACAACTAAACGAGGAGTTGGGCTCGAAAAAAGAGGCCCAAATAACATAGGGTATACAATTTTCATTTACCAGTGATCTCAAATTTTGGGCCCAATGTGAACCCCAATTTTGTGGAACGAGTGGACATCAAAAAGTCTGGACTCGAGATCGAGTCCCCATGAAGCAAATAAACCTGGTCACCAAGAGCTTTGGGCTCTAAACAATCTTTCTGTAACCCAAATCAGATTAGACTTAAAGAATTTCAATAGAGTAAGAATGAAGCACATTAACTCATCCAGGTAAAAAAATGCAGGAAATAGAGATGCCATTGGTTTGAGCATTAAAACTACTGTCATGATTTCCATACGTAGTGAGCTTGACAATAGATACCCTAAGCATCATATTTCATAATGACCCAATAGTATTTGCGCTTATTAATCTTTAAATAACAAAATTCCAAACCAAATCAAATCATTTGTGAAAGTTAATTTGAACATAAATATCACTGACGTTGCAACAACTCGTTCAAAATCCCAAAATAGTTCCATCTATCCCATACTAAACCCATAGTAATAGTACTAAATACCTAACGACCTTTGACAGAAAGAATTCAAGCATGCTAAAACCATAATAACAGAAGTCCAAATACAAACTTAATTCAAATCAAAATGGTTCATGGCATGAATAAATACAAGAGGTGATGTATTGAAAGAAAAATTTAACATGGAATATGGATGAATCTTCAATAATACAGCTTGACATTCAATTAAAACTCAAGTTTACAACTTCGACATGCTTCAAACTCAATATCTGCATATTGATAAAGTCCCAAAATGTACCTGGTTTCAGCAAATAAACAAGGAAAACAACCTGAGGTTAAGAAGAAAAGCAGCAACAGTAGCTCAACAAAAGGGAATGCAAAAGTAGTAACTTCAAAAAAACCACGCAGCAACAAAATCAACAGACCATCCTTAAAGTCTTGACCCAACTCCAAACATTTCAACTCAAATTCACTATTCTTTTGGGCTTTTAGAAATTCTGACTTATCAAAGAAAAGTTTCAGTACTTTGAACTTGAAAGAAAACTCTGCCATTTTTTAAAGTTTTAGTGTTTTTTTAGACTCTAAAATATCTGACTTGATAGTGAAGAAATAATGCCCTTTATAGGGAATAACTAGGGCAGCAGAAATGAGTCAAGTTATTTGCGCTTTACTGCTTGTTAAATTCTTATTTTTGCTAGTTAGTCCCTAAATTCAAATTCTATATTTTAAAACAGTTCCAAACCCACCTTCCTAGAAGCTTCCTAAGTCAGTTATGATAGATTTCCTAACCTAAAATCCCTAGTCTACCTTTAAAACTCATGTTATTTACCTTTGTAAACCAATGTGTCAAGCTGAAACTCAAAACCCAAACAAGAAAGAAATCTGGGTTTAACCAGCCCAATAGGCAAACCAATCATAATGAAAGAGAAACATGGCAGTGGGCTTTAGATAAAACCTTTAAATTCTTTACCGATTTTAATTATTAAACACAAACCAACAAATTGGGCCTGACTTTCAGATCAAACTATGCTAAATTGCATTAATAATCGAAAATAGTAATTAACATGAAGAACAAAAGGCTCGATGACTACGTTTACTGAACTTTAATCTAACCAGTCAAAAACCAAACTAATGTTGAAAAGAGCTTGACCGAACCCTACTTCAAAGGTTGACTGCATATCCTTGACTATAAAGGAATCATGTCAGTGTAGTTCTAGAAGTTTTGGTTGCTGGGACTACCAGAAAGCTGTGATTTTATTGTTACTATTGTTACTGCTTGCTGAACTCCTTATTACACAAAAAATGAAAATAAAAATCTAAACTAGCTAAGCCTATCAACTAAGGGTTACAAGATTCCTATCAATAAATCTCTTGGAGCTTGAACTTGAGTCTTGGCTGGTTCTTGAGCAGTATGCATCCTTCTCTACTTCAGCACTTTGAGTTCATTTCTTTTTCTCTTTTTTCTTATTTTCTTTATTTTTAAATTAACACTCATACTTTTGGTCATCCCTAACCCTGTGCCTCGAGGTAAAACATGCTCAAACACCAAAACAAACAAACCAACAACATTTTCTGTGCAGTTTTCACTAGAAAAATTTCGTGAGTTATTCTGAACAAAATTCCAACTATTCCTCTATTGAAAACAATAAAATAAGGATCATATGTCGTTAGGATAATGAGATTAGGGAGTGGATACCTATATCCAAAACTCTCAACTAGGGAGAGGATACCCTATGTTGGAAAAGGGTGAATAGGGGATGGAGACCCTATGTCTTAGAATCTCATCTATGGGTTTGAGACCCTATGTTTACAAAAGGCGACAAGGGGATGGAGACCCTATGTCTAAAATAATCTCAACTAGGGATTGGAGACCCTATGTTGGCAAAAGGCGACCAAGGAATGAAGACCCTATGTTTACAATATCAGCTAAGGGTTGGAGACCCTATGTTGACAAAATAGCGACTAGGGGATAGAGATCATATGTCTAATAATAATCTCAACTAGGGTTGGAGACCCTATGTAGGCAAAAGGCAACTAGGTAATGGAAACCCTATGTCTAAAAATCTCAACTAGGGATTGGAGACCCTATGTTGGCAAATGGAGACCCTATGTTTAAAAATCTCAACTAGGGGTTAGAGACCCTATGTTGGCAAAAGGCGACTAGGGGATGGAGACCCTATGTCTAAAATCTCAACTAGGGGTTGGAGACCCTATTTTGGCATAAGATGACAAGGGGATAGAGACTCTATGTCTAAATATCTCAACTAGGGATTGGAGACCCTATGATGGCAAAAGGCGACTAGGGGATGGACACCCTATGTCTAAAAACTCTAAACTAGGGGTTGGAGACCCTATGTTGCTGAAAGGCAACTAGGGGATGGAGACCCTATGTCTAATAATCTCAACTAGGTGTTGGAGACCCTATGTTGGCAAAAGACGACTAGGGGATGGAGACCCTATGTCCAAAAAATCTCAACTAGGGTTTGGAGACCCTATGTTGGAAAAAGGCGACTAGGAGATGGAGACCATATGTCTAAAAATAATCTCAACTAGGGGTTAGAGAACCCTATGTTGGAAAAAGGTAACTAGGGGATGGGGACCCCATGTCTAAAAATCTCAACTAGGGGTTGGAGACCCTATGTTGGCAAAAGGCGACTAGGGAATGGAGACCATATGTCTAAAAATCTCAACTAGAGGTTCGAGACCCTATGTTGGCCAAAGGCGACTAGGGGATGTAGACCCTATGTCTAAAAATCTCAACTAGGGGTTAGAGACCCTGTGTTGGCAAAATGCGACTATGGGATGGAGACCCTATGTCTAAAATCTCAACTAGGGATTGGAGACCCTATGTTGGCAAAAGGTGACTAGGGGATGGAGACCCTATGTCTAAAAATCTCAAATAGGGTTTGGAGACCCTATGTGTGCAAAAGGCGACTAGGGGATAGAGACCCTATATCTAAAAATCTCAACTAGGCGTTGGAGACCCTATGTTGGCAAAAGGCGACGAGGGGATGAAGACCCTATGCCTAAGAATCTCAACTAGGGTTTGGAGACCCTATGTTGGCAAAAGGAAACTAGGGGATGGAGACCCTATGTCTAAAAAAATCTTAACTAGGGGTTGGAGATCCTATGTTGGCAAAAGGCGACTAGGGGATGAAGACCTTATGTCTAAAAATCTCAACTAGGGGTTGGAGAGCCTATGTTGGAAAAAGGAGACTAGGGGATGGAGACCCTATGTCTAAAAATAATCTCAACTAGGGTTGGATACCTTATGGTTGCAAAAGGAGACTAGGGTATGGAGACCCTATGTCTAAAAATCTCAACTAGGGTTTGGGGACCCTATGGTGGTAAAAGGCGACTAGGGGATAGAGACCCATTTCTAAAAAAAATTAACTAGGGGTTGGAGAACCTATATTGGCAAAAGGCGACGGAGTCCCTATGTCTTAAAAGTCTCAACTAGGGGTTGGAGACCCTATGTTGGCAAAATAAGACTAGGGGATGGATCCCCTATATCAAAAAATCCTCATCTAGGCGCTGCAGACCCTATGTTGGCAAAAGCGTAAAAGATTGAGATTGATGATTCTAATCTACCATTTTTTGAATTTCTTCTTATCTTTTTTTTTCATTTCATTTTCCTTTTTTTTATTTCAAGGAATGAGTAAATGCGGGAAAAACTTGGAGAGGACTTTCCTTTTTATGGAAGATTGTTGCAAAGCTGTTGATAACCCTTGCATACTTCTTTTTTCCTTTTTGGTTGCACCTGCATATTGCGCGGTTGCTTTGGATTGCTCCTATTTAAAATTTACAAATAAAGGAAAATTGTTAGTTTTAAACAGTGGTTGGTTTTATGGCCTTGATTTTTTTTGATCACTTAATTTCGGTTTGACACTTTTGGTGAGAACCTCCGCTGCTTTTTGGCTTCTTTGAAGATTGATCTCTCTCCTAAAACTGATTAACTCAACTTTCCAAACTTTTCCAGATAACGGTTCACCCGTGTGGGGATTTGGTCCTTTCACCTTATTCGGCCTCCAGGGCTTATGGTTTTGTAATCTTTTTATTTTCAATAACTTTTATTTCAGAGCATCGACCATCATAGCTAGTCGAGATCGATTTGATGAGCCTGCTGAGGCTGGGTACTTCTCTTTGGACTTGGATTTTATTAAGTAGAAACATGTAAGACCAATCTTGCCACCTTTTCTTTATATTAGTTTCAGAATAGAGTTAGACTGAAAGGGGATTCAAAGGACAAAAAAGTGATTTAAGGAGAGGTATCCCTTTCGGGGAGGAAAGAAGGACTTATCTAGAGTGCATGCATACTTTTATAGACATGAAATTCTTTTTGGACTGGATACCTTATTTGCACAACTATCCAACTTCTTGTAAACATATTGCGACCCGTTTTTTCAAATTGAGAAACATTGCCAGGACTCTTTCACTGCCAATGGCAGTGAGGGGTTTCTTCTTTTCAATAAACGACGCCCTTTGCGTGTTTTCGCCAATCGACTTCTCTCATTTCTCTTCTCACCGTCGCTTTATAGTGCTTTTACGAGTTTTCACTAACAAGACTCTCATTTTTCAGTTTCTTTGCTCACATCGCCTTACAGAGCCCGTAGGTCTTAACCAATTGGACTCTCTCATCTTCATTGCATCGGATCCAAACAAACTGCATTCTCTGATTTGAAAACCTTTCATCGATTGATCGAAAGGACCTGAACAAGGTTTGGGTAAAAGAATTTGGATCGAACTACAACTTTTGAAACATTCAGGCGGGACCATCACCGGACCATTACAACATCTGCCCCAGTTTTACTTTTGGGGAAATTTGGATTTTTACTTTGGTGTGACTGAACCTAAGAGAGAGGCTGCCTACGTATCCTTTCTGAACGTAGTTGAGGGAAACATTTTGTTTTGTTTTTGTTTTTGTTTTTATTTTTGTTATTTTTTTTCCGTTTTGTTTCCTCTCTTTTTTTTCTCTTGTTTTCCAAATGTCTTCAAGTTCCAAAGAGGGTAATGAAAGAAAGGTAACCAACTCAAAGAGTTAGCAAAGGATTGGAGCGTTTGGGGTAGCAATAATGAAATCATTTGTCATCCCAATAAGGTAATGCGGTTGTTGTAGAAGTATTAGACATAGTATCTTTTGACTGTGTCTGCATGTACAACTGTTTTGGGGTCATTGCCTTGGATATCTCCTAGGTATGACGCCTCTTTCGGCAACAACTTTCTGATAATGTATGGCCCTTTCCAATTAGGATCAAACTTTCCTTTTGCTTCCTGATGATGGGGGAGAATATGCCTTAAGATGAGTTTCCCCACTTCAAAATTCCTAGACCGTAGTTTCTTGAAAGGACAATCTTTTGTTGATACAACTACCCATGGCAAACTGCAGCCATTCACTTATCAAGGTTAATTGTTCTAGATGGGTCTTGACCCATTCACTATCTTCAATTTCAGCTTCAACAATGATCCGAAGAGAAGGAATTTCAACTTTTGGGGGTACCAAAGCTTCAGTGCCATAAACCAAAAGATATGGGGTTACTCTGACTGATGTGCGCATAGTAGTGCGGTATCCCAATAATGCAAACGACAACTTTTCATTCCACAGCCTGGAACATTGAATCATCTTTCTCAAAATCTTTTTGATGTTTTTGTTTGCTGTTTCGACGGTACCATTAGCTTTGGGTCGATAAGGGGTAGAGTTTCGATGCGTTATCTTGAATTGTTCGCATATCTCCCTCATCAAATGATTATTCAAGTTTGCAGCATTGTCTGTAATGATAGTTGCAAGGATTCCAAAACGACATATGAGATGGGAATGCACGAAGTCCACCACAGTTTTCTTGGTGACAGATTTGAGAGTAATTGCTTCAACTCGCTTCTTGAAGTAGTCAATAGCAACCAATATTAATATATGCCCATTTGAAGTTGTTGGCTCAATCGGCCCAATGAATTCCATGCCCTAGGCAACAAATGGCCAAAGTACTGACATGGGGTACAGTTCTGTAGTATTGCATGAATTAGATCACCGTGCACCTGACATTGATGATATTTTTGGAAAAGTAGAAGCAACCTTTTTCCATATTCATCCAATAATAGCACGCTCAAAGATTCTTCTTTGCCAAAACATACCCGTTCATGTGGGGTTCGAACACTCCTGCGTGCACTTCATATATGATTCTTACAGCCTCTTCAGCTTTAACACATCTTATAAAGTTGAGATCCAGAGTCCTTTTGGACAAGACATCACCGCTCAATAAGAAACCACGTGTGCGCCGTTTAATGGTTCTCTTTTGGTCTCCACTGGCTTGCTCGGGATATTCTTTTATGTTCAGAAACCACTTGATATCATGATACCATGGCTAAATATTTGGTTCTACCTCAATCATGTTGCAATAACCGTGCATTTCTATGATTTGGATTTACAATGGGTCAATGTGGGCATTAGTGGGTATGGCAACATGGAGGCCAAAGTAGCGAGCACATCGACTAAATCATTGTGATAACGAGGAACGTACCTAAACTCAACCGACTTGAACCGCCTTCTAAGATCTTCCACATGTTGCCTATAGGGAATTAGTTTGACATCTTGAGTTTCCCACTCTCCCTGAGCTCTTCGGATAAACAGATCTGAATCTCCCATGATCAGCAACTCTTTGACATCTTGGTCGATTGGCATATTCATACTTATAATGCAAGCGTCATACTCGGCAGTGATGTCTTCTGATGTTATCTCAACTCCATCAAAGAACATTTTTCAAGCATTGATGTCTTCTGATGTTATCTCAACTAAATTTACCTCTTCATCCAGGAAGTAGGTGCTCAAAGGCTGGTATTCATCATCAATAGGGTTTTTAGCCAAATGATCCGCTAAAGCTTGGACTTTCATTGCCGTGCGGGTTACATAAACTATGTCAAACTCAGTGAGCAGTATCTTCCTTTTTGTTAACCTCCCTGTGGGCATCAGATTTTGGAATATGTTCTTTAGAGGATCCAACCTGGTTATGAGGTAAGTCGTGTAGGCTACCAAGTAGTGTCTCGGCTTCTAAGTGACCCATGTCAGGGTGCAGCAAGTCCTGTCCAACATGGTATATTTGGCTTCATAGCTTGTGAACTTTTTGCTTAGATAGTAGATCGTCTGCTCTCTTTTCCCGATCATGTCATGTTGTCTGAGGACACATCCAAAAGAATTCTCCAAGACTATCAAATACAGAAACAAAGGCCTCCCAAGTTCAAGTGGGACCAGGACCGGTGTGTTCTATAGATATTCTTTGATTTTGTCTAAGGCTTCTTGGCACTCGTCGGTCCATTTCATGTCTGCATCTTTCTTTAACAGCTTGAAGACGGGTTCACATGTAGACGTCAACTGAGCAATTAATCGGCTAATGTAGTTCAACCTTCCCAGCAAGCTCAAACCCTCTTTCTTGGTTCTTGGAGGAGGTAAATCTCGAATAGAATTTATCTTTATTGAGTCTAACTCGAGGCCCCTACGACTGACTATGAATACCAAGAGCTTGCCAGGCGGAACCCCAAATGCACATTTGGCTGGGTTTAGCTTCAAATCATATTTACATAGCCGCCTAAAGAATTTTCTCAAGACGCGAACATGGTCTTCCTGGGTCCTGGATTTGATGATCACATCATCTATATACACCTCACTTTCTTGGTGCATCATGTCATGAAAAATGGAAGTCATGGCCCTCACATAAGGTTCCCCGGCATTCTTCAGACCAAAAGGCATGACCCTGTAATAGTAGGTATCAAGGGTGTGGTTACAATTGTCTTTTCTGCATCTTCTTCATCCATCAACACCTGGTGATATCTTGCAAAACAATCCACAAAGGATTGTACCTCATGTTTGGCATAGTTATCAAACTGGATGTAGATGTTTGGCAAAGGGAAATTATCCTTGGGACTCTTTTTGTTCAGATCTATGTAGTCCACACACACTCGAGTCTTCCCGTCTTTCGTTGGCACTAGAACTACATTGCTAACTGTGTAGTGTATCGAATTACTCGGATCACCCCCGCTTTTAACTGTTTTGTGACCTCTTCTTTGATCTTATCACGTATATCAGTTTTGTACATTCTTTGACTTTGCTGGACAGAGGGTAATTAGGGTAAGTTGGAAACTTGTGAACCACCATATCGACACTTAGTCCAGGCATGTCATCGTATACCAAGCAAACACATCTTTGAATTCAAACAAAAGTTGAACTAATGCGTCACGGGTTTATTCATCTGTGTGAATGCTTATCTTTGTTTCTTTGACTTCTTCAGAACTACCCAAATTAACCGGCTCGGTATCATTTAAGTTCCGCTTAGGTTTATTCTCAAATTGTTCCAGTTCTCGATTTATTTCCCTAAAAGCCTCTTCTTCATCATATTCTGATTCTTGGTTCATTATTTCACAGTTAGGCAGCATGTTTGGATCTAGGCATGAAGTCCGTAAGCATGTCATATTATTTATAGTATTATAGTTGAAATAAGAAATAAGAAAAAGTAACAAAAATTAAAAAGAATAAAGAACGATGAAATATTGATTTCATTTAATTAAATTTTGAAGATAACAGGGTTTACATTGGAAATTAAACACAAGAAACTAAAAAGAAAACATCCTATGTACACCCTGAAATAACTCGTGATGCATAAAAGGTGGCAAGACTGGACTACCAGGATTCCCGCTTGATTGGGAAAGGAGTAGCCTTCCAATTTTTTCAACTTGGCATTGGGTCCGATGTATAGAACCTCAGCGGTGCTTGAGCCTTCTCCCTACTGAACCATGTGGGTTTCATACATCATTTTCCTCATAGCCCATAGATTTCTTCAATTTCCTCGACCATGAAGGCCTCATCTTCCTTTTCCTCATTATACTTGGGCCTGACGAATGTTCTTTAAAGACGTGGAACCGGCTGAGCCAAGACCCAACCATCGTTCTTTCATTTATCTGCCCATGTCTCATCAGCTGGCGTGGCTTGGAAGCACACACCAAAGAACTTCTTGGTAGCAGCGAGAATGATAGGTTCCCTATGTCCTTGCAATGATGTCCCGATCCCCTTCCCTGGTTTATAATCATGCCTAATCATTTCCTTGACAACCTTAATTGGCACATATGAGAGAAAGGGTTGAGGACAAGGGTTTCCTTCTTCAAATTGGTTTGCGATCACCACTTCAAAAGCTTGATAAACTATATGCTCACTACCTTCTCTGGCTTCGAGACACGGGACTGACGGGTCCCAGTAGATCGACTGCTTATCTTCTCTGTAAACTACAACCTCCTGATCTTCATGTTCGAATTTCACCATCTGGTAGAGAGTAGAAGGCACAACCCCTGCTGCCTGAATCCAAGGTCTTCCCAAGAGGAAATTATAGGAAGTATCTATATCCAGTACTTAAAAATCCACCTCGAAATCTACCGGACCAATAGTCAAGATCAGATCGATCTCACCTATGGTGTCTCTTTTGATACCATCAAAGGCACGCACACAGACGTTGTTTGTCCTGATTCTCTCGGTACCGATCTCCATTCTTTTCAGGGTTGAGAGAGGGCAAATATCTATTCTAGAAACACCATCCAGCATGACCCTTTTCATACAATATCCCTCGCATTTAACTGTTAGATGAAGGGCTTTGTTTTGGGCGGCCCCTTTAGGGGAAAAATCATTCTTGCTGAAAGAGATTTGATTGACTGCAAAAACCCTTTACACTATCCTCTCCAACTATTGCACAATGGTTTCAATGGGTACGTATGCTTGCATTTTGATCAATATTTTTTGATTTTCCGTTGAAATCATTATCAGAGACAACAAAGAGACTTGATCAGAAGTCTTCCGGAGTTCGCCAATCATCTCGTAGTTTGCCATTTTTATTTTTCAGAAGAACTCTTCGGCTTCTTCAGCACTAACTAGCTTATTGAGTGGGAAACTCTTCTTCGTGGCATTATTTACTTCCTCCAGATTGAGATATTTCTAAGCCGAGTTATTTTCCTTGACTTCTCTCGAGATCTACTTACCCCTGCAAGTTACTGGCGCCTTGTTGTAATTCCATGGGACGACAGTGGGGTCTGTCATGGGCCTTTGCGGTGCGTGGACAATAACCACGGGCTCATTCAGCCTTGGTAAAATTACTTGCCCCCGCACCACGTAGGTCCCTTTATGTCACGATCCAAAATCTACTAAGGGTCGTGGTGGCGCCGGGCACTGCTGTCAGGCAAGCCAACTGAAATACTTAATTAAATTGTTATTTTAATAATTTTGAAAACACTTCTTTTATACGACTAAAACAATACTCAGTATATTCCTCAGAATAAATAACGAAATAGTTAAACAACTTTTAAAATTTCTGAATAAACCCAAATACCTCCTTGAACCCTGGTGTCACAAGTACATGAGAAAGTTTCAAGAAAAGCCGAATAAAGTACAACAGCTGTCCGGAGTACAATTGGACAAAAAATAAATAGAATCCCGAGAGAGACTATACTAGCTGCGAGTCGCCTTGAGGAAATACAACTCACCTAGTTTCCGTATCAACCATGCCGCTATGCCACTAAGGCGCTAGCCACACATAAACTTGTGCGACAAAAATACACAGAAATTGAAGTATGAGTACAAAAATAACGTGTACTCAGCAAGTATACCGTCTAATATCGAATAAGCAGAGACGATAAGTCAACTTCAACACTTGCTAGTGGTCAATAAAAATGTAATAATGATTTAACGAAATCGTGGATTTATATAGCAATTCTAACTCACAATGCCAAAAAACGCGTAAACGCCTTTAACAAATAATAAAGGATTTTTAAGATTTATTTTTCATTATCTTAATCAATTTATATCAGGCCATGAAAGGCAACAACAACATTTAAAATTCTCAGTTAGGTAATGTAAGCATGCGCATATCATGCCGGGGTCGACGACCCGCTCCAACAGAAATGTAAACTGTGCACTGCCTAGGGTCAAACGGCTCGAACCATAGATGCATCTATTACCCTGCTTGCGAACTATCCTGCCATACGGTCAACATAAAGTAAACAAATACCATGCTCGCGAATCATATGTGAGATGCAGATACACATCGAAATACACACTCAAACAACTAATTAAGGATTTATCGGGGAACATTTATCCAATTAAAAGTCAATCATATCTTAACAATGTAAGAAATTGAAGTTTAATCCTCTTAGAAATTCGTTTACTAATTCAATGTGATTTAAGCAATTCAAGCTGTAAAAAAAAGTTTATAATTAATCCAAATATAGCATGATTTTAGGTCCTAGGCTATCCGGACAATAGCATAATTGTAGCTACGCACGGACTCTCTTCACCTCGTGTGTATGTAGCCCCCACAAATAGGAGAACATAACCAATTAACTCACCTATGGGGATAATTCCCTCTTACAAAATTAGAAAGGAGACTCACCTCGCGCTGAATATCCATGTCCGGCATTCCACGTCCTTCCGACGACTCGAATCAATGCACAACGCTCCAAAACTAGCCAATAATTATGTAAACCCATTAATGTATGCTAAGGTACTCATTATAATCAAATTTATAACAATTCCTAGTCCCGCTCGGAAAGTTAACAAAAATGCCATTGGGCCCACGTGCCCGGAATCCGAATTTTTTGAAGATAAAGTTTACCCATAGCCTCACGAACTAAACTATATGATTTATTCTCAATTCCATGCCCAATGTCGTGGTCAAAATCCAAAAATCTCAATTTTTAGGTTTTTCTTTAAAACTCCAAATTTTCCTTTAGGTTCTTATGAATTTGATGTTAAATATAAGGCATAATCACAAAATATAATTAAAATTAGTTAGAGGAACTTACCCAATGATTTGATACAAACATACACTCTAAATACCGCCCACACTCGGACCTAGGGCTCAAAATATGATAATATGAAGAAAAAAATCGAGTTACAAATCTAAAATCAAGCTGCAGATGGCGCATTTTCGAGCCATGGTTCGTATCGCAAAAGCGAAGAAAGCCTTCGCATTTGCAAAAAAACAAGGGCATGAAAAGGTTGCATTTGCGACAAAAAGTTCGCAATTGCGAACTAGGCTATTTTCTCAATTGCCACCATACGAGAAGCAACAGTTTTTCCTGACACAAAAATGAGCATAACTTCCTCATACGATTTCCAAATTTAATGATTCTTTTTGCTATGGCTCCAAAATTATGATACAGGATCTAATGGTTCAATATAAAATTAATTTGTATCTCATTTGCTAAATATGTTACCCCTTTATGTCCAAAGAAACGATGTTGAAATATCAAATAAGAGCGCGATACAACACAAAACACACCCGAGGCCCCGGAACCCCGTCCAATAACACCACCCACTCCATAACATAACACGGACCTTCTCCAGGCCTCAAATCATACCAAAAAATACTAAAATCATAAATTAACCTCAAATTCAAGATTTATGAACTTTAGAACTTCAAACTTCTACTTTAGATGTCGAAGCCTATCAAATCACGTCCGACTGACTTCAAATTTTGCACACAAGTCATATTTGACATTACGGACCTACTCCAACTTCTAGAATCATAATCTTACCCCAATATCAAAAATTCCACTTCTGGTCAAACTTCTAAAAAACCTTCAAATTTCTATCTTTAGCCAAATTACTCTAAAATGACATACGAGCCTCCGAATTCACTTTCGATCACGCTCCCAACTTCAGAATCACCATACGGAGATATTCCCATACTCGGATTTCCAAACAGATATAGATAACACTGAAATACACATCAAGCCAAACATATAAAATTTCTTCCAAAATGCTAACTTCCACAATGGGCGCCAAAATACTCCTGGTTCATCCACAATCCAATTCAGGCATACGCCCAAGTCCGAAATCATCACACAGACCTGCTGGAACCTTCATATTTTATTCCGAGGTTGTTTACTAGATTATTTAATCCTAGTTAATTCTTTCAACTTTAAGCTTCTAAAATGAGAATTCTCTCTCCAAATCAACTCTGAACTTCCCCCAATTGAATTCAGACCACACGTACAAGTCATAATACATGAAATGAAGTTGCTCATGGTCTCAGACTACTGAACATCATGCTAGATCTTAAAACGACCGGTCGGGTCGTTACTTTTTAGGCATATACATTTTAGATCCCTTGTTTAGCTCAAAGCTTCTTGGAGGGCTCAATGACATTTGTTCTTTCTTATAGCCCTGGGGAACATAGAGAGTGACATCTTTTGAGGGCGCTACCCCAGTTTCAATTTTCACTTTCTTTTCTATGTTTTGAGGGGTGGGTTACTCTTCTTATCCCCCTTGTCTTGTTTTGCGAAAACCCTTGGATTCTTTTCCATATCAGATATGGAAATGATGGCTTTTAGAGCTGGGTTAAACTCTCTATACTTACAAATCATTCCAATAATCAAACCATTGTTGTGAGCCGATAATGGATTGTTGGTTACTTTAGGAACGTCTTCGTCTTTTAGCTCTATTCTCTTCTATTCTATGATATTTTCCACAACCCTCTTCAGGGTCCAACATTCATCTGTATCATTCCCCTCCGCCCCTGAGTGGTAAGCAAATTGAGTACCAGCTCTGATAGCGAGCGATGCTGGGTTCTTCGTGGTTTGGGGTACAGGCTGCAACAAACCCATCTTGACAGAGTTGGGGAAAAGGATGGAATATGACTCACCAATAGGTGTGAAGTTTTCCCTCTTTGGTGGTTCCCAGGCACGAGCATTGTAGGGGAAATTGTTCTATGGAGGTCGTGGATTATATTGAGCTTGGTAAGGAGATTGATTTATAGGAAATGAAGCTCAATTTTAGTGGAATTGTTATTGTGGTGTACTGCAGGGTTGGGCATTCAACACTGCGTATGGCTGAGGAACCATAGCGTGGCCACATCCTAATGGGGATAGTAATGATGTGAGGATCTTTCAAGTAAATAAGATATGGGTTGAAGGGGTTTTTTACACTTGAAGTTGCCCTTTTCGCTTCTTCCTTCTTCTTTTGGTTTGCTGCACCTTCATACCCGCCTTGAATTGCTTGGGAGGTAGCCGTAATAGCAGATTGATTGAAGATGCGTCCTATCTTTAACCTATTTTCTACCATTTCACCAATTTTGATGGCCTCGGAAAACGGCTTCCCCATCACAGACATCATATTTTGATAATAAACAGCCTCTTGGGCTTGAAGAAAAATGCTAACCATCTTTGTTTCGTCCATTGGAGGTTTGACTCTGTCCACTTGTTTGTGCAATTTGACAACATACTGTTGGAAGCTTTCTGAGGACTTTTTCTTTAGATTTGACAATAAATTCTAGTCAAGGGCAATGTCGATGTTGTATTGAAATTGCCTAAAAAATCCTAAGCCAGGTCATCCCAGATATGCCAATGAGATGTATCCTGATCCATATACTATTCATAAGGAATCCCGACCAAACTCTCTCCAAAGTAAGCCATGAGAAGCTCCACTTTCTACCTGCTCCCCGCAATTGGTTAAAGTACCTTTTGAGGTGGGCTATGGAATCCCCATGCCCATACTTTTCATACTTCAGGGTTTTGAAACCCAAAAGGGTAAATGTACGTGTGGGAACATACACATGTCAATGTAGGATACGCTCTTTTGCCCACTTAAACCCTGTATATTATTGAGACTCTGCTTTATGCTCCTCTTCTTTCTATCAATCTCCTCTTGTTTAGGGGTTTTGTGGTTTTATCCTGCCCCGCGGTAAACTCGTACCAGCGTGGTTGAGGGTAAGAATTGGTAGTAAAATGGGTTGGTTCCATTGGGAAAGATGGTGCTTGAAAGGTGAAGGAAGACAGATCAAATCTAGGCCTTGGTAGAAATGGTTGTGTCGTAGCTGAACAAAGTGGCGCACTGAATATATTTGAGGCCACACCTGACATTAACACTTGGAGCCGAGCCTCAGAAGGTGTTCCATCAAAGTGGGCTGAAATGGTAGGATATCCCAGTATGGTATTTGGATAACTTATAGGGATGTTAGAAGTCCCACTTGACCTAGGAAAGATCTTAGGGAATTCGGGTATCGCGCTTGGTGGTTCTCTGCCGTTGGCCAAGGCGTCCTACATTTCCATTATACGGAAGCAGGATCCAATTTTCTTAAGTAGTTGCTAACTCAGAGGTGGGGTGGCTGCGATTGGGCTATCCTCAGGGATAGGGATTGTTGGAAGTTGACTTTTTGAAGACATGTCAACACTTTCTTTTGACCTTGCGAAGTACGGATTTCAAGTCAGATTACCATAAATCCAATCACCCTAAAATAACACTTGTAATTAATAGTAGACACCAAACTAGTCAACTTGAAGCAATTAACACATAGGTAACCACACGTTGGGGTGTGATGCACCTATACAATTAAATGTGTTTCTACATGTTTCATAACGGTTGCATGTTTCATCCCTGCTCTTGCGTATTTCCAATTTTCTATTCTTTCCACTGTGGCTCTTTAATGCTTCTCCTCCTTTTTCTTTCCTCTCTTTTATTGCTTTTCTTTTGGTTTTTCTTTGGCTCTCTTTTTCTCTCTTTTTTTGGTTTTTCTTTTGGTTCTTTCCTTTCATATTCCTCTTTTATTTGAGTTATTTACAAAATTATGACCAGATCCAATAAAGAATGCCTAATTATCACGACGTCACGTGAATCAAATCATTACGTAGTTCAAGAAATAAGTACGACAAGTAAGGAAATAATTTTTGGGAATTTTCAACTTCCATTAATAAAACTCCTAAACTTTTCTATTACAAAAGACTCTAACATACTCATTTTTTTGAATTTTATCATCTACAAGCAGATCAAACAACAACTGAAGTACAGAATCGATAAAAGAAAATCAATAGTACCTAAGTGCTCCTATTCTTGGGGACCGTGGGACATCATTCGGTCTTGCCACGGGCCTATGTACAAGATCACCTTGAAGACGCTCCAAATCACTCATTATTTGGTGAACAAATGTCATAACCGCAGAAAAGAAGGTGGTTCTACTCATGTCCTTATAGGCGTGGCATTTCATGATGATGTAGTCGGTAATTTCTCTCACCTTCTCCCGGATAATACCCTTTTCTTGGAGCAAACGACCGATTTGCAGATTCCGAGCTTCCAACACTTGGGTGTCATGATGGTTTTGATTCTGCAACTGTTGCATATCTTCCTCCATCTGGGCAATCAAAGGATAGCAATGTTCTCTTTCGGCTTTAAAGTTCCTAGCATGTTTGGCCGCCTCATTCTCAAGGGTAGTTATCTTCCTTTTCCAATCGATGATTGTTACCTCATATTTTCTTTTCATCTGCCGCACAAACTCTGCCCGCCCTTCTGTATTCTTTGCCAGTTGTGCTCAGACTCTTGCTAGACTAGCCTCAAATTTTTCTAAGTCATCTTGACATTCGATTTCTTTCTTTTTGAGACCACTTATAAGCCTTTCATATGCTCGGCTTCTTTCCTAGTTCCTAACAGCTAGTCTCATTTCTGGATCTGAGCTTTGAGGGCTTTGTTTTCTAGAGCCAACTCCTTATTTTCCCCTTCATCGACAGCAGCCTGGACATTATTTTCAGATTTGAGGTCCCATATTTGTCCCTCTAATTTACTTTTATTGGCCCTATATATAGCTTGCTTCTTTTGTCAACCAGTCCTATTGCTCCCACGAGTCATCAATAAATTGTTGGACATAGGGTCTTTTAGCAGGCATTTCGGGCTCTCGACGGATTCGAAACCTTTTACCAAACCAATTCATGTTACTAGGGTCTAACTCACCTTTAGATAGATCCCGCACAAGAGTCTTACTTCCAGAAATTTGCATTCATTCTAAACTTGATGAACTCTTCCTTTTGGGAATACAGCCTTTGGGCCTAACTCGATGACTTGTCGGCTCAGATCTTCGTCATGGGGAATAGTTTGAAACCTGCGTAGTTGGCACAAAACCCAATAAGGAGCATATGGTTTAATGCTCCGGATACCCATTAGGAGAAGATAGCACACCTCGGCTGATATGTATATGACTTCGGTGACAGGGATCCATCCGAAACTCCACTCAATCTTGTCCAAAGTTAAGGAACTCAAATGTGCAAACAAAGCCTCTGTACCCTTTGGAAATTCAGCAGCTGCCATTCGATTTTCATATTCTTCGATGCAATTCAAACTAGTCATGACATAGTTCATATACCCGACATGGTGACAAAGATGTTCTTGCATCAACAATTGCAGTAGCAAGTTATAACCCTAGAAGAATCTTCCCCCTTCTCGGCATATGTTTAAGGCTCGGTAAATATCAGTTATGATCATTGGAACAAGAATGTTATTAGCTTTATTAAGCATTACACAAACCATTCCCACGAGACCCAATTCTATGTTGCCGTCTTTTCTCGGAATATTATGACACCCAAGAATGCTATTATAAGGACCAACCCCGCTGTGCCTCCCATTTATCTTTGTTTCCTGCATGGGTCAGACCAGTATTTGGTGCTTCAAAACCTTGGGGATTTCCATAGCGCTGGTACAAGAATTGGAAAGTATAAAACCCTTTAGACAAATTCCCGTCATAAACTTCCCAGTTAATACTCAACATATCTAGAAACTTGTGAGGAGATGTTGTTCTTGGTGACACCGGATACCGACTTCTAAGATTTCTGCTAAGGCCGACATAACCCGCAATTTCCTCCAGCGTGGGGGTATGTTCAAAATCAAAAAAACACATTGTGAGTTGGGTCCTAGAAAGGTATCAATGCTTCGATCACATCCAAACTCGGCTTGATTTTCAGAAGTCCCACAAGACCACCCAAAACTTTTACCACAGTCCCTTTGTTGCCTTTTCCTAAATCGTTCCACCACATGGAGCTGTGAGGGGATTTCCTCAAGAGCTGCGAAGGGTTAATTTTTATTTGTGCTCATCCTGCACATTTATTAGGGTGATTTAGTTAAAGGATCAGGATTCATTTTGACTCAACAAAAAGTTATCACCATTTGTTTTCCAAAAATTCTCCTTTCAAAAATAAAAACCCGACTTTGCAAATACGGCCCTTCAGCATTTTGGGGAAGAAGATTTTAGAGTTGTGTTTGCCAACCGACCAAAAATTTGAAAAAGAGATGGTAGGTGGTTGTTCTTGCAAAAAAAAGCTTTTCGACGCCCTTTTGGGGACATTCGGTTATTTTCGACAAGAATTGCATCACCTTACTTATTTATGACAAAACAATAAAAAAATTGTTCTTTTTGGGCTATTTTGCAAAAATGAAGTTGGACCCGATGGGGGTTGCCTACGTATCCTACATTCGGTGAGAATCAAACTGGTGTAGTCTGGGCAGATTTGACAAAATAAAAACAACACTGACGATTTTTTTAAAACAAGATTTTCTTTTTTTCTTTTCTTTTTTTCTTCAAAATTTTGGCAGAGTTTCTGTATATTTTTTTGGACATTGGTTTTTTCAAAAATAGGTAATTACTCTCTTAGCCTTCACATTGATTTTTCTTTGTTCCCAAATTTTCTCCATCATTCATAAGCTGATCAGCATGCAAATGCGAACCAAATAAATGCACAAGTAGCAAGTAGAATACATCAGGATGGTCGTTATATTTCGGGTACACTTGTCCTAGACAGACCCAACCCTCGTGTTGAGTCAAATGCATGTGATGCAAACAAACATTCCTACTAGGGATCCAACATGAGGATTTGTTATACTATTTAAAACCTTGGTATATTGTTCTAGATCTGGATTACCTGAGCGGACACCTCAAACCGAGGGGGGCAGCGTACAGGGAATGCAGAAGCTTCACCGGCTTTGCAACTTGTCCAAACCTCGTTCTAAATTTGGGATGAGAATCTAACAGAAAATAAGTCACACGAAGTTCACACTTCCCAGATTTTTTTGAAGGCTTAGATAGAAGAGAGTTTCGTAGCAGTTTATATACAATCCAAACAATGTCAAAGTGCTTAAAAATGGCATTTAGCACATTAGGCTCAACATGTAAAAATCAGTTAAAAACAATCAAACTATAATAGTTATTCTAAGCTCGAATTGTTGAACCCTGAACTCAAGTTCTGGGTTTGGATCCCCAACAGAGTCGCCAGAGCTGTCACACCTCCTTTTTACACATCCGAGAGGGATATAAGGGAGTTTTTCCAATTTAGGTGATATTATTCAAAATGAAATTATTTATTAGTTTTTATAGTCGCCACATGGAATATTTAAATGGTGTCCCAAGTCACCGGTTTATTTTTGAATCCCAAATTGAGGAAATTCGACTTTCCTTTTGAAGTTTGCGAACCAGAAATTCTGAATAAGGCATTATGTTAACCCGGGAGAAGTTGTTAGGCATTCCCGGGTTCTGTGGTTCTACAACGGTCGCCTAAACTATTATAATTTGCATATTATCTAATTGTAATACATGTTTTAACATATAATACATTTTAACTTATTTAAAACCGCTTTTAATTAATATTAAAAAGATTCAACATTATCTAAAACACATCATGAACCGCACATGAAATGCACCCGCGTTCTACTATACATTTTATTTAACGTTTTTGAGAATTGGAGTTGGGTCACATGAAATGTGCACCCGAGTTTAAGAAAATTAATTTAAATAGAACACCTAAAACAACTATGCACTTTCAAGTTAATGACAAGATTTTTGAGGGACATAGAAAATTCATCTAATGGTACACCTCGATTTCTAAAAATTTACAATTAATTAACTGAGGACCATGGGTTTCGGGGTTTTATTTGGCATGGCACGCCTCGAATTGTTCTATTAAAAGGGTTTCTAGATTTGGTGTTGAGGGCCATAAACTGTAAGCTTGACCAATAGGGCACACCTCAAACTAATTTAAAGAGTCTAAATAATTAAAGAAGGCTTAAAGGAATTATATTTATCTAGGCTAATGTTCAGGCCAATTTAACAAAAAACGGGCATCGCATTTTAAATAATCGATTATTCAAAACAAGTTTGCTCCTGCAATACAAACTAAACGAGGAGCTGGGATCGAAAAAAATAGGTCCAAATAACATAGGGTATACAATTTCCATTTACCAGTGATCTCAAATCTTGGGCCCAAAGTGAACTCCAATTTTGTGGAACGAGTGGACATCAAAGAGTCAAGACTCGAGATCAAGTCCCCATGAAGAAAATAAATCTGGTCATCAAGAGCTTTGGGCTCTAAACGACCTTTCTATAACCCAGATATGATTAGACTTAAAAATTTTCAATAGAGTGAGCATGAAATACATTAACCTATCTAGATATAAAAATGCAGGAAGTAGAGATGCCATTCGTTTGAGCATTAAAACTACTGTCATGATTTACATACTAGTGAGCTTGACAGTAGACACCCTAAACATCAGATGTCACCATTACCCAATAGTCTTTGAGCTTATTCATCTTGAAAGGGAAAGCAAAAGCAGTAACTTCTGCAAAACCACGCAGCAACAAAATTAGTGGACCAGCCTAAAACTCTTGACCCAACTCCAAACATTTGAACCCAGATTCACTATTCTATTGAGCTTTTAGAAATCCTGACTTATCAAAGGGTATTAGAACCCAAAAACCAAGAAATAATTCAAGCAATTTTCAGTACATTGAACTTGAAAGAAAACGCCACCATATTTTAAAGTTTTGGTGCATTTTTAGTCTCTAAAACCTCTGTTGGCCCAACTAAAGGTTATGTTTTGAAGATTGATAAAGGAACTCAGGATGAACCAGGTCCATCCTAGTGATCCATCCCTCAGGTTCATAAAAAAGGAATATTCAAGCATGTGGGATGCACGTGAAGGAGATAAGCTTAACTTGATGTATTTAATGTATCATGATCAAAACGGTTGCATAATTTATAAGGAGAAGGACTCCTTAATCAAAGAGAACACTATCCAAGATAGGGAAGGAGTTAGAAGTTGAAATCAACTAGAACTCTTCCACCAAGGAAGAGTTGCATCAGACTCTGGTCATTTCTTCATCTACTAACTCTATAAATTACAGGATGTTCTCACATGTGTTGCACAAAAATGCAGTAGTTAAATGTGAATTTGGAGCAAAATATCAAGGCTTTTTGCAAGCAGTTTGTGTGTGATTCAAGTGTGCAAACCTGAAGCTACATGAACCGGATTGAAGAACCAGCTCCATAAAGAATTGTATATGTATTTCTTTATTTTCTAGTTCAATTGTAGTAGGTGTTTTTATTTGTACCTTTCAGCTTTCATAGAAGCAATTGTAATAGGTATATTGAGTATTCAAGTTACAGTTAACTTGAAGTTGTCGCAACAGTTAGAGGCTGGTTGATACAACGGGATTAGAGTTAATCCTTAGGTTTACAAAGAGTTTTTGTAAATGTTGTTTTGGCTTAGTGATTTTAGTGGTAGTTTGTGAAAATCCTACTGAATTGTAGGTCATGGGTTTTTCACCTTTTGAGCCAGGTTTTTTTCACGTATGAACTAATTGGAAATCTCACAGCCTATGAACTTAGAAGGCAAACCATGAAGATGGATACACCCAAGATGGAAAGGAGCATGGCATTCAGAATCACTGAAGGTGATGATCTAGAGGAGGATGAAATGACCATGATCACAAAGGAATTCAAGAAGTACTTTATGAAAGAAATGGTCCTTCAAGAAGTGGAAGCTACAGCAAACCAAGGGTTCCTGAAAAACAAACCAATGAGGGGTGTTACAAGTGTGGGAAGACTGATCACCACATCAGAAACTGCCCTCTATGGGAAATTTAATGGAAGAAGGAAGGAGCTCAATGAAGGAACAAGAAGAAGGAACAGGTTCAACTCAAGAAGAACAAAGGATCAACAAAAGGATATGGTTGCTGCTTGGGGAGAAAGCTCAGATAAGGACTCAGAGGGTGAAGATGGAGATGAAGAAGCACTTATGGCAATTGGAGAATCCGATGAGGAATCTGAGGTAAGTATAAATCATCTCAAAGATAAGATTAAATTTTTTTCTAAAGAAAGGCTATCTGAGTTACTCCTGGATTTCATTGATGAATATGAGAATCTAAACAATGAAAAGAAACGGATATCTATGGAGTCTGTGATTTTGAATGTGAAGTGAAAAAATCTGGAAATTAGGGCTAGTGAGTTAAAGAACCGGGTTCATGAACTTGACACCACTATCCTAGATCATAGATCTGAAAATTTAAAATTGAAATTAGGAACTGGTAAAAAGAAAGTTGATCACACACAACTCACTTTATAAGAAAATGTAGGAAAAATGAAAGATGAGTTGTACAAAATAGATGAGTAGATAAGAGTCCTTAAGGAGGATCTAAACAAGGTTAAGCACGAGGTAAACAGAACCTATAAATGGAATAGGTCCTCTGATGCAATTTCATGGCTACATGAACACCATAGTAGCAATAAGAAAGGACTTGGCTAGTGGACCCCTGCACCTAAGTGGGATCCCAAAAGCAAGTACCTCGCACTTCCTGAGAACATAATTTACACACACTGTGGTAACACTAGTCTCTATAAATATGAATGTATTGCAAAAGAAAAGGCTAGTCAAAAGAATAAAGAATTTGTTCAAGGGAAAAAATAGGCTGCCAGGTTGGGCTAAAAAGAATCTAATTCACCCTTTTTCCTATAGAAAGGGACCCAAACTAGTTTGGGTACCTAAGACTAACCACTACTTTCGTTTTGTGGGTCCAAGTAAAGGGGAGAAACCAAATATGGTACATGGATAGTGGCTGCTCAAAGCATATGACAGGAAGAAAGAACCAGTTCCTTTCACTTGAGGACCTCAAAGGAAGCAATGTCTCCTTTGGAAATGGGAAGATATGTTAGATCATTGGGGTTGGAAAGGTATGTAAGGCCGATTCTCACTCTATTGAGAATGTCTACCTGATAAATGACCTAAAATACTGCATAATTTGATAATCACAATTGTATGATAGAGGTAACTTGGTAGCATTCACTTTTACAAAATATTTTGTGATTAATCTTATCGCTAACAAGATTGTCTTACAGGGAAGAAGAGTAAATAATATGTACATTGTAGATTTGTCCACACTTTCAAAAAATGCACTCACTTGCTTAAGTGTGTTGGACAACGATCCCCTCATTTGGCACAAGAGACTAGGACATGCCAGTCTAAGTCAACTCAACAAACTAGTCTCCAAGTATTTGGTGATACGACTGCCTAACATTAAGTTCAAAGAAGACAAAATTTGTGAGGCTTGTGCAAGGGTGAAGCAGGTAAGATCCTCCGTCAAAAGCAACAAAATAGTAATTACCACCAGAACGATGGAACTGGTCCATGTAGATCTCTATGGTCCAATGAGAACATTAAGCAAAGGTGGTAAAAGATATGTGATGGTGCTTGTTGATGATTACTCTAGGTTTACTTGGAAATTATTTTTAACATCTAAAGTTGAAGTGTTTGACATGTTTGCTTCTTGTGTTAAATAAATAAATAAAAATCAGAAACAACTAGGTAGTCAATTTGCATCAATTAGCTCTGATCATGGAACTGAAAATTTGAAAATGCTAAGTTTGTTGAATTCTTGCATGCTACATCATAAATATTTGCATGACTAGACCTTTAAGAAAATTCCTATGAGTCACTTAAAGGGAGAAACTAAATATACCCCATCTTAGGGCATTTAGATGCAAGTACTTTGTGCACAATAATGGCAAGGACTCCCTATGTAAAGTTTGATTCCAGAAGTGATGAGGGAGTATTCTTGGGATATTCTTCACATAAAAAAGCATATGAAGTGTACAACAAAAGAACTATGTGTGTAGAAGAAATTATGCATATAGTTTTGATGAAACTAACATTTTTTCTAAGAGACAGGAATAAAAGATGAAGCTGCACTAGAAGAAGGAATATGTGATGGAACCGGTTCTTCCACTCATGGCAACATGACATGGGGAATTGACTAAAAAGGAATTAATCCTCAAACCTCGAGCAAACTTGTCCATAAACATATTCCTCAGTAACAAAACCAGGAAGGAACATCCAAAGAATTTGACACTCCTATATCAACATCCACGAAATCATATGTAAGAAGAACCTGGTTCATCTGTTGATCAGAAGTTGTATAGGGGAATGATTGGTTCTCATTGGTATCTTACTGCTAGCAGACCTGACATTATTTTCAATATAGGTCTTTGTTCTCGATTTCAGAAAAATACAAAGGAGCCCCACTTGACTAATGTAAAGAGAATATTGAGATACTTGAAAGGCACCCTTGACTTTGCCTTTGGTATCTAAAAGGTAGTAATTTTAACATAGTGGGATACGATGACACTGATTATGCAGGTTTCCTCGTGGATAGGAAAAGCACTTCAAGTATGGCACACTTTCTTGGTTCATGTCTTGTGTCATGGGATATTAAAAAGCAAATTTAGTGGCCTTATCTACTGCTGAAGCTGAGTATGTTGATGATGCTTCATGATTGTGCTCAATTGTTTGGATCAAGCAGCAGTTGATGGATTTTGGTATTGAAGTTAGTTGGATCCCTATTTTCTGTGATAACACTAGTTCTATTAGTATGACTACAAATCTATTCATCATAAGAGCACTAAGCACATAGATGTTAGACTTTATTTTTTTAAGGACAACTATGAGAAAAGCTTGAACACTGTGGAGTTCTGTGCGTCTGACAAGTAAATTGCTAACATCTTCACAAAATCCTTAAGTATAGATCACTAATCACTTTGAGAGGAACAAGTTGAAATTAGGGATGATTAAGATCACCTAAAAGGATCAGTTTAATGTTAAATAAAAACATGATTAAAAATTTGAAAACAAAATTGGTTAGGAAGTCTGTAAATTGTGTATAATTAGATTAAATCTTGCTCAGTCTCATACTTTTCATAGTATACTCTTGTGCCATGTGTTAAAATGACTCATATGTTACAAGTGAACCAGTTACCTTCAAGACTCCTAACTGTATTAAACTACCTAGATTCTTTTAAGTCTGCTACTCAGGGGGGGATATATTGGTTCTTCCGAAATTGAACAGGTATCTTCTGATTCTAAATTTCTCCTGAGATAATTTCTAGAGTTGTTGCAATTTTGGAGAATAGATTTGTAGGATCTATAGAAGGTGTTGAGACTATAGAATCTTGAGAAGTTGGTGGTAAAAATGAAAAAGAATAAAAAGGAGAGCAAGGGTGCTAGGATTACTGTGAAGGGAAAGGGGGCAAGAGTGGCTGATTCTTCACCCACTCCTGTGAGTTTAACCAAAGATGCAAGTGCAATGGTTGTTTGGGGAGATGAACCTGGTTCATCGGTAGAGGAAACCCTCGTA
The DNA here is from genome assembly GCA_034376525.1 of Nicotiana benthamiana. Lineage (NCBI taxonomy): Eukaryota > Viridiplantae > Streptophyta > Magnoliopsida > Solanales > Solanaceae > Nicotiana > Nicotiana benthamiana. The sequence continues at coordinate 25,727,097 of CM067333.1, read as the reverse complement.
ACACTTGCAGAAGAAAGTAACTGAAAGCTATAATCCAGCATCTTGATAGAGTTATCAATGGCACCAAAACTCATATCATTCCCTATAGCTTCATTCTCACAACTGTGCTTGCACATTTCAATGTACTTATGAAAAGGAGGGGTGTTAGTACAAGCATGGATCATTTTTGGGTTAATACTCTGCTTGCTTGTGATATGAAGTCAATGTCACTCCTAAAGAACCTAGTTCAACGAAAAAGGTTTTAGTCAATAACAAGGTTAGACCCTTGGTGCAAGAAAATGAGGCTAAGGATGTTGAGATTGAAAGGCTGAAGAAAAGGTTGGTTGAGATGCAGACTAAGAAAGATGTTCTCAGAACTGAGTTGGCAAGAGAAAAAGAGAAGAATGATGTCCTTCTTTGTGGTATGCTAAAACTCCTCCAATTCAAAAACCAAGCACCTGGTTCTTCCTAGCCTTAAGCCTCCTAGCCTAATGAAGATCAACCAGTGACCCAGTTCGGGATGTTTTGTTTCTTTGCTCATGTTTTCAGTATTTTTATTTCTTCTTATGCTTTGTGGTAGAATTTTATCAATCATCAATGAAATTCACTGTTTTTTCTCTAAATGTTTGTTCATATTTCTTCGATGGTTAAAATTATTAGCTTGATCTATAATGATTAATCCATGATTGCATTTGAAGTAGCCCTAGTGGCCATGAGTAATTTTTAAAATTTCGTTATCTCACATTTTTTATGCAACTTTTTGATGATGCTAAAAGGGTGAAAAAAGTTTGTGCTTTACACTTTGAACAGTGATATTTATAACCTAAAGTACCTGATCCTTGATGATTAGTGATAAAAAGGAAAAATGTTTCTAACATTATGTTGATATTGAGCTGAGTTGAAACATGTCCTAAGCTTATGAAAAGCACATAGTTTGTCATCATCAAAAAGGGGGAATTTTTTGTCCCAAGTAAAGGTTATGTTTTGAAGATTGAAAAAGGAACTCAGGATGAACCAGGTCCATCCCAGTGGTCCATCCCTCAGGTTCATAAAACGGGCAGATTCAAGCATGTAGGATGCACGTGAAGGAGATAATATTAACTTGCTTCATTTAATATATCCTGATAAAAAAGGATGAAAAATTTATAAGGAGGACTCCTTAATCAAATAGAACACTATCCAAGACAGGAAAGGAGTTAGAAGTTGAAATCAACTAGAACTCTACCACATCACACCTCTAGTTATTTATTCATCTACTAACTCTATAAATTGCAGGATGTTCTCACATCACAAGTATTGCACAAAAATGTAGTAGGTAAACGTGAATTGGGAGAAAAATAGTGAGGCTTTTTGCAAGCAGTTCGTGTGTGATTCAAGTGTGCAAACCTGAAGCTACATGAATTGGATTGAAGAACCAGCTCCATAAAGAGTTTTATATGTCTTTCTTTATTTCTAGTTCAATTGTAGTACGTGTTATTATTTGTACCTTTTAGATTTCATAGAAGTAATTGTAATAGGTACTTTGAGTATTCAAGTTAGACTTAACTTGAAGTTGTCGTAACAGTTAGAGGTTGGTTACTACAACGGGATTAGAGTTAATCCTTAGGTTTACAAAGAGTCTTTGTAAATGCTGTTTTGGCTCAGTGATTTTAGTGGAAGTTTGTGAAAATCCTACTGAATAGTAGGTCATGATTTTTTACCTTCTGAGCTAGGTGTTTTCCACGTAAAAATCTTTGTGTTCTTTATTTTATGTACTCTTAATTCCGCAAACAGCAGTAGTTAGAATACCTAGAAGAACCAGATTCTTCCAGAGCGAAAATTGGTTACCACAGAAATAATACCCCCCCTCCCCATGTGATATTGACGTTTAGAACATAATCTATGACTTGATAGTGAAGAAACAATGCCCTTTATAGGGAGCATCTAGGGCTGCAGAAATGAGTCAAGCTATTTTTCCTTTACTCCTTTTTAAATTCTCATTTTTGCTAGTTAGTCCCTAAATTCAAATTCTGTTTTTTAAAACAGTCCCAAACCCACCTTCCTAGCAGCGTGTTAAGTCAATTATGATTGATACCCTATCTAAAATCCCTAGTGTATCCTTAAAACTTATGTTATTTACCCTTGTAAACCAATGGTTCATGCTGAAACACAAAACCCAAACAAGGAAGAAAATATGGATTTAACCAGCCCAATAGGGTCAAACAAATTAGAATGAAAGTGAAACAAGGCATCGGGCTTTAGAGCAAAACCTCTTAATTCTTTACCGATTTTAATTATTAAACACAAACTAACAAATTAGGCCTGACTTTCAAGCCAAACTATGCTAAAGTGCATTAATAATCAAAACTAGTAATCATCATGAAGAACAAAAGGCCCAATGACTGCTTTTAATGAAATTTAATCTAATCAATCAAAAACAAAACTAAAAATTATTTGTGAACAGAAATTAGGAATTGAAGAAAAGGGGCGGGAAACCAAGAAATGATAGAAAGAATGCAAAAATACACGGACACTAGTGAAACTTGATCAGAGAAAAGTAGAACAAAAGGGAGAAGGTGTAAAAAACAAGAAGAAACCAATGAAATAGGTGAGAGGGGAAAAGCTAAAAGAGGAAATACCTAACACTTTGATTTTCCAGAAACTTCGGCCAGCTTGATTTGGACCAAAAATGAGTGTTAGTAGGGTTGTTCTTGTGAGAACAATCGTCTAACACTTGTTTCACGTCGAAACTTCTTTGATGCTTGGTGAAAATGATCCCAGACCTTTGTATGATGAGTCAGAGTGAGGAAAAAATTAGGGTTCCGTCTTAAGATCTGAAATTAAGGACAGACAGAGAGGATTTCGAGGAAATTGATGGTGGTTTAGTATTTGAGGGATTATGGTGATTGTGTGGTAAGTATCTGGGAAGATTTGGTGGCCTAACGCCGGCGCAAATGGCGAAAACTCTTCAAAGCGGTGTTGGGGTCGATGAAAGAGATGAGAGACAGGAAGAAAGTGTTTGGACTAGGTTAATTCTAAGGTTTCGAACAGATTTAATCAAAAAGAGGGGAGTGTTTAAGCCCTTGGATAAAAAGAAATGAAGGGCCCGGATTGATTCTAATACTTCAAACTCAAAACGACATAGTCTCACGCCCATTCTACGTCATTCCAAAGGTCTTGGGGCTGAAGTCTTGGACCAGTTTGGAGCGTGATTGGGCCGGATCTTTGAACGGGTTTCAGGGAATCTTGAACGTTTGGGCTGATATGATTTGGCCCAAAACACAACTTCTCTTATTTCATTTCCCTTTTCTTTTGCTTTTCAAATTTCGTTTTCTTTTTCAAATTAAAATAAATCTAAATTAACTCATAAAATTAACTTAACCTACCAAATTATATTAACAACTCAACATTTAATATTTACATTAATTAAATAATTCCTAAATTTAAAGAATAATTACAAAGTCAAAATTAAAGAGTTAAAACGCTAAAAATTAGCTATTTTGTGGTTTTTTTTCATTTTTATAAAATAATTAATTTACAAATTAATCTAAAAATACAATAATTAAATAAATGCAAATGCAATATATTTTTATTTTTTTCATGAATTAAATAAAATTAAACATGCACACAAAACTGTAAATAATCAGAAAAAATCTACAATAATTCCTAAAATATTAAATAATTAAAAGAAAAAATATAATTTTTGAAACTCTGTAGAAGTAATTCATGTGAGGGAAAAATTACTTGCTCATAATAGGTAACTGCTACATGAATGAAATGCGCTCACTTGCGCAGCCTATCCACAATGACCCAAACCGCATCGAAGTTCCTCTAAGTCCGTGGGAGTCCAACAACGAAATCAATAGCGATACGCTCCCACTTCCACTCAGGAATCTCTATCTTCTGAAGCAAACCACCAGGTCAGTGATGCTCATAGTTTACTTGCTGACAATTTAGACATCGAGCTACATTTGCAACTATATCATTCTTTATTCTCCTCCACCAGTAATATTGTCTCAAGTCTCTATACATCTTGGCGGTGCTTGGATGAATAGAATATCGGGAACTGTATGCCTCCTCTAGAATCAACTCACGAAGTTCATCCACATTAGGCACACAAACATGACCCTACATTCTCAAACTCCATCATCCCCAACTATAACCTTCTTGGCATCTCCGTGGCACACTGTATCCCTAAGGACAAGAAAATAAGGGTCATTATACTGCAACTCCCTGATGCGCTCAAACAATGAAGATCGAGCTACTGTACAAGCTAGAACATGACTGGGCTCAGAAATATCCAACCTCACGAACTGATTGGCCAAAGCCTGAACTTCTAATGCAAGAGGTCTCTTACCGACTAGACTGTATGCAAGGCTATCCATACTCATTCTTTCCTACTCTAAGCATCAACCACCACATTGGCCTTCCCGGGGTGATACAAAATGGTGATATTATAGTTTTCAATAGCTCCAACCACCTTCTCTATCTCAAATTGAGCTCCTTTTGCTTGAACAAATACTGCAAACTCTGATGATCTATGAATACCTCACACAACACGCCGTAAAGATAATGCCTTCAAACCATCATTACACGAACAATGGCTGCCAACTCTAAGTTATGAACATGGCAATTCTTCTCATGAACCTTCAGCTGTCGTGATGCATATGCAATCACCTTGTCGTTGTGCATCAATACCGCACCAAGTCCAATACTAGATATATCATAATATACCGCATAAGATCCTGAACCAGTGGGCAACATTAATACTATTGTCGTAGTCAAAACAGTATTGAGCTTCTAAAAGCTCACCTCACACTCTTTGACCATCTGAATGTTGCACCCTTCTGGGTCAACCTGGTCAACGGGGCTGCTATAGATGAAAAATCTTCCACAAAACGATAGTGATAACTTGTCAACCCCAAGAAATTCTGGATTTCCATAGCTGACGTGGGTCTGGGCCAGTTCTGAACTGCTTTAATCTTCTTAGGATCCACCTAAATGCCCTCAGTTGATATAACATGCCCTAAGAAGGTAATTGAGCTCAACCAAAACTAGAATTTCGAAAACTTAAAATATAACTGGATGTCTCTGAGAGTATGAAGAACGATCTGAAGGTGTTGTTCATGCTCCTCTCGACTGCGGGAGTAAATAAAAAAATCATCAATAAACACGATCATAAAGGAATCCACATAAGGTTTGAACACCCTGTTCATCAAACCCATGAAAGTTGTTGGGGTATTTTTCAGCCCAAATGACATCACTAGAAACTCATATTGCCCATACCGAGTCTGAAAAGTTGTCTTAGCGATATCATATGCCCTAATCTTTAGCTGATGGTAGCCGGACCTCAAATCAATCTTTGAAAACACCTTAGCACCCTGAAGCTGATCAAATAAGTCATCAATCATTGGAAATGGATGCTTGTTCTTGATGGTGACATTGTTCAACTGCTGATAATTTATGCACATCCTCATCGATCCATCATTCTTCTTTGCAAACAACACAGGCGCACCCCAGGGCGAGATACTAGGTCTAATGAAGCCCTTATTAAGCAAACCGTGTAATTGCTCCTTTAATTCCTTCAACTATGGCAGAGCCATATAGTATGGCAAAATAGAAATAGGCTGAGTTCCTAGAGCAAATTCAATACAAAAGTCAATATGTCATCCCCGGCAGATCTGCAGCAAACACCTCCGGAAACTCACGAACAACTGGCACATAATCCATAGAAGGAACCTCCGCACTCGAATCATGGACATAAGCCAAATAAGTAAGACACCCCTTCTCGACCATATGTCAAGCTTCATATAGGAGATGACCCTACTGACAATCCAATACGTCATGATAAGGGTACAACCAATCCATACCCAAAATGACATCAAAATCAACCATATCGAGAAGTAGAAGATCTACACTAGTTTCAAGACTCCCAACGGTACCACACACGAACGATAAACACGATCTACCATAATAGCATCTCCTAGAGGTGTGGACACATACACATGAGCACTCAAAGAATAACAAGGCATAACCAAATATGAAGCAAAATAGGATGACACACGTGAATAAGTAGAACCCGAATTAAATAGAACTGAGGAATCTCTACTACAAACTGAAAACGTAACTTTGATAAACGCGTCAGATCACTCAGCCTCAGGCCTAGATGGAAAGGAATAGCATTGGTCCTAGGCCGCACCACTCTGAACTACATCTCTTAGAAAGCCTCCTACTAGATGGCCTCTACTTCTAGCAACCTCACATATACCTCTAATAGCCCAACCTCCACCTCTAGCGGTCTGACTTCTACCTATGGCTCCTTAACCCTGCCTCTAGCTGGATGAGCGGGTGGTAATGCAATTGGTGCCGGGATTACGGCACGAGAACTTTGTTGTGGCGCGCCGCCAAATAATCTCGGACAAGTCCTCCTGATATGTCCAAAACCACCACACTCATAACATCCATCTTGGTGATGTGGTTGCTGAAACTGAGACTTTCCCAAACGAGAGTCGGATGGCCATGGTAGTAACTCTAAATAGAAGTTGGCGGTGCACTGTATTCTGGCTGCCCAGAATGAGGCACAAAAGGACCACGACTCCATAAAGCATTGTGGGATTCCTGAAGTGCTGACTGAAATTGCCCAGAAGGATAGCCCCCACTAAAAGTACCCCTATCTACAGATGAGACAATACTAAAAACCACCGGAATGACAAGGCCTCTTATCTAACCCTGCCCTCTCTCCTGGGAAAGAACATCCTCGATCTGCCTAGCGATATTGGTGGCCGTCAGAAAAGAAATCTAACTCCATGTCTCCTTGGCCATCTGCAACTTGATAGGATGAGTGATTACCTCAATCAACCTCATCACCTTTTCTCTCTCTCTCTCTCTCTCTCTCTCTCTCTCTCTCTCTCTCTCTCTCTCTTTCTCTTTCTTTCTCTCTCTCTCTCTCTCTCTATCTCTCTTTCTCTCTCTATTTCTCTCTCTCTCCCCCTCCCTCTCTCTCTCTCTCTCTCTCTCTCTCTCTCTCTCTCGGTAGGAAGAAAAAGAATAGCATGGCGGTCTAAGTCGATAAAGAGAGTCTCATACTGGGTGACGATCATACTGTCATTCTGAAGGCGCTCAAACTGCATGTAGTAGCTTTCTCTTTAAGTGACAGAAAGGAACTTCTCAAGAAAGAGTTAAAAGAACTGGTCCCAAGTAAGAGCATGAGACCCAACTGGCCTGGTCAACGCATAATCCCTCTACGATTTCTTGGCAGAACCAAACAATTGAAATGCAGCGAAATCCACCCCATTGTTCTCTACTATACCCATGTTCCATAGCACCTTATGAAAGTTGTCGAGATAATCCTGGGGGTCCTCTGAAGATGCACCAATGAAGTGAACTGGAAAGTGTTAGTAAACGTATTCAATCTCCATAAAGCCTATAAACGGATAAAAGCATCCTGAAGCGATGGGGTGGCGATGAACCCCTCCAGGACCTGAGCTGATCCAACAAGCATAACTTGGGATGGAACCTCCATGTCAAACTCCACCTGAGGCACTGCTAGTGCTGCTGCTTGAGCTCAGGGCTGAGCCCTACCCCTAACTTGGCTTCTAGCATGGCCTCAGCCTCGACTTTTGCCCCTCGTAGGAGTTTCAACTAGGGGCTCCGGCTTCTGCTCAGCTGAAGATGCGGTACGCGTTCCTTCCATCTACGAGAAAACAAAATAGAAAGGTCCAATCAGCAATGATAGAATAAAATCGCACGATAGAGAAGAATAGAAGTGAAATTGTTCCTAACTCTATAGCCTCTGGAAGATAAGTACAAACATCTTTGTACCAATCCTCTAGACTCTACAAAGTTTGCCCGTAACTCGTGTGACCTATGTAACCTAGTGCTCTGATACAAACTTGTCACAATCTGAAATTTCCACCAATGTGACCACGATGGAGCCTAACATTTCACTTGCTAGGCAAGCCAACATTAGAACAATATATCCTTTTTAACAATTTAAATTTAAGTAAAGAAGAAGAACTAATTTAACTGCAATAATCCAAATATAAATGCGGAAGCTAAAACCGTAAAGCATGCGCGACAAATCCATGAATCACTGTCACAAGTGCACGAGCTTCTAGAGTAATACATACAAGGGTCTGAAATAAGTACAAAGTTGTTTGAATTAGAGTACACAACTATATAGAAAAAGGAATGGAACTTCAGGAGGTGCGGGCAGTGAACAGTCGTACCTCAAGTCTCTACAACTATCTAATCTGGGCACGACAATAACCGCTGCTGGAACCGACTCCAAAATCTACATAGTGTGCAGAGTCTAGTATCAGTACAACCGACCCCATGCACTTGTTAGTGACAAGCCTAACCTCGCCGAAGTATTGATGAGGCTAAGACGGGTCATCTACACTACAACTTGTACGTAGTATATATAATAATGACAGAAAAATCGAAATACTGAACATGATTTAAACAGTCATCTAAAAGTAATGACCACAACCTCAAGAATAAACCAGTATCATCTGGAATTACCAATCTTTAATAGTTCAAACAAAATACTGGAAACCAACACATCTCAAGTAATGGAAACATATAAATTTGTTGCAGCGCGTAACTCGATCCCACCAAACAACACAAGATCTCCCTTATTTCACTATATCAGTATCAACAACAGTAAATAATATATGTATCTTATACACGCAACCCCATCCAACCATATATCAATATCAGTATCATAAATAACCATTTTTCACCATATCAATCCATCCTTATTACAACTGTTGTGGTGTGAAATTTGATCTCACCGTAAAAAAAATATTCACCATTATTCCGCCATATCAATCCACCCTTATTACACCTACTGCGGCGTGCAGCATAATCAAATCAACAGTTCAACCATATAGCCCGTACGATCAATGAATACCAAAATCAACCAAAAGCGAACTTGTACGATAAAGAAATATATACGAGTAATATTAAACAGTGAGACAAATCCATCAATTGACAATTAGAAGGTGCAAGTAAGTCAATTTAAGCAAATAGCAGGGAATCACGAAACTATGGAAGGACTAACATCGTTAGCAGGAGAAAATACGAATTGACAAGTAGCAGTTAAGCATGGAAGGCATTTAATGCATATAACAGTTAAGATAGGAAAGGAAATAATTAAGGAAAAGAGATAAATAAGGGAAAACAGATAATTCGGCGGCCTATAAGCATTCGTCACCTCGCATATACACTGTTCACATAAAATTCACATAGCATATAGTCCGAGGGTTCCTAATTTCCTTAAGTCAAGGTTAGACATAATGCCTACCTCACTCCGCAATCAATTCAAAGCTCTACCGGGGCCTTTCCCCTAGATTTTACTCCAAACTACTCATATCTAGCCACAATTAACTCGATAACATCAAATATTGCTAAAGGAATCAACGAAAATGCATAATTTTAGATTTTCCAAACTTTCTCCCAAAACGTCAAAAATCGACCACGGGTCCGCTTGGTCAAAACCCGAGGTTCGGACCAAAATCTATTTACACATTCACCCCCGAGCCCGATTATGTAATTGCTTTTGAAATATGACCTCAATTCGAGGTCTAAATTCTAATTATACAAAAATCTCTAATTCTACTCAAACCCCAATTTTCACGATGAAAATCCTAGATTTTAGGTTGAATAATCATGAAATGTAACGTGTAATTGGAAGAAAGTATGTTAGAATCACTTACCAACAAACTGGGGAAGGAAATATCTTGAAAAAAATCGCCTCTAGGTCTTCTGTATTTGAAATTTTGAATAATGTCCAAAATCCTATAATGGAATTGTTTTAATAACTGGGCGCCAGTGTTCATCGCGTTCGCGAAGAGCTGCGCCTTAATAGCTTATGCGATCATAAGGTGTTCTACGCGTTCACGCAGTCTTATCCCCCTAGCCTTTTGTGTAGAACAACCATTAAGTCTCAGCCCACCTCCAATGACTCTACGCGTTCATGTGTGACGAGTCGCATTCACGTAGAGAAAATCCCCCAATGCTCTACGTTCATGACCATGATCTCGCGTTCGCATATAGTGAAATTCTCATCTATTCGAAATATAGATAACAGATTTTTATAATCTAAGACTACCACGGACAAAAGGCAGCTGTAACTGGAATGCAAGTACATCCTCAAATCCAGCTCCCGAAAACACAACAACATCAACGGCCAACTGCTGCATGCATGGTGTAGAAGGGTAGTATGAGTACAACCGACCCCATGTACTCAATAAGTAACAAATCCTATCTTAGGTAGAGAGTAATGACCAGCTGGAATAAAGTTCAGAGTCCAACACTAATAGCCAACAACATTTCATAACAACATAATGAAAGTAGTAAAAGAAGAAACTCGGAGATAAAATGCTCAGATCCTTATCAGTTCCAGAAAAATAGTCATGCTTTTCAAGTATATCAATGAAAACCTAAATCTTTTATCGAAATCGCCAAAAAAATGAGTAAGTTTGAAAATCGAAATTTTCCCAAAAACGTTTCAACAAGTAAATGTTTCATTTTCAAATGGCACGAGGAAAATACATCTCTATGCCAATATTTCAAAACTTTGAGAAGCCATAAATGGCGTGATACCGTTCAGCATGAGGAAAAATACTTCTCTATGCATGTATGTCAAGTATGCATATCAAATGCGATGCGACTCAGTGATAAAAACCATATGCATACCCTCAGAGTACCAATTCACTCAGTCCTCTCAATCACTTAGTCCTCACATCCACTCAATCCACCCAATCACTCCGCACTCGCACTCGACACTTAGTATTCACACTCAGTACGTACCTGCTTATTAGGGGTGTGTACCGACTCCGGGGGGCTCTTTCATCCAAGACGCTATAACAAGCCAATCATGGCATAAATCAATAAAATATGCTATGGTGTGCAGCCCGATCCCATAAACATCATCACCATTAGGCCATAGGCCTCACTCAATCATCAATCTCTCCAGTCTCTCAGGCTCTCAATGTCATGAAAAGTCAACCCAAAAATACTTATGTGATGTATGAATAAATGGTAACAGATACTAAGATATTATACACATATGAATGCGTATGACTGAATATTTAATGAATTGAAACCAGATAGCTCAATAGCAGAAATGACCTCAGTGGGTCTCAACAGTTATGTAGCCCAGGCATGGTTTCTAACATAGATCACAACCCAATAGCTCTAGTACGTAGAGATTTCATTGTTATAGATAAGATTAGGTAACTATATAGTACCATGGGAATGACGAAGTCACAATTCACATGATGCACGCCCAAACGCATATCTCCTAACATGTGTGTAACCTCAACATCAAACACATATGTATATTCAGGTTTCATACCCCTGGCACCAAGTTTAGAAGTGTAACTTACCTCGAACAAGCCAAATTCAATACCGAACAAGCCAAACAATGCTCCAAAGATGCCATCACGCGTGTACCGACCTCTGAACAGCTCGAAACTATCCAAAAGCAACTCAAATACATCAAATAATGCCAAAGAGAATAAACTCAATCGATAAGGTCCAATCATTAATCAAAATTCCAGAATCAACCAAAAAGTCAAATACAGGCCCGCGCCATGGAACCTGACAAAACTTATAAAATCGAATAACCTATTCAATTACGAGTCAGCCATACTAGTTTGACCCAAATCCTTCTCCAAATCGATATTCAAAACACAAAAATCCACTTTATGAAGTTTTAGACAAACCCCCAAACTTCACTTTGAAATCATTAATCAAATACAAAAAACGAAGATGGATTCATGAAATATAATAAAAATCGAGTATAGAACACTTACCCAATTCATATGGTGAAAATTGCCTCAAAATATTTTCAAATTTGAGACCCCAACTAAAAATTTGACCAAATGAATAAGCCCTCGATATTAAGAATTTTTGCCAAATGTATAGGCTAGTTTCATGTGACAAATGATCCTGAAACTCACTTTTGATGGATTTCTTGTAAAATTTTAGTCAAGTTAGGCTTTTGAATCACTCCATTTGACTTTATAATGAAGTAGATATGTTGGTTTCAATATTTAAAAATAGTGCAAATTTTTAAATAAAAATTCAGTGGTAATTTTGTAATTAATCTGCAAAAAATTTGGCTACCCGATTCTAAGTAAAACAACCATAAATTCCTCATACGATATCGAAACTTGATGATTCTAGTTGCTATGATTCCAAAATTACGATATAGATCTAATGCTTCAATCAAAACAGAAATTGGAGCTTATTTGCTTAATGTGGTACTACTTATGTTTGAAGAAACGACGTCGAAACATAAGAAAAGTGAGCGCAACACAACCCAAACCTATTCGAAACTCACCCGAGACCCTTAGACCCCATTCGAACATACCAACAAGTCGCATATCATATAGGGTCCTACTCGAGTCCTCAAATCACGTATAACAATATCGAAACGACGAATCCCACCTTAAATCAAACTTAACGAACTTTCTAATTTTTTACTTCCAAAAACTCGCGCAAAAACATATCAAATCAATCCAGAATGAACCCAAAATGTGCATACAAGTCCCAAATGACATAATGAAGCTATTCCAATTTCCGGAATCACAATCCGAATTTGACATCATCAAAATCAACTCCCGATCAAACTTATGATCTTTCCAAACCTTCAAATTTCCAACTTTCGCCAATTTGTGCTAAATCCTTCTAGAAATATCTAAATGCAAATCCAGGTATACGTCCTATTCCAAAATTACCAACCTAACGGAACCATCAAAACTCCAATCCGAGGTCAAATACTAAAAAGTCAAACTTGGTCAACTCTTCCAATTTAAAGCTTCGTCGTTGAGGATCATTCTTCCAAATCAATTCTGAATAACTTGAAAACTAAAACCGAAGATTCACATAAGTCATAATATATCATGCGAAGCTACTCATACCCGTAAACCACCGAGCGAAGTGCAAATACTTAAAACGGCCGATTAGATCGTTGCATTTTATGAGTTTAGATAAGATATTAAAAAACATATCAACTTTTATGAAAGAAAAAAAAAACGCTCGAGCACCTGTGAGTGAGGTCTATTTGGGTCATGTTGCGGTATGATCTTTAATTTACCAAAAAACTAAATGAGCAAATAATGAACAAAAGAAAGTGAAAATAATGAACGCATTAATGCAAATTTGCATTCATATATACACAAATGCATCAAACTAATAGCATAAACTTATGAACAAAAAATATTCAATCTTAATCTTTTGGAGCGAGTATTATATTATTCACATTATATAACCATAAATATGTTAAATTGAAGAAGTTATCCAAAAAAATTAATCATTGAAAGCTCATTTTCGCAATTTGAAAATAAAGTCTACGTAATTTTATGCATATTACATATATGTATATATGCCAAGTAATTTGAATTTCTCCAAAGGAAAACTATAAATTTAAATATAAGTTATTTCTGACAAAGACATTCATATAAAACATAATAATATATCATGAAATCATCACATAGTTAATATAACACATAAAAATTGAATTTTGACAAAATCGCACATAATAGAAAATTAAAGAGTGGGTAGAGCAAATAAAGTAGAACCAGATTTGTTGTTAGTTTAATGTTATTGCGGATTGTAGAGTCCGGAACCAAAATGTGATTCTTTTGGACTCAAAATACATAAATAGGTGAAAAAAATAAAGATGACACTTTTATATATAGTGCCACAATATCAGGCACTATACATTAACGGTAACTGTACCGTTAATGTATAGCGCCAAGTATTGTGGCACTGTACCGAAAAAGCTGACACGCCCAGACATAGCGCCAGGTATTTTGGCGTTATATCTGGGCGTGTCAACTTTTTTAATATAGTGGCACAATACTTGGCGCTATATATTAACGGTACAGTTACCGTTATTGTATAGCGCCAGGTATTGTGGCACTATATATAAAAATATCATCTTTGTTTTTTTCACCTATTTTTGTATTTTAAGCCTAAAAAAACCACATTTTGATTCCGGACTCTGTCCTATAAAAATCATCTATGAAAGTGTAATTAGTCAACTCTTCCACGATCGAAAGGAGATACAATTACATATTCACTATTTACTTTATTTTTGCTATGGTTGTATCATTTAGAACACACCTATTTAGAAAAGGCACAATACAAAATATTTTCAGTTTTCTTTAAATTTTTTTATTATTATTAAATATAAATGTATATTATTAAAAGGGTAATTTGGTATTTCAACTTTTAAATTTAGGAGTTTCTACTTTTAAAGTAGTATATATATATATATATATATATATATATATATATATATATATATATCACAAACATTTCGAGAAGGAAAAAAACTAAATTTTGAATCGGTTTCAAAGTTTAATAGATTCAGCAATAAGAACCTTAATATTAACCCATCAAAATTTAAATCATGGATCAACGACGGCACCACTTATATATATATAGCCTTGTAATTTTATAAAATTATACATATTAATTTGACGTTCATTGTCACAAACAAAAAAAGTAATACACCTAGTGGTATCTCATATCTATTGATTTATAATCCTGAATCTTTCTCTAATACTGTACAAGATAAGGTTGAATGACGATTTAATAATCATACACAACATATGCTGCAAAAGCGACATGTTAGATGATAATCTGAAGATTCCATAGAGATTTTCTTCATTTTACTTTTAAGTTTAGGATGTTTTATTTCTCAAACGCATTGTCCTGTATCTTTTGTATGACATATGCTGGAGATTTCATTATCTATTTTTTATTTTCTTAAATTAAATTGTGGAGTTTATCTATACTTATCAAAGGGGTTAGGGCTTAGTGGTGTATAAATTGCTAATCCATCATTTCGATAAAATACTTTTGTTTTTCGTCCAGTGCCCAATACCTGTTTTTGGACCCGATTGATGGAATCTGTGATTTCATCCATTAATAAGGATCAAGAAGATGAGAAGAGGAGAAGACGAAAAAAGAAGTCAAATTGTATTTTCAATCTCAGATGGATACAAAATATTTGTATATTTTTTATTTATTTATTTTTATATAAAGCTTCATTTCATTTAAGATTCAAACCATTTACAGAATAGAGTAGTTGATGACCAGCTACTGTTCTCAATCAGTCTATAGGGATTCACTCCCGTAATTCATATATACATCAATATCTAAGGGTAGTGATCCAGTCTTCGCAAATCATCCTTCCAGTGTTTAAAGGAGTTTCCTTGTATATGTATGTGGACTGCAATTTATTTGCATGTATCATTATATCCATTCTTCCGCCTTGGAATCTAATCTTGTTCCTTTCTCGCCATAGACGGTACACTAGCATCCCAAATACACTGGTGGTTATTTCAGCACGTCCATTTCTCCTTTTAGCAATGTTGCTTATCCATTTTACTTCACTGTTCCAATCACATATGGCCCTCTGGTAACCCACCCAAACTAGCAGTCTATTCCATAGCTCCCAAGCTGTCGGGCAAGTAAAAAAGAGATGGTCAAAGGATTCGTCTACTTGCCACATTGTTGTGGAATCTATATCCCAAAATTCATTAGCCTCTCCAGTGTTGCTAGTCTTCTGTGCAAAGCTAGCCAGACGATAAATTTGAATCGTGGGTGTAGTTTTGTCTGTAGAACAATGCTTTTCCAGTGTACTTTTGAGTGTTGAGGGATTTGCAAAAAATAGAGTTTTTTTATGCTGAAACGTTCTCCTCTTTGTAGCATTTGCAGTCTACATTCCAGATTTCCTTGAATTCCTTGTAGATTTGTTATCAATGATCGAGTCTCAAAGATCTTCCTCACAGCCCAGGCAGCACTTTTTAGAGTTGGTGCGTCCTCTACAGCAAAATTTTTAATGTAGTATGTGTGCACCCATTTGACCCATAGACTGTCCTTCTTCATTGTTACTGCCCACAGATGTTTTGCGATGGCTGCCTTATTCCATATTGGCAGGTTCAGCACATTTAGGCCTCCCGAACTAAATGGTAAACATATAGTGTCCCATGCTACTAATGTCTTCTTTGACACATTTGCTGCTCCAGTCCACAAGAAAGATCTGCAGGTTGCCTCGATCATCTTCATTACCTTTTTTGGTAGGAGGAAGATTTGAGACCAGTAAGATTGCATCCCGAATAAGACTGACTTGATCAACTAGAGTCTGCCTGCGTAAGATAGTAGTTTTGATGTCCAGCAGTTTATCTTCTTGTGTTATCTTTTCTACTATTGGTTAGCATTATGTAACTGATAATTTCTTGGAATCCAATGGAACTCCAAGATATTTGAAAGGTAGAGAACCTTCAGGAAAATCTAGTTCTTGTAAAATTTCCTCTTTCAGCCAGTTTGATACTCCTGCTACATAGACTGCACTTTTATCTGCATTTGCTTGAAGTCCTGAGGTTTCCGCAAAATTTTGGAGCGTATGTTTTAAAAGTCTTACCGATTGGTTATCAGCCTTGCAGAATAGTAGTAGATCATCGGCAAAACAGATATGCACCACTCCTAGTTTCTTGCATCTACGATTAAATTTGAACTCCTTTCTGCCCATCATATGCTTGAGTTCCCTGTGCAAGTAATTCCATGACAATGACAAAAAGGTATGGGGACATAGGGTCTTCCTGCCTTATCCCTCTCTTTCCTTTAAACGGATTGGTCAGCCCTCCATTATGATTTAATGCATACGTGACAGAAGAGATGCATTCCATTATCCATTTTGTGAATTTGTAGGGGAACCCAATGTCCAGCAGTAGCCTCTCAATAAAACACCACTCCACTGTGTCATATGCCTTCCTTAGGTCAACTTTTAGTACACACCGAGGGGATACTCCTTTCCTATTGTACCCTTTAGATAATTCCTGGGTAAATAGTATGTTGTCTATTATACTTCTGCATTTAATAAACGCTGGCTGTGAATTACTAATCAAGTCCCCTATGACTGTTTTGATTCTTGCTGTGAGCACCTTTGTGATAATTTTATATTGGGTCGTGCAACAAGCAATGGGTCGGTAGACTTTGACAGTAGAAGGATTTTGTACTTTAGGAATCAAGGTGACTGCTGTGCTACTGACACCTTTATGCATTTTCCCTGTTGCAAAGAATTCTGTTACTGCGCCATAGACATCATCAGCAACAATGTCCCAGTGTTTAGTGAAGAATTCGACTGGGAATCCATCTACTCCTGGTGCTTTATCAATAGGCATGTCATGAATTTCCTGATCAATTTCCTCCTTTGTAACTGGCATAACCAGAAACTGCTTCTGCTGTGTGTTAAGACAGGGTCCTTGTTGAATAAGGAAAATATTTGGACATTTACAGAATGGTTGATTTTCCCCCAGTATCTTGTTGAATACTTGTAAAAACTCTGCTTCCACTAGTTTAGGATCAAACAGTCTCACCCCTGAATCAGTGTATATGGAGTTTATTGTGTTTGTATTTGTCGTCTGCTTCAATTGTGCATGGAAGTACTTTGAGTTTGAGTCTCCACATGTGATCCATTGTGCCCTGGATTTTTTATGAAGAATCTGTTCTTCTATGGTGCTCCATTTCTCTACTTCTGTTAAAGTTTTTTTTTCTTGGTCTATCAGCTGCTGGTCCAGATTCCTCATTGTCAATTGTAACTGTATGGTTTGTAGTTTTTGTCTTGCTGCATTGAGATGGGTTCGATAGGAGGCCATATGAGTGTTCAGTTCTTTCAATTCCCATTTCAATGCTTTGAGCTTGATCCATAGCTTGTGCATACTGCCATAAACATCAGCACCCCTCTGCTTCCAAACCTTTTCTACTATATCAGTAAATTCAACATGCTCCATCACAGGCTTGAACAGTTTAAAAGGTTTTGGATGTATGTTCTTCCTCTGAGTTGTAGTTGTGAATCGTATTAGAATAGGAGAATGATCTGATACCCCTGGAGTTAGGTAATCAGTTTCAATGTGACTGTAATGCTGCAACCAAGTCATATTGCCAAAGGTCCAGTCTATCCTGCTGAAAACCCTTTTGCTAGGGTGTTGTTTGTTGCACCAGGAGAAGTAGCATCCCATACTTTTCAATTAAGTAAATTGAAGATTGTTGATTGCTTCCTGGAACCCTTTGAGTTCATTCTGTGTTACTGGTGAGCCAATTCTGTCATCCGTGTGCAGCACATTGTTGAAATCTCCACTGATCAGCCAGCTTTGTTTAACAGATGTTCCTAACCACATCAGCATATCCCATAATTGTTGTCTTTTACTCATATCATTGCTTGCATATACCACTGTAAAGAGAGTTTTAAAATTTGTTCCTCTTTCCTGAACTTCACAATGAATGAATTGTTCATCTGTCCCCAAGATTGTCACCTCACTGCTTTGGTTCCACGGTAGCCATATTCCGCCATTTGAGTGTTCATTTTAATTACAGCAATTTCTCCATTCTCCATAGACATTGTTGAGTATCCTACCAGCTTTTCCTTCCTTTACTCTCGTTTCTAGACAGCCCAAGACATCCACCTTATGCTTTCTCAGAAAGAGTTTTAACTCTTTCTGTTTGTAGGCCTTGTTCAGGCCCCTGATGTTCCATGTGGCTAATATCATTTAGGGATGAAGTTGGATGGGCCAGCGTCCCCTAGATTGTCTTCTGTCTGTAAAGGGTTAAATCTGTTGCTTGTGTTCAGGTTACTAGTGTCTGTTTGCATTACATTCTTTCCTTTCTGTTTCCCAATTTCATCCTCCTTTGTAGAATTATTTCCTACTGCTTCCAGCACATCCTCAGTCTTATTTCCCTCTGCATATACCGCATTCTTGGTTTTTACTTTTGGTGTCCATCTCTTGGTTACTCTGGCCTTCTGTTTCAACTGAATTATTTTGGGTCTGTTCTTGTCATCCTGTGATTTCTGTTGCTCTTCCTTATACCAGCAATCAGCAGAACTGTGCCCAAATTTGATGCAGTCCTCACAAAACTTTGGCTTCCATTCATAGTGTATTTGCTGGACTAGGATTCCTCTTTTCCTTTGAAGCTCTACAATATCTGGTAAAGGCTTGGATATATCTGTTTCAATCAGCAGTCTGGCATAGGATACTTTCTCCAAATCTGCTGTGTACTTATCAGTATATAGGGGCTTTCCAACCACACTTGCCAATTTGCTTAATGCTTCTGTTGACTAGAGGCCCAGTGGTAATCCAGGGAAATTTATCCACAGTGGCACCACACTTATATTAGCCGGGTCAAATTTGAAGTCCATTTTCCATTGCTGCAACACAAAAGGCTTGTTATGGAATGTGTAAGGACCTGATTGTAACACGCGATCCTTATCCTCCGCATTCTCAAATCTGAACAGAAAGTACCCATCGTCATGGTACATTATTTGAGGCATTTCAGCGAAATTCCACAGTTTTGCTACAAAAGTTCCCATAGTTTTTCATAAGGCGATTCCCCCAGTACAAAGCCTATCAGTGCATTACTCCAATAAACCTCTAAATCATTTGTATCTGCATCATCGATTTGAGCTACAATTCGTCCATCCCTCAAATCAAGGGGGTGTAGCTTAGGGCATTACCTCTTTGAGGGCTTCGATTGAACATCTTTTCCTTGTCAATCTCGCATGTGTCTGCTACATCTTGTATGCTTCGATCATGTTTTGCATGTGTGGAAAATTGCAATCGCCGGTGAACTTGCGATTATGACTGTGTTCCTGCCTCTTGAGCTTGGACCTGACATTCCTCAATTTCCTCCCCTATAGGTTGAAATTGCTTTGGCAGAAAACTTCCTAGAGTTAGCTGATTCAATCTCTGCTGAATACTCGACTCTGGCGTCACGATTGCTCCATTTTGTACCTCATCTGCTTCTGGGATATGGAAGACAGTGGGTGCTGAACCCATACCCGTTAACCATAGATTTTTATGGTTTATTGTTGGTGTTTCTTCCAATTCCTCTTCTCCTCTATTTACTGGTGTCGATTGATGTTTCTTTCTCGTCTTTGCCATGGCGGAAGCACAGGATTGTAGCCTGCTATCGTGCGCTGCTTAGCTTAGAGAGAGAAAGTCCCAATATGAAGTTATATTTTTAGTATTTGATTGTAAAAAAATATTTATATTAATATATACTGAACTGACTCTTTTTTTGTAACTGAAAAATGACCAAACTACCCTAACTCACTAGTCTCCAATACTCCCCCCTCAAGCTGGAGGGTGAAAAATATCCAATACTCCGAGCTTGGACATGAGGGATTGATGTTATGCAGTGGAAATTCCCTTAGTGAATAAGTCTGCAAGCTGAAGGGATGAAGAGATGCAATGAGGTTCAATGAGACCAGAATTTATCTGCCCCGTCACAAAATGACAATCAATCTCAATATGCTTCATTCTATCCTGGGAAATGGGATTGTTAGCTATCTGAATTGCAGCATTATTATGACAAAATAAGTGCATAGGCTTAAAGAATAAAAATTCTCAGCTCCGTGAACAAATAAACAAGCCAAGTGATTTTAACAACAGTTGTAACCATACTTCTATACTCTGCTTCAGCAGAGCTACGACTAAGTATATGTTGTTTCTTGAATTTTCAAGAAATCATAGAGTTCTCAAGTTTCACGACATCGTCAATGAAAGTTCTGAGATTGTTTGGGTATGCAACCCAATCAGAATCACATTAAATACAAAGCTACTGGCAACAAAATTTCCCGCCTTGGTGCGCCTTTGAGATAGAAAAGAGGGGTTGCTCTGATGGTAAGCAACCTCCACTTCCAACCGAGAGGTTGTGAGTTCGAGTCTCCCCAAGAGCAAGGTGGGAAGTTCTTAGAGGTAAGGATGCCGGGGGTTTATTTGGAAACAGCCTCTCTACCCAAGGGTAGGGGTAAGGTCAGCGTACACACTACCCTCCCCAGACCCCAGTAAGTGAGATTATACTGGGTTGTTGTTGTTGTTGTTGGTTCTCCTTTGAGATGTATCATTATCCCCAAGGCTTTTTCAAGGTGTTTTTGCTTGGGACTATGCACGAATTCACTTAAATTCTGGACTGAAAAGCTTATATTAGGTCTAGTAATTGTTAAGTACAACAACTTACCAATCAAATTTTTATAAGAAGTGAAGTCTTCTAACAGTGGGTCACCAACCTTACCAAAATGAGTAACAAATTTCACTGCGGTGAGTTTCTGATCAGTTCAAACGTGTATGGACTGGTTTGGAACCACTCAACCCCCCCCCCCCCTCTATGCAATCAATTCTAAAGCATACTTTCTTCGGTTGAGTATGATCCCTTTATTAGACCTTAATATCTCAATCCCAAGAAAGTATTTCAATTCATCCAAATCCTTAACTTTAAATTTATTATGTGATCATGCCCAACTCTAATCCTAAAAAAGATAAGCGGTCGCTGCAAATATAACCTGGTCTAAAAGTCCAGAGTAGAATCTCATAGATAACCAAGGCTTAACTATATCTTTTTAATATCACTAAGAAGACAAGATTAAAAATAAATAAACAGCTAAAAACTAACTATGCTTGAATTGTAAACAATTGGAATAAAGGTCTAAGGTAATGGTTTCCCCCGTTGTTGATTTCCTTTGTTATATGTTTCTTATAGCTTCGACTAGTTGTCTCTATCAATTATGAACTCTCCAGCTATCATAAATCTCACTCAAGCGATTATGATAATTTACTAGACGCACTCTCTCAAGCTACGCTAGCTCGATTCGCATTACAGTTCACTTAGATCACACCCGAAGTATCGTTATCTCCAATCCAACCTCTACACCCTTGGTTATGACTCTCGTCTATACTCCGGGAGTGATGTTGTTCAAACAACTACCTAAATATACAATTTCTCTCAATCAGATACATAACAAATAGGAACGATTAATTTAGGATCATTTTAATTAACCAAAATCAAAGCGTAGTTGAACAAATAGAGATTAACAACCAACTCAAAACTATATTAATATAACAACCAATAAATTTCCTATGGGTTTCACCCAAAATCTTAGATTAAAAAGTTAGCTACTCATGAAAATAATAGAAATCACAAAATAGTTCATATTCAAAGGTAAAAGAACAAAGAAGAAGATTAAAGATTGATGTCCAATGATCCTCCTTGCCTCTTGTCCTTCCTTCTGATGTTTTTCACTTCCCAAAAATCCTTCTCTCCTTTCTTTGCCAGACTCCTTTATTTAATATAGGATTTAGGGCTTAAAATCCCGTGGTTTTCACTTTGGTCCCTGAAATTTATGCATCCCGCCGCGGTTACACCATGACCACGGCCAGAGTGGCCTTCAGAATCTGTAGCAGTGTTCTGTTGCGGTCCTACTGAGATTACGCCCTATTCTATTTGGAATTTGGAAAAATATAAAGCATAAAAGTTTTAGCCCGTTGAGTTAGCTTTCTAACCATATATTGCGTAGCTCAAATGAAGTTATGAGAAAAGAGTTATGTGTATTTTACTAGACAGTACGTAATATGCCTACTCGAGTATTCGTTTTGTTGTTTTATCATTTGTTGATCCCCGAATACGATTCCGGCTTAATTCCTTGGGATTTACTCAGGATTAAAAGCTCTAAATCACTTGAGTTCATTCTATAACATCTATATAGCTCGGAATCACTCCTACAAAGCATAAAACACATCATTAGTGCAAAGCACTACCGATTAAAGCGCAAACTCAACTAAAATGCAGTAAATTAGAGTGTAATAATCGACTAAAATATGTAATTATAGCCTATCTTAAACATCACACACTTAAACTATTGTTCGTCCTCGAGAAATCAAACTACACTTTATATAGACACGACTTTTTTAAGCAATTTTTCTAACTCATCACACCAAGAATATTGAAAATAGACTAAGCACAAAAGCATAACATCTTCACCTCAAAATTTGAGTCATAAGTACCACATAATATTTACAGCTCACCCACTTACTCTAATATATAGGTCACTGACATTATATTTCCTTTATGAATCAAGTGTCCTCACACAACAAAAGAGAGTAGTTCCACGCAATAAAATTTTAGGAACTCAAGATAGAAAGAATTCACTCACTCTCAAAAATAACATTCATATGACACAAAAGATGTACCATAAGCTTGCCCGTAGTGTAAAACTCCACTAATCCAGCTCATTCAATTTAGGATCAATTAGGAATTTATTTGGTCGTAATGTAGACTACAAGACGGGCAGGATATAATTAGATATAAGAGTGACTACACCTCTCTAAGCAATTTAATACATATACTTTAACATTCAAACCTCATACTTATGTCAAACCAAACTCCACATTCACATCCATGTATATTACCTCATACTTCTTTAAGCACACTTACATCAAGAGCCACCACTTATCAAGGAATTATTTTTTCAATTCAAGTGGTCTTTACTTTTTCAAAACAGTGCACATTCCTCATTATTTTATTAGTTCCACTCAAAAGCCAAACCAACCACCTCACACTTTAACTTTTACAAAGCTCATAACAATTCAAGTGCTCATGAGAGGATAGAAGGTTCGAACAGATGATTAATTCAAATAAATGGGTAAGGCGTGTAATGTGGTTGCCAAAAGAAACACGATTACAGGCTCAAAGGGGTTAAATACGATATATAAAAATTAGGTGGGTAAAATATACATATCTGGCTCAACAAAGAAATGCCTATATCAATTCCAAGACTGAATAAAACTACTATTTTGCTTTGGAAACACACAGGACAAGTTCTAGGCATCAAATACAATGCACAGAATATAAAAATTCCTTACACACATGGCACATAACTCACTCAGGATTGGATTCATGGACACTCTAGTCAAAGTAGTTAAGCAATTTTAAGAACACACAATTTAAGGTACTTATACAAGAGTCAAAAACTTAGCTTAAGCGTCACAACCAAAGTACTCACTATTCTCAAGGTATAACAAAGTCAAGAGATATTGCTTCACTTCAAACACAATACAATGGCTTCTACTCCCAAAAAAACTAACTACGCCCGGTTCAAACAAAACCCTTGAAAAAGAACTGTTGTTTAAAGAAAAACCAAGGGTAAATTGCTACACTACCTAACAAAAGAAAATCTTTTTCTAGACTTAAATCCCTCAAGAAAATTGTCTAATAGATCCATTAAGTACAATATTTTCTATTTTTTAAAAAATTATTCAATTAAACTAACACAAATAAAATAGCATAAAAAGTCACTCAGACAATCTTCTTACCCCACACTTAAACTTATGTATTGTCCCCAATACACACCATAACTAATAAAAGGGTAAAAGAGACTCCCTGATAGGCCAAAGGCTGAAGCATTAGCAACTCATGGGGTACTCAGACTGCTCTAAGTTTGGTCCTTCGTGTGGGTACCTCACATTTAATTCCAACCATTTGGTTTGCTGTTGCATCCTTCCAATACCTTTGCTTTTCATGCTCCTAGAAAATATAAATTGACACTACAAAATTAATTAAAAAATAATAAAGTCGGGTTGCCTCCCAACAAGCACTTAATTTAACATCACGGCACGACGTGAATCACTTTTTGTCTCTACCTCGAGATTATGAATTGAACCACAAGTTTTAATTCAAACTTATAATTATGGTCATGGGGTGGTGGAACGCATCTAGCCGTCCCAAAAAAATAATGTAATATTATGCACTCCTTGGCCTTTATATGAGATATGTAATCCTGACTTTCTGGCAAGAAGAATGCCAGAATATATGCACCTTGTTCCTCATTTTTTGTCTTCTCAATGGGGTTGGATGACTCTATTTCCATATCGTCATCCAAAAACAATATAGAAAAATGTTTGGAGTGAGGGCCAATGCTCTCAAACACATGAACTTCAGAACATTCAACATCCCCTACATCAATGATACTAGAGCCAACAAAATTTGTATCCTCAATGTCCTTGGTTGACTCTAGTCTCACTTCTTCAACATTAACATCCTCAAATTGTAGTTGGCTAGGTTGTTGATGTTCTACTATGACCTCCCCAATTAACACCTCCAATTCATGCTCTTCTTGGCTACTATCCCCAATATTGGCTTGTTGAGCATTAACAACTCCAACCACTTGACTCAATTGAGCCTCCAACTTGCGAATAGTTGCCTCTTGCCTTTCTATTTGTAATTGTTTTTCATTATTTTGTTCCATAAGGAACTTTAGCATATCCTTGATCTCTTTTAGGTCTGCATTCCCAGGTTCTTTGTTCTTATTAACTTCACAAGAAAAGGTAGAACCATCATAGTAAGGGGTTTGGGAAAATAAGAAATATAAGCACAACCATGAAGGTGACAATTTTTACCATCATACACATCACACATATTTCACAAATAAGATTGAGTTGGTGTTCACAACTCGCTCTCAGGAAAGTTTTAAAAATTTTGCCACGGGTGATTTTCTTCACAATATGTACAGAGATCAATAGTAGAATTATCTACACCAAAATTCCCACAATTCCAAGATGTCATGTTTCTCAAATCAACAGTTATAAAAAATTAATACAAAAAAGAAAACAAAATAAAAGTTCAAACTTGAACCCTAGCAATATATACAGCAATAACTGCACCGTTAGTTCCCCAGCAACGGCACCAAAATTTGATCACACCCAACTCTAGTCCTAAAAAGGATAAGTGGTCGCTACAAATATAACTCGGTCTAAAAGTCCGAAGTCGAATCCCACGGAGAACTAAGGCTTAGCTATATCTGTTTAATATCACTTAGAAGAAAAGATTGAAAATAAATAAACAGCTGAAAACTAACTATGCTTGAATTGTAAACAATTAGAATGAAGGTCTAAGGTAATGGTTTTCCCCATTGTTGATTTCCTTAGTTGTATCTTTCTTATAGATTCGACTTAGTTTTCTCTATCAATCATGAACTCTCCAGCTATCATAAATTTCTCTTAAGCAATAATGATAATTTACTAGACGCACTCTCTCAAGCTACGCTAGCTTGATTCGCATTACAGTTCACTTAGATCACACCTGAGGTATCGTTATCTTTAATCCAACCTATAAACCCTTGGTTATGACTCTCGTATATACTATGGGAGTGATGTTGTTCAAACAACTACCTAAATATGCACTCTCTATCTCAAGCAGATACATAATACATTGGAACGGTTAATTGAGGATCCTTTCAATTAACCAAAATCAAAAGTTGAAAGAATACAGATTAACAACCAATCCTCGATTATGACTCTCGCCTATACTACGGGAGTGATGTTGTTCAAACAGCTACCTAAATATGCACTCTCTCTCTCAAGAAGATACATAATAAATAGAAATGGTAATTGAGGATCCTTTCAATTAACCAAAATCAAAACGTAGTTGAAAGAGTAGAGATTAACAACCAACTCAAAAATATATTAATATAACAACCAATTTATATCCAACGGGTTTTACCCAAAACCTTAGATTAGAAAAGTTAACTACTCATGAAAATAACAAAAATCACAAAATAATTCTTATTTAAAGGTAAAAGAACAAAGAAGAAGATAAAATATTGATGTACAATGATCCTCCTTGCCTCTTGTCCTTCCTTCTGATGTTTTTTACTTCCCAAAAATCCTTCTCTCCTTTATTGGCTGGCCTCCTTCATTTAATATAGGGTTTAGGGCTTAAAATCTCATGTTTTGCACTTTGGTCCCTGAAATTTACGTGTCCCGCTGCTGTCCTACCGCGGTTACGCTAGGACTGCGGCCAGAGTAGCCTTCAGAATCTGTAGCAGTATTCTGTTGCGGTCCTACCGCAGTTACGCCTTGTTCTATTTAGAATTTGGAAAAACATAAAACATAAAATTTGTATCCCTTTGAGTTAGCTTTTCAACCATATATGTTGGAGTGCAAATAGATTTCGGGCAATGAGTTATGTGAATTTTACTAGACAATGCGCGATATGCTGACTCGAGTCTTTATTTTGTTGTTTTATCATCCATTGATCCCCGAATATGAGTACGGCTTAATTCATTGGGCTTTACTCAGACTTCAAAGCTCCAAATCACTTGAAATCATTCCATAATATTTATATATCTCGGACTCACTCCTACAAAGCATAAAACACACTATTAGTGCAAAACACTAGCGATTAAAGCGCAAACTCAACTAAAGTGCAATAAATTAGAGTGTAATAATCGACTAAAATATGTAATTATAGCCAATCATCCTTATGCAATGACAGCTTTGTTGTTTCCACCAACTTGAGACTACTTTATGTTATTAGTAAATCGTCTACATAAACAAGTATAACAACCATCTCTCCCCCTGTTTTTTTTATGAAGAGTGAGTGATCAAAAACACTCTCTGTATTACACAGTCACAGAGTAATACCTCAGTCAACTTTATATTCCACCTTCGAAATGCTTGTTTAAGCCCATATAGTGACTTTAGCAACCAACAACTTTGTTCTCCCTTTGTCTTTGGAAACCCTAAGGTAATTTCATATAGAACTCTTCATAAAGGTTTTCTTGCAAGAATGCATTATTGATATTCATTTGAAAGAGTTTCCGGCCTTTAGATGTTGCAATGGTAATCAATGTCCTCACACTGACCATCTTAGCTACATGTGAGAAAGTGTCATGGTAGTCCAAACTCTCCTTTTGGTTGTACCCCTTATCTAATAATCTTGCCTTAAATCTCTTCACATCGCCATTTTACTTGTATTTGATCTTACAGACCCATTTGGATCATACTGCCTATTTACCCACTGATAATTCAACTTCCCAAGTGTTGTTATCCATCAGTACATCTATTTCTTATTGCATAGTCTGCACCCATCTACTGTCTTGACATGCTTTCTTAAAGTATTAAGGCTCAAAATAAATAGAGAATGCCTTCAAATATGTCTGGTAACCAGTTATGAGATTAGCATAGGACAAGCCTTGTGTGATTGGATACATACAACTACGTCCATCCTTATTTTTAGTGACATAGCCTTTTAGCCAACTAGGAGGTTTAGAGGATATTGTTGCTTTTCTTGTTTTTTGAGCGTCTTCAGAAGCTTGGCTTGCAATCTCATTGGTCTATTGAGTGTCTACAAAGTCTTGTAAATTTTCTGAAGCTTCTGAACTTCTAGTTACATCTATATCATCATGACCATGTGAACTTTTAGTTACTTCTGCATCTGAGTTTTCTAGATTGTTTGTTTGATTACCATGTTCAGCTACATGCTCAATGTATGCTTGTAACTCTTCTAGGGAATAGTCTTTTGATGTAGGCGATGAAGTGGATGGCAAGAATCCAGGACTCAAGTCAATTGGAAACTTATGAGGGAAGACATTCTCCATGTCTGATTGTAATCCTTTGAAAAAGAATAATTCTTCTTTGAATATCATATCTAGCTTCCATGTCATATAATTTATACCACTTTTGTGTTTTTAAATATTCAATTAGGATAATATTTCTTGCTCTTTTATCAAACTTATCCTCTTTTGGCAGGTTGCTAGCAAAGAATAAACACCCAAATACCCTAAGGTATTCAATTTTTATTGGCTTCTTGTACAATATTTTGAAAGGAGATTTCCCTACTAGAACAGGGGTAGGCCATTTGTTGATCAGATACGATGTTACTTTTATGTAGTCTCCCCAGAACCTATTTGGTATTGAGCTTTGGAACTTTACTGCCCGAGCAATTTCAAGAATATGCATATGCTTCCTCTTTACCATCCCATTATGTGTTGGGGAGTGTATGGACAACTCCTTTGAAGCACATACCCTAAAGAAGCCATAAGTTCCCTACAATTAGGGTTAAAAAACTTTGTCCCATTGTAGCAAGTTAACACATACACCAAACTGATTCTTTACCATAGAAAATAAATCTTTTAGTACAACTTTCACTTTAAATTAGACTGTAAAAACTATATCTAGTTATATCAACTAAAATCATCCATGACAGTTACAAAATAATGCTTTTTATCATAGGTAGAAATCTTATAAGGTGTCCATACATCAACATGTATAAGTTTAAAAATATATTTAGTTTTGCTGCTACTAATAGAAAATTTATCTATGCTTTGCTTGGCTAATGGATATATTTCACAAAGATATTGAACCTTATTGTCTACCATGTTCTTTAAGGAAGGAACATGTTGCACATTGAAGGGTGATCCAAATCATATGCCATAAAGTTAAGTCTTCAATCTCTTTGTGACAAAAGCTGCTGAGAAATCCTACTTCATTTTGCAACATATACAGTCCATAATTTTCCTTATCAATCCCCATCACTTGGTTATTGTAAAGACCCTGAAATGTGCAAAAAGTCAGGGGAAAAAAGAAGCATAACAGCATAGTTTCCTACTCAATTTTGACATTAAGAGCAAATTGAACTTAAAATGTAGAACAGATAACACATTCTTAAGAGTCTAGTTCTCTAAAACAGTTATATTTTATGTGTGTTACTGAACACTTATTCTCAGTTTGTACTTGCACTCCTCCATTATATTGTCTCTCAATGGTCCTTATGTTATTTAAAAGTTTTCAATGTGAGGTAATATGGTGAGATACCAGAATCCATTATCCAATCACAACTGGATGCTTTTGTCAATAAGGTAGTTATAATTTCCATCAATGAGTGACAGACATTTGATTGAGATTTGTTGAGGAGGTTCATCAATTGCTTATATTGCTCTTCTATAAGAAAGTTCCCTTGTGGTTGCTTGTTATTAGAACCTTCTGCCTCACTAATTGAAACGTTGGCATAAGATCTACCTCCTACTCCTTGAGCTTTCTTCTTACTTTTAAAATAAAAAGGAAACCCTATTATCCTGTAATAATTTTCCCTCAAGTGTCCCTTATACCCACAGTGTTCACAAATCAAACCTTGGCTTCTTAGGTTTGAATCCTTGCGCTTTACCAGCTAGCATCATCCAGGCTTCTTTATCATTGTTGTCCATACCTAGTGTGCATTAACTCTCTTCCTGTATAGCTAGAACATATGCTTGATTCATAGTCACCGTAGGACTTCTAAGTAGCATATCACTTAAACATGACTGTATGATTCATTTCGGCCAACCAAAAATCAAAGTAAATGCACTTTTCTAAATTTCTCGATGAAAGGCTTATTCCCTCTACAATCACAGCCTGAAGCAGGTATTATCAAGTCCATAGCATTCCATAAATACTTCAATTTTTAGTAATATTGAGTTGCAGAGTCAGTACCTTGCTTCAACGCTCCAATCGATGTCCACAATTGATAAAGTCTGGTAAGATTTGAATTCTCAAAATGCTCTTTGAATTAGTTCCAGACCTTTCTCGCATTCGAACCTTTAATGATACTGGGTTGAAATTTAGTAGCGACCGTATGCCCTATCCATGAGAGAACAACGGCGTTGCATCGCTCCCACTGGTTTTGGAAATATCTATTGGCGGAGCTCTTCAAGCAGGTTCCATCAATGAACCTTAACTTGTTTTTGACCGGCCTTGTCTGACGCATCGAGCGGCTCCAAAGAGCATAATTTTTTGGTCATGTAAGCTTTATATCAACCAACGGTATACCATGAACGTCTGTAGCTTGTAAGAAAAGTAGATTATTATGATCAACTTGAATATTTCCAGCTGATTCTTCCATAGTCGTTGAACCCCTAGAATTCGAAATTCAACAATGGTTTCCTCATCAGTTTTGAAATCTTCTGCTCTATTCCTGAATCGATTGCTTTGATACCATGATGGAATATGTGATTTCATCTATTAATAAGGATCGAGATATAGGATTGTCCTTTTTGCTGCAAGGTTGTGGTCACTTTTTTCTCTAACAAATACTTAAGGCTCTGATGATCTGTTTTAACAATGAAATGTCCCCCTTGTAAGTAATGCATCCATTTATCTATAGCTGAACGTACAGCTAGGTACTCATTTTCATAAGTGAAAAGTCCTCTGTGTTTCAAGGCTAATGCCTTACTGAAATAGACTATAGGTCTGCCCTCTTGCATGAGTGCAGCTTCCATACCTGTTGCACATGTATCAGTTTCAATAATGAAGGGTTTACTAAAATCAGCAAGAGCCAATACTGGTACAATAGACATAGCTTGTTTCAGTTGTTGGAAGGCTTCTTCTGCTTCAGTATTCCACTGAAAGGAGTTCTTCTTGAGAAGATTTGTTAGGGGTCTACTGATAACCCCAGAGGACTTAACAAATCTTCTATAATAGCCAGTTAACCCTAGAAATCCCCTTAGTGCCTTTACAGACTTAGTAATAGGCCAATTGACCATTGCTTTAATCTTTGAAGGGTCAGTGAAAACTCATTTGCCTGAAATAATGTGGCCTAGGTATTCAACTTTGTCTTGTCCAAATGAACACTTGGATAATTTGGCATATAGTTGCTCCTTGCATAGAACCTCCAGCACTTTTCTAAGATGTAATGCATGTACTTCTATTGAAGAGTTGTATACTAGGATATCATCAAAAAAAGACCAATACAAATTTCCTCAAAAAAGGTTTAAAATGTGATTCATAAGACTTTGAAATGTGGCAGGTGCATTGGTCAAGCCTAAGGACATGACTTTGAACTCATAGTGGCCTAAATGAGTTCTAAAAGCAGTCTTATAGATATCATTTCCCCCATTCTTATCTAATGATAACCAGCCCTTAGATCAATTTTTGAGTAAATGCAAGACCCATGTAATTCATCCATTAAATCATCTACCAAAGGAATAGGAAACTTATCATTGACATTCAATTTGTTTAACTCTCTATAATCAATACAAAATCTCCAACTTCCATCTTTCTTTTTAACAAAAAGAACTGGGGAAGAGAAGGGAGAATGACTAGGCTGTATAGTACCACTAGAGAGCATTTCATTCACTTGTTTCTCTATTTCTTTTTTTTAAATGGTTGTACCTGTAAGGTCTAAATACTAACTGGAACTGCTTCAGGTTTGAGGGGAATGAAGTGATCCTGCTGTCTTCTTGGAGGAAGTGCTTTTGGCTCAGCAAAGACCTATGTAAAGTTTTTCAACATTGATTCAATCTCCTCAGGTATGGCTTCTATTACTTTCTCTTCTTTGGTTGTTAAAGTGAACAGATGTGCCCGCAACACTTGACCTTTCTTCAGTAGTTGCCTTACCCCTGAAGCTGACATAGCTTGGAGGCTCCCCTCTTCAATGTATCCCTTCAAATCTACCATTTTTCCATTGACACTCACTTGCAACATGTACCCAATGAAGTCAAATAGTATAGGGTTATGTTTCCTCATCCTGTCTCCCGTAAGTACTATATCACAACCTCCAATATTCAACAACCTGAGTTTGTTGTCAAATTCTACTCATTAAAACTTCCATTTGAACTGAGGGCAATAGTGATAGCTCATTAGGTGACTACCATTGGCAGCAGTCACTCTCACAAGGGCAGCTTCTCTGATCACACACCCTAATTGTTTGGCAGTGTCACTGGCCACAAAGCTGTAAGTACTCCCACTGTCAGCTAAAATGATCAAACCCTACTTTCCATACATTCCTTTGAGTTTGATTGTGTTAGATGTAATTGTACCTGATAAGGCATTTAAACTAATGGCTTCATTAATCACCTCTTCATAAGGTTCTTCCAACTCTTTAATCTCCTCTAAACTGGACCCTTCTATCATCTCCTCCTGTTCAGTAGTACCACTAGATAGGGTATTAATTTGTCTATACTTGCACACATGTCCTGGAAAGTATCTCTCCCTATACTTGTAACACTCTCCTCTAGCTTTTCTAGCCTCAATCAGTTTGCTGCCAGATATAGAGCTGCTAGAAGTCCCATCCTTCTGTCCCATACCAGAATTCTTTACCCCTCCTGTACTAAAATTAGTGTTGAATTGAACCCCTTGCATATTGCTACCCAATTTTCCATTTTTGTTCATTGACTCCAATAATTCTTCTTTATGTCCAGCCTTCTCTACTGCTTGACTTAAAGAATAAGGGTCTGACATTTAGCTGTGTGTCTAATTTCTTCCTCAAGACCTTCAATGAAGAATCCTAAGAAAAATTCTTCAGGTATAGTAAGGTGTTTGATCAACACCCAAGCTTTAAGCTCTTCGAACTTTTCAAGATACTCATTCAGAGTCCCTATTTGCTCAATCCTTTTGAATTTCCCAAGTAAATTCAGATCGCTATAATCAGAATTATTAAACCTTTTAAAAATTTCCTCCACAAAATCATCTCATATTACAACTCCCCTACTTAATTGATATGAAAAGTAAAAAGACTCAGCTCTACTATTTAGGTATAATACAGCAGTTTCTAATTTGTGTTGAGGATCTATTATGCAATTATAATGAAAATATCTCTCACATTTTCGCAGCCAAGATCTGGGATCACCTTCCTCGAAGTACGGACAATCAACCTTGTTGTTGTTCATGTGGAATCTACTACCAGAATTTTCTTGAAGATCTTTCATCCTTGCTCTACCAGATCCAGAATCGTGAATTTCTGCTGATGCACTTCCCAAGAGGTCATCCTTATTGATGAATAGCTTCTCCATCATCACATCTGGTTTGTGTCCCAGGGCATCCATTTTTGTTTCATTAGTTTCCAATTTTTGATTGGTTTCAGTCATGTAATTCTGCAATTGTTGCTCTAATTTCTTCACACTTTCCTGTGTAACATTAGCTCGAGTTTCTGTAATCGTCATGGTGCGAGGATCAAGTTCTAGTATCAATTTGTAATGTACTACAATTAGTAAGAAGAAATTGAAAAGAATAAGCAGAACAGGATTTTATTCAATTGTGAACCAGTAGATTCAATTACAATGGGCATAGAAGAACTCATGTTTCCACCTGAAAAATAGAAGAGAAAGGAAATTAGGGAGATGAACGAAGAGAGAGAAGGGAGAAGGAAGGAAGAGAGAGAGAGTAACGAATTACCAAATTCTAAACTAGTAACTGCCTCCTCTAATTATGTTATTTAACGACTAACTAGTACTTGTAACTGCAATTAGGCTACTGATTAATAAGGTTGCTGCTTCTCATAGTTGGGCTTGTGACTTGTGAATAGGTCCAATACCGATTAAGCCCAGTTTAGGCTTCTTCTCCTTATCCTATCGCTTTCCCTAATTGACTTCTCCACTTTCTAATTTTCTCCGCCTCAGACATAACAGAAGGATAGAAGAGGGGAAGACAAAAGAAGAAGAAGTCAAATTGTATTTTTCAATCTCAGTTAGTTACAAAATATTTGTATACTAACATATACTTAACCGACTCCTTTATTGTAATAGAGAAATGATCAAACTACCCTAACTCACTAGTCTCCATGCCGATTAGTTCAGATTTATGCTAGAAAGTCTCGCTTTGGAGGTTAAATTACTCTTTACCAAAGGTGATTTTATACTCAACACTCAAATATGAGACTTTTGGCTATGTAAAAATATTTGCAACTCTACCACCAACTTTGGTAGTATCAATTTGATAAAATGTGATAAAGAATTGAGATATTTTTAGTTCCAAAACCAAATGATGATGACTATTTACTACGACTAGATGTCATTTGAATAAATGAAGAATTGCGCATAATGATGAGATTCTTTGTGCATTTGCACGGCTAAACGGGAGAGTGGAACTTTATTCAAATTCAATGACTCCTATCCATTTAATCATATGAAATAGAATTAATTTGTTTGTGTATAATGATTTTTAAGTTAATCCAGTTGTGGCTTAATTATCAGATAAAGATTGAGCAATTTACTAAAAGAGTCGAAGCAAAAAAAATAAAATCTACACTTGCGCTTACTTCAAAGAGAATACAGTAACTTTTAAATGCGAATTTACAGCTAAATTAATTCAAATAAACTAATGATGTAAAAATTCTTTATCCGATATGTGTACGTGTCATGATTGAAATTCGGTTTTTTATAGGGGTGGGCGTTGGGACAGTTTGGATTGCATATGAAATTTCGGTTTGGATTTTCAGTTTTCGGATTGACAAAATGACAATCCAAATCCAATCCAAATAAGTTCGGATTGGATCAGAGTTTTTAAGTTAGGTTTCAGATTATTCGGTTTGGATATTTTGGATTTTCGGTTTTGAACTTATAACTTGAGATGTTTCTTCTTTTTACAAAAATGAATAACCAAATGAAGTACTCATGTTAAACTGCCTGAAAAATTCTTCATTTTCACCTCAATCATCCAAATGAAATATTAAAGCAATGAAATTATCAAATAAAAAATTAAATAAAAATATAATAGAGACTTTAATACGACATATAAGAACTAGAAATAGTAAAACCATGTCCAAATAGAAAGTATTCTCATAATAACTTAGTAGTTAAAATTGAATATATATGAAATATCTAATGCGTAGGATATTGAACTTATTACTATTGACATATGAATAATGGACTAAATATAAAGTATAAGAATTTTTATTTTCTGATATCCAATAATTCAAAGTACCAAACCCAATATCCAATCCGAAATTCAAAAAATTTAAAAATTATATCCAAAATCCAATCCAAACCTAAAATTCAATAAATTAGAATTTCGGGTTTGCCCAAAGTATGTCCACCCCTAGTTTTATATATGAGGAACTTTCAAGATAAGCGAACTGATTGGGGGAAACTCTTTGATTTTTGAAAAGGAAAATCTTGGATTAATTTGTTGTGTTTAAATTCAACCAATTTGGTAAATTTATATTGTTGACGTTTTGAATTTATGTAGATTTGTAATAGGAAAGGTAACACCAAGGTCGCTGTAGTATAGCGGTGAGTATTCCCGCCTGTTTACGCGGGTGACCCGGGTTCGGACCCCTTAAAAAAAGGTTGCCCTAGGAAGCAGAATCAAGTCCGCCACTCTTCAATCCCCTTAAAAAAAATTGCCCTAGGAAGCGGAACTCTATCCTACACTAATCTCCGTTTTTTGGTATTACAAAGAAAATTGCCTTAGGAAACAGAAACACCGATCGGAATACCTTGTCATGGCAAAATGATGTCTCTTACATCTTTAACAGTTCAAGTTTGTTAAAGTGTTTGATTTAAAATCCTTAACATTGGTGACACTTTTTCCAACGAAATGCGAACTCTAGTTCATATGAGGTACTTTGTTGTTTAAACTGATGTCAATTCAATTAATTCCTTTATGGCTAAGCTTTGAATTTTGAATATTTTGTTGTAAGAGGGTTTAAATGTGGAGAGGCTTTTTTTAAAGTTGGTTAAATTGAGGCATTTTTTACATCTAAACCATCGTGATTCGTTTATTTTGCCCGAGTTAATGTGAATCACTTGCTAATTTGGGAACCTTTTTCCTAGTCCGTGTCATATTTTTGTGAATGTTTTGGTTATTAAAAGAAGAACAAGAAGGGTAGTTCTGTTCTTTTCCTCAGATTATGTTTTCTAAAGTCACCTTGTATCCCCAAGATAGTTTAATCCACGCGAGTTCATCTTTTCCTCAAAACTAAGGTAATTGACTTTGTCAAATTTCAGTATGAGCAGCAAATTACCTGTATTTCACTGAAAAAAGTAGCACCAATTTTGAAGGATTTCAAATCCAACACTTTAACAAGTTTGAAACTGTCAAAGATGAAGGAGATATCACACAGTCATGACCAGATATCCTGATCAACTGAGATTGGCTGCCACGAATCAATCTGATCCTGGTAAGCATGAAACAAAATAGAATTTGTTGATTGTTTTGAAATTATGCTCATCCGGTTCTTTTCAGTGGGTAATGCAACACAATATTATACTGTCATGGATTGATGTTGAGGTATCCTCAACATGTCCTACTCAAAGAAATATTGGAAATTACCACATGCCTCCACTAGCATGATTCCAGGTCCCTTATTCAAGGGAACTTTCTTTCTTGAACTGGTCAAAGTTTTGTTATTTTCACACTGTCTTTCATTTTGCTAACTCAAAAACTTAAGTAGATTGCTCATGAAAGCAAATGGGGTTCTTAAGTTTTCTATTATTTTTCACCTTTACATGATTACTAGAAAAGAAATGGTACCAAGTCCTGTCCTTAATTCCTCACTGCTTGGGAGTGGTGAAAGATGTGCAAAACCGAGCTCGACCAGTATCCACATATTAGCTTTGGATGGCATAGTAGTCTGACCTCACTCTTTACCATGGCACCTTATCTCGGCCTTCCCTCAAATCCCACCCAGCCAAGTTCTGCAACTAAGCTCTGCAGTGATGGTCCTGCAGTAGCTATGGATCTTCGGACCTTCCCATACTTAATTTTTCAGCTCTTTCTGAATCAGCCCAGAAAGAAGATATAAGACATAAACATTAAAACCAGCAGTGGTAGTAAATAAAAGAATAGTGCTGGTAGTAAATAAAAGAACAGTGTTCTGTCAGCACATATTAACACAAAGATCCTGGAAGTTAGCATTTTGCTATATGCAGCTGAATCAACTTTAGGTTGCGTATACTTGATTTGGCTTTGGTGGCCTTTGTTCAGCTGAAGGTTGGGATTTTGAGTTGTCCTAGATGTATAACAGGCTCTATTTTTCCAATGCTGATAAAGCTTTGTATACATCTATAGTTTTGCATGCCTTTATTTGGTAAGTTACTTATGTGTGAATGGAGGTTCCGTCCTATTTGGAGAAGATATTATGACTTTAGAAAGGAAATGGAAAAGTAAAGTTTAAAACTTTATTTCCGATTTTGTTGCTTTACATTATGTGGTTCAATCATTGACAAATTGTTATTGCCTCACCTTGAAAGGAGAAGTCCAGTAAAGAACTTAATTTAAATTGAGAGCAGAAGGTATTGACTGCTTCAATTCATCTAGAAGGGGATGCTATCCAGTGGCATCAAACTTAAATGAGATCCAGACATCAGCAGCACTCTCCAACTTGGGAAGAATATGTCTTGGTCTATTTAACGTTTTGGGGCAGACTTTGAATACCCTATGGCTGAGTTGAAGAACCTCAAGCAGACTGGGACTGTCGTGGACTATAAGAAACAATTCAATAGGGTGTTTGCTCGATTAAACCTACGTATGGGGTATATGCTGTTGTTTTCATGCTGGTTTAAATCCTGAATTGTGCTATTCTGTTATGAT
Source organism: Nicotiana benthamiana (assembly GCA_034376525.1). Classification (NCBI taxonomy): domain Eukaryota; kingdom Viridiplantae; phylum Streptophyta; class Magnoliopsida; order Solanales; family Solanaceae; genus Nicotiana; species Nicotiana benthamiana. Next base: position 25,689,223 of record CM067333.1, on the reverse strand, counting down.
GGTTTTAAATCCACTCACCTCGTCTCAAGCCTATTGTTATGCACGTGCACAAAATTATATTCACCATGTTGCCACAAGTGTCATATTGAGAATGTACTCAAAAGGATCTACATGATAACAGTAAAACGTGTTCATGCCCATCCCAAAATGGTGTCAGCGAGGATATTCTTGAAAGTGACGTTCTGAAGGCAATTTTTCTTCAAATATGGCTTCCTAGAAGCAAAATTATTGATCCCAATTCCCAGGCTTATATTGGAGGTTGGTTGATGCCAAGGGGCATCCTTTAATGTTTGAAGCTCTACAGTAGATGTTCATAAAGAATTGAATGGACAGTGTTATCGTACTAGTTTTTTTTTTTTCTCTATATTGTTATGATTTGCATGTTTGCTTGGAGCTGAGGATCTACCAGAAACTACCTCTCTACCTGAACAAGGTAGGGGTAAGACTGCGTACATAATACCCTCCCCAAATTCCATATTTATGGGATAAACTAGGTGTTTTGTTGTTGTTGTTGTTACTGCACTAGTTGCTGGAAATGGAGTTACTCAATTGGCAGGCTTCTACAGTGCAGTAAATATATTTGTAAACCCACATCAGACATCGTTTGAAGCCATCTTGAATGTTGTAATGGTTACAAACTTGTCAGCATTACAGGATCTATCGCTGTAAACAAAGAGATAAAGCAGTATATGTTTGCGCCTAGAGTAGTTGTGCTTAATATTTTGTTTTATTTTATTTGATAATAGCACTAAATAACTCTATTCACCAAGGTCAAGGCAAAAGAGAAAGAAATCACCTAGCCTAACTAAAAGAAAATTTTACAGCAAGAAAGGGAGAGGGGCTTAACTTTATCCACTGCCACCAAAAATGGCAGCGACATGTCAAATGAACTATACTTTGCATCTAAAGATTTCAAATAATGGAAAATAATCAGAGATATGATGATCATTTTTAGGTACAAAACCTGTCTGATTGACACAGGTTCTTAATTCAATTCTATATGTAACAGTAATCTTTAGAAAGGGCAATGCAAGTCCACTCCACAGGTCCAAAGTACTAGTTGTCTAGTTCCATGCAAGTCTTGCCAAGAACTTATTCAGAATTTTACATTGTTCAATTGCATATGCAGTGTAAAAGAGTTAAAGATGTTAAAATAGTTTCCAAAATCCCTGCTTTGTAAGGCACTGAGCCAAAAAGAGTAAAAGGTCCATGTCATATAGGGTTCAAGTAACCATCAAGAGAACCCACAATAAAAAGTTGGAGTCTGTCAACACATGGCCGTAGTATTCACCGTCTTCAACAAGACTAAATAAACCTGCTCCCAAGAATTCAGGAACTCCTGCAAATTGATCAAGAAAATAGGAAATAAAAATCAGTTAGTACTCAGCAAACTAGCATCACCATGTTTCAGGAAGTGGCAAAAATAAGAAAATAAAATGTGTACTGTAAACAACATCATCACACACTTGCACACTATCTTAGATAAACAAGACATATATAGGAAAGAGCATCCCTTTCTTTTCCAATCTCCCTTCCCCAAACACAAACAAATGGAGAAAAGTCTCAGCGTGAATCTATTCACAGATTTGTATTGATGAATAAGCAATATTGAAGTAGACAACCATAATAAAAATAAAGAGATGCATTAAAATTACAAGATAAAAGGTTCCAACATCAGAGATGCACATGTGATCCGCGGAATAGAGTTAAAGTCCTCGCCGACTTACCTCTACTAAATATATGGGAATTCACATGTCTTGGGGCTCCGGGGTCAGGTTCTAGTAATAAAGTGACCCTGAATACAAGAATTTGCAGAAACTTAGCATCCATTCATGATTACTTGCAACCATCGCAATATTATTACTCTAACGACATCCATACCTTCCCACCAATTCCCTCTAGAAGCACTATATTGGTTGTTTCCACCAGAATCATATTCTCCTCCTTCCTTCTTGTACTGAATTATTTACAAATACATCAAAAGGAGTTAGTACCATCGCATTGCATTTTTTTAGCTATGAAGATGAGTTTCAAGAAAAAGAACTCACACAAGTATGTGCTACCATTTTTTGAGCATCGGATGACTTGACGTACATGTCCTCTTGACCACCATAGAAGAGAGAAGAGCTTAGCGGACATGGTTCCACTCTATTCTGAAAAAGTGATTCGCGTTCCTTACTGGATGTGCAATGCCCTGCACCTTCTCTATCTTTTGTCACATCAGCTGCTCAATGACACGTGTTAGACAATAATTTCTCATACACCTCACGATAAAGACATTGCTATGTCAGTGTAAATGCGGAATATACAAGGAAAAACATCACGTTTCATGAAGTTAGCACCTACAATTGAAAGCAATTGTTCATGATTATGGAACTGTCAAACAAACAGATTGTAGCGGTAGACCCCATACTGATTTTCCAGTATATAAAAGCTTATCACAATGATGCATACTTCTCTCATTTATTGCCTATTCTTCATTCAAAGCACAAGAATTACAGAGATTAAAGATTTGTTTGGCTTTATACCACAAGAAGTACATATCAAGTGTGACCAATTAATAGGAAGGAAATGGAAAGGGGTGCAGGAGAATCTCTTGTATGTACAAGGTTAGCTTATGTCTGTAGAATCATATATTTGAAGCACCACAATGATTCTCCAAGAGTCAGGTGTTAAGACTTAAGACAGATTGGAGAATTACACATCAATTAAATGAGGTGAAACAAACAGAGGCGAAAAAGAACGAGGAAAAGAGAGATATCATAAGACACCTGGAGGTGGTTTGTTCCATTCCCTACAACCAGACTGCTTCTCCAGAGATTGCAAAAGTTCAGATGCTGAAGCTTTCCTTCCCATAACCTATAACAATATGGAAGATAAGACTACTTCTTATTTAATTTTCATGGAAAAAAGAGATCAGGCTATTTCAAAATCTGATAGTAAATTTGCAATGATCAGTCACAATCCCATAACTACATGTACGAACAGCATATTTTAGAAGAGAAAGTAATAGTAGTAAAAATAGAAGTAGAAAACATAGGATGCATTAAACGACCAATAACGTGCTATCTTGAGAGTACATAAAGAGGAGGCCATACAATTCTTGTTACCTAGATCCAGACTTCCAAAATTTGCTAGTGACCACCAAGAAGTAAGTTTTCACCTGAAGCTCATATATAATTACAATTCTTTACAAAGAGTTGACATGATAGAATCATAGAAACTACAAAACAGATTTTTCTGGGGTTCCATCTGAGTTTATGGAATGTCAATTTTTGGTTAGGAAGTCATGATAAAGTCGATTCTGTTTTTCTTGTCAAACCCTCCAAACAAAGAAAAGGTAAGAAATATTTTATCCTCTTTTTTGATGAAGTAAGTAATTTTTTGGAGTATCTAGACTGAAAGAAATAGCAGATACTTTGATGGGATCTCAACTCCAACTTACACTCTTAAGGCCAGATGCTTAGTTAGATTGTTTAGTTGGCATTTTCATTCCCCTGTAAACAATGTTGATAATTTTTGGATTTTGTTAGCTCCTTAATTCTAGCATAGACATAGTTCTGGAGCTAACTCCACCTTCTTTTCCTCCTTTCTAGTTATGTGTCCAAAAAATTGATATTTTTCCACTCCAGGTTCTTCATAAACTACTTCAATAGCCAAAATGCATTTACTGCATCTTATTTCCAGGCTAATTTCAATTTGACACACTCCAAAAACTTGCAAACATATCAACCCATTCTCACTTTCACTCTCTTCATCATCAAATCTAATCAGACACATAAAAATATTTTGAAATTGAAGCATTCTCTCTGTCGCAGTTAACTAACATCATACAATATAGGGTCAAAAGAATTCACTGGTGGAACCAAAAAGATCAAGTGAGAACATAATACTATTACAAAATTCGATTGTAGCTTTGCAATGACTAAAGAAAAAGGAAAGAAAACAATGCAATGTTATTTCAATTTTTGACTGTAAATTTGCAATATTCAAAATAGTAATCCCCTAGCAACATGTTGTATGGAACACAAACAATACTTTCTTTATAACAGCAGTGCCCAAGGCTAGCTTCGCGTGCACCTCAACTCTATAAGGTACATGTTATCTTCCACCAACATAAGTACTGAGTAACTCTGCCCACCAAGACTCAACTCTATAAGGTACATGTTATCTTCCACCAACATAAGTACTGAGTAACTCTGCCCACCAAGACTTAAAGCAAATGGGACAATAACATCCTGTTTGCCTCTACTGAAATTTGAAACCTGGTGTGTCCCATGGTTTTTATCTCACAAATAACATATTTTTGAGGAGAAAGTAATGGTAAAAGTGGAGGTAGAAAGCATATGATGCCATAAACCACCACTAATGTGCTATCTCGAGAATTAACTGTTAATAGTCGTACTAGTTCACCACCAATAGGTTGCTACAATCCTATCACAGTTCTTTACAAGGAGCTGCCATGATAGAACATATAAATTACAAAATAGAGTTCCTGGGGTTAGCAAAGGTTGAAGGAATGTCAAATTCTGGTAATAAATTCAACTATATAAAGTCGATTCAATTTTGCTATTCAAATCCTCTGAAGAAAGAAAAGGTAACACATTTTCTAATTCTCTCCCATCCACTTCTTTTCCTACTTCCAGGGTTTGTCTGTATAAACCATTATTTTCCCCTATTTACAGCATCTCATTTCCAGTTTCATTCTCACTTTAATACACTGCAAGAACTTGCAATAAATTCCAATATAATGAGACACTAAATTATTAAGTTCCTAGTTTATATGACAGCCTTAGCCATTTTAGGGTGTTCCAAAATTCCTGAAACCATTCTATTTCTTCATCACTCCTAATTCATTAAATAAATCAAATTTATACTTTAATAACAAGCGTAAATCTAATATTTTAAAACTCCATATCCAGTCAAATAACACCATATAACATAGTTATCCTCAAGAAAGATTAATCACAAAAGAGAGAGAGAGAGAAATAAAATACCTTAGATGGTGGTGGAAAAAGTGAAGAGAAAATTCCGGCGGAATTGGATGGCTGAGTAGATTCTTTAGTGGAATCAAAAATATCAGCAGAAAATGATGAACCCACTTGTCTCTTACTACTTCCCATTGGCACACAAGAAAAGCAGAGAAGAGAAAGGTAAAGTACGAAACCAAGATTTTCTCTCTGAGAGGGGAAATAATTGTGTCAGAAGAATTAATAGTATGTAATTAGATAGAACAGGCCACGTGAAGATCGCAGTCAGAGAAGTGGGACTAGATAACTACTTTTTCTCATTTACATAATAACAATAATTGTCTAATTTATTTGTTTATTTTGAATCAAAATAAGTGTTCAGTTATACGATGAAGAAAGAATTTAATTTATTTTATAAAATACTTTATATATATATATATATATATATATATATTCTAAAAAAGTTTAGTCATAGATATTTTTATATAAATTTAGTATTTTTTAATAAGTATACTAAAAGTGAAATAAACACTTATTGAAATCGGAAAGAGTACTGTTATTGAAGTCACTATACATAAATTACAACACTCCAATCTCTCGACGTACATTTCTACACATGTTTGAGCCGCCGGTGTTTTGGCTCTCGTCTCGGAAAGTGAAATAATCTATAGGAAAGGGTAACATCTTATTTATTTTAAATATATATTATTTAAAAAAATTATTTTTTTCATTTTAAGTTATGTAAACCAGTTTGATTAAGAAAAAATAAAGATTTTTAAAATTTGCGATCCTAAACAAATTAAAAAGTGACCCAAAAAATTTGTGTGGTTATTAAAGCTTCTCATTAATGGTAGAATTGTAAGTTTAAGCTAAATTATTTTCAAATTTAGAAAGGGTCCATTCTTTTGGAACGTACCAAAAAAGATATAGGTTCACATAAACTGTAACGGAGGAAATATATTTTATAGATACATTTTAATATTTATAGCAAAATATATAATTTTGGTTACTTCTTACTCCTAAGCCACTAAATATGATATTCAATTACACTATTTTTCTTTCACTCTACTTTGACACATGTCATTCTCTTCCCCTATTCCCTGAAAATATGATGCTTAATTTCAAGATTCCTCTCACACATCAACTACCATTAGTCATAAATTATGATTTTGCTTGGATTCCATGTGAGATTCAGTGAAGAATTTCACAATTTATCTGCAGTGAAGAATTGATGATAAAAAAAGTTGTGAAAAATTCAAAATACAAAGAAATCAGAGTAGTAGATGCTGGTGATGGATAAAATAGAGCGATTAAAATCGATTGGGCTGTCGGTAGCTAATTTTGCAATAGAAAAATCAAGACCAGGAAAAGCAGACTACGACCCACTTGGTTTAAGCAATGAGGAATACTTCAAACCAGAAAAACAAGAAGAGTAAGATAAAGAAGAGGCTAAAATAGAAAAGAAGAAGGTGAAAAGGAACGTTATTGTTAGAGTTGCAGCTCGAGTGATTCAGGGTTTTGCTTGACGGAGCATTCGCCGAAGATTATGGTTTGTTTTTGAACAAAAACGATAGAGTTTGGGGCTTTCTGTTTCATATATTTTATTGTATTCAATATTTTTTAATTGTATTTCAAGTATCTCATTGTATTTAATGTATTTTATTGTATTTAATGTCTTGCTATATGCCATGATGTATTCATAATTTTTTTAATTAATATAATTTATGTATCCAGATGTATTATATAATTTCTATAAAAATTGCTATATTTTTGGGCTATTTTTCAGTTGAGAATTTTTTTTATAATTGAAAATACAAATTTTGTGTGTTTATAAATGAGTTTGTTGAGTTATATTAGGAGTCTATTATGTTAATTGATTCACTTTCTGTTTAAATACAGTGTAATCCCCTATTTACCTCGTGAATACAGTCGAATACAATAATTTGTCCAGCTGTATTCTCATATTTTACGCCATGTCGAATACACTGGAATACAACAACTGATTAGCTGGACTTTCCTGATTCACGCCTATTTTTGCTTCTGTATTCATGAATACAGTAGCTTAAATACATCTAATACATCTTATAATTACAGAAAACGTATCTACAATCCGTAATATAGCAAATGATATCTATAAATATCTAATTACCAATAAAAATAGTGCATTATGAAATTTTTTCAATAATTTAACCCTAAATAGTACACATATTAAGGTAAAAGTACGTATACTTTACTGTAGTTAATTAATTATATACACCAGATATGTCTTGCATTAATTAGTTGGATACAAACTTGTAGAGGTTTGTACATAATAACTTCAAAATTTGTAATTTTATATGTTGCTTTTACTTCAATTTGAAATAAATAAATTAAAAATAATAACTTTTTTAGTATTTCAGGTTTAATAATGATTGTAGGAGGAGGAAGGGGAGGGATTCGCGTCAAAGGTGGACCTAGAATTAATATTTTTACATAGCCAATTGGTAATGATAATGTTTGATGTGCAACTCATTAAAAATTTAACGATTATAATAACTTATCATCACGTTACAAACTCTTAGTGTTAAAGTTGACATATACTGATGTTTCGTCGAACGTGATTGTTGAAGGGGTTTTGGTAACCCATCTACCTATATGTAGGTCCACCAAAGCATGTCAACCGGGCTGTGTTGATCCGGGACCGGCACGGACCGGACCGGTAAAATTCGGGACCGGACCGGACCGGTTAGCAAGGGCCGGGCCGGGCTGGGTTCAAGGGGGGTAAGGGGTTGGTCCGTTTGATTTTTTTGGTGTCGGAACCGGACCGGACCGGTATATATCAACAGTACCGTGAACCGGTAGGACCGGCCCGGACCGGCGTGGTTCAACGGTAAAAAAAAAAAAATTATTTTTGAATTTGTGGGGCCCACATTACCGTTGGCAACGGTACAGATCCGTTGGCTAACGGACAATTTTGCAAAAATGGCCATTTTTTTATTATTTTTTTTGTATTTATTAATTTATAATATTAACCCTTCTTAAAACCTATAAATACCCTCATCTCTTCTTCATTTCTTCACTCAAAATTCTTATCTCAATCTCAATTTTCAAATTATCAATCTATCTCTTCCCTTCAATTTGTAAGATTTCAGATTTTATTTGTCTCTCTTTCCCGAATTTAGTTTATCGCAATTTGTCATTCGGAATTTGAAGCTTGAAGTTCAAAATTGAAATACTTGCTTGACGTTTGTTCGTGGTAACACCGGATTTGCATAATCAAGTGCTCAATTTATTGTCGAATTCGGTGCACTCCCTCCGACTCTTTCTCTTATTTAATATTTAAATTGCATATTTAATTTTAGCTTATATTTTTATTTTTACAATATGTTTAATGCTGCTAAAAGAGCGTGTAGAAAAGTTACTGGTAGGGGTGGAAATAAAAAAAGAGGTAATCCTGTAGCTTCTAGTAGTAATAGTAATGACTCAATAACACATGTTTCTGAATCATCGCCTAATTTACAAGATGTAGAGATTGATTATGAACAATTACAAGAAGATTTTGGAATAGAAGATAATGAAATTGGAATAGAAGATGAGATATCACCTACACCTAGTAGTGGAAATGTTGGTAGTATTGGAGTTGGAGTTGCTAGTGCTACAAGGGGTAGAAGACCACCAGTGGCTCCAACTTCTAATCGTAAAAGAAGAAGTCCGGTATGGAAATTTTTTGAAATAATAGAAGGTACTAATAGAGTTAAGTGCAAACTTTGTAATGAAACTTTTAAACATTTGACCGAAGGAAATTTAGGGGGGACTGGGACACTTACTAGACATATGACGACTATCCATCCCATAGAATGGGGAAATAATGGGGATGGAAGTCAAACAACTATTAACCCTACAACTGGAGGTCTATTAAACTATGATAACATGAGGGATCGTGATGAATTAGCAAAAATGATTATTTTGGGTTGTTTACCTTTTTCTTTTGCTTCTTCATCGTATCTTATTATGTATATTCAAAGGATTTACAACCCTTTATTTAAAGGTATAGCTAGAAGTACTTGTAGAGCAGATATCTTTAGACTTCATGGACAATATCAAACATACATACGTTATTTGTTTAGTCACCTTCCTTCTAGAGTATGTCTAACTTTTGATATTGGTCATGTTATTAATGGAAATGATTATTGACAATTACATGCCATTGGATAGATGATAATACTTGTATGAAAAAACGTATTATCGCTTTTAAATATGATGAAGATCAGAGTCATATTGCTACGTTTATAAGTAGTACAATTGTTGAAGTTGTTGAATTTTATAATCTAAACCAAAAAGTTTTGTGTATGTCTTTTGATAATGCTTCAAACAATAATGCTGTAGTTTCAATTTTAAAATTGCATTTGCAACCACCTCTTGATGATATTTTTCATGTTAGGTGTGCATGTCATGTTTATAATTTAATTGTTAAAAGTGGCCTTGATTTATTTTCAGTTGAGGTTACTCATGTTAGAAGAGAAGTTGGTGTTATTCAAGGAAATAATAGACAATCTAGAATAAAAGAATTTAAGACTAAGTGTATCCAGTATAACCTTAAACCTAGATTCATGCCAGACGAAATTGTTACTAGATGGAATTATACATATATATTTTTAAAATGTTGCTACAAATATAGATTTCCTATAACTGAAATTGCTAATGCACATTGTACTGATCCTAGGCGTATGTTAACAAGTGATACTTGGGAGGTCATTAATGACGTTGTTAAATTTTTAGATAAATTTTATACTGCTACTGTCAAAAAATATTTCTTTTCAATTCCTCCGATTTACTTAATTGGTTCAGTTTTAAATCATTCTATTAAAATGTCTGATTGTCACCAATTAATGAATGCTTTATATACTTATATGGAGATTGGAGAATCTGAAACCCCAAATTTATATGATTCTATGAACAAACTAAATGAATATTTACAACAACTATATAATTATTATGCAAATGAATGTGATAATACTGCTCGTGCTTCTGGCAATGTTAATCCCGCTATGCAATGTAGCAGTTCTGCTAATGTGGATGATGAAGGCCTTGATAGTTTTAATATTTTTTCTACATTTTCTAACACTCAAACCAGTAGCACGAATATTGATGAGCTTCAATTCTACTTGCAGAAGCAAAAGGAGCCTCGCACAAAGGACCTTTCACCGTTGGGATGGTGGCATGAAAATGAAAAGCAATTTCCTGTTCTTTTCGCTATGGCTCGTGACGTGCTGAATGTGCCAATTTCTACTGTTGCATCGGAGAGTGCATTTAGCCAAGCAAGACAACAACTTGGAGACACCCGCCACTCATTGGGAAGCAATGCTTTGAAAGTTTTAGTATGTTTCAGAGATTGGATTAGATCGGAACGAAGAAATCAAGGAAAGGAAGATGTTGATAGCCCAGAAGACGAGGAATTTGGAGATATATTAACCCATGAAAACCCATCCGAATTTAACTCCCCAGAAGAAGGCCAATCGGTTCATATTAATTATGATGAACTTGCTAAGGCGATGCAAAACATTTGAAATTACTACTACACTAGTTTGCTTGTTAGAAAAAATGTAAACATTTCATTTTCTACTTTTTAATTTGAAATTGAGAAATAAAGTAGCACTTGCAATAAGTGCAATTTTTTCCCATCTTACTTGTATTCATTCAATTATTACAAAGTATTAATATAATTATAACTTAATAGTTATACTTAATTCAAAAAAGAAAGTAAAAATATACTAAACCCGGCCCGGCCCGGCCCCCTTCAACATGTAACCCGTATGGTTCAATTTTAACCCGAGCAAACCCGGCCCGTTACGAACCCGCTACTGCTCAACCCGGACCGGCCCGACCCAGAACCCGGAGAGGACGAAAAAATCACGAGCGGGACCGAACCGGTTGAACCGTCTGTCACCTTTAGGTCCACCCTTGATTCATGTAAGTGGGATGGTAAAGAAGGAGGGGTTAAATTGATATTCATTTAAAATTTAAATGCGTAACACATGTGAAGTATTATGCGAATTCATCTAATTAGAGACATGAAAGATTCAATGATTAGTAAATAAGGATGTGTTTAGCCCAATTTTGTAATAGCAGTGTAGTATGAGCACGTAAATCAATACGTACCTATTAATTATCAAGTCTAACCTCAAAAGACATTGTGGCAAGGGGTCGACATCGATACTTACTAGTGGTCTATTAATAATATACATAAAAATAGACGAGTATGAAGCATAATAAGTAGTAACATGACAGGTAAATATAAATAACTTGATTCTCAGCATAAGAATAATTAGGAAATTATCAAGTGCCATATACTGCCTCGATCGAAACAAAGATAAACAATATCAAGTGAATTGTCAAATCTCAAGTCAGGAAAAACTCATATATGCTCTGACTCCCTATCGAATATTACGCATGATTTTATCGAGGCAAACAACCCGATCTTGTAAGAATGGTGTTACATGATACCGCCGAGGTCGTACGTCCTGATTCATAGAAGTGTCTCATAATACTGCCGAGGTGAATGCACTGCTCCCATAATAATATTTCATAATACTATCCAGGCAAACAACAAGATCTCATAGGAATAAGGAAACTTTCATGGGGTCGCTAGTCCCGCTTGTGAAGGTACATGCGAGTCAAGAAATTATGGAACTAGTAGGATTTATGCCCGTCACTAGAGGGGGGTGAATAGTGCGGCACGAGAATATTGATAAATATTGCGGGATTAAAAAATACAGGAATAAAATAAATTCGGTAACAAAAATAGCAAGGAAAGAACACACCGAATTTATCCTGGTTCACCACAACTTGTGGTTAGTCCAGTCCCCGAGAGACTCTCTCGAGATTCCACTAACTCCGTTAAGCTTTCGGGTGCCTAACAAACCGTTACACTTGCTCGTAGATGTACACTCTACAAGACTTCAACTTGCTCGAGGATACCGCACCTTAAGACTTCAACCTTGCTCGTGGATTCCGCACCACAAGACTTCACACACTAAGACTTAGGGTACTTAGCGAACCCGACAATCAATGAGAAGATATGTTCTTCTCAAACACCTTTCTCTTTTACAACAAGAACTCTCTCAAAAGAGTAGATAAAGAGATACAAATTTAGCTCTATGAACAACTCAAAGTTGTCTCTCAAATGGCTCAACAAAAGCTCTAATATGATGTTCAAATAATGTCAATATGTATATCAATATTGGGAGGTGTTGTGTTTTTAAAATCAGCTCAAAAGACCTCTTTTTATAGGGGTTAAAAAGGATATGTCCGTTGCTTAATTGACAATTAATTATGCTGATTTTGTGCCCAGATAATCGATTATTTATATCACATAATCGATTATTTGTTAACGTTACAAAATCAGAATCAGATTCTGCACACATATAATCGATTATTTGATTGTAATAATCGATTATGTCTCTAACGTTCCGAAAATCAGAATGCTGATTTTCTGCTGAATAATCGATTATTTTGCTGAGCATAATCGATTATTCTGAGGCAGTGTTCAAACACTGGCAACGGTCTCAGCATAATCGATTATGCATCCTTGGATAATCGATTATTCTTGGGCAGAATTGAAAACTTACTTCAAAAATCATTTTGGTTAAAATGAAAACTTTAACATCATTTTGTTTGAAGTATTTGAAATATGTTTATGATAAATATGATTTAATAAAATGATTTTATGCATATTTATGATGACCTATGTTGAGCCAAAAGACGAGATAACATAAGTATTGCTCTTACATTGGTTCTACCTAACGACCTACGCCTTGGGTCTTTGGTCTTGAACATTTGAGCTCGTCTTTGGCTTTTCCATTGCAATCCGTTCATCAATATGCTTCTCGGCATTCAAGCTTGATTGTTTGTCATATAATATCGTTGTTTGACATTTGACTTCATTGTTTGTCATTCATCAAAACCTATACCTGAAAATCATGCTCATACCAACAAAGCGCACATATCATAGATAGAGTGATTTTCTACAATTTTTCCCTTTTTGATAATGACAAACAACAGGAGATATTCATATTGAATTCCCCCTAAATTCATGCTATATCTCAACATACAATTCATGCAAACAATTCAATATAATTCCCCCTTAATTGAATATTCCCCCTCAATTAAAGCATACTAGAAGGTGAAGACATTTCCCCTTATTCGATGCATATCGCCTAAATTCTTCCCCCTTTTGGCATTAGCAAAAAGAGTATACAAAGGCTACATTCCCTTATCGACACTTCCCCGATTGGGAATACCAACTAGTAGTGTCAAGAATAAAGTAGGAAGTATAATGAGGAATATACATTGACGATACCAATTGTTAGATTAAAAAAAATCATATCGACATAGAATAATACCAAAAGTTAGTAAAAATATACCAACCATAATAACGGTCATTTTTCGCAAATATACCAACTGTTATTTAAACTAAAAATATTCATCAAAACATGAATCAATCATTTAAAATAATTGATACCACTTGTTGTCAAAATAAAAGTTATCAAAACATGAATCAATAATTAATATCAATTGTTAGCACATATCAACTATTACGTTTTTATCAAAAATACGATAACTAACCGAAATTCCCCCTTGATTCAATAAGGTTTCGTGCTTGGTGCATCTACTACGATTTTGTAGTCTTCAAGCACACCTGCAAACGTACCTAAAAATAGGTTTTCGGTACCCAACTTCTTTTGGGTCCTTGGGGGTTAGGCAAATAATAATCATAATCAAAATATGAATCTCTATGTTTAGCAAAACATACGGGTGCAATGTGTCCTACCCGGTTACAATAATGACATATAACGTTCGGGTTGTGCATATGTTTTGGTTGAGCCAAATGCGTTCTAGGTGATCTAAAGTTGTTATTCCTAGAAGCGTTGAAATTCCTAGAGTCATTTCTAGGTGATCTAAAATTATTAATTTTAGACTCATTAACAAAAATCCTAGAATCATTTCTAGGTGGCCTAAAATGATTAATTCTAGGCTCATTAATAAAATTCCTAGAGTTGTGTCTAGGTGGTTTAACCTTATTTCTATCATCCTTTTTAATTACTTCACTGGTTTTAGAATTATTTACACTACATTTTTCTAGTGTATTTCTAAGTTCTACGTTCTCTATTTTCAAGGAGCTACAAGAAGAACAATTTGAACTTTGAACAATTAAAGAGGCTTCATTCATCTCCTTGATTTTATTTTTGAGATCGACATTGTCATTTTCCAAAAATCTATTTTCTTCTTCTAAAATTTTGATTTTATTTTTAAGAACAGTATTGTCATTTTCTAAAAGATCATTTTTTTCTTTTAGTTTTTCATTGTCACAAGTCAATTTTTCAAAATCTTTTTCTTTTAAAGAAGATTGTTTTTCAAAATCTTTTTCTTGCAAAGAAAGTGTTTTCTCAAAATCTTTTTCTTGCAAAGAAAGTGTTTTCTCAAAATCCTTTCTTGCAAAGAAAGTGTTTTCTTTAATTCTTTTATGGTTTTGAAAGCTCTAATAAATTCACCATATAATTCATCATAGGCATTTTGCATTTCTTCAAAAGAGCAAGAATTAGAAGTGCTTACCTCTTTTTCTTCGTCGGCCATGAGGCATAGGGCAGTCGTTTCATCACACGAGCTGTCCGAGTCCCATGTCACATGCTTTTGGACTTGAGGCGTACCTTCATAAACGGCTTCAAGTTTATCCCACATTTCTTTGGCGGTTGTGCAATAGCAAATCCTCCGATAGTCATTTGAATTAACCGCACAATATAACATATTTATGGCCTTGGCATTATATTCATTCTCCTCCTTTGGAACCATGGCTTCTCCAACTTTCTTTGTCGGCATACCGTTCTTAATGATTTGCCACAAACGAAAGTTATTTGATTGGATGAAGATTCTCATCCGCTCTTTCCAATATGTGTAATTTGTTCCATCAAATAGTGGAGGCATATCGGTGGAGTGACCTTCGCTCATCATTCCTGCGTTCAACATTCTCAAAAAAATATATATCGCTTTCAACCGGTTAAGGCTTTCAGAGAGTTAGGCTCTGATACCAATTGTTAGGATTTATGCCCGTCACTAGAGGAGGGGTGAATAATGCGGCACGAGAATATTGATAAATATTGCGGAATTAAAAAATGCAGGAATAAAATAAATTCGGTAATAAAAATAGCAAGGAAAGAACACACCAAATTTATCCTGGTTCACCACAACTTGTGGTTAGTCCAATCCCCGAGAGACTCTCTCGAGATTCCACTAACTCAGTTAAGCTTTCGGGTGCCTAACAAACCGTTACACTTGCTCGTAGATGTACACTGTACAAGACTTCAACTTGCTCGAGGATACCGCACCTCAAGACTTCAACCTTGCTCGTGGATACCGCACCACAAGACTTCACACACTAAGACTTAGGGTACTTAGCGAACCCGACAATCAATGAGAAGATATGTTCTTCTCAAACACCTTTCTCTTTTACAACAAGAACTCTCTCAAAAGAGTAGATAAAGAGATACAAATTTAGCTCTATGAACAACTCAAAGTTGTCTCTCAAATGGCTCAACAAAAGCTCTAAAATGATGCTCAAATAATGTCAATATGTATATCAATATTGGGAGGTGTTGTGTTTTTAAAATCAGCTCAAAAGACCTCTATTTATAGGGGTTAAAAAGGATATGTCCGTTGCTTAATTGACAATTAATTATGCTGATTTTGTGCCCAGATAATCGATTATTTATATCACATAATCGATTATTTTTTAACGTTACAAAATCGGAATCAGATTCTGCACACATATAATCGATTATTTGATTGTAATAATCGATTATGTCTCTGACGTTCCGAAAATCAGAATGCTGATTTTCTGCTGAATAATCGATTATTTTGCTGAGCATAATCGATTATTCTGAGGCAGTGTTCAAACACTGGCAACGGTCTCAGCATAATCGATTATGCATCCTTGGATAATCGATTATTTTTGGGCAGAATTGAAAACTTACTTCAAAAATCATTTTGGTTAAAATGAAAGCTTTAACATCATTTTGTTTGAAGTATTTGAAATATGTTTATGATAAATATGATTTAATAAAATGATTTTATGCATATTTATGATGACCTATGTTGAGCCAAAAGACGAGATAACATAAGTGTTGCTCTTACATTGGTTCTACCTAACGACCTATGCCTTGGGTCTTTGGTCTTGAACATTTGAGCTCGTCTTTGGCTTTTCCATTGCAATCCGTTCATCAATATGCTTCTCGGCATTCAAGCTTGATTGTTTGTCATATAATATCGTTGTTTGACATTTGACTTCATTGTTTGTCATTCATCAAAACCTATACCTGAAAATTATGCTCATACCAACAAAGCGCACATATCATAGATAGAGTGATTTTCTACACTACCAACCACATAAACACAACACGAGGATATAAACATAAAAAAAATTACCGACAATCAAGTATTCCCCCCGAACAAGAGGCTTGGTCAAATACGTAAATTCTAGTCTCAAGCTTATTTTTTAACTCAAGTAGACAAACAGGTACGATTACTTTAAGTAGCACATTTAAAGCATGATACAAGTCTAAGTCTACCGGGACATAACAAAGAACTTAGCATACGCACTTCGCGTCATACGTATATAGCACCCATAACACGTAACATATAACAAAAATAATACCTATGGGGATAATTCCTTCTTACAAGACTAGGCAAGAGACTTATCTTTCTTTCAAGTCCACTACTCGGCTCCCACACTTCCCTAACACCTCAAATCGACGTCGAATAACTTGAAACTAGCCAAAGGGGCGTGCAAACTGCAAAATATACTCAAGAAATTGTAATTTAACTATTAGAATCAATTCTCAACCCCACATGAAAAGGCAACAAAAGTCAACCCCAGGTCCACGCCTTCGGATTTCGAAAATTTTTAAAGATAATAATTACCCATAGCATCTTAAAATTAAATATATAATTTATTTTTAATTTCATGCCCAAATGTTTAGTCAAATTTCATATTTACCAATTCTAAGTTTTTCAACCATAATCCCATAATTTCTACTAATTTTCATGTTAAAATCAATACGTAATCCATATATTTTTCTCACGATAAGTAAAAATCACCGACCTAGTAATACTTGAAAAGCTCCCAAATCCTCCAAGCCAAGAGAAATAGGATGAATTGAGCTAAGTTTTGAAGTTAAATCTTATATTCTGCCTAGGCATCCTTCATCGCAGTTGCAGAAGAAGCCTCGCAATCACGAAGTCCAACTCTACTCATGCTCAGGCTCCTTCTTCTTGTTCGTAATTATCGAGTCATGTTCATAAAGCACACTGCTACCAACACTTCACGTTTGTGGACCCACCATCGCGTTTGCAAAGGCCAAATCCTGTCAGCCCATTCCCTTCCTCTTCCTTCTTCGTGTTCACATAGACTACTATGTGTTCGCGAAGAGGAGCTAGGTCCTCCATCGTGTTAGCGAGGAACTTTTTGCGTTCATGAAAAACAACAGCTACCCCTGGCCTCCAAAATCCTTTCTTGGCGATTGTAGAGCATACCAGCACCAGCAAAAATCTATTAACTTTAAACATATTTCAAGTTGTCCGAAACTCACCCGAGTCACGCGCGATCCCGTCCACTCATACCAACAAGTTCAAATCTCAAAGTAAGAATAAAGGATAAAGGATAAAGGATAAAATCTCAAAGTAAGAAGGAAAACATTCTCTAAAAAGAAGTTTTTTGTTTTACCTTTTTAAAAGTTTTAATCCTGATAAATTCAACCAGAAATCGTAAAGCTTAAACCTTTAAAAAGGAGATATTTAGAGAACCAAAAATGTATGGGACCCATCCAACATAACAAAAAGACCATCCCTTCGACCCCATCCGCACCTTCAAAGATATCTCGAAAAACTTATCCAAACAATTGCTATAGCTACTTTTTATAAATCATGTGGAAGATAAACTAAAAAAGAAAACAAGCCAAGTCTCAAATCCAAACAAGTTGAAATCACTAGTCTAAATAAGTTGTGATCAACTCTGAATTCTTATTGACCATAATTCCCAACTTATATAAAATTGAAAACTTATTTTATACCTTTTTAACATTTAATACTATGATAAACTACTCAGTCTTTATCTCTTCCGTTTACCTTTTCTCAGTTTCTAATGTTAGTGGTTTTTCATTTGAATAATAATGGTCTAAGTCGAATGCCCAACTTACCAATAGAGAATGCTTTGATAGAATATATATGGAGTGACTTTTCAGAGGAGTTTCAATTGGTTACTATCAAAAGGAGATGAATGAATATGCGACAATGAAATACTAGTACTAAAGACCTATTTCCACGCGTACAAGAATTGAAAAAGAAACAAAATAAAAAGTGTAAAAACAAAAACTTAACGTGGACGGCAGGATTCGAACCTGCGCGGGCAAAGCCCACATGATTTCTAGTCATGCCCGATAACCACTCCGGCACGTCCACCAGATATTCACATTTGTTCAACTAGTTTTAATATCTTAGCATACTATTCCAGTGGACGCAATGACCTAGAGTTTGAGGCCTTGTTTCTGGGACACACCCAGAAGTCAGAATATCCATCCCATTCCATATTTCGCCGCACTACGGATTTGTATGTATGTGTGGACGACAAATTTTTTATCGACCTACTGGACATATTGTAGCACATAAACAAACAAAAAGAAAATAAGAAAAATGTATTGTAAAGACTTGTTGACATACTCATTTCAAGGAGCACCATCCTAATAATAGGTCTTTTATTTCTAGACTAGACTTTATGTTCGGGGTTGTGCGTGTGCTGGCGCATCCAATTCTTGACACCCTTTAGCACATATCAACACAATAGAAAAGGAGAAATGTAAACTTTTCAAACTTGTATTTAGGTTTTATTTGAGGATCACAATCCTCAAAAAGATGAGCCAACTCTCTTAATTATGATAATACACCTGGTAACGCTTATAACTTAAAATTTGTAAACGTAAGCATCCGAGTAAGTAATGAAAGTTTGAGGTTTGAGGGATGATAATAAGATAAATTACAGAATAATGTATTCTATAAGTTGACCTTGTACTATTTTAGCCCAGTTACAAGTTTATAAATGTGTAATCAAATATCAATAAAATCTTTGCTTTTTTCATTCCCTCTACTATATCAACCTTAACTTTTTTTCGTCACCTACCTACCCCAATTGTAGCTCTCTCCTCATTTTCCACACATAAATATTTAATTTAATAATTAATAAAAAAAAATCACATGCAACAAAAATCCTCTTGATGATTCTAATTAATTGGGACAACACTCATTCCAAACAACTACCAAATCGAAATACCCAATTTCTGAAATCGGATTTTTCATGACAATAAATATATTTCTCCCCGTTCCAATGGAGGAAGTTATCTTCATATGACTCCAAATAATTAATTCTCTTGCAAATTCGTTTTCTTCTTCATCAAAATAGTGATTATCTACGTTGAATCCGGAAGAAGAATTGAAGGAGAATAACAATGGTAGAGAAATTTTGGGGTGTAAAGGCATGACACAAGAAGAAGAACGAAGAAAAAGGGGTGGACTAACTGGTGAAAAGTACATGGGCTACACTAGGTAAGGGCTTCAAACGTGAGCCATTTTCTGATGGGTTGTTGTGTCAAGTGATAAGAAGTGTAATTCTCCCTGATAATAATGTGCGTCATCAGAACCAAATTATCTAAGTATGCATAAAATGCATTAGCCTGTAATAAGATATGCATTAATTTGGACCATGAAATGCTCAAAAGGAAAACAATACCAGATGGAGCTCAGAGCGCAATCGTCTCTCATGGTTGTTCAATCAATTAGGATTCCATTACTATGATCTTTCACCATCCAAGTCTTTCAGGAAAATATCCTTCTTCCTTTCTATTTTAAGGCTAATTTATCACCCGTTCTGTAATTTTTTCCTCTCAAGAACACCGTTAGCTCTATTAGAAACGTCCAACAGAGGATCTAAGAAAACCATTCAAGCATCTAATTAGCGCGTAGAGTATATCATACTGTAAACAATTCAAGTACCACATGATACATGAACATGCATACAAATGGGGATAAGTGCTGTTAAAATGGGTTAACGATAGGGCAGATAGAACAGAGGCCCCAGTGTGTCAAATACTATTACATAATCCAGTAAATGGAAACGACTTATGTACTGAATGTTACAGTGCAAAATTCAGCAAACAACTAAAAGTATCCACATCCTACAAGCTCCAATGGTAATAGCTATGCTACAAACAGCATATGTTCAAACTTTTATACCTTTGGGCCCCAAAGTCATATATATCGTTCCTGGCAAAAGATGACAGTAGTTAAAAACAACACTATGTAGGTGGGGGTGGCATATCGGAAAATATTCATTTACACGACAGAAAATAAAGACGGTAGATCATATATGTGAATATTTGGCTTGTAAAGTATTACCAAAAAAAAAAAAAGAAACATGAAAAGGTCAGGAATTTTACCTCAGGTGTGCAAGTAGTTTGCAGCCATCATCAATTCCAAAGTGATCTCAGGTTCAATGTGAAATTCTGTCTCCTTGCCACTGCAGAAAATAAAATATTTCCATATTAGGCCAACCAAACAAAATTTGCGGCATAAAAGAAGGGGATGGAGTTACTTCATAAGATCAAAAAGATAGGAAATCCGAAATACCAACACCCAATAGCTCATGTCTGGGGCTCCTAGATATGTGATCCACAACAAAAAATGGTAAATATTAAAACCTTTTAAACTCTTGTAGCAGCTAGCTCATTAATTCATATAGATACTGCATCAGAACAGAAAACAAGCAAGATACTTCGAAAAACAATGTGTTACTTGAGCATGAAGCAGCATCACTGTGAAAATCTCTATCTTACAAAAAATTATCATACCATATGGACCAAACAAATGCTTATCCCCAACCTCGTGAATGACGCAAAAATTCAATTCAATGAAGCAGTATCTTAGACTAAATTTTGACATGGTAACCGTCTTTATAAAAATCCAACTCTCTTCTCAAAGCTACAAGGAAGACTAATCTTAAATACTAAAGATTTACTGATTTAGAGCTGGTAGTTGTACCACAATAAATTGTAACACCAAAAAGTCCAAAAAATTGCATCCTTCAGTAAGAGCATCATAACAAGAAGGTGAAGAGGTAGCAAGTCTCCAGATGGGCATTGTTCTTTGGTTGTAACTGCAGCACCACTCATTCATTTCGAGCCTAGTTGCTGAAAATGAAGAAGTTACACAGGAAAATCTGGATTTTGCATTGTTTTATGGTAGTACGCTGCAACCCTATTCATTCACTGTAGACTGCAGCCCTAGTCATTCATTCGCTTGAGCCTTCTTGCTAAAACTGAAGAAGTTGAAGAGGTAGAAAGTCTGATGAGGAGTTTCGTTGTTCTTTTGGTACTAGACTACAGCCCATTCATTCATTTCGTCGAGCCTACTTACTAAAATATGAGTCTCCCATTTCCAGGATAACGAACATCTAGATATGGCTTATGGCCTCATTTCATCAATAATGAAATTCAAGACTACACTTCAGCAATTAAGTATTTCCAACCTTAACGGCGTAAAGCTGAACCCGGGAAAACTTAGGACATCCATTAAGGACCAAAAAAAACTAAAATCTAGTTTAGCACGCGACGAAACCTTGTGGAGACAAATACCAATATCATGCTCTATATGAGGCTGACCTCATCTACGAGTAGACCTCCCTAAAAGTGCTTTAGACCATCCTGGTATAAATGTAAATAGAGCTATAATTTCAACAATCCATATTCAGTACAATAATCAAAGTGATCATACTTAATACTCCTTATTGCCCCAAGAAAAACATGGGATTTAAATGGACCAATACAAGTACATGAGCATGACCTAGTTTACAGCTAGTTCATATAACCGCGAGGGCTTCTCCAGAATTAAACCTCCATAAGGTATCAAGAAACTTAATAGAAACAACATAATAATGCAACTGCTTCTCTTAAGCCCACAAACTACTAAACACGGAAACACCTGAAGATCTTAAAACATGGATACAGAAAATCATATCACGGATTTTTTATGCTATTGTCAGATAAGCTCATTGCTCAAACATGATACATCAATTACATATTAAAAATGACGCCCAGTGTAGTTATAAGTCCCTTTGTAGTAAAAGGTGAACCTGAATTCTATTGCTAAAAAGAAATCAACAGAAGACAAATCATAGTAGTATGTCAGAAGAATTTCTCGAGTTTAAATTAAATGAAGATATGACCTTGCATATTGAAGGGACCAGTAGAAGTACTGGCAGATCTTCTCGAGAATGGTGGTGCTAATCTCCGGAAAAGTCACTTCCCCATGTTCTGTCTCGGCAAAACTCCCTATACCCAAAAATAAAAGAAATTGTAAGAAAAAACAATCACATGCCATCAAATAGATCATATTTTTGCTTCGATTACTACGAATTTGGAGAAAATCGAAATGGGCCAATATAAAACCCCTAATTGAAATTAAAAAGAGATAGACCTGGAGAAGTGAGCATGTTACGTATGGTCTGAGAAACCATTGCAGCCTTCTTATCGATTATGAATTCGAAGCCTTCGGCGCTTATTAGCTTCACGGTATCCTCTTTCTTCATCTTCGCCGATGGTTAATGCCGACAATTGATCAATTTGCTTGTGAAAACAATAAACCAAAAAGACAATATTTTGACACTCGTGTGCAGATGACAAAGAAGAAAAAAGGGTTGCAAGTTTCGGTCATTAACAGATCCGAAACGGAATTCAGTGGATCGGGTTGGAAATTGGGTATCAGAGGAGTTGGGCCATTTGCACATGGGACTCACTTGTAAAAGAGTATGCCCATTAGAAACACTAGCTTAACCGGGAAATTAAATTGTAAAAATTGCACGGACGTCATATTATCCTCTATAGCCCTTTAAAATTTTAATAGTTCATATTTTGGGCTACTTGCAAAAAATGATCCTTTGGCCCAAATATATTGGATATAGTAGCCGAAAGGAATGAGCAACACAACACAAGTGCCTGTAGCTCTGTGGATAGAGCATCTGTTTCCAAGCAGAAGGTTGCAAGTTCGGCCCTCCCAGGTGCGTTAGAGCATCCTTTTTTTTCCTTTTTAAATTGTATTCTATACTTTTGGATCTGATAAATATTAGCTAAGAATTGAATGAAATATGTAATGTAGGTCATATAAGAAATGTCTATTTTATATATTTTTTGTATAATAACAGTTTATTTTTAGTTTTTGCATAGTGACAGTTTTGTATATTTTTTGTATAGCGACAGTCTATTTTGTGTATGTTTTGTATAGTGAGAGCTAATTGTATATAAATTGTATATTGGAAGTCTATCTAGTATATTTTATATATTGATAGTCTATTTATACATATTTTGTATAATGACAGTCTATGTAGTATATTTGTTGTATAATGACATTCTATTTTTGTATATATTTTGTATAGTGACAATCGATTTGTATATAAATTGTATAGTGACAGTCTGTTTTGTATATTTTTTGTATAGGGACAGTCTATTTTATATCTATTTTGTATAGTGAGAATCTATTGTATATAAATTATATATTTATAGTCTATATTGTATATTTTTGTATAATGACAGTCTATTTTGTATATATTTTGTATAATCATAGTCTATTTTTTATATTTTTTGTATAGTGATAGTCTGTTTAGTATGTATTTTGTTTCCAATTATCACTTTCAGAAATATACTTCAATACGTAAAATATGTTTGATTCATCTTCCACGGAATGGAAAATAAAAAAATTATCATAGCCTCATTATACATAATATCAAACAGAGAGAGTAACAAGAAATTAAGGCCCAGATTTTTTTTAGCCACAGGAAAAAAAAGAGAATCCAACGACGCCATGGCTGCAAAAAACCCACTGGGAGCATGCCCCCTACCAACAGCCTTATACTACAACATACTTCCACTCAAAAACCATCACAAATTTATCACAAGAAAAATCAAGGATCCTTCGTGTAGTAAGCTAAGAAATGACAACAAAAATGCCTTTGATCAAAACTCAACTTCTTGCTCTTTTACTCCTCTATCTTTCCCATTTCACAACTGGGAAAAAACCAAACATATCATCTTCTTTGTTTTTGGTTGGCCTAGAAAGAAGTAAAAGCAATGGTAGCAATCATGATATTGAGAAGAACAAAAAGGACAGTAGGAAGCTCTCTCGTGTTATTGGACCCAATTGCTTTCTTGAACCAAAATTATGAGTAATCTGCAATAAGATAGAATTTACTATATCTTGATACAAATGCTGACAGTTGTGTGAAAATTTATTGCAGGGAAAGGCATTTGCAGAATTGTGAGATGAAGACCATGCACTAATGGAGAGAAGAATGCAGTGTGCTCAGAGGCTTGAACTATACAAGAAAGCAAGAAATGAGATTGATTCTGTAGCATAGGTATGATGAGAGTGCAAGACCTTCTAATAATACCACAAATTGATGACTTGGGTGAATCGATGTTGCTGCTTGACCAGCCTAAAATTCTTTAATTGTTGTAGAAGAAAGACAGTAAGGAGAAAGAAAGGGATGGGAGATGACGGCTAGGGCTTGTCATTATTTTTAGGTTATAACTTGTATGGTTCAATTTTTGGGCTACCGAGTGAAATATGTTTGGGTCGATGGGCTATGAATGAAATTTTTCTCATATTTAACCTATATCCAATTTTTTAAATTTTCTTAACTTGTACCCATTTTATAAACAATTTCAGCCTCCCTTTCTCCTCCTTCTTCTCCAATGATCTCCATATCTCTCCGGAACTTAACATTGATGTAACAATATCTCTCCTTCTGTGGCTTCACGTGGTTATGTGTTTGTTGAATTTGAATCAGATAAATTTGTTCTCTTTAATAGTGCCTGATACTAATTCCTGATTTGTGAAATGTTTTAGGATGCAACTTGCTAGCAAATCTTTTTTCTACATAATGCAAATAGTTGCAGCATAAGATGGTGTGCACTCGTCTATTGTTCTAGTGCACAAGTTAGGGAAAATGAAAACTAAAGTAATCATGTTTTAAAAACTCAAGGGTTTTAAAAACTTTAGCAGTACATACTCAAGGGTTCAAAAACTTCAGCTCTAGAGCTGAAGTTTACCAGTCACAAAACAAAAACTTCAGCTTTAGAATTGAAGTTTGCTAGTCACAAAACAAAATCTTCAGCTCTAGAGCTGAACTTCTGCCGTGACTACTAGAATACTGATGTTTTGCGTGATTGTCTTTGCTGCTTCAGCCCCTAATGCTTAATTTATGTGAAAAAGCGGGTACGCTTGCAATGGCACAAGTTAAAATATGATACAAAATGGGTATAGATGTAATTTCCCCGACTAAATTTATAGGGCTTCTGAACACTTAAAGTAATTTATAAGACAAAAGTATTAAGATTGGTGTAAAAAAGACACTTTCATTGTTAGGGTGCATGAGAAATATTTTCTTGAAAAACAAGCAGTAATCTTATTCATTTTTCAGTGTTTGGTATGCAAATAAGGAAATAACCTCTCAGGAGTATTTATAAATAATTTAGATACAACAAACATAAAGCCATAAACTTTCGAACCAACAACCTTCCGCACCCACAAATTTCAAAAACATCTGAACCGCTAAACTTTCCAAACCGCGAACTTTCGAACCCGTAAACTTTCAAACACATACTCCGAACTCATAACTTTGGAACTTGTAAAATTTCGACCATGTAAACATGTCACTTGTTTTAGAAACAAATCATGCGTTCAGAGGCCTTAAAACCTCCTTTATACCTCACCTCGATTTGCGTACGTGATTCGGACCTATATTCGGAAAACCTTTTATGTGAAAATATGATAAATAGAAATTTCTAGAGCTAAAATTTAATTATGTTTGATTTGGTCAACATTTTGAGCAAATGGACTCGGTTATGTGTGTCGACGATCCCGGGAGGTCCGCAGTAAAATATGTGACTTAGGCATATGCCTGTAAATAAATTCTGAGGTCCCAAGCTTTAGAAATCAAATTTTTAAAGAAATTATTTTGCTGAATTATTTATGAAATAAGGAAAATAATTAATGTTTGAAACCATTGGTATCGGGCCTGTATTTTGGTTCGGGAGCCCGGTACAAACTTGTTATAGTATGATATTTTTAGGTTGGTGTGCATGTTTTGTTTGGAGCCCCGAGGGCTCTGGTGATGGATAGGCCATGGAGTGGAATTTAACTTAGGATATTGCAGGTTTTTAGCTGGTATGTTGCAAGTTTGCAGATGCGAAGCATGGCTCACAAATGCGAAAGACCTAGTCTGCCTTGGGGTCGCAAATGCGATGTAGTCATCACAAAAGCGATGTCGCAAATGCGAAAGGCCAACCATATTTGTGAAGTGGACTGGAATCCTTCAGTGTCGCAAATGCGACAATTCCATCGCAAAAATGAGTTCTCAATTGCAAACATTAGTCGCAAATGGAGAGTTGCAGTCTGGGGGGTTCACAATTGCTAACCCTGATCGCAATTCCGACACCTGCAACTTGAAAAATCATAACTTAGACGCACTTCAACCATTTTTCAAACCCTTTCAAAATCAAAACACTCTTGGGCGATTTTTCAAAGACAAGTACTCTTCCAAATCGATTGTATGTCATTTCTAACTTGTTTTCATCAATTTTTAATATCTTTTCTCATGGTTTCAACTCAAAATCAAAGGTTTTCATGGGAGAAATTAAGTGTTTTGGGTAGAACATAAGTTTTTCAAATTTTGGAGATTTGGGCCTCGATTTGAGGTTCGATTTCAAAATATATTATATATTTGGGTTCGTTGGGGAATGGGTAATCGGGTTTTGACCATGTGGTCCAGGGGGCAATTTTTTTGACTTTTCGGGAAGAACTTTAGAAAATTTATTTTCATTCATTGAAATTTATTCATTTAGCGTTTATTGATAGAGTTTAGTAACTTCTGGCTAGATACGAGCGAATTGGTAGTGGAATCAAGAGGTAAAGCGATAGTTGAGACTTGAATTGTGTTCGTGGCATCGATGTAAGTGTTTGGTTTAACCTTAGCTTGAGGGATTAGGAGTTGTGTCCTACTTGCTATGTGTTATTTGTTGAGTACGACGTATATGCATGGTGGGTATCTATACGCTGGTGTCAAGCATGCCCGTGAGTCTTATTCTATGACCAATGTGACTCTGTATGTATTGTTCATGCCTTATATGATGATTTCTATTGTTGAGCAAAGCTTGCGAAAGTAGTAGTGATATTTGAACATTGAGTAGTGTTGACTCAAGTTGTCAAATGAATTATGTGTCACGACCCAAACCCCGGTCGTGATGGCGCCAAACACCTTGTTAGGCAAGCCTGACCATTTAAAACTTTCACAGTCAAATGATTAACTTAGATACCAAATTTATTATACAATCTCAGTTTGAAATAAATAGAAAATACTGCGGAAAACGTAATCAAAGCAATAACAGCCCG
Source organism: Nicotiana benthamiana (assembly GCA_034376525.1). Taxonomy (NCBI): domain Eukaryota; kingdom Viridiplantae; phylum Streptophyta; class Magnoliopsida; order Solanales; family Solanaceae; genus Nicotiana; species Nicotiana benthamiana. The sequence continues at coordinate 25,661,735 of CM067333.1, read as the reverse complement.
ACGGATCCGGCGTCACAAGTTAGAGCCTCTAGATACAACATAACAGTATCCTAAACAAGGAAAAATCTGGATGCGGAAATAAAAGATAGATAAGAGGATAAATCAGGTCCTGCGGACACCAGCAGCTACCTCGATATCTCCGGAACTGAACTAGGCAACAACAGATAAGCACAGCTAAACCTCCGGGATCCCTGTATCTGCACACAAGGTGCAGGGAGTAGAGTGAGTACTTCCAACTCAGTGAGTAATAGCAATAAATAACAACTGAATGTAAGAAATCCAGTAAAAACACTATACAATTCTAATATCAATAGTAACGACAGTGAATATAGCTAAATAGGGGAGAGAATCTGAAAAGTACATCTCTTTTTCCGTCCGACTAGTTACTAACCCTGTTGCGGCGCAGCTCGATCCAACACAATATATATATATATAATGTTGCGGCGCGCAACCCGATCCAATATAGTATATTTAATGCAGCTATGCGCAGCCCGGTCCAATATAATATATATAATGTTGCGGCACGCAGCCCGATCCAATAATATAGTACTGCGCTCACTAGGGGTGTGTGCAGACTCCGGAGGGGCTCCTTCAGCCCAAACGCTATAATACTGCGGAGTGCAGTCCGATCCATATAATATACTGTTGCGACGTGCAGCCCGATTCATATGATATATATAATATTGTGGCTTGCAGCCCGATCAAATATAATATATATAATGTTGCGGCGTGCAGCCCAATCCAATATAATATATATAATGTTGCGGCGTGCAGCCTGATCTAATATAATATATATAATGATGCGGCATGTAGCCCGATCCAATATAATATATAATGATGCGGCGTGCAACCCGATCCAATATAATATATATAATACTGCGTCGTGCAGCCCGATCCAATATAATATATATAATGATATGGCGTGCAACCCGATCCAATATAATATATATAATGTTGCGGCGTACATCCCGATCCAATACAATATATATAATGTTGCGGCGTGCAGCCCGATCCCATACATCTATATGTATATACTGCTGCAGCGTGCAACCCGATCCGGTATATGCATCAAATACCCTCACTACGGGGTCCTTGACCCCTCTCAGTCAATATAGACTTGGCCTCTCATGCCCACTCAGCTAAGACAGGGTATTTAACCTTAGGCATTGTTCATTTAGGGTGCAAGTTACTACGTCCAGTTTATTTCATGATTTACAGTCAAAGTCGGGACAAATGGTATGTGTTCAATAGCTATAGTGAGATCAATCTGCTCAACATGCTCCCTAGGAGTTCTACAGATCATTACCAGGCCGCAAACATGGCGACTAGCCCAAAATATACGAGTACGAGTTCAATCTCAGTCAAAAGGTGCAGTAAGACATCAATCGGGATCGACAAAGTCCGAGTCCACAGCAGAAGTATCACCACACTCATCATATGACGCGTGTTTTATCTCAACATAGCACCGCATAGTGCAAATACGGGATTTCAAACCCTCGGTATATCATTCGTAACCATTACTCACCTCGGACCGGCAAAAACTCTACCCCGCAATGCTCTTGGTTCCTCAAACCAGCCTCCACGCACGTCAAATCTAACCAAAATCATAAGGATTTCATTATAATATGCTAATGGGACAACACTCAATCGAAAACAATGGAATTATAGCAAGAACCTCGAAACTAGCAAACCCTGAGCCCCGGGCCCGCTTCTTGAAAAATTACGAAACTTACATTTCTGGAATCCTCATCTCATCAAGAGTTCATACATACCAAGAATCCCCAATCCGAGCTCAAATGACTTTCACATCCCACTTTTAACTATCAAAAACTCAAGCCCTAGTTTCTTCAATTTTATACCCAAATTCAGAGAATTAATGGATGATTCTTCAATAAAATCATGTATTAATCTCATAAAACTTACCTCCTATCACTTCCCATCGAAACCCTCTTCAAAATATACCAACAAGCTCTCAAGGTGGTGCAAAAAAAGTGGAAAAGTGAACCCAAGTCGCGGATGAAATATCATAAAAAGAGGTTTGTTTGCCCAGTTATTACCCTATGCGATCGCATCACATCCATTGCGATCGCATAGCACAGCCTTCCTCCTTCCCAAAATAACACTATGTGATCGCATAGCACCCCTGCGATCGCATAGAACACACCACTGCCAGGGACCCAAGGCCCAACAACTGTATGCGAACGCATACCCCCTTGTGCGAACGCACAGCTCAATCTCCCAGACCAATGCGATCACATACCACCTAGTTCGAATGCATAGCAATAAAACAGACCCCTCTCCCAGCCTCATATGCGATCGCAATGCCACATATGCGATCACATAGAGGAAACCTTCTGCAACATTTCTGCTGAACTTCTGCAACTTTCAAACATTCAAACACTCTCCGATAACCACTCGAAACCATCCTGAGGCCCTCGGGACCTCAACCCAAAGCACCAACATACCCCAAAACATCATATGAACTAGTTCCAATCATAAAAACACGCCCAACAACAAAACAATCATCAATTCATGATGGATTCAAGCCTAAGTTAAACTAAAACTTCCGAAACTCATATTCGATCAAAAAACCAAATGACATCCGAAAGACCTGAAAATTTGTAGATATATCCAAAATCACCTAACGAAGCTATTGCAACTCTCGGAATTCCATTCCGTCCCTCGGATCAAAACCTCACCGATCAACCGGAATCCGCCAAAATTCAAACTTCGCCAATTCAAGCCTATTTCTACATCGGACCTCCAAACTCAATTCGGATCGCACTCCTAAGTCACAAATCATCCCCCGAAGCTAACCGAACCACCGGAATTCACATCCGACCCCTCCAACCACATAGTTAACTTTCGGTTGACTTTTCTAATACAAGCTTTCTTCTAAGAGGCTATGTGCCTTATTTTCAACCAAAACCAATTCAATTACACTCGATCAACTCTAATACTGACATTGAGACATGAAGCAACACCATAAGGGGGCAAACGAGGCGGTAGCTCACGTGACGAGATAGGTCGTCACATCCTCCCCAACTTAAACAAATGCTCGTTCTCGAGCGTACCCAGAGTCCTCCTAGAAGTACACCAATAGTTGAATAACTTTACCATGCATATAAACCGGGGTGATCCCATGCCACCCTATCTCGTATAGGTCCGACAACATAATATAGCAGAAATCTTTCACCCATTTAATCCATAAACTATAGAACTACGTTTCATCCTCTGAAATATTACACAAGATCAGAACCTCACATTTTTACTCAGAATAAACCCGAACAAGCTGTAATAATCCATACCTGCAACCTCGGCTGTAATCATGTGATATCCCACATAAATCAAACACATGCAGCGATAACTTCCATTCACAACAATTGACCACAATTACCGGATACTGCTAGAAACCTTTTTGTTAGCTAAAGTCTTATTCCCACACTTTCATATACTGCCAACTGTAACTGAAACACGTGATATACCAAACCCATATCTCAGATCAACCATTCATGAATCCATTTCCCTCTTGACTGATACCACAACAGATTTCCGAGTCAAACCTCGATATTACCTTTCTAACAAGCTGAAATCAAATCGGTTCATGCTCATTAATGACTCCAATGATCACTTCGACTCTAACCACCCTTCTGGTGATATGACACCTCGACACATGCCTAAGCCACAACTTCTGTAATACACACACCAATGAGAAGCAGTTGGAACATACTCAAATTATGACAATGACTCAATGAAAAAGTTGTACCTCAAGCTCAACAGCACAATTACAACACAAAAATGAGATCCCGTCTTACATCATAGAAATAGAGTACCTGAATCCTCCTCGAGAGGTCATAACTTCACGTGGCCTTCCCACAACACTCGATTCTATCCAAACACTATTACCGATGAAACACCTCAAGTCACCATGCTCAACATGATCAGCCAAGCCCCAATTGAGGTCTGAAACCACGCAATATCACACCCAAGGTGAAGCAATTATTATACACTATTCAATCATGAAAGGACGCAACCGATGCGCTATTCGCTGAGCAACACCCCATACGGATTTTTCCTCAGAAACCAGGAAGTAAGGCATACAAAGTAACATATAGAAAACTATTCTCAACATCACACTGTTGCGGTGCAACCCGACCCAGATAACATACCCGTGGCGGCGCGCCACTCGATCCACACAAATATCTCACATAGGAGATGCACATCGAGCCAAAATTTCTCATTACAATAAACAAATATAGCCTCATGCCCCGTCCACAAGAACGTATCTGAACAAGTCCCCCAAATACCGGAACTGAAACAATGGTAGATACCTCCGCACTGACATCCGCCATGAAGACTCAATTAATAAAACAATGCTTGCCAGCCGTCCGCTGGTTTTTGGAACACAAGCTACCCTGCTAGAACATAATCTGATGCACCTTGCCACGCACCCTGTGGCATTTTCCGACATAGCCCATAATACACTAGTCTAGACAAGCTAACACTGGAACACCCAGTCTGCCATTCCATATCATAACCCAAATTTAACATACCACGCAAAGGAATATCCATTCGGACCTCCAATTTCCAATAACCCCTAGACGATATCGATACACACGATTTGCAACCACTGCACAGTCGAATCACTAGAACTTCTATTCTCCAACACATATAACATATGAATCACTATGCCTGATCCCACACTCCACCGTACGAATACGTAAAAAACATCGAGTATCCATTCATACCACGAAAGATATTCAAGAATCTCCCTGCGCCATCAACAACCCAATTATCAATAGTCGATCCCACAAGAAAATGTTGCAATACTACTGAAGTATCATTAGTTTACATCACCTTACCTTTTTGACTGAACGTATACCCTTGTCAAACCACTATAATAGCAATACCTTCTCTTTAATCATCTTAGGATTGATTCTTCATTCACCTGCAACTGCCCGTGCTGCTCAAGAATTTAATGATTTCCCATTATGAACTGAACAAAAACCTTGAACACATTCTCCATTTCATAACACATAGACCATACCACACTAGGATAACATGAGGACTCCTATCTCTCTTCTACGCCGAAGACATCGACGCACTCAACTAGTCAAGACTTTCATGGTCCCCTATAGGAGAAAAAATATTATTACACATTCCATGCTTCGTATACCCATAGGAAATATACTCATTTTCAAACCACGGTAAAACACATCAAGAACTCTTTCTCTCAATTCCATTGCACAAGCTAAACTGCCAGGACTGAATCCTTCTACCCAAACCAAGTAAAGAAAACTGCCAGCACTTTAAAGCTCTGTTGCACAGTACCAATAAGGCTCATTACCTCGAACACATACAATAATTAATCATATCCTTACCATACTGATTCTGTTCATTATCAAGCTATTCCATCTATCCAATTTCCTTCGCTATTCATCTTCAATTTGATATTCTCCCTTACTGTAGCACCACAATACCTCAACCCAGGTTACCATACGAGACTCGCACATAAAACCACACTGTCTAAGACCCATAGGCCACTGAATACCCTCTCAACGTTTCCCAGAAATACCACATTCCAGAATGTTTTACATTAAAACAATTCCTGCGATTCTGAATTTGTTTACCATTACCTTCCAATCGCAGATACGTAGAACCCCATGATTAACACAAAGTACCAAAAGTCTTGATCTTTTCTAATGAACACACAGTCTCTAGCCACATACACAAACATAAGACACATGATTGTTACATGCAAAATCTTGAACACAGTAAAACCATTCTCGAGAGTCATTCATTCTTATTCAGCTGTAATTCACCTGTCCTGAATGAACGGAACCACTCGTGCCTCATTAGCACTATGACACCGCAGAACATGATTTCATACAAATACAAACAACCATCTTTCTTCTCTATACACTGAGCATTCTTTATCATCAACAACCCAAAACATCCCAGTATTTTCTCACACCTATGAAGCACCGTATAACCTTAGTAAAAAAAATTCTTCAGCTGTGCCATCCTCGGCCCAATTTATGCAACCAGAACTGATCCGCAATCATCCCTCGAAATGGAACCACCTTAGCACATAACCGTGCAATCAGCTGACCAACAACAACCTCCCCAACTTGGCTCGAAGCCATATATCAAGGCACTCTTAACAACTCATAGCATTTTTACTCCAATGATGCCACAATGTTATAGTGAGATTAAACTCAAGTCATTTACAAGTTTGTAAATACACAGATCATCTAACTTTGACATTCTCTGCAAATCTCGCATTCATTTCCATATCAGCTGAGTCCATTCCTTAAGCGTCCCCAAATTCTCAAATTTCAACACATATCCTTCAATTACACATGAGACCTTCTAGCATACACATAAGGATCATACCCCTCAAAAACACTCCGCAGGAGATAATCACCTGTTTCGCCACCATTAAATATTTAAACATGCCTTCCACCATCATATACGTTACACAATCAATTAGTCTTCCTGAGTATGAGCTCGTACTGCCACATGAAATGTACATTTTCCACTAAGATACATGAAAAATATTCTTCACGCGCCATAACTTGGGGCTACACATTAGACCGCAATAGAAAACAAACACTTAACAGCTCATCTATTATCCTTCAGACTTCTTCGTCACTACAAAAATCACATAGATACCCCTCGCAGTACTGACATACTCATCACATGGACATCCCACCGCCACCCCGGCTAATAAGAACATTACTGAACACATAAGTTCAAAACACTTGCTCACACAATCAACACCTTGGTGCTCAGGCCATAGGCAAAGATCCGGCCTCAAGTCCTCCTGATTGGCCTAACATGAACTCACGGAGATTACATCTCGCCCCTCGATCGGGGAATCACAAGCCATCCCGGCATATATACTATTAAGGGTTCGCGTGAGCATACAGGCGTGTGGAAGAAATTTCAAGAATTATATATCAAGCTGAATCAAGTACGCACAATAAGAAATCTAAGAAAATGAAGTTTTCCTAAAGGTTCTGTAGCCTCTCGAGGATAAATAGATACGTCTCCGTACCGATCCATGAGACTCTACTAAAGCGGCTCATGACTCGCGAGGCCTGGTAACCTAGGCTCCGTACCAACTTGTCACGATCCAAACCCCGGTCGTGATGACGCAAACACCTTGTTAGGCAAGCCTGACCATTTAAACCTTTCCCAGTCAAATGATTAACTTAGAGACCAAATTTATCATAAAATCTCAATTTGAAATAATAGAAATTACTGTGGAAAGCGTAATCAAAGAAATAACAGCCCGAAGGATCCAGCGTCACAAGTCAGAGCCTCTTGATACATCAAAACAGTATCTTAAACAAGGGAAAATCTAGATGCGGAAATAAAAGATAGATAAGAGGAGAAATCAGGTCCTACGGATGCTAGCAGATACCTCGATATCTCCGGAACTGAACTAGGCAACAACAGATAAGCACAGCTAAACCTCTGGGATCCCTGTATCTGCACACAAGGTGCAGAAAGTAAAGTGAGTACTTCCGACTCAATGAGTAATAGCAATAAATAACAACTGAATGTATGAAATCCGGTAAGAACACTATACAGTTCTAATATCAACAGTAACGATAGTGAATATAGCTAATCAGGGGAGAGAATCTGATAAGTACATCTCTTTTTCTGTCCGACCAGTTACTAACCCTGCTGCGGCGCGCAACCCGTTCCAATATAGTATATAATGCTACGGTACGCAGCCCGACCCAATATAATATATATAATGATGCAGTGCACAGCCCGATCCAATAATATAGTACTGCGCTCACTGGGGTTGTGTGCAGACTCCGGAGGGGCTCCTTCAACCCAAGCACTATAATACTGCGGTGTGTAGTCCGGTCCATATAATATATTGTTGCAGCTTGCAGCCCGATCCATATAATATATATAATGTTGCGGCGTGCAGCCCGATCCAATATAATATATATAATGTTGTGGCGTGCATCCCGATCCAATATAATACATATAATGTTGCGGCGTGCAGTCTGATCCAATGTAATATATATAATGATATGGCGTGCAGCCCGATCCAATATAATATATATAAAGTTGCGGCGTGCAGCCCGATACAATATATTATATATAATGTTGTCGGCGTTCAGTCCGATCCAATATAATATATATAGTGTTGCGGCGTGCAGCTCGATACAATATAATATATATATTGTTGCAGCGTGCAACCCGATCCAATATAATATATATGATGCTGCAGCGTGCAGCCCAATCCCATACATGTATATGTATATACTATTGCGGCGTGCAGCCCCATTCGGTATATGCATCGAATACCCTCACTACGAGGTCCTTGACCCCTCTCAGTCAATATAGACTTGGCCTCTCGGGCCCACTCAGCTAAGACAGGGTATTCAACCCCAGGCATTGCTCATTTAGGGTGCAAGTCACTACGTCCAGTTCATTTCATGATATTTAGTCAATGTCAGGACATATGGTATATGTTCAATAGGTATAGTGAGATCAATCTTCTCAATATGCTCCCTAGGAGTTCTACAGATCGGCACCAAGCCCCAAACATGGGGACTAGCCCTAAATATACGAGTACGAGCTCAATCTTAGTCAAAAAGTGTAGTACGCCATCAATCGGGATGGACCAAGTCCGAGTCCCCAGCAGATGTATCACCACGCTCATCATATGATGCGTGTTTTATCTCAACATAGCACCGCATAGTGTAAATACGAGGTTTCAAACCCTCAGTATATCATTCATAACCATTACTCACCTCGGACCGGCAAAAACTCTAGGCCGCAACGCCCTTGGTTCCGCAAACTGGCCTCCACGCGCGTCAAATCTAATCAAAATCATAAGAAGATCATTATAATATGCTAATGGTCCAACACCCAATCGAAAACAATCGAATTATAGCAAGAACCTCGAAACTAGCAAAACCCTCCAACCACATAGTCAAGTTTTGGTTGACTTTTTCAATACAAGCTTTCTTCTAAGAGGCTATGTGCCTTATTTTCAACCAAAACCAATTCAATTACATCTACCAACTCTAATACTAACATTAAGACATGAAGCAACACCATAAGGGGGGAAATGGGGCTGTAACACATGTGTTGACGGGTCGGGTCGTCACATTATAGAGGTATAATTGACAATTGAACCTTATAGAGCATGTGCTCAAGTTGTGAAGTGAGTTGTGAAGTAAAAAAAAAAGAGAATTATTATATCGTCTCCCATTTCGGAATATTGTTGCTTTTAATACTATCTCTCTTACCGAGATTTGGTTGTTGAACTATTATTTCGTTCCCGGGATTTTATTGTAATTTTATTTATTTCGCTGCCTTTATTATTTGTGCTTGTTGTTTGGGTGAGAAAGAGTGTTAAAGCACGAATGGTGATGGCGTGTATAATTTTGTGAGGAAGAGTGTGAAAGCACGAAACGTGATGTCGTGCTGCACGATGTACAACTCCGCGTTGATTATATTGATTTAATGGTGAGGATGAGAGTAAAAGCACGAAGGGCGACGTCGTGCAATTTATATTGATTCTTTTTCTTATAGTGAGGACGAGAGTAAAAGCACGAAGGGTGATGTCATGCACTTGTTTGATTTCTAATTCTTGTTGATACTTGGGTTATAGTGTTCCTTGTATTTATCTGCTTTCTTTCTATTATCATATAATGTTTCCTCGCAACATGTTTTCCCCTCCCATTCTAAACTGTACATTCTTGCTTTTATTTTTGGCTATATATGATTGAACTCCACAAATTTATTTTATAGTCTGGTCCTCGCCTCCTCACTACTTCACGAAGTAGGCTAGGCACTTACCAGAATATGGGGTCAGTTGTGCTGATACTACGCTCCGCACTGTGTGCAGATCCCGGCGCAACAACTTTTGGACCTTAGCTTGGGTGGCTGCCTTCAGTCCATATGGAGATCCAAGGTAGTCCTGCAAGTGTCCGCTGGCCCTAGTGTCTCCCTTTGTCCTTTCTTCTTGTTTTATTTATGTAATTCAGAAACAATGTTGCATTTATTTTTTGGACCTTGTTTATCGTATTCCTAGACCTGTGAAGTTGTGACACCAGTTCTGGGTAGTCTTTGTTTAAGAAATAATATAAGAGTTATTTAAATGGTTTATTTTCTCCCGCTCGTTTAAGTTTCGCTGCTTATAAACTGTTGATTTATAATTATTGGCATTAGTTGCAGGTCTCGCAAATACGAAATCGTTCGATAATACGAACCTCGCATTTGTGATAAGAGCTTAGCAATTGCGAAGAAGCTTGACTGGGGCACTGTTCGTATTTGCGACACATGATCGGCAATTGAGACCTCAGCAATGATCGCATTTGCGACCCCTGCATCGCATTTGCGACCCATGCGTCGCATTGGCAACCTGCACAACTGAAGTCAAGGTTTGCATTTGCGAGTGTTTTGTCACATTAGCGAACCTGGTTTTGAAAATGCAACATCATAAGGCATGTGTCCAGCTCTTTTAATGCGGCACTTAGGCATTTATTTCATTTCACTTCAACTCTTGGCATTTTTGGAGCTTTTGGAAGAGGATTTTCACCTATCACTTTGAGGTAAGTAATTTCTACACAACACGAGTTAAATACATAGATTATGGGTGGATTAACATATAAAAATTAGTGAAAATCAAGGGCTTAGATGAAAACCTAGGGTTTTGATAAAAAATGTGATTTGACCACGAAATTAGTTATGAAACTTAGTAAAAATAACACATTTCTTAGAAAGTTTTTGGAATCCGGATACGTGGGCCCGAGAAAAAATTATAAGAATCTTACATTTGGGGTTGTTTAATTACTTTAATAGTTAGAATATGAACTTTTGAACATACTAGTTTTTACACTATTTGAATACTTTTGGATTATTCGGCCCCGATTTGAGGGTTTGAGCGCATTCTTGAGTTTGGAAGTAGGCCTTGAGACGAGGTAAATCTCTTTTCTAACCTTGTAAGAGGAAAATTTTCCAATAGATGAATTAAATTAATATATTATCATTTGTGGGGGCTATGTACGCATGAAGTAATAAGAGTCCACACGTAGCTACTATTCTTATTATGTCCGGGTAGTTCTAGGCTTACATCAGCTTTGTGGGTACCATTATCTGAACATACTTGTTGATTTGCATTGAATGAAACTAAATTGAGGATTTTGAGATTTCAAAGGTTTCAAGTAAATTATTATTTTTAAAAGAATTGAGAAGAGTTTCGTTATACTTATAATTAATCGGGTCGCAAGTATATTCCGCGAGCGGGGTGACTATTTTTACTACTCTCATGGGAGCGGGCCGTTCTCCTCCACCATTTAAAATGCATCTACGGTTCACGTTGTTCGACCCTCGGCAGTACACAATTTATATTTTTATGTTGGATCGGGTCGAACATCCTCGGTGAATTCTATGTGTGATAACAGAACTGGAAGTCCCTTTTTATAATTGGTATAAATTCACTACTTTAGAGATCATTTGTTTAAACAGAGGAAGTGTTTTGGGCTCTTAAATATAATGGAAGAATTGTTCCGTTATTTATTGTTCTGAGTTTATTGTTAGTTCTATATATCATGCTTGTGTAGAATCACATATTATTATATTGGATGCCCTAGTAAGTGTCGAAGTCCACCCTCGTCACTACTTTTTCGAGGTTAGACTAGATACTTACTGAGTACATATTTTTCTGTACTCACGCTACACTTCTGTACTTGATTGTACATGATTTGAGGCAGGTGCATCTGGCCACCAGTACGACGCGTAGAATTGATTCCTTAGCTTGAGACTTCCCTGTGAGCTGCCCCTTTTGAGCCGTTCTGCAGCAGGTGGAGTCTCTCTTATGTCTTTATTTCTTTCTATTTCCTTTCAGACAGTATACTAGTATGATTTTGTATATTCTACTAGACTATCCACATACTTGAGTCACCAGGTCTTGACACACACACTAGCAGACTCATGATTTTGGTTTACTTACATGATTAATACTTATTACTTCCATTTATTTATGTTATAATTTCAAACTCCTAAATCTTTTAACAAATAAGTAGGAGCTATCACTTAATAATTTATTTAAAACGGGAATTCACTAATTGATCAGTGTTGGCTTGCCTAACAACGGTGTTGGGCGCTATCACGGCCTAAATGGAATTTGGGTCGTGACACAATGAGTTGGTAACTACTATAGGAGATAAAATATGAACTTTTGAGCATGTATTTACTACTTTATATGACTTTTGATTAGTTTTGGAGTCCTTGGCATCGTTTGAAGGGTTCTAGTGAGGTTGGAAAGCCGATTGAGGACCTGAGATCGAGGTAAGTCTTTAACCTAACCTTGTAGAAGGGAACTTATCCGCTTAGGCGTATTATTGTTGTGTGCCACTTGTGTGAGGATCTACGTATGCACGAGGTGGCGAGAGTCCATATGTAGCTATATTTCATGATATGTACGGGTAGACTTAGATTCACATTATTCTTTTTATTATACTGTTTATGCCTACCATATATATTAATTGTCTTGATTAGAGATGAGACTGGGGATTTAAATTGGAATTATCGACTTAGCTTCTTATTTTTAAAAATTGGGGAATACTTAATAAATTATGAAAATCCATGTCTTCTCATTTTTCATATACTTCCACGAGCAAGGTAAATTTCTCTACTCTAATAGTATCAGGTCGTTCGCCTCGGCAATATGATAACACCATTATTATGAGATCGGACGGTTTGCCTTAGCAGTATGATAACACTACTCTTATGGGATCAGGTCATTCGTCTCGGCAGTATGATGACAATACTATTCTTATGAGATCGGGTTGTTCGCCTCGATAATATTGAGTAACACTATTCTTATGGGATCGGATTGTTCACCTAGACAACTTGAAATGGGTTCCGGCTCGGGTATAATTGAGTTAGCGCCTTCCACTGACAACTACGATCTGTTGGTAATGTGACACGGACTATTGATTTTATTTATTGTAGTTTCTCTTACTTGCTTCATTGATACTCCTCGTATACTCATCATGTCTACTTAACGCACTTATATTATTATCATTATTATTATTATTATTATTATTATTATTATTATTATTATTATTATTATTATTATTATTATTATTATTATTATTTGATATCTAGTAAGTGTCATGTCGACCCCTCGTTACTACTTCTTCGAGGTGAGAATAGATACTTACTAGGTACATATTATTTTCCACACTCACGCTACACTTCTGCACTGACCTGTAGGTACCAAGACATGTAATACTAGTAGCCACGCGGACACGTTGATGATCATTCCGGATACTTAATGATGAGGTGCTTGCGTTGCTAGGATCTGCAGCATCGTAGTCTCCATCTACCTTATTTACTATTCTGTCTATTACTTTCAGACAATGTTTGTAGTAGTTGGTACATTCTCTAAATTTCTCACGCACCTGTGACTCTGGTTTTTGGGGGATCTTTAGAATTTATGTACTACTGTATTTATCTTTTCTTTCACCACTATGGATGTTCTTATTATGATGGCATTTTGTTTTAAAGAGATGTTACGGTGGCATGAAGTCTAGTTTAAGTTGTTCTTTAAAAAGGAAAATTTTCATTCTAAAAATGTTAAAAAGGGATAAATAAACAGTAATTTCACTTTTGAGCTTGCTTAACAACGGCGTTAGGTGCAATTGCGACCTATTATGAATTTGGGTCGAAACACTTCTGAAATGTAGCGCAATGTGTATCATAATTATATGATAATTGTATTAGTATTATATCATGTTATATTTCAGATATTAATATACCAGATATATGTTAGATATAATTATGATATATTTATGATACAATTATGTTTTAGGTATTGATGTAGCAGATACAATTCTATATAATTATCATACAAATTTTGCAACTTCTTCGTCAAGTTTTAATCTGAATTTTCACTTAAAACTAACTCTATACTTAACCAATCTTCCTCAAATTATAAACTCCGAAGGATATTCGCTATCACTTGCAAAATGCCCAATCCAAATAAATCACAAAAACATAAAACCCGAATATCAATTTTAAAGCTTCAAATTTTTTTAATTTAATACTTAACAAATATATTAATTGAAATTAATCTACTGCTTATTTTTCTCACTAATCAAATGCAGTATAGTAAACTTTGTCTGTATTGACTCGCCAAGCATTATGTATAATTCTCATTATAGAACATGGGGACCACCATTAAGTAAAAAGTTACGTGAATTGACAGTCAAATATGCATAAAAGAAGAGGGAGAGAGGAGAGAAGCAGAAAAAAATATGATATGATGGAATCTCTTAATTAAAAATATTAATAATAGGGTGAGAGCATTTTAAGGGGAATATATATAAATTATTAAAAAAGTAAAGTTAATTAGTAAAAACTGAAAAAATTTCAGAGAAGGTATTAAAGAAGTCCTTATTTTATATATGCTAGTTTCTGGATAAGTGTGTTGCTCATATATTCCCTATTAATAGGTACAAACTTTATAAAATAAAAGATTACCAAAAATTATCCAAATAATTTGATTAAAAATACTACAAAGTGGAGATGTAGTTGCTGTAGTGTAATATCAACTGTCAACTATAAAAAGACTTATCCAAATAGCTTTATTAACTATTTCGTAAAGTAAATATATAACTGTTAAAAATCAAAATGTACACAGGATATAAAAATTGAAAGAAATATTATTATCAACTCTCGCGACCCATTGCCTAGGTATCCGCGTGCAGGTCTTTTAATATTGGGTACTCTTAAAACTCAAAATAAATGTCTTGTAAACAATGAAGAGAAACTGAAAAGCCTATAACTTACTTGGATGAAATAAACAAAAGAATTTTAAAAGTAATTCTTTCATCCATATATGCATTGGTATCATATCCAATCGTTTTCTCCACTAATGAAACTGGTAGGAATTTTAAGTTTGTCCTAATATGACACATTTAATTTCTAGTATTTAGTTCAAGGAAGTCACTAATCAGTCACATTGAAATAATGCATGGATAAATATATATAATTTATGTACAAATTAAGTTTGTTATAGGAGTATATAGTGTTTGAGTAGGGTACAATAGACATTCAATTTTTGAAAGACATTTTAGTAAATTAATTTATAATATAGTATGATGATATAAAACAAATCCAATCTTTTAAGTATAAACCAAAAATTTTATGTAATAGAACAGCTACTACAAAAAAATTAAAAAGCCAATTACGATCAGGAATTTTTCTTTACCAAATCACTTTTTTCAAGTTGACTCGAATTGTTGCTTTAATACTCCAAACTCAAAAGGAGAAATGATGGTGAATTTAACAAAGATTTGACTATAGATTTGTTTAATTAAAAATATGATTCTTTGGTCAAAGCTCAAGATAAATAAAAATTCGGGTTACTGATAATCCGGAGACGAAAAATATGTAATAGACTTTTTGTGAATAGCAAATAAGCAGTAAAAGAGTTTGTATTCCAATGTAATATCGATGATATTGTGTGTCCTTACAAATGATAAGACATTCTCCTTTTATAACTAATTCTAAGTATAGGAGTAATATCTTAGTTTTAATGAGACAATTATGAGCGATAAATAACATTAAACAAGAAGTTACACAATCATTCTTATTTAATACCAATTCTCTAACGTATTGAGTATTTAATACTGAATTTGGATTTCTTTTCATTATCAGATCCATGTCTTCAATGACTTCTGGTCTGTTGGCTTTGACTTAAATAGGTACGAAGCTTGTGCTATTCGAATTGCTTCTCGTGCCTATTTAGCTTTCCTTTCCCCGTATTTGTTGTCACTCGTGCCTCTTAACTAATCATCATGTTTTTACCAATAGACCAGTCCATGTGTCATGCCACGTCACCTTCAATATAAATTCAATTTTTTCCCAATACAGATAGTTCTCCCACTTTTTATTTATTTGTCAATTAAATATTTGGGAAGTGGATCTTCATAAAAAGGGAATTTTTACCGTAATTAATACAATGACAGTACTGACGCTTCAATTGTCCCTTCTAATTAATGTTCTGCATACGTGTCACCTTTCATTTAATGATCCACACACGTGTCATTTTCTGATTGGTTCTGCAATTCTACACCCTTTTTTCCAAGGCTTCTTCATTCCCACTATTCACGAAGTGATAGTTGCCTTTATTATAGGCTTTCCATCATTATACTTCTAAGTTTGATGGTTGTCATTATAAACACATTTAATCCTCTTCCTTTTGTCTTCTTCTTCATAGATCTTCAACAAGCAACTTAGTATTCATCTTTGCTCTTTCTCTCCTTTAGTCCATCCTTTTACAACTGTGTCGTCTACCCTAACCCTAGAAAAGTTCTAATTCTGGATCAATTCTCCAACGCTTCTGTAAGACATAGGAGAGGCAGAGGAGGTAGGCTTTGGATCTTGAGCCTAGGATCCACTCGTGGTGGTTCATCTAGTTCTTCTTCTTCTTCTTCTTCTTCTTCTTTTGGCATTAGGAGCTTTGTTCCAAATACCCCTTCTTTTAAAGGTAAAGAACCCTCTGAACCTACTCAGGAACCTTTAGTTGAAGAAATCATACCCAATGATTTATCTGTTGGGAATGATAGAAGTTCTCTCCAAGAACAAGTTAAAAATTTAGAGAAGGCTAACACCTATCCTTCTTTAATAACTGAACTCGTAATTCCCACTGTTAGGAAAGACTGTAATTGGACGGATAATCTTCGTATGATGATTCCTGCCCCAAATTAAAGAATCTCTTCTTTTAGAATTGTATTCTCTTTCGTTTATACTACCCCTTTACTTTGAGATTCAATCCTGCCATTGACCCAGTTATACTTGAATTTTGCCGATTTTTTAAAATTTGCTTAGCACAAGTAGGTCCTCTTGTTTGTAGAGTTGTGGTTTGCTTAGGGTATTTATCTACCAAAGCTAATGTCAATTTTACCTTTTCCCATCTTATTCACCTATACCACCCCAAATTATTCCGCCATGGAGTTTGTACCTTAACTGCAAGAAGCAAGAAGGTTTTAGTAAACCCTGAAGATGATAAGGATCGACAGAGTATTGTCGTTACGTTGTTGTACGCACGGCGGATTTGTTGGGTGAGACAAATATTCCCTTTCCTGAGAAGTGGAACTTTGCACGTAAGTGTTATTTTACTTACCGTATCTAGTTTTTAAGAATTTTGATTTCTTTTTTAATCTCTTCTCTTTTTGGTATTTTTATAGCAACCATGGGAGATATGGAACACGTTCCTAACTTTCGTGGTTGGGTAGATTTAATTCTGAAGATTGTGCCTATGGAGGCGAGAACTTGGAAATCAATTTCTCTTTTGAATGGTTGGAAAGTGAAGACCCAGAGTATGTATTTCCTCGCAGTTTACCGTATATTGAATTTCCTCTTATATTAATTCTTTATCCCTCTATTTATCAAGATTTGGTATCAGAGGTATGACGGCTGAGGTAGCCGTTGCCATTCGAGCGTCTTCAATCGCTGCACTTGATTTAGAAAAGAATCGGGCCACGCTACCAAAAAGAAAAGCTGTAGAAGGAAGTTCCGAGAATGAGGAAGATGAGAATACCTCCTTGATAGCTAGGCCAAGATCCAGGAGACGCGTCATTACTGGAGATGAAGTTGAAGACACTCCTGCTTGAGCTTCTATCTCCGAGCCTGTTCAAATCCTTTCTGATGAGGATACCAGTTCAAGAGACTCTGACGAATCAATTCGATGTCTCTTTGTTAGTGCCTTTGAGAGTGGAGAGCTTGGACCAGTTCTTGATGAAACTCCCCTCTCTTCCTCTATTCCCACTTCTTCTATTCCTTTTATTCCTTTGACAACCACGGGTATCTCTTTGCCCATTTTATCGACTCCTGTTTCCTTACCTGCTTTGGTTCCCATATCTGCTCCTACCGTCCCTGCTTTGACTCCTGCAACTCCCATTGTTCTGTTCAACGTACAGAAGCGGGTTCCACCAGCAAAGGCATGGCTATGAGAAGTGTTACACTTGAAGTTCCTGCCACTCATAGACTTTTGAGAAAGACTGGTTGAGCTGATGTTTGGCTCAAGCCTCTAATCGGAGATATTAAGAAGAAGAAGACGGAGAGCCACAGTTGCTTGACTCTGATGATGATATTGTTCATTCTACCTTAAAGGTACTTCTCTTTAACTTACAAGTTTTTTTATATCTCTCTATATTCTTACATTCGACGCCTTTCCCTTGTAGTCTAATCTCATTGGTACTGAGTTAATGGGGAGAATCTTCACTTTAGAGAAGAAGGATCGAGACTATGCAAAGGCCATCTCTGAGGCTTGGAGAATAGCCAGGGAAGCTAGCTTGAGGCATCAAACTGGAAGGAGCAGTTTGAGAATGCTCATGGGACCATATAGGAGTTGCAAGAAAGCAAAAATCACACGGAGCATCAAAAACATGGTTTGACTTCTGAGCTAGCAATTGCCAAGGCTTCTTCGAGAAAATTTGAAAAAGATAAGGAGCTTTTGGAGTGCTCATTTTCAAAACAATTGTCCAAGGCCAGTGAAGAAATCAGAGAGCTTAAGGCACTTGTGGAGAAGAAAGAAGAATATGCAGGGGAGTTAATGCAAAGCTTGACTCAAGCTCAGGCTGACTTAAGGATCTCCTCTGAAGAGCTACGTGCCTTGAAGAGTTCCCATGCCTCCCTTGAAGCTTCCCTTGATTCCCACTTAGCTGAACACCAGATATTGAAGAACGATCTTGGTATGTGGGAAAAGGGAAAATGGACTTCTTGAGGAGATTTTCAACATAGAGGTAAGTTGGGCTTTTCTAAAATCTTGTAGTAATGCTTTGATGGAGGCTACTCAAGAAAACTTTGATTTGCAATCTGAATTAGCCAAAGTCTTAGACACTATTGAAAAAATCCAACAACCAGTTGATACCCTTCTCCTGCACTTGGAACTCCTGGAACACTAGAGCTTTTAAATGAAGAAGTGGCTACTGTGGCAATTGGAGTTGCAATTCCGGCTCTCGAGGGTGAAACTTCTATGACACAGTCCACGGAAGCTGAAGCTACTGTGACTCTTGCTTCCCTTGATAAAATTAACACTCCAGGCCCAGTTGAAAACGCTCCTATTGCTTCTCCTTCAGAAGTTGTTACCGTGCCTAAGGCTGCCCCTAAAAATGAGATTGCAACTTCTGATGTTCCAACCTCTTCAGTGACCAGTTGAATGTATCTCAAACTTTACTATTTTTTTTATTGATTGGTGATGTTATCCCTTGGTAAGTTTAAGGGATTGTTTGATGAAGTCCCCAGTTATCATAATGGGGCATTTGTAAAAGACAAATGTTATACTGAATAAGTTTTTACTTAGTCTTTTTTATATTAAGAAGTTTTATCGGTACTTCTATATATTCTACTTGCCTGTTTATCTAGGACATATAAAATAGCTTATCATTTTTATCCTTTGAAAGTGCTTTATAATTTTTCTCATGGATTATCAACATGAGGCTTATAAAAGAGGGCTCTTTTATTTTATCGACACTTAATGAATAAGACGTCTCAACTTCATAATGATGTTATAATACGATGAAAGAAATGGGAATACACATGTTTTGTATGAAACAACTTTGACAAGTTTTTTTTATTCATGAACTTTAACAAGTTTTTTTTTACTATTACATGTATTAAAATACATCTATCACTTTTTCGTAACTGTTTTTCTTGTAACAATTTTTACATAATACAAAATAAACAAGGTTTTTCTTCACAACCTGTTTCAGTACATAGTCATGACCCTATCTTTATATACTTAGGAAGGGTTTGAGAGGTAACTTCGTTTATGAGTTTGAGAGATGACTCTGTTGTTCTCATGGGAAAAACTATGATGACTTTTTTGTGTTTGTTGAACATGATAAATGCTGAAGACTTCGTAACTTTTCCTCAACACTTGTCTCTTTGTGGCTAGAATTTCTTTTAAGCCTTGATCAATCTTGACCGAACTTGATCGATTTTTGCTTGATATCCGTATCTATTTTTCTACACGTATCTGTTTATTATATGTAGTCCCCAAGTGTTTGAGCGGTGAAGTATGAAGCCTCGAGCACTTGTTTATTTCTTTCAATTTAGATCCTTTTCCTGAAACAGAAAAATATACGGGCCTGAAAGGTGTGATTATAGATGAAGACTGTTTAACTCGTTCCATCAGATTAAATATAACCATAGGCTGGGATTTTTATAATACTCTGTTTTACCTTGCAGGTCGTGACTCATCATTTGGCATGAGTTAGGGTTTTTGCCTAGAATCTAAAATCGTTAGTAAAACTTTAATAATTCTAAAGGAAAATTTTAACATGGCGATACCTGATTACTTTCTCGGAAGTAATATCTCTTTAAGTGGACGACATTCCAATGTGAGGGTAAAACTTTGCCGTCCATTGTATCCAACTCGTATGCTCCTTTTCCCGCAATATCACGAACTCTGTATGGTCCTTCCCACGTTGGAGTTAGATTTCCTAAATTAACAGCCTTTGCAAATTAGAACACCTTTTTAAGCATGAAGTCCTCAATTCTGAAAAATCTGAGGCATGTTTTCCTATTGTAATATCGTTCAGTTACTTGCTTTTGTGTTGTTATTCTTATCAATGCAGCTTCTCTTCTTCTTTCAAGCAAATCAAGGTTGACCCGCATCTCTTCATCATTAGATTCCTCCGTTGCCTGAACATACCGTGTGCTCGGTTCTCCTATTTCAACTGGAATTAAGGCTTCCGCACCATAAACCATTGAAAACGGCGTTTCTCTGGTGCTTGTTTTTGTCGTCGTACGATAAGCCCATAATACTCCAGGTAATATCTCAGGCCAATTACCTTTTGAATCATGTAACCTTTTCTTCAAGTTGTTGATAATGACTTTATTTGTGGATTTCGCTTGTCCATTACCCACGGGATGGTATGGCGTAGATGTTATCATTTTAATTTGCCAACTTTGAAGAAATTATGTGATTTGAGCTCCTACGAATTGCGGCCTATTGTCACACACGATCTCCTTTGGTGCTCCAAAGCGTCATATTATATATTGCCATATGAAGTCTTTAACTTCGCTTTCTCGTACTTGTTTAAATGATCATGCTTCTACCCATTTAGTGAAATAATCTGTGAATACAAGTAGAAACTTTACCTGACCCTTTGCTTGTGGTAGTAAACCTACGATATCCATTCCCCATTTCATAAAGGGCCACGGGGCTATAACAAGGTGTAATAACTCAGCTGGTCTGTGCATATTATTACCGTATTTTTGACATTTATCACATTTGGACACGAAACTGCTTGCCTCTTCTTCCATCTTAGGCCAATAATATCCTGCTCGAATCAACGTTCTTACCAGTGATCTTCCCCCTGCGTAATTTCCACAATGTCCTTCATGCACTTCCCTCATCACATATTCTGTTTGAGAGGGTCCGAGACACCTTGCTAGTGGTCCACCAAACATCTTTTGATAAAGATTTCCTATAAATAATATCGAGCTGCTTTTTTGCGAAGCGCGTGAGCCTTTCCTTTTTCATTAGGCAGGGTTCTGTGCTGTAAAAAAGTAATAATTTTGTTTCTCCAATCCCATGTTAAATGATTAAAATTTACCCCATTCTTGTCAGGTTTGAGAACGGAATGAAATAAATGTATGACTGAAGCATTTGCATTATTTTCTTCAGTTGCAGATGCGAGATTAGCTAAAGCACCTGCCTCCACATTCTCATCTCTTGGGATCTGTATTACCTTCCAAGTTTGGAATTGCTTTATTAGTTCCCATACCTTTTTGAGATATTCTTGCATTCGAGTTTTCCCAGCTGTATAAGTCCCTAGAATTTGATTAACCACGAGTTCAGAATCACTCTTGATTATAATTTGCGTTATGTTGAGTTCTCTTGCCAGTTCTAAACCTGCAATTACAGCCTCGTACTCTGCTTCATTGTTAGTTATAGAATGACATTTTATAGCTTGTCTAATAGTTTCACCCGTAGGTGGTTTGAGAACTATACACAGACCTGCTCCTTTTACATTAGATGACCCGTCAGTGAACAAAACCCAAGTCCTCGGGTTCGCACCATAAAAAACTTGTAATTCTTTTTCTGCTTCTAAATGCATCCCCTGACTAAATTCAACCACGAAATCAGCTAGTACTTGAGATTTTATAGAGGTCCTAGGTTGATAAATGATTTCGTATTCGCTTAGTTATATAGCCCATTTTTCTAATCTTCCTGACAATTCATGTTTATGCAAAATATTTCGAAGCAGAAAAGCAGTAACTACAACAATGGTATGACATTGAAAATAAGGTCTTAATTTTCTAGATGCCAAGATCAAAGCTAATGCTAACTTTTCTAGCTGTGGGTACCGTGTTTTAGCATATAGTAAAGTCATCATAAATGGGAGATTGATTACCTTGGTCCTCACAGGCTAAAACAACACTTACTGCAACTTCAGACACAGCCAGATAGATGAGAAGCTTTTCACCCACCTTTGGTTTTGCCAATAACGGTGGTTTTGAAAAATAAGCTTTCAAGTTTCTAAGGGCTTATTGACAATCTTCATTCCATTCAAAATGATCTTGCTTTTTGAGTGCAGAAAAAAACTTAAAACACTTTTCTGAAGAATTGGAAATAAATCTCCCCAAGGGTGCAATTCTTCCCGTTAATCTTTGAACTTCCTTTTTACTAGTAAGGATATCAGGGATTTCTTCTATTGCTTTGATTTGAGAAGGATTTACCTCAATACCACGATTAGAAACAAGGAAACCCAAAAACTTACCTGATGCAACTCCAAATGCACATTTTCTGGGTTGAATTTCATATTAATTTTTTGCAAAATTCCAAATGTAACAGATAGATGAGAAATATGATCATGAGACTGCTGGGTTTTGACGAGAATATCGTCTATTTATACCTCCATTGTTTTTCCTAAATGTTCTTGGAACATTTTGGTAACCAACCTTTGATAGGTTGCTCCAGCATTTTTGAGACCAAAGAGCATTACTTTATAACAGTAAGTCCCCATTTATGTGATGAAAGAAGTTTTTTCTTCATCACAAGGGTCCATTTTAATTTGGTTGTACCCTGAATATGCATCTAAAAAACTTAAAAATTCATGTCCTGCAGTTGCATCAATTAATTGATCTATATGTGGTAAAGGAAAAGAATCTTTTGGACAAGCTTTATTAAGATCTGTATAATCTACACAGACTTGTCACTTACCATTTTTCTTAGGTACAACGACTGTTTTGGCTAACCAATTAGGGTACTTTACCTCGCGGATTGACCCAATTTTTAATAACTTTTGGACCTCATCTTGAATCACTTGATTTTTGAAAGCCCCTTGCTTTCTTTTCTTTTGCTTTATTGGAATAAAGGATGGGTCCTCGTTTAATTTGTGAGTCATCACATCCTGTGGTATGCCTGTCATGCTAGCATAGGACAAAGCAAAACAATCCACGTTAAATTTTAGAAATTCAATTAACATACCTCGCATGATTGAGTTTAAATTAGCTCCAACATAAACTTTCCATTCAGGCCATTGCTCGAATAATAACACAGCCTCGAGTTCTTCGATGGTTGTTTTGATATTTTCATTCTCCTCGGGTTTTTGAATGGTACCAGGTCTCGAATCTAAATCTGTTTTCTCATGCTCAGTTAAGGTTTGATTGTTGACACCTCCAAATATTTCCTGTAATTGCTATTTTTCTTTATTTGCGGTGCTCATATCTGTTGCAGCATTGATAGTCCTGGATGTTTGCTGATCCCCTTGAATTTGACAAATCTCCCATGGTGATGGAAATTTAATAACTTGATGCAGAGTTGATGGAATAGCATCCATATCATGGATCCAAGGTCTCCCCGTGATCATATTGTAGGCCATTTCCATATCAACTACCTAAAATTTAGTTTCTTTAACATTACATGCAACAAAAGTTGTTAGAATTACCTCTTCTTTTGTTACCACACTCGAATTGTCGAAGCCTGACAAGGTATGTGCCTTGGATATCATTTTGTCTTCAGCTTGCATTTTCCGATATACCCTTAGTAGTATAACATTTACAGAACTCCCTGGATCAATCAAAACTCGTTTTACATTAGTATCATGTACAAGTAAAGATATTACCAGTGCGTCATTATATGGGGTTATTAGTCCTTCGGTATCTGCATCATCGAATGAAATACTTTCATTTTCTAAAACCCGCCGTATCCGTTTCTCGTGTGTAATCGTTACTTTAGAAACCTTGTTGGAAGCTGTGTAAGTTACGCCATTAATATTTTCTCTCCCACTTATCACATTCATTGTTCTCTTGGGTGAAGGAGGCTTTGGTGGCTCTTGCCTATTTTTCATATGGCTTGTTTACATTTTTCACTAAATAACTCAGTGAGGTACCCTTACTTCAATAGATTATCCACTTCACTATGCAGGAATCTACATTCTGAAGTTTTGTGCCCATGATCATTGTGGAATTTGCACCAATGGTCTCGGTTGCGTCTATTTGGATTTGACCGCATCTGTTTTGTCCATCGTACCTTATCTCCCATGCTTCTCAGAACATCCACAAACTCGGAGGTAGTGATATTAAAGTTATATCCGATGAACCTTGCCTTTAAACTTCTATAATCATCTCCTGGCTCTTGTCTGTTCCGATCATTTCTGAATCTTCATGAAGAACAAGATTCCCCGTTCCTCGATTTTTTATCATATTGCTGGCTATCTTGTTTTGACCGTGAGTCTTTTCCTGTAGGTCCCATATATGGATCGTACCTCTTTTTACCTGATCTCTTTTCGGTTTCTGATCTTCTAGAACCGCCCGTTTCTTCATGATGGAACTTAGGTACGGTATCTTCTTCAATTCGCAGCTTCGTACTATACCTGTTGTAAACATCATTCTACATGGTTGCAGGAAATTCTCGAAGGTTTTCTTTAAGTCTTCTCGTGGCTTCAGAACTTTTATCATTTAAATTACTTGCAAAAGCTATTGCAGCCTAGTTGTGAGGTACACGGGGTATAGTCATTCTTTCACGCTGGAGTCTATCAACAAAGTCTCTGAGCAATTCTAAATCCCCTTGTTTGATTTTGAAAATATCTTCCGTTCTTTTCTCAACCTTTTGAGTTCCCGAATGAATTTTTAATAAAAGAATCTGCAAGCTCAGCAAAAGAATTTATTGAATTTTCAGATAAAAGAGAATACCGGGTTAATGCACCCTTGGTGAGTGTTTCTCCAAATTTCTTGACCAATACTGATTCAATTTTTTGTTTGGTCAAGTCGTTGCCTTTCACGCCGGTTGTAAATGCAATCAAGTGGTCACATGGGTTTGTAGTACCATCATATTTCAGGATGTCGGACATTTTAAACTTTTTTGGAATTGGAAGGGGAGCGGCACTTGGCTTCCAAGGGTGTTGTGAGTATTTCTCCATGTCTACTCCTTTTATTATAAGCGAAACTCCAGGGATTTGCTCAGTACGCTCATTTTGTTCCTTAATCTATTTCTGCAAGGTTAGTACTAAATTTTGTAAATACCTGGTTCTCCTTCCCGTTCTTCACTAGTAGTTCCTCTGTTTCCAGAATTAACAAGACCAGAACGAGGATTCTCCAATGTATTATTATTATTAGGAGTTGGTGTGGGTGGTGCAGCTGACAATCGATTAACTAGAGCCTTAAGAGCTTTGCCGGCATGTGCATCAATTATCTTTTGTAAAGCTTCATTTGCACCTCCTTCAAAATGTCCAGATTGTTCTTGTTGATCAGTAATAGATTCAGGAGCAGGAGTGCCTTCACGAGATTGATGTGGCGAATCTAGAGGGGAGGGATCGACGCCAATGTTTGGTAGGTCTCCTTCATTTTGATGGATTTGATTTTCATGGTTTCCCAATGTGTTATCACTGTTATTGTTGTTTTTGTTGTTTGACATGTTGATAAAGCTGAATATAACGTAGCTTCACAGAAAAGATTATCAGATTTTCGGTAACGGAACCAATTTGTTAACCAAAAATATGATTCTTTAGTCAAAGCTCAAGATAAATAGAAATTCGGGTTACTAATAATCAGGAGAGGAAAAATATGTAAAGACTTTTTGTGAATAGCAAATAAGCAGTAAAAGAGTTTGTATTCCAATGTAATATCGATGATATTGTGTGTCCTTACAAATGATGAGAGCTCCTCCTTTTATAACTGATTCTAAGTAAATGAGTAATACTTTAGCCTTAGTGAGACAATTATGAGCAATAAATGACATTAAATAAGACGTTACACAAGCATTCCTATTTAATACCAATTCTCTAACGTATTTGGTATTTAATACTGAATTTGAATTTCTTTTATCATCAGATTCATGTCTTCAATGCCTTCTGATCTCTTGACTTTAAATAACTTAAATAAATTTAGTTTTTAAAAGTTCCAGCCTAGAGAAGTTGAAATTCAGATTTATGCTCCTATAACAATTAAACCAAAACGTTACAGCCTATATATAGGAGTAAATCGACTTTAATTCTTAGTGAACAGAATATAAATGAGACCATAATGTTGTATTGTTTTTGCCAAATAATGTTGTGATTACGCACAAAAGAAAAAGTAAACGCATGCTTGATTGGTGAAACAAAAAAACAACGCATGCTTGATTACATAATCACTGCCGCGACACCTCCTCAATCATTTTTAGATTGATCATAATTCATAAGTACCATTAGCTAGTAATTTCTCTGCCTATCTCATGTGATCTGACATATTGTTTTAGTCTGTTAAAAATTTAACTATACTTTTCTCTTGAAAAATATGTAAATCTTAACTTTCTTATTTTGCTGTTATTAACAAGATTTGTTGGTAATTGTACCAATTTAATGTACAAGTTTATTCTTACAAGGAAAAAGAAAACGGGGAACTCTTAACGCCCCTAATTCAAATTTGCAATACCAGATGATTAATAATTTAAAAATGGAGTAATAGAGTAGTAGTTGAGAATATGAGCATATGATAGCCTCTCCTTGGAAATGTCGAAGGTGCCACCGGTTTGCCTGCTAATGTTTTGATTCGGTGAATTAATTCAGTAAATTAAAGGAATAGTTTATTTTAAACATTCCCATTCCAGCCTGCCACTGTCAGTGCCAGCCCAGCTCCTTTCGTCAAACACTTCAATTCTGTTAGCTTCCCTAAAACGACACCGCTTCAACTATTTGCTTACTTTTATTTAAAAACAACAAATTAAGGGAGTAATAGAATCGTTCTTTTTTGGACGGAGTATTTATTGGGGAAAAAATGAACGGAAATGTGAGTAAAGAGTCGTAGTGTGCACATTGGCCGTTTCAAAACGCCAACTATTTCCCCATTGCTATCTCTGCTCGTTCATCCATTTTCTTCCTCAATCGCCTCCGGATTCTTCTCACAACGACGCCGTTCCAATCGCTCCTTTTTTGGTAAGCTTTTCATTTGCATACTTATGAAAATTTGAAGATCGCGATATGGTAATAGATATTTGAAAATAGCCTCTGTTTATGTCTTATGTTACAGTTAGGGTTTAAATCGGATCCGATTAGATCGGGAGTGTTGTTGCCAATCTGAAAAAATTTGCTCGTTTTGTGTTGGTTTTGGGAGAGAAGATATCATAATTCATAAGTTATGGCGAATAGAGTGGATCACGAGTACGATTATTTGTTTAAGATCGTGTTGATTGGGGATTCTGGAGTAGGAAAATCAAATATTTTATCCAGGTTCACGAGATATGAATTCTGTTTGGAGTCGAAGTCCACCATCGGAGTTGAGTTCGCCACCAGAACTCTTCAGGTCTGTATCAATCTCATGAATCATGATGTATTTATATTCTACTCATTTCCTTTGAGCTTCGCGTACAGTGATTTTCTAATTTCTATTGGTTCAACCTTTAAGTTTTGCATTTATGTTGCATACACTGACAATGTAATGAATCTTTTTCAACATCTATGTGATTTAACCTGTTATGTTACTTACAAATTTTTCTAGATTATCAATCAATACTATTAAATAGAGTTGTTTGCAATTATCCTTAAGTGACTTGATTGAGTAAATATCTTTTACACCGTTAGTGCATAGAATTTGAAATTGTAAATTTTGGTTTTTTTAATTGCTCTTGTGAAACATAAACACTAAGATTAACTGTATGGTGTATGCCCATTGGAATTGTGTATTTTATGATGTGAATGTCATAGGAATTATTGAATCATGAGAGCTGTTGATTTGAGCATTTAATCATCTCAAACTGAGAATTTAATGCAATTGTCGTTCCCATGTATGTACTGACTATTGCTTTCTGTTTCTTATTTTGAATTCGGCTTCCATGGTTATACGTTATTTTGACTAAATGACTCATCATAGTTAGTTTATCTGTCATTCATTAAAAACAAACACCTCAGACATGATCATCATCTACTGAATGAAAGCCAAGAAATTTGATTATTTGATAGTCTACAGAGTACGGATTCAGTCATATTTCATGTATGTACAAGATGCACGTGCATAGAAGCAGCTAGACATTTTGTAATTGTATAGACATATTCTTGTTAGGAGTGAGGAAATTTTGGTACTTGTGATTTATGTGTAATCGCCTTAGTTATGGATTCATCTGTCTGAAGCTAAACTAATGTGCTTCCAAGAATAAAGTAGGAATGCTTATGACTTGGCATGACACCTTTAACGATTATGTGTCGCTGTACACAATACGGCTCTCTGTTAAAATGAAAATGTTCAACAGCAAAACTAGATGTCTATCTCTGATGGGGAATTGGAATGGTTAATGGCGTTTATCATGTCTTTTTGGACAAAAGATCTTAACACTAAAATTTTCAACTTTGTAACCCTTATTCACCTATTGTGGAACTGATGCAAATTGCTTTTTCTGCCAGCAACAAGATCCATTTCTTCTCATTATTAAGTCATGGAAATGCGGGGATGGTACAAATTTACTGGTCTTTTGGCATCTCTCACGGACTAATATATTTATCTTCTTAATGATGCAGGTGGAGGGAAAAACAGTGAAGGCCCAGATATGGGACACTGCAGGACAAGAAAGGTACCGAGCCATTACCAGTGCTTACTATCGAGGAGCAGTGGGTGCACTCCTTGTCTATGACATAACAAAGAGGCAAACATTTGACAATGTCCAGAGGTGGCTACGAGAATTGAGAGACCATGCAGACTCTAACATTGTAATCATACTGGTAGGAAACAAGTCTGACCTTAAACATCTTAGAGCAGTCTCTGAGCAGGATGGTCAAGCTTTAGCTGAGAAGGAAGGACTTTCATTTCTTGAGACCTCAGCGTTGGAAGCTCTTAATGTTGACAAGGCTTTTCAGACTATATTGACAGATATTTACCATATCATAAGCACGAAGGCATTGGCAGCCCAGGAAGCAGCCGCAAGCACTGCACTTCCTGGTCAGGGTACAACAATCAACGTCAGTGATAACTCTGCAAATGTGAAGAGAGGCTGCTGTTCAACTTGAGTTGGTGTTTCAAAAAGTAATAGAATTTGTAGCAAGTCATAAACTTTTTTTATTTTTTCCCCCTTCTTTCTTTTCTTCTCTTCTATTTTCTTCTCCTTTCAAGGCTTGTAGATTACTTTCTTGATTCATTTAAGAGGAGAGCTTGTGCATGTTCATTTATCTGTTGGTTTAGGACTAAGGGTGTAAATTTCGCGGTTCCGAACCGGAACCGCGGCCCTGGCGGTTCTGCCGGTTCCGGCGGTGCCGGTTCTGGCAGTTCCCGGGAACCGTGGCGGGGCGGTTCTACCTGTCGGAACCGCCGGAACCGGACCGGTTTTGGCGGTTCCAAACAGTTCCGGCGGTTCTGTATCGGATTTTTTTTTATAAATAATTTCCAAACGGCTCTTTTCCAAAAGTAGCTGTTTAGAAGTTTAAAAAATAGTCATTTGGCCCCCAAACTTTATATAATTACACTATTTCCCATTTCTCAACTATAAATACCCCCTCATTCTTTCATTTTTATTCATCAATCTCTCTCAAGCTCTCTTTCAATCTTTCTAGTGCAAGTGCTTAATTTATTGTTGCAAATTCGTGAAACATTGTGAAGTTGTTGAATTGAAGTTTTCAAGTGTTCAATTTCAACGATTTTCAATTTTCAAGAAGTTGTTCGTCAATCCGATAAACTCGTTTCAACTCTTACGTGCTAAGAATATTTTTGTGTGTTGTTATTTTGCTTAATTATAATTATTATGGCATTTTCGTTGAAAAATATGTTCGGTAAAGGAAAATCTAAAACCGGTGAAAGTAGTCGCCAAAATACTACTCCTCCCCCGGCTCCCCGACCTAGAAAAGATAAGCAAGTTCAAAGTAGTAGCCAACCTAGAAATCCTAATGAACCCTTCGGAATCCTTGACAGTGATCACCCGTGTTTTCAATTTAGCGATATTGATTTTCTACATGATGTAGCAGTTGGTGATAGAATAGACGATGATATTATGAATGCTCTTTATCCTAATGCACCTATCTTAGAGGGAAATGAGGATGATGATGATGACGAAACCCAAACTCCAGTAGATTTAGATGATACACCTACTAGTCCTGCTCATAACTTAGGTGATGAACCGGAACACCCACCCGTACAAACTCCTACTTTTAGTAGACAACCTCCTAAACGTTCAGAAACATCATTAGTTTGGCAATTTTTTATTCAAATAAGAGAACAAAATAAGGCTAAGTGTAAATCTTGTGGGAAATTACTTGTTCATAGGTATACTGGAGATCGTAGCGGCACGGGTAATTTAGTTAAGCATATAAAATTACACCCTAGCGATAAGGCTAGATATTTGCAATTGAAAGCGCAACAAGAGGGGAGGACAAGTGCTGATTCTACAGTTAACCCAAGTACTGATTCAAATCTAGTTCAACCAGGAATAAACACAGTCACCGGAGGTATATTATATTACGATCCAAATAAGGATCGTGAAGAATTAGCTAAAATGATTACTGTTATGTGTTTGCCTTATTCTTTTGCTTCTAATCCTGCATGGATTCATTATATTAGAAGAGTATTTAATCCTACGTATAAAGGTTGGCCTCGCGCCACAGTTAAGGCCGATATTTATAAATACAAGCATGAATATGAACAATACTTGCGCTATTTATTTACCCATATAACTAATCGTATGTCTATTACAACTGATATTGGTAGAAGTAATAATGATTGTGATTATCTAACCGTAACCAGTCATTGGATAGACGAAGACTGGACAATGCAATAACGCATTATTGCATATAGGATAATTAATTCACGGCACACGGGTAGGTTTATTGCTAACACTGTTTCAGATGTATGCAGATATTTTTGTTTTAGTGATAAAATAATGTCAATTTCCATGGATAATGCTTCTAGCAACACTAGTGCAATAGGTATGCTAACTAGAACACTTAATCCTGCTTTTACTAATATTTTCCATGTTAGATGTATATGTCATATTTATCATTTAATTGTTGGTGATGGTATGAGAATATTAAACTTAGAAATTGAAAAGGTTAAAATGGCTCTTAATTGGATTTTTTATTCAAATCGTAGTAGTAGACTTAGAGAATATTTTAAAAAGTGTGACGAATATGTCCTTAGAGAAAGAAAGGTTCCTAAACCTTGCCCGACTAGGTGGAACTACATGTACGAAAGTTTAGTAGTAGCGTACGAATATAGAAACCCAATTAACGCTACGTATAATTCTCGGGATTGTGGGAGGAAGATAATGACATGCTAACTACACAAGATTAGACTAACGTTAAAATTCTTTTAGATTTTTTAGAACATTTTCATGTGGCTACAAATGCTTTATCTGGCCAATATTATCCAACTATTTCTAACTGTTTAGTTTATATTGTCGCACTTGCTAATTTGTTGGTTGATTTTAACGAGGGAGGGGAAATCTATGAAATTGCAATAACTGAAATGAAAAAGAAGTTTAAAAAATATTTTTTTCCAATCCCTCCTATATTTGGTGTGTATGCTATGTTAAATCCTACTATGAAATTAGGAGGTCCTCACTTTTGGTATTCTACTATTTATCAATCTTTAGATCTTTCAGAAGTAGAAATGGCTACACTAGCTGATGCGAAAGCATCAATTAAAGTGAATGCCCAAACTGTTTATAATGCTTATGAACAGGCGTTAGAGCATGCTAGGCCTAATATTCCAACCCCTACTTCGTCTACATCACAGTCGTCTAAAAGAGCTGCTGGCTTAACAGCTCTTAAATCGTGGACGGAGTTCAGTGGTACTCAAGGGAAAAATTTAGATGAAATTTCCCATCTAAATGAGCTTCAAGTTTATTTGTCGCAGGGACTAGAGAATGAGAATCGAGACGGCTCTTTCGACCTTTTGGATTGGTGGAAGACAAGGGAAAAGCATTTTTCCGTTCTTGCAAGGATGGCTCGGGATGTTCTGTCGATTCAAGCGTCAACTGTTGCATCGGAGAGCGCTTTTAGTCAAGCAAGACTACAAATAGGTGATCACAGAGCGTCGATGCGGGACAGCTTGGAAAAATCAGTGCTTTTTCGAGATTGGATCCGCGCAGAAAGAAGGAACTTTGGGCTAGCTGATCACAACCAGAAATAGATGAGTGCTATGAAGAAATGATAGCAGAACTTGCTCAAGAAGCAACTTCACCCGGAAGTGGTGATGAACAAGCTTCATTTCCACCACCGCCAACACAACCACCTCCAAACCTTGAAGGTTTTATGAGATTTGTTAGAAATAATGCATAAATTATTATGTAACTTGTACATTGGCACGTCTTCTTTTAGTTTTTTTTCCTTTTAATGATGGTATTAGTACCATGTTGTGCTCATTCCATTGGGGGAAGGAAGACTAAGAAAGATATGTCATTTTGGTCAATAAATATGCTCTTTATCATATTGAATATCATTTTGTCACAATATGACTTTGTCTTTACTTCTATATCAATTCTTGAATATTTGTATAACATACAATATATAACATACAACACAATATACTAACTACAACACAATATACACTACTTATATACAATATATACTACTTAAATACAATATATACTACTTATATACAAAATATATACTACTTATACACAATATATACTAATTACCAAACACAATATATACTATACTAATAACATAATACACCATATAAAATATATTCTACAATATACTAATGACTACTATACAAGATATTGATTTTAAAAATAAAAAAAAATTTCAGAACCACCGGAACCGCCGAACCACCGGAACCGCCAGAACCGGAACCGGATGGTAGCGGTTCCGGCTCCGGAACCGCCAGAACCGGAACCGCCAAAACCGGAACCGCAGACCCAAATAGACCCAGAACCGGAACCGGATACAGCCTTATTTAGGACGATCTGTACTTCACATGATACACCGCTTAACTGTTTACTAAAAAAAAGGCAAATACTGGTACTGTTGGCAAGACCAAAATAACTCTGATCTTCCAGGACTTGGAACACAGGACTTATTAATTCAATGCAGCATTTTATTTTGTGGCAAGTTTCCTCGTGTTCTGTTAATAAAGTAGTAGTCTGCAATTCTGTTAGTGTTTCTTATGAATTTGTCTTCTCTTACGCAAACAAATGGTTTTCCGGGACTAAGTTGAATATGAATAAGATTAGAGAGATGCTTAGAGGGTGATATTGCGAGTCCATATGTACAGACAGGAGAAAAAGGAGAAGAAAGAAGTGCTTGGGAAGGTATGTTTAGTCGACTACATGTACTTACAAGTTTTTCATGCACAAGCTGAAAGGTATTTTCATTCGAAGTCCCCAACTAAACTTGTTCCCCACTAACCTTTCTGTCCCTTCTCATTATTTTGTTGGTTTGACCTATTTCATCTCCAAGAATTTCTTATTAGATTAGAGGCGCTTTTTTTTTCTCCGGAATTTTGAATGATTTTGATAGACAGAAGGTTCCTAATTAGGGAAATGAGAAAAATAGAAGCACCCCCTTAACCTTTTATAAGATGTTAATGGAATGCAGGACAAAAACAAGAATGACAAAGTTGTCGAGAATGGATAACCTGGAAAAAACCTAATCACTTGAAAGTTGATATAAATTAATCCTTTGATGCAAGCATATCACGCAATCCGCTTATAAAAAACGTTTGAATTCAGTGATTACTCCCAATTCATTTTTTTTCTTCAATTTGACTTGATTAGGTGACAGACATGCTTTGCACTTCGATTATTGTGGCTGTCTTCATCTGTTTCTTTAGTTTTTTTCTTGCAACTTGGAAAGGAACAAAAATATCCCTTTTCCGTATAATGGAAATGGAGTGCACGATGTCACGTTGTGGATGGCTGACGGCTTCGTTAAAGGCGGCCTCTCAAAAATGGAAATGGCACAAGTTGCGAATCCAGTTGGTGATTAGTGCCTATTGGGACAAACATATAACTGTCTAAAGAAGAACATGGGCATTTTCAATGATCTATTCTCTTTTTGATAACCATGATGTCAGAGTCCGAGCCAGGTAACGCGTATTTCGACTAATTTCATAGGGTACCTACTATCTCTCACCAACACAAGTACGGATAACTCTATCAACCAAAGCTTGGACAAATAGGAAAAAATCACCTAGTGTTTCTACCTCTGCTAGGATTTGAACCTTAAGACCTCATTGTTCTTAACCCCATTCACTGAGCAGATGCCATGATTTTCAAAGATCTTCCTTGAAATAGAAGACAGAAGGAAAAAAATAAACTTCTTGCAGTTGTCAGTCTCTTGGCCCTTTGGAAAAGCGAAAAACTTACTATCGTATCATCTGTATACGAGTAGTAGATAATGAGTTTAACCGAACTGTTCAAAAGTTTCATACACTATTGTATCATTAAAAGGTCATTGCATATAATTAACCATAATAAGTCAATTTAGTATCACCAAATAACCAGATAATGAGAGTGGACATAAGGTAAATCTGTAGAAAATTGTGTAACAGAGTGTCTAAATTCTCAGTTTGTGTTGACAATTATCTCCCAAGCCAAAGATAGAGTAAATCAATTATGCTATCAATGAAACAGTAACATTATAATAAAGACAGATCAATGCTGAAAAGAAAGAAAGAGAGATGAAATTCCTACTTCTAAGTATTAGTAATATAAATTTTAACCAAAATAAGACTTTCTCTCTCGGCGCACGTTAGGTGACTGACTAACATGCGCCTTCATCGGAAATGGGAGGAAGAGGACGACCGAGGAGGAATACTACCATAGCACCAGTAATAGACCAGAAGATTATGATAACTAGATCGAGTGAACAAGGAAAGGAAAGGCCAAAGCTATTGATCAAATCCAAGAGGAGGAGACAGAACAGGAAAATGACAATGACGACAACTGGCCAGATTTGGACAAGTATCGGAATAAAGCAACAACTCCAATGAATTCAAGCAGGAAATTGGCACTGACGGAGAACATGAGCAAAGGAAATAACGAAATTAGGGTTGCAAATGAGAAAACCAGCTCGAGTGGGGTAAAATCAAATGCAACATTACATGCAAGCTCAAGCAAGGAACAAAGGGCTATTTATGTGGATAATCAAAAGGAAG
The DNA here is from genome assembly GCA_034376525.1 of Nicotiana benthamiana. NCBI lineage: Eukaryota > Viridiplantae > Streptophyta > Magnoliopsida > Solanales > Solanaceae > Nicotiana > Nicotiana benthamiana. The sequence continues at coordinate 25,626,176 of CM067333.1, read as the reverse complement.
CTCAAGTGAAGAACTCAATTCTAACCGTTGATAAAGGTCGATCATGGGCGGGATTACTACAGGAGAACAAGCTAGCTGCAAAAGGTATGAATCTTAATTATATACCCCCGTCAATGAAAGATGGTGAAGTAGTTGTGCAGCTGATGGAGGAAGACATTGTGGAGGAAAATGTAAAATGGAATTGAGCAGTAATATTGTATGTGGTGGGGAATACACCTTCAATCGGTGTCATTGAAAGGTTTATCACTAATCACTGGACAAGTGTGCAGAAACCTAAGGTGTTGTTTCATAATGATGGATATTTCATAGTCATGCTTAGTACTAATGAAGAGAATGATGGGGTTCTAATGAATGGTCCTTATACAATTAACGATAGGTCAGTTATTATGAAGCAATGGTTGGAGAATTTGATTTTAATGAGGAAGTTCTGAGAACTATCCCCTTGTGGATCAAGCTTCCAACTCTTCCACTTAACCTTTGGAGTAATCAAGCGTTAAGTAAGATAAGAAGTGGTTTGGGGAAGCCAATATATGCTAATGCTTGTACGACTATTGCTGAGAGAATCTCATATGCAAGGATTTTAATAGAGATGGATGTTACCAGTCCTTTACCAGAAAAGATAAAGCTTTATGATCCAAAAGGAAAGGTGTTGGAAAAACTTGTTCGCCATGACGAAACCTATATTTTCCAGAAATGCTGTCAACTTGGCCATACATGTAAAGATCAAAGGAAGCTTAGACAGGATGAAATGAGGAAAAATGTAAAAGGGAAGCAAATGTAGGAATGGAGAAAAGTTAGAGCACTTGATCCTAAGGTTGACAAAATTGATGCACAAGGGAGATTTAATGAACAACTGGAGGAAGAAGCAGCTATATAAAAGAGTAACTCAGAGGTTGAGAAATAATGGCAAATAGCTAAAGGAAGATCTGCAACTAAGAAGCACATAGATATGATAAGGGAGAAGGGAGTGGATATTGGCAATGCATTCAAACTCTGGTTGATACTGCTCAAAAAATTGGTCAAATGTCTGAAGCTCAAAGTGCAAAGGGAATGCATAACAAGGAAGACATGGGTGGACCTCCAATTTTACCTATTACATCATGATGAAATTTATTGCATGGAATGTAAAGGGGTCTGAATAAGGTATACAAACAGAAAGAACTAAAAAAAATCCATAATAGGTAATGTAGTATTGACAGTAATAATTGAGCATAGAGTGAAGCAAAGTAATGCTAACTCTGTGTTAAGAAAAGCTCTGTATGGAAATGGGTGGATAACTATGATGAGGCTACTTGGGGGTAGAATATGGGTTGCATGGGATTCTACATTGGTAGAATTTGAAATTATTAGACAGCATGAATAATTTATTTTGGGGAAAGTAACATTAATGCAGCACAATATTCGGTTTCACCTATGTGTTGTGTATGGTAAGAATACAGTACACGACAAGAAGAATTTATGGGAGGAGATGCTAATATCAATGGAAAATATAAAGAGTCATTGCCTTATAATGGGGGACTTCAATACAATTCTAACTAGTGAAGATAGATTCAATGGAAATCCTATACAGGAGATGGAGACAATGGAATTTAAACAACTCTTAGTGGATGCCCAAAAAAATGAATTGAAGACAGTGGGAAGAAAGTACACATGGACTAATAACCATGTGCATAGTAGAATTGATAGAATATTGGTAAATGTTGAATAGATACAAATGTGTCCTAACATGGAGGGGATGTCTATGAACTGTGGATTTTCTGACTATTGCCCTCTAAGTGTGAAGTTTAATCCAAGTAGCCAAGTTGGAGGGAAACCTTTCAAGTTCTTGAGCCGCCTGGTAAACTTGAAGACTTTTGAAGGTACAGTGCAGAAGGGTTGGGAGCTTGGAAAGAACAAACAAACAATGTTGACAGTTTAAAACAAACTTAAGAAGTTAAAAGGGTTACTAAAGCAAATGAATAAATAGGAGTTCAGTGGCATTGATAGTAAGAACAAGATGCTAGAGAAAGATTAGAAAGTATATAGAACCAAATGAGATGTCATGGCCAAGGAGAAATGCAGATTAAATTGGAAAGAACTACTAAATTGGAGCTGTAGAAATGGCTAATGGTGGTGGAGAGTATTATGAAACAGAAGTCCAGAGTACAACGGCTTAATTTGGGAGATTTTAATATAGCTTTTTATCATGCTTGTATGAATAATAGACAAGCAAGGAACATCATCGACAGGTTAACTGACAGTAATGGGAGCATAATGGAAAGTCCTAAAGAGGTGAAGGCAAAAATTCTAAATTTTTATAGGGGATTACTTGATAGTTCAGCTACACATCTACCAATGATCAACTATGACATAATGAAGAATGGCAATGTGTTGAGCAGGAGCCAACAACTACAATTAATCAGACCAGTCAACAGGGAATAAGTGAAGCGAGCTTTATTGGGAATTGATGACAACAAGGCACCAGGGTGTGATGGATATCACTCCTACTTCCTTAAAAAGACATGGCATATTATGGGAGAGGAAATAACTGCATCAGTTCAAGATTTCTTTGAGAGTGATGATATGTGTAAAACCATTAATTGCACAACAATCACACCTATTCCAAAAATCCAGAATCCAACAAACATAAGAGACTTCAGACCTATTTGCTATACAGTTTTATACAAGTTCATCTCTAAAGCGATAACCACAAGAATGGAAGGGGTAATGGATAGACTGATGGATAATTGTCAAGATGTTTTTGTACCTGGAAGGCTGATCACAGATAACATTTGATGAGTCATGAGCTAGTGAAAGGTTATGGAAGGAAGAGTATCTCTCCTAGATGTATGCTTAAGATTGACATGCAAAAAACATATGACTCCGTGGAGTGGGGATACATAGAACAAGTGTTAGGGTCACTGAATTTTACAGAAATCTTTGTGAGATGGATAATGGCTTGCATCAGTACAATGATTTACTCATTCTAATAAATGGCAGACCAACAGATCCTTTTGAGGCAAAAAAGGGCCTAAGGTAGGGGGATCCACTTTCACCCTTCTTATTTGTTTTGGCTATGAAATACCTGAGCATGTCATTGAAGACTCTGAAGGAAGACAAGAAGTTTAAATATCATCCCATGTCTGCCAGGTTTAACCTAGTGCAACTAGGGTTTGCCGATAATTTACTATGGTTTTACAGAGGTGATGTGCAATCTGTGCAGATATTGCATCAGCATTTTCAGAAATTCTCTGCAGCATCAGGACTGGTGGCTAATCCAAATAAGAGTTGCATCTATTTTGGAGGGGTGAATCAGTTGACTCAGCAACAAATTATGGAGACTTTTGGTAATAAAGATGGAGAATTATCTTTCAGATATCTAGGGGTTCTATTGAGTACTAGGAGACTATCTGCTATACAATGTGAGCTACTAATTGAAAAAATATTACACAGAATTAAGAACTGGACAACAAAGTATTTATCATATGCAGGTAGAGCAGTCCTAGTAAAGAGTGTTGTTTGCCATCCAAACATTCTGGGCACAGATCTTTATACTGCCTAAGAAGGTTATACAATTCATAGAGACCATCTGTAGAAGGTTTCTGTGGACAGGAGATGCTGAACCAGCAAAGAAGGCCTTGATAGCTTGGGAAAGACTTTCTCAACTAAGGTTGCAGGAGGATTGAACTTCATAGATGTGGCATTATGGAATAAAGCTGCTATTTCAAATTACTATGGAATATATATAATAGAAAGGAGAAGCTATGGGTGCATTGGATTTACTATGTCAAAGGCCAAGCAGTGTGGTGCTTCCTAGGCAATTCAGAAGATATTTCAGGCTAAGTAGTATTTTACTAAGGCTAGAATGAATGAGGATGATGTCCAGCTAATGGAGAAATGCTCAATTAGGGGACTCTACAGATCACGACAAGGTGTATCTCAAAAAGTAACATGGAGGAACCTAAGGTTGTCTAAGCGGCTGGGTAGGACCGGTTCCGGCCCGGCCATAACCGGTTTAAACCGGGACCGGACCGGCCTGGTTACTAAGGGGTCGGGTGGGCTGGGTTCGTGGGGGGAAGGGGTTGTGTCCGCTTAATTTTTTTGATGGTGTAATCGAACCGGACCGGTCCGGATGAACAGTTGCCCATACCGGTTAAACCGGCCCGGTTCCAACGATAATTTTTTTTGGTTTTTTTTTTAAATAAGACTTCGTGGGGCCAACAATAAAGTTGGCAATGGGAAGATTTCATTCAGATCTGTTGGCTAACGGAATTATTTGCAAAATTGGCTATTTTTTATTTATTTTCTTGTATTTGTTAATTTACAATATTAACCTTTCTTAAATCTATAAATACCCTCCCCCTCTTATTTATTTCTTCACTCAAAATTGTTATCTCAATCTCAATTCTCAAATTCTCTCTTCCGTTCAATTTGCAAGATTTCATATTCTAATTTTATAATTTTTATTTGGCTCTCTTTTCTTGAGTTTAATTTACCGGAAATTGTCATTTGGAAATTGAAATTCGAAGTTTGAAGTTCAAAGTTAATATACTTGCTTGATATTTGTTCATGGTAACACCGGAAGTGCGTAATCAATAACTCAATTTATTGTCGAATTCGGTGCACTCCCTCCAACTCTTTCTTTTATTTAATATTTTAATTGTATATTTAATATTAGATTATACTTTAATTTTTATAATATGTTTAGTGCTGCTAAAAAAACGCGTAGAAAATTTACAGGTAGGGGTAGAAATAAAAAAAGAGGTAGTCCTGGAGCTTCCGGTAGTAATAGTAATGACTCAATAACACATGTTCCTGAGTCATCGCCTAATGATAATGTAGATATAGATTATGAACAATTACAAGAAGAATTTGGAATAGAAGATAATGAAATTGGATAGAAGATGAGATACCACCTGCACCTACTAGTGAAAATGTTGGTAGTGTTGGAGTTGGAGTTGCTAGTGCTACAAGGGGTAGACCACCAGCTCCGACTTCTAACGTAGAAGAAGAAGTCCGATATGGAAACTTTTTGAAATAATAGAAGGTACTGATAGAGTTAAGTGCAAACTTTGTAACGAAACATTTAAACATGACCGGAGGAAATTTAGGGGGGACTGAGACACTTAGTAGACATATGACATCTGACCATCCCACAAAATGGGGCAATAATGGGGATGGAAGTCAAACAACTATTAACCCTACTGCTAGAGGTCTAGTAAAATATGATAAAATGAGGGATCGTGAGGAATTAGCAGAAATGATTGCTTTGGGTTGTCTACCTTTTTCTTTTGCTTCCTCGTCGTATCTTATTATGTATATTCAAAGGATTTACAATCCTTTATTTAAAAGTATCCCTAGAAGTACTTGTAGAGCAGATATCTTTAGACTTCATGGACAATATCAAACATACATACGTTATTTATTTAGTCACCTTCCTTCTAGAGTATGTCTAACTTCTTATATTGGCCATGATGTTAATGGAAATGATTATTTGACAATTACATGCCATTGGATAGATGATAATACTTGTATGCAAAAACGTATTATCGCTTTTAAATGAGTCATAATGCTACGTTTATAAGTAGTACTATTATTGAAGTTGTTGAATTTTATAATCTAAACCAAAAAGTTTTGTGTATGTCTTTTGATAATGCTTCAAACAATAATGCCGCAATTTCAATTTTAAAATTGCATTTGCAACCACCTCTAGATGATATTTTTCATATTAGGTGTGCATGTCATGTTTATAATTTAATTGTTAAAAGTGGCCTTGATTTATTTTCAGTTGAGATTACTCATGTTAGAAGAGCAGTTGGTGTTATTCAAGGAAATAATAGACAATCTAGAATAAAAGAATTTAAGACTAAGTGTATCCAGTATAACTTTAAACCTAGATTCATGCCAGACGAAATCTTTACTAGATGGAATTATACATATATATTTTTAAAATGTTGCTACAAATATAAATTTCCAATAACTGAAGTTGCTAATGCACATTGTACTGATCCTAGGCGTATGTTAACAAGTGATACTTGGGAGGTCATTAATGATGTTGTTAAATTTTTACATAAATTTTATAATGCTACTGTTATGTTTTCTGACGCATATTACCCACTGTTACTATGACTTTAGTACATATAGCTGAAATTTCTTTTCTACTATCTGAATTTAAGAAGAAAGAAAAATATAAGGATGTTGTTGAAAAATGCAAGCAAAATTCAAAAAATATTTCTTTCCAATTCCTCTGATTTACTTAATTGGTGCAGTTTTAAATCCTTCTATTAAAATGTCTGATTGTCACCAATTAATGAATGTTTTATATACTTATATGGAGATTGGAGAAACTAAAACCCCAAATTTATATGTTTCTATGAACAAGCTAAATGAATATTTACAACAACTATATAATTATTATGCAAATGAATGTGATAATGCTGCCCGTGCTTCTGGCAATGTTAATCCCGCTATGCAATGTAGCAGTTCTGCTACTGTGGATGATGAAGAAGGCCTTGATAGTTTTAATATTTTTTCTACATTTTCTAACACTCAAACCAGTAGCAGGAATATTGATGAACTTCAACTACTTGCAGAAGCAAAAGGAACCTCGCACAAAGAAATTTTCACCGTTGGGATAGTGGCATGAAAATGGAAAGCAATTTCCTGTTCTTTTCGCTATGGCTCGGGACGTGGTGAATGTGCCAATTTCTACTATTGCATCGGAGAGCGCATTTATCCAAGCAAGACAACAACTTGGAGACACCCGCCACTCATCGGGAATCAATGCTTTGGAAGTTTTAGTATGTTTCAGAGATTGGATTAGATCGGAACGAAGAAATCAAGGAAATGAACATGTTGATAGCCCAGAAGACGAGGAACTTGGAGATATATTAACACATGGAAACCCATCCGAATTTAACACGCCAGAAGAAGGTCAATCGGTTCATATTGATTATGATGAACTTGCTAGGGCGATGCAAAACATTTGAAATTACTACTTTACTAGTTTACTAATAAAAACATTTCATTTTCTACTTTTTCACTTTGAAATTATGAAATAAAGTAGCACTTGCAATAAGTGCAATTTTTCCCCATCTTACTTGTATGCATTCAATTATTACAAAGTATTAATAAAACTTACAATAGCTATACTATACATAATTCCAAAAAAAGTGAAAATATACTACACCTGGCCTGGCCCGGCCACCTCAACCCGTAACCCTTATGGTTCAATTTTTACCCGAACTAACCCGGCCTGCTACGAACCCGTTACTGTGCAACCCAACCCGGCCCGGACGGGTCAAAAAAATTGACCCTGCCCGGACCGGCCCATCCGTTAAACAACCTTAGAGGAAGCTGGTGTGCAATAACCATGGACAGCCAAAATGGATATTCATATTGAGGCTAGTAATACATCAGCGGCTAACTACCAAAGACAGGCTGGCACGATGGGAGATAGATATATATCAAACATGCTCTCTGTGCAATAAGGAAAATGAGACAATGCAACATATATTTTTCAAGAGTGAGATTAAAGGAAAGATATGAAATGGTCTACTGAGATGACAAGGGATTCAAAGATCACACAATAACGGGCAGGACGAGATTACATGGATGGTGAAGATGACTAAAAGCAAGAGTGCAAGAGCAGCTATATACAGAATGATACTAGCAGCTGCAGTATATCACTGTTGGGAAGAGAGGAATTTTGTGATTTTTCAGAAGAGAAGGACAACCACTTCTTTAGTCAAGCTTATTATCCAGGAAGTGCACATAAGGGCAACAGGGTTCCCTTATCTAGATAAGGTGATAACTAGTTTGAAATGGTATCTGGAAATTAGCTAGAATAGAACAGTAGTGGAAGTTGATGGAGTTTTAGGAGAAGTGAATGCTAGATATCATCTTTGGGGCTTCATGTCCAGTTGTTGATATGCTAGACAAATTTTGTAATAGTTAGATGAGTTGTAAATATTGCTACTTGATAATAAAATTCTTATTTACCAAAAAAAAAAAAGACAGATCAATGCAATAAACTTAAACTCAACAAGAGAGATAGAGAAAGAAAGAGATGAAGTAAGCAATATATACATCTACTATGAAGATGGTTCAACTTGTATGGTTACATGATGAATTCTGTATGTCCTGTCACAATATTCCCTAACCTTCTGAATAATTTCATATTGGTCGACTCCAGGTTCAAGTACAACATGACAGGACAAAACAATTTTCCCTACAGTAATGGCCCAAACATGCAGGTCATGAACTTCCTGAAGTCCTACTAAAGATTTAAGACCATTCTCGAGTTGAACAATATCAACTTCCTCTGGTGTCTTCTCCATCAATAAGGAGAAGATAGTTCTAAGCATTGGTATGGTAGTACTAAGAGCAAAGATCGAGAAAAAAATAGTACAGAGAAGATCAACCACCAACCATTCTGGTTTGAACCACATAATAGCTCCAGCAATCATCACCCCAACTGATTGTATCAAATCAGATATAACATGCAGGTAAGCCCCTTCGATATTTATGTTTGTTGGTTTGCTGCAACTAGAGGCTGCTGATACTAGTTTCAAGCTCTCTTCTTCATTTCTTGCATGCAATTCTTGCATTTCATGATCATGATCATCATGATCATGATCCTTGCAAGGATTATATGAATGGCAATGGAGAGAATGATCATGGCCAAGCCACACAACTGAGACGAAGTTAATTATGAGACCAAATGCAGCAATAGCAAACATAAGCTTCCCGTTCACTTTGGCTTGTGGATGGAACATTCTCTGAATTGCTTCATAAATCAGCAAACCAGAGACGAGCCATATTAGCTGTACAGATAGAAGGGCTCCTAAAACTTCAAGACGGTGGTACCCGAAAGAGTGTTCTTTTGTCGCATCCCAGCCGGACACCCAAACAGCAAAAAGAGAAATAGAAAATCCAACAACATCACTGAGCAAGTGAGCTGCATCAGTTAGAACCGCGAGGCTATGGGCTTTCACCCCTCCTATGGTCTCCACTGCCATGACTATTACATAAAAGATTATGAGCCCACAAAGTTTCATAGTCGACTTTGACCTTTGTCTTGAGCCCAACATACTATGCTCTTGCTCTGAGAATGAGCAAATTGGATTGCAACAAGACTGAGCTCTCTTACTGTTGCCATTACATATTGCTCCCAGCAATTGCGTTATTTCAGACTTGGAATCCTCATGTTGCTCCATCTGTTTCAACGTGTATTATAGTTAGCTAACTGTTTGAATGAAATACTAATAAGTAAAACTGCAGCATTCGATTTGAGAGTGAATCATCGGTTAATTCTCAAGGCTGCCATATATCAAAGCGGCGGGTAAAGATTCATTAGCATTGCACACAGTAGTGCATATTTGAAGCCTCATTATTACAGCGTTTGAGATGTCAACTGCGAGAATAAGGAAAGAATCAGTAGATAGCGATCCTTAGTTATTTTGTGCACCAAGCGATCATCCGTAAATTTGAACAGTAAGTTGTAGATTGAACGTATTCGAGAAAAGTTAATGCAGCATTATGGACTAGATACGTTTTAGAAGTTATATGGAATAGATACATGTTTCAGCATTATTTTTGAAGTGTATATACATCATTATTACTCTACCTTCTCAAGGTAGGGGTAAGGTGTGCATACACACTGTCCTCCCCAAACCCCACTTATGGGATTACAGTGGGTTTCTTCTTGTTGTTATATACATCATTATTAAGCTTATAATATCAAACAAGCATACTAATTAAGCACTTTCTTTTCCATCATAGCAGACTCACATCCCTTTCTATTTGCACAAGTATACCACCCAAAAGATTTTTTCTTTTTCCATCAGAAAAGGAGTCAAAATGCATTCAACTCTACAAAGTAACTTGCTTGAAAGTCCTTTAAGCTGGTTATCAATTAATCTTGAGAACTCAGCATTTGAACTCCATTTTTTTCCCTCAAGTTTTATTGCTGCTACTGCCACTATACTCTCAATTCCAATGCAGGGGTATCAAAATAAAAACAATTCTCATATACAATTATATTATACATCAAGACAATCGTGATCCAAAAGAAACGTCTTTCCGAGATAAAACCCAGAAGAAAAAAACACTCTTAATCATGAGTAAATCAGAAAGAAATAGTTGAATGATGCTTGAAATTCCACATATCCAATAGTAATTAAGATCACAGAAAACCTAAAGCACGATATTTACCTGGATTCAGGACAAGAGAGAGAGGCCGGCAGGGGAAACTAGGGCTTATAGCTGAAAATGAATAGATTGGGGACCTATTGGATGGAACAAACATTCTTTAATATGAAGCGAAGAGCCGGCGGAGTCAGAATCCAATCATTATGGAATGAATTGAGCCGCTGAACGGGCACGCCAAAATTGATTCTTCTTATTCGTAATTCGTAATGAGCGTGGCCGAACAGGAAAAGTATGTTGCATTGAGCCGAATCCGTTTTATAAGTAACATTTGACAATGGTGATCTAGAGACAATTGCGATTTATAAGTCGTATTAAGAAGTGCGATTCATAATGTTGCATTTGACATAAGTCGGCAAATGTTCATCAACAACAACAACAACAACAACAACAAAGTATAATCCCACTTAGTGGGGGTCTGGGGAGGGTAGGATGTACGCAGACTTTACCCCTGTCCTGGGGTAGAGAGGCTGTTTCTAAATAGACCCCCGACATCCTTCCCTCCAAGAACTTCCCACATTGCTCTTGGGGAGACTCGAACTCACAACCTCTCGGTTGGAAGTGGAGGTTGCTTACCATCGGTTGGAAATGGGGGTTGCAAATGTTCATCGCATTTGGCAAATTACAATTTATAAATTTCTTTAAGTTGAAGCCATCGATGATTTCCAAACTATCTTACCTCATTAACTTATCTTACCTCATTAACTTAGAACGTATACAAATCACATGTCATATATGCATTATTGTATATTTCAAAATTCTCCTAAGAAGAATTATGTTTTACACTTTATAAAATTTATTAAATGACGTAATAATAAATGGTCAAATATTAGGTTCCTACTTTTTTTTGGGGAGGGGGGAAGTAACCATTTTGTACCAATCACCATAACCATAACCAACCTATAAACTCATCATGATAGCTCAGCTGAGTCTCACAAAGGACTATGTAGGAGTTGCAAATATAATTTGAGTATTATTGTCCAGAGTCGAATCACAAAGAATTAACCTATCAACTACTATTATTAGATTTACTAAATTTACACACTCTGTTTTCTCAAACTTTTTGATTCACAAGTAATGATTTCTCTAACAATTAAATATCGAAAGTATTTAACAGCAAAAAATTAACTAAACTTGATGTGTAAACAATTGGAATAAGGTCTAAGGCACTGGTTTCCCCTGTTGGTAATTTCCTTGGTTGTATATGTCTTATAACTATGATTTATTTGTCTCTATCAATCATGAACGTTCCAGTTATCATAAGTCTTTCTCAAGTAATTATGATAATTTACTAGACGTACTTTCTCAAGCTATGCTAGCTAGATTCACAATAGAGTTCACTTAGAATGCACCCGAGGTATCGTTATCTCTAATCTAACCTCTAAATCCTCGGTTATGACCCTCGTCTATACTCCGGGAGTGATGTTGTTCATACAATCGCGTAAATATGCACTCTCTCAAGTAGATACATAATAAATAAGAACGGATAATTGAGGGCCCTTTCAACTAACCACAATCAATTCATAAATGAACAAATAGAGATTAACAACAAAATTCAACTATATTAATAAAAGGACCAAGTCATCCCCAACGGGTTCCACCAAAACCTTAGATTAAGGGTTTTAGCTACTCATAACAATGGGGAAATAAACTACTCAAAGATTCATAATCATAAATTGCAAGAAAAATAAAAGAAAAATAAGAATAATGATGTTTTGGGTGATCTCTCACACTTGTTTCTCTTGCCAAAGTATTCTCTAAAACATTACATGCCTCCCTTGGGCGAGTTTTCTTGGTTAATATAGGGTTTTGTGCTAAAAATCCCACATTTTGCTCTTAAGCCCTTGAAGTTTCTGCGCTCTGCCGCTAACCTACCATGGTTACGCCAGGACGGCGGCCAAAGTACCTCTCAAACACCCGCAGCATCATTCTGTTGCGGTCCTACCGCGGTTACGCCGCAGTTCTGATTTTACGCCTTTGCTTGGTGCACTTTGTGGATATTGTAAGATTGGCCTCTTCTTCTACATAATTGATCCTAAAAGTACTCCATAGACTTTTTTTACTGGAGCTAGCAAAGCATGAAAAATACTAATCAGAGCATTTTGTTATCACTTTTTACCATAGAAATTATACAAGAATGTGGTTCTTTAGGGTTTAATTATAGTCTAATTCACCTATTATCAACACCCCACTCTAATTTATCGATATCGGGACATAAAAATTTGCACCATATTAATAGTCCTAGTGGTAGCTCGTAAGTTGCATATTTAGAGTATCGCTCATGCAATAATATTACTTCCTTTGTTTCTCTTTTCAAATGGACTCAAGTTCCTTTCTATCAAAATAGAGTGAACGATCTAAGCATACACCATTCTAACGATTTGCGCTTTTAGTGATTTTTCCTTAGCACATTGAATGGCCCAGTGCACACATGTTGCTCGCAATTATCTACCTTTGTGTGTTGTCTTTGTCGGGATGGCAATGGGGCGAGACAGGTGCAGGGCGGGCCAGGTTTCAACCTGTGGGGGCGATGCAGGTTTGGCCTTTACGGGCGCGGGGCGGTGTAGGGCAGGTTTAATTTTTAGAAAGAAATCTTTACGAGTCGTGGGACGGGTCTTTTTTTTTAAATTGTGTCCCTTATCCATTTTTATGTAAGATTTACAAGGCACTCGGATTTTGTGAAATTTGTGCAAAATTGGCCAAAACTTACAAATAATTCATTTTGACAGAGAATATATTGATTTGAGTAACTTTTTTATGCGGGTGCAAATGTTTTGCGGGGCGGGGCGGGTCAAAATCTTTGCGAATTTGTCCTGCAACCACACCGCACTGCACCACTAATGTTTTAAACATCAATACCACATAAGGGGGGGGGATGATTTGTGTGGTACCCAATTTTCGCTCTAGAGGAACCTGGTTCTTCTAGGTATTCTAACTACTGTTTGTGGAATTAAAAGTACATAAAATAAAGAACACGAAGATTTTTACATGGAAAACACCTGGCTCAAAAGGTGAAAAATTACGACCTACTATTCAGTAGGATTTTTCAAACTTCCACTAAAATTACTGAGCCAAAACAGCATTTACAAAAACTCTTTGTAAACCTAAGGGTTAACTCTAATCCCTGTCTAGCACACAACCTCAACTGTTGCGACACCTTCAAATTAGCCTATAACTTGAACACTCAAAGTACCTAGTATAAATGCTTCTGTAAAAGCTAAAAGGTACAACTTTAAACTACCTACTACAATTAAACTAGAATAAGAAAATATAGAATGGAACTGGTTCTTCTATCTTGTTCAAGTAGCTTCAGGAGTGCACACTCAAATCTCACATAAATTGCTTGCAATCTCTTTTCTCTTTTGCTCTCAATTTAGTTTCACTTCTGCATATGTGCAATACCTGTAAGAGAGAACAATCACTATTATTTAATGAGTTAGTAATTAGAGTTTGATTGAGACTCAATTATTGATCTTCCATCGAAGCTGAGTCCTTGAACTACAACAAACTCCAACCCTAGCTTTTATCCGGAATGTGTTCTCTTCACATAAAGAGACTTTCTCTCCTCATCCAATATGCAACCTTTTTTATCAGTTCAGGAGATATTGTTGCTTGATCACTGGAACCTATCTCCTTCAGCATCTCACATGTATAGGTTGATAGACAATGTGCCTCACATGATGGACCCGGTCCATGACTAAGTTCATTTGTCATTCTTCAAAAATTCACGTGAACTTGGGCTAACAAATTCCCTTTTTTTATGATGACAAACTTTGTGCTTTTTACTGACCAATGAACATGTAAGAACTCAGCTTAATCATCAACACTTAACTTAGAAATTTGACTTATCATCAAGGACCAAGTTATTTAGGTTATAAATATCATATTATTCAGAATAAAGAGTAAATCACAATATCTCTTCCCCCTTTTGACATCATCAAAAAGTTGCATCACAGTGTGAAACCCAGATTTTAATAATTACTCATGGACACTGGAGCAACAAACATGGTTCAATTTATCAATAATCAACCATATATATAACCATTAAGATCAGAATCTTCATAGAACAAGAGAAACAACAGTTGTCATTGATAAGGATATGTTTCCACAAACAAACCACAAAAAGAAAGAAAACTTCCAAAACGTGAGCAAAAAACAGAAAACGTCCCTAATCTGGGTCAATGGGAGTACTAGACTGGTTCAAAAGACAAGAACTGGGAGATCTAGGGCTTGAAGAACAAGATGGTTAAGACTGGATAAAGTTCAGCATATTCTGAAGCATTCCATCATTCTTCTCCTTTTCTTTTGCTATCTCACTTCTAAGGCCATCTCTCTCGGTCTCCAATTAAGTCGCACAAGTCTTGAGCCTAGCAATTTCATCATCTTTAGTTCCACATTCCTGAACCAAAGTCCTAACCTCGATGTTGATGGGATTCCTCAATGATGAACCAGGTTCAACTGGGATGGCATTGACTGGATAGTTACAAGCCATCATAGTCTTAATACCAAAATGTTCCTTGCTTGATGTCATTTCCCATTTGTTCAAAGGCATATTCAGCCTATCCAGAACTGTAGTCAGTATGAACCCATATGGAGTGGCATGAGCCTTGGAGCCATTGATGACCCTGTCTAGCAATTTGACAATAAAAGTAGGCTAGTTGATTTGCATTCCTCTCTCCACGCACTCCATAGAACCAGGTACATGTAATTTGCAGTGTATCTTCTCTCATGTCTGGGCAAGAGGCACTTGTTGAAAAATTCAAACAAGATCTTGTGCTCAGGTCTCATTTCACTCTTCTGCACAAATATGGCTTCAAGCGCATCTCTAGAGTCATAGAACCTTCTAGTGATTTCAATGGGAAGAGAATCCATACATGGCCACATTTGCCTTGTATAATCACCATACGCTTCAGTAGGTATGTACAGAATCTCACCCAGTTTGAGTGCATCAAACTTCACTTTCACTCCTTTCACCGGGTTGGTGACTGCTCTATCATTCCCAGCAACATTGACCATAAACTCAATCAGTTCATTCCTGGCCAGCCTCCCATCCATTTCAAGGACCATGTCCTTTCAACCTTGTGCATTTAGAGCATTCAACAGTCTCATCATTCCCGATTCACCCAGGTCCTTCATCAGTCTGCCTTATAATATTTTTTTTGCCAAAAATGACAAGTTTGTCTTGTTCTTTCTCAGATTCCTCTTCTTTTTCTTCTCCACTCCACTCATCATCTTCTTCAGTAATTTTTACCTGCTTGCCTTTCACTGCAGATCTTGCCCTCTTGGCAAGTGAGGGTTCAACAGACACATGTACAGATGAAGACTTCTTGGAAGAAGTCTTGGACTTTATGATTTTGGGTGTAGGAACATCCAATATTGTTTCTCTTTGTTAATGGACCAGTTCCATCTCCTCTTCTTCTCCAGCCTCAGAGGATTCTGCAACCTTTGCTTTTTCCTTCTCCTTCTTATTTCTTCTTGCTTTCTTCAAGAGCTTTTTTTGTAACTCTACTTCACTTTGTTTGAGCCTACTTCTAGTAGCTCTTCCCTTAGGCACTGAAGGGACAGTAGGTTTTGGGGATGAATTTTTGCTTTTCCTGGTTTGATTGGAAGCAGTTGGAGCCTTTTGTGAAGTGATTTTGCGCTTCTTTGGATCATAAATCGCTCCAATCCTTTTCAGAATGCCAGCCAGGGTTTCCTCAGCAGATGAGCCAGGTTGATCTCGTTGCTTGCTTAGATGGATCAACCATTCAGCCGCCTCCCTATAATCACTTCCCCCTGACTTGATGCCACTTTCTTCTAGACCTCCACATATAGAAAGAACATTTTCCTTTCCATTTCCCCTTTCATCACCACTTGTTGTATTAAGGTGAGACACGCGTTTGATGGTGAGCGTAGGTCATTTACTATTGGGGATCGTGACTTGGTCCGTTCCGAGTGATGTTCTTACCGCGTATTTGATTGAAGCTTATTTGACATCATCGTTATTTGGACTAATTGTCATATTTGAGCTCCGTGCCAACTACTTGAACCCTTTGGGGAGTTTTTTTCACTATATCCTCACTGTATGGATTTACTACTTGAACTTAGTCGTACTACATTCTACTATTTTACAATTGAGCCATCTTTACTCGGATATTTGAAACTAAAAGATATATTAAATAATGTTTTAGGTTGAGAACTACTATTTTATTATTTCACGAGGGGCATATGTGATTTCTGGACTGAGTATGGGATCGGGCTGTAGGCTACATATGCATTATATTGATATTGATATGAGGATGATGGCCTAGTTGATGCCACAAGATGGCTTGATATTGCGCTTGGATCGTAAGAGGCCCCTCCCGGAGTCAGCACACCCCCAGTGAGCGCTGTCAACGATAAATAAATGGATCGGGTTGCACGCCGTAGCGAGTACTAGAGGGTACCGTTCTATGTGTTTGCTTTTCCTTTCTTTATTTTCCACTTGACTGCTTATTTGCTGTAGCATTTTCACATTTTGAACTCATTGGTTTATTGATTTCATACTACTTGTTTTAAAATGCCGCATTGTAGATTACATTGTGTTTCTCCATGATTTCTTATTATCAGCATTTATTTATGTCTATTACTTACTGGGTCAGAGTGCTCACATTACTACCTGCATCTTGCATGCTGATCCATGTGCATATGAGGCTGTTGAGGATTTTCAGTGTGGCAGCGCATATCCGGGGGCATCGAGGTAGCTGCATGGCATCCGCAGCCCTGATCTCTCCCTCGTATCCTCTTGTTTCTTTTGCATTCTCTTGATTGCTATGTATTAGGCTGGTACTTATGTATTAGAGGCTCAGATTTGTGACACCGGATCCATATGGGCCATGTAGTAGGATTATTCGAAACTCTGCATGTTTAACTCTTATTTCAGACTTCTAGCATTATATTTTGGTAATTTAACTGTGTTAGTAATGAACTGAACGTGAAATGAGTTACTTGGTCGGGCTTGCCTAGCAGTGTGTTGGTAGCCATCACGACCGGGGTTGGGGTCGTGACAGTAGCATGAGTACATCGTGGTACCTAGTAAGTATCAAGCCTAACCTCGGTAGAGTAGTGACGAGGTTGTATCAATGTTGATACCCAATTTTTTTCTATGTATTTTTTATACCTACAATACTTCCAAGATAGCCTATATGTGCATATATGAGCATCACAAAAGGTTTTGACATTTATATGGATTTTTAAAACTAATCATTTTGGAGAATAATTCATTTTATTCTCACTTTTATACAAAAATATAGTTTACATGATTTTTTCATATTTTTACAAGTTCATTTGGTATTTTTAAAACTAAATTGTATGTAATAATAATTTTAGCCCACCTTCAAATATAATAGCATTTTAATTACAAAATCAACCCCAATATTTTTTAAATTAATATTTATATATTATTTATTAACTCGGTTTTTTAAATTTTATTTTAAAACATCTTTTACTATTTTTGTAAAATCAAAAGGAAAAAGT
Source organism: Nicotiana benthamiana (assembly GCA_034376525.1). NCBI lineage: Eukaryota > Viridiplantae > Streptophyta > Magnoliopsida > Solanales > Solanaceae > Nicotiana > Nicotiana benthamiana. Next base: position 25,608,494 of record CM067333.1, on the reverse strand, counting down.
GGCTATTTCAATTATGGCCTCAATTTCTTTCAATTATAGCCTATTTTTACCCCCTCCCCCCCAATTGATTCCAAATCAGGCCCCAAATCGATGACCCAATTCAATTTTATACCCGACCCTTGACTCATTATTTCGACCCGTCCGTTGGTATCTTTAAATTTTGGTCGTTGATCATTTTGATCAATGACCCTTATTCATACTTACCTTTTTAATTCTACCCAACCCCAACCCTAATATCATTTCTCTCATGTAGCATCCTCTGAACCCTTCTCTTCTCCCAAACACTCTCTAACACTCGAACCCTAACCGCCTCAGTCGTCTTCTCCGACCAGTTCTCGCCGGAGTCCATGGCTTCTCAGGTCATGGAAGGCCTGTGATCACTTGCCTTCACCGCAAATCACGGTTGTTCAAGGCTTTCAAGGATCAACCTCAACGATGCATGTTCACATCCTCCGCCGATTTTTGTTCATGTGGCTTCTCCGACTCCGTTCCGACGTGTTCGAGCCTCAAGAGCTTAGATATGGCTCAAATTTACTCCAGGCCTGATCCTTTCCAAGACTTCTCATTTCTAGGGTTGATGAGAAACCCTAAAAGCTGTTCGAGTTTCTTTCTTTCTTTATTTTCTTAGATCTGTGATAGATCTATGTTATACTTGAAGTTTCAAAGCTTTTCCCCAAATTTCTCTTTTCAAAATTAGTCTGTTAAATTTAGGGTTTTCAAAATCTTAAAGCGGTTTCTATTTCTTTTTCTTCTTTTTCTTGGTGTGAATCTATCTGTATATACCTTGTTTTATGAGTTTTCTCTTCCCTCGCATGTCTTCTCTTATATTCTTATGTTTTGCCGTTTTATTATGCATGTTCTTTTGCTTGTGCTTTGTTATTTCTTCTACCAGTTTCTACAGCATGTCTTTATATGTCTATCCTATGTGTTCCTTTACTATTTTCTTACTAAGCTTCTTGTTTGCCTTTACTAGACTTCTGTTTAAGTTCTAAACATGTTTAGTCCGTTGTTGCTTAAGATCTATGTCACCTCTTTTCTCTCCTAAACTTGCTTGAGTTCTGAGCTTTTCTTAAACCTGTTCTTTTTGATTTTTCACTTTGTTGCTTCGAACTTACTATTGTATCTGTGTGCTCTGAAAGAGACCTTGAGTTTGTTTCAATGAGTTGCCTTCTACTTTCTGTACCCTACTTGAATTGAAACCCTATGGTTTGGGATTTTTGTAAGTTTTGGGTTCAGTGTTGGGACTATGGTTCTATTTGGGATCCTGGGCTCACTCAAACTCATGATGAATCTATAAACTGAGCTGGAACTTTCTTTTGCTTATGATTTTTGAAACTGTCTATACTAATCTTTTCTTTCTTGTTTGATACTTGTGGGCTTATATATGAGGGTTTTTCTTTAGAAAGGGTTCTGCCAACTTGTAATTTATTCCAATTTCCTTTAAATAAGGCTCGATTGATTTGTTACTGATTTTTTCAATTGAACTTTCCCTCACCCTTTTTTGTGACTAAGTTCATTTGAACAAAGCTTTCAAATTTGCTGGTTGTTTGATTGATCTACTTTTCTTATTTTTTACAAATCGTGTACCATGAGATTCTTGCCTTAAATAATCTCTATGTATTTACTTGTGTTATGTTACTTCGGGAAGGTTTTTAATTATTCTTGTTTCCTTAATTGTCTCGTGCCGTTTGATATCAAATCCCTTAAACTTAGGGAGACCTTCTGTGTTTGATTGTAAATTATTTTCTTGCCTTTTGCTTACTAGTTTTCTGCACTATAAAAAGGGGACTACCCTTCTGCTCTTAGACAACAACTTTTCTACACTACAGACCTCACAAATACTTCACACAATTCAATACACACTTCAGACTTCAATTGAACACTACACAATTGCAGTACTTTCTCTACTAGTACTTTTTCTACTTATAATATTGAGCATTCTGCTCCTCTTCTCTTTTACTGTCTGAAACATTCTTAGGTTCCTTCTAAACTCTCAACTATTTGCTGAAGAACTTGAGTTTGCTCCTGCTGACTTCTGGTTGTTTACTTGCTCTTATTGTATTGTTATACTAGTGTTTGCAACTGGTATGTTACTCTTAATTAAATAATGCCCCTCCACTATGTGTTTATTTTACTCCTAGCCTGTTATGCTTTCTTGTACTATGCACCTACATCCTAGTCTGTTATGCTTTCTTTCTTTCTTTCCTTGTGTTTCTGTAAATACTTCTCTGTGAGTCTATTCCCTTTAACCCCTTTGTATGAGAGTATAGTTCTAGTCATGGCATCATCATATTATTGTTGCCCATGACTTTGAACTAGGTTCTTTTGAACCCTTACTCAAACCAATTCCCACTCCCTTTTTCCCTTTATGTGCTGAGCCTTGAGTCAAGTCTGGTGGTGTCCTAATCACCATCCAGACTCATGTCTGACCTCTAAGGTCTGCTCTTAATTTGTTTGGACTAAGCAAATGGTCAGGGGTGTGCCAGTTTATACCATGGCTGGGTATGACCACTATTTGCTATGGTTCTCTAATCCCTCTCTCACTTTGCACTTATTCATAGTTCTAAGTTCTGCCCCCCCTCCCCCCCCCCCGGTAAGCCATGCTTTAGGACCCCAGAGCTCCCTCTGAACTTGGATGGCTGAGGGATGGCTACTCCACACTGTACTATTTTGTTCTAATTATTATCCAGAGTGTAAGCACTGCCTGGAGCCTTTGAGGCTCTTTGGAACTCTAAAACACTTTGGATAAGAGAAGGCTTTGGAAATCTAGAATCCAGAATTGTTTAATCACATGCTGTTGGTACTAAGATTGAATTAGGCCGCTCAGATCTAGTTGTAGACTTTAACGTATTTTACACTTCTTTTTTCATCTTTTCTGGTTCTGTAATAATATTTTGTAAAAAACAATTCGGGGAATATTAGTAAAAAGGGTGTGGGAGGGGTTTACTCTTTCTTGCATCAAATAAAGGGTAGATACCATGTCTATAGGTTTGATGATTAATTCAATCACTTAGATACCATGTCTATAGGTTTGAAGTTTTAATTCAATCACATAGATACCATGTCTATATGTTTAATATTCAGTCATATTGCGAGTCATTAGAAATCCTGCCAATATGATTTTATACTCATGTAATCAGTTTCATATAGAAACCATGCCTATAGGATATGCATATGCGTTAGGCAAACTATAGAGCAATCAAATGATCCTCCTTTCATCGGTTTAATAATAGGTCTCAGGAAATCAAGTATAGATATCATGCCTATATGATTTCGTCTCAAACTCGCCTGATTTGTTTAAGTAATAACAATCTGTCAAGTGGCCCTAATGTTTAATGTAATGTTTTCAGTAAAGCTCCTATAAACCTGTATGCTTTTCAAAATTTCTGCAAATCTGCATCTCTCTTATGAAACAGTCTTTTAAATCTTCTGTCTAAGTGTTTTATTTAGTCCTTGAAAATATCTTTCAAAACAGTCTTTCAAATCTTTTTTTTTAGTATTCTCGCTTTTATAAACTCTTTTTCACAACTCTCTTGTGTTTTACTTAAATAGTCTGTTGTCATTTAAAAATTATTTCTGAACTTACTGCAATCTCGACTTTCTTTTCAACTCTGTTGCATGTCGGCGCCCCCTTTTTTCCCTCCTAAAAGAAGCAAAATCTTGTTTACGATATTATGGACAAAAATAACTCTTATTCCCTTTTGTGAATTGGGTTACGGAGTTTGAAGAGTAGCCACCTAATGATTATAGTGCATTAGGACACTTTTAAGAAGATTTTGAATGAAAATCAGAGTTCGGATAGGGGCTTGAAATTATCTCGAGGGGAAGGTTTTAGGCACCCCTCAAGATCCGCTAGTGTGGTTCCCGACCTTGCTCAGATGTGACTTTAAGAAGCACAGAAGTAAACAAGCAAATATGCATATAAGGAATATAAAACTAGTGGGCAAATTTAAAAAAGAAAAGTGAGAGGGAAATTTTAGAAAAAATATTTAAACAAAGTAAAAGGTAAGGGGGTTATAGATTTAAATATTTTCTCTAAAATTTCCTTTCACTTTTCTTTTTCAAATTTCTTCACTAGTTTTATATTCTTTATATGCATATTTGCTTGTTTATTTCTATACTTCTTAAAGTCACATCTAAGCAAGGCCGGGAACCATACTAGTGGATCTTGAGGGGTGCCTAACACCTTCCCCTCGAGATAATTTCAAGCCCTTACCCGAACTCTGATTGTAAGCACGTGATTTTTGCCCTACATGAAGATAACTCCTAAAAATAAGTCAAAATAATTTTTATTGCTCTTTTAGAAATTTTTATCTTTTGTAGTCTCATTTCATACATTTTAATATTTTAAAATCACAATAATAAAATACAAAAATATGCATTTGCATTTAGGATCTAATTTCATATTTTAGGGTTAACTAAGGGCTAAAAGAAAATAATAAAAATGGTACTTTTTGCAGTTTTAGTTTAAATTGGTATTAGTTTGCATTTTAATTAGGAATTAATTAGGAAATTTAATTTTAGTATTAATTTGGCTTTGAGTCTTAATTTAACATTTAATAAAATCAGAAATAAAATACAAAATAAGTAAATAAAATACAAAATAAGTAAATAAAATAAAAAAAAGAGAGGAAGATAAAAAGAATTTAGGAGTAAAAAATGGGAAGAACCTTCCCCAAAATATTGCCCCCAAATCATTTCTCCCCACCTAAAATCTTCCCCAAAAAATATTCCTCCACCTAAAACCTTCCCCCCAAAAACATTCATCACATAACACCTTTTCTCCAAAAAAAAACTCCCCACATAACAATCTACTCATACACTCCATATAAACACTCACAACAAATACAAAAGAAAAAAAAATACACACAAAAAAAGCCATCAGCCGTGAAAGAAAAAAAAAGATTAACACCCAAAAATAATTTTGAAGAAGAGCCAGCAGGAAAACCAAATACACGCATCAACGGAGACCTCCGACAGTTCTGTTTCTCCCGGAACCAAACAACTTTTCTCCCCTCGACGCAGGTCTCCTTCTTCGATCATCAAAGATCAGAGAAAACGACCCCATCGACTAATCCTCTAGCAGCCATAAAAGGAGAGAACCAGTCGCACAACCACCCTCGAACTCCCCGGAGCGCGCACACACTCGCAAACGAACAGATATCAAAAGGAAGGCTAGGACCTGAAGGTTTTATTTGTTTTTTTTTTTGAGTTTTCAGAACGTATTCATGTACATAATCCCTGTTTTAAAAGTTGATTGGTTTGAGCTTAAGCAAAACGGAAATAGCTCATGTTTCCTCTTTGCGATTCCGAGTCCTTGGTTTCAATTCTGAGGTCGATTGAGGTGAGCGTCGAGATCGTTGACTGCTCGTGAGGTTTAAGTCCGTTGGTTCCGAATCAATTCTATTGCGGTTTGTTCGTTTGCTTCTGGACGCACGAATTCCGGCTTCGGATTTGCTTGTAATGGCTTCTGAACAAGGTTAATCGAAAGTTTAATTCAGCTATTGTTCACGTCAATTTGCTGCTATTGTTCATTGAATTCTTGTTGAGTTCGATCCGATCCGGTTGTAGTCATCGTTGAAGAGTCGAGTCTGTGTCGTTGAGGTTTCTGATTTGAGATTGAACATCCGTCGTGTGAACTCGAGATCTTGTGAATCAGAAAGTGTGGCTGCTTGAGTTAGATTTTTGGGCTCGATTCGAAGTCACTGTCCGAGGTTCAATCCGGGAAGATTCGCGCCTGGTTCAACCTTAGCCGCTCGACGTCGAGGTCCGGTGCGTCGAGGTCGTACGACGAGGAAGAAGATTGATCTTCAGATCTGCTCGGCCCAAGTAATTCTCGTTTTACCATTCCTACTATGTTAATAATCTCCTCATTGTCGAATTGTTATGTCACGTTAATTAGCTTCTGTATTGGTTCGCAAAATGCAATTTTCTTGATCTGGTTTCCATATGTGCTTTAGGAAAACATGAGTGTTGAATGATGATTGGGATAATGATGATACTAATGATTAAAGGATACATGTGAGAAAAATTATGAAAAACGCAATGCTGGTGGATTGAACGTACTTAAGAAGCTGCAGTAATATATATTTTTTTCTTTCGTTGTTTGCGTAGTTGTTCTCCGCGGTTAAGAAAAATTGAATTAGATGCAAATATGTCAATTCAAGGTTTTAATTGGTATTTAGAATTCGGGTTTTGAGTTAGGTAGCGGGTTTTAAATTAAAGGGTTCGTCCTTTTGTTTGGACCCGGACTTGAACTTAAGGCCCGGATTATGAATATAATTAATTAGGATCTTTCTTTCGTTATTAGAGATAAAAATCAAAAATAGAAAATTGTTAAGAATAAAATTATATTTGGAGTGAATGTCTATCTTGTAGAGAGTTTTACTTTGATGGTAAGTAATTTTTCTTCCTATAAATAGAGGGGTCTTATCCCATTGTAAACCACCCCAAAATTCAATAAGAATTTTCTCTCTCTCTCTCTTTCTCTGCAATATTGCTCTTTTTCTTTTATTGTTTAATAACACGTTATCAACATGAAACTCTAACTAATTGAGTATAGGGTGGTTGCTTTAATTAATAGATATACTATTAAATAGTTGTCTCATGTAGGAGAAATTAAACCACACATGGAATATATAGGCTTAATTCGGACAGTAGCTGAATCTGCAATTACATGCTTGCTAATTTTATTATGCTCGAGATTACTTCTGTTACACATAGTTCCAATGCTTAATGCAGAATTACGGTTTGGAATGTCAGTCTTAAATTTAGGAGGCCGTTCATGAAGAATATTACGCTTATCTCCATAAGAGGGGCTCACGCAAATCTTCAAAACTATGGCTTTGGATACATGCACGATGCTCAATTTTTACATAATATTGAGCATAATGATTGTTAATCGTTCTATGAACTTCCTTCAAGATTAATTCTGGATTTAAGGTAAGTGTTTTACTTTTCTCTTTCAAATTCTTGTAATTCTATAATTTGATTTAAATACAAGCATAGACGGTAAATTTTGATTGCAACTTTAAGGCAGCTTGAAAAATATTATAACCACCAAACGTGGTAAATTTTCTATGCCTTGCCATGACCAAATTCATGTATGATTGTGGGCAAAGAATTAAAAATACGTCACATTGAATTTGCTCCATTCTCATTCCTTATAGAGAATGTGATAGCAGTATGTGATAAGTCTGAAAGAAGACAAAATTATTACCGTGAAGGTATGAATGGATGTCGACGTGGCAATAAACGAAATTATAATGATCATCATTGTGATAATGAAGATAATAAGGATTCAAAATAATATTTTACTATGTGAAAGTAATATTTGTCATCAATTTGACAATATGAGATTTTATAACGCACATATAGATGATTATGGTCCATTCATGATGTGAGTGTGACAACATCTAATTTATGAATACATATTCATTCTTGGATGAACATGAACGTGCTAGTGGTAGTGAATATACCACACTCGCCTCTAGAAGGAGGTTTGAGATGATATAAGAAAATAATGTCATTATTATGGCATGAATGGTCATTGATCACGTACCTATTGTACGCTAAAATATTTTGGTAATATGATTATTAAAGGACAATAATAATGCAAGAAACATATCTTGCATATAATTTTGACCATGACCATAATGGTATAACTTTCTCTTTAAAAGAAATATTATATGGATATTGATTAATATGTGATAGTACCAAATTAATTGAGAATTCTGTAAGAGCCAATTATACTATTTTGGAGAAACACAATTGATTACCAATAAGGTATTGTGTTGTAGTAAGTCTCAAAGAATCAGTTTCCAAAGTATATGCGAAAGCGGTTGATTGTATTGAGACTATAAATAAAGGAAAGATTTTATATCTTCTATTACTACAACTTGTAGCGAAATAATATGTATGCGAAAAGCTACCCGCTTTATTCTCCAGTTTGTACTACACAAATAAAAGATTGCCACAATAAAGTAGAACTTTATTGACAAAAACTCATTTCATAATAAACTTGGAGTTTGTTGATATCCAGTTGGCATAGCTGGTTTAGTCATATTAATTAAAGTATGATGTGCAAAATTAAATGAGAATCTATATGGGTAAATATTAAAGAACTAGAAAGATCTTTACGAATTCTCTTAGGTTGCTTGTTCTAGTTAATTGATAGACCTTATTAAAATTGGGATTGAATCCCATGAATGCTGGAAATATCAAAGGTGAATATAGGCTCATTCATCTGCCATGTATACCACATAAGATGTATCTATGAGATGGTTACATGTGCGATTATTATTAACCCGCAACATGGTGTTTTGCGAGGTAACTTGCTCAATAATTCAATTTAGAGCACAATTTCCAGATTTTCTATTCATGATAGTTTATCTTGATAAGTTAGTTTGCATCACAACGGGTTTAGCAAGATAATTTATTGAGTGCCTCCACTTAATAGCTAAACTATTGCTTATGAGAACAAAGTTATCTATGTCCGTTTGATATATGTTATATACGAAAGTATATTACATTCTCCCCTCACAAGTGGTTCAGGGTTAGGAACCAAATAACTCCATCTTATTATTATTGATGTGCGGTGTATATTTTCATTAACACCATAATGCACAAAGATGGATTCTCAAAGTTGAGAAAATAAGTTAGTTTTTCTAACATGAGGGGGAAATATGATAAACAATTGAAAAAAAAGTTACGTCGAACGGATTATCATTTGTATATCTAGATTCTCGAATAGGATAATATGAACTTGAAGTTCATAAAAAGATAATTCATTTGCAACATATTGCAAAGCATGCCATACGCATTTGCTGACCCAAAGAAAGTAACTATATTCTCATTGCAAATGCTCATATTAAGTCCTAGAAGGACATAATCTATGGTACGCTTAAAGCGTATAAACAAATCAGTTTCAAATAGAACTTCTTGATAAAGAAGATGAGCAAATGATCAAAGTGATCATAATAAATTAAACAAGTGATCTAGAAGGTCACGTGACATAAAACTTCATAAAATCTCATGAGAGATTCAGGTACCTGAATATATGAATGAAAAGATCTATATGTTATATCATTATGAACATTTATTGGAAATGATATAACATGTTTGTCGACGACATCTATCATAGCGCTAAGTTTAGATGAGGATCTTAAGTCTATCGAATATAGACACAAAAGTATTGGCCAAATGGAAGAGATACAATTCAAATAGAATTGATTCCATATGAAAGACATGTAGTTCAAATACTTAAAAGTATAAAGTCAATACTATGTGCAATAAGTTTTCGATATCTTATTTGTCTAGCATGACATGAAAACTTGATATGCATCTAAAATCTATAATATGGCTTATATGACTTAACTTATATGACTATCCATGAAGGATTTAAGTTGCTTGAAGCATCTACAATTCTTGATCTTGAGGTACCACTTCCTCAGTGCAATTTATGCACAAATGTATCTTGCTATAACTATAAGCATGATAATGTGATAGCGAGGATACCTTTATGGAGATATTGAAGAGTCATTCCACGATATTTGTGAATACATTATATATCTATCACGAGTTATGATGTCAAGGTACAAATATTCATTATAGTTAATATGGATGATTTATTTATCAAATCTCTACCAACGATCTCTTGAAGATGGTGCACAAGATTGGAATGTGAAGGCTCAAGGATGTGAATTGATGCTCTCTTCAGGGGGAGTTAATGTGCGTTGCACTCTTTTTCCCTTACAAGGCTTTGTCCCACTGGAATTTCCTTGCAAGGTTTTTAACAAGGCAACCAATTGGCGCATTTCTAAATATGTGTACTCTTTTTTCTTTTCTAGAATTTTTTCCCATTGGGTTTTATTTTAGTTAAGGTTTTTAATGAGGCACATTACTTGTTGAGTAGATATTCAAAGGGGAGTGTTAAGAATAGAATTCTATTTGGAGTGAATGTCTATCTTGTAGAGAGTTTTACTTTGAGGCTAGGTCATTTTTCCTCCTATAAATAGAGGGATCTTACCCCATTGTAAATCACCACAAAATTTAATAAGAATTTTTTTTCTCTCTCTCTCTTTCCCTGCAATATTGCTCTTCTTCTTTTATTGTTTTATAACAAAAATATAGTTATCTTTTAGGTTTATCCTTTTAAAATAAAATGGAACGAGCCTCCCCCAACAAAAATATAAATTGCGGGGCCCTCGATAATAGTTTAAAAATATTTAGAAAATTGGGAAGGGTCGTTTAGCGAATTTCACGGTCTTCCCAAAAGATTATAACGCGTTAGACTCTATTAGGCACGACTTAAATAAATTACATTCCTAAATACGGGTGGGCATTTTATGCAGTCCAAATCAAATCCTAAAATGTTTAATAGAGTGTGTCTAGGACTGCGGGTTCAATTGATGCGGCGCAATCCGAAACACACTTTAAATGACGTTCACTTCCTCTTAAATAAATATTATATTACAAAAGCGTAAAAAAGTAAAAATTGGCACTTAGGTTCTTCATGTAATAAAATCAATTAAAGTTAAATACAACAGTTGAGTGACCTTGCTAGCACCACGGAACCCGGAAATGCCTAACACCTTCTCCCGGGTTAACATAATTCCTTATCCGGATTTCTGGTTCGCGGACTGTGAATAGAGTCGTCTTTTTCCTCAGTTCGGGGTCAATCGGTGACTTGGGACACTATTTATCTCTCAAGTGGCGACTCTGAAATAAATAATAAACAAATCTCGTTCCGATTGTCCTTTAATTGGATAAACTCCTTTACGCCCTTTGCGGGGGTGAATAGTGAAAAAGGAGGTGTGACGCTGGTTTTCATTCAAAATCTTCTTAACAATGTCCTAATGCACTATAATCATTAGGTGGCGACTCCTCAAACTCCGTAACCCAATTCGCAAAAGGGAATAACAGTTATTTTTGTCCATAATGTCGTAAATCCGATTTCACTTCTTTTGGTAGGGAAAAAGGGAGCATCGACAGCATGGCGACTCTGTTGGGGATTTTCTTTAAGGCTTTTACCATTATTTGCTTTTGTGACTTTACTTGTTTACTTTAATCGCATTTATTTCCTGTTTTGATTATTCCAACACAATTACTAACTTGACTCTTCATGTTTTTCTTTCCTTTTAATTTCTGCTTTTATTTCAATTTTGTTGTAATTTTTGAGTATCTATTGTAATCTTTATGAACGTGAAAATACATGCAACTTGTTTCATTATTGTAATTGCATTTCTCAACATCATATTCCACTCGTGCCACAATAAATCCTATAGCAACGCTTACAATGAGTCGTTGCGCCCTTCCAATATTATAAATCCCCTAAATGTAGCAGAGGAATACTTGTGGTAAAACCAGTCGATCAACAGTGTAGTCAACGGTTCCGCGCCTTTCCCTCTTGAGTTGTCCGCTCAAGGTGTTAGATAATACGCTTAACGCTAGGGGGGGGGGGGGGGTGAATAGCGTTATAATAAAAATAGCGTAAACTTGTGGAATTTAAAAATTGCAGGAAATAAATGAGTGCGATAAGTAAATAAATAAGAACGAACGCACCGATATATCCTGGTTCACCACAACCCGTGGCTAGTCCAGTCCCCGAGAGACTCTCTCGAGATTTCCACTACCTTCGTCAAGCTTACGGGTGCTTAACAAACCGTTACAGTTGCTCAAGGATACCGCACCTTAAGACTTCACTTGCTTGAGGATACCTCACCCCAAGACTTCAACCACTAAGACTTTGGGTACTTAGCAAACCCGACAAATGAGAAGATATGTTCTTCTCAAAACAACTCTCTTTTACAACAAATACTCTCTCAATAGAGTGGATAAAGAGAAACAAAATAAGCTCTATGAACAACACAAAGTTGTCTATCAAATGACTCAACAAAAGCTCTAAAATGATGCTTGAAAATGATCAATATGTATATCAATATATGCAAGAGTTGTGTGTTTAAAATAAGCTCAAAAGACCTCTTTTTATAGGTGAAAAAGTGGTGCTGACCGTTGCTTAATTGACAAATAAAATCCCTGATTCTGTGCTCAGACAATCGATTGTTTGGAGTAGACAATCGATTGTTTTACCAACGTTCAAAAACAGATTCCCGATTTTAGGCTAAACAATCGATCGTTAACTCTAAATAATTGATTGTATTCAACGTTCAAAAATCAATTTAGGATTCTGTGGGAACGGTCAAAATATAATCGGTTGTATGAAAATGACAACCGATTGTTGATAATCGATTGTGGGACAAAGACAATCGATTGTTTTGATATTTAAAAACTTCGGTTGCACACTGTCTCAAAATACTCGATTGTTAAAAGTAGACAATCGATTGTTGACTTCATATAATTGATTGTGTACTTCATATAATCGATTATGTTGTTCCAGTGTTCAAAACTTTGGCAACGGATCTATTATATACCATTGATATACACTTGATATACATTGTGTATACCAGAATTGAAAACTTACTTCAAAACCCATTTTGGTTAAAAATGAAAATGTTAAAATCATTTTGTTTTAAAATATTTATGATATATATGATTTAATAAAATAATTTACTTTAATAAAATAATTTTATGCATATTTATGATGACCTAATGTTGAGCCAAAAGATAATATAACTTAAACGTTGTTCTTACATTGGTTCTACCTAACGACCTTCGTCTTGGGTCTTCGGTCTTGAACTTTTTGGCTCGACTTGGCTTGTCTATGCAATCCCGTCATCAATATGCTTCTCGCCATTTGATAGTTTGTCATATTATATCGTTGTTTGACGCTGTGACTTCATTGTTTGTCATTCATCAAAACCTATACCTGAAAATCATGCTCATACAACCAAAGCGCACACATCATAGATATATATGATTTCCAACAATTTCCCCCTTTTTGATAATGACAAACAACGGAAGATATGCATATTGAATTCCCCCTAAATAGATGCTATATCTCAACATACAATTTATGCAACCAATTCAATTCAATATAATTTCCCCTTACTTGAATATTCCCCCTCAATTAAGGCATGCATATCGCCCATATTCTTTCCCCTTTTGGCATTAGCAAAAAGACTATACCAAAAATTTTTAAACCATTGACGATACCAATCGTTATAAACAAGATCATATCAAATATTAGTAAATGGCATACTAATGATAACGGTCATTTTTTTCTCAACAATGCCAATTGTTATTTAAACTAAAAATATTCATCAAAACATGAATCAATCATTTATTATAAAACCAATTGATACTAATTGTTATTCAAAAATAAAACTTGTTAAAGCATGTATCAACCAAAACTGATATAGGTTATTTGCACATATCAACTTATTGCGTTTTTATTCAAAATACGATAACTAACCGACGTTCCCCCTTAATGCATTAAGGTTTCGTGCTTGGTGCATCCACTACAATATTGTAGTCTTCAAGCACACCTGCAAAAAGAACCTATAAATAGGTTTTTGGTACCCAACTTCTTTTGGGTCCTTGGGGGTTAGGATAATAACAATTATAATCAACACATAAATCTCTATGTTTAGCAAAACAAACGGGTGCAATGTGTCCTACCCGATTACAATAGTGACATATAACATTTGGATTGTGCATATGTCTAGGTTGAGCCAAATGCGTTCTAGGTGATCTAAAGTTGTTCCCCCTAGAACCGTTGAATTTCCTAGAGTCATGTCTAGGTGGTCTAAAATTATTCATTCTAGACTCATTAGCAAAAGTCCTAGAGTTGTTTCTAGGTTGTCTAAAATAATTAATCTTAGACTCATTTGTGAGGTTCCTAGAATTCTTTCTAGATGGACCAACCTCATTACTAATATCCTTTTTATTTTCTTCAATTTTATAAGTTCTATGTTCTCTAATTTTAAAGAACTACAAGAAGAACAATTAGAACATTTATCAATAGAAGAAGCTTCATTCAATTTCTTGATTTTATTTTTAAAATCAACAATGTCATTTTCCAAAAATTTATTTTCTTTTTCTAAAACTTCAATTTTATTTTTAAGAACGCCATTTTCATTAGTCAATTTTTCAAAATCTATTTCTTTCAAAGAAGAGGATTTTTCAAAATCTTTTTCTTGTAAAGAAAGTGTTTTCTGAAAATCTGTTTCTTGCAAAGAAAGTGTTTTCTGCAAAGAAAGTGTTTTCCTCAAATCTTTTATCGTTTTGGAAGCATTAACAAATTCACCATACAATTCATCATAGGCATTTTGTAATTCTTCAAACGAGTGAGAGTTAGAAGTACTTACCTCTTTTTCGTCGTTTGCCATGAGACATAATGTGGCGGCTTCATCGCCCGAGCTGTCCGAGTCCCGTGATACTCGCCTATGGTGTTTCTTCTTTTTCTTGTCCTTCTTCATAGACTTAAAAAACTTTTCAATTATATCATTGGAAATATTATCCCTTTTCGAATCACTTACCTCTTCTCTTTTAGAGGATGAGGCTTTGAAGGCAAAATTCGAATTACTTCTAAGATAAGGATTGAGAATTGTGCTATCATAAGTTTCGAGGTTACCTCTTAGTCCATCAATTGTGATATTCGTGAATTCCATTGACTCTTGGATGCATTGGCTTTGGAACGCCATTCGGGAGTGAGACTCCGTAGGACTTTTCGAACAAGATCTTTGTTCGTGTAAACTTTCCCGAGAGCATGTAGATCGTTGACGATTTTTAAAAATCGTTCAAACATAACACCAATGGGTTCCTTCTCCATTTTAAAGGTTTCATATTTATGTGTTAGAAAATCAATTTTAGATTCTCGGACTTGAGGCGTACCTTCATAAATGATCTCGAGTTTGTCCCACATCTCCTTGGCGGTTGTGCAGCACGAGATTTTCCTATAGTCATCCGCATTCACCACACAATATAATACATGGATGGCCCTTGCATTATTTTCAACTTTCTTGATATCCTCGGCATCATATTCATCTTCGAATTTTGGAACCGTGGTTTCTCCAACTTTCTTTGTTGGCATTGGTTCACCGTTTTTGATTATTTGCCACAAACGAAAACTGTTTGCTTTGAGGAAGATTATCATTCGCTCCTTCCAATATGAGTAATTCGTTCCATCGAAAAATGGAGGGCAAGTGGTGGATTGTCCTTCATTCATCGTTCCTGCGTTCAATAATCTCAACAGAAAAAATATATATTGCTCTCAACCGGTTAAGGCTTTCAGAGAGGTAGGCTCTGATACCAATTGTTAGATAATACGCTTAACGCTAGAGGGGGGGGGGGGTGAATAGCGTTATAATAAAAATAGCGTAAACTTGCGGAATTTAAAAATTGCAGGAAATAAATGAGTGCGATAAGTAAATAAATAAGAACGAACGCACCGATATATCCTGGTTCACCACAACCCGTGGCTAGTCCAGTCCCCGAGAGACTCTCTCGAGATTTCCACTATCTTCGTCAAGCTTACGGGTGCTTAACAAACCGTTACAGTTGCTCAAGGATACCGCACCTTAAGACTTCACTTGCTTGAGGATACCTCACCCCAAGACTTCAACCACTAAGACTTTGGGTACTTAGCAAACCCGACAAATGAGAAGATATGTTCTTCTCAAAACAACTCTCTTTTACAACAAATACTCTCTCAATAGAGTGGATAAAGAGAAACAAAATAAGCTCTATGAACAACACAAAGTTGTCTATCAAATGACTCAACAAAAGCTCTAAAATGATGCTTGAAAATGATCAATATGTATATCAATATATGCAAGAGTTGTGTGTTTAAAATAAGCTCAAAAGACCTCTTTTTATAGGTGAAAAAGTGGTGCTGACCGTTGCTTAATTGACAAATAAAATCCCTGATTCTGTGCTCAGACAATCGATTGTTTGGAGTAGACAATCGATTGTTTTACCAACGTTCAAAAACAGATTCCTGATTTTAGGCTAAACAATCGATCGTTAACTCTAAATAATCGATTGTATTCAACGTTCAAAAATCAATTTAGGATTCTGTGGGAACGGTCAAAATATAATCGATTGTATGAAAATGACAATCGATTGTTGATAATCGATTGTGGGACAAAGACAATCGATTGTTTTGATATTTAAAAACCGGGGTTGCACACTGTCTCAAAATACTCGATTGTCAAAAGTAGACAATCGATTGTTGACTTCATATAATCGATTGTGTACTTCATATAATCAATTATGTTGTTCCAGTGTCCAAAACTGGCAACGGATCTATTATATACCATTGATATACACTTGATATACATTGTGTATACCAGAATTGAAAACTTACTTCAAAACCCATTTTGGTTAAAAATGAAAATGTTAAAATCATTTTGTTTTAAAATATTTATGATATATATGATTTAATAAAATGATTTACTTTAATAAAATAATTTTATGCATATTTATGATGACCTAATGTTGAGCCAAAAGATAAGATAACTTAAACGTTGTTCTTACATTGGTTCTACCTAACGACCTTCGTCTTGGGTCTTCGGTCTTGAACTCTTTGGCTCGACTTGGCTTGTCTATGCAATCCCGTCATCAATATGCTTCTCGCCATTTGATAGTTTGTCATATTATATTGTTGCTTGACGCTTTGACTTCATTGTTTGTCATTCATTAAAACCTATACCTGAAAATCATGCTCATACAACCAAAGCACACACATCATAGATATACATGATTTCCAACACAAGGTACCTTGTCTAGCACTTCAAAAATAGAAACCTTACTCTATTGAATTGTTCATGCATCATGGTCAACCCTAGCCGATGTCAGTTATGTTGTCCGCATAATGACTTATTAAGATAGCCTAAACCAAAGTCCATCGGGTTTCCTGAAACCCAAACGGACACCTTCACGTTTATTGCATTTATTTGGAGAACTGAATGCTTTTTGCTAATTATTGATTTAAATAGTAGAGTCTGGTGGGGTTAAGGACCTATCACTTTTGCATAAATGAGGCACGAGGTCCTCAGATTCGGTATGGTATCCAACATCCACCCAAGGTTGCTAAGTTGGTGGGAGGATCTTCATAGCAGTTATCAAACCCTCGTCCGTAAGCACTTAGGGAATTTGCCCTCGCTTTTGGAAATCCAACCCAACAACAAAATCATTGAGGCTGCCACTTTGTTTAGGGATGGTGATCAGTTAGTGTTCCGTTTAGGGGATTTGGAGATGACCCCTTTGCTAGAAGAAATAGGGGGCCTAGCCGGCATCCCTTAGGAAACGCATGGTTTACTCATGTCGGAGAATCGCAGAAGTAGAGGTTTCCTTAAAATAATGGGACTCAAGAAAAATCCCAACCTTTCTTGTTTGAAGGACTCTTACATACCATTCGACTTCCTATACGAGAGATACAACCACAGTAAGTCTTATAGCACCTACACGGATGAATTCGCCCTCACCTCTTTAGGGCACATACATAGAAGGGTGCTTGTGTTCATGTTTTGCTTCTTGGGCATGGTAATTTTCCCTATGAAGAAGGCTAGGATCCACACCAGACTACCATGGTTACTAAGACTTTGATAGAAGGAATCGACGGACAGTAATTCAGCATAGTACATATGATCCTCGCAGAAATCTATCGAGCCTTGGGGAAGTGTCAACAAGGGGCTCCACATTTCGAGGGTTGTAACTTACTACTTCAACTATGGCTCCTGGAACACCTTCAGAAAGGCGATTACAGACAGGAAATCATACGCAGAGATTGGGATGACCGTATCGCTTTTCATCATCCAAATCAAATGAACTTCATGCCCAATATGTTTGCTCAGCCAGAGGACGCCAATGGATGGGTAGAGTTATTCGAAAATCTGAAAGAAGAGCAAATTCAATGGATGTTTGAGTGGTTCCCGACAGGGGAGTTCATTGTCCGTTCCCGAGATGCACCGTTCCTCATACTCATTGGCCTGACGAGAACCCATCCTTATGTCCCCCTCCGAGTGATGAGGCAAGCCGGAAGGAAACAAATCATACCCAAGATAGAAAAAATGAGTCACTTCAAGGCTGACTTTCAAATTGACGATAGCCTGCATAGGTGTCATGCTCAGCATATGTGGCACTGCAAGCTCATTATAGGGAAGGATTCTATTGAACTAGACAAGTATCATATCGGGTGTGTGCCGCACTACACATGTTGGTTAGAAGATGATCACATTGGTTTGGGTCGTCCGGGGTTCATCCATGGTCACAGAATTATTGACGAGAAAGCTGAAGCGCAAGTCAAATACAATCAACTGCGCAAGAGGATGAGAGAATGCGAGAATGAACATCGGGAAATACATGAATCCCATGAGAAGCTAATCAATGAGTGGAAAGATATGGCTGTCAATGCCAACAACCGTTTGGGGTATCTGGAGCAAGGTTTGGTAGAGTTGGAAGGAAAGTTCTTGCAAAGGATCGAAGACTGTCAAAATGTTGAGGGAAGCGCATGGGGACATTTGGCTCGAGCCTACCTACTGCTAGGTATGCGCGAGTTAATGCAGCTGTATGAAGGAGGCAAGAATACCGAATATGGGGAAGGTCCTTCTGGGACCAAGTAGTTAGGAGTCTTTTCTTTTTCTTTAATGATGAAATAAGACCAATGGCCAATAGTGATATTTTATTTAGTGCCGCTTTGGGATTCATCTTATTTTTATCAATAAAATGAGGCATTTAGCATTATAAGTTCTCTAAATTTTATTTGTCGCTAAACCTGCCTCGGGGCACAAACAAGGCACCCAAATTAGGAGGCGATTTATATTCCCGCACAATATGTTTAAATATTGCAATACTATTTATCAGAATCCGCACTAAATTTTTACCTTTTTTGTTTTTCTTTTATTTTTATTCCCCTCCCCATACATTCTCAAGTGATCTCCAGCAGAGTCGCCATGTTGTCGGCGTCACCCTTTTCCCTCCTAAAAGAAGTGAAATCGGGTTTATGACATTATAGAAAAAAAACAACTCTTATTCCCTTTTGGGAATTGGGTTACGGAGTTTGAAGAGTCGCCGCCTAATGATTATAGTGCATTAGGACACTTTTAAGAAGATTTTAAATGAAAACTAGTGTTCGGGTAAAGGCTTGAAATTATCTCGAGGGGAAGGTGTTAGGCACCCCTGAAGATCCACTAGTGTGGTTCCCGGCCTTGCTTAGATGTGACTTTAAGAAGTATAGAAATAAACAAGCAAATATGCATATAAGGAATATAAAACTAGTGGGAAAATTTGAAAAAGAAAAGTGAAAGGGAAATTTTAGAGAAAATATTTAAACAAAAGTAAAAGGTAAGGGGGTCCTAGGTTTAAATATAATATGGGTCATTCGATACACTATCCGCACATATTCCCAAAGAGGGGTCACTTTATGATATTATCACATCGTCATCATCTCCATATTCTACAGTTTCCACTCGTAAAGGTTATTTAAGCGTGTGGATTGGTCACGAATACTTATTGCATTCTATTTCCTATCCCGTTCTATAGATCCTAGAGGGCACTTAGGATCGCTATTCCTATAAGGCCGAAACTAGGCTGACCCCTAGGTTCAAAGGTTAAAATGCTATGCGACATGCAAAAGCAAATAGGACTTGCACATAGAGGAATCATGTAAAACATATAAAAGCTCAGATATCCATCTACAAACGAACACGTAATTAGCACGTCTCAAACACATTTAAGGACTAAGGAAGGAAGAATTTTCAAAAGCTGGGGTATAAGTTAAAAAGAAGCTGGAGAATTTGCAGAAAAAGACTTGCAAGAAAAATCGTTTAGAACTTATATAAAGGAGCAGTAGCAACTTTTAGAATTTTGCATAAGTCACTTGGAAACATTTGCCGAGCATATGGTAAAACAGTTTTCGTACAGGCAGAGTAAAAGAACAAATATGAGGGTATTTTGAGATTGCATAAGTGTAAAGAAAAACAATGAACCTTATTAGCTTTCGAAATTTAAAATATACAGTATTTAGATAGTTTTAAAAAAAAAATACGGTAGAAGCATTTGCGTAGATACTTTGAAAATAGGGCAGAAGTTCGTATAAAAACTAGAAAACTTCAGAGACAAACGAGTTCAGACAGAGGCTTTGAACATATCTTAAAGGTGATTAGTTAGTTTTTTTATCTGGCCTAAGGCTTGACTAGGAGTTATTAAAATGGTGAGCATGCAATATTTCCAGTTTTAACGAGGAGTTATTAACCAGTTTTAACCCAGATTAACGAAGTGTTTAAACAGTTGCAAATAGAGTCCTAAAGGCATGGTATCTAATGCACAAAAGGTCCTAAAAACATGGTATCCAGATGTGATGGTAATGACTCAGTGATTATTGATTAGTTATACACAAAATAACAAACTGAAAGTGAATGTCCTAAGAACATGATTTCTATATGCAAAGATGCATGTCCTAAAGCATGGTATCTATTGCGCAAGTAAATAAATAAAGGCCTATAGTCATGTTTTCTACTCATTCCCTTAATTAAACATTCATAGCCACCCCCAATTCACTATAACCCCCATTATTCTTTATAAATTATTACAGTCCACATAATTAAAATACAACAGTGGTGAAAAAAAGAAAATAAGAAGTTATTCTATAGGGAGCCTTCAGCCAGGCCAAGCATCTCCAACCTCACTCCTTCCGAGTTTCACATCCATTACCAAGTCTTGGGTGCGGTAAAGTTCCCTAAGGGTTCGTTTGAACCCCTGGCCAATACCAAGCACCCAAAATATCATTATTTGACAAGTGCAGGTGTGAAAGGGCCAGCCTTGTGCATCAAATTCCAATGGGTGCTCAAGGGTTCCCAAGGCAATGCTCACACCAAGGGGGAAGAACCTAATGTTCTAAGAATAGTGAAATTGTGAAGGATTGAGGGAGTTTAAAACAGTTGGAAGTCAGTTTAAGAAAATAGTAAGAAGATTTGAGAGACAGTTTGAGGAAACAATGATTGAAAAAGTTGAAAGAATTCCTTTGAAATCATTTAGAACTGATCAGTTTTAAACAGAACATCCCACAAACAGGGGCAAAGGGGAAGAGATCAAATAAGTAAAGTGAACTACACAGACATCATATTGAAGAAAAGTAATCAAACATGGTTGCAAACAGGGGTTCAGTTCTTACTGCACCAAACCCCAATACAATTAACCTCAGGAAGAGGTTTTTAGGCTAATCAAGTAGCCAAGCAGACCTTGATACATGGTATTAACACAAAAGGAAAAGTAAACATCCATTGAGACAAGGAATGGGGTAGGGGAACATGATAAGCTAAACTAGTAAGTGCATGCTAGTGACAATAAGAACAACAGAACCATAGATAAAAACACACAAGGAACAAGATGAAGTGTAGGACTAACAAAAACATATTGTTTTAGAGACTGTGTATTAGATAAGTAACATACCACTTTCAGGCAAATAGAACACAAAGAGCAATAATGCACAAGAAGAGTAGAGTGAGCAGAGAATGAGGGCAGCGGTGTGAGAACAGCAGTGCAGAGAAGCAAACAACAGGCAAAACCAAGTAACTAATGCAGTAGAACCCTAGTAGTGTAGAAATAAACAGCCAAAATTACTCAATCTTGGCTTTCAGCCGATTGAGTGAGAGAGTTTGTAGAGAAACAATAGAGAAAAAGAGAGCACTGAGTGTTATTGAAAGAGAGTTTAGAGAGATTGTAATGTGTGTTGGTGTCTTTCAAAGAGAATGGGGGAGGGTACTTATAGTACTAGAAACGAGTACCCAAATAAAGCAACAATCTTTAATTAAGGAACCAGCATCGATCAAAATCCAATTAGTATCAGGACTCCCCTTTAACTAAGGAGCCAAAGACAAACGATAACAAGCATTTGTTTCAAAAGGAAAGGAATCAATTAACTGATGTGTTTACCCCTAGTGAAAGTAGCAAAGCACATAATATGCAATAGGGGCTAGATACATGGTAAATCAATTAAGGAAAATATACTGACAATTTTGAAAACCTGTTTATGCAAGAATATGATAAGGAAATACAAGCCAATTAGTTAAAGAATCCGGACAAGACCAAAATCATATGGAATTATTTCTAAGTAAGGAAAGCATACCCAAATAAGGAAGTAATTTTGAAAAGGAATCAGTAAAACGTCTAAGGAAAATCACATACAAATCAAAGACTCACAGAGATGTACAAGATCAGTAGAATATTGCACGAACAATGAACATTTAGGCCTATAAAGTATAATAGACATGGAGTTCTGAGAACCCTAAGTAAGCAGACATGGAAGCAACAAAGGGTCGGAACCCTAGCAAGAAAATTAAACCATTGAACTCAAATTTACAAGGAAACCAAACAACTCGCAACACGGACAAACACAAACAAATATGTCATACTCCAGAAAAGTAGAAGAAGCGATTTTGACAAAGGGGTCAGAAACCTTAATTTTGACAAAGAGAAAAATCATAGGAAAACTTGAGATAATCAGAGATATTGAGTGAAAATTAGAGTAGAAAACAAATAATAGAACTAAAAATCATTTTAAAAGCACAAAAGTTAAAGAGGTTTGAGTAGAAAAAATTAGGGTTTGCAAACGAGTTAAAGAAAGGAGGAACCTGGCCGTGAAACTCATCAATAAAATCATCGAGAGCATTATCGTTTAAAAACCATAGGAGAAAGGCCGGCACAGACTCAGGCAAGCTTCAATCAACTGTCTTCCACGACGGAAGCTTCTGGACTTTGAGTTTCAGAGAGAAATAGTGAGATAAGGTACCATGGTGAATGGTGGTCGAGGGGAATGGGGGTGAAGGTGGCCGGAATGGCGATGAAAGCCATCGTAGAAGAGAGAGAGTCGGAAGATTCTAGAGAAAACTCAGAGACGAAGGGTTAGATAGAGAGAGACTGGTCTCTGCAGAACGAGGGTCAGGGGTAGGGGTCATTAGGTTTTAGTTTTGGTAATTAAATCTGGGTCGTTGATCTCATTTAGTCAATGGCTCAGATCAAATCTAGGCTGGGCCAGGTAAATTGATAGGTATTAGGTCGGGTTATTTTGCAAATTGGGTCATCTAATTGGGTTCCAAAATTGGGCTGACATTTAGGTTATAATTTAAACAAAATCTGGCTAACTTTCAAATAGCCAATTTCTCCCAATTTATTTTATAAAATAGCTAAAATAATTGAAAAAGCAAAATTGAAAACATAGAACTAATTAAAATAACATTTAAATATCAATCTTAAAAAATATAAAAAATAATTTTTATAGTTATAAGACATTGTTAATTGCAAAATAGGCCATAATTGCAATTTCATGCGATTATCTTTAAAAATTCCAAATAAATTTGTAAAAAATGTGCAAAAATTACATAAATTATAATTTGTTGCAAATATGAGAGTAAAACAAACTATTCACTAAAAATGATAATTTGGAAATAATTTTGGCCTTTGTACTGTCAAAATAAGCAGTAAATTAATTTTTAAAAACTTAAAAATTAAAGAAAAATACCAAAATTTCCAGGCATGCTTATATATGCATACATATAATATTTTGAAAGTATTTTGGGTGTAATATATATATAGGAAAAAATTGGGTATTAACACTGCATTAGGCAATCTTTTTCTGAAATCAGTGTTTTCTGAATAACTCGTTTAAAAATACTTTAATTTCTGACAATTGGATCCGAGTTGCTTAATGCAAACTTTTTATCTAATTCTATGTGTTAAACTAGTTCGTCCGCCGCTTAAGTTTTAACTTAAAGACCAAACCAGTATGTGCAACGCATGGTAAACTATATGTTATCTGATTTACGGGGTGTTATGTGAGCCTTACATAGTGGATTGTTAATCCCCTTACTTGCTATTTGTTTTGATTGTCGAAACTAGTATTTTATCCTTTAAACCCCATATATGCCTCCACCCATTTTCTTCCCCTTTTAGGAATAGAAGTCCTAATACCCTGGTAGTGTAAGTTGAGACGGGTAGTAGCATGCAATAAGTACACGAGACTAATCACATTTAAAATATCTTGACGGGGTGGGAAGGGTAGAATATGGAGATGATGACCAGTGCGCTAATATCACGTGCGACCCCTCTTTTGAGGAGTGATTGATGGATATTGCATTGATGTGATCCATATTTTGTATAAACCTCGGACCCCATTTCCTTTTCTTTTATTTTCAATGTCTTCTTTAATTTTGTTCCTTTAAATTAACTCCTTTTTCTAAAACCGTCCATTTCCATCTTACTTTCTTTTAGGCTTTAAACTTATTTGTGAATTCTTATGTGCGAACCTTATTTGCTCTCTTCTACTTCTTTTAAAGTCACAATTAAGCATGGCTGGGAACCACACTAGTGAATCTTGAGGGGTGTCTAACACCTTCCTCTCGAGATAATCTCAAGCCCTTACCCGAACTCTGGTTTTCTTTCAAATTGCTTCTTCTTTTTAAAATGTCCTAATGCAATATAATCATTAGGTGTCGACTCTTCAAATTCTATAACCCGATTCCCACAAGGGAATAAGAGTTATTTTTTCTTAATGTCATAACCTCGATTTTGCTCTTTAGAAAGGGGGTATCGACAGTCAAAACACATACTGGAATAAATAAAGAAGCTGAGCAGGTATAGTATAGCATGATAATGAAAACAAGGGAAATGATGCAGGGAAGAGATATAACAAGAATAGCTACACCGAGGCTAAGGCAATTAAGACATCATGGAAGAACCACATAATAAAAATACTAAGGAATGATGCAACTAAAACACAAGTAATGTAAATGAAAGGTATTAACAAGAATCACTACCGAGCTACCGCCTCGTAGTCTCATTTCACAAATCAAATCACAATCTATTCTTATATCACAGCGGGAGCCTTGTATTTAGTTTGAACATTCGGTAGTGATTCAAGCCTATTGAAACTATGAACATCTGACTTTCAAAACTAACGTTGATTCGTACAAAAAAAATTCTAATCCACCTCAAATTTTACATACAAGTCATAAATGATATGACAGCCCTATTCCAACTTTCGGAATCGAAGTTCGGCCCTGATATCAATAAGTTCAACTCCCGGTCAAACTTCTCAACCTTCCAAACCTTCAACTTTCTAACTTATCCAATTCAAGTCGAAACGACCTATGGCCCTCCAATTCAATATCCAGTCACGCTATTAAGTCCAAAATTACCATACTGAGCTATTAGAACAGTCAAAACTCCGTTTCGGAGTCGTATACATAAAATCCAAACTAACATCAACTCTTTCAACTTTAACTTATAATTCTAGGACTAAGTGTTCCATTTCACTCCAAAACTCACCCGAACCAAAACCAAACACCCAGCAAGTCACATAACCAGAATACAACATAGAGGAGGCAATAATAGGGAAATGGAGCTAAAATACTCAAAACGTCTGACCAGATCGTTACAAGGGCCTTGCAGAATCATGTAATTTAGTAAGGTGATTCCATACATGTTTGGGAAGGTACAAATCTTTTCTAAACCGTGAAAAGAATCTCGTATCTCTTTGCTCGAGCCTAAATTTTCAGATTTTTGCGCTCATGTTGAGATCTCATAGGAATCACACCCGTTTGATCTCCAAACCTATAATTTTATTCCTAAGTTCCATAAAGGTCCGACGTTGTTCTTTTAACTCCTTTTATCATATTCGAAATCACCTCTATTTTATTTCCGAGCCTATTTTTTGGCATCCTATCAATGTCGATTCAACTTACCGTGTCTTCTTCTATTTGAATCATGGTACTGTAACGGTTATTCATATCATTCTCTTGAGATAATTAGGAATCCAGAGGTGTTCTATCCACTCGTTCTTTTCCTTGATCTATTTCTGTAAGGTTAGAACTAAATTTTGCAAATTGAAATTACCTGGTGTGTATAAACCTCGCAAATCCATTATAAACAGCTCCGGTACTAATAGTTACACTACCAATATATATATATATATATATATATATATATATATATATATATATATATATATATATATATATATATATATATATATATATATATATAGTACCGATGTCCATTCTCTATTTTTCTCATGTTTGTTGCTTACCTGACATTATCATGAATATTCTTTCATTTTTATTTTTCCTGGTAAAGTCATCTCCGACTCGATTATCCTCAACTGTGTTGATTGATAAATTTCGGCCATGATGAAGGTCTAAATTGAAAACAAGAAAAGATTAACAAAAATTGTTAGTATCTTTGGATGAATAGTAAATATACTTGAAGTCCCAGCAACGGAACCAAACTGTTTAAGCCTACATTTTTTTAAGATCAAAACAATTAATTTTATATGATGGCCCACAATCAACCAATTCATTCCGAAAGGTATAAATCTTGATTAATACAATGTGATAGAGAGGTGAAAAATAAATTCAATAATATATAATATAATAAAATAAAGCAAAGAAGAAATAATTCTTATCAAATGATCCTTGATAGGATGAGCCGAACAAGCTTGAAGAGCTGAATTATGGCTAACTTGGGAGCAAGATGTTATGAATTACAATATATAGAATTGTAGAGAAGAAAATTACATTCTTACAATGATGATAAAGTATGTCTATTTATAGAAATAAATTTAAGTAACCATTCTCCTTGAATTATGGGTCCATTATGAGCATTTAATCAATCCATCTGACACTTTTGAAAGACTTGTAATAGCTGAGTAAATGCTAGAATTCCGTAACTGACGAGTTATTTTTGTAACTGATGAGTTAATCCCGCACTTGCTTATGTTCTGCCCGTTATATTATTTATTGCATTTATTGTACGTTACATAAATGATTTGTAAGCGCTGGTGTAATAATGGTAAATCCTATGGAATTCATGATTAATTGATTCTTTTCTCATTTGTAATTATGAGCTATTCTCCCGTACCTATTCCAGTGCTATTCTATGATGATCAATTCTGAGGCTAACATGCACAGTACGAGTATGTTCAGCTCCACGAATGTTTCATATCATCTTTCCGTATCATTCTTCACTTTTCTCATAACTTTTCAGACGCATATCGCCATTTAATAGATCCACGTGACGAATCTATTTTTCATTAGTACAATAGACAAATCAAGTAATAAAATTCATTCTTTTAGTAATAAAAACATTAGTCTTTCTAACAAATTATTATTTTTTTCATTTCCCCCCACTAAGGGTAACGGGCAAGAAGAAGCAGAAATAATAAAATGAAAATAAATAAATAAATTGATGTTAAGTAGTAGTATTATTTTGAAATAATTACGCTTTTAATCACTTGGCACAGCAACCCAACAAAAAATGACCCAGGTTTGACGTATTTACCTGGTTTGGCCCAGGTTGTATATATCTTGAAAGAAACTTTCCAGTCTTTAGCCCATTATTAAAGACATACTTCTAAAATTTTTTTCTTTTCTTCTTTCCCAACGTACTAAATCTCTCTTCCTTCTCCCTAAAAATTACATATTTTTTTATACACACTCGTGATAATCCTCGTATTTTATATCATTTAGATTTTGATTTTTGAGTTAATTGACAAAAAGAGATTAAGGAACCACAATAAAATCTGGCGTATCAATTCAAACACTATCAGATCTGGCCTAAAAAAGAATCTCCAGCGACTTCGTCTCATATTTTCTTATTTCTCTTAGTTTTTGTTTAATCTTTTGCTACTGGTGAAGCCCATATTTTGATTCCAAAACCTCGTCGGAAAAATTCACACCAGCAACCACCGAAAACTATAATGTGGTGATGGACAGAAGGTGTTTTTTGGTGTAAACTTGTATATGTAGTGTTTATACAAACTTATACAATATTGTATAAGTATGTATATATGCGTACAATCTTGTATAAATTAGATATATTTTTAATGTATAAGTGTGTATATACATTGTACATGTATAGTAGGCATCCATGGATGTTTGACAATTTCTACTTTTCTTCTTCTTTGTCTTACTTTTCTGATATACATTATCAGAGATTGTATATACAAGTTTATACAAAGTTATACATCATTATACATGTAATGCACATGTGTAGTTAAATAAAAAATTAAAATTTTATATGTTCAATCTAGGTATAAATTGACTTTTCTTGTTGATTTATTTGCAAAATCATGAACGTGTAATAATTTTTTCAATTTTTATTTTTTATTTATGCTATTTGGAACTTGGAAAAGAAGAAAACTTAATGTTTTCAAGTTGCATTATATCTAAATTTGAATTTTTTGTAATTGGAATAGGAATATATACAAACTTGGGAAGAAGAATAAAAAATTACTAAATTTTCGTGCTTGCAAATTTGTAAAATAAAAAAGAAAAGAAAAAATATTTATTTTTTAAACGTTGGCCTATTGTTAATGGGCTATAAATTTGTAAAAAGGATTTTTACTTATTTATACCATATAACAAACCTTATTACCAAAAATGTTCATAATATTGTATTTACGCTCCTAGTCCATAGTTTGTCTACAAAATTTGTACCAAACCAAAAATAGATAAATTCTACCCTAAAAACGCACCAAAATAAAAGGAATCAGATTTAGTGGTGATTCTATCACCATTAATTTCGAGATTTAAAACGGAAGCAAATCCATTGCAGCGTGATTCTCGCATTCTCCATGTATTTTCCACAATTGATAGCCATTAAAAAGCTTGAAAGCTTTGAATTCAAATTTGAATTTTCAAAAATCATTATTCGTTTGGATTGGTTGTTGTTGTAAATAATTTGGAATATGTTTAGGAGTTTATATCTAAAATTTGAGGGGTTTTGGTGAAGATTAGACTTGGTTTTGATGAATTTCAGATTGAAACTTGTCGAAGAAGAAGAAGACATATTTCCAGAATTGTATTTAAATTGTAGATAAATTATTGAATTGTAGATAAATTGTAGATTGGAAAGACTAAAACTTCTACAAGTCTTCTACAATTATGTCGAAAATGCCAATTATGCTACAATTGAAATGATAATTGGGATATTAAAATTCAATGTATTCAGTTTGCAGATATCTTGTAGATACAATTTCTACAAATAAACTACAAATTAGTTTAAATATTGTATAAAGTTGTATTGTATAAAGTTATATTGTTACATTTATACTACAATTAAACTACAATCTTGTGTCAAAAAAAATGTTGACAATAAAATTTGTTCTTGATCTACAAAATTTCTACAAAAAAACTACAAGTAAAATACAATTGCTCTCACATTGTAGACTGATTACACAACTGGCACTAAGAATGGGT
The DNA here is from genome assembly GCA_034376525.1 of Nicotiana benthamiana. NCBI lineage: Eukaryota > Viridiplantae > Streptophyta > Magnoliopsida > Solanales > Solanaceae > Nicotiana > Nicotiana benthamiana. The sequence continues at coordinate 25,579,341 of CM067333.1, read as the reverse complement.
TACATAACTGGACTTTGAAAGTGGTCCAAACAATCCTAAACAAAGATTAAAACGTTAGCACTATAATATTTGACTCTTCTTGTTATGGAAGTAGTACGAATTGTCATATGTACTGTATGTAAATCAAGGTGGGGTCATGCAAAGTTACCTTCATCTATATTTTCTCACGCCTCCTGAATTTAAATTAGTTGAAAAATCGTGAGGGTGGGAGATGGGAGGAGAGAGAGGCGTGTAAATAAAATAAAGTGAATATATGCTCCTAAAATCATGCCTAGAACAAATCAGACAATAATTATACCTTTAATTTGAATTATGGTACATAAATTGAAATTTGGTATGTTTAAATATAATAAACACAAACCTTAAATATAAAAGGTAATAAAATTTGCTATATAATATATAAATTGTAACTGGACTATTGTGTTGCAATGTATATAGGTTGAACTATATTTTTGTGTAATTCTCCCTATTATTATTTTCGGAGGATATCTATCAAAAAGCAATCACAAAAACAGAGTCAACGATGGGTGAGCAGGTGGTCAAGTGGCTTCAACGGTGACCTTTTTAAAGGAAACCCTAGATTCTGATTGAACCTTAGAATATCAGATATATAGCTATTACACTTATCATTTAGCAAAGACCCACAAAAGAGGGTCTCAAGGGCTGCAAGGATTCATCGACTCCGACATCGGAGTTGCAGCACCCCCACCCACCCCCGTACCCCAAATATATCTCAGGCATCATCCTCATTCTCTTTTATCCCACCAATAATATAACCCATCAAAATCAAACCTTTACTCTTTATTGTTTGTTTTTCCACAAGAAAAATGGGTTCCTGCGAAAAGCTGTAAACCCCATTTGCTAGTTTTTCATTTTCTTGTGATTCTTTGCTTTTTATTGGGTTTTTAGGTTTTGTTTAGGGGGAGGGTGATGGCTCAAAATGGGCAAGGGATAGAACCTGCAGTTCTTGATGATATAATCAACAGGCTTTTGGAGTTTAGGAATGCAAGAACTGTTAGGCAGGTTCAGCTTTCAGAAGCTGAGATTCGATCCGTCTGTACTGCTTCTAAAGAAATCTTCCTTCAGCAGCCCAATCTTTTGGAGCTTGAAGCCCCTATCAAGATCTGCGGTAAATCCCTGTTCTACCCCACTTATTTCACTTAATTTGTATAGGCCTATCATTATGACATGTATATTGGGCATATTAGTTTTACATTTTTTTGCTTGAGCGACTATTCCGCCGCCTACCTGCTATCTCCCACCAGTACAGAAATCACCTAATGTTCTTCTACATGTAATTAATCTTTACTGCTTAGGGTTAGTTGCATTTGATTTTCTCAAACCCCTTGTAGTGGTAATGTTTGAGGACCTTAAGTTTGTCTTTTAGGTGCTTATTCGACATTGCTAAATGCAATAGGTTATTGATGAATTTGAAAGTTGAGTTTCCTTGCGTTGAAACGTGCATGTCTGAGTCAGGATTAGATGAAAAACTGCTTCTTTAAGTTTAATAAATTGTGATTTTATTTTGAGTTTTTAAATATTGATTGCCAGTTTGCCCACTCATCTTTTGTATTGGCTTACTTGTAGGTGTGTGGTTTGTATTTTTAGTGTAAAAGGGAACTATTGATATATTTATGGAAGATAGTTGAATGCTAATAGCTGCTTTTGGATGGCATTGCCTTTGATATACTGCATATCCTGTTCGTAGTGCCCATTTTGTCTTTAGTAAGTAGCATGGCACTTTCTATGTTTTCTGATAGGATTACCAGGTTCTTGATTAATCTATTTTGCTGAAGTTTGATAGGATATGGGAGAAGGGTTTAGAGTCCTTGTGTTTATCATTGAAATTGGTCTTCTAGTTACTGAGAGATTGAGAATTATAGTGTCTAGAAATCCTAACTTGTCGTGCCTTGTAAATTGATTGTACTATGCTTCCTTTGTGATCCTGCTGTCATTATTCTAATATCTTAAGTATTCTAGTATATACTGTATCTATATGCTGTCTTATATCATGAAGTCTTTTTATTTCCTAATAGGATTATTTTTTCGCTAACTTTTTCTGTCCTCTACATTAAATTCATCTCACGTCTCTGTTTCTTTGTTGAGGCATAAGCACGTTGGTTGGGTCAGACAGTCATCATCAATCCTTCTTGTATTTGGTCAAGCTTATTAATCTGTCGCTTTTTTCTTTTTCTTTTTTTTTTTTTGTTTTGGATTCTAGGTGACATTCATGGGCAGTACGGTGATCTTCTGAGGCTTTTTGAATATGGTGGATTTCCTCCCGAGGCTAATTATTTGTTTTTAGGGGACTATGTTGACCGTGGCAAACAGAGTTTGGAAACTATATGCCTTCTACTTGCTTACAAAATTAAATACCCAGAGAACTTCTTTCTGTTAAGAGGGAATCATGAATGTGCTTCTATTAACCGGATATATGGATTTTATGATGAATGCAAGCGCCGATTCAATGTGAGGCTGTGGAAGACCTTCACTGATTGTTTCAACTGTCTTCCTGTGGCAGCTCTCATAGATGATAAAATACTTTGCATGCATGGTGGTCTTTCTCCTGATCTAACAGACTTAGATGAGATAAGGAATTTACCTCGTCCAACAGATATTCCAGACTCTGGTTTGCTTTGCGATTTACTTTGGTCTGATCCTAGTAGGGAAGTTAAAGGTTGGGGTATGAATGACAGGGGTGTCTCATACACCTTTGGTTCTGATAAAGTGGCAGAATTCTTGATGCAACATGATATGGACCTTGTTTGCCGTGCCCATCAGGTATTTCCTTTTTGACTTTTGGTCTCCGCTTTTAGTTCCTTGTATTGTCTAATATATTCTCTTGCCCAGGTTGTGGAGGACGGCTATGAATTTTTCGCTGAAAGGCAGCTAGTCACAATATTTTCTGCACCAAACTACTGTGGCGAATTTGACAATGCTGGTGCCATGATGAGTGTGGATGAAAATTTGATGTGCTCTTTTCAGATTCTGAAGCCAACAGATAGAAAACCTCGGTTCTTATGAAGCAAAAGGTGATAGCTTATGTCTGTGCTCTCCAGGGAACCTAAGGTCAGTGTGTATTTGACACATAGGTGTAATGATCATATCAGGAAACGTGTCCTTCATTGATCTTGTTTCCGTGCCATAAATAAAATATGCCTATGCTGATCTCATGTTATGCATATGTACGCCTCCAGCTATCCCTTCTTTCAAAAAATGTGATTATGGGCCTTGCTTGTCATTTCCCTTTCCCGCTAGAAAAAATGAATCTTCTCGGTTGATGTTCTTTGCTTTGTATTTCATTCACACTGACCATTCTTTAACCGGAAAAGTTAACCTGCTTCAAGACCTAACAGTTTAACCGCGCGTAATGTTACTATTTATATGGTTAAGTTTACCATCTGTAAATCCTAAGGGGTCGTTTGGTTGCTAGTTAGAGTTATGCTAGTATTAGTAATGTAGGGTAAGTTATGTAGGGATTAGTTATGCAGAGATTTGTTACTCAGAGATTACTTATCTAGGGTTTAATCATGTAGGGTTTTGTTATGCATGGTTTAGAAGGGGATCTTTGGCGTAACTGGGAAAGTTGCTGCCATGTGACGAGGAGTTCACTGGTTCGAGCCGTGGAAACAGCCTCTTGCAGAAATGCAGGTTAAGACGGCATACAATTGGCCCTTATGGTCCGGCCCTTCCCCGAATCCCGCGCATTGCGGGAGCTTAGTGCACTTGACTGCCTTTTGCCTTTTTGTTTGTTTGTTATGCATGGTTTAATTATGACAAGATTAGTCATGTAAGGATTTGTAATGCATGGATTTAGTAATTTATGGATTGTAATGTAGAGATTATATTTCTTTATAATTATACAATGTGTAATTTAAAATAAATATGAGGGGTTTTTGGTCATTTGATTGTTTAATCCATAGATTACTAATACATGTATTAGTTATTCCATATTCTACCTTGCATAAATAATTGTCTAACTTATCCATGTATTACTTATACCCCCTATGGAAAAAGCAACCAAACATAATATTAGTTATATTACTCCTAATACATAAATAACTTACCCTGTAACGAACTACCAAACGATCCCTAAAGCGTAACTACACTTATTATTGTATATCATATTGGTGTTTTGCATTTTACTCTCTTCTTATTGTCCAGCAGCTGTTTTTAACAGATCTCTATCAAAACCGACACTTCTTTCTCTTTATCTCTTTGCAAGTATGACTCCCTCAAGATCCATATTTCTTCACCTAATTCGTATCCAGCTCTCATTGGATAAATGTGTGCTTGCATTGTGCGTTTTAACTCCTTCTTTAGTCCTCTGCTTAGGGTCTGTGTTCTAAAGAGAAATATTCCTGTGAGAACTCAATCTTTTCCGTATTCATTCTTCTTCAATGCTTCTCTAAAACTAGCGATTAAGTTTGAGCAGAGTTATTCCCCTTTCTTTTGAAGCTGCTGTCCTCTGCTTTAATGTTTCTCTAAAACTAGTGATTAAGTTTCTGGGGCCCCTTTTGTTGACGCTACATCATATGAATATTGGATCAAAGCGATGACTAATCGTTAGGGGTTACCTTTTGGAGGGATCATAAAGAATATCGATAAATTTGATAAACTTTATATGTTAGCTTCGTTTGTGGAGTAAGATTGAAAGTGCACGTGCAGTGCTTTAGAAGGGATGACACTTTTTCCTTTTGGGGTTGTATGTATCACGGCACCATCTTAGTGCTGCTCCCTTTAATAATTTTTTCCTTTGATAAAAAATATTTGATTGAAAGGGCCTTTATTTGCTACATTGTAAGGCAAAAGCTTTACTGTGTAACTACTCTTTGCTACAAAAACATAGGTGATTTAAGACTGTATCTTACCAACTATTTTGTTCCAATTCAACATATATCTACCATATACTATTTTTCTGTCTTTATTCCTTGCTCACAAAGTGAGTGACGACAAAACCTGTCAAACCTTAAATGGGCGATTGAAAGAAAAGGGGGGTATGGTGCTTATCACAAGACTTTTCAATCTTCAATGTGAAAGAGACGAAGAGAGGAGAGGGAAGAGAAGGGATAAGGTGGATTATAGTCCTTATCATGCTTGTAAGGGCGTTTGAGCAACTTTTTGGCAAGAGCGTGGAGAGGTTTTCATGAGGGAAATTTTGTGCAAAACAAAAAATGTATTTCAATTCTTCTTTTTTGAAGTGTTTGGGTGTTCTAGTAAGTTTTTTTGGGAGGCTCTTTTCAACAGAAAAAAAAAGAAGAAACTACTACAAAAGCTTGAACAGGCGAACAGATGGGCAATAGAGTCTTGTGTCTAGATTGGTAAAGAAAGTAAAGGAATAATGTTATTATGGATTCCAGTAACATGTAACAAGTACTTATAGATTCTTGTGTTTGAATTTGTAAAGAAAATGAATCAATGGTGTTATTATGTATTCCAGGTGTCTGAATTTGTAAAGAGAGTAAAGGAATGATGTTATTATATATTCCAGTAATATTTAACAAATATATAGTTATAGAGTCTTGTGTCCATAACAAATACTTAGCTATAGAATCTTGTGTCTGAATTTGTACAAAAAGGGAATGATGTTATTATGTATTCAAGTAATATATAACAAACACTTAATTATTGTAAGAAATGCATTGAGCATTAGTCATAAACAAAAATGCGTTAGTATTTGGAAAGGTAAAACTATGCGTCAAAGTGTTATCCCTTCCATTTCTCATTTTGCATGCTCATACTTCATCCTTCTTTCTTACTCCCACAATTAAAGTAAATTGTTACGTACCAACCATCGTTTTCTATAAGATTTAAATGACACGTGATGTGTCAAGATTGTAGAACTGAGTTGTCAAGCCTCTCTGCGGATGAGAACTTCCTTGTCGTTTTCCTAAAATTGCATTTGATTAGTTGATTTTGTTTGGAAGCAAAACCTCTACACATGCACATCCACATATCTTCCTTTCATGAATTGTTACATCCACATATCTTCCTTTCATGAATTGTTGTCAATTTGATATTGTTGTCAAAGGAGGCTTCTTTATGAAGGAAGACATGGATTAAGAGTAGACGAACATATGTAATGCAAGGAAAATAATTTTAAAACAGAAGCAGCAGTGGTATGGTACTTTCTGTCTAAAAAACAAAAGGAAAAACCAATTGTATGGAACAAAGGTTTGAAATCGACCATCAAGTAACTGAAGTAAAACTTCTTTCAGTTAAGCTCAAAAATCATTTTAGATAACTGATTTAGACACAAAAGATGCAGTCTTCATTTTCTAGTTCAATTTATGACTGGATTTGTACTAAATTTCTAATTTCCTATTATTGTGCACTAACTTATTCATCCATAAAGTTCCTAACTTAATGCATTATTTTATTAGCAATATTTATTGTTTAGTAATGCTATCTTAAGATAGAATCATGGATAGGCTTATGCTATAGTCTGGCTTCACCTAAGCACAGACTAAGGTGAAATGTCGTTCCTGTGTACTTCAAATTTCAGGGTGTATGCGTGTTTCAATCGTCCTTTATCAACTCTATGTTTCGTGAAATACAAAGTCTCAATCAGTCGGACATAATTATACTACATCAAGGGAAGTTTCAATTTTGAAACCGTTTTCAAGAACTGAAAGCCCCTTTTCTCATGATTTTACTAGTAAATGATCTTAACATCATATGGGGTCCATGTGAAATCTCATAATCTAGAAGACGTTTTTACTCTCTGATTGAGAAGTCTTGCATAGTCATTTCATCAAACTGAGTGTACAGTACATGGAATTAGCGATCAAAAAAAGAAAAAAAAGAATGTATAATACATGAATATGACATGTCAGCTATACAATTTTGTCAAACATCGGCTACTTACCTCTCAGAAGTGACACTTCATATTGCCAGTGGATTAAACGGTGGATTAATCCTTAGAGGTGCATACCAAGGTGTCCTTTGTAATGTTGATTATTCCCTGGGGATACCTATTCCTTTTTTTGTTCCATGATTCACGTTTTTTTAGTATGAATATTGTAGCTAAAAATACTACATGTTTAACAATCACGCTACTGTTTGATTGATACGAGCAAAAAATGCGTAAGTTCATCTAAATGATTTAAAGGGCAATCTCTTATGTTGAATATAAGCTTGTCTCTTCATCAAAACAATCTTTTAACTTTTGTATAGTTATGATGATGTATACTTGAAATGATTTGTAATTTGTATTCTGAACATGGTTGGTTTATGCAGAAATGCTTATGTGCTGGTAAAGAGCAGTCGAAGATGCTGGCTTTTGTAATGTTCATCATACATGCATGTTTTCCGATGAAGGAAGCTGGCGGTCTGTTAAGGGCCATGTATTAAGATGAAAATTTACCTAACTGTAGTTTGCGTTGGTGGCCTCAAAGGCCAGAATCTTTATTCTCTGTATTTTCTTGGTGGTTCATTTATCTTATTTAAATTTGTTCGTGCAATCTATGATTTAACGTGTAAATACACTCTGTTTGTAAGTGCAGTGCAATCTTATTTAAGTGGTTGATACTAAAAAGTTTGCCTCCTTCCAGCCACCCTTCTAGTTTACTCTAAAAATAGGGTACTTTGTCTGAGCCGAATGGTTTGCTAGTATCTACTTCGTTATCTCAAGAAATGATACTACCTTAGTATTACTGGTTTCCCCTAATTATACGTCCAACATAGGGGGAAATAATATAAAGAGTATTACACTCAAATGGGGTAATTTCTGAGTTCTAGCTGTATTCTTTGTCTGTTACTTGAGAGGTACTTTTTTTATGTTTATTTAAACTACTTGCTGAGGAGAAATACATTCATTTTAAGTCTATATTGCTGGTCTTTTTTGCTCTGTGTGGATGTCGAAAGCTAATATAACTTGTTCAAGATTCAAGAAGAAGGGGAAATCCACCGAACTCAGATTTCCGTTATATCAGGTTCAATGTTGTAAAACTAGACAAATAGTTTAGCTGTCTATTGAATTTTAGAACAAACAAACAATATTGGGAATGTGAGAAGGTGATCTCACTCTACTTATCAGAAACATTCGGTCATTTAAAACACTACAGTAGTAATAGTTAAATAAATAATGTAAAAACAAACCTCCTCCACTTTTTCATCCAGGCTTTGTGGATTGTCTGGGTTTGGACTTGTAAACTCTGCATGCGACATTCACTGATTATGTGGTGGATCTGGCAAGTGTCTTCTCTACTCAGGTATTTCACTCCTGTTGAATGTCAACTATTACTATATATATGCCATGAAGATTGTACCGACTTCTTACAACTGGCTAGCCATTACCAATGAAGCTAAGCACTTTATTTGCCTTGGTTTTATTGCTACATAGCACCACTATTCTTTCTTTAGTTGCTGCAGAAGCAACAACTCAATATGGTGGTTACCTTCCTCCGCCTGTTGCCAGTCAACCACCACCAAGTTCTATTGGCTATCAACCGCCTAGTGCCCCAACAACAACACCAGTTCGTGGACATGTACCGTCACCAAGGCACGCTCCACCTCGCCATGCCTACCCACCACCTTCTCATAGTCATTTACCACCATCTGTTGGCGGTCCTCCACCTCATAGAGGACACTTGCCGCCCTCTCGTGGGTTCAATCCCCCGTCTCCTGTCATTTCTCCAAGTCATCCGCCACCGTCCTACGGTGCACCTCCACCCTCTCATGGTGGTGTCCATCCACCATCGCATGGGAAAAGACCGCCTTCACCTTCTCATGGACACGCACCACCCTCTAGAGGGCACACACCACCTAGAGGACAGCACCCCCCAAGCCATCGTCAACCGTCACCTCCGAGTCGACATGGACATCCTCCACCACCTACATATGCGCAACCACCACCGACACCAATTTATTCGCCTCCTCCTCAAGTGCAACCACCACCGATTTACTCACCTCCTCCACCTACACACGTAAAACCAACACCATCACCACCTTCACGTGGACATCAACCACAACCACCCACTCATCGACATGCACCGCCTACTCATCAACCTTCACCCCCAAGACATCTGCCACCTTCTCCCCGTAGGCAGCCACAACTACCAACTTACTCACCTCCTCCACCTGCATATGAACAATCACCCCCACCTTCACCAACGTACTCACCTCCTCCACCTACATACTCTCCACCATCACCAATTTACTCGCCTCCTCCACCTGCATACTCACCACCTCCACCACCAGCACCAACTTTATCGCCTCTTCCTCCTGCATACTCACCACCACCAACGTACTCCCCTCCTCCACCTACATATTTGTCACCGCCACTATCACCAATTTACTCGCCTCCTCCGCCTGTATACTCACCACCACCACCACTACCAACGTATTCCCCTCCTCCACCTACATATTCGCCACCACCACCCCCGCCACCATCACCAATTTATTCACCTCCTCCACCACCACCATCCTTCTCACCACCTCCACCCACATATGGACAATCACCTCCACCTCCACCAACATATTCCCCTCCTTTTCCTGCATACTCACCACCACCACCGCCAACATATTCTCCTCCTCCACCGACATACTCGCCTCCTCCACCTGCATATGCACAACCACCACCGCCGCCAACATATTCTCCTCCTCCACCTGCATACTCCCCTCCTCCCCCTGTATATGCACAACCACCACCACCTCCACCAACATACTCACCTCCTCCACCTGTATACTCACCACCACCACCATCACCAATTTACTCGCCTCCACCTCACCCAGTGCAGCCACCACCACCGACTTTCTCTCCTCCTCCGCCAAGACGAATTCACTCGCCTCCTCCTCCTCATAGGCAGCCACGACCACCTACACCTACACCTACTTATGGCCAACCACCATCACCACCGACTTTCTCTCCTCCCCCGCCAAGACGAATTCACTCGCCGCCTCCTCCTCATAGGCAACCACGACCACCTACACCTACACCTACTTATGGCCAACCACCACCACCACCACCTCCACCAACATACTCACCTCCTCCACCTGTATACTCACCACCACCACCATCACCAATTTACTCGCCTCCACCTCCCCAAGTGCAGCCACCATCACCGACTTTCTCTCCTCCTCCGCCAAGACGAATTCACTCGCCTCCTCCTCCTCATAGGCAGCCACGACCACCTACACCTACACCTACATATGGCCAACCACCATCACCACCGACTTTCTCTCCTCCTCCGCCAAGACGAATTCACTTGCCGCCTCCTCCTCATAGGCAACCACGACCACCTACACCTACACCTACTTATGGCCAACCACCACCACCACCACCTCCACCAACATACTCACCTCCTCCACCTATATACTCACCACCACCACCATTACCAATTTACTCGCCTCCACCTCCCCAAGTGCAGCCACCACCACCGACTTTCTCTCCTCCTCCGCCAAGACGAATTCACTCGCCTCCTCCTCCTCATAGGCAGCCACGGCCACCTACACCCACACCTACTTATGGTCAACCACCATCACCACCGACTTTCTCTCCTCCTCCGCCAAGACGAATTCACTCGCCTCCTCCTCCTCATAGGCAACCACGACCACGACCACCTACACCTACTTATGGCCAACCACTACCACCACCACCTCCACCAACATACTCACCTCCTCCACCTGTATACTCACCACCACCACCATCACCAATTTACTCGCCTCCACCTCCCCAAGTGCAGCTACCACCACCGACTTTCTCTCCTCCTCCTCATAGGCAGCCACGACCACCTACACCTACACCTACTTATGGCCAACCACCATCACCACCGACTTTCTCTCCTCCTCCGCCAAGACGAATTTACTCGCCGCCCCCTCCTCATAGGCAACCACGACCACCTACACCTACACCTACTTATGGCCAACCACCACCACCAACTACATATTCACCCCCTTCTCCTCCTCCATATGGGCTTCTGCTTAGCACTCCATAAACTCGACCATCCACGCCGCCAACATACCTCCCACCTTCTACGTACCATGGCCCATTGCCACCACGTACCTCATGTACACCATATGAGCTGCAATTAGTCGCTAGTTGTTCCTTAAATCAATAAAGGTCTGGTGTGTTTCTTACTGTTGTCTCGCCAGAATAGCTATAAAGATCAATAGTTCTTTTTGTTCTTTTACTATGAATAGACAGCTATGAAGATCCTGAAATAAACTTCAAGTGTTGTTTAAGCTTGATTAAGTACTATTATGCAGTGTTTTTTGGCGACAATCTAACTTTGTAAAACTAAATGACATGCGGGATCATCTTTACTTCCAAAATATAATTCAATCCGGTAATTTACTATAGACGATTCAAAAAACATGATAGGAATAAATCATTAATATGCCGAAATTTAAAAGTTCAATGCTAAGAAGTATCAAATTTTTACTCCAAAATTTACATTAATTTAGTCAATAATCAGAAATCAAGAGGGTTTAATGTTTCTGACCATCTGTTCCCTCTCGTTACTCCGCTAAACTCATTCTAAGGTCCCATGGCCCGTGGGAACCCAACCCAACAAAAGTAGAAAAAGAAAAGAGAAACCAAATTGTCCTTCTAGTCCAGAACTGGATAATTACAGCAAGTAAAGATAAATTAGAAAAAAATAATTCAAAATACCTGTCCAATAACAGGACAAATTTGAGCTTGAGAGGCTTTCCGCTATATATATAGGATTTAACTATGTACAACTTAATTGGATGTTTAGTTCTTCCCCCCCCCCCCCCACGAGTATAGAATATGTATTAATCAAACCCAGTAGTCAACTACTTGTACGATGAAGCTTCATTGACAATTCATTATGTGGAGATAAAGAAAACTTAGCTAATTTATGGCCAGAAGTATAACAAATTAACCGCTCCATACAGCAGTCAAACACTGGTTAGGAGACCAGACATCTTCACAACAGTATTCACCTCCCATGAAGGACCTATATATGCTTCCATTTAACATTTGAATAAAGAGCTATTATTACACATGCAACTGACACAATTCTTAATCCACCCTTTTTAAGAGAAGTTTTGACTTTATCCATTGATGTGCAAAAGGTTTTTAATTAATGCACCCTCGCTGTAATTTGGTGAATCGAAACAGGTTTTACCATTTCTTCTAATTATTAATATTCGTTTAGTGTAATATTTGCCTGCAATTGACTTTTATTTAACTGATCTGTTTTTGGTCACGTAGCCGATTTGGACCAAAAGAAAAGGGCATACGAAAAAAAAAGAAAGAAACATTATGGTCTTTCTTTGCCATTTTACATGTAATATGAACCACCATCTTACGACTTAGTTGTTCAGCTTAGTGAGAAATATCTTTAAAATGATAAATAATACATGAATACTTTTCTTACACTAGAATAGTCATATAACGACTAAATTCCATGCAAGTATATCATAAATATGTGTATATACTGTTTAGCTAAAAATTATATTCGTACTTTATAAGTTTAAAAACAATCGAAAATATGTAAGGGTAAATCGTAATCAAATATGATAAGCCAAAGAAATGATTATCGCTTCAAGATGTTTGTAGATCTGTAAATGTGTAGAAAAATGGACTTAGCTTAAGAGAGAAACAATGATTGGAAAACCAAGAAAGAGATAGAGACAGAAAGAGAAGTTGTATTATATGAGAATAACCACGATGCCTATTACAATGTGAAGGTCTCATTTATATAGTAGGAGACCTTCCCCGAAATAATAAAAAAAGTACAAAAGTTGGTGGCTTTCACTCAGTAAAAAGGTCGGGCACTAAACGACGTCACTTTTTCTTTACCAACTTGGGCCGTGCCCTCACTTGGGTCGCCCTTACTATAAGTGACGTGCCCACTTGGCGTGGGGGTGTCATGAGCCAAATTTAACCCTATACAGTTAGTCCCTCCATTTGTTGGAGACGTACTCGATGATCGTCTTCAATGGACGGACATGCACGATTTGCTTTTTACGGAGATTTGGCTACTCCCATAGGCGCCTCTTTCAAAGAGCATGATCGTGGGTAATATTTTTTGGGCCGTTGGCATGCGACCCCCTTTTTAAGGTGACATCACTGGTCATATACGTCATCATTATACTTATTCCCGAGACTGTTCAGAACATGACGTGACGTTTTGGTTTCCCGTGCCAGTTTCAGAATTGTGCCTCTTCGATTTCTGTGTAACTTATTCCTATAAATAGAGGAGTGGTTCAATTAGATTCATCTTTCGATCCTTTAGAGAGTTTCCCTGTGTTTCTTTCTTCATCTTTCTTTCTTGTAATCGTTGCATCGCTTTCAGAGAACTACCATTTCTGAGGATCGTATCTCTGGTTATTAACACCTTTGCTTATAAACCATATTATGGTGAAGCGCCGTCAGGAAAGAAAAAGGACTATGGACAACGCTCCTTCTAGGGGTTCGCCCTCTTCCGATGGTGAAGGGGGAGAAGTTGAGAAAACCCTTGTTCCTTTAACGGTGGATAATGTTCTGCTGTATGCCCTGAGCGTTCGAATAGATTTCAACTCGACGTGTACCTCTTATCCCTGGGAGAATAGTGAGTTACAGCAGTCTCACCTAGACGCCATCAAAACTAGATACAACATTCCCGGCCATGTCGAAATGGCCCCGGCCAGGACGGACTATGCTAATATGCATAGCCCAGGTTCTGTGCATTCTATGAGTACGCACTTAGGATCAGATATAGCTTTCCTCTTAACCCCCTGGCGGAAGAGCTTTGCCGCTTTTATCATGTATGCTCGACTCAGCTCACACCTTATGCCCTGAAGGTGTGTCGAATTCTTACCACGCTTGCGGGTGAGGTAGGACTGTCGTTTCCGTTCACCACCTACTGCAGATGTTCAGCCCTAGTTATATGAGAGGTACCATGCTTTAGTTGAGGAGCCGTGGTAAGAAAAGCTTTGTGGTGAGGGCTGACGACAAAGTTATCTGCAATTTCTGGCGTAAATTCTTTTACGTTAGGACAAGCCATCTGGTGTCCAATCCCGAAGGGTTTCCAGAGATGTGGAATACGTGATGTAAGTATCTCTGCATATAATTTTGCGATGCCTCGTTTTGACTGATCAATCATTCTGACTTACTTTCTTTCCTTTTGTAGTGGTAGCTCGCTCACCTCGTCTCCTTGACGACATCAGGTCGTGGGTGGCGGGGTTGATACCGCATGCAGAGAGATGCCGTACTTGGGCTGAGTTCCGTAGATTGTACGGACCAACTGGTAATAACCTTTCTTGTTTTCTTTCATTCTGTTTTGGCTTGGAGACTTTTTTTACCCAATCTGCTTTCGTTTAGTAGGTCGGGGGTGCTTCTACAAAGACGAAGAAGAAGAAAACTGACGCTGGCATGTCTAGGGTAGAGTCCGACTCCGATGAGGAAGATATATTTGTGGGAGGCTCGCCTAGAGATAACCCCCTTTCGACTCCTCAGCAAGGGGCTACATCGGTGGCTGCATCGGAAGCGGTACGTGAGGCTGCTTCCATAGAGATACTTGAGGCCGTACCAATAACAACACCTGAAACCGTTCCTGTGCTGGTACCTGAAGTCACTCCAGCAGAGGTGGCTTCTGAAGAAGAGGAGCTGCCGAAGAGATAAAGGCAGTGACTGATTACTGGCAAAGGAATTGCAATCGAGGGCGCGAGGCCTAGTGAGCCCTGCCAAGAGCCGAGGCTAATTTCTATGGCTGAGGCCATTCGCTCAGGGAGAATGGTTCCTCGGAGAACAGCTGCCGCCGTTCGCTCGACCCGTGCCTCAGAAGGCAGGTCGTCTTCCGCGGTTAGGGAAATGGTCGTGGAGATTGAGAGGACGGGCTCTGAAGCCGCTCCTGGAGAAGCACCGGGCGACTTGGCCGCATGGAGATGAGGGAGGGACGGTCTACTCGCCGTATCGTGATCCCTGGCGGGTATAATTTGTTAGAAGATAACGATCAAACCGCAGCGGACATGACCTTGTTATGTGCGGCTGCGAAGCATGAGAAGCTGAGAGGTGTTAGCAAGAGGGATCTGTTGAGGCGGATAGCTGGCTCAGCTTTGTAGGTAGCTTTCAGTTTTTTTTTGTTTGAGTCGTAAAAAATTACTTTGGTACATACTGATTTATTTTTTCTCTTCTTTTCAGACCCTCATCTTGGAGGTTGAGAAGAGGTGGCGCGAACAAAAGAAGACATCCACATTTACTAAAATGGCGAAGAAATATAAAGAGGTTCGTTCCAAGCATCAGGCGTTGGCAGACGTACTTAAGCAGGACCCCCAGTTTCGGACATTCCGTGAGGGCCTTGAGAAATCAGAGGCTCTTTTGAAGAAGAGAACGACCGAGCTGAAGGAGAATGATGAGCAAGTGATGGCTGCATTGGCTCGAAACATCGAGCTGGAGACCCTGCTTCAGTCAAAAGAGGAGGACTTGGAGATAAGCCGTGGGGTGGTGGCGGAGGCTACGAAACTGCGGGCCAAAATCACGGCCTTTACAGCTGAGCTTTCTGCTAGGACGGCCGAAGTTAAAGTTCTAAGGCGAACTGCCCCACAAGATGCTGTGCATCGTGATGCGCATGAGATGTGGGTGTATCATGATGCAGGTTGGTCATTTTTGAGGAGTTTTTGGCGGCAGGTCAAGCTTCTAAGGCAGAAGTTGAAAGGCAACGACATTTAATCCCTGTTGCCTGTGAAACGACCGGTTATAGCTCTGAGGACGTCAACCGTTTGGACTCCATTTCGTGGATTTCTAAGGCTTATCAACCTGGAGACGGCAACGGACCGGATGGTGACCAGGCGGGTCGTGATGGGAGGAGCGGTGAAGGTTCTTAGGGTTTTTATGTATATACTTTTGTGTAGATGGGGCCTTTTCTAAGGCCAGATGTATGTATACCTTTTGGAGATAATGAAATATGACCTCTTTTTTTTGTGTTGCTGTTTTTCTTTCGTTCTTTAGAGCTTTTATTGCGCTTTTTATTGACCGTCGGCGTTGGTGGCCCTAGCCATAATAGAATTGACGGCCTTAGCCACGTAGGCAACTTCGACTGTCGTCGACTCGTCTACTTACCATAATTGAATCTTGGTCGAACATTGGCGACGATGGCCTTAGCCGTAATAGAACTGATGGCCTTAGCCATGATAGAAATGATGGCCTTAGCCATGTAGGCGACTTCGACTGTCGTCGAATCGTTTACTTACTGTAGTCGAATCTAGGTCGACCATTGGCGGCGATGGCCTTAGCCATTATAGAACTGATGGCCTTCGCCATGATAGAATTGATGGCCTTATCCATGTAGGTGACTTCGACTGTCGTCGAGTCGTTTACTCACCGTAGTCAAATCTAGGTCGACCATTGGCGGCAATGGCCTTTGCCATAATAGAACTAATGGCCATAGCCATGATAGAATTGATGGCCTTAGCCATGTAGGTGACTTTGACTGTTATCTAGTCGTTTACTCACCGTACTCGAATCTAGGTCGACCGTTGGCGGCGATGGCCTTAGCCATAATAGAACTGATCGCCTTAGCCGTGATAGAATTGATGGCCTTAGCCATGTAGGTGACTTCGAGTGTCATCGATTCGTTTACTCACCGTAGACGAATCTTGGTTGACCGTTGGTGGCGATAGCCTTAGCCATAATGGAACCGATGGCCTTAGCCATAATAGAACTGATGGCCTTAGCCATGTAGGCGACTTCGACTGTCATTGAGTCGTCTACTTACCGTAGTTGAATCTAGGTCGACCGTTGGCGGCGACGGCCTTAACCATATTAGAACAGATGGCCTTAGCCATGATAGAATTGATGGCCTTAGCCATGATAGAATTGATGGCCTTAGCCATGTAGGCGACTTCGACTGTTGTCGAGTCGTTTACTCACCGTAGTCGAATCTAGGTCGACCGCTTGCGACGATGGCCTTAGCCATAATAGAACCAATGGCCTTAGCCATGATAGAATTGATGGCCTTATCCATGTAGGCGACTTCTACTGTCGTCGAGTCGCTTACTCACCGGAGTCGAATCTAGGTCGATTGTTGGCTACGATGGCCTTAGCCATGATAGAATTGATGGCCTTAGCCATGTAGGCGACTTCGGCTGTCGTCGAGTCCTTTACTCCTTGTAGTCGAATCTAGGTCGACCGTTGGCGGCAATGGACTTAGCCATAATAAAACTAATGGTCGTAGCGTTTCATACATTGGAGATGGCCGTAGCCTTTCATACATTGGAGATGGTCGTAGCCTTTCATACACTGGAGATAGCCGTAGCGTTTCATACATTGGAGATGGCCGTAGCCTTTCATACATTGGAGATGGCCGTAGGCTTTCATACATTGGAGATAGTCGTAGCCTTTCGTACATTGGAGATGGCCGTAGCCTTTCATACATTGGAGATCAAGCTAGTCCAGTCCCTTTATCATGTCGGTCTGGAGGTCGTAAGGAGAGGTTGATATGATAAACTTGTTCCGCAAATATCTCCAGGTATCCTCTCAGGGCCTCGTTAAAAACCTCCCCGAGAAAACCTAATTGGGACAAAACTCAGGTAAGGGAAAAAGAATACGACTCGGGAGACGCCTTTCAGAAGTGGAAATACTTGAGGTGGGCAACGTTCCAGTTTTTTAGAGCATTTTCCCTTCCATTGTTTCCAACTGGTATGCCCTTTTGCTGGCTACTGCTGTGATTTTGTAGGGTCCTTCCCAGTTGGTGCCAGTTTCCCTTCACTTGGGTCTTTGGATGCCAATGTCTTGGCTTTGAGGACATAGTCTCCCACCTTGAGTGGTCTTATTTTGGCCCTCTTGTTGTAGTATCTTTCGACTTGTTGTTTTTGCGACACCATTCTGATATGGGCCATTTCTCTCCTTTCTTCAGCTTAGTCGAGGTCTTGGAGCCTGTTTATATCGTATTCTATTCCACTGGTGTGTGAATATCTTAGGCTTGGTTCGCCAACCTCGACGGCTATGAATGTGTCAGTTCCGTAGACTAGCGAGTATGGTGTTTCCCCCGTGCTGGATTTGGGTGTGATCCTGTGTGCCCACAGCACTTTGGTAGCAGCTCGGGCCATAACCCTTTGACGTCCTCGAGCTTCTTCTTCAGTATGTATAATATTGTTTTTATGGAAGATTCTGCTTGGCCGTTGGATGTGGGGTGGTATGCGTGGAAAGTATCCTCTTGATGCGCCATTTCTCGAAGAATTCGATCG
Source organism: Nicotiana benthamiana (assembly GCA_034376525.1). NCBI lineage: Eukaryota > Viridiplantae > Streptophyta > Magnoliopsida > Solanales > Solanaceae > Nicotiana > Nicotiana benthamiana. The sequence goes on along the minus strand of CM067333.1, from coordinate 25,561,203 downwards.
TTTTTTGATCGATGAACTGTCATCCAGTGTCACAACTGATTTCTTTGGGGATGCCGAAGCGGCATATAATATTTTTCCATATGAAGGCGATCACCTCCTGTTCGCGAATTTGTACGTACGCACCTACTTCTACCCACTTAGAAAAATAGTCAGTTAAAACTAATAAAAATCGTACATTTTCCCATCCTGCGGGTAGGGGGCCGACTATGTCCATTCCCCATTTGATGAAAGGCCATAGGAGGTGACGGAATGGAGGGGCTCTCTTGGTTGGTGTATCATGAGGGTGTATTTTTGGCATTGTTCGCATCGGTGAACGTATTCTGCTGCCTCCTTCTTCATGGTGGGCCAGTAGTAGCCGGCTCGTATGATGCATCGTATGAGGGCGCGGTTGCCTGTATGGGCACCGTAGTGGCCCTCGTGTACTTTTTTCGAGTACCGGCCTCGTTTGGTGTGGCCCCAAGCACTTGGCCAGGGGTCCGCCAAATGTTCTTTTATAGAGATCATTGTTTATTAAGCAATACCAAGCAGCTTGCGTGCGGAGTTTCTTTGCCTCTTTTTTTCGGCGGCAACATTCCGTCCTGTAGATAGGATACAAAGTGGTTGCGCCAGTCCCAAATTAAATTTAAAGAGAATACCTCGGTGTGATCAATGGCTGAGTGGAGGAGGGTGACCACACTTTCTTTGTTGAAGTTTTTAGTGACCGTAGCCAACTTTCTTAAACCGTTTGCTTCGATATTTCGTGCCCTTGGGATCTGTTCCATGCGGCCTCAGATACGTCCAGATACACCAACAGGGGTTCGCCTGGGATCGCTTTGACCAGCAAGGGCGGCGAAGACAAGTATGCTTTTAGCTTTCTCAAGGCTTCGACACATTCCTCATTCCACTTTAGTCCTTGATCTTTTTTCAGCATGTTGAAAAATTTATGGCACCTATCAGATCACCGCGAGATGAATCTGGACAGGGCGGCTATACGTCCCGTTAGTTTCTGCACATGTTTCTTGCTACTCAACACCTCAAGTATTGCGTCTATCACATTTATCTGGTCTGGTTGACCTTTGATGCCGCGTTGCGATACGAGGAATCCTAAGAATTTTCCTGAGGCTAAACCGAAAGCGCATTTCTCGGGGTTCAACTTCATCCCTTACCTCATCAGTATCTCGAAGGCCTCTTTTAGGTGGTCGGCATGGTCTTCTTTCTTTGCCGATTTTACTAGCATATCGTCGATGTACGATTCCATGGTCTTACCGAGTTGCTCTTTGAACATTCTGGTGACCAGCCTTTGGTACGTGGCTCCTGCATTTTTGAGCTCGAAGGGCATTACCTTGTAGCAGTATGTCCCATGGTGGGTGATGAAAGTTATTTTTTCTGGTCCTCTTCGGCGATCATAATTTTGTTGTAGCCGGAGTATGCCTCTAGGAAACATAGCAGCTCATGCCCTGCGGTCGCGTCTATTAGTTGGTCAATGTGGGGCAATGGAAAGGAATCTTTTGGTCACGCCTTGTTCAAGTCGGTGAAGTCTACACACATTCTCCACTTCCCATTCTTCTCTTAACCATTACGACATTAGTGACCTATTGGGGGTTCTTTGATTCCCCGATGGAGCCGTTGGCTAGAAGTTTGTCCACTTCCTCGCTGACCACTTTGTTGATTGCGGCATTTAATTTTCTTCTCATTTGCCGCACGGGCGGGTGTAGCGGGTCGACGTTCAACTTGTGAGTGGCGATTTCTCGTGGGATCCCTATCATATCTTAATGGGAAAAAGCAAACAGGTCTGCATGGTTAGATAAAAATTCAAGATACTTACTTGGGTTTGAGAGGCCATGCCTGATGTAAGCTTTCTTTGTAGGGTCGTCGCTGTCCAGTTGGACTGGGTCGAGATCTTCGACCGTAGCGTTACATGCTTCGATGATATCAGGGTCTTTAATGGAGTTTTCTGTCGGGTAGACCTTAGTTCCCGACATAGCTGATTGCTATGCATCTGCGCTCGCCCCTTTAAGCTGTTTGGTATGGGCGCAGTCTTGAGATATTTTATAGCATTCTTGAGCGGTGCGAGGCTCGCCTCGAATGCTGAATACTCCCATGGGATAGGAAATTTGGTCATTTGGTAAAAGCTCGATAGTACTGCTCTCATGGCGTGTATCCACGGTTGTCCGATGATGGCGTTGTATGCCGTTTCCTAGTTCATCACGTGGAAAGTTGTTTCTAGCATGACCCCTCATACTAGGACGGGTAGTGATATCTCCCCAGAGGTTCGTTCTACTACATTATTGAAACTAGTTAGAGTTATGCAGTGTGGTATTATCTTATCCTCGAGTCCCATTAGTACGAGGACCCTCGGTGGATAATATAGGCGCCACTACCGTCATCGACCATAATTCTTTTAACATATATATCTGCGATATGTAAAATGATAACTAAAGCATTGTAATGAGGGAAAGACAAATCGTCGGCATCGAACTTATCGAAGGTGATACTATCTTCGAAGTCGTCATACCGTTCATGGGCGATGGTTCGCTTCAGCTTGTGCGTAGTGGTGAACTTGACGTAATTGATCGCCGAGTCGTTGCCGTTTCCAATGATCATGTTGATCGTACGTGTTGGCGGAGGCGCCTTGTAGGCCCGTGGTGCTGCTCCCGTCCACGTGCAAAGTTGATTTTTTCTTTTTCACAAAGCAACTCTCTCAGAAACCCTTGGTTTAACATCCTGACCACCTCTTGCCGTAGGCCTATACAATCTTCGATTTTGTGCCCTCGCTCCTAGTGGAACTCGTACAAGGCATTTGATTTTTGGTGACGGGGTCCGACTTCATCTTTGCCGGCCATTGCACCTTGTTGCCTAACTTCTCAAGTGCGTACACTATCTCTGAAGGGGACACACAAAAATTATGGGTATATAATAAAGGGGCCATACATCTATCATTTCGTAGTGGGGCGACATATCACTGTAATGCGTCTGCGTGCCTAGGTGGCGGTGGGTGAAAGGATCTGATGTAGGGTTGGTGCCTCTCCCTATTGGGACGTGGGACTTGTTCCCTGCGTCGGTCCCTCCTGATTTCTGGATGTATTGTCGTTAAACGTTGGGTCGGCCCGTTGAGGTCGTCCTCATCTGCACGTACCTCACCGCAATAGGCGTTGTGAATCTCTTCTCACGTGGTGGATTGGTACTTTATGAGGCGACTTAGTAGTTTTTTGGTTGCCCTTGAGCCGTCCCTACTTAACCCGTTTTTGAAAGCAGCAACCGCCATGCCTTCCAACACATTTGGTAGGCTCATCCTTACTCTGTTAAACCTGGCTAGGAAGTCCCTAAGTCCTTCTCCTGCGGTTTGCCGAACAGCGAAGATGTCGTTGACCCTCGCTTCTGCTTTCTTTTCCTTGGACGTGGAAATGAATTGGGCATGTAGCTGGGAATACCAGGTCACTGCTCCTCCTGTTAGTGTTTCGCCGAACTTCTTCAGCAGCACAAACGGTACCTGTTCTTTCGATAGGTCGTTAGCTTTTACAGCAGTGACGTAGTGGATCAAGTGGTCCTCGTCGTACACTCTCAAATAAGGCGGAATTTTGAAGGTTTTTGGAATGGAGTACGGTGCACTCTCTTCCGTGTAGGGTTGTTCAAAAAACCTCCCCACGTCACACTTCAGCAGCAGTTTGGGGGCACTAGGGATCTTGTCCACCCTCTCCTGGTGTTCCTTCATCTAGTCACGGAGTGACATGTTTTCATTTTTCATTTCCTCCATCTTCTTGAGGATGGCTGTGAGCGTTCCACCGTTGGCCCAAGTATCGAGAAGCGCGTTGTTTGCTCGTGCGATCTCGGGTTCACCTTTGACTGCAGCAAGATCTGCGGTCGGCCTGCATCTGATATTGTTTTGGGGTGAGTTCTTAACCAAGCCGCTAAGAGTGCTTGTTAACCACTCTTCCAGTAGTTTCCTGACCTCTGGGGGTGCTTCTTCAGATGCAGATATAGAAACGCCCTTTTCCCGCAAGATCGTTAGATCTTTTGGTGGTGGGGGTGGGATTTCCCCACTTGTGGTGGTGCTGGGGGTTGCGATCGAAACCCCCTCTTCACTGGCTTCAATGAGAGGACCGATGAGATTGGTTGCAACGTTTGCTATTGCTTTCATTCTTGCGTTGTTGTAAGCCATTTTTCGTTTGAAAGGGTTTTCGATGGTTCTCTAGGTGCGAACTATGGTTTTGATTCTCGAAATTCCCACAGACGCGCCAAATTGTTTAGATAAAAAACTATATTCGTACTTTATAAGCTTAAAAACAATCAAAAATATGTAAGGGTAAATCGTAATCAAATATAATAAGCCCAAGAGATGATTATCACTTCAAGATGTTTGTAGATCTGTAAATGTGTAGAAAAATGGACTTAGCTTAAGAGAGAAGCAATGATTGGAAAACCAAGAAAGAGATAGAGACAGAGAGAGAAGTTGTATTATCTGAGAATAACCATGATGCCTATTACAATGTGAATATGTCCTTTATATAGTAGGAGACCTTCCTCGAAATAATAAAAAAAGTACAAAAGTTGGTGGCTTCATCTCAGTAAAAAAGTCAAGCACTAAACGACGTCACTTCTTCTTCACCAACTTGGGCAGTGCCCACACTTGGGTCGCCCTTATTATAAGGGACATGCCCACTTGGTATGGCGGTGTTATGAGCCTAATTTAATCCTATATACATATTATTAGGGAAAAGAGGATAAAAGGAAAAAAAAAGAAGGTCAAAATGCTATATAATTTTTTTTAAAAGTATTTACAATAAATAAAAATTCATAAGATCATCATACATAATCAGATTGGTTTTATATTTAATTTTTTAATACCAAAACAAGCAAATCAAATTAACTCATATTTTATGATGAATCACCATATAAATGATAGATGAAAATTAGAATTGGGATTTTTAAAACTGAATAAAACAGAAGTACATGTTGATTAGGTATTGATTTTTAGATTGTTGTTTAACGCGCCTAACATATGACACATGATCTATATAAGCTGGGTTGCAGGTTGATCTAGAGGGGATTTTCATAATTTCTCAGGCGGAATATAATTTTCACTATCTTTTTTTTATTTTTAAAATTCTCCCATTAAAAGATTATAGGAAAAATACATTAGTTGCCACCTAACCTATGATCCAAATCCTCCTTACACACTTTCTGCAAACAAAAATTACTTTACACACGGAAGCTTTCTAAAGTGTGTCTAAGACACACTATTTTTGTCAGATGGGAGGCGCGTGTTTAACAAAAAGTGAACGCATCAGATCTATACATGTTTTGTCAACATGCTCATGTGCAGCTTTATTCGAACGACTCAGATTTAATTAAGTTGATCTGATGGCCTACATAATTCTTTTCTTTTCACCAAAAAAATGTCTCTCTACTCTCTAGCCTCCATTTTCTTTTCTCAAGGTATTGTTGAATCAATCACATCAGATAAACACAATAAACTCCGGCGAAGGTACAACGTCATTATTGTTTCTAGCCATTAACGACGTATCTCGCTGTTAATTACTCCAGCAAACAGCTAGCATTTTGTGCATTTTATACTTGAAAGAGAATCTAAAATTGCAGATTTTAATTTTGATTTTGGTAAATAGAAATTTCAAAATTTGATAAGTTTGGATGCTTCAATAGTATGGATATGTGCTTGATTCAATATTTTGTTCCGGTGAGGATTTGCTATGGCTGTTGGAGTTTTCTGGAGAAAGTAGATGGGTATGGGAGGTTAGGAGAAGAATATGATGAGAAACGTGGGGAGGGGGGGGGGGGGATTTGTTTATTTTGTGTTTGTTTACTTTTAAATATTATCAATTGGTGTAAATTTAGTATTTTTTTCTTGAGTTATGCACGTGTCACGACTTTATTGGCGCATGACCTTACACATATTTTGAAAATCTGGTCAAGAAAAAAGTAGTGTGTCTTAGACACACTTTAGAAAGGTTGCGTGTGTAAAGTAATTTTTGTTCGCATAAAGTGTGTAAGGGGGATTTGGGTCATAGGTCAGGTGGTAACTTATGTATTTTGCCAAGATTATACTGTAGCAATTATGCACGTTGTATACTTATACCATTCACATTTTGTATACCTTAATGGTATATACTATTAAGTTACACTCCCTCCGTTTCAATTTAGATGATATAGTTTGACTTGTTACAAAATTAAGGAAAAAAAGAAGTTTTTTGAAATATGTGGTCCTAAAAGTTTAATGGGCAAAGCTTTATGGGGCTATGACATTTGTGAGACTATAAAAGCTTTTCATTAAGGATAAAGTGAGTAAAATAAAAAGTTTAATGTTAAATTATTTTCAAATATAAAAATATACCTTTCTTTTTGGAACGGACGAATAAAGAAAGTGTGTCATTTAAATTAAAACAGAGGGAGTACAACAAATGAGTTGTATACTCGGAACGTATACGAGTTATATATCTACATGATATTTTACAAATATTTTTTCCTAAATAATTATGGAATGTAATATTATTTAAAATGGACATTTTCGCGTAATTTTTTAGAGGGCTGTATAAATGTCCCTGATTTAACTTGAGAGAATGTGTTTGAAAAAGGAAAGAAAAAAAAAAACTTAAGAGAATTGAGTGTTCTCCATTGGGCCCAGATCTCACATAACCCGACCAGCAAGTCTTTTCCCAAGCCCAAAGTAACATTAATATATCTTCTTGCCTCTTTTGTTCTTCGCAGACTGTCACTTTCACCTCGCTCTCTCGCTCAAACGTCGCACATAAAGACAACATAAGCCAATTGTAGCTTCTGCTATCTGTACTCTCTTTGAAAGCAAACATGTTTTTTCACATAGTATTGGAGAGAAACATGCAGCTGCATCCTCGTCACTTTGGCCGTGACCTTCGGGAAAAGCTCGTCTCAAAACTCATGAAAGATGTCGAAGGAACTTGCAGGTTTGATTGAACCCTAATTTATTCTCAAATCAACATTATTTTTGTGCATGGTAGGGTCCAATCTTTGACATCAAATGCGGTGCACTGCTTCCAAATGAGAAGTCTGTATATATGAAAGGGGAAGGGTAAATTTACCCCTGAAATTGAGCAACTTTGGCATCGGTTAAGTTTTGGTTTAATTGTCACGCCCCAAACCTTTCAAAACCTTATACATAGTTTCATGTTTACCATGACTATATTTTATACACAGTGTACACGGAGCTTTTATGACAAAGATTATTTAAATGCAGAAATTACTAGACTCTAAGATACCCACTAGGAAAGTATCGGGTGATCCACGCCGTCCACGAGTATCAATACCTGCATCCGTGAAACAGATGCAGTGTCCCCGGCCAAAGAGACATAATTACATTCCGAAAAGTACTCTTATGCATCGTCAATTCCCTCACATAAAAATAGAACAAGAACATACAAAGGGAACATGAGGAGGTACTATGTAATTAAAACAGTAATCTTTTCATCAACATTTTCATAAAAAATCCATTATGCAGTTGAAATCATTTCATAACCATAATAAAGTTTGAATTTGTAAAAAAATTTATAACTTTTGGTGCAGTTCATTAGTTACCAACATTTTGTTAAACCACCACGGGAATGGCATGCAGTCCGATCTCAGCCTATCGGTTAAGCCATCTCATCACAATGCTCTGTGGATCGATATTAGTTTGCTAGCAATTTCAGTTGTCCAGTCCAAGCCACGGTACAACCGCAATATCTAGTCGTCCTGTCCAAACCACGGTACATTAGATTTCTACAACGGAAGGTGTAGTTTCGGATGTTCGATTTACTTACCAATACCTTTTCGGCTCTCTAAATATACTCTCAATATATCTTTATATTATTTGTCACCTTTGGCCCCTTTTATAAAAGCATTGGCACCTTTGGCCCTTTCGAAGTAGTTGGCACCTTTGGCCTTTAAACATACTCTATAAATTAGGCTCAATAGCCACAAAAATTCTCTTTTCATTCCGTAGCCATTTGCATTCATCATTTGAAAGCTATAGTCATATTCATGGAAAACTTTAACACAATGTTCCTTTTCATTTAAAACGTAAAACATTCATAATTCATAGTCATTTTCATTTGAAAATGATATTGTCATGTTCATTTGAAATCTTGAAAACGCATATAGTCATAACACTTTGTGAAACATAGCATTTGCGTATTTTCATTTCAACATATATGGATAAAGCATGATTACTTGTCCCATGCAATCATATATTTATGTTTTCGAAAAAAAAAACCCTAGACATGTAGATATGCGTTGAAAGACATGTAGTTTCATAGAAACAATGCTAGGTTAAGGTTCGGCTCAACATACCTTGGATATGCCCTTCTATTCGTTAGCGTTATCTCCAATTGTCTAAGAACAAGCTGATCGACACAAATGAGTTGAATCTACATATATGAATTAATGTCCATCAACATCATATCACAGCAACGCCAATTCAATCAACTAAATGTTCAACATTTATGCTTAATTCCCAAAGATTCAAGAGAAATCCACATTTTTTCTTTGGATATTGATTCTCGTTTTTTAACTCCAATCCGTTCATTATGTGTCTTATGAGTCTAGTCGCTTCTTTAGAAACTCATAACAACACAAATTATTAATCGTTTTCTCTACCTAAAAATCAATTTCCAAGACCCATAACTAGGGTTCAAACAATCTCTATTTAAGCTACAATTTTATTCCATAAACATGTTCTATAAGATTATTAGAGCACAATATATAACAATGGAGTAGTGAGGTTACCTTGATGTAGACAAATCTTGAAATTTCCCAACTTTGAAGATTCTTAAGGAAGATAAAGATTCTAGAAAAAATCCACATTTGGATATTAAGATTTATATTAACAAACTTAATCTATCATAAATCAGCAATTTCCAGTTAACTTTTATGTTTGGAAGGAAATTTCTGGTTAAAAACCTCGCAAGGAACCATGCCTAGCTTCAAAAATGAAGGCTGACTGAAAATGGCCCTTTTATAGAATTGTCTTGAATGCTGCAACATTTGATCCTTTGGATGTTGCAGTATTGCCTCGATTTTTTTTCCTGGCAATAGTATAACATTCAATTCTTGATGCTACAACATTGCCTTAAATTTTCTTTCTTCTCTTTTTCTTCATGCTTTCTTTTGCCCAAGCCAATTATTTCCAAATATCATTATGCACTTCATACCATGCCCGTGTAAAATTTTGCTTGTCCTTGGTTAGCCTTGGAAGAAAAACGTTATCTTAAATCGACGTGCCACACGTTAAAGTCTTAAAGCCTTACGAAATTTTTACCGAGCTTTAGTATAATATTACCCCTGCCGCTATGAAAAAGTCCGTTTTTGCCCATGACTCCTGACTGAGCTCAGCTCCTACCCGAGAATAATTTAGATTCACAGTTAAAAAGTTGACGGGTAAACTTGGACCTTTTTTCTCGAAAAGTTTGACATGTGGAGTACATCCATTTACAATGGAGCAGACAGTTTGCTTTCAACATGGCATAAATGGACCAAAATTGTAATGGAGGGAAAAATTGAACAATCTAGGATAGCACATGGCCGAATTTGGACCTTTTCCGTATATGAAACTATGTAATATATATATACATACATATATACATACATATATATATATATATGTATATATATATGTATATGTTTATTTATTAAACTATATGCAGTTGTAAATGTTGGTATACGCTCTGCACCAATTTTGCGAAGTAGTAGGGGATGCAGCACTTTTAGCATCCATGGACTTAATTTTGGTGTTCAGCTAATAGTTATGCTATATTGATTCCTGAGATTTTGGATTCTTCAGCGGTCGGCACGGTTTCATTGTGGCCATTACTGGGATTGAAAGCGTCGGTAAAGGTCTAATTCGTGATGGAACTGGTTTTGTTACTTTCCCGGTGAAGTATCAATGTGTTGTATTTCGACCTTTTAAAGGTGAGATTTTGGAAGCCGTTGTAACAGTGGTTAACAAGGTAAGATATTTTTTTTTCTTAGATGAAAGTTAGTTTAACAGATTTTTTCTCTACCCGTAGATATTTTACTATTGTGGATCAGTGCAGATGGGATTTTTTGCTGAAGCAGGGCCTGTGCAGATTTTCGTTTCAAACCATGTGAGTTGGTTCTTTATTCTAGAATGTTAAACACCGGAATATATTGCTCTCTTCGTGATTCGTGAGGTCCATTATCTTAGCATAAAACTAGCACATATTCTGCTCTATTCATGGTTTAATTATGTGTGGCACATATTTCTTTTACAAAACATTATTGTGCTAGTTTTGTCACACAACAGTTAGAATTTGAAAGGTAAAATGGAGGTTCTTTAATTTTTTTGTCGTATATACTTGTTTCCTTTGTGCTAGTTCAGTAAAACGATTGGAGGAGTTAATAGTGAAAAGGTTAATAGTCAAACGGTTATTCTAATCTGAATCTCTAGTTTATAATTTTATTTTATTTTATGAGTAAAGGGGATCTCTAGTTTGAAGTTATCATACTACTGGGAACTGGGAAGTAGCATACCCCCTTTTGGTAATAACATGACCTATCTACATTTGGTGATTCGAAAGGGTTCTTTTTAATGACTATTTTGATATTTGAATAATTTGAATTAAGGTTGAATATTCATTAGTTTGACTCTTGTACTTTGAACTTATCACTTTTGTTGGGGCAGTGGATACGTGATATTGTATTCTGAACTTGTCACTGTTCATTGGGACTGTGGATACATGATATTGTATTCTGAACTTGTCACTTTTGTTGGATGGAGAACAAATGTGTGTGTATATATATATGCACATGATTATTGACCATGTATTTTGTATTGATTAAAATTTGTGCTAAGCTTTTGGAGGATAACTTTCAAAGTCGATTTATCTTATCTTGAGAATAGAATGAGCAGGACATGGAGCCCAATACTTTTCCTTTCCTTTTCTTTTCTTTCCAGTTGGTCATTTTAAATTGGCATGAACAGAAATACACTTGAAAGTTATTTGAAATGAATGCACAATGCTTCTCTCTATTGTAATTTGGTGGTTGCGATGCTCTTCTAGTAGTTGCGGTACCACTAGAATGATGTGGTGTCACTATGGTGTGACCTTTGTGGATTTTGGCCCATTTTCTGGAAAGTCTATGCTATTTGGCCACTATAGTTGTTTTTCTTTGTGTTATATTTCTGGCTTATTATTGATTGCGTATCTTTGTAGGTGATGTATGTGTAAAGGGTATAAAACCGCATAAGAATTATTGGAAAGGAACAAATAAAGTTGGATCAAATGGATAAATGGATAGGGCTGCAACTTCAATTGAACTATATGGAAACAAAAAGCAACGAACTTTTGTTTTTAAGTTGAATGATTCCTGATAATTAGACGTTAAAATATATTAGTGCCTCATGCTGGAAGGGTTTCTTGTCCCATGCATGGATTCTCGATTTCTTTAATGAATCCTAATTATTACTCCCTCCAATGACATACTTTCCTTATTAGTCCGTTCCAAAAAGAATGACATATTTCTATATTTAGAAACAATTTAACTTTAAACTCTTATTTTATCCACTTTACCCTTAATGAAAAGCTTTTATAGCCACACAAATGTCATGTCCCTACAAAGTTTTTGTTACTTAAGCTATTAGGACCACATGTTTCAAAAGTCTTTTTTTTCTTTAAACTTTGCCAAGTCAAACTACATCATCTAAATTGAAACGGAGGGAGTTCCATTTTCTATTTTAGAGATGTATGTGTAGAAGAGATAGTATATTGAAAAAAATAAAGGATCTGTCCTTTTCTGTCTATAATGGCCATATATATCAGGCTATTTGATGCATGTAAAAGCTTATACTTTGGCCTTTGTCTATCTCTTTTCGTGTGTGACCCTTGGCTTTCGTGCAGTTGATACCAGATGACATGGAGTTTCAGTCAGGAGATGTACCAAATTATACAACTTCCGATGGCTCCGTATGAAAATTTTCATGCTTCACCAAGCTTTCTCTTCCTTTTAAGAAATTTTCAGCCTGTGATGTTTAAGTGATTTGATTAATTCATCTTTTTCAGGTCAAAATTCAGAAGGAGAGTGAAGTTAGATTGAAGATCATTGGAACTCGTGTTGATGCCACAGAAATTGTATGTTATTGACTTGCCTTATAACCTTGTGAAATTTCAGAAATCTTGAGTGATGCCCTGAAATTCTGGTTCATCTCTGTGTATATAAAGATGGCCCATTCTTATTTTTTTTTTGGGAGGAAGGGGCCGCGAATCACTGCCTGCAAGATCCTGTTGGTTTCAACAAATGGCTGTAACAGTCTATGACTCAGATAGTTTTTTAATATCGACTATCGAGTCATGACCTCTTTTCTTGTATTGTATTACTCCCTCCGGTCCACAATAAGTGACCAATTTGCTTTTTTATTTTGGTCCAAAATAAGTGTCCATTTATACAATCAAGAAAAAAATTCAATTTGTTTTTATAAAATTACCCTTGTGTACATATCCCTAAAAAGTTTTCTTACTCCTCACATTAAATATTTAATTAAGGGTAGTTTAGTCATACTAGGTATATTTGTATAGAATTTCGTATTTTCTTAATGAGCGTGCCAAAAACAAATTGGTCACTTATTGTGGATCGGAGAGAGTATTGTAAGATTTCTACTGCTATATGTTGTTCCTTTTGCTTCGTTTTCTTATTATCTTACCGATGTTACTGCTTGTTACTCATGACCAATAGTCCCAAACAAAATAAGGCATCAAACTGTTGAGATACAATGTATAAGACTTTTAGCATGTCTGCATGTGTACATTACATTTACTCATTAAGGGTATCTAGATGCCAAATTGTGTTCTGATTAGTTATGTGACTGAATCACTAGCTCTTGAGACCAAGAGAACTGTGCAGGTTGGGGGTTTTTCCAAGAAATGGAGCATATATGGATAGCATGAAAAACTATTTTCATTACGATTGTTATCGAAATAACAAGAATGCTGCTGATATAATTAATGCACAAAAGTGAAACCTGACAGCAGAATGCGGGAACCTTACACGAAGAATTAAGAACATAATAACTTCAAGTGAAAACAAGGACTTATGCGAGTTATACATTTGCTTCTGTTACGTCATACATGGACATTTGTTGCCTCCCTCATATCTGTTGGTTTTCCCATCTCTTTTGCAGTTCTGCATCGGTACAATAAAGGATGATTTCCTTGGTGTGATCAGTGATCCTGGCGCAAATGCTTGATAAGCTGCCCTTTTGTTTTACCTTGCAAGTTTATGTTCAAGTGGTAAGCCATAATTTGTGATGCTGCTTCATGTACAACCATTTAGGAGAGATGATGTTTGTGGCTTATTTATTGTATTGGAAGCTTCATGTAATTTATTGTTCAAATCTTTAAAGAAATTCACAGCTACTGGCTAAAGTATGTCGCCCAATGCTCGGAATTGATTTTAAGTTTGTTCAGTTAAAGTATATATTGCCTAAAATTGGTTTTGGTTTGTTCAGAAATTTTCCCTAGCTTCTTGGCCAGTTTTGAGTTTGTTCAATCGTTTATTTCTACTTATGGAGTATATCATTCTTCTATACTATTATCTTCCGTATCGGTTGATCTAATTAATCAAATGATTTTCTTCTATAGCATTTGTGTTTGCAACTCTATGTGAAGTATGCAAGTTGTTGGTTAGAGTGGGAAGAAGTACTATGTATTCTAAGTGCCTTTGGTTGAAGACTGCAAGATCTTGTTACAGAGTAGCAAAGCCGTGGTGTAACATTTTCTTCAGCTGCGCTGATTATTTGGCGAATCCACTTAATCATATGCACTAATTTTCTTTGTCGATCTGCAGTATGTAATAATTTGATATTCAAATGGCTGAGGCTATATGTTTTGCTGGCTGAGATTGGATTGTGTCAGACCTCCTTTTTCACTGCATCCGTAAAGGATGTAAATGAGTTTTTTCAATTAAAGGACAATCGAAACGGGATTTATTTATTAAAGATTCAGAGTCGCCACTTGAAAGATTAATGGTGTCCCAAGTCACCGGTTGAATCCCGAATCGAGGAAATTATTGACTCTGTTTAACAGTTCGCGAACCAGAAGCCCGAGTAAGGAATTCTGTTAACTCAGGAGAAAGTGTTAGGCATTCTCGGGTTCCGTGGTTCTAGCACGGCCGCTCGAATGTCATATTTGGCTAAATATATGATTTTAAAACATGTTTTAATCTACATGCTTTTTAACTTTGAACCACTTTTATTATTATTTTTAAAAGAGAATTGCAACGTCGTGAAAATATGTCTCGAATCACATCACATAGATGCACCCGTAGTTTTCGACACATTTTAACTTCGTTGAAATTTGGATATGGGTCACATAAATATGCACCTGAATTTAGGAAGGTAATATTATTAAATACCGGGCCTAAAGCAACTAGCGTATTATTAACTTTATGAGAGGCCATGAAATTCGCAAAATGACACGTCCCGAACTCTAAGTATTTTTATAGAAAAACAATCAAGAGGGCCACGTTATTTTTAGGAGTTTTGTTTGGCGCGGCAAGAGGGGCTTGCTCTGATGGTAAGCAACCCCCACTTCCAACCAAGAGGTTGTGAGTTCGAGTCTCCCCAAGAGCAAAGGTTGGGGGATCTATTTGGAAATAGCCTCTCTACCCCAGGGTAGGGGTAAGGTCTGCGTACATACTACCCTCCCCATACCCCACTAAGTGGGATTATACTGGGTTGTACTTCTTGTTTAGCGCGGCACACCTCATTTTATTTTAAGGATATCCTAAAGCAAACTATTATTCTTTTATGAATGATTATGTCTATAACCCAATTAAATGATATTAATACTTGCCTGAACAATCCAATACTCGTGTTTCAATCACTAGAACCTATGGTGGACAAGGTTCTCATCACAAATAGAAGGATAAATTAAACAGCCTAGATCCTGAGGAACCGTTTAAGCACTCAGGCCCAGTGCCAGCCCAAATGAGGAACAAATTACAGCTGGGCGAGGCTGTACATTAGCGAAAACTAAAGCCCATATGACTCAGAAATAGGCTGTTAAGCCTTGATCCGTTATCAGACCCCAATCGAAACTGGAACTCAAACAAATTCAAACGAAAAAGCTGCTAGACTTGTTTTAAGTTGTTCAAATTGTATCAGATACTTGCTGCAAATATGTTTAGAAGCAGAGATGAGTGAAAATACTAAGTGATTACTAATAATATGGAGATATCAAAATAAAAATATTTAAGTCTTTATTCTATTTCAACTTCAACCTATGAGGCTAGTATGATTCATTATTCTACTAATACCTGTTCATGCAAACAACTGCAATAGGCAATCCTGTTGATTAGAACTAAAAATTCGAGACAGTCCAATCATAACAGCCCAATACAGCCTAGTTTTAACATATATAATTAAACATTAGATGCTAGCGTGTAAATTGACATAATCTAGAATTAAAATCCATTACACAGTCCAGATTTTCGGTCTAGTGATACAATCCTTAGCATAATTACAACATTTTGCTATTCAACGTTAAATGAGCTAAACTAGGAATTAACGCGTAGGATATGGCAGGGAAGAACAGGAGCAACAAACAGAGTAGCTAAATATGTTTTCTCCATTTAATTCGTCGACTCAGTTACATATTATCAGGAGCTTAGGACTTGTACTTGAATTCGAATCAAAATAGAAAAAAGGAGAAGTCAGGAGCAGTAGCAATATTCTACAAATGTAAACCAACGTCAACACATCAATAGGATCAATTGAAAACCAAAATGGCACCACTATGACCTAGGGATGAATGACAGATGAACAATCAACCAATCAAATCACCCAAAACAGACTCGATCAAACCTCAAGTTGACTTGAAATCACAATCAGGGCAACTTCTGAGTTTCAACAGCCAGAAACAACCCGAAATATCTTGAATAAACCCAAAACAAACTTGAAATTGAATATGGACACTAGGCACTCGAATTACTGCAAAAACTTGCAATTAATCTAAGAAAATTGATGTAACAATACCCATTTTTGAGTTTTTTTTCTGTTGTTTTTGTTTTTTTGAAGAACTGGATCTATGATTTCAACTTAGGAAGTCTTGTGGAAATATGGGGGAATTTTCAGATTGGAAAACTTGTGAGTGAAGGCATTACTGATTGCCTTTTATTAGCAAAGCTAAAGAATTTCAGATTTTCAAACTTCACATATTAGTCCCTCTTTTAAATTTTAGTTTTACTTATTTGGTCCTTTATTTTCTGACTTCTTTCTCAAGTTATACCACTAAAATTACTGAGATTTAAACTAAAGCCATATTCTAGAAGGATCTAGGGGTTCTAGCTTTATCCACAATATTTCCTTTAATTGGGAATACCTAAATTACCCTTTATTCAATCCAAAATTAGTGAACTAAGCTAGCTAAAATCCCAACCCCTTTTTATCCTAGTTAAAATTCAAGTATAGTTAACCTAAATATTTCTAATTCAGCTATAACCAATCAATCTACTTAACCTATCAAATTAATTAAACTAAGCATTGAACCAAAGAAGTACTAATTACTGATTAACCTAAATAAAAACAACAACAAGGGAATACTAAAGAACAGATTGAAGCCCAAACAATATCGATTAGAGACTTAACAAAATGGGAGATTGAATTGATGTCTAAATTTTAAATGAAACAGAATTAAACTAAAAATAGAACAATTACAAGAATAGAACAAATATCGAATCAAAAATCAAAACAGAACAAATTCTAATCTTGATAAAATCAAACTAATATCAAACTAGAATCAAGAATCAAAATGAACTAAAATCTAAACAGACAAACAATCAAGCACAAATCAGAACATAAAATCAGAATAAAATTGACCAAAATTAAAACTAGAAATCAACAATTATGAGAACAGAAACAAAAGAAGAAAATTAAACAAAGAAAAAGGAAAAGAAACAGAACTCACAGATATGGTCTTCTACTGGACTGACTTCAAATCTGATGAGTTTTCCTTGGCATTTTTGGGTCATAACCGTCCTTAATCATGTGTTTTCATGAGAAAACACATGATTAAGGGTTATTAAAACCCAAAATCAAAGAATCTCCAACATTAAGGAATTAGGATTTTTCGGCCAAAATTCGATTTGAAATTCGAAATGCTCCAGTGATATTCGAAGAAATTTGGTTGGGAATTGGAGATGAGGGAGGTTAGGGGAGTGTAGGGTGTGAATTTGGTGAGGATTGGACAAACTTGCATTTTGGACCAAATTTTCGAATTAATAGTTGACCATTTCTAACGGAATTTGAGGGAAGCTAAGGCTAGATATGGAAAGAGGAGGAGGAGGATAGGAGCCTATGGCGTAGATTTGGGGTCGTTTGGAGGTGGTGCCGCCGTGGACGGTGGAGGTGGTGTTACCATTTTTGAAGTTGGGCGGAGATTCGAAGAAAAATAGTAAGAGGTTTGTGAAGGGGACGTTGAGACAGTGTAACAGTGTAATTTTGGGAGCTATTGGCAATCGGCCGCCGGCGGAGGCGATTTCCGGCCAGTGGCGTTACAGACTTTGAGTTAGGGTGATGAAGACGATGACCTTGGGGGTAGGGGGTAGTGTTCTGACTATTATATGTTAAGATGTCCAAGCTTCTGAGCCGTTAGATTCAATTACCTCGACGGCTAGGATTTAATGACGATAAAACGGTATCGTTTTATGGGGAAGGGGTTTGGAGCGGACTGAAGCGGGTTTGAGCCTTGTCTGGGTGACAATTGACAGGTTTTGGGGCCAATTTCACATGGATTTGGCCCAAACATAAGTAATTCATAAAGACAATTCAATTTCTTTAATTTCCCCCCTTTTATTATTTGATTTTTTATTTATTTATATATTTTTATTTTTGTTAAATACAAAATTAAAGTAAAATATCCAAATTTAACTCTAAAACTACACTAATTAATTCTCAAATAAACTAATTACTAATTTAAAGCAAACTAAGGCAAATTTTGAAAAGAAATGCAAAAGAATCAATTTTGTTATTTTTTAAGTAACTCACACTAATCAATCCTAAAATATAAAATTAAATCCTAAATGTAAATTTCAAGTATAAATTTTTATATTTTTTTATTAACTAAAATACACAGACAAACATGCAAACAATTAACATAAAATGTCACAAAAATCCGCAAAATTGCAAAATAATGAAAGAAATCATTTTGTTTGAATTTTTGGGAATAATTCATATAGGTCAAAAAGCACGTGCTCACAGCTGCCCCTCTTTGCTCGGGAACACGAAGAGTTTCCGTGCAAAGATAAGTGAGCGAAAACGAGCGATTTTTGCCCGTTTAAATACTCCATGTGAAGCATTTTTGAAAGATTTGACCGCACCCTGGTTCTCAGGTTACCTACATATCCTTGGCTGAAAAGGAATCAGGTCAGTGTAGTTCGGGAATGTATGGTAACTGGGACTACCATAGCTGTGATTTCACTGCCGTTGCTGCTGCTGCTACTGCTTGCTGACCTCCATTATTACACCATGTCAAAATAAAAGAAGCTAGCCTAAGCTATGATCTACAAATTACAAAAATCCTATCAAGATTCTTCAAACTTGCTCTTGTATTTCCTGCTGCTTTGTTGTCTTGCATTCTCTTGGTGAAATCCATTGTTCTTGCTTTGAATTGTAAACTGAGATGTTTTCCCCTTTCTTCGGACTGCTGGACTTGAATATATGCCTCTGTTTTACGGGCGGGCTCACGACTTCAAAACTTGAAAATGTTTGCCTCTATTCTACGGACGGGATCCCGACTTCAAAACTTGAAAATATATGCCTCTGTTATACGGACGGGTTCCCGACTTCAAAACTTGAAAAAATATGCCTCTGTTCTACGGGCGGGCTCCCGACTTTAAGACTTGAAATTATATGCCTCCGTTCTACGGGCGGGGTCCTGACTTCAAAACGTGAAAAGATATACTTCTGTTATACGGGTGAGCTCACGACTTCAAATTTTGAAAATATATGCCTCTGTTCTACAGCTGGGCTCCCGACTTCAAAACATGAAAATATATGCCTCTATTCTACGGGTGGGGTCCCGACTTCAAAACTTGAAATTATATGCCTCTGTTCTACGGGTGGGCTCCCGACTTCAAAACTTGAAATTATATGCCTCTGTTCTACGAGCGGGCTCCCGACTTCAAAACTTGAAAATATATGCCTCTATTCTCCAGGAAGGCTCCTGATTGCTAAAACTTGAAATAAATGCCTCTGTTATACAGGCGGGCTCCCGACTTCAAAACTTGAAAAATAAATGCCTTTGTTCTACAAGAGGGCTCCTGACTGCTAAAACTTAAATTGTATGCCTCTGTTCTCCAGGCGGGCTCCTGATTTCAACAAAATAGACAAAACAAAGAAAGTTTTCTGCCCTAGTTTGGAAACTGGGTACATGGGTGAGTGTTAACCGAATCATTATGCCAACTATTACTAAGAGTTTGAAAGCTAAGTCCTATTATGTAGGTAGGTCCTGACAACTCCTAATTGAACCTTATCTTAAACATGCAATATTTTTGACACCAACATATATTTTCCTATGCTATTCATGATTATCTTGTATTTTGATCAATCCCCACTTTACGGTCAAACCTGATTAATACTTGTTTTTTCCTTACGGAAAGTTCCTCCGAAACAAACGAATTTTTTTGCCCCTGTTTCAATCAAAGAAAATTTTATCACTTTAAAATGGTGGTTAGTTGATGGCATTCTTGCTGAAAATACTTCCACTGCATTGTTTTTTTTTACCAGCTTCCCCGAACTGGCCCTGAACCGCTTGACTTCCCAAGTGTTCTATACCTACGCTGTTGTTTCAAACCTCTGATCCTTTTATCTGAATTTTGCATTTCCCACGAAATCTCCCAATCATTCGACCGATGAAACTTCCGGTGATCCCTTGTATTACACCTCACATCATGTCGTCTTTAATATATTCGGACCACGCTGTGCTTTGCAATTTCGAAAACTGGCAGTGAGCTTTGAATTCCCTTTTCACTTGCTTTGAATACCACTGTCATTGAAACATATTTAGACAGATAATCCCTAAAAGAAAATGAAATGCAATGATTTTACGAGTAAAGGATAGGAAGAATATAAAATCGGATGACTTCTAAAAAAAGCAGGAAAAGAAACTTATCTGACTAGAACAACTGCTACCAATGGTCATAACATGCATTTAGGACTAATCGGCCCAATCCTTTCAACCAATCAACTTCCACTTGCCATACCTCGTCACCTCAGAATTTCCATATCATTTTACCCAAACCTTGACCTTGTTTGTCTTTTGATGCCTCAAAACAAGTTTCCACCAACACACCTTTCTCATTTGTTTACTTTTAACTCACTTTCGCCTCAAGGTGCCCGTGATTGTTTTCACCAATTAGACCCTCTCACTTTAGTTTTTTCTCAACTCACGTCGCCTTATGGTGCCTATGAAGGTTTTCACCAATAAGACTCTCTCATTTTTATTTCTCTTAACTCCCGTCGCCTTACGGTGCCCGTGAGGGTTTTCACCAAGAAGACTCTCATTTTTGAATTTTCCTGCTTGGACCAGAGTGTTTCCCCTAACATGAATTACCTTTGTCTGCTTGACTTGGCATTTCTCGAAGACCGACAGGAAAGTCTTTCTTTGGACCGTAATGTGGGCTTTTGGATGGATTAGAAAGAAAGGGTATAAAAGGCTCAAGAACTATTCAGAATGGGCTAAAAATTATAACTTTTGAAATCGGATCTTTCACAACAACCACAACTGCCTACGTACCCTTTCGGGCTCAAGTCAAACGTAGTTCACCTCATATAAATTACTTTGTTGTTGTGATTTTCTTTTTCTTCTTTTCTTTTCTGATTTTCTATTTTTCTTTTCTTTTCTTCTATTTCTTTTTCTTTCTTTCTTTTCTTCTTTGTTCTTCTCCTTTTTTTCCTTCCTTTTTTGCACTTACTTATCTTCCGCACTTGCATTTCTGAATTGTGTCGTTGATTCCGAAAGAGGGGTATTAAAGAAAAAAATAAGGCTTAAAGGGGATGACAAGGGATAAAGTGTTTAGATAGCAGAACAAAACACCTTCGTCATTTCAATCTTCAAAATATGCCAAATACAAACAAGTACAATCAAATAAAGAAATCATACATAGTATCTCTTGACTGCATTGGAATTGATAGCCATTTCTACACATTTTTCTACCACATCTTGTTAGATATAGTGCACTAGACAACATTCTGGTTATAACAAATGGCCCCTGCCAGTTTGGGGCAAACTTTCCTTTTGCTTCAGCCCAATGAGACAAAATACGTCTCAGCACTAACTGTACCACTTCAAACTTCCTCAGACGCACTTTCTTGTTATACGCTCAAATTGGCCATGACACGCTGATGCCAATATTTTCTCATCGATCAAACTCAACTGTTCTAGGCGGGTTTTCACCCATTCATCATCATCGATATCGGCCTTCACGACATATCAAAGGGACGGGATTTCCACTTCTACGAGTATCACTGCTTCGGTGCCATACCCCAATGAATAAGGAGTCGACCATACTGAAGTACGAACAGTGGTGCGGTAACCCAACAATGCAAAAAGTAGTTTTTCATGCCACTGTCTATAACCTTCCACCATTTTTTGAAGTATCTTCTTTATATTCCTGTTGGCCGCCTCAACCGCACCATTTTCCTTAGGGCGGTATGGGGTATAATTGCGATGGGTAATCTTGAATTGCGCACATGTCTCCTTCATCAAATGGCTATTGAGATTAGCCCCATTGTCTGTAGTGATCACCTTTGGTATCCCAAACCGACAGATAATGTTTGATTGCACAAAATCCACCACAACTTTCTTGGTTACGGACTTGAACGTTTTAGCCTCTACCCACCTGGTAAAATAATCTATAGCTACGAAAATGAACCTGTGCCCATTTGACGCAGCTGGATCAGTTGGCCCAATGACATCTATTCCCCATGCAATGAAATGCCACGGTGCGGACATCGTGTGTAATTCTGCGGGTGGAGAATGAATCAAATCTCCATGCAATTGACACTAATGATGTTTGCATACGTATCTGATGCAATCCCGCTCTATTCTAAACCAATAATACCCTGCTCGGAGAATCTTCTTTTCCAGAACATACCCACTTATATGCAGTCCACAAACTCCAGAATGTACCTCATCATGATAGTTGTGGGATGCCTTGCGTCAATGCACCTTATCAAATCGAGATCTGGAGTTCTTTTGTACAACACTCCTCCACTAAAGAAAAACTCGCTTGCCAGCCGTCGAATTGTTCTTTTCTGATCGTCTGAGGCCTGTACTGGATACACCCCCATCCTGATATATTCCTTGATATCATGAAACCATGGCTCACCATCAAGTTCCTCTTCCACCACATTATAGTAAGCGTGCTGATCGTAGACCTGAATCTGTAAAGGGTCCACATAAGCCTTATGCGGATGATGCAACATTGATGATAGAGTAGCCAATGAATTGAAAACCTCGTTATGAATCCTTGGAATATGTCCGAACTCTATTGATTGAAACCATTGACAAAGTTCATGCAAACATTGCCGGTACGGTATAGGCTTCAAATCCCGTATTTCCCATTCTTATTGAATTTGGTGCACCGGTAGATCCGACTCACCCATGACCAAGACTTCCTGGACACCCAGATCTACGGCTAATCTTAGTCCCATGATACATGCCTCATATTCCGCCATGTTGTTAGTACAATAGAAACGAAACTGAGTCGTAACAGGGTAGTGCTGCCCTATTTCAGAAATAAATACCGCTCATATCCCTACGCCTTTCATGTTCACAACCCCATCAAAGTAAAGTTTCCATCCCGACTTCTCAACTTGGTCCAACTCATCAATGTGCATCACCTTTTCATCAGGGAAATAAGTCTTCAAAGGTTCATAATCTTCATCAACCGGATTCACGGCCAAGTGATCCGCCAAGGCCTGTGCTTTCGTTGCAGTCCGAGTCACATAGATAATGTCGAACTCTGTAAGAAAAATCTGCTACTTTGCAAGCCCCCCTGTAGGCATAGGTTTCTGAAAAATATACTTCAATGGATCCAAGCGGTATATGAGGTAAGTAGTATAAGATGACGAATAATGTTTCAGCTTCTGCGCGACCAAGTTAAGGCGCAACATGTTCTCTCAAGATGAGTATACTTAACCTCATAAGATGTGAATTTCTTGTTGAGATAATAGATAGCCTGCTCCTTTCTGTTAGTAACATCATGCTACCCCAGTACACAACCAAATGAATGATCTAAAACCGTCAAATATAGAATCAAAGGCCTCCCTGGTTCTGGCGGGACCAACACGGGTGGATTTGATAAATACCCCTCTATCTTATCAAACGCCTCCTGACATTCATCCATCCACTTGACCGCCACATCTTTCTTTAACAAATTGAAGATTGGCTCACAAGTTGTCGTGAGCTGAGCAATGAACCTACTGACATAGTTCAATCTCCCTAACAGACTCATCACCTCATTCTTGTTCCTTGGAGGTGGAAATTCCTAAATAGCCTTGATCTTTGACGGGTTAAGTTCAATACGCCGGCGGCTGACTATAAATCCCAACAACTTTCTAGACGGCACCCCGAAAGAGCACTTTGCAGGATTGAGCTTGAGATTGTACCTGCGACGCCTTTGAAAGAACTTCCTCAGATCCCTGACATGGTCAGACTGCTATCTAGACTTCACGATCACATCATCCACGTACACCTTGATTTTCTTGTGTCTAATATCATGGAATATTATCGTCATTGCCCTCATACAGGTTGCTCCAGCATTTTTCTAACCAAACGGCATGACCCGATAACAGTATGTTCCCTACAGTGTGATAAATGTCTTTTTTATGCATCTTCCTCGTCCATTCAGATCTGATGATAACCCGCGTAACAACCCACAAAAGAAACAATCTCATGCTTAGCACAATTATCAATCAATATGTGGATATTCGACAATGGAAAATTGTCTTTTGGATCACCTTGCTAAGATCTCGATAATCAACACACGCCCTGCTCTTGCCATCCTTCTTTGGCATAGGCACAACATTGGCTAACCAGGTGGGATACCGCGTGACCTTAATGACTTTCGCGTCAAACTGCTTGGTGATATCTTATTTGATCTTTACGCTTATATCCGTTTTGAACTTTCTCAGCTTTTGGTTGACAGGAGAGAGTGCTGGGTCAGTGGGCAATTTGTGAACCACTAAATCAGTGCTTAGACCCGCCATATAATCATATGACCATGCAAAAATATCATTGTTGTCATGACCCGAATTTCCCACCTTCGGGAGTCGTGATGGCGCCTACTGTCAGAGCTAGGAAAGCCGGACGTTTAACAACACCTCACTGATTTTATCCGAAATAGTAAAAATACGGACATTAAAATACAGCGGAAGACTTTTTTATATAAAATTACTTGATAACTGGAAATTGAAATACATAACTCCAACTTACACTTCTACCAAGAAACTGGTGTCACCATGCAAAGACTACTATAGAATACTGAAACAAGGGTCTGAAGAAATACATATGGCTATTTGTCCTGAATACATGGAACAACAGGATAAAGTAAGGATAAAGAAGACGTTGGGCATGCGTACGCCTGCAAGCTACCTTGGTGTCTGTCGGATCAGAATGCTAACACTTGCGCCACTGCGGCTACTGCTGATCGAATCCTGTATCTGTGCAAAAGAACGTAGAGTGTAGAATCAGCACAACCGACCCCATGTGCTGGAAAGTGCTAGGCTTATCCCCGGGAAAGTAGTAACGAGGCTAGAATGGACTACTATATAAATCTGTGCATTTCAACATATATGAGCAATAGAAAAGGATAGAGAAATTTAAACAATTAAGAGGGAGGGGAGCATTCTATGGGGGGGGGGGGGGTGAAGCAGTTCAGATATGAAATCAACAGCTAGAAAAATGAAACTGTACAACAACAACAATCCACAGAAGTTCAATAACCAACAGTTGCGCAACACTTCCCATCGTGCTTTTGCTCCCGTGCTCACCAAAATAATTAATTAATGTGCACGACATCGCCCATCGTACATTATCACTCTTCCTAACCCAATCAATAGTATAAAGTCAGTCCATGGTTACACGGCATCACCCATCGTGCTTTATCACTCTTCCTCACCTTGTCCATAGTATGGAGTAAATCAATGGTTACACGTCATCACCCATCGTGCTTTTATCGCTCAGCATCGCATAAGCAATAATAATAAGTAAATCAATAGTTACACGGCATCACCCATCGTGCTTTATCGCTAATCCTCAACCAAAAAATAATCACAAATAATAGGGCGAGGGTATAAATGAAACCGTAATAATAACTCCAGCAAGGGGAACGCAAACAACAGATGAGTCCCAGCAAGGGTACAACTAACAACTCAAATATCCTGGTAAGGAAGAATTCAATAAATACCTAAAACCCGGCAAGGGAATGATCACATTATTCTCGCTTTTAAACACTTAGCTGCCAACAAGTTCTAAGTCGAGCCAATGCTCTAGAATTTTACAAATCACTATTTATCCTCAACCGTTCATATCATGTGAAATAAATCAATTCAAACAAGAAACCGTATCATATTATTCGAAATAAAGGCAATTAAGACCCACGTTCATGCTAGACTCATGTGCATAGGTAATTGTCACCATGCCTATACACCGACTCCACACTTAGCACGTAGCAAGTAATATCCTAATCCTATTCCCTCAAGTCAAAGTTCGAACAAACACTTACCTCGAAAGCTCCAAACTCAACTCCTGCATCTAGGACAGCTTTACCCCTTGAATTTGCCACAAAACCGCTCGAATCTAGTTGCAAGTTACTCAAATGTATCAACAAATACTAGTTAAATCAATTTGAATGCATAAGAATGAATTTTCCAAAGTTTTACCCAAAAATTTCCAAAATGCCTTGAGCCCACGTGGTCAAAACCCGAGGTTCGAACCAAAACGGGGATACCCATTCCCCAACGAGTTCATATCTATATTTTGTTTTGAAATTGGACCTCAATGAGGTTCAAACCCCCAATTTTAAGAAAACCTAGGTTCTACCACAAATCCCCATTTTCACCCACGGAAAACTTTGATATTTAAGATGAAATCATGATAAATGATGTCTAAGATCGAAGAAATTGAGTAAAAATTGACTTACAAATGACTTGGAGAAGAGAGAGTTCATGGGAAATTGCCAGTGTGTGTTTAGGTTTTGAAAATATGAAGAATGAGCTTTAAAATCGTCTAAGTATGAAATATGTTGGTGCAAGTATCGCAATTGCGAACCCAGCAGGCTTGGGATTTGCGAGATTCTAGTTCGCATTTGCGAACTTGGGCCAATTGGGGTAGGTTCGCTTTTGCGAACATTTTATCGCATTTGCGATCTTAGGTCAGACTCCCCTTCCTCGCATTTGCGAAGAAAAGTTCGCTTTTGCGAATATTGGCCAGCTTGTGCTCATTTCGCATTTGCAAAATTACATTCACATTTGCGATAGCTGGGCATTCACTTTTGCGATCTCTGGCTAGATATTTTTTCAAAACATGAGAAATGAAATCCGATGCCTATCCAAAACTCACCCCAGCCCTCAGGGCTTCAACCTAAGCATACAAACGACCTCAAAAAATCTCACGAACTTAGGCGAGCAATAAAATCGACAAAAGAACATCAAAATCAAAGAATAAACCCCCAAAACTCATAATATTTCATTTCAAAGTTCATAACTTCCAAAATTTCCATTTTTTTGTTCGGAACATGTCAAACGACTACCGACTTAGACAAAATTTCACAAAAAGCGCTTAACGCTCATTTAAGACTTGTACTGGGCGTCAAAACCACAATACGAGCCCGATACCTATATTTTCTAGCTTATTTTTATTTCATTTTTAATATCATTTTCAGATAAACAATTTCTTTCAAAAATTCCGTACTCGGGCCTGGGACCTCGGATTTCGAATCCGAGAATACGCTCGGGTCCCATATTTTCCTACAAAACCTCCGGGCCCGTCACATCATGGGTCCGGGTTCGCTCACCCAAAATGTTGACCAAAGTAAACTATATAAATATTTTTATCAAAATTCATAGTTTTTAACACAAATTCAAATATTCCGGCATAAAAATTTCCGGCTTGGCGGCCAGACTGCGCACGCAAATTGAGGCAACTAAAAGAGAGGTTTTCAAGGCCTCGAAAGCACGGAGAAATGGAGAATTACGGTGATGAGCTCTTTGGTTTGTCACATCCTCCACCTCTAAAACAACCGTTCGTCCTTGAACGAACAAAAGAAAGAAGTATCTGAGTCGGGGAACAGATGGGGATAACGGCTCCACATATCAGACTCGGACTCCCAGGTCGATGCCTCAGGAGTCTGACCTCTCCACTAGCCACGCACTAAAGAAAAACTCTGCGACCTCAACTGTCGAACTTGTCGGTCGAAAATAGCCACCAACTCCTCCTCATATGACAGATCCTTGTCCAATTGGACATTGCTGAAATCTAACACGTGGGCGGGATCGCCGTGATACCTCTAAAGAATGAATACATGAAAAAGGATGCATGGCTGCCAAGCCAGGAAGCATGGCAAGTCTATAAGCCATATTCCCCACGCGATCGAGAATCTCAAATGGGCCAAGAATCCTAGGGCTAAGCTTGCCCTTCTTACTGAATCTCATTACGCCCTTCATAGGCGGTGCACGGAGCAATACTCGCTCACCAACCATGAAAGCAATATCCCTAACCTTGCGATCTGCATAAATCTTCTACCTGGACTGAGCTGATCGAAGTCTGTCCTGAATAATCTTGACCTTATCCAAGACCTCCTGTACTAGATCTGTACCCAATAACCGAGCCTCTCCTGGCTCAAACCATCCGACTGGTGACCGACTCCGCCAACCATACAACGCCTCATGCGGAGCCATGTGAATATAGGGCTGGTAGGTGTTATTGTAGGCAAACTTTACTAAAGGCAAGAACTGGTCCCACGAAGCTCCAATATCAATAACGCAGGCTCGGAGCATATCCTCAAGAATCTGAATAGTCCTCTCGGACTGACCGTCCGTCTGAGGGGTGAAATGCTGTACTCATCTGAACCTGGGTGCCCAACTCCTGCTGCGCCGCTCCCTAGAAATGCGGGGTAACTGCGGACCCCTGTCCGAAATAATAGATATAGGTAACCCATGAAGGCGAACGATCTCTCTGATATGAATCTCAGCATATCTCTTTGAGAAGAATAGGTGGCGGCAACTGGAATAAAATGCGCTGACTTGGTCAGCCTATCGACAATAACCCATAGAGCATCAATCTTCTTCCAAGTCATCAGAAGGCCAGTAACAAAATCCATGGTAATTCTCTCCCACTTCCATTGGGGAGCTCAATCCTCTGAAATAAACTACTGGGCCTCTGATGCTCGTACTTAACCTGCTGACAATTCAAACAACGAGCCACATATGCGACAATGTCTTTCTTCATTCTGTGCCACCAATAATGTTGCCTCAAATTCTGATTGATCTTCACAGTGCCCGAATGAATAGAATATCGAGAACTGTGGGCCTCTGCTAAGATCGAATCCCGAATACCATCGACATTGGCTAGACAAACTCGCCCTCTGCAATGTCAATACACCATCATCTCCCAAGGTAATTTTCTTGGCTCCTCCCCGCTGTACCGTGAACTGCCACTCCCGAATGTGCTCCATCAACGACGAACGAGAAACCATGTAAGCTAACACCCATCTTGGCTCAGAAATACCCAATCTCACAAATCGATTGGCCAAGGCTTGAACATCCAAAGCAAGCGGTCTCTGGTTGACCGAAATATAGGCAAGACTACCCATGCTGGAAGACTTCCCACTCAGTGCATCGGCCACCACATTGGCCTTCCCCGGGTGGTATAAGATAGAAACATCATAGTTTTTCAACAACTCCAACCACCTCCGCTGTCTCAAATTCAACTCCTTCTATGTGAACAAGTACTGAAGGCTCTTGTATCCGCTTACACCTCACACGTCACACCATATAAATAATGTCTCCAGATCTTCAAGGCATGAACAATGGATGCCAACTCTAGGTCATGAACTGGATAATTCTTCTCGTGGATTTTCAACTTCCTCGAAGCATATACTATGACCCTACCATTCTGCATCAATACTGCGCCAAACCCAGTACGGGAAGCATCACAATAAACTGTATGTGGACCTGAACTTGTGGGCAAAACCAATACCGGTGCCGCAGTCAGAGCTGTCTTGAGCTTCTAGAAACTCGCCTCGCACTCACCTGACCACCTGAACTGGGCACCCTTCTGGGTCAATCTGGTCATAGGGGATACAATGGATAAAAACCCCTCCACAAACCTTCGGTAATAACCTGCTAAACCCAAGAAGCTCCGAATCTCTGTATCTGAAGCTGGTCGAGGCCAGTTTTTGACTGCCTCTATCTTCCGCAGGTCTACCTGAATACCTATTGCTGACACGACACGACCCAAGAATGCGACCGAACTTAACCAAAACTCGCACTTGAGAACTTAGCATACAACTCACTATCCTTCAGAGTCTGAAGAGCCACTCTGAGGTGCTGCTCATGCTCCCCCTGACTGCAGGAGTATATAAGGATATCGTCAATAAAGACTATCACGAACTAGTCCAAATACGGCCTGAATACTCGGTTCACCCACTCCATGAATGCTGCTGGAGCATTAGTTAATCCAAATGACGTGACCAAAACTCGTGATGCCCGCACCGAGTGCGAACTGCTGTTTTTGGGACATCAGATACCCTAACCCTCAGCTGATGATAACCAGATCTCAAATCTTTCTTTGAAAACATCCTTTCACCCTGAAGCTGATCCTTTAGCTCCTTCAACTCTGGCGGCGCCATGCAATATGGTGAGACGAAAATGGGTTGAGTGCCCGGCACCAGATCAATTCAAAAGTCTATATCCATATCGTGCGGCATGCCTAAAAGGTCTTAAAGGAAAACCTTGGGGAAACTCCCAAATAACAGGAGCAGAACCAATAGACGAAACCTTAGCGCTGGAGTTACGAACATAAGACAGATAAGCTAGACACCCCTTCTCGACCATGCGTCGAGCCTTCACATATGAAATAATGCTACGAGTGGTATGACCTGGGGCCCCTCTCCACTCTAGTCGGGGCAAATTCAGCAACGCCAAGGTCGCGGTCTTGGCATGGCAATCCAAGGTCGCATGGTACTGGGACAACCAATCCATCCCTAAAACGACATCGAAACCCTCCAAATACAAGAGTAACAA
The DNA here is from genome assembly GCA_034376525.1 of Nicotiana benthamiana. Taxonomy (NCBI): domain Eukaryota; kingdom Viridiplantae; phylum Streptophyta; class Magnoliopsida; order Solanales; family Solanaceae; genus Nicotiana; species Nicotiana benthamiana. The sequence goes on along the minus strand of CM067333.1, from coordinate 25,530,938 downwards.
GTCAATACGGGTCTCAAGACCCCTAAATACTACAACACAGGAATGATGCACCCGATCTACCACTATAGAATCATCGACGGGCGTAGACACATATACAGAATTACCCAGGGCCTCACTAGACATATCCAAAGGGGGTGCAAAATAGGAGATACATATGAATACATAGATTCAGGGTCAAATAGCACTGAAGCATCTCTGCTGCAAATCAGAACGGTACCTGTAATATCTGCATCTGAAGTCTCAACCTCCAAACTAGCAACTGCTGATCCCTGTTGCTGGCGGTCTGGACTCCAACTCTAAGACCTCTACCCCCGCCTCTAGTCAGTTGGGTAGGCTGTGGAACCTCCGGTTCCTGGAGCCAAGCACGATAACTCTGATATTGAGAGATGCTCAGAGCTCTAAGGCAAAATCTGACCATGTACCTCGGATCACCACAAGCATGGCAGAACCTTGACTGCTGCGGCTGAGCACCCCTTAGCCTCGGGCAGGCCCTCCTGAGGTGACCATACTCGCCACACTCATAACAATTACACATACGCTGCAACTAAGGAAACTGAGGCTGGCCTTATCGACTTGAACGATCACCTGAAGTACCATGAGTGACAGGGAGAGTCGACTGAAAGGGCTTGGAAAAATGTCATCTACCATAAGAACCTCTACATCCAGAAGAGTTACCACTAAATCTACCTACATGACGGGGCGCCTTATCCGATCGATCACTGCCTCCTTATGGCAGTACCACCTCAACTCCACGGCCCTCATTGGCCGTCTCCTAAAAAGGGATCTCACTCCCGGCCTGAGCCGCTACACCCAGTTGACCTACCGCCGATGGCTGAGACCCTGGAAGCAAACCCGCTCGAATAACATCCTCCATAAGATCCACTAATCTGACTAATGCGTCCTAAAGAACTGGGGTGCTATGACCCCTCAAGGACCTGAGCTGGGCCTACCGGAATGGCTGGAGCTGGAACCTCCTCATCATAGTCAACATGAGGCTCCACCTCTAAGACTGCTGCTCGGGGCTGAGCTCTGCCTCGAACTCGGCCTCGCCCTCTACCTCTGATAGGAGCTGCTGCTGGACTACTGCGCGGTAGAAGAGGAAGCGCATGGTCTCGCCATTTGCGAACGAATAGTGTAGAAATTCAATAGGTGGTTAAGGAACAGAAATGCACGACAAGAAAGTACAAAGTGAAATTTTCCTAACTGTGTAGCCTCTTGGGGATAAATACAGACGTCTCCATACCGATCCCCCAGGCTCTATCGAGCTTGTCTGTGAGTTGTGAGACCCAAGTAACCTCGTGCTCTGATACCAACTTGTCACGACCCAAATTTCCCACCTTCGGGAGTCGTGATGGCGCCTACTGTCAGAGCTAGGCAAGCCAGACGTTTAACAACACCTCACTGATTTTATCAAAAACAGTAAAAATACACAAACATTAAAATAAAGCGGTAGAATTTTTAAAAAAAAATTACTTGATAACTGGAAATTGAAATACATAACTCCAGCTTACACTTCTATCCAGAAACTGGTGTCACCACGCACAGACTACAATAGAATACTGAAACACGGGTCTGAAGAAATACATATGACTGTTTGTCCCGAGTACATGGAACAATAGGATAAAGTAAGGATAGAGAAGACGTCGGGCCTGCGGACGCCTGCAAGCTACCTCAGTTTCTCCTGGATGAGAATGCTAAAACTGGTACCACTACTGCTACTACTGATCAAATCCTGTATCTGCGCAAAATAGCGCAGAGTGTAGAATTAGCATAACTGACCCCATGTGCTGGTAAGTGCCTGGCCTAACCCCGACAAAGTAGTGACGAGGCTAGACAGGACTACCATATAAACCTGTGCATTTCAACATATATGGGCAATAGAAGAGGATACAAAAATTTAAACAATTAAAAGGGAGGGGAGCATGCTATGGGGGGTGAAGCAGCTCAGATATGAAATCAACAGTTAGAAAAATGAAACTGTACAATGACAACAATCCACAAGAGCAGAATAACCAACAGTTGCATGACAACGCCCATACTGCTTTTACTCTCGTCCTCACCAAAATAATCAATTAAAATGCACGACATCACCCATCGTACTTGTCACGCCCCAAACCCAAGGGACATGATCGGCAATCGACCGGGTATCCCCCATCGAGCGGACCTGGGTGCCTTTTCTAACCGCGAGTTACCCCACATTTTATTGCTTACTAACCGAGTGGAATGGTTATTTATTATTGAAACGCCTTTTTACAAAGCATACATAACATATATGATATTAGTGTGGTTTACAATTTACAATGCCCCAAATACAAAGTACATACTACATAGTTCATGTCCCACATTTCCTCTCTACGGATCCTCTAAGGATGAAAGAAGATATACAATACTTGCCACTAACAAGGCTTCGGCCATACCTTTTACACACACCAAAATAAGGTCCCAAAATACAAGAACAGAGGTGGCATGAGCCACGCAGGGCCCCGAAAGGAAAGGGCCACACCAGTACAGCTGACAGGGAATGAGGAAGAAGCAACGGGAGGTGGACTGGAGTACCTGCTATAAATCCACCTACAATCATAACACAATGTAGCGCCCCCGGCAAAAAGGACGTCATCACATTTGAATTGTACTAGTATGTATGAACAAAACTTTTCCCAAGTAACTCAAGTTGTACGCAAGTAGAAAACAACAATAGAAGCAACAACCACACACATATAAAAAGTACAATCAAGCCAAACAAGGTTGCACACTCTCCTATTTCCCCCCCTTCCACAATTCTATGACAATGATTTCACAAGTTTACTCAAGTATTTATTTTAACAGTAATTTTGATCACTTTTCCACCCTTATTACCTCGGCCACCCTTATCACCACAACCCACTCCTTATAACTTTGCGTTACGGCGCACAACCCGACCCCGCCGTATAGTTTCAATTCACAAACAACACAATCTTAACAATCAATTTAGAAAGATTAACAACAATACTTCTCAATACATAACCACAACAATGTTACAAGTGTTTCCATAACCAACTTTACCAATTTCATCATATTCAACAGTTCATAGGCAATTCAAGTCACCACAACAAATGCCCACAACAATTCAAGTACATTGTTACCACAATTATTCTGATTTCACCATTTATAAATCCCTTTAATCACTTATTCCTCGACTTTTACCACAAGATGCATTCACAATCATAGCAGTCACAAGAAACTCACAAACAACCCACATAGATATCAACTACCAAACAATTCACACACCAAACAAGGCGATTTTACAAGGATCAAGGTTAGCCATACATACCTGGAGTCGAATTCCCCCTTTTAAACTCATATTCTTAGTCACCAAGCAATGTAGCCACGTCAATATAATTCACAAATTAACACAAGTACCTTATAAAAGTTCACAATTACTACCCATCTTATTTAGGTTGTCAATCACGGTTCTTTAATTTTACCCAATTCCCCTTACTAGACTTTTGGTTTAGAAAGACATGCATATGAGTTTCCACCTATTATTTCAAAAATCAAAGCATGAAACTCCCTCCCTTAGTTTAAATCTGAAAATTGGGGAAAAGGGTTAGGGATTTTACCTGTACGAGTGGGGATAAAGATAATTAATTAGCATTTCCTGGCCCGGATAGTTTTGGAGAATCAATTTGATGAAGAACCCTTTCTCTCTCAAGAACTCTCTCTTCCCTCTCTCTTGTTTTGTTCAAAAAATATGCAAAAATGAGGGGTTGTAGTGTTTTATTAGAAAATGGGTCGGGTTTAAAATTTTAGAAAATTGAAGCCCGTGAAAGATCTGCGGTCGCGCTCTACGATCGCAAAGTTATATGCGGTCCGCAGATTGGACCGCAGAAGCATACCAAATTGCTGGCCTCTCTACTTAGGTTTGCGGTGGGAATGCGGTCCGCATTCCTTTTTCTATGGTCGCATATTTCACCACAGAACTGGCCTTCTCAAATCCTCGAGAAATTTATGTGACGACTATACGGTCTGCATATTCGTTATGCGATCGCCTAATGGACCACATTTAAAACATGAAATTTAGCTAACTCTCTGATTAACTCTGCAGCAGAGATGTAGTCCGCATACCTTATCTGCGACCGCATTCTTGACCGCAGAAATGACATTTTTCCGGAAAACTTTGACTCTAGATTTTTAAGTATAAAATCACTAGAAAGGGTCCTAACACGTGCAGCACTTTATCACTCTTCCTCACCCAATCAATAGTATAAAGTATGTCCATAGTTATACGGCATCACCCAATTCAAGTACAAATGCCCACAACAATTCAAGTACATTGTTACCATAGTTATTCTGATTTCACCATTTATAAATCAGTTTAATCACTTATTCCTCGACTTTTACCACAAGATGCATTCACAATCATGCCAGTCACAAGAAACTCACAAACAACCCACATAGATATCAACTACCAAACAATTCACATACCAAACAAGGCGATTTTACAAGGATCAAGGTTAGCCATACATACCTGGAGTTGAATTCCCCCTTTTAAACTCATATTCTTAGTCACCAAGCAATCTAGCCACGTCAATCTAATTCACAAATTAACACAAGTACCTTATAATTGAAGTTCAAAATTACTACCCATCTTATTTAGGTTGTCAAGCACGGTTCTTTAATTCTACCCAATTCCCCTTACTAGACTTTTGGTTTTGAAAGACATGCATATGAGTTTCCACCTATTATTTCAAAAATCAAAGCATGAAACTCCCTCCCTTAGTTTAAATCTGAAAATTGGGGAAAAGGGTTAGGGATTTTACTTGTATGAGTGGGGATAAAGATAATTAATTAGAATTTCCTGGCCCGGATAGTTTTGGAGAATCAATTTGATGAAGAACCCTTTCTCTCTCAAGAACTCTCTCTTCCCTCTCTCTTGTTTTGTTCAGAAAAATATGCAAAAATCAGGGGTTGGAGTTTTTTATTAAAAAAGGGGTCGGGTTTAAAATTTTAGAAAATTGAAGCCCGTGCAAGATCTGCGGTCGCACTCTGCGATTGCAAAGTTGATATGCGGTCCGCAGATTGGACCGCAGAAGGGTCCCAAATTGCTGGCCTCTCTACTTGGGTTTGCGGTGGGAATGCGGTCCGCATTACTGTTCTGCGGTCGCATATTTCACCGCAGAACTGGCCTTGTCAAATCCTCGAGAAATTTATGTGACGACTATGCGGTACGCATATTGGTTATGCGATCGCCTAATGGACCGCATTTGAAACATGAAATTTAGCTAACTCTCTGATTAACTCTGAGAGATGGGGTCCGCATACCTGATCTGCGACCGCATTCTTGACTGCAGAAATGACATTTTTTCGGAAAACTTTGACTCTAGATTTTTAAGTATAAAATCAGTAGAAAGGGTCCTAACACATGTAGTACTTTATCACTCTTGCTCACCCAATTAATAGTATAAAGTAAGTCCATGGTTATACGGCATCGCCCATCGTGCTTTATCACTCTTCCTCACCTAGTCCATAGAATGGAGTCAATCAATGGTTACACGGCATCACCCATCGTGCGTTATCGGTCAGCCTCTCTCAAGAAATAATAATAAGTAAATCAATGGTCACTCGTCATCACCCATCGTGCTTTATCTCTCATCCTTACCCAAAAAAATAATCACAAACAATAGGGCGAGGGTATAAACGAAACCGTAATAATAACTCCAGCAAGGGGAACACAAACAACAGATGAGTCCCGGCAAGGGTAGTACTAACAGCTCATATATCCCGGCAAGGGAGAATTGAATAAATACCTAAACCCTAGCAAGGGAATGATCACAGTATTCTCGCTTTTAAACACTTAGCTGCCAACAAGTTCTAAGTCGAGCCAATGCTCCAAAATTTTACAAATCACTAGTTATCCTCAACGGTTCATATCATGTGAACTAAATCAATTCAAAAAAGAAACCGTATCATAATATTCGAAATAAAGGCAATTAAGACCCACAGTCATGCTAGACTCAGGTGCATAACTAACCATCACCATGCCTATACACCACCTCCACACTTAGCACGTAGCAAGTAATATCCTAATCATATTCCCTCAATCCAAAGTTAGTACAAACACTTACCTTGAAAGCTCCAAACTCAACTCACGCCTCTTGGATAGCTTTACCCCTTGAATTCACCACAAAACTGCTCGAATCTAGTCACAAGTCACTCAAATATATCAACAAATGCTAGTTAAATCAATTTGAATGCATAAGAATGAATTTTTCCAAAGTTTTACCCAAAAATTCCCAAAATGCCCCCGGGCCCACGTGGTCAAAACCTAAGGTTCGAACCAAAATCGGGTTACCCATTCCCCCGTGAGTTCATATCTATATTTTGTTTTGAAATCGAACCTCAAATTGAGGTCCAAACCCCCAATTTTAAGAAAACCTAGGTTCTACCCCAAATCCCCATTTTCATCCATGGAAAACTTTGATTTTTAAGATGAAATAATGATAAATGATGTTTAAGATTGAAGCAATTGAGTAAAAGTTGACATATAAATGATTTGGAGAAGAGAGAGTTCGTGAGAAATCGCCAATGGGTGTTTGGGTTTTAATAATATGAAGAATGAGCTTTAAAATCGTCCAAGTATGAAATATGCAGGTGTAGGTATGACAATTGCGCAGCTGGGTTCGCAATTGGGAACCCAACAGGCTTAGGATTTGCGAGATTCTAGTTTGCATTTGCGAACTTGGGCCATTTGGGGGAGGTTTGCATTTGCGGACATTTGATCGCATTTGCGATCTTAGGTCAAACTCCCCTTCCTCGCATTTGCGAAGAAAAGTTTGCTTTTACGAACATTGGCCTGCCTGTGCTCATTTCTCATTTGCGAACCAACATTCGTATTTGCGATAGATGGGCATTCACATTTGCGATCTCTGACTTCGCATTTGTGAAAATTGCAGAAGCCTCATACAAGATTTTTTTTTAAAACATGAGATATGCAATCTGATGCCTATCCAAAACTCACCCGAACCCTCACGGCTTCAATCCAAGCATACACACGACCTCAAAAACACACCACGAACTTAGTCGAGCGATCAAATCGCCAAAAGAACATCAAAATCAAAGAATCAACCCCCAAAAATCATAATTTTTTATTTCAAAGTTCATAACTTTAAAATTTTCCACTTTTTATCCGAAACACGTCAAAAACGTTCGATTTCGACCAAATTTCATAGAAAGTGCTTAACTCTCATTTAAGACCTATACCGAGCATCGGAACCAAAATACGAGCCCGATACCTGTATTGTCTAGCTCATTTTCATTTCAATTTTTCATATTATTTTCAGATAAATAATTTCTTTCAAAAATTTTGTACTCGGGCCTGGGACCTCGGATTTCAATTCCGGGAATACACCCGGGTCTCATATTTTCCTACGGACCCTCTGGAACCGTCACATCACGTGTCCGGGTCCGTTTACCCAAAATGTTGACGAAAGTCAACTATTTCAATATTATTATCAAAATTCATATTTTTTAACACAAAATTCAATATTCTCATATAAAATTTTTTCGGCTTCGCGCCCGGACTGTGCGTGCAAATTGAGGCAACTAAAAGAGAGGTTTTTATGGCCTTGGAAGCAAGGAGAAAGGGAGAATTATGGTGATGACCCCTTTGGGTCGTCACAATTGTATTCGAACAGTGCTTTGATTATCTTCTCCTTGAGTTGTGGTTCCAGGTGAAAACTTATTCTAGTTTCTCGGATGTTATCTTGGTCCCCTAGATTAGCTGCTTTCGTGTCATTTAGGTTAGGTTTGGGTTTTCCTCAAAGTGGTTTAATTCCTTACTAATTTCTTCATAGGCCTCGTTATCATCGTATTACTCAATTTCTTGTATTATTATTTTCGAGTTAGATTGGCTTTTAATACTGGGCCAAAGATTCCTCATGCATTTCATATCATTGATATCAGCATAAAAAGAATTGTACAGAGAAGAAAAGAAAATAGAAACAAAATTAGGAATGAAGAAAGAAAGACAGTTGCATTTCATTGAATATAAAGATAACATCGCTTAACACCTCCAACTGGACGGAACATAGTATTTGAATTACAAACCATGGAATAATCCAGACAACAAGAGAAAAATCAAAGCCCACTACCAAGACTCCCTCTGAATAGGCCAGTTGTTGACTTTTGCACATAGTCCAACGAGCTGCACATCTGCCTTGCTTGACCCTTCCCGGCCTCAACCATGTTAACCTCAGCGAACAACCTTTCAAACCCTTTATCCAAGTCCCCATCAGCACCAATCAATGACCCTATAACCTTTGACAGCAAATTCTGTTTGATACTCGACCTAACAAAAGATCTGGACTGATGCGAGATTGGCTTGGGAATAACCCATGCCCTCTTCATCATTTTTCGGGCCCGCCTTACATCCACAACAGTGATCTTGAACCCCAATCCAAAAGTATCCAAATTCTTAGGAAGAGAGACTGGCTGTATAATGCCCTGAAGATCAGCACCCAAACTTTTGCATGGTATGAAACTATTTTTTAACATTTTCGAGTCCACCATCACAGTTGCGGCTGTTATTCTAGGAACTAGGATGCTTTTCCCCTCTGGGATTTTTTCCACTAAGACTGTGTCAAATACTTGGTAAACCCACAACCCCATATCATCATCAGCTTCGATGAAAGGCACAATGGCATAACTTAAAGAGCACATATTGTCTTCACCGTGCACTACAATATCCTATCTATCCCATTCGAACTTGACCATCTAATGTAATGTAGAAGGCACTGCCTAGACGGCGTGGATCCATGGTCTCCCCAACAAGTGTTTATAAGAGATCGCCATATCTAGTACCTGGAATTCCATAGTGAACTCCACTGGCCCGATTGTCAATTCTAGTATTATGTCACCCACTTAGTTTTTACCCCCACCATCAAACCCTCGAACACAAATGCTATTCCTATGAACTCTGTCGCCATCGACCTTCAGCTTGTTCAACGTGGAAAAAGGACAGATGTTTGCACTAGACCCATTGTCAACCAGCACTCGGGTGACTACGGAATCCTCATACTTCATTGTCAGATAAAGAGCTCTGTTATGTTCTGTGCACTCCAAGAGCAACTCATTATCGAATAAGGTCTGTCTATTCACCTTAAATATCTTGTTCACTATCTTTATCAGGGACTTGAGCCTCATTCAGTATTTTCATCAGCGCCCTGCGATGCTCATCTGAGTGGATAAGTAGTAAATGTAATGAGATCTGGGCCGGTGTCTTCCTTAACTGTTCAATGATAGAATAATCCTGCATTTTTATCTTTTTCGAGAATTTTTCTGCCTCCTCTTCTGTCACGGCTTTCTTAACCAGTACTGGGTTGTCTTTGGGGACCCTGGTTTTTCTTAACTCCTCGAGTGCAAAGCACCTTCCCGAATGAGTCAGACCATGTACCTCATAGAAATTTTCTTTGATTTCTTTCCCCTTATATTTCATCACCACCTGCTCATAGCTCCAAAGAATAGCTTTGCTGTTGGTCACTGGTAACTGAGTTACTGGCTTTATGATAATAGGCTCTATGCGAGCTCCCTTCACAACCAACACAGGTTTGTTTGCTACCCCTTGCAACACCACTTTGACCGGCCCTAGTTTTACGGTAATAGTGCTCAGTGACCTTTTCTCGGCTACCACAACTAGCTTGCTGTCCATCCCTTTCAATTGAACCACAACTTTCCCACTGGTTGATTTTTCTTTTGAACTGGTTTCACTAGCACGGATCATTATTACTGTTTGCGAGGGTTTTTTGAGCTCCCATCTTTAATGTAACAACTCAATCATATGGGCCTCATGATGAGCCTACAAAGGATTCTACTTAATGTTTGGTGTCTCCGGGGTTTGTACTTTAATTCAGTGAGTGTCAATGAGCTCTTGCACAACGGTCTTCAGCTTCCAACACTTTTCTGTATCATGTCTGGGGCCCCCAAACAGTATTCACAACTTACTGAATGGTCCAGATTTCTAGGAATGTGATTTGGCATTTTGGGCTCAATTGGATTCAACAGGCCTAACTGCCTTAATTTGTGAAAAGGACTGGTATAACATTCTCCCAGTGGAGTGAATTTCTTTTGTTTCTGTAATCTCTCATTTATAAAGGTCGGGTTTGGCCAATGACCCATTCCCGGGGTGTTTCTATAGGCTTTTGGGGGTGGATATGTATTTTGTGGAGGTGGATATGAGTTTTGGGAGCCGATGCACGCCATTGCGTGTGAACCGGTGGCTGAGTATAAGTTTGAGCATGATGGATGGGAAAATGTGGATCTAGCAGTGGGTAATAGTGTTTTGGAGGGATATATGGAGTGTAGGGATAAGTTGGGTGGTGGGGTCGGATTGGTTGTAGTAAGGTGAAGGGCCTCTAGATATGGACCACGCTCCGGACTCAACAATTGCAACCTCTTCTTTCTTCCTTTTCCCGAGCACACCCCTAGTGTCGATTTGGATAGCCTGGGTGGTCGCTGAATAGCTCATGATTTTATTGGTCTTATGTCCTTCTTCAACCATTCCTCCCTTCTTTACAACTTCATTAAAAGATTTGCCAATTGCTGTTACCAAGTGACCAAAGTAAGTCGGCTCCAAAGCCTTCAAAAAGTAATCAACCATCTTGCTTTCTTTCATCGGAGGGTTGACCCTTGCAGCGTGTTCTCTCCAGCAGAACCCATATTCCCTGAAGCTTTCCTCAAGATTCTTCTCAAGTTTTACCAGCGACATGCGATCTGGAATAATTTTTCGATTGTACTGAAAATGACAGGCGAATGCTTGTGCCAAGTCATCCCAAGTATACCACCTACCATGGTCCTGTCGTGTATACTACTCCAAATTAGACCCACTCAGACTCTGGCTGAAGTACGCCATCAGTAACTCGCCTTTTCTACCAGCCCCTCTCATTTTGCTGCAGAATCCCCTCAGGTGGACTACCGGGTCACCATGACCGTCATACAGATCGAACTTATGCATTTTGAACCCGGCTGGTAACTGAACATCCGGGATTAGACACAAATCTTTATAGGCCTCACTGACTTGTCCACCCAATCCTTGCATGTTCCTGAAGGATTGCTCCAGGATTTTTACTTTTTGAAACATTTCTTCCTGCTCTGGGTTCTTAAGCGAATTTTAAGTTTCCACCGGGAGCACAAAGTGAGGGGTGTAAGAATATGACTCAGTAGCTTTAAAGGTAGGCTCAGGAGGATAGTACTGGCTGTCCTGAGCATGAAACCGTGGCTCACTAGAAGATCTTTACAGTGTGGCAGGTGGAGGTGTCACAAAGACAAGGGTGATTAGTGGAGGAAGATTTTGTTTGGGTGGTGGAGCTTGGGGAGGGTATGAAGTGGTTCCATAGCTATGTTAGTAGAAAGGGAAGGCTGGAGATGAATTCACAGTAGGAGGCTCCTGAGACTGAGCAAAAGGTGGGATATAGGCTGGATTGGTGGGATAAACTGGAGCCGGCTGCCCTTAGCCCAAGCCTGATGCATTTCAGCCATTTGCTGCCTCATCTTATACATTTCCTCCCTCATTGCATTAACATCCATCACCTCTACATCTTTTGCCGATTCCACAATACTGGTATCTGATTCTTGGCCTGTCATTTTCAGTCTTTCTTTTGATCGGGTGTTGTAAGAATGGGTTGCCAGAGTGCCAATCAATTAAACACCTTCCTGGACTCAAGATCAACAACAACTTGGTTAATGGTTAGGGCAATAACATATTTTTTTTCTTCAACCGCACATTTGGGGAAAGAATGCACCTAAGCAGTTAACAGATTCTATTATGCATTTGCTCGGCTGCTTGCATCATCTCGGCTTCTATTATTTCCGATTGCAAACTTTCTTTTTCTTGTTCTTCCTTTTCTTTCTTTCTTCTCTTCTTTTTTTACTCTTGCCTTTGTTTCCTTTTTGTTCTTATTTTCTCATTCCCTCTTGTTTTGCCATTTTCTTTCGTTTGGTTTCTTTTTTTCTTTTTTCACTTTTGTTTTTCTTTCCTCTCTTGTTTTTCACCTCTTTCTTTTCATTCTCTTTCTTATTTTTTTTCTTTTCATTTGGTTGCGGTAGAATCCAATGGAGATTGGCTACGTATCATGACCCCACATGAATCAGACCAAGCGTAGTTCGTGAAAATAAAATGCAAAATGGAAGCAAAATATTTTTTGGAATTTTCAATTTTATTGATAGAAAATACTTCGATTACAAAGACTCAAGATTAACACAACTAACAGACTCTGATGATAAAAAGAACTACAGACTCCACGTCAACTATTCCATTGGAAAAGAAAATACAGACTCAATCACCTGATAGACTCCTGGCGAAAAGAAAATGCAGACTCAAACAACTAATAGACTCTATTAGAAAAAGAAATACATACTCAAATGACACTCATGAATATATTAAAGCTCTTGGTGCCCGCGGGACATCGTTCGGTCTCGCTGCGGGCCTATATGCAAGTTTCCTCTGAAGTCTATCCAAGTCACTCATTATCTGTTTCACAAATATCATAACAGACTTGGCATTTCCTAGCAATGTAGTGCGCAATAGTTAAGATTCTTTCCCTGATCCTACCTTCTTCTTGAAGCATCCGACCTATTTGTTGGGCCCGAGCCTCTGAAGTCTGATCGGCTACCTAGTTTTGTTCCTGGAGTAGTTGCAAGTCCATTTCAAATTGTGCCGATGCCGTGTAGCAATGTTCTGTTCCAGTCTTGAACTCTTTCGTCTGTTTGGTCATTTTGTTTTCTGTGGCTATGACCCTTTTCTTTAACCATGTGACCTCATTAACATGCTCTTTTTTCAACTGCTTAACCATGAAGGCCCGTTATTCCGCGTTTTTAGCCAACTGTTTGTGAACCTTGGCTAATTCCTTTTCTGCTTAATTGAGGTCAAAACTGTAGTCATTCACTTTTTGCCTCAGATTGTATTTCAATTTTTCATCCTAGGCACTCCTAATGGGATTCTCGTCCGCTATCTTCATATTTTGAATTTAGGCCCGTAAGGCTTCATTCTCTTTGGCCAATTTCTTTTTCTCACCCTCATTGGCTGCTCCTTGCAAACTCTTTTCAAATTAAAGGTCTTGGACCCGCCTTTCTAAATCTCTGATTTTGGCCCTGTATTTATTTTCTTCAGCTAACCAGGCACATTGTTCTTGGGATGATTCGACAAAATCCTGGAGGTGATGTCTTTTGGCTGGCCTTCTGAATGCAGCTTTCCTTCGATGCCAAGCATGATACCTAGGCAAAACTTCTCCTCTAGATCGCCCGCACACATGTGTTCGCTGCCAAATATTGACATTCACTCCAGATCTGACGAACCTTTGCTTCCGAAAACAGGCCGTTAGGACCAATCTCAACCACTTGGACACTAATATCATCGTCATTTGGCACTACTTGACATCTCTCGAGTTGCCTCAAAACCTGAGTATGGAGCATAAAGCTTTATGCTCTTAAGGACCATCAAGAGGAAGTATGGCCCTGCTGCTGGCATATATATGATTTGGACGGCAAGAAACCATCCAAATGTCCACTCTATTTGATTGGCAGTGAGGGAACGAAAGCATGATGTCCATCCTGTGACTCCCTCGGGCAAGCTGGCCTCCTCAATCCTCGTATAAAACTCCTTTATACAGGTTTTCTCTGTGGACCCATAACTCAGGAACTAAGGACGATGGCACAGGTGTTCAATCATCCACATTTGCAACAGTAGATTTCACCCCTCAAAGAAGTCCCCTCCGGCATTTAAGATTGTAAGAGCGTAAAAAATATCGGTTACTATCATGGGCGCAAGAGTGCTTTTGGCTTGAGCCATTAAAGTGCTGATGACCCCGGTTATTTTTATGTCAATGTTTCCATCCTTCCTCAGGAATACCAGAAGCCCAGAAAAGACCACCATAAAAGCAAAACGTCTATGTTCCTCCCATTTTTGTCGGTTTTCCTTGCTACAATTATTTTGCTTTTCAGATGATTGAACCCTCCGATGTGACCATATCTCTGATATAAAAAGTGTGGGGTGCAAAAGCCCTTTTCCAAATCCGGATTGTGGACCGTCCTGATTATCTTCAATGAGTCCAAAAATCTATGTATAGCTACGATTCATGAAGCAACCAAGTACTTATTCCTTAACGGAACCTCAATACTTCTGATGTATGCAGCTATTTTCTCTAGGATAGGGATGAGTTCAAAGTCCAAAAAATGAAACACATTGTGTGCCAGGTCCCAACATGTGACCAATGCTCAGATGATGTCTCCCCAAGGCACAATCTTTAACGAACCAGTATGCCATTGCAAATACTTTTTGACCTCGTCTTGTCCTTCTTTGCCTAGATTGTTCCACCATAGACACAACTCCTGTGGGATGTTATTCATGATTGAGAATGGTTCATTTTGAATCGTGCTCATCCTGTACATTTATTAAGGTGATTTAATCACTTATTTTGACCTAAAAGGAAAAAATGACACTATTTTTGTTCAAATATCCAATTTAAAACAAACAGTCGATTTTGCGGATGTGATCTTTTAGCACTTCGTGAAGAAGATTTTAAGGTTGTGCCTGCTAACCGTTGAAAAGGACTCAATGTGGCTATTCTTGCAAAAACAGCCTTCCGGCTCCCTTTTAGGGTCATTTGGCTTATTTTAGACAAGAATGTCAGCACCTGACTTATTTATGATGAAAATTAAACTTTGACATTTTTGGATATTTTTGCAAAATGGAGGATGGACCCGATGAGGGTTGCCTACGTATCTCACATCCGGTGAGAATCAAACCAACGTAATTCGGACAAATAAAACGAACTATTTTTGAAAACAAGACTTTTTTTTGTGGCAAATACACTATTTCTGAAAACAACTCTTTTTATATTTTCTTTTCAGTGTCAAACAAACAAACTATTTTGAAAATAAAACTCGTTTTTTGTTTTTCTTTTTCATTGGAAAAAACAAACTAAAAACACTTTTTTTTTTATTTTTTTTAAAAATCCGACAAAGTTTCAGCACTACTTGGACATTAGTTTTTTCTAAAACAGGTAATTAACTCTCGACACTGCTATTTCTCTCCCCTTTTTCAGTCTTTCCAAATACTCTAAAGCCGGTCAGCATGCAAGTCCGAGACAGATAAATGTACATGCAACACGTTCGATGCATCGGGATGGTCTTTTATTTTAGGTTACCTGTCCTAGACGGACCCAATCCCTGTGACGAGTTCCCTACGGCAAATGCACGTGATGCAAATAAGAGTTCCTACTAGGGATCCGGCATGAAGTCAAATTATTCTAGAACCTGGGTGTGTGTTCTAGACTATGTTCCCGGGCGGACGACTCGAGTAGAGGAGGGGGCTACGTATCAGGAACCAAAAGGCCATCCAGATTAGTAACTTGTCCGCCCTCTTTCTTATTTTAGGGTATGACACTAACAGAATAGGGAGTCTCAACCAGCAAGCACATCCCCGGAGGTGAGAAGAGAATGGTTTTGCCACATTTTATATATTGTTTAGATAATATCAAATCGATAAAGCATTTAGCACATTTAGCATGAAACATGTAGGAAAGTCAGATAAAGCCAAACATAACAATTATTCTAAGCTTGAATTCTTAAACCTTGAACCGAAGTTATGGGATTGTGTCCCCAGCAGAGTCGCCAGAGTTGTCACACTTTCTTTTTCACTGCACCCCATTAAGGGTGTAAAGGAGTTTTTCCAATTAAAGGACAATCGAAATGAGATTTATTTATTAAAGATTCAGAGTCGCCACTTGAAAGATTAATGATTTCCTGTCATCGGTTGAATCCCGGATCGAGGAAATTGTTGGCTCGGCTTAATAGTCAGAGAAGCAGAAATCCGAGTAAGGAATTTTGTTAACCCAGGAGAAGGTATTAGGCATTCCCGGGTTCTGTGGTTCTAGCACGGTCGCTCAACTGTCATATTTTGCTAAATATATGATTTTAAAACATGTTTTAATCTATATTCTTCTTAACTTTGAACCACTTTTATTATTTTTTTAAAAGAGAATTGCAACATCATGAAAATATGTCTTGAATCAGATCACATAAATGCACCCGTAGGTTTCGACACATTTGATTTCGTTGGGATTTGAATTTGCATGACATAAATGTGCACCCGAATTTAGGAAAGTAATATTATTAAACATCGAGCCTAATGCAACTAGCGTATTCTTAACTTTATGGGAGGCCATGAAATTCGCTAAATGGCACATCCCAAACTCTAAGTATTTTCATAGAAAAACAAATTAGAGGGCCACGCTCTTTTTAGGAGTTTTGTTTGGCGCGACGCACCTTATTTTATTTTAAGGATATCCTAAAGCAAACTATTATTCTTCTATTAATGACTATATCTATAACCCAATTTAATTTTATTAATACTTGCATGAACAGTCCAATACCCGTGTTTCAATCATAAACAGCCTAGATCTTGAGGAACCGTTTAAGCACTCAGGCCCAGCGCCAGCCCAAATGAGGAACAAATTACAGTTGGACGGGGCTGTATATCAACAGAAACTGAAGTCCATATGACTCAGAAATAGGTTGTTAAGCCTTGATCCGTTAACATACCCCAATCTAAATTGGAACTCAAATAAATTCAAACGAAAAAGCTGCTGGACTTATTTCAAGTTGTTCAAATTGTATCAGATACTTGCTGCAAATATGTTTAGAAGCAGAGAGGGGGTGGCTAAACTAAGTGATTACTAATAATATGGAGATATCAAAATCAAAATATTTAAGTCTTTATTCTATTTCTACTTCAACCTATCAGGCCAGTATGATTCATTATTCTACTAATAGTTGTTCATGCAAACAACTGCAATAGGCAGTCCTGTTGATTCGAACAAAAAAATCAAAATAGTGCAATCATAACAGCCCAATGCAGCCCAGTTTTAACATATATAACTAAACATTAGATGCTAGCATGTGAATTGACATAATCTAGAATAAAAATCCATTACACAGTCTAGATTTTCAGTCCAGTTATACAGTCCTTAGCATAATTATAGCATAATTACATCATTTTGCTATTCAATATTAAATGAGCTAAACTAGGAATTAAACGTAGGAGATGTCAATGAAGAATTGGAAAAGCAAGTAGAGA
This sequence comes from Nicotiana benthamiana, assembly GCA_034376525.1. Taxonomy (NCBI): domain Eukaryota; kingdom Viridiplantae; phylum Streptophyta; class Magnoliopsida; order Solanales; family Solanaceae; genus Nicotiana; species Nicotiana benthamiana. Next base: position 25,513,831 of record CM067333.1, on the reverse strand, counting down.
AGCTAAATATGCTTTTCCATTTAATTCGTCGACTCAATTACATATTATCAGGAGTTTAGGACTTGTACCTGGAATTCGAATCAAAATAGAAAGAAGAAGTCAGCAGCAGTAGAAATATTCAACAAATGTAAACCAGCAACATCACATCAATACGATCAATTGAAAACCAAAATGGCACCACTATGACCCAGGGATGAATGACAGATGAACAATCAACCAATGAAATCACCCAAAACAGACTCAATCAAAGCTCAAATTGACTTGAGATCACAATCAGGACAACTTAAGAGTTTCAACAGCTAGAAACAACCCGAAATAGCTTTAATAACCCAAAACAAACTTGAAATTGAATATGGACACTAGGCACTCGAATTATCTGCTAAAACTTGCAATTAATCTATGAAAATCAATGTAACAGTACCGTTTTTTGAGTTTTTTCTGTTGTTTTTGTTTGTTTTTGGTTTTCTGAAGAACTAAATCTAGGATTTGGATTTTGAAATTCAAATATTCAACTTAGAAAGACTTGTGGAAATATGGGAGAATTTTCAGATTGGAAAACTTGTAAGTGAAGGCACTAGTGATTGCCTTTTATAAGCAAAGCTAAAAGAATTTCAGATTTCAAACTTTACATATTAGTCCCTCTATTTAATTTCAGTTTGATTTATTTTGTCCTTTATTTTATGACTGCTTTCTCAAGTTATACCACTAAAATTACTGAGATTTAAACTAAAGCCATATTCTAGAAGGATCTAGGGGGTTCTAGCTTTATCAACAATATTTTCTTTATTTATGAATACCTAAATTACCCTTTATTCAATCCAAAATTACTAAAATAAGCTAGCTAAAACCCCAACCCTTTTTATCCTAGTTAAAATGTAGCTATAGTTAACCTAAATATTTCTAATTCAGCTATAACCAATCAATCTACTAAACCTATCAAACTAATTAAATTAAGCAATGAACCAAAGAAGTACTAATTACTGATTAACCTAAATTAAACAACATCAAGGGAATATTAAAGAACAGATTGAAGCCCAAACAATATCGATTAGAGACTTAACGAAAGGGGAGATTGAACTGATGTATAAAATTTAAATGAAACAGAATAAAAATAGAATAACTATAAGAACAGAACAAATATCAAATTAAAAATCAAAACAGAACAAAACCTAATCTTGATACAATCAAACTAATATTCAAACTAGAATCAAGAATCAAAACGAACTAAAATCTAAACAGACAAACAATCAAGCACAAATTTGAACAAAAAATCAGAATAAAGTTGACCAAAATTAAAAGTAGAAATCAACAATTATGAGAACAGAAACAAAAGAAGAAAATTAAACAAAGAAAAAGGAAAAGAAACAGAACTCACCGATATGGTCTTTTACTGGACTGACTTCGAATTTGATGAGTTTTCCTTGGCATTTTTGGGTCACAATCGTCCTTAATCATGTGTTTTCATGAGAAAACACATGATTAAGGGTTATTTTAACCCAAAATAAAAAAAATCTCCAACATTAAGGAATTAGGGCATTTTGGCCAAAATTTTATTTGAAATTTTAAATATTCAGTGATATTCGAAGAAATCTGGTTGGGAATTGGGGATGAGGGAGGTTAGGGAGTGTAGGGTGTGAATTTGGTGAGGATTGGACAAACTTGCGTTTTGGTCCGAATTTTCGATTTAATATTCGACCAGTTTTAACGGGATTTGAGGGAAGCTAAGGCTAGATATGGAAAGAGGAGGAGGAGAGGAGCCTAGGGTGTAGATTTGGGGTCGTTTGGAGTGGCGCCGCCGTGAACAACGGAGGTGGTGTTACCATTTTTGAAAATTCGAGGAGTTGGGCTGAGATTTGAAGAAAAATAGTAAAGGGTTTGTGTCGGGGATGTTGAGATAGTGTAACAGAGTAATTTTGAGAGCTATTGGCGACTGGCCGCCGGCGGAGGCGATTTTCGGCCGGCGGCATTACAGACTTTGTGTTAGGGTGTGGAAGACGAAGACCTTGAGGGTAGTGGGTAGCGTTCTGACCGTTATATGTTAAGATGTCCAAACTTCTGAGCCGTTAGATTCAATTACCTCGAAGGCCAGGATATAAAAAGGATAAAACAATGTCGTCTCATAGGGAAGGGGTCTGGACCAGACTAAAGCGGGGTTGGGTATGGTTTGGGTAACAATTGGACATATTTTGGGGCCAATTTCACATGGATTTTGCCCAAACTTTATTAATTCATAAAGACAATTCAATTTCTTTAATTTTTCCTTTTATTATTTGATTTTTTATTTATTTATTTTTTCTGATTTTTATTAAATGCAAAATTAAACGTAAAATCTCCAAATTTAACTCTAAAACTACACTAATTAATTCTCAAGTAAACTAATTACTAATTTAAAGCAAACTAAGGCAAATTTAAAAAAGAAATTCAAAAGAATCAATTTTATTATTTTCTTTATTATTATTATTTTTAAGTATATCACTTCTAATTAATCCTAAAATATGAAATTAAATACTAAATGCAAATGCCAAGTATAAATTTTTATATTTTTATTAACTAAAATGCACAGACAAACAGAAGAGAAGAAAAGCCCTAGAGTAAGGGAATGGAAGCCTCACAATAAGAGTGACTTTCTATGTTGCTTAGACTATTCTATAGCGGACATGGTGGATTATTTAGTAATGCCTAAAGTAACCCATTCAAAAAGTAAGGGCGCCCCATACCTACTCCCTCAGTAAAGAAGAAGACATCTATCTAATACCATTCTTTTCGTTCTTATCTTGATGTAACGGCCTGGGAAGACCCATAAAGAAAGAAAGAGAGAACTTAAAGAGAAACTGCAACCTAAGAGCGGATAATAGTAGCGGATATATCGCTTTCTATTTTCGCTCTATCTGCTAAGGGGAAATCCTGGTAAAGGGAACCCCGATCCCGAGAAGACCGTATTCATATGCAACTAATTCAATAGGACCAGTTATGAACCCAAGAGCGGATATGAGTACTCATACTCAATGATCGGAAGATCTCACAACGTCAAGGAAAAGAATAACTCCTATTGGAAGAAGAGCGTTTACGATCAGAGCTAAAAGAGTGGGAGCGAATAAAATAGTAATAGCTACTACTTCTGTTTGCGGCTATCTTCTCCGATTGATTAAGCCATTCAAATGTATTTTTTATATTTCTTCGTTCTAATGGCAAGGCTAAGCCATCCTCCCTTCATTGCAGGGTAAAAGGGAACATGCAAACAATTAATATAAAATGCCACAAAATTCACAAAATAATAAAAAAATTATTTTGTTTAAATTTCTGGGAATAATTTATATATGGCAAAAATCATGTGCTCACAGAATATCTAACCTTTTATAATAACCTAGTGTGGGCACTTTCAAATCATTTTTCTGAAGTATCTGCTTGAGACCAGCATTTCTGTAGATTATAGTAGATATTCTCTCTCGAGAACAAATGTACAACTTATTGGAAAATTTTATTTTGTGTCTCATACAACAGACACTAGTTGTATGAGGTAACTTTTTTGTCTCACTGTGTTGTGGACCCAGAAGTATAAGATTGGGGTCCAAAAATTTGTGAGATAAAAAGGAGCCTCGTACAACTAGTATAAGTTGTATGAGACACAAAATAAAACTTCTCCAACTTGTTAGCGTAGGTCCGTGTTGTTGTTTTATTTCATTTGAAAACTTGACAAGCAAAAGTTTTTGGCGAGGGATTTATGAGAAGTTGTCCTGCAGGCCCAATCTCTGATTATGTATTAACTGTCTAATCTGTGTTAACATTTTAGGCGCCATTTTAAATTGAACTTTGACTTACATTTTATACACAATTATGATAGAAAACTAACAAAAAAAAGTCAAAAACATCATATCAAAACTTAATTTTGATTATTTAGATATTGTTTAGCTCAAAAGATATACACACTTTATAAGCTTAAAAACAATCAAAAAAAGTATAGAGGTAAATCGTAATTAAGTATAAGCCCTAAAAGAGATTACTCAACTAAGATCGTGATAGATCTGGAAATATAAAAGACTATGGAGAGCCTAAGTATCAAAGAGAGATAGAGAAAAGTTTGCTTGCTAACAGTAGAGAGAGAAAGTAGAGTGATAGTATTCTTCAGAATAATGCACATATACCATTACAAGGCAAATGTCTCCTTTATATATTAGGAGATTTTTTCTCGAAATAATCAAGAGAAAAGTACAAAAGTTGGTGGCTTCCTCGTATGGAGAAATTCAAGCCTAAAACGACGCCGTTCCTCTACCTAATTAATTAGGACATCCTTGCTCGGGCTGTCCTTGCCTGGGTCGGCCCGAATCGAGGGAAGCATTGTTATGAAGTACGTGTTCATTTAGACGTGGACGAGGTGAGCCGGATTTTACCCCATACAGTTAGTCCCTCCGTCCATTGGGGTTGTGCTCGATGGACGTCTTCAACGGACATATATGTATCCTTATGTGACAATATAAATCTATTGACGCTTATCTCCTTTTTAGAGTGACATCACCGATCACATGCGCCATCATTACTTCTGCTCCTGAGGCGGTTTAGAGCCTGACGTGACGTTTGAGTTTTCCGTGCCAACTTTTGAATAATGCCGCTTCAATTTACGTGTACCTCGCCCCTATAAACAACAGAGCGGTTCAAAAACGATTCACCATTCGAACCTTTAAAGGACATTTCTCCCTTTTTCTCATCCTATTTTTTGGCAATCACTGCTTTACTTGACAACTGTTGTTTCTAATGATCGAACCTTGCATTACTAAAACACTCTTCTTTGCAAACTCAATCATGGTGAAATGTTATCAAGGAAGCAAGAGGTCTAGAGATAATGCCAGTACTGGGGTTTCCCCTCCCTCCGACGGTGAGGCGGAAGAGGTTGGAGAGGCCATCGTTCCTCTTTCTGTGGCTAATTCTCTTCCGAAGAACATGAATAAAAGGAATGACTTTAGTCATATAATCTCACCTCCACCCTGGGGACACAACGAATCGACGCCATCTCACTCGGATGCCCTTAGGATGGCGTATGGGTTCCCGGATCATGTTGAGATAGTTCCTGCCGGAGGGGACTACGCCAATGTGCACAGGCTCGAGTTCTGTATGTTCTACAAGTATGCATTTATGATTGGATACAGTTTGCCGCTTAACCTTCTAGCGGAGGAACCTTTCCGCTTCTTTAGAGCGTGCCCGGCTCAACTCACCCCTTACACGTTGAAGGTGTGTAGGGTACTTACCACACACGTGAAAAATGCCGAGTGTGCGGTCATAATATATCATCTCTTGAAAATGATCAATGCAAGTTACCTGAGGGGTTCAATGTTGCATTTGACGCGCCGCGGCAAGAAGAGCTTCGTGGTATTGTCCGATGACAAGGCCAATCGCGGCTATTGGAAGAGATTCTTCTTCGTCCGGACGGAGCATCTGGTGGTTAACCTGAAAAGTTTCCGAAGGTGTGGAACCCGGAGTGTAAGTATCCCTTTGTGCTTTCTTCAGTGTTTTTCATTATGACAGATTAACCTCTTACAGATCTTTTGTCTGTTGTTTGTAGTGGTGGCTTGTATGCTTGTAGATTACTCGTCTCTTTCTTGTGCGAAAGACATCAGGTCGTGGGTGGAGAGGATGATACCGCATGTAAAGGAGTGCCCTACCTAGGCTCAATTCTGTAGTATGTACGGCCCGTCTGGTAACGGTCTTCCCTTGTTCTTTCCTTTTTCCTCGTCCTGATTTGATGGTTCCTTTATTTGACATATCTTTTTCCCGATAGGTCGGGGTACTTCTAAGAGGCCAAGAGAAGGAGAACTGATACCGTCCCGTCTAGGGCGGAGTCGAGCTCTGAAGATGAGGATGTGCCTGTGGGGGGGTTCACCCGAAAATAGCACCCTCCCGGCCCCTCAGTAGGAAGTTACACCGGGAGCGATGTCTGAGGAGGCGGCCGAAATAATGACGGATGTGGTTTCGGAGGAGGTTCTGGTAGTGGCACCCGAGGTCGTGCCCGCGAGGGGGAACGAGGTCGCGTCCGGCAACGAGGCTCTTCCTTCAGGGTTTCCTTTGCAGCCAGTGGGGGCGGCTTCTGAAGATGAGGAGCCTCTTTAAAGTAGGAGGCACGGGCTAATCACCGGCAAAGGGATATCTACTGAGGAGGAGAGGATACAATTTCCTCGTCGGGAGTCGGGGTGGCTGTTTATGGTTGATGAAATCCGCTCGTGGAGGAATGCTCCTCGGAGTAGGGCTGACGTCGAGGCTGATCTACCTTTCGCTCGGGAGGACGGCTCGTCGGCCGCAGCAAGGGGGACAAGTGTGGCCACAGAGAGGGCAGACCTTGAGGCCGCCGTTGAGGGAGCGGACAGAGAAAGGAGTTACCTTGCTCGTATTGAATCGACGGACGGTAGGTCCACTCACCGCATCATGATTCCCAAAGGCTATGATCTTTTGTAGGACTGTGAGTAGACAGCTGCGGACATGACCCTTCTTTGCGGGGGCGCCGAAGGTGAGGTGCTGGTGGAAGTCAGCGACAAGGGTCTATCCCGAAGGGTAGCAGGCGCGGCCTTACAGGTAAATTTGACTCCTTTTCCCATTGGTGTTGCAAGGGCAGTCTGCCTGCGTACTGATCCATCTTTTGATATTTTTCAGGTTCTTATCTTGGAGGTGGAGAGGGGGGCGGTGCTCAGCGAAGAGGGAGGACGCCCATAAAAAGCTGTTGCAGAGGTACCATCGGGTCCGTGAGGCACATCAGACGTCAGCTAATGTGTAAAAATAGGACCCTAATTCAGGCTGTTCTGCGAGGGCCTTACCCAGACGGAGGAGCAATTAAAGAAGCGGCTGGCCGAGCTAGAGAGGGCCGATGAGCAGCTCGTGGCCGCGGTTGCCCGAAAAACTGAGTTGGAAGCTCTCATTAGGGCGAAGGATGATGAGATAGATCTTGGCTGTGCGGTAGCAGAGGAGGCTTCTAAACTTCGGGCCCGGGTTGAGGCCTTAACTGTAGAGCTCAGATCTAAGGAGGCTGAGATCGAGGCCCTTGCACGGACTGCCCCACAGGATGTTGAGCGTCGGGATGCACATGACATATGGGTGTATCATGATGCCCGGTTGGTCGTGTTTGAAGAGCTTTTGGCCGCTGGTCGAGTCTCCGAGATGGAAGTAGATAGGCAACGGTGTCTAACCTTCGTCACTCATGAGGCGGCCGGCTACTCTCCGACTCGCCCGTTAGAGAGGGATATAACTCCAAGGATGTTAACCGCCTAGATTCTGCCTCTTCGATTTCTAGGGACTACCCACCAGGGGGTAGTAATGACTCGAGTGCTGGTTGTGCCGGCCAGGGCGATGGGGGTTCTTAGGGTTTTGTATTTGTACTCATTTTCTTGTAAATGGGACCTCTTTTTGAGGTTGGACATGTGTATATCCTTTTGGAGATAATAGTACATGCCTTTTTCCTGTTGTTATTCTTATTTTGTTCCTTGGAACTTCTATCGTGTTTGCAATTTGTAATTTGAGCTTAACTTGACTGTCGTTGAGTCTTTCATTTTGCCGTAGTCGACATTGGGTCGGCTATTACCGGCCATGGCCTTAGCCATGTTGAATCAATGGCCTTATCCATGATGATGCTGATGGCCTTAGCCAGGTGACTGACTTTGACTGTAGTCGAGTCTTTCGTTCTTCCATAGTCGACATTGGGTCGACTGTTGACGGCGATTGCCTTAGCCATGTCGAATCAATGGCCTTAGCCATGATGATGCTGATGGCCTTAGTGATGTAATTGACTTCGACTGTCGTCGAGTCTTTCTTTTTCCTGTAGTCGACATTGGTTCGACTATTAACGGCGGTGGCCTTAGCCATGTTGAATCAATTGCCTTAGCCATGATGATGCCGATGGCCTTAGCCATGTAATTAACTTCGACTGTCGAGTCTCTTGTTTTGCCATAGTCAACATTGGGTCGACTGCTAACGGTGACGGTCTTAGCCCTGTTGAATTAATGGCCTTAGCCATGATGATGCTGATTGCCTTAGCCATGTAATTGACTTCGACTGTCGTCGAGTCCTTCGTTCAGCCGTAGTCGACATTGGGTCGACTATTAGCGGCGATGGCCTTAGCCTTTTTATTCATTGGAGGTGGCCATGGCCTTTTCATTCATTGGAGATGGCCGTAGCCGTTTCATTCATTGGAGATGGCGGTAGCCTTTTCATTCGTTGGAGATAGCCGTAGCCTTTTCATTCATTGGAGATGGCCGTAGCCTTTTTATTCATAGGAGATGGCCGTAGCCTTTTCATTTATTAGAGATGGCCGTAGCCTTTTCATTCATTGGAGATGGCCATATCCTTTTCATTCATTGGAGATGGTCGTATCCTTTTACACATTAGAGATGATGATGGCCGTAGCCTTTTATACATTGGAGATGAAAATAGCCGTAGCCTTTTACACATTAGAGGTGTCGCTGGTCCAGTCCCTGTATCAGGTTGAGCTGGAGAGCGTATGGAGAGGCTGATGTGATACACTTTTTCCGCAAATATCTCTAGGTGTTCCCTTCGTTGCCTCGTTAAAAACCTCCCCGAGAAAACCCAATTGGGACAAAACTCGGGTGATGGAAAAAGAGTCCGACTTGGGGGACACCTTTTAGAAATGGAAATATTTGAGGTGCGCGACGTTCCAATTGTTCTGGAGTGTTTTTCCTTCTATTGTTTCCAGCTGAAATGCCCCTTTGCTGGCTGTTGCTGTGATTTTGTAGGGTCCGTCTCAGTTTGTGCCCAATCACTTGGGTCTTTGGAGGCCAATGTCTTGGCTTTGAGGACGTAGTCTTCTACTTTGAGCGGCCTAATTTTTGCTCTTTTGTTATAGTACCTTTCGACTTGCTGTTTTTGGGCCACCATTCTTATGTGGGCTATTTCTCTTCTTTCCTCGGCTTCATCAAGGTCTTGGATCAAGGTCTTGGAGCCTATTTGCATCATTTCCGTTCCACTGGTGTGTGAATAATTCAGGATTGGTTCGCCTACTTCGACGGGTATAACCGTGTTGGTTTCGTAAACCAATGAGTATGTAGTTTCCCCTGTGCTGGACTTGGGTGTGGTCCTGTGTACCCATAATACTTCGGGTAGTAGTTCGGGCCATAGCCCTTTGGCGTCTCAAGCTTCTTCTTCAGTATGTTCACTATTATTTTATAGGAGGATTCTGCTTGACCGTTAGTGGCAGGGTGGTATGGCGTGGAGAGTATCCTCTTGATGCGCCATGTTTTGAAGAATTCGATTGTTTTCTGACCGATGAACTGTCGTCCGTTGTCACAGCTGATCTCTTTGGGAATACGGAAGCACTATATGATGTTCTTCCATATAAAGGTGATGACTTCCTGTTCGCGTATTTTTGCGTACGCACCTGCTTCCACCCACTTGGAGAAATAGTCAGTTAAAACAAGTAAAAACCGTACATTTCCCTGTCCTGCGGGTAGGGGCCCCGACTATGTCCATTCTCTATTTGATGAAGGGACATGGAGAGGTGACTGATGTAGGGGTTCCCCCGGCTGGTGTATCATTGGGGCATATTATTGGCATTGTTCACATCGGCGAACGTATTCTGCCGCTTCTTTCTTCATAGTGGGCCAGTAGTAGGCGTGTATAATGCATTGTACGAGGGTGCGATTACCTGTATGGGCGCCACAATGACCCTCATGTACCTCTTCGAGTACTAGCCTTGTTTGGTGCGGGCCTAGGCAATTGTCTAGGGGTCCACCAAACGTCCTTTTGTAGAGGTCATTGTTGATCAGACAGTACCTAGCGGCTTGCACGCGGAGTTTCTTCGCCTCTTTCTTGTCGTGTGGCAGCGTTCCGTCCTGTAGATAGGACACGAACTGGTTGCGCCAGTCCCAGTTTAGATTTAATGAAAATACCTCTGTGTGGTCGATGGCTGAATGGAGGAGGGTGACCATGATTTCCTTGTTGATGTTTTTGGTGGCCGCGGCCAATTTTGCCAAGCCGTCCGCTTTCATGTTCCGTTCCCTCGGAATTTGTTCAAAGCAACATTCATCAAATGCAGCCATTAGCCTGTGGATTTACGTCTGGTACTTTTGTATCCTTTGTTCTATGATCTGGTAAGTCCCAGTGACCTGGTTTACGACGAGTTGAGAATCGCAATGGAGGAGGATATGTCGAGCCCCATATTTGATGGCTAGTTTCGTACTTGCAATAACGGCCTCATACTTGGCCTCGTTGTAAGTCATTTCAGGGCATTGTATGGACTTGCGAATTGTTTTGCCCTTGGGGACCTCGAGGGTGAGTCTCAGTCCCGATCCCGATGCGTTGGCGGCACCATCAGTGTGGAGGACCCATAGGTCGTTACTGGGGGAGGCATGTCGGGCCTCCAGTTCTGCCTTCGGCAGAATTTCTGTGCTGAAGTCGGCGAGGACTTGAGACTTGATGGCGTTTCTTGGAAGGTACGAGATGTCGTGCTCGCTGAGCTCAATGGCCCATCTTCCGAGCTGGCCTGATAGTTCAGGCTTGTGTAAGACGCTCCTCAGCGGGAAGGTCGTTACTACTTTTATGGGATGACACTGAAAATAAGGTCGTAGCTTTCATGAAGCTACTACCAGTGCTAGCGCCAGTTTCTCAAGGTGTAGGTATCGAGTTTCGGCATCCACTAGTGTTTTGTTAATGTAATATATGGGAGACTGCGTACCTTTGTTTTCACGCACTAGGACAGCGATGACGACGACGTCAGACACTGCTAGATACACCAGAAGTGGTTCACCTGGGCTTTCTTTGACCAGCAGAGGCGGCGAGGATAGGTATGACTTCAAGTTCTTTAGGGCCTCGAAACATTCCTCGTTCTATTGTATCCCCTGGTCTTTCTTCAACAAAATAAAGAATTTATGGCACCTATCGGAGGATTGTGAGATGAACCTGGAGAGGGCGGCTATCCGACCCGTCAACTTCTGTACTTGTTTTTTGCTGCTTAGCACTTATGGGATTGCGTCTATTGCTTTGATCTAATATGGATTGACTTCGATACCCCTCTGCGATACGAGAAATCCTAAGAACTTTTTCGAGGCCACACCAAAGGCACATTTCTCTGGGTTTAGTTTCATCCCGTATCTTCTCAATAATTTGAAGGCTTTCTTCAGATGGTCGAGGTGGTCTTTATTTTTGGATGACTTTACTAGCATCTCGTCGATATAGACTTCCATTGTTTAGCCAAGTTTCTCCTTGAACATCTCGGTCACCAACCTTTGATATATGGCTCCCGCGTTTTGGAGCCCGAAGGGCATTGCTTTGTAGCAGTATGTTCCTAGGTGAGTGATGAAGGTCGCCTTCTCCTGATCTTCTTCGGCCATCATGATTTGATTGTAGACGGAATACGCGTCTAGGAAGCTCAATTGTTCGTGTACGGCCATCGCTTCTATTAGTTGATCTATGTGTGGCAGTGGGAACAAATCTTTTGGGCATACCTTGTTCAGGTTGGTGAAGTCCACGCATATTCGCCACTTCCCATTTTTCTTCTTAACCATAACAACGTTGGTGACCCACTCAGGGTACTTGGATTCCCTGATGGAACCATTTGCCAGTAGTTTGTCTACTTCCTCACTCACAGCTTCGCTGATGGCGGTGTTGAAATTCCTCATCATTTGCCGCACGAGCGGGTGTAGTGGAGCAACGTTTAGTTTGTGGGTGGCGATCTCTCGCGGAATCCCTGGCATATCTGAATGGGAAAAAGCAAACAAGTCTGCATGGTTAGATAAAAATTCTTGATACTTACTTGTGTTTGAAATGCCGTGATCGATGTAGGCCTTCTTTGTGAGGTCATTGTCATCAAGTTGAATGGGTCAAGGTTCTCGATCGTGGATTTGCTGGCTTCTATGATATCGGGATCATCGATGGTGTCCTCTGCCGGATGGACCTTTGTCCCTGACAGGGCTGATTGCTATGCTTCTGCGCTTGCCCCTACGAGTTCTTTGGTGTGAGTGTAGTCTTGAGCTATTTTGTAGCATTCCTGGGCGGTGTAACGTTCACCCCATATGATGAACACTCCTCATGGGGTAGGGAATTTGATCACTTGATAAAAGCTGGAGGGGACTGACCTCATGGCATGTATCCATGGACGTCTGATGATGGCGTTGTATGTCATTTATTGGTTCATCACATGGAAAGTGGTTTCCACCGTAACTCCCCCCGCTAGGACGAGTAGTGTTACTTCACCGGAGGTTCTTTCCACTGCATTGTTAAAAGCAGTCAGCGTTATGCAGCACGGTATTATCTTATCCTCGAGTCCCATAAGTGCAAGGACCCTTAGGTGGACAATACAGGCGCCGCTACCGTCATCAACCATAATTCTCCTATCTTCTGTATGTATGATGCGTAAAGTAATGACTAAAGCATTGTAATGAGAAAATGACAAACCGTCGGTATCAGACTTATCGAAGGTGATACTATCTTCGAAGTCGTCATACCGTTCGTGGGCGATGGTTCGCTTCAACTTGTGAGTGGTGGTGAATTTGACGTGATTGATCGCCGAGTCATTGCCGTCCCCGATGATCATGTTGATTGTGCGTGTTGGCGAGGGCGGCCTTGGTGGCCCGTTGGGTTGTTCCCGCCCTCGTGCAAAGTTGAGTTTCCCTTTATCGTTGAGCAGTTCTCTCAGGAACCCATGGTTCAGCATCCTGACCACTTCTTGCCATAGACCTATGCAGTCTTCGGTTTTATGCCCTCGCTCTTGGTAGGGTCCGACTTCATCTTTGCTGGCCATTGTACTTTATTGCCTAGCTTCTCTAGTGCATACACTACCTCTGAAGGAGAAACACAAAAGTTATGTGCAGATAATAAATGAGGCATACCTCGTTCCTTTCGTAGGGGCGACATGTTGTTGTAGTGCATCCGTATGCCATGGTGGTGGCGGATGAGACGATCTGACGTATGGTTGATGTCTTTCCCTGTTGGGATGTGAGACTTGTTCCCGTCGCCCTTCATTGCGTCGGTCCCTCCTGATCTCTGGAGTATCGTCGTTAGTCGCCAGGTACGGCCATTAAGGTCGTCCTCATCTGAACGTACCTCGGTACATTAGGCATTGTGGATTTATTCCCATGTGGTGGGGAGGGGGTACTTCATGAGGTGACTTAGCAGTTTCTTGGTCGCCCTCGAGCCGTCCCTGCTTAGCCCATTCTGGAAAGAGGCAACTGCCTCCGATACATTTGGTAGGCTCATTCTTATCCTGTTGAATCTGGCCAGGAAGTCCCTGAGCCCTTCTCCCATGGTTTGCCGAACAACGAAGATGTTGTTGACTCTCGCCTCTGCTTTCTTTGCTCCTGCATGTGCTGTGACAAACTTATCCGTCATTTCCTCGACCGTGGAGATGCCCTTAGCCGGTAGCTAGGAGTACCATGTGAAAGCTCCACCTGTCAATGTTTCTCCAAACTTCTTCAGAAGCATGGACGGTACCTGTTCTTTTGCCAAGTCGTTACCTTTCACAGCTGTGACATAGTGGATTAGCTGGTCCTCGGGATCTGTAGTCCTGTCGTATACCCTCAAATAGGGAGGTATTTCGAAAGTCTTTGGGATAGAGTAGAGTGCGGCCTCCTCTGCGTAAGGTTGTTCCACGAACCTGCCTACGTTGCGCTTCGGTAGCAGTTTAGGAGCACCAGGGATCTTGTCTATCCTTTCTTGATGTTCCATCATTTGGTCACGAAGCGACTTATTTTCGTGTGTCATTTCCTCCATTTTTTGAGGATGGCTGTGAGCGCATCATTGTTGGTTCGAATGTCGGCGAGCGCATTGTTTGCTCGCGATATCTCGTGTTCATCTTCGATTGCCGTGAGGTCCATTACTGGCGTGCGTCTTATGCCATGCTGTGGAGACTTTCCGACCAAATCGCTTAGAGTATTTGTGAGCCACTCTTTCAGTAGCTCCTTGACTTTTGGGGGTGCTTCCTTAGATGTAGATGTAGAAGCTCCCCTTTCTCGTGGATCTGTTAGATCTCTGGGTGGAGGAGGTGGGGTTCTTCCACTCATCGTGGTGCTGGGGGTTGCGTTCAAGATATTATCTTCACCTGCCTCGTTGAATAAATCCATGAGGTTGACCCCAACCTCGTCTATCGCTTTTTTTTTTTGCACAGTTGTCAGCCATGCTTGTTCGTGCGATGTAGGGGATGGTTGTCAGTGATTTTTTAGGCACAAACTATAACTTTGATTCTCGAAATCCTTACAGACTGCGCCAGATTGTTTAGCTCAAAAGATATACACACTTTGTAAGCCTAAAAATAATCAAAAAAAATATACGGGTAAATCGTAATCAAGTATAATAATCCCTAAAAGAGATTACTCAACTAAGATCGTGATAGATCTGGAAATATAAAAGACTATGGAGAGCATAAGTATCAAAGAGAGATAGAGAGAAGTTTGCTTGCTAACAGTAGAGAGAGAAAGTAGAGTGATAGTATTATTCAAAATAATGCACATATCCCGTTACAAGGCAAATGTCTCCTTTATATATTAGGAGACCTTTCTCGAAATAATCAAGAGAAAAGTACAAAAGTTGGTGGCTTCCTCGTATGGAGGAAGCCAAACCTAAAACGACGTCGTTCCTTTACCTAATTAATTAGGACGTCCTTGCTGGGGTCGTCCTTGCCTTGGTCGACACCACTCGAAGACGGCATTGCCATGAAGGACGTGTTCGTTTAGACGGGGACAGGGTGAGCTGGATTTTACTCTATACAGATATATTTGATTTTTTTTAGTAATTTCAAAAAATTGTAAAGACAAGTAAAGTGATACTTTTTGGAACCCGTTTATGCTACTATTATATATTTGCAGAGTGAAACAGATCATTCTTTAATAATCGAGTTTCAACTACTTTTGAACATTTTCTTGTCGAAGGTTTTTATTGTTCACGCAAAAAGGTTATATATTGATACGTTATTGTCAATTTTTAAATAGGTAATTTTATTTATAAAAACATTTGAAGAAGTGATTTTTTTGCAGTTCCATAAATACTATAGTGTTTTTGTCCGTCGTGACTCGCGAGCTCCATTATTCCTTTTTGGGAATGAAGCAATCATTTAGTAGAATAATACGTATAAAAGTTTTTCAGTTATTCTAAAATTAAAAAAAATGTTACCTCTGCCTTATTTTTCAATTGCGCCTAAAGGTATGACTTGGGGTCTGTTTGAAAATTGGTATAATTATTAGGGTAGTAATTACAATTATAATTATATAGTTGTTTAATTACGACGACATATTTATTTGTCATAGTTGTTACAATGTAATTACAAGTTTACTATTTGGTTGTACAAGTGTAATTACTCAGTTAAATTAAATTTTAAATTAAGTAACTATCAAAACTTCAAAATTAATATAATAAATAAACGCTTATAATTTTTTATAATTATAAATAATATTATACTTTGTATTGAAGATGTATATTTTTTTGTGAAAATACATTAATTAATAATCATATATTTATAACTAATATTGTAAAAATAATTTATATATATTTTTCAAATTAATAATATTTAGTTTAAATACTTACAAAAACTAAAAATATACGTTTTGTAAGAATATCATGGAATTCATGTTTGATAAAATTAAATAATATTAATAAATATAATATCATAACATTATTTAAATTTGACAAAACTAATTTATCAATTCTAACTAAAATAATGAACAATATACAATATGAGCCAATATTGCTAAACATGTAAATTGGAATGATGAATATAACACAATGTAAAAATTCAAAAAAAAAAATAATAAGATAGTTTAATTTAACATATGTCAAATTTCAACATAATAATAAGTTCCACTACAACTTAAGATGAGGAAATATAATAAGTTTATAACCACATTCAAGAACAAAATTTCACTTTAACTGAATCACTCATTAGTTAGAAGGTGTAGTTTCAAAAAATAGAATAATAAAATAAATAAAAAATAAAATATAAGCAATTAGATGATATCACAATAAGTAAAGAGAAATAAAAGATAAATAATATACAAATAAAAATATTTTTTAAAATTTCAAAAGAAATTAAAAAGTAAGAATAAAATTTAAAAAATTAAAACAGGAAATAAAAAGTTATATAGAAAATAAATTTTAAAAAAAGGAAAGAAACTATAAACCAACTTAGTAATTACACAGTGTAATTACCGCACATTCTTACCTTCCCATTGAGAATTGGGGAGTGTACTTACACCCAATTTATGCTTATCAAGAAATTATTTGGCCAAATAAATATGCCAAACTGTGTGATTATACTCAATTACACCAAAATCCTTAATGCAATAAAGTGAGTGAATAATCATAAAGTTTTAGGTTTAAATTCCAACAAATACAATAAATATTAGTGAAAATTTCACCAGGTAGCCACTTTTAATTATGTTGTTTAAAATATATTCATAACTTACAATGTATTTATAGATTAACCAAATTCGCTAAGACTTCAGGACGCCGTAGAGTTTAAACCTCAAAATTCAAACCTTAGGAGTTCGTGTCCTAAAGTTCGAAAATTGTGCCTAAAAGTTCGAATTTTATATCGTAAATTTTAAATTAATAGTTACAAAATTCAGGACATTTAGTCGTGATTCCTCAATTTCAATTAGCATCTCAAAAATTCAGGACAGTAAGTCCTGAATTACCAAATTCAAGATACTTAGTCTTGAAATTTAAATGAATAGACTAAACTTAAAAAAAATTAGAATTATTAATATATTTTAAATAACGGGCTTAAATATGATTATTATTGCACTTAGACCTAAATATTAGATAGTTTTTTTCGTTTACCTTAAGTGTTGGTGAATAACGTCCTTTGATAATTGTGGCAAGCTGTCTGAGACACTCCTTCATATGAAAATTATTTGATTATTTCCATGATTTTTGACTAAGAAGCGAAGACACAGTTTTTGTCCATAAGCTAGCACATAGCCAAAGCATCACCAATAATACTATGGCTACCAAAGACTTTCCACTATAGAGAATTTTGGAAGAAGTTGGAGAAATTTTGGTTTGAGGCTTCTCATAAAATATATTACTTACAAAGGTATATATAGAGTACAGAGAGAAACCAAATCCTACCAACTATAGAACTGTACAATATATTCTAATACGCCCCCTCAAGATGGAGGGCCGTAGGACACGCCAATCTTGGACATCAGCAGAAGAAGTCGAGGAGGTCGTAACCCGTAAGAAGGGTTCAGAATTGGAATTTCCATGCCAGGTAATTAGTAGAATCCAATTTGAGTGGGATCTGAGCCGATGCATTGATGACAATCGGCTGGAGAAGATCGTTGGATGTCATAGCGGCCATGAAGCGCGAGGCAGAGGAGGCGCTGATCGACGCCGAGAAAGAGAGAGCTGCCGATTAGTGCAGCTGCGGCGCGGCAAGACGCCGGAGAGAAGGCGCTGAGAGAGAGGGCTGCCGGTTAGTGCAGCGGCAGCGCAGCAAGAGCCCGGAGAGGACCGTGAAGGTCGGCGGCTGATCTTCTTTTCCGGAGAGGGGCGGCAAGACGCCGGAGAGGGACGCCGGAGAGGGCTGCCGATTAGTGCAGCGGCGGCGGCAAGATGCTGGAGAGGGACGACTGATCTTCTTTGCCGGAGAGGGGCGGCAAGATGCCGGAGAGAAGCGGTGGACCGAGAAGGTCGGCGGCGGCAGGCTGCCGATTCGCGCAGCTGCGGCGCGGGTAGGGAAGAATTAGGGTTTCTTTGGCGATAAGCCACTGGCGTATGATACCATGTAGAGAGTTTTGGGAGAAGTTGGAGAAGTTTTGGTTTGAGGCTTCTCACAAAATATATTACTTACAAACGTATATATAGAGTACAGAGAAAAATCAAATCATACCAACTATAGGACTGCACAATAAACCAAATCCTACCAACTATAGGACTGTACAATAATAAAGGAAATCAAATCCTACAACTATAGAACTGTACAATATATTCTAATATCAACATGGTCGTTCATCTTTATCTCTTAACAGAAAATAAATTTTATATTAAAGTAAGATTTCAAAGGATAAAATGAGAATGTAAAAGTTATAGTTAATAAAATCAGAAAGTCATTATTTTCTGGGACAAATTAAGAAGGAAAGATATTAATATATAACACATGATCATGGTGTGATATAGTGAATAATGAAGTTGAAATGGAACACGGAGAATATATTTTAAATTGAGAAAAGACAAAAGAAATCAGATTTTTATTTTTAAATCAGATTTTTTTGATATAGTAAAAGTTTAATAGACAGAGTGCGCCAACGTGGCAGAACATGTATGTTGTTCCTCTATTTTCGCATTTGGTGGAGCAGTGTAATGTGTGGGCAAGCTGGTTTGAACCCCGACTTGATTGAGTGGCTGACTGGATGGCATCGTGTGCATGTAAAAAGTTTGAGAAGCACATGTGTTTGTCTTTCTGCATCTCATATTGAACTAAGAGGCCGTCAGCTGAGATTCCCTCTGACAGTCTGTCTCCTCTTATGGACCCGCTTTTCTCTCCCTAGTGCGCCCCGCCTCTTTACAACACCTGCCCTATATAGTCTCTCTCTCTCTCTCTCTCTCTCTCTCTCTCACATACACACACACTTTCTAGCTCTCTCTCTCTTTCTCTGTCTCTGCGGCTGGCTGACGGGCCGGAGATCGAGTCAATCCGCATTATTTGACCATGGCTTCCATGATCGAATCTGCTTGGACGGTAACACCTCTCCTCTTTTTTACTGCAATTTCAATCTGATAATCAGTGCTAAGAATGTACTGCCCCTAGATTGTACTTGTTTCGCTTTTCGTTTAAACGCATTTTGATATGGATCTAACTAATGCGCCGATTTTGAGAATCTGTCTGTTACTGCACCCGGATTTGCGTTAGTTTGCTGCATGAGTGGCACATCATTGTTTCTATCGTTAATCTTCATGCGGAATGAATAATTTCTCCATGCATGATTTGGTTGTTCGGTTGTTGGACTGAAGCACCAATTGTTCTCTGTATTTCTCTATTTTTAGTAAGTTTTTTTATTTTTTTTATTTTGCTGCAGTTGATTGTTGAAGATATAACTGCAATTTACAACTCTGCTCGAGATTTTGTTGACTTATAGGCGTTTTCATATAGGCAATGCAACTTTAGGGGAGAAAGTAAACAAGGTTAATTTGCATTAATAAGAGACAATAAGGAACGCATGCTGGACTAGTAGCACACATAATCAACAACTGAACATTGTGCAGTGAGTGAGCGCTATATAGCACAAAGATATGTATCAGTACACAGTTTTAAGAGAAAAAAAAAGTACCCAGTTTGAAGCAGTTGGAGCTCATACAACAACAACAACAACTACTACCCAGTATACTCCCGCCAGGTGGGGTCTGGGGAGGGTAATATGTAGACAAGCCTTACCCCTACTTTCTCCCTGCCCGAAAGGGCAGAGAGGCTGTTTCCAATCGACCCCGGCTCATAGGATAAAAGGAAAAACAGCAGTAAAACACCAATAATTTGATAATTTTGTAGTTATTAGGTTATAAGACCCGATGAAGTGGGCTCAAAGGAAGGTGGAATGATATAATTCTCTTTGTTTAGGAACTGTGGAAATTGGAGCTAGATCGGGTGTAAAAGCATGAAGTAGTAGCTGAAATCCCCCTGGATGTGAATTAGGTTAGTTGGGATATAACGAGTGAAATATACCTAGGAAGTTAATGATAAGCCCATCTCATGGAGTTAAGTTTATGGAACTTAGTAATTTGCCAAGGAGGCTTTTGGGGGTAGTTAACCACACATACCAGTTTTTTGAAGGTTGGAGATGGATAGTAAGATTTTTGTCTGACTATCAGCCTGGAAATATCCCACTTATTGAGGAATTCCCAAACTCCTAGTTTGCATTCATAACCTGAATTTCTGGGGGCTGTATAATGATCACGCCTTGACAAGGCTCGAGTTAAAGCTGCAAGCTTGACAATGTAAATCAAATCTTAGCAAGGTTAAATTTTTTCAATTCTTACGTCCAAAAGCTGATTCTCTAGTGTGGAAATGTACCAAGTTTGGAACACAACACCCAAGTCTTACTATCAAATTCTTACTACCAAAAAAGGAATTGAAAAAAAAAATCCCTGGAATGCTATATAGAGAACTATAGCTCCTCTGGATATCTCTTTTCTGCATGGAGAGCGACAGCACTATATGAAGCAATATGATGAATAAAACATTAGGGGAAGAACTTGAATAGGCTCCGTTGCCCAGAAGTCTGTTTAAAAGTTCTGGGGAACTACTATGTTATGCATTATGTGGGATTACTGGAAAGAGAGGAATGGCTGATGTTTCAAAGGGAAATCAAAAACAGTGAATTCTGTCAAAATTTAGCTGCCTTATCAACTTTTTTTTTTGTTGGGATAACCAAGAATTTTCTGGGTATTTGGCTAGCTTCAAAACTCAGGGGAGTATGGGTCCAGCCTTTACCCTGCTCCCACTTACATACAGGGCTGTAGTCAGTGGAAGAGCTTGAACTAATGACGTGCAGTGACACCACATCCCACGTTGTACTTGATTATCACTTAACAAAAGCCCTGTTTGGGGTGGGGGGTGGGGGGAAGTTTGGGTGAAAATGTTAATGAAATTTGATAGATTTATGATTTTTTTGAGATTCCCAGAGCTGTAACTCGTTGTGCAGATACATAGGACTCACTTGGTGCTCTTTTATGAAGAAATACCCTTATTTATAATAAATGTTATAATAATCTAGATATCACATTACGGTAGGTGGTGGTGTGACTTGTCAGGCTGGCGTGCTATCTGCGCTCCATGTAAACCACATCAGTCAATACAGCCGACACAAAGAAATCTGGACTAATGTCTTAGTTCAAATAGTCCTCATGGTGTTTGAAGAGTCGTCATGAGCTGTCTTGAGGTTTGGAGAGGGAGAGAGAGAACTTTTTGTTTTTTGATGAGGTAAACTAGATGAAAGAGAGAGAGAGAGCTAGACATGTTGACTTGCTTTGGGACAAAAGAAAAAAGCAGGGTGAAGAAATGGGGTGTTAAACCACAACTATCTAAGCCTTGTTAGGTGTTTTTCTTTACTCTTTTCCTTTCTTTTTCCATTTCCTGGACCACTTCTCGTAGTAACGTTTGATACTAACACAGCCTAACATAAAAACACATTTTGAAGGTTAAAGTTCGTTTTTTCTTGGTTACGAAATAACTATGGACCTTACGTGCAGCGGCTGTTTCCGTATTTGCTTGTTATGTAGTGCTGAACTTGACAAAAATACCATAGTGAAGTTTGTAGTTTGGTGTTGCTCTGTTTCCAATTAAATGAAATTCAAGTGTCTGTTTTGCATCATTATATTGTAATAATAAAGTGCAAAATACCTAAGCCACTTGTTTTTCTTTTTGATGTTTCAGTTTCTGATTACAAATTTTAGTGACTTTCAATTGGCTTGTCTTGGAAGTTTCTTTCTTCATGAAAGTGTTTTCTTCTTGTCTGGACTTCCTTTCATTCTTCTCGAAAGGGTGGGATGGTTGAGCAAATACAAGATTCAGGTATCACCTTTTTACTCTTTTAAGTGTCAAATTCGTTATCTGTCTTCATTAAATATTCTCAAGCTGTCTTAGTGTCAATTTTGTGCTGTCTCCACAAAAATGTGTATCTGTTTTTCTTTCAAAATCCATTAAGCTCTTCAGTTTAACTGTTTTCTTCCCCCCCCCCCCCGCCCCTCTCTTCAGATTTCTTATTAAGATGCTTTGAGCAGGAAGGATCTTAAATAAGATGGAAATTTCTCTTAAATTGATTAATATTTAGACTGAAAATATCTTTCTTATTCATGCATAATATGTCTAACATAATGAGACTGGTCTTTCTCGCCAAAGGCCAAGTAGGTAGAAAGGAGATTATTGATTTTACCTAGAAATTTGCCACTTCTCATTTGTTGTATGACAAACAAACTTTATTTGTCAGTTTTTGCTGTTCTTCCTACACAAAAAGAAATCAACCACTTTATATTTTCTATCAACAATTAACAACAACAAACCCGGTATCAACCCACAAGTGAGATCTAGGGAGGTAGTGAGTATGCAGATCTTACCCATACAGTGAATGTAGTTTCCAGTAGACCCTCGTAGACCGTCAATTATTTCTGACATACATCCAAATTCCTCATAAATCTGACTTTTGTTAACGTTCATAGAGGGCTTTTCGCTTGTTTCTTTCTTTTATCTTTTTTTCGAATTCTCTCACATTAGAAGCTAGTTCCACTGTTTCCATAGCTAATAGTTAAAATGCCGTTTTCAGATGGATTCAGTGTACTGTTTTGATATTATCTTACTGAATTTCAATAATAGGGTTCCTGACCTCTCATTTCTGCAGACAAAAAATAATAGCCCAGCAGCTCAGGAGAAATGTATCACTCGCCTGCTGCTGTATCATTTCTGTGTTAATCTCCCACTTATGATGGCATCATATCCAGTCTTTAGATTAATGGGGATGCGGAGTACTCTCCCGTTGCCGTCCTGGTACTTTCAGGTTCTTTATGTACTAAAGCCTAGCAATGACATACTTGTATATGATTATCTCAAAGTTTGGTGATGGTGACAGATACACAATTTTATCAGCTGCAAATATTGTTTCTTTTGTCTTCTAACCTTTTTTCTTTTTCTGTTTATGTTCTTTGGGTGGGCGTGGGGTGTGGAAGGTGTTGCTTGGTTGTTTATTGATGTCTTGGGCCTGAATTGTGAATATTTTGCTTGTGCAGGAAAGTGATCTCAACACAAGTATTCTTCTACTTTATCCTAGAGGATTTTGTATTCTATTGGGGACATAGGATATTACATACTAAATGGCTCTACAAGCATGTGCACAGCGTCCATCACGAGTCAGTGAAGAGTAGTGTTTTTGAATCAATATTTTGATTTGTGTTTTTTCTGTCCATTCAAAACTGGTGCTTGCTTCATTCACAGGTATGCAACACCATTTGGATTGACTTCTGAATATGCTCACCCTGCTGAAATTCTCTTCCTTGGATTTGCTACAATAGTGGGTCCAGCCATCACTGGGCCCCATTTGATAACATTATGGTTGTGGATGGTTCTTAGAGTCCTTGAGACAGTTGAGGCACACTGTGGTTACCATTTCCCCTGGAGCCTCTCAAACTTCCTGCCATTATATGGAGGGTCTGTGCAGATATTTACTCTTAGAATAGCTGTTATATTTGTCTGCATTTTTCCAATGATGTTTGAATCGCTCCCTTTGGTTCCCAGGGCTGATTTTCATGACTATCATCACCGGCTGCTCTATACGAAGTCTGGAAACTATTCATCAACGTTTGTTTACATGGACTGGTAATTTCTACTACTACTATAATTTAACAATGAGAAAGTTGATTTCTTCTTTGAAATGCTAAAAAGCTAAAGATCACGTACTGTGGTGGTGTTGAATCTATAGAAAAACCAAATTTCTATTTTCTTAGCAGAATTAGGTACATTTATCTCACTTTAGGAGGCTGATCTTTGCCGTCACACAACCCCTCCATAAAAAAGATGAAAAGAAGAAGAAATATATAACAAAAATGGAGGACTGGCAAAATATGGGGGTGTGTTAATTTTCTTAGTGCAGTTTCTCTTTTTTATCTACTTTCTACTTGCTGCTGCTCCAAGTGAAGCAAGCCCTTTAAGGAGGAAGACTGATTGTTTCTGAAGTAACAGTCATACAGTGCCTAGAAAACATGACATATTGTTCACTCAAAATCTTATTTAAATCAAAGGGTTTATAAATCATCTTATTTGGGAAAAGGAAGTTGTTTCACTTTCGACCAAATGGTCAAAAATGTTTTCATCGCGTTGTAAGTTTGTACAGTAATTTCTCTAGTTAGAAAATTCTAAACCAGTTTGGTTTAATTCCACACTGGAGCTTAAGCTTGCGCATCAATTTTGGCCTTTGTACGATCTTCTGCAGCAGTTGCATCAATTGACCTTCTTTCCTCATGAAAGCAAGGGGGCATTGCCACAAATTGGATTGGCCTCAGATATTTTGATTCTAAGGTTCTAAAATCAGACTGTCTTAAATAGAATTAGTTTACATGTTGATTGTTGACAGAAATGTGTCCCACCAGGCTAAAAAACGTTTCTTAGAGCCACTTAATTCTATTAGGAGTAGGCATGAATATATTAACACATTTCAGATGAAGCCTTGGGAAATAAGAGATCGGAAGTTTACGATATCAATTTCCATGCTCTTTGTTTTTTTTTCTTTCTAATTATAAGCTGCTAATGCTTCCATACTCTTATTATGTTGATTGCTAATCAATCTCAGTAATAGTATCTAGTAAAATTTTGAAAGTGTTTATTTTTGTTTTCGTTGCCTGAAAAATTGAACAAAAAATATTTGAGTTATTGTGAATGATTGGATGGATCTCTTTCTTTTGTTAGGTTATTTGGTACCGACAAGGGTTACAGAAGATTGAAGGAGCTGAAGAATGATGCATGTGAAATTGAGGGAAAAGAAATGTAAAGCGATGAGAAAAGGGTAAGCTTTGGCTGGTCTGGCATCACAAGATGGGTTTCTGGTACAAGAGCATTTTGTTGATACCTTGTCATCTTTTGTGCTTGTGTTCAATTGTGGTCTTGACTGAACATTGTGTCTTCTGTAGTATCAGTTAGAACTTAGAAGCTTGTCTTGGAGAACTTTCTCCTTGCAAACGTGCCTGCCTTCATTTGGCCCTTTACATGATTGAAGTTCCATTCTTTACCATGTTTGAGATGCTACTTCTCATTGATGGACCTATTTTATTGAAACCAACTTAATCTGAATTTTTGATCTCTATTCTCTAATACAATACCCGCAATTGATTAATAGACTGATCCTTGGATTTGTCAAAACAAATTGTTTAATGTCCATAGAAAAAGATGCTAGGCATTTTTATATTATTCCTGTTGGATTCCTATGAAGTACAGTAATTTTTCTTTGCTATAGTTTTGAGTTGGCAGGAAGCTGAGGCAAAAATATATTTATTTCCTGCTTTCCTAGTCAATATAGAAACATAAAGTTGACAAGTCAGAAATCTTGAGCTCCACTTCCAATCATTATGATTTGGTTTGCTTGTACAGCAACAACTTTATTAAACATTATTTTGAAGTAGGTTTGCATTTCCAAGTTTAGTAATTTCACCGGTATTTTCACGGCAAGAAAGGGCAGTTACAGCTTAATCTTGACAGTTAAACCTCGCGCCAGTTAAGTGTGGGATTCTAATTTCGACTGAACGTCATCCGTTCTTTACTGTCATAACAAAAAGTAACCCAGTAATTTTTATGGATAATAAGCGCCATTGAGTTTTTCCCTTCTCTCATTCTCTTGTTTTTCTTTGCCATGTGTCTGGCAAAAAAGTTTTGCAAGCTACTTAAGTAGCTCTAAAATAATCAAAAAATAATACGGGTTAATCGGAATCAATAATAATATGAACTAGAGAGCCTAGAGTGATCAAGATCTGTGATTATAGTGTGAGTAATTCGTGATACGAGAACAATAAGACAAGAAATAAACTTTGCACAAGAGAGAGAAAGAAAGTCATAGAGAGAGTTGTATATTTTCAATAGTAAAATACACATGAGTCTTTACAAAGGGAAAGGTCCCCTTTATATACTAAGGGACTTTCCTTGAAATAATCAAAGAAAAGTACAAGGGTTGGTGGCCACTGTGTACGAGTGTCAGAGCTCGAAACGACGTCGCAGTGAGTCATGTCACTCGGCCCGTCTACTGTCTGAGGCCGGCCTTCCTCGAGTTGACCATAATTAAGCCGCTTTCTTCACCGAGGATGTAGGTAGGTAGTGTAGGGACGTAAGGAACCAAATTTGCCCGATACAGATAGTCCCTCCGTTTATTGGAGACGTAGTCGAGAGGTGTCTTCAATGGACAGACATACATACTCGACACTTCTGGAAATTTGGTCGTTCCTGTTGATACCCCTGTAAAAGACGTGCCCATATGTGAAGAGAATAAGCCGTTGACATATTATCCCCTTTTGGGGTTCCTTTTTAAGATGACGCCATCGATCACGTGCGTGATCATTAATACTGCTCCCCAGACGGTTCAGATTATGACGTGACATTTGGGTTTCCTGCGCCGGTTTTTGAGTCATGTCTTTTCAATTTCCGTGCATCCTTTCCTACAAATAGAGGGGAAGTTGAACTTGATTCATCTTTCGAACCTTTTCTAAGAATATTTTCCCAATCTTTTCCTTATCTTTTTCTGGTGCTCGTTGTTCTTTCTTTTCTGAAACTCCCGTTCTTAGGAATCGAACCCGCGACCAAAGGCGCCTTTTTCTTATAACTTTCACTATGGCTAAACATCGTCATGATGACACCGGGACTAAGGACGATGCTCCCTCTAGGGCTTCATCATCCTTAGATGATGGGGATGCCGGAGAAGTTTTCGTTCCATTATCAGCGACAAATTTGCTTCCCCTGGATATGGATAAAAGGAAGGACTTCTAGAACAAGTGTAAACTTCCTCCTTGGGAGCACAGTGACTTGATACCGTCTCACTTGGCCGCTCTTAGGAAATCGTATAAGATTCCTGATCATGTTGAGATGGTCCATGCTGGGCTAAACCATGCCAATGCACACATGCCCGGGTACTGCGCATTTTACGAGTATTTCTTTCGAATCGGGTACAGCCTCCCGTTTTACCCTTTGGCAGAAGAGCTCTATCGTTGGTTCGGGGCATGCCTGGCCAAGCTTACTCCGTACGCGTTGAAGGTGTGTAGGGTACTTACCATCTATGCTGCAAAGGCTGGGTGAGGAAGAGTAATAAAGTACGATGGGTGATGCCGTACACTTTAATTGATTATCTCTGTGAGGACAAGAGTAAAAGCACGATGGGTGGTGCCCTGTAATGTTTGATTTACTGGTTTCCTTTTATTGATGTTAATTATACAGTTTCCATTTCTTTGTTTGTTGATTATATAATTGAACTGTTATATCCCCAGCATGTCCCCTCCCCATTATCTGTTTCAATTTTGTTATTTTTCTGTTATTGCACATATATCTTCATAGGGTGATCGTGGTAGGTCCGATTTAGTCTCGTCACTACCTCGCTGGGGTAAGGCCAGACACTTACCAACACATGAGGTCGGTTGCGCTGATACTACACTTATGTGCCTTTTGTGCACATGTCAGGATACAGCTTACGGACCGCATCAGTAGTTAGGAAGTGAGCTTTCAGTACCGAGACATCGAGGTAGTTCGATGGCGTTCGCGGGCCCTGAGTCTCCTCTATATTTTGCAGTTTGTTTTTATTTTATCAAAACAGGCCGGTTATGTATTTCTTCCAAACTGTTATTTTTAGTACTCTTTTAATAGTCCATGAGTAGTGACACCAGATACTTGGTAGAGATATGATACTAATTTTCGCACTAATCATTGCTATTGTTGCGAAAAGTCTTCCGCGTGGTTTTAATTAATTATTTCAGTATTTTTATTGTTTTAGATTAAAGTTTTTTGTGAAAATGTTTAAAAAGGGTTGGCTTGCCTAGCTTCGACAGTAGGTGCCATCATGACTCCCGATGGTGGGAAAATCCGGATCGTGACAAGTTGGTATCAGAGCACTAGGTTACTTGAGTCTCACAACTCACGGGCAAACTCGGTAGAGTCTGAGAGATCTGTGCAGACACGTCTGTATTTATCCCACAGAGGCTACATGGTTAGCAAAATTTCACTTTGTTCTTTCTTGTCGCGCGTTTCCTGTCCTCAAACACCTATTGAATTTCTACCCTATTCTTTCACAGATGGCGAGAACACGTGCTTCCTCTCTTACCGCGCTGCAGTCCGAGTCTCCAACAACAGCTCCCATCAGAGGTAGAGGGCGAGGCCAAGGCCGGGGTAGAGCTTAGCCCCGAGCAGCAGCCCTAGAGGTGGAGCCACATGTTGACTACGATGAGGAGGTTCCAGCTCCAGCCATTCTGGTGGGCCCAACTCAGGTCCCAAAAGGGCCTTATAGCCACCCTAGTTCTTCGGGACGCTTTGGTCCGATTAGTGGATATTGTGGAGGATGTTATTGAAGCGGGTTTGATTCCAGGGTCTCAGCCAGCGGTAGTAGATCAGCCAGGTGCAGCGGCTTGGACTAGGACTGGTGTCCCTTTTCAGGAGACGACCAATGAGGGCCGTAGAGTTGAGGTGGTACTGCCACAAGAAGGCGGTCATCGATCGGTTAAGAGGCCCCTTCATACGGGCAGATTCAGTCGTACCTCTTCTGGAGGTAGAGATTCTTATGGTAGAGGCCATCCTTCCAGGCCCTTTCAGTCGGTTTCCTCTGCCACTCATGGTACTTCAGGTGATCGTTTGGGTCGACGGGGCTGGCCTCAGTCTCCTCAGTTAGAGCGTGTCTGTAGGTGATGAGTGTGGCAAATATGGTTACCTCAGGAGGGCCTGCCCGAGGCTGAGGGGTGCTCCCCCGCATCAGTCGAGGCTTTGCCATTCTTGTGGCGATCCGAGGCACATGGTTAGATCTTGCCCTAGAGCTCTAAGTAGCTCTCAGTATCAGAGTTATCATGCTTGGCTCCGGGAATCGAATATTCCACAGCCTACCCAAGTGGCAAGAGGCGGGGGAAGAGGTCTTAGAGGTGGAGTTTAGACTGCCAGCAGTAGGGATCAACCAGCGGCCAGTTTGGAGGTTGAGACTTTAGATGCAGACATTACATGTATTGTTACGATTTGTATTAGATATGCTTCAGCGCTATTTGACCCTGAATCTACGTATTCATATGTTTCGTCATGTTTTTTTACCCCATTTGATTATGCTTAGTGAGACCTTGGGTTTTCTGTATATGTATCTACACCGGTGAGTGATTCTATAATGGTTGACTGAGTGCATCGTTCATGTGTGGTAGTATTTGAGGGTTTGGAGACCCGTGTTGACTTATTTCTCTTAGATATGGTGGACTTTGATGTTATATTGGGGATGGATTAGTTGTCCCCGTGCCATGCTATTTTGGGGTTGCCGGACCAAGACCGTGACTTTGGCTTTACCCGATTTTCTCCATTTAGAGTTGGGGGGGGGGATTTTAGATCATCCGACCCGCAGTGTGATATTGTATGCGAAGGCTCGACGCATTAAGAAGAGGTTTTTAGCTCGATTGGCGTATGATCGCGACTCCAGCGCAGAGGTTCCTCCCATTGGTTCTGTTCCTATGGTTTTGGAGTTTTCCCGAGGTATTCCCTTCAGACCTGCCGAGCATGCCGCCTGACAGGGATATCGATTTTTTGTATTGACCTAGAGCTGGGCACTCAGCCTATTGCCGTTTCGTCGTATCGCATGGCCCCGCCAGAGTTGGAAGAGTAAAAGGAATAGCTTCAGGACTTGCTTTATAAGGGTTTCATTAGACCCAGTGTATCACATTGGGGTGT
This sequence comes from Nicotiana benthamiana, assembly GCA_034376525.1. Lineage (NCBI taxonomy): Eukaryota > Viridiplantae > Streptophyta > Magnoliopsida > Solanales > Solanaceae > Nicotiana > Nicotiana benthamiana. The sequence continues at coordinate 25,484,496 of CM067333.1, read as the reverse complement.
ACCCGTGTTGTTTGTGAAGAAAAAGGATGGGTCGATGAGGATGTGCTTTGATTACCGACAGTTGAACAAGGTGACGATAAAGAACAAGTATCCACTGCTGAGGATTGATGATTTGTTTGACCAACTCAAGGGTGCTAGGGTGTTCTCGAAGATATATTTGAGGTCTTGTTATCATCAGCTGAGGATTGGCGTCTGATATCCCTAAGACAGCATTTCGTACTCGGTATGGCCACTATGAGTTTTTGGTCATGTCGTTTGGGTTGACCAATGCCCCGACAACATTCATGGAGTTGATGACCGAGTGTTCAGACCTTATTTGGATTTATTTGTGATTGTATTCATTGATGACATGTTGGTATACTCCCGCATCTAGGAGGAGCATGAGCAGCACCTTAGAGTTGTTCTTCAGACTCTGAATGATAGCAAGTTGTACGCCAAGTTCTCAAAGTGCGAGTCTTGGTTGAGTTCAGTCGCATTCATGGGTCATGTCGTATCTGCAGATGGTATTCAGGTGGACCCGAAGAAGATAGAGCCAGTGAAGAACTGGCCTCGACCAGCTTCAGCTACAGAGATTCGGAGCTTCTTGAGGTTAGCTAGTTACTACAGACGTTTCGTGGAGGGGTTTTCATCCATCGCATCCCTGATGACTAGATTAACCCAAAAGGGTGCCCAGTTCAGGTGGTCAGATGAGTGCGACGCGAGCTTCCAGAAGCTCAAGATAGCTCTGACTACAGCACCAGTATTTGTTTTGCCCACGCGATTTGGGCCTTATATTGTGTATTGTGATGCTTCCCGCATCGAGCTTGGTGTAGTGTTGATGCAGAACGTCAAGGTCATAGCATATGCTTTGAGGCAGTTGAAGATCCACGAGAAGAATTATCCAGTTCATGACCTAGAGGCTGCAGCCATTGTTCATGCCTTGAAGATCTGGAGACATTATTTGTATGGTGTGATGCGTGAGGTGTACACGGATCACAAGAGCCTTCAGTACTTCTTTAAGCTAAAAGAGTTGAATTTGAGACATTGGAGGTGGTTGGAGTTGCTGAAAGATTATGATGTGTCCATTTTAAGCCACCCGAGAAAGGCCAATTTGGTGGTTGATGAAGTCAGTAGGAAGTCCTCTAGCATGTGTAGTCTTGCCTATATTCCGGTCAGCCAGAGATCGCTTGCCTTGGATGTTCAGGCCTTGGCCAATCAATTTGTGAGATTGGCTATTTTTGATCCCAGCAGGGTGTTAGCTTGCACGGTTGCTCGCTCATCATTGATGGAGCGTATCGGGGAGCGCCAGTTTGATGATCCCCATTTGTGTCCTGAGAGACACGGTGCAGTGAGGAGGTGCTAGAGAGATGACCTTGGGAGATGAAGGCGTATTGAGGTTGCATTGGGCGAGTCTGTGTGCCCAATGTTGATTGTATTCGAGATTCGATCTTAGCTGAGGCCCACATTTCTCCGTATTCTATTCACCCGGGAGCCGCGAAGATGAATCAGGATTTGAGACAGCATGATTGGTGATGCAGAGTGAAGAAAGACATTGTTGCATATGTGGCTCGTTGTCTGAATTGTCAGCAGGTTAAATACGAGCATCAGAGGCCCGGTGGGTTATTTAGAGGATTGAGCTTCCCGAATGAAAGTGGGAGAGAATCACCAATGATTTTGTTACTGGCCTTCCGATGACTCGGAAGAAGTTTGATTCTATGTGGCTTATTGTTGATAAGGTGACTAAGTTAGTGCATTTTATCCTAGTTGCCACACTTATTCATCCGAGAGGTATGCTGAGATTTATATCAGGGAGGTCGTTCGCCTTCATGGGGTGCCCATATCTATTATTTTGGACCGGGTCCGTGGTTTACCTTGTATTACTGGAGAGCGGTACGGCCTAAGTAGGGAAACCAGGTCCAATTGAGTACACCATTTCACCCCAGACGAACAGTCAGTCTGATAGGACTATTCAGATTCTTGAGGATATGCTCCGAGCCTTTGTTCTTGATTTTGGAGGCTCGTGGGACCAGTTCTTGCCTTTACCAAAGTTCGCCTACAATAATAGCTACCAGTCCAATATTCAGATGGCTCCGTATGAGGCGTTGTATGGTAGGCGGTGTCGGTCCCCAGTCGGATGGTTTGAGCCGGGAGAGGCTCGGATATTGGGTACAAATTTGGTACAGGAGGCCTTGAATAAGGTTAAGATCAATCAGTACAGACTTCGGTCAGCTCAGTCTAGGTAGAATAGTTATGGAGATCATAAGTTCGGGGATGTTGCTTTCATGGTTGGTGAATGATTATTGCTCTGTGTATCTCCTATGAAGGGCATAATGAGATTCGGGAAGAATGGCAAGCTAAACCCTAGGTATATTGGCCCATTTGAGATTCTTGACCGTGTAGGGAAGGTGGCTTATAGACTTGCCTTGCCTCCTAGCTTGTCAGCCGTGCATCTGGTTTTTTCTCATGTATCCATGCTTCGGAAGTATCACGCCGATCCCGCCCACGTGTTTCATTTCAGTACTGTCCAATTGGACAGGGATCTGTCATATGAGGAGGAGCCTGTGGCTATTTTAGACCGGCATGTTCGATAGTTGAGGTTGCAGAGTTTTCCTTCAGTGCGTGTTCAGCGGAGATGTCAGCCTCCTGAGGCATCAACCTGGGAGTCTGAGTCTGATATGCGGAGCCGTTATCCCCATCTATTCACGGACTCAGTTACTTCTAACTTTTGTCCGTTCGAGGACGAACGATTGTTTTAGAGGTGGAGGATGTCACGACCCAAAGGGTCATCACTGTAATTCTCCCTTTCTTTGCGCTACTGAGGCCTTGAAAACTTCTTATTTGGTTGCCTCAAATTGCATGCATAGTTTGGGCGCAAAGCCGAAAAATATTTATGTGGTAATATTTTAATTATGTGTTAAAAACTATTATTTTTGATAATAATATTGCTATAGTTGACTTTGGTCAATATTTTGGGTAAACAAACCTAGACCCGTGATGTGACGGTCCCGGAGGGTCCGTAGGGAAATTTGGGACCCGGCCGTATTCTCGGAATTGAAATCCAAGGTCCCAGGCCGGAGTACGGAAGTTTTCCGTGAAATAGTTTTCTGAAAATCCTTATGAAAAAATGAAAATAAAAATTGATCAAAAATAACGGTATCGGGCTCGTATTTTGATTCTTACGCCCGGTACGAGTCTTAAATGAGCGTTAAGCGCTATCTGTAAAGTTTGGTTTACAACGGACATCGTTTGACGTGTTTCGGACAAAAAATGAAAAATTTGAAAGTTTTGAACTTTGAAATGAAAATCATGAGTTTTGGAGGTTGATTCTTTAATTTCGATGTTATTTTGGCAATTTGATCCCTCGAGCAAGTTCGTATGATGTTTTTGAGTCAGTGTACATATTTGGTTTGGAGCCCCGAGGGCTCAAGTGAGTTTCAGATAGGTGTCGGAGTGTTTTTGGCCTTAGAAATGCAGCAGAAATTGTAGTCTGCTGTGCCCAGTGATTTCCTTCTATGCGATCGCATAGGTAGTGTTGTGATCGCATAGAGCAAAGTCTAGAGGTCCCAGAATCCTTCTATGCGATCACATTAGGTGTCCAGCGATCGCATAGCTTACCAGTCCCATTCTAGGCGATCTCATTGAGCAAATTGCCCAGCCCCTCTTCTCCTTCTATGCGAGTGCAGCTTGCCTTCCGCGATCGCGTTTGACCAGTCTCCCTTACTCTATGCAATCGCATCCTTATCTTCGCGATCGCATAGAGCATTTTCGTCTTGTGATTTTAAAAGCTTAAAAATAGAACAGTAACGGGATTTTCACACACTTCACTCACGAACCTTTCTTCTTCACCCTCCATTGAAGAGCCTCAAACTTCCCTTCCTCCATAACTCTTTGGGTAAGTATTATTAACATTTATTTCTCACTATTTCATCTTCTAATCACAAAAATCCTAGCCTAAAAATATGAAATCGTGGTAGAAATTAGGGCTTTTGGCTAGAGTTTGGTTTTTGAGAATTTTCGTCGATTCAACCTCAATTTGGGGTCGAATCTTAAAACAAATGGACTTGTGGGGTTATGGGTAGTCAAAATTTTGTCCGAGCCTTGAGTTTGGACTATGTGGGCCTGGTGTCGGATTTTGGTATTTTTGGAAGAAAGTTAGGAAATGCATTTCTAAGCTAGGAAATTGTATCCTTGTGCTATTAATATTGAATCGATTTATCTTAGATTTCTTTGGTTCGGGGTTGAATTCTAGAGGAAAGATAGTTGTTGAGCTTTGAGTTGCTATTTTCGGATTCGAGGTAAGTGTTTGTTGTAACTTTGGCTTGAGGTAATAGGATTAGAACAATATTTGCTATGTTTTATGTGGAGTCGGTGTATAGGTATGGTGACGGTTACCTATGCGCCCGAGTCTAGCATGACCGTGAGTCGTAACTGCTTCCAAATTCGAAAGAGGTGAAATAATTGAGTTAATTACTTGTTGAATGAATTATGAAGTGATAAATAAGAAGCAAATGAGTTAAGAAGGAAGTGTGGAATGTTTCTCTTGCCGGGACTCATTGTTGAATTGTTTTTCCTTGCCGGGACTTGTTGTTGAAATGTTTTCCCTTGCCGGGACTTGTTGTTGAAATGTTCTCCCTTGCCGGGTTGATTAATCCTGTTGTCCATACCCTCGCCCTATTATTTGTGATCATTGATTGGGTGAGGAAGAGCGATAAAGCACGATGAATGATGCCGTATAACCAGTTTATGCAATTGATTGGGTGAGGAAGAGTGATAAAGCACGATGGGTGACGCCGTGTAACCATTGAATTGCTTATTATTATTGCCTGGGCGAGGTAGAATGATAAAGCACGATGGGTGATGCCGTGTAACCACTTTATGCTATTCATTGGGTGAGGAAGAGTGATAAAGTACGATGAGTGATGCCGTACACTTTAATTGATTATCTTGGTGAGGACGAGAGCAAAAGCACGATGAGTGGCGCCGTGCAACGTTTGATTTACTGGTTTCCTTTTATTGATATAATTATACAGTTTCTATTTCTTTGTTTGTTGATTATATAATTGAACTGTTATACCCCCAGCATGTCCTCTCCCCATTATCTGTTTAAATTTTATTATTTTTTCATTATTGCACATATATCTTCACAAGGTGATCATGGTAGGTTTGGTTTAGTCTCGTCACTACCTCGCCGGGATTAGGCCGGGCACTTACCACCACATGGGGTCGGTTGTACTGATACTAAGCTTCTGTGCCCTTTGTGCACAGGTCAAGATACAGCCTACGGACCGCAGCAGTAGTTAGGGAGCGAGCCTTCAGTCACGAGACTCCGAGGTAGTTCGCTGGCATTCGCGGGCCCTGAGTCTCCTCTATCTCTTCTAGTTTGTTTTTTATTGTATCAAAACAGACTTGTTATGTATTTCTTCCAGACTGTTGTTTTTAGTACGTTTTTAGTAGTCCATGACTTGTGACACTAGAAACTGGGTAGAGACAGGATACTAATTTCCGCACATTATTATTGATATTGTTGCTAAAAGTCTTCCGCGTGGTTTTAATTAATTATTTCACTAATTTATATTCTTTTAGATTAAAGGTTTTTGTGAAAATGTTTAAAAGGGTTGGCTTGCCTAGCTTCGACAGTAAGCGCCATCAAGACTCCCGATGGTGAAAAATTCCGGGTTATGACAATCTTGTAGATGAAAAATCATCAGACGGTGATGATGATGTTGTAAAAAATACCCCTTGACCAATACTTGGATATACTTGGAACTAGACTCATAGAACTATGTTTGATTTGATTGAACAATGTTGAACTTGTTGTAAGTAGTTTTTGCTTGGTTTTGGATTGTGATGTTCAATTGAACTTTACTTTGTTAGTTTTAAAGTATTAATTGGATGTTTAGTTATTGTTGTCATTGTTGTTGCGTTTTTGGTTGGATTTGTGGTGATATTGTGGTTATTAGATTAGAATTGGGGGTATTGATATGTTATTTCTCTTTCACAGGTAGTGTAGCTACCAAAACAGATATTTTCTACCAAAATTAAACCCAGAAAAATGACAAACTTATACGGTTACTAATAAAAAATATTAAATTGTACATTATCGACCAATGTTGGTCAGTTAATGTACAGTGAATTCAATAATTCAATATTATCGGTCAACTTTGATTGGTTTTCTACCTGCCTAGTCCAGTTTACTGATCAAGTTTGGTTGATATTTTTAAGTTTTAATTATTTAAAATGAAATATATTTTTAGTACCGACCAAAGTTGGTCAGAACTTTTTAAATTTTAATAATTTATTATAAAAAAACTTGCAATATCGACCAAAGTTCGTTGGTGGAAAAATTAATAAATGTAATACACTAACCAAGCTTGGTTGGTAAAATTAAATTAATAAAATAATATTATGACCAATTTTGGTCGGTAAGCCAATTACATTGTCAGATGGTCGTGTAGAGCGTACCGACCAATGTTGGTTGGTAATTTCCGACCAACTTTGGTCGGTATGCCCTTCCGACCTTTAAAATATTGTCCACACGTAAATGGTCGTGTTTTGGACGGTTATTAGCCATTACGGACCAACTTTGGTCGGTATTTCTCGGATTTCTAGTATTGCTAGCCCAATAGATTTGGTCTTTCTTACTTTATCCATTGACACGTAGCATGATCCTATTGGCTCTTCCATTTGACTTGGTGTGCCACGTCATTTCACATGTGACACAAGGTGGGCCTCTGGGAAGATGATATTTTAGGCTTAATGAAGTGAGCTCATCATTTGTTAGCCCAATTAAACGGGCTAGTCTAATAGATTCGAATTTATTTATTTTATCCATAATTATTGGACTTATATAACTCAATTATATTAGCCCATAATATTTATTTGAACTAATATATTTTATATTTAAAATAATGTAGTCTAAATAGTTTTATGGATATAAATCCAATAAAATTTAGATGCCTACATTACTGATAGTGTAAATAAAAGTTTAGAAGTTGGTTACTTACAATATTTTTAATGAAGTGACTAGATAGACAATGTATAAAAATTAAACTCGTATATAATATATTATTAAAATAAATATTTTTCATCATATATAAATAATTACTTCAATATGTATTGTCCATGTAATTGCCTAATTGGTTCGTTTTTAAATACGTATAGTGTAAACACATGTAATCGTCTTTTTCATAGGATCATTAGTTACGAAACTCAGTCGCAAGCTTGCTAAAAGGTGTATCAAAAAGAATGGCGAGTCGACTGATCATCTTCCTCTTTATCTCATCCCTTTTCCTCTTTCCTCTCTTCATCACCCCATCACTAGCCAAAACTCCAACATCCTCCGATGACGATGACGATGACGAATTCCTCAGCTTCCTCGAAGACTACGAGGAATCAGAGGAGCCAGACTTTGAGAATCATGACGAAACTGAGTTCTCTTCCGCGCCATTCGATCATGCGGAGGAAGACGAGGATCTTAAGATTGATGACAAAGATGTTGTAGTATTGACTGACAGAAATTTCAGTGAATTCGTGGATGACAATAAGTATGTGATGGTGTTGTTTTACGCTCCCTGGAATGGCCACTGCAAGGCCCTGGCTCCAGAGTATGCGGATGCCGCAACAGATCTGAAGACAGAGAATGTGGCGTTGGCAAAGGTTAATGCCATTAAGGAATATGAGGTGGCTGATAACTACGATGTCCGAGGTTTTCCTACGATTTATTTCTTCGTTGACGGCGATCCTGAACCTTATAATGGCCGAAAAACCAAGTATGTCTTCTTCATCACTGTCTCTTTACTCTGAGAGAATTAGGTATGTACTTCTCTATATATATTCAACATATACCTACATAATAGGAACGTACATACATATTCATATATTCTTAATTATAGTATTTGATAACACTTGAAAGCAATATCCGAGCATATAATGCATCGGACAACATGTGACAATCCATGAATTAGTCAATTCTGTTCTATGCATACAACTGTTAATTAGGTAAGAAAACTCAAAATTGGACTTCAAGACTTTATTCTGGCAATTTTGGTTTTTGCATAAATGGAAGAGAGAAGACAATTAAAAGTAATGTATGTTTAGCCTGATTATATAATTGCCATCATTAGAGTATTTCTGGCTTGGGCAATCAATGGAGAGACTTACAGTTATCATCACGGCGTGTGGAAATGGGTTGATATTGAACAGAATGGATATAGATGATTTGGGTAACTGATTAAGGATCAGGCTTAGCTGATCAAATGATCATCTCAAAGTGGAGATATAAACGGTAAAGGCGGGAATTTTTGTTCATTCTTGCAACTTCTCATAACTTATCCTACTTCAAGCGAAAAGTTAGAGATGACCATAATTGAATAGACTCTGTCACACACTCTTAATTGGTTCATAATCGTTGTAACTTGTAGTGACTGAAGCAGATAAATTCTCCTCCTCCTTTCTTTCTTTGCGGCTTCTGGCTTATCAATCAGTCTTGTGTACTGAAGTGAAGCTGATGAGGAATTTTACATGTAGAAATGCAATTGTGACTTGGATAAGGAAGAAAATAGGATCTGGCATTTACAATATAACAACAACAGAGGACGCAGAGCGTGTATTAACCTATGAGGACAAAGTTGTTCTAGCATTCCTCGACGCCTTGGTGGTATGTTTTGCTTACTCTATCCTGATTATTGATTTCCTGTTCTCATGTATAGTTTTACTGAGCCTTGCAAACTTTCTCCTGGTGATAAGCATGCATTGCAGTTTTGATATTATTTTATCCCTAAAGAAAACTTGAATTTTAATGTTCAAATTTTTATGTCGTATTCATGACATTTGATTTTTGATAGATAAGATGGCACTTGACGGAATAACTTTGCCATATTGTAGTGTACAATGAGCTACAGTTCAAATGGGATGTTTTGCTCTTTTTCCTTTTTTTTTGCTGGTATTTGCTATTGTAAACAGTTGCAGATTCTAACTTGAAACCTTGAAAGTTGATTCTTCTCTTTTTCTTGTTGTACTACTTGTATACTGCTACAATATAATGCTCATTATTCTTCCCTGCTAGTGAAAGTACAACAACAACAACAACGATGATGATGATCCGGTAAAATTCCACTTGGGGGGTCTGAGAAGGGTAGTGTGTACGCAGACCTTACTCCTACCCCGAGGGAGTAGAGATGCTATTTTATTTCTCTTAGTAGGAGCGGGGTGGTCAAAGTGGAGGCTTGCATCAGGAGTCCTGTGTGACAAGAAAGTTCCACACAAACTCAAGGGGAAATTCTATTGAGCCGTGGTTAGACCTGCGATGTTGTATGGGGCGGAGTGCTGGCCCGTGAAGAACTCGCATGTTCAGAGAATGAAGGTTGCGGAGATGAGGATGCTTAGGTGGATGTGCGGACATACCAGGCTAGATAAGATTAAGAATGAAGTTATTCGAGAGAAGGTGGGGGTGGCCCCGGTGGATGAGAAGATGCGAGAAGTGAGGCTGAGGTGGTTCGGGCATGTGCGGAGAAGAAGTCCCGATGCCCCGGTGAGGAGCTGCGAGCGGCTGGAGATTGTTGGCGGTCGGCGAGGCAGAGGGAGGCCTAAGAAGTATTGGGGAGAGGTGATTAGGCAGGACATGACTAGAATGCAGGTTTCCGAGGACATGACCCTTGATAGGAAAGTCTGGAGGTCTAGAATCAGGGTTGTAGGATAGGGGCTCCTAGAGTTTTTCGTACGCCTCATCCGGGGTTTGGGTGTGGGTCAGCAGGGTTACCCATAGATGATTTGTGTTTTAGCTTATGTCCCCCCTATGGCTGTTAGTTGTGGTAGTTACTGTATGATATTATTGCATGCGATTGTATTTATGTTTTGTATTAGATAATTATTTACGCTATTTACGCTATTTCTGCTGGAGTTACTAATGCTTTATTGTTTCTGTTTTTGTCTTTGTTTTTGTTTTACTGCTGTTTTTCCTTTTATCCTATGAGCCGGGGGTCGATTGGAAACAGCCTCTCTGCCCTTTCGGGTAGGGGTAAGGCTTGTCTACATATTACCCTCCCCAGACCCCACCTGGTGGGAGTATACTGGGTAGTTGTTGTTGTTGTTGTTGTATTACATCCTAGTGTACATCTTTTATTGTGTATTGACACCAATGGTCAGTCTGCAACTTACAGTTTTGTCATTAGCCCTCTTATAACATGATCGGTCGTAAGTTCATTGTCTAAAAATTTTACAGGGTCCAGAGACTGATCAACTAACAGCTGCTTCAAAACTTGAATATGATGTTAACTTTTACCAGACAACAAATCCTAACTTGGCGAAGCTATTCAACATAGAATCCAATGCTAAACGCCCTGCTCTAGTCATGCTTAAAAAGGAACCAGAGAATGTCGCGCATTATGGTTAGCTACTCCTCTCATCTCTGTTTATTAATACTGGAAGTGAATCTTGTCTCTGGGAGATGGTAATAAGAGAGCCTTTAGGAATTTGACAACCATGCTGTATTATTTTAATTGGGACTAATTTATGGTTTCTTTCATAACTGATTTCTTTCTATCAAGAAGTGAAAAAAGAAAGGAAGCAAGGAGATATCCTTATTTTTTCTTTTTCATTTTGCCCTTCAGATGGTCAATTCAGAAAATCTGCAATAGCCAAGTTTGTTTCTGCCAACAAGCTCCCTTTAGTGACTACTTTTACTAAGGAAAGCGCCCCTTCAATTTTTGCTAGTCCAATTAAGAAGCAGGTAAGATTAGATCATTTATTTAACAACTATTATGACTTTTGTTTTGAAGTGTATCTTCCTCATCTAGGAATATGGTTAATGTATTGATTGTCTGCTATGTTCTATGTAGGTTTTGCTTTTTGCGACTGCAAATGATATGGATAAGTTGTTCCCAACATTTCAAGATGCTGCAAAACTTTTCAAGGGAAAGGTAATGAAGCTTTATTCAGTCTCAAACAGCATTGTGATATATTGCTTCTACACAGAGAGTGGAAATGCTGTTAGAATGGGTTCCAAATAGGGGTTTATAGACTGAATGGACGCTATCATCTAATATATAATTCCGTTAGGTTGGACCCTTCTATTTAGTTTATAACAATTGATATTGGAATAGGCTGATCAATGCTTGAGATCATGACTTGGAGTATGGTGTTTAAAGCCTTCGGTTTAAGAAGTTTGATGAATGCTAAAGATCATGATTTCTAGGTCTTCGGTTTAAAGTTAGAGTAATAGATAGATAACTACCTATCTATCATACATTTTACACCAAAACACCCAAATCTTTGATTCCTTTACTATTTGGTACTATGAATTAACTAACAGTGTGTACTCTTTGCCATGGACAAATGTAGCTAAACTTTGTATTTGTCAAAATGGACGACGACGAAGTTGGAAGACCAGTATCAGATTATTTTGGGGCTACTGCAGATGCTCCACAGGTAACACTTATTCCACATTATAGTTGGGCACCGTAAGATTTTTAGGAACCTTGGTTACTGAATGTGCAATTATATGTTGATTGTTGATTTAAATTCCTATAGGTTATTGGATACATAGAAGATGATAATCACAAGAAATTTATATTTGTTGGGGAGATAACACTCGAGAAGATTAAGGTAGATGGCCATGAATGATTGTTAGGTGCATATAGTTTTGGTTGCGCGGTTGTGGACCAACTTGTTTATTGTCTTTTATTCCTCAGGCATTTGGAGATGATTTTCTAAAAGACAAGCTTATACCTTTCTATAAATCAGATCCAATTCCTGAGACTGTAAGCTGCAATTTCGTTCCTGCAAGCCTTCAACTCATCATATATATAGTTCTGATTTAGGCCTGTTTCATCTGTAACTATCACAGAATGATGCGGATGTGAAAGTTGTAGTCGGGAACAATTTTGATGAAATTATTCTAAATGAGTCAAAGGACGTGCTTCTTGAGGTATGTTCAATAAATGAATTTCCTTTGGTTAGTTTTGTAATCAACTTAGGCATCAAAGTTTTAGAATGCCTTTAAACATCTTTTTGTCAGATCTATGCACCATGGTGTAGGCCGTGCCAAGCTCTAGAACCAACTTTCAATAAACTTGCACACCACTTCCATGGCATTGAGTCTCTTGTTATAGCCAAAATGGATGGAACAAGAAACGAGCACCCTCGGGCTAAGGTAATTTATAGCTAATATGCGGTTTGGAATTGAAAAGAGAATTGTGGTCATTTCTGTTACTTTGCAGGTTAAAGGATTTCCAACACTCCTCTTCTTCCCAGCAGGGAATAAGAGCATTGATCCAGTAAGTGATGTTTATTTTGTTTGTGTTGGTTCGCTATAAACTAAGCAAGATGCCAAATGTTTTATTTTTTTTGTTGTGATCATACAGATACCAGTTGATACTGAACTTACTCTAGTGGCATTGTACAAGTTTACCAAGAAACATGCGGCTATCCCTTTCAAGCTTCAGAGACCAGCTTCTTCTACCAAATCCGAGAGTTCTGCATCCAAAGCAAGTGCCGAGAGGGAGCCTAGAAACGTCAAAGATGAATTATGAGAGGAGTTTGACTTGTACACACTGACAATAGTTTTTCTATCTATAGTTGGATTGCTTTTTCCCTGGGACTATTTATGTAGTAACTATGTTTAGGATAGATTAATTTGAAGAGAACTACTGTATTATCGCTTATTGTTTAATAGATTCAAACATACAGGTAATAAAAACAATATAACTACACTTTGTCGCCCAAAAGTGTACTTCACCAGTTCACCCACTTACAAATGTTCAATGGCCGCAGTGACTTCACAAATACTTGAGACCAAGGTGAAAGGATACTCTATTTCCAAGTAACAATACTCTACTTCACCAGTTTTCACTGATACTTTGATATCTTGTTGCGATCTCCTATGAAGACTAAATGCACCATTTACAGAAAGAAGCAACGATCAATGGAAGAAAAAAAAAACGATTTGCCAATAGCAACTTGTATACAATCACCTCAAGGCAGAGAGCTACGTAATATGTTGGTCAAGATATGCATCTATCCTGCTGCTCCTGCAGATGAATTTGCATCCAGGTAAAGGGAATTAATTTCTGCCAGATCCGCCTGCAAAAGTGAATAGGTGTAAGTAACAATTCCCCCAACTTCATATTGATACACCCAAAACGAATTTGATTTGTCAAGACTTGATAGCTAAGATCTGGCCAAGTATCGACAGAAACTTCCATCAACAAACTGTCAAGACTTGCTTGATCATAAAAGAAACTGCCAAGACTTACTAAAAATTCACCATAATAGCAAAACCTATATCATTTCAGCTGGACCATAAGTTTCATTTCTTATAACTGGCTCATCCCAGACATTACACACATTTAAAGGCTGCATAAAGCTAAATTCTCTAAACATAAAACACAGTTTCCCAAGCTAAATAAATGGAAATTTAAAAGTCAGGGACTAGTTTAACTTTTCCAACATAACCACCCGGAGCATGTATTTAACAGCCGAATAAGATACAACAAGTTTAGCCGTGATATGCTGATTTTGATACTCTCAAATCTGTAGCAGCTAAAAAGCTATAACCAAAATGGCCTATGTGAATATTTGGATGTATAAAACCACGTAAGGAAAAGAGTGGCTTTCTATATTATTTTCCATATATTTCCTCATAGGCAGCGTCAGTCACGGTGCCTGTTTCCCACAAATTCTTGTATATATCCCGCTGAGCTTTGGCATAGACCCAGAGCTCTCTTGCGGGGGGAGACAATTTGAGATGATTCAGCCTACACATTCAGCCACTGATTCTCTGCCTCCAAGGCCGCGACTCGATATGCCAAGACCAAAGCCTCCTAATCGATCGTTCCAATCCGCTTTTCTCGCCTCTCCTCCCTGAGAGTTGCTGTCGCTTTTTCTGGTTCCTTCTCAGACTGGATCATGTAGATGATGTCTTCTAGGGCCGCCACCCTTACCAAAGCCTCAGACCAGGCTCTTTGAATATGCTCTAGACCGGCAACTTTGCCCTCCATTCCAGTCAACTTCCCTTTCCACTCTGCGCTTATCTCATCAACTCGAACCAAATTCTAATCCATCTCTACCTGCATCGATCTCAACTTGTCGTGCAAATACTCGCATTCAGCAGTGACCCCCTTGCCCAATTCGAGCTCCTCGTTCCTGAGGCAGAGTTGCTCTTCGAGCTCACTCTTGCTACGGATTGTCTGCAAAGCTTTTGATCCCTCTTCTCCAGCTCCTCGCCCAGATCCCTGTTATGGCGGTCTATCCTCAACCATTCATGTAATTCATGACACTTATTACAGTAGCTACGGTATTTCTCCAACATCTGTAAGAAAATCCTCGACCGTACATTGGCCCTTCCACCTCCACCATATATGTCTGAAAACTTGAAAAGCGATTAAACTAATCCATTCAAACAAAAGGAAAGTCTAAAATAAGAGCTGAAATTATCATATCCTAAAGCCCATAACAGCCACCTCATCTCTTAGCTCGGCATCAGGGATGCTCTGCAGGGACTCGTTCTCAGCTTCCGAGCACAGCAGGCTAAATTGCGGCACCAAGTTGTCCCCATGTGCCAAAAGATTTACGACGGAATGTATCCAAAGAACCCGAGCGGATCCCCCAACATGGACCATCGAATGGGTAAGGTCCTCCTCGAACATTCTAACAATGTCAGGGTCCAGATACCAATAGGTCATCTTTTTCATGTTCTATGTTTTTATGTTTTTTTAGTTAGAACATCTTTTTCTTTTTTTAAATTCTCAATGGATTTTTTTAGATCTACCAAATCATCTTTCTCATGTTCTACCTCTCCTAATTCAGCAGTTAATATATTTTTATCCTTTATAAGACTATGATAAATATCAATTAAGATATTTTCCAAATATATAAGCTTTTTCTGAGATTAGGACTTCAAATTTCTTTGAAAGTCTATAAAATTTACCTCATCATTATCATCATCTTTATCATAGTTAGAATTTGCCATCAGAGCAAAGATAGACTCATATTCAGCTGCTTCACTTTCTATTACTATCATGGAGCTGTCATGTTGTTCATCATTTCCTTCAGATTCCCTCGAAAAATGTCTCCTCATGCAGCAAGAGTTTGTTTCACAATATTATCAGCGGTTTTTTTTCTCTTGAATCGTTTTCCATGAACCGGGATCCTCTTGGCTGTTTTGTATGAGTTGTGTTTATAATAGTCATACTTAAGGAGAGGGCAATCTTTGATGAAAAGTACTAGCTTCCTGTACTTATGACATAAATCATACCCTCTTAGCATGCTGGAGCTGCCTCTTTTTGGAATACCTCCATTTCTGCGAACGATCTTTTAAAATCTTTTTGTCAGATAAGCCATATCAGCATTCTCACCACTTGAGTCATTGTTATTTGTCTTGAGAACTAGCTTTTTCTCCCTTTTGGGCTCTCTTCTCTCATGATCCTTCTTTTTCTGCATTTCATAAGTTTTTAGATTGTCAATGAATTCATCAATGGTCAGCTTTTGTAGATCTTTTGCCTCTGTAATAGCATTTACTTTATTTTCCTAGGAACCAAGTAATACATTGAGTATTTTCCTGACCAGTTTTTTCTTGGAATGATTTCTCCCAGAGAATGGAGCTTATTGATTTTCACGCCCCAAATCTAGGGGGGCATGACCGACACTCAACCGGGTATCCTCGGTTGAGTGGACCTGGGTGCCTTTCCTATTTCCCACGCGTTACCCCACTTTATTCTTTGTTAATTAGCCAAAAGATACCAAATTCCAATTGAAAGAACATATGATTTATCTTTTATAAACACACATTATGATTAACAGGGAACATCTTTTACATAACATACATTATGATTAACGGGGAATGTGGTGTACAAGTTTACAGCGCCCAAAACGTACACCCCTATACATAAGTTCAAACCCACATACCACTGTCTATGGAGCCTCTAATAGAAGAATAATACAACACTTTTCCGGCAACAAGGCCCCGGCTATACCTTTACAAAAGGACACAAGACTCCAAAATACAACAACATGGTGGCATGAGCCACACAGGGCCCCGGAAGGAAAGGGGCTCACCAAACGCGAATACCGGCGATAGAGAAGGAGGAGGCGCTACAAACGGTGGACTGGATTGCCTTTCACGGATCCACGTACAATCATAACACGAATGTAGAGTCCCCGGCAAAAGGGACGTCAGTACATTTGAATTGTACTGGCATGTATGAACAAACTCTGTCCCAAGTAAACTCAAGCCAAATTGCATCTACAACTATAGAACTGAACAACCATATTACAAGTACAACCATGGAGAAACAAGAAAACATTTCATAACAAATGATTAAATTAGTCAAACAAAGGGGCAATCAATGCCCACATGTCACAAACTCTCCTGCTGTCTCCTTTCACAATTCCACATTTATCATTTCATGATTCATATTCATATCAAAAGTGATATTGGATCACATTTTCCACCCTTATTGCCTCGTCCACCCTTATTACCTAGGCCACCCTTATCGCTCCAACCCACACCTTATTTCACCGTGTTGCGGCGCGCAACACGACCCCGCCTTAAAGTTTCAATTCACACGACATATAACACAACAACAAATACAAGAAATCAACTATGGCACATTATTAAAATAGATCCACAACAAGGGTAATGTAATTCCATAACTAGCAACACAATTTCCTCATGTTCATCAAACTGGTACACAATTTGGGTTACCACAACAGTTTTTCAAAACTAATCACACACGTAATTCCACATTATTTTGATTTCCATTATTTCACATTATTTCCATTTTCACTGTTCCACATTATTTCCATTGTTCCACATTATTTCTATTTCCAAACTCTTCCAATTACAAGTTCTACAACTTTCACCACAAGGTGTTATCACACAATTATACAACACAAAAGCTTCACAATGATTCTCGCATGAATATCAACTATCAACTATTTCACAACTATTTCACAAGGATCATAGTTATCCATACATACCTGGAGTTGAATATCCCCTTTAAATCGCTAGTCTAATTTTCCAAGAAATCAAGAAGTCAATCTAGTCCATGAGCAATATTTAGGTTTTAAAAATTTAAACTCATAGTTGTTACCCAATTCCCCTTTTACAAGATTTTAGGGTTTTGAAGACATGCATGAAGGTTTTATGAAGAAATTTCAAAGCAAGTCTATGCGGTTCCCTTCCCAAGCTTAATTTCAAAATTTGGGGGAAATGGGTTAGGGATTTTACCTGATAAATCAGTAGAGAAGACAATGCACCAAGAATTTTCCAAGCTCTAATGATTTTAAAAGACTAGATGATGAATAATTTGCTTTCTCTCTCATGAACCATCTCTCCCTCTCTCTTATTTTGATCAGAAATGTGTTAGAAATTACGGAGAAGGTGTTTTAATAAAAGGTGGGTCGGGTCTAAAATTTTAGAAAAACACCAGGTGAGCTCGATCTGCGACGCAATCTACGGTCGCAAAATTGAGATGCGGTCCGCAGAAATAGCTCAAGTTTCCAACCTCACGGGTTGGGAATGCGGTGATTATGCTGTCTTTGCGTTCTGCAGTCGCATAATGCACCGCAGAGCTGGCCTTTGAATTTCATCAGGGACAATATGCGATCACTTTGTGGTCCGCATATTGATTATGCGATCGCATATTTGACCGCATTTTTAACATCAAAAATTGGTTGCTCTCTGAGTCACTCTGCGGTTGGAATGCGGTCCGCATAGTTGATCTGCGACCGCATTCTGGACTGCATTTTGACCATCTTCTGGAAAATTTTTGATTTCACATTTATTAAGTTCAAAACAGTAAAAAGGATCTGATCCATGTAGGTAGACTCGACTCTATGAGATGCTAACATCTGAGCACTCATTTTCCCGGGGCCTTACATCCTCCCCCGCTTAGGATCATTCGTCCTCGAATGAGGACTTGGGAACCAATTGAGTTTGAAAACATGATATGCAAGTTTCTACACTTTTATTAACTTTCAAGTTTGTTTTAGAAAAAAATTGTCAGAGTTTCCTTTGTAATATGGACATAACCACCGGTCAAAGAACCTCCAAAACATATTCCCAAGCATTACTACACAAACTTGCTATCTTTACAACAGTTGTAAAATGCATAATCCTCACACTTGCACATATTCAACATCTTGATACACTTTTAACCATTTGACACACAACATGTAATCAAATTAAGCATTAGTCACATGTACTGTTAAATCCATTTACCTATCACAAGGGTACGACACAGTTATTCATTTCAGTACAATTCCTCCATGCAAAACTAATCATTGCACCATTAGAACAGTTTGATACACAATCTCCATGCAAAATTAATTATTACTTCCACACATCACCTTACCATGGGAGCACAAAACTTTCATTACCAAAAAGGACTGCACATTGTTCAAATTGTTACAGCACATAACTTTTTCTTGTCGGCACAACTTGGAGAAACTACAATAGTAAGCACTTGGAAAGAGAAGGGATGGTTCTTACACCTAATGAGACACAACACTAGCTCTCCTAAGGACAAGATTCGCACGATCATTCCTAGACTTACTCAAATAGGTGGGGATATTTTATATTCATCTCATCTTCCGTCTCCCACGTGGCTTCCTCGACTTGTTGGTTTCGCGACAACACTTTAACTGAAGCAATCTCCTTGTTCCGCAACTTTTGGACATGCCTATCCAGAATAGCAATCGGAATCTCCTCGTATGATAACTCTTATGTAACCTTGATGTCTTCAACTGGCATAATTTTAGACGGATCACCCACAACTTTCCTCAACATGGATACATGAAACACCGGGTGCACAAAGGATATTTCATGGGGCGATTCCAACCTATACGCAACTTGACCGATCCTTTGAGTGACTTGATAAGGCCCAACGTACCTAGGACTTAGTTTTCCCTTCTTCCCAAAGCGCATGACTCCTTTCATAGGGGACACCCTCAATAACACCCAATCTCCTTCTTGAAACTTCAATTCTCTTCGATGCACATCTGCATAGGATTTCTGGCGACTTTGAGCAGTGTTCATCCTCTCCTGAATGACTCTTACCTTATCCATGGCATGATGCACAAGATCTGGCCCTATTAATGCTGCTTCACCAAACTTGAACCACCTGATGGGGGACCTACACCTTCTTCCGTAGAATGCTTCGGATGAGGCCATTTGGAAGCTAACACGGAAGCTTTTGTTATAAGCAAACTATATAAGGGGCAGGTGATCATCCCAATTACCTTTGAAATCCAAGACACATGCCCGAAATATATCCTCGAGCGTCTGAATAGTCCGCTCTACTTGGCCATTGGTCTATGGATGAAAAGATGTGCTAAGATTCACTTGAGTACCCAAATTTTGCTGCAATTTCCTCCAGAAATTAGCTCTAAACTGAGCTCCTCGATCCGAACTGATAGAAAGTGGTGTACCATGAAGCCTCACTATCTCCTTGATATACAACCGAGCATATTGTTCCATAGTATTGGTGGACTTGACTGGCAAAAAGTGAGCTGATTTGGTGAGCCTATCCACAACTACCCAAATTAAGTCGAGCTTGTGCTGAGTACGAGGTATTCCTGTGACGAAGTCCATATTGATCATTTCCACTTCCATATCGGTATTTCTATAAGCTGAGTCAAACCTCCCGGCCTCTGATGCTCGGCCTTCACCTACTGCAATTTGGACACTTAGAGACGAAGTCCGCTACACTCTTCTTCATACCTTTCCACCAATAGATATCCGGGAGATCGTGATACTTCTTTGTAGAGCCTGGGTGCACTGAATACCTGAAATGATGAGCCTCCACCATTACCCTCTCCCTAAGATTATCCACATCTGGGACACATAACCTGTCATGGCACCATAGTAGACCATCACTGCTGCCGAGTGAAAATGATGAAATTTTGTTACTTAGAGCTGCCTCCTTCAATTTTGCCAAAGCTGGATCAACAAACTGCTTTTCTTTAACCTCTGGCACGAGCGAAGATTATGCTATATTATGCACCATGAGTTCCTCCTCATTCTGGGCAGAGATACAAACCCCAAGGCTGGCCAACTGATGAACCTCCCGAGCTAGTAATCTCTGATCCGCTCTCAAGTGAGCCACGCTACCTATGGAGTTCCGACTGAGGGCATCGACCACCATGTTCGCCTTCCCTGGATGGTACAAGATGTCTACATCATAATCCTTAAGCAATTCTAACCACCGCCGCTGCCTCAAATTCAGCTCCTTCTGCTTGAATAAATATTGAAGACTCTTGTGGTCTGAAAACACATCTACATGAACCCTATAAAGATAATCTCTCCATATTTTCAAGGCGAATACAACTGCTGCAAGCTCCAGGTCATGCGTCGGATAATTCTTCTCGTGATTCTTCAGTTGCCTAGAAGCATATGCTATGACCTTCCCGTGCTGCATCAGAACACACCCTAAACCAACCCTGGAGGCATCACAATTAACTACAAACCCCTCTATGCCTTCTGGCAAGGCCAATATTGGTGCCGAAGTCAACCATGTCTTCAATTCGTGGAAACTTTTCTCACAAGCATCTGACCACTGGAACTTGGCTGATTTCTGCGTCAATTTAGTCAAAGGAGAGGCGTGGGTGGAGAATCCCTCTACAAACCTCTGATAATACCCTGCTAACCCCAAAAAGCTATGGATCTCCATCGGGGTCGTGGGCCTAGGCCAGTCCTTCACCGCTGCAATCTTTTGGGGGTCCACATGAATCCCCTCGCTAGAAACAACATGACCGAGAAAACCGACGGACTCAAACCAAAATTCACATTTGGAAAACTTGGCATACAATTGGTGCTGATGTAGAGTTTGCAAAACTGCTCTGAGGTGGCTGGCATGATCCTCCCTGCTACGCGAATATACGAGAATGTCGTCAATGAAATCAATCACGAAGTAGTCTAAGACTAACTTGATGACCTAATTCATAAGATCCATAAAAGCTGACGGGGCGTTGGTTAGCCCAAAAGACCAAGAATTCAAAGTGGCCATAACGGGTCCTGAAAGCGCTCTTAGGAATATCCTGCTCTCTGATCTTCAATTGGTGGTGCCCGGACCACAAATCAATTTTGGAGAAGAACCTTGCACCTTTCAATTGATCGAACAAATCATCTTTCCGAGGCAAACGGTACTTATTTTTGATGGTAACTTTATTAAGCTGCCGATAATCGATATACATCCGAAGCGACTCATCCTTCTTTCTGACAAATAGAACGGTAGCACCCCATGGCGACACACTTGGCCGGATAAACCCCTTCTCCAATAGATCCTTCAACTGCTCTTTTAACTCTCGCAACTCTGCTGGCGCCATTCTGTACGGTGGAATAGATATTGACTGAGTATTTGGCAATACATCAATCCCAAAATCAATCTCCCTATCTAGCGGAATTCCTAGAAGCTCATCTGCAAACACCTCAAGAAATTCATTCACAACTGGCACGGACCCAGGGGGAGGTACCTTTGGAGTAGTGTCCGCCTCCCGGACTAAATGATAGATATACCCCTTCCTGATCATCTTAGAAGCCTTGAGGTAGGAAATAAACCTACCCTTCGGCACAACACCATTTCCCTTCCATTCAATAACCGGCTTATTAGGGAAATCGAGTATCATGACTCTCGTCCGGAAATCAAGTTAAGCAAAGAACGAATAGAGCCAATCCATCCCCATGATTACATCAAAATCCACCATCCCAAGCTCGATAAGGTGAGTTGTGGTAACACGACCACCTACCATAACAACAAAATTTCTATAGACCCGCGCGGCTGTAATAGAATCACCAATCGAAGTCGATACAGAGAATGACTCAAGAAGATGGGGGGGGGGGGGGTTCAATCCTAAAACTCGAAGCAACAAATGGAGTGACATTGGACAAAGAAGACCCCGGATCAATAAGAGCATAGAAATCAATGGTCTGGACAGATAGGATACATATGACAACATCTGGGGAAGCCTCAGCACTCTGACGGCCACTCAATGCATAAACCTGATGGGTCCGCCCCTACCACGAGTTCCACCTCTGTATGCACCATGCACTGCTCGGGCTGGAGGGCGCACTGATGACGTAGCAATTGATGAACGGGATAGCTGAGCAAGTCCCTTGCCTGTGCCCTGTCTGGGCGCACGGCAGTGCCGCTGTATGTGACCTCTCACCCCACATTGTAACCCACTGGAGCATCCAAATAACTATCCTCTGTATGAAATCTCCCACACTTGGGACATATACCTCCCTGTTGTCGAGGTCGTATTCCGAAATGACTGAACTGGCGAAACCTCCTACTGTCTGAACCTGGCCCCGAAGGGCTACTCTGCTGGAAACAGTGCACGAATGGCGGTGCACTAGCTGAGGACGGAGCATAAGAATGAGATGGTTCTGATGACCCTCTCCCTGGAGCTGACCTCCCGGAGTGAACCATAGGCCGGGGTCTACTGCTGCTCTCCCTGTCTGCCCGAATCTTCAACTTCCTGGACTATGTGGCCTAAGCAAAACCCACGATCTTTCCATAGTTCATGTATGACTGCAAAGCCGCTGTAGCAGCCTCATTTACCACTAGAGGGCTGAGACCCTGAATGAATCGCCGAACTCTTGCCTCCATAGACGACACCAACTAAGGAGCATACTTGGACAACCTCACGAACTCCATATGATACTCCCAAACACTCATTCTACCTTGCTTAAGAACCTCAAACTCGGTGGCACGGGCTGCCATGGTGTCGACAGGCAAAAAGTGGTCCGTCAAGGCATCTACAAACTCATCCTATCTAGCTAGAGGTCTCCCCTCCTCATTGGAATCTTCCCACATCTCAAACCACGAATGCGCAGCTCCCTTCAACCTGTATGAAGACAGCTCTACCCCTTCTATCTCTGTAGCCTTCATTACTCGAAGGGTCTTGCACATCTCATCAGGGAATTATTGCGGATCGACCTCTGGGTCTGTGCCTGAGAACTCTTGAGGGGACAACCGCAAAAACTGATGAACTCTGGAGCTGGAGGAATCTCCCTGTCCGCTTGAGGACACAGGGGCATTATGAGATCTTTGAGCTTGGGGGGCCACTAACCGAGTCAACATATGGATAGCTCCCCTAAGGTCTCCATCAAAATTCCCGGGATCGGAAGCTGGAGCAATATCAGGATTAGGAGAATTGGCAGGAGGGATAGTTGCATCCTCGACCGCTACTGGAACATGATTGCTTGGATAAGGAACGGACGGAGCAGGAAAATTCAGAACTGGGGAATTTTTCCTAAATGCCCATGTAGACCACGGCAGACGACACATGATCCACAGCCACACTGGAAGTAGCGTTGGCCCCTAGGCCGAGTCTAGCTTTCTTCTTAGGTGCCATCTCTGAAAATTCGAAATAGAGCATGAATTAGCCAGAACATCACATCACCGCACGAACTTGGAATAACGAAGAAGAGGATCATTTTTCCTAAATGCCCGTGTAGCCCCCAACTAATAGATGTGGTCGAAAACACACCGATAAGAAGGGCACTACTAGGCACGGCTCCGAGACATCCTAGGACTCCTTTAAAACCTTAGGCTCTGATACCAAGTTTGTCATGCCCCAAATACGGGGGGAGCATTACCAGCACTCAACTGGATATCCCCGGTTGAGTGGACCTGGGTGCCTTTCCTATTTCCCACGCGTTACCCCACTTCATTATTTGTTAATTAGCCAAAATATACAAAATTTCAATTGAAAAAATAAATGATTTCTCTTTTATAAACACACATTATGATTAATAGGGAACATCTTTTACAAAACATACATTATGATTAACGGGGAATGTGGTGTACAAGTTTACATCGCCCAAAATATACACCCTTATACATAAGTTCTAACCCACATAGAACTGTCTATGGAGCCTCTAACAGAAGAATAATACTACACTTTGCTGGCGACAAGGCCCCGACTATACATTTACAAAAGAACACAAGACTCAAAATACAACAACATGGGTGGAATGAGCCACACAAGGCCCCGGAAGAAAAGGGGCTCACCAAACACGAATACCACCGATAGAGAAGGGGGAGGAGCTAAGAACGGTGGACTGGAGTGCCTGCCACAGATCCACATACAATCATAACACGAATGTAGCACCCCCGATAAAAGGGACGTCAGTACATTTGAATTGTAATGGCATGTATGAACAAACTCTGTCCTAAGTAAACTCAAGACAAATTGCATATACAAGTATAGAACTGAACAACAATAGTACAAATACAACCATGGAGCAACAACAAAATATTTCACAACAAATGATTCAATTAGTCAAATAAAGGGTCAATCAGTGCCCCACGAGATACAAACTCCCGTGCTGTCTCCTTTCACAATTCCACATTTATAAATTCATGATTCATATTCATATCAATAGTGATATTGGATCACAAGCACCCTTATTCTCTCGTCCACCCTTATTACCTCGGCCACCCTTATCACCCCAACCCACACCTTATTTCACCGTGTTGCAGCGTGCAACCCAAACCCGCCTGATAGTTTCAGTTCACACAACATACAACACAACAACAAATACAAGAAATCAACTATGGCAAATTATTAAAATAGATCCACAACAAGGATAAAGTAATTCCACAACTAGCAACACAATTCCCTCATGTTCATCAAATTGGTACACAATGGGTTACCACAACAGTTGTTCAAAACTAATCACACAGGTTTTTCCACATTACTTCCGTTTCCAATGTTCCACATTATTTCCATTTCCACTATTCCACATTATTTCCATTTCCATTGTTCCACATTATTTTCATTTCCAAACTCTTCCAATTACAAGTTCCACAACTTTCACCACAAGGTGTTACCACACAATTATACAACACAAAAGCTTCACAATGATTCTCGCATGAATATCAACTATCAACAATTTCACAACTATTCCACAAGGATCATAGTTAGCCATACATACCTGGAGTTGAATATCCCCTTTTAACCTCTAGTCTAATTTTCCAAGAAATCAAGAAGTCAATCTAGTCCATGAGCAATATTTAGGTTTTAAAAATTTAAACTCATAGTTGTTACCAATTCCCCTTTTACAAGATTTTAGGGTTTTGAAGACATGCATGAAGGTTTTATGAAGAAATTTCAAAGAAAGTGTATGGGGTTCCCTTCCCAAGCTTAATTTCGAAACTTGGGGGAAATGGGTTAGGGATTTTACCTGAGAAATCAGTAGAGAAGACAATGCACCAAGAATTTTCCAAGCTCTAATGATTTTAAATGACTAGATGATGAAGAATTTGCTTTCTCTCTCATGAACCCTCTCTCCCTCTCTCTTATTTTGATTAGAAATGTGTTAGAAATAGGGGAGAAGGTGTTTTATTAAAAGGTGGGTCGTGTCTAAAATATTAGAAAAACACCAGGCAAGATTGATCTACGATGCAATCTGCAGTCGCAGAACTGACATGCGGTCCGCAGAATGGACCGCAGAAATGGCTCAAGTTTCCAACCTCTCGGGTTGGGAATGAGGTGAATATGCGGTCTGCATTTGCATTCTGCGGTCGCATAGTGCACCGCAGAACTGACCTTCGAATTTCCTTACGGACAATATGAGATCACTCTACGGTCCGCATATAATTATCGATCGCAGATTTAACCGTATTTTTAACATAAAAAATGGTTGCTCTCTGATTGACTCTGCGGTACAAATGCGTTCTGCATAGCTGATTTGCGATCGATGCTGGACCGCATTTTGACCATTTTCTGGAAAAATTTCGATTTCACATTTTTAAAGTTCAGAACAGTAAAAAGAATCTGATCCATGTAGGTCGACTCGACCCTATGAGCTGCTAATATCTGAGCACTCATTTTCATGAGGCCTTACATTGATGACAGAGGTGAAACGAGTGTGTATGTCATGAATGGACTCGTCATCCTTTGTCCTAAAGAGTTCATGCTCAGTAGTCAGCATGCCAATCTTTGGCTGCTTGACTTGGTCATCTCTTCATATGCTATTTGGAGAGCTTCTCAAATCTTTTTGGCATATTGATAAGCAAAAATATTATTGTATTCGTGTGGTCCAATACTACATACGAGGATTTTTTTGCTCGAAAGTTCTTTTCTATAGCCTTGCGATCAACATTATTTAATTCCTTCCTAGTCTTAGGAACTATCAGTGTTGGTTCTCCAATGGTCTTCATAGGAACGAAAGGACCATTGTAAATAACAACCCAGAGCTCTAAATCTTCAGCCATGATAAAATCATGTATCATTGTCTTCCATCATCCGTAGTATTGACCATTGAATCTTGGTGTTCTGTAGGTAGATTGACCTTCTTGAAAGTTTGGCGGAGGATCTATGAGGATCTTAACTAGGTGTTAGCCTTGTATAAAGAACTTGCTCTGATACCAATTACTAGAAACTTATGGTCCACCAAACTGTATAGAGAATTGGGTTCTCTATCTCGTCCTCCAGAACACACACACAAAACGATAAGTAAATGACTGAGCAGAGTTATACGTGGAAAACTCCCAACTCGGGGAATTAAAAATCACGACCTACACTTGTAGGATTTCAACTTCACTAACCGAGCAAGTTATTATTATAACCTATTGTAACCTAGGAATTAACATCTTAATCTATCATTCACTTGTAGTAACTTTAGCTATTACAAAGCTCACAACTCGACTAACTCTAGTCAAGACATACACACGAAGGTTTATGGTTTTACAAAGATTTCCTACACTATGGTGCTAGCTATGCTAAGTGGGAATTACAAGTAAATTACTTTAACAAATGTACAAAATAGCTCAGGATATATAATAAATAAATACGGGAAACCGGTCCTTCGTTAAGATGTTCCCTGTTCTTGAACCTCTAAATGTCACTTGAAAGTTTGCAAGACACATAAGAGAAAGCTTGATAAATTTCGAAATGTGCAAATGCATTGTTTTCGCTTTGCTTCATGTTAATATTACACGAATGACATCACTTGAATGATGCAAGCATGTTTGGTACAAGGGCATTACCCATTAAGTGACTGTTGCACTGTTTGCATTGTTACGTGTGAGCAGAGAAATAGTTACAGCTACTTTACTGTTGTGGGGGTTGACTGATACATACAGCAAGGGAACTAATGTCTATTTGTTTTCAATTTTTCTTTTTTACTCTGAGTGTTGGAACATGTCCTAGACTTTAAGACTTGTTGATATTGAGCACTTTGAGGATATGGAGAAGTTTCCAATTGTATTAGGAAAAATCGAGTTTATATATTGGAGATGACGTGTCATGACACGTGGATCGGTCAAATAGTCAAAGAAACAAAGTTAGTTAAGAGACACGAGCAATAACAGATGCGAGCAAAGGCAGTGCAAGAGGCACGGGAAATTACTCAGTAGATGCATAGCCCGCACCTATTCAAGACATTTAAAGCACAAAGATCAAAGGAAATTAAAGGAATGAACCTGGTAGCCTATGAGAGACCAGATACAGTATTTAATGCGTATTAAGAACTAAAAAAGTTAGAGAATATTTGTTTAATATCTGATTGTGTAACGTATTATTAAATGACATTCATTACTCATTATTGCCTCATTATAGCTTAAGACAAGGCTCATATTCTCAAAAAAGCTATAAAAGGGG
Source organism: Nicotiana benthamiana (assembly GCA_034376525.1). Classification (NCBI taxonomy): domain Eukaryota; kingdom Viridiplantae; phylum Streptophyta; class Magnoliopsida; order Solanales; family Solanaceae; genus Nicotiana; species Nicotiana benthamiana. The sequence continues at coordinate 25,456,911 of CM067333.1, read as the reverse complement.
AAGGAACCAAGAGTTGTACGACACAAGGAATTACTGGAATACACTTTATTTACTTGCTTTTTTGTTATCTTATTCTCAAAGGTCTTTCTTTATATTCTATTCTGATTATCAGTAACCCGTGTTCTCATAAATTTCTAGCTTTGACTAAAAACCTATTTTTTTGTTAAACACCTATCTGAATCTTAACCTTAAGTTTGTTAGATCATCAAAACATAATAGGACACATAAGATATTAGTAGTAGCGGCTCGATGGAGTGCAAGGCCTAAAGCTAAATCGTAATTTGAGGTTTCTAGAGGCAAAAATGTTAATATTATTTATCTGTTATAGCTCAACCAAATTCTCCCTGAAAAATAACATAATGTTTGGAACTATGTCATAATGTTTATTGACATAATAAATGATTTATCACAAGATTTATTTATCATTATAAATAATTATAAAAATAACTATTTAAAATAAACTTATTATATATATAAAAAATAAATAAAATTTGGGGCCATATTTTCGGGATACTAAAGCTGTAGCTTTAGTTGCCTTGGGGTTGAGCCGCCTCTGCAGATCAATTTTATATATATATATATATATATATATATATATATATATATATATATATATATATATATATATATATATATATATGTTTAAACCTAATATTTTATCTATAGCGTAAGATGGCCAATTGAGTGTGCTTCGCCCCAGTTCTCGGACCGATCAATAAATGATCTTCCAATATTTTAGTAGCAGAAAGAGAAATTCTCCGGATGAATAAAAATCATACAAATTTTCGAAGGACTCTGACAATGTATCCAATGTTTCTGATTCCAACTTATTGTTGTTCTCGAATGGTAGAGCTATGATGCCCTCTTTTGTTAGTCCTAAATGCAACATAGTGGACACTAGGTGCTGATGCTTATAAATTATTGCTTTACATAATATCATTTCGGATATTGATTCATTGGTCTTAAAATCAAAAGCAGTACACGAGCATACGCTCAGCAAACGCATAGAGTGGACCAGACTTTGGCTGATCCTCTTCTTCACATTTCGAGTATTTCGAGTTTCTTATGAAACAAAGTCAGAGGCACGTAGGTTCAGGCCTATGAGATATGGATTACTTCTTGAAGTCGACAAACTCTTAGATCCATCTTTCCTATTTTATCTAGTTAGAGTACTGGTCCTCATAGATATGGATTGGAGATCAATAAAGTTGCTCATTTGTTATAATGGCTCTCCGATGGAGGTAAGGGCACTGTTGGTATGGGTGGAAATTTTCATTCTCCTCATGTTTTCTAGATTGTATTACTGTAGTGTGTTTTATTCCCACAAAATTATTCGTCCATACATTATATGTATCTTAAATGCATAAAAATTAGTATAATGTTCATTCTTCCTAGAAAGTTTAATTAGTAGATAAGGCACCAAGCTCCCTTCTTTTTTCTAATTTTTTTAATTAATAAAATAGCCTGCCTATAAAATGGCATGAAAATACTAATTAAGAAGAATTTGAGGATTAAGAAATGGGGGACAATTTCCAAAGAATAATTGGACTGACAAGAAATGGGAAAAACTCGTATATCCTGTTATACCTTGAAATATCTGTATGGGTCAAAATATGACCCCGAGATAATTAACCAGATTAATTCTATTCTAAGCTAATCCGTAGTTCATAAATGGTATGACCACTGATTAATCACGATGCATTACTAGAAGTCCGGCAAAAAGCGACCACAAAAAGCGACCAAAGTTGGTCGCTTATAGGCCCAAAAGCGACCAAAAGAGGCTTGGTAGCTATATTGATGGTCCCTTTATTTCAGGGACCAAAGTTGGCTGCTAATTTGGTCTCTAAGCTAAAAGGACCAAATATTCTGGATAAAGACTATAGAGACCAACTTTGGTCGCTTTTATTATTTTAATAATATAATAACCAAAGTTGGTCTCTAAATAAAAAACGTTATTTATTTAATTATTATTAATCATTAAAAAACAACCAACTATGGTCTCTAATCCAAAAATTATATTTTAAAATATGGAAACTAGAGACCAATATTGGCTTCGTTCAATTATTTATTTATTTTATTAATTTAGCGACCGACTTTGGTCCCTAAATACATGAATTTAATTTAATTTTTAAACAATAGCAACCAACTTTGGTCTCTATATGAGCAGATTTTTTTTAATGAGATAGCGACCAATGTTGGTCGCTTTTTGAAGAAATATGGGAAAATAGCGACCAAAGTTGGCGCTTTTCTCCAGAATTTTTTTTAACTTGTAAAGCGACCAAATAGAGACCAACTTTGGTCGCTTTTCTGTGTATTATTTTGGCAGAAACTGCCTGTTTTGGCATCTACACTACCTGCCAGTCATACCAATTTCCTAAATACGCATTTTGTGCCAACAAAACAATATTAAAAATCAATTAAAAGCAACAAAGAATAAACTTCAATAGAACTAATACATTAAGCTAACAAAATTAAGTTAAGGCTTATTACAAGCCCATTCGAACTAAAGAGAACAAACATAATACTAAATTGGTATATAATTAGTTCTAACACAATAGAACTAACAACAATGTAAATTAGTTCTAATATAATAGTAAATTAGATCTAACACATTAGAACTAACACAATAGTATATAAAATACTGAAGGAGTGTTCTTTCAGCATCCTCGTCTGAAAGTTGGATTGCCTCGCTCGGTTCATTAGGTGGTTGACTGCGTATGAATTTCCCCGCGTCAGCTGTGAAGCGAATTGAACCTATATGAAAAAATATATTGAATTAGTATTTCAAAATCTATATGAAAGCAAATCAAAATATTTAATGAAAAGTAAAAAACTTATATGTATGTCGAGGCTCGACCCTCCTTTCTAAATCCGTCTCTTTCTTCTTCTTTACAAATACGAGTTTCATTGAATAAATCATCTTGCTTCATTGGCATCATAAAGTTGACTGGTGGCTTTGGTGATTATCCTCGTGGTACTATTACTCGGGATGAACTTTGATACAGAGAATAACTTGGATACGGTACATGACGGGGTGTGTCTTTCATCAATTGTTTCTCTCATTAGCTACAATGATAAAAAGAAGTCAACGACATGTGTTTCAAAAAAGTGATGGTGTAGGTAGGATTTAACATTTCCTAAGTAGATAAAAGCGGTTATAGAGAAATTATCTACTTCACTTTCCAAGAGGAAAAGAAGTTTGATTGATAGTGACAACGTTGATGAAGACGGAATATTTTCCGTCGGTCGTGTCAGTTCCTATAAAGCGAGGATCATAAGACTTCATGATGACAAAGATTATAGGAAATTTTTCTTTCAAGTCTGATCCACCAAGTTTAATGTGATAATTGTGACATTTCTTCGGATTCAGAGACTGATTTGACCAACAAAAGTATGGAAATGCCCTTAAAACTTCTTTTAAGAGTATTTCCATACTTTTATCGGTCAAATCAGTGTCTGAATCTGAAGAAATATCACAATTATCACATTAAACTTGTTGGTCAGACTTGAAAGAAAATTTAGAACAAAACTTCCTATAATCTCTATCATCATAGAGTCTTATGATCCCCATTTTATGGGAACTGCCAGGACCAACGGAACACATTGCGTCTTCATTAACCTTGTCACTCTCAATAAACTTCTTTTCCTCTTGGAAAATGAAGTACAGAATTACTCTATAAGCTCTTCTTTTATCTACTTAGGAAATACTAAATTCCTACCTACACCATCACTATTTGAAACACATGACATTTCCTTCCCATCATCATTGTCGCTATAATGAGAAGAACAATTAAAGGCACATTCCACCAGGTACTGTATCTTAGTTATTCTTGGCGGAAGTTCCATTGCATTTCTAATAGCGTCATCAACCTCTTCGCGGTACTCTTACTCAATTTGAGCTTGGGTACGGAGTATAATATGGAGACAGAGTATAATTTGGATGTGTCTTTGATCAATTGTTGATCTCATTAGCTACAATGATAATGAGAAGCCAACGACATGTGCTTCAAAAAAGTGATGGTGAAGGTAGGACTTAACATCTCCTAAGTAGATAAAAAAGGTTATAGAGAAATTGTCTACTTTATTTTCCAAGAGGAAAAAAAGTTTGATTGATAGCGACAAGTTGATAAAGATGAAATATTTTTCGCCGGTCGTGCCAGTTCCCATAAAATGTGGATCATAAAACTCTATGATGACAAAGATTTTAGGAACCTTTGTACTTTAATTTCTTCCAAGGTTAATAAATACAAGCTTAATGTGATCTTGGTGATAGTTCGTCGGATTTAAACGACGATTTGACGGACAGGAGTATGGAAATTTTGATAAAAAGAATTAGAGGTAAAAACATTCAACCTCTAATTATTTTTATCAAAATTTCCATACTTTTGTCCGTCAAATCATCTTCTGAATCCAACGAACTGTCACCAATATCACATTAAGCTTGTATTTATTAACCTTGGAAGAAATTCGAGTACAAATCTTCCTAAAATATTTGTCATCATACTGTCTTATGATCTCCTTTTTATGGGAACCGTCATGACCGACGGAACATATTCCATCTATATCAACCTCGTCACTCCCAATTAAACTTCTTTTCCTCATGGAAAATGAAGTAGAGAATTACTCTATAAGCTTTTATTTTATCTACTTAGGAAATACTAAATTCCTACCTACACCATCACTTCGTGCAACACATGCCATTGCCTTCTCATCATCAATGTCGCTAATTAGAACAACAATTAAAGGCACATTCTGCCAGGTACTTTATCTTAGTTATTCTTAGTGGAAGTTCCATTGCATGTCTATTAACGTCATCAACCTCTTCTGACCGTTTACCTCCCGCAATCTAAAATTCCAAAACATAAACCAAATTTTCAATTCATATCCTAAAGGTTCAATTCATTGTTAAATGTTTCAATTTATATCCTAAAGCTTCAACTCATACCTAGAAGGCTCAAGTCATATCCAAAAAATTCAACTCATATCCTAAAAGCTTCAAGTCATATCCTAAAATTTCAAGGTTCAATTTGTATCGTAAAAGTTATATTCATATCCTACGAATTTAAACTTAAACTAAAAAGTCCAATTTATATCCTAAAAGCTTCAACTCGTACCTAAAAGGTTCAATTCATATCCACAAAAGTTCAAGTCATATCCTAAAGGTTCAACTCATTGTTAAATGCTTCAATTTATATCCTAAAGCTTCAACTCATACCTAAAGGCTCAAGTCATATCCTAAAAGTTCAACTCATATCCTAAAAGCTTCAAGTCATATCATAAAATTTCTATTTATAACTAAACTATCAGGACAATACAAAGATTCAAGGTTCAATTTATATCCTAAAAGTTATATTCATATCCTACGAGTTTAAACTTAAACTAAAAAGTTCAATTTATATCCTAAAAGCTTCAACTCATTAATAAATGCTTCAATTTATATCCTAAAGCTTCAACTCATACCTAAAAGGCTCAATTCATATCCTAAAAGTTCAACTCATATCCTAAAAGCTTCAACTCATATCCTAAAATTTCAAGGTTCAATTTATATCCTAAAAGTTATATTCGTATCCTACGAGTTTAAACTTAAACTAAAAAGTCCAATTTACATCCTAAAAGCTTCAACTCATACCTAAAAGGTTCAATTCATATCCATTAAAGTTCAAGTCATATCCTAAAGGTTCAGCTCATTGTTAAACGCTTCAATTTATATCCTAAAGCTTCAACTCATGCCTAAAAGGCTAAAGCCATACCGTAAAAGTTCAACTCATATCCTAAAAGGTTCAAGTCATTTCCTAATATTAGTTATGCTCTATGTGGGTGCCTCGTTGTACTCAAACAAGAGCCACGCAACAATTCTCTTAAGGCCTTAATTATTAAATTGTCTTGAACTTTAAGAAAAAACCCAAATATATATACTATCACGTGTCTATATTAAATATCTACCTATAAACCAATCAAGATTAAACTAAAAGTTCAATTTATACCCTAAAAGTTTGATTCACAAGAAAAAATCATAAACCCTAAAAGTTTAGGGTTTCTTCTCTTCAAACCTTTTCTTGCCCAAATTAATAGGTAAAACCAAATATTTTAGCTACTAACAATTACCATTGGTTTAATTTAGCTAAGAACAATTAATTTTTAGGGTTCAAACTAGGAGAAATTAATCAAATTAAAATATATAAGTCTAGTTCGAAAAAAAAACAAAGGAGAGAGAAACCTGCCAGTTGGGCAGTAAAGGACACCGACGAAGCCGCTCCTGCTGCCGGCGGGCGTCGGTGGCGCCGCTGCTGGAGGGAGACAGAAGGGGGGGTTTGAGTGTGAGAGAAAGAAGAGAGGGTTTGGGGAATATTTTTGAGAAAATAAGAAAATGGGAGGGGGAAACCCGTTTTAAATTCTGTTTTTTTTAAAAAGCGACCAACCTTGGTCGCTATTTTGGTACCAAATATGTTTTGACTGTTTTGACCAAAATAGCAACCATAATTGGTCGCTAAATTGAAAAAACATTCTGACAGTATATCCATAATAGCGACCAACATTGGTCGCTAAATCAAAAAAAAATACTATAATTCAATTTTAAATTTATATTTATTTAATTCAATTAATTTTAATCCAATTTACAAAATACAATTAATTTTAATTCAATTTAAAAAATTCAATTAATTTTAGTTCAATTTTAAAATTTTAATTAATTTTAATTTCATTTAAAAAATTCAATTGATTTTAATAAATTTAATATATATATATATATGTATATATATATATATGTATATGTATATATATATATATATATATATAAGCTGTATTTGATACGGCAATACCTCATACACTTATACTTAGTGCATAGTATATCGTAAGTACATATATTGTATATGTATAAGTTGTATTCGATATGGTATTACCTCATACACTTATACATAGTGCATAGTATAACGTAAGTACATATATTGTATATATATATAAGGTGTATTAGTGCATAGAATAGTGTAAGTACATATATTGTATATATATACGCTGTATTTGATACGGTATTACATCATACACTTATACTTAGTGCATAGTATAACATAACAACATATATTGTTTATGTATAAGCAGTATTCGATAAGGTATTACCTCATACACTTATACTTAGTGCATAGCATAGCATAAGTACATATATTGTATATGTATAAGCTGTGTTCGATACGGTATTACCTCATACACTTATACTTAGTGCATAGTATAGCGTAAGTACATATATTGTATGTGTATAAAATGTATTCGATACGGTATTACCTCATACACTTATCCTTATTGCATTGTATAGCGTAAGTACATATATTGTATATGTATAAGTTGTATTCGATACGGTATTACCTCATACAGTTATACTTAGTGCATAGTATAGCGTAAGTACATATATTGTATATATATAAGCTGTACTCGATACGGTATTACCTCATACACTTATACTTAGTGCATAGTATAGCGTAAGTACATATATTATATATGTATAAGCTGTATTTGATACGGTATTACCTCAAACACTTATACTTAGTGCATAGTATAGCGTAAGTACATATATTGTATATGTATAAGCTGTATTCGATACGGTATTACCTCATACACTTATACTTAGTGCGTAGTATAGCGTAAGTACATATATTGTATATATATATAGATGTTGTATTCTATACGGTATTACCTCATACACTTATATTTAGTGCATAGTATAGCGTAAGTACATATATTGTATATGTAAAAGTTGTATTCGATACGGTATTACCTCATGCACTTATACTTCCTGCATAGTATAGCGTAAGTACATATATTTTATATGTATAAGCTGTATTCGATACGGTATTAGCTCATACACTTATACTTAGTGCATAGTATAGCGTAAGTACATATATTGTATATATATAAGGTGTATTCGATAAGGTATTACCTCATATAAACTTATACTTAGTGCATAGTATAGCGTATGTACTTATATTATATATATAGACACACACGCCCGCTTAATAGTACTATTCATCCCTTGTTTTACAAAAGTATTAACTACTTACATTTATATTATATACATAGCAAATACAAAAGTGATATTTAATTTTTACCATATAATGACCAACTTTGGTCACTAACTTTAAATTAATTTAATTTAGCGACCAAAGTTGGTCACTAACTGTACATGAATTTAATTTAGAGACCAAATTTGGTCACTAAAGTTTAATCAGATTTATTTATATTTTATATAATATTTAAAAAAATAAAAATTGTTAAATGTTAGAACTGGGTCCCACATTGGCAACCAACGTTGGTCTCAATTTCCTTAAGCGACCAACTTTGGTCGCTAAACTTTGAATTATATTTATTTATATTTCATAAATTTTTAAATAAATATATATTTATTAAAATATTATAATTCGATCCCGCTTTAGCGACCAAACTTGGTCACTAACTTCTTATTCTTCAGTCAGCGACCAACTTTGGTCGCAAGTTTTAAATTATATATATTTTATCAGTTTTATAAAATAACAATAAATTTATAAAAAAAATTTGTGGGTCCCACTTTTGCAACCAATTTTTGTCGCTAAACTCAGAAAATCTTTGACCAAGCAAGTTTGACCTGTCCTGTCAACAGTTTGACTAAATTTGCATCCAAATAGTGACCAATTATGGTCGGTAAAGTATTTCAAATGTTTTTATTATTATTTTTGTAAGTTTGACGACCAACTATAGTCGCTTTTCTTGACAGACCAAATTTGGTCGCCACGTTTTGGTGGCTTTTTGACCGAATTATAGTAGTGATACCCGATTATCAGCCGACTCAATCATTATGGCTATGGCTTATTTGCCATCATGAGGACGGGACCTCAACGTAGTCACGGCTGTCATTGCCCGCTCATACATATTACATCTATAAATACTAAGAGAAGGAACCCTAGAAAGGGGGTTGCTTCTCCTTCTTCCTCACAAAAAAGAGGGAACATGATTGTAAGGCTCTGAACCTCTCCATGGAGAGGTAGACCAAACCAATACTATCAATAAAACATCTCTACACATTTCTTTTAATGAATAACATTCTCCTCTTATGTATTTCATTTGGTTCATTGATTATTACGATCTACTATTATTGGCCCTCGATTTATTCTTATTGTGTTATGTTTGCAATGTATGTGATAACTTTGAGCTAAATTTGGCGCCGTCTGTGGAGATTTTATAGCCGAATCGCGTAGTTCTTCCTCGGACCAAAAGGAAAGAAATGCCAGAAAAGTAACCCCACTCGCACAATCCAGAGCGGAATGTCGGGTAAAAGAAAGAAGAAGTGCAAGAAGAAGAAGAAGCAGAACCCCCTTCCCACGGGGAGAGCACAAATAAGGTAGTCTCACCTCCCCAATACAGGATCCTGCCTAAAGAAAAATGGTACAAAGGCATCTCGAACTGAGATCCATAACGGGGTAACCTTTGCAAACTAGTCGAAAAGACTACACACAAATCATGCAAGATCTCAAATCAACAACCTCCAACGCCCTATGCACGGTGGGTTATGCGGAAGGGAAAAGTTCAACTACAAGTTGGACCGGGACTTAGGCCATGCGCCGTCGCCATCGAAAAATTACAAAACCCAAGTACGGTTGAACAACGACTCAGGCTACGTGCCTTCACAGAAAAGTTCAACTAGAAGTTGGACCGGGACTCAGGCCATGTGCCTTCCCCATCAAAAAATTACAAGATCCAACTACGGTTGAACAACGACTCAGGCAACGTGCCTTCATCGAAAAGTTCAACTATAAGTTGAACGTCGTCGCCATCAAAAAATTACATGATTCAACTATGGTTGAACCAAAACTTAGGCTATGTGCCTTCGCCGAAAAGTTCAACTACAAGTTGAACTGGACTCAGGCTATGCGCCTTCGCCATAAAAAAATTACAAGCTTCAACTACGGTAAAAACAACGACTCAGGCTACGTGCCCTCGCCGAAAGGTTCAACTACGGTTGAACTAGGACTTAGGCTATGTGCCTTCGCCATCAAAAAATTTACAAGATTCAACTACCGTTGAACAACGACTTAGGCTATGTGCCTTCACCTAAAGGTTCAACTACGGTTGAAATGGGACTCAGGCTATGCGCCTTCACCATAAAAAAATTAAAAAATTCAACTACGGTTGAAAAATGACTCAGGCTACGTGCCTTCACCGAAAGGTTCAACTACGGTTGAACTGGGACTCAGGCTACATGCCTTCACCGAAAGGTTCAACTACGGCTGAATTAGGACTTAGGCTATGTGTCTTCGCCATAAAAAATTAAAAGATTCAACTACGGTTGAACAACGACTCAGGCTACGTGCCTTTACCAAAATGTTTAACTACAAGTTGAACCGGGACTCAGGCTATGTGTCTTCACCATAAAAAAACTACAAGATTCAACTGCGGTTGAACAATGACTCAAGCTACGTGCCTTCACCGAAATGTTCAACGACGGTTGAAATGGGACTCACTAGGGTTAAACAACGACTCAGGCTACGTGCCTTCACCAAAACGTTAAACTACAAGTTGAACTGGGACTCAAGCTATGTGCCTTCGCCATCAAAAAATTACAAGATCCAACTACGGTTGAACAACGACTCGCCCTACGTGCCTTCACCGAAAGGTTCAACTACAAGTTGAACCGGGACTCAGGCTATGCGCTTTTGCCATCAAGAAATTACAAGATTCAACTACGATTGAACAACGACTCAAGATACGTTCCTTTATCGAAAAGTTTAACAACAAGTTGAACCGGGACTCGGACTATGTGCCTTCACCATAAAAAAACTACAAGATAAAACTACGGATGAACAACGACTCAGGCTATGTGCCTTCACCGAAAAGTTCAACTACGGTTGAACTGGGACTCAGGCTATGCACCTTCGCCATGCAAAAATTACAAGATTCAACTACGGTTGAATAACGACTCAAGCTACGTGCCTTCACCAAAAAGTTCAACTACAAGTTGAACCGGGACTCAGGTTATGTTCCTTCTCCATAAAAAAATTACAAGATCCAACTACGGTTGAACAACGACTCATGCTACGTGCATTCATTAAAAAGTTCAACTACAAGTTGAGCCGGGACTCAGGCTATGTGCTTTCATCGTCAATAATTTATAAGATTCAACTACAGTTGAACAACAACTCAGGCTACATGTCTTCACCGAAAGGTTCAACTACGGTTGAACTGAGACTTAGGCCATATGCCTTCACCATCAAAAGCCCAATCTCTCTCAAACAACAAACCCGAACACCTTCCTCCTCAAATCTAAAGAGCAACAGACGGAGAAACAAGATAAGCTCCCTCGCCATTCAAGTAAGTACGCCCAACTCGAGCTAAAATTTGGGCCACGTAAAGTTCGGCCCCGGTCAAAGTACAAGGCCGTGTTTCTTACCATCACGGCCAGTAGTTTGACCACGCACGAACTGGGACTGAGGCTAAATGCCGCCATCACCAAATAATGGCCACAACTTGTTTATTCCAAGTAAACAAAAGCGATAAACAAAAAGTGCTTAATCATTGCCAAGGCCATCACTGCTAAATAGCCAACCCAACCTTGTTTCCGACTAAGGCAAGAAAATGACTTGGCGACAGTTGAAGTAACCTGCCTAGTCAAGGCCACATCCATTATCATGGTCAAGGCTGCCGGCATCATTACGACCAAAAGACACAGGGGACATAACACGCCTACCAGAGTCTCACTCTAAGGCAGATCACCCTTTGAACACATGCATAGAAAAATATAAAGAACAAGGGAAAACTCGGAATAAGCACAACACTAGCAGTGGAAAAAGCAGGCTTATATATACATATATTTACAATCTTGTTTGGGCAACGCTCGCATATATTAGGCCAAGGCCGGTCAGTACGAAAGAAAGAAAAAAGGAAAAACCTAAGAATATTCAAACCTCTAATGGTGAACAAAATAAAAAATACATAAAAGCCTTTCACTCGGCGTCGCCCACGCCACCATCATCGCTAACACCACCATCAACGCCATCGTCAACCCCTGGCATAGCTGGATCAAAGCCACAGTCGATACGGGCATAACGAGACTTTTGACGGCCTCTTCATAAGAGGCTTCGGGCATGATGCCGGCCTCGCACAATCTCTTGTACACATCAAGTTGGGCCTCGGAAAATGTCTAAAAATCACGAGCCTGGCCGAAAGAGACAGCCTGATCCCTCAAACGCTAATTCTCGGCCTCTAAGGCCGTAATTCGATCCACCACAGTCTGGGCACCCCGTTCGTAGACGCCAATGCGGTCCTCCAGCGCTCCATCTCAAAAAGCCGCAGTAGACCTCTCCAGCTCTCGTTCCCGCTCACGTATGCGATACGCCATCTCCAACATCCCAACCATCGACAAGGCGTCCCTCGCTTGCAGCCTCAAGGAAACATCCTCGGCCACTAAAGCGACCACCTGCCTGGTCAAAGTCTCAGAGGCCTCTGCCGCCCTGACCCGATCCTGGCGTTCCCTCTCAGCAGCAACCCTCCTCTTGGCCTCATATCCTCTTCCTTGCGATGAAGCTGCTCCTCAAGAGTGTTAACCCTGCCAAGGGTCTGCTGCATTTGGAGTTCTCGCCTCGCCAGCTCTTCGACAAGGTCCCGACTCCGGGGGTCATTCCTCAGGCGCTCACGCATCTTGCGGCACCAATCCCGGTTGCGGTGGTACTTTTCTAGTGCCCACGAAAAAATACCTAAGCGGACATTAGCTCGGCGGTTGCTCTCCACCTCCAACAAAAACAATTACAAGAACAAAGCGATAATCAGAACAGAAAAAATAAACCAAGTAGAAAAAAGAAAAAGACAAACTAAAGTTACTACATGTACCTTCAGGCCCTGCGCGGCCACTTCGCCCATCAACCCGACGTCCGTTATGTCCCTCAGCGACGTACTTTCTACCTCCGAGCACAACATCTCGAATAGCGGCACCGGGTTCTCCTCTTGAAACAGCAAGTTCCGCTCCGTAGGAATCTCAACATAACAGAACTTCCCTTCCGCATGCACCGTTGTGCGGGTGTGGACTTCTTGAAGCATACATACATCCTCAGGGTCCAGGTCGGACTCGGAGTCAGACCCTTCGCCTACAGCACCCCTCCCTCCTTCTGCCGATCGAGAACTTGAGGCTCCCGCCATGCCAACTCATTGGAACTTGATTCTCCAACCAAAACAGTTGCTCAAGAACTACCTTCCCTCTCTGCAACTGGAACTGTTAATTGAATAATCTAAGCAATAGTATCAACTCTGCCTGAGCTAACTGGGGCAATTCCCACTGAGTGCCCGCCTTCAAGGGCAGGCGCCGCCGCTGTATTGTCCTCCGCATCCGATGGTGTGGAATAAAAAATTATCACCACTAGAGATGGCATAAATGTGAACCTATGCCTGACCAGCGGCCCTTCCTCTTGCGCCGCATCCTCGCTCAAAGGTGACTCCGACCTAGGGCGTACGATCCCCGAAGACTCTTAGGCCCGAGATGCAGACCGTGCTGGGGAATGGGCCGCCAAAGATTCAATCGAAGTCGCCCTCAGAACTGGATGTGGCACCGGCATTGTCACGAGTCGTGCAGTTGCGCCCGGTCCGCAAAAGGCTAGTTGAGAGGCCTCACGCGGCGTACCCTCCCTAATCAAAGAAAGAAAAACACGAGAAGAGGAAAAAAGGAATAAAATAAAGGCAAAAGGAAGCTAAAATTATCACCAGAAGCAGGTCTACAACCATGCCTTTTCCAGAAAGACATCCACGTGCGAATCCCTGTTGTTTGAGGAAGCACGACCTCGACCCATTCGCGAATGCTTGGTAGAGGAGCCAGTGGTGGCCGTTCAGCTACAAACATGAGGCAAAGTTAAAACACTTATCAGAATAGGGCATGAGAAAAGACGGAATGCAGAACTTAACAAATAAAGGACTTACGTGCATGGTTCCAAGTCTATGGGAACTTAGTAGCACACGGCACCAAATGTTCAGACCTGATGTAGAAGAATTTCTCATAAGTGTGAGGCTCGACTATATCATCTAACTCCGCAGTAAAGCCCCTCACCCCACGAGGAACGTCCTGAATCATTGTACCAAGGACCCTCTGAGGGGTGTAGAGGGTCAGCACGTGCCGTAACGTGATCTCTTTTCGGGCCAGCTCCGCATATTTAATGAGCATAGCGAAAAGCATATAGATGGAGGGAACGAGCTGGCCAGGACACACTATGTAAATAATAGAAAAAGTCCACCACCAACATCGAAAGAGGGTTCCTGAATCCCAATCTAAAAGGATAAGCGTAGAAAACGAAATACCCCCTACGGTCGATGTTAACCCTCTCCTCGTGTCTAGCGAGGGAAATATCAGCAAAGCGGGAAATGCCCCACTGCTCCCTTAACTAACCAATCCCCACTTCCCTATCAGAATGGCTTCATTAACTGGATCTTCCCCCTCATCGGGGGTGAAATCAATCGCATGACCTCCGGTCAAGGACATGATATCTGTTATGGATGGAACCCCATCGGCCTCCGCCGGTTCTGCACCTCTTACTATCGGAGAAGGTTCTTCTGCCACCGTAAGGTTGGCCGGAAGGCTTGCCTGAGCAACATTTATTGAGGAACTGCTTGTGATTTACAATCAAAAAATCGGAAAGGAGTATGAACCAACGAAGAAAGGTGGAGACTACAACAATCGAAGAGAAAGAGCAAAGATGAATTGACTGCGAGAAAAATTCTTCAGAGATCTCTCTTTAACAAATTATGAAAAGTGAAAGATAAATGCCTCAAACCCTTATTTATAAGCAACACAAGTGGCTCTCACAAATTCCAATAGTCATCATTAACTACTTGACCAACCGCAAAATGGTTCGGTTCTGCAGAAACGTGCATCATAATGATAAAATTCCATGAAGCGGCTTTGCAGTCACCAACCGACGCTTCATCTTCGACACGGTTATAATGACCCGGGAACGTTTCAAGAACGTCCTGTGTACCTCCAAAATTTTAGACGTCGCTGAAACGCATGACAAGTATGTCCGTACTCCCTTTGGCCGCGATGTTTAAATAACATCGACATCGTACAAGGGTAAAGGTCGTCGATAAAGTAATCACATCCATCTCCAAAGTATAAAAGGCTACGGCCATCCCTAATGTATAAACGGTTTTGACCATCCCCCATATGCACAAACGACTAAGGCTATCCATAACACATACACGGCTACGGCCTTTCCCAAGAATGAATATTTAAGACCTTCAACAAAATGCAACCAAGATTACCAACTTGACTCCATTGCGGCTAAGGCCGTTCACAATTGTAAGGCTATGGCCATATCCAGTATATAAACGGCTAAGGCAGCCTACAATATTGAGGCTACGGCTATCTCCAATGAATAAATGGCTACTGCCATCCCCAATATGTACGCAAGTGATTCGACTACGGTCGAAGTCACCTACATGGCCAAGGCCATCAACACAAAATGGCCTTCGCCATCAATTTCAATGGCATAATCCCTCACATGAAAACGGCTATGGCCATTATTGACCTCGACCGAAATCCCATCCGGAGAAGTCCGCTCATCGATCTCGGTCAAGGCACGACCTCAATAAGAGGAGGGACTAACTGTATGGGTCAAAATATGACCTCAAGATAATTAACAAGATTAATTATATCCTAAGCTAATTCGTAGTTAATAAATGATATAACCACTTATTAATCACGGTACCTGATTATCATCCCACTCAATCATTAAGGTTACGGCCTATCCGCCATCGTGAGGACGGGACATCAGCGTAGTCACGACCGTCATTGCCAGCTCATACATCTTACATCTATAGATACTGAGAGAAGGAACCCTAGAAAGGGGGCTGCTTCTCCTTCTTCCTCACAATTCCCGAAAAAAGAGGGAACATGATTGTAAGGCTCTGAACCTCTCCATGGAGAGGCAAACTAAACCAATACTATCAATAAAAGATCTCTACACATTTCTTTTTAACGAATAATATTCGCCTATTATGTATTTCATTTGGTTCCTTGATTATTACGATCTGCTATGATTGACCCTCGATTTATTCTTATTGTTTTATGCTTACAAAGTATGTGATAAATTTGAACTAAACAATATCCATTCATTGTAAATCGGAATACGAACGAGGGCCTACTTAGGGTGTTATAACTTATAACCAACAAAAGAGGATGGGCACAAATGACCAAGAACTGTATTGAATTTGAACATAGCTCCCTTTTAAAGTTTGTTGCAATCCAATCATATTCTAACCAGTGTAAGCAAAGCAAGCATAACGATTTTTGTACATACCCACTTTAGATCTCCAAGTTCCTGCGTATCCAAGCAAACAATCAGCTGTAATAGTTCCTCAATCCCCCGCCCAATCCCAAACCTTTCCAATAATTCAAATCTTGTTTGAGAACAGGATCAGTCTTCGACAGAAACGTGAAGATTCTAATTGCTTCTTGTAACTAAATGAGTACAGTAATATAGTGAAAATTATTTATAAAATTATAAATTGATGAGTAACCTAATAAATGATGACTAATTATGTTACCACATATTAAAGTCACTTTATTGTAGAAAATCTTTATACTGTTAGTATATAAGAAATAAATAAAATCTTAACCTCCCACCAAATTGAGCGATACTATACTACTAATTTGTTTCATAATTAGTAGTATAGCTTCCAACTTTTCACCTACCGTACAGATTAATTTCCTATTTTCCTCTCCATAAAATCCCTCTGTTTCCGCCCTATCAGAAACAAGCACCGTTCATCTTTCAAATTTCAAACTCTTAAGTCTGTTTCTCTCTATATTCAAGCCATCCATTCTTGAAAAAAAAATGAAAAAAAGAGAAACAAATATGATGAGCTATCTCGTTTTCTCTCTTTCACTCCTTTTAATTTCCCTCCGTTCTTGCACCTTGACTCTAGCCCAAACTTCTGCCACGGCCCCAGCTCCATCCGGTCCAACCAACATCACAAAAATACTTGAAAAAGCCAGTCAATTCACCACATTTATCCGGCTCTTAAAAACCACACAAGCCGGTGATCAAATTAACACACAATTAAATAATTCAAAACAGGGGATGACTGTTTTTGCACCTACGGATAACGCATTCTCGAGCTTAAAAGCTGGTACTCTCAATTCTCTAAGTTCTCAGCAACAAGTTTCGCTAGTGCAATTTCATTTACTTCCCAATTTTATTTCAATTTCACAGTTTCAAACTGTGAGCAATCCGTTAAGGACACAAGCTGGTGACACTAGTCCCGGCGATTTTCCGTTAAATGTAACGACTTTAGGAAACCAAGTGAATGTGTCAACTGGCATTGTGGATGCTACTGTGGCTAATACAATTTATACTGACGGTGAGCTTGCGGTTTATCAAGTGGATAAAGTGCTTCAACCCTTGAGTATTTTTGCTTCTCCTGCGCCGGCATCGGCACCGGCTCCGGCTCCAGCGACGTTAAATTTAATGAAAAAGTCTCCGGCAGCGTTGAGTCCCAGCTCCGGCAGTAATGATGCGGTGGTAGATGATTCGGGTGCTGGTGGAGTTAACGTGCATGGGGTGGCGGTGTTGGGACTTGGACTTTTCTTGTTTGTGTTTTGGTTGTGACGGCTGTGCTTGTTGGTAAGTGGTCAAATTTTGGATTCAACGGCTGTGATTGTCAATGACTACGTTTGAATAATTCCTCCTCTCTCCTTTTTTTTGTTTTCCTCCTCTTTTCAATTTGGATGTTCAAGTGACAAGCTGTAAGATACTGAGAATCAAGTTTTGAAGTTGTCTACATTTATACTTTTTCATTCTTCGTCCCCTCTGCATTCCCTTGTCTCTTCCGGCTATTTGTATAAATTTACTGATTGGAAACAAGAAATTAACCCAAGATTATAAAACAGAAAAGAAATATACTGTATATTGTTACGTCTGCCCTACACAAATTACGTACTATAGTAAGGAAGTTCGTGGTCGATATGGTCCCTGTATTCGGTGAAGTCTTGGAAATGTAACATTTGAAACGTAGCAATGAATTTGACTTCAAAGTTTAGATCATCACATTCTTTACTTAGAACAAGAAACTACTACACGTTGACAAGGGAGCAACTGACGAATTCTGAATTTTAAAGAAGTGGGTGCTCCATTACTTTTAGTATAGAGTTGCTAAAATGGTGAACCCAACTTCATTTAGGGCTGCTACTTGACATCTCTTCGTCAAAAAATGTATGCTAGCTAGTTAGGTAATCCAGTATCATATATTGAATTTCCTTAGTTTTGCATATGTTTATCTTTTATATTGTTACATATATTCATAAATATTCGTATGTGTATTTTTTTATATTTCTATTAATAGAAATTTTGATTTCGCCATTGGCTGCAACTATAATGTATAAGTGCCTTGTAGACAATAAATTGCGTCAAAAAATAAAATTAAGACCGAAAAATATTGCAATAAACGTCGTATTTGATTTCAAATATTGAGTGTTACAATCTTTATGGTTCCTTTGATTTAACTTTTCCAATATAAATCCAATGGTCTTTGAGCTTAATCTTGAATATGTAGTTATTGCCACGAATGATGATCTTGAATTCAACTAGCACGAACTTTGATTTCAACTCCTACTCCTCGAATCTTGATTTGTTCTTTGTTCTTGAGTTTGAACTTGATTTCTTGAACTTGAACTTGATTCCTTGAACTTGAAACTTGTAGAGAAATTTACATCATTTGATCTACGAGCTCTCTTTTGCTTCTTGTTATAACTTCTAATGTCTTGTACGGGTTATGAAGACCCTATTTATAATTGTGGGAGGGGAGATGTATGAAAAGAACAACCTCTTTACGACGAATCATATCGAAGTGTATCAAGGCCGCATTTGATTGGCTAGAACATGTCACTTGCACACATGACACGATTATATTAGCCTTTTAATGTGACTTGACAAGCCTTGTCATTTTAACATGTGGCATGATCATATTGGCTCTTCCGCTTGACTTGGCGTGCCACGTCATATGACACGTGGCACCAAGCTGGGTATCTAGGAAGATGACATCATGGGCTTAAGGAAGTGGGCTCATCACTTTAGCCCAATTAAATAGGCTAACCCAATTGATTAAGACTTATTAATTTAATTTACATATATTGAATTTATATAATTAATTCAACTATATTAACGTATAATATTTATTTGGACTAATATATCTTGAATTTAAAATATAGTCTAAAATAATTTATAAATTTGATTCCATAAATTTTATAGACCTACAAATACTTTCTACTTCAAAATTTGTTGAGGTATAGACTTGTCGTAACTAAAAATGGGTCACGAAGTATTAGCTGACTATCAAATTGTCACCTGCCAGATTAGAATGTAAAGTATCACTCAAGTAATTTGTTAGAACCCAATCAATTACCTGACCAATGTAATTATGGTTACCTTTGAATAAAGACAAAAACAAAGCCATGCAAATTATAATTGTAGCTGTCAGTGACATCAAAGTTTCCATTAGGAAACAAATTCTTTCTTATTGTAATAACTAGATACGATTGTTTAGCTCAAAGTATTCATTTACCTTGGAGGTATAAAAAAATCAAAATAAATAGAGAGTCAATCATAGTAGATCGTAATAAATCTAAAGACAAAAGGAATTAAATGTAAGAGACAATAATTATAGATTAAAGGGAGGAGGGTGAAGATCTTTTATTAATAATATTAGTTTGGTCTGCCTCTCCATGGAGAGGTTCAGGACCTTACAATGATGTATTCCCTCTTTTTTTTGATAGATGTGTGAAGAAGAAGAAGCAGCCCCCTCCTAGGGTTCTTTCTCTTAGTATTTATAGCTAGGGATCTGTCAGCTGGCGCCAAGGGGTTGGGACCACATTGGGGGGACGCCCTCGTCAGGACATCCAGGCCGTGATTTTAGTTGTCGTATTGGATCACTGCTTGGCGATCTTGTGGATAGATGGCCATACCCTTTATTAGTCATAAGTAGGCTTTAATAAATGTCTCGATCTTCTTCATTGTCATGAGGTCAAGTTTTGACCCATAAAGATAGTCCCTCCACTTATTGAGGTCTGGCTCAGGTCGAGCTCGATGGGCGGATTCCGCCAGTAACCGTAGCCGTTTCTGCATTGGGGATGATCGTATCCTTTTATTCTTCAGAGGCGGCCATATCCGTTCATATTTTTAGAAATGACCGTAGCCTTTTGTTCTTGGGAGATGACCGCAACCATTTTCACTTAAGAAATGGCCGTAGCCATTTTTTCTTTGGAGATGGCCGTAACATTTTTAATTTAGAGATGGCCGTGGTCATTTTTACTTTGGAGATGGCCGTAGCCATTTTTACATTTAGAGATGGTCGTGGCCATTTTACTTTTAGAGACGGTCACAGCTATTTTTATTTTTAGAGATGGGCGTGGCCATTTTTACTTTGGAGATGGCCGTAGCCATTTTTATTTTTAGAGATGACCGTGGCCATTTTTACTTTCAGAGATGGTCGTAACCATTTTTACATTTAGAACATCCCTTCCAATTGAGAATTTTTATTCATCTTACCATTTAATAATTCATAATCAGATCTTAGTAACTAACTATTTGCAACTTGACAATTTAAAACAGATGGCCGTTGCCATTTTTACGCGTGCTTGGAGAGAGTACGATTACGCTTGTTGCGTGTAAGGGGGACATCATGTGCACGGTGACGCATGGGGACAATGCATGAGGCGTGCCCGTGGTGTCATAAGGTAGTTATAACCATTTCATGGGGGATGTACCGATTGACGCTTCAACGACCGTTCAATGGTATCTGTCATAATGGTGCCCGTTACTGCAAGTCTGACCCGTTTTGCGGTTGGTCGGGTAGTTAATGGTGACCTTTGGGATTCGTGAGGGTCATTCATGCTTTGCCTATAAATAAAGGCTGGTGTTGCTTAGCTCTAACTTTTTTGATATTTGTCTAAGTGAAATTCTGAGAGGGACAACCTTTCTTGCTTTCAGATTGTCCGGTTTTTCATCCCTTCTTTATACATTCTCCGTCATTTTCGTCGGATCTTCGTATTCTCTTGTTTCTCCGGTGAATCTTACCATCTTCTTTTCGTTATATTGATAATGGTGAGCAGTTCCCGTTCCGATGTGGCTTCGGTGGCGGTTGCGGCGGCTTAGGGTCCATCTATGGTGGGGAGTCATTGATCCGGCAACCGATTTTACCGACCTCGAGGGAGAAGATCAAGTGGACGAGGCTCCATTGATGGGGGAGGTTGGCATTGCTCAATTGAAGGAGCAATGTGAGATTCCTCGCTTTGCCGACACTGTCCTGGCCAGAAGCGGCGACAGGGTGCATGTCGACCACCGAGGTTACTGCGTCTTCTACGCCTACCCTTTCAGGTTGGGATTTAGGCTTCCTCTACCCATGTTGGTGGTGGACCTTTGCCGCTACTGCAGGTGTGCCCTGGTCAGCTTGTCCCCTCCTTCTACAAATTATTGCCGCTGCTAATTAAATATGGAGAGTTGGCCCGGAGGGAAGTTACACTTGGGTACGTGTTGACTTTATATGCTCCTCAGAGGGTACATGGTACTATGATTCGGTTTGTCCCTCATGGGACCAACGGCCTGACTGCGGAGCTTGATGACGAGGTCGCTACACGGCCCATCCTTTCGAGTATTTTTTTGTACATCAGGACCGAGCACCTGGTGGCTTGCGCCACTGACTTCCCAGAGGAGTGGAACCATGCACGTAGGTTTCTTTTATGCTGGATTTGATTTCTTTTGGGCTAAATTTTATGCTTTATGTTTGTGCGCAATGATCTTCTTTTTGTGCCGTAGCGTGAGGTGCGCCACCGGCGCCAATTTCGGGCATCCGCAAGTGGGTTGAGACTGTGCTCCCTATTACAATGGGGATTCGTACGTGGGCGTCTTTCTAGGAGGTCCATGGCCGTAGCCGGCCGCTGGTCAGAATTTGATATTGTTTTTATTGTTCTTTCTTCGTAGTCTTTAGTTCATCTGGCCTAACCCTTCTTCCTTGGCTGGTCAGAACCACCACGGCGCAGGAGGGCTCCTCAGCTTGCTTTTCACAGGCCGGAGGTGACTTCCTGAATGATCACAATGTCGGTACCTCGTCCGGGTTCTGAGGGAGACTTCGGTGGAGTCTTCAGCTGCGCACTCTCCGGTACGACCCATGTCCGGAGTTGAGGAGTCTCCAGGGGTCGTGCATTTCAGCGCAGAGCAATCGCCAAATGGAGATGAAGAAGAATACGGGAGGCCACTGGCTCAGCGCAGGGTGGCGTTCATCCCAGATCTCCGATGGTGATTAGTTTAGATTCTTCGCCGTCAGCGGAGGAGGGGGGCGTAGCGGACCTTGCCCCAGAGGGTGAGCGCTCAGTGGGGATAGACTCGGTTGGCTTAGGCCAAGGTGACACAGTCACTTCGGGGGAAGGCAGTTCCTCAACAACTGTTTTGGTGGATATGGCAGGCGCCGACGTTATGGCGGATGCAGGTGCTTTGCCGTCTCGGGCGGTGGAAGCCTCAACTTCCAGGGCGGCGGAAGGA
Source organism: Nicotiana benthamiana (assembly GCA_034376525.1). Classification (NCBI taxonomy): domain Eukaryota; kingdom Viridiplantae; phylum Streptophyta; class Magnoliopsida; order Solanales; family Solanaceae; genus Nicotiana; species Nicotiana benthamiana. The sequence continues at coordinate 25,434,385 of CM067333.1, read as the reverse complement.
AGAGGCATTTTAGGATAGGGGGATGATTCAGAGTCCTATATGGATACTGAGGACATCCGTCTTGCTCAGGAGGGTTATACCCGCTCGACCGTGCAGGCCGAGGGGGATTATCGTTTTTTGGAGATTCCTAACGGCCTGAACCTGCTGCTCGAGGAAGAGAACCTGGTGATGATGTTCGGGGTCCTGTGCTCGGAAGCTGAGAGCAGTCCGTGAGGGGCATTTCGGACGTTGGATTGATGGGCGAGGTGGCCTCCGTAAGTATAAAGGTACGTGCAAAACTTTGGTTTGTTTCCTTCCTTAGCATGTCTTCTCGTGTTAACTGTCACTCTTGTTCATTGTAGACATTTTTACTCGAGGTGGAGAGCATTAGGCGGGCTAATGTTCGTTCGGTGATTTTTGGGCGGTTGTTGGGGAAGTACCGCCGCTACCGTGGCCGGTGTCGTGGCTTGCATGAACGCATAAGGAACGACCTGCGGAATCGGGAACTCGTAGAATAGCTAGCATGGAGAGAGCTTCACATGCAACAGACCCTCAGCAGGGTAACAACTCTTGAGGAGCATCTCCGCCAAGCGAATGAAGGGGTGGATGTAAAGATAAGGGCAGCTGCTGAGAGGGAGCGCCAAAATCTGGCTGTAGCGGTGGAGGCCGCTGAGGATTATACCAGGCAGGTGGCTGCCCTGGAGTCTGAGGCCGCCACTTCAAGGAGGCAGGCAAAGGACGCCCTAGCGAGGGCTGAAGCACTGCAGGCGACCAACCGTGCCCAGGAAAGGGAGCGCGGATTAGAGAGAGTTGCCACTGCTTTTCGAGAACGATCGTTAGAGGGGCACATTGCCATTTACGATCGGGACACCCGTGTTGGGGCGGATCATATTGCGGCCTTGGAGGCTGAGAACCAGCGCCTGAGGGATCAGGCCGCTGCTTTTGGTCCTGCTCGCGAGCTTTGGACGTATGCTGAGGCCCAGCTCGATGTGTACATGCGGTTGTGGGAGGCTGGCGTCGTGTCTGAAGCCACTTATGAGGAGGCATGCCAAAAGGCCCGTGAAGCTCGCCTCGACCGTTGTTTTGATCCGTCTACGCCCGGGGGAGATTATGGCGCCGAGGGTGCTGATAATGCTAAAGGGAGCGCTGGGGGCGCCGAGTGAAAAGAAAATTTGTAGTGTTTGTTTAGTTCTTGTTTTCTTTTTCTCTTTTTTCTTTGCCAGCCTTGGGCAGATGTATTTGGGGGCAACCCCGTGTAAATATTGTGAATATATTTGGTTTTCTTCTTTTTCGTTTGTTTTGCGTCTAATACATTATATATTTTTGTGCTTGTTTGCAAGGGTTTTTCTTTAGAGTTTTTCTAGTGGACATGTTAATAGTCTCAGCCGGTTAAGTGATTTTGGCCATTGTCAAACTGAATCCTTGCCTTAAGGAAAGTTGGTGTAGATGGCCTTGGCCATAGATAGACAGTTTTGGTCATTACCTTCCTCCACTTGTTAGGAGTGGGTTGTAGCTGCATTTGGGCAGTGGAGGCACATAGCCTTAGAACCAGTTCGGGCTTAGTCGAGCTACTGGCCGTGGTAATGAAAGGCACGTCCTTGTAGTTCGACTTGGGCCAAACTTTGCGCGGGTCAACACTTTAGTTTGAGTTAGTCGTACTTACTTAGTCGGCGGGGCGCTCGGCCCGACCTGGGGTTTGTCCGTGGTTGGACATTTGGGGGCACTTTTCCTCGTTTGATTGCAGCCCAGCTTATAGCCTTGGGGATGTGTGTCCTTGACTTTGATTCATCTGTGGTTGAGTTTGCGGCTTCTACGACGGAGGCGTGCAGCCTGAGTTTGTTTCTCCTCATTGTTGAATTCTTTTGTAATTCACAATGGTGGAAGCACTTGGCCCGTATCCTAGTCTAACTCGTAGTCGAACGTTTAGGTGAAGGCACGTATCCCGAGCAGTTGTTCAACCGTAGTTGAACCTTTGTAGTTTTTGAAGGTGCGTAGCCCGAGTCCCAGTTCAACCGTAGTTGAGCTTTTATAATATTTGAAGGCTCGTAGCCCGTGTCGAAGGCGCATAGCCTGAGTCCCAGTTCAATCGTTGTTGAACTTTTTGGTGAAGGTACATAGCCTGTACTGCTATTCAATTGTAGTTGACCTTTGATAATATTTGAAGGCGCGTAGCCTATGTCGAAGGCGCGTAGCCTGTGTCGAAGGCACATAACCCGAGTCCCAGACCGTAGTTGAACTTTTTGGTGAAGGCACGTAGCCTGTAGTATCGTTCAACTGTAGTTGAACTTTTATAATATTTGAAGGCGCGTAGCCTGTGTCAAAGGCGCACAGCCTGAGTCCCAATTCAACCGTAGTTTAACTTATTGGTGAAGACGCGTAGCCTGTACTGCTGTTCAACCGTAGTTGAACTTTTATAATATTTGAAGGCACGTAGCCCGTGTCGAAGGCGCATAGCCTGAGTCCCATTCGACCGGTTGCACGTTTTGGTGAAGGCATGTAGCCTGTACTGCCGTTCAACCATTGTTGAATTTTTATTATACTTGAAGGCTTGTATCCTGTGTCAAATGCGCATGGCCTGAGTCCTAGTTCAACCGTAGTTGATCTTTTTGGTGAAGGCATGTAGCCTGTACTGCCGTTCCACCGTAGTTGAATATATATTATACTTGAAGGCGCGTAGCCTGTGTCGGAGGCGCATGGCCTGAGTCCCAATTCAAATGTAGTTGAACGTTTTGGTGAAGACATGTAGCCTGTACTGTCGTTCAATCGTAATTGAACTTTTATAATATTTGAAGGCGCGTTACTTGTGTCGAAGGCGCATAGTCTCAGTCCCAGTTCAACAGTAGTTGAACGTTTTAGTGAAGGCATGTAGCCTGTACTGCTGTTCAACTATAGTTAAACTTTTATAATATTTGAAGGTGTGTAGCCCGTGTCGTAGGCGCAGAGCCTGAGTCCCACTTCAACCGTAGTTGAACCTTTGTTGTGAAGGAGCGTAGCCTGTATTGCCGTTCAATCGTAGTTGAACTTTAACAATATTTGAAGGCCCATAGCCCATGTCGAAGGCGCATAGCCTGAGTCCTATTCGACCGTAGTTTCACTTTTTCGTGAAGGCATGTAGCATGTACTGCCGTTCAATTGTAGTTGAATTTATATAATACTTGAAGGCGCGTAGCCCATGTCGAAGGCGCATAACCTGAGTCCCATTCGACCGTAGTTTCACTTTTTGGTGAAGGGATGTAGCATGTACTGCCGTTCAACCGTAGTTGAATTTTTATAATACTTGAAGGTGCGTAGCCTATGTCGAAGGCGCATGGCTTGAGTCCCAGTTCAACCGTAGTTGAACTTTTTGGTGAAGGCATGTAGCCTGTACTGCCGTTCAACCGTAGTTGATTTTATATAATACTTGAAGGCACGTAGCCTGTGTCAAAGGCGCATGGCCTAAGTCCCAGTTCAACCGTAGTTGAACTTTTTGGTGAAGGCACATAGCCTGTACTGCCGTTCATCCGTAATTGAACTTTTATAATATTTGAAGGCGCGTAGCTTGTGTCGAAGGCGCATAGTCTGAGTCCCGGTTCAACCGTAGTTGAACTTTTTAGTGAAGGCACGTAGCCTGTACTGCTGTTCAACTGTAGTATAACTTTTATAATATTTGAAGTGTGTAGCCCATGTCGAAGGCGCATAGCCTGAGTCCCAGTTCAACCGTAGTTGAACCTTTGTTGTGAATGAGCTTAGCCTGTATTGCCGTTCAACCGTAGTTGAACTTTTATAATATTTAAAGGCATGTAGCCCATGTCGAAGGCGCATAGTCTGAGTCCCAATTCGACAGTAGTTGCACTTTTAGGTGAAGGCATGTAGCTTGTAGTGCCGTTCAACCGTAGTTGAATTTTTATAATACTTGAAGGCACGTAGCCTGTGTCGAAGGCGCATAGCCTGAGTCCTAGTTCAACCGTAGTTGAACGTTTTGGTGAAGGCATGTAGCATGTACTGCCATTCAACCGTAGTTGAATTTTTATAATACTTGAAGGCGCGTAGCCTGTGTCGAAGATGCATGGCCTGAGTCCCAGTTCAACCGTAGTTGAACTTTTTGGTGAAGGCACGTAGCCGGTACTGCCGTTCAACCGTAGTTGAACTTTCATAATATTTGAAGGCGCGTAGACCATGTTGAAGGCGCATAGCCTGATTTTCAGTTCAACTGTAGTTGAACCTTTGTGCGAACTTTTCTACATAACCAGCTTCGTGCTGGGGACCACGATTTGTTTTTGATTTCGGATCCTTCCTAGCTTGCACTTGTGGTTTTTCTTGCCCGGCTCTCTTGATTTGCTGAAGTGCTTGAGGTATGCTTTCATGGTGTCCTCCCTTTCGGTAGGATCCCTCGTGGAAAGAAAAGGAGTGAGGTACCTTGAGATCATTTCTCCCATGTAGATGGGGGATCTTCTTCTTCTTCTTCTTCCCCCCTTCGTTCGAAGCAAACTCATCCCGAGGTTTTTGACGTCCTATGACCCGATATGCCGCTTGGGCTCGTTTGAACTGGGTTGTTCATTTTCATTTTTGGTCTGAGGATAAACTATGCGATTCTGCTATGAAATCCCCACAGACGGCGCCAAATTGTTTAGCTCAAATTATTCATTTACCTTGGAAGCATAAAATAATCAAAATAAACGGATGGCCACTCATAGCAGATCGTAATAAATTCAAAGACCAAAGGAATTAAATGTAAGAGACAACAGTTATAGATTAAAGTGATGAGGGTGAAGATCTTTTATTAATGATATTGGTTTGGTGTGTCTCTCCGTGGAGAGGTTCAGAGCCTTACAATGATGTATTCCCTCTTCTTTTTGATAGAGGTGTGAAGAAGAAGAAGCAGCCCCCCTCCTAAGATTCTTTCTCTTAATATTTATAGCTAGGAGATCTGCCAGCTTGCGCCAAGGGGTTGGGACCACATTGGGGGGATGCCCTCGTGAGGACGTCCAGGCCGTGGTTTTAGTTGTCGTATTAGATCATTGGGGGCGATCTTGAGGATAGATGGCCATATCCTTTATTAGTCTTAAGTAGGCTTTAATAAATGTGTCGATCTTCTTCATTGGCATGAGGTCACGTTTTGACCCATACAACGATAATAACTATATACAATTTAAGTTTCCTTCGAATTCCTACATTGCTGCCAGAATAAGACTACTCTCTTCTCGAAGATACATAGCAGAGTCCCGTTGCGAATGTAAAATGCATGATCCCTCATCGGCAATTCACTTTCAAAAATTTAACTACCTTAAGATTTCTATAAATACAACACTCTTTATTCTATTAGTTTCACTTTTAACGTTTGCAAATCACTTTGAGTCTACTTTTGATGACATGGAAGCATTAAAGCGAAGTAATTTCTTCTTCTTTTCGTTTGCTTTCTTTATTCGATTGTCCTTTTTGTAGGTAAAAACAAGAAGGATATGTTCTTGCTTAACGAGATGATCAACGCATGAAGAAGGGTGTTTTAGGGTGTGAAGGGATGGGTGCTCATTCCCGTTCGAATATCGGAGAGATTACATTCATGGTGGTCCGAATATCGGATAGGTTACTCTCAATGTGGCCCGATTATCGGAGAGATTCCTCTCAATGTGGCCTGACTATCGGAGAGATTACTATCAATATGTCGCCCGAATATCGAAGATATTACTCTCAAGGTGGCCCAACTTACGGAGAGATTGCTCTCAATGTGGCCCGACAATCAGAGAGATTACTCTCGAGATAACTTGACTATCGGAGAGATTACTCTCAAGGTGGCCCAACTTTTATCTTAGTTGCATAATTTTTAGCTTTACGCACTTGTAACAAAAGAATCATATCTTCTCGTGGAAGAGTCTAAATAACGAACCGTTTAATTTTTCGAAAATTATACTTCAATATCTAAAACATATCCAAAACTTAGAGTCAAACACCTTCAGAATCGCCATAGATAATATTTTGAAACCAACTTTAGATTGCACTGTGTTGAAAATTTCAGATTTACGCGGTCTCCCCAAAAAAATTATATCTTGGTAGAGAAATGTCAAAATCTCGAACTGTTTGATTTTTTGGAAATTCAATTTGCAATTTCATAACATATCCGAAATAAAAAATGTAATTCCTTAACGATAGTTTCAGATAATATTTCGAAATCAATATTAAATGATGATACAGCGACGCTTTCATATTTGCGTGACTTCACCAATAATTTTGTATTGTGATGTGGCAACGTCAAAATTACGAAACATTTGATCTATTAGAAACTGAACTTCCAAATATACAAATATATCCAAAATGAAAAAATTAATGCCTTAAGGATTGTTTCAAATAGTATTTTGAAATCAATACTAACGTTTGACATATTGTCGATTTTAGATTTGTGCGACTTCATCAAAACTTTTGATCTTGATGTAGGAACATTGAAATTACGGACCATTTGATTTCGTGAGAACTAAACTTCAAAATCTAAAACAATAATACCCCATAATTTAATTAAGGGTGCATTAGTCATTAGAAAAGAATAAATTAATAAAAAAAGAATAAAACATTAGGATAATGGGCTAAGCCCACTGAAAAGAGAAACGAGAAAAGGAGAAACAAAATAATAAATATATATACAAAAGCTAAAAGGATTTTGGGGGGAAGGAATGCAACATATATGCTGCAATTGAAACAGAAGCTAAAAAGGGTTGAAAAAGAGAAAACCTCTTTAGCCAACGCAAGCATCAACATGAAAAAAAAGAATTCTTTTTGTTGTACTCGTAGCAATGACTACCGTGTTTCACCGTATTATCGACATATATTCTTGAGCTTCAATAATAACTCCATGCGATTTTATGTAATTTTTCTTCTTTTGAGACAATATTACTTTATATTCGTAATTCTTTTTGGAGTGAGTAGAGCTGATTTTGGGATTGGATTAAAAGTATATGGTAAAAAATTTAAATAAAATTGGGAGAAACACATGATACTTTTTAAGATATTAACGAAGTATATTATATGATTAGGTTGTATTTGGTTGATTTTTAAAATTTGGTTTAAACTGTTGGAAACACGTTCTCAAGGCATTATACTAAGCGTGTGTTCATATTTGTAGGTTTTGATGAATGACAAACTATGCGCAAATTGACATATGATGAGGTCCAAGCACAAGCGCAAAGTTGATATATAACGAGATTCAAGCACAAGACAAAGATCGAGATTAAGTTTTATATGAGTCGGTATTTAATTGTGATCTTGATCCGACAACTTAAACTCAAGACTTGACTTCTCTCGTAAAAATATTTTTAACAAATCATGCATATTTAATTTAGAGCTAAATGATTTTAAATAATGCATATTTACTTTAGTCAAAATGATTTTTAGACATGCCTATAAAATCTGGACTAAGATAATCGATTATGTACTTATGATAATGATTATGTCTAAGTCAGCTGCTTGACAATCGATTGTGAACTTATGACAATTGATTGTGTTAAGGCAGTGAGCATCAGATTTTTCAAATCTGCATGACAATCGATTGTGAACCTTATGACAATCGATTGTGATGAGGCAGTGTCCATCAAAGTTTTTCAAAGCTCAAAATAAGCGATTGTGAAGCTCATGACAATCGATTGTGAAGAGACAGTGTCCATCAGACTTTTCAAAGTCACAAAATAATCGATTTTGAACTTATGACAATCGATTGTGTTGAGGCAGTGTCTTCCAGACTTTTTCAAAGTTATTAAATAATAGATTGTGAACCTATAACAATCGATTGTCAAGAGGCAGTGTCTAAATTGATTTTTCAAGACTGATATATAATCGATTGTTAACTTAATATAATCGATTGTATAACTGACCGTTGCCAAAATGTTTTCAAATACCGTCAGGTAATCGATTATTGATTTCCTATAATCGATTGTTTTAATTAAAATCTGGAAAGGATTTTTTGAACGTTGCTGAGTAATCGATTATTGATTTCCTATAATCGATTGTTTTAATAAAAATCTAGAAAAGATTATTTGAACATTGCTGAGTAATCGATTGTAGATTTCTGACAATCGATTGTTTTACGTAAAATCTGGAAATGATTTTTTGAACGTTGCCAATAATCGATTATTGATCTTAGATAATCGATTGTTATGCGTAAAATCTGGGATTGATTTTTGGAACGATTGGCAAACAATCGATTGTGGCATTTTGACAATCGATTGTCACTGAGTAAAATCAGCAATTCTGAATTGGCAATTAGGCAACGGTAATACAAAGTTTTTCAACTATAAATACAGCTTCCATTCAGTCTTTTAAGCAACAACAACACACAACAACTGATCATACAATTGCTAAAGCTTGCATACTTTATTGCTTATCATTTTATATTCATTACATAAGCTTTTGAGAGCCAAATTCTTGTCGAAAGTTGTTGCGATCTTGAGCGTATTCTTTTTACTCATATCTACTCTTAAAGGAGTATCTTGTTTGAGTGCTAAGTGCTTTTGTACACTTGAAGGGAAGTGTTAGTCCCTTGTGTTGTAAGAAGGAACTTGTGTTTCCTTGGTTGAAGTCTTGGAGTGTTGTATCTCCGAGCAAAGGTTGTTGAGGCTTGTGTCCTCAAGTTGTAACGGTTTGTTGAGCACCCGTAAGCTTAACAAGTTAGTGGAAATCTCGAGAGAGTCTCTCGGGGACTGGACTAGCCACGGGTTGTGGTGAACCAGGATACATCGGTGCGTTTGTTCTAATTTATTTACTTATCCACTTATTTATTTCCTGCAATTTTTAAATTCCGCAAGTTTACGCTAATTTTTATTATACCGCTATTCACCCCCCTCTCTAGCGTTAAGCGTATTATCTAACAATTGGTATCAGAGCCCAACTCTCAGAAGACTTAACCGTTTGAGAGAAACATCCATGGCTTCTACTCGTGATTCTTTTGCAGGAATAGGTGAAGGACAATGCTCCACCCGACCACCGCTATTCGATGGTACAAATTATACATACTGGAAGGAGAGAATGAGAATATTTGTACAATCAAATAGTTTTCATCTTTGGAAGGTCATAATGAATGGAGAACAAATTCCAACCAAGAAGGTTGAAAATGAATGGGTCCCAAAGTCCGAAGATGAATACGATGCGGATGATATCCGAAAGGTGCAAAATAATGCTAAAGCTATTAATTTATTATATTGTGCTGTAAATGCTGATGATTACAGGAAGATATCGTGTTGCACAATGGCAAAGCAAATGTGGGACAAGCTGGAAATTACGTACGAAGGTACGGACCAGGTAAGGGAAGCCAAAATTGATTTCCTAACCCATGTATATGAATTGTTTCACATGAAGGAAGGCGAAAAGGTCGATGAGATGTTTGAACGATTTTCAAATATCGTAAATGATTTACATGCTCTTAAGAAGACCTCCACGGATAAGGAACTTGTCCGAAAAATTCTCCGAAGTCTCACTCCGGAATGGCGATCCAAGGCCGACGCGATTCAAGAATCCATTGGCATTTCAAATGTCACCATCGACGCATTAAGAGGTAATCTTAAAACTTATAAATCTACTATACTTAACCCTCTTGTTGATGATCAAAGGAAGCAAAGAATCGCTCTCAAGACAAGCACAAGCCAACCTCAAAATGATGAGGAAGGAGACAACGAGTTCGGACTCGTTATCAAGAGATTTCAAAAGTTCATGCGAAAAGAGTATGAACGAAAGGGCAAAAAGCAAGGAGATCAAATAAAGTGCTATGAGTGCGGAGAAACCGGGCACATTAAATCAAATTGCCCAAATGCTAAAAAGGAGAAGAAACCCTTCAAGAAGCAACGAGCATACATATCTTGGGGAGGCGACTCCGGTGACGAGTCAAGTGAGGAAGAAGAAGACGAAGCCGCAAATCTTTGTCTTATGGCACAAGAAGACGACAAAGAAGAGGTATGTCAAATTTCTTCCAAAAATTTCTTTTCCCTTAAAGAAATGCAAAATGCTTTTGATGAGTTGTATAGCGAATTTATTTAAGCTTCAAAAACTGTTAAGAGTATAAAAGAAAATGCTTCTCTAAAAGAAAAATATTTTCAAAAACAACTCTCTTTTAAAGAAAAGGAATTGGAAAAACTGATTTTAGAAAATGAGAAGTTGAAAGAGGAAAACAAATTATTTGGCAAGAGAAGCACTGACAAGCCCGAGAGTTCTAGAAATTGTACTTCTTGCATGCATCTCAAAAATGAAGTAGAAAGGCTTAAGGGCACCTTAGATAAGTTTAACTCTTCTCATAAAAACTTGAATGAAGTGCTTGTTAATTTGAAGTCGACCAAGCATGGCATAGGTTTTAGAAACGAGCCTAAAGAGAAAGTTGAAGCCAACCCCCAACCACCTAAGGCTCAACCTAGGATAAATAAAACAAATGTTCATCCTAGATACAACAAACCGAGAAATGGTTTTCATCAATCGCAACCTAGAAATAATCATGCTAGAAATAATGCACATTCTAGGCCAAACACTAGAAGGAATTTTGAACCTTTTAGAACACCTAGAAATGACTTCCAACCTAGAAACAACTATTCTAGAAATGATGCATATCCTAGAACAAATGGTAGGAGAAATGATCTTCATGATTTGCGCAATAGTTATATTGTCAAGAATAGAGTAAATGAATTCCGTCCGTCCAATTACTATCAACCTAGAAGGATGCATAATCCTAACGTGACTTGTCATTATTGTAGACGAATTGGACATATTGCTCCTGCTTGTTTTACACGACATAGACATAACACTCAATCACATCACTATGATTTGCCTAACCCCCAAGGACCCAAAATGGCATGGGTACCTAAAACTCATTAATCTGTTTTGTAGGTATGTTTGAAGGAATCAAGTGTACTATGGTACCTTGATAGTGGATGCTCCAAGCCCATGACGGGAGACGAATCCAAATTCCTTCAACTAGAACACAAGGAAGGGGGAAGTGTTACTTTTGGTTATAACAACAAAGGAAAGATTATCGGCATCGGATCGGTCGGTAAGGATGAAATTTCTTCCATTAAGCATATATTACTTGTGAAAGGTTTAAAACATAATCTCTTGAGCATAAGTCAATATGTGACAAGGAAAATCTTGTTTTATTTGATTCGGATGAATGCTTAGTTTTTAGACGTAGCGATTTTAAAATTATCCCTCATGGTTTTAGAATGGATAACATTTATATGGTTGATCTTGCAAATTCTTCACCCGAATATGTGAATTGTTTAGTGAGCAAAGAGGATGATTCTTGGTTATGGCATCGTAGAGTAGCTCACATCAACATGCATCTTTTGAACCAATTGGTTTCACAAAATTTAGTTGTTGGTCTTCCAAATTTGAAATTTGAAAGTGACTCTATTTGTGATTCTTGTCAAAAAGGGAAGCAAACAAAAGCATCTTTTAAATCGAAAAATATTGTTTCAACTACTAGACCATTGCAATTGCTTCACATGGATTTGTTTGGACCATCTCGCATTGAAAGTCTTGGTAGAAATCGTTATGCTTTTGTTATTGTTGATGATTATTCCAGATTTACTTGGACTTTATTTCTTGCCCATAAAAGTGATGCTTTTCAGAATTTTAAATATTTTCTTAATCGTGTTCGAAACGAAAAGGAAACAACCGTCACTTCAATTAGAAGTGATCATGGGGGAGAGTTTGATCACAATCTCTTTGCGGACTTTTGTGACGAACTCGGTATCGAGCATACCTTTTCCGCTCCACGAACACCACAACAAAATGGGGTGGTGGAAAGGAAAAATAGGTGTCTCGAAGAGATGGCTAGAACCATGCTCGAAGAGGCTAAGATTCCCAAACATTTTTGGGCGGATGCCGTGAGTACCGCATGCTACGTTTTAAATAAAGTAGTCATAAGGCCAATACTCATGAAAATCCCTTATGAACTCTACAAGGGAAAGAAACCAAATATCTCCCATTTTAGAGTATTCGGTTGTAAATGTTTTATTCATAACAATGGAAAAGATCAATTGGGAAAATTTGATGACAAATCCGATGAAGGAATTTTTATTGGGTATTCTTCATGTAGAAAAGCATATAGGGTATTTAATAATAGAACCCAAACTGTGGAGGAATCCCCTCATATTGTGTTTTCCGAAAATAATGCTCGCTTGGCGAGAAAGGATTCTTGTTCTGATCTTGCAGGTATTCTAAATAGTTTAAAAGACAAAGTACAAGAGGAAACTCCTAAGGAAATTCAAGATGAAATCTTGGAACAATCAACAGAGGAAACGCCATAATTGGAGAAAGAAACGAAAATGCCTAACGAGTGGAGGACAATCAAAGATCACCCTCTCGAACAGGTAATTGGCGACGTCGGAGAAAAGGTAAGTACCCGAAACTCCCTTAAGAACACCTTAGGAAATACTGCTTTTGTTTCTCAAATTGAACCAACAACCATCTCCGAAGCAATTGGGGATGAATTTTGGACCTTGGCAATGCAAGAGGAGCTTAACTAATTCAAACGGAATGACGTTTGGGATTTGGTGCCAAGACCCGAAAATCATACCATAATTGGTACGAAATGGGTTTTTCGAAACAAACTAGATGAAAATGGTGTAATCACTAGAAACAAAGCTAGGCTTGTAGCAAAAGGCTATAATCAAGAAGAGGGTATTGACTATGAAGAAACATATGCTCCCGTAGCTAGATTAGAAGCTATTCGTTTATTGCTTGCTTTTGCCTCTTCTATGAATTTCATTTTATTTCAAATGGATGTGAAAAGTGCTTTTATAAATGGTGTTATTCAAGAAGAAATTTATGTTGAACAACCCCCTGGTTTTGAAGATTTTAAATCTCCCGATCATGTTTTCAAACTCAAAAAGGCTCTTTATGGTTTAAAACAAGCTCCCCGAGCTTGGTATGAAAGATTGAGTAAATTTCTATTGGAAAATGATTTCATTAGGGGGAAAGTTGACACCACTCTTTTTGTTAAGCATAAAAACAATGATATTTTATTAGTTCAAATCTATGTGGATGATATTATATTTGGTGCTACTAACAATGTTTTGTGCAAGGAATTTTCCGATTTAATGACAAGCGAATTTGAGATGTCTATGATGGGTGAGTTAACATTCTTTTTGGGATTACAAGTAAAGCAAATGAAAGAAGGTACGTTCATTTGCCAAGCGAAATATTGCAAAGAATTGCTGAATACGATTTGAAATGACCAATGCAAAAGCAATGGCAACCCCCATGAGCACATACGATCATCTAGACAAAGATGAGAAAGGTAAGGAAGTCGACATCAAAAAGTATCGAGGTATGATTGGCTCTCTCCTTTATCTTACTGCTAGTCGTCCGGACATCATGTTTAGCGTGTGCTTATGCGCTCGTTATCAATCGTGTCCAAAGGAGTCTCACCTAACTGCGGTGAAACGGATATTGAAGTATCTTGTTGGTACTGTAAATGTGGGTCTATGGTACCCAAAAGGTTCTTCATGCCAACTTGTTGGCTATTCCGATTCCGATTTTGCTGGATGCAAATTGGACCGCAAGAGCACTAGTGGCACTTGCCATTTTCTCGGTAGCTCTCTCGTTTCTTGGTTAGCAAGAAACAAGTAAGTGTTGCGTTGTCCACAACCGAGGCTGAATATGTAGCCGCGGGGAGTTGTTGCGCTCAAATCCTTTGGATGAAACAACAACTCTTGGACTATGGCCTAAGTCTTGATCATATCCCTCTTAGATGTGATAATACTAGTGCCATATGCTTGACGAAGAACCCCGTTCTTCATTCGCGAACAAAACACATTGAAATTAGACATCATTTTATAAGAGATCACGTTCTCAAGGGCGATGTCGAAATTGAATTTGTTGAAACCAAAGATCAATTGGCCGACATCTTTACAAAGCCCTTAGAGAAAGAGTCCTTCTTCCGAATTCGTAGTGAACTCGGGATCCTTGACTCCACGTTGATCTAAGTCATGCATTTCATTTTCCCTTTCACCTGTTTTCTAACTTGAGCATCGGAGACGTCCAACGTATTTTTGCAGGTATCGCCCTAAAGGCAGGGGGAATTATAAAGCTTGACGCACAGATCAATCGATTTCTCTTTTATATAATCGATTATCCAGTATCAATAATCGATTGTCTTGACATTATTTGCGTTATTATGTCTGAAATTGCAGATTTAATAAATAAACAAGTTTTTTATTCTATATTTTTTGCTAATGGCAAAAGGGGGAAGATAACGAGAATGCACTCTCAATACTTATCAGCATAAATTGAGGGGGAAATCATATATTGAGGGGGAACAAATTGCATATCTATATACTTGTTGCATATCTTTACTTGTCTTGAATCGTCATTATGAATTGCCTAATATGCATATCCCGCTTAAAGTTTGTCATTATCAAAAAGGGGGAAATTGTTGGAAACACGTTCTCAAGGCATTATACTAAGCGTGTGTTCATATTTGTAGGTTTTGATGAATGACAAACTATGCGCAAATTGACATATGACGAGGTCCAAGCACAAGTGCAAAATTGATATATAACGAGATTCAAGCACAAGACAAAGATCGAGATTAAGTTTTATATGAGTCGGTATTTAATTGTGGTCTTGATCCGACAACTTAAACTCAAGACTTGGCTTCTCTCGTAAAAATATTTTTAACAAATCATGCATATTTAATTTAGAGCTAAATGATTTTAAATAATACATATTTACTTTAGTCAAATGATTTTTAAACATGCCTCTAAAATCTGGACTAAGATAATCGATTATGTACTTATGATAATCGATTATGTCTAAGTCAGCTGCTTGACAATCGATTGTGAACTTATGACAATCGATTGTGTCAAGGCAGTGAGCATCAGATTATTCAAATCTACATGACAATCGATTGTGAACCATATGACAATCGATTGTGATGAGGCAGTGTCCATCAAAGTTTTTCAAAGCTCAAAATAATCGATTGTGAAACTCATGACAATCGATTGTGAAGAGACAGTGTCCATCAGACTTTTCAAAGTCACAAAATAATCGATTTTGAACTTATGACAATCTATTGTGTTGAGGCAGTGTCTTCCAGACTTTTTCAAAGTTATTAAATAATCGATTGTGAACCTATAACAATCGATTGTCAAGAGGCAGTGTCTAAATTGATTTTTCAAGACTGATATATAATCGATTGTTAACTTAATATAATCGATTGTATAACTGACCGTTGCCAAAATGTTTTCAAATACCGTCAGGTAATCGATTATTGATTTCCTATAATCGATTGTTTTAATTAAAATCTGAAAAGGATTTTTTGAACGTTGCTGAGTAATCGATTATTGATTTCCTATAATCGATTGTTTTAATAAAAATCTGGAAAGGATTTTTTGAACGTTGCTGAGTAATCGATTGTAGATTTCTGACAATCGATTGTTTTACGTAAAATCTGGAAATGATTTTTTGAATGTTGCCAGTAATCGATTATTGCTCTTAGATAATCGATTGTTATGCGTAAAATCTGGGATTGATTTTTGGAACGATTGGCAAACAATCGATTGTGGCATTTTGACAATCGATTGTCACTGAGTAAAATCAGCAATTCCGAATTGGCAATTAGGCAACGGTAATACAAAGTTTTTCAACTTTAAATACAGCTTCAATTCAGTCTTTTAAGCAATAACAACACACAACAACTGATCATACAATTGCTAAAGCTTGCATACTTTATTGCTTATCATTTTATATTCATTACATAAGCTTTTGAGAGCCAAATTCTTGTCGAAAGTTGTTGCGATCTTGAGCGTATTCTTTTTACTCATATCTACTCTTAAATGAGTGTCTTGTTTGAGTGCTAAATGCTTTTGTACACTTGAAGGGAAGTGTTAGTCCCTTGTGTTGTAAGAAGGAACTTGTGTTTCCTTGGTTGAAGTCTTGGAGTGTTGTATCTCCGAGCAAAGGTTGTTGAGGCTTGTGTCCTCAAGTTGTAACGGTTTGTTGAGCACCCGTAAGCTTAACAAGTTAGTGGAAATCTCGAGAGAGTCTCTCGGGGACTGGACTAGCCACGGGTTGTGGTGAACCAGGATACATCGGTGCGTTTGTTCTAATTTATTTACTTATCGCACTTATTTATTTCCTGCAATTTTTAAATTCCGCAAGTTTACGCTAATTTTATTATAACGCTATTCACCCCCCTTCTAGCGTTAAGCGTATTATCTAACATAAACTACCAGTAGCACGAGAAAGTATAAATCGACGAGTCAAGAGTCAAACAAAACTCTGAGGGTTGGGCGTTCTAAATTAGCTAGAATTAGCCTAAATAAGAAAATTAACACGGGATTAATGTTGGTATGGTTATAGATTGATTGAAGAAAGTTGTACGGATCGTTCGAGGTGATAAGTTTGGTATTTCGACATGAGTACTGTGAGTAGTAATCTTACTATAATTTGTGTTTTCATAACCTGCATGGTTTATATATGATTTTTGAAAATAAATGTGTTACCGAATGTTTGAAATTGCATGTGGGACAAGTCCTTTACTTGATATGGTACCGAACAGTTTACTTGAGATGTTTACCGGTTAATCTAGATATTTTCACCATTACTAGATATGTTTTCCTGTTACTTGAGACATGATTACCATCACCGAAAAAAAATTAGAAGATATGATGATAAATGATATGCCCTTTATTATTTTGAAAATGCTTTTATACGAGTATTTACTATTTACAAGAAAAAGCAAAAATGGGAGGAGACTTTGAAGGATCCCGTAGCTAACGACGAGTTCGTTAGACCTGGTACACCTTGTATTTACAGGTTACCGATTACAGTTATAGCTCTCGCTAGTGGGAAGGTAAAACTAGCATATAGTTACAGTTTTCCCTCGAGTAGGGTCCTACAGTTATATTTGACTACTTTTATGAAGGGGTCCACACAGTGATACAGATTACATGATCCTTTTATGAAATCTCCCAAATATGAAGATTTGCCATGACACAGTATCTACTGAGTTTATTACTGAATTATAAGTTGATTTTCTTACAGGAAAAACGTGATGAGACTGATTATTATTACCGTTTTAAAAGTGGCATTTTATTTTGTAATTCTTATACAAACATGTTTTCTCACTTGTCCCCTATTAAAAATAGTTGTGATTAAATATTATTACTCACTGAGCTAGCGACTCACTCCCCGCTATTATTTCTACAGAGTTAATAATTGACATAGACGAGGATTCCGTTAATTAGAGTACACGAGTTGACAGTTTTTGGTGAGCCCCGCATTTATTCGTGAGGCAAAGATCGTTATTTAATTGTTATAGTCTCTTTCTTGAAACTCTTAGAGTCGCTCCATATTCATTTTTATGAGTGTCATAAGTATTCTTTTATTGGTAGACTTTTGACTCGTATTATACTTTCGTATTGTATACTTGGAGATAAAGTTAGTATTATTGCGTTGGAATACTTCGTTGATGAGCATTATAACTTGTTTGGTCGATATAGGCTGGTTGTATTGTTGATTTCTGAGACAGGTAAACTTTTGGATAGAATATAATACCCGTAATTTAATAAGGGTATATTAGTCATTAGAAAGAAATTAAATTAATTAAAAAAAAGAATAAACCATTAGGATAATGGGCTAAGCCCACTGAAAAGAGAAACGAGAAAAGGAGAAACAAAATAAAAAAAATACAAAAGCTAAAGGGATTTTGGGGGAAAGGAACGCAACATATATGCTGCAATTGAAACAGAAGCTAAAAAAGGTTGAAAAAGAGAAAACCTCTTTAGCCAACACAAGCATCAACAGGAAAAAGAAAGAAAAAAAAATTTGCTGTACTAGTAGTATTGAATATCGTGTTTCACCTTATTATCAACATATATTCTTGAGCTTCAACAATAAACTCTAGGTGATTTTATGTAAATTTTCTTCCTTTGAGAGAATATTACTTTATATTCGTGATTCTTTTGGGACTGAGTAGAGATGATGTTGGGATTGGATTAAAAGTTTATGATAAAAAATTTAAGAAAAAAAAGATTGGGAGAAACACATGAGACTTTTTCAGATATTAACGAAGTATATTATATGAATAGGTTGTATTTGGTTGATTTTTGGAATTTGGTTTAAAACTACCAGTAGCACGAGAAAGTATAAATCGACAAGTTAAGAGTCAAAAAAAAAAAAAAAACTCCGAGGGTTGGGCATTCTAAATTAGCTATGAATTAGCTTAAACAAGAAAATTAACACGGGATTGATATTCGTATGGTTACAGATTAATTGAAGAAATTCGTACGGATCGCTCGAGTGTTCCGATGGTTGGTATGGGTTTTAATGATAATATGTGACTTGTTGGCATATTTGATTGAGGTCTCGAGGGCCTAAGAATAGATGCGGATGGTTGGCAGAAGATTTGGTATTTGAGTGGAGTTGAAGATAATTTTACTGCTTCTCTTATTTCTGCACCTGCGGATTGGGGACCGCAGGTGCGATGATTACAGGCGCGTGGATGTGACCGTAGGGGTAGACTTAGTCAATGGAGCGAATGGTTTACCGCACCTGCGAGTCGCAGGCGTGAGGCCTGACGCGCAGGTGCAGAAGATGGTCCCCTTAAGTGAACCCCGTAGAAGCAGAGAATTTCCGCAGAAGCGGTAGCGCACGTGCGCTTATGGGACCACAAGTGCGGAATCCCTGGAGCACAAACTTTAAAAGCTTTCTTTCGTGATTTTCAGCCTTATTTCACCATTTTTATTCGGACTTGGAGCTTTTTGAGAGAAATTGAAGAGGAATTCGAGGGGTAATACTTGGAGGTAAGGTTTTTAACTTAATACTCAATTCAATGGAAATTTCTTATTGATTAGACATGAAATTAGTGGGATTCAAAGGTTAAAATTGAAGCCTAGGGCTTGAGTTTTGGAGAGCTTTGATTGGGGATTTGCGGGGCCATTTGAGGTTCGATTTTAATGTTCTTGGTATGTATAGACTTGTGGGATGATAAGGACTCTAGTGATGTGAGACATTTTGGGGTTGGGTTTGGCCAATTTCGGGATTTCTTTGTTTATTTGATTATTTTTGCTTGTGCTTTGTTCCTTTAGCATGTATTAATGGTATGATACTGATTTTGGTTAGATTTGGAACATTCGGAGGCTGAGTCAAGTAGCAAGGGCATTTCGGGCAAGAGTTTGGACCAATTTGAGATAAGTAATGACTGTAAATGTTGTCCTAAGGGTATGAAACCTTATATTTCGCATCGTTTCACTACTTTATGGTGACACACATGCTAGATGAAGAGCGTAAGGTCTTGCACCGTTAGGGATTGTGACTTGATCCACCCCGTACGAATATTTAGTCGCGTATTTGATTGAAAACTATTTGATACTATTGTGTTTTGAAAAATATTACTATGTTTTGGGTTGGATTCCATATGTGGGCCTCGTGCAAATTGTTTGGATCCTTTGGGCCGTTCTATACTAAAATTCTTCAATGCTTTCATTTATAACTATGCTCAGTCATGCTATATGTTTACTGATTTCATAATTCAGTCTTATTTACTTTGAGATGTATAAATGATATTTTTGGGATGAGCACCTTGTTTTACAATTAGCCCGAGTGGCTTGAGATATTTCTGACCGAGTGAGACTGAGGGCATATGTTATGAAGATATCATGGGATCTAGCTGCACGCCGCACCATGTTTTACTTATTTTTGATATATGAAAGACCGAGGGCCTGATTTATTATGTCACGCGATGCCTTGTGATAGTGCTTGCGCATTAGAAGTCCCTCCGGAGTATGAACACCGCTAGTTAGCATAGGTACCCAATGTGAGCGATGTAAATTTACCCTAGGGGTTGTTGTTGATTCATGTTGTTGCCCTAAAGGATGACTGCGAGTGATTGTGAGGTAGCCTGAAGGGCTTGTTTTGTTGGTATTTTTCCCGAGGAGTGGTTTATGGTACATATCTTGCCCGAGGGGCTATTTACGTTTCTATCATTTTCACTCACCGTTTCATCACATCGTTTGAAACTATTAAAAAAAGTTTAAAAAGAAAGATTTTTACTGAACTTGAGTTTGTTTTACGAGATAATTAATTTATGTGCTGTTTTTTATAATGCATTAAGGGGACAAAGACCAGAAACTCTTCGCTGAATGTGGCTCATAACCGGTACCGGTGCAGTGAGGTATTCGAGTTGAGATTCCCGAACTTTGGTAAATGTATTGTATTTGATGTGGTGCTATGACGTGGAATTATCTATTTTTTTATTACTGCTCATCTTTCATTTAGTTTTATTATATTTTGAGTTGACGTACTCACATTACTCCGTGCACCTTGCGTGCAGATCCAGGAGTTTCAAGTCTTATTTTCAAGCGTTGATCATTCATTCAGCAGTTCTTGAAGTCGACGAGGTAGTTTCATGGCATTCGTAGCCCTGTTCTTCTCCCTCATATCTTGCCTAAATTATATTAGTAATGTCTTCCATATTTTGTTAGACTTTATTGTACATAGACAGGTCTTGTAGTTGCTTATGACTTGTGACACCCCAATGTCGGGCTTGTATTATTTTCTTCCGCACAGGTTATTTAAACTTATGATATTTGATTTTGGTAATTAATGGCTTACAGTGACTTTTATAGAACTCTAGTTAGATGTGGGTTTGTATCGGCTAGCCTAGTTTCACGATAGACGACATTATGGTCGGGTCAGTTTTAGGATCGTGACAAGTTGGTATTAGAGCCTCGGTTACATAGGTCTCACGAATTATGAACAAGTTTAGTAAGTCTCGAGATCCATAAAAAGACATCTGTACTTATCTTCGGGAGGCTACAGAACCTTTAGGAAAAATTTCACATTCTTGAATTCCTGTCGTGCAAATCTGTTGACACTAGTAACTAAACTTCTGTTCTATTCTTTCACAGATGGTGAGGAAACATGCTACCGGTCAGGATAGGCCACAACTAGTACCACCAGTTGGGGCCACTCGAGGCCGAGGACGTGGTCGTGGTAGGGGCTAGGGTGTAGCCCGCACAACAGCTAGGGCAGCACCTGCAGATCCACCAGCCGCCCCTATTCATGATCAGGTCCTAGTTGCGGACGCTCCAGTTGTACCGCTTAGACACCAGCTATGCCTGATGTTATCCCAGGTCTTCAGGAGGCCCTGGCCAGATTCTATCAATGCACTGGCCTAGTTCAAGCGGTCTCGGTCGCTATGGTCGTAGGTACTTCTTATGCCGGAGGAGGCACTTAGACTCCTGTCGCTCGCACACCTAAGCAGGTCAGCACGGATTCGAACACCGGGGGATCCTTCTGCCCAGCCGGTTGCAGCCACTTAGGAATGAAGCTGCAATAGAAAAGTATGTTTGGGATATAACAACAAAAGCTGATTCTCTGTGGGTAAAATGGATCAATCATATATACTTAAAAAACACTGCTTGGTAGCTATATAATATAATGTACCTCAAGATAATAGTTGGTATTAGAAGAAAATTTGTCATAGAAGAGACAAGCTTGCAGAGGGATATAGCTAGGGTGGATGGCAAATGCAAACACGTAGATATACATTCATGAAAGGGTACTCATGGCTAAGAGGAAATCTGGATACTTGTCATTAGGGGAGATGGCTTTGGAATATGCAACATGTTCCCAAACATAGCTTCATTTGCTAGATGATGATGCAAAGGAAGCTACTAACTAAGGATAGGCTAGCTTATAGAGGGATCAACTCAGATGAACTATGTGTATTATGTGAAAATGCCTCAGAATTAATAGAGCACCCGTTCTATGAGTGTCACTTCTCTAAACTGTGTATTAATGATGTTCTTCAGTGGCTGGAGATAAGAATAACAAACTATGAAGGGAAACATATGAAAAAGAATTGGTAGGAAAATGGGAAGCAAATTTAGAAGGGAATTTTCCTATGTTGTTCTAGTTGCATTGAGCTACCATATATGGAAGGGGAGAAACGAAGCTTTATGGCAATGTTCTGTGCCTAGGCCTAGCAAGTTATGTGACCAGATAAAAAAAATGCAAAGTTCGTGTGATGAAAATAATCTAACAAAAGGAAGCGAGACAAGGATAGAAGATGGATAAAAACCGGTATATAGCTAAATAGAGAATAGAAATATATGTACAGTGTAGAATACAAAGAGACTTACTTGTGCTTAGCTGAGTAAGTACATATTTATATATAGTTGTGTTAGAAGTGTTTTGTTTTTCTTCATTGTACTTGTTCTGGTGATGAATGAAAATTTTTATTCCACCATATATATATATATATCCTCTATTAATTTGGTTTTGTTTTTCTTCATTGTACTTGTTCTGGTGATGAATGAAAATTTTTATTCCACCATATATATATATATATCCTCTATTAATTTGGTGCCAAATTCTTGATTGATTTTCCTTCGGATTTCCACTACTCTTTTCTTTTTCGTCTCTAATTTTCGAGACTTCTTTCCGTTGCTTTAGAAGTGTTATTGCACATAAAATTGTGTTATTTTGCATCATTAAAATAAACGTAGATCCAATTAGGGGCGGGTGTTCGGGCAATTCGGATTACATATGAAATTTCGGTTTGGATTTCATTTTTAGGATTGACAAAATGACAATTCAAATCCAATCCAAAAATGTTCGGATTGGATTGGATTTTTTAATTTTGGTTTCGGATTAATCGGTTTGGATATTTTTGATTTTTGATTTTGAGCTTATAACTTGAGATGTTTCTTCTTTTTACAAAAATAAATATCTAAATGAAGTACTCATGTTAAAGTGCTTGAAAAGTTCTTCATTTTTACCTCAATCATCCAAATAAAATATTAAAAAAATAAAATTATCCTATAAAAAAATAAATAAAAAACACAATAGAGACGTTAATACAATAGATAAGAAGTAGAAATAGTATAACCATGTCCAAATAGAAAGTACTCTCATAATAACTTAGTAATTAATAGTGAATATATATATATATATATATATATATATATGAGTATATCTAATGCGTAGGATATTGAACTTATTATTATTGACATATGAATAATGGACTAAATATAAAGTATAATAATATTGAATTTTTGGATATCCAATAATTCAAAGTACCTAATCCAATATCCAATCCGAAATAAAAAAAATTTAAAAATTGAATCCAAAATCTAATCCGTAATCCGTAAATCGAAACAAAAATTCAAAAATTTCGAATTTCGATTTTGATTTCGAGTTTGCCCAAAATATATCCACCCCTATATCTAACACCTAACCCACTTCAAATTTCATTGGGCTTTTAAGGAAATTAAGTTAGTTATTTCTCCCGGTCGTATCCCACCCAACGCTATCAACCCCCACCACCTCCATAAAAAAAAAAGATAAAAAGAAGATTTTGTCCAAAATAGTGAAAGAAAGTAAGGAGTCAAAGAGGGAAAAAGAAATTAAAAACAAGAAGAAAGAACATTGTTCCCCTAATATAGGAGAATGAATTAAAGTGAATATCGATGCTACCTAATAAAAGCATCGCTGTACTGAGTACCTTAAACAAACCAATTAGCTCGAACGTCGAAGCAGTTGGATAAACAGTTGTCATACTTGTACGTACTAAGTAGGGGTTACGACCTTTATGGTCTACTCTTTCATTCTTCTCCCTCTATTCTCTTTCCAACTTAACTATATATCTCCATGCATGATTCCAATTCCATGCACATACTTTCTCCTTAATTACCTCAACAAAGCAGTGCAGTGAACAAAAATTGCGCTTAACAATTAAATTATCCCAAGGAAAAAGAAATTAACTTCGTCAACCAAGTGAGACAAAGTTCAAACAGTGCTACTAGCTCCCTTCTTAAATGATGATGGTTGTTACTGTTCTCAGTGTAAGTTTTAGCTGATTTTTGGTGTTAATTTATTAAAATAATATAGATAAATTATATATTCTTGCATGTATTGAAAAATATGCAAGAATTTTTCATACTCCTCATCCGGGGTTGGGTGAGGCTTGACAGGGATATCCATAGATGATTTGTGTATTGGATTGTGTCCCCCTTATGGTAGTTATTTATGGTAGTTACTGTCTGATATTATTGCAAGCTATTTTATTTATGGTTCTTATGTTTAATTATTTACGCTATGTCTGCTGAAGTTACTAATGCTCCTTTGTTTTTGTTTATGTTGTTCCTTTACTTCACTGAGCCGAGGGTCGATTGGAAACAGTCTCTCTGCCCTTCAGGTAGGGGTAAGCCCGTCTACATATTACCCTCCCCAGACCCCACTTTGTGGGACTATACTGGGTAGTAGTTGTTGTTGTTGCGTGTATTTGAAAAACTTAATAAAAGATAGGCTATTTGACTCTCTAAATAGAAACAATTATCATTATTTTTGGGATAATGTGAATAATATCTTCTTTTTTTTTTGTCATCAGGGAGTACATTTTCTCAAACAGTCTAACTTTTTTGGGTGCGAGCTCTGGCAGTTTTAATTTATAGTAATTAAAAGGCGGAAATAGATGCTTCGTGTATTTGTAAGAAAAATGATTCATTAATGTGATTATAAACGGGATTTAGGAGATAAAAAAGTGGTATATTTGTGATAATTGAACTAGAGATTCAAAATTTGTCTTTTGGCTCATTAAGCTGATCAACTGAGCTAGAGGAAGAGCTGGAATGATTTTGATATATCTTTCCGCTTACTGCCAAAGCAAAAGACAAACTAGTTAGCAAGTTCAAAAAGGTAAGAGACTATCAGATATCTAAGAGACCTGATTTACCTAGGTGACTAATTTTTTTACCGTTATCACATGACTAACCTTGGCCTTCCTCAGTCTTAAAGGTCGATCTGTTGCTCGCATTCTCTAAAAATATTGCAGTGTTAGATTCTCCAAAAATAATGTATTTTTAGAGTATCACATATGAAAACAATAATATTTTTGAAGAGCACGTACAATATAGCACTTAAAATCATGATAGTTCAAAGCAAAGTATATGCAGTACCTCAGTCGAGAAAAGGTGACGCAATGTATTAAATTTGACAGTGCAAAGGAAATGAGTAATTATGAATCTAAATTATATATCTCAGTATAAAAATACTTTACTCTCTCAATACAATTTCAATAATTATACTAAGATATTATCACTGTATTTTCCAAGTATTATATCAGATTTGCTATAAAATTTACCTGTTCTAAGAAGTGAACTTAATTTGATTGTGTAGATATCCTGCTTTGTCAATTGTCAGTTCATAAAACTTAATATTATTAGGAATATAGTGCACGAAAGAAACATTTCTGTCATTCGAATTAGCATGCCTCATGAGCTCTGAATGTTTATTCTAGCCAAGACCAGGCTTATGGGAACATATACCATCACTTCCAGGTTGGTAATATGTAGTTTCCAGAATGTGCACACGATAAATACGCACAACTACTTGTTATTAAGGATTCAACTGCTCCAAAATATTAGATTGTCAATAAGTAAAAGAACAATGGTTATACATAAATAAAATCTGGCAAACTGAAGAAATCGTGACAAAGAAAAGAGGAAATGCGCATCGATATTATAATAGTACACAAAATTCACTTTGATCATATATTGATCACAAAAAATATACTGATCATAATTTTACTACAAAGCTTATTTAAACATGAATTCAAGAAACCCCACTAAATATTTGGTACATCTAGCTAAGTAGAACGGGACATTGATGCTAATCCTGTGGAGAAATCAAATAGATAGAGTCGAGGAGAAAAGACATGTCAAAAAACAGAATCTTGTGATACTTGTGAGAGAGTCAAGTAATGAGACCAAATTATGACGGCCGCCAAACTAATGGTAACCCTTTCTATCGTATTCTAAGAAATTTGGTTCAATGAAGGTCAAGACATGTCAACATGATAGGAAAAACAATTAGATAAAATGTTTATGCAAAATCATGTTGCTTATTAGGTAATTACACATAAATCTCTTCATAAACATTAATCAAGGTTCTGATAAAATGAGTAACCAATTTACTATCACAAGTTAAGATTCACTAATGGTGTAAAACGTTTTTTACAACTTAAATCCATCTGAAGAATAAGAAAGATAACCTGCATTAACAACATATTAAAACCCAATGACAGTATAATTCTTCTTTTCTTTTTTTGCACGGTGAGTATATGAGTTAAATACTTAAATCTAAAATTAAAACACCAACGAAATTATTCAAAAAGATTCGAAATACGGCAGTGAACGGAGAGTCGCAGTTTTTGCAGAAATCAATTAAACACTCAAAAGGAAAAAAAAATGTAAAAAGACAGTAATCTTTCTACAAGCAGTAAGTAACACAATGGAGGAAAAGCCTGACTTGTGATTGTCAAGTCGCTTTTATCAACCCTCTTCCAACATTCAGTGGACCCCATTTCTCTGACAATTCACAAGATCTCTCAAAATTGCTGCACCTTCCTTCCTCCTTTTCTCTCTTGAAGATTGAAGCTTAATTTGGCCTTTAGATTCTTAACATTGTATCATTCCATTATAGTGAAAATTCTTGAACTAAGAGCTAGCTCCCCCACAAGTTTGGACCTTTTTTCTAGTATATGACTCCAGAATTTAGAGCAAGTGAGTTCGGAATGAATATCATCTTACAAAATGTATACCTTTTAACTTTTTTGCATATGTATGCATAAGTCTAGTCGGAAAAAAATAACCTACCTTTATTTGTCTCAGTGACTTCCGTTGTATTGGCTTAATCCCATGGCTGAACTAGTAGTATTCCCAAACTTGGCCAGCTCAGTTTTGGACAAAAAGGGCCTGTTTTCGTTCCCTCCAACACCAAGAAAATCTCTTGTTAAGCTTCCTTCAATAGCTTCATTTCCACTAAGATTTACTTGCTTTCCTTTGTTATTCAGCATCAAGAAAGGATCTGAATTATTTGCACTTGAATTACCCTCTAATGAACTCGAGTTCATAAGATCCCCACCTAACAACAGCCTATTTCCAGCTAGATTATTATTGGTAGTCGTCAAAGTTGAAACAGCTGATGGAGGTGAGTTCATCATTAATCCATTCAAATTCTGATCAGTTGCAAATTGTCCATTGCTTTTAGAAAAAGATGACCCCATCAGCCCAAATCCAGTGCCAAAGAGGGCCGAATTGCTCCTTGTTGATCCCATTTGGGCTGCTTTTTGCAAAAGTGCTGTTGCCGACATATGAGATGGTGCTGTTGTTGTTTCTTGCTGATGACTGTTGTAGTACATTGAACTTATTGTCTCAGACAAATTTCTTTTGTTATCTTCTTCCTCCCTTAAAACTCGTGAAGGAAGGGACGAGGAAGACCCAAAACAGGAATCATCACCACCACCACCACCGTTAATGAACCACTGTTGATTATTATGTGGGGACGCCATTTGGACCAATTGACGAGGCAAGTTGCTAGTAGAGCTGGATGATGCTACTAAAAAATCATTGGGGTTATTACCTGAATTTGGATTAATATTATTTTCCAACCAAAGCGGCATCCTTGGTTTTTGTCCATCAACATTATTGAGCTGATGATTAATTGCAGGGTCCAATCCAAGTCCCATAAATTCAGGCCTAAATAAAGAATTACCAAATTGGGGATTTCCACTAATCATTCCCCCACTGAGCAATTCATTTCTGAAGTTAAGAGTTGTTGTACTTGGAACTGATGTAAATCTTGCACTTTCTTCTGCTAACGCATCACAGAAGGCTCTGTGTGTTATAAAGCTGTCCTTTCTGTTCAATTTTCGAGAAACCAAAAAACAATCTTGGTTTATTAGTTGCATTTAAATTCAGGACATAGATTTACTTCATTTATTTCCACAAGTGAGTAATCATAGGACAGTCCATATTCTCTATTGTACTAGATGCAACAAATTTCAGCTAGAAATGATAAAGATGTTTGATTAATTAGTTACCTGGAGAAGAGAGTTCCACAGTCACATTTATATTCTCTTGTACCACAAATCTTAGTATGAGCTTTCCAATCAGACTGGACTGCATATTTCTTTGAACATTTCTCACACTTCCATTTCTTCTCACCATGTTTTCTTGAATAGTGTTTTTTAATACCTGTTAAATCCCCTAGAGCTCTTGATGGATCATGGTGGATACATGTCTTTTCTGGACAAATGTATACTTTCTTTTTTATCACTTCAGTTTTGCTTCTTTGCTTGAGCTTCCATGGTAGGTTGTGACCTCTTCTGTGGAGCTGCAAATTCTGGTCCCTTTGAAAACCCTTATTGCAGATTTCACATATGAATCGATTCGTTGCCATCAGTGACTTGGGTGATAGCGCTATCACTTCTGCATCTGGATCTGTTCAACATAAAATTAAAAGAAAACCAATTATGAGGAAAGCAAGAAAAGATAAGTCTTGATATAAAACTTGCTAAATGAATTACCTGGTTTTCCAGGTAGGTTTCGTTTTCTCTTGGAAGATGGATTTGAATTAGGGTTTGGATTATTACTAGGGTTTGGATCTTGAATGAAAGAAAGTCCATCATCAGACATCATTTTTGCAACTCAAGTTTGGAGTGAAGATAGTGGAGAAGAAGGAGGAGGAGGAAGAGTTTAACTAAGAAAAGAACCAAAAGAACAGCTCAGCTTCAGAAGAAACCAAAGATTTGCTGAAAACAGCTAAATCCCAAGATTATACTACAGTGTGAGGTAAACAAAAGTTAAAACCAAACAAAACAATGGTTACAACTGCATGATTCCTTCCAATTACAGAAAGACTCCTAATTTCTTCTTCCTCTTCTTTTGTTGTTACAGAGGTTCTCTACTATTCACTTTGTGTTTGAATCTTTAGCTGCAAAACTACCATACAATATTATGGCAGCTTAGCTTCTCTCTCTTTCTCTTTCTCTCCTTATATTTTATTCCTTATCTCACACGGTTTTTCTCTCTATAGTCGGTTAGACATAGACTCAAGTGGACCACTCTCCCCTCCTCCCCTCCCCCCCAAACAAACCCCACCCCCCATCAACATAGAAAATTCTGTTAAAAAGATTCGAGCTAATTAACTTCTGCGTATATATTGGCAATTAAAAGGTTTTTGTTTATACTATTAAGTCGCCTGAAATAATTCAAAACTATAGAAATAGACATGAATTACATCTCTAATTAAAAATTCTTTAAATTAGTAGTTTATGTAAATTATATTTACTTTAAAGTGAGTAAAGGGTATAACCCGAGTATGCAAAGCTAGCCTTTATTTCTAGCTACAGTTTAACATTTATTTGTTTGTACTAAATTTAGCGATAACTACAAGTAATGTTTCATAAAAATTGTACATAGTAACATTAGTAAGCTGGAAAGTAAGTTGGGGTTATTTGCTATTAAAATACGATAGTATATGGAGTAGCATAAATCTTTTTACTCGATCAGTACAAATAAGATATATAGATTCAAACTTACAATGGGGTGAGGAAATGGAATAACAGTACTATGAGAACTACAGCTACAGTTTTGTACATGCATTTGTTTGTTTGTATTTTAAATTTTAATTCAAAGATTCCGCTTTTGAGTTATGCTCCTTTTGATGGCTTTTAATATTGACGCTGAAAGTTGTCGTATTATTAGTATATAACAACGTAAATAAATAAAAAA
The DNA here is from genome assembly GCA_034376525.1 of Nicotiana benthamiana. Lineage (NCBI taxonomy): Eukaryota > Viridiplantae > Streptophyta > Magnoliopsida > Solanales > Solanaceae > Nicotiana > Nicotiana benthamiana. The sequence goes on along the minus strand of CM067333.1, from coordinate 25,404,881 downwards.
GAGAGAGAGAACGAAAACATAGATCTCCAAAAAGGATTGATTGAGTTTAAGGGAGAAAAAGTGGGTTGCCTTTACAGCCATTCATAAGGTAAAAATGATTATGGCATTATTGGATTTTGGACCCTTGGTTACTGAGCAAGAGAAAAAGCGATATAAAAATCCAAAAATAAAAGAGAAAGAGATAGAGAGCATCTGAGCTGCTCCCCTTGGTACGATGTCGTCCCGTGAAGTCCTAGCTGGAGGATATTATATTGATTATTGCATTTGAGTGGGAGAATTAGGTGGGTGCACCCTGGACCCAATATTGTACTATATATTACCATCCAAATCAAATAATAAGTTTATTTAGTTAACTACTTTTATTTGTTAAGGCCATGGTTATAAAGTTTAAACATGTAAATAAGATCAAACAGAGAAAGTGTTATCTCTATGGTGTAATATATATTGTTGAATGCCTACATGTGTGATTCTATAAATCCCAAGTTAAGTAGCCGCATTGAGATTCTTGACCTTATTATTTTAGTATGCAAGAGATGATACTGACAATTTTTTAGAATTCATTGTTTAAACCTTGATCTTAATAATATGTAAATGTAAAAATGAGTATATTATACAACAGTTGTGTACTAGTGTTAATTTTGATTCTGATTATAAAGTAATGCATCATTCATCAGTAGCTAATTGCCATTCTACAACCGTAGTTCCTTCCTCCGTATCGGTTTATATGATTGTATTTTCTATTTAATTCATTCAAAGAAAAATAGTTTTTTGAATTTATGAATAATTTAACTTAATTTACCAATAATTATATATAATAATTTTTTATAGTCATACAAATATTATATTATATTTAAGTCACATATTTATAAAAAAAAACTAGTTAAATTATGTCATATAAATTAGAACCGGACGAGTAACTTGTATTTGAATTTACAAAGTAATTGAAATTGTTCTTCTGTACAAGGAAACGGTAGTATACAGACAAATAAGAGGACAGGAGGTGGCTGGTGTCTCTTGCAATGTCGTGTAGCTAATGGGGGATAAATACTCACTCGCAAATCAATCTAATAAATATATAATATATGCCTTTAAAAATATAAATTTCACTCAATTGTTAATTAATATATATTATATATTAATATTTGCATTTAAAATAATATATATATATATATATTAATTACAAATCAATATGAATTGATGTAACCACATGACAATAATAGCTGCCACTAGTATATCTAACTGCAGCACGACACGTATCTATACTATATTAAAAGTATGAAGTCCCTTAGCGAAATGTCGTTCGCCTTTTTACCCTTAAAAAATAAAATTTACATGTGTAATTTAATAATTTCTTTCTAATATTTAAGATTTTGAAATCAAATAAAAATTTTCTTATTATATTTTTACTTATTTGATATATGTAAAACTCTTAACTTTTAGGGATTCAAAATCAATTATAATTAAGACGATCGTTTTTATATTTGGTAAGTTTTTGTGCTTTTCTCAACGTTTTTTCCTTAAAACTACGTTTTATTTTTCAAAAAGTTTCATTCTTACTTAATTCTACAATTTCAATCACATTTGATTAAAATTTTGTTTCTACTTAGTGTTAGAAGAATTATAATTCCAATCTTAATTAATAAAAATTTCGTTCCTACTTATTGATAGAAGAATTATAGTTTCAATTTTATTTGGTAAGAACAACCACATCCAGGTTTTTCTTGTATTAAAATTTCAAGTTTATTTGGTAAAAACAACCACATATAGGTTTTACATGTATTGCAATAAGCCATAACTTTTAATTCAAATATATGCGGCATGTGAATATCAACGAAAGTCAAAAGACGAGGTTGAGTTGCAAGTTGACAATTCATTCAAACCTTCATGATCTCATTCTTCGATATCCTTAGACAAAGATGAGCTCCAAAATACAATTGATAAAATAGTTGCTTGGAGAGTTATGGGTTGTGAGCCTTCTCTTATAGCTTATCTAAAGATTCTTCAAATATAAAGATCCAAAATGAAATGTCAGATAAATTTCTACCCTTTAACAATATAATTTTTATCGTATAATTGAAACTCCCAAGTAATCGATACTAAGAATTTGCAAAAAAATACATTATTCCTATTAGAATTCAGGAAAAAATGTTTAAGTTCTAAAATTACCTAGAGAAAAAGATCCAATTCAATTATTTTTAAACTAATTATCGTACAATAAATTATTTTTTAAGTAGACAAAACTCTTAGGATATAAAAATAAAGTAAAATCACTTATAGTATAGTAACTTTAGATTGGCTAAGAGAAAACATATAGCAACAAGGATGGAATAGTTGAAGACAAAATATATTCTAACGAATGACAACACATTATATTTTATAATTAAGTTACTTCTTTTGAATAATATAAACTAACTAACTATATATATATATATACGCGTGCTCACACTCACTTAGTTTCAGAAAAAAATTTATTCATAAAAATAGGTTACACGCGCAACGTGCATACCCTAAGACTAATTTCTAAAAATTCGTCGCCCCCTTCAATTCCCCCAGGGTAGTACGTACAGAAACACATTTTCTCCAACAATTAGAATTGTTATGCTAACAATAAAGAGTTCCCATTGAAATCAAAAAAGAGATAAATAAATAAGGTAGAATATCTGTCTTCTGACTCAGTGACTTCACCAGAAAGGCAGAAACTCTCCCTCTTTCGGTTGGGGTCCCCTGCTAACTGCCAAATGCTAATCGACTATGGACGTTTCCCTTTGCATATTCTCACTATTTCTTACTCCACTATTGTTGTTCTATGTAAGTACTCTATTATTCCGTCGTTTGCTTTGGTTGTATTGTCAACCGGCCCAGTCCAAATAGTAGTTTTAGGAGCATGGCAAAGGTTAGGGCACTCTTATAAGCTTCAATGGCGTTAGAGGAACTTACTTGCATTTGTTGTTTATGTTTGTTTCCACTTAAAAATGAGTAACAATTCTGTACGTCCTTTAAAGGATACTTAACTTTAATTCAATATGAATGATCTAAAAACAAGAATAACTAAATTAAAGAGAGAATGAACGATCATACCAATCGTAATATGACGATCAAGCCTGATCTTAAGTTGAACAATAATATCTGAGCTCGATCGGACCCTCGATGTGGGCCCGGTTGCAATTAAAGAAGAGAATAGCTGGAGAACACTTTGAAGAATAGCTAGAAGACAAAAAATGAACTTTTATTGCTTTGATTTGCGGGTCAGCAATATGTTAAAATGAAAAAATAATTCTCTCCTAATACTAGCCTAAATAAGGTAAAAAAAATTCTCATAAATATCGATCCACAGTTGATACCGGACGAGATTTACGCTGTAATATCCGTTTGAGGGCGAATATTATGACTCCCCACTTGTCATGCTCAACCGTTTCTCCTAAGATGCTTTAGTCAGATAGGTAAGCCTTATGGAGAGCGTCACTCGAGTGGGTTTGCTTCCAGCAGCCCCACCCACTTGTCAGGCTGGAAGAGGCTTCAGACTCCTGCTACACGTACTCCGGAGCAGGTGACTCTCCAGACTTAGATTCTAGTGGTTTAGCCAGCGGTGGCAATTCAGCGAGTATTGTGACTTAGACCGGCGATGGAGCGGCTATGTCTACAGATGCTTTGTGGAGGCTGGATAGGTTCACCAAGATCTTCACTACCACATTCAGCGGTGCTTCTTCAGTGGACCCCCAAGATTTCTTGTATAGTTGCCTTGAGGTTCTTCGCACTATAGGTATTGTGGAGATCAATGGGGTCGACTTCGCCACCTTTCCTCTAGCAGGATCCGCCAAGACTTGGTGGAGGGACTATTGTTTAGCCAGACCAGCATGGTCGCCATCATTGAATTGGGACTAGTTTGCAGAATTAATTTTTGAGAAGTTTCTCCTAGTCACTCAGCGAGATGCTCTTCGTAAGCAGTTTTAGTGCCTTCAGTAGGGCTCCATGAAAGTTACACATGATGACACCTTGTTCATTGATCTAGCTCGCCATGGTATTGTTATACTCCCCACCGAGAGAGAGAGAGAGAGAGAGAGAGAGAGAGAGAGAGAGAGAGAGAGAGAGAGAGAGAGAGAGAGAGAGAGAGAGAGAGAGAGAGAGAGAGAGAGAGAGAGAGAGAGACAGAGACAGAGAGAGACAGAGAAAGAGAGAGAGAGAGAGGGTGCATAAGTTTATTGATGGATTGATTCAGTCGATCCGTATCCAGATGGATATGGTAGCCGGGAGTGAGATTTATTTTTAGGAGGCGGCCAATGCAGCCCGCCGAGTTGAGATGACTCTTTCACAGGGAGGTGGTCATGGTCGGACAAGAGGATCCGGCACTCAGGCAGATTCAGTGGTACCTCGTCTTGAGGTAGAGATTCATATGGTAGAGGCTATCCTCCCAGGCCCCTTCAGTCAGCGCTTCAGGTTTCTCACTGTACTTTAAGTGATCGTGCTTCCCAGCCGCATTATTCTGACCAGTAGCCTATCAGTGCACCACCGCATCAAAGCTTTCTAGGTGGTTATTGAGGTCGATAGGGTCAATGTCAGTCTTCTCAGTTGCAGCATTGAGGCGGTTTCTATGAGTGTGGTGAGTATAGTCATATCATGAGGGCTTGTCCAAGGTTGAAGGGTGCTCAGTCATAGCAGCAGGTTCCTCGGCCTATGATTTAGGCACCATAGGTTCCATAGGCTTCCCAACCAGCTAGAGGTAGGGGTAGAGGTCATAGAGGTGGAGGTAGAGATCATAGAGGTAGAGCTCGGATCGCCAGAGGTAGGGGTCAGCCACTAGTTGATCATCCCAGAGACATGGTTCATGAAGGTGCGGCCCAGCCCCGGTGTTATGCTCTTCAAGCCAGGTCGTAGGTTGAGTCTTCAAATGCAGTCATTACATGGTCAGTGTTATTTGATCCTGGGTCTACGTATTCGTATGTATCATCCTATTTTTCAACCTACTTTGTTATGCCTAGTGATGCTTTGAGTATTCCTGTTTATGTATCTAAACCGGTGGGTGATTCTATAGTGGTCGATCGAGTTTATCGTTCATGTGTTGTAGTTTTTGTGGGTCTTGAGGGATTACTGCTCTTAGGCATGGTGGATTTCGACGTTATATTGAGGATGGATTGGTTATCCCCCTATCATGCTATCTTTGATTTTCATGCCAAGATCGTGACCCTGGCTTTACAATATTTTCTCCGTTTGGAGTGCAGAGGGACCCCAGCTCATGCCACTCACAGTGTTATATCATATGCGAAGGCTCGACGCATGGTTGAGAAGGGGTGTTTAACTTATCTGGTGTATGTTTGCATTTCCAGCGTAGAGGTCCCTTCTATTGATTCTATTCCTATGGTTCGAGAGTTCCCCGAGGTTTTCCCTTCAGATCTATCGGGAATGCTGCCCGATAAGGATATCGACTTTTGTATTGATCTGCCTCCGGGCATGCAACCCATTTCTATTCCTCTGTATCGCATGGCCTCGCCAGAGTTGAAAGAGTTAAAGGATCAATTGCAGGATTTGCTTGATAAGGGTTTTATTAGGCCTAGTGTATCGCCTTGGGGTGCGCCAGTGCTATTTGTGAAGAAAAAGGATGGTCCGATGAGAATGTGCATTGATTACCGGCAATTGAACAAAGTTACGATAAAGAATAAGTATCCACTACCGAGGATTGATGATTTGTTCGACCAACTTCAGGGTGCCAAGGTGTTTTCAAAGATAAACTTGAGATCTGGATATCATCAGCTGAGGATTAGGGCATCTGATGTCCCTAAGACGACGTTTCACACTCGGTACAGGCATTATGTGTTATTGGTCATGTCATTTGGGTTGACCAATGCCCCAATAGAATTTATGGAGTTGATGAACGTGTTCAGAACTTATTTGGACTTGTTATTGATAGTCTTTATTGATGATATTCTGATATACTCCAGCATTCAGAAGGAGCGTGAGCAGCACCTCAAAGTAGTTCTTCAGACTCCGAAAGATAGTCAGCTATATGCTAAGTTCTCAAAGTGTGAGTTTTGGTTGAGTTCGGTTGCATTTCTAGGTCACGTTGTATCAACATAGGGTATTCAGGTGGACCAGAAGAAGATTAAGGCAGTGAAGAACTAGTCTCGACCAGCATTAGCTACAGAGATTCAAAGTTTCTTGGGGTTAGCAGGCTACTATCGTCAGTTCGTGGAAGCGTTTTCATCTATCACAGCCCCGATGAATAGATTGACCCAGAAGGGTTCCTAGTTCAGATGGTCGGATGAGTGCGAGGAGAGCTTTCAGAAGCTCAAGACAGCTCTGACTACAGAAAAAGTGTTGGTTTGCCCACATGTTCAAGGCCTTATATAGTTTATTGTAATGCTTCCCGTATTAAGTTTGGTCTACTGTTGATGCAGGATGGCAGAGTCATTGCCTATGCTTTGAGGCAATTGAAGATCCACGAGAAGAATTATCAGGTTCATGATCTATAGTTGGCAGCCATTATTCATGCTTTAAAGATTTTGAGGTAATATTTATATGTTGTGGTGTGTGAGTTGTACACGGATCACAAGAGTCTTCAGTATCTGTTGAAGCAGAAGGAGTTCAATTTGAGGCAGAGGAGGTGGTTGGAGTTGTTGAAAGACTATGATGCTACTATCTTGTATCACCCGGGTAAGGCCAATGTGGTGGCTGATGCATTGAGTAGGAAGTCCGACAGTATGGATAATCTTGCCTATATTCTGGTCAGCCAGAGACCGCTTGCTTTGGATGTTCAGGCCTTGGCCAATCGATTTGTGAGATTGGATATTTTTGAGCCTCGCAGAGTGTTAGCTTGTACGATTGCTCGTTCTTCATTATTGGAGCGTATCCGTGATCGGCAGTTTGTTGATCCCCATTTGCATGTCCTTAGAGACACGGTTCAATGTGGAGGTGCCAAGAAGGTGATCTTAGATGATGACGGTGTCTTGAGATTGCAGGGGTGAGTTTTCGTGCCCAATGTTGATGGGATTTGAGAGTTGATCGTAGTGGAGGCCCATACCGCAAAGATGTATCATGATCTGAGGCAGCAGTATTTGTGGCACAAAATGAAGAAAGATATTGTTGCATATTTGGCTCAATGTTTGAATTGTCAGCAGGTTAAGTATGAGCATCAGAGGCTTGGTGGGCTGTTTTAGAGGACTGAGCTTCTCAAGTTGAAGTGGGAGAGGATTTCTATGGATTTAGTTACTGGACTCCCGTTAACCTGGAGGAAGTTTGATGCCATTTGGGTCATTTTTGATAGGCTAACCAAGTCATCGCATTTTGTTCCTGTTGCAGCCACTATTCATCTGAGAGTTTAGCTGAGATGTACATATGAGAGTTTGTTCCCCTTCATGGTATGCCGGTATCTATATTTTCAGACTTGGGTACGCAGTTTATCTCGTGCTTCTGGAGAGCAGTTCAACGAGAGTTGGGCACCCAGGTTGAGTTGAGCACAACATTTCATCCTCAGAAGGACGAACATTCCGAGCGGACTATTCAGATATTGGAGAATATGCTTCGAGCTTGTTTCATTAATTTTGAAGGCTCGTGGGATCAGTTTTTGCCGTTAGCAGATTTCACCTACAACAACAGCTACCATTCCAGAATTCAGATGGGCCCATATAAGGCATTTTATGGTAGGCGATGTCGGTCTCCTGTTGGGTGGTTTGAGCCGGGAAAGGCTCGGTTATTGGGTATAGATTTAGGCCAGGAGGCCCTGGATAAGGTCAACATCATTCCGGATAGGCTTTGGACAGCTCGGTCCAGGAAGACGAGTTATGCAGATCACAAGGTTCGAGATGTGGCTTTCATGGTTGGTGGGCGAGTATTGCTTCGAGTATTGCCTATGAAGGGCGTGATGAGATTTGGGAAGAAGGGAAGCTTAGCCCTAGGTTCAATGGTCCATTTGAGATTCTCGATCGTGTGGGAGAGGTGGCTTATATACTAGCCTTGGTGCCTAGCTTGTCAGCCGTGCATCCAGGTTTTCATGTGTCCATGCTTCGGAGGTGTCACGGCTATCCAGCCCACGTGTTATATTTCAGCACTGTGCAGTTGGACAAGGATATGTCTTATGAGGAGGAGCCGCTAGCTATTATAGACCGGCAGGTTTTACAGTTGAGGTTGAAGAGTTTTCCATCAGTGCGTGTTCAGTGGGGAGGTCAGCCAAGGCATCGACCTGGGAGTCTGAGTCTGTTATGCGGAGTCGTTATCCTCATCTATTATTTTAGAGGTGGAGAATGTGACGACCCAAAGGGTCATCACTTATTTTCTCTCTCTTTCCATGCTCCCAAGGCCTTGAAAACCTAATTTTTAGTTGCCTCAATTTGTGTGCGCAGTCCGTACGTTCAGCCGGAAAGCTTATATGTTAAATTTTGTGAAGAATGATAAAATGTTACTTTAAAATAACTAAAGTTTACTTTTGTCAACATTTTGGTAAATAAACCTGGACCCGTGATTTGACGGTCCCGGAGGGTCCATAGGAAAATATGGCACTCAGGCGTAGGATCAGAATCAAATTTTGAGGTCCTGAGCCGGAGAAATGAATTTTTAATAGAAATTATTTCCTGAAATATATATGAAAATTTGGACTTAAAATGGATTAGGAAGTGTTGGTATTGGGCCCGTATTTTGGTTCCGACACCTGGTACAAGTCTTATATGTGGTTGAAGCGCTTCCCATGAAATTTGGTCGAAATCGAACGTCATATGATGATGTGTTTCGGACCAAAATATCTAAAAATGAATGTTTATGAAGCTTGATGAAAAGTGATGATTTTGAGGTTTGATTCCTCGTTTATGATGTTATTTTGGAGATTTGATCGCACGGTTAAGTTTGTAGGATGTTGTTGAGTTAGTGTGGGTATTTGGTTAAGAGCCCGAGGGATCGAGAGTGTTTTTGAAGGTGTTCGGAATGGTTTTAATACTTACAATTTGCAGAAAATCTACTGTTGTCTGTGCCCACTGACTTCCTTCTATGTGATCGCATAGGTAGTGCTGCTATCGCATAGAGTAAACTTAAGGGTCTTCAAATCCCTCTATGCGATCGCAATTCTTTAAGTCAGCTTCGTTATTTTCCATAGTATGCGGTCGCACATTACTCTCTGCGATCGCAGTGGTCAAGAACTCAACTCTATGCGATCGCACCAGTACTTCCGCGATTGCAGTGCTTATCAGACCTAATCCTATGCGATCGCAATCCCTCTCCCGCGATTGCATAGGACATTTTCCCACTTATTTTAAAAGCCTTAAAATAGAACATTGACGGGAAAAACTCACAAAAACACGCAAGCTCTTCTTCTCCACAGCTCCTAGGTGACTTTAAGAGCAATTCTTCACCAAATCTTCTTGGGTAAGTATTATCTAACTCGTTTTCTTCATTTTCTATCATAATCTACTAAAATCCTAGGCCTAAAACATGTAATCTAGGGTTGAAATTGGGGGAAAAGGGTAGGGTTAGGGCTTTCCAATATTCTTTAATTTAGACTCGTTTTGGGGTTCGAATTTGGAAGCAAATTGTATATTCGGGCTCGTGGGGGAATGGGTGATATGAATTTGGTCCGAACGCCGTGTTTCAATCAAGCGGGCCCGGGTTCGGTTTTTGGAATTTTTGGAAGAAAGGTTGGGAATCTATATTTAGGCATTAGGTTTGATTTGTTTAGCTATTATTGATTTATTAAGTCATTATTGCATAGATTCGATTGAGTTGGAGCCGAATTTTAGAGGGTAAACGATTGTTGAGGATTGAATTGGCCGTGGGAGTTCGAGGTAAGTGTTTGGTCTAACTTTGGCTTGAGGGAATATAGTAGAGTCTTATTTTCTATCTATTATTTATCGAGTGCGATTTATAGGCATGGTGACGAGTATCTATACACTGACATCTAGCATGACCATGTGTCCTTATATTGTGTTTATTCTGAATTGTTGTGATTCTTCCATACTTAGTTAATGATTTCTAAATACTGTAAACACCATGAGAAAGAGACTATGATTTTCTGAACTCCGTGGGGCATTTGCTTGAGTTGTGTTATTGATAGAGGAGGTCTATGATATGAAATAACTCTTTGGAGTGATGGTTCGAATGATAAAGTGAATTATAAAGTGAAAAGTGTAAGAAAGAGAAAGAGTTGATGGTTAATCCCTTGCCAGGACGCTTTATTAATTTTGTTGATTTTTCTTCCTTGCCGGGATTTAGTTCTGTTGTTATGTTCCCTTACTGGGATTTCTTCACTAGTTGTTATTCTCTTACCCCTTATTTGTGGACGTTGTCTGGGTAAAGATTTATTATATACATGTGGATCGGATTGCACGTCGCGACAACGCTAAATGATTCAGGTCGGGTTGCACGCTGCAACAATAATATATGTGGATCGGGTTGCACGCTGCAACAATAATATATGTGGATCGGGTTGCACGCTGCAACAGTACTATGTATATGTGCGTCAGGTTGCATGCCGCAACAATGATAATTGTGGATCAGGTTGTATGCCGAAACAATATTGTTATGTGATTGGATCGGGTTGCACGCCGCAGCGAATTATAGTTTGAGTGTGTTTATTCCGGATTTGAGTTTCTGTTAGATATTCTATCTTTGAGTTTAGACTTCTTATTTATAACTATTGCCTTCCCACAACATGTTCCCCCTCCCTAATATACTGCTTATTTCTTGTTTATAGACTTCTTGGTCTTTTGCACAATCTCTGAACTTTGAATTATCTGTCAGTGAAAACCTTATCCTACAGCCGCACAATTCATTTGTGGTCTGCATATTAGCCAAAGTACTGGCGGGTTCTTTTGCTTGGTCTGCAGCCACAGATGGAATTATGCGGTCCGCACTTTCCTTCTACGGACTGCACTTCGTTGATTCTGTGCCCTTTATTGCCTTGTGATTCAGAACACTCCTTTTTAAGTCATATTTCATCATGGGAGACCAAACTTCCAATATTTCTTCAATTTGCAAACTTTCATTAGTTTTGGGAATATAAATCAACACTTTCATGCTAAAACAATAGAAAAAAGGTACTAATAAGTAGTCAAAATCTCCACTTATCAGTATTCCACCAAGTTTTTCTTTAATTGCTGAGAAGGCATGGAGCTTCAGGGTTTGAGCCCTTGAGTAAATACCTAAACGACTCAATTATCTGCATCTGGGGAAGATCCATCTTCTCCATCTAGAACCTTGATACAAACTCCCTAAGCATCTGGTTATCCCTTTACTTCACTTTAAAAAAGGTCTAACTTCCTCGTCTCGACCTTGGTGGCGCAAGTATGGCCTTTTAGGTAAGCATCTTCAAGAATAGAAAATGGTCAATAAAATTTAGAGGCAAGTTCTGATACCATATCATTACTTCTTGTACAAGGTTTCCTTTCAGCAACAGCAACTCGATCTCAACGTCTTCCAGGTCATTCCCCTTGAGCGCGCATGTTTAAGAGCTTACATGCTCATTTGGATATGTGGTCCCATTACACTTGGGAATATCGAGCATTCGAAACCTCTTCAAGATCGCCTTTGGTGTTATGCTTGGGTGGGGTGGGGGGGGGAGGGGGAAGGCTTATGAATGAACTTTTTGGAGTCGGGCCCTTCAATATTGGAAGTGCTCCCGCGATTTGATCGACCCTGGAGTTATAAGTTTTCACATTCTTATCATTGGCCTTTATCTTTTTGTCGTTAGACTCCACCCGCTTTGTCTGTATTTCGACATCTTATCGCCTCAAAATTTTCTTCGGGCTCGAATTCATCTGGCTCCACGATAACGTTTTTTGTCCTGTCGAGTGTTTTCCCTAGTCCGCTCAGGCTTAACCCTGCTAAGGGCGCGACTCTGAGTCTGCAACTGTACTATTGCCGTTTGTTGAGCTTGTAATATTTCAAAATTCAACAGCAAGCTCACCCTATCACCTTCACCTTCGGGCGATTCTTGAGCCGATAGTCGAGGTGCCCCACGAACGCTATTTTCGGGGTCAGTTGGCAGATTGATGTTGGTGGCAACATGTGAGTTAGCATTGACCGGGTCGGCAGCTGAGACACCATTGGGATTAACATGGGGCACATCATGGCTAGGTACTATGTTATTGTTCTCGCCGTGGTGGCCTGACTCGACGTCACTGTTCAAGTGAGCAGACTGAGAATTTGTCATCCTTAGTTATCTTGATATCAAAACTTCAAAGAACAAGCGGAAAACAGGATTAGTTATGGAGATTCGTATCAAATCACAACTATTATCCTTAGACCTACGGTGGGCGCCAAACTATTTATAATTAAAAATGAGTAACAATTAAATTTGTCTGCGGTTTAAAGGATATGTGATTTAATTTAATACGAATTATCGAAGAACATCGAATAATTAAACTAAAGAAAGAATGAACGATCAAAACAATCGTAATGTCACGATCAAGCTTGGTCTTAAGTAGAACACTGAAACCCGGCCTCAATAGGACCCTCGATATGGGCTCAACTGCAATTAAAGAAGAGAAAAACTAGAGAACACTTTGAATAATAGCTAAAAGATAGAAATAAATTTTTATTGCGTTGATATGCGTGTCAACAATGTGTATAAATGAAAAAAATTCTCCCCTTTATATGATAGGAGAATTTCAATCCTAATACACGTCTAAATAAGCTAAAAACCTTCTTTTACAGGTAAATATTGATACACAATCGATATCAGACGGGATTGCACCATAATATCCGGTTGAGAGTGAATATTAAGGCTCTTTGCTTGTCATGAGCAACTGTTTCTTCTTTTCACGTGGTCTCAAGATTTTACTTGGTCCGGGTCCATTGTTCTGCGATGCCCGATCCCAGATACATCGTTCACCCTCTATGAGTTCCGATACGAGGGATCCTTCGGCCTTGCTTGTAGTTGCATTGAATCGTGCTTCCCTCTCTTTTCCTTATTGGGGAAGGGGACAATATTGCTGATTTTATTCATACACAATATTAATTTAACGCATACAGAAATAATATGTATTGTTTTTATGTACACTGTTATCACTATATACTTGCTAATTAATTTGCATTCTTACCTCAATTAACACCTAATAGTAGTAATTTAATACAGTTTTATGCAAATACCGGACATACGTAAGTTTTTATCACCACTTCAAGGGAACGCGACTCTGTGCCTCATCGAACATGTATCCATAGATAAAATAGAGTAACTGTAGTAGTACTTCTCTCTGTTCTGATGGACTCTTATATTAATCTTTTTCTTTAAAGAATTAACTTTTAATTTTCTGTATATCCATAAAGCAGTGTAGTTCTGAGACTGATATGAAATTCTGAAATTGATATGTAGTTCTGAGATTGATAGGTGGCCTCTAGTGATAAATTTCATTCTATGAGGCCAGATCCCATTTGTAAATATCATGTAAGGTTTGAAATATATAAGTTGAAAAATGTAAGAATATAGCGAAAAGCTAATTTTAAGATTTCATTTACCTCCACAGTATGTCTATCCAATATTGGAGTCCGAAATTGAAATGGCGTATTTTTTTTAATTAAAATACATTTATACAGTTTAAAAGAAGTTATACTTTTACATAAAATGCAATATAATATTGCGTCTTATTAAAAAATTAAGTTTTTTATAGGAAAATGCAATATATTACTACGTTTAAGGAAAACGTAGTATTATACTGCGTTTTCCTTCAATAAAACATAACCCCTCCTTCTACTTCCCCACGGCAGTTCTTCCATTTTGTAAAAAACCCTCCCCCACCATTTCTACTGGTCCCATCCCCCCACCCATCCGCGATTAAAAAATAATTCTTAGGCCCCACCCGCCACACAAAAAGTGAAGAGCGTAGGTCCCACATAAAATCCAAGCCTTGGATTCCTTCTTTCGGGGTCAAAATTTAAAATTTCAAGTATTTCAAAAAATACAAATCGTGATATTTCGATTTAGTTTATGTGAAGTCGTAGAGCATATGCATATTTTTGTTTTCTTGAATGTATTTCCACGTTGATTTGTGTTATGTTTGCGATTAAATTTATATGTTATTTTAACCGGATAAAATTATTAGCCTTGAGACAAAACATAGATAATATTTGAAATATAATTTTTATTATTAATGAAATTATTCACAAATGTCTTTTACTGTTTTATATGCAATTTCGTAGATGCCATGTTCATATGTTTGTTGTTTTTATTTAGTTTAGATGATTTATTTCTTAAAGAATAATGGCCTTTTAGCTGTCACGACTCGATTCCTAACCCGGTCGTGATGGTGTCTCTCCTGAAGACAAGGCCAGCCAACAGAACAACAACGCTTCTTTACCTATTGTTAAACATAAATGAATGGATAAATACAACTTAATGACATTAATAACTGATATTTACAACCCAACACAGCTCGACCGGGGTGTCACAAGTCATGAGCATCTAAAGAAAACTGAACACAACTACAAGGCCAATAATATACAAAATAAGATTTAAAATCAAAAAACGAAGTCCGGTGCCGCGAATGCCGGCGCTCACCTCGCTCAGCTACGATAGCAAAATCCTCAATCAGCTCAACCCGTTATCGCGTAACAATTCCCTGGAACTGCACACGAGGTACAAGGAGTAAAGTGAGTAATCCAGCTCAGTGAATAATAAGAGCAAAATAATAACTTAACGGTAAGAAAAGACGTAAAACACTCCATCATACCATATAGGGCAGTGTAAATCTTTAAGAAAAACAGTAAAACCGTGAAATTCCTTTAGAAAATATCTAAAATCCTTTACAAAATATCTGGGCTCAGTTAAAACATCTTTTGAAAATATTCTTTCCAACAGTTAAGCAAATGATGCAATGACAGATAGTGCAAGTCAGGATATAAGTTAGCCCATCGGGCACAACACTCTACTAACAATTTATAACAGGGTATCTGGTAAAGAGTGCAAGAAGTAGCAAGAATGCCAAATAAAATGAAAGGGCTGAATGTCAGGACACGTAGTACAAACAGGAATCAATGCATGAATACAATGCAATGCATATAATCGTTGCGGCGCGCAACCCGATTCATTTTGGTACCCGCGCACATTGTGGGGGTTCAGATTACGGAGGGGCTCCTACAGCACAAGCGCAATATCAATGTAACACCGCCGCGGCGTGCAAATTGAGCCATCCATATATCAAGAAATTACCATAAAGCTGCTACGATGGGCAACCCTGTCCATGCTCAGTCCAGAAATGCACAAAACCATTTGGGCACTATTAAAATCATAATTCTCAACTCAAAGCATCGATAAAATATTATTTAAGTTTTTAAATCTTAGAAAAATAGCTGAGTTTCAAAAACATTATTAAAAAACTTGGACCGAGATCAAATAACATGCAAAATAATGCGAAAATAGTGATATCAATCCCTGAAGGATTCACATAGTTGTCACGAAGTCCAAACATGGTCATCAGCCCAAAATTATGATGATAACAAGTAGTTTCAGTCAAATACGCGGCAAAGATCAACAACCAGGACAGACCAAGTCATAATCTCCAATGGTGCTCTACCGCATGCTCATATTCGGCGTGCAGGTCACCTCAATACAACACTATGATGTGCAAATCCGGGGTTTCAAACACTCAGGATATCATTTACAAGTATTACTCACCTTGAACCGGTGAAATCTCTATCCAGATGCCTTTTCCCCTCAAACTGGCCTCCACGCATGTCGTATCTAAGAAAATCAGAGTGAATACATCACAATAAGCTAAGGGAACAATACCCAATCGAAAACAATCGAGAAATAGCAAAAAATCTCGAAACTAGCAAACCCTGAGCCCTGGGCCTGTTTTTTTAAAAATTACAAAACTCACATTACCGGATTCCTCGCCTCGCCACGAGTTCATACATACCAAGAGCTCCCAAATTCGAGCTCAAATGAACTATCAAATCCCAATTTTTAAATATCAAAAACTCAAGCCCTAGTTCATCAATCTTAGGCTTAATTTTGATAAATTTCTAGACTAATTTCACGAAATAATCGTATTTTAAGACAAATATTCTTATCTCATGTTTATTATCCGTGAACCCCTCTTCAATTTCTACCTAAAATCTATTAAGGTGCTTAATAATGGTGGAAATAACATAAGCCCCGCAGAACAAAAATGAATACAAAACCCGGCAGACATCAGAGGTTTCCGCTTCTGTGGTCCCCATGCCCGCTTCTGCGCAACAGCTTCTGCAGTTTTTTTATGCTTATGAGGAATTTCATTAAAAACGCAAGGGCCGATTCTGTGACACAAATTTCCGCTTATACGGAACATCACCTCCAGGAGAAACCCGCTTCTGCGATGGCCTGTCCGCTTCTGCGGACTCGCTTAAGTGAAACCTGTTCCTCTTCTGCAGAACTACACAATTCAGATCCAAACCTCTTTTGTGACCAAGGTTAAGCTTTTTTTGAACCACTTCTGCGGTCCATTTTAGCAGAAGCGAGCATGCTAGATACCAGCAAAAGGTTCCATTCCTCAACTCAAATTTCACCCCGATAGCTATCCGAAATCATCCCGAGGCCCCCAAGACCTCAACCAAAGCACAGACGTTGTCCAATACCCTATTTAAACTTGTTCCAATCATAAAAATACACTCAACATCCCAAAACCCTCAATTCTTATCAAATTCAAGCCTAAGTTCTTTAAATTCTCTCAAAACTCGCATTCGATCAAAAAACCAACTAAACGATGTCCGAATGACATGAAATTTTGCACGCACGTCACAAATCACATATCTAAGCTACATCAATTATCGGATTTCCATTCCGACTCTCGGATAAAAATCTCACCTATCAACCGAAATTCGCCAAAATGCTAATTCGGCAATTCAAGACTAATTCTCCACCAGACCTCTAAAATTAATTCCGATCACACTCCTAAGTCATAAATCACTTCCCGAAGCTAACCAAATTACTAGAAATCACACTCGAACCTTCTATCTCATAAGTCAATGTCTGGTTGACTTTTCCAAAACAAGCCTTCCTTAAAGAGACTAAGTATCTCTTTTTCTACCAAAACTAATCCAAATCAACTCTAACACACCAAACAGTGATAATGAAACATGAAGGAGCATAAAACGGGGAAAACACAGCGGTAACTCATAAGACGACGCGTCGGGTCGTCACTTCCTCCCCAATTTAGACAAACTCTCATCATCGAGCATACCCAGAGTTGTACTAGAAGCAACCCAATAGCTGAATGACCTTACCAAGCATATAGCCGGCGTGATTCCACATCACCCTATATCGCATCGGTCCTATAACACAAACATAGCTGAAACCTCACAATCTATCTAGACCATAAAACCGTAGAACCACATTGCACTTTTCGAAATCATACACGAGATCAGAACCTCACATCTACACTCGGAATAAGCCTCCTGAACCAGTTTTAATAACTCATACCTGCCATCACAGATGAAATCATATGATATACCACATAATCCAAACGCTCGAACGGTAGCCTCTATTCATAGCAGTTTGCCCATAATAAGCAAATACTGATAGAAAACCTTTTATTAGATGAAGTATTATTCCAACACTTTCATATACTACCAACAACAAGTGAAACACGCGATAAACTGTTACTATTCCTCAGATCAACCATTCATGAAGTCACTTCCCTCTGACTAATATCACAATAGATTTTAGGTCCAAACCTCGATATTATCCTTCTGACAAGTTGAGATCAAATCTGTTCGTATTCATTAATGACTCCAACGATTACCTCGAATCTAACACACAACTTTGGTGATATGACACCTCAACATAAGCCTAAGCCACAACTTGCATAATACACGCATCAACGAGAAACGCTCTGAACATACTCAAATCATGACAAATGACTCAAATGAAAGAGCTGTAACTCAAATTCCTCAGTACCATCACAACACAAGGCTGGAACCCCGTCTCACATCGTAGAAATAGAATACCTGAATCTACCTAGAAGGGTCATTACTACATGTAGCCTCGCTACAATGTGCGACCTATCCACACACTGTCACACATGAAGTACCTCAAGTCGCTATGTTCAAAATCAACAACCACGCACAATTTTTTATGTCTGAAACCAAGCAATCCCTTACACTCACGGCGAAACAAATGACAGAAAAAACGCAACCCGATAGGCCATAACCATTACTCCACACACCGAGCAACTCTCAATTACTCTACCCGCTCGGCTTTCTCTCTAATTCCTCAATAGAACCGCACCACATGTGCCTATATCCAACAAATCATAACGCCTCACATCACGGAAAGCAACTCACAAATATGCTTAGATCACTAACAAAGTCAATAACAATCGAATCTACCTATCCTTCAACAGTACAACTCGGGGCCAACCAAGCTAACTCAAGCTAAATATGTAGCCACCCCGGCCTGCCAACAAACACAATACCAAGATGCCTGAAGCTGCTCCTCTAAGTACTATAACTCCTGCCGGAGCCGTACGGTATGGTGCTCGACACCAAATAAATATTGAAATCCACAATCTCAGCTAGCGACATGCCCGACCACAAGAAAACGCATCCAAAAAAGTTCCTCAATACCAAAATTTAATCAATGGTAGAAACCTCTGCACTGACATCCGCCATGAAGGCCCAATTAAGAATAGCAATCCTTCCCAGCTGTCTGCTGGTCTTTGGAATACAACCACTATGCTAGAGCATAATCTGATGCACTCCACCATGCAACCTGTGGCATTTTCTAACATAACCTATAGCAAAATAGTCTAGAATAACCAAACACTGAGGCAACCAGTCAACACCCCAATATCTTGTCCAAAATCTGATATACCAAGCAAAGAATGATCCACTCGGCCTCCATATCTCAATAGCCGCTAACGGTACCAATACACCCGATCCACAACCACTACATAGCCTGAACATGAGAATTCTCGGTCTCCAACTCCATATAGCACACGAATTACCATAACTGATCCCGAATTCTACTGTATGAATATATATATATATATATATATATATATATATATATATATATATATATATATATATATATATATATATATATATATATATATATATATATATATATATCACACCTCAAGTACCCAATCATTCCACGAAAGATATTCTAAAATTCCCCTGCCATAAAACGAACTCAGATATTAATAGTTAATCAAACAAGAAAATGCCGCAACAGTACCGATGTATCATTAGTTTGATTACATTACCCTTCTTTCGAGACATATACTCTCGTCAAATCACTTCCAATTATCACTACCATTTCCTTGATTACCTGAGGCTACCCATCGCATTGAATTTCACGAGCTTCTTTCCAGAACTGAAATGTACTCATCTAGCCAAGACCTACCGTCAACCCTGTCTAGAAGAAGAATCATTACACATCCCATGCTTCACATACCTATAGGAAATATATTCATCTCGAAACCATGGTAAAACCCAACAAGGACTTTCTCCCCCAATTTCACGTGCACAAACTAAACTGCCAGGACCGAATCCTTCTTCCCAAACCAAGTTAATCAAGCTGCCAAAACTCAAGAGCGATTCTGCAAAATGCCCGTAAGGCTCGTTACCTCAAACACATACGAAGAATTAATCATTCCCTTACCATACCGACTTAATCAACTATACCATTTATCAAATTTCCTTCTGATTCATTTTCAGCTTCATATTCCTCCTTGTTTTAGCACCACAATACCTCAACCCAGGTTAGCACACGAGACTCGAACGTAGGACCACACTTCGTAAGACCTATAGGCCACTGAATACTCCCTCAAACATTTCAATAAATACCACACTCCAAAATACTTTACTTTGAAGAACTTTCTAAACATGAATTCGTTACCATTACTTTCGAGATACTGATACATAAAACCCCATAATCAACATAAAATACCACAAGTCTTGACCTTTCTGATGAAATCACTGTCTTTTACCATATAAAAAACCTTGAGAAACTTGATTGTTACATGTAGAATCTTGAACACAATAAAACCATTTTCGAGATTTATTCACCCTTATTGAAATTGCAAATTACATGAGTTAACGAACAGAACCACTCATGCCTTATTAGCACTCTGACACTGCAAGATATGATCTAATTCTAGTATATACAAACACCTTCCTTCTCTATACAGTGAGCATTCCTTGCCAATAATACTCTAGACATTCCGTGATTCTCATACTCTTATGAGGCATAATGTAACCCCTGTTAAGATTTTGCTTCAATCGTGCCATCCTCGACTCAATTTCTGCAACCAGGATTGATCCGCCAGCATACCTCAGAACGGAGACAACATAGCGCATA
Source organism: Nicotiana benthamiana (assembly GCA_034376525.1). Lineage (NCBI taxonomy): Eukaryota > Viridiplantae > Streptophyta > Magnoliopsida > Solanales > Solanaceae > Nicotiana > Nicotiana benthamiana. The sequence continues at coordinate 25,384,627 of CM067333.1, read as the reverse complement.
ACTGTGCGATCAACTAATCAACAGCAACCTCCCCAACTTGGCTCGAAGCCATATATCAGGACATACCCAATAACCCATAATACTTCCATTATTATGATTCCACAATATCATAGTGAAATTAATCTCAAATCATCTACCAGTTGTGAAAACACAGACCATCTAGTAATATAATCCTTTGCAAATCTCGCAATTATCCCCACATCAGGTGAGTCCACCCTCTTAAGCGACCCGAATTGCCGACTTCAACACGCGCCCTTCAATTACACATGAGATATTCTAACATACACATAAGGACCATACTATTTAAGAACACTCTGCAGGAGATAACCCTCATGCTTCGCCTCAATTTAGTACTTCAGCATACCTTCCACCATTATATACATTACACAGTAGTTAGTCTTCCCGAGTCTAAAGTCATACCGCCACATGTAATGCACTCCACTTCCCAACTAGGAGATACAAATATATTCTTCACGCGCCCATAATTCGGGGATACACAACAGATCCCAATAGGAAACGAATCACTTAACAGTTCATCTATTATCTAGCAGACTTCTTCTCCACTACCAAGTCATATAGATATATCTCGTAGTACTAACATACTCATCACATGAATAGCAAACCGCCATTCTGGCTAACAGTATATACCGAACATATATGTTCAAAATACTTGCTCACACAATCAACACCTCCATGCTCAAGCCACAGACAAAGATCTAGCCTCAAGTCCTGCAGACTAGCCCAACATACTTACGAATATCACATCTCACCCCTTGATCGGGGAATTACAAGCCATCAAGACGCATATAATACTGAGCGTTCATGTGCGCTATAGACGTGTGGAGGGAATTTCAAGAGCTATATCTTAAGCCGAATCAAGTACGCACGATAAGAATTCCAATAAGGTTAAGATTTTCCTAAAGGTTCTGCAGCCTCTCGAGGATAAATACAGACGTCTCTGTACCGATCCGCGAGACTCTACTAAACCTGCTCATGACTCGTGAGACCTAGTAACCTAGGATCTAATACCAACTTGTTACGACCCGATTCCCAACCCAGTCGTGATGGCACCTCTCGTGAAGACAAGACTAGCCAACAGAACAACCACGCCTCTTGACTTAATTGTTAAACATAAATGAATGAATAAATACGACTTAATGGCATTAATAACTGATATTTACAACCCAACACAAACCGACCGGGGTGTCACAAGTCACGAGCATCTAAAGAGAACTGAACACAACTACATGGCTAATAATATACAAAAAAAGATTAAAATCAAAAGACGAAGTCCGGTGCCGCGAATGCCGGCGGTGACCTTACTCAGCTACAATAGAAAAATCCTCAATGAAACAATATGCTAAGGGAATAATACCCAGTCGAAAAAAATTGAGAAATAGCAAAAAAATCTCGAAACTAGCAAAACCTGAGCCCCAAGCCCTTCTAGAAAAAATTACAAAACTCACATACATACCAAGAGCTCCCAAATCCGAGCTCAAATGACAAATCCCAATTTTGAAATATTAAAAACTCAAGCCCTATATCATCAATCTTAGGCTTAAATTCCATAAATTTGTAGACCATTATAACAATATAATTGTGTTTTAAGACCAAGATTCTTACCTCAAGTCGATTCTCCTTAACCCCTCTTCAATATATACCCAAAAGCTCTTAAGGTGCTCAACAAAGGTGGAAATAACATAAGCCTCGCGGAACAAAAATGAATATAAAATCCTTTGGGCATCAGGGCTTTCCGCTTCTACGGTCCCCATGCCTGCTTCCGTGAACCACTTCTGCGGTTTTTATCCGCTTATGCGGAATTTCATTAAAACTCAAGGACTGCTTCTGCGACACAAATTTCCTCTTCTGCAGAACCTCACCTCCAAGTTAAACCCACTTCTGCGACCGCCTGTCCGCTTCCGTGGACTCGCTTAATCGAAATGTGTTCCACTTCTGCGGAACTACCCAACTCAGCTCCAGACCTCTTTTACGACCAAGCTTACGCTTCTGCGGAACCGCTTCTGCAGTCTATTTCCGCAGAAGCAAGCATACCAGATACCAGCAAAATCTGCCATTACTTAACTCAAATTTCACCCCAACAGTCATCCGAAATCACCCCGAGTCCCCCGAAACCTCAACCAAAAGCACAAACATGGTCCAATACGCTATTCAGACTTGATCCAATCAGAAAAACACATCCAATAGCACAAAAATCCTCAATTCTCATTGATTTCAAGCCTAAGTTCTTTAAATTTTTCCGAAACTCGCATTTGATAAAAAACCCAACCAAACAACGTCCGAATGACCTGAAATTTTGTACGCACGTCACAAATCACATATCAAAGCTGCTTCTGCTCTTGAATTTTCATTCCGACCCTCAGATCAAAATCTCACCTATCAACTGAAAATCGCCAAAATACTAACTTCGCCAATTCACGCCTAATTCTACACCGAACCTCCAAAATCAATTACGATCACAATCCTAAGTAACAAATCACTTCCCAAAGCTAACCAAATCACTGAAAATTACCCTCAAACCATCTGTCTAATAAGTCAACGTCCGGTTGACTTTTTCAAAACAAGCCTTCCTTAAAGAGACTAAGCATCTCATTTTCTACCAAAACTTATCCAAATTAACTCTAACACGCCAAATAGTGATAATGAAACATGAAAGAGCATAAAATGGGGGAAAACAGAACGGTAACTGATGAGAAGACGGGTCGGGTCCTCACATTAGCATAATAAAGTATAGAACTTTTTAGCGTAGTAAAATATAGAACCTTTTAACGAAGTAAAACATAGAGCTTTTAGCGTAGTAAAATATAGAGCCTTTTAGCATAGAGTCGCTATAGTTTAAGTATGTATTAACTACGAACTCTATCCAATTACACTTTATAAAACTAATAATTTAATTATAAAATAAACATACAAAACTAAAAAATTAATATATGTTCTCAAATTAACTCAAATATCGAGCCGGAAACCCATAGATAGTCATGACCGCTAGTATTCTCTGCTCCAACCACTTGAGCTGGTCTTTGAGCTTTTCTTTCTTCCACATCCTTGAGTTTTGCCTTCATCCTCAACTTCTCATTTGCATTGTTTTTTATAGTCCCACAACTTCAAACACAAATTATGAAGATGATACAACTTGTCTTTGTAGTATTCCTGCTCACATGGTTCATCAATCCATACCTCAAAATTACATGTAGGTACGTTTTGTTGCCTATAAAACTTGTTCATACACGCCCAATAGCAGCATCCAGCTTCTTCCCAACAATCATACAATATGCAGTGTTTTCCGCACTCGCACCTTGGGACATAAAGGGGTTGTTGAGACATTTGTTAAAAAGAAACTTTGTTTTTATGGAAATATTTACTATTGGTTATTGTTAAGCGCATAAAATAACTAGAATGTGCCTGTTATTTATAGGCAAAATTTCATATAAAATGTAGTATTTTACCATATTTTACATACAAACAAAACGTAGTATTATACCACGCTTTACATATTAAAATTTTCAGAAATAAATAGTTTTTTCACATGGTTTTCAGCTTTTTTTTTCCAGAATGACAAGACAACTCACAAAATGTAGTATTATATAATGCTTTACATATTAAATTTTTCTATAACGAAATAACTTTTTCGCAGTCGGTTCAGTATTTTTAGGAACAACAAGACAACTCACAAAACATATTATTATATCACCCTTTATATATTAAATTTTAAGAAGGATAATAAAGGATGTCTTGATTTTTTTATTTATTTTTAGATTGGTATTCTTTACTAACACTAATAAGTTGAATATTTGAACAACCATACTAGAATCCCAATTCAAAAGTTCATGTTAAAAAATAAGATGTAACAAGAATGTGAACATAATTTTATTTGATAGATATTGCAACATACATAAGTACAGACACGTATTACAAAAAATAATACGAAAACAAAAAACTAGGTATATCCTTGATAGTTGGGTACATTTGTCGAACTTGCACCAGGAGCAGGATTACCACCGCCACACACACCACCCGAAGGACATTTATGACTGTTGTGTCCTGTTTGCAAGCATATACCACATTTACGCGTATAAACGGTGTCACCAACATCCATTTGGTTCCGTATATGCGTTCTCTTTTGCACTTGCAGCTTGCACAAATATTCCTTGTTACCCACCATTGTAAAATTTTCCGACGACCAATAATGCTCAGCCCCCAATTGCTGCAATTATCTACTATACGTGTCTACGTATGCAACAACTCTGTATTACCTATCAATATAGTTTGTTGCCTCTAAACCAAGTTGTTGAAAGCACTTCAAGGCATGTGCGCATGGCATGTGGTAGATGGTCCGTTTCCCACATGAACACAACATGCTGGCTTCATTCACTGTCCATAGATTATTCCCCGGTGTCCACGGATAGCGGTCTTAACTTCAAAAACACCCTGATCATGATCGTACTATAAAAATGAATGCCAATGTGCTCGCCTCATGTACCTTTACAACATCCATTTGGTTCCGTATATGCGTTCTCATTTGCACTTGCAGCTTGCGCAAATAGTCCTTGTTACCTACCATTTGAAATGGTTCCGGGACCAAATAATGCTTAGCCCCCAATGGCTGCAATTGTCCTCTATACCTGTCTATATATGAAGCAACACTGTATTGCCTATCAATATAGTTGGTTTCCTCTAAACAAACTTGTTGAAAGACCTTCAAGGCATGTGCACACTGTATATGGTAGATGGTCCATTTCCCATATGAACACAACCTGCTAGATTCATTCGCCGTCTGTAGATTATTCACCCGGTGTCTGCAGATAGCGATCTTATCTTCAAAAACCCCCCATCATGATCATACTATAAAAATGAATGCCAATGTGATCTCCTTCTGTACCTTTCAAACCTTCTCATCGGTATTGGTATAAATTGAACACCCCTGTCCATCAATGCAGATGAAGCTTTATGCCTTTCAACAAACCTCTCTATATATCTTTAAATGTCATGCAGACCATGTCAATGATAGGAAATCCACGAGCAGACTTCAACAAGCCGTTGAATGACTCCGACACATTTGTAGTAAGGGCTCTACATAATCTGTCTCCATCAGCATGCAATGCCCACATGTGTAGTTCATGTCCCATCAACCAAGTATAGGCTCGTGGATCTAACTGTCAGATCGCTTCCATGCACTTCGTGAATTTGCACTGTTGGTGCTCAGTTGTAGCCATCTACATTAAATCATGTATGGCCTTGTCGTGATATTTCTTTTGAAAATTGGCATTCAGGTGCCTCGCACAGTAACACTGATATGCATAGGACTCCTGCCATTCAGGCAAGTGCTGTACATAACTTAAAATACCACCATGTTGATCAAATATTAGACAAATACCTGAACGTTGTTTGACAATGTGCTGCTTCAAGTGGTTCAAAAAAAGTGTCCACGACTCTTCGCTTTTTTTGGCAGAAATGGCAAAAATTAGTGGAAATATTAGTGCATTGGCATCTGCTACAACTGCAATAAAAATACTTAGATCATATTTTCCATAGACATGAGTACCGTCAAATAAAATTACAGGACGACAATGCACAAAACCATCAATTACTAGTTTAAATGACCAGAACACATAGTTGAAAATATATTTGGCACTTTTCTGACTCCTTTCACGCCTCCATTCAACAACAGTCCCGGGGTTAAAGTGTTGCAGTTCCGCCATGTACCTGGGTGGAGAAGAAAAAGACTTATCCCAGTCCTCATAAATAAAGTTCAAAGGCACGTCTGCGACCGAGATATGCTTTTATTTTGGTTATGGTGCAACCGTATTCCTGGTGGACGATGGTAATACACTCTTTAATCTTGTACCTAATGGGAACTTCGAAATATTGAATCAAGACAAGAGAAATCAAGTCTATATCAAGGTTGAAGTGATTCTCATTGGATGTGTCCATTTCATATCTGTGAGTGCTAATAAATTTACCCGCTTTCCACAACCCTGATTTATTCTTGCTGGCACGCAACATCCAGTGACAACCCATAAAGTCTCTACAACATACAACTTTGTATACCTTCGTAGTTGACCCCCTTACCGTCAACTTACGGCATTCTCTTATGCTGTAGATTTTTACAAACCTGATTAGGCGATCTTTATCCGGGAAATACGTGCCCTTTTCCAGTACTGTTGGTCAAGACTTACCCCACATTGCTGATCGAATTTCGTCATCATCCCTTGTGAGGGCATCCGTATCTTGCATAGTTAGAAAAGCAAGGTAGGGAATATTCCGCTCATAAAGCCGCACATGGGACTCGTACATTCTTGGTCTAATGGGAGGTGGAGGAGCATGCTTCCTCGTAAGCTCATGTTCGAAATCCACTTCCTCCTGTCATCACCCTCATCAAGGAAGGGCGTGTCATCACCAGACTCATCGACATTGTTGTCATAGTCACTATCATCTTCCTCACTATGTGCATATTCCAGATCATTACTCAACACGCCATCTATGGGAACCTATGTGAGGTGATGAACATCAAGTTGCTCATTTTTCACTGCACAAAAAGAACAAAATGATAAGCTACTCAACTAGATAAATACTTTACATAGAGCTATATCACTTTACTTACAAGTCGTACTGTGTTGACGTTCCATGATGGATATTTCCTTATTGGTGATGATTCCCGGATAGACCACCATGGCCCAATACGCCAGAACTACGCATATTCCAACTACGATCGGGGTCATAACTTGTAAAATTCATATCCATACGGTGCCCCCTATGAAAAATATGAGTGTTAATACAAATCAAATTCAAACATAAAATAAATATCGCTAAAGCATAGAAAAATTGAAGTTCACCAGCCGTCTTGTGGAATGTCAAAAAATTATTTTGTGGATGCTCATTCGCCGGTGGTGACAAGTTTAAATCAAGGCAAGCTTTTTTATCTGCAATCTTTCCGACAAAAACTGCTCCAGAATAACCACCTGATAATTGGGAGTTATCCGTACAATGCACACCCTCATTATTGGGAACGTCTTCAACCTTGACGTACATTTCCGACAAATTTATTACAATAAATTCCCTGTATTAATTTGCAATCTGCAAAAAATCTCTAAGAGTTTCATCATCTTCAATGTTTAATTCAGACTAATAAGCAAACCCATGCGGAGTCACAGATTATGAAAATCTACCGATTACTTTAAGGTTCACTGGACATTTTTTCACACTTATTTTTTAGGTAATAACGATACGAATATATCGTACTCCATTGTAAGCGGAAATTTAACATGACACTATGGAGGTGAACTATACCTTACTGAGTTATTCTCCATTATAACCTCACCTCCTCCCCCTCCCCCTCCCCCTTCCCCCCAATATAATGAAACCATTATTTTTGGATCTTCAGACATCATAAAAAAATGCTTGATAAGAATAACAGAAGTATGAACGGAAGTTTGAATAAGGAATGTTTTAATTGGATTTTCATAAATTTCTAACGCCTTTAAATAAGGCAAGTCCTAGCTTGGGGTGTAGAATTTGTTTATGTAAAACGTAGTATAATACCATATTTATATATTTGAATTATTGGTATGTCATGTCACGACCCCAGTTAATCCTCCATGAACATGTCATGATGGCACCTAGTTCCTACGACAAGGTAAGCATCAAAATGCAGAAAACAATATAACTTGAAGAAAGTAAACTGTATATCAATTCCACTTGGCATATACAACCAAATAATGTGAAAGTCTACAATATCACCCAAAAATCTGAAAACTCAATGGGACATAAGCTAACAGAATGTAATATACTTCTCAAACCCCAGAATGACTAAAACAACAATAAGAAACGAAGGCTAATTACTAAAGCTAGAATAAGATAGAGACTCCTGGTCTGTGGACGCGGTTGATGTACCTCGAAGTCTCTTGTAGATCTCTCCGCCTCGAGGATAGTACGCTTGGGTAGAGGTACCCGGATTTGTCCATGAAAAACATGTGCAGAAGGGGGCTTGAGTACACCACAAAGGTACTCAGTAAGCGCTAAGCCTAACCTCGGTCGGGTTGTGACGAGGAAGGTTAGGGCCCTACTGAGATAAAAGCATAATAAATGATAGGATAAGAATAGTATAAATAGAGTCTATAATGAGAATCTAAACAGGATAAATAAGGAATACAATAATAGAAAGCAAAAATAGGACAATACAAGAAAATGCTGCTCACAATAGGGAATGATAATCGGTGATCCCTTGGTATTCCAAGAATCTCTTGGTATCCTCACCATATACATGAGAGATCTCTTACTATTCCGAGGATCTCTTGGTATCCTCAATGGGTAAGCCATGGATCTCTTGATATCCCGAGTATCTCTTGGTATCCTTAATAAGTAAACGAGGGATCTCTTGGTATCCCGCATTCTCACTCCAGAACATAACATGTGCAGGAGAATCTCCCGGGATTCCCGTAGTCCTAAATTTTAAAAACCCAATAACAACTAAGAATATCAGAATAAATGCTAAAACTTATAACAAGTAGTAGTAGATTCTAGCCTAACATGCTTTATGGAGTACAAATAAGACAGTTTAAGCAAATAGGCAAGTAATTCAACTAAACATACTTCTCTAAACTAACACAGGCTAAATTTGCAATTAGAGTAAAACCAGATAAGTAAGAAAACACAATTTAAATACTTTAAGAAAAAATGTATTTTCAACAATTAGCTCAAGTATGCGCTCGTCACCTCACGTACAAGGCATTTAATGACCAAATATCATATCCTAACGGGAAAGGTCTCCCGTACAAGGTTAGACAAGCCACTTACATTGAACCGGCTCCAAAATCAACTCGAAACCACACGTTAGCCACGAGTATACGACTTCAAATGGCTCAAATCTATTCAATTCAATTACATATAGTAAATAATATCCGAAGCAAATGATTCTAATATATAATTCAAAGCTAAGACACGAAATTAAGTAAAATGACTAAAATGCCCCTAGGCTTACGTTTGGGATCAGATGAAATTAATATTTTCAGAACCCTCGTATCCTCACAAGCTAACAAAACCATCGAATTTTCATTCCGATGCCGTCTTCACATTGTTCCGACTAGGGGCAACTTTCCAACACTTATGCTCTCATTTAGGGACTAAGTGTCCCAAAATTCTCTAAAACTCAAAATCAAACATCCCGGCAATTCAATTTAGCGGAAATAGACTTGGGAAAAATAGTTAATAGGGAATCAGCGCATCAATTCTTAAGACGACCGGTCGGATCGTCACATGTCAGTTATCCGCAAAACAATTATTGGTGGGCCCAAACATTAGTGTAAAATGCAATATAATACTACGTTAAAACGTATTATTAGGATATGATTTACGCTAACAAAGAAATTGTCAGGGACACTTATTCGGTGGGTCCAAATTGTTGTAAAATGCATTATTATAATATATTTTAGTAAAATATAATATAAGACTGTGTCTTACTTTAGTGACTAATTTTGTGTTAAAGTAAAATACAATATGATGCTGTATTTTATGTAAAAATATAACTTTTCTAAAACGATATAAAAATATTATATGACTAAAGATATCATTTCAATTTCGGACTCTCCAACATTGGGTACTGCCAACATCCACTTTAATTGACCAAATGTACGTACACAAACAATACAATAGTAAGGTCACGAGTATTTAAATAAACGGTAGGTGAACATGCAATCTGAAATATTAGCTAGTTTTTCTCTTATATAACCAAAGGTATCTCTATCTTTTGCTCTTTATAAAAAACTGTAGGAAAATAAGGGGACCATAGTTTACCCAACCACTTTTGGAACTAAGCTCTCGGAGTTTACCATTTTGCATACATGCATGCATGGATGTTTTTCTCATATTATAATTCCTTGTGGATTCTTGCAGAAAGGGACCCCCAACAACCTCCCCTAATCTCATACTCTTTGGATCTTTTACTTAACCCTAATTCTCTTGGGAAAGCCAAAATATATTAATAAACTGACTCAACCAACACACTCACTCATACTATAGTTAATTGAACTTAAAACACATACACACACACACACACATATATATATATATATATATATATATATATATATATATATATATATATATATATATATATATATAACACTTTTTTCACTTTTAGCGTATTGTTTAATTAGGAACTTAAATATAGATCGATAGTATAACTTTTTTACAATTTTGGTAATTTGCTTCGCACCTGTAATTAATTATTTACTATGATTTGTCGGTTATTTACTGTGCTTGACTGAAAGTTATTGTTAAATAGTTTTAGATGAACTATTAGTTTCATGTTACCGGTTAAATATACTATTCGTTTAATAATTATTTATAATTATATAAAACGTGTATTAATGACTTTAAAAGTATAATTTATGAGAAGTTACATGTAGTTATTAAGTGGTTTACTAGTGTAATAAAAATTGAACCGAGTGTAAAGGAATTAATTGAAACTCCAAAATTATTGTCTGTATTTCCACATAACACGACAAACTTGACATTCCCTTCGCCCGGAGAAACAATTCCATCCCATGTTTGCTACGTTTTATATATTTGGTTATCTTTGTTGTCTGGTGATGAGACAATATGGAAAAATATTATTTTTTAAAAGATCGAAAGAGTCTTGCATGCAATATTATTTTTATAACATAGACCACAAGATTGGATATCTTTTAAAATATTGGTATTTACACTTTTGGCCAAAATCATGGTGGTAGTATAACCTTTCCACTTCCTTAGAGTTCTATGTGACGACCCGGCCGGTCGCCTTTGAAATTTAAGCCTCGTTTTCCCACTAACTGCTTCCCTAAGTTCATGTTTTTTTATTTTTGTTTGCCGAGACGTTCGGTAGTAGAATTTGGAGTGTTTTGGGACACTTAGTCCACAAATGAGAGTTTAAGTGTTGGAAACTGGTCTGTAATCGGAATAGTGTGAAGCCGGGCTCTGAATGGAATTTTGATGGTTCCGTTAGCTTCGCTAGGTGATTTCGGGGTTTGGAGCGTATTCACAACGTATTTTGGATGTCCGTAGCTCATTTATACTAGAAATGCCAAAAGTTATAATTTTGAAGTTTTCGGTCTGATAGCGAGTTTTTAATCCGAGGGTCGGAATCAGATTCTGAAAGTTGCTGTAGTACCTTCATGTCTTTTGGGACGTGCGTGCAAAGTTTCAGATTAATTTGACGAGTGTTGGTTAGGTTTTGAATCGAAAGCGTATTTTGGATGAACTTGAAGTTCTTAGGCTTGAATCTTTGATGTGATCGAGGTTTCAGTGTTGTTTTAGGTGTTTTAAGGATTGGTAAAAGTTTAAATGATGTTATGGGATATGTTAGTAGGTTTAGTTGGAGTCCCAGGGGCCTCGGGTGTGTTTTGGATGCTTGACGGGTTGGTTTTGGAAGTTAGAATGGAATTTTGCGGCACGCTTCTTTTGTTTCCACTTCTGCGGCTTGGGAACCGCTGAAGCGGCACCGGAAAAGCGGCTTGGAAGTCGCAGGAGTGGAAGGGGGCCATGAGCCAGGAACCGCAGAAGCGGTATGGGTTTCTGTAGAAGCGGATTCGCTTCTGCGAGTTTTGGACCGCATAAGCAGTTGGTCGGAACTTTAGGGAAACCACAAAAGCGGTTGACTTCTCCGCAAAAGCGGCACCGCAGAAGCGGCACCTGGATCCGCAAAAGCGAAAATCACTGTAATGTTAAGGGTTTTATCCGAGGCTTAATTTCAAAGTTTGAAAAATCAACTTTGAGCTCGGGCAAAGGTGATTTTGAGAGGGTTTCGAAAAGAAAATTATTGGGTAATGTTTCTTTGATTCTTTTAGGTTATATTCCATCATTTTGTGGTTAAATCCATCATTTAAATTGAGATTCAGGATAAAAAATTGAATAATTTGCGTAAAACTTCTTTGGCTAAACTATTGAGTTTTGAAGGGGCATTTGACCTCCAATTTGGGAGATTTTTATATTCATAGACTCGTGAGAGTATGAGGTTTTTGAAAATGTGAAAATTATTTGATATCGAGACGTTGGCCTGAGGGGCATTTTGGTTATTTTACCTATTTTCGCGCCTTAGCTTTAATTTTAATAGTGGAATTAGTTACTTGCGATGTTATCTACAATATGTAATTGGTTTGAATAGATTTGGGCCACTCGGAGTAGGATACTCATGGAAAGAGCATTATTTCTTAGCGATTTTTGTACCGGTTCGAGGTAAGTGGCTTGTCTAACTTTGTGGGGGGGGGGACCTCTCCCCTTATGATACCTTTGCTGTTGTTTAGATGCCTTGTGCGTGAGGTGACGAGATTGTACTTGTGCTAGTTGTTGAAAGTTCACCTTACTTGGCTTATTTAAACTATGTTTCTTCACCTATTTAACTGTTAAAAATGCAATTTCACTTGTTTCAGCTTAGGATAAGCATGTTAGTAACTTAATTGCTCTATTTGACTAAATTTCAATGTCTATCTTTTGCGAGCATGGTAGACTCTAGATTTTTTTACCCGTTGCCTGTATTTAGCTTCTTTCTGTTAAATATTAAATTGTTGTGATGTTTTACAAATGGGTCTACGGGATGGCATCCCGGGATTTCCCTTATGTATTATATTATGAGACTGGAAGTGCGAGATACTAAGAGATCTCCGGCACATGTTTAACTGATTGGAGGATACTAGGAGATCCTCGTGATACTTGGAGAACCCTCTTGTATATGGTGAGGATACCAGGAGATCCCCGATGATAAATAGCCTGTAGTGATTATTCCTGCATTGTAGATTTTTATTTGTCGCTTGTTCCGTTGTACATATTTTTTTTCCTAGATACTCGAAATTTACTGAATTACTAATTATTATTTAATTCATATTTATTCTTATGTTTATATCAGCAGGGCCTCGACCTTTCTCTTCACTACCCAACCGAGGTTAGGCTTGGCACTTACTGAGTACTACTGTGGTGTACTCATGCTACTCTTCTGCACACTTTTGTTGTGCAAATGCAGGTGCATCCGGCCAGGCGTATTATCAGTGAGTCCGGAGCTTTCTATTTAGAGACTCTTGGTATATCTACTGTGTGCGCAGACCGGAGAGTCTCCGTCTATTCTATCCTGTAGTTAGTAGTACTGTTTCCCTATTTTTTTCCGTTGTATTATACACTCCTTTTGTACTTATGTTCTCACAACCTGTATTTCCCGTGGGATTCCGTGTTTTGGGATGTTATTTCAAAAGTTTTGTATTCAGTGTATGTGCCAAGCGGCAATGTTATACATTTCCTGTTCTACTTAGTGTTTGGTTACTGTCGTTACTTCGAACTGCTAAATTCCACAATGTGTTAGGCTTACTTAGTAGCGAAGACTGGGTGCCGTCATGATAGGTTCACAATTGGTGAACTAGGGTCGTGACAATGTGGTATCAAAGCTCTTGGTTCATAGGAGACAAGGGACACAGGTCGGTTTATTAGAGTCTCGCTGATCGGTACGGAGATGTCTGTACTTATCTACGAGAGGCTATGTAACTATTTAGGAAAAGTCTTCACTTCATTGAATTCTTTGTAGTGCTATGTTTTTGACATCGATTTTAAACTTCTGTCTTCTATTCTCTCACAAATGGTGAGGACACGCACGACCCAGGACGATCACGCACCCGCACATTCTCCTGCAGCCGCTAAAGGCTGGGGCCGAGGCAGGGGTTGTGGATGAGTGTGGGGTGTAGCCAGAGCACCTACGTGAGCAGCCAGCGAGGTTCCTCCAGCGGATCTTGTCAGGACTCAAGCACAAGAGACGCCCACAACCACCACTACTCCAGTTTTTTAGGAGGCATTGGTGCAGTTTATGAGCATGTATACCACGCTGTGACATGCAGGGTTGCTTCTCCTTCCTGCAGCCATGTCCCAGGCCGAGGGAGGAGCCTAGACTCTCGCAGCCCGCACTCCAGAGCGGAGGGTGCATATGGGACCGATTCCAGATATTATCCTTGTCTAGCCTGCATCACCGGTTCAGCCCGAGGACGAGACACCTGCTCAGGAGGATAAGAAGCGTGGATTGGACCGGTTTAAGATGTATAACCCTCCTATTTTCAACGGACTAGATAACAGATCATGCTTTTGAGTTTTTAGAGTATTGTCACAGCATCATTCGCACCATGGGTATTACTGCCTTGAGCGGGGTTTCTTTCACAGCTTTCCAACTTCGGGGAGCCACTTATGACTGGTGGCACACTTTTAAGTTAGACAGTCAAGACGAGGCTGCCTCCCTGACTTGGACTCGGTTTTTAGATATATTTAAAGGGATTTTGTTCCCCAGAGCCAATGAGATGCATGTCGTGCGGAGTTTGAGCACTTGCGCTAGGGCCCTATGAGTGTCTCTGAGTATGCCATCCGTTATACTAGGCATGCAAGGCATGCGCCTGATTTGGTGGCTACTATTCGTGAGAGGGTTCGCCGGTTTATCGAGGGTCTTATTCCTTCCATTAGGTATGGCATGGTACAAGAGTTGGAGATGAATATACCCTATCAGCAGATAGTGAGCATAGAAAAGAGTATAGATTGTATGCATGCTAGAGAGCGAGAGGAGAGAGAGGCCAACAGGTCTCGAGAGTCTGGTCATTTCTCTGGTACCCGTAGTTCAAGATCAGGACGTCAAAGTAGGGGCTATACGGGTCGCCCAATTCACTCAGCCCTTCCTTCAACCAGCAGTACTCTAGCTCCTCCCAGATCTCAGGAGCCTTATTATGCACCTCCGATTTCTACAGTGCCTCCTGCGCAGGGTACCTCTAGAGGTTGGCCCAGTCAAGCACAGCCAGCACGCCCGTCTAGAGCTTGTTATGATTGCGGGGATACCCGCCATGTAGTGAGTGATTGCCTTAGGTGCGAGTGCACCTCTACATCATTCTCAGCAGCAGCGTACCCAGCGGGATTCTCAGGCCATTATTCCAGCTCCAGCTGCCACCCCACCTACCGAACCAGCCAGGGGCGGAGATCGGGGAGATAGAGGTCGCCCTCGAGGGAGGGGTCGGGCTAGATTTTAGGCCATCCCTGACCGTGCTGAGGCTTTTGCCTTTGATTCTGTTATCAGAGGTATTATATTGTTTAGTTAGAGAGATTTATCGGTTCTATTCGATACAGGCTCTACTTATTCTTATGTGTCATCTTATTTTGCTCCGCATTTGGGTACAGCCTGAGAGACCTTGAGCAATCCTGTTTATGTTTCTACTCCCGTGGGAGATTCCCTTGTTGTGGACCACATATATCGGCCATGTTTGGTTATTATTTGTGGTTTTGAGACTAGGGAAGATCTTGTATTACTTGATATGGTTGATTTCAATATTATCTTTGGCATGGACTGGTTGTCGCCCTAGTATGCTATTCTTGATTGTCACGCTAATGCTGCTTCGCTGGCTATGCCAGGTATTCCACGTATTGAGTGGAGTGGTACTTTTTATTGTACTCCTAGTAGAGTTATATCCTTTCTTAAGGCTCAGCGCATGGTTGAGAAGGGGTGCGTCGCGTATTTAGCCTATGTGAGAGTCTATGCGAGCATGCTAGACTCTAGATTTTTTACCTGTTTCCTGTACTTAGCTTCTTTCTGTTAAATATTGAATTGTTGTGATGTTTTAAGAATGAGTCTACGGGATGGCATCCCGGGAGTTCCCTGTATGTATCATATATTCTGAGACTGGAAGTGCGAGATACTAATAGATCTCTGGCACATGATTAACTGATTGGAGGGTACTAGGAGATCCTCGGGATATTTGGAGATCCCTCTTGTATATTGTGAGGATACCAGGAGATCGCTGATGATAAATAGCCTGTAGTGATTATTCCTGCACTGTAGATTTTTATTTGTAGCCTGTTCAGTTCTACATATTGTTTTTGCTAGGTACTCGAGATTTACTGAATTCCTACCTTTTATTTAATTCATATTTATTCTTATGTTTATATCAGCAGGGCCTCGACCTTCCTCGTCACTACCCAACCGAGGTTAGGCTTGGCACTTACTGAGTGCTACTGTGGTGTACTCATGCTACTTTTCTGCCCATGTACCTGGGCAGAGAAGAAAAAGACTTATCCCATCCCTCATAAATAAACTTCAAAGGCACGTTTGCGACTGAGATATGCTTTTATTTTGGTTATAATGCAACCATACTCCTGGTGGACAATGGTAATACACTCTTTAATCTTGAAACTAATGGGCACATCAAAATATGGAATCAAGACAAGAGAAATCAAGTCTATATCAAGGTTGAAGTGATTCTCATTGGATGTGTCCATTTCACATCTGTGAGTGCTAATAAATTTATCCACTTTCCATAACCCTGATTTCTTCTTGCTGGCACGCAACATCCAGTGACAACCCATAAAGTCTCTACAACATACAACTTTTTATACCTTCGTAGTTGACCCCCTTACCGTCAACTCAGGGCATTCTCTTGTGCTGTAGATTTTTACAAACCTGATTAGGCGATCTTTATCGGGGAAATACGTGCTCTTTTCCAGTACCGTTGGTCTAGACTCACCCCACATTGGTGATCGAATTTCGCCATGATCCCTTGTGAGGGCATCCATATCTTGCATAGTTAGAAAATCAAGGTAGGGAATATTCCGCTCATAAAACAGCACATGAGACTCGTACATTCTTGGTCTAATGGGAGGTAGAGGAGCATGCTTCCTCGTTAGCTCTGGTTCAGAATCCATTTCCTCCTCGTCATCACCCTCATCAAGGAAGGGCTTGTCATATCCAGACTCATCGACATTGTTGTCATAATCACTATCATCTTCCTCACTATGCACATATTCCAAATCATGACTCAATACGTCGTCTATGGGAAACTATGTGAGGTCATGAACATCAAGTTCCTCATTTTTCACTGCACAAAAAGAACAAAATGATAAGCTACTCAACTAGATAAATACTTTACATATAGCTATATCACTTTACTTACAAGTCGTACTGTGTTGACGTTCCATGATGGATACTTCCTTATTGGTGATGATTCCCGGATAGACCACCGTGGCCCAATTCGCCAGAACTACACATATTCCAATTACGATCAGGGTCATAACTTGTAAAATTCATATCCATACGGGACCCCCTATGAAAAATATGAGTGTTAATACAAATCAATTTCAAACATAAAATAAACATCGCTAATGCATAGAAAGATTGAAGTTTACCAGCCGTCTTGTGGAAAGTCAAAAAATTATTTTGTGGATGCTCATTTTCCGGTGGTGACAAGTTTATATCATGGCAAGCTTTTTTATCAGCAATCTTTCCGACAAAAACTGCTCAAGAATAACCACCTGATAACTGGGAGTTATCCGTACTATGCACACCCTCATTATTGGGAACGTCTTCAACCTTGACGTACATTTCCAACAAATTTATTACAATAAATTCCCTGTATTAATTTGCAATCCGCAAAAAATCTTTATGAGTTTCATCATCTTCAATGTTAAACTCAGAATAATAAGCCATGGGAGTCACAGATTATGAAAATCTACCGATTACTTTAAGGTTACCGGACGTTTTTTCGCACTTATTTTGTAGGTAATAATAATACGAATATATCGTACTCCATTGTAAGCGGAAATTTAACATGAAACTATGGAGGTGAACTATACCTTACTGAGTTATTCTCCATTATAACCTCGCCTCCTCCCCCTCCCCTCCCCCTTCCCCCCAATATAACCATTATTTTTGGATCTTCAGACATCATAAAGAAATGCTTGATAAGAAAAAGAGAAGTATGAACGGAAGTTTGAATAAGGTAATGTTTTAAATGGATTTTCATTACTTTCTAACGCCTTTAAATAAGGCAAGTCCTAGCTTGGGGTGTAGAATTTGTTTATGTAAAACGTTGTATAATACCATATTTTATGTATTTGAATTATTGGTATGTCATGTCACGACCCCAGTTAATCCTCCACGAACATGTCATGATAGCACCTAGTTCTTACGACAAGGTAAGTATCAAATTGCAGAAAGAAAGTATAACTTGAAGAAAGTAAATTGTATTTAAATTCCACTTGGCATATACAACTAAATAATGTGAAAGTCTACAAAATCACCCCAAAATCTGGAAACTCAATGGGACATAAGCTAACAGAATGTAATATACTTCTCAAACTCCAGAATGACTAAAACAACAGTAAGAAAGGAAGGCTAATTACTAAAGCTAGAATAAGATAGAGACTCCTGGTCTGTGGACGCGGTAGATGTACCTCGAAGTCTATTGTAGATCTCTCCGCCTCGAGGATAGTACGCTTGGGTAGAGGTACTCAGATTTGTACATGAAAAACATGTGCAGAAGGGGCATGAGTACACCACAAGAGTACTCAGTAAGTGCCAAGCCTAACCTCGGTCGGGTTGTGACGGGGAAGGTCAGGGCCGTACTGAGATAAAAGCATAATAAATGATAGGATAAGAATAGTATAAATAGAGTCTACAATGAGAATCTAAACATGATAAATAAGGAATACAATAATAGAAAGCAAAAATAGGACAATACAAGGATATGTTGCTCACAATAGGGAATAATAACCGGTGATCCCTTGGTATCCTGAGGATCTCTTGGTATCCTCACCATCTACACGAGGGATCTCTTTCTGTCCCGAGGATCTCTTGGTATCCTCAATAGGTAAGCCATGGATCTCTTCGTATCCCGAGTATCTCTTGGTATCCTCAATAAGTAAGCGAGGGATCTCTTTGTATCATGCACTCTCACTCCAGAACATAACATGTGCAGGAGAATCTCCCGGGATTCAGCCCCGCAGTCCTAAATTTAAAAAACCCAAATAACAACTCAAAATATCAGAATAAATGCTAAAACTTATAACAAGTAGTAAAAGATTCTAGCTTAACATGCTTTATGGAGTACAAATAAGACTATTTAAGCAAATGGGCAAGTAATTCAATTAAACATACTTCTCTAAACTAACACATGCTAAATTTGCAATTAGAGTAAAAGCAGATAAGTAAGAAAACTCAATTTAAATACTTTAAGAAAAAATGGATTTTCAACAATTATCTCAAGTATGCGCTTGTCACCTCACGCACAAGGCATTTAATGACCAAATATCATATCCTAAGGGGAATGGTCTCCCGTACAAGGTTAGACAAGACACTACATTGAACCGGCTCCAAAATCAACTCGAAACCACACGTTAGCCACGAGTATACGACTTCAAATGGCTCAAATATATTCAATTCAATTACATATCGTAAATAATATCCGAAGCAAATGATTCTAATATATAATTCAAAGCTAAGACGCGAAATTAAGTAAAATGACTAAAACGCCCTTAGGCCAACGTTTGGGATCAGATGAAATTACTATTTTCAGAACCCTCGTATCCTTACAAGCTAACAAAACCATCGAATTTTCATTACGATGCCGTCTTCACATTGTTCCGACTAGGGGCAACTTTCCAACACTTAAGCTCTCATTTAGGGACTAAGTGTTCCAAAATTCTCTAAAACTCAAAACCGAACATCCCGACAATTCAATTTAGCGGACATAGACTTGGGAAAAATAATTAATAGGGAATCAGGGCATTAATTCTTAAGACGACCGGCCGGATCGTCACATGTCAGTTATCCGCAAAACACATATTGGTGGGCCCAAACATTAGTGTAAAATGCAGTATAATACTACGTTAAGACGTAGTATTAGGATATGGTTTACGCTAACAAAGAAATTGTCAGTCATGCAGGACACTTATTTGGTGGGTCCAAATTGTTGTAAATGCACTATTATAATGTATTTTAGTAAAATATAATATGATACTGCATTTACTTTAATGATTAATTTTGTGTTAAAGTAAAATACAATATGATGCAGTATTTTAGGTAAAAGTATATAAACATATTTTATGCCAAAAAGACATTATTTCAATTTCGGACTCTCAAACATTGGGTACTGCCAACATCCACTTTAATTGACCAAATGTACGTACACAAACAATACAATAGTAAGGTCACGAGT
Source organism: Nicotiana benthamiana (assembly GCA_034376525.1). NCBI lineage: Eukaryota > Viridiplantae > Streptophyta > Magnoliopsida > Solanales > Solanaceae > Nicotiana > Nicotiana benthamiana. The sequence continues at coordinate 25,364,639 of CM067333.1, read as the reverse complement.
ATTTAAATAAACGGTAGGTGAACATGCAATCTGAAATATTAGCTAGTTTTTCTCTTATATAACCAAAGGTATCTCTATCTTTTGCTCTTTATAAAAAACTGTAGGAAAATAAGGGGACCATAGTTTACCCAACCACTTTTGGAACTAAGCTCTCGGAGTTACCATTTTGAATACATGCAGGCATGGATATTTTTCTCATATTATAATTCCTTGTGGATTCTTGAAGAAAGGGACCCCCAACAACCTCCCCTAATCTCATACTCTTTGGATCTTTTACTTAACCCTAATTCTCTTGGGAAAGCCAAAATATATTAATAAACTGACTCAACCAACACACTCACTCATACTATAGTTAATTGAACTTAAAACACATACAGACATATATATATATATATATATATATATATATATATATATATATATATATATATATAACACTTTTTTCACTTTTAGCGTATTGTTAAATTAGGAACTTAAATATAGATCGATAGTATAACTTTTTTACGATTTTGGTAATTTGCTTCGCACCTGTAATTAATTATTTACTATGATTTGTCGGTTATTTACTGTACTTGATAGAAAGTTATTATTAAATAGTTTTAGATGAACTATTATTTCCATGTTACCGGTTAAATATACTATTCATTTAATAATTATTTATAATTATATAAAACGTGTATTAATGACTTTAAAAGTTTAATTTATGAGAAGTTACATGTAATTATTAAGTGATTTACTAGTGTAATAAAAACTGAACCGAGTGTAAAGGAATTAATTGAAACTCTAAAATTAATGTCTGTATTTCCACATAGCACGACAAACTTGACATTCCCTTCGCTCGGAGAAACAATTCCATCCCATGTTTGCTACGTTATATATATTTGGTTATGTTTGTTGTCTGGTGATGAGACAATATGGAAAAATATTATTTTTTAAAAGATCGAAAGAGTCTCGCATGCAATATTATTTTTATATACATAGACCACAAGATTGGATACCTTTTAAAATATTGGTATTTACACTTTTTGGCCAAAATCATGGTGGTAGTTTAACCTTTCCACTTCCTAAGAGTTCTATGTGACGACCTGGCCGGTCGCCTTTGAAATTTAAGCCTCGTTTTCTCACTTAGATCTGTGAAATATAACGGATTTCTGATTTTTTCAACGTTATGAGTCTTGTTTCGCAGTAGATATAAAGGTGTTATGGAGATCTGCTATTGTTTTTGTCAGAACTGTGGTTTAGTTTAAAACCCTAGTCCCCTCTCTCTCTCTTTATCCGTCTCTCTCTCTCTATCTGAAGATTCTCCAGTCAGTTTCTTTTGCTTTTCGTCGGTGATTTTTCCGGCGACCCCTGCTCTTTTCTTCCTATTCTCTCTTCTCCTTTTCTGGGTGTGTGTGGGTGTGTTCTTTTTTCTTGGACAGGTGCCTTATTTTTCCGGCGAGGATTTCAGACAAGCAACAGTACTTCCGGCGACTCCCGTTCAGACTTTTGGCAGGACGCAACAGAACTACACGTTCCTAAAGCGCTAAACAACACCAGGAGATCCCCGAGGATAAATAGCATGTAGTGATTATTCCTGCATTGTAGATTTTTATTTGTAGCCTGTTCCGTTATACATATTGTTTTTGCTAGGTACTCGAGATTGACTGAATTCCTTCTTTTTATTTAATTCATATTTGTTCTTATGTTTATATTTACAGGGCCTCGACCTTCCTCGTCACTACCCAACCGAGGTTAGGTTTGACACTTACTGAGTACTACTGTGGTGTACTCATGCTACTCTTCTGCACACTTTTGTTGTGCAGATCCAGGTGCATCCGGCTAGGCGTATCATCAGTGAGTCCGGAGCTTTCTATTTGGAGACTTTAGGTATATCTACTCTGTCCGTTGACCGGAGAGTCTCCATCTATTATATCCTGTAGTTAGCAATACAGTTTCCCTTATTTTCTCCGTTGTATTATACACTCCATATATTAGAGTTGTACTTATGTTCTCACAGCCTGTATTGCCCGTGGGATTCCTGGTTTCGGGATGTTATTTCAGAAGTTATGTATTCAGTGTATGTGCCAAGCGGCAATGTTATGCATTTCCTGTTCTACTTAGTGTTTGGTTACGGTCGTTACTTCGAACTGCTAAATTCCACAATGTGCTAGGCTTACTTAGTCGCGAAGACTGGGTGCCATCATGACAGGTTCACAATTGGTGAACTAGGATCGTGACAATGTGGTATCAGAGCTCTTGGTTTATAGGAGTCAAGGGACATATGCCGGTTTATTAGAGTCTCGCTGATCGGTACGGAGACGTCTGTACTTATCTAAGAGAGGCTATGTAACTTTTTAGGAAAAGTATTCACTTCATTGAATTCTTTGTCGTGCTATGTTTTTGACATCGATTTTAAACTATTGTCTTCTATTATCTCACAAATGGTGAGGACACGCACGACCCGGGACGATCACGCAGCCGCACCTTCTCCTACAGCCGCTAAAGGTTGGGGCCGAGGCAGGGGTTGTGGACATGTGTTGGGGTGCAACCAGAGCACCTACGCGAGCAACCAACGAGGTACCTCCAGCGGATCTCGTCAGGACTCAAGCACAAGAGACGCCCACAACCACCACTACTCCATTTGTTCAAGAGGCATTGGTGCAGATTATGAGTATGTATACCACGCTGTGATAGGCAGGGTTGCTTCCCTTTCCTAAAGCCACGTCCAAGGCCTAGGTAGGAGCCTAGACTCTCGCAGCCTGCACTCCAGAGCAGAGGGTGCATATGGGACCGATTCTAGATATTATCCTTGTCCAGCCTGCAGTACTAGTTGAGCCTGAGGATGGGGCACCTACTTCGGAGGATAAGAAGCGTAGATTGGAGCGGTTTAAGAAGATAGCCCTCCTATTTTCAACGGAATAGCTACAGATGATTCTTTGGGGGTTTTTTAGAGGATTGTCACTGCATATTTCGCACCATGGGTATTACTGCCTTAAGCGGGGTTCTTTCGCAGCATTCCAACTTCGGGGAGCCGCCTATGACTGGTGGCACACTTTTAAGTTAGACAGTCAAGAAGAGGCTGCCTCCCTGACTACGACTCGGTTTTTAGATATATTTTAGAGGGAGTTTGTTCCCCAGAGCCAACGAGATGCATGTTGCGCGGAGTTTGAGCACTTGCACTAGGGCCCTATGAGTGTCTTTGAGTATGCCATCTGTTATACTAGGCGTGCTAGGCATACGCCTGCTTTGGTGGCCACTATTTGTGAGAGGGTTCGCAGGTTTATAAAGGGTCTTATTCCTTCCATTAGGTATGGCATGGCGCAAGAGTTGGAGATGGATATACACTATCAGCAGATAGTAAGCATAGCAAAGAGGATAGATGGTATGCATGCTTGAGAGCGAGAGGAGAGAGAGGCCAAGAGGTCTCTAGAGTCTGGTCTTTTCTCTGGTACCCGTAGTTCAGGATCAGGACGTCATAGCAGGGGCTATAAGGGTCGCTCAGTTCACTCAGCCCTTCCTTCAACCAGCAGTACTCCAGCTCCTCCCAGAACTCAGGAGGCTTATTATGCACCTCCGATTTCTACTGTGCCTCCGGCGTAGGGTACCTCCAGAGGTGGTTCTAGCAGAGGTGGGCCCAGTCAATCACATCCAGCACGCCCTTCTAGAGCTTGTTATGTGCGCGGATACCTACCATGTAGTGAGTGATTTCCTTAGGTTCGAGAGGAGTGCACCTCCACATCATTCTCAGAAGCAGCGTACCCAGCGGGATTCTTAGGCCATTGTTCCAGCTCCAGCTGTCACCCCACCTATCCAACCAGCCAAGGGTGGAGATCGGGGAGATAGAGGTCGCCCTCGAGGGAGGGGTCAGGCTATATATTAGGCCATCCCTGAGCGTGCAGAGATTTTTGCCTTTGATTATGTTATCACAGGTATTATATTGGTTAGTCACAGAGATGCATCGGTTCTACTCGATCCAGGATCTACTTATTCTTATGTGTCATCTTATTTTGCTCCACATTTGGGTACAGCCTGAATGACCTTGAGCTATCCTGTTTATGTTTCTACTCTCGTGGGAGATTCCCTTGTTGTGGACCACATATATCAGTCATGTTTGGTTACTATTCGTGGTTTTGAGACTAGGGAAGATCTTGTTTTACTTGATATGGTTGATTTCGATATTATCTTGGGCATGGACTGGTTGTTGCCCCAGTACGCTATTCTTGATTGTCACGCTAATACTATGACGCTGGCTATGCCAGGTATTCTATTAAGCGGAGTGGTACTTTTGATCGTACTCCTAGTAGAGTTATGTCCTTTCTTAAGGCTCAGTGTATGGTTGAGAAGGGGTGCGTTGCGTATTTAGCCTATGTGAGAGATGTCAGTGCTGATACCCCTTCTGTTGACTCTGTCCCAGTAGTAAGGGATTTCCCCGATGTATTTCCAGCTTATTTTCTGGGCATGCCGCCCTATCGGGACATTGATTTTGGTATTGATTTGGTGTCGAGCACTCAGCCCATATCTATTCCTCCTTACAGTATGACTTCTCCTGAGTTGAAGGAGTTAAAGGATAAGTTATAGGAATTGCTTGATAAGGGCTTTATTCGACGCAGTGTTTCACCGTGGGGTGCTCCTGTCTGCTTCGTAAAGAAAAAAGATGGTTATATGAACATGTGTGTCAATAATTCTTAGTTGAACATAGTTATAGTGAAGAATCGATATCCTTTGCCTCGTATTGATGATCTATTTGACCAGCTTCAGGGCGCACAAGTGTTTTCTATGATTGATTTGCGCTCAGGTTATCACCATCTAAAGATTCAGAAGACGGATATCCCGAACACTGCTTTTAGGACTCGATATGGTCATTAGGAGTTCCTTGTCATGCCATTCGGGCTGACCAATGCCCAGAAGCTTTTATGCATTTGATGCACAAGTATTCAGGCCCTATATCGACTCGTTTGTTATTGTTTTCATAGATTATATTCTTGTATACTCCCGGATTCGGGATGTTGGCCCAAGTTTCACTTGAGTTTTGAAGATTGACAAATGAACTGATAGAAGGACCTGGTCCATCTTGTACTATACAGTCTGAATCAACAAGGGCACATGCAGAGCACGTGAGGAAGATAATACACCAAAGATCACACATCAATATCTTCTGATCATAATCGAAAATGTTTAATTGGGATAAGAAGGGAAGTCTCATTATATGAAGAGAACTTAATCCTAAGTTAGGATAAGAGTTGGAGTTTGCATTGGCCAAGGACTCGAATTGTGAACGGGTAAGAAGTGGAGTCTTAATCAAACTCTAACTGCTAACTCAATATATTATTGAGTTATTTCTCTTTTCAGGTAACACACACAAGCAGAAGTAAAAGAATATTTGAAAGCAAAACGAGCGAGTCTGATTTGTAAGCAATATATGCAAGTTACAAGTGTGGACGCCTACAGCTACATGAACCTAGAGAAGAACCAGTTCCATCTGATTGTTTTATTTCTATTTCAATTGTAGTAGGTTTTATATTGTACCGTTAAGCTTTCCTAGAAGAAATTGTATTAGGTACGTTGTGTCATCAAGTTAAAGTTAACTTGATAGTGTCACACCAGCTGAGGCTGTATGCCACACTGGGATTAGAGTTTAATCCTTAGGTTTACAAAGAGTTTTTGTAAATGCTGTTTTGGATCATTTATTTTAGTGGAGTTTGGGAAAATCCTACTGAGTACTAGGTCGTGGTTTTTTCACCTTTTGAGCCTGGTGTTTTCCACGTAAAAATATTTGTGTACTTTACTTTCAGTATTTATTCCGCAAACTGAAGTAGTTAGAACACTTAGAAGAACTAGGTTCTTCTAACGCGAAAATTAGGTACCACACAAATCACCCCCTCTTGTGTGGTATTGACGTTTATTTACATCAATTAGTATCAGAGTAGGTTATCCTTGAAGAGGTTAACACCTTAGGAAAAAGATCAACATGAGTGCACCACCTGGGAACTGGGAAGGACATAGTACTGCAAGGCCTCCACTCTTCATTGGGCTCTACTACTCTTGGTGAAAAAATTGAATGAGAGACCATATCATGGGTGAAGATTATGAAATTTGGGACATCATCACTGATGGTCCTCTTGCTACAACCAAGAAAAATGTTGAAGGAATGGATGTTCCAAAAACTAGAGCAAATTGTACTGATGAAGATCTAAGGAAATGGGAGAAAAATGCAAAAGCCAAGAAATGGCTAGTGTGTGGACTTTGCTCTGATGAACACAACAGGATTCAGGGATGTACAACTGCGAAGGATATTTGGGACACATTACAAGTGGCTCATGAAGGAACACCTCAAGTGAAGAGGTCCAAAGGAACTCTTCTGTATTCTCAATATTAGAATTTTACTATGAAGGATGGTGAAACTATCCAAGAGATGTATACTAGGTTCACTACACTGAAAAATGAACTTGAGACTCTTGGAAGGGTTAATCTGGAAGAAGACAAGGTAGCGAAGATTTTAACTAGAGTTTCACCAATATCCTGGGAAAGCAATATCACCGCCATTCAGGAATCCAAAAATATTGCTACTCAGAAATTGGATGAACTGATTGGTAACATGACTGCTTATGAATTGAGAAGGCAAACTATGAAGATGGATGCTCCAAAGAAAGAGAGAATTTTGGCTCTTAGGATCTTACAAGGATCAGATCTTGAAGATGATGAAATAACAATGATAACTAGAGACGTCAAGAAATACCTTACGCGAGGCAAGGGCTCTTCAAGAGGACCAACATTCAACAAACCTAGGGCTCCTCAGAAGCAGACAAATGATGGTTGCTTTAAATGTGGAAAGAAGATGACATGATCAAGAACTGCCCTCAATGGGAGATTGAGTGGAAGAAAGAAAGGGCAGAAAGATGGAACAGGAAGAAGGAACAAGTTCAACCAAGGAGAAATGAAGGTACTACCAAAGCCATGGTTGCTGCATGGGGAGATACGTCAGAAGAAGACTTAGAAAATGAAGCTGAAGTTGAGCATGCTATTATGGCCGTCGGAAAATCAGAAGATGAACAGGAGGTCCAAGTGAAAGGAAGTATCCAAATTTGGTGCATCAGTAGTGGCTACTCAAAACATATGACTGGTAACAAGGACCAGTTTCTTTCACTTGAGAACCTAAGAGGAGGCAATGTCTCCTTTGGAAATGGAAAGAAAGGTAAGATCATTGGGGTTGGAAAGGTAGAAAAGACAGACTCTCATTCCATTGGAAATGTCTACTTGATAGATGGCTTGAAATATAGCCTTATAAGTGTGTCACAAGTGTGTGACAGAGGTAATCTAATTGCTTTCACTTATTTTAAATATTTTGTGATTAACCTTACTACACACAATATTGTTTTGCAGGGAAGAAGAGTTAACAATATTTACATTGTAGATTTGTCAACTCTTTTTGAAAATGAACTAACTTGTCTGAGTGTGTTAATAAATGATCCCCTCCTTTGGCACAAAAGACTTGGTCATGCTAGTCTAAATCAATTAAACAAATTAGTCTCCAAGGACTTGGTGATAGGGCTACCTAATATCAAGTTCAAGGAAGACAAAGTTTATGAGGTATGTGCAAGGGGAAAGCAGGTACAGTCATCTTTCAAATCTAAGAAAATGGTAAGCTAATCCAAGTCGTTGGGACTGGTTCATATGGATCTAGGTGGTCCAATGAGAGCCATGAGCAGAGGTGGTAAAAGATATGTTATGGTGCCGGTTGATGATTTCTCTAGATTTACCTGGGTGCTATTTATAACTTCCAAAGATGAAGCATTTGAAATGTTCACAACTTTTGTTAGAAAAATCCAGAAACAATTAGGAAATCAACTTGCATCCATTAGGTCTTACCATGGAACTGAATTGAAAATGCAAATTTGGCTGAATTTTGTGATGAAAATGAAATAGATCATAATTTCTCTGCACCTAGAACTCCTCAGCAAAATGGGCTAGTTGAAAGGAAGAAAATGACCCTTGAGGATATGGCAAGGACTATGTTACTTTCCAGTAAGCTACCTCAGAGCTTTTGGGCAGAGGCAATAAATACAGCATGCTACATAATAAACAGGTGTATGACCAGACAAATAGTAGAGAAAACTCCCTATGAGTTACTTAAAGTGAGAAATCCAAATCTATCCCACCTAAGGGCTTTTGGTTGCAAGTTCTATTTGCACAATAATGGCAAAGATTCTCTTGGTACGTTTGATCCCAGAATTTTGATGAGGGAGTATTCTTGGGATATTCTTCACATAGCGAAGCTTAAAAAGTATTTAATAAAAGAACTCTATGTGTAGAAGAAAGTGTACATGTTATTTTTGATGAAACTAACACTCCTTCTGAGAGACAGGAACATGAAGATGAAGCCATTGGACTGGTGAGACCACTGACTGAAGAAACAACACAAGTCAAGGAGCCATCCAAGGAAGAAAAAAGTGATGGAACAGGTCTTTTTACCGTGGGCAACATGATAGGGGGAACAAATCTGAGAGAAAAATGCACAAAATTCTCTAACGGAACCTGTACGTGAACTTGTGCCTCTACAACATAACAATGAAGGAGAAGCTAGCAGAAACCAGCTGGTGGGAAAATCTTATAGGTACCTGAGTTCTCACCCCATTGAGAACATAATCAATGATCACACATTTGGAGTCAGGACTAGATAACCACAGAAGAATCTATGTGCATTTGATGCCTTTTTGTCCCTAATTGAACCTAAGAATGTGAGTACAGCTCCACAAGATGCAGACTAGATAAATTCTATGCAAGAAGAACTCAATCAGTTTGAAATAAGCAAAGTCTGGCACTTGGTTCCAAGACCTAAGGACAAGTCAGTCATTGGGACAAAATGGGTCTTCAAAAACAAGCTAGATGAAGATGGAACAGTTACAAGAAATAAGGAAAGTTTGGTGGTTCATGGTTATAGTCAAGAGGAAGGCATTGACTATGATGAGATTTTTTCTCCAGTTGCCAGACTTGAAGCAATTAGACTTCTCATAGCATTTGCAGCACATGTGGAATTCACTCTTCATCAAATGGATGTGAATAGTGCCTTCCTAAATGGATATCTCAAAGAAGAAGTGTTTGTGAAGCAATCTCCTGTATTCAAAAGCAAAGAATGTCCTGATCATGTATACAAATTGGATAAGGCTCTTTACGGTCTCAAGCAAGCCCCAAGAGCTTGGAATGAAAGATTGTCAAAATTCATTCTGGAGAATGGGTACAAAAGAGGTAAAATTGGTAGTACTTTGTTTCTAAAGGAAAAAGGTAAAGATCTTCTAGTTGTTCAGATTTATGCCGATGACGTAATTTTTTGGGCCACTACAGAGAGGTTGAGGAATGATTTTACAAAACTAATTGCCAGTGAATTTGAAATGAGTATGATGGGAGAACTCAATTTCTTCTTTGGGTTGCAAATCAAACAAAGTCCAAACAGTACCATGATTCATCAGCAGAAGTACACAAAAGAACTGATCAAGAAATTTAAAATGGAAGAATCTAAAGAAATAGATACTCCTATTACAACTTCCACAAAGTTAGATACTGATGAAACTGGTTCATCAGTTGATCAAAAATTTTACAGGGGTATGATTCACTTTTATATGTTACTGCCAGCATACCTGACATTGTTTTCAGTGTAGGACTTTGTGCTCATTTACAAGAAAATCCAAAAGAGTCACACTTGATTGCAGTCAAAAGAATATTAAGATATCTAAAAGGCAAAACTATTTTTTGCTTGTGGTATCCAAAAGGTGGTAATTTTGACTTAATTGGATATGCTGATGCTGACTATGCAGGTTACATAGTAGACAGGAAGAGTACTTCAGGTATGGCACACTTTTTGAAGATCGTGTCTTGTATCTTGGGCTACCAAAAAGCAGAATTCAATGGCCCTATCCGTTGCTAAAGATGAGTATGTTGTTGCTGCCTCATGTTGTGCTCAACTAATATGGATCAAGCAACAATTGGTAGATTTTGGAATTGAAGTGGGATGCATACCTATATTTTGTGATAACACTAGTGCAATCAGTATGAAAAAGAACCCTGTTCATCACAAGAGGGCTAAACACATAGATGTTGGACACCACTTCTTAATGGACAACTATGAAAAGGGGCTAATTTCCATATAATTTTGTGCCACTAATAAACAAATCGATGACATCTTCACCAAGACACTAAGTAGAGAAAACTTTCAGAGGAACATGTTGGAATGAAGGATGATTAAGATCACCTCAGAGGTAACGTTCAGAATGCACAATGAAAAAAAATTTGAATTTTTTTTGTTAGTAGTTACAAGTTGGACCGAGGATTGTTAGAAAGCTTTTGACAAGACCAAGGAGTACCTGTCCACACCACCAGTTTTGGTCCGCCGGAATCGAGACGACCTTTTTTACTCTATCCATCTGGGCAGAGCCTTCACATGTGTTCTAGAGCAACATAATTAGACAGGGAAGAAAAAGAAATCCATATACTACTAGAGTGAGAAGTTCACACCTTATGAAGCACGATACTCTCTACTGGAACGCACTTCTATGCTTTGACCTTGACAGCTAAAAAATTTAGGCATTACTTCTGTGCCTACACTATATACCTCATATCCAGGATGGACCTTCCAAAGTACATATTCCAGAAAGCCATGCCAACTGGGATGTTAGCCAAGTGGTAGATACTATTGAGTGAGTTTTACATCGTCTATGTAACTCAAAAGGCGATCAAAGAACAGATATTAGCAAAAATATCCTGCTGAAAACCCGCTGGGAGGAGAATATGAACTCTTGAAAATGTATTTTCCTGATGAAGATCATTCATAGGAGAAGATATTACCGAAGCATACAACGGTTGAAGAATGTTCTTTGACGGAGTTACAAATTTCAAAGCAATGGGCATTGGTACAGTTTTGGTATCAGAAATAGGTCAACATTAACCGATATCTGCCACATTCAGATTTTCCTGCACCAACAACATGGCGGAGTACGAAACCTGCATACTAGGGCTCAACATGGCAGCAAACATGAATATTCATGAGTTGTTGGTACGGTGATTTATCTTTGCTTGTACACAGGGTACAAGGGGAGTGGGCCACGAAGAATTCCAAGATATTTCCATATTTTCACCATGTGCAGGAATTTAGAAAGAAGTTCACAAAAGTGGAATTCCGAGATTTTCCCAGAATTTAGAATGAGTTTGCGATGCACTTGCCACCTTGTCATCTATGATACAAAACACGGATAAGAATTTCATTGATCCTATCCTAGTAAGAATCCTTATTCATCTGGCCTATTATGCTCATGTGGAAGAAGAAACAGATGGAAAACCTTGGTTCCATGACATCAAGGAGCATTTGGTGAATGGATAGTATCTAGAGCATGCAAATCACACTCAAAAAACACATTCCCCAAAGTCTATCCAATCACTTCTTCCACATCGAACGAATTTTGTACTGATGAACTCCTGATTTGGGGTTGCTAAAATGTGTCGACGTAATAGAAGATTCTAAGTTATATGAGAAGATATATGCTGAGACCTGGGGCCCGCATGTGAATAGTTTTTTCCTATCCAAGAAGATACATGGGGCCGGTTACTTTTGGATTACTATGGAGACAAATTGCATTCAGTATGTCCGCAAATGATATCAATGTCAAGTGCATCATAAAAGTGGCACCGAATGTGCTTAATATAACAAGCTCACTTTGGACATTTTCCACCTAGGGAATAGATATCATGGGTCCGATCGAAGCCACTGCTTTAAATGGGAACAGTTTATTCAAGTGGCCATTGATTACTTCACAACATGGGTAGAGGCTGCATCTTAAGAAGTCGTAACCAAGGAAGTCATCACAGATTTTGTCGAAGATCGTATTGTTTGCCGATTCAGAGTTCTTGAGTCCATTTTTGCTGATAATGCTGCAAAACTCAATAGTGATCTAATGAAACCTATGTGTGAGATTTTCAAAATGAAGCACAAGAATTCCACAACCTACCGACCTCAAATTAACGGAGCCGTAGAAACCCCAACAAAAACATCAAGAAGATACTAAGGAAGATGGTAGAGAACCACAAACAATGGCACAAAAAGCTTGTCGACGCGCCCTTTTTTCATTGAGTCAAAATCGGGTACACGACATTTGGGAGGATAGAACTATTCCCTTTCGATAATTGGGTTTACGAGTTGAAGAGTCACCACCTAATGATAATAGTGCATTAGGACAGTTTAAAGAATACTTTGAGAAGAAGAAACCAGAGATTAGGGTAAGAGCTAGAAATTATCCCGATGGGAAGGTGTTAGGCACCCATCAGGGTCCACTAGAGTGGTTCCAGGCCATGCTACAATTGTGACTTTGAAGAGCGAGTAAGAAAGTAGAAGTTTCAAGTAGAAGGGGTTTTCACATAATGTTACAAGAAAATTGAGAGTTTGAGGACAGTAAAGGAAATCAGAAGTTTTAGAGAGATAGTTTAAACAATTTTAGAAAATGATAAACAAGTAAAAGGGAAAAAAGGGTTCTTAGGTTTGTAAAAAATATAGATTACATTAATGCAATACCCGGCGTACACTCCTCAAAAGAGGGGTCGTATGTGATATTAGCGCAGCGGTTATCATATATATATTCTACCATTCTGACCCCGTTAAGGTATTAAAAGGCAGAAAAGTATTATTGTTGGAAACACGTTCTCAAGGCATTATACTAAGCGTGTGTTCATATTTGTAGGTTTTGATGAATGACAAACTATGCGCAAATTGACATATGACGAGATTCAAGCACAAGACAAAGATCGAGATTAAGTTTTATATGAGTCGGTATTTAATTGTGATCTTGATCCGACAACTTAAACTCAAGACTTGGCTTCTCTCTTAAAAATATTTTTAACAAATCATGCATATTTAATTTAGAGCAAAATGAATTTAAATAATGCATATTTACATTAGTCAAAATGATTTTTAAACATGCCTCTTAAATCTGGACTAAGATAATCGATTATGTACTTATGATAATCGATTATGTTTAAGTCAGCTGCTTGATAATCGATTGTGAACTTATGACAACATAATCGATTGTGTTAAGGCAATGAGCATCAGATTTTTCAAATCTGCATGACAATCGATTGTGATGAGGCAGTGTCCATTAAAGTTTTTCAAAGCTCAAAATAATCGATTGTGAAGCTAATGACAATCGATTGTGAAGAGACAGTGTCCATCAGATTTTTCAAAGTCACAAAATAATCGATTGTGAACTTATGACAATCGATTGTGTTGAGGCAGTGTCTTCCAAACTTTTTCAAAGTTATTAAATAATCGATTGTGAACTTATGACAATCGATTGTCAAGAGGCAGTGTCTAAATTGATTTTTCAAGACTGATATATAATCGATTGTTAACTTAATATAATCGATTGTATAACTGACCGTTGCCAAAATGTTTTCAAATACCGTCAGGTAATCGATTATTGATTTCTTATAATCGATTGTTTTAATTAAAATCTGGAAAGGATTTTTTGAACGTTGCTGAGTAATCGATTGTAGATTTCTGACAATCGATTGTTTTACGTAAAATCTGGAAATAATTTTTTGAACGTTGCCAGTAATCGATTATTGATCTTAGATAATCGATTGTTAAGCGTAAAATCTGGGATTGATTTTTGGAAGAACTGGCAAACAATCGATTGTGGTAATTTGACAATCGATTGTCACAGAGTAAAATCAGCAATTCTTAATTGGCAATTAGGCAACGGTAATACAAGGTTTTTCAACTATAAATACAGCTTCAATTCAGTGTTTTAAGAACAACAACACACAACAACTGATCATACAATTGCTAAAGCTTGCATACTTTATTGCTTATCATTTTATATTCATTACATAAGCTTTTGAAAGCCAAATTCTTGTCGAAAGTTGTTGCGATCTTGAGCGTATTCTTTTTACTCATATCTACTCTTAAAGGAGTGTCTTGTTTGAGTGCTCAGTGTTTTTGTACACTTGAAGGGAAGTGTTAGTCCCTTGTGTTGTAAGAAGGAACATGTGTTTCCTTGGTTGAAGTCTTGGAGTGTTGTATCTCCGAGCAAAGGTTGTTGAGGCTTGTGTCCTCAAGTTGTAACGGTTTGTTGAGCACCCGTAAGCTTAACAAGTTAGTGGAAATCTCGAGAGAGTCTCTCGAGGACTGGACTAGCCACGGGTTGTGGTGAACCAGGATACATCGGTGCGTTTGTTCTAATTTATTTACTTATCGCACTTATTTATTTCCTGCAATTTTTAAATTCCGCAAGTTTACGCTAATTTTTATTATAACGCTATTCACCCCCCCTCTAGCGTTAAGCGTATTATCAAACAATTGGAATCAGAGCCCAACTCTCTGAAGACTTAACCGTTTGAGAGAAACATCCATGGCTTCTACTCGTGATTCTTTTGCAGGAATAGGTGAAGGACAATGCTCCACCCGACCACCGCTATTCGATGGTACAAATTATACATACTGGAAGGAGAGGATGAGAATATTTGTACAATCAAATAGTTTTCATCTATGGAAGGTCATAATGAATGGAGAACAAATTCCAACCAAGAAGGTTGAAAATGAATGGGTCCCAAAGTCCGAAGATGAATACGATGCGGATGATATCCGAAAGGTGCAAAATAATGCTAAAGCTATTAATTTATTATATTGTGCTGTAAATGCTGATGATTACAGGAAGATATCTTGTTGCACAACGGTGAAGCAAATGTGGGACAAGCTGGAAATTACGTACGAAGGTACGGACCAGGTAAGGGAAGCCAAAATTGATTTCCTAACCCATGCATATGAATTGTTTCATATGAAGAAGGCGAAAAGGTCGATGAGATGTTTGAACGATTTTGAAAAAATCGTAAATGATTTACATGCTCTTAAGAAGACCTTCACGGATAAGGAACTTGTCCGAAAAATTCTCCGAAGTCTCACTCCGGAATGGCGATCCAACGCCGACGCGATTCAAGAATCCATTGGCATTTCAAATGTCACCATTGACGCATTAAGAGGTAATCTTAAAACTTATGAATCTACTATACTTAACCCTCTTGTTGATGATCAAAGGAAGCAAAGAATCGCTCTCAAGGCAAGCACAAGCCAACCTCAAAATGATGAGGACGGAGACAACGAGTTCAGACTTGTTATCAAGAGATTTCAAAAGTTCATGCGAAAAGAGTATGAACGAAAGGGCAAAAAGAAAGGAGATCAAATAAAGTGCTATGAGTGCGGAGAAACCGGGCACATTAAATCAAATTGCCCAAATGCTAAAAAGGAGAAGAAACCCTTCAAGAAGCAACGAGCATACATATCTTGGGGAGACGACTCCGGTGACGAGTCAAGTGAGGAAGAAGAAGACGAAGCCGCAAATTTTTGTCTTATGGCACAAGAAGACAACAAAGATGAGGTATGCCAAATTTCTTCCAAAAATTTCTTTTCCCTTGAAGAAATGCAAAATGCTTTTGATGAGTTGTATAGCAAATTTATTAAAGCTTCAAAAACTGTTAAGAGTATAAAAGAAAATGCTTCTTTAATAGAAAAAGATCTTCAAAAACAACTCTCTTTTAAAGAAAAGGAATTGGAAAAACTGATTTTAGAAAATGAGAAGTTGAAAGAGGAAAACAAATTTTTTGGCAAGAGAAGCGCCGACAATTCCGAGAGTTCTAGAAATTGTACTTCTTGCATGCATCTCAAAAATGAAGTAGAAAGGCTTATGGGCACCTTAGATAAGTTTAACTCTTCTCATAAAAATTTGAATGAAGTGCTTGTTAATTTGAAGTCGACCAAGCATGGCATAGGTTTTAGAAACGAGCCTAAAGAGAAAGTTGAAGCCAACCCCCAACCACCTAAGGCTCAACCTAGGATAAATAAAACAAATGTTCATCCTAGATACAACAAACCTAGAAATGGTTTTCATCAATCGCAACCTAGAAATAATCATGCTAGAAATAATGCACATTCTAGGCCAAACACTAGAAGGAATTTTGAACCTTTTAGAATACCTAGAAATGACTTCCAACCTAGAAACAACTATTCTAGAAATGATGCATATCCTAGAACAAATGGTAGGAGAAATGATTTCCATGATTTGCGCAATAGTTATATTGTCAAGAATAGAGTAAATGAATTTCGGCCGTCCAATTACTATCTACCTAGAAGGATGCATAATCCTAACGTGACTTTTCATTATTGTAGACGAATTGGACATATTGCTCCTGCTTGTTTTACACGACATAGACATAACACTCAATCACATCACTATGATTTGCCTAACCCCCAAGGACCCAAAATGGCATGGGTACCTAAAACTCATTAATCTGTTTTGTAGGCATGTTTGAAGGGATCAAGTGTACTATGGTACCTTGATAGTGGATGCTCCAAGCACATGACGGGAGACGAATCCAAATTCCTTCAACTAGAACACAAGGAAGGGGGAAGTGTTATTTTTGGTGATAACAACAAAGGAAAGATTATCGGCATCGGATCGGTCGGTAAGGATGAAATTTCATCCATTAAGCATATATTACTTGTGAAAGGTTTAAAACATAATCTCCTGAGCATATGTCAATTATGTGACAAGGGAAATCTTGTTTTATTTGATTCGGACGAATGCTTAGTTTTTAGACGTAGCGATTTTAAAATTATCCTTCGTGGTTTTAGAATGGATAACATTTATATGGTTGATCTTGCAAATTCTTCACCCGAATATGTGAATTGTTTAATGAGCAAAGAGGAGGATTCTTGGTTATGGCATCGTAGAGTAGCTCACATCAACATGCATCTTTTGAACAAATTGGTTTCACAAAATTTAGTTGTTGGTCTTCCAAATTTGAAATTTGAAAATGACTCTATTTGTGATTCTTGTCAAAAAGGGAAGCAAACAAAAGCATCTTTTAAATCGAAAAATATTGTTTCAACTACTAGACCATTGCAATTGCTTCACATGGATTTGTTTGGACCATCTCGCATTGAAAGTCTTGGTAGAAATCGCTATGCTTTTGTTATTGTTGATGATTATTCCAGATTTACTTGGACTTTATTTCTTGCCCATAAAAGTGATGCTTTTCAGAATTTTAAATATTTTCTTAAACGTGTTCAAAACAAAAAGGAAACAACCGTCACTTCAATTAGAAGTGATCATGGGGGAGAGTTTGATCACAATCTCTTTGCGGATTTTTGTGACGAACTCGGTATCGAGCATACCTTTTCCGCTCCACGAACACCACAACAAAATGGGGTGGTGGAAAGGAAAAATAGGTGTCTCGAAGAGATGGCTAGAACCATGCTCGAAGAGGCTAAGATTCCCAAACATTTTTGGGCGGATGCCGTGAGTACCGCATGCTACGTCTTAAATAGAGTAGTCATAAGGCCAATACTCATGAAAACCCCTAATGAACTCTACAAGGGAAGGAAACCAAATATCTCCCATATTAGAGTATTCGGTTGTAAATATTTTATTCTTAACAATAGAAAAGATCAATTGGGAAAATTTGATGCCAAATCCGATGAGGGAATTTTTATTGGGTATCCTTCACGTAGCAAAGCATATAGGGTATTTAATAATAGAACCCAAACTGTGGAGGAATCCCCTCATATTGTGTTTTCCGAAAATAATGCTCGCTTGGCGAGAAAGGATTCTTGTTCTGATCTTGCAGGTATTTTAAATAGTTTAAAAGACAAAGCACAAGAGGAAACTCCTAAGGAAATTCAAGATGAAATCTTGGAACAATCGACGGAGGAAACGCCACAATTGGAGAAAGAAACGAAAATGCCTAACGAGTGGAGGACAATCAAAGATCACCCTCTCGAACAGGTAATTGGCGACGTCGGAGAAAAGGTAAGTACCCGAAACTCTCTTAAGAACACCTTAGGACACACTTCTTAAGAGATCACGTTCTCATTGCATTGTTTCGTTACAAATTACTAACTTGAGCGTCGGAGACGTCTAATTCTCTTTTGCAGGTATCGCCCTAAAGGCAGGGGGAATTATAAAGAAATGGCACAGAACAATCGATTGTTACAGCAAATAATCGATTATTTTACTGTGCGGACAATCGATTAGCAAGTATCACTGATCGATTATTTATGTTTGATGCTTATTATGCATTTGTGTTTAATAATCGATTTTTTAACTGTATAATCGATTACCGTCTCAGCCATTCAGTACTGCTTTCCTAAAACAATCGATTGTTTCATAAATATAATCGATTATTTTCCGAGTCAGAAAATCACCGTGCTCACTGTATCACACCAATCGATTATCATAATTCAACAATCGATTATTTTTTGTCAGTAATTCAAATATTTGTTACCGTTTGGGTCCTGCAATCGATTTTGTGTCAGTTCCGAGTTCAAGTCAAAATCTGCTCAACAATCGATTATTTCGTTTCAACAATCGATTATCCAATGGTTAGTACAATTTATTTTTACCATTTCTGATTGTTTTGGCTCATAAATTTCTGCAGATTTTCATCATATATGAAATGCCATTCTTCCCATTATAAATAGGCATCATAAGTCTTCAATTTTATTCACTCAAGCATCAATCTTTTCTCCCAAACCTTCAAAAATCTTCCAAGTTTCTTACAAAGTTCATTACTACTTTTTGAAAATGTCGGGTAGACACTCTAAACGTTCCCGTTCAGGTAGACAAGGTGCATCTTCTTCTGCTCCTCCACCCCCAAATTTGCCTTATCAAGATGGGTCTATTTTACAATTCAATACTTAAACCGAGCTTACTAGATTTTTGACAAAATTCGAATAGCGTGACATTCTTCCTCCTCGCTTTTCAACAAGCAAGTATCTTGAATCATATGCCCCCGCTGCAAACATGCTTAAGGAATGTCAACTTATTGACTTCTTATATCTTACCTATCCTTATATTAATCCTCCATTGATTCAAGCGTTTTACTCAAACCTTCATGAGGATGACGATGGTGAGCTTGTGTCAAATATTAATGGTGTTCAAATTCTTTTGTCCAATGAAAACTTGCATTCCATTGCCCATCTTCCTCGAAATGGCGAAAACATTACTCGCTACATTAGGGAGGCCGGCGTCTTATTTGATGAGAAAACTCTCCTAAACCAAATAGGGCTTGGAGCTTATGATCCTAATCTATCTACTCGACGTCCTACCATTACGGGAATGCTCCCCGAATATCATTTGATTTTCTGTTTCATCACCCGAGTCCTCAAGCCTCGGAAGCATAATCATACCACTATTTCCCAAGAGGATTCTAAGCTCATGCATGCCATTATAACCGGAGCTCACATCAATTGGTGTAAGTTCGTCAAAATTCACATGCGTGATGCCATCGGAGATGATAAACCTCTTCCCTATGCCCTCCTTATTATGAATTTTCTTGAAGCTTCCGGGTTCAACACTTCCATCGGTCCTCTCAAAAAGAGCACCAAGAAGTGGGAAATTTCCGAATCCTCCTTTCCCCATGACGGCGATCATGTAGCTCCTGCTCCTCCTCCAACTCGTCGATCGCGTCAGCCTCAAGAACCTACTCTTCAATCCATTTCCGACCAAATTGCTTCATTAACTAACTCTGTCGGTCAACTGACACATGAGATCCATGGATATTTTGACCATGTTCATTATCCATATGCCGGTCGTGTTCCCTATGAAGCAGTGCCGGATGATGAGGCGGGAAATGATGATGAATAATTTCTTTATTTGTTTTTCTATTTTATTGTTCTATGTTTTTATTGTTCCGTTATGTAACCATTTTCTTTTAATAAATAAACAAGTTTTTTAGTTATTCTATATTTTTTTGCTAATGGCAAAAGGGGGAAGATAACGGGTATGCACTCTCAATACTTATCGGCATAAATTGAGGGGGAATTCATATATTGAGGGGGAATAAATTGCATATCCATATACTTGTTGCATATCTTTACTTGTCTTGAATCGTCATTATGAATTGCCTAATATGCATATCCCGCTTAAAGTTTGCCATTATCAAAAAGGGGGAAATTGTTGGAAACACATTCTCAAGGCATATTACTAAACGTGTGTTCATATTTGTAGGTTTTGATGAATGACAAACTATGCGCAAATTGACATATGACGAGATTCAAGCACAAGACAAAGATCGAGATTAAGTTTTATATGAGTCGGTATTTAATTGTGATCTTGATCCGACAACTTAAACTCAAGACTTGGCTTCTCTCGTAAAAATATTTTAAACAAATCATGCATATTTAATTTAGAGCAAAATGAATTTAAATAATGAGTATTTACTTTAGTCAAAATGATTTTTAAACATGCCTCTAAAATCTGGACTAAGATAATCGATTATGTACTTATGATAATCGATTATGTTTAAGTCAGCTGCTTGACAATCGATTGTGAACTTATGACAATCGATTGTGTTAAGGCAGTGAGCATCAGATTTTTCAAATCTGCATGACAATCGATTGTGATGAGGCAGTGTCCATTAAAGTTTTTCAAAGCTCACAATAATTGATTGTGAAGCTAATGACAATCGATTGTGAAGAGACAGTGTCCATCAGATTTTTCAAAGTCACAAAATAATCGATTGTGAACTTATGACAATCGATTGTGTTGAGGTAGTGTCTTCCAAACTTTTTCAAAGTTATTAAATAATCGATTGTGAACTTATGACAATCGATTGTCAAGAGGCAGTGTCTAAATTGATTTTTCAAGACTGATATATAATCGATTGTTAACTTAATATAATCGATTGTATAACTGACCATTGCCAAAATGTTTTCAAATACCGTCAGGTAATCGATTATTGATTTCTTATAATCGATTGTTTTAATTAAAATCTGGAAAGGATTTTTTGAACGTTGGTGAGTAATCGATTGTAGATTTCTGACAATCGATTGTTTTACGTAAAATCTGGAAATGATTTTTTGAACGTTGCCAGTTATCGATTATTGATCTTAGATAATCGATTGTTATGCATAAAATCTGGGATTGATTTTTGGAAGAACTGGCAAACAATCGATTGTGGTAATTTGACAATCGTTTGTTACAGAGTAAAATCAGCAATTCTTAATTGGCAATTAGGCAACGGTAATACAAGGTTTTTCAACTATAAATACAGCTTCAATTCAGTCTTTTAAGAACAACAACACACAACAACTGATCATACAATTGCTAAAGCTTGCATACTTTATTGCTTATCATTTTATATTCATTACATAAGCTTTTGAAAGCCAAATTCTTGTCGAAAGTTGTTGCGATCTTGAGCGTATTCTTTTTACTCATATCTACTCTTAAAGGAGTGTCTTGTTTGAGTGCTAAGTGTTTTTGTACACTTGAAGGGAAGTGTTAGTCCCTTGTGTTGTAAGAAGGAACTTGTGTTTCCTTGGTTGAAGTCTTGGAGTGTTGTATCTCCGAGCAAAGGTTGTTGAGGCTTGTGTCCTCATGTTGTAACGGTTAGTTGAGCACCCGTTAGCTTAACAAGTTAGTGGAAATCTCGAGAGAGTCTCTCGGGGACTGAACTAGCCACGGGTTGTGGTGAACCAGGATACATCGGTGCGTTTGTTCTAATTTATTTACTTATCGCACTTATTTATTTCCTGCAATTTTTAAATTCCGCAAATTTATGCTAATTTTTATTATAACGCTATTCACCCCCCTCTAGCGTTAAACGTATTATCTAACAATTATTACTTATTTCATGCTAGTACATGTCCCAATCCTATCTGTCTTTGAGGCATTTGAGATTACTAATCCTAAAGAGGAAGGAAGTTTGGGTCTTTTGAGAGTTTTCAAAGGAGAAAATTGTAAGGCGACATTCAAAATATAGAATGCAAGTATGGGAAGGCAAGTAAACTAATATGTCAGATAAGACTCTTTAAATCAAGTAAATCACATAGTTTAGCATATCTTACACATACTGGTTTGGTCTGGATTAAACTTAATGCGTTAAGCGGACTAATTCAACAAATATTTTAAGGCAATAGGTCTGCATTAGGTTCGCCTAGATGCAGTTGTGAAAGACTAATACAATTGATTAATCTAACTAACCTTTTTTCCTATGCGTTTAACATATTTATAGGCATGGTATCTACTGGTTTCGGAAAGAGACAAACTGATTGCAGAAAAAGGTTGCCAGTTGTAATAGAACAAGCAAGATTTGCAGTTGATATCGCTTAAACGAGTGAGGCAGTTCAGTATCAATATTTCCTACAGGCATGCTTTCTAGGCGTTTACTGATTTAGACACCTTTGATAAACCATAGTAGGTGTGCAGAAATCCTACGAGCATGGTACATATAGTGTAGCTTGTTATTATTATTAAACCAATATATTGTTTGCCTAATGACATCTGTACATATAGAAGTGCAGAAAACTTATAGGCATGATTTCTATATGCAGCAATGCAGAAAACTTATAGGCAGAATTTCTACATGCAGAAATGCAAAAGCTTATAGGCATGATTTCAATATGTAGCAATGCATAAAACTTATAGGCAGAATTGTTACATGCAGAAGTGCAAAAACTTATAGGCAGAATTGTTATATGCAGAAGTGCAGAAACTTATAGGCATGATTTTTATGTGTAGATGCAGAATACATGGAGAAAGTGCATAAATTTAGATAAAATCGCTATAGGAAGGATATCTACCCTCATGTATACATAAAGTAACCCCCTCCCTTTCTTAACTAAAACTCCATAGGCTTTATAAATTATTATGGACCAATTGAATCAGACTGGAAATAAAAATTACATCAGAAATCTTACGTTTCATCCAAGGAGCCTAATTCATACATAATATCTAACAACATGAGATGAACCAAACTTCAGGGATACTGATTTCTATGTCTTCTCGCTTATCTAGAGTGCATCAAAGATCCAAGGAGTTTCAGGAACTCCAGGCAATGCTTACACCCAGGAATCATTAAAGAATTGAACTAAAGTGCAATGTGGAAGGGCCAGCCCTCAAGTGTCCAAGGTCAGAGGGAGCTCATGGGTCTCAAGGAAAGGTTTCAAGAGGGGGCAAAACTTAGATTCTAGGAACAAGTGCAAGTGCAATAGAGGGAAATAGGAGAGGCCAAAGTAGGCTAGTGGTCATGCCCAGCAACATGAAGTACTGGCACACCCCTGACCAAGACTATTGGCCAAAAACTATGGACTAACGACCCATTGAAGGTCAAACCATGACTTGGGCACTAATTAGAATATTGTCAAGACAAAGCATTAACTCAGCTCACACAGTAAAGGAATGTGGATGGGACATTGAAAGAGCTTAGGACCCAAAGGTTCCAATTCATATCCATGGAAAATAACTTAAAATATATTGACATGTTCGGAACCATAACTCAAAACACATAGCGGGATATAGGATTGGGATCCATTACAAGAACTGAGCAGGAAATAAGCACATTGCACAAAGATTAAAAACATCAGACATTAAAGTAAACATGGTAAGAACTGGTAAGTAAACACATTGGGGTTGGGCTGGAATTAGAACTAGGACACACCAATTTCAGGAAGAGACAAGCAGAAGAAAGTACAAGTCTTGTAACTGGTCAAAATACAAACAACAAGATTATACTTGTATGTGTGTGTGAGTTCAGAAAAAGACTCGAGTGTTGGTCGTGTTTTTATGTTAAGAAAGGAGTATGTATTTATAGTTTGAAATTAAGCAAAGAAAGAGGCAAGAAAATAATCATGTGTCAATTAGAATCAGTCAGTTGCAGAAATCCCCACAATTAAGGAGTTCAAATTTGAAGGGTAAAGGGAAAAAAATATTTACGGAAGAAGATCAAGTAAACATATAATGCACGACACACAAATAAAGAAGCAAATACATAGGGGTTTTAATTAAGGGAAGAAATTTTGAAAAGGTAAGAACAAAAAAAATCAACTAGTACATAGTAAATCAAGGAATCAGGATTGAAAGGTCACTAATGAACCAAACAAGGATAGGGGAATCGAAAGGTTAAAGAGATGTTTCAAATTTAAACAAGGAAAGAATCAACCATGCTTACACAAGGAAATCTAAAATCAACCCCGAAATTGAATGCCATTCTAAAGGAACAACCAGTGTATATAAAGAATGTACAACATTGGGCCTGTGAGGTTGAATCATGGCAAATAGAAAGACTATTGCTAATGAAACATGATAATAATATAGTCTAGCCTAGTGACACGGAGAAGGGGGTATCAGAATTATGCCAAAGAGGTCAAGTAAAAGAAGTCAGAACCACATGGAGAAACAAAATTGAAACAAAGATGAAACAACTTCAGGAACTGAGAGATTAGGGTTTTTATACTAAGCAAGTTTAGAGATGAGAAGCACATAAATCACTTAACAAGTGGCCCAAAAACTCGAATGAGATACACAAATTCTAGGGTTTTTACCATTAGTCGAGTGTAGAGACAAAGACAAGCAAGTCAGGAAAAAATACTAACAAAATAAGTTCAAAAAACACAAAGGGATTGAGTCTTTAAACATGTATTTCCCAGAAAACATCATGAAATCTAAAAAAGGAAAAATCATACAGAAGTCAAGTAGGGGAAATCATAAGAACAAGCTATAAGAAAACACATAAGAATCACAGTAGAGCATGTAAAATGAGAGAAATCCTAAGTCGAAGAAGATAAAAGGTTTGAAAGAAAATATTTGAAAGAAACTTTGGGAAATAATTTGAAACCTTAAAATAAACATAGATCTAGAATAGGTCTAGAGATATTAGCAGAACCTCGAAAGGATAGGGTTTTAGAAGAACCCTAGAAGCGAGAAAGCCTGGAAAAGTCACGATCTAATCGAAAGGACATCACAATCAGGCTCAAAAGACAAAAAGCCACCGAAGCAAGGCCGGAGATGGCAGGATATTCAAATGCGTGAAGATCTGAGTGAAGACCCTCGAGGTATGGCCTCGATTCTTCAAACAATGGGCATTCAGGAGCAATAGGAGGCAAGTACATACCTTTAATGGCTTTGGAAGCAATGGATTCAGGCAGCTTTTTGGTGGTAACCGTAGGGACGCCTTGAAGGTTAGATTTTAGTCTTAGAGAGAATCAGAGAGGAGATGGGATTCAATGGCGGCGTATAGAAGGGCAATGAGGGAATTAAGGCTGTCATTTAGATTAAAAAAGGAAGGGGTGAATATGGGTAGTTGATCTCTAAGATCAATGACCAAGATAAAAAAAGGTATGGATCGGGTTATTTTTTTTTAAAGGTTCGTTGGGTTAGGTCAATTGGGCTAATTTTGGGGAAGGATTTCAGGCTAGAATTGAAAAGAAAATATGGCTAGCATTTAAATAGCCTTTTTCCCTATTTAATTTATAAAAAAATAGCAGAAATGGTTTTCAAAGAAAATTAAAAGTACTTAGCCAATTGATATTATATAAACACTAATTAAAAATACTGGAATTAGTTTTATAACTATAAAATACTATTAATATAAAAAAGGCTATAATTGTAATTATAGCAATTTTGATTTTTAAATTGTCAAATAAATTTGTACAAATGTGAAAAAATCACTTTAACTATATTTTGGTGTAAATATGAGAATAAAGGAATCATTCACGAAAATAATTATTGAATTTTATAGTATTAAAAATAGATAATAAATTAGTAAAAAGAATCTTTCTAAATTTTTGAAAATACCAAAAAATTTGGGTATGCTTATATGTGCATATATATGTCATTTTGAAAGTATTTTAGAGTGTGAAAATATCTAGGAAAAAATTGGGAATCAACATCTACCCCTCTTTAACCGGGAAGGATGAAAGAGTTATCGAGTAAAGAAAAGATGACCAATTTTTACCGGAAGTGGAAATTTGAAAGGAATTTTGACCGAGCTCTGATTTCTAAGCTACCTACATAACCTTGGTTTTATAGGAATCAGGCAATATGTAGTTCAGGAATCATTTACGGAATGCACTGATGGAGATTTACAAATGACGGACGCGATGTTTAGGTTGAAAAAGGATGGTCGGAGTCTGATAGGCTATAGGAAATGGGGCGGGATTGATCCTACTGAGTTGGTCATAGCTAGTCTATGTATATGCAAATGAATACTACCAACATATATTGTGTATAAATTAAAACGTAATACAATTTCCTGTTGGACCATGAATGCTGTCTTTGGACGGTAAAGTTGACGTCCCCAGACCATGACATCCCGGGAAATAAAGCATATGATAAAGGATTTTCAGGCTATGAAATGATGTTCTCGGGAAATGAGGATGATGCCTCCGACACATGATGCTTTTGAGTAATGATATACAAAAGATAAAATGGGGTCCTCAGGCCATGGCATGGCGTTCTCGGTCTATGAAAATGGTGCCTCTGAACATTGATGCCTTTTCACACTTTGGGTATCTTTCAGCCCTTGAAATACAAAATGTGGCGATCTTTCCGTTAATGCAGGAAGTGGAAATATTTCAGCCGGTGCAAGACATAAAATGAAATATGGCAATAATTCAGCCATACAGGATGGAGACAAAGCTTAGTCTTGCAAGGAAGAAGAGTAGCCTTATGCAGAAAAATGCAGGTGAAGACAGTTCTTAGTCTCGAAAATCACAAAGCTAGCCTTATGCAAAAATGCGAATGGAGGTAAGCTTAAACACGGAAGGCAAAAAAGTAGCCTTATGCAGAAAAATACAGATGGAGACAGGGTTTAGTCGCAAAAGGCCGAAAGGTAGCCTGATGCAAAAATGCAATTGGAGGTAGAGGTTAACCTCGGAAGGAAGAATAGTAGCCTAATGAAAGAAATGTAGAAAATGCAAATGGAGACAATTCTTGGTCTCGAAAGGCAAAAAACTAGTCTTATGCAGAAAAATGCAGATGGAGTCATGGCTTAGTCTCGAAAGGTAGAAAGGTAGCCTTATATAGAAAAAGTGCAGATGGAGGTAGAGCTTAACCTCGGAAGGCAGAATAGTAGCATTATGCAATGTAGGAATATGCAGATATAGACAATGCTTAATCTTGAAAGGCATAAATGTAGCCTTATGCAGAAAAATGCAGATGGAGACAATGTTTTGTATCGGAAAGGTAGAAAAGTAGGGTTATGCAAGAAAATCAGATAATGTAGATGGAGACAGAGCTTAGTCTCCAAAGGCAGAAACGTAGCCTTATGAAATGCAGAGATATGGAGACAGAGCTTAGTCTTAAAAGGCAAAAAAGTATCCTTATGCAGATGCGAGAAATAAAAGGCGGATAGTAGTGAAATATTTTAGTTGATAGCTGATAGCTGACATCATTGTAACTGCTGGGGATGTCTTTCTCAGATAGCAATTGTGAATAGATAATGACTCTAAGAAATTGCATTCTTGAGAGAGTATGAGTGCGCAAATATATCTAATGATATTGCAGACTGAGTGCCTGCATCCAAAGAAAAATTATGAGTTTTGTAAAAAGGGTGAAAGGTTAGTACATCTTCGCGTGTCCATTGCTAGTGCTGCATTACGTTGTGTATCATTGGTGTAGCATTGCTAAATATAACAATTAGATATAGTCATGCATGATTTAGTAAAATAATGTAACATAAGTACATAAATTAAAATAGTTTTCTTTAGATGAACCGACGACTGCGACACGGTTCAAGTTATCACAACCTCTCTTGCTCAGAAATTTTGAGGGTCCTCCTCAAAATTGTGCCCCAGTTTATTGGGCTGGTACTTCTGACGGTTTTTTCCGATGAATGTCTGATAATCAACTTTGGAATTATGAGGGTCTTCCTTAAAATTCTTCCCTAGTTTCCAATAGTTGGGGAAATGGAAATTTTATTGAACTGTGACCAAACCAATAAGGCTGCCTACGTATGCCCTCTTAAACGAGAATCGAGTAAGGTGCAGTTCAAATTACATTAAAAAAATTCAAAAATCACTACACATGGTATCGTTTGACATCATCTGAATTGTTTGGTTTTGGCCAAACTTCTCCGTCCATATCTACGAGTATAAGGTCCCCTCCTGTAAGAACCCGGTGAACCTTATACGTACCTTGCCATTTAGGAGAGAATTTCCCTTTGGCTTTGTCTTGATGTGGGAATATTTTCTTCAACACCAGCTGCCTTGGTGTAAAATTTCTCGGCTTGACTCTTTTGTTAAAAGCTCTAGACATTCTGTTTTGATATAATTGGCCTTGTCAAACAGCATTATTCTCTTTCAATATGTAAGAGACAATTGCTTATAGCGACTCTTTACCTATTCTGCATCATCTAACTCCGATTCTCGTATGATCCTCAATGAGGGAATTTCTACCTCGGCGGGAATGACCACCTTTGTACTATAAACTAGCATATATGGACTTTCTCCAGTTGACGTGCAGATTGTGGTACAGTATCCCAATAGAGAAAATGATAATTTCTGATACCACAACTTATGGTTCTATATCATCGTCCTTAGTATCTTCTTGATGTTCGTGTTGGCCGCTTATACAACTCCATTCATCTAAGGTCTGTAGGCTGTATAATTCTTGTGTTTGATTTTGAACATTTCACACATCGCTTCATCAGATCACTATTGAGATTAGCCCTATTGTCAGTAATGATCTTTTTGGGGATGCCGAACTAGCAAACAATATGGTCGTGGACGAAATTTTCCACATTTTTCTTGGTTACTGCTTTATAAAATGCTGCTTCGACCCGATTAGTGAAATAATCAATCGATGCCAAAATAAACCTATGCCCATTTGATACAGAAGTTTTGGTTGGCCCAATAACATCCATTCCCCAAGCGTCGAATAGCCATGGGGAGCTTGTTGTAGTAAGCTCATTCGAAGCTACCTTTATCATATCCTCATGTATCTGACAGTGATGGCATTTGCGAACATACTATATGAAGTTCATTTCTATAGTCATCCAAAAACAACCTGCTCAATGTATCTTCTTCGCCAAGACAAAATCATTCATATATGGCCCCCAGGTTCCTACATGAAGCTCCTTTGATAACTTGTATGCTTCATTTTCTTTGACACACCTTAGTAACACCAAATCGGGAGTCCTCCTGTATAGGATTCCTCCACTGTGAAAGAAGATGTTAGACAATCGCTGAATGGTGCGCTTCTGAGTAGCGTTGGCAAGTAATGGGTATCTCTTATAGTCAAATATTCTTTGATGTCATGGAACCATGGTTTCCGTCCGCTTTTTCCTCTACATGAGCACAATAAACTGGCTGACCATAAATTTTAACCGGGATAGGATCAATGAAAATCTTGTCTTGATGTTGGATCATGGATGATAGAGCAGCCAATGCATCCGTGAAGTCATTCTGCACTCTAGGGACGTTCTGAAATTCTGTCTTTGTGAATCTATTTCTCAACTCCTGTATGTGATGCAGGTAAGGAAGTATCTTAGTTTTTTTGGTTTCCCATTCTTCTTGAGCCTGATGTATGAGCACGTTTGAGTCCCTGATCACTAGCAATTCCTAGACGTTCATGTTAATGGCCATCTTTAGACCCAAGATGCAGGCTTCGTATTTGTCCATGTTGTTTGTGAATGGGAACCTGAGCTTGGTGGATACCAGGTAATGATGGCCAGTTTCTGATACTAGAACTGCTCCCATTCCAACTCATTTGATATTTTTTTCTCCATCGAAAAACATTCTCCAACCATCATAGGATTCTACAATATCTTCTCCTATGAAGGACACCTTTTCATCGGGAAAATACATCTTTAGAGGCTCGTATTCTCCGTCCATATGATTCTCAGCGAGATGATCTACCAAGACTTGTCCTTTGATTGAATTCTAATTCACATAAACAATATCAAATTCACTTAGTAGAAGCTCCGTGTACTCTTTCTTTTCTGATGGTGATAGGTGAACACTAATGCGCATATCTTTGGCATTTTCTCTATTCCCCAAGTTAACGACCTCTATATCGTCCAAGTTAGACATAGGCCTATACTCAAAATCCTCAACCTTTCTGGTGACCTCTTTTGGTATATTATCCTCTTCTAAATCTATATATGTTTGTTGTGTTGCCTCATTACAAGTCACAATCGTCGTTTCATCGTCAAGATAAGTAATAGTAATGTTTTGCAAATAAAGTATATGTTAGAGAAAAGAAAAGTAAATAAGAGCGAGATGTGTAAGAAACTGAAATGCTTTGCTTAAACTTCATAATTTTTTTCAACATCGGAGCTCTTTTCAGAATTAAAGACAATACGGAAAGAAAATTAGCTTAGTAAAAGAAAAATGTGATGCATGGTGCTTTGTTTAGACTTGCTACACCAAATCTTTTTTCGAGCCCTGATAGTTCAGATGGACCAGTTTTTGAGGCGTTCTCATCGGTTCACAACTTGTATTGAAGGTCCTTCCTCCCCTTCCCCCTCGAAAATAACATATCAATCCAAATCATCGTCCTCTATAAATAGATTCCTCATTGCTGCTAATGCTTTATCTTCTTCAGACCCATATATGATGTTTGTCGGTTGTAAAGTTTGCCCCAGACGAGGTATCAGATGCTCTAGTGGATAGTAGGGACTATGCCATGGTGATTACCACTCGTTGAACTCTTTCCAGGTATATTCATACCCCAAACAAAAAGTGGTACCATGTTTCTTCATCTTGATGGGTTTGGCGATTCCTTGAAGCCTTTAACTGAGTCCTATTCCAGGCTCATATCCATATAAATTTAGGATACTCTGAACCTTGCTATCCCACCATTTCTCTTTGTCCACAGCGTTGACTCGCTTGATGTGATGGTATGTTTCACTATCTATTCTCCTTCTTTCTAATATCATCAGGATGGTCTGGCGACTGTATATGTGGTTGCTATCTTCGCCATGAATAATCACCTCTTGGTGATTTCATTCGAACTTCAGTGCCTAGTGCAGGGTCGATGCCATAGCTCCAGCGGCATCGGTCCATGATCGTCCCAACAAAAAGTTGTAGGACGCTGGGGCGTCTATCACTTTAAAGTCAACGTCGAACGAATTTGTTCCTGTTTATAGGCATAAGCTGATTTACCCAATAGTGGACCTTTGGGACCCATCGAAGTCTTCGACATTGAGGGCCCCATTCTTGATCTCGTTAAGGCTCCTCACCAATGTTTCGAGGGTTATCAATGAACATATGTCAAGGCTTGATCCTTCTTCAATTAGGACTCTAGTAATGAAACAATCCTCGCATAGCACGGTGATGTGCAGTGTCTTGTTGTGACTCAGCCCTTCCGGTGGCAGCTCATCTTTGTGGAAAGTGATTTTGTGGCTCTCCAGTACTTGTCCATGTTTGCCATTTTCCCTCCAGTTATGTTGTTGGGCACATATGCCTTAGTATCTTTATCAAGGAATTTTTGTGTGTGTTGGGGGACTACATAAGAGCTAGGTTCGAAATATGTGCTAGTGTCTTATTTAGTTGTTCAAAGGCCGAGTACTCTTGTGCCTTTATTTTTCTCCAAAGTTCATCTGGACCAGTTTCAATAGGTTGTCCAGAGGCTTTCCTACTGGACTCATCTAGGTGTTCTGTAGTGTTAGACTCTACCTGTTCTGGTCATACAATGTACATCAATTGCTTCTCCAAACCCTTTCCTTCTTGCTTCAGCTATGTAATCCCATGGTATGGTGTTTGAGAGGAACCGTGTTATTTCTGTCATTGCTACATGAATAGGCACCCTTTGTGGTAACATAGTAACTTCAAAGGCCACAGTTGATTTTAGAACCCCAAACTCAACATCAATTGGTCATGGCACCTTCGCAGTAGAAGGTACTTCAAATTCGAATGGTATAGACATGTTCACTTCATCTCCCCTAGAGCGATGATTCTACACAACGATTGGGTTAAGTATGACTGCTGGATTCTTCGGATCATCACCGTCACCAACCAATCCTATTGACCCTTTAAGGTACAATTCATCTTCGATCTCGATCATGTGAATGTCCCCACCCTTGTGGTTAGGTAGAGGGTTGTTGCGAACATTAGGAGCTGGCCTGATCACTATGTTGAACTTATTGTCGATGATGATTTGAATCTTATCCTTTGGTGAGCCGCACTCGTCAATGGTATATCCCTTCATGCTGGAATGGTATGCACAGGTCTTGATCAGGTTAACCCACCAGGAAGGATTTTATGGAGTTACAGCAGGGATAGGTGTGACATAGCCAATAGCTTTAAGTCTTTCATATAGTTGGTCAATTGGTTCGGTGATGGTTGTGTATTATCTTGGAGGTTTTGCGGTCAAAATTTTGTTTAGGTCTAGGGAAATTTTATGAGTGGGAGGTGATTGGTAGTGAGAGGGTTGAACATTATTGGCTTCGTAGACAGGTGCAAGTTGGGGATATCTAGGTAAGGTGGGTTGATATGTGGGAGGTGGAGATGATTGGTAAACGGGTGGTGGATTTTGGTAAGAGGGTGTGGGGGCTTGGTAATTTGGGATAAGCTGATATATAAGTGGGGGTGATGGGTAAGTGTGGTATTTCATTGGGGATTTAGTTCTCTGTGTGACCATCACGAAACTCACATCCTTCTTTATGGACATGCCACCAGATTGTAAAGCCTTGTTGGTTGCCTGCAATGCTTCAAGATTAGTAACCCTACCATTCTTAATGCCTTCCTCAATTATTTCCCCCATCTAGATGATATGGGAGAATTTATGGCCCTCTGTCAGCATCAACCTCTCATAATATTATGGATCTTGAGTCCAGATGAAGAATATATTCATGTGTTCCTCTTCTATGGCTGGACTGACCTTAGCAGCCTCTGATCTCAAATTGAGTAGCATACGTGTGGAATGTCTCGGTAGATTTCTTCTTCAAATTCTTGATGTATAATACATCTGATGCGTTCTTTGTATTGAATCAGATCCTATCCATGAAATCTTATGCCATACCTACCCACCTTTTCCACTTCATGGGGTCCTGACAGATATACCAAGATAAAGCCTCCCCTTTCGGACTCCTCATAAAGAGCTTCATACAAATCTTCTCATCTTTCCCGACTCCGACCAGTTTGTCACAACATGTCCTCCAATGGACTCTAGGATCTCCCATGCCATCCAACATTTGGAACTTAGCAGGTTTGTACCCCTCCGGAAGCTCAACATCTGGCCTAATGCAAAGGTTCTCATAATTCACCCCCTTAATATGTTTGTTTGCTTCAATGCCCTAGACTGGACTAGTCAACTTCTTGAGGTCTGCGACAAAGTTCCTCATAAGGGATACTTTGTCATCAAACTCAGGTGCATTTGAAATTGATTGGGCATAGTGAGGTATGGTTTCCACAAATATGGGGGTGTTGTGGGAAGGATCATATGTGGAGTTCATCGGTTGGGGGATGAGCAATGGAATGATCTTGGGAATGTGGCATGTGTTGCAATGTTGAGTATGAGTGGGTTGTTTCAGTGGTTGCAAGGTGTTCTGTGGAGGTATGGTATTTTGGGTGTTTGGAATGTTGATATAGGGAGTGGTAAAGGAGAATGAAAAGTTGGCCAAGTTTCGAACTTGATCAAGTTCTTGTGAAAACTTCAATAACATTTGCTCTAGTTCGGCGGTACTTTCCTTAGATATTTGGCCATCCTACGTAACCTCTATCTTTTTATCTGAGATCTGCTTGTTGATGTTGTTCGGGTCTTCAATTTTAGTCTTATCCTTGTTTCTGATAGGACTTGGACAAGGAGGAGGTGGAGGGCGCTTGGATCTCGTACTGTATGATGATGGTGCCAGAATGCACGAACTAACCTTTAGGGATGGGAGTAAAAATTTTAAAAAAAATAAAAAAAAGGTAACAAGTAAGCACAGATTATGAAAAGAAAATGTTTCAATATTTAAGCACATTGTGCGAGAATATGAATCGTGTCCTAATTTGGGTGCCTCGTTGTGCTCGAGGTAGGCCTAGTGACAAACAGTTTTGGAGAACATATAATGATAAATGCCTCATTTTATTGACAAAAAGAAGACGGATCCTAAAATGACGCTAAATAACAGAAAGTAAAAATGTCAATAATGGCCATTGGCCTTATTACATCATTAAAGCAGAAATAATAGACTCCTAACTACTTTGTCACAGAACGACCTTCCCCAAATTCGGCATCTTTATCTCCCTCAAACAGTTTCA
Source organism: Nicotiana benthamiana (assembly GCA_034376525.1). Lineage (NCBI taxonomy): Eukaryota > Viridiplantae > Streptophyta > Magnoliopsida > Solanales > Solanaceae > Nicotiana > Nicotiana benthamiana. The sequence continues at coordinate 25,330,663 of CM067333.1, read as the reverse complement.
CAAGCTCACGAAGTCCTAGCAACAAATAAGCTCGGGCAAGATGTTCGCCTGTATTTCCCTTAGTGTTTTCACAGTCTTCAATCCTCTTGATGAACTTTCCTTCCATCTCCACAAGACTCCGCTCCAAATACCGTAGTTGCTTGTTGGCACTAAAAGCCATATCTTTCCACACCTCAATCAATTTCTGATGGGCTTCTTGTATTTCCCGATGCTCGCTCTCACATTCTCGAATTCTCTTGCGCAGTTGGTTGTACTTAACCCGTGATTTAGCCTTTTCATCGATGACCCTATGACCTCAAATGAACCCGGTCGGACCCAAACCATTGTGATTTTCTTCAAACCAACCTGAGTAGTGTGGTGCACAGGCGGTGTGATACCTGTCTGGATCAATAGAATCTTTCCCCAAAATAATTTTTACAGTGCCATATGTGTTGAGCTTGGCACTTATGAGGGCTATCATCATCCTGGAAGTCAGCCCTGAAGTGACTTATCTTGTCGACCCTCGGCATGACTTGCTTTCTTCCTTCCTGTATCATGACTCAGGGGGCATCGGGGTCAGTTCCCCTCAGACTAATAAGTATGGGAAATAGTGCATCTCGGGACCGATCAATAAATTCTTCTGTGGAGAACAACTCAAAAATCCACATCACTTGGTCTTCTTTAAGATTTTAAAACAATTCTACCCATCCTTCAGCGTCCTCTGACTGAGCGACCATATTAGGCATATAATTCATACGTCTTGGCTGGTGGAAGGAGATGTGATCATCCCAATCTCTTCACAGAATCTCTTGTTGGTATTTACCCTTTTGGAGGTGCTCTATGAGCCAGAGCTGAAGTAATAAGTTGCAGCCCTCAAAATGATTGGCCCCTCGTTGATTGTTCTCCAAGGCTCGGTATATCTCAACAACGATCATAGGTACTATGTTGAAAGGCTGCCCACCAATTCCTTCCCTCAATGTCTTGGTTACCATAGCTAGTATGGTATGGATTAGCCTTCTTCATGGGAAACAATATCATTCCCAAAAAGTAGAATATAAAGACAAAGATCTTCCTGTGGATATTCCCCAATGAGGTAAGGGCGAATTCATCCGAGTAGGTGCAAAATGACTTGCCATGGTCGTACCTCTTGTGCAGATAGTCGAATGGAATGTAAGAGTCTTTCAACCAGGTTAAGTCTGGGGTTTTCTTCAGCCTTATCATCTTAAGGAAACCTCTACCCTTGCAATTTTCTGGCATACGCAAACCCGAAGTTTCCCAAGGAATACCAGCTAACCTTCCTATCTATTTGAGCAAGGGAGTCATTTCAAGATCCCTGAAACGGAACACGGATCTTCCACTATCCCAGAGCAGAGTTGCAACCTTTATGATTTTGCTGTCAGGCTAGATTTCCAGAAGAAAAGGCAAATTCCCTATTTACTTGCGGACCAGCGCCTGATCACTGGAGCGGAGGTCTTTCCACCAACTTAGCCTCCTTGGGTGAATGTTGGTTACCATGCCAAATCTAGGGACTTCGTGCCTCATTTTCTGCAAATCAAAGTGTTAGGCCCTTACCCCACTAGACTCGACTATTTAAACCAACAATTGGAAGTAAAGCATTTAGTTCTCCAAATAAATGCACAGAATATGGTGGTGTCCGTTTGGGTTTCCAAGAAACCTGGTGGACTTTGGACAAGGATATATTAATGAGTTATTATGCGGAAGACATAACTGGCTTGGCTAGGTTTTACCATGATGCATACACAATTGAATTGAGTAAGGTTTCGATGGGGTATCAGACCGGTACCCTTGAGCGGACAACTCAAAAGGGAAAGGCACGACGAAAGGCAAGAAATCATCGACTGCACCGCTATTAGATTGGTTTTACCACAAATACACCTTCGCCATATTTAAAGGGTGATAATATTAGAAGAGCGCAACCACTCATTATAAATATTGCAATGGTATTTGTTTGGGACGTGTGGAATATTATGTTGAAGATGCAATTACAAGAATGAAATAGATTATCATGTATTTCCACATTCATATGATTATAATTACCAAAATTTCTTGTAATCACAATAGTGGTAAAGGAAAGCGGTAAAGAAATCATTAAAGAACAAAAGACAGGAAAAGCCAAGTCAGTTTCGTAATAGATGGAACAAAGCAGCAAGTAAAGGCAATTAAAGAGATAATAAGGTCACATATAACACGCAATGGTAAAACCCTAATGAAATCCCTAACAGAGTCGTCATGCTGTCGACGCCCCCTTTTCCATTGATTTGAAATAGGGTATATGACATTTTAGAGGACAACTCTATTCCATTTCTAGAATTGGGTTTAGGAGTTGAAGAGTCGCCACCTAATGATTATAGTAAATTGGGACACTTTTAAGAAGAGTTTGAGATGAAGAAACCAAAGATTAGGGTCAGAGCTAGAAATTATCCAAAGAAGAAGGTGTTAGGAACCCCTCAGCATCCACTATTGTGGTTCCCGACCATGCTACAATTGTGACTTTGAAGTGCAAGTAAGCATCCATAAGTTTCAAGTAGAAGGGCTTTTCACATAATGCTACAAGTAAATTGAGAGTTTGAGACACTAAAGGAAAGCAGAAGTTCTAGAGAGATAGTTTAAACAATTTTCGAGAAAGATAACCAAGTAAAAGGGAAAAGGGGGTCCTAGGTTTGTAAACAATATGGATTACATTAGTACAATACCTGGCGTACACTCCTCAATAGAGGGCACGTGAGATCAGTGCACCAGTTATCATATCCATATTATATTCTTCCCAACCTGTTAAGGTATTAAAACGCGGAAAAGTATCATTACTTATTGCATTCTAGTACTCGTCCCAATTTTATTAGCTCCAGAGGCATTGGAGACTACTAATCCTAAAGGGGAAGGAAGTTTGGGTCGTTTTTAGAGTTTTTAAAGGATAAAATTCTAAGGTGACATTCAAAACATAGAATGCAAGTATGGGAAGGCAAGTAAACAAATGTGGCTCAGATAAGCCTCCTTAAATCAAGAAAATCACATAGTTTAGCATGTCTTACACATACTGGTTTGTTCCAGATTAAACTTAATGCGTTAAGCAGACTGATTCGACACGTATTTTTAGACAATAGGTTCGCATTAGGTTCGCTTAGATGCATTTGTCAAAGACTGACCCAATTTATTAATTTGCCTAACCTTTTTGCCTATGTGTTAAACAGACCTATAGGCATGGTATCTACTGGTTTTAGAAAGAGACAAACTGATTGCAAAAAAAGGTTGCCAGTTTTAATAGAACATGCATGTTTTTCAGCTGATATCGCTTAAATGAGTGAGACGGTTCAGAATCAATATTTCCTATAGGCATGCTTTCTGGGCGTTTACTGAGTTTAGACACCTTTTACAAACTATATAAGGAGTGCAAAAATCCTACGAGAATGGTACCTATAGTGTAGCTTGTTATTATTATTAAACCTATATACTCTTTGTCTAATCATATATTTACATGCAGAAGTTCAGAAAATTTATAGGGATGATTTCTATATGCAACAATGCATAAAACGTATCGTAAGTATTTGTTCGTGCAGAAGTGCACAATCTTATAGGCATGATTTATATATGCAGCAATGCAGAAAACTTATAGTAGAAATTCCACATGCAGAAGTGTAGAAACTTGTAGCATGATTTCTATAGAAAGCTTATAGGCATGATTTCCCTGTGCAGATGCAGAATACATAGTGAAAGTGCATAAATTTAGAGACACTCTATATACGTAGGATATCTATCCTCATGCATATATAAAGTAACACCCCTCCCTTTCTTATCTAAATCCCATAAGTTTTACAAATTATTATAGACCAATTGAATCAGACTGGAAGGAAAAATTACATCATAAATCTAAGCTGCACCCAAGGATCCTAATTCAGACTTAATATCTAACAACATGATATGAACCAAACTTCCGAGATAATATTTTCAAAGGCTTCTCGCTTATCTGGAGTGCATGAAAGTTCCCATGAGTTTTAAAAACTCTAGACAATGCATACACCTAGGAATTATCAAAGAACTAAATTAAAGTGTAGTGTGAAAGGGCCAGCCCTCAAGTGTCCAAGTTCAGAGGGAAGTATATAGATTTCAGGAACAAGTAAAAGTGCAATAGAGGGAAGTAGGGGAGGCCACGGTAGGCTAGTTGTCATGCCCAACAACATGAAGTACTGGAACTCCGCTAACCAAGCATGTTGGCCAAACATGAGAGAGTAATGACCTATTCAAGGTCAAACCATGGCCTGGGCTGGGGTTGGCTGTAATTAGAACTAGGACATATCATTTTCAGAAAGAGACAAGCAGAAGAAAGCAAAAGTCTTGTAGCAGGCCACAGTAAAAATGCAAGAGTATACTTGTGTGTGAGTGTGAGTTCAGAAAAAGACTCGAGTGTTGGTTGTGTCTTTGTGTTGTCACATATAAGGAAAATTTTTGGCTATCATTGACTTCTGAGGATTTTTGGACCTCTAAAGCTTCAAGCATTTCTCCCATTTGTGAGTGCAACCTTTCAAGAGGCAAGTCATTTTGGAGACTATTTTCCAAAAGTTCCTCCAAGGTACTTTGTTCTTTGTTTCCTCCTTCAATTAGGCATTCTAACATGAGTTTGAACTCTTCATTTTGACTATGATCAATTTCTTCCATTTTCATAGCCCTATAATTTTCATCACAAAAGATATAGTCATCATAGCGGGGGCTTGGCGAAGGGAAGGACAAATAAGCACAATACACCTAATTACCATTTTGAAAAATACACTTATCACAAATACTCCACTCATGGGTTTGAGATTGTGCACACAATCCACCCCAGGAGAATTTAAATAATTTTTCCACGAGTGTGGTCCTCTGGAATAAGGACACGGGTCATCAAATCTTGAACAATTACAATCCTACCAATTTTCATTAAATGATGCCTTTTTTCAAAAATAATAAAATAAAAAAGAAAAATACACTAAGGTAAGAAAATGACCAAAGTATTTATGCTTATTTCTCAAACAACCTAAATTACGTCAAATTGTTCCCTGGCAATGGTGCCGAATTTAGTGACATCCAAATCCACTACTAAAAAGTAAATGGACATGGTCGCATGCAATATAATTTACCAAACTATGGGTCAGTGTTGAATTCCACAGAGAACAATATGTAGGCGATTAGGAATGTAAGAGAATTATCACTTGTTATGCAATGCCAAACACTTAGAAGTGATTGGAGGAAATATTTATACCTAAATGTAGAAGTTTAAATTAACCTAGAAATCGAGTAAAATTATCAATGTCTATAAGTATGGATGCATCAGGAATTACACTCAAGTAACGATCCAATGTATTTTACGATTTTACAAATATAAGCGAGTTTATGTTAATTGGTCATGGTAATAGTTCTATATTAGCATCTTCCAAAGACTAAAAAGACTTCCTAATTGAATTATCCCTAAAATAATAAAGAGATTAAACACACCCGGATATGGCTACAATTAGTTCAATCCTATCCCTAGGTAGAATCTTTAAAAGGAGAGTTAAAGCCTCAAGTTCTTGTTAATTAATCTTTCCCAACCTCAAGTAATCTTACCCGAAATTAATTCAGAGTTAATGAGCGAGTCCTAGGGTTAGCTAATCCCTTTGGAAACATTAAATAACAAGAACAATTAAAGTAACAATAGCTTACTTCATAAAATAATAAAAATTATTCAATACATAAGCACAACAAGATATTTAATCCACACTTTAAATAATAATAATCCCATAAAAAAGATTTAAGTATTGCATAAAATACTACACACTTAGATATACATAACAAAATAAGGAAATGAAGAAATAAACATAAATGGGTAAGAAATTCTCAACCAAAAACTTCAAATCTTCAAGTCCAAAGTGTGTGTTAAAACCCTAGCTTCTAAAACTTGTTCTCTCCGGTCTTTATATCTAAAAATAATACAAAGATCATGAAAATATCTGCTAGGACGAGTATTTGTGGATTTGGAATTGAGAACATGTGAAATGCCTAAACTGCCCAGGTAATATAACCATTGACTGCACCTGCAGAAGAATTCTCGCAGATGCGTCTCCGCATATGCGTAAATCCTATCGCTGAAGTGAAAAACCAAATATCCTCTTCCACTGCAGAAGCTCTCCACCAAGTGCTGAAGTGCAATTGTAGAAGCGGTAATCTAACCGTGTATGCAGTTTCTTGTAAAGTCACTCAGTATCGTAGATGCGAACCTATTCACACAAAATCGGAGTCGCTTATGTGACCAATATTCCGCATATGCGGAATCACTGGGGAGTTTTGCATGGTTTTCACCACTTTTTTACTCAATTCCACTCAAATTGAATTCAAATCACTTCATAGCATTATTTACCTGAAATCTAACAATACACACTATAAGCGACCTCATATTATAGTTAAAGGACATAAAACCATAGAAAAGAGACTGGAATGAGTGGTAAAATCACCACTCATCACACGGGATCCTGGATGTCTTTAAGGAACTCTAACACACGTAGACATGATATTGGCTATGGAACTTTGATATTGGAGGCTACTGGAGGCTGGGAAGTCATTTGGGCCTCCTACAGGATCCCTACAAATTAAATCCTGTTTATTTATGTATTTTTATTTAATTCATTGGTTTATAATAATTTTTGTAAACAAACATTGAGTTGAGTAGTGAAAAAGGGTGTGTAGTTATATATATGTTGGGTAAATTGGGTAGATACGATACCTATAGGTTCGTGCTGATTCAAATGTGTTTGCTATGTTTTTTTTACTTTCACAATATTAGAAACCATGCTTGTAGGACCTAAAAATGGATTTAGTAATAGGGATCATGCCTATAGGATTAAAATCAACTATATATATACCATGCCTATAGGGTTTTACTTTGGTTATATCAATGTTGTTCATTTTTTACCTTGCTTAACTAAAGATCATGTCTATAGGACTTAAAATAGTTCTGTTAAATAAATCAGCAAACATTCATGTTCATATATTCTGAATTGACTTAATTAATTAATCTATCAATTTCTTTAATAAGTTTTAAAGTTTTGTCTCTATTAATATCGCTAGAAAGCATGTTCATAGGATCTCAAGTTATCCGTTTATAAACTGTTCGGATGAATATAGATGTCATGTTCTTAAGACATCACTATTATGTGCTTGGGCAAGTCTATAGGGCGATTGATGTCCTGCAACTGCAAAACCGGGCTTTGTTATTTAAAACTTTTCACATTCTCAGGGCCAAAATCAGTAGGCAAGTTGAATAGGTCTTTCACACATCAGTCCTAATTTAATGATGTATACTTCCTACTAACCTAGATATCATGTTCTACTATTTTTCACTTAAATACATGAAACTGTTATTTGAGATGTGCACTTACTTGTTATGTTTTGTGGATGTAAATATGAGCCTTAATTGTTCCTTCTTTATGTGCAGTCTTTATTGTGTTTGATTGTGATAAGATTTTCTCATTCAAAATACCTTAGGATGGTATCGAACTACCTAAAATTAGAGGTTCCAAATACCTCCAGGGAAATAAAGAGGGGACGGGTACTGCACGCATATGATACCTTTCAAAGTTACTAGAACGCTTTAGGTTATGACTAGGAGGAGGGAATTAGGTAGTAAGGATATGATGACTACGCGCTAATATCACATGTAGCCCCTCATTGAGGAGTGATTACCGTGCATTGTGTGGGGTGATCGTGTAGGCTAACCTTTCTAGGACCCGTCTTTCCCAATTTTTGATATTTAAGCTTTTCTTTTTTCTATATGTGTGCAACTTGTTCAAATCGTTTCGTTTTGTTTCATTACTTGAATCGTACATGTGCTTAAAAGTACCAAACCATGCCTTTATTTGCAAATATGTGTTTAAAATATTTGTTAAAGGGACCAATTCACATAAGTATAAGTTCGGACCCACCGTTGTGGACCAAGAGGTGTGCCTAACACTTTTCCTTCAAGGTTAATTTGATCCCTTTCCCTAAATCTCTGGTAATACAAACTAGTCTAAGAGTTAATTGCACTAACTGCCCTAACGCACCATAATCCGTTAGTTGGTGACTCTTCAAATATTCAAGTCCCAAAAAGAAAATGAGTTATTACCCCACGAATGTCGAACCCTGAAATTCTCTCTGCGGAGGTAAAAGGGGGCGCGATAATCAATGTTCTTGAAAATGACAATTCTAGATGGATAAACACAGGTTCTACCAAGCATATGTGCAATGATCATTCTTTCTTCAAGTCACTCACATCAGTAGATGATTGAATCGTCCTCTACATGGGGAACTCTTTAACTATGCAAGTTAAGAGCATGGGACAAGTGAAATTGAAGTTAACATCTAGAAAGATGTTAATTTTTGTGTTTTATGTTCCGAATGTTAGAAAAAATCCTGTTTCTTGTAGCCTCTTGAACAAGCATGGTTTCATACAAGTAATTGAAGCCAATAGGTTTATATTGTCTACAGGTGGTATATTTGTTGGACAGGGGTATTATGTGAATGGCATGTTTAAGTAATATGTAATTATCAATAATGACAATTTAATGAATGATGAAGTTTCTATTTACATCTTTCACTCTAATTTTTCCTTATCCCATTTGGGATATGTTAATTTTCATATAATGATGGATATGTCCAATTGTGGTTTGATACCGGTGATGACTGTTGATAGTGGAAAATATAATAACTTTCATATTAACAAAGATCACAAGCAAATCGTTTCCAAGTATCCAGAGAAGTACCAAGTTCTTTCCCTTAGCAGAGTTTGATTGACTTTGGAGGGCATTTGGATTAGTTCTTGCCCTTGGAAAAGTTTGCATACAATAATAGCTATAAGTCCAGCATAGAGATGGGCCTATATGAGGCATTGCATGGTCGGCATTATCGTTCTCCTATAGGGTGGTTTGAGCCCGGTGAGAATAAGTTACTTGGTATAGATTTGGTACAGGATGCCTTGGATAAGGTATTCGTGAGAGGCTCCGCACAGCTCAGTCCAGGATGAAGAGTTACTCGTATCAGAAGGCATGTGATGTACCATTAAAGATTGGCGAGAATGTTCTCTGGAAAGTCTCGCCAATGAAGGGCATTATGAGGTTTGGAAAGAAGGGCAAGCTAAGCCCAATGTTTATTGGCCCATTTGAGGTGTGGAGGCGAGTTGGAGAGGTTGCCTATGAACTTTCTTTACCTCCCAATTTATCAAGAGTTGATCCACTTTTCCATGTATTGATGCTTTGGAAGTATCATACCTACTATTCGCATGTGTTGGACTTTAGTACCATTCTGTTGGATGAGAGCTTGGGCTATGAGGAGGAGATAGTTGCCATTGTTGATAGATATGACTGCCAATTGATGTCCAATAGGATTTCTACAATAAGAGTCCAGTGGAGGGGCCAACCGATTGAGGAGGCGACCTGGGAGTCCGAGGATGACATGCGTAGTTGATATCCCAACTTATTCAGCAGTCTAGGTACATATTTTCTATGTTCATTTGAGGCCGAACATTTGTTTAAGAGGTGGAGAATGTAACGACCCAATTGGTCATTTTACCGTTTAGAACTTCGTTCCCATAAATAAAACTTTCCATGTTTTCCTTAGCTAAATTACGACTTGCGGGGGTGATTAGTTCGGAAGTTAGAACAACTTTTTGTTAAAATTAAACCAATTATTTCTTTAAGTTTTTCTAAAAAGGCCAAGTTTGATTTCGATCAACTTTCTTGGAAAACAGAACCAGATTTGTGATTTGACAGTCCCGGAGGGTTCGTGGAAAATATGGTACCTGGGCGTATGCTCGAAAATAAATTCCGAGGTCCCTAACACGATTAGAGAATTTTATGTAAAATTGTCAAATCGAAGTTTTAATGAATTAAAGAATCTAAGTATTACTTAAAGACCTAGGTATCAGATTCGGATTCCCGTTTCCAAACTTGGTACAAGTCTGAAATATCAGTTAAGACCCACCCATAAAATTTGGTGTCAATCCGAGTAGTTTAAGGTCATTTTAACCCGTTGAAAGGAAATTAAGAACTCGAAGTTCATTAAGTTGATTCAATTGGTTTTGGGGTTCAATTCTTTGATTTAATGGTCTTTTGGGTGTTTTGAGGGTTCGACTAGGTCCGCCTCGTGATATAGCACTTGTCGGTATATTCGTGCGGGGCTTGGGAGCCCCGAGCATCAAGTTGTCGAGGTTCAAGCGAAGTTGAAACTTAGAGAAATACCAATTTGATGCTTCTGTCATAACCGCTTCTATGGCTCTCAGACTGCAGAAGCGGTTATTTGATCATAGAAGTGGTATGAGGGCAGCTTAGGGAAATTGCAGAAGCGATTTCTAGGCCGCAGAAGCGGTGCTCATTGGCGACTTCTGGACCGCAGAAGCGATATTTCCAATCTGGGCCTGGACCACAAAAGCGGCCCTTTTTCCGTAGAAGCATATTTCCTGGAAGCGGAAATCTGACCGCTGAAACGAAAATCGCTGGGACAGTCTAGTTAATTAAATTAGAACCCAACCCCATTTCCTTCATTTCTATACATTTGGGCGCTTATGGTGATTCCAAAGGGGGGATTTTAACATAACATCACAAGGTAAGTAATCCCCATACGTTCTTAGTTTAAATACGTGAATATTAGATAGATTTAACACTACTAATTAAGTAAAATAAAAGGGGTTAGAGGTAGACCTAGGGTTTTCATAAAACTAAGATTTAACCACATAATTAGCTATGTAATGGACTAGAAATCACATATTAGTGATCCATAGGTTATAGAGAATAATTTTCTTCAAAAAATCTCAGGATCCGAGCACGTGAGCCCGGGGTCGCAATTTAGGAAATTTATGGGAAAGGTTGGGAAATCTCTTAAATAGTTAGAATTCAACCTTGTAAGCCCTTATTTACTAATCCATATATTGTTTAACTAGTTTGTGTGCTTTCGGATTCGCTTTAAGTCTTTAGGTTTTTTCTTGATAGTTGGAACTGCGCTTCGGATCGAGGTGAGTCTCCTTTCTAACCTCATGAAGAGGAATTGTCTCTTTAGGACTAATAAATGATAAATTTCTATTAAATGCGGGGGCTACGTACGTACTAGGTGATGAGAGTCCGTGCGTAGCTACTATGATACTAAATGTTTGGGTAGTTTAGGACCCACATCATGCCTAATGTGTGATATCTATTATTTGTATTATCATAATGATCTTTTATGATACGTTAAAGACTAGAGAAGAACGAGAAGTGATCATACGAATATTGTTGAACCTTGTAAGTCTTTCCTTGTATTTAAATGATGCCTCTGTGTGCATTTTTGATGTTTTAATTGATATTTTTTTATCAGGTCGATCGCCTCGGTGAAATACACGCATCTATGGTATGGGCCGCTCGACCCTCAGTAGTGCACAATTTATATTCTGTTGGAGCGGGCCGTCGACCTCGGCATTGTTAAGCATGACATATATTGTTTATGCACTAATGCTACGCTTCTGTACTTTAATATACAGGTTCTAAGCTTGATTAATCTGATTACCAATCGGGCGCGCGCTAGTGAGCTGCGACAGAGACTTCTACGGTGAGCTGCTTCGCTTCCTACGTCGCTCAGCAGCCGGATGGAGTCTTCTTTTGTATTTTTGCTGTCTTTCCTTATATCAAATAGTAGGATAGAGATGTTTGCATATACTACTAGATGCCCGTACTTGTTATACCAGGTCTTTGCACACACTTTAGCAGACTAGTTTTGGATTGTAATATTATGTCCTTGCATTGATTACGGTATCGGGTTTCTGAAAACCCCTTTTGGGATGCTTATCCCTTTCTTAAAAATCCTGATGTTATTAAACATAGAAATATTTTCCGCACTTGGCTTGCCCGGAAAGGCTGTTGGGCGCCATCATGACCTGTTATTGTTATGGGAATGGGTTGTGACACTATCCAAGATGAGATAGATTTCATTATAAAAAATAGTACTTTGATCCTAACAGGTCTTCCACCCGGTTGCAAACCCATATATGGTAAATGGTTGTTCAAGAAGAAGTTAGTAAAAGGTACCATGGATAAATACAAGTCTCACTTTGTGGTTAGGGGTTTTACCCAAAAGCATGGCATTGTCTACTTTGACACTTATGCTCATGTGCATAGAATAGTCACGATAAGGGCTCTTATTGCACTTACCTCAATTTACAATCTAGAAATTCATCAAATAAATGTCAAAACTGCATTTTCAATGGTGAAGTAGAAGAGAAAATCTCTATGAGAAAACCCGAGGGGTTGTAGTTAAAGGACAATAGAAGAAAGTTTGAAAACTTGTAAGATCGTTGTATAGGCTAAAACAGCCGCTACGCAACGGCATCAAAACTTTGATGAAGTAGTTTTATCTAATGATTTTAAAATCAATAAATCGGACAAGTGTGTTTACCAAAATTTAAAAAAAGGAAAAAGAGTCTCTATTTCTTTGTATGTAGATGATGCGTTAATTGTTAGGACTGATATAAAACAAGCCAAGACCCTTAAACATTGAGAATGGGACAAGTGTGCTAGCACAATCTCGTTATGTTAAGAATGTGTTAAAGAAACTGAATCATTTTGATTGAAATCCCATTTCTAAACCGAACAATTCATATTTAAAAATTGGAAAGAAATAGCTAAAGGCCAGTGGCTCAACCTAAGTATGCTAGGTTGATTAGGTGCTTGATGTACGCTATAACTAGTACGAGACCCAATATTGCATATGCAGTGGGTAAGTTAAGTATATATAATTGCAATCTGAGTGAGTATTATTGGCATGCTATAAGAAGAGTAATAAAATATCTCAAGAAAACTCTAGATTATGGCATCTATTATAATGGTGATCCCGCTATACTAGAAGGGTATTCAGATGCAAGTTGGATAATTAATCATGACGACTATTCCGCAACAAGTGGACAGGTACACTGTCGCGGCCCTTTTTCTCACAAAATCGGGTTTCGACACGTAACAAATCTTTTAAGGAAGGTGTTAAAAGAGAGAGTGTTGATACCCAATTTTTTTCTATTCATTTGTTTTTACACAAAATACTTTCATAATAGCAAGTATATGCATATAAGCATCCCCAAAAGTTTTGTAATTTTCCTAATTTTTAAAAGATTTTTAGAATTAGGTTATTGTCTATTTTAATAGTATAAACCCCAAAAATTATTCCCAATATTATCATTTTTGGTAAAAAATTATTTCCAGCATTATATTGACATCAAATATAGTTAAGATAATTTTTGCATATTTTTTTATAAATTTATTTGTTATTTTTAAGCCACATTGTTCAAATTGCAATTATGGCCTATTTTTATAATTATAAAATTGTTCCAAATATTTTTAGATTAATGTTTATATATTATCAATTATTGTTGTGCTTTCAATTTGTTTTAAAATTATTTTTAACTATTTTAATTAATTAAAAAGGAAAAAAATGACTATTTAAAAGCTCGCCCATTTCCATTTCGAATTTAGCCATAATTGGACTTCAATTTGGAACCCAATTAAACGACCCTATTTCAATCCAACCCGACCCAAACCCATTTCGTTAAAACCCGTCTGATTCCCTCATTCAATCCAGGCCGTTGAGGCAGAGGCGAAAATTTATAATATTTGAACCTTCGAAATTTATAATATTTAGATAGCTAAAAAAGATAGTAGAAACATTTGCATATATGGTTTTGAAAATAGTAGTCCAGCTCTGGACAAAGTGGAAATCGCTCGCATAAGTACAAAAATAGGGCAAAAGTTCGTAATAGTTATACAGCTTCAGAAACAGACGAGTTTAGGCAGAGGCGGATTAGCTCGAACATGAATTAGAGGTGATTAGCCCATTTTACCTGGCCTAAGGCTTACCTAGGCGTTATTAGAGGATGGTGAGCATGCACATTTGCTTCTAGTTTTAAAAAGAGAGTTGTTTACCAATTATAGCCCAGATTAATGAAGTACTTAAACAACTGCAGATAAAAAACTCCTAAAGGCATGATATCTAATTCACAAAAGGTTCTATGAACATGATATATACATGTGATGTTAATGACTTGTTGATTATTAATTAGTCATGGTTGTGAGAATATTCAGAATAACAAACTGAAACTGAAAAGCCTACGAACATGATTTCTATATGTGAGGATGCATGTCCTAAAATATGGTAGCTATTGCACAAGTAAATGAGTAAAGGCTTATAGACATGTTTTCTACTCTTTCCCCTTAAACATATATGGCTCACTATCTTTACTTTATACCCCAATATTCTTACAAATTATTACATCCCAGATACATAATTTACAACAATGATAAAAAAATAAGAAGTTATTCTTTAGAGAGCCTCCAGCCTGTCCAAACCTCTCCAACCTCACTTCTTTCGAGTTTCACAGCCATTACCAAGGCTTGGGTGCGGCAAAGTTCCCTAAGGGTTCGTTTGAACCCTTGGCCAGTACCAAGCACCCAAAGTATCATTATTAACAAATGCAAATGTGGAAGTGCCAGCCTTGTGCATCAAAATTCAATGGGCGCTCAAGGGCTCCCAAGGCAATGCATAAACTAAGGGGGCAGGACCTAGTGTTCTAACAGTAGTGAAGTCATGATAGGATTGTGAGAGTTTAAAATAGTTGAGAGTCAATTTAAGAAAACAACAGAAGAATTTGAGAGACAATTTGAGAAAATAGTTTAAGAGAGTTGAAAGAGTTCTTTTGAAATCACTGGTACTAACAGAGCATCACATAAACAGGGGCAAAGGGGAAGGGAAAAGATAAATACAGGGACATACTTACACACAGGCAAACATAATGAAGGCAAGTAATCAGACAGAGTTGTAGAACAAAAGGGGTTCAGTTCTTACTGCACCTAACTCCAATACTCTTAACCTCAGGAAGAGGTTTTAGGATAATCAAGTAGCCAAGCAACCCTAGACACATGGTAAGAATGCACAAGGAAAAGTAAACATTCATTGAAACAGGGGAGGGGTAAGGGGTAACATGCTATTCTAAGCTAAGTAGGCTAATAAATGCATACTAGTGACAATAGGAACAGCATAACCACAGATAAAAGCACACAAGGAACAAGATCAAGTGCAGGATTAACAGAAGCATATTGTTTTGGGGGCTGTATACTAAATAGATAACATACTAGTTGCAGATTTAGACAGAACGCAAAGAGCCATGAGCAAGAGTGCACAGAGAGAGCAAAGTGAGCAGCAGAGAGAATAGTAGTGTGCAGCATAGTGTGAGAATGACAGTATGCAGCAAAGAGAGCAGCATGCAAACACAAGTAAGCAATGCAATAAAATCTAGTAGTGTAGAAGTAAACATCCCAAGTTTACTCAATCTTAGCTATTTAGCCGATTGAGAATTCAAATTAGAGAATAAGAGAGTATAGAAATAATAGAGAAAGAGATAATTCAAGGAATTTGAATTGTGAGAGATATGCAGTGTGTTCTTAAAAGAGAATGGGGAAGAGTATTTATAGTACTAAAACGAGTACACACACAGAGCAACAATCCTTAATTAAGGAAATTGTATCAATCAAAATAAAATTAGTATAAGGATTCCCTTTTAATTCAGGAGTCTAAGACAAACGGTAACAAGCAGAGGTTTTAAAGGAAAGGAATTAATTAAACTACTGTATTTACCGTAGTAAGAATAGTAGAGCATATAATATGCAATAGGGGTTAGATACATGATAATTCAATTAAGGAAAATATATGCTGAAGATTCAAACGACTGTTTATGCACAAATACTGTAAGGGATACGAAATTAACTCTAAAAATTAGTCAAAGAATCACGGACAGTACCAAATATAGGGAATATCTCACAAGTAAGGAAATAATTCAAAATCGGTGTAAAAACCTTTAAGGAAAAACTCATACAAATTAGGGATCCAGAGAGATGCACAGAATCAGTGGCATATTACATGAGCAGTGAATCATTAGACCTATAAAGCCTAATAGACACGAAAATCAGAGAATCCTAAGCAGTAAGCGTGGAAGCACAAAGGGTCGGAACCATAGCAAGAAGAATTAAAGCACAGAACATAGGTTAACAAGGAAACCAAACAAACAAGCATGAACAAATGCATAGCACTCAAGAAAAGAAGAAGACCTACCATTTTGAAAAGGGGTCAGAAACCCTAAGTTTGAAAAAGAGAAAAATCATCGAAAATCTTGAAACAATCGAAAATACAAATAGAGTAGAAAACAAAAGTCAGACAAAAAATCGTTTAAAAGAACAAAGATTAGAGAGATTTGAGTAAAGATTAGGGCTTGCAAAATAAAATCAAGGAAAAAGGAACCTGGCCATAAAACTCATCAATAATGCCATACGAAGCATTATCGTGTAAAAACCACCGGAGAAAGGCCGTCACAGACCCAGGCGATCTTCAATCGACTGTCTTCCATGGCGGAAGCTTCTGGGCTTCGAGTTTGAGAGAGAAATAGTGAGATGAGGTACCATGGTGAATGGTGGTCGAGAGGAGTAAGGGTGGAGGTGGCCGGAATGACAGTGGAAGCCATCAGAGAAGAGAGAAGATCGGAGGTTCTAGAGAGAACTTCAGAGACGAGGGTTTTGAGAGAGAGACGACCGTTACAGAATAGGGTTAGGGGTTTAGGTTTTAACTTAGAAAATTTAATTTGGGCCGTTGATCTCGTTTGATCAATGGCTCAGATCAAGTTTGGGCTGGGTCGGGTAGTTTAATGGGTATTGGGTCATTTAATTGGGCTAAAAAAATAGGCGAACTTGTGGATTGAATTTGGGCCATGTTTTAAATTAAACCAGGCTATAATTTAAATAACCTCTTTTTCCAATTAATTTTTTAAAATAGCTAAAGTAGTTTAAAAAACAAAATTGAAAGCATAGAACTACTTAATAACATATTAATATTAATCCAAATATTAGATAAAATTGTATAACTATAAAACATAGCAAATTGCAAAACAGACCACAATTGCAATTTCGTGGAATTAGCTTTTAAAAATGCAAATAAATTTATAAAAAAAAGAACCAAAATTTCATAAATTATGTCTTGTTGTAAATTTGAGAATGAAACACATTGTGCACTAAAAATAATAATTTGGAAATTGGCCTTTATATTGTCAAAAAATAGTTATTAAATTGATTTTAAAAATCTTTAAAAATTAATGAAAAATATCAAATTTCCTAGGCATGCTTATATATGCATACATATACTATTTTGAAAGCATTTTGGGTGCAAAAACTATATAGGGAGAAATTGGGTGTCAACAGAGTGATTTTGTTCATTGCTAAATTTTGTGGGGAAGTCTGATTTCCCAATTACTTGTCAATTAGAAGCAAAATTTTTGCTCTCTTAATGTGTTCGATGTGAGGCCCGAATGAAATTCGTTATTAAAACCATTGATATTTCTTGATTCATGGTCGTTTATGAAGTTTAATACATTATGTATGCTTGGTTAATGATTGGGTTTGCTAAAAAAAAGGCTTGTATTGAAAATTTTTTGGCCTAAATCCTGTTCTCCGAAAGAACACTGCACGGGGGACGATGGCTCGCATTTGCGAGATTTTTTTCGCATTTGTATAGTTGACAAATCCTGGTTTACTTCGCATTTGCGAATTTATTTTCGCATTTGCGATTTATGGCCTTTCTGAAGACATCACATTTGCGAAGTTTTCTTTGCAATTACCAAAACATGGAGTCTCTTATTTCTTCACAATTGCGAAGAAATTCATGGGAATTGCGACATCTGCATCCCAACACTTGAAAATCTGAAATTCTGGAATTTTTTCTAAGGCTGAGTTCTGATTGTCTGATCATTCTTTTGGCATATTTACTTCATGTTGCACTATTCTTCATATCCATACCATGTTTTCACTCTTATCACTTTTTGACAGGTATTATACTTGCAAAAATGAACCCGAGCTCCGAAGGATCCTCAAGTAAAAACAATGAGGAGGAAGAGTAGGCCTTTGATGACAATCGTTTCCTAACAATGCAATGCAAGGAACGATACTGTGACCAATTGATCTCAAAGAAGGGGCTCCCGGAGAGTGGGATAGTGATGGATGATGTCCAAGAACGTCTCTGCGAGTTCTATCAAAGGCTAATGGCCACGGGATGGATCTTTTTTCCCCCTCAACCTTGCCAAGCCAATGAACAATGGGTGAGGCAATTTTATGCGAACCTCCCAGAGATCCGATTGAAAAAGCCAAAGATGAGAATTTGTGGTAAAATGGTGCGCTTTGGGGATGAAGATGTGAAAAGGTTCTACAATTTTCAAGGCAATGGCATGACTCCCTTCAATGAAAAAGACTATGCTTCAAGAGAATGGTTAGCTTCTTAGTTGTGTCGGGGTGCTGATGTTCCATGGGTAGCTGAAAAGAGGGGGATCACATCAAAAGAATTCACTACGGATGTAAAGATATCGCCAGCTATCATATGAAGTCATATCTCCCTTGTTTCTAACATATGGAACATCCCGGTTACTCGAGCTCAAATGGTAGCCTGCATCCTTGATGGCATTCAGCTAAATGTGGGCGAGATCTTTATAAGTGAATTGAGAGAGTATCGAATTCAAAATAGTCCCTCATTCTTATGCCAGCTCGCTGGGGTGGAAGAAGCTCCAGGGGACAATTGGATAGAATCGGGGAAGCCTATACATTCGTTGAAGAAAAGAGGAGAAGGAGAAGTAGTGAAGCCGAAAAAGAGGAAGGTATTCTCATCTTCTCAGGGTAGTCTTCCTTCATCATCGGTAGGGGGCCATTTGCTATGATCAATGAGAAGATGCAAGTGATTCACGAGCTCGTGGCTGCCCTTCCCGAGGGACCTAGGGAGACTTCTGGGGGATATGCTAACATTTCCAAGGACGACTTCTATAAATACATTGACGACTAGAAGAAGCAGGGGGATCACCTCAAGGCACTAGAAAAAGCATACACAGAGTTGGCCAAGAAGCATGGTGAGTTGAGCACTTCCCATGGAATTCTTGAGAAGTCACACACCCGGATGGTGAAAAGAGAGAACAAAAGAGATAAACTATTTAGTCGGATGTGGAAGGGTGTGAAGGGCATATGGAAGGTCCTTAAGCCTCAAGACCGGCTACCATCGAGCTGGGCTGTAGATCCTGATGATGTTCCTGCAGAGTGGTCTGAGGAAGAAGAAGAAGAGGAGGATGAGGATGACTCAGAGAGCGGAGAGAGAAGTTGATGGAGTATACAAGGAGCACTTTCTATCATTTTTACGATATCATATTTAGTCGCATTGGGGACAATGCAATATCTTTGGTTGGGGGAGGTTCTTGTATAACTGTTATGTTTTGTGAATATTTGACGGATTAGTATTGTGACTGTTTTCATTTTGTTATTAGTTTATTTTGATATCATGTTTTATATTAGTAAGTTGATATTAGTATATTTTAATATGTTGATATTCGTATGTTTTAGTAGGTTGATATTAGTATGTTTAGTACTTGATTTTATTTTTCTTTTAGATTTTTAATTTTTCTTTATTTTGGTATACGTTTTGTTAGTGGCAATATCCTTGGTTTTCTTTATACGATGGTTCTTTTTCCAAGGATGCAAATTTTTCTTCTTGAACCGGGTAATTGTAAAACAAATTTTGTCAATTTTTCCCGATGATGGATGGATTGACAACTTTCTTAAGGGAATTAGTCTTGTAGTTATAATTAACTTTTTGTTACTTTAGGAGAAATAAATAGTTTGAATTGGGATTTGTGTCCATTGGCCAAGTTGTGGCTTGCTTGGTACAAACATGAGTTAAACCTCGGCATATGAATTGTAGGTTGTTGAAAAAGAAAAAAAATAATTGAGGTAGAAATTTCATGACTTTTAGACTCAACTTTTGGCTCTTTGATTCACAAATTAGTATCATATGCTATATGCAACCTCTTTGAGTCATTGGTTTCAATTTGATTTTGGATTTGTATTCCACTTCAGTTTTCATGTGCCATGTGTGGTGAGTTATTTTCTAGTTCTTTTGCATTATTTGTAGTCTATAACTTGCCCAGAATGTGCTTCAAGGCGAAATCGCAGATTAAATTGGTTTAAAAAATAATATTAGGCATTCCTTGGACTGCTAGTATGCCTAAAATTCTTATTCTTGAGTATTTTCCCTAATCAACCCATTTTGAGCCTTTAGCCTTATTCTTTGGCAACTATATTACAAGCTTAAATCATTTGTCCTTGATTGATATACCTTTTGGCACCCCATCTCCCGAAGTACTTTTAAGGTGCAAACATAGGCTAAACGCCTAAGTTTTGGGCTGAATGTTGGAAAAGCTGTGATATGGAAGTTGTTGAAAAGGTGGAAGGTAGAAAAAAATGATTAATTTTTTTTGTTTTTTAAAACCCCTCCCAAATTAGTAGGATCTATTGTGCTTCCACACTTCCCCTCCCTGGTGACTCGAACACAGGAACTAACGGTCGTAGGTGGAGATAATTTAATTATAAATTTTGTAGTGCTTGGGGAGGTTTTGAGTCATTTTAACCAAAATTGTACCGTACCTTAACCAAAAGCCTAAACTACAACCCTTAAGTCCTAATTGATTTTGATCCAACGTGTCTACTTAGTGGAGGAATACATGAAGGGCAAGCCTATGGTATTACTTGTATGCATTTGAACATCTTTTTCAGAGAGAGTTAATTATTTCCATTTGATATCCCATTGTTGGTTTGAATTAAGATTTATGAGTATGGGATCCTCTCGTAAATGTGAGGGCACATGAAGTTTGAGCTGAGAATTTAATCCCATTTTCAATTGGAAGGAATGACCAAAGAAAGTTGATTGTGACTGAGAGGAAAATTTTTAAGCTTTAGTGTCATGACTTGATTGCTACTTTGATTTGCATTGGTGTTTGAGCACTTAAAGGATAATTAAGTTTATGTAAAGTGCTTGATAATTCCTATGCTTTTGATTAATTTTTGGTACCAATCGAAGTCATGCATTTGTACTAAAAGTAAACCTTCTTTTTGGCTTGGTGTGATAAGGATGCGAGGTTGGTTTAGCCACGTGGTTTACCGACTTATCATGCCTTTAAACCTATACTTTTGCTATGTTTTGAGTGATAAAATCATGCGTTTTATGTCATTTACTTTTATTTTACAAGTTAAATGTGATTTAGAAGTAATGGTGAAGAAACCAAGTGGAAACAAGTAAAAAGAAGCAAAAACAAAGAAAAAATTTGGGCAGTGGCCTCAGAGGTCGCAAATGCGACCAAATCCTGGCAAATGCGAAGCCAGGGAGAAAAGGTCAACAATTGCAAATGGGAAGAAAAGTGCGCATCTGCGAGCTTAGCAGGTATTGGGCAGCCTTCGCAAACCTAGGATGAATTAAGCAGTTCTCGCAATTGCGAAGTAAACAAGGACAGGTCAACTTTTGCAAACACGAAGAAAACTTGGGAATTGCGAATCGAGGTATCTTAAGGCAAAGTTGGGAATTGCGAACTTTTGTTCGCAAATGTGAAGAGCGTGCTTCATGCATGGATAAATCTGGAGTTTTATATTTTTTGATCCCCAAACAATTTAGTGCTCGATATGGATCACTTGTAAAGGATCTTTGACTAATTTTAAGTTTCTATAGACTAGAAAGAACACATTCTTGAGCTAGGGTTTGCATAAACACACTTGGATCTTGAAGATTAAAGCTTGTGGTTAAGGTTTTCTTACCCATTTATGTTAATTTCTTCTTTTCCATGCTGTGTATTGTTTATCTAAGTGTGTAGTAGTTTATCCAATACTTAAATCTTGGTTATGGGAATATTCATATTTAAAGTATGGATTAAATACCTTGTTGTGCTTATGTACTGAATGATTTTTATATATTTATGAAGTGAGTTTCCAAGGGGATTAGCTAACCCTAGGACTCGCCCATTAACTCCGAATAAATTTTGGGAAAAATAGTTTGGGGTTGGGAAAGATTAATTAACAAGAACTTGAGGTGTTAACCATCATTTTATGGACTCAAGCTAGGGATAGGATTGAACTACTTGTAGCCTTTTGGGTGTGCTTAGTTTTCTAATTGTTATTTGGGATAATTCAATTAGGAAGTCTTGTTAGTCTTCAGAAGAAGCTAATTAATAATTATTATCCGTGGCTAATTAATATAAACTCGCTCATATTTGTAAAATCGTGAAATACATTGGATCATTACTTGAGTGGAATTCCCGATGCTTTTATACTTGTAGTCATTAATCATTTTACTTACTTTCTAGGTTATTTTACATTTCTGCATTTTAGATTAAAAAACAATTTCAAACCAAAATTCATAGTGTTTGGCGCTACGCGACTAGCGATAATTTTCTTACATTCCTAATCTCCTACACATTGTTCTATGTGGGATTCGACCCCTACTCATGGTTGGGTAAATTATATTGCATGCGACCGTGTCAAATGCTTTGTAGCAGTAGATTTGGACGTCATCAATTAATCACGGAATTTCAAGGACTTAAGGGCTAAAAATGGAGGTTAGGGCTTGAATCTCAAGAGAGTTTAAATGTGAGTTTTGGAAGGGTAACCGAAATCCGTTTTTGATAAATTTTAGATGTATGGACTCGTGGCAAAGACAAGGAATCTGATGATGTGATTTTATAAATTTTCCAAGAAGTGGGCTCGGGGCTAGGGTTTTACCAATTTCGTGAATATTAGCACTTTTCGAGTACTTTTGATTGGGATAGGTTTCTTTAACACATATTTATGTATTCATTGGGATTTTTACTAGATTCGACACGCGAGGAGGTCAATACAAGAGGAGAAGGTATTGCAGATGAGTCTATCGCCGGCTAGAGGTGAGTAGTTTGTATAGAGGATGGCCTGAGGGTTTGCATCCCGGTTTATCACATTGTGACGCTATATTGGGCGTGACTCGCACCCCATGACATGTGCGGGATCGTATATGATTGGGGATTGTGATTTTGTCCAAACGGAGTGATAACTATATTATATTGGCGACTGCTACGCACATTGTATTGAATATATCTGGGTCTATTGCCATGTTTGGGGCCTTATGTCGATTTTTTGCATCCGTCTAGGATAAATATCGTTGTGATAGCATGATTTGTATAATCATTGTTCTCAATCCTGTGCCTAATAAATGATATGAAGTGCTAAATCACTTTTCCTGAAACTAAATAATTAAATTATATTCTTCTTAATAATCGAAAACTGGAAAATAAATTGAATTTGTTATGTGACTCATATGCATACTGTGGACATAATATGGGTCGGGCTGCACACCGCAGCAGTGATATGATGATATTGCGCTTGGGATTAAGGAGCCCCTCCGGAGTCTGTACACAACCCCAGTGAGCACCGTCGACGTTAAACAGATCAGGGTGTACGCCGCAGCAGATTCATGTAAATTGCATTGCATCTGTGCATGATACTTGATTGATATATTTGATATTGCTTTGCTGTTAGTTTGTAGTTTAGGTGTCGGACTATTAGTTTTAGATTTGCTTTGTGGAATTTCATGGATTTCTTATCGTCACACATTTTATATGCTTATTACTCACAGAGTAGGTAATACTCACCCCTACTCCATGCACCTTATATGTAGATTCAGGTACACCGGAGGCTTTGCTGATTCAATCGTTGTCTCCGCAGATTGTTCAGAGTTGTTCAGGTAGCTACTTGGCGTTCGCATGACCTGGCTACTCTTCCAATTTTACTTTATTTTTAATATATATATATATACATATATATATATATATATATATATATATATATATATATATATATATATATATATATATATATTTCCAGACATGTGTTTTTATTCAGATATTACTATCCAGATTATTTTAGAGGCTCTAGACTCGTGACCCCAGATCTTGTGTGTGTGTTTATCGATTTTCGTATCTTCCCATATTATTCGATTAATATCATTGGATTATTATTCTAAAATTACTATAGTCTCCTCAAATTGTCGGTTTTTAGATTTATTATCGAAGTGAGAGATATTGTTGGTTAGGCTTGCCTAGCGTTATGGTTGGGCGCCTTCAGGATCGAGTTTGGGTGGTAACAAGTTGGTATCAGAGCCTAGGTTACTACGCTTCGCAAGTCATGAGCCAGATTAGTAGAGTCTCGCGGATCGGTACATAGACGTCCATATCTATCCTCAGGAGGCTACAGAACTTTTAGGAAATACCTTACTTTCTTGAAATTCTTATCGTGCGGCTTTGTTAATGTGAAAAAAAAAATTTATGTATTCTATTCTCTCGCAGATGGAGAGAACCCGTGCTAACAGACGTGGCAGACGACCACCAGTACCACTTGGTAGAGGCTGTGGACGCGGTCGTGTTGCTGGACGAGGCGGACCAGTAGGGGAAGCACTTGCAGACCCATCAGCTGCCCAAGTCCAGGACTAGCCTCCAGCTGTGGATGCTCCAGCAGCACCTATTCAGGCACCGGCAGTGCCTATCGTGATTCCTGGCCTTCAAGAGACTATTGCTCAGATCTTGTCCGTCTGCACTGGCCAGGCTCAAGCGGTTTTACCCACTAGAGCAGCGGCTACTTCTCAGACCGATGGTGGTGATCAGACCCCTGATGCTCGCACTCTTGAGAAGGTTGTTCAGGGCTTACAGACAGCTTACAAACACCTGTGGTGCCTCCAGTTAAGCTAGTTCAGCCAGTTGCACCAGTTGCTCTAGTTGCACCAGTTGCGCCAGTCGCACCACCTCCAGCTCATGTGGTTCCAGCTATGCTGGATGATGGGCAACGTCGTTTGGAGTGGTTTGGTATACTCTAGCCCCCGACATTCAGTGGTGTTGAGGGTGAGGATGCCCAGAATTTTCTAGATAAGTGCTAGTGTATGCTTCGAACTGCAGGTATTCTGGAGTCTAGTGGAGTGTCTTTTACCATCTTCCAGTTCACAGGGGCTGCATTCACTAGGTGGGAAGAGTTCGAGAGGCATAGGCCAATTGGGGCAGCGCCCCTCACTTAGCAACAGTTCTCCACAGTATATTAGTTGAAGTATGTGCCTCAGTCTCACAGGGAGGAGCTGCGTCGTCAGTTCGAGTGGGTTACTCAGGGAGATGTGACATTGACTCAGTACCAGTTGAGGCTTACACAGCTGGCTAGGCATGCTATCTAGATGATACCGACAGATAGAGCGAGGATCAACTCAACTATCAGCTACAGTAGCTACATTTGAGGAGGTTGTTGATGCGGCTCGACTGATTGAGACAGATCACCCTCAAGAACGTATGGAGAGGGACACCAAGAGGCCTCGAGGTTTTAGGTAATTTCAGCGATGCTCCGTCTATGGTCCACTTTCAGCATGGTAGAGGTCGTTACTTCAGGCCTCATCATTCGGGATGTACAGAGTCTAGTGGAGCCTCTTCAGGGCAAGGTCATCAGAGACATCAGCAGAGTCAGCCTTAATTGAGTGCTCTTCCAGCTCAGGATTTATATCCAATGAGGGGTTTCCATCAGTCACCTTCTCCAGATCCAGGTCGTTGCTATGAGTGTTGTGAGTTGGGTCATATGAGTAGATAATGTCCTCGGCTCCGTAGTAGATATTCTCAGTAGAGGGATCAACCCTCGTCTTTTGCTCTGGTTTTTTCCTCACCCACTCAGTTAGCTAGGGGCGGAGGTCAGGTAGCCATAGGTTGCCCAGGGGTTAGGACCCTACTGGCGGTGGTCAGACTCGTTTCTATGCTCTTCCTGATATGAGGGACGCTATCGAACAGATGCTGTCATCATATGTATCTTCATATTTTGCTCATGACTTTGGTACGACACGTGGTTGTCTTCCCTTGCTTGTGCATGTATCTACCCCGATGAGTGATACTATTATTGTGGATCATGTATATCGATCCTGTTTGGTGACTATTAGGGGTCTCGAGACCCGATTTGACCAATTATTATTGGGCATGGTATATTTCGACATGATTCTCGGTATGGACTGGCTATATCCCTACCATGCTATTCTGGACTGTCATGCTAAGATAGTTACATTAGCTATTCCGGGTATTCCGAGGATCGAGTGGCAAGGCCTGACTGATTATGTATCCAGCAGGGTGATTTCCTTCCTAAAATCCTAACAGATGGTTGAAAAGGGTTTTCTATCGTATTTGGCTTTTGTGAGAGATGTGGAAGCTGAGGCTCCTAGTCTTGATTCGGTTCCCGTTGTAAGGAATTTCCCATATGGGTTTCTAGCAGACTTGCCAGGCATGCCGCCGGACAGGGACATTGATTTCAGTATTGATCTGGTGATGGGCACTCAGCCCATCTCTATTCCTCCCTACCATATGGCCCAGCGGAGCAAAATGAAATGAAAGAACAACTTGAGGAACTCCTAGAAAAAGGGTTCATTCGTGCGAGTGTGTCAACTTGGGGTGCACCGGTGTTATTTGTAAAGAATAAGGATGGCACGATGAGGATGTTCATTTAATAAACACAACTGAACAAGGTGACAGTGAAGAAGATGTACCCACTACCCCGTATTGAGGATTTGTTTAATCAACCCCAGGGAGAAAGGGTATTCTCTAAGATTGACCTTCAATCAGGCTATCACCAGCTGAAGATTAGGGATCAGACACTATGAAGACGGTTTTAGGATGAGATATCAGCACTACAAGTTTCTAGTGACTCACTAATGCCCCAATCTTGTTCATGCACTTGATGAACAGTGTATTTTGGCCGTATTTGGATTCTTTTGTGATCGTATTCATTGATGATATCCTGTTGTACCCGTGTAGCCAAGAGGAGTACGCGCAGCACTTGAGGGTGGTATTGCATAGATTGAGAGAGGAGACGCTTTATGCAAAGTTCTCCAAGTGTGAGTTCTAGCTTAGTACTGTGGCTTTTCTGGGACACGTGGTGTCCAGTGATGGTATTCAGGTTGACCTGAAGAAAATTGAAGCGGTGCAGAGTTGGCCCAGACCTTCCTCAGCTACTGACATCCAAAGTTTCCTCGGTTTTTGCGGGTTATTACCGCAGGTTCCTTCTGGGCTTTTCATCTATTGCTTCACCTTTGACGAAGTTGACACAGAAGTATGACCCATTTTTGCGTCTATTCGGCTTTGACCATAGCTCCACTATTAGTATTTCCATCAGCTTCAGGTTCTTACACGGTGTATTGTGATGCTTCGAGAGTTGGGACTGGTTTTGTATGGATGCATGAGGGTAGAGTGATTGCTTATGCTTCTCGTAAGCTAAAGTCCCATGAGAAAAACTACCCTATCCACGACTTAGAGTTGGCTGCAATTGTTCACGCCTTGGATATTTGGAGGCATTATCTATATGGTGCATCCTGTGAGGTATATACGGACCATCGCAGTCTTCAGCACTTATTTAAGTAGAAGGATCTTAATATTTGACAGCGGAGATGGATTGAGCTACACAAAGACTATGCTTTAAGCTGGAAACTATGAGTATGGGTAGTTTGGCGTACATTCCAGTTGGGGAGAGGCCTCTTGCGGTTGATGTTCAGGCCTTTGCCAATTAGATGGTAAAGTTACATATTTCCGAGCTCAGTCGGGTGTTGGCTAGTGTGGTTTTTCGATCTTCCTTATATGACCGCATCAGAGAGCGCCAGTATGATGACCCGCATTTGCATGGGTCCCGGCTTCCATTGTCTCAGATAGGGGTACTGTGTTTAATTCCCAGTTTTGGAAGAGTTTTTAACAGGAGTTGGGCACACAGGTACAGTTGAGTACGACATTTCATCCTCAAACGGACAGGCAGTCCGAGCGTACTATTATGATATTGGAGAACATGTGGCATGCATGTGTTACTGAATTTGGAGGTTCTTGGGCTGAGTTCTTCCCACTTGTGGAGTTTGCATATAATAACAACTATCAATCTAGCATTCAGATGGCACCATATGAGGTCTTAATGGGAGATACTGTAGATCTCCGGTTGGTTTAAGCCTGGCAAGGATGGATTATTGGGGACAAAGTTCATTTACGATGCCTTAGAGACGGTGAAAGTGATCGAGGAGAGACTTCGTTCAGCTCAATCGCGTTAGAAGAGTTATATAGACCGGAAGGTCTGATACGTATCTTATGCAGTGGGCGAGAAGGTCTTGTTAAAGGTTTCGCCTATAAAAGGAGTTATGAGGTTTGGAAAGAAGGGGAAGCTTAGTCCACGGTTCATTGGACCCTTTGAGATACATAAGAGGATTGGGGAGGTGGCCTATATGCTTGCATTTCCACCCAGCTTGTCGGGAATATATCCTATGTTTCATGTTTCTATGCACCGGAAGTACGTTGGGGACCCGTCCCTTGTATTAGACTTCAACACGATTCAGTTGGATGAAGACTTGACCTATGATGTGGACCCGGTGGCCATTTTGGGCCGTCAGGTTTGAAAGTTGAGATCTAAGGACATAGCTTCGGTGAAGGTGCAATGGAGAGGCCGGCCCGTGGAGGAAGCCACATGGGAGACCAAGCAAGAGATGCGGAGCAAATATCTGCACTTGTTTGATACTCCACGTATGTTTCTTGACCCCATCAAGGACGAGCGTTTGTTTAAGTTCGGGAGAATGTAACAACCTGATGCGTTGTCACGTAGGTTACCACCTCGTTTTCCCCGTTTTATGCTCCTATACGTTTCGTTATTTGTGTTTGAAGAGTTTGAAGTAATTTGGATGGAGTTTGGTTAGAAATGAGGTAATTAGTCTCTTTATGAGAATGTTAGTTTGGAAAATTCAACCAAGTGTTGACTTATGAGTTAGAGGGCTCACAATGGATTTCCGACGATTCGACTAGTTTCGGGTGATGATTTATGATTTAAGAGAGAAATCGAAAATGAATTTGGAGGGCCATTATAGTTAGTCTTGAATTGGCCAAGTTTGAATTTTTACGAAGTCCGGATGATTGGTGAGATTTTGATCCGGGGGTCGGAATGGAATTACGACAGTTGCAGTAGCTCTGTTAGGTTCTTTTGGATATGCATGCAATGTTTCAAGTCATCCGGAGGTGGTTAGGTCGGGTTTTAGATCAAACGCAAGTTTCGGAAGTTTTTTAACTTAGGCTTGAATCCGTAGTAATTTGATGGTTTTGATGTTTATATGTTTTTATGTCACGAGAAAGTTTGAATGAAGTAACATAACATATGTGTGCGTTTGGATGAGGTCCCGAGGGCCTCGTGGTGATGTCGGATGGTTAAATTGGAGTTCAGAGCCTTTGTTGCAGCCAAGCTTTTTCTATCTTCTGGTATTTCTGCATCTGCGGAAGGAGGAGCCGCAAAAGCGGTTCCACAAATGTGGAGGGGGAACTGTAGAAGCGGTCTTCTGTGGCCAGGGGATTTCCGCAAAAGCGGAAGTTAGGATTCACAACCGGATCCGCAAAAGCAAATTTTAGACCACGGAAGCAGTCAAGGAGAAACCGCAAAGACGGTGGCTAGACCGCAAAAGCGATCCCAGCAGTTTTATGTTAGACCGCACAAGCGGTCGATTGGGCCGCATAAGCTGTACCGGAGGTACGGAAAATGTGTCGCAGAAACGAAAAAATGGCCCTTTGTTATAGTGAACAGTGTTCAAGAAGTTGGAAAGAGAAGAGAAAATACTTGGGACTTAGACTAGGGTTGTTCTTGGGCGATTTTCAGGATAAATCGAAGGAGCATCATCAGGAATGAATTATTAGCCTATGAATACGTTTTTTTCGGTGTAAAAACATTTATTAATCACGGAATTTCAAGGACTTAAGGGATAAAAATGGAGGTTAGGGCTTGAAACTTAAGAGAGCGTAAATGTGAGTTTTGGAGGGGTAAACGAACTCCGTGTTTGATGAAATTTATATGTACGGACTCATGGAGAGATGAGGAATCCGATGATGTGCTTTTTGAAATTTTTTGAGAAGTGGGCCCGAGGCTCAGGTTTTACCAACTTCGTGAATTTTATTACTTTTCGAGTATTTTTTATTGGGTTATGTTTCTTTAACCCATATTTATATATTCGTTGGTATTTTGACTAGATTCGACAAGCGAGGAGGTCGATTCAAGAGGAAAAGGCATTGCGTACTAGTCTACGGCCGGCTAGAGGTGAGTAGTTTGTATAGATAATGGCCTGAGGGTTTGAAACCTTGGTTTATCACATTGTAACGATATGCAGGGCGTGAATCGCACCCCATGGCAGGTGCGGGATCGTATATGATTGGGGATTGTGACTTAATCCATCCCGAGTGATAACAATAATATATTGCGACTAATAGACATATTGTATTGAATATATCTGGGCCTTGTGCCATGCTTGGTGCCTTATTTTGATTTGTAACATCCGTCTAGGATGAATATCATTGTGATAGTATGATTTGTATAATTATTGATCTCAGTCATGTGTCTAATCATTGTTATGAAATGCTAAGTAACTTTTCCTGAAACGAAGTAATTAAATTATATTCTTTGGGAACTGGCAAATAAATTGAATCTCTTATATGAATCATATGTATAATGTGGACTGAGTATGGGTCGGGATGAATGCCGCAACTGTAATATGATTATATTGTGCCTGGGTTGAAGGAGCCCCTCCGGAGTCAGTACACACCACCAGTGAGCGTCGTCGACATTAAACGGATCAGGCTGTATGCCGCAGCGGATTCATGTGCATTGCATTGCATCTTTGCATAATACATGACTTATATATTTTATATTGCTTTGCTGTTATTTCGTAGTTAAGGTGTCGGATTGTTAGTTTTAGCTTTTCTTTGTGGCATTCTGTGAATTTCTTATCTTTAGACATTTTATATGCTTATTACTCACTGAGTCGGTAGTACTCACCCTTACTCCCTGCACCTTGTGTGCAGATACAAGTATACCGGAGGCTCATCTTATTCAATCGTTGTCTCCGCAAATTGTTTAGAGTTGTTGAGGTAGCTGCTTCACGTTCGCAGGACCTAGCTACTCTTCCTATATAAGTTTATTTTTAATATATATATATATATATATATATCCAGAATTACATATTTTTATTCAGTTATTACTATCCAGATTGTATTAGAGGCTCTAGACTCGTGACCCCAGATCTTATGGGTGTGTTTATCGATTTTCATATCTTTCCATATGATTCGATTAATATTATTGGATTATTATTCTAAAGATACTATAGCCTCCTCAAAATGTCGGTTATGATATTTATTTTTTAAATGAGAGTGATTGCTGGTCAGGCTTGCCTAGCGTTATGGTTTGGCATCATCGCGACCGGGTTTGGGTCCTGACAGAGCTCCTTTGGCTTCTCCGGCTCCATTCTGGCGAGTTCAAACTCTGAAGGTTTAGCCATGGCCCATATTTGTTTAGAGTCCACACCATTCCAGGCCTTCTCATTTCTGGGGTTTCTGAGAAACCCTAAAAATCTTGATTTGAGGTTTTTCTTTCCTTATTTTCTGAGATGTTTGGCAGATCTATGCTCTATTTTGCGTTTATTGATTTGCCCTAATTTTCCGTTTTCAAAATTAGTCTGTTCAAATAAGGGATTTCAAAAAATCCTAAAGTGATTCATCTTCTTCTTCTTTCTTTCTTTAGGTGAATCTGTGTGTTCATGCCACGCTTTAGGGGTTTTCGTTTATTTCTTATGATTTGCCATTAATATGCATGTCTCTCAGCCTTTGTTCTATTACTCCTTATATTGATTTTTCCATAAGCAAGTTTATACGCCTATCTTGCCTGTCCCTTTACTATTTCTGCTACTAAAAGTGTTTACTCTTACTGGATTTATTTTGGTTACTAAACCTGCTTCTTTTACTACTTCCTAAACTTCAATGGCATCTTTTCTCTCTTTTGAACTGATTGAATTTTAGTTTTCACTCTACTGCTTTCAATTGCTACGTATGTCTGTGTATTTCCTCAGGGAATTCTGAAAGAGTTCCCCAGGTGTGTTGAGTTTGCCTTCTCTTTTTGTGTGCCCTACTCGGGCTGAAACCCAATTTGGGGATATTGCAAGCTCTTGGTTCTAGTGTTCTAGAAACCATAGGCTCTCAAATTTGTGCTGAGTCCATTAACAGAACTTATACTTACTTTCGTTTTTTTTCTTATTATTCTAAATCTTTTTATGCCAATCTTTCTTTCTTTCTTGATACTAGCATGCTTATTTACGAGGATTTTATTCTTTTCAAATTGATACTACTAGCTTGTGATTTATTTCCTTCTCCTTTTACTGAGGTTGGATTGATTTGCTACTGATTTTTTACAACTTAGCCTTTTCCCTATTTTCTTGAGTAAGTTCATTCAAATCTTTTAAAACTTTCTGGCTGTTTGATTACATTGTTTCCTTATTCTTTCAAAATCGTGTACTATAGTTTCCTACCTTAAATAGACTCTGTATGAACCTACCCTTTATTATGCTACTCTAAAATGTTTTTCTTCCCTTAATTACCACTCCTGTTTGAAATCAAATCCTTTGACTAAAGGAGATTTTATTTGATTGAATGAGATTTTCCTTGCCTTCTTGTCTACTCGTTTTTGCACTATAAAAGCTCACAACTCTCACAAGTTGTGACACGTTTTTATTTTACACCATCACTTGAACACAACATGGTTCTCATAACTATTTTCTGCACCTTTGTAATACACAATCATCTCTTTCTTTACTGTCTACTACTCTCTTTACTACTACTCTCTCTACCACCATATCTCATACTGTCTGAATATTTCTGTAGTTCCTCTGAATTCCCAAGTGTTTGCTGAAGTTCGAGTTGCTCTTCTTGATTCTTTCTTGCTGTTTATTTGCTATTATTTATTGTTGTACTAGACTGAAAATTTGTATGTACTTCTAAGTTTAAACAACACCCTCCTACTATGTGCATTCACTTCTCTTCTTCTACACATTCTTCACTGTGTGTTTATGTTCCGTAGCAGGTTCTTCTATGTCCTTGCATGCTTTCTTAAATTTTTAATGTCAGTGTATGCTTCTGTATGGAAATCCCTTCCCCATATTCCTATTTTATGTGCTACTACTATTCCGAATAATGGCAGCATCTGATATTGTTGTCAATGATCCCAAATCAGACTCTCATGAGTCTCTACTCAAATGCTTTCACATTCCCTCTCCCCTTTATGTGTTGAGCTTTAACTTGGGTCTGGTAGTGTCATAATCACAACTCATACCCTATGTTTGACTCCCCAGTGTCTGCTCCTATTTGTTTGACCTATGCAAAGGGTCAGGGGTGTGCCAGCCTATGCCATGGCTGGGTATGACCACCCTCTACTGTTATTCCCTTCTCACTTTGCACTCGTTGCTAGTTCTTAAGCTCTATCCCGCTTTGGAATGCCATGTTCAGGGACCCTGGAGTTCTCTGTGAACTTGGATGCCTGAGGGCTGATAATTAAACACTTGCACTTTTCTGCTACAATATTGACTCTTCAAAGTGTAAGCATTGCCTATGGTCTTAAAGCTCCTTGCTACTTTGAAACACTCTGAATAAGAGTAGGCCTTGGAATCGGGAACCCAGATTTGGTGAAACGCATGTATTAGGTATTAAGATTGAATTAGGCTTCTCGGATCTAGCTGTAGGTTATGATATATCTAGTTTACCTTCTTTCTTTTGATTTTGTAGTAACCTTGTAAAAAAAACTCGGGGATATATTAGTAAAGGGTATGGGAGGGGTTTATGTTTACTTGCATATGTTAAATGGTGGATTCCATGCCTATAGGTTTGTTGTTATTTAATCACTTAGATGTCATGCCTATAGGTTCAACGTTTAAATCACCTAGAGATCATGTCTATAGGCATTTGCATTCCTTTCATTCTATCATTTACATATCATGTCTATAGGGTTTAATGTTCAACCATATTGCAAATCATTAGAAATCCTACCTATAGGACCTACTAATCAACTAATCGCATATAGAAATCATGCCTATAGGAAATGCATTGAGCGTTAGGCAAACCGTAGGGCTATGAAATACTCATTTTCTTAACGTTTAATAACAGTAACCCATCTTAAGAGAATATTAAGGTGTAGATATCCTGCCTATAGGGTTTCAGACTCGCCTAAATCTGTGTAAGTAATAATCCAGCCATTGGTTTCAGCGTTTCAAACAAAGCGTCCAAACTTGTCTGTAAGTATTCTAGACTTGCATTTTTATAAAATGTTTTCAACTCTCTGCTCTCTATCAAAACAGGTTTCAAACTCATTTTTTAGCATTCTTACTTCTAAAACTCTATTTTATAGTTTTGTTGTACTTCTACTGAAACCGTTCTGCTGATTTTTCAAAAACCTCTCTAAATTTCTGTGATTTTTCAACCTTCTGTTACAAAATCTTTTGCATTAGGTTCTTAATCAATAATTTGTATAAAATACCTCAACTTCTGAAAATTGGATCCGTGTTGCCTAATGCAGACTTTTTATCCAACTCTCTGTGTTAAACTAATATGTCTGTTGTTTAATTGTTAAAGACCAAATCAGTATCTGCAAGACATGCACTAATTGCTATGGGCTTCATGAGGTTTAAAAGAGCCTTTTGTGTATTTGTTTCGTCCATCAATATTTGCTACTTATTTTTCTTGTCGCCTTAGTGTTTTATCCTTTTGAAACTCCATATATGCATATGCTTCCTTTCCCCACTTTTTTTCGTATTAGGAGTCCTAAACCATGGGACTGATAGGTTGGGACGGGTATTAGCATGCAATAAGTAAACGAGACTAATTGTGTTTAATACCTTGAAAGGGTCGGAACGGTAGAATAAAGATATGATGACTTGTGCGCTAATATCTCGTGTGTGAATAATTGCTGGGTATTGCACCAAAGTGATCCATATTATATTTAAACCTAGACCTCTTTTCTTTAGTTATATCATCTGGTGTTTTCTTAAAATTTTAATGTTTTCTTTAACTAATCATTCCAAAACAACTTATGTCTTCTTTCTCTCTTTGCTTTCAAAACTTTCAACTTATTTGAATTCTCTATGTGCCAATATTATTTATTTACTTATACTATTCTTAAAGTCACAACTAAGTACGGCCGGGAACCACACTAGTGGATCTTGAGGGGTGCCTAACACCTTTCCCTCTAGAAAATCTCAAGCCCTTACCCGAACTCTGGTTTTCTTTTCAAAAATATTCTTCTTTTCTTTTAAGTGTCCTATTGCACTATAATCATTAGGTGGAGACTCTTAAAAATCTGTAACTCGATTTCTCAAAAGGGAGTAAGAGTTGTTTTGTCCATAATGTCATAAACGTGATTCCGCTCTTTGGTAAAAAAGGGTCGTCCACAGCATGGCGACTCTGTTGGGGATTTCTTTAAGGCTTTTACAATTACGTGCTTTTGTGACTTTATCGCTTCCTTAATTGATTTATTTTTTACCTTTAATTATTTTATCACAATTACTAACTTGGCTCTTTATGTTTTTCTTTCCTCTTCCTTCTTTTACTGCCTTATTATTATAACAATTTCGAGAATTAATAGTAATCTTTACTTTATGAACGTGAAAATACATGCAAATTGTTTCATTATTGTAGTTGCATTCCTCAACATCATATAACACTCGTGCCAAAACAAATCCTATAAAAACGTTTATAATGAGTGGTTGTGCCCTTCGGATATTATAACCCCTAAATGTTGCAAAGGCATATTTGCGGTAAAACCAGTCGATCAACGGTGTAGTTAACGGTTACGTGCTATTTCATCTTTAGTTGTCCGCTCAAGGGTACCTTGTCGAGCACTAAAAAAGTAGAAACCTTATACGATTAAATTGTTCATGCATCATGGTCAACCCTAGCCAAATCAGTTATGTTGTCCACATAATGACTCATTAAGATAGCCTAAACCAAAGCCCACCGGGTTTCCTCGGAACCCAAACGGATAACTCCACATTATGTGCATTTATATGGAGAACTAAATGTCTTTATTGCTAATTATTGATTTTAATAGTCGAGTCTGGTGGGGCTAAGGGCCTAACATTTTCTTTTGTGGAAAATGAGGCATGAAGTCCCCAGATTCGGTATGGTATCCAACATTCACCCGAGGTTGTTAATATGGTGGGAGGACTTTCATGTCAGTGATCAGACCCTCGTCCGCAAATACTTAGGAAACCTTCCTTCACTTTTGGAAGTTAAGCCTGACAACAAGATTATCAAAGCTGCTATTTTATTCTAGGACTATGATAGGTTAGTTTTTCGCTTCGAGGACCTTGAGATGACCCTGTAGCTAGAAGAAATAGGGTGTCCAGCTGGAATACCTTGGGAGACTCTAGGTCTACTTATGCCAGAAAATCGCAATGGAAGAGGTTTCCTTAATGATGGAACTTAATAAGAATCCCGATCTGACTTGTCTAAAGTAGTTCTGCATACCATTTGACTTCTTATATGAAAGGTTTGGCCACAGCATTCCTACCGCACCTACCCTGATGAGTTTGCCCTTACATCTTTAGGGAACATACATAGAAGGGTCTTTATTTTAATGTTCTGCTTCTTGGGTATGATGATCTTGCCCGTGAAGAAGGCTAGGATCCACATTAGACTAGCCATGGTGACCAAAGCCTTGATGGAGGGTATTGATAGGCAATCTTTCAGCATAGTTCCCATGATGATTGCCGAAATGTATCGAGCTTTAAGGAAATGTCAGCAAGGAGCCCCACACTTTGAATGGTGTAATCTGCTACTTTATCTTTGGCTCATAGAACACCTTCAGAAATGCGACTACAGACAGGAAATCATACGCAGGGACTGATGAAAATATCACTTTACACTACCAAGAGCGAATGAACTTCATGCCCAACATGTTTGCTCAGCGAGAGGACGCCAGTGGATGGGTAGAGCTGTTTTAAAACCTAAAGGAAGAGCAAGTTCAGTGGATGTCCGTGTGGTTCCCAACAGGGGATTTCATTTTTTATTCTCGAGATGAACCATTCCTTATACTCGTTTCCATAAGAGGAACTTACCCTTATGTCCCTCTACAATCCATAAGGCAAGCAGGAAGAAAGAAGATCATACAAGGGATAGAGAAAATGAGTCAAGCTCGGCACATGTGGCACTGCAAGCTCATCTTAGGGAAGGAATCTATTGAACCATATAAGTATCATGCCGGGTGTGTGTTGCACTACACGGGTTGCTTTGAAGATGATCACATTGGTTTGGGTCGCCTAGGGTTCGTCGAAGGTCATAGGCTTATTGATGCCAAAACTACAGCGCGAGTCAAATACAATCATCTACGCAAGAGGATGCGAGAGTGTGGAAATGAGCACCAGGAAATAAAGGAATCCCACGAGAAGCTGATCAACGAGTCGAAGGATATGGTTGCTAACGCCAACAATCGACTGGGTATCTGGAGCGAGGTCTAGGTGAGCTAGAAGGGAAGTTCTTTAAGAGGATTGAAGATTGCCAGAATGCCAAGGGAAATGTAGGCGGACATCTGGCTCGAGCCTATCTCCTATTAGGACTGCGAGTTGATACAGCTGTACGAGGAAGCAAGGGTACCGAATTTGGGGAAGGTCCTTCTGGGAACAAGTATGTAGGATCTTTTATTACTTTCGTAATGTAATAAGGACACTGGCCATTAGTGACATCTTTTATTATTCAGTCATTTTCTTTCCTAGTCTCGTCTTGTTTTGTCAATAAATTGCGGCATTTAGCATTATAAGTTCTCCAAATTTATTTTTTGCTAGGCCTACCTCGGGCACAACAAGGCAGCACAATTAGCAAGCGATTTATATTCCTGCAAAATCAGTTTAAATATCACAATATTATTTCTCGGAATCCACACTAAGTGTTAACCATTTTTTTTCTTTTTTTTTATTCCCTCCGTAAAGGTTAGTTCGTGCATTCTGGCACCATCAGCACACTCATCAAGATCCAAAGGTCCTCCACCTCCTCCTCATCCGAGTCCTACCATAAACAAGAACAAAGGGTTCAACACTGAGAATGCACCAGATGTGTTATATATCTAGAATCTAAAGAAGAAACCCATAGAGACCTTTCGCGAGTATGCTACTCGTTGGAGGTCAGAAGATTCCAAGGTCAGGCTGGCCATAGAGGAAGAGCATATGAATAGGTTCTTTGCCCGTGCTCGGGATCCGCAATACTATGAAAGGTGATGCTAATAGAGGGTCAAAACTTCTACGACATCATCAAGTTGGGAGAAAGGATCTAAGAAGGCATAAAAATGGTATGGTCATAACTTCTACGACATCTCGAGGCATTGCAAGCTACAGACAACGCTTTACAGTCTGGTGGCTCGTCACAGAAAAAGGACATAAATTTCATAATGGTTGCGAAAGGAACAATTCCCCTATGATGTACCTAACCTATCCTTCAACCCCACTCGTATATCAACCTACCATAAATTAACAAGCACCCTCACCTACATACTAAATGCCACTATCTGCCTACCAATCACCTTCACTGCCCACATATCAGCCCAGTTCACCAAGATATTCCCAACCTGCGCATGTGTGCCAGGAATATAACTCCCAACCTTCTCATTACCTATCACCACCCACCCCCCAAAACTTTCCTCGACCCAAATTTCGACCGAAGACCTCTCAGAAAGTATACTGCCATAGCTGAGCCAATTGACCAATTATTTGAGAAGCTCAAAGCAGTCGGTTGCGTGTTACCTATCCCAGCCCTAATTCAAGAAAATCTTTCACAATAGATCAATTCCAACAAAACATGCGCATACCATTCCGGATTGAAAGGCCATACCATCAACGAGTTTCACTCGTTGAAAGACAAGATTCGTGATTTGATTGATAACAAGGTCATTATAGTGAAGAAGCTCACTCCCAATGTCCGCAACAACCCTCGGCCTGACCACAAGCGTCGGGGCATCCATATGATCTATATTGAGGATGATTGGGACCCCAAGAGGTCAATCGGGCTGATAGCTGAAGGAGATGAACCTATGAAGCCAGCGGTTACCCTCAATCCCATTGTTGTTCAGTTCCAGCCCTTTGAGGGCGATGAGGTAAATGTGTCGGTACCACTTGCGTTTTAAGTACCTCATGAAAGGCGCCAAAACCAATCGAAGTTGAGTTTGGTATCCCAAAAGCTCCTACACATTTTGATGTTAATGTGTTACCTCCCAGGATACATATTCCGATTTCCATGACAGATGTGACCCCGTTCAAGTTGAAGGCCATACCCTAGGATTAAACAATTGAGGCTAGAAGGAGAGAGAAAACACATACTGGAGAAGCAATAACCGTGTAGGTCATGACCAGGACAGGCGGGGTATACACCCCAGAACATTTAGCTGAGTCCAACAAGAAAGCCTCTGGATGGGCTGTTGAAACTAGACCCAATGACCTTTGGAGGAATATACATGCCAAATAATACTTAGTCATTGAGAAACTGGACAAAAAAACCAGCACAGATTTCCATCATGGCTCTTCTGCGAAGCTCTGAGGCACATAAAAATGCCTTAAAGAAAATATTCAAAGAAGTTTACATTCCCAGCAACATAACATGAGGCAAAATAGCAAATATGGTGGGGCAGGTAATGGAAAGCCATACGATGACCTTTCACGAGGATGAGTTACCACTAGATAGGCGTGGTCACAACAAGGCATTAACATCTGTCCACTAATAACCCTCAGTACATTGGGTAAGGGTTCGCACGAAATCAAAGACGAAGCTATCAACGTCAAGGCTTTTGATGAGTCTCAAAGATCTACCATTGGAGAAATTAGCATGTGCTTGCAGATGGGACCTACTTGGTTCGATGTGCACTTCCAAGTTTTGGATGTGCCAGCATCTTACAACTTATTTTTAGGGCAACCATGGATTTACGCTACAGGGGCTATGGCATCAACATTACATCAGGCTGTAAAATTTGAATGGAATCATTAGGAAGTGATCATCCATGGCGACGGTAGAAACCCTATATACAGTCGCCAACCCATCCCGATGATCGGAGGTAGAAGGAAAATAGGTGGAGAAACATACCATCACATCGAGCGAGTCAATGCCATAGACAAAGACAAATGGTGGGATAAAAAAATTGAGAGCATTCTGAGTTGGAGTGGGTATGAGCACGGAAAAGAACTTGGCAAAAATCTCCAGGGCATCACCAAGCCTATCGAGTTAAAGAAGGAATGCACGAGATATTGGGTAAAGGACTCCACGAGATCAAAGATGGAGCTATCACTCCAAAAGATTTGACGGATCTCAAAGATCCACCATCAGAGAAATTAGCCTATACCTACAGATGGGACCTACCTAGATCTAAATTGACTTCCAAGTCATAGACGTGACAACATCGTTCAATTTGTTGCTGGGACGACCCTGGATCCACGCTGCTGGGGCTGTGGCATCAACTTTGCATCAAGCTGTAAAATTTGAATGGAATCATCAGGAAGTGATCATTCATGGCGACGGTAGCAACTCTATTTACAACCACTAAACCATCCCGATGATACAGAGGTAGAAAGAGTATAGTGGTGAAACATACATACCATTTTGAGCGGGTCATTGCCATAGGCAAGAAAAAATTGTAGGATAACAAGATCGGGAGCAATCTGAAGTGGAGCAGGTACGAGCCCGGAATGGGACTTGGCGAAAATCTCTAGGGCATCACCAAGCTTATAAAGTTGAAGAAGTATGGTACCACTTTTGGCCTGGGGTATGAGTACATCGGGGAGGAGTTAAACCATTGGTCTCCACCATGGAGAGGTCCGTACTATCTATTGGAACGCCCTATACCTTAGCTAGAGCAGACCCTTAAGCCAGCTGGAATTATATATGGATAAGAGGAAAATGAGGCACTGGCAGCAATGAAGAACCTGTTTCTAGAGGATAATATGGATTGCCGTGTTATCTTCGAGGAGGAAGGAGAGGAAGGACCTTCCATTCAAGCTGTGAACCGAGGAGAACGCCTCACTAATTTGTCAGTCAGGACCACCAGTGCCCGGAGAGCCATGGGGTAGCAAGGCTAAACGATGCACTATGCATCGCATTTTACTTTTTACTTGATTTTATTTTTCCACATTGTCTTTACCTTTGGAAAGAGCTCCGATGTTCAGAACAGATATGAATTTAATCGAAAGAACTTACCAAGTTTATTTTTTTTATATCTTGCTATTATTAATTTTCTCTATCATTTATTTTATTATACACAACATTACAATTACGTATCTTGATGATGAACCAACGACTGTGACTTGCAACGAGGCAATGCAACAAACGGATCTAGATTCAGAAGATGATGAAATACCAAAAGAGGTTGTCAGGGAGGTCGCGAACTTTCAGAATAGACCCAAATCCAACTTGGACAAAACTAAGGTTGTTAATTTGGGAGACACAGAGAATGTCAAAGACACACGTATCAGCGTACATTTGTCTCCATCAGAAAAGAAAAAGTAAACATAGTTCCTAAAAGAGTGTGAAGACATCTTTGAAAGGTCTTATGACGATATGACCGGTCTTAGCACATCCATTGTGGCTCACAAGTGTCCGACAGATTCGGCATGCCGTCCATTAAAATAGAAGCTCAGAAAATTCAAGCCATACATGAGTCTGGAAATCAAAGAAGAGGTTACCAAGCAAGTCAAAGCCAGGGTTGTC
Organism: Nicotiana benthamiana; assembly: GCA_034376525.1. NCBI lineage: Eukaryota > Viridiplantae > Streptophyta > Magnoliopsida > Solanales > Solanaceae > Nicotiana > Nicotiana benthamiana. The sequence continues at coordinate 25,289,247 of CM067333.1, read as the reverse complement.
ACAGTGGTAGAGTACCCGATATGGTTATCTAACATTGTGCCAGTGCCAAAGAGAGATGGGAAAGTTAGAGTCTATGTCAACTACTAGGATCTCAACCGGGCCAGTCCTAAGGACGACTTCCCTTTGCCAAATATACACATATTTATTGACAACTACACCAAACATGAGCTGTTGTCGTTGATCGATTGTTTTGCTGGATACCATCAAACATGGATGGATGAAAAAGATGCAGGGAAATGGTGTTCATCACGCCGTGGGGAATGTACAGTTACGGAATGATCCCATTCGGTTTGAACAATGCTGGTCCTACCTACATGAGTGCCATGACTACTATCTTTCACAACATGATACACATCCAAATGGAGGTGTATGTGGATGACATCATCACCAAGTCCAGGAAAGCAATAGATCACATGGAAGATTTTAGAACGTTCTTCAAGAGATTGAGGAGATACAACTTGAAATTGAATCCCGCCAATATGCATTTGGGGTCCCAGGAGGAAAGTATTTGGGTTTCATTGTGACTCACCGAGGAATAGAATTGGACACGTGTAAGGTCAAAGCTATTTAAGATTTCCCACAACCAAAGAACTAGAAAGATGTGATGAGTTTTCTAGGAAGACATTACCACATCAGCCGATTCATAGCTCAGTCCACTGTTATTTGTGAACATATCTTCAAGATAATAAAGAAGGATGCTGCCACTAAATGGACTGATGACTCTCAAAAGGCTTTTGGTAGAATCAAGGAATACTTGTCAACGCCAACAGTCTTTGTTGCACCCGAGCCAGGGAGACCCCGATTTCTTTATCTCGCACTATTGGATGGAGCATTTGGTTATGTTTTGGGACAACATGATGAAATGGGAAGAAAGGTTCAAGCCATCTACTACCTCAGCAATAAGTTTACCCCGTACGAGGTTCAGTATTCCTTATTAGAACGCACTTGTTGTGCTCTGACCTGGGTAGCTCAGAAATTGAGGCACTATTTATGTGTTTACAATACCTATCTCATATCTAGAATGGACCCACTAAAATATGTCTTTCAGAAGCCTATGCCTACTGGCAACCTCGCCAAATGGCAAATCATGTTAAGTGAGTTTGACATTATTTGTGTTACCCAGCAGGCAGTCAAAGGAAAATCTTTTACAGATGATCTCGCCGAGAATCCTGTGGGAGGAGAATACAAGCCTTTAAGGACGTATTTTCCTGACGAAGAGGTATCTTTCATAGGAAAGGATATTGCAGAATCCTATAATGCTTGGAGAAGTTTTTTTCGATGGAGCCACAAATTTCAAAGGAGTTGGAATAGGAGCAGTCTTGGTATCAGAAACCGGTCAGCATTACCCGCTATCCGCCAAGCTCAGATTCCTGTGCACCAACAACATGGCCGAGTACGAAGCATGAGTCTTAGGGCTAAAACTGGCTATCGACATAAACATTCAGAAGCTATTAGTGATCGGAGACTCGGACCTTCTTATACATCAGGTTCGAGAAGAAAGGGCAACCAAGAATTCTAAGATACTCTCTTATTTATATCATATACAGTATTGGAGGAAGAGATTCAGAAAGATGGAATTCCAGCACGTTCCCAAAATACAAAATGTGTTTGCTGATACCTTAGCCACTTTATCTTCTATGATCCATCATCCAGATACAAACTTTATTCATCCCATCCAGGTCAAGATTCACCACTAACCAGCTTATTGTGCTCCTGTTGAGGAAGAAGAAGATAGGAAATCATGGTTCTACGACATCAGAGAATACATGATAACAGGAGAATACCTAGAGCTTTCCAATGCTACCCAGAAACGCATGCTCTGGAGGTTATCCAACAACTTCTTTCACAACGGAGGAATACTAATAGGAGGACTCCCGATCTTGGATTATTAAGGTGTGTCGACGAAAGAGAAGCAACCAAACTATTGGAGGAGATGCACGCAGGGACCTGCGGACCGCACATGAATGGTTTTGTATTGGCAAAGAAGATACTCCGAGCAGGGTAGTTTTGGATGACTATGGAAATGATCTGCATCCAATATGTATGAAGGTGCCATCACTGTCAGATACATGCAGATATAATAAAAGTACCTCGAAACAAGCTTATTGCAACAAGCTCACCATGGTCGTTCGCCGCTTTGGGAATGGATGTTATTTGACCAATCGAGCATGCCGCATCAAACGAGCACAAGTTCATATTAGTGGCAATTGATTACTTTTCTAAATGTGTTGAAGCACCATCTTACAAAGCAGTGACCAAGAAAGTTGTAGCAGATTTTGTCCACGACCTATGGTCTGTCGGTTCGGGATTATAGAATCAATCATCACCGACAATGGTTCTAATCTCAACAATGACCTGATGAAAGCAATGTGTGAAACATTCAATATTAAACACAAGAACTCTACGGCTTATAAACCTTAGATAAAAGGAGCTGTAGAAGCAGCGAATAAGAACATCAAGAAGATACTAAGGAAAATGATTGAAAGGCACAAGCAGTTGCATGAGAAATTTCTGTTTGCGTTATTGGGTTATCATACCACAGTCTGCACATCGACCGGGGAAACTCCCTACATGTTTGTTTATGGTACAAAGGCGATCATTCCCGCTGAGGTAAAGATTCCCTCCTTGAGGATCATACAGGAAGCAGAGTTAGATGATGCAGAGTGGGTAAAAAGTCTCTATGAGCAGTAAGCCCTTATAGATAGGAAGAGAATGAATGCAGTCTGTCACGGTCAATTATATCAAAAAAGTGTGTCCAGAGCCTTCAACAAAAGAGTAAAGCCAAGGAAGTTCACGCCAGGGTAGCTAGTATTGAAGAAAATATTTCTGCATCAAGATAAAGCCAAGAGAAAATTCTCTCCTAATTGGCAGCGTCCTTATATGGTTCACCGGGTTCTAACTGGAGGAGCCCTTATTGTCGCAGAAATGGACGGGGAAGTTTGTCCAAAGCCAATCAACTCAGACGCAGTAAAGAGATACTACATTTGATCATATGTTTTCTTCATGAGGTAATTTGAACTACGCCTGACCTGATTCCTATTTAAGAGGGGATACGTAGGCAGCTCTAGGGGTTCCGTCACATTTTAATAAAAATTTCATTTCCCCCGCTATTGGAACTGGGGCAGAATTATGATGAGGACCCTCAAAATTCTGAAGTCAGTTTGTCAGCTTTCGCATCAGCCCCAACCTAGTAAACTGGGGCAGAATTTTTTTTTTTGGGGGGGGGGGCTCAAAATTCTGGAAGCAATTGGGGCTAAGTCGTTTAGCACAGCCGTCAGCGAGCCAGCCCAGCAATTTGAGGTAGATTTTTGAGGAGGACCCTTAAAATTGCGGAACAAGAAAGGTTGTCATGTCTTGAACCACGTTGCAGTTTTTGGTTCATCCAAAATAAAATCATTTTTCAAATATATACTTACATTATACTTACTAAATCATGCATAAATATCATTTGCATCACCATATTTTAGCAACGCTACCCCAATGATACGTGACGTCAAGAGCCATGGGATATGAACTAACCTTCCCCCTCTACATAACGCACAATTTTTCTTTGAATGCAGGCACCCCGGGTCTCAAATTATTGAATACATTCACACACCCGTACTCTTATGGATTGAAGAACAATCGCTCATTCGCAAAGTTACTATAAACACCTAACATCCCCAACAGCCACGATATCGCAATCAGTTGTCAGCTATGAAAATATCTTTACTATTCACTCTTTCAATTTCCTGCATTTTGCATAAGGCAATTCTATGCCTTCAAAAGTTAAGCTCTATCTCCATTCTGCAGAAGGCTACTTATCTGCCTTTCGAGACTAAGCTCTGTCTCCATCTGCATTTTGCATAGGGCCGCCTATCTGCCTTTCGAGGTTAAGCTCTACCTCCATCATGCATAAGGCTACGTATCTGCCTTTCGAGACTAAGCTCTTTCTCCATCTCACTTTGGCTGAAATATAGCCACTTGCACTTAGCCGATCACAAGTACCCGAATCATATGACAAAGGTTCCCTCATTCAGAATTTGGCCGCTAAACTCAAGAAATTGACTAGCCTGGTGCAAGGCTTCGAAGGTAACAAAGGTGTTGAAGGGTTGAATTACGAACATCTCTGTGTTCAGCGAGATGTCAAACTCCCTGAGGGGTACAAACTTCTTAAGTTTGAAATGTTTGACGGCATAGGGAATCCCAGGGTTCACCTTAGAATGTATTGTGAAAAGCTGGTAGGAGTTGGAAGGGACGAGAAAATTCCCATGAAGTTGTTCATGAGGGGTCTGGAAGGTGATTCTTTATTATGGTATATCAGCCAGGATGTGAACAAATGGACAAGTTGGGTGAACATGGCGTCTGACTTTATGGACCGGTTTAGGTTCAATACTGATAACGCAACAGATGTGTTATATATCAAGAATAAAAATAAGAAACCCACGGAGACCTTTCGCGAGTATGCTATTCGTTGGAGGTCGGAAGCTTTTAAGGTCAGGCCGGCTTTGGAGGAAGAGCATATGAACGGGTTCTTTGCCCATGCTCGGGATCGCAATACTATGAAAGGCTGATTCTAATAGAGGATCAAAAGTTCACTGACATCATCAAGTGGGAGAAAGGATCGAAGAAGGCATCAAAAATGGTATGGTTAGTAACCTCGAGGCATTGCAAGCTACAAACAAGGCTTTACAGTCTAATGGCTCGTCAAAGAAAAAGGACATAAATTCTGTAATGGCTACGAAAGGAACTATTCCCCTACGAAGTACCAAACCTATCTTTCAACGCCACTCACATATAAACCGACCATAAATTACCAAGACCCCTCACCTACATACCAAATGCCACTATATGCCTACAACTCACCTCCACCACCTACATATCAACCTACCTTACCCAGATATTCCCAACCCGCACCTATATACCAAGCATAGAACTCCTAACATTTTCATTATCCATCACCACCCGTTCGCCAAAACTTTACTCGACCCAGACAAACTTTTGATCAAAGACCTCCCAAATAGTATACCGCCATAGCCGAGCCAATCAACCAACTAAATAAGAAAGACAAAGCGGCCAGTTACATTACCCCTATCCTAGCCGTAACTCCAGAAAACCCCTATAAATGGATCAACCCAAACAAGACATGCGCATATCATTCGATAGACAACAAGGTCATTGACGAGTGTCTCTTGTTGAAAGACAAAATTCACACTCTGATAGACAACAAGGTCATTGTAGCAAAAGAACCTGCTCCTAATGTCCGCAACAACCATCTGCCTAACCGCAAGAGTGGAGGCATCTATATGATCGAGATTGAAGATGATTGGGACCCCAAGAGGTCAATCGGTTTGATAGATAAGGGAGTTGAGCCTAAGAAACCAGCAGTTACCTTCAATCCCATTGTTATTCAGATCCAGCCCTTTGAGGGCGATGTGCTAAATGTGTTTGTACCACTCGAGTTTGAAGCACCTCCTATTAAGGCGCCAAAATCGATTGAGGTTGAGTTCGGGATTCCAAAGGCACCTGCACCATTTGAAGTTACTATGTTACCTCCAGAGGTGCCAATTCTGATCTCCATTACAGATGTGACTCCGTTAAAGTCAAACATCATACCATGGGATTACGCCGCTGAGGCTATAAGGAAAGGAACAACATATACTAGAGAAGCAATCACTGCGCAGGCCATGACCAGGACAGGCAGAGTGTACATCCCAGAACATTTAGCTAGGTCCAGCAAGCAAGCCTCTGGGCGGGCTATTGAAACTGGACCCGACGACCTTTGGAGGAAGATACAGGCCAAAGAGTACTCAGTTTTAGAGCAACTGAACAAAACACCAGCACAAATTTCTATTCTGGTTCTTCTGCAAAGCTCTAAGGCACATAAAAATGCCTTAATGAAAATACTGAGTGAATCTTATGTTCCCAGCAACATAACTGGAGGCGAAATGGCGAATATGGTAGGGAGGGTATTGGAAAGCCACAAGATCACCTTCCAAGAGGATGAGTTACCACCAGAAGGGCTTAGTCACAATAAGGCGTTACACATCACTACGCAATGCAGGATTATTTTATCACTAGGATCTTAGTCGATGGGGGATCCAGTCTTAACATCTATTGTTAATAACCCTCAGGATATTGGGTAAAGGACTGCACAAGATCAAGATGGAGCTATCAATGTTAAAGCTTTTGATGGATCTCAAAGATCCACCATCGAAAAAATTAGCCTATGCCTACAGATGGGACCTACCTGGTTCGATATTGACTTCAACGTCATAGACGTGGAAGCATCGTACAATTTGTTGCTGGGATGACCCTTGATCCACGTCGCTGGGGCTGTGGTATGAACTTTGCGTCAACCTATAAAATTTTATTAGAATCATCAGGAAGTGATCATTCATGGAGACGGTAGCAACCCTATATACAACCGCCAAAACATCTTGATGATAGGAGGTAGAAGGAGAATAGGTGGAGAAACATACCACCACATTGAGCGGTTCAACGCTATAGGAAAGGAAACGTGGTAGGATAACAAGATCAAGAGCATTCTGAATTGGAGTGGGTACGAGCCCAGAAAGGGACTTGGCGAAAATCTTTAGGGTATTACCAAGCCTATCAAGTTGAAGAAGCCTGGTACCACTTTTGGTCTGGGGTATGAGTACACCTGGGAGGAGTTCAATCACTGGTCGCAACCATGGCGCGGTCCCTACTATCTATTGGAATGTCCTATACCTCAGCTAGAGCAAACCTTTCAGCCAGCTGACATTATATACGGATCAAAAAAAGATGAGGCGCCGGCAGCATCGAAGAATCTGTTTCTAGAGGATGATATGTATTGATGTGTTATGTTCGTGGAGGAAGGGAAGGAAGCTCCTTCCATTCAAGTTGTGAACCAAGTTGAACGCCTCACCAGTTGGACGGTCAGGACCCCCAGTTCCCAGAGAGCTTCAAGGTTTTAAGGCTAAATGACGCATTATGCATCTCATTTTACTTTTAGTTGATTTTATTTACTCATGGCTTTTCCTTTTGAAAAGAGCTTCGATGTTTCAAACAGTTATGAATTTAATCAAAAGCATTTTCCAAGTTTATCCTTACATCTCGCTCTTATTACTTTTCTCTATAAGTTTCGTTGTTTTACATAGCATTACTATTACATATCTTGATGATGAACCAACGACTGTAACTTGGAATAAGGCAATACAACAAACGAAAATAGATTTAGAAGAGGACGAAATACCAGAAGAGGTTGTCAGGAAGTTCGAGAATTTTAAGAACAGGTCTAAGTCAAATTTGGACGAAACTGAGGTTGTTAATCTGGGAGACGTAGAGAATTTCAAGGAATCATGTATCAACATACATTTGTTATCGCCAGAAAAGAAAGAGTTCACGGAGTTCTTAAAAGAGTATGAGGATATCTTTGCCTAGTCGTATGATGATGTGACAAGTCTCAGCACATCCATGTGGCTCACAAGTTGCCGACAGATCCAACGTTCCTGCTAATGAAACAGAAGCTTAGAAAATTCAAGCCAGATATGAGTTTGAAAATCAAATAAGAAGTAAAGCAAGTAAAATCCAGGGTTCTCAGAGTGGTATTATATTCGACATGGTTAGCCAACATCGTGCAGGTACCAGAAAAGGATGGGAAAGTTAGAGTCTGTGTCGACTACCGGGATCTCAATCGGGCCAGTCTTAAGGACGACTTCCCTTTGCCAAATATACACATATTAATTGACAACAGCGCCAAACATGAGCTGCAGTCGTTCATCGATTGTTTTGCTGGATACCATCAGATATGCATGGACGAAGAAAATGTAGAGAAAACGGTGTTCATCAAACCATGGGAATGTACTGTTAAGAATGATGACGTTCGGTTTGAAGAATGCTGGTGCTACCTACATGAGAGCCAGGACCACTATCTTTCATGACATGATACATAAAAAATCAAGGTGTATGTGGATGACGTCAACATCAAATCCAAGAAAGTTGCAGATCACATGGATGATTTGAGGAAATTCTTCAACAGATTGAGGAGATACAACTTGAAACTAAATCCAGCCAAGTGTGCATTCGGGGTTACTGATGAAATGCTATTGGGTTTCATTATGAGTCATTGGGGTATAGAATTAGATCTGTCAAAGGATGTAATGATTTTTTTGGGAAGGCTCAACTATATCAGCCGGTTTATAGCCCAATCCACTGTTATTTGTGACCATGTCTTCAAGATGCTAAAGAAAGATGCCGCCACTAAATTGACTGATGATTGTCAAAAGGCTTTTGACAGAATCAAGGAATATTTGTCAATCCCGCCAGTCTTGGTTCTGCCACAGCCAGGAAGACCCTTTTTGCTTTATCTGGTAATTCTGGAGGGAGCATTTGGTTGTGTTTTGGGACAACATGATGAGACGGGAAGAAAGGAGCAAGCAACTACTACCTCAGCAAGAAGTTTACCCTGTACGAGGCTCAGTATTCCATATGAGAATGCACATGTTGTGCTCTAACCTGGGGAACTCAAAAATTGAGGCATTATTTATGTGCCTACACCACTTACCTCATATACAGAGTGGAACCATTGAAATATATCTTTCAAAAGCCCATGCCTATCGGCAAGCTCGCCAAATGGCAAAAATTATTAAGTAAGTTTGATATTGTTTATGTTACCCGGAGGGCAGTCAAATGACAAGCATTGGCATATCCCCTCACCGAGAACCTTGTGGGAGGAGAGTACAAACCTCTAAAGACGTATTCCCCAATGAAGAGGTAGAATTCATAGGAGAGGATACTTCAGAACCCGTGACGGTTGGAGGATGTTTTTCGACAGAGCCGTAAATTTCAAAGGAGTGGGTGTAGGAGTAGTCCTGGTATTATAAAACGGTTAATTCCCTGTGTCAAACAAGCTCAGGTTCCCATGCACCAACAACGTGTCCTAGTATGAAGCATGCATTCAATGAATTAAGCTGGCCATTAATATGAACATTCAGGAGTTACTAGTACATCAAGTCTGAGAAGAATGGGCAGCCAAAAAGCCCAAGATACTCCCCTATCTGCATCACATACAGGAGTTGAGGAAGAGATTTAGAAAGACGGAATTCCTGTACGTTCCCAGGATACAAAATGAATTCGCAGATGCGCTAGCTACTTTGTCATCCATGATTCAGCACCCAGATACAAACTTTATAGACCCCATCTATGTCAAGATTCATAATCAACAATCTTATTATTCTCATGTTGAGAAAGAAGCCAATGGGACACCATGCTTCCACGACATCAAAAAGTATTTAACCAATGGAGAATATCCAGAGAATGCTAGTGCTACTCAGAAACACACACTTCGGAGATTATCCTACAACTTCTTTAATAGTGGAGGAACTCTGTATAGGAGGACTCCCGATCTTGGATTATTAAGATGTGTCAAGGCGAGAGAAGCAACCAAGCTACTGGATGATATGAACGCAGGGACATGCGGACCCCACATGAATGGTTTCGTTTTGGCAAACAAGATACACCGAGCAGGGTATTTTTGGATGACTACAGAAACAGACTGCATCCAGTATGTCCGAAGGTGCCACCACAGTCAGATACATGCAGATATGATAAAACTGCCTCCAAACAAGCTTACTGCAACAAGCTCACCATGGATGTTCGAAGCCTGGGGGATGGATGTTATTTGGACCAATCGAGCCTGCCCCGTCAAACGGGCACAGATTCATCATGGTAGCAATTGATTACTTTACTAAATGGGTTGAAGCAGCATTATACAAAGCAGTAACCAAGAAGGTTGTAACATATTTCACCCGCGATCGTATTGTTTGTCGGTTCGGAATTCCAGAGTCAATCATCACCGACAACGGTTCCAATCTCAACAATGATATGATAAAAGCAATGTGTGAAACATTGAAGATCAAACACAAGAACTCTACGGCTTACAAACCGCAGACGAATGGGGTTGTGGTAGAAGCCAATAAGAACATCAAGAAGATACTAATAAAGATGACAGAAAGGCACAAGCATTGGTATTGGAAATTGTCATTCGCCTTGTTGGGTTATAGTACCACGGTCCGCAAATCAACTGGGGCCACTCCTAACATGTTGGTTTACGGTACAGAGGCAGTCATTCCCACTGAGGTAGATATCCATTCCTTGAGAATTATACAGGAGGTAGAGTTATATGATGCGGAGTGGGTAAAAAGTCGCTACGAGAAATTAACCCTTATAGATGGGAAGAGAATGAATGCAATTGTCCATGGTCAGTTATATCAGAATAGAATGTCCAGAGCACTCAACAAAAGAATTAAACGAGGAAGTTCACACAAGGTTAGCTGGTATTGATAAAAATATTTCTACATCAAGCTGAAGCGAAAGGGAAATTATCTCCCAATTGACAGGGTCCGTACATGGTTCACTGGGTTCTTACTGGAGGAGCCCTTATTCTCGCTGAAATGGATGGAGAAGTCTTGCCGAAGCCGATCAACTCAAACGTAGTAAAAATATACTACATTTGACCACATGTTTTCTTCGTGATGTAATTTGAACTACGCCTGACCTGATTCCCATTTAAGCGGGGATACGTAGGCAGCCCTATGGGTTCAGTCACATTTTAATAAAAATTCCATTTCCCCCACTGTTGGAACTGGGGCAGAATTTTGAGGAGCCAGTTTATCAGCCTCTTCATCAGCGCCAACACAGTAAACTGGGGCAGAATTTTGAGGAGGACTCTCAAAATTCGGGAATCAATGCGCATTCAGTTATTCAGTATAGCCGTCAGAAGCACCAGCCTAGTAAACTGGGACAGAATTTTGAGGAGGACCCTCAAAATTCAGGAACAAGTGAGGTCTCCGTGTCTTGAACCACGTTGTAGTTGGTGGTTCATCCAAAATAAAATCACTTTTCATATATGTACTTGCATTATATATACTAAGTGATGCATAAACATCATTTACAGAACCATCATTTAGCAACGCTACCCCCATGATATACGACGCAAAGAGCCAGGGGATACGAACTAACCCTTATATCGCACCGAACATTCCCCAGCAGTCCTTATATTGCAACCGTGTATCAACTAAGAAAATTTACTACTGCTTGCTCCTTTACATCCCTACTTTGCATAAAGCTAATTTTCTGCCTTTCGAGACTAAGCTCTATCTCCATCTGCATTTTTGCATAAGACTACATCTCTGCCTTTAGAGGTTAAGCTCTACCTCCATCCTGCATAAGGATATTTTCTACCTTTCGAGACTCAGCTCTGCCTCCTTCTGCATTTTTTTCATAAGGCTACTGTTAGAAACACGTTCTCAAAGCATTATACTAAAACGTGTGTTCTTATGTGTAGGTTTTGATGAATGACAAACAAGCGCAAATTGATATATGACGAAGTTCAAGTACAAGCGCACAATTGGTGGATAACGAGATTCAAGCACAAGATAAAGTTTTATAGTTTAAATGAGTCGTTCTTAATTGTGATCTTGATCCGACAACTTGACTCATGACATGGCTTCTCTCGTAAAACTATCTTACAAAATCATGCATATTTAATTTAATGCTAAATGATTTTAAATCATGCATAATTTACATTAGTCAAAATGGTTTTTAAACATGCATCTTAAATCTGGACTAAGATAATCGATTATGTACTTATGATAATCGATTATGTTAAACCAAGACTGCATGACAATCGATTGTGAACTAATGACAATCGATTGTGTTAAGGCAGTGAGCATCAGATTTTTCAAATCTACATGACAATCGATTGTGATGAGGCAGTGTACAAAGTTTTTCAACGCTCTAAATAATCGATTGTGAAGTTAATGACAATCGATTGTGATGAGGCAGTGTCCATCAAAGTTTTTCAAAACTCAGAATAATCGATTGTGAAGCTAATGTCAATCGATTGTGAAGAGACAGTGTCCTTCAGATTTTTCAAAGTCATAAAATAATCGATTATGAACATATGATAATCGATTGTTTTGAGACAGTGTCTTCTAGACTTTTCAAAGTTATTAAATAATCGATTGTTATCTTTGTGCAATCGATTGTCAAGAGGCAGTGTCTAAAATGTTTTTCAAAAACTAATAAATAATCGATTGTTAACTTTGTACAATCGATTGTGAAGCTGACCGATGTCGTAAAGTTTTTAAATACCGCCAGGTAATCGATTATTGATTTTGTATAATCGATTGTTTTAATTAAAATCTTTAAAAGATTTTTTGAACATTGCTGAGTAATCGATTGTTGATTCTGGACAATCGATTGTTTTTGGTAAAATCTGGAAATGATTTTTTGAACGTTGCCAGTAATCGATTATGGATTCTAAATAATCGATTGTCAAGTATAAAATGTGGGTTTGAATTTTGGAATGACTGGCAGACAATCGATTGTGGCTCTTTGACAATCGATTGTCACTCAGTAAAATCAGCAACTCTTAATTGGCAATTAGGCAACGGTAATGCCAAGTTTTTCAACTATAAATACAGCTTCCTTTCAGTGTTTTAAACACAACAACTGATCATACTATTGCTATAAGCTTGCATACTATTGTTTATAATTTTATATTCATTTCATAAAGCTTTTGAGAGCCAAAGTCTTGTCCATAGTTGTTGTGATCTTGAGCTTACTTCTTTTACTCATATCTACTCATAAAGGAGTGTATTGTTTGAGTGTTTAGTGTTTTGTACACTTGAAGAGAATTGTGATTCTCTTGTTGTATGGAACTTGTGTTTCCTTGGTCGAAGTCTTGGAGTGTTGTATCTCCGATCAAGATTGTTGAGGCTTGTGTCCTCAGATTGTAAAGGTTGTTAAGGCACCCGTAAGCTTAACAGTGAAGTCTTGGAGTGTTGTATCTCCGAGCAAAGGTGTTAAGGCTTGTGTCCTTAAGTTGTAAAGGTTGGTTAGGCACCCGTAAGCTTAACAGTGAAGTCTTGGAGTGTTGTATCTCCGAGCAAAGGTGTTAAGGCTTGTGTCCTTAAGTTGCAAAGGTTTGTTGAGCACCCGTAAGCTTGACAAGTTAATGGAAAATCTCGAGAGAGTCTCTCGGGGACTGGACTAGCCACTTGTTGTGGTGAACCAGAATACATCGGTGCGTTTGTTCTTTATTGCATTTTATTTCCGCACTTATTTTTCCTACAAGTTTTTAAATTCCGCAAGTTTACGCTAATTTTTATTATAACGCTATTCACCCCCCCTCTAGCGTTAAGCGTATTATCTAACAATTGGTATCAGAGCCCAACTCTCTGAAGACTTAACAGTTTGAGAGAACCATCCATGGCTTCTACTCGTGACTCTTTTGCAGGAATAGGTGAAGGTGATTTTAACATGTTGCCCCCAATATTTGATGGAAATAATTACTTATATTGGAAAGATCGGATGAGAATTTTCATCACAGCCAACAACTTTTATCTATGGCAAATCATCAAGCATGGTGATCAAATGACAACAAAAGTTGGGAAAGCCAAGGTAAGTGAATACAACACTAATGCAATAAATATGTTGTATAGCGCCTTGAATCAGGAAGACTATCAGAAAACTTCCCACTACAAAACCGCCAAAGAGATGTGGGATAAGCTGGAGGAAATGTATGAAAGCATGCCTCAAAAAGCGGACAGCTCATATGATGAATCAACTGGCCAATGTCTCATGGCAAACGAAGAAGAAGAGGTAAGTACGTCCAACTCTCACTCGCTTGAAGAAATGCAAAATGCTTATAATAAATTACATAGTGAGTTTGTTGATGCTTCCAAGACTATTAAAAATTTGCAGAAAACTCTGTCGTTGCAAGAAAAAGATTTTCAAAAACAACTCTCTGTAAAAGAAAAAGATTTTGAAAAACTGGTTTTAGAAAATGAGAAGTTGAAAGAGGAAAACAAGTTTTTCGGAAAAAGAAGCGCCGATAAGCCCGAAAGCTCTATTAGAAAGTGTACTTCTTGCTTGCATCTCAAAAATGAAGTAGAAAGGCTTAAAGGCACATTAGATAAGTTTAATTCTTCGCACAAAAATTTAAATGATGTTCTTGATAATTTGAAGTCAACCAAGCATGGCATAGGGTTTACGAATGAGCCTAAAGAAAAGGTTAAGCTAAAACCCAACAACCTAAGGCTCAACCTAGGACTAATAATAAAAATGCTTATCCTAGAAATAGCAATCCTAGAACCAATATGCATGCTAGACTAAATGTTGAACATTTTAGAAGACCTAGCAATGACTTACCACCTAGAAATAACTACCCTAGAAATGATGCATATTATAGGCCAAATACAAGAAGGATTTTTGAACCCTTTAGAGAACCTAGAAATGATTTCCAACGTAGAAATAATTATTCTAGAAATGCTGCTCATAGTAGGAGAAATGATGTTCATAAAGCGCACAATAGTCATAATGCTGAAAATAGAGTAAACCATTTTCGTCCGTCAAGTTACTATGAACCTAGAAGGATGCATAACCCCAACGTGACTTGTCATTATTGTAGACGTATTGGTCATATTGCTCCTGCATGTTTTACACGACATAGACATATCACTCAATCGCATCATTATGATATGCCTAACCCCCAAGGACCCAAAATGGCATGGGTACCAAAAGATCATTAATCTGTTTTGCAGGTGTGCTTGAAAGGCTACAGTATTGTAGTAGATGCACCGAGCACGACACCTCATTGCATCAAGAGGAAATTTCGGTTAGTTATCCTTCTTGACAAAAACCGAATTGTTGATATGTGCTAGCAACCAATATTAACTTATTTGTTGTTAATTTGGTTCCCCTATTGTTGAATCTTTGATAAGCTTAGTCGTAATAGTTGATGTGCGTTAACAATTGAGATATCCTTGTCAACAATCAATATCAATTAGCCTTGTTGATTCATATGTTGAAAACGTGTTGTTAAATGACAATTGGTGTCAATTAGTTTACTTGTTAGTTATCTGCTTTTAAAAGATCAAAACTGTTGATATGTATTAACAGTTAGCTTAATAAAATCATTTCATTCATGATTTGACAATTGCTATCTGTGGTTTAAATAACTGTTGGTATACTGTGTGGTGTGTATTATCTATTAGCATATTCTTCAAAAAGTTTTCACTCACGTTTTTGATGAATGCTATCCTCAGTTTTGAGATGTCTCATGTTTCTAACAATTGACAAAAATCCTTCTGCTAAAAATCGTCTCTTGATGAACACATCCTTTGGTCTGGATAATGGTTGGTATGTTCTTCAAAATTCGATGTATGGTTGATCTGTTAACAGTCAACACTCGTTTGTAATATGCTTTACTAAAAATAACAATTTGTATCACTGTTAATAAAATAACTTTTGGTACACTTGTTATGTCATCCAACAAATGGGTTTATCATTGTTTTATAACAATTGGTATATCTATGTCTTGTTGGTATGTCTTGATAAATTTCTGATTAAGGGGAAATAGATTGCATGATGTTTACTATCTTTTTGATGACAGAACTTCAAAACAACTCTCTATATTGGCAATGTTATTTTCTTTAAACTCTCATGCCACTAATATCTTGCATTCAATCTTGTGGAAAATGATATCTTAGAAAATATTTGTATTACTTTGGAGCAACTAATAAGTGTCATGCAAGGAATCTTTAAATCGCATTTGAGATATCATTGATAGACAAGCTTAATTTCTTCTTGGAGCTGCAAATTAAGCAAATGAAAGAGGGAACTTTCATTTGTTCATCTAAATGTCGCAAGGAGTTGCCAAATCAATTCGAAAAGAGCAACACCAAACCAATGGTCACTTCAATGAATTTAGATGACCATCTTGACAGAAATGTGAAAGGTAAGACGAGCAATACCAAGAACTACACAGGTATGATCGTTCCTCACTTTACCTTATTGCTAGTAGACTTGATAAAATATTTAGCGTTTAATGTTGTGCTAAATGTAAATCATGTCCAAATGAAGTATTGAATGCGGGTAAACGTTGATCTAAATGCATACATTTTAGGTTGCATTTATATTTTAATTACTGACTTGAGCGTCGGAGACGTTTAATTCTATTTGGCAGGTATCACCCTAAATGTAGGGGGAATTATTACGTTTTGGCACAGAACAATCGATTGTTCCAAGCAAATAATCGATTATCTTACTGTGCAGAAAATCGATTAGCAGTATCACTAATCGATTGTTTATGGTTTATGTTTATTATGCAGTTTTGTTAAATAATTGATTCTTTAACTGCAAAATCGATTTCCGTCGCAGTCATTCAGCAATGCTTTTCCAAAACAATCGATTGTTTCAAAATATAATCGATTATTCTCAAAATCAGAAAATTTCTGTGCTCACTGTAACATAACAATCGATTACCATATTTTGACAATCGATTATTTCATGTCAGTAATTCAAATTTTTTTTTTACCGTTTGGTTCTGCAATCGATTTGTGTCAGTTCTGAGATTCAGTCAAATCTTAATGACAATCGATTATCTCATTACAACAATCGATTGTCAAACGGTCAGTGCAATTTATTCTTTACCGTTTCTGACCGTTTTAGCTTTCAATTTTCAGCAGAATTCTTCCATTAATGAAATGCCTTTCTCCCCTCTATAAATAGGCTTCATATATGTTCATTTTTATTCGCTCAAGCATCATTTTTAGCTCTCAAACTATCAAAACTCTTTCAAGTCTCTTGCAAATTCCAGCAATACTTAGTAAAAATGTCGGGCCGTCACTCCAAACGTTCCCGTTCTGCCAAGCATGGTGCATCCTCCTCTACTGCTCCAAACTATCCCTATCAAGATGGTTCCGTTCTATATTTTAATTCGGACATCGAGCTTACTCGATTTTTAACAAAATTTGAAAGCGCGACATTCTTCCTCCCCGCTTTTCAACCAACAAGTATCTTGAATCTTATGGCCCTGCTGCAAATATGCTCAAAAATTGTCATCTTCTTGACTTCTTACTTCTTACCCATCCTTACATCAATACTACATTGATTCAAGCATTTTACTCAAACCTTCATGAGGATGATGACGGTGAGCTTGTGACAAATATAAATGGTGTTCAAATTCTTCTTTCCGATGAAAACCTTCATACCATTGCCCGTCTTCCTCATAATGGTGAAGACATTTTTCGGTACATCGGAGAGGCCAGAGCCCTTTTTGATGAAACAGTCCTCCTACATCAAACCGGACTTACTTCTTATGATCCAAATCTTTCTTCCCGTCGTCCTACAATTACGGGAATGGATCCCAATTATCTGTTGATTTTCTATTTCATCACCCGAGTCCTCAAGCCTCGTAAGCATAACCATACCACCATTTCCCAAGAGGACACCAAGCTCATGCATGCCATAATAACCGGAGCCAACATCAATTGGTGTCGGTTCGTCAAGATTCACATGCGTGACGCTATCGGAGATGATAGGCCTCTTCCTTATGCTCTCCTCATCATGAATTTTCTTGAAGCCTCCGGATTCATCACTTCCAACGGTCCTCTCAAAAAGAGTACCAAGAAGTGGGAAATTTCAGAATCCTCCTTTCATCATGACGGTGATCATGCAGCGCCTGCTCCTCCTCCAACCCGTCGAACTCGCCGCCTCAAGAGCCCACTCTCCAATCCATTTCCGACCAAATTGCTTCCTTGACCACCTCTGTTGGTCAATTGACTCATGAGATCCATGGATATTTTGACCATGTTCATTATCCATATGCGGGTCTTGTTCCCTTCGAAGCAGTGCCGGATGATGAGGCGGGAAATGATGATGAATGATTTCTTTGTTTGTTTTGTTTCTATTGTGATATGTTTTATTGTCCCCTCGTTATGTAATTGTTTTCTCTTTCCAATAAATAAACAAATTTTATTTACATCTTTGGCATCTTCTTATATTTGCTAATGGCAAAAGGGGGAAGATAACGGGTATGCACTCTCAATATTTATAAGCTTAAATTGAGGGGGAATTCATATATTGAGGGGGAACTAATTTTGCATACTTGTTGCATATATTTACTTGTCTTGAATCGTCATTATGAATTGTCTAATTTGCATATCCCGCTTAAAGTTTGCCATTATCAAAAAGGGGGAAATTGTTGGAAACACGTTCTCAAAGCATTATACTAAAACGTGTGTTCTTATGTGTAGGTTTTGATGAATGACAAACAAGCGCAAATTGATATATGACGAAGTTCAAGTACAAGCGCACAATTGGTGGATAACGAGATTCAAGCACAAGACAAAGTTTTATAGTTTAAATGAGTCGTTCTTAATTGTGATCTTGATCCGACAACTTGACTCATGACATGGCTTCTCTCGTAAAACTATCTTACAAAATCATGCATATTTAATTTAATGCTAAATGATTTTAAATCATGCATAATTTACATTAGTCAAAATGATTTTTAAACATGCCTCTTAAATCTGGACTAAGATAATCGATTATGTACTTATGATAATCGATTATGTTAAGCCAAGACTGCATGACAATCGATTGTGAACTAATGACAATCGATTGTGTTAAGGCAGTGAGCATCAGATTTTTCAAATCTGCATGACAATCGATTGTGAACCTTATGACAATCGATTGTGATGAGGCAGTGTACATCAAAGTTTTTCAACGCTCAAAATAATCGATTATGAAGTTAATGACAATCGATTGTGATGAGGCAGTGTCCATCAAAGTTTTTCAAAACTCAGAATAATCGATTGTGAAGCTAATGACAATCGATTGTGAAGAGACAGTGTCCTTCAGATTTTTCAAAGTCATAAAATAATCGATTATGAGCATATGATAATCGATTGTTTTGAGACAGTGTCTTCCAGACTTTTCAAAGTTATTAAATAATCGATTGTTATCTTTGTGCAATCGATTGTCAAGAGGCAGTGTCAACAATGTTTTTCAAAAACTTATAAATAATCGATTGTTAACTTTGTACAATCGATTGTGAAGCTGACCGTTGTCGTAAAGCTTTCAAATACCGTCAGGTAATCGATTATTGATTTTGTATAATCGATTGTTTTAATTAAAATCTTGAAAAGATTTTTTGAACGTTGCTGAGTAATCGATTGTTGATTTTGGACAATCGATTGTTAACTTTGTACAATCGATTGTGAAGCTGACCGTTGTCGTAAAGCTTTCAAGTACCGTCAGGTAATCGATTATTGATTTTGTATAATCGATTGTTTTAATTAAAATCTTGAAAAGTTTTTTTGAACGTTGCTGAGTAATCGATTGTTGATTTTGGTCAATCGATTGTTTTTGGTAAAATCTGGAAAGGATTTTTTGAACGTTGCCAGTAACCGATTATGGATACTAAATAATCGATTGTCAAGCGTAAAATCTGGGATTGAATTTTGGAATGACTGGCAGACAATCGATTGTGGCTCTTCGACAATCGATTGTCACTAAGTAAAATCAGCAACTCTTAATTGGCAATTAGGCAACGGTAATGCCAAGTTTTTCAACTATAAATACAGCTTCATTTCAGTGTTTTAAACACAAAATTTGATCATACTATTGCTATAAGCTTGCATACTATCGTTTATCATTTTATATTCATTTCATAAAGCTTTTGAGAGCCAAAGTCTTGTCCATAGTTGTTGTGATCTTGAGCTTACTTCTTTTACTCATATCTACTCATATAGGAGTGTATTGTTTGAGTGTTTAGTGTTTTGTACACTTGAAGAGAATTGTGATTCTCTTGTTGTAAGGAACTTGTGTTTCCTTGGTCGAAGTCTTGGAGTGTTGTATCTCCGAGCAAGATTGTTGAGGCTTGTGTCCTCAGATTGTAAAGGTTGGTTAGGCACCCGTAAGCTTAACAGTGAAGTCTTGGAGTGTTGTATCTCCGAGCAAAGGTGTTAAGGCTTGTGTCCTTAAGTTGTAAAGGTTGGTTAGGCACCCGTAAGCTTAACAGTGAAGTCTTGGAGTGTTGTATCTCCGAGCAAAGGTGATAAGGCTTGTGTCCTTAAGTTGTAGAGGTTTGTTGAGCACCCGTAAGCTTGACAAGTTAGTGGAAAATCTCGAGAGAGTCTCTCGGGGACTGGACTAGCCACTTGTTGTGGTGAACCAGAATACATCGGTGCGTTTGTTCTTTATTGCATTTAATTTCCGCACTTATTTTTCCTGCAAGTTTTTAAATTCCGCAAGTATACGCTAATTTTTATTATAACGCTATTCACCCCCCCCCTAGCGTTAAGCGTATTATCTAACAGCTACTTCTCTGCCTTTCGAGGTTAAGCTCTACTTCATTCCTGTATAAGGCTATTTTCTGCCATTCGAGACTATGCTCTGTCTCCATCTACAGTTTTTTAAGGCTCTCTCCCTTTCTAGGTTAAGCTCTACATCCATCCTGCATAAGACTATTTTCTGCCTTTCGAGACTAAGCTCTATCTCCATCTGCATCGTTGCATAAGGCTACTCTCTGCCTTGCGAGGTTAAGCTCTACCTCCATATTGCATAAGGCTATATATCTGCCTTTCGAGACTAAGCTCTATCTCACTTCGGCTAAAATATCACCACCTGCACTTAAATTCTCGCTTTGGCTGAAATATCGCCACCTGTATTTAAATTCTCGCTCTGGCTGAAAGATCGCCACCCCTTTGCATTCATTTGGCTGAAAATTGCCACCTTCTCATGGGCTAAAAAATCGCCAACTTGTTCAAAGGCGTCATAGTTTGGATGCACCATCTGCATAGCCCGAGAACACCATATCATGGCCTGCGAATCTTTATTTTTATGCTCTTCACGGCCCAGGACATCATAGTCTGAGAACGTCATCCTAACCATCCAAAGACAGCATTCATGGTCCAACTGGAACTTGCATCATGTTTACATTACGCACAATATACGCATTTTCTCATTTACAGGTGCACCGGCTAGCGAACAACCATCTCAGCAGGAGCGATCACGCTCCGGTTTTTCCTTGACCTATCTAAACCCAAATGCCTTTTCAAACTTAATCACTATATCCGTCTTTTCAAATCTCCATCAACACATTCCGTTAAACCAGGGCTAAGTAGGCAGCTCAGAAACCAGAGCACAGTTAAAATTCTTTTACAATCGCCACTTTCGATCAAAATTAGTCATCTTATCTCTACCCGAGAACTCTTTCATTCTCCTCGAGTAAATAGGGGCAGCTGTTGATATCCAATTTTTTCCTATGTATTTTTTATACCTCAAAATACTTCCAAAATAGCGTTTCTGTAAATATATGACGACACCCATGAGTTTGGGTATTTTAATGATTTTTAAACTAACTTATCTCCTATTTTAATACCACAAATACTATCAAAATTATTCCCAAAAAGTATCATTTTGGTGAATAACTTATATTATTCTCATATTTATATCAAAACATAATTAATATGATTTTTTCATATTTTCACAAATTTATTTGGCATTTATAAAGCCAAATTGTATTTAATTGGAAATGTAACCTATTTTGCAATTTATTGTATTTTGTGATTGTAAAAGTATTCCTAATATTTTTAGATTATTATTCATATATTATTAACTAGTTCAGTATTTTGAATTTGTTTTTGTATTATTTTTAACTATTTTAATTAATTAAAAAGGAAAAAAGTGGCTATTTAAAAACTGGCCCATTCCTATTTCAATTTTAATCTCAATTCACCCAAATTTTAAACTTAATTAAGCCAACCCACATTCCAATTTGAACTTCACTCATTAGCCCGACCCAACCTTGATTCAATCTGAGCCGTTGATCAAATGAGATCAACGGTCCAGATTACGTTACCTAAATTAAAGCATAGGCTCACCCTGACCCCTAATTCTCTCAAAAACCGATCTCTCTCTCTCTTTAACGTTTGATCTCCCTTCTCTCTAGAACTTTCTGGTTCTCTATTTCTTTTTCGATGTGTTCCGTCGCCTCTCCGGCCAACTCCGGCCTAACTCCTCTCGACCTTTAGTCGCCATGGGATCTTATCTCGTTGTTTCTCTACAAGTTTTGAAGTCTCAAAAGCTTCCACCATGCAAGATGGATACTGAAGCCTCACCTGGGTCCGTTTCGGGTCTTTCTCTAATGGGTTTTGGTCCGATGATGCTTTAAACTTTATTTTCACGGCAGGTTTCTCATCTCACTGATTTTATTGCAAACCCTAATTTTTGCCTAACCCTCTTAATCTATATGTTTTTAAATGATTTATGGTTTAATCTTTGTGTTCTACACTACTTATCACTTGATATCTTCGATTAATGTAAGTTTTCAAACGTTCTTGTTCCTCTTTTCAAAACTAGGGTTTCCGACCCCTTTTTAAACCACTATGCTTATGTTTCTTTTGAGTATTATGCAGTTACTCCTATGTTATGTGCTTGAAACCTTTTGTTTATGCGTTCCATGTCTTAGATATTTTCTGGGGTTCCGACTCTCTTCTGTCTATGTGATTTCCTACTTGGGGTTCTTAATTTTTTAGACTATTATGTTTAAATATGTTTGAATGCCCCTCTTTACTGAATATGCTATTAATTCGGAGCATCTCTTTGAATCCCTGATTTGCATGTGTTTGCCTTAAGGGTTCTTGCACTAATTTCGAATTATTTCCTTATTTGTGAGTTTGTTTTCTATACATGGTATTGATTCCCTCTACTTTTTGTCTTTCCCATGATTATTTGATTGATTTTCATAGTTAATTTTATATGGTTACCATACTTGTGCACTTAAGTATATTTCTAGTTATTCCGTGTATTCCTTGTTTAAAGCATCGTGTACCTAGCCTTTATTACATACATAGTACTTACAACTCTTGTTATGGTATAATTAGTCATCTAACTGATTATTTCCTTACCTAACAGTTTATTCTCCTATTCGAATCATGAGTCCCTAATTTCATAGAATTAGGACATGTGATTGATTCAATTTGGTAGTGTTTCTATAAGTATATACTCACTGCCCTATTCTCTAATTTTTTCAAAAACTATATGTACTGCTTTTCTTTTCTCACTTGAGACACACGCAAACACGAATAAACTCATTATTCTGAACACTCTCTCTTTCACACAAACATATTTGGTGCTCTCCATCGTTTCTACACAACTTCTTTCACTTTCTGGTTGAATGCTAACTACTCAATTGGCTGAAAACCAAGATTGAGTGATCATGGTCACTTCTACCACCCTGTTGGCCTATACTGTGTTGTTTGCTTTGGTCTACCTGCTGCTCACCTCTTTTCATACTGCTGCCATTTTCTCTGCATACTCTCTACGTGCCATTGCTCACTTCTCTGCAGAATATTGCTCATTATTGCTATGTGTTACATTATTTTCAACTGGTATGTATCCTATTTAAGTGACAACCTCAAAATAGTATGCTTCGATTGGTGTTGCACTTTCTTTGTTCCTTGTGTGCTTCTCCTTATTGTCATGTTGTTCCTATTGCAACTAGCATGTATATGTGTTAATTAGTAGGCGTAGCTTAACTTGGTGTAGATGTGTGATTTTTGACCCACCCCGAGATTTTTCGTATTATATCATATAAATATTTAGTTTAGTTCTTTTTTTTTTAAATAATATTTCCATTTCATTAATGGATCAAATATTACAGAGTTTCCAGTAGCCGTTTGACTAGCTACTGTTACAAACAGTCTAGAAGGAAAAACTCCTTTATGTTCTAATACATTAAATCACAAAAAGCATGTTGAGTTTTTCTTCTTACTTCTACGGGAAATGATCCAGTCTTCGCAAAGCTTCCCTCCAGTGTTTAAGAGAGTTTCCCTGAATGTGCACATGAATCGCTATCTCTTTATATGTATCCTTTACAGCCGAAATCTTGTCTTGGAATCTAATCTTATTCCTTTCCCGCCACAGACAGTACACTACCATTCCAAACACACTGGTCGTTATTTCTGCACGCCCGTTTTTCCTTTTTGTAATGTTGCTAATCCAGTCGACTTCGCTATTCTAATCACCTATGGTTCTCTTGTACTTAGCCATACGAGCAATCTTTCCCATGTTTCCCAAGATACTGGGCAAGCAAAAAAAAGATGGTCAAAGGATTCATCTACTTGCTTGCAGAATACACATTGTTGAGGAATTTGTATCCCAAAAAGCATTGGCCTCTCCGCTGTTGCCAGTCTTCTGCGCAGCGCTAGCCAAACAATAAATTTGAATCTCGGGTGTAGTTTTGGCTGTAGTACTATGCTTTTCCATTGTACTTTTGGGGATTGGGAGAATTGGAGTCTGTAGAGTTTGTTTATGTAGAATCGTTCTCCCTTCTGTAGTTGGATCAGTCTACTATTCAGGTCCCCCTGTATACCTTTGGTATTTCATATCATTAATCTGGTTTCAAAGATCTCTCTCACAGCCCAGGTATTTGATATCTATTTAGTTTAGTTCTAATATAGCTATTTCAGCTAATTTTGACTCTGTTATTCTATTTAGTCATAAAATGAAAAATCACAAATAATATATATATGAATTTTAGTTTATGTATTTCTCCTACATTTAAAAAAATACAAAAAATAGTACTTTATATTTTATCTTTATAAAATTTAGAAAATCCAAGAAAATAAAGAAAAATAGTTTCATTAATGTTTTGTAGTCATTTTGAACTTGAAATAATAATAATATAAAACAGCTTTGTTTCTATTGTTAGTCTCGTTTTAATAGTTATTTTGCATACGTATAATTAATTAAATATATCGTGTTTTTATTTTCGATTGTGGGAAAAAAATAATATTTATAAGACTAATATCGGACCAAACGCATATCCAAACCCACACCAGACACACATGGGGAACAAGGGGACACGGAAAAACTTTTTGAACACTTCAAGACCTTGGCCGATACAGCCCCTCATTTTTTTTCTTGAGATTCTTTTGTTAAAATAAAACACACTACAAAAGATAAAACACCATCAGATTTGAGGGGAGTTCATTTTTCTTGTAGATTTTTACACATGGAGATACATTGAGATTTCATCTTCTCCAACCTTACAAGGCAAACAAAAAACCCTAGGTGTTATCTCCTTCTTGGGGAAAAAAAAAGAACCAAACCCTAAACCAGCCGGCCCCCTCCGTTGCAACCACCAGTCTAGGCCCGTCATTGTTCAGCTCCTCCGCTGCCAGCACAGCCCGTCGTACACCACCCAAAAAAGCACCAGCTCCATTATCAGACCAGTCCCCATCTCCCTCCGTCATCGCGACCCACTAAACGACTAGTCTAGCCTCGTCCAAACGACCTCACTGCCGGACAACACCCATCGAGAGCAGCTGCTGCTCGCAGCTCGCCGGATTAACAAGCTCCAGCTGGGCAGCAACAACCAGAACGCAGCCTCCTCTCCTGTTTATCAGCCGGGCTTCCGTCGCCTGAGAGGTCCCAGTGCTGTCGTTTTTCCGTTCGAGTTCGTCGAGTTCCGTCCAGGTTTGATTTGAGATCGTTGTACTTTGTTTCCGGTTCGAGGTTCAGGTCCTTAGCTCGCTTGTTGGTTCATTGTATCGGAAGCTTCTGTCACAGTATACGTTAAGGAAAACGCAGCAATAAAGGCTCGTTTTCTTTTCCAATATCGTTCTTCTCGCTACTGTTTTGGGTCATTTTCGTATTCGATTTAGTTTTGTATGGCTGGACGTTTAATTGATTAATATGATTGGTGTCCTTTATTAGCTCAAAGCCTCTGTTAATTTTGCCAGTTTTAAAATTCGTCTGTAGTTTTGCTATATAAGATACGGACGAACGATGTCACTTTTTCTTTAAATGTATGTGTTTGTTTATGAGAAGATTGCTGCTAACGTTAGTTTAAACCTGCTAATTGGTAACATATTCCTAGGTTCTAGTTGCTATTGCCGTTGGAAACCCAATTCATTTTGATCTTTTTGCCTTACAATGTTGTAGTATACATATTATTTTAGACCTTTTGTTACTTTATTCGATATGAAGAATCAAAGCAGCGCATATAAAAGTGATTTTAACTTTGACGCGTGTAGGACTAAAATATTTATAAACGATAGTATCCGGACTTGTACCCAATTTTAAAAGCTATTAAAATAATAATATCCTTTTGCTTTAAATTATGCTTTAGTTCTAACTTTTGTTTTTAATTTTAACTTTTTCTTTAACATTAACTTTTGCTTTTGCTTTAACTTGGGCTTTAACTTTTGATTTTTAGCTTTAACTTTTGCTTTAGCTTTGGCTTTTGCTTTCCCTTTAAGCTTTAGTTTTAACATTCGCTTTTGCCTTTAGCTTTAGTTTAAACAAATGTACAACATATTTTAAATTCAGATTAATAAGCCAAATATGACAGTTGAGCGACCGTGCTAGAACCACGGGACTCGGGAATGCCTAACATCTTCTCCCCGGTTAACAGAATTTCTTATCCGAATTTCTGGTTCACGGACTGTAATACAGAGTAATTAGTTTCCTCGATTCGGGATTAAACAGTCGACTTGGGGCATCATAAATCTCCCAAGTGGCGACTCTGAAATAAATAAACAAATCTTGTTTCGATTGTACTTTAATTTGAAAAACTCCCTTACACCCCTTGCGCCCCTGCGGCCGCGGTAAAAAGGAGGTGAGACAGGTTTGACGACTATGTTAGGTATATAGTTTTGGTCGAATCTTATGGAGATTCCCAACGTATCATGTCCCTGCATGAATCCGACCTTGCGTATTTCGGGCCAGTAAAAGGTAATCAACAATAAATTATTTTTTTGGAATTTTCAACTTTAATAATAAAACCAACTTTAATTAAAATTGTTTAAAAACTAACCAAACTATCAAAATTTGACGAAAAGACAACATACGGACTCGAAAATTAAACAACCCGCATAATCTATCAAAAGAATTACAAACTCAAAAACCAACGGACAGATTCATTTTCCTATTTGCCCCTTTCAGCCAAATCAAACGTGGCCCCTTCTCAATCTCACATGAATTTTGAGGCCGGAAAAATTATTTCACGACACTTTGCAAACTTGTCCATTCTTTTACGAAAATAGCCTTTCGACAGCTGAAGAATAATCTAAGGCTGTCTCGGCAAGAACGGTTTTAGACATCGCTGAAGCTGGCTCGGCTTATTTTGACAAAAAATCAAAACTGCATTCAATTGACCACTGACTATTTTTTTTTTAATTAAAACAAAAGACCTGGTTTTGCAAACACGGCCTTTCAGCGAATCGAGCAAGAAGATATTAAGGCTATGTTGGCTAGCTTGCCAAAATCATGAAAAATGACCCAACGTGTTTGTTTAGAAAAAGTCATCCTTCCGGCGTCCCTTTCGAGGACATTCAGCTCTTTTTGACAAAAACACCATCACCTGACTTATTTATGACTCTCTTTTTTTTGTTTCAAAATAGAATAACTGATATTGCAAACACGGCCTTTAAGCGTCTCGGTATTTTAAGGCTGTGTGGGTTAACCAGCCCAAATCTAAAAAATGACCCAAAGGTGGCTGTTTATGAAAATTCGGCCTTCCGGCGTCCCTTTAGGGAACATTCGGCTATTTTTGACAAAAACGGCATCACCCGACTTATTTACGACGACAATTAAAGTTGATATTTTTTGGCTAATCTAGAAAAAGGGTAGGTTGGACCCGATGAGGGTTGCCACATATCCCACACCTTGTGAGAATCAAACTGGCGTTGTTCGCCAAAGAAAACAAATTAAATTTGAAAACAATTCTCCTTTTTTTTCTTTTTTTTCTCAAAATTTTGGTAGAGTTCCTCCACTATTTGGAAATTGATCTTCTAAAAATATCTAATTAACATTCTGCACTGCTAGTTTTTCTTTCACGGTTTCCATTATTCAAAGTCGGGCAGCATGCCAGTCTGAAGCAAATAAATGCATAAAACAAACATGATGCAGCAGGATGATCTTTTCACCTCAGGTCGCTTGTCCTAGACAAATCCAACTCATGTGTTGAGTCCCCTAAGTCAAATGCACATGATGCAAATAAGTGTTCCTACTAGGGATCCGACATAAGGTTCTGTTATACTAGGTTTAAAACCTTGGTGTTTATTCTAGACCCGGCTTACCCGAGTAGACACCTCGAGTCGAAGTGGGGCAACGTACCGGTAGCACAAAAGCCTGCCCGGCTTAGTTACTTGACCCAACCTCGTTCTATTCGATATAACTCCAAAAAGAAAGTGGGCCACGCGCACGTGTGCTCCATAAATTCAGAAGTCTCAGAAGGAAGAAGGATTTCGCAGTAGTTTACATACACAGTTCAAATAATATCAAAGTGGTAAAAAGTAGCATTTTGCACATTAAATCCAAAAAATGTAATAAGAATCAGATATTAAACCAGGCCAAGTACAACAATTATTCTAAGCTCGAATTCTAACCCTGAACCAGTGGTTCTGGGTTCGTTCCTCAACAGAGTCTCCAGAGCTGTCACACCTCCTTTTTACCTACCCGCGAGGGCACAGAGGGGTTAAGCGAGTTTTTTCCAATTTAAGGACAATAGAAACAAGATTTGTGTATTTATTTTACAGTCACCACTTGGGAGATTTATGGTGTCCCAAGTCACCGGATTAATCCCGAATAGAGGAAAAGAAGGACTCTGTATTACAGTCCACGAACCAGAAATTCGGATAAGGAATTTTGTTAACCCGGGAGAAGGTATTAGGCATTCCCGAGTTTTGCGGTTCTAGCACCCTTGCCCAACTATCATATTCGGCTTATTTATCTGATTTTAGAACATGTTGTACATTTGTTTAAATTAATGCTAAAAGCGAAAGTTAAAGTTAAAGAGGGAAAGCTAAAGCAAAAGCAAAATTTAAAGGAAAAGGCAAAAGTTAAAGTTAAATCAAAAGTTAAAGTTAAAGTAAAAGTTAATATTAAAGCAAAGAGGTTTTATTATTTTAATGGCTTTTAACATTTCGAGAAAAATTCAAAGTTATTTGAAACATCTAAAGCCAGGGCACCCTTGGTTCACGACATGCTCCAACTTCGTTGAGATTTGGATTTGGTCACATAAATATGACCCCGAGTTTAGGGAGATAACATTATTAAATGCGCGCCTAAAGAGTCTAATGCGTTATTATTTTGGGGAAGGCCATGCAATTCGTTAAACGGCTCATCCCGAAGTGTAAGTATTTTTAAAATATACATTTGTGAGAGCTCCGTAATTTGTCATTTTTGTTTGGCATGCCGCACCTCAATCTTAAGAAAATCAGTTTAAATTACAAGAATTTGTAAAAAAAAAAAAACATTTGACTCTACAATACAAATAGTTTAAAGCCTGGAAATGGCCCAATACATTGTACAGAAATAAGTATAGTAGATATTTTACATTTAGATATTCGGGAAGCTTCTTTTATGTACAGATACAGAGACTCATTCAATACAATGATAAAAGTTCTTGCTTCTTCTCTCTCTATCATCTGAAAGTAATTCTGTCCATCCATGGAAATCGTTAATCTTCACATGGTATCAGAGCAGGGATTCTGATTCCGCTCGTCAGGGGCTTCGTTGCGATGTTACCCTCACCATTTTTCGTCGAAGTTTCTATGTTCTCTGGCAAATCTAGGTTTTTCTCTTTTTCTTTGTTTTCTCTGGATATTCTTCGGTAATTGTTGATTTTTTCTGAGTTTTTTGAGTTTCATACTTCCTCTCGTCAGTTCAAACATAGGAGTAAGTCGATTCCTGAAGTTTGTGTATCTAGGAGCAGTTAGGGTTTCTATCTTACAAGTTTCAAGCCCGATAATGTTTCTCAGTAAAAAATGGTTAATGTTGGTGATACCTCTGAGTCTAGGACTGATAATTTCGTAATTGACCGCTCGAACCCTTTGTTTCTCTTGTCTTCTGATGTTCCGGGAATCTCTTTGGTAAGCAATCCCTTTTCAGTGATTGGTTTTGGGGGATGGAGACGTAATATAATTGTCTCGCTATCTGCTAGGAATAAAATAGGTTTCATTGACGAAACGATTCCCAAACCTCCCGAAAATTCTCCTCAGTCTAGGCAATGGGATAGGTGCAACAATATGGTTATCTCTTGGCTTACTAATTCCCTTGCGCCAGAGATAGCCGAGAGTGTTCAGTATTCTGGCACTGCCCAAAGTATCTGGAATCAGCTTAATAGTAAATATGGGACTGTCAATGGCACCAGGATATTTGAGATTAAGCAGGAATTGGCATCAACTAATCAGGGGTCTTTGGATATAGCATATTATTTCAACAAGTTAAAGAAACTGTGGGATGAGCTGGGTTTCATGCGTGCATCTCGTGGCAACACTTGCACATGCAATGCCAGATCCGAGCTTCAAAGGGAGGATGATGAAAACAAATTGCATCAGTTTCTCATGGGGCTCAATGGATCTATGTGGGAGTCAGGAGCAATATTCTTATGTTACAGCCTCCACCATCTATGGATTGTGCATACAACATTTTACTCCAAGATGAGAGACAAAGACAAGTTTCTTCACCATCCCAATTTCGTCATGATTCGAGTGCTTTCAATACTCACTTCAGCAGCAAATCCCCTATCACAAAATTTCCTCCCACAGCTGGATATCCTAAACAATTCAGTCAAAGACTCAACTTTGATCTCAACAAGACAAACTTGGTGTATAGATATTGTAAGAAACCTGAACACCTGATTGACAAGTGTTACAAACTTAATGTATTTCCACTAGACTTCAAATTCACAAGAGGATTTCCATCAGACTTCAAATTCACAAAAGGAAGAAGGAGTGCAGCACATGCTGAAGTGCAGAGGTTTCCAAACCCTGCTGGAACTCAGAATAGTGCTGACAATGCTCAGGGGATCTCTGAATCAGAGTCTCTAATACCTTGTTTAACCAAAGATCAACATCACAACTTATGTTACTGCTCCAATAGACACAAATTTCAGAGTCTCAGCAGCAGTCCAATCTTATGGCATCAGCCAATTTTGCTGTTAATTTTTCTCCAACCAATCTTTTAAAGAATGTATCAGATGCGCTTGCATGCTAACTAAAATAAGTGACTGCATTTGGATTATAGACTCTGGTGCCACTGATCACATGACCTCTAATAAAGACCTTCTGTTTGATATTAAGCCTTTAGTAATACCATATCTAGTTACCTTGCCCAATGGCTATAAGGTTAAGGTAACATGTACTGGATCCATACGATTCCTCTGTTTCACTCTACATCATGTTCTTTATATTCCCAGCTTTCACTACAATCTCATCTCTGTGTCCAAACTTGTATGCCAGTTAAATTCTATTGTTCTATTTACTAAATTCTCTTGTTTAATACAGGCCCCTTCTCTGAAGAGGCGACTGGAGATTGGTAAATTGGATGATGGTCTCTACAGGCTTGTGCAATCTTCTTCTCTTGAATCTCTTGATCCTTGTAAATACCATTCTCCATTAACTGTTGATTCTGTTTCTTCCTATCATTATACATACCATTCTGAATTGAATAAAATAGAGATGTTATGGCATAATAGACTAGGGCACATACCTTTTGTTAGTATGAAAGACATGTCTTATATACCATGTAAATTTTCAACAAAGCAGCCTTTTCTTTGTACTATTTGTCCTTTGGTCAGGCAATCTAGACTACCCTTTCCTGGCAGTTCCATTAAAACAACACATGCTTTTCAACTCATCCATGTTGATACATGAGGTCCCTATGCCACTCCTACTCATAGTGGTTGTAGATATTTTCTAACAATAGTTGATGATTTTACCAGAGCTACTTAGACCCACCTTATGGGGTCCAAGAGCAATGCCTTTCCCCTTATCAAAGCCTTCATTGCCATGATTAAAACTCAATTCCAGTCTGTGGTACAAACCATTAGGAGTGATAATGCATTTGAACTTGGCTCTAGTAGCTGAGGCAGCAACTTCTTTCCTGAAAATGGCATACTGCATCAAACTTCCTGCTCTCACACACCACAACAAAATGGTGTACTTGAGATAAAGCATACATACCTGCTAGAAACCTTAAGAGCTATACTTTTTTATACCTAGCTACCCATTAGATTTTGGGGTGATTGTGTGCTTACTGCAACCTACCTCATTAACAGGTTTCCTTCCAAACTTCTTAACAATAAATCCCCCTTTGAGTTGCTGTTTGGACAGATTCCGTCCTATAACCATCATAAAACATTTGGTTTCCTCTCTTTTGCCTCAGTCCCTAAACAGAATACAGATGAATTCCAACCCAGAGCTGATCCCTGTGTTTTTCTGGGATATCCATTGGGTAAAAAAGGTTACAAGCTGTATAACTTGAAGTCTACACTTACTCAGATCTCCAGGGATGTAATTTTTCATGACGATGTCTTTCCTTTTGCTTCTTCAGGGAATTCTTCCCATGGTTCTTTTCTTACTCTTAATCCTTCTTCTGCCTGGGTTCCTCCTGTTGATGACTTTTTAAACAATCCTTCCTCTTCTTCCACACAGAAACCTCTTGCCTCTCCTTCTCATTCACCTTCTTCTCCATCACAGAATCTATCAGTGACTGCATCATCTGCTCCCAGAAGATCCACTAGGGCACATGTTCTTCCTGCTCACCTGCAGCAGTATGTCTGCACTCTTCCTCCATCTATATCTGGCCCCAGTTCTTCTTCCACTTGTTTTCACAGTTTAGTTAGCATTACAAAGGCATAGCCTACCTCTTATAAGCAGGCTGCCTCTATTCCTGCATGGCAGGAGGCAATGACAAGGGAATTTGCAGCTTTGGAGGCCAATCATACCTGGTCACTAGTTCCCCTTCCCCCTGGCAAGAGACCTATTTGTAGCAAATGGGTTTATAAAATAAAATATAGGGCTGATGGGTCTGTGGAAAGACATAAAGCTAGGCCGGTTGTTAGGGGTGACACCCAAGTTGAGGGTGTAGACTTTACTGAGACCTTCTCTCCTGTTGTCAAGTTTTCAACTATTAAATCCCTCATTGTTGTGGCTGTCAAACAGCATTGGTCCCTTTTTCAATATGATGTCAATAATGCGATCTTACATGGTGACTTAGCTGAGGAAGATAATATAATATTGCCTCCTGGACTGGAATTTACCTGTGCTACCTCTTCTTCTCCTTTGGTCTGTCTACTTCAGAAATCTTTGTATGGTTTAAGGCAAGCTTATAGGAAGTGGTATGCCAAGCTGTCCCAGGCCTTATGTTCTAAGGGCTTTTCTTTTTCTCTCAATGACTATTCTCTTTTCCTTAAGAAATCTGGCTCTTCTATTGTCTTGTTACTGTCTATGTTGATGTAATTATTCTCACTGGTAATGATTTGGAGGAGATCACTGCTTTGAAAGGCTTTCTGGATCATGAATTTAAAATCAAGGACTTGGGGGTGCTCAACTATTTTGTTGGAATTGAGGTCAGTTATCACTCTAATGGGCTTCTTCTACACAAGAAAAAGTTTATCACTGACCTGATCAAAACCTATCATTGTGAGGATGTTTCTCCTGTTACTTGCCCTCTTGACCTCTCTGTTAAACTCAAACTGGATATGGTTGATCCTCTTCCCTCTCCTAAATCCTATAGGTGCTTAGTGGGGAAACTCAATTTTCTCACCCACACTAGACCTGACTTGGCCTTTGCTATACAGCATATGAGTCAATATCTTCAGAAGCCTACCTCCTCTCATATGCATGTAGCTTTGCATACCCTGAGATATCTTAGAGGCACTTTTAAGCTTGGCATTTTTCTCAGCAACACACCTGACCTCTCATTATCTGCTTATTGTGATAGTGACTGGGCTTCTTGCCCAGACACCAGAAGATTTGTCTCTGGTTTTTGTGTTCTGTTAGGTGGATCTCTTATTGGTTGGAAGGCTAAGAAGCAGCCTGTGGTATCTCTGTCTTCTGCTGAGGCTGAGTATAGAGCCATCAGCAAGGTTGTTGGTGAGCTCACCTGGCTCATTTGATTGCTGTCTGATTTTGGAGTTCCTTTTACCACAGCTGTACCAGTTTTTTGTAATAATCAGGCAGCACTTCACATTGCAAAGAATCCTGTGTTTCATGAGCGGACCAAACATAGAGGTGGATTGTCATTTAATTAGAGGCAAGCTTCATGATGGCCTTATTGCCTTGCACCATGTCCCTACTACCTCTCAGCTTGCAGATATCTTTACAAAACCCCTTACTGGTCTTTGGCATCATTCTATCATGCTCAAGTTGGGGGTTCAGTCACCCTCCAACTTGCAGGGGGGTGTTGGATTTATTGGGCATCACCTGCAGCCCAAATCAGTGAAACAGAAACAGAGCAGCAGCAGTGCAGCCCAAGCCCAAGTTGTAGATATTATTTATTTCTGACCCAATGGCCCAATACATTGCACACAAATAAGTATAGTAGATATTTTACATTTAGACATTCGGGAAGCTTCTTTTATGTACAGATACAGAGACTCATTCAATACAATAATAAAAGTTCTTGCTTCTTCTCTCTCTATCATCTAAAAGTAATTCTGTTCATCCATGGAAATCGTTAATCTTCACAATCCCCATTCTCAATACACAACCGAGTTAACAGATGCCATAATCCCTTAATTCCAACAGTAAAATAAAAAACTCAATCATATGACTTCCAACAGTAAGAAACTCTACCAATAAAATAAACTTGGTTTTAAAAATCATTTTACTGGTATTAAAAGATAAAACAACTCAAAACTTCACTTCATTGAAATCACTACTCATCAAACGGAATATTTCTTATTTTTAGACAAAAAAAAAAGACTTTCCCCACTCTTTCTACCTTAAGCTCAAATATTAAATGACGAATTCACGAACACATACTCAAAATTATTCAAAAGCCAAGCAATAAGTCAGAAAAGATTAAAGCAAAACCAAATAACCATAATAAAGTAAACTAATTACGAAGAGACTAATAAACTTATAATTATCACTAGTAATCTATATTAATAACTTTTGAGGATAGGAGCAGAAGAAGAAGATGAACCTGTTGTTTATACGGATTGAATGAAGCGACAACTACAACCCATCGACACGACTTCAAACAAATGTTTACAGCAACGTCGAGTTTCAGCAGCTCGAACTTGCTAGAAAAAATGGACAGAGACAACCATAGACCAAAAACCAACATACGGCAACCTCGACTCGGCACCTCTAATCTTCCATGTTTTGGACGATGTTTTCCAGACTTCCTCGCCTCTCGTACAACAAAATCTTTGAGAGCAACAGCTTTCGAGTATGAAAATGCCTAGAATGGTAGGACGAGATTTTGTGCAAGTTTGGACAGTGGGAGACGGGAGTCGTTTGGGGGTTGCTGGGCAGCAGGAGGTCTGGGTGGTGTTGACGAGTAGAGATGAGGACTGGAGGGTTTTCCTTTTCTTTGGGGTTTTTGGTTGGTCTCAAAAATGAAGAAGATGATGATGGAGGTCGTTTATGGCTGGTGAAGCAGCAGCGGCAGCAGCTTGACGCGAGCTGGACCAGTGGTTACGCTGCTGCTGCTGGTGTCGTGGTGCTGGGCTGTTCGTTAGGTGGTGGACGACGCCGATGGCTGTTAGTTTTATTTTAAGTTGAGATGACGGAGAAGATGAGGGTTTTTCGTTGTAGTCTTTAGCTAGAAGATGCTAGGTTTTGTTCTTCTTCCAATGAAGAAGATCCCTTCTTCTTCCCCTTTCAATGAAGACCAAGTCTTCATTCCTTTTTCCCCCAAAACATGATCACTGTCCCCCTCCCCAAATGAGTAAATGTGTTCCCTTGTGTTATGTGTAAGGCGTAATGGGTTTAGATTGTTATGGGCTAGATTCGAAAATTAGGTCTACAAATGGATCGGTTGAACACAAATATTATTCTTTATCCGAAACCTAAAATAAAAACATAATTGTATTAATCAGATCCTACATAAGCAAAAAACCTATCAAAATAAGACTTACAATTAGAACAAAACTATTTTTGGTATTTTTTTCAAGATTTAAAATAACTACAAAATATTAATAAAACTATTTTTTGCAATATTTATTTTATATAATGATAAAAATATTAAATACTATACTGAGTTGTAATTAGTGCAAATTGGTAGATTCTTAGTATAGATGATTGTGATGTAACCTTGTAATATTATGTTATTAATGGATATAACTGTTAAATCAAACAAAATTAAATACTACTTTCATATTTTATAAGTTTAAAATGACTACAAAACATTAATGAAACTATTTTTTTGTATTTTCAAAATTATATAGAGATAAAATATAAAGTATTATTTTTTTGTATTTTTTCAAGTTTATGAGAAATACATAAATTAAAATTTATGTCTTTTTTTGTAATTTTTTTATTTTGTGATGAAATAAAGTAAAAGAATAAAAATTTGCTGAAATAGCTATATCAAACTTAACTAAATATTTTATGCTAAAAATATGAAAAATCTTGGAGAGGGTCGAAAATCACACGTCTACACTGGCATGTTCATTACCCCCTTTCCTACCCGAATGCATGTTTCCCTTTTGTTAAACATTACTAGCATGTGTTCAGATCCTCTTGGCTACACTACAACCCTAAAATCTCGTCCTGAGGATGATTTGGTTTGGTGGTGCTGTAAGAACTGGACTCCTAGTTTGAAGCATGAACTCTTCTCTAATGTGTTATACATGTGTAACTGATTGTCTTGCTTGTGAGCTGTTTGGACCTGGATGAAGGCTCCCTATAGAATAACTTCTTGTTTTACTCTTTATTAATGTAATTGAATCACTTAATATGTAATAACTTGTAAAGAACAATGGGATTTATAGTGGAACTAGGGAGGGTTATGCATGTTTATTTAAGGGTACAGGTAGAGAACATGCCTATAGGATTTCATTTACCTATTCATGCGATAGAAATCATGTATAAGGCATGCATTCTACACATAGAAATCCTGCTCCTAGGTTCATTTGCATTCAGTCTAATATTTTTCATAACCATAATCAGTTAATAATTAAAAACTCTACAACTGCATTTAGATATCCTGTCTTAGGACTATCACATGCATTAGATATCATGCAATTATAAATCCACTTGAAATGTTTTGGCAATCCCATTAGTTATTCAATCACATAAAGTTGGTTTTCTCTAAAATTGAAAAAATGAGGTGCATGTCTGCTTCCTTTTATAACTCTTAGGCAAGCCTTAGGCCGGATAAAACTGATTAATCGTCTTAAGTCTAAGCCATTCGACCTCTTTAGTTTGCACAAACTGGCCTGCCTCCCTGAAGTCTATTTGGTTTTACTACTAAATTCCTGCCTTATTCTTTTTAACCAATATATTTTCAACCAAGTTGTTTTTCCAGTCCAAGACAGGACTAGTGTTTTCCTTGAAAACTTATTACGACCTTTGTAATTTTCAAGGGCTATATTCAATACTTTCTCTTATTTTCTTTTTGTAATTCTGAATAACTTTTACGTCTCTGTTGTGTGTTATTTTTCAGTCCGGAACTAAACAACTATTTTCTAATAACAGGATAATGCATACGTATATGGCTTTAACTGTGTTTAAAAGAATAAATGTTTTCCTCTATTCCTAAATGATACGTATTTTACTACTTTACCTTCAGTTTTTTCCAGCTTCTCCTGCCAAATTCTGCAAAAATTTTCAGATTCTATATTCAGATTTTAAACTCTCACTCCCTTAGACCTTAAATGTGATTGACGCGTGCTAATTATGCTTATATTCGTGGAGGGGTATTTGAGCCATTTACATGCCTTTAGTGATCCCTTATACGACGTCCTACTTACTTTTGTATGTCGCTTAGTATCTTGCATTTAAACATAAGGGTTCAACCTAGTCCTCACCTTGTAGAAATAGTGTTCCTAAAACACCCTCTAGGACCTATAGGATAGGATGGGTAAAAACACGTGATAAGCACTTGTGACCAATACACACATTAAAAATAACCTCTACAGGGCGGGAAGGGTAAAATATGGATATGATGGCCGGTGCGCTAATATCTCGTATGCGAATGATTGTTGGGCATTGCACCGAAGAGATCCATATTATGTTTAAACCTAGGACCCCTTGTCTTCTCCTTTATTTATTGATGTTTTCCCAAATTAATGTTTTCATCAACTATGCTTTCTCTTGTGTCTTCTTTCTTACATAATTTTCAACTTGTTTCTACTTCCTATGTGCAACTCTTGCTTGTTTATTCCCACTATCTTTTAAAGTCACAAGTAAGCACGGCCGGGAACCACACTAGTGGATCTTGAGGAATGCCTAACACCTTTCCCTCGAGATAATCTCAAGCCCTTACCCGAACTCTGGTTTTCTTTCGAAAAAATCCTTTTTTTCTTTTTTTTATGTGTCCTAATGCACAATAATCATTAGGTGGTGACTCTTCCAACTTTTCAAACCCGCTTCCTCAAAGGGAAAAGAGTGTTTTTGTCCATAATGTCGTAAACTCGATTTCTCCGATTTGACAATAAGTAAACGAGACTTATCGCATTTAATACCTTAAAAGAGTGGGAATCTTGAGGGGTGACTAAGTATGGCCGGGAACCAGACTACTGGATCTTGAGGGGTGCCTAACACCTCCCCTCGAGATAATCTCATGTCCTTACCCGAACTATGGTTTTCTTTCAAAAATCTTCTTCTTTTATTATAAGTGTTCTAATGCACTATAATAATTAGGTGGCGACTTCTCAAAATCCGTAACCTGATTCCTCAAAAGGGAATAAGAGTTGTTTTGTTCATAATGTCATAAAACTGATTCCGATCTTTGGGAAAAAGGGGGCGTCAACAGAGAGTCTCTACCTAATGGCTTTGATGTGCGTTAGGGCACCTATTTGCAGATAACTCAGGTTTAACAAGTTCGCATCACCAAATATTGGGTAAGTGCTCGAAATTACCTCAAAGAGAAGGTGTTAGACACTCTTCGAAGTCCACAACTGTGGGTCTGGGAAGAACTCAAATTATATGAATTAGTCTATGTGAAAAAATAAACAAAGAGATAGCAAAAACAATTTAGGAAGTTTATTATAAATAAGTTTTGAATAGGGGGTACGACTATTTTTTATTCTAGAAGGAAAAGAAAGAAAATAAGGGGAGGGGGGTTCCTAAGTTTTTTAGCCTAAAAGATAACCACATGCAATATAAATAATACTTTATAACTTCCTCAAGATAGGGTGTTACTCATTTTATTCAGCGAGCACATACTATTATCTCCTACTACTATATTATTTCTTTGAGTTGTTACCTAAAGTGCACTAGTTGATTCTAAACCGAGCCTTATGTGTGCACTACCCGTCCCATGACTATGGCCCAAGAGGCGTGTGGACACCCCCTCTTTCCATATCGCGGATCGGAGGGCCCGGAAATTGGGTATACGATATTATGGGACGACAACTATTTGTTCACTTGCGAGAATTGGGTTTTTGGAGTTTTGGAGAGTCGCCACCTAATAATTATAGTGCATTAGGACACTTTGAAGAGATGAAGAATTTTTAAAAGAAGGAAAACCAGAGTTCAGGTAAGGGCTTACAGACTATCTCGAGGGGAAGGTTCTAGGCACCCCTCAAGATTCACTAGTGTAGGGCCCGGTAATACTATAATTGTGACTTTAAGAAGATAATAGAAGCATGTATTGTTTGCACATAAAGATCACAAATAAGTTTGAAAGCTTAAAGAAAGGAAAGGAACACTATTATTTAGGAAAAGGTATTGTTTGAAGAAAACATAATTTAAAGAACACATGTACAAGAAAGGGGAAAATGGGTCCTACGTTTATACAATATATGGATCAAATCAATGTAATATCTAGCAATCACTCCTCAAACAGGGTCGCACGTGATATTAGCGCATTAGTCATTATATACATATTCTACTCTTCCCACCCCGTTACAGTATTTTAACGCGATTAGTCTTGTTTACTTATTGCATGCTAGTTCCCATCCCAAGCTATTAGTCCCGGGATATTAGGACTTCTAATCCTAAAGGGGGCAGGAAGGGGTAAAGACATATATGGAGTTCAAAGGTTAAAATTCTAATTATAACATATAAAACAAGTAACAAATATAGGGATGAACAGAACAAATCAGTAAGGCCTCAAGTAAACCCCTTAATCATACAACACTTAGTTTAGCATGCCTTGGCACATACTTATTTGGTCTTTAAATAAAAGTTAAACAACGAACGAACTGGTTTGACACATATATTTAGATAGAAATTCCGCATTAGGCAACTTGGATCTAATTTTCAGAAATGAAGGTATTTTAAGCGAATGATTTAGAAAGTACTGTTTTCAGAAAGAAATAGGTTCAAAAGAGTTTTGAAAATAAAGTATAGATTGTAACAAGTTAATAAATGAGTACTAAAGAAAGGTAGGCAGACTGCCTGAACATAGAAATAATTGCAAACAATTTTAGAGAAGAAGGCAGAATTACATAAGGAAAAGAGCGAATTGCAGGACTATTTTAAAAAGACGAGTTCAGGAAAACCAAAATCTAGTAGAAAAACATTTAGGCAGAACGTTCAAAGAGAATCTGTTTAAGAAAAAGATGCAGATTTGAAGAACTTAAAAGTATACTGGTTCAAAGGGTTTTATTAAAATATAGAGTCTTTGGAAGACGTTACAGAATCAAGACGTTAAAGACTAGTTGACAGATTAATATTGCTTAAAACGAATTAGTCGAGTTTGATACAAACTCCTATAGACGTAATATCTACATTTGATTTTTTTAGGACCTGTTATTGAACTTGTAAAAGATGAGTAATTAATAGCCCTATAGCTTGCCTAATGAGTATATAGTCCCTAAAGACATGATATCTATATGAATTGGTCACATGAACGTTAAAGTCCCATAGTCAATATTTCTAGTGATTTTCAATATGAGAAAACATTAAACCTTATAGATAGAATTTCTAGATGACTTGTAGCATAATTAAACATTAAACCCTATAGGCATGGTATATAGGTGACTTTGAATTAAAAATAATGGACAATCCTATAGGCATGATTTCTAGTAAGAGAATTAAAGTCCTAAAGGCATGATATCTACCCTTTTATTGATGCAAGCAAGTAAGAACCCCTCCCACACCCTTTTAATATATTCCCCAAAGTTCTTTTATACAAATTATTACAGAACAAAAGAAGGAAAGAAAATAAAAAATACATCAAAACTACAATTAGATCCAAACCGCCTAATGCAACCTTAGTGTCCTATAACATGTGATTAACCAATGACGGATTCCAGATTTCCAAAGACTTCTCTTTATTCAAAGTTTTTCAAAGTTCCAAAGCATCTCAAGGATTCCCAGCATTGCTTACACTCAGGATACCATTAGAATTAGAATAGTGTAGTGTGGAATAGCGAACCCTCAGGCATCCAAGTTCAGCCCTCTAGGTTCCCAAAGCATGGCTTGCAAGGGAGGGGCGGAACTTATAGCTAGAAGTAAGTGCAAAGTGATTGGGGAACCATAATAAATAGTGGTCATACCCAGCCATAGGTACAAACTAGAACACCTCTGACCATTTGTTTGGTCAAACAAGTTAGGAGCATACCCTTGATGGTCAGACCTGAGTCTGAATGTTGATTAGGACACAACTAGACTCAAGTCAGGCTCAACACATAAAGTGGAAAAGGGAATTGGAAATCGATTTGAGATAACGGGGTTCAAACAACCTAGTTCAACTACAACTCACACACAAAAGGGGTAAAAAAAGGAATGGATTCACATAAGCATATTAATGGCAGAAGCACAAGAAAAAAAGCATAAAAGATTAGGAAACAAACACATGTTGAAGAAAAGCATAACAGACCAAGTGGTAAACACATAGAGAGGAAGGAATTATTTAACTAGATAGTACCAGTTGCAAAGTTGTAATACAGCAGAACAACAGAGTTAGCAAACAGACAAAAATCAGCTGGAGCAAACTTAGGTTTGCAGTAGAACACTTGAGAGTTCAGAGAGAACTCAAGAATATTTTAGAAGGTAACACGGAGAAAGGAGAGTAGAAAAGAGAGTGCTCAACACTATAAGTAAGAAAATCAATATGATTGTGAGAGAGTTCAGTGCAAAAAATTTGTGATTTCAAATGCATAAGTAGTGTATAGATGTCTGGAAGTATTGAATTCGAAGTGTAAGCATGTCTTTAGTGCAAAAGGGCACCCCCTTTTTATAGTGCATAAGACATGTGAGAACAAGTTAAGAAAAATAATTTTGAAAGTCAATAACAAAGATTTTCCTTCAGCCAAGGGATTGGTTACAAACGGGCATGATAAATAAGGAAACAAAATAATTGAAAAACCTTTTCCAGAGTAGCATAATAGGGGTAAATACACAGGGTATTATTTAAGAAAATAGTTCAACAGCACACGATTTAGACCAAATAAGGAAAGACAATCAATTAATAGTCAGTAAAATTAGGGTTGGAGTCTTAGCTCGAATGAACCCAACCTAGAAAGGCAAAGAGAAATATAATTTAAAGAAAATCATAAACAATCAATTAAACCCTTTTAAGGAGGACTCGGAATCAATCACAGGCTGGCCATAGGTAAAAATGAGAAGGCTTGGAAGAGGTCTGGTCTGGAGTCGATCTGAGCCATAGGTAGGCTCCTAAGGCTCGAATATGTCGGAACAGGACCGGAGAGGCCATAGAACCTCATATCTGTGGAGGATCTTCTCGAACATCATCGAGGTCCGACCTCGAAATCTCGAACTAACAGGGATTAGGAGTGTAGGAGGGTGAGCACAGGTTGTCCATGACCTGAGAAGCCATGGACTCTAGTGAAAGAAGACGAAAGAGACGATTAGGGTTTTTGAGTATTTGATAGAGTGAGAGAGTTTGAGGGCAGCGGTTGAAGAGAAATGAGAGTTAGGGTTAGGTCGTTCGAAATTATAAAGGCAAGGATCGTTTGTGGCCGTTGATCAAAAAGATCAACGTCCTGGATTAAAAAGAAATCCGGGCGGGTTTGGAAATTGGGTCTGGGGTCGGGTTAAATAAGAAATTGGATATGATTTGGGGCTAAGATTGGGGTAAATTGGGGGTCAAATTTGAGATGAAATTGGGCGACAATTGAAAGGAATTGAGGCTACAATTGAAATAGCCAGTTTTTCCCTTTTATTTTATAAAAATAATAAAATATTTTAAAAGAAAAATTAAAGGCACAGAGCCAATAAATAATATGTAAATTTTACATTAAAAATATTCAGATCAATTTGTATTTATGGAAATGCTATTCAATCTTAAAGACGTTGGTATTGCAATTACATGCAATTTAGTTTTAAAAATATCAAATGAATTTGTAAAAATATGCAAAAAATCATGTTAACTATTTTTTGATGCAAATATGATGATAAAATAATTATTCTCCAAAAAAATAATTTGGGAGTAATTATTTGATTTTATATTGTAAAACAATAGGCCACAAAATTGTTTAAGAATCTTTAAAAATGTCAAAACCTTTTGATGCGCTCTTATATGCACACATATGTTATCTTGAAAGTATTTTGGGCATATAAATAAATACATAGGAAAGAATTGGGTATCAACAAGGCGTTTAGACCTCTATTTTGAGGGAATGTCTAGACTTAATTTAGGTTGCTCAAAAATTAGAAAAATAGGCGACATACAATACAAGTTGGACTTCATCAAAGATGTTAAGGGCTCAAGTTAGCCTCCATACTTAGACTTCAAATGCACGCAAATAAATTAGGCGTCTGATAATTTAAAATTTGAGGTGAATTATAGTCATTAAACCCTATAGACATGGTTTCCATGTGACCTTGGAATTCAAGCATGCAGGCAATGTAAGGTGCTATTTTAGAGGCATTCTTTCCGAATAACAATATACAACAACAACAACAACAACAACAACCAAGTATAATCCCACTTAGTGGGGTCTGGGGAGGGTAGCGTGTACGCAGTTCTTTCCCCTACCCTGGGGTAGAGAGGGTGTTTCCAAATAGACCCCCGTCATCCTTCCCTCCAAGAACTTCCCACCTTGCTCTTGGGAAGACTCGAACTCATAACTTTTTGTTTGGAAGTGGGGGTAGTTTACCATCTGAGCAACCCCTTTTGTCTAAACTATATATTTTAGAAAATCTAGTACTGCATACTGATTACTAAAGTTATAGACTATAAGTGTTTAAACCAATTGAAATGATATCTAGGTGCAGTAGTTGCCAATGATACTTATGGGAGACATTCAAAGTTACTTAATCTGCTGCTATAGGCGTGCTTTCTAATTGTGGCATAGATAAGCAGTGAAACGATGCTTGAAATTTCAATATTTGCACTTTAAAATCGAGAGATATTGTCATATACGTAGGATTTCTAACGGTTAGTAACTAAAGTTGACCATTTTTATACTTAGACCCTATAGGCATACTTTCTAAGTGGGCAGTATTACAAAAGAATATTATCGGTTAAAATCCCATAGCCATAGTATCTAGTTAATATGTTGCAATTGAAAGATTGGTCATTCATTTTCTATATGCATGATATCTAACAAACATGCTGAAAAATAATATGTTAAACAAATTAAACACCTATAGGCAAGTTATATAACACACACAGTAGCTGAATATTAAACATATATAGGCAGGATTTCTACTTGTTTCATGCAAGCATTACAATAGACCTATTTCTCTAATTTTACTAACACCTGATTATTGTTATATCATTATTAAAAAGTTACAAAATACTATTGTGGGGTTTTGACAGGCCC
Organism: Nicotiana benthamiana; assembly: GCA_034376525.1. NCBI lineage: Eukaryota > Viridiplantae > Streptophyta > Magnoliopsida > Solanales > Solanaceae > Nicotiana > Nicotiana benthamiana. Next base: position 25,244,783 of record CM067333.1, on the reverse strand, counting down.
ACAGTATACCCATCCCAGCCAGGCATTCAATATCTTATCTAACATGCTCCAACATAGCCAAGAGGTTATAGCCAATTAAACCCAGAAAACGATCTTCATTAACATACATAATTGCCAAAATGCAGTAGCTAGAGTTGATCAACAGTCCCAAAAAGACAACCATTTACACAAGCCCATTAGCTTGTCCAGTAGGTGGAAAAGGTGCACATTTAAGCAATTAGGAAAAATGGCAATATATTTTAGAAAATCTAGTACTGCATACTGATTACCAAAGTTAAAGACTATAAGTGCTTAACTCAATAGACATGATATCTAGGCACAGTAGTTGGCAATGATACTCATGGGAGATATTCAAAATTACTCAATCTGCTGCTATAGGCGTGCTTTCTAATTGTGGCATAGCTAAGTAGTGAAACAATGCTTGAAATTTCAATATTTGCATTTTAAAATCGAGTGATAATGTCATATACGTAGGATTTCTAACGGTTAGTAACTAAAGTTGACCCTTTTTATACTTAGACCCTATAGGCATGCCTTCTAAGTGGGCAGTATTACAAAAGCAGATTATCGGTTAAAATCCCATAGCCATAGTATCTAGCAATTGAAAGATTGGTCATTCATTTTCTATTGGCATGATATCTAACAAACATGCTGAAAAAGAATATGTTAAGCAAATTAAACACCTATAGGCAAGTTATATATCACACACAGTAGCTGAACATTAAACATATATATGCAGGATTTCTACCTGTTTCATGCAAGCATTGCAATAGACTTATTTCTCCAATTTTACTAACACCTGATTGTTATTACATCATTATTACAAAGTTACAAAATACTATAGTGGGGTTTGGACAGGCCCACGGTATACCCATCCAGCCAGGCATTCAATGTCATATCCAACAAGCTCCAACATAGCCCATAGGTTATAGCCAATTAAACCCAGAAAAAAATCTTCATTAACACACATAATTGCAAAAATGCAGTAACTAGAGTTGATCAACAGTCCCAAAAAGACAACCATTTACACAAGCCCATTAGCTTGTCCAGTAGGTGGAAAAGGGTGCACATTTGAGCAACTAGGAAAAATGGAAAAGATCCTTGGACCCTAGTGTGTCAGAGTTTCCAATGGCTTCAAGAACCCAGGGCAGTGCTCACACTAGAGAGGTTGATAGAGCAGATTTAGAGGGAAATGCTTTGGCTTTCAGCCAACCCCGAAATTAAACTCATGATAGGAAACAACTAATGAAAATAATACTAACTAATAGGTTTGGAAATCATTTGCAAACTTATAGGATAATCATATAATGAACATAAATCTAGTATATTAGCAGGGTAACATACTAACATATGACAAAAGACAAAGAATCTTGGATTGCAAAAGTTAACAAGTAAGGAATTAGACTAATAAAACCAAGTGATGCAACAAATTTAGAACATAAAGGATCAAATTATACAAAAGGTGAGATCAAACAGTATGATACAAACAGGATTAGGTATCATAGAGAGCATTAGATAATCACAATATACAGAAACTCATAAAATCACAATATTGGAGCCCAAAATTAATATGTAAGATGGTACAGGGTCTAGAGACAAGAGATCACAGAATGCAAATTACAGTACGTTATTATCACGTCCTAGAATGACATCAAAGTTGCACACCATCCCTGTCAAATCAAAGTTAGATACATATGCAAGAAAGAATCTAAACACTATGAGAGTTTAAACACTAACTAGTAGTAAGACTAAAAGAGTGTAGATTGTAGAAGCAACCCCCCCCCCCCCCAAATCCCCGATGCTTTAGAGATCACAAGAGCCTTGAGAATGGGCTCCGAGCAGTTCTTGCACTGGATGAGGTAATTCAATAGCTTCAGCGAGTTAAAAAGTAACACTAAGTGAATAGAGAGTAGTGGAAAATAGTAGTTAGAGTCCGGGGTCTCCAAATCCCTTATGCGAGGGGTTTAAATAGTAAAATTCAAACAAGTAAACATGGAAACAATTATTCAAACACAAATAGGGAAAGATATACTAGAATCAATCAGAATCAATTTTAGGGTATCTAACACATAGAATAAACAAAGGACAAAAAGTGACATGCGAGAATCCAGTAGTATTCAAAATAAGGAAATACAACAACTTCAACAAAGAATAGGGAAAATAGCATATGAAAATCAGTTAGAGTCATATATAAGATGAAATAAAGTAAAAATAAGGAAAACACATTGCATTAAATAGAAATAAGGAAAATATCATTAAAACACAAGAAAGGAAAAAGTGTCCATCAGAAATTAGCAAAGAATAATGGAAATTCTCAAGCCCTAGTTGAGGCTGACGCCTTGAATCGGACAAAATACGCAACGACCATTCAATATAACATGTATAGAGATGGAAGATCGCCCAGATCTTCATAGAAGCAAAGTGAATCGGCCCGTTCTTGAGAGGCAGTTCTTGCCAAAAAGGGCAAGAACTAAGTGATGCCTAAATCATGCGTATAATGATAGAGTATTATGAAATAGGTAAGTAGATAATGGATTGATTCCATGTTTGAGCCGTAATCGGAGAGGGTTAAAGGTTACAGAGTCTATGGTTGGTAGAGAGAAGGGGATGAGAGCACATAACAGCGACGGGTTGGATGAAATAGTTAGGGTTTGGGGGATTTAGTTAGTTAAAAGGGGAGAAGGGATGTAGGCTGCTTCGGCTGGGGTTTAAAGATGAACGGGGCGAGTTAAAATAAAACGGGCACCGACCGGGTTGTGGGGTTGCGATAATTGATTCGGGCTGGGGGTTATTTGGGCTAGGGGTTATTTGGGCTAGGGTATTAAGTGTTGGGTAGTTTTAGGTCGAAATTTTATTGTTAAAAAAGGCTATTATTTAATTACACAAAATTCAACAAAATAATTTATAAAAATGCATTAACAGAAGGCTCTTTTGACACAAATAGTATAGATAAAAAGCAATTATATATGAATATAGACTATTATTACAAAATTAGGTAAGTAGCTTAAAAATGCAAACATAATTATACTAAATAAAATAAAAAAAATTATGAAACATATATGAGGATGACAAATAGTAATTTGAATGATTAAGTCATCACAAAATAATTTGAAGGAATAATTAATAATTATTCAAGTAATTAAAATGCAGAAACTTCAATTTAAATCTTTAAAAATTATGAAAAATTATAGAAAATACTTATATAGCCTTATAAATCAAATGATGGTGCAAATATACTCTTTTGAAAGTATATATATACAATTTAAAAATATGAAAAAAAAAAAACTTGGGTCAATATACACCTCCTTGGTGGGGGTGTAATATCTTGGGGATCTAAGAAACAAATGTGTCTTACAAATTCAACTATGAATGCGGAATTTGTAGCATTGGCATCTGCTTCTAAGGAAGGAGAATGGTTGAGAAATTTACTTTTTTATATTCCATTATGGCCTAAGCCCATGCCACTGGTTTCTATCCATTGTGATAGTGTGGACACCTTAGCTCGAGCATACAATCATATATATAACGGAGATGCTAGGCATATTGGCCATAGACATAGTTAGATAAATCAATTAATTAAAGATGGGGAGATCACTTTTGACTATGTACGCTCACTTAATAAGTTTGCCAACCCAGTCACTAATGGATTAGCAAGGGACTTGGTGTTGAGAACATCAAAGGGGATGTGGTGAAAACTCATAAAAAGACCATTAAGGGTGAAGCCTCAACTTGACGTTTGATAAAACATCCGGTCTCGATTTTAATGAGTGACAGCAATCTTTACTGATTGATAGCACTTGGCATTACCGTCCTAAAGTAAACGCTTTGTCCTGCAGTTTGTTAAAAAAAAGGTTGAGTTTTTAAAATTCTTAATAGACCTATTACTGGGTGCTCTTGCATGAGCACGTTAGTAAGAGTGTACCTATATGGATGCGAAGTGGAAAAGCTTGGGTTAGACTTCTATGCATTCACGAGAAGATTAGAACACACGGCCTTATGTTGATGGTTACAAAGGAATAATGTAATTGTTTACCCAAGTAAAGTTTATATTAATGATTGACAAAGGAACTCAAGCATGAACCAGGTCCATTTACGATGTACACAAACACGGGCAGATTCAAACATAAGGGATGCACGTGAGGGAGATAATCTTAACTTGTTATATTTAATATCTCCTTATCGAAAAGGTTGCATATTTGATAAAGAGAAGGACTCCTTACAACACTATAAAAGATAAAGGAGGAGTTAGAAGTTGAAGATAACTAAACATCTTCCACCAAGAAAGAGTAAATCATTGGAATTTTAGTTATTTCCCATTCTACTAACTCTATAAATTATAGGATATTCTCACTTTAGAGGCACGAACAAAAGCTAAAGCTAAAGGTGACTTGAGAGAGAAATAGTAGACCATTTTGGAAGAAACTCTTGTATGAATTAAGTGTGCAAACTTGAAGCTATATGAACCAGATAGAACTACGAGTTCCAAGTGTCTATCTTTTATTGTAGTTCAATTATAGTAGATTTTTTTAAATTGTACCTTTCGGATTTATCTAGAAGTAATTGTATTAGATATTCAGAGTATTCAAGTTAGAGTTAACTTGAATTTGTCACTACAGTTGGAGGCTGGTCGCCATAATGGGATTACAGATAATCCTTTGGTTTACAAAGAGTATTTGTATATGTTGTTGTGGCTCAGTGAATTAGTGAAGTGTTGGGGGAAATCCTATCGAGTAGTAGTTCGTGATTTGTTTTACCTTTTGAGCCGGGTGTTTTCCATGTAAAAATACGTGTGTTCTTTACTTTCTGCATTTCTTATTTCCGCAATAGTAGATTAAGGAACACATAGAAGAACCAGGCCCTTCTATAATCATTGCACGTGAAAATTGGATACCACTTAAATCACCCCCCTTTTATGTGGCATTGAAGTATAAAAACATCTATTCGTATCAAAGCAGGTTATTCATGAAAAGGCTTACACCTCAATATGAGTGCACTTCCTGAAAACTAGGAGGGGCAATCCACTACTAGGCCACCACTCGTTAATGTCCAGAACTACTCTTGGTAGAAAATAGGATGAGAGATCACATTATAGGAGAAGACTACGAACTATGGGACATTGTCACCGACAGTCCATTGTCTACCTTGAAGAATAATGTTAAATGAGTAAATGTGAAAAAGAAAAGAGCTGATCGCACTGTTGAGGACTTGAGGAAGTAGGAAAAGAATGCCAAAGACAAGAAATGGATTGTTTATGGACTTAGTCCAGATGAGTACACCAGAATCAAAGATTTTACTACTACTAAGCAAATATGGGACACACTGCAAGAGGATCATGAAGGAGCACCTCAGGTAAAGAGATCTAAAGGAACTCTAGACTATCAATAAGAGAGTTTTGCTATTAAGGAAGAAGAAACCAATCATAAGATGTACAAAAGTAGACTACACTGACAAATGAGCTAAAATCTATTGGAAGGATTATTCCTGAAAAAGAAAGGGTCGAAAAGTTATTGGCTAGAGTCTTGCCTATCACTTGGGAGTTCAAAATCACTGCCATGCAGGAATCAAAAAATATTGCTAGTCTCCCACTAGATGAATTGATTGGAAATCTTACTGTTTATGAACTTAGGAGACAAACCATGAAGATGGATATACCTAATAAGGAAAAGAGTTTGGCTCCCAGTATCACTGAAGGTTCTGATATGGAAGATGATGAAATGGCCATGATCACCAAAGATTTCAAGAATTACCTAAGGAGAGGAAAGCGTTCCTAAAGAAGGGGCAGATACAGCAAATTAAAAGCTCCAGAGAAAAAAAATGATGCCTGCTACAACTGTGGAAAGATTGATCTACACATCAAGAACTGTCTTATGTGGGAAACTTAGTAGTAGAAGGAAAGCGCTGAACGAAGGCACAGAAAGAAGGAACATGTTCAACTCAAGCAAAGCAGCAGCAAAGACTATGGTCACTGTTTGGGGAGATAGCTCAAATGAAAGCTGAGATGTTGATAGTGATGATGAGGATGAGGATGATAATGATGAACGAGAATTTATGGATATTAGATAATCTAATAAAGAAGCTAAGGTAAATGTTTCTAATCTCAAAGACAGGATAATATTTTTATCTAAGGAAAGGTTATCTAAGTTGCTTCTTGACCTAATTGATAGATCTGAGGATATAAATAATAAAAAGGAACAGCTGTCAAATGAGTGTAGTTTTAAAAGCTAAGTGCAAAAACCTAGAACATAGGGCTATTAAAACTGAAAGTAAAAATGATGTCTTGAAGAACCAGGTTCATAAACTCGACACAATTGTTCTATAACTTAGATTTGAAAATCTTAATTTGAAATTTGGAACAACTAAAAAGATAGTTGGTCACACACAACTCACCTTAGAAGCAAATGTGGAAAAATGAAATATGAGTTGTATAAAAGAAATGAGCAGATAAGAATCCTAAAAGAGGATCTTAGCAAGGTCAAGCATGAGCTAGAAAGAACTTGTGAATGGAATAGCTCCTCCGATGCACTTTCATGGCTATAAAAACAATAGTAGCAACAAAGGAGGACTTGGCTTCGGGAACCCTACGCCTAAATGGGATCCTACAAGAAAGTACCTCACACTTACTGAGAACAAATTTTGCACATAGTATGGTAAACTGGTCACTATGAAAGTGAATGCACAACAACAGAAAAGGCAATTCAAAAGAATAAAGAATTTGTTCAATGGAAAAATAGGCCGCCAAGTTGGGCTAGAAATAATTTGATTCATCATTTTGCCAATAGAAAGGGATCCAAACATGTTTGGGTTCCTAAGACTAACCCCTGATTTCCTTTTGCAAGTCCAAGTAAAAGGAAGCAGACAAATATGGTACATGGGTAGCAGCTGCTCAAAGCATATGGCAGGAAGCAAGAACCATCTCCTTTCACTTGAGGACCTTAAAGGAGGTAATGTATCCTTTACAAATGGGAAGAAAGGGGAGATTATTGGGGTTTCCAAGGAAGGTAAGAGTGACTCTCAGTCTATTAAGAATGTCTACCTGGTTGATAGACTGAAGTACAGTCTAATAAGTGTATCACAATTTTGTGACAGAGGTAACATAGTTGCATTCACCATTACAAAATGCTTTGTGATTAATCTTATCACTGACAAGATAGTTTTGTAGGGAAAAAGAGTGAACAATATATATATATATATATATATATATATATATATATATATATATATATATATATATATATATATATATATATATATATATATATATATATATTATGGTTCTATCCACACTCCCAGATAATGAACTTACTTGTTTAAGTGTGTTGGATAATGATCCTCTCTTTTGGCACAAAAGACTTGGACATACCAGTCTAAGTCAAATCAACAAACTAGTCTCCAAGGACTTGATGATAGGACTGCCTAATATTAAGTTCAAAGAATATAAAGTTTTTGAGGCTTGTGCAAGGGAGGGGAGTAGGTAAGATCCTCTTTCAAAAGCAAGAAAATGGTAAGTACCACATGAACAATGGAACTTATCCATATTGATCTTTGTGGACAAATGAGATCTTTGAGAAGTGCTGGTGAGAGATATGTTATGGTGCTTGTTGATGATTACACGAAGTTTACTTGGAAAATGTTTCTAATATCTAAAGATGAAGCATTTGACGTGATCATTTTTTTGTTAGAAAAACTCAAAAACAACTCTATAATCAACTTGCATCAATTAGTTCTAAACATGGTATTGAATTTGAAAATCCTAAATTTGTTGAATTAGAATTTGAAAATGCTAAATTTCTGCACCTATGACTCCACAATGCAATAGAGTAGTTGAAAGAAAGAATAGGACATTGAAAGAAATGTCTAGGACTATGCTTCTTTACAGCAAACTACCCTATTGTTTCTTGGCAAAAGCTATGAACACTAGATGTTACATCAGAAATAGGTGCATGACAAGATCTCTAGTTGAGAAGGCTCTCTATGACTTGCTTAAATGGATAAAGACAAATATACCCCATCTTAGGGCATTTGGATACAAGTGTTGTGTGCACAACAATGATAACAACTCCCTAAGTAAGTTTGATCACAGAATTGACGAGGAAGTATTCTTGGAATATTCTTCACATAGGAATATTTATAAGATCTATAACAAAAGAACTATGTGTGTAGTAGAAAGTGTACGTGTGGTTTTTTATGAAAGTAACATTCTTTCTAAGAGGCAAGAACATGAAGATGAAGCAATTGGTCTTGTAACAAACTCAAATAAAACCAAAGCCCAGACTGAAGCTGCACTAGAGGAAGGAACAGGTGATGGAAGAGGTCCTTCTACCCAAGGAATCCTGACAGTAGGAAGTAAACAAAGAAGAACTGGTCCTCAAACCTTGAATGAACCTGTCAATGAACATGTTCCTCATAAACAAATCACTGAAGGAACATCTAGGGGAAACCAACTAGTTATGAAACCTTACAAGTACCAAAGATCTCATCCCATTGAGAACATAATTATTGATCCAACCTTTGGAATCAAAACTAGATCTTGTTTGAAGAATCTTTGTGTTTTTATGTTTTTGCTATCTCTTATTGAACCTAAAAATGTTGCTGAGGTTTTCCAGAATGCACATTGGGTGAATGCAATGCAAGATGAACTCAATCAATTTGAGAGAAGTCAAGTTTTGGCATCTGGCACCTAGACCTAAGTAATTGGCACAAAATGGGGCTTTAGAAACGAACATGATGAAGATTGAACGATTATAAGGAACATTGCAAGATTGGTAGTTCAAGGATATAATCAAGCGAAGGACATAGACTATAAAGAGACATTTGCTCCAGTTGCTAGATTGGAAGCAATTAGACTCATTATAGCCTTTGGTGCTTATACGGAATTCACTCTTCATCAGATGGATATCAAAAGTTCCTTCCTTAATGGATATCTAAAGGGAAAAGTGTTTGTCAAGCAACATCTGGGCTTTGAAAGCAAGGGATGTCCATATCATGTCTACAAGCTTTACAAGGCATTTCATGGGCTCAAGCTGACTCCAAGGGCATGGTATCAAAGACTATCAAATTCTTACTTAAGCATTACTACAAAAGAGGAATAATTGACAATACATTATTCTTGAAAGAAAAAGGTAAAGATCCCTTGGTAGTTTTGATATATGTTGATGATATAATCTTTGGAGATACTACTGAGAAGCTACGTAAATAATTAGCTAAACTAATAGGGATTGAATGTGAAATGAGTATGATGGGTGAGCATAATTTCTTTTTAGACTTAAAAATTAAACAAACTTAAATGGAACTATGATCCATCAGCATAAGTATGTGAAAGAGTTGCTTAAAAGGTTTAAAATGGAAGATTCAAAAGAAATTGACACTCATATAGCTACCGACAATAAATTAGATATAGATGAACCTTATTCATCTATTGATCAGAAGTTGTATAAGGGAATGATTGCTTCTTTATCATATCTCACTGCTAGCAGACCTGATATTGCTTTCATTGTAGGCCTTTGTGCTCCATTTCAGGAAAATTCAAAGGACTCTCACTTGATTGCTGTCAATAGAATTTTGAGACACCTAAAAGACACAACTGATATTTTTTTATGGTATCAAAAAGGTAGTAATTTCAACTTACTAGTATACGTTGATGCTGATTATGCAGGCTTTCTTGTAGATAGAAATATCGCTTCAGGTATGGCACACTTTCTTGGCTCATGTCTTATGTCCTGGGCTACCAAAAAACAAAATTCTATGGCCTTATCTACTGTTGAAGTTGAGTGTGTCGTTGCTGCCTCATGTTATGCTTAATTGTTTTGGATTAAACATCAATTAATGAATTTTGGAATTGATGTAGGTTGTATCCGTATATTCTGTAATAATACTAGTGCAATTAGTATGACCAAGAACTCGGTTCATCATTTGAGAACTAAGCGCATAGATATTAGGCATCACTTTTTGAGGGACAACTATGAGAAGGGTTTGATAACTGTGATATTTTATGTTACTGAAATGCAATTAGCTGACAACTTCACAATAGCTCTAAGTAGAGATCACTTTTAAAGGAACATATTAGAAGTAGGGATGAATAAGATCACCTAAAAAGAATTAGTTCTAACTCAAAAATTGGTTCGTATATTGTGAAATTTTGTACATAATTAGATCAGATTTTGCTCAGCCTCTTGCTTTCATAAGTATACTCTTGTGCCATGTACTAAAATGGCTCATTAATCTCTAATGATATTGTCTCTACTTTCTTGGAAAATTCAGACTTGGGCAAGAGATTTCTCAGTGAAGAAGCTAGTTCAACAAAGATTACTTGGTATGTATTTGCCACTCTGTATATTTTGGAATAATTATATTTTTGTCATGATTAAGAGAAGAGTCCCATTTAATCAGAAACCCCTTGAACTTATTAGTTATGAAATGAACAAGTTTCGTTCAAAAGGAGTCCATAACCACATTAAGTGCCTAGATTATCGAAACACTCTTTAACGTCATTTCAAATTGAATTTCATTTTTTATTAGAATTTTGAAAGGCTCTCATTGCCTAGTTAAACGCCTCCTTATAAAATTGATTAGGCTTTAATATTTTTTCACTTCTAATCTTCAAGCCGTCAAAATGCTCTTCATCTTCTCTCATCTTTCAAACACAATCAAACTCATCTTGCCTATTGTTTACCTTAAAATTGTAATTACAAATAGATTTAATTTTGTTGTTATAAAAATACAGAATTTATTTTATGCTAGTTGTTAGGCAGTAGATGCTAAGTGTGAGACAAAAAATAAGATAAGAGCTTGAAGGCAATATGTTAAGCAAACTGAGTAGCTGAGAATCGGGGCCTCAAAGTCTAGCTAAGCGTTAGGCTATGAATGGTCTATGAAGGACTAACAATTATAAAAGCTTTGATAAGGGCTCTTAACGTTCAATAATGAGTAATAAATGAAGAACAATTAATGAAACACAATAAATATAAGCAATAAATAAAAGTGATAGAATTAAGGGAGAATGTGTTTAAGTTAGAGAGTAGAGAATATTCTTGTATTAAATGTTATGTCTCATGCCCCAAGAAATAAGACCCTTTATATAGGAGGGGAATCTCAATGTAGTACATACACACTTATTACAATGAAATGTAGCTAGTACAACTACTTAGCAGTCTAGCACAGACTTGTACTATTCTTGCAAGTGTTGTCAGATGTGACCACGTGCCTGGGAACTTCTCTCTTATCCATGATAACCATTAATTTGTGCTCCCCCGAGGTCATACATAAAGAACCCTCGAGGTGAAACCTCCAACTGCGCCCCGGGCCTTCAAGGTGAAGCTATAGAAAGACACAATGATCGTAAAATCGGGCTCTCTGATTTTATCTGTATTCAGATAGTCCCCATTTTTCTTAGAGTAAAACAATAAGAAATGATCTCGAATTGTTTCCCTTTTGATATTTCTATCACGACGGTAGTCACGTCCTACCAAGCGATTGATGTGACAAAATGAGGTGCCTAATGGTCGCGCCCACACAACCTTTAAAAGCCTTGGAACTAATTATAGTGGTTGGCTGTCCTTTTGTCCACTCTTACGCGCATGTTAGACGTCTATATATACTTCTTCATTTGCTCCTTATTTTCCACTGCACCACCAATCCCTCAAAGTAGTTCTTCTTACCTCTCTCTAGTATTCTCTTCTGAAATGCAATTTTTGTTTCTCCTCTGAAATCTTCTAACAATAATGGTGAAAACTTCCACCTTCATTCCCTGAGGAGATATGCTCTCCTCTTCCTTGTTCTCATATAAGGGAAAAGCAACTACTCCCCATCGTGTTGGGGAATGCATTCTAGGAGCCTTTGAAACAACCTCCGATTTTAAGAACGAAAAACTTTCTTCGTAGTCGGGACGATGATAACCTATGTCCCAATATATTAGTTCAATAGCAGACATCGAAAGGGTGAAGACTGACTGCCACTGGGGGGTCCGGTGCTTGAGGAGATTCTTTTTCGGAGGGAGGACATAACAACATACAAGGTCGCTTCCTCACTGTGTATACTTATCCATTTACCCTTGGCTCGGTGGATCCATTCCAACCTTTAATAGACATCGTGATCCTCGACATCTGTGAACGATATTAAGGTACTCTCAGCCTAATTCATCCTTCGTTCTACTGCTTTCTTTAGATGACCAGATGATCGCGAACATGATTAAGGGGATGCCCTTCCCCCTCGACCACCTGATCAGAATGTATAGTCCCCGACTCTTCCGTGGAGGCCTTATTAAGCACCACTGTCAGGCCTCGAGAGATCTTTTTTACTTGTACCGACAAGGTTAGAAACGGAGGGTGGATGAGCAATTTTTTCCGAGTTAGGACTTCGGACCTGATTCCAGTGGAGAGGATGTTGTTCCTTGAAAGGTGCAACATGAAATGTAAACAGATATGCTAATTAAATGTTCTCTTGTTTCTCTTTGGGTACATCTTCCTACGAACTAACTTCCTCTGCTGATGTAGCCGTCGTAGTTTACCCTAATACGGCTAAGGACCTCTCGGGCTGGGCCAACCAGCTAGATTCCATTTTCCCATACATTGAGTGTGTGTGGCTAGATCTAGCCTAGGCTTGATGGGAAGCCAAGTACCACAGTGAGACTTTACTTATGTTGTAATTGTATCGCACAAAAGAACTATTGATGGTAGCGTCCTCATTACCTATGTTTATATTTTGCATTTCTGCAGCTCTGGAGGGTCTCCTTTATGAAGGAAGCATCGCTTGGTGAAGCAGATACCCCGAAACTTGACGAAGAGAAGAAAAGGCAAAGGAGGTCGTCGACTCATTCTCCAAAATCCGAGAAAGCCAAAGTGGAAGAACCTAAGGCTGATTCAACAACCTTAACACCGTAAGTGCCGGGGAGTTCTCGCGCATAAGGCGAAAAGAAAGATGATTCCTGGGAAGAACCCGCGAGGGGAGAAAACCTGACTATCCCACATACTATATGGTTGATAGCTTCTAAATTGGATTTTACTCCGTTGTTGTCCTACCTTGGACTGAAGAGGCCTTAAGGGTGCATCGGGTGATATCCTCGAGTTACTTGATGGCCAAAATTTTCCTTGAGCTAAGGTGGTTTCATTAGGAGGTCTGGGGAAACCTAGTTCTCAAGCTCTCCAGAAATTGGAGAAGACTCTGATTGATCCAGTCGAGTTTATTAAAGTGAGAGATTTCCCTATGGGATCCAGTATTACTCCAAGGGAGATGCAGGATGCCCAAAATAAATTGTCTTTCGACGTGGGGGCAGCCGTTGGAGATAAAAATATGTTTAATAGGATTTTTGCTGCACCTAAAAGAAAACCTGAGCTTGACGCCTCGCTTATTTTCAGTAGATCAACAGTATCTGTGAGCAGGTAATCTTTTCATAATTTCTGTTTGGGGCCCTAATTTTTATCTTGCTAACCTTGTTTCTTTCATGGTTCTAGGCCAAGGTGCTTTACAATAAGACATTCGCCAAGTTTCAAACCGAGAAGACTCATTACAAGAGTGAGCATAAGAAGCTCACATCAGAAGCTGATAAGCTCAGAGCTCTTTCTACTAAGAGGGAGGGGGAACTCAATGGCCTTTAGGATTATCTGGAGGCAACGTCCTGAGAAATGACTCATCTCACTAAGCAGGTTTCTTTCTTGTTATTTGTCTACATGTTTATCCGACATCAATGCTTTAACACCTTTGGGTTTATCTTTGTAGCTTGAGAAGAAATATGTTCTAATGAAGGAGGAACTCTGAGCCATGGACTCTAAAATTCTTGAACTCAAACGGCACGTGAGTGAGATAGTCTTTGTGAGAGATATCCTCCAGTGGGGTGTTCTCAGTTGGGCAAAAACTTGATGATGCGAGAGCAGATAGTAATAAGTATAGGAGTCTACATACTGAGTTGGCTGCTACGCTATCCGAGATTAGGGCTGAAGCCGAGGTGTTCGTGCCTTTGCATAAAGAGGATGATGCTATTACAAATGATCAGTCCAAGAAGGTTTCCAAGGAGGCCAAGGTGAGATTGACCCTACCTGGGGAGCATTTCCATTCAGAATCTCGGAGATAGGCTCTCGATGATATATATGCGGGGAGCATCGAACTGTCTTCCAAGCTTGAGAGGGTGAAGACTCTAGAAGAGGAGGTCGCGGCCCTACATTCTTCTGAAGGCTAGTCGAGTAGTGTCTCGGGAGATGATGAAGATGGAAGCAAGATCTCCGAAGGGGGTGAGGTCGTTTGAAAACCTGGGGGTCATAGTCGACGCTACTGAAGCACAATTTCCAAGGGGGCATCGAAGGCATAGCCCCGGTGGCAGATTAGGGTTTTATTTGCTTTTTTCCTTTGTAAGGGCTTCAGACATAGGCTTTGTAAATGCACCTTTCTGAACTTTTCAGCATATATGTAAAGGATTTTCATTTTTCATCATTTTTTGTCCTTTGCGTTTTTCAGAATAAACGATGATGCTTTCTTGACAATTGCTCCACAATTTTGGACCTCACATTTAACACCTTATGAATCTACTACCGCTAAGCGACTTGTAATGGCCGAGAGTTGATCGTTTGGGACTTTATCTCCGAGTCACGTTTCGATTATATTTTATTGACCTTAAAGTTTTTGAATTTAAGCTGCCTCTTAGGCTCTTACGTGTTGGATCAATACGAACTTTGGTATGGGCTGCCTCTTAGGCTCTTGCACGTTAGGTCGGTATGACCTCTAATATTATCTAGGGCTTATGCTCTTACACGTTGGGTCGGTACAATCTCTAATACTGGATGGCGCTTAGGCTCTTACGCGTTGAGTCGGTACGACCTCTAGTATTTACTTTATTTTTCCCTCGTTAAAGAATTGGTTGATGTTTTGTATTCTCCCGTCTCTTTCTCGATAAGAACCTCGATTGTAAGTCGTTATGTAGCGATAAATGATCACCTCGAGAGGTTTTTTTGAATCAAGCCGCTAGGCATATCCTAGGGCTGGTTTTTTATAAAAAAGAAATAATAAAAAGAAACAAGTAATTTGTCCGGAGGTTTAACATAATGAAAGGCATAGAAATTGAAAATTACATATAGCCTATTACCAATCTTGAGTATAAAGCTCAATATTGGTATTACATGCATACTAACATAAGAATTGGGACGTTGAGTCTCTACCTCTACGATGTTGTCGCATTGTTCCCCTTTTTTATGATGCATACAGCTTAATGTTATCCCGTTGTTGGTACATCTTCTCTTAGTTTTTTAATCCCAAAAGAATATGTACATTTTTTATACCCAGAAAATTATTTTCGACAGCTTGCTCTTCTCATTTTTGCTCATGAGTGTACCTGCCTTCTTGTCATTTTTGGTTAATTTCCTCTCGTGTGATCCTTCCTTGTATGCCCAATTGTGATGTGGGGCTGTGATTTCAGTTCCTTTTGATCCCCAAATTTCCAAAAATCTTAGCCAAAAGTGCCTTGTGAACTGCCCTTTCCAGTTTAGTTGTAGCCTTGCCCTTCTGAGCACCATTTCATGACACATTCGTATGATGTTGGTTGACCTCATCAAGGGGTAATATTCCTGGACTAATGTACAATGATTTTGTAAGTGGTTAAAGAGCTAGATTGCAGCCACATTGCCCAAAAACGCGTTAGGCTTTGCATATGTTTGCCTGATTACGTGAGCCTAATGTTTGCTCTTTCCTGTTACTGCTGCTATATGTCTATTAATCCATATTTCATTGTATGATTCATACCTATAATAGATCGTGCAAAATAGAAACCATCTTTAGAGAAACCAAATATCACTACTTCCTCTTCCTGTTGGATTTGTTTGTAGTGGTTTATTTTGTGTTCTTTATGAGGTTCTGGTTGTTTTTCCTTCTGGAATGCCTGGATTTGTTTCTCTTGATGGTTGAATTGTTTTGAAGCCAGTTATTTGGAGCTGATATGATCGAAGATCATTTGCTTATGATGAGGGTAGCCTGATTAACCGATTTATTTGAAAGTACTTTCAAAGTAATTGAATGCATGTGATTTTATGGCGACCATCGGACGTCGCTGAGTCGTGTTAGTTTCTCTTGAGCCTTATGACTGTAGTCATTAGTAAT
The DNA here is from genome assembly GCA_034376525.1 of Nicotiana benthamiana. Taxonomy (NCBI): domain Eukaryota; kingdom Viridiplantae; phylum Streptophyta; class Magnoliopsida; order Solanales; family Solanaceae; genus Nicotiana; species Nicotiana benthamiana. The sequence continues at coordinate 25,228,709 of CM067333.1, read as the reverse complement.
TGTTCATAGTCTTTTAGTCCCCGAGTGAATTAGTCTCAGCGTTTATATAGAGGGTATGCCTTTTAGGGGTCTTAGAAGTTCGAATATATTACCTTAACTTTACGGCCGGGATTATGCTTTTTGTAAGGTCTTATAAATTTTACCATGCCTTACTTGAGGTCTTACAAATTTTGGTTACTTGGTACAAGCATAACTCATGCCTTTCTTGAGATATTACAGATTTGGTATTGCCTTATGAAGGCCTTATGAGCTTGAGGTTGTCCTCACGGGGTCTTATAGCCTCGAGTTTATAGCGAATCTATGGAATGACATTCGGCGACAATCCTTGAGACATCGAAAGTTTTTTTTTTCTGCTCAGGAGCCATTATTTGTAAACTTGGTGTTGCCTCATTGAGGGCTTAGTTCTAATTTTTTTAATCCATAGGTCATATGGTTTAGAGTTTTTGATGTCAGTGTGCGAATGTTCGGGAAATTTCTTGCCCTAGAGCAGTTAATAATAGTAGACTTCGTTGAAGCGCAAAGTGTTTTGATGGAGGAAAAATATTCTTTGATTATTTGGCACAAGTATATATTTTTTTGTCGTCCATGGTTCAGTTATTCTATGCGGACACGGTTTGATCAATCGTTTGATCCAATACATCATTTTTCTATCAAGGCCCTTTTTGGGTCTCATCTTGACTTCTTCGAGGGGTGATCTCCCGGGGGATGCTTCCCAATATTCGAGGTTGATTGAAGAGAAGCCTTGAATACTTGTTAAGTTCTCCTTAGATAGCATCTAGATGTTACCTCGTTAAAAATCTTGCCGATAAAACCCTTCTTTGGATAAAATTCAATCAAAGGAAAAGAGTGCAACGAATGCTTTAAAACCCAAGGTCTTCGAGTCGAGGGATGTTTTGGCATATTCCATCGGACACCTTAGCAGTAGTAACGTTTGAGCATTGATATGTTCCAATTTCTTAGAAGTTGTTCGCCTTCCATGGGGTTGAGCTTGTAGGACCCTTTTCCAATCGCTTCGAGGACGTGGTACGGTCCTTCCAAATTTTGGCCTAGCTTTCCTTCATTAGGGTTTCGAGTGTTTAGGGTGAATTTCATTAGGACTAAGTCCCTGACTCCGAAATGTTGGAGATTTGTTCTCATGTTATAATATGCTTTGATCCTTTGTGTTTGCGCGGCCATTCTGACCAATTAGGCTTCTCACTTTTCATCCAATAGTTTTAGGGCCACAATCATGGCCTCGTTGTTTGAGCTATCGGTGGTGTGTAGGAATCGGCGCTTGGCTCTTTGACCAAGACATATATCAAAGCCTCAGCACCATATATCAGAGAGAAGGGTTTTTCTCTTATGCTTGATTTTGGAGTTGTTCGATATCCCCATAGAACTTTGGGTAATATTTCTATTTATTTTCCCTTAGTTCCTTCCAACTTCTTTTTTAAGTTTTGAATTAAGGTCTTGTTTGTAGATTCGTCCTGACCGTTTGCATGAGGGTGGTAGGGTGTCAACAAGATTCTTTTGATTTTATTATACTCGAGGAACTGTGTTACTTTGGTTCCGATCAAAAGCTTCCCGTTATCATTTGCTATCTCGGAAGGAATCCTGAATCGGCACATGATGTGGTCCTAGATCAGATTAATAACTTCTTTTTTCTCTTATCTACTCGAAGGCCTTCCACCCATTTTCAGAAGTATTCATTCATAAATAAAATAAATCTAGCTTTACCAAGTGCCATTTTTAAAGGACCTACGATGTCCATCCCTTAATTCATGAACGGCCATGGTGGCAAGACCGAATGTAGCTGTTCACCGGGTTAGTAAATCATCGGGGAAAATCTTTGGCACTCGTCGCAATTACAGACGAATTCTTTGGTGTCCTTTTACATGTTGTCCCAATAGTAGCATGCTCTGATCACCTTTTGGACTAAGTAATCGGCACCGGAATGATATTCACAGGTGCCCTAGTGGTTTTCTCGGATCATATAATATGTGTTCCCCAGCCACAAACGTACTACTAGGGGCCCATCAAAGGTTTTTGTGTACATAGTTATGTTTTCATCGAGCGAGAATCGAGATGCTTTGGTTCGCAGGGTGCTCGACTCTTTTGGATCCATAGGTAGTTTCCCACTTTCCAAATAATCGATATATTTATTTCTCCAATCACATGTCAGGTTAGTGGAGTTTATCTCGCCATGACCTTCTTCGATCAATGATTTGGATAGCTGAACAACAACCCTAGGGAGTAAGTCATCTTCTTCGACAGATGATCCCATGTTTGCGATGGCATCAGCCTTGCTATTCAGCTCTTGAGCTATGTGGACCAAAGTCCATTCTTTGAAGCAGTGTAATGTGACTTTAATATTTCTATGTATCTTTGCATCCTGTCTTCCTAAACCTCGAAGCACCCATTTACTTTATTTACTACCAGGAAGAAATCACATCTCACTTCGATGACTTCAGCTCCTAGGCCTTTGGCCAATCCCAAACCTATAATAATAGCCTTATATTCATCTTCATTATTAGTCAACCTAGCATTTTTTTAGATTACGTGATTATACCGCCCGTAGGAGGCTTCAGAACTATCCCAAGCTCGGATCCTCTTCGGTTCGAGGTGCCATTAATGAACAGGGTCCATACCCCGGAAGATGTGCATGCATTTAGTAAAAGTTCTTTCTCTAACTCGGGGCACGAGGCAGGGAGAAAAGTCGGCCACAAAATCCACTTGAATTTGGGACTTGATAGCCATTCGGGGTTGATACTCAATATCATATCTCGTTACTCAGGCTTATGCAATATGCTTTGAAGAGGATATCTTGTTAAAACACAAATATGATGGCATTGAAAGTAAGGTTTCAATTTTCACGATGTGCTTATTAATGCAAGAGCTAATTTTTCTAGGTGTGGATACTTGGTTTCGGCATCTCCCACGGTCCTAATTACATAATAAATAGAGACTTACGTGCCTTGTTCTTCTCTAACTAACACACCACTTACCACTATCTTGAATACATCCAGTTATAAATACAGAGTCTCATCCTCTTTTGGCGTGTAGAATAAAGTTGGGCTAGTCAGATATCGCTTCAACTCCTGTAAGGCACATTGGCATTCCGGAGTCCATTCGAAGTTGTTTTTCTTTTTCAGTAAGGAGAAGAAACGATGACTCTGATCTGATGACCTTGATATGAGTCGGCTTGAGGCTTGTCGACGCCCCCTCTTTCATTGAACGGGTGGTCCAAAATTGGGTATACAACAATATGGGAGAACAACTCTTATTCCATAGCGAGAATTGGGTTTTGGAGTGTTGGAAAGTCGCCACCTAATGATTATAGTGCATTAGGACACTTTTTAAGGAATGAAGAAATTGAGAAGAAGAAACAAGAGTTTGGGTAAAGGCTTAGAGATTATCTCGAGGGGAAGGTGTTAGGGACCCTAAAGATCCACTAGTGTGGTTCCCGGTCATACTATAACTGTGACTTTACAAGATAGAAGAAGCAAATAAGGTCTGCACATAGTAATTACAAATAAGTTTAAAGATTTTTATAGAGAAAGGAATGGATAGATTTTTTAGAAAAGGAATTAATCAAAAGAAACAGAATTTAAAGAAAAACACTGTACATAATTTTTAGAAAAATGGAAGGGGGTCCTAAGTTTAAACATAATATGGATCGCATCAATGCAATATCAAGAAATCACTCCTAAGAAGAAGGGTTGCACGTGATATTAGTGCACTATTCATCATATCCATATTCTACTCGTCACACCCTGTTAAGGTATTAAAGCGTGTTTAGTCTCCTTTGCTTATTGCATGCTAGTACCCGTCTCAACCTATCAGTACTGGGGTATTAGGACTTCTAATCCTAAGAGGGACTAAAGGGATGGTGGCCTTTATGGAGTTTAAAGGATAAAATTCCCATTTCAACATTTAAAACAAGTAACAAATAGAGGGAAAAAAACAGATAAGCAAGGCTCAAATAAACCCCTTCAATCAGACAGACATACAGTTTAGCATGTCTTGGTACATACTGATTTGGTCTTAGATTAAATTAATCAGAGAGCGGACTGATTCAACACATATATTAGACAGAAAAACTGCATTAGGCAACTCGTATACAATTGTAAAAGATTAATGCATTTAAAGGGAGTTGTTTACGCGAGTGCTGATTTTATAAGATAAGCTAATGCAGAAGAATTTTTGAATGAAAGAACAGGCTGCAAACTTAATTTAGAAATGTGTTTCAAAAGGATCAGGAGACTGTCCAGTTATAAAACACAGAAATGTTTGCAAACTGTTTTCAGAAAAACTTATCTAAAGAAAAGAGTAAGCTGCAGAATTGATTTGAACAACGTTCGAATTGAGTTTAAAAATACATTGAGGCAGGACATCAGAGAAGCCGTTTCAGAAAAAGATATGTAACTTTAAAGGATTCAATTTTTTAGGACAAATGTACACTGATTTAAGAGAGAATTTTATCGAAAGGTTGAAGCTTTGAAAATGTTACTGAATTAGGTGTTAAAGAACTAGTTAACCAATTATTACTATTTTAAACAGGAAAAACGAGTTTGATGCAAATCCTATACACATGATATCTATACCATTAATTTTTCAGAACTTGAAAAGATGCTTGTTTAATTAGTCCAAAAGTTTGCCTAATGAATATGCATATCCTATTGGCAAGATATCTATAAATAAACTTTTAGGAAACGTTTAATCTCCTATACGCAGGATCTCTATATGCGTAATAATAGAACGTGAGCGTTAAATCCTATAGATATACTTTCTATGTGATTTACAGCAAAGTTAAGCATTAAATCATATAGGCATGGTCTCTATGTGATTGAATCAGTATTAAAGGACCCTATAGGCATGGTTTCTATTTGATTGAAAGTAAAATCCTAAATCATGATCTCTACCCTTTTTTATGCAAGAAAGTAAAGACCCCTCCCACACCCTTTTAGTATACTCCCTGAGTTTTACACAAGTTACTAGAAACCAAAAAAGTACAAAAATACATCAAAATCTAACCGCTAGATCTGAGAAGCCTAATTTAACACTAATGTCCAACAATATGTGATTAACCAATTCCTAAATCCAGATTTTCCAAAGATTTCTCTTTATCCAAAGTGTTTCAAAGTTCCAAGGAATCTCAGGGATTCCCGGTATTGCTTACACCCAGGATACCATTAGAATTAGAATAGTGCATTGTGGAAGACCCAGCCCTCGAGAAAGAGGCAAAACTTATAACTAAGTGTAAGTGCAAAGTGAAAAGGGAATTGGGATGGTTGTCATGCCCAGCCACAAGTGTAGGCTGGCACATCCCTTACCACTTGTTTGGTTAAACAAGTTAGGAGTAGACCCTTGAAGATTAAACCAAGGTATGGATAGTAATTAGGACACTATCAGACCTAAGCCCAAGGCTCAAACACATAGAAGGGAAAAGGAGAGTGGGAATTTATTTAGTTAGGGATTTAAAGAACCCAGTTCAGAATCGTAGACAGCAATGTTAGAGTGATGTTACGTCCTGGACCATAACTTACACACAAAGGGGTAAAGGGTAAGGGAATTCACTTAAGCAAATTAATGGCAAAGTTGCAGAAAATTAATAAATGAAAGCATTACAAAACTAGAATGTAAATCACATAGTAGAGGAGCAGTATTTAAACTAAGATGGACATACCAGTTACAAAGTAATAGAATTTCAGAATAATCACAACAAGCAATCATCAGGAACAACTCAGGTTTTCAGCAAAACACTCGAATATTCATAGAGAATTCAAAGGTATTTTAGAAAGCAAAGAGGAGATGTATACATAACTAATTTGTGTAATGCAGAGAAGAAGAGAGTGGAGAGCAGAGTGCCTAATATTGAATATTACTTACTCCTTTGTTATTGTTTGTGTGTGTGTGTGTAAGAATGCAATTCGAAGTATTGTTCAAGTGCAGAAATGTAGTCCCCTTTAATAGTGCAGAAAGAAAGTAAGAAAAGTTAAGAAAATAGCCTTGAAATCAATCGCATATGATCTCCCTTCAGTCAAGGGATTTTGATTCAAACGAGCATAATAATTAAGGAAAGGGTTTGATTAAAAATCTTCTCCCAATCAGTACAATAAGGGTAAATACACAGAAACTTATTTAATGAAGGAGTCTACACGATTTTTGAGAATAAGGAAAGGAAATCAAACAAACATCCAGTAAAATCAAAGTTGAAAGCTTTGTTCGAACAAACCTAGTCAGAAAAGTGTAAGGAAAGGTTCAATATAGGAAAATCAATAACATTCAGTCATATCTCATTAAAAGGAAATCAGAATCAATTAGTGGTTGGCAAAACCTTTTTCGAAATAAGGATTTCTCATATAAAAATCAGATAAATCAAACAAAAGGGTCATCCTGTTACTTAAAAAAAAGTCTAGTATTGAAAGGTTCAGGATCACAAGCAAAGGGACAAAAGTTTAGTTTGTAGACTCGTAGTCAGTTTGGGAGTTCAAGGTTCCAAAGTGGAACCCTAACTCAGAATAAAAAAATCACGATTGCCAAAGAACCCCCCCCCCCCCCCAAATACTAGGGTTTCAAATAAAATCATATATAAAGATGAGAAAGCAAGTTATTAAAAGAGAGTTTTCAAGAAACAAATAGATATGATAGCATATTTGAAACAACTAGGAAAGAAAACTGATTCAAAGCATGAAGAACACAATTTTTTAAGCCAGGCTAGGAACTTAAACAAGTTCAGAAGAGAGAGAGTGATACAGATTTAAGAAATAGTAGATGAGCATGCTTAGCAAAACTTGGACAAAGTCCTGTAAAGCAAAAAAAAATTAAAGAACTCAGCAGGAAATACATACAATAGAAATTATGTAGGAAAACATAGCAGAGATAATCATGCGAACCTAGTCAAGAGGCGTAGTAAAATACAGAAGTATAGCAGAATCATTCTTAATAGAAGGAAAGACAGAAAATCAAATGCATGCATAGCAGAGAAGAAAACATACGAGTCTAACATAGACCAATACCTAAAAGAAGAGAATAGCAACAATCAAACGGTTTTCAGAAACCCTACTTTGAAACCAAAAGATTTTGTTTGGGAAATTGGGGGAAACACTTAAAACATCGAATATAGCACAGATTCACCACAGATATAGGAAAATAAATGAAGAAAGAACCTCGAATAGGCTATGGTTTTTGACAACCCTAAAGGACGAGAAGGCTTGGAAGTCTTCAAGAGCGGATGTGAGGTGATAAAGTCATATCCATGCTCAAAAGGCTAAGGCTTGTCGAAACATGGCCGGAGATGGCCAAAGACACTTGAAACGGCCAAGGTCTTGATGAAGGCCTTCGAGTCCTCGCCTTGAATCTTCAAAGAGCAAGCGTACAGGAGCACGAGAGGGTAAGTAAAGATCATCCATGGCTAGATTAGCCATGGATTCTAGTGGATTTTAGGTCGGAGAGGGAGGTAGGTGGACATTAGGGTTTTAGAGGTCGAGAGGGATCGAGAGATGAAGGAATCAAAGGCGGCAGATTTGGAGAAATGGGGATATGGTTGGGGTTATTTGGGACAAAAAGGAAGGGGAAGATCTGGGTCGTTGATCAAAATTATCAACGGCTTAGATAGGAAGGGACACGAGCCGGTTCGGGTTAAGCTGGTATGGTTCGTGAATTTGGGTCTAATTTGGGGCTAAGATTAGGGTAAATTTTGGCTTAAAATTGAAATGCAATGGGCTAACTCTTAAATAGCCACTTTTTCCTTGTTTAGATTTATAAAAATAGCAAAATAATTTTTGAAAATAAATCAAGTGTGCTAAAATAATTAATAATACATAGTTATCAAATTAAAACAACTAGAGTCAATTTTATAAATATAATTATAATTAAATCTTTAAAGAGGCTATTATTGCATTTATATGCAATTTAGTTTTTAAAAATAGCAAATGAATTTGTAAAAATATGCAAAAATCATGTTTGATATGTTAATATAAATATAACAATAAAAGTAAGTTATCCACCAAAATAATAAATTTTGGAAATAATTATTTGATTTTATGGTATAAAAATAGGCAATGAGTTGGTTTTTAAAAATCATTAAAAATGCCAAAACCTTTTGATATGCTTATATATGCACATATATGCTATTTGAAAGTATTATGGGCATAAATATACATAGGAAAAAATTGGGTATTAACACTTGCCCCTCTTTACTCGATGAGGATGAAAGAGTTGTCGTGTAAAGACAAGATGGCCAATTTCGATCAGATCGGCGATTCAAAAGAATTTGACCGAGCTCTGTTTTTTGAGCTGCCTACATATCCCTGGTATTAAATGAATCAAGTCATATGTAGTTCAGGAACTATTGACAGAATGTGTTGATGGAGATTCGAAAAGAACGGACGCGATGATTAGACTTGAAAAGGGTGTTTGGAGTCGGATAGTTTGTGGGAACCGGAGCAGAATCACTCCTGCTGAGATGGCCGTTTGCTAGTCGGTGTACTTGTAAGTGTGTAATGTGGTGTATATTGTGCATAATTTAAACATGATGCATGTTCCTGTAGGATCATGAATGGTGTCTTTGGACTGTTAGGATGATAACCTCATACTATGATGTCCTGATCCATGAAGAGCATAAATAAAGATTTTGCAGGCCATGAAATGATGTTCTCGGACTATGCAGATGGTGCCTTCGAACTATGACGCCTTTGTATAAGTTTGAGATCTTTCAACCCATGAGAAGGTGGCAATCTTTCAGCCGATGAATGCAAATGGTGGCAAACTTTCAGCCAAAGTGAGGATTTAAATGATGGGGGTGATATTGAAGCCGTTTGAAAGATAAAGTGGCAATATTTCTGCCATGCAGGATAGAGACAATTCTTAGTCTCTAAAGGCAGATAGGTAGCCTTATGATGGATGGAGACAGGGCTTGGTCCCGAAAGGCAGATAGGTAGCCTTATGCAAATGAAGGCAGAGCTTAACCTTGGAAGGCAGATGGGTAGCCTTATGCAAATGGAGGTAGAGCTTAACCTCGAAAGGCATATAGGTATCCTTATGCAAATAGAGACAGAGCTTAGTCTCGTAAGGTAGATGAGGAGCCTTATGCAGGATGGAGACATGACTTAATATCAAAAGGCAGATAGGTAGCCTTATGCAGATGGAGACAATGCTTAGTCTCGGAAGGCAGATAGATAGCCTTATGCAAAAAATGCAGATGGAGACAATGATTAGTCTCGAAAGGCAGATGATAGCCTTATGCAAAAATGCAGATGGAGACAATGCTTAGTCTCGATATGCAGATGATAGCCTTATGCAGGATGGTGACAAAGCTTAGTCTCATAAGGCAGATAGATAGCCTTATGCAAAAAACGCTGATGGAGATAATGCTTAGTCTTGAAAGGCAGCTGATAGCCTTATGCAGATGGATGTAGAGCTTAACCTCGGAAGGCAGATAACTAGCCTTATACAGGAAACACAGAGGGAGACAGTAGTTAGTATCGAAAGTTAGATGAGAGCCTTATGCAAGATAGAGGTAGAGCTTAACGTCGGAAGGCTGACAGATAGACTTATGCAATGCGACAATGTAAAGGTGGATAGAGGTAAGACTTTCTTAGCTGGTAGATGGTTACGATATCATGACTGCTAGGGATGTTGGGTGCAGACAACGATTTTGAATGAGCGATTGTTCTAACACTTTCATTCTTGAAAAGTACGTGTTCCTGGACGTCTTCAATGATTTGTGACTTGCATCCAAAAACAATCGTGAGTTCTTTAGAGGGGGGAAGGTTAATTCATCTTCCCATGGCTCCTGACATCACTTATCACTAAGGTAGCGTTGCTAAACGACGGAAATTCAAATGATAGTTATGCATGATTTAGTAAATATAGCATAAGTATATGTTTAAAACAATTATTTTATTTTGAATTAACCAATGACTGCAACGTGGCTCAAGACATTGCAACCTCGCTTGCTCCGGAATTTTGAGGGTCCTCCTCAAAATTCTGCCCCAGTTTATAGGGCTGGCGCTTCTGACGGTTGTGATAAATGACTAAAAGTTATCAACCTCATAATTATGAGGGACCTTCTCAAAATTCTACCCCATATTACTGGGTTGGTGCTTCTGTCGATGAAAATACTGAAACTGACTTCGGAATTTTGAGGGTCCTCGTCAAAATTCTGCCTCAGTTCCAATAGCGGGGAAAAACGGAATTTTATTAGGTTTTGACCGAACCCGTAGGGCGACCTACGTATCCCCTCTTAAATGGATTACACATAGTATTGTTTCACTACATCATAATTGATTGGCTTTGGCTAGACTTCTTAGTCCATTTTTGCAAGAATAAGGGCTCCTCCAGTTAGACCCCGGTGAACCATGTACGGACCCTGCCAATTGGGAGAGAACTTCCCCTTGGCTTTATCTTGATGTGGAAATATTTTCTTCAGCACCAGCTGCCCCGGTGTAAACTTTCTTAGTTTAACCATTTTATTAAAGGCTCTAGACATTCTGTTCGGATACAACTGACGTGGCAAACTGAATTCATCCTTTTCCCATCTATGAGAGCAACCTGCTCGTGGCGACCTCTTACCCATTATGCATCATCCAACTGTGCTTCTTGTATGATCCATAAAAAGGGAATTTCAACCTTGGCGAGAATAACCGTATCTGTATCATAAACCATCATCTGGGGAGTTGCCCCGGTTGATGTGCGGATTGTGGTGCGGTATCCCAATAAGGCGAATGATAACATCACATGCCATTGTTTGTGCCTTTAGATCATCTTCCTTAGTATCTTCTTGATATTATTGTTGGCTACCTCCACAGATGCATTCATATGAGGTCTGTAGGCTGTAAAGTTCTTGTGTTAGATTTTGAATGTTTCACACATTGCTTTCATCAATTCGCTATTGATATTGGAACCATTTTGAGTGATACTTGATTCCGAGATTCCGAACCGACAAATGATACGGTCACGGACAAAATCTGCTAGTACTTTCTTATCATGCTTTGTATGACGCTTATTTGACCCATTTGGTAAAGTATTCAATTGCCACTTAGATGAACTCGTGTCCGTTTGATGCGGTAGGCTCGATCAGTCCGATAACATCCATTTCCCAAGCGGTGAATGACCATGGTGAGCTTGTTGCAGTAAGCTCATTTGGCGGCACCTTTATCATATCTGCATGTATCTGGCAGTGATGGAATATTTGGACATACTAGATGCAGTCTGTTTCCATAGTCATTCAAAAGAATCTTGCTCGGAGTATCTTCTTTGCTAAAATAAATCCAATCATATGCGGTCCGCAAGTCCCTGCGTGCATTCATCCAATATTGTGGATGCCTCTTTTGTTTTGACGCACCTTAGCAATCCCAAATCGGGAGTCCTCCCGTACAGGATTCATCCGCCGTGAAATAAGTTATTAGATAACCTCCGAAGTGTGCGCTTCTGAGTAGTGTTGGCTAGTTCTTGATATTCTCCTGTTTTTATGTACTCCTTGATGTCATTGAACCTTGGTTTTCCATCTATTTCTTCATCAACATGACCATAATAAGCTGGTTGGTCATAATTCATGACCTGGATAGCATCAATGATACTTGTATCTGGATACTAAATCATGGATGACAAAGTGGCTAACGCATCAACGAACTCATTCTGCATTCGAGGAACATGCTAGAATTTGGTCTTTGTGAATCACTTCCTCAACTCCTGTATGTGATGGAGATAAGGGAGTATCTTAGAATTCTTGGTTGCCCACTCTTCTCGAACCTGAAGTATGAGCAGGTCTGAGTCGCCAATCACTAGTAACTTCTTAGTGTTCATATCGATGGCCAGTTTGATCCCTAAGATGTAGGCTTCGTACTCGGCCATATTGTTGGTGCATGGGAACCTGAGTTTGGCGGATACCAGGTAATGGTGACTAGTTTCTAATGCTGGGACCGCTCCTATGCCAACCCTTTCGAAATTTGCAGCTCCATCCAAAAGCATCCTCCAACCATCATAGGATTATGCAATATCTTCTCCTATGAAAGCTACCTCTTCGTCGAGAAAATACATCTTTGTTGGCATTCTCCTCCCACAGGATTCTCGATGAGATGGTCTACCAACTATTTTCCTTTGACTGCCTTCTAAGTTATTTAGACAATGTCGAATTCACTTAGCAGGATTTGCCATTTGGTGAGCTTGCCAGTAAGCATGGGTTTCAGGAAGTTATACTTTAGCAGGTCCATTCTTGATATATGATAAGTGGTGTAGGCACAGAAATAATGCCTCAATTTCTGAGCTACCCAAGTCAGAGCACAACAGGTGCATTCTAATAAGGAATAACGGGCCTGTACGGGGTAAAATTCTTGCTAAGGTAGTAAATGGCTTGCTGCTTTCTCATTGTTTCGTCATGTTGTCCTAAAACAAAACTGAATTATCCATCCAATACTACAAGGTATAGCAATAGAGGTCCTGGTTCAGGCGGAATCAAGACTGGCGGCGTTAACAAGTATTCCTTTATTCTGTCAAAAGCTTTCTGACAATCATCAGTCCATTTGGTGGCAGCATCCTTATTCAAAATCTTGAAGATAGGTTCACAAATGACAGTGGATTGAGCTATGAACCGGCTGGTATAGTTGAGCCTCCCCAAAAAACTCATCACGTCCTTCATGTTATTTGGCGGTGGCAACTCTTGAATTGACTTGACCTTTGACGGATCCAATTTTATCCCCCGATGGCTCACAATGAAACCCAATAACTTTCCAGCAGGAACCCCGAATGCACACTTGGCAGGATTTAGTTTCAGATTATATCTTCTCGGTTTGTTGAAGAATTTTCTCAAGTCTTCCATATGATCTGCGGCTTTCATGGATTTGATAATGATAGCATCCATATAAACCTCAATTTATTTATGTATCATGTCGTGAAAGATGGTGGTCATAGCCCTCACATAGGTGGCATCGTGATTCTTCAAACCAAACGGCATCATTTTGTAACTGTACATACCCCATGGTGTGATAAAAGTTTTTATCTCTGAATCATTTTCATCCACCCATATCTGATGGTACCCAACAAAACAATTAACAAATGACTGTTGCTCATGCTTGGCGCATTTGTCGATCAGGATGTGTGTGTTTGGCAATAGGAAGTCATCTTTGGGAGTGGCCCGGTTGAGATTTTGGTAGTCGACGCAGACTCTAACCTTCCCATCTTTCTTTGGTACTTGCACGATGTTGGCTAACCATGTCGGATACTCTACTACCCTGAGAACCCTGGCTTTGACCTACTTAGTAACCTCTTCTTTCATTTTCAGACTCATGTCGGGTTTCAACTATCTGAGCTTCTGTTTTACTAGTGGACATGTCGGATCTGTTGATAACTTGTAGGCTACAATGGATGTGCCGAGACTTGTCATATCATCATAATACTAGGAAAATATGTCCTCACACTCTCTTAGGAACACTGTATACTCTTTCTTTTCTGATGGCGACAAATGCACACTGATATGTATTCCCTTGACATTCTCGGCATCTCATAAATTAACAACCTCAGTTTCATCCAAGTTGGATTTATCTTTATTCTCAAAGTTCTCAACCTCTCTGGTAACTTCTTCTGGTATATCATCCTCTTCTGAATTTATATCTGTTTGTTGCGTTGTCTCATTGCAAGTCACAGTTGTTGGTTCATCATCAAGATAGGTAATAGTAATGCTTTGTAAATAAAGTAAATAATAGAGAAAATAATAATAGCGAGATATATAATAAACTTGTAAATACTTTTGATTAAATTCTTGTTCAAAATATTCGGAGCTCTTTTCAAAAGTAAATAAAATGCGGAAAGGAAAAGTCAACTAGTAAAAAGTAAATATGCGATGCATGGCGCTTTGTTTGGCCTTGCTACCCTGAAACTTTTCGGGCTGGTTCTGATCGAGGAATTAGTGAGGCACTCCCCTCAATTCATAGCTTGTATAGAAGGGCCTTCCTCCACTTCCTTCTCGAAGATAACACAACAGTCCATATCATCTTCCAGAAATAAGTTCTTCATCGATGCTAATGCTTCATCCTCCTCTGATCCACATATGATGTCAGATGAGTGGAAAGTCTGCTCTAGAAGAGGTATAGGGTGTTCCACAGGATAGTATAGGCCACGCCACGGTGGCGACAATGGTTGAACTCCTCCCGGGTGTATTCCTATCCTAATCTAAAGGTAGTACCGTGTTTCTTCAACTTGATGGGTTTGGCAATCCCTTGGAGGTTTTTTCCACGTCCTTTTCTGGGTTAATACCCGCACCAGTTCACGATACTTTCAGTCTGGTTATCCTACCATTTGTCTTTGTCCACATTGTTGACTTGCTCAATGTGGTGATACGTCTCTCTGCCTATTCTCCTTATATATCCAATCATTGGGATGATCTAGCAACTGTATATAGGATTGCTACCATTGCCATGAATGATCACTTCTTAGAGATTCCATTCAAAATTTACTGACTGATGCAGGGTTGACGCCACAGCGCCAGTGGGGTGGATCTAGGGTCTCCCAAATAACAAATTGTAGGATGTGGGGACGTCTATCACTCGGAAGTCAACATCAAACCATCTTGGTCCCATCTGCAAGCACATGCTGATTTCCCCAATTGTGGATCTTTGGGACCATCGAAGGATATGACATAGATAGCCCCATCCTTGATCTCATGGAAACCTTTCCCAACGTTCTGAGAGTTATCAGTGGACAAATGCAAAGGCTGGATCCTCCGTCGACCAAGATTCTAGTGATGAATTAATCTTCACATTGCACGGTAATGTGCAATGCCTTGTTGTGATTTAGTCCTTTCGGTGGTAACGCATCTTTGGGGAAGGTGATCTTGTGACTCTCCAACACTTGTCCTACCATATTAGCCATTTCTCCTCCAGTTATGTTGTTGGGGACATACCTTTCACTCAATATTTTGATCAGAGCATTTTTGTGTGCCTCAGAGCTTTGATGAAGAGCCAGGATGGAAATCTACGCTGGTTTTTTGTTTAATTGCTTTGTGACGGAGTATTCTTTAGCTCGCATTTTTCTCAAGAGATCATCGGGCCCAGTTTCAATTGGCCGTCCAGAGGTTTCCTTGTTGGACTCAGCTAAGTGCTCTGGAGTGTATACCCTGCCTATTCTGGTCATGCCCAGTGCGGTGATCGCTTCTCCAGTTTTTGTTTTCCCCTTTCTTCTAGCTTCAGCTGTGTAATTCCAGGGTATGGCGTTTGAGTTGAATAGGGTCACATCTATCATCGTGATTGGAATAGGAACCCTTGGAGGTAAAACATCAACTTCAAATGGTGCAGGTGCCTTTGGAATTCCAAACTCGACCTCAAATGGTCCTGGTGCCTTTGTATGAGGCGCTTCAAACTCGAGCACTTTGGAAATATTCACCTCATCTCTCTCAGAGGGATGGATCTAGACAATGATAGGCTTGAGGGTGACTATTGTCTTCTTCAGTTCATTCCCTTCGGCAATCAATCCAATTGTGGTCAGGCAGAGGATTTTGCGGATATTGGGAGAGAGCTCATTTGCTATAATGGTCTTATTATCAATCAAGTTCAGAATCTTATCTTTCAACGAGCGACACTCGTCGATGGTATATCCTTTCATTCCAAAATGGTATGTGCAGGTTTTGTTCGGATTGATCCATTGGGGGGAGTTTCTAGAGTTATGGCTGGGATAAGGGTAACATAATTGGATACTTTGAGTCTTTCATATAGTTGGTCCATAAGCTCGGCAATGGCTGTATATTGTCTGGGGGATCGGAGGTCAAATTTGGTCTAGATCGAGGAAAGTTTTGGCGACTGGGTGGTAATTGATAGTAAGAAGGTTGGGCATTATAGGGTTGGTACACGGGTGCGGGTTGGGAATATCTTGGTGAAGTGGGTTGATATGTAGGTGGTGGAGGTAATTGGTAGGCATGTAGTGGAATTTGGTATGTGGGTGAGGGTTCTTGGTAATTTAGGGAAGGCGTATATGTGAGTGGAGTTAGAGGGTATGTTTGGTGTTTCATTGGGGACTTGGTTCTCTGCGCAGCCATTACGGAGTTCACATCCTTCTTCTTTGACGTGCCACCAGACTATAAAGCCTTGTTGGTGGCCTGTAATGCTTCAAGATTACTGACCTTACCATTTTTAATGCCCTCTTCAATTCTTTCTCCCAACTTGATGATGTCGGAGAATTTCTAACCCTCTATCAGCATCAACCTTTTATAATATTGTGGATACTGAGCCCGGACAAAGAACCTATTCCTCTGCTCCTCTTCTAAGGCTGGCTTGACCTTAGCTTCTTATGACCTCCAACGAGTAGCATAATTGCAGAATGTCTCTGTGGGTTTCTTTTTCAGATACTGGATATAAAACACATCTGGTGCGTTCTCTATGTTAAACTTGAATCGGTCTATAAATTCAGACGCCATACCTACCCAGTTTGTCCATTTCTTTGTGTCCTAACTGATATACCAAGATAAGGCGTCTCCTTTCAGAATCCTCATGAACAGCTTCATGCGGATTTTTGCATCTCTTCCAACACCGACAAACTTATCATAGTAGGTCCTCAGATAGACCCTGTGATCAGTTATACCATCGAACATTTCGAACTTGGGAGTATGTACCCCTCCAGTAGTTCGACATCTGGCTGAATGTAGAGGTCTTCATAATTCAGCACCTCAACACCTTTGCTAGCTTCGATACCCTGGACCCCGCTGGTCAACTTCTTGAGTTCTGTTGCCGAGGGAGTCTTTGTTGTCTAATTCAGATGCACTTAATATCGGTAGATTGTAGTGGGGTATAGTGTCCACAAAGATAAGAGTGTTGTCGAGGTGGCCGTTTGTAGTGTTTGATGGTTCAGGAATGAGCAGTGGAGTGTTATTGGGAGCACAACATGTGCAGCAGGTTTGAGCATGAGTGGGTTGCATTTATAGTTGTGGGGTGATATGTGGAGGTACGGGGTTTTGGATGTTGGCATCAGGAGCAACAAGAGAGAATGATTAGATTTGCAAGTTCCAAACTTGGTCCAATTTCTCCTAGAATTTTAGAAGTTTCTGTTCAATTTGGGCAGCAGTTCCCTTAGCAATTGGGGTACCCTGCGAAGTTTCCTCCCTATCAATTTCCTTTCTAGCACTGGTGTCTCCCATTCTACCTTTGTTCTTGTTTCTGATAGGACTCGGAGAAGGAGGACGTGGAGGGCCCTTGAATCTTTTAGAGCATACTGATGGTGCCAGAATGCACGAAATAACCTTTGGGGAGGGAAATAAAAATAAAAGAAAAACAAAAGGTAAAAAGTAAGTGTTGATTCTGAAGAAAAGTATTGCGATATTTAAAGACATTTTTCATGAATATAAGTCATATCCTAATTTGGGTGCCTCGTTGTGACTGAGGTATGCCTAGCGACAAATTAACTTTGGAGAACTCATAATGCTAAATGCCTCATTTTATTGATAAAAATAAGACGAGTCTTAAAGACATAGAAAATAAAATTTCACTAACGGCCAGTGGACTTATTACATTATGGAAGCAGGAAAAAAAAGGATCCTAACTACTTGGTCCCAGAAGAACCTTCCCCGTATTTGGTATTCTTGCCTCCCTCATACAGCAGCATCAACTTGCACAGTCCTAGCAGCGGATAGGTTCGGGTTTGATTTCCATCTGCACTTCCCTCGGCATTTTGGCAGTCTTCAATCCTTTTCAAGAACTTTACTTCCAGCTCAACCAGACCTCGTTCCTGATGCCCTAACCGCTTGTTGGCGTTGACAGACATATCCTTCCACTTGTCGTTCAGCTTCTTGTGAGCTTCTTGTATCTCCCAGTTTTTATTTTCACACTCTCGAATCCTTCTGCGCAGTTGATTGTACTTAACCCGCACTTCTGCCTTTTCTTCAATAAGCCTGTGACCTCAGATGAACCCAAGATGACCCAAACCAGTGTAATTTTCTTCCAACCAACCTAAGTAGTGTGGAACACACCGTGTATGATACTTATCTTGCTCGATAGATTCTCTCCCCAAGACGAGTTTGCAATGCCACATGTGTTGAGCGTGAAACCTTTGAGGGATATCATCATCCTTGAAGTCAGCCCTGAAGTGACTCATTTTGTCTACCCTTGGTATGATTTGCTTCCTCCCAGCTTGCCTCGTGGCTTGAAGAGGGACATAAGGATAAGGTCCCCTCAGACCGATGAGTATGAGGAATGGTGCATCCCGAGAACGAACAATGACTACTTGTTGTGAACCACTCATACATCCATTGCACTTGATCTTCCTTTAGATTCTCAAATAGCTCTGCCCATCCTCTAGCGTCCTCTGGTCGGGTGTCAATGTTAGGCATGAAATTTATTTGCATTGGGTGGTAAAAAAATGATATGATCATCCTAATATCAACGTATAATTTCCTGCCAGTAATCACCTATTTGAAGATGTTCTATAAGCCAGAGTTGAAGTAACAGTTTACATCCTTCAAAGTGTTTGGCCCTTGTTGAAACTTCTCCAAGGCTCGATATATCTTGTTGACCATCATGGGCATTATGCTGAAAGAATGGTCGTCAATCCCTTCCATAAAGGACTTGGTTACAATGGCTAGTCTGGTATGGATCCTAGCCCTCTTCATAGGAAAAATTATCGTCCGTAGGAAACAAAACATGAAGACAAAAACCTGTCTATGGATCTGCCCTAAAGAGGTAAGGGATAATTCATCGGTGTAAGTGCGGTAGGACTAGCTATGGCGGTAGGACTAGCTATGGCCATACCTTTTGTACAAGTAGTCAATTGGTATGTAGGAGTCTTCCAGACAAGTCAGATCAAGATTTTTCTTGAGTCCCATCATCATATAAAATCCTCTACCATTGCGATTTTATGGCATAAGCAATCCCGTAGTCTCCCAAGGAATACCAGCGACCCTTATTTATTTCAGTAAAATGGTCATTTCCAAATCCCCGAAGCGAAACAGTGACTGATCACTATCCCAGAACAAAGTCACAGCCTCTACGATTTTATTGTCAGGCTGAACTTCTAGAAGTGAATGCAAATTCCCTAAGTATTTGCGGACAAGAGTCTGATCACTGGCATGAAAGTCCTCCCACCAACTTAGCAGCCTTGGGTGAATGTTGGTTACCATACCGAATCTGGGGACTTCATGCCTCGTTTTCTGCAAAAACAAGTGTTAGACCCAGACTCAACTATTTAAATCAACAAATAGCATAATAGGTATTTATTTCTCCAAATAAATGAACAGAACATGGAGGTGTCCATTTGGATTTCAGGGAAACCCGATGGACTTTGGACTAGGCTATATTAATGAGTCATTATGCGGACAGCACAACTGACTCGGCTAGGTTTGACCATGATGCATGAACAGTTTAACGGAGAAAAGTT
Source organism: Nicotiana benthamiana (assembly GCA_034376525.1). Taxonomy (NCBI): domain Eukaryota; kingdom Viridiplantae; phylum Streptophyta; class Magnoliopsida; order Solanales; family Solanaceae; genus Nicotiana; species Nicotiana benthamiana. The sequence continues at coordinate 25,209,377 of CM067333.1, read as the reverse complement.
TCAATATTTTTTTTAAAGGCTAGACTGGTATCCTTGAGCGGACAACTCAAGAGGGGAAGGCCCGTAACCATCGACTACACCGTTGATCGGCTGGTTTTACCGCAAATATTTATTTGCTAAATTTAGGAGTGGTGATAATATCGGAAGAGCGCAACCACTGATTATAAGCGTAGCTATAGGATTTGTTTTGGCATGAGTGGAGAATGATGTTGAAGATGCAATTTTACAAGAATGAAACAAATTGACATGTATTTTTACATACATAAGGTAAATTATTACAATAAATGCTTGATATTACAACGGTATTGAAATAATAAAGCATTTAAAGGAAAGAAAAGACATGAAGAGCCAAGTTAGTTTCATGATGAAATAATTAAAAGGAAAGAAGTAAAGGCAATTAAAGAAATAATGAAGTCACAAATAACATGTAATGGTAGAAAGCCTAAAGAAATCCCCAACAGAGTATCCATGCTATCAACACCCCCCCCCCCCCTTCATGGGATGAGTGGTCCGAAATCGAGTATATAACATTATGGGAGGACAACTCTTATTCCATTGTGAGAATCGGGTTTTAGAGTTTTGGAGAGTCTCCGCCTAATGATTATAGTGTATTAGGACATTTTTGAAGGAATGAAGAAATTGAGAAGAAGAAACCAGATTTTAGGTAAGGGCTTAGAGATTATCTTGAGGGTAAGGTGTTAGGCACCCCTCAAGATCCACTAGTGTGGTTCCCGGCCATACTATAATTGTGACATTAGAAGATAGAGGAAACAAATAAGGTCTGCACATAGTAATTACAAATAAGTTTAAAGATTTTAAAAGAAGAAAGGAATAGACAGTTTTTTTTAGAAAATGAATTAATCAAAAGAAACAGAATTTAAAGAAAATCATTGTAGATAACAAAAAAAAGGGAAGGGGTCCTAGGTTTAAACATAATATGGATCACATCAATGCAATATCCAGCAATCACTCCTTAAAAGAGGGGTCGCACGTGATATTAGTACATCGAGCATCATATCCATATTCTACCTTTCCCACCTCGTTAAGGTATTAAAGCGCATTTAGTCTTGTTTACTTATTGCATGCTAGTACTCGTCCCAACCTATCAGTCCCTAGGTATTTGGACTTCTAATCCTAAGAGGGAAGAAAGGGATGTGGGCCTCTATGGGGTTTAAAGGATAAAATTCTAATTTAGACATTTAAAACAAGTACCGAATAGAGGAAAAACAAAATAGATAAGCAAGGCTAAAATAAACCTCTTAAATCAGATAAACATATAGTTTAGCATTTCTTTGCACATACTAATTTGGTCTTAGATTAAATTAAGCGGTGAGCGGACTGATTCAATACATATATTTAGACAGAAAGACTGCATTAGGTAACTCGGATACAATTGTTAGAGATGAAGGTATTTAAAGCGAGTAGTTTAGGCATGTACAAATTTTAGAAGATAAGCTAATGCAAAAGAGTTTTTGAAAGAAAGAACATGCTGCAGACTTAATTTAGAAATGAGTTTCAAAAGGATCAGGAAACTGTCCAGTTATGAAACACAGAAATGGTTGCACAAAAAAGTAAGCTGCAAAACTAATTTAAGCAACGTTCAAGAATTGAGTTTAAAAATACGTTGAGGCAGAACATTAGAGAAGTCGTTTCAGAAAAGGATATGCAACTTTAAAGAATTAAATTTTCTAGGACAAATGTACACTGATTTAAGAGAGAGTTTTATTAAAAGGTTAAAGCATTGAAATTTTTATGAATTAGGTTTTTAAGAACCATTTAACCAATTATTACTGCTTTAAACAGGCCAAAAGAGTTTGATGCAAATCCAATAAACATGATATCTATAGCATTGATTTTTCTGAACTTGAAAAGATGCTTGTTTAATTAGTCCTAAAGTTTGCCCAATGAATATGCATATCATATAGGCATGATATCAATACATAAAATTTTAGGAAACGTTTAAACTCCTATAGGCAGGATCTCTATATGCGTAAATACAGAACGTCAACGTTAAATTCAACAGACATGCTTTCTATGTGATTTGCAGTAAAGTTAAGCGTTAAATCCAATAGGCATGGTCTCTATGTGATTGAATCGGTTTTAAAGGACCATATGGGCGTGGTTTCTAGTTGATTGAATGTTATGTCCTAAATCATGATTTCTACCCTTTTTGATGCAAGAAAGTAAAGACCCCTCCCACCGTTTTATTATACTCCCCGAGTTTTATACAAGTTATTACAAACCAAAAAACTATAAAAATACATCAAAAGCTAATAGGTATATCCGAGAACCTAATTCAACCTTAATGTCCAACAATATGGGATTAACCAATTCCGAGAACAAAATTTTCCAAAGCCGTCTCTTTATCCAAAGTGTTTCAAAGTTCCAAGAAATGTCAGGGATTCCCGGCATTGCTTACACCTAGGATACCATTAGAATTAGAATAGTGCAGTGTGAAAGAGCCAGCCCGCAAACATCCAAGTTCAGAGGGAGCTTAGAGATCCCAAAGCATGACTTGCAAGAGAGGGGCAGAACTTATAGCTAATAGTAAGTGCAAAGTAAAAAGGTAATTGGGGAGCCATAACAAATGGTGGTCATGCCTAGCCACAAGTGTAGGCTGGCACACCCCTGACCACTTGTTTGGTTAAACGAGTTAGAAGCATACCCTTGAAGGTCATACCAAGGTCTCGATAGTGATTAGTACGCTATCAGACCTAAGCCCAAGGCTCAAACACATAAAAAGGGAAAGGGAGTGGGAATTGATTGAGTCATGGATTCAAAGAACCCAGTTCAGAATCATAAACAACAAGGTTTGAGTGATGTTATGCCCTTGAACATAACTCAGATAGAAAGGGGTAAAGGGTAAGGGAATTTACATAAGCAAAGTAATGGCAACGTTGCAGAAAAATAGTAAAGGAAAGCATAACAAAACTAGAATGTAAATCACATAGTTGAGGAGCAGTATTTAAGCTAAGATGGACATAGTACTTGCAAAGTAATAGAATAGCAGAATAATCACAACAAGCAATCAGCAGGAGCGACTTAGGTTTTTAGCAGAACACTTGAAGATTCACAGAGAACTCTAAGGTATTTCAGAAAGCAAAGAGGAGAAGTACACAGAACTAGTCTGTGTATTAGAGAGAAGAAGAGAGTAGAAAGTAGAGTGCCTATTATTGAATATTACTTACTTCTTTGTTATTGTGTGTGCGTGTAATAGTGCAATTCATGCAGAATGGTAGTTCCTTTTAATAGTACAGAAAGAAAGTAGGAAAAGGTAAGAAAATAGCCTTGAAATCGATCTCATTTGATCTCCCTTCAGTCAAGGGATTTGATTTCAAACGGGCATAATAATAAAGGAAAGGATATGATTCAAAATCTTTTCCAAAGTAGTACCATAAGGGTACATACACAGAAATTTATTTAAGGGGGATTCTAGTAATACACGGTCTGTGAGAATAAGAAAAAAAATTCAATCAAACAGCCAGTAAAATCAAAGTTGAAAGCTTTGTTTGAATGAACCTAGTCAGAAAAAGGTAAGGAAAGGTTCAATTAGGGAAAATCAGTAACAATCACTCATGACTTATTAGAAGGAAATCAGAATCAATTAGTGGTTGGCAAAACCTTTTTTAAATGAAGGATTTCTCATATAAAAAGCAGACAAATCAAACAAAAGGGTCGTCCTATTACTTAAAAAATCTAGTATTGAATGGTTCAGGATCACAAGCAAAGGGACACAAGTTTAGTTTGTAGACTTATAGTCAGTCTGGGAGTCTAGGGTTCCAAAGTGGAACCTTAACTGGAACACAAAATCACAATTGCCAGACAACCCCCCCCCCCCAAATCCCAAGGTTTCGAATCAAATCAGATATAAAGATGAGTAAGCAAGTTATTAAAAGAGAGTTTTCAACAAACAAACAGATATAATAGCAGCTTTGAAACAACTAGGAAGGAAAATTGATTGAAAGAATGAAGAACATGTTTTTTTAAGCCAAGCTCGGAACTTAAACAAGTTCAGAAGAGAAAAAGTTATACAAACTTAAGATACAGTACATGAAGCATGCTTAGTAAAACTTGGACAAAGTCCAGTAAAACAAGCACAATTAAAGAACTCAGCGTGAAACACATACAATGGAAATCATGTAGGAAAACATAGTAAAGATAATCATGCGAGCCTAGTATAGAGGCATAGTAAAATACAGAAGTATATCAGAATCATGCCTAATAGAAAGAAAGACAGAAAATCAAATGTATGCGTAGCAGAGAAGAAAACATACAATCCAAACACAAACCAACACCTAAAAGAAGAAAAACAGCAAGAATCAAAAGGTTTTCAGACACCCTAGTTTGAAACCAAAAATTTTTAAAAAGGAAAATTGGGGAAAACACTTAAACCGTCAAATATAGCGCAGATTCACCACATATCTTGGAAAATATGCTAAGAAAGAACCTCGAATAGGGTAGGGTTTATGAGAACCCTAAATGACGAGAAGGCTTGGAAGTCTTCAAGAATGGATCTAAGCCGATAAAGTCGAATCCAAGCTCAAAAGGCTAAGGCTTACTGGAACAAGGTCGGAGATGGCCAAAGAGATTCGAATCGGCCAAGGTCTGGATGAAGACCTTCGAGGCCTAGCCTCGAATATTCAAAGCAAGTGTATAGGAGTAAGAGAGGGTAAGTAAACATCATCCATGGCTAGATTAGACATGGATTATGGTGGATTTTAGGTCGGAGAGGGAGGTAGGTGGACATTAGGGTTTTAGAGGTTGAGAGTGTTCTAGAGAGACGAAGGAATCAAAGGTGGCGCATTTGGAGAAATGAGGATAGAGTTGGGGTCATTTCGGATTAAAAAAGGAAGGGGAAGATCTGGGTCGTTGATCAAACTGATCAACGGCTCAGATAGGAAGGGACATGGGTCGGTCTGGGTTAAACAAGTAAGGGTCGTGAATTTGGGTCTGAATTGGGGCTACGATTGGGGTCAATTTTGGGTAAAATTGAAATGCAAAAGGCTAACTCTTAAATACCAACTTTTTCCTTATTTTAATTTATAAAAATAGCAAAATGATTTCTTAAAATAAATCAAGTGCACTATGATGATTAATAATACATAGTTACCAAATTAAAAATACTGGAGTCAATTTTATAAATATAATTACAATTAAATCTTTAAAGAGGCTAGTATTGCAATTATAAGTAATTTAGTTTTTAAAAATACCAAATGAATTTGTAATAATATGCAAAAATTATGTTAGATATGTTTTGATGTGAATATGAGAATAAAAATAAATTTTTGAAAATAATTATTGGGTTTTATCGTATAAAAATAGGCAATGAGTTGGTTTTTAAAAATCATTAAAAATGACAAAACCTTTTGATGTGCTTATGCACATATTTACTATTTATGAAGTGTATTGGGTATCAAAATACATAGAGAAAAATCGGGTATCAAAAATGCTTCTATATGCCCGGTCAGGCATTGCACGAACTTCACATTGTTAACTATCATGATTTCTTCGATGGCCTTAATTTTGTCGGGGTTTATCTCGATTTCCCTGTTTGACACCATAAAGCCTAAGAATTTGCGTGCACCCACTCCGAAGGCACATTTCTCAGGATTGAGTTTCATGTTATAGCTTTTGAGGATGTCGAATGTCTCCTGCAAATGAGTCAAATGGTCCTCTACGTGCAGGGACTTAACTAGCATGTCATCAATATAAACTTGTATGGATTTGCCTATTTGATGTTTGAATATCTTATTAACTAGGTGTTGGTACATATCTCCCGCATTTTTCAGCCCGAAGGCCATTACATTGTAATAGTATGTACCATACTTCATGATGAATGAAGTCTTTTCCAAATCCCCGGGGTTTATCTAAATTTGATTATACTCCGAGTAGACATCGAGAAAGGTGAGGGTCTCATGACCGGTTTTGGCATCGATCAAGGGGTCGATGTTAGGCAATGGAAATGAGTCCTTGGGTCACACTTTAGTTAAGTCTTTGTATTCTATACACATTCTTAACTCATTTCCCTTTTTGGGAACTACCACCACATTGGCCAGCCATTCGGGATATATTACCTCCTTAATAGACCCTAATGTGAGGAGTTTTGTTACCTTATCCTTGACGAATGTGTGTTTTATTTCGGATTGGGGTCTCCTTTTTTTTCACCGATTTGAATCCGGGATCGACACTTAGTCGATGGTTGGTTTTTCCGATGGTATTCCGGTCATATCTTAATGAGACCAAGAAAACCAATCGATACTATTAATAAGAAATTAAATGAGTTTTTTTCCTAAGTTTGGGGGTTAATCCCGTTTCCAGTTATACCTTCTGATTTGGGAGATGTTCGATCAAAATAGTTTGCTCTAGTTCTTCAATAGTCTACTTCATTGCATCTGACTCTTCGGAGGCAAGGAAAGATTGGGGAGCGAGGAAATCTTTTTCATCATCCTCAGGGGTAATTTTTCCTCCCGGCTCTTCCGAGGTAAAGTGTATATAATTGATGCCTCCCAGTGGACCACGAACATTTCCTTTTTTGCATGATGTTCTCCATCTACCGTCTTTATGCCATCCTTTGTTGGAAACATCATCATCTGATGCAGAGTTGATGGTAGTCCCCTCATGTTGTGTATCCACAGCCTACCAAGCAATGCATTGTACCTCATGTCACCTCCAATGACATGGAATGTAGCATCCTGAACTTTACTGGGCATGTTGACCAGGAGGGTGATCTCCCCTTTCATTGTTTCGCCGGCCATGTTGAAGGCGTTGAAGACTCGGGAGGTAGGTACGATCTGATCGAGCAGTCCAAGCTTTTCTACCACCTTCGACCTGATTACATTGGCCAAGCTACATGGATCCACGAGTACACGTTTAATTTGAATGTTATTCAAGATGAAGGAAATTCCCACCACATCGTTACATGGTCGAGTCAAGGTCTCAAAATCTTCCTCTCCAAATTGAAGGATGTCTTCGGACATGCTGCCCCGAATTAACTCTGCCGCTGCAGCGAACACTTTTACCTGTTTGATGATGGGTCCTTGGGAAATGTCGGTCCCCCCAATGATCATATGAATGATGTGCTAAGGTTTTCGCGTTTCGATTCTCCTGTCTGCCTCTCTTTCTTCTCCGGTGGGATTTTTTCGAGTTTCCTATTGATTTTCTTGGCATGTACTCCCGTTAATGTGGGAACTGACATCAATGTTTTAGGCATTGCGTGAGATGGTACCTACGGGGATCGGTTCAGGTACACTCTCAAGGTTTTGTGTTGGTACACCAATACCTGGAACATCTATATCATTCTCTCCATGGTCTTTAGGACCATAGTTTTCATGTGCATTCACGGAGTTAGACATTTTTACATGAAATCAAAGATTGTTGGACTAGGAAAAGTGTGAATAATAAATTGCATTATGTAGTAAACCAGCAAAAATAACGACTATTATTTTAGCCCTACGATGGATGCCAAACTGTTTAACATGAAAATAGTAATTACAATTAGATTTGATTTTCTGGTTCTAAATATACATGATTTATTTTTATACTAATTGTTAGGCAGTAGATAATATGTGTGAGACTAGAAAATAAGATAAGAGCTTGAAGACAGTATGTCAAAAAAAACCTAGTGGCCGAGAATCGGGGCCTCAAGCGGGCTTATATGGGGCCTCGAGGTCTAGTTAAGCATTAGGATGTGAACGACTAATGAAGGACTAAAAATTCTAAGAGCTTTTTTAAGAGCTCTTTATAAACAATAATGAGTGATAAATGAAGAACAATTAATGAAACACAATAAATGTAACCAATACATGTAAGTAATAGAATGAAGGGAGAATGTGCTTAAATTAGAGAGCAGAGAATATTCTTGTATTGAATTATATGTCTCATTCCCCAAGAAATAACAAGGGTGCCCTTTATATATGAGGGGAATCCCAATATAGTACATACGCACTTATAACAAAGAAATATAGCTAGTACAGCTACTTAGCAGACTGGTACTATTCTTGCAGGTGTTGTCAGTTATGACCACGTGCTTAGGGAACTTCCCGCTTATCCCTGATAACCATCGATTTTTTCTGCCCTGAGGTCAGACATAAAGAACCCTTGAGGTCAAACCTCGAACTGTGCCCCGGGCCTTCAAGGAGAAGCTATGAAAAGACATAATGATCGAAAAATCGGGCTCTCCGATTTTTTCTTATAAACTTATACCCAAGCATAGAAATCGCTAACCCCTCTGAGAATCCCTAATCACCACCTAAGGAAACCTCACCGACACCATCTACTACATATTTAACCATTGCAATCTCTAAAAAAGAAAGGGCAAAATGATGGCTCGGAAGGTTGTCGCTGGTTGAGAGCAAATCAACAAAATAAATGAATAATTGAAAGTGAGTTTGTAAGAAGAACCCAAGAAATATGATGAGTCATTCAAGTCTTCTACTAAGGGGGAAGAAAATGTTTCTTTTAAGGTAGAGCAGGAAACATCTGGCCCTAAAGTTACTCTTGAAATTATCTTTGAGGTTGCTAAAAATCTGGGTTTTGTTCTGGTAGGAAATGTGGCTGGTGTTGAAAAAACTGTGTCTAGGAAAATTTATGTTAAGAAATAAAAAGTGAAAAGAAAAAGAGAGAAAAGGGTGCTCAAAGTGTTGTGAGGGGAATGGGAAAAGAAGTGGTTGAATCTCCATCCACTCATGTTGGCTTAACAAAAGAATTAGGTTATATGGTACTTTGGAGTGAGGAATCTACTGGAGAAGAAGAGTGTGTGAAAGAAATAAGGGAAAGTGGGTCTGGAGAAGCTGTTGAGCGGTTGGTTCGACTAGGAAAGGATGCTCAAAAACATATTCCATATGAACAGCAAACCCTTGCAGGCCTACTGAGAAAGGTATTTGACAGCTATAATACTAAAATTAAAAGGACTTTGGGAGTCGAAGTCCCTGGTACTGGTAGGGCAAACAAGAAAAGAAAGGGTGATACATCTATCCATGTAGAGACTCCTCTTATAAGTGGAAGAGCTACAATGCGTCAGAAGAAGCAAAGTGACGCTAAACTGAAAAGGGCTTGATGAGAAAGTAAGAAAAAGGTTGTTGATAAGGTAAAGAAGAAGGTGGTTGAGCCTATTGAGGCATTTGAAACTGATGAGAAGAACATGGTCCTTCGGGATGAAGAAGAGACAGAAGAAGTGGAGGTTGTGACTCAAAAGGCTAAGAAAGTCAAGACATCCCAAAAGAAGTCTATTTCAAAAACAAAGTATGTTGAGCCATCTACTTTAGCTAAAAGAATCAGGTCACTATTGAAATCAAGAAAATATATGATGATGTAAAGGACAAGATGGTTAAGTTTGGGAAAAGAACCATCTTGAAATATAGACTCCCTAGAGACTTGGAGGAAGAAGGGATGTTAATGCTACAGGAGAAGTTACAATTGTAAGGTTAGAAGGACATGGTCCTTCAGATGGATGGAAAGCTGGCGAGATCTAAGATTTTAGAGTTCATGGAAAATTGTAAGATGAAAGATGGTAGGGTCATCAGTGAAGTCAAGGGCATGATAGTGATGTATGATGATAATGAACCGGGAGAGATCTTAGGTGTACCTGCTAAAGGGTGAAATGATAATAAGATGCTCAAATGGCTAAGTATAGAGAACCTCCCTACCGTCTTTGCCATCACGAGGAAGTTTGGTGACAATGAAGAAGAGCTTTAGACCAAGGCTATTTACAAAAGTGAGAAGAAGCCATCCCACAAAGTGATGTTCCAATTTGGTTAAAAAGTTGTGATGCCTGGGCAGTAAAGGAGGTACATTGCCACATTTATGGACCTGGTCCTTATGGAATGTTTGGACAGTAGGAGGCACAGTAGGAGGCAAATTAATTGGCGTGGATTTATCATCCAGCTTCTTAACTGGGTTCTAAATGGAACAAAAACTCATGTCATACCCTATGGTTTTGTTCACACGGCTGTACTTGCACATTTCATGGTACCTATCAAGAAATAGGAAGTTGGTACATGCAAGGATAATTTTGGGGAAACAACTCTAACTTCTTTTGACTATAATGTCCAAACTAGTCCAAAAGAACTTGGTTTATCCAAAAAGGTACAAGTGAACATCAAAGTGCACTTTGGTTCAAAAAGTGTGGCTAAGGATGCTGAGATTTATAGGCTCAAGAAGAGGTTGGAAGAAGTGGACACTGAGAGAGATGCTCTCATAGCAAGCTGGAAAATGAGAAGGAGAAAAATGATGTGATTCTTCAGGATATGCTGAAACTGCTCCAAGCCAAATACCAAGAACCTGGTCCATCCCAGCCTTAAGCCTCCTATCCTAGTGTAGACTAACTAGTGACCCAGTTCGGGAGTTTTTTTTATTGTTTCTTTTGCTCATGATCCATTAGTTTTATTTCTTCTTATGCTTTGTGGTAGGATCTTATCAATCAATGAAATTCACTGTTTTTGCTCTAATTGTTTGTTGATATTTATTAGATGGCTAATATTCTTATATCGATAGATGATAATTGACTGCATGGTTGCATTTGAGGTAGCCCAGTGACCATGAGTAATTTTTATTAAAATCTTGTTATCTAACATAATTATGTAACTTTTCGATGATGCCAAAAAGGGGGATGAGCTTGTGCTTCTACTTTGGACTGTGATGTTCATAACCTAATAAACCTGGTCCTTGATTATTAGTACCTTTAAAAAGGTCAAGTGTTCTAACTTTGTATTGATGTTAAGTTGAGTTGAAATAGGGCCTACGCTTATGAAAATCTTAGAGTTGTCATCATCAAAAGGGAAAAATTGTTGGCCCAGTAAAGTTTGTTTTAATGATTGACAAAGGAACTCAAGCATGAACCAAGTTCATCCACAGTGTACACAAACATAGAAGGTTCAAGCATAAAGGATGCACGTGCAGGAGATAAGCTTACTTGTTATGTCTGATATCTCCTGATTTAAAACGTTGCATAATTGATAAGGAAAAGTAATCTTTACTCGAAGAGAGCACAATCCAAGATAGGAGGAGTTAGAAGTTGAAGATAACAAGAAATATTCAACCAAGGAAAAGAATTGTATTGGAACTCTAGTTATTTCCTATTCTACTAACTCTATAAATTACAGGAACGTACAAAAGATGAAGTAAAACTTGAGTTGAGAGCAAAATAGCAAGGCATTTTGCAAGCAATTCTTGTGTGATTCAACTGTGCGAGCATGAAGCTACATGAACAAGATAAAAGAACCAGTTCCAAGTGCTTATCTTTTGTTCTAGTTCAATTGTAGTAGGTGTTTTCAAATTGTATCTTTAACCTTTATCTGGAAGCAATTATATTAGGTATTCTGAGAATTCAAGTTAGAGTTAACTTGGAGTTGTCGAAACAGTTGTAGGCTGGTTGCCACAACAGTTGTAATCCTTAGATTCACAAAGAGTTTTTGTAAATTCTATTTTCGCTCAGTGATTTAGTAAAGTATTAGGGAAAATTCTGCTAAGTAGTAGGTCATGGCTTTTTCACCTTTTGAGTCAGCTGTTTTTCACGTAAAATTATTTGCATTCCTTACTTCCCGCATTTATCATTTCCGCAATAGTAGTAAAAGAATCAGACCATTTTCCAGTGGTTATCGGGCTCCATCAAGGATCGGCGCTGAGCCCCCTCTTGTTTGCCTTAGTGATAGATGCTCTAACCCGACATATTCAAGGGGATGTGCCTTGGTGCATGCTATTTATTGATGACATAGTATTGATAGATGAGACGAGGGTCGGTGTTATTGAAAGGTTAGAGGTATGGGGATAGACTCTCGAGTCTAAAGGTTTCAAAATAAGCAGATCTAAGACAGAGTACCTGGAGTGCAAGTTTAGCGCCGAGCCGAGCGAAGTAGGCAGGGACGTGATGATTGGTTCTCAGGCCATCGCCAAGAGGGACAGTGTCCGATATCTTGGGTCTGTGATTCAGGGGGACGGAGAGATCTACGGGGACGTCACTCATCATATAGGAGCGGGGTGGTCAAAGTGGAGGCTTGCATCAGGAGTCCTGTGTGACAAGAAAGTTCCACACAAACTCAAGGGGAAATTCTATAGAGCCGTGGTTAGACCTGCGATGTTGTATGGGGTGGAGTGCTGGCCCGTGAAGAACTCTCATGTTCAGAGAATGAAGGTTGCAGAGATGAGGATGCTTAGGTGGATGTGCGGACACACCAGGCTAGATAAGATTAAGAATGAAGTTATTCGAGAGAAGGTGGGGGTGGCCCCGGTGGATGAGAAGATGCGAGAAACGAGGCTGAGGTGGTTCGGGCATGTGCGGAGGAAAAGTCCCGATGCCCCGGTGAGGAGCTGCGAGCGGCTGGAGATTGTTGGCGGTCGGCGAGGCAGAGGGAGGCCTAAGAAGTATTGGGGAGAGGTGATTAGGCAGGACATGACTAGAATGCAGGTTTCCGAGGACATAACCCTTGATAGGAAAGTTTGGAGGTCTAGAATCAGGGTTGTAGGATAGGGGCTCCTAGAGTTTTCCGTACGCCTCATCCGGGGTTGGGTGTGGGTCAGCAGGGTTACCCATAGATCATTTGTGTTTTAGCTTATGTCCCCCATATGGCTGTTAGCTATGGTAGTTACTGTATGATATTATTGCATGCAATTGTATTTAGATTTCGTATGTTTAGATAATTATTTACGCTATTTCTGCTGGAGTTACTAATGCTCTATTGTTATTGTTTTTGTTTTAGTCTTTGTTTTTGTTTTACTGCTGTTTTTCCTTTTAGCCTATGAGCCGAGGGTCGATTGGAAACAGCCTCTCTGCCCTTTCGGGTAGGGGTAAGGCTTGTCTACATATTACCCTCCCCAGACCCCACCTGGTGGGAGTATACTGGGTAGTTGTTGTTGTTGTTGTTGTAGTAGTTAAAGACACATAGAAGAATCAGGTCCTTTTATAACCTATGCACGCAAAAGCTGTATACCACACAAATTCCCCCCTCAACCCATGTGTGGCATTAAAGTATAAAACATTAGTAATAGAATTCATGTGTGAGATACATCCTATTTTACCATATGGTGGTCGGTTCAGAAGACTTGTCTTACACAACTATTGATAACTATGATTTCTACATGTTTTATACCCAGTCTTACCTAAGCTTTGTGCATTAATTTCCATAAATTTATCCCAAAATTCTAACAAGTTGTGACTTGATTGCAGGTTTAAGCGACAAGATGACAAATATCAAAGATCGGCTAAAAAGGAGTGAATTCTGCCAAGTGTCTAAAGAAAACATATGTGGGGAACAAAATAACCTAAGTGGTCCGCACTGATGTGTCATGCGGCTGCACAAAAGAGTGCAGAGGCAGGTTTATTTCAAGGCCTACCTGTGCGGTCCACAATTCCTTGTCACGCGGCCGCGCAGGAGAGTTTAGAGACCTTACATTTTCCATGTCAAGCTGTGTGGTCCGCTCCCCTTTCCACGCAGTCCTCACCCAAGAGTGTCACAGACTCAGTCATCAAGGCCAAATGCCCACGTGGTCGCACATCTAATCAGTGCGGTCTGCATGGATCAAGTTCAGAGACGGTGGATTTGGACAAAAATACCTACGCGACCGCACTCCACTTCTACGCGGTCTGTGCCCATCACTCCACGTGGCCGTGCGTCACATTTATGCGGTCTGCATACCCAGTGTAATAAGAAAGATATGAAGACCCAAACCCCTACACGGTTGCGCATTATTTGTGCGCGGTCCGCTCCAGCCCTCGAGGGTATTTTTGTCCGATTTTTCCTATGTAGTATAAATAGAACATTTTACTTTTTTAGGTTAAGTTTTGGTTTATCAAATAGCAGCTAAACTCGAGACTTCATAGTTTTAGCCTATTTTGGGCAATTTCTTCTCGTATTAACGTAGATTTGAGTATATTAACAATATAGTTAATTATTATATCAATTTCATCTATTATTGCTTAAATTTTTGTTTCTATTATGGGTAGCTAAACCCATTAGATAGGGTTGTGGCTCAAACCTAGTATGAGTAATTGATGGGTTTGATTGTTTTGTTCATGAATGATGTTGGGTATTTGGTATTAGGATTAATCTTATGTTTCCATTAGGATTTGGTGGTTGCAAACACTAAGTCTAGTTTAGGGGGTCTTGACTCTTCTTGAGAAAGAGAGTCTATTACCCCAGGATTAATTCCAACAAGGAATTGCGATGGACCCATGAGAATGGTTGCCCCAATTAACAAGTTTAACCACGAGAGAGTAATTACCCAACTTGAACCATAAGTTGTTTGGACAAATTGGCCTACCCAATTGGTCTCAAGAGAGTCAATTGGGCAAAATCACTCTCTCTACTGAGAGGTATAGAGTGGCTGCAAAAGTGCAACGATAATAGCATAAGTCCCATATTCATCATTCTTGCATTAGGATTCTCTACCCGTTAGTTGACTACCTAGGTACATGCCATGACCCTAGTGCCTTTCTCTATATTGCATAAAACTTAGAATCAATATCTTAGCATAACGTACCTTTAAACTTGTAACTGATAAATTGTAGTTCATAATCAAAAGAAAACCAAAAATGTTAGAGGATTAATTAGGAGCTAAAACATTGTACTAGCCAATACAAACACTCAACTCCAAATTGAAGTTCCTTGTGAAAAATTGACCCCGATACCACTATTAGGTAAAAGTATTAGCGCACACTCTTCCTTAGGTTGAGTCCACTGTGATCACTTTTTGGCGTCGTTGCCGGGGAGCTTTACGGTGTTTGACCAATTGTTGGCTAGTTTTGTGTTTTGCTTCTTTTTCCTTCTTTTTACATACTTTATTTGTGTCAATTAACTCAGGTACCAATGGCTTTAAACACACAAGATGCTCTTAACGCTGGAGTGGAGGAGGTGGAAGACATAGAACAAGAGGTGGTTTTACCCCAAGCACAAAGACGAGGTAGAAATGCTAAGGCAAATGTTAATGCTAATGACAACATACCAAACCCTCGTCCACCTCCACCAAGAGTAGCACTAAGAGTTCTACCCAATCAAGGGTACGCAAGTGCAATAGTTCCTCCCCAAATTCGGGCGGGCAACTTCCAAATCACCAATGTCATGCTCACTTTCCTCGAACAACGAGGGTACTTCACAGTTGTCTCGGACCAAAATGCATACAAGCAATTGAAAGGGTTTGTGGATACTTGTTGGAGGAGAAAGCAGAGAAATGTTTCGAAAGATGCACTGAGGTTAACGCTTTTCCCCTTCTCACTTCGGGGGAAGGAATTGGATTGGTTGGAGAGACTCCCAAATCATTTTATAACTACGTGGGATGACTTGGCCGATAAATTAATTGCCAAGTTCATTTGTTCTAGTCATATGGCGGCTCTTCGAGATGAGATTCTAGCTTTCAAGCATGAGCCGATGGAGCCTCTACATGAGATATCGGAGAGATTTCGGACGATGGTAAAAGAGTGCCCCAACAATGATATGAACGATGTTATGATCTAACAGACCTTCTATGGGGATATAAATACAATAAACCAGTGCATTGTCAATCAGTTGGCCGTGGTAATTTTATGAAGCTTCCATACAACGAAGCTTGTGATGTTATTGATGAAATGGCTGACAATTCTTTGGCGTGGAAAAGCCGGGCTCATGTTCCTCAAGGTGATCCTAATGTTATACACTTGCATAAGGAGTTGCACGATCACGGCCAATCCATTGTCGAACTCACAACAACAATGAACAAATTGCTAAAGCGCAGCTTCAACAGGTTCAAAATGCGCATCAAGTCAATGCCATGGAAGGAGTGAATATGATGTAAAGAAGGCAAATACCAAGTCTTACAAAGTAGTGCGGTTAGTGGTGGGATGGTTGAAAGTACCAAGTCTCTAACGACTTCCACGCGACCACGCACCAAAATAGTGCGGTCCGCTTGGATTGATTAGTTTATATGACGAATGAAAAATCTAGTGCGGTCTGCATCCCTTTTTGTGCGGCCACGCTGGTAGGTAGGTACAAGGTTTTAGAGCTTTTCTATAAATAGAGGCATTGGGCCTCATTTTAACCTTTTCGCCAAATTTACATCTGAGCTATTGTTTTCACTATTCATCAAGACTAATTGTGCACATAGTTGAAGTCTCATTCATCCCTGGTAACAACTCTCATTCATTTCAATCATAGCCTAATTTTTGTTTCTTTTAATTGCTTTCTACTAGTGTAATTTCTTATTTTCGTCTGTTTCTTCTTACTCTAACTGTTAGCTTAGATTTTTATGTGTTTTTATTTAATCATGGGCAAGGAATCTTGTTAAATAACTGAGTAGGGACACTTAGGACCTAAAATGGTGAACAGATATTGGATTTAATTGAACAAACACCCGGCCAGTTAAATTAGCCATATGTGGCCGCGCAGCATTTGTGTGCAGTCCGCGTGACTCTCGTTAAGAGATGATGAACCTCTCTTCGCGGTCCGCATGCTATTTATGTGCGGTCCGCATGAGCGCAGTGATGCCACGGTCCAAAACAGTGTGGACCACGTGTGAAGAGTTCATAGAGGTCAAATTTTAGGTATTTCACCTGCGCGGACCACGTACTACTTTGTGAAGTCTGGGCTGAACCAACGCGGTCGCGGTCCAAATTAGTGCGGACCGTGTTAATTTATTCAGAGAGGTATGTATGGGTTTCGGTATACTATGTGGACCGCGTGCCTTTTGGTGCGATCCGCACCCCTCTGTCTGTGTCACTGTGTCTGCACTTTGTATTCAACTGAACTCTTCCTTGTTAGACATGTCTTCCTTGAAAACAATGGTTCAAAAACAAGCGGGAAAAGAAAAACAACCTGGGATAGGTGGTTCCTCTCGAGGGGGGAAAAGCAAGACGATTGTGAAACTCACTCCTCAAACTAGGGAATTGATAAAGAAACCTCGGAAGATAATCCATGAAGCGGATAGAGCTGCATCTTGTTCCACGGGGAGTGAGTATGCATCTTCATGGAGCATTACCTCGGAGTCTTCCCCCACCCACATGTCCACTTTATTTCACCTCTGTGATTCCCCTTCTCCGGATCATGGTAATGTAGCCTCCTCAAAGAAGCCGGTAAATGTCATGTCGGACTTGTCTGATGAGTCCGTATCAAGAGAAGAAGAGCAATACTCCATATTTCCAATAGCTTCATTATCAAGAGAGAGCGGAGGGTATGCTGAGGGAGGTGAGCCACAGGTCGGGGGATAGAGAGTACTAGAAAACCGGAAGCATCAGCAGATAGGTTTGTTAGTGAGGTTGCTTTCCACAATTTCCGGGAGTGGTGGCCCAAAAGGAAACTGATTCCGGAGAGGCAATTCATAGATGTCGATCTTGTCCCTCTCAATCCTCATGTGGAAGCACAATTCCGCACTAGAGAGGGTTGGGACTTCTACAAAGAACGTGTTGAGATGGCGAATGAGCATATGGTGAAGAAGTTCTACAGAAATGTTCACAATATAGTTTGGGACTCAAAAGAAACTAAAGTGAGGGACAAGGCAGTTATATTTGATGGCAAATCATTGAATTAATTTCTGGTGTTCGAAAAAGATGAAGAATCGCAATATTTAGAAAAGCTGGCAACGAAAGAGGAGGTTCATCCTTGGTTGGACGAGAACTTGGAAGCCCGGGGTATAGTCCCAGTCTAGTTGAAAACACAGTAAAAGATCTTTAGGAACACCCTGAATATTGAAGACAAAGGGTGGTTGACCTTCGTGTGTAGTAGACTTAACCCATCTACACATGATCACTCCATCCTTATGATGTCTTGGTAGCATCAATCATGGTGGGTTTCCCACTGAATGTGGGTAATATCATGTCAAGGGTGATTTCTATAGTTGGGCAGGAGACCCAAACAAAATACCCCTTCCCAGACACACTCTCTTTATACTTCAGAGAATTGAAAGTGAAGAAAAAGAAATATGATGTCAAGGTACATCTGGTGGCCCAGTCTTCATGGTAAATCTAATTGGGTCCAGACAACCCGAAGAGGGGCAAGAAGAATGTGGCATCCACTTCCACCGCACCTGGCCAGTCTGAGGAGCTAGCAATCATTGAGCAGCCTAGTGAGCCTTCCACCATTCCTGCTACTGATGAGGCATTGCCTCTAGGTCCATCATCGGCAGCTGGTTCTTCTACTACAGCTAACTCGGTAGTCCCTTCATCAAAAACTCACTGATTCACCGCAAACTAGCTCACCATTCCCTTGCCAGTTTGAACAACTGGATGTCAACTGCGACATCCAAGTTGTCTACAATGTCCACTACTGTACAGGAATAGGGAGCGCCAGTTACTGTTGAGGTTCCTTCCTCCATTGAGGATGCACTAAAAAAGATCCCGGCCAACCAGGAAAAGATGATGTCGACGCATGATACCTTGACTAAGGCGGTTGGGGCACATAGCAAAGAGTTAGAAAGATTAGCTCGGGAGAACAAGAAGCTGAGGAAGCAGGCTTCCAAGGAGTCAGTGACAAAGTTGAGAGTGGATGTGGACAAGCTCATGGTGGATCAGTTGCCAATTGACCTATTATTTAAGGATCCGGTTGTAGATCCAGTAGTAGCACAGGCAAGAAGGAGGAGTAGAGGCCGAGGAAGAAGAGGAAACTTTCGAGGACTAAGGGAGTTGTGATTGAGGCAGCACTTGTTCAGACGAGTCCCTCCACTACCCCACAAGTTAATGAGCCAGTTCTTGAGCAGGCACCTGTCCCAGCAGCACCGCAGCAGCAGGTCGGGGACCAGTCTGAGGTCCTCGCTACTATAGAGGACTTGGGAGCCACTGACCAGCACAGGGTGACAGATGAGGCTTGAGGGGGCATTCTATATCCTTACTTTCATTTTGGTGCTTATTTAGATAGTTATCATTGGGTACAATGCTAGCTTTTATTCGTGGGGGTGTGGCCCTACCATTTTGATCGATACTCTAGATTATTGTATATATTCTTTTACTTTCGGTGCATTGGTAGTTATAGATAGCTTGTATACTGTTCATTCTAGATGCTCTTCAACATCATGTATATATTCATCGCCTCTAGTTATATATTCTACTCCCATTTTTTACATATTCATTCTGTTTTCATGTTGGTTTTCGTTGCAAAGTTAGGCTCACAGGCTTTTTCTTTAGTTTTGGCGTTTTCAATAAGCCCTTGGTTTTCTTAATACCACGGTTCTTTCCAAGGGTCGAGTGTTGTGCGAACCGGGAGGCTCTTCCCAATGATAGATGGTGTGACAACCTTCTTAAGGGTTTGGGTCCATTTTTTATTTTTATTTTTGATTATCAAGTTTTGTAGTTAAGGGTACCTCAGGCAAAGCTTCACTTGGGCCTAGCACATTTTCCTTTGATCTTATGGTCAAGAATATTATGTTGTGTTTAGGATGGTGAAAGTTCTGGCCTTAAGACTCTTGTGGTGACCAAATAATCATCATGTGGTCATTTTGGGCCATTGTACGCTTGAATCATATCTAATGTCGTTGTGGGCCCTTGACTCCGTCTTTGGCAATCCTTTATTATGTATTGTGAGAATTTGAATCGTGAGGCCAAGTACCGAGCCGATGGTCTAGAGCTTTCCCCGAATATTAGTTGAGGTTAAATCATAGGTGGAATTTGACTTGAGAAATGATTATAGGCTTTCTTTGATCAAAAATGCAAAATTTGAACAATTTCCATGACCTACCAATGAAATAATCCCTAGTTTACCCCTTTTGAGCCTTAAACTTTTTTCTTTCATGAACCAAGCTACCAGCCTATACCCGTTCTTAATGAGACCCTCTTTTGGCACCCAAATCTCCCCATGAGTAAATGGCAAATGTCTGTGTTTGGGGGGAGAGACAAGAGAGGCATCAATGTCGTATAAAGGCACAAAAGCAAAAGAAAAGGAAGGCAATGAAAAATAAAAAAAGACAAAAAGAAAGACAGAAGTGAATAAGAACCCAAAATGGGAATCCAAGGACAACAAAAAGTGAAAAATGTGTGGAAAAGTAGACAAAAGGAGAAAAGTTTTGAATTCCAAAAGAAAGAGTGACAGTATGTCTCCCTAACCCTTTGAAAGAAGTGAATTACTCAATTGAGTCAAGAAAGTATGCCAAAATGAATCAAAAGAAGTGCATAAGGAAAGATTGAACCCACTTGAACAAAAACATGTCTTACATTTACCCAAAGCCTTCACAATAACTCCTTAGAAGCCTTATACGATCTTGAGTTGAGGGAATCCTACATTAGTGGATACTTACATAAGGGGAAAGCATATGGTACTTAGAGCCGGACTTAGGGCCTTTTCTTTATGAGAGATGAGAGAGAAGTCCATTCACCTCGATTTGTGTTCAAATACTCTAAAAGGTGAGTTTCACTTAGGGAAAGTCAATGATGTGTGAGTTTGGGTTCCACAATGACCAAAGTAATTGAGAAAGATTCCTTAATGAGATGTGTCAACTCTTGATGCTCTTTTGTCACACTCGATCCATAAGTTTTCAAAGTTTAAATGTGTTAATGATGCATTCTCATTTAGGGCAATTGTTAGTCCCAATTGATGCTTGTTGAAGTTACTTTAAGATAAGAAGGAATTACTTGGGTGTTTTCCATTGATTGGTAGGTCTCATTTAATTTGCTTGAGGACGGGCAAAGGATTATGTTTTGGGGAGATGATAATTGTGATTTCTACATGTTTTATACCAATTCTTACCTAAGCTTTGCGCATTAATTGCCATAAATTAGTCCCAAAATGCTTACAAGTTGTGCTTGATTAAAGGTTTGAGCGACAAGATGACAAATATCAAAGATCGGCTCAAAAAGGAGTGAAATCTACCAAGTGTCAAAAGACAACCGAAGTGGGGAACAAAATAACCTATGCGGTCCCCACTGATGTGTCACACATCTGCACAAAAGAGTTCAGAGGCTGGGTTATTTCAAGTCCTACCTGCGCTGTCTGCACTGCTTTGTCATGCGGCCACGCAGGAGAGTTCAGAGACCTTGCATTTTCCATGTCAAGTTGCACGGTCCACGCCCCTTTCCACGCGGTCCGCGCCCAAGAGTTTCATAGACTCGGTCCTTCAAAGCCAAAAGCCCACGTGGCCGCACATCTAATCTGTACGGTCTGTGTGGATCAAGTTTAGAGAGGGTGGATTTTGACCAAAACACCTACGCGGCCGCACTCCACTTCAACGCGGTTTGCACCCATCACTCTACACAGTTGTTGGTCACATTTGTGCGGTCCGCATCCCCCAGTGTCAGAATCAAGATATAAAGACCCAAACCCCTACGCGGCCACGCATCATTCATGCGCGATCCGCGCCAGACCCTCAGGGGTATTTTTGTCTGGTTATTCCTGTGTAGTATAAATAGAACATTTTACATTTTTAGGTTAAGTTTTGTTTTATCAGATAGCAGCTGAACTCGAGACTTCATAGTTTTAGCCTATTTTGGGCAATTTCTTCTAGTATTAACATGGATTTGAGTAGATTAACATTGTAGTTAATTATTATGTCAAATTAATCTACTATTTATTCAATTTGTTTCTGTTATGGCTAGCTAAACCCATTAGCTAGGGTTGTGGCTCAACCCTAGTGTGGGTAATTAATGGGTGTGATTGTTTAGTGCATGAATGATGTTAGGTATTTGTTATTTGGATTAATCTTATGTTTCCATTAATATTTGGCGGTTGCAAACACTAAGTCTAGTTTAGTCGGTCTTGACTCTTCTTGAGAAAGAGAGTCTATGACCCCAAGATTAATTCCAACAAACAATGGGGATGGACCCATGAGAATGGTAGTTCCAATTAATAGGTTAAACCTTGAGAGAGTAATTACCCAACTTGAACCATAAGTTGCTTGGGCAAATTGGCCTACCCAATTGGTCTCGAGAGAGTCAATTGGGAAATATCACTCACTCTACCGAGAGGTGTGAGAGTGGGCGCAAAACGGCAACAGTTATAGCATAAGTCCCATATTCATCATTCTTGCAATAGGAATCTCTACACGTTAGTTGACCACCTAGGTACATTCCATGACCCTAGTGTCTTTCCCTATATTGCATACAACTTAGAATCAATATCTTTAGGTTAAGTTTTGTTTTATCAGATAGCAGCTGAACTCGAGACTTCATAGTTTTAGCCTATTTTGGGCAATTTCTTCTAGTATTAACATGGATTTGAGTAGATTAACATTGTAGTTAATTATTATGTCAATTTAATCTACTATTTATTCAATTTGTTTCTGTTATGGCTAGCTAAACCCATTAGCTAGGGTTGTGGCTCAACCCTAGTGTGGGTAATTAATGGGTGTGATTGTTTAGTGCATGAATGATGTTAGGTATTTGTTATTTGGATTAATCTTATGTTTCCATTAATATTTGGCGGTTGCAAACACTAAGTCTAGTTTAGTCGGTCTTGACTCTTCTTGAGAAAGAGAGTCTATGACCCCAAGATTAATTCCAGCAAGCAATGGGTATGGACCCATGAGAATGGTAGTCCCAATTAACAGGTTAAACCTTGAGAGAGTAATTACCCAACTTGAACCATAAGTTGCTTGGGCAAATTGGCCTACCCAATTGGTCTCGAGAGAGTCAATTGGGAAATATCACTCACTCTACCGAGAGGTGTGAGAGTGGGCGCAAAACGGCAATGGTTATAGCATAAGTCCCATATTCATCATTCTTGCAATAGGAATCTCTACACGTTAGTTGACCACCTAGGTACATTCCATGACCCTAGTGTCTTTCCCTGTATTGCATACAACTTAGAATCAATATCTTAGCATAACCATGCTTTAAACTTGTAGCTGATCAATTGTAGTTGATAATCAAAAAAAAAAAAAAACCAAAAATGTTAAAAGATCAATTAGGAGCTAAAACATAGTCCTAGGCCATACAAACACTCAACTCCAAATTGAAGTTCCCTATGGAAAATTGACCCCGATACCACTATTGTGTAAAAGTATTAGCGCCCACTCTTCCTTAGGTTGTGTCCGTTGCGATCAACTATTTGGTTTAATAGAAATTGTATTATGCTAATTTTAAGTTCAACCGCTAGATACTTTATTTATGCATAATTAACTTGTCTCTTGTT
This sequence comes from Nicotiana benthamiana, assembly GCA_034376525.1. Classification (NCBI taxonomy): domain Eukaryota; kingdom Viridiplantae; phylum Streptophyta; class Magnoliopsida; order Solanales; family Solanaceae; genus Nicotiana; species Nicotiana benthamiana. The sequence continues at coordinate 25,186,368 of CM067333.1, read as the reverse complement.
TTTTTAAAGAAATTGTTGGGTAATTATTTTCACATGACAATGGTGGGGGATTGTTGGAATTTTCAAGAAAAAATTGTGACGACTCAGCCAATCGTCTCATGATTTATCACTCAATTTTCCATATTTCTACTTCTTTATGCTTCGTTATTCATTTTTTGTGGTATCGAGTCAATCGTATCGAATCCGAAATGATTTTTGTAAGGTTTGATTCACTTGGTCTATCTTAAGGAAGTTTAAGTTGAAAAAGTCAATAGGATATTGACTTATGTATTATAGGGATTGTATGTGAGTTCCTGTGGTTTGGTTAGCTTCGGGAGGTGATTTGTGACTTAGGAGTGTGATCAGAATGAGTTTTGGAGGTGCGGAGTAGATTTAGACTTGAATTGGCGAAGTTGATATTTTGGCGATTTTCGGTTGGTAGGTGAGATTTTGATGTGGCGGTCAGAATGGTATTTCGAGAGCTGAAATAGCTTTGTTGGTCACTTAGGATGTGTGTGCTAATTTTCAGGTCATTCAGACAAAATTTGGTTGGCTTTCTTACCAAAAGCGTAAAATCAGAAGATTGTAGAAGTTTGGCTTGCATCCGAGGGGTTTTGGGTGATTTGATGTTATTAAGGTATTTTGATGATTGGAAAAAGTTTGAATAAGGAATTGGGTTATGTTTATGCTTTTGATTGAATTTCCGAGGTCCTCCGGGTGATTTCGGATGGTTGATGGAGAAGTTGGATTTGTGTTGCAACTGCTAATTTTTGCTGCTTCAGGTATTTTCGCACCTGCAGATTGGGGACCGTAGGTGCGATGCGTCATGTGCGAATAAAGAGTCGCAGAAGTGGCTTTTGGAATAAATTGTCAGGAGCCGCAAATGCGGTTGTGGGCCACATATGCGGAGCCGCAAATGTAGACTGCAGATGCGGGTGGCTGGAATTTTAAAGTAATTTCTACATAAGTGGAGAAATAAAGCGCAAAAAGCGATACCGCAGAAGCAGGTATTGTGTCGCAGATGCGAAAATGCCTGGGCAAAAGGTATAGATATTTTCCTTCACGAATTTGAGTTATTTCACTATTGGTTACTTCGGCTTGGGAGCTTTTTGGGTGATTTGAAAGAGCGATTTTAAGGAAAATTTAGTGATGTAAGTCATTTGGACTTAAAACTCATCCGTAGGCTATTATTTTACAGATTAGAGCTAGAAATTATGGAAATTAAGGGTGATATTTGAGGGAAAATAGGGCTTAGAATTGGAGACCTATGATTGAGGATTTAATGGACAATTTAGGGTCGAATTTCTGAACTTTTGATATGTATGAACTCGTGGGGAGATAAAGAATCTTTGGTGCAAAAAATATTAAATAACGAAACATGGGCCCAGGAGTTGGGTTTTGGTAATTTCAGAATTTGCACCATTTATTGATTGTTATCACTTGGGTTTCAATCATTTAGCATATTTTGACGTCCTCGTTCTTATTTTTGTTAGATTCGATGCACGAGGAGGCCAATTTGAGGGGCAAAGGCATCGTTAGCTAAAGATTTAGCCAGTTCGAGGTGAGTAATGATTGTAAATAATGTTCTGATGGTTTGAAACCCCAGATTTGTATATCGTAGTGCTATATTGAGGTGAGGCACACGCTTGATGACGAGCTTGGAGTCATGCACTATTGCGGATTGTGAATTGGTCCATCCCGACTGATGGTTTTACCGTGTATTTGATTGAAAACCTATTTTTTATCATCATTATTTGGGATGAATGCCATTTTGAGCCTAGTGCCAACTATTTGAACCCTTCGGGGCTTTTTATTGATGTTTCCTCACTGTTTTGACTTATACTTGAACTCAGTCATGTTATTTTCCATTGTTTTATTACTCAACCATGTTTACTCAGTTTGAAGACTTAATGATATTGTAAATGATGTTTGGTCTGAGAAACACTATTTTACTACTGCTTGAGTGGCTTTTAGAGATTCTTTTTTTGACTGAGTAAGGTCGACGGCCTATGTTGTGAGGAAACTCTGATACCGATTTGAGGCCGAGCGATTAAGATATGTACGCCACAAGATGGTTTGATTGATATGTGATAAAGGGCCTAATTTAGATGCCACGAGATGGCTTGTTATTGCGTTTGGGCTGTAAGGGGCCCCTCTAGGAATCTGCACATCCCCAGTGAGAACGGGTACCCATTGTGATGTGAGATTGAGCCCGAGCGGCTAGTATTGTTTTGAGATTTTGCCCGGGGGGGGGGGGGGGGGGGGATTTTTTTATATTTTGCCCGATGGGCAAACTTCTATTTGTTTACTTTACCTTAACTGCCTCTCAACTACTTGTTTACTTGTTGGAAGAGGATTTTACTTGACTTTTCACTAGGTTACTGTTTTTAAATTATTTTACTGCTTCATTATGGAATGCCTTGCACCTTAAATGTTTTCTTACTTTCATTCATTATTTACATTTGTTAATCACTCAGTTGGAGTACTCACTTTACACCTTGCACCTTGTATGCAGATTCAGGCGTAGCTGGTCCTGCTCCTGAGTGTTGATTCATTCCAAAATCAACGGATCTCGAGGAGTCTTCCGGTAGTTGTTGCCATTTGCAGCCCGAAGCTCCTCCCTATCTTTTTTTTCTTATGTCCTTAGATCAGTTTATAAACTTTGTATTTACATTTGAGGATTTTTGTGTATTAGATGCTCATGACTTGTGACATCCCGATTAGGGCTGTGTCGGGTTGTACTTCCACACTTTATTGTTATTTTTTGCTACTTAGTATTATTAAATTATGTTATAGACTGCTTTTATGTTCATTAACTATTTTAAAAAGTGAATTGGGTTTAATTGGTTGGCCTTGTCTTCATGAGAGGCGCTATCATAACCAGGTCCAAATTTAGGGTCGTGACAAGTTGGTATCCGAGCCTAAGTTACATAGGTCTCACGAGTCATTATCAGGTTTAGTAGAGTCTCGCACTATATTTATCTTTTAGAGGCTGCAAAACCTTTAGGAAAAACTTCATATTCTTGAAATTATTTTCATGCGAACTTGTTGAACCAAGTACTAAACTTCTGTTATTTTATTCTCCCACGGGTGGTGAGGACACGTGCTACCGAACATGAGGGATGACCACCAGTGCAATCGGATGTGGCCACCAGAGGCCAAAGACGTTGTCGTGGTCGTGGACATGGTCATATTATAGTAAGAGCGGCGAGGGCAGCACTCGCAGATCCACCAGTTTCCCCAACTCAAGATCAGGTCCCAGCTATGGACACTCCAGCAGCACCAGCTCAGGCACCAGTTGTGCCCATCGTGATTTCGGGTCTTTAGGAGGCCTTAGCTCAGATCTTACCAGTTTGTATCGGCTTGGCTAGGTGGTTTCAGCCACTACAACCGTAGCTACTTCGTAGGCCGAGGGAGACTCCCTGTGCTCGCACAACTGAGTAGGCCATGCAGGGACTCCAGACGCTAGGAGCGCATCCAGCCCAGCCGATTGCAGCTTCTCAGGACTATGTGGTTCCTGTCATGCCGGAGGATGAGAAGCGTAGGTTGGAAAGATTTGGTAGATTGTAGCCTCCGACATTCAGCGGCGCAGAGGGCGAGGATGCCGAGGGCTTTTTAGATAAGTGTCATAGGATGCTTCGTACTGCAGGTATTATGGAGACCAGTAGGGTTGCTTTTACCACCTATCAGTTTTCAGGAGCTGCTTTCACTTGGTGGGAGGATTTTAAGAGGCGTAGGCCTATTGGTGCAGCACCTCTTTCCTGGCAGCAGTTCTCCATTCTCTTTCTTGAGAAGTATGTGTCGCAGTCTCGCAGAGAGGGGCTGCGTAGGCAGATTGAATGGTTGCATCAGGGGGAGATGACTATGTCGAAATATAAGTTGAGGTTCTCTGAGTTAGCTCATCATACCATCTATTTGGTTCCGACAGACAAAAAGTGGACTTAGAAGGTTTATTGATGGTCTTACTTATCATCTCTGCATTCTCATTTCCAAGGATAAGGTATCTATTGCTACATTCGAGGAGGTTGAGGATATTGCCCGTGAGATTGAGTTTGTTCATCACTAGGAGCGAGAGGAGAGGGAGGCCAAGAGGCCTCGAGGATCTGGTAGCTATAGCGGTGCTCGTTCGTGGGGACAGTTTCAGCATGGCAGAGGCTGCCCATTCAGGTCACTCAGCCATCTCGCCCAGGTAATTGTGGGAGTCTTTGGGTCATGGTTATCACATATCTCAACAGGGCTAGTCATAACTCAGTGCCCTTCCAGCTCAGAATTCATCTCATGCTCTATCAGCTTAGGGATCCTCTATGCCGAGTGCATCTGCTAGTCACTCCGGTGTGAGGGGTTCCCTTCAGTCCCCTTCTTCAGCACCTGAGAGTTGTTATGAGTGTGGTGAGATGGGTCACATGTGGAGGCAGTGTCCTCGTCGTTTTACTAGTTCATCTCAGCAGAGGGGTCATTCAATGGCTTCAGTGCCAGTTTCTTCACCACCGCTCGCTCAGCCAGTTAGGGATGGAGGTCAGTCAGTCAGGGGTCGTCCTAGAGGGGGAGGTCGATCAGGGAGTGGGTAGGCCAGTTTGTATGCACTCCCAGGAACACCCGATATTATTGTTTCAGATGCTGTCATTACAAGGATTGTTTCAGCCTACCACAGAAATGCCTCTGTATTATTTGATCCCGGTTCCATCTTTTCTTATGTGTCATCATACTTTGCTCATTATTAGGGTACGCCCTGTGAGTTTCTTGCTTGCTTTACCTATTCATGTATCTACCTCGGTGGGCAATATTGTTATTGTAGATCGTGTGTACCGGTCATGTGTGCTGAGTATTAATGGTCTGGAGACCCGAGTGGATCTATTATTATTGAGTATGGTGGATTTTGATTTCATTTAAGGAATGGATTGGTTATCTTTGTGTCATGCTATTCTATATTTTCATGCTAAGACATTCATATTATCTATGTCAAGTGTGACATGGATTGAGTGGTGAGGTGTGATTGATTATGTTCCCAGTAGGGTGATCTCTTTCTTGAAGGCCCAGCGTATGGTTGGGAAGGATTATCTCTCATATCTAGCAATTGTGAAGGATGTTAGAGCTGAGACTCCCAGTATTCATTCTGTTTCAGTTGTGAGGGATTTACCCAATGTGTTTCTTACAGACCTGTCAAGCATGCCACCAGATAGGGATATTGATTTTGGTATTGACCTAGTGCCGGGCACTCAGTCTTTTTTTATTGTGTCATATCGTATGGCACCAGATGAAGGAGTTAAAAGAGCAGCTTCAGGAGCTCTTAGATAAGGGTTTCATTCGGCCTAGCGTGTCACCTTAGGGTGCGTGGGTTCTATTGATGAAGAAGAAGGATGGCACAATGAGGATGTGCATTGATTATAGGCATTTGAAAAAGGTAACAAATAAGAACAAGTATCCTTTTCCTCGCATTGATGATTTATTCGACCAGCTTCAGGGAGCAAGGGTGTTCTCCAAGATTAATCTTCGTTCAGGTTATCACTAGTTGAAGATCAAGGATTTGGATATTCTTAAGACAACCTTCAGGACCTGATATTTTCATTATGGGTTCTCGGTGATGTCTTTTGGGTTGACCAATTCCCCAGCAGCTTTCATGCATTTGATAAACAACGTGTTCCGGCCCTATCTCGATTCGTTTTCACAGTCTTCATTGATGATATTCTGGTGTATTTTTGTACTTAGGAGGAGCACGCAGCGCATTTGAGAGTTGTGTTGCAGAGATTGAGGGAGTAGAAGTTTTATGCAAAATTCTCCAAATGTGAGTTTTGGCTTAGCTTAGTAGCTTTCTTGGGACATGTGGTGTCCAGCGAGGTCATTCTGGTTGATCCAAAGAAGATAGAGGCAGTTCAGAGTTGGCCCAGACCGTCCTCTGCTACAGCGATTCCAGCTTTCTTGGTTTGGCAGGCTAATATAGCCGGTTTGTTCATGGATTCTCATCTATCGTATCGCCCTTACCCAATTTGACTCAGAAGGGTGCTTCATTTGTATGGTCGGATGAGTTGGTTATGTGTTGATGCATGAGGGTAGATTTATTGCTTATGGTTCTCGTTAGTTAAAGCCCCATGAGAAGAACAACCCTATGCATGATTTGGAGTTGCCTGTCATAGTTTACGCATTGAAGATTTAGAGACATTACTTGTATGGTGTATCTTGTAAGGTGTTCATTGATCACTGCAGCCTTCAGCATTTGTTCAAGCAAAAGGATCTTAATTTGAGGCAGCGGAGATAGTTGTATTTGCTTAAGGATTATGATATTACTATATTGTACCATCCGGGAAAGGCCAATGTGGTAGCCGATGCTTTGAGCCGAAAGGCAGTGAGTATGGGGAGTTTGGCATATATTCCAGTTCGGGAGAGACCTCTTGCAGTTGATGTTTAGTCCTTGGCCAATTAGTTCGTGAGGTTGGATTTTTCGGAGCCCATCCGGGTATTGGCTTGTGTTTTTTCGTGGTCTTCCTTATATGATTGCATCATAGAGCGTCAGTATGATGATCTGCATTTGCTTGTCCTTAGGGATAGAGTTCATGATGATGATTCTAGAGATGTGACCATTGGCGATGATGGGGTGTTGAGGATGCAGGGCCGGATTTGTGTGCCCAGTGTGGATGGGCTTCGGGAGTTGATTCTAGAGGAGGCCCATAGCTTGTGGTATTCCATTCATCCGGGTGCCGCGAAGATGTATCAGGATTTGAGGCAGCACTATTGGTGGAGAAGAATGAAGAAAGATATTGTGGGATTTGTAGCTCTGTGTCTCAGTTATCAGCAGGTGAATATGAGCATCAGAGACCGGGTGGCTTGCTTCAGCATATGGATATTCCTGAGTGGAAGTGGGAGAGGATCACTATGGACTTTGTCATTAGACTTCCACGGACTTTGGAGAAGTTTGATGCTATTTGGGTGATTGTGAATAGACTGACCAAGTCCGCGCACTTTATTCCTGTGTGTACTACCTATTCTTCAGAGCAGTTGGAAGGGATCTATATCTAGGAGATAGTTTGCTTGCATGGTGTTCCGATTTCCATCACTTAAGATAAAGGTACTCAGTTTACTTCGCAATTTTGGAGGGCCGTGCAGAGAGAGTTGGGTAATCAGGTGGAGTTAAGCACAACTTTTGATCCTCGGACGGACGAGCAGTTCTAGCTCACTATTCAAATACTGGAGGAAATGTTGCGTGCTTGTTTCATTGATTTTGGATGGTCATGGAATGAGTTTCTACCGCTTGTAGATTTTTCTTATAACAACAGCTACCCGTTGAGTATTCAGATGGCTCCATATGAGGCTTTGTATGGGAGGCAGTGTAGATCTCCAGTTGTTTGGTTCGATCTCGGTAAGCCTAGGCTATTGGGGACTGATTTGGTACAGGATGCTTTGGAGAAGGTGAAGGCGATTCAGGAGAGGCTTCGTACAGTGCAATCGAGGAAGAACGTTGTATTGATAAGAAGGTTCGAGATGTGTTCTACATGGTTGGCGAGAATGTTCTATTGAAGGTTTCACCCATGAAGGGTGTTATGAGATTAGGGAAGAAAGGGAAATTAAGTCCACGGTTCATTGGGCCTATTGAGGTGCTTCAGAGGATTGGGGAAATGGCTTATGAGCTTGCTTTGTAAACCAGCTTGTCAAGTGTGCATCCGATATTTCATGTTTTTATGCTCTGGAAGTTTATTGGGGATCCGTCTCATGTTATGGATTTCATCACGGTTTAGTTGGATGATGATTTAAGCTGTGATGTGGAGCCGGTAGCTATTTTCGGTCGTCAAGTTCGTAAGTTGAGGTCAAAGGATATAGCTTCAGTAAAAGTACTGTGGAGAAGTCGGCCCGTGGAGGAGGCTACCTGGGATTGACGGAGAAGTTGGATTTGGGTTGCAGCTGCTGATTCTTGCTACTTCTGGTATTTTTACACCTGCGGATTGGAGACCACAGGTGCCAGATATTTGAGAGAAGAGCTATAGAAGCAGGCTTTGGAAGAAATTGTCAATAGCCGCAAATGCGGTTATAGGGCTGCAAATGCGGAAGGATGATAGCAGATACGGATGGCTGGAATTTAAGTTATATCCGCAAAAGAGGAGGAATAACCACAAATGCGGTACTGTAGAAACAGGTATTGTGTCGCAGATGCGAAAATGTCCGGGCAGAAGGTATAAATTGTCTCCTTCGCGAATTTGAGTTATTTCACCATTTTTGACTTCAGCTTGGGAGCATCATGGGCGATTTGAAAGAGGGCTTTCAAGGATACTTCATTGAGGTAAGGGATTTTGATTCAAAATTCATTCCTATGCTATTATTTCACGGATTAGAGCTAGAAATTATGGAAATTAAGGGTGAAATTTGGGGGAAACTAGGGCTTAGAATTGGAGATCTATGATTGAGGATTTGATGGATCATTTGGGGTCGGATTTCTAAACTTTTGATGTGTATGAACTCGTGGGGAGATAAGGAATCTATTAGTATAAAATTTATTGAATTCCGAGATGTGGGCATATGGGTCGGGTTTTGGTAATTTCGGAATTTCACCATTTATTGATTTTTTTCACCATTTATTGGTTTTGGTTAGATTCGACTCGCGTGGAGGCCAATTCGAGGGGCAAAGGCATCGCGAGCTACAGATTTAGCCGGTTCGAGGTGAGTAATGATTGTAAATGATGTTTTGAGAGTTTGAAACTCTGGATTTTCACATCTTCGTGCTATATTGAGGTGAGGCACACGTTTGATGATGAGCGTGAGGTCGTGCACTATTAGGAATTGTGACTTGGCCCGTTTGGACTGATTATTTTACCGCGTATTTGATTTAAAACTTATTTGTTATCATCATTATTTGGGCTAAATGCCATATTCGGGCCTAGTGCCAACTATTTGAACCCTTCGGGGCTTTTTATTGATATTTCCTCACTATTTTGACTTATACTTGAACTCAGTCATGTTATTTTCTATTATTTTACTACTCAGGAACGCTTACTCAATTTTAAGACTTAAACGATATTTTAAATAATGTTTGGGCTGAGAACCACCGTTTTTCCATTGCCCGGGTGGCTTTTAGAAATTGTTTTGACTGAGTAAGGCCGAGGGCGAATGTTATAAGGAAACACTAATACCAATTTGATGCCGAGGGCCTGAGATATGTGCGCCATGATGTGGCTTGATAGATATGAGGCTGGGGGCCTAGTTTTCATGCCACGAGATGGCTTATTATTGTGCTTGGGCCGTATGGGGCCCATCTAGGAGTCTGCACACCCCCAGTGAGTGTGGGTACTCATTGTGATGTGAGATTGAGCCCGATGGGCTGGTATTGTTCTGAGATGTTATCCGAGGGGCAGATTTGTTGATGATGTGCCCGAGGGGAGAAGTTGTACTTGTTTACTTTACTTTAACTACCTATCAACTACTTGTCTACTTGTTAGAAGAGGATTTTACTGGACTTTTGACTGGTTTACTATTTTTAGATGATTTTACCGCTTCATTATGGAATTTTTTGCGCCTTATGTATTTTCTTACTTTCAGTTATTATTTACATTTGTTACTAACTGAGTTAGAGTACTCACTTTACTCCCCCTGTTAAGAATTCAAGCGTAGCTGGTCCCGCTTCCGAGTGCTAATTCATTCCAGCTTCAAGTGGATCTCGAGGAGTCTTCAGGTAGCCGTTGGTGTTCGCAGCCCGGGTCTCCTCCCTATCTCTTTTTCTTATGTCCTTAGATCAGTGTTAAGCTTTATATTACATTTGAGGATTTTCGTGTTGTTAGAGGCTCCTGACTTTTGACACCCCAGTTAGGGTTGTGTCGAATTATACTTTCGCACTTTATTAACATTATTTGCTACTTAGTATTAATAAATCGTATTCTAGACTGCTTTTATGTTGTTTAACTATTTTAAAAAGTAAATTGGGTTTAATTGGCTGGTCATGTCTTTAGGGTTGTGATAAAATTGCAGGAATGAACAAAGGGGAGAAATTTATTTTGCTTAAAGTTCTGATACAACATGCTGCTTTACTAAACATTGCGTGGTCGAGTATCACATAGGCTGATTCGTTGTATTTTTTTATGGCAGTGTTTTCCGGTGCTTTTCCAGTTATTTTGAGAAGTAGACATCCTCTATAAATAGGGGAACACTCCTTGGCATAAGATAACCTGATATATATCTCAAGTACCAATATTCTTCTTTAAGAAAAACTGCAGGAGTTCAGTAATTGCAGTACTGATACTTGTGTTTGGAGATCTGATTTATTATTTCTTGGTTTTACTTCATTCTATCCCAGGAGAGTATTTATAATGGACAAATAATTCTCTTTGGAAAGTGATCCAAACAAGGTATACAGCTTAAAAAAGGGACAAAAAATTGTGTATAGCACGCCTTACAATTGGTGCATGTTAGTCTCCCCCCCCCCCCCCCTTGCATTGTGGTGCACGTTAGTCTCCCCCTTTGCATTGTGGCAATGACAATGATCTCCAGTCGTACAAAGATTATTATGCACAATTCACATTAAAATTTTAATGGATCATCTTGCAGGATTTCGCTCGTTAATCAAATTAGTTTCTAAACACGTACACTGTATGTGTATTCCATACTATTCAACAACAATAACTATCCAGTATAGTCATACAAAGTGGGGTTTGGGGAAAAAATTTATAATGGTAGAAGAAACAATATTATATAGTTCAGCAATTTAGTTTTGGGTTAGAAAACAAAAGAATTAATTAAATATGCTGAAATCTTCTAACAACACTAATTAATGAGTACGAAGGATCCATGAAATGGCTTCTTATAATTAAAAGAAAAGGAAAAAGTAAAGGGGATGACTGTATAAGACAATATGAAGAACACTGCATAAGACAATATGAAGAACAATTTCACATTCCTACTCCATATTACATACAATTGGCTAAAGATAAAAGGATACTAACTTTGACACTTGCAAGAAATGAAAAGAAGATAAAGTTTTTCATTTCTTGTTAGCTTTTCCGATAGAAGAAACAAGTACTACAATAAATTTTAATTAGTTCAAGTACCTTTCTGTTATTGTGTCCTAGTGATTTGGTCTGAGTCTAAGAAGCTGAAAGGTTTTGGAAAAACTTCGCCTAGCTCCTGGTCATTCCATTAAGCTTAAAGGTTTTGGCAAGAGTGAGTTATATCAGAAGGCTTTGATAAAGTGAAACCGGAAGAAAATAAGTTTTCTATGGTAAGCATTACAAAATACTTATAGATGTTAGCTGATCATTGTTCCCAAGTTAATGGCTCTCTAATGATCTTCTGCAACGGATAAAATAATTCTTTGCTATTTATTACGTTTTCAATCTTTGGGATAGAAAAAGGAATACAGACTTTATGATGATGTAATAATAAAACTTGCAATCAAATAGTATGGGTCAGAATTAGATTCGTGATTAGTAGTACGTCCAAATAGCTCCTAAGCTTGTTCGGGTAAGGTATAACCATTCATCGACCAAAGTACTCCAAGGTTACTCAACCTAATTAGCAAGTAGCGAGACCACGGCCTACTCATCATTTACGGACGTCCCTTCGAAGTAACCATCCACAACTATAAATATTAAGAGAAAGAACCCTAAAAGGGGGGCTTCTTCTTCGTCTTCTTCTTCACATCTACTTCTAAAAGAAGAGAAAAGACATCATTGTAAGGCTCTGAAACTCTCCATCGAGAGGAGACCAAACCAATATCATTAATAAAAGATCTTCACCCTCCTCCCCTTAACCAATAACTATTGTCTCGTACATTTTATTCATTTGGTCTTTTGATTTATTACGATCTGCTATGATTGGCCGTCTGTTGATTTTAATTGATTTATGCTTATAAAGTTTATGAGAACTTTGAGCTAAACAATTTGGCATCGTCTGGGGGATTTAATAGCAGAATTGCGTAGTTTATCCTGATACCAAAAAAGGAAAGAAAACAACCTACATCGAACAAGTCGAAGCAGCATGTCGAACCAAAGGAAGTCAAAAGCCTCGAGAGGAGCTTGCTTCCACATCCCCGCGTCTCCGAGCAAAAAGAAGAAGAAGAAGAAGAAGAAGAAGAAGAAGAAGAAGAAGAAGAAGAAGGAGAAGAAGAAGGAGAAGAAGAAGAAGGAGAAGAAGAAGAAGAAGAAGGAGAAGAAGAAGATGATGAAGAAGGAGAAGAAGAAGAATAAGAAGGAGAAGAACAAGAAGACGAAGAATAAGAAGAAGAAGAAGAAGAAGAAGAAGAAGAAGTCGAAGAAGAAGAAGAAGAAGAAGATCCCCCATCCCTATGGGGAAAATGTGCAAAAAAGAGGAAAGCACAAAGGCATTTCGGACCAATATCTGTAACGGGGTGACCCGTGTGAACTGGTCGAGAAGACTACAAGTGCGAGTTAGGCAAGATCTGAAACCAGAAGCAAATCGCAACGCTGAACACCAAGCGGGTTATGTGGGAAAACAAAAGATTCAACTACGGTTGAACGACAACTCAGGCTATGCGGCTTCAACTTCAAAAAATCACAAAGGTTAAACTCAGTTGAACGGCAGCTCAGGAAACGTGCCTTCGCCCAAAAGTTAAACTACGGTTGAACGGGGACTCAGGCTATGTTCTTTCAACTTCAAAAAATTGTAAAGGTTCAACTACGGTTAAACGGCAGCTCGGGCTACGTGCTTTATCCCAAAATTTCTACTACGGTTGAACTAGGACTCCGGCTATGTGCCTTCAACTTCAAAAAGTTACAAATGTTCAGCTACGGTTGAACGGCAGCTCAGGCTACATGCCTTCGCCCCAAAGGTTCAACTACAATTGAACTGGGACTCAGGCTATGTGCCTTCGACTTCAAAAAATTACAAAGATTCAACTACGGTTGAACGACAACTCAGGCTATGTGCCTTCAATTTCAGAAAATCACATAGGTTCAACTACGGTTGAACGGCAGTTCAGGATACGTGCCTTCGCCCTAAAGTTCAACTATGGTTGAACTGGGACTCGGGCTATGTGCCTTCAACTTCAAAAAATTGCAAAGGTTCAACCACGGCTGAACGGCAGTTCAGGCTACGTGCCTTCGCCCAAAAGTTCAACTACAGTTGAACTGGGACTCAGGCTATGTGCCTTCGACTTCAAAAAATTACAAAGATTCAACTACGGTTGAACGACAACTCAGGTTATGTAGCTTCAATTTCAAAAATCACAAAGGTTCAACTACGATTGAACGGCAGCTCAGGCTACGTTCCTTCGCCCAGAAGATCAACTACGGTTGAACTGGGACTCAGGCTATGTGCCTTCTACTTCAAAAAGTTACAAAGGTTGAACTACGATTGAACGGCAGCTCAGGCTACTTGCCTTCGCCCAAACGTTCAACTACGGTTGAACTGGGACTCAGGCTATGTGCCTTCGACTTGAAAAAATTATAAAGATTCAACTATGGTTAAACGACAACTCAGGCTATGTGCCTTCAATTTCAAAAAAATCACAAAGGTTCGACTACAGTTGAATGGCAGCTCAGGCTACGTGCCTTCGCCCAAAAGTTCAACTACGGTTGAACTGGGACTCAGTCCATGTGCCTTCAACTTTAAAAATTTTTAAAGGTTCAACTACGTTGAGCGGCAGTGCAGGTTATGTGCCATCGCCCAAAAGTTTAACTACAGTTGAACTACGACTCTGGCTATGTGCCTTCAACTTCAAAAAGTTACAAAGGTTCAACTACGGTTGAATGGCAGCTCAAGCTACGTGTCTTCGCCCAAAAGTTCAACTACTGTTGAACTGGGACTCAGGCTATGTGCCTTTGACTTCAAAAAATAACAAAAGGTTCAACTTCGATTGAACAACAACTCGGGCTACGTGCCCACGCCCATAAGTTCAACTACGAGTTGAACTGGGACTCGGGCCTAGTGCCTTCGCTTTTGAAAAATACAAAACGTTCAACTACGGTTGAACAAGGCTACGTGCCCACGCCAATAAGTTCAACTACGAGTTGAACTGGGACTCAGGCCAAGTGCCTTCACCATGATAAATTACAAAAGATTCAACTACGATTGAACAACAACTCAGGCTACGTGCCCTCGCCCAAAGAAGTCAACTACGAGTAGCACTAGGACTCGGGCTACACACCTCCGTCGCTAAAGTTACAAACACAACCACGGACTAATAAAATCCAAGAATATTCGTCCCAACGGCTATGAGTCGGGCCGCGCTCAGGCGAGGCCGAGCGCTCCCAAATGTTTAAAGTAATAACAGACACGGACGTCTCCTTAATACAAAACGGCTACGACCCTCTCAAAATAATAGGTTATCGCCGTCCCTTGACAATAAGGTGACTACGGTCTCCTACCAATAGAAAAGCACATGCAAATAAATGGTCGCAGCCATCTCCGATACAAACAGCTACGGCCAGTCGCTCGTATAAAAACTAATCAAAGAATTACAACCAAGATCGTCGATTGTGAACTCACCTAATAAAACAGCTCCATCGCAATCAAGGAATGTCCGTGCCAAGTAGCTACAGCCATCTCCAGAATATAAATGGCTGCAGCCATCTCCAAGGCAGAAACAGCTATGGATATCGGCAAAATTCGATCACCGAGCTCGGCCGGCTCCCGACCTAATTAAGCGGAGGGACTATATGTATGGGTCAGAATTAGATTCGTGATTATTAGTACGTCTAAATAGCTCCTAAGCTCATTCGAGTTAATAAAAGGTATAACCGTCCATCGACCAAAGTACTCCAAGGTTACTCAATCTAATTAGTAAGTAGCGAGACCACGACCTACTCATCGTTTACGGACGTCCCTTTGATGTAGTCAGGGCCTCCTGTTGCAAGCTGTCAAGATCTACAGCTATAAATATTAAGAGAAACAACCCTAAAAAGGGGGTTGCTTCTTCTTCTTCACATCTACTTCTAAAAGAAGAGAAAAAATATCATTGTAAGGCTCTGAACCTCTCCATGAGGAAGACCAAACCAATATCATTAATAAAAGATCTTCACCCTCCTCTCCTTAGCCAATAACTATTGTTTCGTACATTTTATTCATTTGGTCTTTTGGTTTATTACGATCTGCTATAATTGGCTCTCTGTTGATTTTAATTGATTTATGCTTATAAAGTTTATGAGAACTTTGAGCTAAACACAAAGCATCATTTTTATTTGATAAAGCAGTTGAACTTACACGTGTGACTCTTTTACCTTTACTAATGAAATGTTTCATGTTGAACTTACACGTGTGACTCTTTTACCTTTACGAATGAAATGTTTCATGTTTGAATTTTGACAAAAAAACTAAAATTCAAAATGACTCCAAGATCATTGATGGCCATCAACGGCTTCCCCTTTCTAATTTTCAGATTTTACTTTTACTTTTTAGTTATTTATTTTTAAAATAACTTTTATCTTTATAGAATATATATTAAGAATTCATTTAGAATGCATATAAAACTGAAAGGTCAGATAAGAGAAAATAAATAAGATAGAATAGGGGGCGGTCAAAATTATCCGTAACATGTATATGTATTGCAGCTAATTGAAGAGACTCAACACCATTACCATACTGAATTAATTATTACTATTATTGACCATTGAATATGTTTACATTTTTATTATTTTATTAGAATATAAGTTTATATTTTTGTGCAAAGTTTTATATAGAGTTGTGTTTGATTGAAGGACAAAAGTATCACTCAGTATGATATCATGTTAGACAAATTTAGAGTGCTAAGTGAAACTTCAAATTTTCTTAACGCAGTTTGAGCCATCAATAGAACGTGAAAAAACAAATCCGTCTTATTCAAAACTCAAAAAGGGCATGGCCTCTTGAGTACAAGACGACCAAGGAAACAAAATCCAACCGTAAGAAAGAAAAAAAAAGACCAAAAAAGAACAAAATAGTTCTAATATTGCATCCTAGCTTTCATGCCAAAACTTGACTAGCCCAACTAGCTAGCATTCAACTAAACTAAACTAATCAAAAGCCATGATCATGTCGTTGCCAAAGCTCCCTATCATCCTTTCAAACTTGACCATCTTCTTCCTCTCTGGCTCTGTTTCCTTGTCATACGGAGAAGCCGGTGATGATGATGGCAAGATGACTTGTTCATTTTGAGCATTTGCAATCCTCTTAAGCCTCTTCTCACTTATACCAAATGCAGCTGCAAATTCTGGTCCTCTCAAGCTCTGCATCAATGAGTTCTTACCCACCAAGAACTGTTGATGGTTTCTCCTTGCCGATGTTGTGAACCCAAAGAACTCAAACGGGCCATTTGTTGAAGCAATTTGGCAGAAGGGGAAGTACCTCGGCACCCAAAAAACATCCCCTTCTCGTACTCTAGCGTTCATGGCTAAAGTCCCATTTGGATACACAATTTGCACTCTGCCAGTCCCTTTCAAAACTATTCCATACTCTATTGCTGTTGGATTAACATGAGGTGCCATCATGGATCCCTAAAATAACCAACAAAATTAGATACACACATGTCAACTAAGATTTCTTTCACAATAGGAGATTTGAGATTTTTTTTAATCAAAGTTCACCACTTGCCTTAGGCAAATTTACGATTTTTAAGCCATTGAGTGCGTAGGATCACTGCACCACCATGATTAATTCTGTGACTATAAGTTCTGACTTTGTATAATGCATATTTTCATGTATGATCAATGACCTTGAATAGAGAGAGGGTCCTTACCGGAGATAGATTGATAAGATAAACACCATTTCCAGATATCTTTAGAGGAGAATAATTAGACTCATCCAACTTCTTGTTCCATCCATAGTCGTTCTTGAAATCGGCTTTCCTGTTGTAGAGATTATACGCTGATGGAGCTTTATGATTCACTCTCTCGACAACGTCTTCCCTGTTTAACAAAGCAAATAGAAATTTCCTCAATGTCCATGTTGATTCCGCCTCCTTTGGGATAGTTTCTTCCTCAAAATTCGCAATCCTCTTCAAGTGAGCTAGTCTCTTGTGGGGCTCTTGGGCCAAGAATTTGGACCAAATGTGTGCGTGATGAGAACCAGACAAATGCACTATTGGCCCGGAAGATTGCCTTGTCAAGAACGTGCTTAATTCTTCTGTAGAGACCTACAGTTATACAATATTAATTTTGATTCAGTTTTTTTTCCACTAACAAATGTAGCAAGAAAGGTAAAATACTTAAATACTTACATTAAGAGCAGTTGATAATGTGGTATGGTCGAATCCAGCAAGAATGGATGTAGGATAATTCCCACCACCAATGAAGAAAGACTGCAAAATAGTTACATGACTAACTACAAAATTTTTGAAAGAAAAGGACTATAAAACATAAGACAAGAAATGGATTAAATCACGGGTACCTGGAAAGCATGCCATCCCATGGTTTCAGAAGTAACATCAATACTGCAAATAATGTGAAGTCTCTGGTTTTCAACTCTATTCTCCAAATAGAAAGCTGATCCAGCAGGAATTGTGTACACATCCCCGGGCTTCAAACTCCTTTCTGCTAATTCATCCCCGTAGATGTGTCCAACTCTTGCTTCCCCTGTATTCATTTCATAGAAAATGAACATTTTGGCTTACTAAGCAAAGGATACCTAAATACACTGACATTATATATGAAGAATTGATGTTATTTTAACATATTGTAGCAGGCTTATTTTCCGGGAACGTTTTTATTTTAAAAAGAAAAAATACATGTAGTTATATTTTATGTTATCTGATAGCGTAAGAAGTCTAAATCACTGTCGAATGTAAAGTCAAAAAATTAGGTTTACCATGGTGAACAAAGAGGAGAAGATTGGAATCAAGGTATTGAGGGATAAAAAGGCTATTGGGTTCCATAGAGATGAACCCAATATGCATTGGACTGTGGAAAGATGTTCCTCTGCGGTATCCACCTTTCACCAATTTCATGACCCCTGC
Source organism: Nicotiana benthamiana (assembly GCA_034376525.1). NCBI lineage: Eukaryota > Viridiplantae > Streptophyta > Magnoliopsida > Solanales > Solanaceae > Nicotiana > Nicotiana benthamiana. The sequence goes on along the minus strand of CM067333.1, from coordinate 25,168,532 downwards.
GTCAGTTTTCACTACATCATGTAAGTGACGCAACAAAAACCATTTTTCTCCTTGTGTCCTTTGCTCACTATTTTCTCCCTCTTCTCTTTCTCTCCAATGCCCACTAACAGAGGCCACTAGTGCAGAAAAAAGTACCAGCACTAGTAGCAGCAGACTGTTTCTCTTTCCCATGCTTCAACTCGTAATAAAAAAACAAGTTTTCTTTAATTAGTTTTGGTTCACTTGTGACTGAGGTCTGTAGCTATTTATATAGAGGAAATGGTGAGATTTTAGGGGAGGTGCTGTCAACCGTGGAGGATTTCTAGGCTTTTCTGCTATCTATACATTGAGATCCTAAAAAATATACGGTGAACCAATGAAAAGTTGTTTTACTCTTAAGTTTGTATACAGAAACCAAATGATGTAGCAGCAAAATTTCAAGTTGATGACCGCTTCAAAGGACTACTCTAGCGCAATTACAAAAAAAGATTTGAGGTTTTCGTATGTATAGAAACGTAATAATCTTAAAAAATTAATAAACTGACTATTTTTTTCTTACACATTTAATTTTGGTTGAAACAAAGTTTAAGAGTTGACCTGACTCAATTCAGTTTCTACTATTATTAATTTATTACAAAAAAAGTTTAGTCGTTGATCAGACTAATAGGTGACGCCGGTGCCTTGTCCTACCTTAGACAATTCTAAACTCGGCAGCTGGTTTCATATATTTTCTGTAAGCAAGGTAAACGACTATGGCGCAAAATAGCAGCTGCAGGAAGAGGCCAAATATTCTTATCACCGGAGCTCCGGGCACAGGGAAGACGACTACGGCGTCTGCCTTGGCGGAGGTGACGCAGCTCCGTCACATCAACGTCGGCGACTTTGCGAATGAGAAAAACTTGACCAACGGCTGGGATGATACCTTCGATTGCTACTACATCAACGAAGATCTCGTAAGTCTTAACTGGTCAAACTGATCTAAGTTTCCTTAATCTAAAAACTTTAACACTGCATATAGATTATAGCGCGGAAGTTGCAGACTTAGTGAACACAAACAGTTAAAGCTTGTTTTGTGGTATTGGTATTAATTTGAATTTTATTTACCTTGTGCTCTTCAAAGTGCAATAGATATGGTGTATTTGTACAGCCAATATCAGCTAATTTGGAATTGAAGTATAGTTGATTCATTAAGTGATTTGTCCTCTTCAAACTGAAAATTTTCGTTATTAGTCAAAAGGAAAAGGTTCAAATATGTCCGTAAATTATGTAAAATAGGATAAATATGCCCGTCGTTAATAGTTTGGCCCAAATATGTCCAAACTGTTCAATAGTTGTGCAAATTTGCTCTTTTTTTAATTGAAACAGTATTGTTTTCTTTTCTTTTTTAATTAATTAAAATCAAATATTTTTCCAGTTTTTAAAAAAAACATCAATTTAATAAAACTGAAAAATAATTTCTAAAACAATTATTTTTGTAAAAACAAGATAAAAACTAAAAAGTAATTTTCTAAACCAATATTTTTGTAAAAACTGCAAAAAAAATTTTTAGCTTTTATAAAATTTCAGTTTTTACCGCTTTAGAAAATTGCTTATCAGTTTTTCTAGATTTTACAAAAAATATTGTTTTAGAAAATACTTTTTCAATTTATTTAAAGTAATTTTTTTCGTGTTTTCAGTTTTTACAAAAATATTGCTTTAGAAAATTGCTTTTTAGATTTTATTTCTGTTTCAACAAAAAAGTTATTTCAGAAAATAATTTTTTCAGTCTTTTTAAAGCAATATGTTTTCGTTTATTCAATTTTTAATAAAATAAATTTAGTTTTTTTCAATATTTACAAAAATATTACTTTAGAAAATTGCTTTTTAGATTTTATTTCTGTTTTTTAAAAAATATTGTTTTCGAAAATATTTTTCAGTTCTTTTGTAAAAACTGGAAAAAAATATTTCTGTTTTTTTTTCTTCTGTTTTTAGTAAAAAGACTTTTAGAAAAATTTCTTTAGAAAAAAATATTTTGATTTTAATTAATTAAAAAAGAAAAGAAAAAAATATTGTTTCGGTTAAAGAAAGGGGCAAATTTGCACAACTATTGGACAGCTTGGGCATATTTGGGCCCAACTATTAACGACAGCCATATTTATCATATTTCACATAGTTCACGGGCATATTTTGACCTTTTCTGTTAGTCAAAATATGATTTTGTTAAACAAAATAACATCATAGCTGCTTTCCTGCCAATTGCTATTTAAAGTTATATTATGACCTGTTTATGCAATCCTGTTTGGCTTTATGGACATGATTTTTGTTGTCATATAATCAGGAAATTCTAAAAAAATTGTATCCAACATTCTTTTCCCTCGCATCTCAAATTTGTAGTCATCCATCGTGAAGATGTGTACTCAGCCATTGCATTTCTTGATTTTATCCAGGTATGTGATAAGCTTGAAAACTTGATGGAAGAAGGTGGAATTATCGTTGATCATCATGGATGTGACTTCTTTCTTGAACGTTGTTTTGATCGCGTAGTTGTGCTTCAAACTCACAATTCTGTCTTGTATGATCGGTTCACTAATAGGTACTCTATCAATTGATCCTTACCTTTTCCGTTTGTGTACATCTCTAGTATTTCCCTATCTAATCTGTCTGATTGTTTGACTGTCTCAGAGGTTACTCGGGTCAAAAGCTTTCTGATAATACTGAATGTGAAATCTTTCAAGTTTTGATGAAGGAGGCAAAAGAAAGCTATCCAGAGGATATTGTGGTCATACTAAGAGGTGATTCTGTGGAGGATATTACCAAAAATGTGAAGACATTGACCACTTGGATTAGTAATTGGAGTCCTGTCTTATGATTAAATTTTTTTTCCTGAAGAGATGTACTAATTAACATGGAATATTAAGCTACTCTTCGGGAAAGTTATGTTCTACAGTTTAACTATTCGGTTGTAGTTTCTTTCTGTTTCACATATCTATATGAACAGAAAATTTAGCGGGGTGTACTGAATGCGTTTGCGTTATCCTTTCGTTTAGCATAAATGCAGGCTCAAATATTATGTCCAATGAGTTTTCTGAGCAGTATTTGCCTGGATCTCTCCAGCTACGGTTTCCTAGCGGACCATGTTAAGCTCAGATGGAACTATTGTTGTTTTCCATTACTTAACTACAAACTAAGTGGTCACAAGAATTTTAAAATTTCAGGAAAAAAAGTGAAAAAAAATTCAATTAAAAATGGTATTTAAAAATTAGAGTTGTTTTTGGACATAAATATAATTTTGGGTTGTTTTTGAATTTTTGTGAGTGGTCTGAAATGAATGTTTTTAAAAAATAGCTCTTTGGAGTGAAATTCGTCTTCAAGTGAAATTGAATATTTTATGACTAAATATTGATTTCAGGAAAAAATAAATAAATTAGACACAAAATCTGAATCTTTTTGTATGGCCAAACGAGCCCTAAAAAGCTAGGTCTTTTGTGTATTGACGTGAGTTTGAATTTTGATGTTGCCGTATCAACTCTAAAGGGCAGTTTGGTACGAGGGATAAGGTGAGATAAAATGTGGGATTAAATTTATATTGTATTTGATTGACGGTATAAATTTGTCTTAGGATAAATTCATACTGCCGACCAAACACTATATAAATTTAATTCCAGATTTAATTCAGGATCTCCCATCTTATCTTACCTCCTTCTATCAAATTTGAAATTATTTTATTTCTCTTTAGAATTATTTTATTTAACTTCGCATATGGTATAAATAAGTACTGAGATTATAACGCTGAAATTATACCCCTAAGAATTAAGCAACACTTTTTCACTGACGTTGGGTTCAACAGAAGATATAAAAGGTTGTCACTTGACAAATGAACTTTCTCCAAGCTTTGGAGAAAGTCTTGCAGAGGTAACTTGCCATTTCCAATGAACTGACCAACAAGTGGCCCAAAGTAAATCAAACGGCAAAAATGAGTTTGAACTAGTATACACTGACAAATATAAATCAGTGTATTTTAACTTGTAATAAATAAGTTATGATTTCTTATAGTCACCTTTTGTTTTAGATTTTTAACTTGGATAGCGGCTTTCAATGTGAAATGTATTTTTTTCTGATTTTATCTTAGACATTTTAATAGGCGTAAAGTACTTGTGATAACTCAAAAGGTTATCTTCTATTTTGGAATCCGATTCCATATTTTAAGGCCTTGAAAAACTTATTTTATCTCTCCTTGATTTGTGTGTACTGTCCCGGCGCGTATCCGAAAAGCCCGTATGTGAAAAAATTAAGAAATGATGATTTTTGGCTTAAAAGATGAAATTTTGTTACTTCAGTCAACGTTTTAAGTAAACGGACTTGGACCTATATTCCGGCGGTCCCAGAGGGCCCGTTGTAAAATATGGGACCTGGGCGTATGCCCGAAATCGAATTCCGAGGTCCATAGCCCGAGAAATAAATTTTTGAAGAAAATTGATAAGACTGAAAATGCAATAATTTAAATTATTTGATCGTGTTGGTACCGATCCCGTATTTTAATTTCGAAGCCTGGTGCAAGTCCATTATAATATTTAACCTTTTTCGTAAAATTTGGTAAAAAGCGGAAGTGATTTAACGTGATTCGGACCTTTGGTTGAGAAAATAGAAAGTTTGAAACTATCTTGAAAATTTCATGTGTTTTGGTATTGAATTTATAGTTCTAGATGTTATTTTAGCGATTTGATCGCGCGGGCAAGTTTGTATGATATTTTAAGACTTGTCTGCATCTTTGGTTTGGAACCCTGAGGGCTCGGGTGAGTTTTGGATTAGCTATGGAATGATTTTTGACATAGGAAAATGTTGTTGGTATGCTTCAGTTGTTGCAGACCCCTGATCTGGTTGCGAGATCAGGAAACGCAATTGCGATCTTACAGGGTCCGCTTTTGCGAGCCTTTCATCGCAAATGCGATTAGAAGGCTTGGCCAATTGAGTTCGCAAATGTGATTAGAAGGCTAAGCCAATAGAGTTCGCAAATGCGAACGTGAACCGTCACAAATACAAAGCAATCAGGGAAGGGGGTCATTGCAATTGCAACTAAATGTTTGCATTGCAACTGTAGTAGAAATGCGACGGGTTCGCATTTGCGATGTCAGTCTCGCATTTGCGAGCTTCACAATTGTGAAGCGCAGGTCACAGATGCAACATTTTGCAGCTGTTCAAAACATAATTTAGACTTGATTTTTGATTCATTTCTCAAAATTTCAAACCCAAACTTCAAGAGGCAATTTTTCAAAGACCATTTCTTCCCCAAATCATAGGTAAATGATTCTTAGCTCATCTCTTTCAATCTATTCATCTTTTTACAATTAGAATCTAGGGTTTTTCATTGGGGAATTGGGTGTTTTTGGGTAGAACTTAGGAATTTCAAAATTTGGGGATTTTGATCTCAAATTAAGGTGAGATTCCAAAACCAATTGTATATCCGGACTTGGGGTTAGTGACATCCAAATCCAACGCTAAAAAGTAATAGGTACGGTCGCAGCAATATAATTATCCAACTATGAGTCATAGTCAATTCCCACAGAGAACAATGTGTAGGCGATTAGGAATGTAAGAAAATTATCGCTAGTCGCACAGTGCCAAACACTAAGAATTTTTGGTTGAAAATGGTTTTTATATCTAAAATGCGGAAATATAAACTAACCTAGAAAGTAAGTAAAATGATGAATGGCTACAAGTATAAAAGCATCGGGAATTACACTCAAGTAATGATCGAATGTATTTCATGATTTAACAAATATGAGCGAGATTATGTTAATTAGCCACGGATAATAATTCTTAATTAGCTTCTTCCGAAGACTAACAAGACTTCCTAATTGAATTATCCCTAATCACTATTAAAAGATTAAGCACACCCGGAAGGCTACAAGTAGTTTTATCCTATCCCCGGGTAAAATTTATAAAATGAGGGTTAACGCCTCATGTTCTTGTTAATTAATCTTTTCCAACCCCAAACTATTTTTCCCAAAATATGTCGGAGTTAATTAGCGAGTCCTAGGGTTAGATAATCCCTTTGGAAACAATAAGGAACAAGAATAATTAAAGAAACAATAACTCACTTCATAAATATATAAAAATCATTCAATACATAAGCACAACAAGGTATAAAATCCAAGAAGAAGGGTGAATAGAAAAGAAAAACCTTTCAATAACCAACTCAAATGATCACAACCCTAATCCCCCAAAACTACCTGATTTAATCACATCCTCACATACTATCACACGAAATCCACCCAGTCAAAGCTTCAAGCAAAAGCTAATCGAAGGTATTGAAGTAGGAGAAATCAACATGGCAATAGATGATCAATCTCCTCTTCCAAATTCTTATAGACAAAATTCCTCCGAATTACCCCCGTAGATGATCACCAAATTCACTTGTCTCCTGAGGATCTCCAATGTATATACTCCCCCTGGAAATACTCCACAATAATTAAATTACAAGGGATGAGGATTCAACATTAACTTCTAAAAAATAAAGTCCAAGACCTTTGGAATTAAAAGAGAATTTCTCATTGATTGACTTAGGACATGATTATTATATCACCAAACTCCACAATGAGGAAAGCATGTCCAAGGTCCTACATCAAGGCCCTTGGTTTATTTTTTGGGCATTTTCTCAATGTCCAAAAATGGATCCCAAACTCCATAGCTTCAAGAGCATTGATCTCTATCACAACTATTTGGATCCGACTGGCACAACTTCCCACTGAATTTTATGATGCCCAAATACTGACCAAAGTAGGCAACAAAATTGGCAGACTATTGAAAATAGATGCATGCACCTCCTCTAGTCTTAGAGGCCGCTATGCTCGATTATGTGTGGAGGTGTCATTAGATTCACCAGTCATACCCTTTGTGTATATTTTAGTTGTCAAAACTATAACAACAAATTCCACACATGATAATTATATATATAAGAGCCATCCCCAACCGAAAATATTGCAATGTCCCCATTGCAATTATGCAATTCAAGCCAAAATGAATGAGGTGCTCCCTCAATTGTATCACTCTCCACTGGAGGAACTAGGAGGCTCAAACTCAATGTCACATCCTCGATCTCATCCGGTCCACAGAACTTCCACAAAGTGCTTATGATCTTGCTGAGGAACTGGCTCTTCTTCCTCTCATGCTCCCTATGCTTTCGTTGCCTTCTTTCAATTTTCCCCAGCTTTACTTTGATGTTGTGTTGCTTCTTAGCAAGGTCGGACAATGTAGGGAGCTTTCCGGAGCCAGATGGACCTGCAGAGGTGCTCTCTCCGGATGGTCCAGAAAGATGACCAGCTACAAGCTTTGTACCTGAGTGTCCATACCATAAACCTGTCTAGAGATGTACCTAAGAGTGAGAGGTCCCTCCTCAAGTGGGGTGATGGCTGTGGGAGTACTGGAGGCATATGCAGGAGCTTCATGAATCTCCATTTCTGTGAACTGTCCAAAGCTGGGAGATGCTACATCAATTCGTCTCTTCTTTGGTACAGCTCCTTCTCTTGACCTTAGTAAGGGATGGATGGGCTTTTCTAGTTATTTTCCTTTTCTGTAGGCATAGGCTGTACCCCACCCTCATAGCATAGATGGGTGATCAATGATGGAAAGAATAAGCCCTTGGTTTGCTCTGCCACCACCTCTGCTATCTCATGAACAATGAGTTGTCATGTTCACCGGCAAACCCTCCAGAATAGCACAAATCACTCTTGCCTTTTCACCTGTCACTTCTGTCTCATTTTTCGAAGGCATGATGCGAGCATAGATGATAGACAGCCATGTCTTGGCCTCTGTAGTGAATTATAAAGACTCGATCCTTGTTTGTTTCTTTATCCATTGGGTACCCAACTCTTACGCTTTCTCCCTGTACTCCTGGTTGTCGACATTGGCAAGATTGTAATGGGCATTGATCCGCTCTGGACTGAAACGGACCACATACTCTAATAGTAGCCAACAAATCATTGTTGAAGTCTGTCTCCAGAGCATTTGCATAAAATTCTCTGACGACCTCATAATTGGCTGGCCTAGGCTCTTCGGCGAAGCATATCTATCCATTAGTGAGCAATCTCCCATGGAACTCAGGCCATCGCTCCTCCATGTGGACCAACTGTATGCCTCTTTCCCTTATCATGCTTTTGGAGAGTTGTTTATCATAACATTTAGAGCACCTGCGTGAGGAGAATGTGGCAGCATCATAATACTCCTCTTCGGCAACTTGTTCGGCATATTGTTGCATATTTTCATTACTTGCCGACTCTATTTTATAGCTCAAAATACCTACACACCAATTATATATGTCAAACAACCATATGGTGACTTTCAGCACTGCATTTAGAGGTAATTAGGCCAAAGAAACAGGTTAGAAAGCTTCTGGGGCAGAATGCGCGAAGCTACTAGCTTGTAGACTGCATCAATTAATCGCGATCACAGACAATGTCATGCGATCTCAGAGAAGAAAGTGATGGAAACCCATGCGATCGCAAAAGGATTCACGCAATCACGATGAACGATTTTTAGAAACAGCCATATTTAGGCCTATGCGATCGCGAGGGTATTCTTCCTCGCCCAGAACCAGTGTCTTTGGGGCATTTCTTTGAACAGGTGGTGTGCTTCATTGTTGACAGCCATTTTACACCACCAAAACTTACATTTTTGCCCTAAAATTTTGCATAAGAAAACTCTCTTTCTCTCAACCAATCACTCACAGCAAGCAATCATACAAAAAGACCCAACAATGGCTTCTCACACCATAAACATTATTCAACCCCTAACCTTTAAAAACAGGGCACCCCATACCCTAACTTACCAGTATAATTGAAATTAAACCAAGCTTTAGGGTGGGAGAGTGACATACCTGAGAGATGATGGAAGATTTATGTGATGGAATTCAAGCCTACTTGATTTCTTTGTGGTGTTTTTCAGGGGTAAATGGGAGCAGGGATTTGTTCTTCTTTTATTTTAGGTGAAAATAGGCGTGTTTTGGCTCTCCAGTGCATTTTAAGTCTGAGACTGCCACTTTTATACATGATCGCGTGGCAATCACTGCGCACGTAGTGAACGAATTTCACAACTCATGCGATCACGTGGCTATCTCTGCGATCGCATAGAGATAGCTAAAATATCACTCAGTGTGAACGCGTGAGCATTCCTGCGATCGCAATTCTCTGCATTTTTCTACAGTTTTCTGCAGCTACTGGTTTGTGGCTGCCCGGACACCCCGACCTGTTCAAAACAACTTTAAAAATTCTCAAACTTGACATATTATAAAAAATAATATTCTAATCTATTCTAAAAAAAGAAAATTTCAATGAAAATTTTTGAAAAACAATGGGTTGCCTCCCACCAAGCGTCGTATTTAATGTCATAGCACGATGCAAACAACATTACCACTTTTCTCGCCACTTGGATGATATGAACTGGGCGCCTAGCTTGGAATCAAGCTTGTGACCACGAGCGATGGGGATTGGTAAGTTGATGATTGAGCCAATACTTAAAATATTCATTTTGCACTTCTTGGCTTTCAAGTGAGGGATGTCGTTTTGATTTCTTGCTTCCTCAAACTGTAAAGTGTATGGCCTGAATTTTTCCTCCTCACACTCGTTCATTGATTCATGTAGTTCAACTTCCGGGTCACCACACAATTCAACATTGAAAAATGCTTAGAATGTGACTTCAAGCCTTCACTTTGCAATTTTTCATTCTTGACATCCTCTTTTTCCCCCCGGATTAGAGTCAACATCACCCTCATTTACATTTATACTGGTTGACTCAAATTCCATTTTTTTCTCGGCATCACTAATACTCATTGAGTCAGTTGGCGGATATTCAATTCTTGATTCCTCAAAGTAAAGCTCACTTTCTTTCTCGGAATTGGACTCTTCTTGGCCTTCTTCAACACACTCAAATTGTTAGGCATAGCGAGCCTCAACCAAAGTTTGCATTTGATCTTCCAAAGTGTGGATATGTTCATCATTGTAATCCAATCCTTGTTTCAAGTCCTCGAGTGCAAAGTTGTACTTCTCCTCATTTTCAAGAATGACCTCCAACATGAGCATTATTTTCTCATTTTGAGCATTTGAGAGTTCTTCTTGATTTTGATCAAGTTCAAAAAATGTGTTTTCACTTTCAATCTCCAAGGAAGGATTTTGGTTTTCATTCACTTCCAAGGCTGTTTGAACCCTTAAGGCTTCTATCATTTTATCCATTTGTGAGTGCAATCATTGAAATGCTAAATCATTTTGGAGACTAGTCTCCAAAAGGTGTTCCAAGGTATTTTGCTCCTTGTTTCCTTCTTCAAGTAGACACTCCAACATGAGCTTGAACTCTCCATTTTGTCCATGCTCACTTTCTTCCATTTCTCTAGCTCTATAGTTCTCATCACAAAAAGCAAACTCATCATAGTGGAGGCTTGGGGAAGGGAAGGTCAATATGCACAATAATCCCAATGACCATTTAGGCAACCACACTTATCACAAATACTCCAACCAAGGGGATGAGATTGTGCATACAATCCAGCCCCGGGAGAATTTAAACAATTTTTCCACGAGTGTGGTCCTCCACAATAAGGACACAGGTCGTCAAAATATGAACAGCTACCATCCGACCAATTTTCATTATATGATGACATTTTTCAAAAACAAATAAGAAGATAAACAAGAAACTATAGAAAAATAGACCCAAGGTAAGAAAAATAATTACACAAATATTCACAAGTTTGGATCAAAGCACTTTCACTTACTTCTCAAACAATCTAAATTACGCCAAATTGTTCCCCGGCAACGGCGCCAATTTTTGGTGACGTCCAAATCCACCACTAAAAAGCAATAGATACGGTCCCAGTAATATAATTACCCATCTATGAGTCGGGGTCGAATCCCACAGAGAATAGTGTATAGGAGATTAGGAATGTAAGAAAATTATCACTAGTCGCGGAGCGCCAAACACTAAGAATTTTTGGTTAAAATTGTTTTTATATCTAAAATACGGAAATATAAACTAAACTAGAAAGCAAGTAAAATAATCAATAGCTACAAGTATAAAAGCATCGGGAATTACAGACAAGTAACGATCTAATGTATTTCACGATTTTACACATATGAGCGAGTTTATGTTTATTAGCCACAGATAATAATTCTTAATTAGCTTCTTTCGAAGACAAACTAGACTTCCTAATGGAATTATCCCTAATTACAATTAGAAGATTAAGCATACCCGGAAGGCTACAAGTAGTTCTATCCTATCCTTAGGTAGAATATATAAAATGAGGGTTAACGCCTCAAGTTCTTGTTAATTAATCTTTCCCAACCCCAAAATATTTTTCCCAAACTAATTCGGAGTTAATGGACAAGTCCTATGGTTAACTAATCCCTTTGAAAACATTAAAGAACAAGAATAATTAAAGAAACAATAACTCACTTCATATATATATAAAAATCATTCAATACATAAGCACAACAAGGTATAAAATCCACACTTTAATTATGAATATTCCCATAAATAAGATTTAAGTGTTGGATAAAATACTACACACTTAGATAAATAATACAAAGTAAGGAAATGAAGAAATAAACATAAATGGGTAAGAAAACATTAACCACAAACTTTAATCTTCAAGACCCAAGTGTGTTTGTGCAAAAACCCTAGCTTCAAACTTGTTCTTTCTAGTTTATACAAACTGAAAATAAGCCAAAGATGTTCCAAAATTCTACTTGTATGAGTATAAAAATGATTTTGGGTGAAAGAATGTGAAATGCCATAATTGCCCAGAACTGTCCTAGATACAAAGCATCACGATCGCGTGTCTTTGCCTGCGATCGTGTAGAGTGACTATTGAAGCTTCTTCGATCGTGTGCATGTACCTGTGATCATATAGGTTTACTTGCTCAGTATCTGCAATCGCGTGGAGTGGATGTTTGAATTTCTGCAATCGCGTGAACACACATGCGATCGCATAGCGTATTTGCCTAGCAGTCATTTTTCCACTTCAATTCCATTCAAACCACCTCATAGCATCATGTACCTGAAAATCTCAAAATAATCACTATAAACAATCTCATTATGTACTTAAAATGACATAAAAGCTAAGTAAAAGAGGATAGAATGAGTGGTAAAATCACCACTCATCAGGGGGTGAATGGGTAATCGGGTTTTTTGTTCGAATTTCGAGTTTGGACAATGCGGGCTCGGGGTAAAGTTTTGACCTTTTAGAAAAAATGTTAGAAAACCTATAATTATGCATTGGAATTTATTTCTTTAGTGTTTATGATGTTATTAATTTAATTATGACCGATACCAGTGAATTGATGGTGGAATCGAGAAGTAAAGCGGTGTTTGCGCTTTGAAATACCCGTTGGCTTGAGGTAAGTATTTGGTATAACTTTGACTTGAGAGATTAGAGATCCCCAACTTAATTGATATGTGAATTTCCATGTGTATGGCGTATAGGTGTTGGTGACGAATACCTATGCGCCACCAAATTATCATTTTAGTGTGTCCCCTTCCCCGTTTCCTATTATATTGTTTCCCGTCTTTATTGCTACTTACTCATATAGGTTTCCATGTCTAATTGCTTCATGTTAACTATTGTTTTCTCTATTAAAGCATTAATTATTTCATAGTTTCATTTTATTACCTTGTTGGTTGAAGTTGATTTGTTGGTACTTCATGGTACACCTTGGTTGGTCTCACTGTGTAGTAATAATTATTGAAGTTTCATAATTGTATAGATCTCCCATGGTTATGAATTGAGGTATGAATGATGTGGAGGGTTTGATCTAAATTGTGAAATACTTGTTCTTAATTTGTGATTGGTACTGAAATATGGGGTCGGGTTGCACGCCGAAACATGAGGAATAAGGGTAAATGTGTTTGTCTGATGGGATCGGGTTGTGCGCCGCAACAATGAGTAATAAGGGTGAACAAATAAGATCAGGTGGCACGTCTCTACAGGAGGAATAAGAGTGATATATTGAGGAGAAATAAGAGTATACTGGTGGAATGGGGTTGGACGTCGCAAGAAGGAGAAATAGGGGTGAATGTTTATTCTATTATTGATTATATGGTGGGATCGGCATGTGTGCTGCATCAAGTGTTACTTATGTATTCTTTTCTGCTGAGATTCATTATTGTGGTATTGAGAATCTCATTAGGATTGGTTATAGTTGAGTATTGATAGAAAGCCTAAGTTCCATTTTTATTTAATGCAAGTTATTGTTATATTTTATTTTGTAATTCCTTTCTATCTTAATATAAATTATTGCAGGTTATATATATATATATATATATATATATATATATATATATATATATATATATATATATATATATATATATATATATATATATAATGTATGTATGTATGTATGTATGTATGTACGCCCCACCATTACCTCGTCACTACTTCATCGAGGTTAGGCTCGGGACTTATTAGTGCATGGGATGCAATTTGTACTTTCTGTGCAGATTTCGGAGCTGGTAGTAGTTGATCGAGAGGTCGGTTACTGATTCTGCATTCAAGTGACCCAAGGTAGTCCTGCAGGCATCCGCAAGTCCTGGTGTCCCCTCCTAGGCGTGTGCATTCGAATCGGTTTATCGATAAATCGAATCGATTATCTGTTATCGAAATAGAAATCGAATAAATCAAAAACTTATTGAAACGAAAACGATAAGCATATGTACAAATCAATAATCAATAAGTAATTATCGATAAGGGTCCAAATCTAATCGACAAATCAAATGCATACCCCTAGACTGTAGATACTTGTAAAATGCGTAATTACCTATTTGTGTAGATTAATATTACATACAGAATGTATGTATATATATATATATATATATATATATATATATATATATATATATACACACACACACTTATACTTAGTGATATACTATGCACTAAGTATAAGTGTGTGTGTGTGTGTGTGTGTGTATATATATATATATATATATATATATATATATATATATATATATATATAATATGTTCTAAAGCTATACTATGCACTAAGTATAAGTGTATTAGGTAATACGTATCGAATACAGCTTATATATATAATTAATTTGTTTATCATGAAAGTAAGTGTCTAGTTAGGTTATCAAGAAAAAATTCAATTTGTTTTTACTCTTTTACCCGTAAGTGCAGAAGAGCAATAAATGCCACTATAATCATGTGTCCAATATTTAATAAGGGTAGTTTAGTCATACTATGTAAGTTTGTGTAGGATTTGGTATTTTCTTAATGGGCGGACTAAAGTAAAAGAGACACTTATTATAGACCGGAGAGAGTAAATGATAATTTTGTCCAAGGTGAAATATATGTTTAAAGGATTAAAAATTGGTCAATATTTCGTGATGAAGTTTCATTAGAAATAAATTTTACAAAGTTTTAATCGTTACTCTTAAAAAATAAATTTTATACTGAATAAAACTTTATCAATATCCGAAAGAGTAACATACAAGGTATTATAATTATATTAATTAATTTTCAGATCTTAAATATCAGGACTTCTAACATTGTTCAAATAATGAAAGATATTAAAGAAATATGTACGTAGATATACCTAATTTAAATTTCTTATAAATTACAGTATAGTTTATTGCTATTAATTTCAATATAGAAGTTAGAGTTATCTTATATACGCTTCACTTATCCAATATTATAATTGGGCGTTTGATTTAATGCAAGTATATATTACAACATGTAACAAAAAAAAGTAAAGTATATTGCAGTAATTATTATTACAATAAATTATTACATTATTTTTAAATATATGTATGTCGTTTTTTTTTTGTCAAAAAAGAAATTTTGTATTTCAACCAGTATAAATGTACATCAATTGTTCTTTGGGACTATGGAACAAATCTCAAACCTGCTCAACTATCTACTCTACAACCAGAAAGTTGTTTAACTAACTCCTAACATACAAAAATGGGAATATATTCAAGGAGTACATTGTGGATATCAATTTATGTACTGTAAGGTGGGCTGCCATTTTTGCTTCTTCATCCAGTGATGTGCACCTGGATTGCGATCTGTCGTGCTCTGTCTGTAGCTTCTTTGCTCGACTGTCTAAATCTTCTTTCATTCGTTTCCATCCAAATATTGTATACAAGTGCTGCAAACACCACTCCTAGAATGGTTTTCCTTGGTTTTATGTTGTTTACTCTAGCAGAGACCCATTGCACCTCTAGCTCCCAGTTGTTTATCAATCTGTTGAAGTTCAGCCACTTTAACAATCCTTGCCACAGTGATTGGGAATAAGAGCAGTCAAAGAACAGGTGGTCGTGTGTCTCTAAGTGTCACTCCCACATAGTGAACAAGACTGATCAGTGTGGATACCCCATTTTTCCAACCTGTCAACTGTTGCCAAACGTCTATGCAATGTCATCCATAGTATGAACTTCTGTTTTGGCAGTAGTCCAGGCACCAACATCAATTTTTTCCAGGGGACTTAGGGGTACTGTGGAACAGAGTGAATATATGCTCTCTTAATGCTGTATCTTCCATTCTGGCAGCATGTTTGCATTACTGTCCAGTCGTGCGCTCACCACTCCCTTGCTCCAAATATTTTCCTTACCAACTAGCTAGCCTGCTTTGGTGCTTCCATGGTATTTACTTAAAGATATTTTCTTACTAATGTGCCTGTAAGTTTGATTTAGGTTGTATAGTCAGCTTCAAAATTTAAAGATTTAGAACAGGTCTATTTTTATTAGTAAATATCCCCTGTACGTGTAGGAAAGAAGCTATATTAATTTACAAAATAAAAATAAGAAACAGATTTGTGTAACCTAAATATTAGGAATTTATTGAAAGTTCAAATAAAAAAAATTGATAATCAAATTTCAGTGAAGTCCTAAATAAAAAATTAACTTGTATTATATTATTATCAAATATAAAATTTATTTTTAAAGAGTAGAAAAAGGTCTAGGATTAAAATAATTCCATCGAGAAAAAGATTAAAAAATTCTATCAAAAAAAAGATTTTAGAATAATTCTATTATAATATATATTTGATCCCATGTAATTGTCCACTAGATCATAGACGTTGGGACTTGTGGGTCCATTACGTTTTCTCATCCAATCTCCCAATTATTTTGGTCAATCATCGTTCCAACCCTTTAGGTAATAGTAATATACGTGTAGTGTAATTAATCTTCTTCAGCTCCGAAAAGAATTTATAAAAAGTAAATTTTAATCGATTTTAGAAAAGAAGTTATAAAGGTAAAATCTTAAATTGGATTGAAGTCCTAAATATTAAAATTTCTTATATAGCTTATATAAGAAATGCTTTAATAAACAAAGTTTTAGTTGATTTTAAATTCTTAAATATTTGAAAAAATATAAAATTACTATTTTGTCTAGTGTGAACTCTATGTTCAAAAGGGTAAAAAAGACGAACAACATTCCGCTAAGGGCCTTCATATTTTTAATATAGTATAAATTACGTCTCCTTCACGGGCCATAAGATGGAACCGCCGGACGGCGCCACACCGACGCGTTTGAAAGGTCAAACGATTCAAAATAACATGGCGAACCAACCTTCTGATCCAATTGGCACAAAATTGTCCTGTGCTACAAAGGTCATCTTTGCATCGACTGCTCAGACCTCTTCAATTTGCCATGGCAAGGAAGCTGCAATAGCAACTCATACTACACACAACGACATGCCGACGGTTCTATTCAAAGCTACAGATTACTATGGTGTTATGGTTGAGGAGTGCAAACTCGCAATCGTTGGGATATTCCTCAAACAAAGGCCCCAAATTGATAAAATTAGGTCAAAATTCAATAAATTAATATCGATTAGGGGAAGATTGAGGTATATGACATGTATAATGTGTTCCTTGATTTCACTAATGAAGATGATTTTAAGGATGTCTAATTTAGAAGAGTTATCGAAATTGAAGGGTGATGGGTTTTACTTAACCTTATGCTTCTTATGTTTTTATTATCTAACCAACTTATCGTAAAGAACCAGACAGAGAACCTGCTCTACCGGATACATAACTCATATGAACTGGTCGAAGCTTGAACGTCAACAAATGGATGAACGACTATATGAAGGAACATAACATGGACCTGATAACCGGGTTCCTTATGGTTCTCCGATGAAAGCACAAGTCAATAACTGTACTCATTCAATATAAAGAGAAATACAACATGGACCTGCTCCATTGGGGTTCTCTGACAGAAGTACAGGTCAAAGTGCACATCTGGAATGTAGCAGAAGAAAGTCCATCAAGCAACTATTACAGAAGAGGAACCCAACTAGGACCTGGTCCGTTGACATGTCCTATGACCTGGTTCATTTGCATGTCCTGACTGAAGCAAAGTCCAGCTGGAATGCACCTGCCCAGAAGTGACTGTGCAGACAATGTATCCGTCACTTCTCACTGACAAGAAGTACACCAAGAGTTGACATCACTACCTATTGTGGAATCTTTTGTGATAAAACAACTTGGTGCAAGATACACAAGGAGGTTTGCATTCAGTGAGTTTCTCTCAAGAAGAAAAATCATCGTTCTTGCATTGAAAACATTGGTGTGTCGAGAACAAGAAAACAACTTCACTAAGGATCAGCTTCTAAATGAAGTCTTATGTATACCCATAGTTTATATATAATCTTAGAGATTTCTTTACATTGTAATTCCTAATCTACTTTTTAGAAGCTCTGTTTTAGGAACAAACAAAATTCATAAACTGTAAAGTTTATATTGTGACTAGAAATACTCATAATCAAATCCTCTCTAACTAGGAGAGTTAGAGAGTGGCTTGTGGTGGTTGCATCACAAGTTAATTTAAAGTCTTTGCAATAGTATTTTAGCAAAGTGTCTTGTAATAGGTAGGTTACAAGTTAGTTGATTAAAAGCCTACAAGAGTAGGCCATGGTTTTTGATCCCCGTATGTTGGATTTTCCACGTAGAAAAATCCTCTTTTACTGCATTCTACGTATTAATCTCATACGGGAACAGATACTCCATAGTTTGGTGGACTCATATAAGATATTAATTAGTTTTAAAGCAGATTCATCTTATCAGGCTAATTCCTAGGAAGAATCCTAAGTGATTGCTCCACTAAGCTTTGAAGAAGGACAATCAATCTATAGACCTTCCAGATTCAATGGTCAATACTACGGATGGTGAAAGACTCGGATGTATGACTTCATAATGGCTGAAGATTCAGAACTGTGGGACATCATTTGTGATGGTCCACTCATTCCCAAAATGAATCTTGAAGAAACAGAACCATTGGTGCCCACATGAAGAAGAAGAGAGTACAACGATGTTGACAGAAAAGCTGTAAAAAAGAACTACTAGGCCAAAACAATCTTGATGTGTGGTATAGAACGTGATGAGTACAACAAATATCAGCTCTTGAAACTACCAAAGAAATATGGGAGGCATTATAAACTGTTCATGAAGGAACCACCCAAGTCAAGCAATCCAAAATTGACATGCTCACCACAGAGCATGAGCTCTTCAACAAGAAGGATGATGAATCTATACAAGACATGCATACCCGATTCATCTCCATTATAAATTAGCTACACTCACTTGGAGATGTCATTCCCAGAAACATGCTTGTCAGAAAAATTCTCAGTGTTCTACTTGGCTATTGGGAAAGTAAGGTAAATGCCATCACAGAATAAAGATCTATACACTCTGACCATGGATGAGTTGATTGGTAATCGGAAAACGTACGAGATGAAGAGAAAGAAGGACAATAAAAGAAGAGATGCTAAGAAGGAGAAGCACCCGATGCTTAAAGCTGAAAGAATTGATTCAAGTGATGAAGATAGTGACATGGCCTATTGTCTCAATCCAAACCCGATCGTGATGGCGCCCAACCCGAAAGCTAGGCAAGCCTGACCAATGTTCGCTCTCCCTTCGTCAATAAATTCTCAAACCGACAATTTAAGGAAAAATATAACAGTTTAGAGTAATAATCTAGTAATATTAATAAAATAATACAGAGAGATACGAAAACCAATAATCACTCCCATAAGATCTGGGGTCACGAGTCTAGAGCCTCTAAAACAAGATGAATAATAATATCTAAACAAAAATACCAAAATTTGGAAATTTATATAATAATAGAAACTAGAATAGAAAGAGTAGACAGGTTCTGCAGATGTGAATCAGCTACCTCAACAACTCCAAACAATCTCTGGAGACAACGATCTGGTCACCTAAGCCTCTGGTGTACCTGAATCTGCACACAAGGTGCAGGGAGTAGGGGTGAGTACTGCCGACTTAGTGAGTAATAAGAATATATAATCTCTGAAAGTAAGAAATCCACGAAATGCCACAAAGAAAAGCTAAAACTAACAACACTATACCTTAGCTACGAACTTACAGCAAAGCAATATCAAATATGACAGTCAAGTATTAGATAAAGATGCAATGCAATGCACATAAAATCGCTGCGACGTGTAGCCCGATCCGTTTAATATCGACGACGCTCAATGGGGGTGTGTACAGACTCCGCAGGGGCTCTTTCAGCCCAAGCGCAATATCATTACATCACCATTATGGCGTGCATCCCGACCCATGTTCAGTTCACAGTACGCATAAGATTCACATAACATATTCAATCTAATCTCCAATTTTTCCAATTATTAAGGTGAATATAATTTAGTTAATTTATTTTAGGAAAAAGGTAACTTAAAATTTAATAACAGTGATTAAACACAGGACTGAGATCAATGATTTTGCAAATCATACTATCACTGATATTAATCCTAAACGGATGCTACAGATTGGCACAAGGCCCCAAACATGGCATTAAGCCCAATTATCAACAACACAATATGCGTACCAGCCGCCAGTAATTTTATTCAGCTCTCCGGATGGACCAAGTCACAATCCCCAATTATATACCATCATGCACCTGCCATGGGGTGCGAGTCACGCCCTAACATAGCATAATGATGTGATAAACTAGGGTTTCAAACCCTCAGGCCATCATCTATACAAACCACTCAACTCGTA
Source organism: Nicotiana benthamiana (assembly GCA_034376525.1). Taxonomy (NCBI): domain Eukaryota; kingdom Viridiplantae; phylum Streptophyta; class Magnoliopsida; order Solanales; family Solanaceae; genus Nicotiana; species Nicotiana benthamiana. Next base: position 25,148,564 of record CM067333.1, on the reverse strand, counting down.
GACTGGCCTGCAATGCCGTTTCCTCTTGAATATTCCTCTACGAGCGTCGAATCTAGTCAAAACCACAACGAATACATAAATATGGGCTAAGAAACATAACCCAATAAAAAATACACGAAGTGTACTAAAATTCACGAAGTTAGTATCAGAGCCTAGGTTACTAGGCCTATCTCATTAAAATATTCAAGTGATGAAGATAGTGACATGGCCTATCTCACTAAGAGATTCCAAAAAATGGTTCGAAGAAACGGTGGTATACCAAAGTGGGGCAGTTCAAGCAAGATAAGGAACAATGATCTCTGTCACAGATGTGGAAAGCCAGCGCATTTCATCAAAGACTTCCCACTCGTGAAACAGGATCAATACAAGAAACATCCTGACAAATCAGGCAAAAGAAACCTGGTTCCAGATAAAAGGTTTAATCGAAAAAGCATCGCAGGCAATATTGTCAAGCAGGCTCGTGCTGTCTAGGAAGACTACTCGAGTGAATCCAAAAGGGAATCAGATGAAAAAAACAGTTCCATGATGGCAGTGGAAAATAAATCAACAAAGTATGATTCACTGTTCGCACTGATGGCTCAGTCAGATGATGATGATGATGATGATGATGAAGATGAAGACGATGAGGTAAACTTCAGGGATGTTCAGAGAAATCTGAAATCCTACTCTTCCAAGAAGCAAAGATCTTTATTAGATATCCTAATTGATGCTTATTATAGCCTTGTAAGTGATAAGGAGATCATGACCACAAAACCTGGAGAGGCAGAGCAATTTCTGGAGATGATCTAGTGGTATGTGTAGTGGACCTAAATGAGACCATAGTAAAACTCGAAAAGTAAAAGGAAGCTCTGAGTGAAAGGATAACCAGTGTAGAGAATGACAGAGATGATCTAATAGTAGCAAGAATTGATCTAAAAGAAATGATTGAAGGCCTTAGCAATGAGAAACACTCCTTAGAAGATAAATTGGCATCTAGTAAATAAGAAAGGGATGACATGTTGGTAATATATGCACTGATCTACAGGAAACCATTGAGGGCCTCAATAAGGAATTTAAGAATATAATCCTTGGGAAAAGGAATGAAGTAGCTAATGAGACGCACATCATGCTTAAAAGGGAGTTAACCATTGTGAAAAACAGTCTTTACAGTGAACTCGAGAGGAATAAACAACTCCAAGCTAAATTGAAGAAAGTGAGAAATGACCTTGAGAAATATCTAAAATGGACCTGATCCTTAGATGTTGTCACTACAATTTATCTCAAAAACCATAGGAACAAGCAGGGCATCGAGTTCCAAAGGGAGAAAACTCCCAATAACCTGCTCAATAAGTATGTTACTCTACTTGATAACGAGCTATGTACTAACTATGGGAACAATGAGAATTTTAAGGAAAATTGCCAGGCCAGGGTTCAGTATTCCCAAAAAAACAAAGTGTTCTCTGATGGAGTGACAACAAAAAGAGGACCATGTACGATTCTCAAAAAATAGATGTTTCCTGCTTGGACTAGGAAACCCCTCATTCATCCTTTTTATCATAACAAGGGACCCAAACTAGTTTGGGTTCCTAAATCTAACCATTAATTTGCATGTGCATGGAACAGTGAGAAGAAGTGGAGTGCAATGGACCATGAACAGTGGATGTCTAAAGCATGCAGCTGAAAACATGCTGAATTGCTTCTCACTGAAAGACCTGGTGGAAGAGAATGTATCCTTGAGGAGAAAGTAAAGGGTACATTCGCGGTGAATGAAAAGGCAATAAGGTTCCTTGTGCACTCTAGTGGGAACGAGCACTATGTGAATAGCCTAAAACGATGCAGTCACCAATCTAATAAATCTTCAAGTAGTCTCAATAAACGAAGGAAACAAGAATAGCTACTCCTGATTAGTCATTAATCTCCACAAGCTGGTGGCATGAGATGAGCAATATTTGAAGACAACACTAATGGGGCAGCAAGACGGAAAGGAAAGTTTGCCGAAGGGACTAGTAAACAAAAGAGGGGAACAGTTAGGGAAGCTAGTTCCTTAAAATCCTTGTCCTGTGATGGTATTCTGTGGCATTAGAGGTCAATAGCTCAAAAGGTGTTGTGGGACCGAATATTTGATCCAACAATTTCGGATATGACAGGCATGAGACTAGTTCTGGAGATTGTGGAGTTTCAACAATGGGAACATCTGTTTGAAGGGAGAATGCCTCTGGTATGCAAAGATGCAATGCAAACCCTCTTTGCATATCTTTTTAATGTTGAGGAGGATCACATCCGTGCGCTTGTAAATGGAGTGGATATTGTAATCGATGTCTCAATGTTGGGTAAAATTCTCAAAATTTTGTGTTGGGGTGTGTCCTCAGTTATAGATGTACGTGGAATAAATTTTTGGAGAACCATCATGAAAGAGCAACCTATTCAATAAGGGAACAAGTCCATAAGAATGTATTGCTTCCTGAGTACCGGCTTCTCTTTGAACTGGTCAATAAAGTGCTCCTACCCCGCTTTGAGAGGCGCTCTATTGCTACAAAATCAGATTTGGTCCTGATGGAGGCACTTGATGCCAATAAATTTTCTAGCAATCACGACAGATAATATGCAAAAGGTGGCAAATTTTAAGGGTTGAAATCATGGGTTACCTTATGGATTTCTTCTCACTCAAGTGTTCAGATTCTATAAAGTTCCTCTGGATAATCCTGGAGTGGGCACATACAAGCAGACATTCTCTAAGACCACGGGAATGTGAATGTATACAAAAGGTTGGTGGGAGCATCTCAACCATTTCTCAGCTGATAAACGCTCAAAACGTAGCCTCTGAGGAACTAAGAGGGCTGAGGGCTTGAAATGCCATACTGGAGACCCAGCTTACCCAAGTAGTTATGGGACCAGATTTTGTACATAAGGAGGTTGCCCGACTGAGAAAGGAAAATGAGAAACTTTTGTCTCAATTACTTGAAGAACAACTGGCTTCAAATGCTAGACTAGACCTGGTTCTCTAAACCAGTGCTTCCTCCTCATCTAAACCCTCTTCCTCTAGTGTTTCCTAGAACCCTCTTAATAACAAGCTATTTTTGCTCCAACATCTTGTGGCTGCTGTTTTGCTTGTGTTTACTTGTTTTTGTCTGGTTTGTGGCATGTTGAACTTACTCCTTACTGCTCTTAACTTGCTCAGCCCAATGTAAATATTAATGAAATAGCTCTCCTTTTCTTCACATGTACAATACTGTGTTCCTCTGGCTTCTTTTTTCTGTCATGTTATATAAACATATGTGGAATGAGCTAGCTGTGTTAGATTTATTTATGCTTATTGTTTGTGCTCTTCTTCCTAGATGTTCTTCTTAATGATTCCAAAAGGGGAAAAATTATATAGGGATATATGAGAGGGAGATCTGCGATTAAGGGGGAACTTTGTGTAGTTCACGCAATTCTGGTATCTCATCTCATTATTTCTTCTCTAAACAAATGATGTCCATACTTAAGTTTGTCATCATCAAAAAGGGAGAAATTGTTGTGTTTTACTTAACCTTATGCTTCTTGTGTTTTTATGAACTAACAAACTTATCGTAAAGAACCAAATATAGAACCTACTCCATAGGATACACATCTCATATGAATTAGTCGAAGCTTGAACATCAGCAAATGGATGAACGACCATATAGAGGAATACAACAAGGACCCAATGACCTGGTACTTTAGGGTTTTCTGATGAAAGAAAAAGTTAGTGAATGTACTCATTCAACATAAAGAGAAATACAACAGGGACCTGAAGCCATGGTTTCTCTGACAGAAGTACAGGTCAAAGTGCACAGGTGGAATATAGCAGAAGAAAATCTATCAAGCCACTTTTACAGAAGAGGGAATCAACTAGGACCTGGTCTGTTGATATGTCCAATGGCCTGGTTCATTGGCATGTCCTGACAGAAGCAAAGTCTAGTTGGAACCCACCTGCCCAGAAGTGGCTATGCAAACAGTGCAACAATCACTTCTCACCGACAACAAGTACACCAAGATTTGACATCACTGCCTATTGTGATATATTTTGTGATAAAACAACTTGGTGCGAGATACACCAGTAGGTGTGCATTCAATGAGTTTCTCTCAAGAAGAAAAAGCATTGATCCTGCATTGAAAACACTGGTATGTCAAGAACAAGAAAAAAACTCCAATAAGGATCAACTTCTAAATGAAGTCTTATATATATCCATATTTGAGTTGTAATTTTGTTGATTGTTTTACATTGTAATTCCTAATATGCATTTTAGAAGCTCTGTTTTAGGAACAAACAAAATTCATAAAGCGCAGAGTTTATGTTGTGACTAAAAATAGTCATAAGTCAAATCCTCTGTAACTAGGAGAGTTATAGAGTGGCTTGTGGTGGTTGCATCACAAGTTAGTTTAAAGTCTTTGCAATGGAGTTTTTGTAAAGTGGCTTGTAATAGGTAGATTACAAGTTAGTTGAGTTAAAAGCCCACAAGAGTATGTCGTGGTTTTTTTATCCCCGTGTGTGGGATTTTTCCATGTAGAAAACTCTCTTGCCTACTTCACTCTCAGCCTTTACTGCGTTCTACGCACCAGTGTCATACGAGACCAGGTACTCCATAGTTTGGTGGACTCATATAAGCTATCAAAGTGAAACAAATGTGGCTTCAAAAATGATCACCGAATTTCAAGCCGGAGAAAACCTACCTATCGCTCTGGTATGGGTTTTCTTCCTTGATTACCTTTAAATATGCACACTTGGAATTATGTTAAACAAGTGGTGAGTACAATTGGTACTCCCTTGAAATGGATTTAGCTACTAAAGGAAGAACCAAACCTAGTATGGCCAAAGTAAAAGTTGAAATTTATTTGCTTAAGGAACAACCGAACTCTGTCTGTGTTGGCCAAATATATGACAATGCTAAAAGGAATTTGAGGGTGTACCTAAATACTGCAAATTCTGTCGAAAATTAGGACATAATTTGGTCAACTGTAGAGCGGTAGAAAGGAAAAAAGCTGCTGAAAATAGAGAGTTAGAGGTCCAAAAGACCCCTGAAAATTAGAATGAGGATAACATGGAACTTGGGGATTAAAATCTGAAAGTTGTAACTAAGTTTAGAAATGCGGCAAACAAAGAAATTGTTAGACTGATTGATCATAATAGAGCTGTTGAATATACTGCATATGGAACTGCTATGAATGATGGATGCCCTGAAAACAAAATCATTCAAATGCAAAAGAGTGAAAATCTAAAATTCGGACCTGCTATTAATAGAGAAAGTGCCAAAGTGGTTGAGCAAGATAAAGAAAATGAGGATGGAAATTCTAGAAATGTTGTGAACAGAGGAACTGCTAGACTGGTTGATCAAAATAGAGAAACTGTGTCTGTTGAATCTGTTGCATCGGCTGCTATTAATTTATGGACAACCTAAAAACAAGATATCTCAATGGAATATAGCTGCTAATTCTTCTGCTAATACTGATGTTAATGCTATTAATATTGTTGCTAATACTGTTGTTAATACTGCTGCAAATGCTAATAACAGAATCACTCGAATGAAAAAGAGTGATTTAAAATCTGATAAAACCTTGCAACAACCATATAGCAATATCAAGGATAGATCCAGGAAAAAAATTAAAAAAAGCAAACAAGGAAAGTTGCCTAAGAAGAAAGCCAAAGTCCTATTCAAACCAAGTTTCAACCTTTCTGCTGTCAATATCAGGAGGAAAAATCATTAAAAAGATATAAGTTTGGCCCTTCAAAACTTGAACCAGCACAGTACTGAGAATAATGCCATGAATGCTAATACTTGTGAATAGGGAGATCAAACTAAGGCTGTCAACGATCAAGATAAGGCTATTAACGACCAATCTAAGGCTACCAATGATCAACTGCCTTTGAGAATAAAGCTAGACAAACATGAGCAGAATGTTTCTATCAATTACAGTGGAACAAAGGAGAATCTGCAGAAGTCCATTCGAGAAAATAAGAATTCGAATGAGAGGGAAGATATTGAGAACAAAAAAAAATACAAAAGAGAGCCCTTAATTTAAGTGATTATGTTAATGAATCTACTAGTTTGCCTTCTCAAATTCGAAATCTTCCTGGGATTGAGCTGGTAGTTGATCTCAATATAGAATCCAAATCCAAATCCAAACAAAATATTTATGTGACTAGTCAACAAATTGAAGTGACATCCCCTAATAGGGCGACAATAATGGTTCTTGAAGATCAACTACAAACTTATGCAAAAGATGAATCTTTCCAGATCGTATGTTCCAAAGAAAAAGAAAGAAAGAAAAAAGTGAAGAAGAATAAAAAAAAAAGATACTACACCTCCTAAAGGGGGACACTCATGCTAGCCTGAACTGTATCTATGATAAATTCCATTTTTTGGAACATTACGGGAGTGAATACCAAAAAAGCCTAACCAAGGCTTAAAAAATTGATCTCCATCTATAGAATGGAACTAGTTGTTATTATGGAACCTATTGTTAATACTAATCAAATAGAAAGGTGTAGGCGGTTCCATGGATATCAACACTGTATATTCAATTCAAATGGTCAGGTTTGAATCCTGTGGTCGGGCAACAACATGACTACTATCTTGAACAACCACTAACAACAACTTACTATCAAATTGTATTTATGGTGCTGCCAATGGTGATCTCTACATTACAACATTACATGCTAAATATACTCCTGAAGAAAGAAGAGAGCTATGGAATATTCTAGAGGTAACCAATCTGCAAGTGAATGGTCCATGGTGCATTGGGAGTGATTTCAATGTCATTGTGGATCCAGATGAGAAAAAAGGCGGCATACCTCATAGAATGAGCATAAGTCTGAAATTCAGCACATGCATGTATAATTGTGGCATGATAGACTTGGGTTTTGTTGGTCCAAAATACACTTGGTGTAACAATTGGGAGCCAATGAGAAGAATATGGAAGATATTGGACAATGATGATTGGTCCTAGACTTTCAAAACAATATTGTCAACCATTTGGCTAGAATTGGTTCTGACAATAGACCTATTCTAATTCAATGCAAGGACACTGACCAGCAAGGCCTAAATACTTCAAGTTCTTAAATTTTTGGACTAATCAACTAACTTTTTTGCAGGTAGTTCAAGAAGTTTGGAGGAATCATATTAATGGAAATCCTCAGTGGAGAGTGAGCAAAAGACTGACTCAATGGTCTAAAGACGATATTGGCAATGTTTTAAACCAAGTTCAATACTGGGAAAATAAAATGAAGGACCTTGGAGAAATAGATATTATGAACAGTAATCAGATAAGCAGAACTAAACTAAACAAAGGACAAACTGAATATATTAGATAGATGGGGATGCAAGAGGACATTCTCAAGCAGAAAACTAGGGTGAACTGGTGTGAAGAAGGAGATTCTAATACTAAATACTTCCATAGAACCATCATAGGGAGTAGAAGAAGGCTACAAATTCTTAAAATCAAAGACCATAAAGGCCACTGGGTTGAGTGGGATACCAATATTGGCAAGGCTACTGTCCACCATTTTCAACAGCTCTTTATCATCAATCACCACTACAATGATCATGATATCATCAACTATATACCTTAATGTGTAACTTATGCAGATAATGAAAGTCTCACTATCATTTCTGATACAGAAGAGATTAGAGATATTGTGTGCAATATAAATCTTGATATTGCAGAAGGACCGGATGGATATAATGGAAATTTTTTTCAATCCTGTTGGGATATCATTAAGGAGGATATCACTACTTTTGTTCAAGCTATTTTCAATGGCAGGAGGCTCACTAAATTTTTTTTCTCATACCTATTTAGTTCTTATTCCTAAAGTTGATTCTCTTAGTAGTTTTTCGGATTTCAGACCTATTTGTTTGAGTAACTTAACTACCAAGATTATCTCTAAGATCCATTCCAGAAGGCTGAATTCTATTCTTGGGAATCTTATATTAGAGAATCAAAGTGGTTTGTGAAAGGAATATTGATCACTAAAAATATCGTATTAGCTCAGGAAATTTCTCATGGAGTGAACAAGAAGAACATCGGTGGCAATGATATAATAAAACTTGAGATGGCAAAAGCTTATGGAAGAATTTCCTGGACCTTTCTGTTATCAGTTATGAGGAAATTTGGTTTCTCTGAAAAATGGATTGACAATATATGGGGACTTCTACAAGATAAATGGTCTTCTATCATTATAAATAGGGCAAGAACGAGGTTTATCACATCTACTCAGGGCCTCAAACAGGGAGATCCCTTATCCCCTTCTTTATTTATTATTGGAGTTGAGGTTCTCTTTAGATCTCTAAATGCTCTCAATGAACTTATTGGCTTCACTCCTTTTAGCATGGATTCGAGAGGACCGATGATCAATCATTTAGCCTATGCAGATGATATTGTTATATTCAGTGGTGGAAACAACATGACTCTGAAGTTAATCAAAAAGGATATTGACAAGTATGAAAAGGCTTCTGTGCAGAAAGTTAATAATGATAAGCGCTTCTTTATTACAGCCCCTCACACTTATGCGGTAAAAATCAATAGAAATATAAATGCTACAAGCTATATGGATAAGCCTTTCCCTTTCTCTTATCTGGGGTGCTCCATTTATTTTGGGAAGAAGACTAGTAATATTTTTTATGGTATGCTCTCTAAGGTGATAAAGAAAGTTAATGGATAGCAAGTCAATATGATGTCCTATGGAGTGAGAATGATTTTGAGTAAACATATCTTGCAATCCATCCCCACTTACATCTTATCTGCTATGAACCCTCCTAAAGGAATTACTAAGCTCATGGAGAAACACTTTGCAAACTTCTTCTGGGGTGCAAATGAAGGTAAAAACAAATATCATTGGTCTTCATGGAACAACCTTTGTCTACCTAAAGATGAGGGAGGAGAAAATGGAGGATATCATAGATACACTTATCATTAAAATGTGGCGGAGATTCAGAACTCATCCTTCCCTTTGGGACAACTTTCCCAAGAATAAATATTGCAAAAGAGCACATTCAGTGAACAAAAAGCCAAATCCTACTGATTCTCATAATTGGAAAAGCATGCTCGAAATCAGAGACAAAGCTGAGGAAAACATTAGATGGGAAATATAGAAAGGAAATTGTAGCTTTTGTTGGGATAACTGGACATGTAAAGGTGCATTAGCCAACATCCTACAAGGAAGAGGGAGATCTTCTAAAGTCCAGGTTAAAGACTTCATGGATAATGGAGAATTGAATATTGACAAACTCAGCAATTTTCTCCCCACGCATATTATGGATAATATTGCTCAACTGGAAATAGGAGACCCAAGTGGGAATGATTTTTCGGTTTGGACTACTTCCAATGATGAGAGATATTCTTCTAACTCTGCACGACATTCTATTAGATTCAAGAAACAGAAGAATGTCTTTATGAAAAAAATCTAGCATAAATTCTCTCCCCTTTAAAATGTCCTTTATGTCTTGGAGAATTCTCAAAAATAGATGCCATTTGATGATGTTATTTGGGCCATTTGATGATGTTATTTTTAGATTTGGTACTAACATTATTTTCAGATGTTATTGTTGTTCCTCCGCGTATGTAAAAACAGTTCAACATGTATTTAACAGTAGTGGAGCTACAATCTTCATGTAGAACAACATAGGAAATGCATTTGGAGGCAAACATCAACAGGAGCCTATTATTGCTACCTTCAAAAGATGATGGGAGACAACAACCAACAATAAAATGCAAAATCAAATACTTGAAATAGTTCCAACAATCATATGTTGGAAACTTTGGCAATAAAGAAATGCTTGCAGATATGGAAAATAAAAGAAGTTTCAGCTGAACACTATGAAACACCAAATCACATGGACATTAAAAGTGACTATCTCAAACATGGTACCTGGTGACTACACTCAGATGAAATGACCTTTATTATGTGATAAAATGGAGACTCAGACCATATCAGAAATGGATACAAGTCACATGGGAGTTTCCTCTACCTGGAACTGTTTAAGTTAATACAGATGGAAGTTTTTGCAAAGAAAGTGGTAAGGCATGAATTGGATGGGTGATTAGGAATAGTCAGGGGACCTTATTACGACCTTTTCTTTTCCTATTAGTTGTGATGATAATACCATGCAGAGGCTGAAGCAGCAAAGTTTGGAGGAAAATGGTGCAGTCAAAATATGTACACTAATTTCTCTATCGAACTGGACTCAAAGATCATAGTGGATATGCTCACGGACGGAAACTCTAAAAACATTGAATACTAAAAAGGTGATAGGCAGACCTTCCCCCATTATTAAACAAAATCAAGCTACGATTAGGCATTGTTTCAGAGAGGGGAATCAGGTAGCAGATCATCTTGCTAAATTGGCTACCACCACAAACCAGAGAAGGGTGTATCATTCATTTCAAGAATTACCTAGCAATGCAAAAGGACCATTTCTCCTTGATAAATGGCAACTTAATAGTATATGGATAATGTATAAAAAATCTAATTTCTTTTTCAGTTAATTTTGTTCACAGGTCTTAGGAAGGAGGGTGTATGTATGAACCTCCTGCCATTTTGCATCAACATTGTTGTATTTTGTGAGGTCAGGTCTAGCCCCCATTCTTGCGCTTTTTTGAATACAACACAACCTAGACGACTGTTTGGGCAACTTTATTTAAAAAAGGACTTCCAAAATATCACATAGAATGTTTCTCATGTTTTATGTTTCTTTTTAGAAAATAAATAAAGATTATAAAATAATACATGCTCCATTTTAGAACTAAAATCGAAGAATATTTTGAGACCACTTGCAATTAGTAAAGCGAACTTTTTGAAAAGAATTAGCATTCAAGTATGTCTCATAACATTTGGACAACATAAAAACGAACTGTGTAAAAGAGTACTATCACGACCCGAACTTTCTATCTTCGGGTCTGTGATGACACCTAACATTGTACTCGCTAGACAAGGCAACATTATCAAATATTATACCATTTTCATTTATCCTTTTGTAATTAAAATTTAACAAAACTAAATCAGCAAAAATAAAAGCGGAAGTACATAATTTAAATGGTTAATCATATACTATTAACGAAAACCGAAATAAAAACTCGATTCACAATTCAGGAACATTCTATGAGTACTACAAGTTATGGTTGAAAGAAAATACATATGTCTCGAAGAAAGTAAAACAGAAATGAAGTAAAGATAGGAGGGGATATGGGTGTGCATTCAATTTATTGATTCAATTTTGACTCTTATCGATTATCGATTTGTACATATGCTTATCGTTGTCATTTCAATAAGGTTTCGATTTTTTCGATTTCAATTTCTCGATTTTGGGGTTCGGTTATCGATTACACCAGTAAAAAAATTTGCGGAATTCCACGGAAAGTATACCGCTATAAACGCGCCTAACTAATATGGACCAAAACAAGATAAAATAAGATGAACACCATTTATAACATAAAAATTGTGTCAACAAGAACGTGGAACAAACTAAAGTAAGGGATCAAATGTATGCCACCAACACTCCAACGGTATAAGAAAATAAAACAAAATAAAATACATTATCACGGTTAATTCTGTTTTCCATTAATTTGAAATTTATTCCCTTGATCTTTAAATATGATCATTTCTTAAATGTGGTGGAGGAAATAATAGGGTAAGGGACTTAGGGTAAAGGAAATGGTATAAATTAGGAAAAATAATATTGTATAGCCGCTTTTAAAATAGTAGCGGAATATATATATATATATATATATAAGCTGTATTCCATACGGTATTACCTAATACACTTATACTTAGTGCATAGTATAGCGTAAGTATCGAATACAACTTACAAATAATATATGTACTTACGCTATACTATGCACTAAGGATAAGTGTATTAGGATTTTAATTCAATTTAAGCTATATATATATATATATATATATATATATATATATATATATATATATATATATATATAATATGAAAACAGAAAAAAATATTTCATTTGTTTATTTTGAAATATAGCGACCAAAATTTGTCGCTTTTTTGGTCAGACGGTCTAACACGGCGACCAACTTTGGTCGCTAATTTGGTCAAACAGTCAATACTTATATAACTACAAAATTAGCGAGTAAAATTGGTTGCTTTTTTAAATACCAGATCTCAAAATCAGGTTTCCTCTCCCAAAATCTTATTTTCATTTATAAATTTCACCAAACTCTCTCTACTCCACTTCTCTATTTCCCTCACTCAAATAATCCCCCCCACCCACCCAGCGCCACCATTGTGACCTCGTGCCACTATCGCCGGAACCGCCGTTGTTGAAGTCCTCCATCTCCGATTCGCCGTTGTTGAAATCGTTGTGCCACCACTGCCGCTGCCACTATCCGCTGGAGCACCATTTGAAAAGCTTTTTAATTCTATTTTTCATCTACCAAGGTTAGTAATCTATCTTAATTGATTTTTAATTTATAATTTTTGCTATATAATTTTATGTAATTAGTTAGTGTTTTTGTCTCTTTAGTATTAGGATTTTGTATAAATATGAACTTAAGGTAGAAATTAGGAAGTACCTTAAATTATGAATTTATGGTTCTTAAGAAAACTCAAATTAATATATTAAACTTTTTGGATATGAATTGAAGTTTTAGTTAATGAATTGCACATTTAGGATATGAATTAACTAATTTAATTTGTTCTTGCTTTATTTAAATAGATGGAACATCGTTCTTGGATGTACAATAGGAATTATCCTAATCAGCAAGGATTGCGGGAGGATTTTATAGAAGGAGTTGAGGACTTTATCAGACATGCAATGTCACTTCCGCCATATATAAAGGAAAGAGTAATTAGGTGCCCTTTTGTTAAGTGCGACTGTATGAAGTTTGAAAAATCGGAGGAAGTTAAGGTTCATCTTTATAGAAAGAGGTTTATAGTAAATTACTTTGTGTGGACTAATCGTTGAGAGATATATGGTAGCCATGGGATATTTCATAACTTGGTTGTTGTTGAAAGTAGTAGGTCGAGGGAGAATAGAAATAGTGATCCTAGAATGCATGATATGGTTGGGAATGCATTTGGAATGCACTTTGGGGATGAGCCCAACGAAAATATTGAACAAACTCCTAATGATGAAGCAAGACATTTTAATGAACAGTTAGAGGAAGCTAGTCGCCCACTACGTAAAGGACATCCTCACTCTGAGTTGTCTATTGAAGTTAGATTACTAAGCATCAAATCTGATTGGAATATTTCTCAAGTTGCCATGGATTCTTTCATTGACATTATGCGTGAACTATTTGACGAGGAAATCGAATTACCTGGTGATTTCTATAAGGCAAAGAGATTAGTACCTAAGTTAGGACTTTTGTCAATGAGAATTGATTATTATGAAGATGGTTGCATGTTATATTATAAAGATGATGCAAATTTAAGTTGTTGTAAATTTTGCGGAAAGCCTCGTTTCAAGAAGCTTTCCAGGGGGATGATGGTCGCTATCAAGGCGATGCATTATTTACCTCTTATACCTAGGTTAAAGAGGTTATATGCTTCGATGAGTTCTGCTCCTCATATGAGATGACACTTTGAAAATAGAAGACCACCTGGTGTTATGTGCCATCCTTCAGATGGAGAAGCTTGGAAGCACTTTGATAGGACATATCCAGATTTTGCTAGTGAACCAAGGAACATCTGGTTAGGTCTGTGTGCGGATAGCTTCACGCCTTTTTCGGTATCTGCGACACCGTATTCATGTTGGCCTGTCTTTCTTACACCTTATAATCTACCACCCGAGTTGTGCATGACTAGTCCATATATATTCTTAAATTGTATTATTCACGGTCCACGTAATCCGAAAAGTTTGATAGATGTATATTTGCAACCTTTGGTTGATGAGCTAAAACAATTGTGGTACGATGGTGATGAAACATATGACATATCAACCAAGCAGAATTTCAATTTGCGTGCTAATTTAATGTGGACAATTAATGATTTTCCTGCATATGGAATGTTGTCGTGGTGGATGACTGCTGGGAAGCTAGCTTGTCCTTACTGCATGAAAAATAGTAAAGCGTTCACTTTGAAACATGGCCAAAAGCAATCATGGTTTGATTGTCATCGTCAATTCGTGCCTGAGGGTCATGAGTTTAGAATGATGAAAAATGCTTTCAAAAAGAATAAACTGGAATATGATTATCCACCTCCGATACGTTCAGGTGAGGAAATTTGGGATAGGGTCCAGAACTACAGTAAAGTTACTGAAGTTTCACCGCACAGATTCCCCGGATACGATGTTACTCATAATTGGACAAAATAGAGTATATTTTGTCAGTTGCCTTATTGGAAGGATAATCTTCTCTGTCACAACCTTGATGTCATGCATATTGAGAATAAATATTTTGACAATTTGTTCAACACAATGATGGATGTTAAAGGTAAGATAAATGATAATCCGAAGGCTAGACTGGACTTACAAGAATATTGCAAGCGGCCTCAATTACACTTGCAGATAGCAAACAATGATAAGTTATTCAAGCCCAAAGCAAGTTACACATTTAATTTTGGAGGAAAGGCGGCAGATTTCTGATTGGGCAACGAAATTGAAGATGCCTGAGGGTTATGCGTCAAATTTTGAGAAAAACGTTGATATGGAGGTAGGGAAGATAAGCCATTTGAAAATTCATGACTGTCATGTTTTCATGGAGACCCTAGTGCCTATTGCGTTTTCTGGTTTGCCTGAAAGAATCTGGAAACCCATCACTGTGATTAGTTTATTTTTCAACGACTTGTGTTCTTCCACATTAAGGGAAGAAAACCTACGCCGGATGGATCAAAACATTCGTGTAACTTCAGGTAAGATGGAAAAGATATTTTCATGTGGGTTTTTTATATGTGATGGAACACCTTCTAATCCACCTTGTACACGAGGCACGACTTGGAGGGCCTGTTCAATGCAGATGGATGTATCCCCTTGAGAGGTAATACAATAGTCCATATATAATTTTCTATTTTATTTGAATGTTCTTGGCTAACCCGAAATTATGCAGGACAATTGGCAAATGCAAATAATTTGTTTAGCAGAGGAATATAATTGAAGGATCTATATGCGAAGCTTATCTTGCAAAGGAAACTTATCATTTTTGTTCTTATTATTTTGAGAGCAAAGTGCCATGTGGAAGGAATAGGCCCAACAGGCACACGGTCGACCTTACGAATGATCCATTATATCCGCCTATGTCCATATTCAATCAACTAGGCCGATGTTCTAAGGATGGTAGAAAGAGAAGTTTGAGTGATATGGAGTTCAAGTCAGCTACACTTCATGTGTTGCTAAATTGTCCCGAAGTAGTACCATTTCTCAAGTAAGTATTGATTTAATAATTATCAAAATAAAATATTTATTGTGATTACATCTCAATGCAACTACTAAAAATATTTGATGTGTCACAGTCACTTCGTGGGTCAATTTGGCCAAGATGTTGTATATACGTCATTTCCCAGGTGGTTCAAACAATTTGTAAGTATATCCTTAAAATATTCTAACACTAGGTAGGTAAACAATGTTTGAAAGTTATTCTAACTCATGAATTTTGTTAACAATATGTAGGTAAATGATCCAAATAATCGTGTAAATCAATTTTCGAAAGATATATCTTGGGGACCTGGGGTTGACGTAACAACATATTCCAAGTACGTTGTGAATGGTTATAAGTATCATACAGAGGGTTGCTCTAAAAATAAAAAAAGCAACAGCAGTGGGGTGTGGGTTCAAGGTGGTGGTGGCAACCAAGTTGGAGATACAGATTATTATGGTGAGCTCAAAGAAATAATAGAACTAGAATATTCAGGTAGGCCATTTAAGAAAATTATTATCTTTAGATGCAAGTGGTTTGACCCAAATCCAACAAAAGGTACGAGAGTTCACAATCAATATAACATAATTGAGGTTAATCATACGAGGGAGTATGATCGATACTGTGATGACCCAGAGGGTCATAACCATAATTCTTCCTTTACTTGTGCTTCTGAGGCCTTGAAAACCTCTTATTTAATTGTAGCATGCACAGTCCGAGCGCGAAGCCAGAAGGTTTTTATGTGAAAATATTTGAACTCTGTGTTAAAAACTATGAATTTTGATACTAATATTGCGATAGTTGACTTTGATCAACGTTTTAGGTAAACGGACCAGACCCTTGATGCAATGATCCAGGAGGGTCCGTAATTAAATTTTTGGACCCGAGCGTATTCCCAGAATCGAAATCGGAGGTCCCAGGCCCGAGTTTGGAGCTTTTTTGTGAAATTGTTTTATGAATATGCTTAAGGAAAAATGAAAATAGAAATTGATCAAAAATAATGGTATCAGGCTCGTATTTTAGTTCTAACACCCGGTACAAGTCTTAAATGGGCGTTAAGCGCTATCTATAAAGTTTGGTTAAAAATGGACATCGTTTGACGTGTTTCAGACTAAAAGTGGAAAATTTGAAAGTTTTGAACTTAGAAATGAAAATCATGAGTTTTGGGGGTTGATTTTGTGATTTTGACGTTATTTTGCAATTTGATCGCTCGAGCAAGTTCGTAGGATGATATTGAGTTAGTGTGTGTGGTTGGGAGCCCCGAGGGCTCGGGAGTGTTTTCGGGGGTGGTTCTGGGTATTTTAGCTCTTGAAAACTTAGCAGATTTTGCTGCAATTATTTCTCAGGGAAATCCTTCTACGCGATCGCGGATTCATCCACGCGATCGCACTGTTTTGGTCCGTGCCACTACGTGATCGCGTAGCTTTCCGGTTCCTCCTTCTCCGTGTTCGCGTACTAGTCCACGCGATCGCATAGAACAATTTACCCCTCAGTGACTTTTCCTCTAAGAGGTCGCAGTATTCTTCACGTGATTGCTTAGCTCCCAAGTTTCCTTCACCGTGATCGCGTCCCCGTTCCTGCGATCGCGAAGGGCATTTTTTCCCAATGATTTTAAAAGCCTAAAACAGACCGGTGATGCGATTTATTCCCAAATTTTCACACGAACTTACCCCCTACACCCTCCATTGACGAACCTCAAGCTCCTAAATCATCACAACTCCTTGGGTATGTAATCCTAACATTATTTCCTCACTATTCCTTCATCAAATCATTAAATTTCTAGCTCTAAAACATGAAATCAAAGTAGAATTAGGGGTTTTGGTTTAGTTAGTGTTTATGGGATTTTGGGTATTTCAACCGCAATTTGAGGTCGAATTTAAAATCTGATTACATATTTGAACTCGTGGGGTCATGGGGGATTGGGTTTTGGTCCGAGCCTCGAGTCTGGACCACGTGGTCCCGGTGTCGGATTTTAGTATTTTTGAAAGTAAGCTAGGAAATGAATTTCTAGGCTATGGGATTGTGTTTTTGGATTCTTGTTGATAATATTGAACCTGATTATGTCTGATTATGTTAGATATCGTTGGTTCAGAGTTGAATTTTAAAGGAAAGGCGATTGTTGAGCTTTGAGTTGCTATTTTCGGATTCGAGGTAAGTGTTCGATATAACTTTGGCTTGAGGGAATAGGATTAGGATAATATTTGCTATGTGCTATATGGAGTCGGTGTATAGGTATGGTGACGGTTACCTATGCGCCCGAGTCTCACATGACCGTGGGTCGTAATTACTATTGAATTGTCGAAATAAGTGAACAATTGTGATAATTACTTGTTAAATGAACTGTGAAATGATAGTTGAGAAGCAAATGAGTTAATGAGGAATTATGGTGTTTACCCTTACCGGGATTTGTTGTTGAATCGTTTTCCCTTGCCGGGACTTATTGTGGAGTTGTTCTTCCCTTGCCGGGATATTATGGGCTGTTAGCTGTACCCTTTCCGGGCTGGACTGTTATATTGATATGCTTCCCTATCGGGATCTTCTGTGAAGAGATTGTTATAATTATTCAACTGCATTACATATTGGGATCGTGTGGCACGCTGACCACGAGATATTATGAATGGGATCGTGTGGCACGCCGACCATGAGATATTATGAATGGGATCGTGTGTCACACCGTCCACCTATTGTTATTGGCCTGAGATGCCGGTAACATTTATTAAGGGATCGTGTGGCACGACGTCCATCTATTGTTATTGGCTTGAGATGCCGGTGACATTGTGCACAGAGAATACGTAAGCGTGTGGCGTGTCGTCCACTGTAGACGCATGTATTCATTGAGCCACTCCATACTATTGATTGGGAGAGGATGAGTGATAAAAGCATGATGGGTGGTGCCGTGCAACGTTTGTTTTACTGGTCCTTCTCATATTGGTGTTTGTTATACTATTTCCGCTTCCTTGTTGTTGATGATTAAATTATTTAACTGTTGTACCCCCAGCATGTCCCCTTCCCATTATATGTTTAGATTTTGTTATTTTCTGTTTTTGTGCATACATGTGTACAGGAAGATTGTGGTAGGTCCGGTTTAGCCTCGTCACTACCTCGCCGGGGTTAGGCAGGGCACTTACCAGTACATGGGATCGGTTGTGCTAATACTACGCTTTTGTGCCCTTTTGTGCACAGGTCAGGACACAACCTACGGACCTCAACTATACTTCGAAGTGATCCTTCAGTCCAGAGGCTCTGAGGTAGTTCGCTGGCGTTCACGGGCCCTGAGTCTCCTCTATCTATTTCTTTCAGTTAGTTTAATTGTATCAAACATACATATTATGTATTTCTTTCAGACTGTTGTTTTTAGCACTCTTATAGTCATCCATGAGCAGTGACACCAGATACTGGGTAGAGACATATTATTAGCTGTTCCGTATCCTTTTTTCATTAGTGTTATTAAAAGACTACCGCATGTTTTAATTAATTATTCTAGTATTTGATTTGTTTTACATTAAGTTTGTGAAAAATAATTATAAGGGTTGGCTTGCCTAGCTTCAACAGTAGGCGTCATCACGACTCCCGATGGTGGGTAATCCAGGTCGTGACAGATACGATCCTTTAATAATTGAACATAATTTTAGGCAAGTGTAATATGCTCCTTATCCATTTCGGAAGAATAAGGCCGATTGGTGGATTGTAATCAAAACTAAGGTTGTAGGTAGGGTCGAAGTCGAGAATGTGTTGGATGTTGCATATCAAAATGATATCTCCAGTGTTCACGAAATAGAGGACGAACTTTTAGAAAATGATTTGGAACATCCTGAACACATATTGGAAGAAGTTGATATAAATGAAGTAATAATTATAGGAAAAGAGGAAGAAGAATCAACTGATAAAGCTCAAACTAGTGAGGAAGAAGAATTCTCTGACGAGGAAGAATATGTCGATGAGCTTTAAAAAGTTGGTTTCTTCGATACCTCTCATTTATAGATAGTTTCCTTATATGTTTCAATCTAAATTATGTATTATCTTATGCAGATGACAGGCAAAGGTCGAGATAACAATGAAGGTAGTGGTTTTCGGGGAAAAGAAAAGGCTAGGAAGCAAAAGAGGAGGGTAGAAGATAATACTTATAAATCTTTTCCACACTCTTCTAATTTGCCTGTCACTACGCCACAGCCTATACCTCATGGCTATACTGAGCTGCCATAGCATCACCAGCCCTACACCTTTGTGCAGACACCGGGTATTTCTTTATAGGGCCATCGAACTGTACGTCCGACATACAATCCACCTGCCTCACAGCCACGTGCATCCCACCCAGCACCATCATATGGACCACATCGATCCATTTCGCAGCCACAGGGATCAAATCCATCAGTCTCACAGCCACTCGGATCACAACCACTCAGGTCACAGAAGTCAGTATCACAGTCACTTATGATCCGTGCAGCTATGTCGCAGTCACAGGGATCTCATCTATCGTCATCAGCGACTCCACCTATTGGAGGACTTCGCTTGCGGGATAGTAGCTCTGACCCCCACTCCATCCACACATGCCTCCGATACACATGTTTCGGACGATGATGATGATGCTGGTAAGGACGTGAATAATGATCAGTATGGCAGGATCATCATAGTCCCTAAGGGTGATGGGTAAGAGTTATTTGTTATTTTTATGTTTATTATTTTGTACAGTTTTTACTAAGATATTAATTTGTTTTATTTATTAAATTGCAGGTTCCTCCCGAGTAATATTACTATGAGGATAATCACCAAAGCTACTAGAAAGCTTTATGATGCCCCTTATGCGTCTTGGCGTGAATTTCCATTCTCACTAAAGGAGGCAATTTTCAATGAATTTAAGGTATAAATATTCTTTTAGGCAGTATAATTATTTATATTTAGGAAATTTCCAAATAATATTTAACTTTTGAAATACAGATCAAGTGTGTACGGGAACGCCAGTATAGCGCGGACGTTGCTGCAAAATTTAATCTCAAAGCTCGCAAGCGGTTGTCGCATGCTTTCTCCATAGCAAGACAGCTGAACCAGAAGCCTGGCTGGTTGCTTTAGAAGTTTTTGGGATGATTTGAAAAGGCAATGGATTAATGCAGAGTTCTTACAGAAGAGCGAAAAGGGGAAGAAAGCTCGGGCATCTGGGAATGGATGATCTTTGCACACCGGAGGTGCGCTCAGCCAGGGGACACTAAAAAGAAGAATGGTACGTAATTGCCTAATATATTTTAATTTTCAAAGGTATATCTATTCTATTTATTAATTAAAATTTATGAGTTTCAGGAAAAGAAGTTTGGTCGTCCGATGAACCAAGATGAGCTATTCAAGGAGACTCATATTGTGAAGAAGAAGAAGAAAGAGACGGATGACGAAAGGTGGGTCGAGGGATGTGCCTCGAATGTACATGTAAGTTTTCACTTTTCATTAAATATTTTCATTTACTTTTATATAAATTTTGAAATACTAATTCGATTTACTTTTTCTTATAGGATCGCTTTAGAGTTGAAGCGATGAATTCATACGCAGCCAGCCACCTAGTGAGTTGGGCGAGCCATTCCAACTTTCGGCCTAGGATATTTAAAGACTATGGACGCGAGCTGCATGAGGTCCAAAATGCGGGAAGGTATATGTCCTTCCTACTAAGACATTCCATCGCTATAGGTGTGGAATGCAATGAATAGGGACTTCCTCACAAGCCGAGCAACTTGATGGGGAGAGCCTCTCCTCTATGCGGGAGATTGTGTCAAAGCTCACATCCGAGCTAGAAAAGTCCAAGAAAAGAGAAAATCTTAGAGATGCTCAGTATGATGGCATGGTCACTCAGTGCCAGAACATGCAAGAGCAGATAAAAAATCTCCTAGCTGGATCTTTTTCGATTCCCCGGTCTCGGCCATCATCGCCAGAAACTGCCCGTCCCCGTGCTCGATCGTCCCATCCTCAAGTGGTCGTTCCTCCCGTCCTCCCCGTGATCATTCTTCCCGTTATCAATAAGTAGACCCTTCTCAATTCCGTGATGATGATGATGAAAGTTCATCAGACGGTGATGATATTGATGTACCAAACAATGAATGAATTATAGACAAGTGTAACTAGAAAAATACAATTTATTTTCCATTGGGTTGTAATAAGTGTTAACATAATTGCTTGACAGTTTAATATTTTTTATTGGCAGTTCTATTGAAATTAACACTTTCTTTATTTTTTATGTAGCTTTTAATGTTATTTTTGTGTTATTGTTGGGTTATTGTTTGGTATTATTATTGTAATCGTTGTTTGAGTTGTTGTTGTTGTTATTTGTTAGGGTTTTGGTATGACTGGCAGGTGATGTAGCTGCCAAAACATGCAGTTTTTGCCAAAATAATGCACAGAAAAGCGACCAAAGTTGGTCTCTATTTGGTCTCTTTTCAAGTTAAAAAAAACTTTCTGGAAAATAACGACCAACTTTGGTCGCTATTTTCCCAGTTTTCTTAAAAAAGCGACTAACGTTGGTCGCTATCTCATTAAAAAATTTGCTAATATAGAGAGCAAATTTGGTCGCTATTTTTTAAAAATTAAATTAAATTCATGTAATTAGTGAACAAAGGTGGTCGCTAAACTAATAAAATAAATAAACAATTGAATAAAATAGTGACCAATAATGGTCTAGTTTCCTATATTTTAAAATATAATTTTTGGATTAGAGACCAAAGTTGGTCGCTTTTTAACAGTTCATAATAAATAAATAAATAATATTTTTTTATTTAGAGACCAACTTTGGTCGCAAAATTTATATTATTAAATTAATATAGTGACCAAAGTTGGTCTCTATAGTCAACATCAGGAAAAATGGGTCCATTTAGAGTATAGACCAAAGTTGGTTACTAATTAGCGACCAACTTTGGTCCCTAAATAAAAGGGACCATCAATATAGCTACCAGACCACTTTGGTCGCTTTTTGATCGCTTTTTAGTCAAAAAGCAACCGACTTTGGTCGCTTTTGGCGGTCGTTTTTTCCGAATTTTTAGTAGTGATGGGAAATGAAGGGAAAATAAAAATTTTAAATTTTCCTCCTTGACAATGGTACATTGTACCATTGTCAAGGAGGAAAAAATTTTTGATGGGTATATATATAACTACTCTTCTTTTAACTCTTAAAAAGTTAAGAAGAAGGTTCGCGTTGTCGCTCGGTTCAGCTTCGACTTCGGATAATTACTAACCAAATTTATTTGTTAAAGCAAATATTAAAGTAACATTATTAAATATTCGTGTTTGTAACGGAAGATTAATAATCCAAATTATTCATTTCATTGACTCTGACCGTCTGTTTTTCTAACGGAAAATGTTTCCTCTGCCTGTTTTAATTTGTGTAAATGCCCATTTACGTTATGGACATTTTACGTAACTCGCCTCTCTTCGTTTGAACTCAACGGGTTGGGGCTATAAATAAGTTTTCCATTCTTTCAAATTTTTCATACGAATTTTTGAATACTCCGACTTAATTTTTATTGCATTGTTTTAACTACAAAGAAAGCAACAGTAAGTGTGATTTGCTATCGATCATTGTGTTCGCTGAAACACTAGGGTTTGAAGTACCATTATACCAGTGTGTAATTCATTCTATCCTTGGGAGGAACTAATACACAACCTTGGGTACTAGGGAAAAATTAAATTTCTTAAGGAAACACTATGAATTCAGTGGGCTCGAATTAAATTCTATTTTTTTATTTTTATTTATTATATTCTCTATAATTAATTTACAAATATAATATACTAACAGTTTTCATGTTGGATATTCTGAACTTCTACTAATTAAGATGTCACGATTTGGACCACAATATTATGAATTTGAATGCCATTCCTCCCATCATAAGCTGACAGTTGGATTGCTCTCTTCCCATATTAAAGGAAAAATACATAAGTTTGCACTCAAATAATGGACCAAATCTCTGTCACATATTTTTTATAGATAAAAATAATATTACATATTTAATCTTTCAAAAGTGTATCAAATACATATTATTTTTTTCTTGACCGCTTTATCTAAATATGATGTCATGCACCAATAAGTTCGTGGCACGTGTCAATAACATAAATAAATAAAATAAAAAATAAAATTATACATATACCCTCATCTTCTCCAACACCATCTCTTTTACCTCCATCTCCTCCTCCGTAGACCACTCGAAAAACTAGAACACATAATTCAACCCAAAAATTAGGAGCCCAAGTGATTTAATCCCAGAAAGAATAAAAATATCAAAAGCAAATAAGTCATGGCTCACACCACCGTATCATTACCATAACAAGGTCATTGTTCAAAAAAATGCAACAATGGCAATGGTAGATTGAAAATTACAACTGATTGGGTACCATATCTACTGAAGCTTATCTACATCAACAAAGATATAACGGACTATTTTCATTTATAGCTCTCTTCCAAAATTTTGTTTGTCATTTCCATGGCTACCATCGCCACCACCAACTTTTAGAATAAAAAATTCAACCTCCTTTTTAACGTGAGAAGCTAAGAATCTTAAATCTGAGATAGATAACCGCAAAATTTAAGAAAAAGACAGATGCATGCGATAGATATAACCGAAATTACTCACAAGGAAAAAAGTGCTATATTAATTGAAAAATGGCAATGATGACAAAATTTTATTAAATATGAATGAAATCAAACATATAAAAAAGGAGGTCGGAGATGGAAATAGATTGAAAGCTTGAGATTAATGCAAAATATGTATATTTAAGAGGAAATCAGAAATAATAATTTGAGAAACAAAAAGAAAAAGAAGGGATTTGGTGGGGTGGGAGTATCGGCTAGCAGAAGAGAGAGATAGAGAAAGGTGGGGAAAAAGAAGGGATTTGGTGGGGTGGGAGTATCGGCTAGCAGACACCTGGCATTAAATAAATAATTAGACAGTATTTTTTTTAGTAGATGCGCTTCTATCGTGGTGTTTTATACATGTTGAGTCCTGGTCAAAAATGGTACGTATTAGATACACTTTTAAAAGATTAAGTGTATAATATTATTTTTACTCATAAAAAATGTATAACAGAGATTTTGTCCATTATTCAGGTGCGAACTTATATATTTTGCCTTATTAAACTATGCCAAAAATGAAAACATAATCTTAAAAAGAATCCCTTTATTGGTGAGGGATTTGTATACAGTGGGAAGAGGAAAGATAGAAGATCGAAGGATCTTATAAGATCAGAATCGTTAAAGTTAAGTGAAGTAAGTTAAATTGAACAATATTAGGCTGCAACGCCACTCATTAATTCGGCTTAGTTATCATTCAAGAATGAGTTTCTTCTTTGTGCCACACTACTTATTTGTGCCACACTACTTACAGATAAGGACAGACTAAAATAGTGAAATTATTTAGTCAATGTGGTATATATGGATTGTGCCTCCTTTCCCCAATCAATCCTCGCTTCCAAATTTGGTTTGGGGATCTAAAGGAGTTCGTTAGGGATGCTCTCGGCGCACATTAGCACTTCAATAGAACAGTGCTATTGCCGGCGTACATTAGCGAGGAGTAATTGACGCCGGAAATGGCTCGGAAGAGACGGAATGCTGCTCCGGTCGTCCATGCAGTCCCCCCTAAGCTTGTTACACCCGAACATGGCATCACTACTACACTTGAACCTCTTACATTTGGTAATTTTCTACCTTTGGAGTATCAATCGAAGGATCAATTGCATGCAGATGGAAATGAGAATCGAGTGCAAGGTATTGAAGGAGTGAATGATACAACAGCAAGGAGATTGCAATTTTCAGAAGTTATGGATCCAAAAAATGCAGTACCAGAGGTTTTTGAAGCTGTTGACACCGAAAACCCAAAACCTACAATGGCGGCAGTAGTCAGAGGCAACAGAGATGTGCAAATGGGTAAGCCTTTATCATTTGTTCCTCCTACTTTGAGAGATGGTAAAAAGGTAGTGCAGATTTGTGAAGAAGATCTACAACCACAACTGGAGTATTGGAAGAATGCACTGATTGGATTTGTAATTGGAGATAGACCTAGTGAACAAAATATGGAAAACTTTGTTAGCCATATTTGGAATTTTGTTACTAAGCCTCAAATCCTTATGCATGCTGAAGGTTATTGTATTTTTCGATTCAATAATGCTGAAGACAGGGATACAGTCATGCAATCTGGTCCATATACATTTAGAAGCAAGCCAATGGTTCTAAGACCTTGGGAAATTGATTTCAATTTTCAGGCTAGTGTGTTGAGCACCATACCTATTTGGATTCGATTTCCAGGTTTGCCTGTGGGGTATTGGTCCACAGAGGTGCTGAGTAAGTTGGCAAGTGCTATTGGGAAACCATTGTATACTGATAAGTATACTGCTCACTATGACAAAATTTCATTTGCTAGAATCCTTGTTGAAGTTGATGCTGCATATCAACTTCCTGATGAACTGGAAATTGATACACCTTTTGGTTCTAAAATCCAGTCTGTTGAATATGACTGGAAGCCTACCTTTTGCAACCACTGCCTTAAGTTTGGTCATGACACAATTGAGTGTTGGTATTCTTCTGGGAATTCAGACAATCATGTGAAGGAGCAAAAAGACATAAGGAGAGAGACAGCTAAACAAATGCAGCAGGGGAAGCAAAAGAAGAAGGAATGGCTAGTAAAGAAGAGTGTAGCAACTGATGGAACCCAAAAGCAGGCTGAGGAAGCTGTTAATCCACCAGTTGCAATAGTGCAGACTGATCAGATTTCAAGCAAGGTTGATGATCAAGCTAATGTAGAGTTGAATGAGCAAGTGAATCCTGCAAGTCATTTGAGTGAAACAACTACCAGTAGTGATCAAATGGCTAGCATGGGTACTAGAGGAAAAGGAATCATGGAAGTTATGGGAAGAAGAGGGCAACTATTTGATCCTGGGCCTTCTTATAGTTTGCCAAATATTGATCCATGATAGCAGTCACATGGAACATTAGGGGACTTAACCAGTCCCCAAAGCAGAAGGAATTGAAGCAATTCCTTAATGATAATAAAGTTGATATAATTGGTATACTGGAAACAAGAATAAAGGATCATAAAGCTAAGAAGATATTTGATAAAATTGCAAAGGGCTGGATGTGGCAATGCAACTATACAAAAGCTGTTAATGGGAGGATATGGCTATTATGGAAACCTTATGTTCAGATTCAAGGGGTGTTTCTTTCTGATCAGTTCATTCATTGTCTAGTGGAAGACACTAGAAGTCTAGTCAGATTTCACTTCACTATTATCTATGCTTACAATACTTCAGTGCTTAGAACACAACTATGGAAGGATCTCAGAACAATTTCTATTCCTCAGCAAGATGCATGGCTTATAAGTGGTGATTTTAATTGTGTATTAAGCTCTGATAATAGAATTGGTTCTCTAGTAACTGAAGCTGAAGTAAGGGATTTCAAAAATACAATAGATGAGTTACAACTTACAGCTTTAAGAGCAACTGGATGGCACTTCACTTGGACTAACAAGCAAGATGCTGACTCTAGAGTTTATAGCAAGATAGACTGGGCATTTGGAAATCTCCAATGGTTACAGCAGTTTGGGCACTTGGAGGCTGACTACATGAATCCATTGATCTCAGATCACTCCCCTATTCTAGTTAAATTTGATGTATATAGGCCACTCCACCCTAAACCTTTCAGACTTTATAGCAATGTAATGGAACATGAGCAGTTTCATGAAATTGTGAAAAAAGTCTGGGAGAAGGTCTATTCTGGTACTCATATGCAGCAAATTTGGAGCAAATTGAAGGCAGTTAAGCAGCAACTAAAGGGGTTAAATGACTACTTAGCCAAATATAAGCAGCAGATAATCCAGACAAGAGAGAGGCTTGATATTTTACAATTCCAAATGCAGACAAACTGTCTTTCTCAGGAGCTGATTACTGAAGAAAGAGGATTACTAGAAGAACTTGACAAGTGGAGTAAAATTGAAGAGCAGGTACTGAGGCAAAAATCCAAAGCTACTTGGATTGAATGTGGAGATGCAAACACCAAGTATTTTCATGCACAATGGAGGATCAGGACAGGGCAAAACAATATTACTTCTATTCATACTGATACAGGTATCAAATTAACTGAGCCTATTGCTGTAGAAATGGAATTCTTGAAGGTATTCCAATCTCTAATGGGAGATTCTGTGATTGAACTACCCTGTGTGGATTCTAGTATTATGAGAAGTGGCAGATGTCTAACACTTGAACAACAAAGAATTCTTATTTGTCCAGTTACAATGGAGGAAATCAGTGCAGCAGTTAATGAGATGCCTAAGGATAAAGCTCCTGGAGTTGATGGATTTCCCATTGAATTCTTTACAAAGAACTGGAAGATAGTTCAAGAGGATGTCCTTTCTGCTACAAAGGAGTTTTTTGAAACCTGTAAAGTCCCACATATGATCAATACAACTGCAATAGCTCTTGTTCCTAAGGTTAAAGCTCCTACTACAGTGAAGGATTACAGGCCTATTGCTTGTTGTACTACATTATATAAGATCATATCCAAAGTTATAACTAATAGAATGAAGAGAGTAATTGGAGAGTTGGTTGGGCCTGCACAGTCTGCTTTTATAGAAGGCAGGAGCATCATGGATAATATCCTTCTCAGTCATGAAATCTTTAAAGGATACTCTAGGAAAGGGGTTTCACCTAGATGTGTTCTTAAAGTGGATCTAAGGAAGGCTTATGATACTTTGGAGTGGGAATTCTTGAAATAGATTCTCATTTCTTTGGGATTCCCTGCTAAATTTACTGATTGGATTATGGCTTGTGTTTCTTCTACCTCATACTCTCTAGTAATGAATGGTGGCCTTACTAAACCATTCAATGCTAAGAGGGGTATTAGGCAAGGAGATCCTATGTCTCCTTATCTATTTGTTCTAGCAATGGAGTACTTGAATAGACTGCTACAACAACTGCATAAGGATGGAAACTTCAACTTCCACCCTAGATGCAGGAAGCTTAATATTTCTCATGTCTGCTTTGCTGATGATTTGTTAATGTTCTGTAGAGCAGATATGATGTCTATTCAAATCTTGCACTGCACTTTCCTCAAATTCTCAAATGCTTCTGGTCTTCAGGCAAATGTAGGAAAGAGTGCTATTTATTTAGCAGGAATTCCTCAGGATACTAAAGAGATGATTATTGCTGCTCTTGGCTTCACTGAAGGGCAATTGCCTTTTAGATACCTTGGAGTTCCTCTGGATTCCAAGAAGCTATCCATACAGCATTACCTGCCTCTCATTGAAAAGATCACAGCTAGAATTACTTGTTGGTCTGCAAAGCTTTTATCATATGCTGGTAGAACTCAACTAATTAAGGCTGTGATCTTTGGTATGCAGACTTATTGGGCTCAGGTGTTTGTTATTCCTAAGAAAGTATTTAAGGCTATAGAGGCAGTTTGCAGATCTTATCTATGGACAGGCAAAGCAACCTTATCCAGAAGAGCTCTTGTAGCTTGGGATAAGGTATGTCAGCCTATCTCAACTGGTGGCCTTAATATTGTGAGAATGGAAGTGTGGAACAAAGCTGCCATAGCTAAATTGCTATGGGATTTGACAAGGAAGAAGGACTGCCTATGGGTTAAGTGGGTGCATACCTATTACATCAAGCATAGGTCCATTGAGTCAGTAGCTTTGCCTTCAAACTCATCTTGGGTCATCAAGAAGATATTGGCCAGTAGAGCTCTCATGATGGAGAATATTCAGTTGCAAGGCAGTTTATTCAACAGGCTTCAATCTGTTTGTACGTTTGGAAAGTTCCAAATTCATAAACTCTATACTGCTCTTCTTCCTATATTTCCTAAGTTTCCATGGAGGAATGTAATGCTTGTATCATCTGCACTTCCAAGACATAGATTTACTGTATGGTTGGCTGCTCATCAGAAGTTACCTACCATCGAGAGACTGCAGATCATGGGCATTTAAACACCAACTCTGTGTGCATTTTGCAAAGGATATGATGAAGAGTTCAAACACTTGTTCTTTGGATGTGCCATTACCAGTAGAGTTTGGAGGAGAGTTTGTATATGGTTGGGACACCCTAGAACTACAGTATGCTGGGAAAATGAACTGAAGTTGATCTGTAATAATGCAAAGAGCAAAAGCTGGAAGAAAGAGGTCACTGCAGCTGCATTTGTGACCACTGTTGCATTGCTATGGAGATACAGGAATCTGATCAGATTTGAAAGTAAGAACTTTGATGAAGATCAATGCTGTAAGGAAGTAACAATGTTGTTACATACAAGAAATAGGAATCGAAAGAAGTGGAAGGATAACTTACAAAATCTCAATACATTTCCTTAGTTGGTTGAGAATTAGATGTTAGTTTGCTTTGTATATAACATGCTTAGTTAAGAACCAATTGTAACTAGAGGGAGAGGAATGAGTAGTAGAAGTCCATACTACTACATTACGACTCATTGTATATTTCTTTGATATCAATACACACTGTCAGTTAAGCTAAAAAAAAAAAATGTGGTATATATGCAATTTGCCAAGTCTGTATGTGAAGCACGTGACTTTTCTACGTATAGTCTTATGTTCTAGTCTAGTCCCTACAAGCATAATGGTAATACGCGTTTAAGGGAAACATAAGCCATGATTAGACAACAAAAAAAAACAAGAAAAGCAGGACAAATGAACGTGCATTCTCGATTTGGGGACAGCAGCTAAATCTCTTTAATTTTTCTTTTTATCCTGAATGATACGTCCAAAATATACTTTCCTCTCAAAATTAGAAGAAAAGTTGGATTTCGCCGCCAAAATTTGGATGCTTTCAAGAATTTGACATCTGCTGGAAATTATCAAAATTTCAATTAAGATTGAGCAACAGGTTTACAATCCTCTCTGGCTTGATTACTCCGCTTGCTTTAACACAAGTCTTATTTAACTTTTACGGATCACTTACCACCCAACAGTTTCAGCTCGAAAGTAAGAAGCAAGGGCGCAGGCAGAGAATCCGAAATCGTTGGTCACCAGACGCAAGCTAATGAGTATCGCGTCTTCACAGTGTAGACCGCCTTTATGGGGCCTCAACGATCCCGGCAACGGTGTCCAAAATAATGTAGCGACGGTACGTTACACGTAAATCTATACAAAATAGATACATAGATGTAAATCTCTTATGTGTACAGTGTACTTATATATGAGCCACTAGAATTACAGTAATTACTTAAATTATTAAGCTTTATCCTAGAAGGCCTTAAGAGCAACTCTTGTTTCAACATGTAGGAATTTCTCATATTTCATTTGTATAAAATGGAAAAACAAGAAATATTCGTACTTCCTATTCGATCTAGTTCAAAACTTATCAATACTTGTGTGTTTTCTCTACTACCAACTTTTGAAGATAAAAAGATAATCCTACAATCAATACATATGTCGTCAACAGATGCTAAACAACCGTTTGACCCAGTTGGGGAGCAATGGTCGGAAGGTAACTGAAATTGAACACGTCACATGGCAGTTCAAATTTTGCATCTTGGCCAATAAGCTGTAGCCCTTAGCTTAAACTATAGCACCGAAAGAGCAACTGAAAGTAATTAAGCAATTTATTCGATTAGATTGACATAATATTTTTATGTTAACAACCGAAAAGTGTTGAAGGTTGAAACGTCATCAAACTAGATATCCCTGTCTGTATGGGTCAGAATATGAACCCGGATAATTAACAAAATTAATTATTTTTAAGCTTAATTAATAATTAATAAATGGTACGGCCATTTATTAATTGCGATACCCGATCATCGGCTGACTTGATTATTAAGGCTACGTCCTATCCGCCATCGTAAGGACGGAGCCTCAGCATAATCACGGCCGCCAATGCCAGCTCACACATCTTGCATCTATAAATACTAAGAGAAGGAACCCTAGAAAGGGGAAGGAACCCTAGAAAGGGGGCTGCTTCTTCTTCTTCATCACTATTCTCAAGAAAAGAGAGAACATGAATGTAAGGCTTTGAACCTCTCCATGGAGAGATAGACCAAATCAATACTATCAATAAGAGATCTTTATACAGTTCTTTCTAACAAACAACACTTATTTCTTATATTTTTTATTTTGTCCTTCATTTAATACGATTTGCTATGATTGGCCCTCGATTTATTTTTATTGTTTTATACTTGCAAAGTATGTGATAACTTTGA
The DNA here is from genome assembly GCA_034376525.1 of Nicotiana benthamiana. Taxonomy (NCBI): domain Eukaryota; kingdom Viridiplantae; phylum Streptophyta; class Magnoliopsida; order Solanales; family Solanaceae; genus Nicotiana; species Nicotiana benthamiana. Next base: position 25,117,110 of record CM067333.1, on the reverse strand, counting down.
GCTAAACAATTTAGCGCCGTCTATGAGGATTTCATAGCAGAATCACGTAGTTCTTCCCTGGACCAAAAGGAAAGAAACGCCAAAGAACAACCCAGCTCAAACAAGCTAAAGTGGTATATCGGACAAAGGGAGCTCGAAGATATCGAATGGAGATCCAACTCCTCTATCACTCCTCTCTCGGACAGTGCAAGCAAGAAGAAGAAGTCCCCCCTCCCCCTGGGGAATATCTACGTAATGCACCTATAGCATCCCTGATGCGAGATCCAGCCGGAAATCGGCATGAAGATATCTCGAACCGAGAGTCACCTCAAGCCAGCCTGCACACCCCGATCGGGAAGACAACGTGTGAGCTGCTTAAGATCTCGAATCAAAACCGAGCTTCAGCTCTCAAACGCCGACATAACAAGACTCAGGCTACATGCCTTCACCAAAAAGTTTAACTAAAAGGTGAACTGGGACTTAGGCCATGCGCCTTCGCAATAAAAAATACAAGATTCAACTACGGTTGAACACAGATTCAGGCTACGTGCCTTGCAAAAACTTCAAACTACAAGTTGAACTGGGACTCAGGACATGCGCCTTTGCCATCAAAAATTACAAGATTCAACTATGGTTAAACAGAGATTCAGGCTACGTGCCTTCACCAAAGAATTAAACTACAAGTTGAACTCGGACTCAGGCCATGCGCCTTTACCATAAAAAAATTACAAGATTCAACTACGGTTGAACAGAGATTCAGGCTACATGCCTTCACCAAAAAGATCAACTGCAAGTTGAACTGGGACCCAGGAAATGCGCCTTCGTCATCAAAAAAATTATTACAAGATTCAACTACGGTTGAAAAGAGATTCGGGCTACGTGCCTTCACCAAAAAGTACAACTACAAGTTGAACGGGGACATAGGCCATGCGCCTTCGTCATCGAAAATATTACAAGATTCATCCACGGTTGAACATCGGGTCAGGCTACGTGCCTTCACCGAAAAGTTCAAATACAAGTCGGTCGGAACTCAGGCCATGTGCCTTCGCCATCAAAAAAATTTAAAAGATTCAACTACGGTTGAAAAATGATTTGGGCTACGTGCCTTCGCCGAAAAGTTTAACTACAAGTTGAACTGAGACTCAGGCCATATGCCTTCACCATCACAAACCCAATCTCGCTCAAACAACAAAGCCAAACGCCTTCGTCCTCAAAACTAAAGAGCAATGGACGTAGAAACAAGTTAATCTCCGTCGCCATTCAAGTAACTACACCCAACTCGAGCTAAAATTCGGGCCACGTAAAGTTTGGCCCTGGTTGAAGTATAAGGCCGCGTTTCTTACCATCACGGCCAATAGTTTGACCGCGCCCGAACTGGGACTGAAGCTAAGTGCCACTATCGCCAAATGATGGCCACAACTTGTTTACACTAAGTAAAAGAAAGTGATAAAAAAAGCATTTAACCATGGCCAAGGCCATCACCGCTAAACAGCCAACCTAGTTTCCGACTAAGGTAAGCAAGCGAGTCGATGACTGTCGAACTCACCTACCTAGCCAAGGCTACCATAATTATCATGGTCAAGGCCGTCGGCATCATTACGACCAAAAGACATAAGGGACTTAACACGCCTACCAGAGTCTCACTCTAAGGCAGATCACCTTTTGAACACAATGCATAGAAAAATCTAAAGAACAAGGGAAAACTCGGAATAGACACAACACCAGCAGTAGAAAAGCTAAGCCTATATATATACATATATTTACAGTCTTGTGCGGGCAATGCCTGCTTACATTCGGCCAAGGCCGGTCAGTACGAAAGAGAGAAAAAAAAGGAAGAATCTAAAAATATCCAAATGCCCAATGGCGAACAAAATAAAAAATATATACATACACCAAAGACATTCACTCAGAGCCACCATCAGCGCCACCATCACCATCAGCGACATCATCAACCCCTGGCAAAGCTGGATCAAAGCCGGAGTCGGCCTCACGGGCCTTTTGACGGGCCTTTTCATAAGAAGCTTCAGGCATAATGCCGGCCTCCCACAGCCTCTTGTACACATCAAGTTGAGCTTCGGAAAATGTCCAAAGATCACGAGCCGGGTCAAAAGAGGCAACCTTATCCCTCAAGCACTAATTTTCGGCCTCTAAGGCCGTAATCCAATCAGTTGCAGTCTGGGATCCCGTTCATAGACGCCAATGCGGTCCTCCAGCGCTCCTTTCCAATAGGCTGTCGTAGCCCTTTCCAACTCCTGTTCTCATTTGTGGACGCGATCCGCTGTCTCCAACGTCCCAACCCACGACACGGAGTCCCTCGCTTGTAGCGGCCTCAGCCTCTTGAGCGACCACCTATCTGGTCAAAGTCTCAGAGGCCTCTGCCACCCTGGCTCGATCCTGGCATTCCCTCTCAGCAGAGGCCCTCCTCTCAGCCTCCATCTCCTCGTCTTTACAATGAAGTTGCACCTCAAGAGTGTTAACCCTAGCAAGGGTCTGCTGCATTTGAATTTCTCGCCTCAGCCAGCTCTTCAACGAGGTCTCGGTTCGGGGGTTCATTCCTCATCCGCTTACGCATCTCGTGGCACCGGTCCCGGTAGCAACGGTACTCTCAAGCACCCGCGAGCAAATCCTCGAACGGACGTTAGCTCGGCGGATGCTCTCCACCTCCAACAAAAATAGCTACAAGAACGAAGCAATAATCAGAACAGAAAAATAAACCAAGTAAAACAAAGATAAAGATAAACTAAAAGTCACTACATGTACCTTCAGGCCCAGTGCGGCCTCCTCTCCCATCAGCCAGATGTATGAGATGCCCCTCAGTGACGTGCTTTCCACCTTCAAGCACAACACCTCGAACAACGGAACCAAATTCTCCTCTTGAATCAGCAAGTTCTACTCCGTATGGATCACAACATAATGGAACTTCCCTTCCGCATGCACCATTGTGCGAGTGTGGCCGTCCTGAAGCATGAGGACATCGTCAGGGTCGAAGTCGGACTCGGAGTCAGACCCTTTGCCTACGGCACCCCTCTATCCATCTTCCGGTCGAAAAGTCAAGGCTCCTACCCTCGCCAACACGATGGCGCCTGATTCTCCAACCAAAGCGGTTGCTGAGGAACTACCTCCCCTCTCAGCAAGTGGAAATGACAAATGAATCGCTGAAGCGATAGTGTCATCTTAGCATGAGCCAACCGGGGCAACCCCCACTGAGTGCCCACCCTCAAGGGCAGGTGCCGCCGCTGTATTCTCCTCTACGTCCGATGCTGGGGAATCCAAATTTAACACCATCGTAACTGGAGTAAATGTGACCTTACGCCTGACCTGCAATCTCTCCCCTTCCTCCTCTTCCTAGCTCGAAGACAGCTCCGCCCTGGGGCGTACAATCCCCGAAGGCTCTTCGGCCTGATGTGCTGACCGTGTTGGGGAATGGGCTGCTGAGGATTCAACCGAAGTCTCCCTCGGAACTAGACGCGGTGCCGGCATTTTCACAAGTCGTGCCCGGTCAGAAAGGCCAGTTGAGGAGCCCTCATGCTGCGTGCGCTCCCTGATCAAAGAAAGAACCAAGTTAAGAAGAGTCAAAAAGGAATAAAATAAAGACAAAAGAAAGCTAAAATTCTCACCAGAAGCAGGTCTACAACCATGCCTATCCCAGAAAGACGGCCACGTACGAATCCCCTCTATGTGAGGGAGCACGACCTCGACCCATTCGCGAATGACGGGCAGTGGGGCCAGCGGCGGTCGTTCAGAAGGTAAATTTAACACTTATCATAAGAGGATAAAAAAAGAGACGGAATGGAGAATCTGACAAATAAAAGGACTTACGTGCGTGGTTCCAAGTCTCTGGGAACTCATAGCACATGCCACCAAATGTTCAGTTCTAATGTAGAAGAAATTCTCATAAGTATGAGGCTCGACCGCATCATCCAATTCCGCAGTCAAGCCCCTCACCCCACGAGGAACAGCCCGAATTATCGTACCACAAACCTCTAAGGGGCGTAGTGGGTCAGCACGTGACGCAACGTGGTCTCCTTTCGGTCCAGCTCCACATATTTAAGGAGCATAGAAAAAGCTTGTAGAGGGAGGGATTGAGCTAGCCATGACACACTCTGTAATGACGGCAGAAGTCCACTACCAGCATCTGAAAGGGGTCCTGAATACCAATCTAAAAGGATAAGCGTAGAAAATGCAATACCCCCTATGGTCGATGTGTACCCCCTCCTCACGTCTAGCGAGGGAAATATCAGCAAAACGGGGAATATCCCACTGCTCACGTAACTGGCCAATCCCTACTTCTCCCATCAGCAGAGCTTCATTCACTCGATCTTCACCATCATCGGCGGTGAAGTCAATCGTCGGGCCTCTGGGCAGGGATAGGATATCAGTAACAAATGGAACCCCCATCGTCCCCCACCGGTTGTGCACCTCTTACCACCGGAGAAGGCTCTTACGCCACTATGGGGTTTGCCGGAAAACTTGCCCGAGCAGCATTTGTAGAGGAACTACTTGCCATTTTTTTATCAAAGAGATCGGAAAGCAGTAAGAATCGACAGATAAAGATGAAGATTACAACAATCGAAGAGCAAGAACAACGTTGAACTGACTAAGCAAGGAAAATCCTTTAGAGTTCTCTCTTAAGCAAATTACGAAAAGTGAGAGACAAATGCCTCAGCCCCTTATTTATATACCACACAAGTGGCTCTTACGAATTCCAATGGTCATTATTAATTGCTTGACCAACTGCAAAACGGTTCGATTCTACAGAAACGTGTGTCATAATGACAAAACTATATGAAGCGGCTTTCAGTCGCCAACCGGCGCTTCGCCTTCGAAATGGTTATAATGATCTGAGAACGTTTTAGGAACGTCCTGCGTACCTCCAGAACTTTGGACGTAGCAAAACACATGATAAGTATGTCTTTACTCCCCATGGTCGCGGTGTTTAAATAACATCGACACCATAGAATGATAAAGGTCGTCGACAAAATAATTACGACTATCTTCAAAGAACAAAAGGCTATGGCCACCCCCATGGTATAAACAGTTACGATCATCCCCTCATATGAACAAGCGGCTACGACCATTCCTAACGTATACGCGGCTACAGCCCTCGCCCGAGATTAAATATTTAAAACCAACAACATGCGACCAAGATCATCAACTCGACTCCAGTGCGGCTCTGGCCGTCCATAACTGTAAGGCTATGACCATCTCCAATGTATAAACGGCTAAGGTCGTCCACAGTATTAAGGCTACGGCCATCCTCAATGAACAAAATCGCCACGACCATCCCCAATGTGTATGTAAAGAGATTCGACTACGATCAAAGTCGCATGTATAACCAAAGCCATCAACACAAAATGGCTAAGGCCATCAATCTCGACGGCATAGTCTCCCACATATAAACAACTATGGTTATTATTGACCTCGACCGAAACCGCATCCGGAGAAGTCCGCTCATCAAGCCATGTCAAGGCACGACCTCGATAAGCGGAGGGACTAACTGTATGGGTCAGAATATGACACCGAGATAATTAACAAAATTAATTATATCCGAAGCTAATTTGTAATTAATAAATGGTATGACCACTTATTAATTGTGATACTCGATCATCAACTGACTCGATTATTAAGGTTATGGCCTATCCACCATCGTAAGGACAGAAACTCGGCATAATCACGGCCCCCATCGCCAGCTCACACATCTTGCATCAATAAATACTAAGAGAAGGAACCCTATAAAGGGGACTGCTTCTTCTTCTTCATCACTATTCTTAAGAAAAGAGAGAACATGATTGTAAGGCTCTAAACCTCTCCATGGAGAGGTAGACCAAATCAATACTATCAATAAGATCTTTATATATTTCTTTCTAACAAACAACACTTGTTTCTTATATCTTTCATTTGGTCCTTCATTTATTACGATCTGCTATGATTGACCCTCGATTTATTTTTATTGTTTTATGCTTGCAAAGTATGTGATAACTTTGAGCTAAACACTGTCAATTAGTGATACTAAACTAAAATTAATTTTATTTGACCTCAATAGCCAGTTCACAGTGGCATCTCACATAATCAATTTTCTTTTTATTAAATTAAGATAATTAAGAGGTTTTATTACTGTTAAATTTTCTATTGTGCACTTTGACAGGCTGTGAAAGCAAATAGTTAGATTTGTTCTAGATAAGTGAAATACAAAGAATACGTGATTTTTTATTTAAGGAAAAAGGCTTAGAAAGCGCAAGTTTGTGTGACATGACATCGTCGGTTATATAACAAGACAGGAGTGAACATTTCAAATGTGGAATGGCACTATGGATTTGAAAGATTAAATAGTAAGATTCAATAAAGCCGAGAGTCAAAGGTTCATTTGAAAGGGAATTCACATGGAAAAATTCAATTTAATGTTTTCTAGTAAGCTATTAGGTGACCAAAAAGTTAGGCTTAATTAGATTCAATAATGTGAAGTGGTAATGGACATTAAGACTTACCCATAGAAGAATAAATATAAAACGCCATCTATCTTTTCACATAAACAAACATTATAAAGATAACATGGCGGGAACAAGTGACAAGACTGATAAAGTTGATTTGCTTTATGTAAATCATTAGAAACAATAAAGAAAATCTAACTAGACATAGACTCACATCTATAATATCTATAAAGATCTCGTTCATATTATATTACAATTTTGTTATCTTCCCACTATAATCTGCTAGGAGCAGTTAAAATCTGCTCATACATATGACAACAGAAACAGAAGCGCACAGATGCAACCTGGTTTACTAGATTCAACTGAGTCTAGTATTTTTCATACACAGCGTATATATCTATGAAAAATTTCTAAAATTTAATAAATATTGAATTCTGAACCTATAGTTTCAGAAATGTAAGTGAGAACTACAAGGTTGAATCCATCAAGTGTAAATTATAGATGTTGTGACGAACGTATATATCTAATCATCATGTCCAGAGAGGCTGATCCCATAATGACCCAAAATTGGTGTTCTGATCATCTAGGAAACTGATGCTATTTTGGAAGGTGTTACTGGTGAAGTTGTCCAAAGATTGTTGGGGTGATGCAGGTGGAGATTGGTCCATTTCCATGTAAAGAAGAGCCATGAGGTTAGTTTGTTGGCACTGCATATTGACAATCTCAGCTTGTGATTTGGCTAACTGTGCTTGGAGCTCATTCACTTGCTTTTGAAGTTGACAAATAGCACCAGCAGAACCATAAACTGGATCCCTCAGTCTTGCGTTTGCCTCGTACACCATACTGCTCACTGCATCTGCTCTTTCACATTCCGGCAATTCCTAATTAAAATTGAAATATGATTAGTAATTAGATTTCATCATTAAGTCCACTCCGAACAACTAATGGAATTGTGAGAGAGAAAATATGGTTCTCGTTATTTGTCACAATAAGACATGAGTAGTTGGTAGCTAATATATAAGTCAATGCACAAGCCAAAAGAAAAATGAAACTATAGCTACAAGGAAAAGAAAAGTAGTGGGGATCATCATCTTCTGCCATAATTAATAAAGCAGATGTAGTTGTTGCTTCTCATTATATTATATCCAAAGGCTTGGAATGCATGTTGACCTTAAAATCAATTCGCTCCTCTAGACTAAAAGAAGAGCAATACTATTGGCTAGGCTCTTATTTTCCACTTGGAACTACCATAAATGCTACTACTTAATACTCTCACCTAATATTAAAACATGTCTCCTATATTTGCCTACTTGCATTTTGACCCAAAAATAAAAAACCGATACTACTATACGGTAACTAAATATTCAAAAAGATAAAAAGGGTCAAACTGGAATTAACACAAACAGTGTGATTGTAAACTTGCTTCCCGAGTAAATTAAATATATTGGAGGTTTACCATTTAGCGACGAGAATTATAGGAAGTATATTAATGTGACTTTAAAATCCCGTATACTTGAATTCCAAAGGTAATATTCAATTAATATAGAAAAAGAGGAACAAGAAGTAACAAGTGCGAAGATTTTATACCTGCAAGAACTTGATAATATTGCTTGCACCGAAGACACGATGAGCAGTGGTGAACTTAATAGGGTTGTTGGGAGGAAAATAAGGTGCCAACACACATTTCTCTGCGCATCTCCGCCGTAATATCTTACAGGCAGCACAAGGTGTGATCACCACTCGCGGCGGGGATGGTGAGTTACGTGACGGCGATACGGAGTAAGGAGACAGCGGTGTTGTGGTTGTGGGGACTGTTCTGTTGCTTGACTCCATGTTTTCTTTGTATATGTTTACTTGCAAGGACTAAAGCAGAGAAAGAGGAGAGTAGTAGGGGTGTTCTGAAACAGAGTGAGTGAAGGGAATATATATATAAGCCCAAAATAAAGGTAAGAGAGGGATGACATCATAACTAGTTATATGACATAAACATTTTCAAGTAAAAACCCCTTTTTATTAGATTTTTTGCAATGTTATATTGGTTTTACGTTATGAAGTTAATGGATTCCTACAACAACAACAACACCTACCCCGTATAGTCCAACAAAATGAGGTTTGGGAAGGGTAATATGTAGACGAGCATTACCCTTACCCGAAAGGACAGAGAGGCTGTTTCAAAGAATTATATATACAAGATATGAACAAACATTTCTGGATTCTGGTGAATCCGGTTTTCATGCTCTAGATCCGTCCCTATTTTATCAGGTAACAATTTATAATTGTAATACATAAAAGTTATTATAATTATCTTTTAAATAATCAAATAATATAATTCTTCTCGAAAAGTTTAATGCATGGAGAAAAAACTCATATCTTTTTTATTGGTTGAGTGACTGCGGCGATCTACCGTTCTCACAAGTCACAACTATTACTCCTAGTTGTTTTATCGTTCACAACTAATCTTAGTTTTTTTCCCACCCACAACGAATACAAGTTGAGTTACATATTTGGCTCTCTTTTTCTTCTTCCCCTGTATGTCAAAACTACTCATAATTTGATTATGCTTTAGCCAACTTTCGAGAATTTATTAAGTGCTACATTGTCGAATTAAGGGTTAATTGAAAGGCTTATTCACAAAAAATTTATTAAGTGGTCTTCAAGGAATCATCGAAACAGGAATTACACATTGAGACAAAAATTTCTCCAGCTTTCATGGACATAAAAGTCGCATTAGAAGTCAAACAATATGAGTCTAACTTAGAAAATACATTAGCTACGTACTTAGAAAACTTTGGCTTCTAATTATATGACGAGTAAAACGCGCTAAAATTAGATCATATCAGTCAGAATTCACAAATTAGATACTAACTTATCATCTTGCAATAAAGCCACCTGTAACATAATTTTGATAAGAACAAATGAGTAATTCAGTCAGTAAATACATTTATATTTTATTCGTGTACGTAATACAAACTAATTTCTCAATTTAATCACTCGATGTTACTGCAAGAAATTTGTTAAATATGTAAATATATGTTCGCGGAGGAATTAACACTATAGAAATTGTAAAATTGAAGATTAAATGTGTTGAATCGAAGATCATGAGAATCAAAACTAGAGTTAATTTTGTAACATAGGAAGATAGGTCATATTGATATCATGTTGGCTTTATAGGTTGATATCATTTAAGGAATTCGGTTCATATTTCCTACTACTCTAACCACCATTACATTACGTGTCTGAAAATGGAAAATGATAGAAAGAGAGATCATAGGCTAAAGTTCATGGTTGTTAAAGGTGGTAGAAAAATGTCATCTCGTTGGGCACATGTATTAGAAAAAGGCCTTTTTTCAGCTGTATTTGGCTTAACCAAAGTTGATTTTATTTAATTTTAATAATTTCCTTTTCTATTTTATGGACGTGTACAAATCAATATTTCAAGTTTAATTTAAAAGTACTAGTGCATACAAAGATGTGTCACTAAGCTTATATAATGTCAATGAAGAATTTATTGAACTCGTTTCATTCCATATATAACTCAATAATTCGTTGCATATATGATACATATATACGAAAAGGGAAATAGTCCAAATGAATAATAGTAATGTAGATGTAAACCTGAAAATCAAAACACAAAGTGGTCAAGATTATAATTATAACACCAACTGATGATCAGCTAGCGCACCTGTAACAGGGGACCAAATGTCATCTTTTATACTTAATAGGAATATCTCCTTTTCAGCACTCCCTTTAATTAGTTCCAGAATGACGTGCGGCATATGGCACTTGTCTAATATATATATATATATATATATATATATATATATATAGAAATGAGTGGAATTAAATGGCTCGATCCAAAAATTCATAAAATCAATTTTGAAACATTTACTGATTTACATAGCTGATGTGGATGATATTGTATAGTATCTATAACACGTCATGATATATTAGCAGTGATTTCACACATGCAGCTCTCCATGCATTAATGATTTTTATATTGCTGAAGTACTTCTAAGAGGAGCTGTACTTTAATGCTGCTTGCCACTTTGACTCATTGTTCCATGGTCAGAAATTGAACTACCTAAAGAATGTCACAGTCGACGCAATGGCATGATCTTCTACCTTTAATTTTCCTACCTCCTCTTTTTCTTTTTTCTTTTTATTTTTAAGAAAGTCAAAATAAAAGGTTGAACGAGCAGGTTGCGGACTACGGTTGATTGTGGTGGGATGGATATAAAATGCCGACACTCTTAATCAGATGTCACGAATTCATTCTCTGGGGATTAAGAAAATCATGATATGCAGGGGACGCTTAATCGACCTTACGTGGTGTGAATTTAAATTAATCAAAGCTCCAACTAAAGCGGTACTGAAATTTAAAAATAAATAAATAAACAGAAGAGTAGGTTGCAAACTTAATTAATAATCACTAGCTATAGCTCCTCTTAGAAGAAAGATTATGACTTGGAATTTTAACTCTGAGAGGATGTTGCATTGATCATTTTAGCCTTCTCTTGTGGTCTTTGCTTTCCATATGAAAAGGGAGAAGCATTTAGTGCACAAGAAAGGCTACGACCGAAAGTATAAATTATCAATAAGCCCAACTAAGTTGTGCGCCCAATTAATATCATAGGAAGTAGGGTTGTACAAAGAAAACCGATAAACCGCACTAATCCGATAATCCGAGTCAAATCGAGAAAAAAATCCGATTATGGTTTGGTTTGACTTGGTTTGGTGTTGGAAAAAAAAATCCGACCATAATTGCTTTGGTTTGGTTTTAACTAAAGAAAGTCAAACCGAAACCAAACCAACCCGACATTACATATATAGCAATTTTAGATATATTTAATATATAAATATACTAATTGTAATGTAATTTATAAATATTTCTTAAAAAATTTCATAATTTTATCTTTTAAGGTATTATTTTAAGGTTTGATTTAGAAAATTTGAATGCTCCAATAAGTTTTATAGCCATTAATATTAGTAAATTAAATAATGCTAGCAATCAATATTAATGCTAACAAAAGACATTCAATTCAATGTTACGAACGGGAATGTATTAAATGTCTATTTTTTATTTTGCAATAATTTAGATAAAAATACACAACCTATTTTTATTTTTCTTTAGCTTTTAGGCATGTAATTAATACGCGCTCATTAGTCTATCTAGTTTAGCATGAATTAGTGCTTTTAGATTATGTTTATTTTTATTATGACTTTTTAATTAGCAATATTTGTAGTACATAATTTTATTATTTTTTATTGTTGAATATATTAGGATAATGTCATGAGTCATGACATATCTCATATTTTGTATTTTTTTCTTGAAAAATACTTTATATAATTGTATCTTACTAGGATTAAAGAAATATTTTGAGCATACGTTATATATTTTGTTCTACGAAGATTTTACCGGAAAAAAATTCGAAAAAAATCCGAATAACCCGAACACCCGAAAAAACCCGAGAAAAACCGATATTGAAAAACCCGAATTTATTGGTTTGGCTTGGTCTTTAGATTTAATAACCCGACACAATTGATTTGGTTTGGTAATTGTAAAATCCGAACCAACCCGGTCTATGTACACTCCTAATGGGAAGAAACCAACTAAATGTGTTTGAAGTTGAAAAAGACTTGTATATCCTCACTGTGCTTATCCTCAATCTCTGCTTGTAGAAATTATTAGATGAAATGCTCTAGGTTCACGCTCAATTGTAGCTATAAAGCAATTTTTATTCATCACTCGAATTTACATCTGTGTTATTATACTTTGCAAGAAAACAAATCAAAATTAAGTCTCTTAAAACACTAACAAGAAACTAAAATGGAAGTTTATTTATTGTTTATTGACAGTTTGACTTCAAGAAAGGAGAGGAAAAAGGAAAGGTGGGAATTCTGAATCTCTATTGAACCATACTGCTAGACATATGCCACCTAAGACTTAATTACCACTTACCAATATAATGATGTTTACTTGTATATACTGCAGGAATATTTCCTTAATCTACAAACTGCATGCTTTTAAGTATTTGGTATAAATTGGAAATCTGAACCTAAATTCTGCACGATGGATTACAAGTTGCAACAATCATGGTGGAAATCTGAAAAGTTGCCAATTTTCTTTTCTTGCCGTCGAGGTTGAGAATGAGAGCCTAAAAAGTTGAATACTGTTATTACTGTATAGTCAGTAACCAACCTTTTGTTGTCTCTAGAGCCATTGTCACATTCATATATACCAATAAAGAAAATGAAGAGAGATGAAAACCCTCCTTTAAATTGTTTAGTCTCGAGAAAGTCTTTATACACTAGTTGAGTTTGGTTCAGTATAGTATTTATTAGCATTAGCCACTTACCCTAACTTGTTAATTTTCTTTTTTCAATGGATTACGACCATTAGTATGTAGTAATAGCAGTAACTAACATAATATATGGCGATTAATTTGTATAACTAAGTCTATAAAAAAAAAGTTCAAAACTATGTGTTATCGTGGCTTATAAATCCATTATATAGCTGGAGGTGAGGTCACGTGAATGTGGATAATATGGTGATCCTAGAGATGCTACAACTAAGAAAGGCCAATGGCACAGCTCAATGCATATGAGCACCAGGAATTAGAGACCAACTACATTCACCAAATAAAATGCTCTACTATAAGCCTCAACAGATCATGTCATCTTGTTTTGCAAATTCAACACTTGCTTCTAGTAAGAATTTATGCGTCGAATATTTGAGTCAACCTAGAGATACATGTAAAACTAGTATAAATTCAGAAGATGAAAAGTAATTCAAGAAACAGCCCAACTGATTATAGTTGCATTAACAATTAGCACCATCATCACCTATTTAATCTACAAGTAGATTATGATGTTCCAGTACATTTGTTAAGCTAGTTCAGGAAGAAAAAGAATGGAGAAATGAGGTTCATTCACCAAATCCATAAAGCAACAAAGCCACCTATAACGTAGATTAGAACAAGATAAAAACTTACAAGCAACCAAATAAGACTGATTCACCTAATGGCAAGTCAACTAGTAGAAACAGATGACGCACACTGCAAGTTTTTGAGCTCAGCTTCTACCTTCTTGACATCAAAGTAATCCTGAAGAGCTGTCATCTTAATCTTGTTGCATTTCAAGCTTTTTATTGCATCAGCGGTGGCCAAAGCCCCTGCAATTGTTGTTATTACAGGTATCTTGTACGCGAGAGCCATCCTTCTCAGCTTCCGTCCATCAATCTGATCAAGTGCGTCCCCTGAACTTGTGATCACCATCAACTGAATCTGCCCATTGGCAATGAGATCTGCTGGATGTGGCCGCCCTTCATGCATTTTAAGCACTCGTTCCACTGGCATGCCTTCTAATTCAAGTACACGTGCAGTTCCAGAAGTTGCAATGATTTGAAATCCAATCCCCAAAAAGGCTCGAGCAATAGTGGTAAGTTGAGGTTTTGTCAATTCATTTAAACTTAGGAATAGAGTGCCCGAAAGTGGCATTTTCTGTCCGGCAGCAATTTGTGCCTTGGCAAATGCAATTGATGACTCATAGTGAATACCCATTACCTCACCAGTGCTGCGCATCTCCGGACCAAGAAGCACATCACATCCTTGGAATTTCTCAAATGGAAGAACAGCTTCTTTAACTGATACATGTCTTGGGATAACCTCCTTGGTGAAGTTTAGGTCATGTAGTGATTTACCTGACATAACTAGAGAAGCGTATTTAGCCAACGGGTGCCCAATCGCCTTGGAAACAAAAGGAACCGTCCGTGATGCACGGGGGTTAGCCTCAAGCAAGAACACCTCACCAGAAGCACTGATGGCATATTGACAATTCATGAGGCCACACACATTTAGCCTCTTTGCTAATTTCGTAGTCCACGACCTAATAGTTTCCAAGCATGAATCAGAAATTGTTTGTGTAGGAAGCATGCAAGCTGAGTCACCTGAATGAACCCCAGCCTGCTCAATGTGCTCCATTATTCCACCGATAACCACATTACCATGCAAATCAGCAAGTGCATCAATATCAATCTCTACAGCATCAGTTAAATACTTGTCAATCAAGACAGGGCGCTCCGGATCTACCTTAACAGCATTTTCAAGGTATGTCACTAATTTGTCATTGTTGTAAACTATCTCCATTGCCCGGCCACCTAAGACATAAGAGGGTCGGACGACAACAGGATATCCCACTTCTGTCGCAATGGCAACAGCATCGTTTTCGCTCTTTGCGATACCCCCTTTTGGCTGCACAATCTGTAGTTCATTCAGGATGGTGTTGAACCTCTCCCTATCTTCAGCTGCATCAATGGAATCAGGTGATGTACCCCAAATGCGAACAATGCCAGCTCCACTCCTGGTCTTAGGCCTTCGCTCATCCAAGTAATTCTGAATTGGAAGAGCCAGTTTCAATGGGGTTTGACCTCCAAATTGCACAATGATACCATCAGGTCCTTCCAAGTCGATGATATTAAGAACATCCTCGACTGTCAGAGGCTCGAAGTAGAGACGATCACTTGTGTCGTAATCTGTAGAAACTGTCTCAGGATTGGAATTCATCATAATTGTTTCATAGCCTGCGTCCTGTATAAACCAAAAAAAAATCAAATTTCAAGGCTGGAAAGCAACATAGGAGCAAAGTAGTAACCATAAAATGCCAACTATGAGAACCGAGACAGAACAAAAGACCAATATATTATTTTTCAAATACTTCATATGCGAAGATAAAAACTATGATTTTTCTATTGTCTGCATTGTGCAATCAGAAGTTGATCATTCTAAAAAGTTGAAAAGCCATTCAACAAATGTTATAGTATTTCTTGTTGGAGCCATGTTATAGGAGTCTTCCATATTAAAAGGAACCTGTAGATCATGACATTCATTTCCCAGAATTTATCAACTTTGATTTCAGTAGTATTGCAGAATAATCAGATAATTTGAATCATTATATGGAAGAAACCTTATCAGAATGTAAGCCTCGACCCAATTCTGATCAAGTAATTCATTGGCAGTTGAAGAAGTATACCCTAAAAGGCAATGCAGCAAAATTTAGACCCTAAATCAATCATCAAGAAACACAAACCTGAAGGGCAAAGGATGTATGACAGCAACAATAATCAAACTCAATACCCTGTCCAATTCGGTTTGGTCCACCACCTAAAATCAACACTTTCTTCTTACCGGTAGGAGCTGATTCACACTCATGGTCATAAGATGAATACATATAAGGCGTATCAGCCTCAAATTCTGCAGCACATGTATCAACTCGTTTATATGCTGGTTTCACACCCAAAGACAAACGCCTTGACCGAACCCCCTCCTCACTGGACTTTGTCGCAAAAGCTATTTGTCTGTCACTAAACCCTCTCTTTTTCACTTCATAGAAGTCATCCTTTGTTAAGTCCGACAAACTGCGGGCCAGAAGGAATTGCTCCACATCTACAAGCTCCCTTAGCTGAGTGAGGAACCATTTGTCTATGAAACTGAGCTCAAAGATGTCATCTACCTTCATCCCCCTCTTCATTGCAGCATATACCGCATGGATGCGATCAGGATTAGGAACCCGAAGACTATACTTCAATTTGTCCCAATCCCAGTCCAATTCCTTAACCTGGGTACAGCCCCATCCAGAATAACCAGATTCTAGAGACCGCACTGCTTTTTGGAAGGATTCTTGGAATGTGCGACCTACTGCCATGGACTCCCCAACAGACTTCATCTGAGTTGTCAATATGGCCTCAGATCCAGGGAATTTCTCAAATGCAAATCTGGGTATCTACAAAATGTACATTGTTTAGACAACTAACTGTGAATGTATAAATAATGGAGTTCGAAATATAAAAAATTAACAATTACGTCATCTTCAGATCTTGAATTAATAAAAAATCCTAATTAAAGAATTATCCAACAACCAGCTTTTGAAATAGTGTGTCAAGATTGTAACAACGCTGCATACACTCTCTTGTAAAATACTTGCCAGCAGCAATAAGAATACTACCATAATTTAAAGAACAAATTATAGGAATCGAGCTGATGACAGAGATGCCAGGGTTCATTTCAGTTGGCAAGAATCGTATGTTCCTGTTTCTTTATCCTATCCAGTCTCTACACAACCCAGGTCGAAATATTAGCCATATTTTGGTCATAGCTGGGACCAAATAATTCATTGTACCAAAGAAAAAAGGGTGGTGAATATTCTGGTTGTCAAGTTACACTAGCATGTTATAGAGATGAGTATGTGTTAAGGCCATAAATAGACACCTTAATAGAAACAAGATACCATTCTTACTCCTATATAACTGAACTGAGACAACAGAATGAATATTATCACATTCGTTTATAAGTAACGGAACATTAAATTTCTAGGGAGAAAATTAACACATAAGAGAAACATACTACACAACACGATTGGAATTTAAGAGCAGCAGTAAAGTAAAGATACTTGCCTTTGTAACAACATAATCTATGGATGGCTCAAAACTAGCTGGAGTCTTCTTTGTGATATCGTTAGGAATCTGATCCAGAGAGTATCCAACTGATAGCTTAGCAGCCATCTTAGCTATTGGAAAGCCAGTAGCTTTTGAGGCTAAAGCTGAAGACCTCGAAACTCTAGGATTCATTTCAATTACCATGACTTCTCCATCAACTGGATTTACAGCAAACTGTACATTAGAACCACCACACTCAACCCCGATTTCCCTGATGATGGCAATCGAATAATCCCTAAGTCGTTGGTACTCTTTATCTGTCAAAGTCTGAGCAGGAGCCACAGTGATGGAGTCCCCAGTATGAACTCCCATAGGATCAATATTCTCAATTGAACAAATGATAACCACATTGTCGGCCAAATCTCTCATAACCTCAAGCTCGTATTCTTTCCAACCTAACAAAGACTTCTCAACCAAAACTTGTGATGTCAAACTAGCTGCTAACCCCGACTTACATATCGCCTCGAATTCCTCCCTGTTATAAGCAATTCCACCACCAGTGCCACCTAATGTGAAAGCTGGCCTTATAATCAGTGGAAACTCCCCAATTTCACCGGCTATCTCGATACATTCCTCCAAAGTATTGCCAATGCCTGAAGGTGGAGTCTTTATCCCAATATTCTTCATTGCCTGCTTAAACAAATCCCTATCCTCCGCTTTCTTTATGGCACCAAGCTTCGCCCCAATCAACTCGACCCCATATTTATCGAGCACCCCACTCTCCGACAACGCTACAGCTAAATTAAGAGCAGTTTGGCCACCCATTGTAGGCAACAATGCATCAGGCCTCTCTTTCTCTAAGACTTGCTCTACAAGTTCAGGTGTCATTGGCTCAATATAAGTCCTGTCCGCCATGTCGGGGTCGGTCATAATCGTTGCAGGGTTCGAATTAATCAGTATAACCTCATACCCTTCTTCCCTAAGAGCTTTACAAGCTTGAGTACCTGAATAATCAAACTCACAAGCTTGTCCTATCACTATTGGCCCTGCGCCCAGTATCAAAATCTTCTTTATATCTGTTCTTTTACCCAATTTCTGCTTTTGAACAACAGAATCACTGTTGGGGCTTTGCTCACTGACAATTGAAAAATTCACCCTTTTGCGCAAATGGGTGTGACCCGAAACGGATGGCCGAGACTGGAGGTGCAGAAAAGAGGAGCTTTTGTAAACTGAGGATTTGGCAAAGCGCGGAAATAGTGGGAAAAGGTGGGTTCTTGATGAATATATTTTGGAAGGAGGAAGAACAGAGGAAGAAGATGAAGAGATGAGCCTATATGCAGCATTTTCACAGTGATTCACACAATAACCCATCTTCATTCAAACAGTGTGAAGCAATTTGAGTAGGGTTCTGTAGAAGATTTTAGAGGAGGGAGATGCTGGTTTCAGGTGAGGCTAGGGTTTTAGAACTCTTATACAGGTCGTGGATTAGGAATTACTAGGTACCGATTTTAACCCAAAAAAAAGGCTTAACTTCAATCATATTCTTATAAATAGAACTCTATTTAAGGTGAATGTCTATATTTAAAGAGATTCTAGGTTTACTACTTTGTGGCTAAGTCACCACTCCCTATAAATATAGGGTTTCTATTCTATTGTAAACCATCCCAAAGTATCAATAAGAATACTCCTCTCTCTACTTTTCTCTCTATTGTTCTTGTTCTTATATTATTTCATAACACGTTATCAGCACGAGTCTCTAACCAATTGAATTTGATTTCTTCCTTCTTCCAGAATTTCTATACGGACAAAAAGAAAAAAGAAAGAATGAAGAAAGAAGGAAAAGAAACGAAAAAAAGAAACGAAAGAAAGAAAAACAAAGAAGAAAGAAACAGAAACAGAAAGAGAAAAACGTGAGAGAAAGAAAAGAATTACACAAGAGGTATATTTGATATCACAACATTTATTGGTATACCTTAAAGGTAAGTAATTTACTTTTCCCTCTCAAATTCTTGAAATTCTACGATTTGATTTTATATACAAATAAAGACAACAAAGTTTGATTATAACTCTAATGGAGTTCGTAAGAAATTACACTCACATGAAGTGGTAAAATTTCTATGCCTTGCCATGATCAAATTCATGTATGATTGTGGGCAAAGAATTAAAAATCCGTCCAATTGAATTTGCTCCATTCCCTTTAGAGAATGTGGTAGCAGTATGTGATAAGTCTGAAGGAAGACAAAATTATTACCGTGAAGGTATCAATGGATGTGGACGTGGCAATAGACGAAATTATAATCGTCATTATTGTGGTAATGAGAACAATAAGGATTCTCAAAATAATCTTTCACTTTATGAAAGTAATATTTGACATGAGATTGTGTATAGCACATACAGATGATTATGATCCATTCCCTGAAGTGAATGTGATAATTGTAATAGAGCCCGTAAGTATGAACACGCTCTTGATGTAATTTTGTTTCATGTCTGACATTATAAAAGGAAAGTTCGTTGCCATTGAAATTTCGGGCAAGAACTATATGACATGGGTGTTGGATGCTGAAATCCATTTGGATGCAATTGGTCCTGGAGACGCCATTAAAGACAGAAATAATGCATCCACCCAAGACTATGCTAAGGCCTTGATTTTCTTGCGCCATCACCTTGATGAAGGTTTGAAACTGTGCTAAGGCCTTGTTTTTCTTGCGCCATCACCTTGATGAAGGTTTGAAACTGTGCTAAGGCCTTGATTTTCTTGCGCCATCACCTTGATGAAGGTTTGAAATGAATATATCACAGTCAAAGATCCACCTATCTTGTGGAATGGCTTAAAGGAGAGATATGACAAGTGAAGTTGGTCAGTCTGCCACAAGCACGATGCGATGAGAATCCAAAAGCAAATAGTTCATAAACTATATATTATCGTTGCGGTGGAAAAAGGGCACTGGGCGAAAATTTGCCGTGTACCAAGACATTTGGTTGAGCTTTATCAAGCATCTCTAAAGAATAAAGGCCCTAAAACAAATTTTGTCTCTGACGACAATTTTTGACATCACCCACTTGGATGTGGCAGACTTCTTTGAGCACCCTGAGGGGAAAATAGACAACTTAATTGGTGATGGATCTGTGATGAAGGAAGATAAAATTATTTGATTTTATTTTACTTATTTGTATTAGTTAGTGAATAAACTAATAGTCATTAGTATCAGCTCGTATTAGTTATTTTATGATATAATGTTAGTATTAGTTCTTTAGAATGTTTCAATATGCTCAAATTTCAATGATATTTTTATTTTCCAGTAGAGTTAATCGACTAACCTAACAGTTAGTCGATTATCTAATATTTCGCAATAAAACTGGATTTTTCGCAAGCTAAGATAGTCGACTATCTGATTTAGATAGTCGACTATCCTGATGACTGTTTACTAAGATAGTCGACTATCAACTTAGTTAGTCGACTATCTAATATTTCGCATAAAAACTGGACTTTTCCGCAAGGCATGATAGTCGACTATCTGATTTAGTTAGTTGACTAACCTAATGACTGCTTCCCAAGATAGTCGACTATCAACTAAGGTATTCGAATAACCTCAGCAGATTTTGAAAATACTGTTAAATATGAAACAAACTGATTGAATTTGTTTATTCTCATATTCGTATATTTTCTTTTGTATGTCAAACCATGGGAATTAAATTGATTAAAGGCTCCTGAAGAGCAACTATAACTCAGCCAAAAGGAACAATATTTATCATAGAGAATGCAATGTTCTCCTCCAAGTCTAAAAGGAACTTGTTGAGTTTTTAAAGATATCATTCAAAATGGATATCATGTTGAGACAATAGATGAGAATAATCTTGAATACTTCATCTACTCATGAAAACGAGGCTTCCCACTTCGGTTTGGGGTCACAGCATTTTGCATGCAGCAATGCTAATTCGTCGGCTGCCCACTTCGGTTTGGGGTCACGCCATTTTGCATGCAGCAATGCTAGTTCGTCTCTGACTGACGAATTGTCACAAATATTCCCCGTTGTAATTAGTTTTGGGTCATGAACCTAATATATCCCATTTAAGAATTTTTGGATGTGCAGTATATGTGCCTGTAGCACCGTCATATTGCACCAAAATGGGTCTGCAAAGAAGGTTAGGAATATATGTTGAGTTTGAATCGCCCTCCATTATTCGCTACCTTGAAACATTGACAGGGGATTTGTCCACTGCACGATTTGCAGACTGTCAATTTGATGAGACACTTTTCCCAAAATTAGGGGGAGAAGTTGGTGATACCAAACGGGAAATTTTGTGGAAAAATGCATCATTATCTCATCTTGATCCACATACCTCTATTTGTGAAAAAGAGGCGCAAAATATTATCCATTTGCAAAGAATAGCAAATCGAATGCCAGACGCATTTACAGATTTGAAAAGGATAACAAAATCACATATCCCCGCAGTGAATGTGACAACATCTGATTTATGAATACATATTCATTATTGGAAGAATATGAACATGAAATTGGTATTGAATATACCACACTCACCGCTAGAAGGAGGTTTGAGATGATACCACACTCACCCCTAGAAGGAGGTTTGAGATGATACTACACTCACCCCTAGAAAGAGGTTTTAAGATGATGTCATTATTATGGCATGAATGGTCATTGGTCACGTACCTATTGTACGCCAAAATAATTTGTCAATGTGATTACCAAAGGACAATAATAATGCAAGAAACATATCTTGCATATAAGTTTGACATGACCATAATGGTATAACTTTTTCTTTAAAAGAGATATTCACCACATGGATGTTGATGAATTTGTGGTAGTACAAAATTAATTGAGAGCTCTAGAAGAGCCAATTATTACTATGTTGGAGAAACACAATTGAGTATTGTGCTGTAGTAAGTCTCAAAGAAACTTATTTAGTTTCCAAAGTACACGCGAAAGCGCTGATTATATTGAGACTATAAATAAAGGAAAGATTTGATATCTTCTAATACTACAACTTGTAACGGGATAATCTGTATGTGAAAACTACCCGCTTTATTCTCCAGTTTGTACTACACAAACAAAAGAATGCCACAATAAAGTAGATATTTATTGGTATAAAAACCCATACCATAATAAACCTGAAGTTTATTGAGAATTGCACATGTCATGGTGTAAACATGAACTTATCAATATTGATAATTTATTCAGTTGGCATTCGGGTTAGCCATCTCATTTTTAAGTATGATGTGCAAATTCACATGGGTGAATATTAAGAACTAGAAAGTTCTTTACGAATTCTCTTGTATTACTTGTTCTCATTAATGAACTGACCAACTAAAGAGTTCGGGTTGAAGCCCATAAATTCTGGAAATACCAAAGGTGAATATGGGACCATTCACCTGCCATGTATACCACATATGATGCATCTATGATATGGTTACATGCGCAATTGTTATTAATCCGCAGCCTGGCCGGTGCTTGCGAGTTAAATTGCTCAGTAATCTAACTTCGAGCATAATTTCCAGATTTTCTACTCAAGATAGTTCATCTTGATAAGTTGGTTTATATCAAAGTTGGTTTAGCAAGATAATTATTGAGTGCCTCCACTTAATAGCTAAACTGTTTCTTATGAGAACAAAGTTATATATATCAGTTTGATATACGTTGTATACGAGAGTATATTCTCCCCTCACAAGTGGTTCAGGGTCAGGAACCAAATAATTTCATCTTATTATTAATGTGATGTGTATATTGACATGATAATGCACAAAGATGATTTCTCAAAGTTGAGGAAACAAGTTAGCTTTTCTAACATGAGGGGGAGACATGATAAACAATTGAGAAAAGGTTACATGGGATGAATTATCATTTGTATATGTAGATCCCCGAATATCATGATATGAACCTGAAGTTCATAAAAGGAATAATTCAATTGCAACATATTGCAAAGCATGCTATACGCATTTGCTGACCCAAAGAAAGTAACTATATTCTCACTGCAAATGCTCATATTAAGTCCTAGAAGGACAAAGTCTTTGATACGCTTAAGGCGTATAGACAAATCGGTTTCAAAAGGAACTTCTTAATAAAGAAGGTGAGCAAATGATCAAACTGATCATAATAAGGAAGCAAGTGATCCAGAAGATCACATGACATAACAGTTCATAAAATCTCATGAGAGATTCAGGTACCTGAATGTGTGAATGAAGAGATCTCCATGTTATGTCCTTATGAAAATTCATTGGAACCGATATAAAATGTTCGTCGACGACATCTATGATAGCGCTAAATATCGATGAGGATCTTATGTTTGTCGAATACAGACAAAATATTGACTAAATGGAAGAGATACAATTCAAGTAGAATTGACTCCATATGAAAGATATGTAGTTTTGGGCATGTAGTTCAAATACTTGAAAGTATAAAGTCAATGGTATGTGCAATCAGTTTTTGATATCTATTTGTTTGGCATGACATGAAAACTTGATATGCATCTAAAGTCTATTATATGACTTAACTTGAAAGATTTAAGCTTGAAGCATATACAATTCTTGGTCCTGAAGTACCACATCCTAAGTGCAATTTGTGTACATATGTATATTGCTATAACTATAAGCATGATGGACCGAGAATACATCTATGGAGATATTGAAGAGTCATTCCACGACATTATATGAAGATGTTCATATATATCAAGAATGATAATTTCAAGGTGCGGAATATTTATTCAAATCAATATGGCTGATTTATTTATCAAATCTCTACCAAAGATCGTTTTGAAGATGGTGCACAAGATTGGAATGCAAATGCTCAAGGATATGAGTTGATGCTCTTTTCAGGGGGAGTTAATGCGCGTTGCACTCTTTTTCCCTTACAAGGTTTTGTCCCACTGGGTTTTCCTTGCAAGGTTTTTAACGAGGCAACCAATAAGCGCATATTCAAACATGTGTACTCTTTTTTCTTTTCTATAATTTTTTTCCATTGGGTTTTTGTTTTAAGTTAAGGTTTTAACGGGGCACATTATTGAATAGACATTCAAGGGGGAGTGTTATAATAGAACTCTATATAAGGTGAATGTCTATATTTAGAGAGATTCTAGGGTTTACTACTTTGTGGCTAAGTCACCACCTCCCTATAAATATAGGGGTTCTATTCTATTGTAAACCATCCCAAAGTATCAATAAGAATACTCCTCTCTCTACTTTTCTCTCTATTGTTCTTGTTCTTATATTATTTCATAACACATATTACTATTATTATGGGAAAATAACGATTTGATTGCTTTATTCCAAGTTTGATCCTTAAGTTATTCAACATTAGACGTTTAACCTCGGGTTGAATTAAATGTGCGTTTTTTAATCTCAAAAATATTTGCTCTCTTTTTAATGAAAAAAAATCTGAACAAATATATTTGCTTACTTTCTTGAATTTCATAAAATTAAACACATCTAAAATTCTATTTGTGATTTTTTTTCTTTTAGTTATTCAATTTTAATATATTTAGCTTCGAGCATAACTTGTATTTCAAAAACTAAACACTTAACCTTCTTATGAAACAAAACTGTTGAAAAGACGAGTAGTAGCAATACTATTACTTGTAAATAGGCTATTGGTGTTGTACATATTAGTTTGGAATCACTTAGTTAGTTTCACATATACAGTTAGTTGAGTAGTTAAGCTAATTAATTTATATCAAGTAGATACGTAGTATAACGGAGGAGAAATACACACGTGTATATTGAGGCTTCTAGTTTTTATGAATAACAAGAAACGAAGTGATGATAGGCTATAATTACGTGTTTTAGTAAATTATTACACTGCACTTTAGTTGAGTTTGCACTTTAATCGCTAGTTTTTTATATTAATTGTGTATTTTATGCCTTGTATGTGTGATTCCGAGCTATATAGATGTTATGGAATGAATTTAAGTGATTTAAAGCTTTGAAGTCTAAGTAAAAGCTCAAGGAATTTTGCCGGGATCGTGTTTGGGGGTCAAATTTGATAGTTGAGAACAAACGAAAACTCGATGAGGCATATTGCGCATTGTCTAGTAAAATACACATAACTTTTTACTCATAACTCCATTTTGGCTCCATAATATATGATTGGAAAGATAACTCAAAGGACTACGACTTTCATGTTTTGCATATTTCAAATACCAAATGGAACAGGGTAACCGCGGCAGAGTGCAGATGCAGACAATTGATGAATCAGAGACCATGTTTGGCCGCAGTTTGATCGCGACCATGGTAGAACCTCGACAGGAGGTGGAAATTTTAGGGACTAAAGTGCAAAATACGGGAGTTTTAGCTCGAAACCCTATTTTTAACATTAGACTTCACCCAATGAAGGCATGCATTGATTTTTAGAGTTTCTTAGCAAGGAAAATCATTGTAAGAGATCACCCAAAATATCTTCCTTCTTTTCTTTGATTTTTCTTACAAGTTTCATAATGAATATTGTTTTAGTTTGTTTACCCGTAGTTATGAGTACCTAAATCCTTTGTCTAAGATTTTGATGGAACCTATTGGGGGATGAACTTCTTGTTTATGTGAATCCAAATTGCTAGTTTCAATCTCTATTTGTTCGACCTTGTGTTTGTTGTAGTTAATTGACAGGATCCTCAATTAGTTGTGCCTATTTAGTGTGCATAACTCGGGGGAGAGTGCATATTTAGGTTATTGTTGAATAACACAACTCCCAAAGTATATGATGGGTCAATAACTGCGGGTTTAAAGGCGGGATTAGGGATAACGAAGCCTTGGGTGCAATCTTAAGTGAACTGTGTTAATTAAAGCTAGCTAGTGTATCTCGGAAGAGTGCAATAGTATAATACTGTGATTACTCGGGAGAGATTTATGGTAAGACGAGCGTTCATGATTGATAGAGGTGTGTTGGTAAATTTGTATGAAGCATAAACAGAAGGGATTCTATCAATAGGGGAAATCTTTACCTTAAGCTTTTTCTCAACATTGTTTACAACCTTAGCGTTTTAGTTTATAGCTATTTAATTTACTTGCAATCTTAGTTACTAAAGAAATCATCATCTGTGATTCAAACGTTTGGAAAACTGGTTCTGAAGAGTTTAGTGGGTCTAAAGATTGTAATTGATAGGTTAATTCTCTATAGATTCGACCCTGGGAGTAATACTCGGGTTATATTTGCAACGTCTGCAGTGTCCTTGTTTATAAGGCATAGTTGGGCGTGATCAAATTTTGGCGCCATTGCCGGGGAATTAATGGAATTATCAATTACCATTGATAGAAATACAAAAATTCTTAGTGTGGTCAGTTTTTCTATACCCAACTTGTGAATATTTGTATAATTAATTTTTCTTACCATAGTCTATTTTTACTGTTTGGGACTTGTTTATTTTCTTAATTTTGAAAAATAGCAGCATATAATAAAAATTGGTGGGATGGTAGTTGTTCATACTGTGATGACCTTTGTCTTTATTTGGAGGACCACACTCATGAAAAAATTGTTTAAATTCTCCCGGGGGTGGATTGTGCGCCAATCTCAAACCCGTGAGTGGAGTATTCGTGATAAGTGTGGTTTTCAAAATGGTCATTGGGATGATTGTGTTGATTGGTCCTTCCCTTCCCCAATCCCCCGCTATGATGATTCTATTGTTTTTGATGAAAATGATAGGGCTAACGAATTGAAAGAAGTTGAGCATTGCCGAAAGGGAGAGTTCAAGCTCATGTTGGAGTGCTTACTTGAAGGAGGACACAAGAACAAAGTGCCTTGGAGGAGCTTTTGGAAAATAGTCTTCAAAATTCCTTGGCACTTAATCAAAACCAAGAACTCTTAAATACCCAAAATGAGAAAATAATGGTCATGTTGTGAATATGAGGAAGAATGTGAGCTAAAATTTGAAGAGTCAAGAATTGAACCTCCGCCAACCGACCCCATGAGTGCCAATGATGCCGAGAAAAATATGGACTTAGAATCAACCGGTGTAAATAAAAATCTGGTTGAGAATGACTCTAGTCCGGGGGAAGAAGAGTACGTCAGAATAGAAAAATTACAAAATGAAGGTTTGAGGTCACATTCCAAGTATTTTTTTAATATTAGAATTGTGTAGTGATGTAAAAATAGAACTGCATGAGTCCATGAGGGATTGCGAGGAGGAAAGGCAACAACCATACATTTTACAATTTGAGGAAACAAAAACCAAAGTGACATTCCTCACATGAGAACCAAGAAGTGCAAAATGAAGAATTTAAGGCTCGATGTCACGACCCTAGTTCACCAATCTTGAACCTGTCATGACGGCACACAGTCTTTGCGACTATGTAAGCCTGACACAACGCGGAAATTCAACAATCCTTACAAAACGAATAATAAATAAAACATAAATAGCATACGATACTATATAGAGTGCCGCCTGGCACATACATGTCGACTCAAAATAATGTAAACCCTCCAAGACCCGAAAACTCATGGGCAACACAGGCTAAGAGTTAAATATAACGTACGGCTCTAGCATCCAGAAGTGTCTACAATAAGTAAGTACATGAATGGAACCACTAGCTAACGGTGGAATAGAAGGAGACTCTTCGGCTCTGCGGACGCGGCAGATGCATACCTCAAATCTCCGAGTGTAGCTCCTAAAATCACTGATAGTGCGCCTGACCTGAAGTAACTGGATCTGCACAACAAAAGTGTGTAGAAGAGTAGCATGAGTACACCACAGCGGTACTCAATAAGTACCAAGCCTAACCTCGATGGAGTAGCGACGAGGAAGGTCGAGGCTGTTGAAACACGTTCTCAAGGCACTATACTAAGACGTGTGTTCATATTTGTAGATTTTGACGAATGACAAACAATGCGCAATGGACATATGACGAGGTCCAAGCACAAGCACGCAATTGATATATAACGAGATTCAAGCACAAGACCAAGATCAAGCAAAAATATAAAGTTATACATGAGTCGTTCTTTAATTGTGATCTTGATCCGATAACTTGACTCAAGACTTGGCTTCTCTCGTAAAAACATTTTTATCAAATCATGCATATTTAATTTAAAGCAAAATGATTTTAAATCATGCATATCTACTTTAGTCAAAATGATTTTTAAAGATGCCTCTAAAATCTGGACTAAGATAATCGATTATGTACTTATGATAATCGATTATGTTAAGTCAGCTGCATGACAATCGATTGTGAACTTATGACAATCGATTGTGTTAAGGCAGTGTGCATCAGATTTTTCAAATCTGCATGACAATCGATTGTGAACCTTATGACAACCGATTGTGTTGAGGCAGTGTACATCAAAGTTTTTCAAAGCTACAAAATAATCGATTGTGAACTTATGACAATCGATTGTGTTGAGGCAGTGTCTATCAGACATTTTCAAAGTCACTAAATAATCGATTGTGAACTTATGACAATCGATTGTGTTGAGGCAATGTCTAATTGATTTTTCAAAGACTGATATATAATCGATTGTTCTCATAGCACAATCGATTGTGTAATTGACCGTTGCCAAAATATTTTCAAACACCGTCAGGTAATCGATTATAGATTTCTAATAATCGATTGTTTTAAATAAAATCTGAAAAAGATTTTTTTGAACGTTGCCAAGTAATCGATTGTAGATTTCTGACAATCGATTGTTTTCAGTAAAATCCGGAAATGATTTTTTGAACGTTGCCAAGTAATCGATAGTAGATTTTTGACAATCGATTGTTCTAAGTAAAATCTGGAAATGATTTTTTGAACGTTGCCAGTAATCGATTATTGCTCTTAGATAATTGATTGTTAAGCGTAAAATCTAGGAATGATTTTTGGAACGATTGGCAAACAATCGATTGTGGCATTTTGACAATCGATTGTCACTGAGTAAAATTAGCAATTCTTAATTGGCAATTAGACAACGGTAATGCATGGTTTTGCAACTATAAATACCGCTTCAAATCAGTCTTCTAAATACAACAACTGATCATATTATTGCTATAGCTTGCATACTCTATTGTTCATCACTTTCTATTCATTACATAAGTTTTGAGAGCCAAAATTCTTGACGAAAGTTGTTGCGTTCTTGAGCGTAACTGTTTACTCATATATACTATATTAAGAGAGTCTTGTTTAAGTGAGTGCTAAGTGTTTTATACACTTGAAGGGAAGTGTTAGTCCCTTGTATTGTAAGAAGGAACTTGTGTTTCCTTTGGTTGAAGTCTTGGAGTGTTGTATCTTCAAGCAAAGGTTGTTGAGCACCCGTAAGTTTAACAGTGTTAGTGGAAATCTCGAGAGAGTCTCTCGGGGACTGGACTAGCCACGGGTTGTGGTGAACCAGGATACATCGGTGCGTTCGTTCTTATTTATTTACTTATCGCACTTATTTCTTTCCTGCAATTTTTAAATTCCGCAAGTTTACGCTAATTTTATTATAACGCTATTCACCCCCCCTTCTAGCGTTAAGCGTATTTTCTAACAATTGGTATCAGAGGCCAACTCTCTGAAGACTTAACCATTTGAGAGAAACAATCCATGGCTTCTACTCGTGATTCTTTTGCAGGAATAGGTAAAGGACAATGCTCCACCCGACCACCACTATTCGACGGTACAAACTATACGTATTGGAAGGAGAGGATGAGAATATTTGTTCAATCAAATAGTTTTCATCTTTGGAAGGTTATAATGAAGGAAGAACAAATTCCAACCAAAAAGGTTGAAAATAAAGATGTTCCAAAGTCCGAAGATGAATACGATGCGGATGATATCCGTAAGGTGCAAAACAACGCTAAAGCCATTAATTTATTATATTGTGCTGTAAATGCTAATGATTACAGGAAAATATCATGTTGCACAACGGCGAAGCAAATGTGGGACAAGCTGGAAATTACGTACGAAGGTACGGACCAGGTAAGGGAAGCTAAAATTGATTTCCTAACCCATGCATATGAATTGTTTCACATGAAGGAAGGCGAAAAGGTCGATGAGATGTTCGAACGATTTTCAAAAATCGTTAATGATCTACATGCTCTTAAGAAGACCTTCACGGATAAGGAACTTGTCCGAAAAATTCTCCGAAGTCTCACTCCGGAATGGCGATCCAAGGCCGACGCGATTCAAGAATCTATTGGCGTTTCAAATGTCACCATCGACGGATTAAGAGGTAATCTTAAAACTTATGAATCTACTATACTTAACCCTCTTGTTGATGATCAAAGGAAACAAAAGATCGCTCTCAAGGCAAGCACAAGCCAACCTCAAAATGATGAGGACGGAGACAACGAGTTCGGACTCGTTATTAAGAGATTTCAAAAGTTCATGCGAAAAGAGCATGAACGAAAGGGCAAAAAGCAAGGAGATCAAATAAAGTGCTATGAGTGCGGAGAAACCGGGCACATTAAATCAAATTGCCCAAATGCCAAAAAGGAGAAGAAACCCTTCAAGAAACAACGAGCATACATATCTTGGGGAGGCGACTCCGGTGGCGAGTCGAGTGAGGAAGAAGAAGACGAAGCCGCAAATCTTTGTCTCATGGCTCACGAAAACAATCAAGAAGAGGTATGTCAAATTTCTTCCAAAAATTTCTATTCTCTTGAGGAAATGCAAAATGCTTTTGATGAGTTGTATAGTGAATTTATTAAAGCTTCCAAAACTGTTAAAAGCATAAAAGAAAATGCTTCTTTAAAAGAAAAAGCTTTTGAAAAACAACTCTCTTTAAAAGAAAAGGAATTGGAAAAACTGATCTTGGAAAATGAGAAGTTGAAAGAAGAAAATAAATTTTTCGGCAAGAGAAGCGCCGACAAACCCGAGAGCTCTAGTAAAAATTGTACTTCTTGCATGCATCTCAAAAATGAGGTAGAAAGACTTAAGGGCACCCTAGATAAGTTTAATTCTTCTCATAAAAATTTGAATGAAGTCCTTGTTAATTTGAAGTCGACCAAGCATGGCATAGGTTTTAAAAATGAGCCTAAAGAAAAGGTTGAAGCCAACCCCCAACAACCTAAGGCTCAACCTAGGATTAATAAAACAAACGCTCATCCTAGATATAACAAACCTAGAAATGGCTTTCAACAATCGCAACCTAGAAATAATCATTCTAGAAATAACGCATATTCTAGGCCAAACACTAGAAGGAACTTTGAACCTTTTAGAACACCTAGAAATGGCTTTCAACCTAGAAATAACTATTCTAGAAATGCTGCATATCCTAGAACAAACAGTAGGAGAAATGATTTTCATGAATTGCGCAATAGTCATATTGTCAAGAATTGAGTAAATGATTTTCGTCCGTCCAATTACTATCAACCTAGACGAATGCATAATCCTAATATTGTTTGTCATTATTGTAGACGAATTGGAAATATTGCCCCTGCTTGTTTTACACGACATAGACATAACATTCAATCACATCACTATGATTTGCCTAACCCCCAAGGACCCAAAATGGCATGGGTACCTAAAACTCATTAATCTGTTTTGTAGGTGTGTTTGAAGGGGTCAAGTGTACTTTGGTACCTTGATAGTGGATGCTCCAAGCACATGACTGGAGACGAATCCAAGTTCCTTCAACTAGAACACAAGGAAGGAGGAAGCGTTATTATTGGTGATAACAACAAAGGAAAAATTATCGGCATTGGATCGGTCGGTAAGGATGACTCCTCTTCCATTAAGCATATATTGCTAGTTAAGGGTCTAAAACATAATCTCTTGAGCATAAGTCAATTATGTGACAAGGGAAATCTTGTTTTATTTGATTCAAATGAATGCTTAGTTTTTCGCCGTAGCGATTTTAAAATTATTCTTCGTGGATTTAGAATGGATAATATCTATATGGTTGATCTCGAAAATTCTTCATCTGAATATGTGAATTGTCTTATGAGCAAAGAGGATGATACGTGGTTATGGCACCGTAGAGTAGCTCACATCAACATGCATCTTTTGAATAAATTGGTTTCACAAAATTTAGTTATTGGTCTTCCAAACTTGAATTTTGAAAAAGACTCTATTTGTGATTTTTGTCAAAAAGGGAAGCAAACAAAAGCATCTTTTAAATCGAAAAATATCGTTTCAACTACTAGACCTTTGCAATTACTTCACATGGACTTATTTGGACCATCTCGCATTGAAAGTCTTGGTAGAAATCGTTATGCTTTTGTTATTGTTGATGATTATTCTAGATTTACATGGACTTTATTTCTTGCTCATAAAAGTGAAGCTTTTCATAATTTCAAATATTTTCTTAAACGTGTTCAAAACGAAAAGGACACAACCGTCACTTCAATAAGAAGTGATCATGAGGGAGAGTTTGATCACAATCTCTTTGCAGATTTTTGTGACGAACTCGGTATCGAGCATACCTTCTCCGCTCCACGTACACCACAACAAAATGGGGTGGTGGAAAGGAAAAATAGGTGTCTCGAAGAGATGGCTAGAACCATGCTCGATGAGGCTAAGATTCCCAAACATTTTTGGGCGGATGCCGTGAGTACCGCATGCTACGTTTTGAATAGAGTAGTCATAAGGCCAATACTCATGAAAACCCCTTATGAACTCTACAAGGGAAGGAAACCAAATATCTCCCATTTTAGAGTATTCGGTTGTAAATGCTTTATTCATAACAATGGAAAAGATCAATTGGGAAAATTTGATGCCAAATCCGATGAAGGATTTTTTATTGGTTATTCCTCACGTAGCAAAGCATATAGAGTATTCAATAATAGAACTGGAACTGTGGAGGAATCCCCTCATATTGTGTTTTCCGAAAATAATGCTCGCTTGGCGAGAAAGGATTCTGGTTTTGATCTTGCAGGTATTTTAAATTCAATAAGTCCTCAAGACAAAGTATAAGAGGAAACTTCTAAGGAAATTCAAGATGAAATCTTGGAACAATTATCGGAGGAAGCGCCACAATTGGAGAAAGAAATGAAAATGCCTAACGAATGGAGGACAATCAAAGATCACCCTCTCGAACAGGTAATTGGCGACGTCGGAGAAAAGGTAAGTACCCGAAACACTCTTAAGAACACCTTAGGCCACACTTCTTAAGAGATCACGTTCTCACTTGGCCACATTGATCTAAGTCATTATTTCTTTACAAATTACTAACTTAAGCGTCGGAGACGTCTAATTTTCTTTTGCAGGTATCGCCCTAAAGGTAGGGGGAATTATAAAGCAATGGCATAGAACAATCGATTGTTACAGCAAATAATCGATTATTTTTCTTATGTATCATGTTTACTGTGCGGACAATCGATTAGCAAGTATCACTAATCGACTATTTAATTTTTATGCTTATTATGCAGTTTCTTTTAATCGATTTTTTACTGTATAATCGATTACCGTCTAGGCCATTCAGTACTGCTTTCCTAAAAACAATCGATTGTTTCAAAAATATAATCGATTATTTTCCGAGTCAGAAAATCACTGTGCACACTGTGTCACAACAATCGATTACCATAATTCAACAATCGATTATTTCTTTTGTCAGTAATTCAAATATTTGTTACCTTTTGGGTCCTGCCAGATTCCCACAATCGACTTTTGTCAGTTCCGAGTTCAAGCCAAAACTCCATAACAATTGATTGTTTCAATTCCACAATCGATTGTGTAACGGTCAGTGAAAATTTTTCTTACCGTTTTTGACCGTTTTAGCTCATAAATTTCTGCAGATTTTCACCATAAATGAAATTCCATCTTCCTCAATATAAATAGGTACCATATGCCTTCAATTTCTTCACTCAAGCATCAATCTTAGCTCCCAAAATTTCAAAAATCTTTCAAGCTTCTTACAAAGGCCATTTCTACTTATTCAAAATGTCGGGCAGACGCACTAAACGTTCCCGTTCAGGTAGACATGGTGCATCTTCTTCAGCTGCTCCTCCTCCTCCAAATTTCCCTTACCAAGATGGGTCTATTTTACAATTCAATTCTGAAACCGAGTTAACTAGATTCTTAACAAAATTCGAAAAGCGTGACATCCTTCCTCCTCGCTTTTCCACAAGTAAATATCTTGAATCATGCGCCCCCGCTGCAAACATTCTTAAGGAATGTCAACTTCTTGACTTCTTATATCTTACCTATACTTATATTAATCCTCCATTAATTCAAGGTTCTACTCAAATCTTCATGAGGACGACGATGGTGAGCTTGTGTCGAGCATTAATGGCGTTCAAATTCTTTTATCCAATGAAAACTTACATTCTATTGCTCATCTTCCTCGAAGTTGGGAAAATATTTCTCGCTACATTAGAGAAGCCGGCGCCTTATTTGATGAGAAAATTCTCCTAAGCCAAATAGGACTTGGAGCTTATGATCCTAATCTATCTACTCGACGTCCTACCATTACGGGAATGCTCCCCGAATATCGTTTGATTTTCTATTTCATAACCCGAGTCCTCAAGCCTCGCAAACATAACCATACTACTCTCTCCCAAGAGGACGCAAAGCTCATGCATGCCATTATAACCGGAGCTCACATCAATTGGTGTAAGTTCGTCAAAATTCACATGCTTGATGCCATCGGGGACGATAGACCACTTCCCTATGCCCTCCTTATTATGAATTTTCTTGAAGCCTCCAGGTTCAACACCTCTATCGGTCCGCTCAAAAAGAGCACCAAGAAATGGGAAATTTCCGAATCCTCCTTTCCCCATGACGGCGAACATGCAGCTCCTGCTCCTCCTCCAACTCGTCAAACGAGTCAGCCTCAAGCTCCTACACTTCAAACTATTTCCGACCAACTTGCTTCTTTGTCCACCTCCGTCAATCGTTTGACATATGAGATCCATGGATATTTTGATCATATTCACTATCCATATGCTGGAGTTGTTCCTTATGAAGCAGTACCGAATGATGAGGCGGGAAATAATAATAATGAATAATTTTTTATTGTTCTATGTTGTATTGTCTTCTTTTTATGTAATCGTATTTTTGATTATTCAATAAACAAGTTATTTACTTTTTCCATTTTTGCTAATGTCAAAAGGGGAAGAATAAGGGATATGCACTCAATTCTTTATTGACATAAATTGAGGGGGAATTCATATGTTGAGGGGGAACTAATTGCACATCTAGAGACTTGTTGCATATTGTTGCATATCTTTACTTGCATATATAAAGTTATACATGAGTCGTTCTTTAATTGTGATCTTGATCCGATAACTTGACTCAAGACTTGGCTTCTCTCGTAAAAACATTTTTATCAAATCATGCATATTTAATTTAAAGCAAAATGATTTTAAATCATGCATATCTACTTTAGTCAAAATGATTTTTAAAGATGCCTCTAAAATCTGGACTAAGATAATCGATTATGTACTTATGATAATCGATTATGTTAAGTCAGCTGCATGACAATCGATTGTGAACTTATGACAATCGATTGTGTTAAGGCAGTGTGCATCAGATTTTTCAAATCTGCATGACAATCGATTGTGAACCTTATGACAACCGATTGTGTTGAGGCAGTGTACATCAAAGTTTTTCAAAGCTACAAATAATCGATTGTGAACTTATGACAATCGATTGTGTTGAGGCAGTGTCTATTAGACATTTTCAAAGTCACTAAATAATCGATTGTGAACTTATGACAATCGATTGTGTTGAGGCAGTGTCTAATTGATTTTTCAAAGACTGATATATAATCGATTGTTCTCATAGCACAATCGATTGTGTAATTGACCGTTGCCAAAATATTTTCAAACACCGTCAGGTAATCGATTATAGATTTCTAATAATCGATTGTTTTAAATAAAATCTGAAAAAGATTTTTTTGAACGTTGCCAAGTAATCGATTGTAGATTTCTGACAATCGATTATTTTCAGTAAAATCCGGAAATGATTTTTTGAATGTTGCCAAGTAATCGATTGTAGATTTTGACAATCGATTATTTTAAGTAAAATCTGGAAATGATTTTTTGAACGTTGCCAGTAATCGATTATTGCTCTTAGATAATCGATTGTTAAGCGTAAAATCTGGGAATGATTTTTGGAATGATTGGCAAACAATCGATTGTGGCATTTTGACAATCGATTGTCACTGAGTAAAATCAGCAATTCTTAATTGGCAATTAGACAACGGTAATGCATGGTTTTGCAACTATAAATACAGCTTCAGATCAGTCTTCTAAATACAACAACTGATCATATTATTGCTATAGCTTGCATACTCTATTGTTCATCACTTTCTATTCATTACATAAGTTTTGAGAGCCAAAATTCTTGACGAAAGTTGTTGCGTTCTTGAGCGTATCTGTTTACTCATATCTACTCTATTAAGAGAGTCTTGTTTAAGTGAGTGCTAAGTATTTTATACACTTGAAGGGAAGTGTTAGTCCCTTGTATTGTAAGAAGGAACTTGTGTTTCCTTTGGTTGAAGTCTTGGAGTGTTGTATCTTCAAGCAAAGGTTGTTGAGGCTTGTGTCCTCAGTTTGTAAAGATTTATTGAGCACCCGTAAGCTTAACAGTGTTAGTGGAAATCTCGAGAGAGTCTCTCGGGGACTGGACTAGCCACGGGTTGTGGTGAACCAGGATACATCGGTTCGTTCGTTCTTATTTATTTACTTATAACACTTATTTCTTTCCTGCAATTTTTAAATTCCGCAAGTTTACGCTAATTTTATTATAACGCTATTCACCCCCCCTCTAGCGTTAAGCGTATTTTCTAACAGAGGCCCTATTGAGACGAACATAAGAAAAAAATGTGAGAATAAATAAACAGTAGATAATGAAGTAAATCCCAAATATCTAACAAGACAGTAATTAAAACAGAACGGATACAAGTACAGACTATGAACACAAGGCAAATCACTCAAAAGTCAGGATTTCCACATGGAGCTCCGGGAATTGAACCCACAGTCCATATATACCAATATTGGAGGATCTCCCGGGAATCGAACCTGTAGTCTATCATATCTCTAACAGAGGATCTACGGGAATTGAACCTGCAGTCCTTCATACCAATAACAGAGGATCTTTGGGAATTGAACCACAGTCCATCATATCAATATCAGAGGATCTCCCGGGAATCGAATCCGTAGTACATCATGTCAATATCAGAGGATCTCTCGGGAATTGAACCCGTAGTCTGTCATGTCAATATAAGAGGATCTCCTGGGAATTGAACCCGTAGTCCGTTGTCAATATCAGAGGATCTCCCGGGAATCAAACCAGTAGTCCAACATACCATTAACAGAAGATCTCCCGGGGATTGAACCCGTAGTCCCAAAAGTAAATACACCACAACAAATCAATATTTAACTGAAACGCAGCCAAATGCGAACAACAAATAAAGTCGAGAATCTAACATGCTTCGCAAAAAAAGATAAATATGGCAATTTAGTCAAATAGAGCAATAACTCACTAGCATGCTTTCCAAGAAAAAACAGGTATTTCAATTTAGCCAGTTAGAGCAAATAAGTTACTAACATGCTTTCCCTAAGTCAAAATAAGTGAAGTTTTATTTTTAACAATTAAATATGGAAAGAAAACACAGTCAAAATAAGCCAAGTAAAGTGAATTTTCAACAACTAGCACAAGTATACGCCCGTCACCTAGCACAATTATTTTAAAATTATTACATTTCTCCTTAAATTGTCGGTTTTGAGACTTATTGTTAAATTGAGAGAAACAGTTGGACAGGCTTGCCTAGCTTTAGGGTCAGGCTTGATTCTATACTCTTCCAGATATGAGGGACGTTATTGCATCGGATGCTGTCATTACAGGTATTATCTCCACGGGGATGCTTCTGTCTTATTTGATCCCGAATCTACCTATTCCTATGTATCCTCCTATTCTGCTCATAAATTTGGGTACGACCCGTGGTTGTCTTGCTTTGCATGTGCACGTATCTACCCCGGTGGGTGATACTATTATTGTGGATAATGTATATCGATCATGTCTGGTGACTATTGGGGGTCTGGAGACCCGAGTTGACTTGTTATTATTGGGCATGGTAGATTTCGACATGATTTTAGGTATAGATTGGCTATCTCCGTACCACATTATTCAAGACTGTCATGCCAAGACAATTACATTGGCTATTCCGGGTATTCCGAGGATCGAGTGGCAAGACGTGACTGATTATGTACTCAGCAGGGTGATTTCCTTCCTAAAAGCCCAACGGGATGGTTGGAAAAGGTTCTTTGTCGCATTAGATTTCTTGAGAGATGTGGAAGTTGAGGCTCCTAGTCTTGATTCGGTTCCCGTTGTAAGGGATTTCCCTGATGTGTTTCAAGCGGACTAGCCGGGCATGTCGTCGGACAGAGACATTGATTTTGGTATTGATCTGGTGCCGGGAACTCAGCCCATCTCTATTCCTCCCTATCGTATGGCACCAGTGGAGCTAAAGGAGTTGAAAGAAAAGCTTCAGGAACTCCTATATAAGGGGTTCATTCGCCTGAGTGTGTCACCTTGGGATGCACCCGTATTATTTGTAATGAAGAAGGATGGCACAATGAGAATGTGCATTGACTACAGGCAGCTGAACAAGGTGACAGCGAAGAACAAGTACCCACTACCCCGTGTTGAGGATTTGATCAGCTTCAGGGAGCAAGGGTATTCTCTAAGATTGACCTCTGATCGGGTTAGCACCAGCTGAAGATTAGGGATTCAGACAATTTGAAGATGACTTTCAAGATGAGATATGGGCACTATGAGTTTCTAGTCATGTCCTTCATGCTGACTAATGCCCCAGCCGCGTTCATGCACTTGATGAATAGTGTATTTCGGTCATATTTGGATTCGTTTGTGATCGTGTTTATTGATGATATCCTTGTGTACTCGCATATCTAGGAGGGGCACGCGCAACACTTGAGGGTGGTATTACAGAGATTGAGAAAGGAGAAGCTTTATGCAAAGTTCTCCAAGTGTGAGTTCTGGCTTAGTACTATGGCTTTTCTGGGACACGTGGTGTGCAATGACAGTATTCAGGTTGACCCAAAGAAGATCAAGGCGGTGCAGAGTTGGCCCAGACCATTCTCATCTACTAAGATTCAGAGTTTCGTCGGTTTGGTGGGTTATTACTGCAGGTTCGTTCAGGGCTTTTCATCTATTGCTTCGCCTTTGACGAAGTTGACGCAGAAGAATGCTCCATTTGTGTGGTTGGATGAATGCGAGGAGACTTCTAGAAGCTCAAGTCAGCTTTGACCACAGCTCCAGTACTAGTATTGCCATCAGCTTCAGGTTCTTACACAGTGTATTGTGATGCTTCGAGAGTTGGGATTGGTTGTGTATTGATGTAGGAGGGTAGAGTTATTTCTTATGCTTCTCATCAGCTAAAGCCACATGAGAAGAACTACCTTGTGCATGACTTAGAGTTTGCTGCTATTGTTCATGCCTTGAAAATTTGGAGGCATTATCTATATGGCGTATCTTGTGAGGTATATACGGAACATCACATTCTTTAGCATTTGTTTAAGTAGAAGGATCTTAATTTGAGGCAACGGAGATGGCTTGAATTACTCAAAGACTATGATATTAATATTTTGTATCATTCCTGAAAGGCCAATATAGTGGCTGATGCTTTGAGCCCGAAAGTGATTAGTATGGGTAGTTTGGCATGCATTCCAGTTGGGAAGAGGCCCTTTGCAGTTGATGTTCAGGCCTTGGCCAATCAGATGGTGAGGTTAGATATTTCTGAGCCTAGTGGGGTGTTGGCTTGTGTGGTTTCCCGATCTTCTTTGTATGACCGCATCCGAGAGCCAGTATGATGATCCGCATTTGCTTATCCCGAAGGACATGTTCTAGCATGATGATACCAGAGATGTGACCATTGGAGATGATGGTGTGTTGCGGATGTAGGGCCGGATTTTCGTGCCCAATGTGGATGGCCTCCGGGAGTTAATATTAGAGGAGACTCACAGCTCGCAGTATTCGATTCGGTGCTACGAAGATGTACCAAGATTTGAGACAGCATTACTGGTGGAGGAGAATGAAAAAGGATATTGGAAATTATGTGGCTCGGTGTCTCTACTATCAGCAGGTCAAATATGAGCACCAGAAACCCGATGGCGTATTCCAGCGGATGAATATTCCGGAGTGAAAATGGGAGAACAATACTATGAATTTTGTGAGTAGTCTTCCTCGTACCTCGAGGAAGTTTGATTTGATTCGGGTGATTGTGGATAGACTGACCAAGTCCGTGCACTTCATCCCAATATGTACTACCTATTGTGCGGAGAAGTTAGCATAGATTTTCATTCGGGAGATTGTATGGTTGCATGGGTCCCGATTTCCATTGTCTCAGATAGGGGTACCGTGTTTACTTCCCAGTTCTGGAGAACTTTTCATCAGGAGTTGGGCACACAGGTACAGTTGAGCACGTCATTTCATCCTCAGACGGACGGGCAGTCTGAGCGTACTATCCAGATTTCTTATCTTCAGACATTTTATATGCTTATTACTCACTGAGTCGGTAGTACTCACCCCTACTCCCTGCACCTTGTGTGCAAATTCAGGTACACCAGAGGCATAGCTGAGCAGTCGTTGTCTCCAGAGATTTTTTCAGAGTTGTTGAGGTAGCTGCTTGACGTTTTTAGGACCTGACTACTCTTCCTATTTTAGTTTCATTATTATATACGTTTCCAGACTTATATATTTTCATTTAGATATTATTATCCAGTTTGTTTTAGAAGCTCTAGACTCGTGACCCCAGATCTTATGGGAGTGTTTATCGGTTTTCGTATCTTTTCCGTATTATTCTATTAATATTATTGAATTATTATTCTAATATTATTACATTTCTCCTTAAATTGTCGGTTTTGATACTTATTGTTAAATTGTGAGTGATTGTTGGTCAGGCTTGCCTAGCTTTAGGGTTGGGCGCCGTCACGACCGGGTTTGGGTCGTGACAAAGGGGAGACATGTTTAGGATGGGATTCCATGAAAAATACGATTATAGCAGATGATGATTGGTAGGAACGAAAAATTAAGGTACATTTCTCACATTATTATATATGTAATTCTTATTTTTGTCATTATTAATTACATATATAAGTTTGATTAAAATAGTTATTTTTTCTCTTTTTACAGGAGAATGCAAAATATAAGAAATTTACGAACAAAGTTCTTTCACTCATATGGTTTCGCTACGATGCATTGTTTGCTGATGTTGTTGCCACATGAGAAAGAGCACGTGCAGCAAATCAAGAACAATCGTCCGACATTGGACTTAATCTCGATGAAGAAGGGATAAATGTTATTAATGATTGTGACAAAGATCATTTCACTTATCTTAATGTTAAAATAAGCGATGAAAGTAATGATCAACAGAATATAAATTCTGTTACGTTTCCAGAGCCATCACTAAAGAGACAAAAATCAACTGATGGTGTTAGCACTAGTAGTCAAGTAAGAAAGAGTAAGAAAAAAACAGCTGCAACATTAATAAAAGAAGATATATAATATCTCATATAGTTTATGTCTAGCAAAAACATTGCTACATCTCCTATAGTTGATGAGACATCCATCGAGAAGTGTATTGGTACGTTGTGACAAATTCCTAATATTCTAGCTGGGAGTGAAATTTATAGTTTTACTATGAATATGTTTCGCAAGAAAAATAATCGACAGATATTTTTGAGGATACCCAATGATGAAGCTCGCTAGTGTTGGTTGGAGTTTAACTAGCAGTTATACCTTAACAAAAATAGATAATGTATCGTTATTTTAATTTCCTCCAGTTGTTTTGAGTTCTTTTAATCCCCTTTGTTGTTTTTTATTGTTAAGTCAATATTACTAATTGAATATTGTTGTAACTTGTCTTATACAATGTTTTCTATGTATTTGAACGTCTTTATGTTGAATATATTAGTGGAATTTGAACTATTCTGTTTTACTGACCATTGTAATGAATTTGCTCTTTTTCAGTTAACTTCTCTTTACTTATTTTTTTTATTTTCAGTTAAATTGAGAGTTCAAACTCTGCTGACATAATAGATACTTATCCAAGAAGATGAAGAAGAACTAGAAGAAATACAGAGGGAGCAAGATGAGAAGGAATGGACCGGTTTATATCAAATAGCAGGTAAA
Organism: Nicotiana benthamiana; assembly: GCA_034376525.1. Lineage (NCBI taxonomy): Eukaryota > Viridiplantae > Streptophyta > Magnoliopsida > Solanales > Solanaceae > Nicotiana > Nicotiana benthamiana. The sequence goes on along the minus strand of CM067333.1, from coordinate 25,075,289 downwards.
CTAATATTGATGTATTACCAAAAATACTTATGCAAGGAACCTTGTCGTACATCTTGTCGCTCTGAAAATGTATTTATTCAAGAGATATTAAGAGAAAACGAGACTCGTTGTTATGAAAATTTTCAATTGAGGAGGTCGGTGTTTGTTGATCTATCGAACGACTTAACTGAAAAGTATGGGCTTAAACCCATACGTGGAATGTATATACACGAGATGTTAGGCATGTTCTTGATGACTTGTGCACATGAAGCTAGAAATCGATTGATACAGGAAATCTTTCAACATTCAGGAGAAATAATTCATAGACACTTTCATAGTGCTTTAAAGGTGATTTGTAAGCTTGCAAGAGATATAATTAGACCACATCAAAATTATAATGATGATACAGGAGCTCACAAGCCATGTAATGGTCGATATCTCCCTTTCTTTAGAGTAAGAAATATTTTTACATAATTATTTTTATTAAATTTATAACTTAAATTTTATAAGTATTACTAACTTAAGTTAAATTCATAGGATTGTATTGGAGCACTTGATAGCACACATGTTAAAGTAAGATTACCGCAAGGTCAAGAGATATCATATATTGGACGTAAAGGTTATTTGACTCAAAATATTCTTGATGTCATATATTTTAATATGTGTTTTATATTTTGCATGGGCTGGGTGGGAAGGAGCAGCTCACGATACTCGTATATTTGGTGAGGCCCTTCGTAGACCAGAACTTAACTTTCCACATCCAATTGGAAATAAGTATTATTTAGTTGATGCAGGATATCCTCATATGAAGGGATATATGGCCCCATACAAGGGAGATAATGTTAGATATCACCTAGCACAATTTTGCCTCGGTGCAACAAGACAATTGCGAGAACCAAGAGAGCGAATTGAAAAATTTAACTATTTGCATTCTTCTTTTAGAAATATTGTTGAGCCAACATTTGGGGTTTGGGAAAGCAAGATGGTCAATTTTGCGAGACATGCATTTCTATCACATTGACACTCAAAGAGATATCGTACTTGCTACTTTGGCCATTCATAATTATATTAGAAAGAAATGCAATATGGATGATGCATTCCGAGCAGCTGAGAATGAGAGATATGTTCGATCTGTTGATTCTGATATTGGTACATCTTTGAGAGCTAAAAACTATATAAATGCCGAAAATGTGGAAGAGCAAAGTAATCTTGTTTGAATAGGTCTTCGTGATTTTTTTAAGTTTTAATATTTTTATCCAAACAAATAATTATTTATTTATAAAATAAATTTCTAACATTTAAAAGTTACTTTTGAGCAAAGTGCTTAAAAACTACTTTTTTGGGTTAATCCAAAGAGTATCGAAACACCCTAACCTAGACCCCTACACTCCAAAAAAGAAGCAATTAGCCGCATACACATCTCTGTTGAACCTATTTCCAAAATTGAAAGAATCACAAAAATTAGTCATCTTCCCCAAATAAATTCTAGTAAATCAATCCCTGTTTCTAATTCCATTTTCCAACTGTAGTTCCAAAATCCCTAACATTGTTCTTCTTGTTCTTAATTTTAAAAGAATCCAGTGGAGCAGCGAACTCACACACATTTACGGATAAGGACAGAGAGAAGCGAACTCACATGAACACTTCCCAAGTACCCGTTTCCCATTATTCCCCAATTCCTCCAAGCCCACACCAAAAAAATAGACCCTAAAAATACCCAAAACAAGTGCGAAAATCAGTTTGAAACCATCATCCAAACTCAGTATAAATTAGTCTGTTCGGGGACATCGATTTTTGTCGCCGGCGAGTTCTCCGATTGAGGTGCTTGTTCGTGGCTCGGTTGCTATTTAAGTTTCAAGTTGTCCAACAAACAAAGTTCAAATTCATTCTAATAAAAAGGTTCTTCTGTCTCTTGTTCCTGTATTTTATTTGTGTTTTATGTGTAGGGATATAATGTTACTCTTAAATCTCATGCTAAATTTTTGGTCTATGGCTATCACTGTTTATCTTTGAACCGGCATGTTAAAATGAGTATCTTGAATTATATATTTGTTTGTCTTTTGTGTTTTCATTGTTCAATGTGAAAAATTGCTTTATAATTGAAGAATGCATTCTTAAGTATATGTAAACTTAATGTTACTGGTTCAAATGGATGCGGAAATTATTGGCATCACGTTGGCACTTTCTTTTGCTTTCCCAGAGCTTAAGTTTATTTTCACCAATATTTTTTTTAGAAAAGTAAGTTTTCACCATTTTGATAGGAAGAGTACTTATTCTTCATTAGTTGATTGTTGTAATATTAATCTAAATTTGCATTACTGTAGTCTGATTTTAGTTTCATAATTTAGTTGAATTAACTTTAGGCAAAGCAAGAGTGGCACACAAATTAGCATATGTGTTCTTTGGCTTCTAGCAAAATAATGTTCTGACATTTGCCCTTAGGCTGTACCGAATTCTAAACTGTCCATGATGAGTTCTTGTTGCTTCTACATCACAGTGATTAGCTTCAATTATGTATATCCTTTCCTTAGCTTCCATGTTTTTCATTAACTAAAATGTGTGTTCTCGTTTCTTTTTAATTGTTTGGATGTATAAAAATACTTGCTTGAAACTGGATTTTGAAGGAGAGAAAGGCCAAAGTTGATTAGACAATTAACTTGTGCACATGGCTTAGGAATTGGTTTTGGTCAAATGCTTGAAATAAGAAGTTAAAAGGATATGAGCATGAAATCTCTTTTACCAAAAATCCTTTCACGCGCAATCTCGAAGTAGCTTAGAAAGGAAATATTATGAACATTCGTGGTTGGCTTTAGTTGAATACATTCTTTTAATAAATCGAGGTGTGCCATACACAAGCAAAAATTCATAAGCTATGGCCCTCACATTAATATTAACTTAGTATAGAAAACACCCTTGAACATTTGTAGCATGCTTAGGTGCATTTTATAATAAATCATTGTGGCTATGGGTACGGTTCCTGGGGCATAGTCATGATATCTAATCCCCAAATTCGGAGGTGCATTTCATATAACCCGAATCATAACAACTCTGAATAATAATATAAACATGTTGCGAATCGCGGGTGCATTTCATGTAGCGTGGTTTGCGGTGTGTTCCGAAACGGCAAGTCTACGACAATTGTAACTTATTCAAAAAATAATTTTATAAATCCTAAAAGCAGTTAAAATAATTAAAAAGCGGTTATAAAGCTAAAAATGCACAGTAGGTTTAAAACATGTAGTAAATAAGGTAATAGGTCAATTATTAATAGTTTAAGCGACTGTGCTCGAACTACGGAACCCAGAAATGCCTAACACCGTCTCCCAGGTTACAGAATTCCTTATCTAGAATTTTTGGTTTCACAGACTTTTAAATAAAGTCCAAATTTCCTTGATTTGGGATTTAAAATAAACCAGTGACTTGGGACACCATAATAAATATCCCGACTCTGAAATAAATAAAATAATCTCATTTCGAATAATGTCACTTAAATTGGAAAAATTCCCCTTTACCGCTTCCGGTGGCAGAAAAAGGAGGTGTGACAATTAGTGTATACTATAAAATAATCAATCTAACTAAACAAACCATAAAACTCAATATACATATTTTCCCATCTCTCACGATCTTCTCCATTTTTTATCAAAAGAATGGGAGACAACTTTGTTCCACACATTGAGTCTGATTCAGGTTTAAATTAATTAAATTTGCTTCTGCTTTCTTTTTCTTCTGAGTTTCGTGTCTGCTTCTGAGAAGTTTGAGGAAGGCATAAAGAGTTCGAAAGCTGACTGTGATTATGTGTTCGAAGCCCTTTGTGTTTGATGCTTCCGTATAAAGGTATTTTATTTTTTAATAACCATAACTTTGTGATTGATGTATGTACTTTGTGCATATTGAGCTGTTGAATGTGTCTGTTGTTGCATGTCTTGCCGCCTGCGAGGTGTTTGTTTTTTTGCTCAGTAGAGTGATGCTTTTACTATGTTCAGTTTCACTCTTTTAACTTTTGTTTTTATGCATAATCTTTGCCTTCTTCTTGCACAGAATTTCTCTACCTTTCCTATGTGTCAAAATGTAAAGCCTTTTACTAGTATAAATGAGAAATTCAAACCCGGATGACAAAGGATTTGCATAGTACAGGATTGTGTGGCTATTATATAGCTGCAATATTGCTCAGTATTTTGGAGTTAGTTGAAATTTAAGGTAGTGCATATGACAGGGAATGAGAGAATGAAGAAGAAGATATTTGCTTTATTTGAATTTGACTTTGGATCCGTGGATAAACATGTTTTGATGATGGTTCCAAATCCTGATTCTGCATGATAATCTTCTAGGTGAATATCACTTTGCTGCGATATTTTAAATGGGCGTACAAGCATCAGTTAGAAAATAACCAGAATCTTCTTTTTTCTTACTTGAGAATTTGAATGACTTAACTGGAAACTTGAAACTATGAAATCATCTGGTAAAGAAAAAAGTCATAATCCATAAAATGGTTGGAGACTTTCTCATGGTAAGCAAGCGGGGTTGCTTTGATGGTAAGCAACCCCCACTTCCAACCGAGAGGTTGTGAGTTCGAGTCTCCCCAAGAGCAAGGTGGGAAGTTCTTGGAGGGAAGGATGCCGGGGGTCTATTTGGAAACAGCCTCTCTACCCAAGGGTAGGGGTAAGGTCTGCGTACACACTACCCTCCCCAGACCCCATTAAGTGGGATTATACTGTGTTGTTGTTGGTTGGAGACTTTCTCAGCGTTTTATTTTACCATAACTTTTTAACATGACTATACCTGTGCTAGTCAGAAACATGCGACATGAATGGTAGGTATTCTGTCTGAACCTTATTTTGGGTGGTTCAGTGCTCCAAATAAGCGTATTATCCTCCTACACTTAGAGCCCCGCAGTGTATTAGATTCCCATAGTGTATTTTCTCTTTTATGGATTGTTTTCATATTTAATATGAATGAACATACCTTGAAACCCCTCAAAATTGGGTGAAAATGATTGGTAGCCATAAAAATCTCAGCAGTTTCTCTGCAGCTTTCTCACTCTCGGGTGGCTCCCTTTTCCCATTTAATATACTCCTTGAAAGCTCCATTTGGGTTTATGGAGGGATGAGTTCTTTAGCTGCTATCATTTCTGAATTGAGTGTGCATTATGTTTGCTTTCTTTCTCTTGGCCATGTTGTGCTTGATGGATTCTTTAATTGGATTATTGCGGTTTTTTTACCACTTTGCTACTGCCAATTGTCGTATGTCAAAGTGCTTTCACAGCATGACATTGAAACAACCATTTCATAGATTTAAGTTTAAGTAGGTTGGACATAATAAGACACAACATTTCATGATAGTTGCAAAATGCAATTTACTTTACACTTCGAAAATTCTCTAATTGGCGTTTATTTTTCTATGATCATGTGTTGTATGGCTATGTAACTGATTGATTGCATTCTTTGGTCTAATGTTAGTTGTGTAAGCAGGTGTAAATAGGAATATCGTGAATTTAGACTTTTTTGTTGTCAACGTGAATAATGGGGCCGAGGTGGAAAGGAAAAGGGGCAGAAGTTAAAGCTCTTGCAGATCCCATTTCGGAAATAGTCATCCAGCTTCAATCTTCTCTGATCTGCTCAAACTCTCGAGGACTGCTTTCTGGTACAAATGTGCTTCTTAAAGCAGACACAGAACAAACTGAACTCCTCAATCGTGCATGTTTTGGTAGGCCTAGGGTAACGGCAGAAAAGAATAAGCATTGGTTTCAGCTCTGTATGGAAGAAGCTTTTTACCTTCAGTATTCTCTAAAATGCATTAAGGTTGTTGACCACAATGACACTGAATTGAACAGTGATGAGTTATGGAGGCATGACAACCAGGAGGGAAGATTTTCCTATCTTATTCAAAGCTTTTTCTCACCTTAGAAGTAAGAACTGGGTGGTTAGATCGGGCTCTCAGTACGGGGTTGACTTTGTTGCCTATCGTCATCATCCTGCTCTAGTACATTCTGAATATTCTGTGCTTGCTTTATCTTCACAAAATGGTAGTGCAAATGGTCGCTTGAGGGTTTGGTCTGACTTCCATTGCACTCTTCGACTTTGTGGTAGTGTGGCAAAAACATTATTAATTCTTGATATTGAGCAACAGCAAAGTTGTGCAACTTCTCCGTCGTGCTTAGATAACTATGTTGTTGAGGAGAGAACAATCACAAGATGGAGTCCGGAGCAAGGCCGCGAAACAAAAGCTAAGTTTGACCCAAGTAAAATGTAGATCGCCTGGTTCAAGATTAACTCCTACTTCACATGTTGTACTAGTTTAGCAATTGTAATGTGATTTAGAAGCATTACGATTAGTACTATGTATTACTATTAATACTCTGCATACTGTATTTATTCCCCCTACTTTGTTGCAGGCATTTTGGGCCGACTTTTATGCCCAGCAAAAATGGTAAACTATGCCTTCTCATTTCACCCTCGATGCTCTTTTAAGTAAAAGTCAAGCTTACATGAATGTTTTTATCTCTTATAGCAAGTTGCTACATCCGGAAAGAACTAACCTGCCTCCAAAACCAATTCAAAGAGAAACCCAGGCATAAAAAGGAATTTATTATATAAAAAAAGAAAGAACAGAACAACTCATACGAGATTTACAGCCAATTCTCTTTGGGGGAGAAAGAGAGCATATGAAAGTATGAAGAAAGCATGTTGTTCTAATAAGATAGAAATGCCAAACATAGGGAATACATTTCAAGGTTTACTATGTTGTCATGGGGAAGCTCTTAGAAGTGTATGCTGCTAGGTCGAGATTTCTCCATCCTGGTTTCTCCGTAAGGCTCGTCGTTATCGATCTGCTTGTTGTGTCTAAAGGCTGCTATGGCAACAATATACATGATGACTAGAATGATCACTATGACAATGTTGATGACAGATACTTTCCGCCAACTCTTTTTCAGACTTGCAAGAACACCAGCTTTGCAAGAATTGCAGTTATAGCAGAGCTGTTGTTGATCATTGTTCCATCTAACACAATCTGGATCACCTCCTACTAGCCCTCCTCCGGAATTCCACACTGTCTCATTCATGTAAGTATAGCCACATTCTGTAGGGGGCTTGCAGCAACCAGACTACATAAAATGTTCCAAGACTTTGTCAGAGAAGTTGTCTTTACCACTGTACTATATACCGACTAATGTTAGAGCAAGAGTAGTTTTGCTCATGAATGCTCCTTAATCAATATTTTAGGCAACAGTTTGGAGATTTTAAAAACGAACAGCCCAACCCCGAGAAAATCTTTTGTATCCATTCTATTCTATTCAGTTGGACAAGAGTGGTTGCTCTGATTGTAAGCAACCCCCACTTCCAACCGAGAGGTTGTGAGTTCGAGTCTCCCCAAGAGCAAGGTGAGAAGTTCTTGGAGGGAAGGATGCCGGCTGTTTCTATTTGGAAACAGCCTCTCTACCCCAGGGTAGAGGTAAGGTCTGCGTATATACTACCCTCCCCAGACTCCACTATGTGGCATTATACTGGGTTGTTGTTGTTGTTGTTGTCGTCGTCTATTCTATTCAGTAGTCAGAGGATTCACCAAGTTAGACTAGTTTTACATCCGTAGTCAACCTACAGGGTACAACAACGCTCTTCTTTTTATCCAGGTTCAGGACTGGCTACATTTGCAAAAATCACACAGTCGAAGTTAATGTGTTAGATATTTAAACACACACCCTCTCTTGCTCTTCAAGCTGAGGGGCAAGTCCATAGATAGCCATTCCCACGGATGCTATTTAGAAATTAACCATTACTTATTTTGTCCTTTAATTTTAAACTGAAAATCTTAACTTCAAGACACTTTTACCCCAAAAGTTGAACTGGAAAACTAAAATTCAAAATGTACTGGCTAATATCTTAATAGCAGCCCTTTAGAGTAGCTACGTGGTGTCATATGATCACTCAAAATGCAATGTCGACAATTCGGGCCCTAATAATTGGAGCTTACTGGGAGTTAGGCTTCCATCTATTCCAACCAAGTATATTCATACATATCAACATCAAACTTATATACACTATTTTCATATAGTAGCGTAGGTGATGGATGCCGAAGGCAATAAAATATTAGGCAGTGATTGAAGCAATAAATGTTTTCCTAACCAAAGTCCCTCTAAGGCCATTTGCAAAGTAAGATCCACGACATATACATTTATTTTTTTTTGACATGTTGATCCAGGTTACATCAGGAAAATATTTGCTTGTACAAACTCTTACAAGTGACTCATAAACTAGAGAAGCTTCTTTCTTTTTGTGTTGGACCACTTAATATGAAATCCTTGCTACATAACCTACTGTGCATAAACTAAAGCAGCCACATACCAAGTTTTCTTAGTTTTCCATGCATTAAAATTTTCTCCCACATGTGATTGTAAAGGCTATTAAATGGTATAGTTAATTTCCTTGGATGGTCACCATCTAAAGAAAGAGACTTTCTTGCAATTTCCTATTCGTATATGTAATTGTCTCACACTTTCTTTTGTCACAGACCAAGCTAATTATTCATTCTAAATTCAATCAGTTGAAGTTGATTGCATTTCTCTCTCTCTTGTTCTCTTTTGGCTTTATATCCTACTTGGTAGGTCGGAAATTAATAAGGGGTATGTGTTGGCACCTCACATGTCACTTACCTATAATCTAAACATGGAAAACGTAAACATGTATAGTTGGCATTTCAGTGTCAATGCCGTAATAACAGATCATGTACATGCAGCCCTACGCACTTTCATAGTCATGTTTGGTGAAAGAAATTAATTTCAAAAAGAGAACTTACTGCAATTTTCACCCCCCCCCCCCCCCCCCCCCCAAAAAAAAATAAATTCAAGATTCAATATAGAGCACAGCAATCTAGTATATTTTCTTCTTAAAACATTATTCGTGCTAGAATTCAATCATATCAACAACCAAAAATAAAAGAAGAAGATGTTATTGGTAATTACCTCAAGAGGGCTAAGGTTTCTACGGTAAAACATTTCAGCAGGCTCTGGAATTCCGTTATTATATGTTCTTCTCATCTTACCACAAACATGAGAACCTCTAATACAAGAACTGATTTTCATCCAATAGCTCTGACTTTTGACCCTTTCCTCTAGCCACCCAGAGTAATCTTGCAAATAATACTCCAAGTACCCCCGATACATAACGGGTCGACCCGACCCTTTATCAGTGACAGCATAAGCAAAGATGATAAAGCCAATCAAAGCAGCTATGATGAAGAACATAGCCCATAGATAAAGGTACATGAGGAAAGTGTTCCTATAGCAAGCACCAGCAAAACCAGCCAAAGAAACCACCATAATTGCAACCCCAATAATTATTAATGGCCATTGAAGGAATTTTAAGCAGTCTGTGTTGTTTGCTCTGCTACTTAGCCATATCCCACCACCCAAGATTGGAATTGATGCAAGAAATGTGAAGAAGTTTACTAGACCTATCAAATGGTTGCTTGTTCTCATGGTGTAAACCTCCTATTTTGTTTGGCTCTCTTATATCTAAAATTTATATATATGGGTAATTCTTGGAGTTGAATCAAGAAAAAGCAACAGTTTCTTTATTAAGTTAAGAAGGTGGAGGTGATGATTGTCGAAAGAGCAAAGAAAAGAGGAGGCTCTTTCCTCTAAAGTCATGAGGGGTAAGTGATAAGTGAAAGTGACAGAAGCACCCTCTTTGTCAGCATTCTGCTTAGTCCCTGCATTGACCTGGAACAGTTGAGATGAGGGTGAAAACAATTTTTACAGTTCGTGTATTTAAGTTTGTTTTAGGCTTGTCTTGTTTCTCCAACTCTAGTTGTACTGTATATTTTATGGACGATTATATATATGTATATCATCTTGATATTTATCGCATTGTCTATGAGCATGGGCGGCTCAAGTACGTATGAGGCCTTAATTTAAAAGAATATTAGTCTATTTTTCTTGACGTCTATATATTATGATATATATTTTTCTTGACGTCTATTCTTTTACCTTTTTGAGATGTAAAATTATTAATAAAATTTTTATAATCAATTTCCTCTAAATAGTTCTTTTTCAATTAATAGTATAATTAATTTATTTAATTTTTCTTAAGATATTATTAATTTAGGTAAGATTTTATCAGTTATACTTTTGAAAAACTTATTTTCTTTGAGGCAATTATTATGGAAAAACTATACTTTTGTACTAAAAGTACTAAATATTTTTTTTACAAATACCTATAAATTTATTATTTCAAAAAATAGGGCCGGCACTGTCTTTGAGGCTCTTAAATATGTATATTTAAGTGTCTCGGTGGTGATTGTTTGTGGATAAGTTTTTTCATATCTTGCTAAAATGTCTTTCTACAATTTATAAAAGAAAAACAAAATAAGAGATAGTAGTTTGCTCTTTTTCTTTCTATTTTTTTTTTTCCCAAAATGGAGAAGGCTACCTGATGTTATAAAGACGGACATGGAATTTTGTTATTCTAGCATTCCCCTCGAAGATATTTGATTTTGTCCTTTTGTTGACACGTTTGATTGAGTGAAGTTAAGCGATTAACTTAATTAAACAAAGACTAGGATGATATCAAAGTCAAGGCACTTATGATGCCTCTTGGACTCTTGGCGGAACCATATTGCAGAAATTAGCAGAAAGTCTTCTATTGAATTAATGAATATTGAACCTTAAAACTGATAATCTCACCTTTATCAAGAATTAGTAGTTACGTAGTAGCTATAAAAACAGGAGTGCACAACATGGTAATCATTTGATTCCACTAATCATCACTGTTGTAAAAAATCATTTATATATACTTGTTTAAAAGTTTAGAATAATACAAAAAAATGTCAATCTAAATTTAATTCATCTTAATTCAAGTGAACTTTAGACGGGGTTCGATAATAATAACAATAACAACTACTACCCAGTATAGTCCCACAAAATGGGGTCTGGGGAGGGTAATATGTAGACGGGCCTTACCCCTACCCGAAAGGGCAAAGAGGCCGTTTTCAATCGACCCTCGGCTCAGTGAAGGAAAGGAAAAACAAAAACAAACAATAGTAACTCCAGCAGAAATAGCGTAAATAATTATCTAAACATAAGAACTACAAATAAAATAGCATGCAATAATATCATAACGTAACTACCATAAATAACTACCATACGGGAGACACAATCCAATACACAAATCATATATGAATAGCATGCCAAGCCTCACCCAACCCCCGGTGAGGAGTAGGAAAAAACTCTAGGAGCCCCTATCCTACAACCCTGATACTAGATCTCCAGACTTTTCTATCAAGGGCCATGTCCTCGGAAACCTGCATTCTAGCCATGTCATGCCTAACTACCTCTCCCCAATACCTCTTAGGCCTCCCTCTGCCTCGCCGTACACCGACCATCGCCAGCCGCTCACAACTCCACACCGGGGCATCAGGACTTCTCCTCCGCACATGCCCGAACCACCTCATCCTCGCTTCTCGCATCTTCTCATCCACCGGGGCCACCCTCACCTCTCTCGAATAACTTCATTCTTAATCTTATCCAACCTGGTGTGCCCGCACATCCACCTGAGCATCCTCATCTCCGCAACGTTCATTCTCTGAACATGAGAGTTCTTCACTGGCCAACACTCCATCCCATACAAAATGGCAGGTCTAACCATAGCTCTATAAAATTTTCCCTTGAGTTTCTATGGAACTTTCTTGTCACACAGGACTCCTGATGCAAGGCTCCACTTTGACCACCCCGCTCCTATACGGTGAGTGACGTCCGCATCAATCTCTCCATCCCCTTGAATCACCGACCCTAGGTATCTGACACTGTCCCTCTTGGCGATGACCTGAGATCCAATCATCACGTCCCTGCCTACTTCGCTCGGCTCGGCGCTAAACTTGCAGTCCATGTATTCTGTCTTAGATCTGCTTATTTTGAAACCCTTAGACTCGAGAGTCTGTCTCCATACCTATAACCTCTTAATAACACCGACCCTCGTCTCGTCTATCAAGATTATGTCATCAGCAAATAGCATACACCAAGGCACATCCCCTTGAATATGTCGGGTTAGAGCATCCATCACCAAGGCAAACAAGAGAGGGCTAAGCACCGATCCTTGATAAAGCCCCATAACTACTGGAAAATGGTCTGAGTCACCACCCACCGTCCTAACCCTAGACTTAGCTCCATCGTACATGTCCGTGATTACTCTGATGTAGGCTTCCGGCACACTCTTCGCCTCCAAGCACCTCCATAGAACCTCCCTTAGGACCTTGTCATACGCCTTCTCCAAGTCAATAAGCACAATGTGCAGATCCTTTTTCTTATCCTTGAACTGCTCCACCAGCCTCCTGACAAGGTGGATAGCTTCTGTAGTGGAGCGATCCGGCATGAAACCGAACTGGTTCACAGATATAGATGTCATCTTCCTCACCCTCGCCTCGATCACCCGCTCCCAAACCTTCATGGTGTGACTTATTAATTTGATACCCCTATAGTTGTTGCAGCACTGGATGTTCCCTTTGTTCTTGTACAAGGGCACCACTATACTCCACCTCCATTCCTCCGGCATCCTTTTGGTCCTGGAGATCACATTGAACAACCTGGAGAGACACTCCACTCCTGACCTACCCATGCATTTCCAAAACTCCACCGAGATCTCGTCAGGCTCGGTCACTCGACCCCTACTCATCCTACGCGAAGCCCCCATGACCTCCTTCGCCCTAATGCGCATGCATACCCAAGGTCTCCATGTTGCTCTGAATGTCTCAACTCCCCTAGCTCTATGTTGCGATCCCCTCCTCGTTAATTAAGTCTCGAAAGTACGCCTGCCACCTCTGCTTGACTTGAAACTCCCCCATCAGAACTCTACCATCCTCGCCCTTGATGAACTTAACTTGGTCAAGATCACGCGCCTTTCTTTCCCTTGCTTTAGCTAACCGGAATAACTTTCTATCCCCGCCTTTCTCTCCTAATTTCTCGTACATGTGACAAACGCCACATTTTTAGCTTCCGTAACCGCCAGCTTTGCTTCTTTCCTTGCCACCTTGTAGATCATCCTGTTCGCTCTCGGTTCTTCCTCGCTTGTACTCCTTGCCAACTTAGCAAACGCCGCCTTCTTCACCTCCACTTTCCTTCGACTATATCGTTCCATCACCAGTCACCCTAATGTTTGCCTGAATAGCCCTTGGCTACCCCGAGAACATCCCCTGCTACCTTCCTAACCAAGTTCTCCATCTCTGACCACATAGCGTCCGCTTCCCCAGAACTTCTCCAAGCTCCGCCGTCAGCTAACCTCCTCTCCAACTCCTGTGCTTTCTCCTTAGTCAAAACACCCCATCTATTCCGCGGTTGTCCCCGAGCACCCCTCCTCTTCCTCTTCACCCAGAGGCCGACATCCATCACTAGGAGTCTATGAAGAATCGAAAGGGACTCTTCCGGAATAACCTTGCAGTCACTGCACATACCCCTATCGCTCCTTCTGAGGAGGAGGCAATCAATCTGAGTCCTCGCCGCCGAATTCTTGAAGGTGACCAAATGCTCCTCCCTCTTCTGAAATGTCGAGTTTGCAATTAGAAGCTCGGAAGCCCTGGCGAAATCAAGCAGTGACGTGCCTCCTCCGTTCCTAAACCCAAAGCCGAATCCACCGTGCACCTCACCATAACCACCAGCGTCAGGACCAGTATGACCATTAAAGTCCCCTCCAATAACTAACTTCTCAGATTGGGGAATACTACTCACCAGATCATCCAAGCCCTCCCAAAAGCTCATCTTAACCTCCTCGTCTAAGCCCGCTTACAGCGCGTAAGCGCTGATGACGTTGAGGACGCAATCCCTAATAACCAACTTAATAGACATTAACCTATCATTCACTCGCCTAACCTCGACCACGAACTCCCTTAGATCCCTATCCACCAAGATGCCCACTCCATTCTTACCTTTCACGACCCCAGAATACACAGCTTAAACCTGTCTGCATTCCTTGCCTTCGACCCCTTCCACCTAGTCTCCTGAACACATGCTATGTTAACCCTCATCTTCTGAAGAACCTTCGCCAACTCAATGGACTTACAGACGGGGTTCGACAATGACCAATTTAATAAGTCAGCCCATCATGACCGGTCCAAATGCAATCAAATAGCTCATTTGCCAACCCTATCTATCACCCACAAAATATAATATGTATATTTTGGACACTTTTGGACTAGAAAATACAATTAAATTAGGTCATCGGGCAATTTTTATTTTGTCCTTTTTTTTGGCTATGCTGGTTTAATATTAGTGCTAAAATAGTTTCATTTAGCGGCACTGTGATAGATAAAATATTAAAAACTAAAAGAAGAATAGAAAATAGATGCAGTTTTATAGCATTTAGCTTTGCTTTAGCAGGGAAATATCTTAAAAAGATAAATAGTTCAAAATATTGAAATTGTTATAAAATAATAAAAGAAGAAGAATATTGCAGAGAAAAGTAGAGAGAGAGAAAGTTCTTATTGATATGGATGATTTACAATGGGGTAAGACCCCTCTATTTATAGGAGGAAAAATGACTTAGCCTCAAAGTAAAACTCTCTACAAGATAGACATTCACTTTAAATAGAATTCTATTCTTAACACTCTTCCTTGAATGTCTACTCAATAAGTAATGTGCCTCGTTAAAACCTTAATTAAAAGAAAATCCAATGGGAAAACAATTTCTAGAAAAGGAAAAAGAGTACACATGTTTATAAATGCGCCTATTGGTTGCCTCTTTAAAAACCTTGAAAGGAAAATCCAGTGGGACAAAACCTTGTATGGAAAAAAGAGTGCAACGCGCATTAACTCCCCCTGAAGAGAGCATCAATTCACATCCTTGAGCCTTCGCATTCCAATCTTGTGCACCATCTTTAAGAGATCGTTGGTAGAGATTTGATAAATAAACCAGCCATATTAACTATAATGAATATTTGCACCTTGAAATCATAACTCGTGATAGATATATAATGTCTTCAAAAATATCGTGGAATGGCTCTTCAATATCTCCATAAAGATATCCTAGCTATCACATTATCATGCTTATAGTTACAGCAAGATACATTTGTGCATAAATTGTACTGAGGAAGTGGTACCTCAAGATCAAGAATTGTAGATTCTTAAAGCAACTTAAATCCTTCATGGATTGTCATATAAGTAAAGTCATATAAGCCATATTATATACTTTAGATGCATATCAAGTTTTCATGTCATGCTAGACAAATAAGATATCGAAACCTGATTGCACATACCATTGACTTTATACTTTTAAGTATTTGAACTATATGACCAAAATGTCTTTCATATGGAATCAATTCTACTTGAATTGTATCTCTTCCATTTGGCCAATAATTTTGTGTCTATATTCGATAGACTTAAGAATCTTCATCTATACTTAGCGCTATGATAGATGTCGTCCACAAACATGCTATATTGGTTCCAATAAATTTTCATAAAGACATAACATAGAGATCTCTTCATTCATATATTCAGGTACCTGAATCTCTCATGAGATTTTATGAAGTGTTATGTCATGTGACCTTCTAGATCACTTGCCTCCTTTATTATGTTCACTTTGATCATTTGCTTATCTTCTTTATCAAGAAGTTCTATTTGAAATCGATTTGTATATACGCTTTAAGCGTATAGACTTTGTCATTCTAGGACTTAATATGAGCATTTGCAATGAGAATATAGTTACTTTATTTGGGTAAGC
This sequence comes from Nicotiana benthamiana, assembly GCA_034376525.1. Classification (NCBI taxonomy): domain Eukaryota; kingdom Viridiplantae; phylum Streptophyta; class Magnoliopsida; order Solanales; family Solanaceae; genus Nicotiana; species Nicotiana benthamiana. The sequence continues at coordinate 25,059,612 of CM067333.1, read as the reverse complement.
AAATGCGTATGGCATGCTTTGCAATATGTTGCAAATGAATTATCCTTTTATGAACTTCAAGTTCATATTATCCTATTCGAGGATATATATATATATAAATAATAATTTATTCCATGTAACTTTTTTCTCAACTGTTGTATCTTGTCCCCCCCCCCCCCCCCCCTTATGTTAGAATAACTAACTTGCTTCCTCAACTTTAGAAATCCATCTTTGTGCATTATAGTGTTAATGAACATATACACCGCACATCAATAATAATAAGATTAAATTATTTGGTTCCTGACCCTGAACCATTTATGATGGGAGAATGCAATATACTTTCGTATATAACACATACCAAATTGATATATATATATAACTTTGTTCTCATAAGAAACAATCTAGCTATTAAGTGGAGATACTCAATAAATTATTTTGCTAAACCAACTATGATGTAAACCAACTTATGAAGATGAACTATCTTGAATAGAAAATCTGGAAATTGTGCTCTAAATTGAATTATTGAGCAAGTTACCTCGCAAAACACCATGTTGCGGGTCAATAATAATCGCACATGTAACCATCCCATAGATGCAACTTATGTAGTATACGTGGCAAATGAATGGGCCCATATTCACCTTTGGTATTTCCAGAATTTATAGGATTCAATCCCAACATTAGTTGGTCTCTTATATAATGAGAACAAGCAATATAAGAGAATTCATAAATGCGTCTGCATTTGATTTGCTATTTATCTGCAAATGGATAATCTTTTGCATATCTTTTTCACAAAAGAGGCACGTGGATCAAGATGAGATAGTGATGGATTTTTCTACAAAATTTTCCGTTTGGTTTCACCAACTTCTCCCCCTAATTTTGGGAAAAGTGTCTCATCGAATCGACAGTCTGCAAATCGTGCAGTAAACAAATCCCTTGTCAATGTTTCGAGGTAGAGAAGAATGGATGGAGATTCAAACCCAACATATATTCCTAACCTTCTTTGCGGTCCCATTTTGGTGCGATATGGCGGTGCTACAGGCACATATACTGCGCACCCAAAAATATTTAAATGGGATATATTAGGTTCATGACCCAAAACTAATTGCAATGAGGAATATTTATGATAATTTGTCGGTCTGAGACGAACTAGCATTGCTTAATGTAAAATGGCGTGACCCCAAACAGGAGTGGGAAACTCGTTTTCATGAGTAACAGTCTTGCTATCAATTGCAGACGTTTAATTTGGAGATTCTACAAGATTTTTGAGTGTGAATATGAGCTACAGGATGTTCCATTTTATCCTAATTGATAAGCAATAATCATTAAATGTCTGGGATGAAAACTCAGCAGCATCATCAAGTCTAATAGACTTAATTGGATTATCGGGGAATTGAGCTCGTAATCGAATTATTTGTGCCATTAATTTTGCAAACGCAAGGTTGTGAGATGACAGTAGGCACACATGAGACCATCTAGAAGATGCGTCTATTAAGACCATAAAATATCTAAACGACCAATTAGGTGGGTGAATAGGTCCACAAATGTCCCCTTATATACGTTTGAAAAACGCAGGTGACTCAATTCCAACCTTTGTTGGTGATGGTCTAATAATTAACTTGCCTTGATAACAAGAAGTGCAAGAAAATTCATTATTTAAAAGAATCTTTAAATTCTTTAATGGATGCCCATGTAATTCTCTATTATTTTCGCACATCATACTTAAATTGATATGGCTAAACCAATTATGCCAACTGAGTAAATTATCAATATTGATTTACTTCAGATTTACACCATAACGTGTGCAATTATCAATAAACTCCAAGTTTATTATGATATGGATTTTTATATCAATAAACATCCACTTTATTGTGGCATTCTTTTGTTTGTGTAGTACAAACTGGAGAATAAAGCGGGTAGTTTTTCACATACAGATTATCCCGCTACAAGTTGTAGTAATAGAAGATATCAAATCTTTCCTTTATTTATAGTCTCAATTTAATCAATCGCTTTCGCATATACTTTGGAAACTGAATAAGTTTCTTTAAAACTTACTACAACACAATACCTTATTGGTAATCAATTGTGTTTCTCCAACATAGTAATAATTGGCTCTTCTAGAGCTCTCAATTAATTTTGTACTACCACAAATTCATCAACATCCATGTGGTGAATATCTCTTTTAAAGAGAAAGTTATACCATTATGGCCATGGTCAAAATTATATGCAAGATATGTTTCTTGCATTATTGTTGTCCTTTAATAATCACATTGCCAAAATATTTTGGCGTACAATAGGTACGTGATCAATGGTCATTCATGCCATCATAATGATATTATTTACTTATATCATCTCAAACCTCCTTCTAGAGGTGAGTGTGGTATATTCAATACCAATAGCATGTTCATATTCTTTCAATAATGAATATGTATTCATAAATCAGATGTTGTCACATTCACACCATGAATGGACCATAATAATCTGTATGTGCTATATAAAATCTCATGTCAAATCGATGACAGATATTACTTTCACAGAGTGAATGGTTATTTTGAGAATCCTTATTGTTCTCATTACCACAATAATGACGATTATAATTTTGTCTATTGCCACGTCCACATCCATTGATACCTTCACAGTAATAATTTTGTCTTCTTTCAGACTTATCACATACTGCTATCACATTCTCTAAAGGGAATGAGAATGGTGCAAATTCAATGGGGCGGGTTTTCAATTCTTTGCCCACAATTTGATCATGGCAAGACATAGAAATTTTACCACTTCATGTGAGTGTAATATCTTACAAACTCCATTAGAATTATTATCAAACTTTGTTGTCTTTGCTTCTATATAAAATCAAATTATAGAATATCAAGAATTTAAAAGAGAAAAGTAAAATACTTACCTTAAATACAGAATTTAATCATGAAGGAAGCTCATAAAATAATTGACAATCATTATGCTCAAATGATGGAGCTCCTTCCTCATTGCTTGAACGATGGAGATCTGGTGGAGTATGTGATTGCGGAGGGTGGGATGTCGGTTGCAAGCTAAAAGTACTTGAACAGGATATGAACTGCAGGAACCAAGTTTTTTTTAAACCTTTTAATTCAGGTACTTGTTTGTGTCGGTCATTAACTATCACTTCATTTAATGCTTCTCTTGATGAGTCCTCAATTGTATTTGGTCTTCAATGCTCTTCTTCACAGGGAGGAGATCCGAGGAGCAAGCCTATCTTCAGCATGGCACCACTCAAGAAAGGACTTTACTCTGTTGAATTTGATTCATTGGTTCCTTTGTTAGAGGCATTCTCCGTCTGTGTCTCGGCCCTGACTAGTCACAAACTAGCTGACATCTTCGAAATTGGATCTCTAGGACAGAAGCAGATGAAGACTTCAACCACTGTCCAAGCACAAGTCCCTCAAAGATATGTGTCATCTCCACCTCCGTCACTTGATCATAGCATGTTCTCTGCAACTCGCAAACTGAGAATCCGTGGTTCGAATAAGTCATCTTCCACCTCTCATTTTGTACGTCTTTGATCAGCTGTAATTCTCCATTATATTTAGGAAATAATGTCAATGCCGCAAGGTATAGTAGAATGAACTCACTGAAAAAGGCTACAGAGCAAGTAGAACTCTTTAAATATACAGTGTCTGGATTTCGTTTCCTTTGTTTTTATCAAAGGTAATGTTGACGTTCGTACTGTTATTGAGGTTTCTGGAATTGGTTAAACTAAAGACTTCTGCCTATATATTATGTTGATGTTGCTGTGCGTCATTCCAATACATATTGCCACTCCAGAGACCTAATAAAGATTTATCTTGATGTTCTTCTCCCAGGATCTCGTGCTTTGTTGGTATCAAAATCCTTAATATTCTCAAAAGAGCTTCTTGAGATGGTAGAGTCTCGTGCTGATAACGTGTTATAAAACAATAAAAAAGAAGAGTATTGCAGAAAAAAGTAGAGAGAGAAAATTCTTATTAATATGGGATGTTTACAATGGGATAAGACCCCTTTATTTATAGGAGGAAAAATGACTTAGCCTCAAAGTAAAACTCTCTACAAGATAAACATTTACTCTAAATAGAATTATATTCTTTACAAAAACTAGGGCGATTTATTGCATTTTGTGCTATTTTTGTTGTATTTGGCGGCTTTGGTAATGTAAATATTTAGAAATACGTGTGATTTTGTTTAAAGCACTTTGGTAATAAAAGTTTTGAAAATAAAACAGTTTGCAAAATTTAGAAATTGCGGCAATTTGTCGCATTTAGGGCGCTTTGGTAGTATAAAATTAAAGAAAATTAAAAAGCTTATTTTGCATTAAAATTAAAGAAAATGAAAATCTTATCTATAATATATTAAAAGCACGAAGGTCCTTAGAAAAATGTCGTCCACCTTTTTTACCCTTTAAAAATAAATTTTACAAGGGTCTAAAATGCCCTTCAACTATCAGCGTAGGTCTAAAAATGCCCTCCGTACATCTATTCAGCAAAATATGCCCTTCCGTTAATGTTTTTGGCTCAACAATAGCCTTTGTTAATTTTTGTGGCTCAAAAATACCCTTTCGTTAACAGAGGGACACGTGTCATCCTCTTGTTGGCTCATTCTAAATATTTCTTAATTTATTAAAAAAACTCATTATTCATACATGAAAAATAATTTTCTAAAGCAATTAAAAAGGGATTTTTTTCCAAATATTTACAAAAAAATAAAAAAATTAAAATATTTTTTCTAAAATACTTACAATTTTTTTTTCTGTAAAAACTGGAAAAAGTCCTTTTTTCTTTAGTTTTTAGTAAAAAACTGGATTTTTTAAAACATTTTTTAAAAAAGCTGTTTTACACTTTTTTTTAAAACTGGATTTTTTTTTTGTAAAAACATGTTTTTTAAAACTGGATTTTTTTTATAAAATCTATTTTTTTAGGAAACTGTATTTTTTTAAACTGGATTTTCTAAAAACCTGTTTTTAGAATTTGTTTTTTAAACTCGATTTTCTAAAAAACAGATTTTAAAAAAATCCAGCTTTCTAAAAAAACAGATTTTACAAAAAAAATACAAATTTCTAAAAATCCTGTTTTCTAAAAAAAAAATCCATTTTTTTTAAAAAAAGTTTAAAACAGTTTTTTACTAAAAACTAAAGAAAAAAGGATTTTTTCGAGTTTTTACAAAAAATAAATTTAATAAATTTTTGTAAGTATTTTAGAAAAAAATATTTAATTTTTTTTATTTTTTTGCTAAATACTGGGAAAAATTCCTTTTTAATTGCTTTAGAAAATTATTTTTCATGTATGAATAATAAGTTTTTTTAATAAATTAAGAAATATTTAGAATGAGCCAACAAGAGGATGACACGTGTCCCTGCGTTAACGCAAAGGGCATTTTTGAGCCACAAAAATTAACAAAGGCTATTGTTGAGCCGAAAACATTAACCGAAGGGCATATTTTGCTCAATAGATGGACCGAGGGCAATTTTAAACCTACGCTGATAGTTGAAGGGCATTTTAGACCATTCTCCCTTAAAGAAAATAACAAAGCTTATTTTGCATTAAAATTAAAGAAAATGAAAATCTTATCTATAATATATTAAAAGCACGAAGGCCCTTAGTAAAATGTCGTTCACCTTTTTTACCCTTTAAAAATAAATTTTACAAGGGACAAAATTGTATTTTAGTTATTTTTTCTAATATTTAGGAATTTAATATCAAGTATAATTTTAGTAATTAAATCATTCCTTATTCCCTAATTTGAAAGTTCTAAATCAACTAAAATATTAAATTTATGCTAAATATCTTTTTCCTAATAAGAACAAAAATTATAAACTTACTTATGGAAGGTAAGTTTCTTTTCTAACAGCCGGCGATAAACGTTTTGTAAGTTTTGCCTTCTTACCAATTTTTCCTCTTTATTTTCTTTCAAAAGAAACTATTAATATTCTTAGATATTTAATTCAATAAGTATGCATTTTAAAACATAGTCATTAATATATCTATTTGATTGGTTAAAAAGATGAAATTTCAGTCAAAACTCCTACAAATTTATCTAAAGAGAATGAATATACAGGTACAATAAATAATCATTGTATCATAATTTTTTTTTTGAAAATACACAGTTTGAACTTCATTACTATTTGTTTACAATTTTTTGTTAGGCTAAAATTAATAGAGCCCTAATTAAGTAAATTTTTATTTTTTAATAAAAAATACATAGTTAAAATAAATAGTCATTGTATCTTAAAAAAAAATACAATTGCAACTCTATTGTTTTGGCTATACCTTTTTTTATTAGTCGAGAAAATAATGGAGCTCTAGCCATTATTTTTTTAATTGAAAAAAAAAAATACACAATCGACAGATATAGTCACTTACATATAAGAAAAATAGCAAAAAATACACCAGTAGTACTTTATTATTTATAACAAAAAACTGATTTGGCGAAAATGGTGAAGTTCTAGCTAATTTTATTTTATTTACAAATTTAACTCCAAAAAAAATTACACCAACCAACCATTATGTCCAAATAAAAATTAAAAATACAAAATTGGGATAAGATATGCATTATATATTAAGATGAAGCAACACGAAATATACAATTCTAACAAAATAAACCATTGTATATGACTATGTGACAGTAACGAGAAATATCTTATTGTATAGAAAATAATTTTTTTCTCACTCTCACTTGCTTAAAGGGGAGTGTGTTTACGCTCTTTGCCATGTAAATGTCCAGGGGATATCAGTTATCAAATACCAAAGTCTAAATGAGCGTCTAATACTACGAATAGGTTATGGTGTAACTAATAACTCGTGCGAAGATTCATTTTTTTTATTTAAATATAAACTCTATAATTTCGCTCATAGCTTTGCATAGTCCTTTTAAAATCTATTGACAATAAGTAATTTCATTACAATCTTAAGCTCTTATTTCCATAAAAAGAAATATTCAGATGCAAAGTTATGTGTTTGGATAAAGAAAGAAAGTTCCGTTTAAAATGAAGAGTGAATAGATTAATCAAAGTATATCTCTAATATGTTTGCAATAACAATTTATTCAGTTATGATCTATTGAAAATAGTTTCTATTGTATTTATTATAGATTTAGGAAATAGAACAATTTCATTTTGGCCGTGAGAAAAAAATATTCTTTTTCATCAGTATTTTTGAATGAGATGATTAAGAACTAATAAGAAGGAATTTCTTATTTTAATGATTAGCTAAATAGAATCAACAATAATCAGTTTTAAAAAATTACATTTTTGTTAACATTTATTTTATAACTCAAATAAAAAGTTTAATATAATATTTACTTATTTTTTAAAGTTCAATATTAATTGAGATAAAGTATACGCGCGTATCACTAAGACTGACTATGTAAAATATCAAGAGCACTCAACAAAATCTTGAAAAAACTTTTCAGCGGCCTATGGTTAAAAATGCAAACAATACTTCTGATGAAAAACATTCATACTTTTTAGTTACAAATAACATACTGTAAATGCTGGATTTTATACCAGGATTATAATCATCATGCTATATTATAAGTTTGAAGACACAAACTAAAAATAGAAAGACTAAAATAATCCTATTAAGCTAAGTGACTATAATACCTTTCAACATAATATACCTTTAAATAATTTTTGTCTAAAAACGTCAATACACATTCTCTTAAATCAATTTAGAAAGTTTAATTAAAATAAACACAAACATAGAAGCCCTTTGACCTTCATCATTAAAAAGTAACCTCATATTAAATACTTTTTAGGTACATGAATGTAATTAACTGGAATTCTATTAAATGATAATTACATCTACACAATAACAATTCAATAAAATTTCATAAGTAGGGTCTGGAGAGAGTAGTGTGTACGCAGATCTTACTCCTACCTCAAAGGGATAGAGAGGCTATTTCCGAAAAACCATCGGCTCAAGATAATAAAAAGACAAAAGAAGAGAGCATTAGATTCACCACGGAAATCATTGGGAAAAAGGGACGTAGAAGAAGGAAAGAAAAACAAATTCAAAGCAAAAACGATGATTTATAAATGGACCTGCATCGAAAATAGAAAATAGTTATATACGACATTGCCCCTAGCTATCTTAGACAAAACACCACCAAACTAGGCTTACAAAGGTACAAAGTAACGCAATACTCAACTACCTCCTAGCCTACAACCGTAATACGCGACTTCCATAACTTCCTATCAAGTGCCATATCCTCGAAAATCTGAAGCCTCGCCATATTCTGCCCGATCACCTCTCCCCAATACTTCTTAGGCCGCCCTCTGCCTCTTCTCGTGCCTTCCACGACTAGCCGTTCACACCTCCTTACTGGAGCATCTCTCTTCTGTATATGTCCGAACTATCTGAATCTCGCTTCTTGCATCTTGTCATCAATAGAGGTCACGTGCATCTTCTCCCGAATGTCACCATTCCTAATCTTATCCTTTCTAGCTTTAACGGTTGCTTTTTTACAACTACACGTTAATTGAAATTTTTTCACGTCTTAGCTTTGACTGTTGCTTCTTTGTCTTCCACCATATCCTTTGTAATCCTTTCTGTTATTTTATAAAATGTATAAGTTTAGATCATTTCATTATCCATTAGTTATATCAGTTTTCTCATAAAAATAAAAATATTATAAAATATATAAATAGTACTATAATGGATGTTCATAACTCCTAAAGAAACTATTCCGACTAATTATCATTTCATACTATATTAAAAGTGGGAACACCTTTAAATTAAAAGTTTATTTAGGAATATATTTTTTTTGTTATAAAATATTCTATTTAAGGTGAATGTCCATATTTAGAGAGATTCTAGGGTTTACTACTTGGTGGCTAAATCACCACCTCCCTATAAATAAAGGGGTTCTATTCCATTGTAAACCATCCCAAAGTATTAATAAGAATACTCATCTCTCTACTTTTCTCTCTATTGTTGTTGTTCTTGTATTATTATTCTTGTTCTTATATTATTTCATAACACGTTATCAGCACGAGTCTCTAACCAATTGAATTTGATTTCTTCCTTCTTCCACATTTTCTATACGGAAAGAAAGAAGAGAAAAAAAAAAGGCTGACAAAAACGTGAAAAAAAGTGAGAAGACAAAAGCACTCTTTCTCCGACGAATTCAACTTGTAAGATCACTGTTGAGATTCCGGCGAGTTTTCGTTGAGGTACCAGTCCGACGTTCAATTCATGTAACCACTGTTTGGTATGCTTGCTATTGCTGATGCTACATTGGTAACACTATTTTCTTTGATCTTATTACTATCTTTTCTCTAAAATAATAATACTAATTGAATATGGCCATTTCCAATTCTTCGGACAGTTTTCAATTTAAGGTATTTTTCTCCTAACTTTGTTTTAATTATGTTTGATATTATGAAAAGAAAGTTTGTTGCCCTTGAAATTTCGGGCAAGAACTACATGACATGGGTGTTGGATGCTGAAATCCATTTGGATGCAATGGGTCTTGGAGACGCCATTAAAGACAAAAATAATGCATCCACCCAATACTATGCTAAGGCCTTGATTTTCTTGCGCCATCACCTTGATGAAGGTTTGAAACTGTGCTAAGGCCTTGATTCTCTTGCGCCATCACCTTGATGAAGGTTTGAAACTGTGCTAAGGCCTTGATTTTCTTGCGCCATCACCTTGATGAAGGTTTGAAAATTGAATATATCACAGTCAAAGATCCACTTATCTTGTGGAATGGCTTAAAGGAGAGATATGACAACCTGAAGTTGGTCACTCTACCACAAGCACGATATGATGAGAATCCAAAAGCAAATAGTTCATAAACTATATGTTATCGCTGCGGTGGAAAAGGGCACTGGGCGAAAATTTGCCGTGTACCAAGACATTTGGTTGAGCTTTATCAAGCATCTCTAAAGAGTAAAGGCCCTGAAACCAATTTTGTCTCTGACGACAATTTTGACATCACCCACTTGGATATGGCAGACTTCTTTAAGCACCCTGAGGGGAAAATAGACCACTTAATCAGTAATGGATCCATGATTATAGAAGATTGAGCAGTTTGATATTTTATCACCAATTTCACTACTTTTTATGTTCTGAAATGTGTGTTCAGTTGTATATATTAACATAGTTAAGTGTTAAACAGTGTCTGTAAATTAACAGTCTGTCACAATGCATTTGAATGTGTATGCATGATCATGCTATATTGGTACTTGCAATACATGTTATTTGTATAAATTTAAATATTACAACTCATGTTGCAAATCCTTATGTAAATCATCAACAATATTTACTTTATTGTAAGGTACTTAATTTTTGTCGCACTGTCATTATTATGAAACTTCTTCATTATTACAGTAGTTACAATACATATTGAACTGTCTTAATATAATAATTTATCGTGATTGATTTTACTTCTTGTAGTGCATTAACTATTATTATCATATTATATGATAATCCTACTGTTTCTTTAGTATATTGCAAGACTGAGTTCATTTAATGTATATTTATTGTCTATGCATTGTTAGTATGTTGTTGTTGTGTGTATTGTATATTACTATATACACATCTTATTTATCATCTATCAAATTATGTGTAATAGTCAGTATATTTTAACATCCATTTGTGTTAGTAATTAGCTTGCAATAAACAGTTGCCTTAATCACAAAAATAGTGGCAAATGCTCGCTGTATAAATGTATTCCATGCTATAACAAATACGTTTATCTTCATGTTTACAATATGTATACTATACATCGTGTTTTCTAACATACCTTGGATCAACGTCCAATTGTAAAAATATTTATTTAATTGATTCATGTACCACACATACGATATTCAAAGAGAAGAAATATTTCTCTCATTTAAGTATGTGTAAGGCAGATGTTACTACAATTTCTGGTAGTAGTAAATTGATTGAAGGCTCCGGAAGAGCAATTATAACTCTGCCTAAAGGAACAACATTTTAGAGAATGCAATGTTCTCCTCCAAGTCTAAAAGGAACTTGTTGAGTTTTAAAGATATCATTCAAAATGGATATCAGATTGAGACAATACATGAGTATAATCTTGAATACCTCATTTACTCATGAAAACGAGGCTGCCTACTTCGGTTTGGGGTCACGCCATTTTGCATGCAGCAATGCTAGTTCGTCTCTGACTGACGAATTATCACAAATATTCCCCGTTGCAATTAGTTTTGGGTCATGAACCTAATATATCCCATTTAAGAATTTTTTGATGTGCAGTAGATGTGCCTGTAGCACCGCCATATTGCACCAAAATGGGTCTGCAAAGAAGGTTAGGAATATATGTTGGGTTTTGAATCGCCCTCCATTATTCGCTACCTCGAAACATTGACAGGGGATTTGTACACTGCACGATTTGCAGACTGTCAATTCGATGAGACACTTTTTCCAAAATTAGGGGGAGAAGTTGGTGAAACCAAACGGGAAATTTTGTGGAAAAATGCATCATTATCTCATCTTGATCCACATACCTCTATTTGTGAAAAAGAGGTGCAAAATATTATCCATTTGCAAAGAATAGCAAATCGAATGCCAGACGCATTTACAGATTTGAAAAGGATTACAAAATCACATATCCCCGCGGTGAATGTGACAACATCTGATTCACGAATACATATTCATTATTGGAAGAATATGAACATGAAATTGGTATTGAATATACCACACTCACCCCTAGAAGGAGGTTTGAGATGATATATGAAAATAATGTCATTGTTATGGCATGAATAGTCATTGGTCACGTACCTATTGTACGCCAAAATAATTTGTCAATGTGATTATCAAAGGACAATAATAATGCAAGAAACATATCTTGCATATAATTTTGACATGATCATAATGGTATAACTTTCTCTTTAAAAGAGATATTCACCACATGGATGTTGATGAATTTGTGGTAGTACAAAATTAATTGAGAGCTCTAGAAGAGCCAATTATTACTATGTTGGAGAAACACAATTGATTACCAATAAGGTATTGTGTTGTAGTAAGTTTTAAAGAAACTTATTCAGTTTCCAAAGTATATGCGAAAGCGATTGATTATATTGAGACTATAAATAAAGGAAAGATTTGATATCTTCTATTACTACAACTTGTAGCGGGATAATCTGTATGTGAAAAACTACCCGCTTTATTCTCCAGTTTGTACTACACAAGAATACCACAATAAAGTGGACGTTTATTGATATAAAAACCCATATCATAATAAACTTAAAGTTTATTGATAATTGCACATGTCATGGTGTAAATTTGAAGTTTATCAATATTGATAATTTATTCAGTTGGCATTCGGGTTAGCCAATTCATTTTAAGTATGATGTGCAGTAATAGAGAATTCACATGGGTAAATATTAATGAACTAGAAAGTTCTTTACGAATTCTCTTATATTACTTGTTCTCATTAATTGATTGACCAACTAAAGAGTTCGGGTTGAATCCCATAAATTTTGGAAATATCAAAGGTGAATATGGGCCCATTCATCTGCCATGTATACCACATAATGATGCATCTATGATATGGTTACATGTGCGATTGTTATTAACCCGCAGCCTGGCCGGTGCTTGCGAGGTAAATTGCTCAGTAATATAACTTCGAGCATAATTTCCAGATTTTCTATTCAAGATAGTTCATCTTGATAAGTTGGTTTATATCATAGTTGGTTTAGCAAGATAATTATTGAGTGCCTCCACTTAATAGCTAAACTGTTTCTTATGAGAACAAAGTTATATATATCAGTTTGATATACATTGTATACGAGAGTATATTATATTCTCCCCTCACAAGTGGTTCAGGGTCAGGAACCAAATAATTTCATCTTATTATTATTGATGTGCGGTGTATATTTTCATTAACACCATAATGCACAAAGATGGACTCTCAAAGTTGAGGAAACAAGTTAGCTTTTCTAACATGAGGGGGAGACATGATAAACACTTGAGAAAAGGTTACATGGGATGAATTATCATTTGTATATATAGATCCTCGAATATCATAATATGAACCTGAAGTTCATAAAAGGATAATTCAATTGCAACATATTGCAAAGCATGCTATACGCATTTGCTGACCCAAAGAAAGTAACTATATTCTCACTGCAAATGCTCATATTAAGTCCTAGAAGGACAAAGTCTTTGATGCTTAAGGCGTATAGACAAATCGGTTTCAAAAGGAACTTCTTAATAAAGAAGATGAGCAAATGATCAAAGTGATCATAATAAGGAGGCAAGTGATCCAGATGATCACATGACATAGCACTTCATAAAATCTCATGAGAGATTCAAGTACCTGAATGTGTGAATGAAGAGATCTCCATGTTATGTCCTTATGAAAATTTATTGGAACCGATATAAAATGTTCGTCGACGACATCTATGATAGCGCTAAATATCGATAAGGATCTTATGTTTGTCGAATACAAACAAAAATATTGGCTAAATGGAAGAGTTACAATTCAAGTAGAATTGATTCCATATGAAAGACATGTAGTTTTGGACATGTAGTTCGAATACTTGAAAGTATAAAGTCAATGGCATGTGCAATCAGTTTTCGATATCTATTTGTCTGGCATGACATGAAAACTTGATATGCATCTAAAGTCTATTATATGGCTTATATGACTTAACTTATATGTCAATCCATGAAAGATTTAAGTTGCTTGAAGCATATACAATTCTTGGTCCTGAAGTACCACATCTTAAGTGCAACTTGTGTACATATGTATCTTGCTATAACTATAAGCATGATGGCATCGAGAATACCTCTATGGAGATATTGAAGAGTCATTCCACGACATTATATGAAGATATTCATATCTATCAAGAATGATAATTTCAAGGTGCGAAGTATTTATTCAAATCAATATGGCTGATTTATTTATCAAATCTCTGCAAAAGATCGTTTTGAAGATGGTGCACAAGATTGGAATGCAAATGCTCAAGGATGTGAATTGATGCTCTTTTTAGGGGGAGTTAATGCGCGTTGCACTCTTTTTCCCTTACAAGGTTTTGTCTCACTGGGTTTTCCTTGCAAGGTTTTTAACGAGACAACCAATAGGCGCATATTCAAACATGTGTACTCTTTTTCCTTTTCTATAATTTTTTCCCATTGGGTTTTATTTTAGTTAAGTTTTTAACGAGGCACATTGTTGAATAGACATTCAAGGGGGAGTGTTATAAAATATTCTATTTAAGGTGAATGTCCATATTTAGAGAGATTCTTGGGTTTACTACTTGGTGGCTAAGTCACCACCTCCCTATAAATAAAGGGGTTCTATTCCATTGTAAACCATCCCAAAGTATTAATAAGAATACTCATCTCTCTACTTTTCTCTCTATTGTTCTTGTTCTTGTATTATTGTTCTTGTTCTTATATTATTTCATAACACTTTTAAAGTTGAGTGGCTATTTTATTCCTAATACAAAAATTATCACTTTTTTTTCCGCATTAGTTTATAATTTAGCTTATTTTAAAAATTTCTAAAGTGTCTAAATACATTGCAAAATTAAAGGAGGAAGATGAAAAGACTTCCGTTATCAAAACTTTTTATGGTCCATGACTATAAACGTTTTAGAACCTTTTAATTTATTCTTATAAATAAAAGATCATGATAATCTTACAAATTATATTTGGGGTACTGAATAGTATTTAATAAATAATAGTGGAAGACAAACTTGAGACTTGATCCCACCTTCAAAAATAGAGTTTCTAAATCATAAATCTGGGAATTTTTGTGAAAACATTGATTTCCATGGAATGATCAATGTCTATAATTGAGGAATTGAAAAGATGGTGAGAGAGAAGAAAAGTCTATCTCCTCATTTCATAACTGTTTCTTCGGAAAAATGAATTGTCCAATCTGTTCTAGAAAAATCCTATCAATATAAAAAACTGTACAAAGAATGGGCCTCACTCAAGGAGTGGGCTGATTACAAAGAAATGGGCTTATTAAAAGAATGGGATGAGTACCAAAAATAAATAGCAATAAATGGACTTCTTATGTAGGGTGTGCCTCAGCAATAGTATTCTGGTCCTTCTTAACTCCAACACCCCCCCTTCAAGGTGGAGGATGACTGAACCCCCAGCCTGAGCAATAAAGAATGATGCACAAGACCTGTCAAAAGTTTAGTAAAGATATCTGCAAGGTGAGAGGCAGTAGGAACATGATGCAATGTAATAAGACCCTCATGAAGCTTTGTTCTGATGAAGTGAAAATCCACCTTAATGTGTTTGGTTCTCTCGTGAAACACGGGATTCTTGGCAATGTGGATTGCTGCCTGATTATCACAAAAAAATAGGGACATCAGTAGCAACAATAACACCAAAGTCAGAAAGTAATCTAACAAGCCAGGTGAGCTCACCAACAACCTTACTGATTGCCCTATACTCAGCCTCAGCGGAAGACAAGGATAGCACAGGATGTTTCTTTACCTTCCAACCAATAAGAGAATCACCTAAAAGAATGCAAAACCCAGAGACAGATATCCTAGTGTCTGGGTAGGCAGCCAAGTCACTATCACAGTAGGCAGACAAGGAAAGGTCAGGGATGTTGCTGAGGAAGACCCCAACTTCAGAAGAGCCTCGAAGATATCTTAGTATATGCAAAGCTGCATGCATATGAGAGGAAGTAGGCTTCTGAAGGTATTGACTAAGATGTTGTACAGTAAAATCCAAGTCAGGTCTAGTGTGAGTGAGGAAATTGAGCTTCCCCACCAAAATTCTATAGGATTCAGGAGAGGGAAGAGGATCACCTATATCCATTTTGAGCTTGACAGAAAGATCAAGAGGACAAGTAACAGAAGTAACATCCTCACAATGGTACTCCTTGAGAAGGTCCTTAATAAATTTCTTCTGATGAAGAAGCAGCCCAGCAGAGTGGTAAGTAACTTCAATCCCAAGAAAATAATTGAGAACTCCCAAGTCCTTGATTTTAAACTCATGATCCAGAAAGCTCTTTAAGCAGTAACTTCCTCGAAATCATTACCAGTGAGAATAATATCATCAACATAGACAGCCAACAAGACAATAGAAGAAGCAGATTTCATAAAAAAAAAGAGTAATCATTGAGAGAAGAAGAGTATCCCCTGGAACACAAGGCTTGAGACAACTTGGCATACCACTGCCTAGAAGCCTGTCTCAAACCATATAAAGATTTCTCAAGAAGGCAAACCAAAGGAGAGAAAGAGGAAGCACAACCAGATAAGGGGGTGGCTGACAGCCCAGGAGGCAATCTCATATAAACCTCTTCATCCAAATCACCATGTAAGAAGGCATTGTTGACATCAAGTTGATAAAGAGACCAATTTTATTTAACAGCCACAACAATGAGGCACTTAACAGTGGAAAATTTGACAACAGGAGAGAAAGTTTCAGTAAAATCACACCCTCAACTTGGGTGTCACCCCTAACAACCAAGCGAGCCTTATATCATTCTACAGACCCATCAGCCCTATACTTGATCTTATAGACCCATTTGCAACCAATGGGTTTCATATCAGGAGGTAGCTGAACTATAGACCAAGTATGATTAGCTTCTAAGGCTTCAAACTCCTTCCTCATGGCCTCCTGCCATGCAGGGAGAGAGGCAACCTGCTGATAAGAGGTAGGCTCTACCTCATCAGTGTTAACTAAACTGTGAAGACAGGTAGAAGAAGAACTGGGGCCACAAAGAGATGGAGGGAGGCTACAAACATAATGTTGGAGATGAGCAGGAGGAACATGAGTCATGCTTGACCTTCTGGGTGCAGATTCTGTAGGCAATGAAGGAGATTGGTGTTGTGGGGGAGAAGGAGATGAGGAAGGGGAAGCAATAGGTTCATGTGTGGAAGGAGATTAGGAATTGGTGTTATGCAAGGAATCATTAGTAGGAGAAACCCAACTAGGAGAGGGGTTAAGAGTAGGAGAAGGAACATTGGAAATGTTCCCTGAAGAAGCAAAGGGAAAGACACCTTCATGGAAGACTACATCCTTGGATATTAGGGTAAGCTTAGTTTTCAAGTTGTACAGCTTGTAGCCTTTGTTACCCAATGGATATCCCAGAAAGACACAAGGATCAGCTCTAGGTTGAAATTTATCCCTATGGCATTTGGGGACTGCGGCAAAACAAAGACAACCAAAAGTTTTAATATGGTTATAAGAAGGAGCCTGTCCAAAAATCAGCTCAAAAGGTGTTCTATTGTTAAGGAGTTTGGAAGGAAATCTATTTATAAGATAGGTGACAGTAAGTACACAATCTCCCTAGAATCTAATGGGTAGTTGAGAATGAAAAAGTAGGGCTTTTGAGGTTTCTAGCAGATATCTATGCTTTCTCTCAACTACACCATTTTGTTGTGGTGTGTGAGAGCAAGAAGTTTGGTGGATTATTCCATTTTCAGTAAAGAAATTGCTGCTAGAAGCACTAGACCCAAGTTCAAATGCATTGTCACTTCTAATGGTTTGTACAACAGATTGGAATTGTGTTTTGATCATGACAATGAAAGCTTTGATAAGGGGAAAAGCATTGCTCTTGGACCCCATAAGGTGAGTCCAAGTAGCTCTAGTAAAGTCATCAGCTATTGTTAGGAAATATTTACACCCATTGTGAGTAGGAGTAACATAAGGACCAGGTATCCACATGCGAGTTGAAAAGCAAGTGTGGTTTTGATGGAACTATCAGGAAAAGGCAACCTAGGTTGCCTGGCTAATGGACAAACAGTACAAATGAAAGGTTGTTTAGTTGAAAACTTGCAAGGTATATGAGAAATTTCTTTCATCCTAACAAAGGGTATGTGCCCTAGTTTATTATGCCATAAAATCTCCATTTTATTCATTTCAGAATGGTATGTACAATGAGAAAAATAAGAAACAGAATCAACAGTCAATGGAGAATGGTATTTACAAGAAGCATTTTCAACAAGTAAAGGGGCAATGACAGAATTAGACTGGCGGGCTGTTGCATGAGATTGAAGAGCAGGAGAAGAGTGCACAAGCCTATAAAGACCATCATCCAATTTACCAATTTCCAGTGGCCTCTTCAAAGAATGGGCCTGTATCAAGCAAGAGAATTTAGTAAATAGGACATTAGAATTTAGCTGGCACACAAGCTTGGATACATAGATAAGATTGTAATGAAAACTAGGAATATAAAGGACATGATGCAATGTGAAGCAAAAGAATTGGATGGAATCAGTACATGTTACCTTGACCTTATAACCATTGGGCATGGTAACTAAGTATGGTATGATTAATGGCTTAATATCAAATAGAAGGTCTTTATTAGAGGTCATGTGATCAGTGGCCCCAGAATTTATAATCTAAATGCGTTCACTTACTTTGTTAACATGCAGGCCCCATAAGATACATTCTTTAAACAACTGGGAAGAGAGAAAATACCAGCAAAGTTGGCAGATGCCATAAGGCTGGATTAAGGCTGAGACTCTGAAATTTTTATCAGTTGAAGCAACAACATAAGTTGTGAATATTGATCCTTGGTCAACCCAGGAATCAAAGACACTGATTCAGAAGATCCCTGAGCACTCTCAACATCATTCTGAGAACGAACAGAGCTTGAATAGCCCTGCACCTCAACATTTGTTGTAGTCCTTTTTCCCTTTGTAAATTTGAAACCTGGAGGGAATCCATAGAGTTTATAACACTTGTCAATCATATGTCCAGGTTTTTTGCAATATCTACACACTATATTTGACTTATTTAGATCTAAGTTGACTCTTTGATTGAACTGCTTAAGAAGGGCGGGTGTCCCTGGGAACTTGTTGGTGAGGTGAGCATTGAAAGAGCTTGAATCATTACGGAATTGAGATGGTGATAAAACTTATCTTTGTCTCTCATCCTGAAGCAAGATGTTGTAGGCAGTGTCTAGAGATGGAGGAGGCTGCATCATGAGAATATTGCTCCTAACCCCAACATAGATGTCATTAAGCCCCATGAGAAATTGATGCAGCTTGTTCTCATCATCTTCTCTTTGGAATTCAGATTTGGCAGCACAATGTGCAAGTGCTATCACAAGATGCACGCATGAAGCCCAACTCATCCCACAATCACTTTAGCTTGTTGAAGTAGGATGCTATATCCAAAGACCCTTGATTAGTAGATGCTAACTTTTGCTTTATTTCAAAGACCTTGGTACCATTAATAGTGCCATACCTATTATTAAGCTGAGACCAAATACTTTGAGCAGTGTCAGAATACTGAACACTCTCAGCTATTTCTGGTGTAAGGGAATTGGTTAGCCAAGATATAACCATATTGTTACACCTATCCCACTGCCTAAATTGAGGAAAATTTTTCGGAGGTTTGAGAACTGTTCCATCAATAAACCATATCTTATTCCTAGCAGATAGGAAAACAATTATATTTCGTCTCCATACCCCAAAACCAGTCCCAGAAAAGGGATTACTAACCAAATAAACTCCCAGAACATCAGAAGACAGAAGAAACAAGGGACTCGAGGAGTCAGGTACGAAATTAGTAGAAGCAGAATCAGCATTATCAGCAACATTAACCATTTTGGAGTTCAATTAGTCACCCAGAAAGTTTATAGAGTTCAATCACAACAGACCCACTAATATATCTTCACCTCAAAAAAGTATCCAAGAGATTCGAACAATAGAAAAATTAGCTAGATAAGAGAATACCCTTCGTCTTTGTGATTGAAAGACGTCAGTGACCTTGAAACTTGAAAGGAACCAAACTCTAACAACTTGTCTATACACAAATCCGTAGAAATCGATTTACTTTAATGCCAAACCGATGATTCTCACCTAATACGAACCTCAAAAATCAGCAAATGCAGAAGAAAACTCAATGAAATCAGAAAACCCTAGATTTCTCGGAGAACAAGGAAACTCTGATAAAAAATGGGTGAGGGTAACATCGCGAGGAAGCTGGTGATGAGTAGGAACGGAATCTCCGCTGTGATACCATGTGAAAACATTGATTTATATGGAATGATCAAATTCTATGTTGAGAAATTGAAGAGATGGTGAGAGAGAAGAAAAGTCGATCTCCTCATTTCATAACTGTTTCTTCCAAAAAATGAATTGTCTAGTCTGTTCTAGAAAAATCCTATCAATATAAAAAAATGTACAAAGAACCTCACTCAAGGAGTGGGCTGATTACAAAAGAATGGGCTTATTAAAAGAATGGGCTGAGTACCAAAAATAAATAGCAATAAATGAACTTTTTATGTAGGGTGTGCCTCATCAATAGTATTCTGGTCCTTCTTAACTCCAACAAGTTTACATAAGTATGTCTTGGCATGGTATAGGCTTTTTTTTGTTTGTTATTAATTAGTTGCAAAGCTTTTACTTATATTTTATTCCTTCTTTTTTGCAGGTTGCAAGCTTATGCTTTTATTGATTTCTTTTTCCCTTTTGTCCTATTTATGAATCATTGCATTTGATTGTTATGTTCTTTTAACTTCTGTGGTAATATATTGTTGGATATTATTTTCACATTCTTAGTACACCTTGTATTATAAGAGTGAATAATAAGGTGTCTAATTACTTTATCACATTATCATATTTCTCATGTTTCTGTTGGAAATTATCTTTTTCTCACAAAAATTCTACTTTTTTATTTCGATATTTCACTTAGCAACACTTGCAAGCGACAGGTAAATTTATTTAGTTTTTTTTTCGGCGTATATTAGTCACGTTTATTTTCTTTTAATTGTTTACTATGTGGGCACTTGTATTTATAGGGTCATGATATTTTAATAGTATTTATAGTGTTCTAACAAGTCTGTATTGATCGATATGGAACACATGTGCAACGTGTTCAGAAACTAATAATATTTTATACATGCAAACACATGAGCCATAGAGATAATTAATATTTTTTTAATGTTTCAGTGAGTAAAGAAAAATAATAGGGCATTACATACTCTTAGGGGTCGTTTGGTTTGAATATCTCTTGTACTGGGATAAGTTACGCTGGGATAAGTTATGCTGAGATTAGTTACACTGGGATTAGTATGCTGGTATTATTTTTTATCTACTGTTTGGTATGTTGTATTAAAAATGATATGCATTACATAATTTTTAAGAAGCTGTATCTTTACAAAAATACCCTCCATCTTATTTAGCCTCCATCTTCTTACTCCTTTATCCAAGTGACCTACGTCAATTTCTTAATATTTTGAGTTGGTATATCTATAATATTTTTATTTCAAACGATGATGGAGGTTCAAAATGATGAAACTGCAGAAAAGAATCCAAGCTTTGTTTTGCCTACCTTGTGGCTAAATTTATCTACACCCACATAAGAATAACAGATAAACTTGAATAAAATATTTTTCTAATTTGAGAAGCTATGAGAAAACGAATTCAGCCGTCTAATTTGATTAAACGTAGTAGAAAAGGATTAAAGCTTTCAATAGTTACAGAATTCCATTGCCTATTACACAGTTTTCATCATCAGAAAATTCTACAAAAAAGGAAGAAATCAAAAAAATCAAGCAACAATATTTTTTGAGTCTTGAGGCCCCACCAACATATGTGACCCCAGATAGCTCAAATCTCAGGAACTTCCACTTTCGTACTCAGTTCATCAACCAGGATCATAGTGTCTGCTCAAGAGACTTTATTCTGAAAATATCATATATTTAAGAAATGTTAACATACATATGAATTGATTTGCTAACTTTAAAATGAATAACAAAATCTAGAAAATAGAGGCACAGCAGAAAAATGAGCAAACCGTAAGAGAAAGTATCTAGTGGAGATGTGTATTGCTTTGAGCCAACTTCCCTCATTTAGTAGCTAGTATTCAAGGTAGATGCTGAAAGGAGTATGCGTAACCATAATTTTATCATTGTCGGATTGCTACATGAGTTGAAGTGTCCACCGTGAGTACCAACATTTAGTTTACTACCATACAACTAAAATGCTCGAGATGAAACAGTTGTTGTATTGTCCTACGGCAGATGAATCCACATATTGAGGACATGCACATTTGACAAACTGAAGCATTATCCTTCTTTATAGACTTGTCCTATATCTATAGAACGTTATGAAACAATCAATTATTTAGACTTGCATTCCACATTGATTGAGCAAACTCATCCCTCCATGTGGTCCACTCCTGAAATAATTCAACAACATTAATGTTGTCATGTTGATACTCCAGTTGTTCTTCCATGTCAATATCTAAGGGATCCACTTCCATCTCTTTATGAATAAAGTTGTGCATCAAACAAAAAGCACTAATGATCCTATTATGAACCTTAACTGAGTACCACGAGGAGCTTCTGAGAATTTCCCAACGCCCTTTCAAGAGACCAAATGATCTTCCGATAACATTACGAGCCATAGCATGCTTCATATTGAAAAGCTATTCTCGACATCGAGGTGGCGGATTGTCACCTTGCCAATCCCTTAACCAATATATATACCCTCTATAAGGTGGAAGAAAATCGTTTCCATTTGTATATTCTCCATCGCACAAATAATAATTTCCTATAATATAAACATAAAATTTAGTTACTTTTATGTAGCATTCTTTTTCTGATATAACTTGAGTGTATAAGAATATGTATGGCATACCTTCGGGGATTTTCAAACCATTCGTTTGCATTATAACATCTCGTAATACGCGACCATCAGCAGCTGATCCTTCCCAACCAGGTAATACATAAGTAAAATTAAGATTTCTATCACAAACTCCCAATACATTAGTTGCTATTTCTCCTTTTCTTGTTCTATATCTTGGTTTGTACTCGGATGGAACTCTAATTTGAATGAAAGTACCATCAAGTGCACCTAGACATACCTATAAAATCGATATATATTATCTCAAACTATTAACTTCTTTTCGTATGATTATATATATTTTTAGTTTTACATAAATTAATATATGTTCAAAATAAATTTCACATACCTTAAACCATCTCCATTGATCTTCAATCTCATCTTCAAGCACTTGTTTGGGATTAACAAGTAACAATGGAGCTAGTCTGAGAATAACTCTCAACCATTCATTGAAAGCTTGACTTACGCTCCAACCCGATCTAAAATAGTCAACCTTAATTGATCTATTCTTCTCGTGATGAGCTAAAATATTTAAGAACATTGCTAACTTTTCACTACTTGACATGTTTTTACTATCTGTTAAACCCCCGATTTTCTTAGTTAAGAGAACTAAAGTGTGAAAGGAATTTCTATCCATTCTTAACTTATCAATACATGCAATATCACTGTCATGTATGATACAATTCAAATGAGACATAATTTTATGAATTCAAACACTCATACGGTACCTAATCACACGCCTATTTCTATGTTGTCTTCTTATAGAATGACCATAAATAGTCATTAAAAGAAATATAAATACAATAAAAAATTATTGGCACATATCTCCTCAAGGATAATAACGCATTCAATATCGGACAATAGCTGATGATCCATAAGAAGGCCTAATTTTGCCATTACAAAAATGAAAAGAATTAATATACAAAAAATTACAATTAGAAAATGAAATATGAAAAATAATAAGAGAAATAAGTTTCGCAAAATAATTTTAAAAGCCATCAAAGCATACAAATGATAACAAGAAAGAATAAGAGAAATAAGTTTTGATAGAAGTTTTAACCTTGTGAGAAAAGCAAAATGGAAGATAATGTCTTCTTCAATCACTGCATCATAGCTTCTGCATTCAAATAAGAGAAGAAATCTTACCCAAGAGCAGAGACATCTGACAGGCGATGCTTTACCAATGTTAGGTAATGAATGGGAAAAGTGATGTTGAAAAAGTGTTTTGATGACTTTAGGGCTATTTTGGTGAATTTTCCTATTTTGTTGGGTGATAATAATCCCATCATTAATTATCCCACCTCATGAGAGGTATAAGTTATCCCGATATTAATTTTAATACCGAATAACTTATACCAAATGTAGTAACCAAACAAGGTATAAGCTGGTATTAAATTTTCATACCGGTGTTATTTTTACTTATACCTCATACCAAATGACCCCTTACTACAACAACAACAACAACAATAACAACCCGGTAAAATCCTGAGGAGGGTAATATGTACGCAGACCTTACCACTACCCCGGGGGATAGAGAGGCTGTTTCCAAGAGACCCTCAGCTCAAGACATCGACAAGAGACAATAAGTTAGTACTATCAATAAATCCATACTAAAAATAATATAAAATACACCATATAACATAAAATAACAAAATAACTGCAATATACAAAATACGAAATAGAAATAGATGATATAGATGAAAGGTATACTAATATCCAACAGATAGCTCCCTGAATCGGTAGCTGACCAGTAACAACCTAAGATTACCTTATAGCTAGCTATTCTCACTCTAGTGCGCTATAGAAATATCCACAACTTCCCCCCTAACCTAACATAACCTACAACTTTAATGCTCGACCTCCACAATCCCCTATCAAGGGCCATGTCCTCAGAAATCCTAAGACGCGCTAAGTCATGTCTTATCACATCTCCCCAATAATTCTTAGGTCTACCTCTACCTCTCATCATGCCCATCACATCTAATCGCTCACACCTTCTCACAGGTGCATCAATGCTCCTCCTCTGAATGTGCTCGAATCATCTGAGTCTTGCTTCTCGCATGTTGTCCTCTATGGGGGCCACACCCAACTTCTCTCGGATATCTTCATTCCTAATCTTATCCATCCTTGTATGCCCGCACATCCACCTCAACATCCTTATCTCTGCTACTTTCATCTTCTGGGTGTGAGTTCTTACCCGGCCAACACTCGGTCCCAACATCCACATCTCTGCTACTTTCATCTTCTGGGTGTGTGAGTTCTTAACCGGCCAACACTCGGTTCCATACATCATCGCAGGCCTAACTAATGCTCTATAAAACTTACCTTTTAGTAACGCTGGAACTTTCTTGTCACACAAGACCCATCCAACCCACCTCTATGCAGTGTGTGACATCCTCGTCAATTTTCCCCATCCCCTAAATAACTGACCCAAAGTATTTAAAACTACTATTCTTAGGGATGATTTGAGAGTCAAGCCTCACTTTCACTCCTGCTAAAATCATATATTCCAAAAACTACTCATCCACTGCGGATGAGTGCACCGCTGCCGAAGCCTCGATCCTTTGCTTGAAGAATATCCACATTTATCGTTTAATTACAATGCCAACACACACGTTGTGGGTGGTTATCAACCGGGCGAAGATGCTAGCATATTACTAAAGGGATATCGCCTTTTTCCATTAAATCTTTTTCTAGGAAATTACAAATTATTCCTAGACAATTATCTATTTTCTTTGTGCTTAGTGGTATAGGGAACTGAAGAGATACACAAAACTTTATTGTTGTATATCCTAGATCTCCTTCAATTTCTCCTAACTTTTTGAATTGATCTTTCATAATTCAATTGTCTTCAACTGTTAAAATTACAGGTGTTTTAATACCTTCTCTAAACATTGATCTAAGGATTATTTGTAATGTATCGAAATAAGAATGTTAGAATTAAAGCATATATATAATGACAGTCAGTATTGTTAGAAAATACGCTTAACGCTAGAGGGGGAGTGAATAACGTTATAACAAAATACAGCGTAAACTTGCGAAATTTAAAAATTGCAGGAAAGAAATAAGTGCCATAAGTAAATAAATAAGAACGAACGCACCGATGTATCCTGGTTCACCACAACCCGTGGCTAGTCCAGTCCCCGAGAGACTCTCTCGAGATTTCCACTATCTTCGTCAAGCTTACGGGTGCTTAACAAACCGTTACAGTTGCTCAAGGATACCACACCTTAAGACTTCACTTGCTTGAGGATACCTCACCCCAAGACTTCAACCACTAAGACTTTGGGTACTTAGCAAACCCGGCAAATGAGAAGATATGTTCTTCTCAAACAACTCTCTTTTACAACAAATACTCTCTCAATAGAATGGATAAAGAGAAACAAAATAAGCTCTATGAACAACACAAAGTTGTCTATCAAATGACTCAACAAAAGCTCTAAAATGATGCTTGAAGATGATCAATATGTATATCAATATATGCAGGAGTTGTGTGTTTAAAATCAGCTCAAAAGACCTCTTTTTATAGGTGAAAAAGTGGTGCTGACCGTTGCTTAATTGATAAATAAAATCCCTGATTCTGTGCTCAGACAATCGATTGTTTGACCAACGTTCAAAAACAGATTCCTGATTTTAGGCTAAACAATCGATTGTTAACCCTGAATAATCGATTGTTCTTCAACGTTCAAAAATCAATTTATGATTCTGTGGGAACGGTAAAAAATAATCGATTGTATGAAAATGACAATCGATTGTTTATGAGTATAATCGATTGTATGATAACAACAATCGATTGTTTTGATGTTTAAAAACTTCGGTTGCACACTGTCTCAAAATAATCGATTGTTAAAAGTAGACAATCGATTGTTTGCTATTTTGAAAAACTTTGATGTACACTGCCTCAACACAATCGATTGTCATAAGGTTCACAATTGATTGTCATGCAGATTTGAAAAATCTGATGCACACTGCCTTAACACAATCGATTGTCATAAGTTCACAATCGATTGTCATGCAGCTGACTTAACTTAATCGATTATCATAAGTACATAATGGATTATCTTAGTCCAGATTTTAGAGGCATGTTTAAAAATCATTTTGACTAAAATACGAATCATTTTGGTTTAGCACAAAGATGCATATTTATGATAAAAATATTTTATGCATGTTTATGATAAATATGATTTAATAAAATATTTTATGCATGTTTATGATGACCTAATGTTGAGCCAAAGGATAAGATAACTTAAACGTTGTCCTTACATTGGTTCTACCAAACGACCTACGTCTTGGGTCTTCGGTCTTGAACTCTTTGGCTCGTTCATGCAATTCCGTCATCAGTATGCTTCTTGCCATTTGATTGATTGTCATACAATATCGTTGTTTGACACTTGAATTCATTGTTTGTCATTCATCAAAACCTATACATGAAAATCATGCTCATACAACCAAAGCGCACATATCATAGATATACATGATTTCCAACAAGTATCACATAATTAGAATAGTAAATAATAAGTTATGTATAATACTTATAGATACAGGAGCATGTATGAGTCATATCACTTCAGATTTAGTATGTGAAGTATATGAAGCAGAAAGAGAATTCAGATATAAAGACTTTTTAGGTCTAGAACATATTCAGAATAAAGTATCAGAAGTAATAAAATCCCTGATTCTGTGCTCAGACAATCGATTGTTTGGAGTAGCCAATCGATTGTTTGACCAACGTTCAAAAACAGATTCCTGATTTTAGGCTAAACAATCGATTGTTAACCCTGAATAATCGATTGTTCTTCAACGTTCAAAAATCAATTTATGATTCTGTGGGAACGGTCAAAAAATAATCGATTGTATGAAAATGACAATCGATTGTTTATGAGTATAATCGATTGTATGATAACAACAATCGATTGTTTTGATGTTTAAAAACTTCGGTTGCACACTGTCTCAAAATAATCGATTGTTAAAAGTAGACAATCCATTGTTTGCTATTTTGAAAAACTTTGATGTACACTGCCCAACACAATCGATTGTCATAAGGTTCACAATCGATTGTCATGCAGATTTGAAAAATCTGATGCACACTGCCTTAACACAATCGATTGTCATAAGTTCACAATCGATTGTCATGCAGCTGACTTAACATAATCGATTATCATAAGTACATAATGGATTATCTTAGTCCAGATTTTAGAGGCATGTTTAAAAATCATTTTGACTAAAATACAAATCATTTTGGTTTAGCACAAAGATGCATATTTATGATAAAAATGTTTTATGCATGTTTATGATAAATATGATTTAATAAAATATTTTATGCATGTTTATGATGACCTAATGTTGAGTCAAAGGATAAGATAACTTAAACGTTGTCCTTACATTGGTTCTACCAAACGACCTACGTCTTGGGTCTTCGGTCTTGAACTCTTTGGCTCGTTCATGCAATTCCGTCATCAGTATGTTTCTTGCCATTTGATTGATTGTCATACAATATCGTTGTTTGACACTTGAATTCATTGTTTGTCATTCATCAAAACCTATACCTGAAAATCATGCTCATACAACCAAAGCGCACATATCATAGATATACATGATTTCCAACAAGTATCACATAATTAGAATAGTAAATAATAAGTTATGTATAATACTTATAGATACAGGAGCATGTATGAGTCATATCACTTCAGATTTAGTATGTGAAGTATATGAAGCAGAAAGAGAATTCAGATATAAAGACTTTTTAGGTCTAGAACATATTCAGAATAAAGTATCAGAAGTAGAAATAATACTTAGTCAAGATCTACAGTTCAAAGTAGAACTTTTAGTAGATTATCAAGAGAAAGCAAGAGAAGTACTAATGGGAATAGACTTCTTAGAACATTTTGAGTGTACAATTAGAAATGAAGAATTAGACAACTGAATGCTGTTAATGGCTTTGTGTTTTCATGTAATCGATATAAAACTCAGTTTCTTTTATATTTTCATCTAATGGGTAAGATTTTTGTTTTATCGGTAAGAATGCTTAAAAATTTTCGTCCTTCTATAAAAATTACGAAATCTATTGCTTTATATTCGATTTGTATTAACTTATTGTTTGCTATCCGAACCGGTATTGGATATTTTAGTTTTTTCCAGTACTTACTTGGTAGTAACTTTTCTTGTGCTAACCAAATTGTAGCACCTGTATCTACATAAGCTAAAATAATTTTGTCTAAGATTTTAATCTTGATAAATGTACTATTTTTACTCATTATCACTTTCTGTTTCACTTTCTGAATAATCAGATTCAATACTATATGTATCAAAATATATTTCCTCGTCTTCACTATATATTTCCTCGATAGGTTCGAAACCTAATGAATATATCATTTTTAGCTTTTTATCTTTTTCTTTATCCAATAATGGCCACTCATTTGCATAATGACTTATTTCTTGGCATTTCTAACATCTACATGTTTTCTTTCCTCTATGACATGTTTTTTGTCTAAGTACCTTTTTCTTATACCTGTTTGCCATTTTTTCTTCCAAGGTTTTCTATATGTATTATACTTTCTTGGTCTGAAATTTCTATGAAATTTTTTTTTATATTTTTCTTTTTGGATAAGTACATCCAAACTGCTGTGGTGTAGTATCTAATTATTTATAACATCCTATGTTGACTCTTGAAATATATCTCTGTTCTACTTTCTTGATACAAAGATTTTCTCTGTATTCTTAACTTAATTTTTTTAATAATCCTAATGTTTTTTCTTGACTCTCTATTTTTTCCTCAATATATTTTATTATCTCATATGGTAATTTACTTTCTACTATTTCTAATAATCCTTGACGATTTGCTGTTTTATAGAAATTTTCATTAACTTGACAAAAAAAGTTTTCTATATAACAAGGATCACATAATCTCATATTTGATAATATTCTAATTATCTGATCTCTTTTTTCTTTTATATTCTTTATATCAGTAATTCTTAAGAATTCTTTAATAATTGCTTTAGCTATTGTATCTAGCATTAAAAGTTTTGACTCTGTTGATATTTTTGTGTTTTCATATGGTATTTCTATATGGGTTGTTTCTATCCACTCGAAAATAATACTTGTGGTTTTATATTTGACATAATTAGAAAAATCTTCAATTGTTAAATTACTAATTGTTTCATCTTTCGTTTGTACTAATAATTTTAACTGGTTAATCCATGTTAAAATTAACTGTCTGCATTTATCGTACAATTGATATTTAAATACCATTTGTTATGCTTCGTTCTTTTTCTATATATTTTGGTGGAATTTCTTTATGTAACTTTCCTTGATTAATAACATACTCATTTTTGTATGAATAATCTAGGTCTTTTTGGACTAAATTATGGCTCTTTATCTTCTTCTTCCCCCGCATGAGCGAAAGGTTCATCTTCATCACTATCTATTCCATAGATAATTCTTTCTTTGTTTATATCCTTAATTCTTTCTGAAAGATTATTGATTGCTATAGGAATTTTTTTATTGGGTTTTATAATGCCTTCAAATAATACTTTACAAATATATTCTAATATTTCGGTTTGATTGGTTATCAACGGGTCAATTTCATAAAGCTACGCACCCGTTGTGGGTGCTGTCCAACGATTGCTACTCACCAATTAATAAAGCTGTTAGCTTATTTACTCAAGATCGATGTGGATGTAAATCGCTGAGGGCTATGTAAGTATGTATTAGTTGGCTTCGGTGAGAAAATCATTCTAAAATAATGCTAATTTGACTTAAACCAAATTTTTTTCTTAACTGTTCTGAGCTCCTCATTCCCAATGGGGTTTCAGATATATGTAGATAACGAAACATCCTTATGAAATCACTAACTTGGAGTTATGTACTGCTCTCTTTTGCTCTTGTTTAGCAAATGATTAACTTTGATTTTTCGGTTCAGTCTCAAGCAGTAAGTTTCCCTAGGGTTTGCGAGTGGTTGGTTACCAAAAATAAATAAATACACAATTTACTAGAAACTTCCTAAGCGTACAATTTAAATGGGCGTAATGGCTTTGTGGCCACTTAAATTTGTAGGAATTTTGTAAGTCGATATATGAACTTTGAATTTTTCCATTTAAACACTTATACTTGAGAAAATGTCTACTAATAAACATTTGTTATGGTATGCGTTATTCAATCGCTGCTGACATAGAATTAATTTAATATTTTATATAACCACATCTTCCATTCATTTACATTTGAGGACACGTATATTCAAGGTCCCACTATTCTTAATTATTTTTATTTTTTCTTCGTCAAATTAATTATTTTTCACATAACCCTTTCATTCCCTCAAAACCCACCAAAAAACGACCTGAAAACCTCCGGATATTACTGATCAAATATCTCCCATGATCGTTTTTTATTTCCCACTTAATATTTTTCACTTTCACTATTTTATTATCTTCTCACCTACAAAATAAGAAGCAAATATAAAACCTTCAAGTCCAATCTTTTATCACCAAAAATCATAGAGAAAAAATCACAAACACAGAGACATAAATCACCACCTCCAAAAATTACATAGAATAATTAGTGAGGGATGAATACTTTTTACCATGACTGAGATATGACCCGATTATTTCTAGCAAATCAGCAAAAAAATTCAATAATTTAAAAAGCTGCTAACACTATTGCTTTTCAATTTCTTATTGCAACAATCTGAGAGAGTGCGTATTTCGAGTCAAACTTTTCAACAATTTGACATGGAATTAAACTTTTCAACAATCTGAGATACAGGAAAGATGTGTATTTCGGTGTGGTAAAACACACCGACAGAGACAGATTAATCTCCTCTCGGCCGATCGATAATCTCGGTGGCCCGCGTTCTCACTATTTCGAGTTGCCTTCCCATAACTGGAGACGCTTGTTTCCAACTCGATCCATAAGGACGTCCTTGCCCGTTCTACTATTTGTGTCTCCTGCAATGAAACCTTTTAGGCTATGTTCGGAGCACATCGAAAAATGAGTAAAGAAAAGAAAGAAGAAGGGGTAAGTGTACGGTGATGGTTAAATAAAGCTGAATTTATTTTTCTATTTTTTTATTTTTAAAAAAAAATTATATATCGTATTCAAGCACTTAATACATGTGATTTACCCACAAATGGTCATATCAGTTATAATATTGCCACATAAGTATAGTCGATATTCAAATATATTTATTAGTAAAACTTTTCTAAGTAAAATTGTTTAAATGAGAAAATTTAAAATTTATTTATCAACTTTCAAAAGTTTTATAAGTTTGAGTGACAAAAAAGGTATTACGCCATTTAAATGCCATGTGACGTTGAATATGATATACTGAAAGGAACATTAAAATTTGAAGAAATCAATCAAATAAAGCTAACGCATGGTGGGTGGCAAGCTCCTGCTGGCAAGATCCAATTTCAAGTTTTGTGAAGGTAACGCACCCGTTCTGGGTGCTGTCCTATCGTTGGGAATATACTATTAATATAATATACTATTATTATTATATGTGTATCCTTTTAGTTATGTAGTAGATAATTTAATATATAGTGTCTTAGCATATGTACAGAAGATTAAATTGTCGGTTCTCATAATTAATAAACTATTATTCACAATCAAAGGTATTACTGGACAAAGTATTTTTAACACAAGATTATAATATAATTTTTCTTGATTATGAGAGTGGTTTTACTCCAACTTCTTGTGCTAGTATACTTAGTGTATCTTGAATGGACCAAGTAGAAAAAATATATTTTTGTACTGAATATATATAAAATATTTTCTCTAATTCATTAAATGAGCTTATACTCCTAATCTTGATATAATTATTATGATCAATGTAATTTGTTTATTATTTTGATCTATCAAAAGGTACGTCTCTATTTAGAGTTAGTGTATGCCTAATAGATTGGACAATAATGAATAACATTTGTAAAATAGTAATTAGTTGATAGAATCTATGACTCGGTTTTAAGTTTGATGATACCCCTTTATGTAAGCTTATAAGTTTCATGTGAAAACCCGGCCGATGAATTTTGTATCCATCACATGAAATGGTTTAAGAGGAATTGTAAAGAATTTAATTAGTTGATTAAATTAAATTTTCAGTAATTTAATTTAATTAACTGTTTTGAGATCTTAATATGGGGAAATAAATAAGTGTTATTGAATATTCAAAATTCATATTGAGGAGTTCAATTGTAATTTTTAGTGGAATAAATTACAATTAATTATAGTAAGAATTAATCCATGCTAATTTCAAATTAATGCGCTCTTTTTGCGCAGATACAGGTTTTGGACAGCAGCAGCAGCAGTAGTGCGGGTGTTAGCTTCTGATCATCGAGACGCCGAGGTAGCCTTGCAGGCATCCGCAGGACCCGGCGTCTCCTCTATCTTTATTTTCAATCTTTTATCTCATGTATCCGAGATAAACAGTATTATATTTCTTTCAGACGGCTATGTGTATTATTCTTAGAAGTTCGTGAGTATTGTGACACCGGTTCTTGGGTAGTATTTTATGTTGGGATTTAAGTATCGCATCTAGTAAAAATTGCTAAGTCTTCCGCTAAATTTATTTATTTTCGCTGAAATTTTAATACTGTTGATAATAGATTTAATAAGTATTATTGAGAATGGAAATATAAGTAAGAGTTGGCTTGCCTAGCTCCTATTAGTAGGCGCCATCACGACCCCCGATGGTGGGAAATTTGGATCGTGACAAGTTGGTATCAGAGCACTAGGTTACATAGGTCTCACAACTCATGAACAACCTTAATAGAGTCTGATGGATCAATATGAAGACGTCTGTATTTATCCCCAGAGGCTACAGAGTTAGGAAATATTTCACCTTCATTCTTTCCTGTCGTGCGAATTTATTTTTCAAAAGCTAATTGAATTTCTACTATTGTCTTCCCACAAATGGCAAAGTCACATACCGCTTCTTCAGCCGAACAATGGCACATGCTGGTGATAGATCAACGACGTATTCAGGAGTTTTGCGGAGGTCGGATAGGTGTTACCAAACTATTCGCTGCCAGCTTCAGCGGTGCACCTTTTGAGAACCCACATGATTTTTCTTAAAAAGTTCAAGAGAAAATTGTTTAATAAAGCTTCAGAAATCGTTATACGGATTGAAGCAATCAGGGAGGATGTGGTACAATCGCCTTAATGGTAAAAAATAACCCTATTTTCCCTTGTGTCTTTATTAAGTGGTCTAAATACGACTCAGTCATCATAGTTGTGTATGTTGATGACTTGAATATCATTGTAACTTGTATAGAGCTTCCAAAGGTTGTAGAGTGTTTGAAGAAAGAATTTGAAATGAAAGATATTGGTAAGATAAAATTTTGTCTTGGCCTACAAATTGAGCATGTACCAAATGAACGTTTTGTCCATCAATCAACATACACTGAAAAGTTTTTAAAGCAATTTTACATGGATAATGTACATCGATTAAGTACCCCAAATGGTTGTGAGATCGCTTGAAATAAATAAAAATCCATTTCGGCCTCAAGAAAATGATAAAGAGCCCGTGGGAGATGAAACTCCCTATCTTAGTACAATTGAGGCACTGATGTGTCTTGCCAAAATACCCAACCAGATATGCTCTTGAAGTAAGCTTATTAGCAAGATTCAGCTCCTCCCCAACAAGAATATATTAGAATGGTGTTAAGCATATATTTAGATATATTGAAGGAACTATAGATATGGGATTGTTTTATTCTAATGAATTCAAGTCAGAAATGATTGGCTATGCCAATGTAGGTTATTTGTCTTATCCATATAAAGCTCGAACTCAAACGGTCTATTTGTTTACAGATGGAGTACAACTATATCATGGCATTCAATGAAACAAACAATAGTTTCTACGTCTTCAAATCATGGTGAGATAATAGCCATTCATGAAGCTATTCGGAAATGTGTTTGGTTGAGATGAATGACTCAGCATATTCCGGAAATGTATGGTTTTCTTATGAAAAAGGATAATCCAACTACACTATATAAATACAATGTTGCTTGTATTGCTCAACTAAAAGGAGGAGATAAAACAAAGCACATTTCACCAAAGTTCTTTTTCACGCATGATCTTCTGCAAAATAGTGAAATTAATGTTCAAAAAATTCATTCATGTGAAAATTTGGTTGATCTATTCACTAAGGCATTACCAACCTCAACATTTGAGAAGTTGAGACAAAAGATTGGAATGAGGTGTCTTTGAGAAATAAAATGATGTTTTCATGAGGGGGAGTAAGATACGCACTGTATTCTTTTTCCCTTAGCCTAGCTTTTGTCCCACTGAATTTTCCTGGTAAATTTTTTGACGAGGTAGCAAATAAAGAGTATTACAGATATTTGTACTCTTTTTCCTTCACTAAGATTTTTTTCCCACATAGTTTTTTCTTAGTAAAGTTTTAACGAGTCATATTATTAATTGTTGGACATCCAAGGGGGAGTGTTATAAAATCTTTAGTAAATGTGGATGTCCACTACTCCCACTTGTTTCACCCATGAGGTAAATAACACCCAACTACTCATCACTATTATGATTGTAGCTCACACACCTTCGTAATCCCTCCCCATGATCTTCCCCCATGATCTCAATTGTTAATGCCATGTTTAAGACAATTATTTTATAACCTTCCATGTAATAGTATAAATAGAGGCATGAAATGTGATATGGGAACAGTTGAACGCTTGATGATTTGACCTACATTTCTTAATAAAACGGACTTCCACTTGACGTGGACCACTTAAATGAAGAAGTAACTTACACTTATTTGCAAGTATATACCATGAAATTCATAATTACTTTTTAACTCAAAAATACTAATAACAATTAGATTTAATTAGTGGTTTTAAAGATATGTGATTTAGTTCAATACCAACTAACAATCAAGAAATATGAGGTAGAAGTGATAAAGACAAGTGAATCAAACCAATGTTACTCAGTGGTAGTGACCTCGATGTGGTTTAGAACAATAAGAACAATTATGTAAGAAAGATAAATCAAGAATAATAGAGCTAAAGGATAACTTTGATGAATGGTAGACAAGAAATTAGAGAGTATATTCTTTTCTCAATTATTAGATTATGTTAAAAATGATTGGGTACCATTTATACAATAAGGGACCCCCTAAATAAGGTATATTTCTATTTACAGTAAGGGATATTCTTGGTACATCTGTCTAACCACCTAGTACGGAATCGTATAATCCTATTTTGGGATTGCACCATGATCTTGAGGATGTGGAAGGAATCTAGCTCATTCTATTACAAATCGATAATGGTACTATTCCAGGGTCGAGCACATTTAACCTCGATATGTGTCATACTCTGTCTTCGAACTCAGGTCTGGTTCCTCGAGCTCGAACTCGATCTTGCCCAGACTCAAACTTCAGACGTCCTCTCGAGTATATAGATTGAAGGCATACGATCTTGACTGTATAGAAATAGTCCTCGTGTTTCTTAGAGTAAGATGATAAGAAACAATTTGTTCCTCATTTTCTCGGAGTCTTTAGTGATATCATCATTTTCGTGATGCAGGTGTTCGAAGTGACTGAAACGTCCCATTGGTCTACTTTCCCAAAACATTGAATGCATGCGAGTACTGGTCGGCCACTAGCACCTCCAAACCGTTGTTGCCCATTTATAAATATGAGGCTATTCCTTTGAGTAAAGAACTTTACTCTTTCATTACATCTTTCCCTTCTTCATCTCTTTCTCCAATCACCTGTTTCCACCACCTCTTTAAGCGCTAGAAAATGCTAGTTTCTTTTAAAATATCACACTCCGATACAACTTGTAATCTTTAGCTTAAAATCATGTCTAAAACTTCAAAAACAGTCACCAAAAAAGATAAAGTGTCATCTTCTTCTACCTCTCTGCTGGCCAAAGCGGTGGCGCCGCCGACTTTTGAAGAAATACCCCCACCCCTTGTGTGATTAAGAAGGACTTTAGTATTGAAAATCCTAGTGATATCGCAAGCCGATGCGAGCATGCATCTCGATATCTTAGCTTGATATCGAAGAAAATCCTTAGAGATGTGAAGAAAGACTGTGGCTGGGGAGATGAGGTCGTGGTTAGAATCCCGAGCCCTGAAAGAAAGCATTACTACCCACGTGGAGGGGTTTCTAGGTGTTTAAACTTACCCTTTCACTCTGAGTCCCCTCGATCCGCTGGTGATCAACTTCTGCAAAACATACAAAGTCACCCTCGGCTAGATTCACCCCTTATTTTGGCGCATCGTGATCATGTTGCACTGCTTTTTTGAAAAGGCCGAGGGGTTGGAATTCACCCTAAACCACCTGATTTAATTGTTTCAGCCCCAACTGTTTCGAAGGCTTGTCAAGTTGCAACATCATACGAAGAAAGCCTTCTTTTCCAGTAATGACAAAGCCAAGGATCGGGGCTGGATGAGCCGGCTCATCAAAGTATGGACTTCAGATGTCATTCCCCGTGAAAAAATGTCGTTACCGGAGAGATGGAATTTTAATCATAAGTGGAGTCATTCTTCCCAATATTTGTATATACTCAAGTTTCGCGTCCAATAATAACATTTTTGTCTTTTCTGCAGCTTTTGATTGGACACCTCATATTGTCCCCGATCTCGAGGACTGGCTTTGAAAATTGGTTGCGATCTCCTCGTATGATATGTGCAAATGGCATGATTTATCGAGGGGAAAATGGGAGGCAGAGAATCATGGTAAATGTTTTTCCCAAGTTTCAAATACTTTCCATATATTGGTGGCGTCGACTCATTCACACTTACTTGTGAAGGCATCAGAAATGTCTCCAGTGTGAGGTCAGGCCCGCCCGAGGAAGGTACCAAGTCTTCGATTCCAAAATTGGGGAACGACAACAAAATAAAGAGGATTTAAAAGCCTAAAGACCCTCAAGATAAGAAATCCCCTGCTCTAAAACTTCAGAAGAGATTTGCTCATGTGGACGCGGATTTTGACAACGATTCCCCAGATGACAAAGAAAATGATGGTGAAGAGTCGGCGTTGGTGCCTCAAACCAGGAAACTAATCGAGGTTGCCAATCCCTCCAAATTATGGACTTCATCTCGTGGTGAGAGAACCCCAAAGAGAGATAATGGCAAGGCCCCTGTATTCCCGGAGGTTGAGGTCGTTCCAGACCTTCAACGAATATACCGGAAGGAGTTATTTTGAAAAACCTCAAAGTTAAACAGAACGCCTCGAGTGAAGAGCTCAGGGCCATGATAATAGGTCACTTCCTTTCTTTGCCATCCTATTCCAAGGGGGAAATCGAAGATGCTAGCGCTCTGCGTACGCCCAATCCGATCAAGGTCCTCGAGGAAGATCACTTTCATGGCTTCTTTGTGAGGGTCGAGGATACCACAGACCTCAATGATGCATCCACCTTCTTCGAAGAGGCTCAACATGTCCTCTATTGGGTAAATACTAACTTTTTTTGTTGTAAATGTTTCTTTCATTCCTTTTCTTTGACTAAGATATCTTCATTTCATATACAGGCCATCTTCAAGTTCAGAGTTGAGTTGAGCTAATGTGAACCCGAGATCAAGAATGTTTCGTGCGAAAAGGAAAGGAGCTTAAGGACCTTTGAGCTGAATTGGCCAAAGCTCATAGAAACGAGGCCGAGCTAGATGAGCAGGTAATTATGATATTAAAAAGTATGGTATTCGTGGCCCTACTTCTGAGGATAATACATTGATATCTCAGCTGCAGCAAAAGTTGGAAATGATTGGGCAGCTCAGAAGCGAGGTTGATGAAGTTAAGGCTGATTGCCATAGGTGGAAAAAGAACATGGATCAGCTTACTGCAGATAAGCAAGTTGTTACAGTCCAACTAACCTCGGCTAAAACTCAAATCCAAGGCATTAAAGCGAAGGGTCTGGCCCAGGCCTAGAAAATCGAGGAGTTAAAGGCAGAGTTTGCTGGAGCCCGGGCTGAAATTGAGAAGATGACCACGGCTGAAAAAGCCATTGCCGCATACCTAAGAGATATCGTGGTTGTTCAAACGGTATTGAGGGAGGCCTCTGATTTGGAAAACAGAGCAATGTTTTGGCCAAGTTTCAAGCTTAGAGGGAGACTCTCGAAGAAAGCCACGACCGAGGGTTCAACCTTACTTAAGAGATAGCAAAAGCAAAGGCTCAGGAAACCGAGGCCAGGTTTGTTTTCTCTTCAGATAACAAAGATGTTGTCAGCGGCTCCGAGGTCGGGGAAGGTGAGTAAGGTGACTCCGAGGAATAGGGGGTTCCCGAAGACAAAGTTGTTGAGGGTACAATTCCTGAGGATGACTCTTCCGGGGATGTGACCCCAAAAATAGATTAGTTTCTATTTTTCTTATTTATGCAAGGTCCCCTTGTGGGCGTTGTAAATATGTTTTGTAAAACATTCCTTATGAATATAAAGTATCTCTTTGATCTATGCTCAACTAGTATTGAATTTTATTTTGTTCTCATTTGTGGAAGATTTCAATTGTATAATTCAAATAATCAGACTGAGTATTGATTCAGACTCAAAACATAAAACCCTTAGGTTTTTATTGATCAATATAATATTCCTTAAGGTTTTATTAATCCTCAAGCTATGTTTAAATCAATTTGATGTGAGCTCGGAATAATGGGACTCTTGAGTCCGAGTTGAGTGAGAACGAGGTCTCGAATTCTATATATTTTGGCCCTTAACCTCTCTTAAATTGGCCCTTAGTCTCTTATATATCGGCCCTCAAGCTCTTTAGGTTGGGCCGATTCAGCCTCTAATGTGGCTATACCTTTTTCCTCTTTTTGGTTATAAGACTTAGTAAAAATTCTGTATGCCTTAGCATGTGCTTTTTGTACATGTTGGATTTTACAAGGGTTCGATGTATTGGAATAGCATGTTCTTTTTGTACATGTTGGATTTTACGAGGGTTCGAAGTATTGGAACCTTATTAGTAACTTATTTGTGTAATGATAATCGAATACCTCTTGAGGTTTTTCCCGAAGGCTGACATTATTGAAGCCTTTAAATTATTCAAGGGATAAATTTGTCGAAGCTACTTTATTTTGCTTTTGTTTAGGGTAGCCTAATTTAACCGATTTTTTCGAAGTGTTTGAAGACCTTTAATTTATAGAGAAATTCAAACGTCTTCGAGCCACATAATTTTGGCCATATCCCTTTTATATTACCATAGTCTTTAATATGGCCGTATCCTTCGGGTATGCCACTTGATTTGTTTTTCCATAATCTTTCGAGCTTGTCCAAAACATTAGTCCACGAGTAAATTGGCCTTGGCCTTTGCTTCGAGGGATGATCCTTTGAGCTCTTATGAGTCCGAGTTTTTATAACTCGGATATGCTAACTAGCGATGAAAGTGCCCGAGTATTCGGGGGTGCATTTGCATTTTGCCTCTTGAGCCACTTCCCGTAGGATTATAAGTATAGAGATCGTTTAATGGTAAACTTATTTGAGACGCAAAGTGTTTTTGATATAAACAGAATGCTCCATCAACTAATTTGATACATACGTACATGTTTTTCCATCGGGTCTCAATTATTCTATATGGACACGGACTATCTGACCGTTTGGCCCATTACAATGTTTTCCTATCGAGGCCCTCTTAGGCGTAAAGTATTTTCCTTGAAAATATAACCTTCGAGGGTGCTACCTCTCAGTATTCGAGGTTGATTGAAAAGAATTCTTGGATACTGTTGACTTCTCCTTAGGTAGCACATAATTGTTGCCTCGTTAAAAACCTTGCTGGTAAAACCAAGTTGGGATAATATCTGAACTAAGAGAAAAGGAGTACAACGCATGCTTTAAAACCTAAGCCCTTCATGTAGCAAGGATTTCTTCGAGGTCGTGTGCCTTCGATAGCTTCGATCAAAAATATGTAATAAGTTAGTTTTAAAATCAAATTGACAAAAGGATAAAGTCATACCTTAGCAGTAGTGTCGTTTGAATAATGATATGTTCCAATTGTTTGGAAATTGTTCACCTTCCATTGTGCTAAGTTCGTACGATCCCTTACCAACAACACCGGTGACTCGGTGCAGTCCTTCCCAATTGGGGACCAGCTTCCCTTCATCCGGGTCTCGAGTATTAAGGGTGACCTTTCATAGAACTAAGTCCCCAATTCCAAAATGTCGAAGGAGTTAGTTCTTCTATTGTAGTATCTTTCGATTCTTTGCTTCTGCGCGGCCATCCGAACAAGCGTTGCTTCTCGCTTTTCATCTAATACCTCGAGGCTAGCATTCATGGCCTCGTGATGTGACTCCTCCGATGCATATCAAAACGTGGCACTAGGTTCTCCGACCTCGAGGGGGAGAGGGCCTCAGAGCCATATACTAGAGAAAACGGGGTGGCCCCCCGTGCTTGACTTCAATGTTGTCCGTTATGCCCAAAGGACCTCGGGTAAAATTTCTCTCCATTTTCCCTCTGCATCGTCTAACCTTTTCTTCAGGTTTTGAATGATAGTTTTATTTGTTAACTCGACCTGTCCATTCTAGTCGTGTGGTACTATTTTCGATAAAATCCTCTTTATTTAATGTGCTTCGAGGAACCCCATTACCTTGCTACGGATGAATTGTTTTCCTTTGTCACATACAATCTCGGTTGATATCCTGAATCAGCATATGATGTAGTCCCAGATAAAGTCAATAACTTCCTTTTGTCGGACCTTCTCGATGGCCTATGCTTCCACCCACCTAGAAATATAATCAGCCATAAACAAAATAAATTTTGCTTTACCTAGGGCCATAGGTAGAGGGCCGACTATATCTATTTTCCATTTCATGAAAGGCCACGGGGATAGGGCCGAATGAAGTTGCTTGCTGGGCGGATGGATCATCGGTGCAAATTGTTGACACTTATCACATTATTTAACAAATGCCTTTGTATCTTTTCCCATGCTATCCTGGTAGTAGCCTGCTCTGATAATTTTGCGGACCAAAGATTTAACACCGAAATGGTTACCACAAGTGCCTTCGTGGATTTCTCGTAGAACATAACCAGTGTCCCCTGGCCCAAGCATACCGCCAATGGTCCATCGAATATTCTTTGGTACAAATTTCCATCTTCATTTAAGGCAAACTTAGCATCCTTGGCTCGTAGGGCCTTCGATTCTTTATGTTGGAACATATATGTATGTTCACATTTATATGTTTTGATAATTGACAAACCAATTTAGATGGAAAATAATATATGCCTAAATATATGTGAGTTATTATTGAAATTCACTTTGATTTACATTTAACTAAAGTGTATTTATTTTGTAGATATGCAAAAGCATACGAGAAGGAAGGTATGCGAATTTACAATGCGCATTGAGGAAGAAAAGGATATGCGACACTATTTGAGCGGACAAGAATTGGAGTCCAAGAAGCTCAAGACAAGATCAAGAGAAGCAATGAAAATAAATGAAGACCTTTTGTTGAGTCTTATTTATTTTGTCTTTATTGTGATCTTGATCCAACTTTAAGTTTGAGTCTTGGCTTCTCTCATAAAATAATTTTACAATATATGCATATCACAAATGATTTTACAATATATGCATATCATAAATGATTTTACAATATATGCATATCACAAATGATTTTACAATATATGCATATCTTAAATGATTTTATGCATATCATAAATTGTCTTACAATTTATGCTTGTCATATTTGGTACTACAATATATGCATAAATATTTTATTGCATATCATAAATATTTTTATGGCATTTAAAACATATTTGTTTTTAAGTATCATATAATAAATATTTTCAATACATTTAAATCAAAATGAGTTTAAATGTTTTTAGTAATGCGGAATGGTCATTACAATTGTTTTTCATGTTTAAGATATTTACAATACTTAAACAAAGCTTTAAAAAAACATTTTACAACTTATTTTTAATAAGTTAATTGTTTTAAAAATATACCATTTCCGCCAGGGTCAATATTCGAATATGGGATTTTGATATTCGAACATTTTAGTGACCGTTGCCTCCATATTCGAATATGGATTTTACATATTCGAATATGGGTTTCAATACTCGAATATGTGACAGATTTTCAGAATCTGCATTTAATTTTTAAGCAACGGTTGGGAGAGCTTTTGGGGCTATAAATACACCTAAAACTCTCTCATTTCAGACACAACATCTTACATACATTCATAAGCTTTCATATTTCCAATATCAATTTATATTGATCATATTTCTATCATCTTTTGAAAGCCAAGGTCTTGAATTTATTGTTGTGTTCTTGAGCTTATTTTATTTACTCATTATCCACTCTATTAAGAGAGTATTTGCTAAAGTGAGTGTCTAAGTATTTCAAATACTTGTAAGAGAATTTTGATTCTCTTGTGTTGAGGAACTTGTGCTTCCTCTGTTGAAGTCTTTGGGATTGTATCCCCGAGCAAGTGAAGTCTTTGGGATTGTATCCCCGAGCAAGTGAAGTCTTTGGGATTGTATCCCCGAGCAAGTGAAGTCTTTGGGATTGTATCCCCGAGCAAGTGAAGTCTTTGGGATTGTATCCCCGAGCAAGTGAAGTCTTTGGGATTGTATCCCCGAGCAAGTGAAGTCTTTGGGATTGTTTCCCCGAGCAAGTGAAGTCTTTGGGATTGTTTCCCCCCAGCAACTGTAAAGGTTTGTTAAGCACCCGCAAGCTTGACGAGTTAGTAGAAAATCTCGAGAGAGTCTCTCGGGGACTGGACTAACCACTGTTGTGGCCAACCAGGATACATCCTTGTGTAAATTATTTTTATTGCACTTATTACTTCCTGCAAAATTTAAATTCCGCAAGAAAACGCTAAAGTTCATTAAAACGCTATTCACCCCCCCTCTAGCGTTAAGCGTAGTTTCCAACAATTGGTATCAGAGCCTAACTCTCTTCAAAGACTTAACAGTTTGAGAGGATCGTTCTATGGCTTCTACTAGTAGTATTTTTGCAGGAATAGGTGAAGGACACTCTCCACATTATCCTCCACTATTTGACGGAATAGACTATACATATTGGAAAGATCAGATGACAATCTTCATCAAATCAAACAACCTTCATCTATGGCAAATCATCAAGTATGGTGAGCAAATGACAAAACAAATTGGAAAAGCTATGGTAAGTGAATATAATACCATTGCTATCAATATGTTGTATAGTTCTTTGAAACATGAGGACTATCGGAAAGTCTCCCACTACAAAACTGCTAAAGAGATGTGGGATAAGCTTGAGGACACTTATGAAGATGAGCCTCAAGGAGCAGACAGTTCATGTGATGAACCAACTGCCAAATGCCTCATGGCCGACGAAGGAGAAGAGGTAAGT
Source organism: Nicotiana benthamiana (assembly GCA_034376525.1). Taxonomy (NCBI): domain Eukaryota; kingdom Viridiplantae; phylum Streptophyta; class Magnoliopsida; order Solanales; family Solanaceae; genus Nicotiana; species Nicotiana benthamiana. The sequence continues at coordinate 25,015,842 of CM067333.1, read as the reverse complement.
ACATCTAACTCTCACTCTTTTGAAGAATTACAAAGTGCTTATGATGAATTGTATGGTGAATTTGTTGATGCGTCCAAATTGATAAAAGATTTGAAGAAAACACTTTCTTTGCAAGAAACAGATTTTCAGAAAACACTTTCTTTACAAGAAAAAGATTTTGAAAAATCCTCTTCTTTGAAAGAAATAGATTTTGAAAAATTGACTAATGAAAATGGTGCTCTTAATAATAAAATTGATGTTTTAGAAAAAGAAAACAATTTTTTGAAAAATGACAATTTTGATCTTAGAAATAAGATTAAAGCGATGAATGAATCTTCTTCAATTGATAAAAGTTCTACTTGTTTATCTTGTGATTCTTTGAAACTAGGAAACATAGAACTTAGGAACAAACTAGAAAAACATAGTGTAGATGCTCCTAAAGCCATTGAAGAGATTAAGAAGAAAAAGCTTAAGAAAAATAGAAGGCGTAAAAAGAATAAAGACCATGCTAGAAATCATAATGTTAGGCCTCCTAGAAACGATTCTAGGAATTATACAAATGATCCTAGAAATAATAATCTTTGGCAACTTTCTAGGAATGAGACTAGACCACCTAGAAACGATACTAGGTTGTATAATAAGTCTAGAATTAATAACTTTAGACCAACTAGAAACGATTCTAGAAATTGTGCAAATGTATCTAGAAATAATAACTCTAGACCGCCTAGAAATAACTCTAGGAATTTCAACGCCCCTAGGAATGATGAATTTAGATCACCTAGAACGTATTTGGCGCAACCTAGGCATAGGCACAACCCGAATGTGGTGTGTCACTACTGCAACCGGGTAGGTCACATAGCACCTGTATGCTTTGCGAAACATAGGGATTTATCATTTGGTTATAATCATTATTTGCCTAACCATCAAGGACCCAAAAGTGTTTGGGTACCAAAAACCCTTGTTTAAATTCTTTTGCAGGTGTGCTTGAAGGATACAATATTGTAGTAAATGCAAAATCAAGCATGACACCTCATTGTATTCAAAGGGAAATTTCGGTTAGTTATCCTTTTTGATAAAAACCGAATTATTTATATGTGCCAACAACCGATATATAGTTGACTTGTGTTAACAATTGAGATATCCGTGTTAACTACTAATATGGTATCATGACTTCTTTCATAAAACTATTTTCCAAAATCATGCATATTTAATTCAGTATCAAATGATTTTAAATCATGCATATTTACATTAGACAAAATGTTTTCTAAACATACCTCAGAAATCTGGGCTAAGAATAATCGATTATGTACTTATGATAATCGATTGTTTATAAGCCAAGACTGCATGACAATCGATTATGAACTAATGATAATCGATTGTGAGTAAGACAGTTAACATCAGGTTTTTCAAATCTGCAAGATAATCGATTGTGAACTAATGATAATCGATTATTGATGAGGTAAAGTTTTCCAATACTCAGAATAGTCGATTATGAACAAATGGTAATCGATTATGTTGAGTTGATGTCTCCCAGTGATTTTAAAATTACTTAAGTAATCGATTATTAACTAATGGTAATCGATTATGATGAGTTAACTGGGTTTAACAATCGATTGTCTATGTAAAACAATCGATTGTCAAAGTTTATACTTAGTCGCAAAAACTTTGGCTTGAAACAGTGTGATTTGAGATTTTTAGAAAATAACAAGTAATCGATTGTTGCAAAGGACAATCGATTGTTGAAGCTGACCGTTGTCAAATGATTTTCAAATACCTCAAAGTAATCGATTATTGATTTTCTATAATCGATGCTTTGCTCAAAATCCGGAAATGATTTTTAGAAAGTTATTGAGGTAATCGATTATTGATTTGCTATAATCGATGTTTTTGCTTAAAATCTGAAAAAGTTTTTGAACGTTACTAAGTAATCGACTGTTGATTCATATGCTGAAATGTTGTTAAACAACAATGACTATCACTGTTAATAAAATAACATTTGATACATTTGTTATGTGTTCAAACAAATGGATTTATCATTGTTTCATAACAATGGGTAGACTTATGCTCTTGTTGGTATGTTTTGATAAATTTCTAGCTGCATATTCCTCGTTGTCCTTCCCATCCTATGTTGAAAATGTCGAAAAAGAGGAAGTGACATGGTTCTAGTGAAGGGTAATTTTTTTGCATAATCTTTATTGATGATACTTTTTTGTCTAATAATTCTTATTGGTGATATTATGCTTGGAGCAACTAACAAAGTTCTATGCAAGAAGTTTCTAAAACTCATGACTAGCAAAAGTTTGAAATATCATGATGGACGAGTTCAAATAAAACAAATGAAAGATGGAATTTTCATTTGTTAAACTCAATATTGCAATGAGTTGCTAAATCTCTTCGAAATAAGCAACACCAAAGCAATGGCCACCACAATGAATTCACACGACCATCTTGACAGAAATGTGAAAGGTAAGGAAAGCAATACCAAGAATTTCAAAGGTATGATCGTTCCTCACCTTACCTTATTGCTAGCAGTACTAATATAATGTTTGTTGAAATGCTAAATATAAACCATGTTCAAAGGAGTCACTTCCTAATGCGGTTAAACGCTGATCTAAATGCATACATTTTAGGTTGCATTTATATTTTGAACATTTGCTTGAGCGTCGGAGACGCGTATTCACTTTTGCAGGTATCGCCCTATGAGACAGGGGGAACCAACAGGAAGTATTTCTTTTAAGTTCAAGCCAATATTTACTTTGGAGTATGAATTTTTGTTTTTGGAAATAGCATATGCATTTTTGATAAATTATTTTCATAAAAATAAATGTTATCAAATATATGGCTTATTCTTATGTTTTCAAATAAGTTTCATAAGATAAACATTATTTTCCAATATTTTCTGTTAAAAACGATTTTTCAAAGTCGTCGAAGTTAATCGTCTAACTAGAAGTTATTCGAATAACTTGATTATTCAGAAAATCAAGCTATTTCTCCAGATATTCGAATATTCAGAAAAGTATTCGAGTATATCTTCCTCCAGATATTCGAATATCATATGAAATATTCGAATATATACGGTCAAATTTCAAAAATGTGACCGTTCTCTAGCCGTTTCATACACTCCAAAAATCTGAGTTTTTGCATTCAATGTCATATTTTCTTGAACTCTATAAATAGGAATAGTGTGTGCTCTTCATTTCACACCAAAATCCTTCATCTTCAAGAATTCTTTCTTCAAAAGTCTTCAAGCTAGATTCTCAAAATAATTCTTGCTCTCAAAAGTCTTGCTTTCAAGTTTCATATGGCTCATAGAAGTTCTAAGCGCTCTCGTGCCGGAAAGAACATTGCCTCTTCTTCTATCCCTCCATCAATCTTCAACTATGATGATGGTTCGGTTCTTTGGTTCGAATATGAAAACGAACGTCAAAGATTTGTCCAAAAATTTGAGAATCGGGTCATTCTTCCTCCTCGATTCACAACCGCTAGATATCTTGCGGATTGTTCTTATTCCAATATACTTCTTGAAAGTTCTATTCTTGACTTTGTCTATTTGAAGTATGACTTTGTTCATCCTCTTTTGATTCAAGCTTTTTACTCGAATCTTAAGAAAGATGAAAATGGAGTTATTTTTACAAATGTCAATGGTATTTCTATTCTTCTTAGTGAAGAAAACATTCAAGCCATCACAAATCTTCCTCGTGATGGAGACGATATCGATCAATATACCGGTATCGAAGGAGTTCTTTATGATGAAAATGTCCTTCTTAATCTTATTGGAATTGGTCATTTTGATTTCAATCAAGGGCCAGGTAGAGCTCCCATTAGAGGAATTTTTCCGGAATTTCGCTTAATTCTCTATGTTGTCACTCGGATTCTTAAACCGAGAAAGAGTAATCATACTTCCATTGGCCGTGAAGATGCTAAAATTATGCATGCTATCATTTCTAAAGCTCGCATAAATTGGTGTAAATTCATTCTTACACACATGTTTGATTCAAGAGGTGATGACAAACCTCTTCCTTATGCATTACTTATAATGCATATTCTTGAAGCGTCTCAAGTTAACACCAATATTGGCATCACTAAAACTCGTACCAAATATTGGGAGATTCAAGAGACCTCTTTTCATGGCTTTGACCAACCTCATGATCAAATTCAAAATCCTCCTCCTCCAAATCAAGCTCGTCGTTCTCGTATTCAACCGGATGTGTCTCAAGCCATCTTGGACCATCTTGCTTCTCTATCAACTTCGGTAAATCGAATTGATAGGAATGTGTCTAGACTTAGTGATGAAATCCATGGATATTTTGACCATGTCCAATATCCGTATTCTCACGTCTACTCCGCAAGTACTTCTAGTGATGAAGATGATCTCAACGACGATGGAAGCTCTTGATTTGTATCTTTAATATTTTAAATGTATTTTCATTATTTGAATTATGTTTAGTGGAAATATAACTTTCCAATTACTCTTATTGTAATTTTCCTTCTTCATTAATGAGATTGTCTTTTTGTTAATGTCAAAAGGGGGAAGATTAAGGGTATATGCATATTTATCTTGTTCATACATTAGAAGATAAAAGGTATATTTATTTTTTCTATGTTTTGGGAAAGATAAGAATATATGCATACTTATTTGATTATATACCTTCTATATGCAATTTTATTTTTTAAACACATATTGCATAAATTGAGGGGGAACTCAATAATAACTTGTCTTATATTTGGCATAGCTTTTATAAAGTTATATGCATATTCCCATATAAGTTTGCCATTATCAAAAAGGGGGAAATTGTTGGAACATATATGTATGTTCACATTTATATGTTTTGATAATTGACAAACCAATTTAGATGGAAAATAATATATGCCTAAATATATGTGAGTTATTATTGAAATTCACTTTGATTTACATTTAACTAAAGTGTATTTATTTTGTAGATATGCAAAAGCATACGAGAAGGAAGGTATGCGAATTTACAATGCGCATTGAGGAAGAAAAGGATATGCGACACTATTTGAGCGGACAAGAATTGGAGTCCAAGAAGCTCAAGACAAGATCAAGAGAAGCAATGAAAATAAATGAAGACCTTTTGTTGAGTCTTATTTATTTTGTCTTTATTGTGATCTTGATCCAACTTTAAGTTTGAGTCTTGGCTTCTCTCATAAAATAATTTTACAATATATGCATATCACAAATGATTTTACAATATATGCATATCATAAATGATTTTACAATATATGCATATCACAAATGATTTTACAATATATGCATATCTTAAATGATTTTATGCATATCATAAATTGTCTTACAATTTATGCTTGTCATATTTGGTACTACAATATATGCATAAATATTTTATTGCATATCATAAATATTTTTATGGTATTTAAAACATATTTGTTTTTAAGTATCATATAATAAATATTTTCAATACATTTAAATCAAAATGAGTTTAAATGTTTTTAGTAATGCGGAATGGTCATTACAATTGTTTTTCATGTTTAAGATATTTACAATACTTAAACAAAGCTTTAAAAAAACATTTTACAACTTATTTTTAATAAGTTAATTGTTTTAAAAATATACCATTTCCGCCAGGGTCAATATTCGAATATGGGATTTTGATATTCGAACATTTTAGTGACCGTTGCCTCCATATTCGAATATGGATTTTACATATTCGAATATGAAGATAGCCGTTGCCCAAATATTCGAATATGGGTTTCAATATTCGAATATGTGACAGATTTTCAGAATCTGCATTTAATTTTTAAGCAACGGTTGGGAGAGCTTTTGGGGCTATAAATACACCTAAAACTCTCTCATTTCAGACACAACATCTTACTTACATTCATAAGCTTTCATATTTCCAATATCAATTTATATTGATCATATTTCTATCATCTTTTGAAAGCCAAGGTCTTGAATTTATTGTTGTGTTCTTGAGCTTATTTTATTTACTCATTATCCACTCTATTAAGAGAGTATTTGCTAAAGTGAGTGTCTAAGTATTTCAAATACTTGTAAGAGAATTTTGATTCTCTTGTGTTGAGGAACTTGTGCTTCCTCTGTTGAAGTCTTTGGGATTGTATCCCCGAGCAAGTGAAGTCTTTGGGATTGTATCCCCGAGCAAGTGAAGTCTTTGGGATTGTATCCCCGAGCAAGTGAAGTCTTTGGGATTGTATCCCCGAGCAAGTGAAGTCTTTGGGATTGTATCCCCGAGCAAGTGAAGTCTTTGGGATTGTATCCCCGAGCAAGTGAAGTCTTTGGGATTGTTTCCCCGAGCAAGTGAAGTCTTTGGGATTGTTTCCCCGAGCAACTGTAAAGGTTTGTTAAGCACCCGCAAGCTTGACGAGTTAGTAAAAAATCTCGAGAGAGTCTCTCGGGGACTGGACTAACCACTGTTGTGGCCAACCAGGATACATCCTTGTGTAAATTATTTTTATTGCACTTATTACTTCCTGCAAAATTTAAATTCCGCAAGAAAACGCTAAAGTTCATTAAAACGCTATTCACCCCCCCCCCCCTCTAGCGTTAAGCGTAGTTTCCAACACTTTATAGTCCGATAGGAGTTTTCCAGTCTTCAAATAGTCGATATACTTATTCCTCCAGTCCCAAATTAAACTAGTTGAATTTATCTCACAATGACCCTGTTCAACCACAGACCTTAATAATTGGACAACAGTCCCAAGACGATGTCATCTTTTTCGACCGAGGATCCAAAATTAGCAAGTGCATCGGCCTCACTATTTTGTTCTTGAGCAGAGGCGGACCCAGGATTTGAGCGCGACAGGGGCACTAATATTTTCACATATGCAAATTAGTAGCAACAAAGTTCAGCGCAACTTTTTAAAAGCTTAGCAATTATGATAGCTTATCATCAAAGTACAAACTCTTAGTTATCGTTATCAAAGCCGACATATGTTGCTACTTCGTGGAAAGTGATTGTTGAAGGCTGAATAAAGAGTTTGTATTTTCTTACTTGTTGAGAGAGGAGCTACACCACCCAACCCCACCCTAAATAAAAAAATTATTAATAGTACTTTCTTTTCATGTTATAGATAGATTTTTTTTCATTTCAACAAATGATTTATTTTATGATATAAAAAGGTGTTTTTTTCGTTTTAACCAAAAAAATTACTTTCTTTTCATGCAGAAATAGTATATTTTTGCATAAAAAAAGTAAAGAAACATATTAGTTCCTTTGAGTTTGTGTGGATTTTGAGAGACTTGGGAAAGGTGGAGAGGGGGGAGGGAGAGTAGCATAAAAGAATATTTTCTACTTTCTAATCAAATGCTAGATAATATTTTCCGAAAATAGGTTTTCACTGACCAACCATACAAAGAAAAATAAATGATAAAACCACTCATTTTTATGAAAAATAGTTTTCACGGAAAATATTTTCCTTCGTACCAAAAACACCCTTAAAGTGGTACTAAATTATAATTTAATTCAAAAATGATAAATTAATTAAAAAAATAAACCAGTTGACTATTATGTAATGGTTTGAATTAATAAGGAGAAGCAAAAACGTTAACGAATGTGTAGTTGCCAAGTTCCGATCCGAAGCCCTCAAAGCAATAGAGAACGATCGGCCACAAACCTAACCAAAGCTTCCAGCCAACCTTTTCTGTCTTTACGGACACCAATAAATTATTAATGGGGTCCTCTATATATTCACTGATATATCTGAGATATATATACATTGATTTTGCCCAGGCAAACAGGTTCCGGTGACCCTAATACCTTACATGTAGGTCCGCCCCTGTTCTCGTGGCACATGATCCAAAGTCCACTCCTTAAAGCGGTGCAAGATACCTGTAACTTTTCCAAGTACTATTGCATTCAATCCTCTCAAACCTCGAAACTTTTGTGTACTTGGTTTACCACCAATACAGAATTGCTCTTGGCCTCGATGACTTCCGCTCCCAAGCTTTTAGCTAGTTTGCGGCCTGCAATCATGGCCTCATACACGGTGTCATTGTAAGTTAATTTTGGGGTTTTGATGGATTTCCTAATGGTATCACCCGTGGGTGGCTTCAAGACAATGTCGATCCCGGACCCATTCACATACGAGGCACTGTCTGTGAAAAGGGTCCATATCCCCTATGTTGTACCCGAGCTTAGCCGGAGTTCTTTCTCCACTTTGGGTACGATCATTGGCATAAAATAGGCCACGAAGTTACATGGGATCTGAGACTTGATGGTTATTCGGGGTTAATATTCAATATCGTACCCAATAAGTTCAACAACATGTTTGGCCAATCAGCCCAATAGCTCGGGCTTATGCAAAATATTTCAAAGGGGTAAGTGGTTAATACACATATAGAATGACATTAAGAATATGGTTTTAACATTCAATATGCGCTTATCAATGCAAGTGCTAGTTTTTCTAACTAAAGGTACCTTGTTTCAGCATCCCCTAAAGCTCGGATTACGTAATAAGTAGGAAATACCTTGCTCTTCTCAAACCAGTATCCCACCCACTGCTATCTCGAATACTGTCACGTATATGTAATGTTTTCCATCTACCTTCGGGGTGTGAATTAAAGGCAGGCTCAGTGAGTATCGTTTTAATTCTTCTAAGGATCATTGACATTCCGGGGTCCATGCGAAATTCTTTTTCTATTTTAGCAAGGAAAAGAACCGGTGACACTGTTCTGATGACTTCGAAATGAATCGACCCAAAGCAGCTATTTGCCCTGTAAGCCTTTGCATGGACTTCACACTATCCACGATCATGATATCCTCGATAGTCTTGATCTTATCAGGGTTGATTTGATACCCCGATTTGACACCATGAAGCGGAGGGACTTATTCGAGCTAACTCTGAAGTCACATTTCTCCGGGTTAAGCTTCATGTTGTATTTCCTCAAATTTGTAAATGTTTCCTACAAATGAACTAAATGGTCCTCTGCATGCAGGGACTTAGCTAACATATCATCAATATAGACTTCCATTATTTTACCTATTTGTTCTTTGAATATTTTGTTAACTAGGCGTTGGTATGCAACTTCTATAGCCCGGAGGCATTAAATTGTAACAATAAGTTCCAAATTTAAAAATAAACGAAGTCTTTTCCTGGTCCTCCAGGTTCATCTGATTTTGATTGTTCCCGGAGTAGGCATCGAGAAAAGTTAAGATCTCATGGCCAGCCATGGCATCAATCATACGGTTGATGTTTGGCAAGAGGAAAGAATCTTTCGGACATGCTTTATTCAAGTCATTATAATCCACGCACATTCTAAGTTTGTTTTCTTTTTTTTTGGAACTATAACTATGTTGGCTAACCACTCGGGGTACTTTACCTATCGAAAAGATCCTATTATAAGCAGTTTGGCTACCTCGTCTTTTATGAAAGCATGCTTTACCTCGGTTAAGCCCTCCTTTTTTGTTTTACCGATTTGAAGTCCTCATCTTCGTCTTCGATTACCTGTTGCATTGACTCCATCAGGGTTGGAGGCAGTGATTGCTATTTGGTCGTGTACTTACCATTGGTGCTTGATTTCTTCGAGGTTAACGGCTCTGGTATCGGCGCCACTTCCTTGATTTCATACATCTATTTTGCAGCATGTTGCTCTCCGTAGATAGTTTTCACTCCTTCCTCTGTTGGGAATTTCATTATTTGGTGAAGAGTTGAAGGCACTGGCCTCATGTTGTGTATCCATAGTCCCCGAGGAGTGCGTTATACCTCATGCTACCTTCGATGACATGGAATCTAGTGTCTTGTATGGTCCCGTATACGTTTACTGGCAAGATTTTATTGTTTCGTTTGCAATGTTAATGTCAGTTATAACCCGGGATGTCAGAACAATCTGATCTTGTAGGTCGAATTTTTCCATGACCCTCAATATGATTATGTTTTCTGAGCTACCTAGATCCACTAAAACACGTTTAACTTGAATTTTATTTAAAAGGATAGAGATTACCAGGATATCATTGTGAGGCTAAGATATGCCTTTTGCTTCCTCATCACAGAATGATAAGATGTCATTGGGTACATAGCTCGAGGTTCGTTTCCTTTGTGATTGACACCTTGGTACATTTGAATACAGGTCGTTGAGGGACATCAAATCCGCCAATGATCATGCGGATTACATGTTACGGTCATTCTTGATCATTTTTCCTTGCATCCCTTTCCCTGAAGTGATTTTTAGCTCGATCACTTAGAAACTCTCAAAGGTGGCCCTTGTTGAACAACCGAGCCACCTCTTCTATTAGCTGCCTACAATATTTTGTTCTATATTTATGTGTGCCATAATACTTGCACATCAAGTTCGGCAACCTTTGAGAAGGATCGGTACTTGGTGCCTTTTATCCTTCCAATAGTTGACACAATCCTTGATGTATCTACGCTGAAGTTGTACTCGAATAATTGAGGTGCCTCTACGGGATCGGCATGCTTATCGAATCCATTTTTACTCGTGAGTCCCCGAAAACTTTAACCTCGATCGTTTCTCCGATCTTTCTGAGGAGCATTTTGACCTGAAACTTTATTCCTTCAATCAACATACGGCTGATATCGTTCACTTTTCGATCTCGATTCCTCATATGTATCCCTCGGGGGTTTGGCCGTGAATCTGTTAGGATGAACTGAACTTCCCAGTTGGTCGTCCTCGACCCTAACTTTTGATTGGTAATGGTTGTGCACATCTGGCCATGTCACACCTGGATACTCAATCAAGTTCTGCTTTATTTTTCGAGATGCAATCGAGCTTCTTTCTTTAAAACCCTACATGAAAGTTTGTACTACTCAGTCGTCGGAGACCAGTGGTAATTCCATTCTTTTCATCTTAAACCTAGACACTAATTCCCTTAACATCTCGTAGTTCCTTTGTTTTGTTTTGAAGATATCCGATTTTCTCGTGCCACCTTTATGGCCCCAAGATGTGCTTTCACAAAGTCTTACGCTAACATAGCAAATGAGTCAAGAGAGTTAGGTGCTAAGTTGTGATACCAAATCATAGCTCCTTTCGACAACGTTTCTCCAAACTTTTTCAACAAGACATATTCGATCTCATCGTCATTCAAGTCATTTCCTTTGATTCCGCAAGAGTATGAAGTAATATGCTCGTTCGGGCCGATTGTTCCGTTATATTTGGGTATATCGGGTATGCGAAACTTTTTGGGAATGGGCATCGGAGCCATACTCTGAGGAAATGATTTTTGTATGAACATTTTGGAGTCTAAATGTTTCAGAACTAGAGGTGCCCCTGGTATCTGGTCTACACAAGAGTTATTGGTCTCCACCTTTTTGTCAGTGTCTTCAATTTTCTTTTCCCCAAACTCGATCCTCTTGGTTAGCTCTTCGAGCACCCTCATAATTGTCGGGTCAGCCCCGAGCCACTTTCATCAGGCCTTTCTAGTGTTGGTTTAGTACACCGAGTATTTACTGGTTCGACTATACTTGGAGTATTATTCTAGCTTTGAAGTTGGACGATGTCGATTTGCTGAGCTTGTAGCATCTCGAATGTTACTTGGAGGTTGATTCCCCCGTCTCATATTCCTTGTGTTCTTTGGCCTCATGGTCGTGCTTCCCTACATATATTCTCTTAGGGGTTTGTGCCTAAATCCGCGTCTAGAGCAATGTGTAAACTAACATCAACCGGTTCCATTTTTGGAATTCCCCGAGGTTTATCGATGGTATACCGACCACTGCATTGTTGTTTTCTCCAGACCTTCATTGGCATGAACAGGTGCGTTTTGTGTGCTAGACATATTTCGACCTGATATTGAAAAAAATCTTGACAAGAAAAAGTGTAAAAACAACGTGTGTAATGAGAGTCAATAAAGAAATAATCATTATTATCTTTAGTCCGACGATGGGCGCCCAACTGTTTACCTCGAAAATGCGAATAACAATTAAATTTGATGAGAGGTTTTAAAAATATGTGATTTAGTTCAATATTAATTAATAATCAAGAAATATGAAGTAGAAATGATAAAGACAAATGAATCAAACCAATGTTACTCAGCAGCAGTGACCTCGAGATGAGTTTAGAACAAAAAGAACAATTAAGTAAGAAAGATTCAACAAGAACAATAGAGCTAAAGGATAATTCTGATGAATAATAAACAAGAAAGTAGAAAGTATATTCTTTTTTTGATGATTAGATTATGTTAAAAAAAGATTGGGGTCCCCTTGATATAATAGGGGAAGCCCTGAATAAGGTATATTTCTACTTACAGTAAGCAATATTCTTGGAACATTTGTCTAACCGCCTAGTGCGTAATCGTACAAACCTATTCCGAGATTTGCACCACGATCTTGGGGACGTGGCAGGAATCTACCTCATTCTGTTACAAATATTAGTAAACTGTATTAGTAGAACAATTCTGGAAATATAAATTAATATAAAAAGAAATTATGATACACAGAAATGACATAAAACAAAATGATCATAAACAATTCGAGCCCACAGAATTCACAGTGTCTCCTTACGGAATTTAACCCCCTTCTAACACCCAAGGTTATGGATTATTTCCTAGCATGATAAAACGAATTCAAATTAGTGTAGTGGTACTCCAAATTCCAGTGTTTCAACGAACACAAAGATCAGTAGCAAATCACACTTACTTTTTGCTTTGTTTGTATGCTTAAAGTATGCAGAAGAAGAAGAGAAAACTCAGAAATTCGTAGTGAAACTCTGAGCAGAATAGTGTTGTATAGCCAAAATTTGGGCTGGAATCTAAAGAGGTGAAACTCTTCAAAATGGATATTTCTGCAAAACTACCACAGCATAAATGTCATTACATAAATGGCTATTTACTCAACAATAAAGAGGGAAAATAAAGAGGGAAACTTGATGGGAAGTTAATTTTCTGTTACAAAAACAGAAAACGGATTGGATTTAATATTAATATTTAATATTAATATTCTGTTATTAACAAATATTTAATAACACATTTTTGTTAATATGTTAATATTAACAAATAAATTTGGTCCAAAAAGTTAATCAATCAATCGATCAATTGACCAAATCCTTGACCAAAGCTGAAGCCGAGCCGAGCGAGCGACGGCGCGACGCTTGCTTTCTTCTCAACTCTTTAAGAGCTAGAAGAAGAGCAATTGCTTATAAACCCATAAAAAATCTCTTCATCTTCCAATATGGGACAATGTCCATATGCCAAGAGAGGGAAACTTGAATTTCACTCAAAAATTTCATTTCCCTCCATTTCTCATTCACCCTTTTTAAGTATTTAATTTATTAATTAGATACATAATCCCAACAACAAATCTATAACGGTACTGTTTCAGGGTTGAGCGGACTCGACCTCGGTATGTGTCGTACTCCGTCTTCGAACTAGGGCCTGGTTCCTCGAGCTCGAACTCGATCTTGCCCGGACTGGGACTTCGGACGACCTCTCGAGTATATAGATCAACGGCATATGATCTCGACCGTGTACAATTATTACTAGCCATTCTAGGGAAGATAAATGTTAATCAAATTATTGTATAACTTTGAAAATAATCTACTTCTGTAGAAAAAGAAGTTACAGATTCTTGACAATAAGGCTGAAACTTTAAAACGTAAATTATTTGCATCAATAAACGACGTTACTCATATTCAAATGCTCAATAAGTAATGTTGACATATAAATGAACAACAAATTATCAAGATAAATATTTAATAGGTTAATATATTCTTAGAAAAACTGGATAATCGAAATCATTTGAGTATTACTTTTTTGCATTAAATTTTTATATCAAAACAAATCAATATCATATATACAACAACTGATAATAATAAATTAACAGTTAAATTTTAAACAAGAACATCGTGAATAAAAAAATATCAGGTGAGATACGATCATATCATATATGTACCAAATAATATTAAAATTAATCTCAACAACTTAAATATATTGTTTAATCGAGTAAGAGTAATATTTACAACAACTTATAATGATAAATTAGCAGTTAAATTTTAACCAAGAACATCGTGATAGAAAAAATATTAGGTGAGACACGATCATACCATATATTTGTGCCAAATAATATTACAATTAATCTCACTAACTTAAATATATTGTTTAATTGGCTAAGAGTAATATTTATTGTGAACACCTAATTTTGACCTCACCAAATTCTATACTATTTTAGTGTAAATATTTAAATCTTAATATATAAGCTTTTATCTTTCTCTTAATAGGTTTCATTTTACGAAAATTTAAAAAATATATATACAAAAAAAAAATTATTTGCATTCTTAGAGTATAACTTTTGTTCCTATTTTTAAATAGAAGAAAATTTACAAAATATATATATTTGGTTTCTTCTAATTTTAAATGCAAGGTATAGTATTTTTTATAGTATAATTTAAACTATAATGTAAATATTAGGTTTTCTTATAGTTTTCTTTAAACTTAAAGTAAGTTTTAAATGCGTGTGTGCGTTTTTTATCTTCTTTTATTTAACTAAAACAAAGGGTTAGGAAAATTTAAATAAATAAATATAAAATTTTAAAAAATATAAAAATAAAATAAAATAAAACAACCTAACTTCCCCACTTCACGTAACTTCCCTTCCCTCTAACTCTCACATTCCTAACTTCCAAATCCCCACTTTCCCACTTCCTTAGAAGTTATAAAACTACTCATACTCATCCATATAAAGAGAAAGAGACTTCTGTTATAAAAAATAAAATAAAAAAGAGAAAGGGGACAAAAACAGAATCGTAAAAAGAAAAAGAAGAAAAGACAATTGAAAAAAAAAAAGAGAAAGGGGACAAAAACAAAATCGTAAAAAGAAATAGAAGGAAAGACAATTGAAAAAAAAAAAAGAGAGGGGACAAGAGAATCATAAAAAGAAAAAGAAGGAAAGACAATTGAAAAAAAAGAGGGAGAAGAAAGGGCAGAGAGAACGGCAAAAACATCGAGAAAAATTGTGCAAGAGAGAAAGAGAGTGTAAAGACAGAGTTTGAGATTTCGTTCGCGGTTCCGAGTTTGAGGTTCTAAAAAAGTTAGCATTGCTAGCTTTGAAAATCAGTAGATTGTATCTGTTTATCTATTGCGAAATCTTCGCAAATTGTAATATTGAATTTCCTTAGTTCAATCATAATAGCATGATTTAAGCCTGAATATGTGTTAATATTTGTATTAATTTTCTTAAGAGCCGAAGACAAGTATTGTTTTGTGCTGTCTGACCTATCGCCGTCTATTTTTTACGAGTTACTATATATATATATATATATATATACACACACACACACACACACACACACACACATAGATAGCAGTCTAAAAATATATCTTTTGTCTTTGTTAATTTAAATCATTTTTGAAGTTCAATTTGTAAATTTGTCATGAACAAATCTAGGCTTGAATGCTTGGTTTAATTAATACTTGAAGTCATCTTTATATTAACTTTCCTCAATCATTCTTACCATAAATTATGATAAGTTTTTTATAAGATTATAATAGGTTTCCTCTAAATTATCAAGTGTTAATTTAGTATGACTATTTCTACTTTAAAAAAGATAAGCAAAATCGTTAATTGTCTCACATTTTCTACGTCATAACTTGTTGTATTAGTTAAGTTATTTTAGTAATGATGTTAGTTACTTACCATAGTCTAAGGATATAGATTCAATATTTGTTTTACTACTGAAGTATAAGTTGGAATATTCATGAGTTATTATCTTTATTTATAAATTTTATTTGATTTACTGTTAGTATAAATATGTTTCTTTATTAATAAATCTGATATTTGAGGCTAAGCTATTAATTACGTTTCTTTCATATTCCAACTGAAGGTCGGTCATGCGAGAATATAGTTAATTGGGGCTAGAAATATTTCATGGTCTAATACTAGAAAATAATTGTGAATGAGCAAAAGGAGTCATGAATTAACTCAAGACTCGTTCCAATAAGTAAAAGAAAAAGTAATGAAAATATATAAATAGATGTCTTGGTTTAGAAATAAATAAATAAAATACTCTAAAAATAATAGAAAAGATTTTAGATGTGCTTTCAATATTAGCTCATGTATTCAAATCCGAATCTTGGATTGATATGTTTTAATAATAAAAATATCATGTGCGTATTCCCGCGTCTTGATTCCTTTCAAATATAAAATAATTATCTTTTGACCATGTGTATATTTCGTACCTTGGTTTAATATCTAAATTCGAAGAAATACCTTGTGTGCGTATCACATCTAGGTCCAGACAATTAATAAAAATATAATAATCAAGTTAAGTGGCAATAGACAAGCCTTAACGAATAAAATACAAGAAAAGTCAGAATTGATTTAAGCCGAACATTAGTCAATAAAGCGACCGTGGTAGAACCACGGGACTCGAGGGGTGCCTTATGCCTTCCTCTCGGTCAATAGAATTCCTTACTCGGCTTCTGTTTCGTAGACCATAATTAAGAGTCAAACCTTCCGTTTGAAAGGAGATTCAAATAAAAGGTGACTTAGAACACCAAAACTGAATTCCAAGTGACGACTCTAAATAATAAATAATTCCTTTTTAAAACGTCAATTTAATTGGAAAAAATCTTCTAACTCAACCCCGTAAAAGGGTAATTCGGGGGTAAAAAAGAGGTGTGACAGCTCTGGCGACTCTGCTGGGGAAAAAGTACCCAAAACTTCCAGTTCAGGTTTCAAGAATTCGAGCTTGTTAATGTGATTTTTATCTAGCTTTATTGTTGATATTATTGTATTTCGTGGACTTAATGTGCTAATTGTCATTTACCGCTTTGATATTACTTAAATTGTATTTAAACTCCTTTCTTACGCCTCCCTTCTGAGTCTTCTGAATTTATGGTGCACACGTGCGCGTGGCTCACTTTCTGTTAGAAGTCATACCAATTAGAACGAAGCTGGGTCAAGTAACTAGGCTGGGTAGACTTTCGTGCTCCTGGTACGTTGCCCCCACCTCGACTCGAGCTGTCCGCTTGGGTAAGCCAGGTCTAAAACACTCCCCCAGGATTTAAACCTAGAATAACATAGCCTCATGCCGGATCCATAGTAGGAACGTTTGTTTGCATCATGTGCATTTGACTTTGGGGACTCAACACAGGGGTTGGGTCTGTCAAGACATGTGTACATGAGAATTACAAGACCATCCTGATGCATTTTATGTGCTACTTGTGCATTATGTTTTATTCGGCTTGTGCATGTTGACCGTCTTCTAAAAAATAACAAAAAAAAAATAAATATATATAAATTGAGGGAAAACCAGAAGGGAGAAAATTTTACCTAGTTTTTGAAAGCTGTCCGTATTTATCCCAAAAAGATTATTATGAAATAAGCCTAATTGCTTTTCAAAAAAAGTGTCATCCTATTCCTGAAACATATACGAAGTACGCGGGTCTGATTCTCACTGGATATGAGATACGTAGGCAACCTCCGTAGGGTTCGGCCCCATTTTTTAAAAATAAAATAAAATAATAATAATAATAATTAAAAAAAGGGAAAATGTGTCTAGTGTTTTTATTTTAATTAAAAACAATTTAGCAAACCCAGTTTCGGTTAATAACCAATTTTTCAATATTTATTTTTTATTTTCTTTCGGAATAGCATTAGAACATCTTTAAAATAGAATCACTTTTATCATCATGCACATCCCGACCCTAAAGTTATCTCTGGAACATGAAAGGGCCATAATTGCACAAATAACCACCCTCTCTTTGATTTTTCCTAGAATGGAGTTCCATACAAAAGATTGTTTTACAAAACGAGTGCATTGATTCTGTCTATTGAGGCTAGTATCAACCTTAACCTTAATCACCCACAGGTACAAAATGAGCACTATCCAAAACACACCATTGACAGATGTAGATGGGTTTCTACTTCAGCTTTTGATGTGGTGGATTCATCTCTCTACATGATCGTAGGCAACCCGCACCAGGTTCGATCGAATCATTTTAAAAAAAAAAAGAATAAAGTGGTAAGAAAATGGAAAAAAAAGAGGAATCAAATTCAGGATGTAAATAAACTAATTAGCTAATAAGCCGGGATGAAGCATGAAGCCTTCCAAACTCATTCTAGAAATGAAAATGGCGTTAGGTGCATGACATACAATGTGTGATTAATATCCGAAAAATATCTAACTCTAACATGTTTGTTGTTTGTCATTCAAAAGAGATAAAGTAAACAGAGGTGGTTGGTTTGTGGTTTAAACTGACGACTCGCCCTTACAACACAAGGTCAAAAGGAAAAAGTAGAATGGCAAACAATAGTGAGAACGAGTCAGATAATGATGATGTCCATGGACAATTGGTCGAACAAGGTTCAGGACTTTTTGAAGAAGTAAGAGTGTTGAAACAACAACTGGCAGATATGTACCAAGCCTGGGTGAATGGACAGGCACCGCCCTCACTACCCATAAGGTCTTCGGATAATCTTCATAATGTGTCCATAGCAAATCAAGTGCCCATCTCCATAACAAGTAACCCGTTGTACCAACCTGGATTCAATCCGAGCATTAACCTTCCCACTATCCCCAGTACTTCCATTTCACGTCCTTCAATGGGACCCCTCAAATATGACCCACATGTTGTACCAATCGTACCGATTTTCACCGTTCCTCAACTGGCTCTCACTCAAAAGCTCAACAATAATCCACAATTGAATGATCATGATACCCAACATTACCCTCCAGAAATGACTTTCAAGGTTCCATATTCATACAAGCATACTCCTTAGTACATGCTCCCAGTTCACATAGAAAAGCCCAATAAGAATATAGAACAAGAGGAAATGACCAGAAAAATGAAGAGTTTGGAACAAAACGTGAGAAACATACAGGGTTTGGGAGGCTACAAGAGTGTTTCATTCAATGATCTATGCATGTTCCCCCATGTTCATTTGCCACCGGGCTTCAAGACCCCCAAGTTTGACAAATATGACGGTCATGGTGATCCCGTTGCCCATTTGAAGAGGTACTGTAACCAGTTAAGAGGAGCATGAGGTAAAGAAGAATTACTCATGGCTTATTTTGGGGAAAGTTTGACAGGAATTGCTTCAGAATGGTTCATAGATCAAGACATCTCACACTGGCACGTTTGGAATGACATAGCTCAAGATTTTGTCCAACAAATTCAGTACAATATTGATATAGTGCCAGACCGCTCCTCTCCTGTCAATATAAAGAAGAAACTAGCACAAAGCTTCAGAGAATATGCAATCAAGTGGAGAGAGCAGACTGCTAGGGTCAAACCACCAATGAAAGAGGCAGAAATGATTGACTACTTTCTCCAAGCTCAAGATCCTGATTACCTCCATTATATGTTAGCCGCTATTGGTAAACCTTTTGCTGAGGCGATTAAGATTGGGGAAATAGTTGAGAATGGCATGAATTCGGGAAAAATTATGAGTCAGGCAGCTCTCAAGGCGACCACGCAAGCAATTCAAAGCGAGTCAGGCAGTTTACGAAATCAGAAAAAGAAGGAGGAAGGATCCATGATGGCATCTGGGTTTGGGGGAGTACAAAGAGGAATAGTTCCTTTGTATGTGCAATTCCAACAAGGAAAATCCAATTCTCCTCAACATTATCATCCGCCTCAAGGTCCCCGGTACTCTGTTCCCTCGCAACAATACACAGTGTTTAATGCTCAGGCTTATGCTAGGCCTCCCAATTACCAGCAATGGCGAGCACCGATTCCACAAGGTTCCCGTCAAATCCGGCTGAATTTTCAGATTCCATATAATCCTCGTCCCAAACAGGAATATGTGAGATAAGAGGAGCCAAAAAAAGAGTTCACCCCAATTGGATAATCGTATGCAAGCCTATTTCAAAAGTTAATGCAGCTATAGTTGATTGAACCCATCAGGCCGCATTATGCGAATCCAAATGCAAAACGTTTTTACTCCAATGCGAGATGTGAGTATCACTCTAATGGCCAAGGCCATAGTACTGAAAATATTTGGACATTAAAGAAAGCCATTGAAGATTTGATTGAAGCGAAGGTAATTGTGGTGGAAAACAATGAAGACACTCCTAATATCACAAACAATCCGCTCCCTGCTCATGATAATACACATTTTATACACATTTTATTGGGATGATTTGTGATGATCGGGATTATAAGCCGTCTGGCAAGAGATAGATGATTGTTGGAACCATAGGGCAAAATCCAAAAATGATAGTAAGCCCGCCTCAATCGGTGCCGTTATTTGTGAAAGGTGCGAGTTCTAGTTCAAACTTGGCAGGTTCTGAAAAAATGGTTCTCTATGTCCCTGGAAGCACAAAAAAGATTGAGGTTCAATTGGGTGGGCCAAAACTTTACATCCCTGGGGGCATTCAAAAGATTGTTCCTAATAATGCTCTGAGAAATATAAAAGAGCCAGTTGTGATCCAACCTATTGCACAACTTCCAGTGTCAAACACAAAAGCTATTCCCTAGAACTATAACAAGACTGCCGTGACATATAAACGAAAAGAGATAGTGGAAGAAACAGACGAAATGGGAGGCTTGACCCGCTCTGGAAGGTGCTACTCACCAGAGGAATTGAGAAAAGCCAAGGAAAATCACTTTCCAGTGACAGAACATGTCTCAGAAAAAGAAGCAGAGGAATTCCTTAAGAATATAAAAATGCAAGACTACTCAATCATCGATCAACTAAGGAAAACCCCCGCTCAAATATCTTTGTTATCTCTGCTTTTTCATTCTGAATAACATCGCTGTTTGTTGATCAAAACTTTGAACGAGGCATATGTTTCAGAAAAGACTACAGTGAATCAGCTAGAAAATATGGCTGAAAGATTCTTTGAGGTGAATAAAATTTCTTCAGCGATGATGATTTACCTGAGGAAGGGGCTGGGCACAATAAAGCTTTGCATCTTATGGTCAAATGTGAAGGCCATTACGTGAAAGGAGTCATGATTGACGGAGGCTCAAGTGTAAATGTATGCCCTCTTTCTATTCTACACCAAGTGAACATTGACACTAACAGAATTCGGACTAGTAGTGTCAGCATCAGAGCTTTTGATGGTTCAAAAAGAGACACTACTGGGAAAATTGAACTCACCATGACAATTGGCCTGGTTAATTTTAACATGGTCTTTCAAGTGTTGGATATGAAAACCTCTTATAATTTTCTTCAGGGAAGGCCGTGGATCTATATGGCCAGAGCTATACCATCCACCCTACATCAAATGGTCAAATTTGAATATAACATGCAAGAAATTGTTGTTCATGGAGAGGACGACCTATCCGTCTATAATGACCCATCCATTACATGTATCTAGACCAAGGAATGATGTGAATCCCTCATATATCAAACATTTAATTTGATTGAGGTAGACCAAGTGGAAGAAGGAAAACCAATTGCATCCCTATCTTTCAGCCACATCTATGATGGTAGTTTCACTGATGTTGGGGAACGGCTATGAACAAGGAAAAGGATTAGGATCATTTATGCAAGGAATTGTGAACCCCATTGCTCCCTTTTTGAAGAAAGATACCGTCTTGGGTTTTAAACCAACATCGGTTGACATAAACAGAGCCAAGGCCCGCAAAAAGAATGGTTGGAAATAGTCAAAACCAATCCCTCGCATTGCCTATTCTTTTGTCAAGCCACAATTTGAAGAAGTCCAAAATCCTTCTACTTAGGATGACATTGACGATGTTTTCCAGGGTCTCAAGGAGATGTTCTATGTGATCAATATGGTTCAAGTTGGTGAGGGCTCTAGCCGTGCAAGTGTTACACTGATTGGTCCAGATACCTCGCTCAACAACTGGGAAGCAACTCCTCTTCCCATCAAGAAGGAGTATTGGTAGTCTGTTTTGTTGCTTTTTCTGTATTTGGATTATTTTCAAGGTTGTAATCCATATATTTCAGTTAAATTGCTTTGCTTTGATGTTAACCCTTCTATCCTTTCAAATTCAATGAAATGAAGTTCTGGTTTCATAGTAGAATTCCGTCTTTTCCTTTCCCTAATTTTGTTTAATTTCTTATCATTTTTCAGTTTCGTTATTGATGCCTTTAAAAAACATGACATGCATGCGGAATTCATGCCTAGATCTTAAAAAGTTGTCTAATCTCGAAATAACGAATCAAGAAGTTGAGTATGATGAAGATGAGGCTTTTAAGGAAATAAAAAGAGAATTGGATCAATTTGAGAATAAGCCTAAGCCTAACTTAGGTGAAACTGAGGCAATTAACATGGGAGATCCTGAAGAAATCAGAGAAACAAAAATAAGAATTCATACCGAATAAAAGACGAAAGATGCCATAATTCAATTTTTTCTCAAGTATAGAGATGTATTTTCTTGGTCGTATGATGACATGCCGGGTTTGAGTGCCGATTTAGTGGTCCATAAGCTTCCCACATATCCTAATTTTCCATCAGTCCAATAAAAATAAAGAAACTTAAGACATACATGAGTGATAAGATTAAAGAAGAAGTCACGAAGCAACTAAGTGCAAATGTGATCAGGGTCGTCCGATATACTATATGATTAGCGAACAATGTGCCAGTGCCAAAGAAGGATGGGAAAATTAGAGTTTGTGTTGCCTATAGGGATTTAAATAAAGCAAGACCAAAGGAAAACTTTCCTTTACCAAACATTCATATCATTGTGGACAATTGTGCTAAACATGAGATGCAATATTTCGTGGATTGATATGACGGGTATCACAAGATTCTAATGGATGAAGAAGATGCAGAAAAGACCGCCATTACCACTCCATGGGGAACTTACTCTGACGGGGTCATTCCATTTGGTTTGAAGAATGCATGAGAAGCTTACATGAGGGCCATGTCTACCATATTCCATGACATTATGCACAAAGAGATTGGGGTGTATGTTGATGACGTGATCATTAAGTCTAAAACACAAGATGATCATGTGCAAGACTTGAAAAAGTTCTTTGAAAGTCTACGAAGGTACAATCTCAAACTTAATCCAGCCAAATGTGCATTTGGAGTTCCTTCTGGGAAGCTTTTGGATTTTATAGTTAGTCGAAGAGGCATTGAGTTAGATCCCTCCAAGATAAAGACCATTGGAGAACTGCCTCCCCCCAAGAATAAAAAAGAAGTCATGAGTTTGCTCGGGAAGTTAATCTACATCAGCAGGTTCATTGCACAGCTTATAACCACATGTGAGTCTATTTTCAAATTGTTGAAAAAGAACGCATCTATCAAGTGGATAGATGAGTGCCAAGAAGCTTTTGATAAGATCAAGGAAAATTTGTCAAATCCTTCTGTTTTGGTCCCCCCGAAACCTGATAGGCCTCTGTTTTTATATCTGTCAGTAAATGATACTTCTTTTAGTTGTGTTCAGGGTCAACATGAGGCCACAGGGAAAAAGGAATAGGCAACATATTATTTGAGCAAAATGTTTACCACTTATGAGACCAAATATAGTCTTTTGGAAAGGACATGTTATGCCTTAACTTGGGTCGCTCAGAAGCTTAGGCATTATCTTTTGGCATATACAAATTACCTCATATCCTGAATGGATCCCCTGAAGTACATCTTTCAGAAGCTGATGCCCACTGGAAGATTAGCAAAGTGGAAAATCTTGCTCACAGAGTTTGATATTGTTTATGTCGCTCGTACAGCCATGAAGGCACAAGCTTTAGCTGATCATTTGGCAGAAAATCCAGCTGATGATGATTATGAACCTTTGAACACATACTTCCCAGATGAAGAGGTTAATTCAGTTGAAGAAGTTGCCCAAGATGACAGTCAAATTTGGAAACTATACTTTGATGGGGATGTTAACATTAAAGGCGTAGGGATTGGAGCAATTTTGTATCACCTATTGGGCAACATTACCCTGCCACAGCACGACTTTGTTTCTTCTATACAAACAACACAAAAGAATACGAAGCTTGCATCATAGGTCTAAACATGGCAATAAACCTAAATGTGCATGAACTATTGGTGGTGGGAGACTCATATTTGCTTATTAGGCAAGCTCAAGGCTATTGGGAGACTCGAGACATCAAGCTCATTTCATATGAGCAATGTGTGGAAGATCTTAGCAAGAGATTTGCGTCCATCTAGTTCAGATACATTCCCAGGTTTCACAATGAATTAGCTGATGCATTGGCCACCCTGGCCTCAATGCTTCCATATCCTAGTAATACTCACATTGACCCATTAGAAATCTAAATTCAGGATCAACATGGTTATTGCAATACAATTGAAGCAGAACTAGATGGTGAACCATGGTACCGTGATATTAAACAGTTTCTGAAAACAAGAGAATATCCGGAACATGCTAATAGGGATCAAAAGAGAACTATTAGGCGACTCTCTAATGGTTTCTTTTTGCGTAGGTAAATCCTATACAAAAGAACCCCGGATTTGAATTTATTGAGATGTATGGATGCCAAAGAAGCTGAAATTATTATGAATGAGGTGCATTCGGGAGTTTGTGGTCCATACATGAATGGATATTTCTAGCAAAGAAGATCCTTGGGGCAGGATATTATTGGCTTACTATGGAGCGAGATTGCTTTCATTTTGTTCGCAAGTGCCACCAGTGTCAGATTCACAGTGATTTGATTCACTCGGCTCCTTCAGAGTTCTGTCCTATGTTGGCTCCTTGGCCTTTTGTTGCTTGGGGAATGGACGTCATTGGCCCAATTGAGCCAAAAGCTTCAAATGGGCACAGATTCATCTTGGTTGCAATTGATTACTTCACCAAATGGGTAGAAGCGATTACATTGAAAGAAGTTACCAAGAAAGCAGTAGTAAACTTCGTTCACTCCAACATCATCTGTCGTTTCGGTATTACAAAACTCATTATTACGAATAATGCTGCTTAATTAAATAGTTATCTGATGAAGGAGGTGTGTGAATAATTTAAAATTGAGCATCGTCATTCTACTCCTTTCCGACCCAAAGCTAATGAAGCTGTTGAAGCTGCAAATAAGAACATCAAGAAAATTCTTAGGAAGACGGTCAAAGGATCTAGACAATGGAACGAAAAACTGCTTTTTGATCTTTTGGGATACCGAACAACTACCCATACATCAGTTTATGGAACTAAAGCAGTCATACCGGCTGAAGTTGAGATTCCCTCTCTCCAAATAATTGTTGAAGTTGGGACTGAAGACACTGAATGGGTGAATTCACGATTGGAACAATTGAGTTTGACTGATGAAAAGCATTAGGAAGCAGTTTGTTTTGGTCAGTTATACCAACAAACAATGGCACGCGCTTACAATAAGAAAGTGCGCCCAAGAAAATTTGAGGTAGGACAGCTTGTTTTGAAACGCATCTTCCCACACCAGGAAGAAGCAAAAGCAAAGTTCGCCCAATATTGGCAAGGTCCTTACCTCATCAACAAAATATTGTCGAAAGGAGCTCTACACTTGGCAGATATAGAAGGAAAGGTGACAGCCATATCCGTCAATGCAGATGCGGTCAAAAGGCACTATGTCTGACATGCTTTTGTTGGGGGCATTTGGTTTATACTTAGCATTCTCAGGTTGGGATGACGAAAGGCTATTATTCTCGCTACCCAAACACTAGTCAAACCTTGTTAGCCCTTTGAATCCTTGTTTATATTTCTTTGTTTTACCCTCTTTTGGAACCAATGTACTTAAAAAAAGAGAATCAAATCACAAAAAAAAAAGAATCAAAACATAGTTCTTGAACTACGTTCGACTTGATTCCGAAAGGATACGTAGGCAGCCTCTCTCTGAGGTTCAGTCACAAAAAATCCATATTTCCCCAATATTTAAAGAAACTGGGGCATTTTTTTATTTTTATTTTCCGACGATGTTCCATCAGATGCTTCAAAAAGTTGTAATTCAGCTGAGTAGTTCTCTTTACCTTTCCCTTTTATGACCTTCTGATCACCTTTTGAGAATGCTAAGTCAGTACACTGCGAGTGGTACTTCAACCATTGCAAATAGAGAAAAACAAATGAGAGAGTTTTATTTTTGAAAACCCTCACGGGCACTATAAGGCGATGGTGAGTTGAGAAAACAAATGAGAGAGTCTTATTTGTGAAAACCCTTACGGGCACTATAAGGCGGTGGTGTGTTGAGAAAACAAATGAGAGAGCCTTATTGGTGAAAACCCTTACAGGCACTATAAGGCGATGGTGATTTGAGAAAAAGGCAAATGAGAGAGGTCAATTGGTGAAAACCCATATAGGGCATCGTTGATTGATTTTAGATCTTCTTATATCCCGGGCACAAGCATGGTTAAAGAACTCAGTTTCAAAGAGAAGTTTACAACATATTTTAAGAATTAGACGGTTTATACAGATCGGGTATCCAGTCCAAAGTGCATTAGATGTTCATTGATGTCAGCATATTTCTCCAGATAAGTCCTTTCTTATTTTTCCCCTGAAAGGGACGCTTCTTGATTAAATTGTAATGCTTATTGGTTCACCTACTTATTTTCTTTCGTACTATTATTCTCAAGTCCCGTTCAGTTTAATTTTGTCAAAGCAAAGCAAAGAAAAGGCCATACAATTGGTTACAGTTTCCCCGTTACATGAAGCAAAAGTTTCTGGGCATAAATAGTATGAAGCCGACTTTGATATTCCTTGTCAAACAAAGGCTTGAAGGACTTAGCAATGTTTCAAGGGCCAAAAAAGTTACTCATCAAAAGCTGTTTTGGGGGAAAAAGTTGTTTGCACCATAGACACAAAAGATGATAGGCGCAAAATAGTCAGGTATTGATGTTGAGAAAGAATATCTTCAGACAGTAAAGTCAGAATCTCTCGACAATTTGTACGATCATCGACAGGATGGTTCTCCTAACAAGTGTAATGGACGCAAGGTGAAGTCTCCCAAGAAATCAAGGCCACAAACTCACCACCATTTTAAAACTAATGAATCTTTCTTTGTTTAGAATAGGAAAAGAATAGTAGTGGAACAGTTCGTGGAAAGACGAACACCACCAAGTGGAGTTCTCAAATCCATGTTTTCCTTCCAGTATACATGTAAGCATGTTATTTATAGTTTCATTATAGTGAATCAACACCCTATCTTCAACATAGGGTACAACATCCCCTGGTTGCATCATTTTGTTTCCAACACAGGGTACAACATCCCTTGGTTGAATTATTTTCTACATAGGATACAACATTCCCTAGTAGCATTTCAGAGTTCCACGAGCCTCATCTTGTCGTCAACACAGGGTACACCATCACCTGGTTGCATTATTTTTTGTCAACACAGGGTACACCATCATCTGGATGCATTATTTTCTGTCAACCCAAGATACACCATCCCCTGGTTGCATTATTTTCTGTCAACACATGGTACAACATCCCCTGGTTGTCTCATCTTGTTGTCAACACAGGGTACACCATCCCCTGGTTGCATTATTTTCTGTCAACACAGGGTACAACATCCCCTGGTTGAATTATTTTCTACATAGGGTACAACATTCCCTAGTAGCATTTCAGAGTGCCACGAGCATCATCTTGTTGACAACACAGGGTACATCATCCCTTGGTTGCATTATCTTATGTCAACACAGGGTACACCATCCCCTGGATGCATTATTTTCTGTCAACACAGGGTACACCATCCCCTGGTTGCATTATTTTCTGTCAACACAGGGTACACCATCCCCTAGTTGCATTATTTTCTGTCAACACAAGGTACAATATCCCCTGGTTGTCTCATCTTGTTGTCAACACAGAGTACACCATCCCCTGGTTGCATTATTTTCTTTCAACACCGGGTACAACATCCCCTGATTGAATTATTTCTACATAGGGTATAACATTCCCTAGTAGCATTTCAGAGTGCCACGAGCCTCATCTTGTTGTCAACACAGGGTACACCGTCCCCTGGTCGCATTATTTTTTGTCAAAACAGGGTACACCATCTCCTGGTTGCCTTATTTTCTGTCAACACAGGGTACACCATCCCCTAGTTGCATTATTTTCTGTCAACATAGGGTACAACATCCTTGGTTATCTCATCTTGTTGTCAACACATGGTACACCATCCCCTGGTTGCATTATTTTCTGTCAACACATGGTACAATATCCCCTGGTTGAATTATTTTCTACATAGTGTATAACATTCCCTAGTAGCATTTCAGAGTGTCACGAGCCTCATCTTGTTGTTAACACAGGGTACACCATCCCCTGGTTGCATTATTTTTTGTCAACACAGGGTACACCATCCCTTGGCTGCATTATTTTCTGTCAACACAGGGTACACCATCCCTGGTTACATTATTTTTTGTCAACACAGGGTATATAGTCCCCTAGTTGCATTATTTTCTGTCAACACAGGGTACAACATCCCCCTGGTTGTCTCATCTTGTCATTAACACAGGGTACACCATCCCCTGGTTGCATTATTTTCTGTCAACAAAGGGTACAACATCCCCTGGATGAATTATTTTCTACATAGGTTATACATTCCCTAGTAGCATTTCACAATGCCACGAGCCTCATCTTGTTGTCAACACAGGGTACACCATCCCCTGATTGCATTATTTTCTATCAACACAGGGTACACCATCCCCTGGTTGCATTATTTTATGCCAACACATGGTACACCATCCCCTGGTTGTATTATTTTCTGCCAACAGAGGGTACAACATCCCCTGGTTGTATTATTTTTTCTTTCTTTTTCAATTCTTTATTTTGCAATAGCAATGATAATTTAATGAGTTTTCAATAACTCACAAAAATTTCCAAGTGCAAACTGGGGCAGAAAATTTTTGTTCGTTTTATTTTTTTTGTGATGGCTTGTAGGTTTTTCTGCAAAGCACGGATTAGTTATGCAAAAAGTAAGATTCCATCTCTCACCAGAGAAATTGGATCGTTTGATCTCAATACAAGCCGCAACCAGCTTTGGCGTAATGCATGCAGACACATATGGCCAAGATCTTTCTTTCTACCATCTGATCGAGAAACAAGCCTGCGAGAATATTTCATAGTCTGTTGCATCAAGAGCATCAAGTTTCAGTCTAAAGTCAACGGGATAATCATGTCAAGAATCAAGACAAGACTCCAGACGACATTTAGATAGGAATTTTATAACTCTTAGATTTCAAGAGTATGTAATTTTCTTTACATTTTGATGTTATGGTAGGAACCGCGGATCGTAACCTCGACGGAACTTCGCTCGACTCTTTTTCCGAGAATACTCTGTCACTCTTCTTTCATTTGAATCACACGTGACCTGATTCCCTTATAACCTGGGATATGTAGGCTGCCTAAAACAAAGGCTCGTCACATCTTTTTCTTCTCTTCTTTTCCTTTTTAAATAATAGTGAGGTCAAAAATCAGTCACCTTGTTCATTTTCTTTGCTTGAAAACTCTTCATGTTTCCAAGCAAAGAGGGGCAAGCTGTGAACACCTAATTTTTGACCTCACTGAAATTCTATACTATTTTAGTGTAAATATTTAAATCTTAATATATAAACTTTTATCTTTCTCTTAATAGGTTTCATTTATGAAAATTTTAAAAAAATATATACCAAAAAAAATCTATTTGCATTCTTAGAGTATAACTTTTGTTCCTATTTTTAAATAGAAGAAAATTTACAAAAAATATATATATTTGGTATCTTCTAATTTTAAATGTAAGCTATAGTATTTTTTATAGTATAATTTAAACTATAATATAAATATTGGATTTTCTTATAGTTTTCTTTAAATCTAAAGTAAGTTTTTTATGCGTGTATGCATTTTTTATCTTCTTTTATTTAATTAAAAAAGGGGTTAGAAAAATTTAAAGAAATATATATAAAGTTTAAAAAATATATAAAAATATAAAAATAAAACAACCCAACTTCCCCACTTCACGTAACTTTCTTTCCCACTAACTCTCATATTCCTAACTTCCCAAAGATAATTGAAAAGAGAGAGAGAGAGAGAGAGAGAGAGAGAGAGAGAGAGAGAGAGAGAGGGGGTATAAAAACAGAATCGTAAAAAGAAAAATAAGGAAAGACAATTGGAAAAAGAAGAAGAAAAAAGAGAGAGGGGACAAGAGAATCGTAAAAAGAAAAAGAAGGAAAGACAATTGAAAAAAAAAGAGGGAGAAGAAAGGGCAGAGAGAACGAAAAAAAATCGAGAAAAATTGTGCAAGAAAAAAAGAGAGTGTAAAGACAGAGTTTGAGATTTTGTTTGCGGTTCCGAGTTCGAGGTTCTAAAAAAGTTAGCATAGCTAGCTTTGAAAATCAGTATATTGTATCTGTTTATCTATTGTGAAATCTTCGCAAAAGGTAATATTGAGTTTCCTTGCTAGTTCAATGATAATATCATGATTTAAGCCTGAATGTGTGTTAATATTTGTATTAATTTTCTTAAGAGCCGAATACAAGTATTGTTTTGTGCTTGTCTGACCTATCGCCGTCTATTTTTTACGATTTACTATATATATATATATATATATATATATATATATATATATATATATATATATATATATATATATATATATATATATATATATATATATACATACATACATAGCAGTCTAAAAATTTATCTTTTGTCTTTGTTAATTTAAATCATCTTTGAGGTTCAATTTGTAAATTTGTCATGAATAAATCTAGGCTTGAATGCTTAGTTTAATTAATACTTGAAGTCATCTTTATATAAATTTTTCCCAGTCATTCTTGTAAACATGCCATAAATTATGATAAGTTTTTTTTATAAGATTATAATAGGTTTCATCTAAAACAAAATAATCGTTCTTTTTGGAATACACGTTTACACATGTTTAATTGTCTCACATTTCTACGTCATAACTTGTTGTATTAGTTAAGTTATTTTAGTAATGATGTTAGTTACTTACCATAGTCTATGGGTATAGATTCAATCTTTGTTTTACTACAGAAGTATAAGTTGGAATATTCATGAGTTATTATCTTTATTTATAAATTTTATTTGATTTACTGTTAGTATAAATATGTTTCTTTATTAATAAATCTGATATTTGAGGCTAATCTATTAATTACGTTTCTTTCATATTCCAACTGAAGGTCGGTCATGCGAGAACATAGTTAATTGGGGCTAGAAATATTTCAAGGTCTAATACTAGAAAATAATTGTGAATGAGCAAAAGGAGTCATGAATTAACTCAAGACTCGTTCCAATAAGTAAAAGAAAAAGTAATGAAAATATATAAATAGATGTCTTGGTTTAGAAATAAATAAATAAAATACTCTAAAAATAATAGAAAAGATTTTAGATGTGCTTTCAATATTAGCTCATGTATTCAAATCCGAATCTTGGATTGATATGTTTTAATAATAAAAATATCATGTGCGTATTCCCGCGTCTTGATTCCTTTCAAATTTAAAATAATTATCTTTTGACCATGTGTACATTTCGTACCTTGATTTAATATCTAACTTCAAAGAAATACCTTGTGTGTGTATCGCATCTAGGTCCAGACAATTAATAAAAATATAATAATCAAGTTAAGCAATAATAGACAAGCCATAACGAATAAAATACGAGAAAAGCCAAGAATTGATTTAAGCCGAACATTAGTCAATAAAGTGACCGTGCTAGAACCACAGGACTCGACGGGTGCCTTATACCTTTCTCTCGGTCAACAGAATTCCTTACTCAGTCTTCTGTTTCGCAGACCATAATTAAGAGTCAAACCTTCCTTTTGAAAGGGGGTTCAAATAAAAGATGACTTGGAACACCAAAACTCAATTCCAAGTGGCGACTCTAAATAATAAATAATCCCTTTTCAAAACGTCACTTTAATTGGAAAAACTCTTCTAACTCAACCCCGTAAAAAAGGTACTTCGGGGGTAAAAAAGTGGTGTGACATTTATAACAACTCATACCGATAAATTAACAGTTAAATTTTAACCAAAAACATCGTATAAAAAAAATATTATGTGAAACACGATCATATCATATATGTGCCAAATAATATTAAAATTAATCTCATTAATTTAAATATATTGTTTAATCGAGTAAGAGTAATATTTACAACTTATAATGATAAATTAACAGTTCAATTTGAACCAAGAATACCGTGTATAAAAAAAAATATTATGTGAGATAAACATATAGTTGTACCAAATAATATTAAAATTAATCTCACTAACTTCAATATATGGTTTAATTGAGTAGGAGTAATATTTACAACAACTCATAATGATAATTTATCAGTTAAACTTTAGCCAAGAATATTGCATATACAAAAATATTAAGTGAGACATGATCATATCATATATTTATACTAAATAATATTAAAATTAATCTCACCATCTAAAATATATTGTTTAATCGAGTAGAAGTAATATTTATATGCGCTTTTAATAATACACTAATAATATGCGTACACATGCAAATAGCGTGCCTAAAAACGAATTAGTTTAACAGAATTATTAAAATTAGAAATATGGTAAAATAGAGAGTTATTAGTGTTATGAAGCCGAAGCTAAATTTAAAGAAACGTTTTTCAAATATTCCAAAAAAATTATTCCTAAAAAATTTGTGTACCTTGGCGTGCCGCTGCCCAGCTGTTTGTAGGAGACTAGATGCATCCATCCACCATCCATATATTCAAATGGAATAAATTTTTAATGCTAACGCACCCGTGGTGGGTGCGCTCTACGCTCCTATTAATAAACTGATTCAATACTTTGTTCGTCACCGGTGTGGGACAATAATGATTATAAGTACTCCAGCAGCAATAGCGTAAATAATTATCTAAATATAAAAAATATATGTACAATCGCATACAATAATATCATACAGTAACTACCATAACTAACAACCATAGAGGGGACATAAGCTAAAAAACAAATCCTGCTGACCCACATTAATCCCCTATGGACTTTCAGATCAGTGGAGATAATGAAACACTCTCAACAATTCCTCAAAAAATTTATTAACGGATAAAACTACTCAATTTACTCTAAACTTCCTAAACTTAAAAATTATAATGTAAAATAACATGTGACGTTGAATGAACATTAAAATTCAGACATCAAACGCACTTTGAATAAATCAAAATGGGTCTGTTTGTGAGCACTCTTAATTTTCGCCATTGTGTAAAGTGCATCAAGACTATTACAACAACGAAATATATACTACTAGTATCTGTTTCTTCAAAATGTCTAACCTTGTAAAAGTCTTAGCTATACCCTAAACCAGTCAAATACCTTTTTTCTCTTTTGATCAATTTTTTTTAATCAATAATTATCCCATAATATTTACCTTTTTCAAGTCAATTAAAACAAATTTAGTTCATTAGCATTAGCATATCATTTGAATATACAATTTCAAAAAAAATTTCACATACGATTCTATGATGCAATATATATGCAGTATGAGTCTAAATAACACATTGAATACGTGCTAAGATGAGACGAAAATCGAGCTTCCTTCATCTTGTTCCAGAGAGTTCCAAGGAAGGAGTTCACACAATATCTGAGTAAAAAATGAAAAATGACCTATCCGAATCCTCTAGAAGTCCTCTTACCCTTGATATATTGGGCTTCTATTACATTGGGTCAAAGAAGAAAAAAATGAAACTGGGCTCAGTCTGTTGCTGGCCCAAAATAATAAAAAAGAATTGCAAGCTAATTAAATAAAAATGTACAAAGAAATCAGTGTTTATGCTTGGGTTTGGAGGCTAAATAGTCCATTAGCCCAACACCCCCCCCCCCTCCCCCTCAAGTTGGAGGGGGAAACCACCTTCAACTTGCGCAAAAGGTCATGATGAACAGTGCCAGGCAAAGGTTTGGTCAGAACATCAGCTAACTGTTGAGAAGTGAAAACATGAGATAGAGAAATCAGCCCATCAGAAAGTTTAGTCCGGACAAAGTGACAATCAACCTCAATGTGCTTGGTCCGCTCATGAAAACTGGATTCCTGGCTATAAGTAAAGCAGCCTGGTAATCACAGAATATAGAAAAAGGAAGAGATACTGAAACACCAAGGTTAGTGAGTAATCTGGAAAACCAAGACAATTCAGCAACCACCTTGCTAAGTGCCCTGTACTATGCCTCAGCAGAAGATAATGACACCACTGGTTGTTTTTTGGACTTCCAACTTATCAAGCTGCCCCCTAATATCACACAGAAACCAGTGACATATCTGCGAGTATCAGGGCAAGCTGCCCAGTCACTGTCTGAAAAGGCATGTACAGAAAAATCAGGAGAGTTAGAATAGAAAAGCCCCAAATCCATAGTTCCCTTAAGATACATAAGAACATGCAGGGCAACAGACATGTGAGGTAATCTAGGGGACTTCAAGAACTGGATTAAATATTGTACGGCAAAGCAAATATCAGGTCTGGTATGTGTCAAAAATAGAAGCTTCACAATGAGGCTTCTATACTTGTCAGGAGAAGGGAAGAGATCACCAGAATTAGCATGCAGTTTGGTATTAAGGTCTAGAAGACAAGTGACAGGAGAAACTGCAGGGCAGTCAAATTGCTGCAACAAGTCAGAGACAAATTTCTTTTGATTAAGAAGTACACCACTAGGAACGGTAGACACCTCGATTCCCAGAAAATAATGCAAAGACCCCAGGTCTTTGATTCTAAACTGATCATCCAAGAAATGTTTTAGGCCAGTAATTTCAGTGGTATCATCTCCAGTGATAATGATATCATCCACATACACTACCAGCAGCACAAGACAGCCAGGCTGACCTTTATAAACAAAGAGTAATCATTCAAAGAGTGGATATAACCTATGGAATACAGAGATTGAGACAATTTGGCATACCATTGTCTTGAAGCCTGTCTTAACCCATAGAGTGACTTCTTCAATTTGCACATAAAGGGAGTGGAAACAGAAGAAACAGTAGGAGTAGAAATGTTTAAACCTGGAGGTAGCTTCATATACACTTCCTCATCTAGGTCACCATGCAAGAAGGCATTGTTTACATCAAGTTGAAAAAGATCCCAATGTTTCTTAACAGCTACAGCAATGTTGACAGTAGTCATCTTAATCATAGGGAAAAAAATTTCAGTGAAATCAACCCCCTCAACCTGCTTGTCTCCTCCAATAACAAGCCTAGCTTTATACCTTTCAACACTGCCTTCAGCTCTATATTTTATCTTATAGACCCACTTGCAACCTATGGGTTTCTTACCAGGAGGAAGGGGAACAACATCCCAAGTGTGGTCAGCATCCAATGCATCAAACTCCTTTCTCATGGCATCCTGCCAAGCTAGAACTGTGGCAGCTTGAGAATAATAAAGAGGTTCAGATTCCAGACTGGAAGTAGAGGAATAAGATCCAGAAAAGGAAGGTAGGTGACACACATAGTCTTTGAGATAAGAAGGAGTGGTGTGTTGTCTGCTAGATCTTTTGTTGATATGAGGTTGTGGAGAGGAAGAAACAGTATGAGGTGGAATATCAGGATTGAAGGATGGAGAAGGAAGAGGTTCAGAGGGTGTGGAGTCAAAAGGAAAAGAAGGACCATAGCTGGAACTAGAAGAAAAAGATTCAGAATGAGAGGGAACATGTGAGCAAGGTGGGACAGAAAGTTGTGTCCCAGAATCTTGGTAATTAGAAAAAGGTACAATAGGAGGTGGAAAAGAAAATATAGATGAACCAGAGGTAATATCAGAATTAGTTGCAAAAGGAAAACATGTCTCATGAAACACAACATCCCTGGACACAAAATATTTTTTGGAAACTAGATCATACAACTTGTAACCCTTTTTGGCAAAAGGATATCCTAGAAAAACGCATGAAACTGCCCTAGATTTTAGTTTATCTCTTTGTGGAATGGGGACAGTAGCATAGGCAAGACAACCAAATGCCCTCAAATGTGAGTAATTGGGAGTCTTACCATATAGCACTTCATAAGAAGATCTGTTTTGAAGAATCCTGGATGGTATCCTATTAAGCAGGTATGTGGAAGTTAATAAACAGTCCCCCAATAATGATACAGGTAGTTTCGATTGAAAAAGTAAAGCTCTACAAGCTTCAAGAAGTGTTCTGTGGTTTCTTTCAACAACACCATTTTGTTGAGAAGTGTGGGGACCGGTAGTTTGATGAATAATACCCTGTTGATTGAAGAAAGAAGCCCCATCAAGGCTGGACCCTAATTCAAAGGCATTATCACTTCTTATAGTTTGGATAGTAGTACCAAACTCAGTTTTAACCATGGATAGGAAGGACTTGATCATGCAAAAGGCATTGCCCTTAGATCCCAATAGATGTGTCCAGGTTGCCCTAGAAAAATCATCATCTATTGTAAGGAAATATCTTGATACAGAGGAAGTTGGTGTGTGGTAAGGGCCCCAAGTATCTACATGGATTAATTGGAAAAGTCTGCTTGTACTGATGGTACTATCAGGGAAAGAAATCCTAGTTTGCCTAGCCATAGGACAAATAGAACAAGGAAATGATTGTTTAGAAGCAAGGGAAAGAGACAAGGGAGAAATATGTTTCATATTTGCAAAAGGAATGTGAGCAAGTCTTAAGTGCCAAATGAAGTTCATGTCACTTCCACTAGCATTATTACAAATGGAGTTATTTACAGTGGAAGGCAAAGAAACAGCTTTAGAGCTAGAGGCACAAACAGAATTATAAGAATCAGAATAGGAACACACAGAAACAGGCTTGCAACAACTAGAAGAGGAATGTGAGGATGGCATCCAAGCAAGCTTGTACACACCATTCTCCTCCTTACCAAGATCCAGAGGCATCCTCATAGAAGGGGCCTGTAACATGTGAAGAAAACAGGAAGTAGCAGTAAACAAGACTATGCAGTGCAACTACTTTATCAGTTTATGGACAGAGATTAAGTTGTATTTGAAAGAAGGAACAAACAACACATTATGAAGTGTGATGAATGGGGTTAAATCAAAGGATCCTGTGGAGGTCACTTTTACTTTGTATCCATTGGGAAGAGTTACAATATAAGGTACCGTTAAGGGTGTGATATCAAAGAGTAAACCTTTATTAGATGTCATATGGTCAGAAGCCCCTGAGTCTATTATCCAGGAAATAGAGTTGATTTGAGTAAGCATACAAAGTTTGGAATCAGAAATAGGATTCTCAGTTAGCATAGTACCAGCAAAGTTGGCAGTACACATGGGAGTGAGAGCTTGTGTATTGGAGTCTCCCAACTGAGTCTGTTGAAGCAAAGTCATCAATTGATCATATTGTTGTCTGCTCAAACCTGGAACCACAGAACTTTTTTCATCCACATTTGGAACAGATTGGTGACCCTCAGTGGAATTACCTTTAAGATCAGATGTGTGCCCTTCAGAAAGATTGAAGTGAGCACCAGTAATTACATGAGCAGCAACAACTTTCCTTCCTTTGTTAAACTTGAGGTTTTGTGGATACCCATGAAGCTTGTAACACTTATCAATTAAGTGCCCAGACTTCTTGCAGTATCTACAGAATAAAGTCCCCTTTGACTGATCAAAACTGACTCTTTGTTTATGTTGTATGAGAGAAGAAGAAGTAGGTACTGCAGCTTGATTCCTTCCAAAAGAAGATGCAGTATATTTGTTTGTATTAACACTGAAAGACATAGAATCAGGATTGAATTGAGAGTTGGACTGGACTTGTCTTTGTTTCTCATCATTGAGGAGAATGTTATACACACCGTCAAGACTAGGGGAGGTTGCATCATCAACAAGTTGCTCGTTACCCCCATATATGTCTCATTAAGTCCCATGAGAAATTGGAACACCTTATTTTCCTCATCCTCTTGTATGATCCCATTTTTGGCAGCACAAATGCACCTTTGGCCATGATTTGTACACACTACTCCCAATTCATCCCATAACCCTTTGAGTTTGTTAAAATATGATGTTATGTCTAGAGGACCTTGAGAAGTATGAATAAGTTCCCTTTTGAGTTCAAAAATTTTAGTCCTATTAGCACTACCATATCTGGCTTGCAATTGAGCCCATATACTTTGTGCAGTTTAAGAATACTGAACACTCTCAGCTATATGAGGAGATAAAGAGGCAGTCAGCCAGGAAATCACCATTTTGTTGCATCTGTCCCATATTTTTTTCTCAACCACATTATTTTCTGGTCGAGGACAGCTACCAACAACAAAAGCAGCTTTATTTTTAGCGGACAAGGCCACTATCATCTTCCTCTTCCAACCCCCAAAACCATGACCAGATAAAGGAATATGAACAAGGGGAACACCATGGACATCATAGGAGTGGACAAAGAGAGGACTCGTAGAATCAATAGAAGAAGCATTATTAATATTCATGTTTAATATCATGAATAAGAGTGAAATGGAGATCAAAACAATCTCTGCCAACAGTTTGAAACACTAGATTTGCATCAAAAACACATGCAAAATCTTTAACTAGGAGTGAGAATAGATTTACCCTACTTCTTCACGACCGGAGAAGAACGGCCTTCAATATACAATGAAATCCCTAGCTCCAAATGATAGAAACCCCTAAAATTTGTGACCTCGCCGGAATCAACCCCAAAACATCGGAAAGCTACCCAAAATGCCGGGTGTTACCAGCTGAAACCAGAAGAAGCTTCGATTCACCAGTCGATTCACGTCGGGTTCACCAACAACCAAAAATTCACATAAACTCCAAAAAAAATCCTTCAACATGAAATGAACAGATTGACGAAAGATGAAGGAGAAGCGTCCCAAAATCCCCGCTCTGATACCATGAAAACGTGCTAAGATGAGACAAAAATCGAGCTTCCTTCATCTTGTTCCAGAGAGTTCCAAGGAAGGAGTTCACACAATATCTGAGTAAAAAATGAAAAATGACCTAACTGAATCCTCTAGAAGTCCTCTTACCCTTGATATATTGGGCTGCTATTACATTGGGTCAAAGAAGAAAAAAATGAAACTGGGCTTAGTCTGTTGCTGGCCCAAAACAAGATATGGCCCAAAATAATAAAGAAGAATTGCAAGCTAATTAAATAAAAATGTACAAAGAAATCAGTGTTTATGCTTGGGTTTGGAGGCTAAATAATCCATTAGCCCAACACACATTCAACTTATGGTACGCATTCAGCTGATTTGAAAGCCATCACCTTTGTCATCGATTTATTACTATTCATGATTACAACATCATTGTATCGGATCTCAACTGGGCGGTGGAAATTTTATCACATCAGAAGAAATAAGCAGTTGTTTGGTTTATGTCCAAAAACAAATAGAGTAGCAGAAACAACGAATTGGGCGTGTATAAGCTTTCACTGTTTTTACTGAGAAAATGACGTGATAGCGCACAAGTCGTACAGTCAAATGAAATGTGTGAACATCTTATGTTGAAGAATGCCTCTTTTTCTCCTCTAAAATGTACCAAAAAACAAGTGAATATTGAAAAACTATAGAATATAATCTACCCATCAAATCTTGGATCAAATTCCTGTTACACACTTGTTTAATACGGGCAACATTTTACACACTAACATTTCTAGAATGTGTCTAAGACACACCACTTTGCCCACATGGTCAATGCGTGTTTTTACCAGCAACTGAATCGCGTGAACATGAGAATTTTTATATCAGATATCAATTTTTTATTTTTTTTTAAAAGTTTAAATTAGGGTCTTCTTCTTCCTTGTTTGAAAAAATCAATAAACCTGCCATAGCTACTCCTTCACGCTTAGACTCGCTTCTCTCCACTCGATCTATTTCTTCTCAAGTACTAGACCCACTAAAATTTCTCATATCTTTTCTGGTTGATTAGTCCTTAGCTTTGTTGATTTTTTGTTTGTTTGAGAAATTGTCATTAGAATTCGAAAATTAAAATTCTTTGTTGCTCCACCAACTATTAAAGCTAGGCTTAAGTTTATGTACAGAAGAATATTCTTCTTTTCTCCAGAAAAGCTTAGCTTGAGCTTTGTCATGGCTAAGTAAAATTTCTGAAAGGGTGAAATTTTCAAAAAAAATTCTAGCTTTTCTAGATAAGTACATTCTTTAGTTTTACTACCGGGTGAGTTTACAAATAATTATTATTCCTACCTCGTTGCTTCAGTTGTGGGAATTGAAAGATCATAAAAGAAAATGAATGTATGATGATGGCACTTATGGTGGACAAGATGAAGAAGATGTGGATATAATTGTAATTTTATGTGCTATCTTTTTATTATTAGTCAGTGACACGTATCACGACCTTGTTGGCGCGTAATAGTACACCTGCTTTGAAAATATGGGTAAGACAAAAGTAGTGTGTCTTAGACACACTCTAAAAAAATTAGGTGTGTAAAAAGTTATCTGTGTTGAACAAGTGTGTAACAGGAATTTGGTCCAAAGTTTGATGGGTAGATTATGTATTTTTCCGAAGAAAAATTAAATGGAAGAGACAACAAGTTCTCTATTAAGGTGGATGTTGACAATTAACATGCATATAAAAACGTAAATATATTAGTACTCCTCTTTTTAATGAAACCGTGATCATTTGCTGAATTGACTGCCCCATAAAATAGAGATTGATGAATTCAATTTGGTGCAAGCATAGTCAAATAATGAAACCCTAGAACCAGAAAAAAGATGGCTCATTCAATTTTTAATTCAACGAGATTAGAATGTCAAGTTTGAAAATAGATAGGTTCGAATGGGGTTGGCACATATATAGAATATTGTCGTCAAGCTTGTCCTCGAGAAAAAGAAAAAGAACTGCCAATTGGCAATTCTAAGAATTATACTCCATATATATACGTGACATAATAAAATACTGTAAATACTGTCACGCTGAAATCTCAAGTTGGATTTGGACGATAATCAATCCCGAGATGGTGCTCATGCTTCACTCAAGTTCGATAGCTTAAAAGAAGAGAAGAGCCTTGCAAAAGCTCATTATCATTTAATTATTCCATCATATAATATTCTTTCTAAGATCTACCTAAAAATAACAAACAATCATGATAGCTTATCCTGAAAACAAGCTACACATGAAATTTAATAATCTAACATCATGTGCAGACAAAATAGTATATAGCACTCAGCCACCTTCTTGGTTAGTGAAAGAATTCAGAGAGTTCAGACTAATTCATTAATTAAATATGAAAAATCAATGTCTGATTCTATCAATCACTGTCACTTCCCTTAAAGGACAACACTAGACTAAAATTTCATAAGTGAAATCTGCCATAAAAGTATAGTTTATGTGCAGACCTTACTTATACTCTGAAAGAATAGAGAAGCTGTTTTCGATAGACCCAGCTCAAGAATCAAAAAGAAACAGTGGAACAGTACCAGTTAAGTCGAAAAGATAATACCAATGTAATAACCAGAAGTAAAGAGAAAAGCAGTCACTTCCCTTAAACAAACTAACAAATTTCACACACCACCAGTATGTCTGTCAGGAGCTAGCAGATTAAAGAAGAATAAATCAACTTGAATTAGTTTGTCAATCCATAAGGAAGAGACCTAAAAGAGACATCCCAAATATTTTTAA
Source organism: Nicotiana benthamiana (assembly GCA_034376525.1). Lineage (NCBI taxonomy): Eukaryota > Viridiplantae > Streptophyta > Magnoliopsida > Solanales > Solanaceae > Nicotiana > Nicotiana benthamiana. The sequence continues at coordinate 24,974,607 of CM067333.1, read as the reverse complement.
AAAAAATAGAGAGATGATTCAGGTGAATCAAATCTCTTTACACAACTCAAGATCATTAAGTTAAGTTTCAAGTCTGATCTAAGAACAAAATTCTTTCATCTTTTTTACCTAGCTAGCAAGGACCGAGGGAAATAGATAAAAAATAAAATAAAAAACTCTTGGTAACGAACCCTTCTCTTTGGTGGATACTGCATAGCCGAATCCAGATTAATCAGCCAGTGAGGTAAAAAAGTAACTCTAACATCTACATGAGAGGGCTATTGAGAAGTCCATGCCAAGAATTACCACCAACTCCATTCCATATTCTCCTGCTTGAATCAAAATCAGCACTCATATTTCCATTTCCATTATTTATCTGCCATGGAAATCCCCACAAGACTCTGTTGTCACCTTGATCTCTGGCCATACTGCACATCTCTTGTTTTACAGTTGTCACTGTAGTAGCTGTTGTTGTTACACCACTACTTATTTCTTGATCATAATGCATACATCCCATTTCTTGATCACTTATATTATTCACCCCCATTCCACCATTTTCCACATGATGTCCCATATTCCCAACTCCATAATACAAATTTTGGTGAAATCCATTTGGATTTTCAAGAAATCCACCCCTAAGTGCATCAAAATATCCACTTTGAATTTCAGAAGGGGCGATGTTAGTCCCATTACACATTAATGAAATATTATGGTTTTCAATTCCCAAGTGCCCATTTCCTTGTTTTTGAAGCCTAGCAAATGCTAGGCTTAGATCAGTAGAATCATAGGACATTGGTGTAGTGAGAGAAGAAAGTGGATTAATAGGGTTAGTGTTGATTGAATGATCTTGGCTACTACTTCTTGATGAGGACCTTTTGTTCTTCCTACAGCCTCCTCCTACTGGAACATTTCTTAATGTCCCTCCTTTAGTCCAGTATCTTCTGCATGATTTGCAAAAGTATCTAGGTTGAGAGAGACTGTAGTTGTTGTAGTAGCAGAATTTGGTGTTGCTGGAATCACATCTTGGACATTTCTGTGCTTGCTCAGGTGGCTTTGGCTTCTTGTCTTGCTGTGGCTTTGTGCTCACCAACATGCTTTCTAGGGTTTGGGAGGACAGTTCCTGAAAAAACACAAACTATAAAAGATCACAACTTGTTATCACTAGTAGTATATTTCTTCAAGTAGAAAATGGAACACTTAGTAACTTGAAAAGCAACATGGTTTTCTTATTTCAATTACAAAGGGTTAGCTAGCATATCTTTGTTCTTATTCTGAAATACCAGAAATTTACAAAAACTGGAAAAAGTATAAGCTTGCACAATAATACTAGATCTCCTTCCAGGTGAAGTATTGCAAAATTAGGAATTGGGCACAAATTATGAGTAATTCATTTACTTGGGGGGTCTTTTCAGAGTAACTTTTTTGGGTAAATAGACCATGTCAAGTATGATTTTTTGTTTCTGATTTTACTTTCACCCTTCAGAACTTCAAATGGATTGTATTTCAAAAACTGCTTCTTCTCAATAGGAGAATGACAACTACTCCTAATGTGAACCAAGACTCAACAAGTGAAGAAAAACAGCATTTTCGATCTTTTCACATGTAGTTTAGTAGAAGTGGTTATAGCTTTACAAGAACAAAAACAATTACAAAGTCTTCTCGGAGAGAGAGGACACAGAAAATGAAAAACAAACACGCGCATACAGAAAAAGATAGAAATCAAAGCCAAGTAATACAACAAAGAAAAGTAGAGCAAAACATATACTATCATAAAGAAAAAAAAGAAACCATCATTACTACTACTACAAATACTCTCTTTATTTGCAGCTACCTCACTAATTAATTTATACCTGGTGATGATGTTGTCCATTAGAGGGATCCATCAATTATGCTTAACACAAATTTTAGAGCTTGAAACTGATCAATCCTCCAAACTGGTTTGATTTTTGGGGCCTTAAGTAAGACAAATTAAAAGACAGGAGTAAACTAAGGAACTGTTGAATAGAAGCAGAAGACAAATTTGAATTGCAAAGAAAAGGAGAGGAAATGATGCAAAAGCCAAGAGAACAACTTGTATTGTGAGTGCTTCTCTCTCAAAACTCTCAATATATATATAAATGTAAATTAAGGAAAGACTGTGTGGGCCTAGGGAGTTGGCTGTTGCTTCAGTTCATGTCTTAGTGTGTTTGTGTGTGAGAGAGAAAGAGATAATGAAATTCTTTAAATTATTTACAAGTCTGTGTGTATAGGCGTCTTAGATGGAAGCTAGGGAAAGATAATGAACGACGTGTATGGCTTAGATCTTCTTTTACGGGACATAATGAAGTGGAAAATCAAACTGTACATGGGTCCCTTCTTGCTTCAACTATATGGTCCCTACTCAGTATAATCCCAAGTGAGCTAAATAGTCCATATTTGAAAAAAAATTAGGTGTTATGTGAAAGCTAGTAACGTAAATCTTGAAAGATGATAAATTATATAATAAAAGAAAAATATATCAAATATTTAACGTGGTTCAGTGAATTGACATACATCCACAACGGAGATGAGCAATCCACTATAATAAAATGAGAGCATAAAATATCGAAAGAACAACCTCACAAAAAAGCAAACACAAGTGACATACTACACTTGTTCCGTAAAATTCTCCCCCTAAACACTACTCTCAAGTCCTCTATGGCTACATTGTGGATGCTACTAAATGAGAAGGAAGGATTCTCAATTTATAGAACTCCAAACTTTATCCTACAAGAAAAGGGACTAGCCAAATCTAGGAGAATTATAATTTCCTTCTACAAAAAGGAAAACCAAATTAAGGTAATTATATTGCTCTTTCCTTCAACCAAAAGGAAAACCAAATATGGTAAAAAAAATTATGGCAAACGCCTAAAAGTCCCAACTTCTATACTTCTCTTTGTTTAATAATTCAGGTGCACACCTTTATTAGTATTAGTTCTACGGGATACGTGTTATCTTTCATCAATATATATATTAGGTAATTCTATAAATAAAAAATTACCTAATATTTTCGCCTCTACGAGAATTTAAACAAGAAACTTCATCGTTTTAACTCACTTCATTGATCATTAATTATATATTTTTAAACTTCCTACAAAACTGTCACTGGAAATTTTGTAAAAAAAGACCACACTATTTTATTTTTATTAAATGATAAATAAAAAGAATATATATTGATCAATTAATAATTAAACGATTAAACTGAATAGGCGATATTTATTTATCCTCCCTCCTTTCTACATTAAGTCGCCAATTGGTCGCAAGTTTTTTTCTTCTTGTGACGCTATACAGTGTATATGGAATAAAAATGATGAGTTTCAGATGTTTGGTAAGAGTTTTACAAGTTCTATGACCAAAAAAATTTATGTAGAAAAGAAAAGATGATGGGCATGATTGATGTCGATCTCATTCTTTGTCATTTCAGTTATGCTAGGAATTATTTTAAAAGAAAAAAATAATTGGCGTGCAGTTTGTTTTAATATCAATTCACATATGAATATATACCCTCATCCCGAAGAAGTTAAATAGCGTGGAATTACAGAAGTTAAACTTGAGAATTAAAGGACGCGCAATATATTTTAAAGATAAAATTGCTGAAGCCTGAAGGTTGTTCTTCCTTCTTGTGAAAAGAGCTTTCCTCTATTTTATTTTATTTTTATAAAAAAAAGTCAGCCATACACGAGGAAAATGAAGAAGAATTTTCTTTAACATTTTTGTGATTCTATTAGTATGATGGAATTTGTTTAAGATTTAAAAGATATAGCAATACAGATTCTTTTTTATTATATTCGTACAGAATTAAGTACGGAACTAGGCTTTGATTTGTGAGGACATAGTAGGTCATCTTATGTAGTAGAACCTAGTTCTATGTTTCGAAGCTTCAAATACCTCATTTAGCCATTTTCTATTTGCATGCGCAGTCCGAATATTTTTCCTGAAAGCTTTTATGTTAAAAACTGGTAAAATATGAATTTTCTAACCTTAAAATCCATTTAAGTTGACTTCGTCCAATATTGGGAGCAAACAGGCTCGGATCCGTATTGCAACAGTCTCGGTGAGTCCGTATTATGATTTGGGACATGGGCGTATTCCCGGTGAATCTGTGGCATGATTTACGACGGTGTAAAACTTGAGTTAGACGGGATTTCTCTTATTTCTTCAAAATTTCAAACCAAGAAAATCCTAGAGGCGATTTTCCCAAGAACTCTTATTCCCCAAATCATTGGTAAGTGATTCTAATCTATTTTCTTTCATTCTTCCGTTACATTTCCTAAGATTTTCAATCCAAAATCTAGTGTTTTCAATGTAAAAATTGGGGATTTGGGTAGAATTAGAAATTTTTGTAAAATTGGGATTTAGACCTCAAATTGAGGTCGGATTCCAATACAAATTACATAATTAGTCTCGGGGGTGAATAAATAGCCAAGTTTTTTGTTCGAATTATAGGTTTGAACCAAGTGGACCCGGGAGTTGACTTTTCCAGTAATGACCTAAATTGAATCTTTTGCAATCGTGGATACTTTCTAAGGCTTATTTAGAATCGTTTGGTTGGTAACTTGCTAGATATTGTTGGTTCCAAGGCTTGTTTGAAAAAACATAGTTGTGGTTGAGCTTTGAGTGGTCTTTGGAACGAGGTAAGTGTTGTGTCTAACCTTGACTTGAGGCAATTAACAATCCTTGGACTATGTGCTATGTGAATTCCATGTGAGCGGCGTATTGTGAAGTGAAGAGTGCATATACGCCACTGAGTTACTTGTTTTCCTGATTTCTGTTGTTCTTTAATTATCTTCTTCCATGTCCTAAATGTTATATGCCCTAAATGCCTTTATGCTTATTTGCTACATGTTAATCAATGTTCTCTCGTGTTAATGATGTTAGATCTTTTCATAGTTTCATGATTTCTTGTTATTTGCTTAACTGACTTACTTGCACGTTCTAATTGAAAATTATTGGATTCGTCTCGTTGTGTAGTATTACTTATGTAGATTCTCATGTTTTACAAGATCTCTTTTTTTGGTTCGGTTAGGTATTTATTTATCATAAAAATTCTGTGGTTTGAATTATTAATTTAACTGTGCACATTGAGTATTCGGTAATGATATGATAGAGAGTTGGTATATTCAAAGTTATCAATATACCCTATTACAAGGTGAATGTCACATTTATATACTAGGAGATATTTTTTTGAAATACACGAAAAGTAAAGTATAAGGGTTGGTGGCTTTTTGTACGGTAGAAGCTTGGCCTAAAACGGTATCGTCATCTGCTTAATCAATACATCCTTGGTCGGATCATTCTTATCTGATTGGTAAGGCTTTGAGGGCGACCTTATTATGAGAGGCGTACTCACTTAGACGACAGCGAAGTGAGCTAAATTTTTACCTCGTACAGAAGACATAGTCTCTTTGAATATTTTCCCTTTTTAGCTAGGAGCTGAAGGAAAATCCTTGTTAGTTGTAGCAGTAGTATTCTGTCACCAAAGTAATCCAACACCAACGAACAGCATATATTCTAATCTGTCATCATCTGACAGTAGCATTTAAAAATAAATAATCATATCATGGAAAATCTATCGATCAATCATTGATTCCACCACTCATTGATTATCTTCGGATCCTATAAAAATGTATTTCGCCGCCTCCTTCATTTCAAAATACATACGTATTCTTTATCAGACATTTTAAATATCCTTTTAATAGCATAATTATAAAAGACACTTCATTAATCGTCTTTCTTAAATAATTAACTAATGATTATATACCTTCTTGGAATGATAAGAGTCAATTAAAAATAATAGTGGATATTTTTTATTTTTTTTTAAGAAACAAATATTTTAGACTAAATTTCTTTTTACACTGTGATAATGATAAGAAGGGCCGAAGTCGTATAATACTTCTTGTGGACTTTGGAAGTAGCGTTCGAAATATTTTTCAATGGGAAATGAAAACACTAAAAATACAATGACCATAGAAAGTACGAAGGAAAAGAGGAACAATAATAAAACAACAACAATAATAACTATCCAATAAAATCCAACATAGTAAAGTTTACAGAAGGTAATATATATGCACACCTTACTCATGCCCCAATAGAGTAGAGAGATTGTTTTCGATAGATCCTAGACTCAGAGTAACGGAAATCAAAGATAACAAAAGAAACAAGAAAAGAAAAAAAATACTGGCGATGACGAAATAATTCGAAAAACAAGTTAAAAATTATAGTAATCTATCTTAATTTGGAGCCAACAGATGAGGCCTCGATAAGATTTACGTCCAAAATTTTTAAAACTTCAGCTTATCCATCAAAAGGAAAGAAAAAGAAAATCGGAAATCCTCTACACTAGTGGTGGGCACATGGAATAATGTGGGACCTAGGTTTGATGATAAACGATTGAACATGACATGGGGATCAGTCAAGTAAGTTGACTGGTCAAAATTTCCCACAATTCAAATAAAACAAATGACTCAAAAGTTAAAGGGGACTGTTGTGGAATGTATAGAAAAGCGAGCCTCGATTTGCAATATTAAACAATAATTCAGGTACTGCAAGCAAATATGGAAAATGGTCAAAAATATCCCTATTGTATGATAAACGATTTATAAAAGTCCTCTGTTAATCTATCCGTCTGAATATGTATATCATATTATTTTTAATATAAAAACTACCCCTACGACTAATGAAAATTCAGCAGGGCATCTGATTAAATGACTTGGCATTTTTTCATTGGTCCACGCGGACCAGTGGGCCTCACATCTTGTTTGGGTTTGTTTTTACCCATTAAACCGATCCGACCCATTTCTTTTAACCTGACCCAAGATCCCACCCTAGGCTTCATCTTCTTTTTCTTCATCACAACATCCCTGAAATCCCAAGACACAAAAGCAGCCGCCGCCGGACCCTCCATAACCGCCGCCAGCTGCTGCTTCTTTGACCATAACAACCACCCAAGCTTCTTCGATTCAATACCACCCAACACGAACTAACTCTTACAGGATTCACTTACAATGTAACTCTCAACATTTCTGAAATCAGAGAAATACAAATGACACGTGCGCTTGTGGCGGGGGTGGATGAGGAGGTGGAGGAGTCTATTTGAATCGCATGCTTTTGGTTCCATGTTTGAACAAATTGTTGAGAATTGAAGAAGGTGGCAGTGGCGAAGGAGGAGACGGTGGAGGAGTTGATGATATGTTTGTTGAAATCGTTTGCTTTTGCTGCTGGTTTTGAACAAATTGTTGAAAATTGAATTTGGAGGCGGCGGTGGAGGTGGAGGTGAAGGAGGCGGTGCTGATGTTGCGGCAGTGGAAGGATCAGAATGTACATGTTTATTTTTTCTATTTTTCCACCGGCGATGATGGCTGCTCGGTTAGAGACGGCACTGATATCGGTGGTGAAGGCTCTTGTTTTTCGTTGAGCTTAACATCAACTTCATTACTCTGCATTTCATCCTTGTCCTTGCGCGAAACACTATGAAATGATCTTCTCCGTTTCAAATTTACAAGAGGCGGCTTTGATGACGGCAGCATAGGTTTTCCGGCGACAGACTCTGTTCAGGTGGTGATGAACGAGTTTCAAATGTATCCACAGGAATTACCTTAATATCAGATTCTTCCCTCTGGCGGCGGTTATGAAGGGTCCGGCGGCAGCTGTTTTTGTGTCTTAGGGTTTCAGGGATGTTGTGAAGTGAAGAAGAAGAAGAAGAAGAAGAAGAAGATGAAGCCTAGCGTGGGAGCTTGGGTCGGGTTAAAAGAAATGGGTCGGATCGGTTTAATGGGTAAAAACAATCCCAAACAAGATGTGAGCCCCACTGGTAATGAAAAAATGCCAAGCCATTTAATGAGATGCCCAGCTGAATTTCCGTTAGTCGTAGGGGAAGTTTTGATATTAAAAATAACGTGATATACATATTCAAACGGATAGATTAACGGGGGGCTTTTATAAACCATTTAACATACAATAGGGGTATTCTTGACCCTTTTCCGAAGCAAATATTAGTGCAACTTTAGCATCTCTTGTGAAGAAAAGAATCTGCATGCGTCTGGATTCCCATTTCTTGTCTTCACTATACTCCCCGGCGTATAATAAGTGTCTCTTTTACTTTTAGCATACCCATTAGAAAAATACTAAATTTTATATAAAATTATTTAATGTGATTAAATTATTTTTATTAAATATTAGGTACATAATTATAATAGCATTTATTGTTCTTTTATGTATAAGGGTAAATGAGTAAAAATAAATTAAATTTTCTTTTTTAAATTACCTAACTGGATATTTATTTTGGACCAAAATTAAAAAATAAGAGAAACACTTGAACTGAAGGAAGTAAGTAGCGATAAAGAATTTTAATTGTCAGAACGTTCTAATCAGATCAGGAAATCAAACATAAGATTTGCCTTGTGCTTTGTGCATGTGCAGGTCATTGGAAAACGTTGTGTTCACTCGTCACTTTGGAGAAATGCCTTCTGATTGCGAATATTTTATCCATCAAATTAACAACTTTAGGCGTTGTTAGCTACTTTTTGCTAGATTATAATAACCAGCGGAACAATCTTAATATTAAAATCATAAATAATCTAAATAATTAGTATAAATGAAATTTTATAAATTATTTTTTAAAGCGTGAATATATCTCTTCTACCATGTTAGTCTTCGGTTCTATAACTTCTCAATGGAATCTTCATCACTCGCACATCATGATTCTCGAGCGTTTCACGATCTTCTACTGTGTTACCCAAATAATACCGAAAATAGCAATTTCATATGGGCAAAATTTCTAGGAAAGCTTGGCTGAAAATTTCAGCCACCATGTACTTTCCCCTCTCGATGGAAAATCTTATGTTTATAGCACAAATTTTAAGGGTTAAGACCATTTTCCAAAACATGTTGGGTTTTCTCTTCCACCGGAAAAAAGATTCTTTTATTTCCTTTTATTTAGGCACAATAGGGACCATATAATTTAAGTAACAAAGCTTCAATTATGGAATTAATTTCTAATTTTCGAAATTAATATCTACCATAAATAATTAAGAATTATTCTACTAAAAATCCGTAATTGCACTCCTTATCCAATTTTGAAATTCATCTATTAAATCTTATTTAACTCCCCATGTTAAGACTCAGATATTAATCAAATAAATTAAATTACTAACAATTTAATTTATTGATTATTTCCTTTAGACTTTCGCTTAACTTATTTCATGTGTCGGATACAAAATCTACCGGGCGGGTTTACACATGAAAACTTATAAGCTTTCAAAAGGTGTATCATCAATCTCTAAACCGAGACATGGATTCCATCAACTAACTATAACTTCGCCAATGTACATTGTTATTATCCAATTTACCAGGCATATTGGCCCACGAAAGAAACTCGCCTTTTAATAAATAAAAACAATAATAATATACACAGCTAATAATAATTATATCAAGATTAAGAGTATAAGTATATTTAATGGATAGAGAGTTTATTTTATTAAGTCGATATAGAATATTTATCTCTACCTGGTCCGTTCAATACATATAAAATGTACTAGCACAAGAAGTTGGAATTAAACCATTCCCATAATCAAGATAAATTATATTTAATCTTGTGTTACAATCATTCCTGATGGTTTGTCCAATTCCATCATTAGATTGTGAACTCAAACTTTATACTTTTAAGAACCGATGATTTAATCTTCTGTGTATAAGCTAAACTCTATACACTAAATCATCTACTATATAAGCAAAGGACACAGACTAATATATGATATATTTAAAACTTTATTAAAACTGAATAAAGAGTTGTTTCATAATAAATACTATATCTAAACCAAACTCATGGTTAATAGTATATATCCCAACAATCTCCCACTTAGACTTTTAACCATGATAATTATTAGAATATACTATCTCTAAATGCATGGTTAATAGTATATGCCCCAACAATCTCCCACTTAGACTCATAACTATGCATCTACAACTTTCTCAGGCATTATTTTACTTGACTATTAAAAGTATTCACCAAATAAGGTTTTGTTAAAGAATCTTGCCAAGTTATATCTGATGTAATATTTGTCATGTAGTTCTTTTTCGTAACTATCTAGTTTGGTATTAAACTCTTCAGGGATCCTGTTACCGGAACTATCCCAAATATATACACCGAACTATGATTTTCTTTAGATTTCTCCCACTACGGCGAAGTGCTACTAATATTATCTTCATTACCTCACGATATTGAAATATTACTGACATCTTACTATAGTGTTCCATGTTCAAACACACTCCCACTCGATAAAGGCATATCATGTCTATTAATGTTCTCCCACTACTTAAATGTAATGGAACGTCAATTCTGACGCGTGGGTTTTGACGTTCTTGAACATGTAGTTATTTCTTTGCCCAGTTCCTGTAAAAATAGTTTACTTCTAGGAACATATTTTATTAAATAGTCTGTATCCAGAAAAATGCAATTATTTTAGCAATTGCCTTATTTTCTTTAGGACAATAAAATAAAGCTTCATTCGTTTTCTTGCATATTCGATAAACATGCACCTATCCATTCTTAGTTCCAACTTACATGTCTTCTTTCCCTTTCAGCACATATACGGGACAATCTTATATCTGAACATGCCATAGACAAAGCTTATATTACAGTCCACAGTTCTATAGATGTCACAGGTACTAGCTTAGAAGGAACTAAATTCAGAATGTAATTTGCAGTTTTCAGGAAATATTCCAAAAACAAATAAGGCAAATCTGAATAACATGTCATTTGTCTATCCATATCCAAAAAAGAGTTATTTCGTCTTTCTACTACACCACTATATTATGGAGTTTACAGTGTAGTCAATTGAGATGTAATCCCTTATTCTGATATGAAATTAAAAAAAAACTCTTTAGAGAGGTGCTCGCCACTACAATCAAATTGCAGTAACTTAATATATTTCTTTGGTTCTTCTCTGTTTCAAGTCTTAACACCTTAAATTACTTAATTCATTAAGATTTACAGTGCATCAAATCTCTCCCTTTTTATGAAGGGGACCGAGGGCAGAATTTCATTGTCAAAGAAAAAGGGAAATCCTTATTTCTTTTTTCTTTCCTTTTGGTAGGAGAAAGACATATGCGTTTGGATTAGTACAGTTATTGGTAGCATTATAGTCAGTATTACAAGAAATGTTGGCTTTTTCGATTGCCCCCGATGCATGTAATGGAATCGAATACTATACCTTTTTGAGGCACACAGACACAAGGGGAATTCCTTAATCATTTATGAACGTCACAAAATACTCAAAAACTATCTCTTACGAGTATGTTCATTTAACCATATAAATCAGAAAAGATTCATTCTAGCTTATCACTAGTTTTATTTTCTTTTAAGGGAAACACCTTTTAGTTAAATTTTCTTCCAAACAGGATCCACAAGTTGGTAGTGCCTCTACTTTCAATGCACCTTAAGGTCCATCCTTGACCAACTTGAAATCCTATCCAGATTAATATGACTTAGACAAAAGTACACAGATAAATTTTACTCAATTTTGAAGAACATATTCTCTTGTGAGGTAGACTAATATTATTCTATTCAGGAGAGACATCAATATACAATAACAATGTCATGCATTCATGTACCACAAGAGATAAAGTATTTGTTAAGCTTAATAACTCAAGAGTTATTCGAAAAATAAAATAAATATCCATCTCTTATTTTTCCTAGAAACCGAAATTAAATTCCTTCTAACAAAAGTACATATATTACATCCTTAAAATTAATGCCTAATCACAAAAAAAATTTAATAAGTAATACGACCAATCATATAAAATTATTGTGGAGTTGAGATAAAAACAATAAATAGATCATAATAAGTCAAAATACTGAATTGTAAAATTCAGACTGCATTCAATATGGATATACATACAGCATCTGGAATAATAAATTTTGATGTGAAAAGAATTATTTATGCAAAGTATATTATATAATGCAAGAATTATACAATCCAAATAAATAGAACCAACTCAGATGGAGAATATACTATTATTTTTAGTCAATTGTATATAACTTCTCAATACAAAAATTTAAACACACTACACATATATGTCATACATCTTGAATAGCAATTTTGATGGGAAAAGAACTACTCATGCAATATACATATGCAATTCCAGATTATTCACTCCAATAATTAAAACAGACCCAACTCAGATGGAAAGTATACTGTTAATTTAAGTCAAGTGAACATCATTTTTAATAGCTCTAGCATTTCACCTAGTGAGCTTACAATAAATTTATCCGATATGGAGAATGACCTAAAGTCAATGCGAAAATTTATTACTCACTTGAAATTAATAGTGATAAATCATAAAAATATAATTCTATCACCATTTAATCATGATTGTATTTTAGTTACAAAATTGATTTAACCCTTAAACTCAGATGGAGAGCTAATACAGGTTATCAATAACTAGTAACTATATCCAGTGAGACCATAATAAATTTATCCGATATGGAGGAAGACCTAACGTCAACGCGTAAATTTACTATCTCACTACAAATAAATAAAATAGAGACCATAGGGGTTAATTTCTATCACCACTTTATCACAACCACAAACTTTTCTCTGAGGATTAAGTTCCACAATTTTTTTAAAAAGAATGCTCAATACCCCATTTAAACAGTCTTAAAACACTAAAATTATTTTACGCTGCATAGCAGTGATTATTGTTCAATGAACTGTTTCTGATAAATTTACCAAATTTCATATCAATCGTAGATCATTAAAATCACAATCTTCAAAAGTTGCGACCAAATTTGGAAAATTATCATTTTAAGCATTTTTTAAGAATTTAAAAAAAAAAAAAAATATATATATATATATATATATATATATATATATATATATATATATATATATATATATATATATATATATATATATATATATATATATATGAATTCTTTTCAAATCAACATCTGTTATCATGATCGAGATTAAACATAAATAAAATGATATAAAGAATGACTTTTCGTATGTAAATTACATTTTAATCCTTTAAACATCCAAAAAAAACTCATCTAACGATCCCAAATCGTCAAAATACAGCGTGATTCACAGCATAGCATTGACTTCTCTTAAATGATCGTTTCCGATGATCATACCGAATTTCAGGTCATTCAGAGATCGTGAAATTCATGATCGCCAAAACTAGACCAAATTCAAATAAATTATTTTTGGTGTTGTTAGGATTAACTCCATGTGATTTTCATTCTTCATATATATAATATCAAGTTAAATCACATGTTTCAGGTTTAACACAAATATAGCATATATATAAAGAATAATTTTTTATATTTATAACAAATTCAATTTAATAAACTGTTTGAAAACCACTCTAAACGACCTCAAAATGCCAAAAAAAAATAACATGATTCACTACATAGCAATGAGTTTTTCTCACTAGATCGTTTTCGATAAACCCACCAAGTTTCAGGTCAATCGGAGTCCGTCAAATTCATGACCACCGGCCTGTAACCAAACTCGGAGAATAAACGTTTTTAAGTAGTTTCATGAATTAAAATAAATATGATGTTGATTTATATTCTCGTGTAATTATACGGAGAATATAAATCAACACAGTCCAAACGACCTCAAAACGCCTTGTGTTTTGATGTGATAAAATTTCCAAATAGAAAAGCGACCCCCTGAATCACCGACCCAAGATATCTGACATTGTCCCTCTTGGCGATGACCTGAGATCCAATCATCACGACCCTGCCTATTTCGCTCGACTCGGCGCTAAACTTGCACTCCAGGTATTCTGTCTTAGATCTGCTTATTTTGAAACCCTTAGACTCGAGAGTCTGTCTCCATACCTCTAACCTCTCAGTAACACCGACCCTCGTCTCGTCTATCAAGACTATGTCATCAGCAAATAGCATACACCAAGGCACATCCCCTTAAATATGTCGGGTTAGAGCATCCATCACCAAGGCAAACAAGAGAGGGCTAAGCGCTGATCCTTGATGGAGCCCCATAACCACTGGAAAATGGTCTGAGTCGCCACCCACCGTCCTAACCCAATTCTTAGCTCCATCGTACATGTCCTTGATTACTCTGATGTAGGCTTCCGGCATGCTTTTTGCCTCCAAGCATCTCCATAGCACCTCCCTTGGGACCTTGTCATACGCCTTCTCCAAGTCGATAAGCACCATGTGCAGGTCCTTCTTCTTATCCCTGAACTACTCCACCAGCCTCCTGATATGGTGGATAGTTTCTGTAGTGGAGCGCCCCGGCATGAAACCGAACTGGTTCACAGATATAAATGTCATCTCCCTCACCCTCGCCTCGATCACCCGCTCCCAAACATTCATAGTGCGGCTTATTAATTTGATACCCCTATAGTTGTTGCAGCACTGGATGTCCCCTTTGTTCTTGTACAAGGGCACCAGTGTACTCCACCTCCACTCCTCCGGCATCCTTTTGGTCCTGAAGATTGCATTGAACAACCTGAAGAGCCACTCCACTCCTGACCTACCCATGCATTTCCAGAACTCCACTGGGATCTCGTCAGGGCCGGTCGCTCGACCCCTACTCATCCTACGCAAAGCCCCTATGACCTCCTCCACCCTAATGCGCCTGCAGTACCCAAGGTCTCTATGTTGCTCTGAATGCCCCAATTCTCCTAGCTCTATGTTACGATCCCCCTCCTCGTTAAGTAAGTCTCGAAAGAACGCCTGCCACCTCTGCTTGACTTGAGACTCCCCCATCAGAACTTTACCATCCTCGCCCTTGATGCACCTAACTTGGTCAAGATCACGCGCCTTCCTTTCCCTTGCTTTAGCTAACCGAAATAACTTCCTGTCCTCGCCTTTCTCCCCTAATTCCTCGTTCATGCGACCAAACGCGGCGTTTTTAGCTTCCGTAACCGCCAGCTTTGCTTCTTTCCTCGCCACCTTGTAGATCTCCTTGTTCGCTCTCCGTTCTTCCTTGCTTGTGCTCTACGACTACTAGTATAATAGAAAAGAAATAGAAATATATACTGGAACTAGAAACAGACTTCTAATACTCAGCATCTAGCTTGTTTATCTATTTCACAAATTTGAGATCACTTAAAATGTTTACTTTCGTTTTACTTTTTGCATGATTGTTATTTGAGACATGTAACCCTTATCAAGTTATATTCATACGAGGCCTGGCCTTTGTTTTTTGCATGATTGTTATTACTTGAAACTTTAGGCGCAGTAAGTATTGCAGGCCGGAGGAAGCAAAGAAGTGCTATTTATGTTGTGCATTATGTGTAAGGAACGGGAAAAGTAAACAAATGCCTAATAGATGCACTCGTAAGTAAAACATACTCCTCGTCATTTTCTGGCGCTGCCAACTATAAACTCGTGTCCAGGCTCCCTCCAGTTCAAAACCCTAAACTTTTCATCGAATACCAAAAAGAAATAATGTAAATAAAATTGGTTGCTACGTATTGAACCATGACTTCTTACTCCAGATCAGTTATGATGCCAGGATGTTTGAGGCAATTAAGATAGGAGAACCAAACCTCTATTGAGCTCCAATTGTTAACTACAAAGTTGACTCTTTGTTCCGCAGCACCTATCAATGATTTCAATTAGGAAATTGAACGGAGATGAAACATCTGGAGTCAGGTCAGAAGCATTAGACCGTAAAAGAGGGTTTATTATTACAAAACTGGAAGGACAACTTCCCACAAAAACGAATAAGTTGTGCGTATAGTTTTAGATTCAGCAACAAAAAGATGTGAAACTCTGAAGATCAGTGGTATAAAACATTCCATCTTCACAAATCCTGAATCCCTGTTTGGGAGAATATACGAATGAGAATACTTTACAGATCTCTTCCTCAACAGCTAACTACGACCTCAGAGCCCTTTTCATACTGCTATACCAAAAGATCATGTGCTGTAAATTTACAATTCTATCCTACATAATCCAGCTGATCCAAATAAAGAGTATACAAAGTGGCAGTTAGTCAAAATTGGGTCCTTTCGAAATTCTTGTCAGGCTTCTTCTCCAGATGGAAAACTCTTCTTCTCCATAGAATTCCCCATCAGAAAAAGAGAGAAAGAAAGGCTATGTACTAACCGTCATCATCTGCTAACAAGGCAAAGGAGAATGGTTTGAACTTATAACCATCCCCGTGATAAAACTTGTTCTGGAATTCCACCCAATGAAGACGCAATGCATGAAGGAATGCACTAAGAGTCTCCATCATAAGTAGTATAAAAGTTGTCGCAAAGGCAAACACTGCCAGCCCCACTAGCCGAATGACGATGTTATCATACCTGAACTTAGAATGAATAAATTCAACACCGAGAATTCTAAGAGTGAATTATGAACGAAATCAACTTTTACAACAAATCATATTTACTATCTTTTTTGAAAAACCATAGCTACAAACTGGAGAAAGTTGAACCAGCGAGAAGAAGATGAAATAGCTACAGGTCACATGAAAACTTACCCCCAGGCAAGGAGGAGAACTTTCTCATAGAACACAGTAGATAATTCAGAGTGAGCCAAACTGCACCAACACCAACAATGTGTGTGTATATATGCATATAGCAACTTTTGAAGGAACATACATAAACCGAGCTGATAACAAAAAATAAGTAACCAATGGATGTACCTCAAAGCCCAAAGCCGAAGATACGATGCAGTGTTTGAAACAGCACCAAGAACAAATTCAATAGAGTGTATCATTTGGTGCACGAAAACCTCACTAAAGTTAAACTCCTCAGCATGCTGCCTGGCAGAGCCTGGTTCTTCGTCAATAACCATCTCGGAGGTTCCAAGTATCCCGTATGTACGACCTTGAAATCTCTGAGAATCATCAAAGGTGCAAGAGAAATCAAGCCTTCAAACTACTAAGTCTATCTATTGATAGGTTGTACATGACATTGTCAGATTTAAATACCAAGTAAATAAAGAGCGCTTTTGTCCATAAGGCTCTCTCCACCCACCCCCCAAAAAAAGAATAAATAAAGCCAAATTGCTAATTCAAGTAACATCAGTAGACACCTTAACAACTTCTATACAGGAATTTACCGTTTGGTGTAGATAATGAACCTCTGCTTTTCATTTTAGGTAGGATGTTGACTGAATAAAAACTTTGTCGAATCTTCGTATTTGGAAAAAAAAAAGGGGGAAATAAAAGCAAAAATGCAAAATCTGATTGGAATAAGATTGCTAGACCGAGGAACAGGGAAAGAGGGTCCTAAAAAGTACACTAGAAAAGGGTTTTCTGAATAACGAGCAATTAGGTATCCCAACTTTTCTCACAATAACGAACAACTGAAGAAAATAAACATTTGGAATAGGGATTGCAATTCCAGGCAGTTACCTAAAGGCACAAGCAGCTCAAATAGAGAAGTCATCCTACCTACACAGCGTATTCCACACTAAAAATTTCCATTAAGTAGTTTCATCTCCGGACATGAGAAGCTCAACGACACAAACCTCTATTTCTTGAAGCATAACATCGCTCCACATATTACTTACTGCAAGCAATAATACATCCACAAGTATATCAAACTTACAGTTTTGGTTATTCCTTTTTCACCACTATTTTTTGATGAAAAATATAACCTCGAAAATTGACTGGCTAACTAATTTAACCCAACAATAATGGAATGATAGATTTAAAGGTCCATTCTAGCAACATATCAAAAGTAAAGACATGCTTAAAGAGGAGACGTTAATGATATCTTCAATAAATAATATATTTGATTGGATCCCCCTGGTTGTTACTAGCTTAAGTCTTAAGACCCCTCCTCCTCCCAAAAAACAAAAAACAAAAAAAAAGCAACCATAAAATTAAAAATTAAAAACGAAAACTGAATCTTCATTCTATGTCATTAAATGTCCCTTAAGAGAAAACAAAAGCTATTTCCACAAAGGGCTCCACCACTACTTTCATCTTTTCTCTGAATCAAAAAAGTCAACATAGTATTCAATCATCACTAAGAAAGATGAGAATGAAACAGGCATAATACCTCCATATGAAGTCTTTTCAAAATAAAAGGTTTTGGGAAGAGCATCCACGGGACAGCAACAAGTGCCAAAAGCAGCAATATTACCTGCAACAGTAATTGTTAACAGAGGTACCAGGAAGTAGATGTATTGTACTATTCTTACGGTTGTTTGGTATTGGATTATGTGGGACAAGGAGAAACACACTTCATAATTTAGGTTTTTATTAAGTATGGAATTGGATAATGAAAGAGATTATAATCCCTTCATCATGGGATAAATATGGAATCGAGGGGATTACCACTTCACCCATTCCTCTCTACCCTCTCCCCATGCACATCCACTGACCTCTTTAATATTTTTGTTTTTCATATTTCCTTATATTGTTACCTGTTCTTTTTATTTGTTTTATATGTAGCCTATATATATAGAGAGAGAAACTCACTCCCATGCCTGACTATAACTCTTGGTTAGAATTATCTCGAACTAACCATTGTAAGTTATTTAATAAAATTATGTCAAAGTCATTTATCAAAAGAATTTACACCCCTAGCCTCCAAAAATACCAAATGTAGGATGCAGGTATTAGAAACCCATTTATAATTCATTTTTCACAATATTCTCAGTATAATTTAGCGGTAGTACAAACCTACCTTATCCCATTTAGGAACCAAACAAACTCTAAGAGCACATGTTGCAGAAAGAGAAGGGTACCTCATACCTGAAGCACGCTCTGGCCCCAGAACAACCTATTTTCACCAAGAGCCTCAAAAGGACTTAAGAACATATAAATCATAACATGATATAGATCTGCTTGAGAACCAGTGCACCATTTGACAAGAATAAGAAGAGAAAGGTATCCAAAGAGGCTGTTGAGAAAGATTACTTGTGGAATAAACTGATACCTGGAAAAAATTAATAACAGAATAAATAACTATTTACATGCAAACCATGAAAAGGAGAGAAAAGGAAATGATTACACACTTAATATCAATTGAGCTTCTGAAGAAACGTGCATTGAAATAACTTAAAATAATTCCAAGGTTCATCTGGGCCACACCCAACAAAATAGACATCTTCATCTTAAGAGAATTCAAGAAAGGAAGCTCTGAACGGCTGCCTCTCCAGCTTGGGTCCACGCCAAATGGATATGGATCATTGTATTTTACTAAACCAACTGTCCGTGCATCACTGTAAATGTACACACAGTAATGTCAAAATAGTTGTAAAAGATAACAAGAGACTAAAATAGGTACCTAGAAAGTGTGCATTAGATGCTCATTCATGATCTACATGCACTCAGAGATAGGAAGGCAATAGTAAATGCACAAATGCGAAAAAAATTAAGAGTAACCCAGACCACCACAAACATTATTTCGGCAGTATCTTAAATTGTTCAAGAAATAGAAAGAAGATAACGATTACCTATTAAGTAGTGTGGCTAAACTATCTAATGTTTGAGAGCATAAGAATGGTTGCTATTTGGGAAAAAAATATAAAATCGAAGAGAAACTAGGCCAACTTCACCAGAAATTATACAATTGTAAAAGCAATCTGACAAAGTCTATACCACATTGCCAACAATTGCAGCACCAGTACCTGATATCAAATCATTGCAAAATACCCAAAAGTAGTCAAGTGTTTTAAGATAACCTGTTACGTGGTATGATACTGCAACCTTAACAACCAAGTAAAACAGATATAATCTGTGCAGAAAAGGAAATAAACACCATCCGAACCCCAAATTTTCTAAGAAGATAATGAAGACACGTCAACTTCTCATCCATGAGGAATAAGAAGATTCAAAATGCAACAAAGCAGCCATATTTTCACTCTTATCATCAACATTTCATTGTATTCCAAAACTAAGAAAAAAATAGTAGAAAGATTTTTTTGTCATATCAGAAATAGCATTAAAGAATTGTAGCATGGTAAGTATTTTTACACCTGCATGTAGCATCTCGGCATTTGTACGCAGAGTCACCAAATATGTGAAAGGGAACTGAGAAGAATTCATTATATATCAAGCCACAGTAAATTGAAAATATTGACATCAACAGGAGTACATAGCGACCCCCAAAGAGCATCTCCATGAAGCTGCCTAGTTTCTGTCAGAAAAAAAGATACTTGATTCACAAAAGAAACATATAAATTGTATAATTGTTTTTATTTCAACCCCCCCCCCCCCCCCCCAAAGAAAAAGAAGCAGTTTAAATCAATAGGAGTACTAACCTGAGAGCTAAGTTTTCTTTCCCTTGCAATAAGAACTAATGCTCCCCACAGCAAGCAGATTCCATGACCCCAGTCCCCAAACATCACAGCAAAAAGGAAAGGAAATGTAACAATGGTATAAACAGCTGGATTTGCCTCCTGGTATTTAGCAACACTGCCAAGTGAAAACAACAGTATAAGTGCTTTCTGTTTGGCCAGCATATGTGCACAAGACATAGATTTCATTTTCAGATATTATTTAGAGAAACAAATGAATTTGAAACTTATCTGAAGAGATGAAGCATTACTAATTTACAACATCTTTAAGAAAGACCCAAAATCATGGCATGCCTATTTGAAAAGTAGACTCTCCTTTAACAAAGTTCCATTATGCTTATACAGGCTTCATGCATACAAAAACATTTTTTTTTAAAGTAAAGGACTAACTGCAAAAATGGATGAACCCTTAAAATGAAAAAGCAAATGCAAATAAAGTTACTATACTATCTAAAAGGAACTTCAACAAATTCCTATTTCTTATCAAGAAATTACCGGCATCTCCCCTTTACATTTTCATATGAGACCAACTTAAATTATGTTGAAGTAATTTCAAATGAACGTTGCTGCTATGCTATCAATAGAATCAGAGAGAATGATGGAAAAGAATTAAGGCGGCCAAACTAGATCAAGGGAAATAAATCATGTCTACAACATTTCTTCACATAACAAAATTCTACTGCATGTTTAACTTACCCATATGCATCAACAATTTCTTGAAATGAATTTGTGAAACTGTTTGTCCTAAAGTATGTTGGAGGTGACTCCACAGCATCCATCACATGAAATATAATGCCCACTTGTGAACTGCTATCAAATGTTGCACGCTGCAAAGCCTCTTTTATCTAAAATTTTCACAAGTCAGTACTTGGTAACAGTATCATAAAACAGTGCAAGTTGAAGTTCCATATGTTAAACTGCTTAAAAGAGAAGACAAAAGAGAAATATACCTTGGTCTTCGCAAATATTGGACACCAGCCCTCGCCCACAAGGCACTTCTTTGTAACATCGAAATTTAGCATATTTAACGTGTCATACACTGCCTTTTGTGTTTTAACCTATAAAATGGAGTTGGAGCAATTAACTCATTTGTCAAGAATACAAGGTCCACTTGCTCGAATCAGATAATAACAATCTGCAGTATAAAGCAACGACCCCAACTATTCTGTTCATTCTTAGTCTCTTACCATGTTTATCCATTTTGTAAGGTGATACCCTATGGAGGTCAAAGCCTTATCTCTATGGCGCAGTCCAGCATCCAGAGTGGTCTCTAATTCAGCTAGCCGAGACAAAACCTGCAATTCAGAAGTTTATCTTGATAATATATCATCACAACAAAAAAATACTACATGTACATCATAATATGCCTAAATAGATTTGGGGTTGGCACTCATTGAAGCGGCAAATGTGGTAGGCTAAGCTGATTGTGGAATAAATGTGAAGGCAGTCTGACATAGCACAAGTGCTATTAAGGGGAAAACAAAGCAGAACATTCTTTTTCCAAGTATATTATGAGATTGAATGAATGTCAATCAACACATAAAATGCGGGCTACTAAAACTTAGCTTGCTTACTATGCAAGAACAACATAAAAATTATCCATTTCCGGCTCGCAATTTTTTTAACGAATTATGCTGCATGATAAAACTCAATCATAATGCCAATGAAACGCGTTTCCATAAGACATACTTCTTGAGTTATCTGCCTTCTCTTTGCCGTGTCTTCAGGAACAGGATAGCAATTTGCACCAAATGCCTCACATATTTTCAGTATTTTTGTTCTCGCCTGCTCACCTGAAAAGAATACTACAAAGACTACTTTCTCAACCTGCAGGAGCAAAATCTATGTTAGCCATAAGATGAACTTTATATTCAGGCGTTGCCTTACAGCAAGGAGCCAACAAAGAAATATAGCAAATAGATCATTGAAGAAACCACATTGCATACACAGAAAATTAGAGCTTATTTCTTCATGAGCATACACGGAGAAAATTAGAAAATGTTTTCTTATGAACTAGTTCCTTGTGTGTTGAGTGTTGACCCACATTTAGAAGGATGGCAGCAGGAATGTCCAATCAAAACATCATTTGTGTGAGTTCAATTACATGAGAAGTTCTAAAAGAAAGAAGATGACCATTTCATTTGAGGAAGGATCCAGTATTTCATCATCAGCAACTGCCTGATTGAAAAGCATATTACCCCTTATAGCACGAAACAGCATTCTTTCAAATTGAACAACCTTGGACTTGCAGATAATGCCACTAATAAATCTAACTCCAGATTGATTTGACAGTTCTGAACGCATCTCCTGAAGATTGAAAATAACTTTGCTGAAAAATGTTAAAGAACTTGATCATATAATTAATGATATATAGCTACTCTGCAAGAGAATACTGCTATTTGCTCAGTTACCTGCTCAAGTAATGATGCTGTATCAGCATGGTTATCATTGGAGTACAGATTTTCAACCAATTCTGTTTCCTGGTCAGTGGTATGACTACTTGAAACAAGGAAGCCACTAGCCTGGAATTGTACCATGATATTACCAGAAAAAATGAGTATCTCTGACAGGAACAATTATATTTGAACCCAGAAAAAAAATTGGTCCTACAGGTAAAATTCTGCTAAATAGATGATCTAAGATGCTTCCTTAATTTCAGTTGAAAAGTTCAAATTTGAAAGAGAATGAGATAGATGAGCACCCAGGTACGCATGTCCAGGATAATAAAGCCAAAGCAAGTACTCAGAAGTTCATTTCTTACCTGGAATGCCTGCAGATTAATATAATGGCCAGAAATCAAGGTAGGAATGTACCTTTTGCAATACCATCTTAAACTCAAGCAGCTCATTATATGATTGCCGCAATTTCTCACTATTAGCATTCATTTCAATCAACTCATGTTCATGCTCTGCCAGTTGTATCTGAAACTCAGAAGAACCACATTTTCCATATGAGCTTTTCTTGAAGTGGAAAAGCTTTTGAATAAATGCAAATTGAACAACAAAACAGAGGAGAGTTCATTTATCAGCAAGTAAAGCAAATCAACTAGAAAGGGACCTCCAATTCTTCTAATTCAATATCAGATTGGGAAGCAGGAAGAGGAGGAGGCAATAGACCGGCTTTGTGTATCTGATCTTTGAAATATCGTAGTTTTCTAGACATCTCGGCGCATCTTTTTACCTACAAAATGATCATCCAAAAACAAGACTAAAACCAAAAATAAGGCTTAAAATAGAAGAGAAAGTTGGAGTATATCTAAGAGATCAAGAGAGTTAACCGATATCATCTTATGTTGCAAGTTTCAATTTTAGCCGTTGGATATTGAAATTAGCAGCAGGAACATGGCGAATATGTTTTAAGACCTTAAGGACAAATTAGTGTGTGAGAATTTTAGTTCTTACTCCATAGAGATACTAGTCCAACTTAATAGATAAGAACGCATAGAAAGTCTTGTGCTCTTCTCCATTTCACAGAAGTTTCAGCAGATCAGAAATTTAACACGTTTAACATTTACTTCAGAGTATGATTGAAAATATCACTAAATGTGCGCGTCTATTTTTTTATCAAAAATGGGGCATTTATTAAGAGATCGAGACTAATCTAATCGTGCAAGCACCGCATGAACTCGTTAGTAACCATTTAGTCCTAAGAAGTCCAACAACAATCCTATACATAATCTTACAATTCTAACCGATAAAAAACAAGGATAAAAGTACCTATCATGTGTACTCGCTCCCTGCATTCTCTTAATAAAGGATTTCCATCAATAAAATACCTTACTTTACCTATCAAAAAAAGTACCTATCGTGAATACAGCAACAAGCTTTAGTTTTTTCATTCTTCTTTTTTATATGGTAAACCACCGCCCAAACTTAGGAGTCAACAATAGTGGTTTTCCCACTAACACCCTTGCTGAATTAAATTCCAAGCTCTTGGTTGGAAGTGGAATGCTCTTGCACCAGAGCAACCTTCACCTCTCTAGAGCAACTAGCTTTCATTTACTATCAGAAGGCACATTTCCAGCAAAAGTTAGCAATAATGGTGGTTTGTCAATAATACAAGCACATTATCAAAACTTGGCAACAGTATTAGCTAAAGTGACAATTCCAATGAAGTAACAACATTTTTTTCCAAAGTAACAATATAAGAATTTTGAAGATGGATATTCTGTATTCACAAATATTCACGGATACCTGGTTTACAAATGTTCTCAGGAAAGGGCTCTTTTCGGCATTTAGCTGCAACAAAATAAGTTAGTCAGTCCATTTGCTTGATAATGAAAAATAAAGCAGGTTAAGTGTAGATAAAGTCAGGATAGCGAGATCATAAAAGATAATAATATTAAAATACTTTTTCATAAAAGGATGTTAATACTTAAAGTTAGACACATCACCTTCAAGATGGAAAAATAGTTACAAGTATAATTCAAAATCATGAAAGAGACAACGATATTATAATCATGAAAATATTGATTGCATCTCGTCTTCAAGAACGGGACAAGATTTGCCCACCCTTATGGCCTCAGCCCAACCCAAAAAGAAAGAACCAGCATAGGAAATTTGATGTATTTGAAACCCCACCTCAAATTGCATAAATACTACATTGAATTATTAGAACAATTTTTACGACGCTGATGTCCAGGCCAGCTTGCACAAGATCTATCGGAAATAATCTCTCTAACTTAACTTCACATGGTATGAGTAAGGTTTGCGTACGCATTACCCACCCCATACCCCACTTGTGGGATTACACCGGGTTTGTTGGTGGTGGTGGTGGTGTCCACACCAGCTTGCACGTACCTCGATTGTTCCACAGGGTACTTGCTACGCCCACCAATACAGGTATTGCTACTAAGACATTTAAATGTGAAGAATCACCTAGATTCTTTTTGCCTCTACTGAAATTTGAAGCCGAAACCTCATGGTTCTCCCCACTCATTTGACCACTAGGCTACACCTTTTGGTTCATTATTGGAACAGCAATAATCGGAGAATAGAATTAAGGTCCACTCAAATTAGATACTCTTTGGTACTTCAAGAACAAGCTCTTATTATGCCCTTCCTTGAAAAGGGATTTCTCAACAATAAACCAACTAGATTAAGTAAGAGATTCTGACTCGATTTGAATTTTACTAGAATCATCATTCATCAACTAAAATCAAACTTCGAAGTCCTTCAAATATAGACTAGTAAAACTAGAGAATCGTAACTTACTTTAAAAACTACAAGTTCCTGTTACATTGAACCAACCATAACCAAAATCACTCTCGGAGCATAAGTACTCGAGTCAAAATCATGCCAATCAATCACATACATATGTAACATCTCAAAATCAATCAATTTCAATAATCAAAAAAAAAGAAAAAAAAATCATATTCACAAAGAGAGAGAGAGAGAGAGAGAGTGGGTGTGTGTGTGTGTGAGAGAGAGAGAGAAGAGTACATCACGGAATTGGAGAAGTCCGAGTTGGCCAAGGTAAGTGACAGCACGATGAGCGGACTCAAAAGGAATAATAAGCTGAACGAAAGTCATCTTCTCCGAGCGCATCAGATCCATTGGCGGCATGTTGTCTATGTACTCCATTGAAGACAGAGAGCGATCTATATTCAGATCTGCTCTCTGAGAAAAGGAACACGCGCTCTCGGCTCTCTCACACTTCTCGCGCCTCGCACTGCTGTATTTACTTCATTTCCAATTTCGTTAACAATCGGCAAAGGTAACTGCCATGGGAATGAATTCGGCCGGTATCTCGCATCTTTCGCAGTTTTTTTCTTTTACCTTACTTTTCATAGGGATAAAGACAAAAGATGGATATAATAATATAATTCTAAACTAATACACGCTGACTTATGAACCTGGTGTAAATCAACATCTTGCTCACATTTGTTAGTGAATGGGTCGATTGGTGGGATGCATTCGATAAGCTAATGCATTAGCTTTATATATTAATAATATTTTATTTGATAGATATTTTGAACTTATTCATCAGTTATACAAGCATTAATTATACATCATATTGGTATTATGCTATGTATAACTAACAATAATAAAAATGATCCAGTGAAATTTCATTAGTGGGGTCTGAGGAGGGTAGTGTGTACGCACACTTTACCTCAACCCGAAGAATAGAAAGACCGTTTCCGAAAGACCCTCGGCTTAAGAAAACAAAAAGATAAAGGGAGACAATATTAGTAATACCACATAAATAATATATATATATATATATATATATATATATATATATATATATATATATATATATATATATATATATATATATATATATATATATGACAAATAGAAACAACATGAAAATAAAATGATGATATAAAGCAAAAGAAAAATAGTATCCCTACCAAACTAGTCTCCCAAAGTCATGACATAAGGCAAAACTCAACTATCTCCTATCATATAACCCTAATACTCGACCTCTATGTGTTCCTATCAAGTGCCATGTCCTCGAAAATCTGAAGTATCGACATATCCTGCCTAATCACCTCTCCCCAATACTTCTTGGGCCGCCCTCTACCTCTTCTCAAGTCATCCACAACCAGTCGTTTGCACCTTCTTACCGAAGCATCTAGGATTTTTCTCTGAACGTGCCCAAACTACCTGAGCCTTGCTTCCCGCATCTTGTCATCAATGGAAGCCACGCCCACCTTCTCCCTGATAACATCGTTCCTGATCTTATCCATCCTACTATGCCCGCACATCCACCTTAACATCCTCATTTCTGCTACGTTCATCTTCTGGATATGTGATTTTTTAATCGGCCAACACTCAGCCCCATACATCATGGCCGGCTTGACCACCGCTTTATAGAACTTACCTTTGAGTATCAGTGGCACTCTTCTGTCACACAATACTCCAGATGCTAACCTCCACTTCATCCATCCTACCCCTATACGGTGTGCTACATCGGCAACGATCTCCCTTCCCCTGAATAATTGACCAAAGTACTTAAAGCTATCTCTACTCGGGATTACCTGTGATTCAAGCCTCACATCCACACTCACTTCGCTCTGCTCAGTGCTGAACTTACACTCTAGGTATTCCGTCTTTGTCCTGCTAAGCGTCATATGCATAACTAATACATAAAAAACAATGGTATTAGCAATGCAATGGGTTTTAATGCATGCATTAGCTTAGTTAAAGATAAAATTATCCTTCAAAATTTATGGTTGATTAAAATATGCTAGTTAGTATATTAATACAAGTTCAAAATAATCCAAATAGTGAGAAATAATATTATAGCCCTAGTAAATAAATAAATACTTATCATATTTCTTTTTTATAAATAAATATTTAATTTTATTTTACAATATAGGTAGATAAATAAAATACCTTTTATAAACTTTTTCATATAAAAACATTTCTCAACATATGTTTCTTTCCAAAAGTTAGAGGGTGGACTAGTTTTGAGGGCATTTTTGTAAACAAACAATTCTTTAGAAACTGTGCAATGCTTTAATACATCAAACCAAACAATGGATAAGAAATATTTTAGCATAACTAATACCATCATTACTTATACACCATATTTAGCATTATTCATATGCACTCTAGCAAACGACCCCTAAGAGAATGGTAAAAACAACACTAGAGAAATGCTAAAGGAAACTTTTATAATAGAGAAACTTTAATTGTTTGCTCGGTTGATGAATTACAAATGAATGCTCCCTATTTATACTAATCATCTAGGGGCTAGTGTGTAAATAATAATTGTTCTACAAGTCCTTCCATATTTACAAAAAATAGTCATTATCTAGAATATTTTACATAGCTAGAATCTTCTAATAACTTTCCTAACAATTTTATATCGTTCTAGAGTCTTCCTATGGAAACCTCTATATTTCTCTAGAACCTTCCTACAAATGCATAAATATCTAGAACTGTTCTAAGAAAATTCTCCATAGTTCTAAAATATTTCACCAAGATCTAGTCCCTAACTGATGTTACTATTCCATATGGCAAAAGTATATGCCAACTGGTACCTACGTGGCATGATGATGTGGCGGGTCATGACACTCTCCCCTACCCAATTTTGTGTCACCCTCGACACGTACGCACGCACATCGCCTTGGCATCATCGTAAATATTTGTCCATTATCCATGATGCCCTGTGAAGCAGTTCGACTTCCATGTTACAAGGTACTGGTCACCTTTATTTTTTGCCTCGTTTGCACTAATGATGGCATCCATCCTCCGCCCATCGGATGCCCCTCCTTTCTCTTGGCCTGAATTTTCCCATGACTCAACCAAGTCTAGCAACTTCTCATGCATCGAGTCAATGCTTCCACTCCCTATTTGGCTGCCCTTCGTGGTCCAGCCTTACAGGCAAACTTGAACCCTCTACTTGGTGCATTGTATGAGTCTGATAGCATGCCATCACTTTATAACTCGCTGTCGTTTTCAACTATGTCCGTCCGACATTTCTTTCTACCACCATGCTCCATTTGCATGGTGCAAAGATAGGCTTTGGAATTCCTTACTTTCGGCTTAGATTCCAAGCGCATCCCTCCAATGCGGACGGTTTCTCCTGTGGTATCCTTATGTGCTTGAGCAAAGTTCCATATAATTGTTGCAAGCTTCCTCAACTCTAAGCATTCAGTTGCCTGATGTGATCCTTCACAGAAGTAGCACCCTCCACTAGGCACATACTCCTTACCATTTTCTGGCCCCTTACCATTTCTCTTGCACCACCCCTGTCCGTCATAGGATGGCCCCTTTCCATTACCTATGTATACTTTGGCTATATATTTCCCTTTGTCCTCATCATGATCTTCCACATCCCTCTCGGCGTTGCTTTCTTTGGACTTGACATGATTCATCTTGAAGTTAACAAGTGACTAGGCTACTCTGATGGTCCCATTCACGTTGACTACTTAATGTCTTCTTAACTTCTGCTTCACCCAATTTTGCAACCACCCATCTATGAAGTAGAAGAGGAAATCTTCCTCGGACAATAACGACATTTGCAGCACTAAGGTACTGAACTCGCGCACATACAAATTGTTGCCTCTGTCGGAGCTCTCTTAGCTTCCACTAGTCTTCCACCTTGCATGAGTCCCATGGACCACCATACTGATTTTGCTTAGGGACCTTCACGTTGAACCCTTCTGAAGTACCAAGCCCTTGGTAATTCCGACTATGGTTCCCTACAAAACTTCCTTTTAGCAATTTCTTGTATTTTTTCTAACATTCCTTAGCCATAACCTTTGCTCTAATACCACGTTGTCGCGTTCTTAGTCTTAAACTAAGCGCATATGCGACACTTGGAAACTCACTCACGATCTTTCACATTTTGCTCACATTTTTGCTATGCCAAGTGAGCCTTACTACACTCAAGATCGCTAAGAGAATGGTAGAAAGAACACTAGAGAATTGTTAAATGAAACTTTTGTAGTAGAGAGAGCTTTAATTGTTTGCTTGGTTGATGAATTAAAAATGAATGTTCTCTATTTATACTAATCACCTAGGTGCTAGTGTGTAAATAATAAATGTTCTACAAGTCCTTTCATATTCAAATAAGTCATTCTCTAGATATTCTACGTAGCTAGAATCTTCTAAGGACTTTCCTAACAATTCTATAGAGTTCTAGAGTCTTCCTATAGAAACCTCTATATTTCTCTAGAACCTTCCTACAAATGCATAAATATCTAAAACTTTTCTAAGAAAATTTTCATAGTTCCAGAATATTCCACCAAGATCTAGTCCCTAACTTATGTGACCAATCCATATGGAAAAGGTATATGCCAACTGGTATCTATGTGGCATGATGATGTGGTGTGTCATGAGACTCCCCCCACCCAATGTTTTGCCACCCTCAACGCGTGCGGGCGCACATCGCGTTGGCATAGTCGGAAATCTTTGTTCATTAGCCACGATGACCTATAAAGCAGTTCGACTTCCCATGTTACAAGGTACTAGTCACCATTCTTTTTGCCTCGTTTACACTTTGGACAGTTATCAATGATGGCCTCCATCCTCCATCGGATGCCCCTCCTTGCTTTTGGCCTGAATCTTCCCATGACTCAACCATGTCTGGCAGCTTCTCAATCGTCGAGTTCATGCTTCCACCCCTATTTGGCTGCCCTTAGGGGTCCAGCCTTACAGGCAAACTTGAACTATCTGCTTGGTGCATCGTCTGAGTTCAATAGCATGCCATCACTTTATAACTCGCCATAATTTTCAACTATATCCGTCCAACATTTCTAGTTGCCACCATGCTCCATTTGCATGGTGCAAAGATAGGCTTTGGAATCCCTTGCTTTTGGCTTAGACTCCAAGCGCATCCCTCCAATGCAGATGGTTTCTCCTGCGTTATCCTTATGTGCTTAGAAAAGTTCCCTATCAATGCTGTAAGCTTACCCAACTTTGAGCATTCAGTTGCCCGATATGATCCTTCATAGAAGTAGCACTCTCCCATAGGCACATACTCCTTACCATTTTCTGGCCCCTTACCATTTCTTTTCGATCAGCCCTGTCCGTCATGGTATGGCCCCTTGCTGTTACCCTTGTATACTTCGGCTATACATTTCCCGTTGTCCTCATCATGATCTTCCTCATCCCTCTCGGTGTTGCCTTCTTTGGATTTGGCAGGCTCCATCTTGAAGTTAACAAGTAACTAGGCTACTCCGATGGTCCCATTCACATTGACTACTTGATGTCTTCTTAACTTCTGCTTCACCAAATGTTGCAACCCATCCATGAAGTAGAAGAGGAAATCTTCCTTGGACAATGATGAGATTTGCAGCTTTAAGATACTGAACTCACACACATACTCCCAAATTGTGGCCTCTGTCGGAGCTCCCGTAGCTTCCACTAGTCTTCCACCTTGCGTGCGACCCATGCACCACCATACTGCTTTTGCTTAGGTACCTTCACGTTGATCCCTTCTGCAAGTACCAAGTCCTTGGTAATTCTGACTATGGTTCCCTACAAAACTTCCTTTTAGCAATTTCTTGTATTCTTTCTAACATTTCTTAGTCATAACCTTTGCTCAGATACCACGTTGTCACGTCCTTAGTCTTAAATTAAGCACACGTGCGACACTTGGCAACTCACTCACGATCTTGCACATTCTGCTAACATTTTTGCTATGCCAAGTGAGCGTTACTACATTCAAGATTGCTAAGAGAATGATAGAAAGAACACTAGAGAATTGTTAAATGAAACTTCTGTAGTAGAGAGAGCTTTAATTGTTTGCTTGGTTGATGAATTACATATGAATGCTCCCTATTTATACTTATCACCTAGGTGCTAGTGGGTAAATAATAATTATTCTACAAGTCCTTCCATATTTACAAATAAGTCATTATTTAGAATATTCTACATAACTAGAATCTTCTAAAGACTTTCCTAACAATTCTATAGGGTTCTAGAGTCTTCCTATGGAAAACTGTATATTTCTCTAGAACCTTCCTACAAATGCATAAATATCTAGAATATTTCTAAGAAAATTCTCTATAGTTCTAGAATATTCTATCAAGATTCAGTTCCTAACTTATGTAACCATTCCATATGGCAAAAGTATATCCCAACTGGTACCTACGTGGCATGATGATGTGGCGGGTTATGACATGGGTCTATGGTTAAGGTAACGGAAAAAGGAAAAAAGAGAAAGTCTCTGGTTAAGGTATGATCTAAGTAATTTTGAAAGGGAAACTAAGTAGTGGGGAAACAAGGGCAAATAGACAAAAAAAAAATTATGAAAAAGGTAAATTATAGACTATTTGAGTTATGTATAATCTAGTAACTTATGTTGGTACGATTTAGTGACTTATTTTATATTTTAATTAAAAGGTATATTTGTTATGAATTTTCCTCTAAAATGAGATGTTTGGTTACTGTGAATTGTCAAAACTATTTTTCAGATTCTTATATATGAAAATTTTAAATTTTTTGTACTATTGGCCCTATCTATTAAACCTTATATTCAGTCTATTGGTAAGGTAAATCAGTCCATTAGTAAATTAAGGGATGCTCCTAAATTATTGGAAAGGTTTAAAAATATTCTTCTTTCACCTATTGGGTTAAAAATATCCCTCCATTCATCTTTTTGGTTGACTTATGTCCTTTGGCCATTATGTCAATGATGAATTAAAAATAATAATAATTTAAATTTCACGTGACAACTTCTTATTAGTCGAAATTAAAACATCTAACCTATCAGAAAGATCCACCCACATCTACCCATTTTTCGAACTAACCTGCCCCAAACACTAACTCGACCCAAATAAAAAGGTTAACTAATAAAAGACGCCTCATTTCCATCTAACTCCGGGTCAACTACTACAAAACGTACATTAGGAAATTAGGAGATCAAAATTATGCTTCACTAGTGGACTTTCTTGACCGATATGGAAAACTACAAGAAGCAGAGAAAGTCGTTGAATAAATTTCCAATGTAATAAACCAAATTAGCACTGAATTGGAGAACATAAATTTTCAGCTTATGTGGGTGATAGAGCTTATTAGTTAGGATATGTTGGCCCTGATGTAATGCAACTGATAATAAATATCAAGTAGCCACCAAATCTAGGAAAATACTTACTCACCAACATGTTGAGGTAAAGATATTTCACAAAGATGGTGCTTATAGTTGTTGGAAGTTTGCACGAGTATAACTGATGTAAATTGTCACTCCTATTATATCATTTCTTTCAACTTTTTAGGGGCGGATCTATATGTTGATTTTGGGTGCTCAAGCACCCATTATTTTTGACAAGATTTAGTAAATTTATATAGGTAATTATAAAAATATTTTGATAAATATTGATTGAGCACTCATAACTAAATTTCTTTTTGCTCTTCTTTCAAAAAATTTATCAGTGAGCAACCACGACTTTAAAATCCTTGATCCGCCACTGCAACTTTTAGTGGAATAAAGGTGGACAAAACTAAGATAAACATGGTAAAAATAATAAGGGTTATTGTTGTCATCCTTCCATCAAACTCACTTCGAGTTATATGGAAGTGGGGCATCTTTTTTTTTTCAGTTGAATTTTTATTCAGTTCGGATTAGTATTTGAGACGAGTTAATCCAAAAATCGAGTAGACATAAATGAGTCTTTCTAATAGGTTAGATATTTTAATTTCGACTAATAAGAAGTTGCCACGTAAAATTTAAATAATTATTATTTTGTAATTTAGCATTGACCTAATGGTCAAAAGGTATAAGTGAACCAAAAAGGTGGATAAAGATGTATTTTTACCCCACTAGATGGATAAAGAGTATTTTTAAACCTTTTAATTTAGATGCATTTTTAACCCTTCTCCGAATTAGTTAATACACGCTTTCAAGTACCAATTCATAAGTAAGAAAAATCTTTGTGATCAACGACTAACATTCAACACCAAAAATGCTTTCAAGACCATCATAAACCAAGCATTTCCCTAACATCATAAACCAAGTCTTCCAAGACCATCCAGGTTTGCTCCACTCCATAGATGAATTTAAAAAACTAGCAACCAAATAGAATAGGGAAGTGTTTGGAAACATTTTCCACCAAAAGATGGACTCCTTGCCAGAATCAATGGCATCCAAAGATCTAATAGCTATCGATTCGGTAGATTTCTTCAAAACCTTGAGTCGGAGCTGAATAATGAGCTAAACCTCATCCTCAATAATAAAGAGAACTTCTGGAAAATAAAATCCAAGATCAACTAGTTCAATGAGGGAGATGCCAGCACAAAATTTTTCTACATTTCTACTCTGAATAGAAGAAGGAGAAATAGGATCATCTCCCTAAAAGAAGACAATGAAAACTGGATCGCTAGTCCCAGGAAATCCAATCCACCATTGTAGAATTCTTTACCAAACTTTACACCACATCACTCACCCATGTACCTTGGGAAGTCACCAATAACTCCACTATGGAACCCAGTCTGCTCCAAAGACACAAAACATTCATGGATAGACCCCTACAAATGGCTGAAATAAAAAAGGATGTCTTCTCTAATAAACCATTTAAGTCACCTGGTCCAGATGGTCTCTACCCCTTCTTTTACAAAAACTACCGGGACATAATAGGAGAGTCTGTCCCATAATTCTGCGTGAAATTCTTCAATACCTCCTCCATGGACAGCACCATAAACCAAACTCTTATTTGTCTAATCCCAAAAGTTCCTCAAGCCTCAATGCTGAAAAGCTTCAGACCCATTGGTCTGTAACACTAGTGTACAAAACAGTAACTAAGATCATTGTAAATAGAATCAAACCCATAATGAATCACATTATACCCAAGCCAAGCAAGTTTCTTAAGCAATAGAAGGGCTTGTGACAATTCCATCATTGTTCAGGAATACATAAACTACTTCAGGAAAATGAAAGGAAGGAAAGGTAATATGATCCTAAAAATTGACCTGGAAAAGACATTTGACAGGCTGGAGTGGTCATTCATAAGGGACACTCTCCATGTGTTCAATTTCCCTAAAAAACTATCTGATCTCATAATGTCTTGTGTTAGAACCTCCTCCATCTCCATTCTTGTCAATGGAGGGAAAACTGAAGCCTTCAATCCTTCAAGAGGCATGAGACAGGGAGACCCTATGTCCCCCTCTCTCTTCATACTGTGTATGAGAAGGCTCTCTAGATCCATTAACAAAGCAGTCCATCAGAACAAGTGCCATTCCATTCGCATAAGTTGGTCAGGACCCAACATTTCTCATTTATTATTCGCAGATGACCTTACTCTCTTTGCTAAGGCCAACAACAGGAACTGTAGCACTATAATGTCAATTTTAGAGAGCTTCAACACCCAACCAGGGTAAAAACAAATTTGTCCAAATCAAGAGTCTCGTTCTCTTCTAACACTTCCCAAGTCTCAGCTCAGCTCCTTACCTCCACACTCTCCATCAAACAATCCACATCCTTAACCTTAGATTCCGCATCTTCCACAAAAGGCAAACAGCAACAGAATTCCAGTTCATAATTAACAATATGCACTCTAAACTTGCTGGCTGGAGACTAAATGCCTCAACATGGCAGGGAGAACAGTCCTTGCTAAGTCAACACTGAATAGTATCCCTAGCCATGTCATGCAATATATTTCCCTCCCCACCAAAGTAACCAACCAGATTAATAAACTCCATAGGAACTTCATCTGGGGCACCACCCCGTAAAAAAGGAAAATCAACTTGATCAAATGGGAGGTAGTTACTCAAACTAAACAAGAAGGGGGATTAGGATTGCAGAAAGCCTGTCAAAAAAACAAAGCTTCTTTAGCAAAGCTAGCATGGAGAACCTACAAAAATACCAATTGCCTTTGGGTCAGTGTTTCGATCCACATACATTGCAATATGTTAAGACCCAATCAGGGCCAGGGACAACTTAGAACTCAAAAATTACCCATTTGGAATGGACTGCTAAAGGGCTGGGAAACTTGTAGCAAAGGCAGTAGATGGGTAGTGCACAAAGGGAATAGGTAAACTTCTTTAATGATAAATGGATCCCCAACCAGCCAGCTCTGAGAGAGCTAATTCAAGGCCCGAAACTCAAAATGACCTTAACATGAAGGTTAATTCTGTCCACCAGATGGTCTCGTAGAACACCTCAAGCCTATCATTCTCTCTTCCACCCTATATACATGACCTTCTGAGGTCTGTATTCATCCCTAGTATGTCCACCAAGGAGGACAATCTAATCTGGGATCTCACTGCCAATGACCAATTCTCAATTTCCTCTGCCTACTCCCCTCTGAGCAGGCAAAATCAAAATACCACTACTGATGGAGGGAACTCTTCAAAGGGTTATGGAAGCTCCACACTCCAAATAAAATAAAGAACTTCTTATGGCTTCTAACACATAAAAGATTGCCAACAAGGAGTTTTCTTCACTCAATTGGGCTGGAATGCCCACAACAATGCCACTTTTGTGGGTTTTATAAGGAGGACAATGACCATATCTTCTCCTAGTGCCCAAATACTGTCCAATTCTGGCACACAATACAAGCAAAAGCATCAACCACCACTATGCCAAGTCTTAGTCTAAATGGCCTCCCTTAGGCATCAGTTATGAATAAAATCAAAGACATTAAGTACAATGATTGCCTCAATTGGGGCAATCCTATGCCATTCTGTCTATGGCATATATGGCTAACTAGGAACAACAATGTCTTTAACAACAAAAGGGACCCTAATAATGCAAACAACACAATTGCGAAAGCTACTGAATTCTGTGTGTTGAGTGACAGTAAGCATGCAAAATATAAGCACCAAGTGATGCTAAAATGGTCTCCTTCACCAAGGGAATCCTATAAACTGAACACAGATGGTGCAACAAAAAGAAATCCTGGAATATGAAGAATAGGGGGAGTCTTCAGAAATCACAATGGGAAATGGATTCTAGGCTAAATGTAGAGCACAACCTTTACCTCAAATACAGGGGTAGAAATCAGAGTAATCACCAAAGGCTTTCAGTTGGCGGAGCAGCACAACTACTGTCTCTGGAAATAAATACCGACTTCACTGAAACAATTAATATGTTGATTAATTGCAATCTGATATTTGACCCTTTAATTTGTGAATGCAGGTCACTGATCCAAAAGATGGGCAGAGTGGAGGTGAAACATACCTACAGGGAGCAAAACAGGGTAGCTGACGCTCTTGCAAAGAAACCAGCAGAAGAAATTTTTTGTGTAAATCTCTAACTGACGCTCCGGTGTTTGCCAATGATATTTTTTGGACAGACATTCTAGGAACTGAACTACCTAGATTATTTTTGGGTTATAAGTAAACTACTACTATGCAAAATTATGCATCAATAGGGGCACTAAAATACCCCAGTAACTGCCAAAGTTGTGTAAGGCTAGAAACTTTCAGTTAACACACACACATACACACACACACACACACACACACACACACATATATATATATATATATATATATATATATATATATATATATATATATATATATAAGTAATCCTTTGCACCCCAAAAAACACCCTTCTAAAGCAAATAAAACCTGGGGTTGAATATCTTTAATTTGCATTTTTCTTAATTGTGCAAAGAGAGGAATTGCACAATTTTAATATGAATGCCTTTTTGAATGATTGTGGTAGGAATAAGTAATTATTAAGCCAATTTAGTATGAATATTTTATTTAAATATTCTTTCTTGTAAGAAAAAATAGTTTAATTTTTAATCTAAAATATTCAATCAATTAATACCAAATTAAACTAAAATAAATAAATAAATTCGAGATTATTCTATTTGAATTCTGATAATAGGTGAATTAAGCTATAATTAGGCCCTAGAGAACCAACTTCTTGTATAGTTTTATGGTAAAAGTGAGAATAAAATGCTTTGATTAGCGCTTTTCATGCTTTGCAAGTTACATGCGATAAGTAAAGGCTATGGAGTATTTTTGGGATCAATTATGGAGAAAATAGGCCAATCGTACAAGATCCGCCAAATGCACCATGTGAAGGCAGCTCAAACCATAACTAGAGATGGATTGTTGTGGTCCTGGCATAATCGCGGTCGGACCGTAGCAGAAGGCAGTTACAGATACTCGCAGATTCAGAGAGGGTGTTTGGTATGGCCGCGGCAGGAGGCGGAAACTTGAGGGACTGAAGTGCAAAACACGGGATATTTAGCCCAAACCCCTATTTTAAACACTAGAACTCGCCCAAGGGAGGCATGTCATGTTTTTAGAGTACTTTGGCAAGAAAAACAAGTGTGAGAGATCACCCAAAATATCATATCTTCTTCTTCTTTATTTTTCTAGCAATTATGATTATGAATATTATTATAGTTAATTTACCCATTGTCATGAGTATCTAAATCTTTTGTGTAGGGTTTTGATGGAACCTATTGAGGAATGAACTTCCTGTTATGTGAATATAGTTTGTCAGTTTTAATACTTATGTGTTCAGTTACGCGTTTGTTGTAGTTAATTGACAGGATCCTCAATTAGCTATGCTTATTTAGTGTGCATAACTCGGAAGAGAGTGCATATTTAGGTAATTGTTGAACAACACCACTCCCAAAGTATAAGAGGATCTATAACTGCGGGTTTAAAAGCGGGATTAGGATTATCAAAGCCTTGGGTGCAATCTTTAGTGAACTGTGATAAACAAAGCTAGCTAGTGTATCTCAGGAGAGTGCATCTAGTAAATTATTGTGATTATTTGGGAGAGATTTACGGTAAGGAGAGCGTTCATGATTGATAGATATGTGTTGGTGAAATAGTATGAAGCATCAACAGAAGAAATTCCATCAATTGAGGAAATCATTACCTTAGCGCTTTCTCGTCATTGTTTATAACTTAGCATCTTTACAGCTATTTATTTACTGCCAATCTTAGTTATTAAATATACCATCATCTATTATTCAAAATATTTGAGGAAGTTGACTCTAAAAAGTTTAGTGGGTCTAACGAAAGTGATTGATAGGTTAATTCTTTATGGATTTGACTCTGGGCATAATACTCAAATTATATTTACAACGTCCGCATTGTCCTTTTTATAAGGCATAGTTGGGTGTGAACAAATTTTGGCGTCATTGTCGGGGAATTAACGGAATTATCAATTACAATTGAAAGAAATAAAAAAAATTTAGTGTAGTCAGTTTTCTCTATACCCAAATTTACATTGAAATTTTAACGATTGGTTGCATAGGTGCATGCCTAGAAATTCATCGAGATCTGGTAAAGTATACGAAACATTATCAGATCTCGAGAAAGTTTTTAAGGCCTTGAATCGGGCCAATCGGAAGAACAACCAGCAGCCACTCATCGAGAAATTTGAAATAGTCATGGGTGATCACGAGGAACAACCAGATATACCTATAGTGCCAGCTGCTCTCTATGACTGGGCACTACCCACAGCTGATAATTTGTGCACAGCAATAATAGTCCCACTGATACAAGCTGAATCATTTCAGATCACGAATAACATGCTGCACTTGTTGCAGAACAAGGGAATCTTTTCTAGGACATAAGTTGAAGATCCTTAGCAGCACTTGAAGAACTTCCTATCTATCTGAAAAACTCAAAGGCAGCCAAACGTAACTCCGGAAGCAATTAAGTTGTTATTGTTTCCATTCTCAATTATAGGAGATGCCTAGGTCTGGCTAAATCACTCCCCATAAACTCTATAGCAACTTGGCATGAGTTAGTCAATTCCATAACAAGTTCCACCCACCCAGCAAAACTGCTCAACAAATTGATGAAATTGTGAACTTCAAACAGAAACCAATGGAGACACTGCATGAGAAATAGGGTGGTTTAAAGAAATATTGGTTATATATCCACACTATGGTATTCCAGATCAGATGTTGGGATAATAATTTTACATGGGATTGTCAGATAGCATGAACATTGTGGATGCCTCAGCTGGTAGGGCATTCTTGAGCAAAACATGGAGACAAGGTTAGAGTCTGCTTGACAAGATGGCACAGAATTCAGGATGGACAACCAGGAAAGCACCTATCACTCCAGTGGTGCACTCAGTGCCTCTTGACCCATCAAATTCCATTGGCTGAAAATATGGCGACCTTATTGACACATATGAGTATACTCACCAAAAAGGCAGAAGCAGGAAGTGCATATTGTTGATACTACTAATGGGGGCTTATGCACATCTTGCATTAGTCAGCCAAGTGGTAACCCATGGAATGCGGAACATGATCATCATTAACACCCAGAAGATATGAACTATGTGTCGAACTATGGAGGCCAGAGATAGGGTAGTCAGAAGTGGGGTCAGCAGAATCAGCAGCAATACAGACCAGCTCAGCCACAGTTTAACAATGAGAACATGGGAGGTATGAGACCCCCCAATAATATGGAACCTTACCCACGGCTATAGGGATACAATAATCACAATCAATAGTAAGGGTATCACCATCATCAGCAACAGCATGGTGGAAGGCAGAAAGATGGGTTTGCTAGACCTGAAGCAATGTCTAGCTGGTTATTGGGTCCAATGTAAAAATCAATGAGAGAGTAGATGCACATGATGTAGAAATCAAGAATATTGAGGTGCAAATGGGCCAAATTTTGATGTCTCTGAACAATCGTCCTCAGGGGACATTACCTGCAGACACCCAGATAAATCCAAAAGATTGGGGCCCCAAGTAGCTGATGGCGGTGAATCTACGTAATGGAATAGACCTGGATGTAAAGCAAGAGAGGGCTAGAGAAACTTGGCATGCTGAGACACTCATACAAATGCCCATTGAGCTGGATGAGTCAACGCAACTGACAGAGGTGAAAGTCCAGCCTATTTAGGAAGAAAAGAGCATTCAGTAGAGACCGAGAAAGTAGTTGAGCCAGCTCAAGATCTAGTAGTTGAGACATCAACGAATATCAATCCCAGATAATTGGGAAGAAGAGACTTCCTGCACCATTTCCGCAAAGGTTGGACAAACAACAAAAGTAGGAGCAATATAAGAAGTTCTTTGAAATGCTTAAACAAATTCAGGTAAATATACCATTGATTGAAGCTTTAAAGGAGATTCCTGGGTATGCAAAAATGATGAAGGACTTGATGTCCTGGAAATTTGATTTTCAAGACTTGGCCATAGTTACACTTACTCAGACATGTAGTGCAATGGTGACTAAACTAATCGCAAAAAAGTTGTCTGACCCAGGGAGCTTTACAATTCCATGCACTATTGGTAATTTCGCCTTTGCTAAGACACTTTATGAGTTAGGGGCCAGCATTAATCTTATGCCCCTGGCAATTTATAAAAGTTTGGGGATCGGGAGAGTTGGACCCACATCCATGTTGTTGCAGCTGGGCGACAGGACCGTGAAATAATCCTCTAGTATCCTTGATGATGTGTTGATTCAGGTAGGGAAATTTGTGTTCCCTGCAGATTTTTTGATCCTAGATCGCAAAGTAGATAAAGAGATTTCTATAATCTTAGGAAGAACATTCTTGGCCACGGGAGAGCTCTAATTGATTGTGAGACTGGGGAGCTTAAAAGGAGACTTAACGATGAAGAAATAACATTCAATGTGCAAAAGTCTATGAGGAGACCAAGCGAATTCACCAATTGCTCTCTTATTGATGTCGTGGATGTAATCGTAGAGTCTGATGATGATATGTTGACTATTGGGGACCCTCTTTCTGCATGTTTGATGAACTTGGATAAGGTGAATGGAAATGATCTGGCGGAATGGGTGTTGGCATTAGAAAGCAGAGGGTTCTAGGATACAAATCTAGAATTTGATCCCTTGCACTTGGAAAAGAGAGAAACTCCTCCAGCTAAGCCATCCATCGAAGAACTACCGAAGCTGGAGTTAAAGCCATTGCCAGCCCACCTCAGGTATAATTTTCTAGGACCCGATTCCACATTACATGTTATTATCTCATCTAGTTTGTTAGATGAGTAGGCTCAACAAATCTTGCAGGTACTAAAGGAGTGCAAAACTGCCAGTGGGTGGACTATGGCATACATCAAGGGGATCAACCCCGCCTACTATATGCACAAAATTCTACTAGAAGAGGGACACAAACCTTATAGGGAGCACCAGAGAAGGCTGAACCCCAACATGAAGGAAGTGGTGAAGAAGGAGGTAATAAAGTGGTTAGATGCATGAATTATTTTCCCAATCTCTAACAGCAGCTGGGTGAGTCCAGTTCAATTCTTTCCTAAAAAGAGTGGCATGACGGTTGTGAAAAATGATAATAATGAATTGATCTCTACAAGAACCGTCACAGGCAGGAGAATTTGCATGGACTATCAAAAGTTAAATCTAGCCACCCGAAAGACCACTTCCCACTTCCCTTCATTGATCAGATGTTGGACATATTGGCAAAGAGGGAACACTTCTATTTTTTGGATGGGTACTCAGGGTACAATCAGATCTCCATTGCACTGGAGGACATAGAGAAGACCTCATTCACCTACCCGTATGGCATTTATGCCTTTAGAAGGGTGCCATTTGGCCTATGCGATGCACCTGCCACATTTCAACAGTGCATGATGTCCATATTCAGTGACATGGTAAAGGGCATAATAGAGGTGTTCATGGATGACTTCTTAGTAGTGGAGAATTTATTTGATGAGTGCCTGACAAATATGATGTGTGTGCTGAAACGGTGCATCAAGACTAACTTGGTGATGAACTGGGAGAAATGCCACTTTATGGTACAAGAAGGTATAGTCTTGGGGCACCGGGTGTCCAGCAAAGGAATTATGGTGGATCGTGCGAAAGTGGATGTAATGGCAAAGGTACCTCCCTCGACGTCAATCAAAGCAATCGGAAGCTTCCTTGGGCTTGCCGGTTTCTACCGGAGATTTATAAAAGATTTCTCCAAAATTTCCAACCCTCTCTGTAAGTTGTTAGAAAAAGATCACCCATTTTTGTTTTCTGATGGTTGCAGGGTAGCATTCAAGGAGTTGAAAAAGAGACTGGTCATATCACCCATCATTGTTGCCCCCAACTGGGACCAACCATTCGAACTAATGTGTGATGTCAGTGACTACGTAGTGAGGGCAATGTTGGGACAGTGGAAAGACAATATGATGCATCCAATCTACTATGCTAGTAGAACACTGAGTGGAGAGAAGGAAATATTGGTTGTGGTGTTCGCGTTTGACAAGTTTAGATCCTACCTTATTGGGTCCTAGGTAATTGTATATACTAACCATGCAGCTCTCATGTACCTAATCGAAAAGAAAGAGTCTAAGACACGCCTGATTCGTTGGGTGTTGCTACTACAAGAATTCAATCTTGAGATTTGTGATCGTAAGGGCACAGAGAATCAAGTCTCTAATCATCTATCATGACTTGAGAGAGCTGAAAATACAGTTGAGGTTGAGGAAATATTGGAAACTTTTCCAGACAAGCAGCACCTCACTACCACTCTCCGGGAAGCGCCATAGTATGCACACTTTGCTAATTACCTGGCCAGTGGTATAGTTCCTCACGACCTCTCATCGGTCCAAAGGAAAATTTTTTATCGTGATAGGCGCCTATATTACTGGTACAAGCCTTATCCGTTTAGAATATGCCTTGATAATATGATTCGGTGATGCGTCCCCGAGATAGAACAATCTTCTATTTTGCAGGCTTGTCATCCATCAGCGTATGGAGGACATTTTGGAGGGGTTAGGACAGCTGCTAAAGTGCTAGAGGCTGGGTTCTATTGGCCAACAGGTTTAAAGACGCACACCTATGGGTGAAGGGCCGCAATAAATATCAGTGCACGGGGAACATTTCCCGTTGCCATGAGATGCCCATGAACCCAGTTCAAGAGTTGGAAGTGTTTGATGTCTGGGGATCGACTTCGTGGGGCCCTTCATCAGCTCCTATAGCAATAAGAGTATTCTTGTTGCTGTGGACTATGTGCCCAAATGGGTAGAAGCTGTGGCGTTGCCTACCAATGATGCAAAAGTGGTGGTGGAATTTTTGAAGAAGAATATATTCACCCGTTTCGGGACACCAAGAGCGATTATCACTGACGGAGGCACTCACTTCTGTAATAGAGCCTTTGAAAAGCTGCTTGCTAAGTATGATGAGCGCCACAAGGTGGCTACTCCTTACCACTCGCAGATGAGTGGGCAGGTTGAAGTGTCTAACAGAGAAATCAAGAGCATGTCAACCAAGACTGTGAATGCCACAAGAACTAATTGGGCGAGGAAGCTAGACGATGCACTCTGGGCTTATAGAACGTCCTTCAAATCACCAATTAGTATGTTACCATAACAGTTGGTGTTTGGAAAGTCCTACCACCTGCCAATGTAACTTGAACATAAAGCGTCGCGGGCATTGAAATAGCTGAACTTAGATATGGAAGCTGCGGGCACGACAACAGTCACTGAATTGCATGAGCTCGATGAGTTCAGATATCTTGCTTTCGAGAGCACAAAGTTGTACAAGAAGAGAATGAAGAGGCTACACAACCAGAACATTGTTGAGCGGAATTTCAAATCTGAGGATGTGGTATTGCTCTACAACTCAAGACTACGATTGTTCCCTGGTAAGTTAAGTCACGATGATCTGGACCGTTTCAAGTAGTTGAAGTTTTCCCTTCCGGGGCTGTGAGATTGCCAAAAAGAAAGACTCTCGTACATTTAGAATCAATGGTCAAAGATTGAAACTATATGTGGGCATGAGCGAACCAAAGAAAGTGTCTGAGCTACACCTGACTGAACCATAGAGATCAAACGAGCCTTAAATGCGCTCATTTGCGTCATGTCACGATGTTAAATCAGGATCTACATGGGAGACAACCCATAAAATTATTGCAAGTGTAATGCATAAAAAAAGTAAAATCAACAACACGCCCAGACAACAGTCCTAGCATAACTGCGGTAGGACCCCGGTCAGATACCCCCTCTGATAGTAGACCACCACTTTTGCAGCGTAACCACGACCCAACCACGGTGAGAGACCCTCTCCGAATGTGGTCTTCCGCGGTCCCAGCATAACCGCGGTGAGGGACCCTCTCTTAATGTGGTCTACTACGGTCCTAGCATAACCGCGAAAGATCATGTCGGCCCAAGTACGCAGAAGTTTTTTTTAATTTTTTTATTTTTCTCCCCCTTTTAGTTCACCTAACCCCTACCCCTAAGCCTTTCCTCTCCCTATCTGAAACAGAACGCCCCCTCCCCTCCACCCCAAAAAATCCCTCTTCTCTTCTCTATTTCCCAAATCACTCTCTCTCCCTCAAACCT
This sequence comes from Nicotiana benthamiana, assembly GCA_034376525.1. NCBI lineage: Eukaryota > Viridiplantae > Streptophyta > Magnoliopsida > Solanales > Solanaceae > Nicotiana > Nicotiana benthamiana. Next base: position 24,929,728 of record CM067333.1, on the reverse strand, counting down.
CCACTGTTGTCTTCTCCACCTTTCCATCTCCAATACCCAACCCTTCCATTCTTCATCAAGGTGAGTTTTGTTTTTCTCTTCCTATTTCTTCATCTAATGTAGTATAATGTAGTCTAATCTAGTGTAATTAAAACCTAGGTAGTAGTTTACTGTTAATTTTTTCTTTTTTACTTTCTTTTTTCTGTTTTCCTTTGTTATTTACTTCTTGTGGACATGTTTGATGCTTAAATGGGTGGATGTTCATGGTGCTTCACTTATGATTTTTAGAATTTTTGGAGGCCTAGACATAAATTTTGTGATAAGGTTTGGCGTAGGGGCCTTTTTGGCCGAAAAATTGGGGGTGTGTTTTGGAATTTTGGATCACTTTGTGCTCTTCTTATGTTGTGGTGGTGGTAGAAATTGACATGTTTATTTGTAAAGGCTTGTGTGGGGTTGTGTATGGTGAGATTGTAGACTGATTAGTAGTGTGAGAGAAATAGTGGAGGTTGTCAGCTTTGGGCACCTGACTACATGGGTGCACCGGCATTGTTTGATATTGTTGGTGCCATCGGGTGGCGAAATTTTAGTACCCATCCAAATGACACCTATTAGGATGCATCTGATTGTTGACCTGAATTGTTTGCAGGTAATATGGCCTGAAAGAGGCAAAAGAGTTCGGCAATGACTCCCCAAGTGCCAACATATGACGCCCCTAGGTTCCAATCATCGGAGACTGAGGATGCATTTCATGCTAAGTCCACCGAAACCTTTGTCCAGGAGATTCCTATTGACAGGGCTACCCTCTGTATGGAAGCTTCGGGCATGTATAAGGAAATTCGACGGAGGCAGATAGAATTCTTGTTTGATGAACCTAAGATGGCAAACCCAATGATAATCCAGGAGTTCTATGCGAACTGCCCGGAACATGTGGGCCAGGATGTGATTGTGCGGAGAAGGATAGTAGATGCCTTGATTTACAAGATTCACCAGGTTTTGCGATTGCCTGAATTCATTGGTGACATTGACCATTACCACAACGCCTAAGGAGTCACTTAGGACACTATGATTGAGGTAATCTGTATAGGGAGTCAACCAGCTTGGATACATGAAAACATTATCCTGCACTCCAAGTCATTCACTCATGAGGCCAAGTGCTAGTTCACCATCATTTGCAGCCGGTTACTGCCCACTACCAACACGACAGATGTAAACCACCTTAGGGCTCTATTGGTGTGGTGCTTCATCACCAAGAGGGACTTTGATGTGGCGAGAGTTATTGGAGATGAAATGATCCTTCGGTCACCTCAGCTATCCAAAGGGTTTTACTTTCCCTCCCTTGTGACAAGGTTGTATCTGCTAAAAGGTGTCCCCACCAGTCCTACAGATGGAGCTTCGCCCAAAAAGACTGCATTCAGATCTTCCAAGATCATAGTGGGCAGAGATTCTCCCACAACCATTGACCTTGATGATGAGGATGACACCACAACACCCATGGCACCATCAAGGTGGTCCTATGATGAAGTCGGATCATCTCGACGACCCCACACAGGGGCAAGGTTCTCTAGATCATAGTCCACCCGGCCCATATTGCGTTCTATGGAGGAAGAGATGGCAGATCTCGCACTTTAGTGGATGGACTACATGTGCGAATGGATGCCATGTCTCAGCGGCAGGCCAAGTCTGAGAGCCGGATGACGGCCTGGTTTCGTGCTTTGGGGAGGGCTTGTTATGTGGACTCTACTACTATCTCAGACTCCGACTGATGCCCAGGGAAGTCTTCTTATCCTTCTGCACCTTATTTTGTGATATGACATGGCGACATGCCATAGTTTTTTGTGTGGGGTGGGAGACTTTCTTTGGTGGTGTATTGTTAGTGTACATATGCATGGAACATGTTGTAGTTGTGTATAGTTGATTGTACTCATCTTACAATTAACTGACTTGGCCCATCGACGAACACTTGTTGACGAGTCTCTTGAGTCGGACGAAATTTTTTTAGAAAAAGTAGGGGACTCTTCCCGAGGACGGACCACTTGGACAGTACTCTTGAGGGAATTAGTCCATTTAGATTTTTTATTTTTGTTATATTTCTTTTTTAGTTAGCGTAGTATTTCCCACTTGGTTTTTCTTTTGACCATGGTTCTTTTCCAAGGGCTTTTCTTGAACCGGGTTAGGTAGATATTTTCTTTAATAGTGTGAGGACCCTTAGGACTCTCTTCAGCTGAAATGGGTGAGAGCATGAATGCAACCCTTAATGCACACACCTGCAAATAACTAAAATGAACTTGAGGGTGCGACGTCTAAGCTCATTTGTAGATTCGTAACTTATGCCTTAATTTTGCACACCTTGTCTTACTTGAATGCTCATATGAAGTGTGTTAACAAACTAATTCGTAACGAGTTACATGCCAAGTGAGTGTGAGATAATACACGCATTCTGTGATTGTATGTGATACCTAGAACTTGCCATGTGTGTTTGCAAAGCGAAATAGAAGTTGTTTGGTTTTAGAGATGATTGAGGTATTTCCTTGTGAAGCCTGTATAATTATGAATCCACCTGTTTATATTGTCATAGTTAACCCATTTGACCCTATAGCCTGTTTCTTTGATAACCTTGCAATAACCTACATCCAGGTGTTGAATAGCTTGACTGTTTGACCCTTTTCCTCCTAGAAGCACTTGAATTGTTAAAGATCATGTAAAAGTCAAAGTGTGGGGTGATAAGGGAGTAGGAAAAGGAAATCACTAAAATACTTGAATGGTGCTATGGTAGATGTGAAAAAAAAATATTGAAATATAGAAGGACCTTATAAATAGGTGGTCCTAAAATAGTAAATGGCAAGAAAAAGTCAGTTGCACCAAAGAAAGTGGGGGTAGCTTATGAAACAAGTGTGGAAGAATGACTGGGATGAACATGGAAATCGAAATAAAGGAACGAATGTATTAAAAGTGCTTAGGGAGGTTAGTCACTATTTCCAAATGTATCATACCCGTCCCTTAGCCTACATTACAACCAAATAAAGACCCCTTGATCTTAAACTAAAACATATCGATTAGTAGAGTATTACACTACGGGCAAGCTTATGGTGTATCGGTGTGGCATATGAATGCTCTTTGCTGAGAGTGAGTGAATTCTTTTGATCTATAGTTCCTTGTGCTTGATTTTATATGTGTGGGACTTCTCTAAAAATACAATGTGAGGACATGTGACTCGGGAAGATAAAGCAAGTTTTCACATCTGTTTAGAGTAACTAGAGTAAGCACGAGCTTGGCATGACATTAGAGTCCTCATCTAAGGTGTGGTTGTTGCATTGCTCAGGTTATTCTCGCATAATGGCAGGTGTAACATAAAATTGGGTAATGCATCGAACGGCTAGGCCTAGAAGTTTGGTTCAACTTGCTCGAGGACGAGCAAAGATTTAAGTATGGGGTGTTGATAATAGGTGAATTGAACTATAATTAGGCCCTAAAGAACCAAATTCTTGTATAGTTTTTATGGTAAAATTTAGAATGAAATACTCTGATTAGCGCTTTTCATGTTTTGCAGGTTACATACGATAAGTGAAGGCAATGAGTACGTTTGGGATCAATTATGGAGAAACGATGCCAATTGTACAAGGTCTGCAAAATGCACCATGCGAAGGCAGCTCAAACCATAACTGGAGATGGACTGCCGCGGTCCTGGCATAACCGTGGTAGAAGGCAGTTGCAGATACTCGCAGATTCAGAGAGAGCGTTTGGCCGTGGTTCTGGCTTGGCCACAGCAGAACCGCAGCAGGAAGCGGAAACTTGAGGGACTGAAGTGCAAAACACAAGATATTTAGCCCAAAGCCCTATTTTAAACACTAAAACTCGCCCAAGAGAGACATGTAATGTTTTAGAGAGTTCTTTGGCAAGAAAAACAAGTGTGAGAGATCACCCAAAAGATCATATCTTCTTCTTCTTTATTTTTCTTGCAATTATGTTTATGAATATCATTATGGTTTATTTACCCATTGTCATGAGTAGCTAAATCATTTATCTAGGGTTTTGATGGAACCTATTGAGGGATGAACTTTTTGTTTATGTGAATACAATTTGTCAGTTTTAATCTTTATTTGTTCAACTACGTATTTTTTGTAGTTAATCGCCATGATCCTCAATTAGTTGTGCCCATTTAGTGTGCATAACTCAGGAGAGAGTGCATGTTAAGGTAATTGTTGAATAACACCACTCCCAAAGTATAAGAGGGATCTATAACTGCGGGTTTAAAAGTGGAATTAGGAATAAGAAAGCCTTGGGTGCAATCTTAAGTGAACTGTGATAAACAAAGCTAGCCAATATATCTCGGGAGAGTGCAAGGGAGAGATTTACGGTAAGGAGAGCATTCATGATTGATAGAGATGTGTTGGTGAATTTGTATGAAACATAAATAGAAGGAATTCCATCGATTGGGGAAATCATTACCTTACCGCTTTCTCATCATCGTTTGCAACTTAGCATCTTTAGTCTACAACTGTTTATTTACTGTCAATTTTAGTTATTAAAGACACCATCAACTGTTATTTACAATGTTTGGGAAAATTGATTCTAAAGAGTTTAGTAGGTCTAATGATAGTGATTGATAGGTTAATTCTCTGTGAATTCGACTCTGGGTATAATACTCAGGTTATATTTGCAACGTCCGCATTATCCTTTATAAGGCATAGTTGGGCGTGATCATATTTGAATTGTAATTTCTTAAATCGGCAAATCTAAATAGACTATATCCAAGAATTTTCTGAGCTCTCATCCTAATTACTCCTACTATAAACCTTCTTGACGTGATTCGAAAGGAAAAAAAAGAATTTTTACATAATATAGCTGCTAATAACCAACAAATATATAGTTTTTGTGTGTTTGTGTGTGTATATACATATATTATACATAATTTTTGTATATTTTTTGTATATTTAAATAGTAGCTATACTTATTTTTGGCCGACGGCTAAATGTGTTTGAAGGATTTAACAAGGAACATGCAGAAATGTTCTGTGTTGTATTCAATGTCAACATGTATATATACAAGTATAGGTGCTAAAAGAAAATAATGAAAAATATAAAAATACATAATATCCTCTATACACTTGTCATATTTTTATTCCCTACTTCTAAAACTGCATAATTAATTTTATTCATTTACTATGTATTCACATGTGTGGGAACAGAGAAAAGATTCCAAGTGTCTCATCTTTGTAGACTTCGTGTGCCATATCGACGGCTGAGATTAAGAGAGGCTAAGGGCCAAGATTCTTCCACGTGTCAACTATCTCTCATAAAATTAAAAGACTAAACTATACACTTCATAGACAAATCCGAAATCCCTAATGTTCTTATCTGAAACCCTTCTCCTTCCCTTTCTTTTTTTCATTGATGAAATCCTCGATGCTTTCTTTCTTCTCTACACCCCCCTCTCAAATTGGAGGGGATAGAATAGACCCCCAACTTTTGTAATATAAGGTTATGCGAAGCCCGTGATAATGATTTAGAAAAGAGGTCGGTGAGTTGCTACTTCGGTGATACAAAAGAAAGGGTTATCAACCTAGAGAGGTACTATTGGCAGACGAAATAACAACCGAGTTCAACTTGTTTTTTCCGTTCATGGGAGACAGGATTGCACGAAATATGTATCGCTAATTGGGTATTGGAGTGAATCGGAAGGGGAAGATAATTCTTCTTTACAAGTTTCATGATAACTTGTTGGTTTTGAAATGTTGGATACACTCTTTAGAGCATTTTGATTATTCAGTGTTAGTACTTTAAAAGAAAAAAAGTAGGTTTAAACGACTAATATAAACAACATCAGTTGAGGTCGGTGAAAAATATGTTGTTGCACATATAGTCATTTTAGTATGTAGGCTTTTGACTCATATTTTTAGATTTTTTGATTGGAGGTGGTGGAATAGGAAAACAAGGAGATGGAGATGGTGAATTGGGTGTGGTAGCAAGTTGATTATGAACTTGCTGAGAAATATGGTGAGTTGTTAAAGCTAAAACTTGGCAAAGGTGTAGAGACAACAGGATGGTTGGTTTGATCTACTGTCCTAGATGTCCTGCTAGGTGTAGAAAAAGAAAGAGAACCAGTTGAATTTGCTTCATTTGTAGAGATAGTGTTGATGGGTGGTTAAACAGATGTTGGACCATCAGAGGTTGTGGTAAAAGGAAAGAACAAAGCTTGAGATGTTGTGGTTGTCAAAATGAAAGTAAAATGATCCTCATGGAACCTTGCATTCCTGGAAATAAACACCTTTTTTGTCTCAATTTCCAGAACTCTATAACTCTTTTGACCTTGTGCATAACCCAAGAATACGCAACTCTTTGGTCTTGGATCAAACTTACCCCTCTTATGAGACAAAGTAAATGCATAACATAGAAACCCAAAAGACCTAAGAGATTCATAGTTAGGTGGTCATCTAAATAGAGCCTCATAAGGTGTTTTTCCTTTCAAAACTCTAGAAAGTATTCTGTTGAAGAGATGAGCAGCTATCAACACACATTCTCCCAGTTGGATAGGTATTTTTGACTGAAAAAATAGAGCTCTTGCAACCCCTATAAGATGTTTATGCTTTCTCTTAACCACCCTATTCTCCTGGAGTGTTGCCACACAAAATGTTTCATGCAATATACTTTGTGATTCAAGGAAATCAGCTTCATGTGAACCTTTGCCTAATTCCCCGTGCTTTATTAGACCTTATCCTCTCCACTTTCATGTCAAGTTGTCTTTCTATGATGCTCAAAATGTATTTTAAAACTGTAAAGGCATTACTCTTGCAACTTAACAAAAAGGTCCAAGTAGCTTTACTCTAATCATCTACAACAGTTATGAAATACTTATAACCATTGTATGTCAGAGTCTTGAATGGTCCCCGAGTATCAATGTGAATCAAATCAAAATTTTCCTTTGTTTTAATTTGACTTAAAGGAAAAAAGTCTAGTTTGTTTGTCCTGAGGATAAATGTTACACACATTATCAAAATTTGAAGGAAAATTAATGAAACTGATATTCTTCATTACTCAAAAGGGCAAAAGACCCAATCTGACATGACATTGGCTTATATTAGAAATAACATTAGCCACTAATTGTGTTTGAAAGGAAATTGAACTAGAACAATGATTCAAATTTCTTCCTTTTAGAATTGAAACTACATCTTAATAGGGCAGAATGCCAAAAACTATATTAGTGAGCTTGAATAGATATAATTCATCTCTTACTTCACCAAAAATTTGTCCCCTCCTCATTAAATGGACATGTATTAGACAACCATCTGAAGTTATATTTGGAGAACGTTTGAATTGACTCCATAACTTATGAACAGATAATAAGCTACATCTTAAAGAAGATACATGAAGAACTCTCTTAAGGATTATATCCGGTTGAATGGAAACACTACATATGTGTGTAATATATAACTGAAAAGAGTTGGGTAGACTAATATATAAAGGGACAAGTAGGGGAGTTAAATTTATTAAAGAACTTGAATCGAAGCACATATGTTCAGAGGCCCCTGAGTCAATGATCCAATTTCTAGTATTAAAAGCTGAAAGACAAGTTCAAGTATACTTAAGAATTGTACCAGCCATAACATTTGCATTGGTTTCTGATCTTTCATGTACTGTGTTCCCAATCTAAACATGTTTAATCAAGTTAACTATCTTAGAGACTAGCTCTTTGCTGAATATTTGTGGCTAATTGTTCATGATTCCCTCATTGCTAACAATTGTTTCAACCTTTCCCTCATGTCCTGTAATTACTGTATTTTCTTTCGTTGTTGCCTGGTAATTGTTTGGTTGTTTGGTGAATTGGAGATCTTCTAGAAAGCCTATGAGTCTGTAACAATCTATTCTCACATGTCCTATCCTCATGCAGTTATAGCAGGTCACATTAGGGATGTACTTAGACTTCTTTCTTTTGAATTTTTGTGGACTATTTCCAAGCTTTTGAGGATCAATCTAGGGTTTCAGAGTCTGATTATTGTTTTCCTTTGTTGGAACTTTCTTCGAGCTCCTACCATAAAGGATGCTCCATTAGAAGGATATTGAGGACTCATATATACTTCTCTTTGATTTTCATCCCGTAGTAACAAAGAACATGCATGATCTAGGCTAGGAAGAGGGTTCATCATGAGCATAATTCCTTTTGCTTTCCCATATACACCATTAAGTCCCATTAGAAATTGGATAACTCTCTCATCTACCAAAAACTTAAATACCTTCTTTTTTCCATCACACACACAGTCATAAATGCATCCCAAATGTGTGCTTAGAGAGTCCAGCCTTTTTCATTGTCTCTTTAGAGTTGTGAAATAACCTGCTATGCTGCTATTTCCTTGAACTGACTTTGATATCTCCTTTTTCCAGGTGGTAGAGTTTGGCCCCATTGGACTGACCAAATCTGTACTCAAGGCTGTTCCCCAACTCCATTGCAGACTTAAAGTAGATGATATTGTCTTCTATTTCCTTAGACATTGAATTCAATAACCATGAGGTTACCATGTCATTGCACTTGCTCCATTAAGGAAGGTCCTTGGAGTCCGAATTTGGGTTCTCACGACTAGGGGTGGGTGTTCGATACTTCGATACTGTTTTTAAGAACTATGGTTTGGTATTTGGTATATCAATTGTGTATACCAAATATCGTACCAAAGTAGTTCGGCATGGTTCAGTATTTTCTTGTTTGGTTCAGTATGATTTTGTTACGATTTCGATATCGTTGTAATAATATTAAAAAAATAGTACCTTCAAAAGGTGAATGGTTTGCTTAAAAATCTTGATTTCATATACTACCGTAGCCAAACTATTTGATTTTTCCCAAAATCTATTCGAATTTGCTGTGTAAGAAAAGTATTAGATTTTTACATACTTTAATCTCTTACTTTACTCCTTGTAATCACAGCACTAGAAAGGTAGAAAAGGTTGTCGACGCCCCCCTATTCAAATGCAAAATTGGGTTTTACGACATAATGGGCAAAACAACTCTATTTCCCATTTGGGAATTAGGTTATGGATTTGGAACAGTCGCCACCTAATGATTATAGTGCATTAGGACACTTAAGAGAGATTGTTTTGAAAAGAAAACCAGAGTTCGGGTAAGGGCTTGAGATTATCTCAAGGGGAAGGTGTTAGGCACCCCTCAAGATCCACTAGTGTGGTTCCCGGCCGTGTTAATTGTGACTTTATGAAAGGATAAAGCAAGTAGACAGATAAGATTCACATATAAACATTTGGACAACTTAGGAATTTTGAAAAGGGAAAGGCATAAGTTAAATAAAGCGGAAGATAGAATGGATTTGAAAGGAAAAGTATTACTATGAAAGAACATTTGAATAAAACAAGCAAAGGAAAGGGGGTCCTAGGTTTGACTACAATATGGATCATTCGATACAATATCCGCACATATTCCCAAAGAGGGGTCACTTTATAATATTATCGCATCGTCATCTTCTCCATATTCTACCCTTCTCACCCCGTTGAGGTATTTAAACGTGTTGGTATCGTTGACTTATTGCATGCTAATACTCGTCCCAACCTGTTAGTCCTAGGGTACTAGGACTTCTAATCCTAAGAAAGGGGTGAGAGAGATAAGGTATATATGGAGTTTCAAAGGTAAAAAATACTAAGACGACAGTCAAAACACATAGCACATAAGAGGTATGCAGATAAGACAATTAAAGGCTCATATAAACCCCGTAACAATTCAAGCGACTAGTTTAGCATGACTTCAAGTACTGATTTGGTATTTAAAAGAGGTTAAAGAGCAGGCAGACTAGTTTGAAACATGGAAGTTAGATAGAAAATCTGCTTTGCGCCCTCCGGGCCCGTTTTAGAAATTGATAGTTTATGAAAATCAGTTAATCTTAGAGGAGAACATTAGTTTCAGACATAGGTCTGTCGAAAAGAGAGTTGAAGTTGCAGCAAGGTTTAGGAATGGCTTACAATTTAGCCAGACGGTTTGAATACAAAAGGATGCAAGAGGAAAAAATTTAAAGGACCTTAAAGCATTAAACTTAGGCGGGCAGAATATTTGAAACCATCATTTTAAAGGGACATTACAAGTTCGGAGTAATGTGAAAGGGGCAGACCTGGGCCCGGTTAAAAAGTTAATAGACTGAAATGTTTTTAAGCACTGGACATACACATTGATCTTTGTTCGTTACTGCCTTTTTTACAAGTTTGGACGACATACTATTTTGCCTAGCGTTTAATGGTTCATATAGGCATATTTTCTAGGTGAGATTATGATAATGCAAACCTATAAGCATGGTTTCTGATGAGGTTGTAAGAATGCAGACCTATAGACATGATTTCTATTATGAAGTTGATGCAATAACGAAAAGCCTATAGACATGACAATCTATATGAGATGCAAGAAAGTAAACCCTTATAGACATGGTAACTATATGATATTGATGCAAAAAGTAAAACCCTATAAGCATGGTATCTACATGAGATGATGCAAAAAAGTAAAACCCTATAGCCATGGTAAGTATATGAGATAATGCAAGAAAGGTAAACCTCTCCCATATTCCCTTTCACTAGATCCCCAAGTTTTTTTATTACAAGTTATTTACAAGAATCTGGACCAAAAAAATAACATTAAAGGAAATAAATAATACATCAATACTACAACAGGCCCGAAGAAGCGCAAAGCAACTTTAATGTCCAACATATGCCCTTTACCAAATCTAGGCTCCCAAATCCGAGGCTTTCTCTTTAGAGTAGTGCAAGTGTGGAATTACTAGCCCCAAAGCATCCAAGTTCAGCGGAGACTTTGGGGTCCCCTAAGCATGGATTACTATGGGGGGGAGTATGACTTAAAGCACTAAAAATAAGTGTAAATTTGATAGATTAGAGGAAGACCATTGTAGGAGGTGGTCATACCTAGCCTATGGAGTGAGGCAGGCACACCCCTAACAACTTACAAAGGTTAACAAACAGGAGCAGACTTGTAAACAAGTCAGACTAGGGCCTGTATAGTGATTAGGACACCAACAAGCCTTTGTCAAGGCTCAAACACATAATAAGGGGGTAGGGGATGGGATTACTTTGAGTATAGGTTGTTGACAACCTTAGTTCTAAACTAGGAGTGACAATGATATGCCACCCTAATCCAGAACACACTCTCATTCAAACAAGGATCAGGGAAAAAGGAGTCAGATAAGTATATAAGACTAAATCAAAAGGGATTTAGGGGAAAATGGGGTGTATAAGAATTCAAACCATATAATGAACAATAAACAACCAAGAGAAAGGACTGAGCATGCTGAACTAAAAATTAAAACACAAACAGACAAGGAAAAATGGAGAACTGAACATGCTGCAACCGAAATACACACAGACAAGGGAAATGGGGAAAATGATTCAACATGTTAAAGCTTAAACTGATCAGACAAGGGAAAAGGGGAAGGGTATTAAACATCTTGAACTTAAATTAAAATGCACAAACAGATTTGGGGAAGGGGATTAAACATGTTAAAGTTCAAATTAACATACTAGGGGGAAAGGAAAGGGGCTGAACATGCTAAACTCAAATTGAAATACACAAACAGTGAGCAGGGTCAAGTAACAACCAGTTGGAAGTTGATGATATAAAGTTAGGAGCCTACCAGTTGAAACTTGAATAATAGAGCAAGTATAGATCCTTATAATTAGCCTTGGCTTTCAGCCGGCTAATTCTTAGCAAGAGAGCAAGTAACAGAGAAGGAATGTGGAAGAGAAGAGAGTTTTCAGTGAGAATTAGAGAGTGCTCATGTTTTCAGTGTGTCCGTCTTAGTGAGAAAAGTGAAGGCCTATTTATAGTTTTGAAAGGATGCAGCAGTAAGGCAAGAAAATATTCAACTGTACCAATCATACACAATTAAGGATAAGGTTCCCTTTACTTAAAGAACTGGCTGGAAATAAATAAACTTTGGTCTAATTTTGGAAAGAAAAATTGAGTACCAATCACAGAGTATAGGGCAAATATATGTAAAGGGTTTGAAAATTACACGGGTAAACATATAAGGCAGGTAATCAACTAGAAAATCAAGGAATCGAGATACTAGTTGATTCGAACCTAGTCAGAAACAGGGGTCAATTAGAGAATCAGACAGCTGTACAAAATCAAGTTTTCCGATTAGGGTTTCAAAGAAGGGGAAATGTGACAATATAAAAGAGGTATAGGTTAGAACATACAAAAACTGGAAGTAGCAGAGTAAACATGTAGCAACACACACAAGAAAAGAATTTGAGACGGCTAGGGTTTCACAGAGAAAGAAATGGAAATTCCTCTTAGAATTTAGGGTTTCTATTACACATAGAGCATAAAGAAAGTCATAGATGAAGATGAACACAACGAAGAACATCATAACGAAAGCATAGAACGCATGAACTGAAAACCCTAAAAAGTAATCAGTGAAGTAAAAAATCACAGAGCCATAGTAGAGTAATGCTTACAAATCACAGTGAAGGCTAGAGAAGAACACACAGTAGCAAATAAATGGAGAAATCAAGGAGATTAGAGAAGTCATAGAAAATCTTAAGCTTAAAAAGACGAACCGTTTGAAAACAAGAAATAGGCGAAGAAAAGGTGAGAAATACTTTAAAATTATTAGAAAATAACTAAGACTCAAAGAGAGTCGTAAAAGTAAAAATAGAGAAGAACCTTGAGAAATTAGGGTTTTCAGAGAAAGGTCTCGAAGCATCGAGAAAAGCCCGAACGAACTCGTCGGAGTTGGCAAAGGGCTCAGGGCCTTGAGGCTTGCCGGAGAAAGGCCGGACACGACTGCAAAAACCCCAATCGAGGACCTCTGCTCCGATCATCCTTGAAGTAGGGCTCCGATCTTCGAAACTAGGACCAAAAGAGGTGAGGAGTGAACGGATGAGGACGCTTTAGGGCTTGAACGGCCATGAGCGTCGGTGAGATTAAGCCGGAGACGATTAGGGTTCGAGAGGTCTAGAGAGATGTTGGCATTCAAAGGCGGCAGGTTTGGAAGAATGAGTTTAGGGTTAGGGGTGTTAGAGATTTAATTATGGTAAGTGAAGTGTGGGTCGTTGATCTGTGTGATCAACGGCCAGGATTAAAAGAGTTGGGGCGGGTTAGTTTTAAGTGGGTTTGGGTCTGGTAGCTTCGAATTGGGTCAGGCGATTGGGGCTAATTTTGGGGTTGATTTTGGGTTTCAATTTGGGCTAGAATTGAAAGATTAAAGGGCTACATTTTAAATAGCCATTTGTTCTCAATTTGATTTTATAAAAATAGTAAAAAATTTTGTAAAAATCAAATGAAATAACTGAAATAATAAAATATATTTAGGAAGCAACTAAAAATATATCAGGAACGATTTTGTACTTGAAATGCTTATTAAATCGAGAAATAGGCTAAAATTGCAATTTAATGCAATTTTAGTTTAAAAATACCTAATGGCTTTGTAAAATTCTGTAAAAATTACATAAATTATATTTTTATGTAAATGAGAGAATAAAATAAATTATTTATTAAATAACAATATTTGAGGTTAAATATTGGATTTTATAGTACAAAATAAGTTGTAAATTGGTATTAAAATGCTTGAAAAATTATAGAAAAATACCAAACCTTTTGTGGATGCTTATATATGCATTCACAAGCTATTTTGGAAGTATTTTGGGTACAAAAATACATAAGAAAAAATTGGGTATCAAAAGTTGCCCCTCTTTACCCGAGGAGGATGAAAGAGTTGCCGGGTAAAGATAAGATGGCCAATTTTGACCGGAAAGGATAATTGTGCGAGAATTTCGACTCCGCTGTGGCTTCTGAGCTGCCTACATATCCTTGGTTTTACAGGAATCAGGCCGTATTTAGTTCAGGAGCCATTGGCGGAATATGCCAATGAAAATTTGTAAAGGCGGAGGCAACGGGGGTTTGAGATTTGGCAAGGGTTCGGAGATCGGACGAGCCGCGGAGAACTGGAGTGAGAGCGCTCCTACTGAGATAGCCGTGGTAGTTTGTATACCTGCAAATGAACGATGTGCGTGTATATTTCATAATTTAAATGTGATGCAAGTTCCCATTGGACCATGAATGCTGTCTTCGGTCGATTAGGATGGCATCCTCAGACTATGACGTCCGGGCTATGAAGAGCATAAAAGTAAAGATTTGGAGGCCATGAAATGGTGTTCTCGGGCCATGCAGATGGTGCCTACGAACTATTACGCCTTTGAATACGTTGGCGATATTTCAACCCATGAAAAGGTGGCAATATTTCAGTCGAATGAATGCAGAGGGTGGCGATCTTTCAGCCGAGCAGGAATTTAAAATGCAGGGTGGCGATATTTCAGCCAAAATGAAACTGGGTGGCGATATTTCAGCCAAAATGCAAAATAAAGGAGGTAGAGCTTAACCTCGAAAGGCAGGAGATAGCCTTATGCAATGCAAAATGGAGACAGAGCTTAGTCTCGAAAGGCGGAAGATAGCCTTATGCAGGATGGAGGTAGAGCTTAGCCCAGGAAGGCAGAGAATATCCTTATGCAATGCAAGATGGAGACAGAGCTTAGTCTCGAAAGGCAGTAGATAGCCTTATGCAAGGATGGAGGTAGAGCTTAACCTTGGAAGGTAGAGAATAGCCTTATGCCATGCAAGAAATGCATATGAGACATAGCTTAGTCTCGAAAGGCAAAAAATAGCCTTATGCAAGGATAGTGGTAGATCTTAACCTCGGAAGGCAGAGAATAGCCTTATGCAACGCAAGAAATGCATATGGAGACAAAGCTTAGTCGCGAAAGGCAGAAAATAGCCTTATGCAAAATGCAAGATGGAGACAGAGTTTAGTCTCGAAAGGCAGAAGATAGCCTTATGCAGAATGGAGGTATAGCTTAACCTCGAAAGGCAGAGAATATCCTTATGCAGAATGGGGGTAGAGCTTAGCCCCGGAAGGCAGAGAATAGCCTTATGTAATGAAAGATAGAGACAGAGCTTAGTCTCGAAAGGCATCAGAAAGCCTTATGCAAGGATGGAGGTAGAGCTTAACTTCGGAAGGCAGAGAATAGCCTTATGCAAAATGCAAGATGGAGACAGAGCTTAGTCTCGAAAGGCAGCAGATAGCCTTATGCAGGATGGAGGTAGAGCTTAACCTCGGAAGGCAGAGAATAGCCTTATGCAATGCAAGAAATGTAGATGGAAACAGAGCTTAGTCTTGAAAGGCAAAAAATATGCAGAATGGAGGTAGAGCTTAACCTCGAAAGTAGAGAATAGTCTTATGCAATGCAAGAAATGCAGATGGAGATAGAGCTTAGTCTCGAAAGGCAGAAAGTAGCCTTATGCAGAATGGAGGTAGAGCTTAACCTCGAAAGGTAGAGAATAGCCTTATGCAGAATGGAGGTAGAGCTTAACCTCGAAGGGCAGAGAATAGCCGTATGCAAAATGCATGAATATAAAGGAGAGGATGATGGTGATTATCTTTGCTGGTAAATGATTGTGATATCATGACTACTAGGAAGTGTTGAATGTCGATAGTAAACCTTCGCGAGGCTAGTAGTGGTTTCGAGAACTCCAGTTTTGTAAAGCACATGCATCGCCTGTTTGTATTCTGGGTTCCTTCATCCAAAGAAAGATCGTGAATTCTGTAAAGGGGGACGTTAGTTCGCCTCCCTCGACTCGTGGCGTCATGTACCATTTGGGGTAGCGTTGCTAAATGATAGTGATCTAGATGATTTCATGCAAATTTTGGCAATCGTGATGCAAATGTATAAGTATAAGTAAAGAAAAGATAATTTTGTTTTATGATGAACCACTACTGCAACGTGGTTCGAAGCACGGCAACCTCGCTGGCTTAGAAATTTTAAGGGACCTCCTCAAAATTCTGCCCCAGCTTACTGGGCTGGTGCTATTGACGGTGGTGATGAATGACTGAAAACGGATTGCCCTTTGAATTTTGAGGGTCCTCTTCAAAATTCTGCCCTAGTTTACTGGGTCGATGCTGATGTGAAAATTGGCAAGCTAACTTTAGAATTTTGAGGGTCCTCCTCAAAATTCTGCCCCAGTCCAAATGCGGGGGAAAATGGAATTTTATTAAAGATGTGACCGAACACATAGGGTTGCCTACGTATCCCCTCTTAAGCAGGAATCAAGTCAGGCGTAGTTCAAATTACATCATACGGAAAAGCATGCTGATTAAATATAATATCTCTTCACTGCATTTGAGTTGATCGACTTTGGCCAGATTTCTCCATCCATCTCTACAAGAATAAGGGCTCCTCCGGTTAAAACTTGGTGAACCATGTACGGACCTGCCAGATGGGAGAGAACTTCCCTTTGTCCTCATCGTGATGTGGAAATATCTTCTTCAACACCAGCTGCCCCGGTGTAAACTTCCTTGATCGAACTCTCTTGTTGAAGGCTCTAGCCATTCTGTTCTGATATAACTGACTGTGACAGACAGTGTTCATTCTCTTTCCGTCTACAAGGCAAACTGCTCGTAGCAAACCTTGACCCATTCTGCGTCCTCTAACTAAGCTTCTTGTATGATTCTTAAGGACGGAATTTCTACCTCGACACAATTACCGCTTTTGTACCGTAAACTAGCATGTAGGGAGTTGCCCCGGTTAATGTGAGAACTGTAGTGCGATAACCCAATAAAGCGAATGACAACTTCTCGTGCCACTGCTTATGCCTTTCGATCATTTTCCTTAATATTTTCTTGATGTTCTTGTTGGCCGCTTCCAAGGCTACATTCATCTGAGGTCTATAGGCCGTAGAATTTCTGTGTCTGATCTTGAAAGTCTCACACATCGCTTTCATCAAGTCGCTATTGAGATTTGAACTGTTATCAGTGATGATCGACTCTGGAACACCGAACCGACAGACAACCCGATCTCGGACAAAGTCTGCCATGACTTTCTTAGTTACTGCTCTATATGATGGTGCTTCGACCCATTCAGTGAAGTAATCAATTGCAACTAAGACGAACCTGTGTCCGTTTGAGGCGACGGGCTCGATTGGTCCAATCACATCCATTCTCCAGGCGGCGAATGGCCATGGTGAGCTCGCTGTAGTAGCTCGTTTGGAGGTACCTTTATCATGTCTGCATGTATCTGACAGCGGTGACACTTTCGAATATACTGAATGCAGTCTGTTTTCATGGTCATCCAGAAGTATCCTGCCTTGAGTATCTTCTTTGCCATAACAAAACCGTTCATGTGTGGTCCACAAGTACCTGAGTGCACTTCTTCCAGTAACTTGGTTGCTTATGTCGTATCGACACACCTTAATAGTCCCAAATCAGGAGTCCTCCCATACATGATTCCTCCTTTGTGATAAAAATTGTTGGACAACCTTCGAAGCATGTGCTTCTGAGTAGCATTAGCAAACTCTTGATATTCCCCTGTTGTCAGGTACTCTTTGATGTCGTGGAACCAGGGCTTTCCGTCGGCTTCTTCCTCAACATGTGCACAATAAGCCGGTTGATCATGAATCCTGACCTGGATAGGGTCGATGAAAAGTGTCTGGATGTTGAATCATGGATGATAAAGTAGCAAGTGCATCGGCGAACTCATTCTGTATTCTTGGAACATGCTGGAATTCCATTTTCTTGAACCTTTTCCTCAACTCTTGTATGTGGTGCAGATAAAGGAGTATCTTGGAATTCTTAGTCACCCATTCTTCTCGAACCTGGCGTATGAGCAGGTCCAAATCTTCAATCACTAGCAGCTTCTGAATGTTCATATTGATGGCCCGTTTAAGCCCTAAGATGCAGCCTTCGTACACGGCCAAATTATTGGTGCACGGGAACCTGAGCTTGGAGGATACAGGGTAATTCTGACCGGTTTCGGATACCAGGACTGCTCCGATACCAACTCTTTTGAAATTTACGGCCCCGTCAAAAAATATCCTCCAACCGTCATAGGATTCTGCAATATCTTCTCCTATGAAAGCTACTTACTCATCGGGAAAATACGTCTTCAATGGTTTGTACTCCCCGTCCACAGGATTTTTTGCGAGATAATCTGCCAAGGATTGTCCTTTAACTGCCTTCTGGGTGACATAGACAATGTCGAATTCACTAAACAAAATTTGCCACTTGGCGATCTTATTAGTGGGCATGGGCTTCTGAAAAATATACTTTAGTGGATCCATTCTTGATATAAGGTAGGTAGTGTAAGCACAGAAATAATGCCTCAATTTTAGAGCAATCCAAGTCAAAGCACAACAGGTGCGTTCTAGTAAAGAATATCGGGCCTTGTACGGGGTAAATTTCTTGCTGAGGTAGTAAATAGCTTAATCCTTCCTCCCCGTTTCGTCATTTTGTCCCAAGACACAACCAAATGCTCCATCCAAAACTGTGACATAGAGCAATAAGAGCCTCCCAGGCTCAGGTGGAACCAGGACTGGAGGCGTAGACAAGTATTCCTTGATGCTGTCAAAATCCTTTTGACATTCATCGGTCCATTTGGTGGCGGCATCCTTTTTCGGCATCTTGAAGATAGGTTCGCAGATGACGGTAGACTAAGCTATGAATCGGCTAATATAGTTGAGTCTCCCCAGAAAACTTATTACCTCTTTCTTGCTCTTTGGCGGTGGCAACTCCTGAATAGTTTTGACCTTTAATGGATCCAGCTCTATTCCTCGGCGACTGATGATGAAACCCAATAGCATTCCCGCAGGGACCCCAAATACCCACATAGCGGGATTCAGTTTCAAGTTATACCTCCTAAGTCTGTTGAAAAACTTTCAGAGGTCCTCCATGTGATCGGCCTTCTTGGACTTAATGATGACGTCATCCACATATACCTCAATCTCCTTATGTATCATGTCATGAAAGAGGATAGTCATGGCCCTCATGTAAGTAGCTCCCGCATTCTTCAATCCAAACGGCATCATTCTATAGCAATACATTCCCCAAGGCATGATAAACGTCATTTTCTCTGCATCTTCTTTATCCATCATATCTGATGGTACCCTGCGAAGAAATCGACGAATGACTGCAACTCATGCTTGGCGCAGTTGTCGATCAGAATGTGTATGTTCGGCAAGGGGAAATTTTCTTTGAGACTGGCCCGGTTGAGATCCCGGTAGTCGATGCAGACTCTGGCTTTCCCATCCTTCTTCGGTACCGGCACAATGTTAGCTAACCAAGTTGGATAATCTACCACTCGAAGCACTCTGGCTTTGACCTGCTTGGTGACCTCTGATTTTTAAACTCATATCTGGCTTGAATTTTCTGAGCTTCTGCTTTACCGGCGGACATGCAAGATTTGTCGGCAACTTGTGAGCGACGATGGACGTTCTGAGGCCAGTCATATCATCGTAATACCATGCAAATATATCCTAATATTCCCTCAAGAATTCTATGTATTCTTTCTCTGTCTGTGATAAGTGCACACTGATGCGCGTTTCTTTGATATTCTCTGTATCTCCCAAATTGACGACTTCGCTTTCATCCAAGTTGGACATATGTTTATTCTCAAAAGATTTGGCCTCTCTGACAACCTATTCTGGTATGTCATCCTCCTCTGAGTTTACGTCTGTTTGTTGTATAGCCTCGTCTCAAGTTACAGTTGTTGGTTCATCATCAAGATACGTAATAGTAATGTTGTGTGAAAATAAAGTAAATAGCAAAAAATAGTAATGAATAGCGAGATATTTGATAAAACTGAAAAAATGCTTTTGATTAAATTCATAAAATTTCAAAACTTCGGAGCTCTTTTGGTAAGTAAAGACAAATGCGGAAAATAAAGAAAACAACTAAAACAAAGATGCATGATGCTTGTTTAGCCTTGCTACCCCGAAGGTTTTCGGGCGATGGTGGTCCTGACTGACCAGTTGGCGAGGCTCTCCCCTCGATTCATAGCCTGAATGAAAGGGCCTTTCTCCCCTTCCTCTTCAAAGATCACACAACAGTCCATGTCCTCCAGAAATAGGTTTTTCATTGTCGCAAGAGCCTCGTCTTCTTTTGACCCGTAAAGAGTGCCGGCTGGCTGAAATGTCTGCTCCAACTGAGGTATGGGCCATTCCAATGGGTAATATGGGCCGCGCCATGGTGGTGAACAGTTTTGAACTCTTGCCAAGTGTTTTCGTACCCTAATGCGAAGGTACTGCCATGTTTCTTCAGCTGGATAGGTTTGGTAATACCTTGAAGATTCTTACCAAGTCCTTTCCCTGGTTCATACCCACTCCAATTAAGAATGCTCTCAACCTTGTTGCTCCACCATTTGTCATTGTCCACTGCGTTGACCCGTTCAATATGATGATATGTTTCTTCGCCTACTCTTCTTCTGCCTCCGACCATTGGAATGGTCTAGCGACTGTATATGGGGTTGCTACCGTAGCCATGGATAATTAATTCCTGATGGTTCCATTCGAATTTCACGGCATGATGCAGGGTGGATGCTACAGCCCCTGCGGCATGGATCCAGGATCGTCCCAGTAGTAAGTTGTAAGTTGCTGGTATGTCCTTGACTTGGAAATCAACGTCGAACCAAGTGGGCCCATTTGCAAACACATGCTAATTTCCCCGAGAGTGGAACTCTGAGAACCGTCAAAAGCCTT
Source organism: Nicotiana benthamiana (assembly GCA_034376525.1). Taxonomy (NCBI): domain Eukaryota; kingdom Viridiplantae; phylum Streptophyta; class Magnoliopsida; order Solanales; family Solanaceae; genus Nicotiana; species Nicotiana benthamiana. The sequence continues at coordinate 24,909,235 of CM067333.1, read as the reverse complement.
AACATTAATAGCCCCCTCTTTTATCTCATGCAATCCTTTTCCTAACTTCTTGAGGGTGATCAGTGGACAAATGTTGAGATTGGAACCTCCATCGACTAAGATTCTGGTGATGAAATGATCCTCGCATTGCACAGTGATGTGCAGTGTTTTGTTATGACTGAGCCCTTCAGGTGGCACTTCATCCCCGTGGAAAGTGACTTTGTGACTTTCCAATACCTGCCCTATCATGTTTGCCATCTCTCCTCCTGTTATGTTGCTTGGGACACAAGCCTTGCTCAATATCTTCAACAAGGCATTTTTGTGCGCCTAGGAACTCTGCAGTAATGCTAAGATGGAGATCTGTGCCGGAGTCTTGTTTAACTATTCAACAACTGAATATTCCTTAACCTGTATCTTTCACCAGAGATCATCAGGTCTAGTTTCAATGGGACGTCCAGAGTCCTGCCTGCTGGACTCAGCTAGGTGCTCTGGTGTGAATACCCTACATGTTTTAGTCATACCTTGCGCGGCAACTGCTTCACCGGTGCGCGCTTTTCCTTTCCTTCTTGCCTTAGCTGTGTAGTCCCAAGGTATGGCATTTGACTGAAATGGGGTTATGTCTGACATGGTGACCAGAATGGGCACCCTTGGAGGCAACATAGCAACTTCAATTGGTGCGGGCGTCTTTGGAGTTCCGAACTTCAACTCAATTGGTTTTGGGACCTTTGCAGAAGGTGCTCAAACTCAAATGGTACAGATATATCCACCACGTTGTCCTCAGATGGATGGATTTGCACAACAATAGGATTAAGAGTGACCACTGGTTTCTTGGGCTCATCTCCCTCAGATATCAAACCAATCGACCCTTCGGGGTCCCAATCGTCTTCTACCTCAATCATGTGGATGCCTCCGCCTTTATGGTCTGGCAGAGGGTTGTTACGAACATTAAGAGCAGGCTACTTAGCAATGATGACCTTGTTGTCAATTAAGGTCTAGATTTTGTCCTTCAACGAGCGGCACTCGTCAATGGTATGGCCTTTCATCCCCGAATGGTATGCGAAGGTTTTATTTGGGTTGATCCATTAGGAGGGGATTTTTGGGGTTACGGCTGGGATGGGTGTAGCATATCCGGCAGCTTTAAGCTTCTCATACAATTGGTCAATGGGTTCAGCAATAGCAGTGTACTGTCTGGGCGATTTGTGGTTAAACTTTGGTCTTGGTCGTGGGAAGTTTTGGCGGGTAGGCGGTGATGGATAGTGAGGAGGTTGGGAGTTGTAAGCTTGGTATACGAGTGCGAGTTGGGAATATACTAGCGAGGTGGGGTGATATGTTGGTGATGGAGTTGTTTGGTAGACGGGATGTGGATTTTGATAGGTAGGTGAAGGTGCTTGGTAATTTAGAAAGGGTTGGTATGTGAGTGGAGTTGGAGGGTAGGGTTGGTATTTCATGGGAGAGTGGTTTCTTTGCGCAGCAAATACGGAGTTTACATCCTTTTTCTTCGACGAACCACCAGATTGCAAGGCTCTGTTGGTGGCCTGCAGTGCCTCAAGGTTAGTAACCATGCCATTTTTTATCCCCTCTTCAATTCTTTCTCCCAATTCGATGATATCGGTGAACTTTTGCCCCTCTACCAGCATCAATCTCTCATAATACTGTGGTCCTAAGACGAACGAAAAATATGTTCATTTGCTCTTCTTCCAAAGCCGGCCTGACTTTGACAGCTTCTGACCTCCAACGAGTAGCATACTCGTGAAAGGTTTCAGTAGGCTTTTTCTTCAAATTCTGGATATAGAACACGTCTAGCGCGTTCTCAGAGTTGAACCTGAAACGATCCATGAAATCATATGCCATGTTTACCCAACTAGTCCACTTCTTTGCATCTTGGCTGATATACCAAGATAACGCATCACCTTTCAAGCTCCTCATGAACAGTTTCATGCGGATCTTCTCAACTCTACCAACTCCAACTATCTTGTCCCAATACATCCTGAGGTGAACCCGGGGATCACCCGTACCATTAAACATCTCGAACTTAGGAGGTTTGTATCCCTCCGGGAGTTCGATATCGGTTGAACACATAGGTCTTCATAATTCAAACCCTCTACGCTTTTATTACCTTCCACGCCTTGAACCCTGTTATTGAGTTTCTTAAGCTCAACAACCATGTTTTGAATGAGTGAGTCTGATTCTGAGCATCTGATATGGGTTGTGTATAATGTGGTACAGTATCTACAAATTTAGGGGTATCCTGGTGGTTTGGAGCATTCTGGGGCTCTGGTACGAGCGGTGGAGCATTGTTGCGAACCTGGGTTGTCATCTTCTGCGGAGGTGCAGGGACCTGGTTGTTGACATCTGCAGCAACAAGGGAGATGGACAAGCTTTCCAAACTCCGGACCTGGTCCAGTTCCTCTCAAAATCTTAGCAGAGTTTGCTCCAAATGAGCAGCAGTTTCTTTGGTGATCGGGGTACCCTGAGAAGTTCCTTCAATTTCCTTCCTTGCTTCATTATCTCCCATATTTCCTTTATTCCTGTTTCTGGGAGGACTCGGAGGAGGAGGAGAACCCTTTGATATTGTCGAGTATGCTGATGGTGCCAGAATGCAGGAACAAACCTTTGGGAGGGGAATAAAAAGAAAAACAAAAGGTAAAAATTTAGTGCGGATTCTGAGAAAGAAAACATTGCGGTATTTAAATACATTGTTGCAGGAACATAAGTCGTTTCCTGGTTTAGGTGACTCATTGTACCCCAGGTAGGCCTAGCGACAAATATGATTTGGAGAACTCGTAATACCAAATGCTTCACTTTATTGACAGAAAATATAACGAGTCAAAACAAACTGAAGTAGAAAAAATTGTTACTAGTGGCCAAAGGCCTTATTACATCAAGAAAGCAGTAAAATCCTAACTACTTGGTTCCTGAAGGACCTTCCCCAGATTTGGTTTCTTTGCCTCCCTCGTAGTGTTTCATCAGCTCGCGCAGTCCCAGCAACAAGAAAGCTCGAGCCAGGTGCCACCTTCATTACTTTCAGCTTCCTGACAGTCATTGATCCTTTTCAAAAACTTTCCTTCTAGCTCCACTAGACCCCACTCCAAGTACCCTAAGCGGTTGTTTGCGCGGACACCCATGTCTTTCCATTCATTGATTACCTTCTCTTGAGCCTCTAGCATTTCTCGATGTTCACTTTCACGCTCTCGCATCCGCTTGCGCAACTTATTATACTTGACGTTTGACACAGCCTCCTCATCAATAACCCTGTGACCATGGACGAAACCCATTTTTGCAAGCCAGTGTGATCATCTTCTAACCACCCCGGATAAAGCGGCACATTCCCCGCCTGATACCTTTCTGGCTCCATAGATTCCTTTTCTTAAATGATTTTAAAGTGTCACATATGTTAAGCCCGACACCTGTGTGGGCTATCGTCATCCTGGAAATCAGCCCTGTAGTGACTCATCTTTTCCACCCTTGGTATAATTTTCTTCTTTCCTGCTTGCCTCATGACTCGAAGAGGGACATAAGGGTAAGTTCCCCTTAAGCTGATGAGTACAAGGAATGGTGCATCCCTAGACCGAATGATGAACTCTCCAGTTGGAAACCACTCGCACATCCATTGTACATGCTCTTCCCTCATATTCCCTAATAGTTCCACCCATCCACTGGCGTCTTCCGGGTGAGCAAACATGTCCGGCATGAAGTGCATCCGCTTTGAATGATGGAAAGCAATATGGTCATCCCAATCTCGTCGCACGATCTCTTGTCTATAGTCTCCCTTCTTAAGATGCTCGATGAGCCAGAGTTGTAGTAGCAAATTGCACCCTTCAAAATGCGGTGCTCCTTGTTGACATTTTTCTAAGGCTCGATACAGTTCGGCGAGGATCATGGGTGTTATGCTGAATGTCTGCCCGTCGATAGCCTCCATTACGGATTTGGTTACCATGGCTAGTCTTGTATGGATTCTAGCCTTCTTCATCGGAAAAACTATCATGCCCAGAAAACAGAACATGAATACAAAAGCCCTCCTATGTATGTGCCCCAAAGAGGTGAGGGCGAACTCGTCCATGTGATTGCGGTATGATTTTCCGTGTTTGAACCTTTCATACATGAAGTTAAGACCCATCAGTTTCAATAACCCTCTACCATTGCAATTTTCTGGCATAAGCAGCCCCGGGCTATCCCAAGGAATTTCGGCTAGACCCCCCATTTCTTCCAACATCGGTGTCATTTCAATACCCCCAAAGCGGAAGATGGACCGTTCACTATCCCAAAACATAGTAGCAGCTTCCACAATTGTTATCTGGCCTAACTTCCAGGAGTGAAGGAAGATTCTCTAAGTGCTTGCGGACAAAAACCCGATCACTACCATGCAAATCATCCCACCAGCTTAGCGACTTTGGATGAATGTTTGATACCATACCGAATCTGGGACCTCGTGCCTCATTTTCCTGCAAAATAGAGTTAGGCCCTCAACCCCACCGGACTCGACTATTGAAATAAATAATTAGCAAAGGTATTTAATTATCCAAATCAATGCACATAACGTGACTGTCCGTTTGGGTTAGGCTATCCTAATGAGTCATAATGCGGACAACATAACTGACTCGTCTAAGTTTGACCATGATTCATGAACATTTAAACAGAGTAAGGTTTCTACCTTTGAAGTGCTAGACAAGGTACCCTTGAGCGGACAACTCAATAGGGAAAGGCACGGAACGGTCGACTACACCTTTGGTCGAATGCTTTTACCGCAAATATGTCTTTGCCAAATTTAGGGGTTTTATAATACGGAAGAGCGCAACCACTCATTATAAGCGTTGATATAGGATTTGTTTGGCACGAGTGGAAAATGATGTTGAAGGATGCAATTACAATAAGGAAATAAGTGCATGTATTTTCACGTTGATACAATGATGGTTATAATGAATGCTTGAAATTAAAGGCGGAATTGAAATAAAGTAAAGACAATAAAGTAGTAAAATAATTAAAGAAGAAGAAAGACATGAAGAAACAAGTTAGTAATTGTGAAAAATAATTAAAGCAATAGATAAAGAAAACAATAAAGTCATAAAACGCGTAGTGGTAAAAGCCTTAAAAAAATCCCCAGCAGAATCGCCATGCTGTCGACACCCCCCTTTTTCAAAAGCGAAATCGGGTTTTACGACATTATGGGTAAAACAACTCTATTTCCCATTTGGGAATTGGGTTATGGATTTGGAAGAGCCGCCACCTAATGATTGTACTACAATAGAACACTTAAGAGAGATTATTTTGAAAAGAAAATCAGAGTTCGGGTAAGGGCTTGAGATTATCTCAAGGGTAAGGTGTTAGGCACCCCTCAAGATCCACTAGTGTGGTTCCCGGTCGTGTTAATTGTGAATTTATGAAAGGATGAAGCAAGTAGACAGATAAGATTCACATATAAACATTTGGACAACTTAGGAATTTTGAAAAGGGAAAGTCAAAAGTTAAATAAAGTAGAAGAGAAAATGGATTTGAAAAGAAAAGCATTACTATGAAAGAACATTTGAATAAAACAAGCAAAGGAAAGGGGGTCCTAGGTTTGACTATAATATGGATCATTCGATACAATATCCGCACATATTCCCAAAGAGGCGTCGCTTTATGATATAATCGCATCGTCACCATATCCATATTCTACCCTTCCCACCCTATTGAGGTATTTAAACGCGTTGGTATCGTTGACTTATTGCATACTAATACCCGTCCCAACCTGTTAGTCCTGGGGTATTAGGACTTCTAATCCTAAGAATGGGGTGAGAGAGATAAGGTATATATGGAGTTTCAAAGGTAAAAAATACTAAGACGACAGTCAAGCACATAACACATAAGACAATTAAAGGCTGAGATAAACCCCATAACATTACAAGTGACTAGTTTGGCATGACTTCAAGTACTTATTTGGTCTTTAAATGAAGTTAATGAGCAGGCAGACTAGTTTGAAACATGGAAGTTAGATAGAAAATCTGCTTCACACCCTCCGGGACCGTTTTTGAAAATCAGTTAATCGTAGAGGAGAACATTAGTTTCAGACATAGGTCTGTCGAAAAGAGAACTGAAGTTGCAGCAAGGTTTAGGAATGACTTACAATTTAGCCAGACAGTTTGAATACAAAAGGATGCAAGAGGAAAAAATTTAAAAGACCTTAAAGCATTAAACTTAGGCAGGCAGAATGTTTGAAACCATCATTTTAAACGGACATTACAAGTTCGGAGTAATGTGAAAGGGGCAGACCTGTGCCCGATTTAAAAGTAAACATTCTAAAACGTTTTTAACCACTGGACATACACATTGATCTTTGTTCGTTACTGCATTTTTTACAAGTTTGGACGACATACTATTTTGCCTAGCGTTTACATGGTTCATATAGGCATATTTTCTAGGTGAGATTATGATAATGCAAACCTATAAGCATGGTTTCTAATGAGGCTGTAAGAATGCAGACCTATAGACATGATTTCTATTATGAAGTTGATGCAATAACGAAAAGCCTATAGACATGACAATCTATATGAGATGCAAGAAAGTAAACCCTTATAGACATGGTAACTATATGATATTGACGCAAAAAGTAAAACCCTATAAGCATGGTATCTACATAGATGATGCAAAAAAAGTAAAACCCTATAGCCATGGTAACTATATGAGATAACGCAAGAAAGGTAAAGCCCTCCCATATTCCCTTTCACCAGATCCCTAAGATCTTTTATTACAAGTTATTTACAAGAATCTGGACCAAAAAAATAACATTAATGGAAATAAATAATACATCAATACTACAACAGGCCCGAAGAAGCGCAAAGCAACTTAAGTGTCCAATGTATGCCCTTTACCAAATCGAGGCTCCCAAATTTGAGGATTTCTCTTTAGAGTAGTGCAAGTGTGGAATTACTAGCCCCAAAGCATCCAAGTTCAGAGGAGACTCTGGGGTCCCCTAAGCATGGCTTACTAAGGGGGAAGTAGGACTTAAAACATTAAGAATAAGTGTAAAGGTGATAGATTAGAGGAAGACCATTGTAGGGGGTGGTCATACCTAGCCTATGGAGTGAGGCCGGCACACCCCTAACCACTTACAAAGATTAACAAACAGGAGCAGACTTGTAAACAAGTCAGACTAGGGCATGTATTGTGATTAGGACACCGACAGGCCTTTGTCAAGGCTCAAACACATAATAAGGGGGTACGGGATGGGATTACTTTGAGTATTGGTTGTTGACAACCTTAGTTCTAAACTAGAAGTGGCAATGAGATGTCACCCTAATCCATAACACACTCGCATTCAAACAAGTACCAGGGAAAAAGGATTCACATAAGTATATAAGACTAACTTAAAAGGGATTCAGGGGAGAGGGGTGTATAAGAACTCAAACCATATAATGAACAATAAATAGCCAAGAGAAAGCACTGAGCATGCTGAACTAAAGATTAAAATACAAACAGACAAGGAAAAATGGAGAACTAAACATGCTGCAATCGAAATACACACAGACAAGGGAAATAGGGAAAGGGATTCAACATGTTAAAGCTTAAACTGAACAGAAAAGGGAAAAGGGGAAGGGGATTAAACATGCTGAACTTAAATTAAAATACACAAACAGATTTGGGGAAGGGGATTAAACATGCTAAAGTTCAAATTAACAGACTAGGGGGAACGGAAAGGGGCTGAACATGCTAAACTCAAATTGAAATACACTAACAATGAGCAAGGTCAAGTAACAACCAGTTTGAAGTTGATGATATAAACTTAGGAGCCTACCAGTTGCAACTTGAATAATAGAGCAACTATCCTTATAATTATCCTTGGCTTTCAGCCGGCTAATTCTTAGCAAGAGACCAAGTAACAGAGAAGGAATGTAGAATAGAAGAGAGTTTTCAGTGAGAATTAGAGAGTGCTCGTGCTTTCAGTGTATCCGTCTTAGTGATAAAAGTGAACGCCTATTTATAGTTTTGAAAGGATGCACCAGTAAGGCAAGAAAATATTCAACAGTAGCAATCATACACAATTAAGGAGAAGATTCCCCTTACTTAAGGAACCGGCTGGAAATAAATAAACTTTGATTTAATTTTGGAAAGAAAAATCAAGTACCAATCACAAAGTATAGGGTAAATATATTTAAAGAGTTTGAAAATTACACTGGTAAACATATAAGGCAGGTAATCAACTAGAAAATCAAGGAATCGACATACTAGTTTATTCGAACTTAGTCAGAAACGGGGGTCAATTAGAGAATCAGATAGCTTTACAAATTCCATAACTGACTGACCGGTGAAAGGATAGCCAGACCCGTTGAAAGCCGGCAGTTATTGATGGCTCGGAAAGAAAGTTTGTTGGAAACACGTTCTCAATGCAATATACTAAAACGTGTGTTCTTTTGTGTAGGTTTTGATGAATGACAAACGAAGCGAAAATTGATATATGACGAAGTTCAAGAAACAAGCGCACAATTGATATACAGCGAGATTCAAGCTCAAGACAAAGTTTTATAGTTTAATTGAGTCATTCTTAATTGTGATATTGATCCTACAACTTGACTCGTAACATGGCTTCTCTCATAAAACTATTTTCCAAAATCATGCATATTTAATTGAATGTCAAATGATTTTAAATCATGCATATTTACAGTAGTCAAAATAATTTTTAGACATGCCTTAAAAATCTGGACTAAGATAATCGATTATGTACTTATGATAATCGATTGTTTTAAGCCAAGACAGCATGACAATCGATTGTGAACTAATGACAATCGATTGAGAGTAAGACAGTGAGCATCAGGTTTTTCAAACCTGCATGACAATCGATTGTGAACTAATGACAATCGATTGTGACTGAGGCAGTGTCCATCAAAGTTTTTCAAAACTCAGAATAATCGATTATGAACTAATGGCAATCGATTATGTTGAGACAGTGTCTTCCAGTGATTTTCAAATTTATTAAATAATCGATTGTTACATTGGACAATCGATTGTCAAAGAGACAGTGTCTAAAATGTTTTTCAAAACTGATAAGTAATCGATTGTTGACTTTGTGCAATCGATTGTGAAGCTGACCGTTGTCGTAAAATTTTCAAATACCGTCAGGTAATCGATTATTGATTCTGTATAATCGACTGTTTTGATTAAAATCCGGAAAAGATTTTTTGAACATTATTGGGTAATCAATTATTGATTTTGTATAATCGATAATTTTGATTAAAATCCGGAAAAGATTTTTTGAACGTTGCTGAGTAATCGATTATTGATTCTGGACAATTGGTTGTTTGTGGTAAAATCTGGAAAGGATTTTTTGAACGTTGCCAGTAATCGATTATGAATTGAAAGTAATCGATTATCAAGCGTAAAATCTGGGATTGAATTTTGATCTGACTGGCAGACAATCGATTGTTGGGGTTTGACAATCGATTGTCAGTGAGTAAAATCAGCAACTCTTAATTGGCAATTAGGCAACGGTAATGCCAAGTTTTTCAACTATAAATACAACTTCATTTCAGTGTTTTAAACACAACAACATACTACAACTGATCATTACATTGCTATAAGCTTGCATACTTTTGTTTATCATTTTATATTCAATTTCATAAAGCTTTTGAGAGCCATACTCTTGTCCAAAGTTGTTGTGATCTAGAGCTTACTTCTTTTACTCATATCTACTCATTAAGTAGTATTTTGTTTGAGTGTTTAGTGTTTTATACACTTGTAAGAGAATTGTGATTCTCTTGTTGTAAGGAACTTGTGTTTCCTTGGTTGAAGTCTTTGAGTGTTGTATCTCCGAGCAAAGGTGTTAAGGCTTGTGTCCTTAAGTTGTAAAGGTTTGTTGAGCACCCGTAAGCTTAACAAGTTAGTGGAAAATCTCGAGAGAGTCTCTCGGGGACTGGACTAGCCACGTGTTGTGGTGAACCAGAATATATCGGTGCGTTCTTTCTTTTTGTTTATTTAACGTACTTATTTATTTCCTGCAAATTTTAATTTCCGCAAGTTTACGCTAAATTTTATTATAACGCTATTCACCCCCCCCCCCCTCTAGCGTTAAGCGTATTTTCTAACAATTGGTATCGGAGCCCAACTCTCTGAAAACTTAACAGTTTGAGAGAACCATCCATGGCTTCTACTCGTGATTCTTTTGCAGGAATTGATGAAGGACAGTGCTCCACACGACCACCTCTATTCAACGGTACAAATTACACGTACTGGAAGGAGAGGATGAAGATCTTCATTCAGTCTAACAGCTTTCACCTTTGGAAGGTGATAATGAAGGGAAACCAAATTCCAACAAAGAAGGTGGAAAACGAATGGGTTCCCAAGTCCGAGGATGAGTATGACGCGGATGACATCCGAAAGGTTCAAAATAATGCTAAAGCAATAAATTTATTATATTGTGCTGTTAGTGCTGACGATTACAGGAAAATATCATGTTGCACAACGGCAAAGGAGATGTGGGACAAGCTAGAAGTCACGTACGAAGGTACGGACCAGGTAAGGGAAGCAAAAATTAATTTCCTAACCAATTCTTATGAATTATTTCACATGAAGGAAGGTGAAAAGGTGGACGAAATGTTTGAGCGATTTTCAATAATCGTAAATGACCTACATGCTCTCAAGAAAACATTCACGGATAGAGAGCTCGTTCGAAAAATTCTTAGAAGTCTCACACCGGCATGGAGATCAAAGGCCGATGCAATTCAAGAATCCATTGGCGTTTCAAACGTCACCATCGACGCACTAAGAGGTAACCATAAAACCTATGAATCTACTATTCTTAACCCTTTTGTTGATGATCAAAGGAGGCAAAGAATAGCTCCAAAGGCGAGCACAAGCCAACCGCAAATTGATGAGGAAGGAGACAACGAGTTTGGACTCATTATCAAAAGATTTCAAAAGTTCATGCGCAAGGAGTATGAACGCAAGGGCAAAAAGCAAGGCGAACAAATCAAATGCTACGAATGCGGAGAAACCGGGCACATCAAGTCAAATTTCCCAAACCTCAAAAAGGAAAAGAAACCTTTTAAAAAGCAACGCGCATATATTTCTTGGGGAGGTGACTCCGGAGATGAGTCAAGCGAAGGAGAAGAAGACGAAGCAGCAAATCTTTGCCTCATGGCACAAGAAGATAACAAAGACGAGGTATGTCAAATTTCGTCTCAAAACTTCTTTACTCTTGATGAAATACGAACCGCTTTTGATGAATTATATACTGAATTTATTAGAGCTTCAAAAACAGTCAAAAGCGTAAAAGAAAATGCTTCTCTAAAAGAAAAAGATTTTCAAAAACAGCTCTCTTTAAAAGAAAAGGATTTAGAAAAACTGGTTTTAGAAAATGAGAAGCTGAAAGAGGAAAACAAGTTTTTTGGAAAAAGAAGTTCCGATAAGCCGAAAGCTCTACTAGAAATTGCACTTCTTGTTTGCATCTTAAGAATGAAGTAAGTAGGCTTAAAGGCACATTAGATAAGTTTAATTCTTCGCACAAAAACTTGAATGATATTCTTGTTAACTTGAAATCAACCAAGCATGGAATAGGCTTTAAGAATGAAGAAAAGGTTGACGCTAATCCCCAACAACCTAAAGCTCAACCTAGGATTAACAATGGAAATGCTTATCCTAGAAACAACAACTCTAGAGCCAATATGCATGCTAGACAAAATGCTGAACATTTTAGAAGACCTAGGAATGACTTACCACCTAGAAATAGTCACCCTAGAAATGATGCATACTTTAGGCCAAATGTTGAGCCCCTTAGAAGACCTAACAATGGCCCTCAACCGAGAAACAATCACTCTAGAAATGCTGCCCATCCTAGAGCTCATAGTAGGAGAAATAATTCTCATGAAATGCGAAATAGTCATAGTGTTCAAAATAGAGTAAGAAATTTTCATCCGTCTAGTTACTATGCACCTAGAAGGATGCACAACCCAAATGTGACTTGTCATTATTGTAGACGTATTGGTCATATTGCTCCTGCATGCTTTACACGTCATAGACATATTACTCAATCGCATCATTATAATATGCCTAACCCCCAAGGACCCAAGATGGCATGGGTACCTAAAGAACATTAATTTGTTTTGTAGGTGTGCTTGAAGGGATCAAGTGTACATTGGTACCTTGATAGTGGATGCTCCAAGCATATGACGGGAGATGAATCCAAATTCCTTTAATTAGAGCACAAAGAAGGAGGAAGTGTTATCTTCGGTGATAACAATAAAGGAAAGATCATCGGCATAGGCTCGGTCGGTAAGGATGAAAATTCCTCTATTAAGCATATATTACTTGTTAAAGGATTAAAGCATAATCTCTTGAGCATAAGCCAATTGTGTGATAAGGGAAATCTTGCTTTATTTGATTCGGATGAATGCTTAGTGTTCAGACGTAGTGATTTCAAAATTATCCTCTGTGGTTTTAGAGTGGATAATATTTATATGGTTGATGTTGCTAATTCATCACCCGATTATGTTGATTGTCTAATGAGTAAAGAGGATGATACTTGGCTATGGCATCGTAAAGTAGCACATATCAATATGCATCTTTTGAACAAATTGATTTCTCAAAACTTAGTTGTTGGTCTTCCCAATTTAAAATTTGAAAATGACTCTATTTGTGACTCGTGTCAAAAGGGGAAGCAAACAAAAGCATCTTTCAAATCTAAAACATTGTTTCAACTTCTAGACCATTGCAATTACTTCATATGAATTTATTTGGTCCCTCTCGCATTGAAAGTCTAGGAAGAAATAAATATGCTTTTGTGATTGTTGATGATTACTCGAGATTTACTTGGACTTTATTTCTTGCCAATAAAAGTGATGCTTTTCAAAATTTTAAATATTTTCTTAAGCGTGTTCAAAATGAGAAAGAAACAACCGTCACTTCAATTAGAAGTGATCATGGGGGAGAGTTTGATCACAATCTCGTTGCGGACTTTTGTGACGAACTCGGAATTGAGCATACCTTTTCCGCTCCACGTACACCACAACAAAATGGGGTGGTGGAAAGGAAAAATAGGTGTCTCGAAGAGATGGCTAGAACCATGCTCGACGAAGCTAAGATACCCAAACATTTTTGGGCGGACGCCGTGAGTACCGCTTGCTATGTTCTAAATAGAGTAGTAATTCGGCCGATACTCATGAAAACCCCCTATGAACTTTATAAGGGTAGAAAACCAAATATTTCCCATTTTAGAGTTTTTGGTTGCAAATGTTTTGTTCATAACAATGGCAAAGACCAATTGGGTAAATTTGATGCTTAGTCGGATGAAGGTATTTTCATTGGATATTCCTCACGTAGTAAAGCATACAGGGTCTTTAATAAAAGAACCCAAATTGTGGAGGAATCCCCTCATGTTGTATTTTCCGAAAATAATGCTCGCTTGGCGAGAAAAGATTCCGGTTTTGATCTTGCAGGTATCTTAGATAGCTTGAAAGACAAAATACCAGAGGAACCACTCAAGGAAAATAAAGATGAAACTGAGGAACAACCAACGGAAGAAGCGCCACAATTGGAGAAAGAATCAAAAGTGCCAAATGAGTGGAGGACGATCAAAGATCACCCTCTTGAACAGGTAATTGGAGACGTCGGAAGAAAGGTAAGTACCCGAAACTCTCTTAAGAACACATTAGGACACACTTCTTAAGAGCTCACGTTTTCACTTGGCAACACTAGTTTAAGTTATTACTTATTTACAAATTACTGACTTGAGCGTCGGAGACGTTTAATTCTATTTTGCAGGTATCGCCCTAAAAAATAGGGGGAATTATAAAGCATGACGCGCAAGAATCGAGTCTTCTTCAGAAAAATCTGTTTCCCTCATCTAATAATCGATTATCTCGTATCAATAATCGATTGTAATGCCTATCATTTGAGCTATTATACTCTCTTTAAATAATCACATCTTCTTTCCAATAAATAAACAAGGTTTATTTCATCTTTGGCATCTTATTATTATTTTTGCTAATGGCAAAAGGGGGAAGATAACGGGTATGATGCACTCTCAAGTTATAAGCTTAAATTGAGGGGGAATTCTCAAATTGAGGGGGAACAAATTGCATACTTGTTATCTGTATATACTTGTCTTGAATCGTCATTATAAATTGCTTGTCTTGCATATCCCGCTTAATGTTTGCCATTATCAAAAAGGGGGAAATTGTTGGAAACACGTTCTCAATGCAATATACTAAAACGTGTGTTCTTTTGTGTAGGTTTTGATGAATGACAAACGAAGCGAAAATTGATATATGACGAAGTTCAAGAAACAAGTACACAATTGATATACAACGAGATTCAAGCTCAAGACAAAGTTTTATAGTTTAATTGAGTCATTCTTAATTGTGATCTTGATCCTACAACTTAACTCGTAACATGGCTTCTCTCATAAAACTATTTTCCAAAATCATGCATATTTAATTGAATGTCAAATGATTTTAAATCATGCATATTTACAGTAGTCAAAATAATTTTTAGACATGCCTTAAAAATCTGGACTAAGATAATCGATTATGTACTTATGATAATCGATTGTTTTAAGCCAAGACAGTATGACAATCGATTGTGAACTAATGACAATCGATTGAGAGTAAGACAGTGAGCATCAGGTTTTTCAAACCTGCATGACAATCGATTGTGAACTAATGACAATCGATTGTGACTGAGGCAGTGTCCATCAAAGTTTTTCAAAACTCAGAATAATCGATTATGAACTAATGGTAATCGATTATGTTGAGACAGTGTCTTCCAGTGATTTTCAAATTTATTAAATAATCGATTGTTACATTGGAAAATCGATTGTCAAATGTTTTTCAAAAACTGATAAGTAATCGATTGTTGACTTTGTGCAATCGATTGTGAAGCTGACCGTTGTCGTAAAGTTTTCAAATACCGTCAGGTAATCGATTATTGATTCTGTATAATCGATTGTTTTGATTAAAATCCGGAAAAGATTTTTTGAACGTTATTGGGTAATCGATTATTGATTTTGTATAATCGATTGTTTTGACTAAAATCCGGAAAAGATTTTTTGAACGTTGCTGAGTAATCGATTGTTGATTCTGGACAATCGATTGTTTGTGGTAAAATCTGGAAAGGATTTTTTGAACGTTGCCAGTAATCGATTATGAATTGAAAGTAATCGATTATCAAGCGTAAAATCTGGGATTGAATTTTGATCTGACTGGCAGACAATCGATTGTTGGGGTTTGACAATCGATTGTCAGTGAGTAAAATCAGCAACTCTTAATTGGTAATTAGGCAATGGTAATGCCAAGTTTTTCAACTATAAATATAGCTTCATTTCAGTGTTTTAAACACAACAACATACTACAACTGATCATTACATTGCTATAAGCTTGCATACTTTTGTTTATCATTTTATATTCAATTTCATAAAGCTTTTGAGAGCCATACTCTTGTCCAAAGTTGTTGCGATCTAGAGCTTACTTCTTTTACTCATATCTACTCATTAAGGAGTATTTTGTTTGAGTGTTTAGTGTTTTATACACTTGTAAGAGAATTGTGATTCTCTTGTTGTAAGGAACTTGTGTTTCCTTGGTTGAAGTCTTGGAGTGTTGTATCTCCGAGCAAAGGTGTTAAGGCTTGTGTCCTTAAGTTGTAAAGGTTTGTTGAGCACCCGTAAGCTTTACAAGTTAGTGGAAAATCTCGAGAGTCTCTCGGGGACTGGACTAGCCACGTGTTGTGGTGAACCAGAATATATCGGTGCGTTCTTTCTTTTTGTTTATTTAACGCACTTATTTATTTCCTGCAAATTTTAATTTTCGCAAGTTTACGCTAAATTTTATTATAACGCTATTCACCCACCCTCTAGCGTTAAGCGTATTTTCTAACAAAGTTGGGCTAGGTCTTCTTCGGTAGGAGTCAAAAAGAAAAAGCTCAAGAAGGAACTGCACTCGAAGAATGGAAAGGCAGGCTGCGAAGGTGCTAATACGATTTTTCTCGAAGCAAAGGCCCATACAATTACCTTTTCCTTATATAAATAATAAATAATAATAAATATTCCCTTTGATCGCTACAAGTATGTAGCCACGTAAACGAAAAGAAGGCAAGCTATCTGATGAATTTGCTGAAAATGCCAATGCCGGCATCACCACCTTTCTGAACACCTGATCTATTGGCTTATGTTCTTCATGTAGCATTCAGACCGAATGACTCTATGAAATTACGTCGATACTTCCACATATTATGGGTAACGTAGGAGACGTGTCTATTTTTCCCCCGGGGAATCTTTAGAATTCCCACTGCTTAACTTTCAATTCGCTTCTGACCATCAAATGAAATGTGAATAACCCGTCCTCCTCTCTTTGAAAGAAGGGGCGCTTCCGGTTCTGTCGGTGCTTGAAACAATTTTGTGTTCTCCATATTACTATATCTCTAGAGTCAATAATTTTATATGAGGAACTACTGAACTCAATCACTTGCTGCCGTTACTCTTCAGTTTTCTGTTGAGGTCTAAATCAAGTTTTCCAATTAGGTTACAGAGAAGGGGAAAATTAAACAATATAAAAGAGGTATAGGTTAGAACATACAAAAACTGGAAGTAGCATAGTAAACATGTAGCAAAACACACAAGAAAACAATTTGAGACGGCTAGGGTTTTACAGAGAAAGAAATGGAAAATCCTCTTAGAATTTAGGGTTTCTATTACACATAGAGCATAAAGAAAGTCATAGATGAAGACGAACACAACGAAGAACATCATAACGAAAGCATAGAACGCATGAACTGAAAACCCTAAAAAGTAACCAGTGAAGCAAAACATCTCAGAGCCATGGTAGAAAAATGCTTAAGAATCACAATGAAGGCTAGAGAAGAACACACAGTAGCAAATAAAGCGGAGAAATCAAGGAGATCAGAGAAGTCATAGAAAATCCTAAGCTTAAAAAGATGAACCATTTGAAAACAAGAAATAGGCGAAGAAAAGATGAGAAATACTTTAAAATCTTTAGAAAATAACTAGGACTCAGAGAGAATCGTAAAAGTAAACACAGAGAAGAATCTCAAGAAAATAGGGTTTTCAGAGAAAGGTCTCGAAGCATCGAGAAAAGCCTGAACGGACTCGTCGGAGTTGGCAAAGGGCTCAGGGCCTTGAGGCTTGCTGGAAAAAGGCCGGAAACGACTGTAGAAAACCCATTGGAGGACCTATGGTCCGATCATCCTTGAAGTAGGGCTCTGATCTTCGAAACCAGGTCCAGGAGAGATGAGGAGTGAACGGATAAGGACGCTTTAGGGCTTGAACGGCCATGAACGCCGGTGAGATTAAGCCGGAGACGATTAAGGTTTGAGAGGGCTAGACAGATTTTGGGATTCAAAGGTGGCGGGTTTGGAAGAATGAGTTTAGAGTTAGGGGTGTTAGGGATTTAATTATGGTAAGTGAAGTGTGGGCCGTTGATCTGTGTGATTAACGGCCAGGATTAAAAGAACTGGGGCGGGTTAGTTTTAAGTGGGTTTGGGTCGGGTAGCTTCGAAATGGGGCAGGCGATTGGCGGATAACTTTGGGTTTAATTTTGGGTTTCAATTTGGGCTAGAATTGAAAGATTAAAGGGCTACATTTTAAATAGCCATTTTTCCCAATTTGATTTTATAAAAATAGTAAACAATTTTGTAAAAATCCAATAAAATTACTAAGTTAATAAAATATATTTAGGAAGCAACTAAAAAATATCAGGAACTATTTTGTACTTGAAATTCTTATTAAATCGAGAAATAGGCTAAAATTACAATTTAATGCAATATTAGTTTAAAAATACCTAATGGCTTTGTAAAATTCTGTAAAAATTACATAAATTATAACTTTCATGTAAATGAGAGAATAAAATAAATTATTTATTAAATAAAAAGATATGAGGTTAAATATTAGATTTTATAGTACAAAATAAGTTGTAAATTGGTTTTTAAATGCTTGAAAAATTATAGAAAAATACCAAACCTTTTGTGGATGCTTATATATGCATTCACAAGCTATTTTGAAAATATTTTGAGTACAAAAATATATAAAAAAAATTGGGTATCATTAAAGGCTCCAATACATTGTAGGGCTTTCAAGCAAATAGTAAGGGAAACTGAAAATTTATGAAATGGTAAAACCCAAAGTCCTTAATTGGGTTGGACTTGAGGCTTAATCTTATTGTTTATGACATAGGGGACATGAGTAATAAGTTGTGTTTGAGCTGGAAAGGGGAATTTCGAACTTAGGCTGGAAAGTGGTGGGAAGGTTACGTCAAATTTTTTGGTATTTCGGTTTACCGAAGTATCGAAAATTCAATACTGAGAATCGTACCAAAATACCAAACAACCAAAAATTTATAGCAAATTAGTATCGAATAACAGAAGAACTGATACTGAAATATCGAATTAATTCGGTCTAGTCATATTTTTTTTCCAGATTTTATGTCCATCCTTACACACAACACCATTGATGAAGCCAAGTTTATTCTTAGCAAAGAGTGCAATCAAGATTGATCTCCTCCAACCTGAAAATGCTCTCCCATCAAATGGTTTGTTCACGGGAGTCATTTTAGGTGCATTAGAGGAGTGAAGAAAATAAAGGTGATCAGTCTTGATTGACTGTAGTAGATAAAGAACTAGGGCTAGAAACCACTGGAGTAGAGATCACTAGATTTATTATGTTATTTATATGGTTGATTTTGAAGTATATGAAGCTTTGAAATAAAGTGAAGGATCGAGCTATAATTATTCTGATACCATTAAGGATTAAACAAGCAACATGCATAAATTTCTCTATATTCTATTCAATGTCGAAACATGTATATATACAAGTATAGGTGTTGAAAGAAAATAAAGTAAAATGTAAAAATTCAGAATATTCTCTATACACTTGTTATGTTTTTATTCCTCACTCCTATAACTGCATAACTAATTTTATTCCTATACCACGTATTTACATGTGTGGGCACGTGAGAGAAGCTTCCAGACATCTCATCAACGACTAATATTAAGAGCAAGTGAGGGCCAAGATGCTTCCATGTGTCAACTGTAACAGATCAAACTAAAAGATCAAAATATACATTTCATACACAAATCCGAAATCCCTAATGTTATTGCATGAAAACCTTCTTTTTTCTTTCTTTCTTTCATCAATGAAGTCCTCGAGCCTTCCTTCTTCTCTATATAAAAGTCCTTCAAAATAGGAAAACATAAAGATAAATGTCCCATATAAGTTTCAACTTACCAACCTCTAGCCAATATTCCAAAAATCGAAACAAACAAGGAATTTTTTAATTGACATAGTTGAAATTCGTTGAAAACATATAAATAAGTCAATATATAAAATTTGAGGAAGATTGGAGGTGATTTGGACTAGCTTTGTATCAAAATTCATAATTAAATCGATGTCAAAAAATTCATCTCTGGCACATGTATCAAACATGTATCACGCATGTATCTCACACGCAGATATACATGTGGTACACAATCGATACAAATATGATACATATGTGATACGCAGTGTGATACACGTATCATTTTTTTCATAGTTAGTTTTTACTTCGAATTTTCAATTCAAACCACCTCAAAACTTCACCAAATCATCCCAAAACTGAGATTCAAGCTCCGTAAGATATACCCAATCTATTCTAATAGCACCTACTCAAAAAAGTAAAATTTTGATATTTGTTTTGCTACAAATAGCTAATTGACCATTTTATCTAATATTAGTAATATTTTATCAATTGGCCAATTTTTATGATGAGTTATTTCTAAATGGATATAGGTGGTAATTTCCCTTCAAAATAAGGCCAAGCTAGATCTAACCCAGGCCACGTGCGCTTTCGCATTTAACAGATTGTGCTGGGCCGACCCACTGTTTTGATGCGCCTTAAAATGATCAACCCAACCCAGACCTACGTGGGTCATGCGCCCCCATGACCCCCCCCCCCCCCCCATTAAAAAATTATTTTTCATTTTTTTAAAAATTTAAGTTTTACCTAAAATGTGTGTGTGTGTCTATATATATATATATATAAGTTAAAAAACATACTTGTTGGATAAAAAGCTTCTACAAAAGTTACTAATTTTGATATTCTAAAAAAAAAATAATAAAACACAGAAAAGGAGGACAATAATCTATTCATTAAATGTCAATACTCAAAATAAACTACTGAAAAATATTTCAAGGCGTTCATGGCATATCCAAGACCAACAGATTATCTTCATCAAGCACATTTGAATCTACTTATTTTTTTAAAAATATATTTTTTTAAAAATATTTTTTGTTATACCAAACACACCCTAAATAACATGACATTTTAAAATCTTCACAATGTAAAATCGAAAGTAATAAGATTCGGCCTAATCGCAAAATAGGACCCACACAAAGCCAAAAAAATTTAATTTTGTGGGTTTGAAATTTTAGAATATTCATAGATGGTTCTAAATTTTATATTTGTACAATTTCAACAGAAAAATTATCAATAATACACTAATTGAACAAAAATTATTAAATTGCGAAATCCGTGTTTCGACTTTTAGC
The DNA here is from genome assembly GCA_034376525.1 of Nicotiana benthamiana. NCBI lineage: Eukaryota > Viridiplantae > Streptophyta > Magnoliopsida > Solanales > Solanaceae > Nicotiana > Nicotiana benthamiana. The sequence goes on along the minus strand of CM067333.1, from coordinate 24,888,759 downwards.
TCAGCCCCAGCATCTACGTATGAATATATCAAGGTCTCGGAGTACTACCAAAAGTCAAATAAAGCTTGAAGCTACAATTTTGTTGTTCCATGCGATCGTGCAGGAGAGCTGCTCTACAAAGCAGTGTAATCGCGTAATTAGGTTGCTGTCGCGAAAGATGCCAAATTTAGTATAACAACATATTCATATAATTGATCGAAAATAGTCCTAGTTATAAATATTGATATTAAATAGTTAATAAATGTATATCACAATAATGTATATATTACAACTTTATTTTTCTTCTTTGTCTATATCAACATGTATATTAAAATTTTATTTTCATTCTTTGTATATAAAAAATATTATTCTTTATATATCAATAATATTAAATTTTATATATAGTTAGTTAGTTAGTTAGTTATTGCTGCCTTTATATCAATGTGTCTCAGAATAAGAATATTATATTATTTCTATATCACAATGTATAGCACATCAGACATGTATATACGAAAATAGATATCATAAGTTTATTTTTCTTCTTTTGTATATAAAAAATTAATTTTCTTTGTATACCAAAATATTATTTACTCCCACAATTATATTTATTATTTTTATATTTTAAAACTTGCTTAAACATGTTATATCAAAAATTTATTTTCCTTTTTTGATCAATTATATCATTTATATATCAGTGTATAGAATAGTAATGTGTATATAAAAAGATTATTAAAATTTTATTTTCGTTCTTTGTATAACATATTTCAGATTGAAAACTCAAGTTCAAGATGACTTTCACATGTGTATCCTCTATTTTAACCCATGTATAGCTCTATGTACATTAGTGATATCTCATATATATTATGAGTATTTGTGTATATCCATGAAAATTTATGTTATATATACGATATACAATGTGATATATGCGGGTGCCCATAAATAAATTGTGTTGTATACATGATATACAATATGATGTATATAAGCTGAAGTTTTGTTGTCCTGGATAAGTTTTTTCAAAAACATCCGCAGAAGATGCTGAAGTTATTTAATTCGTTTGTAAAAACTTCAGCACTGTATAATCTGAAGCTTTTTTTTATCCTGGATTCATTAGTTTTGTCACTAAGCTTTTTTAAATATTTCAGCAGAAGATACTGAAGTTATTTAGTTCATTTGTAAAATCATCAGCATTATATAAGCTAAAGTTTTTTATCCTGGATTTATTATTTTTTCATAAAGTGTTTTTAAAAAAAACTTCAGCAGAAGATGCTGAAGTTATTTAGTAAATAAGCTGAATTTTTTTTGTCCTGGATAAGTTTTTTCAAAAACTTCAGCAAAAGATGCTGAAGTTATTTAATACATTTGTAAAAACTTCAACACTATATAATTTGAAGTTTTTTTTGTCCTGAATTCAATAGTTTTGCCATAAAGCCTTTTTAAAAACTTTAGCAGAAGATGCTGAAGTTATTTATTTCATTTGTAAGAACTCCAGCACTATATAAGCTAAAGTTTTTGAAAAAGCTTTCTAACATACTGGATAAATAATCACCTTATTCTTTCATAGTGTATTACTACTATAAAATAATCAGATTGCCAACTGTATCTAAATTATAAATTTTAGAAACAATAAACATGAATAGAAAAGAATTACATGAAAATATTCACAAATTATTGTCTACTAACTTACGTAATTATTCATAATTTATTTTTAAATAATCTTATAAACATACTTATGGAAATCATCCCATGAACTGAAGTTTTATAGCAGCACCAACAGCAGTAGGAGAAAGAAGAAGAAGAAGAAGAAGAAGAAGAAGAAGAAGAAGAAGGAGGAGAAAGGGGGCTGAAGTTCTTTAAAAGGTGGATACAAGTTAAAACTTTTTAAAAAAAGGAATTTTTACATTCCTATGCCACATAGGAAACCTTTTTACCCTTAATATTTAAGGTTTGTCTTAATTACACTTAGCATACCAAATTACCAATTCTATACCATAATTAATTAAGGGTATAATTAATTATATTTTTTACTCCTTAATTAAAGAATTTTCGTTTAATTCCAGTATCTCGACTCATTCCACGTTTCTCTCTTCTAACCCCTTAGTCCGACCCACGTTTTACTGGGACCCACATTCTTCTTGCATAACAACCATTAAAAATATTGAAAGCTTTGAATTCAAATTTGGGTTTTCAAAAATTATTATTTATTTTGATTGGGTATTGTTGTAAATATCTCAATTTTGAGGGATTTTCGTGAATATTTAGACTTGGTTTTGGCTGAATTTCATATTGAAACTCGAAGAAGAAGATGAAGAAGAAGACATATTGCAGAAATTGTAGATAAATTATATAATAAAAAATTTTTGCAGAATATTTCTAGAAGTTTTAGTCGTTTTTGATTTGTGAAAATTGAAAACAAAGCATCTACAATCAGAATACAAATAATCTACAATTCATCTATAAAATATTTGCAAACTGAATATATTGAATTTTAATATCCAAATGCCCATTCGATTGTAGTTTAATTAGTATATTCGACATAATTGCAGTTTTGGCAGAAGATTTCACGGGGACCGCGCTAGAGGGTTCAGAGACTTACTCATTTTTTCCTGAACCCGAAACACCTGATATTTAACTCTAAGGCATCCGGGAACCTACTTGAAACTCATCCGAGCCATCGGGGCTCCAAACCAAATACACACACCACCTCAAAAACATCCTATGCACTTACTCGTGCGATCAAATCGCCAAAATAATATCATATACATAGAATCAAGCCCCAAAACTCAAGATTTCTTTTAATTTTTCCATGAAACACCAACTTTCCATTTTAAGTCCGAAATACGTCAAATGACGTCCTTTTTCAACCAAACTTCACATGAAGCACTTAAACCATATATAAAACATGTACCGGGCGTCGGAACCAACATACGGGTCCGATACCAATACTTTCTAATCCATTTTCATTTTCATTTTTCTTAATTATTTGCAGAAACTAATTTCACACAAAAATTCATTTCTCGGGCTTGGGACCTCGAAATTTGATTCCGGGCATATGCCCAAATCTCATATTTTTACGGGTCTGGGTTCGTTTACCCAAAATGTTAACCAAAGTCAACTTTAATCATATTAGTATCAAAATTCATTATTTTCACACAAAATTCATATTTAATCTTTCCGGCTACACGCCCGGACTTTGCACACAAATCGAGGCAACTAAAAATGAGGTTTTCAAGGCCTTGGGACATTGAACATATAAGGAAACAAGTAATGACCCCTTTAAGTCATCACACTCAAATTTGAATTCAAAGCTTTGAAGCTTTTTAATGGCTGTCAAAGGTGAAATTGCTGCTCTTTTTTTATTTGCTTTATATTAGTGAAATTTGCGATTGAGAAATAGAGAGAGATGTAGAGAGAATGTCGACGAAAAAAGCTTTTGCATATTGATTTCTTCAACTTGGAATTGAATTGATTTGTGGCTTAAGCAAAAATAACTCAGAACATATATGAGCTTTTGAACAGATTTGATTTCGACGAATTGAGCTTTTGAACAGATCTAATTTGTGGCTAAATCAATTAAAATATTATGTTCCTGAATTTTAGCACGCCTAATTAGGAAAATACAGCTACTAATAATTAGTATTTAATGAATGGTATAATAATTGTAGAAAAAGTGTGGACATGTCGGGTAAATTAGAACTATGCACATATTTGGTAATAAAGTTTCATATATGGTATAGAAAAGAAAAGATCTCTTTTAAAAAATAGATATATGTTATATGGGAGCGACCAAATAAGCGGCGCCCATACAGTTTTTACATTCAAAAAGAATATAATTATTTCCTTGCTAATTGTTGGACTAGCCCATGTGATGTATGTCGGAGAAAGTCATGGGCTGGGTTGGTGTTGTTGGATTAGTCCAAATTGTGAACAGTTTGATAAACACCTGATATTTAACTCTAAGGCATCCGGGAACCTACTTGAAACTCATCCGAGCCATCGGGGCTCCAAACCAAATACACACACCACCTCAAAAACATCCTATGCACTTACTCGTGCGATCAAATCGCCAAAATAATATCATATACATAGAATCAAGCCCCAAAACTCAAGATTTCTTTTAATTTTTCCATGAAACACCAACTTTCCATTTTAAGTCCGAAATACGTCAAATGACGTCCTTTTTCAACCAAACTTCACATGAAGCACTTAAACCATATATAAAACATGTACCGGGCGTCGGAACCAACATACGGGTCCGATACCAATACTTTCTAATCCATTTTCATTTTCATTTTTCTTAATTATTTGCAGAAACTAATTTCACACAAAAATTCATTTCTCGGGCTTGGGACCTCGAAATTTGATTCCGGGCATATGCCCAAATCTCATATTTTTACGGGTCTGGGTTCGTTTACCCAAAATGTTAACCAAAGTCAACTTTAATCATATTAGTATCAAAATTCATTATTTTCACACAAAATTCATATTTAATCTTTCCGGCTACACGCCCGGACTTTGCACACAAATCGAGGCAACTAAAAATGAGGTTTTCAAGGCCTTGGGACATTGAACATATAAGGAAACAAGTAATGACCCCTTTAAGTCATCACACTCAAATTTGAATTCAAAGCTTTGAAGCTTTTTAATGGCTGTCAAAGGTGAAATTGCTGCTCTTTTTTTATTTGCTTTATATTAGTGAAATTTGCGATTGAGAAATAGAGAGAGATGTAGAGAGAATGTCGACGAAAAAAGCTTTTGCATATTGATTTCTTCAACTTGGAATTGAATTGATTTGTGGCTTAAGCAAAAATAACTCAGAACATATATGAGCTTTTGAACAGATTTGATTTCGACGAATTGAGCTTTTGAACAGATCTAATTTGTGGCTAAATCAATTAAAATATTATGTTCCTGAATTTTAGCACGCCTAATTAGGAAAATACAGCTACTAATAATTAGTATTTAATGAATGGTATAATAATTGTAGAAAAAGTGTGGACATGTCGGGTAAATTAGAACTATGCACATATTTGGTAATAAAGTTTCATATATGGTATAGAAAAGAAAAGATCTCTTTTAAAAAATAGATATATGTTATATGGGAGCGACCAAATAAGCGGCGCCCATACAGTTTTTACATTCAAAAAGAATATAATTATTTCCTTGCTAATTGTTGGACTAGCCCATGTGATGTATGTCGGAGAAAGTCATGGGCTGGGTTGGTGTTGTTGGATTAGTCCAAATTGTGAACAGTTTGATAATAACAAAAGTAGAAAATAAATTCATGGGTTGGGTGTTGGTGTTGTCTTATGTTGTTGGGTTAGTCCAAATTCTGAACGGTTTGATATAGGCTTCTGTAGAAAAATGATAGGCTTCTGTAGAAAAATCAAAGGCAAAAATAGAAAAATCAACACGCTAGAAGGAGGGCTTGAACCTCCGACCTTGTGGTTAACAGCCACACGCTCTAACCAACTGAGCTATTCCAGCTTGTTGACACTGATACACTTGAAAATATAAATTAATGAAAGTTAAGCATGTTGCAGACATAACAAACGGAGAGAGAAGCTCTTAGTAAGATTTTTTTTTTTTTTTTTTCTCTTGGTAAGACTTGGATCCTGCATTATTTGGGTCTATCTAATTTAGTTATCCATTAAAGAGCTTATTTATTTAGAAATTGAATAAAAGTAAGGGACATAGCTGTTTTAACAAGTTTACGAGGAATCAGAAGCAAATAGAGGCGCGCATCTAGGATTCCTAGGAGAATGGGTTCATTATTACTTTTTAAAAATAATTAAACAAAAAAGTTGGTTGGAAATTCGATCCCCCGACCTTAAGGCTATTGAAAATAAGAGACGAAATCAATGAACCACTTCATCTCTTTAAACCATGTTTCATCAAATATATATACTTATTTTTGCCAAATTTTGTATATCATATTTATACTTTAATCCGAAAATCCCAAATCCACGTGAACCATATTTTATACGGCAAGTCCACCTCCGGAAGTAAAGGCTTATGAATGCCCCCAAAACAAATCAATCTATTTTTCCTTTTATACCTCAAAGACCAAAATCCCATCCTCTCACAGAGAATTCCAAATGAATGTGTAATATTTTCTCGACCTTAATTACTACCCAACGATTCTATGATTCTCCACAATCTGAAAAACTTGTACCGCTCTCCAACTAAAATCAAAGTGTTCATGTCCCTACTTCAGCGTTTTCTGTGGCCCGTTATTATTTGTTCATCACAGCCCCTCTTTGAGTTTGTTTCATGACCTCGTGCAGCACGTGATGCCTTTGTTCTTACAACAACAACCACCCAATATAATAACAACCACTTAGTATAATCTCACTTAGTAGGGTTTGGCAGATCTTACCCTATCTTTGGGTAGAGAGACTGTTTTCAGATAGACCCCCGGCATTCTTCCCTCCAAGAACTTCCCACCTTGCTCTTGGGGAGACTCGAACTCAGAACCTCTCGGTTGAAAGTGGGAATTGCTTACCATCAGAGTAACCCCTCTTGTCTTGATGCCTTCATTCTTACCTCGCGTAGAAAAAGAAAAAAAAACAAAGAAAAACGAATCAGAGTCATGATTAGATAATATATATATAACTATTGTTATTTTCATAAGATGCTTGTAAGTTAAGGAATAGGCATGCAAATGAATAGCTCATGATCCACTAAAACTTGTCAAACTAGAACGAGCTTGTTATGAAATAATATAAGAACAAGAATAATAGAGAGAAAAGTAGAGAGAGGAGTATTCTTATTGATACTTTTTTGGAATGATTTACAATGGGGTAAGACCCCTCTATTTGTAGGAAGAGAAAAGACTTAGCCTCAAAGTAGAACTCTTCTATAAGATAGACATTCACTCTAATTAGAGTTCTATTTATAACACTCCCCCTTGAATGTCTATTCAATAATGTGCCTCGTTAAAACCTTAACTAAAACAAAACCCAATGGGAAAAAATTAAAGAAAAGGAAAAAGAGTACACATGTTTGAATATGCGCCTATTGGTTGCCTCGTTAAAAACCTTGCAAGGAAAACCCATTGGGACAAAACCTTGTAAGGGAAAAAGAGTGCAATGCGCATTAACTCCCCCTGAAAAGAGCATCAATTCACATCCTTGGGCATTTGCATTCCAATCTTGTGCACCATCTTCAAAACGATCTTTTGTAGAGATTTAATAAATAAATCAGCCATATTGACTTGAATAAGTATTCCGCACCTTAAAATTATCATTCTTGATAGATATGAACATCTTTATATAATGTCGTGGAATGACTCTTCAATATCTCCATAGAGATATTCTCGATGCAATCATGCTTATTGTTATAGCAAGATACATATGTACACAAGTTGCACTTAGGATGTGGTACTTCAGGACCAAGAAACGTATATGCTTCGAGCAACTTCAATCTTTCATGGATTGACATATAAGTTAAGTCATATAAGCCATATAATAGACTTTAGATGCATATCAAGTTTTCATGTCATGCTAAACAAATAAGATATCGAAAACTGATTACACATACCATTGACTTTATACTTTCAAGTATTTGAACTACATGTCCAAAACTACATGTCTTTCATATGGAATCAATTCTGCTTGAATTGTATCTCTTCCATTTAGCCAATATTTTTGTTTGTATTCGACAAACATAAGATCCTCATCGATATTTAGCGCTATCATAGATGTCGTCGACGAACATTTCATATCGGTTCCAGTAAATTTTCATAAAGACATAACATGGAGATCTCTTTATTCATATATTCAGGTACCTGAATTTCTCATGAGATTTTATGAAGTGTTATGTCATGTGATCTTCTAGATCACTTGCCTCCCCATTATGATCACTTTGATCATTTGCTCATCTTCTTTATTAAGAAGTTCCTTTTGAAACCGATTTGTCTATACGCCTTAAGCGTATCAAAGACTTTGTCCTTCTAGGACTTAATATGAGCATTTGCAGTGAGAATATAGTTACTTTCTTTGGGTCAGCAAATGCGTATAGCATGCTTTGCAATATGTTGCAATTGAATTATCCTTTTATGAACGTCAGGTTCATATTATGATATTCGAGGATCTATATATACAAATGATAATTCATCCCATGTAACCTTTTCTCAAGTGTTTATCATGTCTCCCCCTCATGTTAGAAAAGCTAACTTATTTCCTCAACTTTGAGAGTCCATCTTTGTGCATTATGGTGTTAATAAAAATATACACCGCACATCAATAATAATAAGATGAAATTATTTGGTTCCTGACCCTGAACCACTTGTGAGGGGAGAATATAATATACTCTCGTATACAACGTATATCAAACTGATATATATAACTTTGTTCTCATAAGAAACAGTTTAGCTATTAAGTGGAGGCACTCAATAATTATCTTGCTAAACCAACTATGATATAATCCAACTTATCAAGATGAACTATCTTGAATAGAAAATCTGGAAATTATGCTCGAAGTTATATTACTGAGCAATTTACCTCGCAAGCACCGCCAGGCTGCAGGTTAATAACAATCGCGCATGTAACCATTTCATAGATGCATCATATGTGGTATACATGGCAGGTGAATGGGCCCATATTCACCTTTGATATTTCCAGAATTTATGGGATTCAACCCGAACTCTTTAGTTGGTCAATTATGAGAACAAGTGATACAAGAGAATTCGTAAAGAACTTTCTAGTTCTTTAATATTTACCCATGTGAATTCTCTATTATTGCACATCATACTTAAATTGATATGGCTAACCCGAATGCCAACTGAATAAATTATCAATATTGATAAGTTCATGTTTACACCATGACATGTGCAATTCTCAATAAACTTCAAGTTTATTATGATATGGGTTTTTACGCCAAAAAATATCCACTTTATTGTGGCATTCTTTTGTTTGTGTAGTACAAACTGGAGAATGAAGCGGGTAGCTTTTCATATACAAATTATCCCGCTACAAGTTGTAGTAATAGAAGATATCAAATCTTTCCTTTGTTTATAGTCTCAATATAATCAATCGCTTTCGCATATACTTTGGAAACTGCATAAGTTTCTTTGAGACTTACTACAATACAATGCCTTATTGGTAATCAATTGTGTTTCTCCAACATAGTAATAATTGGCTCTTCTGGAGCTCTCAATTAATTTTGTACTACCACAAATTCATCAACATCCATGTGGTGAATATCTCTTCTAAAGAGAAAGTTATACCATTGTGGTCATGTCAAAATTATATGCAAGATATGTTTCTTGCATTATTATTGTCCTTTGATAATCACATTGACAAATTATTTTGGCGTACAATAGGTACGTGACCAATGACCATTCATGCCATAATAATGACATTATTTACTTATATCGTCTCAACCCTCCTTCTAGAGGTGAGTGTGGTACATTCAATACCAATATCATGTTCATATTCTTCCAATAATGAATGTGTATTCATAAATCAGATGTTGTCACATTCATTGCGGGGATATGTGATTTTGTTATCCTTTTCAAATCTGTAAATGCGTCTGACATTTGATTTGCTATTCTTTGCAAATGGATAATACTTTGCACCTCTTTCACAAATAGAGGTATGTGGATCAAGATGAGATAATGATGCATTTTTCCACAAAATTTCCGGTTTGGTTTCACCAACTTCTCCCCCTAATTTTGGGAAAAGTGTCTCATCGAATTGACAGTCTGCAAATCGTGCAGTGAACAAATCCCCTGTCAATGTTTCGAGGTAGCGAATAATGGAGGGCGATTCAAACTCAACATATATTCCTAACCTTCTTTGCAGACCCATTTTGGTGCAATATGGCGGTGCTACAGGCACATATATGTTAGATAATACGCTTAACGCTAGAGGGGGGGGGGGTGAATAGCGTTATAATAAAAATTAGCGTAAACTTGCGGAATTTAAAAATTGCAGGAAATAAATGAGTGCGATAAGTAAATAAATAAGAATGAACGCACCGATATATCCTGGTTCACCACAACCCGTGGCTAGTCCAGTCCCCGAGAGACTCTCTCGAGATTTCCACTAACTTGTTAAGCTTACGGGTGCTTAACAAACCGTTACAACTTGCTCAAGGATACCACACCTTAAGACTTCACTTGCTCGAGGATACCTCACCCCAAGACTTCACTGTTAAGCTTACGGGTGCCTAACAAACCTTTACAACCTGAGGACACAAGCCTCAACAACCTTTGCTCGGAGATACAACACTCCAAGACTTCAACCAAGGAAACACAAGTTCCTTCTTACAACACAAGGGACTAACACTTCCCTTCAAGTGTATAAAACACTTAACACTCACTTAACAAGACTCTCTTAATGGAGTGGATATGAGTAAACAAATACGCTCAAGAACACAACAATAAATTCAAGACCTTGGCTTTCAAAATATGATAAAAATGATCAATAAATGATATTGGAAATGTATGAAAGCTTATGAATGTTTTGGTCAGAAGTTGTGTGTTTAATGAGTGATTTTGAGGTGTATTTATAGCTCCAAAATCACTCCTAGCCGTTGCTATGATCATAAATACAGATTCTGAAAATCTGTTAGATAGTCGACTATCCGATATGGTTATTCGACTATCTTGGCAACGGTCACAAGGATAGTCGACTATCTGATATGGATATTCGACTATCTTGGCAACGGTCATCAGGATAGTCGACTATCCAATATCAGATATTCGACTATCTGACCCTGCGGAAATGGTCCGATTTTAAAACAACTAATTTATTGAAAATAAGTTATAAAATGTTTTTCAAAGCTTTTTTTGAAGATATAAAATATTATAAATATCTTAAACATGAAAAACAATTGTAATGACCATTCCGAATCAATAAAAACATTTAAAATCATTTTGTTTTAAATGTATTGAAAATATTTATTATATAACATTTAAAATCAATTTGTTTTAAATGCAATAAAAATATGTATGATATGCATATATTGTAAAACCATTTATGATAATCATTTATGATATGCATATATTGTAAAATCATTTATGATATGCATATATTGTAAAATCATTTTATGATATGCATTGTAAAATTATTTTATGAGAGAAGCCAAGACTCAAACTTAAAGTCGGATCAAGATCACAATAAAGACAATATAAATAAGACTCAACAAAAGGTCTTCATTTATTTTCATTGCTTCTCTCGATCTTGTCTTGAACTTCTTGGACTCCAATTCTTGTCCGCTCAAATAACGTTGCATAGCCTTTTCTTCCTCTATGCTTATTGTAATTTTGCATATCAATTCTTTATCTTCCTTTTGCACATCTACAAAATGAATAGCACTTTAGTTAAAATATAAATTAAAGTGTATTCAATAATAACTCACATTTATTTGGCATATATTATTTTCAATTAAATTGGTTTGTCAATTATCAAAACATATAAGTATGAACATATACATATGTTCCAACAATTTCCTCCTTTTTGATAATGGCAAACCTTCATGGGAATATGCATATACCCTTTATAAAAGACTATGCCAAATATAAGACAAGTTATTATTGAGTTCCCCCTCAATTTATGCAATAAATATTTAAAACAAATAAATATGCATATAAATAAATAAGTATGCATATACCCTTATCTTTCCCAATGCATGGAAAATAAATATACCCTTAATCTTCCCAAAAGCATGATTAAAGATAAATATGCATATACCCTTAATCTTTCCCCTTTTGACATTAACAAAAAGATAATTTCATTAATGAAGAAGGAAAATTACAATAAGAGTAATTGAAAATATTTTATAATGAATGAAAGTACATTGCAAATAATGAAACTACAAATAATGAAGATACAAGTCAAGAACTTTCATCGTCGCTGAAATCATCGTCATCGCTAGAAGTACTTGCGGAGTAGACGCGAGAATACGAATAATAGACATGGTCAAAATATCCGTGGATTTCGTCACTAAGCCTACGCACATTTCTTTCCGTGCGAGACACATTACTATCGATTCAATTAATTGAAGTCGATAAAGAGGCAAGTTGATCCAAGATGGCTTGAGACACATCCGGTTGGGCACGAGGACGACGAGCTTGAATTGGAGGAGGAGGATTTGGAATTTGATCATGTGGTTGGTCATGGCCATGAAAAGAGGTCTCTTGAATTTCCCAATGTTTGGTGCGAGTTTTCTTGATACCAACATTGGTGTTGACTTGAGATGCTTCAAGAAGATGCATTATAAGTAATGCATAAGGAAGGGGTTTGTCACTTCCTATTGAGTCAAACATATGTGTAAGAACAAATTTACACCAATTTATGCGTGCTTTGGAAATAATAGCATGCATGATTTTTGCATCTTCACGGCCAATTGTCGTGTGATTGCTTTTTTCTCGGTTTAAGAATCCGAGTGACAACATAGAGAATCAAACGAAATTCCGGAAAAATTCCTTTAATAGGAGCTCTCTTTTGCTCTTGAGAGAATTCAAATTGTCCAATTCCAATAAGGTTGAAGAGGACATTTTCATCATAGAGTATTCCTTCGACACCGGTATATTGGTCGATGTCTTGGTCATCACGATGAAGATTTGTGATAGCTTGAATATTTTCTTCACTTAGAAGAATATGAATACCATTTACTTTGGTAGAAAGAACTCCATCTTCATCTTTCTTAAGATTCGAATAAAAGGCTTGAATCAAAAGAGGATGAATAAAATCATACTTCAAATAAACAAAGTCAAGGATTGAACTTTGTAGGAGTATATTGGAATGATTAGAATCCGCTAGATATCTTGCGGTTGTGAATCGAGGTGGAAGAATATCTCGATTTTCAAAGTTTCTAATAAATCGTTGAAGCTCATTTTCTTGTTCAAACCAAAGAACGGATCCATCATCATAACAATGTAGAGATGGAGGAGGATTTGAAGAAGAAGGGATATTCTTTCCGGCACGAGAGCGTTTAGAGCTTCTATTTGCCATTGAAATTTGTAGGCAAGAAGAACTTTTGGAAGAAGTTTGGAATAGAATTTTTGAAGAGAATTTCTTGGACAAGAATGATTTTGGTGTGAAACAAAGAGTGCACACTAATCCTATTTATAGAGTTCAAGAAAATATAGCATTGAATGACAAAAATCAGATTTTTGGACTGATTGGAACGGCTATAAAACGGTCAGATTTTTGAAATTTGACTGAGGATAGTCGAATAACTTATTGGATAGTCGACTATCTGGGAACGATATTCGAATATCTTCTGGGATAGTCGAATATCTGGAAACAGATATACTCGAATAACTTCTGGTTAGTCGAATATCTGGAGAAATAGCTTGATTTTCTGGATAATCAAGTTATTCGAATAACTTCTAGTTAGTCGATTAACTTCGACGACTTTGAAAAAATCGTTTAAGAAGAAAATATTGGAAAAACAATTTTCGTTTTATGGAATTCGTTTATTAAAAAAATAAACTATATTTTTGGTAAAAAATGTATATCATAATTTTATGAACATAATTTTATCAAATCAAATATGTTATTTCTAAATTCACAAGTCAAGTAAGAAAGATAATATTGACTTGAATTGAAACTTTATCTTGGTTCCCCCTGAATTTAGGGCGATACCTGCAAAAGAAAATACGCGTCTTCCACGCTCAAGTCAGTAATATTCAAAATATAAATGCAACCAAAAAAAAATGTATGCATTTAGACCAACGTTTAACCGCATTAGGACGTGACTCCTTTGAACATGATTTATATCTAGCACTTCAATAAACGCTAAATATTATATCAATTCTGCTAGCAATAAGGTAAAGTGAGGAACGATCATACCTTTGTAATTCTTGGTATTGCTCTCCTTACCTTTCACATTTCTGTCAAGACGGTCATATGAATTCATTGAAGTGGCCATTGCTTTGGTGTTGCTTATTTCAAAGCGATTTAGCAACTCATTGCAATATTGAGCATGACAAATGAAAGTTCCTTCTTTCATTTGTTTTACTTGCAACCTCAAGTTGAAATTGAGCTCGTCCATCATGATATTTCAAAAATTAGCTAGTCATGAGTTTTAAAACTCCTTGCATACAAATTTATTAGTTGCTCCACGCATAATATCACCAATAAGAATACAAGAAATATCATCAATGAAATTCATGCAATCTATTTTCCTTAAAAAAAATTCCCTTTCAAATAAGGCAAACTAGAATGTGAAGACATTCCCCCTTACTTGAAGCATATCACCTAAACACTTCTTCTTTTTGGCATTTAGCAAGAAGAGAGTATATTAAGGAAAAACTATGAGGAGTATGCAGTATGAGGATTGATAGAAACTTATTAAGACATACCGACAAAACATAGGTCTACCCATTGTTATGAAACAATGATAAAGCCATTTATTGGAACACATAACAAATGTATCAAATGTTATTTTATTAACAGTGATACAAATTGTTGTTCTTAGTAAAACATATTCCCAAAAAAATGTTAACTGTTAACAGATCAACAATTTTATTAAAACTATAAAAAATATACCAACCATTTTTCAGAAAAAAAATTATATTCATCAAGAGTCTATTTTTAACAGAAATGCTTTTATCAACTGTCAAAAACATGAATCATTTATTTCAGGAATATATCAATTATTTTTCAAACTGAAATTAGCATTCATCAAAAACATGAGTTGATAAAAGTAATTGATATCCAAAAATAATTATCAAAACATGGATCAATCATTTAATACTAGATACCAATTGTTGTTTAACAACAAATTTTCAACATATGAATCAACAAAGATAATTGATACATGTCAACTATCACGGTTAAGCATGTCAATAATTTCAACAATATAAGAACCAAATTGACAACAAATATGTTAATATCGGTTGCTTGCACATATCAATAATTCGGTCTTTATCGAAAAAGGATAACTAACCGACATTCCCCCTTGATGCAATGAGGTTCCGTGCTTGGTGCATCTACTACAATATTGTAGTCTTCAAGCACACCTGCAAAAGTACCTAAAAATAGGTTTTTGGTATCCAAACACTTTTGGGTCCTTGGGGGTTAGGATAATAATAATCATAATCAATACATAAATCTCTATGTTTAGCAAAACAAACGGGTGCTATGTGTCCTACCCGGTTGCAGTAGTGACATACAACATTCGGGTTGTGCATATGCCTAGGTTGTGCCAAATACGTTCTAGGTAATCTAAAAACATCATTCCTGGGGGCATTGAAATTTCTAGAGTTATTTCTAGGCGGTCTAGAATAATTATTTCTAGATTCATTTGCACAATTCCTAGAATCATTTCTAGGTGGTCTAAAGTTATTAACTCTAGACTTATTAAACAACCTAGTATCGTTTCTAGGTGGTCTAGTCTCATTTCTAGAATTATTTCTAGGTTGCCTAAAATTATTATTTCTAGGCTCATTTGTATGATTCTTATTCTTTTTACGCCTTCTATTTTTCTTAGGTTTTTCTTCTTAATCTCTTCAATAGTTTTAGGAGCATCTACACTATGTTTTTCTAGTGTGTTCCTAAGTTCAATGTTTTCTAGTTTCAAAGAATCACAAGATAAACAAATAGAACTTTTATCAATTGAAGAAGATTCATTCATTGCTTTAATCTTATTTCTAAGATCAAAAATGTCATTTTTCAAGAAATTATTTTCTTTTTCTATAACATCAATTTTATTTTTGAGAACACCATTTTCATTAGTTAATTTTTCACAATCTATTTCTTTCAAAGAAGAGGATTTTCCAAAATCTTTTTCTTGTAAAGAAAGTATTTTCTGAAAATCTGTTTCTTGCAAAGAAAGTGTTTTCTGCAAAGAAAATGTTTTCTTCAAATCTTTTATCATTTTGGAGGCATTAACAAATTCACCATACAGTTCATTATAGGCACTTTGTAATTCTTCAAATGAGTGAGAGTTAGAAGTACTTACCTCTTCTCCTTCGTCGGCCATGAGGCATTTGGCAGTTGGTTCATCACATGAACTGTCTGCTTCTTGAGGCGCATTTTCATAAGTATCCTCAAGCTTATCCCACATCTCTTTAGCCGCTTTGTATTGAGAAACTTTCCGATAGTCCTCCTGATTCAAAGCGCTATACAACATATTTATCGCCTTGGTATTGTATTTACTTACCATGGCTTCCCCAACTTTAGTCGTCATTTGCTCACCATGCTCGATAATTTGCCATAGACAAAAGTTGCTTGATTTGATGAAGATTCTCATTCGATCTCTCCAAATATGTGTAATTGCTTCCATCAAATATTGGAGGCAAGAAGGTATAGTGACCTTCACCTATTCCTGCAAAATCATTACTAGTAGAAGCCATAGAAGGATTCTCTCAAACTGTTAAGTCTTTCAGAGAGTTAGGCTCTGATACCAATTGTTAGATAATACGCTTAACGCTATAGGGGGGGGGGGGTGAATAGAGTTATAATAAAAATTAGCGTAAACTTGCGGAATTTAAAAATTGCAGGAAATAAATGAGTGCGATAAGTAAATAAATAAGAATGAACGCACCGATATATCCTGGTTCACCACAACCCGTGGCTAGTCCAGTTCCCGAGAGACTCTCTCGAGATTTCCACTAACTTGTTAAGCTTACGGGTGCTTAACAAACCGTTACAACTTGCTCAAGGATACCACACCTTAAGGCTTCACTTGCTCGAGGATACCTCACCCCAAGACTTCACTGTTAAGCTTACGGGTGCCTAACAAACCTTTACAACCTGAGGCACAAGCCTCAACAACCTTTGCTCGGAGATACAACACTCCAAGACTTCAACCAAGGAAACACAAGTTCCTTCTTACAACACAAGGGACTAACACTTCCCTTCAAGAGTATAAAACACTTAACACTCACTTAACAAGACTCTCTTAATGGAGTGGATATGAGTAAACAAATACGCTCAAGAACATAACAATAAATTCAAGACCTTGGCTTTCAAAATATGATAAAAATGATCAATAAATGATATTGGAAATGTATGAAAGCTTATGAATGTTTTGGTCAGAAGTTGTGTGTTTAATGAGTGATTTTGAGGTGTATTTATAGCTCCAAAATCACTCCTAGCCGTTGCTATGATCATAAATACAGATTCTGAAAATCTGTTAGATAGTCGACTATCCGATATGGTTATTCGACTATCTTGGCAACGGTCACAAGGATAGTCGACTATCTGATATGGATATTCGACTATCTTGGCAATGGTCATCAGGATAGTCGACTATCCAATATCAGATATTCGACTATCTGACCCTGCGGAAATGATCCGATTTTAAAACAACTAATTTATTGAAAATAAGTTATAAAATGTTTTTCAAAGCTTTGTTTGAAGATATAAAATATTATAAATATCTTAAACATGAAAAACAATTGTAATGACCATTCCGAATCAATAAAAACATTTAAAATCATTTTGTTTTAAATGTATTGAAAATATTTATTATATAACATTTAAAACCAATTTGTTTTAAATACAATAAAAATATTTATGATATGCATATATTGTAAAACCATTTATATAATCATTTATGATATGCATATATTGTAAAATCATTTATGATATGCATATATTGTAAAATCATTTTATGATATGCATTGTAAAATCAATTTATGAGAGAAGCCAAGACTCAAATTTAAAGTCTGATCAAGATCACAATAAAGACAATATAAATAAGACTCAACAAAAGGTCTTCATTTATTTTCATTGCTTCTCTCGATCTTGTCTTGAGCTTCTTGGACTCCAATTCTTGTCCGCTCAAATAACGTTGCATAGCCTTTTCTTCCTCTATGCTTATTGTAATTTTGCATATCAATTATTTATCTTCCTTTTGCATATCTACAAAATGAATAGCACTTTAGTTAAAATATAAATTAAAGTGTATTCAATAATAACTCACATTTATTTGGCATATATTATTTTCCATTAAATTGGTTTGTCAATTATCAAAACATATAAGTATGAAAATATACATATGTTCCAACAATATATTGCACATCCAAAAATTCTTAAATGGGATATATTAGGTTCATGACCCAAAACTAATTGCAACGGGGAATATTTGTGACAATTCGTCAGTCAGAGACGAACTAGCATTGCTGCATGCAAAATGGCGTGACCCCAAACCGAAGTGGGCAGCCTTGTTTTCATGAGTAAATGAGGTATTCAAGATTATTCTCATCCATTGTCTCAACATGATATCCATTTTGAATGATATCTTAAAAACTCAACAAGTTCCTCTTAAACTTGGAGGAGAACATTACATTCTCTATGATAAATATTGTTCCTTTAGGCAGAGTTATAGTTGCTCTTCCGGAGCCTTCAATCAATTTAATTCCCATGGTTGACAACAAAAGAAAATATACGAACATGAGAATAAACAAATTCAATCCGTTTGTTTCATATTTAAACAATATTTTCAAAATCTGTTGAGGTTATTCGAATAACTGAGTTGATAGTCGACTATCTTGGGAAGCAGTCATTAGGTTATTCGAATAACTAAACCTGATATTCGACTAACTAGCCTTGCGGAAAAATCCAGTTTTAATGTGAAATATTGGTTAGTCGAATAACTAATTAGTTATTCGACTAACTTAGTAAACAGTCATCAGGTTATTCGAATAACTAAATCAGATATTCGAATAACTTAGCTTGTGTAATATATCATAACCAACGTTTTTCTGCCTTTTTTTTCTTTAAATATTTCTCAGTTAACATGCTAATTAAAATCTTTTGTCAATAATTTATTTGTGTTGACTAATCTGTATAATTCAAATACACATTAATCTTTTCATGTGATTTGTGCATATTTTTCTACATTGTAATAAACATTTTCAATAAATCATATTTTCAACACATTAACTTTCGGACTATAAACCAATAATATAAACATATAAACACAAATACACTGCAGTTAAAACTATTACTTTCACAAATAATTGTAAACAACGTTATATTGTCTGTGTATTATGTGATTATAATTAAATTACTCACTACCACATTATGCTAAAAACAGATGTGCTAGAATTACCTTGCTTACGTATGCAGATATATAGACAAAGTAGTGTAAATAAACATACTATTAATTAACAAATTGATGCAACTTCTATAAAATATACTGTTTGTCAACACTACTTAAAACATTCTTATGTGTGCAAACAATGTATTATCATTGAGAGTACCATTATGTTTTAAAATAATTTTACAACATACACATTATGCAAACTCACGTACAACATTCTGATGATATAGAATGCACTCAATTCTACATTGTAAAATTGGAAGTTATATATGTGTACAACTTGACCACATAACACTAGTGTAATGGTGTATATTACGTAAAATATAACTGTTTGACACATTGCACAACAGCAGAAGACAATTAATAGTTGAATGTTGAAACAAGCAACAACAAAAGTTAGATAACTTCACACACGTACAAACATATATATATGATGTTTTTCTAGTGATATTATAGTGATATTTTCTTCACAGGGTTTCAATTTAGAAGTAATTCTGAACATTGCAGAATTATATTCAGAAATAGACTTAAAGTCTTGGAGCCTCAGATGAGCCCAATCATATCGTGCTTGTGGCAGAGTGACCAACTTCAGGTTGTCATATCTCTCCTTTAAGCCATTCCACAAGATAGGTGGATCTTTGACTGTGATATATTCAATTTTCAAACCTTCATCAAGGTGATGGCGCAAGAAAATCAAGGCCTTAGCACAGTTTCAAAGCTTCATCAAGGTGATGGCGCAAGAAAATCAAGGCCTTAGCATAGTCTTGGGTGGATGCATTATTTCTGTCTTTAATGGCGTCTCCAGGACCCATTGCATCCAAATGGATTTCAGCATCCAACACCCATGTCATATAGTTCTTGCCCGAAATTTCAAGGGCAACGAACTTTCTTTTCATAATGTCAGACATAAAACAAAATTACATCAAGAGTGTGTTCATACTTACGGGCTTTATTACAATTATCACATTCACTTCAGGGAATGGATTAATATTATCAAAAGTTCTTTTCCTTCAGGAAATCGAACATAAATTAAAGTCTTAAGGCACATATCAGTATAACACAAAAACTGTGTACAACATGGCAATAAAAATAAAGATTATAAAATACAGGAATATATTCTTTTAAACATTACGTTTACTTTCATGCATAACAGTAATAAAAAAAATACCTCATTCAGCTGTGTAACAATTGCTGTCACAATTTATGGTTGAATATATACATTGAGAATCATCAATGCACACGGAGTAAACCTTGCCAAAAATGCATCATGTCTTACTACTTGGATGGAGACGGAGAGCGAGAAGACTTCAACGAACTCAATGTTTCCAGCGACAAATTTCTGGACAATTGATATTGTATGTTTGTGTAATATGAATAATATCAAATATTAAATCTCAACTATTAAAGGGAGAATTTATAGGAAAAATGAAAAAGACACTCCCTGGACAATTGAAGCAAATTGATTCACATATGAAATACTCGAGCTTCCACCATCAACGTAATTGATTATATGTTTGCTTATCTCAGTTGGTTAGAGACTCGTGCTGATAACGTGTTATGAAATAATATAAGAACAAGAACAATAGAGAGAAAAGTAGAGAGAGGAGTATTCTTATTGATACTTTTTTGGGATGATTTACAATGGGGTAAGACCCCTCTATTTATAGGAAGAGAAAAGACTTAGCCTCAAAGTAGAACTTTTCTATAAGATAGACATTCACTCTAATTAGAGTTCAATTTATAACAGAGCTGGATTATTCATCCATAGTTAGTTTACACCTCCTCTCTTAACTAAAATATTCAACTTGTTCTGGCTAGAAGTTTAAAACTACAACAAAACGAAAAGGAGTAAATAAATAGAAGTATATGTGACAACGTTCATGAGTAGATACGTACGGCAAGTTCCAATTATTGCATATAATTCCATGTATTCTTACGCAAGGTATACTCAGTATGAGATTTTCCAATTTGCAATTGTGCTTTTATCTCCAATATAATTTACTTATCCAATAAAAATATATTTGCACAATCAAAGTGTTCAAATATATGATAATTGAAATCAATAAAAGGTTCAATAACTCACATATTTTTCTATAGTTCGTAGAGAGTTTTGGGAGAAGTAAATTTCTCGTATTGCTCACAAAAGTATATATAGAGTACAGAGGTATCAAATCCTACCAACTATAGGACTGTACAATAATGAAGGAAATCAAATCCTACCAACTATAGGACTGTATAATAATGAAGGAAATCAAATCCTACCAACTATAGGACTGTACAATAATGAGAGAATATTTTACCAATAATAAAAAGATACACACAACTTTATTCTAATACGCCCCCTCAAGATGGAGGGCTGGAGGACACGCCAATCTTGGACATCAGCAAAAGAAGCCGATGACGAGATAAGTGCTTGGTGAGAGCATCAGCAAGCTGATCAACAGAGGATACGTGAGCAACACGAAGAGACCCATTCTGAACCAATTGACGAACAAAGTGATAATCAATGGAGATGTGTTTCATGCGCGAATGAAATACAGGGTTGGCACAGAGGTAAGTGGAACCAATGTTGTCGCTGTAAATGACAGGAGCAGCCGGAAGATGGACATGAAGCTCGCGCAGCAGGGAATGAAGCCAACGTACTTCAGCGCCAGCAGAAGCAATGGCACGATACTCAGCCTCAGTAGAAGATCGTGCAACGGAACGCTACTTTTTGGAGCTCCAGGAAATAGGATTAGGCCCTAGAAAGACAACATAGGCACCGGTTGAGGAGCGGTCATCACAGTTTCCACCCCAATCAGCATTAGAGAAACAATGCAGAGGTATAGCAGATGAAGAACGCAGCCAGGCTCCAAAGTCATGCGTCCCATTCAGATACCGGAAGAGGCGCTAACTGCACCCCAATGAGTGATAGTAGGAGCGTGCATGAACTGTGAGAGTTTATTCACAGCAAAGGAGATATCAGGACGGGTGAAGGAGAGATACTGGAGGCCCCCAAGGGCCTGTCGATATGTGGATACGTCGGCAGGAGCCGAGCTGTCGGCCAGATGAAGGCTGGTTGACGCCGCTGTTGGCGTCTGAAAAGGGTTGGATTCCAGCATATTTATGACGAGTCAAAAGATCAACAACATATTTACGCTGAGAAAGAAAACACCCCTTGGAGCTGCGCAGAACTTCAACACTAAGAAAATAGCTTAGATCACCCATGTCTTTAAGAGAAAATTGAGTCCCAAGAGAGTCAATCACACGGTTTAAGAAAGCAGAAACATTACCAGTCAATATGAGATCATCAACATATACCAAAAAATGGGCCGTAATACCAGAGTGCTGAAAGACGAAGAGCGAAGTGTCAGAGGTAGTGTTGACGAAACCCATGGTCAGAAGGCATTGGCGGAGCGCACTGTACCATGCCCGGGGTACCTGTTTGAGACCATAAATAGCTTTCTGTAACTTACAGACATAAGATGGATAGGCTTTGTCAAAAAAACTCGGTGGTTGTGCCATATAAACATCCTCTGTAAGCCTCCCGTGGAGAAAGGCATTGGTCACATCCATTTGATGAAGAGGCCAGCCCTTGGATACAGCTAGACTGAGAACCAAGCGCACAGTTGCTGGCTTAATAATCGGACTGAAAGTCTCCTGGAAGTCTACACCTGGATGCTGATGAAAGCCCTTCGCAACAAACCGGGCTTTGAACTTATCCACAGTACCGTCAGGCTTTTGTTTGATACGATAAACCCACTTGCAACCCCCAAAATTCTGTGAAGAATCAGGCGGAACAAGATCCCAGGTGCCATTCCGTAGCAGAGCATCAAACTCTTATGACATAGTAGTGCGCCAACTTTCATCAGCCATAGCACTAGACAAAGTCTAAGGTTCAGTAACAGCAGGAGAGGTGACAAGAGACATACCAAACTTCTTGTTGGGCGTAAAGATGTTATTTTTGCTGCGAGTTTGCATATGATGACCACCCTGAGAGGATGTAGGTGGCGGCATAATGGGTGTAGCGGCGGCAGGGGCCGTTGGCTGTGTCGGTAGGGGCGCTGGTGGCGCGGGCGTTGGCGCCGGCAGTGCGTCCAGTGAAGGATCGCCAGTGGGAGCGGCGGCAGGTACTGGTGGTGGCAGTGGAAGGACTTCTAGGGAGACCAGAATGCGTACAGGGGGAGACTCGGGGTTAGACAATTTGGAGAACGGGAAGAGATCTTCATGAAAGGTGACATGACGCGAGACGAAGATTTTAGACGTTGAGGGATCAAAGCATAGATAGGCGCTTTGAGTAGTAGAGTAGCCGAAGAGGACACATGCACGAGATCTGGGTTCCATTTTGTGTGAGGTGTAGGGCCGAAGCCAAGGGAAGCATTGACAGCCGAAGACACGTAGTTTGGCAAGGTTGGGGCACTTTTGGAAGAGAGACTCAAAGGAGGAGAGCATCGAGAGATTTATCTTGGGAAGACGATTTATGAGATAGACTACTGTAGCAAAGGCATAAAGCCAGTAAATGAGAGGTACAGAGGCATAATGGAGGAGAGTGAGACCAGTATCGACAATATGACTGTGACGGCGTTCAGCATAGCCATTGTGCTGAGGTGTATGGGGCGGTGAAGTGAGATGTGAGATGCCATTGGAGGCAAGAAAAGAGCGTAAAGCGAGGAATTCACCCCCATTGTCAGTATACAGAGTAATGATTTTAGCAGAGAAATATTTTTCTACAATGGATTTAAAAATGGGGGAAGGTTTGTAAGACATCAGATTTACGGCGTAAAGGAAAAAACCAAACATACTTGGAAAAATGATCAACAAAGATAACATAATATTTAAATCCTTCATTAGAAATAATTGGAGAGGTCCATACATCGGAGAAAATAAGCTCCAGCGGAGCAGTAGAAGATAAACTTGACTCAGAAAAAGGTAACTTATGACATTATGAAGCTTGCAAGAGACACAAGCAAGATCAGACACATTACTGGACGCTATGCTGCTAGAAAACACTAAATGACGCAGGATTTTAGCGGATGGGTGACCAAACCGAGAATGCCACAATGACGCAGAGAGCTTTTGTGCCGTGAGGGCGGACGGGAGACTGGGAGCCGCCGGCCAGTAGGAGGTGTTGCCCCTAAGCAGGCCGCAAACGAGCGTTGCCCATGTGCGACGATCCTTCACCTGAAAATCAGTATCAGGAAAAATAACATTAACATTATTATGACGACATAATTGGGCCACAGAGATTAAATTTTTACACATATGTGGAACACAGAGAGCCCCAGGTAATATAAGAGAGGAATAACTGTTAAGTTGTCCAGTATGTGTAATTGTCAAACCTTCACCGTTACCAATAACCACATTGTCGAAACCAGTGTAAGGACTGTGAAGAGACATGTTGGCAAGATCAGAGGTGATGTGATGGGAGGCACCAGAGTCCAGGATCCAATCGGATGCAGAGAGAGTCGTCGGAGAGTGATGGGCTGTGTGAGCAGCCGGATAAGGCGGCGAAGCATAAGCTGGCCGGGGCAGTGGTCCACCGTAAGGGGGCTGATTGGCGCCGGAGATGGGATAGGACGGACAACGGCGTGTGGAGTGGCCAAATTCACTGAAGAGCTGGCACTTCCCATTGTACCCGCGAGATTGGCCATTGCTGGAGTAACCACCGCGACCGGAGGCTGAACCGCGACTGCTACGACCACGCCCGCGGCTACCAAATCGGTGACGGCCTGACTGCTGTCCGGCGACGAAGGCAGCCGACAGAGCCAAACCAGACGCGGCGGAGGTGGCCGGCACACGAGCAGTAATCTGAGCCTCCATGCTTAATAGCTTGTCATGTAATTCAGCAAAAGAGATAGGAGATTCGCGGGCTTGGATGGCATGAGAGAGTTCCATATACGGATGATCAAGACCATTTAGAACCTTAATGACAAGATCCTCAGAATCAACAGTAACACCAGGAGAGATAATTCATCCACAATCACGCGAATGCCATGCATAAAATCAGTAACAGATTTAGAACCTTTTACCGGATTATGGAGCTGTTGTTTGAGAGCCATGATACGACCACGAGAAGCAGTGACGTATGTGCGCGCGAGGATGTACCAGGCCTCTTTAGAGGTTTCCGCAGCGCCAATAAAGGAGATGATCGTCGGTGTGATCGACGAGATGATGGCACTGAGAATAAGATTGTCGTGGCGAATCCAGTAAGGATATGCTGGATTGGGGGAAGTCACCTCCTTGTCGACGATAGTGGCTGGTGGGCACGGCTTCGATCCGTCCAAGAAGCCGAGGAGGGTGTAACTCGTAAGAAGGGTTTGAAATAGGAATTTTCACGCCAGGTAATTAGTGGAATCCAATTTGAGTGGGATCTGAGCCGATGCGTTGATGGCAATCGGCTGGAGAAGCTCGTTTGACGTCGTAGCGGCCATGAAGTGCGAGGCAAATGAGAGGAAGCGTTGACCGACGTCGAGAGAGAGAGGGCTGCCGATTAGTGCAGCGGAGGCGGCGGCGACGGTCTGCCGATAAGAGCAGCGTCGGCGGCGGCGACGTGGGTAGGGTAGAATTAGGGTTTCTTTGCTGATAAGCCACTGGCGTATGATACCATGTCGAGAGTTTTGGGAGAAGTAAATTTCTCGTATTGCTCACAAAAGTATATATAGAGTACAGAGGTATCAAATCCTACCAACTATAGGACTGTACAATAATGAAGGAAATCAAATCCTACCAACTATAGGACTGTACAATAATGAGAGAATATTCTACCAATAATAAAAAGATACACACAATTATATTCTAATATAGTTAACATAATATTTACTAAACTTTAAAACATCGGTTTGACTTATTATTTTATATTAATATTAGTGAAAGAAATATTGAAGTAACACTACAAAATTATCTTAATAAAAGAATATTACGTATAACTAGAATAGTGAATAATTAAAAAACTTAAAGTTATGAAGACTTATTAAAACGAAATGATGTCAAATTTTTGCGCCATAGTATGGTAAAAAGTTTATCAATTTCATTTTCATATACTAATAATAAAACAATTTTTAGACTAAAAGAATCCCATATAATTTTTGTCACCTACCTATAGTATGCCCTAGAGGAGGGGCTATTCCTTAATTGAAGAGGGAGAACTAGTGGGCTCCACCATTCACTAAGTTATATACTCCCACTCTGTTCTTATTTATGTGAACATATTTGATTGGGCACATAATTTAAGAAAAAAATAAAGATTTTTAAAATTTGTGATCTTAAACAAGTTTAAATGAGGTTCAGTGTATTTGTGTGGTATAAAAGTTTTTCGTTAAGAATCGAATTGTAACTTTAAACTAACTTTAGAAAGGATTTATTCTTTTTGAAACGGACCAAAAAGAAAATAGGTTCATATTAATTGATTATTATGAAATCGCTGATATTGACGGTGGTTCTGTTCTTCCTTGAAACTGAAATATTCGTCAGATAGCCATTAGCCATGCCAGTGTTAAAAGGCTTGGTGAGAGACAGAATCAAACCCTCGCCCTTCAACTTTCATAAAGTTCTGGCCCTCTTCCACAACCAAAGCACCCATAAGACTTCTTGTCTCATAGGTACTTTTGTAATGTTTTATATCCGTTTTCAAAAATTTTCTATACAATTATATATACTGTGTGTTAAGGTTAATGGGTGCTCAAAAATTCAAATTTAATGTGTAGATATGCTCCTGCCTGTGTGGTTTACAGACTATTACACAGTGGAGAGTTTACCAAGTGCACGCAGAGTGCTCACCTGAAGGGCAGAGGCTATAGCGACTGCGAATTTTTCTTGGATTCCAAAAAACACACGATCTTGGTCAGTAAAGGGTGAACCATCAATATTCATTGCGTAAAACTGTCACTCATAATCTATAATCACATTCAATAATAAATCCTGTATTAGAAAGCAAATTGATAAGGGGTTTTCCAAATTTTGACCAAACTAAGATACAATCTTGTGACGACCCGATCCGTCGTCTCATGCGTTGCTGCTATGTTTTTCTTGTTTTATGCTTCTTCATACTTCGTTATCAGTATGTGGTGTGTTAGGGTTGATTTGGACAAGTTTTGATAAGAAATGAGACACGTAGTCTCTTTAAGGAAAACTTAAGTTGGAAAAGTCAACCGAAGGTTGACTATTGAGTTTGAGGGCTCGAGTGTGACTTTCAGTATTTAGTTAGCTTGGGGAATGATTCGTGACTTAGGAGCATGATCGGAATTGAATTTGGAGATCCGTTGTAGAATTAGGCTTGAATTGGCGAAGTTAGTATTTTGGCGAATTCTGGTTGATAGGTGAGATTTTGATCTGAGGGTCGGAATGGAATTTCGAGAGTTACTGTAGCTTTGATACATGATTTATGATGTGTGTGTAAGATTTCAGACCATTCAAACGTGGTTTGGTCAGGTTTTTGATCGATAGTGCATTTCGAAAGTTTTGAAAAACTTAGGCTTGAATCCGATGTGATTTGATGGTTTTAGCATTGTTTGATATGTTGTAGTGATTGGAACTAGTTCATATGATATTTTGGGATATGTATGTAATTTGGTGGAAGTCCCGGGAGCCTCGGGGTGAATTCGGGTGGTTTAACAAAAGGTTTTTAGAGTTAATTGCAGGTTCAACTTTGCTGGTATCTTTTGGTTTCACACCTGCGGTTATGGGACCGCAGGTGCAGTCTCGCTGAAGCGATTGGAAGATGCGCAGAAACGGAAGTCTTGGCCTTTTCCAGATTCCGCAGGAGCGGAAGGAGGACCGCATAGGAGGCCTCGCAGAAGCGAGCTAGGCCTCGCAGGAGCAGAATTTGGAACCCTGGTCAGGTTCTGCAGAAGCGGGACATTTGATCGCTTAAGCGGTCCTGTAGATACATTTAGGAACCGCTGAAGCGGAAAGTTACCTTAAGTGAATGGTTTGCAAAAGCGGACGTTGACCGCATAGGCGGAAGCCGCAAAAGCGGTATTGAATCCGTAGAAGCGAAAATCGACCTGGGCAGAAGGTTTAAAATATCATTTTCATCCGTGAGGGTTATGTATTTTCCACCATTTTTAGCGAGCTTTGGGATCTTTGAGGATATTTTGAAGAGGGATTCAAGGGAGAATGACTAGAGGTAAGTTCCTTGGCCTAAAAATATGGGATTATGTTAGATTTAACATGAAAATTGATTGAAATTAATTAAAAAGGGGTAAAGCTAGGGCTTGAGTTTTGATATTTCAAATTGGGATTTGATAGGTCATTAAGCTCAAATTTGTGAGTTCTTGGTATGTATGGACTCGTGGCGAGACGAGGAATCCTGTAATGTGAGTTTTGTAATTTTTCGAGAAGCGGGTTCGGGACTCGGGTTTTGCTAGTTTCGAGATCTTTGCTATATCTTGATTGTTTTCGATTGGGTATTGTTCCCTTGGCATAGTGTGATGTGTTCGCTCTGTTTTTTGTTAGATTCGAATGCGTGGAGGCCTAATTGAGGGGCAAAGGTGTCGCGAGCTTGAGTTTTCGCTGGTTCGAGGTGAGCAGTACTTGTAAATGATATCCTGAGAGTTTGAAACCCCGAATTTGCACATCATAGGGCTGCATTGAGGTGACTTGCACGCCAGATATGGGCGTAGGGATAGAGCACCGTTAGGGATTGGGACTCGGTCCGTCCCGATTGATGAACTTACTACGTATATGACTGAAACTACTTGATATTATCATGATTTAGGCTGATTCCATATGTTGGGCTTCATATTGACTATTTGAATCCTTCAGGGATTGATGTCACTATTGTTGTATTACTCTGCATATTAATTGATCTCGGTCCAAGGTTTTAAATACTGTTTTGCAAACTCAGTCATCTTTCTAAGATTTTAAAACTTAAATGATATTTTACCGACGTTTTGAGCTGAGAGCCTGATATTTTGATATTGCCCAAGTGGCTTATGTGCATTTCTAGACTAAGCATAGATCGGGTTAAGCACCACATTAGTGTTGCATGTGCATTTATGGACTGAGGATGGATTGAGCTGCACGTCACAGCGGTGTGATATTGATATTGCTTTTCGGCTGTAGGAGCTCCTCCGGAGTCTGAACCCCCACAGTGAGCGCGGGTACCCAAATGGATCGGGCTGCGTGCCGCAACGGTCATGTGCATTACATTGCATTCATACATTGTTTCCTGTTTGTACTATGTGGCATGACATTCAACACTCTCGCATCATTGGCTTCCATGCTATTACTTGCATTGTCACCAGATACCCTGGTGTTACTTTATAATGGAGTGCTGTGCCGGGGGGCTGACTTATGTGCGGACTTGCATTATTTGATTTTTATTTATTTTCTTGAATGTTGGAAAGAGGATATTTTCAAAAGAGGTTTTTAAACTGAGTAAGATATTTTCTAAAGGATTTGTTCCGAAATTATTATTTTCTAAAAGGGGTGTGTTGTCTCATATTGCATGATGGAGTGCTCTTACGTGTTTTCTTGCCGCTCAGTTATTATTTATTCTTGTTACTCACTTAGTTGGAGTACTGACTTTACTCCCTACATCTCGCATGCAGTTGCACTTATTGTTCACCCGGAAGCGGGCGAACAAGGTGACCGCCTGCGTTCCGGCACCGGACTTCATCTTTTGAACTCCCGTTTCTATATATATATATATATATATATATATATATATATATATATATATATATATATATATATATATATATATATATATATATATTATTAGCCTTGTAGTGGTGTTCAGTCTTCTTTAGATGCTCATAACTTGTGACACCCCGACCGAGTTGTGTTGGGTTGTAATTAATAGTTTTTAATGCCATTAAACTGTACTTTCTATTCATTTATATTTAAAAATCGTTAAAGAGAGGATTTGGGCTAGTTGCTGGCCTTGTCTTCACGAGAGGCGCCATCACGATTGGGTATGGAAATTGGATCGTGACAAATCTTCTTAAAAATAAATTATAACCTAGGCTAAGAGTATGAAAGTCAAACTAATTAATTTTGTCTTAATTTGAATAACAATTGTCTAATTCTTTTAAAATAAACTTTTCTTATTTTGAGATTATATAAAAAAGTAGTACTATTATAAGTTACCGTTCACAATTAAAATCAGTAAAAAATATATTATTTTCTTAATAAAAAGTGTGACTTAAAAATAATAGTTCTAATCATTTTATGTGTATTTGTCGTAAATGATTTACTCAACTTTCTAGAGTTCATTACTCAAATGGTCACTCAACAATCCCAATTGTCTTCTAAATTCACTTTTCTTTCGTTTGTAACAAGAAAGTCACTGAACCATGCATATTGCACTCTAAAGGTCACTCAACTAGATTTTTTAAAATTTGAATTGCCAAATACCTATTTTACCTTTAAGTTATAAGCATTTATCTTCTTTTTATTTTTTTAACTTTTTAATATTATAATTTTTCCCTTTTAAATTTATATTATGGACTTATATAAAGAATAAATAAATATTATTTATAAATTAAAAAAATAAAAAGTATTTAAGCATATATAATGCTGGAATAATAAAATAATGAGCATAGTATTTTTAGTAATAATAATTTTAGTATTAACAACAAAAATGAAAAAAATTCTTTACAAAATTTAGAATGAAAGAAAATAAAGGTTATAAAATGTATATTCTATGCACGTAATATAAAAATAATTATTTAAATAAAGATATTTTTATAATATACATTATATATTCGTGAAAATTATGCTTAATTAATTTTTTCACTACGTTCATTATTTTGTTATTTCAACATTATAGATACTTAAATACTTTTTATTTTTTTAGTTTATAAAATATATTTATTTATTCTATAGGTAAGTCCATAATATAAATTAAAAATAAAATATTCATAATACTAAAAAGTTTAAAAAATAAAAAGAAGATAAATATTTATAATTTCGAGGAAAAGTAGCTATTAGACAATCTAAAATTGAAAAAATCTAGTTATGTGATCTTCTTAGTGCAATAGACATAGTTCAATGATTTTATTGTTACAAACTAAAGAAAAATAATTTAAGGAGATAATTTGGGATAATTGAGCTATGAGTAATTAAGTTTAACATTCTAGATTTGGCATTGGCACGTGTCAGTTGTCTCCTTTGTCCTACATTTGGGACCCCTTCCTCCCGCTTGGTCCAATTTCAAAACCAAAGAATAAAATCCCCATCCCCCTTAACCATATACAATTTACCTCCTTCGTAACAAGTACTATACATAATAAATAAACCCAAGATTTCATGATTTCTTCAGTACGGGATAAAGCAAATTCAACTATTTTGAGCATCGAAGTAAAGGACGAAAAATGGAGTCGGATCTACGCCTCCTTGAAATCTCCGGTGAAGATGATTCTCTTCTCGCCCCACTTCCTCATATGGAAGATACCAATCCCAACGAGTTCACTCCCTTTTCAAATTTCATTTCCCCATTGAGTCAGTTCTTCCACTTTTTTAATTCTATTTTCTGTCTTTCGAGTTTCAATTGAGATTCACTAATTTTTTTCTTCTTCTAGAAGTTTCATCCTGTTTAGATATATTTGGATTTTTCCAATTTATGAAAAGTAGTTAATAATGAGTTCGTAGGGTTAATTAGTTTCCGCAATTTTTAGCCTGTTTAAATTACTTCCATCAAGAATAGTTTGTTATGGCAATGGGGCGGGGCGGGTTTACTCTTATGCAGGTCAGGGTGCGGGGCGGGGCAGGTTAAAATAATTTTTAAAAATTTTAAAGCAGGGTGAGTTGCGGGTTTAATGCGGGGCAACTTTAAATTTTATCTTTTTTGAACAAAGCATACATTTCAACTACAATTTCACATTCTTATTCACTAGCACGAATACTATTTTAACTTACAATTAACCAATTTGCATAAGTCTCACCAAAATGATATTACATAAGTCAAGATATCGTATTAGTAATAGGAAATGATAGTAACCCAATTATTTTGGAAGATCAGCATTCTCTCAGTTTTATGTTTATGCGATTCTATTAAACTCTCCATTTTATAAAACAATTAAATGTCAAACTAGTTTGTTTTAGAAAAAAAATTAAAGAAAAAAGAAAAAAAATTAAGCGGGTCGGGTCGGTTTGAAAATCACACCGCCCCGCCCCGCCCCGCCCCATTTCCATCCCTGTCTGCATTGATACATAGAGTAGTATAATTGGTAGTAGTAATTATTTACAGATTTCATCATGTTGTAGGAGGGCTAGAGGGTCGTGTTGATCCAGTAAAACCTGGCTGTTCCTCTTCCTATCGTAGAGGTTGCAGCAATAAAGAGAATATCAATACAGACAAAGCAGAAGTGCCTAAATTGAGCATTGAGCCGCTACATATGAAGAGGAAGAAAAGGGGTGGTGGTTACAATTTGCGGAAAAGTTTAGCATGGGATCGAGCCTTTTCTACTGAAGAAGGTATATATGATTACAGTACAATTAGTCTCTTTTTGTCAATGTAGAAAAATTTGTTAAATACTGCAGGGGATTGATTACAGAAAAAACCTATTTTATTCTTTCTTCTGTAGGTGTTTTGGATCCAATAGAACTTTCTCTGCTTAGCGGAACATTAGTTAACACATGCGGAAAGCCCTTGTTCACCATCAATGAAGAAGAGCGAAATCCAACTTCCAATGACTCCTTACGTGATGCTAGTTCAGCTTATTTGAACTCGAACAAAAAGAGTACGCTTAAAGAAATTCGGTCTGTAGCTTTAAAAGAAGATAAGTGGAAGGTCAGATCTCAGCTTAAGACTAGCAGTGACTTTTCGGCTCATAAACTTTGGCGGTGACTTGTGATGATGGTCATCCTATTTCAGTTTGTTTTTTAGTTAGTTTTTTTTTGAATGGTTTCAGGCCTCAAGTAAAATGCTAGCGTCTCGTAATGGTAGAAATGTATGCAAATCTAGTGGCTGTTCTCGACCTTTGGCTTCAACTTCGTATCCTTGCACACATTATATATATATTTGAGATTCAACTATTTTCCAAGAAGTGGTTAGTTTTTTCTTTTGTTGCTTTATATGGAGGTTTTACAGATGATGAGCCTTAATGTCATTTTAGACTAAAAAGGCCTGCAAACATGAATCATGGAAAATCTGCGACCAAGGATTCCAAGTTACCGAAGTTTCAAGTTTCAAAGCCAAGTTCTTGTTCATTGCCCACAAGTTCTAAGAGTACTATACCAAGAACAAGTCATTTGAAGCATCAAGTGACTGATTCTGGTAATCTCTTTAATATTTATTGTCTATCCATCTGGCTTCTGCTGAGCGTAATTGTTTCCATTTCAATCATAGAAACTGGATGTTTCAAAGTGTGTTGTAATAACTCAAGCAAGTTATACCCTTGTCAGACTTTTAGCAAGCATAATAATCTACTATGCAAAAATAGTTTTTTATTTGCGCCACAGATAAGAGCATCATCTTTATATTTCCATTTTCCTTTCTCATGCAGCTGTCAGTACATGGAAGAACGGGGGACTAAGGAGCTCTTCTAGAAAAGTGAGAAATAGCCAAGAGAAAGCAAAACCTGATGCTGAACCTTTAAAGGATAAATCTTCATCATGCATTTTCAGAGGAAATGATGTAAGCATCAGTTCAAGTTTAAGCTCAAGTTTTAATTTCTATCACATCTTTAAGGGCAAATGATGTAAAAATTAAAATTTGAACTCAAAATTTTAGAAGAATTCCGTGTGATTAAGAACTGAAAGAACTGTTCAAAGTTCACGCAACAAAATACTAAAGAATTTAGCTTGGATTACATTCAATAATTTGGTAGTTAACCAACAGAATCATACAATCTTGCCCCCTCCTTTTTGCTCAATTCTAATTTGTGCAGAAGAAATCAACATCGAAATTACATGCATCAACTGAATCTTCTCCACCAGTTAATAAAGCTACCAGTACTGCTCTGGAGATGAATCCAGATGCCACAGTTTCATCTAGCCGAGCACATTCATCTCAAAGTCACGATGGATGTACACCATTCGCACTTCATCTTCCTGCACAAGCCATGAAACCATCAGGTCTGCGGATGCCTTCACCTTCGTTAGGATATTTTTATCAGGTATTACCGGCACTATTCTGGCAAAGCATTAGGTTTTTTACTTAAGGTGCATAGGCTGCTTGATGCTCACAATATAGCATTTTGTTTAAAGACATGACAACCAATATGGTGATTGCAGACAAAAGCTTCAGATACACGTCGCCTGTTGAAAGCCGAGTCTAGTATGTGCCTGCCGGAACAGTCTGGTGATCGGAGGCCACCAGAGGCACTAGCAACAAAAGAAAGCAAGGTTATCTTAGCAAATCTAAACTGTAGGATCCTAGGATTGGAATCAGAATGCTCAACAGCATCCTGCAAAGTAATCAAAACAGGCTTGGAAGGAAACGGTGTGGAAAGATCGAATATACCAAGTGTTATAATGAAGCTTGATCCAGTCAGTGATAAGCTCAGAAATCCTGCTGATAATGGTGACGAAAAATTACCGCATCACATCGAGCATGACGAGAAGAAACTTCAGGATGCAGAATTGCTGATGAATGGTAAGCGGCATCCACCACAAACTGGAAAACATGAACATATTAACAAAGATGATGATCGCATGAACTCCATCCCTGGTTTTATAGAAAATAAAAGCTCTGCCGGATCAGATTTTAGAGAGGCTTATTTTCCACAAGTTAGATACAATGCGCAATCTCTATTTCTATGTGGATTGGAAGGTGCCACTGGCAAACCAAATGAAGCAGAAGAATCTGGCATTTGTTCAGTAACTGATGGTTCAATTTGTAATTCACAGTATGGGAACATGATTAACTTTAGTGGGGAGGTGAAGGAGGAAGGTTATATAGGAGGCTGTAATAATTTACCTGGTAAAGAATTTGAAAAGGTCAAGTCCTTTGCAGCTGAAGATGAATGGATCTTCGATAATGATGAGCAGATTATGAAGATGAAAAGAAATTTGCATGAAGCACATCGAGAACCAAAGTATAATGGAAGTGAAAATTGTGGGTCCTTGAATCTCACATGTTCGGACTTTAGTGAAGAAAAGATGCAAAATTCAGAAGTTGCATCTCAGCATGAAGATTTTCAGAATCTGAAACAAGATTTTACCAAGCAGATCACTGATAGAGCACAAACAGGAGGTTCAGTAGTAGAGGTCTCAAGTGAAACTTTATCCGATGAAAATTGCAAGACTAATCCTGGCAGGGTTTCAATTTACTCAAAACATAAGTCCCAGGGTAGGAATGTATTGAATTCAGGTGATCATTCCCTTAGTAAGCATGTGAGTATAGATCAAAGCCAAGATGGACAGATTGCTGAAACTGGTTTATCTGCGCCGCCATATCGACAAGTTGAACCTGGTTTTGATAGATTTGATGTAAAAAGTGCTCAGCCAGAATTGGAAAGTAATATCATTACAGCAGGAGAAGATCCTGCAGATATCTTATATTTTGGCTCTAGCAAAGTTACTCTTGCTGAAAATTGTAATCATCCAACAGATGAAGAGTTTAATCATAATAAGTTTTTTGGTAATTTAACTTCCTGTCTGGAGTTTGGTTCCTCATCTAGTGTAACAAGAGACGAAACGGTATCAGCTGTAACTAGTTCAATTGGCGAACGTAGAAAACCAATTAAAGAGTCTGTCTTGGAAGCGGTGGATGAAGCTGAAATTTGCGATTCATCAAACTGTCAAAATGAGGGTAATTTAACTTCCTCTGTGGAATTTGGTTCATCTTCCAGGGGAACGCCAGATGTAATTGGATTAGGTATACTTGGTCCCATGGGTGAAGGTAACAAACTGATCAAAGATGTTTTTCTCTTGGAAAAAAGGGATGAATTTGAAATTCAAGATTCACCTAACAAGCCTAATGATGGTAATCAGATAATCAAGATGAAGCATGATATGCTGTCTCCATTAAGCTTGAATGTTGAAGAGTCGCAAATGTGCCGCCATGCGGATTTCATTCCTTCTAGACCAACAGAACTGGGGTATCACAAGGTTGTACTAGAGATTCTAATTACTCCTCCACAACTTGGAGATAAAAGGCAAGCAAATGAAGTTGGAAAGACAACAAATGCACTCACGAATATCTTACAGATGGAGGATACACATCTGGATTTACATGCCGACGATGCTCAGTTGTTGCCTGGAAAAGGCCCTATCAAACATGAAAGCAGCAATGCCCTGGAGAATTTTCAAGATGCTCTTCCAGCACAAAGAAGTTTTGATAAAGCTGCATTAGAAAGCCCAAGCGTTCTGAACAAGGAGTCACCTTTGATTCATGGGAGCAGCAACGTTGCTGATGAACTGGATGTTATCCACGGTGTTGAGAATCGACTATCATATCCGGCGACAATTGAATCTTTATCTTTGGAACTTAATTCATCGGCAAGTAAAATCCACACAGCAAGTGTGACAAATGATTGCATAGAACTTGTTGAAGGGGATCAGACCTCATCAAGAATCAAAAGAAAGGTAGTTGACATATTGGATCAAGATATTGGGGTGAAGGAATCTGAAACTGGAAAGCCTACTGGAAGTGAGAATTCTCACAATGAACTTCTCCATGGACTGCAAGATACCAAG
The DNA here is from genome assembly GCA_034376525.1 of Nicotiana benthamiana. Classification (NCBI taxonomy): domain Eukaryota; kingdom Viridiplantae; phylum Streptophyta; class Magnoliopsida; order Solanales; family Solanaceae; genus Nicotiana; species Nicotiana benthamiana. Next base: position 24,852,210 of record CM067333.1, on the reverse strand, counting down.
CAGTGCAGAAATGATAACAACAATTTGCCAGTGTAAGTATTTCAAAGATTTTTCTAACCCCAAAGAACTCCTTTCGTTTTTCTAGACTTGGACTTTCACAAATTACAATCTTTTAGAGAATTGCTATTTATTGATGGCAGCAAGAATATAGAGAACTGTCTGAAGGAAGGCAATCTTTTGATTATACCCCCACGGGATGCAGTTCCATTTTCTGATGAATGGTTGGCAGCAATGGAAGCTGCTGGGGAGGTAATTTCTTTCTTGAAAATGAACTGTATGCTGTGATCTGGCTGAAAGAAGCCAAATATAATTAACCTTTGATTTCCTGAATCTGTTGTGATCTCCAAATTATTTGAAGCATATTTTTATTAGTTCCAGGACATAATCTTCACTTTCCTGAGCAGTTTGTTTCCACACATTTACTCAGAACCTTCACTTTTAGCTGGTGCTGTTAAAGAACAACTGGCAAGATATTAGCTGTTCATCATATCCTCTAGTGAGCATACCTCTGTATCCATAAAATGAAAGCCTAAATCATCCAGTAATAGGTCCAGAGCACTCAGCTAGCTTGACCTCCCTAAAAGCTACGTAGTTAAAGTTTAGTTCTGAACCTTAGGTTAGGCAGTGAGACAAACTTGGCTTGAGTGTCAAGCTCCACTGCGCTGAATATCTATCGGAAAAATGATTGAGCTTCGTTCAGTGGTGATCAAATATCTGCAGGTTATGTAATCGACTCTTGTACTCTGATTTTACAGGATATCTTAACCTGGAAAGGTGGTGCTGTACAAAATTCACCCCAAGAGAAATCCTTGCCCGAGCCAAGCCCATGGTCTCCGGTATGTCACTATTTATAGATTCTTGTTTTCTTGTTTGAGGTTGCCTATGCCATATCTAACAGGCATTCTACTAGCTAGAATGAGAATGCATTCAACTTTATGCTGTCTCATTATAGATAAACATATTTCACTGGGATATGCTACAAATTAGGATGAGAACAGTTAATCTTAACCTTGTAATTGATAATGGTACTGAAAATCATTTTACAAACTAGAAATATCTTTTGGTAAGGCTATTACGATAAACCCTATGTGGTTTGGCCAGCTATCCACAGAAATGCCTTTTGGTACTTTACGGAAGAAGTTCTAATCACTTTAAGTTTTTGTTAGAAAGTTTTTTGATGACTATAGTTAAATGCATCTTAATTCTAAGTGGTAGATTGTATAATCGTTTGTTCAGTATATTTTCATGTAAGTGATAAAGTAATGTTATTATGCCAACAATAATGTTATTATGCAAACAATGTTTTTTCCTTGCATTTTTTCCTTTATAGTAGAAAAATACTTATTTAATGAAAAATCATTATCCAGTTCCTTGTAACCGGTTAGGGCTCAATCATAGGATTGTAGGATCTTGAAAACTACGATTAACCTTTCACAACACTTATCACACAGTGATTTGTCATCAGCTAAAAATATTTTGATAGCTGAATGTTACACTAAACAAAGCCTCGACATGATGCAGTAGTTTCCGATGGAAATCTATAAAAGTAATAATAAAATAACAAAATCACACTAAGTTGCCTCTAAAATTTTGATATAACGTATTAATTTGTAGAGATCTCTATACAATTCAACACATCTTTTGACAGTAAATGGCAGTACCAAAAAAATGAAAAATGAAAAAAAGAACTACACTATTTCGGCCTTTAAAATGATTGGCAAAGCTGACATGAAAAAAGATATTAGAAAACTAAATGGGGTTTATGTGCTATAATGTTGTTCAAATTGTTCCCGAACAAATAAAAATGCTGGGGTTTGTCATTAGTATTAAAGGTTTAATTTAAAAAAAGCCGGATTCTGGGAGGACATCAGGAATATCTTGTTTTACTTGTGATCCTGATTGCAACTTTAACAATATTATTTAGGTGGTATTTATTCTTTTTAATCTTGTAAAAATGTTAAAACCAAATTAATTATTTCTGAATGTTCCAAGAGTAGAGGTTTAGGAAGGTATATGTATACTAGAAACCATCATGAGAGGGGGGGGGGGGCATAGGGGGCGGAAGGGGTTCTCTTTTGCCAGAAAATTTACACTGTACATATAAGGCAAAATACCTTTTGTGCATCTATATATTTTATTTTAAATCTCCTTGACGCAACCCTAAAATATAGTTCAGTGGTTAAGGGGGTTCAAAACCTTTGTGAGGTTGCCGGTATAATTCCTACCGGCCACAGTCTATTTTAATTTTTTAACCTTTTCTTTTTTAAATTCCCTTAGTAGAAATTCTGTCTCCATCATTATTATGTCCTAAATTCATCGCTTGAATTTCCACTGGTAAAAGATGGTGGCTTTTACTAGGACTTTCCCAACTATGTTTATATTTTGATTACTAGGAGTATAAGAGCTTGTTCGGCCAAGCATTTGGGAGACCAAACGTTTTTTTGGTAAGAAAAAGTACTTTTCTAGAGATTTGATGTGTTAGGCCAAGATAGAGAAGCGCTTTTGAGTAGTAATAGAAGCAGTTTTTTTGCTTTTGGGAAGAAGCTACAAATTAACTTCTTTCAAAAAGCAAAAGTAGAAGTGCATATTCGTCCATAGGCCAAATCGGATATGTAATTATTGGAATAATTGTTGGAGACTCAAATGATGGATAGAAGCATAAAATTAAATTTTTGAAGACAAAAGTATCCTTACTACAAATTTATATTTTTCAAATTTATCCTTCAAAATTTTTATTTTTATTTTTTTCTTTTTCTTTTTTTTTCTACCATCCCTTTCTTTTTATTTATTTTATTTCTATTGTATTTTTATTCTCCTTCTCCTTTTCTTCTTTAAAATAATCTCTCCACCATAATTTTTTTATATAGATTAATGAAGTAGATTCTAAATTTATACCGAATTGACTATATTTTGATATATTTAAATAATTAATGTAAACAATAAGTAATACCGGATACCTACATTGTTGCTTTGGATAACTTATATTGATTAAAATATTTAATATATATATTTTTACTTTATATTTTGTATTCCAATTAAATAAAAAAGAAAAATTAATTATAATTTTTTTAATAATAAATATTTATATTCATTTCTCTTTTAAACTATATACTACGTACTTGTGTACTGTCTTTTTTCGTCATTTGACACTCGAAAGTACTTTTTGAAAAGATTGTTCAAACGCAATTTTGTTTAACAAAGTACTTCTCTAATGAACTGGCCAAACACAAATGGTAATTTTTGAGAAGTACTTTTCTAAAAAACACTTCTCAAAATAAGTATTTTTTGGCAGCTTGGCCAAACGGGCTCTAAGAGTTATTACTAGGACCATTGACTGGTAGAAATGGTAAAATAGCGCTGTTGCATATCATTATATTGCATGGTTGTGCAGCTTTCATTTTAGTTTCTTAAGCTGTTATCTATCTTTGATTTGCAGGTGAAAAAGAAGAACAATCAACTTGGACCTTTTGACTGTACAAAGTTCAACCACAATATGCCTCCGGAGTCCTGATTCCTGTTTGGCTAAACTTGGTCTCATCCAAATTCTTTCATTCACCACTAACATGTTTCTGATTTAGCTTAACACTGCTTAGCAAGAAAAGTTGCTAACTGATACATTTCTCCAAATACACGATGTACACCCTTTAATTTAATTCTTTGTACACCGACTTTAAAGACTCCTTTGTTATTTATTTTATGTAAAGAGCAATATCTCATTCATGAAAAATTGATCTTTGTTGAAGACAATAAGCTAAGCATGGAAATCTGCGGCGGAGCTTATCCAATCCAAGCTTCTTGAATTGTACTTAATAAGTATCATTTACCGGGTGCATCATTTGGTTTGTCACCTATATTTTTATATTTGTAGAAGGAGGCAAACACGAGGTAATACATGAAATTTGCTGATCCCAGGAAACAACAGAGCCAGAAGACGTTATCCATTCTTCCGTCATTGATATTGTCTGGCAACCATCTCGTTGTTCTCTGAACCAGATCAATCAGAGTATTCCCCATGTAGAATCCGATACCAATGAACATTGCAACTACTGCAGTTGAGGTGCTTTTCAAGGATGCAGGAAACTCTTGGTAGTAAAACCCGAGATTTCCTGGAATATGGAATCCTTCTCCAATACCATTAAAAGCTAGCTGTGGCACTAGCCAGAGGACTGACATTGGAACAATGGCACCATTTTGGCCTTGGAGATGGTGGGATCTCACGAGCCTCAGCCGCCTCGACTCCACCAAGGCAGAGATGGCCATGCTAAGTATCGTCAGTACATGGCCTATCCCAATGCGCTGAAGAGGTGTAAGAGAAAATTGGGAGCATTTAGCTAGAAAAGGGTAGAGTAATCTGTCAATGAAGGGTATTGATATAGCAGTCCATATAAACACAAAGACTGACATAGAACCTGCTGGGATTTTGAAATGGTGTCCCACCTGACGATCCATCTTTAGAGCCTGGAGTACTAGCAGGCTTGATTGAATGATCAGAGGAGTGGATAAAAATATTCCACTACCCCACAAAGGAGCAAGCTTAATCAAACTTTTCAAATCTTCTACTTGTTGGATTGTACATAGTCTCCAGGTATTCTCAATGGAGCCATCTGATTTAATGTCTCCCACAGTGATGAAGGCTGCTCGGTTGAGGAACCTATATAAGAGAGCTTCATTAGCAAACTAGTATGAGCAGAGGCGAATCTAAGAGCCAGAGTCAGTGGATTCGGGACAATTGTGATCTTATTATATGTAAACATAGTTTGAATCAGAAGCAATAAGTTCAGTTGAATCCACATAACCTGTCCTAGATCCTCCCTTGAGCATGAGTAGTAGCTCAAACACAAGAAAGAATTAATATAGAGGTTTTACTTGAAGGTAGGAGTAGGGGAAGCCATATTTTTGTGTTTATCACTTGGATCATGATAGTAATGGTGACTTTGCTCAAACAGAGGGATTTTCCGTTTCTGAATGGCTGCGACAACAACACGAGCCATATTGATAAAAGGGCTGCCTTCTTGTTCCTTAACATGGCGATACAAACGTATCCCAGATAGAAAAATGGCTAAGGCGAGGATGTTAAGACCTAAAGAGATGGCAAAACCCCAGGTCCAACTAATATTGTCCTCAATGTAGACAATGGCTGTGGAGCTTACAACAATGGATGTGTATAAGGTGAATGTGTACCAGTTAAAGAAAATTCCTTGGTGTTTTGGCTTGTCAAACTGATATGCTCCCATGGATCCAATAGTAAAACGTGTACCTGCAGCCCCTAGAGATGCTAGTGCAAGAGCAATATATAAGACAGCATATTGAGTTGTTGATGGGTTTTTACAGGCACTGGAGCCATCATCACATACCGGAGGTCTTAATTTGTCAATGGCTGCTGTGAATACTAGAAGCAATATACCCTGCAATTGCAAAGAAATTTGCTCTAAGCATATATTTTAACCCGTGTTAGCTGGTAACGCTTTTTATTGACGTTAGTGTAGGTTCTTATACTATCTTTGTATAGAAGTTGGACTTTTCTTCTTGTGTGTGTATATGCTTAATAAGATTTGGAAGGCAAGAGAAGGAATTAGTTTTACCAGAGCAGAGATAAGGGAAGAAATCCAAATGACAGAAAAACAACCAAGAAAGGAGTCAGCAATGATTCCTGCGAGAATGGGGAAAATAGTGATGCAGCCATTCGCCACATTATATACTTTAGCAGCGGGGATGCTCTTCATGTTGAATTCTTGTATCAGATAAACAATCAGGTTGCTAACCCATCCTCCTGCACCTACTGTCAAGCAAGCCATTGTTCCTGCTTAATTTTAGGAATTAACACATTCAAAATTTGTTAAAACACAAAAATTAGTATCCGATCTTTGTTATACAGGACTAAAATGTATGTAACAACTAACATTAAAGTGTCAAGAAAGACCAAAAAAAGAAACAGACCAATCATAAAGGGGACGGTTATCCAGCCACCATTTTTGCGGCTGTCTGAAGAGGAGAGTCTTGCTCTTTCATCATCAGAACTGGCTGAATTTTCCATTGAAATCAGTCAATTTAATAGCAGTGATGTTTCTTCTTTTTGGATATGGAGTTTCAAGTTTTTATAAGTAAGCCACTTTATGCAAGACTGCCAGACCCCAGGTCACTGATTTTATAGGCCACCCTGTTCATTTAGTTGCCTCTTTTGTCTTTGTTACGTAATTTCGATAACTTTTGTGTTTCAATTAGAAATCGTTACTATTTATTTTAAATGAAATTTAAGTATTTAGAATCGCACATAACTTAGTTTCTTATTTTTATTTTTATTTTTTATGTTTAGAAAATAATAAAGAAATATTATTTACAAGAATTTTCAGGGAATCAAGATTTTTTTCCAGGGAAGAGAAAAAAAAAAAAAAAAGAAGGATCAAGCTTATTAGTGTATCCAACTTTTTGAATGGTAGTTTTCTAAGCAAGATGAAAAACCTGTCATCTCATTTGTTGATAGGTAATTTACCTGTTTCATATAGTATTTCAGACCAAAAGATACTTGTGTTTCCAACTGGAAAAGCATGGTTTTTATCTATTTGATCGTTCTTCAAGTTTAAATTGCCTTCACCTGCTGGTCTTTTGGTTATTTTAACCAAATTAATCACTAGAAAATGACGCGCGACAGATACAATGGTATTGTCATCTTCAAAAAAAGAAAACAATCTGAAAAGGGCATCACAAACTGTTGAGTTGTCCCACATCGGAGGGATTTGAGGTTCTTGGTCTCCTTATATGGCTTGGGCAATCCTCACTTCATAAGCTAGCTTTTGGGGTTTGAGTTAAGCCCAAGGTCCATTCTTATCATGGTATCAGAGCCATTAAGTTGTCCCACATCGGAGGGATTTGAGGTTCTTGGTCTCCATTTAGCAATTTTTTTCTGCTCGTGCATTTAACCTGACTTATTTCATTTCTTAATAATGTTTTTTAATTGAAAGAAATGATAGCAGAAACCTTGAAGTATAACACAAATCTGCCTTGTGTTTTCTAATTACTCTGTTATGCTCCTCGCTTATATATTGATACCACAAATTTAAACAGATACAAATGCAACAACTGATTGTTTAATACCTTAAAGGGTCATGAACTGCTTGTTCAATTTTACATGAATCCAGGCCTACTTCATTTGTGCTAATTGCTGTCTATTTTTTCAATAGAATCATTTACTTCCTGGTCAACATTTTTATACTTGTACAATGAAGCACATACTAGGTAATACACAGAATTCGCAGCCCCTAAAACACATACCACCCAGAAAACATTATCCAACCTACCATTATCAATATTCTCCGGCAACCATCCCGTCACGCTTTGAACCAAGTCCATCACCCCGTTCCCTAAATAAAATGCTGCGCCCACAAAAACCGCCACGACCGCTGTAGATGTGCTTTTCAGGGATGCTGGAAATTCTTGGTAATAAAATCCCGCATATCCTGGAGAATGAAAAGCTAGCCCGATGCCTGTAATTGCCAGCTGTGGCGCCAACCAGAATACGGACATTGGAGCTACAACATTCTTTTGATGGTGAGATTTCACTTTTTTTATCCTCTTTGATTCGACCAGGGCGGATAAGGCCATGCTAACGACCGTTAGCAAGTGGCCTATCCCAACCCGTCGAAGTGGTGTTAGAGAGCTACGAATGCATCTATTCAACAAAGGGAATAGGACTCTGTCCGTGAAGGTAATGGTTATGCATGTGGAGATCAATGTAAAGACAACAACAGAACCAGCTGGGATTTTGAAATGGGATCTGAAACTTCGGTCCATTTTTAGAGCTTGAAGGATTGCTAAACTGGCTTGTATGACTAGTGGGGTGTACAAAAACAAACCAGTAGTCCATAGTGGGAAAAGCTTTATCAATATTTTGAGATCTTCCACTTGTTGCACTGTACATAGTTTCCAAGGCTCTGCAATGAGGCCGTCCTGTTTCTTATCTCCTTCCGTGACCAAAGCCGCCCTGTTCAGGAACCTATTAAAACATAAAATTAGCAAATTCAATCCGCTTCTCGTTTGAAAATCATTTCACTTGAATCTTAAGGGCTAGGACAATAAATTTTGATTATGTACATGACTACCACTTAGTAGCGGAACCAGGATTTCTTAAAATAGGATTAAAAAATATGAAGGAATGCCACGACTGAGATTCAAACCTACAACTTAAAATACTACAAACCTATCTTTATGTCATGGGATTCAACTGAACCTATTCCTACATTATAATGTTCTAATTAACAATAGGGATCAAATTGAACCCCTATCAGATCATGTAGCTCCGATCCACCTGTGCTACTACTCGATATACTTTGAACCATATGTTCGGGAAGAGTGTTCTTACCTGAAGAATTTGGAAGGTTTTGGGAAGTCGGTTCTTGTAGCACTGCCCTTTGATTTCGTGCCATGGTAATAATCTTCACCTCCTAAAGAGAATGGTTTCTTCCTAATGGCAGCGACGACGACCTGAGCCAAACTGACAAAGGGGCTTTCATGTTGTGTCTCAATATGGCGATACAAACGTTGGCCAGACAAGAAAATAGTCAAGCCAAGAATGTTGAACGCGACACAAATGGCGAACCCCAATACCCAACTAACATTGTCCTCAATGTATAAAAGGACTGTGCTGCCAATGACATTGGATGTGTAGAGTGCGAAAGTATACCAGTTGAAGAAAATTGCTTGATGCTTTGGCTTCTGGAATTGGTTTGCTCCCATTGATCCAATAGTGAAACGTGTACCCCCATTCCCCAAATATGCTAGCGCTAGAGCTGCATATAAGAGTGTAAGTTGGGACGTTGATGCATTTCTGCACTCGTCCGAACCATAACCGCATTTTTGAGGTCTCATTGTATCAATTGCTGCTGTGAATGTGAGAAGCAGTGCTCCCTACCAGCCAAAATATAAAAAAATTAAGTATACTTAAAACAGCTTAGCAAGAATATTCATAGATCAGGTCACATAAAGATAACTACGGCCTATAATAAGTGAAATATTGGCTCCCTTAAAATTAAAACAGGTTACATGATTTTGTGACAAAGTAAACATTTAAATTACCTTTATAATAAAACAAATAACCTGCGATGACAAGCTGAATCCCGATCATTAAGAACTGTCAGGAAGCATGTTTTATAGTTCAATGAAATGAATGCAAGAAGAAATTGGACAGAAAGTAATACACTTGTCGTTTTCCCTTTCAATTGTGAAAATTTCGGATAAATTTCACAAATGATAGACTCTTTTTCACCAAAGTCATATCACTTTGTTTTCCCACACAAAAGTCATAAAAAATTTATTCTCTCACAAAATCATAGTGACCGGAAGACACAATTTTTTTGTTGTATTTTTCTTATTCCAGGTTCTTTTATTTTTTATTTCAAGTCTAATAAATAATAACGCAATTAAAATAGAAAAAAATTATATTTTTAGCCGCTTTAGAATATAATAGCCGATAATATATATATATATATATATATATATATATATATATATATATATATATATATATATATATATATATATATATATATATATATATATATATATATATGTATATATGTGTATATATATATGTGTGTGTGTATATATATATATATATATATATATATATATATACACACACACATATATATATACACATATATACATATATATATATATATATATATATATATATATATATATATATATATATATATATATATATATATAAATATATATATATACACACATATATATATACAAATGTATACACATATATACACATATACAAATACATATATACACACACACACACATATATATATATATATATATATATATATATATATATATATATATATATATATATATATATATATATATAAATATTCTATATATTTTTGGCTAGTGAATGCAATTAGTTTCGGCTGACCGATTAATTTTATATTTTCCCTTTAAAATAGGAATGATCTAACCCAACATAACAAAATACCATTTGCATAAATTAAAACAATATTAAAAGTGAATTCTTTCCTCACAAAAACTTCGTTTGAAATGCATGAGACTCGACAAAAAAGAAATAAATAAAAGGTATAATTACAGAGAACTCAAAAGAAAAATGAATATCTTGAAAAGAAAAATAAAAGATAGAAGTATGTATTTTGAAAGATTCACTTTTAGTATTCATTTAATTTATATATATGGCTATTGGGTCGGTGAGTCAGGTCAGGTTGAGCCATTCCTATTTTAATTGAATTATTATTTATTATTGAAAATAAAAACTAAAAGTTATGGAATACAAAAATACTACTGAAAATTTATATTTTCGGTTATTATGATTTTTGTGTGAGTTAGTAAACGCTTTATGATTTTTGTATAACAAAACAGAGTTAAGTCATTTCATTTGCATTTTATTCAATGGTACCGAAACCACAACAATGATTTGTTTTATGAATAATTATATTATTTCCAATCCAGATGAGGTTAGTGTCTAACGTCACCAATATAACTTTTGTATAAAAAAGGTCATAGTTATATGATCATTTATGAAAATTTCTCGAATACCCATCACAGAATGGTTGAAATATCCATTAAATCCACTCATTAAAAATTGTCAGGCAGCATGTTATACACGGTTCCATGAAATTAATAAAACACTCATCACCGAATGTCCGAAATATTTATCTTAATGGTTTATAAGTAGTTTGATATATCTAAAAATATTAATAGGTTCTCATATAAAGAAACAAATACTCCATCATTGAATCACAAGAACTCAAGGCCCACCCCACTGAAATGGGTGATCGTAAATTGTCATGCTTCAAAGCATGTCTAAGCTACTATTTAATATTTTTAGAAAGAGTTCAACTTGTATATACCGACATAAATAAAATTTTTGCTATCAAATCGTCTAAATTAAAACAGAAGTATATCATTTTGGGGTAAGTTCCATTTTCGAGTTCCAACTCCTAATGCATAGTGTCATACTAATTAAGGGTAGGGTTGAATGGTTGAATGGGACTGGAAAAATTATTTTTGTGTTGAATTTTGTGTCAGTTTCGTTCTGACAAATCCCATATCTATCCATTAATTATGGATATTGCGATAACTAAAATGGTGATGTAGGATAGGCCCAATATATAAGCCGATGGATAACTCTGTTGGAAAGCATTTACTATATAAGTGGAAAGTCTTGTACTTATACAGCAATTGCCTAAAAAACAGCAAAAGATGAAAAATGAATCACAGAAATATTATTGAGGTGGCCACGCCTGTGGGAATATAAGGTATTTGCGTGTCTCTTTCTACAACTGACACTTGGAATCTCAGATAATTGCTCACCACTACTACTACTACACTTTTTCTTTAAATAGCTGCATCTGAAATCATTTTTAATTAGATAAAGTATTGATCAGCTCATCTTATCCAGTTTTTAATTAACATGTCTTTTGGAGGCATTTTTAAAGATAAATATTTAGTAAAGTTTCGACTAATGGATATCTAACAAATCTTAATTTCTTTACCGTGAAAAAGTTTACGCGCATTACTACGTACAAAGACCTCAACGAAATCCAAATATTTGTTTTAAGCAAAGCTTTAGTGGCTAAACAAATACTAAAATTATTCGCGTTAATAAAGATGGTTATATAATCGAAACCAAGACATGCAGATAAGTAAGCCAACTTCTATCAACGAAACAAATTGACATCTCTTCAATCGTCTGACAAAACAAAAAGGAGATAACGAAATTGATAAAGGAATCAAAGCTACCGATGCTCTGACTATTTTGGTGAACCCATGAAAGAAAAGATAGAGTACCACTAAAATAATCAACTTACAACATAGTACTATTATTTAGCCAACCTAGCTCCCACAAAACGATCATTAATAAAATGATGAGTTAATTTCACATGATTACCGAGTTTATATTGTTACGATGAAAGAAAAATCAATTATTCCTTGCGTTTTAATATTTGTGACAAAATTTGAATAGCCATGGAGCTTGAGAAAAGTTTTCTTTTTTAAAATATTGTCATCCTAAACGTGTAATAATGATTGTATGCTTGTAAGAAATTTTAAAGCTTGTCCTCTAGACATTTCCTGACATGTGTGTTGGTATAAACAACTTCTCATCGGTAAATTAGGAAAGTTTAAGCTAAGTCAGTTTCAAATTTAAAAAGTTACTATATAATTGTACTGCCTGCACGGTGACTAAAATTTAGTCATCTATCTAACAAAATCCAAAACCATGACAAGATAGTAGGTTTCTTTAATCTTGTCTGGTGAAATGACATAGCTTTACATGAAGTTGACAAAAAGAAAATAAGTGGGAATAAAAGATTGTTACCAGCAGAGAGATGAAAGAAGAAATCCAGATGACGGAGAAACAGCCAAGAAAAGAATCGGCAACTACGGCACCCAAAATAGGGAGAATAGTGCTGCACCCATTCGCCATATTGTACACTTTTGCAGCACTTACGCTTTTCATGTTGAATTCTTGTATTAGATACACTATCAAATTGTTATTCCATCCTGCTGCTGCTAGTGATACCCCTGCCATGCTCCCTATTAATCATTTCAACAATAAAAGTTCAATATTATATATATATATATATATATATATATATATATATATATATATATATATATATATATATATATATATATATATATATGCTCAATAATATATTTTGAAGAAGAAGAAGAAAAAGGACCTATGATGAATATATATATATATGGTTAATAATATATTTAGAAGAAGAAGAAAAAGGACCTATGATGAAAGGGAAGGATATCCAACCGCCATTGTTATTGCTGCGTGCTGCAGGAGAAGACTGCACCTTTGTTGCAGCTTCATCTACACACTGGACAGCTGGTTTCTCCATTGCTGCATTAACTCTACTGTTTATCCTGATCTCTTTTAGTTTCTCTAGGACTGATTACTTCTTTGTTTTTATTCTTTTCGGTTTGTTTGTGGGTTCAACTTATGATGTCAAACTTATATGGAGTATTTTGTTTGCAAGTACAAAGGGTGTTTTGGTAAATATATAAATTGCATAGACTATCTTATTACATATTTTTTGGGCTCTTTCGGTCACATATACACCTTACTATATTTAATAACAATTTAACTTTAAAAAGTCATTTACCCTTATAATTTATTTGGATGGTTATTACCTGTTGTATTGTATCGTATTGTTACTTTAAATACAATATTTGTCTTTTTCTTGTATCGTATCGTTAAATTTGTCGTTATATAATGGCGAAAAGTACCACTTTATGCAACGGCAAATTTAGTATGGTCGCATCATTATTTTTTTTCTTTCATCTTGCCCCTCCTTATTATTAAATAATCATATTTTATTTCTTACCCTACCTTTTTATATAGTAATTCTACCTTGTACCTTACTTTTTCTTGATAATATTGCAGGTTTATACTTCATATTATTGGTGCATGATATCGTGAAACGACGCCAAACAATACAATCTATCCAAATATCGTGTACATCAAAACGATACAATAAAATATAATATAATATTATACGATACATACAACCATCCAAATAAGCTGTTAATAATTTTTTATAGCCACACAAATATTTGTAGCTTATTGCAGACTAGGGGTGTCAAAAGCCTTTCTTTCTTAAACGCTTGTGTCTAGTCAAATAATGCAACATTAATTGGGATGTGTCACACCTTCTTTTTCACTACATCTGCAAAACAAATAAAGGAGTTTCCCCAATTAAAGAACAACTGGAGCGGAATTTATTATTAAGATTCAGAGTCGCCACTTGGGAGATTAATGGTGTCCCAAGTTACCGGTTGGATCCCGAACCGAGAAAAATATGACTCTGTTAATAGTGCACGAACCAAAAATCTGAGTAAGGAATTCTGTTAACCCGGGAGAAGGTGTTAGGCGTTCTCGAATTCCGTCGTTCTAGCACGGTCGCTTAATTGTTATATTTGGATTTATCTGATTTCAAAACATGTTTTAGCTTATGTTCTTTTTAAGCGTAAACCGCTTCTATTATTATTTTAACGAGAATTGCAACGTCGTGAAAATGTGTCTTGAACCACGTCACATAAATGCACCCGTGTTGTTGACACATTTCGACTTCGTTGAGATTTGGATTTGGGTCACATAAATGCGCATCCGAGATTAGGAAGGTAGTTTTATTAAAATTGCGCTTAAAGTGACTAACGCGTTATTATTTTTGGGGAAGGCCGTGAAATTCACTAAACGGTCCATCGCGAAATCTAAATATTTTAATATAATATTTATTGAGGGCCCCGTGATTTTTGTGCCTTGTTTAGCGAGGTTTATCTTGTTTATTATTTAAAAGTCAAACCTAAAGCAACTATTATTTTTTATTTTTATTTATCTTTAATAATGAAAGAAAAAGTCCTAATTAATTTGTTACTGGATTAAAGCAAACAGAAGGATATTCTATTCTAAAGCTAACCATTGGGCTCCGAGATAAGCCCAACGAAGGAAGATACCTACGCCAATAAACTGCCCAGTCATAGACCTCAGCCCAGCCCCAAACGTGCATAGATATCAGAATCGGACATGGGCTGTTTGTTAGGGGGACTGAGGTCTCACATCTTGAAAAGGGCTGATAAGCCCAAGTCCTTAGACCCAGCAAAGTTTCAATACACTGAGAACAAATGCCCACTGAAGTTTTAAATTATTCTATTCAAAGCGATAATAAATGGTTTGACTCTAGTTTCACGCCCACGCTTATATCTGACTAAGCAACCAACTAACGTATTACTAGCGAAATTGAAATATCCAATTCAATTAACCTCTTAACAGAAATGAACATTTATTTTCTAATTCCTCCTATATTCTAATGCTAACTCGAAACTACCACTCAAGTTCACATATCAATTAAACTTAGAGTGATTATTCAGGCGAGGTGGTTGAGCTATGAACTAGTGTTAACAATTGCAACTCAATAATCAACTAAAAGGATCTACAACTGATTTATGAACCCAATTCAACTACACACAGCTAAAGGCTAATAATAGTTCACTAATTACGAGCCTGTTCTCATTGAGAAAATCAAATCATCTAACATGATACAGTACAATCCAAACCATTGTTCTAATTACAGTTCAATATGATTCAGACTGTCCAAACCATTATTACATTATAGTTAAGCATGAATAGCTAAATTTAATAATAAAAGCCAACAATGATTCTAAACAAGTTTAGGTGAACAAATAACAACTCTTCTTCTTTGATTCCCCAAATTGTTCATACAATCAAACTCCCAGATCATTAGAAGCTATGGAAGTGTACCTGGAATTTGAATCAAATAGAAAAGGAGAAGTCAGCAACAACAGATATACAACAGCTCAAATCCGAGTTCACAGTTTCAGCAAACAATATCAATACTAATACATAATTGCGTTCAAAAAGAGGCTGTATCAATAATAAACCAAATGAACTTGAAGAAAAACCCAGACAGACTCAGAATTAGACCAAAATCATTTTTGAAATCAACAGATAATAACAAAAGCCTGAAATAGTCTCATTTGAACCCAAATCCACTCGAGATGCATTCAGGAGCAACCAGAAAACTCCAGTAACCAAGCTATTGACTAAATGATGCCAGTCAAACACCGAAATTCAAAACCAACCTGAAAACTTTCAATGGAACAAAATTTTTTTTAATTTATTGTAGTTTCTCTTTTTTGTATTTTTGTTTTCTATTGGAATGAACTAGATCTAGGGTACTTTAAATTTTGAATTCAAATTTCAGATTTGCTGAAATTATAGAGGCTATTTTTGGGGGGAATTTTGGGGTAAAAGCTTGTAAGTTAAGGCAGAGTGGTCTCTTTTATAGGCATGAAGTCCAAGGAAGCTTCTAGATTGCACTACCCATTTTCCCCCTCTTTTTATTTTCATTTTTATTCAAATAGTCCTTTATCCTTTGACTTGCTGCCTAAGTTTCTACCTTAAGTTATAAGAATTCTGATTTGGATTCATCTAGAATGTTCTAGAGCTTCTAATTCAGTTGCTTAAAGATTCTCTTGCTCCCATATACCTAAACTACCCTTAATTTAATATGAAACTTAACCAAATTAACCCAACCTTTCACCTTAACCATGGTTAATTATTCAACATAACTGAGATTCAACTCAATCCACACAGTTCCTAAAGTCAAGCTAATTACCAGTCTAATTACCAATAACCAAAATAGAATTAAACTAACTAAAAATTGCAACAGAACACAAATTAAACCTAAGGTAAAATAGAATTACTTAATCATGAAGAACAACCATTCAGATGAGAAAGGACCTTGATGATTGAAATGAAAATCAAAAGAAAAATTAAACCTAAAAACTATAATCACATACTGTGGATTACTCATCGAATGACTTAAATAAATTCAGGCCATCATTTATTGGAACAAAACAAATCAGCAAAAAGAAACCAAACAATTACTTAATACAACTCGACTTAAGTTATCATGAAGAGAAGACAACAAAGAACTCTTACTTGTGAAACTCTGAGACTTCACTAATTCTGAACCTGAGCCTCGACGACCTTGGGTGAGACTTAGGGTCTGCTAATAGCGGATTGGGAACAAGAGAGGTGCATATAACATATGATTGTGACTTTAACTGGGTTTGGTGAATTTTAGGGTTATGGATCGGGATTTGATTCGAGATTCGAGCAGTTTGAGGGATGTTTGAGGTGAAATGGGCGTGGATTCGTGATGCAAGGAGGGAGGTGAACACTTGGTGTAAATTTGGTGATGTTGGGGATGGCACCGCCGTGGGCCGCGAAGATGGCAGTAACAAAATCAAATATTCGAGTGGACTGGGTGTGATTTGAGCCATGGAAATGTGGGACTTTGAAAGAGGCACGGGGAATTTATGGTGTAAATTTCAGGTTGTTTGGAGACTTGCCGGCGGCGACGTTAGGATCGGATCTCTGAAGCTTGTGAGAGAGATGAGACCGGGGGGAGGGGGGGGTGTATGAGTCCGACACTTTTATATCAAATGTAACCCAGTTCCTGACCGTTCGATTAGATAACATCGACGAACAGGATTGAATGATAAGTGAACGAGATCGTTTATTAAAGGGAAAGACCGGACCGGGTTAAGGAAGAGCTCAGCTGCGTACTGGGGTGTGTTTGGGCTGGGCAAAATTATTAAAAAGGTCCAATTCAGGTCTTTCACAAGGCAGCCCTCCTTTTGATTGTGTTTCTCTTATTTCTTTTTCCTTTTTTTTTTTCATTTTGTATTTAATTATTGCACTATTTATATTATGTGATTTTTTTTGTGAAATGCTAAATAAAATAAAACCAAATTGACTCCTAACATTGTTATTCAATTCCCCAAATACCCTAATTTTTAATTAAACTCAAATTAAGATAAATTAAAATTAAAAATACAAAAAGGACCATTTTTGTTATTTTATTTATATTGTATTTTAAAAATAATTTAACTACTAATTATTCCTAAAAAATATGAAAGTGAATACTAGATGCAAATGTCAAATGTATTTTTTATATGAATTAAAATGCACAAATAAAATGCAACAATTAACCGAAAATAACACCAAATTCACAAAATTGTAAAATAATGAAAGAAATTATTTTGTTAAAATTTTTGGGAATAATTCATATAGGGAAAAAATCACGTGCTCACAGGATAAAGATAATATTTTCTTATGCGTGATAAATATTTATTCATGTGAAAAAGTTTGACTTAACACGAAGTTTTAGAAAGAAATATAATTTTTTAAAACTTATGATCTAAGATAAACTATAAATATTTGTGTGGTTAAAAATATTTCTCATTAAGGATAAATAATTTTTTAGTAGAATTATTTCAATATTATATAAATTATTATACTTTCTAAAGTTGACTAAAAATGAGATGTTGCCACATAAGCTAAAGGGAGGAAGTAAAAGTCTATTTACCTTAAAAATGGTAATTATAATTAGATTCGATTTTGTGGTTTTACAAATACGTGATCTATTTTTATGCTAGTTGTTAGACAATAGATTCTAAGTGTGAGACTAGAGAAATGAGATAAAAGCTTAAGAATAATAAGTTTAAGTTAACCAAGTGGCTGATAATCGAAGCCTCGAGCCTGGCTATACGTGGTCTCGAAGTCGAGCTCGATGCTGAGCTTGTGAATGGACGATGAAGGGATAATAGTTTTAAGAGCTTTGATGGAGGCTTTTTATGGCCAATAATGAGCAATAAATGAAGAACAATAAATAGAGCACGATGAATATAAGCAATAAATGCAAGTAGTATAATCAATACTATGTTTAAGTTAGAGAGTAGAGAATGTTCTTGTATTGGATGTATTGTATAGTATATCTCTAGAGGTACCCTTTATATATGAGGGAAAAATTTCAATATGAAACATGCATAATTATTACATAAAGTAGCCGGTACAACCACTCAATCAGCCTAGTGCAGGCTGTCACTGTTTGTGCAAGCATTGTCAGAAAAATACTGCTCCTAGGAATTTCCCGCTTACTTTTGAGAACAACTGGTTCATTCTGCCCCAGCATCGAGCACGAAGAACCCTCAAAGACTTCGAACCCTGAGCTATTCTCCGGGCCCTTCAAAGTAAAATTAAGTAACACCTCGTCGATCGTGAAATTGATCTTTTTAATTTTAGTCGCATATAGATAGTCACCGCGTTTCTCAGAGTAAATTAAGAGAAGCGACCTCGAGATCTTGCTCCTGTGGTGCTTCCATCTAAGCAAATAGTTGCGTCCACACAATCCTCAAAGTATTTGAATTAATGATGTTTTAAACGTCAATACCACACAAGAGTTGGGGGTGAGGTGATTTGTGTGGTACCTAATTTTCGATCTAGAAGAACCAGGTTCTCCTAGGTGTTCTAACTACTACTGTTTGCGGAATTAAAAGTACATAAAATAAAGAACACAGAGATTTTACGTGGAAAACACCTGGCTCAAAAGGTGAAAAAATCACGACCTACTACTCAGTAGGATTTTCCCAAACTTCCACTAGTATCACTGAGCCAAAACAGCATTTACAAAACTCTTTGTAAACCTAAGGGTTAACTCTAATCCCGTTGTAGCATGCAATCTCAACAGTTGCGACAACTTCAAGTTAGCTTATAACTTGAACACTCAAAGTACCTAATACAATTGTTTTTATGAAATCTGAAAGGTACAACTTTAAACCACCTACTACAATTAAACTAGAATAAGAAAAAAATACAATGGAATTGGTTCTTCTATCTCGGTCAAGTAGCTTCAGGAATGCATACTAAAATCTCACATAAATTACTTGTAAAATCTCCTTGCTCTTTTGCTCTCAATTTGGTTTAACGAATGTGTTTGTGCAATGCTTGTAAAAGAGATCAATCATTTTCATTTAATAGGTTAGTAATAAGAGTTTGATTGGGACTCAATTGCTGATCTTCTATCGTAGTTGAGTTCTTGAAGATCTCAAACTCCAGCACTATCTTTATCCGAATTGTGTTCTCTTCATATAAGGAGACATTCTCCTCTTATCCAATATGCAATATTTTCAATCAATTCAGGAGATATTGCTGATGACTTATCTCTTTCACGTGCACCTCAAATGAATAGGTTGATCAAGACTGTGCTTCACATCATTGACCTGGTCCATGACTGAGTTCATTTGTCATTTTTCAAAACTTTCACCTATTCTTAGGCTAACAAATTGCCCCGTTGTGATGATCAGAAACTATGTGTTTTTTACTGATCAAAGAACCTGCAATAACTCAACTTAACCATCAACACTTAATTTTGAAATTTTATTTATCATCAAGAACCAGGTTAATTAGGCTATAAATATCACTTAATTCAGAATAATGAGTAAAGCACAATATCTCTTCCCCTATTTTGACATCATCGAAACGTTGCATACACAGTGTGAATCCCAGATTTTAATAAGTACTCATGGCCACTAGGGCAGCTGCTAGTGCAATCACGGTGCAATCATTAGTAATCAAACAAACATATTTAAACTATCAAGGTCAGAATAAACATTGACAAGAGAAAACAACAATTGTCATTGATAGAGATATGTTTCCACAAACAAACTAGAAAAAGAAAAAAAACTTTCAAACCATGAGCAAAAATAGAAAAATCCCAAATATGGTCATTGGGGGGGAGGGTGGGGGGGTACTAGAACTAATTCAGGGGTCCGAAACTATGATTCCTAAGGCTTGGAGGAACTCGAGGGTTGAGTTTGGAGAAGACAAACATGTTCTGAAGAACTCCATCATTCTTCTCCTTTTCTTTTGCAAGCTCAAGTCTGAGACCATCCCTCTCAACTTCCACTTCAACCACACGAGCCTGGAGCCTAGCAATTTCAGCATCCTTAGCAGCACAGTCCTGAACCAAATTTATAACCTTGCTGTTGATGGGTGTCCTCAATGATGAACCAGGTTCAACATGGATGGCATTGACTGGATAGCCACAAGCAAGAAGAGTTGTGACAGCAAAGTATTATTTGCTCGAAGCCATTTCCCATTTCTTTAGAGGCACATTAAGCCTGTCCAGAGTAGTGGTTAGTATGAAGCCATATGGAGTAGCATGAGTCTTGAACCAGTTATGACCCTTTCTAGTAATTTGACTATGAGTGCAGGCCAATTGATTTGCTTTCCTCTTTCAAGGCATTCCATAAGCACCAGATCCAAGTAGTTGGCAGTGTACCTTCTCTTCTATCTTGGCAATAATCATTTCGTGACAAACTCAAACACCACCTTGTGTTGAGACCTCATCTATCTTTTCTGCACAGCTCTGGCTTCATTCACATCCTCTGAATCACAGAACCTTTTGGTGATTTCAAGGGCTGTGGGGAGCGAGTCCAGGCATGGCCACCTTTTCCTAGTATAATTATCAAACCCTTTAGCGTGTATGTCCATTATCTCTCCCAGTTTCACAACATCAATTTGCACTTGAACTCCCTTCACCTGGCTACTAACAACACCATCCTTAACAGCAACATTTGCCATAAATTCAATCAACTCATTCTAGCTAGCCTTTCTTCCATATGAAGGACCATGTCCTTCCATTCCTGAGCAGCCAAACAGTCTACCAATCTCATCATCCTTGGTACCACCAGGTCCTTCAACAGTATACCTTTCAATTTTTTTTTCTGCCAAAAATGGCAAGCTTGTCATGTTCCTTCTCAGATTCATCATCATCATCTTCTTATTCTCCACTCCAGTCATTATCATCATCAGAAACTTTTGTTTGTTTAGCTTTCAATGCAGATCTTGTCCTCTTGGCAAGTGAGGGTTCAACAACCACAGGCACAAAGGAGGATTTCTTGGAGGAAGTCCTGGGTCTCTTAGGCTTGGGTGTAGGTACCTCCACTTTTTACTCCTCTCTTGATGGACCAGTTCCATCTCTTCTTCCTCAACAGCCTCTGAGGATTCTGCAACCTTTCTGTCACGCCCCAAATCCGAGGGGCATGACCGGCACTCAACCCGGTATCCCCAGTCGAGTGGACATGGGTGCCTTTCCTATTTCCCACGCGTTACCCCACATTATTCAATGATAATTAGCCAAAATATACCAAATTTGCAATTGAAAGAACACATGATTTCTCTTTTATAAACACACATTATGATTAACAGGGAACGTCATCTACAAAACATACATTATGATTAACAATGAACGTGGTATACAAGTCTACAGCTCCCAAAACATACACCTTTATACATAAGTTCTAACCCACATACCACTGCCTACGGAGCCTCTAAGAGAAAGATAATAAAACACTTGCCGGCGACAAGGCCCCGGCTATACCTTTACAAAAGGACACAAGACTCCAAAATACAACAACATGGGTGGCATGAGTCACAAAAGGCTCCAGAAGGAAAGGGGCTCACCAATACGAATACTGCTGATAGAGAGGAGGAGGAGCTACGCACGGTGGACTGGAGTGCCTGCCACGGATCCACCTACAATCATTACACGAATGAAGCGCCCCCGGCAAAAGGAACGTCGATACATTTGAATTGTACTGGCATGTATTAACAAACTCTGTCCCAAGTAAACTCAAGCCAAAAGTGCATATACAAGTATAGAACTGAACAACAATAGTACAGGTACAACCATGGAGCTACAACCAATTATTTCACAACAAATGATTCAAGTAGTCAGACAAAGGGGCAATTAGTGCCCCACATGTTACAAACTCTCATGCTGTCTCCTTTCACATTTTCACATTTATTATTTCATGATTCATATTCATATCAATAATGATATTGGATCACATTTTCCACCCTTATTGCCTCGTCCACCCTTATTACCTCGGCCACCCTTATCACCCCAACCCACACCTTATTTCACCGTGTTGCGGCGTGCAACCCAACCCCGCCTGACAATTTTCAACTCACAACAACGAATAACACAACAACAAATACAAGAAATCAACTATGGCACATTGTTAAAATAGATCCACAACAAGGATAATGAAATCCCACAACTAGCAACAACAATGTCCTCATGTTCATCAAATTGGTACACAATTTGGATCATCACAACAATTTTTCACAACTAATCACAAACGTTGTTCCACATTATTTCCATTTCCACTGTTTCACATTATTTCCATTTCCACGTTATTTCCATTTCCATTGTACCACGTTATTTCCATTTCCAAACTCTTCCAATTATAAGTTCCACAACTTTCACCACAAGGTGTTACCACACAATCATACAATACAAAAGCTTCACAATGATTCCCACTTGAATATCAACCATCAACAATTTCACAACTAACACAGGGCGATTTCACAAGGATCATAGTTAGCCATACATACCCGGAGTTGACTATCCCCTTTAAATCTGGCCCTAAATGATAAGTTAATTTTTTTCAAGTGATGATATTTTAGTTGAGTTCCACAGGTACTTTGATCAGTAAAAGCATAGAGTTTGTAATCATCAAAAAGGGAAATTTGTTTGGCCAAGATCAGTTGAAGATTTTAAGAATGACAAATGAACTCAGTGAAGGACCAGGTCCATCTTAAGAGACACAGTTGTTATAGCCCATGCGCATGAGATGCTCGTGAAGAAGATAAGTCCTTAGGGATCATGATGCAATATCTTCTGAATATCTTTTGAACTGATCGAAAAGATTTGATATGGGATAAGGAGAAGATGTCTCCTTATGAGAACAACGGATAAGGATTAGAGTTTGGATTAGTCTAGGACTTAAACTCAATGGAGGATCAGAAATTGAGTCACAATCCAACTCTAATCGCTTATCTAATAAATAACGGAGTTGTTCTCTTTTACAGGTATGCACATACGCTGAAGTTAAGCAAAATTGATAGCAAAAGAGCAAGGCTATTTTGCAAGAAATTTATGTGAGATTGAGTGTGCACGCTTGCAGCTACTTGAACAAGATAGAAGAACCAATTCCATTGTATTTATTCTTATTCTAGTTCAATTGTAGTAGGTGATTTAAACTTGTACCTTTCCAGCTTTCATAGAAGAAATTGTAATAGGTACTTTGAGTATTCAAGTTAGAGTTAACTTGAAAGTGTCGCAACAGTTGAGGCTGTGTGCCACACTAGGATTAGAGATAATCCTTAGCTTTACAAGAGTTTTGTAAATGCTGTTTTTGGCTCATTGAGTTTAGTAGATGTTTGGAAAAATCTTATTGAGTAGTAGGCCGTGGTTTTTTCACCTTTTGAGCCAGGTGTTTTCCACGTAAATATCCTTGTGTTTTTTATTTTTGTATTTTAATTCCGCAAACAGTAGTAGTTAGAAAACCTAGAAGAACCAGGTTCTTCTAGATCGAAAATTGGGTACCACACAAATCACCCCCCTTTTGTGTGGTATTGACGTTTGGAACATCAAAGGCATGATCGATATTGCATAATAAAAACCTAAAGCATGATTTCTATTGCAAATTGACATAATATTTCTACTGCAAATCAACATATATATAAACGAAAAGCATGATTTCTACTTGATTCCCCAAAAAATCGTATAGGAACCTGCCCCTTTTTACTAATTACCCCAATATCTGTTTACAAAGAATATTATTACATACTAGGATCGAATGAATTACATAAATAAATGTAAACTATACTATAGGGAGTCTGAATTAGGCCCAAAGTAAACTTGTGGATGGCAGGCCAAAAAATAATTCCAGATGCCAAGAATCTCTCAACCAATAGTGTGTCTTGATGTGTCAAAGTTCCCTAAGGACCTTTCTTAAAATAGAGAACTGGTTTATGCAGTGTGGAATAGCCGGCCCTGGTGTGACGACCCGGCCGGTTGTCTTTGGAATTTATGCCCCGTTTACCCTAAGTTCATTTTCGCTATTTTGGGTTTGCCGGGATACTCGGTAATAGAATTCGGAGTGATTTGGGACATTAGTCCCTAAATAAGAGCTTAAGTGTTGGAAAATTGTGCTTAATCAGAACAATGTGAAGACAACCTCGGAATGGAAATACGATGGTTTCATTAGCTCTGTTAGGTGATTTTGGGGTTGGGAGCGTGTTCAGAATGTATTTTGGATGTCTGTAGCTCATTTAAGCTAGAAATGCCAAAAATTAGAATTTTGACGTGTCTGGTTCGATACTGAATTTTTGATCCGAGGGTCAGAGCGAGATTCTGGAAGTTGGTGTAGCACCGTCATGTCATTTGGGACGTGCGTGCAAAATATCAGGTCAATCGGACGTGTTTTGGTTAGGTTTTGAATCAAATGTGAATTTGGTTAAGTTTTGGAAGTTTTAAGTCAAATCATTGATTAAATGGTGTTTCCGGCGTTGTTTAGGTGATTTAAGGATTGGTGCAAGTCCGAATGATGTTAGCGTTTGGTTGAGGTCCCGGGAGCCTCGGGTTTGTTTCGGATGCTCGACGGGTTGATTTTGGAATTTTTTGATGAAGTTTTACTGCTGCTTCTGTTGTTTCCGCATCTATGGAAGGGGAGCCGTGTAAGTGATTACCGTAGACGTGGCTTGGAAATAGCGGATGCGGTCTAAGGGGAGGTTTGGGACCGCAGAAGCGGAAAAGGAACCGCATGAACTATTACCACGGACGCAGCCAGTTGTCCGCACAAGCAAAAATTGGGATTTTAGTGAGACTGCTGAAGCGGCTATTTTCACCGTGAAAGCGGAATCGCTGTGAGTTATGAAATTTATCCGAAGGTTTAATTTCATAAGTTGAAAAACCAATTGGGAGCTCGGACCAAGGCGATTTCGAGTGAGTTTTGAAGAAAAGATTATTGGGTAAAGTTTCTATGATCCTTTCTAGCTTTAATCCATCATTTAGTTGTTAAATTCATCTTTAAATACAAATTAAGGTCCATAATGAAGGAATTTGGGTAGAAGTTCATTGACCAAATAATTGGGATTTGAGGAAGCATTTGACCTCTGAATTGGGAGAATTTCATATGGTTAGTCTCGCGAGAGTGCGAGATTTCTGAAAATGTGAAAACTATTTGATTCCGAAACGTTGGCCTGAGGGTCATTTTGGTCATTTTACCTATTTTCGCGCCTTAGCTTTAATTTTAACAGTGTAATTAGTTACTTGCGATGTTATTTACAATATGTAATTGGTTTGAATAGATTTGGGCCACTCGAAGTCGGATGCTCGTGGCAAGGGCATTGTTTCTTAGCGGTTTTGTACCGGTTCGAGGTAAGCAACTTGTCTAACTTTGTGTGGGGTACCTCTCCCCTTAGGATTTCTTGACTGTTGATAAAATTCCTTGTGCGCGAGGTGACAAGCGTGTACTTGTGCTAATTATTGAAAATTCACCTTACTTGACTTATTTAGACTGTGTTCCTTCACATATTTAACTTTTATAAATGAAATTTCACTTGTTTTAACTTAGGAAAAACATGTTAGTAACTTATTTGTTCTAATTGACTAAATTGCAATATCTGTCCTTTTGCTAGCACTAGATCTTTACCTGTTTCTTGTACTTGGTTTCTTTCTGTTAAATATCGAATTAATGTGATGTGTTTACGATTGGGACTGCGGGTTCAATTCCTCGAGATCCTTTGTTATCGGTATGATGGACTAAGGGTTCAATTCCTGGAGATCCTCTGTTATTGGTATAACGGAATGCGAGTTCAATTCCCCTAGATCCTCTGTTATTGGTATGATGGACTGCGGGTTCAATTCTCTGAGATCATCTGTTATTGGTATGATGGAATGCGGGTTCAATTCCCGGAGATCCTCTGTTATTGGTATAATGGACCGCGGGTTCAATTTCCGGGGTCCTCAGATATTGGTAAAAATGAACTGCTGGTTCAATTCCTAAAGCTCCATGTGGCATCCTAACTTTTGAGTGTTTTCTCTTGTGTTCGTAGATTGTATTGTAGCCTGTTCTGTTTTACCTATTGTCTTGTTAGATATTCGAAATTTACTTCATTATCTACTGTCTATTTATCTTATATTATTTCTTATGTTCATCTCAGTAGGGCCTCGACCTTCCTCGTCACTACTCCACCGAGGTTAGGCTTAGCACTTAATGAGTACCGCTGTGGTGTACTCATGCTACTCTTCTGCATACTTTTGTTGTGCAGATTCAGGCACATCTGGTCAGGCGCGCTATTAGGGATTCCGGAGCTGCATTTGGAGGCTTGAGGTATGCATCTGCCGCGTCTGCAGAGCCGAAGAGCCTTCTTCTATTCCACCTTTAGTTAATAGTTTCTTTCATATACTCAGTTGTTATAGACACTTCAGGATGTTAGAGCATTATATTAGGTTTACTCTTAGCCTGTGTTGCCAGTGGGTTTCCGGGTCTTCGGGGTTTTCTTTCATTATTTGAGTCGACATGTATGTTCCAGGCGGCATTTTATGCATTTCCTTATGCTATTCAGGATTATTTAACGTATTTGTAAAGTTTTGTTGGATTTCGCAATGTATCGGGCTTACCTAGTCGCGAAGACTGGTGCCGTCATGACAGGTTCACGATTGGTGAACTAGGGTCGTGACACCTGGTGTGCCAGAGTTCAGAGGATTCTCAAGGATCCCTAAGTAGTACACACACCAAAGGGGCATAACCTAATAGGCTAAGAGTAAAGTGAGAGTGCTTGACATAGTTTTGAAAGACAGTGTGAAGTAGTGTAGAGATAATTTTAGAAGTGAAAATATTTTCAGGAATAGAAAAAGTTTTTAGTAAGATGCTAGGGCAGAAAACAGTCTTGAAATCAATTCTGAAAATAAAAAGACATATAGTCACACAAACTTAGATTGCTCAGACTCACAATCACTTAACAATCAGCTTTGCAAATAGGGGTCAAGGGGGGTTGGGAACATAGAGTATTTAAACACATAAATAGAGTATAGGGGAGCATATGGAGTAACAACTGTACAGAACAAATAGCGGTCTACGAGTTCAGAGACTTAACAAGTTAGACTTGATAAGAAGCAATTAAGACATAGGTATAGAATGTAGTGAAATAGTCATGTTGAAGACAAAGTGCATACTAATTAGGATCAACCAAGTGCCTTAGACAACTAAGTTATCAACATGATCACACCAATTAAAGAGAGTAAACAGAGACTAAATAAACATGTTGGAAAAGCATAAAATATACAAGTGAGACCCAGATATAATGATTGAACATTTAAACAAAAGGGGACAGAATATAGACATGCTGACTCAAGCAGTAAACAGGAACATAAAGAAAATACATAGAAAATAGAACTAGTGCAAAGCATGGAACACATAGAGTTTAAGTTTCAGAATTGAACTGGAGACATACTAGTTAGAGAAGCAAAGTGCAGAATATAAAGCAAGTGAAATTCCACTATCTAGCCTTGGCTTTCAGCATGCTAGACCAACAGTTAGCACAAGTAACAGAGGAAGAAGAGAGATTTTGAGTGTGCGTGTGTGTATTCTGAACATAGTTCATGTGTTGAGAGGCAAAAGCAAGAGTGTGTACATAGCAGTTTAAGAGTAGCACAAATAAGGTAAAGGAATCAGCATTCAATCAATTAAGGACAATCATAAGGATGGAGAATAAATTAACAAAAGGGAGTCTGAAATAGATTCCCTAATTAGGGGTAATTGATTAACATTAACAACAAGAGAGTTTAATTAAGTCAAGAAACCCAATCATACCAAATAGAGGATCAGAAAAAATCACAAAATTATGCGAACGAGTAGTTAAGGCAAGTGTGACCAACTAAAATTACAAATAAGGAAATAAACAAGATCAGTGCACACAAATTTAACAGGGCAAAAAAATCAGTAAGAAACTTCAAAGAATACTCGTTTTGCCAAAGGAATCACCCAAATTTCATAAATTAAACTAAGTGTCATGATGCAATTCCCAAACCCGATCGTGATGGTACCTCTCGTGAAGACAACGCCAGCCAATAGAATATCAACAATTCCTTTAACAGTTACATAGGATGAATAAGTCAAAAACATTAATAACATTGTCATAAGTGCGGAAGAAAAATAATAAAACAGGGAACCATCCCGACACAGCCCCAAATCGGGGTCTTACAAGTCACGAGCTACTACAAAATTTACTAGAATTCTACAAAGTCTAGAACTAGGAATAAAGTCTAAAGGTAATGTAAATAATAGAAGATAAAGGAGAAAACAGGGCTGCGAACTTCAACAGCTACCTCGTCACTCCTAGTCCTCCTGATCTGGAAGGAAATCAACGCTCAGGAACGAATGCTGCTCTGCTTGTATCTGCACACACGGTGCAGGGAGTAATGTGAGTACTCCAACCCACTGAGTAATAAAAAAAATAATGACTGAAAGCGTGAAATCTCATAAAGGCACAAATAATGCTATCTCAAGCAGTATTATCTGTTAAGCAGTAAAACAGTGAAGTATCAAATAATTCTCTTTTAAAACAGTTAGAGACAAATACTTTCAACAAGTAAGAAATAATCAGAAACTTGCCCCTCGGGCTCAATATCAAACTCTCAATACGGTATCAACCCCGTGGGCTCAATGTCAGTCACACAGTACAACATCAGCCCCTCGGGCTCACTCTCAAATCACATGGGTACCCGCGCTCATTGTGGGGGTGAAGACTCTGGAGGGGCTCCTACAACCCAATTTCAATATCAAGCCATCTCATGGCATGTAAAATAAGGCCTGAAAGCCTGATCATATCAATATAAGGCTTGAAAGACATCTCACATCACACTCGAGGCCTCAAAGCCTCCTCACATCACTCAACATATCCTCACATATGGACCTCAGCCTCAATCAGTTCAAAAACAATCATAAGCCCCTCGGGCATCAGTAAAATAATGGTGCTCGGCTCAAACACTAGTTCAAATATCATTTAAATCTTAAGATTGAGTAAAAATAGTTGAGTTCATGAAACAGTATAATTTAATTGGACTGAGTTCAAGTAGTGCTTCAAATAGTGATGATAGTTCACAAAGGATTTCAAATAACTGGCAATAAGCCCAAGTATGGTGAAAACAACAAGTCATAGCAAAATACGCGGTAAAGTATCAACTAGGATGGACCAAGTCCCAATCCCCAATAGTAAATGACCCCGCACTCGCCATAGAGCGCGTGCCGCATCTCAACATAGCACTACATTGTGCAATAGAGGGTTTCAAACCCTCAGGACATCAT
Organism: Nicotiana benthamiana; assembly: GCA_034376525.1. NCBI lineage: Eukaryota > Viridiplantae > Streptophyta > Magnoliopsida > Solanales > Solanaceae > Nicotiana > Nicotiana benthamiana. The sequence continues at coordinate 24,822,642 of CM067333.1, read as the reverse complement.
TTAAAATCATTACTCACTTCTAGCCGACCAGAAGTCTAGTTCTCTATGCCCTTTCCTCTCGAATCGACCTCCTCGCATGTTGAATCTGGCCAAAACCACAAAGAAAACGTTACAGTAGGCTAAGGGAACATAACCCAATTGAAAAGAATCGAAAAATATCAAAATTCATGAAATTGTCAAAACCCAAGCCCTGGGCCCACTTCTCAAAAGTCATAATATTTAACATTATCAGATTCCTTTTACGCCACGAGTCTATACATACAAAAACCACCAGAATCGGAGTCCGATTGGCCTCTCAAATCCCCATTATTCCTTCTCTTAAGTTCAAGCCCTAACCTCCATTTTTTATCTCTAATTCCTTGATTTTTCACCTGTAATTCATGTAATAACACATTAGATTTATGTTTTAGGCCCAGAATTCCTTACGAAATTAAGTCCCTGGATTCCCTCTACAAAATCGCACAGAAAACCTCCAAGTCTGAAGTGAAAATGTTATGTCCTTTCGAAAATTCACTAAGATGGAATTAAATATCTTATTCCAGACATTTCCGCTTCTGTGGTCCATTTTCTGCTTCTGTGGAATTCACTTAGTCGCTCAGGACCGCTTCTGCGGTGACCACATATGCGGAAGTTGCCTCAGCCCTCAAAACTGCACCTGCGACTCCCCTCACTGCATCTGCGGCTGCTTTTCCGCAGATGCGGAAATACCAGATACTAGAACTATCAGCCATCACACAAGTCCCAAATTCACCTCATTGGCCATCCGAAATCACTCCGAGGCCCCCGGGACCTCTACCAAAAGTGCCAACCCGTCCTAAAACATCATTCAAACTTTACCAAAACTATCAAATTATATCGGATTCAAGCCTAAGTTCATCTAAAACTTCCGAAATACGCATTTGATCAAAAACCTGACCAAAACACTTCCGAATCATTTGAAATTTTGTACACACATCCCAAATTACCTAACTAAGCTACTGCAACTCTCGGAATTCAATTCTGACCCTCTAATCAAAATCTGACCTATCAAACAGAAATTGCCAAAATACTAACTTAGCCAATTCAAGACTATTTCTACATCGGTCCTCCAAAACCACTTTCGATAACGCACCTAAGTCATATGTAATCTCCTGAAGCTAACCAAACCACCGAAAATAACATCCGAGCCTTCTAACTCATAAGCCAACATCCGTTTGACGTTTCAAAATCAAACCTTCCTTAAAGAGACTAAGTGTCTCATTTCCAACCAAAACAAATCCGAATTAACTCTAACACACCAATTATCGATAACGAAACATGAAGAAGCATATAAAAGGGGAAATAGGATGGTAACTCATAAGACGACAAGCCGGATTGTCACATCCTCCCCAACTAAAACAAATGCTCGTCCTTGAGCGGGTCAAGAAACATACCTGAAGCCTCAAACATGTGAGGATATATACTGTGCATCTCTCGCTCTGTCTCCTAGGTAGCCTCCTCCACGGGCCGGCCTGTCCACTGCACCTTCACCGAAGCTATATCCTTTGATCACAATTTCCAAACTTGACGACCTAAAATAGCCACTAACTCCACATCATAGGTCAAATCATCATCCAACTGAACCGTGATGAAGTCTAAAACATGAGACGGGTCCCTAACATACATTTAGAGCATAGAAATATGGAATACCAGATGAATGCCTGACAAGCTAGGTGGCAAAGCTAGCATATATGCCACATCTCCAACCCTACTAAGTACTTCAAAAGGTCCAATAAACCGCAGACTCAACTTGCCCTTCTTTCCAAACGTCATAACACACTTCATGGCGAAACCTTTAGCAAGAACTTCTCACCTACCATGTAAGATAAATCTCGAACCTTCTAGTCCACATAACTCTTCTGGACCGGCTGAGCTGTACAAAGTCTCTCTTGAATAAACTTTGCTTTCTCTAAGGCGTCCTAAACCAACTCTGTCTTAAATAGTCTAGCCTCGCCGAGCTCAAACCAACCAAGCAGAGATCTATACCGTCTCCCATAAGAGGCCTCATATGGTGCAATCTGAAAGTTGGATGGATAATTGTAGTTGTAGGCAAACTCTTCAAGTGGTAAGAACTCATCCCAAGAACCTCCGAAATCAATAACACATGCACGCAACATGTCCTCTAATATCTCAATAGTGCACTCGGACTGTCCGTCCGTATGAGGATAAAATGTCATGCTCAACTCCACCTGCGTACCCAACCCTCGCTGGAAAGTCCTCGAAAAATTGGAAGTGAACTGAGTACCTCTATCTTAGATAATAGACACTAGAACACCATGCAACCAAACAATATCTAGGATAAAGATCCTCGCTAGCTTCTCGGAAGAATAGGTAGTATACACAGGAATGAAAAGCGCGGACTTGATCAGCCGATCCATAATCACCCAAATATAATCAAACTTCTTTGAGCTTCAAGGAAGACCACTCACAAAATCCATTGTGACTCTCTCCCACTTCCACTCGGGAATAATCATCTGCTGAAGCACGCCACCGGCCTCTGATACTCATATTTCACCTGTTGACAGTTGAGGAACCGAGCTACATAACCCACAATATCTTTCTTCATTCTCCTCCACTAGTAGTGCTGCCTCAAATCCTGGCGCATCTTCATGGCACCCGGATGAATGGAATGCCGCGAGTTTTGGGCCTCCAAAAGAATTAAATCTCTAAACCCATCTACATTGGGTACAAAAATCCGGCCCCGCATCCTTAATACCCTATCATAACCAATGGTAACGTCCTGGCATCACCATATTGAAACCTATCCTTGAGGAAAAGCAAATATGGATCATCATACTGGCACTCTCTGATGCGATCATATAAAGAAGATCGAGAAACCACGCAAGCGAATACCCGACTGGGCTCTGAAATGTCTAATCTCAAAACCGATTGGCCAAAGCCTAAACATCAAATGTAAAGGGACTCTCCCCAACTGCAATGTGCGCAAGCTCCTCATACTCACTGCCTTTCGTCTCAAGGCATCGGCGACCACATTGACCTTTTCCAGATGCTACAGAATGGTAATATCATAGTCCTTGAGCAACTCCAGCCATCTCTGCTGCCTCAAATTCAGATCATTTTGCTTGTACAAATGCAGAAGACTGCGATGATCAGTGATTACCTCACAAGATATGCCATATAAGTAGTGCCTCCAAATCTTTAAAGCATGAACTATAGCAGCCAACTCTAGATCATGAATAGGGTAGTTCTTCTCATGGGTCTTCAACTGACGAGAAGCATATGCAATCACTCTACCCTTGTGCATCAACACACAGCCAATCTCAACTCTTGAAGCATCACAATAGACGGTATAAGAACCTAGAGCTGATGATAATGCCAATACTGGAGATGTGGTCAAAGCTATCTTGAGATTCTGAAAGCTCTCCTCGTACTCATTAGACCATACAAAAGGAGCACCCTGTAAGTCAACTTGGGCAAGGGTGAGGCAATAGATGAAAAAACCTGAATGAACCGGCGATAGTAACTTGCTAAACAGAGGAAACTACGAATCTCTATGGCTAAGGACGGTCTAGGCCAACTATGGACCGCCTCTATCTTCTTTGGATCAACCTGAATCCCATCGCTGGACACCTCGTGCCCCAGGAAAGCCACTGAACCGAGCCAAAACTCACACTTGGAGAACTTTGCATAAAGCTTCTCCTCTCTCAATCTCTGCAATACGACACGCAAATGCTCTGTGTGCTCCTGCTGGCTACGCGAGTACACAAGAATATCATCAATGAACATGATAACAAAAGAATACAAATAAGGCCAAAATATACTGTTCATCAAATGCATGAACGTTGTTGGGGCATTGGTCAGCCCGAAAGACATAACCAAAAACTCATACTGACCATATCAAGTCCTGAAAGCAGTCTTAAGAATATCCAACTCCCCGATCTTCAACTGGTGATAACCCGAACGGAGATCAATCTTGGAGAACACCCTCGCTCCTTAAAGCTAGTAGAATAAATCATCAATACGAGGCAGGGGATACTTGTTCTTCATTATTACTTTGTTCAACTGCCTGTAATCAATGCACATCTTCACTGTTCCATCCTTCTTCTTCACGAATAGAACAGGTGCACCCCATGGTGACTCATTTGGCCGAATGAACCCCTTATCTAAGAGTTCCTAAAGCTGCTCCTTCAACTCTTTTAACTCCGCTGGTGCCATACGATATGGAATAATGGAAATGGGCTGAGTGTGCGGCACCATATAATTACCAAAATCAATGTCCCTATCAGGTAGCATGCTCGGCAAGTCTGCAGGAAAAACATTGGGAAACTCCCTCACAACTGGAATAGAATTAATGCTAGGAGCCTCAGCTCCGACATCCCGCACAAAGGCTAAATATGATAGACAATCCTTTGCAACCATACGTTGGGCCTTTAGGTAATAAATCACTGTACTAGGGACATAATCAGTCACACCACGCCACTCGATCCTCGGAACACCCGGTATAGCTAATGTGACTATCTTAGCATGAAAGTCTAGAATATCATGACACGTAGATAGCCAATCCATGCCCAGAATAACATCAAAGTCCACCATGCTCAATAGCAATAAATTAACTCGGGTATTCAGACCCTCAATAGTCACAATACAAGACTGATACACACGGTCTACAATAATAGTATCGACCACCGGGGTAGATATGTACACAAGTAAAGCGAGACACCCTCGTGTCATACCCAAATACTGAGCAAAATATGAAGACACATAAGAATAGGTGGAACCGGGATCAAATAAGATAGAGGCATCTCTGTGGAAGACTGAGATAATGCCTGTGATAACAATATCTGATGCAAGGGCATCTGCTCTGTCTGGGATAGAATAAAATTGAGCTTGGCCATTGACCGATCGGCCTCCCCATCCTGGGATACCCCTAGCTTCCTGACCCCCACCCCTAGCTGACCAGGAGGGTGCTGAAGAAAATGGTGCAGAAGATGAGGTCTGACCCATCTACTATGATGAACTGGTAGCACGACGAGGAGACGTCCTCCAGATGTGTCCAAAATCTCGACACTCGTAACAGCTCCCAGGTGCTAGAGAATGGGAATGAAGGGAATCCCTCACACCAGAGTGACTAGCTGATGCACTCAGCACGGAAGAACCCTGAATAGACAGGGACCGCGAAAACGCTCTGCTAGAAGAATGCTGAGTGAGAACTGGACCTGCTGAAACCCCTGATGACCATGGCATGTAGATGCCCCATGATACTCGAGACGAGCCGACTGAGGAGGCCTGAAAGAATGACCTCTACCCTGGTGGAACTGGCCCCTAAAAATGACACTACTAAAATCGCCAGAACCTCAAGGCCTCTTGGCCTCCCTCTCCTCTCTATCCTGACGGTGAGCCGTCTCAATATCATGAGCAATATCAACTGCATCCTCAAATGAAATACCCATCATCAGAACACGAAAGTGATAATTAAGTCCATCCGCGAACCTCTTGATCCTCTCTCGATTAGTTAGAACTATCCATGACGCATGAAGAGATAACTCACAGAACCTCGCCTTATACTGGGTCATAGTCATATCTCCCTATCGAAGCCACTCAAACTATCTATGGAGCTCCTCCATCTGAGACTGTGGTACCCACGTCTCCAAGAAGAGAGTGGAGAACTCATGCCAAGTCAAAGGCATTGCACCTACTGGCCTACGTCGCTCATACTCCTTGCACCAAGTGAAGGCAGCTCCAATGAACTGAAATGCAGTAAATACTACACCACTCAACTCCAAAATCCCTGCCGTCCGAAGGATACGCTGACACTTGTCAACAAAAACCTGCGTTGCCCTGAGCACCGCTGAATGAAAGAGGCTGGAGCCTATTGAACCTCCCAAGATGATGCTACTCATCGGCTGGAATAGCTGGAATTACAAAGTCCTGAACTGGTGCAACTGGCTAAGCTAGGGCTGCTCTCGGTGTCTTTACTCCCTGCACGACCTTCTCAGGTGTGCGAGCAGCGTGGGTCTGACTGCCTCCCCCGGCCTGAGAAGTAGCTGCTGCAGTAGTGGTTGAAACTTCCTGAACCAAGCCAGTGCAAAGTAATAATATCTAAGCCATGGCCTCCTGAAGAACCAGAATCATAATAGGCACTGCCGGTGCCTAAATAGGTAATGCTGGAATGTCTGCAGCTAGAGCTTGATCATGAGCCGGGGCAATTGGTGAAGCAACAAGTGCTTCCCTCGTGGCTCTGCCTCTACTACGGCTACGAGCGCGTCTACGGACTATGGTGCCCTCAGTGTGTGGTACTGGTGGTCGCCCGTCTCATTCGGTAGCGAGAGTCCTCGCCATCTATGAGAGAATAGAACATAAAAGTTTAGTTCTCGAATCAACTAAGTCGCATGACAAGAATGTCAAGAATATGAAGTTTTTCCTAATGGTTCTACAACCTCTTAAGGATAAATACAGACGTCTCTGTACTGATCCCGAGAGTCTACTGAACCTCCCCATGACTCGTGAGACCTATGTAACTTAGGCTCTGATACCAACTTGTCACGATCCAATTCCCAAACCCGATCATGATGGCGTCTCGTGAAGACAAGACCTGCCAAAAGAATATCAACACTTCCAACTGTTACTTAGCATGCATAATTCTAAAACATTAATAACATTATCATAAGTACGAAAGAAAAATAATAAAATTGGGAACCATCCTAACACAGCCCGAATCGGGGTATCACAAGTCACTATCTACTATAGAGTTTACTAGAATTCTACAAAGTCTAGAACTATGAACAAAGTCTGAAGGTAATGTAAATAACATAAGATAAGGGAGAAAACGGGGTTGCACACGTCAATAGCTCCTTGTCACTCCTAGGCTACCTGATTAGGAAGGAAATCAGCACTCAGGAACGAACTCTACTGTATCTGCACACACGATGCAGGGAGCGAGTACTTCGACCTAGTGAGTAAATAAAAAATAATGGCTGCTCATAAAGGCACAAATAACGCTATCTCAAGCAGCAAAATCAGTTAAGCAGTAAAATAGTGAAGTATCAAATAATTCTTTTTTAAAACTATTAGAGAAAAATACTTTCAACAAGTAAGAAATAATCTAAACTTTCCCCTCGGGCTCAATATCAAGCTTTCAATACGGTATCAACCCAGCGGGCTCAGTATCAGTCACACAGTACAACATCAGCCCCTCCGGCTCACTCTCAAATCACATGTGTACAAGCGATCACTGTGGAAGTGCAGACTCCGGAGAGGCTCCTACAGCCCAAGCGCAATATCAAGCCATCTCGTAGCGTATTAAATAAGGCATGAAAGTCTGATCATATCAACATAAGGCTTGAAAGCCTTCTCACATCACACTCGAGGCCTGAAAGCCTCCTCACATCACTCAATATATCCTCACATATGGCCCTCGACCTCAATCAGTCCAAAAACAATCATATGCCCATCGGTTATCAGTAAAAAAAAGGTGCTCAGCTCAAACACTAGTTCAAATATCATTTAAATCTCCAGTTTGAGTAAAAATAGACGAGTTCATGAAATTGTGTAATTTAATTAGACTGAGTTCAAGTAATGTTTCAAATAGTGAGGAAACAGTGATGATAGTTCAAAAAGGATTTCAAATAATCGGCTATAAGCCCAAGTATGGTGAAAACAATAAGTCATAGTTATATATATGGTAAAGTATCAATCGTGATGGACCACGTCCCAATCCCCAATAGTAAATGACCACATAATCGCCATGGAGCACGTGCCTCATCTCAACATAGCACTATGTTGTTCAATCCGGGGTTCCAAACCCTCAGGACATCATTTAAAATCATTACTCACTTCTAGCTGGCCAAAAGTCTAGCTCGCTATCCCCTTTCATCTCGAATCGACCTCCTTGCGCGTCGAATCTTGCCAAAACCACAATGAATACGTAACAATGGGCTGAGGGAACATAGCCCAATCGAAAAGACTAAAAAAAATAACGAAATTCATGAAATTTGCAAAACCCGATCCCTCGGCCCACTTCTCGAAAGTTAGAAAATTTAGCTTCATCGGATTCCTTATCTCGCCACGAGTCTAGACATACAATAATCACCAGAGTCGGAGTCCAATTGGCCCCTCAAATCCCCTTTATTCCTTCTCTTATGTTCAAGCCTTAAATCCATTTTTATCACAAATTCCTTGATTTTTCACCCTTAATTCATGTAATAACACATAAGATTTATGTTTTAGGCTCAGAATTCCTTACCTCAATGAAGTCCCTTGATTCCCTCTAGAAAATTGCATAAAAACCTCCAAGTCCTTTCAAAACTTTGCGAAGATGGAATTAAATATCTTTGCCCAGACATTTTCGCTTCTGCTGTCCATTTTCCGGTTCTGCGGAATTTACTTACTCCACCAGGACTGCATCTGCGGGCCACCGACCGCTTCTGCGGAAGTCGTCCCTGCCCTCAAAATCGCACCTGCAACTCCCCTTACCACATCTGCGGCCCCTTTTCCACTGATGCAGAAATACCAGATACCAGAACTATCAACCATCACACAAATCCAAAATTCACCCTATTGGCCATCCAAAATCACCCCGAGGTCCCCGGGACCTCAACAAAAGTGCCAACCCATCCTAAAACATCATTAAAATTTCTCCAATCATCAAAACACCACAACCAACACCAAAACAATCAAATTACATCGGATTCAAGCCTAAGTTCTTCTAAAACTTCTAAAATATTCATTTGATAAAAAACCTAACCAAACACTTTAAAATCATCTGAAATTTTGCACACATATCCCAAATCACCTAACAGAGCTACTATTACTCTCAAAATTCCATTCCAACCCTCGGATCAAAATCTCACCTATCAACCGGAAATCGCCAAAATACTAACTTAGCCAATTCAAGCCTATTTCTATACCGGTCCTCCAAAATCACTTTTGATCATGCTCCTAAATCATAAATCACTCCCCAAGCTAACAAACCATCGAAAATAACATCTGAGTTTTCTAACTCATAAGCCAACATCCGGTTGACTTTTCCAAACCAAACTTTCGTTAAAGAGACTAAGTGTCTCATTTCTAACCAAAACTAATCCGTATTAACTCTAACACACCAATTACCGATAATGAAATCTAAAGAAGTATAAAATGGGGGAAAATGAACTGTAACTCATAAGACAACGGGCCGGGTCGTCACACTAAGTAAGACCTCACAAAAATATAGAACATAGCCGGAAAAGCAAGTTTGAACCTTAATAGAGATTAATTCAGGCAGAACCACAAATATAATGGATTAAACAAGTAAAAATATTTATGTCGAAAAGATAGAGTAAAGTAATACAACTAGTATCACATAAATACCCAAACTCGAAGCAAAGATAGAAGAAATCGGTATATCACATAGAATCCACTAGGGTTCGAATACTCTTGCAAAAATCAGTCAAGAAGATGAAAGAATAATTGATTAAGCACTTAGAAGTCAGAGAGACCTTTGAAAAACAATTTGGGATGATTCCTAGTTTAGGAAGAGCGATAAAAGTCAGAATAGTTAATTAACCCACAAAAAATATTAAAGAAAAACACATAATAGCGCTCGAATCACCCCACATCTATGCAGATCTGAGAAGCATCAATAATAACAGACTAGGATTTTTGTCATAAAATTAGTAGAGATGAGAGAATAGTTCAAGAACCCATAAATTTGCAACAAAATAAAGAGAAGTTTGTACTCACAATCAAAAAATAGCTTGAGACGGGCTAATAAACAAAGTTTCAAACCAGAACCAGCTAGGTTCTTTGAGTACTTCTCAAAGATGCAAAATATCAATGAGCCATGGCATGTAGAGGGCCGTCGTGAGAGTTTGAGAGAAGAGGGAGATAATGACGGCGGATGAGGGAGAGAGTGAGAGGGTTTGGGGGGTCGTTTAGGATTAATTGTGGTAAGGGGTTTTGTGGATTGTTGATCAAAATGATCAACGACCATGATTAAACGGGCAATTGGGTTGGGGCAGGTGTAGCTTTGGGCCTATGGGGATTTGGGATAATATTTAAGAAGGGTTTTAGGCTGGTTTGAGGGGTTAGGTCAGGAAAATATTAGGAATAAAATAGGGCTGTTTGTTAAACCCAACCAATTTATATAAAATATTTTATAAAATAATTTTCATGCACAAACTATTTTAAAACAATTACTATGTATTTAGAAAATACAATGAGCTATTTTCTAGTAAAATAATGTGATAATGTATACATGGACTATAATTGCAAAGCTATTGCAATTGTAACAAAAAAGTGTAAACTGGCCATTTGTAAAATAATTTGAACTTACGAAGATTATAAATAGCAAAATTAAATCATGAAATGCTACAAAGTCATGTGATGAAATTTTCTAATTATTTATATACATAAAATACTATGATAGATTAATTTTAAAATGTAGAATTTATGGAAAAATATCAATCGATGCTAATGCATAGTTTTGAAGGTATATATGCACTTAAAAGTATTATAGGAAAAAATTGAGTATCAACACCCGATGCACACTCGTAGGCCTCTTCAGCCCGAGGTGGGGGCGACAACGGAACCAAGCCGCGATTCGAAAGCCGCCAACTCAACAGTATGTGAAACAGTCAGATCCCCTCCCCCTTAGGGTTCTTTCAAGGGATCATATTCCTTTTCGCCTCCAGCTCGGGGACTCCCCGGCACTTCTGGAATTAAGGCTGTTGAATCATCCTTAGGATCATCCACTCTGGATTTCTTGGTTTACGTAGGATAAGTCGACTTCCTCCCTCATTTTTTCCCCTCTTCGTCGGGTTTTCGAGCACCCGATTCACCAGCAAGAGTTTCTCTCATCAAGAAGACCTCTCCCATACCTGCGTAAATACAAAAACAATCACGATGAATGAGAACGCAATTACTAGTAACTCTTGTATGGTTGAAATTATAGCAGAGAAGGAAGTACCACCGTGATCCTTAGCTTCCCATCGAGCTCTGGATAAATCACACCACACAAGCTCAACATATGGCCAAATCGATTCCAGTTTAGCCACCCAGCCTGAAAGATTCCTAACCACATCAGGGTACGCTGCAGCAGCTCTATAGGCAGAGGAAGTTAGTTCATGAGAAAATGCATCCGGAAGAAAGAAACGGGCAGTTGATTAAGTATGTCTACTTACGCTTCATTTTCCATCTTTTGGGGGTGTCTGAGCTAGGATTCGAAGTCCTAACTTAGACGAAATGGCTCATCCACCTCTTGTTCCTAACTCCGTCAGTACAAGCAAAGAGGGCCCTCGAGGCTCGATAGTGGAGCTTAATCAGGCCCCTACGAAGAAGTCAGGGAGTATACATTCTGAGAAAATAGTCAAGGGTGAAGGGCATCCCCTTAATCATATTCACGTAATACTTGGTCATATAAATGATACGCTAGAATGATGGATGAATTTGGCCAAGGGTCACTTGATATCGATCGCAAAAGTCGAGGATCACAGGATCCATCGAAGGCATGGATGGAACCACCAAGCCAAGGGAAAATGGATAAATATACGCACTGAGGAAGTTAGCCTTATACATCGTTACATCCTCCCTCAAGAAAGAACCTCCACTAACACTGCATCTCCCCAGTGGCAGTCGGTTTTTACCCTTTCAATGTCTGTTATCATACTGATGTATCGAGACGCGGGTTCAAATTGCCCCAACATCGGAGAAGGTCTTTCGACCTTAAAATCAAATGTCGTCTCAAAGGCCTCTAGAATGCATTCTCCAGTACTAGGAGACGCTATTGCTTTACCCTCAGAGGAGAGCATGGAAGAGGAAGGCACACATTCTTGAGGGATAGATATGGAAGTGTTCGTCATTTTTTCCAAAAGATAATAGAAAGTCGACAAAAAATCGCGCTTCAGGAAAGAACACTAGAGAAATTTAAAAGAAAAACTCTGTTGGGAGTCTAATGATATAGTAGAAAGGAAATGGCAAAGAAGTGAGTATTAATAGAAGCCTAACATGTGCGATTGTAGTAGACCAAAGGACAACCAACCACTATAATTGGTTGTTGGCCCAAGAACAAGTGAAGTTTTAAAGAATGACAAATGAACTCAGTTACATACCAGGTCCATCATGTGAAGTACATTCTTAATCAACCTATATATGCAAGGTGTACGTGAAGGAGATAAGGCATCAACAATATCTCCTTAATTGATCGAAAAGGTTGCATATTGGATAAGGGGAGAAGGTCTCCTTATATGAAGAGAACACAGTCCGGATAAAGATAATTTTTGAGTTTCAGATCTTCATGGACTCAACTATAATAGAAGATCAGCAATTGAGTCCTAATCAAACTCAAATTACTAACCTATTAAATGACATTGATTGGTCTATTTTACAGGCATTGCACAAACGCAAAAGTTAAACTAAATTGAGAGCAAAAGAGCAAGATGATTTTGCAAGCAATTTATGTAAGATTTGAGAGTGCACTCCTGAAGTTACTTGAACGATATAGAAGAACCAGTTCCACTGTATTTTTTTCTTATTCTAGTTCAATTGTAGTAGGTGGTTTAAAGTTGTATCTTTCAGCTTTCATAGAAGCAATTGTATTAAGTACTTTGAGTGTTCAAGTTATAAGCTAACATGAAGTTGTCGCAACAGTTGAGGTTGTGTGCTACAACGGGATTAGAGTTAATCCTTAGGTTTACAATGTGTTTTGTAAATGTTATTTTGGCTAGTGATTTTAAATGAAGTTTAGGAAAAATTCTACTAAGTAGTAGGTCATGGTTTTTTCACCTTTTGAGCTAGGTGTTTTCTAAATAAAATCTCTATGTTCTTTATTTTATGTACTTTTAATTCCACAAATACTAGTAGTTAGCACACCCCGAAGAACCTGATTCTTCTAGATCAAAAAGTGGGTACCACACAAATCACCCCCCTTCTTTTGTGGTATTGACATTAACATCAATTGGTATCACAGCAGGTTATCCTTGAAGAGGTTAACACCTTAGGAAAATATCAACATGAGGCACCACCTAGGAACTGGGAAGGGCAATCTACTACTAGGCCTCCATGTTTCAATGGTCAATATTATTCATCATAGGAAAAGACTATGAACTATGGGACATAATCAACGATTCTCCTCTAGCATCTACAAAGAACAATGTTGAAGGAGTAGATGTGCCAAAGACTAGAGCTGACTGCCCTGCTCAAGACCTAAAAAAGTGGGAGAAGAATGACAAGGCCAAGAAATGACTTGTGTGTGGACTAGGTCCAGATGAGTACAATAGAATTCAAAGTTGTACCACTGCTAAGGAAAATCGGGATACTTTACAAGTGGATCATGAAGGAACACCTCAAAAAAAGAGGTCCAGAAGAACACGATTGTATTCTCAGTATAAGAACTTCACCATGAAGGAAGGAGAAGCCATCCAAGAGATGTATACAAGGTTCACCACACAAACAAATCAACTTAAATCTCTTAGAAGGATAATTCTTGAAGAACAAAGTTGAGAAGATTTTGACTAGGGTTCTAGCAATCTCTTGGGAAAGCAAAATCACTGCTATTTAGAAATCAAAGAACATTGCTACCCTCAAGCTGGATGAACGAATTGGAAACCTTACTGCCTATCAGCTAAGAAAGCAAACCATGAAAATGGATTCTCCCAAGAAGGAAAGAAGTCTGGCTCTAAGAATTGCTGAAGTTTCAGATCTGGAAGTACATGATGAGAAGAAAGGGTTCTTCCAGAAGTAGAACCTTTAACAAACCAAGGGCTCTTCAGCAACAGACCAATGAGGGCTATTACAAGTCTGGTAAGACTGATCACATGATCAAGAACTGCCCTCAATGGAAAAATGAGTGGAAGAAAGAACAGGTTCAACCAAAAAGGAACAAAGGATCAACAAAGGCTATGGTTGCTACCTAGGGAGAAACATCAGATGAGGACTCAGAAGATGAAGCTGGATATGAACAAGCTCATATGGCCATCGGAGAATCAGATGATGAACAAGAGGTGAGTATTCTTCATCTCAAAGACAAGATTAAATTCATGTATAAAGAAAGGTTGTTTGAGCTACTGCTGGACTTCATTGATGAGCCTGAGATAATTAACAACGAGAAGGAAGAGTTGTCTAAGGAATGTATGATCCTAAAAGCCAAGTGCAAAAATTTAGAGTCTAGGGCTAACGAGAGTGAAAGTGAAAATACTAAGTCGAAGAACCATGTTCTTGAACTTGATACTAGTGTCCTAGAACTTAGGTCTGAGAACTTAAAACTGTAGAAAATCATTCTATCTATGATATGTGCGCTTTGGTTATATAAGCATGATTTTCAGGTATAGGTTTTGATGAATGACAAACAATGAAGTCAAGTGTCAAACAACGATATTATATGACAAACAATCAAGATTGAATGCCGAGAAGCATATTGATGACGAAATTGCATAGACAAGCCAAAGACGAGATCAAAAGTTCAAGACCGAAGACCCAAGGCATAGGTCATTAGGTAGAACCAATGTAAAAGCAACGTTTAAGTTATCTCGTCTTTTGGCTCAATATAGGTCATCATAAATATGCATAAAATCATTTTATTAAATCATATATATCATAAACATTTTTAATATACTTCAAACAAAATGATTTTAACATTTTATTAAATCATATATATCATAAACATTTTTAATATACTTCAAATAAAATGATCTTAACATTTTCATTTCAACATAGGTCATCATTAATATGCATAAAATCATTTTATTAAATCATATATATCATTAACATTTTTAAAATACTTCAAACAAAATGATTTTAACGTTTTCATTTTAACCAAAATGGTTTTTGAAGTAAGTTTTCGATTCTGGTATATTCTGGTATATTTTGGTATACTCCAGCTTTGATTCTGGTATACTCTGGTATATACCAGCTTTGCTGAGTTTCCAGATTTTACTGGAGCAACATAATCGATTATGTGATTGGAATAATCGATTATTTTACTATCCGTTGCCTTCCCAACGTTCCGTTTTATGAACGTTGAGAAGATATAGTCGATTATGCAATCACATAATCGATTATTTTGGCATAAAATCAGCATAATTGATTGTCAATTAAGCAACGGACATGCACCTTTTAACCCCTATA
Organism: Nicotiana benthamiana; assembly: GCA_034376525.1. Taxonomy (NCBI): domain Eukaryota; kingdom Viridiplantae; phylum Streptophyta; class Magnoliopsida; order Solanales; family Solanaceae; genus Nicotiana; species Nicotiana benthamiana. Next base: position 24,807,564 of record CM067333.1, on the reverse strand, counting down.
AATAGAGGTCTTTTGAGCTGATTTTAAACACACAACACCTCTCATTATTCATATACATATTGATCATCATTTGTGCATCATTATAGAGCTTTTGTTGAGCCATTTGAGAGACAACTTTGAGTTGTTCATAGAGCTTATTTTGTATCTCTTTATCTACTCTTTTGAGAGAGTTCTTGTTGTAAAAGAGAAAGGTGTTTGAGAAGACCATATCTTCTCATTGATTGTCGGGTTTGCTAAGTACCCTCAATCTTAGTGGTTGAAGTCTTGTGGTGCGGTATCCACGAGCAAAGTGAAGTCTTGAGGTGCGGTATCCTTGAGCAAGTTGAAGTCTTGTAGAGTGTACATCTACGAGCAAGTGTAACGGTTTGTTAGGCACCCGTAATCTTAACGGAGTTAGTGGAATCTCGAGAGAGTCTCTCGGGGACTGGACTAACCACAAGTTGTGGTGAACCAGGATAAATTCGGTGTGTTCTTTCCTTACTATTTTACTTACCGAATTTATTTTATTCCTGCAATTTTAATTCCGCAATATTTATCAATATTCTCGTGCCGCACTATTCACCCCCCCTCTAGTGACGGGCATAAATCCTAACAAAAACTAAAACTAGGAACATGAAAGAAGAAAGCTAATCACACTCATCTCACCCTAGAAGAAAAATTAGGAAAAATGAAAGATGAGCTGTACAGGAAATATAAGAAGATAAAATTATTAAAAGAAGATCTAGGGAAGGTAAAACATGAACAAGACAGAACATGCGAATAGAACAAGGCTTCTGATGGACTCTCTTGGCTACAAGAACATCATAGTAGCAACAATATAGGACTTAATTATTGGACTCAAGAACCTAAGTGGGATCCTAAAAGAAAGTACCTCACCCTTCCTGAAAACAAAATTTGCACACATTGTGGCAAGACTGGACATTACAAAAATGAATGTAATGCAAAAGGAAAGGTCAGTCAAAAGAATAAAACCTTTGTTCATGAAATAAATAGGCTGCCTTGGTGGCTAGAAGGAATCTGATTTACCCATTTGCCCATAGAAAGGGAACCAAAATAGTTTGGGTTCCTAAGACTAACCCCTGATTTCATTTTGCAGGTTTAAGCGAAGGGAAGCAACCAAATATGGTACATGGATAGTGGCTGCTACATATGACTGGAAGCATGAAACAGTTCCTTCCACTTGAGGACTTAAAGGGAGGTAATATCTCCTTTGTAAATGGGAAGAAAGCCGAGAACATTAGGGTTTGAAAGGTAGGTAGGACATACTCTCACTCCATTGAGAATATCTACTTGATAGATGGCTTAAATACAGCCTTTTCAATGTGTCACAAGTGTTTGACAGAGGTAACCTTGTAGCATTCACCTCTACTAAATGCTTTGTGATTAACCGTACCACTTATAAGATTGTTTTGCAGGGGAAAAGAGTTAACAATATTCACATTTTAGATTTGTCTACTCTTTCAGAAAATGAACTAACCTGCCTAAGTGTGCTAGATAATGATCCCCTCCCGTGCCACAAAAAACTTGGTCATGCCAGTCTAAATCAGTTAAACAAATTGGTCTCTAAGGACTCGGTGATAGGGTTACCTATCATAAAGTTCAAGTAAGACAAAATTTATGAGGCTTGTGCATGGGTGAAGTAGGTAAAATCATCTTTCAAAAGCGAGAAAATGGTCAGCACAACCAAGTCACTGGAATTGGTCCATATGGATCTCTGTGGTCCAATGAGAACCATGAGCAGAGGTGGAAAGAAGTATGTAATGATACTTGTTGATAATTATTCTAGATTTACCTAGGTACTATTTCTAACTTCTAAAGATGAAGCATTTAACATGTTTACTTACTTTGTTAGAAAAAGTCATAAACAATTAGGAAATTAACTTGTATCAATTAGGTCTGATTATGGAGCTAAATTTGAAACATTTGCTGAATTTTGTGATGAGAATAGTATAGATCATAAATTCTCTACCCCTAGGACACCTCAACAATATGGATTAGTTGAAAGAAAGAATAGGACTCTTGAAGACATGGTTAGGACTATGCTTCTTTCTACTAAACTGCCTCATAGCTTCTGGGCAAGGGTTATAAACACTGCATGTTACATTATCAATAAACGCATGACTAGGCCTCTTATAGGGAAGACTCCCTATGAGTTACATAAAGGGAGAAAACCAAATATATCCCATATTAGGGCATTTGGTTGCAAGTTCTTTGTGCACAATAATGGAAAAGACTCCCTAGGTAAGTTTGATCCCAGAAGTGATGAGGGAGTATTCTTGGGATATTCATCACATAGCAAAGCATATAAAGTGTTCAATAAAAGAACTTTGTGTGTAGAAGAAAGTGTAGATGTAGTATTTGAAGAAACTAACATTCTTTCTGAGAGACATGAACATGAAGATGAAGCCATTAGATTGGTAAAGGACTTGACTGAAGCCTCAACACAAGTCAAAGTGGCACCAACAGAAGGAATAGGTGATGGAATGGGTTCTTCCATCTAGGGAAACCTGAATGGGGGAACTAATCAAAGAGGTATTGAAATAAGTCCCTTAAAGGAACCTATTCATAACCCTGTTCCTCAACAACAGAACATGGGAAAAATATCTAGCAGAAGCCAGTTAGTTGTGAAACCTCACAAGTATCAAAGTTCTCATCCTATTGAGAACATTATCACTGATCCAATATCTGGAGTCAAAACTAGATCACAATTAAAGAATTTGTGTGCTTTTGATGCATTCTTATCTCTTATTTAACTTAAAAATGTTGTTGAGGCTTTGCAGTATACAGATTGGGTGAATGCAATGCAAAATGAACTCAATCAGTTTGATAGAAGTCAAGTTTAGCCTCTAGTTCCAAGACCCAAGGACAGATCAATCATTTGTACAAAGTGGGTCTTCAGAAACAAACTTGATGAAGATGGAACAGTTACAAGAAACCAGGCAAGACTGGAGGTCCAAGGTTACAGTCAAGAGGAGGGCATAGATTATGATGAGACTTTTGAGTAGGGTCCCAATACATTTCCTCAACATAGATAATGGAATACCGGATGGACAAACTCCAATTCGGATGGCAATTCTAACTCATAAGCAATATGTCGTCGAAGAATTTTATACGGATTGATATACCTTGGACTCAGCTTGCCTTTCTTTCCAAAATGCATAATACCCTTCATTGTTGAGATCCTCAGGAAAACCTAATCACCAACCTCAAACTCCATATCATGACGTCGGACATCGGAATAAGACTTTTTCCTTTTTTGTGTCGTCCTCAATCGTTCATGTATCACCTTCACCTTCTTAATGGCTTGGTGAATCAAATATGGCCCACATAATTCTGTTTAACCAACTTTGAACCATCCAACTAGTGATCTACATCTCCTCCCATATAGTGCCTCGTATGGGGCCATTTTAATATTGGAATGGTAGATATTATTGTAGGCGAATTCTATGAGTGGAAGATGGTCATCCCAATTTCCCTTAAAATCTAGAACACATGCTCGTAGAATATCGTCCAGTGTCTGGATAGTAAGTTCAGTCTGTCCATCAGTTTGCGGATGAAATGCAGTGCTAAAATTCACCTGTGTGCCTAAATCCTTTTGAAAAGACCTCCAAAAGTTAACCGTAAATTTATCTACTCGGTCTGATATAATGGATATCAGCACACCATGAAGCTAAGTTGTCTTAACTGGCAGAAAATGGGCACTTTTGTATGTCGATCAACTATCACCCAGGTGGAGTCAAACTTATGATAAGAGCGAGGTAATCCAATAATGAAGTCCATATTAATCAACTCTCATTCCAGGTTGGAATCTCTATATTCTGAAGTAATCCACTTGGTTTCTTATGTTCTATCTTTACTTGTTGACAATTGGGGCACTGGGCTAGAAATTCTGCAATAGACTTCTTCATGTTATCCCACCAATACTACTCCTTGACATCATGATACATCTTTATCGAGCTGGGATGGATGGAATATCGGGATTGATGAATCTCACTCATAATCTTCTCTCACAACCCTACCATATTAGGCACACACAATCGGTCCTGGTATCTCAGTGCCCCATCTGCTCCAATCTCAAAAGCCATAATTTTATAATGCTGAATGATCCCTCTCAATCGTACTAAGATAGGATCTTCATATTGCCGTGCTTTTACCTAGGATACCAAAGATGATTCTGATGTATTCAGTATAGTAACACCTCCATCATCAGAGTAAAACAATTTGATTCTCATATTGGCTAACTGATGAAGCTCTTGAGTCAACCCCCACATACCTGCCTTAACATGTACTAAGTTTCTCATTTACTTACGGCTGAGAGCGTCTCCCACAACATTGACATTACCGGGATGATACAATATCTCGACATCGTAGTCTTTCAGTAAGTCAAACCACCTACGCTGCCTAAAATTTAACTCTTTCTGCTTGAAGATGTATTGTAAACTCTTGTGATCTATGTAGATGCCAATATGGACGCCGTATAAGTAGTGTCGACATATCTTCAAAGCATATATTTCTAATGTCAATTCCAAATCATGGGTTGGATAATTCTTTTCATGCTTCTTCAATTGTCCTGATGCGTAAGCAATTACCTTCCCATGCTGAATCAATACGCACCCCAAACATATACCTAAGGCATCACAATATACCACATAACCTTCTTTTCCTTCAGGAAGAGTGGGCACTGGTGCGGATATCAATCAATTCTTTAGCTTTTGAAAAATATGTTCACAAGTGTCAAACCACAAGAACTTGGTAACTTTCTACGTTAACTTAGTCAATGGTGCTGATATAGAGGAAAATCATTCTATAAACCGCCTATAATATCCTGCTAGCTCTAGGAAGCTATAGATTATGATGATGTTGTAGGTCTCGGCCAATTCTTTACTACATCGATCTTCTAAGTGTCGACACTAATACTCATGGCCAAGGAATGCTATTGAGTTCATCCAGAATTCACATTTAGAGAGCTTAGCATATAACTTACGATCCTGAAGCATTTGTAATACTATCCGCAAGTGGGACACATGTTCCGCCTCCGAACGAGAATATACCAGGATGTCATCAATGAATACAATCATGAACACATCAAGATAGGGACTGAATACAATATTCATGAGATCCATAAAAGCAACTGGGGAATTTGTTAGCCTGAATGACATCACCAAGAACTCAAAGTGCCCATACATTGTCCGCAAGACCGTCTTTGGAATATCCTTTTCCTTAACCCTTACCTAATGATACCTTAAACACAAGTCAATCTTGGAGAAATACTTGGCACCCTGGAGTTGGTCAAACAGGTCATCAATTCTTGGAAATGGATACTTGTTCTTTATAGTAAACTTATTCAACTGTCGATAGTCGATACACATCCGTAAAGACCCGTCTTTCTTCCGTATAAATAGGACTAGGCACCCCAAGTTGAAGTGCTAGGCCTAATGAAGCCCTTATCTAGCAAGTCCTTCAACTGCGCTTCAACTCTCGCAACTATGCCGGGGCCATTTTGTATAGAGGGATAGAGATCGGTTGAGTGTCAGGCAACACATCAATGCTAAACTCAATCTCCCTTTCAGGAGAAAGGCCTAGGAGTTCAATTGGGAAAAAATCTGGAAATTTATTGACCACGGGGATTGATATATGTAACGCAAACGAGATAATATATGTAACCTCTTGAGATCATTTTCCTTTCCTTGAGATAGAAAATAAACCTACCTTTCGGTGTAGCAATGTTCCCCTTCCATTTAATAACAGGTTCACCAAGAAATTGAAACCTAACCATCTTCGTATGGCAATCAACATTTGCATAGCATGAGGCCAACCAGTCCATTCCCATTATCGCATCGAAATCAACCATTTCTAACTCAAATAAATTTGCCGAGGTATGATGACTATAAATCATCACAGTGCAACCTTTATATACCCTTCTAGCAATCACAGAATCTCCTATCGAAGTAGATACCGCAAGGGGTTTACTTATCAATTCAGGTTCAATGCCAAACTTATTAGCCACAAAGGGTGTAACATATTACAATGTATATCCCGAATCAATCAGCACATATACATCATAAGAAAACATGGGCTGTAACAACATGGAGATAACTCGAGATCCTGTTGACCTACTATAGCATAGGTTTGATTTTTACCACCATTCGAACTCGGAACTGCACCTCTACCTCTACCATGACCTGTCAACTACTGAAAACCCCGCACTGGAGGTCGAACTGATAACGAAGAACCAAACATAGATCCAATCGGCTGAGCTATACCATCACCTCCTATGTTAGGACAATCCTGCATCATATGGCCAGGCTATCCGTTAGAATAACACACATCATAACCTCGACGGCACTGTCCAAAGTGGGCCTTGCCGCACTGATCACAACATAGTGTTAGGGGTCTCGTCTAACTAGTATCCCTGTGATGTTGCGAGCTAGATACCTGTGAACTCTGATCTGAACCAGAATAGGATCTATCATATCGAGGCCTTTGAAGCTGTGGAGGAGCACTAGCTACAGGTGGCACCGAACTCCTCGAATACTAGGGCCTGACGCTATCTCTGAAGTCATTAGAATACCTTGAAAATCTCGCACTCTTATGTTGGCCCCTATCCTTCTCCCTATCTGCCCTCTTCTAGCGCTTACGATCCTCCAGGGTCTGGGCATAAGCCTGAATACGGGAATTATCCATGCCCTCCACAAAGGTGGCTGTCGTGCACTCTTTTATCAAATGTGGTCCCAACCCGTTCACGAACAAATGCACCCTATCACTCATCTCGGCCACCATATAAGGAGCATACCTTGCTAAAGAATCAAACTGCATATTGTACTCTTGCACACTAATATTACCTTGTCTATGGTTCAAGAACTTATAAGCTCTAGCTCGTCGTAGCTCAACTGGCAAGTAGTGACAAAGAAAGGCCTTAGAAAATTCCTTTTACACAGCTGGAGGAGCGTTCGGACCCCTGTATCTCTCCCAACTATCATACCAGAGAACCGCTAAATCCCATAGCCGATAAGAAGCCAACTCTACTGCCTCTGTATCACTAAGACGCATAACCCGCAATGTATGATGAACCTAGTCAATAAAAGTTTAGGGGTCCTCCTTGGGGTTCGATCTGGTAAACATTGGATGGTCTAAATTAATAAAATCACAAAATCTTTTACTAACTAGTTTATCAGCAACACCTCTATTCTACCTCTGAGCCTGAGCAGCTACCAAGCTAGTCAATAACTGTAAAGCACTCCGCATATCCTGGTCTGTGGTGCTAGATGGAGGAACTGGAGGTGCTGGGTGCCTCCTAATATCCTCTGGAGGAGATGGAGTAGATAGGGTGTGAGATGGCATCTCACTCTAAGCCTCACATTGGCCTACTCTGGCTTGGGGCACCTGATTGGTACCCTCTCCCGTGCCTGTGTCAAGCCGTCTACTAATTGTCCTTCCTAGTCAAAGGCATCACTGAAAGAAAATAAGGTGAATATTAGAGATGAACACTTACGACTAAACTCTATGCACAACCTAAATTTAGGAAGAAGGTGACAACCCTAGATGTCATCTAGCCTCCTGATTATAAATGTGGCGTGCTACAAATCCATAATCAAGACTCTACTAGACACGACTCATAGACAATCCCTAGGATAGACTTGCTCTGGTACCAAGTTTGTCACGACCAAACCTGGAGGGCCATTACTAGCACCCGACCATACTTGCCGAGCACCAGCATACATTTTATCTAACGTTCTTTATTATCTTTTAGGGCTGACGAGATCAATATAAATGGTAGACGTGGATCATGGACAACTAACAATAAAATATGATGGAATGAACCTACATAACATGGGATGACAAGACAATCAAGAAACTATATATATGGTGCAAGATACCACGTTACCATGAAAGACTATACAACAAAAACTAGCCGACAAGGCATACCAAACTATACATGAGTCGACACCTGTCTATGAGACTCTAAAGAAACATAAGTGCTGCAACATAGCCAGAACAAGGCCCAGACATACTCATAATGTCTATAAAAAAATGCATACCAAGACCACGGTAAGTCCGGAGAAGGGATCTCGCCAATCACCGCTAAACTGGACAGCCTACTATGGTAGGGGAGCTGCACCTACCTGTCTATCAGGACTTGTAGCATGACATGCAGCATCCTGAAATAAAAGGATGTCAGTATGAATATATTACTGAGTATGTAAGGCAGGGAACCATAAATACGAACAGTAATGTAAGCAGGGATAGAGAATATACAACCTGTAACAACTAAGTACCTCTGAGGGCTACTAACATGAAATGCATGATACATATGTATAAATACATAAACATTTAAAACATACGCCTCTGTGGTCATCACCATCATCATATCGTACCCGACCATAATAGGCTAGGTAAAAATGTACCCGGCCATCACAAGGATCAGTAGAATCGTACCTGACCACGTGGAGCTCGTTAAACCCAATTGATAAGTGGTTTCACAATAGGTGTCGTACCCGGCCGACAATAGAGTGGCTTGATAGAGTAAAATAGATACATATATATAATGCATGCTCGACTTGTGGAATCACATTTTAGACCTTTCGGGGTGACGTAAGGTTGGTATACTCTGTACACATTATTAGGACTAAATCTTCACTATGAACCTTATAAGAATCAGGAAGTACCATCACAATTGATAACATAAGAATAATAGAAGCAACATTAACATCAATCGTTCCATAAGAGGGGAAATAATGTAAGTACTGCTAGCTTCTAAGAGTAGATTATCTTTGGAAGTCTGTTCATTACATTGTGTACAATTAGAGTCGTTCAAAAGAGGAAAAGGATAGCCTCACATACCTTGTATATATTTTCCCAATCTCAAGCAATGCAATTGTCACAACTCCTTAGTCTACAATAAGAGAGATGATACTATCATTATCATTTAAGCGTCATAACTATTATATACAGACCACAACCTATTTTACGATGAAAGGGACAACAGCTCCCCTATTTATATGACTTCTCACAAGTGAAAAAAATCACCAAACATCCCAAAAAATATCAATATTAATCATATTGAACCTCCCAAATAGTCCACCAACCAATAATATTACAACCAAGCCTTTCGATATATATTTTACAAGTTCTAGCTTCAATAATTTAGCCGCAACTTGGATAATATTAAACACATATAGAATAAGAGGTTACTTACCATTATATAGGAAGAATAATTCCAATTTTACCTTAATTTCCATGAAATAACTCTCCAATGCTGCCACAACAACAAGAAACCGAAACTAGCAATCAATTAGTATTTTTTGGCACTAGAATCACTTTAGAAGGCTTGAAATCACCTAGGGTTGATATTAAGAACTTGAGGGAGTATTTACAGAACATAAACCCTTCAAAACAACCTCCCACACTATCTGAAACAATACAAAAATGAGCAACAACAAGAAGAACAAGAGACTTACTAGCGCCATGATATTCCCAACACTTAATTTGTGTTGTTTGCCCTTTGTTTGGGTATTGAATCTTGAGAGAAACTTGAGAGGGTGTTCCTATTGTTCTAAGGTCTGAAAATAGTGAAAATAAATTACTTAAAATGGGTTGGAGGCATCCTATTTAGATCCAAATGTCGTAAACCGCCTAAGTGGGGCCCATAGAGAGGTGCTTGGCGCATTCTTGCAAAAATACGAATATGTCTATACTCCGAGATCATATCGTCGAACAGTTTAATGCGTTAGAAACTAGACATATATCTTAAATTTGGTGGTTATATCACTCCATAATTCAAAGTAAATTGGGAGAAAAGCTAAGTAGCATTTGACCAAATGTTTAAGTAAAATTATGAACTTAAGTTGCGACAACTTTTGTCGACTTTTGTTTCATAAGTCGTTTGACTTCAAGAATTATGATACGGATATTATATGATTCAAATACCTTAAAAAACTACCACTTTAGTGTATTAAGCACCTCTAGATTTACCCGAAAATACGGCTGACAACATCCTTTATTTGTTTAACTTCTAATACTTGTTAACCACCCTTATACCCCTTTGTATCATTTAACACCAATATGATTAACTTCTTTTCATTTTAAAGATTATATTTCGTGTATTTATACTAACTAATATATGGAATGAACTATCACACGTGGATATGGGTTGTAACACGAATGTCACAATTCGTTCAAAGGGAAGAAAGAAAAAGGTAAAGAGTTGACACATATATAAAAAGATTCATAAAAGTACAATTACAAAGCCTACATATCGAGCCCTTACGAAGGCATAAAGCAAATAAAAACCTTAATTAATCACTGGAACTACGCCTTTCACAACCCCCTCAAAAAGCATGCTTTCAGCGTCTTCGGCCATAACCTATTAGTTTTCAATGGCCTCCTCCCCTTCGGGGACTTTGTCTCCATCTTCATCACCTCCCAAGTCACTGCTCGACTCGTTTTTGGAAGGAAGCAGGGTGCAACTTCCTCCTCTAGGGTCTTCACCCTCTCTATCTCGACATTTAAATCAGCATTCCCCACATATATATCCTCGAGCATCTATCTCTGAGATTCTAACTGATCACGCTCCACTGCTCGGGTCTGGCACAGCTCAGCCTCTATGGACTTCTTTCGGTCTCGAGCATTTGCAATAGCGGCGTCCTTCTTATGCGAGATCACGTGTGCCTCGGCCTCAACCTTGACCTCAGATAGCATAGTAACCAACTCAGTATGGAGATCCCTATACTTAATGTGTCAGCACTCACATCCTCAAGGCAATGCCCGATTAAACCACCTCTTCCCACAGGGCATCTCTCTCAGAGATTACCTCACTCAAATGCTGCTTAAGCTTAAAAATTTCGGAGTCCATGAATCGGCGTTCCTTACCCATAAGGATATCTTTCTCCTTAAACTACAAAGACAACCCAAAGATAATAAAACACTAGAGTCAGTTAGACGTATAGACAAAAAACAAATGGGAGCTGTGTAACCCGTTCAATAAGACAAGTGTTTTCCCGACACGCCACCTCCAAGAAATCCTGAAGGCCACAGAGCTCTTCCTCCCTCTTGGTAGAAAGAGCCCTGAGCTCATCAGCTTTCGAGGTAAGCTTCTTATGTTAGCCCTTATGGCGAGTCAGATCGGTTTCAAAATTAGCAAACGTTTGATTAAAAAGCACCTTGTCCTGGAACCATGAAAGAAATAAGGTTAGCAGGGCAAAGGTTGGGGAAACAAGCGGAATTTACAAATAGAATATCTGCTCATATAGCATGTCGATCTCATTAAAGATAAGCAAAATGTCACGCTCAAGATTTTCCTCAAGCAGAGCATAAGGCTTTCCAAACATATTTTTATCACCAAAACGGACGTCCCCATGTCGAGAGACTCTGTATTGGGGGCGTCTTGTATCTCTCTCGGAGGAAAAGATGATTCCGAAGGGGAATCGCTAACTTCAATGACCTCGAGTGAATAAATTGGGGTCGTCCCTTGCTTCTGAAGAGCTTCAAAATTGATCTCCCCCGAATTGCCTACCAAACACACCTCGGGGACAGGAAATTTTGGCCGTCAATCGTCTCGATGATAGTGCCCGATATCGCACTCCCTTTTTCCTTGCGGAGTTCGGGTTTTGACATTCATTGGGAACAACTACTTTTCTTTTGAGAATTGGGTATTTGAAGAGCCGCCACCTAACGGATTAAGATTCGTTAGGGCACATAGAGCAGTTAACTCTTATAACTAGTTTGTGTTACTAGTGATTAGGGTGAGGGATCAAAATAACCTTGTGGGGAAGGTGTAAGGCACCCCCTCGCGGTCCAAAAAGATAGGTCCCGGCTGAACTCAATTATGTGAATTAGTCATTTAATCAAAGCAATCTAAGCACACATTTGAAAATAAAGGAAGTTTAGGCAATCTGAGAAAACATATGTAAAAAAAAAAAGGAAGTTCAACGGATAGGTAGTCTAAGAAAATTGTTTTACTCAAGGAAGAAATATTCTTCATTTTGATTTGGGCAAGTTAGAAATCTTTCTAATTTCTCAATGTTTGTGAAGAAATCATGTAAATTCATAGAACCAACCCATATAAAAAAATGTCACGACACAAATTCCATTAAGAGTCGTGATAGCGTCGGACACTGCTGTTAGGCAAGCAAACCAAAATACTTATTTGAATTTTTCGTTTTAATTCTTTCTGAAATCACTTTTTTAATACATTCAAACAATACATAGTAACTTCCACTGAATAAATAATGAAATACTCAACAACTCTTAAAATTTATTAATAAACCAATAGACATCCCAAAACCCGGTGTCACAAATGCATGAGCAATTTCTGAGAAATAATGTAATACAATAACCGTTCGAAATACAATATTGGATAGAAAATAAATACGGTAATCTGAAAGAGACTTGCTGGATGCGGGTCATCTCGAGAAATACAGCTCACCTAAGTCTCCGATCAACCATGCTGTCACACCCACTGCCACTAGAGATGCATATGCCTGTGCAACAAAAATGCACAGAAGTGTAGTATGAGTACGAAAATAACGTGTACCCAATGAGTATCCCATCTAATCTCAAAGAAGTAGAGACGAGATCTCGACTTCGACATTTACTAGTGGTCCAATAATGTTATATCAATAATATATTAAATCGTGAATTTTTACAAACATGATTGTAATTCAATAGGTTGAAGCAAGTAAACAATTCTTTCTTTTATAGGAAAACTTCAACTTCCTTTTCATCATTTATACATATTTTCTTAAACCGGGAAGAGGCAATAACAACTTTAATAAGTTTCAAGACAAGAAATACAAGCATGTGCAAATCATGCCGAGGCCGTACGACCTGATCCAACAGCAATGTAAAGTGTGCACTGCCGAGGGTCGAACGACGCAAACCATAGATGCATCTATTACCCCGCTCGCGAATCACACATGTGCCACGGTCAAATTTAAATGAACAATCACCCTGCTCGCGAACCATACATGCGACGCAGGTAAACATAGAAATGCATGCTCAAACAGTCAATTAAGAATTTATCGGGGAACATTTATCCAAATAAAAGCAAATTTTCTTTTAATTATTTAAGAAAATTAAGCTTAATACTCTTATAAATTCATTTACAAATTCGATAGGATTTAAGCAAATCATTTACCAACAAGATTACAGATATTCCAAGTATAGCATGCTTTTGGGTACTAGACTACCCGGACTTGCACATATTAGTAGCTACGCATAGACTCTCGTCACCTCGTGCGTATGTAGCCCCCCAAAATAGGAGCACATAACCAATTATTTCACTTATAGGGACAATTCCCTCTTACAAGGTTAGAAAGGAGACTCACCTCGCTCCAAAGATCCATAACCAGTATTCCACATCCTTCCGAAGACTCTAACCGATGCAAAATAATCCAAAGCTAGCCAATAATTACGCAAATTCATTAATATATGTTCATTTACTCATTATAATCAAATTTATAGCAATTCCTAACCTCGATCAAAAAGTTAACAAATACGCCCTCAGACGCACATGCCTAAATTCCAAAATTTTTCGAAGATTAACTAGACCCTCATAAGGTGTTTAAAAGGTAAAATCTAAGCAACAGCAAATAACATATAGGATTGTCAAATAGGCAAGCAATTATGGGGCATGTTTTCCTCCACAGATAAACAAACAAGTAGCACATCTCAAATAGCGGATTTTAAAGAATTACAGAAGGTCTTAGAACAGAATATATCTAGGTGAGCATCACAAACGTAGAATATGCAGTATTGTTTTAAAACAAAGTGATATAACCTGATCAGTTTGCCTATTGATATTAGAACCTGTTAAATCTGGACAATTCTACAAACACAACACCATTTCGCAGTTTTATGAAACTCTTAATTACCTAAGGTTTTCCTAGGTGTGGATCTGTTGTACCCCTATAAACATGCTTTCCAAAATAGAATTTTGGGAATTAGTCAAATATCTTGAGTATTATTAAATCCTATAGGCATGTTGAATGTTACAAAAAGGTGATTCTATGCATATTTATGCTAGAACATGATATCTATGTGTTGTGGCTGTCTATAAACCTATTTATAGATATATTCATGTAAAAGACATAGATACGATTTAAAACAAATGCAAAACGGAGTCCTAAGACAGGATATCTAATGCATAGAGAGAGAGAGGACCTATGTGCAATTATCTTTTTACATTATTAAAAATTAATTGATTGTTCGTAGTTAAGGAATTGAGTTACGCGTACGTATACTCCTCCCTTTGGCGCGTCAAGATCATATCCCCCAAACGTGTCCATAATTAACAATGCTTGTTTATATTATTAAGAAATGTTAGGTTGAACTTGCGTGAACACATTCCTCGAGCCTTTTAAGAATTAAATTTGTAATTATATTACGCGAACTTATACATAATCGCAATACTAGTCTAAATTGTGCCTAAAGCAAACTACGAGTATCTAGATTAATAAGAAGTTTGCGAGGTCCATAAAAATTTAATAATGGCGCACCTCGATCTAAATGAATTAAAATTAATTAAGAGTGGGCCATAAGTTATTGGATTCTATTCGGCATGGCACGCCTCAAATTATTCTAACAAAAAGATTATATATTTTAAAGAAAAATTAAAGGTTCTCATATTTTTAATCTAATTTAAAACCAGTTATCACAACCACGTCACGGTAACCGTACCCGTAGTTATAATAATGTATTGCTCCTACATTATTATAAAAATATTCATAAGTCAATTTGTTTTTTTAACTTCCTATGGAATTCGCTGAAGGTCACACTATGTGACAAAAGAAATGTCGAAGTCATCATTCGACTTATTTATATTAGTAAGGGTGAAAATGCATTTAACGCAATTCACAAACTTATTGAATCTGGTCTTTGGTTCACGATTTTCAAATATGATATAGCTCATGTGAGCTCAAACCAACAGCAACAATTATTTAAAGTTAAAAGTGATCAATCAGAAATCTTTTGTCAAAGACTCACATGTATTACTTTGCAACAAAGAACGATCAGAATTGTAACGATTCGACCCGTCATCTCAGTTATCTTTGTCCTGTTTTTTCTATTTTATGCTTCTAAATGTTTCATTATATGTGTTTGGTGAATTCAAAGTAATTCGGACAGAGTTCGGTTAGAAATGAGACAATTAGTCTCTTTAAGAGAAGGTTAGTTTGAAAAGTCAACCGGATGTTGACTTATGAGTTAGAGGGCTCGGAATGAATTTTTGATGATTCGACTAGTTTGGGTGATAATTTAAGGCTTAGGGGTGCATCGGAATTGAATTTGGAGGTCCGATGTAGAATTAGGCTTGAATTAGCTAAGTTTGAATTTTGGCGAATTCCAGTTGATAGGTGAGATTTTGATCCGATCGTCGAAATGAAATTCCAAGAGTTGCAGTAGCTCCATTAGGTGATTCTGGATATGCGGGAAAAGTTTCAGTTCATTCAAAGGTGTTTAGGTCGGGTTTTCAATCAAATGCAAGTTTCGGATGTTTTAGCTTGACTTAGGCTTGAATCCATGGTAATTTGATGATTTTGATATATATGATAGCGTTTTTCTGCTACGAGCAAGTTTAAATGAAGTAGTAGAACATATTTATGCATTTGGTTGAGGTTCCGAGGGCCTCGGGTTGATGTCGGATGGTTAAACGGTGAATTTTGATGGTTGTTGCATGTCTGACGCACCTAGCTTCTGGTATTTCCGCATCTGCGGAAAAGGAGCTGCATAAGCGGTTTCGCAGATGCGGCTAAGATATCACAGAAGTAGTCCATAAGGGACTAGGGCAAACCCGGAAAAGTGGATGGGGTATCGCTTCAGGGGGTCCGCAGAAGCGGAAATAAGGCTGCAGAAGCGGATTAGTATGATCCGCAGAAGCGGATGGTTGGTCACAAAAGCGGAAGGCCAAGGATTTAATGAAAACTGTAAAAGCGGTCTTAGGGAAACAGAAAAGGTTCCGCAAAGGCAGTTACGGGACCTCAGAAGCGAAAATTACTGAAGGGTTTAATGAAACAATATTCGCGAATTTCAATAGATAAGAAAACATTTTTTACTTCGGAAATAGGCGATTTCGGGCGATTTTTAGGAGAAATTGAAGGAGCTTCATCAGGTAAGAACTATTAGCATCGGAATATGTTATTTTGGTGTAAAAACATTGATTAATCATGGAACTTCAAGGATTTAAGGGCTAAAAATGGAGGTTAGGGCTTGAAACACAATAGAGTTTAAATGTGAATTTTGGAGGGGTAAACGAACCCCGATTTTTGATGAAAATGATATGTACGGACTCGTGGCGAGACGAGGAATCCGTTGATGTGACTTTTGTAATATTTCGAGAAGTGGGCTCAGGGCTCGGGTTGTACCAACTTCATGATTTTTAGTGTTTTTTGAGTAATTTCGATTGGGTTATGTTTCTTTAGCATAAAATAATGTATTCGTTCTTATTTTGACTAGATTTGACGCACGAGGAGGTCGATTCAAAGGGAAAGAGCATTGCGGACTGGTCTACCGCCGGCTTGAGGAGGGTAATAGATATGGATGATGACCTGAGGGTTTGAAACCCAGGTGTCTCACACTGTGATGCTATATTGAGGCGAGACGCATACTCTACAGTGAGTGCATGGTCGTTTGTGGACGGTACTATGGCTTAGTCCGTCTGAGCAATGTTTATACTGCGTTAATTGCCTAGAAATTGGCAAGTAAACATCCTACTTGGATTGTTACGAGCATACTGAACTGCAAGCCAACTATTTAATCCCATAGGGAATATTATCACCATTTTCACGATATTGAGCATATTTCCATAATATCAATCCTGAGTTAAATATTGTCAACAAATGAGTAGAATTATTCTAAAGCTTTAATCACTTAAACTATAATATCTATTAAATGACTGCACGCCGCAACGAATGCTACTATGTCATTGCGTTTGGGATGTAAAAGCCCCCCGGAGTCTGAACCCCCACAGTGAGCGCGGGTACCAATGGATCGGGCTGTACGCCACAATAATCATGTGCATTGCGTTGCATTCATACATGATATCTGCCTGCATTGATTTATTATTGTTTATCGTTAAATGTGCTAAGAGGATAGTTTCAGCTTTATATTGTGGTATTTCGAGATTTCTTACTTTCAAGGCATTATACATGTCTATTACCGCTAAGCTGGAAGTCTCATTTTACTCCCTGCACCTTGTGTGCAGATTCAGTTGTTCTGGAGACTTAGCTGAGCAGTCACAGACTTCCAGAGTTTTATCAGGGTTGTTGAGTAGTTGTACGGCGTTCGCAGGACCCGACTTCTCCCCTTTTATACACTTTTATTTTCGTTTTCTAAACTTATATATATTTTCTAATAGTGCTACTAAGTTGTAATCTTAGAGTCTCTAGACTCATGATCCCTAGTCTTTGGGAGGTTTATTGGCAACGATTACGATTTTCAAAATTACTGTTGTCTACTATTCATGGCTGGAAATATGTTACTTGATAATGTAATGCTATAAATTGGAAATGGGTTGTGTGGTTGAGTGGTGAGTGTTAATTGGTCGGGCTTGCCTTGAAATTGTGTAAGGCGCCATGACGATCGGGATTGGAGTCATGACAAGTTGGTATCAGAGCCTAGGTTTAGTAGGCCTCATGAGTCATGAGCTGGTTAGTAGAGTCTTGCGGATCAGTATGGAGACGTCCATACTTATCCTTGAGAGCCTGCAGAACCTTTAGGAAAAACTTCACTTTCTTGGAATTCTTATCGTGCGTACTTGATTCAGCTTGGAATATAGCTCTTGAAATTCCTTCCTGACGTCTGTATGCGCGCATGAGCGCTCGGTATTATATGTGCTTCGATAGCTTGCGATTCCCCGATCTAGGGGAGAGATATAATCTTCGCGAGGTTGATGTTGGGCCAGTTTGGAGGACTTGAGGCCAGATCTTGTCTATGGCTTGAGCACTGAGGTGCTGATCGTGTGAGCAAATGTCTGCAACTTATATGTTCAATATCGTCGCTATTAGCCGGAATGGCAGTTTGGTATTCGTGTTATGAGTATGTTAGTATTTCGAGATGCAATTATATGACTTGGTAGTAGCGAAGAAGTTTTGTGGATAATAGATGAATTGTCAAGTGATTCGTTTCCTATTGTGAGTCGATGTGTAGCTGAATATGGGCACGTGAAGAATCTTTTCAAGTCTCCTAGTTGAACTGAAGTAAATTTTGCATGATACGATATGAGTTCAGACTCAGGAAGACTAAGTAGCTGCGTAATGTGTATGACGGTGGAAGGTATACAGAAATATTATATTGAGGCGAAGTAGGTGGGTTATCTCCTGCAAAGTGTTCTGAAGTGATGCGATTCTTATGTATGTTGTGAGAAGATCCCATGTGTAATTGAAGGGTACGTGTTGTGATTTGAAAATTTTGGGTCACTTAAGAGTGTGGACTCAATTTATATGGGAACGAATGAGAAATTTGTAGAGGATTACAGTATAGATAATATGTGTTTCACAAACTAGTAGATGATTTGAGTTTAATCTCACTATGGCATGGTGGTATCATTCGAGTAAAGGTATTATGAATTGTTGAGTGTGTCCTGTTATATGGCTTTTAGCCAAGTTGGGGAGGTTGCTGTTGATTAGTTGATCGCACGGTTATGTGCTATGTTGTTTGCGTTTTGAGGTATGCTGACGGATCAGTCCTAGTTGTAGAAAATGAGCCGAGAGTGGCATGAGTGAAGCAAAATATTGATAAAGGATATATGGTGCTTCGTAGATATGAGGAAATAACAGGATGTCTTGAGCTGTTGTTGACAAAAAATACTCAGTGTATAGAGAAGGAAGATGGTTGTTGGCATTGGAAGGAGATCATGTCTTACAGTGTCAGAGTGCTAATAAGGCACGAGTAGTTCTGTTTGTTAAGTCAGATAATTTATAGCTAAATAAGAGTGAATGACTCTCGAGAATGGTGTTACTGCATACAAGGTTTGGCATGTAACGATTGGGTGTCTCCAGGTCGTGTGTGCGGTCAGAGACCATGTTTTCATCAGAAAATGTCGAGGCTTGTGGTATACTTATATTGATTATGTAATTCTATGTATAGGTATCTGGAAGGTAATGGTAACAAATTCAGATTTCGCAGGAAGTTCTCCAAGGTAAAGTATTCTAGAACGTAGTATTTCTGGGAATGTCTGAGGGAGTAATCGGTGACCTATGGGTCTTAGACAGTATGGTCTTATGTTCGAGGCTCCTGTGGTGAGCCTAGATTGAGGCATTGTGATGCTACAGCGAGGGAGAAATATCAAGCGGATGATAGATAAAAAGGAGAAATTTGATAGACGAAATAGATTGATAATAGACCGAATCGGTATGGTAAGAGTATGTTTAATCCTTTGTATGTTTTCAAGGAAATGAGCTTTTTCATGCATTTTGCAGCAATGCTCTTGAGTTTGGCAGTTTTCTTAGCTTGGGTTAGATAGAACGATTCAATCTGGAAGTTTAGCTTGTACAAATAAAGATGGCATAAATGATCTTGACGGGTTTACCGTGGTTTGAATACGAGTATATTTTTGTGGGTATGCGAAGCTTGGAGTGTGTAAGGATTTTTCTTCTAAATGGGATCAATGAGAGTTCTTGGCTAGTTGAGTGTGTCGATGTCTGCGACGCGGAAGGGAGATAAAAGTTCTTATGATATCCAAGTGTGGTATGGTAAATGCGATATGTTGTGGAGGATTGAGATTGGTTTGTGTAAAGCTCGGTTCAGTTCGGAATGGAAAGTCACTAAATTCTTAAGAAGCACGGGCAGCTCCAGGTGATCCAAGTATTGACCTTCAGATGATTAGGGTGAATGATCCTCATATGACCAAGGAAATGGTGTTGCTAATCACAGTGATTTGACGAGGGTATATGTTCCAAAAAAGGGCAATGCGATTAAGTTGATAATAATTTGGTGGGATTGCGACATTCTCTCGATTGTATCGACTGTAGAGGTTTGAGTTTGTTGATGGTACGGGGGAAATTTTAGAATATCTTTCGTGGAACGAACTGGTACTTGATGTGTGATAGGCATTCATATGGCGGAATGTGGAAATCAGATATTGTGATTTGTATGTTATATGGAGTTGGAGACTGGGAGTTCTCCGGTACAGTCTATGTAGTGATTGTGGATCGTGTGTGTTGGTTCCGTTAGCGGTTATTGGGATTTGGAAGCTGAGTAGATCTTTCCTTGCTTGATATGTACCATTTGGATATGATATGGGGGGTGTAGACTTGTTGTCTCTGTGTTGGATCATTTTTGACTATTATGCTATGGTTCATATCGGAAAATGCCACAAGTTGCGTGGCAAGGTGCATCGGACTATGTTTTAGCAGATGGGTTGTAATCCAAGGACCAGCGAACGGTTGGGAAGAATTGCTTTCCTTAATTGGGTCATTGTGACTGATGTCAGTATAGAGGTTTCTACCAATGATTCAGTTCCACTATTGAAGGACCTTTTCGAATGCGTTCCTTGTGGCCGAGCATGTCGTCGGATAAGATTGTGGATTTCAGTATTGATTTGGTGTCGAGCACTGTATAGTACGGATCTGGCATGAGTTATAGTAGTTGAAGGAACAACTTCAGGCTTCTTGGTAATGAGTTTTTTGGTAAGCTGATTGGATACGTGTTTAGCTTGAGTTGGCTTGGTTGGCCCCGATGTGTATTGATGAAGGGTAGGTTGATTTGATCGTCATCGAACGTGCTAGTCATTTGGGAAGACCTACGACTTTCTTTCTGTTTTGTGAGGCGTTATCATTTCGGACGATGGGCATATATATTGTGGTACTATCAAGATTAATGGTGAAAGCTGAGTTTTGTAGCTTACAACGCAATAAGTAGATATGATTATGCACGCAGTGTGCTTACGACCAATACACATTATTCTCTTATTAATGGGCAAATTTGTCTTGATGCATCTCCCTACATGAGATATTTGTGTAGATCGGGTGGCACGCCGCAACAGGGTAAGTTATATGTGTTGAAACACGTTCTCAAGGCACTAAACTAAACGTGTGTTCATATTTGTAGGTTTTGATAAATGACAAACGATGCGCCATTGACATATGACGAGGTCCAAGCACAAGCGCGCAATTGACACATAACGAGGTTCAAGCTCAAGACGAACAAAGATCATGACCAAGCAAAGAAATAAAGTTATACATGAGTCGTTCTTTAATTGTGATCTTGATCCGACAATTGACTCAAGACTTGGCTTCTCTCGTAAAATTATTTTTATCAAATCATGCATATTTAATTTAAAGCAAAATGATTTTCAAACATTTTATTTTAGCCAAAATGATTTTTAAACATGCCTCTCAAATCTGGACAAAGATAATCGATTATGTACTTTATGATAATCGATTATGTTAAG
This sequence comes from Nicotiana benthamiana, assembly GCA_034376525.1. NCBI lineage: Eukaryota > Viridiplantae > Streptophyta > Magnoliopsida > Solanales > Solanaceae > Nicotiana > Nicotiana benthamiana. The sequence continues at coordinate 24,786,179 of CM067333.1, read as the reverse complement.
ACAATGTACACCAGATTTACAAAGCTGAACAATAATCGATTATGTACCTTATGATAATCGATTATGTTACGGCAGTGTACATTAGATTTTTCAAAGCTACAAGATAATCGATTATGTACCTTATGATAATCGATTATGTTGAGGCAGTGTCCATCAAATTTTTCAAAGCTATAAAATAATCGATTATGCACATTATGATAATCGATTATGTTGAGGCAGTGTCTATCAAATTTTACAAGACTGTAAAATAATCGATTATGTACTTTATGATAATCGATTATGCTAAGACAGTGTAGTCCGAAGTTTTCAAATATAAAAGATAATTATAGCATAATCGATTATGCAAATGACCGTTGCCAAAGTATTTTTAAACTCTGAAAGATAATCGATTATACACAATCTGATAATCGATTATGCTAAGTAAAATCTGAATATGATTTTTTGAACGTTGTCAGGTAATTGAATATACGATTTGGATAATAGATTACTCTGCTTAAAATCTGGGAATGATTTTTGAACGATTGGAAAATAATCGATTATGCAAATCAGATAATCGATTATCTTAGCACAAAATCAGCAATTCTTGATTGGCAATTAGGCAACGGTTGTGGGGGTTTTGAACACTATAAATACAACTCAAAATCAGTCTTCTAAGTATAACAACTGATCATATTCTTACTAAAGCTTGCATACTCTCATATTCATCATTTTCTATTCATTTCATAAGTTTTTTAAAAAGAGCCAAACTCTTGACGAAAGTTGTTGTGTTCTTGAGCGTATTTATTTTACTCATATCTACTCTTAAAGAGAGTCTTGTCTTGAGTGCTAAGTGTTTGTATACACTTGAAGGGAAGTGTTAATCCCTTGTGGTTGTAAGAAGGAACGTTTTCATTCCTTCGGTTGAAGTCTTGAAGTGTGGTATCTCCGAGCAAAGGTTGTTGAGGCTTGTGTGACTCAAGTTCTCAGTTTGTAACGGTTTGTTAAGCACCCGTAAGCTTAACGAAGTTAGTGGAATCTCGAGAGAGTCTCTCGGGGACTGGACTAGCCACAGGTTGTGGTGAACCAGGATAATTTCGGTGCGTTCGTTCCTTATTATTTACTTACCGCACTTATTTCAATCCTGCAATTTTTAATTCTGCAAGTTTATATTGTTTTTTATTATAACACTATTCACCCCCCCTCTAGCGTTAAGCGTATATTCTAACAATATGGATCGGGTTGCACGCCGCAACAGTGCGATGTTGAGAGTAGTTTTCCGTATGTTACTTTGTGTGCCTTGCTTCCTGGTTTCTGAGAAAAGTCCGTGTTGGGAGATGCTCGGCGAATAGCCCATCGGTTGTGTCCATTCAGGATTGAATGGTATAAATTACTTGCTTTACCGTGGGTATGATGGATTGCTTGGTTTCAGACATCAATCTAGGCGTGTCGGTCTATTTCGAGCATGGTGACTCGAGGTGCTCCAAGTGTAACAATGTTTGGATAGGATCACGCATTGTGGTGGAGGCCATATTAAGTAATGAACTTTCGAGGAGGATCCAGGTACTGTATTTATATGATGTGAGACGGGGTCTCTACCTTGTGTGTGATGGTACTGATGAACTTGAGGTACAGTTCTTTCGTCTGAATCAATCGCCATGAGTTTTGAGTGTGTTCGGACCGTCTCTTATTGGTGCAGATATGATGCAAGCGGTGGATTAGGCCTGTGTTGGGATGTATTATCACCAGAGTGGTATGTTGGATTCGAGAAGATCGCTGGAGTCATAAATGGATACAAACGGATTTGGTTTCAGCTTGTTAGTATGTTAATATCGAGTTTTGGCTCGAAAATCTATTGTGGTAGTAGCCAAAAGGAGAGTGACTTCATGAATAATTGGTCCGAGAAATTATCACAATTTATATCGTGTTTCATCATCATCGGCAGTATATGAAAGTGCTGGAATAAGACCTTAGCTAATAAGAGGTTCCTGTCGATAATTGAGTATTTTTGGCAACTGATGTGAATAGAAACTATCGTTTCGAGTGTTGGATTATGTGGTCTGTTGCCTGGGTTCACCTGAGGTTGTAGGTATTGGTTATAACAGCTGGTTAGGGCTTATTCTGATTATAGATGTGAGGTTCCGATCTAGATGGACTATGAAATTTTAGTTGTGTTGTATTATCGGGACTATGTGAGTTAGGATGGCGTGGGATAACCCCCAGTATATATGTTTGGTAAGGTCATTCAGATATTCGTTGGCTCCTAGTATAACTCTAGGCACGCTCGAGGACGAGCGTTTGTTTAAGTTAGAGAGGATGTAGCGACCCGACCCGTCGTCTCAGGTATCTCCGCCCCTTTTTTCCTGTTTTATGCTTCTATATGTTTCAATATGTATGTTTGGAGAATTTGAAGTAATTCGGATAGAGTTCGGTTAGAAATGAGACAATTAGTCTCTTTAAGAGAAGGTTAGTTTGGAAAAGTCAACCGGATGCTGACTTAAGAGTTAGAGGGCTCAGAATGGATTTATGATGATTCGACTAGTTTCGGGTGATGATTTAAGGCTTAAGGGTGCAATCATAATTGAATTTGGAGGTCTGGTGTAGAATTAGGCTTGAATTGGCTAAGTTTGAATTTTACCGAATTCTGGTTGAGAGGTGAGATTTTTATCCGAGGGTCGGAATGGAATTCCGAGAGTTGCAGTAGCTCCGTAAGGTGATTTTGGATATGCGTGCAAATTATCAGGTCATTCGAAGGTGTTTAGGTCGGGTTTTCGATCAAAGGTAATTCTCGAAAGTTTTAGCTTGACTTAGGCTTCAATCCGTGGTAGTTTGATGGTTTTGATGTTTATGATAGCATTTTTATGCGACGAGCAAGTTTAAATAAAGTAGTAGAACATATCTGTGCGTTTGGTTGAGGTCTGGAGGGCCTTAGGGTGATGTCGGATAGTTAAACGGAGAAATTTGATGGTTGTTGAAAGTGTGGTGCACTAGGCTTATGGTATATCCGCATCTGCAAAAAAGGAGCCGCAGAAGCAGTTCCGCAGACGCGGCTAAGAGATCACAAAAGTCGTCCGTAAGGGACAGGGGAATATCCACCAAAGCGAATGGGGTATCACATCAGCGGGTCCGCAGAAGCGGAAATGAGGCTGTAGAAGTGGAGTGGTATGGTAGGCAGAAGCGGATGGTTGATCGCAAAAGCGGAAGGCCAAGGATTTAGTGAAAACCTAAAAAGCGATCTTAGGGACGCAGAAGCGGTTGCGCAAAGGCGGTTACGGGACCGCATAAGCGAAAATTGCTGAAGGGTTTAATGGAACAGTGTTCGTGAATTTCAAAAGATAAGAAAGCATTTTTTACTTCGGGAAGAGGCGATTTTGGGCGATTTTTAGGAGAAATCGAAGGAGCTTCATCAGGTATGAACTATTAGCCTCGAAATATGTTATTTTGGTGTAACAACATTGATTAATCATGGAATTTCAAGTATTTAATGGCTAAAAATGGAGGTTAGGGCTTGAAACCCAAGAGAGTTTAAATGTGAGTTTTGGAGGGGCAAACAAACCCCCATTTTGACAAAAATTATATGTACGGACTCGTGGCGAGACGAGGAATCCGTTGATGTGTCTTTCATAATTTTTTGAGAAGTGGGACTGGGGCTCGGGATTTACCAACTTCGTGATTTTTAGAGCTTTTCGAGTAATTTTGATTGGGTTATATTTATTTAGCATATAATAATATATTCGCAGTGATTTTGACTAGATTCGACGCGCGAGGAGGTCAATTTAAAGGGAAAGAGCATTGAGGACTAGTCTACGACCGCTTGAGGTGGGTAATAGATGTAGATGATGACCTGATGGTTTGAAACCCCGGTGTCTCACACTGTGATGCTGTATATAGGCGGGACACGTACTCTACAGTGAGTGCATGGTCGTTTGTGGATGAGACTATGGCTCAGTCCGTCCGAGCAATGTCCATACTATGTTAATTGCCAGGAAATTGGCTAGTAAACATCCTACTTGCATTGTTATGAGCATATTGGGTTGCGAGCCAATGGATCCCTTAGGGATTACTATCACTGTTTTCCTGATATTGAGCATGTTTCCATAATATCAGTCCTGAGTTAATACTGTAAAAAATGAGTAGAAATTTTCTAAGGCTTTTATCACTTAAACTATAATACCTGTTAAATGGAACCGAAAATCATAATTGATTGTGCCTGTACGGGTTGCTTGCATATATATAATTAGACTGATTGTTGACCGGGCTGCACGCCGCAGCGAATGCTACTATGTCATTGCGCTTGGGCTGTAGGAGCCCCTCCAGAGTCTGAACCCCCATAGTGAGCACGAGTACCCAATGGATCGGGTTGTACGCCACACCGGTTATGTGCATTGCATTGTATTCATACATTGATATCTGCCTGTCATTGATTTATTGTTGTTTATCGTTAAATGTGCTAAGAGGACAGTTTCAGCTTTACATTGTGGTATTTTGGGATTTCTTACTTTCAAGTCATTATACATGTCTATTACTGCTAAGTTGGAAGTACTCATTTTACTCCATGCACCTTGTGTGCAGATTCAGGTGTTCCAGAGACTTAGCTGAGCAGTCGCTGTCTTCCAAAGTTTTATTAGGGTTGTCGAGGTAGCTGCACGACGTTCGCAGGATCCGACTTCTCCCCTTTTATTCAGTTTTATTTCCGTTTTCTAGACTTATATATATTTTCGAAAATTGCTACTCAGTTATCATCTTAGAGGCTCTAGACTCATGACTCTAGGTCTTTGGGAGGTTTATTGGCAACGGTTACGATTTTCACAATTACTGCTGTCTATTATTCATGGCTGAAAAATATATTACTTAATAATTTAATACTATAAATTGGAAATGAGTTGGTGGTTGAGTGGTGAATGTTAATTGGTCGGGCTTGACTAGCAATTGTGTTGGGCGCCATCACGACCGGGATTGGGGTCGTGACAAGAATGTTTTTATTTACATTGATACTATATGCAAGGTCATGGATTGTAAATCAGTGTTTAAAATCAAACACATTTTTCTCCAACACATTGAAAGACCGCGGATGGCACTGGGTACAACAGTACCAAACTCTTTTACTAACAATTTCCACAGAAGAACTTTAAATATGTTCACATTAGTGTAGCTACACCTAAATCGAACTTTGTTTGCTGATAGCTCATGATATCACAAAAAGTCAACAACAAGGACCATTTAAAACTCAACATGGGAGCAGACGATTTCAGATTTTAATTCAAACTTAACGTCAGATGTAAAGAAGACCTTTATCAAACACATAGGTGAACAACTATTGCAGATTTCATAACATTATAGCGTCCAACAATAACTACATTACTGGGGATTGAAATAGGTACCTCAACAGCAATACAAACTGCAATTAGCCAAATAAAGGCAAGAGATAAGGAGCACGCACATCAATGCAATGAAACAGGCCAAGTAGCTCCAATTACGGACCAATTCAGCTTGAAAAACCAGGAAAACGATATAGGAGATCTCTTTGAATCGACAAACACAAACTAATAATCTACTTTTTTATTCTATTTTTTTTTAAGTTGGAAATTTCAGATCTTAAAAAGGAAATTTTTGGATTTCAAAATCTATTTTCAGATGTTTCTCGTGTGTGTGTCAAGATGTGTGCGTGTGTGATTTTGTGAAGGGAGATAAAAATCAGAGAGGGGGTTACTGGTTTTCTTGGTTACACTACATTTTAGGCTTACAACTACCCTGAGAAGTGTGGCCTAAGATGCAAAAAAGTGTAGCGTTTGGGCAAAGGCAGCACTTTATGACTTTAGGCAACGCTTTTTGGGGGTGACCTAAAGTAGTGTAACCTTTGACTATTGGCCATACTTTGTAGGTGTTGCCTTAGAAGCCACACTTTAAAAATGTGGTTGATACAGTACAAAGGCCACACTTATATTTTCTCATATAGTCACACTTTTATGACATAAGGCTACACTTATGAAGCGTGATCTTTGTCATGTTAAAGGTTACGTTTACAAAGTGTGGCTTTTAGAGCAACATTTATCAGTAAGAATGCCAAATTGACGATCCCTATGGCCACCCTTTTTAAGCGTGGTAATTTTGTCTATACTACAAAATTATTCAAATACTTATATTGGCCATAATTTTGTGGTTAAAAAACTATGTTTTTTTGCATCAAATTCTGTTCTCACACACACACACACACACACACACACACACACACACACACATATATATATATATATATATATATATATCTCAAACATTAAATTAGATAATAAGTAATAGAATAAAAATAATTCAAATGCATATATTTAAATAAAGTTGAACAAAGAAACATGCTTTATGTACTGTCTATAGTAATAAAGTATTGTTGGTTCAAGAGTTCGCTAGCAAAGACCTCTACAAAATTAAATGTATTCATATTTATAGAATCAATAAAAATAAACATCGCAATTGTTCAAAAGGTTCTCACCATTCACCAAAAAACATCGCATTTCCTTCATTTCTTCCTTTAGCGAAGTTATTTCATTGGCATTCTTTTGTTTAAGCTTGGTGATTTCTTCATCTTTTTTCAGGTTGCTCCTTTCCAAGTACAACCCTAAATGCATAATCTGTTGTTTCTCCGAAACTTTGACGATTCTGAAGTTTAGACTGTCAAAAAATATTATTGCACATAACTTACAAGTCAGGATAGAACGAACACTAAAATAACTTTCAACAAGTCATGTTAGATTTAGAAAAGTTTAGCAGACCTCAAAATTTACCCAAGAATGTCAATAGAGTTTTCAGCAACAAGGATCTTAACCAATTTAATATGAAGTTTTAAACAAACAGAACTGATTTGTGCATGCTAGTCCTAAGTCTTCTAGGATTACACATAATATTGCAGGCCAAGCTGATGATGGTACAAGGGGAGTTGTACCTACTGTTGCATCAGTTCATGAAAATGTTGCGAAGAGTTAACAGTTGAAAACTTTCAGAAAATCGCTAACCCTACAATATAGAGAGATCTACAGACTACAGATACACGCACGCACTATAAGAGAACTCTTATATTTAAAATACTGACGTTTGAAAACATGACTAACCGAAGAAATGATTAAATGCAGTAAAACAGGACAATCAATAAGTAAAGCTATGGGTATTGAGCAGCTATTCATAACTCTCCAACTATATCAAATATAGATGTCAAAAAATCTGGCAATTCAAGAAACAGGAAAAGAATCCGAAAATAAAAATAACAAACTAAAGAATATAGATGATAATCTGCAGTTTCACAACAATTAGTAAAGAACAACAACAACAACAACCAGTATAATCCCACTTAGTGGGGTCTGGGGAGGGTAGTATGTACGCAGACCTTACCCCTATCCTTGGGTAGAGAGGCTGTTTCCAAATAGACCCCCGACATCCTTCCCTCCAAGAACTTCTCACCTTGCTCTTGGGGAGACTCGAACTCACAACCTCTCGGTTGGAAGTGGGGGCTGCTTACCATTAGTAAAGACAACAAGCATAAAAGATTATGAAGAGTTTCAGATATCAGTACATTGCACCGGAACACTCTTCTAGATCAAAGATATTATAAAATCACAACTAGTGAACTGCTGAAAGGATACGGCCAATAATCAAATCCAGCACGCTTCAACTTTGTATTATCAATTGGAAATCCTAACGGCTGCAGAAGCAAAGAAAATTAGAATACGGGTCTTGATGTCTAGTAAAAGAAGCCGGTAGATTTTACTGGTGAAAAGTAGCAGCTGTTCTAGCACCATGCAAAAATACTACAGAGATACTTAAACTAAAAAATGTGCATAGATACCTCAACTAGGTGATGCTGCACAAGTTTTTGCTATGCTTCCAGTGTTTCCAGGTATATGTTAATATAGAGAAATAGAAGAGATGAAGAGGATCTATAGTGCTTCCACACTTCCCCTCCCTGGTGACTCGAACCCAGGACCTAACGGTCGTAGGTGTAGGTGCTTTAGCCTCACTTGTCACCTTCTCCAGTTCAAATACCATATAGAGGAAATATTTATCCAAGAAGCTGGCGACAAACAGTGCAATAACTTTGGGAAGGTAAACAAGCTTATTTAGCTAGGTTACATCATAGCCCATCAAACTTGAATCTGTAACTTACACTAAACCCAAACCATTCCAAAATCTTGAACCATTAACACTGTTACAGTCCCTATATCCTTAACATGTTAATTGTTGCAAAACCATCCAACCAACTAATAAGCTCAAGAAAACTGAACTAGAATATTTTTGCCTCAGATTTATTTAAAAAATTACTATATATTTTGGCCTCAGTGTGTGCCTGTAGCTCAAAAGACATTCACTAACACTGCATATTAGATTTATGATCATACTATAGTTACTTCTAGTACGAAGCAGACACTAATAATTGATTGCATTTAATGGAATTTCAAACCATCTAGAAATCAAGAAATGCCTAATTCACATTGCAAAACTAAGTAATTTGATTGGCAAAATAATATTGAACTTCCTTTATAGACAGGAACATACTCCAGCTCAAAAATTCCATTCATTCATGTTCAGATAGCACTCTATCAATAGCATATCCAACTACTTAACCGTTTTATAGGTTGTGAAAAGAAAGTGTAAGATCCAAATTCCACATAATACCTACTACCAGTCTACTACTAGTCTCTCCTTGTTTATGACGCATTCCTCTTATTTTTCTTGTTTTTATTATGACCGATAAATCCATCTGAGACCGACCTTTAGGACCAACCGCAACCTTCAAAACTCGGGGACAATGGACCCACCCCTCTATTCTTCTCCACTTGAATACCGGGCTTAGTTCGTATAGTGTAAGGGCTCATGGTTCGAACCTATGACCTAAGTCTGAAACCCCTCAACCTCTACCACTTGAACTAAACCCTTGGTGCTTTTCTCGTTATTTTTCACAAAATATTCATAAAATAAACTAATTGTATGTCCAAATTAGGCTAACTTAGGAAGACAAAAATGTGGATAATATCTGGTCAGTACCTGAGAAGAGACTAACACAACTTGCAGAAGTTTATTCTGAGCTTTTTCAACTGCTGTCTCGTCGGCTCCATTAGGCATAGCTAAAGAATGACTTCTTACACCTGCAACAGATAAACTCAGCTTCAAGAAAACTATTTGGGGTTGCAGACATCACCAACAACAACTGATCTCAAAAATAGCATTGAAAATATAACTGAGTAGAGTTAAAGAGATCCTTATATGACTTTTCTAGACAAAATGCCATCAATACATTGTCCTTTTCACCTCATAGTATAATGATCATCAATTCATCTTTGCAATAACAAGCAACCAAAATAATGGTATGGAAAAGCTTCCGTAAGAAGATACAAGCATTGATTTTTCATAAAAAGATACAATTGTTTAAAAAGAACAAACGATCATTATTGAACACAAGAACTCTTAAACTTTGATGCCTTCCTTCTTCCACATATAAACCAGAGAAGCAGAAGTATAACAAACTGTTTTAACTCTATAATTCATACATCCATAAAAAATGACTAGAGCTATTCTCCCCCTTCCAAAAAGTTCATAAAGTATGATTCCTAGAGATGCCTCCCAAACTTTAAGAATGTAACATCTTCCATAGTAGCTCATGCTGAAGAATAAATTTGTAAGTCATTTTCTTTTTACCTTTATCCTTTTAGAAATTTAACTATTTAAGTAGAATCAGTTGGCTAAGTTCTTCCCCGGTGATTGCCATGTTCAATTTCTAATAATAGAATTTAAACAAGAATGAATCGCACGTTAGTGGATATTCAGAGAATTGGGTAAAGCAAAGCACTGAGCTTCAAGTTCTTCTAGATTAGAATAATTGTGATCCAGTATGAACTTTAGATCTGATCACAATCCATCAACTTATAGAACTCCAAACAAAAAATTAGGCACCAGTTAGTGGAAATAGATCATGCCCACCAATTACTTCTTTACCCTATTTCCACTATTCAACAATTCATAGAGCAACTCAACAAAAGTCAAAAGGGTGTGCTCAATGACCAAAAATATAAACCGAAAAGTGCTTTAAACGGATAAATATTAGCATCAATAAATCAACAAGAACACCCATATAAATTAATATCAAAGAGCACCCAAAAAAGATCAATTTGATCAAGACAATATTCAGTTATATGAAAAAAGTCAACCCATAGAACTCGAAAACTAAAACAGAAAATGGAAACAATGACGGATCATTCAAACACCTATAGAGCAGTACAGTAAAGGATTTTATGGGGACAAAACTAAAAAATTGAAAAAAATAGAAAAAATTTTAGCAAAGAAATACTTACCAATAGAGAAAGGGATGGAGATTTGTAATATATGGGTGAGAGTAATCTGAAGACACATGCAACAGAGAATTGAAAGGAATAAATTAGGTTCGCACAATGAGAGAAAATTTTGGGGAAAGGACGATGATATTGTAGTGGGGGAATATTTTCGTTAATTATGATATTTGGGGGGAAATTTTGGAGTGAAATTTTTAGAATATTGCCTATAGTTCCTAATTGAAAGTTTTTAGAACTATTAGAATTGGGGGAAATATTTTATAAAGTGCAATTTTGGTGGGAAATTTTTTATAAAGAATTTTTAGGGTACGCTTGTAAAGTGTAATATTTAATATGATAGTATAACAACTCTTTAAAAACGTGACAATACACCTAAGAAGCGTGCCAAAAATTTTAGATTTAGGCAACACCTAAAAAATATTATCTTTATATTTAAAAGGAACGCTTTATAACTGTTACCTTAAAAACCGTGGTCATAGACTATACTCAAAGGCCACGCCTAAAAAGTATTCCTATAGATACTTTTAACAATACTTTTTAAGCGTTGCCTAAATTAATGTGGCTATAGGCATAAAATATTGTAGTGTTAGAGAGGTTTGTGTGTTAAGATGAAGGGGAGACGATGAAGAATAAGGGAAAAGCTGCGCTCATGACAAGCGGTCACCTCAAATACACAAGTTAAATCTCAGTAAACTTCCGATTAGATGACATGAAACTTTGCCTTTCAAATAAATACGGGATGGTGTCCAGCTACATCATACCAGCTTAACCAAATCATAACTTTCACACATATAACATAAAGATCCTAATATTAAGGCTAAGAACATGAACCCCACTGCACCAAATCACAAAAAATAACCAGCATTTTTGTGAAGACCCAAAAGGTCATTACCGTAATTCTTCCTTTCTTTGTGCTTCCGAGGCCTTGAAAACCTCTTATTTGGTTTTCTCGATTTCCGTCCGCATTCCGGGCGCAAAGCCGAAAAATATTTATGTTGAAATACTTGAATTCTGTGTTAAAAACTATGAATTTTGATAATATAATATTGATATAGTTGACTTTGGTCAATATTTTGGGTAAACGTACTCGGACCCGTGATGTGATGGTCCCGGATGGTCCGTAAAAAAATATGGGGACCCGAGCATATTCCTGGAATCAAAATCCGAGGTCTCGGGCCCGAGTATGGAATTTTTCCGTGACATTATTTTCTGAAAATGCTTAAGGAAAAATGAAAATGAGATTTGATCAAAAGTAATGGTATCAGGCTCGTATTTTGGTTCCGACACCCGGTAAAAGTATTAAATAAGCGTTAAGCACTATCTGTAAAGTTTGGTTGAAAACGGACGTCATTTTACGTGTTTCAGACTAAAAATGGGAAATTTAGAAGTTATGAACTTTGAAATGAAATTATGAGTTTTGAATGTTGATTCTTTGATTTTGATGTTATTTTGATGATTTGATCGCTCGAGCAAGTTCTTTGGATGATATTGAGTTAGTGTGTGTGGTTGGTTGGGAGCCCCGAGGGCTAGGGAGTGATTTCAGGGGTGGTTCGGGATGTTTTGCACATAGAAATATTGCAGAAAAGTTGCAGCATGCTTCTCTTCATCGTGTTCGCGTCCCTGGTCGCGTTCGCGATGCCCTTCTTTTCCCCTCCTTCGCATTTGCGATTAGACCATCGCGTTCACATATAACAAAACTTGGACCTTTTTCTTTTCCTCTACGCGTCCGCGTGAAGGCTCCCGCGCGCAGAGCCTGGCCTGCTCATTCTAGCGTTCGCATATGGCCCACGCTTTCGCGTAGGCCAACTGTGAAGCCCCAACTTTTATTCTATGCATTCGCGATTCTCCCCACGTGAACGCGATGCTCAACCTGCCCAACCCTTCGCGAGCGCGACCCTGTTCACGCGAACGTGAAGGGTAATTGCCTAGCGAATTATTTAAACTCCTTCACTTCGGATTTCTTCCATTGTTTCACTCGAACTCTCTCCTAAAATCACCCATTGACGAAATTCAAGCTCTACCTTCTTCCTAACTCCTTGGGTAAGTAATCTTAGCTTCATTTCCTCACTTTTTCTTCACCTAACTATTAAATTCCTAGTCCTAAATCATAAAATCGAGGTAGAAGTAAGGGCTTTTGGGTAGAGTTAGGTTTTTGAGAATTTTGGGCGATTCAATCTCAATTTGGGGTCGAATCTTAAAACCAATTATATATTTGAATCGTGGGGTTAGAGGTGATTGGAATTTTGTACGAGCCTCGAGTTTGGACCATGTGGGCCCGATGTCGGATTTTTGTATTTTTGGAAGAAAGTTAGAAAATGCATTTCTAAGCTAGGAAATTGTATCCTTGTGCTATTATTGATAATATTGAATAGAATTATGTTAGATATTGTTGGTTCGGGGTCGAATTATTGAGGAATGGCGATTGTTGAGCTTTGAGATGCTATTTTCAAAGTAAATTTGTTTGGGCTAGCATAGGCATATAAGAATTGATTGAATGAATGCCACCTTGAAGATCGAATTGAACTGTCTTGATTGAGCAACTTATCTAATCTCCCAGACTTTAACGAGCCAGTTCGAGGATTCGATGTAAGTGTTTGATCTAACTTTGGCTTGAGGGAATAGGATTAGGACACTACTTGCTATGTGCTATGTGGAGTCGATGTATAGGTATGGTGACGGTTACCTATGCTCCCGAGTATAGCATGACCGTGAGTCATAATTGCTTTTAAAATTCGAAAGAAGTGAAACAATTGAGTTAATTGCTTGTTAAATGAACTGTGAAGTGATAGTTGAGAAGCAAATGAGCTAAAGAAGGTGTTTTGGTATTTTTCCCTTGTCAGGACTCATTGTTGAGTTACTTTCCCTTGTCTTCCCTTGCCGGGACTTGTTGTTGAGTTGTTCCCTCTTGTTGGGATATTTAATCTTGTTGTATATTCCTTTCCCCGTTTGGTTGTGACCGTTTATTGGGTGAGGAAGAGAGAGATTATGCACGAAGGGTCTTTCCGTGCCATGTTTCTTGATTATTTGAGCACGAAGGGTCATTCCGTGCCTTGATGTGAGAGTTATGTGAGGAAAGCACGAAGGGTGATGTCGTGCACTATATTTGACAGTTTTGGTGAGGAAAGCACGAATGGTGATGTAGTACACTATATTTGAAAGTTTGGTGAGAATTGAGAGTAAAAGCACTAAGGTTGGTGGCGTGTAGTTGTTGATTTACTAGCTTTCTTTAATTGATGTTAAATATTCAGTTTCCATTCCTGTTGGTCTTATAATTGAATTGTTACACCCCACAACATGTCCCTTCCTATTATCTGTTTAAATTTTGTTATCTTTCCGTTATTGCACATATATTTGAACAGGTTGTTCGTGATATATCCGGTCTAGCCTCGTCACTACCTCGTCGGGGTTAGACCAGGCACTTACCAGCACATGGGGCTGGTTGTGCTGATACTAGACTTCTGTGCCCTTTTGTGCACATGTCAGGACACAACTTACGCATCGCAGTAGTAGTTCGGGAGCGCGCCATCAGTCCAGAGACTCCTAGGTAGTTCGCGGGCCCTAAGTCTCATCTATTTCATTCCGTTTGTATTCATTGTATCAAAACAAACTTATTATGCATTTTTCTTTCAGACTGATGCTTGTAGAACTCTTTTAATAGTCCGTGAGTAGTGACACCAGATATTAGGTAGTGCCATGTTATAATCTTCCGCACTTTGCTATTATTATTGTTAAAAGTCTTCCGCGGTTTTTTAATTAATCATATCAGTTATTTTATTGTTCTAGATTAAATTTTATGGAATATTTTAAAAGGGTTGGCTGGCCTAGGTTCGATAATAGGCGCCATCACGACACCCGATGGTAAAAAAAATTCAGGTCGGTACATGTTGGTATCAGAGCCCTAGGTTACTTGGGTCTCACAACTGACAAACAAGCTCGATAAAGTAGGGATCGGTACGGAGACATCTGTATTTATCCCGCAGAGGCTACAGAGTTAGGAAATTTTCACTTTGTTCACTCTTGTCGTGCGATTTGGTTTCTCAAATATTGATTGTTGTTCTACTCTGTTCTTTCGCAGATGGTGAGAACACGTGCGTCTTCTTCTTCTGCACAGCAGCCCGAGCCCCCAGCAGCAGCTCCCACGAGGGCCAGGGGCCGAGGCCGTGCCAGAGGCCATGGCAGGGGCAGAGCTCAGCCCCAGGCAGCAGTTCCAGAGGTGGAGCCTCATATTGACTTTAATGAGGAGGTTCCAGCCCCACCAGCTCCAGTGGGCCCAGCTCAGGTCCCAGGAGGGGTTATGTTTTCCCCGGATCTCCAGGATGCTCTCGTCCGTATAGCAGGCCTTATGGACAGTGTCGCTAGAGCGGGTTTTCTGGCAGTAGTACCATCCACTTCTCAGGCTCGGGGAGAGGTTCAAACTCCTGCTACACGTACTCCGGAGCAGGTAGCTTCCCGGACTCAGGTTCCAGTGGTTCAGCCCACAGTGGCAGCTCAGACAAGTATCACAGCTCAGGCCGGATATGGGACGGCCATGTCTTTGGATGCTTTGTGGAGACTTGATTGGTTCTCCAAGCTTATCACCACCACTTTCAGCGGTGCTTCATCAGAGAATCCCCAAGATTTTCTGTTTAGTTCTCATGAGATCCTCAGGACTATGGTTATAGTGGAGACCAATAGGGTCGATTTTTGCACCTTCAGGCTTACGGGATCCGCCAAGACTAGGTGGAGAGATTATTTCCTATCTAGACCATCAGGGTCTCCAGCTTTGACATGGGATCAGTTTGCGGAGTTATTCTTGGAGAAGTTTTTCCCCGTCACTCAGCGGGAGGCACTTCGCAGACAGTTTGGGCACCTCCAGCAGGGCTCCATGACAGTTACACAGTATGAGACTAGTTTTATTGATTTGGCATGCCATGCAGTAGTGATGCTCCCTACAGAGCGAGAGAGGATCCAGAGGTTCATTGATGGATTGATTCAGCCGATTCGCCTTCAGATGGCTATGGGAGTTGGAAGTTATATTTCCTTTCAGGAGGCGGCCAATGCAGCCCGCCGGGCAGAGATGGCACTGGTTCGAGGAGGTAGTCAGGGTTCAGACAAGAGGCCTCGTCATTCTAGTAGATTTAGTAGTACCTTATCTGGAGGTAGGGATTCCTATGACAGAGACCATCCCCCGAGGCCCTTCCAGTCGGCACTTCAGGTTTCGCATGGCTCTCCAGGCGGTGGTGGTCCTCAGAATTATTATTCGGATCAGCAAACTTTCAGCGGACCACCAGCCCTCATCAGTGCAACGCCACTTCAGAGCTTCAGGGGAGGACATACCGGTCGACAGGGACAACAGCCTCAGCAGCCGAGGGCATGTTATGGTTGTGGTGACCCAGGTCATATTATCACGTTTTGGCCTCGAGCCTCGAGGAGTTCTCAGCAGCAGGATCCTTGCCTTACGATTCAGGTAGCAGGTGATCCTCAGGCCACCCAGCCAGCTAGAGGCATGGGTAGGGATCATAGAGTTGGAGGTAGAGACCATAGAGGTGGAGCTCGGACAACCAGAGGCAGGGGTCAGCCCGCACCAGATCTCCCAGAGATATAGTTCAGAGAGGTGGGGGCCAGCCCCGTTGTTATGCATTGCCAGCCAGGCCGAAGTCCGAGTTATCTGATGTTGTGATTAAAGGTACTATGCTGGTTTGTGATAGAGGTGCTTCAATATTATTTGATCCGGGATCTACATATTCTTATGTGTCGTCTTATTTTGCACCCTATTTGATCATGCCTAGTGAGGCTTTGGGTATTAATGTATATGTGTCCACGCCTGTTGGTGATTCAATAGTGGTAAACTGAGTACATCGTTCTTGTGTGGTGTATTTGAGGGTCTTGAGACCCGTGTCGACTTATTGCTTTTAGACATGGTGGAATTTGATGTTATATTGGGGATGGACTGGTTGTCCCCGTATCATGCTATTTTGGATTGTCACACCAAGACCGTGACCTTGGCCTTGATAGAGTTTCCCCGACTTGAGTGGAGGGGGATCCCAGGTCATACCACCCGTAGTGTTATTTCGTATGTCAAGGCTCGACGTATGGTCGGGAAGGGGTGTCTAAGATATTTGGAGTATGTTCCCGACTCCAGCGTAGAGGTTCCATCTATCGACTCTGTTCCTATTTTTCGGGAGTTAGCCGACGTCTTCCCTTCTGACCTGCCGGGTATGTCGCCCGATAGGGATATTGATTTTTGTATTGATCTGGCTCCTGGCACTCAGCCTATTTCCATTCTGTCGTATCCTAAGTTGCTTGGACACGGCACTTTGGGTGCCGTACCCGTGTCAACATGACACTGACATGGGTAAGGGTGTGGGACCTGCGTCGGATCCGGTCAAACAAGAACGGGTGCGTTGACCAAAAATTTGGGAAAATTGATTCCCAAAGTAAAGATTTGAAGAGATGGAAACGAAGTAACTTCAATTTCGCTGCTATATACTAATTTATATTAGTCATTTTGTCTCCCTTGAAGCTTTTTTTCATCAATATTTGAGTTTCCATGCTGCAGGTTTGTGAAATCAAGATCTGTATTTTTTTAGGGTAGAGAAGTTGATGGGTGGTGGACTACTGGCACAGAGAACTAAGAAGAATGACTGAAGAAGACGAGTTGATGTTTTCTTGAGATTAAGTTTTTTGCTATTTTTACTTCTGGTAAAAGTTAGAAAATAAATGGGGTTGGTGTAGTTAGTGCAGACTAAAGGATAAAGACATAAATAGTGATTGCACACTTTTCTCTAGAAAAAATGGCATAGTGGTGGACCCCACAACTTGTGGAAATGCTTTGTTCACTGTGCATTGCATCTATAAATGGTAAAGTATTTCTTGAACATGGTGAATTGCACACTTCTTTTAAGACATGCTATAGTGGTGGACCCCACTAGTGTTCACTTCATATTATTGTTATATAGTATTATTTAAAAAAATATAATTGCATGCAAAATGTCATAATATTAATTTATTTTATTTCAGAATTAATTTATTTTGGGCTGGATCATCCGCGAATCTTAGAATTTTTATCTCAAAGGATCTGACCTCTAGATCCGCACCCGTGTCGGACACCCGTACTCGTGTCTGAGCAACTTAGGCCGTATCACATGGCCCCGCCAGAGCTGAAAGAGTTGAAGGAGCAGCTTTTGGACTTGCTTGATAAGGGTTTCATTAGATCCAGTATATCGCCTTGGGGTGCACCAGTCTTGTTTGTAACGAAAAAGGATGGGTCGATGAGGATGTGCATTGATTACCGACAGTTGAACAAGGTGACGATAAATTACAAGTATCTACTGTCGAGGATTGACGATTTGTTCGACCAGCTTCAGGGTGCTAGGGTGTTCTCGAAGATAGATTTGAGGTCAGGTTATCATCAGCTGAGGATTAGGGCATCTGATGTCCCTAAGACAACATTTCGTACTCGGTATGGGCATTATGAGTTTTTGGCCATGTCGTTTGGGTTGACCAATGCCCCGGCAGCATTCATGGAGTTGATGAACCGAGTGTTCAGGCCCTATTTGGACTTATTTGTGATTGTATTCATTGACGACATCTTGATATACTCACGCAATCAGGAGGAGCATGAGCAGCACCTCAGAGTGGTTCTTCAGACTCTGAAGGATAGTCAGTTGTACGCCAAGTTCTCGAAGTGCGAGTTTTGGTTGAGTTTAGTCGCATTCCTATAGAGGCAGTCAAGAACTGGCCTCCACAAAGCTACAAAGATACGGAGCTTCTTGGGCTTAGCTGGTTACTACAAACGTTTCGTGGAGGGGTTTTCATCCATCACGGCCCCGATGACTAGATTGACTCAGAAAGGTGCCCAGTTCAGGTGGTCAAATGAGTGCAAGGCAAGCTTCCAGAAGCTCAAGACAGCCGTTACTACGGCACCGATATTGGTTTTGCCCACGGGATCTAGGCCTTATACTATTTATTGTGATGCTTCCCGTATCGGGCTTGGCGCAGTGTTGATGCAGAATGGAAAGGTCATAGCATATGCTTCAAGGCAGTTGAAGATCCACGAGAAGAATGATCCAGTTAATGACTTAGAATTGGCAGCCATTGTTCATGCCTTGAAGATCTGGAGGCATTATTTGTATGGCGTGACGTGTGAGGTATACACGGATCACACGAGCCTTCAGTACTTGTTCAAGCAGAAAGAGTTGAATTTGAGACAGTGGAGGTGGTTGGAGTTGTTGAAAGACTATGGTGTTTCTATTTTATACCACCCGGGGAAGGCCAATGTGGTGGCAGATGCATTGAATAGAAAGTTTGCCAGCATGGGTAGTCTTGCCTATATTTCGGTCAGCTAGAGACCACTTGACTTAGATGTTCAGGCCTTGGCCAATAGATTCGTGAGATTCGATATTTCTGAGCTCAGCAAGGTGTTAGCTTGCACGGTTGCTCGCTCGTAATTGAGAGAGCGTATCCGGGAGCGGCAATTTGATGATCCCTATTTATGTCTCCTTAGAGACACGGTACAACAGGGAGGTGCCAGGGAGAAGACTTTAGGAGATGACGGCATATTGAGATTGCAGGGGCGAGTTTGTGTGCCAAATGTTGATGGTATTCGGCAGTCGATCTTAGCGGAGGCCCACAGTTCTTGATATTCTATTCACCCTGGCGCTGCGAAGATGTATCAGGATTTGAGACAGCATTACTGGTGGCGCAGAATGAAGAAAGAAATTGTTGCATATGTGTCTCGTTGTTTGAATTGTCAGCAGGTTAAGTACAAGCATCAGAGGCCCGGTGGGTTATTTCAGAGGATTGAGCTTCCCGAGTGGAAGTGGGAGAGAATCACCATGGATTTTGTTACTGGCCTTCCGATGACTAGGAAGAAGTTTGATGCTATATAGGTTATTGTTGATAGGCTGACCAAGTCAGCGCATTTTATACCAGTTGCCACCACCTATTCATCCGAGAGATATGCTGAGATTTATATCAGAGAGATCGTTCGCCTTCATGGGGTGCCCATATCTATTATTTTGGACCGGGGTCCGTAGTTTACCTTGCATTTCTGGAGAGCAGTACAGCATGAGTTGGGCACCCAGGTCCAGTTAAGTACAACATTCACCCCTAGATGGACGGTTGGTCCGAGAGGACTATTCAGATTCTTGAGGATATGCTCCGAGCCTGCGTTATTGGTTTTGGAGGCTCGTGGGATCAGTTGCCTTTAACAGAGTTTGCCTACAACAACTGCTATCAATCCAGCATTCAAATGGCTCCGTACGAGGTGTTGTATGGTATGCGGTGTCGGTCCCCAGTCGGATGGTTTGAGCCATGAGAGGCTCGGTTATTAGGTACAGATCCAGTGCAGGATGCCTTGGATAAGGTCAAGGTCATTCAGGGCAGACTTCGGCCAGCTCAGTCTAGGCAGAAGAGTTATGCAGATCGTAAGGTCAGGGATTTTGCTTTCATGGTTGGTGAGCGAGTATTGCTTCGGGTATCGCCTATGAAGGGCGTGATGAGATTCGGGAAGAAGAGAAAGCTTAGCCCTAAGTTTATTGGCCCATTTGAGATTCTTGATCGCGTGGTGAATGTGGCTTATAGACTTGCCCTGCTGCCTAGCTTGTCAGCCGTGCATCCGATTTTTCATGTATCCATGCTTCGGAAGTATCACGGCGATCCCGCCCACGTGTTAGATTTCAGTATTGTCCAGTTGGACAAAGATCTATCATATGAGGAGGAATCGATGGATATTTTAGATCGGCAGGTTCGACAGTTGAGGTTGAGGAGTTTTCCTTTAGTGCATGTTTAGTAGAGAGGTCAGCCTCCTGAGGCATCGACCTGGGAGTCCGAGTATGATATGCGGAGCCTTTATCTCCATATGTTCCGCGACTCAAGTACTTCTTTACTTTGTTCGTTCGAGGACGAACGGTTGTTTTAAAGGTGGAGGATGTGACTACCCAAAGGGTCATCACTGTAATTCTTCCTTTCTTTGTACTTCCGAGGCCTTAAAAACCTCTTATTTGGTTGCTTCGATTTACGTGTACAGTCCGGACGCGAAGCCGAAAATTATTTTTGTTGAAATACTTGAATTATGTGTTAAAAACTACGAATTTTGGTAATAATATTAATATAGTTGACTTTGGTCAACATTTTGGGTAAACGGACCCAAACCCGTAATGTGACGGTCTCGAAGGGTCTTAGGAAAATGTGGGACCCTGGCGTATTCCCAGAATCGAAATCCGAGGTCCCAGGCCTGAGTACGGAATTTTTCAGTGAAATTATTTTTTGAAAACACTTAAGGAAAAATGTAAATAAAATTTGATCAAAAGTAATGGTATCGGGCTCGTATTTTTTTTCCGACGTCCGGTACAAGTCTTAAATGAGCGTTAAGCGCTATCTATAAAGTTTGGTTGAAAACGAACGTCATTTGACGTGTTTCGGACTAAAAATAAGAAATTTTGAAGTTATAAACTTTGAAATGAAATTATGAGTTTTGAAGGTCGATTTTTTGATTTTGATGTTATTTTGACGATTTGATCGCCCGAGTAAGTTCGTAGGATGAAATTGAGTTAGTGTGTGTGGTTGATTGGGAGCCCCGAGGGCTCGGGAGTGATTTTGGGGGTGGTTCGGGATGTTTTGCACTTAGAAAAATTGCAGAAAAATTGTAGCAGGCTTCTCTTCATCGTGTTCGCGTCCCTCTTATCGCGTTCGCGATGCCCTCATTTTCCCCTCCTTCGCGTTCGCGATTAGCCCATTTTTTTTCACATATAATAAAACTTGGACCTTTGTCTTTTTCTCTACTCGTCCGCGTGAAGGCTCCCGCGTTCACGGAGCCTGGCCTTCTCATTCTACGCGTTCGCGTATGGCCCACGCGTTCACGTAGGCCAACTGGGAAGCCCCAACTTTTATTCTATGCGTTCACGATTCTCCCCACGCGAACGAGATGCTCAACCTGCCCAACCCTTCGCGAACGCGACCTTGTTCACGCGAACGAGAAGGGTAATTGCCCAACGAATTATTTAAACTCCAAAACAGTGTTCACTCCGGTTTTCTTCCATTGTTTCACTCGAACTCTCTCCTAAAATCTTCCATTAACAAAATTCAAGTTCTACCTTCTTTCTAACTCCTTGGGTAAGTAATCTTAACTTCATTTCCTCGCTTTTTCTTCATCTAACTATTAAATTTCTAGTCCTAAATCATAAAATCAAGGTAGAAATAAGGGCTTTTGGGTAGAGTTAGGTTTTTGAGATTTTTGGGCGATTCAACCTCAATTTGGGGTCGAATTTTAAAATCAATTATATATTTAAACTCGTGGGGTTATGGGTGATTGGAATTCTGTCCGAGCCTCGAGTTTGGACCATGTGGGCCCGGTGTCGGATTTTGGTATTTTTGGAAGAAAATTAGAAAATGTATTTCTAAGCTAGGAAATTATATCCTTATGCTATTATTGATAATATTGAATCAAATTATGTTAGATAACGTTGGTTCGGGGTTGAATTCTAAATTGAAAGAAGAAAATGAATAAACTAAAATTAAAGGATAAAAATATAAAATGAGCTATTTCTATGATTTTTTTTAAAATTTTATAAAGAAAATAATTATGATTAATTCTAAAAATGTAGAAATAAAGCATAAATTCCATGCATGATATTTTTGATATTTTTTTATGATTTAACTAAAATTAATCAAAATATAAAAAATTAATAAAAATCTACAAAAAATTCCTAAAAATGGCAAATAATTAATAAAAAATCTATTTTTTCATATTCTTTTGGTTTATTTTATGTATGGCAAAAATCACGTGCTCACATCGATTTATCATGTCCGGGAGGAAAAAAATTATGTCATTTTTAGAAGGAGAAGAGATGAGCCAAAGATGTAATTCGACCAATATTCAGGAAATCCATGTGAGGGCTAGTTGCTTTCCTAGGCTAATGAGGGTAATGAAACAGATGAAGTGGTACCCAAAAATGGCGTAAGTGTAATGCCAGGAGTATAGTAGAATGGTAGTTAGTATTACGTAGCTTCAAGTCGGGGCTTCATGTCTAGCTGAAGCTATGCTAAAAAGAAATATTGTTATATGTTAGTTTGTACATAATTATACTTTATAAATAAAATCTTTACTTACCAAAAAAAAGTAATCAGTTATAATTGGTTACGATACGTCTACAACTCTACATTTATAAAACCCCTTTGTACCAGCAGTGTATATCCCTAACTTAAATCCTACATATTATTGAAAGCAACTTAGGATGGAGACATAAACATTAAGCAAGAGACAATTAACATATACTCCCTCCCTCCGTCATGGTTTTTTTACTTCCATATCTAAGATTTAGATACAGGATAACTTTGATACTTTTCTTAGTTTCCTGTGAAATTTGAAACTGATTGGATGACATACGAGTTTCTCGCTAAGTTTATTTATGAATAAATTTTTTTCCAGGTTGTAAACGAGACAATGGGTGATAGAGGAATATTATCATAATTTGTTGCGACTCATTTCTGTGTCTGACCAGATTGCTAGATATGGGGACATTCTTTTGATTATATTTAGCACATGATCATAAAAAAAAATTCAAGAAAACCTATATTAGTCTTCTTTGAATGCAGTGCAGTCGCCAAAACCTATAAATTGCAAGAGTTGTAACTCAAATACGTTTGAAAATACAGTCCAATTCTTTGTGTTTTTTCAAATAAGAGTGGAATAGAGCTAGTTCACATATTATTAGATGCATTTCCATAACTTTAAGAGAGTTACGTTGCTGTAGTAGAGTTGATTGATCCAAATTCTCTAGTTAGTAAGTAGCATATAAACAGCTGTGCAACAACAACAACAACAACTACTACCCAGTATACTCCCACCAAGTGGGGTATGGGGAGGGTAATATGTAGACAAGTCTTACCCCTACCCGAAAGGGTAGAGAGGTTGTTTCCAATCGACCCCCGGCTCATAGGATAAAAGTAAAAACAACAGTAAAACAAAAACAAAGACAAAAACAAAAACAATAGAGCATTAGTAACTCGCGCAGTAGCATATAAACAGCTATGCAGTTTTGATCAAATTCGTAGCCCTACCTGTAAATGTGCCTATCCGTACACATGCAACCTGTATTTTAACAGTCTGTGATATCTTCTTTTAGCCGACATCAGGTGCTAGTAGATTCAGTTTTCTTGAGTAATCCGAGAAAGGATTCAGATGACAACTTTGTGTTACACCTGCAAGTTTTTCCATTTGGCCAAGATCGTTTCAACCGTACAGGGATTACCACAATCAGACTTTCAAACCCCCACCAAATTTTGGACCATTCTTTTTCATGGGTGAAAGCTACAACCACTTTGAAGGTGATAGAACATTTCATTGATATGTAAATATTTCTTATGCACAAGTTTCATCTATTTATGGTATTATTTCAGATGAAAAGCTAATAACAAAGAGAAGTTGTTGTGCTCAGGTTTCTGTATACGCTCATAGAGAAGGGACATATACAGCGAACATTATTTTTAATAGTGGGTTTTGCTTAGACTTAATACATGCTTTTTTAATTGTCTACTTCTTCAAATGGAGAGGTCTGTTTCTTCATCTAATTCTTTAGTTACAGAAGTCTATTTTTCCATTGTTTGTTTCCTCAGAACAAATGTATTTGCTATATTGATATTCTATGTGATAACTAACAATTGACTATATTTTTTTTCAGAATACATTTACAGAGATTATTAAGGAGAAGGTAGGTGAAACTTCAACATCAAGGAATGAAGAAGGTTTTGAAATATATGATGTACACATGGAAAGAGACATGGCAACAAATGAAAATGATGAAGGAGAAAAAACTAGCGAGGAAATTATTGTGGATTTGTTGAAAACTATACCAGATGAGCAACTACTGAAAACTTAGATTGAAACGATTGGAGGTGCAAAAAAAGGAAGAATATATGGTCTTGGTCCCAAAAGTTGTCTTATGGCAAATTCATTGGACCCTAATTGTGCATCATCTAGTGCTTCTAATACTCCAAATGTTCCTACCCAACAAGTGTTTGAATCACCCGAATTCCAGCAACTTCTTGATCGTGCAATGGAGCAACGGATGGAGAACATGCTGACACGAGTGGAAACGGGTATTCGAGAGGATACGAAAGAAGAGGTAAAAGTGGCGGCTCGTGCTGTTGTGCGTGAAATACTTGGTTTAACTTCTCAACCACCATCAAATGGCTCTGATTGTCCCCCAAACATATCTTAGAATAGTAAAGTTTATGTTATTAATTATTTAATTTAAGACACATTTTATTTTCCAATAGACATATATATATTCTATTGTTTTAGGATACAATGATTATGCTTATGTGCAAATTAATGGATTTAATTACTTTGTCTTATGTCGAATTATGTAGAAAATTATATTTGTATTTCATCATATATAATATAGGAATTATTCCTAGCTAGATTTAGCATAGAAAATATCCCAAGCCACACCAAATAAATTCCTAGCTAATAGCCTAGCTACGTTTCAACAAAATCAACAACGACAAGCCAACGTTTGCTTGGAATTTAGCTACCACATGTTCTAGCTAATGACTGCTAGGGATTAATACCAAGCAAATATCCCTAGCTATATTAGCAACGGATAACATATTTTCCTAGATAAAATTTAGCTAAGAGCATATTAGCTGTATTTAGCTAAGGTCAGTTTCCTAGCTAAAGCGAAATTTGCTAGGAGTCTTGGTAAGTTAGCTAGGATTTTGGTTTCTAGCTAATGGCCTGTTCTCTTGTAGTGCTTGTCAATTTTAACAAATTAAGAAAAATTTACTAATTATTTTTCTTTCAAAAGTACACTACCTAAACTCTCCAAATTTATTGGAGTTACAACGTTAACAACTATTAACAAAGTTAATTTAGTAAAATTAACCTTACATAATTTCTTTTGGGGTACCAATAAAAGAGACGGAGGGAGTGCTTGATCCTAGTTTTGCGAGTTTGTGCTTTGTCGCTTCAACTTCAACAAACTTCTTCAGTCTTAAACTCATCATACCTCATCGAAAATGCTTACTTTATATGAAATATTCCAAGATAAGCCTTAAGTACCACTCACCAAATTTATCAGAATGTGGCTTGATGAATCGATTGTATGTACAGGAAAAGAAGTAGAGGGGATGAAGCAACACAACGTGCAGGCATGAAAGTGATATTTATAGAGTTAGTGAAGGCCAATAAAGTTTCCTAGATCGTCATCATGAGGTTAATGCTTTCTTCGAACCAGGGCAACAATGACGATAGCGCAGTAAAATTTGGCCAAGCCCAAATGATCCCTCTAACTCGCCTAAGGTTGGATTGATTATTGATTCGTTCATTTATTGAACTTAACTCATTTTGATCTAATTCATCTCAACTCATTTAAAGTTGGCTAATTTTTAGTCCAAATTGATCCATGAGTAAGTTTGTCAAAATATCTTTGAAATAATTTTATTTTTTGTTTAATATTTTAAATATGACCATAACAAAAGCAAAAAAAAAAACCTATTTAGTAATTATACAATTTATAAGAAAGTAACACATTAATTAAAGTTTAATAAGAGTTGGGCAGGTTGAGTTATGACCCGAATTTTAACACATCTTGACTCAACCCATCTTAGCCCAAGTAACTTTTGGACGGGTCATTTAATCCACCCAATTATTGATTCAACCCATTTTGACCCACCCAAAATTGATCCAACCCGCCCATTTGACACTCCTAATTGACGGTCTTAATTTAAAATATTTATTAAATAAAAAATTTAATTCAATTCAGGTAAGTATTTCTGATGGAAATTTAAATGAGCAATTTATGCTATATACCTATTAAAGACAAACTAATTACCCGCTAACGGATTTATAATCAAGAAACGTGTTCTTGGATGAAAAGTTCCTAAACGTCACCACTTGAAATCAATTAACGTGATAAAGAAATACCACACGCAATTGAAAACAAGATAAAGACTATCACCATCTTGCTTGGAACTAAAAACAAGGATAAAGAAGACAAAACAGAGGAAAATACTCTATTGTAAAACTAGGCAAACCTTAAAAACGTGAAATTCTCCTCTAACAAGTCATGAGAACCCTTTATATATTTCTAGTGTCTCTTCTATTATGACTACAATTCCTATTCTAATAAGGAAATAAAATAACTAAAGAGAAGGAAAGTAAAATCCCTATTCAACAAGGAAAAGAAACTAGAATCCTACTAAAAGGAAAATTCTTATTCTAAAAGAAATAAAATAAATCCTATTTTAAGAAGAAAAGAATCTTGGCTTCTTGAACTCAATCTTGAGCTTCCTGGACTTCTTGCGCTTCTTGAAATTAAGTCCATCTATTTAGGCTTGAGCTCTAAAACATGATCTTGGCCAAATTTAATAAAATTTAAAATAGATTCTTCTTTTACATCAATCAATAAATCTGGTTAAACGATAATGATACACATTAGCGAAGTAATAATGATTTGACAGAATCCATGTCCCGGCTTTTGAGATTGATGATACTCTTTTATGAAAGATATTAAGTTTCCATGTGTAGATCCAGCCGGTGGATTTTGTATCCGACACATGGAATAAGTTAAGCGAAAGTCTAAAGCAAGTAATCAATAAATTGCATTGTCAGTAATTTAATGTGATTGATTAGTATCTAAATCTTAACATGGGGAGTTAAATAATATTTTATGGAGAGTTTCGAAATAGAACTAAGGACATAAATTACGAATATTTAGTGGAATAATTCGTAATTTATTATGGTAGTAATTGATTTTGAATTTCGAAATTAATTTCATAATAGGGAGCCTTGTTAATTAAATTTGGTGGTGTGTCGCTCCCAAACGCACACGCAAGTATACGTAGTCGTACAAGTAATAAAATGATAAATTGAGTGTCGAACTCACAGAAACTTGTATCAAAAACTCATTAATACACCAATATTGTTATTCCGTCAAGCCAAGTTCGAGTTCAACAATTTGGTTCTGCTAAATTATAAGTTTAAGTAACAACTAAATTATCAAGTAACACGTTTATTGTAGTGTAATTAATAGAGAAAAATATTCCAGGGTTGTGATTAATTCACCAATTATATTGTGTTCTAATTAACTCGTCTTTTCATATAATTCAATATGATTGTTAATTAATCGATAAATGCTCTCATAACCTTCTCCCGAAATACTACTCACCTATTCTCAATAGATTAACGTCAATACTCCTATGAAATCAATCTATTAAGAACGCATTAAGATCACGATATTTAATTAAGCAAGGTAATTAGGTATATTCCTATCCTAACCACAAATCTGCTCCCCTTAAGGGTTAAGATCATGCTGTCTTCAATTCTTCTCTAATCTAAACATAGCTTTTCCAAGCATAGCATAGATAGTAAATAAAACTCAATTGATGGCCAAACAATTAAGCAATTTAAACATAGAATTGAAGAAACAACCATAGATGAATGAATTATAATCAAGATCTAGTTAATCTCAAACAACAATATTCATGGCTAAATCACAACCCCAGAACATGAGTGTTTTAGCCACTCATGATCATACAAAACTCACAATAAAAGTCTTAAATATAATATAAACAAACAACTAGAAAAAAGTTTAGAAAAACTCTTTTAATTCTTTCTCCAAGATGATATATTTCTCCTCCTTTCTTAGCTCCAAGATTGGTCTTCAATGGCTTTTCTCTCAAGATCCCCTTCCAAATCTGATCTAAACTCAATAAGGGAGCTTTAATTAATGTTAGTTGAGTGGATCCTTTCAGATTTCAAATTTTACCCCTCAATAATGCATTTTGCGGACTAGACTAGCACTGGAGCGCATATCCAGTGCACAACCAGCGCATATTGAGTTTCTTCCTGTCCAAAATCGCTGAACTAGCGTGGGAGCGCATAACCAGCGCACGGCCCAAACTAGTGAGGTTTTTCGGTAAAATGCAAAAAATAAATGTTGTAGCTCTTTCAAATAGCTTTCTATCAATATATTATGGAGCCAAAACGGAGTTCTGAGCAAAACGTTATGAGCATTTTACTCAACTTGATTCCAACTTAATTTATTTAGCTTTTACTCAGACTCAAAGCCTCAAATTACTCAAATTTATCCCAAATTAATTCTTAAGTTGGACACTCTTCCTTCAAGGCATAAATATGAATTTAGTGCAATTCATAATTATTTAAGCTCAAACATTTGTAAAATGCAGTAATTAAAGTGTTGTTACAACGACTAAAACACGAGTTTTTAGCCTATGATCAACACCCCACACTTAAACCATTGCTCGTCCTCGAGCAATTAGCATACATTTTACATATGGACAACCTTTTTATCATACAATTTCTTGTAACAACACATGCCGACACTTAGGTACCCATTCATAATTAAACCTCAAGACATGACTCACAAGTGCCACACATTTTCATTACTTGCTTACTTGATCTAACACAAAGGTCCAAAACTCTCCTTTCCTTTACAAATCATGTGCCCTCCAACAAATAATATAGACTAGTTTCTCTTAAAATAATAATCAAGAATATATAGGAACTCAAAATAGGAATAATTAACTCACTCTCAGAATAGAAATTCATGTGCAAGAGATGACATACCATATGCGTGCCCCTAGTGTAATACTCTACTAATTGAGCTTATTCAGTCAAGGATCAAGAAGGACTTTAATTGGTTGTAATGTATGCTACAAAAAAATGGTGTGAAAAAAATAGAATGTAGTAACTACACCTCTTTGAACACATCCATACATAAAACATATTTCATAATTTCGACATCACTCCTATGTTAAACCATCTCCAACCTTTTTAGATTTTACATACTAACAACAAATTTCATTCTCTTCAAGCACCTTAGGTTAGGGAATGTTACTCTGAAAATTCATCCCCTATATATATACATATATGAATTATTCTTTACTCTTTTCTATTTTTTTTTGTGACAAACCAACCAATTTCTTCTCAACTTCTTCAACATCAAAAAACATTAAGTGTTCATGAGAGATAGAGGTGAAAACAACTGATATATTATAAAAATTGGTAAGGTTTATACGTGGGTGCCAAATAAATAGGATTAACGGCTCAAAAGATTTGACTAGGATATATACAATTAGGTGGAAATAATTATCAAAATGATTCAACAAAGAAATGCCTATATCATCTCCTAAACTGAATGATGCTACTATTTCGCTTTGCAAACACTTGGGGGCAAGTTCTAGACATCAACTATTATACACAGAATATTTCAACAATCCTACTCACACATTGGCACACAATTCACTCAAACTTGGATCTTTATCGACTCTCTAGTCAAAGCAGTAAAGCATAGTCATAATTACACAATATAAGGCACTTATTTTAGAATCAAGAATTGAGATTTGAACATCACAAATAAGGCATATACCACTTTTCAAACATGTGTATTTGAGGAGAATTAACTCTGTAAATCATGAACTTTTTATTCAATTGAACTAGAAAATTTACACTATACCCGGTTCAAATACACCATTGGAAAAGAACCATGGCATAAAGAAAAACCAAGAGGAATTACTACACTGCCTACAAAGAAAATCTTTTTTGTCCCTTTCTTTAGACTTAAATCCCTCACGAAAACTGTCTAGGAGACCCATCATCGGGAAAAGTCCATTTTTTCATTTTTCTAATTAAGAAAAATTATTCCATTAAACTAACAAAACTAAATATCATAGAAAGTCAGTGAGACAATCTCCTCACCCCACACTTAAAATTGTGCAATATCCTCAATACACACTATAACTAGTAAGAGGGTAAAAGAGACTCCCTGGGAAGCCAAAGGCCGAAGAATTAGCAGTTCACGGGATACTTAGACTTCTCCCAGGTATGATCCTTTGTGCGGATACCCCACACTTTGTTCAACCACTGCTCACTTTTGTATATCTCCTATTTGCTTTGACTCGATGCTTGTAGTCCTACAAAACAAAAAAAAACACCAGAAAGAAAAACAAATATAACACAATAAAAGGAAAAATATAAAAACAAATAAAATAGAAAAAAATAGAATTGGGTTGCCTCCCAACAAGCGCTTGATTTAACGTCGCGGCACGATGCTACTACTCTGCTCAGGCTGGGCGCTTTCTCTTCTTATTTCTTCGATGAATTCTAGCCTTTTTGCACGCTCTCGGAAGGTATCCTCTTTCATCTCTGCTCTTTTCTCAATCATCTTAATACGCTCAGCTGGAAACACTACCTCCTCTAATTCAGTTATCCCGTATGGATCACCACAATTACATAAGGACCCTGCTTTATCCCCTTCAATTATACCACTATAATCATGCACAAGTCCTCATAATGCTTAGGAATCTTAAGTGCCTTGTACATATTAAAAGTGGCCTCCTCATCGTCGACTTTCATTTTTAACTTTCCTGAGCTCAAATCAATAATTGCTCCACCAGTAGCTAAGAATGGTCATCCCAAAATAATGGGAACTTCCCCATATGCCTCGTAATCAAGAACAATAAAATCAGTAGGAAGAATAAACTTACCCACACTAACTAACACATCCTCAATGATTCCTTCAGGCATGACTAATGACCTATCTGCTAACTGTATACTAATTGTAGTAGGTCTGAGCGCCCCTAATCCAAGTTGCTTGAACAAAGAGTATGGTATCAAATTTATACTAGCCCCTAAATCACATAGGGTTCTACTAACTTCTTGTTTTCCAAGAGACAAAGGAATTGCGAAACTCCCAGGGTCCTTCAACTTAGGAGGAAGTTTGCTCTAAACTCTGGCATTGCACTCTTCAGTAAGTGCAATTGTTTTAAATTTGTATGCCTTCGTTTATTTGTCACAATATCTCTGAGATACCTTGCATACTTAGGCACTTCCTGCAAAACTTTCACCAGAGCCAGATTCACACTCACTTGGCTCAAAATATCGAGGAATTTCTTGTACTTAGCATCATCTTTTTGCTTCTGCAGTCTTTGTGGAAATGGAGGCGGTGGCCTAGTCTCAATTACTGGCTTGGGTCCTTTATCATCTTTCTCATTCCCCTCAGCTGGCTTAGGGGATAATTCTCCTTTGAGGTGATATGTATTCTTCTTTTTCTTTGGAATTTCTTCTAGTGCTCTTCCATTTCTCAAGGTAACCGCATTTACTTGAGCTTTAGTATTGGGCTCAGTATCACTTGGAAGAGCTCCAGCTGGTCTAGTGTTTTGAGCACTAGCAAGCTGTCCCATTTGACGTTCCAAATTTTTCACTGTTGTGACGAGGGCTTGCTGTTCAGCCATCATTTTTTTAAACATGTCTTCCAGGTGGCTTGTAAGATTCGCTTGTTGTTCAGCTTGAGATGGTCTATATTGTTCTTGAGGTGCTTGAGGCCTGTATTGATTCTGAGTGCCCTGGTTTCCACCCCAAGAGAAGTTTGGGTGGTTCCTCCAATTAGGATTGTAAGTATCCCCATACTGATTTGTTTGGCCTCGATTTGTATTACCCACAAAGTATACAGACTCTGGATTTACTGGGCATAGATTGCTCATGTGACCCTCTCCACATATTTCACAAAAAGCTTGAACCTGTTGTACTTGTTGCTTGTTGATGCTCAAGTTCATCTAACTTACTTGATTTGCTAGTGCAGAAATTTGTGCTGATAATGCCGAGATAACATCTAACTTAAGAACCCCTGGAGATTTTTGCACCGCGTGTCTGCTACTCTCTCCCTGCCAATCTGGATTGCTCTTAGAGAATTTGTTTAACAATGCATATATTTCATCAAAGCTTTTCTCCAATACCTGACCTCCAACTGTAGCATCTACCACAATTTTTATTTCAGAATGTAGCCCTTCTATGGAAGTGCGGGCTAACACCTCATTCGTGTGGTTGTGATGAGGACACTCTCTGAGTAGCCCCTTGAACCTCTCCCAAGCTGAATATAAAGATTCTTTTTCTTTCTGTTTGAAGGCAACTATTTCACTTCGGATCTTTGCCGTTTTTCTAGAAGGAAAGAACCTTGCCAGAAATTTTCTTGCCAAA
Source organism: Nicotiana benthamiana (assembly GCA_034376525.1). Classification (NCBI taxonomy): domain Eukaryota; kingdom Viridiplantae; phylum Streptophyta; class Magnoliopsida; order Solanales; family Solanaceae; genus Nicotiana; species Nicotiana benthamiana. Next base: position 24,753,896 of record CM067333.1, on the reverse strand, counting down.
TCATTCCATGATGTAATGCAATTAGCTGGTTCTGACTTTAGCCATCGCTTAGCTTCGCCTAACAGATAAAATGGGAAGAGTGTGAGCCTTACATAATCTGGAGCGACTCCGTTAGTGATATAAGTATCACTAATCTACAAGAAGTTCAGAATATACTGTTGTGGATCCTCGTGTGGAAGACCAATGAATTTCCCGTTTGCATGAAGCAACTGAATCATGCTTTGTTTCAGTTCAAAGTGCCCATCCTAGGCTTCACTATACTGGAGGTGACATTAGCAATGCTTGGCATTGCCACCTCCTGAACAGCCATGGGTTGCTCTTCTGCCATGTCCACAGGAAGTTGAACAAGTGCCTGAATATTATTTAAATTCCTTGCTTCCCTCAACCTCCTACGAAATGTTCTCTCAGGTTCCGGATCAAAGCCTTGAAGTCTGTCCTGACTTCGGACCCTACGCATTAATCAAAGTTCCTGAAATTTGAGCAACAATCAAGTAGACGAAATAGACAATTAAAGCATAAACTAGCAAGTAGCTAATATTTAGTTCCCCGGCAACGGCGCCAAAAACTTGTCGCTCCTAAACGCACACGCAAGTATACGTGGTCGTACAAGTAATAAAATGATAAGTCGAGTGTCGAACCCACAGAAACTTATATCAAAAACTCACTAATACACCAATATTATTATTCCGTCAAGCCAAGTTCGAGTTCAAGAGTTTGGTTATGCTAAATTATAAGTTTAAGTAACAACTAAATTATCAAGTAACACGTTGATTGTTGTCTAATTAATAGAGACAATATTCCAGGGTTGTGATTAATTCACTAATTATATTGTGTTCTAATTAACTCGTCTTTTCATATAACTCAATCATGGTTGTTAATTAATCGATAAATGCTCTCATAGCCTTCTCCTGAAGTACTACTCACCTATTCTCAATAGATTAACGTCTATATTCCTATGAAATCAATCTATTAAGAACGCATTAAGATCACGATATTTAATTAAGCAAGGTGATTAGGCATATTCCTATCCTAACCACAAATCTGCTCCCCTAAAGGGTTAAGATCATGTCTAATCTAAACATAGCTTTTCCAAGCATAGCATAGATAGTAAATAAAACTCAATTGATGGCCAGACAATTAAGCAATTTAAACATAGAATTGAAGAAACAACCATAAGATGAATGAATTATAATCAAGATCTAGTTAATCTCAAACAACAATATTCATGGCTAAATCACAACCTCAGAACAATGAGTGTTTTAGCCACTCATGATCACACAAAGCTCACAATAAAAGTCTTAAACATAATATAAACAAACAACTAGAAGAAAGTTTAGAAGAACTCTTTTTAATTCGTGCTCCAAGATGATATATTTCTCCTCCTTTCTTAGCTCCAAGATTGATCTTCAATTGCTTTTCTCTCAAGATCCCCTTCCAAATCTGATCTAAACTCAATAATGGAGCTTTAATTAATGTTAGTTGAGTGGATCCTTTCAGATTGCCAATTTTACCACTCAATAATGCATTTCCCGGACTGGACTAGCTCTGGAGCGCATATCCAGCGCACAACCAGCGCATATTGAGTATCTTTCTGTCCAAAATCGATGAACTAGAGCGGGAGCGCATAACCAACGTACATCCCGCGCTAGTGGGGTTTTTCAGTAAAATGTAAAAAATGAAAGTTGTAGCTCTTTTAAATAGTTTTCTACCGATATACTATGGAGCCAAAACGGAGTTCTGAGCAAAATGTTATGGGCATTTTACTCAACTTGATTCCAACTTAATTTATTTAGCTTTTACTCAGACTTCAAAGCCTCAAATTACTCAAGTTCATCCAAAATTAATTCTTAAGTTGGAAACTCTTCCTGCAAGGCATAAATCATGAATTTAGTACAATTTATAATCATTTAAGCTCAAACATTTGTAAAATGAAGTAATTAAAGTGTTGTAACAACGACTAAAACACGAGTTTTTAACTTATGATCATGGTGCCTACTATTCCTAAATAATAGAAAATAAAACTTTCCTTTGTGAAAAAGAAAACCTAACAGGCTTTAGATAAGGATTTTACCTTAAAAAATATGGCTATATATATACCTAATATAGGGTCGGCCGTTTCTTTACACACGGTTTCCTTGGAATTTCCCCCACCCAAATTCTCTCTTTTCAGATATTATTTGGGTAACACAATAGAAAGTTGTGGAATATATTGATGAGGTTGCGGTCTTGCTACACTTGAACTAGAGACCGAGATTAATCTGCTTTGTTCACGCTTCAAGAGGTAACTTGTATAATCTCCATATGTGCTGATTGTTTAATTTACACGTGAATATGATACTGAAATTGCTTCCGCAACTATATACAATCCAACATTGACATCTGTAGAGATTTTGATAAGTAGATGAATCTTGCTGGAAAACTTGGCTTTCTGAAATAACAAGTTGAAAGATAATTTTACCCTGAACTGATCAATCAACCACCAGTCAGTTTTAGAATTTGAGTTCCTCAGATGGGAGGAACAGTTCGATATTAAATCAATGTTGTAGAGAGGTAAAATAATTGTAAGTTAACATTTTGCAGTTCTAAGTCATAATAGCCCATTTTCAAGGATAAAACGGATAGAGATTCTTGAAGCCCCGGGAAGCTAGAAGCTACATAGAGATCCACTCTACATAATACAACATGATACCGTGAACATAAAGTATACTTCCTATTTAGTATGAAAAGCAGAAAACAGAATACTAAGATACAAAAGCAACCTGTAAGAATATGAGCTGGAATACATATATGAGCTACACACATGTTCTTTCCCCTACATCACTCAGATAAAGTGTTTAATTTCATTGATTGACATCCTCTTTTACCTTCTCTTCTTGGTCTTACCACAAGAACTATGCTTCAATCTCAAACAACCGAATAAATTGGAACCGGTCACTACTTTATTTAAGTTCAACTCATATTATCATAACTAAATAAAATTAAAAAAGAGTTCTCACATAATTACGTTTTTAATTGACAGGAGAAAACTAACAGCCAGATCTCGCACTAAGATTCGGAATTTCATCACATGCAGCAGGGCAAGGGCGTATAAATGAAATTACTTTTTCTTTCAGCTGTACAAAACTAATTATGTAGAATCTCAACAGCGGATACACCATACAAACAAGATTTTGCACAATACCGTCACATTCAAATGATACAATCAACAACTAGGGATATGTCTGAAATATCCTCGGATATGGCAAAAGGTACAAAACCATCTTTAGATTATTTTCTAAAGAAGTCACATCATACATCTAATGCGTTGACAATTTTAAACCTTAAGATACGCAGAGAAAGAAGACAATCTAACAGTTCGAATAAGCTGCCCACTAGAAGTGAAACTTTAATAGAAAAACACGGCGCCACTCCCAGCTCTCCAGCTTAAGCCTCAGCAAATCTGGCATCAAATCAAATTGATATTTGAGTCACGGCAAGGAAAACTATATGCTAGGAGATAATGTAAATCAGGTTTCGATTAGTCTATATGCTTACCCCAATTCAGAGAGTTTCATGTGAGCCTCGGCATAGTCGGCAAAGAAAGCATCTTCATCCTGAAATCACAAGATAATTACTTGAGGAGTCATGCAACACTGGCCAAATAAATAAGATGTGTGGCCTCTAAAACATAAGAAGTTCAAATTATAGATAAATACAAACCGCTGCATATTTCTCAACCAATGGGCGGAAGACAGGATCACTGAGGAGAGCCTTGTCTGATGGCAACTGTAAAAGCCCCTCCTTTTCCCCGCTCAAAAGTTCCCTGTAACAAAGAACATGACCTTTAAAGCGGATGAACTAATAACATCGTCAGTTAAACAGTCTTCCACACATTGCGAACATCTGAGAAATCTATTTTGGATTTTTAAAAACTGTACTTGAAGTAGGAGTTGTCGAAGATAAGTGGATTAGCAGTCCATGGTCCCTCAAATCCTGAACGTTCCTTGTGGCACCTCCCCTGGAGCAAATTGTGACAAGAATATTAGTACAATAGAAGCTTGTATACCTAAGCTACAATCCAAAACACAAAAAAGCTACAAACCAAGGTATGGCCACCAGAGAGTGCGACAATGTCCTTGTCAGAAAGACCCATTTGCTTAACAAACACATCCCTCAGATGGTCAGAACCTGCAATAAGTTGACTAACAATTAGTATATAATGGAAGATGGCTGACAAGAATGTTCTTCACCCAATAGGTGGCAATCATTTTAGTCCTATGAACGGTACTCCCATAAGACAATCTGTAAGGAATAACTCACCCTTGGTGGCATCAGGCAGGCGACCTTCAAGAGGTGGCTCTGTCTTGTCCTGATAAAGAAAGGTAAGCAAAGATATCTAGTGAGGTAACCAAATAACCAATTGTATCATTCCGACAAGAAAGTTTAGGAAGAAGTGACACCACATTTAGTATAAACACAAATTAGTAAAATAGCAACAGCCTCCACTCAGAGATGCATTTCCATAATCCTGTCCAAACAAGGACAGGAATAGAATTGAAAGTAGACAAACAGTTTCCATCTATTTGATATGTTTATGATTTACAATTACAAAACCATGCAAGACAAAAAAAAAGGAATCATCCAGTAGAAATGAATTTAAAGAATGAATTTTCCATTGTTAAGGCAGAAGTATGAGCATAAGGTAGCAATTCTTTGATAGACTATTATTTAGTAAACGCTTACAAATCCTATTGAGAGGAAATAGGATCAAGGCTACCACATTTTTCTGCTACTGATGCCTTGAAAATGAAAATAATTAATCTTAGTCTTATTGATTAAATGATAATTACCTCTCTACCAGGGTGGAAGGGCACATCAGGTCCTCCAGTGACTTCAACAGCAACCACTCCAGCCAACTACAACCAAAAGAAACTATTAAATTAATTTTCCATTTCACCTTAGCAACTAGAAATCAAGTACCCACAACTTCCAAAATATAGATCATCACGAACGACATACCTGATAGAAATCAGCATAAGAGAGAGTAGGGAACTGCTCCTTGATGGGTTCCAATAGCCTGATGGCAATGTCAACACCGTTATTGGCGCCATGGCTTAGCTCAGCCTTGAACCTCATGGTACCAAATGGACCTCCAGTTTTGGAGCATACATTATAGGTACCAGCAGAGTGCCATCTGTGATGATATAAAATATTTCAACACAATGAAACTAATATTCACTTTTCCGATAAGAAAGAAAATCATATTGATTCAGTTTTTCTTTTAGTGTATGCGTGTGTGCGCGTGTAAAGCGGGCAGATCTATGTAGAGGGTTGGGGGTGGCACGCCACCCAGACATTCGGGTAAATTTTATGTGTGTGTATATATATTGACATGTTTACGAAAAATACGCTATATAGTAAAAGGATGGAACCCAGAGAAATATGTTGGCTCTAGGTGCCACGGTTAAAAGCCAACTTTCCAGATATTAGATACAGGAACAAATCCCTGTTTCCCTTTTCTTAATTTACTTCTCTGCTCCTTTGCTTAAATTTTTTTATTTCTTCTTCTTTTGATTTCCTCCCTTAGTGCAATCATTTTATTATTTATTCAATAATATATTTGCTTCTTCTCTTCTTCGGACAGATCTTCAATATTTTATTTGAATGTGATTTTAGTATTTTCTCTTTTTATCCCTATATTTTTATTGTTTCCATGGCATCAAGAGACATATAAGGGGTGTATTTGCCAACTTAAAATTTTATTTTAATGTTATGCATCTAATCACATCATTCAATAGAGCTAGAGAATTACATGGAATTGGACAAAATTTATTAAGTTTTGATGGTCATATATTTCTTTATGCGCCAAATTTTCGTAAATCGAACCGAAATAATTCAAAATAGAACGAACCGAAGTGAACCAAATTAGTTCAAAATAGATCACACTATACATCCAGTTTAAGAAAGAAAACTTATAGCCTAAAACAAAACATAGATATTTGTTAGGCTATGAATCATCACATTACGTAAAAAGGAAAATTTAACGTTAAATTGTTTCTAAATATAAAAAGATACTAGTACAGTATTTTATAAATTGGGATGAATGGAATAGTATTTTTAAATAGTTTCTAAATATGCACTTTATTTCAATAATTATAAAATTAAAAAAAAAGATACATGGAGACTCATGCATCATATTATTCTAATTCCGGGGGGAGAGTGTAATTGATTTCATATCGATATCTAAGATGCAGAAATGAAAAAGATAACAATGTACAAAAACTTGAACAGCCAAAAATCCCCAAGCATAAACGTACAGAACTAAGGAGAACATACGCTAAACGGAGCATAAGAGGAGCACAGTTCTTCTCAGCGATGAGTCCTCTGAGCTTTCTTTTGCCTTTATCAACAGCCTTAACGTACTCCTCACTTACTGTGGGATAGCACTTCGTCATGGTAATAGTTCTACACAAATATCCAATCACAAGCACAATGAGATCAAAAAACTACAGCAGATATATCAAAATTGTACGTAGATCTAAAACAACCATATCTTAAATCCATGTATATGCAGAAATAAATCAGCGTTCCAAAATCTCCAGCAAACGAACCACAAACATCAAAATACATAACGCAACAAAAAAAAAAACAAATGTGCAATGATTAAGCCTCTGATCAAATAATATTTATCCGAATTATCTCAACATTTAGGTTAAATCGGAGCTTACAAAGTAAATCGAACATGACAAATTTAAAAAAAAAATAAAATAAAGCTGCATTGCATAAGGAAAAGCTACAGACCTGTTGTGGATATGGAGGAGCAAAGAGACAAATCGTTAAACCCTAAAGAGAGTGTGGCACGAGCAGAGCACAAGCACGAAAATGATGAATATGTATAAAGAGAAGGTGAAGATATAAGGATGAGAAAGTTCTAGAGGTGGAATACAAGCCGTTGGATGAGTAGGATCGTGAGGCTGATACGGAGAGATTAATTGACAGCTTAGATTGGTCTATAGTTTATTTTGTAGAATATGCTGATAACTTTTTATATTTGGTTGGTGGGAATTTGAAAAATCAAAGCACAATCTGATGAATTTGATTTATTAATAGTGTTAAACAAATGGAATAGCGATCCCATTGTGCTGACCTTGAAGGACAATTATTTATTTCGAATCACTTAGAAAATAATTGTGTATTTTAAATTACTTAAATGTCCTTTTGTCGCATTACTTAAATCTCTTTGTGGGTTTTTGAATATTTTAGAAAATTTTACACCCTATAGAAAACTTAATACCATATTTATTTTAAATAAATATTTTTAAAATATTAATACATTCTATAGATACCTTTATATTTATATCAAAACATCTAATGATAGTATATTCTACATGTAAGGCACCATATATGCTAAATAATATTTTTCTCTCTCCTTTTTAGTCTTTTCTCTCACATAATCACCATAAATCTTACTAATCACGTTCTCTCTCTTTGCATACACTTTACTCTCTTCTCCCACAAATCCACGATTTATAATTATTCTCCCACCCAAATTCTCTAGGTCTCCGCTATTGCCACTCTCCATTTCTTCTCTCTAAAATCACTTTTTTAGAGCAGATACAATTGCTTAGGATAAGTTTAATTCTTAGATTTTCTCCAAGGTTTTACTGATTTCTCTTTTCTCCCGGTAAAGATCCTCAATGGAATACGACGGCACTGGAGCTGGTTTTACCTCCAACAGCGACAGCGACGATGCCTCTGAGACTCACCGAAAAAAGAAATGTTTCTATCGGCACACAATGCACCAAATTCAAAGGCTTGAAGCATAAGATATGTAATTTCAGAAACACAATATGTGTCAATATGTCCAGCAATGGCCTTTAAACATTTGGATAAGAAGATAAACAATAAATTGGGGCTGACAATAAAACTTTCGTATAGCTAGGTTCGAAATCTACTATCGACGAGACGACATTAGGGTTACTCTTGAACAAAGGCGATGGAGTTTGGGGCTGAGCAACTTGAAGAGTCTATTACCTTTTTTTTCATTTGTATTTCAATGTATCTCGATGTATTCTATGTATTTCACTGTATTAAGTATCTTTTTTTATTGTATTTCAATGTATCTCGTTGTATTCCATGTATTTCATTGTATTCACTGTGTCGCTATATTCCATGAATGTATTCATATGTTTTATTAATTAATATAATTTATGTATTCAGATGTATTATATAATTTCTCTGAAGATTAATATGTTTTTGGGGTATTTTTCCGTTGAGAATCTTTTTTATAATTGCAAATACAAAATTTATGTGTTATAATTGAGTTTGTTGAGTTATATTAGGAGTATATTATGTTAATTGATTCACTTTTCGTTTTAAAAACAGCGTAATCCCATATTTCACGCGGTGAATACAATCGAATATAGTCGAATACAATAATCTGTCCAGCTGTAATCTCATGTTTCACTCCATGAATACAGTCAAATACACTCAAATACAACAACTGATTAGCTGGACTTCCCTGATTCACGCATTTTTTTGCTATTGTATTCATGAATACAATAGGTTAAATACATCAAACATATCTTATATGTTAGAATAATGATTCCGACTAAAATACAATAGCCTTCATATCGAATAATTTGGAAACAACAACAACATGAGCGGAAGCATACCTGAATCCATTTGTGGAAATCCTTAAGCCTCCTTTGATGATTGTTTGAAAGCTCCTTAATCCTAACTTCAAGATTGTCTTGAAGTCTTACACAAGAATTTCACAAGATTGTTTCACAAGTATATCTTCCAAAAAACAAATATTGGAGATTGGTTTTCCAGAAGAATATGCAAGACAAAGATTGGCTCTCTTGATTCAATGGGAAGAAGAAGAAATTGTCTTGCTTTAATGTGGGAACCATACTCCCACTTTATAACAAATGAGTTACAAATTCAAGAGTCACAAGCATGTAACATGGTTACATATATGTAACCTTAGTTAGCTTATCATTAACTAAGGTTACCATTTTGGGTATCTACACTTTAGTCCTACACTTTATATGACAATACATTGGCCCCCTTAACATAATGTCCATAAGACCACAAAATTAGGCCAAACCAAAAGATAGCACATAACATATAATTTATCCATATATTGTTCATATGTATGTAGATATAAGTCCATATATCTTACAATATAATCACTTGGACGAGATACACATACATATGTACAAACCTTAGCATTATATGTTACAATATAACCTTATGAGCTCAAAATTGCTATCACAATAAAATTGTCATGAACAATCCGGTCCATCAATCATACCAACATAGGAACTAAGAGCTCTTCGTTACTCATTCGTAACTAGAACCAACATAGATCACGTATATCAATATAACCAACGACATGGATCAAGTGTAGGTATGTAGCATGGAAATAACATAAAGTTTGGTAAGTAGAATGTCTATTTCCAACTGGTTCTCTTTATTGAGATCAATCATAAACTGTAAGAGTACAAAAACTTTAATACTAAATATCTACGCAGATATAACTGAATTACTGAATTTCTGAATATAATGGACAATACATAATTGTACAGTACATGTTAGAAAATACGCTTAACGCTAGAGGGGGGGTGAATAGCGTTATAATAAAATTTAGCGTAAACTTGCGGAATTTAAGAATTGCAGGAAATAATTAAGTGCGTTAAATAAATAAAAGGAAAGAACGCACCGATATATTCTGGTTCACCGCAACACGTGGCTAGTCCAGTCCCCGAGAGACTCTCTCGAGATTTTCCACTAACTTGTTAAGCTTACGGGTGCTCAACAAACCTTTACAAAGTAAGGACACAAGCCTTAACACCTTTGCTCGGAGATACAACACTCCAAGACTTCAACCAAGGAAACACAAGATCCTTACAACAAGAGAATCACAATTCTCTTACAAGTGTGTAAAACACTTAACACTCAAACAAAATACTCCTTTATGAGTAGGTATGAGTAAAAGAAGTAAGCTCTAGATCACAACAACTTTGGACAAGGATATGGCTCTCAAAAGCTTTATGAAATTGAATATAAAGTGATAAACAGAAGTATGCAAGCTTATAGCAATGTAATGATCAGTTGTAGTATGTTGTTGTGTTTAAAACACTGAAATAAAGCTGTATTTATAGTTGAAAAACTTGGCATTACCGTTGCCTAATTGCCAATTAAGAGTTGCTGATTTTACTCACTGACAATCGATTGTCAAACCCTAACAATCGACTGTCTGCCAGTCAGATCAAAATTCAATCCCAGATTTTACGCTTGATAATCGATTACTTACAATCCATAATCGATTACTGGCAACGTTCAAAAAATCCTTTCCAGATTTTACCACAAATAATCGATTGTCCAGAATCAACAATCGATTACTCAGCAACGTTCAAAAAATCTTTTTCGGATTTTAATCAAACAATCGATTATACCAAATCAATAATCGATTACCCAATAACGTTCAAAAAATCTTTTCCGGATTTTAATCACAACAATCAATTATACAGAATCAATAATCGATTACCTGACGGTATTTGAAAACTTTACGACAACGGTCAGCTTCACAATCGATTGCACAAAGTCAACAATCGATTACTTATCAGTTTTTGAAAATCATTTGAGACACTGCCTCTTGACAATCGATTGTTATATACTCACAATCGATTATTTAATAGTTTTGAAAAATTCTGGAAGTCACTGCCTCAACACAATCGATTGTCATAAGTTCACAATCGATTATTTTGTGACTTTGAAAAATCTAAAGGACACTGTCTCTTCACAATCGATTGTCATTAGCTTCACAATCGACTTTCTGAGTTTTGAAAAACTTTGATGGACACTGCCTCATCACAATCGATTGTCATTTGTTCACAATCGATTGTTATGCAGGTTTGAAAAACCTGATGCTCACTGTCTTACTCACAATCGATTGTCATTAGTTCATAATCGATTGTCATACAGTCTTGGCTTAAAAACAATCGATTATCATAAGTACATAATCGATTATCTTAGTCCAGATTTTTAAGGCATGTCTAGAAATTATTTTGACTACTGTAAATATGCATGATTTAAAATCATTTGACGTTAAATTAAATATGCATGATTTTGGAAAATAGTTTTATGAGAGAAGCCATGTTACGAGTCAAGTTGTAGGATCAAGATCACAAATAAGAATGACTCAATTAAACTTATAAAATTTGTCTTGAGCTTGAATCTCGTTGTATATCAATTGTGCGCTTGTTTCTTGAACTTCGTCATATATCAATTTTCGCTTCGTTTGTCATTCATCAAAACCTACACAAAAGAACACACGTTTTAGTATATTGCATTGAGAACGTGTTTCCAACAATTTCCCCCTTTTTGATAATGGCAAACATTAAGCGGGATATGCAAGACAAGCAATTTATATTGACGATTCAAGACAAGTATATACATGTAACAAGTATGCAATTTGTTCCCCCTCAATTTGAGAATTCCCCCTCAATTTAAGCTTATAAATATTGAGAGTGCATACCCGTTATCTTCCCCTTTTTGCCATTAGCAAAAATAATAATAAGATGCCAAAGATGAAATAAACCTTGTTTATTTATTGGAAAGAAAAAAAACAGCAACATCAACCCGAATAATAGCAACATAATCGATTATTTATACGAAATAATCAATTTTTAGATGACGGAAACCGATTGTTGCACGTCAATCTTTATAATTCCCCTTTCCTTTGGGGCGATACCTGCAAAAATCGTTAGACGTCTCTGACGCTCAAGTTAGAAATCTTGTAATAAAAAAATGCAATGCATGACTTAGATCAACGTGGAGTCAAGGATCCCGAGTTCACTGCGAATTCGAAAGAAGGACTCTTTCTCTAAAGGCTTTGTAAAGATGTCTGCCAATTGGTTTTTGGTTTCAACAAATTCAATTTCGACATCGCCTTTGAGAACGTGATCTCTAATAAAATGATGTCTAATTTCAATGTGTTTCGTTCGCGAATGAAGAACGGGGTTCTTCGTCAAGCATATGGCACTAGTATTATCACATCTAAGAGGGATATGATCAAGACTTAGGCCATAGTCCAAGAGTTGTTGTTTCATCCATAGGATTTGAGAGCAACAACTCCCCGCGGCTACATATTCAGCCTCGGTTGTGGACAACGCAACACTTACTTGTTTCTTGCTAAACCAAGAAACGAGAGAGCTACCGAGCAAATGGCAAGTGCCACTAGTGCTCTTGCGGTCCAATTTGCATCCATCAAAATCGAAATCGGAGTAGCCAACAAGTTGGCATGAAGAGCCTTTGGGGTACCATAGACCCACATTTGTAGTACCAACAAGATACCTTAAAATCCATTTTACCGCAGTAAGGTGAGACTTCTTCGGACACGATTGATAACGAGCGCATAAGCACACGCTAAACATGATGTCCGGACGACTAGCAGTAAGATAAAGAAGAGATCCAATCATACCTCGATACTTTTTGGTGTCGGCTTCCTTACCTTTCTCATCTTTGTCTAGATGATCGGATATGCTCATGGGAGTTGCCATTTCTTTGCATTGTTCATCTCAAATCGTTTCAGCAATTCTTTGCAATATTTGGTTTGACAAATGAATGTACCTTCTTTCATTTGCTTTACTTGTAATCCCAAAAAGAATGTTAACTCACCCATCATAGACATCTCAAATTCGCTTGTCATTAGATCGGAAAATTCCTTGCATAAAACATTGTTAGTAGCACCAAATATAATATCATCTACATATATTTGAACTAACAAAATATCATTGTTTTTATGCTTAACAAAGAGAGTTGTGTCAACTTTCCCCCTAATGAAATCATTTTCCAAAAGAAACTTACTCAATCTTTCTTACCAAGCTCGGGGAGCTTGTTTTAAACCATAAAGAGCCTTTTTGAGTTTGAAAACATGATCGGGAGATTTAAAATCTTCAAAACCGGGGGGTTGTTCAACATAAACTTCTTCTTGAATAAAACTGTTTAGAAAGGCACTTTTCACATCCATTTGATATAAATTGAAATTCATAGAAGAGGCAAATGCAAGCAATAAGCGAATAGCTTCTAATCTAGCTACGGGAGCATATGTTTCCTCATAGTCAATACCTTCTTCTTGATTATAGCCTTTTGCTACAAGCCTAGCTTTGTTTCTAGTGATTATACCATTTTCATCTAGTTTATTGCGAAAAACCCATTTCGTACCAATTATGGTATGACCTTCGGGTCTTGGCACCAAATCCCAAACGTCATTGCGTTCGAATTGGTTAAGCTCCTTTTGCATTGCCAAGGTCCAAAATTCATCCCCAATTGCATCTGAGATGGTTTTGGGTTCAATTTGAGAAACAAAAGCAGTATGTTCTAAGGTATTTTTGAGAGAGTTTTGGGTACTTACCTTGTCTCCAACGTTGCCAATTACCTGTTCGAGAGGGTGATCTTTGATTGTCCTCCACTCGTTAGGCACATTCATTTCTTTTTTTTTTCAATTGTGGCGCTTCTTCCGTTGGTTGTTCCTCAGTTTCATCTTTATTTTCCTTGGGTGGTTCCTCTTGTATTTTGTCTTTCAAGCTATCTAAGATACCTACAAGATCAAAACCGAAATCCTTTCTCGCCAAGCGAGCATTATTTTCGGAAAATATAACATGAGGGGATTCCTCCACAATTTGGGTTCTTTTCTTAAAGACCCTATATGCTTTACTACGTGAGGAATATCCAATGAAAATACCTTCATCCGACTTAGCATCAAATTTACCCAATTGGTCTTTGCCATTGTTATGAACAAAACATTTGCAACCAAAAACTCTAAAATGGGAAATATTTGGTTTTCTTCCCTTATAAAGTTCATAGGGGGTTTTCATGAGTATCGGCCGAATTACTACTCTATTTAGAACATTGCAAGCGGTACTCACGGCGTCCGCCCAAAAATGTTTGGGTATCTTAGCTTCGTCGAGCATGGTTCTAGCCATCTCTTCGAGACACCTATTTTTCCTTTCCACCACCCCATTTTGTTGTGGTGTACGTGGAGCGGAAAAGGTATGCTCGATTCCGAGTTCATCACAAAAGTCCGCAAAGAGATTGTGATCAAACTCTCCCCCATGATCACTTCTAATTGAAGTGACGGTTGTTTCTTTCTCATTTTGAACACGCTTAAGAAAATATTTAAAATTTTGAAAAGCATCACTTTTATTGGCAAGAAATAAAGTCCAAGTAAATCTCGAGTAATCATCAACAATCACAAAAGCATATCTATTTCTTCCTAGACTTTCAATGCGAGAAGGACCAAATAAATCCATATGAAGTAATTGCAATGGTCTAGAAGTTGAAACAATGTTTTTAGATTTGAAAGATGCTTTTGTTTGCTTCCCCTTTTGACACGAGTCACAAATAGAGTCATTTTCAAATTTTAAAACGGGAAGACCAACAACTAAGTTTTGAGAAATCAATTTGTTCAAAAGATGCATATTGATATGTGCTACTCTACGATGCCATAGCCAAGTATCATCCTCTTTACTCATTAGACAATCAACATAATCGGGTGAGGAATTAGCAAGATCAACCATATAAATATTATCCACTCTAAAACCACGGAGGATAATTTTGAAGTCACTACGTCTAAACACTAAGCATTCATCCGAATCAAATAAAGCAAGATTTCCCTTGTCACACAATTGGCTTATGCTCAAGAGATTATGATTTAATCCTTTAACAAGTAATATATGCTTAATAGAGGAATTTTCATCCTTACCGACCGAGCCGATGCCGATGATCTTTCCTTTATTGTTATCACCGAAGATAACACTTCCTCCTTCTTTGTGCTCTAATTGAAGGAATTTGGATTCATCTCCCGTCATATGCTTGGAGCATCCACTATCAAGGTACCATAGTACACTTGATCCCTTCAAGCACACCTACAAAACAAATTAATGTTCTTTAGGTACCCATGCCATCTTGGGTCCTTGGGGGTTAGGCATATTATAATGATGCGATTGAGTAATATGTCTATGACGTGTAAAGCATGGAGGAGCAATATGACCAATGCGTCTACAATAATGACAAGTCACATTTGGGTTATGCATCCTTCTAGGTTCATAGTAACTAGACGGATGAAAGTTTCTTACTCTATTTTGAACACTATGACTATTTTGCATTTCATGAGAATTATTTCTCCTACTATGAGCACTAGGATGGGCAGCATTTCTAGAGTGATTGTTTCTCGCTTGAGGGCCATTTCTAGGTCTTCTCAAAGGTTCAATATTTGGCCTAAAATATGCATCATTTCTAGGGTAACTATTTCTAGGTGGTAAGTCATTTCTAGGTCTCCTAAAATGTTCAACATTTTGTCTAGCATGCATATTGGTTCTAGGATTGCTATTTCTAGGATAAGCATTTGTTTTATTAGTCCTAGGTTGAGCCTTAGGTAGTTGGGGTTTGGCTTCAACCTTTTCTTTAACCTCATTCTTAAATCCTATGCCATGCTTGGTTGATTTCAAATTAACAAGGACCTCATTCAAATTCTTGTGGGAAGAATTAAACTTATCTACGGTACCTTTGAGTCTATCTACCTCATTTTTGAGATGCAAGCAAGAAGAACAATTTTTAGTAGAACTTTCGGGCTTATCGTCGCTTCTTTTTCCAAAAAACTTGTTTTCCTCTTTCAGCTTTTCATTTTCTAAAACCAGTTTTTCTAAATCCTTTTCTTTCAAAGAAAGCTGTTTTTGAAAATCCTTTTTCTTTTATGCCCTTAACAGTTTTTGAAGCCTTAATAAACTCAGCATATAATTCATCAAAAGCAGTTCGCAATTCTTCAAGAGTAAAGAAGTTTTTAGACGAAATTTGACATACCTCATCTTTGTTGTCTTCATGTGCCATAAGGTAAAGATTTGCTGCTTCGTCGTCTTCTCCTTTGCTTGACTCATCTCTGGAGTCGCCTCCCCAAGAAATGTATGCACGTTGCTTTTTAAAAGGTTTCTTCTCCTTTTTGATGTTTGGGCAATTTGATTTGATGTGCCCGGTTTCACCACATTCATAGCACTTGATTTGTTCGCCTTGCTTTTTGCCCTCGCGTTCATACTCCTTGCGCATGAACTTTTGAAATCTTTTGATAACGAGTCCAAACTCGTTGTCTCCTTCCTCATCAATTTGCGGTTGGCTTGTGCTTGCCTTTAGAGCTATTCTTTGCCTCCTTTGATCATCAACAAAAGGGTTAAGAATAGTAGATTCATAGGTCTTAAGGTTACCTCTTAGTGCGTCGATGGTGACGTTTGATACGCCAATGGATTCTTGAATTGCATCGGCCTTTGATCTCCATGCCGGTGTGAGACTTCTAAGAATTTTTCACACGAGCTCTCTATCCGTGAATGTTTTCTTGAGAGCATGTAGGTCATTTACGATTATTGAAAATCGCTCAAACATTTCGTCCACCTTTTCACCTTCCTTCATGTGAAATAATTCATAAGAATGGGTTAGGAAATCAATATTTGCTTCCCTTACCTGGTCCGTACCTTCGTACGTAACTTCTAGCTTATCCCACATCTCCTTTGCCGTTGTGCAACACGATATTTTCCTGTAATCGTCAGCATTAACAGCACAATATAATAAATTAATTGCTTTAGCATTATTTTGAACCTTTCGGATGTCATCCCGTCATACTCATCCTCGGACTTGGGAACCCATTCGTTTTTCACCTTCTTTGTTGGAATTTGGTTTCCCTTCATTATCACCTTCCAGAGGTGAAAGCTGTTGGACTGAATGAAGATCTTCATCCTCCCCTTCCAGTACGTGTAATTTGTACCGTTGAATAGAGGTGGTCGTGTGGAGCACTGTCCTTCATCAATTCCTGTAAAAGAATCACGAGTAGAAGCCATGGATGGTTCTCTCAAACTGTTAAGTTTTCAGAGAGTTGGGCTCTGATACCAATTGTTAGAAAATACGCTTAACGCTAGAGGGGGGGTGAATAGCGTTATAATAAAATTTAGCGTAAACTTGCGGAATTTAAAAATTGCAGGAAATAATTAAGTGCGTTAAATAAATAAAAGGAAAGAACGCACTGATATATTCTGGTTCACCGCAACACGTGGCTAGTCCAGTCCCCGAGAGACTCTCTCGAGATTTTCCACTAACTTGTTAAGCTTACGGGTGCTCAACAAACCTTTACAAAGTAAGGACACAAGCCTTAACACCTTTGCTCGGAGATACAACACTCCAAGACTTCAACCAAGGAAACACAAGTTCCTTACAACAAGAGAATCACAATTCTCTTACAAGTGTGTAAAACACTTAACACTCAAACAAAATACTCCTTTATGAGTAGGTATGAGTAAAAGAAGTAAGCTCTAGATCACAACAACTTTGGACAAGGATATGGCTCTCAAAAGCTTTATGAAATTGAATATAAAGTGATAAACAAAAGTATGCAAGCTTATAGCAATGTAATGATCAGTTGTAGTATGTTGTTGTGTTTAAAACACTGAAATGAAGCTGTATTTATAGTTGAAAAACTTGGCATTACCGTTGCCTAATTGCCAATTAAGAGTTGCTGATTTTACTCACTGACAATCGATTGTCAAACCCTAACAATCGATTGTCTGCCAGTCAGATCAAAATTCAATCCCAGATTTTACGCTTGATAATCGATTACTTACAATCCATAATCGATTACTGGCAACGTTCAAAAAATCCTTTCCAGATTTTACCACAAATAATCGATTGTCCAGAATCAACAATCGATTACTCAGCAACGTTCAAAAAATCTTTTTCGGATTTTAATCAAACAATCGATTATACCAAATCAATAATCTATTACCCAATAACGTTCAAAAAATCTTTTCCGAATTTTAATCACAACAATCGATTATACAGAATCAATAATCGATTACCTGACGGTATTTGAAAACTTTACGACAACGGTCAGCTTCACAATCGATTGCACAAAGTCAACAATCAATTACTTATCAGTTTTTGAAAATCATTTTAGACACTGCCTCTTGACAATCGATTGTTATATACTCACAATCGATTATTTAATAGTTTTGAAAAAGTCTGGAAGTCACTTCCTCAACACAATCGATTGTCATAAGTTCACAATCGATTATTTTGTGACTTTGAAAAATCTGAAGGACACTGTCTCTTCACAATCGATTGTCATTAGCTTCACAATCGACTATTCTGAGTTTTGAAAAACTTTGATGGACACTGCCTCATCACAATCGATTGTCATTTGTTCACAATCGATTGTTATGCAGGTTTGAAAAACCTGATGCTCACTGTCTTACTCAGAATCGATTGTCATTAGTTCACAATCGATTGTCATGCAGTCTTGGCTTAAAAACAATCGATTATCATAAGTACATAATCGATTATCTTAGTCCAGATTTTTAAGGCATGTCTAGAAATTATTTTGACTACTGTAAATATGCATGATTTAAAATCATTTGACGTTAAATTAAATATGCATGATTTTGGAAAATAGTTTTATGAGAGAAGCCATGTTACGAGGCAAGTTGTAGGATCAAGATCACAAATAAGAATGACTCAATTAAACTTATAAAACTTTGTCTTGAGCTTGAATCTCGTTGTATATCAATTGTGCGCTTGTTTCTTGAACTTCGTCATATATCAATTTTCGCTTCGTTTGTCATTCATCAAAACCTACACAAAAGAACACACGTTTTAGTATATTGCATTGAGAACGTGTTTCCAACAGTACAAACTCCCACTAAAATACATAATGCTTATCTGATTTGACACCCATACAAGCAATATGCTCATGAAAAACTTTTGGTGTCAATCCCTTAGTGAGCGGATCCGCAAGCATGGAGTTTGTACTAATGTACTCAATGCACAATTGTCCATTTTGTACTCTTTCTTTAACAACCCGAAATTTGACGTCCATATGTTTTGCTTTCGTCAAACTACTGTTGTTATGATCTATTATCGCATAATAGCCTAAGTGGCTTTTTAATGCTATCAACAATGCGTAGTCCACCAACAAAATTCCGCAGCCATAATGCCTCATTGGATGCTTCATAACATGCCATAAATTCCGCTTCCATGGTGGAAGTGGCCGTAAGAGTTTGCTTAATGCTTCTCCAAGAGATAGCACCGCCAGCAAGCATGAAAATATAGCTTGAAGTAGACTTCAATCTATCCTGACATCCAGCAAAATCGGAATCGGTGTACCCAATGATCTCAAGCTGGTCCGATTTCCGGTATGTAAGCATGTAATCCTTTGTTCTCTGTAAGTACCTCATGACCCGTTTGGCTGCCTTCCAATGGTCCATTCCCGGATTGCTTAGATATCTGCCTAACATCCCAACAATGTATGCTCTATCAGGTCGTGTACATACCTGAGCATACATCAGACTACCTACAGCCGAAGCATAAGGCGTCTTCTGCATTTCCGAAATTTCATAATTATTATTTGGGCACTGTTTGAGACTAAACTTGTCTCCCTTAGCAACAGGGGTGTTGCCTGGTTTACAATCCTGCATGCCAAATCTTTTCAGAACCTTATCGATATAGTCCTTTTGTGACAGATCGAGAACACCTTTGGAGCGATCTCGTTGTATCTGAATTCCTAATACAAAAGAAGCTTCACCAAGATCATTCATTTCAAATTTCTTTGAAAGAAATTTCTTAGTTTCATGCAATAATGCTATATCATTACAGGCAAGCAGTATGTCATCGACATATAAAACCAGAAAAATATACTTACTCCCACTGAACTTATGGTATATACAGTCATCAGCAATATTCAGTTCAAAACCAAAAGATGTAATGACTGCATGAAACTTATAATACCATTTACGGGAAGCCTGCTTGAGCCCATAGATGGATTTCTTTAATTTGCAAACCTTTTTCTCTGATTCATCCGAAACAAAGTTTTCAGGTTGCACCATATAAATTGTTTCCTCAATGTCACCATTGAGAAATGCTGTCTTAGCATCCATCTGATGAAGCTCAAGATCACAATGTGCTACTAATGCCATTATAGTCCTGAAAGAGTCTTTCGATGAAACTGGAGAGAAAGTCTCTTTATAATCAATGCCTTCCTTTTGAGTGTAGCCTTTTGCGACAAGACGAGCTTTATACTTAATAACATTGCCCCCTGAATCCCTTTTGGTTTTAAAAATCCATTCACAACCAATAGGTTTAATACCTTCGGGCAATGTAACAAGCTCCCAAACGTCATTATCGCTCATAGACTTCATCTCATCATTCATGGCATCAATCCACTTTTGAGAGTTAGAACCCTTAATGACTTGACGGAATTTGATTGGATCATCTTCCTCAAGTCCAATATCACTTTCTTGTTCTTGGAGAAATACAACATAATCATCCAGAATTGCATTTCTCCTCTCTCTAGTGGATCTCCTTAATGGCACTTCAGTTTCTTGAGGTTGTTGAGTTTGATTTTCATTAGTAATATCAGGGTCCTGATGGGGGAGATTTTCAAGATTGTCTTGAACTGGAGTTGTGTGATCCGTGTCAGGAATGAGAACACCCTGACCAAGATCAACAACTTGAGGGAAAAACACATGTTTTTCCTCAAAGACAAAATCTCTAACAACTTTATCTCCCCATCCCCCAAACTCAATATCCTCAAAAAACCTAGCATTACCCGTCTCAGAAATAGTTCTAGAAGTGGGATCATAAAACTTAAAACCCCTGGACCTTTCAGAGTATCCAACAAAATAGCTACTAACCGTCTTAGCATCCAGTTTCTTTTCATTTGGCCTATAAGGCCTTGCCTCAGCTGGACAACCCCAAATGTGTAAGTGCTTAATACTGGGTTTATGCCCAGTCCAAAGTTCATATGGGGTTTTGATTGTAGCTTTAGTTGGAACTCTATTAAGAATATAAGTTGCGGTTTTTAATGCTTCACCCCAGAGTGAGTCTGGCAAAGTAGTACGACAAATCATACTTCTTAGCATATCCTTAAGGGTCCGATTTCGTCTCTCAGCTACACCATTCATCGTAGGACTTCCTGGCATAGTGTACTGAGGGACGATCCCACACTCATCTAGGAATTTAGCAAATGGCCCTGGACGTTGTTCACCTGAACCATCATATCGACCATAGTATTCACCACCACGGTCAAATCTAACAAATTTAATTCTTTTGCTTAGTTGATTTTCAACTTCAGCCTTAAATGATTTGAACACGTCTATGGATTGGGTCTTTTCATGAATAAGATATAGGTACCCATAACGAGAGTAATCGTCTATGAATGTGATAAAGTATTGTTGACCATTCCTACAAGGAATAGGGAATAGCCCACAAATATTCGTATGTATCAATTCTAAGACGTCCAAAGCTCTCTTAGCACCTAATCTCGTCTTGTTTGTTTGTTTTCCCTTGATACACTCAACACAAATATCCGAATTTGAGGAATCAAGAGAATCAAGAATTCCATCTGACACGAGTTTCTGAATTCTTTGAATGGATATATGACCCAAACGTTTATGCCAGAGTGATATAGAATTCTCATTAGTTAATTTTCTTTTGGTACCAATTAAACTTGTATGCAAGGTTTCATTATTTGAGGTTATTGTATCAACCAAATATAGGCTATCAAATGTTGATAAAGACCAGTACCGATAAGATTTGAATTCTGAAAGAGACTAACTTTATCGTCACCAAAAGAACATGAATAACCGGATATGTCCAATTTGGGAACTGAAATTAAATTCCGTCTAAAAGACGGTACAACAAAAGTCTCATCCAAATCTAAATAAAAACCGATCTTAAACAACAGCCTAAACTTTCCAATAGCCTCAACTGGCACCTTCTTGCCATCACCCACATAGATGTATCTTTCACCATCATTTGGTTTTCGGCAGTTCAGGCAACCCTGCATAGATATACTTATGTGAGTAGTAGCAGCAGAATCTACCCACCAAGTATCCTTAGGTACCGAAATTAAATTAACTTCAGAACAAACAAAAGAAAGAAATGTATCTTTTTTCGCACGCCAAGCGTGGTACTTGGTACAATCCTTCTTCACATGATTAGTCCCCTTGCAGAAAAAGCAACCTAATTCAGTAATTTCAACCTTAGGTTCCTTATGTTGCTTATTCTTGGGCCTTGCAACCGCAACTTCCTTACCTTTCCTCTTCTTAGGATCCTTAAAAGAGGATACCAAATGAGCACTTTCAGTCTTATCTTGCTTTATCCTTTCCTCCTCTTGCACACAATGTGAAATGAGCTCATTAAGAGTCCATTTCTCCTTCAGGCAGTTGTAACTTACCTTAAACTGATTAAAGTGTGCAGGAAGAGATATCAAAACTAAGTACACAAGCAGTTCCTCAGGTAATACTAGCTTGAGTGACTTAAGTTTCGAAGCAAGATGAGACATTTCCAAAATGTACTCCCTAATGTTTCCCTTGCCCTTATACCTCATGGAAACAAGTTTACTCAAAAGAGTACTTGTCTCCGCCTTTTCGTTTTGTTCAAAACGCTTTTCAAGGTTTTCAAGGAAAACTTTGGCATTAGCTTCATCATTCATAGTGCCCCTGAATGATTCTGGAATTGCACGTTTCATGATCATTAGACTCATGCGATTTGAGCGTTCCCACTTCTCCATCTCCCTCCTTTCATCAGGAGAGGATGTATCCTCAAGAGAAGCAGGTTGCTCATTCCGAAGTGCAAGGTCAAGATCCATGCAACCGAGAACGATCATAATGTTCTCTTTCCATTCCTTAAAGTTTGTGCCATTAAGCATAGGGATGCTATTGATGTTGGCAGATATCGAAGCAGCAGAAGAATTCACTGAAAATAGAACAAAAGGATTACTTAATACATGCTTACAATAACTTGAACTTTAACTTTAGTTTCAGATTCAAAATAGGCAAATCCCATTACAAGATACCTAGCGCAACATTGATTTTGGTCTTTGGACAGAAAATCAACTTGTAAGTGGTACTCTTGGTGTAGTGATCAAATATTGACAATAAACTCCTGTCAAATATCAAGCCTTCCTTTGGGCCGACTTAATATTCACATGGAAAACCAAATAATTGTCACATATTTATCACCACAAGCATGTTCGAATTCCTGCCAAATAACAACCTTCCTTTGGGCCGGTGTGAAACGCATGGAAGACTAACATCCACAGTCATCTTATATTTCAAGATCAATCAATCTACACAATAGAGGTTACTTTGGCAACATAATGCTTCAATTGACTAATTTAAAATATTAGATGCTAAAAAACTTTAGTTCCTTAAGCCATGTTATGAATCTAAACTTAATATGTTACATGTTTTGACATGCAACATCTGAATATTAATTGTTTTAGACTTAGTTGGACAATTCCAAAATCTGAAGTTTGATGGACTAAAACAATTAATATAAAAAATGAATATTAATGTATAAAACATTAATAATTTAATAAAAACTTAATATTAATTGACATATTATAAATATTCAATTAAAATCTGAAACTTAAAAGACTTAAAACGTTTTATTAATTATAAAAGACGTTTCTTATATTAAGTCCTCAATAACAACCAAAACAAAACGTTTTCAGCACTTAACTGCCTGATAATCGATTATCAGGTCCTTGATAATCGATTATTGGGCTTGCTGGTCTAGGATAATCGATTATCTTAAACAGATAATCGATTATTCTGGCATTCTGGAATTTCCAAATTTTTGCTGAAAATTGAGATAATCGATTATTCAAAATTGAATAATCGATTATTCCACTGTTCTGTTTCAAAATTTTATGAACTTAATTTGCATAATCGATTATGCTCAATGCATAATCGATTATGCTACTGTTCTGTCCCAATAAATTTTTACGACAAAAATTGACATAATCGATTATCAAAAATGGATAATCGATTATTCCCTGTTTCTGTTTTGCAAAATTTGATCAACATATTCAACATAATCGATTATTTTTCCAGCATAATCGATTATATTATTGTTCTGTCCAACGACTTAACATGTTTTTCAACAAGAAACTTAAACATGGAATCATGTTTTTCATCAACCAAAATCATGCAACATTCAATATTTCAATTCAAGTAAAGATAACATGATATTAAAACACCAAAGTTCATCAGAAACATAACATTCATAAAAACATGCTATTTCATGGTACTAGAATTTCATAAACAAAATTCTAACTTAACTTGAACGTGAACTTTATATAACATGAATCTTATGAACATCCAAATTATCCAAATATGAAGGTGGCGCTGATACCAATTGTTAGAATAATGATTCCGACTAAAATACAATAGCCTTCATATCGAATAATTTGGAAACAACAACAACATGAGCGGAAGCGTACCTGAATCCATTTGTGGAAATCCTTAAGCCTACTTTGATGATTGTTTGAAAGCTCCTTAATCCTAACTTCAAGATTGTCTTGAAGTCTTACACAAGAATTTCAGAAGATTGTTTCACAAGTATATCTTCCAAATAACAAATATTGGAGATTGGTTTTCCACAAGAATATGCAAGACAAAGATTGGCTCTCTTGATTCAATGGGAAGAAGAAGAGATTATCTTGCTTTAATGTGGGAACCATAACCCCCACTTTATAATAAATGAGTTACAAACTCATGAGTCACAAGCATGTAACCATGGTTACATATATGTAACCTTAGTTAGCACATCATTAACTAAGGTTACCCTTTTGGGTATCTACACTTTAGTCTTACACTTTATATGACAATACATTGGCCCCCTTAACATAATGTCCATAAGACCACAAAATTAGGCCAAACCAAAAGATAGCACATAACATATAATTTATCCATATATTGTTCATATGTATGTAGATATAAGTCCATATATCTTACAATATAATCACACAAAAGATATTTATAATCCGTAAAATATCAAATGATATCTATAGATGAACTTCCCTGGAAAATGGGAAACAAAACACACAGAGATAGATACAATGGATTGTACTCAGTTTCACATTGTTGCGGTGTGCAACCTGATACAGATAATATACCCATGGCAGTGCGCCACCAGATCCACACATAATATCTATATAAAGAGATACATACCGAGCTAGATTGCTCATTATTACAAAATACCCGAATGTCAGCCACAAGCACGCTAAGTGCATCGTACCATCCCTGGGAGGACAGACAATACATACACTACAAACTCAAGAACAACTAAGGTTCTATATATGATCTGAATTTCGCGAGCCATCTTACTCACATAACACCATCGCTACGTGGAACCTCAACACATAAGAAATTTATCAAGCCGTTTCATAGCTCACACAGAACAACATAGGATTACATGAAATAGCCGACAACGAAACAACATCTAACACCGAGTGCTCCTCCATAAGGAGCTATGCTGAAATGAATACACTCGGCCTGATATAGAGCCCGGGTTCATATTTAGATCCATCCACGGATGTCAAGCCGATTCTGATCGCACCGCACTAGGCTAAAAATCTTTCAAGGATCCATAATAACCTTTTTTCCCACAACACACAAGAACAACCATCATAACCAGAACAAACTTCCACAATCCACAACCAAATGAACCGAGCGCCCTCTAAGCATAAATTCTCAAATTAACGGTATTACCGCAATCTTCAATCAATCAAGTGACTATATGTCACACTTATATAATCTTCCCGTGAGATACGCTCCCACGACTTTCCATACTTGGTAACAAGTCTGCACATCCTTACCACCGGTCATACAATGTTGTCAAGAAAGTAAGGAATCCGCAAGTCATTACACATGGCCTCTTACACATGACATCGACCTTAGGTGACGCTGAAAACAATACTGGTTTACTTTAAACATCTAAATCCTTTCCTGCTCATCCTAGCTTGTGACATCCTTTCCAATACCGATTTATAACCTAAATCCTTAACTATTAAAATTCATGCTGGTCACTGCACCTATCTTACCCATCCACGAAAACTCAATAACTTTATCATAACTCCTAAGCCATTAATAGGATACACACTTTGCTTTGTAGAAATCTTTCACTTTAATTCAAGTAGTGGTCTAAACCACCATAATCATTTCGGGATCCACCTATACATAATAGGCCATAATACTTGAATACTTCTAAATAAAACCAACTAGAGTTTCCGTCAAGCCTCACACGAACTGTCACAAATCACATGCATATTTAAGCATGCTAAAGGAATTGATCACTGCCACCATTATGCTAATTGAACCATGGCTAAGCGATCCAGTTTCTTCTGAATTATCCTTGACTTGTCTTAGATATAGTAATGACTCCATTTAACACATAACAAACTCAATTTGCACTCATCCTGAGTGGCCTTGTATCATATGATCATGTTGTCTCAAATCCCAAGAACCATCTCATACTCTCTTTGTGCGCATGTTCGCATCCTCAACTGATACACCTATTCTAATAATTCCTCTATGAATCCGAAGTCATTTTCTCTTATTCTTCCAAATTTTACACCGCAAGCCAAAGATATCATAGTACAATCACGGATTTTTTCATAATCCATTGCAAAAACTCAATTCTTAACCATACTTATGGACTCGAAAACCTTAAACACCACACTTTAACTTTTGAATCCACTAGGACCATTGTTGAGAGTAACCCACTCTGCTTTTTTTCCAAATATGATCAACCCCAAGGCTCTACTAGCTCATGAACACCATTCAAAAGAAGAACCCGGCCGGATCGTTTTCCTTGTATATCACTTCTATGCGAAGCATAAATTCTGAGTCTTCCAAAGCATGAACATGAATTTATTAAGGCCAAATATAGTATACTTTTCCCAAATCCTTTATACTTTTCCCAAATCTTTTGCTCAAATTGCCGCCGGTATTTTCTTTCTTTAGTTGTAATAACCCACCAATATGCCAATAACCAAAAACCTCACAAGTAGGTCACCATACAATCCAATAGTAGGTGATGGGGGCTCTCCCATTTAGCTGAAGCTACTATTACATAGCTCTGGAACCCACCAAGATTCTTTCTTCATTGTTCAACTAATCTTGCACAACCAACTTGCCAAATTTCTCAAAATCCTTTTGTTTGACCTTTTATGAAAACTAATCACTAACCATGTTCACATATTTGACCTTTTATTCGATAGCCAGTAGAATTATTCGCAAAAGCTTCATCAACACCATGCGACTGTTTGCCTGCTCACAGGAGATAACTCACATGTGGAAATTCCATGCTGACGTCTTCCAATGTCATTGCACAAGGTACAATCACTATGAAGTCAATAACCCATCCTGAGCATATGCTCTTTCACCAGTTGTGCAAGTCCGGTAACTGTCCATTGACATCACTAAAAGTGCGACAATACATTCTAACCAATGTTATGTTTCATCCAAATAAAATCCATGGACCTAGTTATTGTCCATCATGATTCCCAAATTGCTCTAAACTTCTCGGAAGGCTTGTAGTCATCCTACCACATAGCCCATATGCTACTCTGCTACTCTCTCACTTTGGTCAAACTCACTCCTTTAAGTAACCATCCGATTCCCATTTCTCACTCTTGGCTTACTAGAAAATTTGACCACTACAAAGCACCTTCCACGTGTACATCCTAGTCCTTCGCTGTCTAGTTATTGTGTTAAATCGAAATCCATCTTTGTAGTACTTGAACCAACATATCACTACTAACTTTAAACCTCTCTGAAGATCATCTTTCTTGAGTCATCGACACCAGAAACACCGATTCCATCCCGAACCACCGCTCACTGCAATCTCTAACGGTCGCTTCCTTGTCACTATTTTACAATACCATGCCCTAAAAGATAATTGAGGAAGACCATAACACCAGCAAACTTAACACATTCAATCAAGGGCGACGATACCACATCACCGATGAAAATTCCACAACGCTCGAAAATACCTAGTCTTGTTACTCCATCAACCCAAACCTGAGCATTCATAGGCTAATTGCTTTTTCATTGCTAGAAATAAGATATTGAATCGCAGAACCGTACATTGAGTAAACCTCATATCAAGTAATTCACTGGCCTGATACATAAGCGTGAATCATACCATCATATCAACACTATTTGATAACAACTCATGAACATCATAGCAACCTGTGTATAGCCCCAAAGCTCCGAAAAATACAACTACTAAGCTGAAATGATAGAACATCCATTCGCAAGGTGATGGCAATAGCTCAAACAACTACGCAGGGAGAAACATCCCGCACCACATCTATAGTACCATTACAATTCCTCAATTCCCGATTTATAACCAGTGCTTCACGTCACATAGGATTGAATGGGAAGGAAATGAAGGCATAAGCCTCAAAGGAATCAAATCGTACGATGAGTACGAAAATAATGCGTACCCAAATAGTATCCAATCTAATCTAGAAGACATAGTGACAAGCGGTCGACTCCGACACTTACTATGGCCATCAATAATATAATTTGTCATAGATTTATTAAAAATGGCAGTAAACTCAAGGAAATGATGAAGCAAGTAAACAATCCTTTATGTAATAAGAGATTTCCAAATCATATTTCATCATTATCAATTTAACTCAGACCAGGAAGGAAATATCATTATTTATAAATTTCATGGCAAAGAATACAATCATGCGCAAATCACGCTGAGGTCGTATGGCCGGTCCAACAAATTGTTAAACTTTGCAGCGCTAGAGGGTCGAATGGCGTGAACTATAGATGCATATATTTAATCTGCCGAGGCGTTCGGGTCGTTCAACAATAACAACAACCACTTTGTAGAATCCTTCTAGTGGGGTTTGGGGAGGGTAGAATGTACGAAGACCTTACCCCTACCACGAAGGGATAGAGAGGTTATTTCTAGGAGACCCTCGACTTAGAGATAATATATGCGTAGCCACAACGGAAACCAGAAAAATAGTATCAGCATCATAAAATACAAAATACAGAAAAAAGTCAAAATGTGAAAGACAGCAACCACAACAACAACAAATCAAAAAAATAAAAAATATAAAAATCAAAAACATTATGAAAAACAACAAAAATCGCTAGCAGTTCTAGACAAAACACTATTCGACTAGCTGGTACAACACGGAGAAATGCTTGACTACCCTCTAACCTACAACCTAATGCTCGACCTCCACATCTTCTTATCGAAGTCCATGTCAACAGAAATATGAAGATGTGCCATGTCCCACCTATATCGCCCCAGTACTTCTTAGGCCGCCCTCTACCTCTTCTCGTAACTGCCAGAACCAAACGTTCACACCTCCTAATTGGAGCATCTAGTCTCCTCCTCGACACATGCTCGAACCACATAAGCCTCTCTTCATTAATCTTGTTATCCAGAGGAGCCACACCCACCCTCTCCCAAATAACCTCATTCCTAATCTTATCCATCTAAGTTTGCCCACACATCCATTTCAACATCCTCATTTTTGCTGCTTTCATCTTCTGGATATGTGAAATCTTGATTGGCAATACTCAGCCCCATACAACATGGAGGGTCTAACCATCGTTATGTAGAAGTTACCTTTAAGTTCGGTGGTACATTCTTGTCATATAAGACTCTAGACGCTAACCTCTATTTCATCCACCCTACTGTGCGTGGAACCCTATCGATCTCCCCATCTCCCTAGATAATAGACCCTATGTACTTGAAACTCTCTCTCTCTCATAGGGATGACTTTCCAGTTAAGCTTCACTTTTACATCCGCTTCCCCCAAAATTGTCATTAAACTTACACTCCAAATATTCCGTCTTGGTCCTACTCAACTTGAAACCTTTAGACTCCAGGGCAATCCTCTATTCCTATAGTCTCTCGTTAATGCTACATTGCGTCTCATCAATCAGAACTATATCATCAGCAAGTAACATACACCAAGAAACCTCCCCTTAAAAATGGTGTGTTAGTGCGTCCATTGCTAGGGCAAATAAGAACGGGCTGAGCGCAGATCCTTGGTGTAAGCCCATAACCACTGGAAAGACTCTAAGTCACCTCCCACTGTCCTAACCCGAGTCTTAGCTCCATCATACATATCTTTTATCGCCCTAATATGAGCTACTAGTATACCTTTCACATCATGCATCTCCAAAGAACGTCCCCTAGGGACATTGTCACACGCCTTCTTTAGGCCAATAAATAGTATGTGCAAATACCTCTTCTTATCTTTGTACTGTTCCACCAACCTCCTAATAAGATGGATGGTTTCTGTAGTAGAATGACCCGACATGAACCCGATCTGCTTGTTCAATATAGACACCGCCTCCTTACCCTCCCTTCCACCACCCTCTCTAAACTTTTATGGTATGACTCAGTAACTTGATACCCCTATAGTTATGATTTTGGATATCACCTTTGTTCTTGTATAGCTGAATCATCGTACTCCAGCTGCACTCATCATGCATCCTCTCCGCCCTGAAAATAATATTAAACAACTTAGTTAGCTACTCCAAGCCTGATCGACCCACATACCTCAAAAATTCTACTAGGACCTTATCTGGTTTGATCTCTTTTCCCCGAGTCATCTTATGCATCGCTCCCACTACCTGCTCAACCCTAATACAACTATAATACATAAAGTCTCAGTGACTCTCAGAAATTGCCCAAATCCCCCTAACACGATGTTTCTATCCCATCTTTGTTTAGTAGTTTATGAAACTAAAACTACGAACTTTGCTTAATCCGGGCCTCTTCCGTCAATACACGACCTTTCTTGTCTTTGATGCACCTAACTTGATCAAGGTTACGTGCCTTCCTCTTTTTTGCTCTAGCCAACCGAAGTAACTTCTTATCTCTACTTTTAACCCCCAGTTCCTCATACAACCGACCAAGCATAACAGTTTTTACCCTCTATGATGGTCAATTTTTCCTCCCTCATAGATTCCTTGTATCTTTCTCTGTTCGCTTTCCTCTGCTACTCTCCACTAACTCAAGATATGCCTCTTTCATTACTTCCACTTTACCTTGGACCACGTCATTCCACCACCAGTCACCTCTATGCCCGCCAAAGTAGCCATTCGAGACCCTGACACCTCCATCGTCGCTTCCCTTATACATTTTGCCGTTGTCGTCCAATAGCATCCTCACCACTCTTCCAGGCCCTCAATGTTGTTTATCGCCTCTCCAACTCCTACGCGTTGTCCTTGGCTAAAACATCCCATATGATCTTTTGTTTATCCCATGCAGACCTCTTCTTCCTCTTTATCCAGATTTTGATGTCCACACCAAGAGCCTATGTTGTGTCGCAAGGTTCTCACTCATGATTACCTTATAATCCTCGACAACCCCTTATCACACCTCATGAGAAGGAGATAATCAATATGAGTCATAGCCACCATACTCTGGAAGTAATCAAATGTTCCTCCCTCTTTAGAAAAATAGATTTTACAATCACCAACTCAAAAGCTCTAGCAAAATTCAAAAGTGAAGTTCCTCCCCCGTTCCTATCCCCAAATATGAAGCCACCGTGCACCTCGACATAGCCACCAACATAAGTCCTAATATGCCCACTGAAATCCCCTCCAATAAATAACTTCTCCGTAGGTTAAATACCCCATAACACCTCATCCAACACCTCCTAGAAGAGCCTTTTAACCTCACCGTCCAAACCCGTTTGCGGCGCGTAAGCTCTAATGACAATCAGAGTGATCCCTTCAACTACTAACTAAATCACATAAAATCTTTCATTTACACGCTTAACCTTTACCACTGACTCGTTGAGCTCCCTATCCCCCTAAATACCCACTTTGTTCTTGCCCTTCACACTTTCAGAGTACCGCAACCTATACCTGTCAAAATTGTTTGCCTTCGATCCTACCCACTTAGTCTCCTAAACTCATGCTATTCTTACCTTCCTCTTTAGGATAATTTTCGCCAGCTGTATAGACTTACCCATCAACGTCCCCATATTCCACA
Source organism: Nicotiana benthamiana (assembly GCA_034376525.1). Taxonomy (NCBI): domain Eukaryota; kingdom Viridiplantae; phylum Streptophyta; class Magnoliopsida; order Solanales; family Solanaceae; genus Nicotiana; species Nicotiana benthamiana. The sequence goes on along the minus strand of CM067333.1, from coordinate 24,722,042 downwards.
AGCTATTTCTCAACCTATAGGTACCCTTGCTCCCTTTTCCCCTCTTGGGCCTCGTCCCACCCCCTGCCCCTTACCCTACCCCTTGCCCCACCACTTGCCCTCCCTGAGGACATGACCCTACATTGTCATTACAAACCTTAGATGCTATACCTATGAAATTCTAGAAGGAATAATTCCAAGATAGATCAATAAGAGATCCAACCTCGAAGGGAACAAATAGTAACTATAGGCCCAATACTACAATCACTAGATTAGTTAAGAACTATGATAACAACAAAATAAATAGCCATAGGAGAAAGAGAAAGATGAGACAGGAGGTACCGATTCTCGCAAATATAACCTGGACTTTCAACTTAGTGTATTACGCATGCCGAGAATCCTGACGCATTGACCTTGTACTTCCAGCTGGAATGCTCTACTACATTTGTCTGTGAGGTTCCCTCCCGCCACGGACAGACATAAAAATTCTACTTGTAACACACAAAACACACCTCGGGACCAAGAAAAATAAAGGGAATGCAGGGCTGTTACCGTCACCACTGATGGACGAATCTTGTGTTAGCCCATTGGAGTTGCCGGACCGGTTTGATGTTGCCGGAGAATAACAGCGGGGAAAAGACACAGCAAGCAGAGAAAATAAGAAGAAAAGAAGAAAGAAGGAGAAAAGAAGCACATGGGAGGGGGTTGGGCTGCAATCGGACTAAACAGAAGAAGTGAGAAGAGACGGCACATGTGCGAGGGAAAGTCGCCAGAAAAATGGCTGCTGGTAGGGATAAGAGTGAGGAAAAGAAGAAAAAGTGAAAAAAGAAAAGAGAGAAGGGAGGAGAGAGAGATAATAGAGAGATAGGGGGGAGGGTCGGGAGAGGGTTCACTTACCTGATCGCCATCACCGGAGGGTTCGCTGGCAGAAGTAACGGTCGACAATTGCAGAGCTTCTTTTGCTATTAATGTATGTATGGTGAGGAGAATAGAGAGAAAGGGAAGCGTTTGGCCCGTTCCCCAAAGATAAACACATTCAAACATTCAATAAAGAATCCATCGGGAAGCAATTATACAAGGAAAAGGAAAATTTCTCTTTTAACGGTCCAGAAAACGAAGTTTAATCCTTTTATAAATTCAATTACCAAGTTCGATTTATTTTAAGAAATTTAAAACTATAATAGGGTTACAACTATCACAAGTATAGCATGCTTTTAGGTCTTAGATTACAAGGACATAAGTATAATAGTAGCTACGCACGGACTCTCGTCACCTCGTGCGTACATAGCCCCCACAAATAGAAGCACATATTAATTTAGTTTACCTATGGGTTTAATTCCCTCTTACAAGGTTAGAAAGGAGACTTACCTCGATCAGAAGTTCTATAACCGACTCTAATGCCACTTTAACACCTCAAAACGATGCCCAACGCTCCAAAACTAGTCAATAAATGAGAAAATCCATGAATATATACTCTATTACTCATAACAATTCAATTTAGACAAATTCCCAACTCCAGTCAAAACATTGTCAAAATCACCACTGGCCCCACGTGTGCTGATTCCAAAATTTTTAAAAATTAAACATTACCATAACATTGCGACCTCAAATATATAATTTATTTCCAATTCCCTGCTCAACTTCGTGGTAAAAGATCCAAATCTACCAAAAACATATAATTTATGCTAATATTCATGTTTAAATCCTTATAAAATCTATGTATTAACTTATAATGAGTGGGGACGACTTAAATTATGATGCTTGAAGAATATCTCCCTTTGAAGCTCTCCAAAATCGCCCAAAAACAAATGAAAATGCGAGAAAAAAGGGCCAAGTCTCGTTTATAAAAATCCTCTTCTGCCCATCGACCCTCGCACCTACAATCCCTTGACCACTTTTACCGTTCCGCAGGTGTGCAAAATGCTCTGCTTCTGCGATCATCGCTAGCTACCCACTTCCGCTTCTATGCCTTCCATTATGCAGGTGCTGTCTCGCTTTTGCGATGAGATGACTGCATCTACGGTCTTAGCTCTTCCCAACCAAAATTGCATCTGCAACCCCTGGGTTACTTCTGCGGCTCTGCCCCTGCAGCCAAAAACACACAGGTGCGGTTGCATCAGATAAATGCTGCTTTAGTACATCTTCAATGACCAATTCGATCTGTTGTCCATCCGGAATCCACCTGAGGCCCTCGGGACCTCAACCAATTATACCAACACATTCCAAATCATAATACGGGCCCGCTCGAGGCTTCAAATCATATAAAAAAACATTGAATTCATGAATCGCACCCCCTTCCTAGCTTAATGAACTTTAAAGTTTCGAATTTCTTTATTTGATACCGAACCCTATCAAATCACGTCCAATTGACCTCAAATGTTTCACACAAGTCACATTTGACATTTTGGACCTATTTCAACTTCTGAAATCAGAATCCGACCCCGATATCAAAAAGTTAACCTTCAAATTCTTAACTTTTACCAGAGGACTCCAAAATAACCTACAGACCTCCAAATTCACTTCCGGATGCGCTATCAATACTAGAATCACCACATGGAGCTATCCATAGACTCGGAGTTCCAAACAAACATCATTAACATAAAATGCACCTCCATCCCGAATTCATGAAATTCTTCCAACATGCTTACTTCCACAATAGGTGTTGAAATGCTCTTGGATCATATAAAAAATGATATGGACATATGCCCACTTTCAAAATTATCATACAAACCTGATGAAGCTTTCAAATCCAAATTTCAAGGTCGTTTATCCAAAAATCTAACCTTAGTCAATTTTTCCAACTTAAGGCTTCCTAAATGAGAAATTTCTTTCCAAATCAACTCTGAATTTCTGAATTTCTAATTCCCGCCACGTGAACAATTTATAAAACCCTGTCACGACCCTAGTTCACCAATCGTGAACCTGTCATGACGGCATCCAGTCTTCGTGACTAGGTAAGCTTGACACACAGTGGAAATTCAACAATCTTTGCGGAAACGATAAATAAAACATAAATAGCATAAGATAATGTATAGAGTGCCGCCTGGCACATACATGTCGACTCAAAATAACGTAAAAATCTCCAGGACCCGGAAACCCACGGGCAACACAGGCTAAGAGTAAAGTATAACATACGGCTCTAACATCTGGGAGTATCTACAACAAGTGAGTACATGAATGAAACCACTAGCTAAGGGGAGAATAGAAGGAGACTCTTAGGCTCTGCGGACGCAGCAGATGCATACCTCAAATCTCCGAGAATCGCTCCTAAATCACTGATAGCGCGCCCGACCAGCATTACCTGGACCTGCACAACAAAAATGTGCAGAAGAGTAGCATGAGTACACCACGATGGTACTCAGTAAGTGCCAAGCCTAACCTCGATGGAGTAGCAACGAGGAAGGTCGAGGCCCTACTGAGAAGAACATAACAAATAATGTAAAAGTAAATAGACAGTAGATAATGAAGTAAGTCCCGAATATCTAACAAGGCAGTAATTTAAACAGAACGGCTACAAGTACAGACTACGAACACAAGGCAAAACACTGAGAAGTCAAAATCTCTACATGGAGTTCCGGGAATCAAACCCGCAGTCCATTACACCAATATCGGAGGATCTCTCGGGAATCGAACCCGTAGTCCATCACATCTCTAACAGAGGATCTCGGGGAATTAAACCCGCAGTCCTTCATACCAATATCAGAGGATCTCTCGGAATTGAATCCGCAATCCCTTATTCTAATAACAGAGGATCTCCGGAAATTGAACCCGCAGTCCGTCATATCAATATTAGAGGATCTCCCGAGAATTGAACCCGTAGTCCGTCATGCCAGAATTAGAGGATCTCCCCGGAATTGAACTCGTAGCCCAACATACAAATAACAGGGGATCTCTTGGGAATCGAACCGTAGTCCCAAATGTAAACACTTCACAACAAGTCAATATTTTACAGAAGGAAAAACCCAAATATAGAAACGATGTAAAGGTCTAAGGCCTAGCATGCTCACAAAGAGGGCATGTATTTACAATTTAGTCAGATAAAGCAAATAAATTACTAACATGCTTTTTCCTAAGCTAAGCAAGTGAATTCACATTTTAACAGTTAAATACAGGAAGAAACACAGTCTAAATAAGTCAAATAAGGTGAATTTTCAACAATTGGCACAAGTACACGCCCGTCACCTCGCGCACAAGGCCTTTAACCAAAAATTAAGATATCATGAGGGGAGAGGTCCCCCCCACAAAGTTAGACAAGCCACTTACATAGAATTAGTACAAAACCGCTAAGAAAAAATACCCTTGCCACGAGTATCCGACTCCGAGTGGCCCAAATCCAATAATCTCTTCCTCAAAACTCACTCGAAATCATCTTGGTCCGAGCTCTCAATTGGTTTTTCAACTTATTAAATGAAACCCTCGGATAAATCTCTTAACATATAGAGATTTCCGCTTTCGCGGACCAGGGACTGCTTCTGCGGTCCTGCTTTCGCGGTCAAACAGCCGCTTCAGCGGTCTCACTAATGGATCCCAATTTCCGCTTCTGCGGATAAATGGCAGTGTCCGCAATGGCCGCTTAGGCGGGTCCTTCTCCGCTTCTGCGGTACCAGAGTTTCTCCCAGACCGCGTCCACGATTCCATAACCGCATCTGCGGTAACCGCTTATGCGGCTCCCCTTCCGCAGATGGGGAAACAACAGAAGCAGCAGCAAACTTCATCCAAAAATCCTAAAATCAACCCGTCGAGCATCTGAAACAATGCCGAGGCCTCCGGGACCTCAACCAAACCTACAAACCTATCCCTTAACATCATTCGGACTTGCACCAATCCTTAAATCCCCTAAAACAACACCGGAAAAACAATTTAATCAATAATTTGAAGTTAAAATTTCCAAAAGTTAACCAAACTCACTTTCGATTCAAAATCCAACCAAAACACGTCCGATTGACCTACAATTTTGCAGGCACGTCCCAAATGACATGACGGTGCTATAGCAACTTTCGGAATCCCGTTCCGACCCTCAGATAACAAATTCGCTATTGGACCGTAACTTCAAAATTCTCACTTTCGACATTTTTAGAATAAATGAGCTACGGACAATCAAAATATATTTCGAACACGTTCCCCACCCTGAAATCACCTAACAGAGCTAACAGAACCATCGGATTTTCGTTTCGAGGTCGTCTTGACACTATTCTCATTACGGACCATTTTCCAACACTTAAGCTCTCATTTAGGGACTAAGTGTCCCAAAACACTCCAAATTCTATTACCGAACATCCCGGCAAACTAAAATAGCATAAATGAACTTAGGGGAAGCAAATAATGGGGGAACGGGGCATAAATTCCAAAGACAACCGGCCCGGTCGCCACATACCTGAAATGAAACTGCTCATAGCTTCAAACCACCGAACAATGAGCTAGAGCTCAAAATGACCGATCTGGTTGTTACAAGTTGTATTAAAAATAGAAACCCCGAACGTTAAAAATTGATTTAGAACCTTTTAATCCATATCTATATCTATATAATATTAAAATCATGTAGCCCTTAAAATAAAAGTTAAATTATCAAATTACCCTTTTTATTAAACTAAATATCCTATTTAATTTTAAAAAATCTAAGATATGTGTAAAGAAAAGCCAATGCAGTCACAATGCGTCATATAAGCTTGTAAGTCTTATGTGCATAATTGCTTTATTGCTTTTCATTTTTGACTTGTTAAGTTGTGATACAACAAGGGAAATACATGTCTTCAGGTAACAAAATATTATTGTAATTACTTATGATCTATCCCATATCACTGTTTAGTTTTTTCTTGTTCTTATTTTAACCCATTCTCCAGGGTAATTCGATTATGAATTCAAATTTTCCAACTATGATTTTCATGTGCAGTCACAATTTTTTATTTTATTATTTTTCCAAATATTTATACTTTTGATGTTATAACATGTCACTGTAATAATACATGTCATAGTAGTATGAGGTATAGTTATCATTTAATCATACATAATAAGCATGCACGAGTTTTTGTTCAAAGCCATAACTTTTTTAATAAATTAGAAATTTTAACCTCGACAGTGGCACGCGACAAATAAGTCATTGTAGGACTATCCATATTAATCATGTAATTGGACTTTATTCTTCCACATGTAAATATTAATTACTTAATTTTTTTAATTATATTTATTTTTTTAAAAATTGCGTACTACGTGACCCAACATAAACGTAAAGATATGGTCCCCTACGATTATGTATACAGTCGGACCTCTTGTAGATTTGAATATTATTTCTGCGTATAATGCAAATAATTGTGAATGTCCTTCTAAATAATCTAAGTATCCTACTTATCCTAATATGAATTATTTAATAAATAATATACTAGAATTAATATCTTAAAAAAAAGAGAGAAAAAAATTGATATAGCTAAAATATGAAAAGTTGTGTTCCTTCAAATTACTTTGCAATAGTTATATGTTTAAATAGAAAGCATATTTCAATCGCTGGTTGAACTGTAACAATCCGACATGTCATTTTGTATTTAGAATCTTGTTTCCATAAATAAATCTTTGCGCGATTGCTTTATCGAATTTATAACTTGCGGGGATGGTTGATTCGGGAGTTGGATGAGTTTTGAGTAAAAGTACCAAGTTTAACTTCGGACAACTTTTTGGAAAAACGGATCAGGATTCATGATTTAACGATTCCGGATGGTCCGTGGGAAATACGAGACCTGGACGTATGTCAGGAATTGAATTTCGAGGTCCCTATCCTAAGTAATAAAATTTTATGTGAAATTATTAAATTGAAGTTTTAGGGAATTAATGAAACTAACTATTCCTTGATTTCCTAGGTATCAGGCTCGGATTTTGGTTTTGAAGCTTGGTACAGGTCCGAAATATCAGTTAAGACTTGCCCGTAAAATTTGGTGTCAATCGAGTGATTTAGGGGCATTTTGGCCCGTTAGAAGAGAATTAAGAACTTGAAGTTCAATAGTTTTATTCAATTGGTTTTAGGGGGTGATTCTTATATTTAGCATTGTTTTGAGTGTTCCGAGGGTTCAGGTAGGTCCACCTCATGATTTCAGACCCGCCGGTATGTTCAGGCAAGGCTCGGAAGCCTCGAGCGTCAAACATAAGAGGCTCAATGAAAGTTAAAATTTGGAAAAGGGAGCTGCGTTGCTGCTTCTGTCATAACCGCATCTGCGGTTCTGGGACCGCATATGCGGTCCAGTCTCCGCAAAAGCGGCCGAGGGAGCACTTGATATTGATTTCTTTGTTATCCACTTCATTGATGACATCTTGATATGGTCATGTAGGCTAGTGGAGCACGAGCAGCATTTGAGAGTAGTGCTTCAGGTCTTGCGAGAACAAAAGCTATATGATAAGTACTCCAAGTGTGAGTTTTGGCTTGAGTCTATGGCATTCTTGGGGCATGTTGTGTCAGGAGAAGGTATTACGGTAGATCCCAAGAAGATCGAGGCACTTCAGGGTCTTGTCGCGTCCTAGTTCAGTGACCGAGATCAGGAGTTTCCTGGGATTAGCAGGTTACTACCAGGGATTTGTGTAGGGCTTTTCGTCTATTGCATCACCTTTGACCAGATTGACCCAGAAGGGTGCTCCATTTTGTTGGTCCGACAATTGTAAGGAGATATTCCAGAAGCTCAAGACGGCTTTGACTACGACAACGGTTCTTGTATTGCCATCCGAATGAAGGATGTATACGGTGTATTGTGATGCTTCACGTGTTGGCTTGAGATATGTATTGATGCAGGAGGGACGAGTTACTGCATATGCTTCACGTCAGCTAAAGGTTCATGAGAAGAATTACCCTGTGCACGATCTAGAGTTGGCAGCGATTGTTCATGCTCTTAAGATATGGAGGCATTAATTGTATGGGGTGTCATATGAGGTTTACACTGATCATCGCAACTTACAACATCTATTCAAATAGAGGGTCCTTAATTCGAGGCAACATAGGTGGCTTGAGTTACTAAAGGATTGTGACATTACCATCCTTTATCATCCGGACAAGGCGAATGTCGTCAAGGATGCCTTGAGCAGAAAGGCAGAGAGTATGGGTAGCTTAGCATTCATTCCATTAGAGGAGAGGCCACTAGATTTGGACATTTAGTCTTTGGCTAATAGACTTGTGAGGTATGACATTTCAGAGCACAGTCGAGTTCTAGCTTGTGTTGTCGCTCAGTCTTTGTTATTGGGGCAGATCAAGGCCCGATAGTTCAATGATCTACACTTGGTATTTCTCAGAGAGACGATACTTCAGTGAGGTTCCAATGAGGTTTCTATTGGAGAGGATGCTGTTGCGGCTTCAGGGCCGTCTATGTGTTCATAATATTGATGGTCTCAAGGAGAGGATTCAAGAAGAGGCCCACAGTTCGAGGTATTCCATTCATCCGGGTGACACGAAGATGTATCATGACTTGAGGTAGCATTATTGGTGGCGGAGGATGAAGAAAGACACATGGAGTATGTAGCTAGATGTCTAAATTACCAGCAGGTCAAGTATGAGCACCAGAGACTATGTGGCCCACTTCAGTAGATGCACATTCCGGAGTGGAAGTGGGAGCGCATCACCATAGATTTCGTAGTTGGGTTGCCGTAGACTTTGCGGAAGGTTGATTTAGTGTGGGTCATTGTGGATAGGTTGACCAAGTCGGCTCACTTCATTCCATTGGAAGCTACTTATACAGCGGAGAGGTATGCTCAGATTTATATTCGAGAGATAGTCTGCTTGCACGGTGTGTCGATTTCCATCATATCAGACAGAGGCCCTGAGTTCACTTCCCACTTTTGGAGAGCCGTTCAGAGTGAGTAGGGGACCCGTGTAGAGCTTAGCACATCATTCCATCCTAAGACTGATGGGCTGTTGGAGCAGACAGTTCAGATTTTAAAGAATACGCTTAGAGCATGTGTGATTGACTTTGGAGGGCAGTGAGATCAATTCTTGCCTTTAGTAGAGTTTGCATATAACAACAGCTATAAGTCCCACATAGAGATGGCTCCGTAAGATGGTATACATGGTCGACATTGTCGTTCTCCTACTAGGTGGTTTGAGCCCGGTGAGGCTAAGTTACTTGGCACATATTTGGTACACAAACATTGGTAGACTTATTTTTGGGTTGTAATATTATGTTACTTCATTATCTATCACTTTGGTTTTCGAATCCCAAATTTGAATATTTATTTCACTTAAATTATGATAAAATTAACATAAGAAGTAGAAATGTTTCGGATTGGCTTGTTTGGCAACGGTGTTGGGCGCCTTCATGAGCTATTGAGGAAATGGGTCGTGACATGAACTATAAAAAAAAGAAAAGGCTTTATATGATCTCTTTCAAGGCTTTAATACATAAAGAATGCGTTCTTCCTTTAATTGACAAGAAACATCTACAAAATTTTACTTGTATATTCAGTTAGCTAGGATGAATGATAGCATAGCGTTCCTTAATGTTCACTCCTGCGTGTTACTTCTAAATATTTTTATTGAGTAGAAATTAGTGAGAAAATAAAACGAGGTGAATGACATATAAATTGGATCTTGTAGATGTTCCTAGAGCAAAGATATGTAAACCTCACTGGATCATATAACAAGTGTCCATACCATAAAATTTATTAAATAAAAAAGTGATGAAACTATAGAAGCACATGTTTGGAATTGCTGCAGTAGACGTATTTCTTGTGGAGAAAAAGATGGATTCATATCAGAGAAACACAAGTGTCTGTATAGTTCAACTTTTGATATGGAAGAATCAAAAACAATTTTAAAATGTTTAAGAAGAGTGCCCTGAAGTTCATGATTCCCTTATAATATGTACTAATAGATAGCAGTAATTATTGTTACGAGACATCTGTTGGATTAAACATTTTGGACATTTTCACTTTCCTTATTGTTTTCTTCATTATGGTGATGTTTCACAAACGTTGCGTATAAAATTTATATATACATAAGTTGCAAGTATGTTGCATCAAAAAACAGATTCATAATTCCATATACGAACCCACTATCAAATGTGCAATCAAATCCATTGCATGACTTGATTGACATTTATCCATGTTAATAATTACCAGTGGAAATAATATGATAGATTTCCTTGTTCGTGTTAGTGAAGTTCCATGTTATGAACATTAATCGAAGAAGAAAAAGATCGAGCCGTTGATAACAAAGTGATCGACTCATACTTGAATATCCAATAAAGTCACCGTGTAGAAAGGACATTTCTCTTCTTCTTCTCTCCTCTCGCCGCACGTTAGTTAACGTACGCCGAGCTTGGCTCCCATGGCGAGAGGAAGGGGACGAGGCAGGGTTCACCCTAGAAAACTACCAATTACAACTATAGATTGAATTATCTCAACTATAAACCACCCAGTCAGTGCAAATAAACCCATTGACACTGTTCCATTGGCCGATACTGTTCCATTGGCCGATACTGTTCCATTGGTTGACACTGTTCCATTGACTCAATCAGTTGAGGTGTTAGAAGCAGATGAAGTTTTCTTGCTTCCTCATCCCCCGATGGTGCAAGGAGATGGTGGAATCGACCACATGCAGAAGATATCTCAAGCATCTGTGACAGAACAAAGCAAACCAGAGGAGGGGACAATGAAGTAGCTAAAGGATGGGCAAATCTCTTTCAGAAGAATCGATTTGCTTCTAATGGCATGGCGTTGGAGTATATCCCACCGACTTTGATTGATGGCAAACCAGTAGGTCATTTGATTAAAGAAGAAGTGGAGGCGGAAGAACAAAAATGGAAGTGTGCCCTAGTAGTTTTTGTGTTAGGGAATGGACCAGGGTACAATGCAATGAAACGGTTCATTAACCTACATTGGACCCATGTACCCGAACCAGACCTATATTATCATGAGGAGGGCCACTATGTAGTCAAATTTCGATCACTTGAGGATGCTAAAGAAGTTCTCTGTGCTGGTCCATACTCAATTGCAAATAGACCTATGGTCCTGAAGCAATGGACTGCTGACTTTGATTTCAATGCTGCTTTTCCTACTGAAATTCCACTGTGGGTAAAGTTTCCTAAACTCCCTATGTCATGCTGGGGAATCAGATCCTTGAGTAGGATATCCAGTGTACTGGGTAAGCCCATTTTTGCTGATGAATGTACGACTAAGCATACTAGAATTTCATATGCTCGCATGCTTATTGAGGTGAATGTTTCTAAAGAGTTGCCAAGTGAGATTGAGCTAATAGATCCAAATGGGAAGAAATTTTTGCAGGAAGTGGCTTATGATTGGAAACCATCATATTGTGAGAAATGTCTTATGGTTGGACGCAATTGTTTGGTTAATCCCAAACCTTCCCAACCTACCCAAATGCAAAAACCTAGAGTGCTTCAGGAGTGGAGAGCTAAAGCTCCAAACCAGACTGGTATGCAGCAACAGGAGGCACCTAAACAACAGCTTGGACCAAAGCAGAATGATGTACCTCCCAAAGAGCTTAATGTTGCTCCTGTAGGAAGTACAGATTTGAACAAACAGGAAGATAGAGGGAAACAGGTGCAATCTCTAGAGTTCAACCTTACGAACTTTCCCCCTTTATCTCCTGTTGTGATGAGTAACAGATTTCAAGTAATGTCAGCTAGTAGACCAGGAAATCCCCCAGATGAAGGGGGTCCTAGTTATACCCAATGAAGTGTTTATTTTGGAACATTAGAGGTGTGAATAAAAGGTATAAGCAGAAGGAAGCTAAGGAATATATTAGGTATAATAATTTTAACCTTGTTGGTCTGGTAGAGACAAAGGTTAAGAAGAGAAATGTAGATAGAATAGCCAAGCTGTTGGTTCCAGGCTGGGAAATGCTAACTAACTATAGGGACTCTCCGAGGGGTAGAATTTGGGTCCTATGGGATACTCAGAAGTTTATGATCACTGGTATTCAGGAGGAGGCTCAATTCCTTCATTGTAGTGTCAGGACCTCTGCAGGTAATCTGGTTTGCTACCTCACTGTGGTGTATGGGTTCAATGGCTTGGATCAAAGGAGAACAAGCAAAAACTACTGAACTTTTCTGCTGGTATTACAGAGCCTTGGCTAGTAGCAGGTGATTTCAATGCTGTCATGTCTATCAATGATAGGCAATCCTGTAGTCAAGTGAAACAAGCTGAAACTCTGGACTTCACTCAATGTATCCAACTGTCTGGGCTATCAGAACTTCCCTGGATAGGGGAATTTTTCACATGGTCCAATAAACAAATTGGCAATGATAGAGTTTGTAGTAGATTGGACAGAGTATTTGGTAATTATGAATGGATGATTAAATGGAGTCATGTACAAACAGTATATGATTCTCCATTAATCTCTGATCATAACCTAATGGTGCTCACTCTGACTGAAGATACTATGATCAGGAAGGCTCCCTTCAGATTCTATAATGCATGGGCTAATCATGAGGACTTTCAGCAACTTATCAAAGAGAACTGGAAAAACACTACTCAGGGTACTGTCAATGATGTGTGGAATAATCTCAAGTTACTGAAACCAATTTTAAAATCTCTAAATGTTAGAGATTGTAAGAACGTTGCACAGAAAATTGAGTCTAGCAGGGAGGAATTGAAGGACATTCAGAGCCAGATGATGCTGACTTATACTGATAATTTGCAGCTTAAAGAGAAAGAACTTGTATTGAAGTTAGAAAAATGGTCAATGATTGAAGAGAATATCCTGCAACAGAAGTCCAGGGCCAGATGGATCCAATTGGGAGACTCAAATAATAAATATTTTAATGTTGTCTTGAAGGAAAGGAATCAATACAAAAGCATAACAGAACTGGTTACAGCAGGGGGATCCAGGATTACCAATCCAGATGACCTTAGAAAGGAGATCAAGGATTTTTTTAAGTCACTAATGGGAACATCAGCTGCCTCACTACCAGCAATTAACAGATTGTATATGAGTAATGGTCAAAAGCTTACACATCACCAGAAGAAAGAGTTAGCTGCTGATATCACTGCTTCTGTGATTCTGGACAGTTTAAAATCCATTGGTGATGACAAAGCCCCGGGGATTGATGGATATAATGCTTTTTTCTTTAAGCAAACCTGGAGTATCACTGGAATCATATAATCAAGGCAGTCATGAATTTTTTCTAGTCCAACAAACTGTATAGACCAACCAATTGTGCTTCCCTCACCTTGGTACCCAAAGTTGCTAATCCACAATCAGTTAAAGAATTTCGACCAATTGCTTGCTGCTCAGTTTTATACAAAATAATTTCTAAGATATTGGCCAACAGATTACAAAAAATCATGTCCAGTATCATTGTGATGCTCAAGCAGGTTTCATCCCAGGCAGGAAGATTGCAGACAATGTTATACTGGCCCATTAACTAATCAAAAATTACTCAAGATCTCATGTGTTTCCTAGATGCATGATTAAAATTGATTTGCAGAAGGCATATGATTCTATTGAATGGATTTTCTTATAGCAGGTAATGGAGGCTTTAGACTTCCCAGGCAGGTTTATAAAATGGATTATGGAATGTATCCAAACAGTCAGTTATACAGTGATGGTGAATGGGGAAACTACTGAACCCTTCCAAGCAGCTAAAGGGCTGAGACAGGGTGATCCAATTTCCCCCTTTTTATTTGCCATAGTGATGGAGTATTTAAGTAGAGCTCTTGCTGAATTGAAGAAGGATAAAGCTTTTCTATTTCACCCTGGTTGTAAAAAGCTAGGCATTACTCACCTTAGCTTTGCAGATGACCTATTGCTATTTGTCAAGGGGGAGCATCAATCTGTAGCAGCTATGTTTAAGTACTTTGCTCACTTCACTGAAGCCTCTGGGTTGAAAGCTAATCTGAGTAAGAGTTCAGTTTGTTTTGGTGGGGTTGCTACTGATATCCAGCATCAAATTGTTGATCATCTTGGCTATGTACATGCGGAGTTACCTTTCAAATACTTGGGAGTTCCTTTATCTACCAAGAAGATGACCTTAGTGCAATGGCAGCCACTGGTGGATAGGATCACTGCCAGGATCACATCCTGGACTGCCAGGAAATTATCATATGCTGGTAGAATCCAATTGGTTCAATCAGTGATCTTTGGCATACAAGCTTACTGGGCCCAACTTTTCCTTATTCCTTCAAAACTCTTAAAGATGTTAGAAGCAGTATGTAGATCTTTTATATGGACAGGTTCAGCCAGTATATCAAAAAAACATATATAGCCTGGGATAAACTGTGCTTGCCTAAGTCAGCTGGAGGTTTAAACATCATGAACCTGCTAGTGTGGAACAAAGCTGCTATTGCTAAGCGTGGCTGGGATTTGGCTCATAAGAAGGATGTCCTATGGGTAAGGTGGATTCACACAGTCTATATTAAGCAACAGCTGTTAGAATCCATAGTTATTCCCAAGCAAGCCAGCTGGATGGTCCAGAAGATAATTGAAGCTAGTGTTCTATTGCAACAATATCAGATGATGCATAAACCAGTGTGTACTATAAGGATGTTGTATCTACACCAGATTGGACAATTGCCTAGAGTCATGTGGAAGAACTTAACCATCCAAAATTATGCCAGACCCAAGGCAGTTTTCAACCTTTGATTGGTGCTGCAAGATAGATTACCTACTAAAGATAGGTTGGTCCAGTGGAACTTGAATGTGGATAGCACCTATGTACTATGCCAACAAGAAGTGGAGAACAGAGACCACCTTTTCTTTTCTTGTTCTTTTGCTAGCCAACTGAGGCATCAAGCAATGGTGTGGATTGAAGTAACTCAGCCTAATTTCCAGAATTGGGAGCAGTTTATTCACTGGATTATTACCAAAGCTAAAGGGAAAACCAGTCGAGCTCATATATTCAAAATGACTATAGCAGAATTGTTCTATGCTATTTGGTTCGAGAGAAACTCGAGGTTGTTTAAGAATGTCTTTTGTTCTAGTGATCAATTACTTAGAACCATTGCATATATTTGTAATGTTAGGGGTAACCCTAAAGTTAGCCTACAGCTTCAGCATTTTCTACTGTGAAATAGAAGGATATGTATAGTGATAATCGACGGTGTTTTAAGTTTCTTTTGATAGTCAGCTGGGCAGTTAGCTGCACTATGGATTTATAACGAAACCTCTTTGATGATTAATACAAATTTTAATTACCAAAAAAAAAACTTGCAACGTGACATGGTTTATTGCAAGAGTACATTATCATAAAAAGGAGAGATTCTAGATTTCCGTTCTGGTGTTAAATTGAAAAAAAAAACCAATTGAATCTTAATATAGGGAGGGATTTGAAGATTCACTAACCACATATAATCAATGGCATGGTTTTTCTTTTTGTAAGGAAAAGTATGTCAATGGATGAATTGAGAAGAAATTGGCGATAAAAGCAGGTTTTATTTTCTTTTACTCTACTCAAGTTTTATTAATTTTCTCACAAAATCAGGTTCTACTTTCTTTACTCCATTAAATTTTAATTAATTTTCTTTCCTATGCGGTATATGAAATTTAGTTTGTACAATTGATACTGTAAATGCTTGTGTGATGATCTCAAAATATTTTATTTGCATGCTGAAATATAATCTTTTAGATTGTAAGATAAGAATTAGGCACTAATATTTGAATGTTACTATTGATATCAAGAAAGAATATCTTATATGTATATTAGTTTGGATCACTAATTAAAAATAAGCATATGTTACTATGCCGGGAACAAACAATCAAATTTTGATATGTTTAAGTGTTATAAAGGATTAATTGAAAAGCCACCGAAGAAGGAAATTTAAAAGCTATGAAATGATCGAGGAGCTGTTATTCTTTCCAATGAAGGATAATAATTAATTTATGTATAGAGAAATTTCTATTAAAAAAGTAACACAAGATAATCCTCCAATGACTATCGGTAATAAAGTTAGCCAAGATGATGCTACGGTACCTGGAGTGTGAGCGAACTAACTCTGGTATTTGGTAATAGATGAAGGAAAAATACGCCAAAAAATATCATTTACAAGGAACTATTTGGTGAGACAAGTCTAATTACACGTTTTTACTTAGGTTATAAAGACATATTAATAAAAAAATCATATGTATCTAAGTAAATTTTAATTGTTCATTTTTGTTAACTAAGACAATAAATATCTTGACATCTATCATTGTATCAAGGATTTCTGTTGATTGTTCACAAAAACTTATAATTAATTTATTCTTTTATGTATTAATTAATCAAAAAATTATTTTAATAATATTGATATTACATTATGAAAGTATGTATTACATTAGTCGTCATACACGTACAATGGAATTGATATGCTTGAGAGAGATCAGTTCCCTCTATTTCACTGCCTTTTCTACTAAGTGCTGACATTGGTTGCCTGAAACGGTTGTTTTTTAGTTTCATGATTGGAATGTTATTCACTGTTTGATTATGTCTATTCATATGCATTAATTGTATCTTGCCTTTTATGATTCCATTAGTGTTAGACCAACAAATCATCACTCGTTTTAGAAATAAATTTTATATTTTGAGGTCTTAAAAGTCTTTTTCTGTCTCACCTTAATTTGCATACGCAGTCCGGAAGCATAGCCAGAAAGCCATTATGTGAAAATCTCTGAAAAATAATAAATTTTGTTTTTAAAATAAATTTTAGTTGACTTCTGTCAATATTTTGTGTAAACGGACTCGGACCCATTATTTGATGGTCCCCAGGGTCTGTAGGAAAATATGGGACTTGGGCGTGTGAGCGGAATCGAATTCCGAGGTCCCAATCCGAAAAATAATTTTTTAAGAAAATAGTTTTATGGAGTATTTATGAGTTTTGGAAATGAAATGCGTTTGAAACTTGATGGTATCGGGCCCGTATTCTGGTTTCGGAGTCCGGTACAGGTCTTATATATGATTTAAGTTGAATTTGTGAAATTTGGTAAGAAACGGACTTGAAAAGACGTGAATCGGACCTTATTTGAAAAAATAGAAAATTAGATGTTCATAAGTGAATTCATGATTTGATGCTAAATTCATAGTTGTTGATGTTATTTTGGTGATTTGAATACACGAGCAAGTCCATATGATGTTTTTAGATTGGTGTGCATGTTTGGTTTGGAGCTCTGAGGGCTCGGGTGAGGTTTAGATAAGCCACAGAGTGAAATTTGCACTTAGAAATTTGTTGATATGTTGCAGGCAAGCAGACTTCGCATTTGCAAAGCCTGTGGCTCGCAAATGCGAGAAGCGACCTGTCTTGCCTTGGGTCGCAAATACGACGATTTTATCGCAAACGCGACTTCACAAATGCAAAAGTCCCTTAAATGCGAAGATACCTTGAACTCCCCAGTCGTCGCAAATGCGGCAATTTTATCACAAAAGCGACTTCGCAAATGCGTGAGTAACAGTCTGATGGGTTCGTAATTGGGAACCATGGTCGCTATTGCGATACCTGCAACCTGGAAAATCGTGACTTAGCCGAAAATCTTTCAATTTTTTAACCCTTTCAAAAACTAAACAATCTTGGGCGAGTTTTCAAACACAACATCTCTTTCAAATCGATTGTCAGTCATTTCTAAGTTGTTTTCTTTAATCTTCAACATCTTTTCACATGATTTCAACTCAAAATCAGTGATTTTCATGAGGAAATTAGGTGTTTTGTGTAGAACTTAGATTTTTCAAAAATTTTGGATTTGGACCTCGATTTCATGTCCGATTTAAAAAAAATTATATATTTGGGCTTGTGGGAAAATGGGTAATCAGGTTTTGGTTCGAACCTCAGGTTTTTACCATGTGGGTCCGGGAGCGATTTTTGTCTTTATGGGAAAAACTTTTAATAACTTATTTTAATGCATTAGAGTTGATTCATTTGTCATTTATTGATGTAATTAATTAACTTGTGGCTAGATACGAGCGAATTGGTGGTGGAATCAAGAGGTAAAACGATAGTTGATGCTTGAATTGTGTTCGTGGCATTAATGTAAGTGTTTGGTCTAACCTTAGCTTGAGGGATCAGGAATTGTGTCCTATTTGCTATGTGTTATTTGTTGAGTACGACGTATAATCATCGGCGAGTATTTATATGTTGGTGTCCAGCATTGCCCATGAGTCTTATATTATTATTATTATGATTTCGTTTGTATTGTTTATGCCCTTTTGTGATGATTCTATTATTGGCAAAGTCTGTAGAAGTAATAGTGATATTTTAACATTGAGCAGTGTTGGCTCAAGTTGTATAATGAGGTGTGGAAGTATAATTGGCAATTGAACCTTATAGAGCATTAGCTTAAGTTGTGAAGTATGTTGTGACGTAAAAGTTAAAAAGAGAAGAGAATTATTGTATTGTCTCCCTTGCCAGGATGTCGTTGCTTTTAATGCTATCTCCCTTGCCAGGATGTTGATGCTTTTGATAGTGTGCCTTTGCCGGGATTTGATTGTTGAACCATTGTTCCCTTGTAGGGGTTTTATTACAATTTTATTTATTTCCTTGCGCTATTGCTTGTGATTGCTTTTTTGGTGAGGAAGAGTGTTAAAGCACGAGGGTGATATCGTGTATTGTTTTGGTGAGAATGAGAGCTAAAGCAACGAAAGGTAATGACGTGTATATTTTTGTGAGGAAGAGTGTAAAGCACCAAGGGTGATGCCATGCAACACGATGTAAAGTTATGTGCCGATTATATTGATTTTATGGTGATGATGAGAGTAAAAGCACGAAGGGTGATATCGTGCAGTTTATTGAGAATCTTATGGTTAGGATGAGAGTAAAAGCACGAAGGGTGATGCCGTACACTTGTTTGATTTCCGGCTCTTGCTAATAATTGAGATATGGTGTTCCTCTTAATTACTTGTAGTCTTTCTATTCTGATTTGATGCTTTCCCTGCAGCATGTTCCCCCTCCCTTCGTTAGCTGTATATTTTTTCTTCTACTTTCCACTATATAATATTTAACTTCACAGGTTTCTTTAATTGTCTTGTCCTAGCCTCATCACTATTTCGCCTACATTAGGCTAGGCACTTACCAGTACATGGAGTTGGTTGTGCTTATACTATACTCTGCACTATGTGCAGATCCTGGAGAAGAAGCTTTTGGACCTTAGCTTGAGTGGCTGCCTTCAGTCCATATGGAGATCCAAGGTAGTCATGCAGGCGTCCGTAGACCCTGGCGTTTCCCTCCAGCTTTTCTTCTTGTTTCACTTAACTAATTCGGAAACAATATTGCATTTATTGTTCGGACCTTGTTTGTAGAATTCTTAGACTGTCTGTGGAGTTGCAACATCAGCCTTGGGTAGTTTTTGTTTGAGAAATCATGTTGGAATTATTTAAATAGTTTAATTATTTATTCCGCTTATTTTATATTTCCACTATTTATAAAGTGTTGATTCACATTTGTTGAACAATTAAAATGGGAAAAAGGTATTTGTTCAAATGGTCAGATTGCCTAGCTTTAACTAGTACGCATCATCACGACTCACAAGGGAAGAAAATTCTGGTCCTGGTAAGTTGGTATTAGAGTTCTAGGTTATATGAGTCTCGCAGTTCACGAGCAAGCTTAGTAGAGTCTGAGGGATCGGTATGGAGACGTCTGTATTTATCCCATAGAGGCTACGGAGTTAGGAAAAACTTCACATCTATTCTTTCCTGTAGTGCTGTTTGGTTTCTCAATGCAAATTGAATTTCTAATATGTTCTTTCGCAGATGGCGAGAACACACGCTTCCTCGTCCACTGGCAGCAGCCTAAGCCCCCAGCAGTAACTCCCACGAGGGGCAGAGGGCGAGGCCGAGGCCGTTCTAGAAGTCGAGGTAGGGGCAGAGCTCAGCCCAGAGCAGCAACACCAGCGCCGGAGCCTCAGGTTGACTTTGGTGATGAGGTTACGGCCTAGGCACTTTCGTACGCCCAGCTCAGGTCCCAGAGAGGTTCACTGCTATCCCAGTACTCCAGGATGCTCTGGTCCGTCTAGTAGGCCTTATGGAGAGTTTCACCTGGGCAAGCTTGCTTCCTGTAGCACCAGCCGTCTCTTAGGTTGGAGGAGGAGCCCACACTCCTGCTACTCGCACTCTGAGCAGGTGGCTCCCCAGTTTCAGACTCCAGCCGCTCAGCTAGTTGGAGCAGTTAAGTCGAGTGTGGTAGGTCAAACCGGTGATGGAGCAACTATGTATGCTGATGCTTTGCGGAGATTGGACAGGTTCACCAAGATCTTCACTACCACTTTCAGCGATTCATCTTCTGAGGATCCCCAGGATTATTTGGATAGCTTTCATGAGGTTCTCAGGAACATGGGGATAGTGGAGACCAATGTGGCCGACTTTTCTACTTTCCATTTGTCAGGATCTGGTTCCTTTAATCCGAAGTCGCAGAAGCGGCTCATTATCCGCATATGCGGAACTGCTACGAAAAAAAAGCATTGTTTAGATACAGAAAAATCTGAGGGTTTATTTCAAAAGTTGGAAAAATAATTGAGAGCTTGGTAAAAGGCAATTTTGAGTGGGTTTTAAAGAGAAGATTGTTGGGTAACGTTGCTTTGACCCTTTCTAGTTATATTTCATCAATATCTAGTTAAATCCGCCATTAAAATTTAAATTCATGTCTAAAATTGGGAAAAATGGGAAACTTCTCAGACTTAATTGTTTGATTTTGAGTGGGCATTTGACCTTCGATTTTGAGATTTTTATAAAATTTGACTCGTGAGAGTAGGAGGGTTCTGAAAAAATAAAAATTATCCGATTCCGAGCCGTTGGCCTGAGGGGCGTTTTGGTCATTTTACATATTCTTGCGCCCTAGCTTTGATTTTAAAGTTCTGTCTTCTATTCTGTCACAGATGGTGAGGATACGTGCTAATCGAGATGATCACACACCCGCACCCCCTCCTACAACCGCTAGAGGCAAGGGCCAGGGCAGAGGTCGTGGACGTGCACATGGTGTAGCCAGAGCACCAGTGCGAGCTGTCGCTAAGGTACCGCCAGTAGATCCTGTTGGGGCTCAGGCACTTGACATGCCTATGACCACTACTACTCCAGTTGTTTAGGAGACATTGGAACAGTTCTTGAGCATGTTTGGTACATTGATCCTGGCGGGATTGATTCAAGTTATGCTGACTACTTCACAGATCGTGAAAGGGACCCAGACTCCCGCCACCTTTACTCAAAAGAAGCGAGTTCCCATTAGTCAGGTTTCAAGTGTCATGCCAGCACTGCCTGTGGTCTCAGTTCAGCGAGTGATGAGGACCTATCACAATAAGGGATAGGTGGGTCCAGGAGAGAGAGGATAGATGACGTCATGAGGGAGAGTACAGAGGCGTGAGTAGACCTTGTAGGCCCGCTGGACCTTATTTTTGAGGAAGAGTACAACATGGTGGAGGTGTTTGGGGCCAGCTAGCTCAGATTGCATCTCAAGTTTCACATAAGGTTCAGGTGTTCAGGGTCTTGGAGTAACCGTACAACATAGTTTCCACTGCCACACCCTCCCAGAGAATGCTATGAGTGTGGTGACACATGCCACATAGTGAAGGATTGCCCTAGACTTGGGAGGAGTTCACCTCCATAGACTTCTTAGCCATAATGCACCTCGTAGAATTCTCAAGCCATGGGTACAGCCCCAGATGCTACCCCACCTACCCGTACTGAGGATGTTGCCTCCGATTTTATCATCACAAGTATTTCATGGTTTGTTAGAGAGATGTGCCGATTCTATTCGATATAGTCTTACCTTACTCTTGTGTGTCTTTTTATTTTGCTCCACATTTGGGCGTAGCTCGAGATTCCTATGACTTCTCCTAATTATGTTTCTACCCCTGTTAGAGATTCTCTTGTTGTGGACCGCATTTATCGGTCATGTTTGGCTACTATTCGTAGTTTTTGAGACCAGAGTAGATCTTTATTACTCAATGTATTTGATTTCGATATTATCTTGGGCATCGTCTGGTTGTCGCCCTATTTGCTATTATTGATTGTCATGTTAAGACCGTGACGCTGTCTATGCCACGTGTTTTCGCGTATTTACTGGAGTGGTACTTTAGATCATACTCCCAATAGAGTTATTTCTTTTCTTAAAGTTCAGTGTATGATTGAAAAGGGGTGTGTCATGGTTTAGCTTATGTGAGAGATGTTAATGCTGATACCCCTTCTATTGATTCTGTTCCAATGGTACGGGATTATCCCTATGTGTCCTGCTGATCTTTCGGGCATGCCGCATAATTGGGACATTGATTTTGGTATTGATTTGTAGTCGGGCAATTAGCCTGTTTCCATTCCTCCTAACTGTATGACTCCTCTTGAGTTGACAGAGTTAAATGATCAGTTACCGGAATTACTTGATAAGGGTTTTATTTGACCCATTATGTCACCGTGGGGTGCTTCTATCTTGTTCGTGAAGAAAAAGGATAGTTATATGCACATGTGTGTCAATTATCGCCAGTTGAACAAGGTTACAATAAAGAACGGATACCCTATGCCTCTTATCGATGATCTATTTGACCAGTTTCAGGGCACACAAGTGTTTTCTAAGATTGATTTTCAGGGAGCTGGATATCCCAAAGACTACTTTCAGGTCTCGGTATGGTCATTACGAGTTCCTCGTTATGCATTTGGGCTAACCAATGCCCCATCAACTTTTATACATTTGATGCACGGTGATTCAGGCTCTATATCGACTCGTTCGTCATTATTTTCATAGACGATATTCTTATATACTCTCGGAGTCAGGAAGACGATGAGCAGCACCTTAGGACAGTGCTTCTGACCCTGAGAGAGAAGAAATTATATGCAAAGTTCTCAAAATGTGAGTTCTGGTTGAGTTCTGTGGCATTCCTAGGCCACATAGTATCGAGTGAGGGAATTCGGGTGGATCTAAAGAAGGTGGAGGCCATGCATAGTTGGCCGAGGACCTCCTCATCTACAGGGATTCGTAGTTTACTTAGCCTGGCGGTTTATTACCATTGTTTTTTGGAGGGGTTCTCATCCATTGCAGCCCCTATGATTAGATTGACCTAGAAGGGTGCTCCCTTTCAGTGGACATATGAGTGTGAGCTAAGATTTCAGAAGCTCAAGACAGCCCTGACTTCAGCCCCTATTCTGATATTGCCTACTGGTTTGATGTTCTATGCAGTTTATTGTGATGCCTCACGAATTGGACTTGGAGCGGTGATGATGGAGGACGGTAGAGTTATTGCCTACGTGTCAAGACAACTGAAGATACATGAAAGAACTACCCTGCCCATGACCTTGAGTTAGTTGCTATTGTTCATGCCTTGAAGATCTGGCATCATTATTTCTATGACATGCCCTGTGAGATTTACACGGATCATCAGAGTTTACAGCACTTGTTCAAGCAGTAAGAATGAACTTTCACCAGAGGTGATGGTTGGAACTACTAAAGGATTATGATATTATTATTCTTTATCACCCGGGCAAGGCCAATGTGGTGGCCGATGCCTTGAGTTACCGGGCAGAGAGTTTGGGGAGTTTGGAATATTTACCAGCTTTAGAGAGACCCATGGAAATGAATGTTCAGGCCTTAGCAAGTCAGTTCGTGAGATTTGACCTTTCGGAGCCCAGTGGGGTTCTAGCGTATGTGGTTTCTCGATCTTTATTATTCGAATGTATCAGGGATCAACAATATGATAACCCTCATTTCCTTGACCTCAGGGACACAGTTCAGCATGGCGATGCTAGGGATGTGACTATTGGAGATGACGGGGTATTGAGGATTCAGGGTCGGATCTGTGTACCCGATGTTGATGATATTCGGTAGTTAATATTGATATAGGCTCATAGCTCGCGGTACTCCATCCATCCAGGTGCCGCGAATATGTATATGGATTTGAGGCACCATTACTCATGGATGAAGATAGAGAAGGACATAGTGCAGTTTGTAGCTAGATGCCTCAGCTGTCAGTAGTGAAGGCTGGGCACCAGAGACCAGAAGGATTACTCCAGCAGATAGAGATTTCGGAGTCGAAATGAAAGAAGATCACTAGGGACTCTGTAGTTGGTCTCCCTCTGACTACGAAGAAATTTGATTGTATTTGGGTTGTTGTTAATCAGCTGACCAAGTCCGCTCATTTCATTCCAGTGTGTACTACATGCTCAGCGGAGCGGTTAGCGAGGATTTATATCAGAGAGATTGTCCATCTGCGATCTCTTCCCCAAAATTCATCTAGTTTTGCAATTTCGACCGGCGATCTGGTCTTTCGACTTCTCTTTCCTTTTCTTTTTCTTTTTCTTTTTTATTTTCTTCCTATTCTCTCTTCTGCTTTTTGTGGGTGTGTGTGTGGGTGTGCTATGTTTTCTTGGACAGGTACCTTATTTTTCCGGCAAGGATTTCCGGCAAGATACACTACTTCCGGCGACTCCCATTCAGATATTCGGCAGGACGCGGCAGAACTACCCGTTCCAATAAGCTTCAGGAAAACTTGCTTCAGGTACTAATCGTGGCGTCAAGGCCAGCATGCGGCGTTTGGGAGTGAAGAGCTAAGCAACACCGGCCGGGACGTGCAAGAGTTGGTAGCACTTCACCTCGGGCGCATCAAAGCCTACTTTCAGGTTTTTCCACCGGAATTGGTACCTTCCGCTCTCTCGTTTACTCTGTACACCTTTATACGTATTTCAGCTAGAATTCCGTGTGAGGTTCACTCTGTTGCTATCTAGTTTTCATCTTTTTGCGTATTCTGCTATAGTGCGTGTGTGCGTCAATATTCTCCATAGTAGGTTGGAGGAATAATGGCCGCGGCGGGGGATGATAGTGTAAGGTCATGTCCTCGGGGGGTGGGGGCGGCGGCAGGGGTGAGTAGGGGGTAGAGAGTGGTACTGCGGGTAGGGCGGGAGGTAAGGGCGAGAGGAGGGTAGCGGACACTCATAGATTAAGGATTGGGTCGTGTAACATAGGCACTCTGACAGGTAAGTCCATTGAGTTGGCAAAGGTTCTTCAGAAAAGGAAGGTTAACATAGCCTGTGTCCAGGAGACTAGGTGGAAAGGGTCGAAGGTGAGGAATGCAGATGGGTTTAAGCTGTGGTATTTTGGGGTCGTGAGAGGTAAGAATGGAGTGGGCATCTTGGTAGAATGGGATCTAAGGGAGTCCGTGGTCGAGGTTAGGCGAGTGAATGATAGGTTAATGTCTATTAAGTTTGTTATTGGGGGTTGCGTCCTCAATGTCATCAGCACTTACGCGCCGCAAGCGGGCTTAGACGAGGAGGTTAAGAGGCGCTTTTGAGAGGGCTTGGATGATCTAGTGAGTAGTATTCCCAATCTGAGAAGTTAGTTATCGGAAAGGACTTTAATGGTCATATTTCAGAAGAGGGAGGAGCATTTGGTCACCTTCAAAAGTTCGGCGGAGAGGACTCAGATTGATTACTTCCTCCCCAGAAGGAGCAATAGAGGTATGTGCAAGGACTGCAAGGTTAATCCGGGAGAGTCCCTTTCGACTCTTCATAGGCTTCTAGTGATGGATGTTGGTATCTGGAACCGCAGATTAGATGGGGTGTTTTGACTAAGGAGAAAGCACAGGAGTTGGAGAGGAGGTTAGCTGAGGGCGGAGCTTGGAGAAGTTATGGGTAAGTGGACGCTATGTGGTCAGAGATGACGAACTTGGTTAGGGAGGTAGCATGGGATATGCTTGGTGTATCCAAGGGCTATTCTGGTAGACATAAGGGTGACTGGTGGTGGAACGATGTAGTCGAAGGAAAAGTGGAGGTGAAGAAGGCGACGCTTGCTAAGTTGGCAGGGAGCACTAGCGAGGAAGAATGGAGAGCGAACATGGAGGTCTACAAGGTGGCGAGGAAAGAAGCAAAGCTGGCGGTTACGGAAGCTAAAAATGCGGCGTTTGGTCGCATGTACAAGGAATTAGGGGAGAAAGGCGGGGACAGAAAGTTATTCCGGTTAGCTAAAGCAAGGGAAAGGAAGGCGCGTGATCTTGACCAAGTTAGGTGCATCAAGGGCGAGGATGGAAGACTTCGTATGGGGGATTCTCAAGTCAAGAAGAGGTGGCAGGCGTACTTTCGAGACATACTTAACGAGGAGGGGGATCATAACATAGAGCTAGGGGAGTTGGGGCATTCAGATCAACATAGAGACCTTGGGTACTGCAGGAACATTAGGGCGGAGGAGGTCATGAGGGCTTTACGTAGGATGAGTAGGGGTCGAGCAACCGGGCCTGACGAGATCCCAGTGGAGTTCTGGAAATGCATGGGTAGGTCATGAGTGGAGTGGCTCTCCAGATTATTCAATGCGATCTTCAGGACCAACAGGATGCCGGAGGAGTGGAGGTGGAGTACAGTGGTGCCCTTGTACAATAACAAAGGGGACATCCAGTGCTACAACAACTATAAGGGTATCAAATTAATAAGTCAAACCATGAAGGTCTGGGAGCTGGTGATTGAGGCGAGGGTGAGGGAGATGACATTTATATCTGCGAACCAGTTCGGTTTCATGCCGGTTCGCTCCTCTACAGAAGCTATCCACCTTGTCAGGAGGCTGGTGGAGCAGTTCAGGGATAAGAAGAAGGACCTGCACATGGTGCTTATCGACTTGGAGAAGACGTATGAAAAGGTCCTAAGGGAGGTGCTTGGTGGCGAATAGTGTGCCGGAAGCCTGCATCAGAGTAATCAAGGACATGTATGATGGAGCTAAGACTAGGGTTAGGACGGTGGGTGGCAACTTAGACCATTTTCCAGTGGTTATGGGGCTCCACCAAGGATCGGCCCTTAGCCCTCTCTTGTTTGCCTTGGGGATGGATGCTCTAACCTGACACATTAAAGGGGATGTGCCTTGGTGTATGCTATTTGCTGATGACATAGTCTTGATAGACGAGACGAGGGTCAGTGTTATTGAGAGGTTAGAGGTATAGAGACAGACTCTCGAGTCTAAGGGTTTCAGAATAAGCAGATCCAAGACACGATACCTGGAGTGCAAGCTTAGCGCCGATGCGAGCGAAGGAGGCAGGGACATTATGATTGGATCTCAGGCCATCGCCAAGAGGTACAGTGTTAGATATCTTGGGTCGGTGATTCTGGGGGACGGAGAGATTGACGGGGACGTCACTCATCGTATAAAAGCGGGGTGGTCAAAGTGGAGGATTGCATCAGGAGTCCTGTGTGACAAGAAAGTTCTACAGAAACTCAAGAGGAAATTTTATAGAGCTGTGGTTAGACTTGCCATGTTGTATGGGGCAGAGTGTTGGCCAGTGATGAACTCTCATGTTCAGAGAATGCAGGTTGGGGAGATGAGGATGCTTAGGTGGATGTGCGGGCTCACCTGGTTAGATAAGATTAAGAATGAAGTTATTCGAGTGTAGGTGGGGGTGGCCCCGGTGGATGAGAAGATGCGAGAAGTGAGGCTGAGCTGGTTCAGGCATGTGCGGAGGAGAAGTCCTGATGCCACGTTGAGGAGTTGTGAGCGGCTTGTGATGGTCGGTGTATGGTGAGGTAGAGAGAGGCCTAAGAGGTATTGGGGAGAGGTGATTAGGCATAACATGGCTAGAATGCGGGTTTCCGAGGACATGGCCCTTGATAGGAAAGTCTGGAGGTCTAGTATCAGGGTCGTAGGATAGGGGCTCCTAGAGTTTTTGTACTCTTCACCCGGGGTTGGGTGAGGCTTGGCAGGGCTGTCCACAATTGATTTGTGTATTGGATTGTGTCTCCGTTATGGTAGTTATTTAAGGTAGTTACTGTCTGATATTATTGCATGCTATTTATTTATGATTCTTATGTTTAGATATCTAAATGCAGTAGTATAGCTTTTAATTATTAATTGATTATGGTTATGAAAAAATAACAGATTGAAAGCAAAGGAACCTAGGAGCAGGATTTCTATATGTAGAATGCATGCCTTATACATGATTTATATTGCATGAATGTATAAGTAAAATCCTATATATTCTCTACCCGTACACTAAACTAAACATGCGTAACCCTCCCCAATTTCACTATGAACTCCCATTGTTCTTTACAAGTTATTACAGATAAAGTAATTAAATTACAGTAGTGAAGAATAAAACAAAAAGTCATTCTATAGGGAGCCTTCAGCCAGGCCCAAATCTCCAACCTCACTCCTTTTGAATTTCACAACCATAACCAAGAGTTTGGGTGCAGCAAATTTCCCTAGGGATACCTTGGGACCCTGGCCAATACCAGGAACGCAAGACAAATCATCATTGACAAGTGCAAGAGTGGAATTGCTAGCCTTATGGATCAAAATTCAGTAGATGCTCAAGATACCCAAAGCGATGCTTACACTAAGGTGCTGGAACGTAAATTCTAAGAGTTGAGTTGATTGAATTTGAAGGAGTTGAGTTGGGAATAGTTGGAAAAGGTTTTACATGAAGCACAGTTTGAGAAGACAGTAATAGAAGAGTGAAAGAGTCCTTTTAAAATTAATTGAAGATGACCAGTTTTGAAAACAAAAGGGTCACACAAACAAGGGCAAAGGTAAAGGAAACAAATAGCTCACAAGCAAGAAAACCAGTTACACATGTATAACACATTGAAGAAAATTTCATGCTTCAAACTAGGAGTCTAGTTCTTACAGCACCAGACACAAAACCAAATCAACCTGAGGAAGAGGTTTTATGGCTATGGAGTAGCCAAGAGGATCCTGACACATGCTAGTAGTGTACATGAGTAAGGGGAAACATGCATTGGGGGTAGGAAAGGGGGTAATGAACATGCCGGGTTAAGCTAGGCCTACTAATTAACACATATACATACTAGTTGCAATTGGAATGACAGAACCATAAGTAGAAGCACACAAGGAACAAAAGAAAGTGCAACACCAATAAAGCATATTGTTTTGAGGTTGTAACTTAAATAGGAGATATACCAATTGAAAATAATGTAACACAGAGCAATAGTGAGCAATAATGTGCAGAGAAGTGAGCAATAGCGCGCAGAGAGTATGCAGAGAAAAAGAGCAACAATATGCAAAGAAGTTAGCAGCAGGTAGACCAAAGCAAGCATTACAATAGAGGCCAGCAGGGTGGTAAAAGTGACCAGGATCCCTCAATGTTGGCTTTCAGCCGATTGAGTAATCAGAATTCAACAGGAAAGTGAAAGTGGTTGTGTAGAAACAATAGAGAGCACCAAATATGTTTGTGTGAAATATAGAGAATTCAGAGTAATCAGTTCTATTCGTGTCTGTGTGTGGCTTAAGTGACAAAAGATGAGTAATGCTTACATTTTATAAAACAGTAGAGAATAGGGTATAATTATACAAGCATCACTAAATTGAATCAATCACAGGTCTTAATTCCCTTAAATCAGGAACTCGTTATTCGAATTGGAGTACAGATTATCAGGTAAGGAAAGAATCAGTCAGATGACTTATTATACCATAGTAAGAGCAGTAAGCATGGAGCGTGTATTAAAGGCTAGGTACACAATACTTCAAACAAGGAAAATACTGCATAATTGGAAATATACTTAAGTGCCCAAGTATGGTAACCATATAAATTGAATCTAAAAAATTAGTCTGAGAATCACGGACCAAACAAAAAGTAGAGGGAATCAATAGCAATTATGGAAAGCAACTCACAAGCAAGGAAATAATTCAAAATTAGTGTAAGAACCCTTAAGGAGAACACCTGCAAATAATGGATTCAAAGAGAGGCTCGAAATTAGCAGAATATTCAGTAAAGGGGAGCATTCAAACTTATTTAAACACAATAGTCTCAAAATTAAGAACCCTAGGTAAAAAATCACATAAAACAACAGGGAGTTGGAACCCTAGCAAAGGTCTAAAGCATGGAACTCAGAAATATAGGTTTACAATATAATCAAACACATAATCATAGGAATACTCACATAGCACCCAATGAAACAGAAAGTGTAGTGATTATAGTCGAAAACCCTAGTTTTGAAAAGAGCAACAAGAGCGGTTAAACTTGAGCCAATCAAAGATGTCGAGTGACAAATACTGTAGAACACAAAGATTAAACCAGAAATTATTTTAAAAGACATGGATTAAGAGATTTAAATAAAAAAATAGTGTTTGCAATAAAATCAGTGAGATGAGAAACATGTTCGTGAAACTTGCTAATAAAGACATTTAAAGCATCATCCGACGAAAACCCGTCGGAGAAAGGCCGAAGATAGCTAAGTGAGGTTTCCAGGGACCACCTTTCATGGTGGAAGCTTCTAGGGCTTCAAAACTTAGAGAGAAACAATGAGATAAGGTCCCATGGTGACAAAAGGTCGAGAGAAGTGAGGATGGAGTTGGCAGGAGAGGCGATGAAACCCATCGGAGAAGAAAGAGAGAACCAGAAGGTTCTAGAGAGAAGGGAGAGCAAACGTTAGAGAGAGACACCGGTTTTTGAGAGAATGAGGGGTCTGGGGGGTAGGTTAGGCTTTAATTTAGGTAATATAATCTAGGTAGTTGATCTCATTTGATCAACGAATCAGATTAAAACACAGCTGGACCAGGTATCCGAATGGGGTATGGGTCGGATCCTAATTGAAATTTTGTTGGGTTAAAATGGGGTTAAAATTGGGGTGAATTTGGGGCTATGTTTGCAACAGATTTTGGCTAGGTTTTAAAATAGAAAATTTCTCAATTTTATTTTTATAAAAACAGTAACAACGATTTTAAAAGAAAATTAAAAATACTGGGCAAAAAAAATATTATATAAATATAAATTTAAAAATACTTGAACTAATTTTGTAATCGTAAAATTCTGTTAATCATAAGATACTTATAATTTCAATTACATGCAATTTAGGTTTAAAAATACCAAATAAATTTGTAAAAATATGAAAAAATTATCTTAATTATATTTTGATATAAATATGAGGATAAAATAAGTTATTAACCAAAATGATAATTTTTGGGAATAAATTTGGGATTTTTTGTATTAAAATAGGTGATAAATTGGTTTTAATAATCGTTAATATACCAAAACTCATAGGTGTGCTCATATATGCACATATACGCTATTTTTGAAGTATTTTGAGGAATAAAAATACATAGAGAAAAATTGGGTATCAATAGCTGCCCCTCTTTACTCGAGGAGGATGAAAGAGTTGTCGGGTAAAGATAATATGAGGAATTTTGATCAAAAATGGTGATTGTAAAAGAACTTTGACCGCGCTCTTGTTTCTGAGCTGCCTACATATCCCTGTTTTTACAGGAATCAGGCCATATGTAGTTCGGGAATCACTGATGGAATGTGTCAATGTAGATTCGAAAAGACGGACACAATGGTTAAGTTTGAACAGACATTTAAAATCAAACAGGTGGAGGAAAATCGGAGCAGGATCGCTCCTTCTGAGACAGCCGCTTGCTAGCCGATGTACCTGAAGATGAGCAGATGCGCATATTGTGTGTAATTCAAACATGATGCAAGTTCCCGTTGGACTGTGAATGCTGCATTTGGACGATTAGGATGACATCCTCAGACTATTATGTCCTGGGCCATGAGGAGCATAAAAACTAGATATTTGCAGGCCATGAAATGGTGTTCTCCGACAATGCAAATGGTGACTCCGAACTATGACCCCTTTGAATAAGTCAGCGATCTTTCATCCCATGAGAAAGTGGAAATCTTTCAGCCAAATGAATGCAAAGAGTGGTGATCTTTCAGCCAGAGTGTGAATTCAAAAATGCAAGTTGCGATATTTTAGCCGAAGTAAGAATTTAAATGAATGTGTCAATATTTTAGCCGAAGTAAGAATTTAATTGCAGGTGGCAGTATTTCAGCCGAAGCAATAATTTATATGTAGGCAGAAATATTTCAGATAAATGAAAAATAAAGTGGCGAAATTTCAGTCATTCATGATGGAGAGAATTCTTAGTCTTGAAAGGCAGACAGGTAGCCCTATGCAAGAATGCAGATGGAGACAGAGCTTAGTATCAGTAGGCAGGAAAGTAGCCTTATACAGTTATGGTGGTAGAGTTTAACCTCGAAAGGCAGGGAAGTAGCCTTATGCAAAAATACAAATAGAGATAGAGCTTCATCTCAAAAGGCAGAAGATAGCCTTATACATGATGGAGGTAGAGCTTAACCTCGAAAGGTAGAAAGTAGCCTTATGCAAAAATGCAGATGGAGATAGAGCTTAGTCTCGAAAGGCAGATAGTAGCTTTATGCAATGCAAGGATGTATATGACAAAATAGTAGTAAATTTTCTTAGTTGATAGACGGTTGCGATATCAGGACTACTAGAGAATGTTGGGTGCAGATCGTGAACCTTTGAGAGTTTTGACTCTGAAGAGAAATGTACTTTGATCCGTGACTAGAATTCCTAAATCAAAAGAATAATCGTGAGTTCTGCAGAGGGGGGGGGGAGGTTAGTTCGTATCCCCTGGCTCTTGGCATCGTGTATCATTGGGGTAGCATTGCTAAACGGTGGTGACGAAAATGATATTTATGCATGACTTAGTAAATATAATGCAAGCACATATACAGAAAAACACGATTTTATTTTGGATGAACCAACAACTACAACGTGGTTCAAGACATGACAACCTCACTTGTTCCAGAATTTTGAGGGTCCTCCTCAAAATTCTGCCCCAGTGTACTGGGCTGGTGCTGCTGACGACTGTGCTGAATAATTGAATGCGGATCAATTCCCAAATGTTGAGGATCCTCCTAAAAATTCTGCCCTATTTTACTGGGTTGGCGCTGATGAAGATGCTGACAAACTGAATTTTAAATTTTGAGGGTACTCCTAAAAGTTTTTCCCAGTTCCAATAACGCGGGGAAATGGAATTTTTATTAAAATGTGACCGAGCACATAGGTTTGCCTACATATCCCCTCTAAAATGGGCATCAAGTCAGCCGTAGTTCAAATTACATCATGATGAAAAACATGTGATCAAACATAGTATCTCCTTACTGCGTCTGAGTTAATCGGTTTTGGCCAGACATCTCCGTCCTTCTCTGCAAGAATAAGGACTCCTCCAGTTAGAATCCGGTGAACCATGTATGGACCCTGCCAATTGGGAGAGAATTTCCCTTTGGCCTCATCTTGACGTGGAAATACCTTTTTCAATACTAGCAGCCCTGGTGTAAACTTCCTTGACTTAACTCGCTTGTTGAAGGCTCTGGACATTCTGTTCTAATATGGCTGACTGTGTATATTCTCTTTTCGTCTAAAAGGACTAACTGCTCGTAGCGACCTTTGACCCATTCTGCATCATCTAACTCTACTTGTTGTATGATCCTCGAGGAGGGAATTTCTACCTCGGTGGGAATGACTGCCTCTGTACCATAAAACAACATGTAAGGAGTTACCTCGATTGACGTGCAGACTGTTGTACGATATCCCAATAAGGCGAACAACAACTTTTCATGCCATTTCTTATGCCTTTCGATCATCTTCCTTAGTATCTTTTTGATGTTCTTATTAGCTGCTTCTACAGCTCCATTCATCTGAGGTCTATAAGCGGTAGAGTTCTTGTATTTGATCTTGAAAGTCTCACACATTGCTTTCATCAGGTCGCTGTTGAGATTTGAACCGTTGTCGGTGATGATTGACTCTTGAATTCTGAAGTGACAAACAATACGTTCGCATACGAAATCTGTTACCACCTTCTTGGTAACTGCTTTGTATGATGCTACTTCAACCCATTTAGTAAAGTAATCAATTGCTACCAAGATGAACCTGTGCCCGTTTGACGCGGAAGGCTCGATCTATCCAATAAAATCCATTCTGTAGGAGACGAACGGCCATGGTGAGCTTGTTGCACTAAGCTCGTTTGGAGGTACTTTTATAAATATCTGCATGTATCTGGTAGCGGTGGAATTTTTGGACATACTGGATACAATCCATTTCCATAGTCATCGAAACTTATCCTGTGCGAAGTATCTTTTTGGCTAAAACAAAACCATTCATGTGCGGTCCGCAGGTCCTTTCGTGTACTTCCTCCAATAATGTGGTTGCTTCTTTTGCATCGACACACCTTAACAAACCCAAATCGGGGGTCCTTCTATACAGGACTCCTCCGTTGTGAAAGAAATATTTGGACAACCTCCGAAGTGTGCACTTCTGAGTAGCACTGGCGTGCTCTGGATATTCTCCCTTGCTTAAATACTCTTTGACGTCGTGGAACCATGGTCTCCCAATGGATTCTTCCTCAACATGAGTACAATAAGCTGGTTGATTATGAATATTGACCTGGATGGGGTCGATGAAGTTTGTATCTGGATGCTGAATCATGGATGACAAAGTAGCTAGCGCATCTGCGAACTAATTCTATATCTTGGGAACATGCTGGAATTCCGTCTATCTGGACCTTTTTCTCAATTCCTGTATGTGATGCAGATAAGGGAGTATCTTGGGGTTTTTGGCTGCCATTCTTCTCAGACATGATGTATGAGTATGTCCGAGTCTCCAATTACTAGTAACTCTTGAATGTTCATGTCAATGGCCAGTTTAATCCCTAAAATGCAGGCTTCATACTCAGCGATGTTGTTGGTGCATTGGAACCTGAGCTTGGCGGATACCGGGTAATGTTTACTGGTTTCTAATACTAGGACTGCTCCTCTACCTTTGAAATTTACGGCTCCGTCGAAAAACATCCTCCAACCGTCATAGGATTCTGAAATGTCTTCTCCTATGGAAGCTACATCTTCATCAGGAAAATACGTCTTTAGAGGTTCGTATTCTCCCCCCCACAGGATTCTCGGCATGGTGATATTCCAAAGCTTGTCCTTTGATTGCCTTTTTTGTAACCTAAACAATGTCAAACTCACTTAACAGTATTTTCCATTTGGCGAGCTTGCTGGTAGGCACGGGCTTCTGAAAGATATATTTCAATGGGTCCATTCTGGATATGAGGTAAGTGGGGTAGGCACAGAAATAATGCCTCAATTTATGAGCTACCCAGGTCAGAGTACAACATGTGCGTTCTTATAAGGAATACCGAGCCTCATACGGGGTAAACTTCTTTCTAAGGTAATAAATGGCTTGCTCCCTTCTTCCGATTTCATCATGTTGTCCTAAGACACAACCAAACGCTCCATCCAATACAGTGAGATAAAGTAATAGGGGTCTCCCTAGTTTAGGCGGAACCAAGACTGGCGGCATTGACAAATATTCCTTGATTCTGTCAAAAGCCTTCTGACAGTCGTCAGTCCATTTTGTGGCAGCATCCTTCTTTAGAATCTTGAAGATTGGTTCAAAAATAATAGTGTACTGGGCTATGAACCGGCTAATATAGTTGAGTCTTCCCAGAAAACTCATTACATAATTCTTGCTCTTTGGCGGTGGAAACTCTTGAATGGCTTTGACCTTCGAGGGATCCAATTGTATTCCCCAACGAATCATAATGAAACCCAATAACGTTCCGACAGGGACCTCAAATGCTCACTTGGCTGGATTCAGTTTCAAGTTGTATCTCCTCAATCTGTTGAAGAACTTCCTCAAATCTTCCATGTAATCTGCAGCTTTCTTGGATTTGATGATGATGTCATCCAGATACACCTTGATCTCTTTTATGTATCATGTAATGAAATATAGTGGTCATGGCCCTCGTGTAGGTAGCACTAGAATTCTTCAAACCGAACGACATCATTCTGTAACAGTAAATACCCCACGGCGTGATGAACGCCGTTTTCTCTTCATCTTCTTTATCCATCAATATCTGATGGTATCCAGCAAAATAATCGACGAACGATTGCGGCTCATACTTGTTGCAATTGTCAATAAATATGTGTATATTTTGCAAAAGGGAAGTTGTCCGTAGGACTGGATCTCTTGAGATTCTAGTAATCGACACAAACTCTAACTTTTCCATCCTTCTTTGGTACCGGCACGATGTTGGCTAACCATGTCGGACACTCTACAACTCCGAGAACCAAGGCTTTTACTTGCTTGGTAACTTCTTCTTTGATTTTCAAACTCATGTCTGGCTTGAATTTTCTAAGCTTCAGTTTCACTGGCGGGCACATCGAATCTGCCGACAACTTGTGAGCCACAATGGATATGCTGGGTCCAGTCATATTATCATACGACCAGTCGAAGATATCCTCATTCTCTCTTATGAACTCTGTGTACTCTTTCTTTTTTGGGGGTGACAAATGTACGCTGATACGTGCTTCTTTGACATTCTTGGTTCCTCCCAGATTAACAACCTTAATTTTGTCCAAATTGGACTAAGGTATGTTCTCAAAATTCTCGACCTCCCTGACAACCTCTTCTAGTATTTCGTCCTCTTCTGAATCTATGTCTGTTTGTTTTAATGCCTTGTTGCAAGTCACTGTCGTTGGTTCATCATCAAGATATGTAATAGTAGTGTTGTGTAAAATAAAGTAAATGATAGATAAAAAAATAAGAGCGAGATATAGTGATAAACCTGGAAAATGCTTTTGATTACATTCATAACTATTTGAGACATCGGAGCTCTTTTCAAAAGTAAAGACAATGCAGAAAAGTAAATAAACTAACAAGTAAAATGCGATGCATAGTGTATTGTTTAGCTTTGCGACCCCGAATCTCTTTGAGAACTGGTGGTCCTAATTTACCAATTGGTGAGGCGTTCTCATCGGTTCATAGCTTGAATGGAAGACCCTTCTTCCCCCTCCTGCTCGAAGATAACATAACAATCTGTATCATCCTGCAGAAATAGGTTCTTCATTGCTGCCAGAGCCTGATCTTCCTTTGATCCATATATAATGTTGGCCGGCTGAAAAGTCTGCTCCAACTGGGGTATGGGATGTTCCAAGAAATAGTAGGGACCGTGCCATGGTGGTGACCAATGATTGAAATCCTCTTAGGTGTACTCATACCACATGCCAAAAGTGGTACCATGCTTCTTAAACTTGATAGGCTTGGTGATGCCCTGGAAATTCCTGCCAAGTCCCTTTTCGGGATCGTTACCGCTCCAATTTAGAATTCTCTCAATTTTTTTATCCCACCAATTGTCTTTGTCTATGGTGTTGACTCGCTCAATTCGGTGGTATGTTTCTCCACATATTCTCCTTCTACCTTCGATCATCGGATGGTTTGGCGGTTGTATAAAAGGTTGGTACCGTCGCCATGAATGATCACCTCCTAATGATTCCATTCAAATTTCACAGCCTAATGTAAGGTTCATGCCACAACCCCAGTGTCGTGGATCCAGGGTCGCCCTAACAATAAGTTGTAAGATGCTGGCACTTCTATAACTTGGAAGTCCACGTCGAACCAGGTGGTTCCCATCTGTAGGCACATGCTAATTTCTCTGATGGTGGATCTTTGGGATCCATCAAAATCTTTAACACTGATAGCTCCATTTTTGATATGCATTCCCTTACCCAATGTCTTGAGGGTTATTAGCGGACAGATGGTAAGGCAGGACACCATATCGACTAAGATTATGGTGATAAAATAATCTTTGTATTGCACAATGATGTGCAATGCCTTGTTATGACTAAGCCCTTCTAGCGGTAACTCATCCTCGTGGAAGGTGATCTTGTAACTTTCCAGCACCTGTCCAACCATATTCGCCATTTCGCCTCTTGTTACGTTGCTGGGAATATAAGCTTCACTCAATATTTTCATTAAGGCGCTTTTATGTGCCTTAGAACTTTGCAGAAGAGCTAGAATAGAAATCTCTGTTGGTGTTTTGTTCAGTTTCTCAACGACTGAGTACTATTTGGCCTGTATCTTCCTCCAATGGTCAACGGGTCCAGTTTCAATAGCCCGTCCAGAGGCGTGCTTGGTGGACTCAGTTAAATGTTTTAGGGTGTACACCCTACCTGTCCTGGTCATGCCGTGCGCAGCGATTGCTTCTTTTGTATGTGTTTTCCCTTTCCTTCTAGCCTCAGCAATATAATCCCAAGGTATGGCGTTCAACTTGAACGGGGTCACATCTTTCATGGAAACCGGAATAGGCATCCTAAGAGGTGACATAGTAACTTCAAGTGGTGCAGGTGCCTTTGGAATCAAAACCTCGACCTCAATTGGTTTCGCCGCCTTAGCATGAGGCGCTTTAAACTTGAGTGGTATAGACACATTTACCACATCGTCCTCAGAGGGCTGGATCTGAAAAATAATGGGATTCAAGGTAACTGCTGGCTTCTTAGGCTTATTTCATTCAGCTATCAAATAGATTGACCCCTTGGGGTCCCAATCATCTTCAATCTCGATCACATGGATGCCTCCACCATTGTAGTCAGGCAGAGCATTGTTGCGGACATTAGGGGCGGGCTCCTTTGCTATAATGACCTTGTTATCAATCAGATTCTGTATCTTGTCTTTCAAAAAGCGATGCTCGTCGATAGTATGGCCTTTCATCCTAGAATGGTATGCGCAAGTCATGTTAGGGTCGATGCATCGAGAGGGATTTTCTGGAGTTACGGCTGGGATAAGGGTAACGTAACCGGCTGCTTTCAATTTTTCAAATAGTTGGTCGATTGGTTTGGCAATGTCGGTATATTGCCTAGGAGGTTTACGGTTGAAATTTGGTCTAGGCGGAGGAAATTTCTGGTGGGAAGGCGGTAACGAGTACTAAGAAGGTTGGTAGTTGTATGCTTGGTATACAAGTGCAGGTTGGGAATATATGTGTGAGGTAGGTTGATATGTGGGTGATGGAGATGATTGGTAGACAGGTGATGGAACTTGATAAGTAGGTGATGGTGCTGGGTTGTTTAGGAAGGTTGATATGTGAGTGAAGTTGAGGGATAGGTTTGGTACTTCATAGGGGAATTGTTCCATTGCGCAGCCATTACGAAATTTACGTCCTTTTTCTTTGGCGAGCCACCAGACCGTAAAGCCTTGTAGGTAGATTGAAACGCCTCGAGGTTAGTGACCAAACCATTTTTATGCCCTCTTCAATCCTCTATCCCAGCTTGATGATGTCGGAGAACTTTTGACCCTCTATTAGCATCACCCTTTCATAGTATTCAGATCCTAAGCACAGACAAAGATCATGTTCGTCTGCTCTTCCTCCAAGGATGGCCTGACCTTAGCAGTTTCCGACCTCCAACGAGTAGTATTCTCACGGAAGGACTCTATGGGTTTTTTCTTTAGATTCTGGATATATAGAACACATCTGGTGTGTTCTCAGTGTTGAACCTAAATCGGTCCATAAATTCAAACACCATGTTCACCCAACTTTTCCATTTCTTTGCATCTTTGCTGATATACTATGATAAACCATCACCTTTTAGACTCCTCTTAAACAGCATCATGCAGATTTCCTTGTCCCTTCCAACTCGTACCAGCTTATCACAATACATTCTCAGGTAAACCCTGGGATCACCTGTACCGTCGAACATTTTGAACTTAGGAGGTTTGTACCACTCCACAAGTTCGACATCTGGCTGAACACAGAGATCTTCGTAATTCAACCCTTCAATACCTTTACTACCTTCGACACCCTAGATCCGGCTAGTTAACTTCTTCAGTTCAGCAGCTAAATTTCGGAAGACAGAGTCCTTGCTATCTGTTTCGGGTGTGTCTAAGATGGGCTGGGTATAGTGGGGTATGGTATCCACAAAACTAGGAGTGTCCTAGTCGTTTGTGGTGTTTTGGGTTCAAGAATAAGCAGTGTAGTGTTATTGCAGGCTTGAGTATGAGTGGGTTTCATTGGAGGTTATGGGGTGTTTTGTGGAGGTACGAAATTTTAGGCGTTAACATTAGGAGCGGCAAGAGTGATTGACAGGCTTGCCAGGTACCGAACTTGGTCCAATTCCTCCTGAAATCTAACCAATGTTCACTGAAGATGAGCAGCAGTCTCCTTGGTAATTACAGCATTCTGAGAAGACCCCTCAAGTTCCTTTCTAGCGCTTACATCTCCCATTTTGCCTTTGTTCCTGTTTCTTGTAGGACTCGGGGGAGGAGGAGGACCCTTGGATCTAGTTGAGTACGCTGAAGGTGCCAGAATGCATGAACTAACCATTGGGGACGGGAGTAAAAGTAAAAGAAAAACAAAAATGGTAGAAAGTTAGTGTGGGTTCTGAGAAATAATATTGTGATATTTAAACACGTTGTGCAATAGTATAAGTCGTTTCCTAATTTGGGTGCCTCTTTGTACCTGAGGTAGGCCTTGTGACAAATTAATTTTGGAGAACTTATAATGCTAAATGCCTCATTTTATTGATAAAAACAAGACGAGTCTTAAAACAACTTCATACTAAAAAATATCACTAGTGGCCAGTGGCCTTATTACATTATGAAAGCAGAAAATAAAAATCCTAACTACTTGGTCCCAGAAGGACCTTCCCCAGATTCACTACTCTTGCCTCCCTCGTGCAGTTGCATCAACTCGCGCAGTCCTAACAACAGATAGGCTCAGGCTAGATGTCTTCTTGCACTTCCCTCAGTATTCTTACAATCTTCAATTCTCTTCAAAAACTTCTATTCCAACTCTACTAGACCTCGCTCCAGATACCCCATCTGATTGTTGGTGTTGACAGCCATATCCTTCCACTCCTTGATCAGCTTCTCGTGGGCTTCCTGTATTTCCTGATTCATTCTCATATTATTGTATCCTCTTGCGCAACTGATTGTATTTGACTTGTGCTTTAATTTTCTCATCAATAATTGTATGACCATGGAAGAATCCTGGATGACCCAAACTAATATGATCGTCTTCCAACCAACCTGTATAGTGGGGCACACACCCGACATGTTACATGTCTGGTTCAATAGACTCCTTCCTTAAGACGAGCTTGCAGTGCCACATATGCTGAGCATGACACATGTGCGAGCTATCATCATCTTGAAAGTCAACCCTGAAATGACTCGTTCTCTCTATCCTAGGTATGATCTGCTTTCTTCCAGCTTGCCTCATCGCCCGGAGAGGTACATAAGGACGAGTTCCCTCAAACCGATAAGAATGTGGAATGGCACGTCTCGAGAAAGAACAATGAACTCCCATGTTGGTAACCACTCAAACATCCACTAAACTTGCTCTTCCTTTCGATTCTCAAACAACTTTACCCATCCACTGGTGTCCTCTAGCGGAGCGAACATGTTGGGCATGAAGTTCATTCACTTTGGGTGGTGAGAAGCGATATGGTCATCCCAATCCCTGCGGATAATTTCCTGTTTGTAGTTGCATTTCTGAAGGTGTTCTATGAGGTAGAGTTGACGTAAAAAATTACAACCTTCAAAGTGTGGAGCCCCCTATTGACATTTTCCCAATGCTCGATACATCTCGGCAATGATCATGGGCACTATGCTGAAAATCTGCCCATCAATACCCTCCGCTAAGGTTTTGGTCTCCTTGGCCAGTCAGGTGTGGATCCTAGCCTTCTTTATGGGAAAGTTCATCATACCCAAGAAGCAGAACATGAACATAAAGACCCACCCTCCTATGTATGTAACCCAAAGAGGTGAGGGTGAACTCGTTTGTGTAGGTGCGATAGGACTTGCTATGGACATGCCTCTAATACAAGAAATCAAATGGTATGTAGGAGTCCATCAAACAAGTTAGGTCGGGATTTTTCTTGAGTCCCATCATCTTAAGGAATCCTCTACTTTTGCGGTCTTACGGCATATGCAGGCCCGGAGTCTCCCAAGGGATACCAGCTAAACCCCATATTTCTTCAGTAAATGAGTCATCTCAAAATCCCCGAGGTGAAACACTGATTGATCACTGTCCCAGAACAGAGTTGTAGCCTATATGATTTTATTGTTAGACTGGATTTCCAGAAGTGAGAGTAACTTCCCTAAGTACTTGCGGATGAGGGTTTGATCGCTAGCATGAAGATCTTCCAACCAGCTTACCAACCTTGGATGAATGTTTGATACCATAACGAATCTGGGGACTTCGTGCCTCATTTTCCGCAAAACAAAGTGCTAGGCCCTTAATCCCACCAGACTCGAATAGTTAAATCAATAATTAGTAAAAAGCACTTAATTCTCCAAATAAATGTACATAACGTTGAGGTATCCATTTGGGTTCTGAGAAAACCTGGTGGCCTTTGGTTTAGGCTATCTTAATGAGTCATTATATGGACAACATAACTGACTCGGCTAGGGTTGACCATGATGCATGAATAGTTTTATGTAATAAGGTTTCTACTTTTGAAGTACTAGATAGAGTACCCTTGAGCATACAACTCGAGAGGGAAAGGCGCGGAACCTTCGACTACACCGTTGATCGACTGGTTTTACCGCAAATATGCCTTTGCTACATTTAGGGGTTATAATATCGAAAGGGAGCAACAACTCATTATAAGCGTTGTTATAGGATTTATCTTTGCACGAGTGGTATATGATGTTGGGGAATGTATTTACAATAATGAAGCAAATTGCATGTATCGCGTTCATAAAGATTACAATAAATGCTCGGAAATTGCGATAGAATTGAAATAATAAGGCAGTAAAAGAAGAAATTAAAAGGAAAGAAAAACATGAAGAGCCAAGTTACTATTTTTGATGAAATAATATAAGACAGAAAGTAAATGTAATTAAGGAAGTAATAAAGTCACAAAATCCCATAACGGTAAAAGCCTTAAAGAAATTCCCAGCAGAGTCGCCATACTTTCGATTCCCCCCCTTCCAAAGCGA
Organism: Nicotiana benthamiana; assembly: GCA_034376525.1. Taxonomy (NCBI): domain Eukaryota; kingdom Viridiplantae; phylum Streptophyta; class Magnoliopsida; order Solanales; family Solanaceae; genus Nicotiana; species Nicotiana benthamiana. The sequence goes on along the minus strand of CM067333.1, from coordinate 24,679,704 downwards.
AGAAATTGGCTTTACCACATTATGGAGAAAACAACTTTTTTCCCTTTTGAGGAAGCGGGTTACGGAGTTTGAAGTGTCGCCACCTAATGATTACAGTGCATTACAACACTTTAAGAGAAAAGAAGAAGAGTTTGAAAGGAAAAACCAGAGTTCAGATAAGGGCTTGAGATTATCTCAAGGGAAAGGTGTTAGGCACCCCTCAGGATCCACTAGTGTAGTTCCCGACCATGCTTAATTGTGACTTTAAAGAGGGTAGAAAGAAACACATAGAGTTTGCATACGAAATTGTTGAAATTTCAAAAAGGAAGGGGGGGACATAAGTGATTTTAAAAGAGAATGATTAATTGGAACATAAATTTAAGAAAAAAAAATTATACAAGTAAAAGAAAGGGAAAAATTTTCCTAGGTTTAAATACAATATGGATCACATCGGTATAATACCCAGCAATCATTCTCGCACGAGATATTAGCGCACCGGTCATCATATTCATAGTCTACCCTTCCTGCCCAGTAGAGGTTATTTAAACCTTTGCATTGGTCATGAGTGCTTATCAAGTGCTATTACCCGTCCCATCCTATAGGTCCTAGAGGGTGTTTTAAGACCATTATTCCTATAAGGTGAGGACTAGGTTGAACCCTTAGGTTTAAAGGCCAAAATACTAACCGACATACAGAAGCAAATAGGAATTCATATAAGGGATCAGATAAAGGCATGTAAAAGGCTCAAATATACCCTTCCAAAAATAGACATACAATTAGCACGCCTCAATCACATTTAAGGTCTAAGGGAGTGAGAGCTTAAAATCTGGAACATTCGAAAATAGATTAGAATAGAAGCTGAAAGTTTGGGCTGAATTTGGCAGGAGAGTTGAAAAAACTGAAGATAAGCCAGTAAAATATGTAGCATTTAGGAATAGAGGAAAACATTTTTGTCAAACACATTTAAGGCCATATATGTATGTAGTACCCTGCGAACAGGAGAAGATAATTTCCGATAGGTAGGGTAGAAAACGTATAGTACCAGTGTAAAGAAGAAAGAGGAGTAAGTACATTTGTATTAGGAGTAAGTACATTAGTATTATACATATAAAAAAAATTCGTTTAAAAGCACAGTACTCTGCTATTTTTTAGAAAATAGTAGTTTTGTTTCAGACTGAAAAATAACATATAGCGGAGACATAAAAGTTATTCAGGATTGCAAAAAGAGAGAGAGACATAGAGTACTGAATATATTAGTGTCAAAAATATAGTCTTTGAAAATTACAGAAGTCGTAATAGTCTAATAAGTTTTTTGGGAAAACAGTAGTCCGGTCTTGGACTGGAAAAGTAACTTGGTTGAAAACATAAAGCTGAAAAAGTAAGATGGGAATTTAGTTAGTAAAACCAAATGGACTTCAAGGAGGAAAACAAGTTTGGGAAATTTAAAGAGGTCGAATGGCTTAGACATAAGATGATTAATCAATTTTATCTGTCCTAAGGCTTGCCTAGGCGAAGTAAAAGAAAGCGGACATGAACACCATTTTCCAATTTCAGAGAAAACATATTAACTAGCCTTATGTGATTGAATAACTAATGAGATAGCCAAAACATTGCAAGTGGACTCCTAATTGCAGGATATCTAATGCACGTAATAGTCCTAAGACATGCCATCTAAATGCAGTAGTAGATGTTTTAATTATTAACTGATTATGGTTATGAAAAAATTACAGACTGAAAGCAAAGGAACCTAGGAGCAGGATTTCTATATGTAGAATGCATGCTTTATACACGATTTCTATTGCATGAATTGGTAAGTTAAATACTATAGACATGTTCTCTACCCGTACCCTTAAAACAAACATGCATAACTCTCCCCAATTTAACTATAAACCCCCATTGTTCTTTACAAGTTATTACAGATCAAGTAATTAAATTATAGTAGTGAAGAATAAAAAAAGAAGTTATTCTATAGGGGGCCTTCTGCCAGACCCAAATCTCAAACCTCACTCCTTCCGAAATTCACAGCCTTTACCAAGAGTTTGGGTGCGGCAAAGTTCTTTAAGGGTCCCTGGACAATACCAGGCACCCAAGACAAATCATCACTGACAAGTGCAAGTGTGGAATTGCCAGCCTTGTGAATCAAAGTTCAGTGGGTACTCAAGATACCCAAAGCAATGCTTACACTAAGGGAGCAGAACCTAAATACTAAGAGTAGTGTGATTGTGATGGAACTTGAAGGAGTTGAGTTGGGAACACTTGGAAAAGGTTTTACACGAAGAACAATTTGAGAAGAAACTAATAGTAGAGTGAAAGAGTCCTTTTACAATCAATTGAAGATGACCAGTTTTGAAAACACATTAAAGAAAATTTCATGCTTCAAAATAGGAGTCTAGTTCTTACAACACCAGACACCAAAGCAAATCAACCTCAGGAAGAGATTTTAGGGCTATGGAGTAGCCAAAAGGATCTTGAACACATGCTAGTAGTGTACATGAGTAAAAAGAAACATGCATTGGGGTAGGAAAGGGGGTAATGAACATGCCAGGTTAAGCTACGCCTACTAATTAACATAGATATATACTAGTTGCAATATGAACGACAGAACCATAACTAGAAGAACACAAGGAAAAAACAAAAGTGCAGCACCAATAGAAGCACATTGTTTTGAGGCTATAACTTAAATAGGAGACATACCAGTTCAAAATAATGTAACAAAGAGCAATAATTTGCAAAGAACTAAGCAATAGTGCGCAAAGAGTATGCGGAGTAAAAGGGCATCAGTATGAAAATAAGTGAGCAATTGTGCGTAGAGAGTATGCAGAGAAAAGGGGCAACAATAGGCAAAGTAGTGAGCAGCAGGTAGACCAGAGCGAGCAACACAGTAGAGGGCACCATGGTGGTAAAAGTGACCAGGAGCCCTCAATCTTGGCTTTCAGCCAATTGAGTAATCAACATTCAACAGGAAAGTGAAAGAGGTTGTGTAGAAACAATAGAGAGCACCAAATATGTTTGTGTGAAAGAGAGAGAGAGAGATAATTCAGAGTAATCAGTTTTATTCGTGTCTGTGTGTGTGTCTTAAATGAGAAAAGAAGAGTAATACTTATAGTTTTTGATAAAAGTAGAGAATATAGTATAATTATAGAAGCAACACCAAATTGAATCAATCACATGTCTTAGTTCCCTTAAATCAAGGACTCATGACTCGAATAGGAGTACAGATTATCAGGTAAGGAAAGAATCAATCAGATGACTGATTATACCATAATAAGAGCAGTAAGCATGGAGCATGTAATAAAGGCAAGGTACACGTTGCTTAAAACAAGGAAAATATATGCAGAATAAGTGAAAATATACATAAGTTACGAAGTATGGGAACCACATAAATTAAATCTGAAAAATCAGTTAGAGAATCACGGACAAGACAAAAAGTAGTGGGAATGGATACCAATTATAAAAAGCAACTCAAAAGTAAGGAAATAATTCAAAATTAGTGTAACAACCCATAAGGAGAACGCATGCAAATCAAGGATTCCAAGAGATGCTGGGAATTAGCAGAATATTCAGTAAAACGGAGAATTCAAACTTATTTAAACACAATAGTCTCAAAATTAAGAACCCCATGTAAGAAATCACATAAAACAGCAAGGAGTCGGAACCCTAGCAAAGGTGTAAAGCATGGAACTCAGAAACAAACAGGTTTACAATATAATCAAACACATAACACTCAAAGAAATAGAAAGTGTAGTGGTTTTAGAAGGGGTCGAAAACCCTAGTTTTGAAAGGAGGAACAAGAGTGCTTAAACTTTATCCAATCGAAGATGTCGAGTGACAAATAGTGTAGAACACAAAGATTAAACCAGAAATTTTTTATGAAGACATGGATTAAGAGATTTAGACACAAAATATGGGTTTGCAATAAAATCAATGAGACGAGAAACCTGGCTGTGAAACTTGCTAATAACGACATTTAAAGCATCACCGGACCGGAGAAAGGCCCGAGATAACCAAGCGAGGTTTTCAGGGACCGCCTTTCATGGTGGAAGCTTCTGGGGCTTCAAACCTTGGAGAGAAACAACAAGATAAGGTCCCATGGAAACTAAAGGCGAGAGAAGTGAGGTCGGAGTTAGCCGTAGAGGCGATGAAACCCATCGGAGAAGAAAGAGAGAACAAGAAGGTTCTAGAGAGAAGGGAGAGCAAACGTTAGAGAGAGAGATCGGTCTTGGAGAGAACGAGGGGTCAAGGGTAGGTTAGGCTTTAATTTAGGTAATATAATATGGGCCGTTAATCTCATTTGATCAATGACTCAGATCAAAACATAGCTGGACCGGGTATTCGAATGGGGTATGGGTCGGATCCTAATTGAAATTGGGTTGGGTTAAAATGGGGTTAAAATTGGGGTAAATTTGGGGCTATGTTTGCAACATATTTTTGCTAGGTTTTAAAATAGCCAATTTCTCTATTTTATTTATATAAAAATAGTAATAACAATTTTAAAAGCAAATTAAAAATACTAGGCAAATAAATATTAGATAAATTTTAACTTAAAAATACTTGAAATTACATGCAATTTAGCTTTAAAAATAACAAATAAATTTTTAAAAATATGCAAAAATTGTTTTAATTATATTTTGATATAACTATGAGAATAAAATAAGTTGATAATTTTTGGGATTTTTGTGGTATTAAATTAGGCGATAAAGTAGTCTTAAAAATCGTTAAAATACCAAAACTCATGGGTGTGCTCATATATGCACATATACGCTATTTTGGAAGTATTTTGGGATATAAAAATATATAGAGAAAAATTGGGTATCAACGAGTGCACCATTCAGATTCTTCAGGATAAGCTCCGTGCATTTGTGATTGAATTTAGAGGGTATTGGGATCAGTTCTTGCAATTGGCTGAGTTTGCTTACAACAACAGTTATCAGTCCAGCATTTAGATGGCGTCGTATGAGGCCTTATATGTTAGGAGATGGAGATCCCCGGTGGGTTGGTTTGAGCCGGGTGATGCCAGGCTATTGGGCACTGATTTTGTCCAGTATGCGGTCGAAAAGGTTGAGGTGATTCAAGATAGACACCGTACGACCCAATCTAGACAGAAGAGTTACGCAGACCAGAAGGTTCGTGATGTGCCCTTTATGGTTGGTGAGAGGGTTCTACTTCGGGTCTCGCCTATGAAAGGCGTCATATGGTTTGGTAATAAAGAGAAGTTGAGTCCGAGGTTTATTGCCCCTTTTGCGATTTTGAGGCGTGTTGTGTAGGTTTACTATGAGCTTGCCTTACCTCCCAGTTTTGCGGGGGTTCATCCGGTATTCATGTCTCGATGTTTCAGAGGTATCAGGGTGATTTGTCTCATGTGTTGGAGTTCACTTCAGCCCACTTGGACAAGGATTTTTCCAATGGTGAGGAGCCAGTGGCAATATTGGACAGACAGGTCCGAAAGCTCGGGTCAAAGGATATAGCTTCAGTAAAGGTTCAGTGGCGGGGTGAGCCGTCCAAGTAGGTGACTTTGGAGACCAAGCGGGATATGCGCAGCCGATACCCTCATCTATTTTGTACTTCAGGTATGTTCTCTATGCTCGTTTGAGGACGAAAGCATTTTTAAGTGTAGGAGGATGTGACGACTCGGCCGGTCATTTTTGAATTTATGCCCCTTTCCCCCATTAACTACTTCCCCTAATTGCATTTTTGCTATTTTGCTTTGTCATGACGTTCGGTGTCAGGATTCGGAGTGTTTTGGGACACTTATCCCCTAAATGGGAGCTTAAGCGTTGTAAAGTGATCCAAAATTAGAACAGTGTGAAGATGACCTCAGAATGGGAATCTGATGACTCTGTTAGGTGATTTTGAGGTTGAGAGCGTGTTCGGAATATATTTTGGATTTCCGTAGCTCATTTAGGCTAGAAATGTCGAAATTAGATTTAGAGGTTTCTGGTCTGATAGTAAATTTTTGTTCTGAGGGTCTTTACGAGATTCCAAAAGTTATTGTAGCCTTGTCATTTCATATGGGACGTGCGTGCAAAATTTTAGGTCAATCTGATGAGTGTTACTTATGTTTTGGATCGAAAGTGTGTTTTGGATGAACATGAAGTTCTTAGGTTTGAATCTTTTGATTTAATGGGGTTTCCAGCGCTGTTTTAGATGTTTTGAGGATTGGTGCAAGTTTGAATAAGGTATTAGTTGTATTGGTACTTTTGGTTGGGGTCTCGGGGGCCCCAGTATGATTTCGGATGGTCGACGGGTTGAATTTCTAAAGTGTGTAGCAACTTGTTTTCATTCTTCTGGTATTTCTGCTTCTGCGGGTTGGGAACCGCAGAAGCGGTGCTGCATAAGTGGCTTGCCCCTCATAAAAGCGATTTTTTCCATGCCTCAGGAAACCGCAAAAGTGGTCCCCTGTCCGCTTATGCGGGACCGCAGAAAAGGTTCTAGTCCCTTTAATAAGAAGTCACAAAAGCAGCTCATTGTCCGCATATGCGGGACCGCAGAAGCGGTCCCTTGTCCGCAGAAGCAGAAAACACTGTTCAGATATAGATCTTTCATTTAATTATTTGCCATATTAGAAAAATTTGTTGAATTTTCTTCGTTAATTGCATTTTCTGCCAATGTTTAATTTCTATTTAAATCGTGAAAATACAAAATACTCTACATTTGCATTTAGGATTTATTATTACATTTGTTAGGTTAATAATTAAATTAGTTGTTTTATAAAAACTGAAAATGACAAAAATTACACTTTGAGTTATTAACTTTTTAATTTTGAATTTATAGTTTTCTTTTAATTTAGGTGTTAATTAATTTTTTGTAAATACTTTAACAAGTAATTAGGTTAATTTGATTAATTTAATTATTTTAAGAGTTAATATAGGATTTAAATTAATTAAAGAAGAAAAGAAGAACAAAACATTTAAAAAAAATAAGGAAAAAGAGTCAAAAGAAGGCTGCTGAGATTTGGGCCAACTTGGCAGACCTCAGTTAAATTTCTCTCAAACCTATTTAAATCCCAGGCCCAAACCATGCTCATACACGGTCCAAGCCACCCGGTCTTATAAACACTTCAAAGGACGTAGTATGAGTCAAATACTACGCCAATTGGAGTTCCTTTATACTAAGTCAATCTGGCCTCTCCGTTTCAGTTCTTCCAACGGCTATGGAAGCCTTACCAAATTCATTTAAAACTGTTCAAATAACGTAAGGACCATCTCACTTCATCTCTCTTCGCTCATCGTCCATATTTAGAGAGCCAAACCCTAGTGCCGTCCTAAATTCCTCTCCATCTCTGGTGGCGGGGCCATCTCAAAACACCTCCAAATTTATATCACCGAACCTTCATGACCTCCCCTTTCCTAATCCCTAACTAGTTTCCCTCGAATCCCTTTAGAGTGTCTCGAATCGTCGATTGAAGCAATCCAGCTAGAACCCTATAAACCCCAAATATCTCCAATCATCAAGTTTCAATGAAATATTAGGGTTGAAATTGGTCTTATTCGTCTTTTCTCAATAAGAAGATATTATTAATGCCAATTTCGGCTCAAAATTGAGAGTTTTGAAGATCATTTTAACTCCAATGTCCCTCCACTCGTTCATGGTATTTTCCGTCCATTTTGTTTCTTTCGTCTTTCATTTTATCGTCAATCTTCATCCACTTCTGATTTTTTTCCTTTTTCTTTCTTCTTTTTTATATCCTCTATGTGATGCCATTTTTAAGTTATTTTTTTTTTAGTCAACATGTTTAAGTTTATTTAATTCTGTTGTTTGATTTTGCTTAAATTTCTTTCTATTTTTGTTTTTTTTGGATTCATGACTTCGGGAGTTTTCTATAACTCCATTGGCCCAGTTTCTTGATTGGTTTCTATTGGTTTTTGAATTAAATTTGGACTTTGTCAGTCAAAATCCCAAAGATGGGAAGTTCAATCCGGGTTTGCCCAGCCCAGGATCTGTGGTTTGATTTGTTTGGGTCAGCTTGGCCATGTTTGGTTCATGAGGGTAATTAACAGAGATTTAATGGCTAGTTTAGGGAAAGGGATAGAGGGAGTATCTTTTAACTGCCTAGGAAGCTGCTAGGAAGATGAAGTTGAGGTTAAGTTAAATAAATAAAATTAATAATCAGAGTCTAAGTTGAAAAAAGAAAATTAGGGAAGGGGTGTTTGTTAAAATGGAAAATCATTTCTGCTGCCCTAAGTTTATCTATATAAGGGTCGTCTTTAGTAAAATGAGCAAATATTGAAAACCTGAGATGTTAGAAATGGCTAAAAAAAAGATCCTCGCAGATAGAACTTTTTCCAAATCAATGTTCCATTGCATTTGTCTTCATATATCTTTGGATATTTTTTAAAGTTTAAGTGGATTACTCTATTTTGGGCTCAAATATGGTAGTAGCTTATTGAGTACTGTTGTTAGCTTTTGTTAAGAAGTTGTCGATACTTTTATCTCTCTGCTGAAAGTTTTTGCTGTTTGTTTCTCATTGTTCCAAGTATTTTTTTGAATTTTGAATAGAAAATGAAGGTGTGAATGTGGCTTTGTAAGGAAAGTGTTGTTTCTGTTGAAGTTCATTAAAGATTGCTAGTTGTTAGCTTGGTTTTTATATTTTTGGTCAAGTCATTTAGCTTCTTGTCCATTTTTCCTTCTACTTCTTTCTTAATTGTAATAGATTTGTAATAATAGATGCTCTAATAATTCATGCTTAAGTGTTAAAACTATGTACAATCTCGAAGTACAACCATGGTAATTAGCCCGTTCTTTTTTATTTCTTTTGCTGAATTGAGTTTAATTAGTCTCACACTCGAGGCTTGAGTACTCCTTTGAAGAGGGTTGAATGGTTTCTTCCCCAATTGTATGAGGAATTATGGAAATGGATGGCAGTTTTCATTGAAGGTTATAATTTACCAGGCATTTTGTTCTAATGGTTTGAATTACTTGTTTGTTTGTTGATTCCATGATTCAAGGTATGTTAATTTTCACTCATTAGTTAATTGCTCCCTTAAATGGACTTGAATTATGCTTTAGTGTTGAACTTATACGTAAGTTGATGAGTGCATGAATAATCATGAGGGTCAGAGATAAATGTCTCAGCAAATTCCAATTTGATGTTCAAGCTTGCTAAAGACCTCAACTGGGTTTGACATGATGCCCAATTTCAGGTGGCCCGCTCTCAAGCTGAGATAACTTTCGAATCAGTGTTAATTCTTGTGTTTCTTTGATATTTTCATTCGGCCGAATTCAATTTAGTTGGTGGTATGATGAAGTCACTTTAAGATTATCACAATCTGCGATTGGGCCTTGTACGTGGCCCAATTAAATCATTTATGCACCATGCAGCTTCAATCTCGACTTTGGGCTTTTCCGTTGAGCTCAGGTTCCCTTTTAAATAGGTTCATGGGAAAACTACCCTCTATAACCCCTCAAAATTTTAATAGCCCATGTTTTGGCCCACTTGCAAAAGATGACCCTTCGGCCCAAACATATTGCATCTAGTAGCCCGAAATGTCTGTTTTGTATATTTTTTGTATAGTGACTGTCTATTTTGTATAGTGAAAATCTATTTTGTATAATGATAGTATATATATTATATATTTTGTATGCTGACAACCTATTTTGTATATATTTTGTATAGTTACATCTATTTTGTATATAAATGTATAGTTACATCTATTGTTGTATATATTTTGTATAGTAATACTCTATTTGTATATAAATTTTATAGTGACAGAATTTTTGGTATATATTTTGTATAGTTATATTTAATTTGTATATTTTTTTGTATAGTGACAGTCTATTGTATATAAATTATACAATTAACGTCTATTTTGTATATTTTACCGATAGTGATAACCTATTTTCTATGTACAATAAAAGTATATTGTATACAAATTGTATAAAATGATTATAGTTATTGACAATCTAGATTAAATTTTTTATTTTACTCTTGATGATATAATTTATAATCACAAAAAAAAAAACTTATTCATGACCGCAAATTTTTAAGATCTTATTTTCTCTTTTCAAGCTTCAAAACTGGGGGGGGGGGGGGGGGGGGGGAAGCTGTATAAATTAGTTGAAGATTGGTTTACATGAAAACAAATTCATCGACTCATGATGAGCACCAGTATTAGTATTGTGCCATTAACTTTGGTCAAAGAGGTTAAATAACTTAAAATTTTCAGGAAACTAAAAGTAAATAGGCAAAAATTAGATTTTATATTTATGATATCACAAATTTTGAACTATAGTTGAGCATTATTTTTTTTAGTTTTTCTCTATTGAAAATATTTATTTTTTTGAATTCACCAACTTTTTGGACTATTGACCGAATTGGTCTTCTTCTGTAATTGAAAAAAACTTATTTGAGTGAAATTGAATAGTGACCGAACTTGACCGCTGACAGTGAAGATAGGAACATGTTAGTTTGGGCTAGTCAGTATAATTAGTTTGGGGTTATAAGTTGTCTTGCTGATATTTAAGGCTATCAGATGTAATTTGTTTTTTCCGACAGGCTAAAAGTGAAGCTTGCTCTAAGTTCATTCATTTTCTTTAGACTTATCACAAGTCTGGAACTCCCTCCCCCCCCCTAAATGTTAGGCAAGTATGATATTCTATTTAGGTTACTCATATAGATGTACTAATTTTATCTTGGACATAACTTAATATGCCTTTGGTCCTTTAACTAAATGTGACTCTTTTAATTAAACTTGAGGCGTGTCATATTAACCAAGCTATAATCTATGATCCTCAAAAGATTAGTTTAAAGATCCTTTGAAAAAATAGACTTGAAGTGTGGTATATTAGTAAATAACTCATGGCCCTCGTATAATTATTACTAATTTCTTAAAATCTGGGTGTGCCATCAATTAAACTTTCTATGGCCTTCGCAAACTTAGTTAGTAATTTGAACTTTCGTAGTTTCTTTGGTCACATTTTCTAAATTTATTTTCTTTTATTTATAACCTCCGGGTGCACATTTCATGTGACCCAAATTCATTTCTTAACAACATTAAATAGAACGTGTCTCGAACTGCAGGTGCATTTCATGTTGCGTGGTTCGAGGTATATTTTGAATGACGTTGAATCTTCCTAAAAGCATTCTAAAATATATAAAAGTTGTTAATAAATTAAAAATGCATCATAGGTTAAAATATGTAATAAACCAGATAATAAGCCAATTACAATAGTTTAAGCGACCGTGCTGGAACCATGGAACACGGGTGAGACGAACTGGCCGACCGTCATAAGAATTTACTCCTTGATACCCTTTTTACTGCTTTTCCCAAGTTTATTTCTACTAGTTTGAATTGTCGAGATGTTCGGCTTTGAGTTTCGGAGATTAGTGGGACACTTAGTCCCTAAAAGAGAGCTTATGTATTGAAAAGTTGCTCGTAGTCGGATCAGTGTGAACACATCCTCGGAATGTAAATACGATGGCTCTATTATCTCCATTAGGTAATTTCGGGGTTGAGAGCGTGATCGAAATGAGTTTTTGTAAGTCCGTAGCTAATTTAGGCTTGAAAAGCCTGACTTTGAATTTTTTAAGTTTCCGGTACGATAATGAGATTTTTATTCGAGGGTTGGAATGGAATTACGAAAGTTGCAATCGTTCATTCATGTTATTTGGGATGTGTGCGTAAAATTTGAGGTCATTCAGAAATGGTTTGGTTGGGTTTTTGATTGAATGCATATTTTGAGGAAATTTGAAGTTCTTAGGCATAAATCCTTGATTAGTTTGAGTTTCCGACGTTGTTTTAGGTGGTTTAGGGATTGGTACAAGTTTGCTTGATATTATGGGATACGTCCTTAGGTTTGGTTGAGGTCTTTGGGGCCTGGAGTGTATTTCGGATGCTCAACGCGTTATTTTGGAGTTCATAAAAATTACAGAATTTTGGCTTCAGCTATTAACGACTTTGTCTTCTTCGCGATTGCGTTCCCATTCTCGCGATCGCGTAGTGTAATCTTGGAGGAGGACCAGTTTCTTCTTCGGGTTCACATTCAATTCCCCTACATTCGTGAAGCCCAGTCATTTCTTCCTTCGCGTTCACAGCCAGCCCTCGCATTCGCGTTCACAGCCAGCCCTCGTAATCACTTTATATTACCACCATTCTTAGTGGTTACAATGTAAAAGGACTTCCATATGGCTCTTTCACTTTCTTTTAATTTTTCTTGCATCATGTGTTGTTTACCCATAATCTTCAATACGATATTATCTCAATGTCTTGACTAGTCATCAAGCTATACGAATCGATTAAATTCACCTTATTTTTATGTACTCTACGAGTACCCCCTTTTTCTAAAAGGAAACTGGAAGTGGGTAAATTTCCCTTTACTATAGACTACTTATATCTTTGACTTAGTTTAAGCTTGTTGGTTCCAAATGGTATTCATTAGTTTTGCTTCACTACTATCTATTTCATCAGATAACTCTCATTTTAAAATTATGTTTCATGGCATCAAAGAGGAAGTCTGGTAGCATTAAAGAAGGGGATATATTCCTTTAGTTGGAATAAATAACTATTGTTGGTATTCTTTGTTGGTGTTCTTCTGATAACCATTTACCAACTCTGCTTATCCATGTAACTAGACAACCCATGTTACTTCTCCTCGATTAATACATTAAGACGTCTTATTCATTCCAACTTATCCATATGGGCACTTTGAGGCCTTGTTTCATACAAACTCGTAATGGTTTTAAGTACTTTTTTTTTTCATTGTTGATAATTTTATAGGACTACGAGGGCTTGTCTCTTGGATTTCAAAATATTAATAATAATAATGATTTTCCTTAAAGTTTGATATTAAATTACCATAATTTCAAACCAAAGTGTATACCTCTTTACTATGTCTTAAATGGGTCGGATTGGATGGGTTACGTGGCTTTCTTCTCACTCAGCCATTTGGAATATTTGGCTATGTCATTGTCATGAGAGGGGAGTTTTGCTACGCTTGGTATTGCACCTCCTTTGGCCAATAAGAGTGTCATTTGTCTTTCTCCCTGGAGCATCATATTTACCATCAGAATGCCTCTAACCAGTACATGATTTCATCCCAACATTTAGATGTCCGAGATATGTGGTTTACTCGTGAAAGGGGGTGAGTTTAGATGCCTTAAGATTCTCTCATATATCTTGAGCATATTAATTTGAAAGACTAAGTTGTCGTATCTTTAGTTCTCTCATATAGGATCAACTGTCATGGCAGGTTATGTTGTTTGAGAATATGACGATCTCATAAGTGTACAACTTCTTTCCTTCTTTATGGGCTTGTGGTATAGATTCTGTGTGTCAGGTAATTATTAAGAGTGTAACTCAACTTCCTGTATTTTGAAACCCCGATCGCATTCAAGGTGCCAGTATTATTATTCTTGATAAACGGATTTTCCTACACTCTATGAAACGAGTAGAGTATTCCTCCTTAAGGGCTATAATTGCCAAAGTATGAGTTACTCCCATGCCTTATTTGTGTAATAATTTACGCTGTCACAGTGATTAACCATGTCAGTGTTGTTGGTTGTAACTTTCGTGTCCCTTAGCATATAACCAGTGAAAGAACTTTACTTAGTGCATTAATGGATTCCTTAATAGCTCCAGCCTAATCTTGAATTCTATTGTTCCTCATTGTATTAGGTACATTGGGTATTGTAAGTTCAGACAAGTCAAATAGGAAGCTTCGTGGTGTGATCACATATATATTTTATAGGTATTTTTATGGTCCTTTCATGATAGCACATATTAGAGTAAATTTTTGAAGGTCATCAAAGGTTTTGTGAGAGTGTTCGCCTAGTGATTTAGAGTTTGGAGGGTGAGCAGGCTATTCTCAATAATTTCCCTTAAAGATTTTATGTGAGTTGATAATGAAGATTGCATATGTGTATTCCATATTAGGCCGCATTAGGAGAATGACTATGAAGTGTCCCCATAGTTGTCTGCCATATATCTTATGGATTCATATGTCTATGTCTAAGGAGGTAGGTGGAGAAAATTATGTATCATTCCGGTGGAAATTATTGAAGTTGAAGTTAGTGGATGGTTAGCTTATGAAAAATATATGTTATCATTGTTAAGTAAGATTAGGGGTCGAAATTGCTTCCGTGAATGTGTTCTGGCGAAGTCAGTAGATATGAGAGGCCATTGAAGGTCATGAGTGTTGTGGGAAAAAAATATTTTCTCTTGATTGTATAGCAGTTGGTTTTGATTTGAAAGGTACATTATAGGTGATATGATTTAAAAATGTGCAGTTCATGCCCAGGTATCATTGTGATAAAGCAGTGTTTGTAATGATGAGGTTCTTGTCATTGATATATATATGATGGTGCTTTGTCGAGCTGTCGATGAGTTTTTAGGATGGTTTTGGATGATTTTCTAACATGTGGATATGCCTAGTTACAAAGGAAACTCTGCCAAAACTTTTAAAAATTTAAGGAGTTAGCCAAATTCAGGATTGTTGATATATTTCATAATGTGAAAAAGAAGAAGTTACATAAGGATGGCTAATGAGTGAATCTTGATCCTTATTCGAGGATGAATGACCCTCTGGGGGGGGGGGGGATTTAAGGCCCCGAAAAATTCCATGTAATTTGATATTTCTTCGTGCCAAGGTAGGCTAATTATTTTACTTTATGTGAAAATGGAGATTCATTATATAATGGGTATCAATTGGATATTTTAATAAGCATATAGTTCATATTAGAGGTGAATTGGGGTCTAAGGAGAGGCCTAAGTCTAAGCCAAGTTGGAAAATTTAATATAAGATGAAATCTCTAAATGAGTGCACACAGATCCTCACTTTGAACGACCATATCTCCAGTTATATAAGGATTTTTTTGATTTCTAACCTACAAATTATAGCCCTTTGAGTCTAGTTTCCAATGCAACAAACTGTTCATCATTTGGAGGTGTATGTAGAAAGTTATGACCATTTTACTAGGTACACGTTAGTAGCGCGACCTTAGCGCGGGAGCGCTAATTGAGTTTCATTCTACCTCCCTAGCGCGGCCTTAGTGTGGCCATTAGCGCGGTCGCGCTACTATTAGGCCCCTAAATACTCCAAGATCGGGTCTACAGAGTTCCCAAGTCATTTTTGGGGTAAGGGCTTGCTCACTCAAGGGGATTTCGTCCAAAGCTTCATCCCTATGATCCAAGGTAAGGTTTTTGGAGAACTTTGAGTTGATTTCTACTCCTAAACACTTATATTAACAAGGATTAATCTTCAAAATCCTTAGATTTTCCTTCAAATCCTTGAACTTATCAAGAACACCACAAGTGAGGATTGTGAAAATTCTTACTACAAGAGGTATGTCTATCATCTCTAACTACTGTGTGGTGATTATTTATGTATGATATATACATTAGAACTCATGGGGTGGCGATTGGGTGCCATAGGTGCCTAACTTAGGTTGTTTCGGTATTGTAGAGATTGTAAGATGGGTCATTGAGGTATGATTCTTGGGTTAATAGTATTATGTATTCATACATGTGCAAATTAGGTTTGTTGGAAGATTGTAGAATGAAGGAAATCTTGTAAAAGATCAAGATGCTCAACTAGTGTTTGATAAAATGCTCATATGAGTTGAAATCATGAATTTCTTCCTAAATTGTGTTTATTTTGTTATGTTTCAAGTAGATTAGGATTGCTAGAATTTCCGAAACGTCGTAGTAACTTAAGGAAAGCTTAAATGAGGTATGTATGGCTAAAACTCCGTCTTTTAGAAATTGATCTCTATCGATGCTTGTGTAAATGTGGTAAGACTCAACTTTGAATTCTTGCTGATTGATACTTAACATGAATTGGTGTTGTGACCCTATATTTGTGGAAGATGCATTCCAATGTGATCAATGTGCTATTATTGATAACTTTAAAAGGAGCAAGGAATCTTAATCATGTATTGAAATGCTTTGACAATAAATTGAGATTGAAGAATTTGAAGTATAAATTAAATTGCCTAGATTCAAGTCAAGTTTAAATTGTAATTATTTTGCCAAATAATGAGAATTCCTCTCTATGCATATAACTTGAATTTCTCATGTGTATTTGACATCTTGAATTGAATGGCTTGTTGTTGAAATTGATGTTGATGTGAAATATGAGCAAGAAGAGATTGAGTTATGAAATATGGCCTAGTGCCAAGAATGATGTAATAATTATGGCCCCAGTGCCTATGAATTAATATAAGTAAAATAAGGATAGAAATGAGATTGTTAATGGTAAAGGAAGGAACAACGCCGAGGTAAGGCGGCCTAGCCAATCGGGCCGTGATCGGACATCATACTGCACATATGGTGGTATTGTGCTGATATGGTATTCCGAAAATTGAGAATGAGATTGTGATTGAGGTACAAGTCTCAAATGAGGCAACCTAGCAGATCGGGTCGTGATTGGACTCCGCTCAAGAAAGCGGTGGTATTAGGAATGATGATGAACAATATTAAGTTCCCCAAACTAAATTATGGAAATTATGTGAAAGATTATATGGTTCGTTTATTTTATAATGTGGTGATTGTTAAAACTTTTGATTGACCTTTATAATTTATTTATTCTTGTTTGGTTGTCATTCTTGCTCCAACATGCTGACCACCATATGGAAAAGAATCACAATCCCCAAGAATTTCACTTGGTTCTTCTTCCGGCACACATCTTCTAATTACCCTATCAATAAAAATCTGAAATAGGTATGGTTCATCCCAATAATAATCTTGACAATCCCATTTGATCTTCTTTTATTGGTTTGATGAGAACTCATTCGGAATGATTCCACACACAAGGAAATTTGATAGATTTGCATACCATAGCACCTCTTTTATTTAAATAGCCAAGGGTTGCTCATTGGGGAAGGAGTCATTGATTTCAAGGCTATCATGCAGCCTCCCCTCCTCCTCCAAACGAGACAAGTGGTCCACCATTTTGATTTTTACTCCTTTTTCTATCTATGATATAGATATCAAACTCTTGCAACAAAAACACTTATTTCATCATCCGAGCTTTGGAATCCTTCTTTATTATAAGATAACAAAGAGCCGTATGATCCATGTGGACAATAACTTTTGCACCCATCAAGTACAAGTGAAACTTCTCGATTGCAAACACAATAATAAGTAGATCTTTCTCTGTAATGGTATAAATGACTTGGGTACCATTCATGATATTAATATCATAATAGAATTGCCACGACCCCAGTTCACCCATCTTGAACCTGTCATGACGACACCCAGTCTTCGCAACCAGGTAAGCCTGACAATTTTGCGAAAATTCAACAATCCTTGCGAAAAACGAAAAATAAAACATGAATAGCATAAGAAAATGCATAAGGTATCGCCTAGCACATACACTTTGACTAAAAATAATGTAAACCCTCCAAGACCCGGAAATCCAAGGGCAACACAGGCTAAGAGTAAAATATAACATACGGGTCTAACGTCCAGGAGTGTCTACAATAAGCGAGTACATGAATGAAACTACTAGCTAAAGGTAGAATAGAAGGAGACTCTTCGGCTCTACGGACGCGGCAGATGCATACCTTAAATCTCCAAGTGTAGCTTCGAGATCACTAATAGCGTGCCCGACCAGTAGTACCTGAATCTGCACAAAATAAGTGTGTAGAAGAGTAGCATGAGTACACCACATCGGTACTCAGTAAGTGCCAAGACTAACCTCGGTGGAGTAGTGACGAGGAAGGTCGAGGCCCTACTGAGACGAACATAAGAAATAATGTAAGAATAAATAAACAGTAGATAATGAAGTAAATCCAGAATATCTAGCAAGACAGTAATTAAAAAAGAACGGCTACAAGTCGAGACTATGAACACAAGATAAATCACTTAAAAGTGAGGATTCCACATGGAGCCCCAGAAATTGAACCCGTAGTCCATTTATACCAATATCGGAGGATCTCCCGGGAATCGAACCCGTAGTCCATCATATCAGTAATAGAGGATCTCTGGGAATTGAACCTGAAGTCCTTCATACCAATAATAGGGGATCTCCGGGAATTGAAGCCGCAGTCCGTCATATCAATATCAGAGGATCTTCTGGGAATCGAACCGGTAGTCCATCATGTCAATATCAGAGGATTTCCTAGGAATTGAACACGCAGTCTGTCATGTCAGTATCAGAGGATCTCCCAGGAATTGAACTCGTAGTCCAGCATACCAACAACATAGGATCTCCCGGGAATCGAACCCATAGACCCAAAAGTAAATACACCACAACAAATCAATATTTAACAGAAAGGAAGCCAAATGCAAAAAACAAGTAAAGTCGAGAATCTAACACGTTTCACAAGAAAGACAAATATGGCAATTCAATCAAATAGAGCAAATAAATCACTAGCATGCTTTCCGAGGAATGACAGATATTTCAATTTAGTCAAATAGAGAAATTAAGTTGCTAACTTGCTTTCCCTAAGTCAAAACAAGTGAAGTTTCATTTTTTAACAATTAAATATGGGAAGAAAACACAGTCTAAATAAGCCGAGTAAGGTGAATTTCCAAAAACTAGCACAAGTACACACCCGTCACCTCGCTCACAAGGCATTTAAACAATAACAAAGATATCCTAAGGAGAGAGGTCGCCCACACAAGGTTAGACAAGCTATTTAGCTCGAATTGGTACAAAATCGCTAAGAAACAATGCCCTTGCCACGAGTATCCGACTCCGAGTGGACCAAATCTATTCAAACCAATTACATATTGTAAATAACATCGCAAGTAACCAATTACACTGTTAAAAGTAAAGCTAAGGCGCAAAAATATATGAAATGACCAAAATGCCCCTTAGGCCAACGTCTCGGAATTGAATATTTTTACATTTTCAGAAGCCACGTACTCTCACGAGTCTAATCATATACAAATCTCCCAAATCAGAGGTGAAATACCCCTTCAAATCATCAAAGTTATGTCTAAGAACATTACCCCAATTTTAATTCAAAATTCGAAATTAAAGCTGGAATTCGAGATTAGATTAGTGGGTAATAATCATAAGGGAATAAGGAATCGTTACCCAATATTTGCCCGTGAAAATCCCTCAAAAAATCTCCCAAAACCGAGCTCTCTAGATTGAGTTTGATAAAAATGGAAGAACCCTGGTTTTTGAAAAGCTTATAACTGCGCGGGCATTTATTCAATACGATCGCATAAGGAGTGATGCGATCGCGTAGAGTAAAAATTGAAGGCATGGAAAATGACTTATGCAAACGCAGAGGAGGTCATACGATCGTAGAGAAGGGGGAGATGAAGCTATGCGATCGCGGACTGGGCTATGCGATCGCCTAGAAGGATTTTGGCCCTTGAGGTCAAGCTCCTAATTTCTACTATGTGAACGCATGAAGAGTAGTGTGATCGAGGAGAAGGAGAAAGGAAAACTATGCGATCGCATACAATGACCTGCGATCACATTATAGGAAAATAGGCCGCTCACCAACCGCACTATGCGATCGCATGGGTGAGCTGTGATTACATAGAAGAAAGGTCTGCAACAGATATAGCAGCAAATCTGCAACTGTTCTTCAACACAAATTGCCCCGTTGGGCATCTGGAACACACCTGAGGCCCCGGAACCTCTACCAAACCTACGAACATATCCCATAACATCAATCAAACTTGTACCAATCCTTAAACCACCTAAAACAATGTCGAAAACTCGAATTAATCAGTGATTTGAACTTGAAAAGTTGAAAACTTAACCAAACTCGCTTTCGATTCAAAACCTAACAAAAACACGCCCGATTGACCTCAAATTTTGCATGCACGTCCCAAATGACATGACGGCTCTACAGAAACTTCTGGAATCCCGTTCCGAACCTCGGATTAAAAATGCACTATCGAATTGGAAACTTCAAAATTCTAACTTTTGGCATTTCTAGCCTTATTGTGCTAAGGACATCCAAAATATATTCCGAACACGCTCCAATTCCCAAAATCGCCTAACGCAGCTAACGGAACCATCAGTATTTTATTCTGATGTTGTATTGACACTGTTCTAATTATGGACCATTTTCCAACACTTAAGCTCTCAATTAGGGACTAAGTGTCTCAAAACACTTTGAATCCTATTAGCGAACATCCCGAAAAACCTAAATGACATAAATGAACTTACAGGAAGCAGTTAATGGTTGAATGGGGCATAAATTCCAAAGATGACAGGCCAGGTCGTCACATCCTCCGACACTTTAACATTCGTTCGTCCTCGACGAACATAGAGAACATACCTGAAGTGGCAAAATGATAAGGGTATCGGCTGCGCATATCCTGCTCGGTCTCCCAAGTCGCCTCCTTTGCCGGATGACCCCGCCACTGAACCTTTACTTAACAAATATCCTTTTACATTAGCCTTCAGACTCGCCTCTCTAATATTTCCACTGGCTCCTCAACATAGGACAAGTCATTGTCCAACTGGATTGAAGTGAACTCCAACACGTGAGACGGGTCACCATGATACCACGAAGCGTCGAAACATGAAATATTGATTGAACCCCAGCCATACTGGAAGGTAAATCAAGATCATAAGCAACCTTCCCAATCTGCCTCAAAATCTCAAATGGGCCAATGAACCTCGGGCTAAACTTCACTTTCTTGCCAAATCTCATGATGCCTTTCATAGGCGATACCTGAAGCAAAACCCGCTCACCAACAATAAAGGATATATCACGAACCTTCCGGTCCGCATAACTCTTATGTCTGGACTAGGCCACACGGAGTCTATCTTGAATCACCTTAACCTTCTCAACCACATCCTAAACCAAATCAGTGCCCAATAACCTGGCCTCGCCCGGCTCAAACCAACCCACCAGGGATCTGCATCTGCTACCATATAAGGCCTTATTATGCGCCATCTAAATACTAGACTGATAACTGTTGTTGTACACAAACTCAACCAGTGGCTAGAACAGATCCCAAGACCCTCTAAACTCAATCGCGCACGTACGGAGCATATCCTCAAGAATATGAATAGTGTGCTCGGACTGCCTATTCGTCTGAGGGTGAAAAGTTGTACTCATGGTCACCCGGGTACCCAACTCATGCTGGACAGCTCTCCAGAACCGTGATGTAAACACTGAACCCCTATCTGAGATGATAGAAACTGGAATGCCATGCAGACGGGCAATCTCCCTGATATAAATCCCTGCTAACCACTCCGCTGAGTAAGAAGTTCACACTGGAATGAAATGAGCGGACTTGGTCAGCCGATCCACAGCAACCCAAATATAATTAAACTTCCTCGTTGTCAAATTGAGACCAGTCACAAAGTCCATAGTCATATTCTCCCATTTCCAATCTGGAATCTCTATCTGCTGGAGTAACTCTCCCAGTCTATGATGCTCAACCTTCACCTGCTGACAGTTAGACATCTCGCTACAATCTCTGTATGTCCTTCTTCATCCGCCTCTATCATTAATGTTGCCTTAGATCCTGATACATCTTCGTGGCACCCGGGTGGATGAAGTACCGCGAGGGCCTCAGTCAATATCAACTCCCAAATATCATCAACATCGGGCACACAGATCTTCCCCTGCATCCTCAACACCCCATCATC
Source organism: Nicotiana benthamiana (assembly GCA_034376525.1). Taxonomy (NCBI): domain Eukaryota; kingdom Viridiplantae; phylum Streptophyta; class Magnoliopsida; order Solanales; family Solanaceae; genus Nicotiana; species Nicotiana benthamiana. Next base: position 24,658,215 of record CM067333.1, on the reverse strand, counting down.
TCTAATAGTCACGTCTTTGGCATCGCCATGCTGAACTGTGTCCCTGAGAACAAGCAAATGAGGGTCATCATACTGCCGCTCCCTGATACGATCAAACAAATGAAGACCGAGAAACCACACAGGCTAGAACCCGACTATGCTACGAAAGGTCCAATCTCACGAACTGACTGGCTAAGGCTTGGACATCCATCGCCATAGGTCTCTCTGAAGCTGGTAAATATGCTAAACTCCCCAAACTCTCCGCCCGACGACTCAAGGCATCAGATACAAAATTAGCCTTGCCGTGGTGATAAAAAATAGTAATATCATAGTCTTTCAGTAGCTCCAACCATTTCCTTTGGCGCAAGTTCAGATCCTTTTTCTTGAACAAGTGGTGCAAACTCTGATGATCTGTGTAAATCTCACAAGGCACGCCGTAAAAAAAATGACGCCAGATCTCCAAGGCATGAACAATAGCAGCTAACTCAAGGACATGGACATGATAGTTCTTCTCATGCACCTTAAACTGTCTGGACGTGAAGGCAATCACCCTACCATCCTGGATCAAGACCGCTCCAAGTCCAACTCGCGAGGCATCACAATCTACTGTACAGGACCCTGAACCAGTAGGCAAAATCAAAATATGGGTTGAAGTCAAAGCCGCCTTGAGCTTTTGGAAGTTCGCCTCACACTCGTCCGACCACTGAAAAGGAGTACCCTTCTCGGTCAATCTAGTCATATGGGCTGCAATCGACGAGAAACCCTCCAAAACAACAATATACCCCGCCAGGCCAAGGAAACTACGGATATCTATAGCTGAGGAAGGTCTAGGCCAACTCTGCACGGCCTCCACCTTCTTCGGATCCACCCGATTTCCCTCACTCGATATCAGGAGGACTAGGAATGCCACAGAACTCAACCAAAACTCACATTTTGAGAACTTTGCATATAATTTCTTTTCCCTAAGAGTCTGAAGCTCCGAGAGTATACACGAATATCATCTATGAAAATAATGACAAATGAGCCGAGATAGGGCCTGGATACACTGTGCATCAAATGCATAAAAGCTTCTTGGGCGTTGTTCAGCCCAAATGACATGACAAGGAACTCATAATGACCATACCGAGTCCTGAAAGCAGTCTTCGGGATACCTGGATCCCGAATCTTTAGCTGGTGATTACTTGAGCGCAAATCAATCTTAGAAAACACTTGTGCGCCCTGAATCTGGTCGAATAGATCATCAATACGAGGCAAAGGATATATGTCCTTCATTGTAACTTTGTTCAACTGATGATAATCGATACACATGCGCATAGAACTATCATTTTTTTTACAAACAAGACAGAAGCACCCCATGGTGAAACACTGAGTCGAATAAAACCCTTATCAAGCAATTCCTGTAGCTGATCCTTCAACTCTTTCAACTTGGAAGGAGACATATGGTAAGGAGGAATAGATATGGGCGTAGTTCTTTGCAACATATCACTATCAAAATCAATATCCCGATCGGGAGGCATGCCTGGAAGATCAGCTGGGAACACATCGGGGAAATCTCGTACTACTGGAACAGAGTCAATAGAAGGGGCATCAGCACTAACATCTCGCACATAGGCTAAATACGCGGCGCACTTCTTTTGAACCATGCGCTGAGCTTTATGAAAGGATATAACTCTACTGGGAGTGTGATCAAAAGTACCACTCCACTCAGTACGAAGAATACCTAGCATAGCCAGCGTCAGGATCTTAGCGTGACAATAAAGAATAGCATAATGGGGCAACAACCAGTCCATGCCCAAGATAATATCAAAATCAACCATATCAAGTAATAAAAGATCTACCCTGGTCTCAAAAACACGAATAATAACTAAACATGACCGATATACGCGGTCCACAATATGGGAATCTCCCACGGGAGTAAAAACATAAACAAGAGAGCTCAAGTTCTCTTGGACTGTACCCAAATACGGAGCAAAAAAAGGTGACACATAAGAAAAAGTAGAGCCTGGATCGAATAGAATCGACGCTTCTCTATGACTAACTAAAATAATACCTGTGATAACAGAATCGGAGGCGACAGCCTCGGCACTATCAGGAATGGCATAAAATCTGGCTCGGCCCCTACTTCGAGGGCGACCTCTATCTCTCTGATCCCTACCCCTGGCTGATACTTCTAAAACTAAATTGTATGTAATTGTAATTTTAGCCTACTTTCATATTTAATAGAATTTTAATTACAAAATCAATCCCAATATTTTTAACTTAATATTTACATATAATTTATTAAATAAGCGCTTTTAATTTTATTTTAAAACAACTTTTACTATTTTATAAAATTCAAAAGGGGAAAATTTGCTATTTAATACATAGCCATTTATATTTCAATTTTAACCTCAATTTAACCCCCAAATTCCACCCAAATTAAAAGAACCCAATTTCATTTTAAACTCGACCCCTTGATCCAATTTTAAACCCGCCTGGCTTCCCCTTTAATCCTGGTCTTTGATCATTTTGATCAATTGTCGAGATCCTTTCTTTCCTTTTTAATTCGCATACCCCCTAAACCTAAATCATTTGTATCATATACGCCCCTCAACTCCTCATTCTCTCACACTCTCTCTAGATCTCTCCGAAACCCTAATCTTCTCCCTCTTGTTTCTACCACGTTTCACCGGTATCCATGGCATCCCAAGACCTGGGAGGCCCGTGTTCATCTCCCTTCACCCCAAATCAAGGATTTTAAGGTTTTCGAGGTTCAACCTCAATGATACCCATTCGGATCTTCTACAGATTTTAGGCCCTATGGCCTCTCCGGCTCCGTTCCGACGTGTTCGAGGTTTAAAGTGCATAACTATGGTTCAGACCTGTTCCAGACCAGTTCGTTTACAAGCCTTCTTGTTTCTAGTGTTTCGGAGAAACCCTAAAAGTTGTTTGAGGTTCCTTTTCCCTTAATTTTCTTATATCTATGATAAATCTGTGTTATACTCGAGGTTTTCAAGTTTTTCCCTAATTTTCTTTCAAAAACTAGTTTGTTTCGATTTAGGTTTTTCATAAAATCTTAAAATGATTTCTGACTTCATTTCTTCTTCTTTTCTTCGTGTGAATCTGCTTATGCCATATTTTATGAGTTTTCGCTTTTCCTTGTATTCTTTCCTCGCATGACTTCTCCTATTTGTCGTTGTTACCCATATTCTCCTACTTGTGCTTTGTTTTTTTTCTACTGGTTTCTACTGCATGCTTTTACATGTATATCTTATGTGTTCCTTTGCTATTTTCTTACTGAGCTTTTTGTTTGCCTTTTCACCGAGTCATCGACGTCTCTGATGTTCATGTTGATTGTGCGTTTGAGTTTTAAACCTGTTTCATCCACTGGTTCCTTAGTTCTATGTCATCTCTATTCTCTCCTAAACTTGCTTGAGTTTTGAGCTTTTGTTAAATCTGTTCTTTATGGGTTTTCACTCCGTCGCTTTGAACTTGCTATTTTTTCTGTGTGTTTTCTCATGAGACTCTGAAAGAGACCTTTGAGTCTGTTACAATGGTTTGCTTTCTCCTTTATTTACCATACTCGAATCGAAACCCTAGGATTTGGGGGTTTTTTGCGAGTTTTGGTTCTGTGTTGGGAATAGGGTTCTATTTTAGAACCTCAGGCTCTCTCAAACTCATGCTGGATCTATGAACTTAACTGGAACTTTTTTTCTTATGATTTGAAACTTTCTATACGAGTCTTTTCTTTCTTGTTTAATACTTGTGTGCTTTACACATGAGAGCTTTTCTTTCAAAAGAGTTTTGCCAACTTGTGATTGATTCTGAATTCCTTTTACTAAGGCTCGATTGATTGTTACTGATTTTTCCCAATTGAACCTTTTCCTCACCCTTTTTCTAACTAAGTTCATTTGAACAAAGCATTCAAATTTTCTCGCTGTTTGATTGATCTACTTCCCTTATTTCTCACTAATCGTGTACCGTTGAATTCATGCCTTAAATAAAATGTGTGTACTTACCCTTGTTATGCTAATTTGAAAATGTTTTTAATTACTTTTCTTTCCTTATTTAGATCATGCCCGTTTGAAATCAAATCCCTTAACCTTAGGTAGACTTTATGTGATTGACTGAATATCATTTTCTTACCTTTGCTCACTTGTTTTCTGCCCTATAAAGGGGACTACTCTTTCTGCATAAACACATACTTCAGACTTTGCATTGCACACTTTTCACAATTGAACACCATACAATTTCAATACTCTCTCTACTACTAGTTTATGAATTTCTAGTACTGAGCAGTCGGTTCCTCTTCTTTTTCTGAAACACTCTTGGGTTCCTTTTGAATTCTCAAGTATTTGATAAAGAATTTGAGTTGCACCTGCTGACTTCTGGTTGTTTATTTGCTCTTGTTGTTCTGCTATTCTAACTGGTATGTCACTCTTAGTTAAATAATGACCCCTTAACTATGTGCTTACTCCCTAGCCTGTCATGCTCTTTCTTTCACTATGTGTTTATTTCTTTGCTTATCATGCTTTTTTTTTCATCACGTGTTTTTCTGTTATGATTTCTCTCCTTATATTTCCACAAATGCTTTTCTTATGTGAATCCTTTCCCTTTACTCTTTGTGTGAAGAGTACAGTTCAAGTCATGATGGCATCATGTTATTGATGGTCATGACTTTGAACCGGGTTCTTTTGAACTCTTTACTCAAAACCAATTCCCGCTCCCCTTTCCTTTTTATGTGCTAAGCCTTGACTCATGTCACGACCTGGATTTACCCACCATCGGGAGTCGTGATGGTGCCTACTGTCTAAACTAGGCAAGCTGACCTTTGTAATCATTTTCACAAACTTAAGTCTAAAACAAACAAAATAACAGAATAATTAATTAAAATATGCGGAAGTCTTTTAATAACAAATACAAAAAAACAAGATGCGGAAAACTAAATACATGTCTCTACCCAGTATCTGGTGTCACTGCACGGACAACTAAAGAGTACTAAAAACAATAGTCTGAAGGAAATACATAGCATGTCTGTCTGATGCAATTAAATAAACTGAAAGAAATAGGTAGAGGAGACTCGGGGCCCACGAACGCCAGCCAACTACCTCAGAGTCTCTGGACTGAAGGATCGCCCCCTGACTACTGATATGGTTCGTAGGCTGCATCCTGGCCTGTGCACAAAAAGGCACAGAAGTATAGTATCAGCATAACCGACCCCATATGCTGGTAAGTGCCTGATCTAACCTTGGCGAATTAGTGACGAGGCTACACGGGACCTACCACATTTAACCTGTGCAATAATGATATACAAGCTCGAATTAAAGAGACGATAGCAATATAACACGAAATAAACTAGGGGGGATACAAGATAAAGATGGAACATCAGTAACAACAATTACTCTATCTCAACTTTTCATAATCTACTCATCTACAAAGGACGGCACGCCACACGATCCCATTTTGTAGTATACAGGTGAAGGGTGTGCCACACGATCCCATAATGTAATGCATAAGTGGACGGCGCGCCACACGATCCCGCGGCATATTAGGCCAATAACGATAAGTGGACGGCGTGCAACACGATCCCATAATGTATTTAATAAGTGGACGGCGTGCCACACGATCCCATGATGTATTATTGAATAACTCCAACAATCTCCTCAAAGAAGGCCCCATTAGGAAAATTCATTAACATAATATTGAAACCTGACAAGGGTACAACTAACAGTCCCAGAATATCCCGGCAAGGGAAAAATAAATCAACACCAAGTCCCGGCAAGGGAAAAACACCACACTTCCTCCTTTAACTCAATTACGTTTCAATTATCAATTAACAATTTATTTAGCGACCAATTAACTTAGTCTTTTCACCCCCTTAAAATTTAAAGACAATTACTACTCACGATCATTCTTGACACCGGTGCATAGATACTCGTCACCATGCCTATATACCATACTGGATAATTTATCAAATAGCAAATAAATACTCTAATCCTATTCCCTGAAGCCAAAGTTAGATAAAAACTTACCTCGAATCCGAAAATAGCAACTCAAAGCTCAACAATCGCCTTTCCTCTAGATTTGACCCCGAACCAACGATATCTAACATAATGAGGTTCAATATTATCAATAAGAATCCAATAACACAATCACATAGCCTAGAAATGCATTTTCTAGCTTACTTTCAAAAATACTAAAATCCAACACCGGCCCACGTTGTCCAAACTCGAGGCTCAGACCAAAACCCAATCCTCCATAACCCCACGAGTTCAAATATATAATTAGATTTTAAATTCGACCTCAAATTGAGGTTGAAATACCCTAAATCCCATAAACCCTAGCTAAACCCAAAACTCCTAAATTCTACTTTGATTTCATGTTTTAGAGCTAGGAATTTAATGATTTGATAAAGAAATAGTGAGGAAATAATGTTAGGATTGCTTACCCAAAGAGTTGTGACCGTACTCGGTCATTTATCAAATAGCAAATAAATACTCTAATCATATTCCCTGAAGCCAAAGTTAGATCCAACACTTACCTCGAATCCGAAGTAGCAACTCAAAGCTCAACAATCGCCTTTCCTCTAGAATTTGACCCCGAACCAACTATATCTAACATAATCAGGTTCAATATTATTAGCAAGAATCCATAAAACATAATCCTATAGCCTAGAAATGCATTTTCTAGCTTACTTTCAAAAATACTAAAATCCAACACCGGGCCCACGTGGTCCAAACTGTAGGCTCTGACCAAAACCCAATCACCCATAACCCCACGAGTTCAAATATATAATTAGATTTTAAATTCGACCTCAAATTGAGGTTGAAATCACATAAACCCTAGCTAAACCCAAAACCCCTAAATTCTACTTTGATTTCATGTATTAGAGCTAGGAATTTAATGATTTGATGAAGAAATAGTGAGGAAATAATATTACGATTTCAAACCCAAAGAGTTGTGATGAATTGGGGGCTAGAATTTCGCCAATGGAGAAGTTTGGAAGAGATTTCGTGTGAGAATTTGTGAATAAATCCCGTCACCGGTCTATTTTAGTCAATTAAAATCACTGGGAGAAAATGCCATTCGCGATCGCAGGAATGGAGACGCGATCATGGTGAAGTAGACTTGGGAGCTACGCAATCGTGTGACAAGTGTTGCGACCGCGTAGAGGAAAAGTCACTGAGAGGTGAATTGTTCTATGCGATCTCTTGGACTAGTACGCGAACGCGGAGAAGGGAAACTCGAAGCTATGCGATTGCGTGAATAAAGCTGCGATCGCGTAGTGGCACGGGCCAAAATAGTGCGATCGCGTGGATGAATATGCAATCGCGTAGAAGAATTTCCATGTGCAAAAATTGCAAAAAATCTGCCAAGTCTATAGGGCTAAAAACACCCTGAACCACCCCCGAAAAAACTCCCGAGCCCTCGGGACTCCCAACAAACAAGACACACTAACTCAATATCATCCTACGAACTTGGTCGAGCGATCAAATCGCCAAAATAACATCAAAATCTAAGGATCAACCTCCGAAACTCATGATTTTCAATTCTAAGTTCAAAATTTTCACTTTCCACTTTTAGTCCGAAACACGTCAAACGACGTCCGTTTTCAACCAAGCTTTACATGTAGCGTTTAAGGCCTATATAAGATCTGTACCGAATATCGTAACCAAAATACGAGCCCGATACCACTATTTTTTATCAATTTCTGATTTCATTTTTCCTTAAGCATATTGCTGAAAATAATTTCACAAAAAAGCTCTATACTCGGGCCTGGGACATCGGATTTCGATTCCGGGAATACGCCCAGGTTTCAAATTTTCTTACGGACCCTCCAGGACCGTCATATCATGGGCCCGGGTCCGTTTACCCAGAACATTGACCAATGTCAACTATAGCCATATTAGTATCAAAATTCATAGTTTTTAACACAAATTTTAAATATTTTCACATAAAAAAATTCCGGCTTCGCGCCCGTACTGTGAACACAAATCGAGAAAACACAATAAGAGGTTTTCAGAGCCTCAGAAGCATAAGGAAAGGGAGAATTATGGTGATGACCCTTTGGGTTGTCACATCCTCCACCTCTAAAATAATTGTTCATCCTCGAACGGACAGAAGAAAAAAGTACCTGAGTCGGGTAATAGATGGGGATAACGGCTCCACATATCATACTCGGACTCCCAGGTCGATGCCTCAGGAGGATGACCTCTCCACTGAACACGCACTGAAGGAAAACTCCGCGACCTTAACTGTCGAACCTGCCGGTCTAAAATAGCCATTGGCTCTCCTCATATGGTTGATCCTTATCCAATTGGACAGTACTGGAATCTAACACGTGGGTGGGATCACCGTGATACTTGCAAAGCATGGATACATGAAAATCTGGATGTACGGCTGACAAGCTGGGCGGCAATGGAAGTCTATACGACACATTCCTCACACGGTCAAGAATCTCAAACGACCCAATATACATAGGGCTAAGCTTTCCCTTCTTCCCGTACCTCATCACACCCTTCATAGGCAATACACAGAGCAATAATAGCTCTTCAACCATGAAAGCAACATCCATGACCTTACGATCTAAAACACTCTTCTGCCTGGATTGATCTGACCGAAGTCTATCCTGAATGATCTTGACCTTATCCAAGGCCTCCTGCACAAAATATGTACCCCATAACCGAGCCTCTCCCGGGTCAAACCATCCGACTGGGGACCGACACCGCCTTCAAAACAAGGCCTTATAAGGAGCCATCTGGATACTGGACTGGTAGCTGTTGTTGTAGGCAAACTCCGATAACGACAAGAACCGATCCCACGAGCCTCCAAAATCAATAACATATTCTCAGAGCATATCCTCAAGAATATGAATGGTCCTCTCGGACTGACCGTCCGTCTTGGGGTAATATGCTGCACTCAACTGAACCTGGGTGCCCAACTCATGCGGTACTGCCCTCCAAAATTACGAGATAAATTGCGGACCCCAATACGAAATAATGGATATAGGCACCCCATGAAGGCGAACGATCTGCATAATATAAATGTCAGCATACCTATCAGAAGAATAGGTTGTGGCAACTGGGATGAAATACGCTGACTTAGTCAGCCTATCAACAATGACCCATATAGCATCAAACTTCTTCCGAGTCATCGAAAGGCCACTAACAAAATCCATAGTGATCCTCTCCCACTTCCACTCGAGAAGCTCAATCCTCTGAAATAACCCACCAGGCCTCTGATGCTCGCACTTAACCTGCTGACAATTTAGACAACGAGCCAAATATGCAACAATGCCTTTCTTCATTCTACGCCACCAATAATGTTGTCTCAAATCCTGATACCTTTTCGTGGCACCTGGGAGCATAGAATACCGAGAACTGTGGGCCTCTACTAAGATCGACTCTCGAATACCATCAACATTGTGCACACAAACTCGCCCCTACAAACCTCAATATGACATCATCTCCCAAATGCATCTCCTTGGAACCTCCCCTCTGCACCGTGTCTCTCAGGACACAGAAATGGGGATCATCAAACTGCCGCTCCCGGATACGCTCCATCAATGACGAGCGAGCAATCGTGCAAGCTAACACCATGCTGGACTCAGAAATATCCAATCTCACAAATCTATTGGCCAAGGCCTGAACATCCAAGGCAAGCGGTCTCTGGCTGACCGGAATATATGCGAGACTACCCATGCTGGCGGACTTTCTACTCAATGCATCAGCCACCACATTGATCTTCCCTGGGTGGTACAAAATAGAAACATCATAATCTATTAACAACTCCAACAACCTCCGTTGTCTCAAATTTAACTCTTTCTGCTTGAACAAGTACTGAAGGCTCTTGTAATCTGTGTACACCTCACACGTCATACCATACAAATAATTCCTACAGATCTTCAAGGCATGAACAATGGCTTCCTGATGAATTGTTGGCACCAGTCCTACATTTTGTCTCTGTGGACCGAGGAGAAAAGGGGCTCGGCGGGAAGAGGAGTGTACCATGAGAGAAGCAAGGAGGTCAACCTCTTTCAAATATACAACATGGATTCTGGCAATGTAGTTGTACTCTCATGTCGATCCCCCCTACAAAGTGGTTTTTGGAAAGGTCTTTAAACGACTCTTCGTCTCCAGTTCCAAAAGGTTTAATGAATGGCTTTTTTCTCTGCCCACCACCCATGAAAAGACAGACTACATAGGGCCCCCGCCCTGGTTCAAATACCATTTTATCCTACCTCGCTCACCGCCCCTCACTCTAAGTCATGAACTGGATAATTCTTCTCGTGGATCTTCAACTGCCTCGAAGTATATGCTTTGACCTTGCCGTTCGGTATCAACACTGCGCCATGTCCGATGTGGGAAACATCACAATATACAGTATAAGGCCTAGATCCCATGGGTAAGATCAATATCAGTGCCGTGGTCAGAGCTGTCTTAAGTTTCTGGAAGCTCGCCTTGCACTCATCTTATCACCTAAACTGGGCATCCTTCTGAGTCAGTCTAGTTACCAGGGTTGTGATGGATGAAAACCCCTTCATAAAACATCTGTAATTACCAGCTAACCCCAAGAAGATCTGAATCTCTGTAGTTGAAGCTGGTCGAGGCAAGTTCTTGATTGCCTCTATCTTCTTTGGGTCCACCTGAATGCCCTCTGCTGATACGACATGACCCATGAATGCTACTGAACTCAACCAAAATTTGCACTTTTAGAATTTGGCGTACAACTGGCTATCCTTCGTAGTCTGAAGAACCACTCCGAGGTGTTGCTCATGCTCTTCCTGACTGCGGGAGTATACCAAGATATCATCAATGAATACAATCACAACTAAATCCAAGTAAGGCCTGAACACTCAGTTCATCAACTCCTTGAATGCTGCCGGGGCATTGGTCAACCCAAACGACATGACCAAAAACTCATAATGCACATACCGAGTATGAAATCATGTCTTAGGGACATCAGGCGCCCTAATCCTCAACTGATGATAACCAGACATCAAATCTATCTTCGAAAACAATCTGGCACACTGGAGCTGTTCAAACAAATCATCAATCCTCGGAAGTGGATACTTGTTCTTTATCGTCACCTTATTCAACTGCCAGAAATCAATGCACATCTTCATCGACCTGTCCTTTTTCTTCACAAACAACACTGGAGCATCCCAAGGTAATACACTGGGTCTAATTAAACCTTTATCAAGCAAGTCCTGAAGCTGCTCTTTCAACTCTTTTAACTCTGGCCGGGCCATACGATATGGCGCAACAGAAATAGGCTGAGTGCCAGGAGCCACATCAATACAGAAATCAATATCCCTGTCGGGTGGCATACCCAGCAGGTCTGAAGGAAAAACCTCGGGGAACTCCCGAACAATAGGAATAGAGTCGATAGATGGAACCTCTATGCTGAAGTCACGAACTCACACCAAATAATAAACACCCCTTCTCGACCATACGTCGAGCCTTGACATACGAAATAACACTACAGGTGGCATGACCTGGGGTCCCTCTCCACTCAAGTCGAGGCAAGTCTGGCAAGGCCAAAGTCACGGTCTTGGTGTGACAATCCAAGATAGATATGGGGACAACTAGTCATCCCTAATATAACATAGAGTTCTACTATGTTTAGAAGAAATAAATTGACATGGGTATCAAGACCCTCAAATACCACAACACAAGAACGATGCACTCGGTCGACCACTATAGAATCACCAACCGGTGTGGACACATATACAGGAATACCCAGAGCCTCACTAGGCATGATCAAATAGGGTGCAAAATAGGATGACACATAAGAATAAGTAGATCTCGGATCAAATAATACGGAAGCACCCCTATCACATACCAGTATAGTACCTGTAATAACAACATCAGATGACTCGGCCTCCAGCCTGGCTGCCAGTGCATAACAACGGGGCTGGCCCCTACCTCCATGAACTACATCTCTGAGACGCTCTGTTGTGAGCTGACCCCTTCCCCTAGCTATCTGAGCTCCACCTCTCGCTCCCTACTTCCACCTCTATGGCCTCTACCCCAACCTCCAACTGGCTGGGCGGCCTATGGATCATCTGCTGCCTTAATCAAGGGACAAGGACCCTGCTGCTGTAAACTGCTGGAAGCTCAAGGGCAATACTTAGCAATGTGCCTCAGGTCGCCACAAGTGAAGCAAGCTCTCGGCTACTGAAGTAGTGGTGCACTGATAAGAGCTGATGGTGAGATGACGAGTTGCTGGTCAGAATACTGTGGCTGAGAGCTACGACCACCTGGAGCACTATATGAAGCCGGGAGTGCTGACTGGAAAGGTCTCGGGGGATGGCCTCTGTCATGAAAATCCCTACCTCCAGATGAGGTACCACTAAATCTTCCAGAATGTTGAGGCCTCTTGTGTGAACTCTGACTACCTCCTCGAGCCAATGCCATCTCTACTCGGCGGGACGCAATGGCCACCTCGTGAAAAGTAATACCACTATCAACTCCTACAGCCATCTGTAGGCAAAACGGCTGAATTAATCCATTATTGAACCTCCGGAACCTCTCCTGATCTGTAGGGAGTATCACTACCGCATGGCGTGCCAATTCAACAAATCTGGTCTCATACTGCGTAGCGTCATGAAGCCCTGCTGAAGATGCTCAAACTATCTGCGAAGTGCCTCCCGCTGGGTGACGGGGAGAAACTTCTCCAAAAATAGCTCTCCAAACTGATCCCATGTCAAAGCTGGAGACCCTGCTGGTCTATATAAACAATAATCTCTCCACCAAGTCTTGGCGGACCCCACAAGTCTGAAAGTGCAAAAATCGACCCCATTGGTCTCTACTATAACCAAATTCCTGAGGATCTCATGACAACATTATAGAAAATCCTGGGGATCCTGCGATGAAGCACCATTGAAAATAGTAGTGAAAAGCTTGGAGAACCAATCAATTCTTTACAAAGCATCCAAAGACATGGCCGTCCCATCTCCGGCCTGGGCTGTAATGCCTGTCTGAGCTGCCACTACTGGCTGAACCAAGGGAACCTGAGTCTGGGGAGCTACCTGGTCCGGAGTAAGTGTAGCAGGAGCCTGAAGCCCTCCTCCAACATGAGAAGTGGCTTGTGCTACTGGTAGCAATTCTGCTCTGGCCACACTGTCCATAAAGCCTGCTATGCGGACTAGGCCATTCTGAAGATCCGAAGAAAACATCACTCCTCCTGGGACCTGAGCTGGGCCCACTGGAGCTGGTGGAGCTGGAACCTCCTCATTGAAGTCAATATGAGGATCCACCTCTGGAACTGCTGCCTGGGGCTAAGCTCTGCCCCTGCCACGGCCTCAGCCCCTGTCCCTCGCAGAAGCTGCTGCTGGGGGCTCGGGATTCTGCGCGGAAGAAGAAGACGCATGTGTTCTCGCCATCTGCGAAAGAACAGGAAAACGACAATCAATATTTCAGAAATAGAATCGCACGACAAGAATGAATAAAGTGAAACTTTTCCTAACTTCGTAGCATCTAGGGGATAAATATAGATGTATCCGTACCGATCCCTCAGACTCTATTGAGATTGTCTGTGAGTTGTGAGACCCAAGTAACCTATAGCTCTGATACTAACTTGTCATGACCCGAATCTACCCACCATCGCGAGTTGTGATGGCGCCTACTGTCGAAAGTAGGCAACCCAACCTTTATAATCATTTTCACAAACTTAAATCTATAACAAATCAAATACTAGAATAATTAATTAAAACATGCGGAAGTCTTTTAATAACAAATACAAAAAAACAAGATGCGGAAAACTAAAACGATGTCTCTACCCAGTATCTGTTGTCACTGCACACGGACAACTAAAGAGTACTAAAATCAATAGTCTGAAAGAAATACATAGCATGCCTGTCTGATACAATTAAACAAACTGAAAGAAATAGGTAGAGGAAACTCGGGGCCCGCGAACGCCATCGAAATACCTCAGAGTCTCTGGACTGAAGAATCGCCCCCTGACTACTGATGCGGTCCATAGGCTACGTCCTGACCTATGCACAAAAAGGCACAGAAGCGTAGTATCAGCACAACCGACCCCATGTGGTGGTGAGTATCCTATTGTGTAGCATACAAGTGGAGGCAGTGCCACACGATCCCATAATGAAATGCATTTATGGACGGCGCGCCACACGATCCCGTAGTGTATCAGGCCAATAACAATAAGTGGACAGCGTGCCACACGATCCCATAATGTATTAAATAAGTGGACGGCGTGCCACACGATCTCATGATGTATTATTGAATAACTCCAACAATCTCCTCAAAGGAGGCCCCATTAGGGAAATTCATCAACATAATAGTGAAACCCGAAAAGGGTATATCTAACAGTCCCACAATATCCCGGCAAGGGAAAAATATATCAACACCAAGTCCCGGCAAGGGAAAAATAAATCAACACCAACTCCCGGCAAGGGAAAAATAAATCAACACCAAGTCCCAGCGAGGGAAAAACACCACACTTCCTCCTTTAACTCATTTACCTTTCAATTATCAATTCACAATTTATTTAGCGACCAATTAACTTAGTCATTTCACCCCCTTCAAATTTAATGACAATTACTACTAACGGTCATGCTTGACACCGGTGCATAGATACTCGCCACCATGCCTATACACCGTACTCAATCATTTATCAAATAGCAAATAAATATTCTAATCCTATTCCCTCAAGCAAAAGTTAGATCAAACACTTACCTCGAATCCGAAAAACTCAACTCAAAGATCAACAATCGCCTTTCCTCTAGAATTTTACCCCGAACCAACGATATTTAACATAATCAGGTTCAATATTAACAATAAGAATCCAAAAACACAATCCCATATCCTAGAAATGCATTTTCTAGCTTACTTTAAAAAATTTCGCCAACGGAGAAGTTTGGAAAAGAGTTCGTGTGAGACTTTGGGAATAAATCCCGTCACTGGTCTGTCTTAGGCTTTTAAAATCACAGGGCAAAAATTCCCTTCGCGATCGCTATGAAGGAGACTTGGGAGCTACGCAATCGCGTGAAGAGTGCTGCAACCGCGTGGAGGAAAAGTCACTGAGAGGTCAATTGTTCTATGCGATCGCGTGGACTAGTACGCGAATGTGGAGAAGGGGAAACTGGAAGCTACGTGATCGCGTGAAAAAAGTTGCGATCGCGTAGTGGCATGGGCCAAAATAGTGTGATTGCGTAGATGAAGCTGCGATAACGTAGAAGAATTTCCATGTGCAAAAATTGCAGAAAACCTGCCAAGTCCAAAGGGCTAAAACACCCCGATCCACCCCGAAAACACTCCCGAGCCTTCGAGGCTCCCAACCAACCACACCCACTAACTTAATATCATCCTACGAACTTGCTTTAGCGATGAAATCTCCAAAATAACATTAAAATATAAGAATCAACTTCCGAAACTCATGATTTTCAATTCTAAGTTCAAAATTTTCACTTTCCGCTTTTAGTCTGAAACACGTCAAACGACGTATGATTTCAACCAAACTTCACAGATACCGTTTAACACCCATTTAAGACTTGTACCGGGCGTCGGAACCAGATACGAGCTTGATACCACTATTTTTGATCAATTTCCGATTTCATTTTTCCATAAGCATATTCATAAAAATAATTTCACAAAAAAGCTCTGTACTCAGGCCAGGGACATCGGATTTCGATTCCGGGAATACGCCCGGGTCCCAAATTTTGTTACGGACCCTCCGGGACCGTCATATCATGGGCCCGGGTCTGTTTACCCAAAACATTGACCAAAGTCAACTATAGCCATATTAGTATCAAAATTCATAGTTTTTAACATAAATTTTAATTATTTCACATAAAAGTATTCCGGCTTTGCGCCCCGACTGTGCACACAAATCAAGAAAACACAATAAGTGGTTTTCAGAGCCTCAAAAGCGTAAGGAAAGGGAGAATTACGGTGATGACCCTTTGGGTTGTCACATCCTCCACCTCTAAAACAATTGTTCATCCTCGAACGGACAAAAGAAATAAGTACCAGACTCGGCTAATAGATAGATTTAACGGCTCCGCATATCAGATTCGGACTCCCAGATCGATGCCTCAGGAGGGTGACCTCTCCACTGAACATGCACTGAAGGAAAACTCCGCGACCTCAACTGTCGAACCTGCTGGTCTAAAATGGCCATTGGCTCCTCCTCATATGACTGATCCTTGTCAAATTGGACTGTACTGAAATCTAACACGTGGGTGGGATCACCGTTATACTTCGGAAGCATGGATACATGAAAAACTGGATGTACGGCTTACAAGCTGAGCGGCAATGCAAGTCTATAAGACACATTCCTCACACGGTCAAGAATCTCAAACGACCCAATATACATAGGGCTAAGCTTTCCCTTCTTCCCGTACCTCATCACACCCTTCATAGGCAATACACAGATCAATACTCGCTCTTCAACCATGAAAGCAACATCCCTGACCTTACGATCTGCAACACTCTTCTGCCTGGACTGAGCCGACCAAATTTTATCCTGAATGATCTTGACCTTATCCAAGGCCTCCTGCACTAAATCTGTACCCATTAACCGAGCCTCTTCCGGGTCAAACCATCCGACATGGGACCGACACCGCCTACCATACAACACCTCATAAGGAGCCATCTGAATACTATACTGGTAGTTGTTGTTGTAGGCAAACTCCGCTAACGGCAAGAACTGATCCCACGAGACTTTAAAATAAATAACATAGTCTCGGAGCATATCCTCAAGAATCTAAATGGTCTTCTCGAATTGACCGTCCGTCTAGGGGGCTAAATGCTGCACTCAACTGAACCTGGGTGCCCAACTCATGCGGTACTGACCTCCAAAAATGCAAGGTAAATTGCGGACTCCGATTCAAAATAATGGATATAGGCACCCCAAAATCATCCTACGAACTTGCTCGAGCGATCAAATTGCCAAAATAACATCAAAATCTAAGAATCAACCTCCAATACTCGTGATTTTCAATTCTAAGTTCAAATTTTCAAAATTTCCACTTTTAGTCTGAAACACGTCAAACAACGTCTGTTTTCAACCAAACTTTACAAATAGCGCTTAATGCCCATTTAAGAATTGTACCGGGCGTCGGAACTAAAATACGAGCCCGACACCACTATTTTTGATCAATTTCTGTTTACATTTTTCCTTAAGCACATTCATCAAAGCAATTTCACAGAAAGCTCTGTACTAGGTCCTGTGACCTCGCATATCAATTCCGGGAATACGCCTGGGTCCCAAATTTCCTTACGGTCCGTTTACCCAAAACATTAACCAAAGTCAACTATAGCCATATTAGTATCAAAATTCATAGTTTTTAACACAGAAATCAAATATTTTCACATAAAAATGTTCCGTCTTTGCGCCTAGACTGTGCATGCAAATCTAGGCAACCCAATAAGAGGTTTTCAAGGCCTCAGAAGCATAAGAAAAGGGAGAATTACGCTGATGATCCTTTGGGTCGCAACTCAAGCCTGGTGGTGTCCTAATCACCATCCAGACTCAGCTCTGACCTTTAAGGCATGCTCTTAATTTATTTGGACCAAGAAAATGGTCAGGGGTGTGGCAGTCTATACCCATGGCTGGGCATGACCACCATTTCCGATGGTTCCCTAATTCCTCTCTCACTTTGCACTTAATCCTAGTTCTAAGTTCGGCCCCCTTTTGTAAGCCATGCTTTCGGAGAAGATTTTGTAAGATTTGAGACACTTAGTGTCTTTTGAGGAAGCTCAATTTAAAAAAGTCAAGTAGATGTTGACTTAGGTGTTAGAGGGCTCATATGTGAGTTCCAATCATTCTTTTAGCTTCAGGATGTGAGTTGGGAATTCATAGAGCAATCAGAATGAGTTTTGGAGGTTCGGAGTAGATTTAGTCTTGAATTGACGAAATTGTTTTGGCGATTTCCGGTTGGTAGGTGAGATTCTGATATAGGGGTCGGAATGGAATTTCGAGAGTTGCAATAGTTCTGTGGTGTTATTGGGATTTGTGTGCAACATTTCAGGTCATTCGGATGTGGTTTGGTTGGTTTTTTAATCAAAATCATAATTTAGAGGATTTTGGAAACTTAGGCTTGAATCCGATGTCTTGTGGTTGATTCGATGTTGTTTGAGGTATTTTAAGATTGGTATAAGTTTGAATAAGATTGTGGGATATGTTAGTGCTTTTGGTTGGGGTCTCAGGGGCCTCGGGATGATTTCAAATGGTAGAATTTTGGTGAGCTGCAGATTTTTCTGCTTCTGGAATTTCCGCACCTGCGGATTGGGGACCGCAGCGGAAGAGGCATAAGAGTGGTCGCATAAGTGGAATTAGGCTGGATAGGCTGGAGCCGCATAAGCGGTTCAGGAGCCGTACCTGCGATGGTACAAGTGCGGGCAATGCATCGTATAAGGGGTTTTGGTGACATAAGTGAGGACCGTAGATGCGGTGGACTTGACCAGAGAAGCGGGAAATGGGCCGCGGATAGGAAATTCCTGGGCAAGAAGGTATAAATTGTTTCCTTCATGATTTTTGAGTTATTTCACCATTTTAAAGTCAGCTTTTGAGCTTTTTGGACAATTTTGAAGAGGGATTTCAAGGGAACTTTATTGAGGTAAGGATTTTTTACCTAAAACTCGTTTTTATGGTATTATTTCACGGATTAGCGCTATAATTAATGAAAGTTAAGGGTTAAAATTGAGGAAATTAGGACTTGGTATAGGAGACCTAGACTTGAGGATTTGAGGGACCATTTTTGGTCGGATTTTTGTACTTTTCATATGCATAAACTCGTGGGAAGATAAGGAATCCATTGATGTGAATTTTACCAAATTTCAAGATGTGGGCCCGGGTGTCAGGTTTTGGTAATTTTGGGATTAGTGTCGTATATTTATTATTTTCGCTTGGGCTTCGTTCCCTCAACATATTTTGACATCGTGATTCTTATATTGGATAGATTAGACGCGAGTCTAGGCCAATTTGAGGGGCAGAGGCATTGCGGGCTATAGATTTGACCGGATTAAGGCCAGTAATATATGTAAATGATGTTTTGAGGATATGAGACCCCAAATTGCACAACGTTGTGCGATGTTGAGGTGATGTACATGCTTGATGATGAGTGTAGGGTCGTGCAATATTAGGGATTGTAATTTAGTTCATACTGATTGACTATTTTACAGCGTATTTAACTGAATTCTATTTTCTATCATCAGTTTTAGGTTGAATGTCATATTTGGGCCTCGTGCCAATTATTTGAACCGTTCGATGATTTTTATTGATATTTTCCTACTGTTTTGACTTTATACTTGAAATCAGTCATGTTATATTCTAGTATTTTCATACTCAGCCATGTTTACTCTGTTTTAATAGTTACATTATCTTTTAAATGATATTTTTGCTGAGAATCATGTCTTACTATTGCCCGAGTGACTTGTAAGGATTTTGACTAAGTAAAGCCGAGGGCCTGAGATATGTATACCACGAGATGGCTTGTTAATATGAGGCAGAGAGCGTAATGCTAATGCCATGGGATGACATCATATTATGCTTGGGACGTAAGGGGACCCTCTAGGATTCTGCACATCATCAGTGAGTGTGGGAACCCATTGTGATGTGAGATATATCCTGAGGGACTAGTATTGTTCTGAGATATTACTCGAGGGGGCGGAACTGTTGACTTTGTGCCCGAGGGGAGAACCCTTATGTGTTTGTCTTTCTTATTTATTTGTTATTTACCTGTTTAATTTTTGAAAAAGGTATTTTTCTGAAGTTAAACTGAACTTAAATGATTTTTCATATCTTTGCTAGTTTTACTTCTTCATTATTGCCGGTAATTTACCTTACGTATTTTCTTATCTCTCAGTCATTTATTTATGATTATTACTCACTAGATTAGAGTACTCTCTTTACTCCTTGCACCCTATGTGCAGATTCGGCACATTTGGTCCCACTAACGAGTGTTGATCTTTTCAGCTCGGGCGGATCCGAGGATTCTCTTGGTAGCTGTCGGCGTTCCCAGCCCAGAGCTTCTTCCCTATCTTTTTTCTCCTTGTTTTAGTTTTGAATTGAACTCGTTAGACTTTTGTTGATTATTACGGATTTTAGATGCTCACTACTAGTGACACCCCGGTATCGGGCCGTGTTTCGGTTGTTTTCCGCAAATTATACTATCATCGACTACTTTGAGAATTCTATTTATTATGCTTTAGACTTATTTCTTATTGTTTAAATGTTAAAGATTAAAATGGAAAAGTGTCGGCTGGCCTTGTCTTTACGAGGGGTGCCATCACGATAGATTCGGGTTTAGGGTCGTGACAAATACTATATTATTTTTTTTTATAGTTTTGTAAATAGTGTAACAAAGACATACGGGTCTTTATTGGAAGATATTTTGGGGGTGTTTTACCTTGGGAATGAATAACATAGGTCTTATTTAAGCAGGGGGTATAGATAGAGTATTAAAAGCTTGAGTACAAGTATGGGTGATAGTTGCTTGTGTGACCGTCCATTATTTTTATAAGAAGATTGGGTGAATACCGTCCGGACCAGGAGCCTTAAGAGGTTTGAAACAATTAATAGATTTGATAATTTCAGTTATTGCTAAAGGACTAGTGACAATTTTTTTGTCCTCCTCTGAAAAGGTATTTAGGTTTTTCGGTGTTTGAGTAAAATATGTACACGATTCCATGTCAGTTAGGTTTTTAAGATGTGCTTTATAATAATGCAATTAATTTATTTAGTGTTAAAAGTATAGTTCCCAACAGTGTCGTTAAGTCGTAGTATTCTATTTTTTCTACTTCTCTAGATAGCTAAGAGGTGGAAGAATTTTTTATTTGTCTCCCCATTATTTATCTATTGTACTCTTTATTTTAGCTTCCAAAAATTTTGTTCATTTTGGAGGATAAGGTTATAATCATAAACAAGGTTGTCCTCATAAATAGTGTGGAAGTGGGTCATATATTGTAGGTCAATGTTTTGAACATCCGTCTGTATACGCGCTAAAAGGAGTTTTTTTTAAATATATTCCCAAAGTGGACCTATTTGTTTCTTTCACATATTCTTTAAAATATGTAATAGCATTTGTGTAATTTGTATTGTTGTTCCAATGTTGTTTAACAATATTTGGAAAATGTGGGTGACTGAGCCACATTATTTCAAAGCGGAAAACAGTTGCAGGTTTATTAATAGTTTTTGTCAGATTTAGCATTAGTGGGTTGTGATCTGAATGTTTACGGCATAAGTATGTAACAGCCGCATTAGGAAATTGTTCTACCAAGTCAGAATTTCGAAGAAATTTGTCTAGCCACTCATAAATTTGATGTTGTCTTCTTTTTTTTTTATCCATGTGAAATGTGGGCTCACAAAACCCAAGTCAATCATATCAATATTGTCAAGATAGTTAAGAAAAGTAATACTTCTGCTACAGTTTATAGTCCTTCCGTCAAACTTTTCAGAAGTGGTTGTGACTTCATTAAAGTTTCCACATAGTAGCAACAGATAGGTATTGTTCTTCGCTACATTCTCCAAATTATTCCATGGGATTTTCATTTTTGCTAGTAAGGTATTGGCATAAACTAAGGAGAGTAACCAAGGTTTTGAGTTACTACTGACATGTATGTTTGCATGGATTTCCTGGTATGTCACAGCTACTATGTCCATCTCAAATTCTCCACGCTTCCACATAAGGACAGCTCCAACGGATTAGTCGTCTGCACTAATTTAAATAGATTAGTAAAACCAATAAATTCAATGAGATCTTACTGGCTTTGTTGAGTTGTCCCAAATCGGAGGGATTTGAGGTCCTTGGTCTCCTTATATGGTTTGGGCAATCCCCACCTCATAAGCTAGCTTTTGGGTTGAGTTAGGCCCAAGGTCCATTCTTATTATGGTATCAGAGCCAGGCTCGTCCCAATTATTGTTACCGATGTTGGGCCCCCATTTATGTTATCCACGCTCCAGAGATATGGGCGTGAGGGGGTGTTGAGTTGTCCCACATCGGAGGGATTTGAGGTCCTTGATCTCCTTATGGCTTGGAAAATCCTCACCTCATAAGCTAGCTTTTGGGGTTGAGTCAGACCCAAGGTCCATTCTTATCAGGCTTTGCATATGTGTTTCAGAGAGGCATATGATAGACGGATTGTTCCAGTACACAAGGTGTTTGATCTTGCGCCTGAATTCTTGGTTGTTGCAACCTCTATTGTTCCAGAAGACTGCAGTTCCAAAAGAGTATCCTCATTTTGTGTTCATTTGTTATATGTGAGCTCCCGCCCGGAGCTACTAACATGCACAGGTGTGGAACTTGTGGGTGATCCTCTCCATTGGGCGTCGGCAATGTCAAGTCTTCCTCTGTAAGTGTTATGAGAATCAGAACTGGATATTTGTGGAGGATCGAGAAGGGGCAGGTATGCGAAGCACATTTTTTGGAACTTTGATGAAATATCGATTTTATCTATTTTCGTGAAGTATCGTCGACAGTGATTCCCCTAGAGTGATGCATTGCAAATTTGATCTAGGATATTTGGTGCCTGCACTCCTTGGTTGTTAATTAGGTTTATTATGTCCTCTTCTGGATTCAAAGGGGATAATAGCTCTGTTGTTATCTCCATTATTGCTGCCTCCATTGCAATGTGCATGTTCTTGGGTAACTAGAACTCCTCCGTGTTCGGTGATGAGAGAAACGAACTGTTTGGTGGTTGTGTAGGAATATGTTGTTCATCCTGGGCTTCCATGGTGTTCTGCACTTCTAATAGTTGCTATACCTGAGGTTGCTAGTAAGCCCCCTACATTTGTTGTTGTTGTTGAGTGGCTCATGTGAGGTGGATTATCATCTCCAATGCTAACATCCCCGTGTTCTGTAAGGTTTCCATTTTCACTGTTGTGTGGAGTCCCCAACCCTGTAGCTGGTCAACCAGGTCTTTTATGTTCTCTAGGAAGAACTGTGCATGTTGTTGTAAGCCCACTACATCCAACCAAGGGGTCGGTGGTGGGTGGTGTAGTATAGGCACTGGCATTACTGAGATTACCATTGTTTTGAAGTAGTAGTATGCTTGGAAATGATTTTGTTGATATAATATGTGTTGGTAGATCTCCCTCATATGCGGCAGGTACTAGTGGCGATTGCTGTTGTTGGGATGTTAGGTAAAATAGAGACTAGTGCTGTCGGAGGGAGTAATGGGAATGGAGATACATTTGCTGGTTGAAGAGGGGTGTGTTTCTTGGGAATGTGAGTATTTTGAATGGGATGACTGATGGGAGGGGATTGGGTGAGTAATTGTTGTGAGGGGTTTTTATAGTGGCGTCAGTGATGGGGTGAGGGTGGGTAAAAGGGAGGAAATATGCTTCATAGTTGGATATGATTTCATGTTGAGTAGTCTTTTTTGGATGGGTATTAGTGGTGTTGTTATTTTCAATATGAGCGCATGGATTATTTTTACAGCATTTGGTATTCTATTTTTTTTTTCCTTGAGTACTTTTGGGTGCCTTTTGTTGCTATTATTATTTTTTGCTTCAGTCAGTATGATTTAGGGCGTACTAGAGGTAAAGTAGAAGTAAAGGTGCCTTTTTTTGTTGTACGGGTGGTGTGCTGTTAGGTATTTGGGCTAAAAATAGAAATAGGTTATCTTTTTTAGTTTGATTGCAGCCGGCAGATGAAGGTGCTGGTGATATAAATTTTGTGTTAGTTTCCTCTTTCTTCGATTTTTTTAGTTTATGTACTAATTCCGGTTGGCTAAGGACTGTGAATTGATTCTTTTATGTAAAGACAGTTGACTCTTGTGATATTTTAGAGGTGGGAAACATAAGCCATTGTCCCCATGTTTGGGGTGTTTTTAGGTGTAGATAAGTTTTTAGGTGGTTCTTTAGTAGGTGTCATCAAGACAAGAGGGGTTGCTCTGATGGTAAGTAACCCCTGCTTCTAAATGAGATATTGTAAGTTTGAGTCTCTCCAAGAGCAAGGTGGGAAAGTTCTTGGAGGGAAGGATGTCGGGGGTATATTTGGAAACAGCCTCTCTACCCTAGGGTAGGGGCAAGGTCTGCGTACACACTATTCTCCTCAGACCCCACTAAGTGGGATTATACTGGGTTGTTGTTGTTAGTAGGTGTCATGATAGCAGTGTCATTTCCGAAGTTAATTTTCTCCTTTTGTTTTACCATAAGTTACTTTGACGGTAGATTTTGTTTGACTTTCCCAATCATTTTTTCTGTTAATAGTATTTTTATTTTTTTCTTCATCTTTTTCTTTTCCTGAGTTTTTTTTTTCTTTTTCTTTATTTATAATTTTTGGGAGTGAAGTTGGAGTGGTGTACATATTGTTGGAGTATTTCACTGTCTTTCATTATTCAGGTGCTCTTTCTGGTCCGTCGTTTTCCTTAGGCATTGCAGAAGCTGTTGCCTTGTTTGGGAATTGATAAAGGTTGTGTCCTAGGAATCCACATATTGTGTACAGTAGGCTGGCGTTTTCATAGTGAATATACTATAGATGTTTTCCAATCATGACATTTCTTGTTAATATTTTCCTTAGTGGTGCCAGGATACATAGCCTTACATGACGTCCCTTGGTTGTGTTGTTGTGCAGCTGATAATCTACAAAAGATCTCCAATCATTTACCCTATTTATTTCAGTATTTTAAGGTCATAGTATTTTGTGGGTAGTTCTTGAAGTCTAATCCAGATGGTGGAAAACTTAATATAGTTTGCGTTTGGATTAAATTTTGGTGTCTATTTCCTGAATGTAAGGTATTGTGACTTTGTGAGCCAATAAAGCAAGGTTTGTGGTTGATAATTCTTAGGTAGTGGTCTATGAAGAGATCTTTATAAGGTAGTAATCATTGCCCATGTCAATTACGTTAGGTTATTCGGATGAACTCCAGTTCTATTGTATTTTAGTGCGCATTAAGTTGTACCCCATACGTTTTCCCAATAATTTAGTGATTATGGACTATTTCCACGGTTCATGCAGTTTGGTTTCCTCAGCTGTGATGAATATGAAGTTAGGATGATTTGATGGGTTTTCTTTTTCTTCTTCTACGGTGAGTGTAC
Source organism: Nicotiana benthamiana (assembly GCA_034376525.1). NCBI lineage: Eukaryota > Viridiplantae > Streptophyta > Magnoliopsida > Solanales > Solanaceae > Nicotiana > Nicotiana benthamiana. Next base: position 24,633,249 of record CM067333.1, on the reverse strand, counting down.
TAAAAAGTGTACAATCAAAATCCATGGGAGTAAAAATCTGTTTAATTGGTTATCATATCTTTGTATATTGATTCCATAAATGGTTTATGTGCACTCCATGAAATGAGATTCTCTTCTTCCTTGGATGTGGTGTTGTTTTTTCATCATGGCATGTGTTTGAGTTGAAGTATCTTTGATTGTTGTGTGAAGATATGCCGTATAGATAGCACTGATGTGGCTGTTGTTGATTAATGTATGGAGTAAAGTGTTACGACAATGATTTGGTTTGACTTTTGTGTGGATTTTTTGTGATTTGGTTTTTCTCTCTAAGGTTAGAGAGAAGTGAGAGTATTAGAGAGAAGATGTTATTTTTATGCAACTCTAAATAGAAATTTTTGTATATAAGTGTGTCACATTAACTTGTATATTCCCTCCTTTATATTATATATAGATTTGTAAGTTAGATTTTATCTCATGTCATGGCACAACTTGGCAAGATACTAATCTACTCTCTCTATATATATAGAGAGAGAGGGGAAGCCAATTAACATGTATTGCAACATTAGGTGTATTTCAACTTGTTGAAGCAATTAACATGTATTTTTTTTCAGGTTACTTATCCCACATATTATGTATAACTAGGGGTGGATCCAACTCAACGGCACCATATAAATTGATTTGATAACATTTGACGCCGAATGTTGCGGCCAAATGCATACGCTAGTATAAGCAATCGTCAAGTAATGAAGTTACTAGAAGTCGGATGTCGAACCCACGAGGACTTTCGGTTTATTAATAACTAAATTAGACTATCCTGGTTATCTAAATAAGAATTAAACCTAGAAGTATTTGATTCTTAACTAACTAAAGTAAAGGAAAATAAATAATGAACTTTGAACAAAGGAAAAGTAAATTTTTATGATATCAATGTAATGAAAACAATCTAGGGTTATGGGCTATCTAACAATCTTGCCGAATTCTTAAAGTTAATTGACTAATTAATTTATTTGATTGATTAAATGACATGGTTAATATTGCTCATAAAAATCTGCAAGTCTCCTACTCACCTATGCAAGCCAACCCAACACTTATATGTCTATAGAGTTAGAATCAACAAGAATGCATTATGTAATTTCCATATATTAACCAAGAATAGTAATAAGCATATGCCTTTCCTAACTTTGAATTCATTCCTCGATGCCCGGATTCAAGAACACGATTTACTCAATCCTATAGATAATCTAGAATTTCCACATTCAAGTTCAGTTCTAGATTCGTAGATAGTATTCAATTGGTTATCAAACAATGAAATAATTAAGCGCATGATTTAATATATAAATTAATATGATAAACTAAAAAACAAAATCAATATCAAATAATAATGGTAATGAAAGAACTACAACCGTTGAGCGTGAAGTTTAGCTCCACATTGATATGGTAGCAAAATAATAAATCATATAAAGAAACTTAAAAATTACTATGTTTGGTGGAAGAAAGATGAAGTCTAATGAATCTGTGCTCTCACTTGGTAAAACTATCATCTAAAAAATGTTCTCCCCCTCCAAAATAGATTTAGACTCTTTTTATACTTGTTTATGGTGTGTAGAGCCGTCAAAATCTTGTCCCCATCGAAGTAGGAGAGTATCTTATCATCCAGTGTCTACGATAGCGCGTTGCGGTAGCCCTGATGCTTACATGTGTCAAGAAAATCATGTGTATAATTTTCCCCACAGTAGTACGATGCACTACCCTAGGCGATGCACTGGCCCATTCTTTCACTTTGTTATCTTTTTGCTTCAAATTTTATACTTTCGTCCCACGTTGCCTCCAGATAACTCCTACACATCAAAATGTCACGTATTAAAATAAATCATTAAATTACACATATGAAATCCACGAGACATAAGTAAAATGTGAGGCAATATGCATATAAATATATACTTTAAGCCGAATATCACCGAGCATAAATTTATGTGTAAAAAATAGCTAAAATAATAAGAAATATCATATACGAACTCAAAATATTAAAAGTGTAATGGTTTCAATAATAAAAACATTAAAGGTTGAATCCATAGAATTTAAATCTTGGATCTGCCTCTGTGTATAACTATATAAATTCTTTTTAGGTGATTTAATAGTTTACAAATTAATTTTAGGTTATTTAATTTTGTATAAGTTCTTTTACATTGTCGGTGTGCATAAACATAACTCTAAAACTGTTGTTCAGTCTTTTCAAATTTGGATTAGTGTAGGGCTCGGTCTATGGCCCATGCTGTTGACCTAATAATGGGTTGATATCCTATTTTGGGCCGAGGATAGAGTGTGTCTTCTTCCTTTTGCATTGGATAGAGGATACTTTTCCCACGAAAAAATACGGGAAATTATCAACTATGTCCATTGAGAAGTATCTCATTATAAATATTGGCCAGTTAATAAAATATTACTAATATTAGCTAAATTAGCCAACTAGATATTGTGACGACACGGCCTATCGTTACATGATTTACCACCCCGTTTCCCATCATATGTTTCTCTGTGCTTCATTATCGGTATTTGAGGTGATCGAGTCGAATTGGAATGGTTTTAGATGGAAATGAGACACTTAGTCTCTTTAAGGAAGGCTTGTTTTGAAAAAATCAATAGGATATTGACTTTTGAGTTGGAAGGCTCGGATATGATTTTTGGTGATTCTTTTAGCTTCAGAGAATGATTTATGGCTTAGGAGTGTGATCGGAATTAAATTTGGAGGTCCGTAGTAGAATTAAGCTTGAAATGGTGAAGTTAGTATTTTGGCGAATTCCGGTTGGTAGGTGAGATTTTGATCCGAGGGTCGGAATGAAATTTCGATAGTTGAAGTGGCTTCGTTATGTGACTTTGGATGTGTGTGTAAATATTTAGATCATTCGGAGGTGTTTTGGTCGGTTTTTTAATAAAATGCATATTTTGGAGGTTTTTAAGAAACTTAGGCTTGAATCCGATGTAATTTGATGGTTTTGATATTGTTTGTGGTGTTTTGATGATTGAAACAAGTTTCAATGATATTTTCGAATGGGTTGTCAGTTTTGGTTGAGGTCCCGGCGGCTGCGGGGTGATTTCGAATGGCCAATTGGACCAATCTTGGTTTTTGAAAGTTGCAGATTATCGCTTAGTACTGCTGAACATTTTAGTTCTTTGCGATCGCTGAAGAGCAATTGCAATTGCATAGAAGGTTTTGGAAGGCTGTTGTGATTTCTCAATGCGATCACGGAGTAGTGTATGCGATCGCGTAGGTTTGATTAGTGAAGCAGTGTGAGCGCAATAAAGGGTCGCGTTCGCATAGGCTATTTTAGAAGCCTGGGAAAGTTGAGTTATGCAAGCAGAGGCTTGGATGCAATCGCATAGAGAAAAATTTGGGCCAACATAATGGTGTTATTAAACATTTCATCCGCAAACCAAATCCCATTTCATCCGCGAACTAAATCATATTTCCTCCAAATCCAGGGCTCGGGTTTTTTCAACTTCTGATTTACAATATTTTTTGAGTCTTTTCGATTGGGTTGTATTCCCTTAGCCTATTGTAATGTATTCCTTGTCGTTTTGATCAGATTCGATGCTCAAGGAGGTTGATTTGCGAGGCAAGGGAGTAGCGAGCTCAGATTTCGGCCTGCTTGAGGTGAGTTATGGTTATAAATGATGTCCTGAGTGTTTAAAACCCCGGATGTGCACAACATTGTGCTATGTTGAGATGAGACACAGCTACACGGTGAGCATGGTGTCTGATATTGTTGGAGATTTGGATTTGGTCAATACCGATTGATGAATCTGCTATATTTTTTACTGAGACTTAATTAATATCATTGTACTCTGGGATAGTTGCCATGTTTGGGGACTTGTGCCGATCTGTAGAACCCTTAGGGGCATTTGTACTGGATGACCTCACTATTCTTGTTAAAAACATACCGTCAGTCATGTTCTTCACTGTTAATATAATACGAGCCAGCTTTAGAAATTGGTAAATCCTAATGAAAATAACTTAATGGTTGGGAATCTCGTCTTATCTTTGTGTGGCCAAGAGGCCAAGTCTATATTGACTTAGAGGGGTCGAGAACCCCATTATGAGGGTATATGATATGCTTTGGATCGGGCTACACGCTTCAGTAGTATATATATTTATACGGATCGAACTGAACGCCGAGTAGTATATTATACGGATCGGACCGAACGCCCCAGTGGCATAGGGCTTGGGCTGTTGGAGCCCCTCCGAAGTCTGCACACCCCCAATGAGCGCAGTCGACTATTTTTATTAGATCAGGATGCACAACGCTGGATCGGGTTGCACGCACCAACGGTATACTATGTCGATCGGGCTGCATGCCACCACGGTATGGTTTTGAATTCTGTTATTCTGAGAAATAAATGAGATAAATACTGGCTTAATGGATTTCTAGATGACTTCTTCGGCCAGTTGTTGTTTTGATGTTCTAACTATTTTAATATAGAACTATATAGTGCTTTTACGAGTTTTCTTTCCATCAGTCATTATTTATTGCTATTACTCATTGATCGGAGTACTCACTTTACTATCTGCAGTATGTGTGCAGATACAGGTATGTTGGAGGCATAGTTTGAGCTTTCTACTTCTTCCCTGATTATCATCGCATTTATCGAGGTAGCTGCATGGCGCCCGCAGGACTCGATTTCTCCCCTTATCCTCTTTATTTTCCACATTCTAGCCAATTCTATGTATAAGTTGCTACTAAAACTTGTATTAGAGGTCTTGACTCGTGACACCAGATCGGCCACCAGATTGGTGGATTTGTAGTGATGTTTTATGGGTTTTTCCGAACTGTTGTATCTACTATTACAGAGTTCTAATCATGTAAGTTGGCATTAAATCCTATTAATTGGTAATGAATTCTACATAAGGGATTGAGATGGATGAATTTGTCGGGCTTGCGTAGCATCGTGCTGAGGCGACCACCGATCTGGTGTCACGAGTCAAGATCTATATAATATACTACTGCGGCATGCAGTCCTATCAGTGTGTGTGTGTCTGTATATATATATATATATATATATATATATATATATATATATATATATATATATATATATATATATATATATATATATATATATATATATATATATATATATATATATATATATATATATATATATACATACATACATTATTGATGCGTGCAGCCCAATACACAGCATGTCAAATACTCTCACAATGGGGTTCTCGACACTTCTCAGTCAATATAGACTTGGCCTCTCGAGCACACTAAGATAAGACGAGTTCCCAACCCATATGTTATTCTCATTAGTATTTATCAATTTCTTTAAGCAGGTTCATATTATATTTAACAATGAAGAACGTGACTAAGGGTATAATTTAACAAGTTTAGTGAGGTCAACCAGTACAAATGCCCCTAATGGTTCTACAGATTGGCACAAGGCCCCTAACATGGCAACCAGCCAATACTAGAATGATATTAATTAAGTCTCGGTCAAAAATACATCAGATTCATCAATCGGGATGGACCAAGTCCGAATCCCCAACAATATCATACTCCACGGTCACCGTGTAGGCGTGTGTCTCCGCTCAGCAGAGGGGTTAGTCCTCATCTTCTGGTCCTATTTCTTCAGCACCCGCCCCGCCAACAAGGGGCGAGGGTCTAGCAGCAAGGGGTCTCCCTAAAGGGAGAGGCTGATCGGGCGGTAGTCAAGCTCATTTTTATGCTCTTCAGGGAAGGGCAGATGCTATTACCTTGGATGCTATTATCACAGGTATTATTTCAGTCTGCTACAAGGATGCCTCAGTTTTATTTTATCCCGGTTCCACCTATTCCTATGTGTCTTCATATTTTGCTCATTATTTGGATATGACCCGAGGGTGTCTTGCCTTACATGTTCATGTATCTAGCCTAGTGGGTGATACTATTGTTGTAGACCATGTATATCGTTCATGTCTGGTGACTATTGAGGGTCTGGAGACCTGATTTTGTTTATTGCTATTGAGCATGGTGGAATTTGATGTTATTCTGGGCATGGATTGGCTATCTCCATGTCATGCTATTCTAGATTGTCATGCTAAGACAGTCCTATTGGCGGTTTCAGGTGTTCCGAGGATCGTGTGCCATGGCGTGACTGGTTATGTCCCCAGTAGAGTAATTTCTTTCTTGAAGGCCCAGTGTATGGTTTGGAAGGGTTGTCTATCATATTTAGCCTTTGTGCGGGATGTCAGAGCAGAGACTCCTAGCGTTGATTCTGTTCCCATTGTGAGAGAGTTTCTCGATATTTTTCCTGCAGACCTGCTGGGCATACCAGCAGACAGGGACATTGATTTTTGTATTGATATGGTGCCGAGAAATCGGTCCATTTCAATTCACTCATATCGTACGACACCAGTGGAGCTGAAAGTGTTGAAGGAGCAGCTTCAGGAACTCCTAGATAAGGGGTTCATTCAGTCTAGTATGTCCCCTAAGGTGCACATGTTCTATTTGTGAATAAGAAATATGTAACAATCAAGATGTGCACTGATTACATGCAGTTGAACAAAGTAACAACGAAGAACAAGTATCCCCTGCCTCGTATTGATGACTTATTCGACCAACTTTAGGGAGCGACGGTTTTCTCCAAGATTTATCTCTATTTGGGTTATCACCAGTTGAAGATCAGGGATTTATATATTATGAAGACTGCTTTCAAGACTAGATATGGGCGCTGTGAGTTTTTTGTCATGTCTTTCAGGCTGACCAATGCCCAACAATCGTTCATGCACTTGATGAACAGTGTATTTTGGCTGTGTCTGGATTTTTTTGTTATTATTTTTATTAATGATGTTCTGGTGTACTCGCGTAGACAGGAGGAGCACGCGCAACATTTGTGAGTAGTATTAGAGAGATTGAGGAAGGAGAAGCTGTATGCAAAGTTCACCAAGTGTGAGTTTTGGCATGGGTCAGTGGCTTTCTTGGGACACGTGGTATCTACCGAGGGTATTTAGTTGACCCGGAGAAGATAGAGGCAGTATAGAGTTGGTCTAGACCGACTTCATAGTTTGCTCGGCTTTGGCGAGTTATTATTGCCAGATCATGTAGGGTTTTTTTATCTATTGCCTCGCCCTTGACCAAGTTGACTCAAAAGGGTGCTCCATTTGTATGGTGAGACGAGTGCGAGGAGAGCTTTTAGAAGCTCAAGACGGCTTTGACCACAACTTTTGTATTGTTATTACCACTAGCTTCAAGTTCTTATACCATCTATTGTGATGCTTCAAGAGTTGGGATTGGTTGTGCGTTGATGCAGGAGGGTAGAGTGATTGCATATGCTTCTCGTCAACTGAATCCCCATGAGAAGAACTACCATGTTCATGACTTAGAGTTGGCTTCTATAGTTCATGCTTTGAATATTTGGAAGCACTATTTAAATGGCGTATCTTGTGAGGTATTCACCGATCATCGCAGTCATCAGCATTTGTTCAAGCAATAGGATCTTAAATTTGAGGCAGCGGAGGTGGCTAGAGTCACTCAAGGATTATGATATTACCATTTTGTATCACCCGGGGAAGGCCAATATGGTGGCTGATGCATTGAGCCGGAAGGCGGTTAGCATGGGGAGTTTGGCGTACATTCCAGTTGGGGAGAGGCCCTTTGCAGTTGATGTTTATGCTTTGGCCAATCAGATTGTGAGATTAGATATTTCAGAGACTAGTCGGGTATTGGCTTTTGTAGTTTCTCAGTCTTCCTTTTTTGACTGCATCAGAGAGCGCCAGTTTGATTATCCACATTTGCTTGTCCTTAAGGACAGGGTTCATCATGATGATGCCAGGGATGTGACCATTGATGGTGATGGTGTGTTGAGGATGAAAGCCTGGATTTGCATGCTCAATGTGGATGGGCTTTATGAGTCGATATTGGAGGAGGCCCACAGCTTACGGTATTCCATTCATCCAGCTCTCGCGAAGATGTATCAGGATTTGAGGCAGCACTACTGGTGGAGGAGGATGGAAAAGAATATAGTAGGGTTTTTAGCTCTGTGTCTTATCTGTCAGCAGGTAAAGTACGAGTATCACAGACCGAATGGTGTACTTCAGGGGTTATTATTCCCGAGTGGAAGTGGGAGGGAGTTACTATAGATTTTGTGAGTGGTCTTCCTCGGACTTTGAAGAACTTTGATTCGATTTGGGTAATTATGGACAGGCTGACAGAGTCTGCACACTTCATTCCAGTATGTACTACTTATTCTTCAGAGCGGCTGGTGGGGATCTTCATCTGGGAGATTGTCTAATTGGATGGGGTTCCACTGTCTATTATCTCATATATGGGTACTCAGTTCACCTCTCAGTTTTGGAGGACATTTAAGCGAGAGTTAGGTACGCAGGTAGAGTTGAGCACAACATTCCACCCTCAGACAAACGGGTAGTCCGAGCGCACTATTCAGATACTGGAGGACATGTTACGTGCTTGTGTTGTTGATTTTGGGGGTTCTTTGGATGAGTTTTTTCCTCTTGCCGATTTTTCTATAACAATAGTTATCAATCTAGGATTCAGATGGCTCCGTATGAGGTGTTGTATGGGAGGCGGTGCAGATCTCCTGTTGGATCGTTCCAGCCTGACGAGGCTAGGTTAGTGGGGACAGATTTGGTTTAGGATGCCTTAGAGTAGGTGAAGCTGATTCAGGAGAGGCTTCATACATCACAGTCGCGTTAGAAGAGTTATGCGTATTGGAAGGTTCGTGATGTGTCATATATGGTGGGTGAGAAGGTCTTGCTGAAGGTTTCACCCATGAAGGGTTTTATGCGGCTTGGGAAGAAAGGGAAGTTGAGTTCGCGGTTCATTGGGCCTTTTGAGGTACCTAGGAAGATTGGGGAGGTGGCTTACCAACTTGCTTTGCCACCCATCAAGTAGAGCGTTCATGCGATCTTCCTTGTTTCTATGCTTCGGAAGAATGTTGGGGACCCGTATCATGTTTTAGACTTCAGCACGGTCCAGTTGGATGATGATTTGACCTACAATGTGGAGCTAGTGGCTATTTTGGGATGTCAGGTTCAGAGATTGAGATCAAAGGATATAGCTTCGATGAAGGTGCAGTGGAGAGGTCGGCCCATGGAGGAGGCTACTTGGGAGATCGAGTGGGAGATGGAGCAAATATCCTCACCTGTTTGAGGTTCCATGTATGTTTCTTTACCCGCTCGAGGGCGAACGTTTGTTTTAGTTGGTGAAGATGTAATGACCCAGCTTGTAGTCATGTGAGTTACCACCCTGTTCCCCCCATCTTATGTTTCTATGTACTTTATTATTGGTATTTAGGTGATCGAGTCGACTTGGATTGGCTTTAGACGGAAATGAGACACTTAGTCTCTTTAAGGACATCTTGTTTTGGAAAAATCAACCGGATGTTGACTATTAATTTAGAGTGCTCAGATGTAATCGACGATGATGCAGTTAGCTTCGGGGAATGATTTGTGGCTTAGGAGTGTGATCGAAATTGACTTTGGAGGTCCGGAGTAGAATTAGGCTTGTATTGGCGAAGTAAGTATTTTGACGAATTCCGTGTTGGTAGGTGAGATTTTGATCCGGGTGTCGAAATGGAATTCAGAAAGTTACATTAGCTTCGTAAGCTGATTTTTTATGTGTGCAAAATTTCAAATTATTCAGAGGTGTTTTGGTTGGGTTTTTTATCAAATACATATTTCGGAAGTTTTTAAGAAACTTAGGCTTGAATCCGATGTAATTTGATGGTATTGGTGTTGTTTGTGGTGTTTTGATAACTGGAACAAGTTTCAATGATGTTTTAGGATGGGTTGGAACTTTTGGTTGAGGTCCCGGAGGCCTCGGGGTGATTTTGGATAGTCAATCGGACCAATATTGGTTTTTGAAAGTTGCAGATTTCAGTTGAATGTTGCAGAATATTTCTGTTCTCTGCAATCGCAGGAGGGCAATTGCGATCGCATAGAAGGTATTGGAAGGCTGTTCTGATTGGTCAATGCGATCGCGAAGTAGTGTATGCAATCCCGTATGTTTGATTGGTGAAGCAGTGCGATCACAGTAAAGGAGTCTGTTCGCATAGGCCATTTTGGAGGCCTGGGAAAGTTGAGCATGCGATTGTAGAGTATTGGATGCGATCGCATAGAGTACAATCTGGGCTGACAGAAGGGTGTTATTAAACATTTCATCCGCAAACCAACTCCCATTTCCTCCATTGTTGAGTAACCTTGAGAGCTTTTGATGAGGAATAAAGAGGGCTTTGACTAGGAATCGATTGGAGGTGAGTCCTATGGCCTAGAAACATCATTTAATTGTGGATTCAACTTTTAAATTCATGAAAATTTTTACTAACAAAGGAAGAATTAGGGCTTGACTTTTTGACTGAAAAATTGGGATTTGAGGGAGCAGTTGAGGTCGAATTTTGGTAAATTTGATATGTATAGATTAATTGCAAGATAAGGAATCATGTAATGTGAATTTTCTTATTTTTGAGAAGTGGACTCGGGGATTGAGTTTTTCCAACTTTGTGATTTTCGATATTTTTTGAGTCTTTTCGATTGGGTTGTATTCCTTTAGCCTATTTTAACATATTCCTTGTGGTTTTGATTAGATTCGATGCTCGAGGAGGTTGATTTGCGAGGTAAGGGAGTAGCGAGCAAGGATTTCGGCCTTCTTGAGGTGAGTAAGGGATATAAAAGATGTCCTGGGGGTTTGAAACCCTGGATTTGCACAACATAGTGCTATGTAGAGATGGGACACATGTTGCATGTGAGCGTGGGGTCTGATATTGTTGGGATTCGGACTTGGTCCATCCCGATTGATGAATCTGCTATATTTTTGACTGAGACTTTATTAATATCATTGTAGTATGGGCTAGTTTCCATATTTGGGGCCTTATGCCGATCTGTAGAATCCTTTGGGGCATTTGTACTGGTTGACATCACTATACTTGTTAAAAACATACCCTTAGTCATGTTCTTCACTATTAAATATAATATGAATCGACTTTAGATATTTGTAAATCCTAGAGAGAATAACTTGTGGGTTGGGAAACCCGTCTTATCTTAGTATGCCCAAGAGGCCCCGAGGTTTTTGCAGTTTCAGTGGTGCTCTTTCGAGGGGCACCTTCCAGCAGGGTCGGGATCGTTCTTTCAGGCCCGCTCAGTTAGCTCGACCTAAGTATCGAGATGGATCTTCTGGTCATGGTTATCAGGAATCTTCAGTCCCAGTTCCCAACACCGGGAATTGCTATGAGTGTTGGGAGTTCGGGCATATGCGGAGGGAGTGTCGTCGCTGTTCTACTAGCTTATCTCAACAGAGGGGTCACTCATTATCTTCTGGCTCAGTTTATTCAGCACCCGCCCCGCCAGCTAGGTGTGAGGGTCGGGAAGTCAAGGGTCACCCTAGAGGGGGAGGCCGATCGGCGCTGGTCAGGCTCTCTTTTATGCTTTTCAGGGCAGGGTAGATTCTATTGCCTCGGATGCTATTACCACATGTATTATTTCAGTCTGCCACATGGATGCGTAAGTTTTATTTGATCCTATCTATATTTTTCTCATCATTTGGGTATGACCCAAGGGTGTCTTGCCGTACCTATTCATATATCTACCCTGATGGTTGATACTATAGTTGTAGACTATGTATATCGGACATGTTTGTGCTATTTATTTTGGCGATTCTTGGGATGAGTTTTGCCGCTTGCCGAGTTTGCCTACAAAAACAATTATCAGTCGAGCATTCAGATGGCTACACACAAGGCATTGTATGGGAGGCATTGTAGATCTTCTCTTGTATTGTTCGAGCCCGACGAGGCTAGGTTATTAGTGACATAGATGGTTCGTGATGCCTTAGAGATGGTGAAGTTTATTCAGGAGAGGCTTCGTACATCACAGTCGCGTCTGAAGAGATATGTGGTTCGGAAGGCTTGGGATGTACCATATATGGTGGATGAGAAGGTCTTGCTGAAGGTTTCGCCCATGAAGGGTGTTATGCGGTTTGGGAAGAAAGGGATGTTGAGTCCGCGGTTCATTGGTCCTTTTGAGGTACTTAGGAGGATTGGGGAGGTGGCTTATGAGTTTGTTTTACCACCCAGCTTGTTGAGCATTCTATGCCCCGGAAGTATGTTGGGGACCCGTCTCATGTGTTAGACTTCAGCACGATCTAGTTGGATGATGATTTGACCTATGATGTGCATCCAATACTATTTTAGTGCGTCAGTATTGGAAATTGATATCAAAGGATATTACTTCGATGAAGGTGCAGTGTATAGGTCGACTCGTGGAGGAGGCTACTTGGGCGACCGAGCAGGAGATACGGAGCAGATATCCTCACCCGTTTGAGGTTCCAGGTGTGTTTCTTGACCCGCTCGAGGATGAGTGTTTGTTTTAGTTGGGGACCATGTGACGATTCGGCCAATCATCACGTGAGTTACCGCCTCATTTCTCCCATTTTATGTTTCTCTGTGCTTCATCGGTATTTGAGGTGATCGAATCGAATTGGATTGGTTTTAGATGGAAATGAGACACTTAGTCTCTTTAAGGAAGGCTTGTTTGGGAAAAGTCAACCGGATGTTGGCTATTAAGTTAGAGGTCTCGCATGTGATTTCTGATTATTCAGTTAGCTTCGGGGAATGATTTGTGGCTTAGGAGTGTGATCGGAATTGATTTTGGAGGTTCGGAGTAGAATTAGGCTTGAATTGGCGAAGTTAGTATTTTTGCAAATTCCGGTTGGTAGGTGAGATGTTGATCCGGGGGTTGGAATGGAATTTCGATAGTTGTACTAGCTTCTTTAGGTGATTTTGTGTGTGTGTGAAAAATTTCAGATCATTCGAAGGTGTTTTAGTCGGGTTTTTGATCAAATGCGTATTTCCGAAGTTTTTAAGAAACTTAGGCTTAAATCTGATATAATTTGATGGTTCTGTTGTTGTTTGTGGTGTTTTTGTGATAGGAACAAGTTTGAATGATGTTTTAGGATGGGTTGGCACTTTTGGTTGAGATCTCGGGTACCTAAGGGTGATTTCGGATGGTCAATCAGACCAATATTGGTTTTTGAAAGTTGTAGATTTGAGCTGAGTGTTGTAGAACACTTTTGGGAGGCTGTTCTGATTTCTCAATGCGATCATGCGGAGAAGTGTATGCGATCACTTAGGTTTTATTGTTGTAGCAGTGCAATCGCAGTAAAGGGTTCGCGTTCGCATAGGCCATTTTGGAGGCCTAGGAAAGTTGAGCTATGCGATTGCAGAGGCTTGGATGCGATCGCATAGAGTAAAATATGGGCTGATAGAAGGGTGTTATTAAACATTTCATCCGCAAACCAAGTCCCATTTCCTCCATTGTGCCGTAACCTTGAGAGCTTTTGATGAGCAATAAAGAGGGTTGTAACTGAGAATCAATTGGAGGTGAGTCCTATGGCCTATAAACATCATTTAATTGTAGATTCAACACTTAAATTTATGGAAATCTAATTAAAAAGTGAAGAATTAGGGCCTAATTTTTTGAATGCAAATTTGAGGTTTGAGGGAGCATTTGAGTTCGTATTTTGCTAAAAATTATATGTATAGACTCGTGGCGAGATAAGGAATTCGGTGATGTGAATTTTCTAATTTTTCGAGAAGTAGGCCCGGGGCTCGAGTTTTGCTGACTTCATGATTTTCAATCTTTTTCGAGTCTTATTGATTGTGTTATATTCCCTTAGCCTATTGTAACGTATTCCTTATGGTTTTGATAAGATTCGACGCTTGAGGAGGTTGATTTGCAAGGCAAGTGAGTAGCGAGCTAGGATTTCGGCATGTTTGATGTCTCTAAAGGTTATAAATGATGTACTGAGGGTTTGAAATCCCATATTTACACAACGTAGTGCTATGTTTAGAGGAGACAGACGTTGCACGGTGCACATGGGGTCTGATATTGTTGGGGATTCGGACTTGGTCCATCCCAATTGATGAATCTGCTATATTTTTGACTGAGACTTAATTAATATCATTGTAGTCTGGGCTAGTTGCCATATTTGGGGCCTTGTCTCGATCTGTAGAACCCTTAGGGGAATTTGTACTGGTTGAACTCACTATACTTGTTAGAAACATACCCTAACTCATGTTTTTCACTGTTAAATATAATATGAACCGGCTTTTCAAATTGGTAAATCCTAATGTGAATAACTTGTGGGTTAGGAACCCCGTCTTATCATAGTGTTCCCGAGAGGCCAAGTCTATATTGACTTAGACGGGTCGAGAACCCCATTGTGAGGGTATTTGATATGCTGTGGATCGGGCTTCACACCACAGCAGTATATATATTTATTCGGATCACACCACAGTAGTATATTATATGGATCGAACTGCATGCCGCAGTAGTATAGCACTTGGGCTGTAGGAGCCCCTCCGGAGTCTGCACACCACCAGTGAGCGCATTCGACTATTATTATTGGATCGGGTTGCACGCTGCAGCAGTATAAGTAAATATGTATATATATATATATATATATATATGTATATATATATATATATATATATATGTATGGATCGGGCTATATGCAGCAGCAGTATACTATATGGATCAGGCTGCACGCCATCGCGGTAAGGTTATGAATTCTGTTATTGTGAGAAGTAAATGAGATGAATACTAGCTTAAAGCATTTCTAACTAACTTCTTTATTCAGTTGTTGTTTTGATGTTCTTACTATTTTAATATAGAACTGCGTAGCGCATTTACGATTTTTCTTTTCGTTAGTCATTATTTATTGTTATTACTCATTGAGTTGGAGTACTCACTCTAGTCCTTGCACCATGTGTGCAGTTATAGGTATTCCGAAGGCATAGTTTGAGCTTTCTGCTGCTGTCCACATTATCATCGAAGTTATTCATGTAGCTGCATGGTGTCCGCAGGACCCGATTTCTCCCCTTATCCTCTTTATTTTCCGCATTCTAGACAATTCTATGTATAGGTTGCTACTCAGACTTGTATTAGAGGCTTTTGACTCGTGACACCGGATCGGTGGGATTTGTAGTGATGTTTTATGTGTTTTTCTACACTGTTTTATCTACTGTTACAAAGTTATAATCATGTTAATTTGGCATTAAAACTTGTTAATTGGTAATGAATTCTACATATGGGAATGAGAGCGATGAATTAGTCGGGCTTATCTAGAATCGTGTTGGGCGCCATCACGACCGACGATATGGGGTCGTGACAACTATTTATAGAAAAAAATAAATGTTTTCTTTATTTTGAGTGGGTGTTATTAGAATAGATTGGGCACAACTTAAGGAGCTTGAATCTTAGTTTTTGGATGATTCAGTGAAGTTTTGAGGTGGTTTGAATTGAAAATTCGAAGTAAAAGCTGAATATGAAAAAAAGTAATATGTGTATCGCACAATATCATTTGTGTATTACATAGGTATCATGATTGTATCAATTGTGTATTACATGTATATCCATGTATACATGTGTGTGAGATACCTGTGTGATACATGTTTGATACTTGTGTCGCAAAAGACTTTTTTGAACTCGATTTAATTACGCATTTTGATACAAAAGCAGTCCAAATCACCTCCAATTTTTCTCAAAATTTGTATATTGACTTGTCTATATATTTTCAATGAATTTCTACTATACCCATTGAAAAAGCTCCCTTTTTGTTTAGATTTTTGGAATAGTGTATAGATTTTTGTATTTTATCACCTTATTTGCTACCCCGTCCATGAAATTTCCTTCCGTCTTTTATGTAATGTTGCTAATTACGCTTTAAAATATGGAAGGTGGTTTTTGTATGTGAGTCTTTGGTAGAGGGAACTCAATTATTTGGTTTTTCATTTTTGTTGGCTAGTTTTGATAAGCCTATAACTAATGGCTAGAAGTTGATAAGTTTAGATTTATTTCGGATATTTGTGCAAATTAAAAAAATACCATTTCTCGTAGTGGAACAGATTTGGGCCGGTAGACGGGACTGCCGTGTAGCTTTGTTGGAAATTTTTCTATGCTGGCGCAATGAATTGAGAAGCCACTAGGCTAGTGAATCATGAAGCATAATCCATGCATAATTTTTCTACTCTCAATTGGATAAAGAGTTTAATTTTTGTACACTAACAATGTAAAAATAAAAAAAAATTAAACTACCATATCATCTAAAGATAACTATGGGGAACCTTTAATAAGTGAGATTATAACCAGGGGCGGAGGCAGTGGAGCGCAAGGGTGTTCATAACACCCTTCGTTGAAAAATTACACTGTATATATAAGGTAAAATTTATTTTTTATCTTTATATATTAAATTTTGAACAATCTTAACATAATCCAAAAATATAAGAGTTTATTAGTACAAGTGGTTTGTCCATAATCCAATCTGAACAATCTTAAATTTTACACCGTCAATCCGTACAAGTGAAATACTAAAACTTGAATAAACTCATTTGAGAGTTTATTAGTTTATTAAGTGGTTTGTCCAAATTGGTTGTCTAATTACATTCTTCATGGCTATCAAGTGCTGAGTTGTTGATTACACTGCTTTTTTTTCAATTAATAAGAGACAGTTTATTATCTTAGGTTATCAGTTTATCTAGGCACATACACTGGCATGACCATGTGACAATCCACCTAGTTTTAACGCTTAACTTTTCTACGGTTATGTTTCGGTAATTCAACTACCTGTGTGTAAATTATTTGTAATTAATAGTCAGAACCTTGGAAGTTGAAACAAGAATACCTTAACATGCACTCTGCTTTCAAAGATTCGAAATCAAAAAACAAGTGGGAAGATCTAGCTTTTTAATATAGTAATACTTTCAATAAAGAAAATAAGGAAACTCTCAACTGCCTTCCTTTGTTCTCAACTATATTCTATAGACATAAAAAGTGAGTATTAAATCCTTACCCATTTAAACAAATTAGAGAAAGTTGAGGATGAATCACAGATTGACTAATTTTTAAGGTTTGCTGCAACCCCCACCCCACCATACCCCCCCCCCCCAAAATAAAGCCACTCTCCACTCTCTCTCTGTATATATACACACACAACAATATAGACATAGTATTTAGTTTAGTGGTTCTTCCGAGGAGCCAATATTTCTGACTTTGGCATGTGATAAACATAGGAAAAAGAAAAGAAAATATAAATTTTCACTGTTCTGTGAATTCATTTAACTTTTAGGCATGGACATTGAACCTTTAGGTTAAACTTATCTAATCTTTGGATCTATATATGTTTCTGATTCCACTATGATGAATTGGCGTGCCTTCATTATTCTTAATTTGGCATCTTAATCTCCTTGAAGTTCTTCTTTTTCCTGGCTACTAAAAAAAATACTCGACTCAAGTACAGAAGAATACAAATAATTGCACACCCCATCAATTATTATTTAAAATCGTTACTATTAATGTACATGATTGACATTGTAAATCGTCGCCATCATGGCCTCGTAAACATTATTCTACGTAATTTGTACACGTTAGGCTTTCTCCAAAGTACGAATTATGATTATCCTTCCTTTAGAGGCAAGTGGGATATCTAGGTTTAGGTTTAAATTTCAATCTCCAATAAAAAAAAGAGGTGTACTAAATGTTTCCTGTAGTAGACTGGCAAGTGGGTATCTAGGTTTCCCCAATCCTTGGAATAATTAGCTACCTAACTCCTAATGGCCTACGGAACGCCAAATACCATTATAAGTAATGAAACGGGCACCTCCTTTTTTATAAATATTATATAATAATGGAAGAGTTAAACCAGTAAAACTAAAGAATATATAATTTATTAGTAATTCTTATAGAAGATTTGACAGATGACGAATGATTTGGTTCAGCAAATCTTTACCAAAAATATATAAAATGAAATATATATCACAACACTATAAGACACTAGTATTTCCGTTGTATCATATATGCAGTCTCTTCAAGAGTCTCCATATATTCACCAAATACAAATTATATTACTTTTTTCCTTTAACTACTATGCCCCAGTGTTTTGCTCAAAAGATTCACGCACCTTGTACGCTATAAAACAAAAAAGTATTTGAGTAAATTGTAATCAAGTATAATAAGTGCTAGAAGAGATTCCTTAGCCAAGAATGTGATAGATCCGAAAGTATACAAGGTTATAGAGAGCTTAAGTATCAAAGAGAAAATTAGAGAGATAGTTTGCTTGATAACAGTAGAGAAAGAAAGTAGAGAGATAATATTATTCAGAGTAAAGCACGTGTCTGTTCCAAAGGTAAAGGTGTCATTTATATATTAGGAGACATTCCGATCAATAATAGGCCGGAATGGTGGGGAAGGAGGCCCTTTCAGCGTTAATTATGCTAATTTATTAGTTATAGCTTTACATTGTAGTATTTTCGTGGATTCTCATCTTCAGCCATTATATATGCTTATTACTCACTGATTTGAAAGTAGTCACTTTACCCACTGCACCATGTGTGCATATTCAGGTGCGTCGGGAGCTTAGTTGAGCAGTTTGCTGTCTTCCGGAGTTATCTCCGAGTTGTCGAGGTAGCTGCGTGACGTCTGCAGGACCCGACTTCTCCCCCTTATCCATTTATATTTCCATATTCCAAACTTATGTATTTTGAGGATTTATTACTCGGTTGTGTTTAGAGGCCCTAAACTCATGACCCCAGGTCTTTTGGGAATTAGATTGGTTTTTCTAAGGTTTATCTGCATTGTTCTATCTACTATCAAAAATGTTAAATCTTGTTAATTGCTATAATAACTCCATTGCTGTCAATGAGTTTTCATACTTGGGTTGTGAGTGCTGAAATGGTCGGGCTTGCCTAGCAGTTGTGTTGGGCGCCATCACGGCTGAGTTTGGGGTCGTGACACATCAGTAGACGTAGCTGCTCCATCATCGGTTTGAGCTACTACACTTGGCTGAACTGTCCCAGCTGGCTGAGCTGCTGGATTCTGAAACTGGGGAGCCATCTGCTTTAGATTACGGGTAGCGGGAGTTTGTGCTCATCCCCCAACCTGAGAGACAGCTGGTGCTACAAAAAGTAAGCATGCCTGGGTGACACTCTCAATAAGGCCACTAGACGGACCAGAGCATCTTGGAGTATCGAGGTATTAATGAACCTCTCTGGGACCTGAGCAGGGCCCACTGAATTGTCTAGGTCGGAACAACTTATCAAACTCTACCTGAGGCACCGCCGCTGGTGCTGCTGCTCTAGCCTAAGTTTTTCCCCTACCTCGGCCTAGCACAGCCTCGGCCTCATCCTTTTCTCCTCGTAGAAGCTATCGTTGGGGGCTGAGGCTGCTGATCAGTGAATAAAAAGCACATGTTTTCGCCATCTACAAAATATCAGAGTAGAAGTTCAATTAACATTGAGAAACCAAACCGCACGACAGAGACGAATATAAGTGAAACTGTTCCTAACACTGTAGCCTATAGGGAATAAGCATAGACTTCTCCCTACCAATCCCTCAGACTCTACCAAGCTTGTCCGTGAATTGTTAGACCTAAGAAATTTAGAGCTTTGATACCAACTTGTCACAATCCGAATTGTCACCGTCGAGACCGTGATGGCTTCTAACATTGAACCGGCTAGGCAAGCCAACATTATTGATTATTCACCCTTTCTACCTTTATATTTAACGATTTACCACATTAGTGCAAGTATACAACGGAATTAAAAGTGCGAAAGAAAAGAATTTAACATTTAAGCTAATACCAATATGAATCCATAATAATAATCCAACAAGAACTGGTATCACAATCTCAGGACTATCTAACAATACTAAAAATAGGGTCTGAACAAAGAAAATACATGTCTGTCTCTCAAATAGAAAAGAACGGGAAGAAATAAGATAGGAAGGGGACGCCAAGGCCTGTGGACGCCTGTAGGACTACCTCAGGTATCCGATGGACTGAAGGCAATAAGATGTACACAAAAGAGTGCATAGTGAAGTATCAGTACAACCGACCCTATGTACAAAGTAAGTGTTAAGCCTAACCTCGGTAAATTAGTGACGAGACCAGGTCACAACAAACAACATAACCTGCAGTTAAACGGTATCTTGCATAATAACAGTAATAGAAGCAATTCAAAAGTAACGTGAAGGGGTAACATGCTATGGGGGAATACCAACATAAAGAATCATAGTAAGAACAGAATAAAACGATTAAGGCACTTGAACTAATAATAGCAATAAATCATAAAAAACTGACCATAAGTGCACGACATCACCCTTCGTGCTTTTATTCTCGATCCTCACCAATGCAATAAGGTAATGAAAATGTGCACGGCATCACCTATCGTTCTTTATTTCTCTTCCTCGCCATATAAATATTAGAAATGTGCACGACATCACCCTTCATGCTTTATCTCTCTTTCCCACCATATGCATTAATATCGATAAAAATGAATATGGCATCATCTTTCGTGCTTTATCTCTCTTTCCTCAAAAAATGCATAAATATGAATGTGCACGACAATACCCTTCGTGCTTTATCTCTCCTTCCTCACCCAAACAATAGCAACAACAATATCCGGACAAGGGAAACAACAGTAAGAAATAGATACTTTACGGTAATGGAATCAACAATAAGAATTAAATATGTCCCGACAATGGAATCTACAATAATAATTAAATACGTCGGGACTACGAAATCAGCTATAACCAAATTTGTACCAACAATTAACTTCACAAATGAAGCTCAACTGGAGCCAATACTCAACAATAAACTAATACCAAGAAGATAATCATGTGTCTTGCTTAAAATGGATAGTTAACAATTTAGGCATTTGTATTGCTTACTAAAAAACTCAACGATCACAATTTAAGAATTGAGGGTATACTTGACACCAATATATAGATACTCATCACCACTCATATACGACGTACACTATACTAGAAATTAGAAAATAAGACATAACACCTATTCCCTCAAGCTAACGTTAGACCAAACACTTACCTCGATTCCACAGTCACAAATCAAACATCAACTATCGCCTTCCCCTTTGATTCCACTTTCAATTCAATTGTATCTAGCCAATATTAACTTATTAACATCAGCAAATGCTAAAGAAATCATACCCAATGCTTAATTGTAGCTTTCCCAATATTTTCCCCAAAAATCCAAAAATCGATCCTGGGCCAGCTTTGTCAAATCTTGAGGTTCATGCCAAAACTCGACTACCCATTCACCCACGAGCTCAAATATATAATTACTTTAGAAGTTCTACCCCAGAACGAGGCCTAAATTTCAATTATTCAAAAAGCCCTAACTCTACCCAAATTCTTAAATTCTACTATAAAAAATTTTGATTTTTGATTTAAAAGTGATGAATAACAATGGATAATTGAAACAGTAGAATTTAGAATTGATTACCAACACTTTGGGGATAATCTTTGGTGAAGAAAATAGTCTCTAGGGCTTGGTAGTTCGAAAAATAGGAAGAAAAGGATTCTGCCCATTTTTTAAAAATGACCTTAGATAGCTGGGCAGGCCTTCATCGTGTTCGTGTGGGCCTGCCTGCGTTCATATAGAGTACTGGCCTAGTGGCCTGCGCGTTTGCGCTGAAGGGCCCGCATTCATGAAGCTTTAGCTCCTCAGGCCTACGCCTTCACGGTTGCAAGGCCACGTTCGCGTTGACTAATGGGCTCCCCTTCCTCAGGGCCAGCAACACTTCGCGTTCGCAGAGGGGAGGGTGCGTTCGCCAAGCACAAAATGACCCCCAACTATTTAACTTTACGCGTTCGTGACTGGGCTAACGCGAACGCGATGAACAAATTATCTGAGCACCAGCAACAACAAAAACCAACAACTTTTCTAGGTGTAAAACATCTTGTGGCCTATCCAAAACTCACCCGAGCCCTCACGGATCCATGCCAAACATGCAAAAAATCCTAAAAATATCATACAGACTTACTCGTACGATCAAATCGCCAAAATAATATCTCGAATTACAAGTTTAGCATCAAAATCAAAGAAAAATCTCCAAAACTCTTAAGTTTCAAATTTCACAACCGAGAGTCTCCGAAACCAAAATACCATATTAGAACTGTTCCGGGCTCCGAAACAAAAATACGAGCCCGATACCATCAAATTCAAACATTGGTAAATTTTCAAAAACTCTTATAATTTCAGTTAAGTAATTTTCTTCAAAAATTCATTTCTCGTGCTTGGAACCTCAGATTTCAATTTGGGGCATACGCCCAAGTACGATATTTTTCTACAGACCCTCAGGGACAGTAAAATTATGGGTCCAAATCCGTTTACTCAAAATATTGACCGAAGCCAATTTAGATTTAATTTTCAAGGCAAAATTAGCATTTTTCTCACATTTTTATATAAAAGCTTTCCGGATATATGTCTAACTGCGCACGCAAATTGAAATAAGGCAAAAGGAGATTTTTAAAACCTCGGAACACAGAATTGACTTTTAAAATAAAAAGGTCATCACAATGACCTACACATTGCAGTAACTTGTAATTATCAATAATAATATAATAGTATATAATAAGTAAAAAAATTACATTATCAATGTGATTTAACCAAATATTAAAAGTATTTTTTTTCATTTTATGAGATTATCTTAGTTAGCTTGCAACAAAGAGTTACTTATTGTAGTAAGTCAATTTTAACTTGATAGTGTCAAGAACATAATGACTATGTTAGTAGACAAAACCTAAACTGTTCCTCATTTTGTAACGTAGAAAACTTATGAAATTATTTATTATAATTATTTCAAATATACATATAGCACAAGAGTTATTTCACTCTTAGTGCAAATAAGTTAACAACTTAAGTTTTATGCACGACAGTGTAAAAACATTAATATGATTAAGTTATTTATTTTGATAATTACAAATACATATCTAATAAACATTAATTATTATTTGATAAAACTAGTACTTCACCTGTTATCCTATGTTAAAATTATTTTTATTAAAGCATACAACTTAAATATATAAATGAATTTATCAAAAATTGAGATGAGAGGGGCTTAAGTGAATACGTGGCAAGTGCCGGTTGGATGTAGACGGGCCAACGGATATAGCATTTGACGATAACGCTAGGCTCATCCGGGAACCGGCTGCAGCCGGTGAGCAGGATTCCTGGTCAAAAGCTGGCGTGAAGCTCGTGGGATTATTGACTACTAATGAGTGTAAGGATTTCGGAAGAGCCGTTAAAATTTGCCAGATTTGGAATATATGAGTCGGAAGGAAATGGACAAATGGTGCTAAAGAATAAGAGGACTACAACAATGACAGGAAGAGAAAGGTCACAATAAAAATCGTGGATGTGGTGTCTCGTTTTCCTGAAATTAAACTGATGTGAACTCATAGGCCCACAAATAATAATTTCGATTTAACATAATGGACGGTTAGGCAAAGACAAAACACTTGTCAGGATCAAATTGGTACCATCACATTCCGATATGTTAAAAAAAAAGATTACTGTCTGATAGTGCAGGTAATAGACATTTTTTAAATTTCCCGCGAGCATTCGTATTCACACGGAGGTCCCAATTAATCCGAAATTATTCAGCATAAAACTAATAAAAAACATAAAATATTTTTTATCAATTTTTTAAAATTTTCAAACTAGAACTAGAGGCTTTTAGTTAATGATGGAGGAATCTTGTCGAACCCACCACAATCCTTTTGGTGAGAGATGGTATGTGTGTTCAGGTACTGGTCAGGATCATCCTTAGGGGCCTCCAATGTCCGAGGAGTAGCACTTCCCGTATGATCCTTGATGAGATTATAGGATTGACTAGGCATAGGATTCTCAAAATAGTGATAAATAGGGTTCATTAGAAATGGAAAGACTATTGAGGTGAAGGAAGTCCCAGAAGTGTATACAGTAGTAAAAGGCGTGAAATAATGATCTTCTGGGAGTGATTTTGAGAGTGATGAAGAAGTGATAATAGTGTTGATGGCGGGGGAATGAGAAGACTGTTCGATCGCCATTGAATGAGTGCTTAGTGTATGAGTTGAGAGAGGAGGAAATAGACAGGAAGAGGATCCTACCTATACACAGAGGATGAAGGTTCATAACTTTCCATGAGAAAGAGGGGAAGTTTCTTATTGGGAAAAGAACTAATGATGAGTGGGGAATGAAACAGGTTCTGAAATGTCTGAAAAGGACGGTAGATTTTGTAGGGAAGTGATATCGTGCAGAGGGGATGAAAGATTAGGCTGAAAAAATATGGCACTAATATGTTTAAAAAGTTTAAATGACGTGGTAGTTGAATTGCAAGGTATTTAGATGCCTTTTTTGTTCTTTATAAGGGCATGCAAAGATTAAGCACATTACTACTAACCTCAAATACGAGAACCTGATGTAGAACAATTTTTGATCAAGATTATAACAGCTCACTTCCTTGTAGTTCATGGATGTACCTTTGACATCCATGATCGTCATGCATGTTTACCTACAATAATATTAATGTTAGTTAGGCTTGGTCAGAAAAAACTTTAGCTACCTTTACATGACGGTGTCTTACACAGTCAACAGATGGAGCATCATGTTCTTTATCAGATTTTTGTGACCCCGTCTTCACCTTGTATTATCTCAACTATTCTCTACTTGAGGCTTTGATGAGTTTAGTCTATTGTTATGCAATCTTTCCATTGATCAATCCCTTCTTCATA
This sequence comes from Nicotiana benthamiana, assembly GCA_034376525.1. NCBI lineage: Eukaryota > Viridiplantae > Streptophyta > Magnoliopsida > Solanales > Solanaceae > Nicotiana > Nicotiana benthamiana. The sequence continues at coordinate 24,608,714 of CM067333.1, read as the reverse complement.
TTTACCTTTATAAGAAGATCTCAACCTTTAATGTTTTTGCAATTTCTCTCCAGATGTTGATGAGATCATTTCATCTTGCTTTCTTGTCATCCACAAGATAATTGGTCCCACGGACTTCTTCCCCGTAGGTCAAGTCGTAGTTCGTGTCCTTGGGAGATGGAGGTTGTTTGGGAAGAACCACATGGAGGTTTGTTGATACCCAACTTTTTCTTTATTTTTTATACTCAAAATACTTTCAAAATAGCATGTGTATGTATATATAAGCATGCCCAAGAGTTTTGGCATTTTTTTCCCTAATTGTTAAAGATTTGAAATTAATTTATTATCTATTTTAGTAGTACAAAATTCAATAATATTCCCAAAATTATCATTTTATGAATAATTTATTTATATTCTCATATTTATACAAAAATATAACTAAGGTGATTTTTTTTATATTTTTATAAATTTATTTTGTATTTTTAAAGCTAAATTGCATATAATTGCAATTATAGCATATCTTACGATTAACAGTATTTTATAATTACAAAATTATTTTTAGTATTTTTAAATTAATATTTATATATTATCAATTAGTTCAGTAATTTTAATTTTTTTTAAAATTAATTTAACTATTTTTATAAAATGAAAGAGGGAGAAATTGGCTATTTAACACATATCCATTTCTATTTCAATTTTAACCTTAATTTAACCCCCAATTCCACCCAATTTAAAATGACCCAATTCCATTTTAATCCGACCCCTTGACCCGTTTTCAGACTCGCTCAGCTTCCCCTTTAATCATGGTTGTTGATCATTTTGATCAACGCCCGTAATTCATTCTTTCCTTTTTTTAATTCCCATACCCCCTAACCACAACTCATCTTTATCAAAGACGCCGCCTTTGAACTCTCTTCATCTCCCAAATCCACTATAGCCCACCCCAAAACCCTTATCGATTCCTACCTACTTCCGTCATATTTCTAACGGAACCCATGTCATTCCTGGCCATAGGTGACTTGTACTCACTCTCCCTCACCATATAATCTAAGCCAATCAAAGTTTGGAGGCTGACTTCAAAGGTTTTCTTTAGATCTGTCTCAGATATGTAAGATCTATGGCATCGAGCAATATGAGTTTCTTCGACTCAGGATCCGACCTTCCTCAAGACCTTCTCATTCTAGGGTCTTCTCTGCTTATTTTTTTTAAGCCTTCTAAGGTCCTATACTGGCCTATTTCTTTCAGATCCTTGACATGCTTGGTTTGTACTTGACATTCTAAGATTTTTCCCAAAATTCCCTTTTCAAAACTGTTCAAATTCGATTATTAGAGTTTCTAGAAAAGTTTCTTTAAATATTTTATGACTCCTTTGTTTTCGCTTTATGTGTGTTTTATACTCATATGTTTATTTCTTATTATGCTTGAGTTTGCTCTCTCTTGTTTCTTTTCTGATTATGAAAGACTTTTCTATTTATTTTTGTCATTCTCATGCTCACATGTTAACTCAGTTTATTGTTCCTCATTCTTTGCTATATGTGTTTAAGTTTGAGCTATTTGATTTTGTTTCACCTTACTGCATTTTATTGATGTTCCTGCTATGCATGTGTTTTACCTACTTTGTTTAAAATTCGTAGCCTCTCTTTCTTCTGAATTCGTTTATTTGCCTCTCACAAGCATTTGAAAGAGGCTTCTGAGCCTCTCTCAATGGCTTTAATTTCTCACCTCTTTCTATTTGAAACCCTAAAGATTTCAGGGTTTTCTTTGATAAGTGGCACTAGGGTTCCACTTTGGGACCCTAGGTTTGCAGACTCACTATGAGCCTGTAATTGAAACTTGAACCCCTTTGTTTTTGACTCTGAGACTTTCAGTGTGAATCTCTTTTCTAGGGTAAATGTCTTTTTTATTTGATTTGGGTGCTTTATATATGAGAAAAACTCCTCTTTCAAAAGGTTTTCACCAACCAAGTGTTTGATTACAAAGATCCCCTTAATAAAGCTAATGATTCCTTACTGATTCTTTCGATTCAACCCCCTTTACCCTATTGGCTATTTATTTTGATCCTTCTATGTAGAAATCCTATGCTTTTGATGTTTTCCTAAAATGCATGTTCTCGTGTATTCCTTCTGTAATTTTGTACCAATGTTTGAATTATTTTTATATTTATGTGACTCTTTCCTTAATTTCTTGGGATTCCCTATGATCACAATTGGATCCTCGAACCGATGCCCTATTTTTAATTTATAAATACACTATTATTTCCACTTACCTTAATTACCCACTATGTATTTGACTTGTTTATGCACTATGTGGTTTCTTTATCCTAATCAGCCCTATTTAACTAATTTCTTTTCTTATTCTGTCTTCACTAGCCGTTTGAACTAGACTCCTTAATTAAAGGATTCTAGTTGTCTTAATTTACACTAATTGATTGTTATTTCTATGTTTGTGCACTCTTTGGCTATGTGTTGCTGCTTTTCAAAAACTATATAAAAGACCTAGTCTTCCCCCTTTACACACACAGAAATACATACGAACTAAAATACTTCTAAATACTTACTTTCTTGCAATACTTTTTTTTGAAATCAACACTTGGATTTGCTTGAGATCTTTTGGAACTACTTTGTTTGCAAATTGGCTCTCTCAAGGCTACTATCTTCTTACTTATTTTCCTTTGAAACTGGTACGTCTTTTGTTTAATTTTTTCTGCTTCACCCCTATGTGTTTACTTTACAATTTTAGACTTTTGTTTACATTACCGCTCATGTTCAGCAATTTGTATAAAATTTTCCCTTCTTTGCTTCTTTTCTGTTATGAATCCCTGCCCATATTCCCTTCTATTTTCTAGAGAAAAGGTCTTGGCCTGACAATATCCTAATTACTGCCCAGGACATAACTTGATTCACAATGGATCCTAACTCTCAATGTTTGGCTAGCAGGCTGGTCAGGGGTATGCCAGCATCCCAATTACTAGGCATGATCACCAACCTACCATGTCTCTCCCTGATCCCTTTCCCCTGTGCACTTATACCTATTATTAGACTCTTAAGTTCTGCCCCTCTCTTATGAGCCTTGATTTGGGACCTTGCGTTCTCTCTGAACTTAGACATCTGAAGGTTGGCATTTCCATACAGCACTATGTTCTTATTTCTGCAATATTTTGGGGTGTAAGTACTGCTCGAAATTCTTTGAAACTCTTGAGAACTTTGACACACCCCAAATATGAGAAACTCTTTTGAAAATCCGATCTTGGAAGTTGGTTTATCTTATATTGTTGGACTTTCAGTCTGAATTAGGATGTTTGGATGTAGCTGGAACTGCTGATGTAATTTTACTTTTCCTTTTCTGATTCATTCTGGGCTGTAATAATTTGTATTAACTTATGGGGGGCTTATTGTGAAAAGGAGGGTTAATTATTGTATGCATAAGGGTAGGTATCATGCTCATTAGGTATTTACTTCGATAAATCATGTCAAGCTCTGCACTTCCAATATTTTTCATATAGCGATCCTGTCTTAGGTTCTGCATTTTTCATATAGAAATCCTATTTAGGTTCTGCATTCTAATATAGATATCCTGCTTTAAGTTCTGCACTTTTGTATCTTAGAAATCCTGCCTATAGGTTTGTATATATATATCGATAACTTTTGCATTTCTGCATCCTATATATAAAACATGCCCATAGGATTTTGCATTTTTCTCATAGAAAACATGTCTGTAGGGTTTCCTGAATTCTATATACGTATGCATCACTAGGAAAACAATATGTATGTTTAAATAATAAAATCAGTGTTTAGACATCATGCCTATAGGATTTCTGCATTTTTTGTAAAATTAGTCAGACTTAAAAAGCATGATTATAGGAGTAATCAACCAGTCTAAATCCATCAACTCGCTAATAAGTTTAAAATTGGTAACAACATTGTTTGAACACTTGCAGAACTTGTGTCCTGGCTACTAATAAACGTGCTTATGAAACTAGCATCTTTAACCCGTATTTAGAAACCATTCTTATAGGTTTCACATAGGCAAACTTTAGGTCGTTAATTAACTATATCAGTCTTTGATAACTACATCCAGACAACGCTAATTCGGACTCTTCATCTAAGAAATATGTGATGAACCGGCCTATCCTACGCTTTAATTTAATTCATACCAAACCAGTATTTGAAGTCATGCTATATTTTCTCTTCTAACTGAGGAGGCTTGTATGAGCCTTAACTGCTATTTGTTCTCCCTTTTACTGCTATCTGTTATTGTTCGTCACCTAGATTTTTATCCTTTTGTAATTCTGAAAAAGCCCCAACTCCCCCCATTTAGGATTAGTATTCTCAATGCCTCCGAGACTGATAGGATTGGGATGGGTAATAGCAGGCAATAAGTAACGATACTATTCTGCGTTTTAATACCTTAACAGGGTGGGAATGGTAGATATAGAGATGATGACCAATGCGCTAATATGTCATGTAGCCCCTCTTCCGAGGAGTGATTACTGGATATTACATTGACGTGATCCATATTGAGCATAAACCTAGGACCCCCCCTCCTTTCTACTTGCTTTTATCTGTTTTCTTTAGAATTGTTTAAATCTTTCATAAATCTCTTCCCTATTTACTTTTCCTCAAAGTTTCAACTTATTTGCAATGTACCTGCAAGCCCTTCTATTTGAGCCATTAATGGCCTACTTCATTTTGTGGTCACAATTATAACATGGTCGGGAAGCACACTAGTGGATCTTATGGGGTGCATAATATCTTCCCCTTGAGATAATTTCTAGCCCTTACCTAAACTCTAGTTCTTCAAGCTCAAACCCTTCATTAGTGTCCTAGTGCACGTTAATCATTAGGTGGAAACTCTTCAATTCCAAAACCCCATTCCCAAAAGGGAACGCGTTGTGCTCCCAAATGTCACAAGGCCAATTTCGCCTTTGAAAAAAGGAGTGCGTCTTATGCTTTTACCATTTCATGTTATTTGTGACTTTATTGCTTTTTATTTCCTTTTCTTAATGTGTTTATCTCTTCTACTACGAAATTGACCTGGCTCTTTGTTTCTTTTTTTAATGCTTTCTTTTACAACTTTCCTTCAATACTATTGTAATTATGAGAAATTTTTGTAATCATTACTTTATGAACGTGCAAATACATGACAACTTGTTTCATTCTTGTAATTGTATCCTCAACATCGTATTCCGCTCGTGTCAAACAAAATACCATAGCACGCCTATAGTGAGTGGTTGCGCCCTTCTAATATTATCACTCCATATATTTGAAAAGGCATATTTGTGGTAAAACCAGTCGATGAGCGGTGCAGTCGATGATTTTGTGCCTTTCCCTCTTGAGTTGTCCGCTCAAGGGTATCGGTGTAATACCCCATAGAAACCTTACTCTATTCAATTATTCATGCATCATTGTCAAACCTAGCCGAGTCAGTTATGTTGTCCACATAATGACTCTTTACCATAGCCTTATCCAATGTCTACTGGGTTTCCTTGGAACCCAAATGGATACTACCACGTCTGTGCATTTATTTGGTGAACTAACTGCTGCTTATGCTAATTATTGATTTAAATAGTTGAGTCTAGCGGGGTAAGGCCCAACACTTTATTTTACGGAAAATGAGGCATGAAGTCTCGAGATTCGGCATGGTAACCAACATTCACCCAAGGCTGCTAAGTTGGTGGGAAAACCTTCACTCTAGTTATCAGGCCCTCGTTTGTAAATATTTGGGAAATTTTCCTTCTCTCTTTTAAATCCAACCCGACAATAAAATCATAGAATCTGCAACTTTATTCTGGGATAGATTTGTGTTCTGCTTCGGGGACCTTGAAATGGCACCTTTGCTCGAGGAAATAAGAGGATTAGTTGGTATTCCATGGGAGACTCCTAGTTTGCTTATGGCAGAAAATCATAAGGGTAGGGGTTTCCTCAAAATAATGGGACTGAAGAAGAACACAGACTTCACCTGTTTGAAGGATTCTTACATTCCATTCGACTATCTGTATGAGAGATACGGCCATAGCAAGTCCTACCGCACTCACCCAGATGAATTTTCCCTCACCTCATTGGGGCCTATACATAGAAGAGCCTTCGTCTTTATGTTTTGCTTTTTGGGGATGATAGCATTTCCTATGAAGAAGGCTGAGATCCATACCAGACTAGCCATGGTCACCAATACTCTAATGGAGGGGATTGGCGGGCAGCCTTTCAGCATAGTACCTATAATTGTCGCGGATAATCACATAGCGACTAGTTTAGCATGACTTGAACGTATGAATTTGGTCATAAAAGTTAAGAAATTAAGAGGCGGACGAATCAATTTAACTCATAAAGTTGGATAAAAAGTGTGGATCAAGCCCCTCAGATCGGATTGTTAGTTATTGAGGTCTTAATGCAGAAGAGTTTAAAAGAAAGCAAAGACTGCAGTAAGTTCGTAAATGGATTTGAAATCAGCAGACTGTTTGAGTAGGAAAAAAATGCAGCAGAGCTATGAAAAGGTTTCAGAGGCAGTAGTATCTTAAGAAAATAGTGAGTTACAGGACAATTTTAAAAGACAATTTTATGGATTGAGTAAAACGTTTAGGCAGAATGTTTAAAAGAATTGTTTAGGAAAAGATGCACATTTGAAGAGTTTAAAAGCATACTGGTTTACAAGGGTTTTATTGAAAACATTACATTAAGACATTAAGGGCCAGTTGACGGACTGTTATTGCTTAAAACGAATCAGACAAGTTTTGACGGAGTTCTATAGGCATGATATCTATATTGGATTTTAAAGCATGTTAAATAGTTGGTAAATAGATGAACATTTAGTTACCCTATAGTTTGCCTAACACATATGAATTTCCTATAAACATGCTTTCTATATGCAATTGATTAGGTGAATGTTAAAGTTCTATAGGCAGGATCTCTAATGATTTGCAACATGATTAAACATTAAACCCTATATCCATGTTATCTAGGTGACTTGGAAGTATTAATCCTATAGGCATGTTAACTATATGATTCTAAGCATTAGGAAATCCTACAGGCAAGATTTCTAGATAATTCAAAGCATAAAAGACCTATAGGCAGGATTTCTACCCTTTGACTTATGCAGGCAACATAAACCCCTCCCACACCATTTACTAATATTTTCCAGATTTTCGTTTACATAGTTATTACAGAACTGAAAAGAAAAAGCCTGAAATAAATAAATCAAAACTAAAGTCAGACCCGAAGAGGCTTAATGCAACCTTTAATATCCAACACATGTGTTTTACCAAATTCGGACTCCAGATTCCAAGGCCTTCTCTTTGAGTGTTTCAAAGTTCCAAGGGTCTTCTAGATCCCAGGCAATGCTTACACTCTAAAGATTGAATGTTGTAACAGAGTAGTGCAATGTGTGGAATTACCAACCCTTAGGTATCCAAGTTTAGAGGGAACTCTATGGTCCCTAAGCATGGCTTACCATAGGGGGATAGAACTTAAGAGCTAGGAGTAGGTGTAAAGTGAGAGAGAAACCTCGGTGGGAGGTGGTCATACCCAGTCATGGCATAGACCGGCACACCCCTAACCTCCAACTCAGATTCAAAGAAATAAGAGCAGACTCTTAAAGAGTCAACCTCAGGCCTGAATGATGATCAGGACATTAATATACCCAAATCAGAGCTTAGCACATTGAGGGGAAATGGATCGGGAGAGAAATCGAGTAGAGACTCAAAAGAGTTTAGTCCTGAATCACATAAAACAATTCATAATGTTGTTATGACCCAGGACAAACTCACATACAAAGGGAATAGGGGAAATAGATTAATATGCTTGAAAGTAATTATATAGTGCAGGAAAGCATAAATGAACACACAAAGAAAGGGGTAGAAGCAAAGAAATTGAATAAGGATGCTTATATGGCATAAAAGGGCATACCAGTTTGCAATTTTCAGACAGCAGAACAAACAAAGAGAGAAAAACATCCAGAGAGTTCACTCAAGCTTCAGCAAACACTTGAGAAAAGCAAGCAGGGTTCTATAGGCTAGCTTTGGCTTTCAGCCGGCTGGACATAAACATTAATGCTAGTAGTAGTAAAGAGAAAAGAGCTTTGAGTGTGTGTGTGTTATAGAACTCAATTGTTCGTCTGTTTGAAGAAGAGGAATAGGGTATTTATACTTTGAAAACAGGCAAGTAAGCAAGGCAAAAAATAATTCAGTATCAATTAGAATCAATCATGAGAGGGGAATTCCTTCAATTAAGGAGTTCGAACTTGAATGGTAAGGGCAGAATTTTATTTAAGGAAAGAAAATCAAGTAACATGCAGTGCAATAAAGGGTAAATAGATAAGAGAAGTTCTTCAAATACGCGGTTTAAGTAAATAAGGTAAGAAATAAATCAACTAGTACATAGTAAATCATGGAGTCAAAGATTCGAAATCAATAATGAACCAAGTCAGAAAATAGGCTTAATTTAGACAAAGAAAGAATCAATCAAACTCACATAATGGTAATATGAAACTAATTTCCAAAATTAGAGGTTATTTTGAGAGGGAGAGGTATGACTATAAAAAGTGCATAAACTTAAACACGCAAAGTCTAGAATTAAACAAAGCAAAGTGGTCATGCGATCAAGAGTAGAAGAACATAGCTAAAAGAGAATGTCAGATAGCATGAGAGAAATAAAATAGAAGGTCTTGCAAAGCTTAGCAAGAACCACAGAACACAGAAAACATGAGACGAACTTTAGAAATTAGGGTTTTTGTAGTCAAAGCAGTTCAATCACAGTAAGCAAATCAATTAAACACAAGGGGTCTACCAACCCCCAATTTTTAGGGTTTCCGCCATAGGTCAAATATAAAACTGAAAGCATACAAAATCAGTCAAAGTAAACTCAGGAAGATCCAAAGGAACACAAACATTTCATGGAAACATAATGAAAGAAAACACAGTAAAAGAAATCGCCATAAAACCCTAAGAGGAAATACAGTAAAGAATAATACATAGAAACCGTAGTGGAAGCACTTAAGAGTTACAACAAAGAAAAATAACGTAAGAAATCAGAATAGAACAAGTAAAAATTAAGGAAGTTCAAGAAGATGAACAGTTTTGAAAGAAGAAACTTAAAATGATGTAAGAAATACTTTGAAAACCTCAGAAATAGCACTAATCTAAAGTATATCTAGAGAGAAACAAGAAAACCTCTAAATGGCATAGGGTTTCAAAGAAACCCTAGAAACGACAAAATCATGGAAAGGGGACTGGTTCTTGTCGAGATGGTCTCATATGGCTAAGACACACCGTAGATAAGCCGGGGATAGCCATAGAACTTGAATCGACAAACGTCCAGGTTCGATTCTTCGTGGCCAAGGTCATGGAACTTCAGTAATCAAGTGCGATGAGCCTTAGGAGACTGGTGGGTGCTGAAACCACCATGGATTTAGGTCAAAAAGTTGTCGGAAAAGGTGACGGGAGCTCATCGGAGAGGAGAGGAGAGGGAAGGTTCCAGAGAGAGTGGGAGATAGAGAGATAGAGACGAGTGAGTGAATAAGAGGGTATTGGGGGGTCGTTAGGTTTAATTTAGGAAGGGTAAATGATGACCATTGATCTAAATGATCAATGCTCGAAATTAAAGGGGTAAGTAGGTCGGGTATGATTTGCGCCTGGGACTGGGTTTGGTGGGTTCAAATTGGGTTGGCAATTGGGGGGGTTAGAATTAGTTTGTAATTGAAATCAAAAAGAGGCTAAAAATTGAAATAGCTATTTTTCCTTTTGAATTTATAAAAATAGTAAATGATGTTTAAAATCAAATTAAAATATTGGGTTGATAAAACATATGCACGTATTAATTTAGAAATATTAGGATTAATTTTGTAATTAAAATTGCTATTAAATCAAGAAGTGGGCTAAAATTGCAATTTCATGCAATTTAATTTTAATAATACCAAATAGACCTGTAAAATCATGCAAAAATCACGTCAACCATATTTTGACGTAAATATGAGGATAAAATAAATTATTCACCAAAAGGATAATTTTGGAAAATTGATTTTATGGCATAAAAATAGGCAATAAATAGGTTTAAAAATTAATAAAAATACCATAGCCCTTTGGTGTGCTTATATATGCACATATATGCTATTTTGAAAGCATTGTGAGCATAAAAATACATATTAAAAATTGGGTATCAACACACTGAAAGCAGTAAAGACTGAATGTAAAGGAGGCTAGAGGTTTTCTACGTGGATAAATCCCACACAAGGGGATAAAAAAACACGACCTACGCTTGTAGGCTTTTAACTCAACTTACTTGTAATATACCTATTACAAGCCACTTTGCAATAATTCCGATTGAAAAGACTTCAAACTAACTTGTGATACAACCACCACAAGCCACTCTCTAACTCTTCTAGTTACGGAGGATTCAACTTATGACTATTTCTAGTTACAACGCAAACTCCAAAGTTTACGAATTTGGTTTGTTCCTAAAATAGTGCTTCTAAGAAAGTAAACTAGGAATTACAATGTAAAGCAAATAACAAGATTACAACTCAACTATGGATATACGTAAGACTTCATTTAGAAATTGATCCTTAGTGGAGTTGTCTTCTTGTTCTTGACACACCGGTGATTTCAATGCTGGATGGATGATTCTTTTTCTTGAGGGAGTATCACTGAAATGCACATATTGGTGTGTCATGCACCAGACTGTTTTATCACAAAGGATATCACAAATAGATAGTAGTGTCAACTCTGGGTGTTTTCTTGTCAGTGAGAAGTGATTGTTGCACTATCTGCACAGCCACTTCTGGGCAGGTGCGTTCCAGCTAGACTTTGTTCTTCTGTCAGGAGATACCAATGAACCAGGTCCTAATACTCCTGTCAGGACATACCAATTGACCAGGTCCTAGTTTTGCTCCTTTTTTGTAACAGTTGCTTGATGGACTTTCTTCTATTGCGTTCCAGTTATGCACTTTGACCTGTACTTCTGTCAGAGAACCCCAAGGGAGAAAATCCCTATCATTTTTCTCTTTATCTTGAGCGTGTACAGTCATTGACTTATGCTTTTGTCGAAGAACCCTAAGGGACCAGGTCATCGCGTCCATGTTGTGTTCCTCCATGTGGTCGTTCATCCATTTGCTAATGTTCAAGCTTCGACGAGTTCACATGAGATGTGTATCATGTAGAGTATGTTATCTATCTAGTTATTTACGATGATTTTGTTAGACATCAAAACATAAGAAGCATAAGGTTAAGTAAAACCATCACGTACACCAGAGCAGGTAATACAAGGACTCCAGATGCGGGGGCACTTCCAGCCCAGTCGGTTGTAGAAGCTTGGGCCCATGTGGTTCCTATTATGATTGAGGACGAGCAGTAGAGACTATAGAGGTTTGGGAGACTACAACCTCCATCTTTCAATGGGACAACTTCGGAGGATGCCCAGGATTTCTTGGACAAGTGTTAGCAGATCTTCCGTACAGTAGGTTTTCTTGAGACCAATGGGGTCTTGTTCACTACTTTTCAGTTTACTGGGTCTACTTTTAGATGGTGGTAGGCTTATGAGTGGCGTAGATCATTGTAGCAGCACTTATGTAGCAGGAGTTCTCCGTTCTATTCTTGGAAACATTCATGTCGCAGTCTCGTAAAGAGGAGCTGCGCAGATAGTTTGAGCAGCTATGTCGAGATGGCATGTCAGTGACACAGTATGAGATAAGGTTTTTTGAGTTGGCCCATCATGAAATTTTGTTGGTTCCCACTGATAGGGAGAGGTTTAGGAGGTTCATTGATAGCCTCACATATCCGCTATTGTTGCTTATGACTAGGGAAAAGGTGTCTGGTGCTAGTTTTAATGAGGTTGTTGATATATCTCAACAAATAGAGATGGTCTCTAGCCTAGGACGGTTGAGAGGGAGGCCAAAAGTCGTTGTGGATCAGGTGGTTTTAGTAGTGTTCCTTATGGGGGTCCAGCTCAACAAAGGAGTCAGCCTACGACTTCAGCACCGGTTACATCACCACCCGCACATCTAGCTCGGGGTGTGGCTCAGGCAGCTAGGGTTCGCCCTAGAGAGGGGGGCGATTAGGGAGTGGCTAGGCCCAATTCTATTCCCTTCATGCCAAACTAGATGACATTGCTTCAAATACAGTGATCACAGGTATTGTCTCAATATGCCACAGGGATGCCTCAATATCATTTGACCCTTGTTCCACTTATTCATATGCCTCATCGCGTTTTGCCCATTATTGTGATATGTGTCGTGAGTCCTTAGTTTTATCTATTCATGTATCTACGCCGATGGGCGATACTATCTATTGTTGTGGACCGTGTGTACCGATCGTGTTTAGTGACTATTGGGGGATTGGAGACTAGAGTTGATCTCTTGCTGCTTAGTATGGTCGATTTTGATGTGATCTTGGGCATTGATTGGTTGTCCCCATGTCATGCTATTTTAGATTGTCACACTAAGACCGTGAGGTTTCTGATGCCGAGGTCGCCAAGGATCGAGTGGAGAGGTTCTCTATACTATGTTCCCAGCAAAGTGATTTTATATTTGAAGGCCTAGCGGGTGGTTGGGAATAGTTGTTTATCTTACTTGGCCTTTGTTAGGGATGTTGGTGTTTATACCCCTACTATAATGTTCTGGTGGTGGAAGATTTTTCGGATGTGTTTCTGAAGTTATAAACGTCAATACCACACAAGAGGGGGGCAATTTATGTGGTACCTAATTTTCATGTTAGAAGAACCCAATTCTTCTAAGTGTTATAAGAACAGCAATTTGCGGAATAATAAATAGTGAAAGTAAAGTGCACATAGATTTTTACGTGGAAAACTCCTGGCTCAAGAGGTGAAAAAACCACGACCTACTACTCAGTAGGATTTTCCCAAACTCCACTAATATCATTAAGCCAAAAACTAAATTTAATAAATTCTTTGTAAACCAAAGGATTAACTCGAATCCCAGTGTGGCACACAGCCTCAACTGTTGCGACACTATCAAGTTAACTCTAACTTGAATACTCAGAGTACCTAATACAATTGCTTCTAAGAAAGCTGAAAGGTACAATATGAAAACCTACTACAATTGATTGGAATTAGTATAAACACAATGATGATACTGGTTCTTCTATCTTTGTTCATGTAGCTTCAAATGTGTAAACATGTAACTCGCATATGTTTTTTGCAAATCAGACTTGATCTTTTTGCTTTCAAATATGCTTAACTTCTGCGTATGTGCATTACCTGCAAAAGAGAACAACTTGGTTATTTAATAGATTAGCAGTTAGAGTTTGATCGAGACTCCAATGCTTATCCTTTGTCGATTTGAGTCCTTAACCAATACAAACTCTCATCCTTATCCTAGCTTAGGAATATGTTCTCTTATCATAAGGATACTGTCCTCCTTAGAACTCAATGCAACCTTTTTGATTCCATTCAGAATATTTTTGCTGCGTAACCTTGAATACATATCTTTCTCGCGTGCCTTCCATGTGCATTGGTTATGACTAGCTGTGTCTTTCAAGATGGACCAGGTCCTTCCCTAATTTCATTTGTCAATCTTCAAAACTTCAACTGAACTCGGGCCAACAAATTCCCCCTTTTTGATGATGACAAACTCTGTGCTTTTAGATATCGGAGAACCTGAGAAACTCAGCTGAAATATCAACACTTAGAAAATTTTCAATTTGTCATAAAGGTAGGATTTAAGTTAGGTCATAAACATCACTTGTTCAGATAACAAATTTAAGCACAATATCTTCCCTCTTTTGGCATCATCGAAAAGTTTCATAACTAATGTGATTCCCAGTAATTTAATTAGTAATCATGGACACTGGGCAACTGCAAGTGACCACGTGCTTTAGTTAATCAGAAATCAACTCATCAAAAATACCTAATAAAAACAGAATTAACTAAAAGCAAGAAAAGCTGCATTCATTGATTAGCGGGGTGTTTCTACATAGAAGTCCACAAGAAGAAGAAAAATTATCAAACCATGAGCAAAAGAAAAAAAAAAGATAAAATCCCAAACTGGGTCACTGAGGGGGTTTTAGACTGGTTCACACCAGGACGGGACACCTAAGGCTTAGAAGAGTTGGAGGGTTGGGTTTGTAGCAGATTAAGCATCTATTGAATCATTCCTTCATTTTTCTCCTTCTCCTTAGCAAGTTCAGCTCTCAGCCATTCCTTTCTCCCTCAATTCATCAACTCTGGCCTGAAGCCTTGCTATCTCAGCATCCTTTGCCGCAACCTCCTGAACTAAGGCTCTGACCTTGCTATTCACAGGAGTCTTTGCTGAAGAACCAGGTTCAACTAGAGTTGTACTGAGCATATAATCATAAGCTTGAAGGGATTTACTACAAAAATGCTCTTTGCTCGAAGCCGTTTCCCACCTTTTTAGGGGAACGTTCAATCATTCAAGCAAAGTTGTCAAGATAAATCCATAGGGAATGGTGTAAGCTTTTGAGCTATTGATCACCTTTTCAAGCAACTTCACAATGACGGCAAGCTAGTTGATCTGCTTCCCTTCATTCAGGCATTGCATAAGAAACAAATCCATATAGTTTGATGTAGCATTCTTTCCTGTGTGGGCAGAAGGCATTTGTTGACAAACTCAAAAATCACATTGTGGTTTGGCCTCATTTCACTCTTCTAAAATGCCCTGGCCTCATGTACCTCTTCATCTATTATGGTGTCACAAAAGTTCCTTGTGATCTGAAGAACAATAGGCAACCCATCCAGGCAAGGACACTTCTGCCTTGTGTAGTCATCATATCCCTCACTAGGTATGTCTAGAATCTTGCCCAGCTTTGCAGCAGTGAACTTCACTTTGACACCTTTCACTGTGCTAGCCACCAGGCCATTCTTCACTGTCCCATTTTCCATAAACTCTACAAGTTCTTTCCTGACCAATTTTGTTTTAATGCTGCTTTCCATTTTATCCTATGCGCCGAGGGTCGACTGGAAACAGCCTCTCTGCCCTTTTGGGTATGGGTAAGGCTCGTCTACATATTACCCTCCCCAGACCCCACCTGGTGGGAATAGACTGAGTAGTTGTTGTTGTTGTATGAAGGACCATGTCCTTCCAGCCCTGTGCTTCTAGTGCAATTAAAAGCCTTATCATATCTGGCTCCTACAAGTCCTTGAGTAGTCTTCCTTTCAAAAAATTTCTCTTGCCAAACATGACATACCTGTCCTGTTCCTTCTCTGACTCATCTTCTTCATCCTCACTCCATTCATCTTCTTTTTCAGTAATTTTCACTTGTTTTACTTTTGCAGCTGACCTTATTCTCTTTGCAAGAACAGGTTCAGCAGGTACTGTCTTGGAGGGCTTCTAAATAGAAGTCCTGGTTCCCTTTGATTTGGTAGTGGGAAGATTCACAGTAGTACTCTTTTCTAGATGGACCTGCTCCATCTCTTCTTCTTCCTCTTCAACCACAGCCTCCGAGCTTTCACCTATCTTTGCCTTCCCTTTCTATTTCCTCTTTTTCTTAATTTCTTCTAAAGCCTTTTTCAATTCTGCTTCACTTTACCTAACCATAGTTCTGGTAGCTCTAACTCTAGGAGCAGATTTGGGTGATGAAGATTTAATTTTCTTGGGTGGCTTGGATACAGAAGATGTCCTTTATGAGGAAGACTTGCGTTTCTTTAGGTCATAGGTGGCCTCAACTTTCTTCAACAATTCGGTCAAGTTCTCAACCCTAGATGAACCAGGTGCATCTTGTTTCTTGCTCAAATTAACCAACCCCTCAGCAGCCTCACCTGATCCACTTCCCTCTGACTTGTATACTCCCTATTCCCCCCCCCCCCCCCGGCATATGGCTAAAGGCTCCTTCTTCTTTTTCTTCTTCATTTTACAAGAATCAATCCCACCTACATCTCTAGCAGCCCCTATCAGAACAAATCGATTTTCCTCACTTTGAACTACATCAGAAAAACAAAGCAAGATTTTACCTCTCCTTGGGTTTCTTGAGTTTTGGGCTTTCAGAAGACTCAGGTTCATCTACTTCACTAGCGGATATATAATCATCATATTCAGAGCTAGAGTTGGTCTCAGCTGCTGGAACTGGTTTCTTTTGGCTGTACTGTAGTTTTTCATTCAAAGCTTTACTTAGAGAACCAGTAGCTACAGTTTTTTTTGCTAGCATTTTCTGGCGACAGAATCTAGGTTTTGGGGTTTCAACTGGTGGTGTGGAAGATGAGGTGTTGGGTGAAATAGGTGGTGGAGTGCCAAGGTTGTCTTGGGGATTTGTCATGGTGAATAATTTTTGAAGAGAATTTTTGTTGTGTGAAGAATTTTGGAGATTTTAGGAGACGAGGGAGGATGATTAGGGGTTTTGTCCAGAATTGACAGTCATTGAGTGTTTTGGGGTTTTTAAAGAGGGTAATGATTACACTTAGACTTCTAGTTTCAATGAAACTGGTTCAATTTTCCCAACGGATAGAATTGTTAGGATGTTTGGTATATCTAGGTCTCTTGCTCATGATTGATAATTAAATTTTTTTAATTGTGCAAAGAATAGAAACATACATGAACTTTCACATGAGCATAATTTGATGAACCTGGTTCTTCAAGTGAAACTTCTCTTGATTACGCCTCAAATGTCAAAATAGAAAATTTGTAAGAGATTAGTGAGTCACATAGACACATGTCACAAGAGTATAATATTTACAGTATGAGACTGAGTAGGAATTAGTCTAATATTCACAAAAATTAAGAACTCCTAGCCAAAAAAATATTTTCTTTGTGCATTCTGAACTGGACCTTTTAAGTGATCTTAATCATTCCTAACTCCAACCAGTTCCTTTCAAAATTATCTCTACTCGTTGCCTTAGTGAAGATATCAGCTACTTGTTTATCAGTAGCACAAAATTCTATAGAGATTAGCCCTTTTTCATTGTTGTCTCTTAAGAAGTGGTGTCTAACATCTATGTGTTTAGTCTTTTTATGATGAACATGGTCCTTTGTCATACTAATTGCACTGGTGTTATCACAAAATATTGGTATGCACCCTACTTCAATTCCAAAGTCTACCAGTTGTTGCTTAATCTATAGTAATTGAGCACAACATGAAGTAGCAGCAACATATTCAGCTTCAGCAGTAGAGAGAGCCACTGAATTTTGCTTTTTGGTAGCCCATGATAAAAGACAAGACCCTAGGAAGTGTGCCATTCCTGAAGTTCTCTTCCTATCCACTATAAAACCTGCATAGTCGGCATCAGCATATCCAATTAAGTCAAAATTACTACTTTTGGGATACCACAGACACAGATCAGTTGTGCCTTTCAAGTATCTCAATTTTCTTTAGACAGCTGTCAAGTGTTATCTTTTTAATTTTCCTGGAAATGAGCACAAAGTCCTACACTGAAAACAATGTCAGGTCTGCTGGTATTAAGATACAAAAGTGAACCAATCATACCCCTATTCAACTTTTGATCAACTGATGAACCAGGTTCATCAACATCTAGCTTTGTGGTAGTTGCTATATGTGTATCTATTTCCTTGGATTCTTCCATTTTAAACTTCTTGATTAGATCATTTTTATACTTCTGCTGATGGATCATAGTTCCACCTGGTCTTTGTTTAATCTGTAGCCCCAAGAAGAAATGGAGTTCACCCATCATGCTCATTTCAAGCTCACTTCCCATTAGTTTAGCAAAGTCCTTACTTAACTTATCTGTAGTGGCCCCAAATATTATGTCATCAATGTATATTTGTACAACAAGAAAATGTTTACCTTTTTTCCCTTAGGAACAAAGTGCTGTCAATTTTACCTCTTTTGTACCCATGCTCCAGAAGGAAGTTTGACAATCTTTCATATCAAGCTCTTGGGGCCTGCTTAAGACCATAGATAGCTTTATCTTGCTTGTATACATGATCAGTACATTCTTTGCTTTCGAATCCTGGAGGTTATTTCACAAACACTTCTTCTTTGAGATAACCATTTTTGAAGGCACTTTTGACATCGATTTGATGAAGAGTGAATTCCATATGTTCTGCAAAGGCTATGAGGAGTCTAATTTCTTCAAGTCTAGGAACTGGAGAAAATTCTCATTATAATCAATGCCTTCCTCTTGACTATAGCCTTTAACCACAAACCTTGCCTTGTTTCTTGTAACTGTTCCATCTTCATCTAGCTTGTTCCTGAAGACCCATTTTATCCCAATGACTGACTTGTCCTTAGGTCTTGGAACCAAGTACCAGACTTGGCTTCTTTCAAACTGATTGAGCTTATCTTGCATAGAATTGATCCAATCTGCATCTGTAGAGCTTCACTCACATTTTTAGGTTCAATGATGGACAGAAAGGCGTCAAATGCACACAAATTCTTCAGTTGTGATCTATTCTTGACCCCAGATGTTGGATCATTAATTATGCAACTTGTAGTATTTCCCCACCAGCTGGTTCCTGCTAGTTTCTCCTTCAGTGTTATGCTACAGAGGAACATGTTCAGGTACATGATCCTTCGGAAAAATTTGTACAATTTCTCTCTTATTGGTTCCCCCTGTCAGGTTGCCCTGGGTTAAAGGACTTGTTCCATCACCTTCTCTTTCCTTTGGTACCACTTTGACTTGTCTTGTGGCTTTAATCAATATTTTCACCAGTCTAATGGCTTCATCTTCATGTTCCTGTCTCTCAGAAAGAGTGTTAGATTCATCAAACACAACATGTACTCTTTCTTCGACACATAGAGTTCTTTTATTAAACACTTTATATTCTTTGTTATGTGAAAAATATCCCAAGAATACTCCCTCATCACTTCTGGGATCAAACTTACCTAGGGAGTCTTTGCGATTATTGTGCATATAGCGCTCGCAACCAAAAGCCCTAAGATGGGATATGTTTTGTTTTCTCCCTTTATGCAAATCATAGGGAGTTTTCTCTACAAGAGGTCTAGTCATGCATCTATTTATTCTATAACAAGCAGTGTTTATAGCCTCTACCCAAAATCTATGAGGTAGTTTATTGGAAAGTAGCATGGTCATTCCCATATCCTCAAGGTTCTTGTTCTTCCTCACAACTACCCCATTTTTCTGAGGAGTCCTAGGGGCAGAGAAATTATGATCTATTCTAATTTCATCACAAAATTTAGCAAACTTTGTATTTTCAAATTCAGTTCCATGATCAGACCTAATGGATGCAAGTTGATTTCCTAATTGTTTCTGGGTTTTTTCTCACAAAAGTAGTGAACATTTCAAATGCTTCATCTTTAGAAGTTAGAAATAACACCCCAGGTAAATCTAAAATAATCATCAACAAGCACCATCACATATCTTTTACCACCTCTGCTCATGAATCTCATTGGACCGCAGAGATCCATATGAACCAGTTCTAACGTCTTGGACCTACTTGCCATTTTCTTAGGTTTTAAGGATAGACTTACCTACTTCCCCTTGCACATGCCCCACAAACTTTTTCTTTCTTGAACTTGATATTAGGTAACAGTATCACCAAGTCCTTGGAGACTAATTTCTTAAATTGATTTAGACTGACATGGCCAAGTCTTTTGTGCCAAAAGAATGGGATCATTAATTAACACACTCAAGCAAATGAGTTCATTCTTAGAGAGAGATGACAGATCTACAATGTAAATATTGTTAACTCTCCTTCCCTGCTAAACAATCTTGTCAGTAGTAAGGCTAATCATAAAATATTTTGTGGAAATGAAAGCCACAAGGTTACCTCAGTCACACAGTTGTGACACACTTATCATGCTATATTTTAAGCCATCTATCAAGTAGACATTCTCAATGGAATGAGAATTTGTCTTTCTTACCTTTCCAACACCAATGATCTCACATTTCTTTCCATTTCCGAAGGAGACATTACCTCCTTTTAGGTTCTCAAGTGAAAGGAATTGGTCCTTATTACTATTCATATGTTTTGAGCAGCCACTATCCATGTATCATATTAGGCTACTCCCTTCACTTGGACCTACAAAAAGAAATCATGGGCTAGTCTTAGGAACTCAAACTAGTTTGGGTTCCTTTATATGGGAAAAAGGATGAATTAGATTTTTCTTTGCCAAACCAGGCAGTTTGTGCTTTTCTTGAACAAAAGATTTATTCTTTTGAATTGCCTTTTTCTTGCATTACATTTATTTTTGTAATGGCCTGTCTTACCACAGTGTGTGCAGATCTTATTCTCAGGAAGTGTGAGATACTTGTTTTTGGGATTCCATTTTGGAGCCTGTGTTCCAAATCCAAGTCCTCTCTTATTGCTACTGTGATGTTGTTGCAGCCAGGAGAGTGCATCGGAAGCCTTGTTCCATTTGCATGTTCTGTCTAGTTCATGCTTTACCTTTCCTAAATCTTCTTTTAGGACGTTAATCAATTCATCTTTCTTGTACAATTTATCTTTCATTTTTCCTAGATTTTCTTCTAGAGTGAAAAATGATTAATCGACCTTTTTCTTTCCTGTCCCTAATTTCATTTTAATGTTTTCAGATCTAAGTTCTAGGATCTTATTTTCAAGTTGATGAACCTAGTTCTTTAACTCAGTATTTGTGTTGTCATTCTCATCAGCCCTAGACTCTAACCTTTTACATTTTTCTTCTAAGATAACACATTCCCTAGACAGAACATCCACCTCACTGTTTATTAGTTCAGACTCATTTATGAAGTCCATTAGTAGATCATCCAATTTTTCTTTGGACAATAACTTAATCTTTTCTTTAAGGTGTAGAATACGTACCTCCTGTTCATCTTCTGATTCTCCGATATCTATAAGAGCTTGCTCATCTTCAACTTCATTTTCTGAGTCATCATATCATTTTTCTCTCCATGCAGCAACCATAACTTTAGTTATTACTTGGTTCCTTCTTGGTTGAACATGTTCCTTCTTCCCGTTTCTTCTATCTGCTCTTTCTTTCTTCCATTCCACCTCCCATTGAGGCCAGTTTCTGATGTGGTGATAAGTTTTCCCACACTTGTAACACCCCTCATTAGTTTTGTTTCTTAGGAGCACTAGGTTTGTTGAATGTTTTTCCTTTTGAAGGACTCTTTCCTCTCATAAGATATTTCTTTAAATCTCTGGTTATCATAGCCATTTCACCATCTTCATGATCTGATCCTTCTGAGATTTTGAGAGCCAGACTTCTTTCTTTCTTTGGAGCATCCATCTTTATTGTTTGCCTTCTCAATTCATAGGCAGTAAGATTTCCAATTAGTTCATCCAATTTCAAACTAGCAATGTTTTTGGATTCCTGAATAGCAGTGATTTTGCTTTCCTAGGAGATTAGCAAAACTCGAGTTAGAATCTTTTCCACCTTGTCCTCTTTCAAGATAATCCTTCAAAGAGACTCAAGTTCATTTGTCAATGAAGGGAACCTGGTATACATCACTTGTATAGTTTCTCCATCCTTCATAGTAAAATTCTCAGATTGAGAAGATAGAAATGTTCCTCATGACCTCTTCACCTGAGGTGTTGCTTCATGAGCCATTTGTAAAGTGTCCTTGGAAGTAGTACAACCTTGAATCATGCTCCACTAATCAGGACCAAGTCCACACACTAGCTATTTCTCTCCCATTTCCTTAGATCTTCAGCAGTACAATCTGCTTTTGTCTTTAGAACATCCAATCCTTCAGCATTCTTCTTGGTTGTGGCTAAAGGACCATCAGTAATGATATCCCAAAGCTCATAGTCGTCGCCCGTGATATAGTCCCTCATTCTGTTTGTCCACCAGAAGTAGTAGAGGCCATTGAAAAGATGAGGGCTAGCAGTGGATTGCCCTTCCCAGTTCCCACGTGGTGCACTCATGTTAATATTTTCCTAAGGTGTTAAACTCTTCAAGGATAACCTGTTCAGATATCAATTGATGATATAAACGTCAATACCACACAAGAGGGGGGAGGGTGATTTGTGTAGTACCTAATTTTCGTGTTAGAAGAACCTGGTTCTTCTAAGTGTTCTAACTACAGCTATTTGTGGAATAATAAATACTGAAAGTAAAGTGCACAGAGATTATTACGTGGAAAAACACCTAGCTCAAAAGGTGAAAAAACCACGACCTACTACTCAGTAGGATTTTCCCAAACTCCACTAAAATCACTGAACCAAAAACTGCATTTACAAAAGTCTTTGTAATCCTAAGGAATAACTCTAATCCTAGTGTGGCACACAGCCTCAACTGTTGCGACACTTTTAAGTTAACTCTAACTTGAATACTCAGAGTACCTAATAATTGCTTCTAAGAAAGCTGAAAGGTACAATATGAAAACCTACTATAATTGAACTAGACTTAGAATAAACACGATGATGAAACTGGTTCTTTTATCTTAGCTCATGTAGCTTCAGATGTGCACACTTGTATCTCACATATGTTGCTTGCAAATCAAACTTTCTCTTTTTGCTCTCAAATATGCCTAACTTCTACATATGTGCATTACCTGTAAAAGAGAACAACTTGGCTATTTAATAGATTAGCAGCTAGTGTTGATCGAGACTCCAATGCTTATCCTTAGTCGATTTGAGTCCTTAACCAATACAACCTCCCATCCTTATCCTAGCTTAGGATTGTATTCTATTATCATAAGGAGACTGTCCTCCTTAGAACTCAATGCAACCTTTTTGATTACATTCAGAAGATATTTGCTGCGTAATCTTTAATACATATCTTCCTCACGTGCCTTCCATGTGCAGTCGTTATGAATAACTAGATGGACCAGGCCCTTCCCTGAGTTTATTTGTCAATCTTCAAACTTCTACTGAACTTGGGCCAATAGTTTCCTATAGACTTTTTGGGCATGCCACCCGATAGGGATATTGACGGTGGTATTGATTTGGTGCTGGGTACTCAGCCAATTTCTATTCCTCCATACCGTATGGCACCTAATAAGTTAAAGGAGTTGAAAGAGAATCTCTAGTAACTTCTTGATAAGGAGTTTATTAGGCCTAGTGTGTCGCCTAGGGGTTCACCGATGCTGTTTCTGAAGAAAAAAGATAGAAAAAGTTACGATCAATAACAAGTATCCTTTACTGTGTATTGATGATCTATTTGACCAGCATCAGGTAGAGAGGGTGTTCTCTAAGATTGATTTGAGGTGTGGGTATCACCAGTTGAAAATTCGGGACTCGTATATTCTTAAGACAACATTCATAACCCGTTATGGTCATTATGAGTTCCTTGTGATGTCTTTTGGGCTGACCAATGCTCTAGCAATGCTAATAGATCTTATGAACAGTGTATTTCAGCCTTATCTCGACTCTTTTGTCATAGTATTCATTGATGATATCCTAGTGTACTCTCGTAGCCAAAAGAAGCATGCCCAACAGTTGAGAATTGTATTACATCAGTTGAGGGAGGAGAAGCTTTATGAAAATTCTCCAAGTGTGAGTTTTGGCTCCGTTTAGTGGCATTTTTGGGGCACATGGTTTCCAGTAAGGGGATTAAGGTGGATCCAAAGAAGATAAAGGCAGTTAAGAGTTGGCCTAGATTATTCTCAAGTGCTGATAGTCGAAGCTTTCTTGGGTTGGCCAATTATTATCTTCGCTTCGTACAGGGTTTATCTTCTGTTACATCGCTCTTGACCAAATTGACCTTAAAGGGTGCTCCTTTCAGGTAGTCGGATGAGTGTGAGGAGAGCATTCAGAAGCTCAATACTATTTTGATCACAGCTCCACTTCTAGTTCAACCTTAAGCTTCAGGTTCTTATACAGTGTATTGTGATACTTCTCGAATTGGTGTCGGGTTTGTTTTGATGTAGGAGGATATAGTTATTTCTTATGCTTCACGATAATTGAAGGCTCGTGAGAAGAACTACCTTTTTCATGATTTGGAGTTGGATGCCATTGTTCATGCATTGACGATTTGGAGGCACTATCTATGCGGTGTGTCTTGTGAGGTGTTTACAGATCATTGGAGCCTCCAGCACTTGTTCAAACAGAAGTATCTATATTTGAGGCATTGTAGATGGTTGGAGATGCTAAAAGACTATGATATTACTATTTTGTATCATCTGAGGAAGGGAAATATGGTGGCTTATTCCTTGAGCAGGAAGGCATTGAGTATGGGTAGCCTTGAATTCATTCCTGTTGATGAGAGACCTCTTTTAGTTGATGTTTTAGTCTTGGAAAACCAGTTCATGAGATTAGATGTCTTGGAGCCCAGTCGGGTTCTATCTTGTGTGGTTTCTCGATCTTCAATATTTGATCATATCAGAGAGCGCCATTATGACGATCCTCATTTTCTTGTCTTCAAGGGCAAGGTTCAGAATAGTGATGCCAAAGAAGGTATTATTAGAGATGATGGAGTGTTGAGGATGCAGGGCCGGATCTGTGTGCCCAATGTAGATGGGCTACGTGAGTTAATTCTTGAGGACGCCCAAAACTCACGGTATTCCATTCATTCGGGGTGCTGCGAAGTTGTACCAGACTTGAGGCGACACAATTGGTGGAGGAGAAGAAAGAATGATATATTGGGGTTTATAACTCACTGACTTAACTGTCATCAGGTAAGTATGAGCATCGAAGACCAGGTGGATTGCTTTAGAGGCTAGAGATACTAGAGTGACAATGGGAGCGGATCACAATGGATTTTGTAGTTTGACTCCCATGGACTTTGAAGAAGTTCGATGCTATTTGGGTTATTGTGGATTGTCTAACCAAGTTCGTGCACTTCATTCCAGTTGGGACTATTTATTCTTTAGAGCTGTTGGCTCAGAGTTACATTCCTGAGATTATTCTCCTTCACAGTGTTCTACTGTCTATCATTTCAGATCAGTGAACGCAGTTTACATTGCAGTTTAGGAGAGCCGTGCAGCGAGAATTGGGCACCCAGGATGAGTTAGGTACAACATTTCATCCTCAGATGGATGGACAGTCCATGCGCACTATTCAGATATTGGATGACATGCTATGCACTTATATCATCGATTTCGAGGGGTTCATAGGATCAGCTTCTGCCGCCCACGGAGTTTGCCTACAACAAAAGCTACCAGCTAAGCATTCGGATGGCTCCATATGAGGCTTTGTATGGGAGACAGTGTAAATCTTGATGGGTTTGTTTGATCCGGCTGAGGCTAAGCTATTGGGTACTGACTTGGTTTAGGATGCTTTGGACAAGGTCAAATTGATTCAGGATCTCTTTACACTGCGCAGTCTAGACAGAAGAGTTATGCCCTCAGGAAGGTCAGTGACGTTGCTTACATGGTTGTGGAGAAGGTTCTGCTCAAGGTCTCATCGATAAATGGTGTTATGAGGTTCGGGAAGAAGGGAAAGTTGAGCCCTAAGTTTTTTGGGCCATTTAAGGTACTTTAGAGGATTGGAGAGGTGGCTTACAAGCTTGTCTTGCCATCTAGTTTGTCTAGTGTGCATCTAGTATTTCATGTTTCTTTTCTCTGGAAGTTTGTCGATGATTCTCTCATATATTAGATTTCATCACGTTTCTGTTGGATAGTGATTTGACTTATGATGTGGAGCTAGTGACCATTTTGTTGGAAACACGTTTCAAATGCAATATACTAAACGTGTGTTCTTTTGTAGGTTTTGATGAATGTCAAACAAAGCAATAAGCGATATATAGCAGTGCTCAAGGACAAGCACAAAATGGATGCATTACAAGAAGCTCAAGACAAAGTTTAGAAATGTTATAATTGAGTCAATATTAATTGTGATCTTGATTCCTCAATCTTGGCTCATAACATGGCTTCTCTACTAAAATTATTTTTCCAAAATCATGCATATCTAACTTAAGTGTCAAATGATTTTAAACTATGCATATTTATATTTGTTAAAATGTTTTTCAAACATGCCTCAAAAATCTGGGCTAAGATAATCGATTATGTACTTATGATAATCGAGTATCTCTAAGCCAAGACTGCATGACAATCGATTGTGAATTAATGATAATCGATTGTGAGTAAGTCAGTTAACATCAGGTTTTTGCAAACTGCATAACAATCGATTGTGTACTTTTGATAATCGATTGTTAACTGAGGCAAAGTTTTCAAAACTCAGAAAAATCGATTATGAACTAATGGTAATCGATTAGAATGAGAAAAATGTCTCCCAGTGTTTTTAAATAAATTAATAATCGATTGTGGCTTTTGATAATCGATTATATATGAGACAGAAAGTTTTGAAATTAATTAATAATCGATTATGGCTTTTGATAATCGATTATATATGAGACAGTAAGTTTTGAAATTAATTTATAATCGATTGTTCTATTTGATAATCGATTGTTGGAACTAACCGTTGTCATACATTTTCAAATTACCTTCAGGTAATCGATTGTTGATATTTAACAATCGATGTTTTGCGTAAAATCTGGAAAAGATTTTCTGAACGTTGTTAAAATAATCAATTGTTGATTTCCTGATAATCGATGTTTTATGCCAAAAAATTGGAAAGGATTTTTTAACGTTATAAATAATCGATTATTGATTTGAAGTAATCGATTGTTGACGTAAAATCTGGGATTGAATTTTTGATCTGATAGGCAAACAATCGATTGTTTAGTCTTGACAATCGATTGTCACTGAGTAATTTCAGCAATCCTTAATTGGCAATTAGACAACGGTAAGACTGAGTTTTTCACCTATAAATACAGGCTTAACTCAGTGTTTTCACAACAACAACATATACAATTTAAGTATTTTCATTGCTAAAAGCTTTCTTACATTGATCATCATTTTCATTCATCCATAAAGCTTTTTGAAGAGCCATTCTATTGAGCTAAGTTGTTGTGATCTTGAGCGTACTATTTCTACTCATATCTACTCATTGAGGAGTACTTTGTAAAGTGAGTTTGTTTTGTGTTTGTAAGAGAATTGCGATTCTCGTTTGTTGAGGAACTTGTGATTCCTCAGTTGAAGTCTTTGGGATTGTTATCCCCGAGCAGTTGAAGTCTTTGGGATTGTTATCCCTGAGCAGTTGAAGTCTTTGGGATTGTTATCCCCGAGCAATTGAAGTCTTTGGGATTGTTATCCCCGAGCAATTGAAGTCTTTGGGATTGGTATCCCCGAGCAATTGAAGTCTTTGGGATTGTGATCCCCGAGCACCTAGGTGAGGCTTGTGTCCTCAGCTGTAACGGTTTGTTAAGCACCCGTAAGCTTGACAAGTTTAGTGGAAATCTCGAGAGAGTCTCTCGGGGACTGGACTAACCACGTTTGTGGCCAACCAGGATACATCATTGTGTAAGTTTATTTTACTGCACTTGTTTTAATTTCTGCAAAGTTTTTAAATTCCGCACTAAAACGCTTAATATTTTTAAAACGCTATTCACCCCCCCCCCCTCTAGCGTAAAGCGTTATTTCCAACAATTGGTATCAGAGCCATACTCTCTGAAAAACCTAACCGTTTGAGAGAACCATCCATGGCTTCTACTCTAAATTTCTTTGTAGGAATAGGTGAAGGAGAATGCAGCATGTCACCTCCAATATTAGACGAAAACGACTACTCAGTCTGGAAATATCGGATGCAAGTTTTTACAATGGCAAACGATTTGTATCTATGGCAAGCTATTAAACACAGTGATCAACTGACGACAAAAGTCGGGAAAGATAAGGTAAGTGAATACAACACTAAAGCTATGAATATATTTCATAACGCCTTGAATCAGGAACTTTGGCGAAAAATCTCCCACTATAAAACTGCTAAGGAAATGTGGGACAAACTTGAGGAATTGCACGAAAACACGCCTCAAAAAGCGGTCAGCACAAACGATGAATCAACTGGTCAGTGCCTCATGGCAGACGAAAAAGACGAGGTAAGTACATCTAACGATATACAAATTGCTTATAACAAACTGCATGATGAGTTGGTAAATGCTTCTAAGACTATTAAAGATTTACAAAGGACTCTTTCTCTACAAGGAGAGGATTTTCAAAAACAACTCTTTTTAAAAGACAAGGACTTCGAAGAACGTCTTTCTTTAGCTCAAAAAGGGGTTGAAAATCTGTCTCGTGATAACGAGAATCTTGCAAATGAAAATCAATTTTTGTTAAATGATAGTATAGAACTTAGACAAGTCATCAAGACCATGCATGAAGCCTCTTATGTTGATAATTGTTTTACTTGTACTACTTGTGAGTCCTTAAAACTAGAAAACACAGAACTTAGGAAAACTTTAGAAACTCGTAGTAAAGAAGTTCTTAAAGTTGGTGAAAAAGAATCGCCTAAGAAAAATCAACGGCATAAAAACAAAAACTCCACTACACCACCTAGACATTATGCTAGAATGTATGAAAATAAGGGTAGAACTAATATCTTTAGACAACCTAGATCCAAATCTAGGATTCTTGCAAACAAGCCTACAAATAGTAATTTTCGGCAACCAAGAAATAACTCTAGGAACGAGCTTAGACCACCTAGACATGACACTAGGTCCTTCAACAAGTCTAGCACTAATGACTTTAGACCATCTAGATATTATACTAGAAATGGGAACAATATATCTAGTGTTAATCATTTTCATTCGCCTAGAACTTTGTTGGCTCAACCTAGGCATCAACACAACCCGAACGTAGTATGTCATTACTGCAATCGTATAGGTCATATTGCACCTATGTGTTTTACAAAGCATAGAGATTCTTCATATTATTATGGTCGTTATTTGCCTAACCCCCAAGGACCTAAAATGGTATGGGTACCTAAAGAATATTAATTTGCCTTGTAGGTGTGCTTGAAGGGATCAAGTGTACTATGGTACCTTGACAGTGGATGCTCCAGACACATGACAGGAGACGAATCCAAATTCCTTCAACTAGAGCACAAAGAAGGAGGAAGCGTTGTATTCGGTGACAACAATAAAGGACAAATTATTGGCATCGGATCGGTCGGTAAGAATGAAAAATCCTCTATAAAGCATATATTACTTGTCAAAGGTTTAAAGCATAATCTCTTGAGCATAAGTCAATTATGTGACAAGGGAAATCTTGCGTTGTTTGATTCAGATGAGTGTCTAGTGTTTAGACGTAGTGATTTCAAGATTATTCTACGTGGTTTTAGAGTTGACAATATTTACATGGTTGATCTTGAAAACTCCTCATCCGAGTATGTTGATTGTTTGTTGAGCAAAGATGATAATGTGTGGTT
Source organism: Nicotiana benthamiana (assembly GCA_034376525.1). Lineage (NCBI taxonomy): Eukaryota > Viridiplantae > Streptophyta > Magnoliopsida > Solanales > Solanaceae > Nicotiana > Nicotiana benthamiana. The sequence continues at coordinate 24,579,743 of CM067333.1, read as the reverse complement.
GTGGCATCGTAGAGTAGCTCATATGAACATGCATCTTTTAAATAAATTAATTTCTCAAAATCTAGTGATTGGTCTTCCTAACTTAAAATTTGAAAGTGATACTATTTGTGACTCATGTCAGAAGGGGAAGCAAACAAGAGCATCTTTTAAATCCAAAAATGTTGTTTCAACCTCTAGACCTTTACAACTATTGCATATGGATTTATTCGGACCATCCCGCATCGAAAGTCTAGGAAGAAATAGATATGCTTTTGTAATTGTTGATGACTTCTCTAGATTTACATGGACATTATTTCTTGCACATAAAAGTGATGCATTTCTTAGCTTCAAGCTTTTTCTTAAAAGAGTTCAAAATGAAAAGGAATCAACTGTCACTTCCATTAGAAGTGATCATGGGGGAGAGTTTGATCACAATCTCTTTGCGGATTTTTGTGATGAACTCGGAATCGAGCATACCTTTTCCGCTCCACGTACACCACAACAAAACGGGGTGGTGGAAAGGAAAAATAGGAGTCTCGAAGAGATGGCTAGAACCATGCTCGACGAAGCTAAGATTCCCAAACACTTTTGGGCAGACGCCGTGAGTACCGCATGCTATGTTTTGAATAGAGTAGCAATTCGGCCGATACTCTTAAAAACCCCATATGAACTCTACAAAGGTAGAAAACCTGACATTTCACATTTACGTGTTTTTGGTTGTAAATGTTTTGTGCATAACAATGGAAAGGACCAACTAGGAAAATTTGATGCAAAGTCGGATGAAGGTATCTTCATTGGCTATTCTTCTCGTAGTAAAGCTTATAGGGTTTTTAATAAAAGAACCCAAGTTGTAGAGGAATCTCCTCATATTGTATTTTCCGAAGATAATACTCGCTTGGCGAGAAAGGATTGTGGTCTTGATCTTTCAGGTATTCTGGAAAGCCTAAAGGACAAAATTCAAGAAGAACCACCAAGGAAAGAAATTGACAAAACGGTGGAACAACAAATTGAAGAAGCTCCTCAATCGGAAAATGAACCAAAAGAGCAAACAGAATGGAGGACAGTCAAAGACCATCCTCTCGATCAGGTAATAGGCGACGTTGGAGGAAAGGTAAGTACCCGGAGCTCCCTTAGAAATACCTTAGATCTTACTGCGTTTGTTTCTCAAATTGAACCCAAAACCATCTCTGAAGCAATTGGGGATGAATTTTGGACCTTGGCAATGCAAGAGGAGCTTAACCAATTCAAACGTAACAACGTTTGGGATTTGGTGCCAAGACCCGAAGGTCATACCATAATTGGTACGAAATGGGTTTTTCGAAATAAATTAGATGAAAATGGCATAATCACTAGAAACAAAGCTAGGCTTGTGGCTCAAGGCTATAATCAAGAAGAAGGGATTGATTATGATGAGACATATGCTCCGGTAGCTAGATTAGAGGCCATCCGTTTGTTGCTTGCTTTTGCATCTTCTATGAATTTCATTTTATATCAAATGGATGTGAAAAGTGCCTTTTTAAATGGTTTTATCCAAGAAGAAGTTTTTGTAAAGCAACCCCCCGGTTTTGAAGACTTTAATTTTCCCAATCATGTTTTCAAACTCAAAAAGGCCCTTTATGGTTTAAAACAAGCTCCTCGAGCTTGGTATGAAAGGTTGAGTAAATTTCTTTTAGAAAATAATTTTATTCGTGGAAAAGTTGACACAACTTTATTTGTCAAGCATGAAAACAATGATATCTTGCTAGTTCAAATATATGTAGATGATATCATTTTTGGTGCTACTAACAATGCTCTATGCAAGGAATTTTCAAACTTAATGACTAGCGAATTTGAGATGTCCATGATGGGTGAGTTACAATTCTTTTTGGGATTACAAGTAAAACAAATGAAGGAAGGTACATTCATTTGTCAAAGCAAGTATTGCAAAGAACTGCTTAAACGTTTTGACTTGAACAATGCAAAGGAAATAGCAACTCCCATGAGCACATCCGATCATCTCGACAAAGATGAAAAAGGTAAGGAAGTCGACATCAAAAAGTACCGAGGTATGATTGGCTCTCTTCTTTATCTTACTGCTAGTCGTCCGGACATCATATTTAGCGTGTGCGTCTGTGCCCGTTATCAATCATGTCCAAAAGAGTCTCACCTTACTGCGGTAAAGCGGATTCTAAGGTATCTTGTCGGTACTACCAATGTGGGTCTATGGTACCCCAAAGGTTCTTCATGCCAACTTATTGGCTATTCCGACTCCGATTTTGCTGGATGCAAATTGGATCGCAAGAGCACTAGCGGCACTTGCCACTTGCTCGGTAGCGCTTTAGTTTCTTGGTTTAGTAAGAAGCAAGTTAGTGTTGCGTTGTCCACAACCGAGGCTGAATATGTAGCCGCGGGGAGTTGTTGCGCTCAAATCCTATGGATGAAACAACAACTCTTGGACTATGGCCTACGTCTTGATCACATTCCTCTTAGATGTGACAACACTAGTGCCATATGCTTGACGAAGAATCCCATTCTTCACTCGCGAACAAAACACATTGAAATTAGACATCATTTTATTAGAGATCACGTTCTAAAAGGCGATGTCGAAATTGAATTTGTTGAAACAAAAAGCCAATTGGCAGACATCTTTACAAAGCCCTTAGATAAAGAGTCCTTCTTCCGAATTCGTAGTGAACTCGGAATCCTTGACTCCACGTTGATCTAAGTCATGCATTGCATTTTATTTCTTACATAATTTCTAACTTGAGCGTCGGAGGCGTCTAACATTTTTTTGCAGGTATCACCCTAAAGAAAAGGGGATCATAAAAAAAAAAAAAAAAACATGACGCAAAATACTCAAGTATTCTACAGGAAAATCGCCGTCAAACAATCGATTACTGTATCAATAATCGATTACTTCCTCTATCTTAATTTTCCAATAAATAAACTTGTGTTTATTTCACATTTTTTTCATATTCTTCCCTTGTGTAAATTTTTGCTAATGGCAAAAGGGGGAAGAAACGGGATATCAAGAAGTATGCTATATCACTCTCAACTTCATTCATGCTTAAAGTGAGGGGGAACATGAATTGAGGGGGAACATCAAATTGCATACTTTACTCTTGTCTTGGATTATCAAAATAATTATTGCATATATCCCGCTTATGTTTGCCATTATCAAAAAGGGGGAAATTGTTGGAAACACGTTTCAAATGCAATATACTAAACGTGTGTTCTTTTGTAGGTTTTGATGAATGTCAAACAAAGCAATAAGCGATATATAGCAGTGCTCAAGGACAAGCACAAAATGGATGCATTACAAGAAGCTCAAGACAAAGTTTAGAAATGTTATAATTGAGTCAATATTAATTGTGATCTTGATTCCTCAATCTTGGCTCATAACATGGCTTCTCTACTAAAATTATTTTTCCAAAATCATGCATATCTAACTTAAGTGTCAAATGATTTTAAACTATGCATATTTATATTTGTTAAAATGTTTTTCAAACATGCCTCAAAAATCTGGGCTAAGATAATCGATTATGTACTTATGATAATCGAGTATCTCTAAGCCAAGACTGCATGACAATCGATTGTGAATTAATGATAATCGATTGTGAGTAAGTCAGTTAACATCAGGTTTTTGCAAACTGCATAACAATCGATTGTGTACTTTTGATAATCGATTGTTAACTGAGGCAAAGTTTTCAAAACTCAGAAAAATCGATTATGAACTAATGGTAATCGATTAGAATGAGAAAAATGTCTCCCAGTGTTTTTAAATAAATTAATAATCGATTGTGGCTTTTGATAATCGATTATATATGAGACAGAAAGTTTTGAAATTAATTAATAATCGATTATGGCTTTTGATAATCGATTATATATGAGACAGTAAGTTTTGAAATTAATTAATAATCGATTGTTCTATTTGATAATCGATTGTTGGAACTAACCGTTGTCATACATTTTCAAATTACCTTCAGGTAATCGATTGTTGATATTTAACAATCGATGTTTTGCGTAAAATCTGGAAAAGATTTTCTGAACGTTGTTAAAATAATCGATTGTTGATTTCCTGATAATCGATGTTTTATGCCAAAAAATTGGAAAGGATTTTTTAACGTTATAAATAATCGATTATTGATTTGAAGTAATCGATTGTTGACGTAAAATCTGGGATTGAATTTTTTATCTGATAGGCAAACAATCGATTGTTTAGTCTTGACAATCGATTGTCACTGAGTAATTTCAGCAATCCTTAATTGGCAATTAGACAACGGTAAGACTGAGTTTTTCACCTATAAATACAGGCTTAACTCAGTGTTTTCACAACAACAACATATACAATTTAAGTATTTTCATTGCTAAAAGCTTTCTTACATTGATCATCATTTTCATTCATCCATAAAGCTTTTTGAAGAGCCATTCTATTGAGCTAAGTTGTTGTGATCTTGAGCGTACTATTTCTACTCATATCTACTCATTGAGGAGTACTTTGTAAAGTGAGTTTGTTTTGTGTTTGTAAGAGAATTGCGATTCTTGTTTGTTGAGGAACTTGTGATTCCTCAGTTGAAGTCTTTGGGATTGTTATCCCCGAGCAGTTGAAGTCTTTGGGATTGTTATCCCTGAGCAGTTGAAGTCTTTGGGATTGTTATCCCCGAGCAATTGAAGTCTTTGGGATTGTTATCCCCGAGCAATTGAAGTCTTTGGGATTGGTATCCCCGAGCAATTGAAGTCTTTGGGATTGTGATCCCCGAGCACCTAGGTGAGGCTTGTGTCCTCAGCTGTAACGGTTTGTTAAGCACCCGTAAGCTTGACAAGTTTAGTGGAAATCTCGAGAGAGTCTCTCGGGGACTGGACTAACCACGTTTGTGGCCAACCAGGATACATCATTGTGTAAGTTTATTTTACTGCACTTGTTTTAATTTCTGCAAAGTTTTTAAATTCCGCACTAAAACGCTTAATATTTTTAAAACGCTATTCACCCCCCCCCTAGCGTAAAGCGTTATTTCCAACACATTTTGGATCGGTAGGTTCAAAGTTAAGGTCAAAGGATATAACATCAATGAAGGTGTAGTAAAGAGGTCAGCCAATTGAGGAGGCTACTTGGGAGACCAAGTAGGAGATACAGATCAGATATCCACACCTATTTGAGACTCCGGGTATGTTTCTAGACCCATTTGAGGACGAACATTTATGTTAGAAGTGGAGATGTAACGACCTAATCATTCACTTTGAGTGTAGTAGCCTTGTTACAACATTTATTTCTCATTTTGTACTTTACACCTGTTATGTGACTTACCGAATTAGTCGATTCGGGTCCGGAGAGATTTCAAAATGATTTGAGACACTTGGTCTCATAATTGAAAGCTTGAGTTTGAATGGTTGACCGGATGTTGACTTATATGTAAATGACTTTGAATTTGAGTTTTGATGGTTCTATTAGCTCCGTTGGGTGATTTTGGACTTAGGCGTGTGTACGAATTGTGATTTGGAGGTCCGTAGTTGAGTTAGACTTGAAATGGCGAAAGTTTGACCGGGAGTGGATATTTTGATATCAGGGTCGGATTGGGATTTCGGAAGTTGGAGTAGGTCCGTGGTGTTATTATTGACTTCTGTGCGAAATTTGAGGTCATTCGAACATGATTTGATAGGTTTTGGTATTGTTTGTAGAAGTTGAATTCTCTTAGTTTCAATAGGCTTGAATTGGGATACGATTCGTGTTTTGGATGTTGTTTGACGTAATTTTAAGGCTCGACTAAGTTCTTATAATATTTTAAGACTTGTTGGTATGTTTGGTTGAGGTCCGGGGGGCCTCAGATATTTTTCAGGTGGTTAACGGATCAAGAGTTGAACTTGGTAAATTGCTGGAGTTGGCAGCTGTTGGTGTATTCGCACCTGCGCGAGTCTAATCGCAGGTGCGAGCTCGCAGGTACGGGATGATGTCCGTGGATGTAGAATTTAGAGGAAATGAGAAAAGGTTGCAGGTTCGAGGCTATTTCCGCACCTACGTGGTCGCAGATACGGCATTAGGGGCGTAGGAACGAAAGGCTCACTGGTGCGATAGTGAATTTCGCACATGCGATTACGTAGATGTGAGGATGGAGCGGAGGCCAAAATCCAATGGATCTACCGAAAAAGCAAAATTTAGGTCGCTTCTGCGACACTCCTGAAAAGGTTAAATGTCCGCAGAAGCAGAAAGTCTGGACAAAACGTTAAATACGAGGGTTCGCAATTTTGACTTTATTTTAACATTTTGAGCTTGGGTTTTCAAGATTTTTGAGAGAATTTTTGAGGTAAGTTTCTTGTGCTCATTTTTATTGAATAATCTTGTTTCCCGATTGATTTCACCCACCTAGATTGTATGGTTTTGAGGTGAAATTTGGGGGTTTGAGGGTTGGGGTTTGGAGAATTTGATTTGGCAATTTTATTGGCAATTTGGTGTCAGATTTTGATAACATATGTGTGGTTGGGCTCGTGGTTGAATGGGCTTTCGAGTTTTGTAAATTTTTTTAGATTTCGATACGTGGGCCCGAGGGCTAGCTTTAAGTCAATTTTGGATTTCTGATTAATAGCTTAGTATTTTGTTGTGGAATTAATTCCTTTAGCCGTATTGATTGTGTAGTGATGCTTGTAGCTAGATTCGGGACATTTGGAGGCCGCTTTGCTGTGCAAAGGTGTTTGACTAGAGTTTTGCTCAGATTAAGGTAAGTAACACTTCTAAACTTATTTTTGAGGGTTCAAAACCCCAAATTATGTGTTATATATATGATTAGTGTTGAGGTGATTCACAGGCCAAGTGATTGGAGTGCAGGCCTGCACCGTGAGAACTATGACCTAGTTGATTCCACTGAATTGTACAGTGGACTTATCTCGTTGATATCTCTGTTTTCCTCATCTGATAAGGTAATTAAGCTGTCAATTGAGTAGTGTGCTTACCTAGTTCCACGATAGGTGTCATCACGACGGTTTAGTTTTGGATCGCGATAGTATTCTGTCTTGTCCTGCTCAACTTGAAACCTTTAGATTCTAGGGTCTGCCTCCATACCTCTAATTGCACGTTGACTCCGTCTCGCGTCTCGTCAATCAATACAATATCATCTGCAAATTGCAAATAGCATGCACCACGATACCTTCCCTTAGATGCAGCGCGTCATTACGTCCATCACCAGAGCAAACAAAAAAGGACTTAGTACCGACCCCTAATGCAACCCCATCATAATGGAAAAATGGTCTAAGTCCCCATCCATCGTCCTCACCCGGGTCTTTACGCCATCATATATGTCCTTAATCAACCTAACATAGGCAACGGATACACCTCTAGCCTCCAAACATCTCCACAAACCTCCCTTAGAACTTTATCGTACACCCATTTTAAGTTGAAGAACACCATATGCAAGTCCTTCTTTCGCTCCCTATACTGCTCCACCAATCTCCTAATAAGGTGGATGACTTCTGTAGTCGATGCTCCGGCATAAACCCAAATCGTTTCTCGAAAATAGAGACACTCCTCCTCACCTCCACCACCTAAGATTTATAATGTAAGTGGTTATTTGAATTATTTAATTCTTTAAAATCAATATTAGTGAATTATTTATACTAATGGCGATGCGACGAAAAAACTGTACTTTTTGAATAGTTAGGAAGCAAAGTAGCTTTAAGGCTCTATATGTATAACACAACATCAAAAATTATTTAAATTACTATGGTTGAAAATGGTATACTAGTGAAAGAACTCAAGAGTGTAAATCACTTGATTTTACGTACGTAATTAAAAAGAAGTAACGAGATGTCAAAAGTTTGACTCAAACACAGATTTCCCAGGGACAAATATTAGATTTTTATGTCAATTTTTTTAATAAATGGTGATAGTTATGAGAACAAAATAAGATCTTTCATTCTCTTGTCGGGGGGGGGGGGGGGGGGGGCGACTTTATTAAGTCGTCACTGAAGCAGCACAGAGACCTTTGATATATGAAAACAAAGAAGTTAGGTACCTTATTAATTGTTATAAGTATACATAGTAGGTTACCCAATATGCTATATATGTTTATAGATCACACAAATTAAATGAAAATAGCACCAGAATAGAACTCTGAAATAGATATATGAGCTACTATATCTAGGTTATATATGGTGCCAGGATGTCAAAGAGGGATTTGCAGCTTTCCCACACCACCAAACATGAGAAAACAGTAGGACAGCTCAGCATGCATATACTATCCCTTTTCCCTTTTTTTCTTTTACTCTTTTTCTTTTTTATTTTAGACGCATTTAGCAATTCCGGCTACACTTACGAAAATGCGGGTTAATTTCACGTATACACTTTATTTACTATAGCAATGGTATATGAAAAAGTAGAGCCACTAAACATTAGAAGATTTGGACAATAAAGTCAAAGGAAAGGTTTAAATTAAAGATAAAAGTATTACTACATAATTAGAAATGTCGCAATAAAAGTCGCGATGTGCTTTCTTTCTTACTCAAAAAATATATGCGAGCTCTTAGAACCCCCTCAATTAAATTACTCCTATATTGATTTAACAAAATGGAGGGCTTAGGCAAAGATAATACAACCGATGATAGAACTTAGAAGTAGTGCCATCACTAATTCCCCATATTGAAAAAAGGTCATCTGTATAATTGTGAGAGGAGACATGTCTATACACTAAAAGTCTAAAACTAATGAACTTCTTGGAATTATATATTTGTACCGCATAAGTCTAATTCATATAACTGGTATATGTATATGATTGCTTAATTTCGGTGTACCTCTGAAATTGGATAACAATTAAACTTATTAAGTGATTTTAAGAATATGTGATTTCACTTGGCACAAACTGATAAATATGAGAATTAATGCTAGGAAACCAATGTGATGAACAATTATGGCCGTTGAGCTAATTGCCCTCGAACCACCTGAACAAACTATTAAAAGCATGAAGTGGACGATAGAGCTTACAAGAGATAAAAGTGTGATATATTGCTTTGATATGCGTGTATCTAAGATGTTTACAAAATAATTAGAATCCTATTTATATAGTATAGAAATCCTATTTATGGTATAATTCTAATTACAAAAGCTATTACCATGATAGGTGAAATAACCGGCCTTAACATGATACACTCTGAGATTTCCGCTACGATCTTTTCCCGATCGCAGATATCTCGTCTTTTTGTTACTTAACTTAGCAGGCTTTCTTTGATCTTGCTCGATCCCTTTCTTGCTTAGGTCTCGATCACGGCCGGTCCCGATTTTGATCGGCTATTAAGCCACGAGCTTACCATTCCATATCAATACCATAGTCCGAAATAACCGAGGTCGGGCCTTGATCTTCCACCTTGATTTTGGCTAGTTATACGAAATTAGGCAAGCCCGATTTTGACCGTATACAGATAGTTCCCTCGTTTCTTGGATTGCAATTACAAGTAACTAATTGTGGCTTCGAACTTGCCCTCAGTTTATCTTGACGTAAGCATTGTAATGTAAGCAGCAGAGGTGACCGAAACATCATGTCAGTTTGTAAATCAAGGCATTAAATGCTTGTCGGTTGTTCTCGACAACTATTGGTTCTGAACTGTCATTTTTATCCTATAAATACACTCTCCTCCTCCTGCCCAAACCTTACTTTTAATCTCTTTTCGTTCTAATCTTCATTTTCCTTCGCCACCCACAGAACCTCTTACTTTCAAGCTTTTGAATTTCCTTTCTTGTTTCTCAAAAACACCAAATGTCTCAATCTCTATTCTCATTTGCTCACGAGAACAAAATGACTAAAATATCTAAAATCGTTCCGCGGAAAGAAAAGGCTTTCTCGTCACAGCCGGCCGGCGAGCAGCCAGCAGCGGAGCAACACCCTAAAGAATTCTTTCCTCTGTCGTGCGTCCTTGACTCCGACTTCAAGGTTGAAAATAGCCCCTCGATTTTAGGCCAATGCGAGCAAATGTCGAGGTACATATGCACAAACAGTGGTGGCCTTTTAGACCAAGTTAAAAAGGATTGCAACTAGGTAAACAAGCATGTGGTGCTTCCCTCGCCTGAGGAGTCAATCACTACATCTGTGGAGGGGTTTCTAAGTATTTACACCTGCCCTTTCACATTGGGCCCTTGGAACCGATTATCATGGACTTCTGCAAGAAGTCAAGGCCACCCTTGGCCAAATACACCCCTCCTTCTGGGGGATAGTGATACTACTCCGCATGTTTTTGAACTAAGCCGATGGGCTTCCCTTCACCCTCCACCATCTCATACGCTAATATAGCCCCCAACTTTATCCGTGAGGGGGGTGCTATTAATGCTTCAATGTCGGGTTTCCAAGGAGGTTTTTTTAAGTATTTATAAGGACAAGGACTGGGGTTGGCTGCGCCGATTTGTGTGAATGAAGACCTCAGACCTGATCTTAGCTGAAAGTATGCCATTTCCGGAGAAATAGAATATGAGATGCAAATAACTCCCTTTTTAACTTCTGCTTATCACCTTCATCTTTTCATCCTTTCTTATTAGCATTTTATTTGATGCAGTTGTTGCCTGGATGCCTGGTGAGATTCCCCAGCTCAAGAACTGGGTTAGCCACTTAGTTTCGAAATTGACACATGCTTAGCGCGCATGGCACGAATTAGCAAGAGGTCGTTGGAGGGTCTGAAACCATGCTAAGTTTTTACATAACCTGATAGCTTCGACCACTATTCGGGTATTTTTCTGAGCTTAATTATTTTATTTCTTTTGTAGGTATTGGGAAGGAGGTGATGATGAGGCCCCCGTCTAGTGAAGAAGAAAACTCACTCCCTGCCCCGAAGCCAGAAAAGGAAAGCAAGAGGAAAAGGGCTTTGAACTCAAAGGGGCCAGAGCCTAAGAATAAAGCAACTTGAAAGTCTAAGAAAGATGTGATTCCCCTGTTCATGGAGTTATTTCAACTCCTAAGAGTGGAAGAAGAAGAAGAAGAAGAAGAAGAAGAAGAAGAAGAAGAAGAAGAAGAAGAAGAAGAAGAAGAAGAAGAAGAAGAAGAAGAAGAAGAAGAAGAAGAAGAAGAAGAAGAAGAAGAAGAAGAAGAAGAAGAAGAAGAAGAAGAAGAAGAAGAAGAAGAAGAAGAAGAAGAAGAAGAAGAAGAAGAAGAAGAAGAAGAAGAAGAAGAAGAAGAAGAAGAAGAAGAAGAAGAAGAAGAAGAAGAAGAAGAAGAAGAAGAAGAAGAAGAAGAAGAAGAAGAAGAAGAAGAAGAAGAAGAAGAAGAAGAAGAGAGAGAGAGAGAGAGAAGAAGAAGAAGAAGAAGAAGAAGAAGAAGAAGAAGAAGAAGAAGAAGAAGAAGAAGAAGAAGAAGAGAGAAGAGAGAGAGAGAGAGAGAGAGAGAGAGAGAGAGAGAGAGAGAGAGAGAGAGAGAGAGAGAGAGAGAGAGAGAGAGAGAGAGAGAGAGAGAGAGAGAGAGAGAGAGAGAGAGAGAGAGAGAGAGAGAGAGAGAGAGAGAGAGAGAGAGAGAGAGAGAGAGAGAGAGAGAGAGAAGAGAGAGAGAGAGAGAGAGAGAGAAGAGGAGGAAGAATAGGAGAAGGGGGAGGAAGAGGAAGAGAAAAGAGGAAGAGGAAGAGGAATAGGAAGAGGACGAAGAAGAGGAAGAAGAGGAAGAAGAGGAAGAAGAGGAAGAGGAGGAAGAGGAAGAAAAAGAGGAAGAAGAGGAAAAAGAAGAGGAAGAGGAAGAAGAAGAGGAAGAGGATGAAGAGGAAGAAAAAGAAAAGGAGGAAGAGGAAGAAGAGGAAGAAGAAGAAGAAGAGGAAGAGGAAGAAGAAGAGGAAGAAGAAGAGGAGGAAGACGAGGAGGAAGAAGAAGAAGGAGAAGGGGAAGAAGAAGGACAAGAGGACGAAGGAGAAGAGGAAGAAGAAGAAGAAGAAGAAGAAGAAGAAGAAGAAGAAGACGAAGAAGAAAAAGGAGGAGGATGAGGATTCCAGTCTGGTGGTTCGAGCATGAGCTAATACCGAGGGTAAAAAGGACACTAGATCAGTTGAATTCGGAAATATTCCACCTCAATATGACGAGGTCAAAAGGGGGATTCAGTTGGAGTCCCTAGGCTGAATGGAGCTAAAATTACCTCACCTCGGGGTGAGAAGGTGTCGGAAAAGACCGTGGAGGTCGGTTCCAAGGCCCGTCAAAATAGGGAGAACGCCACAAGATATCCACTTGGGGAATTAGAAATCGGAGATTCCCTGTCACTTTTTTCATTCTCCAAAGAGGAAATTTGGGAGGCTCGGGCCATGAAGACTCCTCACATAGAAGGCGCCTTTAGAGGGGAGGACCTTTTCTATGGTTGTTTAGCCAGGGTAGATGATGTCGCTAGCTTGAGCTACTTGTAGGTCACGAGGAAGAGGTTGGGCAAATCTTCCCCGAGTTTCTAGTAATTTGACCAAAATTTTTGTCTTGTGAAACAATTATTCATGGGTTCGAGGTTCAGGTAATTCAACCGAAATATAACGAGCATAGCTTTTATCGAGTGAGTTCTTGCTCGAATTCGAAATAAGGTAACCCTTAGATTTTAAACCCCATTTGGGAAAAAAATCGATCTAAGGGAAAAAAAAGTGCAACACGTGCTGTTAGACCTAAATATTTCGTATTGGATAATCCATCGTCTTCCTCGATCGAATACCTGCATTTGGTTAGTCTAAAATATAAATGAAAATGGGGAAAGTCATACCTTAGTAGTAGTATCGCTTTAGGAGTGATACGTTCCAATTGTTTGGTAATTGCTCACCATTCATCGTGTCGGGCTTATAGGATCCCTTTTCAATAATATCGAGGACCTGATATGGTCCCTCCCAATTCGGGTCCAGTTTTCCTTCATTCTTGTTTTGAGTGTTGATGGTGACTTTTCATAGCACCAAGTCACTAATTTTAAAGTGTCGGAGAGTGGCTCTTCGGTTGTAACACCTTTGAATCCGTTGTTTTTGTTTGGCCAATCGCACAAGGGAGGCCTTGCATCTTTCGTACAATAATTCTAGGCTCGTATTCATGGCCCCGTTATTCAATTCTTCTATCACTTTTCGAAACCTGAGACTAGGTTCAGCGACCTCAAACGGGATAAGAAATTCGGTTCCATAGACCAAAGAGAATGGTGTTGCCCTCGTACTAAATTTTGACATTGTGCGTCACACCCAAACAACCTCGGGAAATATCTCTCTCCATTTTCCCTTAGCGTCGATCAACCTTTTATTAAGATTTTGAATAATGGTTTTGTTAGCTTATTAGGCTTGTCCGTTTCGATTTGGATGGTATGGCATTGATAGAATCCTTTTAATCATGGGAACCTTGAAAAGATTAGTGGCTTTGCTGCAAATGAATTTCTTTTCGTTGTTGCACACAATCACGGTAGGCATCCCAAATTGGCATATAGTGTGGATAGACTTCATTTTCTCTAACTTTATTGAAAGCATGTGCTTCAAACCATGTAGAAAAATAATTGGTCATAAATAAAATAAATTGAGCTTACCTAGGGCCGGGGACAGAGGGCTGACGTTGTCCATTTCCCATTTCATGGAGGACCATGTGGATAAGACCGAGTGGAGCTGCTCCCCGGGCTGGTGAATTAATGGCGCATACCTTTGACGTTTGTCGAATTATTGAACGATCTCTTTTGTATCCTTTTCTATATCATCCCAATAGTACTCTTCTCTGATAACTTTGTGAACCAGTGATTCGGCACTGGAGTGGTTCCCACAAGTGCCTTTGTGAATCTCCCATAGGACGTAGTAGGTGTCTTCTAGTCCCAAACATATCTTCAATAGCCCATCGAACATCCTCCTGCATCCTCTGCCAAAGTGAATCATGCTTCCTTAGTGTGTAGAGTCCTAGACTCCCTCAGATCTGATGGGAGTTTCCCGTTCAGTAGGTATTCAATATACTTATTTCTCCAATCCCATGTCATACTTGTAGAGTTTATTTCGGCGCGGCATTCTTCGATTACTAATCTCAAAAGTTGTACAACAGTTCCCGAATTAAGTTTGTCATCTTCAATAGATGACCCAAGTTTGCAAGGGCATCAGCCTTGCTGTTTTGTTCCCGAAGCATGTGTTGTAAGGTCCACTCTTTAAATCGATCTAAAGTTACATGCAGCCTGTCCAAGTACTTCCTTGTCGAACTTCGAAAGTTCTGTTGACTTGGTTTAGCACAAGTAGGGAATCACATTTGGCCTCGATGACCTCGTCTTCCAAAGTTTTAGCTAGCTCAAGACCTGCAATCAGCCTCATATTCGGCCTTATTGTTAATTAACTTCAAAAGTTTTAATTAATTGCCAAATTATGTTACCCGTGGGAGACTCCAAAATGATGCCCGGCCCGTTCCCTTTCACGTTCGAAGCGTCATCCGTGAAGAGGGTCCACACCCCTGATGATGTACCCGCTTTTAATAACAGTTCCTTTTCGACCTTGGGTACGAGGGCTGGTGTAAAGTTAGCCATTCTACCAAGATTTGGGACATGAGGCTGTTTGGGGTTGATATTCAATATCATACCCACTGAGTTCCATGGACCATTTGTCCAATATCCCCCAAAGCTTGGGTTTATGCAAAATATTACAAAGGAGATAGGTAGTTCCAACACATATTTGGTGACATTGGAAATACAGTTTTAATTTCCTAAAGGCGCTTATTAAAATCAAACGCTAAATTTTCTAAGTGAGGAAACCTAGTTTCCTCTCCTAAGGTCTAAAATAGGAAATTGCGTGACTTGCTCTTCTCGAACTAGGACTCTACTTACCGCTATCTCCGAGATTGCTAAGTATAAATAACGTTTTAATCCGATTTCGGGGTATGAAGCAACAATGGGCTCCATAAGTATCGTTAGTTTCTCCAAGGGCTGATGATATTCTAGGGTTCATGCAAAATTGTTCTTCTTTCTAAGTAGCGATAAGAATCAGTGACTCCTATTTGAGGATCTCGAAACGAATCACCCCAGCTTGGCTATTCTCCTAGTTAGCCTCTGCACGACCTTTACATTATCTACAACTTTAGTATCCTCGATAGCTTTGATTTTATTGGGGTTGATGTCGACGCCCCGATTGGACACCATAAATCCGAAAAATTTCCCGAGCCAGCCTCGAATGCGCACTTTTCTAGGTTGAGTTTCATATTGTACTTCCTTAGTATATTGAAGTTCTAATGCAAATGTTTCAAATGGTCATCTGCTCACAGGGGCTTGACTAGCATGTCATCAATATAAACTTTCATAGGTGTTTCTATTTGTTGTTCGAACATTCGATTAACTAGGCATTGATAGGTTGCACCAACACTTTTTTGTCCTAATGACATTATGGTATAACAGTAGGTGTCATACATAGTTAGTGGAAAATGAAGTCTTTTCCTTGTCCTCCGGGTTCATCTTATTTGGTTATGCCCAGAGTAGGCATCGAGAAAGTTGAGAGTTTCGTGTCCAGCCGTGGAATTGATCATTCGATCGATGTTAGGCAAGGGAAAAGAATCCTTAGGGCACACTTTATTCAGGTCTTTATAATCTACAACCTTTCGAAGTTAAGTTCCCTTATTTGTGACTAATACTACTACATTTTCTAACTATTGGGAATACTTTACTTCGCGAATGGATCCTATTTTAAGAAGTTTGGTTAACTCATCTTTGAGGAAAGCGTGTTTTACCTCAGACTGAGACCTCCTTTTTTGTTTCACCAGGCAAAACTTTGAGTTCAAGCTCAGCTTATATCATGATATTCAGTGGGATCACTATCATATAGAGATGGGACCGGGCAAAACAATCCATATTAGCTTTAAGAAATTGTATAAGTTTTTTCATGAGCTCAGGAGTTCACACCTAGGTATACCTTTCTATTAGGCAGATGCTTGATCAATATGATTTATACCAGCTCTTTCACTTTTGACTTCTTGGTGTCAGAATCATCGAGGATTATGAAGGTTCGAAGTATCCTATAGTCATCATCCTTGTAAGGTCCCTACTCCTCCAATAGGGTCAAGGTTAGTAACTGTGGTTAATATTTGACTTCCCATTTTCCCTTCGACTCCAATCCTTTTGTTGATAAAAGCACCGATACTGGTATAACTTCGTTGATTGAAAACATTTCTTTGGAGATGGGTTTTTTATCGTACACCTTTTTGAATCCTTCCTATGTTGGGAACTTCAAGACTTGATGAAGTGTCGAGGGCACTGCCCTCATGTTATAGATCCAAGGCCTTCCTAGCAGTGTGTTGAACCTCATGTCAACCTTGATCACATGGAACTTTGTTTCTTGGATGGACTCGGCCACATTTACTGGCATAATAATTTCCCCTTTGGTGGTTTCACTTTCCATGTTGAAGTTATTAAGTACTCGAGCTCCGGACACAATTTGATCTTGTAGGCTGAGTTTCTCTACGACTCTTGATCAAATAATGTTGGCGGAGCTGCCTGGATCAATCAAAATACATTTAACTTGAATTTTTGTTCATATGGATAGATATTACCAGTGCATCTTTGTGAGGTTGTTCAATCCCTTCTGCATCCTCGTTGTAGAAAGACAAGGTCTCTTTTGGTAAGTAGTCCCAAGTCCATTTTTCTCTTGTGATTGTCACCTTGGTGCATTTGAATACCGCTCCTTGAGAAATATTGGCCATTCCAATGATCATGTTAATCACATGATGTGGCTCTTCTTGCTCATTCTCTCCATTTGAATCTCTATTCTTTAAGTGGTTTTTGGCCCGATCACTTAAGAATTCTCGAAGGTGCCCCTCATTGAACAAACAAGCTACTTGCTCCCAAATTTGTTTGCAATCTTCTGTTTTATGGCCATAGGTGCCATGATACTTGCAAATTCTGGGTTTTTTTGGACTGGATCGGTCTGCTGAGGTTGAGGCCACCTGGTATCTTTGATACGCCCAATGGCCAATACTATGGCGTAAGCATCCACGGTAAAGTTATATTCTAACAGTCGAGCTGCTTCTTTGGACCAAACATCCCTAAAGAAACTACTCTTTCTCATGAACCCTTGAGAACTTTGTCCCCGATCATTCCTTCTATTATTCTGAAAGGGGCTATGTCCAGACACGCTATTTCTTCGATATCTCCTATTTGGCTTATATCGTTCTCTGTTCAATCATAGTTCTTGATCGACATCCCTTTTAACTCTGTCCACAGGCCTGTTGGGAATCGAAGCAATTGGAGCCCCTAGTTGATCGTCTTCGACCCTAATCTTTGATTGATATCGATTATGTTCATCGAACCAAGTAACGGTTGGATATTCGATCAAATTCTGCTTTAATTATTGCGAAGCAATGGAACTCTGTTATTTAGACCTTGAGTGAATACTTGAACGGCCCCATCATTGGTGACTGGTGGCAAATCCATCCGTTCCATTTGGAATTAGGATACGAATTCTCTAAGCATCTCCTTGTCCTTTTGGCTTACCTTGAATAGGTCTGACTTTCTAGTTGCAACCTTAATGGCTCCAGCGTGCACCTTTACAAAAGAATATGCAAGTATAGTAAATGAATCAATAGAATTAAGTGGTAAATTATTGTACCATATCATTGCACCCTTTGATAGAGTTTCTCTGAATTTCTTTAGCAACACAGATTTAATCTCGTCATCTTCTAAGTCATTTTCCTTAATGGAGCACGTATATGAGGTGACGTGTTCATTTGGATATGTCATCCCGTTATATTTTGGAATCTCCGGCATACGGAACTTCTTTGGGATTGGCTTTGGAGTCGCACTCGAGGAAAAGGTTTTTGGACAAACTTTTTGGAATCAAGTCCTTTCAATACCGGTGGTGCCCCCAATATTAGTCTCAGATTCTTCTTTATTTGATATCTTTGGAACTGATTCAACTCTATGAACAACTTCTTGTGATGGATCGAGCTCGATCCTGCTTGGTACACGATTCTGATTTTTGAGTTGTGCTATTGCAGCTTGTTGAGTCTGTAACATCTCAAATATCATTCGAATACTAATTCCGAATTCTTCACTTCTCTGTGCATTCTCATCGGTTGTCCGAGCGTCTATGCAGACTCTATTCTCAGGGTCGATGCCCAAATTCCCATTAATGGCAATATTGGAGCTGATGTTGATTGGGTCCACATATTATTTAATTTGATATAAGAGCTGATAAAAAGGATGCGCTTATATATCTGTTAGCGTCTTCCGAAATAGATCGGTTTAGTATCACCGTTTAATTACTTTTTGTTTAATTTTTTTTATAATAGTTTTGGTTATTTTTGTTCTTTATTTTTTTATAACCTTTGAATAGTTACAGTTGTTTGATGGAATGCACATATCGTTTGGTCACATTTTATGTGTTTATAATGTGAAATGGGCCGTGAGGATTAGGAGAAACAATTGGCCCATTAGTGGTAACTTGCTTGCTTATTTAAGAATTTAGCGTGGTCTAAATGCATGAAAAATGATAAGTTAAAAGAACATGACCTCAAGTTGAATTTCCTTTAGTTTTTCTCTTATTTACTTATCCTTGTTTTGTTATTATTCGATAGGAGCATGTTAGGTCGACAACACTTGGGTAGACGAATTTGAGGTTTTGTTTATTTCATTTCTATTCGAGGTGAGAGGTTGTTCCCGATAGTTAAATTTATCTGGGGAATGCCACGAAGAATTTGTGTTTATTTTTATCCGGGGTATGCTCCGAAGAACTTGTATTTGGAGGCCGCGGAAACATCAATGGAGGTGTAGTATAGGCTAGCAAGACTAATTTCATTTTGATTGATTTTCTTAGGTGGGGACGACCTCGAGCTTCATGTGTGTTTGCTTGCTTTTCTGTGATTTTACCTCAATCGAATATCTTTATAGCCAACTAGATCAAGTATGCAACCGTACTAGCTACGGGACTTGGGGAATGCCTAACACTTTCTCCCCGAGTCAAATGAACCCCCTTACCGGAATCTCTGGTGTAGACTTAGTTTTAGAGTCTCAAGTGTTTTAAAAAGAAATATATTTTCTAAAAAAGAAACGGTTGCCTGGCACACCGAAATCAAATGCCAGGTGGCGACTCTGAGTTTATTTCCTTTTGAAACACAATTTTTGTCACTTTCAAAATTGAAAACCCTTTTCAAGCTTTACTAATTCTTTTTATTTATTTTAAGCGGGTTTGATGAGAGCTTTGTTAAAAAAGGGGTATGACATATCAGGCGACTCTGCTGGGGTATTTGCGGGTTCGAGCTAGTACTTGATTTTGTTGGCTTTTAAAATATTTGGTTGATGTTTTTATGCTTTTTCCTTAACTTTACTTAACTTATATTATGTTTTTATATTTTTTTATTATTTGCTAATTTCTTATGTGTTTACAATTTTTGCCTTATGTGTTTACTGCTTTATAACTGTTATCATTTGCATAACCCCGAGTCTTCTTTCTACAACAAGTCTTCCAGAGTACGTTTGAGCGTACACGGCCTTTTTGTGAGTTACTAGTATCTTTAGGGGGTGGCGTGGGAGCGTGGAGTGGGCGGACAGCAAGAGCAACCGCTATCAACCACATGCCGCCCCGAATTGCCTTGTCTAGTGAACCCAACCGTAGGTCGGCCTTTAGGTCATACTTATGTGCATCATATCATTTAAACCTCGCAGGGTTCGGTCCCAGGCACCATATCCCGTTGTATGAGGCCTGTCCAAATATGTTAAAATGGGTTTATGACCCAAAAAGGACATTTATTCATCACTATATGCTACATGTTGCATCTCTTTAAGGGTAAATTGGTCATTTGGTGGACCAAGGATATTTGAGGGTGAAATATAAAACGAAGTAGGTGATTTCACACTTTTCCATTATTTCCTAAAAATGAAAAAGAAAAATCCAAAAATATTTTATACTTTTCCATTATTTTTCAAAAAAACAAAAAACCCAAAAATTTTTTACACTTTTCCTTTATCTTCCAAAAAGGGTAACAAAAATGACAATACAAAAAAGCCCAATATTTTCCAAAAATCCAAAAAAAGTTTCATTTTTCCATATTTTTCAAAACTCAAAAAAGAGAGAAAAAGAATATCAAAAGATGTTGCATTTTCCATTAGTATTTCAAAAAGACAAAAATAGTTTTTTTTTCAAATTAGATGCATTTTTTTGAATTTCCTATATTTAATCTTTCCGAACTACGCGAACCTGATTCTCGTCTTTCAACGCGGGATACGTAGTCAATCCACATAGGCTCCGGTCTTCCTAGTGAGTCTTATGTTCTTGGCTTTGCGGGGTCTTAGCCAAATCTTACATGTATAGCCGCTTTTGGCCAAATCGGCCATTCTTACAAAATAGGGTTATTTTTGCAAAAGTGGTTCAATAACCCATGATTTAGGATCTTGAGTTCACAACTAGGTATAAAACTATTTTAAGGCTCGTCCTTTTTAAGTTTGCATATTTAGCCACCACTGGCCATATCGGCCGTTTTTGCGAAATGGGTCATTTCTGCGAATCAATTTGGTGCATGATTTTTAAAAGTTATAATCCATAATAGGCATTAATTAGGTATTCCCATGTCCTTACGGTTTTTGAGTTTGCATTTTTAGCCACTTTCAGGCCCTCAGGTCATTTTGTAAAAATAGCCCAACCGTCTCCTAAGAAATATTGTGGTGTCACATAGTGTATGAGTCATTAACAGTGTTTTTTCCCATTCAGATATGGATTCACTCGTCAACGCTAGAGTATCAATGGTGGTCAAAGTCCCTAGAAGGCTAGTAAAATGTGGAACATGTTCACATTACTAGAGCAACACGATCAGATGATTAAATTAGGGACTCATACTCCTTTAATGGGCATCACTCCCCGTCCCGATCTTGTAGAAGCAATATTGACATTTTGGGACCCACAAGGGATGGTATTCAAGTTTGGGGACCTTGATATTACCCCCACCTTAGCTGAGATAGCCGGGTTAACCCGCTTGCCATACCTAGACAAGGATTTGATTTAGACGAGGGCTCATTCAAGCACAAAGTTCCTTAAGATCATAGCGATGGATTTGGAAGATCAAATGGGGTGTCTAGATCAATCTTGGGTACCTTTGGACTTTTTATTTGAGAGATTTCCTTGTCCGACTGGGTATGACACCTTCGTAGATGAATTTCTATATCATATGATTCTTGGAAGAAGAGGCGTTCTATCGTCTTCGCTATTGCATTGTTTGTTCTCCTGGTATTCCCTCAAGAAGGTAGGCATATTAGCACGCATCTGGGGTCAATAGTCTTTGCACTCTTCCATGATAAACACAGTAGTATGGTCACCTTGGTTCCGACAATTTTGGCAGAGATCTATCGTGCTTCAACCAAGATTCGAGAATGTGGGAGGTTCTTTGAAAGAAGCAACTTGTTGCTGCAGTTGTGGATGATGGAGCATTTATATCCCACCTCCATGTTCGAGAAAGATGTGATTGACCGTTGTCTTAGTGATCGAGTAAAGTGCATCGAGCATAGGATGACGTTCGATAAGTTTGCCTTACCACTCGGAGTTCAAGATTGGGTTGATTATCTGGGGTTTTTGACTGAAGAGAAGATTTTGTGGTCATACCTATGGATTGATTTGGACGAGATCTTAGCAGGATCTCACGTGCAAGACTTTTTGGTGCTGATAGGGCTTTGGAGTACTAGACTATATACCTTGCTAGAGTGATGCGTCAGTTAGGGAGGAGACAAGAAGTCCCTTACATTCTTGATTCTCGTGACTTCATTAGGGAATTTGACACTATGACACATAGGGAGGTCGACATCCATACTTATTGGCATCATGCAATGAAGATGGGTAGGGGTACTTTAAAAACTTACCCATATTCACCCTGGCATACCCATGAGTACTTCTCATGGCTCATGTCTACTCGACGGGGGGTTAGCAGGCCATCGCATTCAGGAGCAGTTTGAGGAGACATTCTATTTAGATGTTTTGAGATTGTCTTATGTTGTCTTTTACTTTAGTGTCTTGTCTAGGAGTACTGAGTCATTTAGGAAGTGTCAGATTCTGTCATAGTATAGTCGAGTCTGTCAGGTCTTTCATTATCGTACTTCCTTTTGTAATTTAATATCAAAAAATGTTTAAATGAAAATCCCAAAAAGAGTTTATTTTAGTTTATTTTCTTTTAGTCACTTTTCCATAACTACGCTTGGTCTGATTCATCAGGGACATGATACGTAGGTAACTTACATCGGGTTCGATCAAATTATATTTACATATAATAAAGTAAAATAAAATAAAAAGAAAAAAAGGGGAGTGATAAGAGGTTTTGGAGAAAAAAGAGAAGGAAAGATTGAAATATGCAAATTGGGATGATGCCATATGACCCTGCGACCCTCAAAGCCATCTTAGAACTATTAATTGTTGCTAGGTGCATTGCACGTAATGTGATATTATCATATGATAAATGCCCTAACGCTAACTTGGTGGTTTTGTATTGTTGCTCCTTGTTACCCTTTTTTAATTTCAGGAAGGTGGTTAGTTTGTTGGCATCCTGGCAAGTCATCCATACAACACTCAATCAAGACGTCAAACAGTCATGGCTAGCAAGGAAACAAACACTGGAGTTGTAGACCCACCAAGGGAGATTGTTGAGTCGGAACCAGAATTGTAAGAGGAGGTTCAGAGGTTGAAGCGCCAGATGGCAGAAATGTACCAAGCCATGATTAAGGGACACCTTCCACACTCCTTCCCTACCAACTACACAGAAAACCCTGCTTCCATTCCACCACTCTCTCAATCTCAGATGACTAATACCATTGATTTTTCCCCACAACACGCTCCTGGCTTTACCCCTTACCACAATTACCCCGGCACTTCCTCCCAAACCTTCCATGCTCCACCAGCCAAAACAGCCTCGTACCCTTCTCCAACATCTGCTCCTATTTTGGTACCCCCTCCACAAGCCACCCTCCACCAATCCTCTAGTGAGACCGCATTCCCCGCTCCAGATACCAACTACTATGCACTAGAGGCCACTTTCAAAGTCCCAGATCCTCACCTTACACTCCCCAATTTGAGCCTCATGTTTAAATGACAAACCACCCAGGAACGCCGAGCAAGAGGAGATGTTTAGGAAGGTACAGAGTCTGGAGCAATCATTGAGAAATGTACGAGGGTTTGATAACCAAGTGAGTGTAGCCTATAAGAATTGATGCTTGTTCCCCGATGTCTAACTGCCTGCCGATTTTAAGATGCCCAAGTTTTACTTGTATGACGAACATAGGGATCTGGTAGCTCATCTGCGGGGTTATTGCAGCAAATGAGAGGTTCCGGCGGAAAAGACGAATTGCTCATGGCGTACTTAAGCTAAATTCGGAGTGGGGCAGCTTTAGAATGGTACACACGCCAGGACGCTAGTAAATGGTATACTTGGAATGATATGGCTCAGGTCTTTGCACAGCAGTGTCAGTATAATATAGACAGTTCCGGATCGCCTATCTCTTACTAACTTGGAAAAGAAACCCGGTGAAAGCTTTAGAGAATATGGGTTTCGGTGAAGAGAGAAAGTTGCACGACTCAATCCTCCTATGGATGAAGATGAGATGGTCAAATACTTTCTTCGAGCCCTGGATCCCACTTACTATGGCCACTTGATCTCAGCCATTAGTAAGTCTTTCAAATACGTGTTGAAGATGGGAGAGATGGTGGAAGAAGGGCTCAAGTCGACTAAGATCATGAGCTATTCCGCTATAAAAGAAACCACCCAGGCAATCCAGAGTTGTACCGGAAGTTTTCTTGGCAAGAAGAAGAAGGAAGATGTCGCTATGTTTGTATCCGGATCATGGCGTGGCCCGAGGGGTTCACCTCATCAATACACCCATCCTTAACCCCAACCTCAAACCTACACCCAAGCTCCATATAATCCACCTCAACATTACTTTTCTTCGCAAAACCCCCAAAACTCAGTCAGGCCATCCTAATACCTTGTTCACCATGCACAGTCATATGCTCACCCCTCTCCTTACTCGCAATGGCATTCTCCAGTTCCGCAGACCACCTACCCAGCTCCCCAAAATACCTATCAGCCTCCACAACCTTACCAAAGCCCCACTGGTCCAAACTTTCGATCAAGGCCAGAGTATAGGATAGAAAGGCAGTAGCGAAAACAAAATTTTAACCCGCTTGAAGAGTTCTATGCTAGTCTGTTTCAAAGGTTAATGCAGTTGGACGTATTGAGGCCAATTAAGTCAAAGATACCTAATCCCCCTCCAAAGAATCTCGATCATTCCTTAAGATGCGCCTATTGTTCTGATGCTCCAGGGCATGACATGGAGAAGTGTAGGCATTTGAAACGAGCAATCCAGGAACTCATTGACACAAACCAAATTGTAGTCCAAAGCCCATATGCACCAAACATCAACCAAAACCCTTTGCCAGCCCACGAGGAGACGCATATGATTGAAATAGTTCACAAGGATGCAGAGTCCAAAAGTCTTCTAAGTCTGTCATGATGATCCGGGCTAGTGAAAAAAATTCGGTTAAAGCTCAAGTCTCTACCAAAGCAGCACCCCCCATAGTTGAAGAGTTGACGGAAAAGCCGAGCTCGAAGCCACCAGTGTTGGTCGTGAAAGGGATGTCGAAAGATACTGGGGCAAGTCCGGAAAGTCCAAAAGTGGTGGTACCAGGTATTCAGTAAGCATGTTATAGTTTTGAAAGGGGATCCTATCACCCCTATCATCGTTAAACTAGTGACCTAGCTGCCAGTGGTTGATTCCAAGGCTGTTCCGTGGAATTACAAACGAATGATAGTAACATACAGAGGAAAAGAAATAGAGGAAGAAGTTAATAAAACTGCAGGATTGACTCGAACTGGGAGATGTTTCACCCCAGATGAACTAAGGAAAGCCAAGACATCCAACGATAGCCAAATTCCAGTGAAGAAATCAGTAACAGAGGAAGAGGCTGAAGAATTCTTGAAAAAGATGAAATTGCCGGAATATTCCATCGTAGAGCAGCTAAGGAAGACACCAGCTCAGATCTCTCTCTTGTCTTTGCTGATACATTCAGATGAACATCGCAGGGTCTTGATGAAGATTTTGAATGAGGCACATGTTCCTGATAAGATCACAGTGAACCACTTTGAAAACATAGCTGGCAAGATCTTCGAAGAAAATAGGATCACTTTCTCAGATGAGGAACTTCCTACGGAGGGTACAGAACACAATTGAGGTCTTTATATCATGGTGAAGTGTGAAGATTCTGTTGTCTCAAGTGTTTTGGTTTATAATGGCTCCAGTGCAAATATTTGTCCCTTATCTACTCTGCAGACACTGGAGATTGGCACTGAAAGAATCCATTCGAACAGTGTGTGTTCGAGGCTTCGATGGAAGAGGTAAAGATGTTATTGGAGACATAATGCTTGAATTGTCGATAGGGCCGGTCGATTTTACCATGGAGTTTCAAGTTGTAGATGTACATGTCTCCTATAATTTATTGCTGGGCAGACCCTGGATAATTTCATTTTGTTTGATTTTCTTAGGTGGGGACGACCTCGAGCTTCATGTGTGTTTGCTTGCTTTTCTGTGATTTTACCTCAATCGAATATTTTAATAGCCAACTAGATCAAGCATGCAACCGTACTAGTTACGGGACTTGGGGAATGCCTAACACCTTCTCCCCGAGTCAAATGAACCCCCTTACCCGAATCTCAGGTGTAGACTTAGTTTTAGAGTCTCAAGTGTTTTAAAAGGAAAAATATTTTCTCAAAAAAACAACGGTGGTCTGGCACACCGAAATCAAATGCCAGGTGGCGACTATGAGTTTATTTCCTTTTGAAACACAATTTTTGTCACTTTCAAAATTGAAAACCATTTTCAAGCTTTACTAAATCTTTTTATTTATTTTAAGAGGGTTTAGTGAGAGCTTTGTTAAAAAAGGGGTGTGACAGGTGCGAAACTGCTTATCCTTAAAATCGGATAACAATTAAAGTTATAAGTGATTTTAAGAATATATGATTTCACTTGGTACAAACTGATAAATATAAGAATTAATGCTAGGAATTAACATTAAAACAAGGCAAACCAATGTGATGAACAATTATGTCTCTTGAGCTAATTGCCCTCGAACCAACTTAATACGCTATTGAAAGTATGAACTGGACGACAAAGCTTGAAAGAGATAAAAGTGTGATATATTGCTTTGATATGCGTGTATTTAAGATGTGTACAAAATGATTAGAACCCTCTTTATATAGTGTATGAATTCTATTTATGGCATAGTTCTAATTACAGAAGCTAATCCTATGATAGGCGAAATAACCGGCCTTGACATGATACGTGCCGAGATTTCCATCACGATCCTTACCAGATCGCGGATATCTCAACTTTCCGTTACTTAACTTAGCAAGCTTCCTTTGATCTTGCTCGATCTCTTTCTTGCTTAGGTCTCAATCACGGCAGGTCCCGATTTTGATCAGCAATTGAGCCACGAGCTTACCATGCCATCTCCGTACCATGGTCCAAAATAATCAAGGCCAGGCTTTTATCTGTCATCCCAATTTCAATTAGTTATATGAAATTAAGCAAGCTCGATTTTGACCATATACAATTTCCAATGACTATGCACCACCTTCATGAAGAGCTCCAACTGTCGAGGCAAACCAAAACAAGAATTAATTAAACAATACTTAAATTAAGTTGTTGATAGTACTTGAAACAACAATTTTTCGAAAAAAATGTTTTCTCCATAATAGACAATAACATATCTTGTCTGAACAACTGCAATTTCAGAACAAACATGAAATCTCTGAAATTATCAATTCAAAAACTTCCTCATTTAGCATTATAAATATGCATGCGGATACTTAAAACGACCCAATGTTCTTACATTTGAGGTTTAGCTCAGCTACATAATGCACATAATATAGAACGTTCATTCTTTGTTTTTCTTGTCTCTTTTGAACAAAAAAAGTTCAAAACCCAAAAGAGGGATATGGTATCTGAATATTATATATATATATATATATATATATATATATATATATATATATATATATATCTTAAGACAGTAAGTTTAAATCTCTATTATATCTATTTTTATCTATTATATTCTATTTTAAGACAGTAAGTTTAAATTTCTATTATACTATTATTTTGGTATCAGAGCAAGAAGATTTTCGGACCATAGTTTATGAAAAAACATTATTTTGCTAAATATATAAGCTGTTACAACCTTATAATCTATATTACAATAGAAAATATAAAAATTCATATTGAATATAAAAAGACATTAGAACAATACCAACGTAACATTAGTACACCAGAACTAAGTGATTTTAATAATTTTCTACTTTTTGAAATACAAAGAATTAATTTCGAAATATAACAAGAAAGGATTTATCTTAGATCAATTAAGAGCAAAATAAAATATATTCCATTAGGATAATATATATGCTAAAACAACATCTGGTAACTAAAGCAATCAGGTGTCACTATTGGTTTTTAAGAAGAGATATAACAAGAAAACAAGAATTAAAGAAAGAATTACAAAAGACTAAAGCTCTATTAATATCAATTCTAGAATTAGCTAAACAAATAGAAGAATCAGAATTAAGATATAATAGTGAACCAAGTTATATAGTAAAGTGTATTATTAATCCAGAAACCATATCAGCTCTACAGTGGGATATACAATATTACGAAGGTGAAATAGATTCATATAATCAAAGAATAAAATTCTATAAGGATAGAAAATTTTGGATACCATTAGGATAAAACAAAATAGCTAATTTAAAACATCTAGAATATTTACACTTGAAAATCCATCCAGAAAAGAAATATAGAATATTAAAAGACAACATAGTAATAAAGTGTAATTTTAGTAGTGGAGAGCATATATTACATACTGAAGATAAACAATATAATACGTTAATAGATTTAATAATAAATTTCGGAGAAAAAACTCAAGAAAATAATAAAAACATAGTAAGAACATTAGAATTGGTAGAGGCTGGACATATTAAACAAAGAAGGACATTAGAAAAATTAGAACAAAATTTAGACTTTATAAAAGAACAAGAACTAGAAATAGACAGGAAAATACAAGTTTTAAATAACAAATTTAATATAGAAAAAATATCTACTAAAAACAAAATAGAAAAGTTAATTAAGACTATTACAGAAAAGCCTAAAAAATTAGAAATACAAACAACTAGATTAGTAGAAAAAATAACTGAACAAGTAGAAGTGTTAAAAGGAGAGATAAGTGTACTTAAAGAAAAGATAGACACAATAAGGAAATTGCTCTTTCATGAGTGATATACATATAGAATTAGATCCTATATATGAAGAAGTGTTAAAATTAACAGCAAAAATTCAACCCAATCCAGAAGGACTAAGTAACTATACTCCTCAAGGTAAAGCTGATCAAATAATATTAAAACAGAATAATACATTAATAATATTATTATTAGAAGTTAATAAAAAGCTATATAAAATTATAAAGGAAAAAGAACTTAAGACTGAGATCCCAAAGGTAGACGATTTAATAAAACAATTAAAAAGAGTTGAAATAACACCACACAAGAAAAAATAAAAGTAAGAAAACCACAAAAATGGACTTTTTACCAAGTGGGTCAGGAAGAACAAATCAAGAAAGATCAAGAATAAGTTTTTCAGAAAATAGAATAGGAAACAATATGTTAGCTAGAATTTTAACTAGAAAAAGACAAGAGGAGGATCAAAAACTAGAGGAAATAATAGATATAGATAAGGATATACAAATTTTCCAGCAAAATCAATTAAGATTACTAGATCCAAAAATACTATATAATACAGGATATTTTTCCACCAATTCCCAACTATATAGACATTATAGAGAAGAACAATTGTCAGCTATAGGAAGTAAAGTAGAGACATTAAACCTAATCAATCCAGAATCAGTAAAACAAATAAAAAATTATAAAAGGAATTTAATGCATATGGGATTAATAGTAATTGGATTAAAAGGATTAACAAGAAAGAATTTAGGAACTAAAGTATTGATAGTAGTATATGATGATAGATGGTCAGATCAGAAAAAATCTATAATAGGTTTAACAGAAGTATATATGACAAATAACGGAGGAATATTTTATATTAGCCCAGATTTTATGATAAATCTAGCAGAATTTGGAAAAAATATAAAAATAGGAATACAGACTAAAGGGTATGAAGAAATGAATAATGGAAATAATCTATTAATATGTGTAGGTTTTATAGGAAAAATGGCAACAAATAGCAATACAAAATTTAAAATTAAGGTAGACGATGTAGTTGAAGTAATGGGAAATAAAGGTATAAAATTATTAAAACCTATTAAAATAGACCCAGAAGAATATGCGGGATTAGAATGGAACTTAGAAGATTTTTCCAAACCAAAAATATTTAAACCAGAATCTCACTTGATGTATACAAATTCTAAAGGAGAAACGTCAATTAGATTTACTGATTATAATTATTCTACTCATAAAGATATAGATGATGAAGATGAAAATAAAGTTGAAGAAACTGAATGTATGAATGTTGAAATAATACATGAAGAATTTGAAGTAGACATAGCAATAGAAGAAGCAAGAAAATTAGTTAGAGAAAACAAGAATAAGACTTTCCAATGTAAAGGATGTAAACTAGGAAAATTAACCTTAGGAGATGTAGAAGAACATTTTAAAAAATGCGAATTAAGAACAGATAATTTAGGATATAGAAAAGAAAATAGGTTACAAGAAAAATCGGATAAATTTGATCAAATTTTTGAAGAAATACAAGATAGTTATGAGACAGAAACAGATTCGGTAATTAGCCTAAAATAATTAATGGAATCAGTTAGTTCTAGCCCAAGCTCATTTCAAAGAACAACATACCAAAGTACAGTAGATACTAGTACGGGAAATGTACCTAGAAGAAGAGTATACAGAATAGACCAAGAAACAGAAATAGAAAATGTAAAACCATCAGGAAAAAGGATGCCAATAGAAGAACCTATAAGATTACAAGAAGGAGGAAGTAAAGGTAAAATATTAAATATAGCAGCCCATGATCCACAAATGTGGAACTCAGTAATAGATCTATGGAAAGGAATAGTAGTAGCAGACTTTATAAAAACTTATAATGATACAGATGCAGAAATAATGTATAAATATATGGAAACTTTTCTAGGAGAATCGACAAAAGGTTTATGGGAAGCTTATAAATCCGAATTCCCTCAAGATTTTCAAAATTTAATAGCAATGGGTGCAAATCCTTATAATTTTACAAATAAAATACATAGTTTGATTATAGGAGAAGATCCAAATAGTGGATTAGTAGTACTACAAAAGAATGCTTTAATAAAATTAGAACAGTTAAGTATAAGTAGTTGGTTCCATATAAAGAAGTTTTTAAATGATTACTTTTATTATTGTACTATTAGTGAAAATGCTTTTGATCAAGAATTAGGTAAAAAATTATTCAATAAATTACCAGGAGTCTTAGGAAGAGAAATAGAAGAAAGATGGTATAAAAGAGAAGGAGTAATACAAAACCCAAATACAAAATGGTCTATAGGACACAAAGTACAGCATATTATGAAAATATTACAGGAAAAATGTACAAACTTACAAATACAAAAACAGTTAAAACAGAACAATATGAGTTTCTGTAAATCAACAGTATATACAACCCAAAGTTATGACAAAAATGAATACAAAAGAAAGAAATACAAAAGATATAAACCGCAATACAATAGAAAAAATTATTATCTTAGAAAGTCTTCAGCTAGAAAGCCCTATTTAAATAGAAATAGGCATGTTAGAAAATATAGAACAGATAGAAATTATAAAAACAAATTAGAATGTTTTACTTGTGGTAGTGTAGAACATTTAGCCAACACTTATCCAAAAAGAATCAATAGCAAAACAAGAAATTCACAATTAATAGAAGATTTTCAAGAAACTCTAATAAATGTAGATGAATACATGTCAGACAACGAAAGTATATATTCTATAGTAAGCGTAGGAGTAGACGAAACTCAAATAGAAACCTCAGAATCAGAAGAAGAGGAATTAATAAATGAAATAGGATTAGAAAAATTAGACCTAGAAGAAAATAACTTTGTAAATATATTAGAAGACTGTACCCATGAGTTTGAAATAAATAAGCAATTAGATAGCAATCAATGTTTTAAATGTAAATGGTATCCTAGTAGAAATAAAAGAGCTAAATATAAATTATGCTATTTAGAAGGATGTATTTTATGTATACAAAAATATTTTGAAATAAAAATAAATAAAGAATAAATTTATCAAGAGACAAATAATTCTGTTATAAATTTAAGAATAATTACATTAGAAAATAGAATAAATGAATTAGAAAAAAGAATACAAAAAATGGAAAAAGGAAAAGAGAAATTAGAAGATATAAGAAATGAAGAAGAAAGAGAACAAATGCGTATAGAAAATTATGATGCCTTAATATGTAACGAAGATAAAAAATTATCTACGATAAAAATTCTAGCAAGAATTAAAATAGAAGACTATTAAATAGAAACATTAGCTCTAGTAGACTCAGGATGCACGAGATGTATAATAAACAAGAAAATAGTTCCACCTAATTTAATAAAAATATTAGACAAACCAGTAGCAGCCATGCAAATGGATGGAACCCATAATATCTATAAGCATTATATAGATAAATCACAGATTAGTTTTGTAAATACATGTTTAGATTTTTATAAACCTAGTTATAAGGTAGATAAAATTTGGGTAAGAGATTTAAATATAAATTTAGATTTTGTGTTAGGTTTAAGTTTTATATTACATAATAATGGTAGTTGTTTGTTTAGTAGAGATGGGGTAATATTATTTAATAATATTACACAAACACCAGTACAAACAATAGAAGCCGCAACTAGGATAAGGACAAGATTAAATGAAAATCAGATAGACCTGCAAGAAAATGAGAAAGAATGTTGTAAAAAATGTAAAGATAATAAAACATGTTGTAGGGCTAAAGAAGAAATAAAAAATCTAATATTAGAAGAAAATGAAGATAGAGATATAATAGAAAAAGATTATATATTAATAGACATTGAAACAGAATTATACAATTTTAAAACAGGATTACAAATAATAAGAATAATAAAGAATGAAAAAGATCTAGAAAATATAATAAAAATTTTAGATGAGAAAGAAATAATAGGAGAAAAACCTTTAAAACACTGGGAAAACAATAAAGTAATGAATAAACTAGACATAATAAACCCAGAATATATAATTAAAACGGCTTCAATAGAAGCTACAAATGAAGACCTTAACGACTTTAAAATTCAAATTAAAGAACTTATAGACTTAGGTGTAATAAGGAGATCTACTTCTAAACATAGATCAGCAACTTTTATGGTTAGAAATCATAGTGAAATAGTAAGGGGAAAAGCGAGAATGGTAATAAATTATAAAAGACTAAATGATAACACTAAAACAGATGGATATAAGCTACCTGATAAAACAGAATTAATAAATAGGATACAAGGTAAAAAGATATTTAGTAAATTTGATTGTAAATCAGGATATTGGCAAATAAAAATGCATGAAGACAGTATCGAGTGGACAACATTTACTTGTCCAGAAGGGCATTTTGAATGGTTAGTCATGCCATTCGGATTAAAAACAGCTCCACCAATTTTCCAGAGAAAAATGGATAATATATTTGGAGAATATAAAAGGTTTGTCTTAGTATATGTAGATGATATATTAGTATTTAGTAAAGATATTAAAGAACATTTAGGACATTTACAAACAATATTTAGATTACTTGTAAATAATGGAATAATTATTAGTAAAAAGAAAATGAAATTATGTAAAAGTTATATAAACTTTTTAGGAGTAGTTCTAGGAGATGGAAGGATTAAGCTACAACGGCATATAGCTAAAAAAGCTCTAGAAATACCAGATAAACTAGACAATATTAAAGAACTACAAAAGTTTCTAGGAATAGTAAATTATGCAAGAAGTTTTATAAAAGACCTAGGAAAAATAGCAGGACCTTTATATGCTAAGACATGATCAACGGGGCAAAAACATTTTAATACAGAAGATATTAAATTAGTACAAAAGATTAAAGAAAAAATAAAAAATATTCCTGATCTAACTATGCCATTAGAAACTGACTATTTAATTATAGAAACAGATGGAAGTTTTGAAGGATGGGGAGCAGTTTTAAAAGCAAAACCGAATAAATATAGTGATAAGAATACAGGAAAAATATGTGCATACCAAAGTGGAAAATATAAAGAGAAAGGAAATATGAGTAGTATAGACGCAGAAATCCTAGCTGTAATATACAGATTAAATAGTTTTAAATTATACATATTAAACAAACAAGAAGTAACAATCAGAACTGATTGTGAACCTATTGTGAAATTCCACCAAAAGATAAATTCAAAAAATAGTAGTAGAAGGAGATGGTTGAATTTTATTGATACAATATTAATATATAATTTAGTCT
Source organism: Nicotiana benthamiana (assembly GCA_034376525.1). Classification (NCBI taxonomy): domain Eukaryota; kingdom Viridiplantae; phylum Streptophyta; class Magnoliopsida; order Solanales; family Solanaceae; genus Nicotiana; species Nicotiana benthamiana. The sequence continues at coordinate 24,546,408 of CM067333.1, read as the reverse complement.
TTGAACATATTAAAGGAAAAGATAATAATTTAGCAGACACTTTAAGTAGGCTAAAAATTATTGTTAATTAATAAGAATATTTAATATGTACAGAATGAGACCAACTGTTCCAAAGACTGAAGACAAGGGAAAAGGCGTTCAAGCCTCACCCTCAGACAGATATTCACAGACAGTATTAGGTAATCTTCATTTTAAGCCACAGACCATCACAGAACAAAACAATTTCGAAAGAATAAATTTTGGAAAGCATAATTTAATATTTTTCCCACCATCAAATATTTCATTTAGGGTTTTACCAGAATGTGTTATAGATAGACCCCAGAGATGCTTAATTGATAATTTATGGATAACATATAATAAGAAAGACACTAAATATGTTATAGCAGCTCTTAATGCCTTGGGGCAATATTTTACAGACAAAAATCAAGAGAAGAAGTTTAAATACTATGTAGTCATACACGGTAAGACAAATGGTATTTTTCAAACATGGATAGAAGTATTAGACTCTATTAAAGACATACAAAAACCACTTTTTAAGGGTTTTAATGATTTTACTGAAGCTCTAGACTATGCAAGAGGAATACTAGGACCAAATTACTATATTTCCCCAGCACTTAGACAAAACCCAGAAAAGATCCAATATAAAATCCAAAAAGACACAGAAAAAAATAATATTTTGTGACCACTGCTCATCTATGACCGAAGCTTTCAGAAGATTGAACCTGAAGAATGAAAGCTTAGAGAAAGAAAAAATCAGACTTATGGAATATGTAAAAGTTTTAGAACAAAAGGTACAGGCGTTAACGCAATCTCAGACTCAAGTTGTTTTGCAACAAGATACGAGTTTTCCATCTCAAGAAAAAATGAATGAGAAGGGTGTGCGTTCCCCAATGAATGCAGAAAAATCCACTGTATCGGATGATGATACAGCTAGTCCGGTTCAAACGGTGACCGGTAAAGACAAATTAAATCCGTTTATGGCTGTCACTTTGCCAAAAAGTGAAGACGAAGGCTCATCAAGACGAAGACTGCCCAGAACATTAACACATGGAGACATATTAAAGAAAAAGAGTATAATTGCTAAAAAGAAAAAAAAGAAGAGAAAATAAAAGATGTAATTAAACAGACATTAGAAAATTTCTTCCAGCAAAACAAAAAACAAGACAAACATATGATAAAAAATTCTAGTCCAAGTCCCAGTCTAGAGAGGTCAAGATCTAGTCCAGAAAGGTCTCAAAGCTCAGGAAGAGATGATAATGAAGACAACCTGAATTATCAAGATTCTCAAGATCCATATGAAGACTATGATTCGGGAATGAGTTTTGATTCAATAGCACTCCATAATTTAGACACATAAAAATAATCCAGAATTAATAAATCAAGAAGGAGATAAAGAACAATAATGGAGGAGACAATAAGTAGGGACCAGATGTGACGGATGTGATATAAAGACAAATGAATGAGAAAAATGTGGACAACATAAAATGGAATCTCTGCAACAGCCATGTGAAGATGGGGCCCAATGAAGTACCCGACAAGGCTAGAAGACAAAGATTTACAAAAATTTTTGAAGTCCGCATTTCAGATCCGCTCAAAAAATCAGCTATAAAAGGCAGACTAAGGAGAAAGAAAGATCATCGAGAAAAGAGTAGAAAACCTTCTGAAAAGCCTCAACCAACTTTCCAAAAAATCCCAAACACCTTTCAAAACACCTTTGTAAAATATTCCCTTTATGAATATTCTAGTAGTTATTCCTCTAAGCTTGTAAATAAATAAAGTTTGTATGCTTAGGTGTTGATTGTATTTTTAATCCAGAAGTCCAGCAAAACCTTTGCGGGTTTCCCGAAAGGGAAATCCCATCTCTTGTAAACATGTAAGTTACTATGTTTATCTAAGTTATGTTCTAAGATATTACCCCTATGTCTTGTTATGATTTCCTTTTATGCTTATATTTTTAGTATGTATAGTTTTGTTATTCTGTAAATTATTAAACTACTCTTAGTATATGGTTATCTTTCCAATTTCTTAACAATTTTGATGGATTAACCTGTAAATTCCTAGGAAAAAGCTGGTTAAGATAAACCAAGTGGTATGTGCACTTAACCATGGCCGGGATGAGGTTAAAGAAAAAAGAGTTAAGAATAGATTCAAATCTATGAAGAATTGGAAAGAGGAGATGAACAGAGTAAAAAAAAAAAAGTATAAAAGGGGTAATCTTAGACATTATTATGATTACACTGTAACATTATAAGTTTACATATAAGAGAGGGAGAGTACCGAGTAGGATTTTTACAACATAAAGTTTTAAAACAATTCTACTGCGCTGTTAATGTCTGATAATCGTAATAACTATACATATCGAGAAAGCTTTGCAGAAAGTCTTAATTTAAGCTTAGGAGAATTTATTTGGAACGTAGACACAGGATTTTATTCGATTGTAGACCACGCTATACATTTTATATATATTACAGAAAATCATAGATTTTGTGTAGATTTATTTAATAAGCAGTTATATCTTATAATCAGAATATTAGATATACATTTATCCAGCCTTTCACACTATTATTATAGACTATAGTTATTTTAAAGACAGTAAGGTTTAAAATATGTAATTTTCCATATTATATTTCCATATTAAGACAATAGTTTTTTATCTATTATATCCTATTTTAAGACAGTAAGTTTAATATTATATTTTAAGACAGTAAAATTTAAGACAGTAAAATTTAATGTGTGTGTGTCGTTTTTGACAAGTATGAATGTATAAACAAAGTTATATATGGCTTCTTATCCAACAAATAAGCCTAAATATTTCAATGATTCCAGATATTGGAGAATTTAAAGTTGGTGATCTTTTATATAAAAATAGGCAAGTGATTATTTCATGATCGACCAGTGTCACAAATTAGTTGTTTGATTATTTGACAATATTTCTAAAATCGATATGATGAATTATGCATTAATTTAATTAAGCTATAACCCAAGAAACAAAGTTACTATAACTAGAAGAAACAATTCCAAAACAGCAACATTCACTCCACTTAACTCATTAGTACTGGAAAAAGGTAAAATAAAAAAATAAAAAGTAGTACTCCAAACAAGTACCACGTTGAAATCCGGTCACAATATTTTTTATTTTTTTTTGTGAAGGTCAAATATTTGATATGTAAGCATCACTTCAAAAGTTCTGTTTTTCCTCCATGAAATTAGACGAATCTGTTTCTCTTCCACCTGTTTTGCTTCCCCTCTTTTATCCTTGGAATAGATATGGATGGAATCCATCAAAAAGGAGAAAAAGGTGAAGCGACAATTATGTCTTAGTCAAAACGAAAGCAGAGACGTTGAATGAGACATATACCTATTTTGAGAGCGTGCATTAATCCCAAAACTTAGAGTATAGGATCTTAGATAATTTCTTTTAGTAGTTTTAAAAATAAATCATGACTAAAATATAAAGTTATAGAGAATGAAATTAAAATTCCTTAAAGAATACCATATAATGTAAAAAATACCTAGCTAAGAAAAATATGTTACGTTCAAACGTTAATCACATTTTAGCAAAGGAAAATAATTTGTATGGCAATGAGAAAACGTATAGCGTGCATACGACAAAAGTTCCACTTATTCAAACAGTGCCTCAAAACATAGAGATTGTCTTGCTCGATGCAGGGGTGGACTAATGATTTAACGTGAAGGGGTATTACTATTTTGCTTAACCGGTACTCCTGATATTTTAGGGTGTCAAGTAATTTATATACTCGTATTTAATTATATATATATATATATATATATTAACAAAGTTTACATAGCCAAATGACCCCGCAATATTGTATATTGGTTCGCTTTTCAGGGGCGGAACCAAATATCATATAGATTAACTTGAGATTGTTATTATGTAAATTAACTTAAAATTATTGTAAGAACATATAAGCTTAAAATTTTGGATCCGTCTCAGTCGCTTCTAGCTCGAGGGACAAGTTTCAATGAAATAGGAAACTAACTTTGCCTTTTAAACATTGATAGTTTTAGGCAATAATTGTATTATTATTATTTTCATTATTTTCATTTTATAACAGAGATTTTTGAGAAATTGCTGGTTTAACGGATCCAATTCTTTATAGGTAAAGTTATTGGTCTAAGATATCGGGGCACTGAGTATTTGGGGGATAGTGGGGCCCACATGTTATTCAACTTTCAATGTCAAGAAACGTGGTAACTTGTTGTCCTAGGAAATATAGTTTTCTTTGGGAAATATGATAAGGTGGGAATAAGGCTCGTGCAGAATGGAGAAGAGCTACATATCCAACAAAAAGTCATATTCCAACGGTCCATCACACTCCATTTTTCATTTACTGCTCCCTTCGTCCAATTTTTATTAATTCGTTTGAAAAAAATTCTTTTTTATTTTATTTTTGATGATATATTTTTTATCTATAATAATTTAATGACATTAATGAAATTACAAGTTCATCTTAAATTTGTATTCCTTATTATATTTGTGTGTATTAATTATGCCACTTAAATAGAAAATAGTAGAATAATATTTTTAATAGTATCACACATGGGTAACGCTGTCACTTCATGTTAGGCAACGAAAGAAATTTCGGCTTTCTCTTTTACAAAACATTTCTTATGTATTTATATTTTTTGTATATTTATATATATATATATATATCAATTGTATATTATTATATATGTTATATACAAAAATTATAACATTTTACACACTTTTCGACTAACGAATATAAATAGTTTCTGACGGGATCTAAAATTGAAAAAAGCCCGATAAAACAAGGTTCACCTGAAAATGCTATCCGTATGTGGGTTTAAGCTATCACTACTAAAAATTCGGTCAAAATCATTCCCGGCCGTCTGAAAGACTTACGTCTTTTTTTCCCGATCAAATTCGGTCCTTTTTTTGCGCCAAAATGCGAGAAATTATTTTTCTTTCTTGGGAAGTTTATTTTTAAAAAACCGACCAATTTCGGTCGATATTTTATTTAAAATAAATGAGAATTATTATTCAGATAACCAACTAAAATCAGCCGGTCGTTATAAAAAATCAACCAATTTCGATATGCGAGTTTACTTTTTTAATAGTCGATCAAAATCGATTGGTTATTTTTATGCAAAATTGCACTTAATGAGTATAAATAAAACAAAAGAAATTCTTAAACTAAAAAGCATCAAAAGTCTAGTAATAGAATAGTATTTTGCTACAGTACAAACCCCAATTTGATTATCAGATGGTGCATTTTATAATTAAATAATTTTAAAAAATTGATTAAAATGGGTCAGTATTACGACCGTCCTTTTTCTTTTGGATGGGGTGTGGAATTTAATTAACCTACCACAATCGTTCGGTTGGCTGCACTGACCTAAAGATTTTCGACCGCTACTAATCGGTCGCTTTTTGGTTGGTTCTTGCCAGTTACTGACCGATATTAATTATTTTTTTGGGTTGGTTTTGACCGAATTTCTAATAGTGTTTTTTAAGGAGGGAAATAAGTAATAATGTCCTTTTTTTTTGTCAAAGAGTAATAATATTCATAACATACATTAGCTATAAGTATTAGAGAAACCTAACTAAGCATATGTAGCCGTTGCAATTATTTATAGTCTTAAGCCTCAATGCTTGATTTATGCATAGGCAGATAGACTAACCTAATAGCCTTTAGTTAAAGTAGTAAAATAAAGACTAACAGTCTACAAGTTGACAATTTCTTTGCATACAGCATTGTGACACAATGCTAGAAACAAATTTAAAATTTCAGTTCAAATTATAATTTACATCCTTTGCATTATGTATTCATGACACAGACAGTAAATGTGACTAATTATTTCAGTAACATTCCCTCTAGAAGATTTAAAAAAGTACTATGCATAATGTCGGCATGCGAAAATGAAGGTTTCACACTGTAAAGAAGCGTAATAAAAACGGGTCAGAAGACTACTAAATAGTTTTAAAAATTACATGTCCGGTCTAAAACAGATATTATATACCATAATATTAAGTAATATTCATTATGGATAACTTTCAGTGACAAATATAATATCTTAACTTAGATACTAATATTTTATTTTACCCAGTATATTATTCCGATAATTTTTAAAATAAATTATATTACAACATCAGAAACTAAATATATATACACCACCTAATTTAACATATAATTTCAAACTGCTAAAGAACAAATAGGACAATTTCAGGAAGACTAATTATTCGATTCCATCCAGGAATCCATTATCGTTAACTATTTGCAAGAACAAATTAATATAAAGATCCCTTTAAGAATAAATAAATATAATTAATAAATGGAGCACCAAATGCTTGTTAATTTTCCTCAAGATCCTAGCTTGATTTTCGGGTTTCCTAAAGGGGCTATGTAGGACAGATGGTTGTATTAGTCGGATCATTGGTGAAATTAGGTCATTAATTAATATCTCTAAACCTTGTGTTCACATAAAGATTGGTGATCTTTTGCAAAATCATTAATTAGTCTTTATTGCTTTGTGATTATCCATATGGTCAAGCAACCTTATATAATAAAAGGGTTAAATAATTGATGACTTTGTCTTTAAATTTGGTCTCCAGTTAGGTACTCTTATTATCTAATACAAAAAGCTTAAAAAGAAAAATATAGAAAGAAACACATTGACAGCAAAACGAAAAAGCCTATGACCGGTTGGAGAAACCCCGGGTCTACTTTCTGTTTTCGGAAAAAAGAAAGGGAAAAATAGATTTTGTAATTTTGCCATATTAAACCATATTCTTCTCCTAAATAAGAGAAACCAACAAAAGTACCCTCACAACTAAAATAAAAGTTGCTTCACACGTCCCATCTTTCTTCTCTCTCCCCCTCCCCCCATGGAATCACGCAGTTCACCATATATCATATATATGAGTGTAGTGAATTAGCTTCAATCCTCACACCATACAAAATTTCCTCTTCTCTGATCAGCTAATTTTTTGTTGAACTTTTCTATATACACTACATTTCAGCCCTTTATATAATGGAAATCACGCTTGTATGATTTCTCTTGTTTTTTTTCATTGTTAGTTGAAACATAGTGTTTTTGATTTTGACGCTTAAATATTAAATACCAGTTGTTTGCAAACTCATTCTGTTTAACTGGAAAGTTTTGTATTTACAGAATTACAAATACACATATACATTGTTTTGTATTATTGGAAGGTGAAGAGAGTAAGATGTTGGATCTCAATGTAAACGTAATCTACGATGAGAATTACATCGTTGAAACGAATCTCCCGGAAGGTTCTGTAGCTGATCATGAATCAGGGACGTCCAATTCATCATCGTTACGAAATGCGGAGGCTACAAGCAGTGCCGGAGGCGACGATGACACGTGTACAACACGCGCCGGCAGCCTGTTCGCATTCAATTTCGACATCCTCAAATTTGGAGGAGTTGATGCAACTAGCAGGAGCAACGAGTTTGTGACTCGGCAGCTGTTTCCGGTTCATGACGGCGAGTTGAACCGGCCGGGACAGACCGATCGGGTCAATTTCTCCTCCGCTCGATCCGGTTTTGAAGATGAGCGAACAGTACTACAACAACAACCGCAGCAAGAGAAACCGCAAGTGAAGAAGAGTAGGAGAGGGCCAAGGTCCAGAAGTTCACAGTACAGAGGCGTTACTTTTTACAGAAGAACTGGTAGATGGGAATCACATATTTGGTTAGTTCTCCACCTGTAAAACTTTTGACTAGATCATACTTCATTTATCATCAAAATGATTTTTACCTAATCAGATTGCTTATTAGGTACTTACATCTATCTCTTGATAAACATTAATTGATACTTTGATAAAAATGTTAAATAAGTTAGCTTAAATTTTGTAATAAGATCTACACGGTCAAGGAATAGAACTTAAATACAATGATCAATAATTAATTTATTAAGGAATTAACTTATATACATTTACATTGTAATGAATGTTTTACATCATAAGTATAATTTCACTTGTTATAGCAATTCAGTAACCATTGTTCTAGGATACAAATCAATTATATTAAATAGAGTTACCGACAATTATCTTTTAAATGATTTGATTGTGTAAAACAATTTTACACTATTAGTACATAGAACTTAAATTCATGTATTAATATAACTGCTTTTGGATGTAGGGACTGTGGAAAACAAGTATATTTAGGTATGAATATTGCTATTTTAACTATTACCAATTTGGTTAATTTAGTTGTTTTTGTGGTTTTTCATGCTAAATATAATTCTACTTTTTCTATTTTTGGTAATTTTTGATTGGTTTTTGTTGTTGGTTTATGTCAGGTGGTTTTGATACTGCTCATACAGCAGCAAGGTAAAACAGAAGTCTTCTCAAATCTCAGAGTTGTCAGATTTTCAGCTTTACGTTATTTCCCTTCCTTCATTTGATTGTATCAATTTTCTTCTCCATCGTATAGGGCGTATGACAGAGCTGCAATTAAGTTCCGGGGTGTTGATGCTGATATCAACTTTAGCATAAGTGATTACGAGGAGGATATGAAACAGGTCAGAAATGCAAAGATACTATTCTTCTAATCTGTTAAGGTGTTGAACCCTTGTCTAGACTGGTTCATCATTGTTTCTGTATTAGTTCGCGTCGATTATGTGAATCATCTTTATCTATTATGAACTATTTTTACTCTCTTTTAACACAGATGAAAGACCTTGGTAAAGAGGAATTTGTGCACTTGCTGCGACGCCATAGCAATGGTTTCTCAAGAGGGAGCTCCAAATTCAGAGGAGTGACACTGCATAAATGTGGCAGATGGGAAGCTCGGATGGGACAGTTCCTCGGAAAAAAGTAAGGAACAATCTCATTTGAAATAGCTTGTAGAAGTAGATTACAGCTTAGGGTAGTAATTGGTCCAATCTGGGAAACAAATCAGTTAAACATGCCTATTTGAAGAAGAAATTGTTGGTACTATAATATTCACGGTGGGAATGCACTGCTTGAATTGCAGGTATATATATCTTGGGCTATTCGACAGTGAAGTAGAAGCTGCAAGGTCCTAATGATCATGAATTACCCTCTCTCTGATAATGAACTGTTACCTTAAATTCTCAACTTCAATCTTGTGTTGTCCAACATGCATTTCCCTTTTTGTTTTCTGTAAATTAGGGCTTATGATAAGGCGGCAATCAAAACTAATGGTAGGGAGGCTGTTACCAACTTTGAGCCAAGTGCATACGAAGGGGAAATAAACTCTGAACCTCAGACAGAAGGTTTGCTCAAATGCTCTTGCTCATTTCCAAACTAATGTCACTAATTCCAAGCAACAGTGAATTATCTATATCTGGATATATCTCATTTGCATGCCTATGATGCAGGTAGCCAACATGATCTTGATCTGAACTTGGGGATGTCGACCTCTTCTTCAAAGGAAAATAACAAGTTGGGAGGCTCCTACTATCATCCTTATGATATGCAAGATGCAACAGAATCAAAGGTATTAGCATAGCAATTGGTGCAGATTCAATTGGATTAGAATGTTCTGTTTTTGTTAGTCTTCTATTTTTCCTCTTTCACAAAGTTCATTTGCAAGTGACTCTTAGAGTAAATTCAAAACTGAGGATATATTACTGGTTATGAACATGAACCGTCTTTTGTTGATTCGATGGCTTTTCCACTTCATTCATAATTGTGAAGAAACATGCCATGAACATCGTTAATCTTTCTTTCTTGTAAATTGTACTAATCAATTTATGCTCTTTAACTACAGATGGATAAACCTGGTCCAGTAATAGTTGGAAGTTCACATCTCAAGGGACTACCAATGACGTCCAAACAAGCTCACTTGTGGAGTGGAGCTTATTCTAATTTCTCTCCCACCTACGAGGTAAGATATTGACTCAACCCTCAGTCAAATATTTGGGGCCAAAGAATTGATGTTCCCATTTAGAGTATTTTTTCTCCACTTGGAACTTCTGGTCAAATATGCATGTCTTCAGTTGCCAAAATAGACATCTTCAAATCCTCCTTTTCCCCCCTAGTGCTGGGATCATATAAAACTTAATGATGAAGACCTTTTCTTTGCATTTCTCTTTATTTTGTTGGGGTTTTCTGAAGGTGGATAATGTTAAAGAAGGCTCGTTGGTTTGCAACATATTACAACAGTTAAAGCTTTAAGTCTTAATTAAAATCATTTGGCAGGGAAGAGCATCTGACAAGAGAAAGGAAATAGGTTCATCACAAGGACCCTCAAACTGGGCACTGCGAATGCCCAGTCGGGTTGATACAGCCCCAGTGTCAATGTTCTACACTGCAGCATCATCAGGATTCTTAACTTCGGCTACTGCTTTTATCACTTCTTCAGCATCTCCGGTGGCACCCTCAACAAATGCATCTCAATACTGTTACCAGTTCAGCCCCTACGTACCACCTCCATAACATATCTTCCTCGGTAAGTACTAGTAATATAGGTTAAAAAAAACATAGTCATTGATTTCTTTTGTAACATTCTAATGCCAATTGGATGTCATCTTTATGGATTGGATTCTTTTTATGCTGCTTCTTGGATCTGGAAAGTAAAGATTCAAATTCCCCTTGCAGCATGGCTATAGGATACATCTGTGCTTTTCTTGCAGCCTTACTGTTATGATCTTTGGTGCAAAGTTCCATTATTGATCGAATTTTATCATAAACATATACTGTATAACAGAATCATTCTTCCACGGACTCCATAGTGCTGTAGATATGGTTAGCGGAATTGCTAAATTCCGAACAGGTTTAGAAGGGCACATGTAAATTTCCATCAGCACCTCCTTTTTGCTGTTTCATTTAAAAAGAAAACTGATTTTGTCACTTTGAAGTAGTAACTTTATTGTTTTTGAAGGGATTGAAGTAGTAACTTATGAACCTTGGTATTATTATTATTATTATCATTTGCTAAAAAAATTATGAACATTGGACAAAATACAAAGAAAAATATCAACAATACACGCCGTGCTTGATCTTAGACGCGCTTTAAAAATGGAGCGCGAGAAAAGATATTCCCAGCATGCACGTAACCATGAGTTTGTCTATTTAAGGTAACCATAAGTTGGTCTATGCGTCCGGAACCAAAATGTGGTTATTTTGGACTCAAAATACGTTAATAAGTGTAAAAAAAAAGAGTGACCGAAATATATATAAAGCCATCAGTTGTGGCGCCATACAGTTACTTTATCTGACACCTCTGTATGGCGCCACCAAATGTTGCGCTACGTTAGCTTTTTCTGCCACGGACAGGTGGTGCCATCACTTGTGGCGCCATACCCCTTTCGTATTTTCTTAAATGTATTAACGTATTTTGAGTCTAATATAATCCAGACACGATTATGGTAAGACAATATAATTTTATGTGAATTGTTATGTAGTTTTTTATATTATTTGGTATAGTAAAATAATAACTTAAACTTAACTTCCACTTAAATTAAAATAAAATTTAGTACAACAAACGAGAAAAACATTACTACATCACAAACACAAACTTAACAGGCTAAAGTAATAAAAAGACATGAAATAAACTAAACACATGCAATATGAAAATGATACTTAACACATACACGCTAATGTTTAGTCCTAGATGCCATTTATTCTTCGCTCCAACCACTTAAATCGTTCTTCCATTTGTTCTTTTTCTTCTTCTAACTCTTTCACTCTCGCCTTCACCTCCGCAAATTCCCGTTCATATTTTTCGCTACGTTCCCTGTATGCTTGACAATTCCATTCTTCTCTCCAATTTTTATCTTCCAACTCCTTCAGTTTCTCCCTTTATTCTGCAATAATTTTATCTCCCTCCTTTTGCATTCTCCTTGAATAACCACATACCATGAAGATCCTGTAATCTCTTCCTGTAGCTTTCCTGAAAACATGGTTCCTCAGCCCATTCATCAAATTCACAAGTAGGTTCGTCGGATTGCTTGTAGAATGTGTTCATACAGCACCAAAAACGGCATCCAGCGTCAGCCCCTTCCCACCTACAGTCCGTCATGCATGGTCTTCCAAAGAAGAAAATTGGTGGACGACCAGTTTGAGTCATTTGTGAAATATTTGCTTATAATAAAAAACCTCACTTACTTTTAATGAAATATTTCTGGGGGAAATTTTGAGCACACAGAAAAAACTACAATGAACCCATTATTTATAGGTGAAAAAACACACATATAGCGTCATATGTAATGGCGCTATATTATATAGCGCCATATCTAATGGAGCCATATCGTGACGTTGGCAAGACGACTTTATGTCAGCCGGTCTGCTTTTTCAGTTTGACAAGACAATACACACATAGCGCCATATATAATGGCGATATATTTTGCGTATTAAATATCTTGATGTTGACAATACGATTTTATGTCAGTCGGTCAGCTTTTTCAGTTCGACAAGACAACACACACATAATAAATATACCGATAATTTTATTAAATTTTATTTAAATAGGAAAAATGGGAAAGTACAAATCATAATTAACAAACAAGTAAATTTTATTTCATAAATATTTCAAATAGATACACAATAACTAATTATTACAACATGAACTCATGGGTAGTTAGGTACAATAGGAGAACACCCGCCCTGAGCTTGATTACTGTTGCCACCCAAAGGACATTTTCTACGATCGTGTCCTGTTTGCGAGCATATACCACATTTGCGCGCATATACGATATCACTAACATCGATTTGGTTCCTTATACGCGTTCTGTTCTGTACCTGTCTTTTACGCAAATAGGACTTGTTATACACCATTTTAAATAGTTCTGGGGGCCAATATTGCTCAGCACCCACTGGCTGCAATTGACCACTATATGTGTGTAGGTACTTGGAAAAACTATATTGTTGATCAATATAGTTGTTCTCGGCATAACCAACACGCTGAAAACACTTGATAGCATGTGAGCAATGCCTGTTGTAGATTGACCATTTCCCACATGAGCATCACCTTGTAGATTCATGCACATTATGTATATTATTACCCCGATTATTATGGATAGCGGTTTGAACTTCAAAAATACTTCATTCGTTATCATATTGCAAAAAGGAATGCCAATTCGCTCGCCGTCTGTATTTCTCTAATCTCTTCATAGGCACTGGCATAAATTGAACACCCCTTTCCATCAACTCCGTTGCAGCTGCAGACTGTTGCACAAATCTCTCCGCGATCTGCTTGAACGACATACGCACCATGGCTGTGACGTCCAGTCCTCTTGCCGACTTGAACAAACTGTTGAACGACTCTGACACGTTTGTAGTAAGAATTCCCCATCTTCTACCACCATATGCATTCAACGTCCACTTTTCAGGGTCATGTCGCATTAACCAACGATATGCTGCCTCGTCTTCTTGCCTAATAGCATCCATATGCCGCCGGAATTTATGCTGTTGGTGGTCTGTTGCTGCCATCCACATCAAATCGTGTAGATCCTTTTTGGGATGTGCCTTCTGGAAATTGGCCTTCAAGTGCCTCACAATGTAATGATAGTATGCATAAAGGTTCTTTCCATGCAGGAAGGTTCTCCACAGAACTTAATATACCCCTGTGCCGATAAGATATTAGACAAATACCTGCACGCTACTTGACAACGTGCTCTTTCAGGTGGTTCAAAAACATTGTCCACATCTCTATGCTTTCATTGTCACAAATAGCAAAGGCTATAGGGAATATCTATCCATTAGCATCCACTGCCACATCTATCTATAGCTTGATATCGTACTTTCCGTAGACATGAGTTCCGTCTATGGATATTACGGGCCGACAATACGGAAAACCATCAATTGCTGGCTTAAACCCCCCGAACACGTAATTGAATATATATTCTGGTTAACCTGGACTCTGTTCAAGCTTCCATTCAACAACCGTTCCGGGGTTAAACTGCTGCAGTGCAGCCATGTACCTAGGCAGATCCGCAAATGACTTATCCCACTTACCATAGACTATTTCAAACGCTCTTTTGCGACCAAGATATGACTTTCTTTTAGTAATTGTGTGGCCATTTTTCTGGTGGAATACTGTAATGCACTCTTTGAATTTATACCTATGGACGCTTCGATGTGCGGAATAAGTACAAGAGATATCAAGTCAATATCCAAGTTGAAGTGATTCCCGTTGAATGTGTCCATTTCACATATGTGGGTGGGAATGTATTTACCCACTTTCCACATACATGTCTTCTTCTTCGACGCACGCAATCAAGTCACATGGCCAAAACAACCTGCGACAAATAGCCTTGTATACCGCCGGACATGACTTAGATACCTGCATCTCATGACACTCTTTAACATTGTGCATTTTACAAGCCCTGCTTACACGTTCTTTATTAGGAATAAGCAATATGGTGATAACTGAGGTTCAGGCAATCAAGTGAATCTTGAATTCTGAGGAAATACAAGGATTCAGAAACTTTCTAAATAAAAATACAATGCAACAAGTGAGTGTGAGGGACTCAGGTCATGTAGAGGTTTCATGGTCTAGTTTCAATCAAAAGATCAAACAGCTCCGTGCTAGCCCGAAGCAGCTAATCAAAATGAAGCATGGCAGTGGCGGAAGCAGACGCTCAACAATGATGCTGTAAACTAACCACCACGTTCTCAAACTAACAAGATTTTATTAGTTTGAAGCAGGGGCAAGAAATTTTTAAGTCCACAGGGACCTCCCACGGAAAAAGCATGATTCAGGGAGTAAGAATTCTGTTCAGAATCCTTCAAGATGACAGCGTGGCTGAAGTAAGTTCATTCTCATTCTCAGGACCCTCATGGTTAATTGGATTTACGTTTTTTTTTAAAAAAAACACTCAGGACCCTCATGGATAATAGGATTTAGTTTTTAAAATTCTCAGGACTCTCCTGGATAATGAGATTTAGTTTTCAAAATTTTCAGGACCCTTAATGGGATTTAGTTTTAAAAATTCTCAGGACCCTCTTGGATAATGAGATTTAGCTTTTAAATTCTCAGGACCCTCATGGATTATGGGATTTAGCTTTTACATTCTTAGAGTTCTATAGGTGATATGATCCGATTAACACTCACAAATATGCCTAGATCCCAAACTGGGGCAGAAAAAGTTTATATTATTTTGTCTGTTTTGTTGCAGTATCAGGCGCCCACCTGGATAAATAGGGAATACATTTCAAGTTTTGCAATCAGGCGCCCACCTGGATAACGAGGGAATAAATTCCAAGCTTTGCAATCAGGCGCCCACCTAGATAACGAGGGCCAATAATGCTCAGCACCCACTGGCTGGAACTGACTGCTATATGTGTGTAGGTACTTGGAAACACTATATTGTTGATCAATATAGTTGGTCTCCGCATAACCAACACGTTGAAAACACTTGATGGCATGTGAGCAATGCATGTGGTAGATTGACCATTTCCCATATGAGCATAACCTTGTAGATTCATTCACAATATGTACATTATTACCCGATTATAATGGATAGCGGTTTGAACTTCAAAAATACCTCATTCGTTATCATATTGCAATAAGGAATGCCAATGTGCTCGCCGTCTGTATTTCTCAAATCTATTCATAGGCACTGGCATAAATTGAACACCCCATTCCTATCAACTCCATGGCAGCTGCAGACTGTTGCACAAATCTCTCACCGATTTTCTTGAACGACATACGCACCATGGATATGACGGCCAATCCTCTTGCCAACTTCAACAACCCGTTGAAGGACTCTGACACGTTTGTAGTAAGAATTCCCCATCGTCTGCCACCATATGCATGTAACGTCTATTTTCCAGGGTCATGTCGCATTAACCAACGATATGCTGACTCGTCTTCTTGCCTAATAACATCCATATGCCGCCGGAATTTATGCTATTGGTGGTCTTTTGCTGCCATCCACACCAAATCGTGTAGATCCTTTTTGGGATGTGCCTTCTGGAAATTGGCCTTCAAGTGCCTCACACAGTAACGGTGGTATGCATATGGTTCTTGCCATGCAGGAAGGTTCTCCACAGAACTTAATATACCCCCGTGCCGATCTGATATTAGACAAATACCTTCACATTGGTTGACAACATGCTTAGGTGGTTCAAAAACATTGTCCACGTCTTTGTGCTTTCATTGGCACAAATAGCAAAGGATAGAGGAAATATCTGTCCATTAGCATCCACTGCCACGTCTATCAATAGCTTGATATCGTACTTTCCGTAGACATGAGTTCCGTCTATGGATATTACGGGCTGACAATACGGAAAACCATCAATTGCTGGCTTAAACCCCCAGAACACGTAATTAAATATATATTCTGGTTAACCTGGACTCTGCTCAAGCGTCCATTCAACAACTGTTCTGCGGTTAAACTACTGCAGTACAACGATATACCTAGGCAGATCCGCAATTGACTTATCCCGGTTACCATAGACTATTTTGAACGCTCTTTTGCGCACAAGATATGACTTTCTTTTAGTAATTTTGTGGCCGTGTTTCTGGTGGACTGTTGTAATGCACTCTTTGATTTTATACCTATGGACGCTTCGATGTGCGGAATAATTACAAGAGATATCAAGTCAATATCTAAGTTGAAGTGATTCCCGTTGAATGTGTCCATTTCACATGTGTGGGTGGGAATGTATTTACCCACTTTTCACATACATGTATTCTTCTTCGACTCACGCAACATCCAATCACATGGCCAATACCACCTGCGACAAATAGCCTTGTATACCGCCGGTCTTGACTCCGATACCTGCATCTCACGACACTCTTTAACATTGTGCATTTTACAAGCCCTGCTTACACGTGCTTTATCAGGAATAAGCTATATGGTGATGACTGAGGTTCAGGCAATCAAGTGAATCTTGAATTATGAGGAAATACAAGGGTTTAAAAACTTTCTAAATAAAAATACAATGCAACAAGTGAGTGTGAGGGACTCAGGTCATACAGAGGTTTCATGGTCTAGTTTCAGTCAAAAGATCAAACAACTCCTTGCTAGCACGAAGCAGCCAATCAAAATGAAGCATGGTAGTGGCGGAAGCAGACGCTCAACAATGATGCCGTAAACTAACCACCACGTTCTCAAACTAACAAGATTTTATTTGTCTGAAGCAGGGGCAAGAAATTTTTAAGTCCACAGGGACCTCCCACGGAAAAAGCAGGATTCAAGGAGCAAGAAATTCTGTTCAGAATCCTTCAAGATGACAGCGTGGCTGAAGTGGGATTTAGGTTTTTTTTTAAAAACACTCAGGACCCACCTGGATAATGTGATTTAGTTTTTAAAATTCTAAGGACTCTCCTGGATAATGGGATTTAGTTTTCGAAATTTTCATGACCCTCATGGATAATGTGATTTAATTTTCAAAATTCTCAGAACCTTCTCGGATAATGAGATTTAGCTTTTAAATTCTCAGGACTCTCATGGATAATGGGATTTAGATTTTAAATTCTTAGACTTCTGTAGGTGATATGATCCGATTAACACTCACAAATATGCCCAGATCCCAAACTGGGGCAGAAAAAGTTACTTTTATTTTGTTTGTTTTGTTGTAGTATCAGGCGCCCACCTGGATAAAGAGGGAATACGTTTCAAGTTTTACGATCAGGCACCCACCTGGATAACGAGGGAATAAATTCCAAGCTTTGCAATCAGGCGCCCACCTGGATAATGAGGGAATACGTTTTAAGTTTTCGCAAATCAGGCGCCAATTGGATAACGAGGGAATAAATTCCAAGTTTTGCAATCAGGCCCCCGCCTGGATTATGAGGGAATACATTTCAAGTTTTTGCAATCAGGCGCCCACCTGGATAACGAGGGAATACATTTTCATGTTTTTGCATTCAGGCTCCCACTTGGATAACAAGGGAATACAATTCAAAATTTTGCAACCAAGCGCCCACCTGGATAACAAGGGAATATATTTCAAGTTTCTGCAATCAGGCGCCCACCTGGATAACAAGGGATTACATGTCGAGTCTTTGCAGTCAGGCGCCCACCTGATTAACGAGGGCATACATTTCAAGATTTTGCAATCATGCACCTACCTGGATAATAAGGGAATAAATTCCAAGTTTTGCAATCAGGCGCCCACTTGGATAATGAGGGAATACATTTCAAGTTTTCGCAATCAGGTGCCCACCTGGATAACGAGGGAATACATTTCAAGTTTCGCAATCAGGCGCCCACCTGGATAATGAGGGAATACATTTCACGTTTTCGCAATCAGGCGCCCACCTAGATTTGCTCAGCACCTACTGGCTGGAACTGGCCACTATATGTATGTAGGTAGTTGGAAACACTAGATTGTTGATCAATATAGTTGGTCTCCGCATAACCAACACGCTGAAAACACTTGATGGCATGATAGCAATGCATGTGCTGGATTGACCATTTCCCATATGAGCATAACCTTGTAGATTCATTCACAATATGTACATTATTACCCGATTATTATGGATAGCGGTTTGAACTTCAAAATACATCATTCGTTATCATATTGCAAAAAGGAATGCCAATGTGCTCGCCGTCTGTATTTCTCTAATCTTTTCATAGGCACTGGCATAAATTGAACACCCCTTTTCATCAACTTCGTTGCAGCTGCAGACCGTTGCAAAAATCTCTCCGCAATCTACTTGAACGATATACGCACCATGGATGTGACGGCCAGTCCTCTTGCCAACTTCGACAACCCGTTGAAGGACTCTGACACGTTTGTTGTAAGAATTCCCTATCGTCTGCCACCATCTGCATGCAACGTCTACTTTTCATTGTCATGTCGCATTAACCAACGATATGCTGCCTCGTCTTCTTGCCTAATAACATCCATATGACGCCGGAATTTATGCTATTAGTGGTCTGTTGCTACCATCCGCATCAAATCGTGTAGATCCTTTTTGTGATGTACCTTCTGGAAATTGGCCTTCAAGTGCCGCACACAGTAACGGTGGTATCATCAGGTTCTTGCCATGCAGGAAGGTTCTCCACAGAACTTATTATACCCCCGTGCAGATCATATATTAGACAAATACCTTCACGTTGTTTGAAAACGTGCTTAGGTGGTTCAAAAACATTGTTCACGTCTCTGTGCTTTTATTGGCACAAATAGCAAAGGCTAGAGGAAATATCTGTCCATTAGCATCCACTGCCACGGCTGTCAATAGCTTGATATCGTACTTTCCGTAGACATGAGTTCCGTCTATGGATATTACGAGCCAGCAATACGGAAACCATCAATTGCTTGCTTAAATGACCTGAACACGTAATTGAATATATATTCTGGTTAACCTGGACTCTGCTCAAGCTTCCATTCAACAACTGTTTCGGGGTTAAACTGCTGCAGTGCAGCCATGTACCTAGGCAGATCCGCAAATGACTGATCCCAGTTACCATAAACTATTTCAAACGCTCTTTTCTGCCCAAGATATGCCTTTCTTTTAGTAATTGTGTGGCCATTTTTCTGGTGGACTACTGTAATGCACTCTTTGATTTTATTCCTATGGACGCTTCGATGTGCGGAATAAGTACAAGAGATATCAAGTCAATATCCAAGTGTAAGTGATTCCCGGTTAATGTTTCCATTTCGCATGTATGGGTGGGAATGTATTTACCCACTTTCCACATACATGTCTTCTTCTTCGACGCAGGCAACATCCAGTCACATGGCCAATACCACCTGCGACAAATAGCCTTGTATACCGTCGGACTTGACTCCGGTACCTGCATCTCACGACACTCTTTTACATTATGTATTTTACAAGACATGCTTATACGTGCTTTATCTAGAAAAAGGATCCTATTTGCAAGCACCGTTGGTCTAAACTCATCCGACATTGATGTCCGGATTTCATCAAAATCCCTTGTGAGAGCAACCTTATCCGGCACGGCTGGCAAGTTATCAATATATGGAATCTCCTTTGAATGAAATGACACTTCAGACTCATGCACTTTTCGTCTAGGGGGAGGGGGGCTCTCTTCAAATCGGGTCCTTCCTCCTCATCCTCTCCATCACCATCCTCACAAGCAAATGGTGTCTCGTCTCCCGATTCATTGGCATTATTATCGTAATCGATGTTCTCTTCCTCACTCTGTGCATCTGCTAGATCCTTATGTAATACGTCGTTTTCGGACAATTGGGTGAGTACGGGTAGTCCAACTTGCTGGTTTTCACTGCACATTTCAACAAAAATATAAGATACTAAATTAATAAATGTTTTACATATGGCTATGTCATTTCACTCACAAGTCGTAATGTGATGACATTCCATGATTGACATTTTCATTAGGTGATGACTACCGGATGGGCCACTTGTAAAATTCATATCCGCTCGGTACCCCCTGTTAAATAAATGAGCGTTAATAAAAATTTAATACGCCAAAAATATACATATAACTCAAATGAAAATTTAATTTTACCACTCTTGTGAATTATGGAAAGCTGACGGTGATACGTTTAAATCAAGAAAAAGACTTCCATCCGGAACATGTCGGGACAAAACTTATCCAGAATAACCACCCGATGACTGGGGGTTTTCTCTACTACGCATAACCTCATTTTTTTGAACGTCTTCGACCTTCACGTACATCTCCAACATTGTGATTACAAGAAATTCCCGGCATTTGTCCGGAGTCCTTAGGAAATCACTCAAAGTTTCATCATCGTCGATTTTAAACTCTGAGTAAAAAGAAACCCCTTGCGGCGTAAAGAAATACGGATATCTTCCGGTTACATTGAGTATCACTGAACGTTTTCTCACACTAATTTTTTGCATAACAACGATATCAATGTTTCGTACTCCATTGAAAGTGGCAATTTAACAGTACACTAAGCAGGTAAACTGTAGCCCACAGAGTTATTCTCCATCACAACCTCACCCCCCAATACAATGATACTCTTATTCTACGTTCTTCAGACATAATGAAAAAATGCTGGAGAATTTAACAATAATACAAACCAAAAAGAGTTAAAATTTTTTTTTGAATGAAGATATGCCATTCTTACGATGTTTATGTAGGAGATGGCTACCCAAAAAAGTTTGTTTTTATGTATATAGCGCCACATTTGGTGGCTTCATACGCTTTTGAATTATTGCCCACCAATTATTAGTGGGGTCAGGGAAATAAGGGGTATGGCGCCACAAGTTATGGCACCGTACCTGTCCGTGGAAAAAAAAATCTGACGTAGCGCCACATTTTGTGGCGCCATATAGAGGTGTCCGATAAAGTGACTATATTGCGCCACAACTGATGGCTTTATATATATTTCGGTCATTATTTTTTTTTAAACTTATTAACATATTGAGTTCAAAATAACCACATTTTGGTTCCAGACTCGTTGGTCTATTTCTTACTTTACAGGTGATATGCAATGTACCTGCACTTTTGGCTAGCAACTACTCTCTTTTCACCTTTTCACTCTTTTTTGACCACACTATGCCCCTGGGGTTTCAAATGCTCCTTCGTCCTACGCTCACTCCTATATAATGTTCCTCAAACATAGACTTTGCCTTTCCACTCCCATGAATAATATCTACAACTCCAGCACGTATGACTGTGGTAGGCGGACATGAACCGATCTAGAGTTTTGATTTTCTCTTTAGCGTGGTGGCGTGGTGGACCCAAAATCCAGTTGCCTTTGACTCAGATTTGGTACTACTGAGGCTTAAGGTTTTCTGCTTTCTGGAAGGTTCCCCTTCATATAGATCTATTGCTTTAAGTTTTAAACACACATCAAAACTTATGGTACTATTTTAGACGCCCCCTCTGATGAGGGAAAAGGCTCAAAACTGAGGAGTCCCTTTATGTTTCATATCGTCTTATCTGCTCCAAGAATTGTGGCGTTCCCTTTGCCTCTCATGCCTATTGTCATTACTTGCTTGTTCTTACACCTCAATTTCAAATAAATTGGGATACAAATTATACAAATATTTACTATCTCGTTTAAGAGTGTTTTACGAAAAATAAAATTATCACATTGAACAAAAAATCTAATTGAAATGAATTTGAAAAATGGGTGTTGTGGTTATGTTGAAAAAGAGGTACCCGAAAATAAAGAAGATAAAGAACAGTAAATTTTAACGCGGAAAATCCTTCAAATCGAAGGTAAAAACCATGGGATCACAAAGATACAAAAAGCACCACTATAACAATAAGAGGGTTACAAAAGTTCTCCAAATTGGCTACACAACAAGTGCCAAACATGGTGAAACAGTAGCAACAACAAATCAATTGAAGAAAGAGAAAGAATCCACAAAAGCGAAGCTGCTGTTCGAGGCTAGAAATCAGATGCTACTAGCGTCCAAATCCGATCTTCACCGTTTAATTCAAAGACCAAGGAGTTGCGAACACAGAGTCAAAATTTCAGCCCGATCCAACAGTTAACGAATCAGAAATTACAATTCAAAGTTGGCTGGTCGGAATAAAAATCTTCAGCAATACAAATACTTTTCTTCTCTCTAAAACACCACTATTATGTGCTTAAGTCTTTCAAAGACTCCTACCAATGAGCATAGAATAATATTTCAAGGTTTTCCTATTTATAGATCATGAGTGATGCTTTCTCTTAAAGCCAAAATCCAATCAAAATAGGAATAAAAACTAAATTCAATTCCAAATAGAAATGGAAACCAAAAGAAAATATGATTACGCCATTGGACATTTGGCCGGATAACATGGGCATGTGCCCGACAAACTCCCCGTCTAGCCAAGGGACCAAATGTGTCTTCAAGTAGATGAACTATTCACAATCTTCATGCTTGCCAATTTTCTGTAAAATTCATGTTTATCTGCAACCACTGCCTTTGTCAGCATATCCGAAAATTTTTCATCAGTGTGTATATTCTCAACTGCATAATTTCTCTTCCACGACCATTCATAACCAATGGTACTTTCTAATTATATGTTTGGTCTTAGAATGAAAAGTGGAGTGCTTGGTGAGACATATAACACTCTGATTATCATAAAATAGGATGTACCTTGGCTGCTCAAAGCCAAGATCATTAATAAACTCCTTTATCTATGATAGTTCTTTGGCTCCTTTTGTGAAAATATTATATTCGGCTTTTGTGATAGATAGAGCTACACACTTTTGTAGTCTAGATTGCCAAGAATCAGATCTCCCCCTGCAAAAGTGATCAAATAACTAGAAGTAGATCTTGAATTATCAAGATTGCCTCCCAAATCAGAGTCTGTGTAACAAACAAGTTTAGGCTGGCTATTGCCAAAGCACAACTTCAAATATGCAGTACCTTTCAAATACCTTAATATTCATTTTACTGCATCCCAATGTTTTTTAGGATTAGAAAAGAATCTACTAACAGTACCAACGACATGTGCAATATCTGGTCTAATACAAACCATAGCATACATCAAGCTACCAACGGCAGAAGATAAGGATTATTAAACATATCCTTTTTCCCTCAATCAGTAGATGGACTTGTCGACGCCCTATTTTTCTAAGGAGAAATTGGGTTTACGACATTATGACCGAAACAACTCTTTTATCCCCTTTCAGAGATTTTGGGATATGTAATTTGAGAGTCACCACCTAATGATTATAGTACATTAGGAAAATCTTTGAGAAAAGAAGAAAGATTTGAAATAAAACCAGAGTTCAGGTAAGGGCTTGAGATTATTGCGAGGGGAAGGTGTTAGGAACCCCTGTAGATCCACTAGTGTGGTTTCCTACCTTGCTTAATTGTGACTTTAAGAAGAGTAAGAGTAAACAAGTAAAATTTTCACATAGGAAAACACAGCAAGTAAAGAATTTTGAAAGAAGAAAGACACAAGTTGTTTTTAAAAGAGGGGTTTTGATTGAAAACATTAGTCTAAAATAAGGCATTAATAAGGAAGAAGGAAGGGGGGTCCTAGGGTTAAACATAATATGGATCACTTTGGTGCAATATCTAGCAATAATTCTCACACGAGATATTAATGCACCAGTCATCATATCCATATCCTCAACTTCCCACCCCGTTAAGGTATTAAACGCGATTAGTCTCGTTTACTTATTGCATGCTAATACCCGTCCTGACCTATCAGTCCCGAGGTATTTGTACTTCTAATCCTAAAGGAGAGAAATGAATGGAGGCATATATGGAGTTTAAAAGGATAAAATACTAAGGCATCAATCAAAACAAACAGCAAATAAGTTGGGTACAAAGAAAACACTCAAAGGCTCATACAAATCCCGTAAATCACATAGCGACTAGTTTAGCATGACTTGCACGTACTGATTTGGTATTTAAAGTTAAGTAGCGAACAAATCAGTTTAACACATAAAATTAGATTAAAGGTTTATAATAGGCAACTTGGATCCAATTGTTAGGAGGAGTTGTATTTTTTAAAACAAGTCATAGATTGAGGTCCTAATGCAGGACGGTGCAGATGTATATTCCCAAAGTTTTATTACAAAGTTATTATTACAAATCCAGAATAAAAATAAAGTACATCACAGCCCACAGCTAGATCCAAACTGCCTAATGCAATCTTCATATCCAATACATGTATTTCACCAAATCCGGATTTCAGATTCCAAGGCCTTCTCTTAGAGTGTCTCAAAGTTCCAAGAGTCTTCAAGAGCCCAGGAAATGCTTACACTCTAAAGAATGAATGTTGTAACAGAGTAGTGCAATGTGTGGAATTACCAGCCCTTAGGTTTCCAAATTTAGAGGGAACTCTAGGGTCCCTAAGCATGGCTTATCATAGGGGGGTAGAACTTAAGAGCTAGGAGTAGGTGTAAAGTGAGAGAGAAACCTCAGCCGGAGGTGGTCATACCCAATCATGGCATAGACTGGCACACCCCTAACCTCCCACTCAGATTCAAACAAATAAGAACAAACTCTTTAAGAGTCAAACTCAGGCCTAAATGATGATCAGGACATCAACAGACCCAAATTAGAGCTCAGCACATTAAGGGGAAAGGGATTGGGAAAGCAATCGAGTAGAGACTCATAAGAGTCTAGTCCTGAATTGCATACAACAATTCATAATAATGTTATGACCCAGAACAAACTCACGAACAAAGGGAACATGGGAAAGGGACTAACATGCTTGAAAGTAATTAAATAGTGCAGGAAAGCATAAATGAACACACAAAGAAAGGGGTAGAAGCAGAGAGATTGAATAAGGATGCTTATAGGGCATAGAAGGGCATACCAGTTTGCAACTGTTGGACAGCAGAACAAACAATGCAAGAAAAACAGCTAGAGAGTTCACTCAAGCTTCAGCAAACACTTGAGAAAAGCAAGCAGGGTTCTATAGTCTAGCCTTAGCTTTCAGCCGGCTAGACACAAACAGTAATGCTAGTAGTAGTAAAGAGAAGAGAGCTTTGAGTGTGTGTGTATGCGTTTTTGAACTCAATTGTTCGTGTGTTTGAAGAAGAGGAATAAGGTATTTATTCTTTGAAAATAGGCAAGTAATCAAGGCAAAATATAATTCAGTATCAATTAATTCCTTTAATTAGGAGTTCGAAACTTTGATGGTAAGGGTAGAATTTTATTTAAGAGAAGAAATCAAGTAACATGTCGTGCAATAAAGGGTAAATAATAAGATAAGTTCTTCAAATATGCGATTTAGGCAAATAAGGTAAGAAGTAAATCAACTAGTACATAGTAAATCATGGAATCAAAGATTCGAATGAATAATGAACCAAGTCAGAAATCATGCTCAATTTAGACAAGAAAAGAATCAATCAAGGTCACATAGTGGTAGTCTTAAATCAATTCCCAAAATAAGGGGTTATTTTGAGTGGGAGAGGTATGAGTATAAAGAGTGCATAAACTTAAACACACAAATGCTAGAATTAAACAAAGCAAAGTAGTCATGCAATCAAGGGTAGAAGAACATATCTAAAAGAGAGTGTCAGATAGCATGAAAGAAATCAAATAGAAGGTCTTACAAAGCTTAGAAAGAACCAGAGAACACAGAAAACATGATATTCACATTAGAAATTATGGTTTTTGTAGTCAAACCAGTTCAAACACGGTAATCAAATCAATCACACACAAGGGGTTTGGAAACCCCCAAAGTTTAGGTTTCTGCCATAGCTCAAATGTAAAGATGAAAGCATAAAAAATCAAGCAAAGTAAACTCAGGAAAATAAAAAGGAACACAAACGTTTCATGGAATCATAATGAAAGAAAACACAGTAAAAGAGATCGGCAGAAATCCCCTAAGAGGAAATACAATAAAGAAAATACATAGAAACCATAATGGAAACACTTAAGAGTTACAGCAAAGCAAAATAACGTAAGAAATCACAGCAGGACAAGTAAAAATAAAGGAAACCCTAGGTTCGAGAAGACGAATAGTTATGAAAGAAGAAACTTAAAATGATGTATGAAATACTTTGAATACCTCAAAAATAGCACGGATCTAAAGTAGATCTAGAGAGAAACGAGAAAACGTCGTAGTGGCATAGGGTCTCAGAGAAACCCTAAAAACGAGAAAGGCCTGGAAAAGGGACTGGTCTGAGTCGAGATGGACTCGTAAGTCTAAGACACGCAAGAGATGGTCAGAGATGGCCGTAAAACATGAATCGACAAAGGTCCAGGCTTGATTCTTCGTGGCCAAGGTCATCGAACTTCAGTAATCAACTGCGAGGATCCTTAGGAGACTGGTGGGTGGAGAAACCACCATGGATTTAGGTCAGAAAGTGGTAGGAGAAGGTGAAGGGAGCTCATCGGAGAGAAGAGGAGATGTAAGATTCCAGAGAGAGTGGGAGATAGAGAGATAATGACGAGTGAGTGAATGAGAGGGTATTGGGGGGGGGGTTGTTAGGTTTAACTTAGGAAGGGCAAATGGGGACCGTTGATCTAAATGATCAACGGCCGAGATTTAAGGGGTAAGTGGGTCGGGTATTTGGGTCTAGGCCTGGGTCCATTGGGTTCTAATTGGGTTGGGAATTAGGGGGGGGGGGGTTAGAATTAGGCTGTAATTGCAATGAAAAAGAGGCTAAAAATTGAAATAGCCATTTTTCCCCTTTTGAATTTATAAAAATAGTAAAAGATGTTTAAAATAAAATTAAAATACTATTTTGAGAAACAATTTGTAGGTATTAATTTAAAAATATTAGGACTAATTTTTTATTTAAAATTGCTATTAAATCTAGAAGTGGCTAAAATTGCAATTTCATGCAATTTAATTTTAAAAATTCCAAATAGACCTATAAAATCATGAAAAAATTATGTTAACCATATTTTGATATAAATATGAGGATAACATAAATTATTCACCAAAAGGATAATTTTAGGAATAATTATTTGATTTTATGGTGTAAAAATAGGCAATAAATTGGTTTAAAAATTAATAAAAATGCCAAAACCCTTTGGTGTGCACATATATATGGTATTTTGGAAGTATTGTGGCCATAAAAATACATAGGGAAAAATTGGGTATGAACAGCTGCCCGTCTTTACACGAGGAGGATAAAAGAGTTGTTGGGTAAAGATAAGATGGCCAACTTTGACCGAAAAAGGCGATTGTAAAAGAATTATGACCGTGCTCTAGTTTCTGAGCTGCCTACATATCCCCGATTTTACATAAATTATGCCTTATGTAGATTGGGATCCATTGATGGAATGTGTCGATTGGGGATCGAAAGGACGGACGTAATGGTTGAGCTTGAAAAGACGTTTGGGTTTAGATGGGTTGAGGAAAAACCGAAGTGGGATCGCTCCTGTTGAGACAACTGTTTGCTAGCCGGGGTACATGTAAATGAGCAATGTGCGCATATATTGTTCATAATATAAACATGATGCAAGTTTCCGTTGGACCATGAGGGCTGTCTTCAAACGGTTAGGATGACGTCCTCGGACTATGATGTCCTGGGCCATGAAGATCATAAAAGTAAAGATTCGCAGGCCCTGAAATGGTGTTCTCGGGCTATGCAGATGGTGCCTCCGAACTATGATACCTTTGAACAAGTTGGCAATTTTTCAGCCAATGAGAAGGTCGCAATCTTTCAGCCAAATGAATGCAAAGGGTGACGATCTTTCAGCTAGATCGAGAATTTAATATGCAGGTGGCGATGTTTCAGCCGTTCGAAAAATAAAGCAGCGATGTTTCAGCCATGCAGGGTAGAGATAATCCATAGTCTCGGAAGATAGATAGGTCGCATTATGTGATGAAGATAGAGACAGAGCTTAGTATCCAAAGGCAGATAAGTGGCCTTATGCAACATGGAGGTAGAGCTTAACCTCGGGAGGCAGAGAGTAGCCTTATGCAAAATGCAGAGGGAGACAGATCTTAGTCTCGAAAGGCAGATAATAGCCTTGTGCAATATGGAGATAGAGCTTGACCTCGGAAGGCAGAGAGTAGCCTTATGAAAAATGCAGATGGAGACAGAGCTTAGTCTCGAAAGGCAGATAATAGCCATATATATAAATGATTTTATTTTGGATGAACCAACAACTGCAACGTGGTTCAAGAAGCGGCGACCTTGCTTGCTCCAAAATTTTGATGGTCCTCTTCAAAATTCTGCCCCGGTTTACTGTGCTGGTGCTGCAAACGGCTGCATTGAGTGACTGAAAACTGACCGATTCTAGAATTTTGAGGGTCCTCCTCAAAATTCTGCTCCAGTTTACAGGGTTGGTGCTGACGAAAAGACTGAAAAACTTTCTTCGAAATTTTTAGGGTCCTCAAAATTCTGCCCCAGTTCGGATTGCGGGTCGAAAAATGGTATTTTTATTAAAATGTGACCGAACCCATACGGCTGCTTACGTATCCCCTCTAAAACAGGAATCAGGTCAGGCGTAGTTCAATTACATTATGAAAGAAAAGCATAGATTAAATGTAGTATCTCTTCACTACGTCTGAATTGATCGGCTTAGGCCATATTTCTTCGTCCATTTCTGCGAGAATAAGGGCTCCTCCAGTTATAACCCGATGAACCATGTACAGACCATGCCAATTGGGAGAGAATTTCCTTTTGGATTCATCTTGATGCAGAAATATTTTCTTTACTACCAGCTGCCCTGGTGCAAACTTTCTTGGCTTAACTCTTTTGTTGAAGGCTCTGGATATTTTGTTATGATATAACTGACCGTGACAGACTGCATTCATCCTCTTTCCATCTATAAAGGCTAACTGCTCGTAGAGACTTTTGACCAATTCTCCATCATCTAACTCTTCTTTTTATGTGACCCTCACGGAGGGAATTTCTACCTCGGCGGGAATAACTGCCTCTGTACCATAAACCAGCATGTAGGGAGTGGCCCCAGTTGATGTGCGGACCGTGGTACGGTATCCCAATAAGGCGAATGATAGCTTCTCATGCCATTGCTTGTGCCTTTCGATCATCTTCCTTAGAATTTTCTTGATGTTCTTATTGGCTGCTTCTACAAATCCTTTCATCTGAGGTCTGTATGCCGTAGAGTTCTTGTGTTTAATCTTGAATGCTTCACACATTGCCTTCATCAGGTTGCTGTAAAGATTAGAACCATTGTCGGTGATGACTGACTCTTGAATCCCGAACCGACAAACCATACGATGATGGACAAAATCTGTTACTACTTTCTTGGTGACTGCTTTGTATGATGCTACTTCAACCTATTTTGTGAAGTAATCAATTGCCACTATGATGAATCTGTGCCCGTTTGACGCGGCTGGTTCGATTTTTCCAATAACATCCATTCCCCAGGCGGCGAACGACCATGGTGAGCTTGTTGCAATAAGCTCATTTGGAGGTACTTTTATCATATCTGCATGTATCTGACAACCGTGGCATTTCCACACATACTGGGTGCAGTAGGTTTCCATAGTCATCCAAAAATACCCTGCTCGGAGTATCTTCTTTGCCAACACAAAACCATGTGCGTTCCGCAAGTCCCTGCATGTGCTTCCTCCAATAGTTTGGTTACTTCTCTTGCCTCGACAAATCATAATAATCCCAGATCGGGAGTTCTCCTATACAGGATACCCCTATTGTGAAAGAAGTTGTTGGATAATCTCCGGAGGGTGCGCTTTTGAGTAGGATTGGAATGCTATAGGTATTCTCCTGTTGTCAAGTATTCTCTAATGTCCTGGAACCAGGGTTTTCCATCGGCATCTTCCTCAACATGAACACAATAAGCTGGTTGGTCATGAATCTTGACCTAGATGGGATTAATAAAATTAGTATCCGGGTGTTGAATCATGGATGATAAGGTGGCAAGTGCATCGACGAACTCATTTTTTATTCGCGAAACATGCTGGAATTCTGTCTTTATGAATCTCTTCCTCAACTCTTGCACATGGTGTAGATAGGGAGTATCTTGGAATTCTTGAATGCCCATTGTTCTTGAACCTGATGTATGAGTAAGTCCAAGTCTCCAATCACTAAAAGTTTTTGAATGTACATGTCGATTGCCAATTTGAGACCCAAGATGCAGGCTTCCTACTCGGCCATGTTATTGGTGCATGGGCATCTGAGCTTGGCGGACATCGAGTAATGCTGACTAGTTTCTGATTCTAGGACTGCTCCTATACCGACTCCTTTGAAGTTTGTGGCTCCGTCGAAGAACATTATCCAACCATCATAGGATTCTGCGATGTCTTGTCCTATGAAAGCTACCTCCTAATAAGGAAAATACGTCTTTAGAGTTCGTATTCTCCTCGTACGGGATTCTCAGTTAGGTGATCTGTCAAAGCTTGTCCTTTGACTGTGTTCTGGTTAACATAAATGCTGTCAAACTCACTTAGCAGTATTTTCCATTTAACGAGCTTGGCGGTAGTCATGGGCCTCCGAAAGATATATTTCAATGGATCCATCCTGGATATGAGATAAATGGTGAAAGCACAGAAGTAATGCCTCAGTTTCTGAGCTACCCAGGTTAGAGAACAAGAAGTGCGTTCTAATAAGGAATACCGAGCCTCGTACGGGGTAAACTTCTTGCTGAGGTAGTCGATGGCTTGCTCATTTCTTCCCATCTCGTCATGTTGTCCCAAAACACAGCCAAATGCCCCATCCAATACTGCAATATAAAGCAACGGAGGTTTCCCTGGCTCAGGTGGAACCAAGACTGGAGGTGTTGACAGATATTCCTTGATTCAGCCGAAAGCCTTTTGACAATCCTCAGTCCATTTAGTGGCGGCATCCTTCTTTTGCATTTTGAAAATAGGTTTACAAATACGCTGGACTGGGCTATGAACCTGCTGATATAGTTGAGTCTTCCTGAAAAATCAGTACATCCCTCTTGTTCTTTGGTGGTGGCAACACTTGAATGGCTTTGACCTTTTATGGGTCCAATTCTATTCCCCGGCGACTCATAATGAAACCCAACAACTTTGCGGCTGGGACCCCGAATAAACACTTGGCGGGATATAACTTCAAGTTTTATCTCCTCAGTCTGTTGAAGAACTTCCTTAAATCATCCATGTGATCTGTAGCTTTCTTGAATTTAATGATGACATCGTCCACATACACCTCGATCTCTTTATGTATCATGTCATGAAAGATGGTGGTCATGGCTCTCATGTAGGTAGCACATCATTCTTCAAACGGAACGACATCATTCTGTAATAGTACATTCCCCATGGTGTGATGAATGCCATTTTCTCTGCATCCTCTTCATCCATCCATATTTGACGGTACCAGCAAAACAGTCGACGAACGATTGAAGCTCATGTTTGCCACAGTTGTCAATCAATATGTGTATATTTGGCAAAGGGAAGTCGTCTTTTGGACTAGCCCGATTGAGATCCTGGTAGTCGACATAGACTCTAACTTTCCCATCCTTCTTTGGTTTCGACACGATGTTGGCTAACCATGTTGGACATTCTACCACTCTGAGAACCCTAGCTTTGACTTGCTTGGTAACCTCTTCTTTGATTTTCAAACTCATTTCTTGATTGAACTTTCTGAGTTTCTGTTTTACCAATGGGCATGTAGGATCTGTCGGCAATTTAAGAGCCACAATGGACGTGCTGAGACCGGTCATATCATCATACGACCAGGAGAAGATACCCTCATATTATTTATGAACTAAACTTTTTTCTTTTATGGTGGTGACAACTGTACGATGATAGGTGTCTCCTTGACATTTTTTGAATCTCCTAGATTAACAACCTCAGTTTTGTCCAAATTGGACTTAGGCCTATTCTCAATATTCTCGACCTCTCTGACAACTTCTTCTAGTATTTCATCCTCTTTTGAATCTATGTCCGTTTGTCGCATTGCCTCATTGCAAGTTACAGTCTTTGGTTCATCATCAAGATATATAATAATAATGCTGTGTAAAATAAAGTAAATTGTAGAGAAAAGTAATAATAGCGAGATATAAAGATAAACATGGAAAATGCTTTTGATTAAATTCATAACTATTTGAAACATCAGAGCTCTTTTCAAAAGTAAAGACAATGCAGAAAAGTAAAATCAACTAAAAGTAAAGTGTGATGCATATGCGTCGTTTAGCCTTGCTACCCCAAAGCTCTCCGAGAATTGGTGGTCCTGACCGACCAAATGGTGTGTTTCTCCTCGGTTTACAGCTGAATGGAAGGTCCTTCCTTCCCTTTGTCCTGGAAGATACACAACAATCCATATCATCCTCCAGAAACAGGTTTGTCATTGTTGCTAGTGTCTCATCTTCCATTGATCCATATATGACATCAGCTGGCTGAAAGGTCCGCTCAAACTGAGGTAGAGGGTTCTCCAATGGGCAATAGGGACCACACCATGGTGGTAACCAATGGTTGAACTCCTCCCAAGTGTACTCATACCCCAGGCCAAAAGTGGTACCATGCTTCTTCAACTTGATAGGCTTGGTGATGCCCTGGATATTCTTGCCAAGTCCATTTCCGGGCTCGTATCCGCTCCAATTTAGAATGCTCTCGATCTTTTTATCCCACCACTTGTCTTTGTCTATGGCGTTGACTCACTCGATGCGATGGTATGTTTCTCCGCCGATTCTCCTTCTACCTCCAATCATCAGGATGGCTTGGCGACTGTATATAGGGTTGCTACTGTCGCCATGAATGATTACCTCTGATGATTCCATTCAAATTTTACAGCTTGATGCAAAGTTGATGCCACAGCCCTAGCGCCGTGGATCAAGGGTCGTCACAGCAACAAATTGTAGGATACTAGCACGTCAATGACTTGGAACTCAACATCGAACCAGGTGGGTCCCATCTGTAGGTATAGGCTAATTTTTCCAATGGTGGACCTCTAAGATCCATCAAAATTTTTGACACTGAAGATCCGTCTTTGATCTCATGCAGTCCTTTAACCAGCGTCCTTTGAGTTTTTAATGGACAAATGTTGAAGCTGGATCCCCCATCGACCAATATCTTAGTGATAAAGTGATCCTCGCATTGCGCAGTGATGTGCAATGCTTTGTTGTGACCAAGCTCTTCTGGTGGTAATTCGTCCTTGTGGAAGGTGATCTTGTTGCTTTCCAGTATCTGCCCCACCATGTTTGCCATTTGGCCTCCTGTTATGTTGCTGGGAACATAAGCTTCATTCAGTATTTTCATTAAGGCATTTTTATGCGCCTTAGAGCTTTGCAGAAGAGCCAGAATAGAAATTTGTGGTGGCGTTTTGTTTAGTTGGTCAACGACTGAGTATTATTTGGCCTGTTCCTTCCTCTAAATGTCATCGAGTCTAATTTCTATAGCCTATCCGGAAGCTTGCTTGCCGGACAGCCAAATGTTCTGTGGTGTATACCCTGCCTGTCCTGGTCATGCCCTGTGTGGCGATTGCTTCCCCGGTATGCCTTTCCCTTCCTTCTTGTCTCATCGATGTAATCCCAAGTTATGGCGTTCTTCTTGAATGGGGTAACGTCTATCATGGAGACCGAAGTTGGCACACTGGGAGGTAACATAGTAACTTCGAATAACGAAGGTGCTTTTGGAACCCCGAACTCAACCTCAATTGGTTTTGGCATCTTTGCAGAAGGTGCTTCAAACTGTATCGATAGAGACACATATACCACATCGCCCTCAGAGGGATGAATCTGAACAACAATGGGATTGGGGGTAGCTGCTGGCTTCTTAGGCTCGTCTTCTTCAGCTATCAAACTGATTGACCCCTTGGGGTCTCAATTATCTTCAACCTCGATCGCATGGATGCCTCCACCCTTGTGGTCAGGAAAAGGGTTGCTGCAGATTTTAGGAGCGGGCTCCTTTGCTCTAATGATCTTGTTATCAATCAGATTCTGAATATTGTTTTTCAACGAGCGACACCCGTCGATGGTATGGCCTTTCATCCCAGAATGGTATGCACAAGTCTTGTTTGGGTTACTCCATTAAGAGGGGTTTTCTAGAGTTACAAATGGGATAGGGGTAATGTAACAGGCTGCTTTGAGCTTTTCATATAATGTTCAATTGGTTCGGCTATGGTGGTATATTGTCTGGGAGGCTTACAGTCGAAATTTGGTCTAGGTCGGGGAATGTTTTGGCGGGTAGGTGGTGACGGGTAGTAAGAAGGTTGGAATTGTATTCTTGGTACACAGGTGCAGGTTGGGAATATCTGGGTGAAGTGGGTTGATACTTGGGTAGTTGAGGTGATTGGTAAGCGGGTGGTGGAATTTGGTAATTGGGTGATGAAGCTTGGTAGTTTAGGGTAGGGTGATATGTAAGTGGAGCCTAGGGATAGGTTTGGTACTTCATGGGGGAATTGTTCTTTTGCGCAACCATTACAGAATTTACATCCTTTTTCTTTGACGAGCCACCAGACTGTAAAGCCTTATTGGTAGCTTGCAATGCCTCGAGTTTAGTGACCATGCCATTTTTGATGCCTTCTGCAATCCTTTCTCCCAGCCTGATGATGTCGGAGAACTTTTGGTCCTCTATTAGCATCAGTCTCGTAGTACTGCGAATATTGAGCACAGACGAAGAACCTATTCATTTGTTCTTCCTCGAAGGGCTGCCTAACTTAGCTTCTAACCTCCAATGAGTAGCATACTCGCGAAAGGTTTCTGTGGGCTTCTTCTTGAGATTCTTGATATAGAACACATCTGGTGCATTCTTAGTGTTGAACCTAAATCGGTCCATAAAGTCAGACGCCATGTTCACCCAACTTGTCCATTTCTTTGCATCCTAACTAATATACCATGATAAAGCATCGCCCTTTAGAGTCCTCATGGATAGTTTCATGTGGATTTTCTCATCCCTTCTGATTCCTACCACCTTATCACAATACATTCTCAAATTGAACCCTGGGATGACCTGTACCGTCGAACATCTCGAACTTGGGAGGTTTTTACCCCTTCGGGAGTTCAACATCTGGCTGGACACAAAGATCTTCGTAATTCAACCCTTCAATACATTTGTTACCTTTGAAACCTTGGACCCAGCTAGTCAATTTCTTGATTTTTGCGGCCAAATTCTGAATGAAGGAGACCTTGTCATCCGATTCAGGTGCACTTGTGATTGGCTAACTGTAGTGCGGTATAGTGTCCACAAAGATAGGAGTGTTTTGGTCTTTTGTGGTCCGGGAATGAGCAGTGGAGTGTTATTGCATGTGTTGTAGGCTTGGGCATGAGTGGGTTGCATTGGAGGTTGTGGGGTGTTTTTTGGAGGTGCGGGATTATGGGTGTTAACATCAGGAGTGGCAAGAGTGATTGATAGGCTTGCCAAGTTTCTAACTTTGTTCAATTCCTCTCGAAATCTGTAAGGCCCAGTGAAAATGAGTGCTCAGATGTTAGCAGCTCATAGAGTCGAGTCTACCTACATGGATTGGATGCTTTTTACTATTTTGAGCTTAATAATATGAAATCAATTTTTTTTGCAGAAAATGGTAAAAATGCGGTCGCAGATTATCTATGCAGACTGCATTCCTACCGCAGAGTGAATGAGAGAGAAACCAATATTTGATGTTGAAAATGCAGTCAAATCTGCGATCGCATAATCAATATGCGAACCGCATATTGATCGCATATTGTCTCATAGGAAATTCGAATGTCAGTTTTGCGGTGCATTCTGAGACCACAGAACTCAAATACGAACCGCATATTCACCGCATTCCACCCGAGAGGTTTGAAATTTGAGCCATTTCTGCGGTCCATTTTGTGGACCGCATGTCAGTTCTGCTATCGCAGATTGCATCGCAGATCGAGCTCGCCTGGTATTTTTCTAAAATATTAGACCCGACCCACCTTTAATTAAAAAACACCTTCTCGTTCATTTCTAACACATTTCTAATAAAAAACAAGAGAGAGGGAGAGAGGGTTCTTAAGAGATAAAGCAAATCCTTCACCATCTAGTCTTTCAAAATGAGCTTGGAAAAATCTTGGTGCATTGTCTTCCGTATTGATTTCTCAGGTAAAATCCCTAACTTATTTCCCCCAAATTTCGAAATTAAGCTTGGGAAGGGAAGCTTATACACTTGCTTCAACAATTCTTCATAAAATCTTACTGCATGTCTTCAAAACTCTAAAATCTTGTAAAAAGGGAATTGGGTAGTAACTATGAGTTTAAATTTCTAAAACCTAAGTGTTGCTCATGAACTAGATTGAATTCTTGATTTCTTGGCGAATTGGACTAAAGGTTTTTTTAAAGGGGATATTCAACTCCAGGTATGTATGGCTAACTGTCATCCTTGTGAAATCGCCCTGTGTTAGTTGTGGAATTGTTGATAGTTGATATCCATGTGGGAATCATTGTGAAGCTTTTGTGTTGTATAATTGTGTGGTAGCACCGGTGGTGAGAGTTGTGGAACTTGTAATTGGAACAATGGAAATGAAAATAATGTGGAACAATGGAAATGAAAATAATGTGGAACAATGGAAATAGGAATAATGTGGAACAGTTGCAGTGGAAATAATGTGGAACAACGTGTGTGAGTAGTTGTGAATAATTGGTTTGATAATCCAAATTGTTTATCAATTTGATGAAGATGAGGAAATTGTTTTTGCTAGTTGTGGGATTTCATTATCCT
Source organism: Nicotiana benthamiana (assembly GCA_034376525.1). Classification (NCBI taxonomy): domain Eukaryota; kingdom Viridiplantae; phylum Streptophyta; class Magnoliopsida; order Solanales; family Solanaceae; genus Nicotiana; species Nicotiana benthamiana. Next base: position 24,509,606 of record CM067333.1, on the reverse strand, counting down.
TGTTGTAGATCTATTTTAACAATGTGCCATAGTTGATTTCTTGTATTTGTTGTTGTGCTGTTTGTTGTTGTGAATTGAAAACTATCAGGCGGGGTCGGGTTGCGCGGTGAAACATGGTGAAATAAGGTGTGGGTTAGGGTGATAAGGGTGGCGGCGGTAATAAGGGTGGACGAGGCAATAAGGGTGGAAAATGTGATCCAATATCACTATTGATATGAATATGAATCATGAAATGATAAATATGGAAATGTGAAAGGATTCAGCAGGACAGTTTGTATCCTGTGGGGCACTGATTGCCCCTTTGTATGACTACTTGGATCATTTGTTGTGAAATGTTTGGTTGTTGCTCCATGGTTGTACTTGTACAATTGTTGTTTAGTTTTATTCTCGTATATGCAATTTTGCTTGAGTTTACTTGGGACAGAGTTTGTTCATATATGCCAGTACAATTCAAATGTACTGACGTCCCTTTTGCCGGGGGCGCTACATTAGTGTTATGATTGTTGGTGGATTCATGGCAGGCACTCCAGTCCACCATTCGTAGCTCCTCCTCCTCTCTATCGGCGACATTCGTGTTTGGTGAGCCCCTTTCCTTCCAGGGTCTTGTGTGGCTCATGCCACCCATGTTGTTGTATTTTTGAGTCTTGTGTCCTTTTGTAAAGGTATAGCCGGGGTCTTGTCGTCGGCAAGTGTTGTACTATCTTTCTTTTAATGGCTCTGTAGACAGTTGTATATGAGCTAGAACTTATGTATAGAGGTGTATGTTTTGGGCGCTGTAAACTTGTATGCCACGTTCCCTGTTAATCATATTGTGTGTTTATAAAAGAAAATCATATGTTCTTTAAATTGCAAATTTGGTATCTTTTGGCTAATTATCTTTGAATAATGTGGGGTAACGCGTGGGAAATAGGAAAGGCACAAAGGTCCACTCGAATGAGTATACCCGGCTGAGTGCCGGTCGCGCCCCTCGTATTTGGGGTGTAACAAAATCTTAGCAAAGTTTGCTCCAGATGAGCAGCAGTCTCCTTGGTAATTGCAGCATTCTGAGAAGTTTCCTCAAGTTCCTTTCTAATGCTTGTATCTCCCATTTTTCCTTTGTTCCTGTTTCTGGTAGGACTTGGAGGAGGGGGAGGTGGAGGACCCTTGGATCTTATAGAGTATGCTGATGGTGCCAGAATACACGAACTAACCTTTGGGGAGGGGAATACAAAACAAAAGAAAAACAAAAAAGGTAAAAAGTTAGTGCGGATTCTAATAAATAATATTGCGATATTTAAAACGCATTGTGCAGGAATGTAAATCGCTTCCTAATTTGGGTGCCTCGTTGTGACCTATATAGTCCTAGCGATAGATTAAATTTGGATAACTTATAATGCTAAGTGCCTCATTTTATTGAGAAAAATAAGACGAGTATTCAAATAACTGAATGATTAAAGATGTCACTAATGGCCAGTGACCTTATTACATTAAGGAAGCATAAAATCCTAACTACTTGGTCCCAGAAGGACCTTCCCAAGATTCGGTACTCTTGTCTCCCTCGTGCAGCTGCATTACCTCGCGCATTCCTAACAGCAGATAGGCTCGGGCCATATGTCCGCCTGCACTTCCTTCAGCATTCTGACAGTCTTCAATTCTTTTCAAGAACTTCCCTTTTAATTCCACTATACCTCTCTCTAAATATCCCAAACGGTTGTTGGTGTTGACAGCCATGTCCTTCCACTCGCTGATCAACTTTTCATAGGCTTCCTATTTTTCCCGATGTTCATTCTCACATTCTCTCATCCTCTTGCGCAAACGATTGTATTTGACTTGCGCTTCAGTTTTCTCATCAATAATCCTATGACCATGGACGAATCCTGGACGACCCAAACCAATGTGATCATCTTCCAACCAACCTATGTAGTGCGGCATACACCCGACATGATACCTATATTGTCCAATAGACTCCTTCCCTAACACTAGCTTGCAGTGCCACATATGTTGAGCGCGACACGTGTGTGGGCTATCATCATCTTGATAGTCAGCCTTGAAATGGCTCATTTTCTCAATCCTGGTTATGATTTATTTTCTCCCAACTTGCCTCATGGCTTGGAGAGGGACATAAGGATGAGTTCCCCTCATACCAATGAGTATGAGGAATGGTGCGTCTCGAGAACGGACAATGAACACTCCCGTTGGGAACCACTCGAACATCCACAGAACTTGCTCTTCTTTTAGATTTTCGAACAGCTCTACCCATCCACTCGCATCATCTGGCTGAGCGAACATGTTGGGCATGAAGTTCATTCGCTTTGGGTGATGAAAAGCGATATGGTCATCCCAATCCATGCATATGATTTCCTGTCTATAGTCACCTTTATGAAGGTGTTCTATGAGCCAAAGTTGAAGTAGCAGATTACAACCCTCGAAATATGGTTCCTCTTGCTGACACTTTCCCAAGGCTCGATAGATTTCAGCGATGATCATAGGCACTATGTTGAAAGATTTCCTGTCGATTCCTTCCATTAAGGTCTTGGTGACCATGGCTAGTCTGGTGTGTATCCTATCCTTCTACATAGGGAAAATTATCATGCCCAAGAAGCAAAACATGAACACAAAGTCCCTTCTATGTATATGTCCCAAAGAAGTGAGGGCAAACTTGCCCTTGTAGGTGTGATAGGGCTTGCAGTGGCCATATCTCTCGTACAAGAAGTCAAATAGTATGTAGTAGTTCTAGCAAGAGAGGTCGGGATTTTTATTGAGTCCCATCATCTTATGAAAACCTCTACTTTTGCAATTTTTCGGCATAAGCAAACTCGGAGTCTCCCAAGGGATACCACCTAGGCCCCCTATCTCTTCTAGCAAAGGGGTCATTTCCAAGTCTCTGAAGCGGAACACTAATCGATCACTATCCCAAAACAAAGTGGCAGCCTTTATGATTTTGTTCTTAGGCTGGATTTCCATATGTGAGGTAAAATTCCCTATGTACTTGCGAATGAAGGTTTGATCGCTGCCATGAAGATCCTCCTACCAGCTTAGCAACCTTGGGTGAATGTCGGATACCATACCAAATCTGGGGACCTCATGGCACATTTTCTGCAAACCATAGTGTTAGGCCCTTAACCCCACTAGACTCAGCTATTTAAATCAATAATTAGAAAAAGACATTTAGTTCTGCAAATAAATGCACATAACATGAAGGTGTCCGTTTAGGTTTCGGGGAAACCCGATGGACTTTGGATTAGGCTATCTTAATGAGTCATTATGCGGACAACATCATTGACTCAGCTAGGCTTGACCATGATGCATGAATAGTTTAATGGAATAAGGTTTCTACTTTTGAAGTGCTAGACAAGGTACCCTTGAGCAGACAACTCAAGAGGGAAAGGCGTGGAACCATCGACTGAGCCGTTGATCGATTGGTTTTACCGCAAATATGTCTTTGCCACATTTAGGGGGTTTATAATATCGGAAGGGCGTTACCACTCATTATAAGTGTTGCTATAGGATTTGTTTTGGCATGAGTGGAATATGATGTTGAGAAATGAAGTTACAATAATGAAGCAAGTTGCATGTATTTTCACGTTCATAAAAATAAAGATTACAATAAATGCTAGAAAATTACAACAAAATTGAAATAATAAGGCAGTAAAAGCGGAAAATTAAAAGGAAATGAAAACATGAAGAGCCAAGTCAGTTTCATAATAGAGGAAATAAAGACAGTAAGTAAATGCAATTAAGGAGATAATAAAGTCACAAGTAGCATGTAATGGTAAAATCCTAATGGTATCCCCAACAGAATCACCATGTTGTCGATGCCCTCTTTTTCTAAGGAGAAATAGAGTTTACGACATTATGGGCGAAACAACTCTTTTATCCCATTTCGAGGAATTTGTTTATGTAGTTGGAGAGTCGCCACCTAATGATTATAGTGCATTAGGACACTGTTAGAGAAAAGAAGAAAGATTTGAAGAAAATCAGTGTTCGTGTAAGGGCTTGAGATTATCTCAAGGGGAAGGTGTTAGGCACCCCTCAAGATCCACTTGTGTGGTTCCCGACCTTGCTTAATTTTGACTTTAAGAAGAGTAAGAGTAAAAAAGTAAAAAAAACAAAGCAAATCAAAAATTTTGAAAGAAGAAAGACACAAGTTGTTTGTAAAAGAGGGATTTTGATTGAAAACATTAGTCTAAAATAAGGCATTAATAAGGAGGAAGGAAGGGGGGTCCTCGGGTTAAGCATAATATGGATCACTTTGGTGCAATATCCATCAATTATTTTCACACGAGATATTAATGCACCAGTCATCATATCCATATCATACCCTTCCCACCCCGTTAAGGTATTAAATGTGATTAATCTCGTTTACTTATTGCTTGCTAATACCCGTCCCGACCTATCAGTCCCGGGGTATTTGTACTTCTAATCCTAAAGGAGAGAAAGGGATGGAGACATATATGGAGTTTAAAAGGATAAAATACCAAGGTGTCAATCAAATTAAATTTCAAATAAGTGGGGTACAAAGAAAACACTCAAAGGCTCATACAAATCCCGTAAATCACATAGCGGCTAGTTTAGCATGACTTACACGTACTGATTTGGTCTTTAAAGTTAAGCAGCAAACGGATCAGTTTAACATATAGAATTAGATAAAAGGTATATATTAGGCAACTTGGATCCAATTATTAGGAGTTGTTGTATTTTTAACAGAATTCACAGATTGAGGTCCTAATGCAGGAGGGTGCGGAAGTTTAGGAAATTGTCGAATTTCAGAAAAAGGGTTTTTGTAAATAGGCAGAATTTTAAAAGTAGAAAGTACAGTAGAGTTTCCAGAGGTAAAAGTTCTTCAAAGAGCGAGTTAAAAAATTGTTTTGCTAATTTTAGGAATAAAAATGCAGATAGAGATTTGGAAGACAATTTTAGAGACAAAAATACGAATTTAGAGAATTGCAGAAAGATTTAAGCGAGTTTTATTAGATAATGCTGGGGCTTCTTGCCAGATTATCCAAATTTTAAGGCGGATTTAAACGGGTTAAACCTATAGGCAGGATATCTACATCTTGATTTTTTTTCCGACTGGTTATTGATTTTAATTCATTAAAGAAGTGAGCATTGGATTGCCCTACTGTTTTGCCTAACGTTTTATGTATTTCCTAATTGCATGATTTCTATACGCAACAGGTTGTTTAATATTTCCTATAGGCATGATATCTACTGATTTGCAATATGACTGAGTATTAATTCCTATAGGCATGGTATCTGACGATAGGAAAAAATGCAAAGTCTATTGACATGATCTCTAGGTGGTCTCAAATATTATGCCTATAGGCATGATATCTAATAAATTTAAAGGAGTAAAAGTCCTATAAGCATAATATCTAGGTGGCTTGAAGTTATAAGAGCCCAATAGGAATGATTTCTACTCTTTAGCATGCAAACGACTAAAAATAAACCCCTCCCGTACCATTTACTACTATATTCCCAAAGTTTTATTACAAAGTTATTATTACAGATCCAAAAGAAAAATAAAGTACCCCACAACCCATAGCTATATCCAAACTGCCTAATGCAATCTTGATACCCAGTACATGTATTTCACCAAATTCGGATTCCAGATTCCAGATTCCAAGGCCTTCTCTTAGAGTGTTTAAAAGTTCCAAGGGTCATCAAGAGTCCAGGCAATGCTTACACTCTAAAGATCGAATGTTGCAACAGAGTAGTGCAATGTGTGGGGTTACCAGCCCTTAGGCATCCAAGTTTAGACGGAACTCTAGGGTCCTTAATCATGGCATACAATAGGGGGGTAGAACTTAAGAGCTAGGAGTAGGTGTAAAGTGAGAGAGAAACCTCAGCAAGAGGTGGTCATACCCAGTCATCGCATAGACTGGCACACCCCTAACCTCCTACTCAGATTCAAACAAATAAGAGCAGACTCTTAAAGAGTCAAACTCAATCCTGAATGATGATCAGGACATCAACAGACCCAAATTAGAGCTCAGCACATTGAAGGGAAATGGATTGGGAAAGCAATCGAGTAGAGACTCATAAGAGTCTAGTCCTGAATTGCATACAACAATTCATAATAATGTTATGACCCAGAACAAACTCACGAACAAAGGGAACATGGGAAAGGGACTAACATGCTTGAAAGTAATTAAATAGTGCAGGAAAGCATAAACGAACACACAAAGAAAGGGGTAGAAGCAGAGAAATTGAATAAGGATGCTTATAGGGCATAGAAGGGCATACCAGTTTGCAATTTTCGGACATCAGAACAAACAAAGTAAGAAAAATAGCCAGAGAGTTCACTCAAGCTTCAGCAAACACTTGAGAAAAGCAAGCAGGGTTCTATAGCCTAGCCTTGGCATTCAGCCGGCTAGACACAAACAATTATGCTAGTAATAGGAAACAGAAGAGAGCTTTGAGTCTGTGTGTATTTTTGAACTAAATTGTTCGTGTGTTTGAAGAAGAGGAATAGGGTATTTATACTTTGAAAATAGGCAAGTAAGCAAGGCAAAAATAATTCATTACCAATTAGAATCAATCAAGAGAGGGGAATTCTTTTAATTAAGGAGTTCGAACATGAATTGTAAGGGCATAATTTTATTTAAGGAAAGGAAATCAAGTAACATGTCGTGCAATAAAGGGTAAATACATAAGAGAAGTTCTTCAAATACGGGGTTTAGGTAAATAAGGTAAGAACTAAGTCAATTAGTACATAGTAAATCATGAAATCAAAGATTGCGAAATCAATATGAACCAAGTCAGAAAACAGGCTAAATTTAGAGAAGGAAAGAATCAATAAAGCTCACATAATGGTAGTTGAAATCAATTCCCTAAATTAGGGGATATTTGGAGAGGGAAAAGGTATGACTATAAAGAGTGCATATACTTAAACACGCAAAGGCAAGAATTAAACAAAGCAAAGTTGTCATGCAATCAAGAGAAGAAGAAATAGCTAAAAGAGAGTGTCAGATAGCATGAAAGAAATCAAATAGAAGGTCTTGCAAAGCTTAGCAAGAACAACAGAACACAGAAAACATGAGATGAACTTTAGAAATTAGAGGTTTTTGTATTCAAACCAGTTCAAACACGGTAAGCAAATCAATCACACACAAGGGGTATAGACTCCCTATTTTTAGGGTTTCCGCCATAGGTCAAATATAAAGATTAAAACATAAAAAATCAGGCAAAGTAAACTTAGGAAGATCCAAAGGAACACAAACGTTTCATGGAAACATAATGAAAGTAAACACCGTAAAAGAGATCTATAAGAAACCCCTAAGAGGAAATACAATAAAGAAAATATATAAAATCAATAGTGGAAACACTTAAGAGTTACAACAAAGAAAAATAATATAAGAAATCACAGTAGAACAAGTAAAAATGAAGGAAACCCTAGGTTCGAGAAGGGGAACAGTTTTGAAAGCAGAAACTTAAAATGATGTAAGAAATACTTTGAAAACCTCAGAAATGGCACAGATCAAAAGTAGATCTAGAGAGAAATGAGAAAACCTCGAAGTGGAATAGGGCTTTAGAGAAACCCTAGAAACGAAAAAGGCCTGGAAAAGGGGCTCGTCCGAGTCGAGATGGACTATTAAGGCGATGACACGCCGGAGATAAGCCAAAAATGGCCGTAGAACTTGAATAGATAAAGGTCCAGGTTTGATTCTTTGTGGCCAAGGTCATAGAACATCAATAATCAAGTGCAAGAAGCCTTAGGAGACCGGTGGGTGCTGAAACCACCATGGAGTTAGATCGGAAAGTGGCCGGAGAAGATTAAGGGAGCTCATCGGAGAGGAGAGGAGGTGGAAGGTTGCAGGAGAGTGGGAGATCGAGGGATAGAGACGATTGAGTGAATTGGAGGGTATTGGGCGAGGGGGGGGGTCGTTATGTTTAATTTAGGATGGGTAAATGGGGACCGTTGACCTAAATGATCAATGGTCGAGATTAAAGGAGTAAGTGGGTCAGGTATGATTTGGGTCTGGGCCTGGGTCCCATGGGTTCTAATTGGGTTGGGAATTGGGGGGGGGGGGTTAGAATTAGGCTGTAATTTCAATCAAAATGAGGCTAAAAATTGAAATAGCCATTTTTGCCTGTTGAATTTATAAAAATAGTAACAGATGTTTAAAATCAAATTAAAATACTGGGTTGATAAACAATATGTAGATATTAATTTAAAAATATTAGGATTAATTTTGTAATTAAAATTGTTATTAAATCTAGAAGTGGGCTAAAATTGTAATTTCATACAATTTAATTTTAAAAATACCAAATGGACATGTGAAATCATGCAAAAATCATGTTAACCATATCTTGATGTAAATATGAGGATAAAATAAATTATTCACCAAAAAGATAATTATGGAAATAATTATTTGATTTTATGGTGTAAAGATAGGCAACAAATTAGTTAAAAATTAATAAAAATACTGAAACCCTTTGATGTGTAGATATATGCTATTTTGGAAGTATTGTGCGCATAAAAATACATAGAGAAAAATTAGGTATCAACAGGACTCTGACTAATACTTGATTTGAAGTGTTTAGCTAGATGAGTATTAACAAATTTTGCATCAGTCATATTGAACCTCTTGAGTACTTTAGCAATGTATTACTTTTGGGATAAAAGTAACTCCTTTCTATCTCTGTTTCAGTGGATTTGAATGCCCGATATTTTCTTTGTTGGCCCCATGTCTTTCATCGCAAACAATTTTCTCAACTGTTTCTAAAAGACTGCAATTCAGAATTTATTCTTGCTAACAATAAGCATGTCATCCACATAAAGCAATAAAATAATAAAATCATCATCATGGAACTTCTAGAAGAATACACAATGGTCAAAAGAAGTTTTATTGTACCCTTGTTCTTGTATGACAAATTCAAACTTCAAATACCATTGACTTGGAGTTTCTTTCAATCCATATAGGCTCTTTTTAAATCCATACAGGGGAGAAAATTGCATGAAAGTAAACTCCCTTCTTCTGGCCAAAACCTTTAACAACCAACCTCGCGTTGTATCTAGGCGTAGAGGTATGGTTATCTTGCTTTATTCTCAATATCCATTTGTTATATAATGCTTTCTTACCTTTCGACAATTTAACTAACTTATCTGTGCCATTCTTATGAAGTAACTTCATCTCATCTTCCATGGCATCGATCCACTAATCGTTTTGCGTATCTTGCATGGTTTAATCATAATTATCAAGTTCTCCCATGTTAGTCAAACGTACATACTCATCAGGAGGATAGCGCATGGATTTTTGCTTCTCCCTTCTAGATCCTCTAAGAAAGGTTTCAGGAGTATTCAAAGTTTTTCCCTGTGAAGGAATTGGTTAGCGATCAACCACAACTTCATCAACTGCAAAATCCATAAGATCTACACCATGATAATCATTTTGATCTTGATAACTATCTCCATCATTGTCTTAGGTTCTTTCATGTGCAATATGTGCCTTAGCAATTGAAACTGGATCAATATCAACTCAACTCTCATTAATCTTAGAATATATCTTTTCAGCTTTGTCAATATCTTCAATAGTTTGGTCTTCAAAGAATATTGCATCATGACTTATAATAAATTCATTGTAAAATGGATTATAAAAACGAAATCAAAACTAATATTGACCATTGGAAATAAAGATGCATTGCTTAATTTTGACATCCAGTTTCGATCTCTCATCTTTAAGAATATGCACACAAGCTTTACACCAAAAAACTCTCACGTGATCATAAGAAACATCTTTGGAAAACTATACTCTATCTTGGACATCACCATCCAAAGCAACAGCAGGAGACAAATTGATAACATAGGCAACAATATTAAGTGCTTCCGGCCAAAATGTATTTGGAAATTTGGCATTCGTAAGCAAGGATCTAGCTCTCTCAACCAGAGTTCTACGCATCCTCTCTGCCAAGCCATTCAATTGAGGCATCTTGGGTAGAGTTTTCTGACGACGGATACCTTGTTCCTTACAATAGTTATCAAAGGGACCACAATATTCATCACCTTTGTTAATGCGAATACATTTTAATATCTTCCCCCTCTGTCTCTCAGCTAAGTACTGAAATTCCTTAAACGTGCCAAGTTCTTGATCTTATGATTTCAAAGGATATACCAAGAGCTTATGAGAATGATCATCAAAGAAGATTACAAAATAAAGTGATCCAAACTTTTGACTTTACATTAAAGGGACCACACAAATCAGAGTGTACTAGCTCCAATAAATCGGGCTTTCTTGATGGAGGATGGCTATGAAAGGAAGCCCTTTTCTGTTTGCCTGCTAAATAATGTGTACACCTTTTCATCTTTGCTTGTTTTACTCCAAAAAGTAGACTTTTCTTAACCAAACGCGTAATCCCATCTCACTCATATAACTCAAATCTTCTGTGCCACAATTCTGATAAAGTATCACCTTCCACCATATTTGTTGAGTCATTAAGAATAGAGCTATGTGACACATATAAATAACCAGAATTGACTCTGTGAGCCACTACTAAGGAGCCCTTAGTGAGATTTTATTGGCCAATAAAGAGGGCATTATGGTAACCTTCATCGTCTAATGTTCTTGGGAAAATCAAATTGAAAGGAACATTTGGAGCATGCTTGACATCTTGATGAACTAACTTTTAACAATTATTAGTTTTCAAACAAATTGCACTAACACCTAATACCTTAGCTTCACTGGCATTGCCCATATTAAATAGTCCAGAATCAACTTGAGGATAAGATGAGAATTTTTTTTTTCTTGGTGTGTCAAGTGAGGTAGCTTCAGAATCTACTGTCTAGCGCATCTCATGGGATACCAAATTGATGACGGTTTCATGATATGCAAAAAACAAGGTCATCTCAAACAATAGCAACAATATTGTTCTCGTTATTTTCAACTTTCATTCCTTCTCTAATGTCTTGCAACCACTTGTGGCAAAATCTTTTAATGTGTCATTTCTTGTGACAGTGGTTGCATGTAATATTATGGTATTTGGACATTGACTTTCTTCTACTTATACCTCTATTCCTCGAGCCTCTTGTTCTATCTCTCCCCCGGTCTTCTATAACTAAGATATCTGCTTGTGAGGACGAACCCTGAGATTTTCTCCTCACTTCCTCCCTCAACACACCACTCTTGGTTTATTCCATGGTCATATTACCTCTAGGAGCTAAATTTGTCAAAGAAACACGAAGAGTTTTCCAAGAGTCAGATAGAGTATTAAGAAGCCAAAGTCCTTGTAACTCAATAACAAATTTAACTCCCATTCCAGACAGTTGATCAAGGATGCCCTGAAAGTCATTTATGTTATCAAGGATAGGGCTGCCTTCCTTGTATTTATATGTCATCAATTGCTTTAGCTGGAACAACATGTTGTTCCCAGTTTTTGAAGTATAAAGACTCTCTAGATTTTCCCACAATGATCTCGCATGTGTCTAGTTCCCAATATGTTTGCGAACATTATATTCAACCCATTGTCGTATATATCCATATACTTGTTGATTCTCAAAGTTCCAATCTTCATTAGATATTTTTCGGGTTTATGAGCTGAAAAAATGGGTAGATGCATCTTCTTCACGAACAATAAATCTTTTATCTTGCTTCTCCAAACATTATAATTTTCCCATTTAATCACACCATATTTCTCCTATTCACCTCTCTTCCATAACAACCTGGATAAATAACCAAGGCTCTGATATAACTGTCATGTTGAGAAAGAGGAAAACCCGAGAATAAAGAAGTTAAAGAACACACAATTTTAATGTGGAAAGACCCTTCAAATCAACGGTAAAAAAATCACGAGATAAATAATATCCCAAAAGCTCCAGTGTAATATTAAGAGGGTTACAAAAGTTTTCAAAATTGGCTACACAACAAGTGCAAAACACAGATCAACTATAGCAACCTGAGCAACAACAAATCAATTGAAGAAAGAGGAGAATCCACAAAATGAAGCTGTTGTTCGAGGCTCAAAATCATATACTACTAGGCCCCAAATCATATCTCCACCATTAAAATCAAAGCTCATAATGCTACAAACACTCAGTCAAAATTTCAGCCCGATCCAACGGTTAACAAATCAGGAAATGCAATTTTAAGTTGGATGATTGGAATAAAAATCTGCACAAACACAAATACTTTTCTTCTCTCTCAAAAACCACTCTTGTATTCTTAAGTCTTTCAAAGACTTCTACTAATGAGCATAGAATAATTCACCAAGGTTTTCCTATTTATAGATTATGAGTGGTGCTTTCTCTTAAAGCCAAAACCCACTCAAAATAGGAATAAAAATCGAATCCAACTCTTAATAGAAATGGAAACCAAATGAGAATAGGATTAGGTCATTGCGCTTTTGGCTGGATAACATAGGCATATACCCAAAAAACTCCTCCCCCCCAGCCAAGGGGAAAAATGTGTCTTCAAGTAGAGGAACTATTGACATGCTTCATGCCTGCTAATTTTCTGCAAAATTCATGTTTATCTGCAACTACCTCCTCTGTTAGCATATTCGAATTATTTTCATCAGCATGTATTTTATCAACCTCAAATAATATCTTTTCCATGGCCATTCTTGTCCAATGATACTTTCTTTTTATATATTTTGTCTTAGAATGAAAAGTGGAGTGCTTAGTGAGACAGATAGCACTCAGATTATCACAAAATAAAATGTTCCTTGGATGCTCAAAGCCAAGATTATTAATAAACTCCTTCATCCATAATAGTTCTTTGTCACCTTCTCTATCAACAACATATTGGGCTTCTGTGTAGATAGAGCTACGCACTTCCGTAGTCTAGATTGCCTCCCCTGCAAAAGTGATCAAATAACCAGAAGTAGATCTTTAATTATCAAGATTTCCTCCTAAATTAGAATCTATGTAACATTCAAGTTCAGGTTTTCCATTGCCAAAGCACAACTTCAAATCTCCAATACCTTTCAATTACCTTAGTATCAATTTTACTACATCCTAATATTCTTTTGTAGGATTAGAAAGGAATCTACTAACAGTACCAACGACATGTACAATATCTGGTCTAGTGAAAACCATATCATACATCAAGCTATCAACGACAGAAGAGTAATAAATACGAGACATATCATTTTTCTACCTATCAGTAGAAGGACTTTGACTAATACTTAATTTGATGTGTTTAGCTAGAGGAGTACTAACCACTTTGCATATGTCATATTGAACCTCTTGAGTACTTTCTCAATATATTTCTTTTGGGAAAAAGTAACTCCTTTCTATCTCTGTATCGGTGGATGTGAATGACCAATATTTTCTTTGTTGGTCCTAAGACCTTCATCGCAAATAATTTGCTCAACTACTTCTTAAGGACTACAATTCTGGATTTATTCTTGCTAACAATAAGCATGTCATCCACGTAAAGCAATAAAATGATAAAATCATCATCAGAGAACTTCAATAAGAATACATAGTGTTTTGAAGATGTTTTCTTGTACCCTTGTTCTTGTATGATAGATCCAAACTTCAAATAACATTGCCTTGGAGCTTGTTTCAATCCATTTATGCTCTTTTTTAATTTGTAGACATAATTTTCTTTTCCCTCAGTTACAAAACCCTTATGCTATTTCATGTAAATCTTATCATCTAAATCATCGTAAAGAAAAGAAGTCTTGACATCCATCTTCTCAACCTCTAAATCTAGACTAGCGGCTAAGCCTAGAACCACATGAATAGAAGACATCCTCACAACAAGGGAGAAAATTTCTTCAAAGTCAACTCCTTTCTTTTGGCCAAAAACTTTAACAACTAACCTCTTGTTGTATCTAGGTGCAGATGTATGGTTATATTTCTTTATTCTGAATAACCATTTGTTCGATAAAGCTCTCTTACCTTTAGGCAATTTCACAAAGTCATATGTGCCATTCGCATGAAGTGCTTCATCTCATCTTCTATGACTTTGATCCACTGATCTTTGTGAGTATCTTAAATGTCTTCATCATAATTCTCAGGGTCTCCCTTGTCAGTAAAAGGTTACATACTCATTAGGGGGACATCGCATGGATTTTTGCTTCTCCTTCCAAGATCTTCTACGAGAGGTTTCATAAGAATTCAAAGTAGTTACCTCTGTAGGAATTGGTTTCCGATCACCCACAACTTAATCAACTATAGAATCCATAAGATCTACAACATGATGATCATTTTGATCTTGATCACTATCTCCATCATTGTCTGGGGTTCGTTTATGTGCAATAACTGCCTTTGCAATTGAAACTAGATCCATATCAACTAATCTCTCGTTACTCTGGGTATCTACCTTTTTAGCTTTATCAATATCTTAAATTGTTTGGTGTTCAAAAAATATTGCATCACGACTCTAATATGTTTATTGTAAACTGGATAATAAAAATGATGCCCAAACGCATGTTGACCATAGCCGATAAAGATGCACTGCTTAGTTTTGACATCCAATTTCGATCTCTCATCCTTAGGAACATGTACACTCGCTTTTACCAAAAACTCTCAGGTGATCATAAGAAACATCTATGGCAAACTAGAATTTGTCTCGGACATCACTATCTAAAGTAACAACAGGAGACAAATTTAAAACATAGGCAACAATTGTTATGTGCTTCCGGCCAAAATGTATTGTGAAATTTAGCCTTTCAAAGCAAGCATCTAACTCTAAACCAGAGTTCTATGCATCCTCTTTGCCAAATATTCAATTGAGGCGTCTTGGGTGGAGTTTTCTAATGAAGAGTTTATTGTTCCTAGAAATAGTTATCAAAGGGACCACAATACCACCATTGTTAGTGCGAATATTTTTAATTTCTTCGCCGTTTATCTCTCAGCTATGGCCTGAAATTCTTTAACATTCCAAGTGCTTGATCTTTTGATTTCAAAGGATACAACCAGGGCATACGAGAATGATTACCAATGAAGGCCGCAAAGTAAGTGAACCACCCTTTGACTTTACTTTAAAGGGACCACACCAAATAAGAGTGTACTTTCTCCAATAAATCGGGCTTTCTTAAGGTAGGATGGCTATGAAAGAAAACCTTTTTCTGTTTACTAGCTAAACAATGAATACACCTTTTTAGCTTTTCTTGTTTCACTCCAAAAAATAAGACTTTTCTTAGCCAAACACGTAATCCCCCTTTCACTCATATGACTCAATCTTCTTTGCCACAATTATGATAATGCATCACATTCTACTAGATTTATTGAGTTGTTAAGAATGGAGCCATGTGTCATATATAAATAACTAGACATTACTCCAAGAGCCACTATTAACGAGCCCTTAGTGAGCTTTCATTGGCCAATAAAGAGGGCATTATGGTAACCTTCATCGTCTAATATTCCTGCGAAGATCAAATTGAAAGGAAATTTTGGAGCATGCTTGACATCTTGAAGAACTAACATTGAACCATTATTGGTTTTCAAAAAAATTGTGCTAAAACCAAAAAACTTAACTTCTATGGCATTGCCCATCTTTAATACTCAAGAATCAGCATGAGTAGAAGATGAGAAAAAATCTTTTCTTGGTGTGACATGTGAGGTAGCTCCAGAATATACTATCAAGCTCGTCTCATGGGATACCAAATTGATGATGACGTTTTCATCATAAGCTAAACAAAGGTCATCTCGAACAATAGCAACAACATTGTTCTCATTATTTTCAACTTTCTTTCCTTCTCTAATGTCTTTCAACCACTTTTGGCAAAATCTTTTGACTTGTCCTTTCCTGCCACAGTGGTTGCATATAATATTATGGTATTTAGACCTTGACTGACTTCTACTTTTACCTCTATTCCTCGAGCCTCTTGTTTTATCTCTCCCCCGGTCTTCTGTAACCAAGATATCTTCTTGTGAGGATGGACTCTAAGATTTTCTCCTCAGTTCCTCGTTCAACATACCACTATTGGCATATTCCATGGTCACCATACATCCAGGAGTTGAATTTGTCAAAAAAACACGAAGAAGTTTCCAAGGGTCAGTGAGAGTATTAAGAAGCCAAAGTCCTTGTATCTCATTAGTAAAATAAACTCCTATTTTAGACAGCTGATCAAAGATGCCCTGAAAATCATTTATTGATCAAGGATAGGCTGCCTTCCTTGTATTTATAGGTCATAAATATCTTTTGCAGGAACAACTTGTTGTTCCCCGTTTTTAAAGCATAAAGAGACTCTAGCTTTTCCTACAATGATCTCGCATGTGTATCACTCACAATATTGTTACGAGCATTATTTTCCACCCATTGTTGTATATATCCACATGCTTGTTATTGTTCGAAATACCAATCTTTATTAGATATACTCTCGGGTTTATGAGATAAAAACGGGTAGATGCATCTTCTTCACGATCAACAAATCTTTCATCTTGCTTCTCCAAACATAATAATTTTTCCCACTTAAACATATCATCTTGCTCATATTCCCCTCCATTCCATAACCACCCGGATAAATTATCAAGGCTATGATATCACTGTTTTTTCGAGAAAGAGGAAAACCTGAAAATAAAGAAGATAAAGAACACTAAATTTAGATAGGAAAAATCCTTCAAATCAAAGGTACAAATTATGGGACCACATAGATCCACAAAAGCTCCACTAAAACAATAAAAGAGTTAAACAATTTCTCCAAATTTGTTACACAACAAGTGTCAAACACGGAGCAACAATAGCAATTAGAGTAACAACAAATTAATTGAAGAAAGAGGAGAATCCACAAAACAAAGCTGCTATTCGAGGCTCGGGATCAGATGCTACGTGCCTCCAAATCCAATCTCCACCATTCAAATTCAATACCATAATTATATGAACACTCAATCAAAATTTTAGCCCGATCCAACGGTTAACGAATTAGAAATGCAGTTTGAAGATGGCTGACCGGAATAAAAATCTGCAGCAACACAAATACTTTTCTTCTATCTAAAAAACCACTCTTATGTGCTTAAGTCTTTAAAAGGCATATACTAATGATCATAGAATAATTCTCCAAGGTTTTCCTATTTATAGATCATGAGTGGTGCTTTCCCTTAAAGCCAAAACCTACTCAAAATAGAAATAAAAACAAAATCCTATTCCGAATAGAAATGGAAACCAAAAGAGAATAGGATTATGCCATTGAGCCTTTGGCTGGAAAACATAAGCATGGGCCCAACAAACTCTCCCTCCAGCCAAGAGGCAAAATGTGTCTTCAAGTCAAGGAACTATTGACAGGCTTCATGCCTGCTAATTTTCTGCAAAATTCATGTTTATCTGTAGCTACCGCCTTTGTTAGCATATCCGAAGGATTTTCATCATCTTCTCAACCTCAAATAATTTCTCTTTCACGACCATTCTTAGAATGAAAAGTGGGGTGTTTAATAAGACAGATAGCACTTTGATTATCACAAAATAAAATATACCTTGGCAGCTCAAAGCCAAGATCATTAATAAACTCCTTCATACATAATATTTCTTTGGCACCTTCTGTGACAACAATATATTCGGCTTTTGTGGTGGATAGAGCTATGCACTTCTATTGTCTAGATTTCCAAGAAAAATCTCTGCCTGTAAAAGTGATCATATTACCAGAAGTAGATCTTGAATTATCAAGATTGCCTCCTAAATAAGAGTCTGTCTAACAAACAAGTTTAGGCTTTCCATTGCCGAAGCACAACTTCAAATCTACAGTACCTTTCAAATACCTTAATATCCATTTTACTGCACCCCAATATTCTTTTCCAGGATTAGAAAGAAATCTATTAACAATACAAACAACACGTGCAATATATGGTCTAGTGCAAACCATAGCATACATCAAGATACCAACGACAGAAGAGTAGTGAATACGAGACATATCCTTTTTCTTTCCTCCAGTAGATGGACTCTGACTAATACTTAATTTTTAGTGTTTAGCTGGAGGAGTACTAATCACTTTTGTATCTGCCATATTGAACCTCTTGAGCACTTTCTCAATGTATTGCTTTTGGGATAAAAGTAACCGTCTATCTCTGTGTCGGTGGATTTGAATGCCTAATATTTTCTTTCTAGCTCCAAGTCCTTAAATGCAAATGATTTTTTCAAGTGGTTCTTAAGAACTACAATTCTATATTTATTCTTGCCAACAATAAGCATGTCATCCACATAATACAATAAAATAATAAAATCATCATCAGATAACTTCTGGAAGAATACACAGGGTCTGAAGTAGTTTTCTTGTACCCTTGTTCTTGTATGACAGATTCAAAGTTCAAATACCATTCCCTTGGAGCTTGTTTCAATCTATATAGGCTCTTTTTTAATTTGTAGACATAATTTCCTTTTCCCTTCACAAAACCCTCAGGTTGCTCCATGTAAATCTCCATGAAGAAAAGAAGTCTTGACATTCATATAATCTAGACTTGCGGCTAAGCCTAATACCACACGAATAGAAGACATCCTCACAACTAGGGAGAAAATTTCATCAAAATCAACTCCTGTCTTTTGGCCAAAAACTTTATCAACTAACCGCTTCTTGTGTCTAGATGCAGATGTATGGTTACGTTGCTTTATTTTGAATAACCACTTGTTAGATAAAGCTCTCTAACCTTTCGGCAATTTAACTAACTCATATGTGCAATTCTCATGGTGTGACTTCATCTCATCTTCCATGACTTCGATACACTAATGTTTGTGAGTATCTTGCATGGCTTCATCATAATTCTCAGGTTCTCCCATGTCAGTTAATAGTACATACTCATTAGGAGGATAGCGCACAGATTTTTGCTTCTCTTTTCTAGATCGTCTAAGAGAGGTTTCAGGAGCATTCGAATTAGTTACCTGTGCTAGAATAGGTTGCCGATCAGCCACAACTTCATCAATTGGAGCATCCATAAGATCTACACCATGATGATCGATTTGATCTTGATCACTATCTCTATCATTGCTCCTTCATGTGCAATAGGTGCCTTAGCAATTGAAACTAGATCAATATCAACTAAGCTCTCATTACTCTGAGAATCTATCTTCTCTGCTTTGTCAATATCTTCAATAGTTTGGTCTTCAAAGAATATTGCATCATGACTTCTAATAAATTTATTGTCAACTATATCATGAAAATGATACCCAAACTCTTCTTGACCATAACCGATAAAGTTACACTGCTTAGTTTTGACATCCAGTTTCGATATCTCATATTTAGGAACATGTACACAAGCTTTACACCTAAAACCTCTCAGGTAATCATAAGAAACATCTTTGGCAAACTAAACTTTATCTCAGATATCACCATGCAAAGAAACATCAGGAGACTAATTGATAACATAGGTAACAATGTTAAGTGCTTCCGCCTAAAATATATTTGAAAATTTAGCCTCTGAAAGCAATTCATCTCACTCACTTAACCAGAATTCTATTAATCCTCTCCCAAGCCATTCAATTAGGGAGTCATGGGCGGAGTTTCTGATAACTAATTCCTTGTTCTTTGCAATAATTATCAAAGGGACCGCAATATTTACCACCATTGTTGGTGTGAATACATTTTAATTTCTTCCCCATCCGTCTCTTCGCTATGGCTTGAAATTCCTTATACAAGCCAAGTTCTTGATCTTTAGATTTCAAAGGACACAACTAGAGCATACAAGAAAGATCATCGATGAAGGTCACAAAGTAAAGTGCACTACCTTTTGACTTACTTTAAAAGGACCACACATATCAGAGTGTACTAGCTCTAATAAATCGGGCTTTCTTGATAGAGGGTGGAAATGAAAGGAAACACTTTTCTGTTTACCAAATAAACAATGTATAAACCTTTTCAGCTTTTCTTCTTTCACTCTAGAAAGAAGACTTTTCTTAGCCAAACACATAATCACCCTCTAACTCATATGACTCAATCTTATGTGCCACAATTATGATAAAGTATCACTTTCCTCCAGATTGATTGAGTCATTAAGAATAGAGCCCTGTTTCACATACAAATAACCAGACTTGACTCTACGAGCCACTAATAACGAGCCTGTGTGCGGTAAAATTATGGTAGTCTATTTCCCGCCATTAAAGCACGTTCGGAGCACCCTAACAGCATATCGAGGCTATAAGGTTGTGATCGAGATCCTTAACTCGCGGTATAATCATCAGCTTTGTAGTGGCTTGAAGGTAATAGGATTTTTGCGCAACGTATTGGAAGTCGCACGAAAGATAAACTCTCGAGGAGATAGCCTAAATAAATACGTTCTAGTGTCTTGTCTAGACATCCCATCTCTGTACCTTTAGGTTTAATGCACCTCTACTTTATTGATCCCCTTTGCCTATTTAAGAGGGACTAACCTTACCTTGTAAGGGACTGATGTTGCTCCACTTCTCCACAAATGCAATAATCTCTCTCTCTCTCTTGCTCTCTGTATTTCTACTAAGCTATTTATCTTCATTGACCCCGAGGTCGCTTTAGCACTTCATTATTTCATCATTTGTTCTTCGTTATTTTGCTCAATATTGATCGCATAGAGCCTTCCTTATCTGTATTTTTACTTGTTATTCCCTCCCTGACCACCATCAATAAGTCCGATAGGCTCGAGAAATTGAGGATGATAACCCCAAAAAATTGCTAAAAGAATATTATGGTAGTTCTAATGGCTGGTGTAACACCGCATGACCTTGGCAATGCATCGAGATCGGTTCGAAAAGACATGGGTTTGCATGCCGCAGCCGGGTAATGAAGTCGCGTGCATCACTGGTGGCACATAGCACGTCGACCAATAGGAAGTTGGAAAGATACCAACCCACGTACAACAGGAAGTTAACCTTCGTATTATTTTTTGAAACATTGCAGGAACAACATTTGGCTATGGCAAAGCTACAGAGCCGCCTGGAGACTCTTAGCACGACAACACCCAAGATATCCCCTCACATCAAGCCAGTGCCTGAGATATTAGGGAACAATTAATCGATAACCTATCCTGTAGTAGTAAGGATGCTGGAAGACCTTATTGCATATATCGAATCATGATCGCGGAAAACCCTGCAACAACCATCTCCCAAAGGTATGATCCTGGGACTCACTTCGCGAAAGTTAAAAACAATGAAACCCCTCAAGAGTTGTAGGACCTCAAGTCCTTACGGGCACATCACCACTTATGCCCGCCCCTTAGGAACAGCGACCTCCAAGATGGAGAACTCGGGTCTGTTCCAATAAGGAAATTTGAAGAAACTCCCTCTGAAAAAATCATTACGCAGCACCACTATTCGGTACGTGATATTGAGGACCTACTCACCATAATGGCGTTTTCCATAGATGCGCATGCCTTCGCCATCAAGGTAATGATAAAAGGGCCCAATGCCCCAAAGGCTGGAAGAAGAAGAAGAAATAAAGTGTCGCGGGAAGTCGCACCTCGCTCCCTGATAATACAAATAAGATCGATCTTGTTCCGAAATAGTTCGGAGGCACAAGCCTTCGCCTAAATCGCCTATAAAGCATACCCGATGAATCCAGACCAGTTCAAGCAAAGAGTGGTAGGATATGCAGTCAAGGCTTTGTCGGATTCCAGCAACCGACACCAAACCCAAATCATGGCCCGAAGAAAACACCCTCGAGGAACCTCCAATGGTACCAAATTCCACAAGACATAGCCAACAAGGAAACCTCGCTCGATAGAGCGTGACTTCAACATGGCAATTCCAAGCGTAAAAGTGACCATAAGCGAAGTCAAGAACTATACGTTGCTAAAACCTTTTTAACCAAAACCCCTTCGGGAAAACCATGGCATGCCTCAAGAATTACGAGGCGCTCGGGGTCAATAACTCAAAAGGGTAAAAATTACACCATTCATCAAAGGTAGCTAAAAAGTGTCACCAAATGGGCATACCCGGATCCATCTCTACAGACGTAAAGAGATCAGACAAAATAGAGCCGGCGAGTTGCCATGCATCGTCACAGCCATAAAAAGACGACGGCATGCCATAAAGATTCGTAGAACGTAGAGTGCAAGCGCCCATCGCCAGAAAGGGACGATCTCGAAAAATGCTCCCAAAGGACACCCTCTCGCTCGAGGAAAAAGATGCCGAGAGTCCACCTCAGTATCACATTAACACATTGGTAATACCATCTTTTAAACAAATCATTTAAAATAAATCATGTATTTGTGAGTACAGGTGGTTCAACCAAATTATACCGACAATGTTGGGCTGAAGCCGATTAGACAATCCGGTCTAACGCTGCACTCAGACCGGATCCCCGATAGGATCCTGATGACAATCACCGCAACGATCAAATACTCGCCCTACGCGGCCAGCCCCAGCTAAGGATGATACTTCGAGCGTATAGATCACTGACGTTTTGTGCGGACAATGCCGAATACAGCACCTAGGGTACGACCCCGACCCTATTCCGCCAAAGGTGTAAAACCCCACAACAAATCCGGGGCTAAAACATCTAGCTATGAGTGACAAGAAGAGATCCATCACCTTATGCCCATGGCTGGCATTATCCTCGAACGTGGTCAAATGGTAAGTACAATCACATCCTTGATCAGGCTTGGCCGACCGGGGAAGATGACTGTAGCGGGGCTTACTCTCCAAAATGCCGCATGTGCACCTCGCAGAAAGGAAGAACTACCCCGCCTTCTTTATCATTTCCTTTCATTTGTTATTGCTAATCTGTATGCAGGTGGCTAGCTGAGGCATTTGGTAGTTTTAGATCCTGCTCGAGGACTCGCGGCCACCACGGGGCCCTCCAGGGATTCTTTCCTCAATCGGGTTTTTAACAGGAAGAAGGTTCTGCCAACAAGGTTATTAGAAGGACTACATGTCCTGAGGGAGGGGACTTGAAGAGATCATGACCATCTTTCATAAAATGTTCCAATATGGAATCATACAAGCATATCAGATAATCAGGGAAATTGTACTCATGACGACCAAATTCAAAGCAATAGGACAATATGTATTTACGGCTTATATTTTCTCCAAGCAATAAGGAATATTTTTTATGCACTCCATGCTTCGAGGAAGACTATTTCGGCTTTTCCACAACAAGAAACCTCTCCATCGAATACGTCCCGAAATACTCGGAGACTTAAAACAATTCAGCATCCACCCTACTTCGGAATTGGAATCTCGGGCTCATAAAGCCCTCGCAAATGCAACTCTAGGTTTTCAAAAAGCTATCTTCAGGCTTGATCGAAGCTCGATGTTTTAGAAAATCATCTCCAATCTCCATGTAATGGAAAATCAAAAATTGTAGACCCTAACGGGCAACCCCGACACGACCAGGTCTATTCTCCATATACTGTAAGACCTCAACAGGCATGGAAAATTGTAAGACCTCAATATGCATGAAACAATCCTGCAGTTTAGGCTATACATCACATTTGTAAGAGTCCATAAAGGGCATATCCTTGGAAAGGCTTTCTTTAGACCATACTTCGGGGATGAGATCTTTGAACCTTGTTTGAGCTCCTCTTCCCCTTTCGAGACAAGAAAGGAGAAGGGGAAGGGGAACTATTTTCTTTTGTAGATGCCTAAAAATACTTCTTGGGATAAAAAATGGCTCCGCCAAACGCACATGACTTTGGTAAAAATGGCTACTAATGCCCAAAAAAGCGACTTGGGGATTCCCGACCCTTAATAAAAAATCCTCTGAATCTACTTCGAAAAAAACCGGTTCAAAACAGGTTCCCTCAATAGGCAAAAAATGAGTCCCGACCAATTGGCTCCAAAATCGGAAAAGCATTGATCTACTCAACCTATGAGCTATGAAAGTTACGAGGTTCTCAGAATATCGCCAACTACGACTTGAAATTGAGGTTCTTTTAAAACAGACAATGGGTTAGGCAAAAAATTCAATAATGTTGGCTCAGAAATGGCTAGTGTTGTGGACTTGATCCCTATGAGTACAGGAGGATTCAAGGCTGTACTACTGCCAAGAAGATTTGGGATACTATACAAGTGGCTCACTAAGGAACACCTCAGGTGAAGAGGTCAAGATAAACACTGTTGTATTCTCAATATGAGAATTTTACTATGAAGGATGGAGAAGCTATCCAAGAGATGTATACCAGGTTCACTACACTGATAAATGAACTTGAGTCTTGTGGAAGGATTATCCTGGAAGAAGACAAGGTGGAGAAGATTCTAACTAGAGTTCTGCCAATCTGCTAACAAAGCAAAATCACAGCTATTCAGGAATCCAAAAACATTGCTACTTGAAAATTGGATGAACTGATTGGAAATATTACTGCCAATGAATTGAGAAGGCAGACAATGAAGATGGATTCTCTAAAGAAAGAAAGAAGTGTGGCTCTTAGAATCTCAGAAGGATCAGATCTTGAAGATGATGAAATGGCTATAATAACCAAAAATTTCAAGAAGTATGTTATGAGAGGAAAGGGTCCTTCGAAAAGAACAACATTCAACAAACCTAGGGCTCCTGAAAAATAAACCAATGGGGGGTGCTACAAGTGTGGGAAGACTGGTCACCACATTAGAAACTGCCCTCAATGGGAGGTTGAATAAAAGAAAGAAAGAGCAGATAGAAGAAACTGCAAAAAGGAAAAGGTTCAACCCAGAAGGAACAATGGATCAACTAAAGCTATGGTTGCTGCATAGGGAAAAACATCAGATGAGGACTCAGAAAATGAAGCTGAAGAAGAGCAAGCTCTTATGCCCATTGGAGAATTAGAAGATCAACATGAGGTAAGTATTCTACATCTTAAAGAAAAGATTAAGTTCTTTTCTGAAAAAAAAATGGCTGATCTACTGATGGACTTCATAGATGAGTCTGAAATAATAAACAGTGACAGGGATGTTCTGTCTAGCGAATGTGTTATCCAAGAAGAAAAATACAAAAGGTTAGAGTCTAGTGCTGATGAGAGTGACAACACAAATACCGAGTTGAAGAACCAGGTTCATCAACTTGAAAATAAGATCCTAGAACTTAGATTTGAAAATATTAAACAAAAAGTAGGGACATGAAAGAAAAAGGCAGATCAATCACTTCTCACTCTAGAAGAAAATCTAGGAAAAATGAAAGATGAACTGTACAAGAATGATAAATTGATTAAAGTCCTAAAAGAAGATTTAGGAAAAGTAAAGCATGAACTAGACAAAGCATGCAAATGGAACAGGGCTTCCGATGCACTCTCCCGGCTGCAAAAACATCATAGTAGCAATAAGAAAGGACTTGGATTTGGGACACAAGCTCCAAAATGGGATCCCAAGAATAAGTACCTCACACTTCCTGAGAATGAGATTTGCACACAGTCTAGTAGGAGTGGCAATTACAAAAATGAATGTAATACATAAGAAAAGGCCAGTCAAAAGAACAAAGCATTTATTCAAGAAAAACACAAACTGCCTGGTAGGGAAAAGAAAATTTTAATTCATCCTTTAGCCCATAGAAAAGGACCCAAACTAGTTTGGGTTCCTAGGACTAACCGATGATTTCTTTTTCCAGGCCCAAGTGAAGGAGAGTAGCCAAATATGGTACATGGATAGTGGCTGCTCAAAACATATAACTGGTAACAACGACCAGTTACTTTCACTTGAGAACCGAAAAGGAGGTAATGTATCCACTGGAAATGGAAAGAAAGGTAAGATCATTGGAGTTGGTAAGGTAGGAAAGACAGACTCTCATTCCATTGAGAATGTCTATTTGATATATGGCTTAAAATATAGACTGATAAGTGTGTTACAACTGTGTGACAGAGGTAATCTTGTGGTTTTCACTTCTACAATATGTTTTGTGATTAGATTTACTACTGACAAGATTGTTTTGCAGGGAAGAAGAATTAACAATATTTACATTGTAGATCTGTCAACTCTCTCTGAAAATGAACTCACTTGCTTGAGTGTGTTAATTAATGATCCCCTCCTTTGGCACAACAGACTTGTCCATGCCAGTCTATATCAATTGAACAAATTAGTCTGCAAGGACTTGGTGATATGGTTACCTAATATCAAGTTCAAGGAATACAAAGTCTGTGAGGCATGTGCAAGGGGGAAGCAGGTAAGTTCATCCTTCAAACCCAATAAAATTGTAAGTACATCCAAGATGTTGGAACTAGTTCATATGGATCTCTGTGGTCCAATGACAGCCACGAGCAGAGGTGGTAAAGATATGTAATGGTGCTTAATGATGATTAATCTAGTTTACTTGAGTGTTGTTTCTAACTTCTAAAGATGAAGCATTTGAAATGTTTACCGCTTTTGTTAGAAAAACCCAGATATAATTAGGAAATAAACTTGCATCCATTAGGTCTGATAATGGAACTGAATAGGAAAATGCAAAGTTTGCTGAATTTTGTGATGAAAATGGAATAGATCATAATTTCTCAGCCCCTAGGACACCTCTGCAAAATAGGGTAGTTGAGAGGAATAATAGGATCCTTGAGGATATGGCAAGGACCATGTTTCTTTCCAGTAAACTACCTCATAGCTTCTGGACAGAGGCTATAGACACTACTTGTTATTTAATAAGTAGATGCATGACCAGGCCTCTTGTAGAAAAAACTCCCTGTGAGTTACTTAAAGGGAGAAAACCAGACATATCCCATCTTAGGGCTTTTGGTTGCAAGTGCTACGTGCACAATAATGGCAAAGACTCCCTAGGTAAGTTTGATCCTATAAGTGATGAGGGAGTATTCTTGGGATATTCTTCACATAGTAAAACATATAAAGTGTTTAATAAAAGAACTCTGTGTGTTGAAGAAAGGGTACATGTAGTGTTTGATGAATTTAACACTCTTTCTGAGAGACACGAACATGAAGATGAAGCCATTGAACTAGTGAGACAATTGACTGAAGTCACAACACAAGTCAAGGTGGCATGAAAGGTAGGAGCAGGTGATGGAACATGTCCTTCCACCTAGGGCAACCTTACAGGGGAACAAATCTGAGAGAAAATGAAAAAATTTCTCTAAAGGAACATGTACCTGAACCTGTTCCTCTACAGCATAACAATAAAGGAGAAAACAGCAGGAACCCGCTAGTGGGAAAATATTACAAGTACCTAAGTTCTCATCCCATTGAGAACATCATCAATGATCCAACATCTGGAGTCAAGACTAGATCACAACTGAAGAACCTGTGTGCATTTGATGTATTTCTATCCCTCATTGAACCTAAAAATGTGAGTGAAGCTGTACAAGATGTAGATTGGGTCAATGCTATGCAAGATGAGCTCAATCAGTTTGAAAGAAGCTAAGTCTGACACTTTGTTCCAACACCCAAGCGCATGTCAGTCATTGGGACAAAATGGGTCTTCAGGAACAAACTAGATGAAGATGGAACAGTTACAAGAAACAAGGCAAGGTTGGTGGTTTAAGGCTATTGTCAATAGGAAGGCATTGATTATGATGAGACTTTTGCTCCAGTTTCTAGACTTGAAGCAATCAGACTCCTCATAGCATTTGCAGCACATATGGAATTCACTCTTCATCGAATGGATGTCAAAAGTGCCTTCCTAAATGGCTATCTCAAAGAACAAGTATTTTTGAAACAACCTCCAGGATTCGAAAGCAAAGAATGTCCTGATCATATATACAAGCTAGATAAAGCTCTCTATGGTCTCAAGAAGGCCCCAAGAGCTTGGTATGAAATATTGTCAAAATTCCTTCTGGAGAATAGGTACAAAAGTGGTAAAATTGACAACACATTATTCCTAAGGAAAAAAGGTAAAGATCTTCTTGTCGTACAAATATATATTGATGACATAACATTTGGGGCCACTACAGATAGGTTAAGTAAGGACTTTGCTAAACTAGTGGGAGGTGAGTTTAAAATGAGCATGATGAGTGAACTCAATTTCTTCTTGCGGCTACAGATTAAACAAAGTGCAGATGGAACTATGATCCATCAGCAGAAGTATACAAAGGAACTAATCAAGAAGTTTAAAATGGAAGAATCCAAAGAAATAGATACAACAATAGCAATTGCCACAAAACTAGATATTGATGAACCTCGTTCATCAGTTGATCAAAAGATGTATAGGGTATGATTGATTCACCTTTATATCTTACTGCCAGCAGTGCTGACATTTTTTTCAGTATAAGACTTTGTTCTCCATTCCAGGAAAATCCAAAAGAGTCACATTTGACAGCTGTCAAAAGAATATTAAGATACTTTAAAGGCACAACTGATATGTGTATGTGGTATCCCAAAGGTAGTAATTTTACTTAATTGGATATGTTGATGCTGACTATGCAAGTTTTGTAGTTGATAGGAAGAGCACTTCAGATATGGCACACTTCCTAGGGTCTTGTCTTGTATCATGGGCTACCAAAAAGCAAAATTCAGTGGCTCTCTCTACCGCTGAAGCTGAATATGTCGCTGCTGCTTCATCTTGTGCATAATTAATGTGGATTAAGCAACAACTAGTAGACTTTGGAATTGAAGTGGGGTGCATACCAATATTTTGTGATAACACCAGTGCAATTAGCATGACAAAGAACCCTATTCATCACAAAAGGACTAAGCACATAGGTTTTAGACACCAGTTATTCGGAGAAAACTATGAGAGAAGGGCTAATCTCCCTAGAATTCTATGCCACTAATAAACAAATAGCTGACATGTGCGCTAAGGCACTGTGTAGAGAAAACTTTGAAAGGAACATGTTGGAATTAGGGATGATTAAGTTCACCTATAAGGTCCATTTCAGAATGCACAATAAATTTTTTTTTTGGTTATGAGTTCTTAATTTTGGTGAATAATAGACTAATTCCTACTCAGTCTCATACTATAAATAGTATACTCTTGTGACATATATTTATGCGACAGACTAATCTCTTATAAATTTTCTATTTTCACATTTGAGGCATAATCAAGAGAAGTTCCACTTGAAGAACCTGGTTCATCAAAATATGCTCATGAGAAAGATCAGGTATGTTTCTATATTTTGTACAATTAGAAAAACTTAATTATCAATCGCGAGCAAGAGTCCTAGATATACCAAACGTCCTAACAATTCTATCCATTGGGTAAATTGAACCAGTTTCATGGAAACTAGAAGTCAATGTATAACGGAACCCTCTCCTAATGCAATCCTAATTAATCACTAACGACACCGAAACTCTAAATTAATTAGACTTCTATGTTATCTTTGAAAATGATGTCGTTTCTGAGTAATCAATACTCTCTTTAAAAACCCCAAAACACTCAATCACCGTCAATTCTTCAAAACCCCCTAAAATCAATCACTCTTGTCTCTAAAATTCTCAAAAATTCTTCATACCACCAAAATTCACTTAGGGTTTTCAAAATTCTTCCCGATGAAGAATCCCCAAGACAATCCTGGCAACTCCACCACATGTTTCACCCAACACCACCTCATCTTCCACACTACCAGTCGAAACACCAAAACCAAGATTCCGCTGCCAGAAAATGCTAGCAAGAAAAACTATAGCTACTGGTTCTCTGGGAAAGCTTTGAATGAAAAACTTCAATCCAGTCAAAAGAAAGCAGTCTCAGCAAAAAGAGACCAACTCTAGCTCTAATGATGACTACATATCCGCTAGTGAAGGAGATGAACCTGGGTCTACAGAAAAGGCCAAAACTCAAGAAACCAAAGGAAAGGTAAATTTTTGCTTTATTTTTTCTAATGTAGTTTAGAGGGAGAAAATAAATTTGTTCTGATAGGGGTTGCTAGAGATGTAGGTGGGATTGATTCTGGGAAAACGAGAAAAAAAAAAAGAAGAATGAGTTTTTAGCCATATGTGGGAGTGGGGAAGAGGGAGTCTCGAAGTCAGGGAGAAGTGGATCAGGTGAGCCTGTTCAAGGTTTGGTTAATATGAGCAAACAACAAAATTAACCTGGTTCATCTGGGAAAGAGAGCTTGGCTGATTTGTTGAAGAAAGTGGGGTCCAGTTGTGACCCAAATAAATGCAAGGCTTTCTCACAAAGGACTCCTACTGCGTCCAAACCAACCAATAAAAGAAAACCTTCATCACCCTAGTGAGATCCCAGGATTAGAGCTAGCAGAAGTATTGCTAGGGAAAGTGAAGTAGAGTTGAAGAAACCTTTAGAAGAAAGTAAAAAAAAAAGAGGAAAGAGAAAGGGAAAGCAAAGATAGGTGAAAACTCAGAGGCTGTAGTTGAAGAGGAAGAAGAAGAGATGGAGCAGGTCCATCTCGAAAAGTGTGCTACTGTGGATGTTCCCACTACAAAATCAAAGGGAGCCAGAACTTTTGCCAAGAAGCCCTCCAAGCCAGTACCTGCTGAACCTGTTCTTGCAAAGAGAAAAAGGTCAGCTGCAAAAGGAAAACAAGTGAAAATTACTGAAGAAGAGTATGATGAGTGGAGTGAGGATGAACAAGATGAGTCCAAGAAGGAACATAGCAGATATGCCATGTTTGGCAAGAGGAAATTCTTGAAAGGGAGACTACTCAAAGACCTGGAGGAGCAGGGTATGATGAGGCTTGTGACTGCACTAGAAGCACAGGGGTGGAAGGAAATGGTCCTTCATATGGATGGTAAATTGACAAGGAAAGAACTCATAGAGTTCATGGCAAATGGGACAGTGAAGAACGGGCTGGTGACTAGCACATTGAAAGGTGTCCAAGTGTAGTTCAATGCTGCAAAGCTGGGCGAGATTCTAGAAATCCCTAGTGAGTGGTATGATGACTATACAAGGAAGAGGTGGCCATGTCTAGATGGGTTGCCTACTGATCTTTAGATCACAAGGAATTTTTATGACACCACAACAAATGAAGAGGTACCTAAGGCCAAGGCAGTTCAGAAAAGTGAAATGAGGCCAGAACACAAAGTGCTTTTTGAGTTTGTCAGCAAATGCCTTTTGCCCATACAGGAAAGAAGGCATACAACAAATTATATGGATCTGGTTCTTATGCAATGCCTGAATGAAGGGAAGCAGATCAACTGGCCTGCTTTTATTGTGAAGTTGCTTGAAAGGGTGCTCAATGGCTCAAAGCTCATGCCATTCCCTATGGATTTATCTTGACAAATGTGTTTGAAAGATTGAATGTTCCCCTGAAAAAGTGGGAAATGGCTTCTAGCAAAGAGCATTTTGGCAGCAAAACCCTTTAAGCTTGTGATTATCTGCTTAGTACAGCTCCAGTTGAACCTGGTTCTTCGGTAAAGACTCATGTGAACAGCAAGGTCAGAGCCTTGGCTAAGGAGGTTGGGAAAAAAGATGTTGAGATAGCAAGGCTTCAGGCTAGAGTTGCTGAATTGGAGCGAGAAAGGAATGGGCTGAGAGCTGAACATGCTAAGGAGAAGGAGAAAACTGAACGAATGCTTTAACATATGCTTAATCTGCTATAAACCCAACTCTCCAGCTCTTTTAAGCCTTAGGTGTCCTGTCCTAGTGTGAACCAGTCTAGACCCCCTTAGTGACCCAGTTTTGCATTTTACCCATGTTTTCCTTTATGCTCATGGTTTGGTAATTCTGTTTTTCTTCTTGTGGAATGCTATGTAGAAACACCCCACTAATCAATGAATGCAACTTTTCTTGCTTTTTGTTAATTCTATTCTTAATAGTTATTTTTGATGAGTTGATATCTGATTAACTAAAGCAAATATTCACTTGCAGTTGCCCCAGTGGCCATGAGTACTAATTAATGAGATTCACATT
The DNA here is from genome assembly GCA_034376525.1 of Nicotiana benthamiana. Classification (NCBI taxonomy): domain Eukaryota; kingdom Viridiplantae; phylum Streptophyta; class Magnoliopsida; order Solanales; family Solanaceae; genus Nicotiana; species Nicotiana benthamiana. The sequence goes on along the minus strand of CM067333.1, from coordinate 24,478,136 downwards.
ATTTATGAAACTTTTCAATGATGCCAAAAGGGGGAAGATATTGTGCTTAAATTCATTATCTGAACAAGTGATGTTTATGACCTAACTTAAATCTGGCCCTTTTTGACAAGTTGAAATTTTTTTAAGTGTTGATATTTTAGCCGAGTTTCACAGGTTCTCTGATCACTTAAAGCACAGAGTTTGTCATCATCAAAAGGGGGAATTTGTTGGCCCAAGTTCAGTTGAAGTTTTGAAAATTGACAAATGAACTCAAGGAAAGACCTGGGCCATCTTGATAGATACAGTTAGTCATAACCATTGCACATGGAAGGCCATTGAGGAAGATATGTATTGAAGATTACACAGCAAATATCTTCTGAACGGAATCAAAAAGATTGCATTGAGTTCTAAAGATGACAGTCTCCTTATGATAAGAGAACACAATCCTAAGCTAGGATGAGGATGAGAGTTTTCGTTGGTTATGGACTCAAATCGACTAAGGATAAGCATTAGAGTCTCAATCAAACTCTAACTGCTAATCAATTAAAAACCAAGTTGTTCTCTTTTACATGCAATGCACATACGCAAAAGTTAAGCATATTTGAGAGCAAAAAGAGCAAGTCTGATTTGCAAACAATATATGTGAGATACAAGGGCGCACGTATAAAGTTATATGAACTAAGATCGAAGATCCAGTTTCATTGTTGTGTTTATTCTAAGTCTAGTTCAATTGTAGTAGGTTTCATATTGTACCTTTAAGCTTTCTTAGAAGCAACTGTATTAGGTTCTCTGATTATTCAAGTTAGAGTTATCTTGAAAGTGTCACAACAGTTGAAGTTGTGTGCCACACTAGGATTAGAGTTAATCCTTAGCTTTACAAAGAGTTTTGTAAATGGAGTTTTTAGCTCAGTGATTTCAGTGGAGTTTGGAAAAATCCTATGGAGTGGTAGGTCATGGTTTATTCACCTTGTAAGATAGGTGTTTTTCACGTAAAAATCTCTGTGCACTTTACTTTAATTATTTATTATTCCGCAAAGTGCTGTAGTTAGAACACTTTGAAGAACCTGGTTCTTCTAATGCAAAAATTAGGTACCACACAAATCGCCCCCCCTCTTGTGTTGTATTGACGTATAGAACATCAAATAAGACCTTAATGAGAGGAAACAAAGCCTACAAAGAGCATCCTGGCCTTATATCAAAAGGTGTCTACGACCATACAAAGTAAGAGCCATTGTCGCTGGCTAAGCAAGCCTCTGATCCTCAAATCAAAAGGTCTGTATGACCATATATCATAAGAGCTATTATCGCCAGCATGAAAATTGACAACTCGAGGATTAAAGAGAGCTCGAATCCTAAATTGATTTGTAGAGTAGATCCAAAGTAGTTAACTAATAAAAGCCTCCGGGCCTCATACTAAAAGGTCTCAATGACAAAGCAACAGAAAAGGCACCGTCACTAGTCAAAAAGGATTCGAAGGTTGATTAAAGCTCGAGTCGCAATGCAACTCGGAGACTGGACCCAAAAATTATAACATGCCAAAGGGTGTGACAGCGATACTACAATTGCCAACCGGAATCCCCGGAAAGATAAAGGGTTGGTTACTGCTTGAATCGCAAAGCGACTTGAAGGCTTGACCAAGAAATTCACCAAATGCCGAAGGGCATAAAATAAAAGCCATTATTGACAGCCCAAACGGGCTGAAAGGTATAATAAGCTCGAGTCTCATCCCGACTCAGAGATGGATCCCGAAGGTAGTCAAAAACTGCAAGCCTAAAGGCTACTTCGGGATTGAATTAGTCCAGTAATAAAATCTCCAGTAAGAAGCAATGCAGAAATTACAAGTCGCGGGGTTTTTCTTCTTCATTATTATTATTTGTCAATGATAGGGCACAATCTCGGCCTGCGTCGTATAGTAAAAGCAATATACATATATACACAATAAAGAAGGAAGGGGATATTTTTCCCCTTTGTTCCTTTTTTACAGTAGCTACGGCCCATCGACATCCTCCTCATCATCAGATATCATAAGCTTGGCATCAAACTCCGCTCCTTTGGAACTTCCGATCTCCTCTGAGAAATCGAATCCCCTATCATAAATCTTTTCAAGGGTCTCCCTCAGGGGTCTGCATCTCTCATATTCCACTTCTATTGCCTGCACTATTGAGGGCCTTCTTCAGCTCGGCCCTAGCAACGGTGGCGCTCTTTGAATAGGCTGCTACCGTCCCGGGCGTTATTTATTACGACCTCGGCCTGGATGTTCGCCACCTCAAGTTTCTCCCTTAATATCTCAGATGAGAGCTTCACGATCATCTTCGCCCGAGTGTGGTCACTCAGATGAGTAGCCTGAATTTGCGCCTCAAGAACGGATATCGCATCCTGAGCTCTCCCTTTGGCCTCAGAATAGGCACTAACACGTGCTCGTAGCTCGGTGAATTCATGGTTCGAAGCGCCAGCCTTTCCCCAAAGCTATTCCAGCTCATCTGCCATGCCCTTCAAGTGTAACAACAGCGTCTCAATGGCCGACAAGATAGAAAGATGGAAAGGAATACAAAACAACATAAAATGCAGAATATCTATTTATCAAAGAGAGCCTCGCGAGCACGCCTTCGATCCTCCCCTCACCAAAAAGAAACGAGCTCATTTTCCTTTAACGCGCAGAGAAGCTTGAAAGATTTTCCCATTTCCAGTGTTTCCTGCAGTTGGGTCTCGCAACGCAACAACTCGTCTTTTATTATGTCAAAAGCCTAAAAACGAGAAGCCAAGCATATGAAGAAAATAGAAAAAAGTACCAGGTCGGAACATCCTTATCACTGCTAAAAACTTACCGTAACGCCAAAACGATGAGCCTCACCAAGGGCCAAAGCTATGTCCAGTAATGCCTCAGTACCGGAAGCCGGCCAACCAACCGAATCATTTTCTCTCAACCGCTGCGGAGAAGGAACCTAACCGCAAGCCTTATCATACTGTGGAACATATTTCCTTTTTCCAGCACTCCTCGACTCTTGAACCAGCGGTATCACCTCGAATGAACTTCCGACGCCTACAGTAGGAAAAGCAAGCTGGGTAGGAAAAAAGAGCATGCCCTTGAAAAAGAAAAAAGAGTTTAGAAGAGAACGCCAGGCTCCTACCATGATAATTTACCTCTCACCTCCCTTTTGAAAGATCTTGTCATCGATTCCTATCATGAGTCTAGCATGCCGCCCGCCTACGACACAATTCAGCTAAGTCTGGAACTTCGTCGGGCAACCAGTGAGTTTCTATAAGCAAAATACGGGAAGAAATCATTATGGATTTGAACTTGGACGAAGGAAAATATAGCTCGAACAGAGTGCTTATGTGTGGAAGTCCATTCCTTAGGGAACGGTAAGAATTCTCCAGGGATAATGTCGCTCGTCCAATCTCGAATAAACTGGCTCATCCACCCATGGTCTTCATCCTATCGATCGCCGATCATAGGAGCTCGGGTAGACCTACGCGGAAGAGCAACTAGGCCTTGAAAGCGTAATGGCTGGTACAACCTTATGAGATGACTAACAGTAAACTCTATCCCAGACCTATCGGCAAAGTATCTGATCGACCATACTATGATCCAGAAGAAGGGATGAACCTGCATTAACATTACTTGATACCTTCTACAAAAATCAAACACAACCCAGTCCAAGGAACCTGGCGCAGGAATGCCACTATGCACGCTCAAGAAGCCTTTAACGTACGTCGTGACGTCCTACTCGGGGGAAGAGGATTGCAGGACCACGCCTTCCCCCCATCCAAATTTTCTCCTGATTACCTCGAGGTCCTCTTCTACCATCGAAGAATCAATTCTCGATACGTGCCTCCCGTGGCCCGGGATATTGGGAGATTTTCCCGTTACAACAACACTCCTCCAGGTAGTGTGCTCTGAGCACTGCTCCCTTGACCTCGGAGGAGAACCACTATCGCCAGCCAAAGGCAAAATACAGGAAGGAGTACCCTTCATCCGAGCATTAGATGCCGAAGCAGCGACCATGGCCACAACAGAATAATAGGAAGAAGAGGGATATCCAGGCAGAAGTTACCTGAAGCAGAAAAATAAAGAGCCTCATGGAGGGCACCGTGCTCTACAGAAGAGACGATAATATAATAAAAAGAGACTGCAGAATTATCGCTTGAGGGAGGGATTAACAAATATATAAGGGACAAGCAACGACCGACCAACTACCCAAATAGGCCAATTAATTCCGGCCGCATTAACATCACCCTCCCCTTGGGGAACGCATTGGCTCAATTACTCCAGGCTCCCACGTGATTTGTAAAAGTAAGGGGAAGCCTCGAGGAATCCCCAACATCGCTCTGCAGAAGCTATCAACCCAACTTCGACTACAAAATACAAAAGGGCTCTTTTCATAGAATTAACAAAGCAGTCGTACATCTTTTCAATATTCATTTCCAAGAAAGGAGAACATACGAAACAAAAGAAAAGAGAGGAATGAGGCTAGGAGACTACTCCTCGTCGCAATACTATTCACCTTCGTCGGGAACAATAAAATGATTCAGATCCTCCTCTACCGCACAGGACTCATCCAAGTCAGCAGATAATACGAAACCCAGCGCCTTGAGTTCTTCTAGGATCTCCCTTCTTTCCTTTCACCTTGGCATGATCAACAACTTCGAACTAGTTTCTGCTCGGCATCCAGGGTTATGTCACGAACCAACGCGTGCGCCGTGACTACGTCCTCCTTGTAAGCAGTAGCGTCCCATTCAATATCAATCATAGCCACGATCAATGGAACAATCTTCTAACGGGTGTTTAAAAGAAGGCCCTGTGACGTCTCCAGCTTTCCGGTCACATCCTCATTCCGCTCCCTCAGCCCAGAGATCTACGCTTCCAACATATTGATCCTCGAGCTTCCCTACTCGACCTTCGTTAATAGGCAAGACATCGAATATGTGAACACATAACACATATAGATATGGAGCAGAGGAACAGATGTAAAAAGAAAAACAAAAGTAGAATACGTGTGCAGCAAGAGCAGCCTTATCCCAAAGCGTTGCCTCTAAAGAGGCTCGAAGCTCCTTCAACTCTTCATCTCCCCGGACGCCTCGAGACTCCGATTCTTACATTTTCAAAGCAACTGCATCACGCTCCATCTCATGGAATGCATGTTCCCCACGGAGTTGAGAGATGACGCGCTCATATATCTCATTGCACTATGGCATAATGGGGAAATTAAGAAAAACTATGAATAACGCACGGGGGAAAAAAGAAATACTCAAGGAAAAATCATCACCTGTCGCAGGGATTTCTCTGCTGCACCAATGTCGTCAGATACATAAAGGTCAAATCCATCAGGTACACCATCAAGAATGTTGGCAATAAAGTCTTCCCCTCCAAAAGAAGTGCCAATTGTGGAACACACCATACTCCAAGCATCTCTCAACTCTCCCGATAAGATTGGATAGTTTCGAAAAAAGTTTTTCGGGTCACCAACTCCATCGAATACTGGCCCAAACCTTCGGAAGGCTCCGAGATTTTTCATGTCTGATCCTGTAGCCCTGCTGGCAGAAGCTACATTGAATCTGGCCGAGCGATTTGAAGCCACATGAGTGTGCCCGCCAAGATCTTTTGACTCCTCAGTCTTTCTAGTCCTTGCCGTCCCGGACTCAGCAGCTTCCGACCAGGACACCTGCGAACTCCTCTCAACGGGCCTCGACCTCCCCCTCAGCAGACTGCCCTCACCATCCTCCCCGCCAATATTAGGATCTGGATCGGAGGTCGGAATACAAGTCTCGTCATGTCGAGCAACGACCATTCTTATTTTCCTTTTTCTTGTACGTACTGAGCCCCAAGGCCTCTATTTCACCACCGGCAGTGGAAACATCAGCATATTTTCTCCAAGGTCTGTACCAACATGATTAATCTGCAACACCATTGATTAGAGGCCGAGAGGAGTAAAAAATACGAAACACATGTAGAAAGGAAACCTCACCATGGTTCTTGGCCACCAAGCGTTTCTTGGCCATAATAGACTAGGACCAAAGATGATAAGGGAACCTCCTATATAAGCGTTCGATCCACCTCGCCAAGTCTGGGATCTCCTCAGGGTGCCAAGGATAAGCTAGAGGATGTTTCTAAGAAGTTATAACAACGGTGGAAAGAAATATTGAGAAGCGATTACAGGGAAAATATACCTACGGTGATGGTTCCACCATTCGGGAAAGGGAATCTATTGGACCGAGATGACATCCGAGATTCGCACTCAAATAAACCTGCCCATCCACCCTTGGTCCTTCCCTTCATTAACGCTTGCATAGAAATACTTATTGGATTCTTGCCAAAGCTTTATCAAGCCTCGGTGTATCTGAGGACAGTATAATCTGACCAGATGATTGAGGTTGAAAACTTCACCTACGATCCCATATGTAAAATGCCTGAGCATCAGCACAATCCTCCAGAAAGACGGGGAAATTTGGCCAAGAATCACTGGATACAGAATGCAAAAGTCAAGGATCACCATATTGATTTCCAAAGGAGGAGAATCTATAGATTCGTCGGGACCCACGGTAAGCAGATAGGTATATACATAAAGAAATCCCTCATTGAAATCGGTAATATCATCACTGAAGGTAGGAATTTCTTACGTCACTGCTCACTCCATTGACAATCACCCTTCACATTTTTTACATTAGTAACTATGCTAATGTATTGAGATACATGCTCACATCGACCTGGTGTAGACGTGGGAATCGCGATGTCAAAATTTTCAATATATAATGCTTAGGAGGAGTCCACTGCTCTAAAGAAGGAACCAATTTATTCTCCCCCTAACCCATTGGTATGATGACAGGTGTCATTCTGACGGGGTACTGTCTTGGAAGTCCTGGGCATGAATAATGGCGAAACCTTTTGCAAAAAAGAGACAAAGATGAAAATATGTCAAATTAGTTGAGATTCTAGGTCACGAGGCCGGAGGAAGAGCGAAGATGAGGAGCATCTAATGATTGAAGAATTTTATTGGAGTCGGTTGGGGAAGTAGAAGGGATGAACCTGTAGCAGTACGTGGACTCCTCGATTTCTGCATATGATGGCGGCCCCGCATGGTTCCCTAGGATATGCATTTAATGCTATTATATAGATGACATCATGGTAATAATGGCCTCAAGACGACGATTCAGTATCGTTTCCTATCACTTCGATATAGGAAATGCGAAGATTATATGTGTGCGGTAAAATTTATGGAGTCTATTTTTTGTTATCGAGGCGCGTTCAGAGTACTCTAATGGCACGTCGAGGCCAAAAGGTCGTGATCGATCTCCTTATCTCGCGGTATAATCTTCGGCTTTGTAGTGGGTAAAAGGTCTGAGGATTTGTCAGCAACATTACGGAAGTCGCGCGAATGATAAATTCTCGAGGAGATAGCCTAAATCAATAGGTTCTGGTGTCTTGTCTAGAGATCCCATCTCTGTACTACGTTTATGCACCCTGTACTGTATCGAGCCCCTCCACAAATGCAATAATATCTCTTTCTCTCTCCCTTTCTTCTAAGCTATTTATCTTCATCGACCCCGAGGTAGCCTTAGCACTTCATTATTTCATCATTTGTTCTTCGTTATTTTACTCAATATTGATAGTATAGAGCCTTCTTTTCTATATGTTTACTTGTTAACCCCTCCCCGACCACCATCGATAAGTTCGAGACAGGCTTGAGGCTCAGCTTCGAGGTATCCACAGGCTGCCTCTGCACGCGGGAAACGTCCCCTTACTGGTTCGATTATCGCTACGTTTAATTTGATCTTTATCACTTTACTTCACATTTCAGCACTAACCACTATCACTAACTAGCTCGGGAATATATTACGTATTTTTAGAATTTCATTTACAAATTTATTTGGTGTTACCATTTTTACGATAAACATAGCCCTTAATGAGCTTCCCTTGGCCATTAAAGAGGGCATTACGGTAACCTTCATCATCTAATGTTAATGTAGAGATCAAATTGAAAGGAAAGTTTGGAGCATGCTTGACATCTTGAAGAGCTAACGTTGAAGCATTATTAGTTTCAAACAAAGTGGATAACACCAAACACCTTACTTCACTTGCATTACCCATCTTTAATTCTCCAGAATCAACAGGAATATACGATGATAAAAAAATCTTTTCTTGCTCTGACATGTGAGTAGCTCCAGAATCATCTATCCAGCTCGTCTCATGGGATACCAAATTGATGACGTTTCAATCATAAGAAAAAAAAGGTCATCTCGAACAATAGCAGTAACATTGTTCTCGTTATTATCAACTTACTTTCCTTCTCAGTTATCTTGCAACTACTTTTGGCAAAATCTTTTGATGTGCTCTTTCTTTCCACAGTGGTTGCATATAATGTTATGGTATTTGGACCTTGACTTACTTCTACTTTTAGCTCTATCCCTAGAGCCTATTTTTATATCTATCTCCCGGTATTCTATAACAAAGGATAGGGCTGTCTTTCTTGTATTTATAGGTCATCAATTGATTTAGCAAGAACAACAGGTTCCCAATTTTTGAAGCATAAAGAGTCTCTTGCTTTACTCACAATGATCTCGCCTGTGTCTCGTTCACAATATGGTTGCGAACATTGTTGATACCCAGATTTTCCACAATTTTTTTAAAATTTTCATATATACATTCAAATCACTTTTTATAATAATTGATATTTTCCCATAATTTTTCATATAATTATCAATTTATTTTTAAAATTTATTCAGAACTTTGTCCAATAATTATTCATAAGTTACATTACAAATAATTTCAAAGTATTTCTTAGCTCAAGGATGACCACATCGCTTCCACCATCCAAAGCGAATGAATTACATCCCTGACATGTTCGCTCAGCCGGAGAATGCCAAAGAATGGGTTGAGCTCTTTGATAATCTGACTGAAGAACATGTTCATTGGATGTTGGAGTGGTTTCCGGCAGAGTAGTTCATTGCCCGATCTAGAGATGCACCTTTCCTGATACTGATTGGTCTAACAGGAACATACTCTTATGTCCCTCTTGAGGCAAGCAGGTATGAAGCAAGTAATATCCAGGGTCAACAAGATACACCATCTTTGAGCTGCCTTCCAAAATGATGATAGTCCCTACAAGTGCCAAGCCCGGCACATGTGGCACTGCAAGATCGTAATGGAAGGAAGCAAAGGGATCGATGGGATGAACTATGAGGACCTTTGCATACAGCCAGATGTCAAACTTCCTGAGGGTTGAAAACCTCCTATGTTCGAAATGTTTGATATTACGGTAGATCCAAGGGTCCATTTGAGAACCTATTGTGATAAGCTAGTTGGAGTATGGAAGGATGAAGTGATTCGCATGAAGTTGTTCATTAGGAGTTCGAAAGGAGATGCATTGTGGACAGATTCAGACTCAAAAAATGGTCAATCTCGGTAAGCATGACATCTGACATTATGGACAGATTCAGCTTTAATATATAGAAGAGGAGCAAATGAATATGTTCTTTGTCAGGCTCAGGACCCGCAGAACTATGAATGGTTGAAGATGATTGAGAACCACAAGTTCTCCGACATTATCAAATTAGGTTAAAATATTGAAGAGGGTATTAAAATTGGTATGGTCACAAATTTCAAAGGCTTCCAAGCTACGAATAAGGTTTTACAGTCCTGTGTTGTTTCTAAGAAAAGGGACATGGGGGCGTGATGGCTGCAAAAAGGACCAAGTCTCCCTTCAAATACAAAACTTACCCAACACCTCCACTCATATAAAAGCCAACCCCAAATTACCAAACACCCTCACCCTCGTTCCAAGCTCCGCTACCAATTATTCAATCATCTCCATCTCCTACATATCACCTACTTCACCCAGATACTCCCATCCCACTCATGTATACCACACGTATAATTCTCAAACATCGCATTATCAATCACCCCATGCACGCCAAAACTTCCCTAGACCTTGACTTAATTTTTATCGCAGACCTCCAAAATAATATATCGCCATCGCTTAACCCATCGAATAGCTGTTTGAGAAGCTCAAAGATGATGGTTATGTCACCTTCATCCCTGCTGCAACCCCTAAGAATCCTTATCAATAGGTTAACAAAAACAAGTCCTGTGCATACCACTATGGCATAAAAGGGCACACCATCGATTAATTTCGCTCTTTGAAAGACAAGATACGGTCATTGATTGATAAAAGATCATTGTGGCAAAGGAACCCGCTCAAAACATCCACAACAATCCTCTGCCAGACCATAAGGGTGGAGGTATCCACATGATTGAAGTAGAAGATGACTCAGATCCCGAGGGATCAATTGGGTTGATCGTAGAAGGTGATGACCCAAAGAAATCGGCAATTACTCTCAATCCAAGTATAGTCCAGATCCAACTGTCTGAGGATGCTGAAGTGAATATGTATATGCCTCTTAAGTTTGAAGCAGCTTCACCCGCAAAGACACCAGTACCAATTGAGGTTGAATTCATGACTCTGGCAAATTCACCCGCACCATTTGAGGTTGCAGTCTTGCCACCCAAGGAAAATGTTCCATTTAAAGTAAGGATAGCTGTGCTGATCCCAGTGGCGATGTCAACCACGCCACCCTTCTATACAAATAACCTGGGACTATACAATTGAGGCGAAAGGAAGAGTAAGGTCTTGACCAAAGAAAATAACGCAATATAGGGTTTGACAAGAACCGATAGAGTCAATACCCTTTAACATCTAGATGAATCAAGAAAACAGGCTTCCAATCGGCCACCCCTCATTGAGACAGGTCCAAATGACCTTTGGAGGAAGTACAAGACAATGAATATTAAATCATCGACCTGTTGAACAAGATGGCAGCACAAATATCCATTCTCTCTTTGCGACAAAATTCTGAAACGCACAAGAATGTTTTGTTGAAGGTGCTGAATGAAGCGCATGCACCAAATAACATCACTAGAGGGGAAATTGATAATATGGTAGGAAAAGTACAGAGAAGCCATATGATCACCTTTCATGAGGACGAGCTGCCAACTAAAGGGCTTGGGCACAAAAAAGCACTGCACATCACCGTGTAATGCGAACATTATTTCATCACCAGAATCCTGATCGATGGAGGGTCCAGTCTTATCATTTGTCCGATGATAATGCTCAATAAGTTGTGTAAACGGAAGCATGAGATAAAGGATGGAGCGACAAATGTGAAAGCTTTTGATGGTTCTTAAAGGTCCACCATTGGTGAGATTAGTCTATGCTTGCATATGGGACCAACCTAGTTCGAGGTCGATTTCCAGGTAATAGACATACCAGTGCCTTACAACTTGCTGCTGGAACAACCATGGATCCATGATACTGGGCCACAGCATTAACGCTGCTTTAGAAAATAATGTTCGATGGAATCACCAGGAAGTGATCATTCACAGTGATGGTAGCAACCCTATATACACTCACCAGACTATTCCAACATTCAGGGGAAGAAGGAAGCTGGGTGGAGAAGCTTATCACCATATTGACTGGCTATCGACAAATACAAATGGTGGGATAGAATAGTCGAGAGTATACCGAGTTGGAGTGGTTACGAGCCTGGCAAAAGGGCTCGGCAAGAACCTCCAAGGAATCTCTAAATCCATAAAACTCAAGAAATATGGCACTACCTTCGGTTTGGGATATGAATATTAACTGGGAAGAATTCAATAGTTTATTGCCACCATGGTGCGGTCCTTACTACCTACTAGAGCAGCCAATACCATATTTGGAGTAGACCTTCCAAAAGGTCACATTATTTATGGGTCAGATGAAGAAGAAGCAGTTTCAGCAGTGAGGAACTTGTATCAAAAGGATGATGATATGAACTGCTGCATTATTCTCGAGGAGGAAGAGGGGAAGGCCCTTCCATACAGGCTGTGAGCAGAGCGGCACATCTTAAGAATTTGACCATCAAGACAATCAAAGCCCGACGAGCGTTGGGGTAGCAAGACTGAAACAAGCATTATTCACTATTTTATTTACTAAATTATTTTCTTTTTGCATTTTTAATTCCCACAATAAGATCTTCAATGTTCAAAGCAATTCTTTAATTTGTCAAAAGCTTTATTGATTTTTCTTATGAATCAATATTTATTGCAATCGTTTTCTCTCATAACTTTACCCATACAACATTAATATTACTTGTCTTGATGAGCCAATGACTATGACATGCAATGTGACAACCCAATAAATGGACATTGACTCGGAGGAAGATGACATACCTTACAAGATTGTTAAAGAAGTTGAGAATTTTGAGAAAAACCTAAGTCCAACCTAGGTGAGACCAAAATCGTTAACATGGGAAATTCAAAAAACATCAAGTAAATACAAATCAACATTCACCTGTCGCCATCACAGAATTTCTAAAGGAGTATAAGGACATATTCCCCTAGTCGTGTGATGACATAATGGGTCTGAGTACGTCTATTGTGGCTCATAAACTGCCAACCAATCCAATGTGTCCGCCACTAAAGCAAAAGGTCAAGAAGTTCAAGCACGATATGAGCTTGACAATCAAGAAAGACATCACCAAGTAGATCAACACTAAAGTTCTTAGGGTAGTAGAACACCCGGCGTGGTTAGACAACTATGTAGAAGTGCCAAAGAAGGATAGGAAAGTCAGAGTCTATGTCAACTACTGGGATTTCAATAGGCCAGTCCGAAAGAGGACTTCCCTTTGCCAAAATTACACATCCTGATTGACAATTGCGCAAATCATGAGCTAGAGTCATTCGTAGATTGCTTCCCTGGTTATCATCAGATCTGCATGGATGAGGAAGATGCTTAGAAAATGACTTTTATTACACCGTGGAGAGTGTATTTTACAAGAGATGCCATTTGACCTAAAGAATGTAGGGTCCACCTACATGAGGGCCATGACTACTATCTTTAATGATATGATACACAAGGAGATCGAGGTATATGTGGATGATTTTATTATCAAGTCCAAGAAGGGCACTAACCACATTGAAGATCCAAAGAAGTTCTTCAATAGACTGCGGAAATACAACCTGAAATTAAACCCTGAAAATTGTGCATTTGGGGTTCCTATTGGAAAATAGCTTGGGTTATTGTGATCCGCCGAGGAATAGAACTAGATCCATCGAAGGTCAAAGCCATTCAAGAACTACCACCACCAAGGAATAAGAAAGATGTGATTATTTTCTTGGGTAGGCTTAACTACATCTGCCGATTCATACCACAGTTATTTATGAGCCGATCTTCAAGATGTTAAAGAAGGACCGCCACCAATTAGACCAATGATTTCCAAAAGGCCTTCGACAAAATCAAGGAGTTCCTATCAACACCACTAGTCTTAGTCTCACCTGAGCCAGGTAGACCCTTATTACTCTACCTTGCAGTGTTAGATAGAGCTTTTGACTACATAATAGGGAAGCACAATAAAATGGGAAGGAAGGAGTAAGCTATTTATTATCATAACAAGAAGTTCACTCTATATGAGGCCCGATATTCTCTATTGTAACGCACCTTATATGCTTTGACTTGGGTAGCTGAGAAGCTGAAACATCTTCTGTTCATGTACTTCATATCTTATATCGAGAATGGATCCATTGAAGTACATCTTTCAGAAGCCTATGCCCACTGGCAAGCTATCCAAGTGGCTAATCATGTTGAGTGAGTTTGACATTATTATAATAACTCAAAAAGCGGTTAAGTGATAGGCACTGGTAGACCACCTTGCTAAAAAGCCGTGGATGGAGAATACGAACCTTAGAAAATGTATTTTCGTGATGAAGAGGTATTATTCATTGGAGAAGACATTGCGGAATCCTATGACGGTTGGAGAATGTTCTTCGATAGAGCAGTGAAATTCAAATGAGTTGGCATTGGAGCAATCCTAATATCAAAAACCGATTAGCATTATCTGGTGTCTGGCTAACTCTGGTTTCCCCGAACAAACAATATGGCCGAGTATGAAGCTTGCATCTTATGACTCAAAATGGCCATTGACATAAACGTTGAAATGCTGCTAGTGAGTAGAGATTCAGGCTTACATATACATCATGACGAGGAGAATGGGAAACCAAGAAATCATAGATACTCGCGTATATGTACCATGTATAGGAATTTAGAAAGAGGTTAACGAAGACGGAATTCCAACATGTTCCCATAATCAAGAATGATTTCACCAATGTATTGGCTACCCTATCATCTATGATACAACATACAGACAAGAATTGTATTGATCCCATTCTAGTGAAAATCCATAATCAGCCAGCTTACTGTGCCCATGTTCAAGAAGAAGCAGACAGAAAGCCTTGGTTTCAATATATCAAGGAATATTTGGCAAATGAAGAGTACACAGAGCTTGCAAATCCTACTAAAAAATGCACACTTTGGAGATTGTCCAAAAACTTCTTTCATAGCGGAGGAATCTTGTATAGAAGGACTCCCAATTTAGGATTATTATGATGTGTCGACGCAAAGGAAACGTCCAAGCTACTAGAGGAAATTCATGCTGGGACCTGCGGTCCACATATGAAAAGTTTTGTCTTGGAAAAGAAGATACACTGGGCTGGTTAATTTTGGATGACTATGGAAACCGACTGCATCCAGTATGTTTGAAAAAGCCACCGATGTGAGATATATGTAGACATGATAAAGGTACATCCAAACAAGCTTAACGCAACAAGTTCACAGTGGCCGTTCGCGCTTGGGGAATGGACGTCATTGGACCAATTGAGCTTGCCGCTTCCAACGGAAACAGGTTAATCATAGTAGCTACCAAATATTTTAGCAAATGGGTCGAAGCAGCATCTTACAATGCAATAATAAGAATGTCGTGGCAGACTTTGTCTGCGATTGCACTGTTTGTTGATTCAGAATTCCAGAGTCAATCATTAGTGATAATGGCTCCAACCTCAAAAACAACTTGATGAATGCTATTTGCAAACCTTTCAAGATCAAACATAAGAATTCCACGGCCTACAAATCTCAATTGAATGGAGTTATAGAAGCCACCAGCAAGAATATCAAGAAGATATTGAGAAAAATTATAGAGAAGCATAGACAATGGCACGAAAAGTTATCATTTGCTCCACTTGGGTATCGCATCACATCCGTACATCAACTAGGGAAACACCCTATATGCTGGTTTACAGTACAAAGGCTGTCATTCCGGTTGAGGTAGAAATTCCTTTCCTAAGGATCATACAAGAAGCTAAGCTCGACGACATAGAGTGGATAAAAAGTCATTATGAGCAACCAGCTCTTATAGATGTCGACGCACCCTTTTTCTAATGGGTGGAAATCGGGTGTACGACATTGGGAGGACAACTTTATTCCCTTTCAAGAATTGGATTTTGGAGTTGAAGAGTCACAACCTAATGATTATAGTGCATTGGAACACCTTTTTAATAGAGTTTGAGATGAAGAGACCACAGAATAGGGTGAGGGCTAGAAATTATCCCGAGGGGAAGGTGTTAGGAACCCCTCAAGGATCCACAAGTGTGGTTCCCTACCATGCTACAATTGTGACTTTAAGAATACAAGTAGAAAAATAAACAAGGGCTACACATAGTTTTGCAAACCAGTTTAAGAGTTGAAGAAGCAAAGAGTTTAAAAAATTAGTTTAAAAGAAAACTTAAAAATTAACAAGTAAGGGGAGAGGGGTTGTAGGTTTATTGATAATATGGATCACATTAGCGCAATATCCAGTAGTTACTCCTCAAAAGAGGGGTCGCACGTGATATTAGCGCACCAGTGATCATATCCATATTCTGCCCTTCCCACCCCGTTAAGGTATTAACGCATGGAAAATTAATGAGTTTAAAAGCGTGCAGAAAATTGTTTGTTTTGGTAAAAATCAATACTGAATTAGGCGACTGAGACCATTCTGGTTTGATGTTCCTATATGCATGATCTCTACGAGTTACTGATTTTAATACCTTTCAACTGTTAACGGCCTTATAAACATGATATCTATATGCCTATTTATCATTAGACCTAACAGTTTGCCTAATGTCATTATAAATACATAAATTCAAATCCCTATAAGCATGGTATCTACATGCATAGTTGCAGAAATCAAAAAGTTTGATCCTATAAGCATGGTTTCTTTACTTTAAATTGTATAGATTAATAGTAAAAGTCAAATAGGCATTGTTTCTACCCTTTTAAGCATAAACATAAATCCCTTCCCTTTTTCACTATATCCCTGAGTTTATATAAATTATTACAAACCAAAAAAAGACAGATATAATAAGATACATCAGAAATTACAGCTACATCCGAGCACCCTAATTTAAACTTAGTCTCCAACAATATGAGATTGAACCACTTCCTAAATCCAGATTTCCAACGCCTTCTTTTTTCTAGGGTGTATAAGAGATCCAAGGAGTTTCAAGAACCCCAGGCAGTGCCTACACCCAAGATATTAATTAGAAAGAGATATAGTGCAGTGTGGAAGAGCTAGCCCTCAAGTATCCAAGTTCAGAAGGAACTCAAGGATCCCAAAGCAAGGCTAACAAGACTGGGGCAGATCTTAGATTCTAAGAATGAGTGTATGTGCAAGAGAGGGGTTAGGGAGTGCCAAGGCAGGCTAGTGGTCATACCTAGTCATAAAGTAGATTGGCACACCCTTAACAAGGCATGTTCAGCCAACAAAGAGGAGCGCAGACCTATTAAAGGTCAGACTATGGTCTGGTAAGTGATTAGGACTTTGACAACCCAAAGGGGTCATCACAGTAATTCTCCCTTTCTCCGTGCTTCCAAAACTCTGAGAGACTCGATTTTAGTTGCCTCGATCGACATGCACAGTCAGTGCGTGAAGCTAGAAAAAAGTTTATGTCAAAATATGTGAAGTCGGTATAAACTTTGAATAATTTTGATATTAATATTGATATAGTTGACTTTGGTTAACATTTAGGGTATATGGACCCGGACCCGTGATGTAACGGTCCAGGGAGGTCCGTAGAAAAATATGGGACTCGGGCATTTTAATGGAATTGAAATTCAAGGTCCCAAGCCCGAGTATGGAATTTCTTAATGAAATTGTTTTTCTGAAAATGATATGAAAAACTGAAATGAAAATGAGTTAAAAATATATAGGTATCGGTATTCAGGTAACGATGCCCGTTTCAAGTCTTATATATGCATTAAGCACTTTATATGAAATTTGATCAAAATCGGACGTCGTTTGAAGGGTTTCAAACCTAAATATCTAAAGTTAGAGGTTGATGAACTTTGTAATGCAAAATGATTATTTTGGGTTTGATTCAAAGAATTTGATATTATTTTGGCTATTTGATCGTCCGACTAAGTTTATAGGATGTTATTGAGTTAGTGTGTGTATTTGGTTGGGAGCCCCGAGGGCTCGGGAGTGAATTGGAGGTAGTTCGGGGTGTTTTTACACTTAGGTTGGAAGCAGATTTTTGTACAATTTTTGCCCCGTGATTTCTTCTTCGCGTCTGCGTCCTTTGGCTCGTGTTCGCTTACCTTTCCCTGGTTCCTTCCTCGCGTTCCCATCACTTGCCTTGCAACCGCATAGATTCATTTGACTCAGCCCCCTTTTTGCGCTTCACGTTCCTGTAAATAGCCTCGCGTACGGGTAATGTTGCATACCCCTTCCTCGCATTCGCGTTAGGGTCCACGTGTTAACGTAGTCCAAGTTCTAGACCCCTTGAATTTTCTTCTACGTGTTCGCGTTCCTTTTCACACGTACGCACTGTGTTGCCCAGCTTACCCTTCGCGAACAGTGCCCTTTCCCGCGAACACGAATGGCAATTTTTCCCAGCGAATTTTTAAGTCAAATGTAGAACTAGTGACGGGAAAAAACATATCACTTCAGAAGCTCTTCCTTCTTAAAATTCCTAGGGCAAATTTAGAGCATTACTTCATCAAAACTTCTTGGGTAAGCGTTGGTTAACTTGTTTTCTTCAATTTCATATATCAATTACTGATCTCCTACCCCTTAATAATGAATACAAGGTAGAAATTAGGGGGTTTTGGGTAGAGTTATGGCTTTTGGTATTTTGGGTGGTTCAACCTCAACTTGGGGTTTAATCTTGAAACAAATTGCATATTTGAACTTGTGAGGTTATTGGTGTTTGGGTTTTGTTCCGAGCCTCGAGTTTCGATCATGTGGGCCAAGGGTCGGATTTTGGTTTTATTGGAAGAATGATAGGAAATTCATTTCTAGGTTATGGAATTGTATCTTCCAGCTCTTATTGATAATATTGAACTAATTGTGCCTGGATATCATTGTTTCGGAGTTGGATTCTAGAGGAAAGGCAACGCTAGAGACTTGATTGCTATATTCGGACCGAGGTAAGTGTTTGATGTAGACAAGAGGGGTTGATCTGATGGTAAGCAACCCCCACTTCCAACCAAGAGGTTGTGAGTTCGAGTCTCTCCACGAGTAAGGTGGGAAGTCTTTGGAGGGGAGGATGCTGAGGGTCTATTTGGAAACAACCTCTTTGCCCAAGGGTAGGGGTAAGGTCTGCATACACACTACCCTCCCCAAACCCCACTAAGTAGGATTATATTGGGTTGTTGTTGTTGTTGCTGTAAGTGTTTGATCTAACTTTGGCTTGACGGAATATGATTAGAGTGTTTTGATTGCTCTTTGCTAAATGATTGAGTAAGGTGTATAGGCATGGTGACGAGTAGATACACGTCAGAGTCTAGCATGACCGTGAGTCGTAATTGTTTTTGATTCGAAATATGTGGAAGAATTGTTGTATTAAATTGATAGATTCCATATAAAGTGTTATATGACAAGGAAATGAGCTAAAAGAGAATGTGTTGAAATTATTCCTTCGCCAGGACAAGTAGACTATTACTATTGAATTCTCCCTTGTCGGGATATTTAGGTTGTTAATTGTACCTTTGCTGGGTTAAAGTATTATATTGTTGAATTCCCTAATGGTACCTCTTTTAGAAAGATTATATATGTTTTTCACTATTATTTGGGATCGTGTGGAAAGACGACCACTTAATAAATATACTATGGGATCGTGTGGCACGCCGCCCACGTATGATATTGAAAAGGGAACTAGTGGGATGCCGACCACAACTTATATTGATTATTGTTATTGGCCTTTCATGCCGGTAACATATTGTGCACTGTGGAAATGGGAGTGAGTGGTACCCCTACCACGTAATGTATGAAATGGGATCATGTGGGGGCCTGTCCATTTATATGCTACGTTGTGGGATCGTGTGGCGCGTCATCCACTATTTATATGAATCATGAAACCGGAGTAGCCCTGCTGTTTATTGCTGATAGTTCCTTTTCAGTTCTTGTTCCCCGATGGCATGTCCTCTCCAAGCTTATTTTGTATTATTTGTTACTATTTTCGTGCACTTGTCTATATATATCTACACAGGTTGATTTTTGTAGTTCCTCTCTAGCCTCATCACTACTTCGCCGGGGTTAGGCCAGGCACTTAACAGTACACAAGGTCGGTTGTGTTGACGCTACACTCTGTATATTTTTGTGCACAGATCAGGACGCAGCTGACTAACCGCAGCGGTAGGATTTCTGGGAGCTATCTTCCGTCCAGGGACCCTCGAAGTAGCCTAGCTAGCGTTCGCAGGCCGAAGTCCTTTTCCTTACTTTTAGTTTGTCATCTTGTATGAGACAAACACTATGTATTTCTTTTCCAAACTTTGTTTGTAGTATTTCATAGTAGTCCGTGACTAGTGACACCAGATTTTGGGGTAGAGATATGTTTTACACTTCCGCATTTTTATTTCAAATTTATTAATCTTAAAGAGTTCCGCCTTTATTTGATTGTTTCTCTATATTTATATTGTTGAGAATTATCCGAGATATGTTTAAATATTGGCTGGCCTAGCTTCATTAGTAGGTGCCATCACGACACCCAATGGTGGGAAATCCGGGTCGTGACAAGGAAACTGCCAAACCAAAGTCTCAGGCTCAGTACTCATAAAGGGAAGGGGAATGAGAACTGAAAGAGCCAAAGACTCAAGGAGTCCAGTCCATATACATGAACAACAATATCGAGTGTTGTCATATTTTCTTAACCACAACTCAGCATATACAAGATTCAGGGATGGGGATTCATATAGGAGTAGGAATAACCAACTTGCAGAAAGCAGTAAAACAAACAAACAAAAGACTTAAGCATAAACACATAGGAGATAGGTAGTATTTAAATAAGAAGAGTAATACATATTGCATAAAGTAAGCATAACTAAAAGCATAATACTTGCAGCCACCATCAGAGAGTATAACTTTAGTTTATGAGTTTAGACAAAAACTTGAATGCTTTTAAGAAAAACTTAGAGTATTTGTGAGAAGAAGTAGTGACTTATGTTGTGTGTGTTCATGTCTATGAAAGAGAAGAGTACCGGTATTATAGTTTTGAAAATGAGCAAAGAATAAGGTAACAAGTATAGCTTTGATACAAATATGGGCATGATCTCAATTAGAATCAATTAACACAACACTTCCCTTTAATCAAGGGATCATTGTTCAAACAGATAGTAATAGGATCACAATAAGGAAAGGAAATCAGTCTGTGAGCAGAATTGTTCTTGCCATTAAAGGAAGTAAAATCATATACTAGGTGTTTAAGTTTAAATACAGGATTGTACTTTTTTTGGAAAGGGTTTGGTAAGGCCGAACAAAGAAAGAGAATCAATTAGCCCTTGACAGGCGAGTAAAAATTAGAATTTCACGAAAGGAAAAGTTTTGAAATCAATTAGAGTTTAAAAAATAAATCATAGAAGGGACTCAGTATTTAAATAAATGCATAAGTGATAGACATGTGAGGCCAAGCTATGGCAAAAGAACAACATACAGTAGTAGCTCAAAAGAAAAAATTCGAAGCATGATAGTCAGGTTTCAGTTTTAATAATAGAGAAGAAGATCAAAAGCATGCAAATAGTAGAGTGAAAACCACAGTCGAGTTTAATGGGTAGTAAGAACTCAGAACCAAAAGAGTCACATAAAGAAAAAAAAGAGTCTAAGTAAAGGAATCACATTGAGCAACTTCAACAGACGAGTTGCACAAACAACTTCAAAGAAAACAAACAGTCCCAAAAAAATTAGGATTTTTAAAATCATTTGAGTTTAGAGGAGATTGGTATATAAACAAATAAACAGATTTAGAATATCGGATAAACCCAAAAACATGGGTTTTCAACATGCTAACTCAGATAGAAAATTAAGGTAAATAAATGAGTATTAACAAACAGACTAAGAAACTCAAACAAAATCCCAAAAATTAGGGGTTTTCAACATGCTAACTCGCATAGAAAATAACACAAGCAAAGCACAGTAAAACATGTTGAGAATCAAAGAAGAAATTCGAAATAACTTTACATAAAACGCTAATTAAAGATTAAAGAGTTTTGAAAGAAAAAAATTAAAGAAACTTTGAGAAAGATTCTTATAAATATCAAACACATATAGATCTGGGGCAGATCTGTAATAAAATCGAAGGAACCTTAGAGATTAGGATTTCGTAAGAAACCCAGCTATGAAGAAATAATTTGAAAATCATCGATCTAAGCAGGATAGTCGAATGTTGAACTTGAATAGCCATGGCTATCTGGAAAAAAGATTAAGACGACCGGAGAACAGTAATCGAGCAAAGGCTTGGTGGAAACCCTTCAAGATATGGTCATAGGACCTCAAAGACGAGGACGTAAGAAGACATGAGAGGCTAGTATAGGTCTCCGATGAGCATGCGAAGCCATTGAATAAGGTTTCAGTGGGAGACAGCGGTTATGGTTTGACGTAGGTTGAGAGACATTTGAGATAGGAGGGGGATTCAGAGCTGGCGTGTTGTGTGAAATGATAGGGTTTAGGGGGGTCGTTGGGATTAATATGTAAAGAAGTAACAAGGGCCGTTGATCTAAATGATCCATGACCGAGATTGAAAGGGGTTGTTGGATGGGTCGGTTGAATAGGTAATTGGGCTGGGTAATTTTTGGCTCATTTTTTGGGCTGAGTTGGGTAAAATTGAGGTGCCAAATTGGCTGAAATTGAAATATAATTGAGACTACACTGTAAATAGCCATTTTCCATTTTGTTTTTGTTATAAAAATAGCAATAATAATTTTAAAAACAAATTAAAAGTACTGTGTAAACAAATATTATATATATATATTAATTTAAAAATACTGAGGTTAATTTTGTAACAATAAAATACTATCAATTACAAAATAGGCTATAATGGCAAATTATACGCAATTTAGTTTAAAAATGCAAAATAAACTTGTAAAAATATGCAAAAATTACCATATTCTATTTTGGTGTAAATATGAGGGCAAAATTGTTATTCACCATGATTTTGGGAGTAATTATTGGATTTTTATGATATAAATATAGATAATAAAATGGTTTTCAAAATCTTTATCAAAACTCTTGGGTGTGCTGATATATGCACATGTATGCTATTTTTGAAGTATTTTGAGTACAAAAATACCCAGGAAAAATTTGGGTATCAACCGCTACCCCTCTTTTACTCGAGGAGGATGAAAGAGTTATCGCGTAAAGGTAAGATGACCAATTTTGACCGGATGTGGCAATTTGAAAGGAATTTTGACCGAGCTCTGATTTTTGAGCTGCCTACATGTCCTTGGTTTTATAGGAATTAGGCTATATGTAGTTCAGGAACCATTGATGGAATATGCCGACGGAGATTCGAAACGGACGGATGCAATGCTTAGATAGGGAGATGTTTCTTAAAATCGATAGGCTACGAGAACCAAAGCGAGATCACTCCTGCTGAGACGACCATTGCTAGTTAGTGTACCTGCAAGTATGCAATACGAGCGTATATCGTGCATAAATTTAAATGTGGTGCAAGTTCCCATATGACTATGAATGTTGTCTTTGGGCGGTTAGGATGATGTCTTTGGACCATGATGTCCCGGGCTATAAAGAGCGTAAACAAAAATTCACAAGCCATGAAATGATGTTCTCTGGACATGTAGATGGTGCCTCCGAACTATGATGCCTTTGAATATGTAGGCTATCATTCAGTCTATGAAATGCAAAAGGTGGCGATCTTTCAGCCTATGCAAGAAATTGCAATATTTTAGCCGGTACAGAATTTAAATGAAGGTGGCGATGTTCTAGCTGTGCAAGAAAAGTAAGAGGAAATATTTCAGCCATGTAGGATGGAGACAATGCTTAGTCTCGGAAGGCAGATAGAGTAGCCTTATGCAGTTGGATATAGGGCGTAGTCTCGAAAGCAGACAAGTAGCCTTATGAAAATAATGCAGATAGATACAGAGCTTAGTCTCGTAAGGCAGAAAAGTAGCCTTGTGCAAATGATAATGGAGGTGGGGCTTAAACTCGAAAGGCAGAAAAGTAGCCTTATACAAGATACAAACAGAGGTAGAGCTTAACCTTGGAAGGAAAAAAGTAGCCTTATGAAAAAGGCAGATGGAGACAGAGCTTAGTCTCGAAAGGCAGATAAGTAGCCATATGCAAATGATGATGGAGACATGGCTTAGTCTAGAAAAGAAAAAAAGTAGCCTTGTGCAAGATGCAGACGGAGACATAGCTTAATCTCGAAAGGCCAAAATGTAGCCTTATGCAGTGCAAGAATGTTAAAGGATGATTAGTAGTAAGATCTCTTAGCTGATAGCCGATTACGACAATATATTGCTGGGTAGATTGTGCACGGATAGAAATTGCGGGCAAATGATGATTCTGAGAAGTTGCATTCTTGGGAAAGTATTCATACATAAATATACTTAACGATATTGCAAGTCGATCACCTGCATTCAAAGAAAAATAGTGAGTTTTGTAAGATGAAAAGGTTAGTTCGCCTTCCCTAGCTCTTGACGTTGCATACTATTGGGGTTGCGTCGCTAAACAACAACAATTCGGATAATAGCTATGCATGCTTTTGTAGATATAACATAAGCATATAATAGAAAATAGTTCTTTTGATGAACCAACAATTGCGACGTGGCTCAAGACATTGCAACCTCTTTCTGCTTTGGAGTTTTAAGGGTCCTTCTCAAAATTCTACCCCGGTTTACTGAGCGATTGTTTTTGTCTGTTGTACTGAATGGCCAAAAATTCATCCTCGGACTTTTGAGGGTCCTCCTAAAAATTCTTCCCCGGTTTACTGGGCTGGCACTTCTGGCGATGCATGTACTAAAATCAACTTCAGAATTTTGAGGGTCCTCTCAAATCTCTGCCCCAGTTCCAATAGTAGGGGAAAATGGAATTTTTATCAAATTGTTACAGAACCCATAAGGCGACCTACGTATCCCCTCTTAAACGGGAATCAGGTCAGGTATAGTTCAAATTACATCATAAAGGGAATCATAAGTGGGTACGCATAATATCGTTTCACTGCATTTGAATTGATTGGCTTTAGCCAGACTTCTCCATCCATCTCTGCACAAATAAGGGCTCCTCCAGTTAGAACCCGGTGAACCATGTATTGACCCTGCCAATAGGGCGAGAACTTCTCCTTGGCTTCATCTTGATGTGGGAATATTTTATTCAACACCAGGTTCCTGATGTAAACTTCCTCAGATTGACTCTTTTGTTTAAAGCTTTGGAATTCTGTTCTGATACAACTGACCGTGGCAAACTGCATTCATCCTTTTCCCAATTATAAGGGCCAACTGCTCGTAGTGACCCTTTACCCATTCTGCATCATCTGACTCTGATTCTTGTATGATGCTTAAGGAAGGACTTTTGACTTTGGTGGAGATGACCGCCTCTGTACCATAAAATAGAATGTAGAGAGTTGCTCTGGTCGATGTGCGGACTGTGGTGCGGTATCCTAACAAGGCGAATGATAATTTCTCATACCACTGTTTGTGCCTTTCCATCATCTTCCAAAGTATTTTCTTGATATTCTTGTTGGTTGCCTCCACATCTCCATTCATCTGAGGCCTATTGGCTGTAGTGTTCTTTTCTTTGATCTTTAACGTCTCACACATTGCTTTAATCAGGTCGTTGTTGTGATTGAAACCATTATTGGTAATGGTTTATTTCGGAATTCTAAACTGACAAACAATGAAGTCGAGGATTAAATCTGCCACAACCCTATAAGTGACAGTTTGTATGATGTTTTTTCGACCCATTTGGTGAAATAATCAATTCCTACTAAGATGAACATGTGCCCGTTGGACGCGACATGCTTGATAGGTTCGATAACATCCATTCCCCAAGCGGCAAATGTCCATGGTAAGCTTGTTGCAGTAAGCTCGTTCGGAGGTACCTTTATCATATTTACATGTATTTGACAATGATGGCATTTGCAAATATATTAGATACAATATGTTTCTATAGTCATCCAAAAATACCCTGCTCGGAGTATCTTCTTTTCTAAGACAAAACCATTCATGTGCGGCCCGCAGGTCCCTGCATG
The DNA here is from genome assembly GCA_034376525.1 of Nicotiana benthamiana. Taxonomy (NCBI): domain Eukaryota; kingdom Viridiplantae; phylum Streptophyta; class Magnoliopsida; order Solanales; family Solanaceae; genus Nicotiana; species Nicotiana benthamiana. The sequence continues at coordinate 24,452,836 of CM067333.1, read as the reverse complement.
CTCTTCGTCCAATAGCTTGGATGTTTCTTTTGCTTCGACTCACCTTAGTTAACCCAAATCGAGAGTTCTCTTGTACAGGATTCCTCAACTATTAAAGAAATTGCTGGATAACCTGCGAAGTGTGCTATTCTGAGTAGCATTGGAAAGTTCTGGATATTCCCCTGTTTTCAAATACTCCTTGATGTCATGACACCATGGTTTTCCATCATATTCATCCTCGACATGAGCACAATAAGCTAGCTGATCATGAATTTTTACTGGGATGGGATCAATGAAATTTGTATCTGCATGTTGGATCATGGACGATTAAGTAGCTAATGCATCACCAAACTCATTTTGGAATCTGGGGACGTGCTGAAATTCTGTCTTTTTGAACCTTTTCCTCAACTCCTGTATGTGATGCAAGTAGCAATGTATCTTAGAGTTCTTGGTTGCCCACTCTTCTCAAACTTGGTGTATGAGAAAGTCTGCATCCCCATTACTAGCAACTCCTAAATGTTCAAGTCAATGGCCATTTTGAGTCCCAAAATGCAGGCTTTATATTCGACCATATTATTGGTGCAAGGGAACCTGAGCTTGGCATATACCGGGTAGTGCTGGCCGATCTTTGATACTAGGACTGCTCCTATGCAAACTACTTTGAAATTTGCAGCTCCGTCGAAAAACAACCTCCAACCATCATAGGATTCTGCAATATCGTCTCCTATAAAAGATACCTTTTTTATGGGAAAATACGTCTTTAGGGGCTTGTACTCTCCGTCCACGGGATTCTCAGCAAGATTATCTGCCAAGGCTTGCCCTTTGATTGCTTTTTGGGTCACATAAATGATGTCGAATTCACTTAGCTGGATTTTCCACTTGGTGAGATTGCCAGTGGGCATGGGTTTCTAGAAGATATACGTCACGCCCCAAATCCGAGGGCATGACCGGCACACAACCGGGTATCCCCAGTCGAGTGGACATGGGTGTCTTTCCGATTTCCCACGCGTTACCGCACATGATTCGATGACAATTCGCCAAAAGATACTAAATTTTGCAAACGAAAGAACATATGATTTTCTCTTTTATAAACACACATTATTATTAACAGGGAACGTGGTATACAAGTTTACTGTGCCCAAAACATACACCTTTATACATAAGTTCTAACCCACATGCCACAGTCTATGGAGCCTCTAAGAGAAAGATAATACAAAACTTGCCGGCAATAAGGCCCTAGCTATATTTTTACAAAGGACACAATACTCCAAAATACAACAACATGGGTGGCATGAGCCATATAACACCCTGGAAGGAAAGGTGCTCACCAACAAGAGTACCGCCGATAGAAAGGAGGAGGAGCTACGAACGGTGTACTGGAGTGCCTGCCACGGATCCACCTACAATCATAACACGAATGTAGCGCCTCCGGCAAGAGGGACGTCAATATATTTGAATTGTACTGGCATGTATGAACAAACGCTGTTCCAAGTAAACTCAAGTCAAATTACATATACAAGTATAGAACCGAACAATAATAGTACAAGTACAACCATGAAGCAACAACCAAGCATTTCACAACAAATGATTCAAGTAGTCATACAAAGGGGCAATCAGTGCCCAACAGGTTACAAACTATCCTGTTGTCTCCTTTCACATTTACAGATTTATCATTTCATGATTCACATTTATATCAATAGTGATATTGGATCACATTTTCCACCCTTATTACCTCAGCCACCCTTATCACCCCAAGCCACACCTTATTTCACCGTGTTGCGGCGCGCAACCCGACCCCGCCTGACAGTTTTCAATTCACAACAAAATACAAGAAATCAACTATGGCACATTGTTAACATAGATCCACAACAAGGGTAATGCAATTCCACAACTAGCAACAACAATTTCTCATGTTCATCAAACTGGTACACAATTTAGATCATCACAACAGTTATTCACAACTAATCACACACATTGTTCCATAATATTTCCATTTCCACTATTCCACATTATTCTTATTTCCATTGTTCCACAGTGTTCCATTTCCATTGTCCCACATTACTTTCATTTCCATTGTTCCAATTACAAGTTCCACAACATTCACACCAAAATGTTACCACATAATTATACCACACAAAGACTCACAATGATTCTCACAAGAATATCAACTATCAACAATTTAACAACTAGCATAGGGCGATTTCACAAGGATCACAGTTAGCCATACATACGTGGAGTTGATTATTCCCTTTTAAACCTCTAGTCCGATTTTCCAAGCAATCAAGGAGTCAATCTAGTTCATGAACAATACTTAGGTTTTAGAATTTTAAACTCATAGTTACTACCTAATTCCCTTTTTACAAGATTTTTGAGTTTTGAAGCCATGCATGAAGATTTTATGATGAAAATTCAAAGCAAGTGCATGGGGTTCCCTTCCCAAGCTTAATTTTGAAAATTGGAGGAAATGGGTTAGGGATTTTACCTGAGAAATAAAGAGAGAAGACAATGCACCAAGAATTTTCCAAGCTTTAATGGTTTATAAAGACCAATTGATAAAGAATTTGCTTTCTCTGTCTAGGACCCTCTCTTCCTCTCTCTTATATAGTTCAGAACATGGGTTAAAATGAGTGATGGGGTGTTTTTATTAAAGAGGGGTTGGGCTTAGATATTTAGAAAATAATTGGTCGAGCTCAATCTGCGACGCAGCTCCGTGATCGCAGAAAGACATGTAGTCCACATAATGGACCGCATAAATGGCTCAAACTTCAAACCTCTCAGGTTTGGAATGCGGTGGACATGCGGTCCGCATTTGAGTTCTGAGGTCACAGAATGCACCACAGAACTGACCTTCGAATTTCCTCGGGGACAATATGTGACCACCTGCGGTCTGCATACTGATTATACGATCGCAGATTTGAACCGTATTTTCAACATCAAAATTTGGTTGTTCTCTAACACACTCTGCGGTAGGAATGCGGTCCGCATAGCTGTCTGCGACCGCATTCTGGGCAGCATTTTGACCATTTTCTGGAAAATTTCGATATCACATATTCAAGTTCAAAACAGTAAAAAAGATCCATTCCACATTGGTAGACTCGAATCTATGAGCTGCTAACATCTGAGCACTCATTTTCACGGGGCCGTACATCCTCCCCCGCTTAAGATCATTCGTCCTCGAATGAGGACTTGGGAACCAAATGAGTTTGAAAACATGATATGCAAGTTTCTACACTTTTATTGACTTTCAAGTTTGTTTTAGAAAAATTTTGCTAGAATTTCCTTTGTAATATGGACATAACCACCTGTCAAAGAACCTCCAAAACATATTCCCAAGCATTACTACACAAACCTGCTACTTTTACAACAGTTGTAAAATGCATAATCCTCACACTTGCACATATTCAACCTCTTCATAGACTTTTCAACCATTTTATCACACTACATCTAATCAAATTAAGCATTAATCGTATGTACTATTAAAGCCATTTACCTATCACAAGGGTACGACACAGTTATTCATTCCAATACAATTCCTCCATGCAAAACTAATCATTACACAATTAGAACACTTTGATACACAGTCTCCATGCAAAATTAATTATTACTTCCATATATCACCTTACCATGAGAGCACAAAACATTCATTACCAAAAGGAGTGCACATTGTTTAAATAGTTACAACACATAAACTTCGTTGGCACAACAACTTGGAGAAACTACAACAATAAGGCACTTGGAAAGAGAAGGGATGAGTCTTAAACCTAACAGAACACAACATTAGCTCTCCTAGGGACATGATTCGCACGATCATTTCTAACTTATTCAAATAGATGTGGGTATTTTATCTTCATCTCATCTTCTGCTTTCCACGTGACTTCCTCGACTTGTTGGTTTCACCACAACACTTTAACTGAAGAAATCTACTTGTTTCGCAACTTTCGGACTTGCCTATCCAGAATAGCAACCGGAATCTCCTCATATGATAACTCTTCTGTAACCTTAATGTCTTCCACGGGCACAATTTTAAATGGATCACCCACAACTTTCCTCAATATGGATACATGAAACACCAGGTGCACTAGAGACATTTCTGGGAGAAATTCCAACCTATACGCAACTTGACTGGTCCTTTGAGTGACTTGATAAGGCCCGACTTACCTAGGACTTAGTTTTCCCTTCTTCCCAAAGTGCATAACTCCTTTCATTGGAGACACCTTCAAGAATACCCAATCCCCTTCTTGAAACTTTAATTCTCTTCGACGCACGTCCGCATTGAATTTATGGCGACTTTGAGCATTCTTCATTCTCTCCTAAATGACTCTTAACTTTTCCATGCCCTGGTGCACGATTTCTGGCCCTATTACTTCCGTTTCACCAACCTCGAACCATCCGATTGGGGACCTACACCTTCTTACGTACAATGCTTCGAATGGGGCCATTTGGATGCTAACATGGAAGTTGTTATTATATGAAAACTGTATAAGAGGCAGGTGCTCATCACAATTACCTTTGAAATCCAAGACACATGCCCGCAATATATCCTCGAGCGTTGGAATAGTCTGTTCTGCTTCGCAGTCGGTCTACGGATGAAAAGCTGTGCTGAGATTCACTTGAGTACCCAAAACCTTGCTGAAATTTCCTCCAAAAGTTAAATGTAAACCGAGCTCCTCGATCTGAAAATGATAGAAAGTGACCATGAATCCTCACTATCTCCTTGATATACAACCGAGCATATTGTTCCGCAGTATTGGTGGACTTGACCGGCAAAAAGTGAGCTGATTTGGTGAGCCTGTCCACAATTACCCAAATTAAATCGACCGTGTGCTGAGTATGAGGCAGTCCTGTCACGAAGTCCACATTGATCATTTCCCACTTCCACATCGGTATTTATATAAGCTGAGTCAACCCTCCCGGCCGTTGATGCTTGGCCTTCACTTGCTGGCAATTCGGTCACTTAGAGACGAAGTCCGCTACACTCTTCTTCATACCACTCCACCAATAGATATCCTTGAGATGGTGATACATCTTTGTAGAGCCTGTGTGCACTGAACACCTGGAATGATGAGCCTCTGCCATTACCTTTCTCCTGAAGATTATCCACATCTGGGACACATAACCTGTCATGGCACCGTAGTACACCATCGCTGCTGTCGAGCGAAAATGCTGAAATTTTGTTACTTAGAGCCGCCTCCTTTAATTGTGCCAATGCTGGATCAACAAACTGCTTTTCTTTAACCTCTCCCACGAGCGATAATTCTGTTGTATTATGCACCATAAGTTCCCCTCATTCGGGGCTGAGATACAAACCCCAAGGCTGGCCAACTAGTGTACCTCCCGAGCTAGGAACCTCTGATCCTCTGTCAAGTGAGCCAAACTACCCGTGGATTTCTGACTGAGGGCGTCGGCCACCACGTTCGCCTTCCTTGGATGGTACAAGATGTCCATATCATAATCCTTATGCAATTCATACCATCACCGCTGCCTCAAATTTAGCTCCTTCTGCTTGAATAAATATTGAAGACACTTGTGATCTGAAAACACATCTACATGAACTCCATAAAGATAATGCCACCAAATTTTTAAGGTGAACACAACTGATGCAAGATCCAAATCATGCGTCGGATAATTTTTCTCGTGATTCTTGAGTTTCCTGGAAGCATATGCTATGACCTTCCCGTGCTGCATCAGAACACACCGTAAACCAACCCTGGAGGCATGACAATAAACCACAAACCCCTCCGTGCCTTCGGGCAAGGCCAATACTGGTGCTGAAGTAAACGTTTTCTTCCATTTCTGGAAACTCTTCTCACAAGCATCTGAGCACTGGAATTTAGCTGATTTCTTCTTCAATTAATCAAGGGAGAGGCGAGGGTGGAGAATCCCAATAAGAACCTCCGATAATACCATGCTAACCCCAAAAAGCTACGGATCTCTGTCGGGGTTGTGGGCCTAGGCCAATCCTTCACCGCTGCAATTTTTTGGGGGTCCACCTAATTCCCTTCAATGGAAACCACATGACCTAGAAAAGCGACAGACTTCAACTAAAATATACATTTGGAAAACTTCGCATACAATTGGTGCTGATGTAGAGTCTTCAAAATTGCTCTGAGGTGACTGGCATGGTCCTCCCTGCTTCGCGAATATACTAGGATGTCGTCAATGAAAACAATCATGAAGGAGTCTAAGAATTACTTGAAGACCCGATTCATAAGATACATAAAAGTTGTCGGGGCATTGGTTAGCCCGAAAGACATGACGAAGAATTCAAAGTGGCCGTAACGCGTTTTGAAAGCGGTCTTAGGAATATTCTGCTCCGTGATCTTCCATTGGTGGTACCCGGACCCCAAATCAATTTTGTAGAAGAACCTTGAACCTTGCAATTGATCGAACAAATCATATATCCGAGGCAAATGGTACTTATTCTTGATGGTGACTTTATTAAGCTGCCGATAATCGATACACATCATAATTGACCCATCCTTCTTTCTGACAAAAAGAATCGGAGCACCCCATGGCGACACACTTGGTCGGATAAACCCCTTCTCCAATAAATCCTTCAAATGCTCCTTGAACTCTCGTTGTTCTTCTGGCGCCATTCTGTAGGGTGGAATAGATATTGGTTGGGTATCTGGCAATACATCAATCCCGAAATCATTCTCTCTATCTGGCAGGATTCCTGGAAGCTCTTCTGGAAATACCTCAAGAAACTCATTCACAACTGGCACGGACTCGGGGGCAAGAACCTTTGGAGTAGTGTCCGCCACCCGGACTAAATGATAGATACACCCCTTCCTAATCATCTTCGAAGCCTTGAGGTAGGAAATAAACCTACCCTTTGGCACCACACCATTTATTTTCCATTTAACAACCGGCTCATTAAGGAACTCGAGTCTCATGACTCTCTTCCGGCAATCAAGTTTGGCAATGCACGAATAGAGCCAATCCATCCCCATGATTACATCAAAATCCAGCATCTCAAGCTCGATAAGGTCAGCCGTGGTAACACGACCACCTACCATGACAACACAATTCCTATAGACCCGCGCAGCTGTAATAGAATCACCAACAGGATTCGATACAGAGAACAACTCAAGAAGCTGCTCGGGTTCAATCCAAAAACTCAAAGCAATAAATGGAGTGACATAGACGAAGAGGATCCCAGATCAACAAGAGCATAGAAATCAAAGGTCTGAACAGATAGGATACCTGTGACAATATCTAGGGAAGTCTCAGCACTCTGATAGCCACTCAATGCATAAAGCCTGTTGGGTCCGCCCCACACCACGAGCTCCACCTCTAGTTGCACCACGCCCTGCTGGGGCTGGAGGGTGCACCGATGACGTAGCAACTTATGAACTGGATGGGTGAGCAAGTCCCCTGCCCGTGCACTGGCTGGGCGCATGGCAGTCCCGCTGTTTGTGACCTCTCACCCCATAATTGTAACACACTAGAGCATCCAAGTAACAGGCCTCTGTATGAAATCTCCCACACTTGGGACATATACCTCCCTACTGTAGAGGTATCACCCCCGAATGACTGAACTGGCGGGACCTCCTGCTGTCTGAACCTGGCCCCGAAGGGCTACCTTGCTGGAATCGGTGCACAGATGACGGTGCACTAGCTGAGGACTGAGCATAAGGCTGAGATGGTCCTGATGACCCTCTCCCTGGAGCTGACCTCCCTAAGTGACCCATAGACCATGCCCTAGTACTACTCTCCCTGCCTGCCCGAATCTTCAACTTCCTGGCCTCTGTGGCCTGAGTAAAACCCACGATTTTCTGATAGTTCATGTCTGAATGCAAAGCCGCTGTAGCGGCCTCATTTACAACTAAAGGGATGAGACCCTGAACAAATCGCCGAACTCTGGCGTCCAAAGTCGACACCAACTGGGGAGCATACTTGGACAACCTCACGAACTCCATATGATACTCCCAAACACTCATTCTACCCTTCTTATGAACCTCAAACTCGGTGGCATGGGCTGCCATGGTGTCGGCGGGCAAACCGTGGTCCATGAAGGCATCTACAAACTCATCCCATCTAGCCGGAGGGCTCCCTTCCTCATGTGAATTCTCCCATATCTCGAACCACAAACGTGCAGCACCCTTCAACCTGTATGAAGTCAATTCTACCCCTTCTATGCCTGAGAACTCTGCAGGATTCAATCGCAAAAACTAATGAACTCTGGAGCTGGAGGAATCTCCCTGTCCGCTGGAAGACACAGGAGCATCATGAGATCTCTGGGCCTGGGCGGCCACTAACTGGGTCAGCATAAGGATAGCTCCCCTAAGGTCCCCATCAGAAATGCCGAGATCGGAAGCTGGAGCAACATCATGATTAGGAGCATTGGCGGGAGAGAAAGTAGCACCCTCGGCCGCTCCTGGAACATGATTTCTTGGATCAGGAACGCATGGAGAAGGCAAATTCAGAACGGGGGAATCACTCTCACCCACGACAGTCAGCACATGATCCACAACCGCACTGGATGTGGCATTGGCCCCTATGCCAAGTCTAGCTTTCTTCTTTGGTGCCATCACTAAAAATTCAGAATAGAGCACGAATTAGACACAACATCACTTAATCGCACGAACTTGGAATAACAACGAAGAGGATCATTTTTCCTAAATGCCCGTATAGCCCCCAACTTATAGATGTGGTCGACAACACATCAAGAAGAAGGGCTCTACTAGGGACTGCTCTGAGACACCCTAAGACTCCTTTAAAACCTTAGGCTCTGATACCAAGTTTGTCACGCCCCAAACTCGAGGGCAGCCGGCACTCAACCGAGCATCCCCAGTCGAGTGGACCTGTGTGGCTTTCCTATTTCCTACGCGTTACCCCACATGATTCGATGACAATTAGCCAAAAGATACTAAATTTTTCAAATGAAAGAACATATGATTTTCTATTTTATAAACACACATTATGAGTAACAGAGAACGTGATATACAAGTTTACTGGGCCCAAAACATATACCTTTATACATAATTTCTAACCCACATACCACTGTCTACAGAGCCTCTAAGAGAAAGATAATACAAAACTTGCCAGCGACAAGGCCCGGGCTATACCTTTACAAAGGACACAAGACTCCAAAATACAATAACATGGGTGGCATTAGCCACACAAGGCCCCCAGAAGGAAAGGGGCTCGCGAACACGAGTACCGCCGATAGAGAGGAGGAGGAGCTACGAACGATGGACTGGAGTGCCTGCCATTGATCTACCTACAATCATAACACGAATGTAGCGCCTCTGGCAAAAGGGATGTCAGTACATTTGAATTGTACTGCGATGTATGAACAAACTCTATCCCAAGTAAACTCAAGCCAAATTACATATACAAGTATAGAACCAAACAACAATATTACAAGTACAACCATGAAGCAACAACCAAACATTTCACAACAAATGATACAAGTAGTCATATAAAGGGGCAATCAGTTCCCCACAGGTTACAAACTCTCCTGCTGTCTCCTTTCACATTTCCACATTTATCATTTCATGATTCACATTCATATCAATAGTGATATTGGATCACATTTTCCACCCTTATTGCTTTGTCCACCCTTATTACCTTAGCCACCCTTATCACCCCAACCCACACCTTATTTCACCATGTTGCGGTGCGTAACCTGACCCCACCTGATAGTTTTCAAGTCACAACATCAAACAGCACAACAACAAATACAAAAAATCAACTATGGCACATTGTAAACATAGATCCACAACAAGGGTAATGCAATTCCACAACTCAACTATGGCACATTGTTAACATAGATCCACAACAAGGGCAATGCAATTCCACAACTAGCAACAACAATTCCTCATTTTCATCAAGTTGGTACACAATTTAGATCATCACAACAGTTATTCACAACTAAACATACACGTCATTCCACAATATTTCCATTTCCACTATTCTACATTATTCCCATTTCCATTGTTCCACAGTGTTCCATTTCCATTGTACCACATTACTTTCATTTCCATTGTTTCAGTTATAAGTTGCCCAACATTCACCACAAAGTGTTACACCACAATTATACCACACAAAGCATCACAATGATTCTCACATGAATATCAACTATCAACAATTTCACAACTATCATAAAGCTATTTCACAAGGATCACAGTTAGCCATACATACCTGGAGTTGGTTATTCCCCTTTAAACCTCTATTCCGGTTTGCCAAGCAATCAAGAAGTCAATCGAGTTCACGAACAACACTTAGGTTTTGGAAATATAAACTCATAGCTACTACCCAATTCCTTTTTTACAAGATTTTTGAGTTTTGAAGCCATGCATGAAGATTTTATGAAGAAAATTCAAAGAAAGTGTATGGGGTTCCATTCCCAAGCTTAGTTTCAATATTTGGGGGAAATGGGTTAGGGACTTTACCTGAGAAATCAATATAGAAGACAATGCTCCAAGAATTTTCCAAGCTCCAATGGTTTTGAAAGACCAATTGATGAAGAATTTGCTTTCTCTCTCTAGGACCCTCTCTTCCTCTCTCTAATATTGTTCAGAAAATGGGATAAAGATGAGAGATGGGGTTTTTCTTTAAAGATGGGTTGGGCTTAGATTTTTAGAAAATAACTAAGCGAGGTCAATCTGCGATACAGCTCTGCGATCTCAAAACAGACATGCAGTCCGCAGAAATGGCTCAAACTTCAAAACTCTCAGGTTGGGAATGCGGTGGACATGCAGTCCGCATTTGTGTTCTGCGGTCGCAGAATGCACCGCAGAACTGACCTTCAAATTTCCTCAGGGACAATATGCGATCACTCTACTGTCCGCATATTGATTATGCAATCGCAGATTTGACCGCATTTTCAACATCAAAATTTGGTTTCTCTCTGACTCACTCGGCGGTAGGAATGTGGTCCGCACAGTTAATCTGCAACCGCATTCTGAACCGCATTTTGACTATTTTCTGGAAAAATTCCGATTTCACATTTTCAAGTTCAAAATAGTAAAACGGTCCTGATCCACATGGGTAGACTCGACTCTATGAGCTGCTAACATGTGAGCAGTCATTTTCATGGGGCCTTACAATATACTTCAGAGGGTCCATTCTGGATATGAGATACGTAGTGTAAGCACAGAAGTAATGCCTCAAATTATGTGCTACCCAAGTCAGAGCGCAACAAGTGCATTCTAAAAGAGAATACCAACCTCGTATAGTGTGAATTTCTTACTAAGATAGTAGATGGCTTGGTCCTTTCTCCCTATTTCATCATGTTGTACTAGATAACAACCAAATGCTCCATCCAATACCGCAAGGTAAAGCAATAGGGGTCTTACTGGCTCAGGCGAAACCAAGACCGACGGCGTTGACATGTAGTCCTTAATTTTGCCAAAATATTTCTAAAATCATTAGTTCACTTGGTAGCAACGTCCTTTTTCAACTTTTTAAAGATAAGTTCACAAATAACCGTGGACTAAGCTATGAAACCAGCTGATATAGTTGAGTCTTCCCAGAAAACTCATCACGTCCTTCTTGTTCTGGCAGAAATTCTTTGATAGCTTTGACCTTTGATGGATCTAATTCTATTCCTCGACGACTCACGACGAAACACAATAACTTTCCAGCAGGAACCCCAAATTTATTCTTGACGGGATTCAATTTCAGATTGTACCTCCTCAGTCCATTGAAGATCTTACCCAGGTCTTCCATACGATTCGTGGCTTTCTTGGATTTAATAATGACTTCATCCACTTACACCTCTATTTCGATATGTATCATGTCATGAAAGATGATAGTCATGGCTCTATATAGGTGGCACCAGTATTCTTCAAGCTGAATGGCTTTATTTTTTAAGTACATTCCCCACGACATGATGAAAGCTATTTTCTCTGCATCTTCCTCATCCATCCATATCTGAATATATCCAGCGAAATAATCAACAAAAGACTGTAAGTCATGCTAGGTGCAGTTGTCGATAAGATGGTATATGTTCGGCAAGGGGATGTCGTCTTTGGGACTGGCCCGATTAAGATCCCGGTAGTCGACACAAACTCTAACTTTCTCATCCTTCCTTGGTACTAGAACGATATTGGCTAACCATGTCGGATACTTTACTACCCTAAGAACATTGTCTTTGACTTTCTTGGTAACCTCTTCTTTAACTTTTAAACTCATGTCGGGTTTGAATTTGCTAAGGTTTTGCTTTATCGGCGAACATGTTGGATCTGGTGGCAGTTTGTGAGCTACAATGGATGTACTGAGGCCATTCATATCATCATATGACTAGGCAAATATTTCTTCATATTCCTTTAGGAATTCCATGTACTATTTCTTCTCTGATGGTGATAGGTGAACACTGATGCACATTTCTTTGACATTCTCTGCATCTCCAAATTAATTACATGAGTTTCATCCAAGTTAGTTTTAGGTTATCCTCAAAATTCAAGACTTCTGGGACGACCTCTTCTAGGATATCATCCTCTTCTGAATCTATATACGTTTTTGTTGCATTGTCTTGTTGCATGTCACAATCGTTGGTTTATCGTCAAGGTAAGTAATAGTAATGTTTTGTATCTAGAATAAATGATGGAGAATATAATAAGAGCGAGATATACAATAAACTGAAATGCTTTGATTGAATTCATTATTGTTTTAAAAATAGGAGCTCTTTTCAAAATTAAAGACAATGCGGAAATAAAATCAGGTAGTAAAAAGTAAAAATGTGATTATGGTGCTTTTTGTTTAGCCTTGCTACCCCGAAGCTTTCCGGTCTCCGGTGATTCTGATGGACCAATTATTGAGATGTGCCCTTATGCTTAATATGATCATGGCAGAGTTCACGAACTAATCTTTGGGGATGAGAATAAAACGAAAGTAAATACAAAAAGCTAACAAGTTAGAGTAGATCATGAGAACAACGTTGCAATACTTAAACAAATATTGCAATAATATAAATCGTGTCCTAATTTGTGTGCCTCGTTGTGCCTGAGGTAATCCTAGAGACAAGTTAATTTGGAGAACTTATAATTCTAAATGCCTCATTTTTTTAAATATAAAATAAGACGAATCCCAAAATGACACTAAAAACTGCAGCAAAATAAAATATCCCTAATGACCATTGGCCTTATAACATTTTAAAAGCAAAAAAGAAAAGACTCCTAACTACTTGGTCCATGAAAGACCTTCCCCAGAATCGGAAACTTTAGCTCCATCAAACAACTTCACCAGCTCGTGCAATTCCAGCAGTAAATAGGCTCTAGCCAAGGGTCCTCCTTCATTTCCCTCAATGTTTTGACAGTCGGTGACTCTCTCCCTCACTTTCCCTTCCAATTCTAGCAGACTCTATTCCAGATATTCCAGCTTCTCACTAGCCTTGGTGAACCTCTCTTTCCATTCATTAATTTGGTCAGTAGATGGGAGATTTCTCCACTAGGTTAGCAAGAGTGAAGGTGTACTGACCATACCGAAGTCGGGGACCTTGTTCTCCATTTTCTGCAAAACAAAAGGGTTAAGACCATACCACCCCACTGAACTCGTCTATTAAATATCAATAATTGGAATAAATAGCATTTAGGTTCTCAAAATAAATTCACTGATCGTTCGTTTGGGTTTCGAGAAAACTCGCTGGACGTTGGGCAAGGTTATCTTAATGAATCATTATGCAGACAGCATGACTGACTCAGCTAGGTTTGACTATGATTCATCTACAATTAAATAGATTAAGTTTTCTATTGGTATTAGACAGGTACCCTTGACCGGACAACTAGAGAAGGAAATGCGCGGAACCGGCGACTGCATCGCTAATAGACTGGTTTTATTGTAAATAAGCCTATGCCAAATTTAAAGGGTGATAATATTGGAAGAGCACAACCACTCATTATATGTGTTGCTATGGTATTTTTTTGGGCACAAGTGGAATATGATTTTGAAGATGCAATTACAATAATTAAACAAACTGATATTTATTTCCACATTCATAGGATTAATGATTACAATAAGTGCTTGTAATTACAGTATAGAAATAAAGAGGTAAAGCAAATTAGTTAAATGATTGAAATGAAATGAAGAGCCAAGTCAGAATCATAGTGAAAGAATTAAAATACATTAAATAAAACAATTAAGGAGATAATAGAGTCACGAGCAGCATGCAGTGGTAAAATCCTAAAGAAGTCTTCAGCAGAGTCGTCGTGCTATCGACACCCCCTTTTTCTAATGGGTCAAAATCGGGTATACGACATTGGAAGGACAACTCTTTTCCCTTTAGAGAATTGGGATTTGGAGTTGAAGAGTCACCACCTAATGATTATCGCGCATTAGGACACTTTTTTAAAACAGTTTTTGATGAAGAGACCAGAGTTTAGGGTAAGGGCTAGAAATTATCCCGAGGGCAAGGGTTTAGGCACCCCTCAGGATCCACAAGTGTGGTTCCCCTCCATGCTACAATTGTGACAATAAGAAGACAAGTTGAAAAATAAAGCAAGGGCTTCACATAGCTTTGCAAACAAGTTTAGGAGTTGAAGAAGTGGAGAGTTTAGAAAACTAGTTTGAAAGAAAACTTAAAATTAACAAGTAAGGGAGAGGGGTCCTAGGTTTATCGATAATATGGATCACATCAATGCGATATCCATACATCACTCCTCAAAAGAGGGGTCACATGTGATATTAGCGCACCGATTATGATATCCATATTCTACCCTTCCTACTCCGTTAAGGTATTAAAGCGCGGAAAGTTTCGTTACATATTGCATGCTAGTACCCATCCCAATCCTATCAATCTCGGGGTGTTTAGGTATACTAATCCTAAATGGAAAGGGATTTAGGGCCTTTTTAGAGTTTCAAACGACAAAATACTAAGGTGTCAATTAAAAACACATAGTGCAATAAAGGGAAAAGCAGATAAGCAAGTAAGGCTCACGTGAACCTCCTTAAATTAGATAAATCGTATTTTCTAGCATGTCTTGTATGTATTGGTTTGCTCTTAAATTAAATTAAAGTGGTAAGTGGATTGGTTCGACGTATATCTTTAGACAGGAAGTCCGCATTAGGCTTAGTCGAATGCAGTTGTCAAAGACCGAGCCACTTGATTAACACGCTTTTATGTAAGTGTTGAATATGGCTACTGATTTTGAAAATAAAGTGGTATAGAAGAGTTTTAGGATAAAATAAATTTCAGGAAATTAATTGCAGACTTAATGAAAAACATTGGCTTAAAGCGAGTTTCAGAAAAGTAGACTGTTTAAGAAAAAAGAATTGCCGAGTTTGAACAAAAGAATTTAGTTACAGACTGACTCAAAGGTTTATCAGATAAGTATAATGAAGTTGGTTTAGGCTGATTTGGAAAATGTTTATCAGAAAGCAGTATGTTTCAGAAAATATGCACTGAATTGATTAGGAGAAAAGTTTAAAGAGTTCAGAAAGTGTGCAAAAAATTGTTTGTTTTGGTAAAAATTGATACTCTTTTAGACGAGTAAGAAAATTCTAATTTGAAGTTCCTATAGGCATGATCTCTACGAGTACTGATTTATATACCTTTGAAATGTTAACAGCCTTATAAACATGATATCTATATGCCGATTTATCATTAAACCTAACTGTTTGCCTAATCTCATTTTAAATGCAGAAATGCAAATCCTTATAGGCATGGTATCTACATTGATAGTTGCTGAAATAAGAATGTTTGATCCTATAGGCATGGTTTCTACTTGTGAAATTGCATAGGTTAATAGTAAAAGTCCTACAGGCATGGTTTCTACCCTTTTGTGGATAAAAACAATCCCCTCCCTTTTTCACTAGATCCCCAAGTTTATACAAATTACTACAGACGAAAATAAGACAGAAATAAAAAATACATCAAAAATTACAGATATATCCGAGCTGCCTAATTCAGACTTAGTATATAACAATATGAGACTGATCCACTTCCGAGATCCAGATTTCCAAAGCCTTCTCTTATATTGGGTTTTTCAGAGATCCAAGGAGTTTCAAGAACTCCAGGCAGCGCTTACACCCAATATATTAATTAGAAAGAATTATAGTGCAATATGGAAGAGCCAGCCCTCAGATTTCAAAGTTCCGAGAGAGCTCATGGATCCCAAAGCAAGGTTCACAAGAAAGTGGCAAGACTTTGATTCTATGAATGAGTGTAAATGCAAGAGAAGAGTTAGGGAGTGACAAGGCAGGCTGGTGGTAATACCAAGTCATAAGGTAGACTAGCACATCCCTGACAAAGCCTGTTCAGCCAACAAAGAGGAGCACAAACCTATTAAAGGTAAAACTATGGTCTGGTCAGTGATTAGGACACTGCCAGACCAAATTCTCAGGCTTAGAATACACATAAAGGGGAAGAGGAATGGGAATTGTAAGAGCTTAGGGCACAAAGAGTCGAGTCCATATACACGAACAACAATATCGAGTCTTGTCATGTATTCTGAACAATAAATCAACATATACAGGATTCAAGGATGGGGATTCATATAGGAGTAGGAATAACCAAGTTGCAGAAAGTAGAAAAACAAATAAAGGAAAGACTGAAGCATAAACACATCGGAGAGAGGCAGTATTTAAATAAGAAGAGGCATACCAGTTGAAAAAAGTAAGCGGAAAGAAAAGCAGAATACTTTCAACCATAATGAGAGTGGATAACTTTAGCTTATGAGTTCAGAGAAAAACTCAAATGCTATTAAGAAAAAACTAAGAGTATTTGAGAAAAGAAGTGGTGACTTATGCTTTGTGTGAGTTCGTGTCTTTGAAAGAGAAGAGTATAGGTATTTATTGTTTTGAAAACGAGTAAAGAATAAGGTAACAAGAATAGCTTTAACACAAATATGGGCATGATCTCAATCAGAATCAATTAACACAAGACTTCCCTTTAATCAAGATATTAGTGTTCAAACGAATACTAACAAGATCACAATAAGGAAAAAAATTAGTTTATAAGCAGAATGGCTTTTTCCATAAAATGAATAGTAAAATCATATAGTAGGTGTTTAAGTACAGGATTGTACTTATTTTTGAAAGGGGTTAGCAAGGCCAAACAAAGAAAGAGAATCAATTTGCCCTTCCAGGGGAGTAAAATCAGAATTTTACGAAAGGAAAAGTTTTAAAATCAATTACGAGTTTAAAAAATCAATCATAGAAGGGACTCAATATATAAATGAATGCTCAAATGATAGACATGTGAGGCCAAGCTATGGCAAAAGAACATCATATAGTAGTAGCTCAAAAGAAAACATTCGAAGCATGATAGTCAGGTTTCGGTTTTTAATAATAGAGAAGATGATCAAAAGCATGGAAAGAGTCGAGGGAAAACCATAGTCGAGTTGGACAAGCAGCAAGAACTCGGAACTAAAAGAGTCACATAAAGAAAAAAGAGAGTTGAAGCAAAGGAATCACATAGAGCCATTTCAATAGACGAGTTTTCGAGGGAATCAAATCGAACATTCCCCAAAGAAACTAGGGTTTTCGAAATCAATCGAGTTTAGAGGAGATAAAAAAATAAATAGATCAACAATATAATATAAACCCCAAAACTAAGGTTTTCAACTTGCTAACTCAGATAGACAAATAACGTAAATCAATTGAAGATTAACAAATCGATTAAGAAACTCAAACAAAATTCCAAAAATTAGAGATTTTCAACACGCTAACTCAGATAGAAAAGAATACAAGAAAAGCACAGTAAATCATGTCAATAATGAGAGAAAAGACTCGAAATAACTTACCATAAAACCCTAATTAAAGAATAATGAGTTTTGAAAGAAAAAAATTAAAGAAACTTTGGAAAAGACGCTTAGAAAGTTCAAACACATATAGATCCGGGACAGATCTGAAATAAAATAGAAGGAACCTTAGAGATTCGGATTTAGTAAGAAACCCATGCAAGGAGAAAGGCTTTGAAAACAATTGAATTAAGTAGGATAGTCGAAGGTCGAACACGAATAGCCATCGCTGGCCGAACAAAGGTTGAAGATGATCGGAGAACAGTCATCGAGCAAATGCTTTGTTAAAACCCTTCAAGGTCTGGTCATAGGACCTCAAATACGAGCACGTAGAAGCCATGAGAAACTAGTATAGGTCTCCGATGAGCCTGGGAAGTCATGGTTTTGGGTTTCAGGGAGAGGTGGCGGTTAGGGTTTGAGGTGGGATGAGAGAGAATTGAGAGAGGAGGGAGATTCAGAGGCAGCATGTTGTGAGAAATGATATGGTTTAGGGGGGTCGTTGGGATTAATAAGGAAAGAAGTAACGGGGCCATTGATCTAAATGAACAACGGTCGAGATTGAAAAGGATTGCGGGCTGGGTCAGTTGAAAAGTTTATTGGACAAGGCAATTTGGGCTCTATTTTGGGGCTGAGCTAGGTTAAATTGAGGTGCCAAATTGGCTGAAGCTGAAATACAATTATAATAATAGAATGCTATCAACTACAAAATAGGCTATAATTACAATTATATTTAATTTAGCTTTAATAATGCCAGATAAACTTGTAAAAATGTTAAAAAATCACCATAATTATATTTTACTGTAAATATGAGTACAAAATAATTTATTCAACAAAATGATAATTTTTGAAATAATTATTGGATTTTTATGGTATTAAAATAGGCAATAAATGGAAACAATAAATGGAGAGAGAACGAACGCAGTATGCTATCGTCTACTCTATCGTAACAGAATGTCCAAAGCTTCGACAAAAGAGTCAAGCCGAGACAGTTCACACTGGGGCAGCTAGTGTTGAAGAATATTTTTTCGCATCAAGATGAAGCCAAAGGGAAGTTCTTTCCCAACTGGCAGAGTCCATACATAGTTCACCGGGTTTTGACAGGAGGAGCTCTCATACTTGCAGAAATGGACAGAGAAGTCTGACCAAAGCCGATCAATTTTGATGCAGTCAAACGTTACTATATGTAAACTTTATGCTTTTCTTATATGATATAATTTGAACTACACCTGGCCTGATTCCAATTTAAGAGGAGATACATAGGCAGCGATGTGGGTTCGGTCACAACTCATTAAAATTTTATTTTCCTCCCAGCAATTGGAAACTGGGTTTCAATTTTGAGGAGGACCCTTAAATTCCAAAGTAATTTTAGCCGATCTCCGCACAAGTAACAGTTAGAAATGTCAACCCATCAAACTGAGGATGAATTTTGAGGACCGTCAAAATTTCGTAGCAGGAGAGGTTGCAATGTCCTGAACTATGTCACAGTCGTCGGTTCATCTAAAAGATATTTTTATTATACATTTATGTCATACTTTTACAGAGCCATGCATGTTTATTATTGAGATTTTTTTTTAGCAACGCTATCCCAATGATAAAGACGGTATCACCAGATCAAAGCCGATCAAGTCAAGCAAAGCCAGAGGGGATACGAACTAAGCTCCCCCTTACAAAACAAACGATTTTTCTTTGGATTCAAGCACTAGGATTGTGAAATCTTTAAACATACTGTATGTACAGGGTATAAACATTGTACTAAAATACAATTCTCAGAACCGTTGCACTTGCCAACATTTTTTGTCAGCACACACAAGTAATGCTCCGCAATCACAATGCTTCAAGTAATCACAATGCCTCATTCTACTATCCGCTAAGAAAACACTATTGTTATTTGTTATTTTATTTCTTATATAAGGCTATTATTCTACTTCTTAGATTAAACGATGTCTCCCTCTACATGTGCATTGCATAAAGCTACCATTGTGCCTTCCAAATTGCATAAGGCTACTATTATGCCTTCCGAGTCTAAACGTTGTCTCCATCTGCAATTGCCCTGCATAAGGCTACTATCTGCTTTTTAATTTTCACAAGGCCACTATTCTACCTTTTCGAGACTAAGCGATGTTTTCATCTGCATTTGCATTGCATAAGTCTACTATCATGCCTTACAACTTGCATAAGGCTACCATTCTGCCTTCCTAAACTAAATAATGTCTCCCTCTATTTCTGTATTCTTTAATAAGGCTATTATTTTGACTTCTGAGGTTAAGATCTACCTCTATCTACATTTGCATCTTTGCATAAGGCTACTTTTCTGCCTTTTGAGGCTGACCTCTGCCTCCAATTTTCTTCGAAACTAAGCGCTATCTCAAGTACTATTTGGCTCGCTTTTCTTACGGGTTAAGATCTGCCCTCCAATTCACAAGATTGAGCTCTATCATGTCCACATCATACTATTCCATCCTTCATGGGCTGAAATATCACCCAATCGTCCAAAGGCATCATCGTTCGAAGGCACCGTCTTTATGGCCCGAGAACACGATGTCATAGCCTGAGGATCTCTTTCAATGTTTTGCATATCATTATTCAAAAGCATCATGGTTTGGAGGAACCATCATCATAGCCCGAGAACACCATTTCATAGCCTACTAATCCTGCATCTAACAACCCATGGGCCAGGACTTCATGTTCTAAGGATGTCATTCCTAACCTTCCAAAGACAACATTCATGGTCCGACGAGAATTTGTATCATGTTTAAATTACGCATTATGTGCTTGTATCTTTTATTTGCAGGTAATCCGGCGAGCAATGATCATCTTAGAAGAAGCGGTATCGCTCCAGTTCTTCCTACCATTCCTGTAATTCGTTTATTCACCCAACCCCATATGTTGCGTCTGTTCTCGTGAAACTTCATTGATATACTTTGCTGATAAATTCTGAACGACATACGACATGATTTCTGTAGAAAGAATAATATGTAGAAAGCTTAGAAACTAGGGTGAGACCTACATCTCTTCAATCTGTTTCGCTCGGTCAAAATTGGCCATCATATTCTTATGCGACAACTCTTTCATCCTTTCGGGGTAAACATGGGCAGTTGTTGATACCCAATTTTTGCTCAAATCTTTTCTTTTTTTAAATTTACATATATAGCATCAAAATCACTTTATAATAATTGGTAATTTTCCATAATTTTTCATATTATTATCAATTTATTTTTCTAAATTATTCAGTACTTTTGATCCAATAATTATTCATAAATTACATAAAAATTAATTTCAAAGTATTTCTTTGTTGAATATTATTTTCAATCCTATTAAGAGTTAATTATTTCACTAATTAGCTAATTTGGTATTGTTTGGCTATAATTACAACAATTTTGCAATTACAGCATAATTGTAAACTTTATGCTATTTCAATTCAATAACAAGTCATTTTATATTTTAAATATTATTAAATTACCTTAATTTCACCTATTTATCTTTAATTTCGTTTTATATAATTATTAGCTATATTTGTTAATTATTTATCTAATTTTGATGGGTATTTAAAAATTAGCCATTCTTATTTAAATTATAGCCTAATTATACCTGATATAAATTAAATAACCCTCCATACCCGAAGCCCAATACCCTATCCTACCTAGCCCAATCCTTATTCCATCCGAGTTATTGATTATTTTGAATCAACGATCCAAATCAGCCCCTTCGTAATTTAACCCCCTAAAGACTATCCCCGTCTCTCATTGCCCCCTCTATTCTCTCTAAACCGGTCTCCCTATCTCCCTCTCTCTATCTCTAGTTCTCTCCAGAACCTTCTCTTCTTCCCTCCTATCTGATGGACCTTGTCCACCTTCTATAGCCACCTCCCTCGCCGGAAACCATGGCATCTGCTTCACCCACGCAGGTTTGATACTACCCTCACTACTGGAAAATAGGTCTATCGCAACAGTTGTTTTGGCAACGGTTCTTAAACCCTTGCAATACAGATTGTTACAATAGAGTTTTGATGAAATCAGCATGCTTTAGATACTAAACCGTTCCACTTGTTAGTTCACCGTTACCATATGTATTCTACATTGGAACGGTTTTATCAACCGTACCAATACGTCTATTTGTAGTGATGGTTTTAGAAATTTTTGTAATATGGGAACGGGTGTTTTTTCCCTCCTCATTTTCCCCCTGAATTTTGCTAAACGCAAAATATAACCCATTTTTCCTTTTATTTGTTATTTATTTTCTTTTAATAAATATAATAACTAAATTTAAATTTCTTTCCTCCAATTGCACTCGTCTTCTCAAGCTCCGGCAGCATTCAAAATTCCAAACCCAGAAAACCTTCCCCTTCGTCAAATCACCAGCAAACCTATTCTCACCTTCCTCAAATCACCAGCAAGCCTAAATTTCAAAAATCCTCAAATCTGTTTGTTAACCAAAAATCCCTAAAATTGCTAACCCAAAACACCCAAATCCCCAAAGTCCCAAGCTCCATTTATTTCACTCGAAGGAAGAGAGGAAAAATCGAAGTTAGAACCTTTAAATAACCTCAAATTCAACCTTTAATTTCGGATTTTGAATAAAAATTGGGGTAAAGTTCTTAGACCTAGTTGTGAGGATTTGAGGGGGCATTTATCCCCTGATTCGGAAGATTTTTATATGGTTAGACTCATGAGAGTTTAAGTTTCAGAAATTGTAAAAATTATTCGATTCCGTGACGTTGGACAAAGGGATGTATTGGTCATTACCTATTTTTGCGCCTTAGCTTTAATATATTACTAAATCTATTTAGTTAAACTTAAATTAAAGTAAAAAGAAAAAGTTTTTTAAGGTAACTGTTCGCTTTAAAATCCAAAGCGGAGTCGATACAATTCAACAGAATCTAAGAAATGATCAAATTCAAATATTATTTCTATTTCTATTCTATGAACATTCAAGTTTCATTTTTGAATGCAGTTAGACGATAAAACTCTTATTAGTTTAATAGTATGCTCGAGAGTTACTCAATGAATCGGTTGATTGGAATTGCGGGATGGATAGATGTTGCAGATGATGAATCACTTTCTTTTGTATGTATGCCACTTTATCTTTGTTTCTGTTGTCTACCTATAATGATAGATAAATCAAAAACTTTTCATTCAACTTATTCTTTCAATGGAAATTGAGATTTTTGCCT